>OZ018376.1:10000000-20000000 GCA_963969555.1 Polydrusus pterygomalis | reverse complement strand
TTGTACAGAATAAAATTTCCTATCTAATTGGACAATATGTCACTTATTTTTAGTCGTTTTGGAATTAAAAGCAATTTAAAAAAATCCTAAAATCTCTTTTTGTGTTAATAAGATTATTTTTGTAAAGTAGACTTTGACTGAAGGCCTGTAGTCAAATTCTAGTTTACTTATTTAACATTAGTCTCATGATTTGTAAAAAAATTCATTCAAAGCCAACTTTACAAAAATATAATGTATTGAATGAGTAAACAAGGAAAAATTTTATGATTTTTTGAATTGCTCATAATTCCAAAACGACTAGAAATATGAATACTGACGTATTAATCAATTAAATAGGAAATTGAATTGTATAGACGTTACTAAGTTAAAATACACGGTGTTCCGTTTACGAAAATTGACTTATACACATTATTTATCTAAATGGCTGAATTGGCACAATTTTATAAATCCCCTGTATAAAAAATGTAAAACGTAAGTTATGAAATGTAAAGATCTATGCTTTGGTTAAAAGTTATCAAAATTTCAAACGCTTAGCTTTACTAATTTCAAAGTTACCAAACGTTCTTCCCAATTTTTTTTTTATGCAAAAAAAATCATTTTATATTTCATATCCCAAAAACGGTCACAGATAGGTATATATTATTAATAACAAAAGTTACTTAGGTTTCAATAAGGTATCTAAAAAAGCTCAAATATACAGGGTATTCTATTTAAATTAACAAAGTTGGTCATAACTTCCGGCATATAATTATAATAGTAGTGGTAGTATTTAATAGTAGTTCAAAGCCGATTATGCCTGCTACCAAATTTTGTAAATGATAACTTATTTCGTTTCCGAGATCTTCTAATAGGCCACTTAACGTGAATCACCCTGTATATTTGGAGGAATACATAGCAAAAATGTAAATCAATTATTATTTTTTGTCCCCTTTCATCCACTTCAAATTCTAAAACAGAAATAAAGTTGCTATATTGCTCAAAGTGCATTATATTTTTAAAATTTATCGAACAGAAACTCAAAGTCTATAATAACTACTTTTATGACAATAATGATAGTAGCAGTATTGATTTACTTACAATAAAGATGTCTCGGTAGTAAATCAAAAATTAAGATAACCGGTGTAAATTATTTCTGCAAATATCACAGTCAAAGCCTGGTTAATTAATTCGTGATTTAAATCTTCGTGCAACTCTTCTTATTATCTAAATTATAAAATTCTAAAAGAATATAATAATAATAGATGATAATTAATTTAAATCCATTTTAAAGTTGTATGAAAAGACTTTTATAAATATGATAAAATTTTATACACATTATACGTGCACTATGCAGAACTCGTGGAATTATATTGACTCGCCGTTAAATTTGAGCCCATGGAGAGCTCTAGAACACACCTTTAATCCCAATTTAGTCCTTATTATTTTTATTTGATACCAGACTAGACAGAGTTAACGACGTTACTTGAATTTCAGCTTATATTTCAAGCTTTATTAGTGTGTAAGTTTTCGCAAGATCGTATTTATGCGAAACAAACGTATTTATTTCCAACATAATTTTAATGTGTCCTATGGGATTATTTCGCATGGAAAATCGAATAGTTATGCACTGACCATTATTCTATATAAATGAAAAAAAGTTGACGACTAGACCGCTAATTAAGATACCGTGCGAGCAAAAATTATTTGCATCAAAGAGGGCTTGGATTAAAAAACGTAAGGCTTGGTTAAGATCACAATGATATGGGGACGATATGTCTATATAACCAAATCTAGGTTAAAATTTTGTCAAATTCATATTATGACATGATATGCCAAGCTAATGAGCAATAAAATAAGTAGACAAATACAAATTTATTTTTGTTGTTTACAAAATTAACAAAGTAAGAATATACCGAAAGAAAAATAATTACATAAATTGCTGAAATTGGCCACCGCCATGCTCCAAGGTGGAACCAGGCTTCATCCGAAAAAAATGTCAGGTCTAATAAATCATTTATTTTCAATAAATTTTGGGTAAACCATTGAGAGTAATTCCTGCGTCTTTCAAAATTTGCGGCTTGTATTTCTTGGAATACTTGCACTTTATAAGGAAATAAAGTTAGCTGCTTCTTAAGAATAGTCCTGCATGTTCCATAAGATCTTCCCACTTCTTGGGACAGGCGTCTTATACAATTTGTTGGCGTATTTTACATTATTTCACGAACGTTTGCAACAAGTTCTTCGGTTCTTACAGATGGTCTTTCTGCTCCTTCTTTGTGTTGTATAGAACTTGTTCCCCTTAACACGGCCACGGTTCTTTTCAGGCAACGATAAAAATCCCCAGCAATAAAAGCAACGTTAGAAAAATGTTCGTGAAAATCGTCTATGCACACACCCGGATTGTATTGCCACTTACCATTTACTCTAACCCTGTTTTGAAAATACGCTTCAACCATGAATGTTTTGTGCTGTTCCGTAAAGCCCATTGTGTGAATTGTTCAAGAAATTGGAAAAATTAACGATGAATCACATTAGTTGTATCGACTGTCAAAGATGACGGAATAACTGATTGATTGTTAATTCAGGTAGTTACTGACTATGGAGAACTATAGGGTAGGAGGCCGATCGACAATGGCAGCATTTTCAAATTCTGTCCCGGTTTTTTGGTTAGTTCGCTATTGGCCGATAGATGGCTCTCGCGTCCGAAGTGGGCTGATGTTGTCTTCTTCTTCTTCGTTTTTAATATGGAAAACTAGATCCTCCATAGTTTTTAACTTTTACTTAAACCCTTTATTTTTCTGTGCTTTTACTTTTGACAATTGACATTTTATTTTTTGAAATAACAAATAATGTTTGAAGGCAAGACAAGACAAATAACGTTGTATTGTAATTAATTTCCATATTTATAATAAATAATGGTACAATTTATAAAAGTAGAGTTTGCTTTGTGTCGGGGTGTAAGACAGGATCTTTTTCAGAGAGAAAACGCAGCCAAATAAGTCTCTTTCTAGCTCCAAAGGTATAGCTAGAATGTTTAATACCTTGTATTTTAAAAACCAAGCATCGTTGGAACTTTATACAGGCCGAGTTTACTAATAAGTATAACAAAGTAAGTGTAAATTCATATAAAAGTCCTTATTTGTTCCTTAAAGAACTAATTTAAATAAAAATAGTTATTGCGTCCATAAGAAACCATTATTTGATAGCCCACTTCGAACACGCGCGCCATCTTACAGCGACTCGTAAAGCTGAATTACCGATGCTAATTTGGGACCGAATCCAATGCATTGCGATCGGCCTCCTACCTCAAGTCCTCCATATTACTGACACCCAACAGAAGCTTTTTAGTACGTCCTTAGATGCAAGGCCCTCTTGGTTGCAAATAAGTTTTGATCGCACGGTATTATCACTACACAACGGTCTAGCAATTTTCGTTGTCTTACAGTATGAAAGCGCATTGCTGTCACATATGGTATAAAACAGTTGTATAAAGAGTATGTGAATTCTTATAAGGAATAGAAGGCTTTTTTCTCAGTGTGTCTTGTGGTGTTTACCAGATTTTTAAGTATTATATTGTCTAGTTTATAATAGAGACACTATATTAGCACCTATTAATTTGTAACTCTGGTAAAGGCACCTAAACTACCTTTGCTATCCTATATAATAAACTAGTGTTTTTAAATTAAGCACCAAAAATAGTTAAATATATTTTAAGTTGGACCTTTTCAGTGTTAAGGTGATCCACAAGATGATGTGAAGGGCGCCAACTCTGTATCCTGCTTTAGTCCTTCATAGGGCTGACAATCTTGTAACATACCATAAGCAATATATTTATGTGAGCTATAGCCCGAAAAGCCTGGATGGTCCGGAAAAAATTATTAAGACCCGAAAACCTGAACCTATTGATTAAGTGGGCCGAACCCGACCAGAACTAAAGTGTCTGGCAGGGCTTCGTGGACGCTCGATATGAAAACCCAGTTCGTGCAGACCTCTAGTGTGTTTCACCATAATTACATTTAAAATGGCATGCTGAACGGGCAAGAATAATCATATTTGAACCTATGCTAAATAATAAAGCAATCTAGCAAAGACATAGACAACCGATAACAAAAAGGAAAAAACATTGTAGTATATAACAATTAAATGTGCAACGTACTTTGAACCTGCACATGTTAAGCAAAAAAAGCCTATGTCAAATTACGTTAGAATATAATTTGTTTTCAGGATATGAAGTTAAACATGAAGATTATTTTGTTATTTGTTTGTTAGTGAAACGCATATTATATGATTTTTGCCTTTACTGGGATTACATTTTTATATCTTTGCATCAGTGGATAAAACAAAAAGGAAATGAAAACAAATTGGCTGCTAACGATATTGTAGCTTAGACTGGTAATAACCTGTATATTACACTATCCGTTATTTCACGGCACGTAAGTAATAATAACTAATGATTCCATGAATTTTTATTTTACTCGTATCTATTTATATCTGCTTTCTGATAATATCAGCATTGCGTATGTATATCGGCCGTTGATTGATTCATGTGTAATTAAAAATATTGAATAATTGTTTTTGGGTTTAAAATAAATAATCCATACAAGAAAAAAAAACCTTGTGTGGAAATGGAAAAACTAGGGAATTTTTTTTTTAGTATAATATATTAGCCATACAAAAATTAATGTTTATCGTGGTTATAAAAAATACCAATTACAGGTAGGAAATTGGCATATTACAAGCGTGCAAGAGGCTTATTTTTTCAGTGTTTCTTTGTTTTGACAACTAATGAACACAAAAACCACAATATTAAAATGTTTATAGGACTTTAATATAATTAAGTTTTATTTACATAAAGTAAGTATTTATTAATAACACGATGGATAGATGATAAACAAATGTAATTAAGCAAACTAGTGTGGATGCTGGACACTTCCAAAACTTACCCGCACCTCTAACATCTTTACAGGGGATTTCCTCTCAGCATTTTACCTATTTTGCCCTTTCTAAAATAACTTACGATGTAACTGGCCACACGGAAAAAGAGAAAGTTACAAGCTTGGTGGGTATATTTATTTTAAATGGCCACTTTAAGGATTTTAGTGTCTCTGGTTATTATTTGGAGCTTCTGGATTTAAAATACATTAAATATTGTTTTGCTGTATAAAAAACAGTACTTTTGCTTTAGTCTTGAAGCAAAATATCAATAAACCTAACTTACAAAAAATTTACCCACAAAATACATGTGCAAATGTCAACTTCCGTTACTGTCCCCAACCTATTCTCATGATATTAAACGGTAATTATAAGGGTTTATTAGTAAATATTTGACAAAACTAAAAGGTATTGTAACATACATTTATTATTATTCGTGTATTTCAAGTTATTTTGGTAAAAAATGCCACCTCTTTTTTTTAAATCAATTTTACTTGCGTCCCAGAAACTGATGTCAAGTTCCGTTTAACCAAATTTTCTCCCAAATTTGCTTTATGACGTAACAACGCCGTGTAACAGAAAGAAAATAGATGTATAGGTTGTTGGTTGGCGCTAAGAAGCACATCGGGTAAGTAAATGTTTTTTAATTGTTTTTATATTTTTAGTGTTCTAAGACAGAAAAAAAAAGTGGGCCATTTTTTGTCTGTCATGTCTGTTATGCAAATAAAACCGTTTTTGATAACCTTAGCAAAAAAATCTTAAAACGAAAAGTTAAGTTATCGACGGTCTTTAACCTTGCCTAAAAATTATGTTTCTAAAGTGTTTATTATTAGTCCCAATTCACAATACGTGCGTATTTGTCAACCCCGTTACTTCAATTTTGTCAAATCTGTTACCATAAACCGACGAACGAACTTGACAAAAAAGTAACGGAAGTGACAAAGTAGAAGAAAATATTTTGAAACAAGTAGGACAAGAAGAGATAGAACAAGAGGACGTTACAGAACAACCGGTAGAGCAAGACAAGTTCAGACGAAATTTGAGAAGAAATGTTTTGCAGGATGATCAGGATTTAAAAAATGGTACATTAAATTTAACGCCAGAACAAAATTTAGAACTCAGAAATATAAAACTGCCTGCAGTTCATCAAAAACTAAGAGGAAGAAGCCGCTCACAGCAAAATATAACTAAACTTAGACGCCAACTGGAGTCTGCAAGAAAACAAATAGAATCACTTAAAAAGTCAAAGGAGAAGTTTAAGAAAAGGTTACAGCGCATAAAAGTACAGTAAAAAAAAACAATATACACAACAAATTTGTGATTTGAGAAGGAAAAATGAATCGACGCCGGAACGTTTGCCTTAGTGCCTTGTGAAATTCTCATGTCGATGTTTTCTCAAACAAAGGTAAACACAATGTTGGAGGGGAGGGAAGTACCTAAGGTTGTTAAAATACAACTTTTACTCGGAGTTGCCTTTTAAAAACAAGTTGAAACTAATATTCGACAAAGGACCAATGGACGGAGTAGGCGCTGTTGTTAAAAGAATAGCTGATAAAATGATTTTTTAGGGAGCCGATATTTTAAACAGTAAACAAATTATTAAATCCATTGAAAACAACTGTAAAAATATAAAATTGTTCAAAATAAATAAACAAGGTATCGAAACCGTAAAACAAGAAATGATTAAGCATCTAGCACCGATAAAAAATATAACAAAATCCTACCAGATATGTTGGAAAAATTGCATGAGCGAAAACCAAAAAGTCCTCTCTCTAAGATACCTCAGTTGCGCTAACTGTAGTAGTGAGGAGATTTGTTATCATTTCGCAGTAGAACATGGTTATTTTTGCTTTCAATCTATCAGGTTTATATATATTTTAGAAGACAATAATATTGGTATCCTTTTAGTAATTTAAAAATATAGGTTACCAAGTCTAGTTCATCCATGCAGCTATACTTAAACTTATTTTTCCCTAACTTAAATCCTAGATTATACGGATTCCATAGTTGGACCAGAAAATAGAACAAATAATTTGGAAAACGCTGTTCCTAGCGTAGGCGATTGGGTGGCGGTATTATTTGAAAACCACTGGTATCCAGGTATTTTTTTTGTCATAACCTTCCAAGTTAAAATAAATTCTGTTTACTATTTTAGGTTTGGTTCAGGAAAACGACGGTGGACTTCTATCAGTTAAATTCCTCATCAGAAAAGGAAAGAATTATGTTTGGCCTACCAAACAAGATATTCAAAAAGTAAATAGCCATTATCTGTAAAATTAGCCCCCTCCCCCCCCCCCCCCCCCCGTGAGTGTATCGAATTCAAGATTTAATTTGTTTGCATTAGCTGATGAAGAAAAAGTTATCAGTATTGTCGAATCTGTTTTAAAATTTTGGTTCCATTCTGTCAAATTTATTTACTAGTTTTTTAGAAAATAATAAAATAAAATAACCGTTTTTGAGTTTATAAATTACCTTTAGGTCATACTTTATCCTTAAGTCAATTCCGTTATCAATCTGTCATTTCCGTTACCTAAACTTAATAATTTTATATTAAGACCAATTACTTCCAATACAATCCCATTTATCTTATTACGATTCCCGGCATACTTACCCTATACTTACCAATAGTTTTCATGGATCCATTAGGTTAGAATTTACTGTGAAACTATTTTATATTAAAAAAAAACAAAAAATTAATGTATCCGGCGTTTATCTTATACGATCTTCTAAAGTTTTGGTATTTTTTACTTCAAAACTACTTTTGGTAATTGTCAAACATTAGCAAACATATTAACTATCACATGAATGACAAATATTGATAGAACATATTTTTTATTGATTTTTTCTGTGAGGTAACGGAAATGACAAAAATCATACATTGACTTTAAAAAATACAATTAGCAAACTAATGATTAACATTCCTGTAAATCTGACATTGCTTTCAAGTTCTTAATTGTTTTCCCATTAAAATACAACTGTACGTTTGAGTTTGTAAGGCCTTTAATAAAATAAGCCATAAGAATTTAATTTGTAAACTAAAATATTTTGAATTTTTCTTGACGCAATTTTTATCATAATACCTTACACCAAGTAAAATGATCTAATCCAACAGGTTTGCTAAGACATAGTTTGTGTTGATAGCTTATTTTTTATTAACCAATATTAAATAAATTGCTAGGGTATAGGGTATCAAACCAGATTTAGTATTATATCAATTCCAGATTTGCTAGAACAGTGTTTTTATTGGTAGTAATCTGTTCCATTAGCAGCACAGTCTTGTTGAATAATGTACTACTTTTAATACAACAATTTTGTTAAGAAACAAATTGTCAGGGGCGGCTCGTGGTATTTGAAAGTGGTGAGGCACAGTTGAAAATTTTTTTTAGCAAGGTTAAATTTTAAAGTTAGTCTAGTGGTCACTCTACTTCGTCAGTTGTGTAATAGGTACCTTTTGTAAAAAAAAATTATAATCCTATTAAATTTAAAAAATTGGAATATAGTTTGTAAAGCTAGGGCTATGTTGTCGAACAATTGTTCCTATGGAAATATGTATAACGCAACTGTCCAGCAAGAACCAACATGTAGGTGTAGCAAAATAATTTGTTTAACGTTTCACTACCAGTAAGCCAGTCGTACTTTTCGTACCAAGTGTTTTGAAAGCTCCGATTTGATTTCCCCATCCCACCGATACCGATAGTAACAAGACGTTTACTTAAATCTGGAACAGGTCGCTTTACTCTTTTACTATGTACAATTTATCTATAGGAATTAATACTTGAAAAATTCTGCTCATTTACTAAAAAATTAACAAGATCACAAGTAGGATTTACCTGGGGAAGTTGTGACGCTGTGCTAGGTCCCGCTGAATCCATTTTTCGCTAATAAGCACAAAACAAATAAACTAATAAGTAATAAAAGTAATGTAATAATAATATTTTAGAAAAATCACTGCCCACTGTCCCAAAAATCAGTACGGAAAACCACAAAAGTATTTACCGAAAACTATAATAAAATACAATGCAGGTGTAAAAGTCAAATTCACTATGCACTCTCTCTAAACTCTGAACATTCAACGGAAAAACAACCTGTTAAACTGTTAATCTAATAATAGCATTTCTCCAAATACCGTGTCACGGCGTTCATCTTAGATTAGATTAGTCCCCTCGCGTTAGCATTAAATTTACGTAGAGAGTTGTGGCTGGCCTCAAAAGAATGTTTTTATGAGCTATTTAAAGCTGGATTCGACTGGACTATTACGGTATCATACAGGACATTAGATATTTTTACTAATACGCTAGACACGGAAGCGGGAGGCCGGGCCTCTAACCATATACGACCGCATGCAGAAATGAGATGGATGATATAAGAACAATTATTTAATTTGCAAAATTATTGGTGAGGCACTGCCTCACCTGCCTCATCGGAGAAGCCGCCACTGCAAATTGTATATTCTTATTTTGTTTCCAGTACAGTGCTTTCTCTATAATTAAGAAAGCAGAGCAGCGTCCCTAAAAACGAATTGTGTCCGGTAAAACCTATAATCCACAAGGTGGGGGTTGGTAGCGATCGACAATCGTCGCGCTCCGTATTATTAGTTTTAATAAATTTATTGCACACATCGTTGTTCCTAGTCTTCAAGCTGTCCTGTCTAGATTTGAATTTTATTGATCGTACCAATACCTGTTTCAATTAATTTATTTTTACTTTGTCTTTAAGTTTTTTTAAACTTTGCATGTCAGATAAAGCAAAAGAATATTCTTATTTCGCACAACCCATCATTAGTATTGGACTTTATAATCTATGAACGAATTTTACCATCTCAGTAAACCATGTTGCATAATAAATAATCATATGCAATGTTAAACGACAAGAACAATATCACACTAGAAGCTATTTAAATTTTTGAGAACCACAGTACTGGTTTTTAGTTGTAAGTATATGCTTAATTAACCGTAACAAGCAAATATTATTATGATTAGTGTTAAGTTTCATTACAACTGCCAGTCGGAACTAATACAATATATAAAACCCGATTACACCCCGAATAGAACTTGATAATTACTATGAGTATTTAGGGCAATAATGGCTATAAACAATTCTATGGAAGCAATAACTCCTATTTCCTATTGACTAAAGTACCGTGATATTATCACTACACAACGGTTTATCAATTTTTGTTGTCTTACAGTAGGAAAGCGCGTTGCTGTCACATATAGTATTAAACAGTTGTATGTGAGTATGTGAATTCTTATAAGGAATAGAAGGTGTTTTTTCAATGTACCTTCCCAAAGAACTCAAAAAGTGTCATTTAATTCTCGGTATTCTCTTTTATCTGGAGTTTTCATAGGTATTCCTTACGGATCCGTCGTACCCACTTTTTTTCAATATACACTGCAGATATTTTTTTTAATAGCACTTGATATCAATAATAATAATGTTCTACTACCACAATTGAATACCAAGAGACTGGTGGTGGTTTTGGATTAGAAAGTGCAGGTTTATACAGCATATATATCATTATAGCTCATAAATATATGAAATTAGTCATTGTTTAATAAAATAAAGCTCAGAAAATTGTTGTGTGATACTTTGATGTCGTCTTTATTTAATTATGGTGCTGTTGTGTACGGTAATTTAAATAGGGTATCATATACAAAAGGCTTTAAATTCTTGCTATATAGATATATTTTTGGCTGGAAAATTTGATCATGTTTCGTCGTTAATAGTACGACTTAATTGGCTTAATATGGAGAATTGGAGAAAAATGCCTTAACGGTTGTACACCAAATAATAATGTCAAATAATCCACTTTATCTTATTAGTAGACTTTCTAGGCGACAGGATTACCACTGTTAATATCAGATCTCGTTCATCGTTTCATATTCCTAGATACGCTTTGTTTCAAAGATGAGTTTTGTATTGTTCCGTAATTCCCTATAATAAGCTCACTTTTTTCAAACAATTTAAGTGTTGTATCGTTCAACAGGAAATTAAAGAAAGGATTACTGCTAACTCAATCTTAAATTCAAGCCACTTAGAATAAGTCTTGGGTTTTTTTACATTTCACAATTATTTATTTCCTCAGGATTTTAGGTATATAAATGTATGTGTGTGCGTTTCTTATATTATGATTAGACACATTATGATTAGGTGTTTATACTTCCATATTAAAATTGATTGGTCATGTATACTAGTCTTCTCAAAGACGCCAACAGAAGTACACTTACATGGCAAGGGACAAACAATAGAACAGGTAAACCCGATAAAATATCTAGAAGTTAATATCAAAAGCCACTGTAACCCCAAAAAGAAATATTATCAAGGATCGAACAAGAGAGGAAAACACTGATGAGCATAAAATAGTAATTTACGTTACAAGACCGGAAAGTAGTGTTTTTCAGGTCGAGACAAGCATTTCCAGGGCGAGCCATAGGCGAGTCCTGGAAGCTTGGAGAGACCTGGAAAACACTAATTTTCGGTTGCGTGACGTACAATATTTTTTTTAAGACCGACACTTCAATATATTTTATAATCTACGCGAAACAAGTTTGACATAAAGAACAAAATTAAAAATCAGCGAACTGTCACTCGACAATACATCGAAATGTTGTTGTCATAATAACGAAATCAAGGTATCTTGTATTATCAAAGAGCGATTGGAAAAACAAAAAACAGGGTAACAGTGACATCAGAGACTGGAAAAGTGACATTAGAGTCCGGAAAAGATTTTTCCGGTCTCTAATGTCACTTTTCCGGTCTTGCGATCGGAAAAACGTTATTTTCTAGACGAAAAATTGTCCAGAAAGTGTAAATTTTCTGGTCGGTTTAAAAAAAACACTTTTTACAAGATCGGACCTTAGTCTAGAGCTTAGAACTAGAATGGTCAGATGCTACGTTTTCTCCATCTTAAAAGTAGAGGCTTTTGAAATGTACATAGTTTACAGACGAATGCTACGATTTCATGGACACAAAAGATCACTAACAACGAAGTACTCCAACGCATTAGTAAACAAAAGGAACTGCTGAACACCATCAAACTAAGTAAAGAGAGAAAACTACAATACCTAGGCTAGGTCATGTGCTGGGGGGTGAAAGATACGAGTTACTCCGACTCATAATAGAGGGCAAAGTGCAAGGGAAATGATCAGTAGGAAGACGTCAAAATTTATGGCTGAAGGACCTGAGAAGGTGGTTTGACTGCTCATCTACAGAAGTATTTTGTGCTGCAGCTTCCAAGGCTATAATCGCCATTTGGATCGCCAACCTTCGAAAGGAGAGGGCGCAATAAGAAGAAAATGTATTATTATTTCGTTATAAAAGGTTAATTGCAAGAATAGCCCTGATCTCTGCTAAACTTCGCCTTATTCTATCTTATAGATTTTATATCAATTTGTTTTACAAATAAAAGTCGATTATTATTATTATTGTTTATATAAGTTTGTTGGAGGTGCGGGTATGCTTTGGAAGTGTCCAGCATTGACACTAGATGGCGTTTAGCGCTGCCTCCTTCAAATATCCTCGCCGTAAATTACTCAAGCTTGAACTTTGTGGTTTCCTTTCTTTGGTTTGATCTTAGCCTCATTGATGGGATGTAATATGACGAAACGCGTCTGGCGATGGATCTGACAAAATGTAAGGAAAAATCACTCTCTACTTTTAATATAATTCAGTTATGCTTGTTTGTTAAGTAAATATTAAAACCTTAAAACTTGTAATAATTGTACCTCGTTTCGGGGCAAAGAAAAATTATGCATGCACTAAGTATATAACACAGGTTGAATTGTAACTCTGTTACCTAAGTCATGTTTGCTTTGTCCCATGATATTTATAAAAGTAAAGTAATAAGTTATAAATTCAGGCCCGCCGAAAACTGGGGCCCCAGACCAGTTCCCATTGGCATTGTCGTATTTAGGGGGAGAAATGCCCATCCCCCAGACAGTTCTTGTACATATCCCTGCAGTATATAACAAAAAAGACAATTTTAACAAAATTTAATCGAAATATAGCTACGAAAATTTTAAAGAGGTATCTTATTTCTAAAAATTCTAAATCTCTTTGTCTGCAGCTTGGAAACTATATAAAACACAGGCGGAATAGCAAACGTGCTAAGAGTCAGTGGTGGCTAGTGATAGTTGAAACTGGTGGGGCTGATATATCAAATCATAAAAAAATTATAACACACAACTCGAAAACCCCTAACCGAACATTATTAAATGCAGCATAATTGTCTTAAATCACAACACATAAAAATATAAAGTGTATTTCTCGAGATTCCAAAGGAAAACATAGGATATTGCAATAAAGGCTTTAGTCTAATTTCCACATAATATTTATTGTATAACCCGACGCGTTTCGCTACACTGTAGCTTTATCAAGGGATTTTTTAAATCGAGTTAGGTACTATAATGTTAACCTAAATATTTATATACTAATTATACATTTCTTAAACAAGTAATTATATTAAGGGAATACCTTAATATAATTACTTGTATATTAAGGGAATACCTTAATATAATTATTTGTTTAAGAAAATACTGTTTTTAGAATATGGTCAATTATTGAAAACGTTTATTAAGGGCGATTTATTCAAATCTGTTTGGTCATTCAAAAGTAGACCGGTGTTTTTATGACGGTTAATTTCCAAACTTTCCAACAAATTAAGTTTATGACTTTTATTTTCTGAATGAAGAATTTTAAAATTATCTGCAAGTGTATGGCTTTCTTCGGTAATATGATTGTTGACTGTTTTTTGACGTAAAAAACTTCTTTTGTGTTCAGCGATTTTGGTTTTGAATGTTCTACCTGTCTGACCTATATAAATTTTGGGACACGTTCCGCAATTTAATTGATAGACGCCTGATTTGTTCTCACTGTTGGTATTTGTTTTATGTTTTTTTAAATTTTTTACCTAAGGTTAGGTTAGGTTAGAGTGGCAGACCTTTGGAATTGACCAAACAATCACACGTAGTCCTATAGGACCGTTGTGATACCACACATGTCCCGCGGAACCTATTGCATCAGCTTCCTGATGGTTAACACGATCGTAGAAGAATCTTGACAGCTCATTCAAACCAGCCACTGCTGTTAATAAACTTAGTAAGTCGACCCAGTTGCAGGCTGCTCGCTTCCTCCAGATCATTAAAAAATGGTTCCCCAGTGCATTGAACCTTCTTCTCGCGAGGCCGGGGCATTCACACAAGAAATGCTGAATACTTTCCTCCTCTTCCTCATCTCTGCAACTTCTGCAGAAGTCGTTAGTTGGTATTCGCATACGTTCAGCGTGTCTACCGAACAAGCAATGTCCGGTGATTACGGCAGTGATGTTTCTTAGGTCCTTCCGACTGTGCTGTAATAGCGCTGCGGTTTTCCTGTTATCAAGTAGGGGCCACAATTGCCTGGAGATGCTACAAGTTGTAAGTCCTGTCCATCTGCTTTGCGCAAGTTGTTTAGCTGCTCGATCTATCTCTTCTTTGACTGATCCCAGTGGTCTAGCCACAGTATTCTCTGCTAGTTCGACAGACATGCTTGCGCCCTCCCTGGCGAGCGCATCAGCAGTCTCGTTGCCATATATGTTACTGTGTCCAGGAACCCAGCACAAGGTGATTCGATGTTGAGCACCAAGTGTGCAGAGATTGTTGCGACAGCGCCTTACTAATTTTGACTTAGTGCTGCTGGAGCAAATTGCCTTTATTGCTGCTTGACTGTCTATATAGATAGCTATAGACGCAGGTCCTCTCAAGCCAGGGTGATCCCGCAGGGTACTGACTGCTTTATCCACTGCAAAAATTTCTGCCTGGAAAATGCTGCAGTAGTCAGGGAGTCTGTATGACCTCTGTATTGGCATGCTCTCGGAAAAGATGCCAGCTCCCACCCCGACGTCCATTTTTGAACCGTCTGTGAAAATCGAGTGATCCGCCTCCATTGTTACTTGATTGCCTTCCTAATTGCCTAAAGTATTATTATTTGTTTTATAAGCTACATTTATTTCTTTTTAATTCAAATAGGTTTTAATTTTCTTAGTGAAATTTCCTATATAAGTCAAGGTCTTAAAATTATTTTTTGATTCTTTGTATTGAGGATATACTTCTGATATAGCTTTTTTAAAACATTTCTTTATTTAGAATATTACTTATCTATTAATTTAGGTTGGTAATTTTTTATTGAAATTTGTTTTATAATATTTAGTTCTTTATCAAAATATTCTTTTGACAAAGAGATGCTATTGAGTCTATGTATCATGCTATAATAAGCAGATAATTTTTATTGTTGGGGGTGACATGAGCTGTGGTGAATAGTAGTATTGGTATGTGTGGGTTTATGGTAGATTTTAAAAGAATGTGTGGTTGTTCTCAGTGGCGGAACCAGGGGGGGGCTGCCGGGGTGCAGCCCCCCCCCCGAGCTTAGAAACTTAGCCGATTCGTTTAATTGCAAACCAATTTTTCATGTCACGCCTTTTACTAATATTTTATATTCAGCCACATAATTTACATCAATCATGTTATCCATAGTGAAATTATACTACGTCTGACTGAATGGACCGACCGAAATACTTCCACTGAGGCATCTGGATTACTGGCCAGCATTATATAAGTCCCAAATTTGTGATCGCACTAGTACAGAAAGAATATATGCCTACACACTGCCTTTAAGCAAGATTCTACAAACAGTCGATTTAAACCTTTGTAAAGCATTACAGTTAGCTAATGACGTAACAGATCAAGTTAAAGAAATAAGAGGCCTGGCAGATGATGATTTTCAAAATATTTTTAAGGAAGCTCAAGATCTACTTTCGGAATACGATATTGAAATCAGAGTACCTAGACTACCGCCAAGACAAACACAAAGATTGGTTATAAAAACCGGTTCCGCTGCTGAGTATTTTAAAATAACAATTTTTATTCCGTTTTTAAATGGCCTCATAGCAAATCTCGAGGATCGGTTTTTAAAACATCGAGAAACCCTTCAAAATTTTGAATGCCTCTTTCCATATGATAATCAAGATTTTGATAGTCAATTTAAATGTTTTTTGAAACTTCACAGCTTCTACTAGAATGAGTTCCTTAAAGATTTTTCCATTAAAACGATGTTAAAGCTGAACTTGAGCTGTGGTATAAAAAATGCAAAAACAAAAACTGAAGGAAGATTTGGACAAAGTGTATTCCGAATGTGATGCCAATATATTTCCTAATATAAAAAGGCTTTTACAAATTTTTTTAACTTTGCCTATTACAACCGCCACATCTGAAAGGTCCTTTTCAAATTTAAAATATTTAAAGACATATCTGCGTAGCACCACGGAAGAGGACAGATTAAATGGTTTGGCAGTTCTTTATGCGAACCACGATATTGATATTACCGTGGCAGAAATTCTGGACGAAAAGGCAAAAACAAAACGAAGAATTTTACTTTAATATTAGTACTATTAGTGATTACTTACAACTTATTGTATAAGGTTTTTGTTTTGTTTTAGTATAAGTATGATTAATATATGCGTTACTTATTTTAAATACATTTTTACTAATTAAAATGAAATCTCAAATTTTTTTTTTATAAATATTTAATTAGGGCCAGCGGCGTATTATTGCAGAAGTTTTAGGGGGCTGTCGCTCTCGTCAATCATACGTATTTTACCCAAAAAAAGGCGTGGCACCCAAAAAATGTTTCGCCTGCGGCGCAAAAGAGCACCTTCGGCGCAAGAGGTTAAAGCCCCCCCCGAACTAAATTTCTGGTTGCGCCACTGGTGTTCTTCAGGTAATTGTTAAATCAAGAAAATTTAAGGACTAATCAGATTCTACTTCCATAGTGAATCCAATGTTATTGTGTTGTGTATATAAATGATTTAAAAACGAATTAAGTTGTCTATCGGTCCCTATAAAACATGTGATTATGTCATCTACATATCGATACCAATATAAACAGTTCTTTGCTAACGGATGTTTGTGTATAATATTTTCCAGGTTGTTCATAAATATTTCTGCCAATAAAGGGCTTAGTGGGTTACCCATGATAAAGTTGAATTCACATAAACTTTTAACACCGTGACATTTCAGTTCTGTCATACTTGTCAAATACTGCAGCAACTCATAAAATATAAATTTCTAATGGCTAAATTTAATTAGTATAATTGTACTGCACACAAAGTATGTATATCTTGTATTATTTCATACGATTAAAAAGAGATAGAAATAAAAAGAGTTGGCCGAACAATTCCAGAAAAGAAAAAGAAAAAACACTGACCAATCTCAGCTGTATAAGAAATTTAGTAAGTTGGTGAAATCTAAAGTAACTAGACAATGACAAGTTTTGACATTTGGCATTAAAACTTTATGTGAATTTAACTATAAGACCTTCGTTACTGATGTAAAAAATATTGTTAAAGAACAAATAATTTTGGTGCAAACAGGTTTTAAATAGGTCTAGTATGTCCGTTTTTATTATGTGGTTGACATGGTTAGTTGTTAGAAGATTTTCAACTAAATTAATTGTGTCTTCTTGGGGTACCTATACTAAGAAATAGATTTTGAACATCAAATGATATTAATCTGCCATTTTTTGGTAGTTCAATGGTTTTTATTTTTCCACTAGATCTTGGGCATTTTTGATGCTGTAAAGTGGCTGAAAGTTATAATATTTTTCAACGATCTCAATAAGAAAATTTGATAGTTTATATGGTGGTGCCGACATGTAAGAGAGAACTGGTCGAATTGGATAGTACCTAATCCCTTCATAAAGCTACAGTGTAGCGAAACGCGTCGAGTAATAAAATAAATAGTATGTGGAAATTAGACTAAAGTCTTTATTGCAATAATTGTAATGAATTTCAATCAAGTAAAAACCAGCACTATTCACAGTTTAAAAACATAGATAGTACTACTAAACGATGCCGTGATTTCTGCCTACTTTGAGTGTTAAGTTATGTTATTATAAACCATGGCCTTCTCAATTTTAAAAAAGTGAGTGAGACAGCATAATAATATACTAGCCTGTTCATAAAGGCACTTTGACGGATCCAGGTGGGGGCGCCGAGAAGTGGGATCCATCTCAGGTGGCAGCGGCATGGAATTAACTAAATAATTTAACGTTGGGTTAGTTTTGCTTGTCATAATGTTATATCGTGGCATCACGTTGACATCGATTTGTTTTTACCTTAATAAATATTTGAACGTTTGCTGAACTTATTATTTTAAAATAAAACTTTTTAATTCAAATTTAAAAGCGTCTTATTGCTTTATAAAAGTTATTAAGCTAGGGAGTTGTAGACATTTATGAAATCTTATGAAGGTTCATTGAAAATAATTGCCAAATCAGGAAAGTTATCGAGAAGATACAATTAACGCTAATTTCAGTATATTTTCAAGTGACTGAAATATTATTATAGCACGGCCGTTCGTCCCGTCTTGTCTCTATGATTTATGTGGCGCGTGATCTTACGAAATCAGCTGGATTTATTCGATGTTGGTGTGACATATGCACGGCTTTTCCTTTATGCATATTATATAATAAGTGCATCTTCCTTGTCTATTTTATTGAATAATAAATTCCTGGTTTAGTTTTTCAAGTTTTATAGTAAAATATAAATTACAGAAAAGTACCTATCTATGAAATAATTTAGATGTCCGTAAATAAATAGTTTATATGGGTAAAGACGCCTTTACAGAGATGTTTTTAGAATTAAAATTAAAATTGATTAAAAACCATACAAAAGATTTTTAAAAAACTCGATATGATTCATTATACATTTTCTATTTTTTGGTGTAATTTTAATGAAGCTATATTAACACACATTATATTACCTACATTATTGCATTATTTAAAAGGAAAGGCTTGTGGCAACCAGTATATTTCTATATTAGCTTAATGCCGGGTGCATTTTTGTATCGAGCGTCCAGTAAGCCGCATTCGTGATGTTCGACCTCGGCAGACTCGGCACGTATCGAGCGTTCGGTACTACGACAACAGTCGGACTACCGTACGCTCGATTAGGCTGAAATCTTGTTTTTTTTTTTGGTTTTTGAATTTAAAAAAATGCTCTGGATAACGACGAACAAACCGGTTGCCAATATACCTTTTAGACGGAATTTGTTCCTCTAGTTATCGCCTACTTATAAGAAAAAAGCTAGAAAAAATTGATGGTTATCAGTCAAAAGTTGACAGTCGTATGGTAGCTTGACAATCGACGATAGACAGACCTCGGTTAATGCGAAATTACCCGAATGCGGTGTACTGGACGCTCGAAACCAAAATGCTTCCCGGGTCGCTCAACAAAATATGGACTGAATGATTCGGATATGAGCCCCTGGATCACTATTTCTTTAAAGTCCAAAAAATACCGACGTCGATAAAAAAGTGTTCATGAAGAGGTACAAGTTATCTTTTCGTTGCTTTGAAATAAAAATAAAAGGATCATAATTATTTATTATTATTAAAAATTCGTGATCTGGCAAAATAAACCTTTTTTTTCTGTAACAAAAATATCCAAATAGAACTGTCATTTTGGTTTGCTTCTCGAGTAGTAAACAGTTTGGTTTATACCGTGCGAGCAAACATTATTTGCATCAAAGAGGGATTAAAAAACGTAGGGCTTGGTTTAGATCACAATGATATGGAGACGATATATCTAACCAAATCTAGGTTAAAATTTTGTCAAATTCATATTATGACAATATGATATGCCAAACTAATGAGTAATAAAATAAGTAGACAAATACAAATTTATTTTTATCGTTCACAAAATTACCAGAGTAAGAATTTACAGAAAGAAAAAGAAAAATAATTACATAAATTGCTGAAATGCTCCAAGCATAAATTCACACGTCTCTTCATATTTGCGAAAGTACTGACCAGCATCTCTGGAGAAATGTTACCACATTTTTTGGAATACTTACACTTTATAAGGAAATAAATTTAGCTGCTTCTTAACAATAATAGTCCTACATGTTCCAAAAGATCTTCCCACTTCTTGGGACAGGCGTCTTATACAATTTGTTGGCGTATTTTGCATTATTTCACGAACGTTGGCAACAAGTTCTTCTGTTCTTACAGATGGTCTTCCAACTCCTTTTTTATGTTGTATTGAACCTGTTTCCCTAAACACTGCCACGGTTCTTTTCAGGCAATAATAAAAATGAAAATGTTCGTGAAAATCGTCCATGCACAAACCCGGATTGTACTGCCACTCACCATTTACTCTAACCCCGTTTCGAAAATATGCTTTAACCATGAATGTTTTGTGCTGTTCCGTAAAGCCCATTGTGTGAATTGTTCAAGAAATTGGAAAAATTCGCGATGAATCAAATTACTTGTAACGACTGTCAAAGATGACGGAATAACTGATTGAATGTTAATTCAGGTAGTTACTGACACCTAACAGGTATTAAGCTCTACGGCTAAGCATTGCGTCCTTAGATGCAAGGCCCTCTTTGATGGAAATAATTTTTGCTCGCACGGTATCTTTGCTCCCCCTGGTAAAAAATATGTTTTTTTTTTTAATAAACAGATCTGTATTCTGTTTTACTTACTCGTCCTTAAATCTCAGAAGTCCTTCTTAGAAACAAATCGGGCAAAGGACGGCTCAATTTCATCACCCTGCATTTTTTTTCAAAGAAAGCGCGGAATGTCATTTTGAAACACGATATAGAATAAAAGAAACTGGGGCAATAATAGTACTGTGGTCCTGCGCTACGAGCCGCCGCTGCTAAAAGTTAACATTAGAAAATTGAATTTTCCGCTCGACTCGTGTAGCATATAGAGCATTAGGGCAAATGTACTGTGAGCCAATTAAGTTTACACTATGGGGTAAGAAAGTCGGATTGATTTACCTCCAAACACTGACGTAGGTGAACATAGGAAGTTCAATCTACAGGGTACTAGTGACTTTTGTTATCAATGACAACAATGAAAACGTTTGAATTTTACAGCAATGTTGATGCTTATTTTGAAGTAAATAAAGGAAAACTAATTATTATTTTTTAATTATTTAATATATTTTGATGACACCTTTTACACATATTTTAATTATTATTATTATTTTCATGCATATTTCAAGCTTTGTATGTTGCATATTATGTTTCGGTCTCTAATAATAAGTAATATGAAAATTAAATTAGATAAATTGCAACTGCAGTTGTATTTTCTGTCAGCTCCAGCTGGATGGAAATTCCCGCCCAAGAGTGAAAAAGTGTGTCAGATTCAGAACCACCGTGGGTCAAACAAGGTTCTCTAATACCTCTCTACTTCATATTCAAAATTCGTAAAAGGCCTCTTTTTAAATATTACTTATTTCACAAAATTAGACTTAATAATCACAGCAGTAACAGTAACTGTCATATATTATTATAGGTGAAGCGATAATAAGGTTATTTTTTTTTTGTTTTGTGTCGTACTTGTCCACGGCCGCCTTTGCAATAAATATAATATTTGGATTATTATTGCATTTTTTAGCAAAATTTTGCAAAACTAAAAGCCGAAATACTCTTTCACTATATTTGCGATAACTTTTAAAAGAGAAAAGGAAACGACTTGCGGTTCTGGCAGTTTTCTTTACTAACTAGTTAGCTATAGAATAGAGTTATAATGGTTGGATGGTTGCGTTCAATTTTTTTAAGAAATTGAAGCCAGAATTATTTTTTTTTAAAGTGCCCTTTATTTTCAATCTAACGCATTAATTTGAATAATATTTATATGAACGTTCAATCACGATAAACCGTTCTTTAAAATAAGCCATAGTTTGTTAAATTCGATTAACGCGACAGAAGTTACATCCTTTTAAGTACTTTTATTCGTTACTTTTATTCACGATGTTACCATAGCAACTATACAAAAAAATGAATTATTTCCAGTGATTTTTTTGCTCATATTTCATAATAAAATTTCTATCCCAAAGTCGTGGCATGTATGGTTTTGCAGATACAGCCGATCGCTTCTTATTATTTATCACCCTGTATAATATTTTTTTTTTGTCAATAATATCAAATTAATCACAATTCATTTTCAACTCGCCAAATTTAAACCTAATTTTTTAAAAATCTCCTTACTCCTAAACAGGGGCGCGGCTTGTCCCTAAGGTCATTTGGTCATTAGCCCCCCATACACAAACATATAAGTTGGACCGATTTGATTCGTTCGGATTTGGTCTGCGAGCTAGGCTCGGCACGTACCAAAACTCTCGTCATTTTTAAGCAGCCGAATTTGGCTCGCCGACTGAATAACCCGATTAGATTCGCCTGATTAAATATTCTCAATGGGACAAAACTACACGTTTTATAATAGTTTTGGCTTGGCTCGCGATCTTTTGGAGTTCCTGAAAGAATTAACCAGTGGTTTTAGATCGACTCGGATTTATTTGTACTCGGTAAGTTTTAAAAATGAATACCAATCGTAGAAGACGCGCTATAGCTTGTGCCATAGCGTATGTATTTATTGCCAATAATAAACAAAAATAAAAAAACGGAGCAAATGGAAAAAAGAAATTGATTTCTCGTAGAGATGAACTGAGTAATATGTGTTACTCTTGAAAGAACTTCAACAAGACGAGCCAAATGATTTCCGTAACAATTTAAGGATGGATAATGATACTTTTAGACCTGTTAAGTATGGGAAGTACATTTGAAATTAAATTCTTTTAACAAGTAATGTGAATCGGCAGACATTATTTGTTATTATTATTTTAATTTAACCTTAAACCAAGTTGGACGACTTGATACGCGTCCCAAATTAACCTAGTGAATCTACTGACGGGTTAAAACCGGCTGATTTCATCCGTGGCAGAAATTACACGGTCCGATGAAGCTCGGCTCGCACATACACGTAAAGTTTTATCGCCGTATTTGGCTCGTGCCATATCAAATTCGTTATGACCCACCTAATTTATTTATTTTTGAAAACAAATAAAAATTAATATCCTTCAAAAAATGCAAAAGTCCAAAGTGTAAGTGTCATGCGAAAATTCCCCAATATAGATTGAAGCGCTCTGCCGGCTGCAGTGTTGCCAATTGTTGAACATTGGATTTTACCAAAAGGACATTGAAATGTTACCAGAATTTTACCAAATCATAAAAAAAATATTGTTTTTATCATCATATTTTTGATTTTTTTTTAAAGCATAAATAGTTTAAAAAAACCTTTTGTTTTGGGCGTAGGCGTAAATAATACAAATATACCTATTATAGGGAATCCAACAATCTATCAAAATCAACATTTTTGCGCCCTGGGAGGTTGGAGTGCCACCTAGGGCGTACTAGAAATTTTGGTTTTGTAAGATCGTTGGATTCCCTAATACTAGATTTAAACTTTTTAGATTTTTATTTTGAAATATTCAAATCTACAACAGATACAACAGAGAAACGAAAATAAACACATACAAATAATTAAAAAAATTGTATGTGCTTAAGACCACACGACAGAAGTGAAAACTTCAACAAGGTTAATTCACTTCCCACAAAAAAGTGCTAAACGCGCCTAAAGAAGTTTTCACTTCAAAAATAACATAAACTTGGAATACGAGATAATTTTACTGCATACGAAAAAATATATTTCCTAAAATTGAACAACCCTGGAATTTTTACATCTTCAACAGAAGTCAGAAATCATAATAAATTAGGTCCATGGAATAAGCAATTACAGTAAAACTAATTACCTTACTTCACCCTACGTAAATATATAATTTAAAAAATGCCAGAACATACCTGAGACGCAACAAGTGTCGCACACTATTTCCACGTCGACTGATGCGGCAGCGGCAACGTTTACGAATAAACAGACCGGAAGGTCAGGGTCAGTTCGGATTGAATATAGGAGTCGAATTCGAGCGTTACACAGCCGAACCTGACGCGTGACGGCTCAGTTTAATTCAGTGCCCACAAAAAGTGCTAAACGCGCCTAAAGAAGTTTTCACTTCAAAAATGGTAAAAATTTCGGTCCGATTTTACCAGAAACGGCAAACGATTTTACCAGAACTTTTACTAGGTAAAACTTTGCAAAACTACGTTACCAGATGACCTTTTGATTTTACCAGATCTGATACAAAATTTACCGAGATGGCAACACTGGCCGGCTGCCGTATTTGAAGTTGCCCGCCCTGGCGGGTTTATATTAATAGAATATTACATAAATGAATTGGCAACTAAGAGCGAAACAAACGCCGGCCGTCGACTTCGCCCGATCTCGGGTTGTTTCGTTTGTTCACCAAAAAAAAAATCTTTCAATATAACAGTAATGACCAAAAACTTTTAAAATGTTATAAGACGTCAGTAAAACTTATCTTTATCTGCTAGCTTATTTTTGTTGAATAAAAACAACTTTATTTTAACGTAATGATGTAAAAAAAATGAAAGTAAATATATAAATAAATCAACCAACTAAAAAAACCACATTTGCGTGCTTGATAATTCATCACGGTTGAAAAAATATGGGACAAAATTGAAGGGAATTTTAACTTTTGGTAATTAAACCGATATAGGGCAACAATGAAAAATCTTTTTGCAAGTAATTATGTAAATTGACGTAGATGCCTTTATATACATTTTTTGCTGTCTCACTGATTCGCAAATTATCACCCGAATGCACCCCGTAAGCAAATTTTTCGGATTAGTTAGGCAAGCCAGGATTAGGTTAAATGTTTACATGCACCACAAAAACAATGTGATTTAAGCTTCAGATGATCTAATCGGTCAACGAAGCGTAGATTAGCGATTGATTCGATGCAATTTTTTTATTTTTTCGGGATAAAATGGAGTTTATAGAGGACGAAATATTCATTGATGATGACTTAGATATCCCCGACATCATCAACTTTGGTTTTCCTCGCAGAATCTTCTAAAGAAGTAATTATTTTGACTCAATGGACAATTATTCATTTTTTCGAAGATTTCGCCTCACAAAACCTACAGTTCTCAGCTTCCTGGAAAACATAGAAGAATAAATTAGATTCCAAAATGACTTGTAAGTTTATAAATAGAAGGGAGCGCTATGGGATTAGATGGACTCTTGGTGACTACTCCTGGATCTACTATAATCTTATTTGTTTTAGAAATAATAGTATATGAACCAGTTCCTGACCACATTGCGTCTGTACTTTTGGGGGCATCAGACTACAATTGGAGATTTTTTTCGGCTGCCATCAGAGTACGATTTCCAGAATTTTAAATCGGGTTACAACGGCCATTGCAAGAACAATTAAAAACAAAATGAATACTTCGTGAACTCGCTTCCAAGCTTCAGATTTATCACCATTTGAAACTTTGTTTGTTTATTTGTCTTCGATGAAATTGGCATGTTTTAGCAGTATCCTGAGACTCCTGGGAAAAAAATGGGTGATTCTTTTTGCGTTTTCACTCATTTTTGAAAATTAAACCAAAAAAAACTGACAAATTTTTGACGTTTATTCCTCAACTGTCGAAGAAAACTTGCGATTCCGACATTGTCAGATTTCTAATCCGGATTAGATAGTCTACTGACTGTGCATAGCTACGGACAAAAGATTACAAAAACTGGATCGGGGAACTGGGATTACAATCCACAAACGGTGCATTCGGGTGTATGTTTATCCAGTGTGAGTTTGTAACATAGAATAAATTCAGTAAATCCCGTACAGTTTTTTTTTGAAAAAATACTTGGACACTGGTATTAACATTGTACGTTGTGTTTTTTTTTTTATAAAAAAATATTGATACAGTGTATCCCAAATTAGAGATATAAAAATATCGATAAACTTATTAAATGGCATCCCTAGTTTTTTAATGAAAATTCTTCACCGGTACTTTTTAACCAATCAACATGGGTTTTTGGACAGCTCACCGTAGCAACACATGTATATAATCGGATTTTTTTTGCTGTGGGTAACCAACAGCCAATTATAGCGGAAAAGTTTTGACATAATCACACAATAATTTTGTTTGACTGAAAGTTAGTTTCAATTTTTTTATTTAAACGTGTTTACACGTAGCTGAACAAAATTAGGTCTTAATTCTTTATAAGCAAAAATATTTTTATACATTTCCTTTACATAATTAAGATGTTTTTCGTATTCTTCTGCCATTTCCTTTTTTCTTAAACGCGAAAAGGCTGAACGTACATATCGCGTTGATAATTAAATATCTACGTCTGATAAAATATATGTATATACAATATTTAGACACGATTTTATTTACAATTTTTCCATTTAACAGTTTCAATTATTTTGAATAATTTAGAAGCAAATATTCCTGAACCATTGGAAACAAAATTTTCTATCTTCAAATGGCAACCACAATCTTCTATTAGTTTAGCAAAATATGAAATAGTACCATTGCATAGGAAGAAAAAATAACACTACTAACTACTTGTTATGTTTCACAAAACACTCAAGGTGGGCAGAAATCACGGCTTTGAAATATGAATGTCTATTCTATCTATGTTTTCTTTGGAATATCGACAAATACGTTTTAGTATAATATTACATAACAAGTGTTGAAAGTGGTATTTTTCAAACGAGGAGGTATTTAGCACGAGGCGTTAGCCGAGTGCGGAAATTCTCCGAGTGTGAGAAAATCACTTTCACACGAGTAATGTACACAATTTTTCCTACGACCATACAATATAATCAAAAAGGGTTTGATTTGTTTTTAATAGTTTGTAGGTATCACCATTGTGTTAATCAAATTTTTTCAACACTAGAGTTGAAAAATTGATTTCAACTTCAACAGCTCGCTTGGAGATGGATCTAGCCGCAGTGAGTGATTGGCATGCGGGCAGCAACTAATTGGAGACGTTTGGAAAATAAAAACCGCATATTCGTCACTCGAATTATTACCGACTAGATTTAAATAAAAAGAACAACTTTTTCTCCCATTTGCTTACGCACATCATACCTACTATCTATGTACAGTGAAAAAATTTCGTTTCAGATCTTTTAGTTGCTTGCATTCTTTTAATAAAACAATAATGTAGGTACCTACGAAAACAACATAACCTCAACATTTGCTCAACATTATAGAAAGATAGAGGTGGAGTTAAATATCGATAGCTTGTTAATTATAAAAGTTATATCTTCTTCGATTTGTTTTAAATATAGCTAAAATAAATTTACTTACATAAAGCACATTCACTTGTCCCATATCCTTAAACATTGTATGGATATTTTTATCCGAGATAATGTCAAAAGTAAAAATCGGTATTTCCTAGGGTATTCTATTTCTGCTCTATAGCTGCCCCTTTTTTTCTGTGGTTCAAATCAGTTGACATGTAAACATGACAGTTGGTGGGTTGCCTGACATAATATTTTTCCTTTTTGATAATATTCCTTTTATCATAAATAATACTCTTAGGTTCCCAAAAATAACGAAAAAAAGGATTTTTTTTTATTTGCATTAATGCCCTAGTGTACTTTACCCCACCCAGCACCCCAATTCACTCCACGTGTCCCGTAAGTTTGTTATTTTTAATAAATAGTTTTGTTGTCAAATTGACACCTGTTTAAATTTAATATAGTGTGCTTTGTATTTCCACACTCGTGTTGAAATATTTTTTTAGCACTTTCTAGCCAAGTTAACCATGCTGTTATTGTCATTTTCGTAGGTCGTCGTAGGAAAATTTATTTTTGTGTTGTGATTCAATACAAAGTCCTTTTATGCTTTTTAATTAATTATTCTGTGATTATTTTGTTCAGTTTTTGTTTATAGATTTTTTTTAATGATAATTTTTCCCTACCCGCCTCAATTATTACCAGCCGCCACTGTGCGAATACCATAAACTTTAATTTTAAATGCTTTTATTAAGGGCGGTTTACACGCAACGTTTTAGAGTACGATTTGTCTGCGTCGACAAAATGTTGCAAGCAAAACGATGTGTGTAGTCTGTGTAGATGGCTAATTTGCGCAAATTTTAGAACTGCACAAACACATAAAACGGAGTTGAAAGACTTAGCTAATGGGCATATTATAGATTTAGGAGGTTTGCGCAGACAAGTCGTAACGTGTAAACACTTCTGCTCGATTTGTCGGCAGACTTTAAGTTGTAGAGTAGTTGAAATCTATTGGTTGTTTTGAAAGTGCGGATGTTTATTTATTAAAAATACAATACTTTTAAAGCAATGTCACACCTTCGGCAGTGTTCACATGAGTTTCTCTCAGAGTTTATTGAAATATACAAGATGTTTCTGTGCTTGTGGCGAGTAAAGTCAAAAGAATACAGCGACCGTGATAAAAAAAATCATGCAGGCTTACGAAATTTTAATTGACAAATTTAAAGAAGTAGACTCTGCAGCGACAAGAGGCATGGTAATTAAAAAGATTAATTCGCTAAGAACTGTCTACAGAAAAAAATTGGCCAAAGTACATAAAACATTTCGTTCGGGTGCTGGGGATGAAGATATTTATAAACCTTGTATATTTTTGATGCTACAGGTTTCAGGTACTAGCTTACTAAGTGCTGGCTTAGATATCAACGTTGTGACCTCCAAATCCTTGTAACTTCGCCCAGTAGCTAGGAATCGTAATGTTGCAGTTAGCCTTTCGTATGCCGAAATTGCTTTTCTCATACAAGTGTCTTCTTTTGTAATGTATGGACCAACTAATTCCTGTATATAATTATATGCTTTAATATCCATCCTTAAATAATTTCTTCAATCTTCAGGTTCACCTTGTAGTTCCTTTAGCAATTGCACATAAGAATATCTATGTATTTTTAGTCACCAAGCTCTGGACCATCTAGAATCTAGAGCGTTGTTTATACTTTATGTTCAAACGTTTAATTTGCCGTTTTCTTCTTAAACAAAGAGCAAAAATTGTCCAAACCACTATTTCCTCCATGATGAATTACAACGACTAGAATATTAAAAACTTACAAGAAATCGTTGCAGTGTAGATACACTTTGTTTGCAACATTTTGTTTGCGACGAATTGTCGACGCAGACAAATCGTACTATAAAACGTTGCGTGTAAACCGCCCTTAATAAAGTCTTTCAGAAATATTAAATATGCCTATTAAAATAGCACATGCATCATGACTTAATCGCAGTAATATCTTATAAAGATACCCAAGAAATTAATTGAAATTATATTAAAATAATTAAATTTAAATTTTATAGGGAAAATGCTCCTAAAACCGAGGGCGAAATAAAACTGTTGTGGTATTATTTTAATGTAAAAAAATATTATGATGATAATTTGACACAAAAGGTACTATACTATTGTACGTATTAGGTTATAATGAGCGCTTTATTAGAACAGAGTTAATTTAGAATGATGAAAGAGTTTTGGACTTCCATTGTCTTTATTTGTTTTAAATCACAACGTTTCAACTGGTAAGTATCTCCAGTCATCTTTAGGTGAATACTGTACTCAGTATTCACCTGAAGACGACTGGAGATACTTACTAGTTGAAACGAACGAGTGTGATTTAAAACAAATAAAGACAATGGAAGTCCAAAACTCTTTCATCATTCAAGAAACATCATTGTCTCCAACCTTCAAAGAGTTAATTTACATTTTCATGGCTACTTTGATTTCTTACCAATATTTCCCCTATAAAAGAAGACTTAAAAAGCAGTGAATTTGGGTAAATGGTATGATTAATAAAAATGATAAAACAGCTAAAGATAAAAGTGATATAAAATATAGTTTGTTCCATTAAAAAAAATTAGAAACTGAGGGTTTTGACTTTTGCCCTACCCTGTACACGTAAAACGACAAATTCATATTCATTATAAAATTATTATTAAAATTTCTTATTGCAATTTACCATAAAGATACAGCCCCATGAAATCATAACACTTTTGGCATAATACTGGCCATACCTTCTAAAATATTGTGTATAGATTATTAAAACCATATATCAAAAAACGCGGAACTTAATTATGGAATCAAAATAGGGCGTTATATTTATCAAGATGTATGTTTGATTGACTGACTTGACTATGCTCGATTTACGAAAGACCCTGTATATCGCAGTATATTTTTAAAGTAGGACACCATGCACATATATTAACGATACTCATAATTCATCCCGCTTATTTTCAGCTCACGCTCGGAACTTTCCACGCACATTAAATTTTCATTTAACTTTGTTACAGAATATACTATTCCAACTAACTTGCGCATTTCATTCCCTAAAGGGTAGGTTAACGCAGAACTTTAGCAACTCCAAAAAAGCTTTTTGACGCACTGAATAAAATGATATAAGTACAGGGTCATCCAACCAGGACTGAACAGGGGCCTATTTTTTTAGTTTCCCTGTATTTTTATTTAAACCAATATAGCCATTTAGTTAATGCTTTGCCGTAGAATCTAAAATTACCATTTAAAAAGCGATCTGACTTAAAACAAAGGAACTGTGGCGTAAAGTTGTTGTTTTTTTAATGGAACACCCTGTATATTATTTATTTTTATGAAACGCCCTTCTTTCCTGATTCCACAAATATATAGTGTGTCCATATTAGCTCAAACCGTTTTTAAGATATGAGCAATCAAACATTTAAAAAGCTGTATTCATTTGAGCTTAATACGTCTAGAATGCCTTGGAAAAGAAAATCCCCGTAATGGCGATGCATTAAAATACAGCTTTTTAAATGTTTGATTGCTCATATCTTAAAAACGGTTTGAGCTAATATGGACAAACTATATATTTATGGAATCAGGAAAGAAGGGCGTTTCATAAAACTAAATAATATACAGGGTGTTCCATTGAAAAAACAACAACTTTACGCCACAGTTCCTTTGTTTTAAGTCAGATCGCTTTTTAAATGGTAATTTTAGATTCTTCGGCAAAGCATAAACTAAATGGCTATATTGGTTTAAATATAAATACAGGGAAACTAAAAAAATAGGTCCCTGTTCAGTCCTGGTTGGATGACCCTGTACATATACAGGGTGTCCGGGAAAATGTGGGAAATCTCCCGGATATGAAAAAAACACGTGAAAAGAATATTACAAGTTCATAAAAACTTCTTTCGTCTTCGCCTCCTCTTCGGAGATATGGGCTCCCAAAGAGCTCCCATGGAATTAAGTTTTTGACACATTATTATTAAACCAACAGGTATATTTCAATTTTTTTTCATATGATCTATTTCAGGTAAGACCCTTCAAATTACTATCCCAGAAAGTGTTGCGAATTACTCACAGCTGCAGGGACGGTTTAGTTGTGACACTAATGTGCCCATTTTTTTTACGCCCTGTATGATAAAAACTTTGGACAACGTTTTTTACATACCTTTAACTATTGACTAAAAATTAAGTACTCTTCATTCATGTCGCTAATCCTAACCGTTTTCGGAAAAACGTCATTTTATTGCGATCATGTATTAATATTAAGCAGTTAAAAGTGAACATTTAGAATTTATAGGAACAAAGATGTAGTCTTTTATTGAAATACGCTAAATATACATGATGTAAATATGTTTAAAAATTACTTTTTACCGGAAACGGTTAGGATTAGCGACATGAATGAAGAGTACTTAATTTTTAGTCAATAGTTAAAGGTATGTAAAAAAACGTTGTCCAAAGTTTTTATCATACAGGGCGTAAAAAAATGGGCACATTAGTGTCACAGCTAGTCCGCCCATGCCCTGCAGCTGTGAGTAATTTGCAACACTTTCTAAGATAGTAATTTGAAGGATCTAACCTGGTATACATCATAATAAAAAAAAAATTAAAATATACCTGTCGGTTTAATAATTATGTGTCAAAAACTTAATTCCATGGGAGCTCTTTGGGAGCCCATATCTCCGAAGAGGAGGCCGATACAAAAGAAGTTTATATGAACTTATAGTATTCTTTTCACGTGTTTTTTCATATCCGGGAGATTTTCCACATTTTCCCGGACACCCTTTATACAACAGGTTTGCTAAGACATAGTTTGTATTTTAATAACCCATATTAAATAAATTGCTAGTGTATCAAACCCGCTTTAGTGTTATATCAATTCCAGATTTGTTAGAACAGTGTTTTTATTGGTAGTAACCAGTTCCATTAGCAGCACAGTCTAGTTGAATAATAAACTACTTTTAATACAGCAATTTTGTTAAGAAATAAATTGTATCTTATCAATACGACGCATTTTGTTCCCAGTAAAGCGCTTTCTCTACAATTAAGAAATCAGAACAGCGTCCCCGAAAACAAATTGTATCCGTTAGAACCTATAATCCAAAAGTCGTTGGTGAGGGTTCGTAGCGATCGGCAATCGCCGCGCGCCGTAATATTAGTTTCAACGTATTTGTAGTTGCGCAGATCACATCATTGTTCGGAGTCTTCTAGCTTTCCTGTCTGAATTTGAACTTTATTGATCGTACCAATACCTGTTTCAATAAATTTGTTTTTACTTTGTATTTAATCTTTTTTAAACTATGCATGTCAGATAAAGCAATAGAAGATTCTTATTTCGCACAACCCATCATTATAATTGAACTTTATCATCTATGGACGAATTTACCTATCTCAGTAAATCGTATTGCATAATAGATAATCATATGCAATTTTAAACAACAAGTACAATATCACACTAAAAGCTATTTAAATGTTTGGGAACTTATTAACCGTAGCAAGAAATTTTTTTATAATAAATAATGTCAAGTTTCATTACAACTGCCAGTCGGAACTAATACAGTATACTATAAAACCAGATTACACCCCCAATAGAACTTGATAATTACTTTGGGTATAAACCTTTCTATGGTAGCATTCCTATTGGCTAAATTACCGTGATGTTATCACTACACAACGGTCTAGCAATTTTCGTTGTCTTACAGCAGGAAAGCGCGTTGCTGTCATATATAGTATTAAACAGTTGTATAAAGAGTATGTGAATTCTTATAAGGAATAGAAGGCTTTTTTTCTCAGTGCGGATTCCAAGAATATTCTATTTAATTTTAAAAAAATGTTTATTATTTTTGGAAATTTATTTTAAAACGAAACTGTTTTAATTAAATCTGAATGTTCCCATTTCTAAAACTGCTGAGTTAAAGTATTTTACAAACTTTTAAACATTCTTTTTGGTATTAATGAACAAACCGATGTCAACGTGTTGTCAATTTCGATTTTAATTAACGCATCCTGGACATTGCATGCATCCCCCAACCATCCCCGCTAAATCCCTTTGCCATAGCCTGCAAATTATATTATGTTTGTCATCATCACGTACAACGTATAGACAGCAAGGTTTTTGAACTTACAGAAATACCTACCAATACCGACACGACAACGACAATGAGCCTTATGAATAAAAATTAACCAATTACTTGAAGCAATTACTTTTAGTAAAAGCAATTGCTTGACTAGCAAATGCTATAAGTAAAAGCAATTGTTAGATCTGGATACGAAGAAAATTTTGAAGCAATTGCTGTTTTTCTTACACCTCTGTAGCAAATGCTTATTCAACACAAGTTCAGACGTGGCTTATCCACTTGTTCAGATTATAGATTTCATGTTCAGTTTGGTGCGTAATTTGCAAAAGAGTTGACGTAAATACAACAACGTTGGTCTATTTATTTAGTACAATAGTAATCTGTTACGTTTTTGTGGAAAATAGGAAATATTTGTGATATGGCAGATTTCAGTGAAAATGAGGAAAGAGATAATGGTGATGAAGAAATTAAAGACAAGAAATTGATATTCGTTCACAAATTAGAGGAACATAAATCTCTCTAACCACAACCGTTTAGCTTCCACAACAGCTTCAGCACTTGTAGGAAATTTAATAAAAATATTGGCCTTCTCCAAAACTGCACCCATTACAGAAGTGTAAGTCTTACAGACAGTAGTTTGGTGAACACCGAGTTCTTTACCTACAGAATTTTAAAAGCCCAGATCCGGCAATTTCCGCAGAAATACTTTAATCTTATTTAAAGGCGAGGGGGTGCACTGTCGCCTTTAAATAAGATTACCAGTATCAGTCAATAAATAATTTGCCAACCACTCAACATTTTCGCAGTCAAATCGATATAACTTTCTAACATCATCATATCTGCAATTTTTACGTACACTGTAGATTTTTCTTTTACGGACGATCAGTATATTCAGCCATAATTGAAGACACAAATTAAGAGCAACTCACGTGTATGCCGCAGAGAACTAAAGTTGACTGCTACCAAGCAAATTATGCAGGGGTCGACCTACCTTAAAAAGTTAAAAGCAATCGCTACACTAGAAAAAGCAATTCCTTAATTTATTCATCACATTTTAAGCAAACGATAGCGATCGCTTCTATTTTTTAAGAAAAAGCATTGACTAGAAGCGATTCCTACACTTTTAAGCAATCGCTTGACGTAAAAGCAATTACTTTAGTTTTTATTCATTGGCTTTCAAGAAATTACTTTGAAATTATTTAGAAAAAGCGATCGCTACATTTTTATTCATTAGGCTCAACAGCTCTTCACCATGACCGAAATGCCGGTCGGCTGTAGTCTCAAATAGACTACTTTTAAGTTAATTTTATTGATATCATTTGTTTCGTCCCAAAAAAAAATGAGGCCATGATGACGTTGTTTTATTCATTTTCGGTTAGGGATGTCCACTGAAAATCTATCGCGGAAAAACATCGATGGTTGCGATGCATCAAAAAAAACATTTTAATAGAAGTAGAATTACAAAACAAATCACAAATTTAATTATTCTAAGTTCATACCTTAACTAAAACCAAAAGTAAAAGCACAGAATATATAGTTTGCTTAGCTATATATTCTGTGGTAAAAGTTATAATCCAAATCGAGCGGCAACAGCAAAATAATTATTTTACAAATAAAATTAAGGCATCGATTAAAATACATCAATGCATCGACAAATTTCGAATGGCCTCGATTCATCGCTTAAAAACGATACATCGCATCGAAAATATCGATGTTTTCGATGCATCGATGTATATCGAACATCCTTATTTCCGTCTGGTGTTTGTGGTTTATTTGACAGCGGTTTAAAAACAATTTCAGTATCTGTTTTGTGTAATAATTGTTGTGTTTTTAGTATTTTGTGATAATTCTGTAGTCACTTTTCATGGGTGAGTAAATAGGAAGTTCGGTTATTTGTAGATTAGGTTTTTTCTATAGTAGCAAGGTCATAATATTAAAAGGTAACTACGGCATAATACCCACTACCTGCCCCACTCAGCTCTTCACCTCCTCTCTCCTACAAACGATACTGTCAACACATTTTAATAGCGTTTAGAAATGACATGTGCCATCTCTAGATACCAGTTCATTGGGGCGGATGCTCCTTGACGGCAAGTCTGCGCCTGCAATTACACTATACCGAAGTGTGAAAGCATAACATCAATTTAATTTATTTTAAATTTCGCGTCCACCGGCACTGGCATCCGTCGGTGTCATTGCCGTCCAGGCAGATGTGAAAACGTCCAAAGATAGTAAAATTATATGCAAATGAAAAGTTCAACTGTTCGTTTACGATATATCTACGCCTATTTATATCAATAAACTCTCAAAAAATATTTTTGGTTCGTTGGAGGAAATGTGTTTTCGTCGGAGAATAAAAACATATTTACTGTTGCCAACTTTATATACGACTTTCGAATTCGTAAATTCACGCCAATTGCATCTCCATGAAAAACTTCAAAATTTACGATATCACTTTTAAAAATGCTTGAAAAGCTTTCTGTGATATTCCACAGGGTGATAATTTAAAAATATTTTATGTTACAGGGATTATTTTTCGAAATTACTCGACATAGACACAATCAATTATGAGGCTTTCACAACCTATAAGGAATACGAGCCGTAATATATCTACTGACAATTGGTTCTTATCCTTGGAATTAGCGAAAAAATAATAGAGAACGGAATAACGTGCCGGGTGAACCACTAAGAATGGTCGTCGGCTATATCTCAGAAACTGGAAGTTATAGAGCTTTTAGGTAAAATATTTTTTAGTAAAAGTGCCTAAAAGAAAATGTTGGAAATTATTTTTGAATTTCTAAACTCACCGCTAGAGGGCGTAAATCCAAAATTTTCCATTTTTCGAAGGGTACACCCTGTATGTTTTTAAATTTTCAAATTCCACATAAAATTATAATTATTTTTTATTAAACGCATCATTAGTCTATACTTCATAGTTTCCGAGATATTGACTCTCGAAAAGTGACATTTTTAAACTTTGACAGCTTCTAACTTTCTAACAGTACGTCTTAGAGCAAAACGGCTTACATGTCCCTATCTTCAATTTTTATTATCTTCCCAAAAAAAATCAACTTCCTGTTAAACCGGATGTAACTCGAAAGCAGGAAATATAGTTGTTCCGGTTTAACTGGAAGTTGATTTTTTTGGGAAGATAATAAAAATTGAAGATAGGGTCATGTAAGCCGTTTTGCTCTAAGACATACTGTTAAAAAGTTAGAAGCTGTCAAAGTTCAAAAATATCACTTTTCGAGAGTCAATATCTCGGAAACTATGAAGTATAGACTAATAATGCATTTAATAAAAAATAATTATAATTTTATGTGGAATTTGAAAATTTAAAAATATACAGGGTGTACCCTTCAAAAAATGGAAAATTTTGGATTTACGCCCTCTAGCGGTGAGTTTAGAAACTCGAAAATAATTTCCAACATTTTCTTTTGGGCACTTTTACTAAAACATATTTTACTTAAAAGCTCTATGACTTCCAGTTTCCGAGATATAGCCGACGACCATTCTTAGTGGTTCACCCGGTACGCTGGAACATTAAAAAAGGTATGCCAGAGATACCTCCGCCATTTTTGCTACAAAAAATAAAGAACCTGGTTAGTCCATAGACATTTACCTTTAGATACGTACAGCTTATCTCCTGCGCAAACAAAAGTTACGTTTTATGGGTGAAAAAATACGTCCGAGCGCACCGCTCGCCGGTCAGATGCCTTTTCTCTCAGCAGAATTGGGCATGCGCATAAACATCTAGTTATCGGCCTGTTCTTCTTTAGCAACATGCTCAAAATACACTCCAGAACCGGCTCGGCGTCATTTTTGTTAGTAGGTTTTAGGTTTTCTCTGTGGATTCCGTGTTGCTTTCTTTGCTATTGTGGGTGTTTAATATTTAAGGATTTCCAGTTTTTGTGTGGTTTAGTGAATTGTGTTTTTTGCTTTTAGTGATTCGGATACTCGGATTGGAATATAAACAATGACTAGTAAAAGCCGTTGTATGATAAATGAAGTAGTGGACTAAACCTCAACAGATATAATCAGCCGTTGTATGATTTTATTATGTCCAAATAGGGGTAAAATACCGGGTATTTCTTATTTTCAGTAAGTATGGAGTAGTGATGTATCTGACATTTGACTTGAGGTTAGGTATGCGATAGCATCGAAGATTGATTATTTTGCTGGTTTTGTTGGTTTTTATATTTGATTTTATTAGTTTTATAGTTTAATTGACACTTCCTTTTCGAACTACAAATACGACGACGAATCATTTTTAAACAAAATTTAGAAACAAACCCTTAAATATAATTTTTTATCGTCAAAATCTAATTTGCAACTACAAAAAATGCCAGAAATTGCCATCTTATTTCCTAACTTGATCAAAAATTAAGAAGAAATTTCAATTTGTTAGCAAGAATTTGGGGCAAAGTTTGGCTTTTCAAACGTAAAAATAAATTAAACTTTTATAATTTGTTGAGCAACAACTTAAGTTTTAAAGCCAGGACCTGTCTTATTTTCCCATTCAAATGATAATGTTGCAGTGCGCATGTCGAATCGTGTGTAGCTTTGTTTACATGTGCAAGGCCATAAATTTGCCACTTTCGTGATTATAATTTGCTTATCTAAAGGTAAATATCTATGGGTTAGACTTATATGGTTTTACTAAAACTATTACCATGGCCTCATGTGCAAAAAAACATGGCAGTTATATTAATTATATTTTATGCATCATTCAGTTCATCATAATTTCGATGAAAATGTAGGCAAACCAAAAATTCTTTTTACAATTGGTGTTTTCACTAAACTTTGATTGTTACCCAACGGCATAGGCATAGAGGAAAAAAAAATTTCAACGGTTTTAGTTTTTAAAAAATTGAATTAATTACTGAGAAAATAATTAGGTAAATAAAAGACGCTCTGTTATAAAAACTTGCGAAACCAGTGATCTACGTCATAACAAATTGACCAGTCGCAACATCTCGGACTAAATAATATCTCGCATCTAGTCTTCTGTTCTTTTCTATTGTTATCGAAACAAAGATAACCATATAATCGACCGCATGAGTGACAAAACAAAGAATTGCGCGGATAATAGCATGACTAATAGTGTTTTCTATTATTGCTCTCATAGCACTCTAGAGCAATCTGAAATTGCCCTGCCAGAGATTTGCGTGTTCCATTTACTGCTCGCTCTCGGGGAGTATCTGTTCTATTATCTGAAACGGGGTGCTCCGCGAGCGCTCTCAGTTGATCTGTGAAATTTCTCGGAGCAAGCGAGAGGTAAACAAGAAAGGCAACATAACCCTACTGTTTACTGTTTGTACTTTTGTGGTTTGTACTGTGTTCGGGTAAGAATGATTAGAAATAGAAAACGTCGGCTGCTACAAGTATTTCTGAGCTCTTCAGATTCTTCTGAAAATTATATTTTGTGCGTCAAACACAACATTGAGGTTATGTTGAAATTGTAACTTGGCGCGTGTTCCATTTTGATCTCGGAGCGGTCACTCTTGGCCGAATTCAGAGTGCTCTGGGGCAGATCGTTGACGTCATAGATCGCTCTCGGAGCGATCTGAGGGCAAGATAATAGAAAACACTATAAGTATCTGACCTAATATTTTAAACTTTCTGCTTTCGCGCCGTCTTTATAATTATTGTTTCCAGCAAAGGTTTGTCAGTCTGGGAGGATTTTTATTATTGAAACTGGAACCAAGAAATTAATTTAATTATTATTTATAAATGGATTATGTAACCTGCTATTGTATTTTTTTTAAATTAGTCACCCCCTTTTACTGCTACTAATACTAGGTACCGTGCGAGCAATAATTATTTGCATTAAAGAGGGCCTTGCATCTAAGGACGTAATGCTTAGCCGTAGAGCTTAATACCTGTTGGGTGTCAGTAACTACCTAAATTAACAATCGATCAGTTATTCCGTCATCTTTGACGGTCGTTACAAGTAATTTGATTCATCGCTAATTTTTCCAATTTCTTGAACAATTCACACAATGGGCTTTACGGAACATCACAAAACATTCATGGTTGACGCATATTTTTGAAACGGGGTAAGAATAAATGGTGAGTGGCAATACAATCCGGGTTTGTGCATGGACGATTTTCACGAACATTTTCCTAACGTTGCTTTTATTGCTGGGGATTTTTATCATTGCCTGAAAAGAATCGTGGCGGTGTTTAGGGAAACAGGTTCTATACAACACAAAAAAGGAGCAGGAAGACCATCTGTAAGAACAGAAGAACTTGTTGGAAACGTTCGTGAAATAATGCAAAATACGCCAACAAATTGTATAAGACGCCTGTCCCAAGAAGTGAAAAGATCTTATGGAACATGCAGGACTATTCTTAAGAAGCAGCTAAATTTATTTCCTTATAAAGTGCAAGTATTCCAAGAAATATAAGCCGCAGATTTTGAAAGACGCAGGAATTACTCTCATTGGTTTACCCAAAATTGATTGGAAAGAAATGATTTATTAGACCTGACATTTTTTTCGGATGAAGCCTGGTTCCACCTCTCCGGTTATGTGAATTATCAGAATACACGCATGTGGAGAAGTGAAAATACCCATTTTTTTGTAGAGTCCACATTGCACCCTCAAAAAATTGGTGTCTGGTTAGCTGTTTCCTAAAGAAGAATTGTTGGTCCTATTTTTTTCCATGACACAGTTACAGCACAGCGGTATAGAGACAATATTTTGAATCCATTTGTGGAGCAATTACTTAACGACGAACTACGTTTTCGATATTCTCAACAGGACGGTGCAACCGCCCATGCAGCCGCCAAAACTATTAACTACTTACGCAATTTTTTTGACGACAGATTGATCAGTTTTTGATCAGACATTCAATTCCCACTTAGATCACCTTGTTTAACGGTTATGGATTACTTCGGTTTTCCTTATTTGAAGAACACCATTTTTAAAACACCAGTTGCAAATTTAGAACAATTACAAGAAAGGATTATCCAAGAATGTGGTAACATTTCTCCAGAGATGCTGGTCAACACTTTCGAAAATATGAACAGACGTGTGAATTTATGCTTGGAGCATGGCGGTGGCCAATTTCAGCAATTTATGTAATTATTTTTCTTTCTGTATATTCCTACTTTGTTTTTTTCATTTGTAAACAACAAAAATAAATTTGTATTTGTCTACTTATTTTATTACTCATTAGTTTGGCATATCATGTCATAATATGAATTTGACAAAATTTTAACCTAGATTTGGTTAGATATATCGGCCCCTCTTTGATGCAAATAATTTTTGCTCGCACGGTATAAAACCCTATGCGTTGTTTTTGTTTGAATATACTGCTCGTCGAATGGCTTGTCGAGCAAAACAGGTAGCAAAGCCGCAATCTGTATGTACTTTACATTTTAAACCCAAGATAAACAAAAAAATTAACAAGGATTTACCTTTTCAAACAGCTTAAAAAAACAAAGATAGGCACCTTATCCACTGTTAAACCTCTTATAAAAATAAGCTTTTCATCCTTTATCTCGTTGCCTTGCCGGAAACAACTTTAATCCTTTATTTAAAAGGCATACTAATTTCTCCTATACAATTTTGTTTATAGAATTAATAATTTTAGAGCATATTTATGGATGAAAAAAAGTTATAAGATATATTTTATTATTTATATTTAACTTAAAATTTACGAATAAATTACAAACCGATTTCAATTATAAGCTCTATAATTTATAATGTGCTGTTATTTTATTAATATTATAAAATATTCTCAGTAAACTTTTAATATTAACTTCGTTTCCTATGCTTTATGATATCAGTAAACATTGTATGTATTGAAGTTTAATAATTGCTTTCGCATTCTCAACCCTTGAAAAGGGAGGAAGGGAGAAAGTAGATTCCAGAGCTGCAGCACGACTATCCAAAAAAAAAGAACGGTCAAATTCTGTACTCCACGGCATAAGTATTAAATATAAAGTAGAGAAATGCAAGAACGATTTAAGTGACTGCAGTTATGCAGTACATCACGTAATAGTATGTACATTCAATTGTAAATCTAGCATTGCAGTGACAATTTTAAATAAGATTGGCTTTTTTTTGCGAGAAACCAGCATTTGCTCTGGAACTGGAATTGACGGATTTAGAAATAAAACGAGATATACGTAAAAGAAGTCATTATAGGAATTTGAACACAAAAAGTAATCTTGTTTTTCTATTGAGACGTTTCTCAGACAAAATTCATCAGATCCTTCATTCATACGAGCTTCAAAAATATTATGTTATTAATATATCTTTTTCTCCGTATTTTTCATCATAAACACATACAAAAATATGGATATATAATATATACCGGGTGTCCACGGAAGGTGGCTCGCCCCTCTAACTTTTTTGTTTTTTAAGATAATGAAATAAAATTCGGGGGATTTGTATACGACATAAAACTGCATTTTTTAACAGGTGACTCAACATTATGGAACTTCCGGTTTAACCGGAAGTGACATAAACTTTCGATTTTTAAATGGGACACCTTGTATATTTTTACTTTTTTTGACTCCATATGACATTCTAAATACAACGTTGTGCTACTTCTCACTTTTGTCACCAAGAAAATATTTTTTTCCAAATTTATTGTTTTATCTATCTATCTATCTATCTTCTCTATGATACCTAAAAATCCCTTATTTCAGTTCTTTAATCTTGGAAAAAATACAATTTTACTATTTTTGGTCCAATGCTATGTGTTATGTAAAATTTAATTTTTAAAGTCGTATAACTCATTTTTTTAAATGGCAACATGGTGGCTCGTCGGGTTAAGAAAAAAATGATTTTATTACGATAATTTTGATACCATACACTTATTAGGTTTTAGAAAAACTGACATTAAAAAACTTTAAAAAGTTAACTTAAAACTTTCCTAAAATGAAGCATCTTTTGAGAATAAATTTAGATTTAAATGCATCAAGTAGCCTGTGACCAGCAAAACTGATAAAACAAAATCATGCCTTGAAGAAAATTGAAATGCCAACAGCTTCTGCCAAACTAAATTAGTTTCTAGTTTGTTGTTTAAAAAACATGGAAAACAATAGTTTTACAAGGAGTGAAAAAGTTGATATGTTATTAGTGTTTGGAGAATGTAGAAATAATTCAACAGATGCTGCACGACTTTACGCACAAAGATATTTTAATCGGCGTCATCCAACCCGGCACTATTAGGTACCCAAAACTGGTTCCGAAAATGCGAAATGAGCCTGACAATAATAACATATCAACTTTTTCACTCCTTGTAAAAATATTATTTTCCATGTTTTTTAAACAACAAACTAGAAACTAATTTACTTTGGCAGAAGCTGTTGGCATTTCAATTTTCTTCAAGGCATGATTTTGTTTTATCGGTTTTGCTGGTACACAGGCACTTGATGCATTTAAATCTAACTTTATTCTCAAAAGATGCTTCATTGTAGGAAAGTTCTAAGTTAACTTTTTAAAGTTTTTTAATGGCAGCTTTTATAAAACCTAATAGTAGGCTTTTTGCCGCGACATAATTTTTAAAAGGTTATGCTGGGTTATCCCGTTTGGCCTATTGCCGTGAGAAAAGATTATCGGAGGGGAAGTGGTTATGACGCACGTTGTGACGTCATTGCTTTTGACATTTAACATAAACCATCATAACCTGGTCGCAAGCAGGTTATGTTTGAATTTCATGGCGGTATAACGCAAATTTGTACGTATTTCTTGCCATTTTATTTTTTTGTGTTTCATAAAATTACACCATACAAAAAAAATGGAATCGGAGCTTGTGGATATATCACTTATTTAAGCAGAGCTAACTTTTGAGCACTTTTTCTTCTGTACAAAACATCACAGAGATAAACTCTGAATCAGACAAATAGAACAAGTTGTAAATAACAAGTATAGTTCTATTATTGGTAAAGTATCCATTTTTAAATTGTCTATTGTCTATCAAACGTCCTGCAAATAACTTTTGCTGAAGAAGAAACCCGCAGAAAAATATTCAAACTTGCAAACAAAACAATCGGTCAAACCCAAAAAAATGAGGTGAGAAATTATCGATTGTATTTGTTATTTTCGCGACATAACCGGGTGTAACCAGAACTAGGTGGGGAAGGATATGACGTCAGCATAATTTATCATAAACTGGTGTATGCCAATAAACATAAAAAGTATCTCGCGGCAAAAAGCCTAGTGTATGGTATCAAAATTATCGTAATAAAATCCTCTTTTTTCTTAACCCGACGAGCCACCATGTTGCCATTTTAAAAAAATGAGTTATACGACTTTAAAAATTAAATTTTACATAACACATAGCATTGGACCAAAAATAGTAAAATTGTATTTTTCCCAAGATTAAAGAACTGAAATAAGTGATTTTAAGGTATTCATAGCCCTCTGGATAAAACAATAAATTTGGAAAAAAAATATTTTCTTGGTGACAAAAAGTGACAAGTGACACATCGTTGTATTTAGAATGTCATATGGAGTCAAAAAAAGTAAAAATATATAAGGTGTCCCATTTAAAAATCAAAAGTTTATGTCACTTCCGGTTAAACCGGAAGTTCCACAATGATGAGTCACCTATCAAAAAATGCAGTTTTATATCGTTTACAAATCCCCCAAATTTTATTTCATTATCTTGAAAAACAAAAAAGTTAGAGGGGCGAACCACTTTCCGCGGACACCCGGTATATATAATATGTTCTTCAAATCAATAGACCAGGGTCGATAATTTTTGAAACCAAAAAAAATAATAGTAGGATGAAACCCATTGGAAAAGGAAGAGAATATAACAAAAATGAAAGGAAAAATAAAGTACGGGCGATCCGAGGTCGGGAAGTGGGGGGCGGTGAGTTTTTAAGGTTAGAAAACGATTTATCTCGATTTTCGGCAAAACTACAAGTCTTATGGAAAAACGTTAAATGGCAACGTTGTAGGTAATAAAAAGATCCACAACTTTTGTATTTGCACTTTTTTCACATAACCTCAAAATTTATGTGAAAAATTCAAATAACCAAGTTTTTTGGTGAAAACTTACCTTTTTATGTCCCAAACATACTGTAATTTTTTTGATTTAAAATATTTATTTTTTAACCTTATTTTGACTTAATATCGAAAAAACACCCTAATTTTCAATCGAAAATTCTCACGTCAAAATATCTGCTTTTTTAAAAAAGTCGGCGAGCTTTTTGTTCGCTAAAATCTCTACTTTCTGATGGTGTAAAAAAAATATACATTACTACGTTAAATATTCTCAAAAAATGCAAAGAAACGAAAAAAAATCGAATCCGAATTATTATTTTTTTAATCATTATGTACAATTTTGAGCTATTTATTAAAATTTATACTTTAATTACTCGAAAAACGAAAGATTCCATGTTACATTGATAAACAAAAAAATTGCAATTCCATAAAACATAAAGATCGCAAAAAATATGCGAAAATAGTTGTTCTAAATATAATTAAAGGATTTAAAGGGGATTTCATCACATTTACCATAGAAATGTATATTTTTTTTTACACCATCAGAAAGTAGAGATTTGAACGAACAAAATGCCCACCAACTTTTTTAAAAAAGCAGATATTTTGACGTGAGAATTTTCGATTGAAAATTAGGGTGCTTTTTCGATATTAAGTCAAAATAAGGTTAAAAATTAATATTTTAAATCAAAAAAATTACAGTGTGTTTGGGACATAAAAAGCTAAGTTTTCACCAAATTTCGTGTATAAAAAAATTTTTTGTAAAAGATAAAAATAAAAAACCAAAAACTTGGTTATTTGATTTTTTCACATAAATTTTGAGGTTATGTGAAAAAAGTATGAATACAAAAGTTGTAGATTTTTTTATTACCTACAACTTTGCTATTTAACGTTTTTCCATAGGACTTGTAGTTTTGCCGAAAATCGAGATAAATCGTTTTCTAACCTTAAAAACTCACCGCCCTCCACTTCCCGACATCGGATCGCCCGTAATTTATTTTTCCTTTCATTTTTGTTATATTCTCTTCCTTTTCCAATGGGTTTCATCCTACTATTATATTTTTTCACTTTTTACCATTGGCAAAGGCTTCAGCCCTGGTCTACAACTTAATATTTTAACTCTGAGATGTGTTTATAAAATTTTAACTTTGAATCGATATACACTGAGAGAAAACTTCATTAGCCGCAGCTTGAAACCAATTAGTAGTAGCAAAAAATCTGTATTAAATAGGCGCCGAAAAAACAACTCTGCTCTGACGAATGGGTCCATTTTTTTAAAATGAATTTTTAACCCCAATATGGTCGTTTTTTAAATAATATTTTTTTGCTGCTAAACTACAATAAACGACAATTATTACCCAAAAAAAACATATGATTCAGTGGTAAAAAATATCTTTTAATTAGAAAAAAATATGATTTTGTAATTAATTGAAGTTATGTAGTTAAAAAAGTATTGCTTATTAATCTTAAAAATCGTCTGCCAGCTTTAAAAAAAATTATTTTTTTTAGTAGTAGTCTACCTAGCTACTACTAAATTACTTTTGTCTGAGCTTCTTTTTTTAGGATTAGCCCTCAGTGACGTGTGCGCCATTTTTATTTTATTTTTTATTAGATTTCTTTACACTAGCCAAATTAAATCTCTCTTAGTGACAGTGACGTTTTGAGCCAGTTACATAAGTATAGGTACCTACCTGGTTTTAAAGAATAAAAGAAAAAATCAATATGGTCAGTTTGATGGCCATATTTAAGATATAATACTTCTTAATCTATGTATAGGTATTTTGCCACAGACTATCAGCAGTAATATTTTATTTGAGAAAATACAGTCCGAAAATCATAATAAAAAATAAAATGGCGTAGAAGTTCTTACCTAAAAAAACATTTGAGTTGGGAAAAGGCTAAATAAAACAGAAAAGTTAACCATAATGGTTTTTATATGAAAACATTAATTTTTACAACCACGTAAAACCAAATAAGATTAGTTTTTATTTATTATAAAGTATGTTAATAACAACAGAGGATCACGTTTATGGTTAAGGGGAAAATAAACACAAATAAATCTTGAATATAAGGACACATCTACACAATACGTATATCATGGAACAAAAGATTAGGTTTGCAGTCATGCACCTCGCTCTTGCACTAAAAGTACACCATACCGTCAGACATCAATCAGCCACCAACAACGGCAATCAAATAATGGTTTGAATTACTCAGTTTAAATTAAACCATGCGGAGTAACGACAGATCATTGTTTAGTTATAAAAATATACCATTTTCCAATGTAATAATAATAACTTACGCGATTAACACTACTAATATTTCAACGCAGATATTAATTAAGCAATTTACCAACTACAAAAGGCAACAACATACAAAATCCACAAATACTACTCTGGAAGTCCACGTTGACTAGCATAGTTTCTTTTATATTCCAGTACTCAAATTCTCATTGGCCAAATAACCTCTCACTTACTTCTCACAACTGATTGGTTAAATCCCAGTAAAATTAAGTTTTGACCGCAACACTCTAACCAGTCCTCTCGAAAACTCCAAACCAAATTTTACATCAGCCAAGCATTGTATGTAGTACCTGTGTTTTCCTTGCTTGTCTATAAAAAGAAACATATTCAGATACGATCACGCATGTCGCGTATTATAATACCACAAACCACTCAAATTAAATCCCTGTCTGGTTGATGCGCGGGCCGGATAATCCAAGGTAACGTGATATAAAAAAAGTATAGAGTAACTAAATTATGTACTATAGAATGGCTCTAAAATATTTAAAAAATGTGAAGCTTCTGGTGGTAAAATGCCTCGGCAATTCAAGAACCCCCTCACACCAAAAAAGGCTTTCGCATCGTGTAATGTATTAAATTTTTTCTACTACTGTTCTCTGATCAATATATTATTAAGTAATAAACTTTGATTTTATTCAAATTAAAATGATAAAATAAGTTTTTTTCCACCTGTAAAATAATCCATGACAACTAGTTATTTGAGTATTGTTGACAACTAGTTATGACAGTACTGTCGTCAGAGTATGTCAGTTCGATTTTTTTGTCCTGGTACCGAAAGTATTACTTTCGTAGCTAGCAACCTACTTTCGTAGCTAGCAACGGATAATATTCAGGTAACTGTACCATTTACTTTCGTTTTCTTTCGTGTTGCTAGGGCCCGAAAGTTAATTTATTTATACAGTAGTAGAAAAAATATATTATTTTACATTTTTTTTATAAGCATAAATATATACCATCACTCTTGTTTTAATACTACTTTTTTGTAGTTCGACGAACCCCTTGAAAAGTCTATGGGCCACTTGAGTCTCTATTTATGATATCCCTTAATGAGTCACTGTTTTACGAGTACCACAAAAGAGGCTTGTATCGTCAGCATAATTTAGTTGGTTTCAATCGACCTATTTTGACGTCAGGAGTCTTGTCATCTAATGCTTACCGTTTGTAAACCTTTAGGATGAAGAGAATAATTTTATCAAAAGTAAATAAAATAATTTTTTTTCGTCTTAGAAATTCGATCGCAATAATTTATTATTAATTACCAAAGCTGTTGTATGTGCTTATTAATAATGCATTAAAGAAAATAGATTGGCTAGAAATTATTCGGGTTATTGTATACCGAAAGTTAAAAAGTTAATAGCATATGTGTTTCTTCGGTTCCCTGACCCTTCTTTATCATAATTATGTTCAGAGGAGTCGATTCCAAAGAAAAACTTTTAATGCTCTTCGGATTTCCGCTGAACTAGCACGGAAAGAACGTTTTTTATTTTTTATAAGGACGTTTACGAACTGTTCAATCGTATACCAATAAACTGTTTTTCTTCGTACAGAAATCAAATCAATGTTGGGAGAAATCAAGTGGAACTGAAACTCAATACATTAAACAAAGCTTGAACTCGTCACGTCTTTCGTAAAAACAAGGTTAGCTGGAAGTTAATTTCAATCAAGCAGAGAAAATGTAAAGTTCGTTTAAACTGACCCTTTTTTGAACTGAAGCTGCTCAATGCTAGTTCAAAATAAGAGGCACTGTTTTTACCCTATAGAATTCAAATAATTTATTGGTAAAATGCTTCATTCTAATTAGTTTTTTATACTTTCATTCTAAATTAGTTTTAAAATATATAGAATATTACATATCTATTTTCTTGCTGCACTTTAGTAGATACAGCATTTGCATTTTTTAATCAGGGTTAAGTTTAATTATTACGACTGGGTTCGTGCTAATTGATGTACCGGGATTTTAAATCGTTTTTTTAAACTTAAATATGCTTTCAAATGTTTCGCTCATATATATTTGTGCGAGCAAAAATTATTTGCATCAAAGAGGGCCTTACATCTAAGGACGCAATGCTTAGCCGTAGAGCTTTATACCTGTTGGGTATCAGTAACTACCTGAATTAACAATCAATCAGTTATTCAGTCATCTTTGACAGTCGTTACAAGTAATTTGATTCATCGCTAATTTTTCCAATTTCTTGAACAATTCAAACAATGGGCTTTACGGAACAGCACAAAACATTCATGGTTGAAGCGTATTTTCGAAACGGGGTTAGAGTAAATGGTGAGTGGCAATACAATCCGGGTTTGTGCATGGAAGATTTTCACGAACATTTTCCTAACGTTGCTTTTATTGCTGGGGTTTTTTATCATTGCCTGAAAAGAACCGTGGCTGTGTTTAGGGAAACAGGTTCAATACAACACAAAAAAGGAGCAGGAAGACCATCTGTAAGAACAGAAGAACTTGTTGCAAACGTTCGTAAAATAATGCAAAATACAAATTGTATAAGACGCATGTCCCAAGAAGTGGGAAGATCTTATGGAACATGCAGGACTATTCTTAAGAAGCAGCTAAATTTATTTCCTTAGAAAGTGCAAATATTCCAAGAAATACAAGCCGCAGATTATGAGAGACGCAGGAATTACTCTCAATGGTTTACCCAAAATTTATTGGACAGAAATGATTTATTAGACCTGACATTTTTTTCGGATGAAGCCTGGTTCCACCTCTCCGGTTATGTAAATTCTTAGAATACACGCATGTGGAGTAGTGAAAATCCCCATTTTCTGTAGAGTCCACATTGCACCCTCAAAAAATTGGTGTCTGGTTAGCTGTTTCCCGAAAAAGAATTGTTGGTCCTTTTTTTTCCACGACACAGTTACAGCACAGCGGTATAGAGACAATATTTTGAATCCATTTGTGGAGCAATTACTTGACGACGAACTACGTTTTGGATATTTTCAACAGGACGGTGCAACCGCCCATACAGCCGCCGAAACTATTAACTACTTACACAATTTTTTCGACGACAGATTGATCAGTTTTCGATCAGACGTTGAATTCCTACCTAAATCACCTTGTTTAACGGTTATGGATTACTTCGTTTTTCCTCATTTAAAGAACACTGTTTTTAAAACACCCGTTGCAAATTTAGAACAATTACAAGAAAGGATTATCTAAGAATGTGGTAACATTTCTCCAGAGATGCTGATCAACACTTTCGAAAATATGATGAGACGTGTGAATTTATGGTTGGTGGCCAATTTCAACAATTTATGTAATTAGTTTTCTTTTTCTTTTTGTATATTCTTACTTTTTTAATTTTGTAAACAACAAAAATAAATTTGTATTTGTCTACTTATTTTATTACTCATTAGTTTGGCATATCATGTCATAATATGAATTTGACAAAATTTTAACCTAGATTTGGTTAGATATATCGTCCCCATATCATTGTGAACTAAACCAAGCCCTACGTTTTTTAATCCAAGCCCTCTTTGATGTAAATAATTTTTGCTCGCACGGTACAAAGCCGCCAAAATGCAATGTGTTTTTAAATACAACAGCTGGATTAGTTCTCAATGAGCGCAAGGTTTGGCAACCTATTGTACCCTAATTAAAATAGATAAATTGGGAATAATAAATTAATAATAGCAAATTATGATAAATAAAATGTTTGTTATTGGAATTAAAATAGTTAATTAACCTAAACCGGTATATTCTACTAATCGTTCAACTTAAATAGTAAATACCAAGAAAATGTAATCTCTGAAACCTGACGCGTGAGCTTGCTTCGGCCCAGTACTGAACTTGAAACTTTTAGGAAGAAACCAGTATCAGCTGTTAATATCACAACTATCGAAATGTTTTGTTTTTAGAAAAAGTTGACTCTATACGTATTCGCTGGGCAAAAATGCCTTCCACTCGATGACTGCATGCAAAATATCCAGTTGATTGGTCATGGAAATAGCGATTGTCAAAAAATAGAATCAGTTACTTCCATTCTTCCATCAATGCCGAGCGGGATAAGGTCGATAGAAGCGGTTTGTCCTTTGCTATCCATCCTGTATGCAAATTTTCACTTCACGCTGTCTCAAAAGACAAATTTATTTAAAAAAAAACATAGCCGGAAATGCCTCTTTTTATTGACAATGTTTCTTCGTTTAATGGACTGTATATTACTTGAATATGAAAACACTACTTTGACTACAAAATTAAATCTATTTTCTCATTTTGCAAATAATGTCACATATTACGACAAATTAAAAACTTCTTCTTGACAGCATATCAATGATTGACTGGTCCTGGTCACTCTCCTGCATCCCACGTAATTAGAAAAAAGGTGTCTTTGTTAATTAAGGAACATGCCGCCCGCCTTGAAATACCTATTTCAATTAACAATAAAAGAAAGAAAACTAGACATTAACAAATAAGTAAACTGATAGGAATATTCTCAAGATCCTGTTTCATTAGAATCAATTGGTAACACGCACAATTTTGTCACAGCGCGTTTACAGATAGAACGATCGCCGCATTTTATACTTGCTACGCGAATTACATTATCCGAGCCGGGATACAGTTCAATAACACGTCCAGTCTTCCATTTACAAACTGGCACATTGTCCTCCTTAATGATCACCAAACTGCCAACCTTCAGCAGATTCGGATAATTCATTTTCCATTTAACTCTTGATTGTAGTTCAGAAATGTATTCTTGGTTCCAGCGTTTCCAGAACTGCTGAACCATACATTGTAAATGTTGAAATTTACGGAGACGATTTTCAGCAACAACCGTATAATTGGACTCTGGCAAAGCAGTTAATGTCTTTCCTACCAGAAAATGGGATGGTGTGAGCGGTGTCATATCTTGGGGATCTGACGACAGAGGAGTTAATGGTCTAGAGTTTAGTACTCCCTCTATTTGAGTTAAAACCGTGCTCAGATCTTCGTAAGTAAGACTAGTGTCACCGACGACCCGTTTAAGGTGAAATTTAATACTTTTAACACCAGCCTCCCACAAACCTCCGAAATTAGGCGCTCTAGGGGGCATAAAATGCCAAGTAATTCCTTCAGCTGATAATTCAGAGACTAATCTATCAGAGTTTAACAGCAAAAATGATTGAAGATTTGAGTTTGCCCCAACAAAATTAGTTCCATTATCAGAGTAGATATGCAAAGGTTTACCTCTTCTTGCTATAAATCTTTTAAGAACCGCAAGAAAGGCCTCACTGGTTAAGTCACTGACAACTTCTAAATGAACACATTTGGTATTCATGCATATAAAAATACATATATAGCCCTTAAGGATTTTTGGGTTTCTTGTTTTTCGATCCTTAATTGAAATGGGCCCAGCGTAATCAACACCAGTATGAGTAAATACTGGTTGAAAGGCAGATACACGGTATTTAGGAAGATTTCCCATAGAATAATTTAGTGAAGTTGGATCTGCTTTAAAACATTTGACACACCGTTTAACTATTGTTCTAGCTATTCGACGTCCAGAAATAGGCCAACATCTTTCGCGAATTGTATACAATAGTTGTTGCGGCCCGCAATGTAATAAAGATACATGCAGATCGCTCATAATTAGATTTGTAAGGGGATGCTTATTATGCAATATAATTGGATGTTTTTGTTCGTTGGATACGCGGGCATTTTGAATCCTTCCACCGACTCTTATTAAACCTGCTTCATCGCAATAAGGCTTTAAACATAATAAACTGCTTGACCGTGATAAAAGTCGATTGGTTTTCAATAAATTATAATCCTTGGCAAATGACTGAATTTGAGATACCTTGACCAAATAATTGAGCGCATTATTTAGTTCTGATGCTCGTAATGGACCACCTGGAAAGTCCTTATTTTTAAGTCGTTCAATAAATCTCAAACAATACGCAAAAATTCGCTTTATTTTTAGCAAAGAAGAGTGTTTATTGAAATCAATATCAGGGCCTTCCTGAACAGAAGCGGAATGAGTCATCACTCTTTGTTCAGGTACATCTCCAGATACCTCAGGTACCACATGAACATTATCATTATCAACCTGAGAAAAGAGCCATATGGGTCCTTTCCACCATAATTCGCTTAGCAACAAGGATTCTGCCGAAATTCCTCTAGAAAGACAGTCGGCTGGATTCTCATCTGATTTAACGTGAAACCAGTCGCAAGGCGCTGACATATTTTGAATCTGGGTGACTCGATTAGCGACAAATGTTTTCCAGCGACTAGGACATCCCTTAATCCAGCATAAAGTTATTGAAGCATCACTCCAATAAACAACCTTACTGATATTTATTTTTAAAGAATCCATTACCTTTTTAACAAGTTTGCAAGTGAGAAGTGCGGCACACAACTCTAAGCGAGGTAAACTATTCTTTTTTATAGGTGCTACACGAGATTTCGATAGAATAAGATTAGAAGAAATAAAGTCTCCAGAGCCTGTAAAACTTACAATATAGACACATCCACCATAAGCCTTTTCTGAAGCGTCTGCAAATGCATGAATCTGTATAGTTTCCCATCCATCTTCTAAAACATATCGAGAAATGCTTATTTGATTTAAAACTTGTAGATCCTTACAAAAGTTTAACCATATATTGCAAAGAAAAGGAGGAATTGGGTCATCCCACGACAACTTTTCTTGCCACAGAAGTTGCAAAATAAGCTTTGCATTAACCACGACTGGTCCTAAAAGGCCTAATGGATCAAATATTTGACTTATAACTGACAGGATCATTCTTTTTGTAACTTGAATGTCAGACTTGAAAACCTTAATTGAATAATGTATTTTATCCTCAGAAGCATTCCAAAATACCCCCAAAGTTTTATTTTGTTCGTTGCTTCCCAAATCTAAAACATTACAGGATAAGTTTTCGTGAAGTTGAAATTGACCTAATAATTCTGGTTTATTAGACAACCATTTCCTTAGCTGAAAACCCCCGCCAGCCAAAATAGATGATACTTCTTTTTGAAGTTGCAACAATTTTGCAATAGTAAATGCACCTGTCAAAAGGTCATCCAAATAAAAACAATTTAAAATAGCTTCGCTTGCTTCTGGGTACTCGGCCTGAGCCTCCAGAGCAAGTTGCTTCATACATCTCACTGCCAAAAATGGTGATGACGCACAACCATATGTTACAGTGTTCAGTTCATAACATTCAATCGGAGCTTGAAGACTGTCTGGATCCTTCCACAAAATTCTTTGAAAACTTCGTTCACTAGGGTCAATAAGGATTTGCCTATACATGGAAATATCTGCATTAAGCACATACGGGTAACTCCGAAAACGTAATAAAATTGAAAGAAGGTCCCTTTGAATAGTAGGTCCCACACATTGTATTTGATTTAAAGATAACCCAGTGTCGCTCTTAGCTGAGGCGTCAAAAACTACTCGCACCTTTGTGGTAAGACTAGATTCCTTTATTACGGGATGATGTGGCAAATAATAACAGGGTTTATTATCATTTTTTTCGATGGAAAAATCCCAAACCTTGGACATGTGACCCAGACCGTTATACTCCGATAGAAAGTCCACATAGTCTTTCTTTAAACCTTGGTTTTTGCTTAAACGCTTTTCCAGAAGACCCAATCGTTTAAGTGCCATATACTTTGACAAACCCAGATCCTCTTTATTGTCCTTAAACGGAAATTTTACCATAAACCGTCCGTCAGGAACCCGGCTATGGGTCTTTACAAAATGTTCCTCGCAGAACTGCTCGGATTTAGACAAATAAGTTTGATCATTGTAACCTTCCTCCAGTTCCCAAAAGCGTCTTAATTGGTCATCAATCGTCTGATCTAATGACAAACAAGCCACAACCTGCTTATTAGAAACATTGAAACGATTACAATATCCAGCGACAACCCAACCTAATCTTGTTTTTTGAAGGGTGGGCATTCCTTCTTTTCGAATTTGTTTCATAAGTAATATTTTATAAAATATATCAACTCCCAATAACACATCAATGTCACTTTGATAATTAAACGACGCATCGGCTAGTTTTAAATTCGCTGGAATGTCCCAATTTGAAATATTGAAAGAAACTGTTGGAACAGCTTGCGTTATTTTTGGTATAACGAGACAACAAATGCGTTCGCTATACTCATTTATGTTTGACGTAAACTTAATACTGACCCTAGACTTTGTCGTAGTTGATAATGCTTCTCCGATTCCCATAATTTCGAAATTAACAGAAGTCTTCTCTAAACCTAATTTTTCTACTAAATGTTCGGTAATAAAGTTACTTTGGGAACCCGGGTCCAGTAATGCCCTAACAACATGAACCTGTCCCTGATCATCTAAAACCTTAACATTCGCAGTTGCCAACACTGACAACGTCGACGAATCGTCCATTACGTGACCGGCAGTAGAAGTACTCGGAATCGACAGAATTTCCGAGCCCCTCTTAGGAATAATATCTGATGAAGCAGGTCTATTTTCGTTATTTACAACGGTGGCATCGCTTCCATGCAAAAGTGTATTATGTTTTTCTCCACAACTGCGACAAGAGGAAGTATTAGGACAGTTTTTTGTATGACCGGCGCTAAGACAATTTATACACAATTTTAACTTATTAACCGCAGTCTTTCTGGCCCTAACATTCATATTTTTGAACGCAAAACATTTATAAATAGAATGATTTTTTTTACAGTAATAGCAACAACATTTTCCCTCTGTAGGTATAGAATGAAAACCCCTTATCTTACCTTTGTTATCTGGTTTAAAATGTACCTCCCTTTTTGAGGACTCTAATTTTTCGAGTAATTCACATTTAGATTTTAAAAATGAGTTGATATCAGTCAATTTTGGTAGTTCTCCCTTTTTTACAGGATATGACTCCCAATCTCTACGAGTGATTCTGTCAAATTTACTTGTTAATAAATACACAATTAATGTATCCCAGTTGTCAGTGTCTTGACCCAAACTTTGTAAAGACCTTAAATTTTTATTAAACAAATCATACAGGCTTCTAAGATCATTATGCGATTCTGTTATTACCGCTGGACAATCAAATAAGGCCTTAACATAGTTATGTATAATAAGTCTTTTATTTTCATAACGATCAGAAAGAAGTTCCCAAGCAACCGAATAATTATCATTTGTAACTTGTAAATTTGCGATAGCTTGAAGAGGTTCTCCCTCGATATATGATTTTAAATAATAGAATTTTTCCACATTGCTCAAAGACCTATTGTTATGAACAATGGCTTGAAAGGCATCTCTAAATTCAAGCCATTTCTCATAGGAGCCATTAAAAATTGGCAGTTTTAAATTAGGCAATTTAAATGAATGCCCAGTAGAATGCACTGGCTGTGCAACCCGTCCAGCATCACTACCAACTAAACCTTTAATATTCGTTAACCCTGAGCCACCATTGTCTGAATCATTATTATTGTTACTATTTATTAGAACCTTAAATTTGCTAATTACTTCAAAGTATTGCAATTCAAAATTCTCACGCTCTATAATTTCAAGTTCTAATAGATTTTCGCTACCAATTTCAGATTCATTCAATAATGGCTCAATGTCACCTTGAACGTCTTCAAACTGTGATAAAAGAGGCTCGGCCTTATCGAGCCTAATTTCTAGCTCACCCACCTGTAACTCCGTGATGCTATTAGGATCGACTGTGTCATAATAACGGCTAATTCTAGTGAGTTGACCTTTGATATTACCGCGTTTTAATTTTAGTTTATTTAGCTCTGCCATTTTTCTTAATACAAAGATAAAAAACACTAGACAATCTTACTAAGATCTTGCACCGCAATAAAACAAACAATTGGACTAACTCTAATACGGAATGATCTTACGTAGACCCACAGTTCTTCTACCATAAACTGGAACTATCTCAAACTCCTGTATTCCGTCTGGAATTACTATAGCATAGGCTGTTCCCTCACAGCTGACTGGCTGATGAACAGGAACCAGGTATCCCCTATAGGTATTTATTTTTGGCAGGTATGGCTTCCGACAAGACAACGCAAATACCTAAAAAATACTAAAAACAGATTCTTCTGGCGATCCGTCTCGAATGGAACAAAATGTTTCTTCGTTTAATGGACTGTATATTACTTGAATATGAAAACACTACTTTGACTACAAAATTAAATCTATTTTCTCATTTTGCAAATAATGTCACATATTACGACAAATTAAAAACTTCTTCTTGACAGCATATCAATGATTGACTGGTCCTGGTCACTCTCCTGCATCCCACGTAATTAGAAAAAAGGTGTCTTTGTTAATTAAGGAACAGACAATCATGTATTTTCTTATTTTAATACAAATGCAAGAAGTCAAAAAAAAAAGGTCTCATGTTGCTATATTCTCGGTATAGGTTGAAAACCTCCCTAGAAGATATCAGACAGCAGTAGGCCAACCTAAGACAACATAAAATTAATTTCTATAATAACGAAAAATACCCTTCGGCGAAATATCTGACCAAAATCACTCGAAGACTCCTGGGCTATTTAATGTACTTCGCGTCGCGTCTTATGACCGTTACCATGGAAACGGGAAATGGCAATATATCTAGGTATCTTGATTTAAATGTTTAAGCTTCGCCGGCTTTAATTAATAATGTATTTTGAAAATAGGAACAATGAAATACTATGGATGGTTGGATGGTTGTAGATAAAGCACAGTATTTGACTTTTTTTTTCGAGAAGAATCTTTTAAAGACTGGCACCCTGTGAGCTGTGAGGCAGAGTAGTGTCGGATTCAACCCTGATAGGGCTGCCTACCGACTAAACTCCCCGTGTTCCTGCCGTTTCTGCGCCATAGGTGTATAAACCTTCAGACCACTCAATTAGTATTTCCGCTTTGCCCGCCTAGTGCGTGCTTAATATTTGACTTGCGTATAATGAACCATAATACACTGGTTCTTACATCTCCGCTGATTATGCTCTACATTATACACTCGTTAAATAATACTTATACAGTGTCACCAGTAAAGTCCGCATAATATGGGATTTTTTTTTATTAATAGCTTTATTCAAAATTTTACTGGCATCAAGCTCTGCTTCGATCGAGATGAAAATTAAGCAAAAAAATTGTAGTCACGTGATTCGCATTATCTGTCAAATTTAAATTTTTTTCAAAAAGTGGTATTATTTTTGAAAATATCAAAAAAAATTGTTCGAAAAAGTTTTTTTAAATGCAGTTTCTAGCCCACAGCAAAACGCAACCTACATAAAACTTCTTAGTTTTGACAAGGCTTTATTTCAGATACATTTTCTTTAAAGTAGCGCCATATTAAATGTGTGTTTTTCTACAAAATCATTATTGTGCTATTAAAATTTGGTCGCATGTGATGCAAAGTTTATTTGTTTTTGACCCTGTATAAGGTAACTTCATAAAATAAGTATTTTTAAAAACGTAGTTTGTGTCTGAACGTCATACACGTTAACGTTATTATGACATAGCTTAATAATAAATTATAATACAGGGGTTTTAAATTAAATCGTTGAAAATAGATAAACTTTACGTTGTAAAACTAAAATTTATTTTCCACTTAAAAAACACTTTACTGAAGACACTGTGTTCTTTTTTGTCTTAATATTAAGGTGTATTAATTTCAGACACAAACTACGCTTTCAAAAATACTTATTTTATGAAGTTACCTTATACAGGATAAAAAACAAATAAACTTTGCATCACATGCGACCAAATTTTACCCCATCTTTTGAATTATTTTTTGGAAAAAATTATAGTTTGACAGATAATGCGAATCACGTGACCACTATTTTTTGCCTAATTTTCATCTCGATCGAAGCATAACTTGATGCCAAAGTCAAATTTTGAATAAAGCTATTAATAAAAAAAAATCCCATATGATGCGACTTTACGGGTGACACTGTATCTAATATTATAATGGAAAATAAATGCACCAATAATCGAAAATAGCATTAATCCTATAAATGTAAACCGATTAGTAAATTTTTATTCGCAATTAATTAAAACTAATAAATACCCATCTGTTTAGTTCCAGCAACACCACCGTTTTGTAATGAAGTTAAGGCTAGAAAGCCTTGAAACTTTGCAGCTTAGTTAAAAAGCAGCAAATGTTAAATTGATATTTTACCAATATTGACAGGCGTTTCTCATAAATCTTCAGGACGATATAAGTGCTTAAACGTAATCTTTTACATCGATTTTTTTTTAATTTATCGTAAAAAATGACATACCTATCCATAATTCTCTATCGATGTTTAAAAAGTTGTTAAATTTTCTTTGGGATAATATAAAAAGTTTTATCCAGAATCTGGAACAAGAGAATTACAAGTGAGCCGAACTAACGCCGATGGCGTTTAGGAAGATTATAAACCTAGCCGTCTGTAAACTTTTTAGGTAAATGTGAAAAAGCGGTTAGCTAGAGGCGCTAGAGCTATGATACTTAATCCAGGCGTACTCATTCGTTTTACCGAAATATCAGTCTGCTTTATATATTAAACGGGGATATTATTCGGGGGTAATATCATAAGTGCATCTAATTTTTCCGAAAAAATTTGGAACAACGCTCGTGTTTTGTTTCAAACAAATTACTTGTCAACAAGTTATTTGAATTTTTTATAGGAAAAATTAGATGCACGAATGATGTTTGGCAAAATTATTTCCTGACTGAACAAAAAAAGCCTATTTACTAGTAATATGATAATTTAATCAATCAACGTACAAAGCATTTTACTGGGTACTATTACTAAAGTTATAATTTACGTAAAATTTACAGTTATTGTATACTACGGGAGTGGTATATTGTTATGATTTTTTATAATGCTTGATACTTTAGATAAATGCACATCATCTTCGGAGAACGTTGCAGCAGTAGTAGTGTTTTGGTTTATTCTCCCCTCGGCCTCAGAAGAAGATGCTTCAGGCTCCTTACTTCGATTTCTTAAAGCATTTATAATTATTGTTGAGTGATGGTTACTATCCATTTGTAAATAGGGTTTTTTGGAACCAGCTCAATTGTCTCCTGTTATTTTTATCAGCTGTTGCTCTTCGATCCCTGCTTTTGCTAGGTTGCTGACAGCTGTCGCTCTCAGTAAGTGGTTTGCAATTATTTTATCTTTTGTGTTTAAACCAGTTCTAACCGCAGCTTCTTTTATACATTTTGACAGCTTGTTTCTACCCACAGGGATATTTGTAAACCATCCTAAGGTCTGTGGAGTGTTCCATGTTGGGTTTGGTGCCAAAAACAGCCTATCTGTCTTGATGTTTGTTGGACGTTTTGATATAAGCATGTAATACAAGCGTACCGGGCAAAATTCAGGGCGGTTAGTGTTTGGAACTAACCATTTACTGTCTCTCATTTTTTTTGCACCTCCTTGAGCGGTTTTACTAAAAAATGGGTTGTATTCTATAATATCTGCAACAACAGAAAAACATTTCATTACTTGGTTGTCAAGATAATATTTTTTCCATATTTTTACCTATAATTAAAAAAAACCGCAAAAAAGAAAAAATTAGTAGAAAAACACACCTGTTTTCATTCCATCATTGTCTGTCTCTGGTTTGAAGTAGGGCATCATACAATTTAAGGCTTCTCCACCTCTCCATGCACGCCAGCTCCATTGAAGGTAAAACTTGCGTTGTAGCCCACTGGGTGTATTTTCGTCCCATAAAGATACCATTTTCTGGTATTCATCGAGTTTTAGTGAAGTCGAACCTGTTAAATTTAATATCGTGAAACTGATCAAATACAGTGTTGTAATCCACAAAAAAAGTTTCCTGTAGCTTTTTGGCGACGATGTTCCACATTATTTTAACGCAATGTTCTTTATACTCCTCAGCATTGACTTTACGCATATTCCAAGCCACAGTTAAAATAATATATGTATATTCTTTTAACTGTGTTCCAAGCCCAGTTTTTGAGAATTAAATTCAAACTTGATACTGTTGTATTTTTATTAATTACCTACTTTTTCAGAGCAAAAACTCATAAACTGCTTCCAAATGCTGTTGTGTGTCTTCACTGTATATGTAAGGTGGGGAATGCCGGCCCCCTAAGTAATTTAATTAACTTTATCATTATTATTTATAATAGAAATTCAGAAATTGGAGCAAAATATGTCTCTAGACTATTGAGTGAAATGTATATTACAAAAGTAAAAAAAACGAACACATATAAAAATTATATAATATTAGAAAAACTCCTGCAGTGGCCGGAATTACCAGCCATGAAAAGGTAATGGCGGCCATGGCCAAACCCGAACAAATCCGAACAAACCCGCCATGGAACTATAAACAAAAATCACACACAAAATATCCACGTTCGGTGTCGGCACATGCCTCATGAGCCCATTGACCACAACATTGTAGCCACAGTTCCCTATGCTTCCCAACGTCACCGCATATAATACATATGTCTTCGCCCACATCTTATATTATGGGCGGGTAATGGCGGCCGGCCGGCATTACCCGAAACTAACCTACAAAAGTTTGACCCTGTATTCACTCGCATCGGCTATTATTACTTCAATATATTTTATTTACATAATAGTACATGATATTGTCACAAGATAATTTCATATGCCTTCAGCAAATAGTTAAAATTATTTGTTCTACCTACCTTTAAAAATTTCTTCTCCTTACAACAAAGACCACCAAAAGTCGTTTAGTCACGCAACAAGGCACTCAAGACGTTTAGAGTCCGTAAATTTGAATTACACATACAAAATTGCTTCAACAGGTGGCACAGTCGGTATGAGCGGCTAAGGCTAAGTTTACAATAGAAAAATCTAGTGGCCGGTATTACCTTCATGGCCGGTATTCCCCACCTTTACCCTACTGGGTACGCTATTTTTTACTTCTTGATTGATGCTGCATGTTGCACAAAATTACTTTTTTTGCGAAAAAATTATTTAAAATGAAAGCGTTGTTAGGTTGCTATGTGGATTTTTTTTGCTAAAGTCATTCGCTGATAACTAGATAAAAATTCAACAATTTTTTATTTTGACAGTACCTATCAAACATTTTTCCGAAAAAATTACTGACAGGAGCTGTCATGCAATTTTTCCACTTGAAAATTAAATATGACATACGAATTCTTGTCAGTGATTGGTCAAAATTGATAGGAAGAAAATAATAACTGAAAAATGTTCGAGCAGACAAAGTTTTTAAAATTAAAAAAATTTTACACCTCCGCTGGGAGGACGTCAAGACACTCAAAATTTGTTTTTCGATTTTCCCAGCCCCCATTGAAGCTATAACGAAAAGAAAGTGTATCCCTATGCAGTAGGTACTTGAATCGTCCATTACGCTGGTATATATTTTTGTACACTGAGGAAAATGACGAATACAACAGGTTTGCGAAGATAGGGTTTTTATTGATAGCTTATTTTTTTTTTAACCCATATTAAATACATTGCTATTTAATCATACCAGCTTTAGTGTTATATTCATTCCAGATTTGCTAGAATAGTGTTTTTATTGGCAGTAACCAGTTCCATTAGCAGCTTCTTGAATAATAAACTACTTGTAATACTGCAATTTTGTTAAGAAATAAATTGTATCTTCTCAATGCGACGCATTTTGTTCCCAGTAAAGCGCTTTCTCTATAGTTAAGAAAGCAAAACAGCGTCTCCAAAAACGAATTGTATCCGTTAGAGCCTATAATTCACAAGACGTTGTTGGGGTTTCGTAGCGATCGGCAATCGCCGCGCGCCGTAGTATTACTTTTAACGTAATTGTTGCGCAGGTCACATCATTTTTCGAAGTCTTCTAGCTGTCCTGTCTAAACTTGAACCTTATTGATTGTATACCAATACCTGTTTCAATTAATTTATTTTTACTTTGTATTTAAGTTTTTTTTTAACTTTACATGTCAGATAAACCAATAGAAGATTCTTATTTCGCACAACCCATCATGAGAATTGGATTTTATAATCTATGTACGAATATAACTATCTCAGTAAACTATGTTTCATCATATTCAATGTTAAACAACAAGAACAGTATCACACTAGAAGCTATTTAATTCTTTAAGAACTACAGTACTGATTTTTAGTAATAAGTATGTACTTTATTTACCGTAGCAAGCAAATATTATTATGATTAATGTCAAGTTTCATTACAACTGCCAGTCGAAACTAATAAAGTATATACAACCAGATTATACCCCCAATAATACTTGATAATTACTGTGAATGTGCAGAGTAATTAGTGTTGCCGCCGAGACGAGAGATTCTCGTTTCTCATCTCGTCTGGCCCTCTCTCGACGAGACAAGAGAGATATTTTTTCTCGAATAAAGCTCCGAGACGAGACGAGAGAAGTACCCTCTCTCGTCGAGAAATTCTTGTCTCTCTCGATCTCTCTCGAGCAAAAAACGTTACTTTTTTGAGCTTTTTTAATTCTTCTTAAATTCCTTTTTGCAAAAATATGCATAATGTCTATATTTGGACCAGCGGTTTTCGAGTAATTTAACTGCAAATAGTTTCATCTAGTTAGCCGTGCCTGGCCATTTAGAATAACATATTATGACGTTTTGTCGCTGGATAAAATTATTTGCAGTCAAATAACTCCAAAACCGTTGGTCCAAATATGGACATTATATATTTTTGATAAGAGGAATTTAAGAAGATTTTAAAAATCTCATAATAGACAGGGTAACCCAAAAAAATTTTTTTTTAAGTTTGCTGATATGTGACACTCACTGTGACAGACATACAGTTTTGAAATTAGCACAATAAAAATGATTGTGTAAAGCCCGAAAAACTTTTATATTAACTTTTTTGCTGTATCTCGTGAAATAAAGTCTGTAAAGGGGTGGCAAATTATAAGGAAAAACCCATTACGATACACCATTTTAAATTAATATTTAATAGACGTTATATAGGTACCTAGAGAGATTTTACATAGATGAAATATGTTTTTCATTTACATATCTTTGTTCAAATTCAAGCATACTTATTTGTAAAATTAACTATTGTTCTTTTCAATGTAACTGCGCAGGTATCTGCGATTATTTTAGTAGGATTCCATGTTTGAAGATTAACAGTTTTTTAATAAATATTTAAAATAAAAATTTTGCAATTTAAATGATAGTTTTTTTAAATTGCATATTATCATTACTAATGCTTTATCTCGTTAAAAAGAATTTTTAGAATATTATTTTAAAGTTGTGTTTAATGTCCTTGCAACAAACATGAAGTTTGTGATACCTTAATAAACTAATAAAAATAATTTTACAAATATGATTGAATTTGTACAAAGATATGTAAGATTAATTTGATTATGATTAATTTATGAAGATCTTTAGGATGAACATAAAGGAGAAAATTTTCCATTTTTAAAATAAAACACCCTGTATATTTTTAAAATTTTCAGATTCTACATAAATATATAATTACTTTTATTAAATGCATTATTAGTCTATAGTTAATAGTTTTCAAGATATTGACTTTTGAAAAATTATATTTTTGAGTTTCGACAGCCTATAGCTTTCTAACAGTACATCTTAGAGCAAAACGGCGCATATGTCTATACCTTCCATTTTCACTACCTTCCCAAATCAATCAAACTTCCGGCTAAACCGGATGTAACTCGAAGGCAGGAAATATAGTTCTTCCGGTTTAACCGGAAGGTGATTTTTTTGGGAAGATAATAAAAATGGAAGATGGGGACATGTGAGCCGTTTTGCTCTAAGAAGTACTGTTAGATCTGTCGAAACAAACTCAAAAATTACATTTTTTAAAAGTCAATATCTTGGAAATGGATATTTCTTACCGTGCTGGTGTTTTGGAGCACCCTGTATAGACAAAAATAATTTTATAAGAGGCACCTCTTAACCCTTAATAAGCTTCGTCAAACGTTTTCCGCTATCTTAGTGGTACAGGAGATATTGACCTTTGTCGCACTAATGGGCCACCCTGTATATTTGGTTTAAATCACGAGAGAAGCAAGACGAGACGAGAGAAGGTCGTCCCTCGTCTCGTCTCGCCCTCTCTCGGGGAGACGAGATACCAATTTTATCTCGTCTGACGAGACGAGACGAGAGAAGGCCTTCTCTCGTCTCGTCTCGCGGCAACACTAAGAGTAATAATGGCTATAAACCATTCTATGGTAGCATTAACTCCTATTGTTCCTATTGGCTAAATTACGGGGATATTATTACTACACAACGGTCTAGCAATTTTTGTATTTTAGTAGGAAAGCGCGTTGCTGTTACATATTATAGTATTCAACTGTTTGTTGTATAAAGACTATATGAATTCTTATAAGGAATAGAAGGTTTTTTCTCAGTGTAGCTTCAATTGGGGCAGAGAAAATTGAAATAGAAATTTTAACCCCCTTATACGGAGTTTTTTGTTACTCGCGACCAAATTGATATTTTCGGTGATATTCTGCCATACAATAGTAAATTAACGTACACGTTTTATAAAGCATCATTTTATAGCACGCGTCCATGTTAAAAAACGTGCCGCTTGCGGCGAGTTTTATAACGGGACAAGTGCTTAAAACTGCTTTATATAACACTTACGTTATACTATTTTTTCTAATTTGTAGTTTTTTCAATAAAAACACATATTTAAAAAGAAAATAAATCCTTCAAATTTTGTAAATTTTTATGTCTAAATTTTATGTTTGTAATACTATTTTTTATCATAGTAGCCTCTGGACAACAAAAATTATTTTGCAAACTGTCATTATTTGATTTATTGACCCATATTCACCACGAGATTCTAAAGTTATTTTAGCGATATGAGATTTGAAATTGGACGGAATACGTTGTGTGATCCTTGTACATTCGGTGCATATACAGAGCGTTCGGAAATTCGGGAGATTTTGCTACTTTTTTTCGAATTTCAAAAGACGTGATTTTACGTCACGGCATTGCAATTTAGTATAGGGAAGATGGAAAATTCAAATAAAGTTGAAGTTAAAATCGACATTGGAAGGTTAGTAGATTGAATTTTGGATAGGATTTGACAGAAAATGATAGCTTGAAGCATCTACAAAAGATTGATTCATAGATTTATGCAACCAACATACATGACTGTTATCCACACAGAATAAAAAAGTAAGTTATCAAGCTATTTTTCCTCTGCGAAAAATGGGTTTTCTCGTAAATCACAAAGGCCGCGCAAGTCAATGAAATAAAACATTTAGGTAAATGTTACCAACATCAAATAAAGAAATATAGCTTTATTAGATACGCAAATGCGTATCGTACTGAGCTTATTATGAACGTGAAATAGAAAAAGATTTTTTCGTCTATGGTCGTAGAGAAAATATATTTTTGCTGAAAATCTTCTACCCGATAAGAAAATCACTGGCAACAGTTGTTGCATAAATACATTGGAATATCAACATACAAAATTAATTTTATACAGTAAGAAATCGTAATCCTTAGTGTGACAATATTGCTAGTCCTAAACCAACTATGGAACTCTCCTCAAATAACATTGTTGTTGCAATAAAGCCTTTCTTAGATAGGAGAAAATATTAGCATTAAATATGCATATTTAGTTATTTAAGAAGCTTTACGTCCACTTAGTATGATAATGGGCAGTTAAAATCCCGCACAGCGTAATGTCGGTAAATAAGTATTATTTTATAACCTTAAAAGAAAGTTAATTGAGGTTTGATCGTACTTTATTAACCATTATAATAGTGTAATCAATATTTTTAGTTTATATAACATCTTCGTTTGGTACATACTAAATATTGTACAAATTTATATATATCAACTCTTAAAAGAATAATAACGTCGTAGATTTCCTCATCATAAAATTATTGTCGTCCACACGGTAACTTAACCGAGACGAAATTTTTTTTAGTTTTTTTCGTCTGTCTCAACAAACTAAGATCATATACAGTTTACAAGTATCCCATAAATTATACTTTTTAAAACATTCCGGAATCTGAGAATAAAGAATAAATTTATTTGACACAAATAGCTGTTTTGGGAACGATTTGACACATCAAATATTTATTTGTTTATTTTTGTTGACAGTAGCGGCAAGCATGGCCTCCTATGTCAAAAAATAGAATATACAATATATTCATAAAAAAATTGTTAAAAAATAAATGATGAGTTACTACCAACTAGTGTCCGACCGAAACAAGATTTTCAGCCGAAACCGATACCTAAACTGAATCTTCGGCCTTGGTCTCAGTTTCGACCAAAACCGAAACTTATTTATAAATGTTACAAATTTTATTGTATACTGAAATCTAATTTATCTTAGGAACGGACTGAACTCTTCACACAAAAAAAAAAATGTTATTTATACAGTGTCACCAGTAAAGTCCGCATCATATGGGATTTTTTTTATTATTAACAGCTTTATTCAAAATTTGACTTTGGCATCAAGTTCTGCTTCGATCGAGATGAAAATTAAGCAAAAAAAATAGTCACGTGATTCGCATTAAATCTGTCAAATTTTAATTTTTTCCAAAAAAATAATTGAAAAGTGGGGTTATTTCTGAAAATATCAAAAAAACTAATAAGAAAAAGTTTTTTTAAATGCAGTTTCTAGCCCACGTGCTAATTTTGATTTTTTACCCATATTTTGTAAATTGCACCACTTTTGCAAAATAAGACTCAACGCAACCTACATAAAACTTCTTAGTTTTAACAATGCTTTATTTCAGATACATTTTCTTTAAAGTAGCGCCATATTAAATGTGAGTTTTTCTACAAAATCAAAGATGGGCTATTAAAATTTGGTCGCATGTGATGCAAAATTTATTTGTTTTTGACCGTGTATAAGGTAACTTCATAAAATAAGTATTTTTAAAAACGTAGTTTGTGTCTGAAAGTAATACACCTTAATATTAAAACAAAAAAGAACACGGTGTCATCAGTAAAGTGTTTTAACGATTTAATTTAAAACCCCTTTATATTATCTTTTATTTTTTTACTTTCAGACACAAACTACGTTTTCAAAAATACTTATTTTTTGAAGTTACCTTAAACAGGGTCAAAAACAAATAAACTACATCACATCACATGCGACTAAATTTTAATAGCCCAATTTTGATTTTGTAGGAAAACACATTTAATATGGCGCTACTTTAGAGAAAATGTATCTCAAATAAAGCATTGTTAAAATTAAGAAGTTTTATGTAGATTGTAGAGTCTTTTGCAAAAGTGGTGTAATTGACAAAATATAGGTAAAAAATCAAAATAATCTTATATAGCTGAAATTTTGCATGTGGGATGGAAACTGCATTTAAAAAAAAATTTCTAAAGCGCAAATGCGTATCGTAATAGACTTGTTATGATACCAAATTAGAAAAAGAATATTTTTAAATCTTTTATTTAAAAAGGCGCAAAATGAGTAGCTCTATATTATGTAAAAGTGAAAGAGGCTTATATATAATATATAATACTGCTGAGAGAAACAAATCATTATGTTTTGCTTTAATAACGTTCAAAACCGTAAAAGAATTACTGAACAATTCCAGCGTAATAAAATTGGTAAAAAGTTGATGCTTTATAAAAAAAGACCAATAGAAACGACAAAATACACTGAAAACTACAAAAAACCGTTAGTGAAGTAATTTTAAATGCAATTTTAAGAGGAATGGATAGCTGCTAATTATATTATTGACTGCTTTGTAAAAAGAATGATCAGTGGCTATCTATTATTAAGAAATTGCCTATGTGCAGCTAACTGTGAGGTTGCATTTTTTGAGGAATTGTTATAAAATACGGTTAATTAATTTTACAGTATCATTTTTATTTTATTCTGTAGTGAAAGAAATCCATAAATAGTTTTGTCCATTATTTTAATAAGAATACTCTTATCTGCCTCGTAATGAAGCTTCTAAAAACGCAGCTTTTAAATCATAGTTTGTGAGACTGTTACACAATCGCTCAATAGTTAGCAGCACTCTTGTTTAAAACAGGCTTCCATCAGGTGCGCGTCATAGCGATATTTTACTCGTATTTTCTTATTGATGGAAATCCCATGGCATAAGCCATTTCTCAAGTGTCCTTATTAACTATTCCATTTAAATTAACATACATTATTTATGAAGGGTCGTTGGAAATTGGAGAAGATAATTGCCAGACAGTATGTTCAGATATAGAATGAACAATTGAACAAAGTATAAACGAACAAGGTTGTTTACATTCTTATTTACCTTATATCCACCCCAAAGTATATCCGTTTTGAAGCAGTATTAATGCCTAAACCACATACAAAATTTCGCCCGTTACTGTCAAGTAGTTTCTGTTATTTCGAGTTTAAAGTTGCTGCAAATATTGTATAATAGCTAGCCTTAACTGTGTGTGTTCTTTGATGATAAGAAGGGTTAATGCTTTTAAAAGAATACAATAAATTTCGTCATCCATTCGAAAGTCAATATACCAATCTCCTGGTTCCAGTTTCAGCTCTTTAAATTTGTTAATATGAGAAAACTGGTTTCGTTTCGAAAGCTATTCCTTTGCAAACTTTGTCACTAGCAGTGTTTATATATCTTACAACTGATAGATACTAGCTGGAGCTTTGGTAATTGTTTTTTCAAAAACGAAAAAAATTACATTTTACATTCTTTTCAGCAAAACCAATTTTAGCAACCTTGTGCTAATTAAGAGATGAAAACCTAATTGGAAGTTATACAATCAAAGGGTATCATCTTCAGTTTAAAATTGCCTTTCCATTTAATTATTCTTTCACCTTGGATCAGTTCTCCCAATTACCTTTGTACGAAATATATATCTACTTCTCTCTAATCGACATTGCTTCTTGCTTAATTGTGTATTTCTAAAAGCTGTATTTAACGTGTGATTAAATTGTAAATAAATGCATACCTACTAAACGAAGTTGTGTTATGTTTCTTTACACTTACTAAAGATTATGCTAAAAGTTGTTTTAATAATAATTTTAAAAAAAAACTTGACATGTAGCAAAATTTACACTACATAGGGCTTGGATTAAAAAACGCAGGGCTTGGTTTAGATCACAATGATATGGGGACGATATATCTAACCAAATTTAGGTTAAAATTTTGTCAAATTCGTATTATGACATGATATGCCAAACTAATGAGTAATAAAATAAGTAGATGAATACAAATTTATTTTTGTTGTTTACAAAATTACCAAAGTAAGAATATACAGAAAGAAAAAGAAAAATAATTACTTTCATCCGAAAAAAATGTCAGGTCTAATAGATCATTTCTTACCAATAAATTTTGGGTAAACCATTGAGAGTAGTTCCTGCGTCTTTCAAAATCTGCGGCTTGTATTTTTTGGAATACTTGCACTTTATAAGGAAATAAATTAGCTGCTTCTTAAGAATAGTCCTGCATGTTCCATATAATCTTTCCACTTCTTGGGACAGGCGTCTTATACAATTTGTTGGCGTATTTTGCATTATTTCACGAACGTTTGCAACAAGTTCTTCTGTTCTTACAGATGGTCTTCGTGCTCCTTTTTTATGTTGAATAGAACCAGTTTTCCTAAACACAGCCACGGTTCTTTTTAGGCAATGATAAAAATCCCCAGCAATAAAAGCAACATTAAAAAATGTTCGTGAAAATCGTCCATGCACAAATCCGGATTATATTGCCACTCACCATTTACTCTCACCCCGTTTCGAAAATACGCTTCAACCATGGATGTTTTGTGCTGTTCCGTAAAGCCCATTGTGTGAATTGTTCAAGAAATTGGAAAAATTAGCAATGAATCAAATTGCTTGTAACGACTGTCAAAAATGACGAAATAACTGATTGATTGTTAATTCAGATAGTTACTAACACCCAACATGTATTAAGCTCTACGGCTAAGCATTACGTCCTTAGATGCAAGGCCCTCTTTGATGCAAATAATTTTTGCTCGTACGATAAATGCATAGTCAACTTGGTAAAGCTTCCCTCCTTTAAAGTCACCATAGAAGGATTGGAAATACGTATACGTTTGATTGATTATTGGCATATCCACTAGTGGCAAACTCCAAGTTACAGTGGCATTTTATGTGAGTATGAGAGAGTAAATAATATGTTTAGATGCCCGCAATAAGAACAATAGATAAATCAGTGTTGCTATCGCGCGGCGTGAACAAAGCATGGCGATACCAGAGAGGGGATCATTTATTTTGTGGTTTAGGTTGGTTAGGCTATAAAAATGCAAAACGCCCAACTACTTCCTCTGTACTCTCAGCCTTCGCGTTACATAATTGCGTAGCCGAATTGCACCGTAATTATGCTTACCTGGAAAATTCAGCCACGATAGAAAACGAAAACATTAAACACCGAGGTGGCTGCTTTGCTATATTCTTTACATTAAAAGCCGGAACTTCAGGCTGGCCAGTACGGTAATATATGCTAATTAGCGTTGCCGCGAGATGAGATGGGTCTCTCGTCTCGATGAGTGGATGCTTCTCTCGCCTGTCGTCTCGTCTCGTTTATCTCGTGATTTAAACCAAATATCAAATATGAAAAAGGTAAAAATAAGAGGCAAATTGCAAGTAGTATTGTGATATTCTAGCGAAGCGTTGGGCATGGGAAAACTTAATATTTGGCAAAAAATATGATCCAGATCAAAGAAAACTTTTTTAAGTGAATACAAATAAAAGTCTGCTATTTGCTGATAAACCTGCTGACATAAAACAAAAGGTCTAAAAATTTCTAGCAGACCTACAGTAATGAAATTGAAAAGAAAACTTTCTTATTGTAAAAAATTGCTAGTAAAAATAACTCTTATAAAAAGGACCCAACCCTAACCCTATTGAACCTGTTAGTTCTCATTTTGCTGCCATTAGAAATAATAAAAGTATTACTCTTTCCAAAAAATAAACGTCGTTTCTTTTTCTTTAAATTTCCCATATTTTTTAATTTAGCTCAATGCAGAATTTAAAGAATGTCCTTAGATTCCTACTTAAGATTTGTTGTTATTGTTATCTTATTTATACGATAGATATTTTGGACTGTCATTGTATCTGTTTCTACACCAACATTGTTTGAAGAACGTCTTTTCCTATGTTTCTTTTACAATGCCGTTCGAGATTCATTAGGGCAATGACACGTACAGCGGTTTTATAGCGTTTCCTGTCTCGGCTGCGATTTTGGGAAAATAAATCTAGATCCATTTTCACTGCAGTTCGTTAATTACACAAAATAATTTGATTCGGGTCTTAAAGTATTTGCAATGTTTAATGGAAAAAACTGAATTAAATCCCCATCAAGAAAACCTTTTCTCAGCTATCCAGAAGATTTTAGAGGAAGATATCCCATCCTTTTTAAGAAAAACCAGAATTCAGCAAAACAAAATTGCATCCAAATATTACAACTATTTTATTAAACATAGACATCTGATAGAAGTGGAAAGGGAAGATAACCATTATCCTTGTTATTCTCCATTACGAAGAGAAGAGTTCGAACCAGAATTCCAAAAATATTTAGCCTTAATAAAAGAAATATTTGGTAAATAAATATTTGTATTTATTTAGTATTATAAAATGAATAAAAACATTAAATACCAAAATTTGATCCTGAATACTGATTTTCGGATCATATGATAGCTGTCAAGAAAAAATTTCCACTTATTAATTTTGTTCGCCTAGCTTGGCAGGAGGAGAAAAATTTCCGAAAAATTTGAAGGTTGTCATTGGTAACTGTCGAAATGAAAGTGTGTATTGGCTTAGAATGACAGGTGTGAAATTTTCTCATATATTCAACTTAGCGGGCAGATATAGATGTAGTTTAAGTTCTCAAGCGGACGAGATAAAAAGCGATACGAAAACTAAGCTACAAACGTAAATTTAGAATGACAGGTAGGGTTAAAGTATTAATATTAGTCAAGTAAACATCAAAACGTCAAAGACCCAGTCATGGGTAACGTAAATATTGCTACAAAACGAATTGAAAGATTTAGTTAAAAATTGAGTTTAAAAAAAATAATTTAATGTAGAATTTTAAATAACAGTTTGTATCATCAGGACTCTTTAAATTACGACGGATATGAAAATCCTACAACTGTTAATAATTTATGAAAGTTAACTGCTAATACAATAATTATTGTATTGCTTATAACTCTTATTTATTAATAAATGTATCTATATTTATCAGCATGTTGTTTTAAGGAAATGAAACTCACAAACAAAACTAGTTAATTACGAAAACTCGAAACCTAATAATTTATGAGTAAGGAAAAATAACTTGTTAAAAGGAAATTAAAAGTGACATAATTAAATATATAAAATTAAAGAACTTAAAACTTTTATGAACGCCATCGTTAATTTAGTTACTTACTTTACAAAAGAAAAAGTTTTTAATGTAACTTTCTTTGTTGGTTTTTTCCAATTCGAAGTTATTAATAGACTTTTAAGGAACCTTTTAAACCAAATTTGATGTGTTAAAAATAGAATAAATTATTTATATATTTTGGTAATAATTTCATGTTAAGTTAGTTAGGAATCTAATATCACATTATATATATTACGGTTATCAATTTCACAAAAAATCCTACCGATAGAGTAGTAATAATAGAGTAGTAAGGATCCTACTAAAATTATTAAAATTGTTTTTTGTCCTAAAAATGGTGCAATTTATAAAATATAGGTAAAAAATCAAAATTATCTTATGTAGCTGAAATTTTGCACGTGGGCTAGAAACTGCATTTAAAAAAACTTTTTTCGATATTTTCAGAATGAACCCCACTTTTGAATTATTTTCTGGAAAAAAATAAAATTTGACAGATAATGCGAATCACTTGACTACTATTTTTTTGCTTAATTTTCATCTCGATCGAAGCAGAACTTGACGCCAAACTCAAATTTTGAATAAAGCTATTAATAATAAAAAAAATCCCATATGATGCGGACTTACCGGTGACACTGTATATAACTTTATAATTTACTACGTAATATTTTCCATATTTTTTTTTACTTGAAGCTCTTATATTACCAATTTAAAAATATGATGTCACACAACGAACAAACGCAAATTAATTTAATTTTAGAAGAATTATTTCGTGACGTCTCCTTCATATTATTTAAGCTCTTTAATTTTGAACTTGTTTTGATATCTCGAATAATTGGATCAGGAATTAAAAAACATGATGGTTAAATTAATTTTAATTTTTTCCGTATAAACTAAAAAATTTTAATTAACTTAACCCAATTTCATTAAAAGTAAACAGGGAAATTTTTTTTAAAATATTTTTTTTTATTTAGGCAATGTTTTTATTCCTTTTAAAAGTGCAAAGCGAAATAAGAGAACATGCAAAGCTCCACTTGTGTCCCGCATCATAGAACTGAACTTAAAAGGTTGGTAAATAAGCTAACGATGGGAAGACCCGGTTATTTTTCATGACCCGGATCTCAGCAGACCAATCATTAGAATGGCCCGTTCTTCAAGACCCGTTCGCAGCTCGCATATAATATATAGAATGGATCGTATCGTTCATGAACGACTCATTAATTCTTAGTTCTCACAGCTCGCACATATACAGTAATATACACCAGTTTTTCAGGGTCATATGAACAACTTTTCTTTAAATTATATGAAGCCGTTTGTATGATTGGCTAGAACACTGGGATCAGTCAAAGAGCAGATATATCAGGTAGCTAAACAACTTGCGCAAAGCAGATGGACAGGGCTGACAAACTGTAGCATCTCCAGGCAATTGTTGCTCCTACTCGACGAAAGGAAAACCGCAGCGCTATTACAGCAGAGTCGGAAGGACCTAAGAAACATCACTGCCGTAGTCACCGGACATTGCCTGTTCGGTAGAAACGCTGAACGTATACAAATACCAGCTAACGGCTTCTGCAGAAGTTACAGAGATAAAGAAGAGGAGGAAAGTATTCAGTATTTCTTCTGTGAATGCCCCGGCCTCGAGAGAAGAAGATTCATTGCCCTGGGCGAATCATTCTTTAACGACCTGGAGGAGCCTGCAACTAGGTCGACTCACTAAGTTTATTAAGAGTAGTGGCTGGTTTGAACGAGCTGTCAAGATTCTTCTACGACCTACCATAACCATCAGGAAGCTGATGCGAATAGATTCCGTGGAACACGTGTGGTATCACAACCAACGGTCCTTATAGGACTACGTGTGACTGTTTGTACAATGCCAGTGGTCTGCCACTTTAACCCAGTGACGTAGCAAGGGGGGGGGGGCGAATAGGGCGACCGACCGGGGCGCCATATTAACAGGGCGCCAAAATGGTCATTAGAAATACGGGAATTTAAAAATTTACTTATGCAATTACGGCTGGATTGCTTTTGACATTTGGCAACGCCGATATTTGAAGAAAAGCCGCCGCGATTCGATTGCGTCACTATGCTACGTGAGTTGTGAGTTGCCTCGACATAAGTCACACAAGTCCGAACAAGCAATTTTTCTTTTCACGAATGTGAAGTTCAAGTCTGTTAATCAGTTGCGGTTTCTTCATAGGAGCACAGGAGCACGTGCACCCCCATACTCCATAAAGAATTACCCCATAAAGAAAAAATAATGTTCATTCAAATTTATCTTCTTTATATTCTTACCGTAATATAAGTTAGAACCCTCCTTTACGTATACGTACCGTCAAACAATCGAACGAAACGTGGTGTAATAGCTCTCGCCAAGCCGGTTGTCAAGAGCAACCGTATGGCGCGTAGGAATTCATAAGTCGCACACATGCGTTACGTAGGCGGGGTTTCTGCTGTTTCTCTATGCAACTTGAGGCAGGTGTGGTGGGGGAAAGCGCGATTCTAATAGGAAAACTCGCACAAATTATAGTGCGCCGTTGAGTTCATTGCTGTATGAATTTATTATTTGGAGTTTACCTTTATATTTTTGTTATTACTGTGGGGTAGTAAAGACTTATTTTAATAAAAATGAACAGTTTTAATGCCAAAACGACTATGAATGTGGAATATTTGAGAAACAATACATTACAGTTATTCCAAACTTTAATGAAGCTGTTATTGATAAGTTTGCTGCAAATAAAAACAGAAGAAGTGACTTTACTTTTAAACAATGTACCCACTAATGAAAAATAAATTGGTCTTTTTTATTTTTTTTATCTTATTTAATTTTCAATGAAATAAGTAGGTAATCATAAATTTTAAAAATATTTACTAAAAATTATTGACCAAATTTGGGCGTGGTCTTGAAAATTTTTCGAAATGTGCGCCGTTGAGTTCATTGCTGTATGAATTTATTATTTGGAGTTTACCTTTATATTTTTGTTATTATTTTGGGGTAGTAAAGACTTATTTTAATAAAAATGAACAGTTCTAATGCCAAAACGACTATGAATGTGGAATATTTGAGAAACAATACATTACAGTTATTCCAAACTTTAATAAAGCTGTTATTGATAAGTTTGCTGCAAATAAAAACAGAAGAAGTGACTTTACTTTTAAACAATGTACCCACTAATGAAAAATAAATTGGCCTTTTTTATTTTTTTAATCTTATTTAATTTTCAATAAAATAAGTAGGTAATCATAAATTTTAAAAATATTTACTAAAAATTATTGACCAAATTTGGGCGTGGTCTTGAAAATTTTTCGCCTGCGGCGCATTTCGCCTGCAGCGAGCTTTTAGTACACCCCCAAGTTTACAAATCACGAGTCGCCACTGTTGTTAATATTTTTTTTTTAAACTTAAGGTTGAATTCTCAACGTCATTCAATCTATTGCCAACCTATAACCTATTCCGCATTGATTTTTTGAGTTTATTATTTTAGTAACTAACATTTTAAAAAAATCAATATCGTCGGTACATTATTTAGGTAGTATCTGATATATTACAAAAATATCAATTTATTTCATTGCTAATTTTGGGAGAATTGTATAGTGAAAGAACAATGAGTGACAATGACATAATAATGTTAAAAAAAATCTTACCCGATATTTTTCGCTATACAATTCTCCTAAAATAAGTTATGAAATTCCTTGATATTTATTAAATATGTCAATTATTACCTATAGAATATCAAGTCGATACTGATTTTATTTAAATTTGGTATAAAAGCTAGAAAACATAAAAAAATCTACGCGAAATAGGTTATAGGTTGGCAAGCATGTTGATACTCCCACCTTAAATTTAAAGATGTATAAGTTTAGTTTTAAGATTGTCTGGTAGGGCGCAGAACTACTATTCGCCGGGGCGCCAAAATTCCTAGCTACGTCCCTGCTTTAACCTAACCTAACCTACCCTTGTATGATTAATATCGCATCAGTATCGATGTCGCAGCTAGGATGTAAAGCGCCCAAGGCAAGTTTCATTATTTCTTTTGTGTTTATACTTTAAAATGTGATTAATTTTATTATCTTATTAAATTTTTGAGTTCTTTACATATCATGTGTCAATTTAAAAAACATGTTATTCTGAAATCCTATAAGCTAGAAAATTTCCGAATTGGATTTATCGGTTTGCGGTTTTCTTTTAAGGCGTGGAAGCTAAACCGGCTTAATTTTAAAATTTGTTTACTACATGAAAAGAATTTTATTGGTAATATAATACTATATTGGTTTTTTTAAGACAAGGTGATTCTTTCCTTATCAAGAGTATTTTTCGTAAAGACGCAAAGAGACTTAAAAATCAAAACAAACATTTAAAAAATGTTATGATGAAAAATGAACCGTTCGACTTTCTTTTTATTACTCTCATGCGAACTATAAACGAAACATGTCGCTCATATTGTCAAATTATAACAGATAGCATTTTGTTTTTAATTTTAAATTAAATGGCATCAACTCACAACAACCAACAATTTTGTTAATTAATCCTTTATGTTGTGCCATTCTCACTAGACTATAGATGTTTTTAATTTTCAATAATGGCCAACCTCAAAGCACGAAAATATCTAATATAAATAATAATAAAATTATTACGACGAAAAACGCAATTTTTACCCTATTTTTTTACATAATAATAATTAATTATTTCCGACGAACCGCTGCGTCTCTCCCGCCTAGATAGCATAAAGTCAACGTCACCGATCTAAAGCTGCCGATGGAATGTGGGCAAAAAATATACATTGCTGTCGTAGTGTTCGGTTTAAATCTCGATATAATATTAATTATTAACAGATTATTCACATTTATTTATCTCACAAAGATAATATACTCCTCCGCCCGTAGCATAGCCTGTTTATATTTTTTCTCATATAAAATAATACCAATCGTTTAGTGTAAATTCACAAAGCAATTGACCTTATGGTATATTTCAAGAAATCTTGATAAAACCGATAATTTTGTTAAATCTGGCAACCCAGTTATATTCTGGGTATCGGGCTTGTCCAGATCGTGCCCTTAGTTCTACCGGTTAATATTCTGTCTCTTTTTATCACATATAATATTTAATAGTATGTCACGTTGATCCTTGATACTAGTACCGTGCGAGCAAAAATTATTTGCATTAAAGAGGGCTTGGATTAAAAAACGTAGGGCTTGGTTTAGATCACAATGATATAGGGACGAGATATTATCTAACCAAATCTAGGTTAAAATTTTGTCAAATTCATATTATGACATGATATGCCAAACTAATGAGTAATAAAATAGGTAGACAAATACAAATTTATTTTTGTTGTTTAAAAAATTAACAAAGTAAGAATATACAGAAAGAAAAAGAAAAATAATTACATGCATTCTGAGAATTCACATAACCGGAGAGGTGGAACCAGGCTTCATCCGAAAAAAATGTCAGGTCTAATAAATCATTTATTTCCAATAAATTTTGGGTAAACCATTAAGAGTAATTCCTGCGCCTTTCAAAATTTGCGGCTTGTATTTCTTGGAAAACTTGCACTTTATAAGGAAATAAATTTAGCTGCTTCTTAAGAATAGTCCTGCATGTTCCATAAGATCTTCCCACTTCTTGGGACAGGCGTCTTATAAAATTTGTTGGCGTATTTTGCATTATTTCACTAATGTTTACAATAAGTTCTTCTGTATTTGCAGATGGTCTTCCTGCTCCTTTTTTGTGTTGTATAGAACCTGTTTTCCTAAACACAGCAACGGTTCTTTTCAGGCAATGATAAAAATCCCCAACAATAAAAGCAACGTTAGGAAAATGTTCGTGAAAATCGTCCATGCACAAGCCCGGATTGTATTAATTGCCACTCACCATTTACTCTAACCCCGTTTCAAAAATACGCTTTAACCATAAATGTTTTGTGCTGTTCCGTTAAGCCCATTGTGTGAATTGTTCAAGAAATTGGAAAAATTAGCGATGAATCAAATTAGTTGTAACGACTGTCAAAGATGGCGGAATAACTGATTGATTGTTAATTCAGGTAGTTACTGACAGCCAAGAGGTATTCAGCTCTACGGCGAAGCAGTCGCCCTTAAATGCAAGGCCCTCTTTGATGCAAATAATTTTTGCTCGTACGGTATTACACGAGACGTTTCGCACTTTTAAAAAAAGTCTCATCTTGTCTCGCAAATCGAGACGAGATTTGTTCCAAATATCGCCTCGCTAACATCTTGCAAAATGTTTTGTCGTCTCGTCCCGCAAAAGTCTCGATAGCAATGTGACGTTATAAAAAAAATTCTGCAAAAGCTCATACGGGTACCTACGTACGGGTTCTCTCTATTAATAGTGAGCTCGGCTTGAAAATACGTTTATAAATGAGATGCGTGGTCTATATTTGTTTGATCAACTGCACTGAGAGAAATGCATTATAACCCTTATGAGAATTCTTATAAACATCATAAGAATATTTAATACTATTTGGGACAGCAATACGTGCTAATAGCATATATACACCAGATATAGTTAAGACCAGTGCATAAGAGTAAATAGCTATGTTATACTGTTTATATGACATGGATTGTAACCCTAAAGGTTTGATCCCTAGCGAATATAAAACGTGCTTATTCCCATTATACATTAGTTGAAAATGAGTATAATCTAGTTTTATAATGGGTATAAAACTGTTTAGTTGCTAATACAAAACAGTTTATACCAACTAAACAGTTTTATACCATTTTGTATTAGCAACTAAACAGTTTTATATCTATTTTAAAACTGTTTAGTGCTAATGCAAAACGGTTTTATACTATTTTTTGGTTTTTAAAATTTTGCCCTCTAGGGGTAGTATATATTTGAAAGGATAACAAAAAAAAATAGGTAAACATTACAAAGGTCTTTATTAAACTTAAACAAAAACAACACAAGGCCATTTCTCCTTAACGCTTACAAATACTAAGGTACAACAAAAAATCTGAAATCATAAATACAGCTCTTAGGTTATCAAAAATACTAAAATTATTTACACTTTATTATGTCGCTTACAAATTGCTAAATACAGACGTTACAAAACTAAGACCCAAACCAAATAATATAAGTGAGTTAGGATTATTATAATGAGCTAGTTTATCTCAAAATTCACAAAAATTAACTAAGGCATACGTATGGAATTATTCCGTTTCGTCCAATTTTATTTTAGTTGTATTAATATTATATATTTTGCAAAGAAAAATAAAATAAAATAGCTACTGATTTGGAATTGTAGGATTAGAATTGTAAGTTAATAGAGACATTTTGCACCTCTTAATTCGTCATTCTTTTGTGGTTATGGTTATTCTGAGCATGCGCAATATAAGAAAGGTGATCCGCTATGGTTAATAACCATAACGGACTCCGTTAGTTACGGAAGGATAAGGAAGAGCTTATCGTTATCCTTATGGTTATGCTTAAACTGCATGGTCGCCGGAACATACAAAAGTTATGAAGCATCATTGCTATGAATTAAAATTGTGATAAGCAATTAATTAAAATCCAAAGCAATAGTAGCTTTACATTAAAATATACAACTTAATCAAATTATTGTTAGGTTAGGTATTTTATTTTGTTTAGGTGCGCCGGCGCCAAATTAATAACTACAGACAGAACGTATAGGCGCTGCAAAATCTCTGGTTTAAACAGTGGCGCTAATCGTTATGTTTAATAAAGTTAACCATAACGGAGCTAAAAACTGATATTAATTTAAGAGGTGCAAAAAGTCTCTATTATAATTGGTAGTCTAAATTATTTTATTGCTTACGGCATTTTATTATAAAAAATATTAAAAATGATTCGACAGTTATAGATTTTTCAAATCATTAAAACTCAGTTATTTGAGACTTAAAATACATTTATATTAACATTTAGGTTAACAATTTTACAAAATGAAAAGATATTTTGATTAATCTTTATAAACTATTATATTTATAAAACTGGCAATCTAATTTTCTATATGTATATCAGTCATCAGTCATATTATACGAAAGCAATGCCAAAGCTAATGTTTGTGAATTTTAAGATAAACCAACCACACATAAGTAATAATAGGTACTTACCCCCTTAAAATGGGTTGGGTTTGAGTTTTGCAAACTATAACATGATTATGTACAGTTGAATATGTTATCCATATTTTATTGCTTTATACAATACATACAGAAAAAGTTCAGCCACTAAACACACAATCCGCGAAGTCCGGGGAACAAAGCAAATGGCCACCATGTCCCGTGTAAATGTTTGAAGTTTCCCCCACTCATCGCGAAATAGAAGTGTGTTGCATACCCGTTAATAAATGTTTAATATGAACACTGATAAAATTAATTATTTGAATTAAAAAAATTTGGCATTCACTCAAATAAATATTTGTTTCCTATTAGCCAAACAATTATGTATTTGAATTGTACCTAGAAATTATTTAAAGTTTTACTATTATTCGATTTGGTACAAATAATTTTTTATTTAGAAATAATCACTTTTTACAAAATTTTAGCTAATATTTATTTTATTCAAATTTCTCCTAACTTAAATGAAATGCGTTAATGATTTGAAATGAATAATTTTAAAGTTAAATTAAATAAATATTTATTTCAATGAAATTTGTACATGTTTTATTAAATTATTTATTTGTTTACTTTTGTTTAATATGTATTTGCCGTCACAACAACTTTTTTCATTGAAATACATATTTGTTTGATTTTTGTTAAGTATTTATTTGCGATTACAGTCGTTTATTTCCTTTCAACAATTTAAGTCATTTGTTTTAAATACATCGTTGATTTCACTGAAACATAACCTTGATGTTACTGAAATAAATCCCTCTACCCCTATGCTATCCAATAAACAAAAAAAACTAAAGTTCTAATTTCAAACAACTAAATTTTAAAATAATATCGTGGCATGTTTGTATTTTATTGTATCGCAATGACTTATACTTTTATTGGTTTTAATGCATTTATTACATAGTTAGAATAAAATATCAGAACAGAAAATTTAAATAAAATGGCTGAGCAACATCCGTCATAAAACTAGTAAAATAATGTAAAAAAGTGTTTGCACAAACTATACTAATTAAAAAAAAACGATTACTAGTTGTTAGGCATAAAAGAGAACTAAGAACAAAATAGTTTAAGAAATACATGTTACATAACATTTTTTTAAAATGTATTAACAAGCAGATAATTTAACATATCAATCTTCAAAATAAATTGATATACTACTGTGTTAACTTAACGCTTAAAGATATGAATTTTAAAAAATACACAATACTTATTGATGATCAAAGAAATAAAATCATAATATTACAGCCTTGCAAATCAAAAATTTAAGAATACTCGCTAGTTTTCGCCGTCAACTGGGGTTTATATTCCAGTCAATAACTAGAGAACCACTTTAAATTATAACAAAAACTAAAGAAAATTTAAAAGTTAAGGGATGCGGGCAAAATACTCTTGTTTTTTGAATGAGGCCAAAATGGCAATATCAAGAAATTTTAAAAACTACAGTTTTATGGCCAACATTACAACTAAATAATTTTTTTGAAATTTCTTTTTTGAAAAAAACAAAACTAGATTATTTTGCAAGGATCATTTATGTTTTCAATTTTTCTTTCGAAACTAATTAATCTGGTATTTTACGATAACTTCTCAGTTGATTGGAATAACGTGGGTTCGTGTTTTCACGATAAAAACGCAGTTTTAACGGCTCGATGAAAAGCTCTTAAGAGTTAGTTTAAAAATAAAAAATAAACTATTTAATTAGACAAATACGTTAAGTAATTTTTCTTAAAAGTATTTTGTGTTTATAAAAAAATACCTAGGTTTAATAAGTATTATTGAGTTGTCTCATGGAATAACTAAAATATCCAAATCGTTTCCTACCTTGGAGTGGGCGATACCCCATTTGAGTAAGATACACATCAATGGCATGGTATTTGGCATTGCATCTTTCATATTGAAGTATATTAAATAAAGTTTATACACAAACACTGAAATTATCACACAACAAACACATAAGGCAGTATCAATAAACAACGTTAAATTTTTGATAGGTTATTTAATTCACTGCTGGTTTTCATTTCTAAGATGCAACGAGGTGTGCTGTGGAGCTATCTGGAAAAATGGCGACGAAAGACAAAACTTAAGGTCGACCAGGACAACAGGTCTAAACGACGCATCATGCCATTTGTGCGACCAATCATATTATTCAATGTGGGTGACATCTTTCGATAACCGGGGTAGCTTTAAATAATTAAGGATTTGATTTTAATACCTAATTATTAAAGTTAAATAACCAAGTTGTTGAAATACTTCGTTTTATAATGATTTAATTTATGGTTAATGGTATTTACTTCCTAATACGGGATTATTTCGCCTAAATATTAAATTATTTGGATTTTGTACTTTTGTAGTTTATTGCTTAGATATTTATTTTAAAGCTTGCGTTGTTTGACCTAAATCCGCCAACAGTCAAATCATTTTATAAATAAAAACAAATACTCTGACATATTTTAATTAAATGAAACTGAGTTAATTCAAATCATATTTATTTGTCACCAATACTTCCTCGGCAAATAAATCAGTTTATTTGTTTAAAGGAAAACAGTTTTATCAGTGAACCACTGTTTTAAATAATACCCCAAATAAAGCGTTTTATCGTTGGTATAATCCTAAAAACAATTTTTTATTTCCAATTAGAATATTTTACTGAAACACATTCTTACAATAATTGGCTTATATGTAGTATTATTCTGTCTTATTGTACGTATAAATAACGAGTTAGCAATTCTATATGTTGTTTGTTAGTTAATTTTTTTGTTGTAGTTAAAGATGTTTTAATAGTAATTATTAAAAATGTTTTTACTGATATAAGATAATTCTTAACAATTCTGTTTAATTAGTCGATTTCTCTCTGTTTGCCGTCTAGACCTATATAATATATAATAATAATAATATATGGATTTATATATTTAAAAACCTTAAATCTCACATTTCCCTTATCTTTTTTTTCAATTACGTGTATTCCCTTCACAATGCTATTTATTTTAATCGAATTTTGTTAATTTCCGTTTTAAACCCCTCTCATAAATAAAATAGTTATCTACACTGAGAAAAAAATCCAATACCTGTTATAAAAAATATTATATCAATTATTAGATTTCTACATACGTATTTGGACAGTGCGACAGTATGCAACAGTTACAATATCGCTTTGCTAAAATGTGATTATAGTGGCATTAACTTACTTCTAATACCAGTTATATCCCCTTTATAGTTGGACTTAGTAATTATGTTACTAGTAGCTGCTATCTGTTCTTTACCCAATATAAATGTATTTTAATAACAGCTAGTTAATATGTTCTAAGTATTATAATACTGTTACTAGTGATCAATATCTAATCGGTATACCGTTTAAAAGAATTTCTAATACCAGTGATAATATAGTTAATATCGAATATAATCCTGTTTTTTCCCACGTAAAAGATAGTTAATACCCAATATAAGAAAGGTTCTAATACCTATTATAAAACGGTCTAGCAGGTTTCTTCAATATTATTGATTGATCTTATCACCTTATAAACAAAAATATACATTATATCTAAAAAAACATATAAAAATAACTAACATTTCGAATTATATTTTTAAAGAGAAATAATTCAAAAAACGCGGACACAATGCCATATATCTTTTTCTCTTTTTTACAGCTCCGTTGTCTTCGCCTCATGCTCGCCACTATAGGTACTTTCCATATCGCCATCGATAATGTAGGGACCTTTATTTCTAAAGGTGCCATACCCTTCCGAATTTTCATCATTTGCGATTTCGTCGTCGTTCCTTCCGGATAACTATGTCTTACTGGACTATTCGGCAGCTGAGGGCTGTCGTCAGCGGGAAACGTGTGCTCGTCACGTGACGGTGGTGGTGATATTTGGGTCTTTGAACTCTGTCTCTAGGGAGTCTACTAGAGACGTATCTAAAACAAAAAAAAACATATATTTGTTATTTATGCTTTATGTGTGCTTTAGAAACTCGATGACGGTTTTAGAAAATAGCCTACCTTGATCAGGTATAGCTCTTCCATTTTCTTTATATGCTTGTGTGTGTAAAATTATACTAGGTAATTTATTTCATTTTATTTTTATTATTCAGTACCGCTTTTTAGGGCCACCCTGTAAGATGTAAAATATTTTTAGAATATGCGTCTAATCTAATGTGGATTTCATAAGTACCAAAGAAAAGTGAATTTCCTTTAAATACACAAATAAATTTCTACCTCCTGTATGACTGGAAGTAACCCAGGCTCATAAGGTCATTATTTGAGGAAAAACGCACAATCCTCGTAAATCCTAAATTAATAAATCTTCATCTTCCAAATAATTTTCTCATAACAGATGCCAGTTCCTTGCTGTGACTGTATCATTAAATAGTATATGATATTAACATTTTTACACGAAAAACATGCACTTTAGTTCGATTTTTTAAAATTCTAGTTAGCGCCTGACAGTCAGCATAATAATAATGCTAATATGGGGACAGCCCTATAATCGATACTTACCGATATTTCATCAAATTTAAAATCTGAATAGATACTGTTGTATCATTTCGCAATTTCCTAGCAATAATAAAAAATGCATGGATACTTACTGTTGCACACAGCCCAGGAACCACAACACACGTGTGACAACGCGACCGGCGCGGCCGCTTCAAGAACATCTAATCAAATGAACAGGACGAAGCCGGACGAACCCGCGAACAGGTAACGGGTAGCGTTCGGATAAGAAATATCAATCGGGTTATTTGGGAATATAAGATTTCTAATAAAAACTATTTCACAATTCGCTGCGAGTATTATGCTAACTTTTAAATATGACTGTATTATAAGCACCGCCAACTGATTCGCTAAACTTCTAAACATGGCTTATATCGAATAAAAGAAATGATTAAATAAGCGAGATTATTATGGTTAGAAAATATTTTTATAATTATTATGATTACTCTAATAGCGTCAAGCAAAAATTTTGCTATAGGTACTAATTAGGGATTTACAAACCTTCTAATGGTTTAATTTTTCTCAGTGTACTTTACTTTAAAAAACGTCTTTATTATTCTGCTATATTTTCACATTGCATTATCTTATACTATATAATATATTACAATTTATATATTGTATTAAGTTCTTCCTAGTTTCATAACTACCAGGGATACGCCCTGCATAAGTTATCTGTAAAATGTTTATTTTGCTACATTCCCAAACTACTAGCTGATATTGAACACAAGCAATGAAAAAAAAGTGATTTTGCTTTTAGCACCTTAAAAGAAACATTTTATACCCTACTATCGAGAATTCAAGTGTCACTTTTATTCGTACTTTACCGGAACTTTTATCTTCTTCTTATTTTTAATCCCTCTAGGGGAGTTTAGAATACCAAAATACCACAGACATGTAATATGGGGGAACAATACATTCCATTCATTACAAATCATTTGTTTAAAATCATAGGTAGATACTCCCAAAGTTTTAGATAAGTAAGAAGGAGATGGCGTTAAAAAATGTTGACAAAATGGCAGACACTGTAAGGTGTAAAAACTCGCTGTTTTCCTTACAGTGCAGTCGACGAGCTGATCTTGTTGTTTTTCTGTAAGAACTACATTTTTTTCAATGTTTTCTGTAGAAAATGGATTTCTAATCCAGCTATTATTAATATTTGGAACCGGAAAATATTCACGAAAACTTATTACCAGATTACGTAAATGTTCACTGATAATGAGTTGAACCTCTAGCGGCAGTGTTTCTTCCGACGGTTTTATAAATGATTGTAAAGAAGGAAATGTAGCGAAAGACGATTGTTCAACGCGATTAACCCAAATTTGTATTTTTTTTATAATCTCGGGGGTTCGCGGACCCCCAAAAAATACTCCGCGGACCACAAGGGGTCCGCGGACCACCATTTGGGAACCACTGATCTACACCATTACTTTTAAGCTAAAAAGACATAACCTCACTTACCGCCAAAATATTTAATCCGGGATTAGAATACTCGGGTCTCTTAGGCCTCTTTCACACTATCCGGTTCGCCGGTCAGGTTTTAAACCGGACAGAATCCTGAAGTAAAAATAAAAATATCCGGACCCGATCAGGTTTTCATCAGGTCCGGTATTGTCCTTATTAATAAACTTTAGTCCACGTTTCGATGATGGAGCGTCAAAATACAAAAATGAGTAATTGCATCAGTCCAAAAGAAATGCTTAGCTTAACCATCAGATCAGCGTTCGCACATCCTTGCCAGAGTTAAAACAAATAATAAACTACCACAGAATAAACCTGAAGACCATAACCGGACAAGTGTGAACGCGCGCATAAGCTGCAATACCCCACCATCACTTCGTCCGGCATCAGGAAACCTGATGCTTCAGTAGACCCATCCGGCTGCAACCGGTCGCCGAACCTGAATCTGAACCTGATAGTGTGAAGAGCTATATTTAAACGAATGGTCCATTACTTGTCCGGTTTGCTTCAGGTTTGAAACCGGACCGGCTAAACCTGATATAGTGTGAAAAGGCCTAACACACTATGCACTACGTTGGGTTGCACAAAGGTTTTTATTAATTTTTGTTCCTTCTTCTCTTTTTTTAATAATAAAAAAATTCTAAGAGAATTTATGAGAGTTTACCAGTTTTTTTCGATAGGAATAGCCCTAAGAAAAATAGTACTTTAAGAAGGAATAACAAAACTAAGCGTTTCCTAGAAAAATTGTTTTTCGATTCGTAATCTACGTCCAAAAAACGCATCAATTTTGGTGCGACGTTAATATAATTGAAGGGTCCAGGGGAAAAACGGCATCAGTCCATTTTCATGCGAAATGAGTTTACAGTTTATTTTCATGGCATATTGTAGTACCTATCAGATAAATGAAATCGTTAAATTGTAAAAATAGATAGGTCCGCAAAACAACAGCTACAAGATTGTGATGAAGAAGAATCCGCGACCGTGTACGGAAAAATGGCATCAGTCCTTGCCGGCAGCGCGTCGCGTCGTACAAGAATGTTTGTTATTGTATCGGCCATTAGTTTATTCGTGTGTGAAGAAGTGCCCCTTCCCGACTCGGCCTATCAGAATGCTGAAGTTTTGTAATGAGAATCCCCGCTTAGTTTTCCACAAAACCGCTTCGATGGGCCTATATGCTAGTTCTAAATTCGAACAAAAACCACTTAAGAGGAACCAAAGACAGAAGAAGGATCAGATAAAAGAAGAGGAAATGTTGACAAAACTTTATCAGTGCTCAATCCCCGTCAAAAAGCTCAAATGGAAGGATTTGCAAGCTCTGACTGCATTCCTTGAGAGAGCAGAAGCCAGAGTGTTTTATCAACAATTAACATTTGCCGAACAACCTGAAGAGAGCGATGACGAATTTGTGGATGACCCACCAATAGACGCCTGATACAGGGGGAAAGTGGCATGTGTCCATGCCTAAATATTTGTTTTTTTTTACGTCATTAGTTCTGAATGAATGTTGATTTTGGTTATATTTTTGAATAATAAACACATCATTTACTAAAAAATGTTGTTTGTGACTTATTTTCTTTAAATTTTAGTTTCTAACAAGTAATTAAACTTACCTATATTTCCAATTTTCTCGAAATCCGTCCGAATGGATTATTGTCATTCTTCCCCTGTACCCTGCAATTATAATAGATGCCTAGTTACCGTTTTTATGTATCTCAATTTAACTTAAACCTGCTTCTTTTTCGATCCGGACAAATTTCGCAGAAATAAGATATTAGATCCAAGTTTATAATACTACTAAATTACAAATAAATTAACCGAAAATATCCTTCCGTGGTGCGAATTTAATTAAATCATTACCTGCTATCAAATTTTCTGGGTCTATGGCATATTTTGGGGTTATCTGGATCGAGATCGGACCACAGGCGGGGTCTTTACCATCACGAGGGTCCCAATTAGGCCATCAGGTCTGGATTCCACTTAGCCGCTTGTATTCGTTATTGATGTCAGCATTTAAAACTCCCAGGAAGCAGACAGTCGTCATTCTGATGTCGGCACCAGTTACGTCACGCTGATGAACAGGATGACTTATTAAAAAATACGTTAAATATGTCATAGACCGTTTGAAATCACATGGCATTTCAAACTGTATACTGTATATACTAACATTAAAATTGAATAAAGTTATATTTCCGAAGTTGGTAAGAGAATCTCAGTGTCTCCGTAGCGCAATTGGTTAGAGCGTTCGACTGGTAATCTAGAGGTTCTGGGTTCGAATCCCGGCGGTCTAAAACTTTTTTCAATTTTAAAAACTTTGTCTGCACGCCGATTAACATTTTTCAGTTATATTTAATACAGACGTTAAAAACTACCATTTCTAAATAGCCAAAACATGTCTAATGTTTTTATAGAGAAACATCGAGAATTTAATTCGAACTCGGTCTGATCCTAGTAGACGTTTTCATGATAAGCAATCAAATCGTTTTAAAATTGGTTCGGAAATTTTACATTAATGACACATATTGACGAAATTACACTATATTATTTTAATTTTCTTTTTTTTTAATTTAAACTAATTGGCAAAATGTGATAATATAATTTAATATCTAATATACTTAATATTTTTAATTTTTTTGAATTCTAGATTATTTTATTTTTTCTTCCTTTATCGGATAACGTCCAAATTAATACCCATTGGTAATAGTTACATTCATATTTGTTTTGGCTGTTACGTACAAAACGTTATTGCTATTGCTAAATGCTAGAGCTAGATACCTCCCTATATGTTGCCAGATTTATGTTTTGTTTGTCAAAATACAAAAAAAAATTGTACACTTATATGATATGATATGACTTTCCCAAGATTAAATACACTAGTGTACCTACTACATGTTGTATATGATATAATATGACTTTCCCAAGATTAAATACACTAGTGTACCTACTACATGTTGTATATGATATAATATGACTTTCCCAAGATTAAATACACTAGTGTACCTACTACATGTTTATAGAAACATTTGCTCATTCTGCATTTACCAAAACACGTCTAAAATATAAAATTATTCTGGTATGATAAATCCTTTTGTTCCACATATTTTATTTTATAAACTTTTGACACGCAAAACGGGCACGTTTTTGTAGTATAAAACGGTCCATTATTATACATATAGGGCGTGTGTTAACGTCGTTGACACATGAAAAACTTTTTACCATTTTAGATGTTCATGCCTGGTAAGGTTTAATGCATTAGAAAAGCATACTTTAATATAAAGGTTGTTTCTAACGTGTAAGCAGTAAGTAAATATAGCATTATGTTTTCTTTTGTATTAGATCCACGCAAATTATAATGTATGTGGATTTTTAAACAATTTAAAGTCTATAAAATAGTTGTTTATGCCAGTGACGGATCTATAAGGAGGGCATAGGGGTTTTAGCCCCCCATCCCCCCTATGACTCATTAATAATAAATAGAAATATTGTCACAACGGTGTTTTGTTGCGACCGAGACTTCATATTTATAGGCAGAAGTCTCTGGGATCAACTTTACGGGGATCGTAAATTTAAAAAATGCACATTATACAAATAAAATCTATTAATCAAAAAATAAACAATAAAAGTTTTACTAATGACTGTTTGAAGGTTGGAGACAATGATGTTTCTTGAATGATGAAAGAGTTTTGGACTTCCATTGTCTTTACTTGTTTTAAATCACAACGTTTCAACTCCAGTCGTCTTCAGGTGAATACTTAATAAGTAAAGTAACTACGTGACTATTTATACTAGCTAGGTGCACTGAAGCATAACTGAGGTGGGTGCAGTGATGCGTTGTTGGCACGCGATTTTATCCTAAGATTTTATGTATCTAACAAAGGTTTCCAGATATTTCTTATGTCTAATGATGGTTTACCAAAGCAGCCTGGGTTCTGGTGAATAGCAGCAGGTTCCTTGAACTTTCTTTTCCTCCAGTGTGGTTTCTTATGTAGAATTTCAGCTTCTGACCACATGATATGGTGACCATGTTTCCAGGCATGGTCAGCTGCACCTGACTTTTCGGTCTCTCCTTTTAACGTATTGTTTTTGTGTTCTTTAATCCTTGTTTCTAGTGGTCTTAATGTCTCACCTATATAAGATTGGCCGCAATCGCAGGGGATCTGGTAGACGCAGTTTTTTCAGTTGTACTACTTACCTTTTTTGCTATTGATGACTCTTCTTCTGACCAGCGGGCACATGTCGTACGTCATTTACTCATGACGGGATTTCAAGAACCTATATCTTTTGATATTCAATGGTCAATGCTACATCTTAGGTCAGCACAATTTTGCTTACTCATTAAGTCAAACAAATTATGTTGCCTACTTATTATAATGCAAGTTCGCTGAAAAATAATCTGTATAGTAGGGTGGAGCGAAAAATTGATTTTTAAAATTTTGATTTTGGCTAGGAGCCAAAATGTTCTATCTATAAACACTATTTCCCGCGCAAAATTTTAACTTCCTCCTCATTTGTTATGAGGGGTCACACCATCCTCAAAGTTATAGCAATTTAGGTATATTATTTTTTTTTGATATTCGGACTGTCGCTAGTTCATGGTATATTTTAAAAGAAAAAAATGCAATGAACTACCTAGAACTCACCACGTGGAGGTATCCGACCTCCGAGAGAATTTAACTGATTTGCGAATATAAGGGTGGGAGGGGGGAGGGACTCTAGGTCGGATACCTCCACGTGGTGAGTTCTGGGTAGTTCATTGCATATTTCTTTTAAAATATACCATGAACTAGCGAAAGTCCGACATAATTTAACCGATATCAAAAAGAAAATAATATACCTAAATTGCTATACCTTTGAGGATTGTGTGACCCCTCAAAACAAATGAGCAGGAAGTTAAAATTTTGCGCAGGAAATAGTGTTTATCGATAGAACATTTTGGCTCCTAGCCAATATCAAAATTTTGAAAAAAAAAATCAATTTTTCGCTCCACCCTAGTGTATAGTCATCGCTTTTGTTTTAACGCGAGTTTTCCGGTTTAAGGAAATAAGATTTTACAGTGAACTAAATAAAACACAAAATTTATCAAATAAGTAAATTTCCACATTTCGCATCGTGACAATAATGATAAATCTCAGTTATGAGGTGTGTTTTCTAAAATAATAAAAAATATTTTTAACAGTTTAGTTTTAAACTATTGAAGCCTAAGAAAATCAAATTTTTCAACCTTTTTAGTTTTCTTGCAATCAGCTGCAGCCAAGGGGTAGGTAAGGGGATTTTGATCCACCCTTGAATTCCAGAATTCGCAATTTTTATTTTTAAATTGAAAACTTTAATCAACAACAACAATTTTGCTGCGATTCAAATTTTACAAATTTGTAATTATGCTGACCAGCTGGCTTGCTGTGTCATTGAAAGTCGTAGCTAGGGGAGAGGGGGAGGGGGAAGAATGGGGTTTAATCTAGGGCTCCAAATACGTTTACTGGGTTAAAGAGTGAAAATATTTTAAAAAATATTAATATCTATAAAGAACCTGGTAAATATTCTGTCAGTAACCCCCTTAAGTAATTGTTGCTGTATATTTCATCTTTTTTTAAATTTGCGGTAACATTAATTGTATTTTATCTCTTTTAATGCAAAATTTCTTATGGGCTGAATTGGGCTTGGCCCCAAAATTTTTTCGCCTGCACTATTACTACTTATTATTTGTTAACTTTTCATCGACAATGACCAAAATTGCATCAATTGATTTTAAAAAATAAGCAACCATTTTTGTTTAATCGAAGGAAAAACTAGCTTAAAATTTTAAAAAGCCATGTTTTAATAAATATTGTGTCACAGAATATATATTGCGTAGCTATATATTCTGTAATTGCGTGTTGCAAAATATCGAATTCGAAAATGAAAAAATATATGAAGTAATTCATTTAAAATAAGAAAGTTGGTACTTGGTCAGGAGAAAGTAAAACACCCTATAGACGTGAAAATAGTATATTATATTATATTAGGTCAATCCAAAAAACTTTTGTATTTAAGTTTTCTTCAAAGGTCTTACAGATTATGAGATCGGATAGTAGGACGTGGACCACTCTGTACTTAATCGAGAGTTTTAAACGATTTAAAAACACTACACTGAGAAAACATCCTTCCATTCCTTATAAGAATTTAATACTCTTTATACAATAATTGTTTAATACTATATGTGACAGCAACGCGCTTTCCTACAACAACAACGAAAATTGCTAGACCGTTGGTAGCGGTAATTTAGCCAATATATAGGAAATAGGAGTTAATGCTACCATAGAATGGTTTATAGCCATTATTGCTATAAATACTCACAGTTATTATCAAATTCTATGGGGGTTCAATCTGGTTCTATATACTGTATTAGTTCCAACTGGCAGTTGTAATGAAAATATTAATCATAATAATATTCGCTTGCTACGGTTAATAAAGCATACTTATACCTACTAACCACTAAAAACTTCGGCCAGATTTTACAGTTTTTTGCATTTTTTAAGAGTAAAAACTTTCGCGATGCAATTAATGTTTTTTATGTGGGATACTACATCCTTGCTAGAGTACTTCCTAAAAGAAAAAGTTTATTTTTTTTGTTCTAACATATATATTTTTTTGGTTGAAAAGTGTCCGAATTTACCCTACAAGGTGGGGCAAATTCGGACACCTTCTTTAAACCGAAAAATATTGAAGTAAACATGGCTTAATAATTATTTCGGACACAAATTTAACTTTTAAAAATATATTAGGTGGGTAGGTACTAAAAAAAGTTAGCATAAAAGCTAGAAATATTAAAAAAAAAGGCTTTCATATTTACCATATCACATAATATGATATTTATTTTATAAAAATACAAAATATTTTCTTACAAAAATAATAACAAACATGTAAACAATTAAACCAATTTTCACTTATAGTGAATTTGGGAATCCTATAAAATTCCGATGCGCCTCGAAGTGACATTGCTTTTCGCCGAACCGCTCTACAGGCGACTCCCCAACTATCTTCTGTATATGCGAACCATGTCCGAAGTTGCCCCTCAAATTTGGGTTTTTTTCCTTACACCTCTCTAAAAAAAAAACATAGCAACTATAAATTTAAAATTTTTTCAAAATGTTAACAACATAATAGGGCTACTAAAAAGTAAAATAAAGTTATCCCCTATCATAACTAGTTTCGGCTGTGCGCCAGTTACTTTTACCACTTTTGAAAAAGTTAAAAAAATGGCTTCATAATAAAATAACAAGTGGAGACGAGACACTTACCTCTAAACGCTGCTAACTGTCGGAACGTGCAAAGGCAACTGTTAAGACACGTTTCTGAAGAAAAACAGCGCGCTTGCATTCTCTGTTTCCCCACCACTTGATTATTTTGACCCTGATGTCGCGATGTCCGAAGTTACCCACACTGTCCAAAGTAGCCCCGTTTTACGGTGCTGTAGTTCGCAAAAATTTAAATAGCTTCTAGTGTGATATTGTTCTTGTCGTTTAACATTGCATATGATTATCTATTATGCAACATGGTTTACCAACATGGTAAAATTCGTCCATAGATTATAAAGTCCAATACTAATGATGGGTTGTGCGAAATAAGAATCGTCCATTGCTTTATCTGCTATGCAAAATTAAAAAAAAAACTTATATATAAAGTACAAATAAATTAATTGAAATAGGTATTGGCAGGACCAATTGAATTCAAATTTAGACAGGACAGCTAGAAGACTCCGAGCAACGATGTGACCTGCGCAACAAATACTTTAAAACTAATACTAACTAAGGCGCGTGGCGATCTTTAATCGCTAGGAACCCCCACTAACGGCTTGGTGGATTATAGGTCCTAACGGACACAATTCGTTTTTGGGGACGCTGTTCTGTGTTCTTAATTAATGTAGAGAAAGCGCTTTACTGGGAACAAAATGCATCGCATTGAGAAGATACAATTAATTTCTTAACAAAATTGCTGTATTAAAAGTAGTTCATTACTCAACAAGACTGTGCTGCTAATAAAACTGATTATTACCAATAAAAACATTGCTCTAGCAAACCTGGAATTAAATACCACCAATAATTTATATAATAATAAACTTGTTTTAGCAAACCTGTTGTATTAGATCGTTTCCCTCAGTATAGTAATTTTTTTTAATGTAAAAGCTTATCGGAATTTAAAAATAATTCAGCTTAAGCTTTCGGTCTGCTAAAAGCAATCTAAACCTGATTTTATAAATTTGAATGCGAAAAGAGTTTTATTTAGCATCAGAAAAGGCCGAAGTGTCCGATCAAGATTTTTTATTTGGGGTACGCAGTTTTGGTCCTTGACATCTGAATGCCGAATATTTGTGACTTGGGAATGGAAATAATGGTAACCGAAAATCACAGCTTTGCGCACTTGTGTCCAGTGGCGTAGCTAGTGGTCACCCTCACACCTCAATTCGACATCTCAGTAGCTAACAGGAGGATAGGAAAGAAAGAAAAAACTAAGTCTTCCTCCACAAAACTTAATAGAACATAGAAATTATTTTAGGGGTATCTAGGTACATGTTTCGAACGTAGAAACGTTCATTATCAGGAGACAGCAATTTATGTAGTGCTGATGGTATTAGCAGAAGAGAAAATGGCATAGAACCTTAATGGAGCTTAAACCCCCAGTACCACAAAAATCTACGTTTCCTCTTTCTTTGACGTAAGTACATCTTTTTAACCTTAAAATTTGTATAAAAAAAGATTTCAAAATACTTTTTACGTTTGATTTTAATTTTGAATTTTTATTTTTACAGATTACGAATTCCACTCTTATCTTTACTGTGTCTTAAAGACATATTGCTAATTTTTTAAAAAGTTTTTATACAAAAATAATTAAAATACTCTCGATACCTTCTCGTTAGAAGGTATTTTCCTCTTCCTCAATTTAGTTTGGTTGCTTAGACATCTTTTCTCAACTTTTTTAAACATGTTACTTCTAATTTACAATTTTTCAATGCCATAAAAACTCCATTAAGGTTCTATACTATTTTCTCTTCTGCTAATACCATCAGCACTACATACATTTCTGTCTCCTGATGATAAACGTTTCTACGATCGAAACATGTAGAGACCCCTAAAAGAATTTCTATGATCCATTAAATTTTGTCGAGGAAGACTTTTAGTTTTTTCTTTCTTTCCTATACTTTCAACTCCACTTTAAAAATGAACTACTTCTTCAAATTAACAGGAGGATGTTTGGGATAATATTAGTAATGGTTATAATTAATTTGTGTTGGGCTACATGCTTGGTGAAACTGTTGTTCCATGACACAGAAAGAAAAAATAATAACTATTTGTTATGTTTCACAAATTTAATTTGTTTCCTGACACGTGTTTCGGCCCTTGCGAGTCATTGTCAAAGAAGTACAAGAAGATACTAAATTCTACGTGACGTTACAAAGGTATTTATATCATATTATGGTAACTATAAACATGTCATAAAATCAGAATTAGGATTAGAAGATTGAATGGTCAACTGTGGGTTTTCCTTATTTTTAAAGGTGCTATTAAGAATTAGGGAAGCACATGAAGGCACAGAATATTAGCCTGTGTGTTCTCTGCATGAAGGTATTTCGGTTTCATTATTGATAACATTACATTTGTTTTTTATGCAAATGTAATGTTAAACAATAACTATCAAAAAAGCCATAAAAAACAAATGTAATGTTGTTAAAGAAACCAAAGCTATCAAAAAAGCTATAAAAAACAAATGTAATGTTGTTAATAATCAAACCGAAATAACTTCAGGTGCTTCCCTAATTCTTAATAGCACACTTATTTAGGACTAAATATGTATCTGTACCTTTAAAAATTAGGAAAACCTACAGTTGACACACCAATCTTCTAATCCTAATTCTAATTTTATGACGTTTATGGCTACCATAATATGATATAAATACCTTTGTAATGTCACGTAGAATTTAGTATCTTGTTGTACTCCTTGGACAATGACCCGTAAGGGCCGAAACACGTGTCAGTAAACTGATTAAATTTGTGAAACATAACAAGTCTATTATTTTTCTTCCTGTGCAATAGTAATAATTAGATGACAAGAAAGGTTATTGTTAGTAAGACGAAGCGTCAAATTTTTAAATTTTCTGCGAGCATTTTTTAAGGACCAAATTATTATCAGGAACAGACCGGTAGGCTAGCCACCTCGATGACGCGAGCTTGCCCCATGCGCTTTCCTTTGATGCATGATATTAAGAATTCAATTTTTACAAACCCATGTTCAAATTTGGAGAAGCTGCAAAAGCAAATCATTTTAAAATTTGAAAAAATTAACATCTTTTTCGAAAAACTGAAAAATGCTGTTAACTATAAAAAAAATATTTTTTGTAAAAAAAATAAAATTGTTTTTTCAAAGTAAAAAGGTAAATAAAAATTTTATTACGCTGTATTATTCAAATAGTTATTATCCTAACAAGTAAAGAAAAAAATACTTTTCCGTACGCAACTGTCGTTACTCGAACGACGCGTAACAGAATTCGGGTTTGTTCGTGCTGAAAAGTGGCTTTCCACTTGAGTTAGGATCAACATTTTTCCTATAAGCCGTTTTTTTTAATTCGAAATATTATGCTAGCGGAAAAGCGGATCTTTTTAAATTAACATAACACGGATAAACGGCATATCGCGTCCGCTTATTGAGAAAAGAAATCAAATTGCGTCTTATGAATCAATCAAAACTTTTAAGATTATTAAAATGTCTGGTAAACTCAACTTTAAAAAAAGCTTTACGATAGTTGACACCCACATGTGCATGACATTAACAGCTGGTACTGATTTCTTTCTAAAATTTCGCAGTTCAGTAGTGGGTCGTAGCAAGCTCACGCATCAGGTTTCAGAGACTAAATTTTCTTTGTGTTTATTATTTAAGTTAAACGGTAAAGAATAAACCAGTTTCACTATTTTTTATAACAAACATTTTATTTGTCAGCATTTGCTATTATAAATTTAATCTTATTAGTTGATGTATCTTAATTACTGTACCCAAATAAGCGAGGACGTCGGCTTTATCTCGGAAACCATTAATCGTACAACTTTCGGAAATATTTTTTCATGAGTAAAATAGTGGTCAAGAGAAATTGCTAGAAATTACTTTTAAGTTCCTCATTTCGCCGCAAGGGGGCACAATTAAAAATTGTTTTTTTAAATTCTAAATTTCTCCGAAAATTCCCATATTAAGGTATAACTCTGATTACATCATTGGAATGCTTAGACAATTCTGCATCATTTTGGTTTAAGGCTCATTGGCGTACCGACCTTGATAAGAGTGGGAGAAGCTATTAAAAGTGTAAACATTAAAATCGCTGTAACTTCTAAACGACTTATCCGATTTCACTAAATTTAAGTTTGTTTGGAAGGGGAAAAAAGTATCTTTAATTTCCGTATCTAACAGTACACGATAGTGTTTAATAAAATTGCTAGAGGGCGCAATTTGTAATAATAACAGTATTTTCGATTTTATCCCGAAAATTCAAATCATACGGTATAACTATGACATCATAATCGAAAAGTAGATAAAATTTGCAAGAAAAGATGTCAAGACCGCAGTTCGATATCTTTGTTCTTTTCAGAGTTATTGCCAAAACAATCATTTTTAATAAAAATTGCGCCCTCTAGCAATTTTATTAGAAACCATCGTGTATTTTAGATACGACAATTGAAGCTACTTCCAAACAAGCTCAAATTTAGTAAAATCGGATAAGTCGTTTAGAAGTTAAAGCGATTTTAATGTTTACACTTTCAATAGCTTCTTCCACTCTTATCAAGTGAAAGTGTAAACATTAAAATCGCTGTAACTTCTAAACGACTTAACCGATTTTACTAAATTTAAGCTTGTTCGGAAGAAAAAGGTAAGTACCTTCAATTGTCGTATCCAATGGTACAAGATAGTTTCTAATAAAATTGCTAGAGGGCGCAATTTGTATTAAAAATTATTGTTTTGGCAATAACTTTGAAACGAACAAAGATATCGAACTGCGGTCTTCACATCTTTTCTTGCAAATTTCATCTACTTTTCGATTATGATGTCATAGTTATACCGTATGATTTGAATTTTCGGGATAAAATCGAAAAAACTGTTATTATAAATTGCGCCCTCTAGCAATTTTATTAAACACTATCGTGTACCTACTGTTGGATACGGCAATTGAAGATACCTTTTTTTTCCTTCCAAACAAGCTTAATTTTAGTGAAATCGGATGTCGTTTAGAAGTTACAGCGATTTTAATGTTTACACTTTTAATAGCTTCTCCCACTCTTATCAAGGTCGGTACGCCAATGAGCCTTAAACCAAAATGATGCAGAATTGTCTAAGCATTCCAATGATGTAATCAGAGTTATACCTTAATATGGGAATTTTCGGAGAAATTTAGAATTTAAAAAAACAATTTTTAATTGTGCCCCCTTGCGGCGAAATGAGGAACTTAAAAGTAATTTCCAGCAATTTCTCTTGACCACTTTACTCATAAAAAAATCTTTCCGAAAGTTGTACGATTAATGGTTTCCGGGATAAAGCCGACGTCCTCGCCTATTTGACCACCCGGTACAATAGGTTGCCAAACTTTGCGGTCACTAAGAACTAATCCAGCTGTTTGTATTTTAAATTACATGGAATTTTTGCGGCTTTGAACTACGCCGCGAGCGTAAATTATAATATGGCAACGCAGCGTTGAACGTTAGATATGCGCAGGCTCAGCGCTTGCCGCTTGATTGGTTCGTAGCTACAATATTTGGGCGGCGAAACTCTTGTATGTTGTCAGGGTTGTTCATAGCGTTGTCCATTAATAATTTTAGTACATGTCAAATATATTTCTATGTTTAACCAATGAATAACGCTATAACTTTTAATCTATCGCACGTTGAGATCGATGTTTCAATTGTAAATAAAATTAACGCTGTATTTTTGCAAACCATTATGGTAATAAACCATTTAGGATCCGCGTACAAGATTAAAATAATAATATGGTGAACGCGATGGTAAAAGAACTTAGCCCAGTCCTGTCTCTGTCGCCAACATCTTAACGTAAAATAGACCAGACTTGAACTAACAGGGTGCCATACAATCCATACATGACAGGTCACTTAAGAGCCTGCCAAACATGCTAAGAGCGGTGGCGTCATGCCGCTGGCGTTGGCGGGCCGCTTTTACTGAACCTATGCGATCAAAGCAGTCGCGTCATACAAGCCCGTTAGCGGCGACGGCATCGCCTCGACAATATTTTTCCCGCCAACAGAACGTGGGGTGACGCTCGGAACGCCGGAGGGAGCGGGCCGCCAAAGGGATGGTATTCTGGTATTCAACAGTATAAAATGGGACGCGGCACACTAGACATTGCGGAACGTTAAGCGTGTCTCATTTTTACGCAATTTTTGCTGTATTTATCTTCATATTTGCGGATGTCGGAATATAGAATGTCTGAAATATTTTTTCTTTTTCCCTTTTGGTAAGAAAAGGGTGAACGCAGAAGCGCCTTTTCTTCTGGTCTAGCAATCCAGCTGCTTCTGCCACACTAAGAACTATCGCTTTTCTTCTTGTTTCGGTCCAAAATATTTGTTGCTGTCTCTTTGACGTCATGTTCAAAGTTTCACGCCGTAGGAATACTAAAAACTGAAACAAAATAACGAAAGATCCGGCGTCGCGCTAGAGTCAAGTGTGTCTCGATTGACGGCGGGGCGAGACCGACAACGCCAGCGGCATGACGCCACCGCTCTTGGCATGTGTGGCAGGCGCCTTAGTCACGGTCACGATGCGGCGTGTTCTTAGAGAAATTTGACTAAAGCTTATCGCAAGGTAGTTTTTTATGCTACGTTACCTTTGTTAAGAGCATACCACCCTGTCTATAATGAAAATAAATTAACTATTTACTCCTACCGTGTGAGCAAAAATTATTTGCATCAAAGAGGGCCTTGCATCTAAGGACATAATGCTTAGCCGTTGAGCTTAATACCTGTTGGGTGTCAGTAACTACCTGAATTAACAATCAATCAGTTATTCCGTCATCTTTGACAGTCGTTACAAGCAATTTGATTCATTGCTAATTTTTCCAATTTCTTGAACAATTCACACAATGGGCTTTACGGAACAGAACAAAACATTCATGGTTGAAGCGTATTTTCGAAACGGAGTTAGAGTAAATTGTGAGTGGCAATATAATCCGGATTTGTGCATGGACTATTTTCACGAACATTTTCCTAATGTTGCTTTTATTGCTGGGGATTTTTATCATTGCCTGAAAAGAATCGTGGCTGTGTTTAGGGAAACAGGTTCTATACAACACAAAAAAGGAGCAGGAAGACCATCTGTAAGAACAAAAGAACTTGTAGCAAACGTTCGTGAAATAATGCAAAATACGCCAACAAATTGTATAAGACGCCTGTCCCAAGAAGTGGAAAGATTATATGGAACATGCAGGACTATTCTTAAGAAGCAGCTAAATTTATTTCCTTATAAAGTGCAAGTATTCCAAGAAATACAAGCCGCAGATTTTGAAAGATGCTGTAATTTTGTAAACAAGAAAAATATATTTGTATTTGTCTACTTTTTTTTTACTCATTAGTTTGGCATATCATGTCATAATATGAATTTGACAAAATTTTAAGCTAGATTTGGTTAGATATAATAATATCGTCCCCATATCATTGTGATCTAAACCAAGCCCCACGTTTTTTAATCCAAGCCCTCTATGATGTAAATAATTTTTGCTCGCACGGTATAAGTTGCAAGTTTTTGCTTTATTCGTCAATATTAAATGATTATGCTTCAGAAATGACGATCGTTTACCACCCCACGGTTTAATTTTAAAAACTTTCCACCAAAGAACCCCTATCAAATATCGAATCCAAACGAGTAAATCGTGGTCTATATTTAACTTTTTATAATACAGAAACCAAAGAAATTCGGGAAAGAAATGATTCAAGGATTTTTGTGTAGTAAAGTAAGTAAATAAATAAATATAAAATTTCTGAAAAAGACTAAAAATATTTTTTCCGAGGTGAAATTTACAATGAAAAAGCACGGAACTTAGCTAGGAAGTGCTTTATATCACACGCGTGTTGAAATATTTTATTTCAATACGTGTGTTGAAATGAAAAACAGCTGATGGCAAACGAATTTGACAGCAAAACTATTTAAAAAATAATTAACTTACGGGGCCCTTGGAGAGAATTGCGGTGCTGGGTGGCGTAAAGTACACTAGAACATTAATGCAAATAAAAAAAAACTCTTTTTTTGTTACTTCTGGGAACCACTAGGAGTTTTTCTAACAAAAATATAAAAAAGGGAAAATAAAGTCGCCACAGTGGTTCTTTTCCCGTGCATCATCACTTTCACGTCATCAAAATGAATCAAATCAAAATTACGAGACGAAAAAAGTCAAAACTAAGTCTAAGTTCATAAAATGGACGTGCCTGCCTACCGTTTGACGCAACTACATAATATCCCGAAAAATTATTATTTATTTTAAGTTTTGCCCGGCATTCTCTATTATCTAAAAGAAATTGACAAACAAATTTTATTACATTTAATACTATTTTAAAGCTTAAAATCTAGAAAAGTTTGGTGTTTTATTGACTATTAAAATCGCAAAAGTCAAATTTTTTACATCCTTTCATTAAAGGGAATTTAGCCACTGCCGTAAACTTTTCAAAAAACTTTCACGGTTAGAATATTTAAAATAAATAAATTAGGTATTATAAAAATCCATAAATACTTACCGCCAAAACAGATGGTGGGTATAATTAGCTCTAAAAAGAACTATTTTTAGAAAAAGGAACAGTTTTAAGGCACATAAATTTTCAAAATACGAATTAGATTGGCAGATCAAAATAAGGTTGACAATGACGTTCTAAAATACAACGGCAGTCAACTAAACAAATAAAAAAAAGTAATTAATTGACGTTTATAGTTTTATTCTTGTCTAGCACGTTATATTATTGCGGAATCTTGGAGACGTTCTTTTATGCTTTTATTCAAACTTGTTACTGTAATAAATAAGGATGCAGAGTTATTAACCACGTTGAGTCCTGATCGTTGATTGATGACGCACGGGAAAAGATCCACTGTGGCGACTTTAGGTCAGACAACTTACTAAACATGTCAGCTGAGTTAACCCACTGTAAAAAAAGGGTTTAACTAGAACAAAATTGGCATACCGACTTTAATTTCGATTTTTACAATTATTTTATAAAGAGTAGAATGCCCGAACCAAATCAGTTATTTTTGACTGACATTATCTTCTAGTTGATTCCCATTATTTTTTTCTTTCCTGAACCACTTCGTTTCTGATCGTTTATCTTCTAGGTAATATTTGTATTGCATCCCTTTCTACAAATTCAATCTTCTTTTTTGGTATCTCTGTTAACCTGTTACCCTATACCCTACACAACAATAATATACTGTTACTGGTTACTGAAATTTTTAAAGTATTTTTTGATATGCTAAGAAAAACACGCAAAGTTCAAGTTTACGTGATTTTAATTTACGTGTTATGTATTGTGAAAACCGTGTTTTGCTATCGTGTTAGCACTAGAACCAAAAAGAGCTTAAACGCCTTTATTTATTTATTTATTTATTTATTTATTTATTTATTTATTTATTTCATACACTGTTTCACAGTTTCCCAGTTACAAAACAGGTAGAAGGCTGAAAATTGCTTACAACATAATATGAATGAATGAATTATTTAACAATACATACTAAGATAATCTAGAAATTAATTAATAAAACAACAGTATAGATATATTATGTAACATAATCTGAAATAAAGAAACTAAACTAAACTAAACTAACTAAACTAGAGAACTATGTACCTACATCTAACAACCACTACTGATAAAAGTGCCTTTTGACAGCGTTCAAGCTACAATTAAAGATATCGTACGCTTCGACGTTTTCATTGTAACAGGTACACATTCTATTTACAGGGGAAAATTTATATAAGTTTGTCCGTAAAGGTGGTAAGAAAAACGTATAAAAATTTCGAGAATTTAGAGAAGGAATTCCAAAGTTCAGTCTATGCAGCAACTCTTCACAAATAATGTTGTTATTAAGAAGTTTGTGTAAAAATAACTGCGTAGAACATTTACGTCTGTCACATAAGCTGACAAGCGAGAATCTTTTCACCAGCTGGTCGTGAGGAAAACCTCTTTCGGGATAAACTCCAACAGATATATACCATAAGGCCTTTGCAAAACGTCTCTGAACACACTCAATATTGTCAATATGAGTTTTATAAAAAGGAGACCAGATGATTGAAGAATATTCCAACTTGGACACTACAAAAGAGCGATACAACGTTATTAAAGGAATGACAGACTGAAAATCTTTAGTAGTCCTAAGAACAAATCCAAGTAGTTTATAAGCGGCGGATACAATATGATCAATATGAGGAACAAAGGACAGTTCCTTGTCAAAAACAATTCCTAGATCCGTAAACAACATTGGTCTTTCCAAGATTTTGCCGTTTAAGTTATAGTCGAAATCAAGTGTGGTGTTTTTATTAGAGTATATCATAACATTACATTTAGCAATATTTAAGTTTAATCTGTTCTTTGTGCACCAATCAAATAAGATGTCCAAATTACGCTGCAACCTCAAACAATCAACCAAACTTGTGATTAAACAAAATATTTTTAGATCATCGGCATACAGCAGGCAACGAACAGTGAGATTATTAATAATGTCGTTTATAAAAATAATGTAAAAAGAAGAGGACTAAGGATGGAACCTTGGGGAACCCCGGATGTTGCAGGGTACTCGATAGATCTGACCTATGGAGGACTTGAGGTAGGAGGCCGATCGCAATGCATTGGATTCGGTCCCAAATTAGCATCGGTAATTCAGCTTTACGAGTTGCCATAAGATGGCGCTCGTGTTCGAAGTGGGCTATCAAATAAATGGGTTCTTATGGACGCGATAACTATTTTTATTTAAATTAGTTCTTTAAGGAACAAATAAGGACTTTTATATGAATTTACACTTACTTTGTTATACTTATTAGTAAACTCGGCCTGTATAAAGTTCCAACGATGCTTCGTTTTTAAAATACAGGAACATTCTAGCTAGAGGGTTTTACCTTTGGAGCTAGAAAGAGACTTATTTGGCTGCGTTTCATCTCTGAAGAAGATCCTGTCTTACCACCCCGACACAAAGCAAACTCTACTTTTATAAATTGTACTATTATTCATTATAAATATAGAAATTAATTACAATACAACGTTATTTGTCTTGTCTTGCCTTCAAACATGATTTGTTATTTCGAAAAATAAAATGTCAATTGTCAAAAGTAGAAGCACAGAAAAATAAAGGGTTTAAGTAAAAGCTAAAAACTATGGAGGATCTAGTTTTCCACATTAAAAACGAAGAAGAAGAAGACAACATCAGCCCACTTCGGACGCGAGAGCCATCTATCGGCCAATAGCGAACTAACAAAAAAACCGGGACAGAATTTGAAAATGCTGCCATTGTCGATCGGCCTCCTACCCTATAGTTCTCCATAATCTGACCCCACCATAAGCTACATACTGACGTCTATCCGTTAAATATGACTCAAAAAATGACAGTAAATGATAAGAGAAACCAGAGGACTGCAATTTGTTCAATAATATGGAGTGATCGAGTCGATCGAAAGCCTTTGAAAAGTCAGTGTAAATAACATCTGTCTGCATGCTCTGATCAATACCTTCAGCTAAAAATTGAGTAATACACATTAAGTTAGTTGTTGTTGAACGGCCCTTTACAAATCCATGTTGTTTGGGAGCAATAACATTTTTAACTTTATAGTAAATATTATTATGCAGTAGTATTTCGAAAATCTTAAAAAATTATTGATATAGGTCTGTAGTTTGAGATGTCTAATTTATCACCTTTCTTATAGACAGGGCATACCTTAGAGGACTTTCATACGCTTGGCATTCTACAGGCACTGAGACATTTATTGAACATGAAAGATAGAGGACGTGCAAGTACTCCTGCACAATCTTTAACGACAGGGAGGACATACAAGGGGGAGGGTAAAAGGGGTATCCACCCTTTCAAAAATAAAGCCACAGCGGCGGCCGAGTTTGTGTGGCATGGACCTTATAGTGATTGCAAATAGAAAAATTTTGCTTTATAATAAGCATCTTGTTTCACGTAAGTTCTCCGTATAAACTTGTCTCTTATCATGGGGCAAAATATGGAGTGTTGTTGGAATAATACGGCGCACTGACGTGGTCAGTCAAAATGACAGTATTTTTCTTACTCGATAAGAATAAAAGGAGAATCAGAATTCAGATTCAGATTCTTTCAAAATAATCCTTAAAAATAACCGTGCACGATCAGTATTACTGTCATTCTCTTATCAAGACTGTCATTCTAAATAAACTTGTATATAGTGCGGGCGCTGGATGGAGTTAAGTGTGCAAAATATGAGGACCGCATTCTGTGCATGGTTTTGTACTCAGAAAAGCTTGTAGATTATGATTCTGGATGTTGCCAGGGGGATTATTGGTCCATTTATTTTTTACACCCCATCCCCTTAGATATCAAGTAATAGACTGACTGAATGCTTTGGAACCATTTTAATGATAATACGATAAATATTTTCTCGAAGGGATTGAGCAACCAAATAACATCCTGAAATGTATTTCTTCTTATAAGAAGCGTCGATACATACACCTGAGCTACCTAGAGGCGCTAACTTATTCCAGAATCTGTATCAGTGCAAAAGATAATGATATGGGCAGATTGGATTCTTACTGCGTGAAATATGTGACAAAACATCCTTGAATCGGCTTCTAAATGGTTCGAATTTAAGTCAGGTACTTTAAAAAATGAAGTGCCTTGTAATTTAAAACATTTTGTTGGATCATCAAATGCTCTACATATTATAACTCATAATCTTCTTTTACTTGTGCATATCTAGGAGCAGCAGTACAGAGAAATCGAACGAGCTGTAACTTCTTTTCTTTGCTTGAAAAGAAATTTTTACAATTGGCTGGAATTTTTGTGTGATCATTTGAAATTATAAAACTTCTCATCATTTGACCTTTACTACGTAAAGTTGACTCCAAATATTTTATCGAAATATCATCATATCGTTTTACATTTGGCTGCAAGAAAAGATTATGGATTTTTTTTAAGAATGCCTCAGCAAAATTGCCAAAGGTGCTAAAATTTTTTAATTGGATTCGATGAACAAGGCCGTACCATCAACAATATAAATTTTTGGAAGATGTAAATTTAAAACGTCCTGTTGCGTGTTTTGTACCACACTTATAATTGTTTACAATTTCAAGAGCAAGTTCCGATTTTGGAGATTTCCTGTAAAATCTTAGTGCGTGAAGAAGGTACTTGCAGTAATTCAAAATTTTGTAAGATGCTGAAATTCAAGTTGATCATCCAGCATATATAGTTTTTGAAAGAGACTTACATCTGTTGCATCTTGCAACTTTTTATTAGAAGTACTTTTGCTTGATTTTTCAGAAGTAGGTACAAAGTTGTATATTTTAATTTTCTATATCTAGGTATCCTTTTCTGTTTCAAAAAAAATAAGTAGAGATTATTTCTCTGACTTAGGTAGGTAGGGGAGAGTTGGACAAAACCGGGAAGGTTGATAAAACAGCTTTCCATATTATTAACCTTTAAGAATCAGCTATTGGATTTCGAAGGAATTATTTTTATTACTGTTATTATTATTGTTATTATTGTTTGGAAATAGTAAGGTTGAAATAAACTGTTTAACATTATGTTAGCCTATATAGTAGTTTAAAAGGATAACCATATTAATATATTATGTATGTAATAGGATAGCGAACAAATATATAATTCTAATTTCTGGGTCTACGTACCCTTTATAAGTGAAACGATTATTAGATCTTACTATTATTATTATTTGTATGGCAATAAAATAAAGTTTTTAACATTAAATTATCTTACCTACAAATTTAGAAAAAATGTAACTGTATCAATAAATTGCATTTTAACGAACAAATTCTATAAACACCATTTTTGGATCTACGTACCTTACGTAAGTCAAAAACTGTTAAAGTAGGGTTTCCATTGACAGAAAAATAAATCCCTGGCTAAATTGAAGCTTTTAACGTTATGCTAGCCCACTTGCAAGTTTAGAAATGTAACTGTATCATAACCAACAAATTGGGGATTTCCTTGACAGTAAATGTAATATCTGACTGAATTCAATTAGTTTATGTTGAACTGTAGTTGCTGAACTAAAGTTGCGTTTCAGTTAATTTAGTATTTTCAAGGTTTGGATAATTATAATATTATACAGGGTGTTTCAGAATAAGATGCTGATCCTTCACGGTGTGAATCCTTAGGTGATTTTAAGAAGAAAAGTTCATATTAATATATAATCCTTAACCTATCAACTTTCGAACTACAGGGCGTTAAAGTTTTAAGAAAAAAATTGTTTTTCTATCATAACTTTAAAAACTTTCTAGCTATTTTTAGGAATTTTTCACACATGCCCTCTAAGCATCAATAGCCATTTTTTGGTGTAGAAAAATTTTAAAATTTTTTAACCAGTGGCGTCGTGAAAAGATTTGGACTAGACAGTTTGGAAAAATATTATGTAAGCCACTGCTTTTTCTCAAGATAAAAATTGTTTTTAAAATACTCATTCATTTTAGGCCAAATTTAATATCTTGCCTTTTTATCGTCCGATAAACAGTTTACGACAAAAAAAATAAAAAGCATTAAATGCGCATACCCTATGTGCCTATGGTTTGTTTTTTAACAATAAATTAAAACAGCTAACTTTAAATAAGGTGTGAACAAAAACGAAAATAATTTAGATTAGCTATTGAAAGTGGCCACCACTTGCAAGAATGCATGCTTCAGCTCTTCTCTTCATTGAGTCTCGTACCCTTTGAAAAATTCCTGGAGTATTCCTGATAGTGTCAAAACAAACCATAGGCACATAGCGAATGCGCATTTAATGTTTTTATTTTTTTGGCGGAAACTGTTTGTCGAACGATAAAAAGGCGAGATATTAAATTTGGCCTAAAATGAATGAGTATTTTAAAAATAATTTTTATCTTGAGAAAAAGCAGTGGCGTACATAATATTTTTCCAAAATGTCTAGTCCAAACCCTTTCAGGACGCCACTGGTTAAAAAATTTAAAAAAATTTCTACACCAAAAAATGGCTATTGATGCTTAGAGGGCATGTGTGAAAAATTCCTAAAAATAGCTAGAAAGTTTTTAAGTTATGATAGAAAAACGATTTTTTTCTTAAAACTTTAACACCCTGTAGTTCGAAAGTTGATAGGTTAAGGATATATATTAATATGAACTTTTCTTCTTAAAATCACCAAAGGATTCACACCGTTAAGGATCAGCATCTTATTCTGAAACACCCTGTATAGTTTTTAAATCTATTTTGACACATTATCTTTAAACCATATAAAAACTCATGTTTATTATTACCCACCTGAACTTATAATATTATATATATTTTGTTTTATAAAAACTTTTACAAGAAATTATTATTATTATTTGGCAATATTAAAGCGGTAGAACCGATGAGACTATTGCATCAATAATAATTGTTTTAGAAGGTATCACATGTATAATTTTCAAGTCCGATCCTGGAATTCATACGAACTGATAAAAATTTAATTGACCAAAATTGTCAGAGTGTCACGTGACTTGGAATCCATCTTGCGAGAGGAATTAACATTTTTACTATATGTATTGTGTCTCCATGTCTCCAACAAAATTTTTATTAATGAAAAATATTTTGGGATATGAATAAGCTTTTTAAGCTGCTCTTACATTGATTTCAAGGCTTTCCAGCTATAAACATTCTATCAACGAATTTACTGAAATAATCCCTTTTTTTCGTTCATTAATTAAGAATTACCAACTAAAACGAATTGAAAGAAACTTTGAAAGCGCATCAAAACAGCTTTACTTAATGATGGATTAGAAGTTGTAAAAGAAAGTATCTGGAGAAGTGCTTCGAGATTATATAAGCTGCTAATATTTTTCATACCATGTTCGTAAAATCTAATTATTGAGAAAAGAAATTAAATTAATTTTAGCACAAATTTATTTTGACAAAAAAAAACTAGGCTTAAATAAAGATTAAATAAAGCCAGTTTGTAATTTTACTATAACTTTTTAAGAGATGAAAATACATTATTTGACATTCGTTTTATTACAAATGAATAACGCTATTCTGACAAAAAAAAACTCTATAAAGAACAAGGTTTTTGAAAATTGCAAAAGTAATATTTAAACTAAAAAAAATACTAAAAATTATCCGAATTATTATTTTTAGGTGTAGATTATGTTTGTATTACCAATACAATGACAAAATCCAAAATTTCAAACCATTTTTAGTTTTTTTAATAGTAATATAATAAAGTACATTGTGTAATTTGCTCTATCTCTGTTATACACACAAAGAAACTTATAGCTCTTCCCGCCTTTATAGTGTGATAAATGAGGCTATGAGCGCAATATCGGACTAACCCCCGTTTCGTCCTTGTTAGGACTCTACGGGCAACCATAACCCAGCAATTCCAAGAACGACGGAAAAATGCACTAAAGCCTCTTTGCAAAATCAAAGCGGCCATCAATACACCGTAGCACCTTTTTCGGCGAAAACGCAAATAGCGTTCCCTATACTGGATTTGTGATGCACTTCGTGGTTTATTTAGTTGTCTACCTTTCGATTATTACCAGTGTGACTGCTTTTTATATTGGAGTTTATTCCGCTGGTATAGCGCAACGGTGTATTGATGGCCGCTTTGATTTTGCAAAGAGGCTTTTAGTATATTTCTTCGTCATTCTTGGAATTGCTTGGGTTATGGCTGCCCATAGAGTGCTACTAAGGACGAAACGGCCGTCGTGGTCTACTCGCCCCAGGGTAACCATTAAACTTGGATCCCTATGCATTCCAATATAAAAAATAGTTACACGCTTGTCCGATATGCCACAATATTCTCTTTAAATTATTTTCGCGGACACTATATCATCTTCTAAACATTTTTATGGCTCAAAACTTAAACGGATTGCGCGCATTCTAGTTAGTGCCAGCGTTGATCTGTTTTCTGGTCTGCAAAATGGCAGATGTTTTTGGTGAAAACGCAAATAGCGTTCCCTATACTGGATTTGTGATGCACTTCGTGGTTTATTTAGTTGTCTACCTTTCGATTATTACCAGTGTGATTGATTTTTATATTGGAGTTAATTCCGCTGAGATGGCGCTACGGTGTATTGATGGCCGCTTTGATTTTGTAGGGGCTTTTAGCACATTTTTCCGTCGTTCTTGGAATTGCTTGTGTTATGGCTGCCCGTAGAGTCCTAACAAGGACGAAATGGCCGTCGTGGTCTACCCACCCCAGGGAATACACTAAACTTGGATCGCTGTGTATTCCAATATATAAAATAGTTACACGCTTGTCCGATATGCCACAATATTCTCTTTTTATTATTTTCGCGGACACTATATCATCTTCTAAGTATATTTTTATTTAAAAATATTGTGCTTATCTTGTTCTTACATAATTTTATTAGCAAATTTTATACTACCACTACGTTAAGCCGATAGTACAAAAGAAAGAGGAAGAGGGGAAGTAGGGAGTTCAGTGTGTACTAGCTACCTATTAGGCCTGCTATAGTCAGCTGTTCAAAATCACTTAACGATAAGGCTACGACGGATGTGCGATGGATTAGAATTAGATGGATTATTGATCACAGAAAAAAATATTTACTCTTTTTCTGTAGGTATATTATTGAAGAATCAAATAGTCCCTTAAAAGACAAATTTAGCCGTATAAGTTTTGATGGATTAATTTGTCAAAATAATAAATTTATCTCAGAAAATAAAATGAATCATTAAATTAGAAAGGTAAGAAAACGCCGTTGGGATTAGGAAAGCATTGTTAGGTGATAAATACAGTTATCAAATTGGGAAACAGATTTAGCTATTGTCTAGCGCACAATGGCTAACTTTTTGAACATTTAATAAAGTAGCTTTTGTTAAGGTTTTAGGTATTTTCTATTTACATTGTGTGCTTGCTAATTTATTTAAAATGTGTAGAAGTAAAACTCTCAATCTGCTCCACAAGTTTATTAAAGCAGTGGCGGCTCGTGAGATAGAGCCACAGTAGCTCCCACCAATGGAAGTGTCAAGTCAAGTCAAGTGCTGTACGCGTGCCGACCCGGCATCGTGGTAGCGCGATTCAGTTGTTGGCTCATACGTCGCGAATGTGTGCGCTGGTAAAGAAAGTAATTTTCTTTCTTTCTTTTCTTTTAAAAGGTATTAATAGACAATCAATTTTCTACATGTGTTGGGAAGAAAAATTAGAAATTAAGAAGTCAGGCGGCCGTTACCCGATTTAAAAATTTTAAAGTGCGTGTGAGGAAATTTAATAAAATTATATACAGTGTATGACCAGTAAAGTCCGCATCATATGGGATTTTTTTATTAATAATTTTATTTGAAATTTGACTTTGGCATCAAGTTCTGCTTCGATCAAGATGAAAATTAAGCAAAAAATTAGTGTTTTAAATTCGCATTATCTGTCAAATTTTAATTTTTTCCAAAAAATAATTTAAAAGTGGGGTTATTTCTCACAGTATCGAAAAAAGTTATTGGATAAAGTTTTTTTAAATGCAGTTTCTAGCCCACATACAAAATTTTAGCTGCATAAGATAATTTTGATTTTTTACCCATATTTTGTAATTTGCACCAATTTTGCAAAATAAGACTCAACGCAACCTACATAAAACTTCTTAGTTTTGACAATGCTTTATTTCAGATACATTTTTTTTAAAGTAGTGCCATATTAAAGGTGTGTTTTTCTACAAAATCAAAATTGGGCTATTAAAATGTTGTCGCATGTAATGCAAAGTTTATTTGTTTTTGACCCTGTATAAGGTAACATCATAAAATAAGTATTTTTGAAAACGTAGTTTGTGTCTGAAAGTAATTCACCTTAATATTAAGACAAAAAAGAACGCAGTGTCATCAGTAAAGTGTTCATTAAGTGGAAAATAAATTTTAGTGGTTGGTAAAAAATCAAAATTATCTTATGCAGCTGAAATTTTGCATGTTGGCTAGAAACTGCATTTAAAAATACTTTTTCTTATAACTTTTTTTAATATTTTGCTCATAATTCCAAAACGACTAAAAATATTGATACTGACATATTAGACGTTTAGATAGGAAATTTGATTCTCTACACGTTACTAAGATAAAAAAACAGGATGTCCCATTTGAAAAAATTGACTTATGCACATTTATCTAAATGGCCACATTGGCACACTTTTAAAAACCCCCTGTATGCAAAACATGAAACTTAAGTAATGTAATTTTGAAGAAGTAGTCCATACTCAAAGTGGAGTTAAATGATACAGAAAAAGAAAAGCACGAAGTCTTTCTCCACAATCTTTATTAATCGAAAAACTAGGCGAACCTATGTCTCAACCTAATTAAAACTCTTCTTACGGATAACACAGATTTGGAACACGAACATGTCAATAATATTTGTATCCTAGTAGACTTAGTTCTCAAACAAAACTTTTTTCAATTTAACAACCAATTTTATAAACAAATTTCCGGGCTTGCCATGGGTTCAGCTTTATCCCCCCTGCTCGCAGAAATTTTTATGTCTTTCATTGAATCCAAAATAAAAACTCATCCTCTTTTTAAACATATACTCTTCATAAGAAGATACGTAGATAACATTTTTGCAATATTTACCGGTACTGAACAAGACCTTCAGTCTTTCATCACTTTTCTGAATTCTATTCATCCTGCCATAAAATTCACATCTGAAGTGGAAGTAGACAACTCTATTGCTTTCTTAGATCTGAAATTAACCAAAAAGAACAATAAAATTTCATTTTCTATCTATCACAAACCTACTAGTACAGATTCGATCATCCCATACCACTCTAATCATCCACACAATCAAAAGTTTGCCTCGTTCCACTCATTCTTCTCCAGACTTTTTGCTATCCCCCTTGGAGATAACGAATTTAAAACAGAACTGAGTCTCATCAGACAAATAGGTACTAATAACGGCTTTCCTCTGAACGTGATCAATAAAATATATTATAAGCACTTAAATAAATTTCTAAACAAAAATCTTTTGTCTAAAGACACAACCTCAAAAAGATATTATTCATTACCGTTCTGGGGCCCCATCTCGTATAAACTTAAAAAAATCTTTAAATCATTTGATATTGACATTGCATTCAAAACACAACACTCTTTAAAAAGGTTCCTAGGAAGTTCGAAAGACCATGTCCCCATTTCTGATAGGTCAGGCGTGTACAGCATTTCGTGTTCAACAGAAGGCTGTTCTGCGATTTATGTCGGCCAAACAGGTCGTAAGTTCTCCACAAGAATACGTGAGCACTGCAGGGAATTAGAAAGAGCTCAGAATCAGGACCTCTCACCCTCTAAAATTAAATCCAACTTTTCTAGACACATTCATTCAAATAAACACAACTTTATACCAGACTCTCACACTAAATATCTACACTTTTGCACTAAGGGTAACAAACTCGATCTCTTGGAGATTCTGGAAATCAATAAAACTTTAAATAATTTAAATATCATCTGTCTACTCTAAATGACCAAATTCAACATAGTTCCACAAACTTTTTTAATTCCCTCAACTTTTCATGACTCAACTGACCCTTCTCTGAATCCTTTTGCCCCCCTTTTTCTGCTTTATCTTTTCGATTTCAATTGATTTTCAATAATTATAACATAACCTATTTTCAGGGCCATCTGTGACTAACTCTTCTTCACTTCTTTATGGCGTTGGCTACGGTAAGGGCCACTCGCTAACACAATTCGGGTGATCGTAAATTGGTCTGCTTTTATCCGCGACTAATTGATTTTCAGCACCAATTTTAACATCTCTACGTTATCTAATTTACTTTACCGACAAACCAAAAGGTCTTATATTAATTACCTCTTGCTCATAGATGGCACTGTGATAGTCACTTTTTACTTTGTCGAAATACTGAGTTACACTTTTCTAATATTATAAACCTACCAACAGAGGTCGTCACACAAATACTTATGATGCCTATTTTCAAACCTCAGCAACATATTTCTAAATGTAATTTTCTTTCTATTTTATAGGGATTGTATTGATTGTATCTTGTATTTTAAGTGATTTTTAGTATTTTAAGCAATTTTGAACCTTAATTGAGCTTTTCTCCTTTATAACTTTTACAAAATTCTTATAAACTCCTGGCATACTTGAGGATTCTTCATTTTGACCGCCAAAACGCTTGTCATTTGTTCCCCTCTTTTACAATGTCAAGTTTAGATTCATTTCCCATCCTACACGTGTTGGCTACAGTAGCACCTCTATAACGGGAACACAATAATTTTTTTTCTAAAAACTTTTTCCACACAATGTGTCTGCTTTGACTCTGGCGGGGTAACTGGGCCATAAAAAGCCTGGTACCCCAACTGTTTTTACTTTTACATTAAAAGGTAAGCTAATCTACTACACTTCTTAAATTTCATTTACTACATTCCCCTTTCTATTTTTTTTTTACAGATGCTTTGACCAAAAAACAATTTTTTCTTTTTCTCTTCTTTTCTTTACATCTCACCCCAACATTTTCAAATGTTTCTGACTGTGCTCAATAAAACTCAGGATGTTTCAGTAATTTATTAATACTTTTAACAGATATGTTTTTCAAAACTCCCTAATTTTTACTACCCTATCTTTTTCTGCACGACAGTGTGCTTCTACACTTAACCCTCGACTCTTCAGTATGCTGGAGTCTTGATTTTTGACCTTCTGATTTTTCAATTTTACATCTCTTGTACACCATTAAAAGCTCCATTACGGCTCAATCTCACCATTATTTTCTCTTGCTAAAAACATCAGCATTTTAATTTTCACTTTGTTTCCTGATGATGAGTGTTTCTACACTCGAAACATGTCGATGTGATACTAGGTTTGCCTAGTTTTTCGATTAATAAAGATTGTGGAGAAAGACTTCGTGCTTTTCTTTTTCTTAAGTAATGTAGTCTAAAGATCTATGTTTTAGTTAAAAGCCTACAAAATTTTAAATGTTTAGCTTTATTAATTTCAAAATTACTGAACTTTCTTCTCGGTAAGGTTTTTACATAAAAAATGCATTTTATAATTCATATCTCAAAAACGGTTAGAGATAGGTATATATCTTTGTTAATAAAATTACTAACTAATAAGATATCGAAAAATGTTAAAATAAACAGGGTATTTCATTTGAAATACCAAAGTTGGTCCTAACTTCCGATATAACCGGAAGTGATAAAAACGTCAAAATATAATATTTTAAAAGATCAAAGCCAATCATGCCCGCCACCAAATTTTTAGAAATATAACTTTACTCGTTTCCGAGATCTTCTAGTAGGCCACTTAACGTGAATCACCCTGTATAGTTATTTTTTTCAAGATTAATTTTATTAAAAATTATTGAATAAATTTAAATTTTTGTTGTTATCTAACATGAAGCTCGTAGGAAAAATTTTGTTCCCAACAGGTGCATAAAGTACCGCACTCAAAAACGTATCCGAACTCCGCTTGGCATCATTCATCTAACTGTTTTTGCATGCGGAAAAGTAAGACTTTGCGCACTTGTTAGTAAAATAACTATTTCAAGCTGGGAACTGATTTTGAACGCTTTTATAAAATAGTAATCTAACAGAAGAAAAATCAGTTAGAAACTCTGTATAAGTGGCACGACATGCGTTTATGTAAAGACGATAAATGATAAGGATTTGTACATATTTAAACGGTAAATATTTACGATCTTTGTTAATTAGTGGTACTAAATCTATAAGAATTGGGAGTTTTTGCTGGCAATTATATAATTCGCTTAAGCAAAAATCGTTCAACTTATTCATACATTGTTTGAAAAAAGTTTTATGTTTTTGTATACAAACAGTTTCTTTCCATGTAGCTAAAAAATCATACTCTCAGGATTAGCGGACCCTAAGATTTTTTGATACAATAGAATTCGCTAAACAGTACAAAAATTAACAAATAAAATTCAGACGTAACCAAAAAGGAATATAGTAAGATTTAGTATATTTTTAATCCGGAAAGTATTATAAGCGTAACAGTGTTTTTATAAAAGCAAATCTGTGCATAATATGGAAATGGTGCGTTACTTAATAGGGGTAAAAGTCAGTGCTGTAACTAGCTCATGTTATGCAAGGTGCGAGTTTTCTATATCACGCCCCCTACAGATAACCAGTAGGGGGGGCAACAATATATTATTAAATTGGCTAAAAGTAAATACATTAAAATTAAATAATTCAACTAAATGTATGGTTATGGGTAATAATAATTTAAATTGTCAAAATATAAATGTTGTAATTGATGGTGAAAAATTGGAATTATTGAACAGTTTTAAATATTTAGGGATAATTATTGATTTAAAATTAAAATTTTTTAATTATTTTGAAAGTATCATATCAAAGATTGCCGGAAAAGTAGGTTATTTTGAATCAGTTCTAATTTAAGTTTGCTTTCTAAAAAAACTGTATTTAGTACTATTATATTACCTACCACATTTTCTTTATTGTTCTTCTATTTTATATTGTGCTAGTGAGGAAATATTTGACAAATTACAAATTTTACAAAATAAGGCAATGCGGATTATTTTAAATTGTGACAAATATACAAAAATAATTTTAATGTTAAAAAATTTAGATTGGTTGAATGTCAGAAATTTAATTTTTTATTTATCTTTATACATAAAATTAAATAGTATATTAAAGTACACGTTTCATAAGAAGCGGTTTTAGCGCACACGTCTATTTTAAAAAACGAGCCACGAAGTGGCGAGTTTTTTAATTGACACGTGCGCTAAAACCTAAAACGCCTTATGAACCACGTGCTTTATACTATTTTTTCTATTTGTAGTTTTTTCAATAAAAAAAACATATTTAAAAAGAAAATAAATCCTTTCAATTTTTATGTCTAAATTTTATGTTGGTAATACTATTTTTTATCATAGTAACCTCTGGACAACAAAAATAATTTTGCGAACTGTAATTTTTTGATTTATTGACCCATTTTCACCACGAGATTCTAAAGTTATTTTAGCGATATGAGATTTGAAATTGGACGGAATACGTTGTGTGATCCTTGTACATTCGGTACATATACAGAGCGTTCGGAAATTCGGGCGATTTTGCTAATTTTTTTTGAATTTCAAAAGATGTGATTTTACGTCAATTTTTCAATTTCAATGTTACCAACATCAAATAAAGAAAAAACGTGTATCGAAATAGCTTCATTATAAACTTCATTTCAAGTTCATAATGAACTTATTATGAACGTCAAATAGAAAAAATAATTTATTGCCTGATAGACCAGGGCCTTTGAAAATGGTAAAAAGTAAAAAAAAATAATAGTAGGATGAAACCCATTGGAAAAGGAGAATATAACGAAAATGAAAGAAAAAAAAATTTACGGGCGATCAGAGGTCGGGAAGTGGAAAGGGGTGAGTTTTTAAGGGTAGAAAACGATCTATCTTAATTTCCGGCAAAACTACAAGTCCTATTGAAAAACGTTAAATGGCAAAGTTGTAGGTAATAAAAAGATCTACAACTTTTGTATTTACACTTTTTTCATATAGCCCCAAAATTTATGTGAATAATTCAAATAACCAAATTTTTGGTTTTTTATTTTTATCTTTTACAAAAAAAAAATTTTTTCACGAAATTTGGTGAAAACTTATCTTTTAATGTCCAAAACACACTGTAATTTTTTTGATTTAAAATATTAACTTTTTCACGTTATTTTGACTTAATATCGAAAAAGCACCCTAATTTTCAATCGAAAATTCTCACGTCAAAATATCTGCTTTTTTAAAAAAGTTGTTCGTTGAATTCTCTACTTTCTGATGGTGTCAGAACAAATCCACATTACTATGGTAAATATTCTCAAAAAATGCAAAGAAACGAAAAAAACTCGAATCCGAAATTTTTTTTTTAAATCATGTACAATTTTGAGCTATTTATTAAAATTTATACTTTAATTACTCGAAAAACGTAAGATTCTATGTTACATTGATAAACAAAAAATTGCAAGTCGAAATATACTACTATAATTATTAACAACCAAATAAGTTAATAAAGTTAATATTTAATAAGACGTTCGTTTCTTTGCATTTTTTGAGAACATTTACCATAGTAATGTATATTTTTTTACATTATCAGAAAGTAGAGATTTCAAGGAACAAAAAGCCCACCGACTTTTTTAAAAAAGCAGATATTTTGACGTGAGAATTTTCGATTGAAAATTAGGGTGCTTTTTCGATATTAAGTCAAAATAAGGTGAAAAAATAAATATTTTGAATCTAAAAAAAGTACAGTGTGTTTGGGACATAAAAAGATAAGTTTTCACCAAATTTCGTAAAAAAAAATTTTTTTTGTAAAAGATAAGTAAAAATAAAAAACCAAAAACTTGATTATTTGAATTTTTCACATAAATTTTGAGGTTATGTGAAAAAAGTGTAAATACAAAAGTTGTAGATCTTTTTATTACCTACAATTTTGCCATTTAACGTTTTTTCATAGGACTTGCAGTTTTTCCGGAAATCGAGATACATCGCTTTCTACCCTTAAAAACTCACCCCTTTCCACTTCCTTTCATTTTTGTTATATTCTCTTCCTTTTCCAATGGGTTTCATCGTACTATTATTTTTTTGGTTTCAAAAATTATCGAACCTGGTCTATGATTGTTTAAAATTTTTTTGTTCTTTTAATCATGACCATCATAATTATAAAACAAGAACTAATCAATTTTTTTTGTGGAGAGAGTATCTAAAACATTAGTTTATAAGCATATTTTTCATAAAGGTTTGATAAAATATAATAATTTGGAAAATTCTATTAAATCTCAAAATAAATATCATTAAAACTATTTTAAAAAACTTTATAACTACATTTTTATTTATTAAGAAAATGATATGTAATATTTGGTACAATTTGCAAAATGTTTAACTTTTTTGTCTGTTTTTTGTTGAAAGAAGGTTCCGTTTTAAAATTAAAAATAAATATATAAAAATGTTGTTAAAAATATTTAATTGTAGCTTTTTGCTAAATAAAACATGTTACTACTACTAATACTACTATAATATACAGGGTGGAATTATTCACTGGAATAAATTCAGTATTAGGAAGCCTCTTTATTTGCTGAAAAATACAGAACTACGGCTGCGTTTATTTTTCGTTTCGTGTCATGAAATTTACCCCTCTTTTGAGGGATGAAAACCGCCGCTAACTTTTTTTTCCAAATATGTATAAAGGTATGTATTGTGATAGCTCGTTGGAAAGGGCATAAAAAGTATGGTATAGCAAAAATACGTCTTACTGTATGGTAACGGGTTAAACAGCACAAAATATTACAACATATTAACTTCTTCTAAACCGAAAATAAAAGACCATTGTAATGCGGCATCAAGTAAATAAACAACCTTATGAATAACATGTTTCCTTTTTTTAAACAAAATCCAAATTGTTGTAGTATCAATTGTTATTAAAATAGCCGGATTTTGTTTCTGGCTTTCTAGATTACCGAACTGCAAAAGTAAATAGTGGAACGTGATTCGCATTATCTGTTAAATTTTAATTTTTTCCAAAAAATAATTCAAAAGTGGGGTTATTTCTAAAACTATCGAAAAAAGTTATTAGAAAAGATTTTTAAAATGTAGTTTCTAGTCCACATGCAAAATTTTAGCTGCATAAGATAATTTTGATTTTTTACCCATATTTTCTAAATTACACCACTTTTGCAAAATAAGACTCAACGCAACCTACATAGAACTTCTTAGTTTTGACAATGCTCATTTACTTTAAAGTAGCGCCATGTTAAATGTGTGTTTTTCTACAAAATCGAAATTGGGGTATTAAAATTTGGTCGCATGTGATGCAAAATTTATTTGTTTTTGATCCTGTATAAGGTAACTTTATAAAATACGTATTTTTGAAAACGTAGTCTGTGTCTGAAAGTAATACACGTTAACGTTAAGAAAATAGTTTAATAAAAAAAGTCAACTGTTCTAATAAAAAATCATATAAAAATTAATTTTAATAAATTTTGATTTTGTAGAAAAACACACATTTAATATGGCGCTAGTTCGAAGAGAATGTATCTGAAATAAAGCATTGTCAAAACTAAGAAGTTTTATATAGGTTGCGTTGAGTCTTATTGTGCAAAAGTGGTGCAATTTTTAAAATATTGGTAAAAAATCAAAATCATCTAAAAACTCATTTAAAAAAACTTTTTCTAATAACTTTTTTCGATATTTTCAGAAATAACCTTACTTTTGAATTATTTTTTGGAAAAAATTAAAATTTGACAGATAATGTGAATCACGTGGCTACTATTTTTTTACTTAATTTTCATCTCGATAGAAGCAGAACTTGATGCCAAAGTCAAATTTTAAATAAAGCTATTAATAAAATAAATCTCATATGATGCGGACTTTACTGGTCACACTGTATATATACCTTTACATTGGAAAAAAAAATATTTGGGGGCGGTTTTTATCCCAAAAAAGCGGTTAATTTCATGTGAACACAAAAACAGTTTACCAAACCAAAAATAACCGCAGCCGTAGTTTTGTATTTGTTCCTAAAACTGAATTTATTCCAGTTAAAATAAATTTTATTTTACTACTTTTTGTACATGTTAAATAATAATTGTAACAGGTCTATAATAACAAACTAATATAAAGTCCATGCTTCTGAATTTAAAATATATATACACATTGCAATACATCAAGGTAATAAACAAACAAAACATTTAAAATAAAATACAGCAAAAAACAGTATTTTATTGTACAATGTCAAGATTTTTTCTAGAAAAATTTATATTTTCCCAATATTCCTTTATACAATAAATAATGCAATTTAAGCTAAAGCAAAAATAACTCACTAAATTAACCTATAGTGTGTTTTAAATACTCAGCATTCTAATTTTTTTCAGATATTGTGTCACTATGGATGCCTCAACGTTTTCTGAATAGCAACCATGATTACTGAGCAGAACGAAAACATTACCGACAACAGATTTTTTCAAAGGAACATTTCAGAAGCTACATCGGATCAACCAGAAAACGAATATTATATTTTCGATAAAACCTATATAAGGGTTATTTTTATTTTTCTGTACACAATTGTGTTTGGCCTATGCTTTTTTGGTAAGTATCTTGACATTTGTATACTAAATAATTAAGCGACTTTCAGGGACGATCCTAGGGTGTCGGCCGCCCGCGTGCAAAGACCTATTATGCCGCCCCTCTAAAGAATTTTTCCTATTTTGAGTAATACTTAACGTTGCCGTTATAAACTCATCTACTTGTACATAAGAGTAAAAAGTTAAACATTAATAAAAATGCAAACTACAAATAAAATTTTACATGAAAGACTTTATTTTTGGGCCAGCTAATATGTTATATTAGCGACACCTTTTTTCCTTTTACTTTAACAAAATAATAAACCAACAAAAATATTACTTTTAAAACAAAAATAGACATTTTATAATTAGAAATGTAAAACAACAGTAGGTATTTACCACAAAATATAAAATAACAAAAAGTACTAAAGCATAAATCTCACAAAACGAAAAGTATATAAATCAGTCCTTCCTCGAAGACTACCTAATAATTAACTATAAAATTTGTCAATAATTGCGGTGAGATCAGAGATTTCCAATGATGGCCAAATCTGAAAGTCTTTCTTGTGTCATATTATTTCTCAAGTAATTTTTAATAATTTTTAATTTACTCAAACTTCTTTCACCTGAAGCCACAGAAACAGGTATGGTTAAAAGAATCCTTATTGCTAGAGCAAAATTTGTAAAACAGGGAATGAGATCATTTTTGACTAAAATTTCTAATATCTTAATTGGCTGTTTTTTACCTGGAAAAATATCTTTACATGAAGTTGTTTCATTAAAGATTTGTATACCGTCTATATCTTTCATAATAGTTCCTTCCTCCTGTACCTGTAACTAAGTCCATGCAGGCTTTCATGAGGTCATCATTAGAAATGGTGTGAAACTCATACAGAAAGCAGAATATTGAATATAGCGCTCAGATAATAAGGTATAAATCTTTCATTTATCGAAGAGATCGCGTAATCAAGAACTGCAAAATAGAAAGCAATCTTGAATTGCAGGAAGGGATTTAAAACATCACTGCCCTCGTAATCAAATAAACTAACTTTTTTTCTGAGTTTCGAGATGGGAAATTCGGGATCAATACCTAAATCTCTAGACTAGCAAGTGTTGTTGCTGAACGACGAATATTTTAAAATTATCGTCAGATCTTTGGGAAACTAAATATTTTTTAGGATTATCTAAGCCTTTAATGCATTCCGCGATGTTTAATTTAGGATTTTGAAGCATTTTACTCAATACATCAATTCTTGATAATAAATCATGCCAAATTAAAATAATTGAACATGTTTCAAGACTTAATTATTGATTTAGCACCCATTTTTGTTTTCGTGTCTCTGGTGGTGTCTTCAATTAAGGCCTTTAATGCGGTAATAATGTTTCTTAGCTCTAATTTTAGAGGTCTAATAGCATTGATACGACTTTCCCATCCTGTTTCACTTAACGGTCTTAAAGTAAGAGTTTTCACGTGTTTTTTGAGTAAATCCCATCGATATGGGGACGCAGAAAAGTAATTACATAAGCCGTTCCGAAACATTTGCCCAACCCTGTATACCTCTTGTACCACATCAAAAAAACTAGAAATTTCACCACTGGCGCTGGCTGGTTTAATTGAAAATCTTTAATAAATAAATCCATTTGAAATAATTCAGAAAAATATTGTTTTCTTCTTCGACGTTAATTTAAAGTTATATTTTATAGTTTGATAAATGTCACTTTATTTTTATTTCGAGAAATTCGTAAAAAGTGTTGCTTGATTGACAGAACTATCTGCGGCCTATGGCCGCCCCTTGTTTTGGCCGCCCGCGTGCGGTGCACACCTGCTAGGATCGGCCCTGGCGACTTTTTTTAATGTAATTCTCGAAACAATATTCTTGTCCGGAAATGATGAGCAAAAAATTTAGGGGATTATTCTAAACTGAAACTAAACCTTCCTATAACATTTTTTCGAAAATTGATTATTAACACACATTACAGGGTGTTAAAGTTAAATTTTATTTAAAAACCAACAAAGTTTAAAAAAAACCTTCTTTATAGCAGTTTTTCTTTTTAGGAAATCTTCTGGTAATACTTGTAGTAACTTTGAGCCGCAGACTGAGGACCACCACAAACTTTTTTCTGGCGAACTTGGCATTTGCGGATTTTTGTGTTGCGGTATTTTGCGTTTATCAAAACCTTCTCATTTACATCGTGGAAAGGTAAGTTTTAAATTATTACTATTTTAGATTCGGGATATTTTACTTAGTTAAATAATTTCAAATATTATAGAACTTGAGCTTTTTTTAATATCCTTAAAAAGGGAAAGGCATAACGCGTCCCCTTGATTTTTAATTAAATTTCGTCTATAAGAATATCAAAAAATAATTAAAACGTATTTTTCAGCTGTTCGTATCGCTCCATTTCTTAATTTACTTAGTTAGGGAGCAAGAGGAGGTGGTGATTGACAATTACATAATATTCTTGTTTATATTAAACAGAGAAAAAAAGTTTTTCAAACCTCTAGAAAAATTTGGCAATTCCCGTTAAAGGCACTTTCATCTTCCATTATAACCGAATTCAGATAATTTCATTTATCACTGGCATCCTTAATTAAAACCTACTGATTTTCAAGTATTCCTATAATAAAAACGTTCTCAGAATATTTTCTAGAAACAATAAAAGATACGACGCGAACGCGTACAGTTTAAATACAAATGGACCTGCATCATCCACCCATGCAAGCCAAGCTTCCGATGACAATGCCATTTTTGTTTTGATAACTTAAATAAAAAAAGAACAGCTTAGAACAGGAAACAAGACTCGAAATATTATTTATTTATTTATTTTTCACCATTTCACAGTTACAATGAACCAATTAACAAAAGGGTATATATTATTATAGGCTATTTTAAATAAAATAGGTAATATTATAACAATTCAAAAAATTATGTGATAACAAGAAATTTAGACTTAAATAATTATCTTATTATAACGGAATAATCATGCCTAAAAATATACTAACACGCTAATTTAGATTTATACTGGATAAACCACAGCCAGTGCCGTCTTTCATATGATTGGGGCCCTGAGCCCAAGGCGGAAATGGGGCCCTGGGGAAAAAAAATGGGTGCCACGCCCTATTTAGGGCGTTTGGAAGGCGCCGAAGGCGCTCTTTTGCGCCCGCTTAAAATGAATAGTTAGGAATTCGATCAGCAATATAATTATTTTTAAATATTAGGTTTCACGAGAAAAATCTTCAATTTGCAAGGTCCGGGTTAAATTTTCGTAAAATTTAGTCGCATTTTGACATAATATTTTAAAATCGAATAGTTACCTGGACACCTAATGCTAACTGTGTTTGCTCGATTTCATATCCTAACTAGGATGGATATGAAATTATATTCGTTCAATTAACTGGAATTGCCTACTTATCCATTCTGTAGATTGTGCAAGAAATACCTAATATACAGATGGAAGTAGAGAAAAAACTATTTATTCTCACTAAAATATAAAGATGAAATCTCATCCTAAAACATTAATATTAATAACAAGAACTGCAAATAATCCGCGCTATGTAAATAATTGTTTTCTTGATCGTAGGTGTGCAAAATCGTCTATTATGTCATCAAAATGTATTCCTAGTAAGATCTCATTTTCTATGCACATTAAGGATAAACTATTTAGTCTCTCTTGCAGCATGGTATTCCTCAGTTCGTTTTTCATTCTAGCCAATTTAGAAAATGAACGTTCTCCACTGCAGTTAGTTATCATTATTGATAAAAATATTCTCAATGAAATGGCAACGTTAGGAAATGTATCCTCTAATTTGTTAGTTGTTATAATATTGTATAGGTCCAATAAACTGATTTCCTGGGTTTTATATTTTTTGTCTGAATTTAAATATTCTGCCAAAAAATGCATTCCAACTCTAATTCTTTTCCATTGACATCAGAACTGTAATTTTCTGCAAATCTTGAACAACTAAGGTGCAAATCGAATTTACTGATTGTTTTTAAAATTGTAAGGAAACCAAACCGATTGAATGTCGTATGCAGCAAATCGCCGGTTAAGTTCAGCTATTAATGAATCCATAATTGGGAAAAAAACTTTAATTTAAAATTTTTCTTTGCCACTAAATTGGGCTTCTTTCTTCAGCTGGTCCATCAAAAAATTTGATTCTCGAACTCCGTTCAGTTTTGCGTTGTGTATTCTGTTTGAAGTCACTATCTGGAAATTTATCTTTAGCAATGCTATAGTAGTTTTCGAAATCATTTCTTTCATTATTCAGAAACTTAATTAGTGATTTCAATAACTTTATTCTACTGCTACTTCCATCGTAATCTAATTGGTTATCAATGTTATCATCATTATCATTATTTTATTGATGGTTTTTGGTGCTGGGACCCCGAAGACGAAGACAGCGGGGACCGTGGGGCCCCTAAGACAGCGGTGCCCTGGGCCCGTACGGAAAGGACGGCACTGACCACAGCTTAAAATGTTAAATCTATTTTGGTGCAGATTGTATGTGTTGCACAATCGATAAAGAGGGGAGTATTTACAGATATTGGTACGCCCGGTTGGTGCATAAAAAGTGTGGAAATGACGTGTTCTAGGGACAAGGAATTGCAGGTTTTCTAATATATCATTGCATTCAACTCTATTATGCAAGATATTATGGAGAAATTTAAGTTGAGAAACTGTACGTCGATCTTCTAAGGAGCAAAACGAGTGCCTTTGCAATAGAGCTTCTTCTAGAATACCGATTTCAGGATACTGACCATCAATTTTAAAACTTAGATATTTTAGAAAACGTCATTGGACCCTTTCAATGCGATTGAGGTGCACTTGATAATGTTAAATATAAAATTATTCAGGTTTGTTCCAGTAGCTGCCGTGGGTAAAGGGGCGGGGGGGGCGAGCTATTTTGGGGGCGCCCAACGATTATTGCTAGAAGACTTGACAAGAGGCGACAGGTGACAAGTAACCAGTGTTAACAATGGTTTCATTTAAAAGTACTGGCAGAATGAGAGCAAAACGCTGACAATTAGTGGCAGAGGGATTGCGCCGCAGGCGAAAAATTTTCGCGACCACGCCCAAAATCAATAACTCACGCTGAAAAAAAAAATCCTGGGAGGGGTAATTACCGCCCCTGAACCTAATTACCGCCCCTAAACCTATAGCATCTGTATCTTTTTTTTGTTTTTCCAAATACTAAATTCTGATTTTAATTTTAAAAGTAAGTCCTTATTTTGGGTATTTTGAAGTTTGCCTATGAAAAGTTATAGAGGTCTAAAAAATCCTGGGGGGGGGGGTAAACAAATACTGGCAAATTACTGGCATAAGGCCATTACTGGCAGGCGTATTTTTTACTGGCAAAAGCCAGTAATTACTGGCAAATCGGCAACGCTGCAGTTAACGACTCGAGGAGCGAGGAAAGCCAAGAGCGGCGGGGCGGCGACTAAGTATTGGACGAACTAGCGTTGCCAACCGCTCTTTAAAGAAATGTTGGTCAGGAAAAGGCAAAAATAATAAAAAGAGTAAAGAGTCCTGGACTCAGATTGTATGTAAGTTGAATTTTGCGGTTGCATTAGGGCGCAAAGGGCGGGTTAGAGCTAAGGGCGGGGGGGGGGGGGCAACCGTCCCCCCGTTTCCCCTATACGGCACGCTACTGGTTTGTTCCCAATTCATGTTTTGGTATATTTTGCAGCCCTGCAATCCAATTATGTACGCTTATTTTTAGGGCAAGTATTGCTTCGAAAAGTTTAAAAGTTCTTTATACTTATATTATATAAAAAAAATAATTAAATAGATATGTTTATATTAGTCCAATGGCGAAATTATTCCACGGGTCAAGTTTTCAGCAAAAACTTTTTCAAATTTTTGAACAAGAAATTGTGCTTGAAAATGTTTTACACGTACCCAAGTTTTTATCAAATTATAAAAATCAATACAAGTTATATACCAACTAATATTTGACTTGAGGTTAGGTACGTGATAACATCGAAGATTGGTTATTTTGCTGGTTTTGTTTGTTTTTTGTATTCGATTTTATAAGACTAGTTTAATTGACTTATTTTTCCTTTTCAAACTAAAAACATGACGACGAATAATTTTTAAACAAATTTTAGAAACAAAACCTTAAAAACAATTTCCTATCGTTAATGTAAACGACAATTACCTACAGTTTTGCGTTAGAAACGGTTGGGTTTATAAATTAATAATAGCAAAAAAAGAAATAGGGGCAAATTTGACAAAATTTGGTTTTTTGTTTTTATTAATAATTTATTAGTTTATTTTTTTTTAACTTAAACCTGTACCACCCAAACACGGGTATTTGCCCATTTTTTTAAGAAAACGAAAAATAAACGATATAATAATAATAATGATGTCTTTATTTCGGATTCAAGCAGTAAAAATAATAACATTACAATTTAGAACTATAGCAAAAAAACGGTTACAGCTTTATATCAGAAAAGGCGAAGTCCAGATGTGCATAACACTTATGTTATCCACCTTAATCGATTTACATCAAAATCAACAAATATAATAATAAAAACCTTAAGGGTAGGTACGCGCGTAATATGTCATAACCATATAAACATTTAAAGAAGAGAAAAAAAATGTTTTGTGCCTTTTTATCTTCCAGCTTGCTTGGCGAAGAGAGATATTAAAATGTATTTTCTCTAAATTTGTTTGGAGTGAGAGTATAAAAGAAGTCGGGAAGTGATTTGTACAACTTAGCAGAGTTAAAAGTGAAGCACCGTTCAAACATGGAGGATTTATGTAGGGATGGGGTTATCAAACCCCGATATCGAATATTTACGTCATGTACATGGGATCTAAAAACCACTTTGGTATATAGATATGGGATATGGGGGACTTTGGTAGGATAAAATTTTATGATAGAAACAGGCCTTATGTAACTTTCTCCTGCTCTTCATATTTAGCCATTTTGCATCTGTTAGCTTGTGAGATATTCTATCTCGTCGGCAAATTCCATATATAAAACGCAAAATATTGATATGAAAATCAAATGAAGAATGCATCGCTAGTGTTTGTTCCTTATTGAATTTAGTCTAGTTTTGAGCTGACTTTCATTAATAATCCTCCTATTTTTTGAAAATTCTGGATTACGATTGACCAGCAATCTAGGTTATAGTTATTTTTATACAACATCTTAACATAGTATAAAACAAAGTCGCTGTCGCGTCTGTCCCCAGCTATATGTGCTTAAATCTTTAAAACTACGCAACGGATTTTGAAGCGTTTTTTTTATTAGATAGAGTGATTGAAGAGGAAGGTTTTTATGTATAATATATGCATAATATTGTAGAGAAACACTGATAAATTTAGAGGTTTGTTCGGGTTTGCATTTATAAATCTTGACATGATGGTGAACTTGCCTTATTATTATCTCAGAGGCGTATAATGCCTGGCATTGCAACGCAGGCCGGGTACACGCTAGTATTGTTATATTTTTTTCAATAACATGAAATCACTAAATTAGTACTGTTCTTTCGAAAATTCTCCAAATTTAAACCTAGATTTTTAAAATCAGTAGAGTAAAATGCTTTCGCATAGAAGAAGGAATTAAAAACCCGTATTCGTCAAAAATCAGATCAAAAAGTAAATGCATAAAATATCACTATAACTTTTAAGGCAAAAAAATAGAATTTATTTCTTGTTCATTTTTGCAACGCGAAGCACTTTTTACTATCATAATATTCGGAAAAGGCGGCAGAAATTAAATTATAAATATCATTTCTAGTCACGTCGTAACCCTTGATGATTATTGTTCCCCTTATTCCCTATGTTTCTGGTATGTCAATATGAATAACTGCGTAGGGGAAGGTTGCCTACATTGAACAGATTCCTAAAATAGATCAACAACGTGGTAATACGAAACATGCGCCGACATAGAATCAAGAAAAAAATTTATTTGTGATTTTTGAATTGTGAATTTCCACAAAAAACAATTTGTCTTATTTTATTTGTTTAATTTTATATCATTTATTTTTTTATTTTACTTATTAAAAGTAGCTGATCCAATAAAAAATGCCACTGGTCCAATTTAAGCAACATGTTTCTTATATTGACCCACCTGCAAGGGTATTTATTTTTTATTGTAAAAAGGTGGTATCAAAAAATTCCCAAAAAAATACTGTAAGTGGTCAAGATACCAGAGTATCTTGTGTTTTCACAAATCGCTTTAAAGCTGTTTCTAGGACCCCCAGCGAAAAAACTTAGAACTGGTCCAATATAGACAACCTTCCCCTAATAATTAGTAATGCTCACTGCTGGCTCAACCAGACAAAGTAATGTGGTAATGGTGCGAAAAACGTGGAAAACGCTAGCGGATCTTAATGTTAAAAATTTCAACAAACAAGATATACCTCGACATTTAGCGGATGTAAATACAATAAATCAATATTTTGCTTCGGTTTTCAAAGAAGGTAGATGCGATGAAATGATGCAAAGATATCAGAGCTTGGAACAGTTTTCTGATAATAGATTTAACTTTGCCCCCGCGACTATTGATGAAATTAACCGGGCTTTACAAAGCATCAAGTCAAATGCATTTGGATCTGATCGCATAACACGGTCAATGCTTCATTATTGCTCGCCATTTATTACTCCCTACGTCACTCACATAGTCAATGTTTGCCTAGAACGCGGTTACTTTCCAGAAGCATGGAAAACATCGATCATACAGCCTATACCAAAGGTAACCAATCCCGATTCCTGTGCGGACTTGCGCCCGGTTAGCCTGCTACCGGTTCTGTCCAAGATTCTTGAGAAAATAGCATATACTCAAATGAATAAATTTGTTAATGCAAATAAAATTATTCCTGACTCTCAGTCTGGTTTTCGGAAGAACTACAGTACAGCTACTGCGCTTTCAAGAGTCTTGGACGGGACTGTGGGGGATTTGGACGCGGGCGGGGTGTCTGCATTGGTGTTGCTCGATTTCTCGAAGGCCTTTGATACCATCAACCATGACCTTCTGTGTTTGAAACTTAAATATTATGGATTTGAACAGTCATCTGTAGACTTTATATCATCCTATTTGAGGAATAGATATCAAATGGTCGTTTTAAATGGCGAAACTTCATTGTTGCTGCCTGTAGTGTCGGGTGTACCTCAGGGCTCAATCTTGGGACCCCTGTTGTTTATAATATATACGGCGGATAAAATAAATAATATAAAGGACTGTTCGCACCAGATTTATGCTGATGATATTCAACTAAGTTATGGTTTTCTCCCCAATGAGCACCATGTGGGTGAATTTGTGATTAACAGAGAGCTCAACAGCATTTCTGAGTACTCAAGAAAGCACAACTTGATTCTAAATCCGAGCAAATCGGTGGTAGTGTTTTTTGGAGATCGAAAGATACCTGGCATCGACAAGGTGGTACAGTTGCAAATAGATGGCATTCCATTGCCAGTGCGTACCGTGACAAAGTCCCTAGGCATTTTGGTTGACTCTAATTTAAAGTTTGTTGATCAGGTCAATAAGACTGTTCAAAGAGCATTCCATAGGTTGAAGGTATTATACGCTAACAGACATATGTTGTCAAAAAGTCTTCGACGTTTGTTGTGCGAGTCATTAGTATTGTCATATTTTAATTATTGTTCCTTTGTTTATGGCCCTTTTCTTACGTGTCTTGAGAAAAGAAAAATTCAGAGAGTGCAAAATTCGTGTTGTCGCTTTGTCTGTTCGCTTCGAAGGTACGATCGAATATCAGATTCCCTTCTTGAGCTTAAATGGCTAAACATGAACAATAGAAGGCACCTTCACTTTGCTGTTTTTGTTCACAAGATAGTAATTACGGGATCTCTTTCTTACCTCAATGACAGATTGATCCCAAGAACTCGAATACATCAGCGAGACACCCGTTTTAAATCACTTTTTGGTATTCCAAAGCATTCAACAGCATCATTTCAGAGGTCTTTCAGTTACCAAGCGCCACACTTTTATAATAAATTGGATGACGACCTAAAGATGTTGCAACCTATAGCATTTAAAGTTCATTACAAACGAATACTGTTGGCGTCACAGTTGCCTAGCGTATTGTAATCAAAATCTTTCTTATCTTTTTTAAAGTTTTTGTTTTATGTTTTATGTCAAGTATAGGTGCCTGTCTAGTTTTAATTTGTATTATATATAATGTTTTCCTTCTTTTACCCGTTGTTACCATGGTTATGGATATGTTAAATTTATTTATTTAGTTACTTATCCTTTTTACTGTACACAGACATACGGGGTTAGGTGCAAGAATAGCTACCGCAGCTAAATCTCGCCCTGTGATGGCTGTATATTTTGTTTATAGATAAAAAAAAAACTGTAATCAATAATGAATAAAAGACGTTTATTATTATTATTATTATTATTATTATTATTATTATTATTATTATTATTATTTTATTAAACGCAAAAATGTTTGTGAAGGTCCAAAATGGACTAACACGTAAGCCACTAAAAAAATTAGGAATTTTAAATCAAATTTCGTCAAATTTTATGAAAATCTAAGCATTAATGAGTTTTATTATTTAATTATCATAGAGTCAGTGGTGGACTAAGGAGAATGTAAGTCCACCCACAGGTTGAAGAGGGCCCCAATTTAGTTGACGAAAAGAACACACCCAAATATTATTATTCGTCTCGTTTAAAAGTATTTTTTAATAATTTAACAACATATTTTTCTGTTCCAAGTTTCTAAAAGCACAAACAAATGACTAACGTGTAAAGAAACAACTTGTATACAGATTTTTTTGATAAATATTAGCCGAGTAAAAAAAATGTCAAATATAAAGTACTGCAAGTCCCACAACATCGTTTTTACCGTTTGCAATTACCATGAAAACAAGTATCTCGTTTTGATTAATTATTATCGTTCTCAAAATAAAAATAAATGGTCGTTCCTTCACCTTAAGGGCGATGACATACACAGCGTCTTGTGTCGACTCGGCTACCGAGCGTGTATGTGTTATTAAATGATGCAAAACGCACACAAAAATGGGGCGCGTCGCGCTTTATTGAAACCGCTTCGGTGCAGGGTCTAATGCATCTGCCGCTAGCTGTTTTCTTGCTTGATGCAGTTCCAGAGTACCTGGAATTATACCGGGTGTTTCTCAAAAGACGTTCACCCCCAAGGCCGTAGCCAGAAAATAATTTCGGGGGGGGGGGGGGGGGGTTGTTCCAGTGGCGAATTTAGGATTTGTTTTAGGAGGGGGCGAGACAGGGAACTGCGCTGAAGGAGCTCTTTTGGGTGCCACGCCCTTTCTTGTGTAAAATAACCGTAAAGCTTAATCTGCGGCAATATGCCAGACTTTAAAACACTCTTTTAATTTAAAAAAAATTCGAAATTTGAAAGGCCGGTCGACAAAATAAACAATAAACTATTTATTTTACTAATTAACATGTCTCTTATATTAAGTCATAATTATATCTAAGTATAATAATTGTTATAATAAATTATATTATGTAATAATAAGATCAAAAACAAAATAAGAATGAAAACGAAAAATAAACAATAAGAACAAAAAAAATTATCTGAAGTACCTACTTACTTTGTACTAAATTACAAAATCAAGTTTTCTCTTCTTAGAAGAGAAAATATTTATGATTCTGTTTACATCTACGTTTATATCACGGTGGACATATAGGAAAGCCAGACCATTAAGACGATCTGCAGCCATTGTAGCCCGTAAATAAGATTAACTATTATGTTGTGTAAGTGAAACAACAAAGTGAGACTGGCGCGCACTGTATATAACTGCAGTCTCATTAATACTTATTAAAAGTCTAAAATAAGTATCTTTTTTTTATTTCGGGGGGGGGGGATCAATCCCCCTTGATCCCCCCCCCCTGGCTACGGCCTTGTATCACCCCTATAACTTTTCTGTATTTATAGATATTAAAATGAAATTTTGAGATTATACATAAGAGATGAGTCTGCATTTATTGGCATAATTTTCAATTTGTTAGCACTTCCGGTCTGACGGGAAGTGACCTTGACTTATGTATTTTAAATGGGACATCTTGTATATTTTTACTTATTGGGATTCAGCATAACATTCTGAGTAAAATGACACCTCACTTGTCATTTTTTGACGTGTTATAACATTTTTATGTTTATTTTTTATTTTTAATCTAGAGTGCTACAAATCAATTAAATCTGTTAATTCATAGTCTGTAGTATATGAAAATTAAAATTATGTCATAATAATTTACTAGTTTCACAAGCGTTTAAAAAATGATATTTTGTTTTCTTGACGTTTACTCCATTTTTCCAAATAGAACAATGGTAGTTCACTAGGATATATTTAAAACGAGCATTTTTTTCCAACAATTTGATACCATACACTCCTATGCTATTTTAAAATTGACACGAAAAAATTTGCCTTAAGTCCCAATCGCAAATTTAAAAGCTTTATGCATCATTGCCGCCCTCTCTTTGAAAAACAATGGAATCGTTTTGAAAACCAAAATGGTTTTAAATTAAAATTGTAATGTCATTCGTTTATTAAACTTACTATATTGCACATCTAATAATGGAAAAAAGACCTGACTGCAAAATTGGTTGTTTTGAGAAAACGCGCTTTTAAAAATTGAATTTGAATTATTTTAATTTTTAGGGTACAAAGTTTGGTTTAAAAACAAAACATAAACATCAGCGACTAGGTTTGTTCATTAATTATTAATAATGATCAAATTACTGAGTTTTTTTTTAATGGTTTAGTAAATAACAAAAATATCTAATTGTGACACTTTTCTTCTTAAAAAATTAATGATTGTTTCTTAGTTACACTAAAATAAAACGATATTATTATATTTTTTTGTATTAAAAATAAACAATATAAGGTTTAAACGAAAGTAACCATAAACACGAGGAACTTTAAACTATAAAACGAGGGTCAAAGTGCAGTACCTCGTATCTGCAAATTTTTCAATTTTGATATTTTGGTATTAAAGCGTGCAGAATGCGTTGCGCCATCTATTAATGAAGGGCAAAAATAACATTATAGTTCCCATATTTTACTATTCTTGTAAATGCAGGAACTCGTAAAATTTTCCCGCAATTTTATAATTCATTACCTCGTAAGCGTTAGCTTTGTGATTCCATACAGATAAGGTGAAGGTAAGAGATGCACACGTTATTTAGCATTATTTTGTATTAATATTATCTAATAAATAAAAATATTAGCATGCATGCCTAACTAACTATATTTGACGGTAAATAGAAACATGTTTTGTGTATTTGTTCAAGTTATAAATACTAAAATTGCCCCAATTCATTGACATTTGTTATACGAGGTCCTGCGTTTTGATTTTTCAGATACAATAAAGAATAATACGAGTTATTGCACGTTATTTATTATGCCGTTTTTTGGCTCTACTGCAAAAGTATTATAAAAAAACATACGAGGTGTTGCACTTTGACCCTCAAAAAGTAATTGTAACTTTATAAAATAAAAACTATAATATACTTAATAAAAATATTGCCAAATTTAGAGGAAAAACATCTTAACTGGTACTTACGTCATTTTTCTGTTGAAAATGAAATCAAAATATAAACTTAACCACTTTGCACTTGTGTCGTTTTTCTTATAAATTGCGTGCACCTGCGTCGCCGAACTGATAGTTGGGTCACTGTTCCAATTAAAAGTAGCGCGAAAGAAAGGTGACACTTCCGCCATCTCGCGTTTGTTTGCTTTAACCCAATAATGTCGTTATTCCATTAGAAAGAATATCTCATTAGGACATTTATGACGCTTATAACTTAAAAATGAAATTTTTGCAGTTAGGTCTTTTTTCCATTAGATGTGTGATATTGTAAATCAGATAAAATGGTTAGTTTTACTAGAAATGAACAAATTGATATGCTCCTAATTTTTGGAGTGCCCAGAAAAATTCTTCTGAAGCCGCAAGATTTTATGTATTGTATGTTTTATAAACTAATGATATTACAACTTTAAATTAAAGTCATAATATTGCTTTTCAAAACCATTTCATTGTTTTTCAAAGCCGCCTTCATATTTCTTTAGAAAAGAGTGGGCGGCAATAAGGCATAACGCTTTTAAATTTGCAATTGGGATTTAGGGCAAATTTTTGTGTCAATTTTAAAATAGCATAGGAGTGTATGGTATCAAATTGTTAAAAAAAAAACCCTGGTTTTAAATATCCTAGTGAACCACCATCGTAAACGTCAAGAAAATAAAATTTCATTTTTTAAGCGCTTGTGAAACTTAGAAAGTCAATTATAATGACATAATTTTAATTCTCATATACTACATGACTATAAATTAACAGATTTAATTAATTTGTAGTACCTACTCTAGATTGAAAATAAAAAATAAACATAAAAATGTTATAACACGTCAAAAAATGACAAGTTAGGTGTCATTTCACTCATAATGTTATGCTGAACCTAAATAAGTAAAAATATACAAGATATCCAATTTAAAATATAAAAGTCAAGGTCACTTCCGGTCAAACCGGAAGCGCTACCAAATTGAAAATTATGCCAATAAATGCAGACTCATCCAATCCCAAAATTTTATTTTAATATCTATAAACATAAAGTCTTTCGTTTCGTCTTTTGAGAAATACCCGGTATTATACTAGTCAGACAGGGTAGTTTTCAAAGCGTGTTTAAAAGCCAAAGCAAATTATTTTATTTAATTAACGAATTGCAGTAAAAATGGCTTGTCCAGTGACAAAAGCGTCGGCCACCGCCTGAAGAAAAAACGCTACAAAAACGCCGTGTGTGTCATCGACCTTACATCTAACCGGGGCGCTTGCCGCTTGATGTGCCGGCCAGTCTATTCGGCGCACCTGTATATAGTTATAGTTCTCTAGAAATTTGGTCAGGCCCGATATAATAACATACATCAAGGGATGGAAATTAACATTTAATTTATTACCAGGAGTCTAAGAATTTTGTGGACATACCCATTAAAAATTATTTATAAGACCTAAGGTTAAAGTGCCTTAAATAATATATACCTTAATGGTACAAAAATAGTATTATTTCCTCTCATCTATTTATTATTTATAGGTTGTAAAAGTTCAAATAGTTATTTTTGGAGTATAAAATAATGGTCACAATAATATGCGAGAAGCCTATAATTTTAATGGACTTTATCAAAAACAAATATTCTATACACCTATTTTGTATTATAGGGACCCATTCATTTTTTATTTAGTGCTAGATATAGTGGATTTCACCTTAGTTTTTAATGGCCGCCGCTGACACATGTTATTTATAACATTTCTTTTTACAGAACTTAAGGATCGGCCAGGGCCGGACTTAAAAATTATGTGTGAACATGGGTCAATTTATTTGTAGTTGTAATTATGGATGGAAACGAAAATTACCTAAGCAATTTTTAAGATATTTCAAAAAAAAACACTGAAGGGGAATGGAAATAGGATAGAATATCAGAAAAACAATTTCATTTAATTTTTATTCATAATATAATAAAGTGCTGTTATTTTGGTAAAAACACACTCTTAATTTAGTACAATAAAAAATATACAAGGGGCAGTCGTGAATCTAGTATCATCAATAATTAACTACGTTTTTTATTAAAGAATTATTTTGTTTTTTAATTTGATTTTAGACCATGCAGTGTTAAGTTGAAAAAATCTATATATTATATTTAATAGCTTATTGTTTACTTTTTTATTTTCTTATTCACGGGTAGATATTTTTTTCTTTAGACTAGGTTCTAAAGAGTTTGAAGTTTACAATAGATCTAACTTTTCGTTGGTTTATAATAAAACAACAAAAGTTTGTAATGTTATCGAATTAGGTATTTTTTTTTTAATGAATAAGGAAAAAATAATGTAAGTAGATACTACAAAAAAAGATTTTTGTCCATGCGTTTGCAGAACAGATACCTCAAGCACTCTTCAATACAACTGTATGTAAAACTTATTTTAGCATAATGGTTCACTGTGGTTTTCAAATTTAATTTTGTTGCAAGTTCCCTATTATTTTTGGTCTTCAGCTGACAAGCTGTCGATGTCGTCGTCACCGTCCGAGACATTAATAGTATATTACGTACCGAGGTGGAAAGTGTTTCATTACTGTCGAGAGATTAGATAGTTTACCGAGACGCGAAGCGTCGAGGTAAACTATATCTCAGAGACAGTAATGAAACTTTTCACCGAGGTTTGTATACTATTTTATTTACAACCACATCCAACATCCACTTCTTATTATTTTGAGTTCAAATAATTATTAAAAGGTAAATGTCATTTTGACTTTTCCATTGCAAAAGTAGACAGACATTTAGAATTTCAAATAACCGCAGGTGATAAAATAACGTAGGTAATAATACACATCAAGATGGCAAATATCATTTTTGGAATATGGTTTCCATGTCACTAAACAATATATTATTTTTTTAAAACGTTAGTGTCAAAGTTTTTACAAAACACCAAAAAAATGCTCTCAGATGAGGAATTTGATTTGGCTGCTACTCCCCCAGAAATTCGAGAAGCAGCAAAAATAGTAGAAGAAGATCTTCTGCCAACTAAAAGCCGCCCGAGATATGACAAGGCATATAACTGTTTTAAAGAATGGTGTATTGGAAACAAAGTTCAAAATCCTGGTTCTGAATCGGCGCTACTAGCTTATTTTAGTGAAAATGCCAAGACAAAGAAAATATCAACGCTTTGGTCAATATATTCAATGTTGAGGACCACTCTATCAATTAGGGAAAAAGTAGACATATCTAAACACGCAAAGCTATTAGCATTTTTAAAAAAGCAAAACAAAGGATACAAGCCGAAAAAATCGACCACACTGTCTATGGATAATATTGAAACATTTTTGGAACAAGCACCTATGGAATTTCTTGTTCAAAAGGTATTTTAGGCTAAAAGGTTGACTATTTCTATATTAACTTATTATTTTATACATTTGTAGGTCGCATTGGTTATTGGTGTCTCAGGCGCCTGCCGATCAGATGAATTATACAAAATGAAAACAACAGACGTTCACTTTTTAGAAGAAAAGGTCGCGATTGAAATACAAAATAGCAAAACGTACCAGCCACGATCATTTATGATAACTGATAATAAATGGATTGCACCACTTAAGGAGTACATAACTTTACGGAAAAATATACAGGATGGAAAGCTTTTTATGCAAATAAGATATGGAAAAATTAGTAAACAATGTATTGGGCACAACACTTTAAGTCAGTTTCCAAAAAAAATTGCAGCTTTTCTGAAGCTGAATACTGAAGGTTTTACTGGTCACTGTTTCAGAAGAACAGCGGCTACTTTGCTCGCAAATAACGGTGGCGATCTTATGCAAATAAAGCGGTTAGGAGGCTGGAAATCTAGCACAGTAGCTGAGGGATACATAGACAGTTCGGTTTCTACTCAGGTTAATACGGCAAAATTGATTTCAAAGCCAAGTTCAAGTTTTACTAACACTACTTTAACTTCAAATAATCATGAAATAAACCTTTCAAAAGAAGAATTTCAGCAAGGTTTAAACATATCTGTGACTGCCTACAATAATGCCAATGTAATATTTAATGTAAATAAGTAAAACATAAACCATGTTAATTTTTTGTTTTTTATAAATGTCATTTAGGTATAATTCATTTAAAGAAATAAAAAATAAAATTATTGTTGTTGAATTTGTGTAATGAGTTGTGTGTTGGTGTGTTTGTATATTATTTTGAGATATCGATTTTTATTAAAATTTAAAAAAAAAAAAATTTACTATTTTGAGATATCGATTTTTAATAAAATTACAAAAAATAACAATTTTACTTTCCACCCGGGTGGAAAGTGCTCACTTTCCACCCGGGTGGAAAGTAAAAGTCAAGAAACGTCAACTTTCCACCTTTCAAAGATAGGTGAAATGTCATTATTACATACATGGTTGTAAATAATAATTATTTACTTACTTTTGCATAAAAAGAAACACGTCACAGATACACACAGTCCGGCAGTTTAAAACCAAAAAGTCTAATACGCACAAAATATAAGCAAAATGCTGTCTGAAAAATACCAAAAACAATAACACGAACGATCAAGAATTAACAGCAGAATGCACGCGGTGCGCGGTGTGTCCCAATATTTAAAGAACGCGACGAGACAATCGAATTAATGAAGTACGAAAAGAGATATGCGCGAGCAAATGCGTAAGACAAAGATGCACATACTAACGGCATATACGAGCGATGCTGTGCTTTTGACGAGTTTGAGCTCATTAAAGAGCAACGTATTGAACTGTGTAGTGTGCATCTTCGTCATGTACATGTAACTATACGGTCAGTTATATATCCATCTCTTGTTAATCTAGCCAATGCCCGTGCCTGAAAACCGTTTATAGAATTAGGGATTTTAAAATAACATGTTGGCTAATATGTTTGACAAAAGAGACGTCAAAGCATTAAAAACTAAGGTGAAATCCACTATAGTTATAGTTCTCTAGAAATTTGGTCAGGCCCGATATAATAACATACGTCAAGTGATGGAAATTAACATTTAATTTATTACCAGGAGTCTAAGAATTTTGTGGACATACCCATTAAACATTATTTATAAGACCTAAGATTAAAGTGCCTTAAATAATATATTATACCTTAATGGTAGAAAAATAGTATTATTTCCTCTCATCTATTTATTATTTATAGGTTGTAAAAGTTCAAATAGTTATTTTTGGAGTATAAAATAATGGTCACAATAATATGGGAGAACCCTATAATTTTTTAATCGACTTTATCAAAAACAAATATTCTATACACCTTTTTTTTTTTTATTTTACGTCGGCCCATTTCCGCAACGAGGCCAATCACCGACGCCAGGGAATTTGTCACACACTATCTGGTAATTTTGCCGAATCCCTCTTTGTCGAGGGTAGGGTTCTTTAACGTGCCAACATCCATGACACGGGACCCACAGTTTAGCGTCTCTTCCGAAAGACGGCGCAGCTCTTAAACCAAATTCCAAATTTAACATCGACGTTTTTTTTTTGCCGGCACCGGGGAACGAACCCGGGCCTTCGATCTGAGAGGCCTCTGCATTGACCACTAGACCACAACGCCGATGTTTCTATGCACCTAATTTGTATTATTTTAAGGACCCATTCATTTTTTATTTAGTGCTAGATAAAAGAAATGTATTCAACGTTCCTTGAATTATTTCGAATAATATACCCACTGTTCTGGCTGTAAAGTAAAATTTTTGATTGTGTGTCAGCCAACAGCTTTTCGTGAAAGGGCAATATGCGCCGCCATAGCACGGGTAAATTCCCAATAGTTTAAAATTGAGTCAATTTAAGCTTTAATGCATTGGCGGTTGCTATATAAGGCCGCGTGGCCGCGCGCCCCTCCTAGGAATTTTAACATAACACAAATTAAATGTTTATTTAAATATTTATTATTACTATTCATTTTAATACTAATATTATTATTATTCATATAGGTAGTTAAAATTTCTAAATTTTAAAAAACCATAGCAACTCACCAATTCTGAACTCATCTCTAATTGTCCGTTTTCGTTCACCAACGATAAGCAAACCTCCTCGTCTGAATTTTAGATAATTGAATTTCGTCGTTGAAACGCTGCGACGGACGGTGAATCTCGCCTGGCGTGTATAAATTTCGCCGAACGAACCCGAACGTCACCCGGTTATATCCGATTTATTTAGGCACTCTACGGCCGCGGTATTTTAGCGCCTGCATTAGCTTTATTCGGGTTTCGTCTGGGACGGTCCTAGAACTGTCACGAGTGTGCGCAGTCTAATTCCTTGCGTTCGGGTTATTTTGAACCGATTTAGAACTGATATTTTGACAGCAGTTTGTTGTTCGGGTTTAAATAAGAACTGTTATGGGACTGTTCAAGAACTATCAGAAACAGTCCTTGCTCCAGAGTAAGAACTGGTTTGGGATTATTTTACGACGCATGTGTAAAACATATTTTCGATTTGCCGCAGTTTTAAAACGTCAAAATTCGCAAGTGTAACCTTACAATTTATTTTTAATTATTGTTTGGTTTATAAATTGTATTTTTTTTGCCGGTATTTTATTTTTACGTTATTACTATCTGAAACAAGATAAGAGCTAATAAAATAGCCTTAGTTTAAATAATTTTAAGCAGAACCTACCTTCACTAGCCATTTTAAATTAATTTAATTTATTAATATAAAGTTGAATCCAAGAAAGAACACTGTTAACAAATGACGGAAATGTAAAAATAAAGTTAAGTTAGGTGATAATTCGCGGATAATTTCGGAACCGTTCTAGAATTTATGCTATTGCGCAACAGTCCTGCGCAATCCAGGAACAGTTCTAGAACCGTCAACATTTCGAAACCCGAATAAAGCTATTGCTTTATACATTTCGGACTTTGTTGTGGCGCGCGTCGCGTTCGAACTAATAAAAATGAATTTCGTCAATAATATAATTCAAATAAATTTTTGTACGCTGCCATTAGCGGATAAACTTAAAATTAAAAACTGGGGAGGCCGTTGCCAGATATAAAGTTATCAAAAACTTGTGAACGACGGGCCGAAAACCGATCTTTTACGCGTCGGTTTTCAAAAGACATTTATAAATGTATGTATTAATTTACCTAAAAATATACTTTTTCATGTCATTTGGTATTTGATTTCTATTGCGCCCCTCCAAACACAAACCCCACGACACGCCACTGCCTTAATGAAACCCAAAGAGGGTAAATCGCAATAAGATCGCAACATTTTTTCTGACGAATAAGTTTTTTTTCCTAAAATTAAAGACGAAAAGTTTCCCATTATGTTGCCAATAATCACACAAATCCATAAACCTTTACCTTTAGCTCCGTACAGCTTATCTCGTACCCAAGAAAAAGTTAAGTTTTATGGGTGAAGAAATGCGTTTGTACGTACAGCTCGCCAGTCACATCTCTTGCCACCCTACAGGTATGGGCATGCGCACAACCCTCTTCTTATTAAGTTTTCCTTGTTTAGCGACATCCTCAGAATATACTCTAGAACCGGTCGGTGCCATTTTTGTTGTGGTGTTTGACATTTTCTCTGTGAATTTCTTGATCTATGTGAAGTCGCAAAAATCTGATATCGCCAGCACAAAATGATCGATGAAATGCCCAGAACAAATAAATCAAGACCATAGGACAACCATTTTTAATGCTTATTGGAGTTTGGCCAGCTGTACAAGACAAAGAGATTTTATTGCAGGTTCAATGCAAATAATTTACCCTAAATATCAGTATAAAATGCTAAACAGCAACCGGAAATCAAAGCATGCATTTTACCTCACCATTGACTCACAAAAAATTTGAGTGTGTACATTTTTTTTTAAGACTACACTTGGTATTAATGATGGACCAATCAGAACGGTCATTGATAAAACTGACATCAACGGTATTGTTGGACCAGAAATGAGAGGCAAACACGAGAAACAAAAGAAAATTAGTAAAAATATAATTGCTGGAATAAAACAACACATCGAATCTGTGCTTCGTATTGAAAGCCATTATTTGCGAAAACAAACATCACGAGAATTCATTAATGGTGGCAAAAACTTAATGAACCTTTTCCATGACTACAAAGCCAGTTGTTTAACAGGTGGTAGGCAAGCAGCTAACTTCCATAGCTACAGAAAAATATTTAAAGAAAATTACAACATAAGTTTCTTTGTACCTAAGAAGGATATGTGTCAGCTTTGTACTTCCTACGCAAACGCTGAAGAGGTAAAAAAGATAGAGTTAAAGGAGAAATATGAGAAACATCTTTCAGAAAAGGAAATGAGTAGAGAAGAAAAGGAAAGGGATAAACAAAATGTTCGAGATAATTTTGTGGTCGCTTGCTATGATCTTTAAGCAGTATTACCTCTACCTAAAGGCAAAGTATCCAGTTTCTACTACAAATCAAAAATTAACGCATACAACTTCACACTATCAGAGTTAGGAAGAGACAGCTATGAGTGTTTTATCTGGAATGAAGTTGAAGGACTTAGGGGCGCAAATGAGATTGGATCCTGTGTGCTGAGATATTTAAAAAATAAGTCGGAAGCTATTGATGATGACAATTTGGAAATAGTTTTCTTTTCCGACAACTGTTGTGGCCAGCAGAAGAATCAGTTTATGTTTTCAATGCATATGTATGCCCTGGCAAATTTTAAAATAAAAATTATAAATAAAGCAATTTTACTGAAAAAGCATCCTCAATATCGTGCAATAGTGACACTATATAATCTCAAAATTGAAAAAAAATATAAAATATTATTATTTTTTTATTTTAATGTCACAGAATTCAAAATAAATCATTGATTTAGCAGATTACCATAAAAATTTACATTATTTGAAATAAATAATTACTGTGCATCAAATTTATTTAAATCCAAATTTTAAAAATGCTCCTCCTGTAAAATTTACTTTTTTAGAATAGTGACGGTTTAGGAATAAGTGTGCGAATATTATGTTTTTATCTGGCAATAATAATAATATATTTGTAAGCATTTCTTTTCAATTTGCAGGTCAAAGGGCATGTCATGACAAAATAAAATTTTATTTGCTTACATGGACTTTTGTATCGTGTATAAAGACGCAAATAACGAATATATTTTGTAAGATATTTTTCTTTACAAAAAACAGTTATTTAAGCGGAAAAATGTAGTTCAAATATGTTTGTGGGTGTCGTCTGTTATATGTAAATAGGTATACAGTGTGTCCACGGATCAAGTTTGGAAGAGGAAAAACTTTTTGGTTAGTAGGTAGGTATAGAAGAAAAAGTCATTCTTTATAAAAACGTCTGCTTAAAAACTAGAATTCCAAATATCAGATTTGCGATTACTATACAGGGTTCGTCAAAAACAACATTTTTACTTTTTAGGACTTTTTTTTAATTCCTTGATTTATTAAATTAATTTTGCTTGTGCTGAAACTATAATTTCAAATATCACATTTGCGATTACTATGCATGGTTCGTCAGAAACAACATTTTTTAGTTTTTTGGATTTCGTTTAAAATAAATTTAGGTAAAAACAAACAACTATTGTTGCTCTCTTACGTCGAATATGATTTTATATCTGGCCGATTAACGATTTTGTTGTGTTTTATTTGCCTACTTTTAAAGTATTTTTATTATTACATGTCATATTTATTGAATTCATTTAATTACTATAAATTATAAAACTTTTATTTAACCGTGGTACCATCGAGTTAGCGCATACTTCAACTCGACATCTGATTTCCCGATAACAGTCCCGAACTTGCTGTATTGGGATATTTGCAATAACTACTCTTACTTTTTTCTTTCAAGAGATCTACGTTATTATTAAAATTGGTTTTTCACACATGTACACACATGTACACCATAGGTACATACTTTCCAATGCATTTGTTCCCAAAGTGATGATTTAGCCAATCGTCAAAAGGAATTGAAAATTAGAATTGAAAAAAAATCCAAAAAGCAAAAACTGTTGTTTCTGACGAATCCTGTATAGTTATTGCATATCTTATAGTTGAAATTGTAGTTTCAACACTAGCAAGATTTATTTAATAAATTATTAAGGAATTGAAAAAAAAGACCCAAAAAGTAAAAATGTTGTTTTTGACGAACTTTCTATAGTAATCGCAAATCTGATATTCGGAATAATTGTAATTTCAGCACAAGCAGACGTTTTTATAAAAGAATGACTTTTTCTTCTATATCTACTAATAAAAAAGTTTTTCCTTATTCAAACTCTATCCGTGGACACACTGTATATATACTTAAATCCTTTATTTCAAATAATAAATGGTATTGGAGTTTTTTCACATTAAGGTAATATTATAATAAAAGGATATATCAGTTTCTTCAGCTCTAACTTTTTTCCTTTCTTCATCTTTTCAAAAAAAACTAATAGATGTCAAAAATTAAATAAACGCCTCAGCGCAACACCTCCTAAAATTGAGTGGGTGTTGCTCAGCACCACTTCATCCAGCAAACTCTATGACATTGTCTGGCTCAGAGGTTTTTTCTATTTTAACCACTTTTTTGTCAATTTTTAGTTAATTTTTCGACATTTTGATGGCAAAATACTCATAAACCGACCAATCGAAATGTCTGCCACTATACAGTATGCAGTAACTCTACAAGGACTACAAAAGTTTGGTCAGGTTACATTTTTTTTTTTAATTTCATGTTACCTACAGGAAATTTTAATTGCCAGAGGAATTGCGCTTTGTGGAGTTTACCTACAATCTTAACATCTTAACATAGTATAAAACAAAGTCGCTATCGCCCGTCCTGTCCCTATATGTGCTTAAATCTTTAAAACTACGCAACGGATTTTGAAGCGGTTTTTTTTAATAGATTGCGTGATTCAAGAGGAAGGTTTTTATGTATAATACATGCATAATATGATAGAGAAACACTGATAAATTAGAGTAGGGAGAACGAACGACCCTACCTAACCGGTCCCCGGCCCGTTTAACGATCGATCCGAAGCCGGAATAGACGAAGACAGACTATGTTTTATGCATGGATGTGAATTGTGGACGGGCCGGCAAACGGTTGAGTTTGAGGTTTGTTCGGGTTTGTTCGCCTTATTATCTCACGTCGTATAATGCCGGGCTGCAACGCAGGCCGGGTACACGCTAGTAATATATAAAACAAAGTCGCTGTCGCTGTCTGTGTGCTTAAATCTTTAAAACTACGCAACGGATTTTGAAGCGGTTTTTTTTAATATATAGAGTGATTCAAGAGGAAGGTTTTTATGTATAACTAGCGACCCGCCCCGGCTTCGCACGGGTGCAATTTCAGAAAGTGGCATGCCGGGTACTAATATATCGGGTTTGTTCGGGTTTGTTCGGGTTTGTATTTATACCAGCGGGTTGCAACGCATGCCGGGTACACGCTAGTATACTATATTATACCTATGCGAACAGATATCGGTAACCATTTGATTTTATTAAAGTTTTCCCCCTACCTACTCGCGCACCATGCCAATGTCTAGAGAATTAAACTACCTTTAAAATGATGTGTCACTTGACCCCCTTATTTTAAGGGTAACCTGTCCTTCATAGAGGGTGAAAGGCTGTAAATATTTTTCAAAATAAAATTGACGTATCTTCCCGATATTTAATATTATTTACTGGAACCGAGATATTAACGGTAGGAAATTTTCAAATTAACACCCTGTCTTTTCGACTACCGACTGCCAGACGGTATAATCTTAACCTTTCATCGGTATTTTTGCCCCAAACCCATTATCAATTATATAAATCATTATTATTTGTTCTCTCAACCTTTCTCTGTAATCTGTAATACTCTGTCTGAATAGTCTATCTGCTAATAAACACACTCGATAGTATGCATTGGTTTCACTTTACACTTGTGTTTATTCCTTATTACGTTTCAGCAAAGCTGCTATGAGAATCCTAAATCAACAGAATATATTTTGCTAGACAAGCCCAGATTTCAGTAAATCGAAATGATTAAAAAAAGGGGGAAAATCTAAGGACTTATTTTTAGTTAGGGTATTATACCGTATAATAAAAAGTGATTTACTTATGCGGTATATTATATATACCTTCATGACGTTAATTTTCGTATCTAATGACAAAAAAATGAATGGAAATATGTAGCGACGAAAGTTGGCACAACACTTTTGATGGGTTCGTAAAGATGACTTAACCAATCCTGATGTTTGCAGGAAAATGGGAATAATGGTTCTCGATTTCTTAAAGCATTAATTAGCTGCACCAGACTTTTCGTAATCGCTATAATATGTGATTACCTAGGAATAAGTAAAATAACTTAAATAAATTGTCCATACCTTAAGTGGAATGTAAATTGTAAATAAAGCAATGAGACACGTAAATTGTAAATAAAGCAATGAGACACTTTAAGTCTTCCTCCTTAGGTATATTTATATTAAAATGAAAACAAAAGGACGGTACACTTTTTACCTGTTTCAAGTGTATAAAATATCATAAAGGTGCTTATCGTCTCAACGGAACTTTAAGATGATAACGAGGAGTAGGTTACAAGTTTCTTGAAGATAATTTAGCAAAATTCTACCCGATTATTGAGCCTAATAAAAATGTAGCAATTGCTTTTTCTTATAAAATCGAAGTAATTTCTTGAAAACCAATGAATAAAAACTAAAGTAATTGCTTTTGCTTCCAGCAATTGCTTAAAAGTGCAGGAATTGCTTCTAGTCAATGCTTTTTCTTAAAAAATAAAAGCAATTGCTATTGTTTGCTTAAAATGTGATGAATAAATTAAGGAATTGCTTTTTCTAGCGTAGCGATCGCTTTCAACTTTGTAAGGTAGGTCGACCCCTGCATCATTTGCTTGGTAGCAGTCAACTTTAGTTCTCCGCGGCATACACGTGCGTTGCTCTTAATTTGTGTCTTCAATTATTATGGCTGAATATATTATGAACGTCCGTAAAAGAAAAATCTACAGTGTACGGAAAAATTGCAGGTATGATGATTTCAGTAAGTTGTATCGATTTGACTGCGAAAATGTTTAGTGGTTGGCAAATTATTTTTTGACTGATACTGGTAAAAGGCGAGGGGGTGCACTGTCGCCTTTAAATAAGATGAAAGTCTTTCTGCGGCATTGTCGGATCCGGGTTTTCAATATTATGTAGGTGAAGAACTCGGTGTTCACCAAACAACTGTCTGTAAGACATACACTTCTGTAATGGATGTAGTTTTGGAGAAGGCCAATATTTTTATTAAATTTCCGCAAAGTGCTGAAGCTGTTGTGGAAGCTAAACGGTTGTGGTTAGAGAGATACCGGTTTCCAAATTCCATCGGCGTGATACAACATTCTTAAAAACATCACAGAAGAACGCGTATTATAAGGAGACGATGGCTACTCTATATCGCCTTGGCTTATGACTCCCTGGAGAACTCCTGCAACCCAAGAGCAGCAAAATTATAATAACGTTTTCTGCCGTGAACGTGTCATAATTGAACGATGCATTGAGCAGTTAAAAGCAAGATTTCCTGTCCTTCAGTATAAAATTAGAAATAAATTAGAAAAAATTCCATCCACGATAATTGCCTGCGTTGTGCTTCATACAACTTGTGTTGAATAAGCATTTGCTACAAAGGTGTAAGAAAAGCAGCAATTGCTTCAAAATTTAATTCATATCCAGATTTAGCAATTGCTTTTACTTATAACATTTAATAGTCAAGCAATTGCTTTTACTAAAAAGTAATTGCTTCAAGTAATTGCTTAATTTTTATTCATTAGGCTCAATATCTAGTAAGCGTCTATAAAAGGAGACCATCAGCAAAGTAAAGGCTATAATATACTGGGAGTCACTGATAAAAATGCACTCTACAGGAAGCAGGAGATGGTCAAATTAGAGAAAAGTTGCGCCCTACCAAATTCTGCAACGATGTGTCTTCAAATTTCAAAAAATTCGAATTCTCTCGAAGATATTTGGGAAAACCCGAATTTTCGCGATTTCGTAAATTACGTTATTTTTATTTTGTTCTGACTCTATTTAAAGAGATATATCAAAATAAACGTTACATGTTTGTTGCCATTTTTCCCCTTTACAAGCTGGTGTAACTAGATTTTTAATCCGACGTTTCATTTTCACACAACCACCATTAACTTTGTTTTTTTAAATAGTAGGAAAATTATATTTAAATATTTTTAAATTCCCCTCGTCATTCCAAATTCAATGACGTATCACACTTAGTATTAATAATACGTTTTGAACTCAAAAAGTCATCATCAATATAAGAGTAAGTGCAAATGTATCTTTTATAAACATTCCTTTGTTTTCAAGGTCAACTAGAAATGAGTTGCCCTGGAAAACAATAATTTTTTTATTAAATTCATGGGTTTTAAAACAAAATTTGAACTTTGAATTTATTTTTCATGTAAAAGTAAATGCCATTTTATTCGTAGCTACCCATAGAAAAGCTGAACAACTACCACTTAAACAACAAATTAATTAAATACCTGCAATGTTTTCAGCAATAAAATTTGTTTAAAATTATTTACAAACAGGCCACCGTCTTTTCCTAAACTTAAGTAGCAACGGTATACAATTTCATCCATTACAATCTCTACCATTCTTGAAGTTACTCTTCTATGGTGACTTGAACATCAGCTTGAAGTTGGTCAGTATTTTCATAGGTTTTCCAGTAGATTTCATTTTTGGAAAAAAAAATCGAAGGGTGTAAGGTCGGGAGAATGCTCAGGCGACCGTATGGGGACGTTAGTGGCAATTAATCTATTGGTTAAGCGTTCCGTTAAATATTCCATATTATATGGAGAATTATGGGGAGGGGCCCTATCTTGCTGAAACCACATCTTGAATAATGTTCCATAATTTTTATAAAAGAAAACTACAATAGAGTACTCGTCAAAAACACAAAACTTTCACTTAAAAAAAAAATAGATAAAAGTTAATTTGCACTTAACCTAAACAACTACATTAACCTAATCTGTCATTTAGCAAGTATTTATAATTTATTTCAACTGATGCATGACACAACAGCCTACTTTTACAGTTGGAACAGCTGAATATTCTAAAAAAAAAACATAATATCAATTATTAATTTCAATAATTCTTATGAAGGAATTATTATCACTGAATAAATATTAATAAAGTATACCATGAGCTAGGCAAGTGAAGTATGGATTTATCCAGACTATATTTACTTTAAGCGACTGTAAAAAAGGGCCAAGGCATACAACCCTATATTGGCACAGCTTAAAACAGCAAAATTTGAATACATATTGAAGTGAGCCGTGGCAAACTAAAACATCGAAAAAGATATTCACAAATTCTTTCCAAAATATAAATAAGTAAATGCCATTAAATATAACCAGCGGTCCGTAGACTAAGTTATTTTCTTTATGCTTTCTTGATAAATTTTCTCCAAGAAAAATCTGGCAGCCCTAATGAGGGAGAAAAACATCGTTCGGTTTTTACAATATTATAGGGTTTTTTGCTGGTCACGTCTAAAACGCCAACATTACCGAAAACAAAAGATTCAATTATTGTTAAATTTTCTAAAAGACGGCAAAAAATAAAATTACATGCCCCATAACCCCCATAACAGAGATGAGGGTACCAACCTCAACACTCAACAACAGCACTACAAAAATCTACATAGCAATCTGTAGGCCAATAAAAGACAACCTAAATAAGAACATCAAAGTAGCAGAAACATCATGACTAAGAATAATAACTAAAATCAGCCATCCTAATAAGCCACTTTACAACCAAAGTAACGAATTGCTGTATCACAGAACCAGAATTCAACCGATAGAGGAACTACTACAGACACTTACAGCTAGGTTTAGTAAGAAGAACGTGAACCTAGACTTGATTAGACCAATGTGCAGAACAAGAAACATTGCAGTAAGAATGAGAAGAAAATATCCAAAGGCTACAATTCTTGATATTCTTATGGAATAATTGTCTCAAAACTGACAACAGTGTTGTTTCGTTGTTAAACTAAAGCAGTTTCTTATTTTTTTCTGATTGAAGAATGTATTAGATACTTAAATTTAAAACTAAATGGTAATTTATTTAATTTATTCTGTGGCTGAAGGACCCAAGTTCGATGCAATTTGGTTAATTTAAGTTGTTTTGATTATTGTTGACCAATAAAAAAATTTAAATAAGAAAGTAAAAATGCATTTGAGCTAATACCGTGCGAGCAAAAATTATTTGCATCAAAGAGGGCTTGGATTAAAAAACGTATGGTTTGGTTTAGATCACAATGATATGGGGACGATATATCTAACCAAATCTAGGTTAATATTTTGTCAAATTTATATTATGACATGATTATGCCAAACTAATGAGTAATAAAATAAGTAGACAAATACAAATTTATTTTTGTTGTTTACAAAATTACAATACTTGCACTTTATAAGGAAATAAATTTAACTGCTTCTTAAGAATAGTCCTGCATGTTCCATAAGATCTTCCCACTTCTTGGGACAGGCGTCTTATACAATTTGTTAGCGTATTTTGCATTACTTTACGAATGTTTGCAACAAGTTCTTCTGTTCTAACAGATGGTCTTCCTGCTCCTTTTTTGTGTTGTACAGAACCGGTTGCCCTAAACACAGCCACGGTTTTTTTCAGGCAATGATAAAAATTCCCAGCAATAAAAGCAACTTTAGGAAAATGTTCGTGAAAATCGTCCATGCACAAATCCGGATTGTATTGCCACTCACCATTTACTCTAACCCCGTTTCGAAAATACGCTTCAACCATGAATGTTTTCTGCTGTTCCGTAAAGCCTATTGTGTGAATTGTTCAAGAAATTGGAAAAATTAGCGATAAATCAAATTACTTGTAAAACTGTCAAAGATGACGGAATAACTGATTGATTGTTAATTCAGGTAGCTACTGACACCCAACAGATATTAAGCTCTACGGCTAAGCATTACGTCCTTAGATGCAAGGCCCTCTTTGATGCAAATAATTTTTGCTCGCACGGTAGGTATATTACATACAAATTGAATTTAACTTATTTTTTTAATATATATTTTATAGTAAAACACATAGCTTTTTAATGTTTCATTTAATATAGAATTGCTCTACATATGTTTCGCCTTTCTAGGGCTTTTTCAAGAGTACTTATGATGTGTAAATATCATAAGTACTCTTGCGAAACATATGTAGAGCAATTCTATATTAAATGAAACATTAAAAAGCTATAAGTGTTTTACTATAAAATATATATATTAAAAATGTTTCACAAGGAACCAACTGCTGAATCAGTACAGTGTATTATTTTTTTAATCTAATTCATAAAACAATTTATCTGGGTTAGACACTGGCCCAAAAGTTTCGCCATGCCACTCGAGGTAACACAAAAATCACTTTCTTCTAAATTGGCTTTATTGTCGAAACGTTTCGTAAACAATCAATCCGACATTTTATCACTTTTGGCTTTTACTAAATTAAAAATAAAAACCTTTCAGCCAATAACGACCATAGCACAGAGTGCTATACGCAAGTAATTCAATTAATTCATTTACTTAACGTTAAAAATACAAAAATAACGACAAAAATTCAAAGTAAATAAATTAAATAAATAGATAATTTCGTAGAATTCTTTATTATATACTTTATTTATTAAAGTGTTCTTTATTATTAGTTTAGCCAAAGCCAAAACTAATAAAATATCATCTTGATCGTTTATGAAAAGTTTTTTTTACAAAATATAACTTATTTAGATGAAATGGTAAGTTTTATTATGAGTTAAAATAGAAATGAATAAAATGGGTTCATTATTAACGAAGTTACAGCTTATTAATTGGGACGTGCATTTTTGATAATAAAAATAATATGCTCATGGTAAGAGATTGTTGTTATTGCACCTAAAAATATTACGAAATTCCCTGGTTTTTCAAATTTTTTTTTAACAGAATGTATATTAAACAAAGACCAAGACGATCTAGTTAAATAAATCAATCTAGTTAAGCTGCTTAAAGATCTTCGGTTTAGTTTCAGCGATATAATTACTTAAAACTTTGATCTGTGTTGTCACTTTCAAAATATAAACAGAGTGCTTTCATATTTCTATGTCATTTTTTAATTCTCTATCAAAATGCCAACCTCTTCGGTCTAATCGTGTAATATAAAAATATATTTTTTTTTTAATATTTGCAATTCGTCATCCAACCTATAAGTGCGTCTTTTATTTAAATATCCCTGTTACGACTTAAATGCAAAATTACAGTTAAAACTGTTTTTATCGCAATCATTATTAGTCTCGAGGGAAATATAATAAAGTTCCCCAAAATTGTATATATTATAAAAGTTAAATTAGCTATTTGCGATGGTGGAGAAAAATTATTTAAAAAACAGGTAAAAGTGCCATATTAGATGCCGCGAGAATAAACGGGAATAAAACATTAAATAGAGATTATATCATGCCAGAAGAGGAAGTACAGCTCAAAGAAAAGTGATGATATAAGAAACGAAGTTGTAATTTATTAAAGGATGGAAAATCGTAAAATTTTTTTTTGCTTTTGAATATTAATACATTCTGTTATTTGGAAACGTTGTGGGAAATCATAGATTTTAATTAGTAAAACTTTAAAAAAATCTAGTAAGGATTAGCTTTTGAACGAATTACTTATTCAAAAGAATTAAGTTAACCTTAACAGTGCTGGTAAGGCAGTCACGATTTTACTTTTTAAATTATTAATTTTTTGAAAGTCTTTGTATGATCAACTCGCACACCAAATTTTACTATCTCCTAATAAACCAATTATGTTTGAAGGTGGTAGACAATAAAAAAATATCAAAAAAAAAATACCTTGTCGGACTTTCATTGCCTTTATTTTGTTACTTAAAAAACGTTACCGTAAGTTTTAGTATCTCTAACCGTTTTCAAGTGTAAACTAAATTATAATTCTAAGGCTATGTGCTTGTTGGAGTGTGAAGTTTGAGCTAATGGTTTTGGACAAGAAGAGGCTTCCAGATTGGAGATATCGATAGGTACTTGGTTTACTAAATATATGGGTATTTTGATTTGATTCATGAAGGCTGCTTCTTTGAATTTTCGTTTTCTCCAGTGCTGTTCCGTGTACAAAACCTTGACTTCTGACCACTGTATATTATGCTGGTTGGTCCATACATGTTCCGCTATACCTGATCTCGAAGTTTCACCTCTTTGAGTATGTTTCAGATGTTCTTTAACTAACTAACTTTAAGAATGCCTATTAAGAGAGCAATTAATTTAAATGGAAAATTAATGTTTTTTAATTATACCTCACACATTTTTCAGTTTACTGCCAAGCAATATCCTAAACGGTCATGAAATTCAGTTCTTACATTATTAAGTTGATACGCATAGGTTCAATTGCATATATAACTGAAATTGCAATCTTTAGTTCTTCCAAATTTTGATAACTCGCATTTTTATAATAACACTTTTATAATGTTTTGGACATAGTCCTTTGTTTCTCGTGAATTGTGTGCAGTACGTACAAACGTCCAGTTGAAACTAAATATCTAAGAAGGAACTTCCTATAATGCGGGTTCAATTTGATTTTTTTCCAAAAAAAAATCCTTTTCATAAATTTTGTTAAATAAAAAGTTCAATATTGGCTGCCCAAGCATTTATCCTTTGAGGGTACCACAATATCAACAATTTTGGATATTTGGTTCATTGTAATAAAAACGTTATTTAAGAAGCAATGCTTTTTTATTTTCTTTTGTTCAAAAGATTTTTACAATCTCAACATCTATAATAAATATAAATATAACAAATTTTTAAAATCTATTATAGATTTTGCTAAAAACTATCCATAATTTATGGCGTAGTCTCACAGACGATATGTCAGTAACTATGTCCTAGATCTGGTACGTCAGCACTTAAGGGTTAAAAAAGTTTTGTCTTAATAAAAAATTTTAAAAATTTTAATTTAACTGACAATATAGAGGGTTGAGGAGCTATTTATATCCAAGACTTGCTGGCAAGTAATATTTTAAAAGGGTCTGCTGCCTTTACATAAAGCCCCTGTTTATCTACTCGACTTATATACATAATAATATGCTGAAATCCTCATTAATTTGCTAAATAACATATTTTTAAAGGGCTGTTGATTTTAATCACGAACGCATTTAATATTTTAATAGGGCTTTTAAAAAAACATATAATAAACAACGTACTTAACTATAGAAAATAGGTTACATTAAATAGCTATCGTTTACTATCGTTTAAAAATAGTAATGAGATAGATAAATAATACATGATGAAACAAAACTATTACATGTTTTGAAGAAGTAGTCCATACTCAGAAATTATTTAACAAAGAAAAGATGTTCTAGTAAAACAAAAAAATTTTAAAAACTTTTTAAAACTATTAATTTTGCACACAATGTGTATGTTTTGACTCCTCCGGGGTAACTGGGCCGTAACAAGCCTGGTACCCCAACAGCATTTTACTTCAATCTAAATGGTAAGCCAATCCACCTCATTTTATTAAATTTTATTTGCTACATTCACCCTTTTTTTATTTTTTACAGATGCTTTGACTTTTATGAAAAACAATTTTTTCATTTTCTTTCCCTCTTATTTCAATACTTTCACATGTCTCTGACAAAGTTTAATGAAACTTAAGATTTTTCACTACTTAATAAATGATTTTCACAAAGTCTGTTAAAACTCCCTAATTTTTCGTTTGCTCTCTTCACTTTTCTGCCCAAGACAAACCCTTGACTTTCCAGTATGCTGAAGTCTTGTCGGTCTTCTGACTATTCAATTTTTACATCACTCGTACACCATTGAAAGCTCCATTACGGCTCAATCCCACTTAATATTTTCTCTATTGCTAACAACATCAGCATTGAGTCTAATGAATAAAAATTTAACAGTTACTTTTTAGTAAAAGCAATTGCTTGACTAGCAAATGCTATAAGTAAAAGCAATTGCTAGATCTGGATATGGATAAAATTTTGAAGTAATCGCTGTTTTTCTTACACCTCTGTAGCAAATGCTTATTCAACACAAGTTCAGTCGTGTCTTATCAACTTGTTCAGATTATAGATTTCATTTTCAGTTTGGTGCCTAATTTGCAAAAGAGTTGACGTAAATACAACATCATTGGTCTACTTATTAAGTACAATAGTAATCTGTTACGTTTTTGTGGAAAATAGGAAATTTATATTTGTGATATGGCAGATTTCACTGGAAATGAGGAAAGTGATAGTAGTGATAAAGAAATTAAAGACAAGCAATTGATATTTGTTCACAAATTGAAGGAACATAAATAAATCTCTTTGACCACAACCGTTTAGCTTCCACAACAGCTTCAGCACTTGTAGGAAATTTAATAAGAATATTTGCCTTCTCCAAAACTGCATCCATTACAGAAGTGTATGTCTTACAGACAGTAGTTTGGTGAACACCGAGTTCTTCACCTACAGAATTTTGAAAGCCCGGATCCGACAATTTCCGCAGAAAGACTTTAATCTTATTTAAAGGCGACAGTGCACCCCTCACCTTTTACCAGTTTCAGTCAAAAAATAATTTGCCAACCACTCAACATTTTCGCAGTCAAATCGATATAACTTTCTGAAATCATCATATCTGCAATTTTTACGTACACTGTAGATTTTTCTTTTACGGACGTTCATATATTCAGCCATAATTGAAGATACAAATTAAGAGCAACGCACGTGTATGCCGCCGAGAACTAAAGTTGACTGCTACCAAGCAAATGATGCAGGGGTCAACCTACCCTAAAAAGTTGAAAACAATTGCTACACTAGAAAAAGCAATTCCTTAATTTATTCATCACATTTTAAGCAAACGATAGCGATTGCTTCTATTTTTTAAGGAAAAGCATTGACTAAAAGCAATTCCTGCACTTTGTAGGGGTTCTTTTAGGGGAAAAATGAAATTTTCCTCAAAAAGTACTCACGTGCTTACGGCAGCTTTTCGTCGGTAGAACAGATGGTCACAGGCAAGTGATGCTTATGTTCTTTGGGCGCCACTCAGTTACTATTCTTATCTTTAGCTTATAGAGCTTTCCAACTGAGAAACCAAGCTCTATTAATAAATAATAGATGAAAAATATGCAAATAAATAAAGACGGAGATAAGTTTCGATCTGTTTAATAGAAACTAAATATGATTGCAGTTATAAGTAAATCAGTAAACATGATTAAACGAATGAAAAATACTATGTAATTAAACCAGCTCGATTTCTGATACCAATATATAAAATGAAACCTTTAGGCATCAAAACTTATTTATTTTCTTTACCGAATTAGTATGTGCATAACCTTCTTTGGCCAAAGATATACCCCTGCTATGTACATTTATATACATATATATACAGAATTTTTACTGTACGCTGTCGTGCTAATAAAATTTAGAAAAAAACCGTAAAATCAGAAAACTCGCTCACAATATTATAATAAAATAATGATAAAATGATACTTAATTATGTAACTTATTGACTGTTTCATAAGTGAGAGGTTTAAATTTAATTTTTTAGTTAATTAATCAATTTGTTAAGAAAAGCGATATTATAAAAAAAATGGAATAAACTGGCCTTAAATCCAAGAGTATCCGGAACATCCAGTGGATATCAAATGAAGGTCCTGGTGGTGTAGAAAGACCCCAATTGTTGATTTTAGGTGGATTGGATCATCGGGCAGTTACCCAGGTAGTTTAGCAATGGAAAATGGCGGCATGAGCCCCAAAAGGAAGAAGGTAACACGGTCTTGCAGACATTGTAAAATACAGCGACTTAATAGAAACTTTGAAGATTAAGCCCCATGGATACACCCTGTAAATAACAGTTAAATAACTTAAACGTTCGAAAAACCCAGGAAGAAAATTGTAGCTTATACCTCTAGCTTGAGGGAATTCAACCAGATTATGCATCATGGCACATACAGTTTGGGACTTATCTCACACAGGAACAGGAGGTATATTCGGCATATAATATGCTAGATATAAGAATTCACTTACAACATACTATTAAATTTAAGTGCTTAAATTAGCACCCAGAAAAATTGAAATCTATAAAATCCGAAGCAAGCTTGCAGCAATTCTTGTGGCAGACAGACGACCTAAATCGCCAGCGATCCTGCTATCGACGCTTGATAAAAAACCAAAGGTATCAAATGTATTTGTACCTGCATATGGTACGAAGTGGTGAATGCGCAAGGAAATAAAAGTACTTCTGATGGATTAAAATTAATAAAAAGGGTTGCGTTAAAATTATAAACGCTACAACTTTTAAGCAATTGCTGGACGCAAAAGCAATTACTTCAATTTTTATCTTTGGCTTTCAAAAAATTACTTCGATTTTATAAAAAAAAATAGAAAAAGCAATCGCTACATTTTTATTAGGCTCATTGTACCATTAACTTTGTTTTCCTGATGATGAGTATTTCTATACTCGAAACATGTCGATTTGAATTATTATGAATTATTCTAGGTTCGCCTAGTTATTCTAATAAAAATTGTGGAGAAATTTTTTGTGATTTTCTTTTTTCTATTACCTACATGTTTTCTAAACTATTACTTTTGTTGTACCGATTAATTATTCGGTTTCTACATGGGGATTGCACCTTACCAGTGCCGTTCTTGCTCATTGAGGCAATAGACATTTACCTTTAGATCCGTACAGCTTATCTCGTCTCGTGCCCAAGCAAAAGTTAAGTTTTATGGGTGAAAAAATGCGTTTGTACCGAAAGCTCGCCAATCACATCTCTTGCCGCCCTACAGGTATGGGCATGCGCACAACCCTCTTCTTATTAAGTTTTCCTTGTTTAGCGACATCCTCAGAATATACTCTAGAACCGGTCGGTGCCATTTTTGTTGTGGTGTTTGACATTTTCTCTGTGAATTTCTTGAATATATGTGAAGTTGGCAATGTTTATGGAATTTTTTTGTGGTACGTGTCAATTCCGCTCTCGCTACATTCCCCCTCCATAGCAGCACATACGTTCTGGCTTAAATTTTCAGGTAAGCGTACGGTGAAACATCTGCTGATGTTTTGACTTGTTTAGTCGCAAAAATCTGATATCGCCAGCACAAAATGATCGATCGAGGGATCGACTCGTTGGTTACGTCGGCAACACTAATTGATCTGTTGTCCTTTTTGCGCACATCTAAATATGCTATTCGTTTTCTAATAACCACATAAAAGGCCATTGTAATTTCGAGTTGGCCGAAATGGTATAAGAATAATATACAGACTGCCCACGGATAGAGTTTAGAATACCTAGCACAAATGGATGAAAAGATTCATTTTTCCGGAAAAAAGTCAATCTTGATAAAAAGTTTTGCTTGTAAAAAAAAATCGTAATTCACGAAGAGAAAATTTTGATTTTTTATACAGGGTTCGCAAAAACTTCAAAAACATGATTTTTCTCCAAAAGTAAACTACCTTTATTTTTCATTTTTGACCAAAATGCCAATTAGAAAACTTATTTAGAATAACGTTTGTAATTTAAAATAAATCTTCGAATATTTTAGTTTTTTTTTTTAATTTTTAGAGGTAACAGAATTATTTTTTTTGGATAGCAGCATTAGCGGTCGAAATACATACAGTGTGTGTATAAAGTCTGGAAACGGCTTAATAACATCACAATTTACTGGCCGATTTAAACCAAATTTGGTACAGTTGTGTAAGAGGATCTAACGCACTGAATGACGATATTGGCGTTGTTGCCAGCTTTTTAGTTTGTCTGGAATTCGAACGAATTTTATATTTTTAAATGTAACACCCAGTATATTTTTACATTTTTAAATTCCACATAAAATTATAATTATTTTTATTAAATGCATTATTAGTCTATACTTCAATAGTTTCCGAGATATTGACTCTTGAAAAGTGACATTTTTGAACTTTGACAGCTTATAACTTTCTAACAGTACGTCTTAGAGCAAAACGGCTTACATGTCCCTATCTTCAATTTTTATTATCTTCCCAAAAAATCAACTTCTGATTAAACCGGATGTAACTCGAAAGCAGGAAATATAGTTGTTCCGGTTTAACTGGAAGTTGATTTTTTTGGGAAGATAATAAAAATTGAAGATAGGGACATGTAAGCCGTTTTGCTCTAAGACGTACTGTTAGAAAGTTATAAGCTGTCAAAGTTCAAAAATGTCACTTTTCGAGAGTCAATATCTCGGAAACTATGAATTATAGACTAATAATGCATTTAATAAAAAATAATTATAATTTTATGTGGAATTTAAAAATGTAAAAATATACTGGGTGTTATATTTAAAAATATAAAATTCGTTCGAATTCCAGACAAACTAAAAAGCTGGCAACAACGCCAATATCGTCATTCGGTGCGTTAGATCCTCTTACACAACTGTACCAAATTTGGTTTAAATCGGCCAGTAAATTGTAATGTTATTAAGCCGTTTCCAGACTTTATACACACACTGTATATTATCAATGAGTTTCAAAAACTGATTTTTGGTGTTACCAGAAATATGTATTTTTAATTTCACAAATGAAATGACCCCGAAAATAACAACAAATAATAATTTCATAATTTGCTATTCAAACACTCCCCCTCCATATTCAACACATTTTTCCAGCTGTAAACGAATGTGGTCAAAACTTCTTAGAATTTCTTCAATGGAAATTGTTTGAACAGCTTCAACAATTCGCTGTTTTAGAAGCTTTACGTCGTTCTCAATTGGACGGGAGTACACTAATAATTGTTTGAGGCGCCCCCAAAGATAGGCATCTGAAATAGTTAAATCGGGACTTCTTGGGGGCCACAGAACCGGACCATTTCGACCAATCCATCTGTGGCCAAATGTATTATTAAGCCATTCCCTCACTTCAATTTCGAAATGCGCAGGGTATCAATCTTGTTGAAAGTACATTTCGTTCCTAAATTGGAGAGGCAATTCTTCTAGGTTATCAGAAAGGAATGTTTCCAACATTTCAAGGTAACTCCTACTGTTACACGTGTTTTCGAAAAAGTATGGGCCAATAATGTCATAATAAGAAATCGCACACAAGACATTTACTTTTTTTGTAATATTGTGTTCTTGCAGGAATTATAAAACGGGAATTATTTTCGCTCCAGTATCTAATATGCGCAGAAGACACTTTCCCGTTTGTTGAAAATGTCGTTTCATCGGAGAACATGATAAATTTATGAAAATTCCTGTTTCACTTACAATTTTGTTTCCGACCCAAAGACAAAAATCCAAACGTTTGGCTTCGTCTCTTTCTTCCAAAGTTTGATTAAAAACTGGCTTAAATGGGAATATTTTGTTTGCCTTTAAAATATACTGAATATGAGTTTTTTTACTACATCAAGTTCTTGAGTTCGGTTTCTTAATGAAAGGGTAGGATTGTGAGCAACAGACTGCAATACGATTAGGGAAGCTGCTTTTTTTTAATTGGAAACTGAACCAGTTTGCTGAAATTTTCTTAATAATTTATGAAGTCCCATTTTTGAGACGAAAACGTTAGGGTATCTTTGATTAAAGTTCTCTCTCACAAAGTTGTAAGAACTTTCGCCCGCACCGTAAGATTGAACTAAATAAACCCTTTGTTCTAAGGTCAACATTCTCAAAACACATCAAATTAGCCCCATACGTAAAGCAAAATAATAAAAAGGTAAAAAAATTCCTTGTTTTTACAAAAGCTGGTAGGAATGCATTTAAAATTTTAAAATAAGATAGACACCACCCATTATAAAAAAGAGTCTAAAAAAATTTTATATTAATATTTTTATTGAGCAGCAAAATTTTCATTTACCTCTAAAAATTAAAAAAAGATTTATTTTAAATCTCGGATTTAAATTACCAACGTTATTCTAAATAAGTTTTCTAATTGGTACCTTTTGGTCAAATATAAAAAATAATGGTAGTTTACTCTTGGAGTAAAATAATGTTTTTGGAGTTTTTGCGAACCTTGTATTTTTTTTACAAGCAAAACTTTTTATCAAGAATGACTTTTTTCCGAAAAATAAAATTTTTCATCCATTTCTGCTATTGTAAACCCTATCCGCGGACAGTCTGTAGTAGCATCAAAAACAAGTATACCCATTGATTAAATGAATTCTGTATTCCTCGAAACGTCGAAACTAATAATATTTTATTCAATGACAATCCGATTGTTGGTTACACAATCGACAAAAAACACACTGTTTTAATATAACAACCTGGTTATATTATTCAATCGCGTGTTTAAATAGAACCAATACATTATTTATTCCAAACCATATAATTTACTTTAATTAAATTATCAAAATTATAAAGTTAAGAATACTATACCTATAACTCTGAAATTTCTGTCAGTGATTCATCGGTTTAATATAGAGAGCAGCGTGATGTTCGACGTCAGGGATATTAATTCCATAATTATTTTGCTTTACTAATTACAACTTTAAAAAGGCACCTTACTGGAATTGAGTTGTTACCGCAGACACTGACGGCACGTCAAACGCCTCTTCCTACACTAATTTTAAGGAAAGAAATCAAAATTTAATTTTGACACGTACAATTTCATATTTTGAATCAAAGCCTAATTAATACAAATTTTATTGTAATTTATTTCTTTATTCTTTTATATTTTTGTTGTTAATAAATTAAATTTACAGGACATTAATTTAAAGAAGTATTGTAATGAATCTAGCATTGTAGAAGATATAATTAGGGCTGGGCGATACTGAAATTCCAATATCAAATATCGAATTTAAAAAAATATCGATATAGTCGATATATCGATAATATCGATATAATCGATATTTTATTTTTAAATATCGTTATTCGATATATCGATATATTGATAAAAATATCGATATATCGAATTTTTGCCCAGTCCTACTTATACCTATATCAAATTAGTGTTAGGCAGGCGATATTAAATAGCAATATGTGTACTGATACTCTGACAATTATATTAAACCAAAAGATTGACTTTATTAAACAGAAGACACATGTATAAAAATTCATTAGTGACAGTCAAAAATTACATTAAACACTAAACAAATCAGGTAAAAGCGTAAATAAAGGATAAAAACAATAATGATTATCGCATTCTTCCCTCCTTTTATTATCAATGATATTCATCCAAATATTTAGGCGACATTCTTACACCAACATCAACAAATTTTATTTTTTAAATATCGTTATCATTTTTGCCCAGCCCTAGATACAATGGAATGGTATTTGTAACTTCTTGCCTACTAATACCGTAATAAAACGTCAGTTTCTTCTTATGGAACTAATTTTTATATTATACTACGACTGACACTTTCCGAGATATGGCCGAGAGCCTTTCTTAGTGGGACACCCGGTATATAATAAATTAAAGAAAATACGCCCTCTAATTAACACTCGCGAAACTAGCTATCTACGTCACAATCAAATAGACCAGTCTCAGGGATTCGTCCGAAGGTGGACCCTCCGGCATCTACCTGAATAATATCTCGAGTCTGTCTCTTATTTGTTTCTAGAAAAGGTTTGTGAACTCTAGGAAGATTTGAATTATTGGGATGTATTATGAATAGGTTCTAGTTCAGGATATCAATGCTGAATATGAATAGAGGAAGAGACCCAATTTTGAGATAGGGGCCTAATTTGAGATAGCTCCGCATATTAACGTATATATGTAACGTCATCTAACAAAAGTGGCGTAAACTTACTCAAATAAACTAGACTGCAGTCAGCGTTGCCAGAGGAGGTACAATTGTACCAGATTTGGTTCCAAAGGCCTTAAGAAAGTACGTAGTACGTAGGTACGCCTTTTGTCTTTCTGGTACTAAACTGCGATTTATGTATAAAGTGCATAGGAAAGTAGGAACTTTTTTTCTGTTTTTGGTACTAAACTGTGATCTTTAGCCAGTGTTTTAGTGTTAGATATAGTGAATGGAGATTGCTATCAGATATCATTGAACTAAAACAATTTGTAAATATTTCTTTTAATAATCTTTATGAGAAAGTTTTTGGTATTAAAAATAAGTTAGGTGAAGAATTGTTTTCAAATTTAAAAAAGCTTATTACGGCAATAATGTGTCTTCCTCATTCTTCTGCTACTGCAGAAAGAATTTTCTCGAAACTCCTTTTAATTAAAACACGTTTGAGAAATCGACTTACTGTAGGAACATGTAATTTAATAATATTATCAAAAGAACTATTCCAATGACGAACAAATTGCTATTCTTGGCAACCGCAGTCCAGTTTATTAAACAAAAAAGTTAAATATTCATAATGATTACGTATTAATTAAATAAAAATATATTTTTTTGTTTAAAAATATGTATGTGTTGAAAAAATGTAATATTTATATATTACATATTTAGTTAAATTTTAATAATAATATATTGATAATTATATAAGTTGGTACTTTTTTACCAAATCTGGTACATTTTTGGATAGCTTTGGGTACGAAAAATTTTTAGTCTCTGGCAACGCTGACTGCAGTAGTAAAGAGTTCGTTGAGCGCGTCAGTTCATTTATTTCTGCGCAGGTACGTTTTTCTTCCGATTTGAGTCGTGAAGTTTTTTGATAGTGTAAATAAACCGGCATTTGCAGTCAACGTAAGTGGAAATGACAATATACACAAATATTTTTTGTGTCGAAGTAGTTAGTTTAGGTGTTGCCTAATGATGTCTTATTAAAATTTGGCTGTATTCTTTCATAACTAACATACAATATTGTTGTCAATTTTTATAATGAGAATTCCTAATTTGAGATACTAAATGGTGATGTATTTAAGAATATCCCAAATTAGGCACCCAATACAATATTTTGATATTTTATTACAGTTACAAGAAATGGGACCCTCACGCTATGGTGAAAGCTGTGCGTAATAAAGAGATGGGATATCTAAAAGCCTTAAAGTTTTTGGTGTAGTGTCTCAAATTAAGTAACCTTTTATTTTATGGGAAAATTGACAAAAATCAACTTTAAGTCCAATAACTTCTCTAGATAGCCATTTTAATGTAAATTCTTTGTTGCGATGTTTTGTTAATACACCAAGCAAGCGATTTTGTACAATAATAATAAAAATTTGTTCAATGATGAATTTTATTTCGAATTTACAAAAAAAGTGTTTCAAATTTGGGTCCCTTCCTCTAATTCGCTTATATTAAAATTGCATTTTCTATTTCACATCCACTAATTTACGGATTAAATGTACGTTTTTTGTTATAAAGGTATTGCACTAAATTTAAATTCTTCAACACCAATTTTATTTTTATATTGTATCATCTCTATAATATATTTCACTTTTGATATATTATTTCATTTATGAAATGGCCAAGGAACCATATGTTAGTAATTTTAAGCTTGGCGAAGCGTTTAGTATAATTGCCGGCTCATTCAATTCCATTCTCCCTTTGTAACGTTTTACCTTTTGGAAGTGATGATATATTTTTTTATTTTAACGGATAATGTCTGGCGTACCCCTAATTTGTTGCTAATTTCTCCGTGCCGATAGGTCTTTAAACAAACAGTGGCATAGTGAAAATATATATAAGAGCAGCCAGTGCGATCTCTTCAAAATGCCTTTGTGGTTTGTGGCCGGACACAAAAACCATCACAAAAATATAATAAATAAAATGAATTCAGTAAATCCAGTACAGTTTTTTTTTGGAAAAAAAAATGGGTATTAACATGCATAATACGTTATACATAAGTACTAAATTTGAAATTTTTATTCCTTGTACGAAACCGGCAAATTGTTGTGGACTGAAAGCGCGAATAAGACATGAGTGTATAGATCCCGAAGTAATTAGAAATGTTCAAAACAAGTATTAGGTATAATTTATCCAAACTCAGTTTGAGGACATTCCAATCATTCCATACGGCGGTAAACAGTCTCAAAGAGACCGATCTCACAACCAGGGTTGTCAGATCTTTCTTCTTCAATTCTTTAAGTTTTTTATTAAAAATGTTTCATTTATATAAGTATTCAATTGTTAGTCAGTAACTTTCTTTGAAAGCTAGTTTGCAAATATACTTTAAACCGAGGAGTTTTGAGGGACAGAAAAAATAACAAGCCATTCATTGTTATAACAATACATTCTTTAGTCCTTAAGAAACAATATAACTGAAATCAAGAAAAAAAGTGTTTTCAGTGTTTAAAAACAACTAATTAACAAACCCTTGTTTCTCGTATACTTATACATAATATATTAACAAACCAGAAAATTTGGTAGAACTGGCAACCGTGCACGTTGTCAGGGGTGATAAGCGCCAGTTAAAGCGGCTGGTATAAGCTAAAGCGGTCTGCAGCCCGTTCAACGATCAATTCTGTCAGACAGAGATAGGCCAGTGACCGCCGATGGCGTGGAAGAGACGAAGATAAAATATACGTAATTTGGAACGTATGGACGGGCTGGGGAATGGTCCCAGAATGGAGTTCTGGTAAAAAAATTAAAGCATTTTATGAGCAATGTCGTGCCGTGTCAGGTTTATTTTTCTGATTTTAGTTTTGTTTATAGAATCTTTGAGTTACCTTATATTTATTATTTTAATATAATATTATTATATATACAGTGGGTTTATAAAGTGTAGTATGTACAAACACCTAATGTTAAACAAACTTATAAGTGTGTATACGCATTTTAATTATTTGTTTGGGACGCCTATGGTTAGGAGTTTCATACTGTTTTATGTCATTAAATTGACCTAAGAAACACTATATTATTTGTTATGATCCTAAATTTTCTTTTATACAAAAAAGGTATTCGTGTAAAAAATTATTGGGCTAATAGCATAGGAAAAAAAGGATTTATTTAAATCATTTCATTAACTATAATTGGTATGTTAAATCAAAAACCCTCGGACGACCATAGCTTCCTTATAACGCATTTAAGGTTGAATTCTCAACGTCATTCAATTTATTGCCAACCTATAACCTATTTCGCGTTGATTTTTTGAGTTTATTATTTTAATAACTAACATTTAAAGAAAATCAATATCGTCGGTACATTATTTAGGTAGTATCTGATATATTACAAAAATATCAATTTATTTTATTGCTAATTTTGGGAGAATTGTATAGTGAAAGAACAATGAGTGACAATGACATAATAATGTTAAAAAAAATCTTACCCGATATTTTTCGCTATACAATTGTCCTAAAATAAGTTATGAAATTTCTTGATATTTATTAAATATGTCAATTATTACCTATAGAATATCAAGTCGATAATGATTTTCTTTAAATTTTGTATAAAAGCTAGAAAACATAAATAACTCTACGCGAAATAGGTTATACGTTGGCAAGCATGTTGATACTCCCGCCTTAAGGACCAATATTTAATTGAATATTTTTTCTTCATGTTTTCATAATTAGAGTCTCCCCTTGAAATGAAGGTATGGAGTTTTACAGGGCACATAGGAAAATATTGATATATTTATAATATAATATTTTTATGTTTTATCGATAATATAATATATTATCGATATATATGGAATAACGATATTTAAAAAATAAAATATCGATAGTTATCGATAGTATCTTTATAGATATATTGACCATATCGATATATTTTTTAATATCGATATTCGATATTGGAATTTCAATATCGCCCAGCCCTACTTGCAACTCAACATAATGTGTTATTTACTTTTGAAGTTCATATTATTTTATCTGACTAATATTTCCCGCCATTTTTACCTTAGTTTTTATTAAAATATCCACTAATGACCTTAAACATGGATTTTTGTAATTATTATCTGTTTGTCTTTGATTTGTTTTCTCCTTCTCTTCTCGCTTTTTTAGAATTAACAGAAATTGTAACATAAATAATATTGGTACATCTTTGTGAGTTTCAGGATTTAATGGAAATGCTGAAAAATTACAAAAGTTTTTCCTATTTCCAGAAAAAACTATAAAATTATTAAAAATGTTTCATTTATTAACCAAATTTTCTAGATGAAAATACCTTCCTTTCAAGATTATGCTGTTTATTATTGTCACCAGTAATCTGAGGCGTACCGACTATAGTGTTAGAAACTTCTTATAATATATTGTTATTTAGTTATTTTTTGTTTCAGTTGGATCTTGGGGGAATTTCTATGCAAGATGTATGTTTTTATTCAATCGTTGAGTAACTCTGCTAGTATAGTGATACTGGTAGTAATATGTACCGAAAGATATTTTGCTATACTGTATCCAATAACATGTAAACAAATCTTGACGTCCTTACGACTTAAGGTAAGCTTATTAGTAAGTAGTATTAGGATTAGGTAGTAAAAGCACTTTTATCTACAACCATTTAATAATAAGTGCATAATACTTCTGATAATAAGAGCATTATGCTATCCATAATACAACAAGTGTAATTATCATAAAACAAAAAGGGTAATTATTATATTTCCCATATGAACTCAACTTTTTTTTTCTGATAATAAGAGCATTATGCTATCCGTAATACAACAAGTGTAATTATCATAAAACAACAAGTGTAATTATTATATTTCCCATATGAACTCAACTTTTTTTCAGGCACTGTATAAATGGATGGTTTTAGATAAAGTATAGTATTTGACTCGCGTCTAATGAACCATAATACACTCGGATGATTTACAACGCTCGCCTTTGGCTCGTGCCGTAAACTTCATCCTCGTTTTATTATGACCTACATTATACGCTCGTTAAATAATATACTATTAAACCAGAGTCTAGAAGATGACTAATATTATAATTAGAGAGTAAAATGTAACAGACAACTTAGTACTTACCACAATTTGTAAACATATATTGACGGCCGCCCCTGCTCCTTAATTATTGCCTCTCAGGAAGCTAAAATTTTGGAGACACTTATAGTGGATAGCATAAAGGTTTTTAATAATAAATACCTAATCGAGTAACGTGACAGTCAGTGATATTAACAAACATATTTTACTCATAATCAAAGTGGATCGGTCAGGCGCGGATTTAGGATTTTGCCCAGGGGGGGCGGAAAGAAAGTTGCGCTTTGAATCATGGTGCTTGGTTTTCAAGTGGGAATAATAAAAAATACAAAACAAAATTACAAAAACCACCCGGTGCATTTAGGAGGGGGTTAAACTTCCTATTCGCATCATGTGCTCCTTTTGCAGGCGCGCTTTCGGACGCCTTCGGGGTTTTGATTTGCGCTTTGAGTTTTATACCTACCTCTAGCAACTCTAGTACAATTTTATGAAATCATATTTTTTTATTACTCTTTAGTAAGACATACACCTACTAAAATGTTAGTATTTTATTTTTAGAAATCATGGATATAAGAACATCAATACTCTCAATACATAGTCGATTTTAAAAAATTTGCTGTAAATTATTGACCAAATTTGTTAAAATTTGGACGTATAGTTAAAAAAAATGTTCGGGCTTTTCGCCTACCCACACTGACAAGGGTGCCCCAAAAAGTTTCTCTTATTAACTATGTGAAGTTGAAATTAAGTTTTTTCTTATATTTATTTCACTGAATGACGTATTTGACTTTAGGTGTGGTTAAGGCTCAGGGGGGGGGGCGAAACCCCCGTCGCCCCCCCCCCCCTAAGTCCGCCCCTGGGATCGGTTAGCTTTTGTACAAGTCTTGTATGGGTGTATACGAGTTTGCACAAGTTTATGTACAGGTTTATTCAAGATTGTACCAGTTTGTACAAGTTAGTACAGGGTTTTACAAGTTTGTACACGTTCGTAAATTTCTGTATAAACTTGCACAAACGTGTAAAAGTTCATTCAATCTTGTACACAATGGTACAGACTTATACAAACGTTTACAAAAATTATTAATAAGCTATCAGAGTCACTTTAAATTGTAAGTAAATTATGTTTGTCAATGTCACAGTCAAAGTTGCCTGATAATTATTGGTAAGTACCTTTATGCAATGCAGCATAAGTGTCGGTAAAATTTCAGCTTCCTGGGTTTTACCGTTTTTGAGATTACATTAGGGGCCGCGACCCCTAGGGGAGAAAAGGGGCGCCGTCAATGTAAATATGCCCTTTGTGATAAGTGGTAGGTACTAAATGCCTGTAAAATATTAGTCTCTTTAATAATAATAAATATTATTTTCCATTTTTTATATATTAAAATTAATATATTTTTTTATTTTCTCAAAATTATAGAAAGCTTCCAGATTGGGAAGTATTTATCAAGTTTTATTACCCACCGCCGCGGATTTACTACAGAGTTGGGAGTTTAAATTTACAAGTTATCAAAATAGGTTAACCTCAAAATTCTAATGGGTAACCAAAAATTTAAAAGAAAATTATTTCGAATTGCTCGAAAATGATAATCGAAAAATTAAATAATTAGTTTCCCACAAATTTAATAAAATAAATTAAATTTATAAAGCAGACGAATTTAATTTGTGTTTAAGGCATTAAAAATAATTGAAATATTTCCTTAAAATTTGATTTTCATTTAGGAAAGTATTCGGGAAATAATCTAGCTTAAAAATTTAAATAAATCAAATAAACCATTCTCAGAATTCCGGAAACGCTACTTGAGTTTAAAATTTAGGAAATAATTAAGATTTGTGGATCGGTTTTGATTATATAACAATAAGTGGAAAGAACCAAGGACAATAAAAATATCATCGATTTATTAAAAATGGAAAATGAATGTATCTATATTTTGCTTTTGATATATTTTTAACACGCTTTTATTAGCTTCACCTGTCTGTTTGTTTGTTTGTTTGTTTGTCCATAACCGACTTCTTTGAACCCGATTTTGACCCACTTTAAACGGTCAGATTTAATTTAAATTTTGTAGACTTATCAAGAACCGCTGACAATACAATCATCTACACGCAAAAAATTCTCTTGTCAAATTTTGAGAGCTATCAAGTATAAAACGAAGAAGCGATTTTGACGAAACAAATTATGGGGTTGCATAGTATTCGATGCGGAGACTTCGGAAAAAAAAGCAAAACATTCTCCTATCAAAATTTGACAGCTGTCAATATGTCAAATCGTTAAAAAAAAGTGATATTAAGGTGGGAGTATCAACATGCTTGCCAACCTATAACCTATTTCGCGTAGATTTATTTATGTTTTCTAGCTTTTATACAAAATTTAAAGAAAATCGGTATCGACTTGATATTCTATAGGTAATAATTGACATATTTAATAAATATCAAGGAATTTCATAACTTATTTTAGGAGAACTGTATAGCGAAAAATATCGGGTAAGATTTTTTTCAACATTATTATGTCATTGTCACCCATTGTTCTTTCACTATACAATTCTCCCAAAATTAGCAATAAAATAAATTGATATTTTTGTTATAGATCAGATACTACCTAAATAATGTACCGACGATATTGATTTTCTTTAAAAATTATAAACTCAAAAAATCAATGCGAAATAGGTTATAGGTTGGCAATAGATTGAATGACGTTGAGAATTCAACCTTAATGAAAAAAACTATAAGGTCGTATGTATATTGACGGTGGAAAGTTGAAAAAAATACGCAAAAAATTCTCTTGTCAAAATTTGATACCCTGTCAATATGTCAGAAATATTACAATAACCGATAGTAATGAAACAAACGTGGGGTCGTATAGATATTGTCGCTAAGAATAGAAAAAAATAAAAAAAAATTCCACCCATCAAAATAAAATTTTGAGACATTTTTTTTTTTTAATATTGAAAATTTTTGTCGTTTGTTCGGGTTTGTATGTATGTTTGTTTGTTTGTAACCGACTTCTTTGAACCCGATTTTGACCCACTTTAAACGGTCAGATTTAATTTAAATTTTGTAGAATTATCAAGAACCGCTGACAATACAATAATCTACTAATCTAGCTCAATCTACTCAAAAAAAATGTTTTTCTTAACAAAAACTCAAACTAAAAAATGAAAAATAAATTAATATACTTTAAAAAAACTAAAAAACACACTTTAATAATAATATAATTAATCAAACTAAAAAGCGGAAAATAAATATAGTTTAAAATAATTCTTGAAATTCTTAATATAGGCAGAAAATAATAATGAACGATAATCATTAGTATTATAGTGGAAAAAAGCGTGGAGCGCTTTGTGCTATATTTTTCGTATATCGAGCACCTCACGCTTTTTTCACAATAATACTAATGTTTATTGTTCATTATTATTTTCTGCCTATATTAAGAATTTTAAGAATTATTTTAAACTATACAGGGTGTTACAAATTCGAGGGCCACCATTGGGATCTGGGAAATGGTAATAGATACGGGGAAGTTTAAATTAGGGCAAAGTTGCGCAATTCAATGCCGATCAATATACCGTCAAGAAGATTTGTCCATTCCGAGTACTTCCGAAGATATTCGATAAAATCCGAATTTAACGTTTTTTATTTATATGTTTTCCTGCGTTTATTTAAATAGATAATTGAAAATAAATTGAACTTTCTCATTGCCACTTTTTCTCTTCTATTAGACTGTGGTATCAGATTTCGAATCCGACGTTTTGTCTCTGGGCCCCATCATTAATTTATTTTTTTTAAATACGGACCTGGATTTTTTATTTTATTTTTGGAATCACCAAGGCTGATTGCATGATATGATTGCATTATTTTGATTAGGATTCAAAAGTTTAAGCTAATAAAAAGATCTTATAATATTGTTTTTGTTTATTTTTTAATTAATGAAACTTTACTTAAATTCTAGAAATAATCGGAAAATAATGGTAGGTAGGTACCTACGCATTCACTAAAAAGAATCAATTTTATCTAAGACTAAGATGTTCAAAAAGATTTCCGTTTGCACGTATACATCGATTAATTTTGTTCCTTACTTTTTCAGTGGACCTTTGTATCGACCTTCTCCTTATTGACCTAAATCCTTCAATAATCCTAGCTCTAAGTTCTTCTAATGTATTAACATTATGTTTATAAATTTTATTTTTCAAAGCCCCCTACAAAAAGAAGTCTAAAGGTGTCAAATCTGGAGATCTCGCAGGCCATTCCACCACACCTGCAACCATATCATGCAATCAGCCTTGGTGATTCCAAAAATAAAATTAAAAATCCAGGTCCGTATTTAAAAAAAATAAATTAATGATGTGGCCCAGAGACAAAACGTCGGATTCGAAATCTGTTACCACAGTCTAATAGAAGAGAAAAAGTGGCAATGAGAAAGTTCAATTTATTTTCAATTATCTATTTAAATAAACGCAGGAAAACATATAAATGAAAAACGTTAAATTCGGATTTTATCGAATATCTTCGGAAGTACTCGGAATGGACAAATCTTCTTGACGGTATATTGATCGGCATTGAATTGCGCAACTTTGCCCTAATTTAAACCTCCCCGTATCTATTACCATTTCCCAGATCCCAATGGTGGCCCTCGAATTTGTAACACCCTGTATATTTATTTTCCGCTTTTTAGTTTGATTAATTATTATTAAAGCGTGTTTTTAGTTTTTTAAACAATATTTATTTTTTCGGTTTTTGACTTATGTACCGGGGGTGTCTCTTGGAAACAGTTTACCGCACGGCTTGCGGAAGAAAATATTTATTACAAGTGACTAAGAGAAATTGCTGGAAATTATGTTTAAGTTTCAAGGTTGGCCCGTTGTGGGACGTAACTATGGTGACCCATCAAAAAGCGATTTTTTCTCACAAAGTTCCTCATAGTGAAGGAGTATCAATAGTAGCTTTTTTTAAATAATAAAAATTCTAAATTATAACTTTTGTTTTTAAGTTTTTGCTCTACCATTTTGTTTAGCAGCTATGAAAAAATATTTACATCTTTGGTTTGACTTATCAGAATTTGAGAAATTTAAACTCGCTAATTAAGGTTTCTTTTGTTTTAACAAATTTGCTATAAAACTTATAAAAACCTCATTTGTTCTGAACTTCATTGCGACAGCTAGCGAGGGCCATTTGCGCCCAAAGAAACAAGAAAGTGTCCCATTTAAAAAAAAAATCCTGAGAAATATGCTAACCTATTTTTTTAAACTTAAATACCTTGGCGGCAATATTAAATTTTAACCTTTCCATGGCAATTTGATGGCGGTTGGATTTCTCTCACTGTTGCTTCTAGTAAAACTGTATTGGCAATATTTGACCTCGTACTATAGATTATATCAGTCTTGTCAAGAACTTTTTTTATTAAAATCTGTTTTAATTTACATTAAAATTTCAAACATGAACTAACAATTTTTTGAATTTTAAAGAAAATAGTTTTAAAATAATTTTAGCGGGAGGAACATTTTTGCTCGTATTTTTGTCTTTTAAAAAATAAGCCTCTACAGGGTTATGTCCATTTTGACATCATTCTATATCAAAAAGCTGCTAAAGTTGTCTTAAACTCTTAAACGTAATGTAAAGCAAATAACCTAACTTGTATGCATAAAATAAGTAAAATAAATCAAATAATTTGCGTTTTAGTAAGTTAAATAAAAGCAGCGAAAAAAAAAACTAAAAACAACATAAAAAAAAATTTTATGTGCTTAAGACCACACGACAGAAGTGAAAACTTCAACAAGGTAAAATTAATAATATCAAATACAATTGTTCGGCGCAGACGAGCGTTACACATCCGAGCGTGACGGCTCAGTTTAATTCAGTGCCCACAAAAAGTGCTAAACGCGCCTAAAGAAGTTTTCACTTCAAACAATTGTGTGTGCTTAGGACCACACGACAGAAGTGAAAACTTCAACAAGGTAAAATTAATAATATCAAATACAATTGTTCGGCGCAGACGAGCGTTACACATCCGAGCGTGACGGCTCAGTTTAATTCAGTGCCCACAAAAAGTGCTAAACGCTCCTAAAGAAGTTTTCACTTCAAAAAATTGTGTGTGCTTAAGACCACACGACAGAAGTGAAAACTTCTACAAGGTAAAATTAATAATATCAAATACAATTGTTCGGCGCAGATGAGCGTTACACATCCGAGCGTGACGGCTCAGTTTAATTCAGTGCCCACAAAAAGTGCTAAACGCGCCTAAAGAAGTTTTCACTTCAAAAAATTGTGTGTGCTTAAGACCACACGACAGAAGTGAAAACTTCTACAAGGTAAAATTAATAATATCAAATACAATTGTTCGGCGCAGATGAGCGTTACACATCCGAGCGTGACGGCTCAGTTTAATTCAGTGCCCACAAAAAGTGCTAAACGCGCCTAAAGAAGTTTTCACTTCAAAAATTGTGTGTGCTTAAGACCACACGACAGAAGTGAAAACTTCTACAAGGTAAAATTAATAATATCAAATACAATTGTTCGGCGCAGATGAGCGTTACACATCCGAGCGTGACGGCTCAGTTTAATTCAGTGCCCACAAAAAGTGCTAAACGCGCCTAAAGAAGTTTTCACTTCAAAAAATTGTGTGTGCTTAAGACCACACGACAGAAGTGAAAACTTCAACAAGGTAAAATTAATAATATCAAATACAATTGTTCGGCGCAGACGAGCGTTACACATCCGAGCGTGACGGGTCAGTTTAATTCAGTGCCCACAAAAAGTGCTAAACGCGCCTAAAGAAGTTTTCACTTCAAAAATTGTGTGTGCTTAAGACCACACGACAGAAGTGAAAACTTCTACAAGGTAAAATTAATAATATCAAATACAATTGTTCGGCGCAGATGAGCGTTACACATCCGAGCGTGACGGCTCAGTTTAATTCAGTGCCCACAAAAAGTGCTAAACGCGCCTAAAGAAGTTTTCACTTCAAAAATTGTGTGTGCTTAAGACCACACGACAGAAGTGAAAACTTCTACAAGGTAAAATTAATAATATCAAATACAATTGTTCGGCGCAGATGAGCGTTACACATCCGAGCGTGACGGCTCAGTTTAATTCAGTGCCCACAAAAAGTGCTAAACGCGCCTAAAGAAGTTTTCACTTCAAAAATTGTGTGTGCTTAAGACCACACGACAGAAGTGAAAACTTCTACAAGGTAAAATTAATAATATCAAATACAATTGTTCGGCGCAGATGAGCGTTACACATCCGAGCGTGACGGCTCAGTTTAATTCAGTGCCCACAAAAAGTGCTAAACGCGCCTAAAGAAGTTTTCACTTCAAAAATTGTGTGTGCTTAAGACCACACGACAGAAGTGAAAACTTCTACAAGGTAAAATTAATAATATCAAATACAATTGTTCGGCGCAGATGAGCGTTACACATCCGAGCGTGACGGCTCAGTTTAATTCAGTGCCCACAAAAAGTGCTAAACGCGCCTAAAGAAGTTTTCACTTCAAAAAATTGTGTGTGCTTAAGACCACACGACAGAAGTGAAAACTTCAACAAGGTAAAATTAATAATATCAAATACAATTGTTCGGCGCAGACGAGCGTTACACATCCGAGCGTGACGGGTCAGTTTAATTCAGTGCCCACAAAAAGTGCTAAACGCGCCTAAAAAAGTTTTCACTTCAAAAAAGCATTTACTTACCCCGGCAACAACACAAATAAGTATGATGACTGATAGAGTTGTTAAGAAAAGAACCGAACAGGTTCTTTAGAACAGGTTAGAGATAGCCTGTTCAGTGAACTGTTCTTTGTAAAAGAACTGAACCGGTTCTTTAGATAGATTTATGATAGATGATTGCGCTCGCTTAACCTATTCAACCGACCACGCGGCGCTGCGCGCTCTGTTCACAGAACACCGCTGCATCCGTGTGTGCTCTCACTGCTCTCTGTTCCCTGCCTGCTCCACGCCTATGGAGAACTATAGGGTAGGAGGCCGATCGACAATGGCAGCATTTTCAAATTCTGTCCCGGTTTTTTGGTTAGTTCGCTATTGGCCGATAGATGGCTCTCGCGTCCGAAGTGGGCTGATGTTGTCTTCTTCTTCTTCGTTTTTAATATGGAAAACTAGATTCTCCATAGTTTTTAACTTTTACTTAACCCTTTATTTTTCTGTGCTTCTACTTTTGACAATTTACATTTTATTTTTCGAAATAACAAATAATGTTTGAAGGCAAGACAAGACAAATAACGTTGTATTGTAATTAATTTCCATATTTATAATAAATAATGGTACAATTTATAAAAGTAGAGTTTGCTTTGTGTCGGGGTGTAAGACAGGATCTTTTTCAGAGAGAAAACGCAGCCAAATAAGTCTCTTTCTAGCTCCAAAGGTATAGCTAGAATGTTTAATACCTTGTATTTTAAAACCCAAGCATCGTTGGAACTTTATACAGGCCGAGTTTACTAATAAGTATAACAAAGTAAGTGTAAATTCATATAAAAGTCCTTATTTGTTCCTTAAAGAACTAATTTAAATAAAAATAGTTATTGCGTCCATAAGAAACCATTATTTGATAGCCCACTTCGAACACGCGCGCCATCTTACAGCGACTCGTAAAGCTGAATTACCGATGCTAATTTGGGAGCGAATCCGATGCATTGAGATCGGCCTCCTACCTCAAGTCCTCCATATCCACGCCGCATGAAAGAACAGCCTGTTCTTTCTACCCAACTGTTCTTTGAGTAGGTTCAGTTCTTTAAGAAAGTGAGATTCGACCGACTCGGTGACGGGGACCGCTGAACTGGCAGGAGTGGCAGGTTAAACGACGCGATGGCGCGGTTAGAAATTTTTAAAATTTACCGGGAATCTTGCTGTGTTTGCTGTTTTCTTCGCGTTCGCTCGGCTCGGCTCAGTTATTTCTTTTCTGTGTACTAAATTGTATTGTACAGATAATTAAAAATCATGTCCGCTCTTTTCTTCCGCTTTCGCCATACTATCAAGAATAATAGTGAGTAAGTGACAATAATTTATGATCAAAAGAACAGGTGAACAGGTTTACGGAACAGGTTCCCGGGTGAGAACTGAACTGTTCGAACCTGTTCAGCAATTTACCTGCTCTTTAACATCACTAATGACTGATGAGTATGATCTCTCGTTGAAACACGCACAAAGGACAATACGAATACCTTCCGAATAGCTTATCGATATTGACCGAATGCATTTAATGCAGTTTTTTGAGTTGCCTACCTAATGGTAAAGTAACACTGCATTATGATAATAGATTAGTAGTTTTATACTGAATATTACAGTAGTTTAATAGGTGTATTGAACTATGGCTTACGGTAACCCAACTTGTAAATAGGTAAAAGATTTATCAAATAAACTACTAGCCATAATTAAACTGACTAATTACAATAACCAATAATTTTGCGACAGTAGTTAAATTGTTTATGTAAAAATTGTTTAGTTATCATAACTTCACTCAAATATTATAGTAATGCTATTTTTGTGTGTGTCCTAACTAATGGTATCGCTGTATGAAACTTTGATTACTTGAATTCTCTCAGTGTGTATAATAGGATACTTATATGAATTTAGTTCTAGATTGTTAGTTACACTGATAAACTTAAATAAAATAATAATAATAAACTATGTGCTTATTAGACAAATAGATATGCAATAAGTGTAGAAAATCACTTTGCTTGCTTCATTGGTTTGTTTCCCTGCATCCGCCACTGCGGAAATGATTTAAACCCCAACACCCTCTCCCGGTTGAACGTCCCTGATGGATATTTTTGTTCAATGTAAAAGCACTTAAGAACATTTTAAGCTTTTTAACTTTATCCTTGTCAACTAAACCGAAGATAGAAGCGATAAGACAAATTTTCGGCAACAATTTCTATCTATTCAGATCAAAAGAGTTTTCCTTATTTAAAGAAAAAATTCCCTCTCGAAGCATTAGAAAAAAGTTCGATGTCTTGCTTGACAGCCAATTTCCGTTTATTTTAGGGAAAAATTACAGGACAGTTCCTGCCCCTTGACTCTTGTGACCAGCATTTTACTCGCTAATAATCAGGGTGAGTCGGGAGGAACTGACCAAACTTTAGGAGCGTAATATACACGCAAAAACAATTTGAAAAAACCCATACCTATGTTCTTATTCGATAATCATTTGTTTTCAAGTTATAGCGTAATACCAAATAAAGAAAAGTTCATATATTAACGGTTTCCTTATCATAGCGTTCTTTTAATAAATGTTCAAAAATACCGCCATTGACTTCTAAACATTTTCTGCTTCGTCTACGAAGACTTTAAAATTGGCTGAAGTATTTCTACTACGTCGAATTAGTGCATCCCGATTGTCCACTTTTACTTTGTACACTTCATTTTTAAACCAGCCCCATAAACAATAATCTAGTGCTGTGAGGTCTGGAGATCTTGGAGGCCAATTAATAGGACCACCGCCACCAATCCATGTTTCGTCTAAATGTTGTTTGACCTGACGAGCAAAATGTGCAGGAGCTCCATCGTGCTGGTAATACATTTGCCTTCTGATATTTACAGGAACATCCTCTAGTAGTCCTTGTAACTCATGTAAAAATTTAGGTAGTTGTCTCCTGTGAGGCGATTCTCCAAAATGAAAGGGCCAGTTCAATAGCTATCGAGCATACCACACCACACGTTAACCGAAAATTTATGTGGAAAATTACAATGATCTGCTAGCTATAGATGCCGCACGCCATTCATAAACGCTATATAAATCTGCTGCCAAAATCGTTTATAGGTGAGAGGAGGTGAAGTACTTCCCCCCGGCCGGGAGTGGGGATTACGTTGCTGCCATTAGAATTTTACCTCGTTACTATGCGCTATCATATGGTCACAGCGGCGTCTCGTGTCAGGGTTCACAATAAAATATAATTATCCAATCTGAAATCAAATATTTTTTAACGTTTGTGAAAAAAAGGGTTTGTAGAACAGTAAAGTTTAATGTATGATAGAAAAAATGGTCCGCGGAGCAGTAAAATTTAATGTAAGTTAATAACTATTTATTGTAATAATTATTATAAGAGAAACTTTGGATAGCTATAATTATAACATTTGGTGAACTAAGCTGACCTTAAATTAATTACACTATGTATACTTAAAACACGGTTTTTACGGTTTTATTGAAATTTAAAGGAAAAGCAAAGTTCCTTTTACGTTAGGTACTTTTTAATAGCGAAAAAGCACAACAATAATTTTTTCTTCCCCCTAGCCGCGCTCAAGCAGAATGCCTCTTTATTTCCCATCATACCTACGAACTATACGAAGTTGTTCGCAAAGTTCCTTTAACATAGCTAAGCAAAGATTTTGCTTAGCTGCTTAAAAGCAGCAAATGGAAAGTAAAGTCAAAATTTCGAATACTCTCGCAAGATGGAGGTAAAGTCAAGTGACACTCTTTCAATTTTGGTCTATTAAACTTTTATAAGTTGGCATGAATTCCAGGACTGGACTTGAAAATTTAACATGTGATACCTTCTAAAACAATTGATGCAATAGTCTATCGGTTTTGCCGCTTTAATATTGCCAAATAATAATAATAATTTATTTTGAAAGTTTTGTTCTATAAATATTATAATTTAAGGTAGGTAAAGTCGATTCAGCCAGTAAACCTGCAAGATGGCCGACCTGTCATATGACAAAAGTAATTGAAAATGCAAAAATCCATTTTATTTAGCTGGAATATGACTTTTGTCATATGACATGTCGGCCATCTTGCAGGTTTACTGGCTGAATCGACTTTACCTAATAATAAACATGAGTTTTTATATGGTTTAAAGATAAAGTGTCAAAATAGATTTAAAAACTATATAATATTACAATTACCTATTCAAACCTTGAAAATACTAAATTAACTGAAACGCAACTTTAAATAGGATTCTGTCACTCATATTTACAACAGAATTTTTTTTGTTTTATTTCTTCATATTATACCTATCTATAGGAAAAATACAATACCTACAGTTCAACATAAACTAATTGAATTCAGTCAGATATTACATTTTTACTGTCGAGGAAATCCCCATATATGACTTTACATAAGGTACGTAGACCCAAAAGTGGTTTTTATGGAATTTGATGGTTATGATACAGTTACATTTTTAAATTTGTATGTGGGCTAACATAAAGTTAAAAGCTTTAATTTAGCCAGGGATTTAATTTTTCTCTCAATGGAAACCCCAATTTAACAGTTTTTGACTTACGTAAGGTACGAAGACCCAAATAAGGTTTTTATAGAATTTGTTGGTTATGATACAGTTATATTCCTAAACTTTTATGTGGGCTAACATAAAGTTTCAAGCTTCAATTTAGCCAGGGATTAATTTTTCTGGCAGTGAAAACTCTACTTTAACAGTTTTTGACTTATTACGTATAAGGTACGTAGACCCAAAAGTGGTTTTTATGGAAATTGTTCTTTAAAATGCAATTTATTGATAAGGTTATATTTCTAAACTTAATGTTAAAAAATTTAGAATTAAAACCAGCATATAATAATAATCATAGGTACCTCTAGGTAGGTATATATCTTTATTCTCAAGTAACTATAGTTTATTACAGGAATTAACTTACATATCCAAGTAAAGTATTTTTAACAAATAATAAGTAGGTTGTCTGGTACCTACAACATATTATGAAATCCCATGCAAAATTGAAGAGTTAAAGGCACGAACCCACGAACGTCATAATTACGTTTATGGTTAAAGGTGATCAAATAGTGGCTTCCTTGTTTATTTTAGACTAAGAGTGTATCTGAATTGTTTAAAGAATTCAATAAGCCAAACCATTTGCAAAAGTTATACCTATACAGTCTATCCATAATGTTCCTTAAATAAATAATAAAGTTTTAATTATTTTTCCCCACCTACCCACGCCTATGAATAGTTAAACCTAACCTACAAATAACCCAACTTTTTATGTACTCACCTATGAAAAGTAACTGCAGAATTATTATTATTATATTTCGCAGTCTTGCACACTTCAAACCTGTGACCCATATTAATTAGTCTTGAAAAAAATATCACAAAACACTAACAACACAGCAATTAATACACAAAACCGATAAACCGAAATAAATTTCAAACAACTTTCGAACGAAGAACGACCAAACTAAACCCTTAATTTCTCTGTGGACCACACGTCAAAGAAATTATGAATGAAAAAAGGCAGGCTCTCTTCTGACCAATAGGAACGCAACGTCTTCTGTGTTGCCAAACTGCATAATTTTTAAGGGAAATGTCTATGGGTTTTTAGACAAAGATTTAAATTTACCACATAACGTCATATTTTTTTCTCTTCTGGAAGGTAAAACCTGTAGATTTATGGCTTTAGGGATGAATAATATGTAAATTTATTAAATAGGTGTTGTTATTATTACTTTTAAAATATTGTTATAGCCGTAATTTATATATTGGCACTCTAAGAGTGTTAATACCTACTTTTAAGAGGTACGTTTGGCAAACAAAGTGGAGGGGCGCAATTTGCGACAAAAGTTACTTCAGAATGGTATACGGCAATAGGTTCGTTTGTTATTGCTTCATCTATAGCTAGCAGATCATTGGAAAATTACTTTCAACTGTTGTGTGGGGATCTTCTATTGACCATACATGAGAGTTACGAGTATTATTAATACCGTCACGGGTGAATGTTGCTTCATCTGTAAAAATTATACACGATACAACACGATTATTGATTCAAAGAAGTAGTCCATTCTTTAAGAGACCCGTTTCTATTAACAAATAATTTTAATTAATTTGTTTTTACGATTATTGATGTCGATAAAACAGACAAATCTAATAATAAGAGGGTTGTGCGCATGCCCATACCTGTTGGGCGCTAGGGAATCTAACCGGTGAGTCGTGCGTCCAAACGAATTTTTTCACCTATAAAACTTAACTTCTGTTGGCGCACGGGGTAAGCTGTATGCATCTAATGTATATGTGTGCGATCTATCGTAGGATAAGAAATAATAGCTCACATAGAAATAGAAATATATTTCAAGAATGCATAAATTGCCCATATTGACGCAATCGCGTCGCTTCGAAATGGGTCATTTTACACTGCTGAAAGCTTTCAACGCCTGTTCATTTACACCGCTTGTATCCCCTTAATAAATAATCCAACAAAAATACTTTGCTTCGAGAAATATTCGTGACTGGTTTTTCGTGTTGTTCACTGTAAAAGTTTTAGACTATTCTAAAAAACTTCTTAAGAACTTTTCCAGCAGATAAACGAAAAGTAGATATTCCGTTTATGAAGAGAAATGAAATTGTAAACATATTTTTTACTTCACAATTCACTTTTGGCGCTGCGAGGATACTTTTAACTGATAAAAATCGTGGCAACTTTTTAAACGATATATTTCTAAATTCGACATAGGTTCTTATACTAAATTTATTATTTATCGTTTAACTTCAGGAATAACTTACAGTGTCAATGGGCAATATACAGTGTCACCATTCCTATATGGTTTGTTTAAATTAAACAACAACATTCGTTTTTGCTTCAAATTACTAAAAATTATTTATTTAACCGTCAGCATCTGTTATTCGGTATCTGTTATATATAAAATTATAATTATTTTTTTTTAATAAAAGGCTGTGAATTAGTATTTATTTGCCGAATTTCTAAAAATGTCATTAGAAAAGTTGTTTCTAGTGTAATTTTAGGTACATGAATAAAGTTTCAGATGTTTAGGACAAACAGAGCTGTCGCAATTACTCTTAAAAAGTAATTCAATTACAATTACCCATTACCCTCCGAAAAAAGCATCAATTACAATTACCAATTACTAACAGTACGATAAAAATATTTAAATTACCAATTACCCACTAAAAGTAGTTGATTCCTTGATCAATTACCGCATTCGAATTACTGAGTTTAATTCAATTACTTTTATACTAATTCAATTACTTAATAGTAATGGAACTACCCTAAAAGTAATTGAATTACTCTAAATCTATAAATTTATAGGCACTTTTTTGGCAAATAAATTACTCTGAGTAATTTAATTACATTTTGGTAAGTAATTGAATTACATTTTGGTAATTCGATTACATTTTGATAATTGAATTACAGTTTGGTAATTGAATTACATTTATAAAATTGAATATACAGGGTGTCCATTTAGTGTGTAATTCTTCAATATCTCAAATACTATCCTATATAGAGAAAAACTTTAAATGTAAAAAATAGAGGACCGTTGAAGGTGTATATTATTAAAAATATTTTTAAATATACAGTGTGTTTCACAAAAGCCACACCACTAAAATTTAAATATTTTTAAATGAAACACCCTATACTTTTTTTTGCAATTTGTGCCCCTCCATATTGTTTATGTAATCTCAATTTTTTTTTCAATCTGTTGCATTGTTGCCAAGATATTCATTATTTTCCTAATTTTTTTGCACCTCGACCCAACTGACATGATCGAAGTAAATAAGCAATTAATATGCGTCAAAATTATGGTATATACGATAGGATTCCAATGGGTAGAGACCTCATATAATCGACAAACCACGAAAAAATTAGTCGTTTCCGTTACTAAACAAGAGAAGAAAACAGATAAAAGCTAACCTATACATCACCTACTTTGTTAATACCTATAATCTATACCATGCACAGCACAGTTTAAATATTAAACAACAAATAACCTTTCTGATGGGATAAAAACTTCGAATAAACCATTACAGTACCTTAAAAATGATATTTGAACATATAAAACCCCTAGTATACCTATACAACCACCTATACATACCAATACAAGTTCTGTCAGACCTATACTTGGCTTATGGGCATGCTTATTAGTGCCCTATAACAATAGGCAGGTTTATGATTGTCGTTTGGATATATAAATAGGCCAGTGCATGATAGCATATTTAACAGCACCCATATATACAAAATAAACAACCAATAAATACTCTGATAGGATAAAAAAACATCCAATTAACCATTAAAGTACCTAAAAAAGGACTTTGAACCCATAAAACCCTATTTAACAGTCTATACAAAACAAACAACCAATAACATTTCCGATAGGGTAAAAACATCAAATAATCCACTAAAGTAGCTAAAAATGGTATATGAACCCATCAAACGGCTATGTAACAGCTCCTATTCAATAATAAGTAGCCAAACACAGCTCTGAACTGATCGGGATCGAATAAAAACATACAATAACCCACTAAAGCAGATGCTTGCGAATACAGCTGCTAGATAATATTAAATATTATGGATACGAATAATTTTGTATTGCATCAGAAAATATGTAATTATACATATCTCTGAAAATGCAGCATCTAATTAATATCCAATATTATTACTAGCTCTCTATCAATAGGCTAGTGACTAGCTAGCATCCTATCTATGAAAGTAAAACGCAAGAACTTAAACTTATGCGAATATCGGATTAGAGTCCTTATGTCTAATAAGCAGCTAATGAAAAGCTTTAAAAAGATATAAGCAGTTATGAACGTCTAGGAACAGCAAATAAGACGTTATCCAACCACCAATCAACCACTAATCATCCACTAACCAACCATTATTAGGGCAATTAATGAACACCTTTGAACCAACAAAACGCCTATTTAGCATAATAAACAACTAAAACCTCTCTGTTCTTCATAAGGCAAAAACTAAAAACTATTAAAACAAACCACTAAAGTAGCACAAAAACAGCCTTTGAATCTATAAAACGACTATTCAACAGCTCTTAAACCAGACAAAAAATGTTTAATACACATCTAAGAACCTAATAGGTAGATGAAGCAGCAAAAGTTCGTTTTCACACCTCGCCTACGACTCATCGGGCTCATCATCATCATATAGCCCGGTATAACACCTTAAGTCGCTAGAAAAAGCCAACGATGATTCTTCGAGCGGACGATGTTAAAGATATGAAGTCCCAAACCCCCCAAAACGAGATATTCGAGACATACCAGACAGACGTTTCAGTAAAATTGAGAGGAGGGCAGGAGTCTATCATAGACGCAGAATATATTAAGTTTAATATAGTGGACCAAACCAAGCTCATAAAGATTAAGTGTTAAGGAATGATTAAGTGTAAATTAAGCGGTCGAATATAAAAAAATAGCCTACTTGGGAACATATAGCTCTAAGTGATCATATACAAAACATCGAGGTTAGACAGAGAACTTACAACACCCCATGAAAATAAATCTAAAATCTGGTATACATATCTGTTTATTTAACAACACGTCTATCAATAGAAAAACACTTAGCGTTACAGGTATGAACAGCAAATAAGACGTTATTCAACTACTAATCAACCGCTAATCATCCACTAACCCATCACTATTAGGTCAATTAATGAACACCTTTGAACCAATAAAACAGCTATTTAGCAGCTCCTATACATAATAAACAACTAAAACCTCTCTGTTCTTCATAGGATAAAAACTAAAAACTATTAAAACAAACCAATAAAGTAGCACAAAAAACAGCCTTTAAATCTATAAAAACGGATATTCAACAGCTCTTAAGCCAGACAAAAACGCTTAATAAACATCTAAGAACCTAATAGGTAGCTGAAGCAGCAAAAGTTCGTTTTCATACCTCGCCTACGGATCATCGAGCATATTATCAGACTATAGTAGAATGCATGATATAACACCTTAACTCGCTAGAAAAAACCAAGGATGATCCTTAGAACGGGCGGTGTTAAAGATATGAAGACCTAAAAACCCAAAACGAAATATTTGAGACATGTAGACACAAAGATAGGCGTTTCAGTAAAATTAGGACGAGGGTAAGAGGTTGTCATAAACGCCGAATATATCTAGTTTACTATAGTGAACTAAACCGAATTCATAAAGATTAAGCGCTAAGGAACGATTAAGTGAAAATCAAGCGGTCAAATAGCCTACATATTGCTCTAAGTAATCATATACAAAACATCGAGGTTAGACAGAGAACTCACCACACTCCCATAAAAATAAATCTAAAATCTGTTAAACATATCTGTTTATTTAACAACATGTCTATCAATAGAAAAACACTTAGCGCTATACTAAATTAGGGGATTATAATTCTTAAAAGCAATTTGGCGGTTCCGAAATTGTGGGCATTGTTGAGGAGCAGACTTAGTAAAGATATTATATACACCAAGAGTATATAAATTAAACTAATAATGGTAGCAAATGCACAAGTGTTAGTCATGCAAATAAATAATATAACAACCGACGGTTCTAGGTTAAAAACTAACTATTAATCTGAAGGCAGGGCCATTAAAGTTCCTTAACAGTCAATGTAAAATGCTGTAATACAGGGATTCGCAAGAAGTCGATTACGATCGGATAATTACGTCAAAAGACTTAGCCGAACGATCCAACTTGCTGAAATCTAGCGCAAAAGTATAGGTAAGTTATATGTTGTGTACTTAAATTCAACTGCTAAGATCAAAAACACACACCATATAAAATTATTACATAATACATTATTGCAGTGTCTTCCAAATGACTACAAAAATTCAATTAGAACAAACTACGATTGTATAGAGCAGGCACAAAAAAAGAGATAGATAAACGTTGACAACTATTACGGTTATAACGAAGAGAAATCAATAACTAACATGTGAATCAGCTACATACAACCACCTATGATAGTACCTCACATGAAGTTAAATTATCCGCCTCAATAGTAAAAAGCACCTTAAGATCAAAAAAAATTAAAAGCTAAAGAACTCGATGAAGAGTAACTAAATAAAATGAACGCCACCTACATTTAATTTGCAAATAAGTAAGAAATAATAGACTAAATAGCCGTAAATCAAAAGACATTAGAGACAACGAATAGCTGCTGGATAGATCCTTATCCACCAAAAACACCCCCGCGATGCTAAAAAATCAGAATAAATAGGAAAAAATTAAGGTAATATTGTCTTAAAGACTCGGTAGTTCCTACAAAAGTATTTAAGTAACACGAATGCAAGGCAAACCTAACCAAACTTCTTGGGTGTGGTTATTATGTATAAAGACCAGCTAACACCAAAAAAGAGACCTGTACGTCAAAAAAAGTATACATATACGATAAACCTCTAATATTAGGAATACCGAAGGATGATACTATACAACTACTAACAGGAATCAAATTAAAGCTAATCGAATGATCGTTCAAATAAATAAAATTCTCATTTAAAATGTTATGACAACTACATGAGATGAGGTTAAATGTATAAATTTGGAGACTTCAGGGCGATCAGACTCACCTAATCGATCTTACAACATATGAAAAAATAAATCAATTAATTAGATAAATGGCTTCATAGCAGGGCTTCCAATAGTCTAGTGGATAGATAACATCTAAACTATCAAAAATAAAGCACAAGAGTTGTAAAAATTATTTATCGAATCACAAAATTTGACGCATAGCACATGAGGAGAATACCTTCTAATACCAATTCGTGAATGTTCGAACACAATCGTATAACTATCAAAAGCAAATATTGGGATACGGCTCGTTAAGGCTATTTGGTAATACTTGATGATAGATGCATGTGTAGCATAGCATCACAAGACACCTAAAAAACCCAAAAACCTCATCAGACAACTAGTTGGCGAGTTACGATTAGAGCTGCTATGTCGGGAAATATGGGAAGGGAGGGGGTATAGTAAACGGCTAGAAGGTAAAAAAACCTCCAACAACTAGTAAAAAATTATTTGAAAACCTTAAGTCATAAATGTATTAGATTCATTAATGTCTTAATGGTAGCGATAGTGAATATTTTTGCAATAGGTAGATATTAAAAAAAAAAAAATACCTATGGAAACGATTAAAGCCATTAAAATAATACAAGAAACATCAATGTGAGACACATAAAATACAGTTTTAAAGGGGAAAAATTCGATTATATACCAATAGAAACCGGCGTGTTAGGCATTCAAAACGACGGCCAACTAAGCTGTTTAAATAATATAAAAGTGCCACTATGAGAACGTTAAGATGATCAAGAGAGGGACAGGATGTAAATTTGCAGGAAAAATACGAGGAAATAGAGCAAATAATGCAACAAAATAATTAAGTAGTAATCTAGCAGGACAGTAAACATATTAGTAAAAAGCGCTGCAGAAAATAAAAAATATAGCAATTCTAATCAAGCATTAAAAAAATCTATTCTAAATAATATTTGTTTATACAGATAAGTAGAAAACTATCGAAACATTGAGCAAGAAGGAGTGGCGACTGCAGGTATAAAATTTAACAACTATTGGCAAAAATATACGGAAAAATATCAAAAATACCATCAATTTCACCAGAATGCTATTGTCAAAACCGTAGAACTCAAATATACATTTTAAAAAATTAAGCCAGCATCAAATGGCTTATTTGTCTATGTAATTATTGAATGAGGGTTGTGTGTGTAGAATAAACTATTCATGCAAATTAACTATAACGCAAAAATCATACAAGTCTGATACAGACAGTACCCCCCCATAAGAACCAAAAGCTAGTATTCAATGTTAAAATAGCGGGTTCACTTCATATAAAGCACACCAGTCAAAAAATATGCATATGAATTGTGTGAGGCGAAGTGCTATTATAAATGTTGTCTATATCAAGCTCAATACCGTTACCATATATAAACCCAACTTGCAAGAGTAATAAAACTAATAATTAAGTGTAACTCATGAGGCAACATAATATAAAAAAATAGATGGTTGGGAAACATAGGATTCTAAGTCGCTGGCAGAACCCTGCTTAGTCAATCTCAACAATATTTCAAATGGACGGAGGGTGAGAGGTATGTATATTACATTACATATATTGGCTCTTCTGTACTCTATATAAATTTAATATAAGGTACAGGTAACAATCGTCAGCCTATTTTATATCATCTAACTTTGATAGTCATTTAATAAAACACAATTTCATAATATTTTAAATAACTTTTAATTATTTTTCAGTATCTATAATATGTTGAGCTATCTAGCCATACTTTACGTCTTGCATAATTAATTGCTTCTCGTATCTCAGGATCTTCAAAATACCCGTATAAGCGCTGACCTTCTTCAAAATTCCCCAACTTGTTCATGTCGCATACAAATCTTAAGGCATCTGGTTCTTCAAAGTATCGCTCACATATATCCAAAGCTCTAACTATATTTTTCATAGCCACCGGACGAATTCCCCGTTCTTCTTTACGTTTTTGAAGTGTATTATATATATCCCGAATTACATGATGTGCATCATTATTTACTATATTCTGTGCTTTATCCATGATATCTAATTGATTGCAGGTATTGCAAGTAATTAGGACAGCGGTCTGTCTTAAAATAAGCCTCAGTGCTTCTGCTGGTAGTAAATATATCAACAGGCCTAATTACTCGGTGAAACCTGAATCTATAGAGGATTATTCGGGGTTTCGGGGTTACTCGGGTTCATTAGGATTTTGAGAATGTATTTTGCTTGACGTAGTTTTTAAACACAGTCACGGCCTTCTCCCAAAATTTTGTAAATTTCGTGAGCCTTTGGCCGTGACTGTGTTTAAAAACTACGTCAAGCAAAATACATTCTCAAAATCCTAATGAACCCGAGTAACCCCGAATAATCCTCTATAGATTCAGGTTTCACCGAGTAATTAGGCCTGTTGATATATTTACTACCAGCAGAAGCACTGAGGTTTATTTTAAGACAGACCGCTGTCCTAATTACTTGCAATACCTGCAATCAATTAGATATCATGGATAAAGCACAGAATATAGTAAATAATGATGCACATCATGTAATTCGGGATATATATAATACACTTCAAAAACGTAAAGAAGAACGGGGAATTCGTCCGGTGGCTATGAAAAATATAGTTAGAGCTTTGGATATATGTGAGCGATACTTTGAAGAACCAGATGCCTTAAGATTTGTATGCGACATGAACAAGTTGGGGAATTTTGAAGAAGGTCAGCGCTTATACGGGTATTTTGAAGATCCTGAGATACGAGAAGCAATTAATTATGCAAGACGTAAAGTATGGCTAGATAGCTCAACATATTATAGATACTGAAAAATAATTAAAAGTTATTTAAAATATTATGAAATTGTGTTTTATTAAATGACTATCAAAGTTAGATGATATAAAATAGGCTGACGATTGTTACCTGTACCTTATATTAAATTTATATAGAGTACAGAAGAGCCAATATATGTAATGTAATATACATACCTCTCACCCTCCGTCCATTTGAAATATTGTTGAGATTGACTAAGCAGGGTTCTGCCAGCGACTTAGAATCCTATGTTTCCCAACCATCTATTTTTTTATATTATGTTGCCTCATGAGTTACACTTAATTATTAGTTTTATTACTCTTGCAAGTTGGGTTTATATATGGTAACGGTATTGAGCTTGATATAGACAACATTTATAATAGCACTTCGCCTCACACAATTCATATGCATATTTTTTGACTGGTGTGCTTTATATGAAGTGAACCCGCTATTTTAACATTGAATACTAGCTTTTGGTTCTTATGGGGGGGTACTGTCTGTATCAGACTTGTATGATTTTTGCGTTATAGTTAATTTGCATGAATAGTTTATTCTACACACACAACCCCCATTCAATAATTACATAGACAAATAAGCCATTTGATGCTGGCTTAATTTTTTAAAATGTATATTTGAGTTCTACGGTTTTGACAATAGCATTCTGGTGAAATTGATGGTATTTTTGATATTTTTCCGTATATTTTTGCCAATAGTTGTTAAATTTTATACCTGCAGTCGCCACTCCTTCTTGCTCAATGTTTCGATAGTTTTCTACTTATCTGTATAAACAAATATTATTTAGAATAGATTTTTTTAATGCTTGATTAGAATTGCTATATTTTTTATTTTCTGCAGCGCTTTTTACTAATATGTTTACTGTCCTGCTAGATTACTACTTAATTATTTTGTTGCATTATTTGCTCTATTTCCTCGTATTTTTCCTGCAAATTTACATCCTGTCCCTCTCTTGATCATCTTAACGTTCTCATAGTGGCACTTTTATATTATTTAAACAGCTTAGTTGGCCGTCGTTTTGAATGCCTAACACGCCGGTTTCTATTGGTATATAATCGAATTTTTCCCCTTTAAAACTGTATTTTATGTGTCTCACATTGATGTTTCTTGTATTATTTTAATGGCTTTAATCGTTTCCATAGGTATTTTTTTTTTTTTAATATCTACCTATTGCAAAAATATTCACTATCGCTACCATTAAGACATTAATGAATCTAATACATTTATGACTTAAGGTTTTCAAATAATTTTTTACTAGTTGTTGGAGGTTTTTTTACCTTCTAGCCGTTTACTATACCCCCTCCCTTCCCATATTTCCCGACATAGCAGCTCTAATCGTAACTCGCCAACTAGTTGTCTGATGAGGTTTTTGGGTTTTTTAGGTGTCTTGTGATGCTATGCTACACATGCATCTATCATCAAGTATTACCAAATAGCCTTAACGAGCCGTATCCCAATATTTGCTTTTGATAGTTATACGATTGTGTTCGAACATTCACGAATTGGTATTAGAAGGTATTCTCCTCATGTGCTATGCGTCAAATTTTGTGATTCGATAAATAATTTTTACAACTCTTGTGCTTTATTTTTGATAGTTTAGATGTTATCTATCCACTAGACTATTGGAAGCCCTGCTATGAAGCCATTTATCTAATTAATTGATTTATTTTTTCATATGTTGTAAGATCGATTAGGTGAGTCTGATCGCCCTGAAGTCTCCAAATTTATACATTTAACCTCATCTCATGTAGTTGTCATAACATTTTAAATGAGAATTGTATTTATTTGAACGATCATTCGATTAGCTTTAATTTGATTCCTGTTAGTAGTTGTATAGTATCATCCTTCGGTATTCCTAATATTAGAGGTTTATCGTATATGTATACTTTTTTTGACGTACAGGTCTCTTTTTTGGTGTTAGCTGGTCTTTATACATAATAACCACACCCAAGAAGTTTGGTTAGGTTTGCCTTGCATTCGTGTTACTTAAATACTTTTGTAGGAACTACCGAGTCTTTAAGACAATATTACCTTAATTTTTTCCTATTTATTCTGATTTTTTAGCATCGCGGGGGTGTTTTTGGTGGATAAGGATCTATCCAGCAGCTATTCGTTGTCTCTAATGTCTTTTGATTTACGGCTATTTAGTCTATTATTTCTTACTTATTTGCAAATTAAATGTAGGTGGCGTTCATTTTATTTAGTTACTCTTCATCGAGTTCTTTAGCTTTTAATTTTTTTTGATCTTAAGGTGCTTTTTACTATTGAGGCGGATAATTTAACTTCATGTGAGGTACTATCATAGGTGGTTGTATGTAGCTGATTCACATGTTAGTTATTGATTTCTCTTCGTTATAACCGTAATAGTTGTCAACGTTTATCTATCTCTTTTTTTGTGCCTGCTCTATACAATCGTAGTTTGTTCTAATTGAATTTTTGTAGTCATTTGGAAGACACTGCAATAATGTATTATGTAATAATTTTATATGGTGTGTGTTTTTGATCTTAGCAGTTGAATTTAAGTACACAACATATAACTTACCTATACTTTTGCGCTAGATTTCAGCAAGTTGGATCGTTCGGCTAAGTCTTTTGACGTAATTATCCGATCGTAATCGACTTCTTGCGAATCCCTGTATTACAGCATTTTACATTGACTGTTAAGTAACTTTAATGGCCCTGCCTTCAGATTAATAGTTAGTTTTTAACCTAGAACCGTCGGTTGTTATATTATTTATTTGCATGACTAACACTTGTGCATTTGCTACCATTATTAGTTTAATTTATATACTCTTGGTGTATATAATATCTTTACTAAGTCTGCTCCTCAACAATGCCCACAATTTCGGAACCGCCAAATTGCTTTTAAGAATTATAACCCCCTAATTTAGTATAGCGCTAAGTGTTTTTCTATTGATAGACATGTTGTTAAATAAACAGATATGTTTAACAGATTTTAGATTTATTTTTATGGGAGTGTGGTGAGTTCTCTGTCTAACCTCGATGTTTTGTATATGATTACTTAGAGCAATATGTAGGCTATTTGACCGCTTGATTTTCACTTAATCGTTCCTTAGCGCTTAATCTTTATGAATTCGGTTTAGTTCACTATAGTAAACTAGATATATTCGGCGTTTATGACAACCTCTTACCCTCGTCCTAATTTTACTGAAACGCCTATCTTTGTGTCTACATGTCTCAAATATTTCGTTTTGGGTTTTTAGGTCTTCATATCTTTAACACCGCCCGTTCTAAGGATCATCCTTGGTTTTTTCTAGCGAGTTAAGGTGTTATATCATGCATTCTACTATAGTCTGATAATATGCTCGATGATCCGTAGGCGAGGTATGAAAACGAACTTTTGCTGCTTCAGCTACCTATTAGGTTCTTAGATGTTTATTAAGCGTTTTTGTCTGGCTTAAGAGCTGTTGAATATCCGTTTTTATAGATTTAAAGGCTGTTTTTTGTGCTACTTTATTGGTTTGTTTTAATAGTTTTTAGTTTTTATCCTATGAAGAACAGAGAGGTTTTAGTTGTTTATTATGTATAGGAGCTGCTAAATAGCTGTTTTATTGGTTCAAAGGTGTTCATTAATTGACCTAATAGTGATGGGTTAGTGGATGATTAGCGGTTGATTAGTAGTTGAATAACGTCTTATTTGCTGTTCATACCTGTAACGCCAAGTGTTTTTCTATTGATAGACGTGTTGTTAAATAAACAGATATGTATACCAGATTTTAGATTTATTTTCATGGGGTGTTGTAAGTTCTCTGTCTAACCTCGATGTTTTGTATATGATCACTTAGAGCTATATGTTCCCAAGTAGGCTATTTTTTTATATTCGACCGCTTAATTTACACTTAATCATTCCTTAACACTTAATCTTTATGAGCTTGGTTTGGTCCACTATATTAAACTTAATATATTCTGCGTCTATGATAGACTCCTGCCCTCCTCTCAATTTTACTGAAACGTCTGTCTGGTATGTCTCGAATATCTCGTTTTGGGGGGTTTGGGACTTCATATCTTTAACATCGTCCGCTCGAAGAATCATCGTTGGCTTTTTCTAGCGACTTAAGGTGTTATACCGGGCTATATGATGATGATGAGCCCGATGAGTCGTAGGCGAGGTGTGAAAACGAACTTTTGCTGCTTCATCTACCTATTAGGTTCTTAGATGTGTATTAAACGTTTTTTGTCTGGTTTAAGAGCTGTTGAATAGTCGTTTTATAGATTCAAAGGCTGTTTTTGTGCTACTTTAGTGGTTTGTTTTAATAGTTTTTAGTTTTTGCCTTATGAAGAACAGAGAGGTTTTAGTTGTTTATTATGCTAAATAGGCGTTTTGTTGGTTCAAAGGTGTTCATTAATTGCCCTAATAATGGTTGGTTAGTGGATGATTAGTGGTTGATTGGTGGTTGGATAACGTCTTATTTGCTGTTCCTAGACGTTCATAACTGCTTATATCTTTTCAAAGCTTTTCATTAGCTGCTTATTAGACATAAGGACTCTAATCCGATATTCGCATAAGTTTAAGTTCTTGCGTTTTACTTTCATAGATAGGATGCTAGCTAGTCACTAGCCTATTGATAGAGAGCTAGTAATAATATTGGATATTAATTAGATGCTGCATTTTCAGAGATATGTATAATTACATATTTTCTGATGCAATACAAAATTATTCGTATCCATAATATTTAATATTATCTAGCAGCTGTATTCGCAAGCATCTGCTTTAGTGGGTTATTGTATGTTTTTATTCGATCCCGATCAGTTCAGAGCTGTGTTTGGCTACTTATTATTGAATAGGAGCTGTTACATAGCCGTTTGATGGGTTCATATACCATTTTTAGCTACTTTAGTGGATTATTTGATGTTTTTACCCTATCGGAAATGTTATTGGTTGTTTGTTTTGTATAGACTGTTAAATAGGGTTTTATGGGTTCAAAGTCCTTTTTTAGGTACTTTAATGGTTAATTGGATGTTTTTTTATCCTATCAGAGTATTTATTGGTTGTTTATTTTGTATATATGGGTGCTGTTAAATATGCTATCATGCACTGGCCTATTTATATATCCAAACGACAATCATAAACCTGCCTATTGTTATAGGGCACTAATAAGCATGCCCATAAGCCAAGTATAGGTCTGACAGAACTTGTATTGGTATGTATAGGTGGTTGTATAGGTATACTAGGGGTTTTATATGTTCAAATATCATTTTTTAGGTACTGTAATGGTTTATTCGAAGTTTTTATCCCATCAGAAAGGTTATTTGTTGTTTAATATTTAAACTGTGCTGTGCATGGTATAGATTATAGGTATTAACAAAGTAGGTGATGTATAGGTTAGCTTTTATCTGTTTTCTTCTCTTGTTTAGTAACGGAAACGACTAATTTTTTCGTGGTTTGTCGATTATATGAGGTCTCTCTCTACCCATTGGAATCCTATCGTATATACCATAATTTTGACGCATATTAATTGCTTATTTACTTCGATCATGTCAGTTGACATTAATTATTAATTGCTTACTACATTCGCGAAATAATTACATATTTTCTGATGCAATACTTAGTTATTCTTATCCATGCCGTTTAGATTTCCAGCAGCTACTATATTAATTCCAAACCGGATGATCTTGTCTCCTGCTAGGACTCTATGGTTTTATACCTCTAGCGCTGTTTTTTACTTGATATTTTTGAAATATTGCTTCACTAGTCGATAGGTATGCCCATCATCTACCTGTTTACCAAATTTCGCCTCTCTCTACCTTTAGTCATAAGGGTCCTAATCGCAAAAACTATATCTCCCAAATCAGTTAGACCATCGACTTCTGGGTTTTTCGTAATGGTTTGTTACGTCATCCGTAATACAATTCACATATCCTTAGCGACTTTAACGAGCGAACATATAACTCTAGTATACCTCACCCTTGCAGGCCTCGAGATTTTTCATATTTACTTGTTGCATTACCCTAAATACGAATCACATGTTACATTATTTCTAACAACCTTAACGAGTCGTAGGCGAGCATATGTCTTTAGTACACCTCGACCTGCGGTCTCGGGAATTTTTTCATAGCTTGTTTCGTCATCCTAAATACGAATCACATGCTATGCTATCCCTAACAACCTTAGAGAGCCGTAGGCGAGTCTATATTTTTAGCACACCTCGACCTGTGGTCTCGGGATTTTTTCTAAATAACTTGTTACGTTACCCCAAATACGCTTCACATGTTTCATTATTTCTAACAACCTTAGCGAGCTGTAGGCGAGTTTATGTTTTTAGTACACCTCGACCTGAGGGTCTCGGAATTTTTTCATATTTACTTGTTGCATCATCCTTAATACGAATCGCATGTTGCGCTATCCCTAACAACCTTAGCGAGCCGTAGGCTAGCATATATCTTTCGTACACCTCGACCTGAGGGTCTCGGAATTTTTTCATAATAGCTTGTTCCGTCACCCTAAATACGATTCATATGTTACGTTATTTCTAACAATCTTAGCGAGCCGTAGGCGAGCATATATCTTTAGTACACCTCGACCTGCGGTCTCGGGATTTTTTAAAAATAACTTAATATTTACTCTAAATACGAACCACATGCTATATTATCCTTAACAACCTTAACGAACCGTAGGAGAGCACATGTCTTTAGCACACCTCGACCTGCGGTCTCGAGATTTTTCAAAATAGCTTGCTATTCACCCTAAATACGAACCACATGCTATATTATCCCTAACAACCTTAACGATCCGTAGGCGAGCATATATCTTTAGTACACCTCGACCTGAGGGTCTCGGGATTTTTTTCATAATAACTTACTAGGTCATCCTATATATTACCCATATATCAAATTTTTTATTAAACAATTGATAAATGATCGGTGACCTTGAGCTGTCTTAATTGACAGGTGTCATCCTCCATCTTTTTCTATTCGTAATATGACATCATCCTGAACACATTCCATATATAGAATATTATTGCCCAATGTAACTAGCGCCCAAGTAGCTAAGGCCCAAAGTTGCTAACGCCCAACAATGTGACGTTTGACAGTTGACGTATGACAGATGACAAATGACATTTAACATTGACTTTGACATTGACATTGACATTGACAGATGGCAGATGACAGGTGACAGGTGACAGATGACAGGTGACAGGTGACAGATGACAGGTGATGTCATAATTAGTATCGCCGACGTCTGCGCGCTGCCCGGTCATGCGCAGTTTGGACCTGAGGGATTGGCGCAGAACACCCCATCTCCCTCTGATCCCCTTGATTTTAATTTAATTATTATTTTCTACAGACGGTTGTATCTTGGTCCTATGAGTTGTATTTATAAGACTATATCCAATTTTTGTATACAGGGTGCTTCTATTTTACTTCCAAATTTCGGGAAAATAAGATAAAATTTACTCAATGTTCTTAAATGAAACACCCTGTATATTTTGTCAAGAATTGAAACTTCTACTAAGTTTCCTTTTAACTGTAAAATATTGTTTTTTATTTTGCGACGTTGCCAAATTGTAACGACTTTCTCAAAATTTTCGTTATTTGCTTTTTGATTTGTTTTTATTTTAATAATTGTATCCTGTATTTTATTGTATTATAACATTCTTACTCTTGAACATAATACCAAATTTTATAACGTCCAGATAAATTAAAAATTAATAAAATAAAAAATAAAAACTTTAATTTATTTTAGTACCTATCATAATATTTCTGCGGTGTTCCAATTATATTAATTAAATATTGTACCAAAATTATTTACTTAGTTAAAGAAGTTGTTCGAAGTGTGGTTCATTTTGATTAATGCAACTTTGAATTCAAATTATAAAATTGTCATTAGATAAGGTATGAGGTGTTATGCTATGAAATGCCTCTCTAATTCGTTTTTTCATATCATCACGAGTGGTGGCTGGTAAGCGATATACTTTTGACTTTACGTAACCTGCTCATTAGAAATAGTCCATGCTAGTCAGAACAGGTGATTCGGCAGGCCAGTTAATTGGTCCTCCTCGACCTATTCATTTTTGAGGAAATAATTTTTTTTTATTTCATTAATTTTTTATTTATCTGGACGTAATAAAATTTAGTATTATGTTTAAGAATCAGAACGTTACAATACAATAAAATACAGGATAGAGTTAAAATAAAAACAAATCAAAAAGCAAATACCTAACGAAAATTTTGAGAAAGTCGTTACAATTTGGCAACGTCGCAAAAAAAAATTTACAATTAAAAACGAACCTAATAGAAGTTTTAATTCTTGACAAAATATACAGAGTGTTTCATTTAAGAATATTAAGTAAATTTAATCTTAACTTTCCAAAATTTGGAAGCAAAATTGAAGCACTCTGTATAAAAAAATCGGATATAATCTCATAAATACTACTCATAGGACCAAGATGCAACCGTCTGTAAAAAATAATAATTAAATTAAAATCAATAAAGAAGCTGTATCATATTTATTGCGACCGCACAAAAGCAAAAAAATAATGAATATCTTGGCAACAATGCAACAGATTGAAAAAAAAAATTGAGATTCCATAAACAATATGGAGGGGCACAAATTGCAAAAAAAATATAGGGTGTTTCATTTAAAAATATTTAAATTTTAGTGGTCCGGCTTTTGTGAAACACACTGTATATTTAAAAATATTTTAATAATATACACCTTCAACAGTCCTCTATTTTTTACATTTAAAGTTTTTCTCTATATAGGATAGTATTTGAGATATCGAAGAATTACACACTAAATGGACACCCTGTATATTAGTGTATATAGCATAATATGGGCAATGGAATTACTTTTTTACATTTTACAAAAAGAGAGTTGGTAGAAGGTATTATTTTTTTTTGTAGTAGGTCCTACTATTTATAGAAAGAAATTTATAGTTAAACTTGATCTCCTAATTTTAATAAGTACCTATTTACCTTTAACAAATTGACCAATAATAACAACTGTCTTTTTTATTTGATATGATTTATTTGTTGAAATAAAACAAACGTAATATTGTGGGAAAATACAAATATTTTTTCCTTTCTAGAGTACCTACCTAAAGGAATTATGAAAATTTGAAAATTTTTAAAGGAATTGAATTATTTTGGAGTTATTCAATTACTTTTAATCTAATTGAATTATTCAGAAGTAATTAAATTACTTTTTATGTAATTATATAATATTTGGGAGTAATTCAATTACCTAAGATTTCTTAAAACCAATTACAAATTACAATTACTTTATCACAGTAATTGGAAAATAAATTACAATTACTATTTTCAAAAAGTAATTCAATTACAGTAATTTAATTACTAAAAAGTAATTGAACACGATTTTTCAATTATTTTAATTTAATTACCGACAGCTCTGAGGACAAAGTTAAATTTTTTGCTACATTTTCGATTTAAGTAGGCTATAAAAAACAAAAGTTCTCTTAAATGCCGATTAATTGCCAGAAATGCCATAATTTAGAGTATTATCGAAAATGATAGTTCTCACTGTTGTCAATGTCACCAATGTTGTCCATTTAAGAAAAAATTAAAAATGTCTTAATTTATGGAGAAAATCTCTCACCGGCAAGTATTTGACATTTTTAATGAGAGGCCTCCAGAAAGACATTTGCAGCATAGCACTGTTTCAAGAATATTGACAAAGTTCAAACAAACTAAATCTTTTGAAAATAATTTCGAAAACCTAACGCAGCAAGTAAGTACGATGAACAGGCACAACTTAATGTTTATATAAGTGTTATTGATTATTTTTGTTTTTTTCTAGCCTACATATTAAAGTCAAATTAATCTAGGAACTCGCCGCTTCGTTTTATGTAGGTTGCGTTGAGTCTTATTTTGCAAAAGTGATGCAATTTACAAAATATAGGTAAAAAATCAAAATTTTCTTATGCAGCTAAAATTTAGCACGTGGGCTAGAATCTGCATTTAAAAAAACTTTTTCCAATAACTTTTTTCGATATTTTCAGAAAAACTTTTGAATTATTTTTTGGAAAAAATTAAAATTTGACAGATAATGCGAATCACGTGACTACTATTTTTTGCTTAATTTTCATCTCGATTGAAGCAGAACTTTATGCCTAAGTCAAATTTTGAATAAAGCCATTAATAAAAAAAAAACCCCATATGATGCGGACTTTACTGGTGACACTGTATATACCACACAAAAATCTTTGACATAGTTTTATTCTATACTTTGTAGAAATTACAAAGTCGTTTAATCAAGTTTGAACATTTTCGAATAATTATTTGATTTTCTTTCATAAATCTTGTTCAAGAACCTTTTGATGTTACATTTTTAGAAAATGGCATTTACCCAACAAAAACCTAAAGATAATAATACTGAACAGGAATTAATTAAGACTATATCCGTCTTCCCTTTAAAGTTAAAGAAAAATGAAAACTTTTTCCAGTTTTAAAGTTGTATAACTGTTAAATAAATGGAAGAAATTTTTATCTATTGAGACGTGCTTTTTGTTAGATTTAATTGACAATTTCAGATGCTTTAAAATAGAAAGAATATGTTTAGTTTTTAAGTTAAAACTTAAAAAGAGGTGGATATAGACTATAGATTTTATATTATTGCTCTTATATTTGGCAGCAACTACTTTTTTTGTTGCCTTTCCCAGTGACGGATTTAATCAATTTGAAAATAATATAATATGTAATATTATTATGTACCTGCAGAATTATTATTTTCTGAATTCTCGCATACTTGGTGCTTGCGACTTATCTTAATTAGCCTTCAGAAAATAATAAAAGACACTAAAAACACATCAATTATTACATAAAACCGATAAACCGAAGAACATTTTGAACAGCTGTCCAGGAAACCACAAAGAATCGCCAAACGGAAATAGTGATGATCGATATACATCGATGCATCGAAAACATCAATATTTTCAATACGATGTATAGTTTTTAAGCGATGTTTGCGGTATTTTGTAATCGGAAAAAATATTGAATAATCACAAAATATGTTGTTAAAAAACGACCTCATGTACGTGTCGTGGGTCAGTATACCCACTTAAATTTAAATATTGAATATTTTATTTTATGAAATCAAAAACCAAATCCATTTCATTTTAGATAAAATACGAAGATCAGTGTTTAACCAATTTCTTTATTAAACAGAGTCAAGAAAATTAAAGAAAGAAACAATAAAAATCGTTTCTATAGGTACTCGGGCATAAAAAGTTAAAAGCCGTAAGTAAATCAATGAAACAACAGTATTATAGTACCACCCATATAATAAAAATTATTATTCTTATTCTCAGTTCTAATTCTAATTACCATATCAGGCCATACAGGAAGCGAAAAGTAATAAAAATACCTAGGATTGTGTTTATATAAGCGCGTGTAATTACAAAAATCCATTAACTTTGTTATTATAAATCGTAGGAAAAAAGTTAATGGCTATTCTGACCCCACCTATTAGGTTCACTGGAAAACGGTTGCTATAGCAACCATGATCCAAGAAGCGGTAATTATTTCAGATCCGTTCTTTAAACCAATTAAAATTAATAAAGACTCCTAAAGTAGGCGGTCCTAGATATTTTTGTGTCTATAAAAACTAGCCAGGAGCGACCGAAAAAAAAATAATTCACTTCATCTTAAAAGTTCTTATGTTATTAAAGTTTATATGACTACGGCCTCTCTCTCCCCAATCGCAAGTGTCTAGCGACCCCCTGAATATTGCCCAACTTTATTCAATAATAGAATGTTTATTTAACGGATTCATAATATTTCATTTTTAGGTAATAATATTTATTGTTTGGGTAACCTGCATCCTCTACAGTTCTCCAAAATTCTACTGGGGAAATACAGTAACAGTCTCAACAGGAAACAACAGTGAAACAGTCTGCGTCCTAAACAGGCAAAAGTTTAACTCAAAGTTGTTTGATATTATCCATTTTGTCTTACTGTATCTAATACCATTGGGTATCATTTCGGTAAGTTTATTGTTTTTACTAGCGTATGTCCCACCTTATTATCTTCCCAAATATCTACGATATTATAGTATAGGAGCTGACAAACATTGCGGTGAACGATATTTTTCAAAATTTTCACCTACATGGTCTAATTATACATAGTATAGACAAACTAAAATCGACCGTCTGCCGTTTCAAAGTGGTAGCTTTAACTTGGGGGATGCAGTTAAAAAAGGGTGGTTTTAAGATTTGGTGAACAATATTGATCAAAACCCACATTCACTCATTTGAAAAAACAGCTTAAGAATGTGTCGAAATCACGTGGGCAGACGATTTATTTGACAGCTTAACCCTAGCAGACGCCTGTCAAAGTGGCATATTTTATGGTAAAGTGAACGACAAGTAAAACACATTAATTTTGGTGGGTGTATTCCCCTATTAGTACGTTAACTAAAAACAATATGGCAGACGAAATATTTGACAGCGTTTCTGTGGCAGACGCTGTCAAAGTGACAAGTTTACTCTTGGTAAACAATATTTATAATAGCTCAAATTGGTAAAATAACATTAAACTACACAAGTACTTATTAATTTTAAGAAAGCAGACGATTTATTTGACAGCTTAACCCTGGCAGACGCCTGTCAAAGTGGCATATTTTATGGTAAAGTGAACGACAAGTAATACACATTAATTTTGGTGGGTGTATTCCCCTATTAGTAAGTTAACTAAAAACAATATGGCAGACGAAATATTTGACAGCGTTTCTATGGCAGACGCTGTCAAAGTGACAAGCTTACTCTCGATATACAATATTTATAATAGCTCAAATTGGTAAAATAACATAAAACTACACAGGTATTTAATAATTTTAAGAAAGCAGACTATTTATTTGACAGCTTAATCCTGGCAGACGCCTGTCAAAGTGGCATATTTTATGGTAAAGTGAACGACAAGTAATACACATTAATTTTGGTGGGTGTATTCCCCTATTAGTACGTTAACTAAAAACAATATGGCAGACGAAATATTTGACAGCGTTTCTGTGGCAGACGCTGTCAAAGTGACAAGTTTACTCTTGGTAAACAATATTTATAATAGCTCAAATTGGTAAAATAACATAAAACTACACAGGCATTTATTAATTTTAAGAAAGCAGACGATTTATTTGACAGCTTAACTTTGGCAGACGTCTGTCAAAGTGGCATATTTTACAATAAAGTGAACGACAAGCATTACACATTAATTTTAGTGGGTGTATTCCCCTATTAGAACGTTTACTAAAAACAATATGGCAGACGAAATATTTGGCAGAGCTCCTGTGGCAGACGCTCTCAAACTTACAAGTTCACCCTTATTGATAAACAATGTAAATAGCTCAAATTGGTGAAACAAAATATTACTTTGGTAAATGGTATTCAAACATTTTTATTGCAAAATTGGTATAAAATAAAAACTATTCTTTAACAAATATAAAACAGGATTCTTAGAACATCATGAAATCAGTCTCTCGTTTTTATTCGTCAACAAAACCTAAGAGTACTTCAACAAACCTAAAACTATTTATACATATATTTAAAAAAAATATATATAACAAAAAAAATATGTTCTACAAAAAATGCAAATGAATTTAGTCAAGCATTGTTCCAACAAAAAAAACACATTTCTTAAAACTATAAAATACTTAGGATTTTAAAACATTACATAATCAGTCTCCCAGTTTTATTATTTTACAAATAAGAGAAATTAAGAGAGAGTACTTCAACAAATCAACAATCCAGCATCATTCTAAAAAAACACATTTCTTAAAACTATAAAACAGGATTTTAAATTATTACAAAATCAGCCTCCCATTTTTATTCTTTCACAAAAAAGTAACCTAAATAAGAGGGAGAGAACTTTAACAAATCTTAATGTATTTATCTAAGCAAAAATAAATCAAAAAAATATATCATCTACAAATGAATCTAGTACCTTAAAACAGCATAAGTTATACCAAACACTAATAAGTTCCCAAAAACTTGCATAAAAATTTCAAATTACAAAATCAGTCGTTATTTATTGCTGTAAAAAATCATCCTCGTCGTCACTTGATTCAACCAAAATTGCGTCGGCGTCGTCGTCACTTTCGTTACTTAAATCAGATTTATGCAAAATATCACCAAGTTGAATGGGCGTTTGAGGCCCGTCAAACCACAATATATTGAATTTATTTTCTCTCAGTACCCAACCATTAATTAGAGGATCGTACAAATTTGGAGTAACTTTGTTTGCATTCGTCCAAATTGCTGCAATTTGGTTTGTCCTTCAAATTTTTTGCAGTAGTACTGATTTGCAAGGGGGAAAGTTTTGAACATTAAATTTTTTTTTAACTAAAAGTGGATTTTTTTCTAATGTGCACCCATAAGTTTTAATAAAACATTCCAATCTGGCCTTATCTATATCCTTTAAATTTGGTTTTTCATATAATTTGCAAACATAGCCTTCCAGAGTATTTAGTGTTTCCTGAGGGATGTCTTTAAATGGCTTTGACCCCAATGACGCAAAAGCAGCTTGAGTTTGATTGCAATATTTTAATATTGTAAAAGGTTTCTTTTTTCCTTTGCCATAAAACGAGGCTTCATAATCACAACCACTAAATGCATGGAATGCTGGTAGTGCTTGGCTAAGAGTTGATCCTAAATAATCGTATATCTTTGTAAGATTAATATATCTTAACGAATTATTCGAAATTTGACCAGTTTCCATCCAAACAAGCTTATTTTCTTTTTTAAATTGGTCAACATGCGCTAATGCAATAACTGCAATATCTGTATCTGCAGCTCGTATAACTATATTTTTGCAAACAGTTTTTGTTATATAAAAGAATATTTTACTCTCGGCCTCTTCATGCTCACAATAGTATTCTTGTGCTATTTCCTTTATAAAATGTTCGTTTTTCTGATAAAATTAATAGCAATGATTATCAATGGTTACATATATAGTTTTATTATTAATTATTGGGTAATAAAAGTTATTTTCCCACTCTGGATGGAAACGTCAAATTTCGAATAATTCGTTAAGATATATTAATCTTACACGATTATTTAGGATCAACTCTTAGCCAAGCACTACCAGCATTCCATGCATTTAGTGGTTGTGATTACGAAGCCTCGTTTTATGGCAAAGGAAAAAAAAACCTTTTACAATATTAAAAAATTGCAATCAAACTCAAGCTGCTTTTGCGTCATTGGGGTCAAAACCATTTAAAGACATCCCTCAGGAAACACTAAATACTCTGGAAGGCTATGTTTGCAAATTATATGGAAAACCAAATTTAAAGGTATAGATAAGGCCAGATTGGAATGTTTTATTAAGACATATGGGTGCACATCAGAAAAAATCCACTTTTATTTAAAAACAAATTTAATGCTCAAAACTTTCCCCCTCGCAAATCAGTACTACTGCAAAAAATTCGAAGGAAAAACCAAATTGCAGCAATTTGGACGAATGCAACCAAAGCTACTCCAAATTTTTACGATCCTCTAATTAATGGTTGGATACTGAGAGAAAATAAATTCAATATATTGTGGTTTGACGGGCCTCAAACGCCCATTCAACTTGGTGGTATTTTGCATAAATCTGATTTAAGTAACGAAAGTGACGACGACGCCGACGCAATTTTGGTTGAATCAAGTGACGACGAGGATGATTTTTTACAGCAATAAATAACGACTGATTTTGTAATTTGAAATTTTTATGCAGGTTTTTGGGAACTTATTAGTGTTTGGTATAACTTATGCTGTTTTAAGGTACTAGATTCATTTGTAGATGATATATTTTTTTGATTTATTTTTGCTTAGATAAATACATTAAGATTTGTTAAAGTTCTCTCCCTCTTATTTAGGTTACTTTTTTGTGAAAGAATAAAAATGGGAGGCTGATTTTGTAATAATTTAAAATCCTGTTTTATAGTTTTAAGAAATGTGTTTTTTTAGAATGATGCTGGATTGTTGATTTGTTGAAGTACTCTCTCTTATTTAGGTTACTTATTTGTAAAATAATAAAACTCGGAGAATGATTTTGTGATGTTTTAAAATCCTAAGTATTTTATAGTTTTATGATATGTGTTTTTTTTTGTTGGAACAATGCTTGACTAGATTCATTTGCATTTTTTGTAGAATATTTTTTTTGTTATTTTTTTTTTTAATATACCTATGTATAAATAGTTTTAGGTTTGTTGAAGTACTCTTAGGTTTTGTTGACGAATAAAAACAAGAGACTGATTTCATGATGTTTTAAGAATCCTGTTTTATATTTGTTAAAGAATAATTTTTATTTTATACCAATTTTGCAATAAAAATGTTTGAATACCATTTACCAAAGTAATATTTTATTTCACCAATTTGAGCTATTTACATTGTTTATCAATAAGGGTGAACTTGTAAGTTTGAGAGCGTCTGCCACAGGAGCTCTGCCAAATATTTCGTCTGCCATATTGTTTTTAGTTAACGTACTAATAGGGGAATACACCCACTAAAATTAATGTGTAATGCTTGTCGTTCACTTTACCATAAAATATGCCACTTTGACAGGCGTCTGCCATGGTTAAGCTGTCAAATAAATCGTCTGCTTTCTTAAAATTAATAAATACCTGTGTAGTTTTATGTTATTTTACCAATTTGAGCTATTATAAATATTGTTAACCAAGAGTAAACTTGTCACTTTGACAGCGTCTGCCACAGAAACGCTGTCAAATATTTCGTTTGCCATATTGTTTTTAGTTAACGTACTAATAAGGGAATACACCCACCAAAATTAATGTGTATTACTTGTCGTTCACTTTACCATAAAATATGCCACTTTGACAGGCGTCTGCTAGGGTTAAGCTGTCAAATAAATCGTCTGCTTTCTTAAAATTAATAAATACCTGTGTAGTTTTATGTTATTTTACCAATTTGAGCTATTATAAATATTGTATACCGAGAGTAAGCTTGTCACTTTGACAGCGTCTGCCATAGAAACGCTGTCAAATATTTCGTCTGCCATATTATTTTTAGTTAACTTACTAATAGGGGAATACACCCACCAAAATTAATGTGTATTACTTGTCGTTCACTTTACCATAAAATATGCCACTTTGACAGGCGTCTGCCAGGGTTAAGCTGTCAAATAAATCGTCTGCTTTCTTAAAATTAATAAGTACTTGTGTAGTTTAATGTTATTTTACCAATTTGAGCTATTATAAATATTGTTTACCAAGAGTAAACTTGTCACTTTGACAGCGTCTGCCACAGAAACGCTGTCAAATATTTCGTCTGCCATATTGTTTTTAGTTAACGTACTAATAGGGGAATACACCCACCAAAATTAATGTGTTTTACTTGTCGTTCACTTTACCATAAAATATGCCACTTTGACAGGCGTCTGCTAGGGTTAAGCTGTCAAATAAATCGTCTGCTTTCTTAAAATTAATAAATACCTGTGTAGTTTTATGTTATTTTACCAATTTGAGCTATTATAAATATTGTTTACCAAGAGTAAACTTGTCACTTTGACAGCGTCTGCCACAGAAACGCTGTCAAATATTTCGTCTGCCATATTGTTTTTAGTTAACGTACTAATAGGGGAATACATCCACCAAAATTAATGTGTATTACTTGTCGTTCACTTTACCATAAAATATGCCACTTTGACAGGCGTCTGCCAGGGTTAAGCTGTCAAATAAATCGTCTGCTTTCTTAAAATTAATAAACACCTGTGTAGTTTTATGTTATTTTACCAATTTGAGCTATTATAAATATTGTTTACCAAGAGTAAACTTGTCACTTTGACAGCGTCTGCCACAGAAACGCTGTCAAATATTTCGTCTGCCATATTGTTTCTAGTTAACGTACTAATAGGGGAATACACCCACCAAAATTAATGTGTTTTACTTGTCGTTCACTTTACCATAAAATATGCCACTTTGACAGGCGTCTGCTAGGGTTAAGCTGTCAAATAAATCGTCTGCCCACGTGATTTCGACACATTCTTAAGATGTTTTTTCAAATGAGTGAATGTGGGTTTTGATCAATATTGTTCACCAAATCTTAAAACCACCCTTTTTTAACTGCATCCCCCAAGTTAAAGCTACCACTTTGTAACGGCAGACGGTCGATTTTAGTTTGTCTATACTATGTATAATTAGACCATGTAGGTGAAAATTTTGAAAAATATCGTTCACCGCAATGTTTGTCAGCTCCTATACTATTAGGCGCGTGCGGTTTTATTAGCAGATTGTCGGATTACTCCACACCAGTGGGTATTTTACCCACAGAATATTAACAGCAAGCAGAAGCGACAATACCTGTCGGTACCTTTGATATCGACTGGTCGTTTTTCAGTGACCTTCACACAACGATAACGGTCGATCCACAACTTAATACTCCGAGAAAACTTGCTTATTTTCTACACTGAACGACATTACTTTTTAGTACAGGTGCAAAATATAAAAACTTAAAAAAAGTTGTAAATTTGTTAGTCTTGGGAATTAAGAATATTATTGAAGTAGAAAATGAAAAAAATTATTATATTAAAAAACTTTTAAATTTCTAACGCTTTTACAGATTTGTTTGAGTTTCCTTCGATTTGTGACGGGCAAAAATATGTACTTATATTTTATAAACATGTTATAACATAAATTATAGAACACTATTAGGTACGTCAAAATATATCGTGACTAGGTATACGTAGATATGGGGTGGCGTGAGATAAATATCATTTTATTAAGACGTCAGTAATTTGTTACACAGTTTTTTGCGCTTTAAAAACTACAGTGACGTTTTTGACAATTGCTTTAGTGTCATAGTTACTTACCCATGGATAAAAAAAATGTGGTCCTTCGGGGATAAAAAAAAAGTTAATTCACCCTGAATAAGTAAAAAGCTGTTGTAAAAAAACAAAAATTTTATTCAGAAATACATGTTAATTCTGAAATTACGAACAAACCCGAATCGATAGAAGCTATGCAACCTATAAATTCAATTTTTTAACACCTCTTGGGCAATTAGACACATAACTTACTTAAATTTGTTTAAATACGCCAGAACTGGACGTTTAATAAAATAACGTCAAAAATAATTCAACTTTTCTGATGTTTAAATCCTTACAATAAAATTCGTTTTCATTTAAATCTAGTAGCCATGAAAAATATTTATATTTGTGCTACCGAGCTAAAATTTGGTGTATTTGGATAAGTTTTAAGTGCAAACAACATTTCCTAATAAAAAAAAATTTCCACAGTGAAAAATAAGGGCAATTTATTCTTGAGTGAATTTAACGTTTTCACCTCTTCCTCGTATACGGCGCAATATTTACTAGTTTTGTCTATGCTCTTTTTTGCTTAAGGACTTGCAGAACTTTTCAACCGCCAAAAAAATTTGGTAAGTTTTTAAATAAAAAAAAAACCCTTTGGTGCGAACTTTCTGCCGGTCACTGTATAAAGCATACAAACCTGACAATATAATAATTTTTTTGGGAGGCTCTCCTAATGAAGGAATAATTTCTTCAGGCATTTCTTCACATGTTGGCGAAAGGTTAGAAAACTTTGTGGGTACTGCTTGCGGAAATAAGGTTTTTTTAATGGTTGCACTTCTTGAAAAATATTTTTCTTCGAAATGGTTTTCACAAAGCCGATAGGTTTTGTGTGCATTTATATTCTTTGGCAATAAATCTGGCCTACTGCAGGCGCCTATCCACAATTTTGCACTATAATAAAATATTGTATTTAAAGCAACATAATATCCATTATTTCTACCCCTTTTAAAATAAATCTCACAAAAACTATTTTAACCAGACCTTTACAAATTATATCTTTTATTATTTTATTTTATCATATCAACAATTATTCGCGATTAAACATAAAAACATAAGGAAACTAATAAGCTCCATCTTTGTTTATCAAGTATGTTAAAAATATGTACCTACATCCCAAAAAACTTTAAGATTAAAAATTTTAAATCTATTATCCATATTATAATTAATTGATTATCATAATAATTACCGTTCGTACTCCTTTGGAAAACTAAATAAACTTAATCCTTGGCCGGTTTTGACTGAACAATACGGGTAGACACAATAATATCCAGACCTTTTACTACACAGAACGAAAACAAAATAATATCACAATTAGCTAGGCGCAACGTCAGGTCGCGGACTAAACACAATTTAGACGAGCACATGTTTTTTAGCGATACACAACATCTTTGCGACATGCGCGTACCAAAACAGGACCCGCAAAACGCCGAGCTGTCGCTTTTCGTTGGCTGTGTGTTCTCTGATTTTCCATACTCTGCAATGTCTGAAATATTTGAATTTTTGTATACAATATTTGAATAATATGTTTTAATTCTTAGCGGACGCAAAATTCTCAATAACTATTATAGTAAACTTGAACTTGAATAAATAAGCACTGGCGACGATGCCGGAAAAGGGTGAGCTGTATACAGGGTGTTTCAATAAAAACTCCCAGGCCAATTATTTCGAAAACTAAAAGTGACATGTAAATTCTGTAAACGCCAGTTTTTAGCCTCTATGATTGGCTTCACAACTGTATAAAAAATGTGTTTGAATAATACAAGAGGTAGGTGGCGCCACGGTGCAAAGAATTTTTTCGATGACAGGAACTTTTAAATGTCATGGTTCTTAAAGATAATTAATTTTTGATCAAATTATGTCTCATAAAAATTTTTGATAAATCAAAGATGAACGGAGATATTTAGGGTTAAGTTTTTTTTTAAGTAATTTTAACGAGTATTTTAATTATAAATATTTTTAATATCCTTTAGCAGATTTTAATTTAATTTTGGTAATGATAATTTAAGTGATAAAATGCTCAAGTAGCGCTAAATTATTACGTCCAGTGACGTCTCAGGGGGCGCCTTAACAAATTATATTGGCAAAAAATCGGACGCCACCGAGTTTTTGGTAATTTTTATATTTTTTTCGGATTAAGCAACTAAAAATATTATTTTCTTGTATGTTAAATTGTTTTCATATTATGTTGGCTTCGTTTTCGAGAAATAAAAATAAAAACAATTTTATTGCATATAAGTATACTGCCCTGTTAAGGTAAAGGGCAGTAAGTGCAAAACAATGATTTTGAGTTATTGTCAATTTAGTTTATTTTCTTCTACACAATTTATTTTTTATTGGATTTTCAGTAAAAAAGTATTAAATAACGTTACTAAATATGTCTTATTTTTCACAAAACGGAAAATTCCGTAACTTTGATTTTTGATGAAATTTCATCAGCTACCCACTGCTGTTTGGCTTAACACTAGTATAATATCAAGTTGCTATTTTTTGAAGTAATATTCCAGCAAAAGGCAGTAACTAAGTAAACAGGTAAATACTGCTGTTTACCTTCACATTTAAATTTATGTATTAATTAATTGTGTAGGCAAACAGCAATAAGTTGTTAAGTTACTGCCTGTTACCATAACATGAAGAGTCATATTGTTCGTTACTGCCTTTTGCCATAGGTGATTATGGCATAAGTAGATTCTTAATCGGCTTCAAACCCTGTGTGGACCTAGAGCAGTTACTGCTTAGGCATGCAACATGAATATCTCAGTGAAAATATGAAAAGGAGAGTCGGTTGTACGCCGTATTTTAACAAATGAAACATTATATATATATATTTGTATTCAGCGTATTTTTATTGCTATCGTCTAGCGCTTTCGGCCCATTATAAGGCCATCATCAGGCCTTAGGTTCTAAAAGAAACACACAAACAATTTAAGACTTAATGAAACTAACAACCGAAATCCAATTTTTAAACTCTTTCAGCGATAAGAATTTATTGTTTACCTTAACCTACGCTTGTGGACTTTTGACTCCTCCCATTTTATTAACAATAGAACGGTTTTGCAGAATACAGATATCATAATTTAAAAATCCTGTTTAAATTAAATTAATTTCTTTTTATTTTAAACAATTGACGGAGTTACTTACCTTTTTATAAAATTTTATTCATTATGACTTATTTAAAGTTTTTATACCACCTTTATGTTTTATATTATTCGTCATTTTGTGTATATGAACTACGTTTTTATCTGAGATGTCCCTCACCACTTTGTGTCCATGTGTCAAATGCAAATATCAGTCAGCAGTTGTTTACAATTTGAAACCACTACCAGAAAATTTGTTTAAAAATTTTCGAATTTCTCTTAATATGTTTCTTGTCTCCTGGACATAATTTGACGAGTAAGTAATCTCACGTAGTTTGTTTCAGCTGTTTTTACTCTTGTTTGTGTGTTTCTTTTAGAACCTAAGGCCTGATGATGGCCTTATAATGGGCCGAAAGCGCTAGGCGATAGCAATAAAAATACGCTGAATACAAATATATATAATGTTTCATAAATATCTCTTACCTTAACATCTCTGGAAAACAAAAATCATTAAATAATTAATACGTTGTATTTTTTGCTATTAATACTATTACGAGTTTGCAGCACCGAATTATTATATCGATTTGCTATGTGTGTATGAAAACGGCAATAATTTTGGACACCTCATTCGACCCCATTAGGTAGTTAGTTTTTGGTATAATTTTCATTAATAATTTTGTATAATTTCTCATCAGTTCATTCATAAAATTTAAAACATCTTTTAATTTTATTCTATTAAGCTTTAATGTTTTAACTTTGCTTTTAAACAACAAAAAATAGAACGTATTAATTATTTAATGATTTTTGTTTTCCAGAGATATGCAATAAAATTGTTTTTATTTTTATTTCTCGAAAAAAAAGCAAGATATGAAAACAATTTAACAGACAAGAAAAGGATATTTTTAGTTGCTTAATCTGAAAAAAATATAAAAATTATCAAAAACTCAGTAGCGTTTTATTTTTTGCCAATATTATTTGTTACGGCGCCCCCTGAGACGTCACTGGACGTAATAATTTAGCGCTACACGAGCGTTTTATCACTAAAATTATCATTACCAAAAAATCTGCTAAAGGATATTAAAAATATTTATAAACAAAATACTTGTTAAAATTATTTAAAAAAAAAAGTTTACCGCAAATATCTCCGTTCATGTTGGATTTATAAAAAATTTTTGCGGGGCATAATTTGATCAAAAATTAATTATCTTTAAGAACCACAACATGTAAAAGTTCCTGTCATCGAAAAAATTCTTTGCATCGTGGCGCCACCTACATCTTGTATTATTCAAACACATTTTTTACACAGTTATGAAGCCAATCATAGAGGCTAAAAACTGGCGTTTATAGAATTTACATGTCACTTTTAGTTTTCGAAATAATTGGCCTGGGAGTTTTTATTGAAACACCCTGTATGATAAACAGCACTCAACAGTTGCTAGTTCGCGGCTACCTTAACAGACAGGGGTTGCTTGATAACGCACTAGCGGTGTGAATTTATTTTTACGCGACTTGTATTTGGAATGAATTAAGTATTAATTAGTGTCGTTTTTAGACCCTCTAAAAATATACCAGCACATCTGTGCATGAAAAATAAATATTCACCTACATTGTTTTCTGTTTTCAGGAATATTCTAACAAAAAATATTTAGGCAGATTCTATGACACTAACAATATATTTTTCGATTTATCTGGAAGCATCTGGCTTCCATAATTTATCATGAAAAGAGTTATGTATACAAAAAATCGCAGTCTGAAAAATAATAAATCCAAAAATCTGTTATAAAAACAGTAAACAGGGCTGGGCTGTCAACGGAAAAAGGGCAAAATTATTTTGTTATTTTATTCTTAAAAAGTTACCTTTAGAGAAGGTAGGATGAACTTTCTATTAGGGTCGCTTGGCTTGGTTACTATATATATATATCTTAATAAAAAGGGCGACTTCTTAAATAAACAAAAAAGTTGGGTCCTTAAAGGACGTCAAAACTCGATAATAAAAGTAAATTTTTTCCCTCCCGTAAAATAGAGACTATTTTCTTATTGCGTGTTGTTTTTTTGTTTGTAAAACGAAGATAATGAAATATTTGCGTCAAAGGCGTTTAAGCAATTTGGATTGCAGCATTATAATATTCAGAACAATTTTTTTTTTGAGGAAGTAGTCCATACTCAAAGTGGAGTTAAATGATATAGAAAAAAGAAAAGCACAAAGTCTTACTCCACAATTTTTATTAGAATAACTAGGCGAACCTAGAATAATTCATAATAATTCAAATCGACATGTTTCGAGTGTAGAAACACTCATCATCAGGAAAACAAAGTGAAAGGTACAATGCTGATGTTGATAGCAATAGAGAAAATAATAGTGGGATTGAGCTGTAATAGAGCTTTTAATGGTGTACAAGAGGTGTAAAATTGAATAGTCAAAAGACCGACAATCAAGACTTCAGCATACTGAAATGTTAAGGGTTAGGGCAAAGGCACTGTCCTGGGCAGAAAAATGAGGAGAGCAAAAGAAAAATTAGGAGAGTTTTAAAAGACTTATATGTGAAGAGAAAAAGTTGTTTTTCATAAAAGTCGAAGCATCTGTAAAAAATAGAAAGGGGAATGTAGCAAATGAAATTTAATAAAATGAGATAGATTAGCTTACCATTTAGCTTAAAGTAAAATACTGTTGGGGTACCAGGCTTTTTACGGCCCACAGTTACCCCGGCAGGAGTCAAAACATACACATTTAGTGCAAAATTAATATTTTAAAAAAGTTTTAACAAGTTTTTTGTTTCACTAGAACAATCTAGATCTTTGCTGGAGAAGTTCCACGGCAACCAGCACGCGTCAGATGGGAAATGAACTTGAACTTGACATTGTAAAAGGGGGAACAAATGACAAGTGTTTTGGCGGTTAAATTGAAGAATCTTTAAGTAGGCAAGCATAGTTCGCCTAGTTATTCTAATAAAAATTGTGGAGAAAAACTTTGTGCTTTCCTTTTTCTATATAATTTTTTTTGGTTGTAACGCTTGCTTTTTATTTTCGGTGCGAATGGAAATAATATTTTTTCAACGATATCTCAGACGTCACGCTTTGGATTAATGTTATAAGGAGCCCACGTGCACAGGGAGCTTGTTACAGTGGAGACAAGTTAAACGAAGGGTTTACTACACAATAACCGATTACCTGTTGCTACCTCTGAGCTTCCCGAAAAAGACAGTTTGTAGGTGGAATAAATGAAACAATCGGTTTTAAAACATTTTCTATTGTCAAGGGCATCTCGGTTTATCACAGTGTGTCTGAGTGAGATACAATAAAAAGAATGACTATGAAATATGTATGAAAGAGAAAGAAAGGAAGTATGCCTACGCTCGCGGCAAACTACTTGCGAAGACGTTCGCGAATAAATAACGTAAACGGAGGCGGTCGGTAAAAAGTTCCAAGACAAGCGGTAGCATTACCAACAGTCAGTAGCGGTTCCCTAAAACGTCGGTTTCCTATGTAAAAGAGTCATAAGTGCAGGTTTCACAGATATAGAAGTTCTGGCTTTAAAGCAGCGTGTAAGACACAGACAGAGAAAATTTTAAATCTTATTAAAATATTTAAATTTTTTACAGATTATGCAAAACACAATTATCCAATTTTTATTTGTTGTCATTAAGATATTAAACAAACAAAAATTTATTTAATTGAAAAATTAAAAAAAAAACTTCTATTAATCTTTATTACTTTTCTGTCAATAAATGCTCAGTTGTCCATTATTGTTTGGCAATATCATAATTGCAAGTAAAACTAATTTTAAACATGTATAATTACTTCGGGAGACATTAACCTAAACTCATGTCTTATTCGTGCTTTCAACTTTTTAAGATTTGCCTGTTTCGTCTTAAAAACTATTTAAGTACCGCCATAAAATGTAGTCCAAAGAAGCAAGGTCTGGAAACCTGGGTGGCTATTCAAAAGATCCCCTTCTACCAACGCCTGGAAATACTGCATCGAGATATCCACGGACAGGTCTTGCAAAATGGGAGGGTACCCCATCTTGTTAAAATCAGATGTTTCTATTCGGGACATCAAATTCTACAGGATCAGGAAACAGAATAGTCAAATTCGAAACGCATCAGTAAGATTTCCTCCAAAGAAAATTGCTCCTATAACTTGAATATCAATAATACCTGCACAAACATTGAGTTTGTCTGGGCATTGAGTGTGACCTTTCCTCATCCAGTGTAAACGCTCGTCTGCCAAATTATGACAATTTTGTCGGTTTACTTAACCATTTAACATAAACGTTAATTAATCAGAAAAAATAATGTTTTTTGTGTTTACATCATTCCTCTCTAGTAGATCCATTGTTAGCCCGCAGAAGTGAAGTCTTCTATCAGGATCATCTTCTGTCAATTACTGGAGGACTGTTGTTTTGTAAGGATGAAATTATTGCGCATTGAGATTTTTTTTTACTAAAAATTGGCTTATTTTGTGTTCTCTAGTCTGGTGGAGATAATAGGGTTTTCTTAAACAGCCCATAGTACTTTAAATTCGATCTCTTCATAAAGCGCACTATCGATGAATATGTTTTTCTAACATGCCCATGTTCTCGAAACTGTTTCTTCATCTAGCTTACAGTACCTTGGGATGTGGTAAATCGGGATATTTCTCTCCGAATAAATGAATAACTTAATTTTGTGTTCTTCTCCTATCTCCATATCCAGTGTCATCATTAAAATTTCAATCTTGTGTTTTTCACCAAAAAAATAAATTATCTTGTCGGACTTTCATTGTCTTTATTTTTTTACTGAACACAACCTTTTTGTTAGTTAGTATCTCTAACTGTTTTCGAGTGTAAACTGTGGATGTGTGTTTACGTTGTCGCGTACTAGTGCCTAAATACATCGCACCTTTAAAATTAAAGTGGCACAATCCAAAAAATAGAGTTTTGAAGAAAAGAGGAAAAACTGTAAAATATATTGGACCCCTCTAACTCTTTTGTCTCCTAAGCCCAAGTAATAAATTAAATTAAATGTTAAATTTGAGAAAACATTAGCTAAATGGTTTTATTAGAATATTATTTAAATTCGATATTAAAACCTACCCTTAATAGTAAAAAAAATTAAAATAAAAAACAAGTTAGGTCTTTTTACTGCCAATTTTGTTTTAACAACCAACGAATTATTTAGAGTTATGACAATTTAACATTAAAATTGTCGTTGTACTCAGCGAGTCATTCTAGAATAATGTCATTATTTTATTAAAGACCACTTACCTTTTTGTAAAATGTTTGGAATCAAGTCAGTTTATACTTAAAGCAGTGTCAATTTTCCGTCGAGTGCGACAACATACTGAGAGAGATTTTCAAGATGGCCGGCGGTGAAAGATCGCTAGTCAGTTCGGACCAACGAAAAGTTAAAAAACTGTGTAATCACTGTAAAAAGGACGTTCTAGAACATGTTCAGTGTAAAAAGTGCGGGTTCTACTTTCATCCAGCATGTTTGAAGCAGTCAGCGATGCAAAAAAGTGCCGTTTGTGTGCATTCGGAGGAAAATGTGAGTGAGGTAACCTCGAAAATAACCTCCCCAGACGTGACTCTTTTGAAGGCCCAAATGGATGAAATGATGAACAAAATAAGTGTTTTAGAGAAAAACGAAATTGTTCTGGAGAAAAGAATTGCAATTCTCGAAGAAAAGGTGGAAAATCTCCAATCTACAAAGAAAAGTAAGCAAAAAGTGGCGGGAAACAAGGAAGAGCAAGCTGGCAACAGCGCAACCAAGCCGAAACCACAAAGGAAGGACTCTGCGGACCTGTCTCGGCCTGAACAGAGTGAAGATAGCTTCGTAGTTCAACTAAATCAAAACAGAAGTGAAAATGACCTACCTCCAACGGTTAGATCAAAAAATGCTCCAGCAGTCATTTTGGACATTGACGTTGACACTAGTGGCAACCGCACAGATGGCGCGAAGAAAAATTTGTCATTTCCATCGGGAGGAAATGAGAGGAATAAAATGGGCGATATCCATGGTAACATCGAAAATACAGAGTCTGAATGGCAAATGGTCAAGAAAAAATCAAAAATTAAACGTCCTGACCCTACTAAAGGCACCAAAAGTAATGTAACACAGCTACTGGTGGCAGAACCCAAAAGTCTGGCTTGGATTTTTCTCTCGGGATTTCAACCCAGCACAACTTCAGAGAACATCACTGAATACTTAAAAAGCAACGGCTTTCAGAGCTGTGCATGTTATAAGATGCGTACTAGAAAGGATAAAGTAAAAAGTTCTTTCAAGCTTTCTGTTCCAATCAACAGGCGAGGTGAGGTTATGTCCCCGACACTCTGGCCAACTGGCATAGTCATCAACCATTTTCTGAACCTACAAAGACGCCCAAATCCAAGCAAGGGCGTGACAAATCCAAAATAGAATTCAGTATTCTACATCACAATGTGCAGTCCATTGGTAACAGCATGGACCAACTAGAGGTTTTGGTAACAGAAAACAAGTGCAATGTAGTTGCAATCACAGAGCACTGGAAGAATGCTGAACAAATTAAGTCATACAACCTTACGGACTTTGAGCTGGCATCGTCTTATTGTCGAAGTAAAAGTCTACATGGTGGTGCTGCATTGTATGTGCGGCAAGGGACAAGCTGGAAGCCACGTTTGGACCTTACAAATATTTCAGAAGAGGCTGTTTTCGAATGTGCGGCGGTGGAGATAATGGTTAGCAGGACTAGAATGGTTTTTTTGTCAGTATATAGAACCCCTAATGCTGATATGGATTCTTTCTTGGTAAAAACTGAAAGTGTTCTCAATAAATTACTGAGTGAAGATGTTTTAATTTTTCTAGCTGGTGATTTTAACATAGATATAATGCAAAATGACAGAAGCTCTGCCACTTTTTTGTCTCTCCTGGGTTCATATAACATTTTTCCTTCAATATCTGAAAGTACAAGAATTGGCAGGACTGCTAGCTCTTGTATTGACAATATTTATACTAACTGTAACACTTATAATGCTAAAGTTTTACACACTAACATTTCGGATCACACTGGCCAGATGCTGACATTTTTGGTGGATGACAGTGGGGCTCCGGAATTTCTGAATCGAAGGGTCTTTGATAACCAAAGCAGACAGCTTTTTCAGCATATGCTATCTGAACAGGACTGGCAGATGGTCTTTGAGGTAAATGAGTGGGATGTAAATGGTCAGTGGGAAGCTTTCCGACGTACTTTAATGCCAATTTTTAACCATTGTTTTCCGACAAAAAAGAAAAAAATTAAAACTAAATCGAAGTCTAGCATTTTCTATAGTTCTCCTCTTATCGCTGAATGCAAAAGTGAGTTGGATGTTCTGTTGGTACTAAGTAGACATAACCATAAATATCTGGCTGCATATAATACAACTAAACATAAATACAATAACCTTTTACAACAATCTAGGAAAGCGCACTATACTACAAAAATCGCAGATAGTGATAATAAATCCAAATGCACTTGGCAGATTGTAAATGAGATCAGAGGTAGTGGCTCAAAGAAGCAGGAATTAGGTATACCAGGTAGTCCACAGACAGTTAGTAACTTACTTAATCAATATTTGGTGGAAGCGGCACCAAATTTAATTAACAAACTAAATAATACTAAGTTCATTAATAAATTACCTTACAACAACAACTCTCTATTTTTAACACCAGTAACCACTGTGGAAATACTGGAGATTATAAGCAAACTAAAAAATAAAAAAAGCTCAGGTTTCGATGAGATATCGAGCAACATTATAAAATCATGTGCCGGAGCATTGGCAGCTCCTCTCTGTCATATTGTAAATAATTCATTTAGCCAGGGAACATTTCCTGAGGGACTTAAATTGGCGATAGTCAAACCTCTTTATAAGAAGGGTGATCCTTCCCTTCCAGAAAATTATAGACCTATTAGCCTTCTCTCCTCTTTCTCCAAAATATTTGAAAAGGCAATGTGTGCACGATTATTAAACTTTTTTTCCAGTGAACAATTATTGAGCAAGAGTCAGCATGGTTTTTTGGCAGGAAAATCAATTAACACTGCGGTATACGATTTTGTGAGCGACGTTATAGACTGCTTTGAGAACAAGAACATAGCCTTGGGATCATTCCTGGATTTGTCAAAGGCCTTTGATTGCCTGGACCATGCTATTCTGCTAGACAAACTAGAGCGGTATGGAGTAAGGGGTCCCTCTTTGTTGTGGATACGGTCTTATTTGCAGGGTCGAAAGCAGAGGGTTGTAATAACGAAACATGGGCAAAACTGTTATTCCGAGGAGTTGCCGTTGACTATGGGTGTTCCGCAGGGAAGTGTTATAGGCCCCCTTCTATTTATATGTTACATCAACGACTTAAGCGAAGAAGTGACTGATGAGGAAGTCTCAGTTGTTAAATATGCCGATGATACAAACATTTTGGCGGATGCGCCCACTGTGGATGGTGTCCTGGAGGCAATGTCGAGGGGTCTGTCCTGTGCGGAGAAATGGTTCAACGGTAATAGGCTTGTGCTTAATACAGGCAAGTCAAACTTTATTTTTTTCAGAACTGCACAATCAAGTGTTGTTTGTCCAGAACGGATAAGGCTGCTGTCTCAGGACCTGACTGTCGCACCGGAGGCTAAGTTTTTGGGGATCTACCTGGATTGCCATCTCAGCTGGGAGAGGGAGGTCGAGTACGTCTCTGGAAGGCTGAATGGCTGCTGCTATTCGCTTCGGGTTTTGAGAGACTATGTGGATGCTGATGCCCTGCTTATGATTTACCACGCAAACTTTGTTTCCATCCTTCGTTATGGGGTCATGTTCTGGGGTAGCAGTGTGACAGCATGGAGAGTTTTCCTTGTACAGAAGAGGGCGTTGCGCATAGTTCTGGGCATGGGTAGGCTGGAGTCTTGTAGGGGAGTATTTAGGAGTCACAACTTGCTTACACTAGCAGGCTTATATATTTATGAATGTGTGATCTTTTTATATAAAAATAAGCATCTGTTCTCGGCTCACTTACCACAACATGAACACGATACCAGGTCAATTAACTATAACATCCCTTTGCGCAAACTGACTCTCTCTAAACGCGGTCCTGCCTTTTCGTGTATACAATATTACAACAAACTTCCTTTGGAGCTCAAGCAGGCAAATAGCTTGCATTGCTTCAAGAGGAACTTATTAAATTATATCATTGCTATAGAACCCTACAGTGTTGGGGAGTTTCTGTCATCGGCAATGTAGGCCATCCTTTCATGATTTCTTTGCTTTGTTTTCCTTTGTTTTTATTGAAGATTTTAATATGTCGTGAAAGTATAATATGTACCTTTGTTTTAATTTTATTGAAAATTTTAACGTGTTATAAAGTTTTGTATTTATGTATTTATTTATTTTAAATTCTGTTTGTTGTGATTATTATTATTATTGACGCAGCTTTGTTAAATACATTTAAGTATTTTTCTAAATATAAGAATTTTGAATTTGAATTTGAATTTGAATTTGAAATAATACTTTTTAGTGTTAAAAAGACGCGCCAATACCATTAATATGAAAAGGCATAAATAGGTTCCTCTAATTTGGGAGAATTGATTTGGTATTAGGTCAAGCGGCAGCTAATAGAGTACGGTATTTAGTGTTATTTTATGATTAATCTTAGAAATATACAATTTTCGAGTTGTGTCACTTTACTTTTAAAGGTGCGACGGATTTATCGATTTTTTTTTTAATTTGAAACGAAAAAAAAAATAAGTTTCTTTTATTATCCTAAAAAAATTACAAGGGATAAAAATTTATAATTTGGTACTTGTATTATAACTTAATATGCCCTTTAAAAATAGTTAATAATCAACTAGGTTTCCCAATTCAAAAAATTATCAATATCGTCACTTATTGTCTCTAACTTGGAACACATTAAATATTTTTATATGATTTAAAACTTAAAAAATGTTACTGGCTAGACCTATTCAGGCATGATAACGATGAATCGGATGATTTTCTCATTGTGTGGTTGGCAAGATTCAAATATATTTAAAGACCCAAATCATTTTATAATGATTTAAGTTTTTAAGTATTTCCAGAGATCGTTTAAAAATGTTTAAATCATTTTATAAAAATTTAAATAGCTCTAAAAATTTAAAACATTATGAAAGGATTTAAAACCGATTTTTAAACGGCAAATCACATATACTTTCAGAAAGATTTAAATGTATTAACATAAAAAAAATCCATTTAAATCACACTAATTGTGACATCCCCACTAACAAGTAGAAAATAAATGCGGGAGATAAAGTAATTATGAAAGGAAGATAAATCGAATGGCTTTAATTAAAAAAGTGTTTTTGTTGTGTTCTTCGTCGAAAATAATTCGGATTTGAGTCTCGTTCCATTAATTAATTTTAAATTAATATAAATTTTTCAGCTTCTCTATACCAGAATAGCAATATGTCTATGGAACAGTTCAGAGCGACTTAAACAGCAACTGGATGCTTCCACAAATTCAAATCATTACCAAACAATATGTCCTAGAACACCTGGAAGGTACCGAGGAGAAAAAAAGGTAATAAAAATATTCAGAATATCATAACAATATTTTAACAGTTTTGGTCAAGTAGTTTTGAAATGTTTGCATAAACAATTGGAAATTAATATGCTTTATATAATTTTAAATTTATATAGAAACATATAGGTAAATGGTATATTGTACAACTCTAGCGGCTTTAGGAGGAGGCGAGGGGGGACCGCGCTCCTGACTAATACTTTCTCAATGTTTCACCATTTACACATTTTTATTGAAATATGAATTAAAACGCTGAGCCTTGCTTCTTGAGATTAACATTTAAATATGTAAATATTTTTATGTTTTTAGCTCCCTTTTATAGGTAGGCATTTTACAAATACCTTTAACAGGAATTATTTTTGTTACATTAATAATATCGATACGTAGATCTAAAGTGTTTTAATCCTGCGAATTTTCGATTTGAATAAACTTCTGTAAAATTTTAATTTTCAGGCTAAACGTTATTGTTCGAAACATTTTTTAGTTCTATTCCAAAAAAAAAATACTAAAAATCATTCGAAAATCACAATAGGTCACAAACACAGCTCAGCAACACTGTATCGTAAGCATTAGTTATAAAATGAACAAATTAGAAGAAATCGGCCTCACTCGTAGTAAAAACGCATGTGCAGCGTTTCCACAGTGATTTCACTATTACATATTAATTTGATTCAATTTAAAAAATTGTAAGAAATCTTACAAGTAGAAAATTAAAAAAAACACACACCTATAATATTTAGTATAATATTTTGACTAAGAAGATACACATGACAAGTGCATTTAGTAGTTATTTATGTACCAAGGCAGGAAAGTGATTCTTTATCGGACGAGATTGAAATTATGAGATGAGCGAGCGAGGCGAATAACAGGCGAGTTCGATAAAGACACTTTACTGACGTGGTGCATACAAAATATTATCGCCAAACGTTCAGAATTTATAATAAAAAAAATTGAGGTATAACTCATCGCATTTTATTATAACAAAGTAAACAGCAAATATAGAACAAATCAACTTAATATTTGTTATATTAAAAGAACGTAGGTACACCCTGATGTATTATAAAAATTAATTCCTGAAGGCGAAGGAGTTCCAACTGAAAACTTTTGAGGATTATTATCTAAGTTAAAAATGCGAATTGAATAAATGAAATGAAAAATGAAAATACTTTACCTACCGCAAATGCGGCAGATAAAGTATTTTATTTTACAATAAAATAAGGTATTCGTTTACTTCCGGAAATCACTCTGATAATGTACGGCTTTACTGACGTTTGACGATAAAATAATTTATATAACCTTCGTTTTCAAACACAGGCAATCAGCAAAAATGTGTCATAATTGATTTCTGTTCAAAACGAAATTTAATCGTGACAAAATGTAAACAATTATGTCTCTCTTTGTATAATATGTCTAAGTGTCCCTAATCCGTATTTTCGTAGGTTCCATGAACATACTACCCAACCTGAATAATGTATAAATTATACTTAAAAGTTGCTATTTGACTAAGCACCAGGCTTTCAAGTTACAGGCCATTACCAGTAAAGACAAAAGACAAGACACCACTGCCTACCTGATTACCTATACAATTTTTGTAACCAGAAAAAGAATGTTCAAAATTTTCATAATACTCCCCAAAGTCAAAGGCAGTTAAATCTGGTGATCTCGGAGGCTATTCCATCACTCCCCTTCTATCAATCCGGAAATACCTCGTTAACCACTGTCGGACGAGCATAAGTTAATGAGTCGCCGTCCTACTGGAAATGTAGCAGAACTTCCTGTAAAACTAAATTACCTGCTGCATCATTTTGAATTTCTAGCTCGTGACTTTTAAGAGGAAAGATAGTTGCTTCAAGCATATTAAGGTATACATCTGTGAAGTTTTACGAAATATTGGACCAACGATGGCATTTCCAAGAATACCAGCCCAAACACATTACATTTTTTTTGCCATTTTGTATGACGGTTGACCTGACGGCCTACGGTGCTTCTCGTGTTTGCTTAGAATACTAAATTACCCTCCATTTAAAATAACTACGAGCCGCCACTGTATAATATATTATGCAGGGTATGGGCAAATGTTCCGGAACGGCTTAATTACAGGCGAACGAAAAGTGATATCGGATCCGGGTTTTGGGCAATCTATAGGAATAAAATTTTACTATTTGACTATTATACCATAATAATATGTCAGTAATGTCACCAACTGTCAAATGTTGACGTTATTTTTTTTTTAATGGAACACCCTGTATATTTATACATTTTTAAATTCCACATAAAATTATAATTATTTTTTATTAAACGCACTATTAGTCTAAACTTCATAGTTTCCGAGATATTGACTCTCGAAAAGTGACATTTTTAAACTTTGACAGCTTATAACCTTCTAACAGTAAGTACGGCAAAACGGCTTACATGTCCCTATCTTCAATTTTTATTATCTTCCCAAAAAAATCAACTTCCTGTTAAACCGGATGTAACTCGAAAGCAGGAAATATAGTTGTTCCGGTTTAACTGGAAGTTGATTATTTTGCGAAGAAAATTGAAGACAGGGATATGTAAGCCGTTTTGCTTTAAGACGTACTGTTAGAAAGTTATAAGCTGTCAAAGTTCAAAAATGTCACTTTTCGAGAGTCAATATCTCGAAAACTATAAAGTCTAGACTAATAGTGCATTATAATTTTATGTGGAATTTAAAAAGGAAAAAACATACAGGGTGTTCCATTAAAAAAAAAACATAACGTCAACACTTGACAGTTGGTGACATTACTGACATATGCTATAATAGTCAAATAGTAAAATTTTAGTTCTATAGATTGCCCAAAACCCAGATCCGATATCACTTTTCGTTCGCCTGTAATTAAACCGTTCCGGAACATTTGCCCAACCCTGTATATTCAGTGCTTATGCGCATCAAGTAACAAATTATAAAAAAAACTGAACCATAAAGAGAATAACATTAGCATAGAATATATAGCTATTGCGTAGCTATATATTCTGTGACATTAGTCATGTAGGCGTATGTGGTTTTTATATAGGTAATGTGTTTTAAATTATAGGTACATTATTATGCTATTACTCTATAACGCCTATTTTTCATACATATTGTTATCCTTTTGATATCACTAAATTACATTACTTTACATAATATAACAAAACGTATATACAGTGCATATTTTTTTAAACTTAAGACATGGGTTGTGCATGGTAATTCTTTCATACTCATGTTAATTTTTGTTCCACTAGAAAATTAAGGCAACAATTTGACAGGTACATCGATTAGGGCATTCAATTCACGTTAAACAGTTTTTCCCAGTAATCCCGTACCAATTTCAGCAAAAATTATTATTTGTTGATGAGAAATTACAGTTTTTTTCTTCCTTGTACCTTGCACTTGAACATAATGTCTTCATGTCTATGATTTTTTTAAGTCATTGCTGTTGCCACATTTTATTTACTAAAATGTCTCATTATAGGTACTCTAAATTCTAAATCAAAAAATATGCTTAGTCTCGAACTGCATTAGGAGAATTCCATGTAGGAAAGTTGTAGATCACTTTGTAGTTGAATATCCCAACCGCCCTATTCGGTAAGTCTACAGTATACAGGTTGGAAGAGCCGATCAGCCAAATTTTAAAATTGACATGACAACTATGTAATTTATAAACAGGCTGATAATGTTCGGCGTATGTCAATTTTGCTGCTGTTATGTGTATAAATACCGTGCGAGCAAAAATTATTTGCATCAAACAGAGCCTTGCATTTAAGGACGTAATGCTTAGCCGTAGAGCTATCCAAGAATGTGGTAACATTTCTCCAGAGATGCTGGTCAACTAGATATATCGTCCCCATATCATTGTGATCTAAACCAAGCCCTACGTTTTTTAATCCAAGCCCTCTTTGATGCAAATAATTTTTGCTCGCACGGTATAAGAATTCCTTTTTCTTTGAAATATCCGATTTATAATAAAATATCAAAATTAACTAGTTTTTGTAAGTTTTTCGTGTGTTTCCGCATCTAAAATAGTTATTCCAAGCTAATAAACGTCTTTAAACGTTATCATCGAATAGGTCGACCATAAAGTTGATGATTTTAAAACTTTGGCCTTATCCATGAAAAATGCAAGAAAAACTTCTTTAAATTTTCTGTTTCATGAACATTGCACCATTCCATAAAAATTTCATAGTGTTTTAGATAGATTATCCGGGATTTTTCTGGAAAAGGAATTTCTAACAATTGGTTAAGTGAATATTTTAAAACACAATAAAAATGTAACTATAGAGTAAGAGAATTTAAAATGAATGTGGTCTACAAAGTGAAAAACGTTGACAACTGTTAGTTGGATAACGATTATTTCCAACGCATGGAAAAATCTGCAATGCCAATAGTTAAAATTCGAATTTTTTTACTGGTGACAGTACGTTTTTAAAATGGGACTGTAATTAAACAAAAGGATCTGGGCTCGCCCGAATTCGTTCTAAAAATAAATCCACTTTCAGTGGCGGAAATGTGTCAATGTGTAGACTGGGATTGCAGTACCGTCATTATTGGTCCCTTTTTTATAGACGATTTACACTGTATCAGAAAACCTTAACCACGCATTTTCCAAAAGTTGAATAGTGAGTTTTGGTCCATTTAAATGGCCTGGACTTGATATCCTTGGATTTGTACTTCAAAAGAGTTTAAACGATATTATGGATAGGCCACAAAATTCAGGAAAATTAAGAAACCGAATTATTGAAGCTTCTCAAAATATTACCGATAAATTACAGAATGTTAGAAGCGCCTTTGAAAATATATTAGGCTTAGCAGCAAATAATGGGTAAATTGAACAATTTGTTGAAGATCTTTAAAAACTTTAATTAATAATGTATTTTTAATGTAAAGGGAGCTATTTTTTTAAAATGTTTACTTTATAAAACTAAAGAATTTTTTAATATTTTGCATGTTTAATATATAAAATTTATTTCTCCATTTTTAATCTTTTTAACAGAAAGTAGCAAAGAATGTAATGCTCGGCGTTTCAATATGTTACCAATCGAGCTTTATCTCTTTAGCGGCAACTTCAAAGCGCAACTGGTAAACTATTTAAACGTTGACAAACTTTATGAACATTTTTGGAATACAGGTCATGTCCTAAATAAATACACATTGCTAACAACTATTCTAGAAATAATTTAAATACATAGAACTGGCACTGTCAGTATCAATACCTGACATACAGATACAGAGTATTACAGAGGATAAAAAGTTGTGTTTTGCCAAAAAAGTCATTTTCTACATATTTGCTAGCTTCACTGGTAAAAGTAAATCACTGTGGTGTCCTGTTGAAAATATCCAAAATGTAGTTCGTCGTCAAGTAATTGCTCCACAAATGTATTCAAAATATTGTCTCTATACCGCTGTGCTGTAACTGTGTCATGGAAAAAAATAGGACCAACCATTCTTCTTCGGGAAAAAGCTAACCAGACACCAATTTTTTGAGGGTGCAATGTGGACTTTACAAAAAAATGGGGATTTTTACTACTCCACATGAGTGTATTCTGAGAATTCACATAACCGGAGAGGTGGAACCAGCCGAAAAAAATGTCAGGTCTAATAAATCATTTATTTCCATAAATTTTGAGTAAACCATTGTGAGTAATTTCTGCGTCTTTTAAAATCTGCGGCTTGTATTTCTTGGAATACTTGCACTTTATAAGGAAATAAATTTAGCTGCTTCTCAAGAATAGTCCTGTATGTTCCATAAGATCTTCCCACTTCTTGGGACAGGCGCGTCTTATAGAATTTGTTGGCGTATTTTGCATTATTTCACGAACGTTTGCTACAGGTTCTTCTGTTCTTACAGATGGTCTTCCTCTGCTCCTTTTTTGTGTTGTATAGAACCTGTTTCCCTAAACACAGCCACGGTTCTTTTCAGGCAATGATAAAAATTCCCAGCAATAAAAGCAACGTTAGGTAAATGTTCGTGAAAATCGCCCATGCACAAAGCCGGATTGTATTGCCACTTATCATTTACTCTAACCCCGTTTCGAAAATACGCTTCAACCATGAATGTTTTGTGCTGTTCCGTAAATCCCATTGTGTGAATTGTTCAAGAAATTGGAAAAATTAGCGATGAATCAAATTACTTGTAACGACTGTCAAAGATGACGAAATAACTAATTGATTGTTAATTCAGGTAGTTACTGACGCCCAACAGGTATTAAGCTCTACTGCTAAGCATTTCGACTTCTTAGATGCAAGGCCCTCTTCGATGCAAATAATTTTTGCTCGCACGGTACATGCCTCGTCGTAAAAAAAAAGTGAAACTGTGACTATTAACTCCGAGTAGTCTTCTGCCATAGCATTCTACTACTCGGCTGGTAAATATAAAAACCAACTGTATAGCGGAGAGGCAAACCAAAATGGTATTTCATTTTTTGACATGTTGACGTCTTGTTCATGATTTTGGCAAACAGAACTAACCTAAAAATATACCGATGTCAATGTCATAAATCTAACCTCAAATAAACAAGCCAACATCAGAGTTTTGTCATGAATCGACAATCAAAACAAACCTCAAATTATTTACTTAAACCCCGTGCCGCCGATATGGAACTCAACACTTATCCAGGCTGACCCCTCGGAGACACCCTCCTATCTGGATCAGTCAAAGTCCCTAAATAATGTGGCTATAGGAATGCTGTCTCGCTTACTCCTTTAAAACCGAGAAGGCTATGATAAGAACAATCAAAATCGATCGAACTTATATTAATAATCCTGAGGCCAATTACAATATTATGTGTTTAGAGAGCTTATTTTGTTTAAATAATTTTAATTTCCTGTAAACTGGAAGAACAATTCCCATAAGTTTGAGATAGACAATGAGCCTAATGAATAAAAATTAAGCAATTACTTGAAGCAATTAATTTTTAGTAAAAGCAATTGCTTGACTAGCAAATGCTATAAGTAAAAGCGATTGCTAGATCTGGATATGAATAAAATTTTGAAGCTATTGCTGTTTTTCTTACACCTCTGTAGCAAATGCTTATTCAACACAAGTTCAGACTGGCTTATCCACTTGTTCAGATTATAGATTTCATGTTCAGTTTGGTGCTCAATTTGCAAAAGAGTTGACGTAAATACAACAACGTTGGTCTATTTATTTAGTACAATAGTAACCTGTTACGTTTTTGTGGAAAATAGGAAACTTATATTTGTAATATGGCAGATTTCAGTGAAAATGAGAAAAGTGATAGTAGTGATGAAGAAATTAAAGACAAGCAATTGATATTCGTTCACAAATTGAAGCAACATAAATAAATCTCTCTGACCACAACCGTTTAGCTTCCACAACAGCTTCAGCACTTGTAGTAAATTTAATAAAAATATTGGCCTTCTCAAAAACTACATTCATTACAGAAGTGTATGTCTTACAGACAGTAGTTTGGTGAACACCGAGTTTTTCACATACACAATTTCCACAGAAAGACTTTAATCTTATTTAAAGGCAACAGTATCAGTCAAAAAATAATAAATAATTTGCCAACCACTCGACATTTTCACAGTAAAATCGATATAACTTTCTGAAATCATCATATATCGTCGGTTTGGAAGAATACTGTCACAAGTCAAAAATCGTTAATTTTCAAGAGAGCATTGTAAAATATTAATTTTTTTAATAACACGATTAAATAATACTTGGTAAATTATTTACAGAAACTAGTTTGTGGTTGCAAAAGTACTTAACAAGTGCCACCCTTAGACCTAAAATATTTATATTTTGGCTTACCCGTACAGGTGGTATTACCTTTAATTAACTTTTGTGTCGGTATTCCTCAAAACAAATCAAAATGAGACAATATTGCACAAAACAATAGACATAAAATAATCCTACTCGATAAGGAATACTGTCCTAAGTTAAAATGTGACAGTCTTGTACCAAAAAAATTCTATTAGTTGAACCTATTTTGCAAAAAATACTGTACAATATCAAGATGTAACGGTTATGCCCAAAATTAAAATCATAAAATACGTACCTTCTCAAATTGTGACACTGTTCTACAAAAAACGAGAAACGATTCATACAACCGCTTAAGCACAATTGATCTTCTGCCGGTCTACCACAAAAACATATACCATACTTTAAGAAAATCAAACCGTCACATCTCGCCATCTAACGGTTACTAGATGAATTTAAGATGTGACGCTTTTTCTAAGATAACTATAGATAAATTTAAAGTTAGATCGTAGAAAAAACTAAAATATGAAATTTTTTGACTTGTGACAGTTTTCTTCCGAACCGACGATATATCTGTAATTTTAACATACACTATAGATTTTTTTACGGACGTTCATATATTCAGCCATAATTGAAGACACAAATTAAAAGCAACGCACGTGTATGCCGCGGAGAACTAAAGTTGACTGCTACCAAGCAAATGATGCAGGAGTCGACCTACCTTAAGAAGTTGAAAGCGATTGCTAAAAAAAGCAATTCCTTAATTTATTCATCACATTTTAGCAAACAATAGCAATTGCTTCTATTTTTTATGAAAAAGATTGACTAGAAGCAATTCTTGCACTTTTAAGGAATTGCTGGACAGCAATTAGATACTTTATTTTTTATTCATTGGCTTTCAAGAAATTACTTTGATTTTATAAGAAAAAGCAATTGCTTCATTTTTATTCATTAGGCTCACATTTTCTTATGCATATATATTTAACAAAATTACTTTTCTCACTGTAGGTGGACTAATTTAAATATACCACGCAGTATCTAACCTTAATCCCAATCAAACATTTATCTTTTCACTTAAATATTTTACATTTTATAGCGGAACTTTACCAGATTTGATTACAAAGTTTCCTTAAACGGATTATTACCTGCAAAACCTAAATGGAAATGAAATTATTAACAAGTATTAAATTTGAAAATATAATTACAAATTTCGGGCCTGTTTATTTGGATAAAAGAGATCAGTTGGGTCAGGAGCGCCTTGAACGGGTTGGTCTTTGTTCAAGAAAGGAGCAAACGTTTTGATTTGACTGAAAAAAAGCTCAAAAATTTTAAAATCTTATAAAATACTAATAAAAAAATTACTACTAGCGGTTACCCGCTTTGCTTCCGCAATTCAATAATTGTTATAAATTTGCTGTCGAAACAAAGCAGAGAATATTCTATATCCTACCCAATAGAACCTTTAATATGTACCCTTGTTATCATAATACAGTGTGATCAGTAAAATTTGACTTTGGCATCAAGTTCTGCTTCGATTCAGATGAAAATTAAACAAAAAAGTAGTAGTCACGTGATTCGCATTATCTGTCAAATTTTAATAATATATATTTAGTTTTTTCCAAATAATAATTCAAACGTGGAGTTATTTCTCATATAATATGGAAAAAAGTTATTGAAAAAAGATTTTTTAAATGCAGTTTCTAGCCCACATGCAAAATTTCAGCTGCATAAGATAATTTTGATTTATTACCCATATTTTGTCGTTGTAAACGCGTTTTTGGTGCATCATTGTAATTAATTTTTTGGAAACTGCACTTAAATAATAAAAGACTATTTTTACTTTTTTTTATGACATAGCTTAATAACAAATTTTAATAAAGGGGTTTTAAATCAAATCGTTGAAAAAAGATAAACTTTACGTTAAGTTAAACTAAAATTTATTTTCCACTTAATATGATGACACCGTGTTCTTTTTTGTCTTATGGATGTAATTCGAAAGCAGGAAATATAGTTGTTCCGGTTTAACTGGAAGTTGATTTTTTTGGGAAGATAATAAAAATTGAAGATAGGGACATGTAAGCCGTTTTGCTCTAAGACGTACTGTTAGAAGGTTATAAGCTGTCAACGTTCAAAAATGTCACTTTTCGAGAGTCAATATCTCGGAAACTATGAAGTATAGACTAATAATGCATTTAATAAAAAATAATTATAATTTTATGTGGAATTTAAAAATGTAAAAATATACAGGGTGTTCCATTTAAAAAAATATTCCAAAAGCGGACCCAGCTGTCATCTTGACATTTAAAGCTGTCATTGGTATGTCAAAAAGTGCAAGACTTGCTCAAATATTATCGTTCAAAATTTCATTAAAATATACCGAACGGTTTAGAAGTTAGAGGGGGGGGGGGGGGGGACGGACTTTAGGTGCTCACTGTATATTTAGTTTTTTCCAAATAATAATTCAAAAGTGGAGATATTTCTCATATAATATGGAAAAAAGATTTTTTAAATGAAGTTTCTAGCCCACATGCAAAATTTCAGCTGCATAAGATAATTTTGATTTATTACCCATATTTTGTCGTTGTAAACGCGTTTTTGGTGCATCATTGTAATTAATTTTTTGGAAACTGCACTTAAATAATAAAAGACTATTTTTACTTTTTTTTATGACATAGCTTAATAACAAATTTTAATAAAGGGGTTTTAAATCAAATCGTTGAAAAAAGATAAACTTTACGTTAAGTTAAACTAAAATTTATTTTCCACTTAATATGATGACACCGTGTTCTTTTTTGTCTTAATATTAAGGTGTATTACTTTCAGACACAAACTAGGCTTTTAAAAGTACTTATTTAATGAAGTTGCCTTATACAGGGTCAAATACAAATAAACTTTGCATCACATGCGACCAAACTTTAATAGCCCAATTTTGATTTTGTAGAAAAACACACATTTAATATGGCGCTACTTTAAAGAAAATGTATCTGAAATAAAGCATTGTCAAAACTAAGAAGTTTTATGTAGGTTTCGTTGAGTCTTATTTTCCAAAAGTGGTGCAATTTACAAAATATGGGTAAAAAATCAAAATTATCTTATGCAGCTGAAATTTTGCATGTGGGCAAGGCATTTAAAAAAACCTTTTCTTATAACTTTTTTTGATAATTTCAGAAATAGAATAATTTTTTGGAAAAAATTAAAATTTGACAGATAATGCGAATCACGTGATTACTATTTTTTTGCTTAATTTTCATCTCGATCGAAGCAGAACTTGATGCCAAAGTCAAATTTCGAATAAAGCTATTAATAAACACACTGTATAATAAAATAAAAAAAAATTTTCGTGCTTTCATTATTACATAAATTATTTCTTTCTCTTCAAATAAAAATATTTTGTTCATGAAAATAATACCAAAAATATAGATTCTTCATCATTATTAACGAATGTATCTATTTTATTACATGCATACTGAAGAAAATGATCTAATACAACAGGGTTGCTAAGACATAGTTGGTATTGATAGGTTATTTTTTATTAACCCATATTTAATAAATTGCTAGTGTATCAAACCCGCTTAAGTGTTATATTAATTTCAGATTTGCTAGAACAGTGTTTTTATTGGTAGAAATCAGTTCCAGTAGCAGCACAGTCTTGTTAAATAATGAACTACTTTTAATACAGCAATTTTTTTAGGAAATAAATTGTATCTTTTCAATGCGACGTATTTTGTTCCCAGTAAAGCGCTTTCTCTACAATAATTAAGAAAGCAGAACAGCATCCCCAAGAACGAATCGTGTCAGTTAGAACCTATAATCCACCAAGACGTTGGTGGGGGTTTGTAGCGATCGGCAATCGCCGCTCACCGTAGTATTAGTTTTAACGTATTTGTTGCGCAGGTCACATCGTTTTTCGGGTTTGTCGAGTGTCTGTCCTGTCTGAATTTGAATTCAATTGATCGTGCCAATACCTGTTTCAAATAATTTATTTTTACTTTGTATTAAAGGTTTCTTTAACTTTTCATGTCAGATAAAGCAATAGAAGATTCTTCTTTTGCATAACCCATCATTAGTAATGGACTTTATAATCTATGGACGAATTTTACCATCTCAGTACACCATCTTACATAATAGTTAATCATATGCAATGCTAAACGACAAGAACAATATCACCCTAGAAGCTATTTAACTTTTTGAGAACTACAGTGCCTACTGATTTTTAGTGATAAATGCTTTATTAACCGTAGCAAGTAAATATTGTTATGATTAATGTCAAGTTTCATTATAACTGCCAGTCGGAACTAATACAGTATATAAAATTAAATTGCACCTCCAATAGAACTTGATAATTACTGTGATTATTCAGAGCAATAATGGCCCTATTTCCTATTGGCTAAATTACCATGATATTATCACGACACATTAACGAGTTAGCAATTTTCATTATCTTACAGTAGGAAAGCCCGTTGCTGTCACATATAGTATTAAACAGTTGTATAAAGAATTATTATAAGGAATAGAAGGCTTTTTTCTCAGTGTAGAAAGTATAACCGTCATTGTTTTTTTTAACTATATTGTTTAGATTAAAATTTTTCATTTATACTGCCAGTCGGAACTAATACAGTATATAAAATCAAATTGCACCTCCAATAGAACTTGATAATTACTGTGATTATTCAGAGCAATAATGGCCCTATTTCCTATTGGCTAAATTACCATGATATTATCACGACACAATAACGAGTTAGCAATTTTCATTATCTTACAGTAGGAAAGCCCGTTGCTGTCACATATAGTATTAAACAGTTGTATAAAGAATTATTATAAGGAATAGAAGGCTTTTTTCTCAGTGTAGAAAGTATAACCGTCATTGTTTTTTTTTAACTATATTGTTTAGATTAAAAATTTTCATTTAAGAAGTAAGGAAACTTAATTCTAATTTTTCGTTAAATAATAGAAAAATATCCATCGGACCTAATTTCTAACGAATCAGTTTTGCACAGCAACATAAGGTGCCAACGTCTAGTTGCGATGCTCGTAATTTGGCTAACGCTAGACACGAATCTAGCCGATTCCAGGTGCTCTACTCTTATTTCTTATATTATGACTTAAATTTAATGCTTTTAAGGGGGGAAGTGCAGTATGTTGCTTAGCTACTTATACAGTGACCGGCAGAAAGTGCGCAGCATATGGAAAAGTTTTTTTTATCTTTAAGTTTAGAAAATTAATTTTATTTTAGAAAGGTTCTGCATGTTCTCAAACCAAAATGACACCCATTAAATCCGGTAAAAGTCTTATGGTATACGAGGTAAGATCAAAAATTTTAAGTTCCGCTAAGAGTAAAGTACCTCCATCTTTCATTTTATAATATTTTTTTACTAAGAAGAATTGTTTTGATTTCAAAATTATACCCAAATTCCAAATTTCGCTTATTTTGGACAAAAAAATTAATTTAATCGTGTTTTCTGAATAACACTGTATAAAAAATAAATGGCAACCGAACAGTACGAAAATAAGATTTTCTGCAGACTTTGTTAGAGATTACCGTCGATCATAAGTCCGATTAGTTTGTTTTCATAATTTTATGGCTTTTTAAAATAAAAACATAAAAATATTAAATATTTTTGCTGCACACCGTATTTTATTTTCTGAGGGATCAAGTTAATTTCATCTAACTGATATTTTTTGATTTACATTAACTTAAAACATCTCCTAAATAGTTTTTTATACATTGAAGTATGCATAGAAGGTTTCCTTTTGATTTATAAAGAACAAAATTTAAATTAAAAATATATTTTGAACGGATTTTATTCGTCACGCAAAATAAGGAAACTTTTTATGCATACTTCAATGTATAAAAAACTATTTAGGAGATGCTTTAAGTCAATGTAAATCAAAAAATATCAGTTAGATGAAATTAACTTGATCCCTCAGAAAATAAAATACGGTGTGCAGCAAAAATATTTAATATTTTTATGTTTTTATTTTAAAAAGCCATAATATTATGAAAACAAACTAATCAGACTTATGATCGATGGTAATCTCTAACAAAGTCTGCAGAAAATCTCATTTTCGTACTGTTCGGTTGCCATTTATTTTTTATACAGGGTTATTCAGATAACACGATTAAATCCATTTTTTTGTCCAAAATAAGCGAAATTTGGAATTTGGGTATAACTTTGAAATTAAAACAATAATTCTTAGTAAAAAATATTGTAAAATAAAAGATGGAGGTACTTTACTCTTAGCGGAATTTCAAATTTTTGATCCTACCTCGTATACCATAAGACTTTTACCGTATTTAAAGGGTGTTATTTTGGTTTGAGAACATGCAGACCCTTTCTAAAATAAAATTAATTTTCTAAACTTAAAGATAAGAAAGTTTCCCATATGCTGTGCACTTTCTGCCGGTCACTGTATAAACTAGCAATCGTATTTCTTCATCCATGTAAGTTTATAGCGACGATATATTTACAAAATTGGCCCATTCTCGAACTAACTGGTTTATTAATTAACACTCGTCAAGATATCTAAAACTTTGAAGCAATTGAATAGCATGGAACCACCGCTTGAGATAAAAAAAAATGCTAGTCTTGTTTTTTCTTAATTAATTTTACCTAAATTTGCTGTACTTTAGACATCCTTCGTCGAGATAAACCTTAAAAACGGAATTGTTAAAAGTGACATTAGCTTTATCTATCCGTTTTTTTTTTGTTATTTGAGGCCGCAATTTAGGTAATTTTTTTTCTTTTTTGGGGAAGAAGATAAAGTTTATAAATGACGTGACAGGACTTTATACTATAATACCGAACTGATGGTAGAAAGTTTTTAATATTCCTTGTTATTTCTAACATTATTAATACATTTATATAAGCAACGTATTATAAAACTTTTAGTATTGAAAATACTATTGGGATCGTTTTTAGGCAAACTTTGCATTGGTGTCGTGACCTGACACCGCAATAGCTCGAGCGGTCTTGTTTGTAACATAATACTCTGATAGTACTTGTATTGGTAAATATAAATATGAATAACAGCGTAAAGTCGGCAAGTAAATAAAATAATGTTTAGTTTTAGTTTGTGTTTTAAAGATTGCCGTAATAGTTTTGTTAAAAAGTGTTTTATTGAGATAAGGTATATAATTATGTATATTTGTGTTGTGAAGACTGCCATAATAATTTTGTTAAATAAGGTAAGTTCACGTTATTTAAATCGGAATATTATATCGAAAAAAAAAGAGTGGGAGGCAAAAAGTGGGAGCACAATAATTGCATATACAGGGTCCGCCCAAATTTGGTTAACAAATGAGATAATTTTTTTATTATTAATTTCTCAGAAAATGTAATTGTACATAAAGGTTTTGCATCTTGAGTAAATCATTTTGACGTATTCAAATCTTCTATGGCATATACAGGGTGAATATAAAATAGAAAAATATGAAGTCAGCGACTCAAAAATTTAAATAAAGTTTTTTTCTAGTGCTAATAGTTTTCAAGAAAAGTAAAGTTAAAAATCAAATTTTTGCTCTTATTGAATTTTTACACTTTTCATATTAACTGTTAATATGGCTGTTTCACTTTTTAAATTTTTTAAATTTTTGAGTCATTGACGTAATATTTTTCTATTTTATATTCACCCTTTATATGCCACAGAAGATTTGAATACGTCAAAATAATTTACTCAAGATGCAAAACTTTTCTGTAGAATAAAATTTTCTGAGAAATCAATAAAAAATTATCCCATTTGTTAATCAAATTTGGGCGGACCCTGTAGAATTAAAGAACTTTTTTTAAACTTTTACAAAATACAAATTTAAATTAGAATGTGGGCTTTAATTATTTTCTCTATTTAAAATAAGCCTCTCTTATGGGTGGTGTGCAGGGAAGTTCTAAGAAAATTGTATAGGTGGTAAATGTGGTCTAAAAAAAAGAAAACACAATTTTTAGTACTTGATAAAACTAATCAAATTATTTATCTCAATTACAGTGGCGGTGCAACACCTACCAAAAAAGAAATAGGTGTTTCTGAAAAATAATGATAACAACAGAAAATAATCTCATGAAACTATAATTATATTTATTATAATGCCTAATATTATAATGCCAAAATTATTATAATGCCAAAGTCAAACAGCATGGAGAAAAGAGAGTGGGATAATTTTTTTATTATTGATTTCTCAGAAAATGTTATTGTATATAAAAGTTTTGCATCTTGAGTAAATCATTTGGACGTATTCAAATCTTCTGTGGCATATACAGGGTAAATATAAAATAGAAAAATATGACGTTAGTGACTCAAAAATTTTTAAAAATTTAAAAACTGAAATAGCCATATTAAAGAACTAATAAATCCAAGATAAAAAGTTAAATAAAGTTTTTTTCTAGTGCTAATAGTTTTCAGAAAAGTAAAGTTAAAAATAAAAATTTTGCTTTTATTGAGTTTTTACACTTTTCATATTAACTTTACATATTAACTGTTAATATGGCTGTTTTAGTTTTTAAATTTTGAGTCACTGACGTCATATTTTTCTATTTTATATTCACCCTGTATATGCCACAGAAGATTTGAATACGTCAAAATGATTTACTCAAGATGCAACACTTTTATGTAGAATAAAATTTTCTGAGAAATCAATAATAAAAAATTATCCCATTTGTTAACCAAATTTGGGCGGACCCTGTAGAATTAAAGAACATTTTTTTAACTTTTACAAAATACAAATTAGAATGTGGGCTTTAATTACATCACATAGGACATTAAAATTTTAAAGCTGTGTCAGGTATTTTCAATACATAGGATGCTTGCGTAAGGTGTAAGATCTGTGAATTTTTTCTTTAAACTTACTTTAATTCATTAAATTTAATATGGACGTGTAGCTGAACCAATAAATTAAATAATAAGATAAGTTGGACCAATGGCGGAAACCTTTCATTGGATGGAGGATTGCTGCTTACCCCTTAAATTTGTGTACCGGTTTCCCAGTAAGAAAAGCTCTCGGTCGTATCTCAGAAAGGGTTAGACTAAGTGCTTGCGAAAATTTTTTTATAGTAAAAGTGGCTATGAGAAATTGCTGAAAGTTATTTTCAAGTTTCTCAGTCGTAGAAGGCGTAACCGTAACGGTAAATAAGGAAACTCAGTATTTTCAAAAGTTGCCTTCTTAAGGTGTATTAAAGATACCATTTTCGTATACTTGGAGGCTTTCTGAACATGATTCACTCATGTAACTTCACTATCAGTTTAAAAATAAAGTGGTGGGGGAAGGTTAAACATTACCTATTTTGAACAAATGCTTATAACTCCGGTTTAGCTCAACATAATTCAGTAAACTTAGTTTTGTTAAAAATAGTTTCTCCTACTCTATATTCCACTTTATAAACTATGACAATATGATTTTTAAAGTAGGAGCTAGAGGGAGCAATCTTACAACTTAACGAACATTGCCCATTTTTTCAAAAGTTTTAAATACAATAGTAAATTTAATGTTACCTCATAATATAGATGATATGGAGATATTAGCAAGAACAAAAATAAGCACGGAAAAATATGATTATATTTAAGTTTCAACGGTAAAGGTTTTTCAAAAGTCAAATAGGCCTTGGAAAAACAAAATATGATTTAAAATTACGTCTTTTACGTCTTTGTTTTTAAATCATATTAAATCATTCTAAATATTCCCTAAATCATAACAATTTGGCTTCATCCACACCGACCAACAGAACATAAACGTTTTTACTTGTACTTGCCGTAACCTTAACACTGATAAATTTCAGACGAAAATGCAGACCATCTTTGATGTCAAAACTACTAAAGTAGTTAACTCACTTTCTTTAAGATTCAATAGTATTACAAGAGGAAATTTTGGATTCAGCAATAGATAAAATTAATATCAAAGTGGCAGCAACAGACAGCGCAACTTATCACAGAGTTCCTCAACATCTAGCTTTGCCGATGTGATATAAACACAGTGCAGATTCTGGTTGGACATGAATGACCTTGTTGCGGCCTGTCATTGATATCTAGGTTTTATAATAAGACATTCTCGTAATTTTTTAAATTGTCATTCACTAAAAATACTTTTTTATGCATTTGTAAAATCTCAATTGGAGTACGCCTCGGTTGTATGGTCTATATATTATCAAGTGCACCTTAATCGCATTGAAAAGGTCCAACCAATAACTCCTACACAACGACGTTTTCTAAAATATCTAAATTTTTCGGAAGTAGTCCATTACATATCTCAAAGTGGAGCTGTAGAGATATAGGGAAAAAAAACAGTCGTCTCCACAAATACTTATATTAAAGGAGTCAGATTAATGTGTTGTACATGTTTCGGTACTAGGGAGTACCATCATCAGCACCGAAGGGCTCAAGTGCCACTAATACTAGGAATATAAAAGATTGTACAGTCAGTTTGTTATTTGTTTACAATGTAGGGTAGAGGAAGAAAATTGATTCCTTTCGAATTTTATTTTACTACCACTTTTTAATCTGTTTTCGTGTAAGCACTCAAAATGTCCTCGTCTTATTGATGGTTTTTAGTTTTTAATTTTTAATTTTTAAAAAATCTTTTACATTCCTAGTATCAGTGGCACTTGGGCCCTTCGGTGGTGATGATGGTACTCCCTAGTACCGAAACATGTACACAACATAAAATATCTAAGTTTTAAAATTGATCGTCAGTATCCTGAAATCGGTATTCTAGAAGAAGCTCTATTGTAAAGGCACTCGTTTTGCTCCTTAGAAGATCGACGTACAGTTTCTCAACTTGATTTTCTCCATAATATCGTGCATAATAGAATTTAATGCAGCGATATATTGGAAAACCTTCAATTCCTTGTCCCTAGAACACGTCATTTCCAAATTTTTTGTACCAACCGCGCGTACCAATATCTGTAAATACTCCCCTATTTATCGATTGTGCAACACATACAATCTGCAGCAAAATAGATTTGATATTTTTAGCTGTGGTTTATCCATTATAAAACTAAAGTAGCGTGTCTGTGTATCTTTTTAGGCATAATTATTCCATTTCAATATCATAATTTAAGTCTAAATTTCTTGTTATCACATAATTTTTTGAATTGTTATAATATTACCTATTTAATTTTAAATAGCCTATAATATACCCATTTGTTAATTGGTTCATTGTAACTGTGAAATCGTGTAAAATAACTAAAATAAATAAATAAATTATCGTCGTTACACCATGACGCAATCACTTTAAATTTTAAATATCCGATTAAATTGTGTTAAATCAATTTAAAAGAAAATATATTTTAAATCTGTAGTACACACTTATTTTGAGAGTCGCCTTCCTAGTATATTAGTAAATGTTTCGTATTAAAAAATAATATAATGCAACAGTTTGATGCAAGAAAGACAGATTATTTTAGATCTCGTTTATTTACGTATGGTCAAAAAGGCTTGTTATTTCTTTACATTGAAGAAAAAATTGCAATTACTTTGAAAAATAATCTTTTAAAAACCATACATAAGAAAATATAATCTTTTTGATAAATCCCCCTTTTAATGTAAAGATTTTATCAGAAAATGAGGAAAATTTAAAACATAATATTTATTTTTATTTTAGAGCCCAAACGAAAACGGAAATCTGCTCAACACATCAAGTAACAACGTCCAAAATCCACAACTAACTCAAAACGTACTGAAAGCCAGAAGAGGAGTCATAAAGATGTTGATAATAGTAGTGTGTGCATTTGCCCTTTGTAACTTACCTTTTCACGCCCGGAAAATCTGGCAATATTGGTCTCCTAATTATCGGGGACATACGAATTTTAGCGCTCTTTTGACACCGCTCACGTTTTTGTCTACTTATTTTAATTCCGGTGTCAATCCACTACTGTATGCGTTTTTATCGAAGAATTTTAGAAGGTAGGTGGAAATGATTTCTGGTTTTATCTCATAAAACTCTTTTGAGTCTTTTGTATCATATCGTTTTAAATTAGAACCTAACAATAAAAAGTTCAAAAATGACTCATTTTAAATTAATCTTTTTCAAGTTTTTTAAGTGGAACACCCAAAATCAAATAAATGTAATTTTAAATCGTTTTCAAAATATTTATCAAAAAACATAACTGTCGCTAGCCCTAATAAAGCTTTATAAACCAAAAGGCTAGGAAAAACAATCAAATTTAATAATTAAAAACATTTTCACATTATTGGTGAGAATTAATTACTTAAGGGTACCTACTTAAACGGAAAATTACATAAAATTATTTTCAACCAATAAGAAGGCTCCTTTTTGTTTACGTTGCTTATAGCAACGGGAGATTATCTGTAGTAATATATTAAGGGATGGGGAAATTATCGAAAATCATTCCGAAGATTTTTTGCCGTGGAAATTTCCTAATGGCAAAAAATCTGAGAATGATTTTCTGATTATTTCCCAATCCCGAAATGTATTTTAAATATTATTTACCAAATAAAAAACTAACGTTTAAATGATATCTCGAAATTACACTTTGGCGTGTGTTTGTATTTTATTTGTTGTCCATAGTAACAACCAAAACGCCATTGTTCGTTATCTAGATAACCATCAAACATCACCACGACAATAAAAAACCTGTTGTTACAGACGTGTGATTTTAACTGTTGACAAGTGCGATTTTCAGTTTTGACGGGTGAGATTTTCACTTTTGACAAGGGTGATTTTTACCGGAGAGCGGGAGATTATCGCTGAATAATCAGGTGAAAATCAACCCGCTTTTATGATGGATGAGGTAAATAATCGCGATAATTTTGTTAGTTCCTATTAACTTAATGAATGATAATTTTTCTGTACAAAAATGAAGTGCTTTATATCTATTGGCAAAAGTCAATCAGAATAAAATCAAAATACATTTTGTTGCTAACTTATAATGTGTATCGATACAAACCAATTTGCTTTACATATCGAACACCGCGACTAAAAGAGACACATCAAAAATTTAACTAAACTCATCGGAAATAATATGTTTTTTTAAGTTTCATTTGAAACTATGTAGACATGTAATTTCAGATGTGATGGTTGAAAATGAATTAATGTTTTTAATGTTCCTGAAATTTTCGTAATAAACCTTAGTTACTAACCAGTAAAATCAACTTCTATTGTAAAAATAAAGTGCGTCATATTCTTTGTATCATGCGTCATATTTAACTAAACTCATCGGAAATAATATGTTTTTTTAAGTTTTATTTGAAACTATGTAGACATGTAATATCAGATGTTATGGTTGAAAACAAATTAATGTTTCTAATGTTCCTGAAATTTTAGTAATAAACCTTAGTTACCAACAAGTAAAATCAACTTCTACGGTAAAAATACATTGCGCCATATTAAACAAAACTCATGGGAAATATTATGTTTTTTAAAGTTTTATTTGAATTTAAAATTATAAAGACATTGGATTTCAGATAATAAATTTGTTATTTAATGTTTCTCACATTTTAGTAATAAAAATGAGTTACTAACTAAACTTCATTTCTAAAACTCTAATTAGTTACAATTAACTCAAGCCGCCGGAAATTTATGTTTTTGTAGCATTTTAGCAAAAAAATTACAATAAGAAAAAACTCCAATTTCTGAAATTTTCTTACCGAATCTCCCATGCAGCAGAATTATTACCGTTAATTTTTTTCAAGGTCACGAATGTTTTTGTTAATAGAAAATTATCCCGAGTCAAAGACGAGTAATAATTCTGCTGCTAGGTAGATTATAAGTGATAATTTTTTGTTTAAAAAGGAACTTTTTTAATGAAGTAATTTTCGTCCAGAGCCTGGTCCTCATTTAGTGCCGTCTTTGTTCTTTCTTCCTTTTTAATTCAACAAAGCGCTGCTGGAGAATCATCAAGCGACAACAGCGCCAATTTGACTCTGATGGCAAGCTGGCCGCAATTTGAGACAAATATGACCTTGTGATGCAAGATCGCCCATTTACAGTTTCACCGGGGTGGTGTAGGATCTGGTCTCCATTTCTTTTTGAACAACAAATTTAAATCTATTATCAAATTTAATTAAAACCATTGGCGGCTCTTCCACAGGGTCATTTGGTCAATCGCCTCCCTCAATTATTCTCTTTTTATGTAACTTAATTTTTATTAGGTTTAAATTAAGTTTAAAATTTGTCATATCAGCCAAACTTCGTTTGCTTCGGTATTATTACTATTACCTCTAAAATATCCCTCGTATTTTATGATCACAACCACGCTCCCCAAGCAGCAATTTTACGTTGACCAGACGTTGGTCTACGCGACCCGACGTCGCCATCCTACGTTATTACGACTTCTTTACGACTCCTGGTTGGACCAATATGGTCAGTCATTTTTGGGTCGTTTCGACGTCGGGATCCGCCTTAAAGTTGTGGACAAGAGCAAGTGGCGACTAACATCTTGTGGTGCAAAAAATCAAACTATGTCGTGCAAAATTTTATATAATGATAGTAATAGTCGGCATAATATACTAATTGGTTATATTATTGCTAGTCGGCTAATAATCTTCTAACCTATAAAATATAATAGGATAAAATTAACTTGTAACTCATGCCAGTATGTTTTTATTTAAAAAGATAGCAAGCATATTGCAAAAGATAAATGGTAGGTACCTACCCACTAAGCAAAAAACAGCTTTGGTACGTTTCGTAACGTTTTTTAAAAGTAACTTATATAACGTTTTAGTTCAAACGTTCTTTTATCATCGTTTTTACATTTTCTAGGAACGTATTTAATATTTACGTCTCTTTAACATAATCTCGTTACTGTACTTGTTTCATTGAACAAATAAACATATTAAAACCGTATATTTTATGTACTCTTTTATTAACGTCAACATGTTTCCATTAAAAGAACGCTCTTTTAATTGCGTGCTCGTTATGCTTTTTTCTAAACGTTTCAGATCAGGAACTATTTTGTTTAAACAGATAACGTTACCCCTGCACCGTTACTATAATGATTTTTTATTTTCAAACCCGTTATGTTCGGGAGATAACTGATAGATTTCGTCGCAAAAATGTAAAACAAGTTTCATGTCAGTTTCGTTTTCTGAACGCAACCCTGAACGGAACTCCACCGTTGACGCCAGCCATTCACCGAACTAACCGAACCTCACTTTTTCGTGTCCCACGCGTCTGCATTTATTTGTCATCGGCTGTGCTATAATTTATTTTTTGTGGTTTTGGAGGTTTCCGAAAAGAACAAAAAATGGTTAGAAAGGTAAGTACATTGCATTAGTTTCTATAAAACAAAAGTTATTGATATATTTGCATTGTAACCTACAACCTACGCCGCTACGCCTACAGATAGGTACCTACTACCAGCGAGGCTACAAGATACATGTCTATAATTTTCTTTTACTTTATGCTAGTAAATTAAGGTCTCGTTCTAAAGTGCTGCATTTATATTTGAAATTGTCTGTTTCTATGTTTGGTACAGGTCTGCAAGTAAACGTACAGGTTGGTCAATTCTAAGTGCCAAGACCCGAGACTGAAAGCCATTAAAATTCGTTAAGAATAAACCACATGTATGAATTATTGAACTTAAATAGCCCTGCCCCTATAAATATTTTTAAAACTATCTTTAAATTAATTGCTAAACATGCATATATAGTACACATGTATGGCTGAGGGTTGCTACTGTTTCCTCTTGGTCTGACCTGGAGATTTTTAATTTGATTAATGTCTAGGCTTGCCAGGGCCAAGCAATAGGTAGGTTTGACCTGGAGAAGTTGTTGCCAAATTATTCATCAATAAGTTAACATAAATTATAATAAGTTTTAATTTCCAAATATTTAGATGCAGTACAACAAGTATTCACAACCAACGACCGGGACCTAGAGTCAGGGAGTCAGTCATCATGGAGTGGTTTCGTCGCGACAATTAACGACTCAAGAGAGAAGAGGTATGTGTAGTTAGTAAGAAAATAATATAATTTACTAATCAAACTTAAAATTATTGCTCTAATAATCACCATTTAAAAGTACATATTTTTACTTGAACTATTAAAGAATTTTAATTTTTAGTTAAGACTTTAAAATAAAAAAAAAATACGTTTTTTTTTACCAAAATCTTATTGGCTTCAGCTGTCATACACTGGAATATTTTGTAAAATAATAAAAATATAGAATCTTGGTTGCGAAGTATTTTTTCTAAATTTTTTTATTAGTTTCTTAAAGAACCCCGCACTTCTCTTATGGAAAATGGCCCTCGGTTAAATTTTCTAAATTTTTAGTAGGTATGTTGAGAATGCCATTCTGATCAAAAGTGTTCATGGCCACAACAATATCTGCCAACCAGTTTTTGAGATCCAAGTTGCAAAATATGAATTCTCAATACATTATATTTTCCTAGTTTATAATATGAATTCGTTTTGTTTTTCTAAATTTTTTATGGCCCTGTCGTAGATAGGACAGAATACTATAAAAATAGTTAAAAAAATTTTATTATAATATACCGGGTGAGTGACGAAAATTATTTAATATTTTGTGTTAAATCATTGTATTTTTGACATTAAATTAAATGTTTACAAAGTAATACTGTAGATGACATTAGCTTGGAGCAAGCTATCAGAATTTATATTATTTATATTTTTTACAGGGTAACTCAAAAAAGTTTATATTTTTTTTATTAGTTTTAAAAGAAATTTTGTAGATATTTCTTTATGTACTACTTGTCGCCTATCGTATGCTTCCAAATATATATAATTATCAAGGTTTTACAGGGTGTTTCCGATGCTAAGCGATAAAAAAATAACATAAAAATGCATTTATTTATAAATCACCCGGTTTATTAAAAATGGATCGGTTAAATTTCATTATTTTTTAATATTTTTTGCATGAAGTGTCTTACTTACATGTTTGCTATTGATTTCCCTTTTCCTATGACCAGTTCTGAAGATATACAGCGTCGAACATACTCAAAACTCAAAAAATAAGCAAATAAAATAGCAATTTTTATTAATTTCAATAAAATTTCTTATGTAAGTTCATTTTATGGTTAAATATAAATATATTTAATGCTATACAGGGTGTTTCAAATAATTATGAGATTCTAACACTGTATTGCAAATAAGAAATATATATATATTTGATGCCATTTCTTTTGTGTTGGGTATGTTATTTTTTATGATGTATTAACACAATATGAAAAATAAAGTTTATTATTATAAAAACTATGAACAATTTATTATATCCAAAAATAATAAGTAGGCCCCTAATTATTTGAAACACCCTGTATAGCATTAAATATATTTATTTTTAACCATAAAATAAACTTATATAACATATTTTATTGAAATTTAAGAAAAAATTGTTATTTTATTTGCTTATTTTTTGAGTTTTGAGTCTGTTCGACGCTGTATATCTTAATTTTTTTGTAATGACATGAAATAAACAAATGCAAATTACTAAAGAACTGGTCATAGGAAAAGGGAAATCAATAGCAAACATGTTAGCAAAACACTTCAAGCAAAGAATATTAAAAAAAAACGAAATTAACCGATCTATTTTTTATATACCGGGTGATTTATAAATACTTGCAGTTTTTTGTTATTTTTCTATCGCTTATCATCGGAAACACCCTGTATAACCTTGATAATTATATATATTTGGAAGCATACGATAAGCGACAAGTAGTACATAAAGAAATATTTACAAAATTTCTTTCAAAACTAATAAAATTTTTTTTAACTTTTTTAACTTACCCTGTATAAATATAAATAATATAAATTCTGATAGCTTGCTCCAAGCTAATATCATCTACAGTATTACTTTGTAAACATTTAATTTAATGCCGAAAATACAATGATTTAACAAAAAATATTAAATAATTTTCGTCACTCACCCGGTATATAATAAAAGAGTTTAAACTATTTTTATAGTATTCTATTCTATCTACGACAGGGCCATCAAAAATTTAGTAAAACAAAACGAATTCATATTATAAACTACGAAAATATAATGTAGTGAAAATTTATATTTTGCAACTTGGACACCCTGTATCTGAAAAATGGTCTGCAGATATTGTTTTGGCCATGAACACTTTTGATCAGAATGGCACTCTCTGCAACATACTAAAAATTTAGAAAATTTGACCGAGGGCCATTTTCCATAAGAGAAGTGCGGGGTTCTTTTAAGCTCTTCAAATTTATTTGTAGCTGATTATATTGTAAAGTATATTAATTTATCATTTTTTTTTCAGGTTCACAAGACGTTGATTTATTACTTTTTTAATTACATATTTATAACATTACATGTATATGTTTTTTTAATATAATCTTTTAATCCAATATCATTTATTTTAAATATTATTGGGAATAATGCCAAATTTAAAAGACAGTTTATTAAATACCTATCCCAAAAAAATATCTAGAGTTTGGGGGAGGGGGTGTTTGGTTAACGAATATTAAAATTTACCATTTTCTTTGACGCTTCAAATAAAAGCTAAAACATGGGCTTAGTTGGGAATGCCTCGAGAGATAATCTATCAACGTCGTCTTGAAAAAGTCCCAACTATTTTCATCATTTTTAATGGCTGTACCCAGGGTAACCCAACGATGTGTGAAGGACCTATTATAGCTCGAAAACGATATAAAATGCAAAAAGTTTCTTATACAAAATTTGTAGGGACAGCTTTGTTCTACAATTGAAAATTATTGTGCTAAATTGTAGAGCTAAGCTGCCCCTACCAGTTTCGTCTGGTCTATTTAAAAAAACATTTTTAAATAATATAATGTTTATTGTGTCTGCATTTATTGCCTTTTTAAAACAAAATTGGTTTGTTATAGTTTCGAAACAAAAACATCTTATAAGCAACGTAATTGTAACTTTTTGAAAAGTCCTTAATATAAACATCTCAAAAACGAAACCAGTTTGTTATAGTTTTCGAATCAAACACGTTGATTTCTAAATGCAACTGCGATTTTGTTATGTTGGCGGACATTACGACCAGTACGTTTCGAAATAGCGCCGTATCAAAACCTTTTTGTACAACGTAACAATGTAACGTAAAAACATAAATTTAACGAAATTGGGTTGTTTTTTTGCTTAGTGGGTAATTAAGTAATTTCGTTCACGCTACCATTGGGTAAAAATGTAAACAACGCATAGTACTTTACTGACAAATATGGGTAAAATATATAGTAAATTAAAACAGGGTTGCGATAATTCGCCGTTTTTGTAAAAAAAATATATTTTTGAAAAAAAATTTTTTGGAAAAAAACTTAATTTTAGCGTCAAACTTTAAAATTATAATCATCTTGCTTTATTATGAAGTTTCAATGTGTTTTAAAACATTATTTTAGGAGTAATCATAGTATAAAACAAAAATAATTAAAGTTGAACAACAATGGCCGCCGAAAATACATTGTTGTAAACTGCTAAAATTGCGTAGTCGTAGAAACGACCAAACTTTTACTAATAAGAACTTCTAGTAGTAATTTTTTACCCAGTGCCTCACGAAATATAACTGTATACCGAGTTGTCTTGAGCAGAGGATATGGGAACTTTAGTCTGATCTGAGATAGGTTTATTGATGACTTCTTGGCCCGCTTCTTGGCATCCAGTATGATCTTAAGCCCCCTTCTCGAAGCTGTTGCAGTTTCTTGTTTTTTTTTCATTGTAAGTGACAGAATATTTAAAACGACGTTTCATTTTATTTATTTTACTGAATAATTGAAACGACATATAAAAAACAAGGTTAGAAAAAGTTGTTTGCCAACTTTTCAGCCCAAACATGCAATAACCTTAAAATCTAAAACTACTAGAACTTAGTTGTATACTGACGTTGTTACAACATTGGATAGATCACCTAAATGGAAGTACCTTAGTGGAGACTTCACCGACGTAATAATGTCGTTGGCTGCATGGACTAAACACGTCTATTCTTTATATGACAAAATCCGACGTCGATCTAAAGTTGGAAAGCACACCTTAGTACAACGTCATCAAATATGACCCAGACAAACGTCGCCCCAACATCGTTTAGTAATAGTCAGGGGGTGACTATTATTTAAAGTTAATGCGTCATCACCAGTAGCACAAAATTGGTCGGACGTTGTTAAAATGCTGCTTGGGTCTGCCAAGTAAACTACACGTAACGGTATCGTACCTCCCGCAGTATAGTTGGGTCCAAGCGAGCCTTGACCACGAACCACGGCTGTTTGTTTCCTTTACCATACAAATTTTAATGCACAAGCGTGCCAGAGAGAAATAAACGCATGTTACTACTGAAAGGAAAGACAAAGAAAAATATTCTAATGGGGCTAGAAGCCAAATAAAATGTCGATTAAGTTTCGACGAACGTTGCCATTTTGTAGAAACGTGTGGAAAGAAAAGCGTTACATTGCGGGGGCAATTTTTAGTTTATTTCCTTTCCTAGTTATTCCTAAAGTTTGTTGGCTCTAGTGCTCAACCGATTTCTGCAGTGAGAAGGATTGTATAATAATCATTTAAATATTTATTGTCAGGTTGTATTAAGGACCCCTATTTTAAATAGACACGAGCCGCCACTGATAAAAGTTAATTACGTCATTAATATAATAAGCCAGTACCAACATACTGTTACAATAATTACTTAACATTTATGTTGCTGACATAACATTGATCCAAAGCTTATCGTAATGAAATCTAGTGGCTGAAATTAATTATTCTGGAGTTATTGTTGCGATCTATCTCTTGGGCCCATTCAAACGTAATTTATTTTTACGATTATTGAAAATTGGTAATTTTAGTTAAATATATTTGAATCGGTTATTAGTAAAACAACTTTGGTCGCATTTTTCAGCTTTTCAGGAAATGAAAAATATTTTTGAAGCAAATACTAGTGAGGTATTAGCCATTTCATTTTCTTACCAATATTTCGTTTATTTTTATTTTCTCCAAAAAGGCGGTCAAATATTCGTCTTTGGGTTTGTTCGGTTTTGTTCGGGTTTGTTACCTAGACTTTTAGAATAAAAAAATGTAGGTGATTAATTAATAAAAAAAAATGGGTCTATCTATCTTTTCCTGCTTTTATTACTTTATAAATCCAACCATTTTTAATGTAAAACTGTAGGTAATTGTACTCCAAAGATGGGTATTTGGCCGATTTTTGGATAACACGAAGAAGTCACAAATTATTGATCAAAAACTAAAATGGTAAATGCGTCACTAGTGTTTGCTCTTAACAGAAAAAAATAATAATTTGTACTCGTTTTCATTTATTTAGATTAAAAGAGTCATAAAGACCATTCAACATCAGAATTGCCAGCGGATGAGTCCAGAACGACGAAGCACCAAAACGCAAACTTTTCATTTTAGGTTGGCCGTGGAGCTGACCAGGATTTCCCCTCAACTAAGGACACGAGATTTTTGGTCGAGGATTACACTGAAGAGCAGATACCACATACTGGCAGCCCTCCTTACCAGAGGGGTAAGTGGCGCTTATAGGTCGATACCGGTTGGCGCCTACGCCAGCCGTGAGGCACCTTCTCTCCAAAAACAGGCAGGCATACTCTAACATGAGACTCTGTTCCTTCCAAATCGTCAGTTTTGAAGTTATGGGATTGTCCTGGGCAGCCGAGTCGGTGTTTCATCCTCTTACTCATCTCATCAGTGACGCCTGCTTGCACGCGCAAGCCATCGTCTGGCCACGCAGTTGTTGTTATAATCCAAAATTCGTTTCAAATCAGTCCCCCTCCTACCCGCTTATTTAAAGGATGAAGGAGCCGTATGGTGGTGAGCTTAGTTAGTGCCAGGAGTCGCGAGGATAGAAAACGGTGATCCAGGTACGCATGAGAGTTGGGTGATTCCCCTCATGTCCTCGGCAATAGACGACCAAATGTACATGAGCTCTACATAGAACGGCCATAAACGAGGGTTCCCAAGCTCCAGACGCCCAAGGGAGATGCGTGATGAATGAAATGTTGGCATTTCGGTGCTCCGTCGTTCTGGACTCTGCTAGCAATTCTGATGTTGAGGTCTTTGTAAATCAAAAATACCTCCAGTGTTCCTTAGTCCGATTTTGTTGGTGACCAACATCTGGTAGGTGGACGGATTGAATTTCCGTTCCATGAACCTGGTAAGCGATGAAACTGCTATGCCACACTAGTGTAGTAGAATCTCATGAATTCGTCAATTTCTAAATACTGTGTAGGAATGTCGGACGTCGTAAATATTTTCAATTTTTCAACAGGATGGTGGAACCGCCCATACAGCCGCCGAAACTATTAACTACTTACGCAATTTTTTCGACGACAAATTGTTCAGTTTTCGATCAGATATTGAATTCCCACCTAGATCACCTTGTTTATCGGTTATAGATTACTTCGTTTTTCCTCATTTAAAGAACACTATTTTTAAAACACCAGTTGCAAATTTAGAACAATTACAAGAAAGGATTATCCAAGAATGTGATAACAATTCTCCAGAGATGCTGGTCAACACTTTCGAAAATATGAAGAGACGTATGAATTTATGCTTGGAGCATGGCGGTGGCCAAGTTCAGCAATTTATGTACTTATTTTTCTTTCTGTATATTCTTACTTTGTTAATTTTGTAAACAACAAAAATAAATTTGTATTTGTCTACTTATTTTATTAGGTACTCATTAGTTTGGCATATCATATCATAATATGAATTTGACAAAATATTAACCTAGATTTGGTTAGATATATCGTCCCCATATCATTGTAATCTAAACCAAGACCTACGTTTTTTAATCCAAGCCCTCTTTGATGCAAATAATTTTTGCTCGCACGGTAGAATAGGTTAGAAAAATAATATAAATAATTTTAACAACAGACAATATTGTGTAGGACTTCAGTTGTTGCCCAAACCCCAACTTAATTTTCGTATATTATTTCTGCACAAAATCATGCGGGCTATTATAAAGAACACGTTAAAATAAAAAAATAAAATGGCTGAAATGTGACTGTGTGGTTGTTTCGATAAATACCGATTCATTTAGAATCTAGCTAATTTTCAGTTTCGTTAGATGTGTTACTTTTAACAGCAGTGAATAATATAGTGTATTTTATTTTATTTTATTTTAGGGGCATGCGAGAGCTTATAATGTGTTCCCATAAAAAGAAACAATCCAACAAAAACATTTTGACGTCTAATCATCGAAGAAATGGTAACCGATCAACGTTAAGAGGAAATATAACCAGTATAACGATAGTAAACAATGAACCGGATAAATTCACTGAAGACCTTTGATCAATATTTAAATATTACGCTATTTATTTGTAAAGATAGTTATACAGTTTTTTTTTTCAATTTATAATATTGAGTATTGAGAAGGCTCCTTAGTGAGTTTTTAAACTTTTGGATTTTGTTGCACGATTGGACTTAAGTAAAGGTACGTTTACACGGACAATTTTTAGATCAATTAATTGCTCCAATAAATGATACAAGGGAGCAATAACTAATAAAGCAATATCTTGCAATATAAGGCAATTATTTCTATAATATTGCTCCATATAGATACAAGTTGCTACAGAACTTACCATACTGAAAACTGTCATTCTGGCGAGGTGCCGTTAATCGCCCAGTTTATGGAGAAGATGTGTCCATTTTTGGTGTTGTTTCTGTCGCACAAAGCTTTTTGTTTCGCAGTTTACAATTTTTTACTCTTGGAGCATAGGCGTATATGTTGTTGTTGTTTGTTAATCAATTTGGTATTGTTATTTTTAGTAGGTAGTCATGTTTAAATAAAAAATCGTCAAGATTTAATTCATTATACAATGGTAGGTTAGGTTAAAGTGGCAGACCTCTGGCATTGTCTAAATAGTCACACGTAGTCCTATAAGGACCATTGTGGTACCACACATGTTCCGCGGAACCTATCCGCATCAGCTTCCTGATGGTTAACGCGATGTGGATCGTAGAAGAATCTTGACAGCTCATTTAAACCAGCCACTGCTGTTAATAAATTTAGTGAGTCAACCCAGTTGCAGGCTGCTCACTTCCTCCAGATCAGTAAATAATGGTTCGCCCAGGGCATTGAACCTTCATCTCGCGAGGCCGGGGCATTCACACAAGAAATGCTGAATACTTTCCTCCTCTTCTTCATCTCTGCAACTTCTGCAGAAGTCGGTAGCTGGTATTTGCATACGTTCAGCGTGTCTACCGGACAGGCTGACTACGGCAGTGATGTTTCTTAGGTCCTTCCGACTGTGCTGTAATGGCGCTGTGGTTTTCCAGTCGTTAAGTAGGGGCCACAATTGCCTGGAGATGCCACAGGTTGTCAGCACTGTCCATCTGCTTTAAACAAGTTGTTTAGCCATCCGACCTATCTCCTCTTTGACTGATCCCAGTATTCAGGCATATTATTCTCTGCTAGTTCGACAGTTATACAATGGTAAAAAAACTCTCGCTTTTAGAAGTGTCTATTTCACTTTTTGTTATTTTTTTATAGAATGCATAATAATATAGTTTTTGGCCTTACTTCTACAAGCAAGCCTAAATTTCTCTTCTCGTGTAAACACCTAATTGACACATTGTCGATAGAAATCTATATTGCTGCCAACACCCCTCAATTAAATTGATTAGTGGTGATTCATAGAAGGAATTGCTGTGTGTTGCTAGATATTAGTTGTGAGGAAATATCACTGTATATTGCTTTGAATTGATCAATTCTAATAGCCTGTTTAAAGGTACTTTAAAGATGGTGTTACATAGGCGATTGAAATTGACCAATTTTCGTCACAACTAATTCATTATATTATTATGTATTAACACGAAGCAATACTTATCAATGTTATGTTGCCGTCAATTAGCAATATAGGTTGTCATTATTTAAAATTGCTCTACACATTGTCAGTGTAATAGTGCCTTTAGATTTCGCACTATTAAAAAAAAATTGGCATGAATGGTACGTATTAGGCTTTAATATTTATATGGCGCAGCATAGAAAAATCCATGCAAAATTTCAGGTGATCAAATACCGGCTCCTTTCTTTATTATAAAGTAAGAGTCTAAGTTTGTTTGTGCAATCTTTATGACTATAGGTACTTTTTAAAAACTTATTATTAATACCTAGTATAAAAGTGTATTGTAAATGTGTTAGTAGTGGAAAAAAATATTAACTACGATTTACACAGCTGCTGCTAATAGCTCTCGCATCTTAAATCATTATGTTGAACTTGACGTTCGGGCAATAATAGTAGCTGTCTAAACATTGATTAATAATATATTAGGTAATAATGAGGATAATAGCAAATATTTTAATAATTTTGTAAGTGTAAACTCCAAAAATATTTAAGCAATTTTTAACTGCTTTGTTATGTCATTAAAATCCTACGTGTCCTTTTATGCCTATATTTTTTTAAATAACTCCTTAAATAGGTACTAAATAAATAACATCAAAATTTGACAAGTTAGTTCGTTAAATTATTCCCATTAATAAAAAAATTGTCGGTCTAAAATAAACAAGCTTAAATTTTGTATGCGATTTCCTATGTTGTGCCAGTCCATGTAAAGTACATCTCAAAGTATATCGTCTTAGCGTTTGCTACCTGCCCTTTATCTTAATAACACCTCATTGTTGTATGGAACTGAATAATGCCACTTGTTAACTATTATTTTGCATAGAAATGTTGTCCTTGTTATCAAGAGCAGGTAGGTCAACCCCCGTTTTCGATAAGTTTATGGCGTTTGCAATTGTCATTTAGGTTAAGCACCCTTGTTAATTGACTCCAGAGCCGGGCCTGGCGCAATTAGGATATATAGCCAGTCTTGAGAGAGCCTGCGTATTGTGAGTTTGAGAAATTTCTTGAAGTGTTGATTTTGTGGTGCATAAAATTATTAGTGTTTAACTAGGTTTTTATTATGTGGCGCCTGTCATCGGATAAAAAATAAATTGGTAAGGATGTGTAGAAATCATTAATAAATAGAGGATTTATCAAGCAAGATGCTTTGAATGAAACCTGTTTTCTTACAAAAACGTCAATGTCGTCTAAAAAGATATCGTTAGCCGTGTAGGAAGGGCAAACAGGAAAAAACGCAATGTTTTTCAACAATAACATTTAAAAAAATCTTAACAATTGATCATAAGAAGAAATATATTTTATATTCCCTACTTTGGATAAACTTCAAATTAAGCTAGAACAAATTAAAACAAACATAAATATTAGCCATGCCACCCTTAACAGAGTCGTGTCTACAGATGGTAATGAAATCACAAAGACTGCGGACTTGAAGATTTAAGTACCTGCAGCAAATTAAAAAATATAGATCAGAAAACAGGTCTATATTTTACCTGTATGAAACATGGTTTTACACACAGGATACAGTATCCAAAGGATGGGTCGATTCTAGGTCAACATGTCAGAGGAAACGCCTTTAAATAAAGAAAATAGTTATTTACACTACAAGGCAGGCAGGTGAGACTTACCAGTCGAGGACATAGTTTGCGCACGAGCGATAGCGAGGGCTTGCAAAATAGTCCGAGACTGGTCAAGAATACTGCCTCCCGAGTTTTGTATTATAGTTTTTTCTACTCCAGTTCCCTCAAATTAAAAAAAAAATGTTTTTTAATTTTATAATTTGAGCTATCCAACTGAAATACCCTGTATGTATGACAGGTTTCCTAGTGTTGACACGTTGATTGCTATGGAATTCATAATGTTCATAATCAATCAAACGTTCTGTCAGTGTCAGTTTTTTTAAGAAATCGAAAAAATGGATATCGATGCAGTTGCGAATGCAGCTTGCGCTGCTCTATTACCTCAGAAATCGAAGGAACGGTACAATCGGTGTTACAAGGAATTTAACGATTGGTGCAGTATTAATGCAAGTGATGAAAGAGTCACCGAGAATTCTATGCTGGCGTACTTTGTATTTCCCTAGGGAGGTAAGTATTTACTTACCTCCCTAGGGAGGTAAAACGTACTTACCTCCCTCAAATCAGTATCAAAATGAAGTACTTACCGAGTAAGGAGTAGAAAAAATAATTATACTTCATACGAAGTCAGTTGAAACAACGTAAATATTAGGGGTACGATCAATGTACTGCATCACACACTAAAACTACAATACAAATATTACAAAATTTGTATTGATCGCTCCCTATACAGATGTTCGAAGATAGTCCACGTGGACTTGACAATCTGTCATCAACTTTTTTTTAGTTTTTTGTCTGTCTCAACTAAGATCGTATACACTTTACATTAATTTACTTTGGATCGGAAGAGTCCCAAACTGGTTGCTGTTGTCTGCCAAGAATATTAAAGATTTGAGTTTGGATTATCATGAAGACACAAGTGCGAAACTTCTTAAAAACTGGTTTAAAAATTACCGTTTAAAAAATATCCACGACAATTGCGTGATTAAATTTGATAACTCAAGTTATTATAGTCGTTTTAAATAAAGAGCGCCAAACAGATTCAGTAATAAAACTGAAATACAAAAATAATTATTTATCAGAAAATATTTTTATTTTGAATTTAGTTCCAAAAAAGAACAACTTTACATTCAAAAATAATACGTATATGATAACTTGGCGGAACGGATAGATCATACTGTCTTACATCTTCCACCATATCTTTGTATATTTAATCCCATAGAGCAGTGGTTCCCAAATGGTGGTCCGCGGACCCCTTGGGGTCCGCGGCGTATTTTTTGGGGGTCCGCGAACCCACGGAGCACAAAGGGAACATAAAACAAAAATAACTAATTAACTCACCTAATAATAACACAATTAAATTATTTTTTAGTTTATTATTGTTTTTAAGGAAAATACGTTGTATTAATAAATAAAATGTTGTTTAAATAAGTGACAAAACGGTTGTTTTAGTACTTTTAAAAATTAACTGGCCATGGGGGTCTGCATGTTACTATAATCCAATTTCGGGGTCCGGGATTTTGCAAAATTTGAGAACCACTGCCATAGAGCATTGTGTCACCAAGTAAAATTAAAGGTAAAAGAAAAAAATGTTTCCCCTACCCTATGTACGAGTTAATTAAAACTGTTAAAAACAATATACCGGCCGAAAGCTGGAAATATTCAGTACAGCATATTATAAAAGTCGAAGATTCGTATATTTACATATTATACAAATAATATACAACCCACTATTATTAACCTAAAAGACGACTCGCATAGTAAAACAGAATTGGATTCATATTAAACAAATGTATTAATTATGTATTATTTTATTTGTTAGTGTTGTAAAATTAGTTAGGACCTGTTGTTAGTATATTTTCCTACGATCGTGGGGAAAAGTTACTTTTCGGGACGATTTATCGTGCGGAAAGTACCACTTTTCCGCACGATTTTACTTTCCCGCACAATTTTTATTTTACCACACTATTTTTGAAATTGTGACAGAATTTATATAAAATGTTCTAATTTGACACTCCTGGTATATATTACAATAATGAGGTGCAGGTTGTGCTTAAAATGTCAAATACACTAAAAATACACATCACCTCGTTCTGGAGCAGTAGCAAGCGCACATCAAATTCAAGTAAAAACCAACGAAGTTCTTCAAGATATGACATCTGCAATAAATCTACAATATGCTACAAATACCAATTGCACGTTTAACTTTAATATTTATCGTTAATTTGTTTTTTGTTATCCTATAAAGTATACAGTGTCACCAGTAAAGTCCGCATCAGATGGGATTTTTTTTTTAATAATAGCTTTATTCAAAATTTGACTATGGCGTCAAGGTCTGCTTCGACCGAGATGAAAATTAAGCAAAAAAAATAGTAGTCACGTGATTCGCATTATCTGTCAAAGTTTAATTTTTTCCAAAAAATAATTCAAAAGTGGGGTTATTTCTGAAAATATCGAAAAAAGTTATTGGAAAAGGTTTTTTTAAATGCAGTTTCTAGCCCACGTGCAAAATTTCAGCTGCATAAGATAATTTTGATTTTTTACCTATATTTTGTAAATTGCACCACTTTTGCAAAATAAGACTCAACGCAACCTACATAAAACTTCTTAGTTTGGACAATGCTTTATTTCAGATACATTTTCTTTAAAGTAGAGCCATATTAAATGAGTGTTTTTCTACAAAATCAAAATTGAGCTATTAAAATTTGGTCGCATGTGATGCAAAGTTTATTTGTTTTTGACCCTGTATTAGGTAACTTCACAAAATAAGTATTTTTGAAAACGTAGTTTGTGTCTGAAAGTAATACACGTTAACGTTATTCTGACATACCTAGCTTAATAATAAATTATAATATAGGAGTTTTAAATTAAATCGTTGAAAATATATAAACTTTACTTTGTTAAACTAAAATTTATTTTCCACTTAAAAAACACTTTACTGAAGACACTGTGTTTTTTTTTGTCTTAATATTAAGGTGTATTACTTTCAGATACAAACTAGGTTTTTAAAAATACTTATTTTATGAAGTTACCTTATACAGGGCCAAAAACAAATAAACTTTGCATCAGATGCGACCAAATTTTAATAGCCCACTTTTGATCTTGTAGAAAAACATACATTTTATATGGCTCTACTTCAAAGAAAATGTATCTAAAATAAAGCATTGTCAAAACTAAGAATTTTTATGTAGTTTGCGTTAAGTCTTATTTTGCAAAAGTTCACAAAATATAGGTAAAAAATCAAAATTATCTTATGCAGCTGAAATTTTGCATATGCGCTAGAAACTGCATTTAAAAAAACTTTTTCCAATAACTTTTTTCGATATTTTCAGAAATAACCCCACTTTTGAATAATTTTTTGGAAAAAATTAAAATTTGACAGATAATGCGAATCACGTGACTACTATTTTTTTGCTTAATTTTCATCTCTATCGAAGCAGAACTTGATGCCAAAGTCAAATTTCGAATAAAGTTATTAATTTAAAAAAATCCCATATGATGCGGACTTTACTGGTGACACTGTATATGAAATGTACGTTTAACTTTAATAATATGCTTAATTTGTTCTCAGTTCTCTATTCTCCTAGTCTAAAATAAAGATTTTTGTAATATTTATATGTAATTATGTGTTTATATGTAAATCGTGCGGAAAAGTAACTTTTCAGGACTACTAGCACTAGTAACTTTTCCGTACGATTTGTTAAATTAATAAATAGGTACCTTATCTAAAACATTGAATAAAGTGAAATACTTGCAAAATAAATATTTTTTTTGCCAGAAGCGCATAGATACAGTATATTATTGCGAACCTAATTGACGTTTATCTGAGAACTATATCGATCGTAGGAAAACTTTGGACCTAACACATGCGGTATTTTCCGCACTTGTTAGGTAAATAACTATTTTAAGACTGTGTAAAAAACACTGATTTCTTCTCCCAAAATATCTGTTAGTCTGTTGTAAATAATAAATTTTGGCTAGAAATTTACATTTTGTTAATTGAAAAAGGCAAGACGATGTACTTTGAGAATCACTAAAATATATTAAAATTTAAAGAAGTATTATTAATATTATTGACATCCTGTTTATTATTTTGTTTAAGGATGAAATAAATTGAAAGTATTTTAGAGTAAATAAATACTTTAATAATTATAGTTTGCGACAAAGGATAAATCAACGACGATAAAGCAAAGATATAGCACGCATCTCATTTTATAAACGTACTTTCGCGTCGAGCCTGTTTACAGAGGACATTCTATCATATGACATGTCTATAAAAACGTACTTGTAAAATGAAATATCTGGCACTAAATCAGTTACTTTATGTTGTTTTTTTCAATCGATCGGGAAGCAATGATTGTCTAGATAATTTTTTAACCGGGGCACAGAGAAAAGTACTTTTCCGGTCCCTCCTTTTTGCTTTCCGCTTCCTAAATAGGAATGAGAAAATAAATATAAGTAATAATAAGTATGCTTTGACATGCTAATATTTTCTTGCTTCCATCCCAACGAACTATCAGGTACGATATTATGATTTTTTAAAATAAACATAGAGAAACAAAAAAAATATATTTTTGTGATTTATTAGAATTGTGTTGAAGATTTTAGACGTTAGACATGAAAATTGATTTGGATTGGAAAGAAATTCCAGTTGAAAGAACGGAGTCAGGTGCTAGACCTATCTACATATTATTATGATTTGTTGCCGCATAAGTCTAGACAGAGATATATGAAAAAATCTCGGAAAAAACGTTTAGCATTTTTATAAATTGGTCTGTGGCGGTTGCTCAATAAGGCCGCGTGGCCGCGCGCCCCTCCTAGGAATTGTAACATAAAACACAAATTAAATGTTTATTTAAATATTTATTAGATATTTCTATTCATTTTAATACTAATATTATTATTATTATTCATATAGGTAGTTTTAGTGAATTTTAGATAATTGAATGCCGGCGTTGAAACGGTGCGACGGACGGTGAATCTCGCCTGGCGTATATAAATTTCTCCGAACGAACCCGAACGTCCCCGGTTATATCCGATTTATTTGGGGACTCTACGGCCGCGGTATTTTAGCGCCTGCGGGCGGCCTGCATTGCTTTATACATTTCGGACTTTGCTGTGGCGTAAGCGCGCGTCGAGTTCGAACTAATAAAAATAAATTTCGTCAATAATATAATTCAATTAAATTTTTGTAGGCTGCCATTAGTGGATAAACAGAACTGGGGAGGCCGTTGCCAGATATAAAGTTATCACAAACTTGTGAACGACGGGCCGAAAACCGATCTTTTACGCGTCGGTTTTCAAGAGACATTTATAAATGTATGTATTAATTTACCTAAAAATTTTTTTATAAATAGATACTTTTTCGAGCAATTTGCTTATATGTCATTTGGTATTGGATTTCTATTGCGCCCCTCCAAACACAAACCCCACGACACGCCACTGAAATTGGTGTGGAAAAAATAAAGAAACGTTTCTGCCACTGGTATTATGTAGATTGTAAAAATAGTTATTTATACTACAAGGGATGTAAGTATATTTACTTACATCCCCCTCCCGCAGAATTTATTCTTGGATTTTTATTAATTTAATTCGATACTACTTTTCGTATGAAATTATGGACAGCTTTGACCGGTTTCTATAGCAACATAAGCATTGTTATTTTAACAACAACGTCAAGCTGACAGTTTATTATTAAAAATTGAGAAAAATTTAAATCATTGATTTGTATAACAGCCAAATGGATATAGAAGAATCAGCAAATATCGCTTGTCTGTCTTGTCTCCTGCAGTAAGCATGTACTGCAAGAGTAACAGAAAACTTGGTTACAGATGGAGAAATTATGAAATTAGAACATTTCATACAAATTGAGAAAAAAGAAGAAAACATTTATCCAAATTTTGTAAATAATGTTCATAATAAAATTGTAATAATTGTATTATTAATATTCATATCACTTAATGTTACTCAATTTTTATAAATCATTGTTTTTATATAGCATAAATTATTACCATCCAAGGGTGGTAAGTTGACTTACAACCCGTCGTCAAGGGCAATCGATACCTTTTTGGTAATTTTATTGTTAAGTACGTCTTACGTCCTTCAAAACAGTGTCAAAATGCGTGGTTTACAATATAGGGAGGAAAAAAAATATGCTACATAATCAAAAAGTATGTTATCAGGACTCGTACGTTCCCATGACTTGCCTGGCTGCTCGCCCTGAAAATTGCCTGTTTTGTCCTGTAAAATATTTTCCGGTCTTGTAATGTATTTTATTATTGTTATAATGATCAAAAAACTCGTAAAAACGTGTATTATTAGGGGAATATGCCTATATTGAACCGCTACCTAAATTGGACCACAGTACATTTATCCGAAACTAAACAAGTGCCATATCATCTGGCAACACTGTAACATACTTCCATCCAGAACCATTGATCGGCAACAAACGCAACTAGTTGGCCGTTAGTGCTTGGCGTGTACAGAGCAAAACGCAATTTACACAATGTTAATGTAATATTTTTAGGATTTTCCTAAGAATTTACCTTAGAACCATAAAACTCTAAGCAAAATCTTTTTTATGGAAGTTATCGAGTAAGTTTTTCTATTTCTCCTATTACCATGCCATATTTGTTTTTTCTTGTTTCTTTTCTGGGTGGTTTTGTAAAAAACGTGGTAGTTGCTTAAATTGGACCACTGGGTGATTGCCAAAATTGAACCGGTCCAATTTAGGCAATTTTTCCAAATTGTGCAAAAATAGTTTTTCTCTTTAAATAAGTTAATGTCATGAACTAACACCATTTCAATATTGCTATAAAAATTTTTCTTTGAGTTAAAAAATGACTATGACTGGTCCAATATAGGAAATTAATAGGTACTTTTTTGCATTGCGATGTCTTCTACCAAAATTTTGATTGTAAATTGTTTTTTTGAAATATAAGTATAAAACTTCCTATTCTTTCCTTCCAATTTTATTTTTTTTTTATTTATTTATTTAACACCAAAGCTTCCGATTTAAATCATGTGGTCCAATTTTGGAACCCCCAGGTGCAATTTAGGCAACCGGTTTCCTATATTGAACCACTTGCAGAGGTTTTTTTTTATAACCCGGTATATCATAGATAGGTACTTTGAAATAAAATTCTGCAAAAAATCCTGCAGTTGAACAACATACTAAAGTATACTAAGGTATAGCTTTAAGATCGATTTTGCGTTATTATCAGGATATATGATAAGAAATCTGGAACTTGGTCCAATATGGGCAACCTTCCCCTATTACTATTTTTACATCATCCTAATATTTTATGTTTTTTATCATTCTAATGTAAAAATTGTCATTTAATTTTTTTATTTTCACTTGCTACCGCTAGGAGACAGACGTTGACACGTTTTGCGAACTCCACACCAGTGTGGATTATTTTGAATAATATACTTATACCTACTGTTATGGATGTACAGTTACATTTTTGATTGGCTGCCAATAAATAGCTTTTCTTGAAACCGCGGCGCCGCCATAGCACTGGTAAATTCTCAATAGTTACAAATTGAGTCAATTTGAGCTCAAATAAAACCCAAAAGGGTGTAAATCGTTCGATTTTCCAGCAACAGCTTCTAAAGTAAAAATTGGTGCATATTTTTACATGGTTTCGTTGTAGAACCTAGTAAATCTTTGCATTTGATCTTGTCGGTTTATTATGATGAAGATAATGAGATGTATTTATTGCTCTGTCGTTGTAGGGATAAATCCTACAGAATTTTAATATAATATACCCCTTAAATATTGAAAAACCGACAACACTTAATATTACTACTTACGTTTTTTTTCAATACAATACAGTCAAACATTTTTCAAAATTTACCCGAAAATCCAGGGTATCCTACTTCGGACCTCACTTAAGGTAATATTAGTCAGTCGTAGAGTTTAGAATTATTAAATAATTATAAGAAAACTTTGATGTTTTACATTAAAACATAATAATAAGTGAATGGTACACTTTAGCTGCATCGCAGGAATTTGTACGATAAGAATCTACCTCTTCAATGTTTTTAAATATTTAAATAGTTTGTTAATAAATTTGTAAATAAATATTTTTCAAAATAAATGTTGTGTATGAATTTTTTGTTCTAACAAAATACTATATTTTTCTACAAGTATGCTGAAAGTTGCACTATTTTCCACTATACTATAGTGCTGTGCAATGAATCAACAACCACAAACCCACATACCTAACTATATATCGCTACCTTTAATTGGCCGTCGTCATATGTTATTTAAGGGCAAACACTAGTGACGCATTTACCAAATTCGTTATTTTTATCAATGTTTCGTTACCTACTTCTCCGATCAATCTGATAATTAATCGGCCAATTATACCATACAGGTTGACGTTAAAAGGATTCGATTTCTGTACTCTGGAGGTATACGACACTATATCCAATTTTTACAAAAAGTTATATATAACTATATAGTTTTATTCAGAAAATTAAACAATTTTGTGGGGCATACATCACCAGGTCCAATTAGTTAAGGTAGCTGAGAAACATCCTAGACTTTTCACCACAGAATATTAACAGCAAGCAGAAGCGACAATACATGTCGGTACCTTTGATATCGACTGGTCGTTTTTCAGTGACCTTCACACAACGATAACGGTCGATCCACAACTTAATACTCCGAGAAAACTTGCTTATTTTCTACACTGAACGACATTACTTTTTAGTACAGGTGCAAATGTTATAACTTGATTTATTTTTCAAACATAAAAACTTAAAAAAAGTTGTAAATTTGTTAGTCTTGGGAATTAAGAATATTATTGAAGTAGAAAATGAAAAAATTATTATATTAAAAAACTTTTAAATTTCTTACGCTTTTACAGATTTGTTTGAGTTTCCTTCGATTTGTGACGGGCAAAAATATGTACTTATATTTTATAAACATGTTATAACATAAATTATAGAACACTATTAGGTACGTCAAAATATATCGTGACTAGGTATACGTAGATATGGGGTGGCGTGAGATAAATATTATTTTAATAAAACGTCATTAATTTGTTACACAGTTTTTTGCGCTTTAAAAACTACAGTGACGTTTTTGACAATTGCTTTAGTGTCATACTTACTTACCCATGGATAAAAAAAATGTGGTCCTTCGGGGATTAAAAAAAAGTTAATTCACCCTGAATAAGTAAAAAGCTGTTGTAAAAAAACAAAAATTTTATTCAGAAATACATGTTAATTCTGAAATTACTAGAGGAATAATAATTACATATTGTTTTACATTTGCCTATTTAAAAAAACTTATATATGTGATAAAATTCGTAGCTTTCGTATAACTTTTTAAGTTCTGCATGTCCCTAAACAAAAAAGAGCATAGGCAAAACTAGTAAATATTGCGCTGTACACGAGGGAGAGGTGAAAACGTTAAATTCACTCAAGAATAAAGTGCCCTTATTTTTCTCTGTAGAAAATTTTGTTATAAGGAAATGTTGTTTGCACTTAAAAGTTATCCATAAATACCAAACTTCAGCTCGGTACCACAAAAAAAGTGTTTTTACTTTTTTTTACGCCCCCTCGTATAACGAATCGATAGAAGCTATGCAACCTATAAATTCAATTTTTTAACACCTCCTGGGCAATTAGACACATAACTTACTTAAATTTGTTTAAATACGCGAGAACTAGACGTTTAATAAAATAACGTCAAAAATAATTCAACTTTTCTGGTGTTTAAACCCTTACAATAAAATTCGTTTTCATTTAAATCTAGTAGCCATGAAAAATATTTATATTTGTGCTACCGAGCTAAAATTTGGTGTATTTGGATAAGTTTTAAGTGCAAACAACATTTCCTAATAAAAAAAAATTTCCACAGTGAAAAATAAGGGCAATTTATTCTTGAGTGAATTTAACGTTTTCACCTCTTCCTCGTATACGGCGCAATATTTACTAGTTTTGTCTAGGCTCTTTTTTGCTTAAGGACTTGCAGAACTTTTCAACCGCCAAAAAAATTTGGTAAGTTTTTAAATAAAAAAAAAACCCTTTGGTGCGAACTTTCTGCCGGTCACTGTATAAAGCATACAAACCTGACAATATAATAATTTTTTTGGGAGGCTCTCCTAATGAAGGAATAATTTCTTCAGGCATTTCTTCACATGTTGGCGAAAGGTTAGAAAACTTTGTGGGTACTGCTTGCGGAAATAAGGTTTTTTTAATGGTTGCACTTCTTGAAAAATATTTTTCTTCGAAATGGTTTTCACAAAGCCGATAGTTTTTGTGTGCATTTATAATCTTTGGCAATAAATCTGGCCTACTGCAGGCGCCTATCCACAATTTTGCGCTATAACAAAATATTGTATTTAAAGCAACATAATATCCATTATTTCTACCCCTTTTAAAATAAATCTACCCAAAAACTATTTTAACCAGACCTTTACAACTTATATCTTATTATTTTATTTTATCATATCAACAATTATTTGCGATTAAACATAAAAATATAAGGAAACTAATAAGCTCCATCTTTATTTATCAAGTATGTTAAAAATATATACCTACATCCCAAAAAACTTTAAGATTAAAAATTTTAAATCTATTATCCATTCTATAATTAATTGATTATCATAATAATTACCGTTCGTACTCCTTTGGAAAACTAAATAAACTTAATCTTTGGCCGGTTTTGACTGAACAATACGGGTAGGCACAATAATATCCAGACTTTTACAACACAGAACGAAAACAAAATACTATCACAATTAGCTAGGCGCAACGTCAGCTCGCGGACTAAACAAAATTTAGACGAGCACATGTTTTTTAGCGATACACAACATCTTTGCGACATGCGCGTACCAAAACAGGACCCGCAAAACGCCGAGCTGTCGCTTCTCGTTGGCTGTGTGTTCTCTGCTTTTCACACTATATGGGCATTTTTATTTAGAGGCCTAAGACACCAAGGTAATAATATTTGTATGCTTCGGATCTTTAGTAATATCTTAAGAAACACATTTAGCGGCGTAGAACACTATATTTAATATAATCACTTGATGTTATATGCCCCTAACTAGAGCTTCATAATAGTAGGTGGGGATTACACATAATGGTAAACGCCAGTATGACTATCGGCATTTTGGCGGCAATAAGTTTTTATTTTGTCTATTATTACTTTTCCATTTACCAAAATGCATACCATTTCCATTTAATATACTCATATTTTTCTAAAAATTGGACATTGTGTCGTATGTCTCCCGAGTACAGATTATGGCTTATAAGTTTTTACAGGTATACAACACTGCCGTCCTTAGGTAAAACGTCCTAACTGACAAATTGTAAAAGTAGAGAAAATTAAGAAAACGTCAATATAGTAATATGCAGTCCATGTTTTTTATCATTTCGTGTTGCTTTTTTACATATATATTTAATAATGTGGTGTTTTTTAAATTAGGATAATATAAAATAATAATGTTTAAAATTAGGGGGGTTATTAGAAGTTAATGTCAGATAGGACGTTTTAACTTAGTAAATAGAAATTAAAAGAGAATTACAGCAAAAAATATTTTATTTGCAAATAAAATAGGTAGGGGAGACCGGGGCTAGTTGTCGCAAAATTTACTTTTAATTTTTTTTTAGGGTTCTTTTTAAATTTATATGGAAATCAGTAAATTGATATTGTACTTTTATATGTTACGAACACTATTTACAGAGCAATTGTAAACAAAATGTACTGTATCTAGAATTTTAGTCATTTTTGTTCTGCTCGGGAAAATGAGACAAGCTGCCCCACTGCGGGGCATATTGTCGTAATACCTGGGGTAACTTGTCGTTAATAAATCAAATGCGATTATTTTATAAAAAGTTACAGTAGTTCATTTATATATAATTTTTTAAATAAATAAACAAAAGACAATTCTAAACATAATGGCAATGAAACTAGAAGTCATCATCAGAATCACAATTCCGACATACGTAGTATGGGTTCCCATCTATGCAACTTTCATGAGCCCAGAATTTGCATCCGATGCATTGCAACCAGTCCACCATTGAGGAACGGTAAGGTCCATGGCACATGATGCAGTGATGCAGAATGTTTCTTCTTTATCATCACTTAACATTTCTTCGTCGATGAGTTTTGCTTTTTTAGCTGTTTTGTTGCACCGGGGCAAGTTGTCGCGTTAAGACAACTTGCCCCGCAAACAATGCGACATATAACCCCAACCGGTATGACCTAGGTTATAATCAAATAACTTCTCGGTTTCATAATAGAATCCACAAACAATACTATGAAGATATAAGAAACATAATAAACTATCATAAAAATACATTTTTCCTACCTTCACGCTTATTTTTTTACAGAATCACATGAAACAAATTCAGGGCAAAAAATTACACACGTGCCAGAAAATGAGATTATTCAAACTGCAGTGCCGCCATCTAACGGAGTCAATAACAACGTTAGAAATTAGAGATGGGGTAACTATATTGATTCAGAAAATATTGATTTGGGAAATCTGAGTACTCTACTTTTCGCGATATAACGATTACGACAACTTGCCCCTGCGACAACTAGCCCTGGTCTCCCCTACTAAATCAAAATTAAGGATCTGACCTCTTTTAACACAAAACTAAATTAATTTTTTGGCAAAAAATCAGTTTAGAAAGACTAAGGTTTACGAAAATAATTTAAATAACGGTCAATCCATGTTGTCCTATCTGATAAAATAGTGGAAAGTAATCAATTTATATTTTGGTACTTACCAAGTTAAAACGTCCTATCTACAAATTAAATGCGATATATAGGACGTTCTTTCTTAGCATATGCTAGATAGGACATTTAAACATAGGAAACGTAGCAAATTTGCACATAGGACAAATATTTCTATGCGATTTAAGAATGATAGAAAGCAGTTAGGACATTCTACTTTGGCACTAAAATAGATAAATATCTTATTGGACTTCCCATTTATGCGATAATCCCAAAAATTAAAAAATGTTAGATAGGACGTTTTAACTAAGGACGGCAGAACACTATGTCCATCAAAATACAAATTATGATAATTAAAATTAAAAAAAAATTATAACCCTAAAAACACTAACAATAATTAATTAATACTTTGTGTAGTGAAAGTAAGATAATGCATTCTTCTTCTTCACTTCTTTATGGCGTCGGCTGCGGTAAGCGCCATTCGCCAAGATAATACATTCATAATTCAAAACTAACCTCAAAATTATGTTAAACTTACTTGTATAAATATTATATATATCCACAAATCGAGCTGATGGCACATATAGTGTCGTATGCCTCCCGAGTACAGATTTATAAATTATTAAAAGCAGAAAAAAAATACACTAAAGTTTATTTTGTTCTGTTATTAATTTATCATTTTCTTTTAACTTCAAACTGTAGGTATTTATATGCCAAAGACGGGTATTTTGCTTCTGCTCCGCTTCTTGAAGAAAAGAAAAATATTAAAAAGAAATACCCAGGTACCAAGCTACCGTAAAAATTACGTTATATTTGGACATAATCCGACTAATTAAGTACGTAATTTTGCCATCATTATATTGCCGTACTATTGACGTTACCAAAGAGTCAACATTCAAACGTTAACTTTTGATTAATAAATTAGCTTAAAAAAAACAATGATGTTACTACCTAAATGAAACACAATACTTTAACAAATAATAAACTCTTTAGCTAGCTAACTTATGTCAGAAAAAACTACGAATTTAGTATCGCCTTGTCGTTCTGGAGTTTTAATATGTTTTATACAATTTTTTTAAAACATTGTGAATATAAACAATAATAAAGTTATTTTAGAAACCGATTAAAAGCTATGTAAATTTTAAATAAAGTAATATCTGTACTCGGGAGGGATACGACCCATTTTTACAGAAAATTAGGTAACTATGTAGTTTTATTCAGAAAATTAAACTTTTTTATGGGGCATACAACACCAAGTCCAATTAGTTAAGGTAGCTGAGAAACAGCCTAGACTTTTAACACTATGTGCATCTTTATTCAGAGGCCTAAGGCACCAAGGTAATAATATCTGTATGCCTCGGATCCTTAGTAATATCTTTTGCAACACATTTAGCGGCATAGAACACTATATAATCACTTGGTGTTATATGCCTCTAACTAGATCTATATAATATTAGGTGGGGATTACACATAATGTTAAACGCCAACATGACTATCGGCATTTAGGCGGCAATAAGTTTTTATTTTGTCTATTATTACTTTTCCTTTTACCAAAATGCATACCATTTCCATTTAATATACTCATTTTTTGTAAAAATTGGACATATATAATAGTGTCGTACGCCTCCCGAGTACAGTATTATGGCTTATAATTTTTTACAGGCATAGAACACTATGTCCATCAAAATACAAATTATGATAAATAAAATTGAAAAAAAAAAATTATTTACAACGAAACACTAAATAATTAATACTTTGTGTAGTGAAAGTAAGATAATACATTCATAAATCAACACTAACCTCAAAATTAGGTTAAACTAATACCTATACTAAATATCCACAAATCGAGCTGATGGCACATAGTGTCGTATGCCTCCCGAGTACAGATTGTGATATTGTGTGCAGAGGTACCTATAGGTTTATTAGTTATAAACAAATGAATCCTTTCTTCTGTGCTTGTTAAAACTCAAGAAATCAAAAATTAGCGTATTCCAATATATTTTAAAAGAGTGGCTAAAACACACTTAGTACAGGAAATGAAGCTCAAAAAAAAGTAAAACCTCGCAATTTTTTCGTCCAGCATGGATTTACTTGAAATTGTAACAGAAGGTAGGGAATAGCCCACAGATCAAAATCTATATCGCACCGAAGAGCTCTGAACGTTTTTTAGGGGTGAAAACTACCCCTAATTGTCAAAAATTATAAAATAACATTTTAAACATCGACGTTGTGGTCTATGGTCAGCGCAGCGGCCTTACAGATCGTAGGCCCGGGTTCCATTCCCACTGCCGGCAACGTCGGGTCCGTTACATTAGCCCCCCCCGGTGCCCATAACTGCGTAAAATTTTAGCACCCTATAGACCATACCTAGCACTACCTAGCACCCAAATTATAGAGCTAGCACCATAGTCGTTACGGAGTTATTAAGCACTTTTACCGGGGGGGGCTAATGTAACGCTAGCCCCCCCCGGTGCCCATAACTGCGTAAAATTTTAGCACCATATAGACCATACCTAGCACTACCTAGCACCCAAATTATAGAGCTAGCACCATAGCCGTTACGAAGTTATTAAGCATTTTTACCGGGGGGGGCTAATGTAACGTTAGCCCCCCGGTGCCCATAACTGCGTAAAATTTTAGCACCATATCGACTATACCTAGCACTACCTAGCACCCAAATTATAGAGCTAGCACCATAGTCGTTACGGAGTTATTAACCTAATTTAAGAATGGCATCGATAACGTTGCCGCTAAGCGATTTGAGAATGAATTGGAAGACTTTCAGATAGCATAAGCTGCGTGCGCATCCGGAATATCGCCAACGTACCAAATGCGACGTTGTCACGTTGAGTAGGGTAGAAAATAATAGTTTTTTTGCCATAAGGATGACAGTAAATACTTTTAAAATAACTTCTTGTATAGTAAACGGCACGAATTTTCTCGTTTTAAAACAGATGACAGCAGTTATTTGTCATCGATCAGCGGACATATGGAAATCAAAACTTTCCAGATTATAGTGAGCCGTAATTAGCCTGTCACGTTCGGAATTGTATTTTTGTTGCTTTTTATTACTTTTTAAAAATGTTTAGTGGTTTTAGTGGATTTTATTTTGAGTTTAATCGACGTTTATTAACTTTTGTGTTTACGGTAAAGCCCATGTAAGTACAATTCACCAAACAAAAAATTTGTAGGCTATAATTTTATTATTCTTTTCTCAGACCTTAAATCATGATGGACCTGTGCTTGTAAATCAACAATGGAATATACAATATGTACTCTTCTCGTTAGTTTTAATAATAGTACTAAAATCTATTTGTTCCTATGTTTTATCTAACAATATTAATAGTATAACATTTTTACAGATTTAATATAAAAAAAATTTGCTGTCTATTAAGTTAGGCCTTCATTTCTGTTTTGATTGGGCAAAAGTGCTGGACAAGCTAATAAGATGTTTTTACACAAAGTATGTTTTTTTTATTAGGTGCATAGCTCTTTATAAGCATGCCAAATTTCATCTTTTTAACCATTATAGTGTTGGATCTAATATTTCCATATGACAGACGGGCGATTTGTTGAGAATGAAGTTTTAAGGATACATAATATGGAATGCTAAAGTAAGCAAATGTGTTCCTGGTACCAGCTAGTACCTGTAACATAAATATAATAACTGTAATTTAGATAACCAGAGAAATTTTTTCTTATATTGATTTAATATTATATCCAGTGATCAAAAAATAAAAAGGTGAATGCGCTACTAACTTTTTCTAGCATAAAAGTGTTGATGAAGTACCTACTTGTATTTTATATTTTCGTATAAATAAAAACAAAGAAGTAAGGTTTGTGTGTTTTATTTATTGGTAGTTTTTAACTCTGTTTTGAGACTTTATCGTCTAACCATAAAAACTTATGTTTATTATTAGGTTCTTTTAAAATATTATACTATTTACAAAATAAAATTTCTAAAATATATACAAAATTTTCAAGTCTGATTCTGGAATTCATACCAACCTATCAAAATTAAATAGACCAAAATTGACAGAGTGTCACGTGACTTTGCCTCCATCTTGCGAGACTATTTAAAATATTTACTATATTAACCAACTGGTTAAAAAAAGGTGTTGTATATGTTTACTGTTTTATAGATAAAAATAATAATTTTCATATAATTTAGTGCAGGTCGGCAACATCGCGGTAAGATCACAGCCATATTACTACTACAGTGCATAAATTCTTGTACTGTAAATATAAAAGTGTTTTTATGGCCAACTGTAAATAGCTTTTTCTCTGGTAATTGGTCTGAGGCGGCAACGTTGTTGATGTCATTTTTAAATTAGGTTAATAACTCCGTAACGACTATGGTGCTAGCTCTATAATTTGGGTGCTAGGTAGTGCTAGGTATGTTCTATATGGTGCTAAAATTTTACGCAGTTATGGGCACCGGGGGGGGCTAGCGTTACATTAGCCCCCCCCGGTAAAAGTGCCTAATAACTCAGTAACGACTATGGTGCTAGCTCTATAATTTGGGTGCTAGGTAGTGCTAGGTATGGCCTATATGGTGCTAAAATTTTACGCAGTTATGGGCACCGGGGGGGGCTAGCGTTACATTAGCCCCCCCCGGTAAAAGTGCTTAATAGCTCCGTAACGACTATGGTGCTAGCTCTATAATTTGGGTGCTAGGTAGTGCTAGGTATGGTCTATATAGTGCTAAAATTTTACGCAGTTATGGGCACCGGGGGGGGCTAATGTAACGGACCCGGCAACGTCGATGTTAAATTTGGAATTTGGTTTAAGAGGTTGCGCCGTCTTTCGGAAGAGACGTTAAACTGTGGGCCCCGTGTCATGGATGTTGGCACGTTAAAGAACCCTACCCTCGACAAAGAGGGATTCGGCAAAATTACCAGATAGTGTGTGACAAATTCCCTGGCGTCGGTGATTGGCCTCGTTGCGGAAAAAGGCCGACGTAAAATAAATAAATAAAAAAAAAAAAAAAAAACATTTTAAACCTGAATATGGGAAAGATTTGGTTTCGATTAGTTAAATAATGATTGTTTCGTGCTTTGGAATACAGTTTCATCATGTTTCAACCCTTAAAAAGCAACCCTTGTTAGAGCTTAATGTAAAAAAAATTATTAATTCTAAAAAAATTATTTCGCCTTGGATCGATTTGCATAAAAATTTGAGATTAGGCTAAACTCACCTTCTGCTTTATATTTTATATCATGCCAATTAGCGCTGATTGTTTCTTAGGGGTGAAAACAACCCGTAATTGTAAAAAATTATAAAATAACATTGTAAACCTTAAGATAGGGTAAAATTTGGTTTGGATTAGTTAAATAATGATAATCTTATACTCTGAAATACAATTTCATAATTTTTCAACCCTTAAAAATCAATCCTTGTTACAGCTTAATGCAAAAAAATTTTTTTTTACAAAAAAAGAATGATTAATTATCATAGTGATTCAATTCAAGAATTCTGTTGTTTAAGATATGTATCAAGTGCATTTTGCAACTTTTCAACCTTTGAAAACCACCCTTTACAACATTGCAATTTTTATAAACTAGTTTAATTGATATAAATAGAAAAAAGTAGAAAAATTGATTGGTTTTTTTAACGTATCTCCTTTCCTTCATTTTTAATGCTAGAAAGTTTTTTCAAAAACTGTTTTGTAGGGTTTTTCAAGAGCTACAAGGCTCTATGAATTAAATCCCTTAAGGTTGAATTCTCAACGTCATTCAATCTATTGCCAACCTATAACCTATTTCGCGTTGATTTTTTGAGTTTATTATTGTAATAACTAACATTTAAAGAAAATCAATATCGTCGGTACATTATTTAGGTAGTATCTGATATATTACAAAAATATCAATTTATTTCATTGCTAATTTTGGGAGAATTGTATAGTAAAAGAACAATGAGTGACAATGACATAATAATGTTTAAAAAAATCTTACCCGATATTTTTCACTATACAATTATCCTAAAATAAGTTATGAAATTCTTTGATATTTATTAAATATGTCAATTATTACCTATAGAATATCAAGTCGATACTGATTTTCTTTAAATTTTGTATAAAAGCTAGAAAACATAAATAAATCCGCGCGAAATAGGTTATAGGTTGGCAAGCATGTTGATACTCCTACCTTAAGATCCCTTGGTTTTTAAATGGGGTGAGTTTAAAGGGCTCGAAAAAGGTGGTACTCGTTCGTAAATAGAGGATTTAAACGGTTATATCTCGCCGAATATTTACTGTACAGAAAATTTAAACACAGAAAAATTTTAGTCATTAAAAAAGCTACAATTTAGTACTCTATAATTTTTTTCGTATCTCCAGTATTTTCGGAGTTATTTTGAGAAAAAGGGTGAAAAATTCGAAATTGTGAAAACTCATTTTTCACTTAAGCTCCAATTTTTCAAAAATTAGGCATTTTAAATTGGTCAAACTTTTTGGACGTATTAAGAATACATTTATAAAGAGAATTGCAGAAGGGTGAAGATCAATTTTAATTAGGGGGGTAGTTAGGGGGTTGTTTTCATTGATTTTTTCGTAGAAAAATTATGCACTGACCTTATTTTTAACATAACTTGCTCAATTTTCATGCTAGAGACTTTTTTTATTTTAAAAAGAAAGGTCTAATTGCGTACTTTAAAAAAGATTCCATTAGTTTTCGTCGAAAAATGCAGCCTTTTTCCGTTATTTGAATTTATCAAATTTTGCATTTGACGAAAAAAGCTAACCATTAACACGCCATATCTCAGTTCGCATTGGTCGTAGAAAAATTATATAAAAAGATTTTTGTTTATTTTTTTAAAAGCTACAATTTTGCTCTCTGCAGTTTTTTTGATAAAATGCATACTTTTCGAATTATTCGCGGAAAACTCATTAAAAACGTCGATTTTTCGTCTAAAAATTGTTACTTTCAATCGCGAATAACTTGAAAAATATTAGTTTTACGAAAAAAATGTATAGAACATTTTTGCTTAGAATCACTTTTTCGATCGATTCCTGTGGTTAAAATGTAATAAAAAATTCCCACCCCCGAGATGGGGTGGCAACCACCCCTAGGGCTTTGGCGCCCTTCGGTTCGATATAGATTTTGATCCTTGGGCTATTTCTGTTAAAATTTCAAGTAAATCCATGCTGGACGAAAAAATTGCGAGTCAAAATGCTTCATTTCCTGTACTAACTGCAGAACAGTCACGTCAAGGTAAATAAAGTCATAGTATAAGTCTATATTTGTCCTTTTAACGTATTTTTTAAGTCATCCTGTTGGTCGTGTGACGTAACTGGTTACCACAAACGACGCCAGAATGACGCTGCTACCTGTTTATTAATAAAAATAATATAAAATAACGAATGCGTCACTAGTGTTAGCTCTTAACAAAATGTGTAGGTATCTACTTGAAAGTCACAATATTTAATCGGTATTGAATATACAATGAATAAAACAATAAAATATTCAAAAATCATCATTATTTATTAAATATTTACACGATATATAAGTAAAAATACAATCAGGTACAAAAATTAAGAGAGAATATTCTTAACCAAATATTCTTTAAAATATTTATGACTTTATCACCTTTAGGACGATTTCAATAATTCCATATCCATTATACTTATCATATCAAAATTATAAGCTTCTCTGCTATAAAACATCCAGAATCAAAACCACTAATGACAATTTTATAGTGCCAGACTTAGCATATTGGTGGCCTGATTGCACTGAAAAATCGGGAGCCTCTTGTCTTTATAATAATTAAAATTAATGGATCAAAATAATTTATTTTACTTCGTGAATAACATAATAATAAGTTATAAGTAAAAGAACACAATCGGGAAATTAAAAGATTTTTTTATGAAAAGTTCATGGATTGTTGTAAATTTTGATTCAGGGTTGAAGTGGCCCCTTAAGGAGGGCCCCTATTAATTGCCGGGGCCCAAGGGCAATTGCCCTTTTTGCTCTACGATAAATCTGGCACTAAATGATATACTACGTACTACGTAAACAACCTGCAACTACACCTGCAGGTTTTCATAGAATTCATCACTTTTATAAAATGTGAGATGCTGATTATTAAAAAAAAATGTAAAATAAATACAGGGTGTTATGGAAATAACTTATCGTATTTAAATGAGCAAATTATTATGAAAACGAATTACAGAAAAATCTTTTTAATGTCTATAGGGAAAAAAACCCACAGTCGTCCAAACAAATATATTAAAAAGTCAAATTAATGGGATGTACATGTTTCGGTACTAGAAAGTAGCATCATCAGCACCGAAGGGCCCAAGTGCCACTTATAGGTACTATGGAATGTAAAAATTAAAAAAAAAAATTAAAAATCATGAATGTGACAAGTATATTTTGTGTCCTTAGACGAATACAGTTTAAAAAGTGGTAACAAAACTACAAAAGAAATAATTATAAACTCAGTTTGTTAACTGTTTACGATGTACGGGTAGAAAAAGAAAAGTAATTATTAATTACTAATTATTAAACTTATTATAAAATTACTAATTTTGGAGGAATTGTATATTAAAAGAATAATGACATAATAATGTTAAAAAAACTTACCCGATATTTCTCGATATACAATAATATATTATGGAATTTCTTGGTATTTATTTAATATGTCAATTATTACCTATGCAGTCAATATTGATTTTATTTAAATTTTGTGTAAATAATAGATAAAATAAATAAATATGATACTCCCATTTTAAAGTCCTCGGTAAAAACTTCAAATTGTACGAAGTTCCAGTGTGTCCACTGCTAGTTTGGAAGAGAAAAAACTTTTTATTAATAGGTATAAAAGAAAAAGTAATTCTTTACAAAAACGTCTGCTTGTGCTGAAACTACAATTTCGAATATCAGATTTGCGATTACTATACAAACAACATTTTGCTTTTTGGAATTCGTTTAAAATAAATTTACGTAAAAACAACTATTGTTGCTTTCTTACTTCGAATATGATTTTATATCTTGCCGAGTAATGATTTTATTGTATAAAAACCAATTTTTATTTGCCAACTTTTGAAGTATTTTTATTATTAGGTACGTGATATGTCATATTCCTTCAATTCACTCAATCATAAATTCAATCATTAAACTTTTATTCAAACATGGTACTACCACGCACCAGCGCATAGTTTAACTCAACATCTGAATTCCCGATAATAGTTCCTAACTTGCTGTATGGGGATATTTGAAATAACTACTCTTATTTTTTCTTTCAAAAGTTATTATTGAAATTGGTTTTATACACATGTGGCTTCAGATATCCCTATAAATAAGAGTCGAGAATTGTGAGATCGTGACTCCTTCATGCCATTTGATTTGGACCATAGGTACCTTCCAATCCATTTGTTCCCAAAGTGATGATTTAGCCAATTATCAAAAGAAATTGAAAATTAAAATTGAAAAAAAAAATCAAAAAACAAAAACTTTTTTTTCTGACGAACCCTGTATAGTAGGTAATAGCAAATCTAATGGTTGAAATTGTAGTTTTAAAACTAGCAAAATTCATTTAATAAATCAAAGAATTGAAAAAAAAAATCCAGAAAACTAAAAATGTTGTTTCTGACGAACCCTGCATGTATAGTAATCGTAAATCTGATATTCGAAATTGTACGTTCAGCGCTAGCAGACGTTTTTATAAATTTTACTAAAAACAATTTTTTCTTCTATACCTGCTAATAAAAAAGTTTTTCCTCCTTAAATTTACACTCTATGTCTTAGACTACCTAATCGGCCTGATTTTAGGGGTCATCAGTTCATCATACAACTTTTTAGACGGTTCATTAGAAACAAAAAAAAACATTTAGTGTTTCTGTAGTATTACACCCGAGGAATCACCAATTTAAATATGATAGGTAATTTCCATAAAACTCTGAGTATCTCAAAAACCTTAACACCGATAGAAAAAAAAGGCGAATATCAACTCAAAATTTGACATTTATATGATGACAATCATATTCGAAAAGTTAAATGCAAATTTGTGTTATTATCACAGAGTCCTGTTATAGTACTAGGTAAAAAAATTGTTTTTCAAATTTTCTAATATTTAAAAAATATATTTATTTTATTAACCAAGTTGCTGGGCAAATTTTATACCCATAGCTAGTTTTTAATCAAGAGCTAAAAATAACTCCATTTCTTACGTTGTTTTTACCACGTCCAATATTACGTTTAAAACTATTTTTTGCCACGTTATATTTAAGTAAAGGTGATAAAGCGACCTTAATTCTTACAATTATTTAAAACGAAACATATTTTTTTTAAAACGTTTTTGGAAAGTTGGGCAATGGAAAAATATATGCCAGCAATGGTAAGTCATAGGGTAAACATAGAGATGGCGCACGTTTTTTCAAAGTCGCATAAAAAATCAGATTTACAATTTTTAGGTACTTAGGAATTATTTTTTATATGATTATACTGAGTAAAATAAGAGTAGAGTATACAAAAAACAAAACTTAATTTAATTTAAATTACCATAAAATGTATTAAAAAAAAAAGCAGAAAAAACCCATCTCACCCCATGGGTATGGGTGAGATGGCGTAAACACATAATGTAAAAAGAATAATTTTTTTGGGAAAAATAAAAGTAGAGGCTATGAAAAAAATTAATTTAATTTAACTGAATAAGACATGGTTCTCTTTTTTTTTCAAAATAAGAGAAAAGTCTATCTCTGGGTGAGATGGCGCTGACACAAAATATAAAAAAAAATAACTAAATATTCAAATTTTGTCTCGTGCCACATAGTGGGCATCTATAAAAAATAAAAAGTTAATCTGATAAGCTTCAAGCTAATTATTTTAGCAAAATTTCTTATTTTCCTATTTTCCTATTTCCATATTTTTTAATTCCGTCGAAAAGGTATATTGGCAACCGGTTTGTTCGTTGTTACCCAGAGCATTTTTTTAAAATTTTATTTTTATAAAATAATATTAGTGGAAAAAATTGAATTAAAAAAAAAATGCTCTGGGAAACAACGAACAAACCGGTTGCCAATATACCTTTTCGACGGAATTAAAAAATATGGAAATAGGAAAATAAGAAATTTTGATTCGCCCTGCTGACTCTAGTGAAGGTCTGTAGTGATGGCCACGTTGCCAGATATTATTTTGTTTAGGGTAATATTGCACTGCGCCATCTAACCCGCTGCGCCATCTCTACCGGGTTTACCCTTCATAAATTGTGACCTTAAGAGATCAACCATCGCGCTTGATTATGCATTGCTGCGTTAGCGTTGGTACAGTTAACTTTCTCTTAAAACAAAGCGTTTCGACAGAAGACGACATTTGACATTAACAGCTGATCTGGTATCGTCGTTAAAGTTCCCAGACCAGCAGTGGGCCTAAGGGATCTCACACATCAGGTTGCGTCATATTATTTTCTTCTTATTTTGGTGTTTTTTTAAGTGTTTTTCGCTTAACGTAAAATATACCAGACTTCAACAGGGTGCCATTAATGACAAGGATGCGGCGAGTTATTACAGTAATTTGACTTCGTGACCTTTTTGTTATCTTCTCACAAAGCGTTTGTTAAATTGTAAATATTTAAAAAACGGTAGCATTATTTTTAGGGTTTATTTTGCAACTTCTTTTGTTTTTCGTTTTATAAAAAAGTGTGTCTCGTTAACTCTAATATTTACTTATTAACCTATAAAGTACTTCGTAAAAATCAGAAGTATAAAAGTGCAAAACTCTATAATTTATTCTTGTTTATTACTGCGGACATCCACAAGCGACGTGTCATTTTCTTCAATTCTGGTCTGCCGTAGGTTAATACCATTACTAGAAAACACAAAGATGAAATAATAAGTACAATTAGTAAACTTTAAATGAATAAAATGAAGTGTTTAAATTGTATACAATGTCGATTTTTTTATAGAACCATATTTTGGTGAATTATTCAAGTTAACACAATTTAGAACTAAAGGTGCCCACAGACTGCGGCTTTGCTGTCTGCATTGCTATTATGATTAGAGTAGTTATGCTTTTGGCATACGATGAAGAAAGACATGTACATATTCTGGAGTTGGTAGAGCAAGGCGTATGTTAGTCAGCCGATAATAGTTTTGTTTACTTTTGTGTTTTGTGCAATTACGGAACCTTTCCTGTTAAAACAAACACATATTCTCTTGAATTCCTAGGAGAGATGACATCTAGATAGACTAGAAAATATCGTGTTACCAGTAAAAATTGTTGTTTTTACTTCAGTTCTGAAAATCGAAGTGTTTACTTTCAAGGATTTTAAGGTAAATTGTAGCAATTTTAGTGGTTTCAAAAAACTGGGTTTCTCTGTGCCTTTAAAAAAAAAACACCGGCATACATTTGGTCAATGCCTCCCTGAACAGCCCTTCCTTGCAAGGTTCTGGAAGTTACCCCTGCATTCCAACCATTTATAAGTATTTTATACATGATTGACCTTGAGAACTGTGCTCTTAAAGAAGGAACAAGACAATCATCCCCATGAAAAATGATCGCATCGCACGCCACGTCTAGTAATATTTGAATTCTGTATTATAAACTTTATTCGTAAATAACGAATAGATAATAGCGAGCGACACGCGTGTCGTCGCATACTCAAAAAGCATGCATGAACGAACGTAAGAATTGATAATCGGCAAGGTAATATAGAAAATCTATATATAAAAATGAATGTTTGTCTGTCTGTATGTCCAAGGGCGTCCATAGAGCGTTTTTTCAGGGGGGGGGGGGGGTAAAAACTTAAACAATACTTTTTTATGTGTCACCAGTAAAGTCCGCATCGTATGGGATTCTTTTTTATTAATAGCTTTATTCGAAATTTGACTTTAGCATCAAGTTCTGCTTCGATCGAGATGAAAATTAAGCAACGTGATTCGCATTATCTGTCAAATTTTAATTTTTTTTAAAAATAACTCAATGCAATCAAATCATTAAATGCAGTTTCTAGCCAACATGCAAAATTTCAGCTGGATAAGATAAATTTTTTTTTACCCATATTTTGTAAATTGCACCACTTTTGCAAAATAACACTCAACGCAACCTACATAAAACTTCTTAGTTTTGACAATACTTTATTTCAGATACATTTTTTTAAAGTAGCGTTATATTAAATGTGTGTTTTTCTACGAAATCAAAATTGGGCTATTAAAATTTGGTCGCATGTGATGCAAAGTTCATTTGTTATTGACCCTGTATAAGGTAACTTCATAAAATAAGTATTTTTGAAAACATAGTTTGTGTCTGAAAGTAATACACCTTAATATTAAGACAAAAAGAACACAGTGTCATCAATAAAGTGTTCATTAAGTGGAAAATAAATTTTTGCTTAACCCAACGGAAAGTTTATCTATTTTCAACGATTTAATTTAAAATCTCTTTATTTTATTTTTAATTTTTTACTTTCAGTCACAAACTACGTTTTTAAAAATACGTATTTTATCAAGTTACCTTATACAGGGTCAAAAACAAATGAACTTTGCATCACATGCGACCAAATTTTAATAGCCCAATTTCGATTTTGTAGAAAAACACACATTTATTATGGCGCCACTTTAAAGAAAATGTATCTGAAATAAAGCATTGTCAAAACTTAGAAGTTTTATGTAGGTTGCGTTGAGTCTTATTTTGCAAAAGTGGTGCAATTTACAAAATATAGGTAAAAGTCAAAATTATCTTATCCAGCTGAAATTTTGCATGTGGGCTAGAAACTGCATTAAAAAAAATTATAACTTTTTTCGATATTTTCAGAAATAACCCCACTTTTGAATTATTTTTTATTTATATTTTATTTTATTATTATTTTCATCTCGATCGATGCAGAACTTGATGCCAAAGTCAAATTTTGAATAAAGATATTAATAAAAAAATCCCATATGATGCGGACTTTACTGGTGACACTGTATAAGACTATTTATTTAACTTATGCCTAATGTATTAATTTATTGATATGTTTTTATTATGTAATTGTTCAGTTTAGTGATTTGTTGGTCTACTAACTAACCACTGTACTATTCAATATTTATACTGAATTATAAAATAAAATAGTAATGTGGGCGCCTAGGGGGGGTAAGTGCCCGTTTTGCCCCCCCCCTATGGACGCCCTTGTGTATGTCCCGTATGCGTTCCTATACCATTTAACCGATTACGATGAAAATTTGTTGTTTGCAGGCCGAGGAAAATTTTGGCATAAAAAAAAGTGGCGCAACGCATGCCGGGATGACGGGATTTGGTGGGTTGTTGTGTGCAGGCCGAGGAAAATTTTAGCATAAAAAAAAGTGACGCAACGCAGGCCGGGATGCCGGATATTTGTGTAATGTCTTTCCTTCAAATTTATTTTAGTAAGTAGCGTAGCAACGCGCGCGGGGTATAGCTAGTAATATATATAATTATAGAAATAACAAAAAATTAAATCTTGGGGTATCGGTCCTGATGAGGGCTTGTTAAATGAAAATGCTTTTTTCTACGCCAAGCTTTCGATAATGTTTATTATCTTCTTCAGGGCTACAATATGAACAAAAAATCAATTAGTTATAAAAAACTCTAAGGTTTAGAAAACTGATTGGGAGAAATCGGATTTTTATAACGGCCAAAAAAATCACAATTTTTGAAAAAAAGGTTAGAAATCAATTACTTACTGCTAATTAGCATTATATACGACAACCAATATGAGGAATGAAAAAGTTAAAAAAAATTATGTTTATGAACTAGTCAAACCACCAGCTACTAACCAACAAAAATACCAAACGTTTACAACTAAAAATAACTAAACCTAGCTGTGAAGCCGTGGTCGCGCCGTCGCGTCGTAGGGTATTGTATAATTATATTACTGAAATTTAGTGGTTGTGTAGTGCCATCGTTACAACGTTGGACTGCCGTTGTACCAAAGTCATTTAGTCCTAACGCTGCAAGTAGTGCAATATTCGTAGGACGTCAAAAAAATATTGCTTGGGTAACGTACTCCCGGTTATAACGTACCAAATTTTTGATCCCAACAGGGTACTTTATAACCGAAGTTTACTGTGTGTATTATAAAATAGTATATTACATAACAAGTGTTGAAAGTGGCAATTTTCAAACGAGGAGATATTTAGCACGAGGCGTCAGCCGAGTGCGGAAATTCTCCGAGTGTGAGAAAATCACTTTCACACGAGTAATGTACACAATTTTTCCTACGACCATACAAAATAATCAAAAAGAGTTTGTTTGGTTTTTAATAGTTTGTGCACCATTGTGTTAAAAAAGATTGACAAAGTACAAACGCAATAAATGCAAAACAAATTTCAAGGCGGATTCCAACAGAAGCGTCTATATTAAAACAAAATAAAAACAATGCCTACTTACAAATTTTAACTGACCTAGATTTAAATAAAAATAATAACTTTTTCTCCTATTTGCTTACGCACATCATACCTAGTATCTATGTACAGTGAATAAATTTCGTTTCTGATTTTTTAGCTGCTTGCATTCTTTCAATAAAACAATAATATACCTAAATATACATACAAAAACAAAACATAACCTCAACATTGTCTTGTTCTTAATGGCTCTGCTCCCTGGGGGCAATTTGCCAGCACATTAGGGGTGATCGTGATGTTGTCTGGTCTGTACCATATCACGACCACTGACTTTTCTTCTTTGCGTACAATGCGGTTTGGACTGCTTAATATGAGTCTCTGGATTTGTGTATTTGACCTTTTCTTAGCTGCTATTTTAAGGGTCAAGGGTTTAGTATTGACAATTACAACATAGGATAGGAGTGACATTTACTAAAAAGAAGGGATTTAGGGGTTAGTAGACAGTACAATCATTTACTGAGTAGAACCTAACTAGACCCTTCACTAACTTATTTATTTATTTATTTATTTTTTTTTTATTATAGTTTTATTTTATGATAATTAATGTACCGCATTATTAAACCTCAACATTATTGAAAGATAGAGATGGAGTTAAATATCGATAGCTTGCTAATTATAAAAGTTCTGTCTATATTCGATTTGTTTTGAATATTGCTAAAATAAATTTACTTACATAAAGCACTTTCACTTACACCAATATAATTAAACATCCGAGATAATGGCAAAATTATAAATCGGTATTTCCTAGGGTATTCTATTTCTGCTCTATAGCTGCCCCTTTTTTTTTCTGTGGTTCAACTCAGTGGACATAAACCCTTTATTTTTCTGTGAGTATAAAAATTGGCTGGAGGCTGAAAAGCTAGAGGCCATCGCAATCCTCGAACAGAACAGAACAGAACTTTTCTGTGAGTTGACATGTAAACATGAAACATGACAGTTGGTGGGTTGCCTGACATATTATTATTTTCCCTTTTTGATAATATTATTTTTATCATAAATAAGTACTCTTCGGTTCCCAAAAATAACGAAAAATTTGCAGTAATGCCCTAGTGTACTTTACCCCACCCAGCACCCCAATTCACTCCACGTGTCCCGTAAGTTTGTTATGTTTAATAAATAGTTTTGTCGTCAAATTGACACCTGTTTAAATTTAATATCTTAGTGTGCTTGGTATTTCCACACTCGTGTTGAAATATTTTTTTACAACACGCGTGTGATATTTGGCACTTTCTAGCCAAGTTAACCGTGTTGTTATTGTAATTTTCGTAGGTGGTCGTAGGAAAATATATTTTATCTTCTTTAAAACTATATTTACCTTTGAGAATGCCTATTGATCATTGGAATGGTCTCTACCATGGTAACAGTTGTGGCATCGTCCCGCCTTTCTGGGATATCACAGAGACTACAAATAGAAATTACATTAAAAATTGTTTTATTAGCCGCGTTCGGCAATTACCTCAGACCGCTTGGATTGATCTAAATCGTTCGTTTATGACATCTAGATGGAGGGGAAATAAATCTCAACAGTTCGGCAATTAAAATTGGAGCGCTCCGAGGATAATCTTTTTGCTCGGAGTATTTTGACCGAGGAAAGCGATTAATCTCAGCTGAATTTGTGAGGTTAAGTTTGATGTTTATATTTAGGTTTAAAATTTTGGTAGTTTGATTGAACAAAGCCTTTATTTTTCTGTGATTTGACTGAAAATAATATGCAGGAAGTGGAACTATATGATGTGGAAGAACAAAAAAAATTCCAGGGTTTTCATCATCTTCATCGGTAAATATAATCCAATAATACCAGCTGGTATTAGATCGCTGGGAACCCTTAAAAAATTTAAACCGGCTGTGAAGGCGTTTTTGCTGGAAAAAGCCTACTAATCCTACTATACAGTGACCGAATTTTTTGACGATCGTTTTTAAATAATTTTGTAGGTCTTGTTTAAGTTTTATCATTTAAAATATTATATTGACTTTGTTGTAATTTGTAATGTACCTTTTTTGCTGTTTATTATTGTTATTATATATATTTGTGTTTTTGGTAGATATGTTTAAGTGTATGTATTTTGTAATTTATTTGTTCACATGTTTATATTTATTTTTATTTATTGTTAATGTAAGGACACACTTTGTCAATAAGAATGTAATTTTCTTTGAACAATAAAGTATATTGATTGATTGATTGATTAATTTGATGTCCATGAACAATAATCACTACGCATTGTTCAATAGTCACATTTATCTGATTCATATTCATATCGTGAAGAAATTAAATAAAAATTTGTATAAACTATAAAAGAGGAGGTTAGGTTTATCTATGCCATAAAACAAACATAAATAAACACCACGTCACCCACAAATCCAATTTGTTCGTTTATTACCGATCGCTCAGTCTAATCTAGAGTCACGTGACTAAAAATCGCTCCGTATCCAGATTATAATACCGAACGCGCCTATTGATCAAGTTAGAATATTATATATAAAAATATTTTTTCAAACTTTACATAACGAAACAGCAGAATTGCAATAACAACTTTATACCGTGCGAGCAAAAATTATTTGCATCAAAGAGGGCCTTGCATCTAAGGACGTAATGCTTAGCCGTAGAGCTTAATACCTGTTGGGTGTCAGTAACTACCTGAATTAACAATCAATCAGTTATTCCGTCATCTTTGACAGTCGTTACAAGTAATTTAATTCATCGCTAATTTTTCCAATTTCTTGAACAATTCACACAATGGGCTTTACGGAACGGCACAAAATATTCATGGTTGAAGCGTATTTTTGAAACGGGGTTAGAGTAAATGGTGAGTGGCAATACAATCCGGGTTTGTGCATGGACGATTTTCACGAACATTTTCCTAACGTTGCTTTTATTGCTGGGGATTTTTATCATTGCCTGAAAGGAACCGTGGCTGTGTTTAGGGAAACAGGTTCTATACAACACAAAAAAGGAGCAGGAAGACCATCTGTGAGAACAGAAGAACTTGTTGCAAATTTAGAACAATTAAAAGAAAGGATTATCCAAGAATGTGGTAACATTTCTCCAGAGATGCTGGTCAACACTTTCGAAAATATGAAGAGACGTGTGAATTTATGCTTGGCCAATTTCAGCAATTTATGTAATTATTTTTCTTTCTGTATATTCTTACTTTGTTAATTTTGTAAACAACAAAAATAAATTTGTATTTGTCTACTTATTTTATTACTCACTAGTTTGGCATATCATGTCATAATATGAATTTGACAAAATCTTTACCTAGATTTGGTTAGATATATCGTCCCCATATTATTGTGATCTAAACCAAGCCCTACGTTTTTTAATGCAAGTCCTTTTTGATGCAAATAATTTTTGCTCGCACGGTATTAAAAAATATTTTCTTTTAAATAAGGTTCCCACTTCAGTTGCGGCTCGTGGTTCTAATAAATGGGAATCATTTAGTATTTTAAGCAAATATGAAAACAAGCGCAGGTCAATCGCCGAAGGCAAAAAATTTCTTTGGATGCCACGCCCCTAAAAGTATTTTTATTAAGTATTAAAAATTTTTATTATCTAATAAAAACTATAAACCTTTAGCATATTTCCTGATTTTTGTCCTTAATTGTTTGTGTAATTATTAAATTGGGTTGTGAAAGACCATTTGTTTTAAACATAAAACATTTATTAAAATTTAATATAGGTATTACTATTACATTGGCAGGCATTATTTAGTCAAAATCCCTGGTTAGCGTAATTTTTGAGTTTTGACTGGCTAATCAGGTGCTTTTATTGTGAGTAAATATGCCTGCTAATGTCACTGAGGTCACCGTCAAACTTGCTGGTTAGTTAATTATTTTTAAAAACCTTTGTGCAACCCAACATAAGTACCTTGTTAGACTTTATTTAATAAGTATCTTTGTATAATTTTATTAACGAGGCATTATTTTTATTTTTTATTAATTTTTAAAACCAGTTGTGCAAAACTTATATTTTTTAGTTTTTATTTTTTTTTTCCCTATAAGTTCCCTAGAATTCCCTAAATCGATTTTACTAAAATTTTAGGGGTATGTAGGTAATTATAGGAGGCACCCAAATAAGTAAGAAAATATATGGCGTATAATCTAAAAAAATATATCCTTATGACGTCACAGTTTTTTGGAATACCCTGTATAAAAAAAAATATTTTCCTGAAATGCGCACCACGATACAGGTAAGCTCATCAAAATCTTAACTTAATTAATAATTGAGCTATAGAAGACGGGGGGTGAGGTGCAGGACCCTGTATATTGATTTTCCCGATATTCCTTAATAATAATAATTCTTACTCAATTTCTTTTTCCTCTGGTGATTGAGGAGGCTGGCTGCAACATTTAATCCAACTGGTTCGTTCCCTTATAAAAAAAAACATATTAAACCAGCAAAAACCTTTGAGTGGTTGATGCATAGGAAAAATAGTAATACCCTAAATATCTAATAATATGAAAAACACAGCATCAGCAATGTAGGGCTTTGTTGCATTTTTCATAAAAAAATAGCTTTTAAAATGGATGGATTATCTTGGAATAGTTTTTAACAGTGGAAAAGACAGTGTCTTGATATTTTTAAAAACAGAAATCGCTGTTTTTACCACCAGATAAAAATTTTATACTCAAAATCTATAAAGGTATCAAGAAATACAAAATTGTGTTTTTTTCTCCTGTTTTGACAATATTGTCGTATATATTTAAAGTTTTTGCCACCGCTAGGTATTAAAGTCTATTTATTTCAAAGGTAGACCAATCTGAACATTCCCAATACATCGTAGTTGGACGATCAGGTCGAACTAGTTTTCGGTGTATCTGAATTTTAAAAAATCAAGTGTGTTTAGGGAAACAGATTCTATACAACACAAAAAGGGAGCAGGAAGACCATCTGTAAGAACAGAAGAACTTGTTGCAAACGTTCGTGAAATAATGCAAAATACGCCAACAAATTGTATAAGACGCCTGTCCCAAGAAGTGAGAAGATCTTATGGAACATGCAGGACTATTCTTAAGAAGCAGCTAATTTTTTTTTCCTTATAAAGTGCAAGTATTGCAAGAAATACAAGCCGCAGATTTTCAAAGATGCAGGAATTACTCTCAATGGTTTACCCAAAATTTATTGGAAAGAAATGATTTATTAGACCTGACTTTTTTTTGGATGAAGCCTGGTTACACCTCTCCGGTTATGTTATTTTTCGACGACAGATTGATCAGTTTTCGATCAGACATTGAATTCCCACCTAGATCACCTTGTTTAACGGTTATGGATTACTTTGTTTTCCCCTTATTTAAAACACAATTTTTATAACACCAGTTGCAAATTTAGAACAATTTTAATACAAGAAAGGATTATCCAAGAATGTGGTAACCTTTCTCAAGAGATGCTGGTCAACACTTTCGAAAATATGAAGAGACGTGTGAATTTATGCTTGGAGATGGCGGTGGTCAATGTCAGCAATTTATGTAATTATTTTTCTTTTTCTTTCTGTATATTTTTTCTTGTTTGTTTGTTAATTTTGTAAACAACAAAAATAAATTTGTAATTGTCTACTTATTCTATTACTCATTAGTTTGGCATATCATGTCATAATATGAATTTGACAAAATTTTAACCTAGATTTGGTTAGATATATCGTCCTCATATCATTGTGGTCTAAACCAAGCCCAACGTTTTTAATCCACGCCCTCTTTCATGCAAATAATTTTTGCTCGCACGGTATATAACTTAATATGCCCTATAAAAATAGTGAATAAAAACTAGGGCTGCCATTAAAAAAAAAATATCGATATCCTTATATCTCTAGCAAACTCACACTGTATATATTTTTATCCAAGGCTCCTATCTTATGACATCTTGGTTATGCCTATTAGTAGATATAGGTTTTGTTACAGTATTGCTAATGGGACTCATTACTCTAATGATCACTGACGTGATATTTAGTATAGGCAAGGTGCTTTCCCGCATATTTAGGATTTAAACATAATACCAATCAAAAACAGAAACAAAAAATAAATATGTTTGAAAAGAACAATAAAAAAAAAATATTGGAATTTTTAGCGTCTAATGAATCAGTTTTAAATATCGCTGCTGATGAGAGATAAAATATTTATTTGCTTTTTGTTTATTAGGTTTATAATTGTTATTTAAATTGTCTCTTGTATACAGAGAAACAATACACAGAATACACATACAGTAACCGAAAAAAAAACCTGAAATATTTGTTAAAGTTTTATACAACGCTTATTTTTTTATTTGAATTTAATGATTTTATTGGGCCGAAAATAATGCATTTTTTTGCAAAACTTTTAATACTTTAATAATAATGATAATAATAAACGTCTTTTATTATGATGAATAAAGAAAACAATTACAAAGACTAATAATAATAGGCAGACAAGCAAAAGCGGGGCGCAGTCTAGCCCCAAAGGCTACTCTACTGAACCCCAAAGTGCTTGCTAAAATAATAATAAAAAAATATATATAAGGAATTATGAATAAATTGATATTATATAAATATCGTAGAAAGGAGAAATAAAAAAAAATTGGTTCAAATATATAACCTGATGGAGAAGACGACAAATACATGATTTGAAGAATAACCAGCAAAACATTGATAATAATAATTTAACAAAAATAATTAATAAAATTGTTCCTTTTGAAAACTAAGTAGATATTTTTTATATTGCAATTTAAATTTGTTACTGTCAAGAAAAACGATTTTATTAGGTAAGGAGTGATGTGATACAATTTAATAAAGTTGTAGGTAAATGAACAATAAACTCTGAAACATGGCACGCTGATGCTGAGGCACCCTCAACCTATTAGGAAACCTTTTGTCACGGGAATGTATATTTTCACGAAATATAAACCTACTTTTTAAAGAAAGAGGCAGAGCCGGATTATTTAGAGCTTTAACCAACATAATTCCCAAATGTAAAGTTCTACGGTTGTTCATTACTTGAGATTTTGAAAATGTATGAGAAATATGATCAAATTTTCGAAGTTCAAAAATAAGGCGTGAGCATGTATTTTGTACCCTTTGTATCCTATTCCTTTCTGCTACATCAAGGCATGGCCCATAAATGAAATCACAGTAGTTCAAGCTAGACACGACGAGACTCTCACAGAGCATTTTACGCAATTTAAAATTTAGGACATGACGGTTTTTGTATAATACTCTTAAAGACATAAATGACTTTTGAATTAGTTTTTTAACAGGATCCAGGAATATACCAAGATTTTGAGCTGTTTTAACTACGGGGAGCCTAACACCATCAATAACTATATTGATATTATCATTCAAAAAAACAATTTTGTTCTTAATCCCAAAAAGCATCAAGGATGACTTTAATGGATTTAACCTTAGGTTGTGATTTGGAGAAAGTTGATTTAACATGCTTAAATCTTAGTTAAGCAAATTCGATGCGTTTATTTATATAATCTTGGCAGTCAAAATGAAGGTAAATTTGTGTATCATTTGCATATGGCTGAAGCTTACAGTGCTTTAAAGATTTTAAAACATCTGAGGTATAGAATCAGATAATAAATAGAAGAGGTCCAAGGATAGATCCTTAGGGAATACCAGACAAAATTGGAATTTGTTCTGAATAATTGTTTTTATTAAAATTTTTTTGGCACCTGTTATTGAAGTATGATCTAATAAGATTTAAAGATGACTCTTTAAAGCCATAATATTTTAATTTTGACACAAAAAGTGAATGATTAAGGGTTATTGTAATAAGTACAAAAAATCCTGCTCCCAAAGGTAATTTATCCATAGCTTTCATTTGCTTCTAATTTGCGTTAATTCGGGGCCGTTTTCAGCTTTTCCTAGCATTATTTCCAAGTCAGTCGTCAGAAAATAACATGATCTTTATTTGCCACCAAACAAAGCAAAACAACTTGTCAACAGAGCTTGGGCTCCTTGCGATCTTCATTATATAAAAAGTTACGTGCCGCAAGAGTGGCATATCTATTTAAAATTTTTAAATAAAATTCTAGTCGCGGATCTGTTGAAATATTCAATTTAATAAGGATTTCTGAAACTAGAAACTTTGCAACATAAAATTTTCCTTGCTTAGTTTTAGAGAGTTTGTAGCACCGTAAAGACCGTTCGTTGATTCATAACATGTCAGGCAAAGGCTCTCTTGCATGAATAAACCTAATTGTGTTAGCTCCTTTAACTACAAGAAGTTATGTAAACAAGCATGGTAATTTGAAAACTTTGGCTTTTATTTAATATTTCGCTAACAACAATAATTGTATTCAAAATAAAATTAGGGCTGTTGGCGGGGCCAACCGGTGTGTTGCTACTATGGACAAGTACCTTTAGACGAGTACTGCTTATTTCCTGCACAAACAAAGCTAAGCTTTACTGGTAAAAAAATTAATTTGTACGCACGGCTCACCGGTCACAATTCTCGGCGCCCACAAGCAATGGGCATGCGTATAACCCTATTCTTATTAGGTTTTGCTTCTTTAGCAACATCATGTAAATACTCCAGATCCGGATCCACTTTTTTTTGTGGATTTGCTATTGTGGATTGTGGATTGTGCATTTCTAGTTTTTGTGTAGTTTAGTGAATTGTATTTGTGCTTAGCTCAGTGACTCGGTTTGGACGATATTATACAATAATACATTAACTGGTACCGATAGTTGTATGATTTTTTTTCAAATGGGGTAAAATACGGGTTATTTTGTATTTTCAGTAAGTATGAAGTTAGTGGTAGTCCTTGATATGTAATTTTATTTTATTAAAACCATTTAAGACGCAAAAGTTAACGGTATTTCTCAAAAGATTGGAAGGATAACCTAAAACTATAACACCAAAGTCTAAACTAGTACAACAACGAAAGAGGAGCAAGCATTTCTTACAATACCTTATGTTAAGGGGATATCTGAATATATTAGAAGGACAACCAAAAACTATAATATCAAAACAGCATTCAAATCCGGAAATACGCTTAGAAGCTTTCTTAGGAAAGTAAGAAATAAAAACACAAAAAATGTTATCTATCAAATCCCTTGCGAGTGTGGCGCATCGTACTTTGGAGAAACAACACTCCTTCTCGTACAAGTTCAAGAACATCGAAAACATACCCTTCGAGATCAGGTTTAGCGGAACATGTATGGATCAACCAACATCGATACAATGGTCAGAAGCCAAGGTTTTGGACACGGAACAGCTTTGGCCGAAAACATAAATTCAAAAAAGCAGATTTTATGAATCAAAACACCTGTATATTTAGTAAACCAAGTATAGATATACCCAAAATCTGGAAGCCCCTTCATTCATGTCCAAAACAAACAGCTCAAACTTCAGACTCCAATAAGCACGTAGGCGGAGTCATCAAGCTTCATTGAACGTGGATAGTACTTAAGACAGTAGCTTTAGAATTATAATTTGGTTTACGGTTAGAGATTCTAACTAACGGAATCGTTTTGTTAAGTAACAAAATAAAGATAATGGAAGTCCGAAAAATTAATTTTTTTTTAATAAATATTGAATGATTTTATAATATTGTACGAATAGCTAAATATCTACTTACGTTGAATTATTGACATCACCATCCGTCCCAAGCGTTGATATTAAAGTAAAATTTCGACATCGGCCATACTCGGAGTTTCTCAAGGAAACATGTAAAAAGTAGCTATTTCTAATTGCTGCTTGTACCTAAAAATTAAATACCTATTTAGTAAATATTTAAAAAACATCGAAGCAACTTTTTTATCCACCTCCACCATCCCGGTCACGATCACATATTGACCACACAAATGAGTCCAAATGAGTGTAGTGAGCATGCGCATTAAGTACTATAAACAACAAATGTCCATAACCTTTTGCTTCGATGCGTACAGAACCGTCACTGAATATTTTAATTTTATGTCTTGTGGTGTTTGTGTGATTTTTAAGTGTTTGGTTGTTTAGTTTATCATAGAGACACTAAAATAGCGCCTTTTAATTTGTAACTCTGGTAACGTACCTAAACTACCTTTGTCATCTTATGTAATAAACTATAGTGTTTCAAAAATGTAGCACCACAAAATAGTTAAGTACTTCATATAGTTGCTTATACAGGGTTCCCCATTTAAAACGAAACAGGCTAAATATCTGGTTCCACGTTAATTTAAAAAAAAAACGCTCGGACCCGTCGATTTTAATTTCGAGGGGGACATCTTTTGCGTATATTGTCAATCTTGTTACTTCAAGCCCCTAGGAGGGAGGGGGGGTAAGATCTAAATCTTAAATAGATACTTCTATTTTATATAATTTTTTTGGATTCTGCATAAAATTCTGAACATTTTTTAATAAAAGCATTATTAGTCTATACTAAACAGTTTCCGAGATATTGACTCTTGAAAAAGAGATTTTTGAACTTTGACAGCGTCTAGCTTTCTAACTGTACGTCCTAGAGTAAAAAGGCTTACATATCCTCATCTTCGATTTTTATTATCTTTCCAATAGTGTCAACTTCCGGTTAAACCGGAAGTACTATATTTCTTACAACCGGTTTAACCGGAAGTTGACACTATTGGAAAGATAATAAAAATCGAAGATAGGGACATGTAAGCCGTTTTACTCTAAAGACGTACAGTTAGAAAGCTAGACGCTGTCAAAGTTCAAAAATTTCATTTTTCAAGAGTCAATATCTCGGAAACTGTTTAGTATAGACTAATAATGCTTTTATTAAAAAATGTTCAGAATTTTATGCAAATTCCAAAAAAATTATATAAAATAGGGGTATCTATTTAAGATTTAGATCTTATCCCCCTCCCTCCTAGGGGCTTGAAGTAACAAGATTGACAACATACGCAAAAGATGTCCCCCTCGAAATAAAAATCGACGGGTCCGAGCGTTTTTTATTTAAATTAACGTGGAACCAGATATTTAGCCTGTTTCGTTTTAAATGGGGAACCCTGTATATTGTTAATAAATGTTTAACACTTCGCTAGTGCATAAAGTAATTCATTTTATGCATTGTTTTGCTTAAAAGAAAGTATCTAATAAAATCCGATAAGTCACTGTCGATATTTTCTTAAATTAAATTCAATTATGAAATATTAGGATTTTGATAAGGATACATACACCAGACCTTACATAAATCACAAAAATTACAAATTTTAGATACGTCAAAAAGAAATCACGATTTGTCCATGCATGGCGAACCAGAAGAATTTTAATTAAAAATGGAGGTAGGTATGCATATTAAATTAATTATACTATTTCCTTTACATATTGGCGTAAAAAGTTAAATTTTATACACTTTCTATAGTGCATAATGTAAGGAACTACTATGAATATAAAATAATAGATAGTATAACTTTGATATCTATACTTTTATTAATCCATCTATGTCAACTTGGCATGTACCCGTAACAGGTCTTCCTTACCCGAATACCTAATACCTGTACACATAAAGTTAGGATTTACGCACGGTAGTAAAAAAAATGTTATCTCGGCGAAGAAAGTAAAAAAGCTAAATTGACATTATGTAAAATCGTTAACTCGTTCGTCGATAGATCTAAATTATGACATTGTTAATTACTATGCAAAATTCTCGTCCTCCTAGCATTTTAAATTAAAAAAATTTGTTAAAGTACGTATTTTAAGTTTAATTTAAAAGTCCTGCTAAAGGAAAACTTAAAATATTAATTGAGTGTATTTAACTAGGTCAGTACCTACTAAATATCGTTGATGGCTTGATTTGAGTAAAGTTAGTTAGAAAATATTAACGTGAAAAGGGATATTTTCTCAATTGCTAAACAATTCATTTTTGTGTTTTAGGAACTAATATGAATGCCCGGGAAGGAGGGTATTAAAAATGCTTTAAATTTCTCTAAAACTACTTTTAATCCCTGTAATGTTAAGGATAAGTGAAAAATTGACAAAAGTAACGTTAGATTAGGTTCAGACTTCTGGCACTGTCCAAAAAGTCTCACGTAGTTCTATAAAGACCGCTGGAATACCACACATGGTGTTTCGCGGAACCTATCCGCATCAGCCTTCTAATGATTAACGCGATGAACATAGAAGAATCTTGGAAGCTCATTTAAACCAGCCACTATTGTTAATAAATTTGGAGAGTCGCTTACTTTCTCCAGATCATTAAAGAATGGTTCTCCCAAGGCATAGAACCTTCTTCTTGTGAAGCCAGGACATTCACACAAGAAATGCTGAATTATTTCCTCCTCTTCTTTATCTCTGCAACTTTTGCAGAAGTCGTTAGCTGATATTTGCATACGTTCGGCGTGTCTACCGAAAAAGGAACGTCTAGTGACTACGGCAGTGATATTTCTAAGGTCTTTCCGACAGTGCTGTAATAACGCTGCGGTTTTCCCATTATAAAGTAGGGGCCAGAACTTTTTGTACATCTGCTATATGCCCAGTGGTCTAACACAATATTCTCCGCTAGTCTTATAGACATGCCTGCGCCCTCCCTGGCGAGCGCATCAACAGCCTTGTTGCCATCTATATTGCAATGGCCATTAACCCAACACAAAGTGACTCGATGCTGAGGATCAAGTGTGCAGAGATAGTTGCAACAGCGCCTTACTAAGTTTGATTTAATGCTGCTGGAACAAATTGCCTTTACCGCTAGATAGCTATAAACATAGCTCCTCTCAGGCCAGGGTGATAACTTCTGCTGGAAGATGCTACAGTAGTCTGGGAGTCTATACAACCTCTGTATTTACATGCACTCGGAATAGATACCAGCTCCCACTCCGACATTCGTTTTTGAACAGTCTGTGAAGATCGAGAGGTCTATCTGTATTGTTACTTGATTGCCTTCCCATTCTTCTCTACCCGGAATGAGCATAGAAATGCCCCTTCTGAAGCGTGGCAGCAACACAGTGTATAATCAGTCAGCTCTCGTAAAAGTAACGTTGAGAATACAGTATTATTTCTTCTGTTAAAACATTGACAATATATCAATGCCTCCCCCCCCCCCCGAGAGGTTTATATAAACGATTTGAAACAAATAATATATTTTATTTGTATACATTTTTGTTTGGGCCTTCCAATTTTGTGTAATACTAATATATTTTTAGATATTATTTGATATTTGTGTTATGTGCTTTCGTGTAGTTGTATATTACTTATAAAACTTCAGTACTTGTATTAAGAATAGTGGCGGTTCTTCCATATGGTCATTTGGTCAATGACCTCCCAAAAATATTTGAAAATATTTCAGGAAATATTATGTTTTATCAAATTATTCTACTCGTAAATATACTTAATTTAACTTAAAAATACACCTTATAATATTTTAACCGTCCATCGTAATCAAACCCGGGTACTGGGCTCGTGGGTTTAGAGTTTGGCGGAAGTATCCAAAGAATTCACAGCGACCGAGCGGTGTACGTTAAAGCTATGGAGAACTATAGGGTAGGAGGCCGATCGACAATGGCAGCATTTTTAAATTCTGTCCCGGTTTTTTGGTTAGTTCGCTACTGGCCGATAGATGGCTCTCGCGTCCGAAGTGGGCTGATGTTGTCTTCTTCTTCTTCTTCGTTTTTAATGTGGAAAACCTAGATCCTCCATAGTTTTTAGCTTTTACTTAAACCCTTTATTTTTCTGTGCTTTTACTTTTGACAATTGACATTTTATTTTTCGAAGTAACAAGTCATGTTTGAAAGCAAGACAAGACAAATAACGTTGTATTGTAATTAATTTCCATATTTATAATGAATAATGGTACAATTTATAAAAGTAGAGTTTGCTTTGTGTCGGGGTGTAAGACAGGATCTTCTTCAAAGAGGAAACGAAGCCAAATAAGTCTCATTCTAGCTCCAAAGGTAAGCTCACTTTAAAAAAAACCTCTGTAGCTAGAATGATTAATACCCTGTATTTTAAAAACCAAGCATCGTTGGAACTTTATACAGGCCGAGTTTACTAATAAGTATAACAAAGTAAGTGTAAATCCATATAAAAGTCCTTATTTGTTCCTTAAAGAACTAAATTAAATAAAAATAGTTATCGCGTCCATAAGAAACCATTTATTTGATAGCCCACTTCGAACACGAGCGCCATCTTATGGCAACTCGTAAAGCTGAATTACCGATGCTAATTTGGGACCGAATCCAATGCATTGCGATCGGCCTCCTACCTCAAGTCCTCCATAGTTAAAGCAAATTGGATATATTAGCGCGGGTCGGGTTATCAGCCGCTGCACTCCGCAGCCAACGTAGAAATAGTTTAAAGGATGGTCGAAGGTCGGTTTTGATTTCAGTTTCGGATATTTTCATTGATTAAAATTAATTTTGTTTACTGTTTCTTTGTAATAATTTAACAAGTTTCTTATTTTTATGATCAGTGTACGGGTTGTGACTGCATATAAATTAAAATATTTAGCAGATGATATAATGTCCGCGAAAATAATTAAAAGAAAGAAAATTTTGTGGCATATCGGACGAGTGTGTAACTATTTTTTATATTGGAATACACATTAATGGCGTCGTTCTTGGAATTGCTTGGGTTATGGCTGCCCGTCGAGTCCTAACAAGGACGAAACGGCTGTCGTGGTCTACCCGCCCCAGGGTATCCATTAAACTTGGATCCCTGTGTATTCCAATAAAAAAAATAGTTACACACTCGTCCGATATGCCACAATATTTTCTTTATTTTAATAAATTAAAATGTCGATAGTGCAGAAAATTAAGCAACTAAAAAGTGCTAACGAACTTAGTTTTGCGAAATAATTTGAATTCAAGGCAACTGACGCGTTGTTAAGTAGATATCAAGAGTCGCTTCTAAAAGGACTATATATGCAATTCAAGGATTGTTCGCTAATAGTCTAAAAGTATAAATATTAAGGTTTCTTTTTTAATACCGTTATATTATATTCAAAACCAAGGGTCAGTAAACGTACACAATCGTTAATCGCGACACGGACGAGTACACAAACCTTTGACTTACCTCTCCATTTAAAAAGCAGTAAAGGACAGCCACAAAAAATCCTTGAAAAGTATTTAAAAAGTATGTCGTATAAGACCAAAATTTGAATTTCCAAGCTTCTTCGAACCGGTAGTCCAGCAGGAATAAAATGTGTGCAATGCCCATCAATGGCAATAAGAATATCGCTGCTCTCACCGCTTTTCTGAAAACAAATAATAAAATAATCTATAGCCCACATAAATATGTGCTAAAAGTAAATATATTGTAATCCGTCTGCTTCTGGAAAGGTCGTGGTCCAAACACGTAATGACAATAATTGCTTGGCTGATGTGTGATTCTGATCTATTTAATTTTTATAAATTGATAAGAAACCCAGAACCGGCCTAAAAAATTAAATTTATTTTTATGAAAAAATGTTCATAATGAACTAGTATCATTAATAACTATAAGAGCATATTTTTATGTTTTCGGCTTTATCAAAAAATTTAAAACGTTAAAGGTTTAATGTCCAGTTCGATACTTATTTTAGGGATTTTCCAATCTGAAGATTATAATAAGCATATTTACATTTTGGTTTATGCACAAGGTATTTATTGGGGGTTTCTGCGGTTTGCAAGTATATTGTTAGGGGTTGTTTATTGTCACTTAATAATGCGTTATTATTACCTGCTTATCAAACTGTATTTATATCGATTTGTAATACATACTTCTGTTTTAGTTTGTCGAAAGATTTCAGTATTTTCAGTGTGAAACTAGTAATTTCAAATTTGTGTTTAGAATGTCTAAGGTCGCGAAAACGTCTTCGTGGATAAATAATTTCCCAGAGTTAAAGTTTAGTGGGAAAAAATCTTCTATAAAGCTTGTACAAAAATTATTGTTTGTGAAAAAAAAAATCCAATCAATCAATATTCGAAAGCACCGCTGCGCTGCATAAGTCAAAGTTACAAAAAATGAAATCTGAGCCACTTCAGCTGAGTGTGACAAATGCATTCCAAAATGTTGGAGGAAAATCGAAATCTGAAAACGAACTTTGTCAAGAAGACTTATGCAAGGCTGTCGTCGCTGCAAAAATGCCTTTAAAAATGGCAAAAGACGCAGGCGAGAATTTTTGCAAAAATTTTGTAACAAACCATTCCTGACGAGTCCACGATTAGAAAGAAGAATGTCCATTCAATATACGAAACCGCTATAGAATAAATTAGAGCTTTATTGGATGATAAACATTTTTTATTAAATAAACATATTTTTTAGAACCCAATGTGTTTTTTACCTCATTTTAGTATAATAAATTAAAAAATATTGCATACCAGTATGCATATTTGGTAAAAAAAATGCAAACGCTGCATATTTTAAAGGCATAAATATGCGCATATTTTGGCTGAATTTAAGTCCGCCCTTTAATTATCACCAACTAGATAAACTGGATGCACAGGCCAATAAAAAAATCCTTATTCCCCAAAAGGCCTGTGTATCATCAGCATCTCATAGAACTGTGTATAGGCTGTGTATTAAGAAAAAAATTTTTTTCCTAGAAAAAAAGTCGGCAACCGTTTGAAATGATAGTAACGCCAACCAAAAACACTAGTCTCGCCGAACCACAGCGAGCCGGCAAGCCAATCAAGCCAATTGTTATTAACTCGTTCGTGTGTTTATTGTAATGGTAAATAATTTTGTTAAACAATTTGTTGTTATTTATGTGATAATATATAAACTTTCAAAACAATATAGGCATTTAATACCACTGTGACTGTGTTTAGTGCATAATTGTGTTTTATTGAGAAAAATGCGGCAAAAGATATCTCTTTCAACGCCCGCCCAGGTGGCGAAGTGAGAGAAAATAAAATTATGCTAATGATTTAGAAAAACATAATTATATTTAGGAACGAAAGAAAAAACTCAAAGTCTTCCTCCACAAAGTTTAATAATAAAGTTATTTAGCAAAAGTCTCTACATATTTCGAACGTAGTGACGTTCATCATCAGGAGACAGAAAATAAAACTTAGTACTGATGGTTTTAGCAGGAGAGAAAATGGTGTCGAACCTTAATGGAGCTTTTATGGAATTAAAAATTTGATATGTAAATCAAACCTAATATGAAGAAATTGATGAAATTTAAAAACATACTGAGTATGTGAGAAGTCAGTTAGTAAGGTCTAAACCAACCAAATAAACTGGGGGGGAAAGAAAAAATATTTTTCTAAAAAGGTGTCGAAGAATATTTAAAATTTTTTAAAAAACATTATTAAGTAGGAAATTGTCATTGTGAGGACAAAATAAGAATTACATGTAGGTTATGAATGTTGCATTCAAGAAAATTTGTTTAGTGGGGTACTGAGGTTTTAAACTCAGTAACCCTGCAGGTTTTTAATTTAAAATTGGCCGGTAAAGATCATTAAAAAATTGATCATTTCAAAAATAGAGGAAAAGCAGATGTTCACGCCCACGTGCTTGGAACAGAGTGAACCATTCACTTAATAATGTTTTTTAAAAAATTTTAAATATTCTTCGAAACTTTTTTAGAAAAAGATTTTTTCTTTCCCCCCCAGTTTATTTGGTTGGTTTAGACCTTACTAACTGACTTCTCACATACTCAGTATGTTTTTAAATTTCATCAATTTCTTCATATTAGGTTTGATTTACATATCAAATTTTTAATTCCATAAAAGCTCCATTAAGGTTCGACACCCTTTTCTCTCCTGCTAAACCATTAGCACTAAGTTTTATTTTCTGTCTCCTGATGATGAACGTCACTACGTTCGAAACATGTAGAGACTTTTGGTAAATAATTTTATTATTAAACTTTGTGGAGGAAGACTTGAGTTTTTTCTTTCGTTCCTATACTTTCAACTCCACTTTAAGCATGGACCATTTTTTCAAAACAATTATATTTATCTATTATTGCACCATACACTGTTAGAAATCCTGGACTTGAGAATCAAAAAAATTTATAATCAATTAAAATAAATCAAATTTAACTTAAAATGTATAGTTATTTTAACTCTTTTGTGTTTAGTAAAAATCAGATTTTAAGAACTAACTTTTCTGGAAGTCGTTTTAACATAACAGCTAACTAAAATTAACATGCAATTCTTTTACGGTTCAAATGAACCAAATACTAGTAACTTTGATAAAGTTTATAATCATTATCAATATCTTTTTTAGTTAAAATTTTAAAATAAGTTAATACTAACATAAAAAATGTGTCAAATTAACTAATTAAGTTGTAATTTTTACTGCACAATAAAATCAGATTAATGTCAAAATAGTAATAACATATTTTATGAGTTACTGATTGACTGAAGCGGTTTTAGTTAAATTGACAAAAAAACGGGAGTGGACTTTCTGGGACATAAAAAAAAAGTTAAATTTGATTCTTTTCTTTTAACAGTGTATTATGTAGTAGTTAAAAAATAAATGAACGATTATTCTAAAGAAACAAAACATTGTAATAATTTTTTTTAAGTACTGAAATAAAGAGAGGAAAATGTGCCTCAAACATTTTTTAACTCGTTTTTTGGTTTCGGTAAAACACATCAAGCAAAAGGTCCAACCCACTTTGTATCCTTTATGCATTAAACTTTGTTCCCAACTACATAATGTATCGAAATTAACATGGAACCTATAAGTTATTGATTTCCAATACTTCCTTTGTCTTGCCTATAAAAGTATAAAGTTTAAAAACTAAACTTTAACTAAAAATCAATCTTGAGCTAATTAATTAACGTAACAAGAACCATTAAAAAGAAACACGAGCCATAAATACACAAAACTAAGAAAATGGATAATTAGTTTATCAATAGAAACTGTCCTGTACCTCCCTTCGTAGAGACGCAGAAATATGATGCGAATATTATCTGTATATTGTAGTTACACAGAAAGGTTTTCGAAAGTATGTAAAGTTAATTAATGTGTACTATACGGGATTTTGGTATTTGCTATTTTATTTATGAGAACATGTCTAGTAAGTACTGGTAGACCTAACGATGACATAGCAAAAAACAACGTTGCCCAGAAGTTCGGAATATAATATAATATACAGGGTGGCCCTTTAGTGTGGCAAAGTACAATAGCTCCGTTACTATTTCAAATACATTAAAAATATTAATACAAAAGTTGAAGGGCAGTAAGTGACTTATAACGTAAAATTATTTTTAACTCTATAGGGTGGCTCAAAAAAGCGGAACAAGAAAAAATGTACTTTTTTCAAATGGAACACCCTGTATATTTTTTCATTTTTAAATTCTACATAGAATTATAATTATTTTTTATTAAATACATTATAAGTCTATACTTTATAGTTTCCGAGATATTGACTCTTGAAAAGTGACATTTTTGAACTTTGACAGCTTCTAACTTTCTAACAGTACATCTTAGAGCAAAACGGCTTACATGTCTCTATCTTCAATTTTTATTATCTTCCCAAAAAAATCAACTTCCAGTTAAACCGGAACAACTATATTTCCTGCTTTCGAGTAACATCCGGTTTAACCGGAAGTTGATTTTTTTGGGAAGATAATAAAAATTAAAGATAGGGACATGTAAGCCGTTTTGCTCTAAGACGTACTGTTAGAAAGCTAGAAGCTGTCAAAGTTCAAAAATGTCACTTTTCAAGAGTCAATATCTCGGAAACTATAAAGTATAGACTAATAATGTATTTAATAAAAAATAATTATAATTTTATGTGGAATTTAAAAATGAAAAAATATACAGGGTATTCCATTTGAAAAAAGTACATTTTTTATTGTTCCGCTTTTTTGAGCCACCCTATAGAGTTAAAAATAATTTTACGTTATAAGTCACTTACTGCCCTTCAACTTTTGTATTAATATTTTTAATGTATTTGAAATAGTAACGGAGCTATTGTACTTTGCCACACTAAAGGGCCACCCTGTATATAGCCTTAACCTGTCATTTTTGGGGAAAACGCTCTGACACGTCAATTTAGTTTTATATATGCTCACATTTTGATGTTATTGGTTTGTTTTTTAATACATTTGTCAAAGATATGACGACATCGATCTTTTTTTTTTTTTTTTTAATGGAAACATACAGCGTGTGATACATCATTTGAAAGCTAATACCTCGTACGGTAGGCTCATCAATTTTGGCGAGATTCTGTCAAGCTATTTCAAAATGGCGAGTGTTAAAAGTTTTTAAAAAATGTCTATTTAAATAAGCGGAAATGATATCATCATTGATGTTTTTTTTTTACCTTTCAAGGTAAGAAATTTTTATTATTTCACGACATTTTGTGACATTGTGAACTTGTAAAATTAATTTACATATTTCCGAAGTATTATTTTACAATTTCCTAAAATGGTTTTGTCGAAAAACAGCGTATCGAAGTCTTGATATTGTTAGGATGTGGAGATAAAATAAGAAGTCAAAGTGAAGTGTGCACTTTATTTAATGCTAAATATCCGAATAATCAAATTTCACAGTGCACTGTTAGTAAAATATTACACAAATTTGATGAACATGGCACAGTAAAGGACTTGCCTAGGAATGGACGCCACGTGTTTTAGGCGACGATGAAAAATTGGATATTGCATTATCTCTGCAGGATAATCCGCATGTTTTAACAGTTTTATTGGCTCAAATCATGATACATCTAGAGGTACTATTGGAAGATTTTTGAAAGTAGAAAAATACCTCCCTTATAAAGTATCTCTTGTCCAAGAGCTTTTAGAAAATGACTATGACAGGCGTTTGCAATTTTGCGAAGAAATGATGAGACGGTGTGACGAGAATCATAGGTTTCCACAGAACATATTATTTTCGGTACTTTCCATTTAAACTGGGTGATTAACAGACATCATTATCGTTTTTGGAGTCAGGAAAATCCACGGCCCCAGAAAGTAATTGTATGGGCAGGTATCATTAATAACCGAATTCTGGGGCCAGTCTTTGCCGCTTTTTAAAGGACCTCACAGCTGAACGGTACCTAGATTTCTTAACCCTCTAGCTGTAATTTTTCCCAACGAAGTAAATCCAGATATACCTAAAGAAACAATTTGGTTTCAGCAAGATGGTGCTCAACCGCGTTTTGGTGTCAATGTGAGAACATATTTAGATAAGATACTTCCAGGTCGCTGGATTGGACGACGTGGTACAATTGAATGGCCACCGAGGTTCCCAAACTTAATGCCTCTAGACTATTTTCTTTGGTGATATTTAAAAGAAAAAGTTTATAAATAGTAAATAGGCCAAATATATCAATAATTAGGCCAAATATATGAATAATTTATAATTTCCGCTTATTTATATTACATATTTGACAAATATCTATAAAATAAAACGAATAACGTCAAAATGTGAGCATATATAAAACTAAATTAACGTTTACGAGCGTTTTCCCTAAAAGTTACAAGGCTATAATAATTTTATTCCGGACTTCTGGGCAACCCTGTATTCTCTTTATCATAACAAGCCGACAAGACGTCAAACGCATAGAACCACCAGCGAGTTCTACAATGAAACCACTTGAATATATACACCCATTTTTACTCTAAAATAATGCGATGATGCCAATGACTCCAAAGATTCGCTCCTATTGGGTTTTATTTGAGACTCAATTTGTAGCTATTAATAATTTACCAGTGCTATGGAGGCGCGTAATTCCGGTTTTATTATTGGGATGTACTATCAATAGGTTCTAATCCAAGATGTTAATAATGCTGAATAAGATGAATTAGATTATGGTGAAAAGGTACATTGGCACCATGCACTTTTAAAAGTATATGCCAAAAATAGAAAAGAATGACTTACAACATGTCAAATTACGTGTACGGTTTTTTAATGAACTGTATAGAAACATACAATACACAAGTCTAAATCATTTTCGAGTGTAAATAAGTAAATAGGTAATTAGGAAAAGTCCATAATATACTACACTAAGGAAAATGATGTAATACAAGCTTGCTAAGAGATGGTTTGTATTGATAGCTTATTTTTTACTAACCCATAGTAAATAAATTGCTAGTCTATCAAACCCCCTTTAGTGTTATATCAATTTCAGATTTCCTAGAACAGTGTTTTTATTGATAGCAATCAGTTCAATTAGCAGCACAGTCTTGTTGAATAATGAACTACCTACTTTTAATAATACAGCAGAAATAAATTGTATCTTCTCAATGCGACGCATTTTTTTCCCAGAACGCCTTCTCTACAATTAGGAAAGCAGAACAGCGTCCCCAAAAACGAATTGTATCCTTTAGAACCTATAATCCACCAGCGCCGTATTATTAATTTTAACGTATTTGTTGCGGAGGTCACATCGTCGTTCGGAGTCTTCTAGCTGTCCTATCTGAATTTAAATTTTATTGATCGCACCAATTAATCGATTTTTACTTTGTATTTAAGTTTTTTTAAACTTTGCATGTAAGATAAAGCAATAGAAGAAATATTTTTATTTCGCACAACCCATCATTAGTATTGGACTTTATAAGTTATGGACGAATTTTACCATCTCAGTAAACCATGCTCCATCATAGATAATCATATTGTAATGTTTAATGACAAGAACAATATCACACTAAAAGCTATTAAAATCCTTAAGAACTACAGTACTGCTTTTTAGTGTTAAGTATATGCTTTATTAACCATAGCAAGAAAATATTATTATGATTAATGGCAAGTTTCATTATATAAAACCAGATTACCCCCCTAATAGAACTTGATAATTTAAGTATTCAGAACAATATTGGCTATAAACTATTCTATGGTAGCATATTAGCCAAACTACCGTGATATTATCACTACACAACGGTCTAGCAATTTTCGTTGTCTTACAGTAAGAAAGAGCGTTGCTGTCATAGATAGTTGTATGAAGAGTATGTAAATTCTTATAAGGAATAGAAGGTTTTTTCAGTGTGCTAGTTTTTAACTTAAAGGCTTGCTATAAGACTTGTAGTTTAATATACTATTTTGAATATCGAAAATATATAGAATATAAAAAAGTTGGGTTTGTTTGTCCTAAATCACACCAAATATTCCGCACGCCAATGTTTACTGTACTTACACGAGCAAGTGTTTACGTCCCATTTCTTAATAAAAAAAAGCACTTACAAATAATGTAACAACAGAGGGTTATTAGGGAACAAATAAATCATTGGCCTTTCTTTTGTAACAATATTTGTGTGCTGATTAAATGTACTTAAGGTAACTGAAAGGGAAACAAAAAGTTGGCGACGTAACCTGAAACCAAGGGAATTTTAGTGTATACCAGTATTCAGGAATTTGTAGGAAATTAAACCAAATAGAGGATCTAGTGGGAATAATGAAAGTCGGGGCAATGACAAAAATAGAGGAAATAGAAGGGGATTAGACGAAACAGGAAGAAAATTAGTGGGAGAGAATGATAGATCGCGCAACGTCTTATTGCATAAAATTGCGTACGAATCCTCGCAGATTCCCTTGTTCCCAGTACGCGTGTTTAAATAAATTGAGTATTTTGAATGTTCGAGTCGTTCCGGGAACTCAACACCACTCTTCTAACGCCCGTTACAGTTATGTGTACCCTTGCGTCTTAAGAAAAACCTAAATGGATCCGAATATCCGTGGGCTATAACTTAACACCACTCGCCTACGGCTCATTACGTTTTCAGTGGTTAGAAGAAAATTGTGATTGATTGGTTCAAAAGGTATTGGTGATATAAGCAGTAGTGCTAGGCACTGTATTTTGCGCGTACGCAATACATTTGACATACTTATGACAGTCGGCAGATAAAAGATTACGTACAACGGCGTGGTCTGACGTACGCATCCGCAATACTTTTAATGTAAACGCCTTATCTGACATTACTGAGTATTTATCGTTTCATTTAATGCTTATTACTGAACCCCAGAGATAAACCTAAGCAATTTTACACTTTTGTGGTCTAGGCACAAAATAGATTTGATGAAGTAGGAACCTGCTTGGGAACTATTAAAATTAGAGAAACTAGTAGGGAATTAGGAAAATACTAGGGAATTTTGAAAAACAATGGATAATTAAGTATATAACAGGTGATATTACTAGAAAATTTAAAAAATTAGGAATTGGTGTACAACATTTTTTCTGCGGTTTATTCTTTGCCTGAAAGTAATAATGAGAGAATTAACTTACCTTACTTGTTCTATATCACTGGATCGACTTTGCCTTAGTTTTACTATCAGAACCCGAATAATATTTAATAAAAATAACAGGTTTATCTAAAAAATAAAAATAAATAAATGTTCGTCCGCATTAGTGAGTAAAGTAAATTACTTTACGATGCATCGTATATATAAATCAAAATACAAAACGCTTCACTTTACGCCCTAGTGCGTAAAGTATTTTGTGTAACGTTCTATTATATAAAAGGAAATATCAAATAGAGACGTCAAAAAGACAACGCCATTTATCCATGGCCAACCAGAACAATTTTAATTAAAAATGGTATGCACATTAAAGTAATTCTTCAATTTACTTTACGCACTAGTGCGTCAAAAGTTAAATTTTATACACTTTTTATAGTGTGCACGTTAGTAGAAACATTATTTTTAATTAGAAGATGATATTGTGACCGCGAAAATAATTAAAAGAGAATATTGTGGCATATCGGACAAGTGTGTAACTATTTTTTATATTGAAATACACAGGGATCCAAGTTTAATGGAAACCTTGGGGCGGGTAGACAACGACGGCCCTTTCGTCCTTGTTAGGACTCAACCCAAGCAATTCCAAGAACGACGGTAAAATGTACTAAAAGCCTCTTTGCAAATTACACACTTGTCCGATATGCCACAATATTCTCTTTTAAGAGGAAGTAACCCCTTTACCACAATGAAAATTGCCGAACATTTTGCTGGTCAAACGAAAAGAAAAAATAAAAATTGGTATTTAGAAAATAAATTCTACTTTAAATACCCCATCCAGAAAAGTAAATGACGATCGAAAATATTCCCAAAATTTTTGTTAGAAAATTTTTTAATTTTTAGTAATTTTGTAATATTTTAAACAATTCTTTAGTAAAGTGAATTTAAGCGTGTAAAGTGGGTTTACGCGCCCAAAGTTTTTAAGAAAAAAGTAAGGCCGATATTGAAAAATGGCTTTAAGAAAAATTGTTTGGTACAACATTCTACACCCGGGAAAGTCATTTTGTTTCGACCAATAAAGAATTGTTTAAGATATTACAAAATTACTAAAAATAAAAAAAATTTCTAAAAAAAAATTTGAAAATATTTTCGATCGTCATTTACTTTTCTGGATGGGGTATTTAAAGTAAAATTTATTTTCTAAATATCAATTGTTATTTTTTTCTTTTCGTTTGACCAGCAAAACGTTCGGCAATTTTCATTGTGGTAAAGGGGGTTACTGCTCTTAATAATTATTTTCGCGAACAATATATTATGATCTTCTAAATATGGCTCAAAACTTAAACGGATTGCGCGCATTCTAGTGGGTGCCAGCGTTGATCTGTTTTCTGTTCTGCAAAATGGCAAATATTTGCAGTGAAAAGGCAAATAGCGTTTCCTATACTGGATTGTGATGCACTTCGTGGTTTATTTAGTTGTCTACCTTTCGATTATTACCAGCGTGATTGCCTTTTATATTGGAGTTAATTCGGCTGGGATGGCGCTACGGTGTATTGATGGCCGCTTTGATTTTGCAAAGAGGCTTTTAGCACATTTTACCGTCGTTCTTGGAATTGCTTGGGTTATGGCTGCCCGTAGGGTCCTAACAATTCCATATCCATTAAACTTGGATCCCTGTGTATTCCAATATAAAAAATAGTTACACACTGGTTCGATATGCCACAATATTATCTTTTAATTCTTTTTAATCTTTAATAGGTTCCTAATTAGGTTCTTTAAACAATGAATTAAAATCACCAACAGTGCCATTAGATGGAGGACGCGAACGTGTGCCACTGACTACCGTTTGTATTTGTAGGTGTTAATATTTTGTTGTTCAAAAAATGGTTCTGTGGAGCTATATCGCGCGTTCGCCCATCTCCTCTATGGTACCTGTCTGTGCCCCCCCCCCCCCCCCCCCCCCCCCGCCAAGACAAAATCCTAGCTATGCCAGTGAATTAAACTATTCAATGATTAATAACGTCAGTCATCAGTCAGATCAATCCTGGATTGATATTTTAAGTTTGTACGCCATTATTATGAGAAATCTTTCAATTTTGCCCCATAAATATTCACCGACAAAGTTTACAGTTTTGTTCGGTTAAGTTTGTTAAAATAAGAAGTCAAACAATCTTCATTTTAAAAACTTAAAGTTGATACCACTCTTACGATTGGAAAAACAGGAAACTTTGGAGCAGAGACATAAATTGTAATATTTACTGACACAAAAAAAACCTGAAAGTTTTAAACGTCATATTATGTAACGTTTCAGAAACGAAGGAAAACTTTTCAACTTACCATTATAAGAGTAGATCGAGGCCCCTCGAGTATCCAATAATATGATAAAAAGTAATAATAAGCCCAAGTCCTGAAAAGTCAGAGAAACTATATTAGTAGTTAAAGTTTCGGTCAGATCTAGAGTTCGTTTGGTTTGAGGATTGTGCATATATTTTATTGCTAAAGTTTTACAATTAAATTTTAAGAGGAAGTAACCCCTTTTACCACAATGAAAATTGCCGAACGTTTTGCTGGTCAAACGAAAAGAAAAAATAAAAATTGGTATTTAGAAAATAAATTCTACTTTAAATACCCCATCCAGAAAAGTAAATGATGATCTAAAATATTCCCAAAATTTTTTTTAGAAATTTTTTTTATTTTTAGTAATTTTGTAATATCTTAAACAATTCTTTATTGGTCAAAAGCAAAATGACTTTCCCGGGTGTAGAATGTACCAAACAATTTTTCTTAAAGCCATTTTTCAATATCGGCCTTACTTTTTTCTCAAAAACGTTGGGCGCGTAAAGTGAATTTAAGCGTGTAAAGTGGATTTACGTAAAAGGGGTTACTGCTCTTAAGGGTATAATGGACAAATTTAACGGTTATTCATGTAGCGGTAAATCAGTTTTGAGATGAAAATTACTTAGGACGATTAACCTTTATACCGTGCGAGCAAAAATTATTTGCATTGAAGAGGGCTTGGATTAAAAAACGTAGGGCTTGGTGATCTAATCACAATGAGATGGGGACGATATATCTAACCAAATCTAGGTTAAAATTTTGTCAATTCATATTATGAAATGATATGCCAAACTAATGAGTATCTAATAAAATAAGTAGACAAATACAAATTTATTTTTGTTGTTTACAAAATTAACAAAGTAAGAATATACAGAAAGTAAAAGAATAATAATTACATAAATTGGTGAAATTGGCCACCGCCATGCACCCAGCGTAAATTCACACGTCTCTTCATATTTTCGAAAGTGTTGACCAGCAAATCCAGTTCTTCTGTTCTTACAGATGGTCTTCCTACTCCTTTTTTGTGTTGTATAGAACCTGTTTCCCTAAACACAGCCACGGTTCCTTTCAGACAATGATAAAAATAACCAGCAATAAAAGCAACGTTAGGAAAATGTTCGTGAAAATCGTCCATGCACAAACTCGGATTGTATTGCCACTCACAATTTACTCTAACCCCGTTTCGAAAATACGCTTTAACCGTGAATGTTTTGTGCTGTTCCGTAAAGCCCATTGTGTAAATTGTTCAACAAATTGAAAAAATTAGCGATGAATCAAATTACTTGTAACGACTGTCAAAGATGACGAAATAACTGATTGATTGTTAATTCAGGTAGTTCCTGACACCCAACAGGTATTAAGCTCTACGGCTAAGCATTACGTCCTTAGATGCAAGGCCCTCTTTGATGCAAATAATTTTTGCTCGCACGGTATAAACGGCTCATTACAAAGCTCTACAAAGTATTTTTTAACACCTTTATTACAGGCCTGTAAGTTTAAAATATTGTTTGTCTAGTTTAATAGTATGATGTAAGCAATACCCTTTAATATTCTACAGGGTGAAAAAGAAAGCCTTGCAATAAATTAAAAATTTTAAGCAAGTTACATTTTTTTAGTAGCGTTTTTCTTGTTTTATTTTAATGTCGTTTTATAACCTAAGTTACATTCTCGAGACAATTTCTAACCACATCAGCCCGTTGATGACTGTTTAGTTACATTGTTTTCTATATAATGCACTCATTTGAGTTCTTTGTGATGAGCAGTTTAGTTTATTTATGTCATTAACCGACTTCAAAAGTGCACTAAAACACAGGAAATAATATTGCTTTAGAAATAATACAACATATGTTCAATACTAATACTAGCTTTTTCGAGGGTTCCTTAAGGTTGAATTCTCAACGTCATTCAATCTATTGCCAACCTATAACCTATTTCCCGTTGATTTTTTGAGTTTATTATTTTAATAACTCACATTTAAAGAAAATCAATATCGTCGGTACATTATTTAGGTAGTATCTGATATATTACAAAAGTGTCAATTTATTTCATTGCTAATTTTGGGAGAATTGTATAATGAAAGAACAATGAGTGACAATGACATAATAATGTTAAAAAAAATCTTACCCGATATTTTTCGCTATACAATTCTCCTAAAATAAGTTATGAAATTCCTTGATATTTCTTAAATATGTCAATTATTACCTATAGAATATCAAGTCGATACTGATTTTCTTTAAATTTTGTATAAAAGCTAGAAAACATAAATAAATCTACGCGAAATAGGTTATAGGTTGGCAAGCATGTTGATACTCCCACCTTAAACTCAAAATTATTTTATTTTCAAATTTATACAAGGTTAATCACATTATTCGACAGGATAATAATATATTATAGTTCAATAATTATTTGTTTTGGATAAAAATAGTTCTGGGTGGATAGGAGCCAGTTGAAGGTACATTTAAAAATTATGGTATTTATAATGTACAGGTTGTCCCAAAAACACGAAACGTATCAATCAAAGTTATATTTTTATAAATGGAATGCCTCATATACAGTGTGATCAGTAAAGTCCGCATCATATGGGATTTTTTTTATTAATAACTTTATTCGAAATTTGACTTTGGCATCAAGATCTGCTCCGATCGAGATGAAAATATGGCAAAAGAATAGTAGTCACGTGATTCGCATTATGTGTCAAATTTTAATTTTTTCAAAAAAATAATTTAAAAGTAGGGTTATTTCTGAAATTATCGAAAAAAGTTATAAGAAATAGTTTTTTTAAGTGCAGTTTCTAGCCCACATGCAAAATTTTAGCTTCATAAGATAATTTTGATTTTTACCCATATTTTGTAAATTGCACCACTTTTGCCAAAATAAGACTCAACGTAACCTACACAAAACTTCTTAGTTTTGACAATGCTTTATTTCAGATATATTTTCTTTAAAGTAAATATTAAATGTGTGTTTTTCTACAAAATCAAAATTGGGCTATTAAAATTTTGTCGCATGTAATGCAAAGTTTATTTGTTTTTGACCCTGTATAGGGTAACTTTATAAAATAAGTATTTTTGAAAATGTAGTTTGTGTCTGAAAGTAATACACCTTAATATTAAGATAAAAAAGAACGCAGTGTCATCAGTAAACTGTTCATTAAGTGGAAAATACATTTTAGTGGTGGGTAAAAAATCAAAATTATCTTATGCAGCGGAAATTTTGCACGTGGGCTAGAAACTGCATTTAAAAAAACTTTTTTCAATAAGTTTATTCGATATTTTTAGAAACAACCCCACTTTTGAATTATTTTTTGGAAATAATTAAAATTTGACAGATTATGCGAATCACGTGACTACTATTTTTTTGCATAATTTTCATCTCGATCGAAGTAGAACTTGATGCCAAAGTCAAATTTTGAATAAAGTTATTAATAAAAAAAAATCCCATATGATGCGGACTTTACTGGTCACACTGTATTATTTTATTTTTTTTATTCTACGATCAAAGTAAAAATAAGTTTCATCGAAGTTTACCCTACTTAAACCTTACGGTGTTTAAAATTATTCTTATTTTGTGAAAATATAGTAACAATTTTAAAGATTATTTTCTCTCTCTCTCTCTTGAATATGTATTTTCTTTTTTTCAAACCAAATTTACACCAAAGTCCATCAACTGATTAAGTTTTGTGTCGCATTTATGAAAAATTCACTAACCTATACAAGCTGTCCAAGAAATACGACAAAATAATTACAAGTTTGAAATGGTAATAACTTCATCAGTTTAAATTAAACACGATGTATTTTATGTCAGCAGCAGATGTAAAATTTAATTGTCTATGGAGAAGTGTTACACTGAGGAAAATTATCTAATACAACAAGTTTACTAAGACGTAGTTTTAATTGATATCTTATTTTTTATTAACCCATATTAAATAAATTGTTAGTGTATCAAACCCTCTTTAGTACTATATCGATTCCAGATTTGCTAAAATAGTGTTTTTATTGGTAGTAATCAGTTCCATTAGCAGCACAATCTTTTTGAATAATGAACTATTTTAATACAGCAATTTTATTAAGAAATATCGTCTCAATGCGACGCATTTTGATCCCAGTAAAGCGCTTTCTCTACAATTAAGAAAGCAGAACAGAGTTCCCAAAAACGAATTGTATCCGTTGGAACCTATAATCCACTAGACGTTGGTGCGGGTTCGTAGCAATCGGCGGCAATAGCCGCGCGCCTTAGTATTAGTTTTAACGTATTTGTTGCACAGATCACATCGATTCAGAATCTTCTAGCTGTCCTATCTGAATTTGAACTTTATTGGTCGTACCAATACCTTTTTCAATTAATTTATTTTTACTTTGTGTTTTAGTTTTTTTAAACGTTGCATGTCAGATAAAGCAATAGAATATTCTTATTTCACACACCCAACATTAGTATTGAACGTTATAATCTATGGACGAATTTAACTCAGTAAACCATGCATAATAGACAATCATAATATGCAATGTTAAACAACAAGACGAATATCACGCTAGAAGCTATTTAAATTTTTGAGAACTACAGTACTGATTTTTAGTTGTAAGTATATGCTTTATTAGTATGTTAAGTATTCAGAGCAATAATGGCTATAAACCATTCTATGGTAGCATTAACTCCTATTTCCTATTGGCTAAATTACCGTGATATTATCACTACTCAACGGTCTAGCAATTTTCGTTGTCTTACAGTAGGAGAACGCGTCGCTGTCACTTATAGTATTAAACAGTTGTATAAAGAGTATGAGAATTCTTATAAGGAATAGAAGGCTTTGTCTCAGCGTAGTACTAGTAAAAGGTAATTTCGGAAAAAAATCGCTTGTTATGACGAAATATTTTCCAAAAAATATCAGAAGAATTGAAAAATTGTAAACATAAAAAACAATTAAAGAGATACCTATTTACTAAATTAAATAATTTTTTTAAAGTGATTTTATTATATCAACTTTATTTTTTACTGTTTTTCTTTATGGTTTGTTTTTATATTATTTTGTCATTCTCCTATAATGAACTATAAAGATTAGTTTAGAATAAAGGTATTTTAAATAAAATTTGTTAAAATCAGCCTGCTTAATGATTTAAAATATTTGCAGTTTTCTTAAAAACTCGAGCAATTAGTTATGGGAACGCCTAAGACTTTTCGATAGACAAATAAATTTTACACCTATTGCTGACATAAAATATACTGACATAATGTTATATTTAAATTAAAATAGTTATCACCATTTCAAAATTGTAATTTTATCGTCCAAGTTTTTGGACATCTTAAATAAGTTAGTGAATTTTTTATAACTGCGACACAAAACTTAATTAATTGGTAGACTCCAGTATGAATTTGGTTTGAAAAAAGAAAATACATGTTGGAAATTAAATCATTAAAATTGTTACTACATTTTCACAAAACACGAAATATTTCAAGAAACCGTCAGGTTTATATATTATAATAAACCTCGATAAAACCCAGTTTTATTTTGATCGTAGCATCGGAAAATAATATAATATACAGGACATTATATTTTACAGGATACCACATTGACACGTTTCATGTTTTTGAGACAACCTGTACATTATAAAAATAATTTGCATTACTAAACTTACGTTTTTACTTCTTTCACAATCATAACAGCCAGCCAAATAATTGTCATGATGGCAGGTACTATCCAGCCACACCAAATGTAAAAATTGATGTGAAGATATTCTTGAAATACTGTTACTGTTATCACATTGTGAAGGTACAGTCCTTCGATAAACATCCACGTGAACATTGCCGTTTTGGCATATTCCATTAGTACGGTGCAAACTTCGTAAAGGTGGTACTAAAAAAAAAAGAAATAGCAGGGGCACATCGACTTTGTGACCGATTTTTCTAGAAACTATTTAGAATCAACTATTACTACGGGTAGAACTCCTTTCCAGACACGGATCGCTGTCGCTGTGTGATAGGAGATATCGGGAGACCGTATTTATGTTTCCGTCAGTTTGTGTATAATAAACATTGGAGCGGTTATTATGTTGTAGTATCTCAGTAAAAAAACCTAGGACCAGTAGCGGTCTCAAGGAGGGGGGCATACGGCCCCCCCATAGGTTTGCCCCATATGTTTTATAACGATTAAATGCTTTAGCGTTATTAAATATACATAAAACAACACACTTTTAAAGTCCGCTAGCCGAGATTATTTTTCACTCTTATAAATTATTCGGACGAGATTATTCTACCTTTTTTTTTTTAAAAACAACAAATGTAGATAACGAACGAAGTTATCGATCAGTTTGTATCTACGAAGCCACGAAGAATGTAACTTAAAGACTGGAACAAAATAGATAATTAATTAGTTCCTACTTGAATGAAAACTTGTATTTATATTTTTTACCTTTTTTAATTTATGATGTTTTTAAGTACCTCTACTGCTATTAGATTCCTGTCTCGTTTTTCTACTTATTTTATTTAACTATTTGAGTTGTTTGTATTTTGGTTTTTAATATCAATGCAAATAAATGATTTAAAAAATATTAGGTTTGCTTTAGTTCTAATATACCTACATGTATTCCCTAGTTTCTACCACCAAAAAGATCAAATATACAGGGTGTCCGGGAAAATGTGGGAAATCTCCCGGATATGAAAAAAAACACGTGAAAAGAATACTACAAGTTCATATAAACTTCTTTCGTATCTGCCTCCTCTACATTCCTACATGCTATTAAAAGTTAGGTTTCTAATATATCAGTTGCATTTAAATCGTTTTCTTTTACTTCACAAGAATTACGAAAAAAGAATAAAACGGGACATGTTACAGTTTGGTACTTTTATCCCCTGATTTTCCTTTTTTTGACTAAAAATAACCAAAATATAACCTTTGTGTCTTCCTTCACAACAAATTTGCATAGTAGGCTAATACTGTGACGAACTAAAAATAAATGAATGGTTTCCTAAAAAATGCTAGAAATTGTAGGAATTTATGACACTCTGTTTTTAAAATAAAGGTTTTAACTGAGTAACTTATAAAGAGTCGTTTTCTTTGAAATTTCAACGTGAAAAACGTGTAGATAACATTGTGTAACATAAAAAGAATAATTTGCAATAAGAGCAAAAATTGGAAAATACCGCAGTGGTGACATAGCCCATTGAAAAAGAGTTATTTAAGAAGGAATATCTCAAAAACTAAGCGTTTCCGTGAAAATTGTTTTTACATTGGTAATATACGCCCCAAACTCTATCATTCCCGAAAAAGTTGTCAGTTTAGGCATGGTGAGCAGGGCCGGATCTACAGCGGGGCAAGCGGGGCGGCGCCCCGGGGCCCCCGACCCAACCCCGGCAGGGGTTGGGAAGAAAAAATCATTTAGCTTTATTCGAGTACATTAATACATTGCAAACAATTTTTTTGTCAATACTCTAACAAACTTAAAAAAAAAAAGTTAAAAAACACGGGACAAAATAGACTCAGGAATTTAGCGCTACTGTCCATTGAAAATCGAAGAGCGCGCAAAATTGACTTTAATAAAGTGATAAACGAATTTGCCACTATAAAATCTAGAAAGAAGTGCTTTTAGTTGTAAGTTCTTGCGTTTGTGACAAAATATCATGAGAGCGCGGTGTTTACGTAGGTTCTATGTGTAGATATACTGTTATTCTTACCCGACATTAATACTGTGGTATTATCAAAAGTAATTTCAATAAGGGGCCCCAAAATTTGTTTTGCCCCGAGGCCTATTCAGCTCTAGCTCCGGCCCTGATGGTGAGCGTATAATAGATTTTACCAATGTTTTTTCTAACACGTTAACCCCAACTCAGCAGCAACCAAACCGCCCACTCCCCTTTGAAAAATGCTGCGACCGCCACTGGCAAGGGACAGCAGGCGAGATTTTTTTAAGGAACACGCCAAAATGTGGTTTATAATAATTCATAGTAATCAATGTTACTTATACTATTCATTCGTTTGTCCCAAAGAAGGTAATCGTACGTTAGTAAAATGATTTTTAAATTTAGATATAGTAATACAGCTGTTAGGTGGTAGGTATACTTACATCGTCAAATAAAAACTTTTTATCTTCATCTAGTTCCTGGTCAACATATTTTATCAACCTAAGTAACACTTGAATTAATGTTGCACAAAACAGATTTTTGTGAATTTTTGTTCTGTTATTTTTTAAAATCCTGAAACATACAAATAATATTAACTGTAAGTACAGGAAATTTTGGCAAAAAAGGTTCAGAGGTTTAAGATGTTGCCACATCATATTTTTTTAATTATAATTTAAAATCTCTTACAGAGTAAACCGTTAAGTTAACTTATTGAAACTAAATAGATATATATTTAATCAACTAAGATTTGAGAATTTATTATAATTTTAAAATTATTCCAAAGTTCGTGTCACCGCTTCAACTACGGTTAAATAAATAAAAGGCATCTTTAGGTAATAACTGAAAAATGCATATTTTAAGGAAAACATTTCGCTTGGGTTTAGAACTTCCGCATCATGGTTTTTGTTAATCCTAAGTGAAAATTGAAAAGAAGTTATATATATTTTAAATCTCAAAATTTAAAACATTATTTTAAGTTTCAAATATTTTTATTTCTAATTAATTTAGGTTAAGTCCTAAAATGTCCAAAAAATTTTATTAAGTGAAAGAGACGGAGCTTGGCTATTTTTAAATCCATAATCCGGATCTTATCCCGTTTCGCTAAAATTTTAATAATTAAAAAGTGCCTCTTTTAGTTCTAAGAAAATATTGTGAATTTAAAATTTAGAGACTTTATTGCAAGTTATGCCATAAAACATTAAAAATAAATTGTGTTCGGTGTTATTTATATTATAGATGGTTGCTGAAATATTATGAAAACTGTAGATTATTTTTTAAAGTAAGAAAAATGTTAAACACTAAAGTTTGAAGGGTTTCTGACCTCTATTAGAATAAAGAAAAATTAAGTACACAGTCGTAGAAAAACAAAGTTACGTTATTTTTAAAATTCTAAGTAATTATTACATAATATCGAAACTTAACCGTTTTCGAAATATCGAGTTATGAATATTAAGTATTTTCTAATAAATTATATTACAAAATACCCCTGGACAAGGCTCCCAAAAGCTCCCAAAGTGCGCCGCTGTCACCATTACTCTACAACTATTACTGCTATGATTTAACAGAGAACATCACCAACATGGATCAAAATAATTACGCCCCCCAACCACCAACCCGCGCTCTTTCTGCACACATACAAAAACAACTTACGATATAAATATGAGTATACCACAACCACCTTGAAAGAAGCCGTAAACCAAAAACATCGACAACACTGCTTGAAGATCCATGTGTCACGTGACTTTTTTGAGGTTATCCATGCTTTAGTATGTAATTTACGTGCGAAGTAGGTGTTAACTTTGCGGTTTTTCGTATTAATTTGTATTTTTATCCGGTTTTCGATTGATACCGTCAAACGGGGTGACTTTGGCCGGGTTTTACAACTCTTTTGATCACAGAGGACAAACCAAGCAAGTAAATACTCTCAAATTTTCGGCTAAGATATCTCTAACCTCTATTAACATTTTGGCTATTTTAAATTTTTCATACTTGTTTTAGTTTTTTTTATTTTTTTTATTAAAGAGTGTCCGAAGTCACCCCAGCGAGTGGGGTGACTTTGGACAGCGATATAAAACTACGTAAAACCGATTTCAATGTTGTCCAGGGGAGACTTCGGATACAACTTTCGTTTTTTAGCAATCTACGACGACGAAAACGTTATTTTGTATAAAAAACACCATTTTCTTATCATTTTTTATAAAAATAGAACAAAATAGCATCCTTAAAACTTTTTCACTATTTTCATAACCAACAAATCATGTCCGATAATAAAATCATAAAAAACGGAACACTCCTCTTGACTAACGACCTTTACCCGGCAGACATCAGACGTAGGGGTCGAGAACAATCGATAGCCTATCGATAGCCTATCGATAGTTTGTGCTATCGAATGCCATCGATATTTTTTTAAAACTATCGATAGTTTTCGATAGTGGTTCACATCATACATCTCTATTCATAACATGAACATTTGCATCCACAGGCATAGTAGCGCCACTAAACGCTAGATGGGGCTTCCCTTGGCCCGCAGTACCTCAGGGCTATGTTTAAAAAATAGAAGAAAGGTGTTAAATATAATATAGAATGCGTCCTTTAATTCTCTGGTGACTATCGATTGTATGCCGTCTTAAAATCACACTTCTTCATAAGAATTTATAATCTGATACTAATCAATAAAAATATTACAATAGTGTTTATTGTTTATACATCATAGACGCAAAAGTAGGGTTAGAAACTGACTATCGATGGTGGAGACTATCGATAGTTCTTAGGGTTAGAATGTTATAAACCGACTATCGAATACTCTCGATAACAATCGATAGTTAACGATTTGACTATCGGTAACTATCGATGGTGGGGACTATCGATAGTTCTCGACCTCTAATCAGACGGCTACTGAGATGCCAACATGTGCACCGACCGTTTTTGGGATGACACGCACAGGGTTGCCGCTAGTAACACATATTCAGAAGATTTACCTGGTGTCCGAAGTCGCCCCGAGTGACCGAAGTCACCCCGTTTGACGGTATCTAATAGAAAATTTAAGTGACATTATTGCTAAGAACCTCTACAAAATATGAGTGAACATTTTTGGTGCGAATTTGTTGTAATAGCATTAATAGAAAAATCCAACAGCCTGGCCGGCCTGTCGGTTTTTTACGGGTCTTATAATGGTGGCAGAACCTTATTTGTTTTAATTTAAAAGTTGTGTTTTTGTATTTTAGTTATCTCTTTGGGATAAACTTTATTGTGTTGTGGCTACAGTTAATTTATTAAATATTGAAGTGTTTATTTAACTTAAAGGTATATATGAATTCGTTTATATTACTAGTAGAGATAGTTCGTAAGTAAGTAGAATACCTCTAGATACCTAGGTACTTAGGTAAGTACTATTTGTTTCTTTTAGTTTGTTTATTTATCAACATGCCAAGACCCTGCTGTATTCCTGGGTGTAACTCTAACTATAAAAGTGTTTTAAAAGCAGGTGAAGAGAGTGTATCAGTTTTTCACTTCCCAAAAAATGAAAATTGAAATGGCTAAAAGCCATTCCAAGAGCTAATTGGTCGCCCATGCAGTATTCTGTAGTTTGTGCTATAAGTTTTTTCAAAAGCCGCCCTTTTGCTATTTGCCGCCCCGGCTACCTCCCTAGAAACTGAGCTTATCACTTTTCATCTTTGTCTTGTTATTGTGTTAGTTAACATATAAATTATACTGAAATGTCGATTTCTTTGTGATTAAAATTACTATTTTTTTATTTATTTAATAATGAAGCCGGATTTAAAAACACGGCTCAGTCCCAAAGCCATTAGCCACTATTTTCCCTTGACAAGCTTCTACTCTTCTCTTTAAAAGGACATGAATATTTTGTTTGGAACACTTACATTGGTATTTCAAGAGGATTTTATAACACAACGCTTAGTTGTCTCGATGGACAAATTTTAATATACAAATATTACATCGATAAATCGATTATTAATCGACGTCACCCGATTATTGACATGAGTACTCGAGTTAATTCGAGTGAAATATTGAATACTAAATATGTATAGTTTTACCCTTTTTACAGGTACGTACTTTAAATGAAGGATAAATGGTTAAAAGTTACGATAATTTTGGATATTTCAAATAACTTACCTATAAGAAAAAAATATATATAATGATAACATAAGTGATAACGATGACAACGAGAGTCCGACCATTTCGATAAGTCTTGTCATTCTGCCAATCTGAAAAAAATATAAAATACTGCATTGACAAATATATAAAGGGTATTTTAAATTGGACCGCGTTATGTAATTACAAATTAAACGACAAAAATTTAAAAACGAGTTCAAAGTAATCATTAAAACCTATGTAACAAAAAGTTTTTTTACTTAAATTTCCTATTTTACCTCTTTTTACAGGCACCTGTATTAAGTAACATTTTCATATTTGTCAAAGTTAATACTATAACTAACGTTTTGTAATAACGAATTATTTGCCAAAACGATATTACAAAATATAATTTTATTATATTTATTTCTGTAATATAAAATTAAGCGCCAATTGGCTGAACTTAATCCGCGATCATTTCATACTAAACCAGTGTAGTTTTATTTTTTTTAGTTTTGTTAGAAAGAATAGAGCGTCCTAGACATGGCGGTTAATTCTTTATGAAGATTTAAAACTATACTTAACTTAAATAATTATATCGAATTAAGAGACCATTTGGTATATAGTGGTCATAAATTGGAGAATATTCGCAATTTTAAAACACAGGTATATAGTATAATACATTTCGGACCTGCTTAAAAAAAAACAAGGATCTAAGGTATTTGGAATGACTTTGGGGCAACTCAACAAAATTTTAAAAAATTTGATTTAAATATCTCGAAACCGTTAAATGTCCCTTAATTCGTAATTACATAACGCGGTCCAATTAAAATTCAGTGTGTTAAAAAAATTCTTAAATATACAAAAAATACCTCGACAAATTTCATACTTGTGTCAGTGTGTAGTAGCCCACAGCCTGCGGCTTAATTGTCTGCTTGGCTCGACGACTCGCTTAACGAACATTATATTTGAACCAAAAAGATGCACCGATTTTTATTTATTTGTCGCACTCCTGTGAACTGTGATTAGGAAAAAGATAGCTCAAATTGTCCCCTGTCTCCTCGGCGTCGTAGCCACATACTCGTAAGACGGACTATAATATATTTATCTCCAGTGGCGGCGGCATATGCCATTAAAACAACAAGTTTTACCACTTTGCCGTCCCTGGCTCAACAAATTTCCACTCCATGCAAACTCATCCCTGTTGCATGAGCACCGCTTATTTAGCCAGATCCGCGGACGCTTTCTTGATGTTCAAGTTATGCAACACACAATATAGTAAACGTTATTGCATCATATATTGCAGTGCAAAGGCTCCGAACTTTCGGTTAACTATTCATTTTATGCTTTATCGTCTCGGGGAATGAATTGTACGATATAATATGGGAAGCCTATATACCATATCACCCCCACTACGATGATATCCGTCTTTCGTCGATTTGTGATGACCTCTATTAGATAACCGCACTATCTCCACTTATCAATTCAGGCATGGTCAGTTCGCAATTTTCTATAGCTCTATAGCCCGATCGATCCTCTGAAATAGATAATATACCTACTTTGGCACACTCTCCTGGTCCAAATCCACTACACATTTCAGTCAGTTCTTGAATTTGCGGCATTATGCATGTTTCATAATGTGTGTAGTTTGTTAACGTTCCATCTGAACTGTTTTTTGTTTCCCAAGTTCCACTAATAGTGCAAAATTTGTACGCTAGAGCTAAAAAGAAAAAGGATAAAATTTTATAAGAATAAAATAATCAATTCCGAGCTTTATACAATTGGATCGAGGATCTAGTCCAAGTTTAAAACATCTAAGTTTCTTATTTTTTTGTTCAATAACGCTTTTCGAAAACACGTTAGTAGCCTGCTAATCCTACTATATAAATTTAAATTAAAAAGGATACACTAAAGCAAAGTCAAAGTCAAAATCAAAAATCATAATTTATATTTCGTACTAGCCTAAGCAGCCATCAAAGATGGATGTACACGTCATGTATACTTAATTATTACTGTTTGGTTTCATGTACTCTAAGGCTGCCAACCGTACCGCATTTTGCGGGACAGTCCCGTATTCTTTAGAATTGTCCCCCTCTAAAATTTTACCTAGAATCGTCCCGCATTTGTTAAATCTGTCCCGCAAGTCCCGGAATGAACAATATGTAGACGGTGCGTGCAATGTTGTCTGTAAAGTACATCATGGGAAAGTGTGAACAGTTCCTGGAGATATTAAATCGGAACCCAGAACTTGTCAGGAATTTTCCTGGAGTTAAAAATATGATTTTAAAAATAAATAGAATAATAGTTCAATGCCTTGTTTACATTTTTCTGTAATTAAATTCATTTTTTTAAAATAAATTTTACTTTTGTTGTTCTATTCAAATAAAGTAAACAATAATTTGATGGCCCAAGGGGTGGACAACCCTAACCCTATACAAGTTTACATGTAATGGTGAAAAAGCAAATATTGTCCTGCTGTCCCGCATTTGTCATTTTAAAAGTTGGCAGCCTTAATGTACTCTAGAGTATTATAGTACCATTTACAAATTGTGAGACTGAGTATAGTAACCTTTATCAATCAAAAATTGCTTTATTTTTCGTTTAAATATATTTACATTTAGTAGTCTTATTTTGTTTGGTAATTTATTGTAGAAAATTGTACCTGCATAATCAGGTGACCGTTCGAATTTTGTAAGGTTATATTTGACTATTGACAATTTACTGGCATTTCTGGTTAGATAATCATGAAAATAAGAGTTTGATACAAATTTTTTTTCGTTTACTTTTACATACATCAACAGTATAAAAATATAGATACAAGGGAATGTCATGATCCCATTCTCAATGAAAACTGGTCTACAACTATCAGTGACCATTAGACCATAGAATTAGGTGCATTATTCGTTTTTGGGCCAAGAATATTCTGTTGGACTCAACTGAGTTGCCCCAACGAGTGATATTATAATTAAGATGACAATAGACTAGCAAATAGTACGCATCTATCAGTGCGTTTCTATAGTAATTGTTTAAGCTGAAATATAGCAAAATAGACAGTACCGCACTTTTTCACGACATGATCTACATGAGATTCCCATGTAAGAAATTGGTCTATATGCAGACCCAAGAATTTACAACCTTCCGCAGCACGCATGGTATCCACTACAGGGATTGATGATCTCGTGCTACATCTGAAATTTATGTATACAATTTTCTGTAGATTTAATATTAGATTGTTCTTTTTACACCAATTATCAAAGTCACTAAGGATACATAATACCAAATTATGCAGATCGTCAGGATTCAATGCCGTGACCACCACAGACGAGTCATCTGCAAATATGATGACAAACCCGTTGCATATAGGTGGGCATTTCATTAATGTAAAGTTACAATAATATGCTTTATTGTGTAAAAGTATGAATATTTGCCAGCAGGACACTCTTTAATTGAGACGATGAAATCACATGTTTCATTTTTACTCGTGCTCCTGTACTGCCGGAAGGACGTTCGGTCCTGCATGCAGGCTAATTTTATGAGCGGAAAGATGTCCTGCTAGAAGGACGAGTGTCTCTGTACAAAAGTACTTCCAGAAGCGCTTCTGGCAGGACAAAGCTCTGTACACTCTATCATTAAAGTCTCATTTGACGATTGACTTTACACGCAGTGAGACAAAAAATATAATTTAATTAAAATTATATTGTGTTGCTTTAAAATTTAAATCAATGCGACAGACAATGAAAATATGTTGACTCGTAGCATTAAATATTAACATTAATAATTTAGCAGCAGAATAATTTTAAATACATTATTAATCTCTTTAAAACAAAATCACAAAAATATTAAATCCATTTTTTTTGTTGGTTTCATATTTTTATATTTATTAACTATACATATTATGTATAAAAATAGCTTAGAATTATTAATTCGGCTTAGAATAAGATTAAAAGTTTATATTGTTACTAAATTTAAAAATAAATGGATAAAAAAGATATTGATCTATATTTATATGATATTCCTTGTTTAATTTCTTAAAACTTTTGTATTCAACATTTTGTTCTTAATTGGTTAATAAACCTGTGAACAAGAAATCTCATTTTCAAGGTGTGTACCTCTTAAAGGATTCCCCACATCATTGCGATGAAGCCGTAGCGGTAGCAGTAGCGGTAGCAATAGCGGTAGAAGTTCTAGGTTTAGTTTCATAAAATTTTGCTTTAATTAATAGTTACTTGTTTTTATTTTCAGAGCGTAACTGTTTATGAACAACTATGGATTCAGAAGATAAAAATTATTAAAGACGTTTAACCATTTTTTATTCCTAGGGCTAACACGATACCAACTTATTTTATTTATTTACAGGACAACGTCCAATCAAAATACAGGCTGCGATGTAGACTTAAGAAAATTTAACAAACAAGATACATGATGACATGTGATGATATCACATTGAATTATATTAGTCAATTTGTTTTCTTTAGCCCATTCTTTAAAGTATTTTCAGAGAAACTAAACTAATCCACATCAATCTCATTTACAGTATGAACCATTCTGGAAATAACAGATTTAGGCCATACCTATATCTGGTACAATGAAAATCAACACTAATGGTTCCAGAATTTCTCAACATCCTAGCTTTTTCACAACTTAAACTTCGCGTGTTTCCTTCTGCATAAAGAGAATGGTAATTACATGAGGAATGTCAGTTATATTGACAGTATTGCTGGCATTCGGATTAAATGAAGCAAAACCGATGCAAGAATAACGAAGGATTGATATCGATGGATACTTGTGTGGTGTTAATTGTCATACTCATTGTAAACCTTTATTTGTCAGGGAAAAGATTTTAACTTTGATTCGATTTTTATCTTGGAAACGGCCTGCCTTATGCTACTAACAGCTCCTATAACATGCGCACTGTGAATGATATTTCTCTTCCTATAATACCCAAAACAACTCTCACCAAAAATTCCTTGAAATTTGAGAGCATCAAAATTTATAACCAGGTACCACTGGCTTATCGGCAGGTGATTGATGACAGGATTCTTAAGCAAAGACTAAAAAGGCGACTAATTACTAGACCCTACTATACTATCCAGGAATTTTACAATGATAATATCTAGGCATTTCCTTTGTTTTTTTTTTAAACTTTGATTATAGTATTCTTGCCAGATTTTTTACAATATCTCAGAAACCGATTATGGTATCAAAACAAAATTTGATACATGTTTTACCCATAGCTAGACGCAATAAATGGTTTAACTAGCTTAACTGTATTTCTTCCAGTGGCGTCCCACTGGGTAGGTTGTTGGGAGAATATTGCTCTTTTATTTGTAGGACTTTTTAACTTTAGGTGAAATTTTTAGAAGCCTTGAAGTATTTTGTTGAAAAAAGGTACTCTTGTTTCATTGTGGTAGGATTCACCATTTTACAGTAAAATCGATTTTAAAATTTTCGGTTTTTTGAAATCCGGTGAAAAGGCTAAGGTGTTTTTTGCATATCTCAGCAAACACTCATTAAAACATGAAATTTATTAGAAGTTCTACTGGCGACAAATAATAATAATACAATTACCAGGTGGATTGGTAGCCATAGCCTGGCCACCAAGATCATTTGTTTTAAATCCCCTTGATTATTATTTTTTGGGACACATGACTGGTACTTGCTTAAGAATTAGTTTCCCGTGTGGTTCACAATCAAATTTGATTTGCAATTTGTTATTCTTTTTTGTTTTATTTTAAAACTCTCTAAAAATCTCCATGAAAATACATATTTAAAAAACAAAGGAATCGAAAACTATGGTTAATTTAAAAACGTTACATTCTGTCAAATTACAATAATAGAAGGTTTTATTGACAAAAAATTTAAAATTAAAAAAAAATTACATTAAAACTATGAAATAAAAAAAAAATAATAGTAATATTTACTTAAGGCTCCACCCCGTGCTATGTCACTGGAAAAATATTTTAAAGTAACATCCTTTAATACATATGCCTTGTCACTAGTAGAACTTCTAATAAATTTCATGTTTTAATATTAAGTGTTTGCTGAGATATCCAAAAAAAAACCTGAGCATTTTCACCGGATTTCAAAAAACCGAAAATTTTAAAATCCATTTTACTGGAAAATGGTGAATCCTACCACAATGAAACTAGAGTACCTTTTTTCAACAAAATACTTCAAGGCTTCTAAAAATTGCACTTGAAGTTAAAAAATCCTAAAAATAAAAAACTTAGGGCAATATTCTCCCAACTACCTACCCAGTGGGACGCCACTGGAAGAAATAAAGTTAAGCTAATTAAATTGTTTATTGCGTCTTGTCATGGGTAAAACATGTATCAAATTTTGTTTCGATACCCTAATCGGTTTTTGAGATATTGTGAAAAAACTGCTTATCATGGTTCCAATTCGGGGGGCTCTAGCCCCATAACGAAGCGTTTTTGTAGGTATATTAATAGAAGGTATTAGTCTTATTTTTGGATGTACTTTATCTCCTTAAAATATTGTCAGCTAATTTCGGGACACCCTGTATAGTGAACATTGTAATTTCCATAATAGTTTTAATACTTTCCAAAGCTTTGTTAACAAGATGTACTTTTTATAACAATAAAGTGTATTTTCATTTGCTTTGATTTGATATTCAGGACTGTGATTCTGAACTGTCATTCAGGACATAGCCTCATAAATGGAGCCCTGGGCAAATTTTACAAAACTTGCTGTTTAACTCAGAAATATGATTTTAAGTATTCTATTTTCTAAGCCGAAAAACTTACCGTTTTCTACTGTTCCTCGGACTTTTGGACAAGGCATTGTTGCATTATGTCCAACCAGTGTCCGCGGCCAACAAGTCCATTTGTCGCAAATTTCCGCACACGCCTCGGCAAACTCTGAAATAATTTACAACCATTATAAGATGGAATTTTTTTTTTAGTATTGAAAATACTATTAGGATCGTGTTTACGCAAACTTTGCATTGCATGTCGATGTCGCTCATGTCGATGTCGCTCATGTCGATGTCGCTCTGCCGTCTGTCGCGGCCAACAGCGCAATATCTAGATCGGTCGTGTAACATAATACTCTGATAATACTTGGTAGAAATATAAATATGAATCAGCGTAAAGTCGGCAAGTAAATAATGAATAATGTTTAGTTTAGTTTGTGTTTTAAAGAACGCCATAGTAACTTTGTTAAAAAGTGTTTTATTGAGATAAGTTATAACTAAGGTAAGTTCACGTTATTTAAATCGGAATATTATATCGAAAAAAAAAAGCGGGAGGCAAAAAGTTGGAGCACAATAATTGCATATTACAGGGTCCGCCCAAATTTGGTTAACAAATGGGATCATTTTTTTATTATTGATTTCTCAGAAAATGTTATTGTACCGGGTGATTGGTTATATTTTGCACCCCTACCTATCTCATGAAAATCTTCATGGTCTATTTTGAACGCTTGGGTAAATAAGTATAATTTAAAAACATAGCATAAGTAGGCTTAGACAATATGAACGATTGAATATAAGGCAATTGTTCACCTTGGTTGGTCTGCTATGTGAATATTATTGTTTATAAACAAATTAATATTCTTAGAAATAAAACCATACAGTTAATATAATATGTTTTAGTTAATATACAGGGTGTCCCAAACGTAATGGGACACAGAGCAACAGCAGGCTCCTTAAGGCGAAATAATGCGATTTATTTAAACTTGCATTATCCCAAAATTGATAACAACCAAGATGAAGGGTGTCAAACTTTTATTTTTGTTTTCGTTTTTTTGGGATTATTTATAGTTCACCTTGGTTGGTCTGCTATGTGAATATTATTGTTTATAAACAAATTTATATGAATTATTCTTAGAAATAAATTTTTTATTATTGTTTTCTCAGAAAATGTTATTCTACATAAAAGTTTTGCATCTTGGGTAAATCATTTTGACGTATTCAAATCTTCTGTGGCATAAACAAGGTGACTATAAAATAGAAAAATATGACGTCAGTGACTCAAAAATTTTTTAAAATTTAAAAACTGAAACAGCCATATTAAAGAACTAATAAATCCAAGATAAAAAGTTAAATAAAGTTTTTTTCTAGTGCTAATAGTTTTCAAGAAAAGTCAAGTTAAAAATCAAATTTTTGCCCTTATTGAATTTTTACACTTTTCATATTAACTTTCCACATTAACTGTTAATATGGCTGTTTCAGTTTTTAAATTTTTAAAATTTTTTGAGTCACTGACGTCATATTTTTCTCTTTTATATTCACCCTGTCTATGCCACAGAAGATTTGAATACGTCAAAACGATTTACTCAAGATGCAAAACTTTTATGTAGAATAAAATTTTCTGAGAAATCAATAATAAAAAATTATCCCATTTGTTAAAACCAAATTTGGGCGGACCCTGTAAAATTAAAGAACATTTTTTAAACTTTTACAAAATCCAAATTAGAATGTGGGCTTTAATTACATGACATAGGTCATTAAAATTTTAAAGCTGTGTCAGGTATTTTCAATACATAGGATGCTTGCGTAAGGTGCAAGATCTGTGAATTTTTATTTAAGGCTATAACTTATTGTCGGCACTATCCCCGCTAGTAAATTTGTTTTATGTGGATTACCTTGTATTTAGTAGACTCAGATACCTATTTCAAATATAAAGAATAATGCAAAAGCCAATGTATAGTACATATTGTCACATGCATTTATTGAGAATTTGCTTAAGTAAAATAATATCCAAAATGTTATATTTCCAAAAACATTAAATAAGTTTCAAATGTAATTTGTTATAGTCAGAAAACGTTACAGTTCTAGTTTTTTTTTGTTATTTTCTCATAAATTTTCCATTTCTACGAAGATCCAATTATGATCACTACCTATTTGATTTGATGATTTTAGGTTTACTTTTAACTCCGACATTTAAAGAAAATTTAATTGTTATTAAATTAAATTAAATTTCCTTACATAGCAGTAGTCACGTGGTTCGCATTATTTGTCAAATTTTAATTTTTCCCAAAAAATTATTCAAAAGTGGGGTTATTTCTAAAAATATCGAAAAAAGTTATAAGAAAAAGTTTTTTTAAGCTTTTCAGCTGCTTAAGATAATTTTGATTTTTTACCCATATTTTGTAAATTGCACCACTTTTGCAAAATAAGACTCAACGCAAACTACATAAAACTTCTCAGTTTTGACAAGGCTTTATTTCAGATACAGTTTCTTTAAAGTAGCGCCATATTAAATGTGTGTTTTTCTACAAAATCAAAATTGGGCTATTAAAATTTGGTCGCATGTGATGAAAAATTTATTTGTTTTTTACCCTGTATAAGGTAACTACATAAAATAAGTATTTTTGAAAACGTAGTTTGTGTCTGAAAGTAATAAACGTTAACGTTATTATGACATAGCTTAATAATAAATTATAATATAGGGGTTTTAAATTAAATCGTTGAAAATAGATAAACTTTACGTTGTTAAAATAAAATTTGTTTTCCACTTAAAAAACACCTTACTGAAGACAATGTGTTCTTTTTTGTCATAATATTTTCTGAATTTTCATCTCGATCAAAGCAGAACTTGATGCCAAAGTCAAATTTTGAATAAAGCTATTAATTAAAAAAATGTCATATGATGCGGACTTTACTGGTGACACTGTATATCATCAGGGTATATTACAGCGCCCTCCTATTACTATATATTTACTTGAAACTTAAATAACATTTACAATATATAAAAAATAACCTAATACAATAAACAGTAACGAAATATTGATCAAAAAAGAAATGACAAATTCGTCACTAGTGTTTAACTATTGGTTTAGTTAATAAGTTCATAGCTTTAAGCTCGACGCTGGATCAACGTCAAGGCTTATATACCACAAAAATTCACCGTACTCGAACCAGTTTTCTGGCCACAACAAGGAAGAAATATTTGTTCATAAATCCTTTATATGGTGCAATTATCTGCATCTCACTACCAAGTAAATGTTTCCAATTTTCAATAAGGCCCAACTTCAATGCATGAAACGCCAAGGGTTTCAAAGTTAATCAACTATAATACAAATTTTCAATTTAAAACGTTAAAATTACTGAAACTTAAGTGAAAACGAAATACTTTAACAGCTTATTTAATTTCAATCGAGAATCGAGATGAAAATAAAAAATAAATTTTCCAAAACAGTTTATTCATTAGCTAGGATAGCTAACGTCAATATTGGAGACAGACTCGGGACGGGAACAGTGCCGGTTTAAGGTGTGTTTGCGCCCGGTGCTACTTGTAAGTATCACCCTTCGTATTCCTAGTTTATACCAAAGAATATTATTAATTATTCTATATGGTTTATACAATCTGAAATTATTGTATTTTTATATTAGGTATGTTTGAAAAAAAGGTTCGAAAATCCGAAATAACATAATTTATTATAAATAACTTCACAGAATAAATCAGTGACAAATAAAATAATCAGAAACAGCCAAAAACGAATACGAACATACAAACATGAAGCGGATTACAAGAATAATAATAAGGTTAGAAGAACGAAATGACAACATATTACCATTCTGAAACATTTTGCTATTCCTGTTTTGCCACGGTCCACATTATCTTTATCTTAGTTCTATGACTAATACATTTAGGAACTGAGTGAAAATAAAATTTAAAAAAAAAACACAAAATTAAATATTTTACGCTTAAAATCAATAAAAAAACACAAACGCAACAATATATTTTCTCTAAATATGTTTTCAAAATCAATAAGATCCAAATAAATATATTTATAAGAAAAAAAACAATACATGTATACCTACCTAAACTTTGGAAATTAAGAAATAATCACATGTAACATGTGAGTTTTGAAATTCAGAAGAGGCGTTTCATTCATTTTTACCTACAAGAGTCGCTTCCTTGCTTTTAAATTTGAAAAAAAATTGTATTACCTACCTGGACGTCTATTCTCGAAATAGGCGAACGATCATTTCAAGAGAAGTGATTACTTTTTCTCTTAAGAATTATTAAACTGTATTCTTGAAACCTTAAATTACTATTCATTTCCATACGATGATGTGAGCATATTATGATGTGAATTGTCCTTTCTCTCGAGAGAGCATTCACTTCTCTTAAGTTGGAGAATAGACGTCCTGGTTAGTGTCAACAGCTTTTAAAATGTCTGCGTTTATTGATAGTATGGCTAAGGAATTCAGTTTTTCTTCAGCAATTGAATTTCTAAGATAGGTTTTAACCAGTTTTGGAGTGAAAAATGACCGCTCCCGGCTAGCATTCGTACTCATTATGGAAAAAAAATACGAAGGCATACAGTTATATTTGAACTTGTTGAATCTTTGGGGTAATCAACTTCAATCTATGACTTAGTTCGTTTAAGAACTTTTCTTCAGGAAAATATTCGTCCATGCTAAGGTTTTTATTTTACCCATACAAGCTCTCTTCGCGCACCGCCCTTATAAGATTTACCGCCCGGTGCTATAGCACCCAATAGCACCCATGTAAAACCGGCTCTGGACGGGAAACAAGTTTTGACTAGTTTGTATTCCCCCAACGAAGTGTTTAAACATGGTGGATGTTCGCCAGATGAGTAGAAAGTATTTATTAAATAGAAGCGTATCGCCATCTTCCGTGTCTATGGAAAATAAAATCTCCATTACAATATATAAAACATGAGCTAATACATAATAGGAACGAAATATTGTTAAAAAAAATACGAAATGACGAATGCGTCACCAGTGTTTAACTATAGGTTTATTTCATTTAAGTTCATAATTTTTTAATTGATCCTTCGCATGTTTTTTGCCTGAAGGTCATTATTTTTTTTATAGCACAGTATTAAGTCTTGTGGTCATGTATTTTTTATCCTTAATGCAATCAAAACATACATAATATTACAAGATATGTCAACTTGCCTTTTAATAACAAATTAAAATGATAAATTAATGTAAATATTTAGATAATAAAATAATGATTACCACTAGCGATAAAAGGGACAGCACCCCCATATAAACTCTATACAATTTTTAGTCAACGTTTTTTCTTCTTCGACTTACCCTTCCGCTAATCACGTTTTTAATAATGTTTGCTATTTTTATTTTTTATTTGGAAAGTTTTTCTCCAACAATCCAAAACGATAACAGTGCAGCAAATAAATATTCCCTAGTTAACTGCATAACAAAAGGTGAGCGTTTGTTTGGTAATGCCCAGAAAACAATACTGGTATCCTTGCCAATAACAGAACAAGATGCTGAAGAAAATACTAACATTGTAACAAACGAAATATTACCTGAAGCTTTAGCTCGTTACAACAAATGGCCTTTGATGATAGTTAATACCAAGCACGAGAAGGTACTTATTCCAAGGGTAAATAGAGCTCATACTATCCACAATTATATTGTTTATTTTCGCCATCAGGGAGAACTTAACAAATCCTTACAAGTAATGTCAACATTTTATATTTTGAATCCGCATGCAAATTTTCTAATTGTATCGCCAAGTATTTTTAAAAACGACACACCGATTATAATGGAGGTTTTCACTGAATTAAATAATTACCAAATTTTAAATGCTGTGCTGATCTTAACTAACCCTAAAGACAATTCATCTTTTAATTTGTTTACATTATCGCATTTTGATAATGACCAGTGTTTTTACACAATTGAGAAGGACGTCAAATTAATTGATACTTGCAGAAATGGAACGTTTAAACGTTATGAAGTATGGTTCGATAAAAAGATACCACAAACGTTCAAATCTTGCCAACTACGAGTGATGTATGCTGAAATTCCTCCGTATGTTGTACGCATGAGAGATAATATAGTCCTAGACCCAAAAGAATACACCAAGCATGGAGAAGATGTGGCAATATTAACCAATATTTTCGCATTTATAAACATTTCCCTAAGATTTATTAAATCATCAGGAACAGGAACTGTTTACCCTAACAAAACAGTCACTTTATCACTAAAGTCCTTACTGGAGAGAAAAGCTGAAATAGCCATCGGGGGTTACGCTCAAGAATTTGAAAGATCAAAATTGTTTGATCTAGGTCATCCTCATGGTTTTGAGTATTTAGTTTGGGTCGTACCACATGAGCATGTACTACAAGGGGAAATGATAAGCATTGTCAACATTATTGAAGATAAAGTATGGTATTTGATGGGATTGCTGGCTATTTCATCAACTTTGTTAATAGTGATTATTTCAACTACTGAAGATGAGCTAACCTCCTACAAGCATCCAATTACAACCCTTCAAAATATATTGCTTACCATTATTAATTTTACTGTCAACCAGCTACCTAAAAGTCATGGAGTCCGGATGATTTTTGCATTAATTATGTTTTTCGCATTTTCCTACAATGCAGCTTACACAACATATTTGACCAGTGTTTTAGCAAAAGACAACAAATTTAAAGAAAAGTATGTTAATGTTGATGATGTGTTGGAAAACAATTTAAGCGTTTATATTGTACCAAATAGCGAACGGTTCTTCCAATATAAAATGACTACAGAATCAACATTGGTAGCTAATTCGAAGATGTGTCCATCGGAGCAGTTTGGCAAGTGTTTAACAGAAATTGCCTTTCATAAAAATGTTACTATGTTAGTTCAAGAAGGATATGCAAAATACAAAATAAATGATTACATGTCAATTTCCAACCAACACTTATTATCGTGTCTCTCGGATAAACCCGTTTCATATCCATTAAACGTTATAATGGTAAAAGGTTTTTGGGGTTACGACAGGTTTAACATGTTACTCAACCAAGCAATTTCCAGTGGGTTAGTTGAAAAATGGATGAAAGTCCCTAAATCTACTGATGCCAAATACCTAGATGAAAGTGCAAGTTTTCAGGCTGGTGACAATACGTTGGATTTTAAAAATATACAAACAGTATTAGTCATTTTATTGGTGGGATATTTAATTTCAATGTGTGTTTTTATTTCAGAACTTATAATCTATAAACAACAACAAAGAAAAAATGTTTTTATGTGTTTGCAAAATTTAATTTTTTGGCACAAACCGGCTTAATTATATTTTGTCATATTCTAGAAAAAAAAAACACATTAAAGAATCTGCCATGATATGCATGAATGGATGAACCATAAGGAATTGTTCAATATTATTGGAATTTTAGAAAATGAAAAGGACATCGTCAGAATTGCTTAATAATATGCAAATTATGAAAAAAGATCCCTTGGACACCATTTGTAACTAAAATAATCCGTCTTGATATTGTTTACTTCGATGTCTAATTTTGGCCCACTGTAATGGGGAAATGATTTACAAATTTATGAACAGGACTCGATATTAATCTTATGGCAGATTGCTTTGTGTGTTACCTTAATACAGTCCTTGATTATTTCTGGATATTACAGAGAAAGTACTAACACATTTTATGTTTTTTTTTAATAAAGGCATTGCTACTTTAGATAAAAATATTGGTATTGTGCTGGATTGCTATCTACATTTTAAAATAAATAATAAGAGGACATTGTATAAAGTTTGTTATACTTTTTAGTTTCCCTGTAAAAGTGCTGGATTTTTAAGTTGGCATCGGTCAGAACCATTACCTTAGAAACCAATATGTTAATAATAATTGTTTTATCAATCCATCAAAATTTCTGTTTGAAAATGCCACATTAGTTCGCTAAATTTTTTGTACATTTCAACAAAATTATTGTGTTAAAATGCCGGGGTCCCTGAATAGGGCTAGTCCCGCCGATGCCACGCGAAGAGTGGCCAAAGTTGTTTTTTCGACCATCAAAAAAATTGGAAACACCAGAGGTGTAACCTTCAAGAAAATTCATGACTACATTAAAGACACCTACCCCAATACCCCTACCAATATTGTGAGGTTGAATAATACCCTGGAAAAGGCTTTGGCGTTTGGAGCAATTAACAAGAAGTTGGGAAACCGGTAAGCCACAATTTACGAATTTTTTATTACCTAATCAATTATTTAATTTCCTATTTCTATATATTGGATTGTTTTTCGTAACTTTTTATTTTTTTTTACTGTTTTACACAGACTTAATTTTAACATAAAATTTGTGCTAAAATTATTATGTTTTATTATTAAAAATTTATAACAAAAATATGTACAAAATTATATGGAATTTTGATGTGTATGACACAGTAACAAATTTGGATGCAATTTTTGATGACGCGCACTAAAAACCAGTGACGCATTGTTAAAATGTCAATGTCAAATTATATCTAACCCAGCTTTTCGGTAAATAAAAAAAAAGTAATTTAGGAAATAGCAAATATAACCTCCGAATGCAAATTTCAATCAAACGTAACCTTTCTTTCTCGGCTTTTCTTAAAAGATTTTAACAAGTGTTATTTTAAATTACTGCGCATATTTTGACGCACTTTTATTAATTTTTTTGATAAAATATAGAAATATTTCTATATTTTCGTAAAATATTATAATATTTTTCTAATAAAATTTGTAAGTGTGTATTACACGTTAAAATTTAGTTGTAAAAAAAGTCTGCTTAAATTTATCATCAAATTTGCTACTGTGTAAAACGATACTTAATTAAAAAAATAAACCTTTAGGATAATCAGTAATATATAATTTAGATTTATGACTTCATTCATTGACAGTTTTATAATATTTTATTAAACCCATGAAAGTAAGAAAGCGAGGAAGCTCACTAGGCGACAAGTGTCTCACAGCCAGAAAATAATCTTTTATTAAGCAATAAATATTATTTTACTAGTTTTTATTAAAAAAAAACATGAGAAACAACCCTACATTTTAGTGTACGGTTTTTTAATAAACTGAATTGTACCTTTTTTATCTTAAAGGTGTAAGTAACCTCTGGTTTCCAGAGAATTATTGCTTGTTATCCATTGTAGAAATTCAAACTGTCAACGTTACAGCTTTGTCATCCGTCAATCAAAACGAAGCCGGTACTTTTGCACGTTGTATAGACATTAGTCAGCATAAATTACAATTATTGTTATAATATTTTTTTTGCATTTATAATTGCATCTGTCTTGTTTTCTTTGTCTAAAGGATTTTATTTGCAATATTGAAGAAATTGAAATAAAATAAAACTAAAAAGTCTATCGGTGAATTACTACTGATACCTTCACAAATATTTTATACTCTATGAGAAAATTCTCCAATCTTAAGGTGGGAGTATCAACATGCTTGCCAACCTATAACCTATTTTACGCAGATTTTATTTATTTTTCTAGCTTTTACACAAAATTTAAATAAAATCAATATCGACTGCATACTCTATAGGTAATAATTGACATATTAAATAAATATCAAGGAATTTCATAAATTATTTTAGAAGAATTGTGTAACGAAAAATATTGAGTAAGATTTTTTAAAATATTATTATGTCATTGTCATGTCATATTATTTCACTATACAATTCTTCCAAAATTAGCAATGAACTAAATTGATACTTTTGTAATATATCAGATATTACCTAAATAATAGGCCGACGATATTGATTTTATTTAAAAGTGAGTAAATAAAATAATAAACAAAAAAAAAACGCGAAATAGGTTATAGGTTGGCAATAGATTAAATGACGTTAAGAATTTCACCAAAAGATACCTATAACCTATTTCGTGTTGTTTTTGTTTAGTTTATTATTTTATTAACCGACATTTAAATAAAATCAAAATCAATAATATTGTCGGCCCATATTTAACAAATTACAAAAATATCAATTTATTTCATTGCTTAATTTGGGAGAATTGTATAGTAAAAGAAGAATGACAATTCTCCTAAAATAATTTATGAAATTCCTTGATATTTATTTGATATGTCAATAATTATTACCAATAGAATATGCATAATATATTGATTTTATTTAAATTTTGTGTAAAAACTAAAAAAAAAATCTACGCGAAATAGGTTATAGGCTGGTAAAAGTTTTTGTATTCTACTCTATTCGGTTCTGAGAAAAAACATTTTTCCGAAATATTCTAATGGACGGTAACCTTGAGATACTCTGTATATTAGGTACTAGAAAGACATTTTCGTAGAAATGTAGCTTCCACACAATCAAAACATGACTAAATGCGGATTATTAAATCAAGTTTTTAAACTTTCACAAATTTAAACCATAGTGTATGTTTTTAAACATTTTTTTTAGGTATGTTCTGGGAACCGTCATTAGAGGCCTTGTAGATGGTAAAAGTGCTAGAAGATCAACCGGTGGAATAATTGAAGCTAGAAGACGACGAAGGCGACGAGGTAGATCCAGGTCTAGAAGAGGTAGAAGCAGAGGGAGGGGACGACGTGGAAGAAGAGGTAGAAGAGGTAGAAGGCGAACGGGGGGTAGAAGGCGATCCATTAGCCATTTACGAAGAAGCATTAAATCTAGATAGTTTGTTTGATGGTAAACATGGTTTTGTGATGTTTTGTTAATAAAAGTAAATTGTCAAATACCAATTTTATTTATTTTAAAAAGTATAAGCTGTTCAAATTTTGTGCTAATTCCTGAAAAATTTCATGGTTGGGTGATACATTTAGTACCTACGTTTTTCTTTTTAATTAGACTATATACCATCAGGTGATAAAGCAACAAATACTATTATCATAAGTTATATCACAAGAGGTGAATATTTTTTTGAATATTTTTTGACATTTTTGTGCAAAATTTCTGTCAAAAATTCGCGAGACAAAAATTCTTTAAAAATATCCCGACAGCGAAGCTAGAGGGATATTTTTTTGAAAGAATTTTTGTCGAGGGCAATTTTTATAGAAATTTTGCGGAAAAATGTCAAAAAATATTCTAAATAAAATATTTACCTCGAGTGGTATATGTTGAGATTATATACCAAAAAAAAAGAAAAAATACAACGAAATGCAAGATTTTTAAAATTATTTATGTAGCTACTAGAAAAACGGACAAAACGAAACAAAACCTAAACAATTGACAAAGTAATAAAACTTACAGAAAATTAGTTATAAGTATTATTGTTAAACACACAGTTATTATAATAAACAGTAGTGGCTTGCTGGTGTTGCTGGAAACTCTTCGAGCTGCAAGAGACTGGAGCTTCGTGTTGGTCCAACCCATTAGTTGGAGGGTGACCTCTTAAACCTTGAATAGTGTTTTCGTGATGAGTTTTGTCCATCTGCAAGTATGGCTTTATGGATGCAGCACTACTATGTCCAGTTATTTTTATAAGAGTTTGTTCGCTCACACCTGCTTTGCTTAATGTAGAGACAGCTGTGGCTCGATTGGAATGGTTTGTGATTTTTTCTTTCTCAGTATCTAGTCCAATTTTTTGTGCTGCTTGTTTTGTCCAATTAGAAAGAGTATTTTTTCCAATGGGACAGTTTTTGTACCAATTTCCCATTTTCCAATTTGGATTTACTGTCAGGAATAGTCTTTGGGTAGTTATATTTTGCCCTCTTTTTGAAATTAGTTTTCTGTAAAGGCGAACTGGACATAAATCGGCATCTTTTGTGTTTGCCACTAACCATTTTGAATTTGAAAGCTTCTTGTCTCCGCCTTGGGGCGTTTTTGAAAAGATTGGGTTATATTCCATTCTATTACTTTTTGTACCATCGCTATAATATTCTTCTCTGAAATACGTATTTAGGCATGTCTCGGCTTCTCCTCCTCTCCATGCTAATTCCACAGCCGCTATTTGATAGAACTTTTTCTGTAAATCCTCGGGGTTATTTTCGTCAAAAATTTTTACCATCTTTTTGTACTCGTCGTAGGTCAGTGCTCTTGCACTTTTCCGGTGATTTTTTGGATCAGCCTGAAGCAGTTTTCTTTTAGAATTTCTAGCCATACGTGCTTTTTGGAATTCAGGATCTTTAAAAGGATCAAATTTAATGTTGTATTTATTGAAGTACCTTTCTTGAAGCAGTTGGGCTGTTTGGTTCCACATTGTCTTGATAACCCCTTCCAGTCAGAACCATCTTTTTTCTTCATATTAAAACTCCAGTCTTCCAATATAGCGGCAAGCTGTATTATAGTTGTATTTTTGGTCAATATATACTGCCGTGTTTCGCAGAATTTCTCGAATTGGGTCCATATATTCTTTTTTGTTTTTGTTGTATTTTCTGGGATAGTCTTTTCAGCGTTTTTTCTTATATTTTCGACTGAAACATTACCGAATCGGCAAGATTCCATTTTTAAAAAAATGTGACATGAATCTGACAACATCAAGAACTTGATTTGTTGAAAGGGATTTTTGTTATTATAGAAACGGTCTATAGCAACCATCAAATATTTTAAACTTGTTATGATGTTGTTATGCATTGGCATTGTTGTGGCAGGTGGCCCGGGGTATATCCACTTATGCGGGGTATATTCAGTATAATATGCATCTGATTGGTCGCAAAACAGCGTTTAATTGGTCAGAATCGGATTGAGGTATATAATCTATGTTATGCAAACGCCACGCCAAAATTGATGATTCTTTTAGGAATAATAAGTTTCAAGGCACAGATCATCAATCTGTTTTTGAGTATTTATTTTCTCTTAGTGTACTATTTTTTTTAAGGATTATGTAACTGCAGCAAAATTCTTTAATATTCCTTCTTTTATTACTATTTTTATGTTGCACAATGATAATTAAATTTTTTCAAAATTAAAAAATTAAAAACTCTCCCTCTATCTCTTTTAAATTAATTATGCACTTATAATTCTGATTGTTCCATTGTTTTTAGTTTGTCATCGCCCACTATTTAAAACAGTTTTGTTGTGTTAATGTTAATGTTGTGTTTAATGTTTAATAAAATGAAGTTATCAAATATTGATTTATTTTATATAGTATTAGACTATTAGAGATTCAACTTTTGTGCCAGTTCATAAAAAATCTCATCGTGTGTCATGTGTGGCGATTATTTCATTTAGTAAAAATTTATTATTTTTTCAGGAATTTCAATGCGAGATTGGGAATCTGATAATATTTTAAATCTTACACAATTAGGAAAGTTTGAATAACTTTAAAGGATAATGGAATAACTAAGTTATTCCTATATTCCGTGAAAACTATAAAATTTAAGTTCCCTTGTCTGGCTATATGGTGTCTTTCATGATAACGAATAAATGCACAAAGATCGATTTTAACAAAAAACAAAGGGTGTGCTGGTACTTTCTACACATGATTATAGCCAATTTGATATTAACTGTGATTGATGATTTGACTTCTAAATAACAGAAGGATAAATAACAAAATAACTGTTGATCTTTCAAATATTTATACAGTGTTTTGTAGGTAGTACCTTAAATTAAGAATAAATCCAGTAAGTCCATTTCATTTTTTTTTTGAAAAAGGCTTGGATACGGGTTTAACATTTTAAGTTGTGGTATTTTTTATAAAAAAAATATTGATACAGCGTGTTTCAAAGATATGATGATATCAATCCTTTTTTTAAATGGCAATCTTGTTTTTTTATTGACTATTTGCATATGCATATTAGGTATACATAAGTACCAAATTTTAAATTTTTCATCCTTGTCATTCATAAAGTATGTTGAGGAGTTGAAAGCACGGAGAAGACATGACTGACATAAGTGTTAATTTTTTCCGAAGTAATTAGAAATGTTCAAAACTGGTTTCTCTTGCATTTAGGATATTGCCAAATAGAGAATGGACAACATATCGAGCGATATTAACTAAAAGGTATAGATAAATAGAATTTATTTTTTAATTAAATTAATTTTTGGTTGTTTAATATCTCATAAATGACAAAGAATAAAAATTTGGAATTTGGTACTTATGTAGGTACCGTGCGAGCAAAAATTATTTGCATCAAAGAGGGCTTGGATTAAAAAACGTAGGGCTTGGTTTAGATCACAATGATATGGGCACGATATATCTAACCAAATCTAGGTTAAAATTTTGTCAAATTCATATTATGACATGATAATAATATGCCATACTAATGAGTAATAAAATAAGTAGACAAACAAGCTCAGCTTCAGGGAATTGAAGAATAAGTTTATCGAAGACAACATAAACATATTTATTATATTATTAAATTTTAAATAAACCTATTATTATTAATATTAAATACAAATTTATTTTGTTGAACATACAGAAAGAAAAAGAAAAATAATTATATGAATTGCTGAAATTGGCCAGCGCCATTCTCCAAGCATAACACACGTCTCTTTATATTTTCGAAAGTGTTGACCAGCATCTCTGGAGAAATGTTACCACATTCTTGGATAATCCTTTCTTGTAATTGTTCTAAATTTGCAACTGGTGTTTTATAAAAAGTGTTCTTTAAATGAGGAAAAACGAAGTAATCAATAACCGTTAAACAAGGTGATCTAGGTGCGTCTGTCAAAATCTGCGGCTTGTATTTTTTGGAATTCTTGCACTTTATAAGGAAATAAATTTAGCTGCTTCTTAAGAATAGTCCTGCATGTTCCACTTCTTGGGACAGGCGTCTTATACAATTTGTTGGCGTATTTTGCATCATTTCACGAACGTTTGCAACAAGTTCTTCTGTTCTTACAGATGGTCTTCCTGCTCCTTTTTTGTGTTGTATAGAACCTGTTTCCCAATAAACACAGCCACGGTTCTTTTCAGGCAATAATAAAAATCCCTAGCAATAGAAGTAACGTTAGGAAAAAGTTCGTGAAAATCATCCATGCACAAACCCGGATTGTATTGCCACTCACCATTTACTCTAACCCCGTTTCGAAAATAGGCTTTAACCATGAATGTTTTGTGCTGTTCCGTAAAGCCCATTGTGTGAATTGTTCAGGAAATTGGAAAAATTAGCGATGAATCAAATTACTTGTCACGACTGTCAAAGATGACGGAATAGCTGATTGATTGTTAATTCAGGTAGTTACTGACACCCAAGAGGTATTAAGCTCTACAGCTAAGTATTACGTCCTTAGATGCAAGGCCCTCTTTGATGCAAATAATTTTTGCTCGCACGGTATAACGTATAAAAGAATTAGAAATATTGGCATATATCCAATTTGGGACACCCCTTATCAATATTTTTTTTTTATAAAAAAGATCACAACTTTAAATGTTAATATCCATGCCCAAGTTTTAATTATATATAAAATTATCTAATTGAACTTAGTGCCGCTGACATTAAGAGATCGCCTGTGGTGGACCTCACCCCTTGGCGACGCCCCCCCCACTGGATTAAAGCGATGAAGAATAATAGTTTCTATTTAATATTTAATGTGCTGTCTTAGGGAAGAATCACACTGAGCGACCATGATCGACCGTCCGCGATCGACCAGTGACGATCAAATTTCCAACACGAACATTCTTACCACAAAAATCACACTGAACGATCGTCCTCGACCGTCCGCGACCGATCTACGTCGACCCTGTTTGAAATTCCAACCTGCTGGAAATTTTGGTCGGTCTCGGACCATCCCACTTAATGCGCATGACAATTTTTTTTATTTTTTTTTTATTTTACACCAAGTGGAAGTGGCGTGCAACTCTAAAACCTAGCCCTACTTTTTCACGTTGGTTTTATTTGCTCTTGGTCATTTGTGTTTATATAGACAAAGTATTATCTACAAAAGAATCTTGACATTTGACAGGTTTGACATTTTCGTACGAGCGGTCGACAGTTTGTGGTCGGTCGACCAGTGTGACTAGAACCCTGAATTTAAGCTATTTTGATTGTTGGTCGTAGCCGGTCGATCGCGGACGGTCGATCATGGTCGCTCAGTGTGACTTCTTACTTACTATAAGACTATGACTCGAACAATTTATTATTGTATTAATTTACATGTTCATAGAGTTTTTTAAAAGTAAAAATATGACTTATTGCTGACTGGACTATACATACATCAATTGTAAATAAAAATGTTGTTTTTCAAAAAAAGTTAGTGTTTTTTCCATTCATATTACACTCTCTTACCTGTTAAATTGGCTGCCGTTTCCATTCTCTGAAACAAAAAATACAATAAGTACAATTTTAGGCCACTTTAACTTTACCCCGTTCTTGCTGCTTTTATAAGAATATGACAAATTTTATAATAAACCAACTAAAATTTATTGTTTTTATAACAAAAATATAGGAAACTCTATTTTTCTTTGTATTTTTGATAAGAATATCATATATTACATTTAAATGTTGTCATCTGTGATAACCATAACACTTATACCGGCATAAAGTTAGCCACAGATGGGATACATTTTTTATTGAATGAATCTTGACTATCTGTGCATATTATATTTTTTGTCCTGGTGGTATTAGATGACGAGATATCGAAAAAAGTTACTTAAAAAAAAGTGTTTAGATTTTAATTTTATGCGCAATTATAATAAAAAATATATTTTTAAAATATTTTTTATAATTTTATTTTAAAATTATTGTAAAGTTATAATTTTGAAAAAATAAATATTTCATTAAAATTGGTGTTTTTTTACAATAAATAATACTAGTTGAAGGCAATATCCATCCATGCTTTTGAATCAAAAAAAAAACGTCAGTCTCGAATCTTAAAAAGAATCCACAAGAAAGAAAAGGATGTAATTTCGCTCCATTGTGCGCGTCATATTTCCCTTGAAAATAAAATGACAACCTTGGCCTTTAAGGCATTTTTCTCTGGTGTAAATCGTTATTAGAAAGAAACGAAAAATAATAAATTCTGTAATGTAGATAGTGACCGCCAAAAAAAGTGCACGGTTATTTTTGAAGTAAAAACTTCTTTAGGCGCGTTTAGCTTTTTGTGGGCACTGAATTAAACTGAGCCGTCACGCGTCAGGCGTCAGACTCGGGTGTGCTACGCTCGAATTCAACTGCTATATTCAATCCGAACTGACCCTGACCCGAATGAACGTTATATGAAAGAGCATGCCGCCATCGGTCGCATTCAGTATCGACGTATCGACGTGGAAACAGTCAGTGTGCGTTGTCTAGACACTCGTGTATTTGATATTGTTAATTTCACCTTGTTGAAGTTTTCACTTCTGTCGTGTGGTCTTAAGCACACACAATTTTTTTATTTAATTTAATAACTTTAATTTTATTTTGAAAAAATGTCTACATAATATTATCTTTAAAACAAAATACCTTCGCAGGCCCGGTTCCAGCGCCCGGGCAGACGCCGGGGGCGCAAAGTCCAAGGGGCGCAAAATATTGCCAAAGCTAAAACAAATAAGCGTCTGTATAACCTTCGATGTATAATACTTTTTAAAAGATAAGGGCGCCCAAGTATTTTTGATGGTATAAGTATATATATAAAGGGTTTTCCAATAAGAACGATATGATTTCAAAATGAAATAAAATTAAAATAATTTCAGATACAACAAAACGTTTTATATTATCTTTAAGTATAGTCGATAACATTTATGTTTTGAATAACACATCGTTTAAATGTCCTCCGCGACTTCGTGTACACGAGCGAATTCGACGAACCCAATTTTCGATGACTTTATGCAATAAATCGGGCGTGATCTGACGAATGCAGGGTTCAATGTTCAACCTTAATGCATCAAGTGTTTGTGGTCTGTTTTCATAAACCTTAGATTTCAAATAGCCCCACAAGAAGTAATCTAAAGGAGTTAAATCGCAGCTTCACGGGTGTAAATTCAAGTCTTCTTTCAAAATACACCAAGTTGTCGTTTTTTTAATCCTTAACTCTTGAGCACGACGAGGAATTGATAAATTTGGATCCACTGCAACACTAGCTCTTATAGCAGCAATATTCTCAACAGTTCTTGCGTTTCGATGTCTTCTTGGTGTTTTTACATCGTGAAGAGTAAAATTATTTTCAAATTTCTCAACGATGCGACGAATGGCAAGCAAAGGAGGACGATTATTTACACCAAAGTTTTCGCAAAGTGCGCGATAAGTGTTCACGAAAGATCGTCTATTTTCGTAAAATTTTTGGATAATAACCAAACGTTTTTGAAGCGCGTATTTAGCCATAATAAATTGTTATAGTTTACTGACAATAACTGACAACTGGTGACAGGTATAACTTTATTACCATGGTTACCATATCGTTTCAAAATCATATCGTTCTTATTGGAAAACCCTTTACATATATTCAGGAAAAAAATATGAAATAAAAATTTCGAGGGCGCCAAATAAGACCCTTGCCCGGGGGCGCCAGGAGGTCTAGAACCGGGCCTGACCTTCGCATTCGCCATCTTTTAAGTTAATATTTTATTAGTGTACAGGGTGTGAAATTTATTTTTAAATTTCTTAACGTTCTTATTTTAAACGGAACACCCTGTATTTATAATAACCTTTTAAACTGTATTAGGATTCCATAATCTATATTTTTCAATTTATTAGTATAGTGTTTCTTAGGTCAATTTAATGACATTAAACTGTGGGAATTTCCTAACCATAGGCGTTCCACACAAATAATTAATATGCGTATACACACTTATAAGTTTGTTTTACATTAGGTGTTTATACATACTACACTTTATAAACCCATGCACTGTATATATAATAATATTATATTAAAATAATAAATATAAGGTAACTAAAAATTCTATATACAAAACTAAAATCACGACACCTGACACGGCACGACACTGCTCAGAAAATGCTTTAATTTTTTTACCAGAACTTCATTCTCGTCAACCAGACTCCGGCCCGTTCCTCAAGGCATAACCACGTATATTTTATCTCCGTCTCTTCCACGCCATCGGCGGTCACTGGCCTATCTCTGTCTGGCAGAATCGATCGTTAGACGGGCCGGGTACCGGTTCAGCTTACATCCTGGCGCTTCCAACCGCAACAAATTACATGCTGTTGCCAATTCTTCAAAATTTTTTGATTTGTAAGCACAATGTAAGTATATACCAGAAACAAGGGTTTGTTAATTAGTTGTTTTTAAACACTGAAGACACTTTTTGTCTTGATTTCAGTTATATTGTGGACTAAAGAATGTATTATTATAACAATGAATGGCATGTTATTTTTTTCTGTCACACTCAAAACTCCCCGGTTTAAAGTATATTTGCAAACTAGCTTTCAAAGAAAGTTACTGACTAACAATTAAATACTGATGTAAATGAAATATCTTTAATAAAGAAACTTAAAGAATTGAAGAAGAAAGATCTGACAACCCTGGTTGTGCGGTCGGTCTCTTTGAGACTGTTTACCGCCGTATGGAATGATTGGAATGTCCTCAAACTGAGATTGGATAAATAATAAATTTAAATGTACTGTTTTATTTGGCCGTTCTCGACCACAAATTTTACTAGCGTTGATATGAACATGTTTGTCATTATTTCGAATAAAACTTTGTAAGTAAAAACAAGAGTTATTGTGGTTGTGTTTGTGTGTTGGTTGCTTGAGATAGGTTACGAAACCCTAAGGAATGTCTGCATGGTTTCAAGAAGATGGCGCCCACGCTCATTTTGAGGAATTACAAAGGTGTCAACTTTTGAATCAAATATCTCCCAATCAGTGAATAGGGAGGAGAGGCTAAATTCTGTGCCTGCCAAAACCCCAGACCTTACCCCTTTGGACTTTGATTTGTAGAGTGATTTAAGAAACAAAGTATTCGTTCTGACTAACCCTGTACAATAATTATTAGAGAAACGGTTTCCTCCCACCTATAGGTATGCCATTTTTAACTTTATGGATGTGCCAATTTTGATAAAATTATATTCAGTAGTTTTCCAATATTCCAAACGCCCTGTTATGTTTGCTGGGTTTAATTATTTTTACATTATTTACAAACTATTAAATTTTGTATGCAAGGCAAAGAAATTTAAAAACAACATAATACTTACTCCATTTCAGAACAGCCTTCATACAAATCTAGGTCAAAGTATTCAATTCAATCTCTTTGCATAAAAGACACTCAAGTTTGAAACATTGAAATCTTAAAAACACGCGTTGCAAGACCACTTTTATTTATGAACTTAACATGCAATTTTTTTTTAAACCGCAAAAGTTAAAGCAATTTGTATTTAACATTTTCCCTAAATATATTAAATTCTTGAAAGGAATTAAATGTGTTGTTGCGATTAAAGTTTCCCATGCGGGAAAACGGTGATGGTACACTTTAGGACCCTCGGAATTTCACAATTTTTGAAAGAAAAACTGAAAGAGTTTCATTTTGAGTAATTCTACATACAAAAAATTATGGATGAACCGTTTTTTACAAAGAAAAATTAAATTACAAGCAATTTTTGTTAACTATGTACCGGGTGGTCAAATAAGCGAGGACGTCGGCTTTATCTCGGAAACCATTAATCGTATAATTTTCGGAAAGATTTTTTTATGAGTAAAGTGGTCAAGAGAAATTGCTGGAAATTAGTTTTAAGTTCCTCATTTCGCCGCAAGGGGGCACAATTAAAGATTGTTTATTAAATTCTAAATTTCTCCGAAAATTCCCATATTAAGGTATAACTCTGATTACATTATTGGAAAGCTTAGACAATTCTGCATCATTTTGGCGTACCGACCTTGATAAGAGTGGGGGAAGCTATTAAAAGTGTAAACATTAAAATCGCTGTAACTTCTAAACGACTTATCCGATTTTACTAAATTTAAGCTTGTTTGGAAGGGGAAAATAAGTATCTTCAATTGCCGTATCCAACAGTACACGATAATGTTTAATAAAATTGCTAGAGGGCGCAATTTGTAATAATAACAGTTTTTTCGATTTTATCCCGAAAATTCAAATCATACGGTATAACTATGACATCATAATCGAAAAGTAAATGAAATTTGCAAGAAAAGATGTGAAGACCGCAGTTCGATATCTTTGTTCGTTTCAGAGTTATTGCCAAAACAATAATTTTTAATACAAATTGCGCCCTCTAGCAATTTTATTAGAAACTATCTTGTACCATTGGATACGACAATTGAAGGTACTTACCTTTTTCTTCCAAACAAGCTTAAATTTAGTAAAATCGGTTAAGTCGTTTAGAAGTTACAGCGATTTTAATGTTTACACTTTCACTTGATAAGAGTGGGAGAAACTATTTTCTTACCTCAAAATCTGATAGGTTGACAGCCACTAAAATCGTCAGAAATCACTACCTTTTTCCCCAACTTAGACAAAATCTTAGAACAAGTTCCAGTTTCATGACAGTAAACTGTGGCAAGAACTTGGGGACAAATGTTGGCTGTTTACACGTGAAAAAAAATTGAAATTCAACTTACAATTTCAATTTCTTGAGCAAGAACTTAAATTTTAAAGCCCGGACCTGTCTATTTGCCGATTCGTTAAATGAGAATTTTGCAGTGCGCATGCAGTGTACATGTCTATGACTTAAACCTATGTAACGTGGAAATAATGACATTATTATTATTTTTAAATAATATGTTTTAACGCTTGTACCGGATGTTGAGTCCAATTTTGATTTTTAAATGCAATAACCGTTATGATATGGTCAAAAATATATCGGAGTTGGTTGTTACCTAATTGGGTTATATAATCAATTTCATTATTCATTTGGACCAAAATAAAGTGGACTAAATCCGGATACTCAGTGGCGGACTGGCTAGGTCGGCAGGTAGGCAAATGCCGACAGGGCCCTAGTCCTTACGGGCCCCTGCTGAATAAGTAGGTATACAACAGAGAATAATGAGGAAAGACATAGATTTATATTTCTATTAGAAGCCCTAAATTCCATTCGATACGATGGAATCGCTGATGGCGATTCCGCAGTCGAAGCCAGAATATTACCAGAAAAACTTACAAATTTTAGTCAATTTTAACTGCCTTTATGTTTCTACATATATTTAGTAGAGCCACGCCAGTTTCTAAATATCTTCAAATAAAAGGATTATACTATATAGCAGCATGGAATCATATAGCATCAGTAAACGAATCGTTTCAATACATATCAGACAATTTTGATAAAATTTATAAACAAGCAGAACAATTCACTGAAATTGTATAAAAAAAGGTTAATCATTTGCCAAACATAAACGTTGAAACGTCACTCCCAGAAAAAAATTAAGCGTAAGAAAAAGAAAATGCCCGGTGAACTATCAGACGATGAACTTTCTACGCTTGATCCCATAAAGAAATTCCGAGTCACTGTTTTTCGTCCAACCTTTGACAAATTAGCATCTGTAATGGAAAGTAGATTTTTTTAAAATCAAAACATATTTCGAAGTCTAGCATTTTTTTATCCCAATCGATTCGATGAAATAAAGAATGAAATTTTCGAATGCTAAAATGAGCAGTTATTTAATACCTTTTGTACAAAAGCAGGAAATGATCCCTCCTACATAAAAGAAGAGTTGCTAAGTTTTGTATCTTGTTTTAATTCGCTTGCTAAGTCTTTGAATGGTGAATTTTTTAACTGTTGATGGAGAAGATCTAGACTTATGCGAGTCAGAACAATCAGAAGACGAACATGTAGAGAGCAGTGATTTTCCAGAAAATCATTCATCCAACCCTAAACAGAATTTGAAATGTAAAAAATGCCTTGCTTGCGTACTGAGAGTGTTGCTCATATACAATTTACATACAAGTGCTTATACAAGATTATATATGATGTATAAATATATTCTGACATTAGCATGTACCCAAGTGCAAAGCGAGCGCATTTTTTCAAAACTGAAAATTATTAAAAACAGATTACGAGCATCTTTGTCTCAAGTACTATTAGAACCCCTAATATTAATAAGTAGGTACTGAGCGTAATATGATTCCAACGACAGAAGAAATCCTGGAAGAATTTGCAATGAGTTCAAAGGAACCGCAAAAATATTTGATTGTTTAACGTTTTTCTTAATAGATTTTACTTTTTAACCGACGTAAAAAAAAAGGAAGAGGTTCTCAATTCGGTATTCGGTTGTATGTTGAAGTCGAAACTCGTTATTTTGTTACAAGCTAATATAGGCTAAGCAACACTATCTTCCTTTAATCTGAGCTGTAACCAATATTAAGTTTTTACAATTTTTTATGATGCAGAATGCGTTATGTTTTTGCATTAGAAAAGATATAGACCGTATTGCCGGGCCCCCAAGGTATGTGTAGCCGACCTAGTTCTACTGTGCCAGTCCGCCACTGCGGATATTTATCTGTTATTGCTTCTAATCGTTATGTTGTATAAAAGGCAGCCAGTTCCGAAAACAATTAGCCAAATGATAATTACCCCATTGCATTGGCGGCTCGTTTGATGGTAATATCCATGGGTAGAGCAATAATTGTTATTAATAATTATTATATTTAGACTTGTATTTAGATAATCGGAACTACTTACAACCTTTATAAAAAATTTGTATTTTGCTAGACACGGATTGAACTTTTTCAAATTATGGAGTTTGTTGTCTGACACCTACACAAATACTATCACAGTAAGTCGCTAACAACAAACACAATTAACACTTCTAACAGCTTACTACTGCTTCAGATCAGTACTGCAGTATACTCTCCCTGAAATAGTGGGGTCCCCATAGCCGTGAAGCATGGGCACGCGTTATCTCTTCTGAAGCACAAGCAAGTACACTGCACCAAAAGCCTTACACCTACACAAACACATTCACAGTAAGTTGCAAATAAACAAAGAAGTACTATGACAAAACTGAAACCTAGGTTCACCGGTACCTAGGCCTAGATGAAGTACGAAGCAAAGCACACACTAGGCGTGCGGAGCGGAAATACTAAGCGAGTGGTCTGAAGGTTTATACGCCTATGGCGCGGAAACCGCAGGAACACGGGGAGTTTAGTCGGTAGGCAGCCCCATCATGGTTAAATCCGACACTACTCTGCCTCACAGGGTGCCAGTCTTTAAAATTTCAATTGTACGTCTAAGGGCCACTTGTATAGGTTCAGTTTAAACTACAAGTGACAGTTAAACTTAAGTTTACGCAGTATGTTGGTTGTATAGGTGTCTGTTAACCGGCATTCGAAGTTTAACTGTCAACTGGCCCATTTAGTACCAGTTAAACTCCAAGCTTTGGTTAAACAGGCGGAAATTGAATATTTTGATTTTATTTGACAGTAAAAATATAACCTTAATTTTTTTGGTGTGCAAGTTTTTTATACATTATTGCAATGGATGTCTTTGAAATGTTTGAAGACATATTATCTGATGATGAAGATGATAATATTATAAACATCGTCGAAAACCCAAGGAGACCCAGAGTTTTTCGAGGACGAGTTGACACTATAAAAATTTGGATAGATCAAGAGTTTATTAATAGATTTAGGATTTCAAAAGCATCAGTAGAAGTACTACTACAGCAAATTGGCATACATTTGCACCGAAACACACAACAGTAAGTACCTAATTTATTATTAAAATTGACAAACTGAATAATACAAAAATGTCTCGCTTGGATGATTTTAAAAACAAAAATGTAAATTGGAAGTGTAATTTAGTTAAAAATTGTGTTTTTAGCATATTTCGGGCTCCACTAATCATAGAGTAATTTATGGCAACAGCCGATTAAAGGCCCAGCTTAATGGTGGCATTTATGGAAACAGCTTTATATTAGGTGATTCAGGCTATACTCTGGATAACCATATTATGATTCCTGTGACAAACCCAATTACACCAGCTGCACATTTATATAATGAATCCCAAATCAGGACTCGTAAAGTTGTAGAGAGGCAGTATGGTATTTGGAAAAGAAGATTTCAAGTTTTAAGATTAGAGCTAAGAGTCCTATTGGAAACTACTTTAGCTATTATAGTAGCTACAGGAGTACTTCACAATATAGCTCTTGACCGAAATGACCCTGAGCCACAAGAAGATAATTTAATAATTGAGGAAGACAACATTGAAGAAAATGTTGAAGAACAGGCACAAGGGGATGGCATTCTAATAAGACAGGATTTAATAAATAATTATTTTACAAATTTACTTTAATTATTTATTGGTATAAAATATTATATGAATATTGTTTTTGGTGTTTCTTTGGAATAGGTAAATTATGCACATTATATACTATAATTAGATACTTTGAAGCTGTTTTTTTAATATTTCTAGCTCTAATTTTTTTTTCAATTTCATATAAATGCAGTTCTTTCATTTGAGCTATCTTCAACGTGTGCTCTTCCTGTTTCTTTTTTTGATCCTCCAGGTCACGGAGTCACTTTTTTTACTTTCTAGAATGTTTTGATATTTTTTTACTAATGATATTAATAAATTTACTTCCTGAGTAGAGAAATTGGAGGTTCTTTTACCGCTGCTGTCCATTATAAGAAAATAGCGCCGAATTCAAGCAGAAAATAACACCAGATTTGATTTAACAATTTGCCAACTACTGTCAGACGATCGTAACTGTCAGTAAAACGGAAACAAGTTTCGATAACCCAATCCACGTTGAAGTTATCTACTATCTGAATATTGAACCAGAGGTATACAAGAAGCATTTCACTACTTCGTTTAAACTAAAGTTTAAACCAAAGTTTAAACTATAGTTTTATCGAAACCTATACAAGTGGCCCTTATTACAAGATTAAGGTTGATACGCAGAGTCGTTGTAAGACGCCTTGGCCATATTTTAAAATTTTATGGAACCAGTGTGCTTGTTGAACAAAGCGAAAATGTACCTTATGATATGCAGAAGCAGTTTGGGATAACCTGGGGACTCAGACCGCAGATGGTGCTGGGGTTCGATGTTACAGTTATCAGACCATTGATGGCATACGGGTCTGTAGTTTGGTGGATAAAAACTCAACAAATCACGACAGAACGGAGGCCATTTGCAGCGCCTCTAGGATGAAAACAAATGGAAAATGGAAACAATGCTCCCCGAAAGAAGGGGACACGAGAACCATGGACCTTATCAACGACGATCGACGATCTCTTGGAGATGCAGACCGATCGCATGGAAGCTATAGGTATTACAAACCAAATGGTTTTGTGGTATATCAGCTGCTATCCTAATATTAATAATTGAAATATCAAAACAGGCAACTAAAACAACTTTAGACAGATGGGCGCAAAAATAACATCTATCTCGATGGAACGGTACTGGAATGCTACTCTTGACGCGTACCCAATTAAAACAAGTGACCGGCCTGCTAATAGGCCATCGTCACTTAAGAAGACACCTTCAATAAATTGGAATCTACAATAGACCCATTGAATGCAGACTTTGCGGTGTAGAGGACGAAACCGCCTTTCATATCATATACAGTTGCGAAGCACTAATCCGCAAAAGGTTCAAAATATTAGGAAATATTTAACATGGCCATAACCTCCTGTATGACAAACTTGGTAGGAAACTATTGGACTTTGTAATAGTAACAAGCATTTTCTAACAAGCCATAATGCTGCAGTGCAAGAAGCTTGGGCCACATACTCGACCCCCGTCTTTAACCAACCAACGAACCAAGAGAAAATATTAAGTTAGGACTCAGGGACATCGAGGGTGAGAATGCTGGAAAGGTCAGATTTCTGGGAGTGTACTTGGACCCTCTTTTAAAGATTGATAGGCAAAAAACATATTTCTACTGAAAAATTTAAGGAGGATACCCCCCACACTCCTGTCTTCTCCAGACGTGTCACGGTGTGTTTCAGTCGTTAGTGCTACGCTTTCTTGGTTTGGGGTCACTCTACACATTCGGCACGTATATTTAGATTACAAAGGAAAGCTGTAAGAATCGTTGCCGGACTTGACTACAGACAGGATGCCAGAGAGGCTTTGAAACAACTTACGCATCATGACTATTCCTTGCCGTTACCTGTATGAGTATCTAATTTATAACCATAAAAACAAGCAACAGTTTAATCTGAACCGGTTTTGTCACAACTACCCAACTAGACAAGGAAACCAAATAAGAATAAACTACCATCGTTTAGAACGAACTAGAATGTCTTTCAACTATTACGGCCCTAAATATTACAACTGCCTCCCCATGCATATAAAAGAATTGCCTAAAATATACCTTTTAAGAACGCAATTAGAAAATGATTATTGCAGAACGCTTTCTATAGTGCTTAAGAGTTTTTGGATTTTGACATAGTTTGAACAAAATGCCTGTGCTTCTCTGCTGGTACATACTTTTTTGTAAGAATGAATTTTAATGTGTTGTGAGTGTTGTGTGTGAGTACCTACTATATTGTATTTTAGTGTGTTTTTAAAAACATAGCTTTAAGATTGTTTTTCTTTACTTTGTGACGACGGTAAAATATTGTAATGATATTGTTGACCGTAATCATTGAATATCAAACTAAGAAGGCCATATGAGCCGATTTCCTAAATCTGCTACGTTAAATTCATAGATGGCACAATGAGTTCATCAACAAGAAAGCGACTAGCCTTTTCACTGCTAAATTAAAACATTGTTGCCGCCTGTCTGTTTGACTTGCTGCATGAGTTTTTTAAATTTATTTTTATAGCTTATTGTTAAACTTGATTTCACATAAGTACCCACACCTATCCTAGATTTAAGTAGATTACATTTATTTTCCTAACTATAGTATAGTCTAGACTTAAAAATGTCCCTATTTTTAATTGCTTTGTAGCTTATAATATTTTCAACCTTTTGACGTCCCAACGTTAATTACATGAAAACATATTGACCGCCATGTATTCTATTTCTAACAGAATTAAATGACGACTCTCACTATTCAATACATACCTAGGCTACAACGTATATTATGTTGGGTAAAATATGACTGATGTGCGGTTTGTTTGTATAACTTGGTTTTAATTTGCAATTATTACTACTTTTCAAAATGGTTAAAATAAGTTCTTACTTAAGAAACATCCAGTTTGTTTGTATTAGTGTATTACGTATTTTGCTATTTTTCGACTAAATAGAACCTATTTTAGTTAAGTATACTTGATGTCGCTTTTTGACATGACATACAGTGCGACACATAAAAGTTATGGTTAATTAAATTCAGGAACAACACCGCATGTGGCGCCATCTAACATTAAACAAAAACTAAGTTAATATTTGAGTTTCTCGTCGTCAATATACCCAGTATCTCGAATTTCGTCTAATTGCCATGTTACTGAACAAAAATATAATCAAAAAACCTAATAAAATAGTTTTTTTTGGACGCCCTGTATCTCAAGAACCAAGCCGTTGCGGACCCATGTTCATATGAACTTTTTATCTTGAAATTCGTCAAAGATTCACCTTTTAAAGTTTGTACAAGTACTTAAATAACACCCTGTATAGTTTGATATTCAATGCCATAATATATTTGAATTTGAAGGTAACGCCGTCACTGTCCTGAAGGGAAATATTATAACTTTCGACAATAAGTGCATGTTTATTTGGTGGAATTGCCTATGTCAAATCATCCACTACAATAAGCAATTAGCTTAGTGAAACCAGTAAAACAATTTAATTAGAATCGGTTTGTTTGATCCATTGCCATTTTTGATATAAATCGATTACTATTGATACCGCCGACAATAAAATATAAATAGCGTCATAGACCTAATAAAAAATGTACTTCTATGATAGCATGCAATTGCCATTTTCACCTTGGGATTAAAATCAAAGCGCATTTATTATGATCCCACAATATAAAGTATTAATTCCTTGAAATTTAAATCCTTTGGGTTTACGTAATAGTTAACGTTGTTTAAAAGCATTCCATATGGGAGGATCAACAATAAAATTAGAAAATTAAATTCATTTAAACGACTTTATTAGGTACCGTATTATAGGATACAGTAAAACAAAGTTGAACTTGTAAATTTCCACTATATTTACTAGAAAAATTACATATTTCTCTAACACTGTAGCTGCGTCAGATGACAATAATTTAATAAAGTTGTTACTTAATGATCAATTAGATTTAAATAATTCACCTTTGGTAAATTTATTGTGTTGACCATATTATACCGTGCGAGCAAAAATTATTTGCATCAAAGAGGGCTTGGATGATTAAAAAACGTAGGGCATGGTTTAGATCACAATGATATGGGGACGATATATCTAACCAAATCTAGGTTAAAATTTTGTCAAATTCTTATTATAACATGATATGCCAAACTAATGATTAATAAAATAAGTAAGACAAATACAAATTTATTTTTGTTGTTTACAAATATAACAAAGTAACAATATATAGAAAGAAAAAGAAAAATAATTACATAAATTACTGAAATTGGCCACCGCCATGCCCCAAGCATAAATTCGCACGTCTCTTCATATTTTCGAAAGTGTTGACCAGCATCTCTGGAGAAATGTTACCACATTCTTGGATAATCCTTTCTTGTAATTGTTCTAAATTTGCAACTGGTGTTTTAAAAAAAGTGTTATTTAAATGAGGAAAAACGAAGTAATCCATAACCGTTAAACAAGATGATCTAGGTGGGAATTCAATGTCTGATCGAAAACTGATCAATCTCTCGTCGAAAAAATTGCGTAGTAGTTTCGGCGGCTGTATGGGCGGTTGCACCGTCCTGTTGAAAATATCCAAAACGTAGTTCGTCGTCAAGTAATTGCTCCACAAATGGATTCAAAATATTGTCTCTATACCGCTGTGCTGTAATAACTGTGTCATGGAAAAAAATAGTACCAACAATTCTTCTTCGGGAAACAGCTAACCAGACACCAATTTTTTAAGGGTGCAATGTGGACTCTACAAAAAAATGGGGATTTTCACTACTCCACGTGCGTGTATTCTGAGAATTCACATAACCGGAGAGGGTGAACCAGGCTTCATCCGAAAAAAATGTCAACCATGAATGTTTTGTGCTGTTCCGTAAAGCTCATTGTGTGAATTGTTCAAGAAATTGGAAAAATTAGCGATGAATCAAATTACTTATAACGACTGTTAAAGATGACGGAATAACTGATTGATTGTTAATTCAGGTAGTTACTGACACCCAACCTGTATTAAGCTCTACGGCTAAGCATTACGTCCTTAGATGCAAGGCCCTCTTTGATGCAAATAATTTTTGCTCGCACACGGTACTTAAGATTTTGTAAATTACCCTTATTGTACCTAATTTAATTTTTTAAACCCTCTGTATTCGATAACTTTATTGTACCCGTATTTTGCATTGTTGTTGATTCGAACGTGATGGCGTTGCGGCTTATTAACTGCTTGCTATTTTATTAAGCAGGATTTAAATGCGCTGCAGTGTTATTAGTGGAGTTGCTTCGGGTTGTGGCATTCTGATCGAGTTCCTAACAATGACGACAAAGCTGTCAATGTCTACTTGGCCCCAGGGAGTCTATTGTTTTTGGCATCCCTGTGTACTTCAGTGTAAGATCTATTTCTGTGAGGTAAAATGGTGGAGTATTCCTCTCACACTCTGCAAGGGGAATACTCCACTTTTTTACCTTGTCTTCTTTGGCCTATCAGCTCCATTTCACCTCGGCAAGAATTTTTTAAACTTTAATTTTATTCAAAAGTGTCCAGAACAAAGATTTTGAATTATTATTACTTCTACTCCTAAATAAGGATACCCACATGACGTAAGCTTACACAAATTTATTTTTTCTGATAAAATTCTAACCTTGAAAATATTTTTTACTTTTCAGATATAAAAAACTTTAACTTAAAACATCTATGTCAATTTTTTAAATACTCCTTACATTCACGTTGCTGATTCACTAATTTGTGACTTCAGATTCTTTTCATTTTATTAAAAAACTTTTTACTACTCTACTGCTAAATATTATTCTCCTCACACTTACGTTAGTTCACTAATATGTAACCTTTCAGCTACTCCCCATTTTAAATATTCTTCTTCTCACACTTAAGTTACTAGTTCACTAGTATGTGACTTTTGAGCTACTCCTCATTTGATTATTATTAAACTTTTTACAACATCTACCATTCCAATTTTAAATATTCTTTTCCCCTCACACTTATAGTGTTGTCTCATTAATATGACACTTAACTTACTGCTATGCTACCTTTATAACTTATTTTCTGCCAATAGTTCACGAATGGCCTCTCGGTAGGTTTACCTTTACGTTGTAAGGTTTTCTAATTACTTTGCTTGTTTTTTCCATTATCTCGTAGCTCCGTTAGGACTGTTTGCACCTATTATATTTCTAAATTCCTTATTCTATTCTCCTGATGATGAATGCTTATGCATTCGAAACATGTAGAGAATTTACCCTGTATTAATAAACCTAAACCTTTTAATATACCAGTGGGGGAAGACTTAAAGTGTATTATTTATTTCCCTTTAAACATACACTCCACTTAAAGTATGGACTATTTCGTCAAGTATTTTTTTGTTTTTGGCAAAACATTTCGGTTAAATTGATTGCATGTTTATCTCCTATTGTCATTGTATTTTTATAGTTGACATCGTTTATCGTAAAATTAAGGTTTTTAGCAACACGCAGTATTAAAAGTTAGTGCCTAATATAAAAAACGTAAACCTGATTTATTTTATAGCAGGACAACTGACGCGTGAAATATATTAAATTTTATTATTTTTTGAGATTGAATAAACGTTTATTTTACATATTTGCATTCGCCATTTAGTTTTTTGATTAATATTTCGTTGCTTGTTTGTTTTATCTAAAAAGCAGCCAAGCCGTGGACTACAAGTGCCTACAGATAAGGTAACAAAGGTTGGATTTATAAATTAATAAAAGCAGAAAAAGAAATATGGGCAAATTTGACCAAATTTCGTATTTGCCTGAACATTATTGTTGCATATATCTATTATTATTGAGAAGGCCAAAGCAGTGGTGGCTAAAGAATCTCAGAACCTGGTTTGCAGTGACCACTAGGGCTGGGCGATATTGAAATTCCAATATCGAATATCGATATTAAAAAAATATCGATATAGTCGATATATCGATAATATCGATAAATATCGATAATATCGATAAGATCGATAAATATCTATATATCGAATTTTTGCCCAGCTCTAGTGACCACCACACTGTTGTTCAGAGCCGCAGTTAATAAGGTAATGATAGCTAATATGGTTGCCAACATACGGAATGGATAGGAACTATACTAGAAGAAGAAGAATCTATTATAGTTCTTATTCCTATTTCCACTTAACTGAACTAGTACAAAATTGCCCGGCGAATACAGCTTATTTCAGCTAGATAAAGCTACTGGTCAGGGGTTTTAGCGATGTCAAGATGATTTACTGAAATGTCAATTTTTTTTTCTGGTTCCGAATATAAATCAATGGCTATTGGCTAAAGCTTTAGACGTTACATTAATATATTCAAGTCTACCCATATCGCGCCACTTTGACGCAAAAGAAACTTAGAGACTTTATCATGATCTTGTTTGGCAAATTTCAACATTTTCGCAAACTTGATATAATTGTAGTTTTTTTTAAATGTTTTCAGCATTTTTAGCTATTGAAAAATCCAATGCATTTATATATCTATGTTGTTATTGACAATAACTTAAATTTCAGGACAATTATCTGATTAATTCAATTTAAAAAGTTTTCATTAAGCTGTGCCTTCATGACCTTATAAATGAAATTAAATAATAAATTTCTATTACTGCCATAAAGACTTTGGTCTAATTACCACATAATATTTATTTTATAACCCGACGCGTTTCGCTAAACTGTAGCTTTATCAAAGGATTTTTTAAATCGAGTGCTAACTTATTGTTAAATACTTTATTTTAACCGGTATTTTAATTTTAATGTTAAAGAAACAGCCATTTTATCACTTTTTTTGCTTTTACGGTTGCTATGTATCCTATTAGATATTTTCTTTTTGTAAATTTTTTAGTATGTATACTTACGTATAGTTTGAAGACTTAAACCATGAACTGTGGTAACTTCCCAAAATTTCTAGGTAGGTATCTGTCTAATGTAATGTTGTCTTTTATGAAACTAACTAAGATAGTTTAATATTACTTACATCATAAAAAAAACGATGAAAACTAGTAAAACCTTTAAAAAAGTTGTTTTTATTTTTTAAGACCATGGCGTAGTGCCAAGGGTCTATGAACCTACCTGAGCCAGAAAAATAATTTCTACTTATTTTTCTTAAAACTGAAAAGGATAACCTACATAATACAAATATTATTTACATTTTAAGAAGAAAAATTTCAGAATCTAAGTTTCTAAAAAATATATTGAATTGAATGAAACGTATTACTTATCGATGAAGTCAGTTAACGTGCAAGGTACATAATAATAAAATTGTGCAGTGGCGGCTTGTGACTAGCGAGTCAGGGGGGGCTTTAAATAAAAAAAAATTTAAATGTCTATTGTTTTCAAAAGTACGTGTCTGTTTTTTCTAACTTTCTCGTTGTGAATTTTAATTTCATCAGCATAAGCACTACTTAAACAAGTTAAAATATTAGTCCTAACATCTCAAAACTTACCACATTATGACGATGTTTTGCACTATTTTCATGTTTTTTTATTTTCTCTGAAAGATGTTTTAAGTCCTGCAGCCCATTTATAGTCCAATTATCATCCCCGTCAAAAAGAAGACACACGAAACAAAAAAAATAATTTTTGTCCTCACAACCGCATACCTATTCAGGATTTTTTATTATATATTTCTTTGTCAAACTTACGCGTAAACTGTGCCTTACTTTTACATTTTGATTGCACTTGTAGGTACTATGTTCAATTTCTAGTGACCGCCCTGCATTTTTTAAATCAAGTTTTTCACTTAAGCTCAGAGAACTAAACACAAGCTTCTGTAAATCACTGACCTTCATATTACACGACATTTTCCAACTTTATAACGTAACTAATAAATCAAATCAAAACAAATAAACAAAACATTAGCGCCTAGCGGCATCGACAGGTCCCCTCGTCAGAGCAAATAATATATCGATTGTTCTACCGTGGCATCGCGAACAGCTGTTGTTGGGCGCGGAAAATTGGAGCTCGTCCGTGGCCGCTCGTTGTGCGATGTATAGGTGACGTCACGCCTTTGTAGTCATGGCAACTCATCGAGAAGCCGCGTTGAATCGGGACGAATAATCGGTCGCCCCCGCCCGCCCGCGCTTAGTATAACATTGAGAGCGCGGAACTCGCTTGTCTATAAGTATAACCTGCCCGTTGGAATAGGGCTATGTTTGGTTTATGCCCGCGCTTAGTATAACCTACCCGCTGGAATAGGGCTATGTTTGGTTTGAATTATTTTAATGAATTGCTTACATAGATTGCTTTATTGGTTTTTAAGTAAAGTATTTTTGGATTCTGTTTGAAATAATTGCAGGGAGGGCGGCGCCCCAGAGCCCTTCATTAACGAGCCGCCACTGAAATTGTGATCCATAATGATTTATCGTCTAAAAAATTTTCAACCGGTAAGTGTAGGTACTTACGGCCACACAAATGTATATAAAATTCAATCAAAGTAAAAAGAAAAAGCCTCAAAACCACTAAACATTTTAAAAACGTAATCAAATGTAACAAAAAGCCCAAATACTCAATTCCTAACTCGGCGTTTGGGCTCATTACGGTCCACTACTAAACTGGGGATATTTTAGGTATTATATCCCAATATCAGCTGATCGATGACAAATTCCCGGTGTCATCGGTCGGAAAACGAGAGAGTTCGTGGCGTTTTGTAATCCATCGGCAGGTCTGCCTTCAAGCGTTAAACAGTGTTGCACTTTTCCACCCATAACAGATTTTCAATAACATCTCAAACAATAACAGATCGGCTTTTCATGCCTTTTATGAATGAACCATTGGGTCTTTGGTTTATAAGGTTTCAAACATTAGATATAAGTATTATTATATTCGTTGATAAGCAGCAATTTATGTTCTTTTCAATGAGAGTTAACTGTGTTTTCCTTTTATTAAAAAAAGCACGTACATTTACATTTGCCGGAATATTTGTTTTTAAAGCAAAACTGGATATTACGAGGCTAAAAACGTGCTATAATTTTATTAAAGTCCCTGATTTACAAATGAAAATATAGATATAACACGTTTTACATTCATATTGTCTTCGTTGAGCCAATATTAATTTTTATATGAAGGGCTTAAACATGTAATTATATTGACGCCAACCAAAATATGTCAATTGCAAATAGGCGATTTTGTTTTTTCACATTTTCGAGTGTTTATTCATTTTGTTGAATAATTAGTAGTTATTCATTATTTCACAACAATAGGTATTAACAATGCCACCGTATTTTGTAGAGAAAAAAGTGAGGTTAGGTTAGGTTAGGTTGAAAGTGAGTGGGTCCATGCGATCTATTGTGGCTCACACCTTGTTTATATTTCCCCCAATAGGTCTAATTTTTTAATGAAGTTAATTATGGTATTGGGAGAGACATTTTTCATGTCATCTGGCAGCAGAGTCACCTCGCCAAATAGGGCGAATCTGATTCTTCCCGGTAAACAAGTTATCAATGTGAGTAACATACGGCAAATTTGGTTTTGGTAATTTTTTTAGCATCCAACCATATTTCGTCTGCATTCTGGAGCAAGTCGTCATCTTCCGATAACATATCGAAAGCTTAAGAAAGCAAAAACCCACACTACTCTAAATAATACAGAAATATGTAAAAAAGTACTTACGCCCATCGAGGCTCCATAAAAGTGCATACAGCACAAAGCCAACTGATACAAAAACTCGAAAACCACCAGAAAAAGTCACAAAATGGTGTCTCCAACTGAAATACAAAGCCGACTGTTCACAAAATACAAAAACAACCATGCGCGATTATTTTTTAATTTCTACACTTAACATAATAGGGTTCTTATTTAAAATGTTTCTAATTTAATTAAATTTTTTCTTCATAAATGTTACCTGTAAATGCTAAATAAATAAATAAAACCAGTATTACAGAATTTAATTTTTTTTTTAAATTCGACGTCTAACTTAAGGGTATGATTTGGATATTTGATAGGTAATATAATAGCAAATAATAATAATTATACAAATTATACATACATTAATTTAGGTAAATGCTACTAATATGCTTAACAGGATTTAACCGAATTATGGGGTATTGCATTATAATTTGCTAAATTATCACCGAGTCTGTAAGGAAATTAATCAAGCCTGCGTTGCAGCATTTACAGCTTACCTACCTACATGGTGTTTAAAATTGAAACTAAATTATTTAATGATATATGGCTGGAGTTAAACCAGTACATACCGCCTGCATTAGCACTTACCATATGAAAAATTTTGTTTATCACTATATACGTTTGTTTGCGTCTCAAAATCACTTTGAATTTGACAATAAGATATATATTTCGAAGGAAGGATTAATATTGAAAACCATTGTTTCCATTCCACTGTTAGCGGAAATATCCATCAAATACTTAGAAAGAAAAATGCATCATAATGCTCTTAGTAATAATATTATATATTGGTATTTTGAAGACATGTTGGCTTGTTTTGTTGGTACGGAATGTCAATTTTACGTTGTTCTCAATTTTATTAACGACTAACACCCAAATGAAAGTTTACTTTAGAAAAAAAACAAATTAAATAACTCAATTAATTTTTTCCGATATAACGATCACACAGAAAAATAATAAACATGATTTCTCAATAATCATAAACCGTTACACGCTGATATTACAATACATAAAAGCTCTAGCCACCCATACGCTCATAAAGTTTCAGCTCATAACTCTTTCATTCACAAACTTATCACCATTCCTTTATCAAAAAATATGAATTATCAAAATATTAATAAAAAAAAATACCAAAAATAAATATAGTTTAAAAAAAATAAAAAACACGCTTTAATAATTAATCAGACTAAAGAGCGGAAGATAAATATAGTTTAAAATAATTCTTGAAAATCTTAATATGGGCAGAAAATAATAATGAACGATAAACATTAGTATTATTGTGAAAAAAACGTGGGGCGCTTTGTGTTATATTTTTCGTATATCGAGCATCCTTCGCTTTTTTAACAATAATACTAATATTTATCGTTCATTATTATTTTCTGCCTAAGGATATTAAGAATTTCAAAAATTATTTTAAACTATATTTATTTTCCGCTTTTTAGTCTGATTAATTAAAGCGTGTTTGTTAGTTTTTTCAAACTATATTTATTTTTCATTTTTAGTTTGAGTTATTGTTAAGAAAAACATTTTTTTTTAGTACATTGAGCTACATTAGTAGATTATTGTATTCTCAGCGGTTCTTGATAAGTCAACAAAATTTTAATTAAATCTGACCGTTTAAGTGGGTCAAAATCGGGTTCAAAGAAGTCGGTTACTTACAAACAAACAAACATACATACAGGTGAAGCTAATAAAAGCGTGTTAAAAAGCAATAAGTCCTGTATTAAAATTCGAAGCTACTTCTAACTATAAAACTTTAACGAAGACTGGCAGATTGACTTAAAATAAAGCTGAACCAAAAAATAAAAATCTAAAAATTGCATCTAAAACTAACAACAGATTAAGCAATTCAATAAAAAATAAAAAAAATAAAACTAAAAAATAACATAAATGAGGTGTTGCCAAAATTTATATAGGATATAGGACAGACAGGTAGGAACTTTGCACAGTTGAGAATAGAGTTAAAGAACAAAAAATTAGTATACATACACATAAACAAAATTTCTCTCATGCTATACACCAGAGAACACACAGCCAACGAGAAGCGACAGCTCGGCGTTTTGCGGGTCCTGTTTTGGTACGCGCATGTCGCAAAGATGTTGTGTATCGCTAAAAAACATGTGCTCGTCTAAATTGTGTTTAGTCCGCGAGCTGACGTTGCGCCTAGCTAATTGTGATATTATTTTGTTTTCGTTCTGTGTTGTAAAAGGTCTGGATATTATTGTGCCTACCCGTATTGTTCAGTCAAAACCGGCCAAGGATTAAGTTTATTTAGTTTTCCAAAGAAGTACGAACGGTAATTATTATGATAATCAATTAATTATAATATGGATAATAGATTTAAAATTTTTAATCTTAAAGTTTTTTGGGATGTAGGTACATATTTTTAACATACTTGATAAATAAAGATGGAGCTTATTAGTTTCCTTATGTTTTTATGTTTAATCGCGAATAATTGTTGATATGATAAAATAAAATAATAAGATATAAGTTGTAAAGGTCTGGTTAAAATAGTTTTTGGGTAGATTTATTTTAAAAGGGGTAGAAATAATGTATAGGTATTATGTTGCTTTAAATACAATATTTTGTTATAGTGCAAAATTGTGGATAGGCGCCTGCAGTAGGCCAGACTTATTGACAAAGATTATAAATGCACACAAAAACTATCGGCTTTGTGAAAACCATTTCGAAGAAAAATATTTTTCAAGAAGTGCAACCATTAAAAAAACCTTATTTCCGCAAGCAGTACCCACAAAGTTTTCTAACCTTTCGCCAACATGTGAAGAAATGCCTGAAGAAATTATTTCTTCATTAGGAGAGCCTCCCAAAAAAATTATTATATTGTCAGGTTTGTATGCTTTATACAGTGACCGGCTCGTGTACAGCGCAATATTTACTAGTTTTGCCTATGCTCTTTTTTGTTTAGGGACATGCAGAACTTAAAAAGTTATACGAAAGCTACGAATTTTATCACATATATAATTTTTTTTAAATAGGCAAATGTAAAACAATATGTAATTATTATTCCTCTAGTAATTTCAGAATTAACATGTATTTCTGAATAAAATTTTTGTTTTTTTACAACAGCTTTTTACTTATTCAGGGTGAATTAACTTTTTTTTAATCCCAGAAGGACCACATTTTTTTTATCCATGGGTAAGTAAGTATGACACTAAAGCAATTGTCAAAAACGTCACTGTAGTTTTTAAAGCGCAAAAAACTGTGTAACAAATTACTGACGTTTTAATAAAATGATATTAATCTCACGCCACCCCATATCTACGTATACCTAGTCACGATATATTTTGACGTACCTAATAGTGTTCTATAATTTATGTTATAACATGTTTATAAAATATAAGTACATATTTTTGCCCGTCACAAATCGAAGGAAACTCAAACAAATCTGTAAAAGCGTTAGAAATTTAAAAGTTTTTTAATATAATAATTTTTTTCATTTTCTACTTCAATAATATTCTTAATTCCCAAGACTAACAAATTTACAACTTTTTTAAAGTTTTTATGTTTGAAAAATAAATCAAGTTATAACATTTGCACCTGTACTAAAAAGTAATGTCGTTCAGTGTAGAAAATAAGCAAGTTTTCTCGGAGTATTAAGTTGTGAATCGACCGTTATCGTTGTGTGAAGGTCACTGAAAAACGACCAGTCGATATCAAAGGTACCGACAGGTATTGTCGCTTCTGCTTGCTGTTAATATTCTGTGCTATACACCTTAATGAAGAGAAACATAATTTTGAGGATTATTTTGAAATTTTTTAAAACATAATTACCTAGAAAGTATGGACAAATACTTATAAAAAATGGAATATTTTATTAAATGACAAGTTGGACTTAATTAATTCACTATTATTAGATTTATGATGTACTGGTTTTTCCGTCCATAACAAAAATGTAGTTATTCTTTTGTTATACAATTATAGGGATTTCTAAGGTTAATTTAAAATGTAACCATAATTACCAATGATCCGGTACCTATAGATAGCATGTGTCATTCTAAACGCTATTAAAATGTGTTGGCTACATCGTTTGTGGGAGAGAGGAGGTGAAGACCTGGGTGGGGCAGGTAGTGGGGATTACGCAGGACTTACCTTTGATTTTTATTTTGCTACTATAGAAGAAAGCTAACCTACAAATAACCCAACGCGATCAAGTTAATAACAATAGGTATGATTGACTCGCTGGCGTGCTATAGTTCGGCAAGACTCGTGTTTTTGGTTGGTGGTAATATCATTTCAAATGAATGTCAACTATTTTCTAAGGAAAACAATTAATTTTCCGACCAGAAAACCTTCTACTTTTCCACCATTCTACTTTTTTTATAGGCTTGTAGTTTTGTATGTAGTAATAGTAGTAGTAGTAGTAACATGATTTATTTAGCAAAAAGCTACAATTAACTATTTTTTAATACATTTTTTAACACATTTTTATAGACTTATTTTTAAATTTTAAAACGCAACCTTCTTTTAACAAAAACAGACAGAAAAGTTAAACATTTTGCAAATTGTATTAAATATTACGTATCATTTTGTTTTTTAATTAAATATAATTTTAAAAAAAATTTAAACAGTTTTAATGATTTTTAAGACTTAATAGAATTTTTCAAATTATTATATTCTATCAAATCTTTATAAAAAATAGATTTATAAGCTAATGTTTTAGACACTCTATCCACATAAAAATTTTGATCAGTTCTTGTTTTATAATTATGATGGTCATAATTAAAAGAACAAAAATTTTTTAAACAATCAGGCAATAAATTGTTTTTAATTTTATGTATAAAGATACATACTAAATAAAAAATAAAATTTCTTACATTCAACCAATCTAAATTTTTCTACAAAAAATTAATTTTTGTATATTTGTCACAATTTAAAATAATCCGCAATGCCTTATTTTGTAAAATTTGTAATTTATCAAATATTTCCTCACTAGCACAATATAAAATGGAAGAACAATAAAGAAAATGTGGTAATATAATAGTATTAAATACAGTTTTTTTAGAAAACAAACTTAAATTATGAGGGGAGAATAAATTTATTTAAACGGTTCTGAACGACTCGCGATATGTTGGATGGTTGGCATATCCAAAAAAATTCAATTTTGATACAAAACACGACTTATTAAATTTATTAACTAGGACTTTAAATATTAACATAAGACTAGGGAAGTTGTTAATTAATACTAAGGTCACATTTCCAATGAAATTACTAGATCGGATAAGCTTAGTCCTAGGTAGTTTAATAAAAGCTTATTTTTTTATATTGCCTGTCAAATGCCAAATAAAAACTTTAATATATTTGGTTTGTAAACGTATTAAAAGTTAATAAAAGAGATTACCCGTTTGATCTAAATCAGGGCTTTACTTGTCGTTTTAGCAAACATCCCAGACTTTTTACCGAAATTAGAACCTTCATTTATTTTTAAAGTCCTCGCTATACCGACAAGCAAAGAAAAGACGGGTAATAAAACAATACATATGTAGTAAGTAAGAATTGATGAAGACTAAAGACGATAAATCCAAATGGTAGAATTCCCGTCTTCGCCACTAAAAAAATTTTAATTCGTTTACAAACGCTACTTTTCGAAGTTTTTATACTGTAACTTTTTTCCTCCGGGTTTATGAAAAGACGTTCACCACTATGAATTTTCTGTATTTATAGATATTAAAATGAAATTTTGAGATTAGGCATAAGAGATGAGTCGGCATTTATTGGCATAATTTTCAATTTGTTAGCACTTTCGGTTTGACCGGAAGTGACCTTGACTCTTTGATATTACTAATGGGACATTTTGTATATTTTTACTTATTTGAGTTTAGCATAACATTATGAGTGAAATGACACCTCACTTATCATTTTTTGACGAGTTATAACATTTTTATGTTTACTTTTTATTTTTAATCTAGAGTGCTACAAATTAATTAAATCTGTTAATTTATAGTCAAGTAGTATATGAAAATTAAAATTATGTCATAATAATTGGCTTTCTAAGTTTCACAAGCGTTTAAAGAATGAAATTTAGTTTTCTTGATGTTTACTTCATTTTTCCAAATGGAACGATGGTGGTTCACTAGGATATATATATATTTTTTTTTTAATTATTTATTTTACGTCGGCCTTTTTCCGCAACGAGGCCAATCACCGACGCCAGGGAATTTGTCACACACTATCTGGTAATTTTTGCCGAATCCCTCTTTGTCGAGGGTAGGGTTCTTTAACGTGCCAACATCCATGACACGGGGCCCACAGTTTAACGTCTCTTCCGAAAGACGGCGCCACCTCTTAAACCAAATTCCAAATTTAACATCGACGTTGCCGGCACCGGTAATGGAACCCGGGCCTACGATCTGTGAGGCCGCTGCGCTGACCACCAGACCACAACGTCGATACTAGGATATATTTAAAACAAGCATTTTGTCTTTTGCCAAATTTTACCCCAATCGCAAATTTAAAAGCGTTATGCTTATTGCTGTCTTTTCTAAAGAAATGGCTTTGAAAAACAATGAAATGGTTTTAAAAACCAATATGGTTTTAAATTAAAGTTGTAATGTCATTCTTTTAATTAAACTTACATTGTGAATCATATAAAATGGTTAGTTTTACTAGAAATGAACAAATTGATATGCTCCTAATTTTTGGAGTTACCAGAAAAATTCTTCTGAAGCCGCAAGATTGTATGTATTGTACCTATATGTTTTATAAACATTACAACTTTAAATTAAAGCCATATTGTTTTTAAAACCATTCCATTGTGTTTCAAAGCCGCCTTTATATTTCATTAGAAAAAAGAGGGCGGCAATAATGAATAACGCTTTTAAATTTGCGATTGGGATTTAAGGCAAATTTTTCAGTGTTCCATCGTTCCATTTGGAAAAAAACAAAATTTCATTTTTTAAAGGCTTGTGAAACTTAGAAAGTCAATTATTATGACTTAATTTAAATTTTTATACCAACTTGACTATAAATTAACAGATTTAATCAATTTGTAGCACTAGATTGAAAATAAAAAATAAACATAAAAATGTTATAACATGTCAAAAAATTACAAGTGAGGTGTCATTTCACTCAGAATGTTATGCTGAACCCAAATCAGTAAAAATATACAAGATGTCTCATTTAAGATACCAAAGTCAAGGTCACTTTCGGTCAAACCGGAAGAGCTAACAAATTGAAAATTATGCAGACTCATCTCTCTCTTCATAATCTCAAAATTTTATTTTAAAATATATAATACATAAAAATATTATATTATAAATATATCAACATTTTCTTATGTGCCCTGTACTCCGTACCTTCATTTCAAAGGGAGACTCTAATTATGAAAACATGAAGAAAAAAGATTCAATTAAATATTGGTCCTTAAATCTGTTATAAGGTAAGGAAGCTATGGCCGTCCGAGGGTTCTTGATTTAACACACCAATTATAGTTTATGAAATGATTTAAATAAATCTTTTTTTTTGCTAAACTATGCCCAATAATTTTTTACACGATTACCTTTTTTGTATAAAAGAAAACTTAGGATCATAATAATTAGGCTTTAAAATAATGGCCGGGCGTCCTATACATTCTTTAACATTTTTAAATGGCCTTATGTTATAATAATTACACTTGTATTATTAGATTACAAGAATTATTTAGCAATAATATGCTAGAATTTAACCAATTTTTAAAATTTCATTCTTAAAATATTTGAAGTATTTCCTCTGTTTCTATGTTTTTTAAATAAATAACACTGGCCGACAAGATTTTTCTAACACAGGTCAGCTCTTTATTTTTAAAATGGAAATACCCTTCTAATAATAGAAAAAATATTCGGAAAGCCCCAATACATACCATTTTTCAATAGCTTAACAAGACCATTTTACATTAGCAGGTAGTCAATTTAATTAGGGGACGGTTAAAATGAATGCATTTTATAACAGAAAAATTACTTGAACTGTAGGAATTTTAGTAGGACTTCAGGGAGGATTTACAAAATATTGCTGTTTTCTTTGTTTGTGATACAGTCGTGCAGTAGATCAGCATTATCTAATAAAAGATTGGCCACAAAGAAGTGAATTTCAGCCGGGATCTCAAAATGTTAAGTTTGCACCTCTTGTAGACCCCAAAAAAGTCCTTCTGCCTCCTCTTCACATTAAACTTGGGCTGATGAAAAACTTTGTGAAAGCTATGAATAAAGACGGTGATGGATTCAAATACCTAAGACAAGTCTTTTCCGAGTTAAGTGATGCCAAATTAAAGGAAGGCATTTTTTATTGGGCCACAAATCAGAAAATTGCTGGACGATGTCAACTTTACAGAGAAGCTTATCAGGCAGGAACTCAGAGCATGGAACTCATTTGTTAGTCTTCTTCTTCTGCTTCGTTAGTGGTAAAACTATCCGGCCAAAATCACAGCTTGGAGTCATTTGTTAGTATAGTAAGAGGATTTCTGGGCAACAATATGGATGCAAACTATCAACAGTTAGTTGATGAACTTTTAGATTCCTACAAATCGCTTGGTGCCCGAATATCATTAAAAATTCACTTCCTCCATTCCCATCTGTAATTTTTTCCTGAAAATTTGGGAGCTGTCAGTGACGAGCAGGGTGAAAGGTTCCACCAGGGTATCAGGACAATGGAAATTCGCTATCAAGGACGATGGGATCCAGCCATGATGGGTGATTACTGTTGGTTTTTGAAAAGAGAAGATATGACCCCTCATAAAAGGAAAAAATAAAATTTTATTAGTGTGTTCAGTTAATATTTGTAATGTTTGTGTTTTTCTTAGATGTAAGGTATCTTTAGTAGGTGTAAAAATTTAAATATAGTCGATATACACAGTTAGAAAATTCTTAAATAATTTTTTCAATAGATATTAAATATTGTAACTTTAAATGTGGTACTATAAATGTAACAAGAAAACGTTACGTGTTACAACTTTTTTTTTCTCATTTTCGTATTTGGATAGGTCCATTCTACCACAAGATGCTATTTAGCTTTGTATTATAATAAAAAAATAATTTTTTGTCGGCCAGTGATAATTGTTTAATAATTTTTTAAAGAGTTCTGGAATTTAATTGAAATATCCAAATTGTAGTCCTCACTTACTCCTTTGAACGAACCCGGACAAACCCGGTACTTGTTTATCATCAAAAAATACTTATACCTATATCAAATTAGTGTTAGGCGATACAGTAAAACCTCCCTTAACGGACACCTCTTAATAGCGGACACCTCACTTAACGGACACTTTCATTGGTGCAAAAAACATTTCTATTGTAAACCTGTATAAAAACACCTCCCAATAGCGGACACTCTATATAGCGGACGCGAACACTTTCTTAAAAACTTCCCTATCTAAAATACATGTATTTTATACCTCCCTATAACGGACACCCCCTAGAATGTTAAATTGTTTATCTCTATTTCTGGTAATTTAAAACGTCTATCGACAACCGACACGGTAATTACTTAATAGACCCTTTTATTAGGTAGGTGCCTTTTTTTTCTGGGTTTTCCGTTTCTGTAAAATGGATTATACCCCGTAAATGGTGTCATAAACATTAATTATACTGCGCTATTCAAAGAAAACATTAGCATAAAGGGCCTTTTTGAAATCCTTGTTTAGTTATTGTTATTCATTTGATAGTAAAACTTTGTGTCTTTAAGTGTAGTCTGCTGTTATTGTACCATGTTTACTTTAAAATGTATTTCGTATTTCTAGATATGTAAACAAAAAAAGCCCAAAAAATGTATTAGTATAATATTTAGTATTAATATAGAGTTTATATAATATGCAAATAATTTTTTTTTCGACCGACCCTCCCAATAGCGGACACCTCTCTATAGCGGACACTTTTTGAGATTTTTCTGGTGTCCGCTATAGAGAGGTTTTACTGTATTAAATATTAATATGTGAATTAATACACATACATTTATAGTATACCAAAAGATTGACTTTATTAAACAGAAGACACATGTATAAAAATTCATTAGTGACAGTCAAAAATGACATTAAACACTAAACAATTCAGGTAAAGGCGTAAATAAAGGATAAAAACAATAAGGATTATCGCATTCTTCCCTCCTTTCATTATCAATGATATTCATCCAAATATTTAGGCGACATTCTTACACCAACATCAAAAAATCGATATTATCGATGTGATCGGATATATCAATAATATCGATAAATGTTGATAAATATCGATAAACATCGATAATGTCGATATTTTATTTTTTAAATATCGTTATAATCGAATTTTTGCACAGCCCTAGTAATAAGAACATCGACGTAGTTAAGAGTTTTGTCCACCCAAGAGCCATTAATGATATGAAAAAAAGGAATTTCAAAAAATTATAACACAAATTTTCAATATTTATTTTTAATTTAGTTTTTATGGCATTTTAAGAGTAAAGAGGCCGTTTCGTTACTTTCAGAAAGACGCGCTCTTTTTTGATCGCCAATCATAGACGTAACCGTCGGCCTTGTCTTGTTTTATGTCCGCTATTCGTTACGCGATTGCCATTTCTCTCTTTTTATTAACGTAAATAAGACAACGTATATAATTATCATAATAATAATGTCAACACGAAAAATTGGATAATTGAGATAATTATTCCATTTGGCTTTAGGTTAGTTCTGTCGCGGATGTCGCGGCAAAGATACATGTACTTGAGAGCTAATAAGCACAAAATAACTTACTTTAAATAATTAAAATCAGCTTAGAACGAACGTAAAAAAGAATAAAAAATGTTCTCTTCATTAGGTTTTAATAGGTACCTCATTAGACTCTTTAAACAATAAAATACCGTGCGAGCAAAAATTGCCGTGCATCTAAGGACGCAATGCTTAGCCGTAGAGCTTAATACCTGTTGGGTGTCAGTAACTACTTGAATTAACAATCAATCAGTTATTCCGTCATCTCTAAAAGTCGTTACAAGTAATTTGATTCATCGCTAATTATTCCAATTTCTTGAACAATTCATACAATGGGCTTTACGGAACAGCAGAAAACATTTATGGTTAAAGCGTATTTTCGAAACGGGGTTAGAGTAAACGGTGAGTGGCAATACAATCCTGGTTTGTGCATGGACGATTTTCACAAAAATTTTCCTAACGTTGCTTTTATTGCTGGGGATTTTTATCATTGCCTGAAAAGAACCGTGGCTGTGTTTAGGGAAACAGCACAAAAAAGGAGCAGGAAGATCATCTGTAAGAACAGAAGTTGTGAAATAATGCAAAATACGCCAACAAATTGTATAAGACGCCTGTCCCAAGAAGTGGGAAGATCTTATGGAATATGCAGGACTATTCTAAAGAAGCAGCTAAATTTATTTTCTTATAAAGTGCAAGTATTTTAAGAAATACAAGCCGCAGATTTTGAAAAACGCAGGAATTACTCTCAATGGTTTACCCAAAATTTATTGGAAAGAAATGATTTATTAGACCTGAAATTTTTTTCGGATGAAGCCTGGTTCCACCTCTCCGGTTATGTGAATTCTCAGAATACACGCATGTGAAGTAGTAAATTTTGTAGAGTCCACATTACACCCTCAAAAAATTAATGTCTTGTTGACTGTTTCCCGAAGAAGAATTGTTGGTTCTATTTTTTTTCATGCCACAGTTACAGCACAGCGGTATAGAGACAATATTTTGAATCCATATGTGGAGCAATTACTTGACGACGAACTACGTTTTGGATATTTTCAACAGGACGATGCAACCGCCCATACAGCCGCCGAAACTATTAACTACTTACGCATTTTTTTCGACGACAGATTGATCAGTTTTCGATCAGACATTGAATTTCCACCTAGATCACCTTGTTTAACGGTTAGGGATTACTTCGTTTCTCCTCATTTAAAGAACACTATTTTTAAAACACCAGTTGCAAATTTCGAATAACAAGAAAGGATTATCCAAGAATGTGGAATCATTTCTCCAGAGATGCTGGTCAACACTTTCGAAAATATGAAGAGACCTGTGAATTTATGCTTGGAGCATAGCGGTGACTAATTTCAGCAATTTCTGTAATTATTTTTTTTTCTTACTGTATATTCTTACTTTGTTAAGTTTGTAAACAACAAAAGTAAATTTGTATTTGTCTACTTATTTTATTACTCATTAGTTTGGCATATCCATATCATATCATAATATGAATTTAAAAAAACTTTAACTTAGATTTGGTTAGATATATCGTCCCCATATCATTGTGATCTAAACCAAGCCCTACGTTTTTTAATCCAAGCCCTCTTTGATGCAAATAGTTTTTGCTCGCACGGTAAAAACACCAACAGTGCCAACACAGCCAGGGACACGAATTTCTGACACTGACTACCGTTGGTGCCGTTTGTGTTTGTAGACCATAAACTAAGTAAACCTAGACATCCTCGATGAAAATGCTGAAAAGCGAATTTTTACCCATGCAAGTGAAATTTAATATTCCATTCCCTTTCCCCTACCCCTCTCACCAACCGCCACTATATATGGCGATCGGTTAAACGTCATTTGTGTTTCGTCCAATTAATACGCAAATAACGTTTCTTTTTGTTTGTATTTTGTGGCCATCTTCATTCCACTTATACAAAAGCACTGCTTTTGCTTCGCTATGAATTCGTATAGGAGAAAAGCCTTGTGCTTGCCCTTAAGCTCTTGGGATGCCTACACACACTGAGGAAAATGATATAACACAACAGGTTTGCTAAGGAATAGTTTGTATTGATAGCTTATTTTTCATTAAGCCATATTAAATAAATTGCTAGTGTATCAAACTAGCTTTAGTGTTATATTAATTCCAAACTTGCTAGAATAGTGTTTCTATTGGTAGTAATCAGTTCCATTAGCAGCACAGTCTTATTTTTACTTTATATTTAAGTTATTTTAAACTTTGCATGTGATATAAAGCAATAGAATATTCTTATTTCGCACAACCCATCATTAGTCTTGGACTTTATGATCTATGGACGAATTTTCCAACTCAGTTAATCATGTTGTATAACAGATAAGTATATTATGCAATGTTAAATGTCAAGAACAATATCACACTAGAAGCTATTTAAATTTTTGAGAACTACGGTGCTGTTTATTAGTGCAAGCAAATATTATTATGGTTAATGTCAAGTTTCATTACAACTGCCAGTCGGAACTAATACAGTATCTAAAACCAGATTACACACACAGTAACTATCAAGTTCTATTAGGGGTGTAATCTGGTTTTAAATATGTATTAGTTCCCACTGGTAGTTGTAATCTTGACATAAATCATAATAATATTTGCTTGCTACGGTTAATAAAGCATATACTTATCGCTAAAAATCAGTACAGTGTAGTTCTCAAAAATTTAAATAGCTTCTAGTGTGATACTGTTCTCGTCGTTTAAAAAGCGATATCTGATTATCTACTATGCAACATGGTTTACTGAGATGGCAAAATTCGTCCATAGTTTACTTAAATGCAATACAAAAATAAATAAATTGAAACAGGTATTGGTGCGATCAATAAAATTTAAATTCAGACAAGACAGCTAGAGGACTCCCAACAACGATGTGACATGCGCAACAAATACGTTAAAACTAATAACACAGCGCCGATCGCTACGAACTTCCACCAACTTCTTGTCGATTATAGGTTCTAACGGATACAATTCGTTTTTGGAAACGCTGTTCTGCTTTCTCAGTTGTAGAGAAAGCGCTTTACTGGGGAAATAATGCGTCGCATTGAGAAGATACAATTTATTTGTTAACAAAATTGCTTTATTTCTGTATTAAAAGTAGTTCATTAGTCAACAAGACTGTTGTGCTAATCGAACTGATTACTATTAATAAAAACACTGTTCTACAAATCTGGAATTGATATAACACTAAAGCGGGTTTGATATACTAGCAATTGATTTAATATGGGTTAATACAAAATAAGCTATCAAGACAAACTATGTCTTAGCAAACCTGTTGTATTAGATCATTTTCCTCAGGGTTGTTTTATCATTTTACCAGTCTCAATAACCTAAAAAACGATTTTGCATCTACAATGATTATTAAACGGAGTTAGGCTCTTGAGAACCGATCTATGTCCAACTAGAGAACTTAGGGTGAGTTCCATTTTTCTATATTTTTGAATTTTATAACCTATAATATACTTATATAAGTTAATATGCACTTTTAAAATAGTTGGTACCTAAAAAACTAGGGTTGCAATTTAAAACAATTTATCGATATTGTCAAAGTATTTCTAATTTAGGTCACACTGTACAGGGTGTCCCAAATTCGAGCCTCATCATGGGGATCTCGGAAACTATGAGAGATACAGCATCGGTTAAATTGTGGTAAAGTAGGTAGCGCAATTTCGTACTGAGCAATATCGCAAAAAAATATCTCGAAATATATATATAAATATATATCGAAATAGGTTATAGGTTGGCAATAGATGAAATGACGTTGAGAATAATTTACCTTAACCAGCTTAAGCCAAACAATCAAGTAAAAGTTCTTGTCATAGCAACCTTTGTTTTGTTTGGTTTTATTTTTACTTTGTTACAATTTATATAAAAACTTAAATAGGTATAGTAAATTATTTGTATAAAATTCCGGATCCATTTACATGTTGTATGTGGTAAAAAGATTAAGTAACTTACACCAGGGCCGTATTTAAAAATAATTATCACATTCCTGAAGTGATGCAATAATGACATCAAAACGTCTAAATATAATTAAGTGTGGTACATGGTTTATATCAGGGCTTAAAGGGCTATCAAAAAATAAAATAAAAAATGCAGGTCCGTATTTAAAAAATTAAAGTTGATAATAGTTCCATAAAAACGAAACGTTGTAACGAAATTCTAAAAACGTCACAATATGGAGCGTAAAAAGTTGCCTTAACAATGTTGTGCTTGAAAAGGAAAGAAAAACACAAAGTCTTCCTCCACAAAATTTAATAGAATAAAATTCTAGTTCGAAAGGTCTCTACATGTTTCGAACGTAGAAACTTTCATTATCAGGAGACAGAAATCTATTTTATGCTGATGTTGTTAGCAAAAGAGAAAATTAGAACCTTAATGGAGCTTTTATGGACGTAAAATTTTTAAATGTAGAAGAAACATGGCTTGAAAAATTGACAATGGATGAATACTGAGCATTTAAAAACGTTGTTAAAGTAGGCTTAAACCAACCAAACTAAATGGAGAAGAAGAGAAAAGAAAATAATTTTACGTCCATAAAAGCTCCATTAAGGTTCTAATTTTCTCTTTTGCTAACAACATCAGCATAAAATAGATTTCTGTCTCCTGATGATGAACGTTTCTACGTTCGAAGCATGTAGAGACCTTTCGAACTAGAATTTTATTCTATTAAATTTTGTGGAGGAAGACTTTGTGTTTTTCTTTCCTTTTCATACTTTCAACTCCACTTTAAGTATGGACTATTTCTTCAAATGTTGTGCTTGTTTTTCTGTGGCAGATAAAATAAGTCAAGCAGTTTAAAAAAACAAAAACTCAAAATTTTAGTTTTTTGCAAAAATCTCAAAAACTAAAAAAGATAGCTCAGATATTTTTTTGGGATATTGCTCAGTACGAAATTGCGCAACTTTGCCACAATTTGACCGATGTTGTATCTCTTATAGTTTTCGAGATCCTCATGATGAGGCTCGAATTTGGGACACCCTGTACATTGAATATTAAACTATAAGAAGGCCATATGAGCCGATTTCCTAAATCTGCTACGTCAAATTCATAGATGGCCCAATGAGTTCACCAACAAAAAAGTGACTAACCTTTTCACTGCTAAATTAAAACATTGTTGCCGCCTGTCCGTTTGACTTGCTGCATGAGTTTTTTAAATTTATTTTTATAGCTTATCGTAAAACTTGATTTCACATAAGTACCTGCACCTATCCACTTCTAGACCTAAAAATGTACCTATTTTTAATTGCTTTGTAGCATATAATATTTTCAACCTTTTGACGTCCCAACGTTAATTACATGAAAACATATTGACCGCCATGTATTCTATTTCTAACAGAACTAAATGACGACTCTCACTATTCAATACCTACCTAGGCTACAACGTATATGTTGGGTAAAATATGAATGATGTGCGGTTTGTATAACTTGGTTTTTATTTGCAATGATTCCTACTTTTCAAAATGGTTAAAATAAGTAGGTTTTACTTTCTTACTTAAGAAACATCCAGTTTGTTTGTATTAGTGTATTACGTATTTTGCTATTTTTCGACTAAATAAAACCTATTTTAGTTATACTTGCTGTCGCTTTTTATCTACTTTTATTTTGTTTAACATTTAACACCTAATGCAACGGTAAAATCATTATGAAAGTCGGTCCAATTACCCCGGAGTAATCAGCGTACATATTATTATCAAAAACATACATTCGGCTGGAATTGAGAACCTCCTATTTTATTGTCTGTTAAAAACGCTTGAATTCTTAAAAATTCCAATAAAATACGATATACGGCAACACCACGACATCACATCAGTGAATTTGAGATATCTGTTGCCGAGGCGCTGCATTATAACGACAGACAGGCGACAGATTTAAGGTTAGGAATTACGATCAGCTCAAAAATGGCGGCCAAACCAGCTCCAATAAGTCAAAAAATGGGTTGTCAACTTTTCTCGGACATCCGTCATTCTTATATAGTTTCATATTCAATACACTGTAGCAATATTTTTTTATATAAAATAGACCAAAACCTAAAATGTTAATACACCTGCCCAAGCATTTTTCCAAAAAAACTGTACTGGATTTACTGAATTTATTTCAAGTTACATACTTACACAGTATACACCTCATATTAGTCCCAACACCTTTTTACTAACCAATAACCGATTCAATGCGAGTTGACTATCGGCATTACGAGCGAAACGTGCCGAGCGACCGTGCCGAGTCGATTCAATACGCGTCCTGCTTTTTTTGAATAATAACAATGCCCGAGCGGAAAAAGCAGGATAAAAACCCAATAGCGATGTACCCTTTAATAAATAGCCGTAAAAAAACCGATTAAAACTTAAAACAAAAGTAACTTACTTATTCTAGGAAGTTCTTGTTCTTTCTTGAATTTGAAAGGTTTAATCGGTGGCACTTTTAGGTAATTAGATATTTTATAAGATTAAGTCGCGATGTAGTAAATTATCCAACTGGATTTAAATGTTTCTGTATCTTGTTCTGAATTAACAGGTAATCTATTCTTAGAGAGGTACTGTAGATGTATAACGAAGTAAAAGAACGGTAACTTGTTCAGAATTTTTTACTTGTTTATCATTAAGTTAGCTTAAAGGGTGGAGGGAAGGGATGCTAATGAGACGTGTCATTGCCAATCTGTTCAAGTGCTTACCCCAGCATTATTTGACAAAAGTGCAACGTTCAACAAAATTTCATCACATCATTGTTTGCAGTCTTCTAGCTGTCCTGTCTGAATTTAAATTTTATTGACTGTACCAATACCTGTTTCAATTAATTTATTTTTACTTTGTATTTAAGTTTTTTAAACTGTGTGTCAGATAAAGCAATAGAAGATTCTTATTTCGCACAACTCATCATTAGAATTGGACTTTACAATCTATGGACGAATTTTATCATCTCAGTAAACCATGTTGCATAATAGATAATCATATTATGCAATGTTAAACGACATGAACAATACCCCACTAGAAGCTATTTAAATTTTTAAGAACCACAGTACTGTTTTTAGTGGTTAGTATGTGCTTTATTTACCATAGCAAGAAAATATTATTATGATTAATGTCAAGTTTCATTACAACTGCCAGTCAGAACTAATACAGTATATAAAACCTGATTACACCCCCAATAGAACTTGATAATTACTGTGAGTATTCAGAGCAATAGCGGCTGTAAACCATTTTATGGTAGCATTAACTCATATTTCCTAAATTGCCTAAATCACCGTGATATTATCACTACACAACGGTCTAGCAATTTTTGTTGTCTTACAGTAGAAAAGCGCGTTGCTGTCACATACAGTATTTAACAGTTGTATAAAGAGTATGTGAATTCTGATATGGAATAAAATGCTTTTTTCTTTGTGTAAGTAGTTATTACCCCACGGGGGTAAAATGGGATTTTCTGAGAGGTAAACACGTTCAGTCATAAAAACAAAATTATTAAGAAAAACCGATTGTTCTTCGAGAAGTAGGTAATTGCCTTGTTTCTGGAAAGAAAAAAAACTAATAAGGAGAAAGAATCAAATGCCTCAATAACAGGTAATGTATTTATTTCCAAAACTGGCATATATTGTGGATTTGTCGGAGAAATAAATACGCTTAACCTCAGCTTTCAAGGAAATACGAAGACGCATAATTTAACAGTTCAAGATAAGTTTGCCAGTTTTCTCCGCAAATTCTATCTGTACCAACGCCCTGAACGCAGAGCTGGATAGAGGACGTTTTGATGTTCCCAGCACTAACAATGGTGCTCGACGCAAGAAATGAAAAATGCTCCTTCACAGGTAATTGAGGTAATATAACTCTCTTGGTTGCATGCTAAGACCCATTTTAGGTGATGGAATGGATGAAGGAATATTTCCAAGTACTGAAGTGATATTTCCAGATATTTAAATTAAAGCTAAAGCACAATTCCTTGGAATTCACGGGGACACAATGAAAATAGATTTCGAAAATACACTAGTCACTAGCAACATTTTGGTGAAAAATTGATGACGCGTATACATTATTATCGGAAAAACCCTGGAATATACTGATCCCATTTCAGCATTTAATTTATTTATTTATTATATTCATTTGTGAAATAATGTTCTTTGGTCGTAAATTATAATGTAATAAAATATTGCATTTACAATATTTATGGGTATGGGTATGGGTTGTTGGTTGGTAAACTACTTCAATATTGAAATAATTACAAGTCTTATTGCTTGAATCCCCATAAATTTAAAAGCTCTGGACTGAACCACTTGACGTCACAATGTGAGATAAAGAGCAAAAATGCGCTTCGGCAGAACGTGTATAAAAGGTGTAACGTGTTTGTGACTAATGAGTGGTATAGAGTAGGGCTGGGCGATATTGAAATTCCAATATCGAATATTGATATTAAAGAAAATATCGATATATCGATATATCGATATTTTATTTTTTAAATATCGTTATTTGGTATATCGATAATACATAAATATTATCGATAAAACATAAAAATATTATATTATAAATACACTGTCACCAGTAAAGTCCGCATCATATGGGATTTTTTTTTATTAAGAGCTTTATTCAAAATTTGACTTTGGCATCAAGTTCTGCTTCGATCGAGATGAAAATTAAGCAAAAAAATAGTAGTCACGTGATTCGCTTTATCTGTAAAATTTTGATTTTTTCTAAAAAATAATTCATAAGTGGGGTTATTTCTGAAAAAATCGAAAAAGTTATTAGAAAAAGTTTTTCTAAATGCAGTTTCTAGCCCACATGCAAAATTTCAGCTGCATAGGATAATTTTGATTTTTACCTATATTTTGTAAATTGCACCACTTTTGCAAAATAAGACTCAACGCAACCTACAAATTTCTCAAAGGCTTTATTTCAGACAGTGGCGGCTGGTTAATGAAGGGCTCTGGGGCGCCGCCCTCCCTGCAATTATTTCAAACAGAATCCAAAAATACTTTAAAAAACCAATAACGCAATGTATGTAAGCAATCAATTAAAATAATTCAAACCAAACGTAGCCCTATTTAGATGGAGAGCTCGTGAACCCTCCGAGTAACGGTCGTCCTGTAAGGCTAGTAATTTTTTTAGTAGCTAGTCGTAGCATACTTAGTACCATAACCACGACCTGGCAGGCATCAGCTCTGCAAGTCATTAGCCCTTATATTTTTGAAAGTGTGAATAAAATTAGAAAAAAAAAACGTGTCGCTGTAAACTTCAAATTTTAATATGATTTAGTTCATTTACTGTAAAGTATAAAAAAAAATTGACAATCGATTTCAGCGAGCACAAATACCTGACAGGTGAATCGAAAGGTGTGCAGTATATGATACAGAAGCTTGTGTTTAGTTCTCTGAGCTTAAGTGAAAAACTTGAACTTGAAAAATGCTAGAAATTGAACATAGTACAAGTGCAATCAAAATGTAAAAGTAAGGCACAGTTTACGCGTAAGTTTGACAAAGAAATATATAATAAAAAATCCTGGATATGCGGTTGTGAGGACAAAAATTATTTTTTTTGTTTCGTGTGTCTTCTTTTTGACGGGGATGATAATTGGACTATAAATGGGGTGCAGGACTTAAAACATCTTTCAGAGAAAATAAAAAAACATAAAAATAGTCATAATGTGGTAAGTTTTGAGATGTTAGGACAAACTAATATTTTAACTTGTTTAAGTAGTGCTTATGCTAATGAAATTAAAATTCACGACGAGAAAGTTAGAAAAAACGTCGTAAAAAACAGACACGTACTTTCGAAAATAATAGACATTTTAAATTTTTTTATTTAAAGCCAGCGCCCCCCCTGACTCGCTAGTCACGAGACGCCACTGATTTCAGATACATTTTCTTTAAAGTAGCGCCATATTAAATAATGTAAAGTCTCGTATCAGGGCGAGAACCTAAACAAAATGAAATGCGTAGGTATAGTTCAACAGATTGTTGTAACTCTCATTGTGATAAAACCGATTCAATGCGCGTCCTTCTTATTGCGACAAAAAGTTAATACACCTCAGTTTCTGTTTAATGTTGAAAGCTTTATTAAGTCTGAAAATAGTATAAAAGTAATTATTAAACATAAAACCCATTAAATAAATTAGTAGTAATGCTTCTACTTACCTGGCAAATTCCAGAATTAGAAACAAAACGTAAATAGACATTCGCTAGTATGATGTAATAAAACTTGTTTTTTAGCGTATTAAATGTATAAAAACTTAGTTAAAAGTAACTTGACAAAGTTGATTTTTCTGCTTCCCTTGCAGAAGAAATATTGCAATCGCAAAAAAATGTTATGGTATTATTTTATGTCGACGTTTCAGTGTCCCTTGGTCACGAAAAACGTGTCGGTAGGCTTGAACGCTTAAAAACTACTTATTGACTTCTAAGAGTAACGAAATTTTGCATGTGGATTAGCAATAAATTTCAAACGGGTATAGTTTGGGTTTGTCATATACAGTATCAAAAAAAAAGTTAATTCGATTTGTTTTTATTTAAGTTTTGCACACCCAAACCTTCCCTTTTGAGGGTACCTATTGAGTCCTTGTTTGTAAAAATCTGTGTTAATTTTCAGTACCCCAATATCTACAATTTTGAACATTTGGTTCATTATTTAATGTGAAGGTGCGTCGAGCATCGTGCGTCGATAAAATTGATTGAATAATAATTCCCTATCGTTATTTACCCCTTCAACACAAATAGTTCTTGGTATTTAGTCACCTCCTCTCAATTTTTGAAGTTTTTGATATTTATACGGATGATATTTATACTTATGTAATTTGCGTAGTAGGTACTGTGAAGTGTGATAATAAGTGATCCTTTCCTAAAGTTTTGCCGAGAAGCCAGGTACTGATTTTATTATTTTCTTCTTCGTGGGTAAAAGCTTTAAATCTGTATTATTGTCTTGTTCTCTACTATCAAGTACATCATTATTTTGCTGTAAGCAGTTACATTTTAAATTATAGTACCTTAAGTCCCAAAATTACAAACAATACATGGGACTGTTGTTTTTCTTGGAAACGATCTGTCAGGAAACATTGCAGAGCACATTTCGGATACTCTTACAGAACTATTTTTCATGTAGTACCACTTAATTATTGTGTTTTTTTCTTCACTGCTGTAAAATACGTTAAAACTAATAAAAAATAAAAGTGAGTATTTTCTTGTGCCCTTTTGAAAAATCTACAAGTGCCAAAACACGTGTCAGCAAACTGAATAAATTTGTGAAACATAACAAGTAGTTATTTTTACTTTTAATTGGGTTATTAGAAAATAATAAAATTTGGTGACCTAGTTCAACATGCTAGGACCTTTAAGAAAATCTAATACAATTTTTAAGTAAAGTTAATAGGGGAGGCAAGATTTGGGTAGCAAAATTTACATGAAATTTCCCATGGCCTGTCTAGTGTGTCTAGCAGTGCACCATCCGGTATATATATAATTTAACACATCATTTGCGCACAAAATACATACTTTTAACCTTTCACATTTTTCGGCATTTTACAGCTTTGCTAATTAAAATTTAAGTAATTAAATATTAAATTACTTTACCTTAAATGAGTAATAAAGTTTTAATTAGGTGTCAAGCGCTTCAATACTGAATCTGTATTTTTTTTTATTAATGATATAAATATGTCTACAATAAACATACGTGACCATACAAAGTATAAAATCCTTATAAATAGGGCTGGGTGATAGTGAAATTCCAATATTAAAAAAAATATCGATATAGTCGATATATCGGTATAGTCGATAATATCGATAAGTATCGATTATCGGTATATCGATAAAAATATCGATATATCAAATTTTTGCCCAAGGGAAATATGGTTTTAAAACAACTGTGACAAAATACGTTTTTTTTTTTAAATTTATAAAATAGGCTTTTCTATTATTTTACCGTATCATCTGCTTTGGATGGCGATCTAGGTGCCCTTTAATGCAATTTTGATTTTTTTTTCCGGAGCTGCAAAACTTTTTTTTAGTAGAAAATGACAAAAAAGCATTGTGTCACATATTAAAAAAATTAATTTGATGTTATCACACGTTTTTAGGCCGCCCTGTATATACGAAAATAATTTCTTGGAATACATCCCGTGTTACATTGTAAAGTAGCCCACAGACTTGTCAAGCGGCTCGTCGAGCAGCCCGACCAACAATATAACGAACACGAAATTGCAATTTTGTTTACCAGTTCAACAAAAAACTACCTAATTTCGAAATCAATATATTTTGGTGCCGTTGTGGGGGCATTAGCCATAAAATCAAAAAGAAAAGGATAAGGTACGTAAAGGACTGGCTTTCGAAGAGAACCCATGCTAACCGAACTGAAACTAGATCCGGAGATTTAATTTTTTATAAACTCTGAAGACGGCGATACGTTTTTGTAAAATCCCTAGACAATTTACCTTTAGATACGTATAATCTCCTATGTTAACAAAAGTTACGGTTTATGGATGAAAAAATACGCCCGAGCGCATGACTCGCCGGTCGGCTGCCTTTCCTCTGGGCACACACACAAAACCTTAAAAACAATTTTCCATCCTTAAAATCTGATAGGTTTGCTACTACTAAAAATGCCAGAAATCACTAGCTTTTTCCCAGCTTAATCAAAACTTAAAAAGAAAGTCCAAGCCACAGACTCGTGAGGCGGACTACATCTGTAATTTCTTTTCGAATAAGCAATTAATGTATATTTCTTTTTTAACGTTAGTTTATATAACGTTAAATTAAACACCGTGAGAACTTTTTCTTACTCTACGAAGCGGTGTACACTTTTCGCAACAAAACTCTAATAATGCAGTTTCAGTAAGAATCACAAAGCGTGCATACAAAACAGGAAGATTAAATTACTTCTTTTAATTCTGTTACGCCGAGACCGTAAATGAATTGAAATAGTTTTTTTTATAGAAAATCATGCAAATGCAAAAGTTTTATTTTTTTCAGAGCTATTCGAAATTACGGAAATATTCAGTTTTGATTTATAGTTTTTTTGCGCCTTAATTGTTGACTTGGAAAACAACCAAAAAACACCTTTTGTAGCTGGTGTTATTAGTTTCCAAATTAAAAGTTTTAAACATTTACTTAATTAATACCTTTAGGCCCAAGATAAATTTAATTACCAACCAACATAATTATAATTTGCAGAATTTAATAAAATTTACCATGAAAGAAACTAATCTTTATCTTAACATAGTATAAAACAGTCGCTGTCGCTGTCGCTGTCGCTGTCGCTGTCGCTGTCGCTGTCGCTGTCGCTGTCGCTGTCGCTGTCGCTGTCGCTGTCGCTGTCGCTGTCGCTGTCGCTGTCGCTGTCGCTGTCGCTGTCGCTGTCTGTCCGTCCCTAACTATGCTAACTATGCTTAAATCTTTAAAACTACGCAACGGATTTTGAAGCGGTTTTTTCTAATAGATAGAGTGATTCAAGAGGAAGGTTTTTATGTATAATACATGCATAATATTGTAGAGAAACACTGATAAATTAGAGTAGGGAGAACGAACGACCCAACCTAACCGGTCCCCGGCCCGTTCAACGATCGACTCGAAGCCGGAATAGACGAAGACAGACTATGTTTTATACATGGATGTGAATTGTGGACGGGCCGGCAAACGGTTGAGTCACAGTAATCTTTTAGAGGTTTGTTCGGGTTTGTATTTATAAATCTCGACGTGATGGTGAACTCGCTCAGAGAAAGCGACGTCGTATAATGCCGGGCGGCAACGCAGGCCGGGTACACGCTAGTTAGACATAAAATATAAAAAGAGACGGAATTGTTTAGGTACATTTTGTCCCGATCAGAAATCTTCAAAAATTTGTTTAAAAAAGAAGGTTATTTTAATCATATTAAATGCATGTCGTGTTTTTAGAGCTAATATTAGCACACCGACAGAAATCAGAAATCTCTTTAATATAACGCACCTTTAAAAGTAAAGTGACACAATTAGAACATTGTATATTTTTAGGTTTAATCATAAAATGACACTAAATACCGCCCTCTATTAGCTGCCGCTTGACCTAAGACCAAATCGCTTCTCCCAAATTAGAAAAACCTATTTATGCCGTTTTCATATTAACGGTATTCACGCGTCTTTTTAATACTAAAGAGTATCATTTCAATATGTTGTCGCATGCGACGGAAAATTGACACTGCTTTAAGTCTAAACTGACTTGATTCCAAACATTTTACAAAGAGGAGAGAGAGGAGTACAACCGGCGGTCCGAACTGTTGGATTGTCTCAAAAATATGAAGAAGAAGCCTTTTTGCAATGTATTAGAACACAGAATTCCAACATTTTTACGTCATCCTCGCAGTGCAAATTTTTAAAAACATGGCCTACTAAAAAAAATAATTTAATTTTTCAGGTTGACTTACAGCTAGACGCGGTAACATTTAAAAAAATTACAGATATTGGTAAGCTGGTTATTGGTTTGGATAATTGTACTGTTTATGAGGCACTTTCTGTTCCACGTTGTTTTAAATGTAACGGTTTTTATCATACATCCAAATTCTGTAAAAAGGCCTTGACTTGTCCTCTATGTTCAGGTCAGCATGACATTGCTGATTGCAATGTTACCCAAGAGCGGTATAAATGTGTCAATTGCCTTCATATAAAGGAAAAGCAGAAACTGAATATATCTGAAAATCACGCTGTTTGGAATTACAGTAACTGTTTTGCATACAAACAAACGTTGGAACAGGTGAGATTCGATATTTTTGGATCTGCCAAATAGCCATCACTGAACTCCTTATGTGAAACGAACCAATTATTTTCGAATCTTGGAAGTAATGTAAACACTGCCTCCGCGCATGCAGTGGAATTTACTGCGAACTTTAATCGGCCAAAAAAATGTACATTATCAATTTATTATCAGAATGTGCGAGGTCTAAGAAGCAAAACGAGCGATCTTTTTAACTCCATTTCAGCTGTAGATTTTGATATACTTGCTTTTTCGGAAACGTGGTTGGACTCGGGCATTCTGAACACCGAACTATGCCATCACCGGTATTCAGTGTACCGCGCGGATAGAAGATATCGGCAACTTGGTTGTACCAGGGGGGGGGGGGGGGGCGGTGTACTTTTAGCAATAAAAAACAATTACACTGTCTCAACTTTAAAAATTAATAATATTCCTGCCGGTATTGATTTTCTTGGGGTGAAAATAACTCTTAATTTCTGCTCCTTTTATTTACTTTTGACGTATATACCGCCTAACACTAATATTGATGATTATAATCAATTTTTTGATATTGTAAGTACTCTAGAATATCTATACGAGTCAAAAATAATATTTTTGGGTGATTTTAATCTGCCTGATTTTTCTAATACCATATCCGGTGATTATGTTACTGACAAAACTCTAAGCTTTATTGACTTTATGCAATTTTTTAACCTTACACAATATAACTCTGTAACCAATAATAACAATCGTTTGCTGGATCTGGTATTGTGTGATCCAACGTTATTTCCATGTAGGGTTGAAAGGGCTGAGGATGTTCTTCTTCCTGAGGATAGTCATCATCCTTCCCTAATCTTGTGTTGCGATTTGGAACTTGATAAAAAATGTAATAAACAGAAAATTAGTAATATTTACTACAACTTTAGGCGGGCGAATTTTGTGGATCTCTACATTCAGTTTGGTAATGTTAACTGGGACTTCTTAGACCAGGTTGACGACATGAATTCAGCTTGTAATTTATTGTACTCCGAAATCTATAAAACCCTTGATATTTTTGTACCTAAAACTGTTAGACGTAAGAAAAATTATCCTCCTTGGTTTAATTCTCCCATTATCAAATTAATTAAAAATAAGTTCAAAGCTTGGAAAAGGTATAAACTAACGAAGGCTCGTACGGATTTGTTAGATTTCAGGCAGCTAAGGCGACAAATTAAACATAATATAAGATATGCATATAAACAATATTGCGAAAATATGGAAAATCGTATCTCGTCTGACCCATCCAACTTTTGGCAATTAATAAACAATAAGAAACATAATAAACAACTTCCAGAAGTAATGACAATGGGTGATAATAACTTTAAAGATCATAGTGAAATTGCAAATGCTTTCGCCGAATTCTTTCAGAATTCATATGTTTTACCAACTCCGGTCGCCGATGGGGTAACTTTTAATTCCACTGATTCTCTCTTAATTAACAGTGCTACTAAGGATGATGTTCTGCGTTGCTTGAAAAAGATGAAGCCTAAAGCAACTGTGGGTCCTGATAAAATACCGTCTTTCCTCTTACGTGATTGTGCATACGTCTTTGCAAAACCTCTTTGTAAAATATTTAATTTGGCCCTAAAAACCTCATGCTATCCTGATACTTGGAAAAAATCCAAAATAACTCCTGTGTATAAAAAAGGTGATAAAACCAAAATCGAGAACTACAGACCTATAAGTATCATCAATAATTTTTCCAAATGTTTTGAAATGTTTCTTCATGAAAATGTGTACTTCCAAGTTAAGAGTAAGCTGTCGGATAAACAACACGGTTTTGTTAAGGGCAAATCTACAACATCCAACTTAGTTTGTTTTACACAATTTGTGGCTGAAGCCTTTGATCAGAACTGTCAGGTTGATGTTATTTTTACAGATTTTTCTAAGGCATTTGATAGATTGGACCATAGAATTTTACTTAATAAACTCAGCTCGTTTGGTATCTCAGATAATCTTATAAAGTTTTTCCATTCTTATCTAAATGAACGACAACAAATAGTGGAGTGCGGTGGCCAATCGTCTGTTCCATTGGATGCTACATCGGGTGTACCACAGGGGTCCATTTTGGGTCCTTTAATGTTTATAATATTTATTAATGATATAGTTAATAATCTTGACAGTGATGGTCTTCTTTATGCCGATGACAAGAAAATCTATGCTCGCATTCGTACCCTGGCAGACTGTGAAAAACTTCAATTGTCCATTGACATGATATATAGATGGTGTGTTCAAAATAAATTGCCGTTAAATATCAGTAAGTGTAACATAATGACCTTTTCATTAAAACGACATACCATTGTGTATGATTACAAAATTAATAACATTACAGTGGATAGAGCTGAGACTTTTCGCGATTTTTGTGTATTATTTGACAGTAAACTATCTTTTGTTCCCCACATAAATGACCTTGTTGCCTCCTGTCATAGATCCCTAGGATTTATAATAAGACATTCTCGTGATTTTTTAAATTGTCATACACTAAAAATACTTTTTTATGCATTTGTAAGATCTAAATTGGAGTACGCTTCGGTTGTATGGTCTCCATATTATCAAGTGCACCTTAATCGCATTGAAAGGGTCCAACGACGTTTTCTAAAATATCTAAGTTTTAAAATTGATGGTCAGTATCCTGAAATCGGTATTCTAGAAGAAGCTCTATTGCAAAGGCACTCGTTTTGCTCCTTAGAAGATCGACGTACAGTTTCCCAACTTAAATTTCTTCACAACATCTTGCATAATAGAGTTGAATGCAGTGATATATTAGAAAACCTGCAATTCCTCGTCCCTAGAACACGTCATTCCCACACTTTTTATGTACCAACCGCGCGTACCAATATCTGTAAGTACTCCCCTATTTATCGATTGTGCAACACATACAATCTGCACCAAAATAGATTTGACATTTTTAGCTGTGGTTTATCCAGTATAAATCTAAATGAGCGTGTTAGTGTCTTTTTAGGCATAATTATTCCGTATCAATTTAATAATTTAAGTCTAAATTGTTATCTCAAATTTTTGAATTATTGTTATATTATTACCTATTTTATTTTAAATAGCCTATATACCCATTTGTTAATTGGTTCATTGTAACTGTGAAATGGTGTAAAATAAATAAAATAAAATAAATAAAAATAAAAAAGTTACTGGTCTTTAATAAAAAAAGGCCATTATTCTAAAATGAGTCGCTGAATACAACGACAATTTTAATTTTAAAATGGCATAAATCCAAATAATTCGTTCGTTGTTAAAAAAAAATGGCAGTAAAAAGACCTAACTTGTTTTTTATTTTTTATTTTATTTTTTTTACTATTAAGGGTAGGTTTTAATATCAAATTTAAATAACTGTCTTTTAGTAAAACCATTTAGCTAATGTTTCCCCAAATTTAACATTTCATTTAATTTATTACTTGGGCTTAGGAGACAAAACAGTTAGAGGGGTCCAATATATTTTACAGTTTTTCCTGTTTTCTGCAAAACTCTATTTTTTGGATTGTGTCACTTTAATTTTAAAGGTGCGATAAGGTAGGGTAAAGTACGGATAGATGCCCTACTTTTGAAAAAAATCGAATTAAATTTTTATTGTTAAAAATAGACAGGTCCTTTCAAATGCATATGGTTACGTTGCCTTTCATGTTCATTCTACCAACAATTTAGTTTCATACGGCTGATGAGTGAACACTAATCACCAAGATGATGAAGATGTTACAATTGGACAACTATCCTGATGGGGTAGGATAGATGCCTTACTAAGTACGGATAGATGCCAATACTAAGATCTGACTCGTAGCACTATTGTTGTCATGCTGTCTGTCACCACGTCGTTGGCAATCACTAGAAATGATGCTTAACAACAACGTGACAAGCAGAGCTGGACAAGCCAAGTAGGGTGAGTGTGGCGAATCGTACATTGGAGAAGAGAAACAAAACGACTTCTCCCCGTACAAGTTAAAGAATATCTGAAACATACTCAAAGAGGTGAAACTTCGAGATGATGTATGGCGGAACATGTATGGACCAACCAACATAATATACAGTGGTCGGAAGCCAAGGTTTTGGACACGGAAAAGCAGTAGGGAAAACGAAAATTAAAAGAAGCAGCTTTCATGAAACAAAAACTCATATATTTAGTAAACCAAATATAGATATCCCCAATATCTGGAAACCTCCTCTTGTCCAAAACCAACAGCTCAAACTTCACACTCCAATAAGCACGTAGGCGGAGTCATCAAGCTTCACTGCACATGGATAGTATTTAAGACAGTAGCCTTAGAATTATAATTTAGTTTACACTTAAAAACGGTTAGAGATACTAACTAACCGAAACGTTGCGTTACGTAACAAAATAAAGACAATGGAAGTCCGACAAGGTAATTTCTTTGATATTACTTCATTGTCTTCCACGTTCAAACAAACAATAAATTATAAAGTATTTAGGAAACACACTATGAAAATATGGTAATCTATGAGCTTTTGCTGATGATAAACAAAAAATATTTTCTTTATATCTTCTATTTCTTTAAAAAAAAAAACAGCGCAGAAAGACTGAGAATAGCCCAGAGAGCGATGGAGCGGGCCATGTTGGGATGTAGCCTGAGAGATCATCTGAGGAATGATGAGATCCGAAGAAGAACAGGGATTACGGACGTTCTAAGAAGAGTAGAGGAACTCAAATGGAGATGGGCGGGCCAGGTTGCCAGGCAGGACCCATCTAAATGGACAAATAAAATAGTACAGTGACAACCCAGAACCACAAAAAGAAAAACGGGAAGACCAGAAAAGCGTTGGCGAGATGACATCCAGAAGACAGCAGGGAGAAATTGGATTCAAACAGCTCAAAACAGAAAAACATGGAAACTACTGGAATTGGCCTACATTCAGGAGTGGATGAACACAGGCTAAGGAAGAAGAAACAAAAAATATATAACAAAATAAAAAATTATATATTTTTTTAAGGGTCTTCCTAATGTAGTAATAAATAAAAAAGTAATAAAGGATCCTGGCTTGAAACTTAATTAAATCAAAACCAACCGATTAGTTTAATTTTTGACTTGTTAATCAGGCGCTTTGATTGTGAGTAAATAATGCCTGCCAATGTTGTGCAACCCAACACGAGGCTTGTAAATTCCATTATTTTAAGTGGTTTAGACCATGGTGATGTTATATATCATAAAAATATAAATTATAAAAACAAACAAAAAAGTTACAAATATTACAAAATAATTGTATAATATTTTCGACTAGTCTTCAAAAATACGAGCATGTTACTCCAACCTATAGGCAATGTAATATTATAAAACTTGAGTCAAAAGAAGATTCTTTTAACTGTGCTTGAGTTTAGACGCGAGACTCACTTAAATTGTTTCTATTAAAGAACCATTAACCACAACATGAACACTAGAAATAAAAATATTTTGGAAATACCAATACATCATAACGAGAAGTATCAAACTTCTTTTAAATATAATAGTTCAATATAATAACAATATAAAATCTGAGAAAACTAAAGTATTCGGCTTTTAAAAGTTATTTTAAAAAACATTACCTTAGGGTCGGACTGGAGGACTGATTAATTGTTAATCAAAATCCTACCTTTTTGTGCCAACTAATATGTTACTGTCACCAATAGTTATTTTTAGTTATTATCTCTCATAATTTTTAAAAATTTATGTTCTATTTTAGCACAAATAATTATCTTTATTATTATTATCCATAGATAAATAAAAAATTTAATTAGAATAACTTTATTTTTATAATCTTAAAAAAACAACATGCCACCGTACTGGTAGTGGACGGAAGCTTACAGCGTTGCCTTTTTTATTGCCTCTTCTAAATCTCCTTCTGAATTATGTGAAGCTGTGGAAGTATGTATGATTGTATAATTTATCCAAAGTCAGTGTGATGACATTAAAACGGCGTGACATTATGTGGTCCGCTCAAAATACCACAAAATACCGCATGACGAATTGAAATAAAATATTAAAATATATATTGATCGGTACTGGTAGCAGAAGCTATACCTGCGGCTGATATAGCAGACGCAGTCCCCGACCCGTTCAACGATCGATTCTTGCCAAACAGAGATAGGTCAGTGAGCGCGGATGGCGTGGAAGAGACGGAGATAAAATATACGTGGTTATGAATTATGGAAGGGCCGTCACTGTGAGACACCCTGTATAAATAATTTTTTAAATGTTAATTGTTAAGTACGTTTATTCAGTGGAAGTTTCTCTACAGGAGCACAGAAGCACGTGCACCCCCGTGCTCCATAAAGAATTACCCCTTAAAGAAAAAATAATTTTCATTTAAATTTAATATGATACCGTAATATAAGTTAGAACCCTTCTATTTTAACGTACCGTCAAGCAATCGAACGAAACTTGGTGTAATAGCTCCCGCCGAAGCTCTCGCCAAGTGGGTTGTCAAAAGCGACGGTTTGGCGCGTAGGAATTCATAATTCGCACGTGCGTTAAAGTAGGCGGGGTTTCTGCTGTTTCTCTATGCATCTTGTACTAGCAGGTGTTGTGGGGGAAAGCGCGATTCTAATAGGAAAACTCGCACAATTTAAATGTGCGCCGTTGAGTTCATTTCGTGTTAATTGCTGTATGAATTTATTATTTGGAGTTTTCCTTCATATTTTTGTTATTATTTTGGGGTAGCAAAGACTTATTTTAATAAAAATGAACAGTTTTATTGCCAAAACGACTATGAATGTGGAATATTTGAGAAACAATTTTAGCTCATTAGGTATTGAGCAAAAAAGTGAAATTAAAATTGAGGGAAGACCTAAACCCGAAATTAAATAACTTAACACAGACCACAAAGTGTAGATCTAGGAACTTTATTGTTGTTGATAAGTTTGCTGCAAATAAAAACAGAAGATTGGACTTTACTTTTAAACAATGTACCCACTAATGAAAAATAAATTCGCCTTTTTATCTTATTGCATTTTCATTAAAATAAGTACCGTAAACTGGGGCTACTTGCCCACCCTGGAGTAACTTGCACACCACGTGTATTTTTATTTATTTTATGTTACATTTGTGATTTTTTCAAAGAATGGGCCTTATTTTACCAAAGTTTTAGTAGGAGAAAGTTTGTTTATTTTTTTTTACTTTTAAAAATATTGGTTTTTTATTGGTTGTTATAAAATAGGTTCCCTTTTTTTCATATGACTAAGGGGTAACATGCACAGAGTAGGCTTTAGAATGCAATTTATGAACATTTTTACATGGATGTGCAAGTTGCCCCAACCATGAGGTAACTTGCACACCCCAAAAAAAAATTTTTTTTGGGACCCATGGCTGGATTCTTCCAATTTTTATGCCAGCCATGGGTGGCCCTTGAATAGGTCGGTACTATGTAATTTTTTCAAAGTTGTAAAGTTACAATGTACGGCGGTACATTGGGAAATGTGCTGAAAAGGTGTGCAAGTAGCCCCAGTTAACGGTAGGTTATCATATATTTTTAAAATATTTACTAAAAATTATTAACTAAATTTGGGCGTGGTCTTAAAAAAATTTCGCCTGCGACGCATTTATAAGTCACGCAACGCCACTGCGTTTATCATTAATTAGTTTTCGTATTACGTCCGCAAAGGTAATTTTTGGGTAGAATCTTGTATAGTTAGGTATATTAGGGCTATCTCAAAGACAAAGAATATATCAAACCCAATTTTCTATTTCTGTCGTCCTAAAATCCTAATCTGATCCTATGTGGGCGATTCGAACAAAAAGATTTAAAGAGGTTATCTAGATCACAGTAATTAGGCCACCCTATTATACCTGGAACACATGTTGTAAACCGGAACTGTCAACAATGTTCCTATTTATTTTAGCCGCTGGTGGGTAAAAGCAAATCTTAAATCTGATAGAAATTCTAGGTAAATTAAAAGAAAATTAATGTTTCCAAGTGGTAGAAATACTATAGCACCATTAAGAATGATAGCTTGTAAAAAGAAATTTCACCATTTTGACATTCTAGAAAAGGTAAATAATATTGCTGTCTTTCGACGCTCCGCCTAGCGACTTGCTCTTTGCTATTTGTTGTTTTGCGCCGGCAGAGGGCGTATCGATGCTTTTTAGCAAAATCTTCCAGGATTATGGAAAAAAGATTATTTTTTTTTCTTTCAATAGGTACATAACAGCTTTTATTTAGTACATAGTTTTAAATTTAAATTTGCCCTAGCAAATGCAGTTAGTCTGATTGAAAATAAGTATTTTAAATAAACTGGCACAAAAGAAAAAAAATTGACAATAAGTTGAATTTCTAAAAAAATTTACGTATAAATTTTTAAACAAAAATTTGGGTATAAACTTAAAATATGATGAGAAGCAATATTTTCTTATAACTTTTTTTCGTATTTCTGAAAAAAATTACACTTTGGCCAGTTTGAAATTATCAAATGACATTTGACAGGTGTAACGCACGTCACAAGTCAAAAGTTTTAAGCTTTTGTTACAGTGCGAGCAAAAATTATTTGCATCAAAGAGGGCCTTGCATCTAAGGCCGTAATGCTTAGCCGTAGAGCTTAATACCTGTTGGGTGTCAGTAACTACCTGAATTAACAATCAATCAGTTATTCCGTCATATTTAACAGTCGTTACAAGTAATTTGATTAACTCTCTAATTTTTCCAATTTCTTGAACAATTCACACAATGGGCTTTACGGAACAACACAAAACATTCATGGTTGAAGCGTATTTTCGAAACGGAATTAGAGTAAATGGTGAGTGGCAATACAATCCGGGCTTGGCCCTTGACGATTTTCACGAACATTTTCCTAACGTTGCTTTTATTGCTGGGGATTTTTATCATTGCCTGAAAAGAACCGTGGCTGTGTTTAGGGAAACAGGTTCTATACAACACAAAAAAGAAGCTGGAAGACCATCTGTAAGAACAGAAGAACTTGTTGCAAACGTTCGTAAAATAATGCAAAATACGCCAACAAATTGTATAAGACGCCTGTCCCAAGAAGTGGAAAGATCTTATGGAACATGCAGGACTATTCTTAAGAAGCAGCCAAGTTTATTTCCTTATAAAGTGCAAGTATTCCAAGAAATACAAGCCGCAGATTTTGAAAGACGCAAGGATTGGTTTACCCAAAATTTATTGGAAAGAAATGATTTATAAGACCTGACTTTTTTTCGGATGAAGCCTGGTTCCACCTCTCTTATGTGACTTCTCAGAATAAACGCATGTGGAGTAGTGAAAATTTTCATTTTTTTGTAGAGTTAGTGTTAATTTTGTAAACAACAAAAATAAATTCCTATTTGTCTACTTATTTTATTACTCATTAGTTTGGCATATTATGTCATAATATGAATTTGACAAAATTTTAACCTATATTTGGTTAGATATATCGTCCCCATATCATTGTGATCTAAACCAAGCCCTCTTTGATGCAAATAATTTTTGCTCGCACGGTATATTTTGGGTCATGCAGAACCTAATGCCACAAACAGATTTTTGGCATTAGGTTTTTTTTATGTCTAAACGTTTTCATACGTTCAAACTGTAATACTTATTGGACTGTTGAAGTAATTATTGTTCTTTAATACAAGTCACAAGTACAAGTCAAAAGCACAAACATAAACGAAATACATAAAGGGTTATAACGGAGTACGGGCGTTTCGGCATGAGCACACCTTATGATCTAATGAAACAAAACTGTTTATGCAAATGTTGCCAATACAATCGGCATATATTTGGTAATTAGTTTTTCTTTGTCTAACGCACAGTTTTGCTTGCAATAATAATTCACCGAAAGGTTCGACTGTGTTTCCATAAATGCCTAATACCGTCTTCGACTGAACACGAAATAACCCGAGATCAGGCGAAATCGACGGCCGGCAAGCCCGTATGATTGTTTCGCTCTTAATTGCCAATTCATTTATGTAATTTTCTATTTGATGTAAACTCATGAGGTTAATTTAAAATTTTCGCATAATACTTACACTTTGGAACTTTTACCTTTTTTGAAGGATTATCATTTTTAATTGTGTTTTTTTTTTTTTTATTTATTTATTTTACGTCGGCCTTTTTCCGCAACGAGGCCAATCACCGACGCCAGGGAATTTGTCACACACTATCTGGTAATTTTGCCGAATCCCTCTTTGTCGAGGGTAGGGTTCTTTAACGTGCCAACATCCATGACACGGGGCCCACAGTTTAACGTCTCTTCCGAAAGACGGCGCCACCTCTTAAACCAAATTCCAAATTTAACATCGACGTTGCCGGCACCGGGAATGGAACTCGGGCCTACGATCTGTAAGGCTGTAGCGCTAACCACTAGACCACAACGTCGACTTTAATTGTTTTAAAAAATAAATTCATTAGGTGGGATATTGACCAAATGCCTTATGGACAAGCCGCGTCTGGATAAAACGTGGCAGTAAAGAAATATTGATCACAACTGTTTTTAAGGTATGTATATTTTTGGTTTCAAAATAAAAAAGGCCACAGCAGAATTCGCAGGCTTGTATAATTTAAACGCAACAACCTTCTTCTTTATTTAATTTCAGTTATTTAAATTTTATTACATAATATGCCATAAGTCAACACACCAGACATACATATAATTTTATACCTATTAGTTTGGTGTAAAAATAAACTTATCTTTTAAAAGGTTTTAATTTTATCGGCGATAAGTCTGCGTATAAAACGCCATGTGATTTTTATAGAACTAATAAATTATTGATTGATTTTCCAAAATGGTTGTGGTTGTGAATGTGGTACAGTCGCGGAAAAAAATCGGCCAATACTATTAGGTACCTAGTTTACACAAGCAATTTATTGCGCATTAACAGAATAACATTTTTATTAAAACGCTTCTCAGGTAGCAGGCGGTCGTCATTTGGACGTCGTTTTTTAGGCACCAGTTACGTCACATGACCAACATGATGATTTAAAAAAGACGTCAATTTAACGGCAGTTATGTACCTCAATTGCAACGTAAAAATGACTTTTTTACGTCAAAATATTATAATAATCATTTTGTGTCGTAAAAATTACCTTCTCTAGACGACTTAATATACATCATTAGTGGCTTAAATATGACATTTTTAGGTTGTTAAATTGGAGTGGTGTTATAACGTATATTAATTGTGTGTTAGTCCTAAGACGAAATCGTGCAATAGTAGTTTTTTAACAAAAACAAGCCAAACAATATACACAAGTCATGATTTATTTTTAGTTATTGCAAAAAAAAAGCATTGACAAAATAAATGTTATCATGTAATTTAGCTTTATATTTTTTACGAGCTCTCAATTTATTTTCATTTAAAAAAAAAATTATATTTTGCGAAAAAATAAAATTAAAAATATTATTCAGATTTTACTTATTTCATTTCTTTTTTAAATTAAATTGGCTAGTAAAATGGAAATAATATGACAACTTTACGGCCTTTCAAAAGATGCAGCAACTTAATTAAAAGAAATTTTAATAATAAACGTTTATTTGTCCAAATGGCCTTTAGAAAGCAAGATATTATTCTGGTGCAAAATGGAGCCAAGACGCTATTTCTAGTATTGAGTTTCTATAATGTTTCGTATATTATGTAGCTATAATTAATAGATACATTTTAAAACAGAAACACTGTTTCGATAATGTATCGAAAATAATGCAAAACAAACGTAACTAAAGTAAAAACGACTTACAGAGGCTAAAATATGAAGGTTCCGCAGAAATATTTCGTAGAATTAATAAAATTTAATATATTATTTAAAAAAGCAAACTGAAAAAAAAATGTTTAGGGTCTTATCATAATTTGTTCCAATCGACGATCAGGTAGTTAGTGTGAGTGTATGTTGCTGATAGTTTCGAAAATTATCTTCTTTACTGGTTTCTTAAATGAATAGACACCATAGTTTGCTAAATATTTCGAAACAAAAAATACCAATTTGTTTCGATTCACTTAAATCGAAAATACGTCGCTACAATTTAGCGCCCACTATTCAAAACAGAATCAAAGAATCGTAGTATACTTTCTAGGAGACTAGTATTTACTCTAAATTATTGTCCAAAGAACCCCGCACTTCTCTTATGGAAAATGGCCCTCGGTTAAATTTTCTAAATTTTTAGTTTGTAGAGAATGCCATTCTGATCAAAAGTGTTCATGGCCACAACAATATCTGCCGACCAGTTTTTGAGATACAGGGTGTCCAAGTTGCAAAATATGAATTCTCAATACATTATATTTTCGTAGTTTATAATATGAATTCGTTTTGTTTTTGTAAATTTTTGATGGCCCTGTCGTAGATAGGATAGAATACTATAAAAATAGTTTAAATTTTTTTATTATATGTGGTGGTGAGTGACGAAAATTATTTAATTTTTTTTGTTAAATCATTTTATTTTCGGCATTAAATTAAATGTTTACAAAGTAATGCTGTAGATGACATTAGCTTGGAGCAAGCTATTAGAATTTATATTATTTATATTTATACGGGGTGACTCAAAAAAGTTAATATTTTTTTAATTAGTTTTGAAAGAAATTTTGTACATATTTCTTTATGTACTACTTGTCGTGTATCGTATGCTTCCAAATATATAAAATTATCAAGGTTATACAGGGTGTTTCCGATGATAAGCGATAAAAAAATAACATAAAAATTTATTTTTATTTATAAATCACCCGGTATATTAAAAATGGATCGGTTAAATTTCGTTATTTTTTAATATTTTTTGCTTGAAGTGTCTAACTTACATGTTGGCTATTGATTTCCCTTTTCCTATGAACAGTTCTGGAGATATACAGCGTCGAACATACTCAAAACTCAAAAAATAAGCAAATAAAATAACAATTTTTGTTTAATTTCAATAAAATTTGGTATGTAGGTAAGTTCATTTTATGGGTAAAAATAAATATATTTAATGCTTTACAGGGTGTTTTAAATAATTAGGGCCTACTTATTATTTTTGGATAAAATAATTTGGATATAATAAATTGTTCATAGTTTTTATATATTTTTCTTATTTGCAATATAGTGTTAGAATTCGAAACACCCCGTATAGCATTAAATATATTTATTTTTAACCATAAAATGAACTTACATAACAAATTTTATTGAAATTAAACAAAAATTGTTATTTTATTTGCTTATTTTTTGAGTTTTCAGTATGTTCGACGCTGTATATCCCCAGAACTGGTCATAGGAAAAGGGAAAGTAATAGCCAACATGTAAGTTAGACACTTCAAGCAAAAAATATTAAAAAATAACGAAATTTAACCGATTCATTTTTAATATACCGGGTGATTTATAAATACATGCATTTTTATGTTATTTTTCTATCGTTTATCATCAGAAACACCCCGTATAACCTTCATAATTATATATATTTGGAAGCATACGATAAGCGACAAGTAGTACATGAAGTACAAAATTTCTTTCAAAACTAATAAAAAAAATATTAACTTTTTTGAGTTACCCTGTATAAATATAAATAATATAAATTCTGATAGCCTGCCTCAAGCTACTATCATCTACAGCATTACTTTGTAAACATTTAATTTAATGTCGAAAATACAATGATTTAACCAAAAATATTAAATAATTTTCGTCACTCACCCGGTATATAATAAAAAAATTTTAACTATTTTTATAGCATTCTATCGTATGTACGACAGGGCCATCAAAAATTTAGAAAAACAAAACGAATTCATATTATAAACTAGGAAAATATAATGTATTGAAAATTCATATTTTGCAACTTGGACACCCTGTATCTCAAAAACTGGTCGGCAGATATTGTTGTGGCCATGAACACTTTTGATCAGAATGGCATTCTCTACAACATACTAAAAATTTAGAAAATTTAACCGAGGGCCATTTTCCATAAGAGAAGTGCGGGGTTCTTTATCAAAATTTAGGTGCGGTCCAAAAATGTGTCTCGTGTCCGTGCATTTTATGTCGTGTGACCTTACGAAATCAGCTGAATTTATTCGATGTTGATTTCATATTTGCACGGATTTTGTTGTATTCATTTTAAATAATAAGTGCATCGCTCTTGTATACTTTAATAAATATTAAATTCCTGGTTTAGTTTTTCAAAATACCATATTGTTGTTGCGTTCCTGGATGCAAGTCCAACTATATAAATGCCGGTCAAAATATTTCTGTTTTAACTTTTGAAATTACAAGTAAATACTTATACAAATTACAGAAAAGGCCTTTAAGGAAAGGTTTTGACACCCTGATTAAAAACCATACGAAAGATTAAAAATAAACTCGATAGGAGACATTATACATTGTCTGTTCGGAGTTGAGCCCCATTATCACCATTTCTTCAAACTTCAAAAAGTACCGACATCGATAAAAAAAAATTTCCCATGAAGGTTATCTTTTCGTTACTTTAAAATAAAAAGATCGTAATTATTTATTATTTTTAAAAATTCGCTACTCGGCAAAAATAAACCTATTTTTTTTTCTTTGAAAAAGATCAAAATACAACTGCCATTTTGTTTTGCTTCTCGACTATAGAGTTTGGTTTGTATCTTTGCTCCACGTGTAAAACGTCAAAATTTTATTTATTTTTTTAATGAACATCAGGCCTGTATTCTGTTTCACTTACTCTTCCTTAAATCTCAGAAGGCCTGGATGTAAACCAACTATTTTATTTAAAATTATTAATCTGGTGGTCTTTAGGCATAAGCATTATACATCAGCATAATTATTATAATCGACATAAAAAGATCAAAAAAATTGAAATTGCGAGTGTGACGAATCGTACATTGGAGAAACAAAAAGACCTCTTCCCGTACGAGTTAAAGAACATCTGAAACATACTCAAAGAGGTGAAACTTCGAGATCAGGTATAGAGGAACATGCATGGACCAACCAGCATAATATACAGTGGTCAGAAGCCAAGGTTTTGGACACGGAACAGCACTGGAGAAAACGAAAGTTCAAGGAAGCCGCTTTCATGAATCAAAATATCCATATATTTAGTAAACCAAGTATAGATATCCCCAATATCTGGAAGCCTCTTCTTGTCCAAAACCAACAGCTCAAACTTCACCCTCCAATAAGCACGTCGGCGGAGTCATCACACTTCATTGCATATGGATAGTATTTAAGACAGTAGCCTTAGAATTATAATTTAGTTTACACTTGAAAACGGTTAGAGATACTAACTAACCGAAACGTTGTGTTAAGTAACAAAATAAAGACAATGGAAGTCCGACAAGGTATTTTTTTTTGATATTACTTCATTGTCTACCACCTTCAAACAAACGACATAGAAAGATTAGGGCGATAGGGAGCCTCAACTATAACTTTATAGAGTTGTAGGTATAATGTAGGTTAAATTTTAAAGCCCAGACCTGTCTACCATCCCATTCGTTAAATGAAAATTGTGTAGTGCGCATGCCCATAGCTTTATTTAGCTGTGCAAGGCCATAAATTTGCCACTTTCGTGATTATTGTTTGCTTATTTAAAGATAGATTACTATGGGTATTAATCGCAGAGTAGAACATGAATTTATTGAAAATTAACAAATTTATACTACAAAGTAGTTATGATAACAACTTTGTATGGGTAAGACAGTGGCGGCTCGTGACTAGCAAGTCAGGGAGGGGGGGGGGGGGGGGGGGGGCGCTGGCTTTAAATTAAGAAAAAATTTAAATGTCTATTATTTTCGAAAGTACGTGTCTGTTTTTTTTTTCTCGTTGTGAATTTTAATTTCATCAGCATAAGCAGCACTACTTAAAGAAGTTAAAGTTTGTCCTAACATCTGAAAACTTACCCCATTATGACGATGTTTTGCACTATTTTCATGTTTTTTTTTATTTTCTCTGAAATATTTTTGAAGTCCTGCACCCCATTTATAGTCCAATTATCATCCCCGTCAAAAAGAAGACACACGATCACACGAAACAAAAAAAAAAAGAATTTTTGTCCTCACAACCGCATATCCAGAATTTTTTATTATATATTTCTTTGTCAAACTTACGCGTAAACTGTGCCTTTATTTTTTATTGCACTTGTACTATGTTCAATATTGATAGTGGCCGCTCTGTATTTTTTAAATCAAGTTTTTCACTTAAGCTCAGAGAACTAAACACAAGCTTCTGTAAATCACTGACCTTCATATTAAACGAAATTTTCCAACTTTATAACGTAACTAATAAATCAAACCAAAACAAATCATTAGCGGCATCGACAAGTCGCATCGTCAGAGTACATATATATCGATTATTCTACCGTGGCATCGCGATTCGCGAACAGCTGTTGGGCGCGGAAAATTGGAGCTTATCCGTGGCAGCTCGTTGTGCGATGTGTAGGCGACGTCACGCCTCTGTAGTCATGGCAACTCGCGTTGAATCGGGAGGAATAATCGGTCGCCCGCGCTTAGTACAATCTTGAGAGCGCGCAACTCGCTTGTCTATGAGATAGCCTGCCCGTTAGAATAGGGCTACGTTTGGTTTGAATTATTTTAATTGATTGCTTACATACATTGCGTTCTTGGTTTTTTAAGTAAAGTATTCTTGGATTCTGTTTGAAATAATTGCAGGGAGGGCGGCGCCCCAGAGCCCTCCATTAACGAGCCGCCACTGGGTAAGAACTTTAATAATTATTGTGAGTAGAAAATAGCACAGGGCCGTATTTAACCCTGCTTTAAGGGAGGCTAGTCATAATCTTGGAGGACATAAAAATGAAGTTTATTTATTTTATTAAAAATATTTAATTAAAGTTTATGTTTCCAATTTTAGTTTGTGTATCTACGTTTAAGTCATTATCCTTTAAATCTTCGTGTAAATAAAATACAAATAAATAAAACAGTTAATAATTTTCATATTATTTATTACTCGCACATGTACATATTAGCGTAAATTAAACAAACATCTATATTAAGAAACGGAAAACATAATTTTAATTAAAAATAATAAAAACCTGATAAATAGAAGCTGGAGATGAAAGAAAAATATATTACATATTCCAGACGCAAAATTTGCAATGATGTGATATACAAGGAGCTGTAGAAAGTTGCTAAAAAATGTAGAGAATGCAATATGAAGAAAATTTGGGAATGATAGCGCGTTTGTAATTTTACCATAACAGGTAAAGATTTATAATTTTAAGTGGCACAAATTTGTTTAAAATATGAACAAAATGAAATTATTTTAGTATTGAAAATACTACTGGGTGCGTATATACGGGTATATTTGATGAAAAATGAACGCGACATGCGACATGCACATAAATAACACGGCGGTGAAGTCTAAACAAACATCCGAGCAGCACAGGATCGATGACATCATCCGCTGAGTATTAATATTATTTTGTTTTGGGTTTCGGCATTTATTATTATATTTGTTGATATTAAGATAATATGGCCGGGAGAGAGAAGAGTAGAAGTCTGAGAACAGTTAGTAGATAGTTATTAATGATACTATACTAGTTCAATGAACACTATCAAAGTTCATATCGAACGTGTATCATTCAAAATTTAATCTACGACAGTGCAAATAGATTTTATTCTTCTAAATTTCATTGATATCAGATAACGTTTGCGTAATTTTTAAAATTTTCAGGTGTCCATATTAGTCGATATCATGGTAACCGCATTTTTGATTGTTTCAATTTCAATAAAATTGGAAAAAACTAAACAGTGAATGTCGCTGAAACAAAGCGAAATAGCGCGGCGGTCTTGGCGTATTACACAGAAAGTCGGGGAAGAATGGATATACCAATCCCAAACATTTCATAGCCGACTTAAGATTTAGACATTTTATGAACAAAGAGTACAAGGACCAGCAGGTAAATGGCTGTGTACAGCTAAAGAAATAATTTTGTCGCTATTTTTGAAAAGGTGGTTTTGAGCTCTCTTTAATATGTACCAATACACAGATTATCCAAAATTTTTTATTTTAACAAAACAGTCAAATTTACACATTTCTAAGTATAATTTACACATTTCTAAGTACAATAATTTAATTATTATTTCAAACTAAATCGGAGCATCCATGCCGTCATAATAACGCGTGATAGCGGCACGTTACATACTCACAGATAGGAGTAATCTGTGCTGTGACATAATGGTTTCCTTCTCGCCACTGTATGTGGTAGGTATTTTCAATACACCTATGATACTTGCGTAAGATGCAAGATCTGTGAATTTTTAGTTTAAACGTCGCTCCGTTGGTTAAGTTAATAAACAAAACTACAAATACTGGACACAGGAAAATCAGCACTTGTTCATAGAAAATCACACCCAGTGTAATGAAAAACCTTAATGTTTGTTGTCACGTGACTTTTTTGAGGTTAGCCATGGTTTAGTATGTAATTTACATGCGAGCTAGGTGTGGGTGTTGTATAAATTTGTATTTTTCTCCGGTTTTCGATTGATAACTAATAGAAAATTGAAGTGACATGATTGCTCAGAACCTCTACAAATTTTTGGTGCGGGTTTGCTCTAATAGCATTAATAAAGTGAAAAATCCAACAGCCTGGCGGTTTGTCTACGGGTCTTATAATGGCGGCAGAATTTTATTTGTTTTAATTTAAAAGTTGTGTTTTTTGTATTCTAGTTAGCTCTTTGGGATAAACTTTATTGTTTTGTGGCTACAGTTAATTTATTAAATATTGAAGTGTATGTGAATTAGTTTAAAAATAGCACTAGTAGAGATAGTTCGTAAGTAGGTAGGATACCTCTAGATACCCAGGTACTTAGGTAAGTACTATTTTTTCTTTTAGTTTGTTTATTTATCAACATGCCCTGCTGTATTCCTGGGTGTAACTCTAACTATAAAAGTGTTTTAAAAGCAGGTAAAGAGAGTGTAATATATTTTTATTTAGATTTGACCACTGACTGTATAAATATTGTTAATCAGGTTTCAGTGGACATTGATATGAAGGTAAAGGTTTTTTTCAAAAGGTTATGAATTGGCTTACAATGATTTAAAATGGATTTTACCCTTTAAAATGAAACAAAGCAGGTGGTCTCAGCTTGAAAACTTATTGTCTCGGTACCAATTCATACATTGTGAAAGTAACAAAGTTACCCAGATAGTAGGTGTTTTTCTTAATACGAGCGTAGTTTTCTTAAACAAAGCCATACTAAATTTTGAGACGTCAGAAGTGGGTAATCAATCCTGTAATTTAAACGCAAAAGATAATAATTTGTATAACAGAATAATACTTTCGATCCATTAAATAAATCTACTCGTAGTGAAACAAAAACAGCTTCTCAACGCAATATTACTATTATTTAATAATTAGGTAAGTTGTTCTTGTTATCCAAAACTATTTATTACTTTTTTGTACATTTTTCAATATCAATATAGTGGCAACAGAGCCAAAAAAAAACACAAAAAATATCAGAAAGAATAAAAAACTCGCCTATTGCCGCGCGTTATAATAATAGCTTGTGGATCCGCATAATCCGCAACTCCCAGCTGATGCGGCGTTGCCCGATGTCACTTCATGGCTTCTTTTCAAGGTGGTTGTGATATGGATTATCAGAAAAAGAAATCCTTTAATCCCTAAAATATTTCGTTTAGACACACACGATGTCGTTTTTTCGACAACATATTTTTGCGCCTATTCGGTATTTTTTCCCGGTAACAAAATACCGTTTAACTATTAAAATATGATCGAATAAAGTATTTTTAATAGATGATTTTTTAATTCCTACAAGGTTATCTTATAATCACATAAAAATATACTAAAAATAAACCTTCTTTTTATAACTAAAATATACTTTTTAGGAACTAAGTTGTTCCTTTTTTAAAATATGGAAAAATCGTTATAGTATATAGGTTTAAGTTGAACCGAGTAATTCAAAACATATCATTAATTTAATTGCCGTTGTTGATGTCTGATACTATGGTGTACTTTTAGAGCAAGTGCGAGGTGCATGACTGCAAACCTAATTTTGTGTTCCGTGATATAAGTGCATGTTGTGTAGATGTGTCCTTATATTCAAGGTTTATTTGTGTTTATTTTCCCCTTAACCATAAACTGGATCATCTATTGTTAATAACATACTTTATAATAAATAAAAACTAATCTTATTTGGTTTTACATGGTTGTAAAAATAGATATTTTCATATAAAAAATATTGTCGTTATTTTTTGTGCTTTGTTAAGCCTTATCGCAACTGATATGTTTCTTTACGTAAGGACTTCTAAGCCATTTTATTTTCCATTATGATTTTCTTACTTTATTTTCTCAAAACAAACATCACTGGTGATAGTTTCAGGCAAAATATCTAGATTCTAGAGATTAAAAACAGTGTCACCAGTAAAGTCCGCATCATATGGGATTTTTTTTTTATTAATAGCTTTATTCAAAATTTGACTTTTGCATCAAGTTCTGCTTCGATTGAGATGAAAATTAAGCAAAAAAACGTGATTCGCATTATCTGTCAAATTTTAATTTTTTCCAAAAAATAATTCAAAAGTGGGGTTAATTCTGAAAATATCGAAAAAAATTATTAGAAAAAGTTTTTTTAAATGCAGTTTCTAGAACACATGCAAAATTTCAGCTGCATAAGGTAATTTTGATTTTTTACCCATATATATTTTGTAAATTGCACCACTTTTGCAAAATAAAACTCAACGCAACCTACATAAAACTTCTTAGTTTTGACAATGCTTTATTTCAGATACATTTTTTTAAAAGTAGCGCCATAGTAAATGTGTGTTTTTCTAGAAAAGCAAAATTGGGCTATTAAAATTTGGTCGCATGTGATGCAAAGTTTATTTGTTTTTGACCCTGTATAAGGTAACTTCATAAAATAAGAATTTTTGAAAACATAGTTTGTGCCTGAAAGTAAAAAAATTAAAAATAAAGTAAAGGGGTTTTAAATTAAATCGTTGAAAATAGATAAACTTTACGTCAAGTTTCAAACTAAAATTTATTTTCCGCCTAAAAAACACTTTACTGAAGACACTGTGTTCTTTTTTGTCTTAATATTAAGGTGTATTACTTTCAGACACAAACTACGATTTTAAAAATACTTATTTTATGAAGTTACCTTATACAGGGTCAAAAACAAATAAACTTTGCATCACATGCGACCAAATTTTAATAGCCCAATTTTAATTTTGTAGAAAAAAACACATTTAATATGGCGCTACTTTAAAGAAAATGTATCTGAAATAAAGCCTTGTTAAAACTGAGAAGTTTTATGTAGGTTGCGTTGAGTCTTATTTTGCAAAAGTGGTGCAATTTACAAAATATAGGTAAAAAATCAAAGTTTATCTGATACAGCTGAAGTTTTGCATGTGGGCTAGAAACTGCATTAAAAAAAACTTTTTCTTATAACTTTTTTCGATATTTTCAGAATTAACCCCACTTTTGAATTATTTTTTGGAAAAAATTAAAATTTGACAGATAATGCGAATCACGTGACTACTATTTTTTTGCTTAATTTTCGATCGAAGCAGAACTTGATGCCAAAGTCAAATTTTAAATAAAGTTATTAATAAAAAAAAATCCCATATGATGGGGACTTTACTGGTGACACTGTATAAAATAAGGCCATTAACTGGTCATATTAATTTTTAAACTTAAAGAAAAGTAAAGAAATTTAATAAAAAATTAAATAAAATGGCTAATTCGTCACTGAGGACCTTTTCTAAAAAAGGAGCTCAGAAAAATGTAACTTAGTAGTAGCTAGGTAGACTACTAATGATAAAAACATTTTTTTTTATAGCTGGCAGACAAGTTTTACGATTAAAAAGTAGGTAATAAGTTTTAACTACATAAACTCAATTAATCACAAAATCAATTTTTTTTTTAAATAAAAGAAGTTTTTTTTACCAGTGCATCATATATTTTTTAGGGCAATAGAATAATTGTCTTTTAGCAGCAAAAAAAATAATGTTTAAGTAACGACCACATTAAGGTTAAAAAGTCATTTCAAAAAACTGAACCTAGTAACAACAGTAGTGTTATTTCACCTATTTCATGCTTCATGCATATTTTTTGCTACTACTAATGAATTTCTAGTTTTCTCTCAGGATTGGCTTCTAGAAGTGGGAGAGCCTATTCGTACAAACATTGCCTTTTATACATAGATGATGTTCACTGGTATGAGTAATAATTATCTTAATTTGTGCAGTTCCTTTTATTGTAACAATAATTGTCATTATTGGATTTTCATACCCTGTGAGATTTTATATCAGTTTTGTGCTTTTCATAAGGAGTAGGTGAATGAATAGACTATATCCTTGTTAAAAGGTTATTAGCAGGACGTTTACCATAAATAACGTATTGTAAACAAAGTTAGCATCCAATAAGATTAGAATTTAGTGTGGATTAACGTAGCACGATCCACAATATAAATTCTTAAGACCTCATAATTTCTGCTAAGTTTATCGTAAATCATTTATCAGGTAAATATAATTTAGGAAACATAACATTTTAAAATATGTACCTATTTATACGTTAATATGCAGGTAGGATTTTTTATTATTATGTAAAAGTTGCTTATTGTTAATGTATATAAAAACATTATTCTTGTTTGGCCTGCAGGTTAAACAAAATATCCCTCCTAAAATAAATAAATTATAACTCAAAAATACTTCCAATTAAATTAGCACGATTAAAATTAGGTGTTTTTGTTAAAAAAAAATTATGGTAATTTATAAGCGAAAGTAATGGGACACAGAGCAACAACAGACACCTTAAGGCGAAAAATGCAATTTATTTAAACTTGCCTTATCCCAAAATTGATAACAACCAAGATACAGGTTGTCAAAGTTTTAATTTTTTTTCGTTTTTTTGCGATAATTTCTTAACGAAATGACATAGCAGCACAAAATTAAAGGGGTCGACGTTGTGATCTGGTGGTCAGCGCAGCAGCCTCACAGATCGTAGGCCCGGGTTCCATTCCCGATGCCGGCAACGTCGATGTTAAATTTGGAATTTGGTTTAAGAGGTGGCGCCGTCTTTCGGAAGAGACGTTAAACTGTGGGCCCCGTGTCATGGATGTTGGCACGTTAAAGAACCCTACCCTCGACAAAGAGGGATTCGGCAAAATTACCAGATAGTGTGTGACAAATTCCCTGGCGTCGGTGATTGGCCTCGTTGCGGAAAAAGGCCGACGTAAAAAAAAAATTAAAGGTTTTGGGGTTTTTTGAGGTGAGGCATTCAAAATTATCCATAGTTTTGGTGTAACCAGTGGAGGGCGCTGCCTACGGCATGGCCAACTCCTTTTATCTGGCATAACTTTGGTTAGGATTCTTATATCGACCAGACTATTAAAAAAATAAGTAACTTTACTTCTTTTTCATCAAAAACGTATAACTTAGTGAAGTCGCTAGGAGCAACCATTTTCGAGATAATCGCATTCGATATTTTTAATGCAAGAATCCAAAAATATTTAAAATAATTTTGTATTCGTATTAGTATTATTTATCACAGCTGGTCATGATTAAAAACAACGACGTTTCTAAGGCAACAACATGTTAAACAAAGTATCATCTGTCAAAGTTATTAATTTTCTACGTACAATACCTACGTAGATTATTTTCCAATGCGGAAATGCATGATATGCTTTGTATTTATACACAAGAAAATTTTAACGGTCGGAGTGCAGGGCGCAGGTAAATGTATTGAGGTTAATGGTGGCTATTTTGAACAATTGTTATCACGGCGTTACAATTTTTTTTCTATCTTGTTACTTTTAAATGTTATTAAACTAAGTATTAAATAAAATTTTTGATTGGCGTAAAATTAGTAATTCCGTAGGTATACACAAAATCGTTTTTATTAGAAAAAAATAGTCAACCTTAAGTATCAGCGCAGCGCCATCCGTTACACCAAAATTATGGATAATTTTGAATTCCTTATCTCAAAAAACCCCTAAATCCTTAATTTTGCGCTGCTATATGGTTTCGTTAAGAAATAATCGCAAAAAACGAAAACAAAATTAAAACTTTGACACCCTGTATCTTGGTTATTATCAATTTTGGGATAAGGCAAGTTTAAATAAATCGCATTATTGCGCCCTAAGAAGTCTGCTGTTGCTCTGTGTCCCATTACTTTGGGGACAATATAAGAATATAATGGCCCCGTTAATAAGTCAAAACATATTTTTGACAATCTGTAACTTAAAAGTTCTTAATTCAGAAAATACCTCGTTAAACTGGACTAGCGCTCCTTTGGTGAGAGATCGATATACAGGGTGATTGAGGAGTAAATGGAAATATTTTAGGTACATATTCGGGTACCCAAAATAAACATGGGTGGGGTAAACAATATTCAAATTATTTTTTTTTTAAATCATTTATAACAAGTAGGCTAGGTTTAATAGTTTTCAAAAAGCCACCGTTTACTTCTAACAAAACCTACGTTAGATCTTGAGTCCGGCTGTGCTTCTAAACACACGTCAGCTCTCTGATGAATAGCTCGGGCCGCGCTATGAATGGATGCGAGTATGTTTCTTATAGTTGCTGCTGCATTTATTATTCGATCGAGTAATGCATCTCTAGTATTTACTTTACTTGAAGATACCAATGATTTATACCCCTCAAAGACAATAATCCCGAGGATTTAAGGTCTGATGATCTAGCTGGCCAATTATGTGGAACACCTCGACCAATCCACCGGTTTGGAAAGATATTGTTTAAAAAATGCCGTATTTGTAAACTGTAATTTGCACGGGCTCCATTATGTTGTAAATACATGTTCTGTCGCATCTTCTAATAGGTTTTGCAAGTGATTCTGTAGAAATTATAAGTATACTTGTACTTGTCCTGGTCCATTTATAATCGACGATAACCTCACAAGTAGCAATAATTCAATTGCATCCTTAACGCAAAATCACCATCTTGCAAATATTGAACATTGTAAGTGATATAAGTATAAACAATTATTAATTTGAAAATCCCTCAAATTGGACGATTTTGTAATTTGATAAATATCGGCAATTCGCCTTGTACCTACTTGGGTCATTTTCGACGACTCTTCTGGTTCAACATCAAGTCCCAACTCCCGTTCAGATACAATTCTCGCACTTGGAAACATATCAAATTCTCCAACAATAGTAAAAACTTGTTGAGAAACCCTTCTGTCTCCGATTCGTACTCAGCGATTGCCAGATTTGAACTCCTGTTGCAGAAGCCAACGAATATTATATTAGCATATTATTATCCACGATGAGAGAATCTGGCTGGTATAATGAAATGAATCTAATGTTTCTGACGATTTCTGACTGCTGAGGCTTATGCAAAGACTTATTGCTGAATACCACATATTATGTATATATTTGGCTGACGAACAAAACAAAAACTTGTTCTACCCATAGTATCTTATTAACGTTTGTAATTCATATTAATTATAGGTACCTACATAATATGTGACTTAACAGTAAGTTTGGCAACAGCTACGCTTTTGACTGTTTGAAGGTGGGAGACAATGATGCTTCTTGAATGATGAAAGAGTTTTGGACTTCCATTGTCTTTATTTGTTTTAAATCACAATGTTTCAACTGGTAAGTATCTCCAGTCGTCTTCAGGTGAATACTAAATTAGCAAAGTAACTACAAGACTATTTATACTAGCTAGGTGCACCGAAGCACAACTGAGGTGGGTGCAGTCATACATTCAGTTAGTACGCGATCTTATCCTAAGATTACATCTATCTAATAAAGGTTTCCAGATATTTCTTAAGTCTAATGATGGTTTACTTAAACAGCCTGGATTCTTGTGAATAGCAGCAGCTTCCTTAAACTTTCTTTTCCTCCAGTGTGATTCCTTATGTAGGATTTCAGCTTCTGATCACATGTTATGGTGGCCATGTTTCCAGGCATGGTCAGCTGCACTTGACTTTTCGGTCTCTCCTTTTAAGGTATTGTTTTTGTGTTCTTTAATCCTTGTCTCGAGTGGTCTTAATGTCTCACCTATATAAGAGTGGCCGCACTCGCAGGGGATCTGGTATACGCAGTTTTTCCTATCTTTTTGACTTATAGGTTTTGCCTTCGTCAGGTGGCTTCTTAGGGTGTCTCTCGAGTTAAATACGGTGTTGATGTTATATCGTTGTCCTAGTCTTCTTATTTTCTCAGATACTCCCTTGACATACGGAATATTGAGTGTTGGTCGTGCCTCTCTGTCTATTTCTTCCGCGTTGGGTCGATTCTTACGATTTTCCAATATTGTGTCAACTAATTTTGTGGGGTAGCCTGAAGAGGACTGGAGATACTTACCAGTTGAAACGTTGTGATTTAAAACAAATAAGGACAATGGAAGTCCAAAACTCTTTCATCATTCAAGCTATGCTTTTGATGCATGTGTTAAGTATTATACTGGACCGTACAGCTAACCAGACAAATTGTGTATTTGTCGTAGGCTGATAGTAAAATCCGTCATTGCATGAAAAGCCTAGTCATATCATGAAGCGTGGCTAAAAGGTATATTGCAACTGGTTTGTTCGTTGTTCCCCAGAGCATTTTTTTCAACTAATATTATTTTATAAAAATAAAATTTAAATTAAATTTTAAAAAAATGCTCTGGGGAACATCGAACAAACCAGTTGCCAATATACCTTTTAGCGTGCAGCATGATATGACTAGGCTTTTCATGAAATGACGGATTTCACTATCAGCCTACGACATATATATGTATGAAAGGTATTTGATACGAAACTCAGCTGTCGTTTTCTTACCGTGCCATGAACAAAAAAAATCACGTGAAACTTTTATTTATTATTTTAGGCCAGATTCGCGGACGGTTCCCCTATATATCTAATATATAATAATATATGAAAACGAAACAATGCCCTTAATTTAAAATGAATTTGTTAATTTTATTTTTCTGTCTAAAACAGAATAACATCTCTCCATAATTTATTTTTATCTTTTATTGCAGTTTTGGATTTATGTCAGAAACACATATTTGATTACCTATCTGTGTCTGCGATTTACGTCAAATACATGAACACGAACCAGTTACTTTATCGGATAGAGATATTAAATAAATATAATAGGCAGCTCTACGAGGACAGCGTTATTATAGGTAGGTACAGGTTGAACAAAACAAGTTTAAAAATAGTTATTTAACCCGAGGCCTTCTGAGATTTAAGGAGTGCGTGAAAAAGAATACAGGCCTGTTCATTAAAAAAACAAGTCAATATTTGACGTTTAACTCCGGACTATCGTCGGACACGCCATTTTAACACTCGGAAAGATACAAACCAAAACTGTATAGAGGAGAAGCAAAACAAAATGATAATTGATTTTTGATATTTTAACGTCTTGACATGATTTGACACACAAAACTAATCTCAAATTACTTAGTTATTCAATATGCCGCTGACATGGAGGTCACCACTTGATCGGGCTGACCCCACCTGGATCCGTCAAAGTCCCGAAATAGCGTGGCTGGGAAAGTTATCTCATCTACTTCTTTAAAATCGAGACGGCTATGATCTAGCACGGAGACGCACTAAGTGGCCATGGCCGGGCCGCCGGGCGGTTACTATACAATGTATATGTCGTAGGCTGATAGTGAAATCCGTCATTTCATGAAAAGCCTAGTCATATCATGCTGCACGCTAAAAGGTATATTTGCAACTGGTTTGTTCGTTGTTACCCAGAGCATTTTTTTCAATTTTTTTAAAATTTAATTTAAATTTTATTTTTATAAAATAATATTAGTTGAAAAATTGAAAAAAATGCTCTGGGGAACAACGAACAAACCAGTTGCAATATACCTTTTAGCCACGCTTCATGATGTGACTAGGCGTTTCATGAAATGACGGATTTTACTATCAGCCTACGACATATACAGTGTGTGTATAAAGTCTGGAAACGGCTTAATAACATCACGATTTACTGGCCGATTTAAACCAAATTTGGTACAGTTGTGTAAGAGGATCTAACGCACCGAATGACGATATTGGCGTTGTTGCCAGCTTTTTAGTTTGTCTGGAATGCGAACGAATTTTATATTTTTAAATATAATACCAAGTATATTTTTACATTTTTAAATTCCACATAAAATCATAATTATTTTTTATTAAATACATTATTAGTCTATACTTCATAGTTTCCGAGATATTGACTCTCGAAAAGTGACATTTTTGAACTTTGACAGCTTATAACTTTCTAACAGTACGTCTTAGAGCAAAACGGCTTACATGTCCCTATCTTCAATTTTTATTATCTTCCCAAAAAAATCAACTTCCAGTTAAACCGGAACAACTATATTTCCTGCTTTCGAGTTAGATCCGGTTTAACCGGAAGTTGATTTTTTGGGAAGATAATAAAAATTGAAAATAGAGACATGTAAGCCGTTTTGCTCTAAGACGTACTGTTAGAAAGTTATAAGCTGTCACAGTTCAAAAATGTCACTTTTCGAGAGTCAATATCTCGGAAACTATGAAGTATAGACTAATAATGCATTTAATAAAACATAATTATAATTTTATGTGGAATTTAAAAATGTAAAAATATACTGGGTGTTATATTTAAAAATATAAAATTCGTTCGAATTCCAGACAAACAAAAAAGCTGGCAACAACGCCAATATCGTCATTCGGTGCGTTAGATCCTCTTACACAACTGTACCAAATTTGGTTTAAATCGGCCAGTAAATTGTAATGTTATTAAGCCGTTTCCAGACTTTATACACACACTGTATAATCTACACACCGTTCTTGAGCTACGACGCCTGAAGGGGCAGGGCGGTAAAATGCAAAAAAGTAAGGTTTTAGCAGTGGCATGAGCGTGGACACTTTTATTTTTATAGTGTTAAATTAAAGAAACCGTCCATAATATAAATCACCATAAAACATAAAATCATATTACTCCGCCACTGGCAGACAGGCGACTCAAGATTTATAAGTGTCTTCGTATCAACGATCAACGTGACATATTATTAAATATTATATGTAATAACAAGAGACAGAATGGTAACCGGGAGAACTTAGCGCACGATATGGCTAAGCCCGATATCGTAAATGTAGCTGGGTTGCCAGATTTAACAAAATCAAAAAATAGTTAGAAAATAATCGTAAATGACTAAAAATGATCCCAAGCCTAATAAATTTAAATACTAAGTAGTACAAGTTTTTGCAAAAACGCAAATACTTGTTCTTTTTTAAAACTATTTTATTAAGTGCTCAAAATGATTCCCATTTTCTTCTAAACAGAAATAATGTCGATTTTCAAATTCCTCCTTAACTTTCCGAAAAATGTATCTTGGAATACTTCGATAGACATCAATAATAATCTACAATATCAATTGTTTAAAGTTACAGCTGCAACTTTAAATTGGTACACGTGCCAGTAGTGTCAATGGTGGGTACAGTGAATCGGGAGAATAGATTACTTACTGAAACTATTATTACATCACGTAATGGCCAAATGTTCCTCGAGAATACTTGTACTTTAAACAAGAAATATCCATCATCAATCATGATTCGACAAAACAACATCACTACTCTATAAAAATAAAGAAAAACATATGCGCTTATTTAACTAAATTAAATTTGCAATATATTATGTAGTATATTATTATATAGATACATACATAGGTATTATGTTGGGGAGGAAAACGGCCATTTTGATGAAAATTTCACACCTGTCATTCTAAGCCACACACTTTCATTTCGACAGTTACCAATGACAACCTTCAAATTTTTCAAAAATTTTTCTCCTCCTGCCAAGCTAGGCGAACAAAATTATTAAGTGGAAATTTTTTCTAGACAGCTATCATATGATCCGAAAATCAGTATTCAGGATCAAATTTTGTTATTTAATGTTTTTATTCATTTTATAATACTAAATAAATACAAATATTTATTTACCAAATATTTCTTTCATTAAGGCTAAATATTTTTGGAATTCTGGTTCGAACTCTTCTCTTCGTCATGGAGAATAACAAGGATAATGGTTATCTTTCCTTTCCACTTCTATCAGATGTCTATGTTTAATATAATAGATGTAATATTTGGATGCAATTTTGTTCTGCTGAATTCTGGTTTTTCTTAAAAAGGATGGATGGGATATCGTCCTCCAAAATCTTCTGGATAGCTGAGAAAAGGTTTTCTTGATGGGGATTTAATTCAGTTTTTTCCATTAAACATTGCAAATACTTTAAATTTTTATGAGACATATTAATGTCCCCTATTTCAGAGCAAGATTTACAAACACCGTAGGGCTTAAAATTAGTTTCTTGATTGTTTACTGCCATGATTTAATTATTGTGAACTAAAGAAGCACGTTTAAGAAATAACTGTCGACGTGACGTATAGCAGAGACGATTTTGACATCACAAGCCTAAGCCTACTTGACTGTGGTATCTACTATCAACCTAGATTTTAAAAATTGTTTTATCTGGCATAACTAGCCTAAACTAGACTATACTATGCTTTCCCTTTGTTTTAGTAAATGAAATGTAGTAAAAATAAATAAAAAGGATAATTTTCACTTATATTTTTTGCATTTCGTTTAACTAAACGGTGAGGAAACTTTTTTTTGAAAGTTTAAGTATTCCCATAATTATGGATAATTTCAATAAAATAATTCAAATAAATTTTAGGTTTGAAATTTTCTTACCGAATCCCCCGCGTCCTTGAATTAATATCCGGAAATTTTTCGAGCACTAGGGAGATTATAAGTGATAATTTTTTACATACCTACCAAACATTTCTGGGTCTCAAAATCTGTTTGCAACATTGGCCTTTCAAAGGAGGTTAATTAAATAGGTAATTGATTAATATTGCACTGCCAATATACAGCGTTATGGTAAAGAAACGGATCATAAAACTGCTACGTGTCTATGTCAACTTTAAATTTTGTAATGAAATTGTATGTTTTTACATTTTTACATTCTACAATCAATTCTACACAATTTTCATAAATCGTGCACTATACCGTGCGAGCAAAAATTATTTGCATCAAAGAGGGCCTTGCATCTAAGGACGTAATGCTTAGTCGTAGAGCTTAATACCTATTGGGTGTCAGTAACTACCTGAATTAATAATCAATCAGTTATTCCGTCATCTTTGACAGTCGTTACAATTAATTTGATTTATCGCTAATTTTTCCAATTTCTTGTACAATTCACACCATGGGCTTTACGGAACAGCACAAAACATTCATGGTTGAAGCGTATTTTCGAAACGGGGCTAGAGTAAATGGTGAGTGTCAATACAATCCGGGTTTGTGCATGGACGATTTTCACGAACATTTTCCTAACTTTTATTGCTTGGGATTTTTATCATTGCCTGAAAAGAACCGTGGCTGTGTTTAGGAAAACAAGTTCCATACAACACAAAAAAGGGCAGGAAGACCATCTGTAAAAACAGAAGAACTTGTTGCAAACGTTCATAAAATAATGCAAAATACGCCAACAAATTGTATAAAACGCATGTCCCAAGTGGGAAGATCTTATGGAACATGCAGGACTATTCTTAAGAAGCAGCTAAATTTATTTCATTATAAAGTGCAAGTATTCCAAGAAATACAAGCCGCAGATTTTGAAAAACGCAGGAATTACTGTCCATGGTTTACCCAAAATTTATTGGAAATAAATGATTTATTAGACCAGACATTTTTTTCGGATGAAGCCTGGTTCCACCTCTCCGGTTATGTGAATTCTCAGAATACACACATGTGGAGTAGTGAAAATCCCCATTTTGTTTGTAGAGTCCACATTGCACCATCAAAAAATTGGTGTCTGGTTAGCTGTTTCCCGAAGAAGAATTGTTGGTCCTATTTATTTCCATGACACAGTTACAGCACAGCGGTATAAAGATAATATTTTGAATCCATTTGTGGAGCAATTACTTGACGACGAACTACGTTTTGGTTATTTGCAACAGGACGGTGTAACCGCCCATACAGCCGCCGAAACTATTAACTACTTACGCACTTTTTTCGACGACACGTTAATCAGTTTTCGATCAGACATTGAATTCCCACCTAGATCACCTTGTTTTACGGTTATGGATTACTACGTTTTTCCTCATTTAAAGAACACTATTTTTAAAACACCAGTTGCAAATTTAGAACAATTACAAGAAAGGATTATCCAAGAAGGTGGTAACATTTTTCCAGAGATGCTGGTCCACACTTTCGAAAATATGAAGAGACGTGTGAATTGACGTTTGGAGTATTATAGCGGTGGCCAATTTCAGCAATTTATGTAATTATTTTTCTTTTCCTTTCTGTATATTCTTACTTTGTTACTTTTGTAAACAACAAAAATAAATTTGTATTTGTCTACTTATTTTATTACTCATTAGTTTGGCATATCATGTCATAATATGAATTACCTAGACAAAATTGTAACCTAGATTTGGTTAGATATATCGTCCCCATATCATTGTGATCTAAACCAAGCCCTACGTTTTTTAATCCAAGCCCTCTTTGATGCAAATAATTTTTGCTCGCACGGTCCCTATGACTTCTACTTTAGTCTACACAACCCAACATAGTAAAAATTTATATGCGTTCAGTAAGGCTTATTTTGGATGTAATATCAGTTGAAATTTTTTTACGTCTTAAACTTAAATAGCAAATGTCATTGTCAATGCCTTAAACATTGTGATTTGAGTTCAGAACGTTGCTAAGTTAAGAACCATATCAATGGTGCATGCCAGCATTAACATGTTAATATTTCAGAAACATTTGAAGATAGGTGTAGGGCATGATTTATGAAAAATGTCTAGAATTGATTGTAGAAATGTAAAAATGTGAAAATATTACAAAATGTTTCATTTAAAAAATTCAAATTGGTTAACGTAGCATTTCGGTGATCCGTTTCTTAATCTTGACGTTGTAGATGGGCATATAAAAATATTGCTTTACTTATTTTAAATCTCACCGCACGCATAGACGACAAACGAAACTGAACCCTAGCAAAGCTGGGTGATCCAGCTTGTTTTCAATGATAATGGATTGCATATTATTGGTAATGTCTAATTAATACTTATAGTGTATGCTGACGTACAAAAATGATTAATTCGATATGAACTTTCGGGTTAGTCAAATATAAATATGGCAGTACGAGATTAGGTGTATATTTTATTTGGCCTTGCAAATGTACATATAAAAGCACTTATAATTTATATACTTTGTCTCTGTATGGAATCCATCAACGGTTAATCAATTTTTATATTTTCGCACACTACTGTCGTAAATCGAAAATTTATTTTTCAAATTAATTAACAACCATTACCGCCGCTAGTAGAACTGTATTTTTATTCAGAAGCATAGTGAATTTTCCTTTCATTTAATCAAATTCAAATTTAAATTCAAAAACAATTTCTTCATAAAGAAAATACAATAAAAATAATGCAACATGTAATTTTTAATTATACATAAATTGGACTATACCGCGATTATATAGAACCGATATCACAGAGCACAAATAAATTGGGTCTGTGTGGTATAACCCAAAACCATATTAATAACTAAAAAACTATAATACAGGGTATTCCCTACTCGATGGTACATTAGAAGTATCTGGAGAACGAAAAGAAAAATAATTTTGAAATTTTCACTACGGCCATAGGAGACTGCGCTCTAGCTTTTAAAAATAATTTCGCGGTTGCAGTGTTGCCAGATCTATTGATTACTGACATCAACTTTGGAATTTTAAATGAGACACCCTGTATATTTTTACATTTTTAAATTCCACATAAAATTATAATTTTTATTTTTGTTAAATGCACTATTAGTCTATACTTCATAGTTTCCGAGATATTGACTCTCGAAAAGTGACATTTTTGAACTTTGACAGCTTATAACTTTCTAACAGTACGTCTTAGAGCAAAACGGCTTACATGTCCCTATCTTTAAATTTTATTATCTTCCCAAAAAAATCAACTTCCGGTTAAACCGGATGTAACTCGAAAGAAGGAAATATAGTTGTTCCGGTTTAACCGGAAGTTGATTTTTTTGGGAAGATAATAAAAATTGAAGATAGGGACATGTAAGCCGTTTTGCTCTAAGACGTACTGTTAGAAAGTTATAAGCTGTCAAAGTTCAAAAATGTCACTTTTCGAGAGTCAATATCTCGGAAACTATGAAGTATAGACTAATAGTGCATTTAATAAAAAATAATTATAATTTTATGTGGAATTTAAAAATGTAAAAATATACAGGGTGTCTCATTTAAAATTCCAAAGTTGATGTCAGTAATCAATAGATCTGGCAACACTGCAACCGCGAAATTATTTTTAAAAGCTAGAGCGCAGTCTCCTATGGCCGTAGTGAAAATTTCAAAATTATTTTTCTTTTCGTTCTCCAGATACTTCTCATGTACCATCGAGTAGGGAATACCCTGTATGTGAATTACTGAAACCTATATTTAATGCAATCAAAGATTCAGCAAGATAACGACCGACCCAGGCGCAAGAAAGAGAAGGGCAGAGAGGACAGGTAGACAAAACTTAAAAACGACAGAAAAAAATAAAGAAAATTCGAGCAGTTTTCAGGTCAAAACCAACCAATGCAGATAGCGCAATTATGGCTAAAAAAAGAAGAAAAATAAAATAATAAGACCAAATACAGATATTCTAAACTTCCCCCATTAGCATATTTAAAAGAAATTGCTTGATATAATTATTAAATTTGTTAATTGAAAATTCCTTAACATGACAGATGAGGATGCGCATAAAATTAAAAATTTACTCTTAAGTACTGAGGTTCCCCGATATTCAGTACTTTATACACAAACGAGTACATATGATATTTTCTGCGATTCGTCATATTTAAAATATTATTCTTATTCAAATACGGAGTTACGTGGTTCCTGAAGAGAATGTTAAATGAGTAGCGCATACAGGAATTTTGGATCTTTTGAATAGAATAAGATAGCGTAGCTTCTAAAGAATCACTATATACTACGTCTCCATAATCAAACAAAGACAAGATGAGGCTGTTACATAAGTAGTATTTAGTTTTAGCGGGTAAACATTAAAATAAATACCCAAATGTTTTGCCTCCTTAACCACTGGGACAGGAGTTCTATTAATGTTTACTTTAAAATTATCATAGACAATAGGAAGGATACCTTTATTGCTACTAAAAGGTAGCACACATGATTTATCAGCATTTAGTTGTGGTCAAGGGCGTCCATAGGGGGGGTCAAAACGGGCACTTGCCCCCCCCCTAGGCGCCCACATTACTATATTATTTCATAATTCAGTATAAATATTGAATAGTACAGGGTGTCCAGTTTTCGACACTTTTGACGGGTATCTCAGGTATTAGTACAGATAGAATGATGCGGTTTTCGCAAACCTGTGTCACTTTTTTGTGAAACAAACGATGCCCTCAACGGATTTATCATGGCCATCTTGGTTTTTGAGATACATGGCGAAATTGAAAACGGTGCATTTTCAGACACCCCTTGTATTTTAGTTATCTTATACCTTATCGAAAATATAAGAACGGGGTGTTATACAGTTTTTTTACGTAGAATCCAGTGGCGTAGTTAGTATTTTTCCAGGTATTCCCACTTTTGAGAAATATACCAAAGTTATGTTTTTTTAAATGGAAATATTTTTCATATTTGCATTCTGTCTACTGAGAGCTTTCCAAAAATATATAATAGTTGGCACTTTATTTTAACAGGAAGGTTAAAATTTATATTTTTTAAATAACAAACTTTAAGTTGACAGTAGGCCGTGTATTTTATTTTAATAAATAATAAATTGATGATACACTACACGATCAGTATTACTTTATAGTTTAAATTCAAACTTTTAAGTTTCTTAATACTTACAATAGTAAAAAGTCATTTTCTCTTATTGTTACGTAAGTATATTATCGGAATAAACAAAAACATCTAGTAGGCCTTGACTTATCCAGGCTATAAAACAAATGGAGCTGTAAGATGGGCACCGCGATCGCCCGATCTATCGGTGTTGGACTTCTTTCTTTGGGGTTTTTTTGCAGAGCAAGATATACAATATCAGGCACAGAACTGTAGAGGAACTTCGACAGGATACCCATTTAGCATTTCAATTTCTACATAACGGGTAATAAACTTATTGGCCGCAGATCCTGGATAGCTTGGGGATTAGTTACCTTAGGAATAGGACAAATAATCGACTCACGCCAAGGCTGAGGAAAATATCCTACCTCCAAGCATGAATTAACAAGTGATCAAGAATCTGGGGCAAACAATATTGCAGCATCTGCAGTGTAATGCCGTCGCAGCCCGGTGCGTTTGACCGAATGCCATAAATTAATTTTTTGATGGTTAATTGATCAACTAAGGAAAATTTAAATTTCTCATCAGGAAATAGATTGTTCGAATAGTATTTAATTTTGCCCGCGCAGTTTTGAGATTTATTAAAAACACTAGCAAAATAATCGTTAATTGCACTAGGATCACACAAGGTTGGAGGGAGCTCGGCATTATTGTTTGATGGAATTTTAATATTTAGATGACGCAAGCCTTGCCAAAGTTTCTTAGAGACTTTATCTCTTTCCAGTTTCTCAATGTATGCAGCTTTCTCCCTTCTTGTGGATGCCAATGCAAAGTTTCGAAGGTCCTTATAATGATTCCAATTATCAGGTGTTTTATCTCTTTTATATTTAACCATTGCTTTATCACTCTGCTTATAAATTATTTTAAATTGTCGATCAACCAAGGCGCTGGTGGTTTACTCACCCTAATAGTTTTTAATCGAGCGTGCTTATTAAACAAAAAGATTATATTATTTTCCAAAAAACGAACTTTGGATGGAACGCCCTGTATATTTTTTCATATTTGCATTCTGCCTACTGAGTACTTTCCAAAAATATATAATAGTTGGCACTTTATTTTAACAGGAAGGTTAAAATTTATATTTTTTAAATAACAAACTTTAAGTTGACAGTAGGCCGTGTATTTTATTTTAATAAATAATAAATTGACGATACACTACAACATCAGTATTACTTTATAGTTTAATTTCAAACTTTTAAGTTTCTTAATACTTACAATAGTAAAAAGTAATTTTCTCTTATTGTTACATAGGTATATTATCGGAATAAACAAAAACATCTAGTAGGCCTTGACTTATCCAGGCTATAAAACAAATGGAGCTGTAAGATGGGCACCGCGATCGCCCGATCTATCGGTGTTGGACTTCTTTCTTTGGGGTTTTTTTGCAGAGCAAGATATACAATACCAGGCACAGAACTGTAGAGGAACCTCGACAGGATACCCATTTAGCATTTCAATTTCTACATAACGGGTAATAAACTTATTGGCCGCAGATCCTGGATAGCTTGGGGATTAGTTACCTTAGGAATATGACAAATAATCGACTCACGCCAAGGCTGAGGAAAATATCCTACCTCCAAGCATGAATTAACAAGTGATCAAGAATCTGGGGCAAACAATATTGCAGCATCTGCAGTGTAATGCCGTCGCAGCCCGGTGCGCTTGACCGAATGCCATAAATTAATTTTTTGATGGTTAATTGATCAACTAAGGAAAATTTAAATTTCTCATCAGGAAATAGATTGTTCGAATAGTATTCAATTTTGCCCGCGCAGTTTTGAGATTTATTAAAAACACTAGCAAAATAATCATTAATTGCACTAGGATCACACAAGGTTGGAGGGAGCTCGGCATTATTGTTTGATGGAATTTTAATATTTAGATGACGCAAGCCTTGCCAAAGTTTCTTAGAGACTTTATCTCTTTCCAGTTTCTCAATGTATGCAGCTTTCTCCCTTCTTGTGGATGCCAGTGCAAAGTTTCGAAGGTCCTTATAATGATTCCAATTATCAGGTGTTTTATCTCTTTTATATTTAACCATTGCTTTATCTCTCTGCTTATAAATTAATTTTAAATTTTTGGTCAACCAAGGCGCTGGTGGTTTACTCACCCTAATAGTTTTTAATCGAGCGTGCTTATTAAACAAAAAGATTATATTATTTTCCAAAAAACGAACTGTCATTGATGTTTTCTATATAAAAGATATTGTCCCAATTTATGTCATTCAGATCATTTTCGAAATCATGCAAGTCTAGATTTTTATAGTCTCGTATATTAATAAGTATGTTTTTATTTTTATTTGTCTTTATATTAAGAATGCAAAAGGGCGCCCTGTTGTATTCCTAATCCCGAAAAAGCTCATATACGAGATTTCCTTAGAATATTATGAGCGTAGAAAATGTTATGTTAAAAAAACTGCAAATAAAATTTAACTTTAACACCAGGAGTTATAAATCCGTTGATAATCAATTTTCGAAAAAATATTATAGGAAGAGATAGCATTTATTTTCGGCCTAGAATTATCCCCTTAATTTTTTGCTCATCATTTCCCTAAACCTATACAGCGTGTACCAATCAAAAAAGTTGAAATATTAATCTCTAAATATTGACAAATTCGGACCAGCGTTCTAAACACTCTGTATCCTGTTTCGGGCTTAATTTGGAAAAATAACATAATATGAATAATAAATTAGCTAACACAGTAACAATATTAGGAAACAAATAGTTTAAAACATAAACGCGAGAGGCTAATTTTTTTCAAAAACTTAAAAATTACTGAAAATTTTCAAAAACCAGGTTGTAATAAACATTGCTTGTAATTTAATGTACAATTCGAAAATGCAAGAACATATGGGATGTTTTATTTAAAATAAAAAAGCTGGTGCTTATCCAGGAAAAATTGAAAACCCTGTAGACGTGAAAATATATATTTTTAAAATGTAAGCCAATCCAAAAAACTTTTGCATTTAATTTTTCTTCGTGAATCGTACAGATACTTAGATCGGATATTGGTAATCTTACGTGGAACACCCTGCACATTTTACTTTGTTTTTAGTGTAAATATTTTGTGATTTAACACTGATTTTTTTAGAAAAAACAAAAGCACAAAGGCTTTCTCCACAATTTTTATTAGAATAGCTAGGCGAACCTAGGATAGTTCATAATAGTTTAAATCAATATGTTTCGAGTGTAGAAACACTCATCATCAGGATAACGAAGTAAATGGTACAATGCTGATATTGTTAGCAGTAGACAAAAATAACAAGTGAGACTAAGCCGTAATGGAGCTTTCAATGGTACAGGGTTATCCAACCAAGACTAGACAAGGCGATTTTTTGACTTTTCCTGTACTTTTATAAAAAAACTGAAATAGCCATCTTAAGTCATTTTCTCCCGCGAATTCGAATATCTTCAGCAAAAAACAATTGAACATCAAACAAAAGTACTAGGGGTCACTTTGATATTTTTTTAAATGGAACACCCTATATATTTTTACATTTTTAAATTCTACATAAAATTATAATTATTTTTTATTAAATGCACTATTAGTCTATACTTCATAGTTTCCGAGATATTGACTCTCGAAAAGTGACATTTTTGAACTTTGACAGCTTATAACTTTCTAACAGTACGTCTTAGAGCAAAACGGCTTACATATCCCTATCTTCAATTTTTATTATCTTCCCAAAAAATTAACTTCCGGTTAAACCGGATGTAACTCGAAAGCAGGAAATATAGTTGTTCCGGTTTAACTTGAAGTTGATTTTTTTGGGAAGATAATAAAAATTGAAGATAGGGACATGTAAGCCGTTTTGCTCTAAGACGTACTGTTAGAAAGTTATAAGCTGTCAAAGTTCAAAAATGTCACTTTTCGAGAGTCAATATCTCGGAAACTATGAAGTATAGACTAATAGTGCATTTAATAAAAAATAATTATAATTTTATGTGGAATTTAAAAATGTAAAAATATACAGGGTCTTCCATTTAAAAAAATATCAAAGTGACCCCTAGTACTTTTGTTGATGTTCAATTGTTTTTTGCTGAAGATATTCGAATTTGCCGGAGAAAATGACTTAAGATGGCTATTTCAGTTTTTTTATAAAAGTACAGGAAAAGTCAAAAAATCGCCTTGTCTAGTCTTGGTTGGATAACCCTGTACATACGAGGAGTGAAAAAATTTGAATAGTCAGAAGACAGAAAAGATTTCAGCATACTGAAGAGTCAAGGACTACTTAGTGTAAAGGCACTGTCTTGGGTGGAAAATGAAGAGAAAAAAAGAAAAATTACGGAGTTTTAAAAGACTTTGTAAAAATCATTTTTAAGTGTAAATGATAAAAAATCTTTAGTTTAATTCAACTATGTCGGAGACATTTGAAAGTGGTAAAATAAGGGGGAAAGAAAATAGAAAAAATTGTTTTTCGTAAAAGTCATGCAGATGCTTTCATTTAGCTTGAAATAAAATACTGTTGGGGTATCAGGCTTGTTACGGCCCAGTTACCCGGCATAGAAGTCAAAACTTACACAGTGTGTGCAAAATTAAAAGATTAGAAAATTTAAAAAGTTTTCAAACTTTACTAGAACATCTTGGAAACTGCAAGCAGCACGTGTCAAAAGGGAAAATTTTTTTTTTAAAAATCTTATTTTTTTTTATATAATGTAGCCCCCCCCCCTCCCCTTGACATTATCCTAGATCCACCACTGGCACTGTCAATCCAACATGAGACCCGCAGGCCCGCGACATTCTTTGCTGCCAAAAAATATACAAATAATATATCTAAAAAACGAAAATATACACCAGCTGGTCATTTCTACACCACTTGAAATTGAACAGCCCTGATTTAAATAACGCTACTTACTAAATGATGTATAAAACTTACCATTATGTATTAACAAAATAATAAAGAAGACATTGTTTTAATACACAACTCATTATTGTAACGTCATTATAAAACAAAACAGTTAATGCTTGGTTTTTATTTTACCCTGTGATAATTTTTGAGCAGACGTCATTTGATTAATTTGTAATACACTTGTCACTTGTATATAACAAAAGTCGCGTGCTACCGACCCAATATCACTACGAACGAACTCATTGCGATCGCGATGACAGATTAAATCCTTCCTAAATTTGACATGCACTAACCATTTTTAACAATTATTTATATTGATTAATGTATACCTTTCTTGGTGCTAACAACTGCTAAATATAAATTATATTATTTGGTGTATTGTTATCAGGAATGTGCTAATATTAAATTTACGCAAGAGAACAGTTGATTTTTTCGTGGACGTATGCATTAAAAAACCGGTAAGGCATTTAAAAAGTTTAGTAGACGTTATAAATTACCAACATTTTTTTTTTATTTTTTAGCTTAGAATGGATCCTGGCCAAAGTCACTAGTTTATTGAGCCTAATGAATAAAAATGTAGCAATTGCTTTTTCTTATAAAATCGAAGTAATTTCTTAAAAGCCAATGAATAAAAACTAAAGTAATTGCTTTTGCTTCCAGCAATTGCTTAAAAGTGCAGGAATTGCTTCTAGTCAATGCTTTTTCGTAAAAAATAGAAGCAATTGCTATCGTTTGCTTAAAATGTGATGAATAAATTAAGGAATTGCTTTTTCTAGTGTAGCAATTCCTTTCAACTTTTTAAGGTAGGTCGACCCCTGCATCATTTGCTTGGTAGCAGTCAACTTTAGTTCTCCGCCGCATACACGTGCGTTGCTCTTAATTTGTGTCTTCAATTATGGCTGAATATAATGAACGTCCGTAAAGAAAAATCTACAGTGTATGTAAAAATTGCAGATATGATGATTTCAGAAAGTTATATCGATTTGACTGCGAAAATGTTGAGTGGTTGGCAAATTATTTTTTGACTGATACTGGTAAAAGGCGAGGGGGTGCACTGTCGCCTTTAAATAAAATTAAAGTCTTTCTGCGGAAATTGTCGGATCCGGGCTTTCAAAATTATGTAGGAGAAGAGCTCGGTGTTTACCAAACTACTGTCTGTAAGACATACCCTTCTGTAATGGATGCAGTTTTGGAGAAGGGTAATATTTTTAAACAATTTCCTACAAGTGCTGAAGCTGTTGTGGAAGCTAAACGGTTGTGGTCAGAGAGATACCGGTTTCCAAATGCCATCGACGTGATAGACTGTACACACGTCAGGATTCCAAAGTTTCAATAATTCGGTGATGAATATATAAACCGAAAAGGGTACCCCAGCATCAACGTGCAGGCAACTTGTAATGCACAAGAAATGTTTACAAGTGTAGACTGCCAATGGCCATCAGGCTCTGTGCATGATAGCAGAATTTTCAAAAATTCTAATATATACAACATTCTTAAAAACAGCACAGAAGAACGCGTATTATTAGGAGACGATGGCTACTCTATATCGCCTTGGGTTATGACTTCCTAGAGAACTCCTGCAACCCAAAAGCAGCAAAATTATAATAACGTTTTCTGCCATGAACGTGTCATAATTGAACGATGTTTCCTGCGTTGTGCTTCATACAACTTGTGTTGAATAAGTATTTGCTACACAGGTGAAAGAATAGCAGCAATTGCTTTAAAATTTTATTTATATTCAGATCTAGCGATTGCTTTTACTTATAGCATTTGCTAGTCAATCAATTGATTTTACTAAAAAGTTATTGCATTGCTTAATTTTTAGTCATTGACTTTCCATATAAATGGGTAATATTTTGAAAACTTTAAGAGCAAACACCAGTGGCGTATTCGTTTTTTAATCAATATTTCGTTACTTCTTCAAATATATTGGGTAAGCTACAGTTTTAAATAAAAAATATTATTTGATAAATTAATAAAAGCATAAAACGACAGTTTGTCAAATTTGTCCTTATTTCTTTTTCTGCTTTTATAAATTTACTAGTCACAAGCCGCCACTACCTCCCCCCCCCCAAGGGACAGATTTAGTATTCTCGTTCAGAAACGCCACCAGTGATAATGAATTAGGTTCATTAAAGTTAGAACCTCAGACTATAAGCACTATCTGAAGTCAGAACGCTACTATTTACATTTGCAATTGATTAGTAATCAGTGATATACTGGATTAATCTCGTCACATAAAAATTGTTAATAGCGTAGCGGAATTCTTCTTGTAAAATTACGATTTCCCTCACAATATATATCGGATCAAAATATAGTCAGAACATGAACAAAGTTTAAAAAATGAAGTCGCTCATTGTAACGGTTCTAGAAATATGAATTATTATTATCCAAGAGTCTTGGAATGCGCGCTGATCCTGAGAGCAGCGTTGCCGACTTGCCAGTAAAAAATACGCCTGCCAGTAATGGCTTTATGCCAGTAATTTGCCAGTATGTTAACCCCCCCCCCCCCCAGGATTTTTTAGACCTCTATAACTTTTCATAGGCAAACTTCAAAATACCCAAAATAAGGACTTAATACTTTTAAAATTAAAATCAGAATTTAGTATATGGAAAAACAAAAAAAAGATACAGATGCTATAGGTTCAGGAGGGGCGGTAATTACCCCTGCCAGGATTTTTTTTGTCAGCGTGAATTTTTTATTTTGGGCGTGGTCGCGAAAATCGCGCAATCCCTTTGCCAGTAATTGTCAGCGTTTTGCTCTCATTCTGACAGTAATTTTAAGTGAAACCATTAACACTGGCTGAGAGTGTCTAGCGGCTATCAGTCTTGAAATTATCTGCGTTAGAGTAAATTGCATCTAGAAATAAAATCCTTTAAATTTTTTCCTCTTTGTAATAATATAAATCTCGTATAAATCAGAAACATTCTTTTAAAAAATTTTGCTGGAACAATCGCTCCAGTATTTTAAGCCCTCATATTTATTATATTGACATAATTTACGTTTGCAGATGTTAATAAGCCTTATATCCGTTGGTATGGGATCAGCGGTCATCAAAACATGCTCTAGAATGCGATTATTCCTAGTCCAACCAAAATTAACAGAATTAAGTAAATGCATCATATGTATATAACTGGATATGGATATCCATATACGCAATTGATATATGCATTATATGCTACTAAAATTTTGGTTATTGTATAAATAGAGTTTTTTGTAATATAAGTACACCACCTCAGTAGATTCTCATGAAACGCTTTAATTACTTACTCTATATTTATTAGGGTGGTCCTTAGCTATATGGGCAAAAAAAAAGAGCATATTTTCTTGTCGGGACACCTCGTACATTTGTTCCACTTGATGAAAAAATAATTAACAAACTGCTGAAATTTAAAAAAAATAAATAAACTTAAATAGTTGTTCTTTATTTAAAAACTTTACAGCTACAATTAGACATTATTTTTGGAAAATAAAAATAATTAAATAACATTTTTAAAACTCTTTTAATAAAGAGTTTTTTCTAGAATCTGAATATATATTTATGTCGGTAGTCCGAGATTACTTGCAAAACAAATTGCTTTTGAGTTTCATTTTTTATAAATAAATTATGAAAATCTTCCATCAATTTGACACCCCTTTCTGCAGAATCGTTGACGACTTTCAAAGATTTTACAATATTCAAACCTGCATTGTAGCTCTCATCATTGTTCCATGTTGATGGGTCCTTGTCCAAAAATTGGGTTGCCATATTGAATCTTTTAAAAAATATATTTGATGAGTGGTGAAGGAATTGTTTGAGTCCCTTGTTTATGTGATTTTTGACATTTTTCGGTAAAATTGTATTTTTTTTTCTCAGCAGATGGCTACAGGTCTAAGATATCTTTACACTTCAATGCTTGCACCATATTTTTTTTGTATCTTCAGAAACCTTCTCATCAAAAAAGGCTAGAACGACAGTGTTCGGTGCCAAATACCATACATAATTACAAAATTTCGCAACAGTAATGTGGCTGATTTGTAAGTCGTTTTTATACTCGAACAGATTTTTCAAGAATTCTAAGTCTTGTCGTGGAGCTTTAATCGAATTCGGTGCATTAATCCAAGCCTTTACATATAAAGCTACGAGAAAGACACAAACATCGCGGATTCTAGTTTCCTCCTCTTCTGATAATGTGAATTCTTTGCGTAAAAGAAAAATCTTCAGGCAGTAGATGGCTTTGGCCATCCACCTGGCGTGGTGAAAATCTCCTGGAACTCGAAAAGATATACCTCTAGGAGGAAGACCGCCAAGAAAAATAATTGTGAGTTCAAGAAGTTCTCGATAATCTTCTCTGGGTTGATTTTCTTGTACATTTTGCAAAGCAAACTGCTTGGTATCTTCTGCCAAGACTGATAAGTTATCTATGACGTATTGATCCTCCATGCCGGTTTTGAAATTCAGTAAATTAAATTTAGACCATGATTGTTGAAAACGTTTGAAAAGCTGCACATTTGGGTCGGTAGATTTTTCGTCAAGTTTTGTGTCAAACACGCTTTTTAGTATGAGCTCGTATATGTGGTGGCGACATGGCAAGTATATATAGAATATTTCTTCCTAGTTCTTGTTCTTGTTCGAGTAGAATGCAGGCTCCTTTTAATCGTCCTGTATTTAAGGCTGTTGTATCGCAGCAGAGTACCTGTACTTTATCTGCCAGATTCCACTCCTGCAGAGTGTTGTATACGACAAGCGCCTGATCTCGTCCCGTTCCTGATTGTACTTGGGGAACTGCCAGTAGTTTTTCTACTCCGTTGTATGTAACTATAACGGGAAGTCTATCAACGAGCTCTTTTTTCATTAATGCAGAAAGCATTTTTCCATCCCAATGTACAGTTGTAGCATGTTCTTCACGCAGGCGTTCACGACAGCGACGAATGGACGATCGATTTATCGATCGATATTAAAAATAAATTTAAATATCGAGAATTTCAAGTGATTTGCGGCACATGTTCTCTTTATCGGATCGGACTGAAATTTTGCACACTTTTTTTTCTCAGCAACTGGCATAATTTCAGGAGGTGTCCCAGAAAAAAATCGAAGGTCGAAAAATAAGGACCACCCTAATATTTATACATTTTTATTTATTTTATTTCTACACGGTTACACGTTTTGGAAAATTTGCTGTAGCCCAAAAAAAAATTTCACATTCTAACTTTTGCCGCCCTGGGCATGAACCTCGAGTGCCCATAATGTAAATGAAGAACTGATCTACTATATGAACAAAAATCGCAGTTCTGTAACGATCGTCTTTGTAACTACCTAACAAACAAAAAGGTAATTTTGAAGTTTCAGGAACTCTATGTACAAATAAGGTAGGAGGATTCTAGTTCTCAATGTTGAAACAAAACTGAACATCGGAAAAGGTCTAATTATTAAAGTTCGATGGTAAATGCAAGTTGGTATTTAAAAGTTTGGGTTCCTTGTTAGATTTGATTTTAATTAAGTTCACGTTAATTAACGTGTGTCATTTAATATTAAATTGGCAAACTTTTCTGTCCTAAGATTAATTGAAACGATAAAAAGTTATGTCACAAAGTTGTATTATTGTAGAAGGTATCACTGATTATTATTATACATATTTGTTTATTTCGTAAGTAAATAATTAAGAATCTGTTCAGGATCATCAGTATACAGTGCCCATATTTAAAATCCATAATAATTAAAGGAAAAAGTCAAAATGATACCGAGAGTTTATTGCACAATAACAAAAAATAGCATACATAATTCATAAAGGAGTTATGGCATCATTTTGAATATCTTAAAAACAGCTGAAATGTATAGGAGGTAATGTAATACGCTTAATATGCTTAGAATTTCCTATAGAATTTTAAAACATACAGTGTCACCAGTAAAGTCTGCATCATATGGGATTTTTTTTTATTAATAGCTTTATTCAAAATTTGACTTTGGCATCAAGTTCTGCTTCGATCGAGATGAAAATTAAGCAAGAAAATAGTAGTCACGTGATTCGCATTATCTGTCAAATTTTAATTTTTTTTTAAATATTATTCAATAGTGGGGTTATTTCTGAAAATATCAAAAAAAATTATTAGAAAAAGTTTTTTAAAATGCAGTTTCTAGTCCACATGCAAAATTTCAGCTGTATAAGATAATTTTGATTTTTACCTATATTTTGTAAATTGCACCACTTTTGCAAAATAACACTCAACGCAACCTACATAAAACTTCTTAGTTTTGACGATGCTTTATTTCAGATATATTTTCTTTAAAGTAGCGCCATATTAAATGTGTGTTTTTCTACAAAATCAAAATTGGGCTATTAAAATTTGGTCGCATGTGATGCAAAGTTTATTTATTTTTGACCCTGTAAGGTAACTTCATAAAATAAGTATTTTTGAAAACCTTGTTTGTGCCTGAAAGTAAAAAAAATATAAATAAAGTAAAGGGATCTTAAATTAAATCGTTGATAATAGATAAACTTTACGTTAAGTTAAACTAAAATTTATTTTCTACTTAATAAACACTTTATTGATGACACTGTGTTCTTTTTGTCTTAATATTAAGGTGTATTACTTTCAGACACAAACTACGTTTTCAAAAATACTTATTTTATGAAGTTACCTTATACAGGGTCCAAATCAAATAAACTTTGCATCACATGCGACCAAACTTTAATAGCCCAATTTTGATTTTGTGGAAAAACACACATTTAATATGGCGCTACTTTAAAGAAAATGTATCTGAAATAAAGCATTATCAAAACTAAGAAGTTTTATGTAGGTTGCGTTGAGTGTTATTTTGCAAAAGTCGTGCAATTTACAAAATATAGGTAAAAAATCAAACTTATCGTATGCAGCTGAAATTTTGCATGTTTGCTAGAAACCGCATTTTAAAAAACGTTTTTTAATAACTTTTTTCGATATTTTCAGAAATAACCCCACTTTTGAATTATTTTTTGGAAAAAATTAAAATTTGACAGATAATGCGAATCACGTGACTACTATTTTTTTGCTTAATTTTCATCTCGATCGAAGCAGAACTTGATGCCAAAGTCAAATTTTCAATAAAGCTATTAATAAAAAAATCCCATATGATGCGGACTTTACCGGTGACACTGCATAGCCGTCGAGTCCCTACTCATAAAATATCGGGATTGAAATAAGACAAATCTGCTTTGCATAACTTAAATCAAGGTAAATGAGGTCAAAAAAGGTAAATCCTTTCGGTAATCATAAATGAATATTACATTTTATGCAAAAAGTAAGGATTTTTCTTACAGCTTTCTAAATTACAAAGTCTAGCTTCTTTTTATTCATCAAATTCGGCAAAATGACCGTAATCGTAGAATTTGAATTCGCTGGGCGGTTTTATTTCAACGTTAGTTCGGATAGCTTCCACACTTTCACCTGAGATGGTCGTCCACGCTTTGTAGGTTTCTTGTGTGGAATAAGATATTTAGCAACTTTCTGTCGGAATGCTAAAAACCAAACACGTTTTTTTTTGGAACGCCAAAGACTTCTGTTAACTTTTTATATTCGATCCAAGAATTTACGAAAGCTAGATCCAGAGCATGTGTTATCATTCGTGAGGTCCATTTTCTGGACCTTATATGAGATCGATATTTTCTCAATAAATAATCTAGTTTGTCGGCCTCACCCATGTTTTTGTTATACATGTTTATACATTCTGAACGATCTACTTCAATATATTTCTTTTGTGATTTGTTTCAACGACGACACCGATCATATATTCCTTTTCCAATAAAATTCGACGAAACAATTACTGCTTTTAATTTGAAGAAATAGTCCATGCTTAAAGTGGAGTTGAAAGTATGAAAAGAAAAGAAAAAAACTAAATGTATTTTTTTCACAAAATTTATTAGAACAAAAATGTTCAGAGGGCTCTAGATGTTTCGAACGTAGAAACGATCATTATCAGGAGACAGAAAAAATATATTGCTGGTGGTTTTAGCAAAAGAGAAAATGATAAATGGTATAAAACCTTAATGGAGCTTTTATGGAATCAAAAATTGGTGTGTCGAAATAACATAATGTAAAGAGAAATAGAAATAAGTTAAAACATACTGAGTATGGGAAAATGTTAGTTAAAAAGGGTCTAAAACAACCAAATAAAACAGGGAAGCAGGAAAAACACTTTAAAAAAGAAGGTTTCAAAAAGTTTTTTTATAAGTAGGTATGTCTGTAAGACATTGTAAAACATAAAACTTGTAACGTATGACAATATTTTAAAAATAGTTATTAAGAAAGAATCATGTAGTCAAAATGAAAAGATCCGTTCAGAAATTGGGGGTTTGGGCAATAACTCCTACACACATCTAGGGGTTGTTGGTTTGGGGCACTAAGCATTAATATCATTAATTCTTTAATAAATAAAAAACAAATACAAGTAGGTAACACTAAACAAAATATATTCACACATAAAAAATATTGAAAAATATATACAAAAATAACATATTATTATATATTTTGGTACAATTTCTGATAAAATAGCACACATAATTTCAAAAAACAACATAAAAGTAGCTTTCACACCAGCACAAAACATTTCTTAATTATTTTTAAATGCCAAACAAAAAACACCCCCCCTTAAAAAAGCATGTGTTTATAAGTTAAGTTGTAGCGAATGGAATAGCTCGTATATAGATTAAACTTTAAGAAATTTTAATATTAGATTTAATGAACAAGGCATCTTCTTTGTTAAACAAAGAAAACTCTAAACTCGCAAAACATTGTTTGGAGATTTGTTTCATTGTTTCCCAGATATTAATAATTTAAAAAATTTGATAATGTCCCAAGAAGTAAGAAACTTATATCTTAGAATCAATTGAAATTTACAAACATAATAAAAACACTACCATAAACCTACTAAATGACCAAACCGACCTGTAGAATTCCCCGCTATTCACAATACTTAAGGATATATAACTTAATTATTAAAGAATTTGTCTGTATTATATTGCTATAAACATCCTTTGTTAAATCCATTTATAAGGGTACACCATAGTTTTAAGGTGTTCAGTTTGATAATGTAGTAGTTCTATGAAACCTTAGTCACCAAGCATTTTTTAAAACCAAGTGATATTATAACAAAGTAAAATATTCATATTTAGGCAATATCACAAAATAACGGACTATTCAATCCAACATTTCAAAAGACTTTTCTGCAGTGTATTTTCATATTAGGATTTAATAGTTTAAATATAATAAGTCGTTTCCATAACACATTGTATTGAAAAAGACGGTACTTATTAATGTGAAACTATCAAAAAAATTATTTCCTTGTCGGGCTTCCATTGTCTTTATTTTGTTACTTAACACAACGTTTCGGTTAGTTAGTATCTCTAACCGTTTTCAAGTTTAAACTAAATTATAATTCTAAGGCTACTGTCTTAAATACTATCCATGTTTACTAAATATATGGGTAATTTGATTCATGAAAACTGCTTCTTTGAACCTTCGTTTTCTCCAGTGCTGTTCCTTGTCCAAAACCTTGGCTTCTGACCACTGCATATTATGCTGGTTGGTCCATACATGTTCCGCTATACCTGATCTTGAAGTTTCACCTCTTTGAGAATGTTTCAGATGTTCTTTAACTCGTACGGGAAGAGGTATTTTTGTTTCTCCAATGTACAAGTGCCTCTCGTAATCTGTTGCAGGTGTGGTCAATTTTATTGGAGATTGGTTCGTAATCTTCCTCCAAAGTATGTTCCTTGATTTCCTCAAAGCGTTGAGTAACTTCAGTTTCAAGGGCTGATTTCTTCCATCTATGGTAGTTAATCTGTGAGCGCATTAAGGCTTTATTAGCGTTGTCTAGAATACGTCGGGCTCTGGTTCCAGGTATTGGAGCTTTAAGTCGAAATCCAACTGGTATGACGTCGCTGTCTCTGGCTTCGCATAAAAACGCGATGTACGTTTGTTCCTTGGTCATTTTGATATTTGCCTTTTCGTAGCCTTTGAATTGTTCGCTGATACCGGGTTCGTACCGTACCTTAATCACGGATCGAATCATTCAAACTCCATGAAACAGGGCATAATTCAAACTCTGTATCACAGAGCATCTAACGTTTGCAACAATCAGGAAGACCTTAATATTGAAACTTCAAACATCAAAAAAGATTTAAAACAGAATGGTTACCCTGAAACCTTTGTAATTAATCATCTCAAAACTTAATAATCGCGAAGTAAAAACTAATGCAGAAACGAAAGAGGAGCAAGCATTTCTTACAATACCTTACATCAAGGGAATTTCTGAAAATATTAGAAGAATAACCTATAATATCAAAACAGCCTTTAAATCCGGAAATACTCTTAGAAGCTTTCTTACAAAAGTAAAACCCCCAGTAATGAAAACACAAAAAATTGTATCTATCAAATCCCTTGCGAGTGTGGCGAATCGTACATTGGAGAAACAAAAAGACCTCTTCCCGTACGAGTTAAAGAACATCTGAAACATACTCAAAGAGGTGAAACTTCAAGATCAGGTATAGCGGAACATGTATGGACCAACCAGCATAATATACAGTGGTCAGAAACCAAGATTTTGGACAAGAAGCAGCTTTCATGAATCAAAATACCTATATATTTAGTAAACCAAGTATAGATATCCCAAATATCTGGACGCCACTTCTTGTCCAAAACCAACAGCTCAAACTCCACACTCCAATAAGCACGTAGGCGGAGTCATCAAGCTTCACTGCACATGGATAGTATTTAAGACAGTAGCCTTAGAATTATAATTTAGTTTACACTTGAAAACGGTTAGAGATACTAACTAATCGAAACGTTGTGTTAAGTAACAAAACAAAGACAATGAAAGTCCGACAAGGTAATTATTTTGTTGATATTACTTCATTGTCTACCACCAAACAATGTAGGACTATGTTTAAAAATAAATAAAACGAGGCTCTTCTAAAACTTAAAGCGAATAAAGCTTAATTATTATTAAAGGCAATCATTAGCTCTAATTTAAATTAAGCAAGAGTTAATTAACTTCCGAAATAAGAGCTCTTAATGCCAATAGTAAACTGTCTTAACTAATCGTAATCGACATTTTAAACCTCGTATTAGTTAACTCTCTAGGTACTGTGCGAGAAAAAATTATTTGCATCAAAGAGGGCCTTGCATCTAAGGACGTAATGCTTAGCCGTAAAGCTTAATACCTGTTGGGTGTCAGTAACTACCTGAATTAACAATCAATCAGTTATTCCGTCATCTTTGACAGTCGTTACAAGTAATTTCATTCATCGCTAATTTTTCCAATTTCTTGAACAATTCACACAATGGGCTTTACGGAACAGCACAAAACATTCATAATTGAAGCGTATTTTCGAAACGAGGTTAGAGTTAATTGTAAGTGGCAATACAATCCGGGTTGTGCATGGACGATTTTCACGAACATTTTTCTAACGTTGCTTTTATTGCTGGGGATTTTTATCATTGCCTGAAAAGAACCGTGGCTGTGTTTAGGGAAACAGGTTCTATACAACACAAAAAAGGAGCAGGAAGACCATCTGTAAGAACAGAAGAACTTGTTGCAAACGTTCGTGAAATAATTTAAAATACGCCAACAAATTGTATAAGACGCCTGTCCCAAGAAGTGGAAAGATCTTATGGAATATGCAGGACTATTCTTAAGTGCAAGTATTCCAAGAAATGCAAGCCGCAGATTTTGAAAGACGCAGGAATTACTCTCAATGTTGGCAAATTTATTGGAAAGAAATGGTTTATTAGACCTGACATTTTCGGATGAAGCCTGGTTCCACCTCTCCGGTTATGTGAATCTCAGAATACACGCATGTAGAGTAGTGAAAATCCCCATTTTTTTGTAGAGTCCACATTGCACCCTCAAAAAATTGGTGTCTGCTTAGCTGTTTCCCGAAGAAGAATTGTTGGTCCTATTTTTTTTTCATGACACAGTTACAGCACAGCGGTATAGAGACAATATTTTGAATCCATTTGTGGAGCAATTACTTGACGACGAACTACGTTTTGAATATTTTTAACAGGACGGTGCAAGCGCCCATACAGTCGCCGAAACTATTAACTACTTATGCATTTTTTTCGACGACAGCTTGATCAGTTTTCGATTAGACATTGAATTCCCACCTACATCACCTTGTTTAACGGTTATGATTCCAATATAAAAAATAGTTACACACTTTTTCGATATGCTACAATATTATCTTTTAATTATGATATAATATTTTGTTGTATAATAATATAATATAATATAATGTATTTTGTCTCCTTATCCTATAATTGCTTGTTGTTGGATATTCTAATTAATTAAATAAAATAAATAAAAAAATAAATAATTAAGTTCACATTGATTCGCCATGAAGAAGCGGTTTAATTATTACTGCGTTACGATTTTCATAAAAATTATATTATGAAGTTCTTTTTCAACCCGGAGAAAAACCTAAGAAGTATTAGTTAAATTAATGGAAGCAATTATTGAATATTTCTCGTCTAGTAATCCCGAAACCCGACATTTTAAATTTAATTATTTTCGAGATTATTTTATCAATGTCGGATTCGGTATGCTTTGATGTTTTAAAGCTTAATAAAATGTTAAAAATATTAATAAAATCGATAGCAAACTCCGTTTCAAGTAATGCTCTATCCATTGAGCACTACCTTTTTAAAATTTATACATACCCAACTCTCCACTACTAAAATTGAAAACTAAAAGGATAACATTTCAAATACATTTCTGAAATATAACCAACCGAAACTGATATTTAATACAAAAAGTTACTCTCGTATCAAAATTTGTTTTCATCTAAAAGCCAAGCGATATAGGCTGAGCCTCGGCCGAGCTGTCCCAAGTACATTATGTTATTATGTACGTTGAGCGGAAAATTGCCGGTAATTTATTAATGTTTTTATAATTGGTTTTGTCAAATTTTTTTTCTTATTTTTAGAAAACGTATACGTAAAATATGCCACGAAAAGGGTATTATGGTAATGTAATAACCTATAATATTTAAATAGACTACTTCTGGGGTGTACAGAAACACCATACTTTTTCACATCGCACAAATATTGGTGTAATGGCATCATATTAAAATTGATATTTTTTAAATTTGATAAAAATAGTTATCTTAATTATAAAATGTAATTTATTGTAGTATTTCCTATTTCTAATACATTTACCATAATATACCGGTGTGGCACACCTGTAACTGAGGCATGTTTTAAAAGATTGTGCCTCCCCCTTTAGCATGTCGTTGTAGACACGTCGACGTATGTCTACTTTGTATTATGCAAGCCTTAAGAAATATACTTACACTAATTGACTTACACTTTGTTGTTGTTGTACTTACTTAGAATGATTGATTTGCATTTTTTCAATTTTTTTGTTTTTCATACAGATTTTTTAAGATAGCTATTTCCAATTTGTCACACTTTTTAGTTTTTGGAATAGGTACCCTGTATAAATACTGATACCACAATTTAGCTTTCGGTTTTTTCTCCCTATATTTTTATCGTATAAGGGGTACAATTCGTTTTTCGGGATGCTGTAAGCGTTTTACTATTCCTATAACTAATTTAATTATAAAATTGTGACTAGATTACGTAAAAACAGTGTTTTATAATTTAAAAAAGTCTAAAATGAATATATTAAAACTGCTCTCCTAAAAAACGAAGTTTTTGTACTTAACATAGTCTGGCTCTGGGGTACAGATATGTGAGAGTAGGTATGGCGTACGTATTTATGGCCTTAGTAAGGTTCTTGAAATTTAACTTGGTTTTTATCAGTTTGGTAAGTCTATTTTTGAATTCACTTATAAGCTCTGTTTTGATGTGGGTATAGTTTAGTTTGGTGTCTTGATGGAATCCTAGGTATTTGTATGTTTCGCCTCTGAGCATGTTGTCTAGTGTTTTATTATTGACCAATTGAACCTCATGATGTTCTTTCCAATGGCCTTTGTTTATGTGGAGTACTCTATTATTATTATTATTATTATTATTATTATTATTATTATTATTATTATTATTATTATTATTATTATTATTATTAATATTATTAATATTATTATTATTATTATTATTATTATTATTATTATTATTATTATTTTATTATTATTATTATTATTATTATTATTATTATTATTATTATTATTATTATTTCTTGCAACCGGCATTATGCGCCACCATAGCACTGGTAAATTCCCAATAGTCATGTCATGTGCTAAACGTCTGGTATAACCGTAAGTCGCATAATATAAAGGGTTTTCCAATAAGAACGAAGATTTCAAAATGAAATAAAATTAAAATAATTTTCAGATACAACAAAACGTTTTATATTATCTTAAAGTATAGTCGATAACATTTATGTTTTAAATAACACATCGTTTAAATGTCCTCCGCGACTTCGTGTACACGAGCGAATTCGACGAACCCAATTTCCGATGACTTTATGCAATAAATCGGGCGTGATCAGACTAATGCAAGGTTCAATGTTCAACTTTAATGCATCAAGTGTTTGTGGTCTATTATCATAAACCTTAGATTAAAAATAGCCCCACAATAAGTAATCTAAAGGAGTTAAATCACAGCTTCTTGGAGGCCACTGAACAGTAGCATTCCTTGAAATTATCCTTTCGTCAAACTTTTCTTGCAGTATATCGATAGTTTCATGAGCAGTGTGACATGTGGCACCGTCTTGCTGGAACCACATATCCTCCAAATCAAGTGCATCTAAATTTGGCCACAAAAAATTTCTTAACATCTGTCGATATCGTTCACCATTCACTGTAACTGCATCTCCTGCCTCATTTTGGAAAAAAAATGGTCCGATGATGCCACCATACCATAAACCACACCATACAGTTACCTTTAGCGGATACAAAGGCTTCTCATGAATCTGTTGTGGATTGTTTTCACACCAAAAACGGCAATTTTGCTTGTTAACGTATCCACTTAACCAAAAATGAGCTTCATCTGAAAAGATAATTTTTTTGGCAAAATTAGGATCCCTTCCAAGTTGTTCTAAACTCCAAGCAGAAAATTCTCTTAAGTTCTTGGGTCAAAACAATCTTATATGGGTGTAAATTCAAGTATTCTTTCAAAATACGCCAAGTTGTCGTTTTTTTAATCCATAACTCTTGAGCACGACGAGGAATTGATAAATTTCGATCCACTGCAACACTAGCTCTTACAGCAGCAATATTCTCAACAGTTCTTGCGTTTCGATGTCTTCTTGGTGTTTTTACATCGTAAAGAGTAAAATAATTTTCAAATTTCTCAACGATGCGACGAATGGCAAGCAAAGGAGGACGATTATTTACACCAAAGTTTTCGCGAAGTGCGCGATAAGTGTTCACAAAAGATCGTCTATTTTCGTAAAATTTTTGGATAATAACCAAACGCTCTTGAAGCGCGTATTTAGCCATAATAAATTGTTATAGTTTACTGACAATAACTGACAACTGGTGACAGGTATAACTTTATTACCATGGTTACTATATCGTTTCAAAATCATATCGTTCTTATTGGAAAACCCTTTAGTAGCTGTTATTCCTTTGAAGAGCTCCGAAAATACCGTTATCCAAATTTGCAGGATTCATATCGTATTATACTTTCCAAAATATTCTAATGGATGGTCATCAAAAGAAACCCTGGTATACCCGGTCTTGAGTAGAGCCACTGTGACAGGGTTAATAATACCTAATCCATATCCAAATTTTTTCCATTTACGGTAAAAGAGTTTTAAAGCTTTCGAGCTTACAGACCGACTGGCGGAAATGGAAAACATGTTTTTCGGGATATGGGAACCGTTGATATCTGATAATATATCAAATAAATATTTTTCCTATACGACCACCTATTAAAATGAGAAAAAAAGCCAGGTTTACTTGGCTAGAATGTGTTTTTTTATCTCACTCGTATTGAAACATATTTTTTCTACTTGTGCTGAAATGGAAAACAGCTGACTGCTGACGAATTTAACAGCAAAACTATTTAAAAAAATAACAGTTTTATGGGACGCCTGCCTTGGGGCAAATTGGGTGGCTGGGTGGGGTAAAGACACTAGGGCATTAGTGCAAATAAAAAAACTCTTTTTCGTTAATTTTGGGAACCATTCAGAGTTTTTATGATAAAAATATATAAAACAAAAGGGAAAATAGGTCAGGCAACATACTAAACAATGACAACGGAGATGCGCACTCTCTCCCACTAAATATGTTAAGTGAGTTGGGCTACAGAAAAAAAGGGTTTAGCTAGAACACAAGTATTAAATACCTAGTTATAATTTTGGACCGCATTATGTAATTACGAATTAAGCGACAAAATTTTAAAAACGAGTTAACGGTGCCATCTTTTAGTAATCGTTAAAACATATGTAACAAAAACTTTTTTTACTTAAATTTCCTATTTTACCCTTTTTACAGGCACCTGTATTAAATGACATTTTTATATTTGTCAAAGTTAATACTATAACCAACGTTTTGTAACGAATTATTCGCCAAAACGATATTACAAAATATAATTTTGTTATATTTATTTTTGTAATATGAAATTAAGCGCCAATTGGCTGAACTTAATCCGCAATCATTTCATACTAAACCAGTGTAGTTTTATTTTTTTTACTTTTGATTTAAAGAATTAAGCGTCATACATGTCGGTTAATTCTTTCTGAAGATTTAAAACTATACTTAACTTTAATAGTTATATCGAATTAAGCGACCATTTGGTATATAGTGGTCATAAATGGGGGAATATTCGCAATTTTAAAACATAGGTATATAGTATACTACATTTCGCACTTGCCTAAAAAAAACAAGGTTCTAAGATATTTGGTACGACTTTGGGGCAACTCAACAAAATTATTTATTTTTATTGATTTAAATATCTCGAAATCGTTAAATGCCCCTTAATTCGTAATTACATAACGCGGTCCAATTTAAGTTCGATTTTTACAATTATCTTACCTAGAATAGGATACTATACCCATATAATATTTAAGGATACAGGACAAGCATGACAAGCAAAGTACCTACTTTATGTAAGTAAATTGATTTTAATAATAAGGTAAGAATTATTCAAAACAAATCGAATAAAGGACTATCATAATTTTACAAGCTATGGATATTTAACTTCATCTCTATCTATCTTCCAATATTGAGGGACTTCTTAGGAGATGAGTGTTTTTGTAGTATTTTGTAATTAGGTAATCTTTTATAAAAAGGATGCAAGAAGGTGAAGGAGGTAAAAAATCAAAAACGAAATTTATTCAGTGTACAATACATAGATAGTAGGATAAGCGTAAGCAAATAAGAGAAGGCATAGACCTAATAAAATAGTTATTTATGCAACAAGGGTGTAAAGTAGCATTTTTTTTACGATTGGGAAATTTTTCGCACGAGCCGCAGGCGAGTGCGCAAATCACATGAGTAAAAAAAAGGCACTTTACGCACGAATTGCATACACAATTTTTTCTACTACCGGACGTTATACAGGGTCGCTGTTATGTATTGAAATGGTCGATTATTTCTTAAAGGAAAAAATATTAAGAACAAAAGTTATAGGAACAATAACAATAATAAAATTTCATATATGTACTTACAAATACGGATTTATATTCAATTTAATTGTGGACTATATGAATATTAAATGTACAGCTATTAGAATTATTAAAAGTTAATCCTTGGCTCTTAAGTCTAGAATTTACTTGTGAACCTTCACAATCCACACGTCTGCTGTTACAAGCCACATTACAACTATATGTAAATAGTGTATCAGTTAGCTTATTTATATTGGTTGAAACTTCAGAAGACAAATTTGATGTAATATTACTTATTTCGATTTCAGGAATATTGTCAAACGTACTAGAGGAAGCATCATTTGTTAATATTTTATTCGATATGTCAATTTTTTTGCTCAGTGTACTGTCAATGTAACCCTCTGCGACGGCAGATGATTTCCATCCCCCATGCTTCTGTACTGTTATAAGGTCTCCTCCAGAATTTGCCAACATAGTGGCAGATGACCTTCGAAAAGAGTGACCAGTATAACATGTTGGATTTGGCAATTTCAGATATTCAGCTATTACAGAAGGCATCTTACCAAATGTGTTTATGCCCACAGGTTGTTTCGAACATTTATTTTGGGCATATTTTAAAAATAATCTGGATGATTCAATATTAGGTCTTAATGTCATATATTTTATAATGTACGATAAATAATTTATGGAATTATTTGGGTTTAGAACTGTAAAAATTCTTTCCATACCATTTTTTGAATCAGGAATTCTTATAATAAGGACTGTTTCCTTGTTCTCAACATCATTTATTGTCATTTTCATCAGTTCTTCTCTGCGACAAGCCCCAGAAATGCCAATAATAAATGCAACCTAAAATAATAAATCGTGTCGATATAAAATCTATAATAACTATTAAATACAAACATTTTATAGAGAATCTAAAAGTATTAAGAACTAAGGTAAAACTTCTATAATTTTGATACGATATTTTACCTTACCAATAGAATTAAATTGATGTAACGTTACCTTTATCATTAAAAACTTCGAATCCGGAGCCTCCAAAATAAACTTGATGAAATGATTTTTCTCAAATATTCCTGATTTCTTTGCTTCGTAGCCTTTGCTTCTCTGTTTAAGAAAGGCAATTAACTTGTGGTAGGTTGAAATATCTACTGAATTTTTAATTTTCAAGGTATGGAAAATATTGGCCACATTGTCGATGATTTATAGCTTTTTAATTCATCTTAAAAATAAGCTAGCAAAACATTTTCTGAGTACCTTGTCACTTTATTTTTCTTGCACCAACTAATAAACAATGTATATTTTTGCTCGTAAATTAACCGAGACTTGTTGGGAAGCAAATTGCAAGTAGCTTCCTGTGCAGAATCTGCAATATTCGGCGGAGTGTTCTCAAAATCCGATAAATCACTGTCCATAATGTTGGGATTTAAAAATCTGAAATAAAATTAAACGAAATCATAACAATATAACACATTTGATATCACAACTCAAAACTTACCATATTAAAATCTTCACTAATTCCTAAAATCATTAAACCACCTGGCATAAATCACAAATTGTCAACATTCAGATACGTCAAACAGAAATCGCCATTTGTCCATGGCCAACCAGACCAATTTTAAGTAAAAATGCAGGTATCCATATCAATGTAATCATTCATATTTTTTACTTTTTTTAACTAGTGCGTAAAGTAAATTACTTTACTTTAAAGTTAAATTTTAGACACCTTCCATAGTGTGTAAAGTTAGTGTTTTACGCACGGTAGTAGAAAAAGTCTATTACCTGGACTGGGTAAGTTAAAATGTGTAAAATGAGCATTGTTTTTTTTTGTTTTAATATAAACTATTCTGTTGGAATCCGCCAAATTTGTTTAACATTTTTTAACTCTAGTGTTGAAATTACTTTTTCAACTCTGGTGTTAAAATAATTTGTTTAACACAATGGTGATTTTAAAAATAGGAAAAATTGTCTACATTACCTTGTGAGAGTGACTTTCTCAAACTTGGAGGAGAATTTCCACACTCTGCTTACGCCTCGTGCTAAATACCTCCTCGTTTGTTTATACTACCTGTTGACACTTATTATGTAATATACTAGTTCGCGTATACGTTCTCTGTGAGGAATGTACGTTACAAGACCGGAAAGTAGTGTTTTTCAGGTCGAGACAAGCATTTCCAGGGCGAGCCATAGGCGAGTCCTGGAAGCTTGGAGAGGCATAAATGGATGGCATAAATAGCTATTTTACGACCAACACTTCGATATATTTTATAATCTACGCGAAACAAATTTGACATAAAGAACAAAATTAAAAATCAACGAACTGTCACTCGACAATACATCGAAATGTTGTTGTCATAATAACGAAATCAAGGTATCTTGTATTATCAAAGAGCGATTGGAAAAACAAAAAACAGGGTGACAGTGACATTAGAGACCGGAAAAGTGACATTAGAGTCCGGAAAAGATTTTTCCGGTCTCTAATGTCACTTTTCCGGTCTTGCGATCGGAAAAACGTTATTTTCTAGACGAAAAATTGTCCAGAAAGTGTAAATTTTCTGGTCGGTTTAAAAAAAAAACACATACATACCTCTGATTGATTATAAATTATTTACCAAAATAAATGAAAACTTATTACATGGTAGTGCTCCCGTCAATAAAAGTTTATATCTTATTGCCCAGATTGACGATATGAAATAAATCTTTCATGTACAAATTTACATTCGGTCTGTAAATAGTGAAGTGGCAGCTTGTAATAAATACGTAATTTATATATTTAGAGTGCATCCTTAACAAAACTTACAACATTGCTCGTGCATGGTTAAGTTAAAGTAAATAATATAAAACTCCCGATTTCGTTGCGTAATTCGTCTCATTTTAATTAGAAATTTGCTGATCATAGAAAGTCATTAATTTAAAAGCGGTTAAGTTGCCTCGCTGCAAATAATTTTTTTTTGACGTCTTACATTTCAATCACAAGTTGTTTTCCGTATGAAAAAAAAAATAAAAACCGCAAAAAATCTTGTTTAATAGTATATTAACGTACACGTTTTATAAAGCATCATTTTATAGCACGCGTTCATGTTAAAAAACGAGCCGCTTGCGGCGAGTTTTATAACGGGACAAGTGCTTAAAACTGCTTTATATAACACGTACGTTATACTATTTTTTTCTAACTTGTAGTTTTTTCAATAAAAACACATATTTAAAAAGAAAATAAATCCTTCAAATTTTGTAAATTTTTATGTCTAAATTTTATGTTGGTAATACTATTTTTTATCATAGTAGCCTCTGGGCAACACAAATTATTTTGCGAACTGTCATTTTTTGATTTATTGACCCATTTTCACCACGAGATTCTAAAGTTATTTTAGCGATATGAGATTTGAAATTGGACGGAATACGTTGTGTGATCCTTCTTCGTCAATAAAGTTATTATTTAATATATGTTTTTTAATAAACTAAAACAATACATACATATTTGTAGATCTAGGCAACCAAACATACATACGTGGGTTCGTGTAGTATTTTGCATATTTGGACTAAAAAATATTAGTTATCTAGAATGCTATGTAAACGGTGAAAGAAACATGTCATGTAGGGCCAACCTTTAAATAATAAAATTCGGAGTTCGAAATAGATCTTTTTCGAGACAAAATTAGAAAAAATAGTTTATTTCACTTCTTTACAATTTTCGACCATTTCCATTACCTTTGGGTATACCTACAACCACAAAGAGTGCTTTTATTTAATGCAACACTAAGATATCCTGTAAATATTTACCTTTAAGAGGAAGTAACCCCTTTTCCACAATGAAAGTTGCCGAACGTTTTGCTGGTCAAACGAAAAGAAAAAATAAAAATTGGTATTTAGAAAATAAATTCTACTTTAAATACCCCATCTAGAAAAGTAAATAAGGATCGAAAATATTCCCAAAATTTTTTTTAGAAATTTTTTTTATTTTTAGTAATTTTGTAATATCTTAAACAATTCTTTATTGGTCAAAAGCAAAATGACTTTCCCGGGTGTAAAATGTTGTACCAAACAATTTTTCTTAAAGCCATTTTTCAATATCGGCCTTACTTTTTTCTCAAAAACGTTGGCGCGTAAATCCACTTTACACGCTCAAATTCACTTTACGCGCCCAACGTTTTTGAGAATAAAGTAAGGCCGATATTGAAAAATGGCTTTAAGAAAAATTGTTTGGTACAACATTCTACACCCGGGAAAGTCATTTTGCTTATGACCAATAAAGAATTGTTTAAGATATTACAAAATTACTAAAAATAAAAAAAAATCTAAAAAAAATTTTGGGAATATTTTCGATCGTCATTTACTTTTCTGTATGGGGTATTTAAAGTAGAATTTATTTTCTAAATACCAATTTTTATTGTTTCTTTTCGTTTGACCAGCAAAACGTTCGGCAATTTTCATTGTGGTAAAAGGGGTTACTGCTCTTAAGTAATATAACCTTATGTTACATAAATTTAAAAAATCATTTTTAGTTAGTGCAACTCTAGGTTAAGGTAGGATATCCTACTGTTTCACTGAATTTTTCACTCTTAAAATATTATAACCTACTGTTGCTGGACCAAATTTATGGCGCCAATAACGCGTGTTTTCTTGTCAGTGTATTAAGAACGAGTGTGAAAATGAATGAAATTACCATTTAGTAAAGTTATTTTTTAAATAAAGCGTTATCTTGTCCTTGAATAGGTAGCAATTTTTTTTTTGTTATTTTTGATCAAAACTATAAAAAATTATTCATCATTATTTACAGTCTTATTTTAGGAGTATTCTATAAGTTTTATTAATTTTTTTTCAATTGTAAACTTAGGGTTATGTTTTATTCTAGGCGTGTATTTTGAGAGGAACACAAGGACAAGTATTAGATATCCTTATTTTTTTTAAGTATTCAGTGTGACAGTAGGATATGTCTAATTTTTTCTAAATTTGATACTTTAGTGTATTTTACAGTTACATCTTCTTAACTACATTAAAATTCTGTACACTTGCCGCTAAAATCATTTAGAGTTATGTTTTACAAGTTTATTTTATTTTAGCATTAAATAACGCCAAATTTTAAATTCAATTTTCTGAAGAACAAAGATTTTTCACATATCTTACTGTTGCTTTATGGCGACAATATTTGTAAAAAGTAGTATTTGAGATGACCTAAACAAATCTCCAAACCAAAAATATGTTGGACGCACCCGATTCAACTTATTAACACGTAATATCTAATACTTTTTGGGCATGAAAATCAGTTTCGACCCGGTAGTAGTAAAATTCTAATATGAGTATTTCATTTTTTCGCATTAATGTTGGCCGTTATAATTAGATTTTTATTTATCTAAAACATATACAAATAAAATGGAAATCAAAGAAAAAAAAGTAAAGATTTTAAGTATGTCTGCCCATATAGATAAATAAAAATATTTTTTTAATCTTTGATCAAAGACCTAACACAACATTGATATTAATATACATAGGTGCTATAAGAAATAATTATAGTAAGTTCAAATTTCATATTATTATATTCAAAATTAAGAAACATTTGATAATGCCAAGAACAATTTAATAGACTTGTGAAACAAATAATAGTATGCTTTTTGCATGCATATTTGTTTTATAATGGTATTAAATTATTGTTCTTAGGATTATCAAATGTTTCTTAAACTTACTTGTTAGAATACCTAATATAAAAAATATAACATATAAGAAAAGATACATATTCCAGCTAGACGTATGCTCTCTGTTTGAATCCTAAAGACAAACAATATTCCAACTTTTATCACATCTCTAGTGTCCATATCCATATAGGGATATAAAAAGAAAAGTTTCATGATGGAAAGTATTGGCATTTGCTAAAGGCTAGTTCTAGTTATCTTTTGCATAAGCATTCTAATAGTATTTCCGGCTGTCTGCTCTGTTAAAAAGTTGAGTGGGTATACTCCTAGCCGAAATTATTAATATACAGCGTGTCCAAAAACCATCTTAACATTATGGGAAACTTTTTTATTTTTGACTTTACGAAAAAAAGGTACTCTTCATAAAAAGTTCTGCGTGTTGATAAAATAACACCCAAATCAAAAATTTTGAGCCAGCATATACGGGGTGTAAAAGTGTAAGTAAAAAATATTAATACCGTAGGTGGAAAACTATATTTAACAATTTTAATTACAAAGTACAATAATGAAATAAAGGGACTAAAGTTGCCACTCGAAAGGCGACTTAGCTTAAAAGGAAGGAACTGTGGCGTAAAGTTTTTTCCTGATTCCATAGTTTCTCTAATTAGCTCACAGAGGGTTTCAGAAAAGGGCGGGCAAGATTTTAAAAAGCGGTATTCATTCTTGTTTACCTAGTAGGTCTAGCACGCCTTGGAAAATAAAACCAAATGAAACTATGACAAATAATTGTTATATATTATAAGTAAAAAATATTAATACCGTAGGTGGAAAACTATATTTAACAATTTTAATTACAAAGTACAATAATGAAATAAAGGGACTAAAGTTGCCACTCGAAAGGCGACTTAGCTTAAAAGGAAGGAACTGTGGCGTAAAGTTTTTTCCTGATTCCATAGTTTCTCTAATTAGCTCACAGAGGGTTTCAGAAAAGGGCGGGCAAGATTTTAAAAAGCGGTATTCATTCTTGTTTACCTAGTAGGTCTAGCACGCCTTGGAAAATAAAACCAAATGAAACTATGACAAATAATTGTTATATTTGTCAAGGCGGGCAGTTTGGTTTCCTTTTTATTAAATATGGTGCTTAAACTTACAATGGAGGAAAAAGTTAAAATAGTATTACCTAGTTATCGGGGACCACTGCAATACGTACAGAGGGGCTGCTCAAATTTTTATTCCAAGATATCCAAATAAAATGATTAGCCATTTGACGGTTGGAAATATAATTTAAAAATACCGGGTCTGCAAGTAATAAATTTTCCGACAAGCACCAGGCTTGGCGTACGGACGATTTTTGTTTTTCTCTTGGTTTCAAGGTGAGGTAGAAGATGACCCATTTTTCGCAAGAAAAATATTATTTTCAGATGAGGCGATGTTCACCTGAATTGGAGTAGTGTGTTCTCAAAACTATAGGTGGTGGAGTGATGAGAATCCCCACTTTGTAATTAAATGTCGTGACCAGTATTCTTTCAAGACAAATGTTTGGTGCGGTGTTTTTAAGAACCAAATTGTAGGGCAGTACTTAAATTTACTTGAACTTTTTGGATACTGAATTATTTGAATTTTTTCATGGACTACCACTGAATATAAGATACACACTTTGGTTCCTTCCAACATGACGGTGCTCCATATCACAGCTCTGCAAGAGTGACTGAATTCTCACACCGAACATTTCTACACAGGTGGATTGGACGCAGGTCAGAATATGCTTCGCCACTAAGGTCACCAGATCTAACACCTGGATTTTTTTATGGGGATTCTTAAAACAAAAAGTTTATACCCATAGACCCTTTGAAACCATAGACCATTTGGAGAGAGTTATCAGAGAATGTGTCCAAGAAATTTTCCCCCAGATGGTTAGAAATGCAGTAACGGAATTTTCACGACGTACAACCATTTTGTATTGAAAAGAATGGTGGTCATGTTGAAATTTAGTGTATTATTCATTATTGTACTTTGTAATTAAAATTATTAAATATAGTTTTCCACCTACGGTATTAATATTTTTCACTTTCTTAACACCCCGTATATGCTGGCTCAAAATTTTTGATTTTGGTGTTATTTTATCCACAAGCAGAACTTTTAATGAAGAGTACATTTTTTTCGTAAAGTCAAAAATAAAAAAGTTTCCCATATGTTAAGATGGTTTCTGGACACGCTGTTTGAGCAAATGATAAAAGCATTCTCAGTTTGCTGATGCTTCCACTATTCCAATGTATTTTTGTCAAATATGTTAGTTAGTTTATTTTTTGTTTAAGATCTGTGCTGTGCAGTAGGCACCCCGACAATAAGCTTTTAGTAATGTATTTTTAATTTTAAAGCCCGGACCTGTCTATTATCTCCATTCGTTAAATGAGGATTTTTCCGTGCGCACGCCTTTGTATGCTAGACTGTATTTACATGCGCAAAACCATAAATTTTCCCCTTACGTGATTATTTTTTGCCAATCTCAAGGTATGATATTATTATGTCTATGGATGGTGCGACGACGATAAAGTAAACATCATCGTATTGATAAAAGATCATAATAAAAGTCATAAAGACTTCCCTGGTATTTATTTAAATAATTCATTTTAATGTAACCACAAGCAACTTCTATTCTCTCCTTTTAATAAAACTGTATAACAAAGCTAAAGAAAATAAACTAGCAAAAATATAAATCATACACTGTTTCATCGAATTTGACAGCCTAATGTTTTGGTACGATCTTATAAAATCATAAAACCTTCAAAGAATAGATATAGATCATGATTTATATTGTGTGCTGGGTATTTTTTAAAAATGTCTATTTAAAAAGCGTTAACAAGAGTGTAAATAATTACTTATAAATTGCCGAAAAACATGTTCTATTATTAGAACCGTTTAGGAAAATGTGAAATTTTTAAATTTCGTAGGTCAATTAGCACTTAGTCATTACCCCATATTAAAAAACACTGGCTTTGCTTAAAATAAATATTCTAGAGTTGCCAACGTTCTGGGTTATGGGGTGTCCAGGGTATTTTTAAGCAGCGTCCTGGGTGTTTTAAAGCGTCCTAGTAGCGTCCTGTGTTTTTAAATTCGTGCGCACCAATGCTGCCGGTCGGCAATGACGCGCCTCGAAGGTAGAGGTCATTGACGCGTTTTTAAAGCAAAGCTGTAGTTGTAAAAATGTACGTTCAGTAGGTGGTGGTGGTGGTGCATGGTATCTAATTATTTTAAGTAATTAGGGGACATGAAGCTACAGAGCGACTTACTGTTGTGGCCCACAACACGACTTTGTAAGGTTGTGGCACTCCTAACCTATTTTTAAACTTGGATAAGTGTGTATCCTTGTCATTTACAAGAAATATAGACGTTGATGTTTCCAATTACAGCATAAATAATATCTAAAATTAGTGGAAGAAATACGTGACGTAGGTATCATAATGGACTCTAAGATGGTTTTTAAATCACATAATATAGAAAATATTGCAAACCAGTGTAACCGATTGTTAGGTTTTGTAATGAGAAACAGCTATAATTTTAGAGATCCCAAAACAATTCTTACCCTATACTACTCCTTCATTTACAGTGGCTTAAACTTTGCATCCGCTGTTTGTAGTCCGCAGTATGCGACCTATCAGCAGAGGCTTGAAAGAGTACAAAATAAGTTCTTAAGATTTGCAGCTCGCAAATTAGAAATGATTATAGTAAATAGTAACAGTTCACAGAGTCTTAATACAGCTACACACACCGCAATGGTCTAGGGATATTTATTTCACTGAGTGTAAGCAAGTTTTTATCGCACTTAAATGTTTTGGGTTGGTAAAATATGTTTAGGCTAATGATAAGAAATACGCATCTTAATGTTTTTTTTTGTATAAGAAATGTACTACATTATTTTATGTTTGCAAAAAGGGTCTTCGCCTTCGGCAAAAACTTGTTTTTAAATCAAAGTAAGTAGACAAATCAGTTTTAAAATTTGAAAATATTGGTCAGTATATTGTGATTCAAAGTAGAGTAAAGACTTCGGCTGTTACTTGTGTATCATGCAAAGACGCCATCTTAATCGGGATGAAATGTTGCGGGCTGTTGGAATGTTAGAAGCTGGTACTGTGCAAGCTCGTGTAGCTGAAACTCTCCACACATCACAGAGCGTAATCTCGAGATTATGGACACGTTTTCAAGAAACAGGTGATGTTTCTGAAAGACATCCAGACCCATCACGACTGACTCGGCCTGCTAAAGATCGTTTTATTGTGGCAGAAATCCCACAGTAACTGTTCCAGAAATAATGAATCGGGTACGCGAAACGCCTAATATCGCAATTTAAAATTCTACAGTTCGGTACAGATTGCATGAAGGTGTGGATTACGTAATAGACGACCATTGAGATGCCAGCCACTTTCTAGAGGGAATCGCGCTGCTCGTTTAGCTTGGGCAACCGAACACGACAATTGGAATAATAATAATCAATGGGCCCCAGTTCTTTTTACAGATATATATATATATATTATATATTATTTATTATATATTATATATTATATATTATATATTATATATTATATATTATATATTATATATTATATATTATATATTATATATTATATATTATATATTATATATTATATATTATATATTATATATTATATATTATATATTATATATTATATATTATATATTATATATTATATATTATATATTATATATTATATATTATATATTATATATTATATATTATATATTATATATTATATATTATATATTATATACAGTTTGGGTTGCATCCAGATTCAAGAAGGCTGAGGATATGGAGAGAACCTGGACTACAGCGAGTTTTGGAAAATATGCAAGAAGTCCACAGTTATAGAGGTGGCACAGTGATGGTGTGGGGTAGAATACGACTCGGCGGAAGAACCGATCTCGTTTTGGTTGAACATTTTTTAAATGCTCATCGATATGTGGAAAAGATTCTTCAACCAATTATCTTACCCCATGCAAGAGTTGGACCAGACTTTATATTGATGCACGACAACACTCGTCCTCATGTCGCTAGACATGCTGCACACTTTTTACATGACAACCATATCGCCGTTTCGCCATGGCCTGCTTAATCGCCAGACCTAAATCCAATCGAGCACGCATGGGATATGCTACAAAGAAGGGTTTTGCGTGAAAACCCTCAATTTCAGAACCAAGAACAACTGTTTGCTGCGTTAAATGCTGCTTGGTTAGCCATAGCTCAGGAAGATTTGGATAATCTTTTTCTGAGTATGCCCAGAAGGTGTCGCGCAGTGATAAACTCCAGAGGAGGGCATACTCGTTATTAAAAAAAAATGCAGCATTACAAAGAAATTGGTTTATGTTTAGAATATGACTTTTAATTTTGTTTGATGTTTAGTTGAAATAAAAAATTGATTGTACGCCACTGTAGCTTTTCTTTTCTGGTACCTATACTTAACTAAATATTGCATTTTGTATAGAATATGATACCTTTTTATAAATTATCCTTTTTTGGCCATATATTTTTAAATGCTTTGGTTTCTAACCCTAAAATAGAAATATTCTTAAACCATTGCGGTGTGTGTACATATTTTATACTATATGTGACAACAAGACAACGAAAATTGCTAGACCGTTGTGTAGTGATAATATCATGGTAATTTAGCCAATAAGAAATAGGAGTTATAATATATTTATTATATTATATTAATACTTAATGGACTTTAGTCTGTTACATTTCTACTTGTGATGGCGAATTGAAAGGAAAAGCCACTCTCTACTTTAGATATTATTGGTTATCTGTCAAAACCGATAGCCTATGAGCTTTTAGAGTTGCCTAGCACTCCTGTAATTGATACTTATGTCTTTACAGGGGATTTCCTGTCAACATTTTACTTACTTATATAAGTTTGTTGAACGTGTGGGTATGCTTTGGAAGTGTCCAACTTTGACACTAGATGGCGCTTAGCGCTTCATCTTTTTAACGGTCCTCCGCCTAAATTGTTCATAATTTGAACTTTGTGTTCCTTTCTTTCATCCAGATCCAAGCTTCATTGATGAGCCATGACATGGCAAAACGCGTCTGGGGTAGTGCTGGGAAGTTTAGTTCACTTTGCCGATTTCAATCTTTCGTTCTCGTTCAATAAAGTAAATAGTTCAAAAGACTAGTTCGTTTAGTTCATTTAGTTCACTGATTTATACTGGTATAGTGAAGTAAAAGAAATATTTTAAAATTTAAATTATATTATTAAATTAACAAAAAATACAGTAGACACCGACAAAATTTTGCCGATTTCAATCTTTCGTTCTCGTTCAATAAAGTGAATAGTTCAAAAGACTAGTTCGTTTAGTTCATTTAGTTCACTGATTTATACTGGCATAGTGAAGTAAAAGAAATATTTTAAAATTTAAATTATATTATTAAATTAACAAAAAATACAGTAGACACCGACAATATTTTTTATTCATTTCAATATCGAAATAGTCCGAAATCATCGCGGCATGCATCGGTCGGTCAGGTGACAAAACCTATAATCTCGGTCGTCTCGCTCTCGCTTGCGTAGTACATTCCGTTTAGACTTTAGTTCGCGTTGTTTCAATCTCTCAGTAATTACTGATTGAATCTTTTAGTTCAGTTGTCAGATTCGATCTTTTGAACTAGTTCGTTCGCGAACTACACAATTCTAGTCTGGGGATGAATCCGACGAAATAAAAGAAAAAACCACTCTCTACTTCAGAAATAAATAAATATATGAACACTTAAAAATAATTTCCAGCGATTTCTCTTGTTCACTTCCATTTTGTCCACTGAAAAAGTCAGGTTAATACTCAAGTTTAGAAGTTTGGAAAATTTGAAAAAACTGCCAATCGCTTTACCTATTTTAACATGTGTGTCTGGATATGTCCTCTAAATATGAAAAATAATATTTTAAAAGCCATATTTATTTTTTCCTAAAATAACTACCCTCGGGAGAATCCCAGCGACATTACTTTTTAAGTAACTGACGTTCAATTTTTAAGAAGCAGAACATTTTTTTGACACTTAAGCACTAAAACCTCGATGGAATTGACATTTTTCCAATACAAACATCGTATTTTTTAGATCTGCTGTCTAAAAATATTTTGTTTTGACGAAAAGCTGATACGCATATGTAAACCATTAGAAAACTTATAAGCCCAGAAAAGAATGAAAATTAGGTAAACAAAAACATCTCCAGAGCCCTAATTTAAAGGGAAAATATTTTTTACACGATATCTAATATGATTGGGGAGGTAAGGCTTCTTAAAAAGTTCCCTGCCCTAAACCTACCGCAAGCTTACTAAAAATTGTTAGGAAATGAAAAAAAAAATTCTAAATTCCAGAATTGAATTTATTTTTAACTATAACAACACATACTTCAAAAAAATTACATTGTCAGACTTCCATTGTCTTTATTTTGTTACTTAACACGTTTCGGTTAGTTAGTATCTCTAACCGTTTTCAAGTGTAAACTAAATTATAATTATAAGGCTACTAACTGTCTTAAATAGTAATACTATCCATGTGCAATAAAGCTTGATAACTCCGCCTACGTGCTTATTGGAGTGTGAAGTTTAAGCTGTTGGTTTTGGACAAGAAGAGGCTTCCAGATATTGGGGCTGTCTATATTTGGTTTACTAAAAATATAGGTATTTTGATTCATGAAAGCTGCTTCTTTGAATTTTCGTTTTCTCCAGTGCTGTACCGTGTCCAAAACCTTGGCTTTTTACCACTGTTATGTTGGTTGGTATGTTTCAGATATTCCTTAACTCGTATGGGAAGAGGTATTTTTGTTTCTCCAATGTATAATTTGCCACACTCGCAAGAGCTTTGATAGATACAATAACAGAAATCCCCTTGACATAAGGTATTATAAGAAATGCTTGCTCCTCTTTCGTTTCTGTATTAGTTTTTACTTCGCGATTTTTAAGCTATGAGATGGTATTAGTTACAAAGGTTTCAGGGTAACCATTCTGTTTTAAATTTTTTTTGTTGTTAGATTTCAATATTAAGGCTTCTGGATTGTTGCAAACATTAGGTGCTCTGTGATAAAGAGTTTAAATTATACCCTGTTTTATGGAGTTTGAATGACTCGATCCGTGATTAAGGTATTGCCCCTTGTGAAACGACGCGACGCGCGTAAAAACGGTTAGATATACTAACTAACCAAAACGTTGTGTTAAGGTGGGAGTAGCAACATGCTTGCCAACCTATAAACTATTTCGCGTATATTTATTTAATTTTTCTAGCTTTTACACAAAAGTTAAATAAAATCATTATCGTCTTCATATTTTATAGGTAATAATTGACATATTAAATAAATATCAGGGAATTTCATTAAATATTTTAGGAGAATTGTATAGCGAAAAATATCGGATAAGATTTTTTTAAACATTATTATGTCATTCTTCTTTCACTATACAATTCTCCCAAAATTGGCAATGAAATAAATTGATATTTTTGTAATATCTCGGATATTACCTAAATATTGTACCGACGATATTGATTTTATTTAAATGTTAGTTAATCAAATAATAAACTAAAAAAGGCAACGCGAAATAGGTTATAGGTTGGCAATAGATGGAATGACGTTGAGAATTCCACCTTAAGTAACGAAATAAAGACAATGGAAGTCCGACAAGGTATTTTTTTTTTGATATTACTTCATTGTCTACCACCTTCAAACAAGCACACTTGTTGATGTCATTGACGTCACAATTGTTGAGTTGTTAAGTTAGTTAATTATTAATAATAACGACTTTAAATAATAATATAGGTAATATAATTATACATTAGAGGCTGAGCCCCCTCCCAATCTGATCGTTAGCCCCGCTAAGAGAGAGCAAACACTGGTGATACCTTCGCTATTTCGTTTTTTGATCATAACTTCTTCGTTTTATCATAAATCGGCAAAATAGCGATCTTTGAAATACAAGGCCAGAAGCTAAATATATTATTTGTTTAGCAGAATCTACATACATACTTTTTCATTTAAAGCCACGTTTTGGAATTTTATAGTATATTAACGTACACGTTTTATAAAGCATCATTTTATAGCACGCGTCCATGTTAAAAAACGAGCCGCTTGCGGCGAGTTTTATAACGGGACAAGTGCTTAAAACTGCTTTATATAACACGTACGTTATACTATTTTTTCTAATTTGTAGTTTTTTCAATAAGAAACACATATTTAAAAAGAAAATAAATCCTTCAAATTTTGTAAATTTTTATGTCTAAATTTTATGTTGGTAATACTATTTTTTATCATAGTAGCCTCTGGGCAACAAATATTATTTTGCGAACTGTCATTTTTTGATTTATTGACCCATTTTCACCACGAGATTCTAAAGTTATTTTAGCGATATGAGATTTGAAATTGGACGGAATACGTTGTGTGGTCCTTGTACATTCGGTACATATACAGAGCGTTCGGAAATTCGGCCAATTTTGCTACTTTTTTTCGAATTTCAAAAGACGTGATTTTACGTCACGGCATTGCAATTTAGTATAGGGAAGATGGAAAATTCAAATAAAGTTGTAGTTAAAATCGACATTGGAAGGTTAGTAGATTGAATTTTGGATAGGATTTGGCAGAAAATGATAGCTTGAAGCATCTACAAAAGCAAAATAGTTCTCCGTCAATAAAGTTAATATTTAATATGTGTTTTTTAATGAACTAAAACAATACATACATATTTGTAGATCTAGGCAACCAAACATACATACGTGGGTTCGTGTAGTATTTTGCATATTTGGACTAAAAAATATTAGTTATCTAGAATGCTATGCTAAACGGTGAAAAAAAACATGTCATGTAGGGCCAACCTTTAAATAATAAAATTCGGAGTTCGAAATAGATCTGTTTCGAGACAAAGTTAGAAAAAAATATATTCACATCAACAAATAAAGGCCGTATTCCACAGGCCAAGTCATTAGTTAAAAAATTTTAAAAGTTGACGTTCAATTTATATTCACTTGTATATAGATACAGGTAAAATTTGCCGCGATTTCTTGACACAATTTATTGTCAAGAAACTGGAACTTGTTTTATATTTTTGACCAAGTTGGGGAAAAAAGTAGCGTGTTTTAATAGTGGCTGTCAACCAGTCAACCAGATTTCGAGGTTAGAAAATCATGTTTTGTTTCTAAGATTTGTTTAAAAATGACTCGCTGTCGTGTTTTTAGTTCGAAAAGCAAAAGAGACGTCAATTAAACTTATCAATGCGAAAATAAAAACGGCAATCTTTGATGTTATCGTGTATCTAACCTCAAGATAAATATTATTTAATAACATTGTATTGATTTTAACAATTTGGCCAAAACTTCGGTCCGTGTAAAACAACATTTTCAACCATAATTTCGTTTTCAATAATTTAATAAAATTTTTGGGGAAGAACTTGACCCGTGGAATCCGAGCTTAACATATTGCGTGCAATATATCTGCAAGAAATTAATTTTATAACTAAGTAGGTACATATTAGGGGAGACTCGAGCAAGAAGAACCACTTAATTTTAAATGCCTGCCAAAATGTTCCGATTGTTCTCATATTTTCAGGAAAATAAAATAATTTAAAGCATATCTTTAGAAACAAAACTTATTTATTAAAAACACAAAAGAAAATATATTTTCCTTTCAAAAACAACATAAACCAAAACTCTGCGTTTGGTTCCTTTTGCCCAGACCCGCGGGCATAAAGAACCTTTGTCTTGGGCAAAATGAACCAACATATAAAATGCATTTGGGCAACACAAACCATAAAAAAAATTATTATTTTTTAGTGTCTTTTAATGAGCTTAAAACCGTACCCTTGCAAGTATCACAGACACATATGGTAGTCGGCACATAAGTGATGCGCCCACTTTTGGCAGAAATTAAACTGAATCCACCAGTTCCTTTGCCCGGTTCTTTTTGCCCTATTTGTAAGTAAAATATATCAATCCGATTAAAAATAAACGGATTTCAGATACCGCGGAAATATTTTGGGGTTAAGTAAGGCGAAAGATCCTTTTTCCATTTTTTGCCCGAGTCTCCCCTATATCTTTTCATAGGTGGTCTAAAATTAAAAATGATAATATAGCAATAAAAGATAGGTATTTTAAAACCTGTAAAATATTTCTTTGTGTGTTAGTAGTGGCGTAACAAAAACCTAGTGTCCCCCCCCCTCGCAATCATTCGGACAATCAATGATGACTCGAAAAAAACAACTCTTAATCTCATTTTTTATTACTTTTCATCCGAGTTACAAATGTTTCTATTAGTTCATCGCGGTATAATAATTGTACAAATAGCCAAAGAAATATAATGATTCAATAATAAAAATAACAATAATAATGAAAATTATGAAAAGAAAGACTGTCAACCTAGTTTCAACTGGGACTCGACACTCGACCAAGCTGAGCCCCCCAGCTTTGCGGGAATGTTTGCTAGGCCACTGCGTGTCAGTGTTTATCAAATTTACTTTTATAAATCGAGATTAATTAGACAAACATAATATACTGGTTTTTACTTTTGTATTGGATTTAATAGAGGTTTCATTTTAGAAAGTCATATTTATAATAAATTGGTTTTCAAGCTAAATTTGTTTTTATTGTTTTTTTATCTATCTATTAAATAAAATTTATCTAAATAAGCGAAAAAATTACAGTAGCTGTTTCAATTATTTTCATTGCCTTGAGTAAACTATCTATTAAAGTACATACTTGATAAAATGTATAGTTCAATTAAATTATAGCACTCATTGTTATTTCTTAATTGTTCTATTAAAATGATTTATGATATATCATCTTTATTTTTTGAAAAAAAGTATTATTCAAAGAATTTGTAGTTCAATAAACCAAACTCTTGACCGCGTATTGGTAGTTGCGTCGTTATTCCATTATTCTCCTTAAGGTGAGATTAGCGACGCCATTTTCTATAGTCAATTCGATTTGCCTTACTATTGACGATTCGCATGCGCACTGCAGTGCTGTGTTGATCAGAGTAATTATGTTTATACTTTTGGCATACGAAGAAGAAAGACAGACATATTCTGGAGCTGGTAGAGCAAGGCAAGTCTACCGGTCATAGTTTTGTTTACTTTCGTGTTTTGTGCAATTATGACCCCTTTCCTGTTGAAACAAACACATATTCTCTTAAATTCTTAGGATAGATGATATCTACATAGACTAGAAATTATCGTATAACTAGAAAAAATTGTTGTTTTTACTTCAGTTCTAAAAATCGACTTGTTTACTTTCAAGTATTTTAAGGTAAATTGTGGCAATTTTAGTGGTTTCAAAAAAATGCATTTTTAAAAGTTTTTCTGCATTTATTTAAAAAGAAAGACCGGCATTCTATTTGTTAATGCCTCCCTGAACAGCCCTTTCAAAATTAGATACTAAGTAATTATTTTTTTTTTAATAATTGCAAGGTTCCGGAAGTTAAAGTATTTTTCACCCTAAATGGTATCGACTTATTGAGTGCAATAAAACTACCGATTTAATCCCATTGTTATACACAATGAACAAGCAAATACACTACAGGGTAGGACTTTAGATATTTAATTCGTTATTAATAATACTTATATTATTTAATAACATGACATATCTTATAATATAACATAGTATAAAACAAAGTCGCTATCGCCCGTCATGTCCCTATATGTGCTTAAATCTTTAAAACTACGCAACGGATTTTGAAGCGGTTTTTTTTAATAGATAGAGTGATTCAAGAGGAAGGTTTTTATGTATAATACATGCATAATATTATAGAGAAACACTGATAAACACTGATAAATTCGAGTAGGGAGAACGAACGACCCAACCTAACCGGTCCCTGGCCCGTTCAACGATCGATCCGAAGCACCGAAGCCAGAATAGACGAAGACAGACTATGTTTTATGCATGAATGTGAATTGAATGAATTGTGGACGGGCCGGCAAACGGTTGAGTTTGAGGTTTGTTCGCCTTATTATCTCACGTCGTATAATGCCGGGCTGCAACGCAGGCCGGGTACACGCTAGTCCTAAATAAGAAACACAAAGACTGAAAGATGTTATCGCAAGCACAAGATAGTTAAATATTACCTGCTATAGTTACAAATTATAATCCGACCCTGACCGCCAGTTTATTTGCATTTTTATGGCCGAGCTCTTGCAAAACGTCCCAGGTAGTTTAACGGAGTTAACCATTTATTGTGAAAAATTCTTTATCACTGCATTCAAGCCATTTATAGGTATTTTATACATGATTGACCTTAAGAACTGTGCCCTTAATGCTCGCTAACTTTCTGGAACAACACTGACATATGTGCGAAATATTTGCTAATGAAATCGCTGTAATAATGTCGTAAGTGCAGTTTCCGACTGTCGGAGTTGAAATCAGTGGACTTTCTTTAGGAGAAATAACAATGTAAGTGTTGCTTGCGTTTTTCTTTACTTGATTATTTTGAAAAATTTTATTAGTAACACAGTCGACAAATTTGCAAAGAATGCGAGAAAATTATGTTTTAATTATTATTGTTTGTGTTTTCTTAATTTTGTTTTATAAGATCTTATAAAATTGAAAACATTTCTTTAAAAAATGTAGTCAATGTATTTGTACCAACATTCATACCGTGCGAGCAAAAATTATTTGCATCAAAGAGGGCTTGGATTAAAAAACATAGGGCTTGGTTTAGATCACAATGATATGGGGACGATATATCTAACCAAATCAATCTAGGTTAAAATTTTGTCAAATTTATATTATGACATAATATGCCAAACTAATAAGTAATAAAATAATTAGACAAATACAAATTTATTTTCGGAATACTTGCACTTTATAAGGAAATAAATTTAGCTGCTCCTTAAGAATAGTCCTGCATCTTCCACAAAAGATCTTCCCACTTCTTGGGACAGGCGTCTTATAAAATTTGTTGGCGTATTTTGCATTATTTCACGAACGTTTGCAACAAGTTCTTTTGTTCTTACAGATGGTCTTCCTGCCCTTTTTTTGTGTTGAATAGAACCTGTTTCCCTAAACACAGCCACGGTTCTTTTCAGGCAATGATAAAAATCCCCAGCAATAAAAGCAACGTTAGGAAAATGTTCGTGAAAATCGTCCATGCACAAACCCGGATTGTATTGACACTCACCATTTACTCTAACCCCGTTTCGAAAATACGCTTTAACCATGAATGTTTTGTGCTGTTCCGTAAAGCCCATTGTGTGAAGTGTTCAAGAAATTGGAAAAATTCGATAAATCAAATTACTTGTAACGACTGTCAAAGATGACGGAATAACTGATTGATTGTTAATTCAGGTAGTTACTGACACCCAACAGGTATTAAGCTCTACGGATAAGCATTACGTCCTTCCTTAGATGCAAGGCCCTCTTTGATGCAAATAATTTTTGCTCGCACGGTTGTTACACGGTTCATAGTTCTCAGTTTCCCAATCGTCATGATTTTTTTCATCTTGCTCCCTCTATCCCACTGACTGGCAACTCCCTTGGTTTTTCTAGAAGTTCATTTTTATCATGTTTTTTCAAGTTTGTTTAAATATTGGTCAAGTTCCTCAAGGAATCGACGAAGCGCAAATAGATCATTCAAACTTCCGATATTGCATTTTTTTAAATAAATAACAGACTTTATTTTAAAAATAAACAATATATACACGGTTGTAATCAGACGTGATAAATGCTATTATAAATATTTAACTTACCTAAATAAAATCCATAAAAATGATTCATTTTCATTAAAATATATTGACAATGATGAAAACAATCGCTTGTGTATTAAAATCGCCTGTTTATGTCTCTTTGTGAATTGATAAGCAATCAAATTAATCCATCAGTCTGATACAGTCAAACAGTAGTACCGCCAATTTATGAATACATATTTGATCATAGTGTAAAGAACGGGTCTCTCCCCAATGATGATAATAAAATGTCTTTAATCATTACCGCCGTTTTAAAGAAGCTAATTTTGGGATTAAGCGATGTAAAGCCGGGTGTTGTAAATTAGGGAAATAAAATGCAATTTATTAATATCGGTATAATAATATAGGTTTCTTTGAAATGTCACGTATGCCAAAAATACTCCACTCCTCAACATTCTCTGAAGTAAGGCTGCCAACCGTCCCGCATTTTGCGGGACAGTCCCGTATTCTTTAGAATTGTCCCCCCCTTTAAAATTTCACCTAAAATCGTACTGCATTTGTTAAATCTGTCCCGCAAGTCCCGGAATGAACATATTATTTTGCCAAGCATCATATGCCGCAGTTATCGACATTAAAAATATCGATGGATCGCCCAACCCAAATTTCATGGAGTTGAAAAATATAATTTTAAAAATAAATAGAATATTTTTTGTTTAATACCTTTTTTACATATTTTGTTTTTAAATTCATTTTCTTTAAATAAATTTTACTTTTGTTGTTCTATTCAATTATATTAAAGAATAATTTGATAGCGCAAGGGGTGGACAACTGGACAACCCTAACCCTATACAAGTTTACATGTAATGGAGAAAAAGCGAATATTGTGCTGCTGCCCCGCATTTGTCATTTTAAAAGATGGCAGCCTTACGCTAAAGTTTAATACATAAAAAAAATACAAGTGTTGTGAATGTAATAAACAATTCAATAATAAACAATGTCTTTCAAGGCATGAAAGGAAACAACATAATATTACATACGAATAGGAATAATCAGATTTACAAGTGTACATACTACAACAAAGTATCATTACATACAGAATAAATACAATACTTGACCATTTAACAATAATTATATGTCATAATTTGAATTTAACCCCAGAAGATAAACAGCTTAGACGAGGTAAAGAAGGGGACGCGGCATCATAAACTTGCGATTGTGACCAGAATTTACTGTTTGGCACCAAGAAAATGACAGTTTGCAAAAATATATTATTACCTGTGAAGCTTATTCCTGTCTCCTTTCGATAGCTACGACTTTTGCACCCGTAAGATGAACAAACTACCATTTTATTCAACGATAAATACTACTATGTTTCATTCACTTTGCAATCAAAAACACAAAAACCCGCTTGGTGACAATAGGATGTTTGGCACCAGAATAATCGTATCTTTGGTCACACTTTGCTTCTGTCGCGGTAGATGCGCATGCCGCGTCCCCTCCTTTACCTCGTCTAAGATAAACAGTTTGAATGTTGTTACGTAACGAAAATTGTTTAATAAAAATATTTTAAAAGAAACCGAAAATTGTCCTGTGTTCCTTTTTTTCTTTTATTAATTATTTTGTATTTTGCAATAAAATTACTAAATACAAAAAAAATCAAAATCTGTAAAAGTAGTAAGTACCTACATTATTAACCTAGGTAAGTAGTAGGTTTAGTCGAATATAATAGTCACACTCGGGAAGGTTGTAACATCACTAGTCTAAACCGTTTTTAAAAAGAAACAATTTTTTCCAATCTCATCCTCTTTAAAAAACTTCCGCATTAGGAAATATTTCTATATTCACTATTTTTCGCCTGCGAAATTCAAGGTACAATTTTTTCGCCTCCATTTAATAGGAAATAATACAATGATTTATGTGCGCATTCTAACACATTTATTTTTAAGTTTCGCGCGCTTTACTGCGAACGTTGATTGGGCGGTTAAAAAGTCCAGAGCAAGACTCTAGACGCTTGTGTAATATTATTACAATATGCTTTTTACCCTTGAATGTTTCAAATTTTATAGAAAATTAGTGAAATATATGCATGAGGTCCACACAATAGTCAGAATAACATGCCTTATTCTCCTAGACTATAGCAAAGCCTTTGACAATATGGTAGGTACATAATACTTTAACAAACAAACTAGAATATTTCGGTTTTGGTAACTCCTATATTAAATTTTTCGATAGTTATTTTAAAGATCGTAAGCAACGCGTTGTTTTAAAAGGTGATACATCGGATCTTATTACAATTAATCAAGGTGTTGCTCAGGGCAGCATTCTTGGTCCTCTACTTTTCTCTATTTATACTGCGGATTTCGGGCTTTTTTTTTAAATATTGTAGATCGCACCAGTATGCCGATGACACCCAAATTTAGTTCTTCTTTCTGAATAGTTTATTTCTATTAGCTACCCTGAAACTATTGTACAGGATTCCAAAGCGCATGCACGGTTTGATTCTTAATGAGTTAAAAACCCAGCTAATGTTGTTCGGTGCTAATAGAGAAGCTTTAATAAGTAGGTAACCCGCCATTTCGAATTAAAATTAACAATAATATTCTAAAACCTGTTAACGAGTGCAAAAACCTGGGTGTACTCATTGATTCAGATCTTCGATTTAGCAGTCAAGTTTCCATTTTAATTAAAAAGTAATTTTACAAATTGCGACTTCTCTATATGCACTGAGATATCTTCAGCACTAACCTAAAGCTGATGACTGACTCGCTTGTTTTATCTAACCTGACCTATTGTGACGTGTGACGTAGTTTATTGGCCCGCTTTATTACAAAAAGATAAAAACAGTCTACAGAAAATTCAGAACGCCTGTTTGAGGTTTGCTTATAATTTAAGAAAATTTGATCACATCACTCCCAGTCTTATCGACTCTGGCTGGCTTAACATTAAAGAGAGCTTGGAGTTACTTTTGGCCAGGTTAGTTTTTCGCATTGATTCGTCTAATTAACCAATTTATTTAAGCGATCTTTTAACCAAAGGCTCTGATGTGCACAATCGCGAAACCCGGAATAGAGGACTTTTTAATGTTCCAAGGATCACTTCTCTTTATTTCAACGATCTTTTAGGTATAACGCCGCCCTAATTTACAACCGCCTGCCCATCGACGTGACGATTGCACCCAGCCCAGCAGCGATTAACCGAGCATAAAAAAAATATATTATGAATGGAAGATATCCTTATGTTCCATCAGGTTTTTAAGAAAATGTTCTTAAAAAACACTATTTTCTTTTTAGATTTTTAGTATTATAGTATAATTTCTTTTATTTTCTCTTTTTTTTCTTAGCTTAGGAATTTGATTATGGATTTGTTTACATATTTTAAATAAAAATTCTAATATTTTAGTTTCGGGTGGTTGTATATTGAGCAACCATGTTGGATACCGCCACCCGATATCATTATTCCGTTATATTTTTTTTTCAATATATAAAAATAAAGACATTTTTGACTTGATATAATTTGATTTGATAATTAATGTCTTGCTTGAACCCACGTCTTTTGGACAACGTATGCTATCCACACACCGTCCAAATCTGTGACGAATAACGTAAAACGCGAGCGCCTATGATACTCATTTAGCAAACCCGAATATTCATCTAAAGTTACTTCGCTTCTTGGCATTTACATCGTGACCTCAAGCCTCGCTTTCATCGATTTTGGTGGGATTTCTAGGCTTACTTAGTTTATGCAAATAAAAACGCTCAACAAACTTTTTTTTAAGAAGATACTAACCTCCCAGTCACGGGTCATAACAACAGACCTTTAATCTCAGTACCCAGTACCAGTTCCTTGTAATGTATACTGGACACCTCAAGGCAGGACGAACCTACTAATGTGCGCTTAAATACGTTCTGGTATATTTTACCTTTTTATGTTAAATTTGATTAATGTTCAAAATTTGAAGGTATAACTTTGGGTATAATCACAACAATGTGGTTTTATGTAATGTTGAATTCACAACTACCCTAATATTTTTATTTCTATAAACCCAGACATTGTATATTTATAATTTGGGCTTAAAAACGTTTCTGGTACATTTTTCTTCTGTGTTTATTTAGATTTGAGGTCGAAGTTAGATGTCATAAATTTGATTACAACTTAGCATGTGGTTGTGTGTGTAATGTCGAAATCTCGACCACATTGGGAACTAATAAAGACCGTATGTATGTAAATATTTATTGTTTTATTTGAGTCACCTAAAATAAGCAACACACCCCTTTATTTTATTTTCAGGTACCTTTTTATCTATTTAGCCGAGCTAGAGGACCCAAAACCATCTTGGTAGGTTTCTGGTTTTGCCTGGCCCAAAAACAGTGGCGTCTTAAATTTAATTGTTTTTAACCCCTCCCTAATCTCCGGCATATGAGCTAGGGCACTTTGCTCGCTGGCTGTAGGTCCCTCTAACTCGGATAAATCAGATTGATTTGTTTCACTTAATTTCAGTTATCTAAATTTTTGACTTCTCATAGTATTTGATAATCCGATTTTTAATTAATTTTTAACTCTTAAAAAAAAATACTTAAATAAATTTAAATTCTCCGTAAGGCGATTTTCAGCGTAGCAAAATTATAATATAACCTTTCCTTTCATTCTTTCATACGGTATGATCTAAATATAAATTGATACGAAACTATTATTTTGAAACAATTTATAGGGACCCCGAAACCATTAACCCTGACCGTAAATTAAATTTAATCCTGCAAACTAAAACATAAGACATTCTGTTTACGCTACCGTTACTTCGTGTTATTTTTCCTACAAATCTTCGATGCTATTTAAAATTTATTACTATTACACACAAAAAATAATGATCATATAAAAATAATCTCTTTGAGGTTCGACAATAAAAAATGTGGTATCGAGAAATGTGTATTCTCCAGTGAAAATATTACAATAATGGTTTTATCATAGACATAATATACGTTTAGGTCCGTACAGCTGCTGATCTCGTGCACAAACAAAAGTTAAGTTTTATGGATGAAAAAATTATAGATATTTACCTCCAGAGAAGCAAAGAATAATTACGAAAGTGGCAAATTTATGGCCTCGCGCATGTAAACAAAGCTACACACGATTAGACATGCGCTTTGCAACATTATCATTTGATGAATGGGAAAATAGACAGGCCCGGGCTTTAAAATTTAAGTTCATGCTCAATAAATTGTAAAAGTTGAATTTGCCCCAAATTCTTGCTACAACATTGGAATTTCTTCTCAATTTTTAATCAACTTGGAAAAAAAGATAGTTATTTCTGGCATTTTTAGTAGTTGCAAACCTATCAGATTTTGAGGATAGAAAATTGTTTTTAAGGAGTTGTTTCTAAAATTTGTTTAAAAATGATTCGTCGTCGTATTTTTAGTTCGAAAAAGAAGAGAACAAGTCAATTAAACTATAAAACTAATAAAATCAAATATAAAAACAAACAAAACCAGCAAAATAATCAATCTTCGATGTTATCGTGTACCTAACCTCAAGTCAAATATTAGATAGAATACATCACACCTCCATACTTACTGAAAATAAGAAATACCCGGTATTTTACCCCTATTTGGACATAATAAAAGCATACATCTAATAGTCATTGTTTATATTCCAATCCGAGTATCCGAATCACTAAAAGCACAAACACAATTCACTAAACTAGACAAAACCTAGAAATCCGTAAATATTAAACACCGACAATAGCAAAGAAAATAACAAAGAATCCACAGAGAAAATTTAAAACACAACAACAAAAATGGCGCCTAGCTGGTTCTGGAGTGTATTTTTTTTGCATGTCGCTAAAGAAGGACAGGTCGATAACAAGAGGTTTGTGCGCATGCCCAATGCTGATTGGAGGAAAGGCATCTGACCGGCGAGCCGTGCGGTCGGACGTATTTTTTCACCCATAAAACGTAATTTTTGTTTGCGCAGGAGATAAGCTATACGTATCTAAAGGTAAATGTCTATGGAAAAATACGTTTGTACGCACTGCTAGCCGGTCAGATCCCTTCGCGCCCAACAGGGAAGGATATACGCACAATCATCTTGTTATTAGATTAGGTTTTTCATCGACATCATATAAACACACTCGTTTTCTCTGTGCATTTCTTGTATTCTGTGCTGTTAGGTGCATTCCTTGTGTTTCTTTTAGATAGCGTAGCAAAATAAAAAATTTTGCTGCTGCTTTGCTATTTAAAAAAGCAAAAAAGGAACTCGGTGATTGTTGATTGTGGGTGTTTCACACAGCCATTTCTCTAAAGTGTCTATAATCGACGCTTGATGTCGCTATGCGCTTCATCCTCTCGACTGATCGCCATATTTACTATATTTAAGTAGTACACACTTTCCAGACTTTCCTTTATTTCGTTGGATCCCAGCCTTACCGATGAGCCATGATAATAATATGGTAAAACGCATGTAAAGATTGATGTGACGAAAAACATTTACTTCTGATTTCTCTCAAGCCGTATGGTAAATGGTTTTTAGCCGGCGGCCATTGCAGGGGCCCGGCAAAAGGTTTGAACACAGGCCCGTAGCGACATTGTTACGGCACTGGACAATAAAATTACATTTTTAATTAACCTGTTTTGTTCTTAAGAGGAAGAGTTGAGACCTGTTGTCACAATTATTTTGAAAACCTTTGCCTTTGATTACATTACTGTGTAATGCGAAACTTCTTTAGTCACCTGCGTATAATATATTTTTTATAAATAGAACAAAAACACTTCAAAATGAAATCTAATGATTCTAATTAAGTTGTAGTTTGGCCATATAATTTTATTTTACGACAATAAATCTTAAATCATGTTTAATAAATCTATTTATATTCAAAGTGGGATATATGTTCGTTTTATTGTAACAGTATAATGCTAATTGATTACCCGTTTTAATTTGTGCATTGTTATTATTTGTTAATCAAAAAATTTTGGATCTGTAAATTAATATGGGTACCTACTTATAACTTATACCAAATCGATTTTAATTTGATTTTTGATTTATAGGTTATAAAATACAAACCTTTTAAGAATAATTTATTAATCGGTCTGGGCCTAAGGGATTAAAGATTGTTTGTCATCTAATGAAGTTGTGGTTTAACACCTTTCTTGGGCGAAAATCCCTACGCGCGGCCAATGCCTCCCGCTATCGTAATCACTGGTGAAATGTCCCGCGGTTGTTTACGCTTGGCGATAGACCTATTTGACTTTAGTATAGAATATACAGTGTGTCCAAGAAAGTATGCAACATATGGAAAAGATTTTATCACCGATTTCTCAGAAAATTTTATTCTTTAGAAAAGTTGGTGTATGCTCTAAAACTATAAATGCATATTTCATATTTCGCTTGCGGCTAATAGTAAGGGAGTAAAATGCCATTTTTTCAAAATTACCTTAAGAGTAAAGTAGGTACCTTAATTATTAGAAATACAGCAAAATTGCATATGGAAATGTTCTTGCAAATTAGTAAGTTAGTCCAAATACGAAAATTGAGTTAGGTGTGACAATTTTTAATTTTTTTTGGTTAATCTCTATTTTCCCCTAAATGGTACACCTCTGGTCGATTTTTTGTTTACGCAATTTTAATATATTTATTAAATAACTTAAACGTGGGTTTATAATAAAAATGGATTAAGTAGTTGCAAACGTTTTCAAAACCTTTCAATGTTACCAGTTGGTTCAGATATTGGCGTGTTGCACGCCTACTTAAACACATTTTAGCCAACTTATGTTCTAAACAAAATTATGATAGAATCCACCTCTATTCATATTACTGGAAATAATTAATAATTTATTTGTCATTTTCACCCAGTAGGTACACTGACTGAAGTCCAAAAACCTATTTGAAAGGAAAAATTTAAAAGAAATGCCTATGGAAAAAATTTAAAATTGACACACCCAACTCAAATTTCGTAATTGGACTAAGTTTTTAATTTGCAAAAACATTTCCATATAAAATTTTGCTGTATTTCTAATAATTAAGGTACTTTACTCTTAAGGCAATTTCGAAAAAATGGCATTTGCTCCCCTGTAGATGGCATAATAATTTATACTAGCATAAATTACTGTAGAAGTATTTCAAAAATAATATATCGGTAAATCTAACAATCCGTATTTATCTAATCCTCTATTTGACCCACCAGGTCAATTTAAAAAAACAGAGGCAGTGCTCCTCACAACCAAAAGAAAAGTATCTCGAATACATTTCAAGGTAGAAGATAAAAAAATAACACCAAGTAAGGCTATAAAATATCTAGGTGTCTGGCTGGATACAAAGATGACATTCTCCGATCACGTGGAAAAACTATAGTTAAGGTGGAAAAGACAATATCGGCCCTGTCTAAACTCATGCCAAATATCGGCGGGCCCAAAGCTTCAAAAAGGAAAACACTGTCTGGAGTGATTCATTCCCAACTACTATATGCAGCACCAGTGTGGCATAGTGTTACCAGAAACAAGAAACTAAGAGATAAACTTTAAGGGATCCAAAGAAAAATGACGATTAGAGTATCTAGCGCCTACAGAACAATTTCCGCGGACGGAGTAGGAGTTATAGCAGGCATTCCACCAATTGACCTACTTATAAAAGAAAGACTGGAAAGATACCGAGGAATGGCGGTCCAGATAGCAAGGGAAGACGTTATAAATAAATGGCAAGAAATGTGGGACACTAGCAGAAAAGGAAGATGGACATGGCATCTTATACCAGATATACGTACTTGGCTATCTCGACCTTACGGCGAAGTTGATTATTTCCTTACGCAAGCCCTATCAGGACATGGCTGCTTTCGTCAGTATTTGTTTAACCGTAACAGATCAAATTCAGAACAGTGTAAGTACTGTCAAGAGGTCGATGACGCCGATCATACCCTGTTCCGGTGCCCTAGATGGGAGGAAAGTAGACTTCTATTCACACGAGCGACGGGAATGGTCTTTAACGCTAGACATATAATGGAAAGCCTAGTGCACTCCGAAGAAACATGGAAAACAACATATAAAACAATAAGAAACATAATTGAGAGGAAAGAAAGGGAAGACCGCTAAAGCAAAATCTTGTAGAGAGAAGAGACCCCTGAAGTAATGCCGGAAGGCGGTTTCTAGGGCAGGAAAAAAAAAGGGGGGAAAGTTTTTAGTCGGTAGGCGGCTCCCTAGAGAGACTGAATCCGACACAGGCCAGTCGCAAGATCACCAGACTGGTATCCGTCTTTAGAAGATTTTTTACCCCTCATTAAAAAAAAAAAAGGTCAATTTAAAAAACGGTCGAGCGCTTCGATCTATATTGGGGAATTTTTGCTTGACACTTAAACTTTGGAACTTTTGCATTTTTTAAAGAATAATCATTTTTGTTTGTTTTAAGAAATAAATTAATTACGTGGGTCATTGACCAAAAAATGACCTTATGGACAATGCGCCTGGGTGAAAGAGACAACTTCTTGGATTCTTTTTCCCTGCATTGGATGAACTATATTATTTGTATGTGTGTTATTTTCTTAGTAATTTTAACTAGTCGCACATCGAGAGGAGGTTTAAGAGTTATTCCCACCTTTGAGATTCTATATTTTTGATATTAATATTTTTACTGTGGTTAGCCTAATGTTTTTTTTGTTAAAAGTATTTACATAATACGAAAAATATATGTATGCATGTTTTCAAATTTAGCTAAATATTAGGTAACTAACTCACTTTAGATTAATCCAAAAGTATATTTTGTATTTTGCCTGTTAAAGCCCTACACGGGCCGGGTTTTTATCTCGGGCCTCCATGCGGCCCGGACAGACTCTCGGGTTTGGGTCGGGTTTGGGTTGGGTCAGGCCACTTAATCAATAAAGGTTCGGGCCGTCGGGCCCTAATACATTTTTTCGGGCCGGCCGAGCTTATCGGCCGACCGGGCTTTTTGACCCGGCTGGGCTTTTTACGTTTTATTTAGATCATAGAGACATCATGGATTCTTCATGTTTCATGTTATGGTATGCCACTTTACCAGTTAAACAATAGGTTAGACGTCAGTTGGAAAACTTGTGACGTTTAATCTATTATTTAAATATCATAAACGTCAAAGTAAATTTGTTCAATTACCTTTCCGGCCGGCTTGGTTTTTCGGACCGACCCGGCTTTTCGGGCCCTTCGGGCTTTTTCGTGGCGCTGCTAAACGAACTAATAAATATTATAATTTAGATACTAATTTCACATCCATTTTTACGTGTTCTGGTCTTTAGGTGATACGTTTAATACTGTGGAAAATTTTTTTTTTAAACCGACCAGAAAATATACACTTTCTGGACAATTTTTCGTCCAGAAAATAACGTTTTGTCGATCAAGACCGGAAAATTGACGTTAGAGACCGGAAAAGATTTTTATTTTCAGCCATGTATGTAATATTGACATTCCTGTCTTTTTAGAAATTTGAAAATGTCACATTTCTGTCTTCTTACTTCCGATCCACATTTTCCATCCTAGGACAGAAAATGCGTTTCCATTCTAATACATTTCGATCCTCATTTTCTTTCTCATAACGTAGCTTACTTTTTGTATGTAGCAGACTTTCTTCAATCTTATCCGCTGCTTCTTTCAAATCAGGTGGAGTACAGCTAATTAACTCGTCGTCACTATCGGAGAACATCTTTAATCTGTATTATTTTTCTTAAAAAAACGCTGACTTTCAAAAAATTTAAGCGACAGCTGTCAACTGGTGACAACGACTAACAATGGAAATGAAAGGTAATAACCGGTGCGACAAAATTTATTACTTCAAAAAAGTTTATCGTGCAAAAATATTCAATGTTTACTTGAATCATAATGTCATGGCTGAAAATAAAATAGTACCTATACAATCCTCGACGAAAAATTTCATTGCGGTCTCGAGATTATAGTTTATCTCGACGGTACTCTACGCTACGCTTCTCGATAAACTATAATCTCTCGACCAGCAATGAAACATTTTCCGTCTCGTATTGTAATATACTATTCCGGTCCCTGTTTTTTGTTTTTCCAATCGCTCTTTGATAATACAAGCTACCTTGATTTCGTTACTATGACAACAACATTTCGATGTATAGTCGAGTGACAGTTCGTTGATTTTTAATTTGTTGTTTATGTCAAACTTGTTTCGCGAGTTCGCAAATTTAACAATATAAATTCAGATTTTGAATTATCCGACACGGAAAATGAGATTTCAGAAGAAATTTTGGAAGCAGCAAGGAAAGCGACTTACGATATATTGCCAGTAAAATCAAAAGCCCGTTACGAGAAGTCATACGACGCATTTAAAAATAATATAAAATAATTTAATGTAAGTATATCGAAGTGTCGGTCTTAAAAAATAGTATATTAAAGTACACGTTTCATAAGAAGCGGTTTTAGTGCACGCGTCTATTTTAAAAAACGAGCCACAAAGTTGCGAGTTTTTTTATTGACACCTGCGCTAAAACGCCTTATGAAACATGTGCTTTATACATTTTTTTCTATTTCACCTTTTATAATCAAGAAAAATACAGTTTAAAAAGAAAATAAATCCTTCAAATTTTGTAAATTTTTATGTCTAAATTTTATGTTGGTAATACTATTTTTTATCATAGTAGCCTCTGGACAACAAAAATTATTTTGCAAACTGTTATTTTTTGATTTATTGACCCATTTTCACCAAGAGATTCCAAAGTTATTTTAGCGATATGAGATTTGAAATTGGACGGAATACGTTGTGTGATCCTTGTACATTCAGTACCTACATATACAGAGCGTTCGGAAATTCGGGAGATTTTGCTACTTTTTTTCGAATTTCAAAAGACGTGATTTTACGTCACGGCATTGCAATTTAGTAGGTATAGGGAAGATGGAAAATTCAAATAAAGTTGAAGTTAAAATCGACATTGGAAGGTTAGTAGATTGAATTTTGGATAGGATTTGGCAGAAAATGATAGCTTGAAGCATCTACAAAAGATTGATTTATAGATTTATGCAACCAACATGCATGACTGTTATCCACACAGAATAAAAAAGTAAGTTATCAAGCTATTTTTCCTCTGCGAAAAATGGGTTTTATCGTAAATCACAAAGGCCGCGCAAGTCAATAAAATAAAACATTTAAATGTTACCAACATCAAATAAAGAAAAAACGCGTCTCGAAATAGCTTCATTACGATACACAAATGCGTATCGTACTGAGCTTATTATGAACGTGAAATAGAAAAAATATTGTACGTCACGCAACCGAAAATTAGTGTAGTGCAGGTCTCTCCAAGCTTCCAGGACTCGCCTACGGCTCGCCCTGGAAATGCTTGTCTCGACCTGAAAAACACTACTTTCCGGTCTTGTAACGTAAATTACGATTCTTAACGCATCTTGCCTCGGGATAATTTACCCGCACCCTCGAATTTAGGTTTAGGACCTTGTTTTTTATTTGTTTACGATAAACATTGTAGGAATATAAAGAGTATCATAAAACAGTTTTATTACTACATACCATTAAAAAACAGTAATATCTATAATAAAATCTAAAGTAGTGAAAAGCTGTCGGGAAATTTATGAAAACTTAATACCTACCTGTGCAGAAAAGTTTTAAAATTGCAAATGAAATTATTTGTTCCGGCAGATGGGTAAAAATTTTAAAAATCCACTAGCTCGATGCTCATCCAGGAAATATTAAATGCAGTTCGCTATCGATCATCGATCAGTGCTTTTAAAATGCTTTGCATCCATTGGCATCGCTCCGGAATATTAAAATTTTATTCTTGCCAAAACCTAGCGTCACAATATTCTCAGATCTATTTTATCGTTTTTACTGGTTTTTTCCGTTTTCTTTGTCTGTTAACAAACCGAACCAAACAAACGCGATAACGCAAAAACTATTATACTACTGTAAATAGAAAAAGAATTAAGCGTGAGAATGCAAGCAGGATATTTGATTTTTTTTCTTAATCTCCGGGGCCTAACATAAAATTTAGTAAACACAAAGCTTCCGTTCTCCAATAATTCCTATTTTTAGCGAATAATTTTAAATGTTCCAACCTCAAAAAACCCAAAGACTAAAGTAGATACCACTTAACCGACCATCCTTCTTTAACTTTTTGATACATAATCAAATTCAAATTCAAACACAATTTATTTACCAAATAAAAAAATAGAATAAAAATAGTACATGTGATTTTTAATAATTGTAGATAAAATTGGACTATACTATACCGGGATTATATACAGTGTGTCCCCGGGTGGAGTTGACAAGAGGAAAAAAATCTTTATTATTGATTTTACGACGAAAAGTTATACTTGATAAAAAAAATCTGCTTGTCGAGGAAATGAATTTACCATATAAAAATTGTAGATCAGATGTACAGGGTGTTGATAAATTAAGAAACCATGAAAATGCTTTAAGAGAGAAGTACCATTATTTATTATTTTAGACAAAATGTTTATGAAACAAAGTTGTTTATAATCCAAAATAAAGCCTAAAAACAAAATTTGAAATCTGAATTATAATTTTTGTTTTTTATTTTTTACAATAGAATTTATGAACATTCAAAATGAAAACCTGAGAATACTGACCTATTTTTTAAATTTATTTCTAATTTGGAGAAATCTGTGCAGGTTGGAGGAAGATATTGTAGAATAATAACTTTTTCCACAATTGTACAATTGTACACAAAAATCCAAGTGTATCAACAAATATGTGAAAGAAAAACCATTCAAAAGTCCCAATAGGTTATAGTTCGGGCGTAACACCAAAAAAATTTTCACTTATAATCTCCCTAGAACATGAATTATTTCCGCAAATTTTTTCATGGTGCGAATTTTTCGAAATTTCTTTAAAATTCGCAACTGAGATGAAATTTCTGGAATTTTAATTGAAGCTCACGGGAGATTCGGCAAGAAATTTTACGCGAAAGCTATCTAAAAACTGAATTAGATTGAACTTGAAGAAATAGTCCATACTTTAAGTGGAGTATGTTTGAAGGGAAAGAAATAAGACACTTTAAGTCTTCCTCCACTGGTATATTAAAAGGTTTATGTTTATTAATACAGGGTAAATTCTCTACATGTTTCGAATGCAGTAGCATTCATCATCAGGAGAATAGAATAAGGAAATTCGGAAATGTAACAGGTGCAAACAGTCCTAAAGGAGCTACAAGTTGATGGAAAAAAACAAGCAAATTGTATTGAAAAAACTTTCAAACTAATGGTAAACCTACCGAGATAATTGTCGCATCAATGAGACAACACCATAGTGTGAGGGATATTGAAAATTGGAATGTCAGATGTAGCAAAAAGTATATTAATAATAAAATGAGGAAGAGTTGAAATATCACATATTAGTGAAACAGAGATTTAAGTAAGTGTGAGGAGAAGAGTATTGAAATGAGGAGTAGCTGAAAGGTCACATATTAGAGAACCGGTTACGTAAGTGTGAGAAGAAGAAAATCCAGCAGTGGAGAAGTGAGTTTTAATAAAATTGAAGAGTGACTAAAGTCACAAAATTAGTAAAATCACATTGGTGTGAGTACTTAAAAAAAATTGTTTACCATGGAAGGAGTGTAAAGCTAGAGTTCTTCCACGTTATGTGGGTATCCTCATTTAATTTAGAGTAGAAATAATAATAGTTAAGAATCTTTGTTCTTGACATTTTAAATAAAAATTAAAGTTATTTAAAAAATTTTACTGTCGAGGTTAAATGGAGCTGACAGTCCAAAAGAGAGAATTAGATTGGTCACATACCGATATAAGGGACATAATACAACCCTGTGTTGTAAAAAACAATAGTGGGCACTATATTTTGGTAAATCATAAGCAGAATTGCATTATTTTTACTTTCCCTGTGCTCCAGTAAAAGAAGGTTTAAAAAATAATCTAAAATAAATATTATTTTTTATACGTTCCATAATTTTATACTACTAGAAACAAGGAAAAAATGAAGGATAAATTTCCGCCCTATGATAACATAAATATCACTGTTTCTATTACAGCTGTCAAACCAGGGAGATTTTCACTTATTATTCTTACAGATATTGAGATTTCCGAAAAAAATTTGTTGTAGCAACATGTCAAAACTCTAGTGCCTGCCTAAAAATGACAGGTATAAAACTTTCGCTAAAAAATATCAAAAGTTAAAAATCTTTATACTTAAAGCACGTGCGAAACTTCACTCGGTCATTTTGACTAAAATAATTTAGTAATTTTATAATTATTACGCGACTATTTATTATGTTTACTTGGCATTTTATGTACTTTATTTCGCCGCCCGGCAGTATTTTCCAAACCGTTAAAGACAGCACCTGTCATATGTTCACTGAAATATTAGGACAAAATAAACAGTGTTGAAAAAAACGGCGAGGCATTGCACTAACAATGTGCAAAATGCTTAAAAATATTAATCAATGGCGTAGCAATGGCTGAAATAGATTTAAAATAATTACAGCGGCGACATCCATCGATGGCGACCTCCAAAGAGACTTTGTTCATTTGTCCCGATCAAACATTGTTTTTAACAGAAATTACCGATGACAAGTTTCTGCTGATTACCTTAGATCTACCGCCTATGTTCGAAAACCAAGGCAATACTTATTATATTAGATGCATTTTTGTCACGTGTATCTACTACATACACTAACCTACTAAGTAAAAATATTATACTAAATATGTGTGTGTTTTTTTAATTTTCTTCTTGTAAGATTTATAGTTTCCTAAATTACATCTAATTATAATATATTAGATAAATCACTGTGGTAACGCTGTACGGGCGTGAGACCGAACTTTTATTATTCATTAATTTATTGCCTAATGCTTATGCTACACTGTTGCTAAGCTGTGTTTGCACGGCATTTCTGGGGCCAGCCCTCCCCCAAATAATCAATGGCAAGTTATTCTTGTTAAATAAATGAATCGGTATTTGCAGAAACAACACATGTCCACTTTTTCCCAAAACTGGATTATTTAAGAAAATGAATCTACATACCTACATACAGTGGCGGATTTAGAGGGGGGCACAGGGGCACGTGCCCCTCCTGTCATAATAATTTCGCACGAACCAACCTAAGCGCAACACCCAAAATTTCAAACACAGTGACAAAGCATTGTACTGTAACAACCAAATATTTTTTGATGCCAAAACTTTACAGCATTTAAAAATGGATATTAAAAATCAGGTTTTCGACGTGGTTTGATAATTAGCGAAAAGATGGCGTAAAAGCACGTTAGATAAAAAGCATACATTTTAGGATTTTAGAATTTGTGTTTTGTTACAGAAAACTGTAATCTGTGGTTTTGTTTACAAAGAAAGTGTATTATTTTGGGGTAGTAAGGACTTATTTTAATAAAAATAAACATGCCAAAACGGCTATGAATGTGGAATATTTGAGAAACAATTTTAGCTCATTAAGTATTGAGCAAAAAATTGAAATTAAAATTGAGGGAAGACCTAAACCCGAAATTAACTTGACACAGATCACAAAGTGTAGATCTAGGGACTTTATTGTTATTGATTAGTTTGCTGGAAATAAAACCAGAAGATTGAACTTTACTTTTAAACAATGTACCCGCTAATAAAAAATAAATTGGCCTTTTTTTATTTTTTTTATCTTATTTCATTTTCAATAAAATAAGTAGGTAATCATACATTTTTAAAATATTTACTAAAAATTATTAACCAAATTTGGGCGTGGTCTTAAAAAAATTTCGCCTGCGGCGCGTTTTGTCCGCAGCGGGCTTTTCGTGCACCCCAAGATAACAAGTAATTGCCCCCTGTCAATTTTTTCTGAATCCGCCACTGCCTACATAACTGCATAGTACTACATATAAAATACACACGTCCCTGTTTCGCCTAAGTTGTAAACGACGAGCTTCATAAGCCACAATCAGTAGAAACCACACATGTCCTGGACATGTCATTGTGTGGTTTCCGCAGATTGCAGTATTCGCTTGATTTGATTGCCCGTGCGCCATCATTAGCGCCAATCATCTGTTTAGTAGTAGTAGAATGGGTGGGGTGGGGAACGAGTTTAAGCTTGTATTTCTGGTACATTTCTAATGCTAAATACCTCCTAGTTTGAAATGTACCACTTTCAACACTTGTTATGTAATATACTATTTCTAATTTTGTCTCGAAACAGATCTATTTCGAACTCCGAATTTTATTATTTAAAGGTTGGCCTACATGACATGTTTTTTTTTATCGTTTAGCATAGCATTCTAGATAACTAATATTTTTTAGTCCAAATATGCAAAATACTACACGAACCCACGTATGTTTGTTTGGTTGCCTAGATCTACAAATCTGTATGTATTGTTTTAGTTCATTAAAAAACACATATTAAATATTAACTTTATTGACGGAGGACTATTTTGCTTTTGTAGATGCTTCAAGCTATCATTTTCTGCCAAATCCTATCCAAAATTCAATCTACTAACCTTCCAATGTCGACTTTAACTGCAACTTTATTTGAATTTTCCATCTTCCCTATACTAAATTGCAATGCCGTGACGTAAAATCACGTCTTTTGAAATTCGAAAAAAAGTAGCAAAATCGCCCGAATTTCCGAACGCTCTGTATATATACCGAATGTACAAGAATCACACAACGTATTCCGTCCAATTTCAAATCTCATATCGCTAAAATAACTTTAGAATCTTGTGGTGAAAATGGGTCAATAAATCAAAAAATGACAGTTCGCAAAATAATTTTTGTTGTCCAGAGGCTACTATGATAAAAAATAGTATTACCAACATAAAATTTAGACATAAAAATTATTTACAAAATTTGAAGGATTTATTTTCTTTTTAAATATGTGTTTTTTATTGAAAAAACTACAAATTAGAAAAAATAGTATAACGTACGTGTTATATAAAGCAGTTTTAAGCACTTATATTATATTAACATGGACGCATGCTATAAAATGATGCTTTATAAAACATGTATGTTAATATACTATTATTGCATAGTATGCAATAAAGACCGACTTTTGTCATTAAAAATTCATAGACAAAATGACATTTTTTGAACGATCGTAGAAAAATAATGTTTCGTTAATGTAATGGTTTGTTTATTTTTCAATAACTACTAGACAATTTGACACTAAAAATATAGGTACTTAAAAGATATGGGTTAACTATAACTATATTAAAAAAATATCTTTGAGATTCAATTACCCCCCCCCCCCCCCCCCTAGATTTTGACCCAGATCCGCGCCTGTTTTAAATGTTTAGATTGAAGCAAGACATATTGTGAATTATTCACAGTAAAATGTTTTTGCGTTATTTCAAAAACTTGTATATTGGACATGTGTGGTTTCTGCAAATACCGATTCAAATGGGTTTTTCAACAGATCAGGTAATTCTAAAAAGGATTCACCCACTCTATTTACATTTTATTTACGCCGTTACGGAGTAAACATCCCCGATTTCCGTATTGTGAATTATTCACAGTAAAATGTTTTTGCGTTATTTCAAAAACTTGTATATTGGACATGTGTGGTTTCTGCAAATACCGATTCAAATGGGTTTTTCAACAGATCAGGTAATTCTAAAAAGGATTCACCCACTCTATTTACATTTTATTTACGCCGTTACGGAGTAAACATCCCCGATTTCCGTGACAAATTTTAATTTAAATGCCACTTACTGCAATTATGGCCACTGGCACGTGGCAGTGATACGCAACCCGAATTTTGGCTCTCAAGCCTTGAGAAAGTTTGACAAAACGATTTTTTTAGTGCATTGCATGTTATTTACGTTAATTAAGTTACGCGTCCTTGGTTGAGGGTTGAGTTAGTTCAGCTGTGTGGTGATAGGTAAACCTTTATCACAGACAAGAAAATAAAACATTTAAAAAATATTAAAACATTTTAATTATTGATACTTAAAATTTGTCCAGGATTTTTAGGTTTTATATAATACTAGCGTGTATCCGGCATGCGTTGCAACCCGCTGGTATAAATACAAACCCGAACAAACCCGATATATTAGTACCCGGCATGCCACTTTCTAAAATTGCACCCGTGCGAAGCCGGGGCGGGTCGCTAGTTATACATAAAAACCTTCCTCTTAAATCACTCTATCTATTTAAAAAAAAAACGATTCAAAATCCGTTGCGTAGTTTTAAAGATTTAAGCATATATAGGTAAGGACGGACAGACAGCGACAGCGACTTTGTTTTATACTATGTTAAGGTTTTAAGTTGTGGTGAAATGCTTATGCGTTCCCTATACTAGAGTGTGTTTCGCTTCGTGATTTTATTTACTTTGTCTACCTTTCGATGTACCTATTACCAGTGTAACTGCCCTTTGTATTTGCGTAGATTTCGCTGGGATGGCGTTACTGTGTATCAAAGGCCGCTTAACTTTTGCAAAATGGCTTTTGGTACATTGTGCCGCTATTCTGTGGAGTTGCTTTGGGTTATGGCTGCCCGTAGAGTCCTAATAAGGACAAAACGGTAATCGTAGTCTATTCGCCCCAGGGTATCCATTATGCTTGGATTCATGTGAATTCCAATACAACAGACAGTTACACACTGCAATGACACAATAATTCGTAATATTTTATATAAACCTATTTATTTAAAAATTGTAGTTGGTATTTTTAAATTTTCGATATGAACATTACATAAATCCATTATTACCTTTTTATTCGAAAAATATTATCGTTGCGGGCAAAATGTATGGAATAGCCATTTTTATAGGAGTGCATATTAAGTTATACCATAAACTAGGTAAACCTAGATATTCCATCTAATTTAGTTATACTCAACCTGCGGCCCGCCGAGCTTTTGGGAGTGGCCCACCTGGCATAGCAGAAACATAATAAATTTGAGCTTTGAAAATGATAGACGATGGGTGATGTATTGTAGCCTTTTCATGCGATATCATAGAAAAACTGAATAGCCTTAATCGGAATTTACAAGGTGAAAATAACATAAACTCACATATGAATAGGAAAAAATTTTTTAAATGTTTATTGCTTGTAGAAAACCCATGGCATCTAGACACGAGGGCCATCTCACAGCTGGCTTAAGTTTTAAATTGTAATTACGCAGAGTAGTTCGATGAGTTTATCGATTTCAAAAACTATCAACCTAAAAGTTTTGTTTAAATAAAAAGGGCGATACTTTGAATTTTGGAAAATTGGCCCGCAAAAATATAAAACCATTTAAAAATGTGCTAAAATTCCATTAATATTGTTTCGATTTACATACGTTTGCAAATCGTTGTTGCGCGAATTGAATATGCAAAGAAAGTGTATATAGAAACAAGCCAGATCTTAACGAAGTTTTGAAAAGGTGTCCAATTTCACAAATCTTATTAAAACTAAAGTTTTCGATTGTGAAAGCTGTTTCAAAATTTTGTCACCCTTTTATTATAAGTTATAACTAATAACATCTTTTTTATATATTAAAATAAACCATTAAATTTAAATTGCATTTTTTATGAAAACCTTAATTAAATTGTGTTGTGGCCCGCGGCACCATAACTATTTCGCGTTTGATAAATCTTTGGTAAATTTAATTATAATTATGGGGACGACCCAAAAAATTGGAGAATTGTTGAAGGGAGACTTAGCAGACAACATCGCACCATTGTTGGAACTGGCAACCCTTTTGACTCTCAGCTAATTAAGGCAATTCCATCAACGTCTTACTTTCATGTCTTCCAACTGCACCCTTCTACTATCGTGCAAAATCTTTAAATTTACTTGAAACCTCAGTTTCCAGACGTGACATGTAAAAAGGTGACGGCTAAATATCCCAAAGAATACTCCTCTTTTAACGTTGGTGTTTTTGAGAAGAATATTTCCAAGATTGAACCTAGTATGGGCTAGATGGGCACCTGAAACAAGAATAAATGCGACTGTGGCGAATCGTACATTGGAGAAACAAAAATACCTCTTCCTGTACGAGTTAAAGAACATACTCAAAGAGGTGAAACTTCGAGATCAGGTATAGCGGAACATGTATGGACCAACCAACATAATATACAGTGGTCAAAATCCAATGTTTTGGACACGGAACAGCACTGGAGAAAACGAAAATTGAAAGAAGCAGCAATGAATCAAAATACCCATATATTTAGTAAACCAAGTATAGATATCCCCTATATCTGGAACCCTCTTCTTGTCCAAAAGCAACAGCTCAAACTTCACACTCCAATAAGCACGTAGGCAGAGTCATCAAGCTTCATTGCACATGGATAGTATTTAAGACAGTAGCTTAGAATTATAATTTATTTTACACTGGAAAATGTGTGTTAAGTAACAAATAAAAGACAAGGTAATTTCTTTAAGAATAAATAAGTTTTTTCACATGAAGAACAGTTCAACCAATCTAAGTTAATATCCAGATCATCAGACATATTCCAAAACTTGGCAGTTCTTCATCTTAATGTACAGGGACTTTCCAACAAACTTGATGATATCTCACTATTTATGGTTATAAACAATTTTGAAATTCTGTGCTTTACTGAACACCAGTAAGCGTAAAACTTTATCTTATTGTAATATACCAGGTTTTAACCTAGTATATTCTTTCTGTCGATCAAATCATGTCCATGGTGGCAAGTGCATAGGTATATGCCCGCTCGGGGTTAATTTGTAAACATGTTGACGTGAGCAGCTTTGTATTGGAGATGGTGGCTGAATTTTGTGCAGTTGAGCTTCTTCCCCATAGAAGTTTAATTGTCTGTTTGTATAGATCCTGCTATTGTGATGTTCCATCATTGCTTGATCAATTTAAGCAATTGCTGTGTCCTGTAAGTACATATATTAAAATTGTGGGTGATTTTAACATCGATTTTAATAAACCCTCCAATGATTAATCTAACTCTTAAAATAATATTTTGGTTTGAAGATAACTATAGAAAATAACTAGGATTTCTTATCATTCTACTTCTTGCATCGATTCGATAGTATAATAATTACTAATTTAAATAGTAGTTCTTTCACTACTGCGGTAATAAATCCTGCGATATCCGATCATTAATGTCAGTACATCTCTGTTAACACTAAAATTAAATACAACATAAAACACATCAATTCAGAAAGGTTATTGAGGCATTGGCATTGAAAAACTTCAGCGATCTCTTTTTAGCCAGGATTGGCTTTAGTTTTAATTCGCCCCCAACGTAAACAGCCCGGCCTCTATTTTTTCTAAATTGTCTTAAAAAGTTAGTAATTAGTAATCTTCCTATAATAACTTCCAAACAAAATAAACTGTTTTAATAATGACCCTAAAACAATGAGAAATAGGGTAAGGACGGCAAAACCTATCTATGATTCCTCTAAAAACGACGGACACATACACACACATATAAACTTTTAATAACAAAGCTAAGAATATCTGGAAAATTGTGAAGGATGAGAGAAATTCTTCTGATAAAGCTGATAAACCTTATTATCTGCTGATGAATTTAATATTTTTTTCATTACGTTGTTGTTTATAAATGTACTTTCTGCTACAAAATCGGTACTGGATGAATGTTAACTAAAAATTCCTTTAGAATACTTATATTTCTTTCTACATCCAGTGTCGGAGACTGAAGTGCTTGATACAATAAATAAACTATAAAAATCTCACTCTGCTGACCTGTACGAATCTATCAGTGTTCTTGCTCAAGAACTCAGCGGAGCGGCTATATTATTAAACCTTTGACTTTTATTTTTAATAAATGCGTTGAATCTGGGAATTCCCTAAACCCTTTAAACTCACTAAAGTTGACCTATCCTTAAAAATGGCGATCATGATACGGCGAGCGATTACAGACCAATATCAATAGTGCCCATATTTGGTAAAGTTTTTGAGTCTTCATTGCACATTAGCTGACTGACTATTTTAATTCAATAAAAATAAAATGTCTTAATGACAACCAATTTGGATTTCGCAAGCATTGCTCCACTGGGCAAGCTGTATCGAAGGTAATATTTGATATGCTCTAGAGCATTGAGTGCGGTAAACTGTTTTCATTAGATGGTTTCTCTTGGTTTTGTTTCTCTATGGTTATACGTAAGTACCAAATTTCAAATTTTTATTCCTTGTCATTTGTAAGGTTGAGGAGTTGAAAGCACGAATAAGACATAAGTGTAGGTTAATTTCTCCCGAAATAATTAAAAATGTTCCAAATGAATTTTACTTGCAATTACCGTGCGAGCAAAAATTATTTGCATCAAAGAGGGCTTGGATTAAAAAACGTAGGGCTTGGTTTAGATCACAATGACATGGGGACGATATATCTAACCAAATCTACTTTAAAATTTTGTCAAATTCATATTATGACAGATATGCCAAACTAATGAGTAATAAAATAAGTAGACAAATACAAATTTATTTTTGTTGTTTACAAAATTAACAAAGTAAGAACATACAGAAAAAAAAATAATTACATAAATTGCTGAAATTGGCCACCGCCATGCTCCAAGCATAAATTCACACGTCTCTTTATATTTTCGAAAGTGTTGACCAGCATCTCTAGAGAAATGTTACCACATTCTTGGATAATCCTTTCTTGTAATTGTTCTAAATTTGCAACTGGTGTTTTAAAAATAGTTTCCTTGCGTATTTTGCATTATTTCACGAACGTTGCAACAAGTTCTTCTGTTCTTACAGATTGTCTTCCTGCTCCTTTTTTGTGTTGTATAGAACCTGTTTCCGTAAACACAGCCACGGTTCTTTTCAGGCAAAGATAAAAATTTTGCGGAAGTAGTCCATTATCTTAAAGTGGAGCTGTACAGATATAGTAAAAAAAAACCACAGTCGTCTCCACAAATACTAATATTAAAAGAGTTAGATTAAAGTTGTGCTGATGATGGTACTCCCTAGTACCGAAACATGTACACCACTTTAACTATTTTAATATAAGTATTTGTGGAGACGACTGTGGGTTTTTTTACTATAAAGATAAAAATCCCCAACAATAAAAGCAACGTTAGGAAAATGTTCGTGAAAATCGTCCATACACAAACCCGGATTGTATTGCCACTCACCATTTACTTTAACCCAGTTTCGAAAATACGCTTCAACCATGAATGTTTTGTGCTATTCCGTAAAGCCCATTGTGTGAATTGTTCAAGAAATTGGAAAAATTAGCGATGAACGAAATTACTCGTAACGACTGTCAAAGATGACGGAATAACTGATTGATTGTTAATTCAGGTAGTTACTGACACCCAACAGGTATTAAGCTCTACGGCTAAGCATTACGTCCTTAGATGCAAGGCCCTCTTTGATGCAAATAATTTTTGCTCGCACGGTAGGATATTGCCAATTAGCGAATGGACAATATTTTGAGCATTCCTATTGAGGAAAAAGTATTAAAGATGGATAGAATGTTTTTTTATTTTTTAATACAATGAATTTTTGTTTGTTTAATATCTTATAAATAACAAGGAATAAAATTTTGATATTTGGTACTTTGCTCGTTCTATAGGACACAAACACTATTGTTGTTGATATGTTTTTATAATACCTACGGCTGTTATTAACAAAATATAAAAGTAAGTGAGAAATATATCCTCAAATTCTGTAACTGCAGTTTCGCGTCAACTCCGAAAAGTCAATAAAATTCTACGATTTATGATGCACATAATTTTTGTCTTTGTGTCCGAGAGCAAGCAATCAGTCAGTTAATTTACAGATAGCAATAAGGAATATATTATGCATTTCCTTGAGATGTCCTAAGCAGGAAATTTATGTCTCTAAAGGTAAGCGTCTATGCTTTTATAGTATCAACACCGAGTTCTTCTTTAAATTGTAAGTTGTTCCTGTAATTACCTTTTATACCTTCCCAGATAACTATTTGCGTATCCGGAGCTTAACCTACGATTATCAAGAATTAAATTTTATCGTATTCTTTTCTTTATTACTAAATCTGACAGAAAAATCAACTCCGAGCCATTCAACTCCAATTCCCAATGATAGCTTCGGAGTTGATAAAGAGCGTTGATGGTAAAGATTACTTTTTTGTTAGTTAAAACAATGGCGAATAAAAGGAAACGTCAGATGAAGAGAAACAAAAAACTGTGTTGCAGTGTTTACGCAGAAGAAAAATAAAGAATTATCTAGTTGCACATGAGCAAATTACAGCGATAGAAAACAAAGATTAGCCAAAAAGTAAGAACGTTCCTGGCATGCGATACATAAAAAAATCGTCAATGCCCTGAAACAAATGATGCCGTATTAAGAAACAAAAATGATTTCTTAACGAGTCTTTAACATCTTTATACAGGGTGATTCATTAAGGGTGACGAGGTGCCGTATCTCAAGAACTAATAGTCGTACGAGTTTGAAAAAAAAATCCCTTTAATGAAATCGACTAAGAGAAATTGCTGGAAATAATTTTCACTTCGGTGGCACTTCCGGTTATACCAGAAGTAGGTGTCAACTTGCTTATTTTATAAGGAACACCCTGTATATTATTACATTTTTGAATTCTACATAAAACTATAATTACTTTTTATTAAATGCATTATTACTCTATGCTTAATAGTTTCCGAGATATTAACTCTTGAAAAATTACATTTTTGAACTTTGACAGCTTCTAGCTTTCGAACTATACGTCTTAGAGAAAAACGGCTTACATGTCCCTATTTTCGATTTTTGTTATCTTTCCAAAAGATGTAACTTAAATGCATGAAATATAGTACTTCCGGTTTGACCGGAAGTTAATACTTTTGGAAAGATAACAAAAATCGAAAATAGGGACATGTAAGCCGTTTTGCTCTAAGACGTATAATTCGAAAGCTAGAAGCTGTCAAAGTTCAAAAATGTAATTTTTCAAGAGTCAATATCTCGGAAACTATTAAGCATAGAGTAATAATGCATTTAATAAAAAGTAATTATAGTTTTATGTAGAATTCAAAAATGTAATAATATACAGGGTGTTCCTTGTAAAATAAGCAAGTTGACACCTACTTCCGGTATAACCGGAAGTGCCACCCTAGTGAAAATTATTTCCAGCAATTTCTCTTAGTCGATTTCATTAAAAGGGATTTTTTTTCAAACTCGTACGACTATTAGTTCCTGAGATACGGTACCTCGTCACCCTTAATGAATCACCCTGTATAAGTATAATGATTAAAAATAATTTTTATCACAGGTACTTCGTTTTTTGTAAGTTACGGCCATTTTGGATAGTTTTTCCCAATGTAAATAAAAGAGATAACCTGAGAGTAAAAGTGAAATGACGTTGACATTAGCATATTATTACACATATCAATATTTACTATTTCAAAATATAATTGTGTTTAGCCGTAAATCAATTATTATCAACTCTGAAGCATGCTATAATTTAATTAATAATTAAATTTAACGAAAACCATAGGTAATAAATCAATATTATAACATATTTTATGTAGAAGTAGATAAATGGTCAACACCGAAGTAAGGATTTTTTTATTAAAAGAAAATCGGGCAATAACGGAAATCGATCTCTGCTGAGTATTACGTTACGTTCGTTAGAGTAATGAAGATGTGATTAACCATATTCAAGACCTTAGATATTTTTTACTGGATTTTCATTTTATATAAGTCGTATATCAAAATTGTCCCCAAACTGTAGAAAGAGCCACTTATGTTTAATTTAACATGCACTTTAAAAATAGTCAATAAAAAACTATCCATATCGTCATACATCTCTAATTTGGGACACACTGTATCAATATTTTTTTTATAAAGAAGACCACAACTTTAAATGTTATAACCCGTGCCCAAGCATTTTTTCAAAAAAAAAAACAGTACTGGATATACCGAATTTATTGCAACTTACAAACTCACACGGTATTTGTATCATATAGCTTATTATATATTACTTATATTTTTAACAATGTAGGATAAGATTGCGTATATTGCACCACTTTTCAAATTATCACTAATACTGGAAACATGATTTTGTATAAAGTTATCACTACTAACGGTTTTTTTCATATTTCAGGTAGATAATTTTAAAGTATAAAGGTATTACTACCATTACAAGTTACTTTCGAAGCAGCAATTGGCGTGATTTAAGGAACTTGTTTCCCAAATCACACCATGTGTTGCCCAAATCGGACTCTATATTAAAATGGTATTTTAAGTAGTTTATTAGAAAACTATTAAAAATAAATTCAAGCAATGTGCTAAATTTACCATACTGCCTCTTTTCCATTGTTTAAATCTACCGTAACAATAATAATGTACTGTCAGTAGGTATATCAATGATACCAACACTGTATGTATATCTATAAAGTATCATTTTTTTATACAGTGTCCAGGGCCGTAGCCAGGGGGGGGGGGGGTTGTAACCCCCCCCCCCCGCCCGAAATGTTAACAAATAATCTTATTTACGGGCTACAATGGCTGCAGATCGCCTTAATGGTCTGGCTTTCCTATATGTCCACCGTCATATAAACGTAGATGTAAACAAAATCATAAATGTTTTCTCTTCTAAGAACAGGAAACTTGATTTTGTAATTTAGTACAAAGTAAGTAGGTACTTCAGATATTTTTTTTGTTCTTATTGTTTATTTTTCGTGTTTATTCTTATTTTGTTTTTGATCTTATTATTACATAATATAATTTATTATAATAATTATTATACTTAGAAATTATTATGACTTAATATAAGAGACATGTTAATTAGTAAAATAAATAGTTTATTGTTTATTTTGTCGACTGACCTTTCAAATTTCGAATTTCTTTTAAATTAAAAGAGTGTTTTAAAGTCTGGCATATTGCCGCAGATTAAGCTTTACGGTTATTTTACCCAAAAAAGGGCGTGGCACCCAAAAAAATTTCGCCGTACTAATCTATACCTTTGATCTGTTTAGTAAACTTGCTACTTGCTTCAGTCACGCTTATGCAGATGATATACATCTAGTCTCATAATCCGAGTCTAAATGCTATAAAATCCCTTTTTCTCTTATTTGGAAATGCCTAAAAGCGTAGCTATATACTAGACAGGGGTTTTAATCCAGTGATAAATAATGAAAAAATTTCACATAAGGGATCTGCTACAAATTTGGGTTTAATATTTGACTCTAACTTACGTTTCACAGAACATGTTTCAGTGCTTTTACGGCGTTCTTATTGTACACTTAGAACATTATACGCCAACAGGTACCTATTTTCTCAATTTCAAACTTAGAAAAATGTTATGTGAATATACTGTTTTCCCAATATTTTACTATGGTAATGTGATTTATGGGCCTTGCTTGGATGCTGTTGCTAGGTATCAAATACACCAAGTACAAAGAAATTGTGGTAGATTCGTTTTTGGCCTTCGAAAATATGACTCAATATCCGCAAATTTAAAAATCTTGGAATGGCTGGCCATGGCCAAAATATGGGAAATTTATATGCTCGCTCTTGTTAACACACCGTCTTTTGTTTACAAATAAACCCTTATACCTGCGAAGAAAACTTTGTTATAGTTATAGGTCCAACTTGCATAATATCTTAGTTAGAACTCGAGGTATGTTGTCAATCCCTAAATTTGGAACTATGTACTATATTTCAGCGTTTCTCGTACGTTTCTGTTAAATTGTATAAAATAGCATTGACACTGAATTTAAGGGCGATTCTATCCTGTCATTTAAGTTTAAAGTAAAAAAACTTCATGTTGGCATTTTTAGCGAACTAAGTTTTTTATTTATTGTATTATTGGTTTAATTTATTTTCTTTTTTGTATTATGGCCTGCCAAGTGTATTATCTGTGGGTATGTTATATTATAAAACATCTTAGGGTAGTTAATAGATCATCAAATCAAATCAAAATACACTTTATTGTTATAAGAAGTACATCTTATTATCAAAGCTTTGGACAGTATTAAAGCTATTATAAAAATTACAATGTTCACGATATAAAGTAAGAATTTGAATAGAATAATTATAAGTCAGTTTTAGTTACCTATAAATGTAAAGTTTCAAATATTGTTTGGATATTTGGGTTATTTATTTACTTAGGTTATATGCAAGAATAGCCCTAGTGGCTAAATATTGCCTAATTATATTTATTTAATTTTATGAATTAAAGTCATTTATTATTATTATTATTAATCCCTTACCACAGGTAACAGGAAATTGCAGAGCAAGTAACCCTCGAAGTTTTACTCAAGACGTTAATAGTAGAACTTGAAACTAATGCGTAGTTCACAAAACACCCGTAAGATGCCAAATATACCAAACAGGTTTCTTTAAATCAAGAGTGGAGCGATTTTGCAGCCGGTGCGATATTGGCAACCTTACCCTAAGTATGTAGTGAAATTAATAAAAAAAAGTAGTATAAAAATATAAATAAAAATTACTTACCAGTTAATATCGAAACAGCACCATATAAAACAAAACTTTAAGCGCGCCTCGACTACCACAACTATTTCAAACTCCAGAAACTCCGTTGTATCCTGGATGAAATTGCAAAACGCACTGGGATAAACAGGGAATCGCGCGCTCGTTAAGAACTTCCCAAGTTCATGAGAAACTCTGAATTTTCGAAATTCTGCAGGTGAATTGACATGCGCCACCCGTTCCTAACTTATCTTGGATTGAAATTGGATTAAGATTCGATAAAATGGTGATTTATTTATTGGACCTGTTTATCGTGTGTTTATAATTTTATAATAATAGCCACAAAATAATATACATTGTAGTAGAAAATAAAAGCGTAGCAGGTTCCCCATATATTATCGAAGTTAACCAGTGGCGGATTAAGGGGGAGGGCACCCCCTATCCCCCTAGATGTTTGCCTAAATGATTTGAAAATAATAACTGTATAGAAATTTATATATTTTATACTAAGTATTTTCAAATGTTTCTTATTTATACGGGGTGTTGCAAATTCGATGCATTCGCATTGCTATCTTGGTCATAGTTTTTAAAAAAATTGGTTGGCAAAGAAAAGTCCTTTCTATCTTCTTATATATGTCGTAGGCTGATAGTGAAATCCGTCATTTCATGAAAAGCCTAGTCACTTCATGAAGCGTCGGCAGATTGTGTAAAAACATGAAATTACACGATCTGCCGCGTCACTTCATGAAGAGACCTTGACGTTTCGGCGTATTATGTATAACACAATCTGTCTAATTTTAAATATCGTCACTTCATGAAATGCCAGAAAAACAAGGCATATTGTGTAATTCCGTCTAAAAGGTATATTGGCAACTGGTTTGTTCGGGTTTGTCAGAGCATTTTTTTTATTTTTATAAAATAATATTAGTTGAAAAAATTTAATTAAAAAAATGCTCTGGGGAACAACGAACAAACCAGTTGCCAATATACCTTTTAGACGGAATTACACAATCTGCCGACTGACATGACATCGTTAGGTACTACATGAAGTGACGATATTTAAAATTAGGCAGATTGTGTTATACATAATACGCCGAAACGTCAAGGTCTCTTCATGAAGTGACGCGGCAGATCGTGTAATTTCATGTTTTTACACAATCTGCCGACGCTTCATGAAGTGACTAGGCTTTTCATGAAATGACGGATTTCACTATCAGCCTACGACATATACCGGGTGACAACGATATTACTGACCAGCTTGTCACGTCCTTATAAAATAAAATATTATTTCGAAATTTTGGTAGGTTCTATGGTTGCACTGTGCACACATTTTCGGTATTCAAACGCCTGACTGTCACTTCCGGTTGAACCGGAAGTACACTTAACTTTGTTATTTCAAATAGAACACCCTGTATGTTTTTAACAATATGCATTCTACAAGGAATTCTAAGCATAAAACATGTATCATATCCTATACCTATCTATGACAGGTTAAGAGAAAATGGCGTTGGAAAATATAAAATTAGCCACACACTTTATTGATTTTACAAAAAACAAATGAATATGCACAAAATTTTATATTCTTTTTTAACTTCTTTTTAGGTATTCTGTATGAATAAGTCACAATTATTTCACTTCCGGTTCAACCGGAAGTGCTGCAAAATTTGACTTTCAAACATAGATTTCTCCAATATTTTTAATGGCACGCCCCCTTTTAAATATAATTTTCAAAATTATCTTATTGTTCTAAATATTTTTTATTAATGCTTCCCTAGGTCTAAACTCATTCGTTTTTAAGATATAAGTATTTCAAAATTAAGGTTTATTACGAAACTTTAACTAACTTAAACTAGAATTATAATTAATAAAATAATATCTAAAAATACAAACTAATTACAAATAAATGAACCATAAATGAAATTCTCAAAACGATTGCCGTTCTCTTCTCGACACAAATTAATTCTTTCTTTGAATTCTCGAATAACATTGTTCATTTGAATTGGTGTAATATTGTTTACTGCTTGAATTATTCGGTCTCTTAGGTCTTGGAGGTTCTAAGGTTTTGTTCTATACACCTTCTCCTTTATGTGGCCCCAGTAAAAAAAAATAAAGTGGTGTTAGGTCAGGGGACCCTGCCGGCCACCTTACTGGGCCATTAGTACCCATCCAACGATTTCCAAAAGTCGCATTTAAATAAGCTGACACTATTCTAGCATTATGTGCTGGAGCGCCGTCTTGTTAATAAAATATTTGTGCGTATTGCCTAACAGGTAAATTTTCTAGAATATTTTCGATGTGGTTCTGAAGAAAAGCCAGGTATTGGACAGCGGTTAAATGTTGTTCAAAAAATATAGGACCTATTATACGTGTTCCTATAACGCCTAGCCATACGTTAATGCCAAATCTTTCCTGAAACGCCCACTCCCTAACTAGAAAATTATTTTCAGTAGCCCAATACCTGGTATTATTTCTGTTGAACATCCCCAAGTTGGTAAAACGGGATTCGTCAGAAAATAAAATGTTTAAGCTTAAAAGTGGCTGTTGCTGCTCCTCTTCAAGATACCAGTTGCAAAATTCCAATCTTCGAATGTAATCGCCCTCATAAAGATGATGATGGATTTGGTATTTGAAGGATTTATAGCCATGTTTTTTCAATATTTTTCTAGCATTTTCCCTATTGATGCCAATATCATTCTCAATTTACCTCGTCGATGCTGTCGGGTCAGCTTCAACATAAGCCAGTGTATTTGTTTCTGCATCCTCACTAATAATAAAACCATTTCCGTTTTGATTTTCATTCTCGTGCTTTAAATGATGTTCTAACCATGGAAAATACGTATCGCTCGGGTGCTCGCGTTCGGGAAATCTTTGCATATACAGAAATTTTGCCTCTCTGCGGTTTTTTCTAGTCTCTCCGTAGATTAGCAGCATGTCAATTTGATGTTTACGCGTAAAATAAGGCATATTTTTAACTTTTCTTAGTAGTAAGTCACTTGTAATGATAATGAAAGGATGAAATTAAAAAATAACATGGCGATAGCTTCGTGAAACATATGAAATTAGTAAACAGATCTGTGGGATCCATAGCTACCTTAGATGAAACTATGAATAAATTAACGCCAATTTTGCTTGTTGGATAATGTAACTAAACCTTTAATTCCTTATATCTTAAAAACGAATGAGTTTAGACCTAGGGAAGCATTAATAAAAAATATTTAGAACAATAAGATACTTTTGAAAATTATATTTAAAAGGGGGCGTGCCATTAAAAATATTGGAGAAATCTATGTTTGAAAGTCAAATTTTGCAGCACTTCCGGTTGAACCGGAAGTGAAATAATTGTGACTTATTCATACAGAATACCTAAAAAGAAGTTAAAAAATAATATAAAATTTTGTGCATATTCATTTGTTTTTTGTAAAATCAATAAAGTGTGTGGCTAATTTTATATTTTCCAACGCCATTTTCTCTTAACCTGTCATAGATAGGTATAGGATATGATACAAGTTTTATGCTTAGAATTCCTTGTAGAATGCATATTGTTAAAAATATACAGGGTGTTCTATTTGAAATAACAAAGTTAAGTGTACTTCCGGTTCAACCGGAAGTGACAGTCAGGCGCTTGAATACCGAAAATGTGCGCACAGTGCAACCATAGAACCTACCAAAATTTCGAAATAATATTTTATTTTATAAGGACGTGACAAGCTGGTCAGTAATATCGTTGTCACCCGGTATAACCAAAACTATCTTAACAATGACCCTTCTAGAGAACAGCTATAACTTCGTTATCTTGGTCAGTGTTTTACAAGACGACAAATCTCGAACTTTATAAAAAACTCGTCTCCATATCGCCTCGCTAACATCTCGCAAGATGGTTTCTCGTCTCGTCTCGTCTCTGAATCATTTTTTAGGGTTGCATATGTATACAAAAATAGAATTTTATAATATTAAAATGAAGATAGACCCTTTTTGAGTATTTAAGGCACAAAACTGCAACGCTGGTTGCCTGCCTGCACGTGACAGAACAAAAAGCACACAGGTGCAGAAATAGGTAAGTTACCGGCGTCAGATTTCTAAAAACCCGTGTCTGTTTTATTTATCTGTTTTTTTTGTAAAAAATATGTATAATACGTTTTGGATACATAATTAAATAAATAAAAATGTCTTTATGGTACGGCAAATAATATTCAATTATCGAATCGGCGAGATTCGGCGAGTAATAAGTGAAGCTATCATAATTCTAAAATATATAAAAATAAGAAACAAAGATAAGCAAGTTAATACCCTGTAGAGATATTATTTACGAATATTTTTTTTAATTATAAACTATAAATTAGGATAATCGTTAAAAAATAACAGAAAATTGAAAAATAAATAATTGTTTTTAAATTCTGTCTAATAAAATGAATTCTTTATTTGTTTTACTTAAAACCGAAGCACATTGTTCAATCACCATTTTTTTTTACAAGCAGGGGCGGAAAAAGGGAATATTGTTTTACATTACATACATTGTATCACAAAAATAGTGGAAGAGTGTAATTCTATTTGGGCTTTTAGCAAAGTTTTGCAATTTTTCTTTTATTAAAACGTTGAAATCCTACAGGAATAGCTTTTTCAACTATATTTATTTATTTTATATTTTATATATCATCATATACTATATAATTATGATATTTTGTTAATAATTTAGCTATTTATCTAAAAAATACAATAATCCATTGTCGTTTCACCAATAATAGTATCTGACAGTAGTGACAGTTACTGTTACTGCCGTGATCATTAAGTCTAATTTTGTGAAATAATTAATATAAAAAAAAAGGCCTTTTGCTAATGAGGAAGTCTATGATGTGACGATATTTTCAATTGTTTGAAAACGCAGTTTTGGATTCACGAGAATACGCTAAGCGATAGAGTTCATCATTCCAGAAAAGTTTTTCATGATTTTAATTACGTAAATTATTTATTTATTTTTTGTGAAATAATGCAAAATACGCCAACAAATTGTATAAGATGCCTGTCCCAAGAGGTGGGAAGATCTTATGGAACATGCAGGACTATTAATAAAATAAAACACCAGTTGCAAATTTAGAACAATTACAAGAAAGGATTATTCTAGAATGTGGTAACATTTCTCCAGAGATGCTGGTCAACACTTTCGAAAATATGAAGAGACGTGTAAATTTATGCTTGGAGCATGGCGGTGGCCAATGTCAGCAATTTATGTAATTATTTTTCTTTTTCTTTCTGTATATTATTTTTTTGTTAATTTTGTAAACAACAACAATAAATTTGTATTTGTCTACTTATTTTATTACTCATTAGTTTGGCATATCATGTCATAATATGAATTTACCAAAATTTTAACCTAGATTTGGTTAGATATATCGTCCCTATATCATTATGATCTAAACCAAGCCCTACGTTTTTTAATCCAAGCCCTCTTTGATGCAAATAATTTTTGCTCGCGCGGTATTAACGATCGTCAAGATAAATATTTCAAAAGTAGTTGCAGGCGTTCGGTTGTCACTGAATATCACCAGTAAAATTTAACTAAACAGTTATAAATTTGGTATCACTAGATACATTAAGGTTCAGATGTTGTTTGTGTTGTAACAGATTTTTAATTTAGGCCTTTTTTTGGGAGAAAATAATTTTTAAATTTGGCCTATTTATACCAACACAAATTACATTATAGTTTGAAAACGAAATTTCAATGTTTTTAAATTGAAGTAAATCGTACATGCAATTTCACATAATAGGGAACTTTCCAATTTTCTTTTTTTCAATAATATGATTTAGTTAGGCCTGAAAAAAGTATTCCCCAATTATTACTCCTTAAAAATCAAAAATAACTTGGTAAAAATTCTTTAAAGTTTCGCGTGTGTCGAAAGCATTTCGAACGATCTCTAAAGCGCGCGAAGCCCGATGACGTCATATGGTATGACAGTAGAATGACTTTTGGTCATCAGTCATCCTGACACTCCTGACAGGTGCCGAGCGACCCAATTTGCATTTGGATTGTCGTGTGTTCGTGTTATTGTATTGTTGTTTAAGCTATCACCTGCATTTAAACAGGTCGTGTCGCTTGACGCGTGGATGTCAAATCTGACAAATCATCAAATTTATTGAAAACCTATAACCTATTTCGTGGATGTCACACACAAATCTGACAAATGATACCATTTGACGTCACGACTACTAACAGCGCGTTTTTACTCGCTTGGAATAATTTGAATTTTGGGGCATTTTTAAATCTTTCTAGCGGTCTTTTGGGACGAAATATGTTGTTTTTTTGCTGCCATATGTTTAATGACAATTATGTACTTATGATTTATAGAATTTTTTCCCCATTAAAAATGTTTGTCAAACTCCCTATTCGGTGACAGCGGGGGGTAAAAATTGGATGCGGATATGCACCCTTAAAACACATTGCAGGAATAAAACGAACGTTTTTAAAGTGAGAAAATATTGTTTCAAGAATAGCGTTTGAAATCGTTACCTAATTTATTAATGTTCTTTTAAAAAAGGATACCTTTTGAATTAGAAGGTTTCGGTATCGACCTCCTCTTAAAGTAATAATTATTAGTCAATTGGCTTTACTGATAGTGCTTGAATTACCGGTCAGTTCGGATAGACCACAAAGACATTACAGTTTTAAAATAGTATATTAACGTACACGTTTTATAAAGCAAAATTTATAGCACGCGTCCATGTTAAAAAACGAGCCGCTTGCGGCGAGTTTTATAACGGGACAAGCGGCGAGTTTTATAACGGGACAAGTGCTTAAAACTGCTTTATATAACACGTACGTTATACTATTTTTTCTAATTTGTAGTTTTTTCAATAAAAACTTTAAAAAGAAAATAAATCCTTCAAATTTTGTAAATTTTTATGTCTAAATTTTATGTTGGTAATACTATTTTTATCATAGTAGCCTCTGGACAACAAAAATTATTTTGCGAACTGTCATTTTTTGATTTATTGACCCATTTTCACCACGAGATTCTAAAGTTATTTTAGCGATATGAGATTTGAAATTGGACGGAATACGTTGTGTGATCCTTGTACATTCGGTACATATACAGAGCGTTCGGAAATTCGGGCGATTTTGCTACGTTTTTTCGAATTTCAAAAGACGTGATTTTACGTCACGGCATTGCAATTTAGTATAGGGAAGATGGAAAATTCAAATAAAGTTGAAGTTAAAATTGACATTGGAAGGTTAGTAGATTGAATTTTGAATAGGATTTGGCAGAAAATAATAGCTTGAAGCATCTACAAAAGATTGATTTATAGATTTACGCAACCAACATATATGACTGTTATCCACACAGAATAAAAAAGTAGGTTATCAAGCTATTTTTCCTCTGCGAAAAATGGGTTTTCTCGTAAATGACAAAGGCCGCGCAAGTCAATGTAATAAAACATTTAAATGTTACCAACATCAAATAAAGAAAAAACGCGTATCGAAATAGCTTCATTACGATACGCAAATGCGTATCGTAATAGATTTGTTATGATACAAAATTAGAAAAACGGTACTTACCTACGAATGTAAAGTCAAATTTCCGGACGAATGTCGGCAGTTTGTATGCATTAAAGTATACCAGCACTATCAACTTCGTTTTATTAATAAATTCCTAAATTCACTTTGCAGAAAATTGTCCGATACGATGCACTAATAAAGAGCACGCGCCCGTCTAAAATTATAATTTTTAACAATTACTTTGTCGGATAGTAACTGATCCGATATTATTAATTTTCTTATCTTCAAACTGGATTATATTTTGATAAGATGAAGATTTATCTCTAACGTGTCCAATTATAAGGTGTAATTGTTTCTAAATTATGGGTGTTTGAAACAATAGAAAAAATTGTCATAAATGTACTTGTATCAAATTATTTTTTATTTTATTGTCCAGGCCCGGCTTAAGCAGCAACTAGCTGAAGTCTCAAGCTTTAAATTATACGTTTTTTTTCCACATGCCAGATTAGGTTGTTTATTAAATCCTTCTGTTAAGAATCGACCATCGCCTTTACTCGCGACATGACTTTAAACTATTTACTTGATTTATTTTAATCTATATTTTGTTTATCTAAAAAAATAAAGAAATTTTTGTACCGGGTGGTCAACTAAGAATGGCCGCCGGCTATATCTCAGAAACTACTAAACATAGAAGCTTGGGAAAAAAAATTATGATTAAAGCGGTCATGAGAAAATTCTGGAAATTACTTTCAAGTTCCTCATTTTGCCGCAAGGGGGCACAATTGAAAATAATTTTTTTTTATTTTAAATTTCTCCGAAAATTCCCATACTAGGGTATAACTCTGATTACATCATTGGAAAGCTTAGACAATTCTGCATCATTTTAGTTTAAGGCTTGTTGGCTTACCGAAATTGATAAGAGTGGGGGAAGCTATTGAATGTGTAAACATTAAAATCGCCGTAACTTCTAAACGCCTTATCCGATTTAACTAAATTTAAGCTTGTTTGGAAGGAAAAGGTAAGTACCAAGTACGGTCGTATCCAATGATAGACGATAGTTTCTAATAAAATTGCGCACTTTGTAATAATAACAGTTTTTTTGATTTTATCCCGAAAATTTAAATCATACGTATACTTATGACATCATAATCAGAAAGTGTATAAAATTTACAAGTAAAGATGTGAAAACCGCAGTTTGATATCTTTGTTCGTTTCAGAGTTATTGCCAAAACAATAATTTTTAATACAAATTGCGCCCTCTAGCACTTTTATTAGAAACTATGTTGTACCATTGGATACGACAATTGAAGGTACTTCCAAACAAGCTTAAATTTAGTAAAATCGGATAAGTCGTTTAGAAGTTACATCGATTTTAATGTTTACACATTCAATAGCTTCCCTCACTCTTATCAAGGTCGGTACGCCAACAAGCCTTAAACCAAAATGATGCAGAATTGCATAAGCTTTCCAACGATGTAATCAGAGTTATACCCTAATATCGGAATTTTCGGAGAAATTTAAAATTTAAAAAAATAATTTTCAATTGCGCCCCTTGCGACGAAATGAGGAACTTGAAAGTAATTTCCAGAATTTTCTCATGACCGCTTTAATCATAATTTTTTTTTCCCAAGCTTCTATCTTTAGTAGTTTCTGAGATATAGCCGGCGGCCATTCTTAGTTGACCACCCGGTACATTTGATTTCTATACTCACTAGTGTGGATTAGCGTTTTCACCGCTTACCAGCTTCAGGGAACGGAAATTTAATCCGTACGGCGCACGGATGTTGGTTAGATCACCAACAAAATCGGGCTTAGGAACACTGGAAGAACTTTTGATTTAGAAATAGAGGCGAGTCGTTTACGACGACCCGTTTACAATGTCCGAATATTTTGAAAGACCCGTAATTGATTCAATCACTGTCCGTAACTCTATCGTTCATATGACCATATTTCGTAAGACACGTGATTAAACCAATCATGCTCTGAGACCCTATTGTTCATATTATGACTATGAACACCCGGTGTATATGTGGCGAGCAGTATTACCAGAGTTGTACAATTGTAGAGACCAGAAGTTAAGTCCAGATCGACCTTTATTTTTAGAAGTCAGAATTCGGTAGACCAAAACTGAAGTCAAGAACGACTATAAAAGATTCTAGCAACACTGACTGCGGGATGCTCATGTAAACGGGTATCGATAAACGGGTCATTCTAATGAATGATCTGAAAAACTTGTGCAATTGCACACGTTTCATTATAGTGTTCATCGAACTAGTATCATTAATAACTATAATGTAAGAATATAGAACAATAATAAAAATAATCTACTTTTTATTATGTCCAAATAAAGGTATATTCAAAATTCAAACACACAGAGTATAATATTTAAATAGTAATAATATTTATTGGTTTAAATAAACATCCTGATAAAGCCAACGCCGCTTGTGTGCAGCTGTGACTTTTGGGAGATCCCGTAACATGAAAGTAGGTACTGGCCGATTCAATACTAACTACTATATAACTGTTCTCTCTCCCGGCCATATCTTAATATCAACAAATATAATAATAAATGCGGAAACACAAAACAATATTAACACTTAGCAGATGATGTTATCGATCCTGTGCTGCTTGGATGTTTGTTTAGACTTCACCGCCATGTTATTTATGTGCATGTCGCATGTCGCGTTCATTTTTCATGAAATATACCCGTATACAGTGTCCGCAAGAAAGTCCGCATCAAATGGGAATTTTTTTTATTATTGGGTATAGGTAAAAATTGAAAAGGCAGTTAGTTTTTGCTTACCTAAAAACCAAAAATGACGTATACTGAAGCAGCTGCACGACTTGCGTTACCTGTCAAATTTGACATTTTTAATAAAATAGGTTCAAAATGCCATTATTTATCAAAATATCGAAAAACTTTATTTGAGAAAGTTGTTTATTTAGGCATTTTTAGTCTCTGTCCGAAATTTTGACTGTCTAATACAATTTTTATTTTTTGCCAGGTTCTTGAAAATTTTGATCAACCCTCGTAGATTAACTTTTATACATCGATGTAAAACCATTTGCCTTTACTTTATTTGTAATTTTTAATGCAATTTTGTGTAAAATTTTTGTTTCCTATTATTTGTTTTGCTTCAAAAACTGAAATTGTTATTGATTAGCATGTAATGTTTGATGCAAAGTTTATCTAATTACATCAGTTTTGCCAAAACCGACGTTTCTTATTTTTCTTAGGTTAGTAAACAGATGTACAAAAAGTAAATATTAGGAAGCTTTCGAATTTTACTTAATTAATATTGGATTAAAAAGAATAAATATTAATCGCTCGAAACATTTTATTCAACAAAAATATAGTTTAATATAATTAATTTAATTTAATATTAATTAAGTAAAATTTCAACGAAAGTTTCCAATATTTTCTTTTTGTACATCTGTTTACTAACTTAAGAAAAATGAGAAACGTCTGTTTTGGCAAAACTGATGTAATTAGATAAACTTTGCATCAAACATTACATACTGATCAATAACAATTTCAGTTTTTGAAGCAAAATAAATAATAGGAAACAAGAATTTTACACAAAATTGCATTAAGATTACAAATGAAGTAAAGGCAAATGGTTTTACATCGATGTATAAAAGTTAATCTACGAGGGTTGATCAGAATTTTTAAGAACCTGGCAAAAAATAAAAATTATATTAGACTGTCAAAATTTCGTACAGTGACTAAAAATGCCTAAATAAACAACTTTCTCAAATAAAGTTTTTCGATATTTTGTTAAATAATGGCATTTTTGAACCTATTTTATTAAAAATGTCAAATTTGACAGGTAACGCAAGTCGTGCAGCTGCTTCTGTATACGTCATTTTTGGTTTTTAGGTAAGCAAAAACTAACTGCTTTTTCAATTTTTACCTATACCTAATAATAAAAAAAAATCCCATTTGATGCGACCTTTCTTGCGGACACTGTATACGCACCCAGTAGTATTTTCAATACTAAAAGAAAAGCGCAATATAACAAAAATGAATCTAATAAACAAGTAAAAGGAATACTTAATATATTATTTAATTCAAATACAGAACTTTTCCACACAATCTAATTACCTATAACGAAAGCGTCAGTTATCCCCTATGCCTAATTAGTTTACGGCCTCACTTTATACTGATAAGCTAATAATTATAATATTGTCATAATATTGTTCTCTTAAAAATGTCACTTTTAATGCTGAATAAAGCAAAGCTTTGAGTATGTTTTCGATCAACTTTTGAATTTTGTAGATGACCTTTCTCCACTTCTGTTTGTGGTCATAAGTGACAAGTAAATCTCAATATTAGGAAAACAACCTTTAACGTTTTTTCTAAGTTAAGTTTATTCATCCACCTCTTCCCTCCACTCATGGTAAAAATGTTTCACTCATGGTAAAAAAACTTGAACTAAATCAGTTCGTTTCCCAATTGATCGTCAACGTAATATATACAATATAGACAGTTTTTAGTAAAGCCTTTGATAAGGTTAACCATACCATATTATTTTCTAAGCTCTCCAGTTATGGGACTACTGTCTCATTGGTATCCTGGATAGAGTATAGAGTCATATCTGACTGGCATATGGCAGGCAGCGACAAGTTAAGGTCGATTGATATCTATCAGCACCGTTTACGGGGAAGGGGGAGGGGAGGTTGCTATCATCGCTTTTTCTGCTGTTTGTGGATGATATGAAGCTATTCAAGCAAATTTCATCTTCTCAGGACATGATCGCATAGCAGCGTGACCTCGACATTATTTTCAATTGGTGCAAAGCTAACGATGTGTTACTAAATATTAGTAAGGGTTGCTTCATGAGGTTTAGCAGGGTGCACAATGTAGTGCCTCTTGATTTTTCCGTTGATAATGATGCTTTTACGGAAGTGCTTGTTGTAAAGGATCTTGGAGTTTATTTGGACACTAAGCTAATTTTCACAGAACACTTTGAAATATTAATAGGTAGAGCAAACAGAATATTGAGATCTATCTTAGAGTTCTCAAACATAGTCTGGTCTCCTCATTATCAAATCCACATTGATATACTTCGATGTCCTACTTAAATATTACTACTTTAGCTCGTAGAAGGGAATACTATGATATCTGTTTTGCTTTTAATGTGCTAAATTATTATACATATTAAAATCCCGGAATGTCTTGAATTCTTTAATAATCATATTCCACGATATCACTCACGTAATCAAGCTATATAAGGTTTATTGTAAACATGTAATTAACATGTATGTAATTGTTGATACGTTAAAGTTAGATAAGAAGTTAAATAAAGTAAGTGTTATATGGTTCTGCTAAGTTTTGAGCTCCTGCAATTATTATCTCTTCATCATGTATTGAACTTGTTGAGAAACCCAAAATGGATAAAATTCATATTATGCCTGAATCCTTTAATGATGATCCATTTAATCCATGATAGCAAGGAAATTTGAAGGAGTTCGAAATTTTTCTAATGGGGTCAGCTGGTGCTTGGATACAGTCATGAGGTGACAAATGCACGTGTATTTTGCGTTTTTGCTGTGTTCCTAATTTTAAAAATTGGCGGGCTACAGCTTAAATCCGGCACACCTTTTATTGCCCCCTATAACGAATTACATCTGATAACTTATTAGGGATGGTGTGTGTGTGTATTGCGTTTTTGGCACTGGTAGAAGGTAGAAACTAAATGGCCAGCTCTTTTTTTACCAAATGGATAAAATAGAAAATAAATTTATTACTATTGTGTTTTCTACTGAAATTAGGATACCTTACATTTTAAATTTTGCGTGATTATGTATAATATTTGTTTCTAGTTGCTTATTACTTAATATTAAATAATATACAGTGAGCTCAAAAAGGTTGGAATAAATGCGTTTAAAATTCAGGTGATTATTTTCTGGAAAAACGCTTGGACATGTCGATTTTTATTTTTAATTGCGACTTTTCTGACATAAGAAATGTGTATACAGGTTGTCTCAAGAAGAACCTACCGTCAACATTGATTTTTTTTAAATAGAATACCCTGTATATTATATTATTTTTAAATTCTACGATACATTCTGAACACTTTTTGTATAAAATACCATATCTCGAAAATCAACGGTTTTCGATGTATTGACATTTTTTCTTGTACGAAAACTACAATTAAAAATGAACTCTTTACATCTATTTAGTCTACAATATTTACATAGACTATATTGAATTTTATTTTAATAAATGTGAAAATTGACCGCCACCAATTTCCTGGCAATATGCAAGTCGATCTTTGAATTCTTCCAAAACTTTATGGATTACCTGGGGATCTACTAATCTACATGCCTTATTCGAGCTATACGTTCATCACATCAATATTGTTAGGTCTGTTAAAGTTACTTTAGATTTTAAATAGCCCCACAGAAATAAATCTAACGGGGTCAAATCTGGTGACCTTGCCGGCTATTCTATTGGACCCCGTCGACCAATCCAGTTGCCAGGAAAGACTGTATCCAAGTAGTCACGCATCGGGCGTGTGTATATAATGTTATTTTCCGTGGCAATACCGCGAGTAACACTATGCATGATGGTTTTCTTGGACAGCTAAGAAGAGGACATTTAACTGCACATCTTCTGAAATCCTTGGTCGACCTTGAATATAATTGTCTCTAACATGCCCCAAATCCCTATATACTAACAACAGATTGAGATGTTGGTGCTCGGTTTGGCTACTTATTGTTAAATAACTCACACACTTCTGTTTGGGTACGCATCATATCTCCATAGCCAAGCATCATTTCATCACCTCTATACTATCTTTTTTCACTTAACAGCGCCATTTTTACAGAATTACTTGAAGTTAGATAGATCTACACAATTTGAAGAATTTTTAACAAGAAGTAAATGTCTGTGTCAAAATAAATTAATTCAGGTAACAAGTTACAATAATAATAAAGAAATGAGCAATTAAAACTAAAAATCCACGGATCTCAGCATTTTTTCAGAAAAATGTTAAAATGTCAATATATCGAAAACCGTTGATTTTGGAGATATGGTATGTTATACAAAAAGTGTTCAGAATGTATCGTAGAATTTAAAAATAATATAACATATAGGGTGTTCTATTTAAAAAAATCAATGTTGACGGTATATTATTATGTTCTTCTTGAGACAACCTGTATACACATTTATTATCTCAAAAAATTCGCAATTAAAAATAATAATCGACATGTCCAAGCGTTTTTCCAGAAAATAATCACCTGAATTTTAAACGAATTTATTCCAACCTTTTTGAGCTCACTGTATAAAAATATTATTGTATATATTGTTTTTCTTTTTTTTACCTTTTTTTTTTTCTTTTTTTGGTCTTTTTTTTATATCTAATATTTTTTTGTTTTTTTTAACTTAAGTTTTTTTTATTAATTTTTTTTTTTGGTTTTTTTTTTTTGGTTTTTTTTTTATAATTCTATTTGCCTATCTATTATATGTTTGTATAGTGCCCTGTAAATATTTGTGTTGTTCAATGATAAATTAGACGGCATGGATACATAGTCACCTAGATCATCAAACAACATGTTTAAACTATTTTTTAGATAACTACATTCTAAAACACAATGTTCCATGTTTTGCCACATCTAAAATATTCGTTATCAACTAGACCTAGTATTTTTTTATGTTTTGGGTACAAAGCATGAGATGTTCGTATTCTTGAAATAATTCTTATTAAATTTCTATTTTGATAACTTATTTTTTTTTTTAAATAATTTATAAATAGTAATTTTTTGTGTTTTTTAAAAAAGTCGAATTGAATTAAAAATTCTAGTTGGCACTTTTCTATTTTCCCATAGCGAGTGATTAACCTTGCCAGCGCCAACATGGCATACCAAGGTTTAAAGGTTTATAAATGTGGCAAGTGAAGGTTAACCGCAAGAATTCTAATTATAATTTTAGCTGTAACTAAGTTTCCAGTTTGAACTGAAAGCGTAACAAACACCGCCGCAGAGCCCTTACCAAAAGGAAGCCCGGCTCACTTAATTACATATATTTGTCTGTCCTTTGATAAGTAGTGTTAAAACAAAAAGTAATGATGTTTGTGTTTATGCCAATAAAAAACTATCTAAAATCATATACAGTGTGTCCACGGATGGACCTAACTATACTTGTAAAAAACTTTATTTTCAATTTTTCGAAAAAAAGTCATTCTTCATCATTTCTTTTGCTTATTAAATAAATATAATTCACGTAAGAAAATTTCCATTTTTTTATACAGGGTGCACAAAAAATGTAAAAATGTAGATTTGCAAAATTAAAAATTTTTGATCCAACTTTTTTGAATGATCAAAATAAAAGAGATTGGAAAGAGAATTCGAAAAGTCGAATAAAGTTTTAAGATATGACCTGTGGTAACTACGATATTTTATATTAAAACTTTAATCTGAAGGAAAATATCAATAATTTATTTAACTTTAATATAAAATATCGTAGTTATCACGGGTCATATTTTAAAAGTTTATTCGGCTTTTCGAATTCTCTTTCCAATCTCTTTTATTTTGATCATTCAAAAAAGTTGGATCAAAAATTTTTAATTTTGCAAATCTACATTTTTACATTTTTTGTGCACCCTGTATAAAAAAATGGAAATATTCTTACGTGAATTATATTTATTTAATAAGCAAAATAAATTATGAACAATAACTTTTTTTCGAAAAATTGAAAATAAAGTTTTTTACAAGTATAGTTAGGTCCATCCGTGGACACACTGTATTTTTACAAAAAAAATTAGGATATTTTACTACTAAAAGTTTCTCATTTATTTAAATAACTTTTAAATATTTTTGATTTGTTTTATACTCCATCATTTAGGCTCCTTTTATACTGGAATTCTGAATGCGAGATTCAGTATCTGGGATTCAGAATCTCACGTGAATTCTAACGAGATTCGGAATGCATACTTTTCTAATCTTGCGGGTTTCGGCAATTTTGTGGATAGGCGATTAATTCCAGGGCCGCACGCTTCTGTTCAGTGTTAAAATGAATGCAGTAGAAGAAGCGCTGTTGCTATATTATTATCAGATCGTGTGTAAAAAAAATAAAAAACTTAGGAAACGTAGAATGTGGGTTCATCCAATAATCAGCGAAGGTAATACAGCAAGAGGATACGTTTTACCGAGCGTTTTACTGTATACAAATTTAAGAGATCACTCTGAAATTTTTTTTAACTGTTTCAGAATGTCAATTCGATCTTTTGACGAGCTACACAATATCTTAAAAGACAAAATTTCTTTAGCCACTTCCAACCAGTATGCCTTTTTTATTGTTTTATTCAAATACTCTTCTGCCGAAGTAGGTATCCCATAAGCTTGGACGTGACTGTATTGACGATATGAACTTGTCAGTGCCGAAAAGTGTTTTTTTCTAATTTGGTATCATAACAAGTCTATTACGATACGCATTTGCGTATCGTAATGAAGCTATTTCGATACGCGTTTTTTCTTTATTTAATGTTGGTAACTTTTAAATGTTTTATTTCATTGACTTGCGCGGCCTTTGTGATTTACGAAAAAACTCATTTTTCGCAGAGGAAAAATAGCTTGATAACTTACTCTTTTATTCTGTGTGGATAACAGTCATGTATGTTGGTTGCATAAATCTATAAATCAATCTTTTGTAGAGGTTTCAAGCTATCATTTTCTGCCAAATCCTATCCAAAATTCAATCTACTAACCTTCCAATGTCGATTTTAACTTCAACTTTATTTGAATTTTCCATCTTCCCTATACTAAATTGCAATGCCGTGACGTAAAATTACGTCTTTTGAAATTCGAAAAAACGTAGCAAAATCGCCCGAATTTCCGAACGCTCTGTATATGTACCGAATGTACAAGGATCACATAACGTATTCCGTCCAATTTCAAATCTCATATCGCTAAAATAACTTTAGAATCTCGTGGTGAAAATCGGTCAATAAATCAAAAAATGATAGTTCGCAAAATAATTTTTGTTGTCCAGAGGCTACTATGATAAAAAATAGTATTACCAACATAAAATTTAGACATAAAAATTTACAAAATTTGAAGGAATTATTTTCTTTTTAAATATGTGTTTTTTATTGAAAAAATAGTATAACGTACGTGTTATATAAAGCAGTTTTAAGCACTTGTCCCGTTATAAAACTCGCCGCAAGCGGCTCGTTTTTTAACATGGACGCGTGATATAAAATGATGCTTTATAAAACGTGTACGTTAATATACTATTAAAACATCCATATTGAATTATTTATTCGTAAACCCAACAGAAACGACCTTTAACACGGAGCTGGCAAGAGGCTACTGAACAAGAACCGCAGTGAAAATTGAAAATGCTTACATATAAACTAGTGATGGGATAACTCGAGTGAAAAATAACCGATCACTCGGTTTTTTCAATCACTCGAATAATTCGATTATCTTCGGAAATTATTCGAGTGACGAAATGAGTGATGAACATAATGGTTTTTGATAGTTTTGATAGTGATGGGATCACTCCAGTTAAAAAAATTACCGATCACTCATTGCGGGGCTATACAAAGTAGTTTGTTTAGGGAACTGGCGACCTTTTTTTTTTTTTTTTTTTTTTTAGAAGTCTAAGAAATATATGTGGTTGATAATTTAAGTGATTAAAAAAATTAATTTTTTTTAAATTGCCCCTCATATAGTATTTGAGTGAACAATCGATTATCATTCGGTTTTTTAAATCACTCGAATGCTCTGTAATCGATTATTGAAATAACTCGATTTTTCCCATCACTAATATAAACCAATGCTAGACCTGTCGCCGATTCGAATCCCGTAGCCGGGCGGCTGAAGTTAGTGCGATTCCGAAATTTAAAATCGCGATTTTGTTTCCGAGAAGACGCCCGTCTAAACGCTTTGCTTAAGCGCTACGTTAAATGTGAAGCCGAGATTCCGGAATCCGAGATTCAGAATCCCAGTATAAAAGGAACCTAAAAAGGCCGGCCGTACACAGCCGGAATGTTTATCTGAATTCAGAAACGGAATCCAGAATCTGAATTCCGACCCATTGAAAATTAAAAAAATTCATAATCCGAAAAAATCAGAATGTGTGTGCTGTATAATAAAAATATATACAATTCCGTACGTTCTGAATTCAGATTCTTAATTCCGTTTCTGAATTCAGATAGACATTCCGGCTGTGTACGGCCGGCCTAAGTGCCAAAATGACTCTATATACTTTTTTCTAATTTTGTCTCGAAACAGATCTATTTCGAACGCGCTAGCGAGTTCGTAATAGATCTATTTCGAACTCCGAATTTTATTATTTAAAGGTTGGCCCTACATGACATGTTTTTTTTTCACCGTTTAGCATAGCATTCTAGATAACTAATATTTTTTAGTCCAAATATGAAAAATACTACACGAACCCACGTATGTATGTTTAGTTGCCTAGATCTACAAATCTGTATGTATTGTTTTAGTTAATTAAAAAACACATATTAAATAATAACTTTATTGACGGAGAACTATTTTGCTTTTGTAGATGCTTCAAGCTATCATTTTCTGCCAAATTCTATCCAAAATTTAATCTACTAACCTTCCAATGTCGATTTAAACTACAACTTTATTTGAATTTTCCATCTTCCCTATACTAAATTGCGATGCCGTGGCTTAAAATCACGTCTTTTGAAATTCGAAAAAAAGTAGCAAAATCGCCCGAATTTCCTAACGCTCTGTATATGTACCGAATGTATAAGGATCACACAACGTATTCCGTCCAATTTCAAATCTCATATCGCTAAAATAACTTTAGAATCTCGTGGTGAAAATGGGTGAATAAATCAAAAAATGACAGTTCGCAAAATAATTTTTATTGTCCATGATAAAAAATAGTATTACCAACATAACATTTAGACATAAAAATTTATAAAATTTGAAGGATTTATTTTCTTTTTAAATATGTATTTTTTATTGAAAAAACTACAAATTAGAAAAAATAGTATAAAGTACGTGTTATATAAAGCAGTTTTAAGCACTTGTCCCGTTATAAAACTCGCCGCAAGCGGCTCTTTTTTTAACATGGACGCGTGCTATAAAATGATGCTTTATAAAACGTATACTTTAATATACTATTAAATATTACGTTCCCTTGGATTATTCGCCGTTGCCCGTCGCGTCGACCAGATAGCAATTCAAGGCGCTTTCCGCTGAAGCTTTTTAAGTTTACTTACTGCGCAACAAAAGTAAGTGATATTTCCCTGAGTTAATTTTACGCAAACGTTGCCAGACAGCATGTCTCAAACCATCTTAACACCCTCCTTCCTTGGTATAGTAAGTGGAAGCTGTAGATTAACGAAAATAAATAAATGCAACTTAATAGTAATCATAATTATGCAAACGATACAACATACACATAAATCAGCACATAAAAATAAACAACCCACCAATAATAACACAAAACAGAGAACACACAGAACAAAAATATTTCATGGCAACACAAAAAGTACACAAAATATTAAATTACAGATCACCATTTTCTCCACTAAACAAGCTCATTATATACAACCAAATAACACGCCCCATACTCACATACGCAGCACCGGTCTGGTGTAGTATGGCGGATTGTCATTTTAAAAAACTGCATAGACTACAAAACAAATCTCTATGACAAGTTCTATCATTACCAATGGAAACACCAATCCAACATCTACATCAGGCCACAAGCACCCCATACATAACACACTACATTCATGACACAGCCACTTAATTCTTCGAAACACAGCTACAAAATTCAAACATAACATAATACACAAACCCATACATTCCAGATTACCAATTTCTTTTCAACCACATTAAAGTTTCCAGCTACATAGCAAGTTAAATACATGACATGTAATTTATAATTAAATAAATAAAGAAGATTATAAATGAAAAAAAGTGGTACACCTTCTTTAAATTAACTTTCAAAATGCCGTTATTCTAAAAAAAATTACAATATAATATGCAAAAATGGAAGTTAATTCAATTTAATTCATTAATAAAATCAATTAAAAAAAATAGTAAGTATAAATAATTTAATTTAGTAAATATCTCTTTAATTGTTTTTTAAAAGTTGCCAATTTTTTAATTTTTCGAATATTTTTTGGATTATTGTTATATTTTCTTATTCCGTCATATTGAAGCGATTTTTTCCGAAATTACTTTTTACTGGTATAGTTAGGGATATCGAACTGATAATACACTGGATATGGCCTTTCCAATTTAAATTTTCGTCCAAAACTAATCCTAAAAGTTATGTCGTTTTTGAACATGGAATATTTTCATTATTTAATGTTAAAGGGTTAATGATAGAATTTATTTTATTTTTGTTATAAACATAAAAGAAGATTTTGTAAAATTTGACGTTTAGTTTATTTGATTGAAGCCAAGAAAGAAGTATTTTTAAATTATTAATAATATTAAAAAACCTTTCTCCGAAAGCTTCAACAAAATAAATGATTGTTGTATCATTTGCAAATAGCTTTTTATATTGCCCTTTAAGTTCAATTTGGAAACGGAATTAATGTAAATTAAGAATAATAATGGACCTAATATTGATTCTTGTGGAACTCCACATATTATTTTTTTCCGAACTTTCTCTTTCCCCAATTTAAACAACCTGTTTACGATAGCTTAAATAACTTTGAAGTAGTTTGTGTGTATTTCCCCTTATCCCAATATTGTAAAATTTTCTTAATAAAATATTATGGTTTACGGTGTCAAAAGCCTTACACAGATCTAAGGATAGTGAACAGCATTTTTTACTGCTGTCGACATTAACCTGAACATTTGTTATGATATCTCGTACAGCTATTTCTGTATCCTTAGATCTGCGAAAACCCTCTGGTTAGTAAAAAGTAAATTTTTGCTTTCTAGAAAATCGCATAATTTATTATTTTTTCTAATATTTTTGAAAAGATTTGTAAAATAGATATTGGGTGATAATTGCTGCATTTATATATTTTAAATACAGGTGTTACTTTAGCAATTTTCATTTTTTACAGTTTGCAAATTTTTTAACAGTTCTGTCTATTTTTGTTTAAAGAAGGTTGCGTTTTAAAATTTAAAAATAAATCTTTAAAAATTTGTTACAAGACAAAATGTATTAAAAAAATATTGTAGCTTTTTGCTACACATGTTACTACTACTACTACTTACTACTAAATATTGTTTAAAAAAGTGCAACTGTTCAATCACTGTCTAGTTGTGTCTAGACGACGAGACCGTGTTGTTAAGAAATTAATTTACTTCAGGTTACTCAGGTTTGTTCAAGCAATGCAGAATAACCTCTTGTTTTTATGTACATACGTTCTAAGTATCGTTTATCTACCAAACGCATTTTCCATTAAATAGTTGGTAGTATAAGCTATAATAATACTAATAATAGCACACTAAAATTTCACTGGTGAATCCAATATTCGACAACGCAATAATTGTATATAGCAAAAAAATAAACTAATGTTTATTTATATTAAATATTAGTACATTACTTAATGAGTGTATAATGTAACCCATAATAAGCCAGAGTGTAATAATATGGTTCATTATTATACGCGAGTAAAATACTTTGTTATCTACAACCACCCACTTAAATCCATTATTAGACAAACTACCGGGTGTTTCAGGAGGAAGGCTCACTCCTATAACTTTTTTATTGTTTAAATTACAGAAATAAGATTTGGATGGGGTATACCGGGTGTCCACGGAAGGAGGTTCGCCCCTCTAACTATTTTGTTTTTCAAGATAATGGAATAAAATTTGGGCGATTTGTATACGACATAAAACTGCATTTTTTGACAGGTGACTCAACATTATGGAACTTCCGGTTTACCCGGAAGTGACATAAACTTTCGATTTTTAAATGGGACACCTGGTATATTTTTCCTTTTTTTGACTCCATATGACATTCTAAATACAACGAAGTTTCACTTGTCACTTTTTGTCACCAAGAAAATATTTTTTTTTGCAAATTTATTGCTTTATCTAGAGGGCTATGAATCTTGGGAAAAATACAATTTTACTATTTTTGGTCCAATACAATGTGCTATGTAAAATTTAATCTTTAAAGTTGTATAACTAATTTTTTTTAAAACGGCAACATTGTGGCTCGTCGGGTTAAGAAAAAAGAGGATTTTATTACGATTATTTTGATACAATACACTATTATGTTTTAGAAAAGCTGCCATGAAAAAACTTTAAAAAGTTAACTTGGAACTTTCCTAAAATAAAGCATCTTTTGAGAATAAATTTAGATTTAAATGTGCTTTGGCGTTTATAACTGACTTCCTTATACCTAACTATCAAATCGATTTACGAGGTAAATATCTAATATTTTGAACCATCTCTTGGGCCTCTTATATTTTCCGATTTTAAACACGTAATAATAAGGTCAAACCACTTTCTTTTGACCAGTGTCGTGTCGTGTGTAGTCTCTAGTTAGTTTTTTTGGCTATTTCGTGCAAAACACCGATTTGGAAGTAAGAAATCTTCTCCAAATTAGAGGTGGCTAAGGCTTTAAATGTTTGCTGGGGTTGCATTTGGAATGGTGTTCTGAATCGATATAGCAAAAATATACATTTAAAAATTTTAAGTTGAGGTAATTTCCGGTTTAACCGAAAGTAACAAAATTGCATCCCTTATGTCATAAAATTTCAAAATATATATAATGTATAATTTCACCAAATTTTATTTCTGTAATTTAAACAAAGTTACAGATGTGAGCGTTGCCCCTGAAACACATTATACTCAAAAAGATAGTTTATTCTTAGTAGTTTCCCATGAAACGTTTATTTTGAAGACTTTTATTATAAAGAAGCCACCAATTTGAAAATAATTACGAGCAGCAGTGCGACCAAACATCGCGAGACGTTAAATATGTCGTGCGAAGACTTCGGAAGCTGACACTGGGAGCTAACTTCGTGCTCATATTTATATTTATATTATTAGTTTTATAAATTTAGTCTTTTACATTTTACGGTTATTAAAATAAATCGGTTATTCCCATCACTAATATTAACCCCAAAAATCCCTCCCCCCTATCACGGCACGGAAATGCCTTTTTTTCTGACAGAGGTAAACTAATTATGCATAGTTTTTGGGTGGGGCTTATATTTGTTTCAGGAGAATTAGCCCCCGCAATCCCTCCCCACCCCTAGTTACGTCCCTGCTAGTACCGTCGAGTTTATAAATTCACCACGGTAAATTCCAAAATAATTTAATCTACATTATTGCTAACGGCTAATCACATAGACAAATATTATGAAGTATCTACAGCAAACAATAAACATCTGTGTTTATTTTAAAGCGCTCCACTGCATCAACCGGGTCAATAACAGTAGGTAGGTATGCACGTATTTTAATTCTCGACGATATAATAGTAGATTATACGACGAGTCAATAAAGATAGCTATTATTCCCAAGGAATATTTACGAACCGAGATGCATTGGCGGCGAGGGAGTAACATTCTGAGGGAACAATAGCCATTGTTGCGAGTAGTATACCTACTCTATATTATCTACGACTAATTTATTAATTTAAGATTTTTAATGAACAACTCTAATTGTCAATAACTCTAAAATTGCACTGTTAGAAATCCTGGACGTGAGAATCAAAAAAAATTATAATCAATTATAATAAATCAAATTTAACTTAAACTGTATAGTTATTTTAATTTTTTTGTGTTTAGTAAAAATCAGATTTTAAGAACTAACTTTTCTGGAAGTTGTTTTAACATAACAGCTAACTAAAATTAACATGCAATACTTTTACGGTTCAAATTAATCAAATACTAGTAATTTTGATTAAGTTTATAGTCATTACAATATATTTTTTAGTTAAAATTTTACACTAAAAGAGATTTAATACAACATATTTTTCTCAGTTGTTTCAACATGAAATAATAGTAATATTTATTTTAATAACAACCCAGTATGTCAAATCAACATTTTAGTATTAATCGAATATGCTGCTAAGAACTATTTAGTAGTAAAATCCACATTTAAAAGGAGTAAATCTAAATATTTATCTAGTCAATCACCCTCTGCTCACTGGTCAAGGAAGGGAAGTCATTTCCTTCAAGTTAGTCTTCGACACGTTCGCACGAGATAAAAGTGTATACGTTAACCTGACATTGATTTTAACTGACGCTTATAGGTTAGTATTGCTTTATTTTTATTCTTATTGATATTTTTAATATTATCCTTAAATTTACGGAATGTTTACCGCCTTACCGGCCTTTAATATAGATACAAATTAAAAAAAACCTTTTGCTCACATCTGCTACTCTTATTTTCTTTTAGTCTTTACAATGGACATTATTAATAATACCCCTTTCCTCATGGTGGTAATGGAGTACAGGAGTACAAGAATGTAAAGGAATGGGCCATAGTACGTATACCGGCCGCAAGAGTTTAATGACGTCATGATTTTGGCTTGGGTGGCAATATTAGGAACATGGCAATAATAATTGGCTTAGGTACCTTATTTTACATAACTAATGTTATTGTAAGTTTGTATTGTGAGAATATTTGCTTAAAACAGTAACTATTAGTTTTTAAGTAAGTTTTTAAAGGATAGATAGGGTAACTACCTATATCCCAGAGTTTGTTAAAAAACGATGCTACTTTTTAAGATAAGTTAAATACAGAATATTTGTTTAAAGCACTATATTTTTTAAATCTAAGTTTTCTAACATTATATATATTTATTTTTAATATACTGTTATAAACATTTTAATGGCCCTTTTATTTCATAAACTGATGAATTGACTTTTACAGCAGCAATGATGTTTAAAAGGAAAAGCTTGGTTTAGTTGAGTTAATAAGGGTAGATAAAGCAATTTTTCAAGAACTAAACTAACTATAAAAAGCAAGTTTATTTAGACAAAACGACTATTTGATTTAATAAATAAAACTTTTCTAAACAATAATTAAGCTACTACTGCTTTGGTTTATTTAAAGTGATTTTTTTAAGTATTTGTCTTTAATTATGATAAATCACGTATGAAAGTTATATTTATTCAGGGCGAGCTGTTAATTTGATTAAAAGAAACAGTAAAATATAATCATATGATAAATTAAAGTTAACTGCAGAGTTGTTTTAACGTAACTTTTGGCAATTAGTTAGTTTAATTTTTTTTTGCAGTTGCTTTAGAAATACGATTTATATAATAAATGTGTTAAATTAACTAATTAAGTTGTAATTTTTACTGCACAATAAAATCAGATTAATGTCATAATAGTAACATATTTTATAAGTTACTGATTGACTGAAGCGGTTTTAGTTAAATTAACAAAAAATCGGGAGTGGACTTTCTGGGACATAAAAAAAAAGTTAAATTTGATTATTTTCTTTTTACAGTGTAGTAATAGTATAATTAAAAAACGGATTTGATGGTGAACCATCATTAATTTTGGAAAAGTTATCAATACAAATATTTGGAATTTCGGTTGCTGTAAAGGAAACGGTGCTTTATTACTATATATCTGGTTAGCAATAGTATTTCCTGTAATTGTCTTATTCCTCACAGATTGATAATTTTTTCACCTACCTGTGAAGATCTCCATCATCCATGACGCTTTAATCCAGTTATATCGCCTCCTCAAAAAATGTATAGAGTGGCAGATGATCTGCGATAATAATGGCCGGTACAGCCTTAAAGGATTTGACAAAGTTTAAATATTTAAATATTAATATGGGGCCTAATATCTTGCGAAAGTATATTTATTGGCGATTTTAGGCTGTTTCTAAGCCTTTTTTGCTGGTTTTAAACCGTTTTTAGTCGTTTATAGTCGTTCATTAGTCGTTTATAGCCGTTCATTAGTTGTCCATAGCCGTTCATCAGTCATTTATGGACGTTTCTTAGTCGTTCATTAGTCGCTTATAGTCGTTTATAGCCGTATAGCCACGTGTGGTACCACAACGGTCCTTACAGGACTACGTGTGACTGTTTGGTCAATGCCAGAGGTCTGCTACTCTAACCTAACCTAGCCGTTAGGTTAGAGTTCTAGCAGCTATCATGAACGGCTCTAAACGGCTAGTGAACGACTATTAATGACAATAAACGACTATAAACTACTATAAACGACTATGAACGACTATAAACGACTAATGAACATTTAATGAACGGCTATGAATGGCTAATAAACGGCTATAAACAGCTAATGAAGGGCTTGAACGGCTATAAACAACTAATGAACGACTACAAACGACTAATGAACGGCTATAAACTACTAAAAACAGTTCAAAAACAGCAGACAAGGCTCAGAAATAGCTTAAGAACGTCGGTGGATATACTTTTGCAAGATATTAGGCCCCATGATAATCTTATGGGCCCAGGATGTTCGAACTCCGCTTACATCATCTTCTTTGGTATTTAATTTTTTGCCCCCTAATTTTTTACTATTGACTATGTGACTAATTTCAAATACGGTTTTAGGGAGCTTTAGAAATTTGAAACAATTCAAAGGTTTTTTTAAATTTCGTCATTAAATGACAGATCGTCAGTGTTTTATCATTTTTAGCGTTACCCTAGCAAGTTTTTCATTCCTTAATCAAAAATACCAATTTCTAGTTCTAGTCTCAACTGTTACAACAATTTTATTGTAAAATTTGTTTTACGTTAAAGAAACAAAAAGAAAAGGAAATTGCCTATTTTCTCACTTAATTAGCACCCTTTCCCTGTTCCGCCCCCTTACAACGGCTCTGATAGGTATAAGTATAGCACCGATCATCCCTTTAAAACAAGTGACTTCAGAATAACAGGATTATCTGTTTACAGGAGTGTAAAATAAATGTGCTTATCGCTCCTCCACACGGCAAATAGAATGTAATTTTTATTACAAAAAACCTTCTATCGCCACTCTCTTATAGAAGCGCATTTACTAGTATATCTTTCAGTGGCGGAACTTTAAAATTTCGGGTAACCCTCAAAATTATTTTTTAGGCCGCGCAAAATGACTTACTTAGTTAAGTGTAAAACACGTTAAAACTAATAAAAAATAAAACGACTAGTAACATTTGATATTGTCATAATTATTACTGGTGCTTTCGTGAAGTGGTGGTATCAATCAATCAATTAATCAAAATGCCTTTACACACATATACACAGTGGCGGATTTACAAATTTGCCGCTAGTAGGCTATTTACTTTTTGCCGCCCCTATACCAGTAACGGCTCGTGAGTTGTGAAACAGGTGAAGTGTTCGGGAAAGAAAAAGCCCGCTGCAGGCGAAATGCGCGAAAAACATGGAGTGGAAGGGAATTATACATACAGGATAGAGAACCATTACCAGTAAGGCTGTTTTTATCCCTTCTCAACAATGCAGGCCAGTATACGATGTTACAATTAGTCAATTGTGATAATACCAAGGAATTGGTTAACTTAAGTTTCAGTACTGAAAATATCTTTAAGCAATTATAATAGCTTTAGTGTAAAAAATGTTTTTTTATTAAGTTGGTAACGTGAGAATTAAACCTTAAATCAGCATCTATATACAAGCCTAGATTCCTACAAGTATTAACTGGTTGTAAAGCAACCTCGTTAAGTATAATCCTAAAAGCAGGGATGTCAAAGAGCGTCTTTCTGTCCTTCCCTATTAGCATTAATTGTGGTTTGCCCTCATTAAGAACTAATCCGTGAACCTTAGAAACCTTAGAAATTGTAGCTAGATCATGGTTAATTTTATCCATTGCTAACAGCAGAAACAACATATGAAATAAAAAAATATAACTGGGTATCATCAGCGTATTGATGTGAACTACAGTACTTAAGAAAATAACAAAAATCAGCTGTGTAAAGGGAAAGAATTATAGGACCCAGGATGCTGCCCTGAGCCACGCCTTTGTTTACATGGAGAAACTTTGACGTATTATTTTTTAATACAACTCTCTAGTATCTGCCTTCAAAATAGTTTTTATATTAATTAAGAGTTGAATCATCAAAACCGAAATATTTGAATTTAAGATACAGTATTTTGTGATTTATAGTGTCAAAAGCTTTGCTGTAATCCAATAAGATCAATGAAGTGTTAAGTTGGTTGTCGTAAGCACTAAAAAGGTCATCAGTTATTTTTAACAATGCCGTGGTAGTACTATGATTGGCACGGAAGCCTGACTGGCGTTGAAGGCAAAATATTGTTAATATTCAAAAAGTGATTAAGTCGTTTGGCTACTATTTTTTCTAAAATCTTTGACAGTGTTGGTAAAATACTAACTGGTCTATAATCAGAAGGGCTGGAAGGATTTAAAACTTTAGGAATAGGTTTAACGTTAGCAGTTTTCCAAGCATCAGGAAATGTTCCCGTTTGTAAGCATTTATTAAAACTAAAGGTCAGATGGTTACTTAAATGCGGAATAAGGTAACATAACATTTTTAGATTAAATTTATCTGACCTCATATATTTAATTTTTAAGAGTTTTTTGTAAATAACATTTAATTGGCTTATTAGAAAATAATAAAATTTGCTGTGCAAGTCCATCCTTCAAGGACCTTCAAAAAAGTCTATATTTGAGGGCAGCAAAATTTACATGGGATTTCCCATGGCCAGGCTGGCGGTGCCCCATCCGGTATATAGCTTTCGTATTAGAGAAGTGACGTGTAAGTGCATGAACGTCACTTTCACTAACGGATACAGACAGCTAGCTAGGAGGATTCTAAACTTGTCGAGAGGCATCGGGTGTTTTCGGTCCAATCTAATTATTAAGGTCTCTCTCTCAATCTTGTAATACGACATTGTTGTATGTTTTGGGAATGAAAATTAATTTTGTAATAGTGTTGACGGAATCGATATTTCAAAAGTCAATGCAGAGTGAGGAGAAAAATTAAAAATATGATCACATTTTTTCTTTGAAGATAATATTTTCAACATATTTGAGTACTTACATTATATTCAAAACTCGGTTTTTGACAATAATTGGTAAAAAATCACATTTTTATTAGGTCATATATTTTATTAATGCATTGTCTATAACATACTCAAGAAAACTAAATGCAAAAGTCGGTCTCTTATAGAATAAAATACATTCAAAAACATAACGTAGATGCAAGAGTCAGTTTTGGTTTAGACCTGTCAGATGCAAAACTCGGTATTTGCCGTTGACCAATCATTATTGTTATATTATACTCATCACGTGACAATCGCCTGTAGATTATACTTGCTGCCTTATAGGTCAGATTTTTGTTCTGATGGTATAGTAAAAAGAGGGAAACAACTTTCAGGACTAAACCCTAAAAAAGTTATAATGGGAAACTCTTTGAGGGGAGGCAAATCGTCAATTGCTCGTATTTTGCAGAAGCACTTGGCCCTGACTGAAGAGAAATTCCAGAACTAGAGTTCTACATAATAGGGAACTTGACAAAAATTTTAAATGGGGAAAAAATTCTATAAATCATAAGTACATATTGTCATAAAACATATGGCAGCAAAAAAACCAACATATTTCGTCCCAAAAGACCGCTAGAAAGATTTAAAAATGCCCCAAAATTCAAATTATTCCAAGCGGGTATAAACGCGCTGCTAGTAGTCGTGACGTCAAAGGGTATCATTTGTCAGATTTGTGTGTGACATCCACGAAATAGGTTATAGGTTTATAATAAATTTGATGATTTGTCAGATTTGACATCCACGCGTCAAGCGACACGACCTTAAAACAACAATACAATAACAATAACACACGGCAATCCAAATGCAAATCGGGTCGCTCGGCACCTGTCAGGAGTGTCAGGATGACGGATGACCAAAAGTCATACCCCCTGACGTTATCGGGCTTCGCGCCCTTTAGAGATCGTTTGAAATGCTTCCGACACGCGCGAAACTTTAAAAAAATTTTACCAAGTTATTTTTGATTTTTAAGGAGTAATAATTGGGGAATACTTTTTTCAGGCCTAACTAAATCATATTATTGAAAAAAAAATTGGCAAGTTCCCTATTGTCGATTCTCCAGGCGATCCGAGTAGCCACTTAAGTGATACTGAGGATTTAGAAGACACAACGCCTGAAACGTAATTTTTTAGAGTTTAGGACGTTAGACTTTGTTAACGTGTTTTTATTGATTGTAAGTAATGAAGCAATTATTTTTATTTTTCCGCTAACATTTTGCATTTTGCACTTGTTCTTTGAACGAGGAAGATGCAAAACTTTGTTTTTGAATAATTTGATTTGAATTATTTACTAAATTAGTTAATTCCAAAGGATTTTTTTTACTTTTTTGGATAAAAATATCTAATAACGTAGGTACTTTTATAGAATTTTTGCATTTCTTTTAAATAAACTTATCAGCGGTTTTTCACGTTCCTCTTAAAACAACTTATCCTGCAAAAACCGAGTTTTGCATATAACGTTCTCTTGTAACCAATGTATTTTTTTGTGGCAATTAAAATCTCGTAAAAGATTAAATTCTCTTTGCAAGGCTCGCATTGTCTGCGAACCACCTCGTATTCTTTGATACAATTTTATTATTCTGTACAGGCGATAGGTACCTGAAAAAGGTGCTAACCAGTAACATAATGTCTCAATAAAGCCAGACACGGACTAGCTATAACACACATAAGTCAAGAAATTTTTACAGATGCCATGGTATTAAGTTAAACATATTATTTTTGAATAAATAAAATGAGTTATCTTTCTTGCTCCATTGTCGTTGGTAAAAAACCATGTCCTTTGTGGTATAGGCTAAGAGACACAAGTAGGGGCGCAGGAGATCAGATGCACGCCAGATGCGCAAGACTAACTTCAAAGGGTAGAATTTCAATCTTCGCCACTAAAAAAATTTTAATTCGCTAACAAACGCTACTTTTCGAAGTTTTTTTCTTGTAAGTACCTTTTTTTCTTCAATTTCGTTGCTGCAATAACTTTGCTGATAAAAGTAGCTTCACACATATGATTTCTTGTTTTTTTGCTATGTGGGTGTTTAATATACAGCGTGACCAGTAAAGTCCGCATCATATGGAATTTTTTTTTATTAATAACTTTATTCGAAATTTGACTTTGGCATCAAGTTCTGCTTCGATCGAGATGAAAATTAAGAAAAACAAAAGTAGTCACGTGATTCGCATTATATGTCAAATTTAATTTTTTACAAAAAATACTTCAAAAGTAAAATTATTTCTGAAAGAATCGAAAAAAGTTATTAAAAAAAAATTTTTTCTCCAAATGACATTAAAAGCGGTCTTTTAATGACACCTGACAGGCTCAAAAGGTGTATTTTTTCTGCCTAGTCAGAAAAAGTACCTGACAGGCTCAAAAGGTGTCATTAAAAATTAAAATTTAAAATGACAAGTAAACACAACAATTCAATAAATGTCATAAATAACATACATAAATATAAAAAATACGATTTTGCGTGAAATTGGAACAAATTTGGAGAAAAAATTATATGTTTTACTAGGCAGAAAAGCAGATTTAATGCCTTGGCTGGTTTCCTAGCCTCGGCTGCGCCTCGTCTATGAAACACCAGCCGCGGCATTAAATCTTGTGCTTTTCTGCCTAGTGAAACAAATAACTATTTTAAATGCAGTTTCTAGCCCACGCAGCATGCAAAATTTTAGCTGCATAAGATAATTTTAATTTTTTACCCATATTTTGTAAATTGCACCACTTTTGCAAAATAAGACTTAACGCAACCTACATAAACCTTCTTAGTTTTGACAATGCGTTATTTCAGATACATTTTCTTTAAAGTAGATATTAAATGTGTGTTTTTCTACAAAATCAAAATTGGGCTATTAAAATTTGGTCGCATGTGATGCAAAGTTTATTTGTTTTTGACCCTGGATAAGGCAACTTCATAAAAGAAGTATTTTTGAAAACGTAGTTTGTGGTTGAAAGTAATACACGTTAACGTTATTATGACATAGCTTAATAATAAATTATAATATAGGGGTTAATTAATAAGTGTTCATTACGTGGAAAATAAATTTTAGTGGTGGGTAAAAACTCAAAATTATCTTATGCAGCTGGAATTTTGCATGTGGGCTAGACTGCATTTAAAAAAACTTTTTTTAATAACTTTTTTCGATATTTTCAGAAATAACCCCACTTTTGAATTATTTTTCGGAAAAAATTAAAATTTGACAGATAATGCCAATCAAGTGACTACTATTTTTTTGCTTAATTTTTATCTCGATCGAAACAGAACTTGATGTCAAGTCAAAGTCAAATTTCGAATAAAGCTATTAGATAATTTTAAAAAATCCCATATGATGCGGACTTTACTGGTCACACTGTATATGGATTTCTAGTTTTTGTGTAGTATAGTGAATTTTGTTTGTGACTCGGATAGAATTACTAGTAAATACCATTGTATGATTTTATTATGCCCAAATAGGGGTAAAATACCGAGTATTTCGTGTAATTTTATTTTATTATGATAAAAAACACATCTATAGTTAAATTCACATAAAGTTTTAATGCCAAATGTCAAGACTTGTCATTGTCTAGTTACTTTAGATTTCACCAACTTACTAAATTTCTTATACAGCTGAGATTGGTCAGTGTTTTTTCTTTTTCTTTTCTGGAATTGTTCGGCCAATTTTTTTTATTTCTATCTCTTTTTAATCATATGAAATAATAGACATACTTTGTGTGCAGTACAATTATACTAAATTAAATTTAGCCATTAGAAATTTATATTTTATAAGTTGCTGCAGTATTTGACAAGTATGACAGAACTGAAATGTCTCGGCGTTAAAAGTTTATGTGAATTTAACTATAACTATTCCTAGGCTACACAAACAAGATTTAAACCCAGCCTGTCGATTTTCCCCATTCGTTAAATGATAATTTTGCAATGCGCATGCCTATATTCCTTTGCGGTTTTGTTTACATGGGCAAGGCCATAAATTTGTCACTTTCGTGATTGTTTGCTTATCTAAAGGTAATATAAGGAACAGCTAACAACAAGAAGGTTGTACGCATGCGCATCTATACTCGACGTTGATAGATCACTCATAAAACTTAACTTTTGTTTGCGAACGATATAATCTGTACGGGTCTAAGGTATCATATGTCTATGATTTGAGCTTATGTTGTCTTGTGCCCGTACAGAGGATGATCTATAATATATTATACTTGTCTCTCATTGTACCTACCCTTCCGCTAATCGCGTGAAATCTCAATTGTGCAAAAAATTGCAACGACACAAAAAAATCTTTGTCCTTTAAACCTTGAAGCTACACGAGACACGTTATTAAAATAACAAAGGCATTGTTTGCCAAACGAAACGAGAAAAATTAAAATTTTAGTTCTTTATTTGATGCATACTTCCATTGTTTTCATTCAACTTCTTCATGTAGGGTATTAAAGCTGTGCTATTTCATTTTTAAATTGGAGAAAATATTGTAACAATTTAAATGTTGCCATTGTCTGAATATTACGAAGCGTTCGTCGTGTCGATCTTAAATTGATAGATACTAAAAAATAACGCTTGAAAACACCGCCAGTAAATAAAATGGTTTATTTTTATTCTTAAATTAATCCTCTAAAGACTGGCACCCTCTGAGGCAGAGTAGTGTCGGATTTAACCCTGAAGGAGCCGCCTACCGACTAAACTCGCCGTGTTTCTGCGGTTTCCGCGCCATAGGCATATAAACCTTCAGACCACTCGCTTAGCATCTCCGCTCTGCACGTACCGGTGTACCTAGGTTTCGGTTTTGTCATAGTGCTGGTTTGTTTTTTAATTGTAGCTTACTGTGAAGGTGTTTGTGTAGGTGTAAGGGTTTTGGTGCAGTATACGTGTTTGTGCTTCAGAAGAGATAACACGTGCCCATGCGTCACGGCTATGAGGACCCCACTATTTTATGGAGAGTACTTGTACTCTGGTGTGGTAGGTAAATTTTTTTTTGTAGGTTTTTGTGTTTAATCCAAGGGGTGGCGCCCGAGATACCGTTGGAAAAACATTTTCCATCCGTCCAATAGATATTGAAAGAAAAAGCTTTATTCACATATTAATACTGTTCGCTAAATGGGCAGATATTGATAGTGAAAACCAAAGCGACCAAACAATACTTTCAAACTGATATTTTAATTCCTAATTCCTTTTTCATTAAAATTAAAAAGCCACTTTACACTACTAATATATAATACTTAATCTACTCAAAAAAAATGTTTTTTCTTAACAATAACTTAAACTAAAACATGAAAAATAAATATAGTTCAAAAAAACTAAAAAACAAGCTTTAATAATTAATCAAACTAAAAAGCGGAAAATAAATATAGTTTAAAATAATTCCTAAAATACTTAATATAGGGCAGAAAATAATAATGAACGATAAACATTTGTATTATTGTGAAAAAAGCGTGGGTCGCTTTGAGCTATATTTTTCGTAGATCGAGCACCCCACGCTTTTTTCATAATAATTCTAATGTTTATCGTTCATTATTATTTTCAGCCTATAATTAAGAATTTCAAGAATTATTTTAAACTATATTTATTTTCCCCTTTTTAGTTTGATTTAATTATTAAAGCGTGTTTTCTAGTTTTTTTTTAACTATATTTATTATTGGTTAGTTAGTTCAGTTGAAATAGCGTCGATTTTCATTGACTTTGTTTACATTGCACATTACTATTTGTTGCTCTAATACTGCATCCTGTTTTTTAACTAAAATGTCCTGGTATTTTCACCTTCTAATACTGGTTTTTAAAATTTGCGCAACCCTATACTGGAACGACAGGCACTCCCAGCAATTCTTTACCTGGCAGCATGGTCGAATTTAGGGGGTCGAGCGTTAGTTTTTGGGTTCAAATATTTATTTTAAAAACATAATGTTTTAAATTAATTCTTGTGTATTCTGGCTGGGTACGGTGCACTTTAGAGCCCTCGGAATTTCACAATTTTTGAAAATGCAACGGAATGACCTGTTTACATAGAACATATTAAAGGCAATAAATGTATGGACGAGAATGTTTTTCTCTAAAAAAAAACGAAAAGAAGTTCACCTTCGACAGCTATTTTTATGCAAAAACTCCCCGTTGTGTTAGTCATTCCTAAAAAATATTGCCAGACTGGGTATAAAATATAAATTAATAGGAAATTTATAAAGGATTTGACTCCTTTTTGAAATTTTTTTAATGTAGAATTACATAAAATTAAATATTACTCTTTTACTTATTTTTTCAAAAATTGTGAAATTCCGGGGTTTCTATGCCTCAAAATTTCTCCTTTCTGAAAAAATCGTCAATTGTGGCGTGCTCAACATTATACAATAATGGATATTTACCAAAATAATCTTAATTCATTGCGAAATTGTTTGTTTAAATATGCGCTCTTACCCTTAATAAATTTCTAAATCCATCCCTGCCTGGCAGCATGGTATGGTTGCCAATGTTGTCACTACCTTTTATAAATATTTATATATACGCTACTTCCGAACCAGATGGGTAAGTAGATATATGGGAATAACTATAAATTATTATGTTTATTGGTATTTAATGTAGGTATATGACACGAATACAATTATTGTATTTAATTATATTTAAAATATTATCAATAAATGTCATGATAAATTTACATGAAAAATAAGTTTAACGTGCATATATTTCTACTTACAATTTAATAGGCTTAGTTAACATCAAAACTGCATGATCCAATAACGATTTTCATGCCAAAACAGCATGTTTTAATAATGTACTAATATATAGTTGCAATCGAAGGCAACATCATAAAATTCTGATAAAGCTTTACTAACATAATTAATATCAAGGAATGTAGGGTAAAGACGCCTAAATTGAAACAAGTTTAATTAATAGGGCTATTAGGAAGGCAATGGCGGTTCATGAGGTAGAACCACAGACCCTACCTATCCTATTACTTACAATTTTAAATTAATATGTTGAAAGCAATAGGCCTTTTCACATAATCGAATTAATTATTAATTTTTTTTCAAAATTAAAATTTCAAAAAAATAAATCGACACTAGATGCAATTTCTCACCTAACAAATCAAATATATAATTCAATCGATAATAAAATGAACAGTATATTATGCATATTTTTAGATTTAGCTAAAGCCTTTAATACTGTCAGTCATAAAATTATTATTAACAAATTAGGAAAACTTGGATTTCGTGGTCAAATATTAACTTTATTTAAAAACTATTTATATAACAGAGTACATCATGTTAAAATTGTTGAAAATATTAGTTTACCAAAAATATTTAATTATGGAGTACCACAATGTACAGTCCTAGGACTCCTAGGACCAATACTTTTAAATATTTATCTTAATGATATTTTTATTTAAACTGTCGAGGAAAACTACATAGTTTTGTTGATGATAAGGTAATTTTATTTATGAAGGTCTAAATTGGAATATTTTAAAAAATACTATTGAAAAAGATTTTCTAAAAATAAGCAACTGGTTTAATAAAAACTTATTAACTATAAATTATAACAAAACTAGCGTGTACCCGGCCTGCGTTGCAGCGCTTTCTCTGAGATAATAAGGCGAGTTCACCATCACGTCAAGATTTATAAATACAAACCCGAACAATCCTCTAAATTTATCAGTGTTTCTCTACAATATTATGCATGTATTATACATAAAAACCTTCCTCTTGAATCACTCTATCTATTAAAAAAAACGCTTCAAAATCCGTTGCGTAGTTTTAAAGATTTAAGCACATATGAAAGGGGACAGACGGGTGACAGCGACTTTGTTTTATACTATGTTAAGATAACATACATTCCATTTATTTCATACAAAAATAAACGTCCAAATATTGGTCCAATTGCAATAATATTAACATAAAGGAATGTGAAAATATTAAATATCTAGGAATAATTTTTGATAAACATTTAAAATGGAATTTATATAGTGACTACATTGTAAAAAACTAAGAATTATTATACCAACATTTAAACATCTTAAACAATTTTTAAATATAAAAGAATTAGAAACAGTACAACCTAATAATAATAATAATAGGTATAACTAATTTCTACATTCCCAATGGAAAAAGAAGCAGATAGTAATCGTAATCGGTAATTTTTTGATAATCTCTGGGGTATGTACAAAATTTTATTAAAATCCAGAAAGGCCAATTTGTTGAGGAATACCAATTCTAGGGACAGTTGCTTCTTTGCATTGGTTTTGTCGAACTTTTGGTGGTACTTTATCTTTACTACGATATATTTCCTATAATATTGGATTGTAAAGAACGAGAAACTATGGGTTCTAAATTTAAGTGTTAAATTGCTCATTTACGCACGGTAATAAAATGACCTACTTCACGATATAATAATAGATGTCAAAAACACGTTTGTAAAAAAATTTAAAAAAAATTTCAGTAAATTGAAACGGTAATTTAGTTAAGACATTTTAGGTGTTAATTTACCCTACATATTTGGTAATTTTTGATTTTGTTTGTTAACGACTCTGTTTCGTAAGTGGCGTGCTTAATAATAAACTGATTGTTTGCTGTGCTATCAGAGATATCAACGCGTCATCATACGGTAGCTGTTATTTTATTAGCACTCCATTAACCATTATTATTTTCTGCGGAAAAATAAATAAGATACTTATAACGTAACCAAGATACAGTTATTAATCTTCTTTAATTGGGATTCCCACAGAACAGTCGTCAACAGCATGAGTTTATCTCTTTTTTTCGTTGTAGTGAGGATAAATTAAACCGAACAATAATGGCAAAACGGCATAAAAATAAACACCCGAGAGTCCAAAAGGGTACACTTTAAGAGCAGTGGTGGCCCGTGAGTCGGGGGAGCAGTGCCATGGCCGGCATGGCCCTACCACCTACAATTTACATTATTATTATTTTTAAAGCAATTAGCAAAGTATATTTAAAACTGGAACGCAATCGGTCGCACGGTCGCGCTTTATTTATCAAAGCGATTATGAGTAAATCGGTAACGTAGTTCTTGTTGGCCTACCTCAGTATAACTTGTATACTTGACGTTTTTCTGTGGCCAATAATAGGCAAGTACCTAACTTTTTAACCAATCGAAATATTTTAATCGGTTGCTGTACGCGTGCCAGCCCGGTCATGCACTGGCGCGATTCAGTTGTTGGTTCGTTCGTCGCGAATACGTGTTGTTTTACATTGTTCGCGCTCGTAAACAAAGTAATTTTTTTCTAACTTTTCATAATTTAAAAGTTTTTAACCTACAATCCATTTTCTACAATGTATTTGTTTAAAAGTAACAACAATTAAATGAATTATGTTCAACGTTTATTAGCGGAGCCATTATTGTTGTTGATCTTCCGGCGTCAACTATGACATAAAAAAAATATTCGGAAGTCTTATACAAAATTTATAAATATTGCAATCACTGCCTAGACAGAAAAGGACTTACACAGGACATTTTTTAAATAAACTTACCGTGCGAGCAAAAAATTAGTTGCATCAAAGAGGGCCTTGCATCTAAGGACTTAATGCTTAGCCGTAGAGCTTAATACCTGTTGGGTGTCAGTAACTACCTGAATTAACAATCAATCAGTTATTCCGTCATTTTTGACAGTCGTTACAAGTCATTAGATTCATCGCTAATTTTTCCAATTTCTTGAACAATTCACACAATGGGCTTTACGGAACAGCACAAAAAATTCATAGTTGAAGCGTATTTCCGAAACGGGGTTATAGTAAATTGTGAGAGGCAATACAATCCGGGTTTGTGCATGGACGATTTTCATCAACATTTTCCTAACGTCGCTTTTATTGCTGGGGATTTGTATTATTGCCTGAAAAGAACCGTGGCTGTATTTAGGGGAACAGGTTCTATACAACACAAAAAAGGAGTAGGAAGACCATCTGTAAGAACAGAAGAACTTGTTGCAAAGGTTCGTGAAATAATGAAAAATACGCCAACAAATTGTATAAGACACCTGTCCCAAGAAGTGGGAAGATCTTATGGATCATGCAGGAGTATTCTTAAGAAGCAGCTAATTTATTTCCTTATAAAGTGCAAGTATTCCAAGAAATACAAGCCCCAGATTTTGAAAGACGCGGGAATTACTCTCAATGGTTTACCCAAAATTTATTGGAAATAAATAATTTATTAGACCTGACATTTTTTTCGGATGAAGCCTGGTTCCACCTCTCTGGTTATGTGAATTCTCAGAATACATGTAATTATATTTCTTTTGCTTCCTGTATATTCTTACTTTGTTAATTTTGTAAACAACAAAAATAAATTTGTATTTATTTGTCTACTTATTTTATTACTCATTAGTTTGGCATATCATGTCATAATATGAATTTGACAAAATTTTAACCTAGATTTGGTTAGATATATCGTCCCCATATCATTGTGATCTAAACCAAGCCCCACGTTTTTTAATCCAAGCCCTCTTTGATGCAAATAATTTTTGCTCGCACGGTATATAATTATAGCCTTTTTCGAAGGCTCCTTTTATTCTCCACTTAGGTCAAAACGTTTTAATACTTTAATAAAAATATTTTCAATTATTAGTTTTTTATTGTATGGAAAATCCTTGCCACACCCTACGCCGCTAGTCTAGATCTAGACTGAACGCTCGGAATCCTTGAGCCATTGCAATACCGCTTGGAGTCGGAACTTTAACGCTCTCTCATATTTCTGTCTTTTTTTCATACTTACGAACGTTGGATGCAAACAAATTCTATTTCTTAAATAAATAGGTTTAGTCTATTCTACAATGTCACCAGTAAAGTAAGAAAATTAAACAAAAAAATAGTAGTCTCGTGATTCTCATTTTTTTTCAAAGGTGAGGAGGGGTTTAGTAGGTGTTGTTAAGACATCTGTCAAATTTTAATTTTTTCCAAAAAATAATTCAAAAGTGAGGTTATTTCTGAAAATATCGAAAAAAGTTATTAAAAAAAGTTTTTCTAAATGCAGTTTCTAGCCTACATGCAAAATTTTAGCTGCATAAGATAATTTTGATTTTTTACCTATATTTTGTAAATTGCACCACTTTTGCAAAATAAGACTCAACGCAACCTACATAAAACTTCTTAGTTTTGACAATGCTTTATTTCAGATAATCAGATATTCAAAATCAAAATTGGGCTATTAAAATTTGGTCGCATGAGATGCAGTTTATTTGTTTTGGACCCTGTATAAGGTAACTTCATAAAATAAGTATTTTAGAAAACGTAGTTTGTGTCTGAAAGTAATATACCTTAATATTAAGACAAAAAAGAACACAGTGTCATCACTAAAGTGTTCATTAAGTGGAAAATAAATTTTAGTGGTGGGTAAAAAATGAAAATTATCTTATGCAGCTGAAATTTTGCATGTGGGCTAGAAACTGCATTTAAAAAAATGGGTTTGGTCTATTCTACAGTATCACAAAATTTGCATGTGGGCTAGAAACTGCATTTAAAAAAACTTTTTCTTATAACTTTTTTCGATATTTTTAGAAATAACCCCACTTTTGAATTATTATTTGGAAAAAATTAAAATTTGACAGATAATGCGAATCACGTGACTACTACTTTTTTGCATAATTTTCATCTCAATCGAGGCAGAACTTGATGCCATAATCAAATTTTGAATAAAGCTATTAATAAAAAAAAATTCCATATGATGCGGACTTTACTGGTGACACTGTATAAGAGACATTTTTTGGTTTAAAGTGTTTAAACCATTCAGGCGACAGAATGTAACTTCTAAAGCGCAAGCCGCCCGAGGCAGAAAAATCATATCTTTATATTTTTTCGAACGTTTTCAAGTCTGTTCTATTTATCTTTTAGCTCTTTTATCCTAAACTTAAAAAGCGAAGTGACATTTTATATTTTTATATTTGAATATATTTTTTATTATGTATTGATATATCCACCTGATAAAAATGCATGTATGCCGCAAAGAACTTGCATGATAAATGCTTTTAGACTTTTCAACATATTTTAAAAGCTATTTAAAAACATGAAAGGCGCAAAAACTTTAACGTGTATCGATAAAACTCTTTTAAAGCGATAAACTCAAATATGTCGCCAACTGAATTTTTACAAGGATTCTCTATCGATTAAAGTAAAAGAAGTGATTGCAAATAAATGTTTCTTTGGTAGGTGATTGACGAGCAACGAAGTCGTCCGATCAAATTGCTTAAACATTTCCTGGCAATTTGGTTGGTCAGGAACTACCTATTCATTAGCAGGCTTTTCAAGCAATTAGGTTGTCAGTCAATTAATCATCTCTCTGCAATCAGTATTTATTTGTATATTTTTATAAAGGTTGTGCATTTTGTGCCCGTCTTGGATTTTTAAGGTCGGTGTCGGTTTATATTTGTTTTCCAGGACAGTATTTATCAGCTAAGAATGTAATGACCACCGTTGTCGGCGTTGTCATATTTTGTTATTTCTAGAAAACCAAGGGCGTATCCAGAAAAGAGGCCCCCCCCCACCCGAACATCTTTGTCCTTATTAGGACTCTACGGGCAGCCATAACCCAAAGCAACTCCACAGACTATTTTTGGTGAAACGCGTATGCGTTCCCTATACTTGAGTGTGTTGCACTTCGTAGTTTATTAACTTGTCTATCTTCGATTATTACCAGTGAAACTGCCTTTTGTATTGAAGTTGATTCTTCTTCTTGGACTTTTGCAAGGTAGCTTTTAATGCATCGTGTCGTTTTCTGTGGAATTGCTTGGGATTATGGCTGCCCGTAGTCCTAATAAGGACGAATCGACCGTCCTGGTCTACCAGCCCCAGGATATCGGATTATGCTTGGATCCTTGTGTATTCCAATACAAAATACCGTTGCACACTTGTTCGGTATGCCACTACTCTGTTGCTTTTATTTATTTTTGCAGAGACAATATACAATATTATAATAATATATACCCATTATTAAATTTTATAAATTCTTGTTTAAAATATGGAAATATGCCTGATGAATTAAAGTGCCAAAAGTAAAAATTCACAGAGCTTGCATCTTACGCAAGTATCATAGGCGTATTGAAAATACCTACCACATACAGTGGCGAGAAGGAAACCATTATGTCACCGCACAGATTACTCCTATCTGTGAGTATGTAACGTGCCGCTATCACGCGTTATTATGACGGCATGGATGCTCCTATTTAGTTTGAAATAATAATTAAATTATTATACTTAGAAATGTGTAAATTATACTTAGAAATGTGTAAATTTGACTGTTTTGTTAAAATAAAAAATATAGGATAATCTGTAGATTAGTACATATTGAAGAGAGCTCAAAACCTTTTCAAAAATAGCGACAAAATTATTTCTTTAGCTATACACAGCCATTTACCTGCTGGTCCTTGTACTCTTTATTCATGAAATGTCTAAATCTTAAGTCGGCTATGAGATGTTTTGGATTGGTATATCCATTCTCCCCCGACTTTCTGTGTAATACGCCAAGACCGCCGCGCTATTTCGCTTTGTTTCAGCGACATTCACTGTTTATTTTTTTCCAATTTTATCAAAATTGAAACAATCAAAAAAACCATGATATCTACTAATATGGACACCTGAAAATTTTAAAAATTACGAAAACGTTATCTGATATCAATGAAATTTAGACGAATAAAATCTATTTGCACTGTCGTAGATTAAATTTTGAATGATACACGTTCGATATGAACTTTGCTAATGAAACTTGTGCAATTAAACCACTCGGCTGACGCCTCGTAGTTTAACGTTGCACTCGTTTCATTATAGTGTTCATCGAACTAGTATCATTAATAACTATCTACTAACTGTTCTCAGACTTCTACTGTTCTCTCTCCCGGCCATATTATCTTAATATCAACAAATATAATAATAAATGCCGAAACCCAAAACAAAAGAATATTAATACTCAGCAGATGATGTCATCGATCCTGTCCTGCTCGGATGTTTGTTTAGACTTCACCGCCGTGTTATTTATGTGCATGTCGCATGTCGCGTTCATTTTTCATGAAATATAACCGTATATACGCACCCGGTAGTATTTTCAATACTAAAAACACTAAAAGATGGGATGAGATGAGGCCAGTAAATGTTTTATGAGATGTTGAGAAATTATTAGAAGTAGTCGTATATGAACAGTTATTAGAATTCATTGATGCCAACAAAATTTAAGTTTCCTTTCAAGCTGATTTTCGAAAAGGGTACTCCACAGTGACAGCCATTCAATGTGTGATTGAGACGTGGAAGAGAACCGTTGATCAAGGGGAAAATGTTATAGCTGTATTTTTGGATTTTAAGCGGACATTCGAAATAATTGACAGTGCTAGATTATTGAGTAAATTGTATTAGTATGGTATTCGCGGAAACGTTTATAAATGGTTTAAAAAATATTTAAGTAACGCAGGTCACAAAAAACAAAAATATCGAAAATATATTCAAATAAAAAAATAAATAATAGAGGAGTTCCTCAAGGAAGTGTACTAGGTCCAATATTATTTATTTTATACATCAACGATATGCCTTTAGTTTTAAAAATGTGTAAGTTACAAATGTTTGCTGATGACACCTTAATTTACATTAATGTTTTAAATATTTTTGATGGTCTAAATACTCTAAATTCTGAAATAAATATATTATTAAATTGGCTAAAAGTAAATAAATTAAAATTAAATATTTCAAAAACTAAATGTATGGTTATGGGTAATAATTTAAATTGTCAAAATATAAATGTTATTATTGATGGTGAAAAATTGGAATTAGTAAACAGTTCTAAATATTTAGGGATAATCATTGATTCAAAATTAAATTTTTTAACATATCGAAGATTGCGGGAAAAGTAAGTTATTTTAAAAGAATCAGTTCTAATTTAAGTTTGTTTTCTAAAAAACTGTATTTAATACTATAATATTACCACATTTTCTTTATTCTTCCATTTTATATTGTGCTAGTAAGGATATATTTGATAAATTACAAATTTTACAAAATTATTTTAAATTGTGACAAATATACAAAAATTAATTTTATGTTGAAAAATTTAGATTGGTTGAATGTCAGAAATTAAATTTTTTATTTAGTATGTATCTTTATACATAAAATTAAAAATAATTTATTGCATGATTGTTTAAAAATTTTTTGTTCTTTTAATTATGACCATCATAATTATAAAACAAGAACTAATCAAAATTTTTATGTGGATAGAGTGTCTAGAACATTAGCTTATAAATCTATTTTTTTATAAACTTTTGATAGAATATAATAATTTGGAAAATTCTATTAAATCTCAAAAATCATTAAAACTGTTTAAAAAAACTTTAAAATTACATTTAATTAAAAAACAAAATGAGACGTAATTTTTGATACAATTTGCAAAATGTTTAACTTTTCTGTCTGTTTTTGTTAAAAGAAGGTTGCGTTTTAAAATTTAAAAATAAATCTATAAAAATGTGTTAAAATAAATGTATAAAAAAATATTTAGTTGTAGCTTTTTGCAAAATAAAACATGTTACTACTAATAATTATCTCTTATAATAAATAATATATCGAGATTTGCTGATTTAAATATAATCGGTCATTTCCCTAATACCCTGTATGTGCCTAAGCACTATATTATTATATAAATAAGGATGTTAGATGCATAGGACGCCAAGTATCAATCAAAACCTCTATGATAATATTTCAATCTTTAAAAATTAGGTTACCCTCTTTTTTACCTCGGAAGCTATATATACAAATTTTAATCAACTCAATAATATTCAAAAACCGGCGGCCCACACAGCCCTCTTGCGGATCTGCCTGAGCCACTCGAAATTAACTCGGCTGGCATGGCACTTTGAAGCCTCGTTCGGGCGATGTTGCATCAGACATTCATTTCTTTCGCTGATGCAACAAAAATCCTTTTAGTGGTGAATTTTTGTTAATTGCCGTTTCACTTATTTATTTTTCCATTATTACTTTTTGAAATGGTGGTTTCTAATTTTCTCTAAACTAAATCTTATACAAATAAATATAGTTTAAAAAAATTTAAAAGCGCGTTTTAATAAATTAATCAGGCTAAAAAGCGGAAAATAAATATATAGTTTAAAATAATTCTTGAAATTCTTAATATAGGCAGGAAATAATAATGAAGTTTTTAGGGAAAACGTAAAAAGTTTGTGACGTCCGTATTATATTTAATTTAATTTAATATTTTTCGAACGCTTTATTAAGGCACTCATACTTAATCTTCTTTTATTGATTATACACTAGAAGGCCAAATTTAAAAGTTCAGTCATTTTTATGCAAGCAATTTTAACTTTTTATCATATTACACTTATACATTTTACGTGTTGGGACAGGTTGGTGGGGTTACAAAAAAAACACCTAACTACTTCCTCTACACTCTCAGCCTTCGCATTACATAAAATAATTTGAAGTTTTTGTTCTTGCGCATAAATAATTTCAAAATGCCAGCAAAATTTCACCGTATCTACGCTTACCTGAAGAAGTCAGCCAAGATAGAAAACAAAAACATTAAACATCGCGCTATCGGAACTTAGCAGCAATATGGGGAATGTAGCGGAAGTGAAATGGGAATAAATCGCACTCTAACAGAAATTAGCAACGTTGATTGGCAGGCTTACCGGTATATCTCAAGAAATAAATATAAGTACTCAGGTGTTTCGTTTTTTATTTTCGATTTCTAGTGTTACGAAAAATCTGTTATTTCTCGGAAAACCTGGTAATTTTACTGTGTTGCTTCCGAAAAAAAATTCCTAAGATATTGGCAACACTGTAAACGCGGCACCTGATTTTTTAAGCCATTTATATACCGTTGGAGCAAAAATTATTTGCATCAAAGACGGCTTGGATTAAAAAACGTATGGCTTGGTTTAGATCACAATGATATGGGGACGATATATCTAACCAAATCTAGGTTAAAATTTTGTCAAATTCATATTATGACATGATATGCCAAACTAATGAGTAATAAAATAAGAGACAAATACAAATTTATTTTTGTTGTTTACAAAATTAACAAAGTAAGAGTATACAAAAACAAAAATAATTACATAAATTGCTGAAATTGGCCACCGCCACGCTCCAAGCATAAATTCACACGTATTTTCATCTTTTCGAAAGTGTTGACCTTGACCAGCATCTCTGGCGAAATGTTACCACATTCTTGGATGATGAAATTTGCAACTGATGGTGGTTGAAAAATAGTGTTCTTTAAATGAGGAAAAACGAAGTAATCCATAACCGTTACACAAGGTGATCTAGGTGGGAATTCGGAATTCAATGTCTGATCGAAAACTGATCAATATGTAAGTTTAATAGTTTCGGCGGCTGTATGGGCGGTTGCACCGTCCTGTTGAAAATATCCAAAACGTAGTTCGTCGTCAAATAATTGCTCAGCTAAACAGCTAACAAGACACCAATTTTTTGAGGGTGCAATGTGGACTCTACAAAAAAATGGGGATTTTCACTACTCTACATGCGTGTATTCTGAGAATTCACATAACCGGTGAGGTGGAACCAGGTTTCAGCCGAAAAAATGTCAGGTCTAATAAATTATTTCTTTCCAATAAATTTTGGGTAAACCATTGAGAGTAATTCATGCGGCTTGTATTTCTTGGAATACTTGCTTTTTATACGGAAATAAATTTAGCTGCTTCTTAAGAATAGTCCTGCATGTTCCATAAGATCTTCCCACTTCTTGGCACAGGCGTCTTATACAATTTGTTGGCGTATTTGGCATTATTTCACGAACGTTTGCAACAAATTCTTCTGTTCTTACAGATGGTCTTCCTGCTCCTTTTTTGTGTTGTATAGAACCTGTTTCCCTATACACAGCCACGGTTCTTTTCAGGCAATGATAAAAATCCCCAGCAATAAAAGCAACGTTAGGAAAATGTTCGTGAAAATCGTCCATGCACAAACCCGGATTGTATTGCCACTCACCATTTACTCTAACCCCGTTTCGAAAATACGCTTCAACCATGAATGTTTTGTGCTGTTCCGTAAAGCCCATTGTGTGAATTGGTCAAAAAATTTAAAAAATTAGCGATGAATCAAATTACTTGTAACGACTGTCAAAGATGACGGAATAACTGATTGATTGTTAATTCAGGTAGTTACTGACACCCAACAGGTATTAAGCTCTACGGCTAAGCATTACGTCCTTAGATGCAAGGCCCTCTTTGATGCAAATAATTTTTGCTCGCACGGTATGAGAGCACAACAGGCATAAGTCTGAAACATGTCAAAATGTAGCCGATACTTGAAATTTTTTAGACTTACACCTGTCATTTATAATATAAGAACGTATACATTGGTTCGTTAGTGCTTATTAGGTATAAGCTTATACAACAATAAATTTGAGAAAACCTTTTACCAAATTCATATTTTTCTTTCTTAAATCCTTCGAATATCCTTCGTAATAACGTGAAATATAAAAAATGAGTATAAATAAGTGTGTCATTTAAAAATGGATACTTTTATTATGAAACACACTTTTAAGGGCTCTTCATTTCTTAAGAATGCCCTTATTTCTCCCCTTAGTTTTTTTCAGGACTTTCCCCGATTGTATGATTCGAAACTTCTGACTTGTTAGGAATTACCTGAAATGTTTCATTTTATAATATTATTAAATATAATATAATTAATTATATGCTTCATAAATGATTAAAGTAAGACACGATGGGATGTCTTTTCTTCTTTGCTAGTGAAAAAATTATTAACAAGAGAATTTATAAAAGTTCTCTCTAATGGAGACTATGCGATCATTCGGAATTATAGTTCTATATGATATTAATCCTTTGCCATTCTTTCTTCACTTAAATAAAACCATATAATTAATTTGTGTTGGGCTACATGCTTGGAGAAACTGTTGTTCCATTGCACAGGAAGAAAAAATAATAACTGAGGAGCGATCAGACAAAAGCAGATAAATCCATTTTACATAGTTTTGAGCTATTGATAAAAAACTGCTAATCTAGCGGCCCTTTGATATATTGTAAAAATGAGAAATGCATTCAATAAAGCTTAAGTTAAGGACCTGAAATTAAGAAAATATAAAAAATAATAGGCATTCTGTAAGAGTTATCGCGATTTAAAAAATGGATTTATCTTGGTTTGCTTGAATAAAGTGGATTTAACTTCTTTTGCTTGAATCGAAATAAAAAAATTTATTAAAAAAACTTAGATATACACTATTATTGTATGATTGTTTATTTTATAAAAATATTACACCCTTATAATATTTAGGATCATGAACATGTGTGAAAATGGTGTTTTTGTAAGTTTATTTAATGTTTACTGGTATTGCGAAAATATTTTATTTGACAAATTTACATACAATGAACTTTTTATATTACAAATAATAGGTATTCTAAAACGCTTCCTTTATTTAAATAATTTGTTAGATATGCATCCCGATGTCTTCTTCTAGACAGTCGCAATCTTGTTCCGTTTCATTTTCTTCCACTAAATTCATATCAGTATACCGATGCACATTCGTAGACATAATAGATTCTCACCAAAAATATTATTTCTTGCAGACAAACGGCATGCAGGTGGTTGCGCTGGTGCCAGAACTGATGCTATTTATAGCAAATAGATCACCTCCCTTTATTACGTTTACATTATAATTGATTTTAAAACGAATTATTTATCTTGTTTTGCCTGAAACGTGAATTAAAAACAGGATTTTTTGGATTTATCTGCATTTGCTTGATTTGGCTACTTTCGAACGCTATTTTTAATACGAAATATCTGGTTTAGCTTCAATCTGATCTCGCCAATGGATTTATCTGACCCCATAAATTGAGAATCCGGTATAAAACTAATTTTCGTTGAAAATGGATTTATCTGCTTTTGTCTGATCGCTCCTCAACTACTTGTTATGTTTCACAAATTTAATCAGTTTCCTGACACGTGTTTCGGCCCTTTCGGGTCATTTTCAAAGGAGTACAAGAACATACTAAATTCTACGTGACATTACAAAGGTATATATATCATATTTTGGTAACTATAAACATGTCATAAAGTTAAAATTAGGATTAGAAGATTGAATGGTCAACTGTGGGTTTTCCTAATTATTAAAGGTACAGTACATATTTAGTCCTAAATAAGTGTGCTATTAAGAATTAGGAAAGCATCTGAAGGTATTTCGGTTTGATTATTAACAACATTACATTTGTTTTTACAGCTTTTTTGATAGCTATTGTTTCTAGTAAATTTAGTTTTCTGCTTTTATTGTGTATGTATATGGGTTTTATGTTGTTAGAGATTGAGTGATTGTTTTTTATGCAGTGATCAGCTAACGCTGTTTTTTAAAATAGATGTTTTGTGTTCTTTAAGCCTGGTGTCAAAATGTCTACCTGTTTGTCCAATAATAATAATAATAACGAACAAACCCGAAAGGGCCGAAACACGTGTCAGGAAACTGATTAAATTTGTGAAACATAACAAGTAGAAAAAGTATATAATAAGATGAATTTGTCAAAGAAATCGTATTTTATTTCATCGTTACAAAGAAAAAATGTAGTTCCATCAGTTACAAAATGAAACCCAATACAATATACCTTCGTAATGTGTATACATTGTAGTTTAATAAGTAAACTTTTCAAAACTCGAAACATTGGTACAGAAAAAACCTTTCAGGGCTTTATAACACTCATTAAAACGGCTTTGTTTAAAGTTAAGCTGTTGTTAACATGAGGTACATACTTCACAAAGGGCTTTGTTACACGCGTGTGATATTTTTAATTCCAACTCACTATAGAACTGAGCAATAGAGACGGGATATTTATAATGCCACGTGACGACGTGTCACGTGTAGCAACTTGTGTCTATATACCTACTTTTCTACTGGATCCTTTATAAAAGTGGATATGCAATAATTGGTAACAAAATATAGAATATTGGAGTTGAAGAAATTTCTCTATGGCGTAAGTTTGATTACTTATATGGAGTTTCTACAAAATGAGTTTATCTAAAAATAAACCTAGAATATTTTATTTCAAATAGGTGAAAAAGGGCATAATTTTTGACTTTATAACAAACCCCTATTTAGTTCATTACTATTTGGATGACGTTAACGAACATAAAACCACACTGAAGAAAATGATCTAATACAACAGGTTTGCTAAACCATAGTTTGTATTGATAGCTTATTTTTTATTAATCCATAGTAAATAAATTGCTAATGTATCAAACCAATAACCCCTCGATAATGTTTGTAGGAGTTATTGATCAAACCCGCTTTAGTGTTATATTAATCCCAGATTTGCTAAAACAGTATTTTTATTGGTAGTAATCAGTTTCACTAGCAGTACAGTCTTGTTGGTGCACTGAAAAAAAGTCTGTTTCATCCCAAATAAATGATGTTTTTGCTTTATTTTTGTTAGCCACAAATAATCTTTATTTAGCTCAAACAAATTTTAATATTGTTTGCAACTAATAAATTTAATTATTTAATTAATAAAACTAATTCGCGCCAAACAAAAAATTGTTTGCTACACCTCTGCCTTTAAACGTCTACATTTCAAACAATATATTATTTGCTGGAAATAACTTTTTATTTCCCCACTGCTTTTTAATCGGATTCCGCGAAGCGAACAAGACAAAGGGAAAAGTTAGCGTCGAGATCTAGGCAGGTAGAGACTGGAGAGTTTAGTCGTTTAGTGAGCGTCTTTCGACAAGGTGATATATAATTTTGTGTGGCAGTGGCAGTGCCTAATATTTATAGATTCAGAGTAATTCAATTACTTTTAAGGTAGTTCCATTACTATAAAGTAATTGAATTAGTATAAAAGTAATTTAATTAAACTCAGTAATTCGAATGCGGTAATTGATCAAGGAATCAATTACTTTTAGTAGGTAATTGGTAATTTAAATATTTTTATCATACTGTTAGTAATTGGTAATTGTAATTGATGCCTTTTTCGGAGGGTAATGGGTAATTGTAATTGAATTGCTCTGAGTGCAAGTACCAAATTATAAAATAGAAGAAATTACCATTTAGCGTTTAATTTATAAAAATCCTAAAAACAATCTATTTCTATCGGGTTTCTGTTCACCATTATGTCTGCTAATGAACTGCTGCTTGTAAAGTCAACTTTTTCCCTATTTAATTAAAAATGGTTTTTATGTTTTAAATTTTAATAACATTTATTTTGAAGCGATTTATCTGCAAAATATAACGTAGAAAACTGTAACTAACGTTTGAAATACCTGCATCTATTTCTATTAAGTAAGGCTAACTGTTTACTTGTTGTTTTAGTTCGGCTAGTAATATTTTACACCAAAAATTGCCTTATATATATGCCTATTAACAATTAATTTTTTTAAATTATCGTACGTTTTAATAATTCACTTCTAAACCATACTTCATAATAAAAAAAATTGGTATATTTTGAATTGAGGGCATTTGTGCTATATAATAATTGTTTTTTAAATTCCCTGCCAAACCCCTAAAAACTAACGCCACGGTTTAATGTTTTTTTGAATATCCGATTGTTCAAATCTAATAAGAAAATGTTTCCAGTATCCTGCGTTAATTCTGCCCATTACTTACTGCATCTTTCGTAACAGAAAAAAATATAAATCTATACATTTTAATTAATATTAAAATAAGCAGAATAAAAAGATTTGACAGTTTTTCAGGAAAATTATCTTAGCTGTTACTTCCAGATATTTCCATACTACGCTATTATTTTCCCCTGTTTACGTAAGAACACCGTATTGCCAATTATTTCATCGGGGTTGCAGATGCTGACAGCTACAGATCGCATTTAAAAAATTAACTTAAAACATAATAATTGGAAACGAGCAGCAGATATATGTATACCGTGAGCAAAATATACATTTTATTTTCCAATTTCGACTAACTTTTAAGGCCAGTTAAAATCGTATTATACGTACGTTACTGCTTATTAACGCGAGACGTGTAAATATGGCGGGGGAGGAAAGTCCGACCGGTGTTGAACCTCCCCCCCCCCCCCCAACGAAATTTTAAACTTTTGTCCGGTTGCGTCATATTTTTTTGGTGTTATTTTAAGTTAAGTTAAGTTTGGTTTCACAGTGAGTCAGTAAAATAAACTATTCTAGGTTAACTTCTATTAGTAAACAGTGGCGGCTCTTCTAAAAGGTCATTTAGTCAATGCCATCTCTCAATAATAATTATTCTTTTCTTACGTAGCTTAATCGTTATTAAGTTTGAGTAATGGATGAAGACACGCAATTAAACGTTTTACTTGCTCTTCAATAAAATTCTATTACTCCAGTTCGGCAACCTGCACGAGAATATGACATAAACCGTACGTTTGCATTCAAGTTTGTGAAATCATGTCAAATACGTCCCTATAAAATGTTAATGGTACAAAAGTTACTGAAAGATTATCCGCACCGCCGCTTTCAGTTTTGTGAAGTGATGATGAATTCACTTGATCAGCAGCTAGTAGATTTGGACTGGATTCTTTTTACACATGAATGTACTTTTGTACTAAATGGTGAAGTCGATAAACAGAACCCTGGATATTCATCCACAGAAAAATCCTCACTGGATGCAAGAAACACCAAACAGCTTCCGCAAAAACTTATTGTTTGGAAAGGCATAATTGGCGACCGCGTCATTGAGCTAATAGTCCTTGAACATAACTTAAATGACCATAGGGGAGACCGGGGCTAGTTGGCGCACGGGTTGGTTGGCGCAATGCAATTTTGACTACTTTATAATAAACATCGGCAACACGGATGAAGGTGTAATAAATAGATTACAAATTTTACAAAATAAAGCAATGCGAATTTTACTTAATATGGATAGATATACAAAAATTAATGTGATGTTAAAAAAATTAGAATGGTTAAATGTAAAAAATTTAGTATTATTTTTGGTTCTAATATTTATTTTTAAAATTCAAAATGATTTGTTACCGCCACATTTAAAGCAATTGACTGTTTTAAATAGTGATCAACATAATTATTTAACACGAAATACCAATAATTTTTTTCTTAATAATTTTTCAAAAAATATTGCATATAAATCAGTTTTTCATAAGGGTCTTATTGAATTTAATAAATTAAACAAGTCAATTAAAAATCAAAAAAGTTTTAAATCTTTTAAAAAAAGTTTAAAATCTTTCTTATTAACTCAACAGGACAAATTAAGTTTCAAAAGGTCATTTAATTCAAAAAATAAATAAAAAAAGGGTATAAAATTGTTAAAATGTATCATGTAGCCACGTGCTAAATAAATCTTTTTACTACTACTACTACTGTATGGTCCTCGGAGACTCGTTGTAGGCAACCAACATTACATACGATAATTCTCGCCTAGATCTCTTAAAGTATGGTTGCGGCTCCACGGACTTGATTTTTTGACTATTGATGTAACTTTTCTGTGTTTTACAAATTTATTTATACTTCATAGGTAAGTACTACTACATAGACAATAACTATAGAAAATTATACTGTAGACATGGTAAATTAATATTAGTTATTTGCATTTACAAAATATTTTGACGTTGTGTATTTTGAGAGGCAAATAACTTTACACGTGGGTTTGGGGCAGGTTGGCTCAAAACAAATGGGGTAGGTTGGCGCAGCGCCTACTTGCCCCGTTGTTGCCGGATTGTAAAATTTTTTAATTTGTTTTAGTTTTATGATGAGAAACTATAAAAGAAAAACGGAGCGGGGAAACTATTCCAATGAGATATTGATAAGAGCAGCCAGAGAGGTAATTTGAATATTAGAATAATAACTTTGAACAACAATGAGTTAAATATCCATTATTTATAGGTTTTAATTAATGGACGATCCAGGAGAAGAAGAAAATCGGCAATTATTACGGACACTCCAGAAAAAGAGGCACTTGAAGATGCTTTATTAAACAGGAAAGTGAAAACAAAAAATATAAAAAGAAATATATCGCTGAAAAATAAAACAAAAAAGTTTCTAGTAACAAAAATAAGATTAAGAAAAATGACGATATCGAAGAAGATGAGTCAGATAACTGTTTTTATTTAATGTGTGGAGAAAACTTTAGAAAAAGCAAACCAAAGGAAAAATGGATACGCTGCACTGCTTGTGGTATGTGGGCTCATGAAGAATGTGCTTCTCCAGAAAACAAGTTTTTTTTTTCAGTGTATCAACTGTGACTCTGATGACGATATGTAAACTTTTATATATCTACGTATGTCTTACAAACTTTTGCTTTGGTTTGTGATATTACTTTAAGTTGTTTTTTATATGATGTTTTGAGTATTATTTTTAATAAATCGTTATTTCAGTTAAAAACCTTATTTTCATATTAAACACTGGTTGCGCGCCAATTTGCACCATATGATGCGCCAACCAACCCCACCCACGGGGTAACTTGGCGCCGCAGGGACGTAGCTAGGAATTTTGGCGCCCCGGGCGAATAGTAGTTCTGCGCCCTACCAGACAATCTTAAAACTAAAATTATACATCTATAAATTTTAGTTTAAAAAATATATTAACAGCAGTGGCGACTCGTGATTTGTAAACTTGGGGGTGTACTAAAAGCCCGTTGAAGGCGAAATGCGCCACAGGCGAAAATTTTTCAAGACCACGCCCAAATTTGGTCAATAATTTTTAGTAAATATTTTAAAAATTTATGATTACCTACTTATTTTATTGAAAATTAAATAAGATAAAAAAATAAAAAAGGCCAATTTATTTTTCATTAGTGGGTACATTGTTTAAAAGTAAAGTCACTTCTGTTTTTATTTGCAGCAAACTTATCAACAGATCAAACAGCTTCATTCAAGTTTGGGATAACTGTAATGTATTGTTTTTCAAATATTCTACATTCATAGTCGTTTTGGCATTAAAACTGTTCATTTTTATTAAAATAAGTCTTTACTCCCTCAAAATACTAACAAGAATATAAAGGTAAACTCCAAATAATAAATTCATACAGCAATGAACTCAACGGCGCACATTTAATTTGTGCGAGATTTCCTATTAGAATCGCGCTTTCCCCCACCACACCTGCTAGTACAAGATGCATGCAAGAGAAACAGCAGAAACCCCGCGTACGTAACGCATGTGTGCGACTTATGAATTCCTACTAGGGTTGGGCAAAAATAACCGGTTATTTGATAACCAGTTTTTTAAATCGGTTAACCGGTTAATAATCGGTTTTTTGTTGCTCAGGTTAAACCGACAAAAGGTTATTTATTATCAATAACCGAAGATCGGTTATTAACAGGGATTTTGTTGTATTTATTGTGTCTTTGGTTTCATTATTGACTATAACCCTAGAATAGGAAAAAAAAATAGAGATAAAAGTTCTACTTTATAGACTGTATTCTTGTGTCATAACGGTAAATTGAAAGGCACAATGGGAAGAAAAATTGGAAAAGGTTATTAACCGGTTATTCAATAACCGGTTATTTTTTGTCCGGTTAACCTAGTCTCGGTTAACCTGGCGTAATAAATAACCGGTTAATCAATAACCGGTTATTTTCCAATAACCGCCCAACCCTAATTCCTACGCGCCATACGGTTGCTTTTGACAACCGGCTTGGCGAGAGCTATTACACCACGTTTCGTTCGATTGTTTGACAGTACGTTAAAATAGGAGGGTTCTAACTTATATTACGGTAAGAATATAAAGAAGATAAATTTAAATGAACATTAGTTTTTTCTTTATGGGGTAATTCTTGATAAAGTATGGGGTGCACGTGCTCCTGTGCTCCTATGGAGAAACCGCCACTGATTAACAGACTTGAACTTAACATTCGTGAAATGAAAAATTGCTTGTTCGGACTTGTGTGATTTATGTCGTGGCAACTCACGATTCACGTAGCATAGTGACGCAATCGAATCTCGGCGCCTTTTCTTCAAATATCGGCGTTGCCAAATGTCAAAAGCAATCCAGCCGTAATTGCATTAGTACATTTTTAAATTCCCGTATTTCTAATGACCATTTTGGCGCCCTGTTAATATGGCGCCCCGGGCGGTCACCCTATTCGCCCCCCCCCCCCCTTGCTACGTCCCTGCTTGGCGCAACTGACTTACCAAAATATATATTTTTTTTAAAACGAACTGTTTCAACAAACTCATTAATTAAGATAATAAGGTTGTAGATAAGGCTTTAAACTATAATAACACGCCAACAAATATTTTTTAAACGGATCTGAAAGGTGAATTTGACAGTTAAAAGTGCGCCAACTAGCCCCGGTCTCCCCTACATATTTGGATTTTTTGCTAAGAGAACTTATTTCAGCTTTGACTGCTTTATTGCAGAAGCAGATCTTCATGATGAATGAATATGGTTACAGCAGGATGGTGCTCCGTCTCATTACACCATAAAGATTCGACAATATGTAAGTGAAGTTTCTACTAACTGCTTGATAGGAAGAAGCGAATGGTCGCCACGATTGTAGGACCTTAATCCTCTAGATTATTTCCTTTGGGGTCACCTAAAAACCAAAGTTTATATAGGCAAAACCAGAAAATTTGGAGGAACCTAGGCAACGACTTATACACGAAATTCACCAAATAACCCAGGATATGGTACATAATAACAAGAATTAATTTTACTTTAGATTAGGGGTTTGTCAAGAAAAAAATGGGCAACATTTCCAAACATTTTTAACAATTTTGCGGAAATGCTTTTTTATGCCCTTTCCAACCATCATCAACACAATACTTAGGGGAGACCGGGGCAAGAAGATCCTCTGGGGTCAAACGAGCCCACGTCTTTTTGTCGCCACTGTATGCACAAGAGCATCCGTAGACTTGGCAACAGTGCCTTTCAAGTACGGCGGGTTAGTACAATTAAAATGACAGCGATCAGTGTGCAAGTGTTTTGGCAGTGTAAAGCATTTTATGATTTTTGCCGACTTGATAATAGGAAGCATTTCATATTATCCATGTTCGTTACTAAAAAACAGTTAGGTATGAAAATATTCGATAGTAGCTATGAGAAAGTATAGTGTAGTGAACAAACTGGTCGATAGTTTTGCAAATTTTAGTACGTTTAAAAAAAGTTAGGTTAATTTTATTATGCCGCTTACAAATGGGGCAAAAGGATCCCGTTAAGAATGGGGCAAAATGATCCCCTAAAACAATGGGGCAAAATGATAACTTTTAGGATTTTGTTAGTTTTATATTTTTTTCGGTTCATTTGGTTCTTTTCTTTAATAAAAATGCTTAGTAAACGGCTTGTTAATTTTATATCCACAAATTTAGCAAAAACAAGAAAACTTCATTTAATTTGCATAGGGAATCATTTTGCCCCAAGTAGCGGGGCAAAATGATTACTTTGCATATGTCTACTTTACTGGCTGAAATTTTAAAATCAACTTAACCAAAAAATATAAAAATTTAAACAACATATAAAACTACATGCTGGCAAAAAGACAACTCCTAACTCTCAGTGGATAGGACATCTAAGGCCAAAACTATTAGGAGGATCTTCTTGCCCTGGTCTCCCCTACATACTGTCACATTTGAAAAAAAATTGTTGAGAGCTGTTTCTACCCCCCAAGAGAGGGGTAAACGAAAAAGTATGCCGCACTAAAAATAAGCGCCGCCGTAGTTCTGTATTTTTTCAGCAAATAAAGTAGCTTTCTAATACTGAATTTATTCGAGTTAGAAATTCCACCCTGTAAGTTTTTTATAGTACTGTGTATGACGCCGTAAACACCAGAGAAACGTGACTATCGCTGACGTCATAATTGCGACGGTGTGGGCTGTAGCGCACGTGTAACAGTTGGGTGTATTTCATTGGCGTAGCTAAAAAGTTTTTTAAACCACGCCCAACTTTTGCTAATTTTGGTAAATAATTTAATTTTAATTAATTCACTGGCCGACAAAAAAATTGTTTTTGTTGTAACACAAAGCTAAATAGCATCTTGTGGTAGAATGGACCTATCCAAATACGAAAATGAGAAAAAAAAAGTTGTAACACGTAACGTTTTCTTGTTACATTTATAGTACCACATTTAATGTTACAATATTAATATATACTGAAAAAATAATTTAAAAATTTTCTAAATGTGTATATCACCTATATTTAAATTTGTACACCTACTAAACACACCTTACATCTAAGAAAAACACAAACATTACAAATATTAACTGAACACACTAATTAAATTTTATTTTTTCCTTTTATGAGGGGTCATATCTTCTCTTTCCAAAAACCAACAGTAATCACCCATCATGGCTGGATCCTATCGTCCTTGATAGCGAATTTAAATTGTCCTGATATCCTGGTGAAACCTTTCACCCTGCTCGTCACTGACAGCTCCCAAATTTTCAGGAAAAAATGACAGATGGGAATGGAGGAAGTGAATTTTAAATGACATTCGGGCACCAAGCGATTTGTAGGAATCTAAAAAATCATCAACTAACTGTTGATAGCTTGCATCCATATTGTTGCCCAAAAATCCCCTTACTATACTAACAAATGAAGTCCATGCTCTGAGTTCCTGCCTGGTAAGCTTCTCTGTAAAGTTGACATCGTCGGTGACAATTTTCTGATTTGTGGCCCAATAAAAATGCCTTCCTTTAATTTGGCATCACTTAACTGGGGAAAGACTTGTCTTAGGTATTTGAATCCATCACCGTATTCATAGCTTTCACAAAGTTTTTCATCAGCCCAACTAAAATGTGAAGAGGAGGCCGAACGACTTTTTTGGAGTCTACAAGAGGTGCAAACTTAACATTTTGAGATCCCGGCTGAAATTCACTTCTTTGTGGCCAATCTTTTATTACATAATGCTGATCTACTGCACGACTGTCCCACAAACAAAAAAAACAGCAATATTTTGTAAATCCTCCCTGAAGTCCTACTAAAATTCCTACGGTTGAGGTAATTTTTCTGTTATAAAATGCATCCATTTTAACCGTCCCCTAATTAAATTGACTACCTGCTAATGTAAAGTGATCTTATTAAGCTATTGAAAAATGGTATGTATTGGGGCTTTCCGAATATTTTTTCTATTATTAGAAGGGTATTTCCATTTTAAAAATAAAGAGCTGACCTGTGTTAGAAAAACCTTATCAGTTATAATTATCACTATAAATCATAAAAAGTTACTGCACATTACTGCCATGCTAAGACAAAAGGTCGTAACTGATAAAAATAAAATTCGGAGATATTTTCGTTTTATCAATGACAATTCGAATCTTTGAATATTTCAGTTATATGCAAAATGTTTTTGGACTAAACGGAAAATTGAAATATATCTGCTCTATCGTATGAGTTGATTGATATCCCAAATAGTACTTTAGTCGGGATAATTGAACTTTTGAAAGTTACGACATTTCGACTTAGAAAATATGCAGATTTTTTGCATTGGCAATGACCTATCTTTTTGACAGTTGCGACTTTTGGACTTTGGATTATCAAGATATGACTTATCCTCTTAGACTTATAAAATTGTGGATAAATATGATAACAACTTACGACATACTGTCTTAAGAATATTTTGGAATATATCGTGTGAATTACAATTGTTCAATGAGAAATAAAACAATGAAATGAAAAAACTGCAAATATAATATTAAGTCATTATTAACTCAAAAATGTCAAATAAAGATTAATTTTCAAAAATACTAACATTAACATTTTAGTCATCAAGATTTGCATCTTCATGATTTTCGGGCAAACTTTGCAAAAACATGATTCTACTCTGTGAGTCTGTGAAATACCCATAGCTGTCAGTTTTTTGATCAGATTCTGTTTTCTATTTACACAGATGCCTCTAGGAGATTTTTTTTTTGGCGCAGGAACACCTTCCTTTAATGCTTTGGAAGTCCTAAGTCCAGTGTTCTACATCCCCTGACAAAGTTACCTCACAAATATTAGAAAGGTAAGGTATTGGTTGAGTTTTATTTAATTTGAATCGGGAAGAAAAATCTTTTACGTTCAGAAAATCATTGTAGCTAATTTCTATAAAAACTAACCTATACTTAAACTAACTTGCTAAATTCCCTCTAAATCACAATACACGATTTTATTAAAACAATGAGGCAGTTCTCATCAAGAATAACACATGAATGTAACCAATAATCCGGAATACTAAAACACTGGTAAACTATTATTATAACAACAAACAAATCAAGATACTTTTACAATTAAAATACCGGAAAAATAGTAACTTACCTAATCACAATTTTGCTTTATTTCTTGGACTAACCGCTGACCGCCCGCCTGTGTACGCAAGTCGTAACTAACTAAATTAATGCACATCATATACTTGGTCCAAAAGTCGTATGAGAGAAAAACATACGACAATTCGACTTTGTATGTGATAGATAAGTCATTTTCACCTTGTACTGTTGTATTTTTTTTTCTAATAAGCCAAATCAATATGTCTTAAGTGACACCCGCTGCACGCCACTGGACTGGGCATTACAAACTATACGTACATACTCTAGCTAGTGTAAATTTTAAAATATTTATACATTTTCTTGTATGACCTTTGGGCATGCGGTGAATTTTGAATTCCGCTCTCCTTTTTGGTCTGTTTAACGTCTTTTCATAAATTTGTTCCCATAATAAAGCCACCTTTGTTCATCGAATCTCCATTCTCCGATCTATATCCTCTATCCTTTAAAATCTTGAGACTGAAACCACGTTTACACAGTGGTTTTCCTATGCATAATTAATAGAATTAACATTTGCAGCAGACCACGTTAACGTGAATATTGAGTCAAATACTTTATAGCATTGAAGTTATAGAACTAATTAAGGGCGCTTTGTGATTTCTCAAGGACTCGCGGATATTATTTGATTTTAGGTTAAATTACATTGAAATAGTTACCTACATTATTAGTATTACTAAGGTTTGTTTGTGTACCTAGAATTGGCAACAGTGGCGCTTTGTTAGAGGACGCAATCCCATCTAATACACATACGTGTTTTATACGTCGAAAAGACGTTATCATTCTCGTTGAAGTCATTATAACGTAAAATCGACGTAATAATGACGGCAATATCACAGTGATTTAACGTGAACTGTCAATTTTTGAGCGGGTTATTCAAATAACCGAATTCAAAAAAGATAAATGAATAATATTTCCATAAATGTTGATTCCAACGTGTACATATATTTTCTTACTAACAACCATTTTACGTTTTTGGGGCAAAGGATTTGTTTATAAAATCGCTTAAATTAATATACGTATTTACAAAATCAAACTCTTAAAAACAATCCTTTACAAAATAAAAAGATTCTGACAAAAAGTTGTTATGGTTATGGATGTTGATGTTGAGTATGTATATAGTCATAGTCAGGGCCGTACTCAATGGGGGGCATTAAGGGGTTTAACCGCCCCCCTTTTCAAAGAAAAAGTATTTTTGTCATGAAATATTGAGACAATCATAATTTTTTTTGCTGACGATACCAAGTTATTCTGTAATCCACTGTTGCAAATGCAATGCTTAGACAGAGATCTGAGGCGTATTAAGTCGTGGACAAGCCAGTGGTGCATGAAGCTTAATATATCAAAATGTACAGTATTGCATATTGGCCCAAATAACCCTTGTGAAACATATTTGCTAAATAATCTTTAAGTTATTAGTGTAACATAATGAACAGATCTGGGGTTACTAATTTCTTCTAATTTAAAACGGGAAGCACATATTATTAAAGAATGCCAATAGTTTTATTTTCATGGTGCAAAAGACGTTCAAAGAATACTCTCTACAGATTGTAAAGAAATAATTGTACACTTCTTATGTTAGACCAAAAACTGAATATGGATACAATATTTGGAACCCCTACTACATCCAAGATATTGAAATTTTGGAAAGTGTCCAAAGGCGGGTTACCAGAATTTCATTTGAATTAAGAGGATTACCTTATGCGGAAAGACTTAAAAGATTTGGGCTAACTACTCTGAAGCAAAGAAGAGGGATGATATAATAGAAACTTTTAAAATACTAACAGACTACTATTTTTGTAACTTGAGAAATTTGTTTCATTTAAATCAGAATCAACAGCTTCGGGGACACTCAAAAAAATTAAGCAAAGAAAAATCCGCGACATTTCCATGAAAGAACTTTCTCATCAATCGGATAGTGTACATATGGAACTCGCTTGAAGAAAGTACAGTCTGCGCAAATAGTGTAAACTCCTTTAAAAAGCAAGTTGATCGTAATTTTGAGCAGTTAACTCAAAACTTCAAAACTTTGTGCGTTAGGTACGGTGCTTGATGACATTCGTTTTTAAATATTTAATGATATTTGTGCGACCAAAATACTTACCTGCCCATGTTTAAATAACTTTCGCGCAAAAATTTAACAAGTAATTTAAACTATCCAACGGACTTTGAAACATTTTAAATCACGATGAACAATAAAGAAAAAGAAACAAATCAACGAGACTAAAACAATAGCTTCATCGGACTTTCCAATTACTATTGATAAAATAATAATAATAATAATAAATTATGAAAAACAAAATACTGGTATGCACTCCGACATTTTATATCTATGAAAATTATTTAAAATGGTTTTGGTTGTTGAGACAGTACAAAAATGCAAAACTACGTCCTCTGCACTCTCAGGCTTCGCATATCATAAAATATTTTTTTGTTCTTGGGATTTTTAAAATACCAGCAGAATTTCACCGTACACTTACCTACCCTACCTACCTGCGTATTTGCTGCTATGGAGGGGGAAATGCAGCGTACCAGTTTTCTATTTTTCTATACAAAAGAGTCCAGGACCTCTTAGCCTGGGGCGAGGGGAGAAGGGCTTCTTTTTCCGCCGCCAACATAGATACCTACATTTTAAACCCCAAAATAATATGTTCTTGACAGCCGCTTTGCAGTACTTTGCCTCATTAGCGATCCTCAATGACTACCCTATATGTACGTATATACAGGGTTGGGCAAATGTTCCGGAACGGCTTAATTACAGGCGAACGAAAAGTGATATCGGATCCGGGTTTTGGGCAATCTATAGGACTAAAATTTTACTATTTGACTATTACACCATATGTCAGTAATGTCACCAACTGTCAAGTGTTGACGTTATTTTTTTTTTAAATGGAACACCCTGTATATTTTTAAATTTTTAAATTCCACATAAAATTATAATTATTTTTTATTAAATGCACTATTAGTCTATACTTCATAGTTTCCGAGATATTGACTCTCGAAAAGTGACATTTTTGAACTTTGACAGCTTATAACTTTCTAACAGTACGTCGTAGAGCAAAACGGCTTACATGTCCCTATCTTCAATTTTTATTATCTAAAATCAACTACCGGATGTAACTGGAAAGCAGGAAATATAGTTGTTCCGGTTTAACTGGAAGTTGATTTTTTTTTGGGAAGATAATAAAAATTGAAGATAGGGACATGTAAGCCGTTTTGCTCTAAGACGTACTGTTAGAAAGTTATAAGGAAACTATGAAGTATAGACTAATAGTGCATTTAATAAAAAATAATTATAATTTTATGTGGAATTTTAAAATGTAAAAATATACAGGGTGTTCCATTTAAAAAAAAAATAACGCCAACACTTGACAGTTGGTGACATTACTGACATATGGTGTAATAGTCAAATAGTAAAATTTTAGTCCTATAGATTGCCCAAAACCCGGATCCGATATCACTTTTTGTTCGCCTGTAATTAAGCCGTTCCGGCACATTTGCCCAACCCTATATATACATGGATCCGTTGAAATTACCGTAAGTTAAAGCTTTGTGCAAAATATGATCAAACGACCTAATAATATCAAAATTTAACCTAAATGGAATTTAATTTTTCTATGTTATACACACATTCAACATAATTCTAAATTTTTTCATGCCCCGTCAAGTAGTTAAGCTTTCAAGGCAACAGACACTAACTACCAACTGCCAACGGAACTGGGAAACATGCTTTTTGTGATCTAGGGATCTTAAAAAGTCAGCATCTGATAATATCTCAATTTTTTTCTTTTTTGTATTTTATTCATAATGATCGATGTTAACGAGGACTCACCGTGTGCTATATTAATTGAATGCACTTGAAAATTTCAACCGTCGATTTGGCAAAAAGAAATTATAACTCAAACAGGAATTTCGATATTGAGCTTAGAAGAATATAATATACCCGTTCATAGGAAAAAAACAATGCATTAATTAAATGTGATGACTTTAAAGCTTACAAGACTTTTGAAAAAATATAATAATAATAATAATAATAATAATAATAATAATAATAATAATAATAATAATAATAATAATAATAATAATAATAATAATAATAATAATAATAATAATAATAATAATTATTATTATTATTATTATTATTATTATAATAATAAAGGTATTTATTTGTTTGTACAAAAGAGTGAGCTTCAGTTCGACAGACACAATGTCTTGCGTCTGTTCAACTTACCCTGGTAGTAGTATTATTAATAATAATAATAGTTATAAAAATATACCTATATGTTTATAAATTTAACGTAATCTAATGTACCTATATAATACTCCTCATAATATGACTTCTTGGTAGTCAGATACCAATAATAGTAGATTCAACCTAATTTTAAGTTCTATACTTAAGTATAATAATAAATGTGTTTACTTAAATTCCTGTTTATTATCTAAATAATTTTACTAATTTAAATTAGGGTAATTATGCAATATACCTGTTCTTCATTACATTAGAAAATTATAATAATTATTTAACTAGCGAAATGTTATTTTGCTCTATATTAAATATTGATTGTCAGATTGTCTTGATATACATATAATATGTATAAATATTGTTAAAACCATGGCCTTCTAGGATGTTTAAGAGTGGGAAAAGGTATAGATACCTCGGACAAAAGCACGTGGGTTGCCTATTCTAAAATTGCAAAGGAAGGTAGGGGACTTTAGGAAACAAAATGTATAATAGATGCTTTCCTTATTCCTATGGAAAAATTATAGTACTTATTTCCTACAACAACAAAAAAGTAATAGGTTTCAATTTTGATGTGTACTGACACTAAGGGCAATGACAAACACGGAGTTTTTATAGCGAATATTACTGACAGAATGTTTGCCAGGTTCTTTTTATAGACATTATTATTTTTAAAATATCTATATAAACAGTCGTGTGTTCACTCTTTAAACCCAATAAACATTTCAAATAATTATATAAAATAACCAAGCAAAATTGCTTTTGTTAATTCTGGTTTTCAAGGGGGGGGGGGGGGTAGCACCCCCATTACCTCTCCCTTGAGTTCCTTGGCAATAGCCGATAGCTAGAAAACTAAAAAGGTGCTAAAACATTTTCTTAGTGAGTTGTTTAAAAAAAAATGCATCATTACTTTTTGTTATTGTTTACACACCTCATAGGGGAAATTTATCATTATTTTTATTTATTATAAATATAGATTTGCTTAACCTCGCCGCTTGGCGTCTCGGTTAACTACACCAACTCTCTCGACAGTAATAAAATATTTTTTACCTAGGTTCGTACTGTGGGTACCTACTATTATTTAAAATTACCTAATTTGTTTTAGTTCCCAGTGAGGCTTAGCCTTACCGAAAATTTTTAAAATAACTAAAGATCTTGCGTGAGCCTTACATGTCACTCCGTGTCTGATATAATTATGAAACATGTATTTTTTCTAAGAGTTGGTTTTGACATTTAATTTGACGACTTTGGCCAGCAATGAACACATACGGAGTTCTCTCCAAACACGGCAGTGTTGCACAGTAGAGTAGCGCACCGAGAATCTGGGTGGGTTTCACTCAATGCAATAATATAACAGAAACCCAGATAAAACAGTTTGTTCAGATGTTAGGTACATATAAAAACCCAATTTTCTAAATTTCTAGTCTTAATAAATTTTTTTTCGGTAGGTCTTGAGAGATGTTCTATCTAATCCACCAAATAAATGCAAAATGCAAATAATGGTACAATTACAATATACTTGCGCATTCGCCATTAGCAAGGAAAACTGGATAATATAAAAATATAACATATCTCCGATAACTGATATAAACTATTATCCAAATATTAGAATGCAATAAATGGAGAGGACAGAATAACATTTACAGCTTTCTTATAGGTTTAGCTACATACCGTGCGAGCAAAAATTATTTGCATCAAAGAGGGCCTTGCATCTAAGGACGTAATGCTTAGGCGTAGAGCTTAATACCTGTTGGGGTCAGTAACTACCTGAGTTAACAATCAATCAGTTATTCCGTCATCTTTGACAATCGTTACAAGTAAGTAATTTTATTCATCGCTAATTTTCCAATTTCCTGAACAATTTACACAATGTGCTTTACGGAACAGCACAAAACATTCATGGTTGAAGCGTATTTTCGAAACGGGGTTAGAGCAAATGGTGAGTGACAATACAATCCGGGTTTGTGCATGGACGATTTTTACGAACATTTTCCAACATTGCTTTTATTGCTGGGAATTTTTATCATTTCCTGAAAAGAACCGTGGCTGTGTTTAGGGAAACAGGTTCTATACAACACAAAAAAGGAGCAGGAAGATCATCTGTAAGAACAGAAGAACTTGTTGCAAACGTTCGTGAAATAATGCAAAATACGCCAACAAATTGTATTAGACGCCTGTCCCAAAAAGTGGGAAGATCTTATGGAACATGCAGGACTATTCTTAAGAAGCAGCTAAATTTATTTCCTTATAAAGTGCAAGTATTCCAAGAAATACAAGCCGCAGATTTTGAAAGACGCAGGAATTACTCTTAATGGTTTACCCAAAATTTATTGGAAAGAAATGATTTATTAGACCTGAATTTTTTTTCGGATGAAGCCTGGTTCCACCTCTCCGGTTATGTGAATTCTCAGAATCAGAATACACGCATGTGAAGTAGTAAAAATCCCCATTTTTTTTGTAGAGTCCACATTGCACCCTCAAAAAATTGGTGTCTGGTTAGCTGTTTCCCGAAGAAGAATTGTTGGTCCTATTTATTTCCATGACACAGTTACAGCACAGCGGTATAGAGACAATATTTGAATCCATTTGTGGAGCAATTACTTGACGACGAACTACGTTTTGGATATTTTCAACAGGACGGTGCAACCGCCCATACAGCCGCCGAAACTATTAACTACTTACGCAATTTTTTTTCACGACAGATTGATCAGTTTTCGATCAGACATTGAATTCCCACCTAGATCACCTTGTTTAACGGTTATGGATTACTTCGTTTTTCCTCATTTAAAGAACACTATTTTTAAAACATCAGTTGCAAATTTAGAACAATTACAAGAAAGGATTATCCAAGAATGTGGTAACATTTCTTCAGAGATGCTGGTCAACACTTTCAAAAATATGAAGAGACGTGTGAATAACTGAGTTTATGCTTGGAGCATGGCGGTAGCCCATTTCAGCGATTTATGTAATTATTTTTCTTTTTCTTTGTGTATATTCTTACTTTGTTAATTTTGTAAACAACAAAAATAAATTTGTATTTGTCTACTTATTTTATTACTCATTAATTTGGCATATCATGTCATAATATGAATTTTTCAAAATTTTTAACCTAGATTTGGTTAGATATATCGTCCCCATATCATTGTGATCTAAACCAAGCCCCACGTTTTTTAATCCAAGCCCTCTTTGATGCGAATAATTTTTGCTCGCACGGTATTTATTATTTATCAATACTTTTTAAGTGTGCCACTAGCGAGACAGGGGGCCACTTAACCGCTAGAGTCTCCTTACCCAAAACAAAATTGCGTTTATTATTTTTCCCCTTTATTATTGCAAAAGGCACCCGACAGCACACACAAAAAAAGGAAAACTATTTCGACCAAAAGTACATTTATTTGGTTTTTTTGTGGGGAATTTTTTTTTGTGTAGGTACCCCGTTTTTTACCTGCATGACCTGCATCTACTTCCTTTTTGACTTTACGCGACGTATAGAGGTAGTTTTGATTAACAAGTGAGAGAGGTAGCTCGGAGTAACTCCACATTCATATCCTGCTATGTTAAACTACAACTTTTTTTACTATTTACTGGCATGAATGTACCTAAAGTACTAAAAAATTAACGATTGGGCATTTGGCAACGCCGCCCAACACAGGCCATTGCAAATTGCGGAATTGCGGTTATTATATCACCAACAATATTTCCTGCTTTTGTTTACATAATTACAAGTAAATATATATTTATGCTTATTTTATTACACATTTATTAGAAAACATTCATTATTAAAAATGTATTCTAACAATTAATGACACACCGTTTATTTAGTTGTATAGCGTTAGAATGTAGACATATCAGATTTGAAATATCTATTACCTTTAAAATAGATAAGATGAATATATTTCTAAAAATATTTATTGCAGGTTTTTGTTGTTTAAGTGCCACTGTAGCAGCAAATATAGATAAGGTAAGTAGGTACAATTTATTTCTTCATAATATACATAGTTATTTATACATTTTTTCTGTTCATTTTTTATTTTCTGGGTGATTATTTACATTACAATGCGCCTTGTTAGCTGCTTTACTCGACGGGTCAATTTGAGCGATATGTTCCCGAATCAGACTAATCACTGTCCACAGGAGTGTGATTAAAACCAAGACATTAAAAAAAAATCAAAAAATTCGGTTAATTTTTAGGTATCTAGGTACTAACATTAGAGACACTCGGGTGCAGATTAGAAATAATTATTTTGCCACCTGGAGTCTGTGGGCTAACGCGCTACTGCTACCTATACTATAATACAGTGTGCGCAGTGGCGGATCCAGTACTTCACTAAGGGGGGGGGGGGGGGGCACATCACCTAACTGGTTGTTAGAAGTGATAATACAAAAAAAAAAGTTACTCCAAAACAAGTGCATATATATTTATTAGGCAAGAGAAAACTCACAAAGAAAACTCTGAATAACATATACAAAACGTAACTTCTATGTACAGGCTGTCTCACGGTGATCGTCCATTACAATATTTCGGAAAGTTATGCAATTTGCACCCTGCAAATTTAAATAATAGGGGTTTCGGAGTCGCTCTCTTCAAATGAAATAACATCGACCCTGTTGTCTCAAACTTGCTGCTTATTTTAAATGGAGCACCCTGTATAATATTTTTTTCTGTTCTTTTCTTCATTTCCAATAACTTTTATAAAAAAAGCTTTTGTATAATACTCTAGCCGTTTAAAAAATTAGTTTCTCTTATTTTAACTGTTTATATAGGGTGCCGCCTAAAATGGAATATATTTAAAAAAAAACATGGAGACTCGAAATTCCGGTTGTAAATATAGATAATTATTTTTGAAGAAGTAGTCCATACTCAAAGTGGAGTTAAATGATACAGAAAAAGAAAAGCACGAAGTCTTTCTCCACAATCTTTATTTATCGAAAAACTAGGCGAACCTAGTATCACAACGACATGTTTCGAGTGTAGAATATAGCATAATAGATAATTATGCTTGGAAAATGGAATTTTAGATACGAGGAAGTGAAAAAATAATGATTTTCATCTTTATCAACAAATTCACAAAATCCTTATTTTTTTTAAAGACGATGGATGCTATTTCATATCACTTTTAAATTTGCGATTAGGACTTAAGGCAAATTTTTTCGTGTCAATTTTAAAATAGCATAGGAGTGTATGGTATCAAATGGTTGGAAAAAAAATGCTCGTTTTAAATATATCCTAGTGAACTACCATCGTTCCATTTGGAAAAATGGAGTAAGCGTCAAGAAAACAAAATTTAATTTTTTAAACGCTTGTGAAACTTAGAAAGTCGGTTATTATGACATAATTTTAGTTTTCATATACCACTTGACAGATTTAATTAATTTGTAGCACTCTAGATTGAAAATAAAAAATAAGCAGAAAAATGTTATAACACGTCAAAAAGTACAAGTGATGTGTCATTTTACTCAGAATGTTATGCTGAATCCCAATAAGTAAAAATATACAAGATATCCCATTGAAAATATCAAAGTCAAGGTCACTTTCGGTCAAACCGGAAGTGCTAACAAATTAAAAATTATGCCAATAAATGCAGACGCATCCCTTATGCATAATCTCAAAATTTCATTTTAATATCTATAAATACAGAAAAGTTATAGTGGTGAACGTCTTTTGAGAAACACCCGGTATATTACTTTTGGTGAATAATTATTGATACAAAATGTAATCTAAAGTTAAATCAAAACAATTTCCGTTACACGTCATCAATCAGCTAATAATTGAAAATCGGTCAGGAAACATAAGAAAATTAAATTTGGGCAAAAAATATATAAATTTCATGCGATATTGAATGTAAAAGAAACTTAATGTATTCTTCTTTGATACTAAGCCGCTTAAAGGAAATGTTTTTTTTTAATTTAACCTTTTAAAGATTAATATCATTTGAATTTTTGGGCTAACAGTTGGCAACAGTAGTGTCAACGCATCGGTGATGCCAGTTTATTTCTTGGCGGATTTTGATTGACGTTTATTGTTTTCTTTTCGTGTTTTCGTGAGTTTATTTAAGTTGTTTTTAACTAAAACTGCAAATCCTTTTATAAATAGGATTAAAAACTGTTCTTTTAAGAACAACAAAGGGATACATACACATTTCTGTTAATTACGTTGTTTACCTTTATTGAAAAATGCCGAAGCATTTCCTTACTGGGGTATTTTGATTACAAACTGGCAACACTGCTAATACTCGAAGGTATGACGTGCAACGGAAATTGTTTTTATATAACTATATGTTTTTATTTTGAGTAACGATTGATTATATTTTAAAAAATATAAATGAAGTAGGGGGGGGGCAATTGCCAACCCCCCTTGGATCCGCCATTGCGTGTCTAGCAAAGCAGTCAACAAAGCCGCAGTCTATGGGCTACTTAAGTCAATTAAAACGTTTTTGTATTTTATGACAACATCGTTGTAGCATTGAGTTTAAAGTAGGTACCCTATACATAAACATTAGGCCAGTGGAGAGGAAAACCAGGCTCCGGGGTGGGAATGACGGGCTCCCAAATGAAATTTTTAAAATTTAGAATGCAGTCTGATACAGAATGCTTTTACGCTCTCTTAGGATAAAAATAGTTTTTCTAAAAGTTCCAAAAAGGGGAAAATTTCTCCACCACTATTTTTGGTGTTAGTTATTTATTGAGCGTTGACTTCTGTTTGATTGTTGGAGAAACAGCTTTTTGTAGTGCCTGCCCTTTATACTTATGAATAAAACAATGACGTAACTACGTATTATTTTTTAAGTATTTTATCTTTTCTCCAAGCAGCCTCTGGCTATTTTCTATAGGACGATCGCCCCTTTCCCCCTCCTTGACTACACCTCTGTTATGAAGTAATAAAAGATATTCTTCCTCAGAAAATGGAAACCGACGGCGTTATCCCAGACACCCTTGACACCGTCCCATCCGCAAAAATTACTGTAATCTATCCTGGTGGAAAGGAAGTAGAACTTGGTGGGGAACTGACCCCGACTGATGTCAAACAACAACCTGAAGTTCAATGGGAGGCAAGTCCAGATAAATATTATACGTTGAGTATGGTAGATCCGGATGCGCCAAGTAGAGTAACACCAACCTTCAGGTAAGTGATATTTATACTTCGTTTACTAATATACGGTGCCGTTTCTTATCCAAAACCTTGGCTTCTGTCCACCACTGCTTGATGTTGGTTGGTCCAAACAGGTTCCGCTATATAAATACCGGATCACGAAGTTTCACCTCTTTAGGTATGTTCTAGATGTTCTTTAACTCCTACGGGAAAGGGTCCTTTTGTTTTTCCAATGTACTATTCGCCATCATACTCTAAAGGGATTCGACAGATGCAATTTTTTGTGTTTTCATAACTGCGGTGCTATTACGTAGGTACAAATGTTAAGTTCAAAATGTTAAAATAACTTGACTATTATTGATAGCTCATTTAAAAATAAAAAACAAAACTATATATTTTAGTGATTAAGGACATTGTGTTTTGTTTTTTTAGTTCTGCCTGCGAGAAAATGTCCCATAAGTTACTCCCCCTCCGATATCGCCAATTATACACAATAAAAGTTATTCAAACAATTTAAATAACAATTTTTGACCTTACCTTCAAATACTTCTTCTTTAAAACAGAATAAATTGTGTTACAGGTCTGGTAGGTACAAACTTACCCAAAGTTTGAGGTGACGATAACAGAAAATTTTAAATCGTAACTTCTGCCTGTGGCAATGAATATTCGTCATATGTCGTTAATGTGTCTTAACTGCGTATCGTGTTTGATTATAAGAGGGATTACGAATTTTAAAAGAGTATGATAGGTTTCATAATCCATTTGCAAATAATTAAAATAATCATCCGAGTCCAGTCTCAGCTCGTTTAACTGGTTAATATGGGAAAACCAGTTTGCCTTCAAAAGGCATTCCATCGACCACTTCGTCCTTTTCTTTTTACGATACTACCGCCACTGCACACAAAACAACACTGGTGCAGTGTGACCAGATTGGGCGATATATCGCAATTTAGGCTCCTTTCTGCCTCTTATTGAGACAACATTTTTTCAAAAGTCGCTAAGCGACTTTGGGCTAGTTTCAGAAATTGGATACAGCGCTTTGGGCTATAAAGCGATCAGATTCCGCTTTGTATTGTAACATTTAGAAATTAGTACAGTTCCGTTATCTGAGTCGACATCCACCTCCAGTTACAAATAAATATTATGCACACTCCTGTTCTGTGATGCACACCTCGGGAGTGGGTAAACCCTTTATTTTTCTGTGGGAGTGGGTGCCCAGGTGCACGCAACACTGTGTTTTCTGTTCCCGCCCGCTCCCACCCGCAGCAGTTTCTAACCTAACATTATTTTTAAACTTGTTACTAAACTTGTTCTTTAACAAGCGTGTCTGCCAATATTTTATTAGGTTTTATGGGTATTAATAATAGGAAAGTGGGGAAAATGAGATAATAGACCTATGTAATGAGGTGTTATGATTTTCGCATTAACTGCTCCTTTGATTTCTGCCCAAACAAATGAACTACTTAAAAACATTTTTTTTTATTTGATGAGAAATTCCTTATAACCTACCTTTTACATATAAAAACTGGGTATTAGCTTCTTTCTAATTTAAAATATAAATATATTTAAAAGTATAATGCATGGAATAATACATTTCTGACAATTTTGATAATAAAATTTAACTTTGCATTGGATTGGCAACATTGTTTCAGTTTTTGCGATTTTTGGGCGACAGAGAACGGCCAAGTTTGCGCCAAAGGTTTAAAGAAATCTGGCCACACTGCACTGGTGGACAAAACTGCCGTCTTGGGTTCGGCATTTTGTTCGTCAAGCGGTTCGTCGAGAGGTACATCGAGCAAAGCTACCAATAAAGCTGTAGTTTATGGGCTAATTTAGTCTTTATGTATTTGTTTATTTTATTTTCCTTTTAGGGAAATTAACCATTGGCTAGTTGTAAACATAAAAGGAAATGACGTGTCCACTGGACAAACTCTAACAAGTTACAGAGGATCCGGACCCCCAAAGGATTCAGGCCTTCATCGCTACATTTTCATTGTATTTGAACAAAAAGACAAAATAACGGTTACCGAAGAGGACACGGAAACGAATAGAAGAAATTTTTCCATTAGAAAATTTGCAAAGAAATACCAATTGGGGAACGCCTATGCTGGAAATTATTATCAAGCAAAGTGGGATTCTTCAGTGCCTGAAAGAAGAACTTAAAGGATTGATTTTTACATATACTCTAATTAATATATTGCAATTTAAAGTCCTTGTCCATCATTTAAATTATTTTTATAAATTCGTTTGGTACCTAATAGAGCTTGGTAAAGAGGAAAGAGCAACATACGAACACGATTAAGAGCTCGGCTATATTTTTACATGTGTCGTATTTATGCCTATTAAAAATATTTTTTTAAATCGAATTTGTACACAGAATATGGGTCACATCACACTATAAATAATTTGGAAAAATTATCTATAAGGTATACAATATCGTAATTGAGTCGATCGTTACTTGATGAAGATCCATATTAAATAAATACGTAAAAGAAACAACGTTAAGGTTTCATTAGCAGAAATAGTTATGAATAGTTTAGAAAAGAAAATAAAAAACCACCCCCTTGCCTTACCATAGCATGATCCATAGACCTATCACCGTACCGATGGTTTCGGAAGATTATAACAAAGAACTTAACATTATTAAACAAGTTGCTGTAAACAACGGATATTCCCCCAAAACAATAGACAATATACTCAAAAATAAATTAAACAAAAAAACTTTCTCACTAATTTGGCCTAGGGTAAAGGACACACATAAAACATATAAAACAATGACGTATATAGTAAACACTTCAGACAAGGTTAGCAACATTTTAAAGAGACAAAACATTAATGTAGCTTTTAAAACAAACAACAATATAATATAAGTAAATACTTCAAAAACAATAAAGACAATACTGACAAAGAACAAAAATGCGGAGTTTATCAATTATTAGACTGTGGTTCTTGTCAAAAAAGTTGTATAGGACAAACAGGAAGCACTTTTAAAGTTAGACTACAGGAACATAGAAGGGATTTTTTAAATAAAAAACAAAATTCAGCGTACGCAACTCATCTACTATCAGAAAACCATACTTTTCAGGATAATTTTAAAATTTGACATGTCGGAAATAAAAGTAAAAAGTTGTCTTTATTGGAATCTCTAGAAACTAACAAAATTAAAAAAGCAGACAAAATTTTAAACGATTAATTAGATGTTAACAATTCTCCCTTATTAAATTTGTTTTGAAATATTGTATTTTGTAACCATTTTTACTTAATTCCTATGCTCAGTATTTATAGGTATACTTTATTACTCGGGTTTTTTCCAAATCCCGTAAGATAAGGAATATTTAGATAATTAGTTCTTAGCAGGTAAATGCCTCTACACCTACAACTTTGTTTGTCATTTGCCATTTCCATTTCGACATCTGACGAAGTAGCAGTGCTACGAAACATGTCATGTTTTTATTTTTATTAGTAATATAAAAATAAACCAATTTTGTGAAGATTTGAAACCTTAACGTTGTTTTTTTTACGTATTTATTTATTGTATACAATATCGCCATGCTAAGCTTACATTTTTTTTCCTAAAAAAGTGTATGTGGAAGATATTATTTAGACTATACAGTGCGTTTTTCTTAACGCGGGCCATAGGGATTTACAGCGTAAATCTTTAAGGTTGAATTCTCAACGTCATTCAATCTATTGCCAACCTATAACCTATTTCGCGTTGATTTTTTGAGTTTATTATTTTAATAACTAACATTTAAAGAAAATCAATATCGTCGGTACATTATTTAGGTAGTATCTGATATATTACTAAAATATCAATTTATTTCATTGCTAATTTTGGGAGAATTGTATAGTGAAAGAACAATGAGTGACAATGACATAATAATGTTAAAAAAAATCTTACCCGATATTTTTCGCTATACAATTCTCCTAAAATAAGTTATGAAATTCCTCGATATTCATTAAATATGTCAATTATTACCTATAGAATATCAAGTCGATACTGATTTTCTTTAAATTTTGTATAAAAGCTAGAAAACATAAAGAAATCTACGCGAAATAGGTTATAGGTTGGCAAGCATGTTGATACTTCCACCTTAAGTCTATGTTAGGCACATTTCTATTGAGAACTACGAGTTGAAATTTTACACAAATATTTCTTGTGGTCTCATATCCAATTTAGTTCCATGTTTGTATTACTTTACTAACGCAAAATATTGAAAAATACCATTTTAAGTTATAATATCACGCTGTTTTGCCCAGCCCTGTATATTAAGTTTACCCAGGTATATTTGACATAAACTGGTATGTGACATTTTTATAATATTTGGCAACAATAAACTAACTTCAAAAAAAATACTTACCACTGTGTGGACTGAGCAACAAAACAATTAATTGATATTTTATTTTGTAGCGCACTTGATTAAAACCGTAAATCTACCATAGAACTAAAATTTGAGGTTATAGCCGAAACAACTTGTCGGTACAAGTTTGGTTTATTGCCGAGGTAATACTTCTAGTGCAATCTATTATTTGATAGTCAAACTAGCATAAATAAAGCCCTTGGCGATGCTAGGTTTGTTCCTACAGCGAATCCCCGACAACTTCATGACAATTTTCAAACCAACTTTCCGGCGCAAGTCTGATTTCTGACCGGTTTCAAACTCTTGTAGGAACAGGCGTTCGAAATCAACTAACTTCGGTTCGGTGTTTAAAACTGAAGAAATTTTAAACGATGGACATAACCTCAAATCTCAAAATTGTTTATTATTATTTCGTTAATTAAACTCGTGTGGCTCGGCCCAATAAATAAACTTAAACAAAATAAGTAACTTATATATTAAATAATATGTTGTAAAAATGTTAATATCTTCTCCAAAGATTGGCACTTTTCAAATCAAAAGTATTAAGAGACTATGGGAAGTTTTAGCTCAAGAAGTAAATAAAATATTAAACACCAACCTAACAGCAGACATTTCTGAATCTTCATCAGATCACGCAATGTCGCTCATTTCTCAATTTAATAATAGAAAAAGTCTTATACAAAAGCAAAAACCGCAAAAACCCGTCTAACAAAAATAGGTTATGTCATATGTTATGCTAGCGTTTAACCGCGCATGCTCCGGACATTTTACTGGCACAAGATTCGCAAACTGCTCTGACAGTTGGCAAACTATCAGAGAAACGTGTAGGAACAGCGACTTTGGGTTTTCAAACTGTCCAAAATCTTTGTGGGAACACTTTTATATTACTGCGCAGAATCCTGACTGTCAAGGACTGTTTCTGATCGCTGTAGGAACAAACCTATTGTCAACATGGCGATATTGTGTACACCATACACCTACCTTAGTTAGATAAATAATATTAAAGCCGGACAATGACAATAATTTTTAAACTGTAATGCCATTTTTCAGAAGAAATTATAACTACATAGATACTTTAACAGTTTGTTTAAATTAACAAAAATCTTTAGTAGATTTTACATCAAAAACATTCAATTTTTAAAAAGGAATTGTGGCAATTCTAACGCATACCTATAACGAGCACGTGAAAAAAGAGTTCCCTTCCTTGGTTATTTGATAATATACGCCTAATTATTCTTTGAAATTGGGCAAGTTTAGGTTGAGTTTAAATTTTTTTAGGCGTCGTATTGATTTATTTTTAAAGTCTAAACGAAGAACGCTTTAAAGGAGCCCAAAAACTTGTCGAGGGGCTCGTCGTACCATTCGACGAACATTCTATTCGAACAAAAACACGCAGAGTGTTTTAGTATAAATACCAGTAGCGTAGTAGCTCATGAGTTCCAGGTTTAAGCTAGTCTGCAGCCTAGCTGGCCTATGTTTAAATCCGGCACCGATCACACCGCTAATGCTTGGGATATATCTTTGTTATCTAATTTAAATAATTACAAACATTAAAAAATTTCGTTCCCTCAAAAATTACTAACAGTGGCAACATCGATTTGTTCGCGATCGTAAATTGTCTATGATCGGCAGTTGTTTTTTTTTGTATAATATGTTATTTTATTTTTGACAAATTAGAAAATTGTTACCTACTTTAAACAGGTAACTATTTTTATTTCATTTTGAGACATCTGGGGAGGGATAAGATAATTACTCCGTAACCCCACTTGACCAAAAATTACATTAGAAATGTTTATAAGTACTTAGTGTTCTAGCTATTCTCTTAACAATAAATCAATACGTGCAACTTTCAACGATTTCAAACAGCATGCTTATGAGATAAAAGAGTGATAAGATAAAAGTATAATAATATATTATATATATAGACTTCGGTCCAGCCGTGGGTCAAGAGTGTTAAAGTTCCAGATCACTAACCATAACCGAAATAAAAGTATTTCTACTAAGTAGGTACATGGTAGATAATCTTTATTAACCAGTTAAATCCTGTTTAAATAAAAGCTTATAAATATAATATAAAAATGTATAATGCTTCTTTATATATATCTACTGAAAGTAATGAGGTTAGATAGAGTAAGGTTAGGTACTACCTAACTTTATTTAAAGACATAACCTAACAATTTAAAATATGTTGTTAATGATCAAGTTGATTCTTACCACTCACAGGTTGAGTTTTAAAGATTTAAAGTTGTTAGTTTACGATGCCGTCTCTTAAATTCCTCTTATCATAAAATAATTAAACCTAGCCATCCCCTCTAGGTAATCTAACGGGGCGAGAGCGAGGCGCAAGGTCGCGGATGTAAACGCCGAGAAGAGATGTGACTTTAGACAGATCTTCGCGTTTGATAAAATGTTTATTACAGACAACATTTGGCGTAACTTCTTACAGATTTGTACGTCGTACAAAATTTTAAAACAATAGTTATTAACAATGCCACTGTGTTTAGTGCATAATGGTTTAAATAGTAAGAAAAGTGCGGCAGAGAATATATCTTTTAACAGGTAATGAATCGCCATAGGTGAAATGTTTTATTAAGATTATTAGGCATATGATGAATAACATCAACAAATTTTAAAAATTGTTTACTTAATTGTTTATGATAAAATTGATAAACAGCACAATAACCATTTGAACAAGTTAATACCAATATAGTTTTGATTGGCAGATGGCGCCTATGGTTGTATTGTGTCTTGTTAACAGGTATTTTCCTGAAAGATTTGTTGAAAATTTGTTAATAATACACGCTAGATTACGCCATGGCGATGTTGCCAACTATTAAAAATTTTAATTAATAAAAATAATTAATTTTTGAATACAGAAATATAAAAATTGTATCCCCAAATTCAACCCCCTTCGAGCCAAAAAAAAATTGTAAAATAAAATTTTATACCACGGCATTTTTGATTAGAGAATAAAAATACATTTTAAATTAGGTGTCGCAAATCCCTGTCACCGATTAAAAAATTTGAGGTTTGCAACTGTCTTTCAAATAGGATTTAGGGATGAAATGTTTACGTTGCGGAATGTAATTTCAGATTCTAAAATTGACTCATCTTAATATTTTTAAAAAAATAAGCACAATAATCAAAATAGTGGATTTATTATATTGGCTTTTCCACACGTATATACCGGGTGTCCACGGAAGTTGGCTCGCTCCTCTAACTTTTTTGTTTTTCAAGATAATGAATTAAAATTCGGGCGATTTGTATACGACATAAAACTGCATTTTTTGACAGGTGACTCAACATTATGGAACTTCCGGCTTAACCGGAAGTGACATAAACTTTTGATTTTTAAATGGGACACCTGGTATATTTTTACTTTTTTTGACTCCATATGACATTCTAAATACAATGATGTGTCACTTGTCACTTTTTGTCACCAAGAAAATATTGTTTTTCCAAATTTATTCTTTTATGTAGAGGGCTATGAATACCTTAAAATCACTTATTTCAGTTCTGTAATCTTGGGAAAAATACAATTTTACTATTTTTGGTCCAATGCTATGTGCTATGTAAAATTTACTCTTTAAAGTAATATAACTCATTTTTTTTTAAATGGCAAAATAGTGGCTCGTCGGGTTAAGAAAAAAGATGATTTTATTACGATTATTTTGATACCATACACTATTAGGTTTTAGAAAAGCTGCCATTTAAAAACTTTAAAAAGTTAACTTAGAACTTTCCTAAAATGAAGGATCTTTTAAGAATAAATTTGCATTTAAATGCATCAAGTAGCCTGTGACCAGCAAAACTGATAAAACAAAATCATGCCTTGAAGAAAATTGAAATGCTTCTGCCAAAGTAAATTAGTTTGTTGTTTAAAAAACATGGAAAATAATAGTTTTACAAGGAGTGAAAAAGTTGATATGTTATTATTGTCAGGCTCATTTCGCATTTTCGGAACCAGTTTTGGGTACCTAATAGTGCCGGGTTGGATGACGCCGATTAAAATATCTTTGTGCGTAAAGTCGTGCAGCATCGGTTGAATTATTTCTACATTCTCCAAACACTAATAACATATCAACTTTTTCACTCCTTGTAAAACTATTATTTTCCATGTTTTTTAAACAACAAACTAATTTACTTTTGCAGAAACTGTTGGCATTTCAATTTTCTTCAACGCATGATTTTGTTTTATCAGTTTTGCTGGTCACTGCAACTTGATGCATTTAAATTTAAATTTATTCTCAAAAGATGCTTTATTTTAGGAAAATTCTAAGTTAACTTTTTAAAGTTTTTTAATGGCAGCTTTTCTAAAACCTAATAGTGTATGGTATCAAAATAATCGTAATAAAATCCTCTTTTTTCTTAACCCGACGAGCCACCATGTTATCATTTAAAAAAAAATGAGCTATACAACTTTAAAGAGTAAATTTTACATAGCACATAGCATTGGACCAAAAATAGTAAAATTGTATTTTTCCCAAGATTACAGAACTGAAATAAGTGATTTTAAGGTATTCATCATAGCCCTCTAGATAAAAGAATAAATTTGGAAAAAAATATTTTCTTGGTGACAAAAAGTGACAAGTGACATATCGTTGTATTTAGAATGTCATATGAAGTCAAAAAAAGTAAAAATATACCAGGTGTCCCGTTTAAATATCGAAAGTTTATGTCACTTCCCGTTAAACCGGAAGTTCCATAATATTGAGTCACCTGTCAAACAATGCAGTTTTATGTCGTATACAAATCCCCCGAATTTTATTTCATTATCTTGAAAAACAAAAAAGTTAGAGGGGCGAGCCACCTTCCGTGGACAACCGATATAGCGTTATTGCTTTGACCGTGTTAGCAATAACGCCATTCTGCAAAAAAAAAATCGATACGTACTATGTTTTATTTAATTTTATTAAATTTGTATTTTATCACTAAAAAAAAAAATTTAAAGCTTAAGGTGGCGTTATTGCCTACACCAACGAAATAAGAATACAAAGGAAGTAGGATTTTGCATAAACCGCCTAACAAACCGACCGACGGAAGTCGGCCATTTTGAGACACCACAATATGACTCCATGTTTGTTTTGGTGTTTGACCGTGGTTGACAGGTCGAGCTGTGATTTCTGCTTTCTTGGCCGTTTTTGAGTTATTTTGCATTTTAATTAGTTAACAACCATATTTAACGAATACTAGTAAACTTATAATAATTACTTTAGTGTGACAGTGGAGTATACTTTTAGCGCTGGACAGCGATTAAAACATTTTAATTAGTTGTTATTCTGGGTTAATTAATAAGCTTTAAATATGGTTAGTTGTGCTGCTTGTGGGTGCTCCCAAACGCTATGAAGTAAAAAACTGGGCATTACATTTCATCGGTAAGTTTATGTTTAGATATATAAACTTTTTTAATCTGTATAGAAAAAAAAAAAATATTTTAATTTAATATCAAAATACACATAACCTCCGAACCTCGCATGTCATTCATGGGCGTTCGTCATAAAACCAGAAAAATATTATTTATTTATTAATCAACTGGGTTACCCCATTTCTACAAAAAAGCAAATTAAAAATACTTGTTGGTTTTTAGTTTTCCAAATAATTACCTAAGAAAAAAGGCGTGGTTGAAAATTGTAAACCGAAGTGATTGGGATCCTACACGAAATACAGTTCTTTGCTAGAAGCATTTTCCTAAAGATTGCTTTGACAGAACCTCAAGATTGAAAGTTAGATTGGTCCCAACTGCAGTAGTGCCTACTTTTGAAGTAGCCAGGTTAAAAAAATGTAAGTTTTGAAACTATTGTATCGGGTCATTACATAATATATTGGAAAATATGTAGGTAGGTACTTAAGAATATGAATACAAATAATTCTGCATTATTTATGCTTCTGAGGAAGCTGCTTTGTCACTTTTTCATAAATTATGTATCGATAAAAGTTTTTAGATGTTTTATTGGTTTAATCTACTTTTAAAATTTTAAACCCATGGATAAAGAATGTAATAAAATATGGAAGTGTAGGTACGATAAACAAAGAAATTCATATTTAAAGACTGAAAACAATGATGTTTCTATAATGATAGAAACGTTTTCTCAATATTCACCTGAGGACGACTGGAGATACCATTGATTAAAAAAATAAATTCAAAGCAAGTCCCAAACCTTCTATCATTTAAAGAAATTCATATCAAAATATAAAAAAAAAAAATTTACAAAGAGAGTTAGTATCACGTTATAGTTAGTTTTGTGTCATTTGGTAAAGGTGCCAAACAAATAATTAAAAAACTTATATTTTTTTGGCAGGTACGTTCCTATGCAATATCTTATAAGACACCCTGTCAAAACCTGCCTGAAGATAATTATCCTACTGTGAATCTAACTGGAACACCTTCTGGTTACAACATATATTGGACATGGCTCTTCCAGGATATGCCTCTTCCAGGACATGGTTCTTCCAGGACATTTTACTATCCAACAACACACCTAAGATTTTGGTATATTCTTTTAATCTTATATGACAATCATTAATGGTTACTGTTTCCGGATTCTCCAAAGTGTATGGGTTAGTCTTAAACAAGGTGATAACGGTCTTTGATTTATTTAATATCAGTTTATCTTTAGAAAACCAATAATTATTTACTTCAATCATAAATTGTTAAATATGTTGCTCGAGAAGCTCATGGTCTTTATATGCTAGGATTTATAATAAGAACTTGTAAATACTTTAAAAATGTTAACGCCATAATAACTTTATATAAATCCCTGGTAGCTACAAAACTTTAGTATGCATGCACTATTTGGGATCCTCAGTATGCCAATAAGATTGCTCTTTCAAAATCTATTCAGCGTAAATTTTAAAAAATTTTGTACTACAAGTCATTTTCAGTTTATCCGCCAAGAGGTACAGATCAAGGGCTTTTTTGTAATTTGTTTAATATCCCTTCTTTAAGACTATTGTGTATAGAAGCAAGAATTATTTTCTTATATAAAATATTTAGAGAAAATAGATAATAAAGAGTTCTTAGGACTGCTTCCGTTTAGAATAGGCTTAGTCAATACTAGATCCGCACATGTATTTTATATTCCTACACCAAGGACAAATCTATACAAAAACTCACCACTGTGACTGTGCTCTATTTTAATAAATATTGTGGAGACATTGACATATATAATTTAAACTATCAAAAATTAAAATTAAGGAATGAACTGCTTGGGCAAATGCTAATTGAATATTTATTATAGCTTAGGATAGCTTTTAGAAATGGGGTTTATGTATCTATAATTAACTTGTTAAGTTGTTGATACTATACAAATAAATAAAATGTTTGTATTATCTGCATAGTATGTAATTTGACAGTTTTCTTGTATACTAGAAATCTCATTAATATTATTTAGGTACATATTATAATAAACAGGAAGGACTATATTATATTATATTTTATTATTTTCTTGTGATTTGGTTCATGAAGAAAGAGTAAGGTTTTTTTAAAATTTTATTTTTTAACGTAGACGTTTTGGCAATAATTTTGCCGATTATCTGAAACAATTTGTCTTCTGCAATTTTTTTTAATGTATAATAACAGGTGTTTTTTAGTTATTTAACCAGATATTTACATTACCCTTTCACCTCCGTTACCTTATTTAAATAAATAATTAAAAGAAATAGTTGTATTGTTTTATTACACCAACCTTACCGTATCTTATAGCTATATATGTAAATGTATGTATATGTGTAAATAAAATTTCATTAATCATTTTGTTATTACCATTTTAATGATACGCCACAGGTAAACCGGAAACGCGCGTGCGTTAAATGTTGCCGCCATCAGACCCCATCCCGGACAACTGTCAATCTACCATACCCTACTTCCTTTGTATTCTTATTTCGTTGGCCTACACTTATCTTATAATTTCAAATGGTTGAAAACTTATTTTCTAGGGGAAGAAATTCTTTGGCCTCACAGCCTCTTCATGAGATGCTATTTTGAATAGCACTCCTGCGGACTTTAAATTAGGAAACATATGGCTCAAATGTCCAAAACAACAGCTTAGATCATATTTTTCTGCGCCACAAAGAAAGAATAAGCTTTTAAAGTTTTCTCGTACTAACCTATTAAGGGTGGGTATTATAAAAAAGTCAAAAGGTAACTTTAATTTTAACGATTAGGTTAAATTCGTTAGAAATGAAAGACGGTTTTATAAAGTCCTAAATAGGTAACATTCGAAAGTAAAATAGTATATTAACGTACACGTTTTATAAAGCATAATTTTATAGCACGCGTCCATGTTAAAAAACGAGCCGCTTGCGGCGAGTTTTATAACGGGACAAGTGCTTAAAACTGCTTTATATAACACGTACGTTATACTATTTTTTCTAATTCGTAGTTTTTTCAATAAAACCACATATTTAAAAAGAAAATAAATCCGTTAAATTTTGTAAATTTTTATGTCTAAATTTTATGTTGGTAATACTATTTTTTATCATCTCCTCAGCCTCTGGGCAACAAAAATTATTTTGCGAACTGTCATTTTTTGATTTATTGACCCATTTTCACCACGAGATTCTAAAGTTATTTTAGCGATATGAGATTTGAAATTGGACGGAATACGTTGTATGATCCTTGTACATTCGGTACATATACAGAGCGTTCGGAAATTCGGGCAATTTTGCTACTTTTTTTCGAATTTCAAAGACGTGATTTTACGTCACGGCATTGCAATTTAGTATAGGGAAGATGGAAAATTCAAATAAAGTTGTAGTTAAAATCGACATTGGAAGGTTAGTAGATTGAATTTTGGATAGGATTTGACAGAAAATGATAGCTTGAAGCATCTACAAATGCAAAATAGTTCTCCGTCAATAAAGTTATTATTTAATATGTGTTTTTTAATGAACTAAAACAATACATACAGATTTGTAGATCTAGGCAACCAAACATACATACGTGGGTTCGTGTAGTATTTTGCATATTTGGACTAAAAAATATTAGTTATCTAGAATGCTATGCTAAACGGTGAAAAAAAACATGTCATGTCACCTTTAAATAATAAAATTCGGAGTTCGAAGTAGACCAACAAACACGAACGCGCTAGCGAGTTCGAAATAGATCTGTTTTGAGACAAAATTAGAAAAATACTTTTTTAACCTAAAATGTTAGGACCTCTGCCATCAATAAAAATAATTTCTCTCTCTAAAAACCCTTGATCGTCGGGGGCCTTCCCCAATATTCATTATTAGTTAAAAGTTCTTGAAATTATATCATTTATATCTCCAGCAAACATTACGAGATCTGAATTTAAAATACAAACACGGAAAGAAAATTACAGGTTAAATAAAATAATAAAAGAGGTGAAACTGAAACTGGGAGATTGGTTTATTTATTTTCAAATGGATTACGAAATCTATTTCTTTTAAAATTAGGAATCACTCTTATCATCAAACAAGACACGCAGTTACGACAAGCTATTACACCACATGAGCGACTTGCAGGATCTGTAAAATAAACCTAATTTTAGGCCTCCTCTGCCACCAAATTTCTCGGAAACCTTACATAGGATTTCTTTCAATTTAAAAATATTGGAAGACCTATCCTTGAACTCTGTTTCTCATATTATAGCAGATTTTCCGGTTACCCTTTCCTTTTTTACAATATATGTAAAGTCTTAAATGAGTCTTTTTATATTCTTTCTAGTCTAAAATAATCGGACAAAAACTTTCACACTTTGACTTTTTATTGACTTTCTGTCATTCTCATTTACAACAATTAAAACACATAACATAAAGTTATAACATTTCTTCCCCCTTAAAAGGCCATCAAAGGTTCATTCTTCTGTTTCTATTCTGCCCAGCTTTAAAAGGGGTCGTTTAAAGTTTCCGAGTTTGGTCTTCACTTCCACTGCTCGAACCCTTGCATCATTATAACTTGTGTTTTATACCTATATCTAAACAGGTCAACTTAGAAGATTACTTTCTTTATATAAATCGAGATTAAAAAGCTGTCACAAGAGAAACAACGTTTGAACCTTTAGTTATATACCAAATGTATGCCTGTTAAAGTAAATTTTACTGGTGATATTTTTATTATATTTGCAACAATTTTTGAAATGTTGATCTTAGCTATCGCCAATAATAGAAGTGGAATGTACAAAAATTACATTAATATTTTAAAATTAGCAAATACATCTTGAAATAAATTCGATAGATTTAGAGGGTTTCGAGAACATGGTTGACTCTTAAGTTTTCAACGTGAGGACCACTAGGAAAAAAGATTGATACTTATAAGGAAAAATTTTAAACAAATTCTTCGCTTGGACCAAATAAACATGTGTTTAGGCATTTACGAAAATTTTTTGTGGAAAAGGTGGTATAAAAGTTTCTATTTAAAAAAATAATATTTTTCTGATTTTTTTCTAAATTTAGCATAAATAATGTACAATATCAATAAAAAAATACCGTATACGTATTCTACCAATGTTAATAGGTATAAAGTGAGTAGTTATCGGTTTTTTTTTCTGCAAAACTTTTGTGCTGTTAGCAGACTTGTCGATTCCCTCTATACTATTTTTTTTTAAACACTGTATATAACCTTACATAAAAAGATCGTGTAATGTTTTTGCGTATTATTTTTGTACTACATAATATAATGATAAAATAATCTGAAGACCTTTGATGGGTCAAGAATTAGTAGTTCCGGGTCATCGACACGCAAATACTTATCAGACATGAGGCGGCTCCATTTTGACCGGTTATTTCTGGATAATTTTTGGGAAATATTACCTCTTACCTAATACAACCATATTAATTTCAATGAATAGTAACTTTTTTGTTGTTGATAGATTTAATTTTCCATGTAATATGATCAGCTTCGGATTAAGGGAGGGGGCCATTGGGGGATGTAGCTCCCAGACCCCGGTATCTAGGAGCCCCGGCGGGCCTCTTCCAATTTTAACAAATTAAATACTCTAATTACAAAGTAATTTTAAGGTTAAGCGATGTAAAGCCGGTTGTTATAAATTAGGAACATAGCTATTTATTAATATCGGTATATAGGTTTCTTTGAAACTTCACGTATGCCAAAAACACTATCCTTTTCAAAATTCTCAAAAGTTCATCACAAAGATAAACCACAAGTGTTGTGGATATATTGAACAATTCAACAATAAATAGTGTCTTTCAAGGCATGAAAGGAAGCAACATAATATTAGATACGTTAGGATAATCAGATTTACAAGTGTACATACTAAAAATATCAACATAACAGAATAAATACAATACTTGACCATTTAACAATTATATGTCATAATTTGAATTTAACCCCAGAAGATAAACCGTTTCAATGCTGTTACGTAACGAGAATTATTTAATAAAAATATTTTGAAAGAAACCGAAAATAGTCATTATGTTCCTTTTTTTGTTTTAATAATTATTTTGTATTTTGCAATCAAATTTCTCAATACAAAAAAAAATCAAAACCTGTAAAAGTAGTAAGTACATTATTAACGTAGGTAAGTAGTAGGTTTAGTCAAACATATTCGTCACACTCGGGAAGGTTGTAACATCACTAGTCTAAACCGTTCTCAAAAATATACAATTTTTTTCCAATATAAACTATCCACTTCAAAAAAACCTCTGCATTAGGAAATATTTCCATATTCACTATTTTTCGTCTGCGAAAATCAAGGTAATTCGTTTAGTTTATTAGTTTATTTCATCAATTTTTTCGCTTCAATTTAATACGAAATAATACAACGATTTATGTGCGCATTCTAACACATTTATTTTTAAGTTTCGCGCGCTTTACTGCGAACGTTGATTGGGCGGTTGAAGAGTCCAGAGCAAGACTCTAGACGTTTCTCTATAAGTGGGTCTGTGAGACCCCGGTTAATAAAAAATTAAACGTTTAGAAACATTCGACAGCGTAAGGGGAATAGTGTATGCCGGACAGCAAGTATGACAGCGTAATTATGACAGCGTAACAGTGCTGGATTTACCATTAGGCTGAGTAGGCTGAAGCCTAGGGCGGCAGATTTTAGGGGGCGGCAAATTTCGCCCAAATTTTTTTTTTATCTTACAGAAATAAATGGTTCAATCTTTATTCCTGGTCGACGGGTAGTATTTTTTTAAATAACCTTTATTGTTGGCCGTGTCTGTTAATGGGGATAAAAAAAGGTAGTTGGAACTTTACTGGCTTTGCAGAAAGAAATTTCATTTTCAATAAAATAAGTAGGTAATCATAAATTTTAAAAATATTTACTAAAAATTATTGACCAAATTTGGGCGTAGTCTTAAAAAATTTATTTTTCTTTCCCGAACACTTCACCTGTTTCACAACTCACGAGCCGTCACTGGTATAGGGGCGGCAAAAATTGAATAGCCTACTAGCGGCAAATTTGTAAATCCGCCACTGCAGCGTAAGTATGACAGCGTAAGTATGACAGCGTCAAACACGTCATATTTACGCTGTCAAATTTATGCCCGTGGAAACTCGTGCCAAGTTTCGGCATATTTGTTGTTATTTTGGTTGTTGGGGTGCGGATTTAAACCAAAAATAAATAATATTTACAATCGGAGAATTATTGTCACCTGCAAATTCACAAAATTTTAAACAAATTAGTTGTAAGGTTGGGTAGTGGCAAGTGACCGTCTGTTCTCTTTTTTTTTACGTAATTTTTAGTCAAATTTTGATCCGCAGGATATGCAGAATATTTTTATACACATTAAAAAATTTAGTGTAACATTTATTCAGAGTGGTGTATACAGGGTGGGGATTTCAATTGAAACGTTGCTTAAAGCGGCTCTGGGAATATAATGTTTCTAAAATCCAAGAATACGCCCTCAAAAATTTTTAATCATTGTCATTTAGTCATGTAAAAAAATTGGGACCCCAAAGAGAGGGCGCAGCCGCAGACCTAACCAACCTTTTTTTTTTCAAATTATAAGATACTACTTGTGGGACCTTTTTAGAAAACTTATTTAAATAAATTTGTCCATATTTTTACTTCTGTCAAACCACGTGTCAGAAATTTAATAAAGACTAATTTTTAATGAACAATAATTACATTAACAATAACGTTAAAACTGTAATGACACTTTTTAAGCATAAAAATTGTTGAAAATATACCCCATGAATCTGTTAGCATAGATCCAACCGATGACAGAACTTGTCCCTTATACTCCTCTTTCCAAAACTTCTGGCGTGATTGAACGTATCGCCCGAATCCTTGCCGTCAACTCTTCCAAATTTCTATGTCTGGTGACATAAGCCCTTCTTTTTTAAATCGCCTCAATAATAAAAATCTTAGGGTATAATATCCGAGGATCTGGGCGGTCACTCAATAAATCCACCTATTTGAATATGTAACATTCAGGAATTTTGTTACATTTCTTGCAAAGTGGGGATGGGCTCATCCTGCTAGAAAAATGTGAAATTCTAACTTTTTAAACTTCGCTAGGATTGCGATTTACAGTGGCGTAGCGCTACTACCGCGAACCCCCGCAGTTGCGGGGGGGGCCCGAAGGCTCCGAGGCCCGAAAGAGCCTATTGCTATGGCCCCGAAGGGGCCGAAGTCCTGGGCGAGGGGGCGCTAACACAATTTTCGCGGGGGTCCCATAATTTGTCGCTACGCCACTGGTGATATACACTATAGAGTTGTTTAATTTACCAGACCAAGTGTAAAAATACACAATTTCAGGGTAAATTTCATGTTTCATGTATTCATTTACACCCAGAAAGTTTCTTTTATTGTGGCAGAAACATGTTTTACACTAGGGTATTGGTTAAGCACCCGATTATAGATAACTACCCATTTAAAGTTAACCCATACTAATAGTTTATTTGAGTGTTAAATAGTGGCAAATAATATTTGCAAAAGTGTAAAAACATACACTCACAATTTTTACCATTCCGAAATGTTTTTTTCTAATTTGGTATCGTAAGTACGTAAGTCTATTACGATGCGCATTTGCGTATCGTAATGAGGCTATTTCGATACGCGTTTTTTCTTTATTTGATGTTGGTAACATTTAAATGTTTTATTTCATTGACTTGCGCGGCCTTTGTGATTTACGAGAAAACCCATTTTTCGCAGAGGAACAATAGCTTGATAACCTACTTTTTTATTCTGTGTGGATAACAGTCATGTATGTTGGTTGCATAAATCTATAAATCAATCTTTTGTAGATGCTTCAAGCTATCATTTTCTGCCAAATTCTATCCACAATCTACTAACCTTCCAATGTCGATTTTCACTTCAACTTTATTTGAATTTTCCATCTTCCCTATACTAAATTGCAATGCCGTGACGTAAAATCACGTCTTTTGAAATTCGAAAAAAGTAGCAAAATCGCCTTAATTTCCGAACGCTCTGTATATGTACAGAATGTACAAGGATCACACAACGTATTCCGTCCAATTTCAAATCTCATATCGCTAAAATAACTTTAGAATCTCGTGGTGAAAATGGGTCAATTAATCAAAAAATTACAGTTCGCAAAATAATTTTTGTTGTCCAGAGGCTACTATGATAAAAAATAGTATTCCCAACATAAAATTTAGACATAAAAATTTACAAAATTTGAAGGATTTATTTTCTTTTTAAATATGTATTTTTTATTAAAAAAACTACAAATTAGAAAAAATGGTATAACGTACGTGTTATATAAAGCAGTTTTAAGCACTTGTCCCGTTATAAAACTCGCCGCAAGCGGCTCGTTTTTTTAACATGGAGGCGTGCTATAGAATGATGCTTTATAAAACGTGTACGTTAATATATTATTACCCGCTTCATGTTCTTACTGTGTACGAAACATAATTGCTTATTGGACATCGCACGTCGCTTCGGCTTAAAAGGCTAATTTTAAAATATTTTGCACAAACTGATATGCATTAATTTATACGCTGGATGGCTCTTTACCTACCTATCACAAAATTACAAAATAGCTTAAATAAACCTCATAATGAACTTCAGAATTACATAAATCACTTTCCGTGTATTAAAGGAAATGGAGCTAAATTAAAACAATAAACCTGATAATTGATTGAAAGTATTAAACAAAAATGTCCTCATATACAACATGCATACAAAGAAAGATCACAGCACGCTTGTATCATGCCGTTATCATGACAAAAAAATTATTCAAAGGTCTGTATTGTTTATAGAAAACAAAGACACAATATAAATTATAATATATAAAGCACAGACTGGTTTATTCTGGTTTGACATCAGAAGTACAAAGATATATGCATTCTTGTAGTTTTGCTTGACCTCTGCTCTGTTTTATGTTAACTGACATCTCGAACTGGATTTGCTTTGATTTATTTCACCATCGATAATGAATATTAAAGCATATTTACAGAAAATATTGGCTCCACACTTATAATATGTCAACACATACAACGAGACCTAAAAATTTCTGTTAGCAAAAATATAGGGTAAATCATTTAACTGCAATAACCTGGAAAAAATCCAAAAACAATGGTACTTTTTTTTGATTAACAGATTTTTTTCGTTTCAGTAAATAATACTCTTTAAGCCAATTGTTTGGTTGGCTCAAATGCAAATGCATGTACCGTGCGAGCAAAAATTATTTGCATCTAAGAGGACTTGGATTAAGAACGTAGGGCTTGGTTATTTAGATCACAATGATATGGGGACGATATATCTAACCAAATATAGGTTAAAATGTTGTCAAATTCATTTTATGACGTGATATGCCAAACTAAGGAGTAATAAAATAAGTAGACAAATACAAATTTATTTTTGTTGTTTACAAAATTAACAAAGTAAGAATACCTATACAGAAAGAAAAAGAAAAGTAATTACATAAATTGCTGAAATTGGCAACCGCCATGCTCCAAGCATAAATTCACACGTCTCTTCATATTTTCGAAAGTTTTGACCAGCATCTCTGGAGAAATGTTACCACATTCTTGGAAAATCCTTTCTTGTAATTGTTCTAAATTTGCAACTGGTGTTTTAAAAATAGTGGTCTTTAAATAAGGAAAAACGAAATAATCCATAACCGTTAAACAAAGTGATACGAGTATAGGTAGGAATTCAATGTCTGATCGAAAACTGATCAATGTGTCGTCGAAAAAATTGCGTAAGTAGTTAAAAGTTTTGGCGGCTGTATGAGCGATTGCACCGTCCTGTTGAAATTATCCAAAACGCAGTTCGTCACTTTATAAGGAAATAAATTTAGCTGCTTCTTAAGAATAGTCCTGCAGGTTCCATAAGATCTTCCCACTTCTTGGGACAGGCGGCTTATACAATTTGTTGGCGTATTTTGCATTATTTCACGAACGTTTGCAACAAGTTCTTCTGTTCTTACAGATGGTCTTCCTGCTCCTTTTTTGTGTTGTATAGAACCTGTTTCCCTAAACACAGCCACGGTTCTTTTCAGGCAATGATAAAAATCCCCAGCAATAAAAGCAACGCTAGGAAAATGTTCGTGAAAGTCGTCCATGCACAAACCCGGATTGTATTGCCACTCACCATTTACTCTAACCCAGTTTCGAAAATACGCTTCAACATGAATGTTTTGTGCTGTTCCGTAAAGCCCATTGTGTGAATTGTTCAAGAAATTGGAAAAATTTGCGATGAATCAAATTAGCTACTTGCAACGACTGTCAAAGATGACGGACTAACTGATTGATTGTTAATTCAGGTAGTTACTGACACCCAACAGGTATTAAGCTCTACGGCTAAGCAATACGTCCTTAGATGCAAGGCCATCTTTGATGCAAATAATTTTTGCTCGCACGGTATACTATTCAGCTCGCGGAAAATGACATAACAACTGGAATATAACCCACTACCATAGAATATACAGCGTGTCTCATGGTGATCGTGCATTAAAATATTTCGGAAAGTAATACAAGTCGAATCCTGCAAGTTTGGATAATGGGGGTTCTCTTCAAATAAAATAACAGCGACCATATGCAACTTCCGATTATACTGAAAGTTGTCTCAAACTTGCTTATTTTAAATAGAACACCAAGTTTAACATAAATTTTGGTGAAGCTTCTATTCTATTCTTCAATTCTCTACACTCTATAGTATGCCTTGAACAAAATTATTTTGAGTTCAACGACAAAATATACACTAGCAAAAATGGTCTTATTATGGGTAACCCTCTTAGTTCTTTATTGGCTGAAATATTTATGGATTTTTTAGAAGATAAAATAAGGGATCATCCTCTTTTCAAACAGTTTCTTTATTGGCATAGGTATGTTGACAACATCTTAACTCGTTTTCTTGGTACTGATAGATAGTTAAAAGTATTTTTAGAATATATTAACAGCCGACACAAAAATATCAAGTTCACAATAGAACACGAAAGTGACAATTCTATCAATTTTCTTGATTTAAATATTAAGAGAGAAAATGATAGACACGGTTTCTCCGTTTTCCATAAACCATCTAATACTGATACTGTCATACACAACTCATCTTATACAACACAAATTAGCTTCTTTTTACAGTATGATCCATGGACTAGCAGTGGCGTAACTAACGCCCCCGCAGACCCCGCATTGCGGGGGGGCGCAGCAAAGCCAGGGGCGCCCTCAAGTTCCTTGATGAAAAAATAAAAGAAATGAAAATCGACGTTATATAAAAAAAATCAAGAAATAATAAAATAGTTGTTTCATTATCACAATATTAAAGTTAAAAATTAACAATAATGAATGAGAAACAATGTAATATGACTAATATGAGTCCCCTATATAAAATAGGGGTAACGTAAATCATAATTAACAATTTTACCCCAATAACAGTATCAAGGTTCGTACAAATACCCGCGCCGAAAACCCCGCGTGGGCGCCGCTACAAACACACACAGCATTTTTGTTGAAAACCCGCCAGGAGACGGATCGGGCCACCTTAAGGTAGGAGTATCAACATGCTTGCCAACCTATAACCTATTTCGCGTAGATTTATTTATGTTTTCTAGCTTTTATACAAAATTTAAAGAAAATCAGTATCGACTTGATATTCTATAGGTAATAATTGACATATTAAATAAATATCAAGGAATTTCATAATTTATTTTAGGAGAATTGTATAGTGAAAAATATCAGGTAAGATTTTTTTAAATATTATTATGTCATTGTCACTCATTGTTCTTTCACTATACAATTCTCCCAAAATTAGCAATGAAATAAATTGATATTTTTTGTAATATATCAAATACTACCTAAATAATGTACCGACGATATTGATTTTCTTTAAATGTTAGTTATTAAAAAAATAAACTCAAAAAATCAACGCGAAATAGGTTATAGGTTGGCAATAGATTGAATGACGTTGAGAATTCAACCTTAAGCACCTTACTAATCTAATCTAGAGAATTAGAGCACCTTACTAATCTAGAGAACTCGCTGCATGCGCGCGATGAAATACAAAGTTTAAAATGTACCGTTTCGAAAAAGATCAAAAGCAGAAATCTTAAAATCATTCGTGATCTAGCTCAATTTTTATTAGTAGATTATAAAGTATTAGCCTCAAATTTACCGAATGTTTGTACAGCGCTTGTTTTGTATTTAACGTTGCCCGTTATAGACCAGGGTCGATAATTTTTGAAACCAAAAAAAATAATAGTAGGATGAAACCCATTGGAAAAGGAAGAGAATATAACAAAAATAAAAGGAAAAATAAATTACGGGCGATCCGAGGTCGGGAAGGGGGGTTTTAAAGGTAGAAAACGATTTATCTCGATTTTTGGCAAAACTACAAGTCCTATGGAAAAACGTTAAATGACAAAGTTGTAGGTAATAAAATAAGTTACAACTTTTGCATTTGCACTTTTTTCACATAACCTCAAAATTTATGTTAAAAATTCAAATAACCAAGTTTTTGGTTTTTTATTTTTATCTTTTACAAACAATTTTTTTATACACGGAATTTGGTGACAACTTTCCTTTTTATGTCCCAAACACAGTGTAATTTTTTTGATTTAAAATATTTATTATTTAACCTTATTTTGACTTAATATCAAAAAAGCTACCTAATTTTCAATCGAAAATTCTCACGTCAAAATATCTGCTTTTTTAAAAAAATCGGTGGGCTTTTTGTTCGTTGAAATCTCTACTTTCTGATGGTGTAAAAAATATATACATTACTATGGTAAATGTTCTCAATTCAATTCAATTCCATTTTAAATCCTATACCTTTAATTATATTTAGATCAACTATTTACGCATGTTTTTTGCGATCTTTATGTTTTATGTATTTGTAATTTTTTTGTTTATGAATGTAACATGGAATCTTACGTTTTTTGAGTAATTAAAGTATAAATTTTAATAAATAGCTTAAAATTGTATATAATGATTAAAAAAAAAAATTTCGGATTAGAGTTTTTTGCATTTTTTGAGAACATTTACTATAGTAATGTATATTTTTTTACACCATCTGAAAGAAGAGATTTCAACGAACAAAAAGCCCACCGACTTTTTTAAAAAAAGCAGATATTTTGACGTGAGAATTTTCGATTGAAAATTAGGTTGCTTTTTCGATATTAAGGCAAAATAAGGTTAAAAATAAATATTTTAAATCAAAAAAATTACAGTGTGTTTGGGACATAAAAAGGAAATTTTTCACCAAATTTCGTGTATAAAAATTTTTTTTTGTAAAAGATAAAAATAAAAAACCAAAAACTTGGTTATTTGAATTTTTCACATAAATTTTGAGGTTATGTGAAAAAAGTGCAAATATTTTTCATAGAACTTGTAGTTTTGCCGGAAATCGAGATAAATCGTTTTCTACCCTTAAAAGCTCCCCCCCCCCCTCCTCCTTCCCGACCTCGGATCGCCCGTAATTTATTTTTTATTTACTTTTTGTTATATTCTCTTCCTTTTCCAATGGGTTTCATCCTACTATTATTTTTTTTTACTTTTTACCATTTTTAAAGGCTTCAGCCCTAGTCTATTACCTCTGCTTCAGCAGAACGTTCATTTTCAAAACTAAAACTGATAAAAACATATCTGCGCAGTACAATGTCCCAATCGCGTTTAAGCGGACTGGCTACATTAAGTATTGAACATGAATTGGCAACTAAACTCGATTTAAACAAAGTTGAGAACGAATTTCCTCACTCTAAAACCCGCCGCGGTTTCCTTAGTTTGTAAGATAGTTGTATAGTAAAAATAGCAGACTTATGCATAAATAAATGTATGTTTAATACATTCCAACTTTCAAACTAAATATAATTCCCCTCTCATACATATCTTAAGCCTTTGTTTTCTTACCTCAGTGAGTACACAACTGAACTTTTAGGTATGTTTTAATTATAACATTGATTTTTTAAATTGCAGTACATTATTTTTACAACAAAAATTGTTCTCTACAATGTTCTATATCTTTCTATATTAAACAACGCTTACAAATGACAAATTTTTTTACTATAGTATGACAGGTGCAAAATAGCAGGGCGCTTTCAGAATTTTGCGGGGGGGCGCACATGTCCTTAGTTACGCCACTGTGGACTAGTAACTCTCCCTCTAAATAAAATTAATTTTCAAAAAGAACTAAGCATTATTAAACAAATTGCAGTTAATAACGGATATAGGTAACTCAAATCTAATTGATCAAATCCTAAAAAAGAAAACTTACAAAAAAGCCATTGACTTAGTTTTTCCTAGAAGCAAAAACTCTGACCAATTTAAACTTGTCACTTTCTTTGGACAACCTAGCAAAGTAATTGGCAATTTTCTTAACAAACTTGATATAAACGTGTGTTACAAAACTAATAAATCTTTAAGTAAATTTATCAAAAACAATAAACCTAAAAGCGATAAAAACAAAAAATCAGGCGTCTTTAAATTAAAATGCAAAGATTGTCCTAAAACATACATTGGCCAAACGGGTAGACATTTTGACAAAATAATACAGGAACATTATAACAGTTTTCTAAAAAATAAAATAGACTCAAACTATGCTAACCATTTACTCGATTATCAACATAATTTCGATCCTTCCTTTAAAATCTTACATACAGAAAACAAAGGCTTAAAACTAAATTTGTTAGAATCATTGGAAATAAATAAACTTAAAAATACGGACCTGTTACTTAATGATCAACTAGATTTAAATAATTCACCTTTGTTAAATTTATTCTGTTGACCATATGGAATTTACAAGTTCAACTTTGTTTTACTGTATCCCATAATACTATAAATTTTGGTGTTCCTTTCTTCATTTCCAATAACTTTTAATAAAAGTCCTTTTGTTCTTACTCTATCCGTTTGTGAGAAAAAAATTTTTTTTTTTCAAATTTTCACCTTTAACGGGATGTCGAATGAAAATTGAATATCTTTTCAAAGATAAAAAAGTGAAACTTGAAATGTTGTTTGTGAAATAAGATATTATTGTGCTCGATAATGAATCAGTTTGAAATTCAGTCGCAGAAATAATATCACAAAAATGACAGATCAATTAAAAATACTTTTTTATGCAAGGCACAAAAAATTATTTAAATTCATATTAATATTAGACAATAAACAAGGATTAGAAGATGATCCTTGCAGTTTCTCAAATGCAATAATTGCTTGTTTTGTAGCGTATGACGAAAGAGTGAATTCCACATCAACATTAATAAGTGGATTATTTGGAATGTTTAAATTTCATCAGCCTCAACCTTTAAGGAGTATAAAAAACACAAAGAAAATGGAAAAAATAAGCATCCACTCAACATCCCTTGTTCGAAGAAAATCAATAGCCATAGGGAAAAGAAGATTACGGGCAGGAGGTAGAATTCAATCCCTCTCAAAGACAAAAGCCATTCTTTAAATAAATGTGTTAAATGTAAATGTCAGGTTAGAGGTATGTAATAATAAGTTTCAAAATAAAATGATTTGATTAATAAATTTTAGTGTTTTAATTTTACTAAAATGTTATACATTCTAACATTACAATTAAATATTTGGTCATTGTTGTAATGTTATGTTTCATGTAATGTTTTAAATTATTCTTACCCGAAATTCCAAAAAAAAAAATGACTTTAAATCTTGCCCCCATTTATAATTAGATCGACATATTTTGTTAAAACATGTTTACTTATTAAAAGTTATTTAATAAATGATTGTGTTTATATCTAAATAAAAAGTCGTTAGGTCATATCGTTATTTTTATTTTTTTAAGTGTGCTGTCTAAAAATAAACTTAAAACCGATTTAACTGTTATATTATAATCTGTACGGGGAAAAATCACGGACGCAATATTTTTTTTAATATTTCGACCCGTGGCGGCTCTTCCATATGGTCATTTGGTCAATGACCTCCCAAAAATATTTGAAAATATATTAGGAAATTTGAAGAAGTAGTCCATGCTTAAAGTGTATTTGAAAATATGGGAAAGAAAGAAAAAACTGAAAGTCTTCCTCCACAAAATTTAATTGAATAAAATTCCTCAAGGGTCTCTACATGGTTCGAACGTAGAAACGTTCATCATCAGGAGACAGAAAATATATTTAGTGCTGCTGATTTTAGCAGAACAGAAAGTGGTGTAGAACCTTAATGGAGCTTGTATGGAATTAAAACTTGAAGTGTAGAAGACATAATATGAAGGAAATTGATGAAAATTAAAACATACTGAGTACACTGTTAAAAGAAAAGAAACAAATTTAACTTTTTTTTTATGTCCCAGAAAGTCCACTTCCGTTTTTTTGTCAATTTAACTAAAACCGCTTCAGTCAATCAGTAACTCAGAAAATATGTTATTACTATTTTGACATTAATCTGATTTTATTGTGCAGTAAAAATTACAACTTAATTAGTTAATTTGACACATTTTTTATGTTAGTATTAACTTATTTTAAAATTTTAACTAAAAAAGATATTGATAATGATTATAAACTTTATCAAAGTTACTAGTATTTGATTCATTTGAACCGTAAAAGAATTGCATGTTAATTTTAGTTAGCTGTTATGTTAAAACGACTTCCAGAAAAGTTAGTTCTTAAAATCTGATTTTTACTAAACACAAAAGAGTTAAAATAACTATACATTTTAAGTTAAATTTGATTTATTTTAATTGATTATAAATTTTTTTGATTCTCACGTCCAGGATTTCTAACAGTGTATGCGAGAAGTCGGTAAAGTGGGTCTAAACTAACTTTGGTTAGTTTAGACCCAGTTAAACTGGGGAAGAAGAAATAACCTTTCTAAAAAAAGGCGTCGAAGATTATTTAAAAAATTTTTAAAAACTTTTTATAAAACATCTTTAGGCGTGTGTCTGTAAGACATTGTAAGGGTAAAATTAGTGAAAATAATGAAGATATCACAATAGAATTGCATTCCATGCAAGTGTTTTCTGGGGTACTGAAGGTTAAAGCTCAGTAAATTAACCTCTTGCTGGGCTACTGAGCCCCCCCCCCCCCCCGGTAAAACCGGACTTAGAAACTAAGTTGCAAGTAATGCTGACTTAAATAATTCTTTTTACTTTGTACAACGTATTATTACGCTTTTATAATTTTATCAGGATACCAATATGAGTTATCACTTCGTTAAAAGTTAATTTGCAAGACGACAACCCCATATACTCTTCGTACTACCTACCGCTCTCAGTGTCGCCACCGTCGACACGGGCCGCTCTAGACTCGTACCAGTAAGCACCCTCACCCTCTGACGTCACGAGCCCGGCCGCCGGAGCGATCAAAGCCGACCCGAGGCTGTGGACTTTTCAACCGCCCAATAAACGTTCGCAATAAAGCGGGGGAAACTTAAAAATAATTGTGTTAGAATGCCCACATAAATTATTTCCTAATAAATTCAGTCGAAAAAATTGATGAAATAAAATAATAAACTAAACGAATTACCTTGATTTTCGCAGACGAAAAATAGTGAATATGAAAATATTTCCTAATGCGGAGTTTTTTTTTTTGAAGAGGATAGTTTAGATTGGAAAAAATTGTATATTTTTGAGAACGGTTTAGACTAGTGATATTTCAACATTTTCAAGTGTGACTTTTATGTTTGACTAAACCTACTACTTACCTACGTTAATGATGTACTTACTAATTTTACAGGTTTTGATTTTTTTTGTATTGAGAAATTTTATTACAAAATACAAAATAATTAATACAACAAAAAAAGGAACACATGAAAATTTTCGGTTTCTTTTAAAATATTTTTATTAAACAATTCTCGTTACGTAACTACATTGAAACTGTTTATCTTCTGAGGTTAAATTCAAATTATGACATATAATTGTTAAATGGTCAAGTATTGTATTTAATCTGTAATGTTGATATTTCTAGGATGTCTTGCAAATCTGAATATTCCTAACGTATGTAATATTATGTTGTTTTCTTTCATGCCTTGATAGACACTGTTTATTGTTGAATTGTCTATTATATTCACAACACTTGTAGTTTTTTGTGTGATGAACTTTTGAGAATTTTGAAAACGAGATTGTTTTTGGCATACCTACGTGAGGTTTCAAAGAAACCTATATACCTACCGATATTAATAAATAGCATTTTATGTTCCTAATTTACAACAATTGGTTTTACATTGCTTAACCTCAAAATTACTATTTTTAAGACCTATGATTGGCGGGTTGAAAAGTCCATGGTCAGACTCTAGTCTCTTGTATACTTAAGTGTGTACATATAGTTAACATTTTCTATCAATAAAGACTTTTAAACATCTTGGTGTTTCTTCGACCCACAAACCAAACGTAACTAATTTCAATAAATAAAATTCTAATATACGATATTGGACCTATAATAATAATGAATATTTTATCAAAAATATGGTATATCTGCTGAGGACAGCATAAATATGTAGATTTTATTATTATAATTTTAAAAGACAGCATATAAATGAGCATATAATTACATTTTTAATATAAGAAGGAATTTGTTTTTTTTAAATTTTGTACGTACGTAATTGCATATCGAGAACAAAGAGATAAAAATTGGCTAAATGTCAAAGGATTATCTAATATCTCATGTGGGCCACTTTAAATGGCAAAATTCAAGATATTTCGAAAATTATATTTACTTTCCAAGGGCGCATATTATTACGAATAGTTCTAACATCCTTGTTACAATCCAATCGGTTGATTTACTTATATTTAATAAGAGTGACCTTTGCCACGCACTAAAAAAAATTTACGTTTTAAGTTAAATAAATGATTCGTTTGACTTATTTTTATTGAAACTAAATAGTTTTTATTTATCTGACACAAATATTATTTGTATTATGACTTATTAAATTTGCTATGATATTTGTTTGGTTTTAAATAATTTACGTTAAATAACATTTATTTGCTAGCCTCCCCTTTAACTTTATCCGTATTTTGCTATTTCAAATAGCTAATTATTTGTGGTACCTAGTTATCATTTATTTGACAAAAGGTCTTTTTATTCCGCGAAATAAAGACAAAGGTAAGGGTTTCAGACTCAGTCGCGGTTAGCTCGCAATGTCATACTGACCAGTGCGAGTTCCCAGTCGAGTCATTTATCTTTGTTGGTGTGTGTATGGTGGAAAGAACTACATGGTTGGTTATTATAGCGCAATGCTAGTTCAAAGTTGACTTTTAAACCACAATCTAACCTACAAGACAAAACTGATCTACAAGATAATTTCTTTTATAAAGACGGATACATGTCAACAAGTAAAATACAAGCGCGTTTTTAAAAAGTTTTAATTTTTATTTTTATACATTTTTAGAAATAAGTAGTTTTTTAGGCTAAAATGTATCATGGGATGAAACACTTTGTTTTGAAAATCAGAATGCAATTTTTAATTAATTTAAATTTACTGAAAAATAAATAAAACTGCTTAATAAAATTTAAAAGTGAATCATATATTTTTTTGTCTAGTGCATTAGTCTATAAATTTTGTTACAAATATTTTCATCTTATTTATAAAATCATAAAGAAGAAACACAACAAAATACAGTTTTTTTAATAAATAAAATAAATCATCTCCGCAAGGATCATCATCATCAGATTCGTCCAAGTTAATAATAAAGGAAAGAGTAGTGGAAGCATCGGTTAATCTTTCCCGTTCCCACACATCACATCATTTGTAATTTTATTAGTGTGTATTATATAATTTTTGCATTTTTCCACTGTTATATTTTCTATTCCAACATAACATAGACCCAAAACAACGTCATTTGTTACAGGATGCATAGAACTTATTTTTGCATCATAATAGCGCTTACATTTCGACCAAACTGTTTCAATAAGATGAAAGTGGCAATAATATGAAGAAAATATTGAAACTATATCCATGTTGCAATGCTAGTTCGTCCAACCTATTAAAATAATTAAAGAAATAAAATAAATAGTGCTTTCCAAATTACTTGATAACAAGCATTACATAATAATAAGCGACGGATATTCCAAGTTAAGTAATAATTTTTTTTCAAACCATTTCTCGAAGTTTTCACTACTCATCGAATTATGATAATCACCAGATTTCAGGTCAGACTTGAATATCAAACTTGTATTATTCACAAATCCATTTTCTAAACCAGCATAATGTAGAATAATATACCGTATACCCTCTGACGATTTTTTTTTAACTGTATGAAGAGTATCATTTTGCCAACTGGGCCTAAAAACCCCTTTATTGCATAATATCCAGGTATCATCGAGAAAAACAGGTTTTTTGGGCTATTGCTCTATTAAAAGACGACTATTTGATACAGTACATTAACGCCATTTAAATTTTTTAATTTTTTTTCATAGAACCAGTGTGGATATTTCAACACCATCGACGATTTTTAGGTTTAGTTGTATTGAGCGAATGGTAACGTGTTCACGCTCTCTATGTTCATGAATTTTGTGAATCTGTCGACCGCGGGATGACAAAATAGCTACATTACAGTGGCGGCTTCTTCTTTGAGGCAGGTGAGGCAGTGCCTCACCAATAATTTTGCAAATTAAATAAATTACAAATATATATTATTTTACTATTTGCATAAATATAATAATATATCCATTAGAATTAATGCCGTCAATATTAACGCGCTTCGCTAGAAATATATCATCTATCATCCATCTCATTTCTACATGCGGTCGTATATGGTTAGAGGCCCGGCCTCCCGCTTCCTTGTCTAGCGTATTAGTGAAAATATCTAAGGTGATGTATAATACCGTAATAGTCCAGTCGAATCTAGCTTTAAATAGCGCATAAAAACATTCTTTTGAGGCCAATCTCAACTCTCTACGTAAATTTAATGCGAACACGAGGGGACTAATCTAAACCGCGACGCGGTATTTGGAGAATATTAGATTACAGGTTGTTTGTCCAGTTGAAAGTTAATAGAATTTAGAGAGAGTGCATAGTGAATTTGACTTTTACACCGGCATTGTATTTTATTATAGTTTTCGGTAAATACCTTTGTGGTTTTATGTAGGTACTGATTTTTGTTTTGCTTTTTTTCCAACAGTTGGCAGTGATTTTTCTAAAATATTAATATTACATTGCTTTTATTACTTATTAGTTTATTTGTTTTGTGCTTATTAGCGAAAAATGGATTTAGCGAGACCTAGCACAACGTCACAACTTCCTCAGGTAAATGTAAACATTCGCCATCCTACTTGTGATCTTGTTAATTTTTTAGTAAATGAGCAGAATTTTTCAAGAAATCCCTAGGATTTGGTTTCAGATCATAAATTATTATAAATTTAATATCATAATATTTAAAAATATCGATAATATGCGTAGTCGATATGTTAAAAAACCATCAGTACTACGGGAGACTCCGGGGAGACGTTTGACATTGCGGCAATTAACTGCATTTTGCAAAATTTGATTGATGAGGAATTACTAAATGTACCTACCTGTATTTTCGTGGCAAGTTGACGAAACAACAGACATAACTTGTAAATCACAATTATCTATTGTTTGTCGTTATGTTAAAAGCGGCGGTATTATAGAAAGATTTTTGGGTTTTCACGATGTTTTAACAGTTTTTTTTCTGGTGAATTTTTGAGAAATTTTGGGCGTGGTCCCGAAAATTTTCCTCCCGACTATCCTGCTCGTCTCTTTGTAGGTAGGTAGATAATTCAGTTTTTAGTTTAACTTATTTTTAACTTTTTTTTTCAGAGTGAATTTTTCATTTTGGGCGTGGTCGCGAAAATGTTTTGCCTGCGGCGCAATTTCGCGCATGCGGCGGCGCTTCTTTTCTAAAACTTAGCCTCACTATCTAAATCAGTTACGAGCCGCCACTGCTACATTATTGCGATTCTTAAAATCTACATTACTTTCGCATCCTTTGCCTTAATTCGTTGGATTATTGATCACGAAACTCCCAAAAATGACAATAAAACTTTCTTGACTGGTTAAATTATACGCCATTCATTATTGACGCGAATTTACTATCTCACCTAGTTCACGAATGTAAGAAAGATAAGCACCAATCGTGACGTAACGGTCAGCGATCATTAAGCAGACTTTATATTCTATGTTTTATGTTTCCACTAATTCTGCACGTTGTATAACGAAAAAAATGGCCCCATATATTTACATTAACGGCTGTCGAATATATATAGAACAAATATTTACTTTACTAAAATGAACATTTGAGGCAAAGCAATTTATTTATGTTTCACATTTTTTGTTAATTTATGATAAATTGAATTTATTTTAGCCAAATTATTATTTAAAGTAAACATTTAGTTATTGCAACTAATATAAAAGGTATTACTGATGAACTCCATAGTTCCCCAATTGGATTTTTCGTAATTGTTCGTTGTTGTATTTGATTTATATTTCTGTCATACCTATGTTTTATTTATTTTTTTCATAATAAACAGAGAAACTTTATCATACTTTTTCCCATAAGTGATCAAATTCTTATATACTTATTTACCATGATGTACTTTTAAATTATATTGACTCTAAACACATCAAAATTTCATAGCAATTGTGCATAGTTTTTCTGAAAGCGGTTTATGTGTCATAATAATAGAAATTAGTACAATTTACAAAATGATTTGGGAAAACAAATATTTTATGATTTCAAATATATTTAATAAATGTTTATAGGAAACAACTCATTATTTGGTTTAAATATCGCATGCTGGCTGACAACAAATTATTTATTTGAGAAAATAAATATGTTGCCGATAGAAGTAAGTAATTATTTTCTATATAAACTTGTTTACTCTATCAAACAAACATTTATTTTAATGAAATACCACATACTATCCAGCTTAATAAATTATTTATTTAAATCAATTAATATTCGTTTAGATATAATAAATATTACTATCAATCATCAAATAATTTTTGAACATAATTTCAAATAAATATTTGTTTCGGCAAACTCCATTTTTATTAGGATTAAATAAATTCTCTTTTTAGTGTAGCACAAATTAAAAACTTTATTCCTGTGAAATAAAAAAATTTTAAAGTCAAAGTCGTATACAAAAAACAAATGACCAAGGGTCGCCTCAAAGCCCTGGTAACACGTGCTTACAGCTCGGAAATTGTGGTAATAAGTCCAACAGGTTATATAATACAAAGTGACGTCAATAAGTAGATTTTCTGAATTAATAGGTTTCGAGCATCGACGCCCTGGGTTCAAAAAGCTATTATTTATATCAAAATTATTTGTCAGATGGAAGAACCATTCCTAACTGCTTAAACAGACCACGTACAGATTCATCAAACTGAGCTTGATAAAAATTACCAGCTATTAATGTCAAATTATATTTTTCACTAAAATTGTCAGGAGAAAACTCCGGTCTATCGCCAATTTCAGTGTTTGATAAAACTTTTTCCTCAAAATCCAGTTTTTTTGGCTGCTTGTAGAGCAGGAAGGTGTAACGATGAAGTCCCGAACCGGGTGGTGGTCCAGAACCAATATATCCATTGAGCTGTTGGCCTTTAGAGATGTCTGAGCCAGGGATGTTCACCACCTACAATGAAATGTTTTTTAAATGTCTTTATTTTTTTTATATACAGTGTAACCAGTAAAGTCCGCATCACATGGGAATATGTTTTATTAATAGCTTTATTCGAAATTTGACTTTGGCATCAAGTTCTGCTTCGATCGAGATGAAAATTAAACAAAAAAATAGTAGTCACGTGATTCGCATTATCTGTCAAATTTTAATTTTTTTCAATAAATAGTTCAAAAGTGGGATTATTTCTGAAAATACTGAGAAAAGTTATTGGAAAAAGTTTTTTTTAAATGCAGTTTCTAGTCCACAAGCAAAATTTCAGCTGCATAAGATGATTTTGATTTTTTACCCATCACTAAAATTTATTTTCCACTTAATGAACACTTTACCGTTGACACTGTATTACACTGTTGTCTTAATATTAAGGTGTATTACTTTCAGACAAAAACTACATTTTCAAAAATACTTCCCAACAAACATTTAAAGCCTTGGCGACCTCTAATTTGGAGAAAATGACCTATTTAAGTAAAAAATAGTCTATTTTTTACCTTCAAATCGGCTTTTTAGACGAAACGGCCAAAGAGACTAACAGTTTGGAACAAACAAAGTAATTCGAACTTATTAATACGTGTTTAAAGTGGGAAAATATAAGAGGCCCAAGAGATGGTCCAAAAGAGTAGATAATTACCTTGCAAATCGACTTGATAGTTAGGTCTGTAGTCAGTAATAAACGCCCAACCAGGTTATTTTTACCTTAGATTGGGCCTTCAAGCCCAAAAATCTTTTAGGCCCATAAATGAAGAACAAATTACTTCGTTTTGTCTTTAATATATCTTCATGGTCAGGTTATAATGTGAACACTTTCTGAGGTGATGTATACCCTATATTATAGTCTTACATTTTGTACTTAAAGCCCAGAAGGCTTTAAAGTATAAAATAGGTTATAGTTATGACTTAAATAATTTCTTTATAGCCCAATATTTTGTCCTCAAAGTGATTTTTACCGGATATAAAGCCGTATCTTCCAAAAATTATGTCTTTAAAGAGATTCTGGCTTAGAAAACTTGAATGATAATTGTAAAGTTTATTGCACTGTGGTAATCTCCCCACTTGTGGGGAACATAAGAATAATCCAAGGAGAAGCTTGACCCTCTCCATTTTAAAATAATCAGTTTCCATTTTTTCGGCGAAATAAAAGAGGTCGCGTAGAAAAAAACGTTGTACGTTTATATTCGAACTCGGCCAAAAAGTAAGGTTAGTTACATTATAATAGTGGCTATTAATCCGTTGCGAGGCATTAATTCAGCAACCCCGATAGAAACATTTTATGGATATGGCGCTACTTTAAAGAAAATGTATCTGGAATAAAGCCTTATGTAGGTTGCGTTCAGTCTTATTTTGCAAAAGTGATGCAATTTACAAAATATGGGTAAAAAATCAAAATTATATTATGTAGCTGAAATTTTGCATGTGGGCTTTTTCGATATTTTCAGAAATAACCCCACTTTTGAATTATTTTTTGGAAAATTAAAATTTGACAGATAATGCGAATCACGTGACTACTATTTTTTTTGCTTAATTTTTATCTCGATCGAAGCAGAACTTGATGCCTAAGTCAAATTTCGAATAAAGCTATTAATAAAAAAAAATGTACTTTACTGGTCACACTGTATAACGTACAAAGATTTATCGTTAAGGGTGTATTACGGAAGATTCACTGTCCCCAAAAATACCCATAATACAAATATTTTGCATATATCTACATAGGTACTGGCTAAAATCTCAAAATCAACTAACCAAAAAATTCGAATACCTACTTCAGAAAATATAGACAACATATGAAACTACATGCTTGCAAAAATACAACCCCTAACTCTCAGTGGATGTAACATCTAAGGCCAAAACTATTAGGGGGATCTTTTTGCCCCGACTTCCCCTACGTTATGATGAATAAAATGATTTATCTATCTTGCCTAATGGTCCTCCTAAATGGTTGTTTCATTAGTTGTTTTCTTAAGAACTCGCAGATATTGAGGCAATCTAAAGGTTTTTTTTGTATTGTTAATAGGCAGCGAAGTGTGTGTAGAGTGTTCAAAAATTTAAAAGCGATAAACTAACAGGTACCTACATACCTATTTTATAAAGGTAAATTAATATATAGTTAATGATTAAGTTCGTAGTTTTACTTATATTTTTATGAAACTTACCAACCAATGCCTAAATCCTCCTTTACCACGGTTTTCTCTGTTGGGTACGTCAGGATCAGTAAAAACCAGTGAGTAATAGCCGTCTGAATCAGCATCATATCTTACATCAGGAGCTTCTCGAACCTCCACTGGAGCTAATTCGTTCCCTAAATTGACGATTTTTCCTGATTTTGGGTATTTTACTTCTAGCAGTTTTGTTGGTGCTTGTGAAGCCAGGACATCAGGAACCAATTGGTTTTTTGTAAATGCCTATTTGAAAAAGAAACACATATCTTTATAGCTGCAATAAATAAAACAGTGTGAACTATGCAACTATCTATCTATACGGTTCCTACATTTCTACACACAGTATCCTAACCCAACTATTTACCCACGACATTCAGTGGCGTAGCGTGGTTGAAAGAGCGGGGGACCAAACCTCAGAAGAACGTCCTTGATTCGAGTTTGAGAAAAAAGTTAATTTATTCAAGTATTTTATTTTACTTCTAAATTAAGACTTCTGGTTTTAACACTTTTTATTTTATCTAAAATAGTAAAATATCGTTTTGGAAAACATCGATAAGGGCGGCTAGAGGGCAGGAGGGGAACGATCGTCCCTCTGGCCCCCTATACGGTACGCCACTGATTACGTACTCCAAACACCAATAAAATCGTCTATTCGAGCTTGAACTATTTTGTTTTTATCAGCAGATAAAATATCTGAAATATTTTTTCTTTTCATGATGGGAAAATTTTCCATATTAGGGGGGCTTCTAGGGTTTCCAGCCCGGGATCCCGGATCTCAAAAATCCCGGGATTTAAGTATAGCAATCCCGAAAATATCGAAAAACCACTAAGAACTAAACCTTATTGGCGGCAAATATCGGAAACTCCAAAAGTTCATCTTAAAAGTTTTAACGTACGGTAATTAAAGAATAAATGTCCCTTTTTGAAAACGAACGATTAAGAGGTTTATATTTGCAAAAGTGTTAAGAATATTTACTGACAGTACCACCTACAAGTGTGAAAGCTAAAAGAGCCTTTTCTTCAGCAGTCACATTTGCGACCAAACTTAGATCGCGCTTAAGTGACTCAACTTTAGACAAGTTGGTGTGTTGTGAGCATATTTTATTTTTACTAAGCAAATCGTATATGTTTAACAATCTTTTTGTTTGCGCTGTTTAATAAAAAGTGCTTTCCTTTGTTTTAGGTACGTACGCATAACTTAATTTTTTTATTTACAAAACGTAAATATTATTATATAAAAATGGTTTTTATTTTTGATTTTTTTAATAAAAAGTTTTTTGCCATATGTCTGCATTTTTATTATTTCTGTTGCTACTTGCTAGTCTTAGATTTTTTAATATTAAATAATATTAATTATATGGGTTGATCCCGGAATCCCGGGATCCGGGATTTGATTTTTAATCCCGAAATCTCAAAACGGGATCCCGATCCCGAAAATTGGAAACCCTAGGCGTAACTAGTAACTCAGCAGGGCCGTAGCCAAACTCGGAACATTACAAGGGCAAGCAAGTTTTCTGGAATGACAAATTTTAAAAAAACAAAATTATTTAAATTAATAATAAATAATATTATTATATAATATTATATAAATTATATTAAAAGCACTGCGGGCGAAAATAAATATTTCGTCAAGAATAACCCAACCAGAACAATCTGGGTTGGCAAGACCCCCTTTTCTCCCATCCACCACTAAAATGGATTATTATTTTTAATTTTCCATTTGTTATATTTTGGAAGGGTGAAATATTATTCAGGTAGGGCGCCGCCCTGCTTTGCCCTTGCTTGGCTTGGCCCTCCTTTAGCTACGGCCCTGAACTCAAGGGGTCTTTGCTAGAAAATTTCAGGGCATCCCTGATTTGCGCGTGCTTTAAAAGTAAAAAAGGGAAAAATAAAAGCTTTGAATTTTGAACTGTGACAAAGTTGTATGTTGATTTGATATCTACATTTTTTATGCAAAATGATTATTTCAAAATATATAGGATGGTAAATATTTAATTGACCCTATTGGTACAATGGTAATTTGTACGAAATCACTGCCTTGCCAAATTGTTTTTATTTACAGAACGTTTTTTCTAAAATTAAAACCTTTTGAGTTATTATTAATAAAATAATTTTATACGTTTTAAACAAATCACCTTTTTATTGCTTTAAAAATGGCACATTTTTCTAGTTTAATTAACTTTGTTAAAATTACCGTTTATACCAATTTAAGAGTGATGGTCAATTAAATAATTAATGGTGTAAGAAAAAGTACAATAAAAAGGAAATGCAACTTGATAACAAGAAAAAAGAATTATCAGTTAGGCGGCTTTAGTTTAGCAATCAAGTATTTGCTATCCTTGCAATTAAATTGACTTGCGGCTGACAATGACGCATTAAACAACGACGAAAGATGGGCGACGCACTGCCTTCCGCTTTGGAATAACTTATTCGAACAGTCCGTTTCACCTTGATCGGACTGTTCGAAGCATAAGCAAGACATTATAAATAGAAAAATATTTTTTAAATTTTTAAATGATCTAGTGGGTCACAGACGCTCATCCCTGTTCTATATCAATACGTAGAGTTTAAATATATACATATACATATCCAAAACACGAGGCTAATCATTTTTCGATAAAAATTATATATTTAGATGAGTGTGTACTACACAAGTAAAATAGTTGTAAACAAATAATTTTACTTAATGTACTTGTATAAGATAAATTCACTAAAATTGTTTTACTATCTTACCTTTCTTTTTAATTTAAAGATTGGAAGAAATAATTGCAATAGATTAAGTTTAATAATACACAATTTACCACACAGATATATTTCCAAAAAAAATTTAAAAAGCCCAAAGTCTAATTATTTCCAAAGTATATCGGTGTAAATAATAACAATAAGTCTACGAGTCATAGTAAAGCGATCAGGTCGAGCCTCCACCGGCTTATACCGGGTGTCAACGAGATTATTGTACATAGCACCACAGTGTTATGTTAAGAGATATTTTAATCAAATTTGGGTTACTGTAATGTTTGAAAGGGATTTTTATTTTTACCTAGAAACCAACTGAATTTCACTTCCGGTTTAACCGGAACTACGCCATTTATGTTTTTTTTAAATGACAACCTGTATATTATATTGCACAGTCAAATTCTCCTCAAAATTCTCTTTTCAACGACATACAACAAGTTGACATTTACTTTCAAAATGGCGGCGTAGGACTGATTTTACCAAAAACAAAATGGTGTCTATAAAACAACGTATGCAATTGATACAGGAAAAATAGTGATAAAATCTTTTAAATTGGTCCCTTTTGTAATTCTTTAAGCACTGACATTTAGATTTTCTTTTTTTGTTTTTAAAGGAAGGTATTTTTTTATTGTTTAAAAAAATCTTAACTTTAACCCTATTTTACAGAGTTTTTTTAAATGTTATCATATACTTTTTATTAATTAGTATGAAAGTCTAAAGTATCCTTAAGCACCTACGGATATTTTCGAAATCAGAATGCGTTTTGCTTCAATATTAAAAACTTAATTGTTAAATAATTAACATGTTAATTAATTAATTTGTTCTTCTCTTGTAAACTTAACCATTTTATTCTTATTTAACGAAATATGAATCAGACCCACGACCAAAAGCACAATACACTACAAAATTTTCATTACAAACTAATAGTCTGATAATGGCGTTGACAAATACCAATTTTGTTATCCAAAGCCAACTTAGGTGGAACTAAGTTATTCAGTTTTTATTGAAAAATGCACGGTTTTTTTTCTTGTTTAAAACTGAAGCAAAACGCATTCTGATTTCGAAAATATCCCTAGGTGCTTAAGGATACTTTAGACTTTCATACTAAATAATAAAAAGTATATGATAACATTTAAAAAAAACTCTGTAAAATAGGGTTAAAGTTAAGATTTTTTTAAACAATAAAAAAATACCTTCCTTTAAAAGCAAAAGAAGAAAATCTAAATGTCAGTGCTTAAAGAATTACAAAAGGGACCAATTTAAAAGATTTTATCACTATTTTTCCCGTATCAATTGCATACGTTGTTTTATAGACACCATTTTGTTTTTGGTAAAATCAGTCCTACGCCGCCATTTTGAAAGTAAATGTCAACTTGTTGTATATCGTTGAAAAGAGAATTTTGAGGAGAATTTGACTGTGTAATATAATATACAGGTTGTCATTTAAAAAAAACATAAATGGCGTAGTTCCGGTTAAACCGGAAGTGAAATTCAGTTGGTTTCTAGGTAAAAATAAAGATCCCTTTCAAACATTACAGTAACCCAAATTTGATTAAAATATCTTTTAACATAACACTGTGGTGCTATGTACAATAATCTCGTTGACACTCGGTATACCATTCGGAAATTAATTTGAAATAAATAGCAGACATTTTCGGCGGTATTTCGCTTATTTATATTGGATTTTGGAAATAAACAAACTTTATAGCTACTGGAGTGTATTTTGCATTCGACAGTTGAAATTTTGTAACTGCTTCGTTTTATCCAAAAATCGGCCAAACACCCCTGTTTGGAGTAGGGGAGACTGGGGAGGGTTGATACGTTTTCTACAAAAATGGCAATTAAAATTCTGTGATTACCATTTACAGATCCATTTATGTCAAAGTGCAATTTAAGGACTTCGCTTAGGAATTTGGCAATATTAAATTATTGAAAATTCAAATATAAACCTTGGTTATAAATTTTTAAAATTGTCAATGCAAAGTGTCTCAAACCTCCCTATGCATGGGAGGCTTGATACAATAAATGGGAGGTTTGATACAATACGAAATTAGGATAGGTAAGCAATAGAAACGCAATCCTTTGTTATTATAACACTACTTAATTGGTACATAATTAGCAAGTAAACATTTTTATGTTATAGTTGACATCCGCACAAGCTGCATGGCACCCTTTTAGACAGTGCTGGCAACGAATCCTTGGATTTCCATTTCAATGGCATCTATAACAATGTTACTCAATTAGCCAATTGCATTGGCCGAGAAAATGTCATAATTTGTTATAAATTATAAAATAAATAAATACAACATACATTTACTTCATATAGGGAGCCTTGGATACGCGTATCAACCCTCCCGATGTAAACTGTATCAAACCTCCCGGGACGACAAATTTATGGAATATATGACGTAAACGTACTATGGCATTAGATTAAAGATATATTTTACTGTCATTTATGCACTAAACTAAATGCGCTTGAAGCATAATTTAATGAATTTCGTTAATTTTTATTGTTAAATTGATAAACCGTTACGTTTGTTATGCAAAAACTTACATCGAATATGTAGAAAACACACTTTAACCCACAAAACTTGTAAACGCCACGCTATCATTGCTAGATTTTAGTAGGCACTGTCTCAACACCCGCAGTCGGCAATACGCGCGGTTACGCCATCTGTAAGGGACCGAGGCGGGAAATTTAAACGTGTATCATGCCTCCCCGCGTATCAACCCTCCCCAGTCTCCCCTACAATAACCTACAGTTTTATGTTATACAATGGTGGATTTTAAAAATAATAAAAGCAGAAAAAGAAATATGGAAAATTTGGACCAAATTTCGTTTTTTTTGCTCCTATGGTTTTAATTCATTTTCTTTAACTTAAAACTGCAGGTAATTGCTACCCAAAGACCGATTTTTTGGAAAAAATACAAAATAAATACAGTTATTGATAAGAAAATGAAATGGGATTATAAACTAACAGAATATACTTTTTACTAACCAGAGACACCATTTTTGAAAAAATAAAAGTAGCACGATTACAGTCTGATCTTACTGGTTGGCCTCTTCACTGGCTAAGATGACAATTTAAAAATTCAATACCCTTAAATACCTACTCAAGACACTTTTAATTTTGAATAGTCATTCGAAAAAATATTTGATAAAAGAAATGTGATATGGCTTTTGAACAAACAAACCCGATGTTGTGTAAACTTGCTCAATATTTAGCCTACATGCGCCCAATTCATATTTTTGTTTTTTAAAATTAAAATTTGGGCTTTATTAAACCGAGCCGAGCCTCGGTAAACAATCTCTGTGAAAAATTATGAACATTTTTAAATTCCTTAATAATCCCTAATATTTTCAGTGGGTTGGAAAGTTTTCTTATGTCCTGCAAGTTACGGTTGCCAAATAAATTTTAAATTTCTATTTTAGAATAGAAATATCGTTAAAAAACTGATTATTTATGTGCTTATAAACACAATACTAGTTTCTTATCATTCTAAAAAAGTTATTCCAAAATGTGTTTCAAATAAATAATATTTATTACCTACTACCTACTTCACAGGCGTAGCTAGGATTTTGTCTAGGGGAGGGGGAGGGGGCAGACAGATACGCTAGAGGCGGACCACTCCCAAAATTTGCTAGATTTGGTCAATAATTCAACTTTAATGAATTATTACTTTAGCACTTATAAACGAAACTAAATTCCAAATATTACTGCATTACTGAAGTGAACACCTCCTCCTACATTTTTGTAGCCAAAAATAAACGAACCCCTCTCTGCCCTCGCCATGCGTTATTCACGCCGCACTCTGGCAACACTAATTGATCTTTTGCCCTTATTGCGGGTTTCTAAACATACAGTATAACCAGTAAAGTCCGCATCATATGGGATTTTTTTTTATTAATAGCTTTATTCAAAATTTGACTTTGGCATCAAGTTCTGCTTCGATCAATATGAAAATTAAGCAAAAAAAAATAGTAGTCACGTGATTCGCATTATTTGTCAAATTTTAATTTTTTCCAAAAAATAATTCAAAAGTGGGGTTATTTTTAAAAATATCGAAAAAAGTTATTAAAAAAAGTTTTTTTAAATGCAGCTTCTAGCCCACATGCTTTCAGCTGCATAAGATAATTTTGATTTTTACCTATATTTTGTAAATTGCACCACTTTTGCAAAATAAGACTCCACGCAACCTACATAAAACTTCTTAGTTTTGACAATGCTTTATTTCAGATACATTTTGTTTAAAGTAGCGCCATATTAAATGTGTTTTTTCTACAAAATCAAAATTGGGCTATTAAAATTTGGTCGCATGTGATGCAAAGTTTATTTGTTTTTGACCCTGTATAAGGTAACTTAGATATAATAGATAGATAGATAAAATAGATAAACTTTATACATTTTCTGATTCACTTAGAAATATGTTTTTGAAATCTCAAATAAATTTCCAGTCAAAGTCTGAGACTTTTTGTCTTTTCAGAGAAGGAAATTGGCACACCGTTAATCTTAATCTGTAGAGTATTTTGGACCGATGTTCGATCTTTGTTTTTGCCAAATATAAGAGCAATAGTTTTAGTAGGATTTAAAGATAACGAGTGTTCTTTAGAAGCAGTATAAATGGCAATTAGATTTTTATTAATTAAGTCACATGTCATGCTTGGTTTGCATCATTTGGGTCAAGAAAATAATACTAAATGTATGATAGTTGAACGGTAGGTAAAGAAATAAAATTAAAAAAATTGTCTTTAAAAAATCCTTTTATTTTTCATACTGCTCAGTCATACAAAAATAATATTTTCTATCAAACCTATTTGGCCAGTCCAAGTTGCTTTCGCAGAGCTGCGACGGAATCGTCGTACTGTGCCTGATAAAAGTTACCAGCTTTCAATTCCAATTTATATTTTTCTCCAAATTTTTTCGCCGAAAACGATGGCCTGTCGCCAATTTCATTGTTTGCGACGGTTTTTTCTTCAAAATCGAGTTTCTTCGGTTGTTTGTAGAGCAAGTAAACATATCGATGAAGACCGGAACCTTCTGCTGGCCCGGAACCTATATAGGCAGAAAGCTCTTGGCCTTTTGAGACGTCTGAACCGGGAATGTTCACAACCTGCAATAATGAAAAAACTTAGTATCAAAAAAATCATAGCCTTAGAATCCGAAATGCTACAAATTCCAGATTATTAGGTGATGAAAATACATTCTGCAACTTTGTCACTATTTGACCAATGCTACAGGGTGTCCCAATAGTAGAATAACTCTCTTATGGTGTTGGATAGAAAAAAAAAAAGTTTTTATATGAATTGTACAAGATCCTAATCGAGGCCATATCAAACATACATAGTTTTAAATGGAACACCCCATATTTTATAACACTTTGATAAAGCTCTTTTGCTGTTTTATCATTTTTATTAAGCATACCCTATACCTAAATTCGCTGCTTTATGACATATTTCACTTTTATAGGAGAAATATCAAAAATTAGTAAGAAATTAAAGTAGCCATGGAAATATATTTTGACAGTGATTATACCTAATTATGTCTTGTGTTTTTTAACACTGGTCAAATTTATAAAAACAAACCAATTTTGAGATAAGTACAGCCTTCAATTTTGCTGGAAGGTTTAAAGGTCAAGTCAGTGGATTATGAAAACATTTAAACAGGAAATGTTTCCTGTGTTAATTATTGTAGAAATAATATAATAAATAAGTATAACAATTACTTATTTATTTTTTTACGCCAGGGTAATGTGGCTATGGAAAATTTAAAAATAAACGTAAAAATCGGCAAATCCTTTTGTCCGGCAGTTTCGTTGCTAATCTATATTATTATACCGTGCGAGCAAAAATTATTTGCATCAAAGAGGGCTTGGATTAAAAAACGTAGGACCTGGTGTAGATCACATGCAATGATATGGGGACGATATATCTAACCAAATCTAGATTAAAATTTTGTCAAATTCATATTATGACATGATATGCCAAACCAAAATAAGTACCGTAAAACGGGGTTACTTTGTCACCCCGGGGTAACTTTGTCATCTTCAGCGGCGCGCCATGTTTTTTTATATAGAGGGCATAATGGGCGGCGGAGACTCGAATTATAATGTGATTGATGATGTAATGATTCTTTTGTTACAAATCCAGCTACCTAATTGAAGCATGAGAACCTACAAAAAACCCCTGGCAGCCGACCATATGGCAACTATAGCAAAGAAAATTTGGAAGCAGCAGTGGAGGCCGTTCGAAACAGTATGAGCAAAAAACTAGCCGCTCAAACCTATGGTATTCCACCCATGACCTTAGTCAATAGATGCCTTGGAAGGCACAAGAAGTCCGTGGGACATCCCACAGTCCTTAGTAAGGAAGAAGAGCAGTTAATTTCAAGGACCCTGGGAGTCGTTGCAGAATGGGGATTTCCACTTACTTTAAACCTTAAGTTTTGTGCCATACTGATTAGTCTTAGCTCGGTTTTCACTTTTTTTTTGTTTAGTTAAGTTTATGTTAAATTAAAATTTATTTTGTTGTTTATGTTTATTCTAGCATTAAGGTTTGGGTATTAAAGTTCCTGTTTTCTATTCGTTAATAAATGTACTTACAGTTTTCTTTACTATAGTCTATTACCAAAAATATAGACAGTGACGTAGCTCTCATAACCATGGAAACGACCAAAATACTGTATGGTCATTGGCGGTTTGCATTAGTTTCCATGGTTTCGAATAATACGTTACTGCCTATAATATTGGGTTTTGAGTATAGAAATAAATATTTTGCTACTTTTGTATAAAGCAGTAGTTTATTTTTCGTGTTTTTCATCATTTTGCCATTAAAAAAATTGATATATACCACCCCAAAAAATTTTACGTCCATATCAGGGCTACATTGGCGCTATAATGTTGTTTCAGGTGTTTTACGTGTATTTAAAATTTGGTGACAAAGTAGCCCCAACCACGGGGCTACTTTGTCACCCTAAATATAAATATTTTTTATTTCTACGGTTTATTATAACATTTTTTGCATAGTTTATAGTTGTAGAGGATGATTACGTTGGTATAGTCATGATTTTGCACACCCAAATTCCCAAGGATATCCGAGTTATAAGTAAAAATATGTTCAAAAGGTGACAAAGTAACCCCGTAGACAAATACAAATTTATTTTTGTTGTTTATAAAATTAACAAAGTAAGAATATACAGAAAGGAAAAGAAAAATAATTACATAAATTGCTGAAATTGGCCACCGCCATGCTTCAAGCATAAATTCACACATCTCTTCATATTTTCGAAAGTGTTGACTCTGGAGAAATGTTACCACATTCTTGGATAATCCTTTCTTGTAATTGTTCTAAATTTGCAACTGGTGTACAATTTGATGGCGTATTTTGCATAATTTCACGAACGTTTGCAACAACTTATTATGTTCTTACAGATGGTCTTCCTGCTTCTTTTTTGTGTTGTATAGAACCTGTTTCCCTAAACACAGTCACGGTTCTTTTCGGGCAATGATAAAAATCCCCAGCAATAAAAGCAACGTTAGGAAAATATTCGTGAAAATCGTCTATGCACAAACCCGGATGTGACCATTTACTCTAACCCCGTTTCGAAAATACGCTTTAACCAGGCTTTAACCATGAATGTTTTGTGCTGCTTCATAAAGCGCATTGTGTGAATTGTTCAAGAAATTGGAAAAAAGTTCAAGTCAGTGTATTATGAAAACATTTAAACAGGAAATGTTTCCTGTGTTAATTGTAGAAATAATATAATAATTAAGTATAACAATTACTTTAGTTTTTTTACGCCAGGGTAATGTGGCCATGGAAAATTTAATAATAAACATAAAAATCGGCAAATTATTTTGTCCGGCAAATTCGTTGCTCATCTATATTATTATATAAAATTATAAATAGTCTGACCAACTGCGACTCACTGACTGATTCATCAATGCCCAGCCTAAACTCCTGATCCTAGAATCATGAAATTTCGAAGATGTCTTCTCCTAGGCGTAGGCATCCACTAAGAAGGGATTTCTCGATAATCAACTCCTAAGGGGGTGAAAATGAAATTTTTATAAGAAATTGTGTATCTCAAAAACTAAAACTGGTGGAAGTCTAAAAATTGGTATACCGGGTGTTTTTCAAAAGATGTTCACCCCTATAACTTTTCTGTATTTATAGATAATAAAATGAAATTTTAAGATTATGCATAAGAGATAACTCTGCATTATTTATTGGCATAATTTTCAATTTGTTGGCGCTTCCGGTTTGACCGGAAGTGACCTTAACTTTGGTATTTTAAATGGGACATCTTGTATATTTTTACTTATTTGGATTCTGCATAACATTCTGAGTAAAATGACACCTCACTTGTCATTTTTTGACGTGTTATAACATTTTTATGTTTATTTTTTATTTTCAATCTAGAGTGCTACAAATTAATTAAACCGGTTAATTTATAGTGAAGTAGTATATGAAAATTAAAATTATGTCATAGTAATTTACTTTCTAAGTTTCACAAGCGTTTAAAAAATTTAATTTTGTTTTCTTGACGTTTACTTCATTTTTTCAAATGGAACGATGGTAGTTCACTGAGATATATTTATAACGAGCATTTTTTCCAACAATTTGATACCATACACTTCTATGCTATTTTTTGCCTTAAGTCCCAATCGCAAATTTAAAAGCGTTATGCATTATTGCCGCCCTGTCTTTTCTAAAATATAATATAATATTCTAAAATATAAAGGCGGCTTTGAAAAATAATAGAATGGTTTTGAAAACCAATATGGTTTTAAATTAAAATTGTAATATAATTCGTTTATTAAACTTTCATTGTAAATCAGATAAAATGGTTAGTTTCAGTGGCGTAGCGTGCAGGGGGCCAGGGGGGGCGACCGCCCCCCCGCCCTTTGAGCGCTTTCCCAAACGGCGCCCCCTTCCCACTCTCCCAGTAGTTCCCAGTTCCAGGTTTTAATTAGGTTATTATTTGTTTATAACTTTAACAGTAAAGAAAAAATAAACCTGTTACCTATTTCGAGATTCTATTTTATTTTCACTACATACTTCATTTAATTTATAATAAAAATATTTTGCCACGACCAATAATTTGTATTCTTTCAGTTATTTTGCTGTAACAATTAAAAATTTCTTGAAATCTCTAATTTACTAGAGACTAAATTTTATCTTTTTAAAAGTGTGTTATTGCGCCAATGAGAATATTTTCATGTGATCATTTTAGACCTGACGAAACAAAAACTTTATTTCTCAGGAGAAAATTTACTAAACAAACGAAATTATGCATTAGCAGTGAGGCGCCCTTTCAATAAGGGCGTTGATAAGGGAGTAATTACCCCCCCCCCCCCCCCCAGGACCCATAATGAGCCATGAAAACGAAGCACTTTTTTTATTTTCTTGAACCTCTTGTCTATTTTATATTTTTTCTACTTGAAAATCAGGTAACTTCATTAAAAAAAGGGCGTGGTACCCAAAAAAAATTTTTTTTTTCGACCTCTTTTGCCGCCTCTCCTCCATAAAAAAGTTTCCGCCCCCTCCGCCCCCTCCGCCCCCTCCGCCCCTTCAACCACGCTACGCCACTGGTTAGTTTTACTAGAAATGAACAAATTGATATGCTCCTAATTTTTAGAGTGACCAGAAAAATTCTTCTGAAGACGCAAAATTGTATGAATTTTATGTTTTATAAACTAATGACATTACAACTTTAAATTAAAGCCATATTGCTTTTCAAAACCATTTCATTGTTTTTCAAAGCCGCCTTTATATTTCTTTAGAAAAAAAGAGGGCGGCAATTAATGCATAAAGCTTTTAAATTTGTGATTGGGATATAAGCCAAATTTTTCAGTGTCAATTTGAAAATAGCATATTAGTGTATGGTATGCAATTGTTGGAAAAAAATGCTCGTTTTAAATATCCTAGTGAACCATCATCTTTCCATTTGGAGAAATGTCAAGAAAACAAAATTTCAGTTTTTAAACGCTTGTGAAACTTAGAAAGTCAATTATTATTACATAATTTTAATTTTCATATACTACTGACTATAAATTAACAGATTTAATTAATTTCTAGCACCCTAGATTGAAAATAAAAATAAAAATAAAAATGTTATAACACGTCAAAAAATTACAAGTAAGGTGTCATTTCACTGATAATGTTATGCTGAACCCAAATAAGTAAAAATATACAAGATGTCCCATTTACAATATCAAAGTCAAGGTCACTTCCGGTCAAACCGGAAGTGCTAACAAATTGAAAATTATGCCAATAAATGTATACTTATCTCTTGTCCATAATCTCAAAATTTAATTTTAATATCTATAAATATAAAAAAGTTATAGGAGTGCGAACGTCTTTTGAGAAACACCCGGTATACGTTCTTTTAATAAGATAATAAGATACGTGTTTCGTCATTTTTTTCGAAACTCAATTAGGGATTTGATTGGGTTTGTTTATTAATTTGAGGGGGTACCTATAACTATCTACCTGGTTATTCACTTTATTCGACATGATATATTATAGCTAAATTATTTGTAAGTATTGGATTAAAAATATGTTTCGGGATTGATAGGAGTCTGTTAGAGGTACAATATAAAATTATTTTCACACGAACACGACACGAAACGTATCAAAGTTGTGTTTTTTTGGCTTGGAATGCCCTGTATGTTATTTTATTTCCGGTTTATACGATAAAAACAAAAATAAATTTTATTGGGGTTTATTATAGTTAAACCCTACCTTTTATGAAATGTTTCATATTTTGTGAAAATGTAGTAACAATAACGATTAAATTCTCAATGCGTATTTTCTTTTTTTTAAACCAAATTCACACTGGGGTTTACTAATTAATTAGATTTTATGTGGCACTTATGAAAAATCCATTAACTTATAAAAGGTATCCAAAACGTATGACAAAATAATTACAAGCTGATTAATATTAAATTGGTTAAAATCACCCCTATTATGAATATTTGCATTTTTTATGAAAACGTGAGCAATTAGCTATAGAAAAGCTTAATACTTTACGATGGACAATTAAATTTTACATCAACTGCTGACATAAAATACAGGGTGTTAGGCTTAAATTAAACAAGTTATTATTATTTAAAACTTATAATTATTTTGTCGTACTTTTTGGACACCTTGTATAAAGTTAATGAGTTTTTTATAAATGCAACATAAAATCTAATCAGTTAGTAGAATCCAGTTCAAGGGCGTACGCAGCATCAAATTTAGGGGGGGGGGGAAGGCAAATGTAAAAAGTGAAAGTTAGAGATAAAAAAGGTGTTTTTTAAAATAAACAAAAAAAACGAAAACGAGAAAACAAACATTTATTTATACGTACTTATTATTTTTGATCATAATCTAGGTATTATAGCAAAACGAAACGTCTGGGATATTCTGCAAATCTGCTCAAAACCTCTTCTTCTTTGTGTTTTTTTTTGTGAAACTAATTTCTGCTGTAGGTACACTCAGCATACACAAACCGCTTAATATATTGCCTGTCATTGTGGACCTTAATCAAGTTTTAACTCTGCGTAGAGTACTAAAAGAGCGTTCTACGGTACTCATTGTACATGACGATGCTAACAAAATATGTAGAGCAGTTTTTGTTAACGGAAAAGAAAATTCTGCTTCTTTTACCACTTCTGCTACTTCTAAACTTTTCAACTCCTCTTAATAAATTTTTTTGTCTTTCCATATGTTGTACCATAATTCGGCTTCATCGTCAAGCCCGTTTAAATTATAGAATTCTGAAAATTGATTAATAAGTACGCATCTCAAATTCACTTAATGACAAGTTGAGCATAACGAACAGATGCAGTGACAATAGTTCGAAAGCTGGCAGGTTTCCATCGGAAAAGCGTTGCTCGAAAGGTATTATCAGAGAGTCCAAATAAGGTATTAACAAAGATCTTCTCCAGTATTCTGGCGGATTGCTAGCTGGAATGTTCGTACGATTTTGCTGTCGTCCTACTATCCTTGGCACATGTAACTCTATTCCAAGGTTTTTGGCAGGTGTGCTGGCTTCAGCTAAGATAGTGTTATGAGATCATAAATAGTAAAATATAGTTAGGAATAAGTATATTATATAATATTATGTAGGTAGGTATAAGTTTAAATTTTTAACTTGATTGATTGATTATTTCTATCTTTTGTTTAGAAGTTATTAAATTATTAAATTATTTTCAACATTTAGGGGGGGCAAATGCCCCCCTGCCCCTCTTTGCATGCGCCCCCCATGATCCAGCTTAAATTTGAATTGAAAAGAGAAAATACGTATTGAGAATTTAATCATTAAAATGTATACATTTTCACAAAATATGAAACATAATATCAAAAACCATAGGGTTTAACTATAATAAACACAGTGAAACTACTTTTTATTTTGATCGTATAAACAGAAAATAAAATAATATACAGGGCATTCCGTTCAAAAAAACACGACTTTGATGCGTTTTGTGATTTTTGGGACAACCTGAACTTTATGAAAATAATTTTAAAATGTTTCATTAACAGGCCCTTATCAATCCTGAAGCATATTTTTTAATTAAAACAAATAGTTTAGACTTAACTTATTCTTAAAACAAGGCGTTTCGACAGAAGACAACGACATTTGACATTAACAGCTGATCTGGTTTCGTCGTTAAAGTTCCCAGATCAGCAGTGGGCCGTAGCAAGCTCACTCGTCAGGTTGCGTCATATTATATTCTTCCGATTTTTGGTGTTTTTTAATTGTTTCTGTGGTTGTTTTTTGTATAGTGTGTGTTTTAAACACTTTACTTTTGGATTTTATATATTTCGGAGACAGATTTTTTTCATGTTTAATATTTAAGTTTAATGGTGAGTACAAACACCATTTTGGTTAACTCATCTATTGTAATATGAGGGTAAAACACTCTGTATTAGTATATTGTATTAGTGTTCTAATTAGTTATTATGATTAGCTAGTATAACAATACTGTCGATATAACAAATATGTAATATAAACATTTAGCGTAAGTGGAACAACTATGTATGTGGCGACATGGACTAAGATTCAGAATATAGTTTGATGTTGAATATGAAACACCGTTTTCTTTGAACCCTTTGCTGCAACCTATCTGAACATCAAATTATTACATGGCGATCCTGCCAGCCAAAAAACCATAAGAAGAAAAGCACCGATATGGAGTAAAATGGGTAGTGCCAAGTCTAAAGAGGAAATAGTTATCAACCAGGCCTCGAATGGAGACGCAAGGAGCGAAATATCAAACAAGGGGTTTTCGCTGTCAGAGTACCTTTTACTAACACTTGTAGTAGCCGTTATCCTGTATATCATATATAGTGGGATTCTTCGTTATCGTAAGGAATTACGAAAAACTATTCGAAGAGAAATTAACAGAAGCGAGTTAAGAAAATCAAGGGATGAATTAATGACGGAGGAGGCAGTATAAAATTTTTTTTTTAGGTTCTTTTTAGGATAATTATAAAGATGGTTATTACACTTATGGGAAAAAAAAAACTGAAAATGGACATAAGAAACAAGGCGATATGTAAAGAATGGAAAAAATTAAGCAATTTAGTAATTAAAAAGAAAAAATGTACTAAGTAAGTTATAGAATTAAGTAAATTGTATTGAAATAGGGACCTCTTTAACAAGTACTTTGCTCTTAAATAATTAGATTTGCATATTTTTCATGGGAGATAACTTAAACATAATTTTAAGTTCTCTAGCAGATGTCAGAACTTATCTAGGAAAATTAAATTACGACAGACGAAAAACATCCATCGTTTCAACTAAAGTTAGGGAAGCAAAAACTATTTACTCTCGACTGAGTGAGGAGGTTTCTGCTATTAATCAAAAAATAAAAGATTCTGAACTCGACGAAGCAGACATTGAATATTCTAAAAATACTATAGACAAAATTAAAAAAGTATATCAGGAAATTATAAATTTTGATAAACAATTCGCAGAAGGTTTGAGTAGTGATAACCAAGACGCGGAAAGTACAAATCGGGATAACCAGGACGCGAAAATTATACATTCAGATATGTCGGCTTTTGACCTGAAAGTGGCCACGAGCCTCTTGCCTGTAATGGATGACTCGGAAGCTATTACACATAAACTAATCGACGCGGCAGAATTTTATCATTCTATGCTTAACGATGATGGCAAGCCTATTTTAATTAAATTCATTCTGAAAACACGAATTTCAAATAATGCGAAATTGAGATTAAAGTCTAGTTACGAGTCTATGGATTCATTATTAGGAGACATAAAAAAACATCTTTTAACGAAACAATCCGATACCGCCCTTCAGGCAAAATTGTTTTCCGCCAAGCAAGGCGATAATACTGTTTCTGAGTTTGGTAAAAATCTTGAAGATATCTTAGTAAATCTGACAATTTCTCAAGCAGACGGTGATTCAAGAGCTTTTGATATTTTAAGACCAATAAACGAAAAAATCGCTATAAAAAGGTTTACAGGTGGCCTTAGAAATCATAAACTCAGCACAATCATATCTGCTAGAAATTTTGAATTTTTAAAGGATGCCATTAGAGCGGCGCAGGATGAAGAAATTTCCTCTCAAAGCAGTAATCAACAAATTTTCAATATGTTTAGAGGAAGAGGAAACAACAGAAATTTTTCTGCAGGTTTTAACAGAGCTAGAAACTCTGGAAGACATTTTAATAACAATTTCAATAGAAACGTAACTAATAGAAATAACAATCATGTTTCTAATTATCAACAAAATAATTCTCGCTTAGGTAATGGTAATAGCAATCCGCAAAGTCAGCGTTTTCAGGGGGGACACCGAGGACGTTCGTTTACTCGCGGTTATCGTGGAAATTCGCGGAGACAAATAAATTTTGCTGACCAAGACATTAATGCAGGTCAGGAAACGTTGCCGTATGATGTTTCTAGGGAGCAAACATTTTTTCGTCCCTAAAGTAGAGGGGAATAGTCATAATAATATTTTTACTTACTCCGAAAATTACTCAAATTCAGTTTCTTTTAGAGTAAACAACAAAAGTTTAGGATTCTTAGTAGATACGGGAGCGTCATTGTGTGCGCTTAAGTTAGAGCATTTAGATGCAAGTATACCTTTACATAAGGAAAATCTTGAAATAAATGGCATAGGTGGTAGAGTATGTTCCGTAGGTTATGTATACTTAAATCTCGCTATAGGAAACATACAATTTAGGGAAAAGTTTTATGTATTTGATTCGTTGGAATGTCATACAGATGGTATAATTGGGAGAAATTTTTTAGGGAAGTATAAAGCTAAATTAAACTATGAGGAAAATACTTTAGATCTTTTCAATGAGGGAAAGAATGTTATTTTAGACTTAAATGCTTGTTGTAGTCATATATTAGTGTTACCCGCAAGGTGTGAAAGTATTCAGTACCTTGAGACAGGGTTAAATGAGGAATGTGTTGTTATGCCAAGTGAGTTATGCCAGGGTGTGTTTGTAGCAGGAGTGATTGCACAACCAGTGAATGGGAAAGTTCCGGTTAAAATTTTGAATACACGGGAAAGTGAAGTACGCTTGAGAAATTGCTTACCTAAAACTGAGAAGCTCAGCAATTATGATTGTTGTCAGTTTACTTCTCAAAATATTTCAGTTAATCGAGTAAAACAGTTATTTGACATGCTTAAACTTACCTACTTGAATAAAGAAGAGAAAGATTCAATAGATCAATTATGTGCTAAATTTGCAGACATATTTCATATGCCTGGGGATAAATTATCTGTAACAAATATTTATAAACAGTCAATTCAAGTCAAACCGAACACTCAACCAGTTTATATAAAACCTTATAGACTGCCTCAATCCCAGAGGGAGGAAATAAATAAGCAAATTTCCCAAATGTGCGATAATGATATAATTGAGAGTGCGCAGAGTGAGGGGTCGTCGCCTGTTTTACTGGTACCGAAAAAGAGTGAAACATCAGGAGAGAAACGTAGCAGATTGGTTTTAGATTACAGATTTTTAAACCGTAGTTTAGTAGATATCAAGTGGCCTATTGCAAATGTGGTTGATATTTTGGATTCTCTTGCGGGAGCTCTTTATTTTTCGCATTTAGATCTAAGTCAGGGGTATTATCAAGTGGAACTAGATGAACAAAGTAGAAAATTGACAGCCTTTACAACTGATCGGGGGCAATGGCAAATGAAAAGATTGCCCATGGGGCTAAAACTTAGCCCCAGTGCCTTTTCTAGGATAATGACAGTTGCAATGGCAGGTCTAAACTACGAAAAATGTTTTGTTTACCTTGACGATCTAATAGTATTCGGGAGAAATCTTAAGGAACACAACAAAAACCTTATGGACGTTTTTACTAGACTTCGTAAAGTAAATTTAAAACTAAATCCCTTAAAATGCGAGTTTTTAAGGAAAGAAATTCTTTATTTAGGTCACATTATTAGTGATAAAGGAATATCTCCTGATCCTGAAAAAATTAAAGCTTTAGACGAATATCCCGTTCCAAAAAATTCAGACGAAGTTAAACGTTTCGTGGCTTTTGCAAATTACTACAGAAAGTTTATTCCGAAATTTGCGGAGCTATCTGTACCCCTAAACAAATTGTGCAGAAAGTATGCAAGGTTTGAATGGACGGATGAATGTAACAACTCATTTAAAATCCTAAAGAACGCACTAAGTCAATATCCAGTTTTACAGTATCCTGATTTTGCAGAGAAAAATGAATTTATACTTCAAACTGATGCGTCAAAGTCAGCTATTGGAGCAGTACTCTCAAATAAAAATAATAGACCAGTGGCGTACGCCAGTAGAAGTTTAAATAAAGCGGAAATAAATTACCCTATTATTCACAAAGAACTTTTAGCTATCTACTGGGCTGTAAAGCATTTTCGGCCTTATTTATATGGACGCAGATTTAAAATAGTAACTGACCATAAACCTTTATTATACTTATTTAGCCTTACTGACCCATCCAGCCGGTTAACAAAATTTCGATTAGGCCTTGAGGAATATGATTTTTACGTTGAGTATGTGAAAGGAAGTGAAAATGTCACCGCGGATGCATTATCAAGAATTATCTTGACATCTGAGGAATTGAAAAGCATGAATAATGACATGATTGCTGTTTTGACCAGAGGACAGTGTAAGAGTATGAAAGAGCAAGATTGTGTGTTGGACAAGGATAACCTTAATGTTTGGCCTGATCAACCAGATATTGTGGAAGTTCTTAAACAACCTAAAAATTGCACTGAGTTAGTTTTAACGACATCGTCCAAAATAAAAACATTGTCAAAAGATATAACTGAACACTTGGGGAGTTTTTATTATGTTCCATTGCAACTTAGTTTGTACTTTAGTCAAAATACTCGATCGGCATTGGCGCGAGACGAAATGCTGAGAGATTTGGCCAAAATAACTAAGAAAGCAAATATAAATGAATTATATATTTTAAAAAATGAGAAAAATAAAATGTTTATTAAATGGATAGGTAAGGAAATAAATAGTAATCCTAATTGGGGGGGCCCCCGTATAAATATTGTACAAGGAGCTAGCAAAATAATAGATAATGATGAGAAACGAATTATTTTGAATGATTTTCATTTACTTCCCACAAGTGGACATGCAGGCATAAATAGAATGACAAATAATATAAAAAAGTATTACTTTTGGCCAGGTCTAGATAACGATGTTGCAGACTTTGTAAGAAAATGTGACACTTGTCAAAAACAAAAGCATTGCAATCGTTATACTAGACAGCCCATGGTTATTACGTCGACAGCCAATTATTCTTTTCAAAAAGTATATTTAGATATTGTAGGACCACTACCAACAGATGTAAATGAATTTGCATACATCCTGACTTTACAGTGTGAGTTAACAAAATTTGTGGAAGCATATCCTATAAAAAATAAAGACACCGTATCTGTGGCAAAATCATTTGTGGAAAATTTTATCTTACGATATGGAATTCCACAGGAAATTGCAACGGATAGGGGTTCTGAATTTATTTCTTCCACTATGAGTGAGGTTTGTAAGCTTTTAAAAATAAATCAAATTTATTCCACGGCATACCATCATGAAAGTATTGGTTCTTTGGAAAATTCACATAAGGTATTGGGTGCCTATTTAAGAATTCAATCCGAAAATAATGATGCAGCGTGGAGTACATGGATTCCTTATTGGTGTTTCTCTTATAATACTACAGTCCATACTGAAACTAAATATACTCCTTTTGAACTGGTCTTTGGAAAGAAATGTCAGATTCCTAATAATCTAAATAATATGTTAGAACCCATTTATAACTTTGAGAATTACCCTATTGAGTTAAAGTATCGGTTGCAAAAGGCTCATGAGGATGCAAGAGCTAACTTATTACATTCAAAATTTAAAAGAAAGCAAAGTTATGATGAAAAAATTAAACCCATTCAATACAAAAAAGGCGATTTAGTACTGGTAAAAAATGAAGTGGGAAACAAAATCGCAAGTCCTTGTTTTCTTGGTCCTTATTTAGTTATCGAGGATGAATCTCCAAATGTAAAACTAATGAAAGGTAATAAGGAGATTGTAATCCACAAAAATAGAACTAAGTTATATCATAGTTAAGTAATTTCTAGGTAATAATTTAGTAGTAAGGAATCGGCCGGCCCTACTTTCGTATTCTTCTCTATCTGCTATTTATTCTAGGTCTGACTACTCTAATTTTCTTCCTTTTCTTTCTTCATTTCTGGAATTCTTATTGACTAAGAAAATGTTTGTTATAAGTATAATTATTATTTCACATGAGTTAATTACTTTCATATTATAATTAGCAGGAATTTCCATTTGAAAACAAAGTGTAAATTCCTTAAATTGCCCGGGGAGGTGTAATATGAGGGTAAAACACTCTGTATTAGTATATTGTATTAGTGTTCTAATTAGTTATTATGATTAGCTAGTATAACAATACTGTCGATATAACAAATATGTAATATAAACATTTAGCGTAAGTGGAACAACTATGTATGTGGCGACATGGACTAAGATTCAGAATATAGTTTGATGTTGAATATGAAACACCGTTTTCTTTGAACCCTTTGCTGCAACCTATCTGAACATCAAATTATTACACTATTATCAAATCAATAAAGTGCCTAGTTAAACCATTAACTTATCCTTATATACAGGATGTCTCATAACTAAGGGGCCAATACAACAACAGGAGATAGTAGACTTGAAAATATGGCATTTATGCCTAAGAACGCAAGGTTAATTTTCAATAAATGTTTCGTTAAGAAATGTGTATATTTAAATGTTTCTTGCCATCTAGCATTTAAACGCAATTATCTCAAAAACTAATTGAAATATCGAGATTAATGAAGTATGATGAAGTTTTCGTATAAAAAATTCCTCTTTTGTAATTTGAGGTACAGCGGCCAGAAATGTTAGAAATAAAAATATGTGCGAGAATTTATCAAACTCTTATGTAGGTAGTTGGCGTTCTCTAGGAGGTATCTTAAAACTCATTATGGAATCCTCCTTCTTGCCCTCAAAATCATAACTGGGTACACCAAATTTGATTCAAATCGCTTAACATCAAATCATCGCCAATTTTATAAAGTAGTAAAGTTTACTTGGATCACCCTGTATCTCTTTAACCGTATAAGAAATGAAATTAAATGACATATTTTTAAGTCCACTATCTCCTGTTGCTGTATACCTCCTTAGTTACGGGACACCCTATATATATAAAATTCCCACAAAAGTAACTATACAGAAAGGATTCCCAATATGGTGTTTTAATTCGATGTGCGCCACAAAGCTTACACCTCGCAAAAATGTACTTCTTTTTCCTTGTATAATAAATACATAAATACCTAGCTATTTTTGTTATTATTTATATAAAATTAGTATTTACGCTATATCTTTATAAAATATTAAGACACCCTTACAAAATTTAATAGATGGCGAAGGCGAGGGTAAAAGAACTTAGTCCGGTTCTGTTTCTGTAGCCAACCGCTTAACGTAAAATAGACCAGACTTTAACAGAGTGTAATTAATGACAGGTGACGCGGCGAGTTTGTTTAATTTAATTTAATTTGACTAATTTAGCTATAATATGTCGTGTGTGCCGAATATATTGCTAAATATTGGTAAAATGCTTACCTACTCTGCGATACCACTGTTAACTTAAAAGTTACATGTGTTAAGTTAGTATTTAGTTATTTATAAGCTTTTTATTTTCGGTTGTTGCATTGATATTGTATAGAGTGGTGTGCCCGCATATTTTGGCAATAAATTCTGACTTTCTCTCTTGGAACTTAGACGTCTCTCCTTGTCAAACTGCCTTTTAAAAGTATTTTTAACAATGTTATATGTTTATGACATCTACCCTAGAAGAATGCGTTGTCAACAAATAATGGTGTAGTTTTAAATGCCTGCCAAAAGGTGTTGTTCATTATAGATTAAAGAATAGTGTTATTATTATGAGTGAGATCTATTAAGTACTCACGTCTAACGTTACTCTATAGGTACTTTTATTTTGAAACTTACCAGCCAATGCCGAAATTCTCTTTTGATAGGATTTTCCCTGCTGGGTGCATCAGGATCTGTAAAAATCAACGTATAGTAGTCACCAGAATCTGCCTCATATTTTACATTAGGTTTGTCCGTTACATCAACTGGAGCTATTTCGTTTCCTAAATTAACATCCTTTCCAGATTTTCGGTATTTTATTTTTAGTAATTGTTCTGGGGGTTCGGAGAGCACATCTGGAACTATCTGGTTTTCGGTAAATGCCTATAAATTTCAAAAATTAAATAAAATATATATATGCCTTTATTGGCGCACCCAGGACCCCCCGACTCTTTCCTCTAGTTATATCTTCCGCACTGTTTTAAACTTGGCAATGCGCAATGCGATTCACAGCGCCACAGCCAAAAACCATAGACATTCATTACCTGTAGATAAGCAAACAATCACGGCCTTACGCATATACACAAAACCATAAAGGAATAGGCATGCGCACGACAAAATTATCGTTTAGCGAAATGGAAAATGGACAAGTTCGGGCTTTAACATATTGTTTGTGTGGCCTAGACCTAGTTAGATGTGTTTTAATCATAGACAATTTACCTTTAAATAGGTACGTAGGTACAGCTTATCTCGTGCGGAAACAAAAGTTACGTTTTATGGGTGAAAAAATATGTCCGAGCGCATGACTAGCCGGTCAGCTGCCTTCCCTCTGGACACCTTCGTGCATGCGCACAAACCTTGTGTTATAGGCCTGTCCTATTTTAGCGACATGCTCAAAATACACTCCAGAACCGGCTCGGCCGCCATTTTTGTTGTTGTGTTTTAAGGTTTCTTTGTGGATTCCTTGTAGTTTTCTTAGCTATCGTGGTTCTTAATATTTACGGATTTCTAGTTTTTGTGTAGTTTAGTGAATTATGTTTGTTCTTTTAGTGACTAGGATTGGAATATAAACAATGACTAGTAGCAGTTGTATGATTTTATTATGCCCAAATACAACAATTAACGTAGACAGAGCCACCATAAAACGTCCAATAATTGATGATTATTATGTCTGTCATTTGCAGAAAAGTTAAATTTGATAGAAATGCATGGCCAACTAGTTATTAAATTGAAAGCATCGCGAATTAACGCTTGCCTTTATGATACAATTTTTTAAAATCATGGTTTCATCGACAACTTCTTAAAATAGGGCATTACATATTGGTATCAAATTAAAGAGAATTAAAATATTTTTTCGAAAAAAATTTAAAATACAGGGTGTTTCATTTAAAAATAAAAACGAAATCTTGGTTTTAAATTCATTAAGTTTGGAGCAAGATGTTGAACACTCTCTAGTACTTATACCAATTCTAATAACCGTTTGGTGATTTAACATGTTATAACTTTTTCTTCCTAAGTTTTAGTGAAAAAATTTGTAAAGATAGTTAAAATTCAACGATTTTCATGTAAACTCATTTTTACCCAAAAATCCATTGAAAAAATCATATTTTAACAACGTCGCATTTGATGATCAAAAATTTTTAAAGCAGAATAGAGGACTACTAAAGGCTTTAATATAATGAAAAAAATATATGGTGTTCTATATAAAAAAAAAAGTTATGTCTGGCCCACCCTGGATTTTTGGTCCAACCTGTATATTTAAAATTATTTTTAAAAGGTGCGCGACGTTAACCTGTACAACCTTTGTATAAAAGTTTTATTCCTTAAGTCGACCGTTTACGATATATCGTCCACCGGCACACTAAATGGACATCCTGTATAAAAGAAAAAATTTAAATACGTAGGTAGTTTATATTACTCCACGGGTCAAGTTTTCGGGCAAAAACGTTTTCAAATTCTTGAACAAGAAATTGTGGTTGAAAATGTTTTACACGTACCCAAGTTTTTCACAAATTGTAAAAATATCAATACAAAAGTTATATACCTACCAACTAATATTTAACTTGAGGTTACGTTCGCGATGATAACATCGAAGATTGGTTATTTTGCTGGTTTTGTTTGTTTTTTTACATTCGATTAAGTTTTACAGTTTAATTGACTTGTTCTCTTCCCTTTCGAACTAAAAACACGACGACGAATCATTTTTAAACAAATTTTAAAAACAAAACCTTAAAAACAATTTTCTATCCTTAAAATCTGATCTGGTTTTTTCCCTACTTGATCAAAAATTGAGTAGAAATTGCATTTTTTTGGCAAGAATTTAAATTTTAAAGCCCGGACCTGTCTATTTTCCCATTCGTGAAACGATAATAAATTTTTTTTGGGGTACTTACGTATCAATTCCGCCGGTAGCGTGTGTAAACGAATGTTAATTTTTTTAGTGGCGAAGTTTGACATTCTACCATTTGGATTTATGATTTTTAGTAAATTACCCCGTAGGTGTAGAATGTGAAGTGATTTGTTCTTAGTTAAGGTGGGATTAACGACGTCCTTTTCTAGCTTTTAACTGTCAATTCGATTTGCCTAACTATTGACGATTCGCATGCACACTGCAGTGCTGTGTTGATCAGAGAATTCTGGAGCTGGTAGAGCAAGCCAGATGTTAGTCAGCCGGTCATAGTTTTGGTTACTTTCGTGTTTTGTGCCATTACGACCACTTTCATGGTTAAATAAACACAGATTCTCCAGAATTTTTAGGATAAATGACATCTAGATAGATTAGAAAATATCGTGTTACCAGTAAAAATTGTTGTTTTTACTTCCGTTCTGAAAATCGACGTGCTTCAAGGATTTTAAGGTAAATTGTAGCAATTTTACTGGTTTCAAAAAACTGCTGTTTTTAAGTTTCTGTGCATTTAAAAAAAAACACCGACATGCTATTCGTCCGTGCCTCCCTGAACAGGCCTACCAAAATTAGAGACTAATTTTTTTTTTAATAATTGCAAGGCTCCGGAAGTTCCCCTCCCCTGCATTCAAGCCATTTATAGGTCTATTTTATACATGATTGACGTTGAGAAGTAGGCCCTTATGAGTACTAAAATGAGCTTTGTTCTTAAAGAGGCAAAACTATATGCTATATTTTATATTCAGATTTCGTTTTCTCCTGGGTAAACACGCCTTGGCGAATAACAGCAGAAGGAATTGTTGGCCAAGGCCTATTTACCCCGACGTAATTAAATCTGAATAATGTAGTTTACAAGTCCATAGGTATTTATGTCCGTGCTCACCGCTGTGCTTGGTTTTGTTGAAAAAATAGAAAAAGTTGGTAAAGATAAAATAAATCCCACATTTAAACCTTTTAATAAGTTGCGATTTTAATGTTATGTAAGTTTGACACAAATTATTTTCTTTCCTTAAATATCACCGCACGCCCCTGAAAATACATAAAATATTGAATAGCCCCCCATACACCAGCAGATAACTTTACGAATTTGATATGGCACGAGCCAAATACGCCGATAAAACTTTACGTGTATGTGGCGAGCCGAGCTTCATCGGACCCTGTAATATCTGCCACGGATGAAATCAGCCGATTTTAACCCGTCAGTAGATTCGCTAGGTTAATTTGGGACGCGTATCAAGTGGTCCAACTTGGTTGGAGGTTAAATTAAAATAATAATAACAAATAATGTCTGCCGATTCACGTTACTTGTCAAAAGAATTTATTTTCAAATGTACTTCCACCATACTTAACAAATGTCTGAAAGTATCATTATCCATCCTTAAATAATTGTTACGGAAATCATTTGGCTCGTCTTGTTGAAGTTCTTTCAAGAGTAACATATTATGACTCAGTTCATCTCTACGAGAAATCCATTTTTTTACCCGCTTGCTCCATTTTTTAAATTTTTGTTTATTGGCAATAAATACATACGCTATGGCACAAGCTAGTAGTAGAAAGCGCGTCTTCTACGATTGGTATTCATTTTTAAAACTCACCGAGTACAAATAAATCCTAGTCGATCTAAAACCACATGGTTAAATCTTTTAGGAATTCGAAAAGATCGCGAGCCAAGCCAAAACTGTTATAAAACGTGAAGTTTTGTCCCATTAACGAGAAGATTTAATCAGGCGAATCTAATCGGGTTATTAAGTCGGCAAGCCAAATTCGGCTGCCCAAAAATGACGATAGTTTTGGTACGTGCCGAGCCTAGCTCGCAGACCAAATCCGAACGGATCAAATCGGTCCAACTTATATGTTGGTGTATGGGGGGCTATTGGTCGCGAAGTAAACCAGAAAGACGTGTTTTACTTAAGACTAAAGTGTGGAACACATCACAAAAATCACAGCACCCACAGAATACCTATAACCACTTATAACAAAATTGTATTTATTATTTTATAATTTTATTATTTACTAACCAAAGCAGAAGCCATTTTTATTAAATATGAGCGATTATTGATATGATACACAATCTGACCGTAAAAGTTTAGTGTATTTATTAACGTACTTAAATGTCAATTAAACAATGTAATCGGGCTAAGTGGGTATGTTAGAAACTGATAAGGACAATTAGTCTATATTTTTTACTCTCTACTTATCTTTGAAAAAATTACAAATTTCTTATATAGGTACATAATATACCTACCGGTTGTTATATCGTAATGAGCGAACGGCGCAACTTTGTCCCAATTTAACCTAAGCTGATGTACATACCTATCTCCTACCGTTTACTACATCATTATGGTGAACGCAAATATTTATTACACCGTGTATTATTCATATACCAAAGAACCTACCTTTTTTCCTGTTTTCTTATTACCCAAGTTTATTTTATTACGGGGACCCTATAGACGTCACTACACGATAATTACTGTATTGCAGTGATGGAGCCTAGGGGAAAGGGGCAAAGAAAGGCAATGCCCTCTGCCCCCTACTGGGCGACCATTACATAATAGAACACTCGAAAAATCACATAAACATAACATACCGTGCAAGCAAAAATTGTTTGCATCAAAGAGGGCTAGGATTTAAAAACGTAGGGCTTGGTTTAGATCACAATGATATGGGGACGATATATATCTAACCAAATCTAGGTTAAAATTTTGTCAAATTCATATTATGACATGATATGCCAAACTAATGAGTAATAAAATAAGTAGACAAATACAAATTTATTTTTGTTGTTTACAAAATTAACAAAGTAAGAATAAACAGAAAGAAAAAGAAAAATAATTACATAAATTGCTGAAATTGGCCACCGCCATGCTCCAAGCATAAATTCACACGTCTCTTCATATTTTCGAAAGTGGTGACCAGCATCTCTGGAGAAATGTTACCACATTATTGGATAATCCTTTCTTGTAATTGTTCTAAATTTGCAACTGGTGTTTTAAAAATAGTGTTTTTTAAATGAGAAAAAACGAAGCATTATTTCACAAACGTTTGCAACAAGTTCTTCTGTTCTTACTGATGGTCTTCCTGCTCCTTTTTTGTGTTGTATAGAACCTGTTTCCCTAAACATAGCGACGGTTTATTTCAGGCAATAATAAAAATCCACAGCAATAAAAGCAACGTTAGCAAAATGTTCGTGAAAATCGTCCATGCACAAACCCGGATTGTATTGCCACTTACAATTTTCACCCCGTTTCGAAAATACGCTTCAACCATGAATGTTTTGTGCTGTTCCGTAAAGCCCATTGTGTGAATTGTTCAAAAAATTGGAAAAATTAGCGATAAATCAAATTACTTATAACTTATAACGACTGTTAAAGATGACGGAATAACTGATTGATTGTTAATTCAGGTAGTTACTGACACCCAACAGGTATAAAGCTCTACGGCTAAGCATTGCATCGTTAGATGCAAGGCCCTCTTTGCAAATAATTTTTGCTCGCACGGTATAAGACTGCAATTCAATATTAAAACAATATGAGCTATTTGCCCTTCTAGTTCCACCAGCCTGAACTGGAGAAGGAAGATGCAATACAATGTGATCAAAATCAAATAATTGTATAAAGGAATTGCTAGGATAATGAGATGACGTTACTGATCTCATATTTTCAAACTTTAAACTTCCGCGGCGTTATTTGTTTCTAGGAAAGGTTTGTCACACTCTAGGAAAATTTTTAGTATTGGAATGTATTATTAATAGGTCCAAATTTTAATGCTTAGAGTAGAAAAATAAAAATCAAATGCTCTAAAATCAACAAATACATTTTATTGCAAGTAATTAAAACATACAAATTATTTTGTTGCGATAAATAATAGCCGCAACAAAAGAAAATACTGTTCAGCCATTGAAACGATTCCTTATCATTTTATTTGGCTGGTGGAGGAATTCCCAATTGTTTATGCAAAGCTGGAACCGAGTCGTCGTATTGAGATTGATAAAAGTTAGCAGCCTTTAATTTCAAACTATATTTTTCCCCGAATTTTCTGGCGGAAAACAATGGTCGATCGCCAATTTCATTGTTGGCGACCGTCTTTTCTTCAAATTCGAGTTGCCTTGGTTGTTTGTAGAGCAAGAAAACGTAACGATGGAGTCCAGAACCCTTTGGTGGTCCGGAGCCTACATATGCGGTCAGTTCTTGTCCTTTTGAAAGGTCTGAGCCAGGAATGTTAACGACCTGCAATAAAATGTTATATAATAGTTATTTATGTACCAAGGCAGTAAAGTGATTCTTTATCGGACGAGTCTGAAATTATGAGATGAGCGAGCGAAGCGAGCGAGGCGAATAACAGGCGAGTCGATAAAGACACTTTACTGACGTGGTGCATACAAAATTTTATCGCCAACCGTTTAGAATTTATAATATAAAAAATTGAGGTATAACTCATCGCAATAAATCGCGAGAAAACTATTATCGATCTGTCATAGGGAAAGGCGTGACAGTGATAGACGATTTTTTATTAATAAATGTCAAAGTCACTAATTTGCGTAGGGTAAAAGTATTTATCGTCAACCGTCAGTAAAGCCGTACATTATCAGAGTGATTTCCGGAAGTAAACAAACACTTTATTTTATTATAAAATAAAATACTTTATCGTCAACCGGCAGTAAAGCCTTACATTATCAGAGTGATTTCCGGAAGTAAAGGAACACTTTATTTTATTGTAAAATAATAGTTATTTATGTACCAAGGCAGTAAAGTGATTCTTTATCGGACGAGTCTGAAATTATGAGATGAGCGAGCGAAGCGAGCGAGGCGAATAACAGGCGAGTCGATGACGTGGTGCATACAAAATTTTATCGCCAATCGTTCAGAATTTATAATATAAAAAATTGAGGTATAACTCATCGCATTTTATTATAACAAAGAAAACAGCAAATATACTCGTCAAAAATGACACGTCAGAAAATTTCGGCTGACCACGTGCGTATTCCAAAGCACCCCTCAAAAAATTTGACCTACTATTTATCGAGCTGTAATAGGGAAAAGCGTGACAGTGACAGACGATTTTTTATGACATGTCAGAAAATGTCTGCCGACCACGTGCGTATTCCAAAGCACCCCTCAAGAAAAAATTTGCGGCAGGTAAAAGTATTTATCTGCCGCATTTGCGGCAGGTAAAGTATTTTATTTTACAATAAAATAAAGTATTCCTTTACTTCCGGAAATCACTCTGATAATGTAAGGCTTTACTGCCGGTTGACGATAAAATACTTTACCTGCCGCAAATTTTTTCTTGAGGGGTGCTTTGGAATACGCACGTGGTCGGCAGAAATTTTCTGACATGTCATAAAAAATCGTCTGTCACTGTCACGCCTTTCCCTATTACAGCTCGATAAATAGTAGGTCAAATTTTTTGAGGGGTGCTTTGGAATACGCACGTGGTTAGCCGAAATTTTCTGACGTGTCATTTTTGACGTGTATATTTGCTGTTTTCTTTGTTATAATAAAATGCGATGAGTTATACCTCAATTTTTTATATTATAAATTCTGAACGGTTGGCGATAAAATTTTGTATGCACCACGTCAGTAAAGTGTCTTTATCGATTCGCCTGTTATTCGCCTCGCTGGCTTCGCTCGCTCATCTCATAATTTCAGACTCGTCCGATAAAGAATCACTTTACTGCCTTGGTACATAAATAACTATTATCTGCCGCATTTGCGGCAGGTAAAGTATTTATTTTACAATACAATAAAGTGTTCGTTTACTTCCGGAAATCACTCTGGTAATAGACAGTTTTCGTTTTATTTGCAAATTCAAACGGTTAACCATAACGAATACGAATACGAAGCCGCTATTTGACAGATCGTAAAAATAGTTTTCGTTCAATTCGCTTAACGTTAACGTTAAGTCGAATCGACAGTAAACATAACAAATATAACATAACCTATCTTTAATGGTTTGTGTTCATATTTTCATATACGTTTTGTGCTATTTTTTTTTAAAACATCATGATAGACGAAAGGTTGCTTTTATTGGACTCATCCAGTGATTCGGATTTGGATGATGCCCTTCTCTTGAAGGTGCTTGATCGCCAGGACATTCAGTATCGAGCACAGTTGTATGGAAATTTCAATTTAGTAAACTATAATTAATCCTGAATGCAAACTTTATTTCCGATCAAAAAAATGGTCATTACGCATGCGTTCCGTTTTCGCTATGGCTTTGTCTTCCGTCCGTTAGCTCCCGCCACTTATCCGTAACGATAATGATAAATGACAGCTCAAATGTCAAAGTTGTCAAATAGCGGCTATCGGAATCGCTTTTAAAAGACAACGAAAACTGTCTATTGTACGGCTTTATACTGGCGGTTGACGATAAATTAATATTATATGTTATTTATGTTAATAAAAGAAGAGTTTAACTAAGTACAGAAATTCGTCATTTAATTAAATTTTTTTCCCATAAGCTTTATCTTTGTGTTTATGTTTTATTCATGATCAAGGTACTTTTAGTTTTTATTTATCGCTGTAATTAATAATTAGCAAATTATATTTATAAATATTTTCATTATGTCTCAAGGAAAATAACTATGCAAAGTTTCTTCCAAATTTTTAAAAACAAACAAATTTTAAGCCAAAGACGACCTTCAATTTTTCTAAAAGGTTTAAGGATCAAGTACATTCCATTAAAAAGTTGTCTTCATTAAATTGTAAAACGAAACATAATTATAAATTTTCGTATTTTTAAAAATAAAAAGTTAAATTAATCATTATGTAAATTGGACGAAACAATGGCGTTATATTATAGCCTACTGGCTGTGTGCCTTTAACTTATAAGCATCAAGGCCTTCTGAGATTTAAGAGTCTATCATTGCTTTTACTCGCGATATGCATTGATAACATTTACCCGAAACCCTCTAAACTCTAAATATATAGAATTTATTTCATGATATATTTATTTATTTACAAATAATACGGTAATTGTACAGGGTGTCCAAAGTTTAGTGTCAAACTTTGCAAACTTTAAAGCAATTTATTTTGCTTATTTCAAATAAAAACCCCGGTAAGATATACCGTCATATATATATATATATATATATATATATATGTCAATGGGCAGTTTTGAGGACAAATTTTTAGGAGTATCAGTGCTAACGAGGACACATGGTGCTTATGAGGTCTGTCCTCCTAAGAATACATGTCAATTGGTGGTTGTCAAGACTGTCCTTATAAGCTTTATATGTAAATAGGCTATTATAAGGACACAAGATATTTATGAGGACTATATCAGATTATCTCGTAACCAGGGCCGGATCTATATCGGGGCAAGCGGGGCAGCGCCCCGGGGCCCCCGACCCAGAGGGGCCCCCGACCCAGAGGGGCCCCCGACCCAGAGGGGCCCCCGACCCAGAGGGGCCCCCGACCCAGAGGGGCCCCCGACCCAGAGGGGCCCCCGACCCAGAGGGGCCCCCGACCCAGAGGGGCCCCCGACCCAGAGGGGCCCCCGACCCAGAGGGGCCCCCGACCCAGAGGGGCCCCCGACCCAGAGGGGCCCCCGACCCAGAGGGGCCCCCGACCCAGAGGGGCCCCCGACCCAGAGGGGCCCCCGACCCAGAGGGGCCCCCGACCCAGAGGGGCCCCCGACCCAGAGGGGCCCCCGACCCAGAGGGGCCCCCGACCCAGAGGGGCCCCCCGGCAGGGGTTGGAAAAAGGATATTATTTAGCTTTATTCGAATACATTGCAAACAATTTTTTTGTCAATACTCCGACAAACTTAAAAAAAAAGTTAAAGAACATGCTCAGCTACTAGAAAAAAGCAAATCTCAAAGTTTGCTGATCGGACCTAATGTTATCAAGGGATTTTAAATTTCCCGCGCCAGTGGTTCATGTTCATATGCCATATTGGCCATACAGCTATTCGAGAATCAAGACTTGCGATGCGCGTGCGGATGGACTTTCTCCAAATTAAAGTTGATAAAAAACTACTTGCGTACCTGAATGGGACAAAATAGACTCAGTAATTTAGCGCTACTGTCCATTGAAAATCGAAGAGCGCGCAAAATTGACTTTAATAAAGTGATAAACGAATTTGCGACTATAAAATCTAGAAATAAGTGTTTTTAGTTTTAAGTTCTTGCGTTTGTGACAAAATATCATGAGAGCGCGGTGTTTACGTAGATTCTATGTATAGAAGATTGCCAGATTATAGTAATAGCTGTTCTAACAAGTTGGTATAAGATACAATAAATATCTACATTAACAAAATACTGTTATTCTTACCCGACATTAATACTGTGGTATTATCAAAAGTAATTTCAATAAGGGGCCCCAAAATTTGTTTTGCCCCGTGGCCTATCCAGCTCTAGCTCCGGCCCTGCTCGTAACACGTAACAGCGTAGCGTTGCAACAAAATTATCATGTCTAGTGATTTTAAACACAAGATTTTTAGTCCGAACAAAACATTGTTACTTCTATTATTTTCTCGATTGCTTTTTTTTAAAGAATATCCGATCAATATTTTTTTCTTAGAAAGAATAATATTAAACAAGACCAAAAACATTGCGTTCACATGACCCAAATCCTGGCCATGTTAATTAATCGACTTCCGTTGTATACATGTACGTACAGACAGTTTTAAAGACAAATTTCTAGAAATACCGGTGGTTGCGAGGACACTTGGTGCTTATGAAGTCTTTTCATGCAAGAATTTCTGGTTATCTTTGTGATAAGCCTAAGAAAAATAAAGCATAAACGTTAAAATAGAAACCTTGATGGTAAACCTACTAACCATGTGGTTAACCTAAAACAAGGTAATATCCCATCTAAGGAGTTTCCTTTTTTCCTCTCTCTATCTTTCTAAAGGAATGTGATTATCAGGTAGATTCTTAGGCCAGCAGAAAATAATGACAGATCGAGATTTTATTGTATTAATAAACTTAGGCTATATAATTATAAACGTTTTTATTCAATAATTTCAATATGATGACAAAAGCTACGAAATACTTTGCAAAATAATATCAAAGACAAGTTTTTTTTAAATGGTGCCAGTTTTGCATTGATAAAAGAATGTATCTTTCTAAATTTCGAAAACATTTTTATTATTATTTATCATGGTATTATTGAGAATGACGGCTCGTTACTTAAGGCACCTTTTCCAGTCTATAACGCAAATTAATTCATAATTTACTTTATATACAATATATATGTACAGGCAGTTTTAAAGACTTATTTTTAGAATTAGCAGCAGTTACGAGGACACTTGGTGCTTATAAGGTCTTTCCAGATGAGAATTTCTGTTTAATCTACTTATCATGATATTGATAATTAATGTAATATAAGAACCATAAAGAAATAACATCAAAATTACCAAGTTTGCTTTAAGTTGGACTATATAGTTTATACGATACCAACAGCTAAGTTAATAATAATATTCAGCATTGACTTGGTTACATCGTGTATACCTATGTATGTTAATTGACGGTTTACCTATACAGGATTTTTTATCTCTTTGTAAAAGTGAAAAAAAAAAGATACACCAACCAGTAGCGTAAATTTTCTTTTTAAAGATTATGGTCCAAAACTTTACAACAGATTATATTAACTACTAATCTAGTAAGAATTAGAAAAAAAACAACACAGAGAGAGAGAATTCCTTCACTGAAAAGAATTCAAGATTCGTAGGTTAAATATATGATTCGTTTAACCACTAGGTTCTTCGGTTAACCAATATGTTTTGTAGGTGATGCATTATGATTCTTAGGTTAATCATTATGTTTCGGAGATTAACCGTAAATTCTTACATGGAAATAAGTCATGAGCTTACCAAATGTCCTCGCAACCACCGGTATTTCTAATAATGTGTCTTCAAAACTGCCTGTACATATACGTATACGGTTCAAGTGAAACTCTGGGTTTGTTGACTGGATTGACAAGAAGCATATTTTTAATAACGAACATCCCATGGAAGTTCATTTTGGTAAAGCCATACGGACGTCCATAAGGTTCGTAGGTTATTTTTTATGGTTCATTTAAACTGTTTGTACATATATTTATACAGCGGCATAAATAAATTAGTGTGCGGTATAAAATAAAAATGGCATTAAAAGGTTTTTTTTTTTAAATGAGAAGGAATGGATTTTTTTTTTGACTTTTACGATTTATTATTATCTTTAGTAGGTATTATTCGAAACGACAGCACGTCCGATTTATAAACCCATCAGAGTTTACACTTAACCGTTTATATGCATGCTTATTTATATTTTCCTTTGTATACCTACATGTACGTACAGGCAGTTTTAAAGACAAATTTCTAGAAATACCGGTGGTTGCGAGGACACTTGGTGCTTATAAAGTCTTTTCACGCAAGAATTTTTGGTTATCTTTGTGATAAGCCTAAGAAAAATAAAGCATAAACGTTAAAATAGAAACCATGATGGTAAACCTACTAACCATGTGGTTAACCTAAAACAAGGTAATATCCCATCTAAGGAGTTTCCTTTTTTCCTCTCTCTATCTTTCTTAAGGAATGTGATTTTCAGGTAGATTCTTAGGCCAGCAGAAAATATGACAGCTCGAGATTTTATTGTATTATTAAATTTAGACTATAATTATAAAAGTTTTAATTTAATATGATGGCAAAAGCTATGAAATGCTTAGCAAAATAATACCGAAGACAAGTTTTTTTTAAATAGTGGCAGTTTTGCATTGACAAATTTTTCTTAAAGATGAAAAGGAATGTATTTTTTTAAATTTTAAAAACATTTTAATTATTATTTGTAATGGTATTATTCAGAATGACGGCACGTTACTTAAGGCACCTTTTCCAGTCTATAACGCAAACTAATTCATAATTTACTTTATACAGGGTGACGCGGATCTAAATGAACATACTTCAACACAAGACAAAGAATACCTTGGGGGTTCTTAATCACCCATCTTTGATAGTTCAATTGTCGATAGTTAATAAGATACAGGGTCTTTTATGAACTTCAGCAATTTTTTGTTCTTGTCATATTTTTTAATGCACTCCGTATAAAATTTTCATATTGGGTCAACATCTGTAACCTATCTGTCGCTTAAAATTGCAGTATCAAAAAATTTTAAATTCCAGGCCCGTATTAAAAAAAGTTGACATTTTCAATTTTTACATTTTTAACACCCTGTAGATCAATTTTTTCAAAATATTATTTTTTTATTGGAAAGAGCATAAAGAATTGACCCTAACGGCATAATTTTCAAAGTTCCCGCACCCATCACTTGATTAGAATAAATGGTTGTTTTGTAAAAAATTTCAAAATGGTGCATATTTGGAAATTAGAAATGAAGAAAATAACAATAAAAAAGCAAAAACTGCTTCCGAAGTAAAAAAATAAATGTACAAATCGTTTAATAGTTTTAACAAGACTAAATTTTAGGGAACAACACAACAACAAATAACAAAGTAATAATAATAATAACAAAACTGCAAGTTAAAATCGACTGCTTAAAATCTAAAACATAGAAAAAGTTTTAGCAAGAATTAATTTTAAGAGCACTTTAGCAGAACACTGTTATTTAAGAAGCTGTTCAAAATGCCCTCCATTGGCTTGTTCACATCTTCGTCTTCTGATGTTTAAATTTGACACTGCTTTTCTAATTGCGTCTGGGTTATTTTTTATTTCCTGAAAAGCATTAATAATTCGTTGCAAAAGCTGCTCCCGCGTGTTGATTTCTTCTAAATAAACCAAATTTTCCAATTTCCCCCGGAAAAAAAAATTCAAAGGATTAAAGTCCGGCGACCTGGCTGGCCATAAATGGGGCCCTCCACGGCCTATCCATCTGTTAGGAAACGTAATATTTAAAAATTCAGATACAACCCTTGCAAAATGTGGTGGGGCCCCATCATGTTGAAAAAAGAGCCCTCTCACGTTAGCATTTTCATTCTGCATAAGTCCTGGCAAAATGTTTTGTAAAAAATTTAAATATTGATTTCCATCTAATCTTTCAGCAAAAAAGTGCGGCCCAATTAATTTATTATTTATTATACCCGCCCAAACGTTTATGGAAAATTTGTGCTGCGAATGCGATTGTCTGATGGCATGTGGATTTTCTAACGACCATACATGGGAATTCCTTGAATTATTTACACCATCTCTGGTAAATTGTGCTTCATCGGTCCAGAGGACTCGATAAAGACTCCTTTGGTGTCTACTGAGCCACTGGCAAAAGAGTAACCGGTTTGCATAATCGCCAGGTTCCAATCTTTGAACTTCTTGAACATGAAACGGATGCAAGCCTTCCTTTTGCAGTGTTACATTAACTCTTTTTTGCGGGATTCCTAGACGTGTCACAATTTTTCGAGTAGATGTTTTGGGATTATCTTCAACAAGATTTAAGATATCTTCTTCCTCCTGAACTGGATGTCGTATTGGTTGATCAATATTATTGTCAGTGGGAAAATGTCCATGTTCTCCAGCAAATAAAAATACATTTGCAAACGTTTTGTGATATGGACATCTTCTACCCGGAAATCGCCTACGATATTCCCGAACAGCAGCTCTTCCATTACCGTTACAAAAACCGTATACAAAAATAATGTCGGCATATTCGGCATTTGAAAATTGGTAAGGCATCTTCAACAGAAAATTGCAATAATTGTTAACCGAATACTAACAAAGGTCAGACAACTGTCACATATCTGATAGTGACTTGAATTGTTGCTATGGAACAGTAACTCGATAGTCTTTGGTTTGTTTTTTAATGAGGCAAAGCCTACTTTACAAAGTTTAAAATTTCTGACTGTAATTTACGATTTTTTGTCGATGTCTAAAAAGCAATCATCTTGCAGTTTTGTTATTATTATTATTACTTTGTTATTTGTTGTTGTGTTGTTCCCTAAAATTTAGTCTCGTTAAAACTATTAAACGTTTAGTACATTTATTTTTTTATTTCGAAAGCAGTTTTTGCTTTTTTATTGTTATTTTCTTAATTTCTAATTTCCAAATATGCACCATTTTGAAATTTTTTACAAAACAACCATTTATTCTAATCAAGTGATGGGTGCGGGAACTTTGAAAATTATGCCGTCAGGGTCAATTCTTTATGCTCTTTCCAATAAAAAATAATATTTTGAAAAAATTGATCTACAGGGTGTTAAAAATGTAAAAATTGAAAATGTCAACTTTTTTTAATACGGGCCTGGAATTTAAAATTTTCTGATACTGCAATTTTAAGCGACAGATAGGTTACAGATGTTGACCCAATATGAAAATTTTATACGGAGTGCATTAAAAAATATGACAAAAACAAAAAATTGCTGAAGTTCATAAAAGACCCTGTATCTTATTAACTATCGACAATTGAACTATCAAAGATGGATGATTCAGAACCCCCAAGGTATTCTTTGTCTTGTGTTGAAGTATGTTCATTTAGATCTGCGTCACCCTGTATACATATAAGTACAGGCAGTTTTAAAGACCCAGTTTTAGAATTACCGGCAGCTACGAGGACACTTGGTGCTTATAAGGTCTTTCCAGATGAGAATTTGTGTTAAATCTAGTCATCTAGTCATGATAATTAATATACAAGAACCCTGAATAAATAACATCAAAATTACCAACTTTGCTGTAAATTGGACTCTATAGTTTATTATACGATACCAACAGTTAAGTTAATAATAATATTCCGCGTCGAATTTGTTACATCGTGTATACCTGTGTATGTTAACCGACGGTTTATACAGGATTTTTTAATCTCTGTGTAAAAGTGAAAAAAAATATACACCTAGACGTAGCGTAAATTTTATTTTTAAAGATTATGGTCCAAAACTTTACAACAGATCATAGTAACTACGATCTAGTAAGAATTAGAAAAAAAAACAACACAGAGAGATAATTCCTATACTGAAAAGAATTCCCGGTTCGTAGGTTTAATACATGATTCGTTTAACCACAAGGTTCTTCGGTTAACCAATATGTTTTATAGGTGATGCATTATGATTCTTAGGTTAATCATTATGTTTCGAAGATTAACCGTAATTTCTTACATGGAAATAAGTCATCAGCTTACCAAATGTCGTCGCAACCACCGGCATTTCTAATAATGTGTCTTCAAAACTGCCTGTATACCGGGTGTTTCTTAAAATATATTCACCCCCATAACTTTTTTATATTTATATTAATGAAATTATGAGATTATGCATACGAGATGAGTCTGCATTTATTGGCATAATTTTCAATTTGTTAGCACTTCCGGTTTGACCGGAAGTGACCTTGACTTTGATATTTTAAATGGGACATCTTTTATATGCCGCCCTCTCTATATATATAAAGGCGGCTTTGAAAAACAGTGGAATGGTTTTAAAAAGCAGTATTTATGGCTTTAATTTAAAGGTGTAATGTCATTAATTTATAAAACATACAATACATACAATCTTGCGGCTTTAGAAAAAATTTTCTGGTCACTCCAAAAATTAGGAGCATATCAATTTGTTCATTTCTAGTAAAACTAACCATTTTATCTGATTTAAAATGTTAAAGTTTAATAAACGAATGACATTACAATTTCACTTTAAAACCATATTGGTCTTCAAAATCATTCCATTGTTTTTCAAAGCCGCCTTTATATTTCTTTAGAAAATAAAGGGCGGCAATAATGCATAACGCTTTTAAATTTGCGATTGGGACTTAAGGCAAATTTCTTCGTGTCAATTTTAAAATAGCATAGGAGTGTATGGTATCAAATTGTTCGAAAAATGGAGTAAACGTCAACAAAATTAAATTTTTTTAACGCTTGTGACACTTAGAAAATCAATTATTATGACATAATTTTAATTTTCATATACTACATGACTGTAAACTAACAGATTTAATTATTTTGTAGCACTCTAGATTAAAAAAAAAATAAACATAAAAATGTTATTACACGTCGAAAAATGACAAGCGAGATGTCATTTCACTCAGAATGTTATGCTGAATCCCAATAAGTAAAAATATACAAGATGTCCCATTTAAAATATCAAAGTCAAGGACACTTCCGGTCGAACCGGAAGTGCTAACAAATTGAAAATTATGCCAACAAATGCAGACTCAATCTCTTATGCATAATATCTAAATTTCATTTTAATATCTATAAATACAGAAATGTTATAGGGGTGAACGTCTTTTGAGAAACACCCGGTATACGTATACGGTTAAAGTGAAACTCTGGGTTTGTTGACTGGTATGACAAGAAGCATAATAACTAACAGGACATAATTATGAGCAACGATTATTGAACTTGGCAAAAATACCATAAAATAGGAAATTAAAGGACTATCCTAAAATAATTCATTATCATAAAAAAATGTTTTTCATATCTCACATTGCATTAAATTTTACCCAATGTGGGCTAATCATTCCTATTTTGGACACCTGGTAGATAAATTAGTTTAGGGTAATTTTATTAAAAAAAAAACCAAATGAGTGCAAAAGAAAAAAAAAATACCTGTCTAACAGTGTTAGATGAAATACAACTTTATCGTATAAGGACTAGGATTAATCAGGAGGTTAGAAAAGTATACCGGGTGGCCAAATAAGAACGGCCCTCGGTCGTATTACAGCTTTAGGAAAAAAATTTTGTTAGTATATACTGCTGAGAGAAATCGCTGGAAATTATTTTCAAATTCGAGAGCTGTCAGCTAGTATGATCAGATAGAAAATTAGGTTTTTCTCGTTATGTTGCCTCATTAAGAGGTACCGAAAAAATCACATTTTAATCCTTGGGGGCATTTTAAAACAATATGCTGGGCGAACGTTAAAATTTCCTTAATAAGTGTTTATGTTATTATTTTGTCGATGATATTAGAAAAGTCATTATTTATATTAAAAAATGGTTAAAATTATTTTTACCAATGAAGAATCATGTGATTTGATTGTTATACCAATTCGTTTATGCTTTATGAAATAGCCCTATTATTGCCCCAAAGATTATAAAATTTGTGAAAAGAAGAAACCCAACACCAATAATGTACAGCTTTTCTTTAGAAATCAACCGTTTATCTCCAACATCCCCCAAAAAAATGTTAATAATAAAATTACTGTTTTCAATAAATGTAGCTTTTTAAAGTACCCGTAGTCTTTGACTTTTAATAAATTCTCGATCTGTTGTCTTTTTAATACAATAGCGTTTATCATTAAACGTCGATTGGTAAAAATTGCAGTTCTTGATAAAAATTACTTTTGGAAAGTACCCCGTAGTCTCTGTTTCTCGTTAACTTCTCAATATGTGGTGTTTTAAATACAATAGGGTTTTTCATAAGGCATAAACGTCGATTAGTAAATATTACGGTTTTCAATACAAATAAATTATTAAAAGTACCCCGTAGTCTCTGATTTTTAATAAATTTTCGATCTGTTGTGTTTTCTAATATAATATTGTTTTTCATAAGGTATAAACGTCAAATGGTAAAAATTGCAGTTTTTGAAAAAAAATAAGTTTTTAAAGTAACCCGTAGCCTCTGATTTTTAATAAATTTTCCATATATTGTGCCTTTTAATGTAATAATGTTTTTCATAGTATAAACGTCAATTGGTAAAAATTAGGGTTTGTTGATTTACCTAAAAACCATGATAAGTAACCTAAAAAACCATGTTGGTTAACCTACGAACCATGATCATCATGGTAATCCTGGAAAGTATAATTGATATTCTTTATAAGAACTATAATGGCCTTAGAACCATGATTATTAACCTACAAACCAGGTGATTATCCTAGAAATCATGTGGTTAACCTACGAACCATATTTTTAATTTAAAAACCGTTAAAATAGCCCTACGAGATTCCTCCTTTCCCTTTGCATTTTCTTAAGACAGCTTACTGCTGGCCTAAGAGTCTACCCTTATTTACATTCCTTAAGAAAGAGGAAGAGAGAGAGGAAGAGAAAGAAAACTGCTACCTCGTTTTAGGTAAACCACATAGTTAGTAAATTTTAACGTTTATGGTTGGTATAGATTTTTTCTTCCCGGTTCTTAGGTTAGGTAATCATAATGTTTCGGAGAAACTTATATGGAGACTTCATAAGCACCAATTGTTCTCGCAACAACCGGTATTTCTAAAAATTTGGCTTCGAAACTGCATGTACGTATATGTATACAGGGTGTTTCATTAAGGGTGGCCACCGGCCATATCTCGGAAACTACTAGGCATAGAAAAAAATTATGATTAAAGCGGTCATGAGAAAATTCTGGAAATTACGTTTAAGTTCCTCATTTCGCCGCAAGGGGGCACAATTGAAAATTTTTTTTTAATTCTAAATTTCTCCGAAAATTCCCATATTAAGGTATAATTCTGATTACATCATCGAAAAGCTTAGACGATTCTGCATCATTTTGGTTTAACGCTCATTGGCGTACCGACCTTGATAAGAGTGGGGAAAGCTATTGAATGTGTAAACATTTAAATTGCTGTAACTTCTAAACGACTTATCCGATTTTACTAAATTTAAACTTGTTTGGAAGGGAAAGGTAAGTATCTTCTATCGCCGTATTCAGCAGTGTACGATAGTGTTTAATAAAATTGCTAGAGGGCGCAATTTGTAATAATAACAGTTTTTTCGATTTCATCCCGAAAATTCAAATCATACGGTATAACTATGACATCATAATCGAAAAGTAGATGAAATTTGCAAGAAAAGATGCGAAGACCGCAGTTCGATATCTTTGTTCGTTTCAGAGTTATTGCCAAAACAATAATTTTTAATACAAATTGCGCCCTCTAGCTATTTTATTAGAAACTATTGTGTACCATTAGATACGACAATTGAAGGTTCTGTCAAACAAGCTTAAATTTAGTAAAATCGAATAAGTCGTTTAGAAGTTACAGCGATTTTAATGTTTACATTTTCAATAGCTTCTCCCACTCTTATCAAGTTCACATAAGTGGCCCCCGTATGTACATCCAATGGAAGTACAAAAATTGTCGACACACGTCCAGAAGATGTCCAAATTTGGTTCAGTTTGTGCCCAGTGAATGTCCAATTGATGATACAAATTAGGACATCCATAGGATCTTCCGTTTAGGACATTCCTTTAGGATGACGCCCATAAGTTATCCCCTTATGTACATCCAATGGAAGTTCGAAAAATGTCGACAACAAGTCCAAAGTATGTCTAAATTTGGTTTATTTTTGATCTAATGCATGATACAAATGTCACAAATTAGGACATCCGCTAAATGGGCCTTTTAGGACATCCAATGAATGTCCTCTAGGATACCACCCATAAGCTGTCCCTTAAGGTAAAAGTACGCAGACCAGGGACAATAAAATCAAAAATAATGGGTTTCTGTTCCCTGGGCCCAGGTACACAACATGAAGGAACCCCTTTCAGTTGTATCCTTATTGGGGGCTAGGACATGACTCATTGGACTTGAGTTCAGGTGGAAGAAAATAATAAAACGAAAAGTCCTTATATACACCAGTACATAAAAATATTGCTTATTTTTGATTTTTTTTGAAAAAAATTTGTATACATATGTTTCTATATGTTATATAAACTGATGTATACAAAAAACCCATAGCTTTTAAAAATGTCCTCATAACCGCCTATCGACATATATATATATATATATATATATATGTCATTCGATGCAGAATTAAAAATCAAACATTTTTCCTAATTGCAACCCTATCGCAATTTCTAACACATCAAGACTTATTTGCAGAAAACTAATTTTATCAACTATTCCAACAGTCATTATTATGAATAAATATCGAAGGTGACTTAGAAAAACAATTTATTGGTAACCTATTAATAGTAATTTAACAAACTAGTGTATTAATCGCTATTTAATATACGCGTTAGTTACCATATTTTTCCGTCGATTGTCTTGTTAATAGATTATATTTTTTTTTATTTAGAACCAAACTACATATTATCACAAATTTTTGAATTTCAAACTTATTGACATCGACAGAAACTATGGCAACGCCATTATGTACGCGGCAGTGCGTGCTTTGTAGTATGTTTGGTTGCCTAAATTCGTTTATTAATAAAAAAAAATCATGCATTAATAGGGGCCATTAATGTATGATTTTTATAAAGTAATTAAGGTTGTAAATACACGGTGGACGGAAATAGTAATTTAACAAACTAGTGTATTAATAATAGTTCAGTCATTGGGGATCAAAAAATGGGCTTACCTGGAAAAAAGTCCGGAAGTTTTAAAACTTTGCAGGATTGAAGACTTGTATGTCCAGCAATGAAATTCACAAAATGCACAATTCGAGACGTGCCGCTGGCGCCGCCATCTTGCCAAGATGGCGCCCAAAAATGCTTCTTTGCCAATATCTCGAAAATTATGCGTTTTGCGGAAAAATACGTAGAAAGCAAAATTAAAGAAGATAAAATTTCCTACAAAGAAGGTTTTATGAAAATTTTCGCTAAAGTTAACCGTTTAGGCATAATAGCTCAATTTATGACAACATATTTCGTAAACTTCTATAAACTGCTTTATCTATCTACATATTTGTCCTTTATAATAAAACGGTCTATTCAAATGAATTTTCGTAATATTTTGAGCTTATAATGAACCGGACCGACACATACAGACACACATTTCTAGCCTGTGCGCCACTACCAATGCGCCGGAATTCCAAAAAAAGCGAAATCCCTGCTGTACAAAGCTTTTTTGCCAGTTACAGACATTGACTTTGGACCTAGCAAAGTGTACATTATTGACGGTGGAAACTTGTTGCATCGAGTTGTTTGGAGCCGAAATGAAACATTTGGTTCGATTTGCAACAGTTACGTAAATCATGTACAAAGACACTATCAGTCAAATGCGGTTGTTGTTTTCGATGGCTACCCTACAGACGCTGCAGAAAAAAGCACGAAAAGCGAAGAACGACAGCGACGATCACAAAAAAAAACAGCAGATGTTTTATTTGATGAGTCCATGACCCCCACAGTCTCACAGACAAATTTCCTATCAAACGATGCAAACAAAGGTCGCTTTATATCCATCTTAAAATGGAAATTTGAAGAAGCGCACCTCACAGTGATCCAGGCTACAGAAGACGCAGACACATTAATAATAAATACGGCAATAGAGATGTCATCTTCATATGAAAACGCAGTTGTTGTTGGAGATGATGTCGACCTCTCTTCATATGAAAACGCAGTTGTTGTTGGAGATGATGTCGACCTCATTGTTCTGTTGACAACACTGTGTAAGGCTCACCATAATGTATATCTCCTGAAGCCTGGAAGAGGAAAAACAGTCGACAGCATCTATTCGTCGCAAAGTTTAAATGGCGTCGAAGCGGTAAAGGACAACATCTTGTTCCTCCAAGCAATAAGTGGGTGTGATACGACCTCGGCATTATTCAACCAAGGGAAGCTGAAAACTTTAACAACTCTTGAAAAACGTAGAGACTTACAAGCTTCTATAGAAGAAATTCAAAATAAGCATGCCACCGCTGACGAAGTTGCTATTGCAGGTGAGAAATTTCTTCTTGCTCTCTATGGATGCAAAGACAAAGAGAACATAAATCTTGATAAATATCGATACCAGTGTTTCGTGAAATCGGTAACGAAAAGTAAATTTAATTTGGCATCTTTACCGCCGACGAGAGCAGCAGCACGACAGCATTCATTGCGAACCTACCACCAGCTTCAGCAATGGTATGGTTGTACCAAAGACGCCGAAGAATGGAGTTGGAAGAAAACAAGAACAGGCATTACTCCAGTAACAACGTTGAAAGATCCAGCTTCAAAGTCCCTATTGGCATTTTTATCCTGTAAATGCAAGACAAACAACTGTGCTAAAGCCTGCGGATGCAGAAAAGCAGGATTAAAATGTTCAATAATTTGTGAATACTGAAATGGAAAATCCTGCGACAACGTCACTAAAGTGTCACTCGACGAATCCGATGCAGAGGAGTTGGACTTGTCTTTATATATCTCTCTGGTGACTGAAGAAGAAGAGTTCGACGAATTGAAAGACCATCCTGAGCCCAGCACAGCAGACACAATCGACTTTGACATCAATGAGTCAGGTCCGTCAGGCATGTGCAAATAAGTTAAGTTTTTTATTTACCTAGTGGATTAGACCTCCAGGGGAAACCACGTTAAAAAAAAACGCGCCATGTACTTTACCTCTTGGGTGGTGTGGAAACTAGTACAGCATTTTCAATAATTAAAATTAATTAATCATAAATTAATAACGTAAGCTAATTAACGATAAGCCACTGTTTCATGACAAAATTGTAGAAAGCCTCAAAAACCAGTTTTAGTGAACCCTACTAGACATTTGATTTCGGAAAATCGGCTATAATATGATACGTTACGCAAAATTGTAAAACTTCCAGGTATTTTGTGCCCAAACTGTTAATTTTAGCGAAAATTTTTACAGAACCTTTTTTGTAGGAAATTTTATCCTTTTAAATTTTGCTCTTTACGTATTTTTTCGAAAAATGCATAGTTTTTGAGATATTTGCAAAATACCGATTTTGGCCGCCATCTTGGCAAGATGGCGGCGCTAGCGGCAAGTCTCGAATTGTGCATTTTATGGATTTTAGTTAGGGACCCTAAAACCTACAAACCTGCAAATTTTCAAAACTTCCGGACTTTTTTCCAGGTAAAAATCCCCAATGACTGAACTATAAGGGCGATTAATAAAAGAGTAAATATATTTTTAAATTGTTAGTAATTATTAACTGGAAATGATAATCGTGGATATGGTTATCCTTGAAAATTCGTTGAACGGTTCTTTCGATTACATCTACGGCATCAGCGACTACTTGTTGAGTAACTAAAGGATTTTCTATAACAGATAATAGCACAGCCAATTGATTTTGTTCAGTTCGGACAGGTTTATTTCTCACTGGTTTTGGGTAGTTTACATTTTCCGTTTGTACAAACCTCTCTAATATGTTTTGCAGGCTCCTTTTGTCTGGATTTCGTCGTTCCGGATAACGCTGTGCGGAGCGTAAACTCTGCTTGCCAAAAAAGAGTTCTTTTCGCATGCTCCTAATATAAAAATCGTATCTACGAGTTCTTCTTCGTTGTAGTCCATTACAAAAAACAATATAAAGTAATTATAACAGCTTAAATAATTACTAACAATTTAACAATATTTGAAACTTTTAGATTACCAAAGTCAAAATGATCTCTGGTCACTTTAATACCAATAAATTGTTTCTCAAAGCCACCTTCGATATTTTATTCATAATAATGACTGTTGGAATAGTTGATAAAACTAGTTTTCTGCAAATAAGTCTAGAGGCGTTAGAAATTGCGATAGGGTTGCAATTAGGAAAAATGTTTAATTTTTAATTCTGCATCGAATGACATAAAAATATACAGGGGTTCCTATTTGAAATAAGAAAAATAAATTGCTTTAAAGTTTGCAAAGTTTGACACTAAACTAGTTTGACACTAAACTTTGGACACCCTGTACAATTCGTATTAACCAAACTTGGTTAACGAAACTGTTAACCTTATTTAATAAGTACCTTTGTATAATTTTATTAACGGGGTATTATTTTTATTTTTTATTTATTTTTAATACCAGTGGTGCAAAACTGATATTTTTTAGTTTTTATTTTTTTTCGTCTATAATAGTGAATCGATTGTAATAAACTTTTAAGGGTATGTAGGTAACTATAGGAGGCACCCAAAAAAGTAAGAAAATATTTGGCATGTAAACTAAAAAAATACATCCTTATGCAGTCACACTTTTTTGGAACACCCTGTATGAAAAAAAATATTTTCCTGAAATGCGCCCCAAGATACAGATAAGGTGTGCAAAATATAAAAATTCAAACTTAATTATCAAGTGAGCTATATAGAAGACGGGAGGTGAGGTGCATGACCCTGTATATGGGAAAAACTACGTTGGCAATGTTTTTATAAATACCTATCTATTTCAGACAGCTTCTGATGCTTTGGGAGTTTCGTATTCAACAATCCAACGAATTAAGGCAACGGGGTTAAAGAAGAATGTAGATTTTAAGAATCACACTAATGTAGCTATATTCAGTAACGCAGCGAGGGGGGGGGGGGGGGGTTAAGGGTTAACCCCCCCCCCCCCCCCAGACGCCCAGACTAAGATGGTTTTTTACGGTTTAGAGCAGAGCTGAAGCCTTTGAAAATCGTAAAAAGTTAAAAAAAATAATAGTAGGATGAAACCCATTGGAAAAGGAAGAGAATATAACAAAAATGAAAGAAAAAAATAATTTACGGACGATCCGAGGTCGGGAAGTGGAAGGGGGTGAGTTTTTAAGGGTAGAAAACGATTTATCTCGATTTCCGGCAAAACTACAAGTCCTATGGAAAAACGTTAAATAGCATTGTAAAGCGTTGTAGGTAATAAAAAGATCTACAACTTTTGTATTTACACTTTTTTCACATAACCTCAAAATTTATGTGAAAAATTCAAATAACCAAGTTTTTGGTTTATAAAAAACATTTTTTTTTCACGAAATTTGGTGAAAACTTACCTTTTTATGTCCCAAATACACTGTAATTTTTTTGATTTAAAATATTTATTCTTTCATCTTATTTTGACTTAATATCGAAAAAGCACCCTAATTTTCAATCGAAAATTCGCACGTCAAAATATCTGCTTTTTTAAAAGAGTCGGTGGGCTTTTTGTTCCTTGAAATCTCTACTTTCTGATGGTGTAAAAAAATATACATTACTATGGTAAATGTGATGAAATCCCCTTTAAATCCTACCTTTAATTATATTTAGAACAACTATTTTCGCATATTTTTTGCGATCTTTATGTATTTGTAATTTTTTTGTTTATCAATGTAACATGGAATCTTACGTTTTTTGAATATTTAAAGTATAAATTTTAATAAATAGCTCTAAATTGTACATAATAATTTTTTAAAAAATGTCGGATTCGAGTTTTTTTCGTTTCTTTGCATTTTTTGAGAACATTTACCATAGTAATGTATATTTTTTTACACCATCAGAAAGTAGAGATTTTAACGAACAAAAAGCCCACCGACTTTTGTAAAAAAGCAGATATTTTGACATGAGAATTTTCGATTGAAAATTAGGGTGCTTTTTCGATATTAAGTCAAAATAAGGTGAAAAAATTAATATTTTAAATCAAAAAAATTACAGTGTGTTTGGGACATAAAAAGGAAAGTTTTCACCAAATTTATTTTTCTTGTAAAAGATAAAAATAAAAAACCAAAAACTTGGTTACCTATTTGAATTTTTCACATAGATTTTGAGGTTAGGATGTGTAAAAAGTGTAAATACAAAAGTTCTAGATCTTTTTATTACCTACAACTTTGCCATTTAACGTTTTTCCATAGGACTTGTAGTTTTGCCGGAAATCTAGATAAATCGTTTTCTACCCTTAAAAACTCACTCCCTTCCACTTCCCGACCTCGGATCGCCCGTAAATTATTTTTTCTTTCATTTTTGTTATATTCTCTTCCTTTTCCAATGGGTTTCATCCTACTATTATTTTTTTTGGTTTCAAAAATTATCGACCCTGGTCTAGTTTTAGTTTTTAAAATTTTGAAATTCTGTTCTTTTTTTTTTTAACCCCCCCTAATACAAAATTCTGGCTGCGCCACTGGCTATATTTATCACAAAATTTATGAACATACCGTAAAGAGAGAGTATTTATTGGATGTACAGAGCAGGTGAACACGTTACCATTTGCTCAATACAACTAAACCTTAAAATCATTGATTGAAATATCCATTGGTTCATTAGCGGACTGTTTAAAAAAATTAAAATTTAAACGGCGTAAATGTACTATATCAAACAGGCGTTTTTAATAGAGCAACTCCATATAGCCCAAAATCGAGTAGAATTTTTAAGAGAATTTAAGAATAACGGCATCTGTCAATTTCCGTTAAAACCTGTTTTTCTGGATGAAACCTTGATATACAGGCTTTTAGGCGAAGCTGGCATAATGATACTCTTCATACAGTTAAAATAAATCGTCAGAGGGTGTACGGTATATTATTATACATGCTGGATGGATTTGTGAATAATGCAAGTTTGATATTCAAGTCTAGTCTGAAATCTGGTGGTTATCATGATTCGATGAATAGTGAAAACATCGAGAAATGGTTTGAAGAAAAATTATTACCAAACATGGAAGAACCGTCGCTTATAAATTATCATGCATAACGCCACCTTTCATCCTAGGGAATTTGAAAAATTTCAAATACAAGTTGGTCAAAAAGATTAGTTATTGCATGGTTAGAACAAAGACAAATTCCTTTTAATAGTGAAGCAGCAAATCCCACCCAAACGTTACAAGTAATCTGGAAAGCGCTGTTTATTTTATTTTTGAAGTGAAAACTTCTTTAGGCGCGTTTAGCACTTTTTGTGGGCACTGAATTAAAGTGAGCCGTCACGCGTCGCCGTCAGGCGTCAGGCGTCAGACTCGGCTGTGCTACGCTCGAATTCAACTGCTATATTCAATCCGAACTGACCCTGACCCGAATGAACGTTATATGAAAGAGCATGCCGCCACCAGTCGCATTCCACAACAGTGTGCGTTTTATAGACACTCGTCTGCGTCTCAGGTATGTTCTGGCATTTTTTAAATTATATATTTACGTAGGGTGAAGTAAGGTTTACCGTAATTGCTTATTCCGTGGACCTAATTTATTATGATTTCTGACTTCTGATGAAGATGTAAAAATTCAAGGGTTGTTCAATTTTAGGAAATATCTTTTTTCGTATGCAGTAAAATTATCCCGTATTCCAAGTTTATGTTATTTTTGAATTATAATGATTTCTGACTTCTGTTGAAGATGTAAAAATTCAAGGGTTGTTCAATTTTAGGAAATATATTTTTTCGTATGCAGTAAAATTATCCCGTATTCCAAGTTTATGTTATTTTTGAATTATTATGATTTCTGAGTTCTGTTGAAGATGTAAAAATTCAAGGGTTGTTCAATTTTAGGAAATATATTTTTTCGTATGCAGTAAAATTATCCCGTATTCCAAGTTTATGTTATTTTTGAATTATTATGATTTCTGGCTTCTGTTGAAGATGTAAAAATTCAAGGGTTGTTCAATTTTAGGAAATATATTTTTTCGTATGCAGTAAAATTATCCCGTATTCCAAGTTTATGTTATTTTTGAAGTGAAAACTTCTTTAGGCGCGTTTAGCACTTTTTTGTGGGCACTGAATTAACCTTGTTGAAGATTTCACTTCTGTCATGTGGTCTTAAGTATACACAATTTTTTTTTAATTATTTTTGTTTTATTTTAATGGGTTGAACGAACTGGCATTGCAACATGGATATCGAGTTTTAAGACTTTCTCCATATTATTGCCACTTTAATCCTATATCCTATTGAAATGGTTTAATCGGAATGAAAGCGCTATTATGATGCAAAAGTAAGTTCTATGCATCCTTTAACAAATGACGTAGTTTTGGGTCTGTGGAATGAAGCCATAGAGAATGTAACAGTGAAAAAATGGAAAAATTATGTAATACACACTAATAAAATTATAAAATGATGTGTGGGAACAGGAAAGATTTATCGATGCTTAAGATACTCTTCTCCTTATTATTAACTTGGACGAATCTGATGATGATGATCCTTGCGGAGATGATTTTTTTTTTTTTGGTTTTTTTGGCTTTGCACATAATGCATACAGCCACTACCGTAACATGATTTATTTTAATTATTAAAAAACTGTATTTTGTATATTGTATATTTGTATACTGATGCACTAGAGATATGAGACTGATTTTCAAACACCAAATGTTTCATCCCATGATACATTTTACCCTAAATAATCTACTTATTTCTGACTTCATTAACAGTATAAAAATACTAATTACAAATTTGAAAAAACGCACTTGTATTTTACTTGTACAGGGTCATTCCCTATATATTGACCCATATGCTATTAATAGAGATATCAAAAAACTAAAATGCAGAAAGTTGTAGATCTTGATCTTAACTTTTTTTTTTAATTATTAGAAAAAACAAAAGACTGTTGGAACTTTAAAATTTTAGCACAATTTTTTTTTTTTTAATGGGACACCCTGTATATTATTACAAATTTGAATAGAGCTTTTTTTCCCGATTTCAAAAATATATAGTTTGACACATTTCTGACAAGCCGTTTAGGAAATATTTAAATTAAGTTTTGCTTTAAAAATTTATATTAAAATCACATATGGGCTACAACTAATCCCCATAATAGTATAGCAGAAATAAAATTCCAAGGTAGAAAAAGCTTGCAAGTTTGGTCCGGTATAGTTAAAAATAAAATTTTTGGCCCTATATTTTATGAGGCCACCCTTTCTGGACAAAGATATTTGGCATTTCTTCACAACGAAATAGAAGCTCGTTTAGAGAATTTGCCAGTCAATGAGTACTATCAGATGATCTGGCATCAAGATGGAGCTCCGCCACATAACATAGTCCCTGTGACAGAATATTTAAACAACCGCTCTGACGACTGGTTAGGAAGACACGGCACCATTCAATGGCCACCCAACAGCCCCGATCTTACTCCATTAGATGCTTTCCTATGGGGTTATCTAAAAAATCAGGTATATGCCGAGAGAAGCACAAACTTGCAGCAATTGAGACAAAAAATTACCCATGAAATCGAAACGTTAAACGACGACTACCCAGAATACATTTCAAATGCTATTAACAAATTGGAAGATGATTATATTGATTGTATAGATAGAAATGGCGGTCATATTCAGCAATTGTAATTATTTTATTTTGTAGATGTTATTCCCAATAAATTAATTAATGAATTATAATATACTTCGATTCATCGTTTAATTCATCCATAGCTACCCCGATTTTAATATAAATTTTAAAAGCAAAACTTAATTTAAATATTTCCTAAACGGCTTGTCAGAAATGTGTCAAACTATATATTTTTGAAATCGGGAAAAAAAGCTCTATTCAAATTTGTAATAATATACAGGGTGTCCCATTTATAAAAAAAAAATTGTGCTAAAATTTTAAAGTTCCAACAGTCTTTTGTTTTTTCTAATAATTAAAAAAAAAAAGTTAAGATCAAGATCTAAAACTTTCTTCATTTTAGTTTTTTGATATATCTATTAATAAAGCGGCTAGCATAATATGGGTCAATATATAGGGAATGACCCTGTACATAATATGCATCCGTCTTTATGTAGATCAAGCCTAAGAAAAATCATAACCTTTACCACCGGTAAGTCAAACTGACTGAATTAATTTACGACTTACCGCAGATATGGAGAATATGACGTAACGGTCAGCGGTCATTGAACAGATTTTATCTATTTACTTTGCTTTGCTGTTTAAAAGAAGCAAAAGGAAAGTACCTATTGTCTACGGATATTAGCCGTTTTCCACTAGGACATTTAGTTTTTGCAAAGTTGCAGCGCATCTCCACGTTTTCGTCAGTTATTTATTGTTTGCTGGGTGTTTTATGTATAAGTTACTAGCTATACACTGCGCGCGTTGCTACGCTACTTACCAAAATAAATTTAAAGGAAAGACATTACACAAATATCCGGCATCCCGGCATGCGTTGCGCCACTTTTTTTTATGCCGATACCTTCCTCGGCCTGCACACAACAACTCACCAAATTTTCATCGTAATCGGATAAATGGTATAGAAACGTATACGAGACATACAGACAGACAAACAAACATTCATTTATATATACAGGGTGTCTCAAAACTCAGTATCAAGATTTTAGGGGCGTATTTGCCAGGTCAAAATAAGCCTTTTTTTACTATAAGCATGTGTCCGCAAACGCTTCGTCACCGATCTACAGAGTGTTAAATTTTCAAAAAATTTTTATTTTTTCCTTCATAGCTCTTTTAGTTTTTGAGATATTAAGATAAAATTTAAAACATAGATTACGCTTTAGGGCTTACATCATCTAGTATACCGAGTGATTGTAAGAATCTACAGGGAGATATTTTTTCAGGGGTCATGCTCCCTTTTCTCCGCATAAACTTTTTTATAGTGCGCTGCTGGCGGATTCTGAAATATGCAGTACATTCTTTGTTTTGTTTATAAACTTTTTTATCTCTTATAATTTTTATGCATCTAAGATCGTTATCGAGAAAAAAATTTAAACAAATTTTTGTAATTCGCCATATTTAATTGAAATTTTTCAATGAAACAATAAAAAAAAACAAGTGGGCTTTGACTGCTATTTTCATTTTGTCGTTTACGCTTATTTTGAAGCATTTGACATTATTTAAAAGTTGGTTTATGCATTTGACATTATTTAAAAGTTGGTTTATAACTTATCGTATATTTTTTGATTTGTTTAACATTAAAATGGAAAATGGACCATATTCATTTGAACATCTGGCTGACATCCATTTCGTTTATGGTCTGGCTAATGGTAACGGGCTTAATGCTCAGAGGTTGTACGCGCTAAGATTTCCTAATCGCCGGCTTCCCAACTACAGAACTTTTATAAATTCCCATCAACACCTTCGGGAATACGGCGGATTTCAGACTCCAATGCACGATACTGGTAGACCAAGACAAGCACGCAACCCAGCAGTTGATGAAGAGATGTTAAATGTTATCGACGAAAACCCTGGTATGAGTACTCGACAAATAGCACGGCATTTGGATGTTTCCCGTTCAACTGTCTAGAGGGTTTTACACGAAAACATGCTATACCCATATCATATTCAGCGCGTCCAAGGTTTGCTTCCTCGAGACTTTCCACAGCGCTTGCAGTTCTCCAGATGGATACTGCGCAAGTGTACTGTGGATCCTGAATTTTTATCTCGTATCCTTTTTACCGACGAGGCTCAATTTACACGCGACGGAGTAGTGAATTACCACAATGTTCATATTTGGGCACTAGAAAATCCACACATGATCAGAGAATCTCGACACCAGGAACAGTTTAGCGTAAACATATGGGCAGGAATAGTAGGAGATACTTTAATTGGTCCTTTTATTTTACCGCGAATTTTAAATGGTGACACATATTTAAACTTCCTACAGAATGAATTGCCTGCATTAATGGAGGATGTGCCTTTACACGTTCGTCAACAAATGTGGTTTATGCACGATGGGCCCCCCCCTCATTTTCGAGTCACCGTCCGCGATTATTTAGACACAGTGTTTCCCAATCGGTGGATTGGCAGAGCAGGTCCAATTGCTTGGCCCCCACTGTCCCCAGATTGCAACTCGCTGGACTTCTTTTTATGGGGACATGTAAAGAGTCTAGTTTATGATGCAGGACCAGTGCCTTCCATCGAAGTTCTAACTGGACGAATTATGGATGCCTTTCAAACGGTAAGAAACAATCCCGGAATATTAGAACGCGTACGGCAGTCTATGAGAAGAAGAGTAGAGGGTTGTATCGCAGAAAGAGGAGGGCATTTCCAGCATCTTTTATAAAAAGTCAAAGTTGATTAAGTTTCTTATTTTTGAGGTAATGTTTAAATAATCTTATAACAAATAAGTATAGCGTCTTTTGTTTTCATTGTGGTATTTATTCCCCCCTGTTGTTATAAATGTTAATTAAATGTAGCTAATTACAAAAATTTGTTTAAATTTTTTTCTCGATAACGATCTTAGATGCATAAAAATTATAAGAGATAAAAAAGTTTATAAACAAAACAAAGAATGTACTGCATATTTCAGAATCCGCCAGCAGCGCACTATAAAAAAGTTTATGCGGAGAAAAGGGAGCATGACCCCTGAAAAAATATCTCCCTGTAGATTCTTACAATCACTCGGTATACTAGATGATGTAAGCCCTAAAGCGTAATCTATGTTTTAAATTTTATCTTAATATCTCAAAAACTAAAAGAGCTAAGAAGGAAAAAATAAAAATTTTTTGAAAATTTAACACTCTGTAGATCGGTGACGAAGCGTTTGCGGACACATGCTTATAGGAAAAAAAAGGCTTATTTTGACCTGGCAAATACGCCCCTAAAATCTTGATACTGAGTTTTGAGACACCCTGTATATATATAGAAGATAGATAACTCATGTCCTATAAATAATTAGATTTCATGTCACAAACTTATCAAATGGAAAACAGGCATAAAAAAATAACGAATTTCAAAAACATTTTTTTGTAATTTTCATATATTATATCACAAATTTAATCGATTAAACTATGCAACATATTTCGATCATGATTTTACTTGGAAAATAGTTGAATGCTCAATAATTTAATAAAAACCCGAGACTGCGACAAGGGCGGATCCAGGGAGAAGTTTCGGGGGGGGGGGCACTATTTAGTTGAATTATACAAGAGGTTAGACAACGTGTAGGGCAAATAGCGCCGCAGGCGATTTTTTTTGGGACCACGCCGAAATGTCATAAGAATGTGGTGTGGTGGGCACTATTTATGTTGTAGGGAGGTATTTCGGCGCATCGACGAATGCAAGAATGCAATCGATCAGTCATATTTCTTCTGTATTTCTTCGGTTCTTAGGGCGCTCGGGGGGGGGGGGGGCACTTGCCCCTAGTGCCCCCCCCCCTGGATCCGCCCTTGGACTGCGAAGCGGTCGAGGGTTTTTATTAAATTATTGAGCATTCAACTATTTACCAAAAAGTAAAATCATGATCAAAATATGTTGCATAGTTCGATTAAATTTATAGGTCGAGTGGTATACGGCTAGATCATTTCCCGAATAATTTAAGTTATGCATCCCATAAATGCATTGAAAAAGCTTGCTTAGCAACGTGTGTATGTAAATATTACAAATTCTGACATATTTTCATCGCCTTATGTCCAAATATTTGTATAAAATTTTTATCGAAAATGGCGTATTTACTGATAAAAACCAATATTAGGTTATTCAGACGACTGAAATTAATGTTTCTTTATAAACTGTTGCCGAGAATTGTAAGAATTAGTGATAAACTATAAAATAAAAACCAATATGGAGGACGAAAGTTTAACCGTGGTTAAACAGGTATTGGGATTTAATCAGTTATCTAAACAAAATTTAGTCGAAAAATGATGGTGTCTGATTGGTCTATTTGATAATGAGGGAAATAATCATTTTCAAACTTACCAGCCAGTGCCTAAATTCTCTCCTGACAGGATTTGCTCTGCTCGGTGCATCAGGATCAGTAAAAATCAGTGTGTAGTAGGCTTCAGCGTCTGCTTCATATGTAATATCAGGTTTTTCCTTATTATCAACTGGGGCTATTTCATTTCCTAAACTGACTGTTTTTCCCGATTTTGGGTATTTGACTTCCAGTAATTTTTCTGGTGGAGATGACAGCACATCTGGAATGATTTGGTTTTCGCTAAATGCCTAAAAGTTAGAATAAATAAGCTGCTTTTAAACAATCTTGGCTGAAACGTAATTTCGAAAATTGCATATTAACTTTAAAGGTATTTATTTAAAAATGAACGCTGTACCTATCAATTTATTTTTTTTATACTTCAACAAATTTAAAAGGTGAATTTTATATTTTTGTATGAAACTGACGGATAAATAAAAAAAAAACAGATAGCAAAAATAACTTTTAATTTACGGGTTTTTAAAGAAGTAGCAATATTTGATCGCCCATAAAAATGGAAATATTCGTAGTCATAGTAATTCTAAAAATTGAAAATATTTTGTCATATCATCAGACACGCGCGTATCACTTTAAAAACGATTTTTAAAAGTTATAGGTCGTAGGTACTTATTTAGATTATTTAATGACAAAGTTACCGCTACGTAAAAAAAATCGACATTGATCACAGACCCATAAAAAAAGTAGAATGCTTATTCCCCATAAGACCTGTGTGTTTAAAATAGCACCTCTAGGAAAGGCTTTAGGGTTATATGCACTTAAATGCAGCCAAAATATGCGCATATATATGCCCTGTTTGCCTTTAAAATATGCAGTTATTTTGTATTTTTTTACCAAATATGCATACTGGTATGTAATATTTCTCAATTTATTATAGTAACGTGAGGTAAAGAAAGTTAAGTTCTAAAAAATATGTTTATTTTTAAAAAAATGCAAAAAAAAACAAAGAAAAATAAAAGTAAACAATTTTTTAACCTAAAATTGTATAAAAGCCATTTTTTACTAAATATTTTTCAAAATTTTCAACTAAAAAGGATTGTCTTCTAATAATAAAAATATGTTTATACAAAGAAAAATTTCTTTCAACATCTACTGATGTAATCGGACAATACTGCAACTTAGGTAGCAAAATATAAGGCCAAGATACAACTTCGTTGGATGGTTTATCCTCATAAATGCTTTTTACTGCAGTTAAGTAAATCCTTCATTCTTTTTTACAGTTACATCCAATTTGTTCCTTACTTGACCTCCCACTTTAACGGGAATGTTGTTACATTTAGCAGAAAAAGTTTCAACAATACCTACTTAAACTTATATTTCTACTCTCCAACGAGGATATTATGTCCGGTGTAAAACTGAAATTAGGTAACCTTAAGGTAGGAGTATCAACATGCTTGCCAACCTATAACCTATTTCGCGTAGATTTATTTATGTTTTCTAGCTTTTATACAAAATTTAAAGAAAATCAGTATCGACTTGATATTCTCTAGGTAATAATTGACATATTTAATAAATATCAAGGAATTTCATAACTTATTTTAGGAGAATTGTATAGCGAAAAATATCGGGTAAGATTTTTTTTAACATTATTATGTCATTGTCACTCATTGTTCTTTCACTATACAATTCTCCCAAAATTAGCAATGAAATAAATTGATATTTTTGTAATATATCAGATACTACCTAAATAATGTACCGACGATATTGATTTTCTTTAAATATTAGTTATTAAAATAATAAACTTAAAAAATCAACGCAAAATAGGTTATAGGTTGGCAATAGATTGAATGACGTTGAGAATTCAACCTTAATAAAAACAAGATCCTTAACTACACATGCACTTTTTAACAACCCTTTACTTTGCAAAACACACTGCGAATCGTCATCTAAATCCAAAATTAGTTCTTTAATGGCTTCGAAATGCTCTGCGTAGAATATTGCGGCCTCAATCCATATTCCCCACCGGGTAATTACAGGTTCTGGAGGTAAACTAACTCCTGGTAATCTTTCCTTATACAACTGCACTCTTAGAGGTGCTTTTGGAAAAACTTTTTTTACATTTGAAATTAATTTATTTACCAAAGGTTTATTTACCAGAAGTATGTAAGGTACCTAAGCCTTATATTGCCATGTTCCTAATATTGTCACCCAAGCCAAAATCATGACGTCATTACTCTTGCGGCCGATATACGTACTAAACCCATAGACAATTTACCTTTAGATAAACAAACAATAATCACGAATGTGGCAGTTTTATGGCCTCGCGCATGTAAACAAAACTGGGAACTATTAGACATGCGCACTGCAACATTATCGTTTGACGAATGGGAAAATAGAAAGGTCCGGACTTTATAGACCAAATATTGCCATGACAATATTTGGCATATATGTATGCTATTTGGCTTATGTAATTTAATTTATAATTAATATGTGGCAAATAAATAATTTGTTGACCACAAATTAATAATAATATATTAGTTTTCAAAAAAAAATGTTCTGATTACCCAAGGATGATAACTAACGATTATTGCCAGATTCAGAAGCTTCCCTTCGTGATGCATCCTACACAGATTTGAATACACATCGTTCAATGACATGGGTTTTTTGGTTACTTCTGAAATAAAAGTTTCGTCGTCACAAAGGAAGCCTGCTATTAATTCAAGGGCCCAAACACTAACGAGAGATTTATTCTCTCCTAAGCAAAAAGTCGTACACACGAAATCTGCTCCAAAAAAAGTCGTACAATAAAATCGTCGCTTGTGGTTAAGTCTTATTGGTTCTGTTTCCTATGCAAAATAGAAAAGCAAATCGATATGACGTTGTGTGACAAAGAAATCTTTATTTGTCCAGTGAGACAATGTTTTTTTTTTAAGAATGTTATATTTTTGTTTTTTTATAAGAAATTTCCTTTTTATTTTGTAGCTGGGTAGCATTTACGATATTATGAAGTGTACCTACCCAAATATAAATAAAGTTCTGTTTGTTATTTTGCTTATTTCAGTGTTTTTAGTGGTATTCCTAATATTGCCACTACATGGCAATATTTGGGTTACATGTTCCAAATATTGTCATTTTGTCATTTTGCAATGTTTTTTAAAAATGATAAAATAAAAAAAATAATTGAAATTACAAATATATGGTATGCTTTCCATATAAGAGGACATGCTGTAGAATGCTTTTCATTACGTACAGGTTGATCTAGTTGAAAATTTCCTTAGGGTGGCAATAATTGGCTTAGGTACCTTATTACAAATCGATATAAATACAGTTTGTTAAGCGGGTAATAATAACGCATTATTAAGTGACAACAAACAACCCCTAACAAGATACCTACAAACCCCGGAAACACCCAATTGTGTATAACCAAAATGTAAATATAATTATTATCATCTTCAGATGGAAAAATCCCTGAAATAAGTACCAAACTGGACATTAAACCGTTGACGTTTTAAATTTTTTGATAAAGCCGAAAACATAAAAATATGCTCTTAAATTAATTAATTATTTATGAAAAATATGCATTATATTATAAAATTGACAAAATATGCAATATATGCATTTTGCATATAGTCCGCCCTTTAGTAATGAGTCTTAAAGAGTGCATTGTTTTATTAAAATAATATATTATAAATATCATAAAGATCCAGATTTTAGTTTATTTTTTTTATCTTTCAACAAACCCAAAAATTAAAACAACCCTGTATTTTCAAAGTGGGCGCGCGTCGATCGCTACGAAGTTACAGTCAGTTGGACTGATGTTGCCTACTCAAATTAGTGGATGGCAACCTATAAAAACCAAAATCCTGTTATTACAGAGATAGTGTATACGATCTTAGTTAAGACAAAAAGACAAAAAACTAAAAAAAAATTTGATGACAGACTTGTCAAGTCCACGTGGACTATCTTCGAACATCTGTATAGGGAGCAATCAATACAAATTTTGTTATATTTGTATTGTAGTTTCAGTGTGTGATGCAGTAAATAGGGAACTTTCCAATTTTTTTTTCAATAATATGATTTAGTTAGGCCTAAAAAAAATATTCCCCAATAAAATCAGTAATATGGTAAACATTCTTTAAAGTTTCGCGCGTGTCAAAAGCATTTCAAACGACCTTTAAAGCGCGCCAAGCCCGATGACGTCAGGAAGTATGATGTTTCCGTCATCCGTCATCCTGACCGGTGGCCGAGCTACCGAGTTTGCATTTGAATTGCCGTGTGTTATTGTTATTGTATTGTTGTTTTAAGGTGGAATTCTCAACGTCGTTCAATTTATTGCCAACCTATAACCTAATTCGTGGATGTCCCACACGAATTATACTTCTTGACGTCACGACCCGTTTTTACCCGCTTGGGATAATTTCAATTTTGGGGCATTTTTAAATCTTGCTAGCGGTCTTTTGGGACGAAATATGTAGTTTTTTTTGCTGCCATATGTTTTATGACAATATAATACTTATGATTTATAGAATTTTTTCCCTATTTAAAATTTTTGTCAAGTCCCTATTGATCTTACCACCAATATTTACGTTGTCTTAACTGACTTCGTATTACTATAGTGTGCCATTTATACAGCAGGTTTCTACTTTTTTTTATAGGCCTATGATATTAATCAAAATTAAGGAATTATAAAGAATAGGTACCGGAAGAGGGCACTCAGACCAGAGAAGCTTATTCCTGGCCCCCTATACGACCGGCCACTGGTATTATTTGCCAGAATAATTATAATGGACTTTGATATAAATAAGTAAGATTAAAATATATTTATCTTTAAAAGGAGCAATTTTTAATAACACATAAATTATCAATTTTTTTTCTAATTGAGTAGACGTAGACAAGTAAACAGAATTTTAATTCGGAATAATACCGATTAATTCATTAGGTATGTTTATCTTTTATGTCAATTGCCTGTATGTTTTTAAAATTTTAGACATAATTCGCACAATAACAGAATTTTAATTAATTTAAAAAATAACAAAAACAATAAAAGGCATTATCAGAGCCCAGGCAAAGGTCAGAGAAAAAATTATATTGTTAAAACCGTAAATGGAAAACAATTAATAGGCAATTAACGTATTACCTGCGCCTATATTCTTAAAATTTATTTTATTTTGAGAAAGTTCTGAAAACACCTTTAAAATCTAGTTTTGAAGGGCTGACGAATAGTATGCCGGTGTGCCACAGAAACTTTAAAGAAAGCTGTTTTTTGAAACTACTAAAATTGCCACTATTTATCTTAAAATTCTTGAAAGTAAACACGTCGATTTTCAGAACTGAACAATTTTTACTGGTAACACGGTATTTTCTATATTATAGTCTATCTCTAGATGTCATCTCTCCTAAGAATTTAAGAGAATATGTGTGTTTGTTTTAACAGAAAAGGGGTCGTAATTGCACAAAATACGAAAGTAAACATAACTATATATGACCAGCTGAATAACATCTGCCTTGCTCTACCAGCTCCAGAATATGTATGTCGTTCTTCGTTCTTCTTCATATGCCAAAAGCATAAAAATAACTACTCTAATCAACACAGCACTGCAGAGCGCATGCGAATCGTCAACAGATCGGCAAATCGAATTGAAAAAATAATGCAATAATGCATATCGAACTCTGCTGAGTATTACGTTAGGAAAACTAAGATGTAAGTAAACATATTCAAAAATTTAAATATTATTTTGTACCTAGTGAATTTTCATTTTAAATAAGCCATACATCAAAATTGTCCCCAAAGTGTAATCAGAGCTTTAACATCAGAGGGCAAAAATTAGGTTCGTTTTACAGTAACAACTTTTAAAATTACAAATGCGGGACTGCGGGACAGCAGGACAATATTCCCTTTTTACCATTACATGTAAACTTGTATAGGCTTTAGTGTTGTCCACCTCTCCATCAAATTCTTCTTTAATTTAGTTGAATGGAACAACAAAAGTAAAATTTATTTAATGAAAATGAATTTAAATACAAAAAAATGTAACCAAGGTCTTAAACAAATATTCTATTTATTTTTAAAATCATATTTTTCAACTCCATGAAATTTGAGTTGGGCGAGACTCATCGATATTTTTAAAGTCGATAACTGCTGCATATATTATGATGATTTGCAAAATAATATGTTCATTCCGGGACTTGCGGTCAGTGGCGGCTGGTTAATGAAGGGCTCTTTGGCGCCGCCCTCCCTGCAATTATTTCAAACAGAATCCAAAAATACTTTACTTAAAAAAACAATAACGCAATGTATGTATGCAATCAATTAAAATAATTCAAACCAAACGTAGCCCTATTCTAACGGGCAGGCTATACTCACAGACAAGCGAGTTGTGCGCTCTCAAGGTTGTACTAAGCGCGGGCGGCGGCGGGCGACCGATTATCCGTCCCGATTCAACGCGCCTTCTCGATGGGTTGTCATGACCACGGAGGCCTGACGTCACCTACACATCGCACAACGAGCGGCCACGGAGAGCTCCAATTTTCCGCGCCCACTGTTCGCGAATCGCGATGCGACCTGTCGTCTGTCGATGCCGTTGACTCGCTGACGTTTTGTTTATTTGTTTTGAGTTATTTATTAGTTACATTATAAAAGTGGAAAATGTCGTGTAATATGAAGGTCAGTGATTTACAGAAGCTTGTGTTTAGTTCTCTGAAGTGAAAAACTTGAACATGAAAAATGCTAGAAATTGAACATAGTACAAGTGCAATCAAAATGTAAAAGTAAGGCACAGTTTACGCGTAAGTTTGACAAAGAAATATATAGTAAAAATCCTGGATATGCGGTTGTGAGGACAAAAATTCTTTTTTTTGTTTCGTGTCTTCGATCTTTTTGACGGGGATGATAATTGGACTATAAATGGGGTGCAGGACTTAAAACATCTTTTAGAGAAAATAAAAAAACATGAAAATAGTGCAAAACATCGTCATAATGTGGTAAGTTTTGAGATGTTAGGACAAACTAATATTTTAACTTGTTTAAGTAGTGCTTATGCTAATGAAACTAAAATTCACAACGAGAAAGTTAGAAAAAACCTCGGAAAAAAGAGACAAGTACTTTCGAAAATAATATACATTTTAAATTTTTTTTATTTAAAGCCAGCGCCCCCCCCCCCCTTACTCGCTAGTCACGAGCCGCCACTGCTTGCGGTACAGATTTAACAAATGCGGGATGAATTTAGGTAAAATTTTAGAGGAGGGAAAATTCTAAAGAATACGGGAGTGTCCCGCAAAATGCGGGACGGTTGGCAGCCTTATTTTACAAGCAGTGATGCACTCTTAATGGGGCTGTGGCACAACAATATCAAATTTGATTCACACAGAAAATTGTACCGATCGATCTGCCTCGGCGATCCTCCAAACATGTAAAAACGTATCTAGTATATAGATAGGATGGTTTTAACGCAGAGGAGAACTTCAATATCCGCACACCTTAAAAATATTACCATCACATCACAGCACAACACAAGTATTATGCACTAAAAATAATATTTAAAATATTATCGTATATTAACTAACCAAGGAAACCATTTTTGAAAAATTAAAAACCAAGTAATTAACTGCTCTCACTGTCTGACCTTACTGGTTTGACCTCTTCGCAGACTAATACGCCAATTAAAAATTAAATCGTTTTAAGTATATATAGTATATAAAACGAATTATTGATAAGAAGGATCGTTGATAAGTCCAAAAAGACGCTCTTTCAACGTATCTGTTGTGTATAAAAGCACTAGACAAACTGTTTCAATCCGATAGTGTTGAAACTCGAGTGGTTCGGCAAAGAGTTATTTTAACGAAAAGTTGTTCTAACAAATTAGATTTTTGTGTTTGGTAAATTCCTGTTAATACTGATAACAAGTGTTAATATTTGTTTTAGGTATGTTATTTTTGCTTGCATTTTCATCTCACCAATGGCGCAACATGGGAAATCGAGTGCAAAAGTGTTCCCTTGTTTATTTTAAACCGACAATTTATTTTTATTTATTAGAGAGCATAATTTGACAAACTTACTAGCGAAATTTTGACGTAATTTATTTAGTACCTAATTATTTAGAAAAATGTAAATCTAAAATTGACAAATTTAAACTGACATTTAAACGAACAGTTAAAAAATTGGCCACACTTTGAAGTTGACACTGGCAAAATTATTAAAATATTTGCTGGTGTCTTCAAAAAAATAATTCAGACCCGTATTAATTATTTTAGGCGCATAATATATAAGACATAATATTTATTAAATAACTTTTGAACATGCATCAAATTAGTTTATGTTGCTTTAAAGTTACTAAATAGAGGAAATTTATGTTTTTTTCATATTATTCCAATACAGGGCAATAAGTTTAGTATTTAGGACCAAAAATTTAATTTTAAAAAAATAAGCCTAACAAGAAAATAAATAATTAAAAAAAAAAATTAATTTAAAGCATCTAAATGTATGAAATGTGTGCTTTATTTGTATAAACCCAATACAGCGCAATAAGTTTAGTAGGTAGTTTCATCCAAAAATTTAATTTAAAAAAATTAAGCATAGTTTAGCCCATGAGGTTAACCCTAAATAAAAATTATGTTTAAAGTTATTTACCTATTTTGGAAATAGTAGTTGCATTAAAGTAATGTATGTACCTACCTATTAAATATAACTGAAAAATGTTACCTAATCGGTGAGCAGACAAAGTTTCTGACATTAAAATTCAAATCCCAGCGAAGGTATAAAACTTTTTTAATTTTTAAAACTTTGTTTGCCGATTCACATTTTCCAGTTATATTTAACCCAGAAATTGAAAACTACCATTTCTAAAATTATTACGGCTATTCTAGATATCATTGCCATGTTTAGAGGTCTAATATCGGATTCCTACACAGAAGTCGCTATACAGGGTGATTTACGGTGGATGGAACGTTAGACGTTTCTGACGAACCAGTAAAGGAATCGTTCTGAAAATTTGGTCGCGTACATAAACGAACATGCTCTACCTATCTAAAATATTTTTAACAATACAGTGTTGCCGCTTCTACACAAAAATAATAGCTACTTCGATATTTTAAATGAAACACCCTATATATTATTAAATTTTTAATTTCTACATAAAATTATAATTATTTTTTAATAAAAGCATTATTAGTCTATGCTTAATGGTTTCCGAGATATTGTCTCTTGAAAAATGACATTTTTGAACTTTGTCAGCTTCTAGCTTTTTAACTGTACGTCTGAGAGCAAAACGGCTTACATGTCCCTATCTTCGATTTTTATTATCTTCCCAAAAGTAACAACTTCCGGTTAAACCGGAAGTATTATATTTCCTACATCCGGTTTAACCGGAAATTGACACTTTTGGAAAAATAATAAAAATCGAAGATAGGGACATGTAAGCCGTTTTGCTCTAAGACGTACAGTTAAAAAGCTAGAAGCTGTCAAAGTTCAAAAATGTCATTTTTCAAGAAACAATATCTCGGAAACCATTAAGCATAGACTAATAATGCTTTTATTAAAAAATAATTATAATTTTATGTAAAATTTAAAAATTTAATAATATATAGGGTGTTCCATTTAAAATATCGAAGTAGCTATTATTTTTGTATGGAAGCGACAACACTGTATTGGTAAAAATATTTTAGATAGGTAGAGCGTGTCCGTTTATGTAAAGGACCAAATTTTCAGAACGATTCCTTTACTGGTTCGTCAGAAACGTCTAACGTTCCATCCACCGTGAATCACCCTGTATATAAGCTAAATATAAGGGCTTTTAAAAATGCCATAGAGCTTTAAGTGCATATGGTAGTAATGTGGTATGAAATTCATAACCTTCTAACCACAAAATCATTTCACGTTTTTATATGACATAAAATAGTAAAGTTATGCGTGTGTTACGTATTTAAGCAAAAAAGGAAGAGTAGTTGACAGAAGGCCAAATTTATGCATGAAAAATTTACACTTTTGCTAGTGAATTTGGCTTATCAAATTGTTTAAGAAAACATAAGTCCTAAATAAAGGAGGGAGGCAATATTTAACAACCGTACATTTAGCATGGGATTTTCTATGTTGCGCCAGCGGAAGCATCACCCGGGTAGACTATATGTTTTTATTAAATGACTGTTTTGTGCTTTTCTCCACAAGTAATTTTTGTCATATTTATAAAGAAGTAAATATAATATGCAACATTCTGTAAAATTAAAGTAGCTATACAAATTGCAAATAATAAGATAAAAATCTAAAATCTGCTCATTTGAAAATGAGAATCAAAGATACTTAATATCTAATTAATATTAAAACCATATGCTTTGTTACTTACCGCAACTACCTCATTAGTTGTACGTTTATTATGTCCACAGTGACCAATCGCCGAACCAACCACAGCTGATAGTAAAAATAATTGTAGTTTCATAATCTAGAATTAATTTTTTTTTAAATATAGTGGATTTTTAAAATAATTGTTAAACTAAAAAAAAAATTAATTTTTTTGTATGATAAATAAAAATTTAGACCCAATAGATACATTCAAATTGCCTGGGAGTCATAAATCGCGCGTTTTGTACATCATAATGTTTTTTTTTAAAATGTCGAAGTACCATTTTTTTGAATGTATAGATATTTTAAAGCTCGTTCCGAATTTTTACATTGTCTTTAAAAATTAACTGATTTTAAACATGTTGGTCCTTGTACCAGAAAATAAATATATTGTCATGGCAATTTAACACTTAACAATTGCGTACTTACAAACTTTTTTGTGGTTATATTTATTTCAATTAACTGACCATTCTTTGCCATGATTTGGCTTTTATCTAAGTATTATAGGATATCCCTTCTACAATAAAAAAAATTTTAATTAAATTAAAAAATTAATTAATTATATTATACCTAATTGGATACCCTTTACCTATTCCATAAAAAAATACAGTGTGATCAGTAAAGTCATCACCATATGGGATTTTTTTTATTAAGGTTGAATTCTCAACGTCATTCAATCTATTGCCAACCTATAACCTATTTCGCGTTGATTTTTTGAGTTTATTATTTTAATAACTAACATTTAAAGAAAATCAATATCGTCGGTACATTATTTAGGTATAGTATCTGATATATTACAAAAATATCAATTTATTTCATTGCTAATTTTGGGAGAATTGTATAGTGAAAGAACAATGAGTGACAATGACATAATAATGTTTAAAAAAATCTTACCCGATATTTTTTGCTATACAATTCTCCTAAAATAAGTTATGAAATTCCTTGATATTTATTAAATATGTCAATTATTACCTATAGAATATCAAGATTTTCTTTAAATTTTGTATAAAAGCTAGAAAACATAAATAAATCTACGCGAAATAGGTTATAGGTTGGCAAGCATGTTGATACTCCCACCTTAAAAGCTTTATTCAAAATTTGACTTTGGCATCAAGTTCTGCTTCGATCGAGATGAAAATTAAGCAAAAAAAAGAGTAGTCACGTGATTCGCATTACCTGTCAAATTTTAATTTTTTCCAAAAAATAATTCAAAAGTTGGGTTATTTCTGAAAGAATCGAAATGTATTAGAAAAAGTATTTTTTATTGCAGTTTCTAGCCCACATCTAAAATTTCAGCTGCATAAGATAATTTAGATTTTTTATCCATATTTTGTAAATTGCAATACCTACTTTTGCAAAATAAGACTCAATGCAACCTACATAAAACTTCTTAGTTTTGGCAATGCTTTATTTCAGATACATTTTCTTTAAAGTAGCGTCATATGAAATGTGTGTTTTTCTACAAAATCAAAATTGGGCTATTAAAAATTGGTCGCATGTGATGCAAAGTTTATTTGTTTTTGACCCTGTCCTGTATAAGGTAACTTCATAAAATATGTATTTTTGAAAACGTTTTGTGTCTGAAAGTAATACACCTTAATCAGGCTAGGATAACTTAAATGGTGAAGGTCGTCCCCTGTTCGTTTAATTTAGTCCCCCGGTCGCTAGTGGCGCTATTGTAGGAATTTTGTTTTATAAGGTTGTTCATCTCCTAACGTTGGTAGGAACAGAATATTCATTTAGAATGAGCATGGCCAACATTCTGTACCTCTCTCTCTCTCTGTACCTGCATAATATGTGCGAGAAAGATAAAAATATGGCTTGTTGTGACAGATCCTGAAGTCTTACCTGGACTGGTGAAAGATTGTCATTGAGTCATTGTCATTTTATGATTGCTTTGTCAAATATATAAAAAATAAAGTTATTATTAAATAATTATTCATATATAATTTATAAACTTAACATGGCGCAGTCGGTAGTTTGAGAATCGTAAATAGGTATATATTTAATATGTCGCGACCAAAGAAATCGGGAAGAAAAACCAAGGCAATTAACAAAAGCGTGGAACCTCCTGAAGACTTCATTAATGTCGCCCAACGATTGGAAAGTACAGCGAAAGCTATTAAAGATATAGAAAGAAACTTTACTTCACAACTTAATGAACTACAAGGTACAATACCTAGTTTATTAAATAAAAACTTTGAAAATAACACGGAATTGTTAGAAAAATCTACAGAAAATAATAATATAATAATGTAAGCTGTTTTTTTTATGTAAACCATAATTATGTAAATATCTAATATTAATAAATCTTGTCGCCATATCAAAGAAACGTTGTTATAATTTCCTTTCGTTCTCCCAAATTATTTTAACTTAAATCAGATGTTTCGCGCTTCAAACTTTTCCGTTAAGTTGGAAGCGCGAAAATTTGAATTGAAAGTAATAATAAAATTTAAATTTTTATGCTTGGCGCCTACCCCCACCACGACTATATTTAGTTTTTCCACCGGTCGCATGTGGCGCTATCAGGGAACCAATTTAGTATGTTAAGTTGCCTATCTATCCTTGAGAGCGCGCAACTCGCTTGTCTATGACCTTAATATTAAGACAAAAAAGAACACAGTGTCATCAGTAAAGTGTTCATTAAGTGGAAAATAAATTTTAGTGGTGGGTAAAAAATCAAAATTATCTTATGCAGCTAACATTTTGCATGTGGGCTAGAAAATGCATTTAAAAAAACTTTTTCTAATAACTTTTTTCGATACTTTCAGAAATAACCCCACTTTTGAATTATTTTTTGGAAAAAATTAAAATTTGACAGATAATGCGAATCAAGTGGCTACTATTTTTTTTGCTTAATTTTCAATTCGATCGAAGCATAACTTGATGCCAAAGTAAAATTTCGAATAAAGTTATTAATAAAAAAAAATCCCATATGATGCGGACTTTACAGGTCAACACTGTATATAGGTATTAAATTAATAAACCTGCAACCTGCCTATAATAAAATATTGCAGAAAATACAGCTTAAGAACAAGGCTAGTGGCTCGTTCACCATTTCGTTTCTTGATCAGAAGGTCGTTATTTTTTCGTTTTATCCAATAATCAGCCGAAACACCATTTTTGGAACACAATTACCTACCATGTATGCCCCTCAACCCCTCTCTATTTCCCATACGGAAAATACGAAGTTGTTCGCAAAGCGTTCCTTTAAGAACTTAGCTAAGCTAAGCAATGATTTTTACTTTGAAAAAATCTTTGCTGTGCTTTTATTTTAACTTAGCCGTTGGCTTTGTTATGCTGTTTAAAAGCAACTAAAAGGAACTCAACCTTTGTCGGTGGATATAAAAACTTGCCCTAAACCTTTTGGCAATATCCACAAACACCCTCATTTGTGTTCTGTCTCTGTGGCCAACGAACAGTGCGGTGAACGTGGCACCGTTTATCAGCTGACGTTTGTTTACTTTTAATTTTTGACAGTCATGGTAATTTCAAATACATTATTTTGCATTTTTGTCTCATTCATATCAATAATTGTAATTTCACGATGATTATAACATCCTTCTTATTATTCCAGATTCCGATCGTAATTACTAGACTGTACAAAAAGATGGCTTCAGTTATCCCGGCAGTAACAAAAATCTCTCCCAGAGTTACAAGGATTTTAGGATGCAATCCCGGCATTATGACCCTGCAAGGAACTAATACTTACATAGTTGGAACAGGAAAAAGGTAGGCACTAAAAAAATCACAGGTTCTGTAACTAATCAACCTAATATAATGAGAAAGATTAGCAAACACACATTTAAATTACTGTAAAAAAGTGAAAGTATCTGTAATAACAACCCAATGATCTTAGCTAGCAGATCATTGTAACAACCAATAAAGATTTAATAAGGTCAAGTTTGCAAAGCTCTTAAAGCCAATAAGTTTTTAGACTTAGAGTTTGTTATGTTAACTGTATTCTTTTTTTAGGAGAATTTTAATTGACACTGGAGATGCTGACGTTCCCCAATACATTAGTCACCTAAAAAGTGTTTTAAAATATGAGGACATCGACCTGGCTCACATTTTTCTAACTCATTGGCATCATGATCATGTAGGAGGCCTTATTGATGTTTTGGAAGAATTGCCTGAATTTACAAGTACGTATTAGAAAAAACTAGACTTTAAAGTAAATAAAAGACCAATGAGAGTACAATCCCATTAGAAAGTATATTTAAAAAAAAAGTGCATACCTACTTTAAGATTTATTTATTGGCAAGCCCATTTTTACAAACATTATAAATATTAGAAAGCAGCTACCACTAACAGCTAATATACATAAGTTATGTAATTTCTATTTTGGTATACAATATTATGAATTAAATTTTTGATAACCTATAGCTTAAAGAGATGGACAGTACCTACCAATATTAATTTTATTTATACTAAACTAATTACTTTTCTAGAAACTTGTGAAATTTGGAAATTCCCACGCTACAATGATGAGAAAATTCATCAAGACATAGTTTCCTTAAAGGACGGACAAGAAATTTCTGTTGAAGGTGCTACTATTCGAGTGTTGCATACCCCAGGACACACCACGGATCATGTTGCCTTTCATTTGGTGGAAGACAATGTCATTTTCAGTGGAGATTGCATTTTAGGTGAAGGCACAGCAGTTTTTGAAGATCTTCATGACTATATGGAATCTTTGAGGACAATTTTGACTGTACAACCCAAGGTTATATATCCTGGACATGGGAATATCATTTATGTAAGTTTTAGAAGCATAATTATTATTGTTACCTACCATTTGTAATGAAAATTTTAAAAAATTTACCTACTTTAGTTCATACGTGGAATTATTTCTTGCTTTATCTTTCACCATACACTAATTGTTTGTATTATTTTTTAGGACCCAATTGAAAGAATTCAATACTACCTTTGTCATCGTCAAGAGAGAGAAAAACAAATAGTTGATGTTTTAAGCAACAACCGGAAACAACCATTTAGCGAATATGACCTGGTGTCCATGATCTACACAGACTTACCTAACCAACTCGTAAAGGCTGCTGAAGGCAATGTAAACCACCATTTAGAAAAATTATTGAAAGAAGATAAAGTTAAAAAGGTGAACAGCATGTGGCAGTACAAGGAAGAAGAAAGATGTGTCTACTAATGAATGTGTATTGGTCTTATCAATATTGTGATATTAAGTTATGAATGTTGAGATTATGCATTTAAAAAACCCTTATTGGTGTAAAAAAAGAGAATTGTTTACTTATGTACATATTGCTTCTAAATTTCTATTTAAAACAGAGGGATTTTTTAAGTGAATACTCTCAAAGCCGTTAAGATTTTAAGTGTGAAGCGATTGTGTATATTATTTTCCTTTCTGCCGTTGTTTTAAATAGCATATGAAGAAAAATGTATATACCAAATTGCTGTGTGTATTGTGTACATGACTGCCGATTTATATTTAGAATGCGAATTTTATATGTTAGGGTATGTAAATAAACGTATTATATCGATTTACTATCTCATAGTCATTTATTCATGAACTTACATTCATTTAAAATAAGAAGTGTTTCATTTTGTAACATACAAAAATAACATTGTTAAATAAATAATTAAAGTAATAAAAAGATTTTAACAATAAAATAATTTCCTAAAAATCACCTTCTTATTTTTTTGGAGGGTGGAGGCATTATATCGGAATCGTCATTGTATCGGTAGTGTTCTATATATTCCAGGAGCTTTTCTTTTGTTATTGGATCTGATATACTTCCACAGACGGCTAAAAAAAAGGTTACAGTTATTTAAAATTATAAAACACAAAAAGTACTTAGAACGTCATTTTAAACTAAATAAGTAAATTTTGAAAATGGGCATGACTTCCAAAAATACCATACTTAATTAAAATCATTCTTATCAATTGATAGGAAAAGTATGACGCCATTCAGCTTTTATCTATCGTTTTAATGTTATGACTATGAGATATTACTTTGCGCGCGGAATTTTCCTATCTATCGTTATCTTTTAATGGCGAATGCGTCATTAACCCTAAAGCCGGCGTAATTTCCGACGATACAATGATCCTGATTGATCTAAATTTTTGGCGCATCGACACGACGTCGTCGTATATGAGTTAAAACTATTTATTTTAAATTTCGTCAAATGTATGTTTCTTGAATGAACCTCACCTATAGCTTAAATCGTAGCCATCAAATATGACAGTGATAATAATATTAATAATCACAGGAAAAATAGGTTGCGAACGATATAAAATTAGAATTTAAATCATAAAACATACATACCGGGTGTTTCTCAAAAGACGTTCACCCCTATAACTTTTCTGTATTTATAGATATTAAAATGAAATTTTGAGATTATGCAGATAAGATGAGTCTGCATTTATTGGCATAATTTTCAATTTGTTAGCACTTCCGGTTTGACCGGAACTGACCTTGACTTTGGTATTTTAAATGGGACATCTTGTATATTTTTACTTATTGGAATTCAGCATAACATTCTGAGTGAAATGACACCTCACTTGTCATTTTTTGACGTGTTATAACTTTTTATTTTTAATCTAGAGTGCTACAAATTAATTAAATCTGTTAATTTATAGTCGAGTACCTAGTATGTGAAAATTAAAATTATGTCATAATAATTGACTTTCTAAGTTTCACAAGCATTTAAAAAATGAAATTTTGTTTTCTTGACGTTTACTCCATTTTTCCAAATGGAACGATGGTAGTTCACTAGGATATTTAAAACGAGCATTTTTTTCCAACAATTTGATACCATACACTCCTATGCTATTTTAAAATTGACATTGAAAAATTTGCGTTAAGTCCCAATCGCAAATTTAAAAGCGTTATGCATTATTGCCGCCCTGTCTTTTCTAAAGAAATATAAAGGCGGCTTTGAAAAACAATGGAATGGTTTTGAAAACCAATATCGTCAAGAAAACAAAATTTCAGTTTTTAAACGCTTGTGAAACTTAGAAAGTCAATTATTATGACATAATTTTAATTTCCATATACTACTTGACTGTAAATTAACAGATTTAATTAATTTGTAGCACTCTAGATTGAAAATAAAAATAAACGTAAAAATGTTATAACACATCAAAAAATGACAAGTGAGGTGTCATTTCACTCATAATGTTATGCTGAATCCAAATAAGTAAAAATATACAAGATGTCCCATTTAAAATATCAAAGTCAATGTCACTTCCGGTCAAACCGGATTGAAAATTATGCCAATAAATGCAGACTCATCTCTTATGCATAATCTCAAAATTTCATTTTAATATCTATAAATATAAAAAAGTTATAGAGGTGAACGTCTTTTGAGAAACACCCGGTATACCTAGGTGAATTCGAATGTTCAAAGTTGTAGATATTGGAATACAGAAAATGAACAAAGATTTGTACAAACAAGGGCTGATATCCTCAAAAGGACATTGAAACTTTTTTTTTAGAAATTTTACAAATCAAATTGGAGCCGCATTAGAAAAAGTTGCTCCTGAGAATACACAATAAACACAAAGAACATACACAATAAAGATATTGGGTTTCAAATGGTTGTTCTGCGCACAATGCACGAGAAGTAAGGGGATATGTCCATAACGTTTTCGATGGACGCACAATAGGATTAAATTACACCATAAATTATCCAGCTAGGTCTCCTGATCTTTCACCCAACGACTTTTTCCTGTGGGGGTCACATTAAAAGTGTCATTTATAAAAATGTGCTTTATCACAACTTGGAATAACTAACGATGGTAATTACTGGGGTACCTATGCAATCGAATCTCCGCGTATCTACTTAATAATGTAAGAACTGAATTTTATGACTGTTTAGTATATTGCTTGGCAGCAAACGGAGGACTTTCTAAGTATCGGATTAAAAAAAAATGCAATTTAAATTAGTTGTCGTCTTAACAGTGTGATTTTTCCACTCGTCTCTAAATGTTGAAATAAATAAAGGTATCATTATTTCGTTTTACGTACTTGCGTTTATTAGATTAGTAAAATCATTATTTTTTTTAATACTGTAAAACATGTTGAAACCAATAAAAAATAGAACTTCTAGCAACATTACATTATAATAATTATTACTGGTGGTTTTATTGAGGTATGTACCGTGCGAGCAAAAATTATTATTATAGTTTATACAAAAAATTATATATTAGCATTAAATGTCAAAAAAATATTTGAATAAACTTTTATTATTATTATTATTATTATCAAAGAGGGCCCAACATTTTCCTAACGTTGCTTTAATTGCTGGGGATTTTTATCATTGCCTGAAAAGAACTGTGGCTGTGTTTAGGGAAACAGGTTCTATACAACAGAAAAAAGGAGCAGCTGTAAGAACAGACGAACTTGTGGCAAACGTTCGTGAAATAATGCAAAATACGCCAAAAAATTGTATAAGACGCCTGTCCCAAGAAGTGGGAAGATCTTATGGAACATGCAGGACTATTCTTAAAAAGCAGCTAAATTTATTTCCTTATAAAGTGCAAGTATTCCAAGAAATACAAGCCGCAGATTTTGAAAGACGCAGGAATTACTCTCAATGGTTTTTCCAAAGTTTATTGGAGAAATGATTTATTAGACCTACATTTTTTTCGGATGAAGCCTGTAACCTTTTCGGTTATGTGAATTCTCAGAATACATGCATGTGGAGTAGTGAAATTCCCCATTTTTACACATTGCACCCTCAAAAAATTGGTGTCTGGTTAGCTGTTTCCCGAAGAAGAATAGGGAACTTGACAAAAATTTGAAATGGTGAAAAAATTCTAAAAATCATAAGTATATATTGTCATAAAACATATGGCAGCAAAAAAAAACAACATATTTCGTCCCAAAAGACCGCTAGAAAGATTTAAAACTGCCCCAAAATTCAAATTATCCCAAGTGGGTAAAAACGGCTCGTGACGTCACGAAGTATCATTTGTCATGATGACATCCACGAAATAGGTTATAGATTGGCAATAAATTGAACGACGTTGAGAATTCCACCCTAAAACAATAATACACGGCAATCCAAATGCAAACTCGGTAGCTCGGCCACCGGTCAGGATGACGGAAAAGTCATACTTCGTGACGTCATCGGGCTTGGCGCGCTTAAAAGGTCGTTTGAAATGCTTTTGACACGCGCGAAACTTTAAAGAATTTTTACCAAGTTATTACTGATTTTTAAGGAGTAATAATTGGGGAATATTTTTTTTAGGCCTAACTAAATCATATCATTGAAAAAAAAAATTGGAAAGTTTCCTATTGTTGGTCCTATTTTTTTCCATGACACAGTTACAACACAGCGGTAGAGACAATATTTTGAATCCATTTTGTGGAGCAATTACTTAACGACGAACTACGTTTTGGATATTTTCAACTGGACGGTGCAACCGCCCATACAGCCGCCGAAACTATTAACTACTTACGCAATTTTTTCGACGACAGATTGATCAGTTTTCGATCAGACATTGAATTCCCACCTAGATCACCTTGTTTAACGGTTATGGATTAGGTACTTCGTTTTTCCTTATTTAAAGAACACTATTTTTAAAACACCAGTTGCAAATTTAGAACAATTACAAGAAAGAATTATCCAAGAATGTGGTAACATTTCTCCAGAGATGCTGGTCAACACTTTCGAAAATATGAAGAGACGTGTGAATTTATGCTTGGAAGCATGGCGGTGGCCAATTTCAGCAATTTATGTAATTCTTTTTCTTTCTGTATATTCTTACTTTGTTAATTTTGTAAACAACAAAAATAAATTTGTATTTGTCTACTTATTTTATTACTCATTAGTTTGGCATAATATGAATTTGACAAAATTTTAACCTAGATTTGGTTAGATATATATTGTCCTCATATAAGCCCTACGTTTTTTAATCCAAGCCCCCTTTGATGCAAATAATTTTAGCTCGCACGGTATCACAGCCGTATGTAATTTTTAAGAAGTTTTTTCTAAATAACTTTTAATTGGCTTATTAAAAACTTATAAAATTTGGTGTGCGACTCCATCCTACAAGGATTTTCGAAAATGTTGAATACAAGTTCGATGTAAAATTAATAAGGGAGCCAATATTTGAGAGTAGCAAAATTTACATGGGATTTCAGGAAAATACTCGTCTCGGCCTCAAAAACAAAAAATGGTCGTTATAATCTTGATTGTGTCCTAATGTCGGGGAAGTAATAAAACCTATAGAAAAATACCACTACTTTTTGTTCATTTCAAATATTATACGGATTACCTTTAGCAGTATTGTAGCTGTTAGGATATGTCTTATCAGTCCTCTCCCTCATGAACTTCCACTGATTGTCTTCAAATTTACATTCGATAATTTTTCCCTCGAGATCCTTTAATGCTTTCGTGTACTTCATTTTCGCAAAGGGAGGATCGAATTGGCCTACGTAGAGATGACCGACTTTTTTAGAAATCATTCCTTCGCCTTCCTCTTTCAGTATTTTCAGTCTGAAGTCTACGGAATTCATGTCTAAGGGTTTCCATTTTAGGACGTCGTCACATCTACCGGCTACATAAGGCTAAAAACGAAAGTCTTTTAGGTTTCCGAAAAAGCAGAAACCCGAAACTAGTTTGAACATCTGTCCGTATTAAGTTCGCATGCAAACGCGTTGATGTTATTTTTGTCGAAATTAGTATAAAGAAAGTTAGTTGCGATGAAGGAATGGGTAAAGGAATATCCTGCGATTAAATGGTGCAATTTGAATTGTTTGGAAATGAATGTGTCTAAATGTACAGTTATGAGATTTTTCAAACGCAAAACACCCCCATTGTGTTTTCATACTCCATAGAGAATATTAAGTTGGAATCTGTTGATCATTTCAATGACTTGGGTGTAATTTTTAGTAGTGATCTAAGCGTTGATAAGCACGTAGATAACATAGTCTTAAAAGCGGTTAGAATGTTAGGTTTTCTGCGCCGCACTTGTTCTGATGTTAATGACACTATAAAGCTATCAAGTCATTATATAATTGCCTAGTGCGTAGTGTCTTAGAATATAATAGTATCAAATGGAATCCTATTTATAACTGTTATAAAGAGAGGTTGGAACGTGTCCAGAATAAATTTGTAAAATTTTTACTGTTTAAACTTTCATTCCATGTGCCCTATGCAACTCGCAGTCAATTGGCCGGTATTGAAAGTCTAGAGCGGCGCAGGAAAAATTCAATTATATACTTTTTGTTTAAGTTGCTGAACGGCAAAATCAGTTGTGGTTCGTTCCTGGCAAATGTGCGCTTTAGAATCCCACAGAGACCTACTCGGTTGAGAAATCTTTTTTACACAATTAATCATCCAACTGTGTGCATGGTTCTCAGGCTTTCTGTAATAGGCTTATGGGTAATTACAATGTCAACTTTAATAATATCGATTTATTTTGTTGCAGTTTTTTATCATTTAAGAACAGAGTTATATAATAATATACAGTGTCACCAGTAAAGTCCGCATCATATGGGATTTTTTTTATTAATAGCTTCATTCGAAATTTGACTTTGGCATTAAGTTCTGCTTCGATCGAGATGAAAGTTAAGCAAAAAAATAGTAGTCACGTGATTCGCATTATCTGTCAAATTTTAATTTTTTCCAAAACATAATTCAAAACTGGGGTTATTTCTGAAAATATCGAAAAAAGTTATTGGAAAAAGTTTTTTTAAATGCAGTTTCTAGCCCACATGCAAAATTTCAGCTGGATAAGATCATTTTGATTTTTTACCTATATTTTGTAAATTGCACCACTTTTGCAAAATAAGACTTAAGGTGGGAGTATCAACATGCTTGCCAACCTATAACCTATTTTGCGTAGATTTATTTATGTTTTCTAGCTTTTATACAAAATTTAAAGAAAATCAGTATCGACTTGACATTCTATAGGTAATAATTGACATATTGGAATTGTATAGCGAAAAATATCGGGTAAGATTTTTTTTAACATTATTATGTCATCGTCACTCAGTGTTCTTTCACTATACAATTCTCCCAAAATTAGCAATGAAATAAATTGATATTTTTGTAATATATCAGATACTACCTAAATAATGTACCGACGATATTGATTTTCTTTAAATGTTAAACTAAAATTTATTTTCCACTTAATGAACACTTTACTGATGACACCGTGTTCTTTTTTGTCCTAATATTAAGGTGTAGATATTACTTTCAGACACAAACTACGTTTTCAAAAATACTTATTTTATGAAGTTACCTTATACACAGTGGCGTAGCGTGGTTGAAGGGGCGGAGGGGGCGAAAGGTAAGGGTGTGGATATGGGTTTTTATGGGGGGGAGGTAAAAGAGGTTGCGGCGACAAAAGAAATAGCGCCGCAGGCGAAAAAATTTTGGGTGCCACGCCCTTTTTTCAATGATGTCTGATTTTCAAGTATATAGGAAAAATATAAAATACACAAGATCCATAAGAAAATCACAAAAAAATTGATCAAGTAAAAAAGTGTTTCGTTTTTATGGCTCATTATGGATCCTGGGGGGGGGGGGGGGGTAATTACCCCCTTATCTACGCCCTTCTTCAAAGGGCTCCTCACTGCTAATGTATAATTTTGTTTATTTAGTAAATTTTGGCAAGAGAAATAAAGTTTTTGTTTCGTCATTTCCAAAATGGCCACATGAAAACAAAATAATAATAATAATAATAATAATAACAAATTTTTATTAGTTCATTGAACTATTTAAGTACATTTTAATTGTTAATTATTTCTTCTCTCCTGATAGATAATTACAATCTAGAAAGACTATTTTATTAAACTTTTTTACATAAAATTTGATTCTTTAATTTTTTTTACAAATACTTAGTTTAAATTACACCTTTTAATTTCATTTCCTAACTTGTTATATTCTATAGCACCACTAAAAAATATTGATTTGATTTTTGAGTCGATTTCAAATTTGTATGATCCAAAATAAAGTTATTTTTTCCTCTTGTTTCATGAATATGAACTTCATTAAATTTTGTCAAGAAATTTTCATAATATGGTGCTGTTATATTTAAATTTATTTTATGAATAAAAATCAAAATACGAAATAATAAAAAATATGAACCAGCAAAGGGAATTTTGTTAAAACTCTCAGGTATATATATTCTCATTGGCGACAATTACACACTTTTAAAAAGATAAAATTTAGTCTCTAGTAAATTAGAGATTTCAAGCAATTTTTAATTGTTAAAGCAAAATAACTGAAAGAATACAAATTATTGGTCGTGGCAAAATATTTTTATTATAAATTAAATCAAGTAGTGAAAATAAAATAGAATCTCGAAATTGGTAACAGGTTTATTTTATTTATTCCTATACTCTAAAAGTTATAAACAAATTACAACCTAATTAAAACCTGAAAGTGGGAAGGGGGCGCCGTTTAGGAAAGGATTCAAAGGGCGGGGGGGGCGATCGCCCCCCCTGGCCCCCTGCACGCTACGCCACTGCTTATACAGGACAGGGTCAAAAACAAATGAACTTTGCATCACATGCGACCAAATTTTAATAGCCCAATTTTGATTTTGTAGAAAAACACACATTTAATATGGCGCTACTTTAAAGAAAATGTATCTGAAATAAAGCACTGTCAAAACTAAGAAGTTTTATGTAGATTGCGTTGAGCCTTATTTTGCAAAAGTGGTGCAATTTATAAAATATAGGTAAAAAATCAAAATTATCTTACCCAGCTGAAATTTTGCATGTGGGCTAGAAACTGTATTTAAAAACACTTTTTCTAATAACTTTTTTCGATATTTTTAGAAACTACTACTTTTGAATTATTTTTTGGAAAAAATTTAAATTTGACAGATAATGCGAATCACGTGACTACTAATTTTTTTGCTTAATTTTCATCTCGATCGAAGCAGAACTTGATGCCAAAGTCAAATTTTGAATAAAGCTATTAATAAAAAAAAATCCCATATGATGCGGACTTTAATGGTGACACTGTATTGTAATATAATGTAATTTGTATTAATTTTGTATTTTAGACTTTGTGTGTGCTATTTGGAATGTAATCTATCTCTGTAAGTGCTGATTCAATAAATAAATAAATAAATAAATAGATCATCTAGTGGCGTACAGCACTGCAGAAATGTAGCGACCTCAGGGACATTACAAACCGTCTCCACGATGAAAATAAATACATAGGGTGAACCGGGGTAATTGTGGCATGGGGCAAACGTGGCTGCCGCCATTTTTATTTGATTAAACAATGTTTTATATGATTTTTAACATTTTAACTGAATATATTTGCCTACTAGTGTCTACTTTAAGCCTATAAAAATTTGTAGCTGTAAGGAAAAGGATTGCAGCGAAATACAACAGTTAGAGGGGAGATGCAATATATGACTCGTGCAATTTCTGCGTATTTAATTTGTTTTTTTTTCTTTTGGTAGTATTATTCCAGCTTTTTAGAATTTGACAACTGAACCTTATTCTGTACAAGTATAAGCTAACTTACAATTTTTTTTTTCAGATGGACGTGTGAAAAAATACATGGGCTGCCACTTTTGCCCCATATTACCATGGGGCAAAAGTGACAGCCCTTGTCATAACCTCAATTTTATTAGTAGGTAAACCTAGTGCATAACTAAGTGACTTTTTAAAAACTTTAAAATAAAATGGTGAGAAATATAACAGGTTAGCTACTAATTTTCAAAATGTTTATTAATGTATCTAAAAAAGTATAAGGAATTTTAAACTGCTGTAAAAAGCAAATATGTAGTGCTACTCTTCCTTAATGCCACTTTTGCCCCAGGAATACACAGTATAAAAGACAAAGAAAATATGAGACGATACCACATTTGCCCCATATGGGGCAAATGTGGCAGCCAGACGAAATTTTAAAAAAATAGGGCGTGCATCTAATGCTAGGGACTTCAGGTGTTCTAATTTCCGGAATATCCACTCAAGAAGGTCTCCTATTTCTTAAAAAGTTCATTGTTATGGCGTGAATGGGCATTTTAGTTTTAAAGAGCACCAGGTAGCCACAATTACCCCGGTTCACCCTACGAGGATTAATACGCCATGGGCTACAATGTTTTGCAGTGATCTCGAGCCTTCGCTTTTAACAGGTATCTAACAACTCGCTTCTGCAGGACAAACAGCACATTAAAAAGGCCCTAACTACATGAACCTCAAAACGAGATTTCATAATGGAGGTGAGAGTCAATTAGAGCGAAATAGGCCACCCTGGAGGCGTTATATTCTAAATTGTTAGATATTATAGGTAGTGCATAACACCCCATGCAAGCATATTACTCGGGGATCATATTAAGTATTATTATTAATATTATATGAGACTGAAACTTGAAATAAGAATCAATGATGAGTCCAATAAATTTAACCTGATCTTGTTTTTTGATGTTATTATTTTCTAGAAGAACGTCATCTAGAGTGCACTTAAAAGCAACTAGATGGGTCTTTTGGAAATTTAGATATAACAGGTTAGCTTTTAATTTTGAAGAAGTAGTCCTGCTCAAAGTGGAGTTAAATGTATAGAAAAAAGAAAAGCACAAAGTCTTTCTCCACAAGTTTATTAGAATACCTAGGCGAACCTAGAATAATTCTTAATAATTCGACATGTTTCGAGTGTAGAAACACTCATCATCAGGAAAACAAAGTAAATAGTACAATGCTGATGTTGTTAGCAATAAGTGGGATTGAGCCGTAATGGAGCTTGTGATGGTGTGCACGAGGTGTAAAATATGAACAGTCAGAAGACCGACGAGAATTCAGCATACTGGAAGGTCAAGGGGTAGTTAAAAGGCCCTGTCTTGGGCAGAACTATGAAGAGAGCAAAAGAAAATTAGAGTTTTAACAGACTTTGTCACAATCATTTAGGTATAAGTAGTGAATTGAGAGAAAGAAAAACCTTAAGTTTCAATAAACTTTGTCGGAGACATGTAAAAGTAGTGAAATGAGAGAGAAAGAAAAAAATTGGTTTTCGTAAAAGTTGAAGCATCTGTAAAAGATAAAAAAAGGGAAATGTAGCAAATGAAATTTAATAAAATGAGGTAGATTGGCTTACCATTTAGCTTGAAGTAAAATGCTGTTGGGGTACCAGGCTTGTTACGGCCCAGTTACCCCGGCAGGAGTCAAATTATATATTGTGTGCAAAATTAATAAATTTAAAAGATTTTAAAAACAATTTTTATTTTACTAGAACATCTTAGAAAAAGTAACTTTTTCTTTGTAAAAGAAGAGGGAAATGAACTTTACATTGTAAAAGGGAACAAGTGACAAGTGTTTTGGCGGTTAAATTGAAAAAAAACCTTTAAGTATGCTAAAAAATTAAATGTTATAAAGAAAAAAAACTCAATTAAGGTTCAAAATTGCTTAATAAAAAGCTAAAAATCACTAGAAATACAAGCTTAGCTTTTAGCCAACAAGCCTTTATTGTGAAAGCCAAATTGATTTTTTTGTTAGAACATCATTATTTATAGCAACCCGTTTTGAGCAGTATGAATTGGTACCTAATCCAGTGGCGCAGCGAGGGGGGGTTTTAGGGGTTAACCCCCCCCCCCCCAGACGCCCAGACTAAGATGGTTTTTTACGATTTAAACCAGGGCTGAAGCCTTTGAAAATGGTAAAAAGTGAAAACAAGGATGAAACCCATTGGAAAAGAAAGAGAATATAACAAAAATGAAAGGAAAAATAATTTACGGGCGATCCGAGGTCGGAAAGTGGAAAGGGGTGAGTTTTTAAGGGTAGAAAAGGATTTATTTTATCTCTCGATTTCCGGCAAAACTACAAGTCCTATGGAAAAACGTTAAATGGCAAAATTGTAGGTAATAAAAAGATCTACAACTTTTGTATTTACACTTTTTTCACATAGCCTCAAAATTTATGTGAAAAATTCAAATAATAACCAAGTTTTTGGTTTTTTATTTTTATCTTTTACAAGAAAAATAAATTTGTTGAAAATTTACCTTTTTATGTCCCAAACACACTGTAATTTTTTTGATTTAAAATATTTATTTTTTCACCTTATTTTGAGTTAATATCGAAAAAGCACCCTAATTTTCAATCGAAAATTCTCACGTCAAAATATCTGCTTTTTTAAGTCGGGGGGGCTTTTTGTTCGTTGAAATCTCTACTTTCTGATGGTGTAAAAAATATATACGTTACTATGGTAAATGTGATGAAATCTCCTTTAAATCCTACCTTTAATAATTATATTTAGAACAACTATTTTCGCATATTTTTTGCCATCTTTATGTTTTATGGATTTGTAATTTTTTTGTTTATCAATATAACATGAAATCTTACGTTTTTCGAGTAATTAAAGTATAAATTTTAATAAATGGCTCAAAATTGTATATAATAATTTTTAAAAAAAATTCGGATTCGATTTTTTTTTGTTTCTTTGCATTTTGTGAGAACATTTACCTAGTAATGTATATTTTTTTTACACCATCAGAAAGCAGAGATTTCAACGAACAAAAAGCCCACCGACTTTTTTAAAAAAGCAGATATTTTGACGTGAGAATTTTCGATTGAAAATTAGGGTGCTTTTTCGATATTAAGTCAAAATAAGGTGAAAAATAAATATTTTAAATCAAAAAAATTAGTGTGTTTGGGACATAAAAAGGTAAATTTTCAACAAATTTATTTTTCTTGTAAAAGATAAAAATAAAAAACCAAAAACTTGGTTATTTGAATTTTTCACATAAATTTTGAGGTTATGTGAAAAAAGTGTAAATACAAAAGTTGTAAATCATTTTATTACGTACAACTTTGCCATTTAACGTTTTTCCATAGGACTTGTAGTTTTGCCGGAAATCGAGATAAATCGTTTTCTACCCTTAAAAACTCACCCCCTTCCACTTCCCGACCTCGAATCGCGCGTAAATTATTTTTTCTTTCATTTTTGTTATATTCTCTTCCTTTTCCAATGGGTTTCATCCTACTATTATTTTTTTTTGGTTTCAAAAATTATCGAGCCTGGTTTAATTTTAGTTTTTAAAATTTTTAAATCCTGTTCTTTTTTTTGAAAACCCCCCCTAATACAAAATTCTGGCTGCGCCACTGACCTAATCTATATACAAAATTTCGCCATTCCCCGTCAAGTAGTTTTTAAGCGGGACATTAAGGTGGAATTCTCAACGTCATTCCATCTTTTACCAACCTATTACAATAATTGACAATTTCGAATTGTTTTTTTTAGTTTATTAACTACTTACCATTTAAATAAAATCAATATCGTCGGCACATTATTTAGGAAATATATGACATATTACAAAAATATCAATTTATTTCATTGCTAATTTTAGGAAAATTGTATAGAATTGAAAGAACAATGACGTAATAATGTTAAAATAAATCTTACGTAATATTTTTCACTATACAATTCTCCGAAATTATATGAAATTCCTTAATATTTATTTAATAAGTCGATTATTACCTACCCTGCAGTCGATATTGATTTTATTTACATTTTGTTTAAAACTAGAATAAATAAATTTACGCGAAACAGGTTCTAGGTTGCCAAGCATGTTGATACTCCCGCCTTAAAATGTCGACGTAATATAATTAAAATATCTCTAAAAAATGTTTTTCGCGATACTAGGTTAGGTGTACACTAAGATTAAGTGAGGAGTGATTATGCAAAAGTCGATAAATCCATAATATCCTGTTTTGAGTAAAGGACGAAAAACGCATATATGAAGATTTTTGTCACCGATCTAAAAAAAAAACTATAAATGTATTTGTCTTGATGGAGTGCTTAAAAGCAGCATTAATTTTACTGCATTACATTACCCAATAAATTTTTAATTAACTTTTTAGAATGGATGTATCGACTTTTGGTAAATTAAAATGAGATTTATCGACTTTTGGTAAATTAAAATTGGGATTTATCGACTTCTGTTCGATTTTAAGAGTGGCCTTATGTATATAGTGGCCATTGGATATACCGACTTTTGAACGGCCGACGAGCTTTAGCTTGTAAATTTAAATTGGATTTAAAGATGTTTGTTTAAGTTCGGTATGCCAAAACGTAGATAAAGCTATGAAGTATAAAAATCAATATCTATCTGGAAAAAAGTAAAAAGTGGATTTATCGACTTTTGCATAATCACTCCTCAAGTGTAATAATAGCAGATTCCAGAAACTTCGCCTTGCTCTTCTATCTACAACAATGAACAATTTTGTATCAATTTGTTTTATCAAATAAAAGTCGATTATTATTATTATACTAGGACAATTGAATTCGCTATCGAAGATATAAATGTTATTGGTCTATAATTACTAGTTTTACTAGAATCTCCATTTTTTAAAATAGGTTTTATTGTACCAATTTTGAAAGCTTCTGGATATACAGGGTTCCCCATTTAAAACGAAACAGGCTAAATATCTGGTTCCACGTTAATTTAAAAAAAAAGCTCGGACCCGTCGATTTTTATTTCGAGGGGGACATCTTTTGCGTATATTGTCAATTTTGTTACTTCAAGTCCCTAGGAGGGAGGGGGGGTAAGATCTAAATATTAAATGGATACCCCTATTTTATATAATCTTTTTGGATTCTGCATAAAATTCCGAACATTTTTTAATAAAAGCATTATTAGTCTATACTTAACAGTTTCCGAGATATTTACCCTTGAAAAATGACATTTTTTAACTTTGACAGCGTCTAGCTTTCTAACTGTACGTCTTAGAGCAAAACGGCTTACATGTCCCTATCTTCGATTTTCATTACCTTTCCAATAGTGTCAACTTCCGGTTAAACCGGAAGTACAATGTTTCTTACAACCGGTTTAACCGGAAGTTGACACTATTGGAAAGATAATAAAAATCGAAGATAGGGACATGTAAGCCGTTTTACTCTAAAGACGTACAGTTAGAAAGCTAGACGCTGTCAAAGTTCAAAAATCTCATTTTTCAAGAGTCAATATCTCGGAAACTGTTTAGTATAGACTAATAATGCTTTTAATAAAAAATGTTCAGAATTTTATGCAGAATCCAAAAAAATTATATAAAATAGGGGTATCCATTTAAGATTTAGATCTTACCCCCCCCCCTCCCTCCTAGGGGCTTGAAGTAACAAGATTGACAATATACGCAAAAGATGTCCCCCTCGAAATAAAAATCGACGGGTCCGAGCGGTTTTTTTTTAAATTAACGAGGAACCAGATATTTAGCCTATTTCGTTTTAAATGGGGAACCCTGTATAGGTAAGTACTGGTTTTAAAAATATTATTTATAAGAAATGTTAGTGAACTAGAAATAGTAGTTTTAATAGTTTTTAATATTTCTGTTGTTATTTCGTCGGCACCAGGGATTTCTTTAATTTTAAACTATCAATTACATTTTCAACTTCTTTATGATTAGTTTCTTCTAAATAAAATGAATTTATATTGTTTATTTTTTTTAATTTGAAAATGAGTTATTACCTTTACTGATTTTGTTTGCTAGCTTTTCTCCCACTTCAGAAAAATAGTCAATAAAGCTATTTGCTTTATTGACTATTTATATATTTACTATTTATAATATTTATCAGCCATAAAGAGATATTTTACAGGTACACGAAACAAACGACGTCTCGCCGATTGAATGGATTTTAAACAACTAAAACTTGTTTTAGTTAGAGCCTTATTGAGGTTATGTCCCTTTTCTTGGACAATGCCTGGCCATGAACTTGCTTACCTCTTTAGACGGTTGAAAAATCAACCCATCAGGTTCATGGCTTAAACTTTTGGCAAATTTTTCCCCTAATAGACTAGCCGCCTGGGTAATGGGCCAGAAATCCTTTTTTCTAACGCTAAAAGGTTCCATGGTTTTATTTATGAGCATTTGTTCCATAGCTGCGTATCGAGGTTTGATTATTTCTAATTCTAAACACTGAAGTCTCGTCGGATAGAAGGGCATTTTTCCTACATCTTGTCCTTCGAATTTGATTATGTCATATGCTAGGTATCGTGGGATATCTTCTCCTTCTACTTTGTCTATAACCATTTCCTAAAAAAAAATTGTTTCTTTAATTTTTTTTTCTTCAAATCCTATCAATAATAAACTGACAAGAAAAATAAATCTGTTTTTTGTAATTCTTATCCGCCTTGTCAGTGCGAGCATAAATTATTTGCATCAAATAGGGCCTTGCTTCTAAGGACGTAATGCTTAGCCGTAGAGCTTAATACCTGTTGGGTGTCAGCAACTACCTGAATTAACAATCAATCAGTTATTCCGTCGTCTTTGACAGTCGTTACAAGTAATTTGATTCATCGCTAATTTTCCAATTTCTTGAACAATTTACACAATGGGCTTTACGGAACAGCACAAAACATTCATGGTTGAAGCGTATTTTCGAAACGGGGTTAGAGGACATGGTGAGTGGCAATACAATCCGGGTTTGTGCATGGACGATTTTCACGAACATTTTCCTAACGTTGCTTTTATTGCTGGGGATTTTTATCATTGCCTGAAAAGAACCGTGGCTGTGTTTAGGGAAACAGGTTCTATACAACACAAAAAAGGAGCAGGAAGACCATCTGTAAGAACAGAAGAACTTGTTGCAAACGTTCGTGAAATAATGCAAAATACGCCAACAAATTGTATAAGACGCCTGTCCCAAGAAGTGGGAAGATCTTATGGAACATGCAGGATTATTCTTAAGAAGCAGCTAAATTTATTTCCTTATAAAGTGCAAGCATTCCAAGAAATACAAGCCGCAGATTTTGAAAGACGCAGGAATTACTCTCAATGGTTTACCCAAAATTTATTGGAAAGAAATGATTTAATAGACCTGACATTTTTTTCGGATGAAGCCTGGTTCCACCTCTCCGGTTATGTGAATTATCAGAATACATGTAATTATTTTTCTTCTTCTTTCTGTATATTCTTACTTTGTTAATTTTGTATACAACAAAAATAAATTTGTATTTGTCTACTTATTTTATTACTCATTAGTTTGGAATATCATGTCATAATATGAATTTGACAAAATTTTAACCTAGATTTGGTTAGACATCATTATCATATCATTGTGATCTAAACCAAGCCCTACGTTTTTTAATCCAAGCCCTCTTAGATGCAAATAATATTTGCTCGCACGGTATCGAAGGCATGCTACTCCTGACGCCACCCAGTTATAACAAGTGACACTAACTGTCAATTAAGAAAACACCTTGAACGAATAAAAATCTACACTGACCTATTGAATGCAGACTTTGCGGTGAAGAGGACGAAACCGCCTCTCATATACTGCTGGCAGCACTAACCCGCAGAAGTCGCATGACAAACGTGGTATAAAACTATGGGACCTTATAGAAAAAAAAACCTTTTCTAACAAGACTGGAACGCACAATAAGCCAAAAGGTTGCAGTGCGCGAAGTTTGGGCCTTATACTCGACCCCCGCCTTTAACAACTGACCAATACTTAAGCGATTAGTATTCACAAATGTAAAAACAAATCAATATTGCGGCAATATTGATTTGAATCTTCACAATATCGGCGTTAAATTTTACCCCTTCATTTTTTTTAAAATCCTTTCTATGGAACTACCTTGGTAACCTATTCCACCACATCCAAAAATAATCATCAAATTCTGTTAAGCCCATAAAATTGATAATAGCCTGTTTAAAAATACTTACACCGTCTAATAGAGTGTCTTTTAAATGCCTCCCTAAGTCTTTTCTATGTAAAAATCTAAGTCCGTCGACTTTAAAAACTGTATGATTCCTATCAAAAAAGTAAATTTCATCTTCTCCGTCTATGAGCATCATGTATCTAGAACCATCTGCTTTCCAAGAAACCCTAAAAGAAAAAAATGTAAAATAATTTCGCCGTTCACATCGAAAAATAAAGAATGTGACAAAAAAGAATTTCTTCTAAGAGCGTGAGAGTGTAAAACGCATCACTTTCCACGGGCATTTTCATGCAGAAATATGTACTTAAAACTTATAAACTGTTCGGTTATGATTATTTTTGAACAAACACAAAGAAAGAAAGAAATGAGGTAACTACCGTCCTTTAAAATACTACTTTTCTTGCAAAGATTAGGCGCGAAAAAAAATGTCAGTCCTTTTTAACCAATCAAGATGGGTTTTTGGACAAGTCACTATGACAACACATGTATTTTATCGTAAATTTTTCGCTGTGGGTAACCAACAACGAATTATGGTGAAAATTTTATACCTGTCATTTTTAGGGACATTTGCGTTTTGGCATGTTGCTATGACAACAACAAAAAATTCCTGGCTTGACAGCTGTAATAGAAACAGTGACGTTTGTGTTATTATCAATGATCTTAGGTAGCAGATCATTGGTTATTATAAGGCGGAAATTTATCATTAATTTTGTACGCTTCTATTATTTAAGTTTTTAATACTTTTCCCTTGCTTCTAGTAGTATAAAATTATGAAACGCATAACTAAAGAATAATATTTATTTTAGATTATTATTTAAACCTTGCTAAAGCACAGGGAAAGTAAAAATAATGCAATATAAACTGCTTATGATTTACCAAAATATAGTGCCCACTATTGGTTTATACAACAGAGGGTTGTATTATATTCCTTACGTCACGAATTTAATTCTATTTTCAAATAGCTTTTGCATAAAATTTTTGTAACAAAAACAATATGAATAATTTACTTTGTTATATCACTTTATTTAAAATATTAGTGACTGCGTTTCGTAGCACTATTACATTATCAAAGTGAATACCTTAAAACTATGGTGTACCATTAGAAATAGGTTTGACATAGGATGTTCATAACAATAAAATACAAATAATTATTCCTTAATTTAGTTATTTATCCTTAAGTATTGTGAATGGCGGGGAATAATTCCACAGGTGTGTTTGGTCATTTAGTAGGTTTCTTGTAGGGTTTTTATTATGTTTGTAAATGTCATTTGATTTTAAGATATTAAGTTTCTTACTTTTTGGAACAAACAATGTTTTGCGAAATTAGAGTTTTCTTTGCTTAACAGATAAGATGCCTTAGGTTCATTAAATATAATATTAAAATTATTGCATTTGGTACAACTTAACCTATAAACTCCTGCTTTTTTTAAGGGGTGTGTTTTGTTTGGCATTGAAGCATAATTGAGCAACTTTTTGTGCTAAATGGCGAATTTGCCACTAAACAAAACTACAGTAGTTAACTAGTGTACCTGTATGGTTTCTGATTCAGCAAAATAATATTATTTCTGTCCATGGAAACAGGCTGGCATCCTGGAAAACCTTTAGTTTTCCACTCACACATGCGCTGAACTTTTTGCTGTAAATGAAATGCTTTAGGTTGCTCGTCGAAATAGTAGACTCCCGGCACGCCTTCCATGAACTGTGTGCTGGCGTTCTTATTGCGTTTGTTCTTTGGAAGTTTTTTATTCGGTTCTGGTAGATCTGGCCTAAATTTAAAAACAAATTGACATGAAAGCCATTTTTATTACCTTAAATTATCATATAATATAAACAGGAGGCAGTATATCTGCCCACCAGGAGACATTCTTTATTTTTGGACATCCGCTGACTTACCCATTTTTTATGCATTCATTATCATTCCTTTTATCAAACATTTTTGTTTTAAGGGGATAAATTACCTATGGCTATTATGGGTAAGCAACATAGACATGTACCTTTAGATCCATACAGTTTATCTAGTGCGCAAACAAAAGTTAAGTTTTATAGGTCAAACACTTACTCTAATGATGATGTTGATGCAGTTGACTCACTCTCCCCATTTTCATAGTCACTGTTATTGCCATCATCACTTTCTATACACCAGGGAGGAAGCCTTGGAGCAGGTGGAGTATCTTCAACATCATCATAGCGTCTATACAATTCATTTAGGTAATCCTGTTTGTAGATACCTACAGGCCTATTAAAGTATATGTTAGAATTAATTCTATACTATTCTATAGTTCTATAATACAAGAACAACTGAATATAAAAGCTAATTCAAACCAACCTGGACAAGATACAAGATAACAAGTAAGTACCTACATTACAAGAACAAAAAATAGCAGCTCGACTAGCAAACTGCATTGTTAACTACAGTGCACTTATTTACAGCATGAAGCATTCTTTAAACAACTTATAATGTGGCAATTTTGAAGGTGATTAGATACACAATCCTACCAACTATAAAATATATACCTGGCATCTGCAAATGTCTGTAAAGCAACATCAAGGCTAAAATCCATTTTGCCAACCAAGTAGCTCACTACTAAAAAGCCAGTTCGATTAAAACCATGTGTGCAGTGAACTGCAATATGGTCTAATGGATTTTTGACTATGAAATTGTGAACTAGTTGTATAAACATAGTTGTCTGTTCTGCAGAAGGTGTTTCACCATGGCCTCTGCATGCGAGTTTGACATATTTGCAACCGTGTTCCTCTATCTCTTCCTTTCTATAGAACCTACTTGAGTTTGTCAGATCTACCCACAGTCCAATTCTTAACTGAAAATGAACATAAGCAATATTGTAATTATCATTAAAGATTCCCACTAATTCACAGAATGTTGGAGGGTGTATTTTTTTTTACCTTTTTGGCCTTACAAATATCAAAAAACATCTTCGGGTGAAACCTACATTCGTCAGGAACCTGACTATCAAAACTAGTATTGAGTGGTGTCTTGAGGGCCATAAATTTTCCTACAATTAACTGCTCTGCTTTTCTGGGACAATGCAACCATCTATCGGGGACAGGCCCCGGATTTCTTCCTGATCTACTCATAGTGGCTTCTAGGTTTGAGGTTAGGGCTACCTGATTCACGCTAATGCAGAGGCAAATAAAAATGTCTGTGGGTTTATTTATTTCATTTTAATAATTTTCGTGTGACCTATTTATGAATTCTGAGCATTTTTGAGTAAGGAAAATAGGAAAATACCTCTTCTTCACTTTCTCAACACTACTGTTTTTTGTGTAGTCAGCTGGACTGTCAACTGTCAGTGACGTCAGAAGGGTACATCGGGTACAATCGGAGAAAGAACAAAATTTGAATATATTTCCCCTAAATTTCATATTTTTCTTTTAAGGCGCTCAAAACACCTTTGCTCTATTTTACTACAGAAAAGGCGATTGATTCTTTATGTCTCTATTCATTTTTAATGCAGAAATAAAATGTGTTTAGTTTTAATTGTTTTTATTTTTTATTTCTTTGACTGTATGGCCTACGCGCAGAAAATAAAGGTTCGTTTACAAGACAAGCGGTTGGTTTCCTGATTATCAGCACAGACGAATAATTGGTCGACCCAGAGAGAACCACCGTTGGTTCTAACCAATCAAAAACGATAGTTTTCAATATTGCGGAAATAAGAAATAACACAGGAATTGGCATCCTCCTTTTTATTGGCCTGGTGGTTATATATCGTCGCCTTAAGATGCAAATGGCCTAACTCCACTTTTTGTCTAAATCGACATTTTGTATTGGTTGTGTTCGCGAAAATTAACCACACCGACTGGAAAACGCTTTACGACCAGAACAGAACATCAACCTTCCCGCCAAAAACAGTAAGTTGAAACTGGCCGATCTCCGGCCATGATAAAACGAGATTGGCCTTAACTCCCAAGCAAGTAACGTGTAATAATAGACTGTTGCTATTGGATAGTGTAAAATAAAATCCATTGTTTCAAGTAAGTAGTGTCTCCTGAACAGTCTTTTGCGAGTTAGGCAATTTGAATCTTAAGGCGACGATATGCATTGACGGAGACATAAAATTATTTATACAATTAAAATTAGGGCGGTCTGGCGCCTTTCCAAAAAAAAGGCAATCCTTACATAAACTTTTGATATTAAATTTTATGTATTTTTCTTCTTCCCCCCCAAAAGATTAATTATTGACCCTCGCCCACGATTTAAATTTCTTCATTATTTCATTGGTATCACATTTTAAGGGCTCTTTTTATAAAAAGCCTAGAGTGAGTAGAGTATCTCGCCCTAGTTTTATCGGTAGCAAAAAGTTTTCAAATCCTGTTGGCATGTCTCCTGTTCGAGTTCACGCTCGGCAGAGCGTGCAGGGCGGGTTTCGAGTATCGTGACGTCAGAAGCGTGCATTTTGGAGAACTATAGGGAATGGTCTAATCGAACGCGGGTTGAACTATTTTTATTATATATAACTTAACTTTCTTTGAAAATAACTTCATAGAATATGTGAATAACTTTTTCTGGCGCCCCGGCGTTTTTTCTTGGTTATTTATTTGTCACTAATTTGTTCAGTTGACTTCTGTGATGGATATTTTGAGAATACGGGTTCTTCCATTTGCTGGCGATTTATTGTTTGACGAAGATGAAGATGTTGTAAAGCAAACATTAATAAAATACAGTACAGTAATAATGACAGTACAATAGCCGTTAATTTGAATTAAATGTTTGTTGCCCGATGTTCTCCACCTCTCTTGACCGGGAAATGCGGGCGCGCTCCGAGCGAAGAAGTTCATGCTCGGGGCTTCAAAACAGACACGCTAGGATCATTTCGGGCGCGCTCGGAGCGTTCTTTGCTTCTAATCGAACACCCCCTAGTAGCAAAGCAGAGCACAACAAAGATTTTTTCTCCCCGCTTTTTTTTCTTGCCGCTGTTAATACGATAAGTTGTTCGCGATTCGCGAAGCGTGTAATACTCAACCGCTGATGGGCCGAAGACAATACATTATAGATTCTGATAGTTTCGGTTTCATGTTATGGTGTCACTTTACCAGTTAAACCATATATAGATTAAACGTTAGTTAAAAAACCTGTGAAGTATTTAGGGCCGATACCTTCATCCTCGGTTAAAACTCTGTTATTTTTATTGCTTAGTTAAACTTGTTATGTGACACATAAAGCATGTTATAAACATCAAATGTCAAGTTTAACCGAGGATGAAAATACCGGCCCTTATGACCGTATGCACCAAGGCCAGTTAATCATGATTAGCTTATAATCATGATTAAATATAAATATCTCAATTAAGAAAATTTCCAATGCGCCAGCACTGCTCAGGAACTTAATCACGATTAAAGTTAACCAGCCAATCTTGATGGGTTATATATTTAATCATGATTAAAAGGTTATATTCGTGTTTTGTTTTGAAATTTGTCTCGAATTTTCAATAATAAAATTAAAATGGGAGATGAAATCATCCTCGATGATGATTTTAATGTAATGGATATTTTCAATGATGGCTTTCCGAGAGCTAGAAAGACCTCGGAGACAAAATTATTGTGATTTGATAGATAAATAGGGTTTGTTCAGCTAACACAGTTCTTTTCTTTTTCGCATCTAATATATTATTTTCTTCCTCACCAGTCAAACCCTTTTTTTTCTGTGAGTCAAACTCCATGACTCTAGATGCCGAAGTGTGAAATTGTGGATTTCATGCGCAAAACAGCCAAACTGGAAAAAGTTCTCGGAAAAGTTGAAAAAACAACAAAAAGAAAACATAACCACAACTGTCAATCTGCTTGGTGTTTCTGGTCACAGAAAAATAAAGGGTTTATTTTTCTGGTTGATGGCACGAATTTTTGCATGTGAGCTACGTTGCCAAATCGAGGTTTTAATTTTACCCTGATTACAAAACCCACATATCCTTTTAGTTGGTGCATAGGCTGTTTTATTTAATCACGGTTACCTGGTTAATCACGATCACCTAATCATGCCAAATGGGTAAAATGGTGCATACGGTCATTATTAGTCTATTGTTGATATTATAAATGTCAAGGTAAATTTGTTCAATTACCTTTCCGGCCGGCTGGGTTTTTCGGGCCGACCTGGCTTTTTTGATCTTAGTTAATAATTCCTTCGGGCCTCGTCAATGTCTTGATTGCCCCTGCCTGGTCGGGTCGGGCCGTAAAATTCCGGCCCGTGCAAGGCCTCTATATACGACGCGGTTCTAGCCCGAAAAATTTTAGCTGAGTTCCTGTAAACTTATTTTAAATAAATAGCAAAGCAAAGGGCTAAGTTAAGCGTTCCTTTTAAAAATTTAACTTAGCACAACAAAGATTTTTTCCTTCCCCCTTGCCAGGTTAAGTATGCCCCTCTCTATTTCCCACACGACCCTTATTCGCAAAGCATTCCTTTAACAACTTAACTAAGCAAAGATTTTTACTTTGATTTGGTGTTTAAATAAAGACACAAATGAGAAGTACCTAGTGCTTAGCTAGGTTGTTAAGGGAACACTTCGCGAACAACTTCGTATAAAATCGTATGTGAAATGTAGACGGGCATACTTAACCGCGGCAAGAGAGAGGGGGGAGGAAATTTTTTTCCTGTGCTAGGCTAAGTTAAATTTTTAAAAGGTACGCTCGGCTCAACTTAGGAGTTGGCTTTGCTTTGCTATTTAAAAGTAACTAAAAGGAACTCAACTAAAATTGGCTAATTTATCCCTAGACAGATTTATCTGGATCCACATACATCCGTGATACGCATCCGTTGTGTACCACATGATTAATATGGACCAATGAAATTTTAGGGAATTTAAATTGCATTGGTTCATATTAATCATGTGGTACAGCAGACGGATCACGAAGAGGCGATATCGTAGCGACACGATGCCGACATTCAAACTCGATAGACGAGCGATCGTGACGACAAAAGGTATTCTCATGTGATATCGTCGTTTACACTCGGTAATACGATGACAGTTAGGAAAAATGGGAAGATGAAAAATGTCAGCTGTCAAAAATAAAGCATAAACCTAACTTTTATTCATAGGATCGCTTCACAATAATATACATACGTACCTATTTATAATTTATATGGTGAGTTAATATTATTTTTAATTTTTAGTGAGGTAGGAAACAACAATTTCTTTACAAAAAGTTTCTTGTTCTGAATTCTGCCGACTTAAATAATAATATTAACACATATTTTATCACTGATTACAATTCAATTGTAGATGGCTTTTAAGGTGAGCAGTGCTCATTGGGAAATTTTAATTTCCTTTATGGAACTACACCCCGATTTTGCACGAAATCGTGTGAATGGACCAACAGGCAGGGAAACCATGAACAGGTTATGGGATGAATTGACAAAAAAACTTAATGCAGTGGGTTTAGGAGAAAGGAATGTTCAAAAATGGCAAAAGGTAAGTACTTACTTGGGTATGCTTATTACTCGTGGTATAAAATCTGAAAAATTCTTGTCTCAATGTCTAATTATAGGATCTCAATATTTATAACAAACCATAGACCTTTTTGGAGGATACAACTAGAATTTTTGTTCTTTGGGCGGTAAATATAATAATGCGAGAAGACCTTAGCTGGTTCCTTGCCATCATGGGAGTGCTCGTAGTTCTTATAACGGTGAGGTCTACAGTTTATTTGGGATGTCAGAAAATATATATAATCCGTTTGCCAGGTCTATGATATGTGGGCACTTCCCTTGTGTGACATCTTAAAGGGTTAATTATTTATTTATTCTGGTAAAAAAATATTTTCCTTTTTTAGACTTGGACTGATTTTAAATATGTTTTAAAGAGAAAAGCTGCAGATATTAAAAAGGACCTTCATGGTACAGGAGGTGGTCCTCCAAAGGGGGCCCTGTTAACAGAACTGGATCAGAGACTCTTAAACATTTTGGGGCCAACCTTTCATGAAGGCATAGGCTGCCAGAAAATGGGGTAAGTTAATATATATACCTAAATTTAATATGTTGTCTTTTCTGCTTTAAATTATGTTATTAACGGGTGATTAAAAAATTTATATTTTACCAATGTTTTTATCTTGCATTTGGTTATTTTGTTTTTATATTTTAGTGTAGCAACTTCAGTTTGCCTGTTACACAACCTCAAAACACTCAAGATGGGTAAGTTTTTTAAGTAGAATGTTAGCCAAAAAAAATTGTGCAATACTTACATTACAATATAAGCATTAAACTTAAAAAAAAATGTATTTACTATCCGTATCACTTAGTTTTTTTTTAGAAATGTATCGGCAGGAACTTCCACATCAACGATATTGACTGACCATAATTACATTAGACAGCCACTAAGAAAGCAGCCAAAGAGAGTAACACCAGAGAATAACTTAGAAAATATGTATTCCGAGACACTACAGGAACTCAAAGATATTAAACATATTTTAGCTAACTTAAACACAACCTCCCAGGGAATTGAAAATGCACTTGTTGGTATAGTAAATGTTCTAAAAGAAAAAAATCTTACCAAATAGGTTTAAAAATCTTTGGCCAGTTACTTTGATTAGGTACCTGTGTTTCCTGGCCATTCTGGATTACAAAATAGAGTTAATACTTTCTAGAATCTGTACATAAGGCCTCCCAACATTAAAAATTACTTTGTTTAGAGATCCAGAATGACTACTTTAATTTGGCTGTGTTCAGTGTTCTCTTAGTTCCTAAAAAATGTTGTGATACCATCACATCTTTGTTTGTGTTAGTTTATTAGAGAAAGAATTTAAGTTTTATGTTGTCCATCCCGTTTTTGTTAGTGTTCATTAGAGAAAAAAGAGACTGGATTTAAGTTTTATGTTGTTTTATTTATATTATAGGTTTTATAACAAAAAAAATATTAACTACATTATGGAGGAAGTAGGTGGCAGTAGGTACACATTTTTTTCATGACAAATAAGATTTCTACATTTACATAGACATACCTAAATGTATTTTCAAAAAATGTTATGAACCACCTTCCCTACTTACTTCTAACTTAGGTAAAATATCTAACTACAATATTATTTCGGGTCATGTGTCCATCATTTAGTAAATTTTGTCCGGCAGGTATAACATTCTGTATTATCTCCCGTTCTTCAGGTGGTAAAGGTTCATTAACTTCATGACCAATCAATGCTACTTGACCAGTTACACACATATTATGTAAAACTGCACAAACTGTTACCAACTTCGATACTTTTACTGGTTTGTACCTAGCAACCCTCTCTCTTAAGAGACATCGAAAACGCATTTTCAGTACACCAATTGTCCTTTCTACAACATTTCTTGCACTTATATGAGCTTCATTATATCGGGCTTCTGGAGTATTGGGTTCAACATTGCCAATTGGGGTCATAAGATAAGGTTGAAGAGGATATCCTGAGTCTCCAATCAGCCATGAGGCCCTTTCTCCCGCTTCATTAATATGACTCATGTATCTTTGAATCATAGAATTTCGCCAAATAAATGCATCGTGTGTGGCACCTCCAAAATTGGCATTGATATTTAATATTTTGAGACTGCTATCACAAATTATTTGAACATTCAAAGAGTGAAAACCCTTTCTATTTAAAAAATTATGCTCATCAACAGAGGGTTTTAAAATGGCAATGTGAGTGCCATCAATGGCACCCACGACACCAGGAAAACCAGATCGGTCCATAAATTCAACTTTATTTTGCAATCTTTCATCCTGGGTAGTGGGAAATACGATATAGTTGTCAGGTAAATGTTGATACATGATATTTGTTATGCTATTGATAAATTTGCATGCTGTTGGTTGACTGACACCGAAATTAAAATCTTGTCCTAGGCTTCTTTGGTAGCAGCCAGTGGCATAAAATCTTAAGGTGGCCAAGATTGCATTTTCAATAGTTACCCCCCGTCTTAATCTTGGGGCTTGTAAATGTGGTCTTATTAGTTCGATTAACTGACGAGCCAACACCTTATTCAATCTAAATAATTCGATAAACCGTGTGTCCGGTAAACTAAATGGATCGCTTTGCAGCCTCACCCTTGCTCTTTCTCGAATTAATCTTAAATTTTGCTCTCTTCTCATCAACCTTCTAGCCCGTTCAGCAAAAACTGCCAGCATATTTATTTTACTAATAAAAACAATTCTACACGGCGCTGAAAAATGTAATACCTAACAAACCAAAAAACAAACATAACCTTCCAAAATTTCGTCTCCATCGAGTCTATCTACCGCAAAAAAACAAACGAAGATGAAAGATAATAAAAACAATTTATTAATACAAGATAGAAGAAATCGTGACGATAGGACGACAACAAATTTGATGTCGGCGAATTTTAGGCAATCTGCAATACTTCTTCGACAGTCGTTTTAACTCGTAATTCGAATTATCGCCGAGACGATAGCCACTAGTATCGTATCGTGACTTCGTGATCCCGCTGCAGGTACAGAACGGATGCGTATCACGGATGTATATGGATCCAGCCTAAGACAAGGTAAAGGAGGGGACGCGGCATCATATACTTGCGATTGTGACCAGAATTTACTGTTTGGCACCAAGAAAATGGCGGTTTGCAAAAATATATTATTACCTGTGAAGCTTATTCCTGGCTCCTTTCGATCGCTGTGACTTTTGCACCCGTAAGATGAACAAACGACCATTTTATTCAAAGATAAATACTACTAGGTTTTATTCACTTTGCAATAAAAAAACACGAAAAACCCGCTTGGTGACAATAGATGTTTGGCACCAGACCTATCGAATTTTTGGTCACACTTTGCTTCTGTCGCGGTAGATGCGGCGATGCGCATGCCGCGTCCCCTCCTTTACCTCGTCTAAGGTCTAAGCTTTATCCGATGCTAAGACAGTTTAACGTCGTTTGAAAAGTGCAATTTATATTCATACCTCGACTTAACATTTTACGAATTTTATGACTTTACAGCTGGTGGCCTGGCGGTGCAAAAGAGGGCCATGGGGACCCTCTATCGTTATAATATACTGGTCAGCGACCAATATAACATAAATAGGCACGAGATAAATAAAACAAAGTTAAAAAAAATAAAAATAAATTGTAGTTAATGGTGGTTTCTTTAAAAATGCCGCTTAGATAGCGACCCTAGATAATAGAACAAAATTAATAAACAGGTAATTTCCTGGCAACTTCGGTGCTGTTGGCGTGCTGAACCAGCAAAACTGAAATGATAGGTTTCTGACTAATCATAAAAATTACTGCTACTCGAACTTTGCATCTTTCAAATAAATATTTCCACTTTAGATGACATTTTTGATCGTCTGACATGGAAGAAAATTCTTTAGCCTAAAAATAAAACAACTGTTTAAGGTGCTTTTTGTGCGATGGGTTTTTGGGTATTTCTGTTTTGGGAGATTCTGGGCGTGGCCAGATATTCCTAAATGTTGTTTTTATGCTTGGGTGATTAGGTTATTTGGCAAGTAAAAGGGAGGAAAAATAATGAAAATATAACCTACAAACCTGGTTTATTAAGCAGCATTACTTGATCCCCTGTAATAACAGCAGATTAGTTTCGTCTGTACAGACAACATGGGTTTTTGTTGAAATTATACATTTACTATTATCCATTTTTTAAAACTTTTTAAACATAACCGACATAACCAAAGAAATTCAAATTTTGATATGTCACTTGTAAAGTAAAAATCCGCTTTTCTTCACCTCGATTCGGGTAAAAGTTGAACTTCAACCAACTTTTGAGGGATTTGGTTATTTGGGGAAAGTGATATTTATTTGAAATCACGTGATAAAAATAAACCAATCAAATTCATTGCCAAATATCCAAATACCCTAATAGCCCTCGCACAAAAAGCACCTTTTTAGGTGGGATTAATGACGCCATTTTCCATCGTCAATTCGATTTGCCTAACTATTGACGATTCGCATGCGCACTGCAGTGCTGTGTTCATCAGAGTAGTTATTTTTATGCTTTTAGTACAGGAAATGAAGCATTTTGGCTCGCAATTTTTTCGTCCAGCATGGATTTACTTGAAATTTTAACAGAAGGTAGGTAATAGCCCAAGGATCAAAATCTATATCGAACCGAAGGGCGCCAAAGCCCTGGGGGTGGTTGCCACCCCATCTCGGGGGTGGGAATTTTTTGTTACATTTTAACCACAGGAATCGATCGAAAAAGTGATTCTAAGCAAAAAATGTTCTATATATTTTTTTCGTAAAACTAATATTTTTCAAGTTATTCGCGATTGAAAGTAACAATTTTTAGACGAAAAAATCGACGTTTTTAATGGGTTTTTAGCGAATAATTCGAAAATTATGCATTTTATCAAAAAAACTGTAGAGAGCAATATTGTAGCTTTTAAAAAAACAAACAAAAATCTTTTTTTATCATTTTTCTACCACCAATGCGAACTGAGATATGGCGTGTTAATGGTTAGCTTTTTTCGTCAAATGCAAAATTTGATAAATTCAAAGTCAAATAACGGAAAAAGGCTGCATTTTTTCGAGGAAAACTCATGGAATTTTTTTTATAGTACGTAATTAGACCTTTCTTTTTAAAATAAAAAAAGTGTCTAGCATGAAAATTGAGCGAGTTATGTTAAAAATAAGGTCAGTGCCTAATTTTTTCTACGAAAAAATCAATGAAAACAACCCCCTAACTACCCCCCTAATTAAAATTGATCTTCACCCTTCTGCAATTCTCTTTATAAATGTATTCTTAATTCGTCCTAAAAGTTTGACCAATTTAAAATGCCTAATTTTTGAAAAATTGGAGCTTAAGTGAAAAACGAGTTTTCAAAATTTCGAATTTTTCACCCTTTTTCTCAAAATAACTTCGAAAATACTGGAGATACGAAAAAAATGATAGAGTACTAAATTGTAGCTTTTTTAATGACTAACATTTTCCTGTGTGTAAATTTTCTGTACATTGAATATTTGGCGAGATACAACCGTTTAAATCCTCTATTTACGAACGAGCACCACCTTTTTCGAGCCCTTTAAACTCACCCCATTTAAAAACCAAGGTATCTTAAGGGATTTAATTCATAGAGCCTTGTAGCTCTTAAAAAACCCTACAAAACCGTTTTTGAAAAAACTTTCTAGCATTAAAAATGAAGGAGATACTTTTAAAAAAACCAATCAATTTTTTTCCGAAAAATTCTAATAGCTCACTTCGGAGCATAATAATCTACATAACCGGTATATTAGGCAGTAGGCGCAGACGTGGCCATTTTTTTTAGAATTATTCAATTGTCTTTATTATAATTATGATAATAAATCGGTTAGTGCATAAAAAATTCATTATATTTTTTATTTAAAGTGCCTGAGTTATATAATTCTTTTATATATAATTTTATGATTGTAGGATTTATTTATACATATTATTTTGTTGTTTCTAACACATCAACGCCGCACTTATTTCATTGAAACGAATAGTATTCAACGTTATATTGGTGAGTTTCACTTATGTGCTCTTACTTTTAAATTTAGATAATGCACTTAAAGCGTTTGTTTTTTAAAAGTTTTTTAAAAATTAAAATTTTTTTATTTTCCATTTTAAGTGTTTGAATTTTATAATTTTTATGTAAAAATACTTTTTTTATTTATTTTTTTTTTGTACGTAATTCTACTTTTTTCTATTTATATCAATTAAATTAGTTTATAAAAATTGCAATGTTGTGAAGGGTGGTTTTCAAAGGTTAAAAAGTTGCAAAATGCACTTGAGACATATCCTAAACAACAGAATTCTAAATTGAATCACTATGATAATTAATAATTTTTTTTGTAAAAAAAAATTTTTTTGCATTAAGCTGTAACAAGGGTTGATTTTTAAGGGTTGAAAAATGATGAAATTGTATTTCAGAGTATAAGATAATCATTATTTAACTAATCCAAACCAAATTTCACCCTATCTTAAGGTTTACAATGTTATTTTATAATTTTTTACAATTAGGGGTTGTTTTCACCCCTAAGAAACAATCAGCGCTCATCGGCATAATATAAAATATAAAGCAGAGGGTGAGTTTAGCCTAATCTCAAATTTTTATGAAAATCGATCCAAGGCGAAATCATTTTTTTAGAATTAATATTTTTTTTTTACATTAAGCTCTAACAAGGGTTGCTTTTTAAGGGTTGAAACATGATGAAACTGTATTCCAAAGCATGAAACAATCATTATTTAACTAATCGAAACCAAATCTTTCCCATATTCAGGTTTAGAATGTTATTTTATAATTTTTGACAATTAGGGGTAGTTTTCACCCCTAAAAACGTTCAGCGCCCTTCGGTGCGATATAGATTTTGATCTGTGGGCTATTCCCTACCTTCTGTTAAAATTTCAAGTAAATCCATGCTGGAAGAAAAAATTGCGAGGTTTTACCTTTTTTTGAGCTTCATTTCCTGTACTATTTAGGCATACGAAGAAGAAAGACAGACATATTCTGGAGCTGGTAGAGCAAGGCAGATATTAGTCAGACGGTCATAGTTTTGTTTAATTGCGGAACCTTTCCTGTTAAAACAAACACATATTCTCTAGAATTCTTAGGAGAGATGCCATCTAGATAGGCTAGGAAATATCGTGTTACCAGTAAAAATTGTTGTTTTTATTTCAGTTCTGAAAATCGACGTGTTTACTTTCAAGGATTTTAACCCGTAACCGGTATCATGGGGTCTGGGAGACACTTGTCAACAAATAAGACGCAGCCGCGCCCCCACTTTCTCTTATATCATTGTGCCTTTACATTTACTTTTAAGTTGGGTGGACAGCAGGGTGCTTGGAGATTTTGAGCAATATAGGTGAACCTACGCGTATATTATTTCGGGTTAAAGTTCAAAAATTGTCTGTGCATCTAAAATAAAGCTTGTTATTTTTGTAAATTCCGGTAAATTCTGATCAAAATTTAAGAATATTTTTTCGTTTTACTGTTATTTATTTAGTTTATTTATAGATAAAAAATCGTTTGGTACGTTTATTTTACATTTAAAAAAAAACATGTAAATTTTAAAAATGTGCTAATTTTTACTTTTCAAAATTTAAATAAATACTTTTGTGTAAATATGACTTTATTTTAAATTTTTACATATGCTAACTCCTAATATATATATATATATTTTATAGCCTGACCATTTTCACACGCTTATAAAAATATATAGATATACAGTGACCGGCAGAAAGTGCGCAGCATATGGGAAAGTTTTTATCTTTAAGTTTAGAAAATTAATTTTATATTAGATAGGTTCTGCATGTTCTCAAACCAAAATAACACCGATTAAATCCGGTAAAAGTCTTATGGTATACGAGGTAGGATCAAAAATTTGAAATTCCGCTAAGAGTATCTTTAATTTTAGAATATTTTTTTACTAAGAATTATTGTTTTAATTTCAACGTTATAGTCAAATTCCAAATTTCGCTTATTTTGGACAAAAAAATGGATTTAATCGTGTTTTCTGAATAACCCTGTAAAAAAATAAATGGCAACCGAGCAGTACGAAAATAAGATTTTCTGCAGACTTTGTTAGAGATTACCGTCGATCATAAGTCGGATTAGTTTGTTTTCGTAATATTATTACTTTTTAAAATAAAAACATAAAAATATTAAATATTTTTGATGCACACCGTATTTTATTTTCTGAGGGAACAAGTTAATTTTATCTAACTGATATTTTTTGATCTACATTGACTTAAAACATCTCCTAAATAGTTTTTTATACATTGAAGTATGCATAGAAAGTTTCCTTATTTTGCGTGACGAATAAAATCCGTTCAAAATATATTTTTAATTCATATTTTTTTCTTTATAAATCAAAAGGAACTTTCTATTTTTATTCAATGTATAAAAAACTATTTACGAGATGTTTTAAGTCTATGTAAATCAAAATCAGTTAGATAAAATTAACTTGTTCCCTCAGATAATAAAATACGGTGTGCAGCAAAAATATTTAATATTTTTATGTTTTTATTTTAAAAGGCTATAATAGTATGAAAAGAAACTAATCGGACTTATGATCGACGGTAATTTCTAACAAAGTCTGCAGAAAATCTTATTTTCGTACTGTTCGGTTGCCATATATTTTTTATACAGGGTTATTCAGAAAACACGATTAAATCCATTTTTTTGTCCAAAATAAGCGAAATTTGGAATTTGGGTATAACTTTGAAATTAAAACAATAATTCTTAGTAAAAAAATATTCTAAAATTAAAGATGAAGGTACTTTACTCTTAGCGTAATTTCAAATTTTTGATCCTACCTCGTATACCATAAGACTTTTACTGGATTTAATGGGTGTTATTTTGGTTTGAGAACATGCAGAATCCTATCTAAAATAAAATTAATTTTCTAAACTTAAAGATAAAAAAACTTTCCCATATGCTGCGCACTTTCTGCCGGTCACTGTAGATATAGCTAGGTGTCTCACAGGCCCTACTGTACAACTCATGTCCCAAAAGTGGCTCCATACGGGTTACGGGTTAAAGTAAATTGTGATAATTTTGGTGGTTTCAAAAAACTGCTTTTTTTAAGTTTCTGTGCATTTATTTAAAAAAAAATCACCGGCATACTATTTGTTAATGCCTCCCTGAAAAGCCCTTCCAAAATTAGATACTATTTTTTTTCTAATAATTGCAAGGTTCCGGAAGTTACCCCTGCATTCAAGCCATTTATAGGTATTTTATACATCATGGGCCTTGCGAACTGTGCCTTAAGCGATAGCTGATGAGCAAACCAGTTTAGTTTTCTGTAGTAAAAAACATCTTATTTAGCGAATAACAGTAATGATTAAATATGTGTAATTGTGATTCTAAAAGGTAATTTATAAAACACTTACAGAACACTCCAAAGTATTTTCTGCAGCATGTCCGCTTAACCGACAGTTTGTAAGTGTACCAGTGTGATCAGAAAGCTTAATTCTGATGTCGAAAGTTACTTCAGGGTCGATTCTTTCATTTTCAAAAACCACTGGACATTCTGGATTTTCGCATTTAACGCCTCTTATAAGCATTTTGCAACGACCACTAAGAAACAAAAATAAAGAATTGTAGTCATTTATTAATTTTTATTTATCCTCCTGAGAAAAAAATAAAAATTTTTATATGTAGTGGAGTTAAAAGAGGTCCCTATCGTGTTATCCCGTTTGCACTTTGTTGCTAAAATGTACGACCCCTTTTATATCATTCCTTATACCTTAAGCAAGCAAAATTGACTTGTCGTCCAAAAATCGTACCATGCAGGGGGTGGTCGGGGGCGGTTTTCCAAAAAGCACCAATTTTTTTTTTTTGCCCTTTTTACATCTATAATACCTGATCATCAACCTGCTTGAATCTTATTTCAAAATCTTAATTAGAAATATATTTTTTTAAATTTTAAAAACATCGCGCGCCGTGCTTGTATATGGAGCGCTTTAATGAATAACCGCTCGCCCCGAAAACCCATAATTGTAATAATTTGTAACTCGCCATAACTCCAGAATCCTTTGACTTATCAAAAAAATACTTGCCATAAACGTTGTAGATAAAACATCAGGGATTACAATGCTTTTTTAAAATTATCAGTCCGATGAACAGTTTCGTCAAAAAATTGAAAAATGTCAAACCATATCACCGTAAGCGTGGTCAACCGTGCGGATGCGATGAAGGATCAGATTACCGTCGTAAAGCCATGAAAAACGACCGTATGTTATATCGCGCGCATAAGTTCGATATTCGTTTAATATCGCGTTTTCAATAGTGTGTAGTCTAAAATTCCGTGCCGAGTAGCCGCCGCGCCGTTAATTTTGAAGCTAGACCAGCAAATATTGGATTGTGGATTTCCATTTTCTATCTTATAGCAATATTTTTTGACTTACTTTTATTAACATTGGAAATGTTTATGTTCGTATATGGGGACCAAGTTACGAGTTTCTCGTTCAAGGTTGTAAGACAATTTCGTTTAAGACAAAATGTCGCGTGCTTTGTTGCCGTGTGTTGGTTTTGTTGGAATTTCTATTTTTCGGTGTTGCGATTGCGATGGGACAAGGTACATATTTTCTAAGGATACGTGCATCGCGATTTAGAAAAAGTACCTACATATTTTAGGATATTTTTTTAAAAATGTTATTTCATAATTGATTTTATAATTTATGAAAGGTAAATATATTTTTTTAAGAAATCATCCGCTTCGGGCAAGCCGGCAACATCGCGCCAAATGCATCTCATGTGTTGTCGCGCGCTTTGTTGCCGTGTGTTGATTTTGTTGGATTTCTATTTTTAGGTATTGCTGATTGCGATGGGATAAGATACATATTTTCTAAGGAGACGTGCATCGCGATTTAGAAAAAGTACCTACATATTTTAGGATAATTTTTTTAAAAATTTTATTTAATAATTGATTTATAATTTATGAAAGGTAAATATATTTTTTTAAGAAATCATCCGCTTCGGGCAAGCCGGCAACATCGCGCCAATTGCTTCTCATTGGTAATATAATATGTGGTTGCATAAGACGTAGTATTCATTTAATTCAATTTCTTAAAAAAATGTTGGAAAATAAAAAAAATAAGGTAGGTATTTAAAAAAAATTAAGGTATCTTGTTTTAGCTATTTATCCTACATTTATGAATTCTGAAAGACATTCTTAGTAGTAATTTTGTAAAATGCTTGACATCGAACCCTAACACATTTTTCCGTGTGGATCATTGATGTGGCGTTTCATTGTTTCTAGTTTAAGAGTCAGACCGGTCGGTGGTGTATGTGTATGTGGTATAGTTCCATCTGGCAGTTGTAATGAAACTTAACATTAATCATAATAATATTTGCTGGCTACAGTTAATAATGCATATACTTACTGCTAAAACTCAGTACTGTAGTTCTCAAAAGTTTTTGTTTCTAGTTTAAGAGTCAGACCGGTCGGTGGTGTTCTAGGTTTGTTTATATTACTTTTGGGAGATTGGGGCGCATATTTTTTGTAATAATGGATTATAAACGTTCGACAAACAGTGAACGATGTAAGCGATCTGGTTTTATATACTGTAATAGTTCCATCTGGCAGTTGTAATGAAACTTAACATTAATCATAATAATATTTGCTTGCTACGTTAATAATGCATGGTATATACCACTAAAAATCAGTGCTGTAGTTCTTAAAAGTTTTTGTTTCTAAGAGTCAGACCGGTCGGTGGTATTCTTGGTTTGTTTATTAGGTGTACTTTTGGGAGATTGGGGCGCTTATTTTTTGTAATAATGGATTACAAACGTTCGACAAACAGTGAACGATGTAAGCGATCTTGTTTTATATACTGTAATAGTTCCATCTGGCAGTTGTAATAAAACTTAACATTAATCATAATAATATTTGCTTGTTACGTTAATAATTCATGGTATATACCACTAAAAATCAGTGCTGTAGTTCTCAAAAGTTAATTTTTCTAGTTTAAGAGTCAGACCGGTCGGTGGTATTCTTGGTTTGTTTGTTAGGTATACTTTTGGGAGATTGGGCCGCTTATTTTTTGTAATAATGGATTATAAACGTTCGACAAACAGTGAACGATAAAAGCGATCTGGTTTTATATACTGTAATAGTTCCATCTGGCAGTTGTAATGAAACTTAACATTACTCATAATAATAATTGCTTGCTACGTTAATAATGCATTGTATATACCACTAAAAATCAGTGCTGTAGTTCTCAAAAGTTTATTTTTCTAGTTTAAGAGTCAGACCGGTCGGTGGTATTCTTGGTTTGTTTGTTAGGTATACTTTTGGGAGATTGGGACGCTTATTTTTTGTAATAATGGATTATAAACGTTCGACAAACAGTGAACGATGTAAGCGATCTTGTTTTATATACTGTAATAGTTCCATCTAGCAGTTGTAATGAAACTTAACATTAATCATAATAATATTTGCTTGCTACGTTAATAATGCATGGTATATACCACTAAAAATCAGTGCTGTAGTTCTCAAAATTTTTTTTTTCTAGTTTAAGAGTCAGACCGGTCGGTGGTATTCTTGGTTTGTTTGTTAGGTATACTTTTGGGAGATTGGGCCGCTTATTTTTTGTAATAATGGATTATAAACGTTCGACAAACAGTGAACGATGTAAGCGATCTTGTTTTATATACTGTAATAGTTCCATCTGGCAGTTGTAATGAAACTTAACATTAATCATAATAATATTTGCTTGCTACGTTAATAATGCATGGTATATACCACTAAAAATCAGTGCTGTAGTTCTCAAAAGTTTTTGTTTCTAGTTTAAGAGTCAGACCGGTCGGTGGTATTCTTGGTTTGTTTATTAGGTGTACTTTTGGGAGATTGGGGCGCTTATTTTTTGTAATAATGGATTATAAACGTTCGACAAACAGTGAACGATAAAAGCGATCTGGTTTTATATACTGTAATTGTTCCATCTGGCAGTTGTAATGAAACTTAACATTACTCATAATAATAATTGCTTGCTACGTTAATAATGCATTGTATATACCACTAAAAATCAGTGCTGTAGTTCTCAAAAGTTTATTTTTCTAGTTTAAGAGTCAGACCGGTCGGTGGTATTCTTGGTTTGTTTGTTAGGTATACTTTTGGGAGATTGGGCCGCTTATTTTTTGTAATAATGGATTATAAACGTTCGACAAACAGTGAACGATGTAAGCGATCTTGTTTTATATACTGTAATAGTTCCATCTAGCAGTTGTAATGAAACTTAACATTAATCATAATAATATTTGCTTGCTACGTTAATAATGCATGGTATATACCACTAAAAATCAGTGCTGTGGTTCTCAAAAGTTTTTGTTTCTAGTTTAAGAGTCAGACCGGTCGGTGGTATTCTTGGTTTGTTTGTTAGGTATACTTTTGGGAGATTGGGCCGCTTATTTTTTGTAATAATGGATTATAAACGTTCGACAAACAGTGAACGATGTAAGCGATCTTGTTTTATATACTGTAATAGTTTCATCTGGCAGTTGTAATGAAACTTAACATTAATCATAATAATATTTGCTTGCTACGTTAATAATGCATGGTATATACCACTAAAAATCAGTGCTGTAGTTCTCAAAAGTTTTTGTTTCTAGTTTAAGAGTCAGACCGGTCGGTGGTATTCTTGGTTTGTTTATTAGGTGTACTTTTGGGAGATTGGGGCGCTTATTTTTTGTAATAATGGATTATAAACGTTCGACAAACAGTGAACGATGTAAGCGATCTGGTTTTATATACTGTAATAGTTCCATCTGGCAGTTGTAATGAAACTTAACATTAATCATAATAATATTTGCTTGCTACGGTAATAATGCATGGTATATACCATTAAAAATCAGTACTGTAGTTCTCAAAAGTTTTTGTTTCTAGTTTAAGAGTCAGACCGGTCGGTGGTATTCTTGGTTTGTTTATTAGGTATACTTTTGGGAGATTGGGGCGCTTATTTTTTGTAATAATGGATTATAAACGTTCGACAAACAGCGATCTGGTTTTATATGCTGTAATAGTTCCATCTTGCAGTTGTAATGAAACTTGACATTAATCATAATAATATATTTGCTTGCTACAGTTGAGGCATATACCACTAAAAATCAGTAATGTAGTTCTCAAAAGTTTAAGTAGCTTTTAGTGTGATATTGTTATTGTTTAACATTGCATATTACGTATTATGATTATCTATTATACAACATGGTTTACTGAGATGGTAAAATTCGTACATAGATTAGAAAGTTCAATACTAATGATGGGTTGTTCGAAATAATAATCTTCTATTGCTTTATCTGACATGCAAAATTTAAAAAAAACTTAAATACAAAGTAAAAATTTATTGGTGCGATCAATAAAATTCAGCTAGGACAGCTAGAGACTCCGAACAACGATGTGACCTGGGGAACAAATAGGTTAAAACTAATACTAAGGCGCGCGGCGATTGCCGATCGCTACGAATCACCAACAACGTCTTGTGGATTATAGGTTCTAACGGATACAATTCATTTTTTGGGGACACTTTTCTGCTTTCTTAATTGTAGAGATAGCGCTTCATAGGGAACAAAATGCGTCGCATTAAGAATATATAGTACCTATAATTTATTTCTTAAAAAAATTGCTGTGTTAAAAGTAGTTAATTTTTCAATAAAACTGTGCTGCTAATGGAACTGATTACTACCAATAAAAACACTGTTCTAGCAAATCGGGAATTAATATAACACTAAAGCAGGTTTGATCTAAGAGTTATTGGTTTGATACACTAGCAATGTATTTAGTATGTGTTAATAAATAATAAGCTATTAATACAAACTATGTCTTAGCAAACCTGCGTTGTATTAGATTATTCTCCTCAGTGTATGTTATTTACATATTATAACCTTATTATTTAGTTGTTGAGAATAATAATAAAATTATGTTTTAAATATAATTCAATCATTTCCAATGTCTCCGCTGGTTGCAAGCATTGCGAAATCTGTGAATTTTTTAACTAGGGTGTGTTGTATGCTGTGAAGTTATAGTTCTTATCTATATATTGGACTTAATGGGCATTGCTAAAAGTTGAAAGTGTTTTACAGATGCCCTGCATTAAATGACTGTTGTAATATAGTTGTATATAGAGCGGGGTATTTTAGGTACCCCAGATGCGGTTTTTTTAAATTATCTTCCAAACAATTTTTTTGTAATTTTTTTCCCTCCGGGTAATCCTAGAAAAATATATTACAAAGCAATTTTTTATAAAAATACTCAATTTAACTTCAATTTTACACAAAAAACTGCTTGCAGCGTATCAAAATCGTCGATCGGCCGAAAACGGCGAAAACGTAAAAAAAAATCATTTTTTTGTTACTCTTAGGGATAGAAAGACTAAAATATCATGTAGTGCATGCAATAAACCCATTTGCAACATACACAGAGAAGAAAGTAAAAAAAAATTATGTCCCGATTGTAAAAATAATGAGGAAGAGTAAATATTAATTTATTGTAAAAATTAAAAATGTTTTATTAAAAATTAATTATTAGTGTTTTATTGTACATCTTTGCACACCATCATGCATCATTGACAAAAGATCATGCAGTATTTCAATGGGGTATCATAGTTACCCCACACGGCCGAAAATGTAACTTTTTGTAGCATGGCCATGGAAAGGTTAAGGAGAAAGTTTAAGTTTTCAGGTAAGATTTTTTTTTAATAACAGTATAGTGCCTTTTAATGTTTATATACGACACTTTTTATTGAAACGATTAAGCAATGGATTTTGAAAGCAGTACCAGTTCAGTGAGTGAACTACAGCCCAAAATTAAATTAAGACCACTTAAAAAAAACTATCAATCAAAACACAAGGCAACATATTTAATTCCCAATTATCTGACATTTGCCAAGAATCAGGGAATAGTTATATCCCGACCAAAATTTAAACAAAGATTTATTGAATGTACAAAGGTACTTATTGATATTTGTCAAGGAAATGATGCGAAGTTGTTGCATATATTTTTAAATTTGAATAATTAAAAAGAGCGAGAACATTTAAATTGGCATAAAACTTGCTACAAAACGTATACCAGCACGAATAATATTAAATCATATAAATCAAAGTATGCAAAAATATTTACTAACCCACTCCCAGTAGATATACCCCTGAAAAAACCATTTTTACGAACTCAATTTGATGTACAAAGGTGCATATTTTGCCAAAAACGTTTACAAAATCAAAAACTATGCCAGGTAATGAGCAATAACATGGAAAATAAAATTAAAAGTATAGCGCGAGACAATCCTATATTTCATTCCAGAATTGGCGGTATAGTAGACTGTAAAGATACAGATGTTTTGGTACTATTGGCTCACTTTAAAGATATTCTGACTTCAGAAATTTTGATGAAAATTGGAGCTAAAGAAAGCCGACGATCCATTGTAATTCATGAATTAAAAATGGAGAGTTCCATGATCAAATGTCTACCAGCCTTTCACGCACTCACAGGTTGTGATACAACTAGTCAGTTTGTGGGACTAGGCAAAAGAACATGCTGGAAAGTCTTCTTATCACATTATAATCTACTAGCTAGAGTTGGCAAAGAACAGTACCTACTTAGAAGAAGTCTTTAATGACGTAGTTAAATTTGTAATTCGTTTATATAGGTACTACAAAAATGAAGATATCAAATGTATAAATGCTCTTAGAGGAATTTTAGCATCCTCCAAACCTGTGAGTAAATTGCCTCCAACCAAAGATAGTCTAAGACAACACTGTCGCCCTGTCCACTATCAGACCAAAATATGGCTGGACAGTACTATGCCAAGGTCACCTTTACCGGACTTATCAAGTTGTGGCTGGAATATTGCAAACGGTAAACCAGTGCCTGTATTAACAACCGACGCAATACTACCGGAGGATACTTCAGTTCTAAATACTTGCAACTGTAAAAAAGGTACCTACACAAAGTTTGTTATTTTTTACTATAGTTAAATTTTAAATTGCTACTCTATTTTAAATTGCACTGTGTTCCTGTAAAAGAAAACAAATAAATTGCATTGGCTCCTGCAAATGCATGGCTGACTCTGACTAAAAACTCTAAGAATCTTTCTTTTGGAATAAATATGTTTTTTAATAAATATATTCTTTAGGGGAAGATTTTACCCAAGCCTTTTATTATTAGGTATATACTTAAAGAGCATTTGTCTGTTTTCCGATTTCTATACTTGTTCCTGTAAATAGGTTCAACAAAAAAATCTTCTGTAAGTATCACCCTTTTTTCTTTATTTTCGTTAAATAACACCCGGATTCTCCCCGATTAATAGTTGTGTTATTTTCAGGTATCCTGCGACACGCTGATACACACAATCAAAACCACAATGAAATTTTAAGGTTATTCTCTATCTCTACTGAGCAACCATGACCTTAACACCTGAAAAAACACTAGTATAGGTACTGTAGGTAGATCAGGTACCTACTTATAGACAAATCCCGAACGTATAAAGCCTGTTTTCTGTTTTTCTTTAAAAAAAAAATGAAATAGTACCATTTTTCATTTTTTGTAAACACCCTATATGTACAAAAACTTGGACAAATACCAATTTTTCTAATAAAAAAAAAGTTCCTTTTAGTAACAACTTATTAATTAATATTAATATTGAAAAAATTTAGAGAAACATAAATTAATTTCAAATTAAATTATTCAAAACAACATTACTTACCGTTTACAAAATATAATCCCTTAATTTTATAAGGAACTAACTTATAATGTAATAATAGCATTCCAATCACACCAAAAGCGAAGGAAAGCCGAACTTATGCGCGCGATATAACATACGGTCGTTTTTCATGGCTTTACGACGGCAATCTGATCCTTCATCGCATCCGCACGGTTAACCACGCTTACGGTGATATGGTTTGACATTTTTCAATTTTTTGACGAAACTGTTCATCGGACTGATAATTTAAAAAAAGCATTGTAATCCCTGATGTTTTATCTACAACGTTTATGGCAAGTATTTTTTTGATAAGTCAAAGGATTCTGGAGTTATGGCGAGTTACAAATTATCACAATTATGGGTTTTCAGGGCGAGCGGTTATTCATTAAAGCGCTCCATATACAAGCACGGCGCGCGATGTTTTTAAAATTAAAAAAAATATATTTCTAATTAAGATTTTGAAATAAGATTCAAGCAGGTTGATGATCAGGTATTATAGATGTAAAAAAGGCAAAAAAAAAAATTGGTACTTTTTGGAAAACCGCCCCCGACCACCCCCTGCATGGTACGATTTTTGGACGACAAGTCAATTTTGCTTCCTTAAGGTATAAGGAATGATATAAAAGGGGTCGTACATTTTAGCAACAAAGTGCAAACGGGAATCTTTTTTAGAAGGTATTATCGGGTTGGTAAACTCTACTAATGCAGGTAAAGAACATTTTAGCTGACCTTAACCTATAGTTATAAATAAAAAATAAAAACATTTATAAAATAAGGTTTTATTATTTCTTATGAGGCAGGGCAGGCACTGCCTCCTCCTGCCGTCACTGCAGTTAGCTAACACAGCACTAATTCAAATTGCATAGTGTTACTAAGAAAATATATCTACTATCCTACCAATAGAAGCAGCTTCGTGGTAGTAGGTACCTACCCTACTACGTAATCTAAATTAGCATCTTGATATCTGACAGTAAGTGTTAGACAAAATAAGAGGCAAGTTTTCCTCTGTTGCATTGTATTAGGAATCTTTAGGTTAGAAAATATTTTCCGTATGTTTTTTGGTTTATTAGTAGATTATTAGAATTTTTCTTTTACCATTTTACTATAAGTGTCTGCGATAGGCCATCCAAGTCCAAATGGCTGACAAAGGCAAACAAAATGGCGGTGAACGATTTATTTCCACTGTTTTTGCTTTCCATGGAAACATTAATACGATCCTGTAATTGTTTTACATTCATAACGTCATCGATTGCGCTACCTAGAAAATTTAAAGCTCACTAAAAAAATAATTTTTAAAAACTTTTTTGTTCAAAATTGAATGATAATAATAAAATAATTGTATCGAATATTTCACTCATGTATAAATTTTCCCATAAGAAACGTTAAAAATAAAAAAATATCAGCGGATATACAACGTTGCCTAGACAACGTTGTATATCCAACACACAACAATCGAACCTATTTGACGAGACAGTTTTTTTAATTTTTATTATTCAATCAATAATTAGTTAATATTTTTCAATTGTTTGTTGCTATTTGTTAAGTTTTTTTATAAAATAAAAAAAAAATTGTTATTGGATTTCAGTTACAGTTTGAATTATGTACAGTTATGTTATGTTAGTTGTAGTTATGTGTTATTAATGTATGTTAAGTATGTCAATATGAAATTGAAAATTGTATGACAAAAAAAAATTTTTATATATATTTCATTCTAGAAATATTCTCCCTAAATACCGCTCGTGCATAAAAATTAACCAGATAATTTTCATTCAAGCTTATTATACTAATTCCACTCGTTCTTCGAACTCGTGGAATTATAAATAACAAGCTTTCATGAAAATTATCGGTAATTTTTAAGCACTCGTGGTATTACCCCCGAATATTTTTTGGTTAAAATTGGCGTAGCTGTACCTGTATGGTTTAAGTTTGGGTAAGTAAAAATATGTTTTTTTAAATCATAAATAGTTATACTAAAAGTGTAATATCTCAAACTGTTTTCGAGATTTTTGATAAAAAAAAATAATAAAGACTTTTAACACCCTGTACCTACAGGTATGAAAATGCGTTGTATATTCTAGTAATAAGTTAAAAGAGTAAAAATATTAAATGTGGCAAAGCCAACAGAAATAGGTACAGGGTTTTCCAACGAGGACTGAACAGGGGCTCATTTTTGAGCTTCCTTGTATTTAAAGAGAAATCCAAAATAGCCAATCGATGTACTTTTTCCTGCAGAATTCAAAAATGAATCCAAAAATTTATTTGAACCAGAAACAAAAGAGTTACGATATGGATAAGGTGTTTTTTAAATGGAACATAGCTTTTTTTATACGATTTTTGGAACGAGTGATTTTTTTTTGTCCGTTCTGATTAAAACATTTAATATTGTGACAGCTATTTTTATTAAATTTTAATGTTTTATCCAGTATAATTTAACTTTAACCTGTTTGAAACATACACTAGGTAATAAAGGTATAATCACCTTTGAATCCTTTAAAGTCATTTCGGCAATATTATAGTAAATTTGTAAAATTTTTTGACTTTCAAAGGTGATTATACCTTTATTACCTAGTGTATGTTTCAAACAGGTTAAAGTTGAATTATACTGGATAAAACTTTAAAATTTAATAAAAATAGTTGTCACAATATTAAATATTTTAATCAGAACACCTTATCCATAGCGTAACTCTTTTGTTTCTGGTTCAAATAAATTTCTGGTTTCATTTTTGAATTCTGCAGGAAAAAGTACATCGATTGGCTATTTTGGATTTTTCCCTAAATACAAGGAAGCTCAAAAATGAGCCCCTGTTCAGTCCTCGTTGGAAGACCCTGTACATTATGGAGTTTTCTTAAATCAGAACATTGCGCATCACGCTATTTATTGTTAAAATAAAGTGGTAGTATATAGATACTTATAAAATCACAATTTCATCGATGTGAGATGAAAACTTAGGAGCGCGTAAAAAGTTTTTGTATAGATTTAAATTTTACCTGGAAAAACTAACCGCGCCCCATTTAATTAAAAAAAAACAAGGTAAATTAAAATTGAATACTTATGTAAAAATTTAAAATATAGCTAATATTTTGTGCATGGACGAATAAGTTAGCTCCTTTATGTGCTCGGTTTTGTTTTTGTTTTAAGTTTAATAATTTAACAACATTAATTTAAGATAAAACACCATATTAAAAAAATTTGGCGTCAGTAAAATACTTTTCCTTAATGTTATGATTTCCAAAATAAGAGGACTGTTTGGCTATAAAGCAATTATTTCAATTATTACTATAACGTATTTTATACTTTAAAGCCTTCTCGGCTTTAAGTACAAAATGTAAGAGTAATATAGGGTATACATATTACCTCAGAAAATCTTCACATTGCAACCTGGCCATAAAGATATATTAAAGACAAAACGAAATAATTTATTCTTCCTAAGTCTAAAAGATTTTTGAGCTCTAAGGCTTAATCTTAAGTAATAAATAACCTGCTTTGGCGTTTATTACTGACTTTTCTTAGACCTAACTATCAAGTCGATTTACAACGTAAATATCTACTATTTTGGACCAGCTCTTGGGCCTCTTATATTTTCCGATTTTCAAGACGTAATAATAAGTTCGAATCGCTTTCTTTTGACCAAACAGTCTCTTTGGCCGATTCGTCCAAAAAGCCGATTTGGAAGTAAAAAATTTAATTTAATTAAATAGTTATTTAGTTAAATAGGTAATTTTCTCCAAATTAGAGATCGTTAAGGCTTTAAATGTTTGTTGTGTCTGAGGGTTCGCTAGATAATACCAAATTTTATTGAAAGAGGATACTATTTTTCATAAAATAAAAAAAAAGTACACTCTACAGATTTCATTAAAATAAATTAATGGACAATCATTTGAAAATAAAAAGGGAAACTTACAATTTGGCAGCGATGCAATCAGCTGCTCAACTATATCAAAAGTCTCTATGGGCGCTGTCTGGGCGTATTCATAAAGCACCTTGGCCTCGTTGGTGTTTGGATTTTCGGTTACGATAGTTCGTCCTGACGCCTTGGCTATGTAGGAGTGTCCATAGTTAGACCAGTCAATTTTTAAGTCGGTCATGAACAGAATCGTGGTTCTTGGTTTCCATGAGTTTGATCTGCAAATAAATAAAAAATTGTTTATTACGGCAGACACAAGAGAAATAACTGAAAATTAAAATAAACGTTTTGTTGCATGATTTCGATTTATGCAACAAACAAAACCATCTTATAATTAATTATAATAAAATGATCGCGATAGAATTTGTATGTAATTACGGAAAACAAAGTAACTTGCAAATAACTTATACAGATCACTTAATAATACTACAGTGTCACCAGTAAAGTCCGCATCATGGGATTTTTTTTTATTATCTAATAGCTTTATTCAAAATTTGACTTTGGCATCAAGTTCTGCTTCGATGAAAATTAAGCAAAAAATAGTAGTCACGTGATTCGCATTATCTGTCAAATTTTAATTTTTTCCAAAAAATAATTCAAAAGTGGGGTTATTTCTGAAAATATCGAAAAAGTTATTAGAAAAAGGTTTTTTAAATGCAGTTTCTAGCCCACATGCAAAAATTTCAGCAGCATAAGATAATTTTGATTTTTTACCTATATTTTGTAAATTGCACCACTTTTGCAAAATAAGACTCGACGCAACCTACATAAAACTTTTTAGTTTTGACAATGCTTTATTTCAGATACATTTTCTTTAAAGTAGCGCCATATTAAATGGGTGTTTTTCTACAAAATTAAAATTGGGCTATTAAAATTTGGTCGCATGTAATGCAAAGTTTATTTGTTTTTGACCCTGTATAAGGTAACTTCATAAAATAAGTATTTTGAAAACGTAGTTTGTGTCTGAAAGTAATACACCGCCTCATTTTTTTTAACTTTAAGTATAATATGCAAATATGTAGATTGTAGAGAAACATTATTATAATATTTTATTAATCACTGGTATACATTGCGTTTTTCTTAACGCGGGCCATAGGGTTTTACATCGTAAATCTTTAAGTCTATGTTAGGCACATTTCTATTGAGAACTACGAGTTGAAATTTTACACAAATATTTCTTGTGGTCTCATATCCAATTTAGGACCATGTTTGTATTACTTTACTAACGCAAAATATTGAAAAATACCATTTTAAGTTATATTATCACGCTGTTTGCCCAGCCCTGTATATTAAGTTTACCCAGGTATATTTGACATAAACTGGTATGTGACATTTTTATAATATTTGGCAAGTTGTACCGAAATTATACAATGTTGATGATTATTTAGTTTGTATTAAATATGTTTTATTTTAAGTGGTTTAATATGTATTAATTTTCTTAATAATTCTAAAGCAGAACTTTTATTTCAATAAAGTTTAATAATTTAAACTAATTTCATGAAAGTCAGGAAAATACTGACAGCCGTGTCAATATTTTTCTTTATCTAAGGTAGTTAATTACATAAATTACAAGGTGGTAAAAAAGTGTAATTTAAAAAAAATCAAAAGAGCTTTTTTGGGTATCTCTTGGAGATTTTTTGCACAGATTGTATGTTAACTTCTTCCTTCCATCTCATATTTTATCTATTCTCAAGTTTTAATATTATTTGTTTCATATAAATGTGCCTAACATAGGCTTAAAGATTTACCATGTAAATCCCTATGGCCCGCGTTAGAAAAAAACGCAGTGTATATCTGTATAAGCTATTAACATATATTAAAACGAAACATAATGATTCAAAAAAAAAGTGTAACGTCCATTCATACGAAACCCGTAAGAAGAATGATTTTTACATGGAAGCTTCCAGTATAGGAAGTCACCTAATTTTTCGGGACGATGCCAGTATAACCTATTGTCTGCTAAGATTCAAGCAATTGACAACGTAAAAAATTTAAAACTGAACTACAATCATTCTTAATATAACAATGTTTTTATACGGTTACTGAATTTACTGGCCTTTGCTCGGAAATCGACGGATGACGCTGGCTGATCATGTTTAGTAGGTTGTTTATATGCATTTATTATTCCATGTAATGTTAACAGTTCTTTTTATTTCTACAATTATTATTTATATTAACATAACTTGACCTGTCTTTATATATTATCTACCGGGTGTTTCTCAAAAGACGTTCACCCCAATAACTTTTCTGTATTTATAGATATTAAAATGAAATTTTGAGATTATGCAGAAGAGGTGAGTCTGCATTTATTGGCATAATTTTCAATTTGTTAGCACTTCCGGTTTGACCGGAAGTGACCTTGACTTTGATATTTTATAAATGAGACATATTTTTTACTTATGGGTTCAACATAATATTCTGAGTAAAATGACACCTCACTTGTAATTTTTTGACATGTTATAACATTTTTATGTTTATTTTTTATTTTCAATCTAGAGTGCTACAAATTAATTAGATCTGTTAATTTATAGTCCAGTAGTATATGAAAATTAAAATTATGTCATAATAATTGACTTTCTAAGTTTCGCAAGCGTTTAAAAAATGAAATATTGTTTTCATGACGTTTACTCCATTTTTCCAAATGGAACGATGATAGTTCACTAGGATATTTAAAACGAGCATTTTTTTCCAACAATTTGGTACCAAAAGACACGAAAAAATTTACCTTAAGTCCCAATCGCAAATTTAAAAGCGTTATGCATTATTGCCGCCCTGTCCTTTCTAAAGAAATATAAAGGCGGCTTTGAAAAACAATGGAGTGGTTTTGAAAACCAATATGGTTTTAAATTAAAATTGGTAATCTCATTCGTTTTTATTAAACTTACATTGTAAATCAGATAAAATGGTTAGTTTTACTAGAAATGAACAAATTGATATGCTCCTAATTTTTGGAGTGACCAGCAAAATTCTTCTGACGCCGCAAGAGTGTATGTATTGTATGTTTTATAAACTAATGACATTACAACTTTAAATTAAAGTCATATTGCTTTTCAAAACCATTCCATTGTTTTTCAAAGCCGCCTTTATATTTCTTTAGAAAATAGAGGGCGGCAATAATGCATACCGCTTTTAAATTTGCAATTGGGATTTAAGGCAAATTTTTCAGTGTCAATTTTAAAATAGCATAGGAGTGTATGGTATCAAATTGTTGAAAAAAAAATGCTCGTTTTAAATATCCTATTGAACCAACATCTTTCCGTTTGGAAAAATGGAGTAAACGTCAAGAAAACAAAATTTCATTTTTTAAACGTTTGTGAAAATTAGAAAGTCAATTATTATGACATAATTTTAATTTTCATATACTACTTGACTATAAATGAACAGATTTAATTAATTTGTAGCACTCTAGATTGAAAATAAAAATAAACATAAAAGTGTTATAACACGTCAAAAAATGACAAGTGAGGTGTCATAATGTTATGCTGAACCCAAATAAGTAAAAATATACAAGATGTTCCATTTAAAATATCAAAGTCAAACCGGAAGTGCTAACAAATTGAAAAGTTTGCCAATAAATTGAGACTCGTATCTTATGCATAATCTCAAAATTTTATTTTAATATCTATAAATATAAAAAAGTTATAGGGGTGAACGTCTTTTGAGAAACACCCGGTATACTATGTATAGCAACAAATAAAGACCAAAAGAAATAAAATTAAGTCGCGCTTTTCTGGTCTAGTCCGGGAAATACAAAAGCGGCCAGGAAATAAGTACTTTCAGAACAGTGGCCGAAAAAATAGCGTATGCAACACGCTCAAAAACAAAATTTTTCGGACCTGTTACGTAATTTACTTTTACTGCACTTTCGTGATAATTTTTCAGCCTAGTTCAGAAAATGCTTCAGAAAATGCAATTTTCTGGCCTAAAAAACGAGTGGAAGGTTGACCGGGTTTAGAAACAACCTTCTCTACTAGAATCTAATTATATTTATGTATTTGTTAATAGTCAGAAAATCGCGTTTGTACTTACCGATTAATTAAATCTGGTTCCCACAAAGTGACCTTTAAACTCGGACAAGTATGATCAAAAACTTCAATCTCACGAACTTGTACCATTTCGTTGGTCCTTGTCTGTATAGTTCTGATTGGTCCCAATCCTCTTACAGCACCAAGTACATCAGCATCTACTCGTAAAAAATAAGGAAAAAAAACTAGAAATTAGTGATTTTTTATTATACAGGGTTGGGCAAATGTTCCGGAACGGCTTAATTACAGGCGAACGAAAAGTGATATCGGATCCGGGTTTTGGGCAATCTATAGGACTAACATTTTACTATTTGACTATTATACCATATGTCACTAATGTCAGCAACTGTCAAGTGTTGACGTAATTTTTTATTTTTTTTAATGGAACACCCTGTATATTATCAGATATTCTAAATATTCAATACATTTAAAATAATTTTCGTATAGCATACCATATGACTAAATTCAACTGTTTCGGAAATACGGGCAAATGAATCTAGAAAGCCCGGAATACATTTTGTTTAAAAATCAAGCAACATATTTCTTTTATGATGACATTCCAAATAAAAGTCTTGGTTTCCATGACTCCCAAGTGTCAGTCTGACAAATTTCGTATTGATAGTAGTTTAAGTGAGTTGTGCAAGTTTTTTATTTGAGTAAACCTCTGATATAACTGATAAAATTATGGTTCAGCTAACTGAACAAGAACGGATTACTCTGCTTATGATAATAGGACATGGGGATAGACGAAAATCTTTTCAAGAAGCAACCGACCTTTTTAATCAAAGTTTTCCTGTTCGAGATTCCATTTCTAAATCAACTGTTAATAGAATATTTCATAACTTTGAGCATACAGGTACTGTAAAAAACTTGCCAAAAACAGGTCGTCCAAAAACTGCTACAAATGACGAGAAATCCCTGGATGTTTTACTTGCCCTGCAAGAAGAACCACAGACCTCAGTTCCAAAACTTGCTCTTGTACATGATAACAGCGAAAAATCTATTAGAAGAATCCTCAAAAAAAAAAAATGTTTTCATAGTAAGCTTCCTTTAAGAGCTATCAGAGGACGATCCTGATTTTGTCAAGAAAGACGTACAACCTAACTTTGTAAGTCGTATTTTATTTTCTGACAAGGCTACATTCTCAGTGGCGTAGCCACGGGGGGGGGATATAGGGGATCCCCCCCCCCATAACCATGCACAAAAAAAAATTATTGCGTAATGTTACATGACCTGTTACAAATGAGTTTTAGTGGCAACATTGGCAACAAGGCTTACGTGTCGTAGTAACTAGAATCGTCTGATCAGGCTTTTAGTAGTTGTTAATGCGCAGGGTATGCAGGGCCTAGTAAGCTTAATTATAATATCAATTAAAATATTGCGTGAAAAGAAACGTTTTTACAATGCAGTAGTAAAATTTACTGGCTTTTTTAAGCGAAAAGAAAGAGATTGGGAGGCCGACAGCAATACAGAGAAAAACGAAGAGTATTCTGGGACTTCTCGAGATATAAAAACCTCTGAGAGCGTGAGCAATAATAATCTTCATGTTGATCAGTTGTTGTGGTAAATAGATACATGTATTAAGAGAATATATTGCATTTGATTTCTGCGAGATGTAACTTTGGGTTACCTTTCACCAGTCTACAGAAGAGTATATACTAACTTTGATGTTTTTATATCCCCCCCCCCCCCCCCCCACGAAGCAACTCTGGCTACGCCACTGTACATTCTGTCTGAATGGTTTCGTCAATAGGCACAACTGCCGATACTGGTTAGACCATAATCCCCATTGGATGATGGAGCACCGTACGCAATATTATCCCCAAATATTAAATGTGTGGGCAGGTATAATTGGAAACCATATTATTGGGCCTTTCTTCCTTGATGGAAATTTGACAGCTAATTACTACTTAGATCCGCTTCGGAATAGAATTATACCAAATTTGATAACTTTATATTATTATCAGGATAACAATCAAATACTAGCGAATGACATTTGGTTTCAGCAAGCTCATTTTGGTATACATCTCAGAAACTATTTGGATCAAACTTTTCCTGGAAGGTGGATAGGTAGGAGAGGGTTCATTGAATGGCCTCCTAGATCTCCAGATTTAACACCTTTAGATTTCTACCTCTGGGGTCATTTAAAGACTGTCGTGTATCGTACACAATCTAAGCCTTTGGAGGATCTTAAAAACAGTATTTTAGATGCTGTGCGTGTTATTTCTCGTGAACATTTGCAAAACGTGCTTTCCCAATTTTCCGAGAGGATTGGACGCTGTCAGGTGGCTAAAGGACGACATTTTGAACATTTAATTAAATAACTTTTATTTTATATTATTGTTTATTTAAAAATTATTACCAATTTTGTTTAAACAAAATGTATTGGCTTTCTAGATTCATTTGCCCGTATTTCCGAAACAGTTGAATTTAGTCATATGGTATGCTATACGAAAATATTTTAAATGTATTGAAGATTTAGAATAAGAAATGACGTCAACACTTGACAGTTGGTGACATTACTGACATATGATATAATAGTCAAATAGTAAAATTTTAGTCCTATAGATTGCCCAAAACCCGGATCCGATATAACTTTTCGTTCGCATGTAATTAAGCGGTTCCGGAACATTTGCCCAACCCTGTATTATTTAAGACCCTATCTTCGTTTTTTTTTTTTAATTTCAATAAGCTAAACCCACTTGCAAAAGTTTAATCATTTTCATGCAGTCTATCTAAAGTGATTTAACAAATGTTATCTTTTATGTTGCGAAAGCAATGTTTCGATAATTTTGTCAGTGTCAGTTTCAAAAATTGTTTGACCAATTTTTTAAGCTAAAATTATACTCTCGTTGGCGCTGACGTTGGCGTTCGTTCTGTTCGCAGTTTTGACAGCTGCCAACCATCACGTGATACAAATAATATAATACTATTGGCTTGACGTCACCGCTACGGATTAGCTACGAACCCCAGCGCCAAAAAGTTAAACTTGGCTCAAGTCGAACGGCTGCCGCTGGCAGCGAAGTTTATAAACCATTCTGTAACAATCATTCACAGCCATATACACTAAAGGGGTATAAATTTAAAACCGTCTTAAATTGACAGTTCTAGGTTTGAAATGACACGTATCAGCCAACTAAGTAAGTTTTGTACCGTGTGAGTAAAAATTATTTGCATCAAAGAGGGCCTTGCATCTAAGGATGTAATGCTTAGCCGTAGAGCTTAATATCTGTGGGGTGTCAGTAACTACCTGAATTAACAATCAATCAGTTATTCCGTCATCTTTGACCGTCGTTACAAGTAATTTGATTCATCGTTAATTTTTCCAATTTCTTGAACAATTCACACAATGGGCTTTACGGAACAGCACAAAACATTCATGGTTGAAGCGTATTTTCGAAACGGGGTTAGAGTAAATGGTGAGTGGTAATACAATCCGGTTTTGTGCATGGACGATTTTCACGAACATTTTCCTAACGTCGCTTTTATTGCTGGGGATTTTTATCATTGCCTGAAAGTGGCTGTGTTTAGGGAAACAGGTTCTATACAACACAAAAAAGGAGCAGGAAGACCATCTGTAAGAACAGAAGAACTTATTGCAAACGTTCGTGAAATAATGCAAAATACGCCAACAAATTGTATAAGACGCCTGTCCCGAGAAGTGGGAAGATCTTATGGAACATGCAGGACTATTCTTAAGAAGCAGCTAAATTTATTTCCTTATAAGGTGCAAGTACCCCAAGAAATACAAACCGCAGATTTTGAAAGATTTCGAAAATATGAAGAGACGTGTGAATTTATGCTTGGAGCATGGCGATGGCAATTTATGTAATTATTTTTCTTTTTCTTTCTGTGTATTCTTACTGTGTTAATTTTGTAAACAACAAAAATATATTTGTATTTGTATCATGTCATAATATGAATTTGACAAAATTTTAACCTAGATTTGGTTAGATATATCGTCCCATATCATTGTGATCTTTTAATCGTTTTTTAATCCAAGCCCTCTTTGATGCAAATAATTTTTGCTCGCACGGTACTAACAAGACATTAATAATTTGAGCCTCATATCATACGTGTCAGTTATTAACATTTACTGGTGCTTTTATTAGGTATTCATTTTTAAAACCGTATTTTTAATTTGGCCATTTTTAGATCTACATTTTACTTAATTAATAACCCCAAAGAAAAGACGTCAAAATTTTTTCAAATAATTTCCTTTAATAATTGAAAATAATTTATCGGTCTAAATTAAACAAGGAAACCCATATTATGTGAAGTTAGGTGAGCAAATAATTAATTAGACAGCGTTCTACACAACCCATCACGTTACACTTGCGCTGTCAAATTTACGCCCGTTGGGACTCGTTCGGTCTCAAAATAAATACTTACACGCTATAGATCCTCCGCTATTATGAATGGACTGCATTGGCACAAACATCGCCGTGGGCTTTGTAGGATAACGTAAAAGGGGCAAAAATGGTTCACTGTTAGGATGACTTACAATGGCAGACCTGTCATTTATTGACAGCTTGTATGGTGAAGTTACCATGGGATGATATTGTTCAAAACGATCTTCCAGTTTTCTTATAGTTATTTGGGGATTGAGTAGTTCCACTGTAAAATATTATTTTAGTCAATTATTATTATATGAATGCCAAGCCAGAATTGAAGACTTATTCAAAAATGATGTAGGTACCATCGTGCCGAGAAAAAACTGGTACAGCAATTTTGAAAAACTGAAGAAGGAATATTTTAAAAACTAAGCTTTTCCGACAAAAATCGTATTCAAATTCGTAATCTACGACCTATAATCGACGATGCCTGAAAAAATCATGAATTTTAACGTAATGTTCTCATGGATAGTTAGCTCAGATGGACGGTTATGCGAGAGCCGTAAAATTCACGAAGTCTTCTATACGTTTCGCGAATCGACGACAGACTTTTAAAGAAATTTGTATAATTTGGTAACGTTGTTCAAGCATGATGATTTGCCAAACTGTACTAAATATAAATTTTATAAACAGCGGCAGATTGATACAGTTCGGTCTGACAGTGATTCCTAACTAAGGTTCTATCTAACCTAAAAAAAACACCCTTACCCCCTAAAAAATGTTTAGTTCTTGCACCCGCCCCCACCGTACGCAAAAGAAATAATCAATTAAAAAAAAATGCGTCCGTCACTTACAAAGAAATTCTCTTGCCTTTTTTTTCTAAAACTATGTTCAAGTCCTAAAAACTAAATACAAACTTACCAACATCACCAGTCTTGAACTTATCATTTGCTTGAAAAACTTGCTCGGTGCTTCCCCAATACGTGACATTAATATATTGAGGCAATGAGTCTCTGATAGTAAAATTCCACACAGCCCTTGTGGCATGCTGTTCATTTGCTTCAAACATTTTAGGCCTTTGCTTGGCAATAATTATTCCCACCACCATAACGTTGCTCTTATTAGGATCTAAACTTTTTAGATCCACCTTCTGCAGTGCTACAGTGTGATCCTGATATTGATTCTGGTACATTTTTTAAATTTAATTACTTAAAGAGGGAACACAACGGGGTAAGCAGAATTATCAAACTGTCGCTTCCGCCATATTGTTTTTTATTAGCGTGTTTTAATTGGATGATCACAGCCAACTAGCATTGCTCCCGTCAAAATTTGTTTTGTTTAGACGGCCATGGCCAACTAGCTTTTTGAGAGTTATTTGTTGTGTTTCGACGCTCACAGCCTACTAGCTTTTTGAGAGTTAAAATTTGTTTCATTTAGACGCTCACAGCCCACCAACTTTTTGATATAAGTTTATTTGATACAAAAAAACGCATACATATTTAACAAAAATCTTTAATATTCTTTTCTGTTGAATCATTTGTACCTACCAACACACAAAATTTAAATCTTACATAACACAAGTGGAATGACATTTGTTAATTAATTGTTTAAAATTAAAAACACCAGGTCTTCAAATAATTAAGTTTAAAAGGACGCAAGAACCGTTTCCCCACTATGAAATTTTCGCTTTTCCTTCTCCGCAAATCCACAAACATATTCGGTCGATTAAAAACGAGAAAAAGAAGTCTGCGAATAGTACTTGCATCAAGACCAGCTTGAACTGAAATATAAAAAAAAATACGGTTAATTAAAACGTTTCCCTTGTCGTTTTTATTCTAGTGTCCGCCCCTGCAGTATGTAGCAAGAACCGCTCGACAAAATGTTATTTAAGTAGCTACCAAAATTTTAAATAGATATATTTTAAAAAAAAAAGAAGAAAATTCTGTACCTATAGTTTGAAAACAATACAAAACACGGGCGGAATAGCAGAATGATTAAAGTATCTATCCTTGGTCCTTTACTTTTCCTGATATACAGGGTGTTCCTTAATTAATGGTACATCCGAAAGTAGGCGATTCTTTGGCTTATTTCATAAATAAAATGTTATATAAACATGGGAACGAAAAAGCTTCGTTTCCGAGATACGTTACACAAACTACTTTAAAGTTATTTAAGCTATCGTAAACAATTTGTTCAAATTGGGGAAAGAAAAAGTTCGGAAAAAGAAATAATATGTGGAGTTCCACCAGGATCAATATTAGGTTCGTTATTATTCTTAATTTACATTAATTCCGTTTCCAAATTGAACTTAAGGTGGGAGTATCAACATGCTTGCCAACCTATAACCTATTTCGCGTAGATTTATTTATGTTTTCTAGCTTTTATACAAAATTTAAAGAAAATCAGTATCGACTTGATATTCTATAGGTAATAATTGACATATTTAAGAAATATCAAGGAATTTCATAACTTATTTTAGGAGAATTGTATAGCGAAAAATATCGGGTAAGATTTTTTTTAACATTATTATGTCATTGTCACTCATTGTTCTTTCATTATACAATTCTCCCAAAATTAGCAATGAAATAAATTGATACTTTTGTAATATATCAGATACTACCTAAATAATGTACCGACGATATTGATTTTCTTTAAATGTGAGTTATTAAAATAATAAACTCAAAAAATCAACGCGAAATAGGTTATAGGTTGGCAATAGATTGAATGACGTTGAGAATTCAACCTTAAAGGGCAATATAAAGCTATTTGCAAATGATACAACAATTATTTATTTTGCTGAAACTCAAATCAAATAAACTTACGTTAAATTTTACAAAAATCTTCTTTTGTGTTTATAACTAAAAATAAAATAAATTCCCTCATTAACCCCTTAACATTTAATAATGAAAATATTCAATATTCAAAAACGACAACATTTTTAGGATTAGTTTTAGACGAGAATTTAAATTGGAAATGCCATATCCAGTATATTATCAACTCGATATCTCCTTTGGTATCTGTTTTGTACAGAGCTAGATATTTCATTCCTTTGAAATACTTAAAAAATATATATTTTTCATTAATATATTCAAAATTACAATACTTAGCTTCTGCATGGGGATCTGCTTGTTTATCAAACTTAAAAACCATTACAAAAATTGCAGAATAAAGTTATTAAATGTATACATAAATTACCACATTTAGAAGCAACTGTTAATCTATATAGACCGAAAGGGTATTTACACGTTTAAAACATTTATAAATTAAAAAATTGTATTCTAATTCACTCTATTATTTTAAAAGAAAAAAAATCAAACATAACACTTCAGGAGAATAAGACATTTACATGATCATAACACCAGACGTTGTATAAATTATCAAACTATACCAGTAAAAAGTAATTTCGGAAAAAAATCGCTTTTATATGAAGGAATAATAAAATATAACAATCTTCCAAAAAATATTAGAAAAATTAAAAATTGGCAACTTTAAAAAACAATTAAAGAGATATTTACTAAATTAAATTATTTGTGCTATTTTTATTTAAATTGATTTTATTAATTAATTAAATTGGATTAACTTCCATTTTTTTTAATGGTTATTATTTTCTATATTATGTTGTCACTTTCCATGTAATGAACTGTAAAAGTTAGTTTGGAATAAAGACATTTTTTAAAGTTAAATGGGAAAAAGACACTGTATCTCTTTCGTTTTGCACTCCACAATTAATTACCCTACAGAACAATGGCATTTTCAATCATTTTAAAATGCAATTTGACGGATTTAACTATAAATTTTTAAAATAATCTGCTTGTTTATATTTAAAATCATGTATCTTCGATCTTCCGGATACATTTTGTCGGTACTCTGCTACCAAATTTTGTTTTCATATGTTGCGAAAGTTTCTTATTAAACAAAAAACTATATTATAACAGTTTATACTTACATCGTGAGGAAAATCTATTATTTCGAACTGGGCAGACAGTTCAGGCATTATTCCCAAAGTCAGTGCTAAAACTACAGAGCTCGAACCGACAATGCTATATAACAGCGCCTTATTTTGCGTGAGACTTTCCATGTATGGATTACCCTAGAAATGCAGAGAAACGTATAAGACCAAACGGCAACCGCAGAAAAACTAATTTTGAAATGGAATACACATATACGATACACTACACCTCGGGTACTTGACACAGATTATATATCACAGAATATCACAATAATCTTGAGATAAAACCAAATAAAAATGTATCCTTTTCAAAAGTTTTTCGATGCGGTAAACGCCGATTTAGAAATGTACCAGAATAAATTCTTCTTGCCTCCACACAATTACCGAGTGCTGTCCGTCCATAAGTTAGATGCATGTAAGCATTACTGAGATGTAATAATTTATTTAATTATTTTAGTGCGTATTATTAATCTTAAAGTTATTTGATTAGTTATTGTGTTCAAATAGCTTATGTTAATAAACTTGGCTATTAAATAAATTTGGAATCAATGCTTAAACGTATATATAAAAACCTTATTTTTCTCGAAAACCGCTAACTCCATCGAGACAAATGTAAATTCCCTTTTTAAATAAAAATAACTAAAGTATTTAAAAAATCAGTTTTTAGCTGTGTAAAATGACACCTGTCAAAATTTTGGACCAACGAGTGTGGTGGCAAGTCCGTTCCTGACGATGTGAAACATCTAATGTAGTACGGTTTTATAACTCTCTATGGCCTACACAAAATATTAAAATTACATTAAATTATACGTGTCGGTTCAAAAGTTAGAGCCGAAAAGGTAAATCGCTGGGTACCTCTTTGGGGCCCTGTATCTCCGTTAAGGGGCACTTAAGGTTTTTTTTATACGACAAAGTAAAGTTATTTTGACCTCCCCTATACGCTTCCGAGAGTATGCCATATACTTACCGGACACCCTGTATAAAAAATAATAATTTAGGGCAACATATACAGGGTGTCCCATAACTTATGGGCCGTAGAGTAACTAGAGATACTAGACATCAAACTAAGCCGATTAAGTCATATAAGTTTTTTCAGATTGTTACTCGTTCTAGAGATACAGGGTGTTGAATGTAAAAGTTTATTATTATTATTATTATTAATATTATTATTTATTTAGTTAAAAGTTTAATAAAGTGTATTGAGGTCAACGGTGGTCACTTTCAACATTTACTAAAGTGAGCTTCTTGTTTTTGTTCCACTGTTTCGAATTTATTGCGTTGTGATAATTAAAATATTAATTTAATTATGTACATGGCTTTTTATGCTTTGGGATGTTTAAAGGGAAATATCTCGAAAACCGTTAAAGATATTAAGATCAATCAGGTATACCTTTTTGACTCAGAAAATCCCCTTCTTTAAGAAACTTTAATTGAAAAACACCTAATATCACAGGTAAGAAAAAAAATCATAGATTTATGAAGTCCAGTGTATGCAACTAGCGCCCTCTAGTGTGAAACTTAAAAATTTCTACAAATTCTTATTTCTTGCTCACAAAAATATAATACTGCCAACTTTCAATTCGATTCATTAAACGGTTTTTAAATTATGGCTTATTTTCGAGAATAAACTTTTACTTTCAACACCCTATATCTCTAGAACGAGTAACAATCCGAAAAAACTTATATGACTTAATCGGCTTAGTTTGATGTCTAGTATCTCCAGTTACTCTACGGCCCATAAGTTATGGGACACCCTGTATGTTGAGTATCACAACTTCTCGTTTAACTGTTAACCTTTTAAAATCGGTTTTAAGTTAAAAAAAAAATAGTTTAATTTGCGATTTTTCTTAAGTTTCAAACAGAAGTAAGTAGCAATAAATAATTAAATTACTAGATAGGGATTTATATGAAAGTAAATCCAGCTATGTATAATATACACATACCCTATAGTTTATAGCAAATGTAGCTATTTGCAGCGCCATAGATATTATATAAACAGTGCTATTTATAATATTTGGCTGGAATAGCGCGTCTTCTTCTTCCTCTGTTAATTCTTTAACGGTTTCGGTTGAATTTACTGCCTCATCGCTAAAATAAAAATATTGTACCTATAGTATGTTGTTAATGTTTTTTTTTACTTCTAATATTCAATTCAATTTAAAATATGCTTTCTGTTCCAAATAATTAGTATTCTTATTAACAAAGCGAAAAAAACACAGGGTAATATTACAAATACTTATACAAATTTTTTTAAAAATCTGAATAAAGGTATACATCTAAAAATCAACTGGAATTAATGAGTGGGTGTAAGACTAACAAGGGTGAGCACATTGGGCCAATCCTGGCCGACGTGGATCCGACAAATGGACGGACCGGGACCGGAAAAAAAACTCCACAAAACAAGATGACAAAGTGCATAAACTACTAATTAAATGGCGTCGTTGTAATACTCGACCACCTCGCAATAGGCTCTCCCCACCAGTAGTTCCTTCATAGTTCTGTTAAAACTTCTGGGTACAAATATTTGCTCTGGAAGATGGTTAAACTTTCGTAAATTATACAGTTTCTAATAAGGGCAGAAGACGGTATGGATAGGTACAGATTTTTTGATCTTCTAGTATCATGAGTGGTCAGGCACTGGTAATGTATCCCTATGCTTGTATATCATGCAGACCGTTGGCATGGCAAAGTTAATATTTTTTTAGATCTAAATAACGGTCTACATGACTCTGTCATCCACACCACAAAGATATCTTACAGCTCGCTTCTGTAAAATAAATAGTGAGTTCAGCAGGTAGTTATATGTATTTCCCCAGAACACAATTCCATGTCGCAAGTGAGACACCACCAGCGAGTGCTAGACCCCCTTAGCTAAAGTGGTCCCAATCTCCACTGATGTTAATGTCATTGTAATTGTTAAAAAACGTTTTGCAAAATTTTGTCTTTTTGAAAAAGGCCTGCGACTAAAAAATGTCCAAATATGACGTTGAAAATGTGTTATTTTTCAGAACTCGTATTTTACACATGAGCCGTACTTATAACGCGGGCTCGACCAATTCTTTACTCAATATAATTCAGCGGTGACTCGTCAGGGGAGGTATTACCTCCCCTGCTACAAAATAGTTATTTATGTACCAAGGCAGTAAAGTGATTCCTTATCGGACGAGTCTGAAATTATGAGATGAGCGAGCGAAGCGAATAACAGGCGAGTCGATAAAGACACTTTACTGACGTGGTGCATACAAAATTTTATCGCCAACCGTTCAGAATTTATAATATAAAAAATTGAGGTATAACTCATTGCAATAAATCGCAAGAAAACTATTATCGAGCTGTAATAGGGAAAGGCGTGACAGTGACAGACGATTTTTGATGTTAAAGTCACTAATTTGCGGAGGCTAATAGTAGATTAAAGTACACGTTTCATAAGAAGCGGTTTTAGCGCACGCGCCTATTTTAAAAAACGAGCCACAAAGTGGCGAGTTTTTTTATTGACACGTGCGCTAAAACGCCTTATGAAACATGTGCTTTATACATTTTTTTCTATTTCACCTTTTATAATCAAGAAAAATACATTTTAAAAAGAAAATAAATACTTCAAATTTTGTAAATTTTTATGTCTAAATTTTATGTTGGTAATACTATTTTTTATCTTAGTAGCCTCTGGACAACAAAAATTATTTTGCAAACTGTCATTTTTTGATTTATTGACCCATTTTCACCACGAGATTCTAAAGTTATTTTAGCGATATGAGATTTGAAATTGGACGGAATACGTTGTGTGATCCTTGTACATTCGGTACATAGCGTTCGGAAATTCGGGAGATTTTGCTACGTTTTTTCGAATTTCAAAAGACGTGATTTTACGTCACGGCATTGCAATTTAGTATAGGGAAGATGAAAAATTCAAATAAAGTTGAAGTTAAAATCGACATTGGAAGGTTAGTAGATTGAATTTTGGATAGGATTTGGCAGAAAATGATAGCTTGAAGCATCTACAAAAGATTGATTTATAGATTTATGCAACCAACATACATGACTGTTATCCACACAGAATAAAGAAGTAAGTTATTTTTCCTCTGCGAAAAATGGGTTTTCTCGTAAATCACAAAGGCCGCGCAAGTCAATGAAATAAAACATTTAAATGTTACCAACATCAAATAAAGCAAAAACGCGTATCGAAATAGCTTCATTACGATACGCAAATGCGTATCGTACTGAGCTTATTATGAACGTGAAATAGAAAAAAGTATTTTTCTAATTTGGTATCAGAACAAGTCTATTACGATACGCATTTGCGTATCGTAATGAAGCTATTTCGATACGCGTTTTTTCTTTATTTGATGTTGGTAATATTTAAATGTTTTATTTGATTGACTTGCCACTTTGTGATTTACGAGAAAATCCATTTTTCGCAGAGGAAAAATAGCTTGATAACCTCCTTTTTTATTCTGTGTGGATAACAGTCATGTATGCTGGTTGCATTAATCTATAAATCAATCTTTTGTAGATGCTTCAAGCTATCATTTTCTGCCAAATCCTATCCAAAATTCAATCTACTAACCTTCCAATGTCGATTTTAACTTCAACTTTATTTGAATTTTCCATCTTCCCTATACTAAATTGCACAATCACACAACGTATTCCGTCCAATTTCAAATCTCATACCGCTAAAATAACTTTAGAATCTCGTGGTGAAAATGGGTCAATAAATCAAAAAATTACAGTTTGCAAAATAATTTTTGTTGTCCAGAGGCTACTATGATAAAAAATAGTATTACCAACATAAAATTTAGACATAAAAATTTACAAAATTTGAAGTATTTATTTTCTTTTTAAATATGTGTTTTTTATTGAAAAAACTACAAATTAGAAAAAATAGTATAACGTACGTGTTATATAAAGCAGTTTTAAGCACTTGTCCCGTTATAAAACTCGCCGCAAGCGGCTTGTTTTTTAACATGGACGCGTGCTATAAAATTATGCTTTATAAAACGTGTACGTTAATATACTATTATCTGCCGCATCTGCCGCATTTGCGGCAGGTAAAGTATTTTATTTTACAATAAAATAAAGTGTTCGTTTACTTCCGGAAATCACTCTGATAATGTACGGCTTTACTGACGGTTGACGATAAATATTAAAATGTTTTATAAATATACAGTATAAACATATAAATCGTGTACGTACATGGGGCTCTTGAAAACGGTAAGAGATACTTTAATTAATACTTACATGGGCGTCCTTGCCTTAGCTGCTTGGACTAGAAAAATAAGGCACACAAAATGTACTGCAAATTGCAGCAATACCGTAGAGATCGTGTACCAATTGAATATATTCGGCAAGGGCCTCTGTTTTGAAAGGGTTTTTAATGGCTAAAATCAACAATAAATCATAAATTATGTAAAAAAAAACACCGTCTTAGAATTTTTCCTAAAACAATGTTTAACGCAACCCTGGAAGATTCATTAATCATGTATCGCGGCCGATCACGTCATCGCGCATTCTCCGTAATATCTAGTGAGCTTTTGTTTTGTTGACGCTTGTTTCGATTGTTAGCTATATTTAGACTATGGAGAACTAGAGGGTAGGAGGCATAGACAATTTACCTTTAGATACCTACAGCTTATCTCCTGCGCAAACAAAAGTTACGTTTTATGGGTGAAAAAATACGTCCGAGCGCATGACTCGCCGGTCAGCTGGCTTCCTTTTGGACACCTTCGTGCATGCGCACAAACCTCGTGTTATCGGCCTCTCCTATTTTATCGACAATAATCGACATGCACAAGATACTCTGCAGAACCGGCTCGGCCGCCATTTTTGTTGTTGCGTTTTAAGGTTTCTCTGTGGATTCCTTGTAGTTTTCAGTTTTCTTAGCTATCGTGGATTGTGGGTCTTTAATATTTACGGATTTCCAGTTTTTGTGTAGTTTAGTGAATTGTGTCTGATTGTGAGAAAATTAGTTCTGTCAAAGTTGCTGGTTGGTTAATTTTTTGGTTAAAATCTGTACATCCCGACATTAAGCTTTTAATAAAGCCAAAACGGGTCAAGAGTTCTCGGGAAAAACTTTTCAAATTCTTGAACACGAAATTTTGCTTGAAAATATTTTACACGTACCCAAGTTTTTGCCAAATTGTAAAAATCGATACAAGTTATATACCAACTAATATTTGACTTGAGGTTAGGTACGCGATAACACCGTAGATTGGCTATTTTGCTGGTTTTGTTTGTTTTTATATTCGATTTTATAAGACTAGTTTAATCCACTTGTTCTTGTTCTCTTCCTTTTCGAACTAAAAACACGACAACGAATTATTTTTAAACAAATTTTAGAAACAAACCCTTGAAAACAATTTTCTGTCCTCACAATCTGATGAGGTTTGCAACTACTAAAAATGTCAGAAAACAGTAGAAGAAATTTCAATTTTTTGGCAAGAAATTAAATTTTAAAACCCGGACCTGTCTATTTTCCCATTCGTCAAACGATAATGTTGCAGTGCGCATGTCTAATAGTGTCTAGCTTTGTTTACATGCGCGAGGCCATAAAACTGCCACTTACTGATTATTGTTTGCTTATCTAAAGGTAAATTGTCTATGGTCTGGAATTGCAAGCCCCAACTCAACTAAGATCATGTGATTTTTACCCTTATTATATTTATGGTAAGAGGAAGACCCAAAAAGTCGAAACAATTATTGTAATTACAATGTAAGAAAGTAGTTGCTGGCGCAACATCGGAAACCCATGCAAAATTTAAGGTGGTCAATTTATTGGCTCCCTTGTTTATTTTAGACGAAGACTGTATCTAAATTTTAAAAACCAAACTCACTTGCAAAAGTTTTATAATTTTTATACAGTCTATCTAAAGTTGGCTGACTTTGGATAGACTGAAAGTAAAAAAATAAAAAATAAAGTAAAGGGGTTTTAAATTAACAGGGTAAAAAACAAATAAACTTTGCATCACATGCGACCAAATTTTAATAGCCCACTTTTGATTTTGTAGAAACACACATTTAATATGGCGCTACTTTAAAGAAAATGTATCTGAAATAAAGCATTGTCAAAACTAAGAAGTTTTATGTAGATTGCATTGCAAAAGTGGTGAAATTTACAAAATATGGGTAAGAAATCAAAATTATTTTATGCAGCTGAAATTTTGCATGTGGGCTAGAAATTGCATTTAAAAAAACTTTTTTTAATTACTTTTTTCGATATTTTCAGAAATAACCCCACTTTTGAATTATTTTCTGGAAAAATTCAAATTTGACAGATAATGCGAATCACATGACTACTATTTTTTTGCTTAATTTTCATCTCGATCGAAGCAGAATTTGATGCCAAAGTCAAATTTTGAATAAAGCTATTAATAAAAAGAAATCCCATATGATGCGGACTTTACTGGTGACACTATGTAATTCATAAATATAGGATCCTTCGCGGAATATATTTCTTTTAAAATACAAGGTATTGCGTATAAAAAAGGAAAAATTCTTCCAGTATTACCAATATCTTTTTCAAATATGTATTTTATATTATTTTCCAAAATAGCCGAAAAATTCTTCGTTGGATAATTACCTTTGATCGTGATATAAACAAAAAACATGCCGCTAATAAAAATCCTTGTAGAGTAGCCTGCATATCTCTTAACTTGATACCATCCAAATACAGTACGGATTGGGTGTAGGCTAGAATAAGAGCGTTTAAGGCCAAAATTTTAAACATTTGTAGCGTTGTTACCAGCGTGCATCTGCCTTGTTTAATAATATGACAAACTGAAAAAAAAAATGAATTGAAAATTGACAATTGCGACGTTGCCAGATTTTTAGTTTTTTCTGTAACTCAAGGAATGTTTTTTTTTCAAATGTAACATTACTCTTTTTTTATTAAATTCGATTCCTCCCATCAACACCATTTCCTGATATCAAATTTTTATCGCAAATAGTTCTATGGGAAAAAAAGTTAATTAGTTACAACTCTATCTCTACAAAAATTCAATATATTTCGATTTAAAAACGTTTCAAATAATGTGAAAAGAAAGGTTGGTGTATATAATATACCTAATAGTATCGATAACGATAATAATAACATATCGCGGAAAGCGATATGTTAACAACAAACAACTACTAACAATAACATGGCTAGTAAAAATTACTTACATATTATTGGTTTCATATATAATCAAATTAATGTAGTGTACTATAATATGTAAGTAATTTTTACTAGCTATATTATTGTTAGTAGTTGTTTATTATTATTATAGTTATCGATACTATTAGGTACTTACATTATGTCTACCAAGTACCAACCTTCCTTTTCATAATATTTGAAATGTTTTTTTAATGGAAATATATTGTATTTTTTAGTTAGAGTTGTAACTAATTAACTCTTTTTTCCCATAGATCATTCATCTGAGATGAAAATTTGATACTATCAGGAAATGGTAATGTTGATGGGAGGAATCGAATTCAATAAAAAAAAATTAGTGTTACATTTAATAATAATAAGTTTATTTAAAATTTAATAATATAATAAATATGTTTATGTTGTCTTCTATAAACTTATTCTTCAATCCCCTGAAGCTGAGCTTGTTAGGGGCAAATCTTATTTTTTGTTTTAGTATGTAAAATCATAAATAAATATGCATTGAAAATCAAGTTTTAAAGTAAAAATGTTAATTTATAGTATAAACGCAGCTTTTTTGAAGAAATATAATTACTAATAATAAAATTATTAATTTACAATTTTTAAGCAAAAAATATTACTTATATAAATTATTCAGAACAATATTAATTAATTAGCATTTCTAAAAATATTTTCAAATTGTCTGTTTTTAACTCGGTTTTTAATATCCATGTTTTTATTTCGACATTAAATTTTTTTAATGAAATCAATTTTTTAATTTTTTTTTATTTTTATTTATTTATTTAATTTAATATTATACATTACATTCAATTTCAATAATAATTAATTAACTAGCATATGATAAATAAGGTCATTAGCACCTAGATGAATAAACATCCGTATGTGCTATTTAACTAATATCCAATATAATCTTCTAAATCTATGATTTTAAAACTGAAGTAAAATAATAGAACTAAAGTATATTGGTCTTACTCTCTAATATCAGAATAACAACTTAAATTTTTTCAAATTGTTAAAAATATATGTTCTACACTTTTTCTTATATACATTATGCCTTGTAACATCTCTAATTTCCCGAGGTTATATATTCAAAATTTTAGGAGCCGTGTAGTTAACAAATCGTAAGTTTTTATCTGTATAACTATTATGAATCTGTAATTCTTTATTGTCTCTACCTCTAGTATTATATATATGGTTAATGTTCTCATAAAGCTCGCGATTCTTAAACACAAAGGAACATATCTCCAAAACATAGACAGATCGCGCGTCAAACACGTCGCACGAATACAACAACTCCGTTGAGTAACGCCTATTTTTCATGTGTATTACTTTAAGAATATAATTCTGCACAATATTCAATGGTTTCAACGCAGTGCTGTACAGGCCACCCCACACAACTATGCCATATCTAATCAATGACTCCACAACAATTATGGTTTTTAAATTGTATAATGTTTTTATTTTTAAATATATAATATATTAAGATGTTATAAATGTAAAGTTGTCTTATGTTCAACTTTTTTATTTATAAATATAATTCTTTTGAAGGATAAAGATAATCTTTATTGAATATAATTTTTAGAAACATTTTTTGTAATATTTCTAATTTTTTAACTAAAGTTCTATTTATTTCTCCCCAACCTAAAATTCCGTAATTTAAATGAGTTTTAACTAACGCGTAATATAATATTTCCATATGTCTTACATTTAAAAAAATTTTAATGTTTTTAAAAATCGGTAGTAAACTTCTTAATTTTTTAATTAAGTATTCTATGTGAATATTCCAATTTAATTTACTGCCAAAAATAATTCCTAAATATTTTATTTTATTAACTTTAAAAATTTGAATGTCTTCATTTATTTGAATACTATTAATATTTTGTGGTAGGTTAGTTAGGTTTAAAGTAAAAGGAATATAATTTGTTTTATTAAAATTATTAATTGTTAACAAATTGTTATCAAACCAATTTTTTATAGTTTTAAAATCTTTTTTAATTTTATTCATCGCAATTTATACTAAATTAGTCGTTAATATAAATATTAAAAAATAATGGTCCTAAAATTGTTTCTTGAGGAACACCATACTTAAAGACTTTTGGAAGCTTTTTTCTTTATCTATTTAAACATAAGTTGGTCTAGTTTTCAGATAATTTTTAATTAATTCTAATTGCTTTCCTCTGAATCCAATATTTTCAAACTTTTTTAACAGTAAATTATGGCTAACTGTATCAAAGGCTTTTGCTAAATCTAGAAAAATACTAATACAAGGTCTAGTGCATCATATATTTGTTCTGTTAGATAGCAAATAGCGTTTTGTGTTGATTTATTTTTTGGAAACCCAAACTGTTTATTAGAAATAAAATTTATTTCTTTTAAATAATTTCGATTCTTAATTTTAAAACTTTTTCGAATACTTTTGCTATCGAAGATATTAATGTTATTGTTATTACTTTAGAAAAATAGTCAATAAAGCTATTAGCTATACTTTTCTTATCAGTAAGTGATTCATTTTCAATTTTGATTTCGTTTATATTTTTATGGTTTTGATTTTTATTACATATTTTTTTAATAGTTTTCCACATATCTTGATTAGAGTTTTTACATTATTTATCAATTTCACGTTTAAAATACCTATATTATTATACCCTAAAGGCCAATCCATACCTATGCATTGTCACCCTGCATTTTTACCCTGCTTCAAAATTACATGCAAAACATTTATGCATTTCAGCATGAGTGAAAATTGCAGCGTTTTTCACCCTTGAAAAAGAACAAGTCCTAACTATTTGCACATCCCCATGCGATTTTGTCAAAATTCCCTAGACATTTCTGTTCGTGGAATTGATTGAATATAAACTTCGCTTATTTGGCAAAAAAATAAAAAATAAATCATTAAAAAAAATCAATAATGTGGACATATCAGCACTTTTATGCATATATATGCGTTAAAAAATCATAAAATCAGCTGTTGCAACCATGATTCAAAAATGCAGGGTGAAAATGCATATCTGCGTATCGGCCTTAATGAAATCAAATTGAACCCTACATGATCATTATTGGCAGTAATACTATCAGTATTTTTTTACTATTGTAATTACTAGCTTTAGTACTTTTGGCCTGCTGAGAGAAATACGGAAAGTCTAATTGCTTGTCATGTATCCTTGTGAACAATCGTATATTGCTAATAAAATGATCAATACGCAGTCATTTAAAAACCAAAGTAAATCCCTGGGAAGGTTTCTGTTGTTGCAGTAAGGGTCCTATTTACTGGGAGATTACAGAGCAACCAAGTCATCCGATCAAATTGCTTAAAATTTTCCTGCCAATTTGGTTGCTCAGGAACTGCACATTCATTAGGCGACTTTCAATCAACCGATTAATCTTTATGCAATCAGTTTTTATTTTAAAAATATTCAAGCGGTCGTGTAGTGATTGTTTCTAATAGAAAAAAAGGGGGTTCCATAAACTTGGTACAATCGCGTTCTTTTTTTTTTCCATCCACAGCGGTATAGAGACAATATTTTGAATCCATTTGTGGAGCAATTACTTGACGAACTACGTTTGGATATTTTTAACAGGACGGTGCAACCGCCCATACAGCCGCAGAAACTATTAACTACTTACGCAATTTTTTCGACGACAAATTGATCAGTTTTCGATCAGACATTGAATTCCCACCTAGATCACCTTGTTTAACGGTTATGGATTACTTCGTTTTTATCCAAGAATGTGGCAACATTTCTCCAGAGATGCTGGTCAACACTTTCGAAAATATGAAGAGACGTGTGAATTTATGTTTGGAGCATGGCGGTGGCCAATTTCAGCAATTTATGTAATTATTTTTCTTTTTCTTTCTGTATATTCTTGTTAATTTTGTAAACAACGAAAATAAATGTGTATTTGTCTACTTATTTTATTACTCATTAGTTTGGCATATTATGTCATAATATGAATTTGACAAAATTTTAACCTAGATTTGGTTAGATATATCGTCCCCATATCATTCTGATCTAAACCAAGCCCTACATTTTTTAATCCAAGCCCTCTTTGATGCAAATAATTTTTGCTTGCACGGTACAAGCAGTTACATACACACATATTAAAAATTTCAAGTAAGTTGAGCCACTCGGTTGCCCACATCCATTCACAAGGCAACCTTCTGGCAATCTGTGTAAATTGCTGTCAATCGCAACCCAATTCCCCTTCCGTCTGGTAAATTAAATAATCGCTCGACAACCAAAACATCGCTTTGAAATTTGATTGACATCGCCCACTAATAGGGCAATCTTTTGGAAATTCGTCGTAAGCGACTATAGACATAATATGTCTATGTAAGCGACTAGATTGTCATTAAAGTTTTACATACAGCGCCCTCTCGCCGCAGGATAATAGATTCCGTTAGGCTTAGTTTGTGCGCTAAATAATAACCTATTATTTATAAGCAATATAATTTCTGTTAAATAGGGTAGGTATAAATAAAATTTTCAATCTATAAAATTTTGAATTATATCATCCATTTTTCTAGTCTATAAATTAAAATTATCAATAAGAGGAAAATTTTATGGCTTACTTACTGCACATTATGGAGGACAACTTGCTCGTAAACGGCGACGCAATGCTAGCATCCCCCAATTTGACAACTTGAGGTTGGTCCTCTTCATCCAAATCTTTCATCAACTTATTCATTTTATTCTGTATCTTATCCCTCTGCTCTACAACATTTCGAACATGGTTCGGTCTAGGACTCCTAGCTATAAGTCTTTCTCTTTCCTCTCTCTGTCTTCTTTCGCGTTCTCGTTCCCTTTCTAATCGCTCCCGTTGTTCGCGAGGGTCGGGTAATCGCTCGGGTGCGTTCGCTAATATAGCGACGCCTACGTCAGCATGTTTAAGAGCGCCGACGTCATTGGTACCATCTCCACACATTAAAGTGGTAAAACCCATTGCTTTTAACTGCGTAACAACGAATTCTTTTTGTTTAGGTGCAAAGCGCGCAAAGACTGTTATGTGCGGCAAAATTTTACTTAAAACACTATTGTAGTTATTCTTTAAAAAGCTTAACCCATCCCCGGTTATACACAAGTCGTATTTTAAAATCAGTTCGTTACAATCATAATCTAAACCTAATCTTTCATTTTTCTTAACACCTTCCCAAATGAAACCTTGTTTTTTGTCTTCAACGAGAATCATAATAGGCTTAGAAGTAAATTTCAATTCGACAGCTACATGACACGCTGTCAAAGGATTGTCACCGGTAATCATGACAACCTTGTGTGAAGCGTTTTGTAATTCTTTTATTGCAAATTTAGAATCGTTTTTAAGTGGACAGGATATTATGACGAAACCTGCGAACTTTAGGTCCTGTTCAATGTCCTCTCTTGAAAGTTCGCGTAGCTCTTGGCTAGAAAGTTTGCCTATTTCTTTGTAACCTAAAGCGAGAACTCTAGCACCACGCCTCGAAAGTTCTAGGTAGACTAGATCATATTTTTCGGGAAGCTGAAAAAAACGTTTTTATAGTATTTATCAGATATAATCAAACAATATAATCTAACAAGGCAGGTGTATAGTAATATTAGCGACAAGCATTTCTAATATGATTTATGTCAAAAATACGCATTAATGATTTTATTTTAAAGCACATAAGACAAGCGAAAAGGTTTTATAGGCTTTTATTGACCGAGACACAGAGCCAAAGATAATTTACTATCTACACGTATAAGAAAAACGTTGGTTCAGAATCAAGGAGAATTACATTTAAAATATTTTTCATGCCAAAATTAAAATAATATTTTCATTATTATCTACAAAGAAGTCTGTTTATTTTTAAAAGTACTTGTTTGCCTGAAGTATACTTTACGTTGTGATGATTATTATGATTCCAATGCTTTTCAGGAAATTGCTATTTTAATTATTATAATTTCTGATAATGTCATGTCAGACCCACCTTGTTAGACTGCTGTTGACTATAAGAATGTATTGGCTGAGGGCTGTCATATGTCAAACATATTTGCCAACCTTTAACTTGAAGTTACCTAATTCGGAAAACACCTGGTTGATACAGGCAATGGTTGCATTGATGAGAAATGGATATATAAATGGCCATAAATTTACATGTACACAACCGACGAAGATACATATTCAGCATCTGACCCTTTTAGAAGGAACAGCGTTAACAGGTAAAATATATGCTGCACTTCAGTTAGAATGCCGTGTAGATGTGCATCTTTTTCTTAGTCCTTTTGCACCGGCATATCTCTTTCCGGCCCGTCTGTCTATTATTCTTTCATTTGTTAATTTCGAAAACTCGCAAATCCGTTAGATTCCGATTTTGATTTGAGGTTGAGATCAAAGTTTGATTTAGGAATATTTTTGTGCATTTTTAGTGTTTTCAGAAAGTGTTTTGCCATTATTTTGCGTTTGGGAAAATTTTGGTAGTAAGATTATTGTTGGACTTTGTGTGTCTGTCAAGCGATTATTTTTTTTGAAAAGTAAGTTGTGTTTTTTTACAATTATCTATTACAAAAATATTAGCCGAAAATTAATTGATTCTAGGAATTATATGTTTTGGAGCGTAGAAAACACATTTCTAAACGAGTTCTTTATTTTGAAAGCTTATAGTTTTTAAAGTACTTTTGAATTTCCTTTTTTAACAAGCTTTTATTAGCTTCACCCGTTTGTTTGTCCGTAACTGACTTCTTTGAACCCGATTTTGACCCACTTTATACGGTCAGATTTAATTTAAATTTTGTAGACTTATCAAGAACCGCTGACAATACAATAATCTACACGCAAAAAATTCTCCTGTTAAATTTTGACAGCTGTCAGGTATAAAACGAAGAAGCGATTTTGACGAAACAAATTATGGGGTCGTATAGTATTCGATGCGGAGACTTCGGGAAAAATAAGCAAAAAATGTTCCTGTCAAAATTTGACAGCTGTCAATATGTCAAATCGTTTAAAAAAAAATTATATTAATGAAAAAACTATAAGGTCGTATGTATATTGACGGTGGAAAGTTGAAAAAAATACGCAAAAAATTCTCTTGTCAAAATTTGACACCTGTCAATATGTGAAATCGTTTAAAAAAAATGATATTAATGAAAAAACTAGAAGGTATATTGACGGTGGAAAGTTGAAAAAATACGCAAAAAATTCTCTTGTCAAAATTTGACACCTGTCAATATGTCAGAATTATTACAATAACCGATAGTAATGAAACAAACGTGGGGTCGTATAGATACTGTCGCTAAGAATGAAGTAAAATTTTAAAAAAAATTCTACCCATCAAAATAAATTTTTTTGTTAACAATAACTCAAACTAAAAAATGAAAAATAGTTTATAACGAGCTTAGCCCATTTTTAAATGATCATAATTAGTTATTACTTAATGAATATTGTAACATAGATAAATTAAGCTGTTGGTTCTTAGTGCGGAAGTTTAATAAAATCTGACATATGACAACGGCGGCCATTTGATTCTTAGCTGACAAATAATATATAAGCATACATTTAAAAAATATTAGATACAAAAAATTTCAAAATAATCACTTACATTCGCAAACATGGGCCTCAAGGTCTCAGGCGCCCCTTTTACTGCAGAAATATAAACAGTTTCCATAGAACCATGAGGATTATACCCTGCAATCACCGACATTCTCTTCAGCTGGGAAGAAAAGTGATGCCTAACGAAAATTTTTAAACCAGGCGATTTGCCTTTCTTAGGCAACATACAATCCGCCTTGGTTACTGTCCAATCTATTGCTGTTACTGTTGCTTTTTCCAGAGGGTCCCCTACAAGACCATCATCTAGTTGAGCTAGAGAGTGACAGGAAGCCAGCACATGCACTGTTTCCATTGGAACTTCTTGTATGGCTGTGACCTTGGAATCATTCTTGGCAAGGGCCACTCCTTCCACTACCAAATTGTCACTTGTCAAAGTCCCTGTCTTATCAAAGCAGCAAATATCAATTTTTCCCGCAAACGGTATTCTGAAAGGCTCTGTACAGTACACACCTAACTTTGACAGGGCCAACAAGGAAGTGTTAACAGCCAGAGACAGCTCAATAGGCAGTTCTGGAGGTATGACAGATGTTAAAATTAATGTACATTCTAGGAAAAGTTTATAACGATTCCTTTCAGGGTCTTCAACTCCTTTCTTCCAAACATATACTGCAGCAGCAATTGCAAAGACCAATAAAAACAATATAAAACCGAAGGTTTCTTTGTTATTAGCAGTAACTCGTTTGACTCCAAACAAGATGGTACGTAGAAGTTTTCCTTGTGCTGTATTAAATCCAGTTCTTAAAACATATGCTACACAACCGTTGTCCTGAGGGCGAAGACCTGTAGAAGCTTTGGTGGGGGAGGTGTGTTGGACGACTTTAGTGCCTCCTGAAAAGATAATGAAAATTTTTGTAAAAATATAAAAGCAACTTCAACATTCTTCAAACAAAACGATCTAAAAAGTATAAAATACTGCTATTTACCCTACTACCCCTTAAAATACAAATTATTATTACTGAGAAAATTTTGTTTTCATTGCTGCATTTTACCAGAGATTTTACCCCTTCTTACTCCTCCAAGTTATACATTTTTAAAATTTTTATAATGGGAAAACCTTAGTAACCTACTATACAGGGTTAGTTGAAATAACCGAAACGACTTATTTTCTTCAAAACTACCTAGGCTAAATGAATGAATTTTGGTACAGGTGGATAATTTAAAAAATTGACAATGGCGACGTTGCCAGATTTTTAGTTTTTTCTGTAACTCAAGGAATGTTTTTTTTTCAAATGTAACACTACTCTTTTTTTATTGAATTCGATTCCTCCCATCAACATTACCATTTCCTGATATCAAATTTTTATCGCAAATAGTTCTATGGGAACAAAAGTTAATTAGTTACAACTCTAACTAAAAAAATCCAATCTATTTCCATTTAAAAACGTTTCAAATATTGTGAAAAGGAAGGTTGGTAGACATAATGTACCTAATAGTATCGATAACTATAATAACAATAAACAACTACTAACAATAATATAGCTAGTAAAAATTACTTACATATTATTGGTTTCATAATCAAATTAATGTAGTGTACTATAATATGTAAGTAATTTTTACTAGCTATATTATTGTTAGTAGTTGTTTATTGTTATTATAGTTATCGATACTATTAGGTACATTATGTCTACCAACCTTCCTTTTCACAATATTTGAAACGTTTTTAAATGGAAATAGATTGGATTTTTTTAGTTAGAGTTGTAACTAATTAACTTTTTTTCCCCATAGAACTATCTGAGATGAAAATTTTATACTATCAGGAAATGGTTATGTTTATGGGAGGAATCGAATTCAATAAAAAAAAGATTAGTGTTACATTTGAAAAAAAAACATTCCTTAAGTTACAGAAAAAACTAAAAATCTGGCAACGTTGCAATTGTCAATTTTCAATTCAATTTTTTAAGTGATCCACCTGTACCAAAATTCATTGATTTCGCCTTGGTAGTTTTGAAAAAAATTAGCCGTTCCTGTTATTTCAACTAACCCTGTATATACCACAACCATGTAAAAAAAAATTATGTGGAAATGACAAGGCCATAGCGGCTGCTAATTATTGGAAAATGAGTGTCTGAACCGGATACGAAAAGTAAAGTAAAGTATGTGGAATTATACAATATTACATTATAGAATTATAAATTATACAAGAATGTATTCAAAATATTGATTTTTTGACAAAGTTAAGTACAAATTTTTAACAAAAATAACATTTATTAAGAAAAAATCATACCAAATAACACATGAAATTTCCCATCAGCATCTGGATCCAAAATCTTATGGGGATCACAAGTTTCAATAGCCTCCTTCATTTGGGGTACCGATTCACCTGTTAACATACTTTCATCCACAATACAAGAGCCTCTTAGTAACAATACATCACAAGGAATGAGGTTATCCTTTTGAGAACGTGTTATGGAGATAATATCCCCTGGCATAAGTTCACTGGTTTGGACAGTGCGCCACCTTCGGTTCCGATAGACTAGAATATGAAAAGCAGTTTGAAATGTTGGAAGAATTTTATTTAAAATGGGATTTTTATGTGGTTGGTCAATACTTAATAAGAGTCAAGAGATGCCATGATTAAAAGTTGATGTGTAAGATCTAGAGTTTTGTCCTAATATAAATATTAAAGTGGAAACCACAAAATTACCTAAAATATTGTAAGGTTTATTTCCCATTTTACGTATCTCAGCCATGTTTCTCAGTTGTTGCTGAACTAGAGTGCATTCGAACAACACCAACATTATAAGGGTGAAAATTGAATAATACCAATACTTATCCAGGCACCATAAGGACACACAAAATATTTGAAATACAAAGAATGGTGCTGTAGCTCTTTCGATAAATAATTCTGAAAATTCTGGTACCACCATTTCCAGATCATTTTTTTCATAAACAAGTTCTGCCTGCTTGACATCTTCTTCCTCCTGGAATCCCTTCCAGGAATTGTATTCGGAGTATGACTTATGCACTGGAAATTCAACACCTTTAAATGTTTTTTTGTTTGAATCCCATATATATTTAGTTTTTTGGAATATAAAGAAAATCATCCATTCTGAATCGGGAAGCTAAAACAATGAACAAGAGTAAAAAACAAGGTCAAATAATGCAATAATTTTATCTGCAACTTGACTTTATAATTGGTTAGGTTTAATTAATTTAAATGTATGTGTATACTATAATTAGGGATGTGCCGTTTGAAAATTTCAAATGAAATTTTCGCATTTGAAAATTTCAAAAGTGAAATATTTCACTTAGCATAAAAAGTGAAATTTCAGTGAAAACTTTGAAAGTTTCAAGTGAAACTTTCACCTTATAAATTTTATAAATATCAGTGAAAGTTTCGCGAAAATTTCACTAAAATAGTTCGCAAAAATTTCACATGCGACTGCCCCTTTATTTATTAAAATGGAACGGTTCCCGAAATAGCCAATCGGATGCAAACATTCGCTGAGTGCCACACGTATTACGCGTAGGGATGAGCCATTTGAAAGATTCAAATGAAATTTTCGCATATTTCACTTAGCATAAAAAGTGAAATTTCAGTGAAAACTTTCAAAATTTCAAGTGAAACTTTCACCTTATAAATTTCAGTGAAAGTTTCGCAAAAATTTCACATGGGACTGCCCAACTGATGAAAGTAATTTAACTTTACATGATACATACTCCACTTTAGGGCCAGAATCATTTAGTGATCAAGAAAACTATCAATAATTTGTCTTCATTGTTAAAGAAAAATATGCAGTATAAAGTAGCAAGCAGCTCTTTTTAAATTCTACTTGTGTTCCTTTTCTTATCAGAATTTTTTTTGTTTATTTTTCATTGAACTAATAATGTGACTAAAAGGAAAAGGTACGTTTTTTCTATTACGACAATGCCATTACTGTTACAGTCAATCTGAGGAAACTTTTACAATATTATTTTTGGTACAGGAATTAAGTCCGGGATTCAGTCTTACAATAATGGAAACTTATGTGAAAGTTTCACCGAAATTTTTACTGAAAATTTCACTGAAATTTAATGCCTGGGTGAAAGTTTCATAACTTTCAATAAATTTCGCGAAAATTTCACTTAGCGTGAAAATTTCGCGAAAATTTCATGATAATTTCCAAGTGAAATTTCAAAGGAGGCTGAAAGTGAAATTTACCCAACCCTACCTATAATACAGGCAATACCTTTGTGGAAGTTAAAGTTAATAATAATTACCTTGATTTTTCTGAGCCATACAATTTCTGAGCTTCCATTATTTGGTGTTGGAACAACTTTGACTAAATTCGCCTTAAGAGGATCTCTTTCCTTAAAAATAAAAAACAAAGGTATTATAATATAGGTAAGTACCTACTTCATATGTATGTATTCTTACTAAAGTACCACAAAGTTTTGTAGGTATTCTTAAAATTACCTTTTTGGACATGAAAAAGCAATTAATGTGCACAGACCAGTAACAAGCAAGGCAGCACAGGATTTGTATGCACCCAATCGCTGCAATACCGACAAAGCCCCCTTCGAAGTGCTCCACAAAGCCCCATAATCCGATCCACAGATATATCCATACTGGGTATAGTATCAAAAAAGGCAGCAAATATAAGTGAAATACTGTTGGTATTCTAGTATATAAAGACACCGACTGGACCAGTTCGTCCAGCTTTGGTGTTACCCTCATATTTTTTGGTGAAAAAGAAATCACGGGATATTTATGAAACGTTCATTATTTTCATACTTTCGTCCATATGGGATTTTTGACACTAGGCCGACTTGTGTCAAGTCAATCAAATTATTCAAATTCTTTTTTAAAATTCAAGCACTTTCTACCACAGTCACAAATTACATTTTTTAAAGAAATTTTAGGTTTCCTGGACCTCTATTCTCCAATTTAAGAGAAGTGAACGCTCTCTCGCGAGAAGGGATAATTATTCACATCATATGCTCACATCGTCATGGAAATGAATAGTCATCATAGATAAAGCACAGAGATAAAGGTTTATAGGAGGATAGTCATTTTGGTAAAGTTTCAAGAATACCTACAGTTTCTTAAGAGAAAAATTAATCACTTCTCTTGAAACGATCATTCGCCTATTTCGAAATTTCGAGAATGGACGTCTTGTAGAGTTGTGTAGTTCGCGAACGAACTAGTTCAAAAGATCGAATCTGCCAACTGAACTAAAAGATTCAATCAGTAATTACTGAGAGATTGAAACAAGGCGAACTAAAGTCTAAACAGAATGTACTACGCAAGCGAGAGCGAGACGACCGAGATTATAGGTTTTGTCACCTGACCGACCGATGCATGCGGCGATATGCCAGTTGCCAGTATAAATCAGTGAACTTAAACGAACTAGTCTTTTGAACTATTCACTTTATTGAACGAGAACGAAAGATTGAAATCGGCAAAGTGAACTAAACTTCCCAGCACTAACGTCTTGGGGTTGAACCACAGAAAAATAAAGGGTTTAGTTTGAACGATATAAGAATATAAAAGGTTTACATGTTTTTAATTGGATGATTGTTGGTATGACGTCAGAAAATAGTGATTGCCCACTTCTCTTTTTCCAATTGCCTAAACCGCCAGGGCTAAAATGATACAATTAACGATCTACTTTGTGATCCAGATATCACAGAATACAAAACAAATGAGTATCGTATAAAGTTTTATATAGACACGAATTGCGAAATGGGAATTTTATTCTCATTGACCGATTTCAAATTAAATTTAGTAAATCGGTCTAGGAAAATAATAGGTACTTTCCATTTACTCCTTTCAAAATAGCTAAGCAAAGTAAATATCTCTGCTGAGCTAAGTTGTTAAAGGAACGCTTCGCGAACAACTTCGTATAATCGAAAGAGAAATAAGGTGTGGTATACTTAACCGCGGCAAGGGGGGAGGAAAAAAATCTTTGTTATGCTTTGGTATTTAAAAGTAACGTAAAAGGAACTCGGCTAATATTCGCGATCATTAAAGAGCGAGTCCCCATGGGCGTAAAGCGTAAATGAGACGTGACGGTTGGTTGGTCGATTTTTACAAATTTAGGTTCAGAGGGTTTCTTCGGGTTTGAACCTTGGCCCATGGGGACCCGGCCTAATGGAATCCCATATAGTATACACAGAGGAATGTCAGGTATGTTATAAACGCTGGCATGTAAATACTACATAGACTTTTGTTTTAAACAATTTTATTGGAATATCTACAAATTACAAGAATATAGATGTTATAAAAACCCGAAACAGTATTTGAAACACTGGCCTCGAGAATAACATTTGCACCTATAAAAACAGAATGGACTCTTTCAGAAGTTAATTAATAAAGTAGGTATTTACAAACTTCACATAATTTTTTATAATCCGGCAATTTATTTAAAGTTTAACTTTTAGTAGTTCTTTTAATATTTTTTAGACACAAATTATAGGATTTCATATCCTTGATTTCCTTTGGAATGTTATTGTAAATTTTTGACACACAATAGATACAAAAAACCCTATAAATTTTCTTTGCGATAAATTACAACGTATTTTTCAAGGAGGAAGGGGGGAAGGGCTGTTATTGGCCAAGGTGTGTTTCCTTTACCCGGCGTAAATGAAATGGCCGTAACAAAAGGACACGCCCACGCGCTGGCGCTTACCGCAGCCCACGCCATAAAGAAGTGAAGAAGAAGACACGCCCACGCGGTGTTGTGATGCGGTATGCGACCGGGTTGGTTCAAATCGAAATCGTTAAAGTCACAGAAAAATAAAGGGTTAAAGTAAGGTTATGTTAAAAATTGTAAACAAACAATAAAACCGCAAATTTATAAAACCTTTATTGGAGTTCTGTGTATAAAACTGAACAAACTCGAAATTCAGAATAATGAGTTCAGCCAGCAAGGTATTTTTAGTACATATAAGTTAGAAGGTTTAAGTTATTAAATTTTTACTTTTAGGTAGGCGAAATATTTACAGCAGCTGGGCAAGCATTTAATAGACTTGGTGATCTTACAATGCAACTGCACCCTCATTCGGAGTCTCCAACAGGGTAAATTAGAGTTAACATATTTATTTTATCATATTCAATAATAAACATACTTGCAATAATGTTTGTTGGTCATATACAAAAAAATTAATAAAATAAGGTTTATTCAGTAATAAAATCATTATTAGGTACCTACTTATAGTATAAAGTCAAAATTAAAACTAAAAAAATGTTTGGAATTTTTTTTCTTTAGAAAATGGACAGATGAAGAAATCGAGATGTTAAGACAAGTTGTCAAGCAATTTTCAGACGGTTTAAACCAAATTAGCGAGCATATCAAGCGGCGCACAGTGTAAGTCCTAACACATTCCGATTTCTCCACTTGTTTAATTTCTAATTTATATATTTTTATTAATAATTAGATCCCAAATTAGGACAGCCCTAAAGAAGAAAGCTTTTGAAGATGCAGGGCTGCCGGTAAGACAAGTTAATGCTGTAACCCAGTCTCAACCAGCTTTGCAAGCTCAACAAACTCAACAGCCTTTGATTAAACAAGAGGTAACTTTGAATATGTTAAATGCAGCAGAATCAGAGGTCGACGTTGAGGGACTCCATGAGGATGTAAAATTGGAATTTGATGGTAGTAATGAAGAGGTTTCCACTTAAATAAGATAAAGTTGTAGTGTTAACGATATTTAAGATTTAAATGATTGAAAGAAAGGAAGTTTAAATCACAAAATTTTAGTGTCTAAACTATCAAGAAAGTCATACATAACTTAAGTTCTTGTTTATGTATGTACTTGTACAGTTTCAATTTTTTTTAAATTTCTATAATAGTATTACTTAGTTTCTCATTCAAATTTTCTATTGCTATAAGTAAGAATTCATAAAATGTAAATAGAGAAAATGTATGTGCTCCAAATAACATGGAGCTGGTTGGCATAATTTATTTTTATAATATTAAATAAGTATACCTATCTATAAAAAAATATATTTTTAAATTCACTAATATTACAATTACCCTGAATCTTTTTCAGCCATTTCATCTGATTTTCTGTCAATTATTTGCGCTTGAATGGTTGCTTTAAAATTAATTAACCAGCCAGACGTCCCTGATTGTGATAATAATACTATCCATTTGTTTCTTTTAAACAGCAAAGCAAAGTAAAAATCTTTGCTAAGCTATTAATAAAAAAAAGTTTCGGCATGGCCGAAGGGTCGGCCGGTTTTTGGCCGAAACCGAAACTGTCACCGAAACTAGATTTTTTGGCCGAAACTAGCCGAAACTAAACCTTCGGTCGGTCACTAACATTTTGGAAAACCTTTAATAGTTCGCGGCGAACTAGTTGGTCTACACCTTTTCCATTTGTAGTTCAGAATGCGTCAAAAGGATTTTAGAAAGCGTTAAATGTATTTCAGAATACTCTAATGTAGTTCAGAAAGCATCAAATGTACTTTGGAATTGTTAGATGTAGTTCAAAAACCGTCAAATGTACTTCAGAATAGTCAAATGTACTTCAGAAAGCATCAAATGTATTTCAGTATAGTCAAATATGTAGATTAGAAAGTATCAAATCTATTTCAGGAGAGTCAAATGTAGTTCGGAAAGCATCAAATGTATTTCAGAGAGCATCAAATATATTTCGGAAATTATCAAATGTATTTTGGAAAGTATCAAATTTAATGTATATTTTAGGTGTATAATTGCTTATAATTCACGCTGAATATTTACAAATACCGCTTTATGAAATACTTTTGAATATTCTAAAATACATTTGACGCTTTCTGAAATACATTTGATGCTTTCTAAAATACATTTGACTATTCTGAAATACATTTGATGCTTTCTGAAATACATTTGGCTATTCTAAAGTACATTTGACGGTTTCTAATCTACATTTGACTATACTGAAATACATTTGACGGTTTCTAATCTACATTTGACTATATTGAAATACATTTGACGCTCTCGGAACTGCATTTGACTGTACTGAAATACGTTCGACGCTTTCTGAAATACATTTGGAAAAGGTGTAGTTCACCTTAAAGAATAGTTTTTTTTTTAATAGTTCATTCGTGAAGTACCCATCATCAACGTGGTAAAAAAATGCTGAACCATAAACAAAGGAGTCTAATTTACTTTCGATATCATTTTATTTAAAAAAATAAAAATATCACAAAATTAATTGAATAATTACATAAAACTTAAAGTTGTACTTTCAACTCAATAATATTAAATGCAAACGACGTAAAAACTGACAAAACATTCCAACTCACTATAAGAAAAATTAGCATAAAGAAGCAGCTTTCCTGCTTATTAAGACTTTAAAACTGTGAATTACATGCAAATTTTCTTGGTCGCAGGGGTACTACAAAAAAAAAATGGTACGCTTTTTGAGGCAAAATTATATAAAAAATACTAGGTACGTAAAAACACTGCCTAAATCTTTGGTTTGTTCAGGTGTTTCCACAAATAAATTCAGCCCTTTTCAGAAACAATGATCTGGTTATTCAGATAATCACTAGGTAATCCTAGAGTTTGCGAAGCCTCAAGTCCATTTACCAACAGACAGACAGAGATATATTTATTATAACAGGGCGACAAGACGTCAAATGCATAGGTCCACCAGATTCCATCAAGTTCCATGTGAAAATATACACCAATTTTTACTTTAGAATAATACGCTGGTGCCGAAATTCATGAGCATAAATTGAAAGATAATAGAAATAAGATATTTAAAATTACATGAAAAATTAAGGAGTTATCAATTCCTGTGTATTTGACATTTTTTATAATTGTTCGCGCATAACTCTTTCCCAGCGAAATTAATTTTGATAAGCATTTTTGTGTCATTATATTAAAATAAAATTAAAATAATTGAAAACGGGAGGGCAGGGAGGAAAATTGAGTTATGATAATCTTTTTGACGTCGACGCAAAACTATATTTTTCTAGTTGTAACTGACGATGTTTGCGCTGATAATAAAAAGGTCATTGTCTTCTTAGCAGTAGTCTCAGGGCCACATACCGCACCTTAATGCAAATATTTAAAGGCATTTTTCACTTATCGCATGCAAATAAATATACTAATAAACTAAAACATAAATAAAAACTTAATCTAATGTTGACAGAAATGCATTATTTCGATAAGATCGTCAGTTCTAGTCCTATTTAAAAAATTAGACCAGTTTTACATATTTTACTCATGCAAAATCTGGTTTTATGGTATTTATCACATAGAGTAACCTTTTAACGGTAAAGTCCAAGCAAAATGGTTTGCACTATACCCGGTGACGAAATTATTACCCAGCTTGTCACATCCTTATAAAATAAAACATTTTTATGAACAGGAGCGGCGTTAGGGTAGGGCCTGGTTGGACGATCGGCCAGGGCGCCGCAGGCGCCCCTTTGTAGCCCATCGCTCATAGTTCGAGCTCTACTTACTCGTAAATTCTCTAAATTAAGCGAAAAAATCTTTATGTTGGCAACACTTAAATGGAACGTAGTATTCAATCTGTTCGATCGGAGCACTGCATGTAGTTCATTTTACCGGGAATCCCCAATCATAGAGAAACACATTGTCATATATCTTTTTAACATTTTAGTTAAAAAGAGTTAGCGATATTTTTAGCGAAGCAAAACAGACTCAGCTCATTCTCATTCATAAAATCGGTGCACGTAAAGTCTGATTTTTCGTCGCTGATCGAATTCGGAATCCCTTTGTAAACATTTTAAAGTATATATTGTAACAAACATTACTTTTTGCGAGAACTATAAGGAAGCCGCTGACGCCAAGGCGGGTGACGGACCAAATGCAAATGTACAGTGGTCCGATATGTAAGTAAAAATAGGATTTCTATTATTTGATTTAATTTATTAAAAATAATAATTCTCTTCAAAAATAACCCTTTGAGACATCATGACAAAAATTCGGTTAAGAAAAATCAATTTTTCTTATAAATCCATTTGTACAATAAGAAAAATAATTATTAAGCTGGATTTATCTTATAAAATGTTAAATAAACGTATTCATATTACAGAATCACATGTGGTTACTCCTATTTTTGTTTTAAATTTCATCAAAGATCGCAACTTACAAGAACTGTATCCAAATGTATGGATAGCATTGATTGCCATTGCGAATATTATTGACTATACCTGTAACGGTTGCTAGTGGGGAGAGGAGTTTTTCAAAGCTGAAGCTGATAAACACCAATCTTCGATCAACAATATCTCAATCTAGATTGACAAACTTAGCAACTTTGTCAATTGAAAACGAAATTGCTGAAAACATCGACTTTGATAACCTCATAAAAGAGTTCGCTGATAGAACGGCCAGAAAAGAAAAAAATTTATTAGTTTTTTTCTAATAAACGGTTATTTTTTATAATAGATAATTATTTATTTTAATAAATGGTTATTTCATTATATCCTTTCCCTTTTTTCGTATGGGTTTGAATTGCAGTGGGGGGGGGGGGGGGGGCGCCGTAGAAATCTCGCCCAGGGCGCTGGTAGTGTTAAAACCGGTAGTGTTGGGAAAAATCGACTTATTTTAATAATCGACTATCGAGTATTCGAGTGATTTAAAAAACCGAATGATAATCGATTTTTCACTCAAATTCTAATATTAATATTGGCGGTTCATCGTTCATGTTGATATACAGCATTTGTATTGGGAATAACTGACTCGGTGTTGTTAATCGATTGATTTTTTGCGGATTATTAAATGTGGCAAAGATATTTGTGGATTTTTGGCATAGTTCCCTGTTCCCAGATCTTACAATTTAACAACTTGACTACTTGACCTTGAGATGTCACGATATTGCATAACTCATGATATTTATGAATACTGAATACTCACCACCAAACATTAAGTTTTCAGTAGACGCCGACGATTTAAATCTAAATAAAATAATAAACCCTATTACCCTACGCAGGCAACCCGTAATGCAGTATTTAAATCAAAATAATAAATCATATTATCTTACACAGGTAACCCGTAATGCAGTATTTAATTTGAATTATATCGCTAATAACCGAAACCACTCGGTGTAGCCGCTCGCTAGGAGATGGCTCTGGCCGCAGTGAGTGATTGACATGCGGGCAGCCACTTTGGAGACGCGTTGGAAAATAAAAACCATATGTTCGTCACTCGAATTATTTCCGAAGATAATCGAATAATTCAAGTGATTGAAAAAACCGAATGATAGGTTATTTTTCACTCTAGTGATTCCAACACTAAAAACCGGCACTGATTATGAAACTTTAGTAGGTTATATGGTTGTACTGTGCGCACATTTTTAGTATTTCAACGCCTGATAGTCACTTCCGGTTAAACCGGAAGTGCACACAATTTTGTTTTTCAAAAAACACTCTGTATATTTTTATAAATGTACATTCTACGAAGAATTCTACGCATAAAACATTTATCATATCCTATACCTATCTACAACAGTTTGTCATATTAACCACACATTTTATTGTTTTAACAAAAACAAATAAATAAGTAAAAGATGTAATATTAGCTTTTAACTTTATTTCAGGTATTCCGTATGAATCAGTCACAACTATTTAACTTCCGGTTAACCGGAAGTGCTGCATATTTGACAAATTCCTCCAATAATTTTAACGACAATCCCTCTTTTAAATCTAATTTTCAAAATTGTCATACTATTCTAAATAAATATGCCCTTAGGTCTATTGATTTTTTTCTACGTATCAAATCTTATTTTGTTGTTTTTTACGGTTCTCATCGATTTTATCACAAACAAATTGTTAAAATAAAATTAAAAATACCTCTTTAACCTGAAAATCAAACGTTAAAATATTTGTTGGGGGCGGGGTATATTCGACAGTTTTTCATTGGTCAGTAATAAGAAACTAGCAACAGTTCCACACACAAATCCATTTTGATATCTTAAATTTTGTTGCTTATTACTTAAAACTTAATTGTGTCTCATTGATTTGTTTCTTCTTATCAAATCTTATTTCTGTTGTAATGCTTATTAGAAAAGTTTAAAATGCCTTTTTTACGTGTAACTAAATTTTTCATTGCTAATATCTTAAAAACCAATAATAAGTTTAGACATAGGGAAGCGTAAAGATTTTTTTTAGAAAGGTAAGATAATTTTGAAAATTACGATTTAAAATGGGGATTGCCGTTAAAATTATTCGAGAAATTTGTGGTTTAAATGTCATATTTTGCAGCACTTCCGGTTTAACCGGAGAAGTGAAATAGTTGTGTTACATTATTTACTTATTCATTTCTTTTTTGTAAAAACGTGTGGCTGTTGACAATTTCCATCGCAATTTTCTCGGAAACTGTCTTAGATAGAAATGATATGATACATGTTTTAGGCTTAGAATTCTTCGTAGAATGCATATTTTTATTATCTATTTAAAATAATTTCTGGTTTAATCGGAAGTGACAGTCAGCCATTTAAATACTGAAAATGTGCGCACAGCGCAACCATATAACTTACCACAGTTTCACAATAGTGGTTTATTTTATAAGGACGTGACAAGTTGGGTAGTAATTTCGTTGTCACCCGGTATATCTTGCTATTTAACAAACCCAAAAGTATCAAGTCTTAGTTAAACCAATCCATCACATGGTTTAAGAACCTAAAGATATTTTATGGTACAATCAAAATTTGCTCTTGATCTTCTACAAACACCTTCTCTTCTATCTTAACCAAGAGCGGCCTCTGGTTCGATCTTCCCACACTCTGCGTTGAATGCATCTTTTTATGAGTCCTAAGAGCCGAACTTTGTCTAAAGGACTGTCCACACTCTTCACAAACATAAGGCTTCTCTCCAGTGTGGATCCGCAAATGGGAGTTAAGGTCGTTAGATTGTGTAAACGCCTTTTTACAAAGCTTGCATACGTAGGGTTTTTCGCCTGTATGGATGCGTCGGTGACGTGATAGAATCCCTGACCGGGAGAATTTCATTTTGCAGTAGTCGCACTCGTATGGTTTCTCTCCGGAATGGATCCGTTTGTGTTTGGTTAGGGAAGAAGATGTGGTGAAACTGTTACCGCAGGTATCACAGACGAAAGGTTTTACGCCTGGAATAAAATTTTAAGAAATGTTTTCGATCTGGGTAGCGGTAAATTAGTAAAATAATTTTTACTTTTTATGTTGATATTCTATCACTAAAGCACATCTGTGAATTTATTCTTTTATACAGTGTCACTAGTAAAGTCCGCATCATATGGGATTTGAAAATTAAGCAAAAAAATAGTATTCACGTGATTCGCATTATCTATCAAATTTTAATTTTTTCCAAAAAATAATTCAAAAGTGGGGTTATTTCTGAAAATATCGAAAAAAGTTATTACAAAAAGTTTTTTTAAATGCAGTTTCTAGCCCACAGCAAAATTTCAGCTGGATAAGATAATTTTGATTTTTTACCTATATTTTGTAAATTGCAACTCTTTTGCAAAATAAGACTCAACGCAACCTACATAAAACTTCTTAGTTTTGACAATGCTTTATTTCAGATACATTTTCTTTAAAGTAGCGCCATATTAAATGTGTGTTTTTCTATAAAATCAAAATTGGGCTATTAAAATTTGGTCGCATATGATTCATTTGTTTTTGACCTTGTATAAGGTAACTTCATAAAATAAGTATTTTTGAAAACGTAGTTTGTGTCTGAAAGTAAAAAAATAAAATGATAAGTTAAACTAAAATTTATTTTCCACTTAATGAACACTTACTTTCAGACACAAACTACGTTTTCAAAAATACTTATTTTAGGAAGTTACCTTGTACAGGATAAAAAACAAATAAACTTTGCATCACATGAGACCAAATTTTAATAGCCCACTTTTGATTTTGTAGAAACACACATTTAATATGGCGCTACTTTAAAGAAAATGTATCTGAAATAAAGCATTGTCAAAACTAAGAAGTTTCATGTAGATTGCGTAGAGTCTTATTTTGCAAAAGTGGTGCAATTTACAAAATATAGGTAAAAAATCAAAAGTATCTTATCCAGCTGAAATTTTGCATGTGGGCTAGAAACTGCATTTAAAAAAACTTTTTGTAACAACTTTTTTCGACATTTTCAGAAATAACCCCACTTTTGAATTATTTTTTGGAAAAAATTAAAATTTGATAGATCCTAATGCGAATCACGTGAATACTATTTTTTTGCTTAATTTTCATCGCGATCGAAGCAGAACCTGATGCCAAAGTCAAATTTTAAACAAAGCTATTAATAAAAAAAATCCCATATGATGCGGACTTTACTGGTGACACTGTATATTAAGTCTCATTAAGGCTAACTTTGATGAATGTAAAGGGCTAACTTTGATGTCAAATAAATTTGTCAATTTCTTCATCGGTAAAGTACATATTTTATTTACCTGTGTGCTTCCTTAAATGTGCATGTAGTTCTCCTTTACTTGCAAAGCCAGTACCACAGGTAGCACAAATGTGAGATTTGACACCACTGTGCCTAACTTGGTGTTGTCTTAAGTTACCTAAAATATAAGAAAAATTAAGTTAAAACCCCACAATAAACATGCCTACTTAATAGAACATTCCACCTTATAAAATAACCGACTATTAGTGTAAATCCATTACCTAATTGATTAAACCCTTTTCCACAGGTAGGACAAAGGAAAGGCTTTTCTCCATTATGAGTTCTGAGGTGATCCTTAAGGTTAGATATTTGATTAAAAGCTAAAAAATTGTTGCTATCACTAAACTATTAGTTCAGTAGGTATATCCACAGGTAGGGTTGTGGATTTGACCGGTCAATTTGTTTTTGGTCGATTGACCAGTCAAGAAAGTCCACATCAAATGGGATTTTTATTATTATTAGGTTTAGGTAAAAATTAAAAAAGCAGTTAGTTTTTGATTACCTAAAAACCAAAAATGACGTATACTGAAGCAGCTGCACGACTTGCGTTACCTGTCAAATTTGACATTTTTAATAAAATAGGTTCAAAAACGCCATTATTTATCAAAATATCGAAAAACTTTAATTGAGAAAGTTGTTTATTTAGGCATTTTTAGCTTCTGTACGAAATTTTGACAGTCTAATACAATTTTTATTTTTTGCCAGATTCTTGAAAATTTTGATCATCCCTCGTAGATTAACTTTTATACATCGATGTAAAACCATTTGCCTTTACTTCATTTGCAATCTTAATGCAATTTTGTGTAAAATTTTTGTTTCCAATTATTTATTTTGCTTCAAAAACTGAAATTGTTAATGATCAGTATGTAATGTTTGATGCAAAGTTTATCTAATTAATAAAAAGAATAAATATTAATCGCTCGAAACATATTATTCAACAAAAATATAGTTTAATATAATTAATTTAATTTAATATTAATTAAGTAAAATTTCAACGAAAGCTTCCTAATATTTTCTTTTTGAACATCTGTTTACTAACTTAAGAAAAATGAGAAACGTCGGTTTGATGTAATTAGATAAACTTTGCATCAAACATTACATACTAATCAATAACAATTTCAGTTTTTGAAGCAAAATAAATAATTGGAAACAAAAATTTTACACAAAATTGCATTAAGATTACAAATGAAGTAAAGGCAAATGGTTTTACATCGATGTATAAAAGCTAATCTACGAGGGTTGATCAAAATTTTCAAGAATCTGGCAAAAAATAAAAATTGTATTAGACTGTCAAAATTTCGTTCAGAAGCTAAAAATGCATAAATAAACAACTTTCTCGAATAAAGTTTTTCGATATTTTGATAAATGAACCTATTTTATTAAAAATGTCAAATTTGACAGGTAACGCAAGTCGTGCAGCTGCTTCAGTATACGTCATTTTTGATATTTAGGTAAGCAAAAACTAACTGCTTTTTCAATTTTTACCTATCCTTAATAATAAAAAAAATCTCATTTGATGCAAACTTTCTTGCGGACACCGTAGAGTGAAATACATTCAACAAATAATTACATCAGATACACCTTCTGCTTTTTTATACAAATCATGGATACATATAATTCAAGAGGTCATGAAGTTTTGTGTAAATTTTATTCCACTTTGTCATAAATAATAAACACATTGACTCATTGAATTTAATATTATATTTTAACTTAGATGTTACCTCACCTGTTTTTTGAGTTTTGAAATTGGAGACGATTGTGCAACAACCGACTTTGAAACTTTTGGTTAAAATAATTTGATAATACTACAATAAAAATTATATGGTGTTTATTTTTAAAAAAAATTTTAGGACAGTTATATGACAGAACTATGCTACATGCTACATGTTATCATAATTTCATGGAAAATTGCAAACAAAAAAAAAGTTTAAATATGGGTAAAAAATTATACAATGTAAAATATCAATGTTAGAATATAGCGTCACCAATATGTGTTAGGGCAAAAACCTAATCAATGAGTTTTTGTTGTCTCAAAACAAATCCTATAGGAGGCACAGTGTAACCAAAATACACAAATATTATTAAGTATCAAAATAATTACCTAATAATCCAAGAGCTCGTGAACCCTCCGAGTAACGGTCGTCCTGTAAGGCTAGTAATTTTTATAGTAGCGAGTCATAGCATACTAAGTATGATAACCACGACCTGGCAGGCATCAGCCCTGCACGTCATCAGCCCTTATATTTTTTAAAATTTTAATATGAATTAGTTCATTGACTGTAAAGTATAAAAAAAAATTGACAGGCGATTTCGGCCAGCACAAGTACCTGACAGGTGAATCGAAAGGTGTGCAGTAGGTATATGATTGAAAATAAACTTATAACGTGTACGGATTCCATTCTGCACACTGTTTACTTAAATAATAATATAAGTTATAACAGTGCGCAACGAAAACTGCAGAATTAATATATAGTTTAAATTTTACACTTTGAAATAATGCACAAAATAAAATCACATACATATAATATTTTGGTAATATAGTAGAACAAGACCTAACGAGGATAAATCCTTATCACAACTGAATTTTTTTTAATCGTACGAAAGCAGGTATAATTTATCCAAAGTCAGTGTGATGACATTCCAATCATTCCATCTCTTTGAGACTGTTTACCGCCGTTTGTATGCCGTATGGAATGTCATCACACTGACTTTGGATACATTATATCTATGACCTTTCAATTTGTCCATTACTTAAACATATATATTTTTATATACATATATATAAATTTAAACTTTATAGAACACAGTTTATTTTCAATCATATACTGCACACCTTTCGATTCACCTGTCAGGTATTTGTGCTCGCTGAAATCGACTGTCAATTTTTTTTTATACTTTACAGTAAATGAACTAAATCATATTAAAATTTGAAGTTTACAGCAACAAGTTTTTTTTTCTAATTTTATTCACACTTTCAAAAATATAAGGGCTGATGACGTGCAGGGCTGATGCCTGCCAGGTCGTGGTTATCGTACTTAGTATGCTACGACTAGCTACTAAAAAAATGACTAGCCTTACAGGACGACCGTTACTAGGAGGGTTCACGAGCTCTTCATCTATAAGTCTTTAGAGCGTTTATTTAGTTTCTTCTCTAGAAAGACAGTGGTATTATACTGGCGTGCTTTCTGAGTGGTTCTTACAATAAGACAAATAGACTTTTTTTAAACTTTAATCTTTAATTTGATTTTCCATAGCCTATTTCCTATAATCAATAACTATATTTTTGTTATTTATGACTATTGGAGTTTGATGTTAATAAATAAACACTACTCTTGAATTTTATCTTTATCCATGATTTAGATCAAAAAGGTGTAGTAAACACCACAGAACACAAAGGTAAACACTAAAAATAGCAAAGAATACCAAACTTTAAAGGTTATTACTTTATTAGGGAAAAGTTTGTCATTTAGGCAAGAAACGCGCGTAGGTGCATGACTACTCTAGGACTCGTGCAGAAGTTACAGTGAGTTGCAATGATGCTGCTGCCCACTTAAATTAGTGGATGGCAACCTATAAAAACCAAAACCCCGTTAGTACAGAGATATTATAGTGTTCCATTTATATAGCCTATTAAGCATTCTACTTTTTTTATAGGCCTGTGGGTAGGGTTGTGCCTGGTCAATTGACCGAGATTTTGACCGGAGAGATTTTGACAGGGTCAAATTCGGTCAAAAACTTTTGCAGCCTTTTGTGAGAGAAAGTGGTCCTCATGGGGCATTGTCCATAAAAAGCTTCGCAACCGATTGCAAACCACTCGCTCAGGAAAGCTTGTTTATATAAAGTACAACTTAAAGCTGTTAAGTGGCAGTGGAAATAAAAAAAAAATGGAAATTCGGAGAAACCAGCGCTAAATTTCAGTAGAGGATGAAACGAGTGATTCAGATTCTGAAGAACATAAAGGTAATGCCGGGGGTGACAGTGACGAAGGTGGTGTACCTTTATCCAAGCTATCAACCAAGGCCAATACTGCCAGCAGTCTCTCATTTCATCATCAATCAGTCACTCACTCATTACTTCATTGGTAATTTAGTATTGTTAGATTAATATTATACATAATATTTATGTGTCATTTTTGTTTTGTTTTTTTACCTCAGAATGGTTTCTTTATTTTTTGTTAGCTGTTTTTTAATAAAGACACGTTTTTATGTAATTACTCATGGCTTCATTTCTTTTGACAAAACTGAGGAATTTGACCGAGGCTTAGTCAATTGACCACAAAAGATGTTGACAGTCAAAATCCCAACCCTACCTGTGGGTATATCTGTAAAAACCTATGATATTTTTAATGTTATCTAAAAAAGGTTTCTATGTTTACGTTTACCAAAGAAAAAATTTACTTAAGAAAAGATTTGTTTCATTTTAATTTAGCCAATAGAAGCAGATAAGGATATACCATATTTTTTTATTTAAATACAAAAACTCTTGCCTTGTTATCCTACCTACCACAATTAGTAGCAGATATATTTTTTAAAATAATATATCCAGTATGTCAGGTGATATAGTAGACAAGAGGGCAAACAAACTAAAAAAATTATTTTTCGAGGAAAAGTAATGCTTTATAAAAAAAATTTGCTTGCTGAAAAAATACGATTTTCGATGAAAAACAAAATTTATACAGGGTGTCCATAAATTTAAAAATTCAAATAGTTATCAAGAGTTAAAGTAGGTACCCTTATTCTAAAGTTTTTGATAAAATCGAGGATAAAATGCTATTTATCATCACATCTTCTAAGGTATTAAGTAGGTTGGTACATATAAATTTTTTTATAAAGAAGCATATTTCCATGAAAAATTAAATTTTTGGTCCGTTTGCCCCCTACAACATCCCCGGACATACTGTATAACAGGGATTCTTAAATTTTTAGTTCAAAGATGTTTTCCTATTTACTTTTGAAGCAAATTTCACAAATATGTGGTTTCTTTCTCAAGGCCAATTTTTTACTTAATATTCTAATTTTCCTCATATGTTTATGCAGTTCATCTTTGGTAATAAAGCTCATGCTACAATGTTTACATGGATAATCAGTTATTTCACTCTTTTCCTGAGAATTTGATTCCTGAGTATTTGTTTCCTGCTTGTGAAACTTTAAATGATTCTTTAGATGTCCTTCTTTGGTATATTTCATAACACAGTGTGGACAAGAAAATTTTGAATTACTGAAAAATTAAAAATTATTGAGCTTACAATTATTATAATACAATACCTAAGTATGAAAATAAATACTTAAGTGGAGTTGGTATAGACATACACCTGTATGAGTTGGTAACAAACATGACTACTAAGGGTATGGTCCGAAAGTAACTAGTGTCGTGGTTTAGCGTTCCGTATTTAACCAAATGATAGCGGTAACCAAAAAATAGGTTTATTTTGGAACACGGTTTTCGGATACGACGTCACCCAAATGTCAAAATGCTCACCGGCTTTAAACGCCGGTTACAAGTGGTTTCTCCTGTCACTTGTCATTATAAAATATTGTTATGAATTTAATTTCAAAATATTTGGCCGATGGTTGGTAATTTATTAAGAGAATGAATCTCAATGAAATTATAAGTAAATGTATTTAGCATTTCTGTAAATTGTCAGTCTGTCGTGAACTTTTCAAAATGAAAGGTTATGATTTTAACGAACATGGTGATTTTTCGTCCCGAATATAACCGGATTTTTATGGTTGATCTGTCATTTGTCGAGGTTAACCGTGGTTACTGGTGGTGATATTCGGACCATACCCTAACTGGAATAAGACACATTTCAGGTACTTATAGGAACCCTGGCTCAGTGAAATTGGTCCAACTACTCAAAATATAAAATTTGTAAATTTATGTCATGATAAAGCAAATTCTTTCAAAATACAATATTTTTGGAATCTTTAAATGTTATTATAGAGACAGACAGACTTGTTTTTAGAGAAATTTGTTAAGCTTCAAGTAGTTTTTTTGTAAAAAAATTTGTGAACACAATAAAGTCAAAGGAAAGAGCATAGTTTTGTTAGTTGGGTGAACTTCACTGAGACAAGGCTTGTAGATGTCACTTTAAAAAAGGTTTTTACACAAGCATGATGTTTTGATAAGTAAAACAATGCACTTTTCAAATGAAAATAACACAAAAATGTGACTACTTAATGGCAAGTTGTAGAAGAGCTTAAGCCCTTATGGCTTAAATTGGAAATATGGGGTGGGGTAGTGACGCATCCCTACAATATTGATTGCTGGCAAATTAATTATATTTTGCTTTAAACCTGCAGTAGATACATCTTTAGTTTGACAGCAACTTTTTTTATATGAAGACGTTTAACCACCACTCACAGCCTTATCAATCTGGGTTTAAGCAAGCCATCTACAACTGGGTATATACCTAGATCTAGAGAAAAAGTTGGAAAATTACCTTTTTTTTACACTATGATACTTTTTAACATGTTTCCCAAAATCACTAATGTCTTTAATTCTATTGTTACATATTTTACAAACAAGGAATTCTTCCCCATGTTCAGTCTTTAACATCTGCAAATGTTCTTCAACAATGTGTTTATCGAGCACATTTTCATTAACAAATACATGTTCACATAAACTACAGGAATGCATAAGCAAAGAATCTTCAGATTTTACTATAATTGTATTCGAGGGATCATCCATTGAAAAGGTTCCATCAATTTCTATATTAATATTTTCAGCATCTTTAAAGTTGTCACTGTTTTCAGACTGGTTATCCTGCTCTGAATCATCCTCAGTATCATCATTTTCATCTTTAAAATCTTCCATTTTCATTGCATGAGCTATTTTATGTCTCAAAAGTAAGTCTTCCCTTGAAAACCTTTTCTGGCAAACACTACATTCAAAATCTTTTACTTTCTCTATAGTGGTCTTTTCAGTTTCGTAAAAATTAACTTCTTCCTCATCATCAGTTACATCATCAGCATAATCAAAATTATCAAAACTATCCAAATTTTCTGGCAAGGTATCTTCAATATTTTCCATAACCATATTTAAATCATCTGTACTTTCTTTCTTTATCTCATATTTTAAATTATCTTGAGTGTTGTCATTACCAGGCCGAGGCTCCAGTACCAGTAGCTTCTTTCGAAGCAGCCTATCACTTTCTTCACAACGTAATTTAAAAAAGTACATTTTTATTGTTTCTTCTGCACATGACATACAAATTTGTTCTGGTAAACCGTCTCCTAGGGTCATCTATAAACATTTTATCAATACTTAAGTAAAACTATAGAACTTAAAATTTCAATCGTCGAGCAATAAAAGAAAAAGCATACCTGAACCCGACTGAAGGAACAGATCATCTCAGAAAGATGCATTGTACTATTAGTGTCCTCTAATTCAACTGAAGTAAAAACTGTTTGAAACTCTCCAGTTTCGGCCAAACATACTCTACAGACAATTTGTGTAGAATCAAACTGTTCAGTTTCCATTTTTTTTAAATAATAAAACTAAAAAAACTTTTGGCAATCAATGGAATGGAATGATTGTACGTCAACTGTCAAAGTCAAGTCACATTTGGTCGTGGATAACTATCCGGTCGTTTTTGGAACGGTTTGATCATATCTGGTTGGCACCGGTCGCGGAACATTATTTCTAACAAACGCCTAAGTTATAGGAAAGGGGACTTTTCATTTCATCAAACACCAAAGCAGAGTACTTAGCTAAGTTGTTAAACGAACGCTTCGCGAAGAAACGTCTTTCTGATTGACGGCAGAGGCAGCGCACAGAAAAAAAAAGTTTGTTCAGGACAATACCAATACAGCTGGCTGTAGAGCTCTAGCAGCTCAGCCCACCCAGTACGTCATCAATCGGCATTGACAAGCAACCGAAATAACCAATTAAACCAATCAATAATCAATATTCAATCGCATTCGCGCCTTAATTCAATATTCAATTGTTAAAGAAAAGAAGAAAACATATAAATATAACCAATAAATAAAAAAAAAGCATTAAAAGCCCTTATATTCGTGTTGATAAAGTTGATTTCACGAAAAAAAGTTCATCCTGGTGGAATCTCTGTTTAATTGAATTCATTTTCGTTGTCTAGATATAGAAGAGATTCAATGATTGTCGCGAAAATTTGTGCACAGTCTAATTTGCAAATTATAACTTGGGATGATTGGGGCATATCGCGCATAATATCCTTTGATTACATATTACATGAAAAATTATTGGCATATCCATAGACAACTTGACGCTTTTTGGGGGTATCGTAGAAAACACACCCAGGTAAGAACCAGAAATATATAGGCACTTATTTTGCTTTTAAACAACAAAGCGAAGTAAAAATCTTTGCTTAGCTAAGTTGTTAAAGGAACGCTTCGCGAACAACTTCGTATAGTTCTTATGGGAAATAGCACAGAAGAAAAGGAAATAGAGAGGGGCATACTTAACCGCCGCAAGGAGAGAGGGAAAAAATCTTTGCTGTGCTAAGTTAAATTTTTGAAAGGAACGCTCAACTTAGCAGCTAATATCTTTACTTCCGATAAACAACTTCGTATAAATAGCTAAGTTCCTTTTAAATATATATATAGCAAAGCAAAGCGCAGCAAAAACTTTTTTCCTCCCCCCTTCCGCCGTTAAGTATGCCCCTCTATAATTCTCATACAATTATACAAAGTTGTTTGCAAACCGTTCCTTTACAATTTAGCTAAACAAAGATATTTACTTTGCTTTGCTGTTTAAAAGAAGGAAAAGGAAATAAATCAAATCAAATCAAATTTATTTTCCAAAACAAAATTTACAATCTTGAACATCAAACTTAATTATAAAAATAAGTACCTACCTATTGTACGAGAAATATAGAGGGTCATACTTAACTGCGGCAAAGGGGGGGAGGAAAAATCTGTGCTTTGCTATTTAAAAGTAACCAAAATGGAACTATTCTAATGGCAAATATCCATAAATATATACTTGTTTCATAAGTAATTAGTGCACTTGTTCTATTAATTATGCTTTGCATAGCAGAATGCTCTTACTATCATAAGTATTATGCGCCTATTATTAAAAATCGTTGTAGATAATTGTATTTTGTTATTAAAAATTTGCAGATGCAGCCATTGTTCTTATAACAGCATAGGTATTTATTGTATTCTCATATATTATCATTTAGTCAGTTCTGTTTTTGAAGAGTTTTTACTCAATATTTCTCCATGCCTATACAGAATCACTAGCAAATCGTTTTTATTAGTAGGTATCTAGTTGAATTTTTATCTTATATCACATTAACAGTCTTAACAATCTCATGCATTCTGCAATAGTCTAACACCATATTGTATATAATAATATGATGAAAAATGATTAACAATCATTTTTGATTTCGGGTGTAGCGGCAAATTTTGGACATCTTGGAAGAGTTTTATCGCTTTTTTTTGAAATGATGACTTTAACATGTTTGTTTTTAATAAAACAACACACATTTCCACCTATTTTAAATTAGGTGGCAGACATAATGCTAATCAGCACGGCAAGAGGGTGCCTCTAATATAAGTAGGTACCTACCTCTATACCTAAAAATCAACTGAATTTTTAAATTTTTACAACACCCAACATACCTCAAGCCAGTAATCACCCTTACACAGCGCCTCTGTATAGCAAGCCAATGATCTGCTAGCTAGCAGATCATTGATAGCAAACACTGTACCATCATGTGGGGAATGTCCCCAGCAAAGGATATCTAAAGATGTGAGTTTACCAAAGCATAGTATGCGTTCATAAGGACGCTTTCCGAGACAATATGTTATAAGTATAAATTAATTGATTCGGCCGATACTAGGTGGAAATCCATAATTATAGTATTTTGGGATACAGTAAAACAAAGTTGAACTTGTAAATTTCCACTATATTAACTAGAAAAATGACATGTTTCGCTAACACTGTAGCTTCGTCAAATGACAATGATTTAATAAAGGTGCAAATTAAAAACTGGGGTTCAATAAAATTATACAGTTGTGGTTGTTTAAGTGTGCAACATATGGGCATTTTTTTTATTACCGATTTCTCAGAAAATTTTATTCTTGATAAAAGTTGGTGCATATTCGATAATCATATTAGGTGCACTTGGAATGATTGCAAGTCAAACGGCGTACAGGGTAGGCCAAAAAATATAAAACTTGTACAAGAATAAATTACCCCTATTTCAGAAAATTCAGCAAAATGTTATTAAGAAAAGTTGTGATTCAAAAATGTGACCCCCTAAAATAAAAAATATATATTTTCTTAAAAAACATTAATAATTAATTTAAGTAGGTATCTGCGATTATTTTAGTAGGATTTCATATGTTTGTCGCTTAATTTGTACAGTTTTTTTTAATAAACATTTAAAATAAAAATTTTGCACTTTAAATGAGAGTTTTTTAATTAGCATATTACTATTACTAATGTTTTATCTTGTTAAAAAGAATTTTTAGGATATTTTAAAGTTGTGTTTAATATCGTTGCAACAAACATGAGTTTGTGATTCCTTAATAAATTAAAAATTCAAGTAAATTTTACAAATATGCTTGAATTTGAACAAAGATATGTGAAATTGATTTGACTTTGATTAATTTATGAAGGTCATTATGGTAAATATAAAAAAAAATCTTTGGGAAATTATAAATTTTTTTTAAGAAAATATATTTTGTATTTTAGGAGGTCACATTTTTGAATCTATGCATAACTTTTAATTCTAAACAACTTTTCTTAATAACATTTTGCTGAATTTTCTGAAATAGGGGTACTTTATTCTTGTACAAGTTTTATATTTTTTGGCCTACCCTGTACGCCGTTTGACTTGCAACCATTCCAAGTGCACCTAATATGCTTATCGAACATGCACCAACTTTTATCAAGAATAAAATTTTCTGAGAAATCGATAATACAAAAAATTCCCATACAGTGTCACCAGTAAGGTCTGCATCATATGGGGATTTTTTTTATTAATAGCTTTATTCGAAATTTGACTTTGGCATTAAGTTCTGCTTTGATCGATATGAAAATTAAGCAAAAAAATAGTAGGCACGTGATTCGCATTATCTGTCAAATTTTAATTTTTTCCAAAAAATATTTCAAAAGTGGGGTTATTTCTGAAAATATCGAAAAAAGTTATTAGAAAAAGTTTTTCTAAATGCAGTTTCTAGTCCACATGCAAAAATACGTATTTTATGAAGTTACCTTATACAGGGTCCAAAACAAATAAACTTTGCATCACATACGACCAAATTTTAATAGCCCAATTTTGATTTTGTAGAAAAACACACATATAATGTGGCGCTTCTTTAAAGAAAATGTATCTGAAATAAAGCATTGTCAAAACTAAGAAGTTTTATGTAAGTTGCGTTGAGTCTTATTTTGCAAAAGTGGTGCAATTTACAAAATATAGGTAAAAAATAAAAATTATCTTATGCGGCTGAAATTTTGCATGTGGGCTAGAAACTGCATTTAAAAAACTTTTTCTAATAACTTTTTTCGATATTTTCAAAAATAACCCCACTTTTAAATTATTTTTGAAAAAATTAAAATTTGACAGATAATGCGAATCAGGTGACTACCTTTTTTTTGCTTAATTTTCATCTCGATCGAAGAAGAGCTTGATGCCGAAGTCGAATTTCGAATAAAGCTATAAATAAAAAAAATCCCATATGATGCGGACACTGTATATGTTGTACACTTAAACAACCACACTGTATATTATTAAAATGATAAGCGCCAATGAAAATGTAAAATTAATTCTCTGTAAATAACCTAGAAAAAATACCTAAAAACCAAAACAAGGTTTTTTTACAGAAAAAGAAAAGCACGAAGTCTTTCTCCACAATCTTTATTAAACGAAATACTAAGCACGAAGTCTTTCTCCACAATCTTTATTAAACGAAAAACTAGGCGAACCTAGTATTTCGTTTAATAAAGATTGTGGAGAAAGACTTCGTGCTTTTCTTTTTCTGTATCATTTAACTCCACTTTGAGTATGGACTACTTCTTCAAAATTAAAGGTTTTTTTAGTTTTTTCGATTATTGCGGATTCGAAAGTACTTCGGAACTTTCAAATTTTTTCGACGGTACTCATGTTCAAATTGCGCAACTTTAATAGTGCTGGGAAGTTTAGTTCACTTTGCCGATTTCAATCTTTCGATCTCGTTCAATAAAGTGAACAGTTCAAAAGACTAGTTCGTTTAGTTCGGTAGGTAGATCGGTCAGGTGACAAAACCTATAATTTCGGTCGTCTCGCTCTCGCTTGCGTAGTACATTCCGTTTAGACTTTAGTTCGCCTTGTTTCAATCTTTTAGTAATTACTGATTGAATCTTTTAGTTCAGTGGCCAGATTCGATCTTTTGAACTAGTTCGTTCGCGAACTACACAACTCTAAACTTTAACCCAATTTAACTAGCGCAGAATCTCTTACCCGTTTACCGATAACTCAAGGGAGTGCGTCGAATTTGTAACACCCTGTAAATGATATAGTATATACAGTGACCGGCAAAGAATTCGCAACATATGGGAAAATTTTTTATTAGCGGAATATTGAAAAATCTTTTTTGGGGGATTGGATGTGCATGTCCCATAACCTTAAAATCGATTTTGACATACGTCACGTGACCAATGGTATGGCGGGAAAGTTGAAAAAACCAATATGAAATCATCATAAATCAGATGAGTTGATGATCGAAAAAATTCCAAGAATAAAAAGTGTTTAGAATTCCATTAGAACCTTGAATACAATGTTTGGGATATCTACTTAAAAAAACATAAAATCGAATATTTTTGTAAATATAAATAAAAATAATAATTTTATGTTTTTTTAAGTAGATATCCCAAACATTGTATTTAAGGTTCCAATGGAATTCTAAACACTTTTTATTCTTGGAATTTTTTCGATATCTCATCAACTTATCTGATTTATGATGATTTCATATTGGTTTTTTCAACTTTCCCGCCATACCATTGGTCACGTGACGTATGTCAAAATCGATTTTAAGGTTATGGGACATGCAGATCCAATCCCCCAAAAAAGATTTTTCAATATTCCGCTAATAAAAATTTTTCCCATTTGTTGCGAACTCTTTGCCGGTCACTGTATAAATGGTTACCCACATTTTGGGACACACTGTATAATATGATGGTTTAAGTTCTGGAACAAAATACTGTGCATAATGATTACCAATGGTTATTTGTATTGAGTTTTTGATAAAATACACGACAAAAGAAAGCCACAACCATTTTCTAGTTAACTTAATCGTAAAAGTAACATAGAATAACATTCTAATTTCAACTTTCGTGGCATATATTTCGGAAATCGCTCGATGAATTTTTTTGCACCCATGAAAACATAAAAAAATCAGCAATTTTCACTAAAACAGGATTTACATAAGGTACTTGACCTCAGAAAACTTGCCCCCTTTTCAGCAATCCATTTTCTCGAGCATTTTCTGGACCACCGCATACCTTAAAATCTCTTTCTTTTTAATCGCACTACTAGGCATAAATAAACACTTGCTAAAAACAATGTTTCCTTCATGGCGACCTATCCAAAACTGAGCTAAACACTATACTGTATATGTGTGGACACGTACGGGATTTTAAACAGTTTTACTTAAAAAACGTAAGGTAAAATCTCATGTGTACAACCCAGCTTTTAAATATCGGAATATGTTCTTTTTGTGACAAACTAAAAATTTGTATTTGCCAATTTTTGATAGGTACCTGTACATTTCACAGTTACCCTTTGCCTCCATATATAAGTAGTCCTTAAAATAAAAAAAAATTAATATCTATTAATATCACTCCGTTTTAATCCCAATAATTACTTTTCTTCTCTAAATTTCCCTATAAATCTAAACTCCGTTGCATAAAGAATACCTGCTCTAGAAGTGCAAACCCAAAAATAAAATTCGTTTGTATTGGTTGCTGTGGGAAAGTAAGTAATGGAAAGTAGTCACGTTGCAGAGAGCGTGAGTTATATTTGTCGCTATCTTTCTCTTCTATCATATGATTTGTTTTAGCTGGAAGCATGACTAAGAAGCCGGAATAGCATATAGATATAGTATCCCTAAATCACGCGAATCGTCGATACGTCCTCATCGTACGTTAACGTAAACGTTACATTTTCTTAACATTGACATTTTTTTTACAAGAAGTGCATGTTTTCAGTAAGTATTTTTATTAATTAATATGAATTATGTTATTATTATATCATTATTAATTGTTTATAAACTGACCATAAAAATAATAGTTTACCCAAGGCCTTCTAAGATTTAAGGAGAAGTAAGTGAAACATGACAGGCCTGTTCATTAAAACAAACTGTATAGTCGGGAAGCAAACCAAAATGGCAGTTGTATTTTGATATTTTTGTCACAGAATGGGTTTACTTTGCCAAGTAACGAAATATTATATTAAAGTACACGTTTCATAAGAAGCGGTTTTAGCGCACGCGTCTATTTTTTAATTGACACGTGCGCTAAAACGCCTTATGAATCACGTGCTTTATACTATTTTTTCTATTTGTAGTTTTTTCAATAAAAAATACATATTTAAAAAGAAAATAAATCCTTTAAATTTTTATGTCTAAATTTTATGTTGGTAATACTATTTTTTATCATAGTAACCTCTGGGGTGCGTTTAGGAAACAACAAGGAAAGGAATACTTTACACTGTAATGGAACTTGTTGACATTTAATGTGGATCCCAGAGTCAGCCCAGATTTGTGAACGAATTTTGCACCTCATTTGTTCAAATGTCAAAATTCGTTTCAACATAACCTATAACTTTTGAGTGTTGTTTTGTTTCTTGGCGTTCGTTGCTTTTGATTGTATTTGTATGCCGAGAACTCACAGAAAAATAAAGGGTTTATCAGTAGCGGATCCAGGATTTTGCTGAGGGGGGGGCGACTAAGTTTTAGAATAGATGCGCCGTAGGCTCGAAAATGCGCCGCAGACGAAAAATTTTCGCGACCACGCCCAAAATCAAAAATTCACTCTGAAAAGAAATGTTAAAAATAAGTTAAACTAATAACTCTTTTTTTATAAAGTTGTACCTTAGATATAAACTATCTGAAAGATTATTTGGGAAATTTTCTGAAAAACTTAAAAAAAGATTTTTATTCATTAAGTCAAAAAATTGTACCTAATTAATGCAAATCTAAAAATCTTAGTTCAATCTGGCCTTTTGTAGTATCTAAAATATCATTGAAAAGCTGCTTATAATGAAGTTTCTGCGAAGGTCTGCGTGTTTGGTTTGTTTTAATTTTAATGTTGTAAATGCCGCTCCCTAATATTTGCCGCCGGCTACAGTCCTTACAGCCCTCCCCCCCCCTAAATCCGCCGCTGCTACCAGTTAAGCCATATGCATTTATCATAAAATAACAGTGTTGATCTTTTCTTTTATTTTTAAAACATGACAATAAATTTATTTATATCATTGGCTGGCTTGTTTTATAAAATATTCTATTATTTCTATTATTAATTATGTGAAGTTGAAATTAAGGTTTTTCTTATATTTATTTCACAGAAATTCGCGATTTGACTTTAGGTGTGGTTAAGAAGGCTCAGGGGGGGGGGGGGGGCGAAACCCCCGTCGCCCCTCCCCTAAATCCGCCGCTGGGGTTTATAAAGAGAACTAAAATTGTAGGTTAGTTATACAACGTTTTTTTCAAAGCTGTCAACAAGATTTAAAACGCGCGAACTCGGTCATTTATAGCCATGCTCTAGACCATGGTAAGAAATGGACTCCTTCGGTAAAGTCAAAATGAATTTATGAACGCTGAAACAGAAGTTACAGAGTAACATGTTACATAATTTATGAACGAACTTGGTCACAAAAAGGTAAGAAATGTGTACTTTGTAACGTTTCCTGAACGCACCCCTGGACAACAAAAATTATTTTGCGAACTGTCATTTTTTGATTTATTTGATATATATGTTGCACACTTAAAAACAACCACACACTGTATATAAGTATGCATTTTGCATACTTATATTCCGCCCTTTAATAATCACAAACGTAGACAAATTTTTTAAACAGAGTTTACCTGTTTATAAATAGGACATTAGCAATTAAATGAGGGTAAAATATATTATGTTTCAGTAAAACCCAACAATTTAATGACTGATGAAGAACGTAGAGGTTAAATAGAACAAAATTTACATTTCATCGATCAAACTTGAGAATTCGGGGGGGGGGGCACCCCCCCTTCTCCCCCAGCTATGTGCCTGTTATGTCAACCATTCGTTTTTCTTTCTCGTAATATTTGTCAATCAAGCTATTGTGATTTCCTTTTTTGAACGATCCTCTTTTTTTTATGGACACGTGACTTTCGGTTAATGAGAGGAAACCTGAAACATGTTATTCCTGCCTCACGTTTCACATTACATTTGAGGATAAACAAAATATGGGAGAAAAAAATCTAAAAATACACACGTTTGCTAAAAATATGCGCATACGAGCCGAAATAGATTAAAACAGCGAGGATAGAGCAATAAGATAAACATCTCATTCTCTTTACAATGACAAGACGTCAAAAATGCAAAGGTTTACCGACATCGATTTTACTTAAATTTTCTGTGAAAGCTAAAAAAAGAACTAGGTACGCGAAATAGGTTATAGGTTGGCGAATATGTTGGTACCCCCCCCCCCCCCTCCCCATAGCCTTCTTGGTTTTGACATCCATTTGTTTATTAATTTAATATTTTGGGGTTAGTTTTATGACAGATCTTTGACATCGGTATATTTTTAGGTTAGTCTTGTATGTCAAATAATAACGAGACGTCAAAATATCAAAAAATCAACTGTCATTTTGGTTGACTTCTCGGCTATACAATTGGTTTGAATCTTTACTACTAGCCTAGTAGTACGGGGGAGCTAGGTAGTCCACAAGTTAAACGTCAAAATTTCACCTTTTTTACCGTGCGAGCAAAAATTATTTGCATCAATGAGGGCCTTGCATCTAAGGACGTAATGCTTAGCCGTAGAGCTTAATACCTGTTGGGTGTCAGTAACTACCTGAATTAACAATCAATTAGTTATTCTGTCATCTTTGACAGTCGTTTTGTAATTTGATTCATCGCTAATTTTTCCAATTTTTTGAACAATTCACACAATGGGCTTTACGGAACAGCACAAAATATTCATGGTTGAAGCGTATTTTCGTAACGGGGTTAAGCTTCGGTGTCCTACAAAGCGGCACCGCAAAAAAGCGGCCGTAATTTGACGTATAATGTACTTGCAAATCAAAGTATGTTCCTTCAGAGCGTTCAGCGCAAAATAAACGGTACCGTATTTTCTAAAGCGGCCGCTCTGTACGTTGGGAGATAGCGCAAGCACGATCTTTGATGGTGCGCTAGTATTTTATCGAATCCTATGTAATGTTACTTTCCAATAATATTCACCGTCCAAAGCGACCGTATAATTTATCCAAAGTCAGTGTGATGACATTCCAATCATTCCATACGGCATAAAAACGGCTGTAAACAGTCTCAAAGAGACCGACCTCACAACTAGGGTTATCAGATCTTTCTTCTTCAATTCTTTAAGTTTTTTTATTAAAAATGTTTCTTTTATATCAGTATTCAATTGTTAGTCAGTAACTTTCTTTGAAAGCTGGTTTGCAAATATACTTTAAACCGAGGAGTTTTGAGTGTGACAGAAAAAAATAACAAGCCATTCATTGTTATAATAATACATTTTTTAGTCCTTAAGAAACAATATAACTGAAATCAAGACAAAAAGTGTTTTCAGTGTATAAAAACAACTAATTAACAAACCCTTGTTTCTCGTATATACTTACATTGTGCTTACAAATCCGAAAATTTTGAAGAATTGGCAACAGCATATAATTTGTTGCGCTTGCAAGCGCCAGTTAAAGCGGCTGGTGTAAGCTGAAGCGGTACGCAGCCCGTCTAACGATCGATTCTGTCAGACAGAGATGGGCCAGTGACCGCCGATGGCGTGGAAGAGACGAAGATAAAATATACGTAGTTTGGAATTTGTGAACGGGCTGGACAATGGTCCCAGAATGGAGTTCTGGTAAAAAAATTAAAGCATTTTCTGAGCAGTGTCGTGCCGTGTCAGGTTTATTTTTCTGATTTTAGTTTTGTGTATAGAATTTTTGAGTTACCTTATATTTATTATTTTAATATAATATTATTATATATATACACTGGGTTTATAAAGTTTAGTATGTACAAACACCTAATGTAAAACAAACTTATAAGTGTGTATACGCATTTTAATTATTTGTTTAGGACGCCTATGGTTAGGAAATTCCTACAGTTTAATGTCATTAAATTAACCTAAGAAACACTATACTACTGTTTGCAACATACACTTTTTTTCGCGGCGAAGCTCGCCATCAAATTACGGCCGCTTTTTTGCGGTGCCGCTTTGTAGGAAACCGAAGCTTTAGAGTAAATGGTGAGTGGCAATACAATCCGGGTTTGTGCATGGACGATTTTCACGAACATTTTCCTAACATTGCTTTTATTGCTGGGGATTTTTATCATTGCCTGAAAAGAACTGTGGCTGTGTTTAGGAAAACAGGTTCTATACAACACAAAAAAAAAGCAGGAAGACCATCTGTAAGAACAGAAGAACTTGTTGCAAACGTTCGTGAAATAATGCAAAATACGCCAACAAATTGTATAAGACGCCTGTCCCAAGAAGTGGGAAGATCTTATGGAACATGCAGGACTATTCTTAAGAAGCAGCTAAATTTATTATTATTTCTTACTTTGTTAATTTTGTAAACAACAAAAATAAATTTGTATTTGTCTACTTATTTTATTACTCATTAGTTTGGCATATCATGTCATAATATGAATTTGACAAAATTTTAACTTAGATTTGGTTAGATATATCGTCCCCATATCATTGTGATCTAAACCAAGCCCTACGTTTTTTAATCCAAGCCCTCTTAGATGCAAATAATTTTTGCTCGCACGATAGTAGGTCTGTTTTATGTTTCTACTCCTTTTTGAATCCAAGGAGGCCTTGGGTGTAATATACGGTAAAAACAGCTATTATGCCTTTCAAAATAAAAATGCAAAACATGAACGATTTGACAGTTGCGATTCGAATGTGAGAAAACGATTTATCTGTGACTAAATTCTAAAAATTAAAAAACTAATCCAAACCAAAAAAAATTTGAAAAATTATATTTTTTACACTTTGTCACAGTTCATTTATGGTATGTACAACTTGTGGTCTGTCCATTTGCCATTTCTTTTACTACCGGTCACATTGAACGAATTAGATTTATCTCCATCCTTGTCACATTCGGCATGTTACATTTGACCGATAAAGAGCAATGAGTTTATTGACAAAAAAATAACAATATCGTTTTTGAAACCTAGGCAAGTTGGTGTTGTGCGACGTAAGTGTATTCTTGGTTGTCGGCGTTTGAGAAATAGTGACGCTAAAAAATCATTTCAAGTAATTTTAAAAATTTTAATTTTTTATTAATAATTGCGATTGACACACACATCGAAGTTGGTATTTTTTTAAAAATGATCACATTTGTGCCAAAATCCCTAAAAAATAACCCTTCCACTTTTACCTATTATTTAATTCAGAAAATTAAAGTAAATTTTAAAAAGTGACAAACGTGTTAAGCTCGTGTTCCACGGGCCAAGTTCTTGCCCAAACACTTTTTCTAATTTTTGAACGGGAAATTGTGCTTGAAAATGATGGCATAAGCATAGCAAAGATTTTTTCTTTCCCCCTTGCCGCGGTTAAGTATGCCCCTCTATTTCCCATAGGAACTATAGAAAGTCGTTCGCGAAGCGTTCCTTTAACAACTTAGCTAAGCAAAGATTTTTACTTTGCTTTGCTGTTTAGAAGAAACTAATGGAAAGCACCTGATGATATCGTGAAAACACGTACCCGCATTCCAATCAGTCGAGTTGGTAGCGATAACTAACAAGTATTTTTAAATCTCTGGTTTGCAAAGGTTTATATACAGGGTGACTCGGATCTAAATGTACATACGTTACCAGAAGATAGTGGACATCTTGGGGGTTCTAAATAATCTAACTTAGTGGGTCAATCTTCCCTCGTTACCTAGATACAGAGTGTTTTGTCATGTTTGGCTCATTTTTGTTTTTGCCATCATTCTTTTAGCACCTGGTATAATCTGTTTATACTCGGTGGAAATATTTTAAGTACCTATCGCTTGAAGATGCCGTATGAACTTTTTTTGAAATTCAGGTCCGGACTTAAAAAAATAGACTGATTTTATTTTTGTTTAATTCAACACCCTGTATATCTTATTTTTGAAAATTTTATTTTTTATTTGAAAGACACATAAAAAAACTACTTCTAAAGATATACCTATCAAAAGTGCCGCACTCACCACTCAATCATAATAAATAGCTGTTCTTTAGATATTGAAAAAAATTAAAAATATTAACTGTTTTTATAACGACAATAATAAAATAAATCTTGTTACTACTATTACTACTAATAATAACAATAAGAAAAAAACAAAAGTAATAAAATGGCGGCTTGTAAAAATTTTGGAAATGTTCAATTCAATTAATTGGACTCCATATTATGGCTAAAGTCACCTAAGAAAAAACAAAATATTGGGGGGCAACCAAGCATAATAAAAAGTCATTGCCAGTTGTAACCTGTTAGATTTTTGGGTGTTATTAAGACATTTTTAGTATAATTTATTTCTCGTTTAAAATGCCCCATCAATTTTCAAGCCAAGAATACGTTGACATAATATTTGTATATGATTTGTGCGACGGCAACGGACGAGCCGCTTCTCGAGAATATGAATTAAGGTTTCCTGGAAGAAGATGTCCAAACCATCAAAAATTTTCAAATGTATTTTCTTTTGTTCGTGAACAAGGACATTTTCCGACACAAAATAATATTGATCAGCCTGGGAGACAACCAGTTCAACAAGATGAAGACATTTTAAATTTGATTGAAGAAAATCGAAAAATTGCTAGACGTCTGCATATAACGCAAAAAATAACCCATTAAAAAATACGAAAATAAGGCCTTTATCCTTATCATATTCAAGAGGTACAAAGGTTGGAACCAGGTGACTATGCTAACAGGTTGGTCTTTTGTCAGTGGATTAGAAGGCACCGAAGAGATCTTCACCGGACTTTGTGGACCGATGAATCTCAGTGTACCAGAGATGGCGTCAACAATTCCAGAAATTGTCATCTATGGTCTCTAGAAAATCCAAATGCTATTAGGATTAGGCAGTCACATTCGCAACATAGATTTTCAGTAAATGTTTGGGCGGGTATAATCAATAGTAAATTGATTGGCCCACACTTCTTTGAAGGAAGGTTGGATGGAAACCAATATTTGCACTTTTTAGAAAACATTTTGCCAAATCTTCAAAATGAGAATGCTATTTTAAGAGGAATGTATTTCCAATACGATGGAGCCCCTCCCCATTATGCAAGACCTGTTTCCGGATTTTTAAACAATAGATATCCATATCCCAACAGATGGATACGTCGCGGGGGCACCATTCTTGGCCAGCAAGGTCCCCCGACTTTAACCCATTGGACTTCTTTTTTTGGGGGTATATGAAAAATTTAGTTTACGAGAATGAAATTATCACACGTGACCAGCTCATGCAACTCATTATCACTTCATTTCAGGAAATAAAAAATAGACCACATGTAATCAGAAGTGCAGTTTCAAATTTAAATATCAGAGGAAGAAAATGTGAAGAAGTTAATGGAGGGCATTTTGAAAATATACTCAAATAATTATTCTATTGTTATTTGTCTTACTAGTGTTATTATTGTCGTTATAAAAACAGTTAATATTTTTTTTTCAATATCTAAAGAACAGCTATTTATTATGATTGAGTGGTGAGTGCGGCACTTTTGATAGGTATAACTTTACAAGTGGTTTTTTATGTGTGTTTCAAATAAAAAATAAAATTTTCAAAAATAAGATTTAACAAAAATAAAATCAGTCTATTTTTTTTAAGTCCGGACCTGAATTTCAAAAAAAGTTCATACGGCATCTTGAAGCGATAGGTACTTAAAATATTTCCACCTAGTATGAACATATTATACCAGGTGCTAAAAGAATTATGACAAAAACAAAAATGAGCCAAACATGACAAAACACTCTGTATCTAGGTAACGAGGGAAGATTGGCCCACTAAAGTTAGATTATTTGGAACCTCCAAGATGTCCACTATCTCCTGGTGACGTATGTACATTTAGATCCGAGTCACCCTGTATATCAGTCAAGAACTAGAGAATCATTTTGAATTAAAAGAAAAACTGGGAGATAGTTTACAAGTTAAGGGATGTGGGCAAAATGCTCTAGTTTTAGTTTTCTGAATAATGTTAAAATGGCAATATAAAGACATTTTAAAAAGTACCGTTTTATGACCACGTTCACATCTTTATAATTTTTTTAAAGATTTTCTGTTAAAAAATTTAAAACTAGAGCACTTTGCGGAGATCATATTTTAGCTTTTCAATCTTTCTTTCCAAACTAATTAATCTGGTATGGTAACGTCTCAGTTGATTGGGACTCGGCTACGTGTTATCACGGTAAAAACGCAGTTTTAACGGCTTAACATTGTAATAGGCCATAACTCCCCATCGAGCCATATTGTCCCTTTTTAATTGGTTGAAGCTGTTAATTTTCAAATTAATATGGATAAGTTTTATTCGCTGTACCTTTCTAAGCTTTATTCGATATTTTTCGTATTCGCTTATACAATCGCCAGACGACAAGTTTTAAATGGAGGTTACAGTAACAATACGCCAGTGTTGAGCAACGTGATGCCAATTTGGATCTGAAAACGTTCCACTTTGCAAATTTATTTTCCCTAGTTATTATTTCTTCAGTAGGCAACGGTACAAATAAAACATGTGTTTAATAACCTGAAATATTCTCGATATTATTTCCATTAGACTGGAATAAATCAAAAATAAGTTTCTACGACAAGAGAAAAATTTAAATAAATTTCTGTACACGATTATTCGGAATGACAGTCATATACTGATCGTGCAAGTGCAATTTCTAGGGATTGATGGTCGGACTGATGTGAATTTAAGCGCACCTCACACGATCACTATTACTGACAGTCTTTTGGAGTACTGTTCGTATTACTGATGGTGTGAGAGGAAATACTGATAAACTGTCAGTCATTTGATTAATGATTGATGAGATTTTCGGGATCCCGAAAGTCTTGGGGCGGAGCCAAAAGATTGATGAAAAAATTGACCGTGTGTGGGCCAAAAAGCCAATAAATCCATCCATCCAAAATTTATTAAATTAATTAAAGTTAAACACAAGAATGAGTATTAGTAGTATATTAATTTATTAGTATACTAGCGTGTACCCGGCATGCGTTGCAACCCGCTGGTATAAATATAAACCCGAACAAACCCGATATATTAGTACCCGGCATGCCACTTTCTGAAATTGCACCCGTGCGAAGCCGGGGCGGGTCGCTAGTTATACATAAAAACCTTCCCCTTGAATCACTCTATCTATTAAAAAAAAACCGCTTCAAAATCCGTTGCGTAGTTTTAAAGATTTAAGCACACAGACAGCGACAGCGACTTTGTTTTATATATGTTAAGATTAGAATTTTATTTAAAATTTAATTTAGCTATAAATTTGGGCAAGTTTGGTATCTGAATTAGGTTTAAAACCAGTTTGGACGCGGAGCTAGCTAAATTTCGGCAGGTTTGGTATCGGAATTAGGTTTAAAACCAGTTTAGACGCGGAGCTAGCTAAATTTGGGCAAATTTGGTATCTGAATTAGGTTTAAAACCAGTTTAGACGCGGAGGTAGCTAAACTTGGGTAAATTTATTATCTAAATTAGGTTTCAAACCAGTTATTTAGACGCGGAGCTAGCTAAATTTCGGCAGATTTGGTATCGGAATTAGGTTTAAAACCAGTTCAGACGCGGAGCTAGTTAAATTTGGGCAAATTTGGTATCTGAATTAGGTTTAAAACCAGTTTAGACGCGGAGGTAGCTAAATTTGGGCAAATTTGGTATCTGAATTAGGTTTAAAACCAGTTCAGACGCGGAGCTAGTTAAATTTGGGCAAATTTGGTATCTGAATTAGGTTTAAAACCAGTTTAGACGCGGAGCTAGCTAAATTTCGGCAGATTTGGTATCGGAATTAGGTTTAAAACCAGTTCAGACGCGGAGCTAGTTAAATTTGGGCAAATTTGGTATCTGAATTAGGTTTAAAACCAGTTTAGACGCGGAGGTAGCTAAATTTGGGCAAATTTGGTATCTGAATTAGCTTTAAAACCAGTTTAGACGCGGAGCTAGCTAAATTTAAGCAAATTTGGTATCTGAATTATTTTTAAAACCAGTTTAGACGCGGAGCTAGCTAAATTTGGGCAAATTTGGTATCTGAATTAGGTTTAAAACCAGTTTAGACGCGGAGCTAGCTAAACTTGGACCAAATTTGGTATCTGAATTAGGTTTAAAACCAGTTTAGACGCGAGCTAGCTTAATTTGGGCAAATTTGGTATCTGAATGCATAGCATAGCTGTGAAAAAACAAATAAGCACAATAGGTAATTTCCATTTGCTTCTTTAAAACAGCAAGGCAAAGTAAATATCTTTGGTTAACTAAGTTGTAAAGGTGGAATTCTTAATGTCATCAAACGTCATTCAATTTATTACCAACCCATAACTTCTGCTGACCCTGTATTTTTTAAAGAAAAAAGTTAATATGTTTATGTTAATCCAAGTGTAAAACAATAACCTATTTAATTTGAAATGATTAGTCTGGATATCTTTAGGAATTATAATTATACATCAACCTTCATTGTAATCGACCTAGAAATGTTAGTGAGGGTGAAAGGGAGCAAGGAGGAGCCTAATTAAACCAGTCTTTATTTTATAGAGTTGTATATCGCAAACCCCTTCAAATTTATACCTATTTTTAAAAGTCAGAATTCGCTTATTAAGTTGGCAACGTTTAGGAAGTAGTAAAGTAGTAAGTAGTACAAATTCAATGCTCAATCGCAATGTTTCCATACTATACACGACTGTATGCGTCAAACCTGTTAAAATAATTGTATTGCTAGTTATAATTAAAGAACTAATTTTCTAAATTTCTAAAAGAAGCCCATCTTATTATAAAATGACATTAACCGGAATAATATAAAAACGGTTGACATTATAGCTTATTAAAACATGACATATTCAGGTCGTCTGGGGTTGTGCAACTGCATAATCCAAGCTAAAAATAACCCCCCTACACTCTGCTCCATCAATTCCTAGCAGACATTAATGCAATTTAACCTTTAAAGGATTACCTTATACAGGGTGTCCGGTAAGTATATGGCATACTCTCGGAACCATATAGGGAAGGTCAAAATAACTCTACTTTGTCATATAAAGAAAACTTAAAGTGCCCCTTAACGGAGATACAGCCAAAGAGGTACCCAGCGACATACCTTTTCGGCTCTAACTTTTGAACCGACACGTATAATTTAATGAAATTTTAGTATTTTGTGTAGGCCATAGAGACTCATAAAACCTTACTACATTAGATGTTTTACATCGTCAGGGAAGTCAGGAACGGACTTGCCACCATACTCGTTGGGCCAAAATTTTTGACAGGTGTCATTTTACAGAGCCAAAAACTTATTTTTTAAATACTTTAATTATTTTTATTTAAAAAAGGTATTCCACATTTGTCTCGATGAAATTAGCGGTTTTCGAGAAAAATACGGTTTTCGTATATCACGTTTAAGTATTGATTCGAAATTTATTTAATAATCAAGTTTATTAATATAAGCTATTTGAACACACTAACTAATCAAATATCTTTAAGATTAATACTACGCACTAAAATAATTAAATAAATTATTACATCTTATTATAATGCTCACATGCATCCAACTTATAAACCAGTCAAGCACTCGGTAATTGTGTGGAGGCAAGAAGAATTTATTCTGATACATTTCTAAATCGGCGTTTACCGCATCGAAAAACTTTTTAAAGGGTCGATCATAGCTTAAGGTAAAGTTAAATTATGAAAAGCACTTAAAACTGAACTTTTTGACATTTCGACAATCACTTAAACGCAAGAATGTTTAAAATGTAAAAGGTTTACTTCTTATTTACTTGAGCAGATTTCGAAATAAATGTCAATTAAACTCAAAATAAAATCCACTAGAACCATGCATAACGTGACCATACGTCCCGTTTTCAACGGGACCGTCCCTTATTTCGGCTCTCCGTCCCGGTGTCCCCGAAAAGAAATTCGGGACGTGAAATTGTCCCGTTTTTCCCAAACTCCACGAAAAAAAAAATTAATGGCGTAATCAACAACATATCATTGTCATATTATATAATATGATATTATATATGCTTAAATTTCCACCAGTACGTGATAACCACCTTTTCGAACGCCAAAAACCGTGTGATTTCTATCCACTTGAGGTGTGTCGAATATATTGATAGCAATAAAGACACAGAAATATTTGACGAATTTTCAATAATCTCTTACGCAACGCCAACAAATTGTATAAGACGCCTGTCCCAAAAAGTGGGAAGATCTTATGGAACATGCAGGACTATTCTTAAGAAGCAGCTAAATTTATTTCCTTATAAAGTGCACGTATTTCAAGAAATACAAGCCGCAGATTTTGAGAGACGCAGGAATTACTCTCAATGGTTTACACAAAATTTATTGGAAAGAAATGATTTATTAGACCTGACATTTTTTTCGGATGAAGCCTGGTTCCACCTCTCCGGTTATGTGAATTCTCAGAATACACGCATGTGGAGTAGTGAAAATCCCCATTTTTTTGTAGAATCCACATTGCACCCTCAAAAAATTGGTGTCTGGTTAGCTGTTTCCCGAAGAAGAATTGTTGGTCCTATTTTTTTCCATGACACAGTTACAGCACAGCGTCATAATAGAGACAATATTTTGAATCCAGTTGTGGAGCAATTACTTGACGACGAACTACGTTTTGAATATTTTCAACAGGACGGTGCAACCGCCCATACATACGTCGCAAAAAGTAACCGAGTGGAATTCAGAAAAAACCCAGTTACAGGTCTCAGTTCTTAAGGCGATGTTGATAACTAAAGTAAATATTAAAAAAACGTGCCAATAATTTTATTCTTACTTAAAATCATCACCATTATCTGCATTAAATCAAATTTGTTCCTCTAACAGTCTAACAAATATAGAAATAACTAAGTAAGTATTTATTTTTTATACCATTACTTTTTTAAATTTGTAGTACTATTTTAATAAATAGAATAAAACTTATTAAGAATGTGTTTTTCTATTGAAAACTTACTAATTGACTTAAATAAGCCTTTGTCCCGTTTTAAGTCCATAAATAAATGGTCACGTTAACCATGCAGCAAACACTTTTAAAAAGTAATAAAAAGCCTATGATATGGTTTGGTGGTGTGGGGTGGACTATATCGGAATTCTTTAAGACCTTTGTGCATTGTACAAAATTACATTGTTAGAGTTATGTTTAAACTTAATAGGGGCTTTCCCACTAATCTTCTATACTCGCAGAAAATTCTTGATGTTCGTTCACTTTACTGTCTGTCAACTTGCTCCTACGTTCATAAAACTATCAAGAAACCCTATATTAACCATAATTATGGGACTAGAAGTAATGTAAATAGACATTTGGAAACCCCAGTTAACAATAACGCAAATCCTGTACTTATTTGGCACCTAAAATGTATAATCTTTTACCTCTTGGAATTAGGCATTTGCTTAACCAGAAGAAATTTGTTTTGGGTTGCTTGCAAAACTTTCATATTTTTCAAAATTTAAATGTATTTTAGGCCTTATTTTGAAATTATCAAGTATATTAGATTGAGTTACCTATATTCTTATTTATATTTTATGTATGAATTTTGTTCTCGATACATGTGGGTGTATATGATAGTGTAGTATTGTAGGGATGGTATTATTATTTTAGTATATTCTTTAGGGTGATTTTTTCATATTTCGGGATTAGAAATTGATTAGCATTAATTGCACATACAGGTGTTAATTAAGTCACTTATTAGGTGTAATTTTTAAATACCTGTGATTTGGTAAATTAAGGGTTGTTCATGTTATAACTTATATACCTACTTAATGCAATTTTGAAATATATTTGATTTGATTTGATATAAATGGCGTTGTCTATTTTGAAGTCAAAGGAATCATGGTTTCTCTGTGTCGAATTTAAATTTGTCGCTGCACGTCAGTCTCAATGCCCTTCTTAAAATAACAGGTTACGAAAATAATTATTTAAACTGATAAGTTCCTTAAATACTACCCGTCTGACAGATCCAGGTTACAGAGGGTTTATACAACTGTATCTAAGAATACATTATTTTATTTGCAAATACATTTTTATCCAGAATTTAAATTTAAAATAAATAATATAACCACATCATTTGCAGGCTTTGCAATTATATAAACCTTTTCTTGAAAATAAAAGGGCCTCTTGACATTTTAACGATTTTATAAGTTTCGTAATTTATGTACTTATTTTTTAAAATCTATATACACTGACCAGCAAAAAGTTCGCAGCATAAAAAAATGCTATCTTTAATTTTAGTAAATTTATTTTATTTTAGGAAATTTTTATATATTCTCAAACCGAAATCCGTCGAACACCCATCAAATTCGGTGAAACTCTTATGGTATACGAGAAAACAAGCGTTTAGAGTCTGACTATGGACTTTTCAACCGGCCAATCATAAGCCGCCGTCTTAGAGAAAGTAATTTTGAGGTTAAGCGATGTAAAGCCGGTCGTTGTAAATTGGGAATATAAAATGCTATTTATTAATATCGGTATATAGGTTTCTTTTAAGCGTCACTTATGCCAAAAACACTCTCCTATACAAAATTCTCAAAGTTCATGACACAAAAAAACTGCAAGTGAATATAATAAACAATTCAACAATAAACAGTGTCTATCAAGCAAGGCATGAAAGGAAGCATAATATTACATACGTTAGGAATAATCATATTTACAAGTGCAGCACATACTACAAAATATTAACATTACAGAATAAATACAATACTTGACCATTTAAAAAAAACCGAAAATTGTCATATATTGTAATCCTTTTTATCCATTTCCATATTCACTATTTTTCGTCTGCAAAAATCAAGGTAATTCGTTTAGTTTATTATTTTATTTCATTAATTTTTTTGCCTCAATTTAATAGGAAATAATACAATGATCTATGTGCATATTGTAACACATTTATTTTTAAGTTTCCCGCGCTTTATTGCGAACGTGGATTGGGCGGTTGAAAAGTCCACAGCCAGACTCTAGACGCTTGTTAAGAGAAAAGATCAAAAATTGTAAATTCCGCTAAAAGTAAAATACCTCCATTGTTCATTTTAGATTTTTTTTTATTAAGAATTATTGTTTTAATTTTAAAGATATACCCAAATACCAAATTTCGCTTATCTTGGAGAAAAAAATTATTTATTCGTTTTTTTCTGAATTGCCCTTTATAAAAAGTAAATCGCAACCAGCCAGTACGTAAATAGTATTTTCTGCAGACTTTGTTAGAGACAACCGTAAATAATATGTCAGATTAGTTTATGGCCTTTCAAAATAAAAACATAAAATTATTAAATATTTTTGCTGCCCACCATATTTTATTTTTTGTGGAAAGAAATTAATTTGACCTTATCTAATATTTTCTGTGGCAAATAAAATCCGTTCAATATACAGTGACCGGCAAAGAGTTCGCAACATATGGGAAAAATTTTTATTAGCGCAATATTGAAAAATCTTTTTTGGGGGATTAAATGTGCATGTCCCATAACCTTAAAATCGATTTTGACATACGTCACGTGACCAATGGTATGGCGGGAAAGTTGAAAAAACCAATATGAAATCATCATAAATCAGATAAGTTGATGAGATATCGAAAAAATTCCAAGAATAAAAAGTGTTTAGAATTCCATTAGAACCTTAAATACAATGTTTGGGATATCTACTTAAAAAAACATAAAATCGAATATTTTTGTAAATATTTTTTTACCGAATTAAAAGTTTCCATATTTTTCCTTTCTTAAAGCTTCATTAAAGTAAAACTGACATCTGGTGACCACAACTAGAAATATTCTTTTGTTTTTCTGACAATTTGGAGCAATAATTCGAAAAATTCGTTTACACTTGGATACCAGCTGTTGCAATAGTATATTTCTAATAACCTTATCGATATTTTTTATATCGAAATATTCTATTATGTTAAGAACTCCTTAAATTCATTAATCCAAAGAAAATTTTATTTATAACTGTAAAAAATAATTTTGAATTTCGCAGAAATCTTTAAAAAAATCTAAAAATTAATAAAAATTTAAATTATTTTTTACGGTTATAAATAAAATTTGCTTTGGATTAATGAATTTAACGATTTCCTAACATAATAGAATATTTCGATATAAAAAATATCGATAAGGTTATTAGAAATAGACTATTGCAACAGCTGGTATCCAAGTGTAAACGAATTTTTTGAATTATTGCTCCAAATTGTCAGAAAAACAAAAGAATATTTCTAGTTGTGGTCACCAGATGTCAGTTTTACTTTAATGAAGCCTTAAGAAAGGAAAAATATGGAAATTTTTAATTCGGTAAAAAAATATTTACAAAAATATTCGATTTTATATTTTTTTAAGTAGATATCCCAAACATTGTATTCAAGGTTCTAATGGAATTCTAAACACTTTTTATTCTTGGAATTTTTTCGATATCTCATCAACTTATCTGATTTATGATGATTCAATATTGGTTTTTTCAACTTTCCCGCCATACCATTGGTCACGTGACGTATGTCAAAATCGATTTTAAGGTTATGGGACATGCACATCCAATCCCCCAAAAAAGATTTTTCAATATTCCGCTAATAAAAAATTTTCCCATATGTTGCGAACTCTTTGCCGGTCACTGTATATTTTGAATTTTATATTGTTTTCTTACATATCATATGATGGTCACGATTAAAATCTAAATAAAGATGAAACGTTCTACCTTTATTTATATAAATATATCATTTGGGAAATGGTCAAATTTGCCCAAATTTCTTTTTCTGCTTTTATTAATTTCAAAATACAACTTTCAGTTCAAATCTATAGCTTACATCAATTCCTTAACTAAGACAATATACAAAGTGGATCCGTTTTTTGCGTATTTTGTCAATTTTATAATAAAATGCATATTTTTCATAAATTATTATTTTAAGAGCATATTTTTATGTTTTCGGCTTTATCAAAACATTTAAAACGTTAATCCTAAGATTATAATAATTATATTTACATTTTGGTTATACACAAGGTATTTATTGGGGGGTTTCCTTCCGGGGTTTGCAGGGATATTGTTAGGGGTTGTTTCTTGTCACTTAAGGTGGGAGTATCAATATGCTTGCCAACCTATAACCTATTTCGCGTAAATTTATTTATGTTTTCTAGCTTTTACACAAAATTTAAATAAAATCAGTATCGACTTGATATTCTATAGGTAATAATTGACATATTTAATAAATATCAAGGAATTTCATAACTTATTTTAGGTGAATTGTATATCGAAAAATATCGGGTAAGATTTTTTTTAACATTATTATGACATTGTTCTTCACTATACAATTCTCCCAAAATTAGCAAGGAAATAAATAGATATTTTTGTAATATATCAGATATTAACTAAGTAATGTGCCGACAATACTGATTTTATTTAAATGTTAACTTGAAAAAATAATAAATAAATAATAAACTTGAAAAAATAACGCGAAATAGGTTATAGAGGTTGGTAATGGATTAAACGACGTTGAGAATGCCACCTTAATGCGTTATTATTACCTGCTTAACAAACTGTATTTATATCGATTTGTAATACATACCTATACCTATACTTCTGTTTTAATTTGTCGAAAGATTTCAGTATTTTCAGTGTAAAACTAGTAACGTCATAATTGTGTTCAGAATGTCTAAGGTAGCGAAAACGTCTTCGTGGATTAACAATTTCCCAGAGTTAGGTTTAGAGATGAAAAAGTATTCTGTAAAGCTTATACAAAAATTATTGTTTGTGAAAAGAAGTTCCAAATCGATCAACATTTGAAAATACCGCTGCATAAGGCAAAGTTACAAAAAATGAACTCTGTGCAGTATTGTCCGATTACATCAGTAGAAAAGAAGCTTCTCCTTGTATAAACATATTTTTACTAATAGAAGACGATCCTTTTTAGTTGAAAATTTTGAAAAATATTTAGTAATAAATGTCTTTTATGCAATTTTGGGTTAAAAAATTGTTTACTTTTATTTTTCTTTGTTTTATATTGCATACCAGTATTGATTAATAATAATAAACACAATGACTAATAATTATATATTTCGGCATGGTTCTAAAATTAGGCCAAACTAATCACAATTAAATAGCTTTTAATTTACCATATTCCAGCCCTACATGTGATAAGGGAAATTGTACATTCTCATGTTACTAATGAATTGAATCTCACGTTGGCTTCCCCCTCACGTTCAAGAGATAATTTTAGAAAGTCATTGAATGGCTTTTGATTAAGATTAAAGGAAACCATTTCTCCCTTATTAACTTATGGTAGTCAATGTCAATTCAGTTGTTACGTACAAATATTTATTGACATAACGATTGTCGACTATAAATTACAAAAAATAATCTGAATTTAAAAAAAATATATTATTTTAGCTTGTTGATGACGTCGGCGTCGATGCTTCAAGGAACTGTGAAGTAGTCTACGATAAAAAAAAATATCCTATGTACTTGTACATATTATGTCTAGCTCAAACAGGATTTTTAAAAAAGTGTCTGTTTCACCCGTCTTGAACATGATATAATTAAACAAAATATAATCGGTAATTAGGTAAACAAATGACAAAAACAAATGGTTAATATAAGATAATCTGTTTTTGAGATGCGAAAGAAGTCGTATGATTATTTAAAGAGTTAATTCTTTTTTAAATATACTTATTTATATAATTATATTGCCATTTATATCACCTTTCAAAACATTTCTTGAAATTATTTCATCAGCTGTTAAATTTTATTTTTGCATTCGTTTTAATTAATTTTATTACATGGTTAAGCCATTTATATCTCTTAATTACAAAAATATGAAGAGAAGCTAAAACGTGAAAGTGTATCACGTTTATAATAATAATATAATATAACTAGGTATATGGCCTTAGATCAATGAAATATGTTACATTCGGTTTCGAGAGTGATTGTGGAAAATATAAGAGATGCAAACAAGTGTAAATTGTGGATTTTGAATAGACTCTTAATTCTTAAAACACACAAAGGGCCGTGGTGTTAAATTTGTTATGTTATGATCATCAACATAGTACGCCTTACGAGTGATAAAAGGCGTAAACAAGTTTATTTTAACTGTTGGAACTCCGAGCCCAAATTTAGCCAGCTCCGCGTCTAAACTGATTTTAAACCTAATTCAGATACTAAATTTGCCAAAATTTAGCTAGCTCCGTGTTTAAACTGATTTTAAACCTAATTCAGATTCTAAATTTGCCAAAATTTAGCTAGCTCCGCGTTTAAACTGATTTTAAACCTAAGTCAGATACTAAATTTGCCAAAATTTAGCTAGCTCCGCTTTTAAACTGATTTTAAACCTAAGTCAGATACCAAATTTGCCATAATTTAGCTAGCTCCGCGTTTAAACTGATTTTAAACCTAAGACAGATACTAAATTTGCCAAAATTTAGCTAGCTCCGCGTTTAAACTGATTTTAAACCTAAGTCAGATACTAAATTTGCCAAAATTTAGCTAGCTCCGCGTTTAAACTGATTTTAAACCTAATTCAGATACTAAATTTGCCAAAATTTAGCTAGCTCCGCGTTTAAACTGATTTTAAACCTAAGTCAGATACTAAATTTGCCATAATTTAGCTAGCTCCGCGTCTAAACTAATTTTAAACCTAATTCAGATACTAAATTTGCCAAAATTTAGCTAGCTCCGCGTCTAAACTGATTTTAAACCTAATTCAGATACTAAATTTGCCATAATTTAGCTAGCTCCGCGTCTAAATTGATTTTAAACCTAATTCAGATACTAAATTTGCCATAATTTAGCTAGCTCCGCGTCTAAACTGATTTTAAACCAAATTCAGATACTAAATTTGCCATAATTTAGCTAGCTGCGCGTTTAAACTGATTTTAAACCTAATTCAGATACTAAATTTGCCATAATTTAGCTGGCTCCGCGTCTAAATTGATTTTAAACCTAATTCAGATACTAAATTTGCCATAATTTAGCTACCTCCGCGTCTAAACTGATTTTAAACCTAATTCAGATACTAAATTTGCCATAATTTAGCTACCTCCTTGTCTAAACTGATTTTAAACTCAATTCAGATACTAAATTTGCCATAATTTAGCTAGCTCCACGTCTAAATTGATTTTAAACCTAATTCAGATACCAAATTTGCCATAATTTAGCTAGCTCCGCGTCTAAACTGATTTTAAACCTAATTCAGATACTAAATTTGCCATAATTTAGCTAGCTTCTTGTCTAAACTGATTTTAAACCTAATTCAGATACTAAATTTGCCAAAATTTAGCTAGCTCTGCGTTTAAACTGATTTTAAACCTAATTCAGATACTAAATTTGCCATAATTTAGCTAGCTCCGCGTCTAAACTGATTTTAAACCTAATTCAGATACTAAATTTGCCATAATTTAGCTAGCTTCTTGTCTAAACTGATTTTAAACCTAATTCAGATACTAAATTTGCCATAATTTAGCTAGCTCCGCGTTTAAACTGATTTTAAACCTAATTCAGATATTAAATTTGCCATACTTTAGCTAGCTCCGCGTCTAAACTGATTTTAAACGTAATTCAGATATTAAATTTGCCATAATTTAGCTAGCTCCGCGTCTAAACTGATTTTAAACCTAATTCAGATACTAAATTTGCCAAAATTTAAAGCTCCGCGTTTAAACTGATTTTAAACCTAATTCAGATACTAAATTTGCCATAATTTAAAGCTCCGCGTTTAAACTGATTTTAATTTGCCATAATTGACAACTCTGAATGAATATATAGGTAACTACCTATGTTTGATGATGAAATTTTTCGTTGAAACGTTCAATAACTTAACAAGTGTGATGCATATATTTTTTAAGAATGACGCTCTTTCGAATTCCGCATTAAAAAAAATTAAGTTGATAATACGCCCAAAACATCGAAACGTCGGATACAATAACTGTAAAACTGATAATGCCATTTTGTAGAGAAAAGAAAGTGGCAGTGAAAAATGCAATTTCTTTCATTATTTCTCTTTAAATAAATTTGTTTAAAAAGTCGTTATTAACTCAAAAACTATTTAATTTAAAATATGTTATACAAATTGTTCTTAAAATTAATCAAGCAATCCAATAATATTAAAATATACAGTGTTCCATTTAAAAAAATAATACGTTTGATATGCCCTGATAGGTAACGGCCCTGACTCTTGTATACCTAATTCAAAATAAGGCCTAATGCCTCCCTATAACCAGTGGCGATCGTAGCTTTTTTCAAGGGGGGTAAGGAGCCGTTTGTTAGGTGTAGAGTTGGCGGGTTAACGTGTTACAAAAAAAAGATAAAATCGATTATAAGCTCACCACGCCAAAATAGACGATTTTTTCAGAAATTATGAATTTTCGCGCGTATTTTACAAATCTGAAACGATTAGTTTTTGAGATATTCCTTCCTATTTTTCAATGGGTTATATTCCCTCTTATTGCAAATTAATCCCTGTTTTTTTTTTTGTTACACAATTTATTTAATACACAAACTTACCATTATTTTTAATGCTAAATAGGAAATAATTATAAAATTTAGGGGTTTTTATTTGAAAATGTAAATTTTTTGCAAGTTTTTTAATTTAATTTTTATTTATAGTTATTAAAATATAATAAAAAATCTATTAAAGCAGATCCTTTTCAAGAGGGAATCCAACCCAAATTAAATAATTTAGGTTTCCTTATAGGAAGAATTGATAATTATTCTAGGGCCTGCAAACGTAATTTTTCACATAAAAACTTAAATATGTCAAAAACGCTTGGACTTGGACATGATATACGATATCTGCATATAATCTGGAGTGGAATCCAAAAATGTAATATAGTAGTATTCCATTTAAAATAAGCAAGTTGACACCTACTTCCGGTATAACCGGAAATGCCACCACATGAAAGTATTTCAGCCGGGTTGCCCCAATTAACATTAGCATACTGTAAAATTATAAAAATGTTCCTATGTATTGTTTTCCACATCAAAGCGGTTCCCGGTGAAACACCCAGTATACCTTATCAACACAATCTAATGTTTCAATGTTATATAAATTTCTTTTTATTTTAATTGCAATTGCCGAACAACCCACTCGGTTAAATATAGACAATACCGAGAAAATCCTGGAAAAAATAACTCTCCAGAAAGAACCTTTGAAAATCGTCGAAAGGGTAAGAGCCGTATGCGCATGACATTTTGTTATGCCTTGTCTCTTGTCTCTGCAACCTACAACTGAGAACTGAGTTCACTTAGTTACGTTCTGTAGTTCGGTCGCGTCGCTCGGTCGTTTTAGAAGAGAATTAACGTTTTAATATAATATTTTTATAAAGTTCAAAAAAAAATATTTTTTTTAACTTAAGGTAAGTCATTTTACTTTTGGGCTTTTTACATATTTATTCTATATTAGAATACATTTTCCTATTTAGTTTAGAAACTTTTATTATAAAGGATTTTTTTTATAATTTATTAATGTTAAGTTATTTATTGGTTACCCCATTGGCCGCCCTACATAGGTCCTTCAGCCGCAGTGAATTTTACCTTTTGTGTCTATTTTAGCTTGTATAAAAAGAATTAAGAAAACAAAATTAATTAAACCATCCTATTTTACCAATTTTATAAAATAAAACAATTAAAATACTAGAAAAAAAGAAAAGCGCAAAGTCTCTCTCCACAATTTTTATTATTAGAATAAACTAGGCGAACCTAGAAAGATTCGTAATAATCAATTCGACATGCTTCGAGTGTAGAAACACTCATTATCAGGAAAACAAAGCAAATGGTACAATGCTGATGTTGTTAGCAATAGGGAAAATAGTAAGTGGGATTGAGCCGTAATGGAGCTTTCAATGGTGTACAAGAGGTGTAAAAATTAAATAGTCAGAAGACCGACAAGACTTCAGCATACTGGAAAGTCAAGGGTTAGTTTAGACGCGGAGCTAGCTAAATTTGGGCAAATTTAGTATCTGAATTAGGTTTAAAATCAGTTTAGACGCAGAGCTAGCGAAATTATGGGAAATTTAGTAAGTATCTGAATTAGGTTTAAAATCAGTTTAGACGTGGAGCTAGCGAAATTATGGGAAATTTAGTATCTGAATTAGGTTTAAAATCAGTTTAGACGCGGAGCTAGCGAAATTATGGGAAATTTAGTATCTGAATTAGGTTTAAAATCAGTTTAGACGCGTAGCTAGCGAAATTATGGGAAATTTAGTATCTGAATTAGGTTTAAAATCAGTTTAAACGCAGAGCTAGCTAAATTTTGGCAAATTTAGTATCTGAATTATTCCACTTTGAGCATGGACTACTTCTTCAAAATTAAAATACTGTCGCAAGTCTAACAAGTTTTCGAAAGTTTATTGATTTAGAAATCTATATCTTCGTTTTTTCCTTTTTCTGCAGTGGGGTTCACTGGGCCTTTTCACTATAACCGAATTCATCATACTCACCATTAACATCCTGAATTAGAACCTATTGAAGATACATCACAATAATAAAAATATTCCTAGACGGTCACAAACCTTTCCTAGAGACAATTAAAAAGACGCCGCGAAAGCAGAAAGTTTGAAAACATGAGATCAAAAACTTATTACGTCATCCCATTATCCGCGCAATTTTTTTATTTGTCAGCCTTAACAGATTATCTTGCTATCTTTGTTTTGATAAACTAGAAAGACAAGAACAGCTTAAAAATAGAAAACAACCCGCCCGATATATTCAGGTTTGACCTTCAGCTGAATAACTGGGACCCATAGGTCGAGGCAGATGTGACGTCAGTGAGTTTTTATCAAAGAGCGTATCTTGTTTATTTTCTCAGTAAATAATTGAAAGTTTTAAAAACTGAAACCGCAGATTTTTTTTTTCTTTCTCTATGCAATAGGATAAAAATCAAAAATTAGTAAGAAAGCCTATTATCTCCATTTTGTGTTGTCTCTTGACGAACTTTCTATTTAACCGTTGAGTTCTTTCTTCTTTAGGTTGTAAGTGTGTTTTTCTGTACCCAAGTTCGTTGCTGGGGTTGTGCAATGAATTTTAAGAGTTTCTTATTTTAGTTATACCGTGCGAGCAAAAATTATTTGCATCAAAGAGGGCCTTGCATCTAAGGACGTAATGCTTAGCCGGAGAGCTTAATATCTGTTGGGTGTCAATAACTACCTGAATTAACAATTAATCAGTTATTCCATCATCTTTGATAGTCGTTACAAGTAATTTGATTCATCGCTAATTTTTCCAATTTCTTGAACATTCACACAATGGGCTTTACGGAACAGCACAAAACATTGAAGCGTATTTTCGAAACGGGGTTAGAGTAAATGTTGAGTGGCAATACAATCCGGGTTTGTGCATGGACGATTTTCACGAACATTTTCCTAACGTTGCTTTTATTGCTGGGGATTTTTATTATTGCCGGAAAAGAACCGTGGCTGTGTTTAGGGAAACAGGTTCTATACAACACAAAAAAGGAGCAGGAAGACCATCTGTAAGAGCAGAAGAACTTGTTGCAAACGTTCGTGAAATAATGCAAAATACGACAACAAATTGTATAAGACGCCTGTCCCAAGAAGTGGGAAGATCTTATGGAACATGCAGGACTATTATTCTTAAGAAGCAGCTAAATTTATTTCCTTATAAAGTGCAAGTATTCCAAGAAATACAAACCGCAGATTTTGAAAGATTTCGAAAATATGAAGAGACGTGTGAATTTATGCTTGGAGCATGGCGATTGCAATTTATGTAATTATTTTTCTTTTTCTTTCTGTATATTCTTACTTTGTTAATTTTGTAAACAACAAAAATAAATTTGTATTTGTATCATGTCATAATATGAATTTGACAAAATTTTAACCTAGATTTGGTTAGATATATCGTCCCTATCATTGTGATCTAAACCAAGCCCTACGTTTTTTAATCCAAGCCCTCTTTGATGCAAATAGTTTTTGCTCGCACGGTAGCACTCATTGCTGCAGTTTCTGCGACTGTCATTTGCTGGTGGTCTGAAACTTTAAAATATCGTGCTCGTATTCCAGAATGGGTCTACAGCTCTATTTATATATTTTTGCGGCTGTTTCTGTATTTATTCCCTGGTTTTTATAATATGTTAAAGATCGAAAATGTTTGGTTCGACTGATGGTTTTGTTAGGTTTGCTGAAATTTAGTTTGCCATCAATGTTAATATCCAAATATTTAGCTGATGGTTTTGGTCTAATCGACTGGTTAAAGATATTATTCTGTGGCTTGGATTAAATGGTAGAACAGAATGTATTGAGATTTGAATGGATTAGGAATCAAGCGGCGGTTTCTAAACCAAGCTTCTGTGTCGGTTATTATTAGTCTTTGTAGGTTGGCAGCGGCTTTTACCCTTATTTTTGCATGTGTTATTAGAGACGTATCGTCGGCAAATAGGAGAGCGTAATTAATTTGATCCATGTTGGTGATGCTTTCTATCAAATCATAGTAGTAAATGTTGTAGAGTAATGGTGACAGTTGCGAACCTGGGGGGACTACTTGTCTCGGGGTAAGTTCTAATTTTTGAGTATCGATTTAATTCTAAGGATTTTCCACTCGAAACTAGCCATTTACTATACCATTTTCTCAAAAACTCTAAATTTATAGAATTTATTTCAATTTATATATTTGTTCGTTAAGAAATAATAAAGTAATTACTATACATTTGAGTTTTGTGTCATTAACGAACGCATAAATATATAAAAAATAGTTGCAGGCGTTCGGCTGTATAACTAACTATCACCAATAAAGTTTAATTTAACTAGATAGCTAAAGGTTCAAACGGTGTTTGACATGTATATATTGTTAATGTGGGGTTTTTATTGGGAAATAACATTGTCTTGCTAGACAATATTAGTTCCTTTTGCAAATTACTGCTTCGCAACTGTTAAGTCTCTAGGAATATTGAAGGCATTTGATGCTTCGGTATATCCCATTTCATTATGTTTAATCTGTAAAACAGCTCTCTGTAACTGCTCTTCGGAATAATCTTTATAACGCCGTGCACCAATTTGTCTCTTATACAGTGTCACCAATAAAGTCCGCATCATATGGGATTTTTTTTTATTAATAGCTTTATTCGAAATTTGACTTTGGCATCAACGTCTGCTTCGATCGAGAAGAAAATTAAGCAAAAAAATAGTAGTCACGTGATTCGCATTATCTGTCAAATTTAAATTTTTTCCAAAAAAGAATTCAAAAGTGGGGTTATTTCTGAAAATATCGAAAAAGTTATTAGGAAAAGTTTTTTTAAATGCAGTTTCTAGCCCACATGCAAAATTTCAGCTGCATAAGATAATTTTGATTTTTTACCTATATTTTGTAAATTGCACCACTTTTGCAAAATAAAACTCAACGCAACCTACATAAAACTTCTTAGTTTTGACAATGCTTTATTTCAGATACATTTTCTTTAAAGTAGCGCCATATTAAATGTGTGTTTTTCTACAAAATCAAAATTGGGCTATTAAAATTTGGTCGCAGGTGATGCAAAGTTTATTTGTTTTTGACCCTGTATAAGGTAACATCATAAAATAAGTATTTTTGAAAACGTAGCTTGTGCCTGAAAGTAAAAAAATAAAAAATAAAGTAAAGGGGTTAAATTAAATTAATTAATTAAATCGCTGAAAATAGATAAACTTTACGTTAAGTTAAACTAAAATTTATTTTCCACTTAATGAACACTTTACTGATGACACTGTGTTCTTTTTTGTCTTAATATTAAGGTGTATTACTTTCAGACACAAACTACGTTTTCAAAAATACTTATTTTATGAAGTTACCTTATACAGGGTCAAAAACAAATAAACTTTGCATCACCTGCGACCAAATTTTAATAGCCCAATTTTGATTTTGTGGAAAAACACTCATTTAATATGGCGCTACTTTAAAGAAAATGTATCTGAAATAAAGCATTGTCAAAACTAAGAACTTTTATGTAGGTTGCGTTGAGTTTTATTTTGCAAAAGTGGTGCAATTTACAAAATATAGGTAAAAAATCAAAATTATCTTATGCAGCTGAAATTTTGCATGTGGGCTAGAAACTGCATTTGAAAAAACTTTTTCCAATAACTTTTTTCAATATTTTCAGAAATAACCCCACATTTGAGTTATTTTTTGGAAAAAATTAAAATTTGACAGAAAATGCGAATCACGTGACTTTTATTTTTTTGCTTAATTTTCATCTCGATCGAAGCAGAACTTGATGCCAAAGTCAAATTTCGAATAAAGCTATTAATAAAAAAAAATCCCATATGATGCGGACTTTACTGGACACTGTACTTATATTCGAACCATTTTCTGAAAAAAAAAACTGTTTAATATGAGGGGTAACTTTGCCAACCGCAAAAACTATATCAAATTAAGCATCTAGAGAAATATATTAATATCGTAAATAGAACCCATAAGTATATGCACCGGCATAGGTGATGTTAAAACCAGAATTCAACTTTTTAGTTTTATTAGACAACCCTTAGCATAGCAACATGATTTCACGAGGTTAGAATAAAATTTTACTTACATGTTTATCACTTATGTCACAACGCTTCGCCAAACTCCAGACTCGTACTGCCAAATACCCGTTGGTCGCCTAGTATTTTACCGCCAACTGCATTAGAGCAGCGTTGTCAGATTGGAGATTAATTTTTTATTTTTTTAGGCAAAGTTGCCCCGGCTGGCAAAGTAACCCCACTTTACGGTTCTCGTTTGGTTGATTATAGACATTTTTTTTTTAATGGCGGCCGAATCGACCAGTCACGTCACATTTGTCATATTTACGCCCATGGGGACTCTTAAACTGACTTTATTTAAATAGCTTGATGAATGTAATCCGCGGAGTCGATATTGGACATCTTAAAAGCATACAGTATAGTAGTACATCACATTTATTTATTTTGTCGGATCTTAGCATTTCTAGACATACTGTTGAGCCGTGATATGTCGAAACGCATCTAGGATGAATCGAAATTAAAAGAAAGTTTTCCTCAGACGTCTATTAAGTTCGCCGAGGCCGATTATTTTTACTTTCTCCTTCCCAGACGAATTTTCTTGTTGCGATATTTAATTGTACCCTTTAAATTCTGTGGCCATATCATGTAACACTCGTTCCAGGTAAGCTCGTAAACAAGGTCCCGGCCAAGTTTATCCTGTTATTAAATTGAGCGGGTTTCACGGTAAATATAAGATCGCATGGCTTGCAACGTGCCAATGGTTTTGCTTTCGGGAACTGATTGATTGAATAACTGTTATTGAACAGTATACTTTTTTAAGATTTCATGTTCTACGATGTTTTTTTTTGTCGGAATGAGATTTAAAAATAGTAGTAAGGAAGTTCAATCCTCAAGTATAAGATATACCTACCTAGCTCTGTTGCTTGTATCGACATTTTCAGAGTATTTATAGAAAGAAAGAGATGCGGTGCGGCAACCGGCCAGGTCCAGAAAGAGGAAGAAGATTTTTAAGTTTTGTGCGCTAAAATTTGTAATAGGTACCTTTTTTTTCTTGCAGACAGACTTACTTCATTAGCCTTCAAGCCCACAAGCATGGAATCTGGAACGAACAATACGAAGATATCCGATTCTGGATATTCAAATAGTTGTAGTAATACCAATTCGCAAGGAAGGTAGGAACACTTTTTAGATTATTTCGACCTAGATCATAGGCATAGGCCATAAAAAACATTTGAAAAGTGAATACGCAATAAAATAAAATCCCTTTGTTTTCTAGTGCCAGTTCAAAATCGAGACATAGTGGTAGTAATTCCAGTCGAAGCAGTGGATATGGAGGAGCCCCAAAACCTGGACAGAGGTAAAAAAATACCACAGTTATTTTAACCAACTCTGACTAGAAAGTTGAATTTTGGGTGGGTTTTTCTATGTTATCAAGTTCCTACAATTATACTAGAAGTTCAATATTTCTGTCAGTGACAGATTCAACAGAATAACCTTTCTATTTTAAATGTAGCCAAATGATGTTACTTGCTCTCGATGACAACGCTGCGCTTCCAGTTGGCCCACTATAAAATAGAGCGGCAAATTTCTTAATAATGATTGATGTAAGGTGCGAAAAAAATAATAAATTTTATTGTGCCGCCTACTCGTTTTCGTTGGGCAACTTTACCCAAATTAGGCCATAGCTTCCCGTTTTAATATGTAACACCGTGTTGGGTTATTATGTTATTACATATAAAAATAGAGTAAACAAAACAATAGCACACAAACATTTTTTAACTATCAATCCATATATTTTTGATATGCTACCACAGTCAATTAAAATAATTAAATCGTTAAATAATTATAAAAATAAAATTAAAAATTGGATATTATCTAATCCAACAGATATATTGAAGAACGTCATAAATAAATAATGAATAAAATAAATAAATATATATATTATATACATAACGTATTGTATCTTCGTATATTATAGTAATATAAAAGATGCCAATAAAATATTGCCATATTCGTTTTATATTATAATCTAGTTGTGCCTGAATTATGAAATATATTCTTTACAATAAAAATATTATATTATTATTTAACTTTAAATTTATATTTAACTTATTATTATATTTAACTCAATACAAGTATTTTACTTCTGAGTTCGGAATTGATAGTTTATCCAAAAAATATATATTAGCATTAAATGTAAAAAAAAAATATTTGAATGAACTTTTATTATTATTATTATTATTATTATACATAATATATTCTTATTCAACTTCCAGTGTTGATTCCGATCACCAGTCAACCACAAAACGCAACAAGGACAGGGAGCACAAAAGAAAAAAGCTGAAAGCTCTGGCGGCAATTGATATACCAAATGCTGCTACTTTCTCTCAAGAACTGTTGCCCCCTGCTGAAAGTGTAATTTTGTGTCCGCCTCCATTAGCTCAAGTAACAAAAGGTAAGACATTTTTAGAAAAATAGGTACTTTTTATATTATTATTATTATATATCTAGTATTAATTACCATTTTTACAGGGACTCATATCTTACTTATTTTTAGAAATGCAGAATGTTATGGAAAGTACCTGTTATAAGTAGATATGTTATGTATGTTCTATTACAATTAGACCCTTTTTTACATGTAAATCCCCATAAGAAAATTTAAGGTCCGATCTGCAAAAGTATTACCATTTTAGGGCCTGGCATCCTAGCCTATGCGGTTGCAGCCTTCCGTGGAGGCTAGCTGGCAGTAAAGTGACCACGCCCTAATCAGTCATACTTTTGCAGATCGGACCTTAAATTTTCTTATGGGGATTTACATGTAAAAAATGGTCTAATTGTAATAGAACATACATAGCATATCTACTGTTATATTATTAAAATGGGTCACTTATTGAGTTTCCCTTACTTATCTATCGCTACTCGCTACCATCCTCTCTGTTAATAAGTAATTTCCATAACACTTTGTAGTTTTGAATTAATATTAAAATTTCAACAAACACTATTATGCTGCATTTTGGTCGACAACAACATTAATATTATACAAAAGTTACTATGGTTTAACTACTATAAAATTATATTTAAGGTTCGGAACCTGATGTGCCTTCCCCACCACCTGTGGATATCGATATCTCAGAAGGTGTGGAACCTGTAGCTAAAGCAACAGAATCACTTCTTAGCGCAATTGTATCACCGGTAGTGCCAGAAATAGGTAATTAAATATAATTATTTAATTATGTACTTGGAACTGGAAATATTTTTTTTTAATTTAGTACAGTATTACAATCATGTAACATGTAACTATGCATGTTGTGTTCATTATTATACCGTGTAAGTACTTACTTGTTTGGCAAAACAAATCTTAAAATGGTATTTGTTTCGGGGTGTAAAAATTAATAAAGAACTGAGAACACATGTTGCCGGTAATTACACGTAGCCCTCGACATAAAAAGTAACATAATAATAATGTTTGAATTTTTTTGTTGTTTTAGGGGTACACTCTTGTTTTGAACCTATCCCAGCTGAAATCGAAGATACAGACAAACAAACCCCTTGGATAGAGAAGGCTCCTTCTGAAGAAAGCTGTAAAAATGAAATGGAAAAAGAATACCCCGAATCTGAAAAGCCGTCCATTCAACCAGACGTAAGTTGTTTTTTTTACTATAGTTGCAGGTGTTTATGGTAGTTTTTTTTTCATTTACTGCCAACAATATTATAAAGGGGAAGTTTCAAAGTTTCTCTGAGATTATGCCCTTTACGTCATCATTTTATCATTTGACTACATTCCTGATAGGCCTCTTTGGGACCACAGATTCTTTAATAATAGGTCATTTCCTTTTGCTTCTTCTAAACAGCTAAGCAATATAAGTATAACTTAGCTAAGTTGTTAAAGGAACGCTCCTCGAATAACTTGGTATAATAGTTGCTTATTATTTGACCACTTGTCTTGGCTGAGCTGACCTAAACTGACTACCTTGCCGTTTTATTTGACCAAGTAAGTCAGATTATCTCAGTCAAATTTCCTCCCCCCTTACCTACGCTAAGGTTACCGGATTTGTGACTGAGATCGTTCTTTTTGGCTGATTTATGTGTCAACACTGTCAACTTGTCAATGGTTGTTTTATTTGCAATTTAGTCAAGAAATTTCTTTTAGTTAGCTCAGCCAAGACAACTGGTCAAATAATAAGCAACTAATATAACCGCGGCAAGGGGGAGGAAAAAATCTTTGTTGTGCTTTGCTTTGCTATTTAAAAGTAACGTAAAAGGAACTCGCTAAAATTATTAATCCGATTAAATATGGAACGTCTGACGCGACTACGGATTGATTGGATGTCACACCATGCATATAAAAATGCATGCAAGAGAGTTCCTGATTGGTAAAAGAACCTCTGTTGTCCAGCGACAAACACCGAGCCTATAATATGTCCTCTGTGCTATTGATTCAAATTTCAAATATTTTCTACCTGTATGTACCTTTGTTTGTATTTCTGGTGGTAATTTCAAATATCTTTTTTTCAGGGAGGTTTCTGCAGTGTGATATCAATGTACGATGGAGTAGTACTGTACACCACACCCAGCTTAACATCTGTACTTGGGTTTCCCAAAGATATGTGGTTGGGTAGTTCCTTCATCGATTACGTGCATCCCAAAGACAGGGAAATTTTTTCTAATAAAATTACCACTAGTGTATCAATGCCTTTAGTTGACTCGGAAGGAAAACTTAAAGGTAGAACTAAATTATAAAATTAGTTGTTCGTAACTTCTTTTAGGAACTGATGTGTTTTCTAGAAACGCCTCTACTTTGGTAATACGTTGTGCGCAAATTTCTTAAAATAATATTATTTTTAGATATAAAGAATTACCTCTATGTGTGCCTGAGACGCTACAAAGGGCCTAGGCCCTCTCGTAGTAGTGCCGTGGAAACCCAAGTGTCTTATCAAGCTTTCCATTTGACTGTTACCATAAAGCAAATAGACGATTCGCCAGAGACTCGTTTATTCAATCATAGAAATGGACTTTACTTGTTTATAATTGCAGTACCTGTTTTTAGTGCATACAAAGGTAACATTATATTTTTTAATTCTTTACCTTTAATGTTTTTAGTGCAGTTAAAATCATAGACTTATAATAAAAGGAATAAATGAAGGAAACTTTTGTATTAGGTGTAAATTTATATTTTTAATAGCAGAGCGCTTTCGGCCATCACAACAAAGTAATAAATGAACTTAAAAATATGGAAAGAAAAAGCATTCTTAAAAATTTTTTTCACAAATTTATTGAGCAAATAAAAATAAAGAATGGAGAATATAAAATATGCAGTTCATGCATGCCCTCTCCAGAAAACGCACGACAACAAAGTCTATCAAGGATGTTTTTATTTTATATCCTTCCAAAATTTTTAAATTTTAATATGTGCGTTTGTAGTGTAGTAGTAGTAGTAGTAATAGTAGTAACATGTTTTATTTAGCAAAAAAAGCTACAATTAAATATTTTTTAATACATTTTTTTAACAACATTTTTATAGATTTATTTTTAATTTTAAAACGGAACCGGAACAAAAACAGACAGAAAAGTTAAACATTTTGCAAATTATATTAAATATTACGTATCATTTTGTTTTTTAAATAAATGTAATTTTAAAGTTTTTTTTAAATAGTTTTAATAATATTTGAGATTTAATAGAATTATTATATTCTATCAAACCTTTATGAAAAATATACCTATAAGCTCATGTTTTAAACACTATCCACAAAAAAAAATTTGATTAGTTCTTGTTTTATAATTATGATGGTCATGATTAAAAGAACAAAATTTTTAAAACAATCAGGCAATAAATTATTTTTAATTTTATGTATAAATACTAAATAAAAAATTAAATTCCTTACATTCAACCAATCTAAATTTTTTAACATAAAATTTAGTTTTTGTATATTTGTCACAATTTAAAATAATCCGCATTGCCTTATTTTGTAAAATTTTAAATTTGTCAAATATTTCCTCACTAACACAATATAAAATGGAAGAACAATAAAGAAAATGTGGTAATATAATAGTGTTAAATACAGTTTTTTTTTAGAAAACAAACTTAAATTAAAACATCATTCTTTTAAAATAACCTACCTTTCGGGCAATTTTCGATATGATAATTTCAAAATAATTAAAAAAATTTAATTTTGAATTATCCGTAAATATTTGAAACTGTTTACTAATTCCAAGTTTTCACCATCAATTACAACATTTATATTTTGACAATTTAAATTATTACCCATAACCATTCATTTAGTTTTTGAAATATTTAATTTTAATTTATTTACTTTTAGCCAATTTAATAATACATTTATGTCCGAATTTAGAGTATTTAGACCATCAAAAATATTTAAAACATTAATGTAAATTAAGGTGTCATCAGCAAACATTTGTAACTTACACATTTTCAAAACTAAAGGCATATCGTTGATGTATAAAATAAATAATATTTGACCTAATATTCTTCCTTGAGGAACTCCTATATTATTTATTTTTTTATTTGAATATGTTTTTGATATTTTTGTGATCTGTTACTTAAATAATTCTTAAACCATTTACGATTGTTTTACACCATTTGTTGTTTTTTCTTGGCGTAGAAAGACCTATTGTGCAAATACTGACAATTCTTTTTTTTTTTATTTTCTCAACGCATTTTTGAAAAGTTTTATTAAGAATGTTTTCTTTTTCCATATTTTTAAGGTATATTTTTAGAAACATTTATTTATTTCCTTTTATATGTCCATGATTGATTATTGTGCTCAATAGCAAATTTCGTAGGTAATCGTGTTTTTCTTGGGAATATATTAATTGTTCGCTTTCTGGCCATCTTGTTATTGGATGAACCATTGTTTTTAGTAAATACACTGTATATTATTTTTTAGTGCCAGGAGAAAGAAAGAAATCTGCCCAATTCGGTATGCGTCACACTGCAACATGTATATTTAGCCATGTTGATCCTGACGTAGTGACCAACTTTGGATTTTTGCCCCAAGACATGTTGGGCAAGTCAGTGTTTGATTTCTATCATCCGGAAGATATGCCTTTTCTTAAAGAAGTTTACAAGTCTGGTAAGTACCTGCATGGAAATGGTCACAAGAACTAACTTGATTTTTGGTTGGGATTTTAGGTTAACCCTGTAGCCTTGTGTTTCTTATACTAACAGCCTTGAGGAAGACGTAGATTGTTATGTAGCAGAAGGTTGTATGCCAACTTTTAACAATGTTTTTTACAGTCTCTCTATTTGGTGTGGTTATGCCTTTTTTACTTTCAAAGATGGACTTCCCACTATTTTTTCCTGTACCCTTAATTAATTTCTGTAATAGCTTTGTTTCAACACAGCAAGAGATTCGTTCCTGATCGGTAATTTCCAGTCGCTTAACTAGTTTGCCATTGATTGAAATCCAAAATTTATTTGAGATTCTTGAAATTACCGATCAGCAACCAATCTCTTGCTGGGTTGGAACCTTAGACATATACCTTTGGATCAGCAAACAATAATCGCGAAAGTGGCAGCAAATTTATGGCCTTGCGCATGCCAATGAAGCTTAGCATACATACAGAGAAAACGTAACAACAAAAATGGCATCGAGCTGGTTCTGGAGTGTAATCAGATGATGTCGAAGAAGGACAGGCCGATAAGGAGGAGGTTGTGCGCAAGCCCATCGCTGAGTGAGACGTGCGCAAAAACCATTAAACTTAACGTTTGTTTGTCCGGGTCTAAAAGTATATGTATATGATTGGAACAAAGCCAATAAAAGTTGGTCCGACTACATGCTTCTACCATTGAACAACTACGGTAAGGTTTTAAATCGTTCTTTTGCGCATGTCCTAACCGAATTAAACATTGTTCCATATTTGAATTGCTTACCGAATTGTAGTGATGAAAACCTGTCAAATCGATGGTTCAGTATTCCGAAGTAGGCCTTACAGATTCTTAGTGCAAAATGGCTGTTTCGCCATGATTGAAACGGAATGGTCCAGCGTCATTAATCCCTGGTCAAGACGATTGGAATTTGTTATAAGTTTACATCAAGTCTTACAGGTAATATAAAATATACTTTGGTAGATCGATGTAATTAAATAGTACCTCGCCCGTCATAGTCAGGCGATCGGGTCTAACCTCCAACAGCTTATACTCTTATTGGCCGATCGGGCATTAATTCGAAATATATCGGCGGTATTTCACTTGCAAGCAGCGTGCATCTGTTTTACTTTTACTTTACCTACATTTATTATTCTCAGTTAACTTAAAAAAGTTTATTACAGAGAATATAACACCAAATATACAATAATGTAAATTCACAAATAATAAAAACCCTGTTTAGTAACTAATAATAACTTGATCGAAATTATTCAAAGAAAATATAGGATAATAACCATTAAAAAAAAATTAATATATACCTGATAGGTTAAAGTTTTAAAAAATACTTTTTTAGTCTTTTTTTAAAAGTCCATAATTTTGATATTTCTTGATTTTTTTTCGGCAAACTGTTGTAAATTGTTATTCCTTTATATAATATTGATTTTGTCTCGTGATGTGAATATGTTGGTCGAAGGAAATATTATATTCGATTGTTTTTCTTTAATAATAATAGAGTGTATTAGAATGCATAGTTTTAATTTATAAAGCTTTTCTAAATTTAAATATCCATTTGGTTCATACAAATTTATAGTTGGTTCTAAAAAGGAAGTTTATGTATGAATTTAATTATTTTGTTTTGTAGTTTTTTTTAATGGCTGAATTGTAGTTAAATTCGCTGATCCCAAAATTGAAATCATATACTGTAATTTTGAATAAACCAAAGAATAATATATATATTTAAATATTTTAACGATATATTAATTTTTAGCTTTAAATAAAATGCCAATTATTGGTGAGATGTAACTTCTTAAATATTCAATATTATTATTTTTTAATTTTGATTTAAGTACTTATAAACATAAAAGATGATTTATTACAATTTAATGATAATTTATTAATTTCAAGCTATTTACGTATTATATTTAGGTCGTGGTTAATGTTATTATGAATTTGAGCATATTCTTCATGAAAATATACAATAGTAGTATCATCGGCAAACAATTTTATTTTACCTTTTAAATTTAATTTTGCTATTTAATGTAGATTAAAAAAAAAGTAGGTCCTAAGGTTGATCCTTGCGGAACACCACAAGTTGTGTTTTTTTTTGTGAACTTTTAACATTTTCAATTTGAACAAACTGCTTCCTATTACTTAAGTAATTTTTAACAATAAGTAAATATTTCCCCGAATTCCAATACTGTATAGGCATTTAAGTAAAATGTTGTGATTGACGGTGTCAAATGCTTTACATAAATCTAGGGACAGTAGGCAGCATTTTTGGTTGCTATCAACGTTTTGTTGAATATCTTTGATAATATCTGCAGCTGCAACTTCTGTATCTCTAAATTTACGAAAACCGTATTGAAATGGAGATAGTAATTTTTTTTCTTCTAAAAAATTTTACTATTCTATTTAAAAAATTTTTAACTTCGTAGTTGATAATAAATGTTGCATGTGTAACGCAAATGAACGATAAAACAAAAAAAAACATTCAATAAGCTAAGTTAAGAATTCCTAATCAAATTGATAATTACTAAAAACGTCTGTAACTACAAACCCGAACGTCCATTATCTTTAGGCCGGAACCTGCCGAAAATTTTTTTAGATTTAAACTGTTTCATGATTAAAGTTATATTATAGAATGTGTTTTATTTTATTTCAGGGTCCTTTAAATCCCGATGTTTTTGATGCTACTAACGATGAGGAATTTAAAAATATCCCGGAAAAAGTTACCAAACAAGGAAAAATTATTCAAACTGAGATCATTCAAATACTGACAGAGGTAAAAACAAAGACGTATTAAAAAAAAATATTGTTTGATTTTCAGTTCCATACATTTGTTGTACTGTTCCTTTTTTATGCTAATAAATGGTTTACTATCGATAGGTTTTGAGGGTTTCGAGTAAATGGCATAAATGCATGTGTCGCGATTATGGAGGACTTGAGGTAGGAGGCCGATCGCAATGCATTGGATTCGGTCCCAAATTAGCATCGGTAATTCAGCTTTACGAGTCGCTGTAAGATGGCGCGCGTGTTCGAAGTGGGCTATCAAATAATGGTTTCTTATGGACGCAATAACTATTTTTATTTAAATTAGTTCTTCAAGGAACAAATAAGGACTTTTATATGAATTTACACTTACTTTGTTATACTTATTAGTAAACTCGGCCTGTATAAAGGTCCAACGATGCTTGGTTTTTAAAATACAGGGTATTAAACATTCTAGCTATACCTTTGGAGCTAGAAAGAGACTTATTTGGCTACGTTTTCTCTCTGAAAAAGATCCTGTCTTACACCCCGACACAAAAGCAAACTCTACTTTTATAAATTGTACCATTATTTATTATAAATATGGAAATTAATTACAATACAACGTTATTTGTCTTGTCTTGCCTTCAAACATTATTTGTTATTTCGAAAAATTAAATGTCAAGTGTCAAAAGTAAAAGCACAGAAAAATAAAGGGTTTAAGTAAAAGTTAAAAACTATGGAGGATCTAGTTTTCCATATTAAAAACGAAGAAGAAGAAGACAACATCAGCCCACTTCGGACGCGAGAGCCATCTATCGGCCAATAGCGAACTAACCAGAAAACCGGGACAGAATTTGAAAATGCTGCCATTGTCGATCGGCCTCCTACCCTATAGTTCTCCATAGTCGCGATGGTAGACTCTTACAGCCGTGTTTACTAAATGTCTAAATTAAAAACAGTCTTAAATTGACAGTTCTAACTAGTTAGTAGTTAAAATGTACAACTTTTTATGTAGAACCAACAATTTTACCAAATTTATGAAAATTGAACATCTAAAAGAATCAAGTATCGTATCATTATCCGTTTTTTTAAATATTATGTTTTATTATTAGGAACTTCCCAAGCCAGCAGAAGTAGTCAAGAAGCCAGTATCGAAACGTTGTAAAGATCTCGCGGATTTTATGGAATCTCTTATGAACACTCCTACATCTAAATTACAAATAGACGTTGCTCAAGATTTTAACCCTACTGTTTCGGTAAGTCTTAAGTAATTTAAACAGTACCGGATTTAGGTCTATTGCTACAATAATTATGATAATGTTAAATCTTACTAGACGTTTCGTTTTAACTGTAAACCATGATATATTATTAGTTAAATTATTTGATATAGGCATAAGAGGAAAAATGTATCGTTGGTTTGAAAGTTATACAATAAAAAATAGAAAACAGTGCGTTAAAATAGGAAGTAATATTAGTTCCTATCAAACAATTAATGTGGAGTACCACAAGGTTCTATTCTAGGACCCACATTGTTTCTTATTTATATCAATTCTATTTCAAAATTAAAATTATATGGACAAATTAAACTTTTAGCCGACGACACAACCATTATTTATTATGCTACAAATATTAGGGACATCCAATTAGATATCAAAAAAGATTTAAAAATTATATTTGACTGGTTGCAATCTTATAAATTAACTCTAAATTTTAATAAATCTTCATTTAGGTACATTGACAAACAAAGACTAGATATAAAAAAGCAACCAATAATATTGAATGGGGAAAATATTAATTACAAAGATAACATAACATTTTTAGGGTTATATATATTGATCAAAATTTAAGCTGGAGAAAACACGTAGAACATATTACAACTTACATTTCTCCGTTGATTGGGATATTCTTTAAAATTCGTTATTGTATATCTTTAAATTATTTAAAAAATATTTATCATGCATTAGTTCATTCAAAAATTCAGTATCTTATTTCTATTTGGGGTTCAGCCAATTCAATAGTACTAAAAAGTAAAATAAAAAAAAACATTTATTCCGTTTATTCTTTTAGCCCCCCCCCCCTGGTAAATCCGGCACTGAACTAAAGATAAGTCCCTATCAGTCCTTTACAACAGTATTTTACAATTAACTATATTAATTAAATTATCGTTTTACAGGAAAGAGAATCCGTTATGCTTGGCGAAATTTCACCACACCACGATTTCTGTGATAGCAAAACTTCTTCAGAAACTCCACCTAGTTATACCCAATTAAACTACAACGAAAACATTCACAGATTTTTTCAAAGCAACCCCAAAACGACATTTACTTCAGACGAGAGTAATTCAGCGAGCAATGTCAATATGGACGTGGATGGGAAAAATGTTCAAGAATGTGCCGGTCCAATAAACAATCAGTAAGTTTGGAAACAATACATCCCGTTTTTATATAACGTTTTAAAACTCGGAATAACTACCCGTTTTTAAAAATTGTCTAATATCTCCGAAGTCAAACGTTACCTATAATTATTTTTTGCAAAAACTATGAACATATATATCTTTACATCAGCAAAGAATAGCTTCGTTAATATTGATATGATCTTTTTCTATTTCATGTTCATAATAAGCTCAGTACGATACGCATTTGCGTATCGTAATGAAGCTATTTCGGTACACGTTTTTTCTTTATTTGATGTTGGTAACATTTAAATGTTTTATTTCATTGACTTGCGCGGCCTTTGTGATTTACGAGAAAACCCATTTTTCGCAGAGGAAAAATAGCTTCATAACTTACTCTTTTATTCTGTGTGGATAACAGTCATGTATGTTGGTTGCATAAATCTATAAATCAATCTTTTGTAGATGCTTCAAGCTATCATTTTCTGCCAAATCCTATACAAAATTCAATCTACTAACCTTCCAATGTCGATTTTAACTTCAACTTTATTTGAATTTTCCATCTTTCCTATACTAAATTGCAATGCCGTGACGTAAAATCACGTCTTTTGAAATTCGAAAAAAAGTAGCAAAATCTCCCGAATTCCCGAACGCTCTGTATATGTACCGAATGTACAAGGATCACACAACGTATTCCGTCCAATTTCAAATCTCATATCGCTAAAATAACTTTAGAATTTCGTGGTGAAAACGGGTCAATAAATCAAAAAATGACAGCTTGCAAAATAATTTTTGTTGTCCAGAGGCTACTATGATAAAAAAAAAGTATTACCAACATAAAATTCAGACATAAAAATTTACAAAAGTTGAAGGATTTATTTTCTTTTTAAAATGTATTTTTCTTAATTATAAAAGGTGAAATAGAAAAAAATGTATAAAGCACATGTTTCATAAGGCGTTTTAGCGCACGTGTCGATAAAAAACGCGCCACTTTGTGGCTCGTTTTTTAAAATAGACGCGTGCGCTAAAGTCGCTTCTTATGAAACGTGTACTTTGGCTATTAAAGGCTGTGAACCGGGGAGAGAAACCGTTTTTTTCATTGTGTTTCCATGCTTACAAACATAAATTTTAATCACCACATGACGTCAGAACCTCTTATTATATCTGGCAATATTTGTATCATGACCGCAATCGCACAGGGAGAGATGGTTTATGACTCACTGATTCTTATTTTCAGATTATTTATTTAATAATTATTGTTTTCCATTAGAAAATGCCTGTCCCCCATTCAAAACAGTGGCGCTTCGGGTTGTGGAAGCGCGGGCTATTTGAGCTCCGGGAGTAATCCTAATTTGGAAAGCGGTACTACTTCCAATGACTCCTACAAACCTTCTCACCTGACCGAATCTATATTAGTAAGGTAATCACAGCTTTATAATTTGAATTCTGGTGTGTAAAAACTGTTACGCTTTACAACATTTTTGAAACATACTTACCTTTTTATAGGAAAAAAAGAAAAAACTAAAAGTCTTCCTACACAAAATTTAATAGAATATAGAAATTCTTTAGGGATCTCTACATGTTTCGAACGTAGAAACGTTCATCATTAGGAGACAGAAAATGTATATAATGCTGATGGTATTAGCAGAAGAGAAAATGGTATAAAACCTTAATGGAGCTTTTATGGCATTGAAAAATTGAAATGTAGAAGTGACATATATAAAAAAAGGTTGAGGAGAGTTAAAACATGCTGAGCATGTGAAGAAAGTTAGTAAGGGAAGTCTAAACAACCAAATAAAATGAGGAAGAAAAAGCCTTCTAAAGAGAGAGGTGGCGAGGATTTTTTAAATTTTTTTGTAAAATTATTGATATCTCTGTGACAGTATGACAGTATAAAGATAAGAATTATCATTTGTAGAAGTCATAATGTCAAAATTGTTAAAGAATGGTTTTTGGGGTACTGGGGGTTAAAGCCCAGTAACCCCTCGAGAGGGGAATTTAAATATGCTGAAATTAGTAATGTAATCACACATTTTAGCGGAGAGTCCGCTACACGTGGACGTAAACAAAAAAAAAATATTTTAATTTTTTAAAATGTGTGATTACATTACTAATTTCAGCATATTTAAATTACCCTCTCGAGGGGTTACTGGGCTTTAACCCCCAGTACCCCAAAAACCATTCTTCAATAATTTTGACAAATGACAATTCTTATCTTTATACTGTCTTACAGATATATCAATAATTTTACAAAAAATTTAAAAAATCCTCGACACCTTTTCTTTAGAAGGCTTTTTTCTTCTTCCTCATTTTATTTGGTTGTTTAGACTTCCTTTACCAACTTTCTTCACATGTTCAGCATGTTTTAACTCTCCTCAACCTTTTTTATATATGTCACTTCTACATTTCAATTTTTCAATGCCATAAAAGCACCATTAAGATTTTATACCATTTTCTCTTCTGCTAATACCATCAGCTTTATATATTTCTATCTCCTGATGATGAAAGTTTCTACGTTCGAGACATGTAGAGACCTATAAAGAATTTTTATATTCTATTAAGGAGGAAGACTTTTAGTTTCGTCTTTCTTTCCTGTACTTTCAACTCCATGCATGGACTACTCTTCAAAATACTTTTTTATGATAAATAAGTAAATATTTTCATTCGATTATTAGGCACAACGAGGATATGGAAAAAATAATGATACGAAAACACAGAGAAGAACGAACGCATACCAAAGACAGATATAATAGGAAAAGCAAACAAAATCTTGAAAAATATGCTTACAAAATGGTCAAAGATGCACATTCACATGAGGTAATAATTTTTTAAATAAGGCCAATAAAAGTGAAAACTGCTGCTGAAATTTTTTTAAAGATTAAACAAACTAGAAAATATTTAACATAGATAAAAAAGAATATAAACATTTACTAATTTTAATATATTTCCAGTATACCCATGGAGTTAAACGACATGGATCTCTGTCCAGAGACGGTGCTTATCATAAGGTATCAAAACCTAATAACAAACACGAAACCAGCCATTTTATGGGGACTAACAATATTCATCATAACAACCAGAAAACAATAAATGTGCAAAATGTACACAATCCGCCAGCAAATATGTCCAGAGTTGGAAATGTATTTCAGACAGGGGTAAGTCAAATGATTTTTTCTTCTGCATAATTAAACCTCATTAGTTCTTTAATTGGGTAGTTATTTAATTACGAAACCTAGACATCGAGTATGTTCTTTGTGACATATTTATTAATAATACTTTTTATTTATATTTTCAGGTGAATGACATAAATATGTGTTCTACATTCCCAGTTGCAGTAAATCCCATACCAAACAACCCTTATCCTGCAGGTATGCTTCCTGTTTACTATATTCCAACTTTGGTTCAACCTAGATCTCTTCCAACAGTGGATCAGCAAAGATATCAAGGTAAAAATATGTAAAAAATTACAAGGATTTGTTGCTAGATTTCATCTTACTGTTAAAAATTAGATACGCTTCTGATAAAGCCATCATAATAATGTCAAATGTTACCAGACATTTTATTTTCTTATCAGCTTCAACATGTTTTACAGTATTCAGAAAAATAATTATTAAGTGTATCCGAACGTTTTCGATACACGCACAATAGGATTAAATTACACCATCAATTGGCCAGCTAGGTTTTTCGATCGTTCACCACACGAATTTTTCCTGTGGGATCACATTAAAAGTGTTATTTATAAAAATGTGCGTTATAAAAATTTGGGAGAACTTAAGATATAATAATAATAAATATGTTTATGTTGTCTTCTATAAACTTATTCTTCAACCCGCTGAAGCTGAGCTTGTTAGGGGCATATCTTATTTTTCGTTTTTGTATGTAAAATCATAAATAATAAATATCCATAAAAAAATTATGTTTTAAAGTAAAAATGTTAATTTATAGTATAAACGCAGTTTTTTTGAAGAAATATATTATCTATAATAAAATTATTAATTTATAATTTTTAAGTAGAAAATATTACTTATATAAATTATTTAGAACAATAATGATTAATTAAAGCATTTCTAAAAATATTTTCAAATTGTCTGTTTTTAATATCCATGTTTTAATTTCGACTTTAAATTTTTTTAATGAAATCAATTTTTTAATTTTTGTTGGTAAATAATCGTTTAAATAAAAACATAAATATTTGAAATTTTTTTGTCCTATGAACTTATTTATTTTAGGTTTTATGGTTATTTCATTTTTATGACGTGTATTATGATTATGGTTTTTAAATTGTATAAGGTTTTTATTTTTAAATATATAGGTATATATTAAGATGTTATAAATGTAAAGTTGTCTTGTGTTCAACTTTTTTGTTTCTGAATATAATTTTTTTTAAGGATAAAGATAATCTTTATTGAATATAATTTTTAGGAACCTTTTTTGTAATATTTCTAATTTTTTAACTAAAGTTCTATTTATTCCTCCCCAACCTAAAATTCCGTAATTTAAATGAGTTTGAACTAACGCGTTATATAATATTTTCATGTCTTACATTTAAAATTTTTTTAACGTTTTTAAAAATCGGTACTAGTAAACTTCTTAATTTTTTAATTAAGTATTATTATAAATATAAGATAGTAATTTTAGGGCTATGCAATCGATTCCCTGCGTATCAACTTAATATTGTATGAACTGAACTTTATGACCGTTTATGCGTTGCAGGAAAAGGAGGACTGTTTGAGCATCTAATTAAAAAACATTAAGTTTTCATTTAAATTAGTTGTTGTAGATATTAAATTTTTTTTTTGTTTTTCCACTTGTCTCCAAATCTTCAAAGAAATAACGTTTTCATTATTTCGTAAGTACGTGAGTTTTTTTAATTAGTATAATCAATTATTATATTTTCTTGAATACTATAAAACATGTTGAAACGTTTACTTAGTAATATGTGATATTTTTATAATTATTATATTAAATTCATAGTTTTGCAGATGATACTACAATTTTTTATACCGATATAAATTGGGACAACTTAAATAATAAAATTTAAAAAAAATTTTAAATTATTAAAAATTAGTTTGATAGCAATTTGTAAACAATTAATTTTGATAAAACAAATTATATTCCTTTTACTTTAAACCTAAATAACGTACCACGAAATATGAATAGTATTCAAATAAATAAAGACATTCATATTTTCAAGTTAATAAAATAAAATATTTAGGAATTATTTTTGACAGTAAATTAAATTGGATTTTCACTTGGGATACTTAATTAAAAAATTAAGAAGTTTACTACCGATTTTTAAAAACATTTTAAATGTAAGACATATGGAAATATTATATTACGCGTTAGTTAAAACTCATTTAAATTACGGAATTTTAGGTTGTGGAGGTATAAATAGAACTTCAGTTAAAAAATTAGAAATATTACAAAAAAGGTTTCTAAAAATTATATTCAATAAAGATTATCTTTATCATTCAAAAGAATTATATTCAAAAACAAAAAAGTTGAACATAAGACAACTTTATTTACATTTATAACATCTTAATATATATATTTAAAAATAAAAACCTTATACAATTTAGAAACCATAATCATAATATACGTCATAAAAATGAAATAACCATAAAACCTAAAATAAATAAGTCCATAGGACAAAAAATTCAAATATTTATGTTTTTATTTAAACGATTATTTACCTACAAAAATTAAAAAATTGATTTTATTAAAAAAATTTAAAGTCGAAATGAAAACATGGATATTAAAAACAGACAATTTGAAAATATTTTTAGAAATGCTTTAATTAATATTGTTCTGAATAATTTATATAAGCAATATTTTTTACTTAAAAATTATAAATTAATAATTTTATTATAGGTAATATATTTCTTCAAAAAAAAACTGCGTTTATACTGTAAATTAACATTTTTACTTTGAAACTTAATTTTTAATTTATGATTTTACATACTAAAACAAAAAATAAGATTTGCCCCTAACAAGTTCAGCTTCAGGGGGATTGAAGAATAAGTTTATAGAAGACAACATAAACATATTTATTATATTATTAAATTTTAAATAAACTTATTATTATTATTATATGGGGATTTCCCATGGCCAATCTGGCGGTGATCCGTACGTTTTTTTTCTTTTGGCGTTATCATAAAACATGAATATATTTATTTATTTATTTATCCTAATTTTCAGTTCAATATTTGCCAGCCGGTCTTCTATGCAACTTCAATCATCTCATTCTACCACCACCAATATTATGTTCACAGTACAACCCGTCATCACTTAACCCGGACGGACGTCATTTTGGAAACAACATGGCTTCTCCAAAGGTACTTGTTCACCATTGTCATTTATATATTAGATACATTTTTAACATGAAGACAACTTTTACCAGTTAATTTTTTTTTGTGAAATCTTCACTCTCGCTATTTTAAGGTAAACCCTGGCCCTTCAGGCTCGACGGCTCCAGGCCCATCTGGCAACGGCGCAATGCCACCTTCCAACCAGCACCAGTTTGGCACTGGCGTGTTGAGAGACTCGGCACCAGCGCAGCAATGCCACAGGCCCCCGTCACAGGCTACTTCTGTTAAGGCCGAACCAGGTAGCCGAATGGGCTCGATAGCTTCGGCTAGTGTCGTTAACAAGGTGATTTTCAAAAATTTATACTTACTATGTATATTTTTTCGTGGTGAAAGTTGCACTAAACTGTATTTTATCAAGTTTTTGCCTTAGTGTGTGAAATTATTATTTTATTTTAACTGTTACGTCTTATAGGTCTTGGTTTATTTTTTATTTTATTTCATCAAAGAACTTTGGAACCAATACGGAATGTTGTAAGTGAACAAAGTCAGTCATTGATCGTTGCATAATAATAACAGTTAAAATAAAACAATTTTTAAAATTAAGGGTAATGAATATTCACTCCACTGTGAGATGGACTACTTCCATAAAATTTTTAAAATGTTCGCCACTTGATTCATGGTCTCACTACGAACTACTGCAGGTCCTCTTGGACAACTCTGTCAATATTTTATGATACTTTACAAATGTCACGAAACGTCAAAATGACAACCACCTAATTTTGATGTTAAATCAACATTACAAGCTTTTGACAACTTCAAAATATTTTTAAACTGGCATAGGTCTAATGATCCCTAAAAAAAGTAGACCTTCCTTGACTAGTATCGCTTAGGTTGTTATTTTGACGTTTTTGACATAACCGATTAATTAATTATTCTAACCAGAATATTGCCCAATACTTCTGTCGATTTTTAGGCATTATCGGAATGTTCTCGAAAGGACTTGGGTTTGCAATCAGTCTGTTCGCCTGATACGCCACAGGTCAGTCCGCCTGACGGGGAAACCCAAGTGGAACAATTTAAAGCCAATGCCCATCAGGTCACTTTTAATGTATATTTCAATGTATATAGGTACTTTTTTTGTGTTTGCTTTACTTGGTTTTGTAAGTTTTTTAGTTCAATAAACGAAAAAGGAATTTAAGGTATAAATTAAAGCTGCTTTTTTGGTAGAAGGTACATTTTACACTTCGTTATTATTTTGTATTCAACCCTTGCTTCAGAGATGGAAAATTACTTAAAAATGTTTTTTGACCCGTGGCTTCAAAAAAAGCACAAGACAAAATGTGTAGAGCCTTTAAATCTGAATAAAAAAGTATATAATCATGTTTCCGATATACAGTGTGTGTATAAAGTCTGGAAACGGCTTAATAACATCACAATTTACTGGCCGATTTAAACCAAATTTGGCGAACGAATTTTATATTTTTAAATATAACACCCAGTATATTTTTACATTTTTAAATTCCACATAAAATTATAATTATTTTTTATTAAATGCATTATTAGTCTATACTTCATAGTTTCCGAGATATTGACTCTCGAAAAGTGACATTTTTGAACTTTGACAGCTTATAACTTCCTAACAGTACGCCTTAGAGCAAAACGGCTTACATGTCCCTATCTTCAATTTTTATTATCTTCCCAAAAAAATCAACTTCCGGTTAAACCGGATGTAACTCGAAAGCAGGAAATATAGTTGTTCCGGTTTAACTGGAAGTTGGTTTTTTTGGGAAGATAATAAAAATTGAAGATAGGGACATGTAAGCCGTTTTGCTCTAAGACGTACTGTTAGAAAGTTATAAGCTGTCAAAGTTCAAAAATGTCACTTTTCGAGAGTCAATATCTCGGAAACTATGAAGTATAGACTAATAATGCATTTAATAAAAAATAATTATAATTTTATGTGGAATTTAAAAATGTAAAAATATACTGGATGTTATATTTAAAAATATAAAATTCGTTCGAATTCCAGACAAACTAAAAAGCTGGCAACAACGCCATTCGGTGCGTTAGATCCTCTTACACAACTGTACCAAATTTGGTTTAAATCGGCCAGTAAATTGTGATGTTATTAAGCCGTTTCCAGACTTTATACACACACTGTATATCTAAAATAGTTGTGGCCAGAGAATTTTTCTCATTAGAATCCTGTGAATTTTGAGGGTTGCGTTTTTTTTTTATTAATAATTCGAGTATTTATTAAGATATAAATTTCAAATTTTCAACAAAAAGAGTAACATTTTTTGAGAAAAACAATTGTCAAATATTCAAAATTGAAGGGACCCCTTTGTTTTAGTACGTGCGCCAGTGACTTCCGAGCTATATTTTTTCAGGTAATAATTTGTTTTTGATTAATTTTGTCTCTTATAAAATATCGATAAAATGGAAATAATTTGAAAAGTATGCCAACGCGGCTAATAGTAATTTTCAAATGCTAAATGAAGTCCGCCGTTGTGGCATTACCATGGATTCAAGATGTACTTAAGTAAAACTTTGCAATAGGTGAGAGTGCCAAAAGCAAAGGACTAGCCAAACATAACCTGTAGTAGTAAATCAGTTAAATGAAATTACTTTATGGCCCTAATAAGAACTTACTATTGTTAATCCTCTTCACATAACAGTAATGTTATCAGGAAATTTGACAGGTCATTCATTTCTACTATTTCTTCAAAACACACTACCCGATTTACTTGATGATTTGCTTCTAGTGGTAAGACAAAATATTTGGTTACAACTATGCTCCCCGCGTTTTGCTAGAAAAGTTAGGAACTATTTACAACAAATCTTTCCTAATCGCTGGATTGGTCGGGGCCAAGATGCTCTTATCAAATAGCCACCCCGTTCCCCAAACCTTACTCCCTTGGACTAATCAGTGTGGGGGTGTATAAAAGATTTTGTGTTCCAGCTCTGATTTTAAGCAAGAATCATTTAATGGAAAGAAATTCAAGTTGGAGAGCAGTTCAGGTTAAAACCACATATTTTTGAAAGGTTAAATTTTTTTAATAAAGGGAGCTTGCACGTGTATTAAAAAAAATGGAGGTGATATCAAGCAATTTCTTTAGGCTATTTTTTTTTAATTTTGTTTGTTTTTTGTATTCATAATTTATGAAAATAATTCGTTTTGAATATTTATTATTTTGTTATGATCTTTCAAATTTATTTAATAAGTAACAGTAGATTATGGTCTTAAGAACGAGTTATAACAGTGGCAGTTTTACTTATTTATACCTTGTATCCGTGGTAATACCACAATGGTTGGCTTGATTTACATTTGAAAATTATCAGATTACCGTAAGACGCGTTGGCATCAGTTCCGGACCCATACTTTTCAAATTATCTCGAAAACGCATCATTTTATCGAAATTTTATAACGGTTAGGGTCAGTGGGTACTGGACCCCCCCTCCTATTGGCAATTGTTTTTCTCAACCATTTATGTTGAATCAAATCAATGTACCAAATTTGAAATTTATTTCTTAAATACTCGAATTATTCAAAAAAATCGGTTTTTAATTTCAGAAAATATATTTTCAACCTCATTTGGAGGGTTTTGTAACTCTTATGCGCGGGCTGGACAAAATAGTACTGAAGTGTTCTTTCACATGAAAAATCTGTTATTCTTCAAAATATCAGCTTTCCAACTAAAACTCCTTTTTCAGCGTATCATTTATTGGACTATTTATGGTTATTAGCATTCAGCATATCGATGTATTAAGAGTTTGTGTATTAAAACGAGTTATTACACTAATGTTGAGAAGAGTTCGTACACATTTAGGGTTTAGGACATAAAATTTGGCCTTCATTCATTTCTCCTTTTAGAGAAATTATGGAAATTCCTTTTTTTTTGTAGAGGAGTTTTGGAAAAAAAAATTATCTCCAAAGATGGACTAGTGACTGCACACTGCAAAATTCTCATTTAACGAATGAAATAATAGGGCAGGTCCGGGCTTTAAAATTTAACTTACAATATACTCGCAACTCTACAAAATAAAGCCTAGATTGATAAGGCTTTCTCCCACCCACTCTAACCTTTATAGGCCGACTACATTGATGCTGATGTATAATTTTATTGCCCAAATACTTTATCATTATTTTGTTTTAAGCACTTGCGTTTATTAAATTAGTACAATCATAATTTTTTCTCGAATACTGTATAAGTTTTAAGAATTTTACGAACAGTTTGTTCTAAATAACTTTTAATTGGCTTACTAGAGAAAGGACCTTCAAAAAAGTCTAATACAACTTTGATGTAAAATTGATAGGGAAGCCAATTTTTAAAAATATTTATAACAAGAACACAACATACATTAATGTGGTACACGGTGATCATTTATAATGTCCCCCCCCCTCTTAACTTTTTTGTTTTTTGCATTACATAAAAATGTTAAATATAAAAGTTGTACAGAATCATGTAAGCTATTTGCAGAATAATATAAATATATTGCAGAAATGAGTCATAGGTTAAAATTTTTTTTTTAAATGGTACACTCTATATATTTTTAGCTTGTTAGAATCTCCTAAAACTTCTAAATAATTTTTTTATAACATGTCCTATAGCTAAATATAATAGTTTTCAAAATAATCGCATTTTACCTAAGCGGCTACATTCAAATATAAATATTCTAGATTTCAGTAAAGTTCTTAGGTGGCCGTGAATTAGGCGGTCGCGGAGAAACAAAAACTATGTTTATTAGTGACAGCTACTGAGCTACAGCTATTAAGTAAATATAAAAATTTTTTGATAAAGATGCCTTATTCAGAAAGGGAAAAACAAGTAATTTTGCAAACATTTATTAAAGCAAGCAATAGCGTTGAATTGGCTCAACGGGAACTGCGTAGAATTAATCCCCGGATGCACGTTCCAGACAAAAAAACATTCCATTGAATCTATGAAAAGTTTCAACAAACATCTAGCCTGCGAGAAAAAAGAGAACAATGAAAATACACGAAAATAGTGATTTAAATATACTACTAACAGTTGAAGAAACTCCAAACATTTCTTTAAGAACAGCATCGAAATGTTTAAAGGAAGAGCTTGATGATTTAAAAAATACCTCTTATGGAAGGGTTCAAAACACTCTTAAAAAATATGGATATAAAGCTTTCAAAATTAGGCCTGTAACAAAATTAACGCAGAGACAGCGAGAAAAAGGGTTGAATTTTGCCAAACTATGATGGAAAAAATCAATGTATATCCCAGTTATTTCGAAAATGTATTTTGGACCGACGAGTCATCATTTTTTACTAGTGGCATGATAAACAGAAAAAATAGCAGACAATGGGCCACAGTAAATCCCCACTGCTACAGGGAATTTAAATTTCAAGGACGTCAAACTATTAATGACTAACTGAAATGAAAACTATTTTGATGTGCTTCCGTTGGAACAAGAGCGAAACATCGTCTTCCAACAAGATGGCGCTCCACCTCACAGTGTAGTAGCTGTTACAAATTAACTTAATCAAAGGTTCAATGAATGGATTGGACGGAATGCACCAATACAATGGCCACCTAACAGCCCTGACTTGACGCCGATGGATGCATTTTTATGGGGAACACTAAAGGATCGAGTGAATGCAAATAACATTGAAAGCATTGAACATTTAAAAGAACTTATTAGAGCAGAAATTCGAATTCTGAATGAAGATTATTCTCAATCTATCACCGCCGCATTACGAAGGTTACGAAAAACGTATATCAAATGTATTCAAGAAAACGGTGGCCCAGTTGAGCAATTTGATTTGTAATTACCAAAAGTTCTTCTTTATTGTTAAAACATTAAATTTAAAAATTATTTTTAATTTTTTATTTCATATTTCATATACTTTTAGTAGTATATTTAAATCACTATTTTCGTCTCTTTTCATTGTTCTCTTTTTTCTCGCTAGGCTAGATGTTTGTTGAAACTTTTCATAGATTTGATGGAAGGTTTTTTTGTCTGAAACGTGGACCCGGCGAATAATTATATGCAGTTCCCGTTGAGCCAATTTAGCGCTATTGTTTGCTTTAATAAATGTTTGCAAAATTACTTGTTTTTCCCTTTCTGAATAAGGCATCTTTATCAAAAAAAAATGTTATTTAATATGTCAGTAACTGTCTCTAATAAGCATAGTTTTTGTTTCTCCGCGACCGCCTAATTCACGGCAACCTAAGAACTTTACTGAAATCTAGAATTTATATTTGAATGTAGCCGCTTAGGTAAAATGCGATTATTTCGAAAACTATTATATTTAGGTATAGGGCATATAAAAATATATAGTGTACCATTTAAAAAAAAAATTTTAACCTGTGACTCATTTCTGCAATACCCTGTATATATTTATATTAGTCTGCAAATAGCTTACATGATTCTGTACAACTTTTATATTTGACATTTTTATCTAATGCAAAAACAAAAAAATTATAAATGATCACCGTGTACATACATCAAGTGAAAACGTAGCCGATACTAGAAAATTATATCGTTTGACTGCACATTTTACATAAGAACTGTAATCCTAATACATATTTGCTTTATGTTTGCCAGTACTGCAGGTCTGAGTTTATGCTTATATTTTTTTTACGAATTTCCTTGCCTCCTAAGCCTACTACACCTGCGTGTGATTGAAAGATGACCCGTGGCCCTTATGTGTTGTGGTTCTCATATGTTGTGTTATATAGGTATAAGACGCTTGGTTTTGTAGCTTACGACATTATCGCAATCTACTCATACATAGTACACTAATACTAAAGTATAAAATCATCAACGTTTTATTGCATCTAAGCAGGTTCCAGCAGTTCTATAAGATGATATTACACTTAAAAAAATTGTATAGTTGCGACCAATTTTCCGATAAACAAAGAAAATTTTTCATCATCCACGCTTGTACCAAAATCAGTGACGAAAATGCATATGAATCAATATAACAATTAAAAGTATTTTTTTAACCCGGTAACTTGTTATTATTGCAGATGAATGACACTACAAGAAAAACACAACAACCTGAATTTAGCTACAGAAACAACAATCGTATGGACGAGGGAAGCAGTTGCTACTCTTCCTCTTACTCGTCGTTTTTAAAGGCAGACACTGGCTCAGGGTCTAATGATGGTTCTACCTCTAACAACACCAATCGCACAGATTATGTAAGTAAAGGAAAATGTACTTGTATCTATTATTATAAACTATTTATCCACAGTGTGACTAGTAAAGTCCGCATAATATAGGATTTTTGAAGTGAAAACTTCTTCAGGCGCGTTTAGCACTTTTTGTGGGCACTGAATTAAACTGAGCCGTCACGCTCGGCTGTGTTACGCTCGAATTCGACTCCTATATTCAATCCGAACTAACCCGAATGAACGTTATATGAAAGAGCATGCCGCATCAGTCGCATTCAGTATCGACGTGAAAACAGTGTGCGTTGTTTGTGTGTTTAAGATCACAAGATAGACACTTGTTGCGTATCAGGTATGTTCTGGCATTTTTTTTAAGGGTTGTTCAATTTTAGGAAATATCTTTTTTCGTATGCAGTATTCCAAGTTTATGTTATTTTTATGATTGCTTACGAACCTAACCTAAAAGAAACAAAATTGAAAAGCAAAATGTTAGGTCTTAGTTCCCCGACAATTATTACAACCACCGCATGCCATTTATATTACTTTGCAACGAAAAAACTATAATTATCACGAACATACCTTACTTCACCCTATATTCGACGTAAGATGTGATGAAAGTTCATTAAAAAAAATCAATACTGCATAATTGTCTCATACTAATTAACGTCTTGTTATATACGGTATTATACGGTTATATACTAACAAACCCGAACAAAACGAACAAACCCGAACAATTGTATTTGATATTATTATTTTCACCTTGTTGAAGTTTTCACTTCTGTCGTGTGGTCTTAAGCACACACAATTTTTTTTTTATTAATAACTTTATTCGAAATTTGACTTTGGCATCAAGTTCTGCTTCGATCGAGAAAATTAAGCAAAAAATAGTAGTCACGTGATTCGCATTATCTGTCAATTTTTAATTTTTTCCAAAAAATAATTAAAAAGTAGGGTTATTTCTGAAAGTATCGAAAAAAGTTATTTGGAAAAGTTTTTTTAAATGCAGTTTCTAGCCCACATGCAAAAATTATAGCTGCATAAGATAATTTTGATTTTTTACCCATATTTTGTAAATTGCACCACTTTTGCAAAATAAGACTCAACGCAACCTACATAAAACTTCTTAATTGTAACAATGCTTTATTTCAGATACATTTTCTTTAAAGTAGCGCTATATTAAATGTGGTTTTTTCTACAAAATCAAAATTGGGCTATTAAAATTTGGTCGCATGTGATGCAAAGTTTATTTGTTTTTGAACCTGTATAAGGTAACTTCATAAAATAAGTATTTTTGAAAACGTAGTTTGTGTCTGAAAGTAATACCCTTAATATTAAGACAAAAAAGAACACAGTGTCATGAGTAAGGTGTTCATTAAGTGGAAAATAAATTTTAGTGGTGGGTAAAAAATCAAAATTATCTTATGCAGCTGAAATTTTGCATGTGGGCTAGAAACTGCATTTAAAAAAACTTTCCAATAACTTTTTTCGATATTTTCAGAAATAACCCCACTTTTGAATTATTTTTTGGAAAAAATTAAAATTTGACAGATAATGCGAATCACGTGACTACTATTTTTTGCTTAATTTTCATCTCGATCGAAGCAGAATTTGATGTCAAATTCAAATTTTGAATAAAGCTATTAATAAAAAAGATTCAAGTCTACTATAATCTGTTACTGTATAGCCCCTTAGTTATGGGATACACTTTATTATTTTCATTATTATTATTATTAAAACTACTTTTAAACAATTACTTGCTTCTAACAATTCACCCACGTTTAATTGCAAAAATTTGTATTATGCAAGCCAGAATTAACAAAAATTTTTTTTTAGAAAATAATAAAACAACAACGAAAAACCTATCCATTAAGAACAAAGGACCCTCCGTGGGTAGAGTCCGTGTCTCTATCTTCAGATTTGATCTACAAATATCAAGTCGCAGTAAGAGATTTGGAAGACATATTGCAATCCGATTTAAAAACTTTAAGGACCATTGAACAGGTAAGAAAACAATTAGTAGTTCATTATGTCAACAAATCTTATTACTTATTTTCAATCTTTATTATATCATTGTCATCTGACAAAGCTACAGTGTTAGCGAAACATGTAATTTTCTTTTTAATATATTGAAAATTTACTTGTTTAACTTGATCTCATAATATTATAAATATGGATTTCCATTCCAATCAATTAATTTATTACTTATTCCATAGAGAAAACAAAACTTAGTTTATGCTTATGCTCATCACAATGATTTTTTTTATGGCAAAATACGCCTGTTATTTTATGATAATACCTAATGCTTATTTTTCTTTAGCCCATGATGGTAAATGATCAATTACACCAACTCTACATAGAAATGGAATTGGAAGGATTGTCGAAAACCTTAACTTTGGAAGAAGGCTATTCATCTAGTGGCAGTGTCGATGAAAACCTAGCTAATGATGCCATTCCTGGGATATCTAATCAGGTATTATTATTTTTTATTTAGACATTAGTCAAAAAAAATTGATAAAAACAAAACAGACTTCACAAATATTATTATTACTTTTTACCCCAGCGCCATACATTCGTATACGGACATACTTAACAGCGGCAAGGGGGGAGGAAAAAATATTTGCTGTGCTAAGTTAAATATTTAAAAGGAACCCTCAACTTAGCCGTTGGCTTAGCTATGATGCAGATTTCGTATGTCATGTCCTATACCTAAGTCTAAGAGTTTTTTACATGCTCATCAATTAATAAAGACTGCCTAGGTTTTTGCTATTTTTATTAAGTTACCCCATTTTATTCTAGCAGAAAAAGACAACCAAGTCATACAGTTCATTAATGATGATATATGAGGAAGACGCTCCTATGCCTCCACCAGAAGCAAATTCCTAACTTTACCAGGGAAATGCGTAGATTTAATTGAAACCAAAGTTCTCAATTTTTTACTTTGATAATCTCAGGAACGTTTAAATGAAAAAGTATTATTTAAAAAGTATATAGATCGCATCGTATTAATGTTAAGTGTTAATTCTGTAGATTCTATGATACCTATTATTGAAAAAAACATGATATTTTGTGTAATTGGAATTAACACGTACTGCGTACTGCCATTTATGTACACATAAGATTTTATTGTCAAGTAGTTGGAGCCTATGTTAGAGCTTCTTTGTGTACGAATAATATAGAAATTTGCACCTTTGTATAATCTTTACAATTTATAATTGTTGTTCTGCACTTTTTTCTAGAGTACGCCTTGAATGTATGTACCTAACTCTTTTATGTGGGCCAATCCATATGAAGAAAAACTTTAAATACAAAATGTTTTTGGTTATATTGTATACATGTCAATCTCGAATTCTCGAAATTGCTAATAGATTACCCCCAACAAACTGAGGTCATGGTAAACCATTTTTGGATAAAATATTATATGGTCTAAGCGGGGAAACATCAATTTCATTGTTAACATTCAAGAATAATATAATATATAGGTTCACATATTTGAACGTTTTCCACGTGCTCCTGATAGTTGGTCCTATACTTACCTGGACACCTTGTATATTAGACCCAATATATTTTTGTATTTAAAGTATTTCCACGCCCTAATAGTTGTATTTTAATTATATTTTTGTATGATTCGTAAACTCCACCACGAATCAGAACAAGGGTAAACTTAAATGTTAAACATTTGGGTCACTATATACAACAGAATGCACAGGGTGGTCCACGTAAGATGATCCACTATCCGATCTCAGAATCTGTAAGACCTGTTAAGAAAAGTTAAATACAAAAGGTTGTATATCTTCTACCATTTTCTCTTCTGCTAACACCATCAGCAAAGCTTTTTCTGTCTCCTGATGATGAACGTTTCTACGTTCGAAATATGTAGATACCTTAACTGAATATTTTTATTCTAATAAATTTGAGGAGAAAGACTTTTAGTTTTTCTTGTGTTTCTACGGTGTGGCCAGTAAAGTCCGCATCTTATGGGATTTTTTTTTATTAATAGTTTTATTCGAAATTTGACTTTGGCATCAAGTTCTGCTTCGATCGAGATAAAAATTAAGCAAGAAAAATAGTAGTCACGTGATTCGCATTATCTGTCAAATTTTAATTTTTTCCTAAAAATAATTCAAAAGTGGGGTAGTTATTAGAAAAAGTTTTTTTAAATGCAGTTTCTAGCCCACATGCAAAATTTCAGCTGCATAAGATAATTTTGATTTTTAACCACCACTAAAATTTATTTTCCACCGAATGAACACTTTATTTTGTTCTTTTTTGTCTTAATATTAAGGTGTATTAAGTTGAGACACAAACTTCGTTTTCAAAAATACTTATTTTATGAAGTTACCTTATAGAGAGAGGGTCAAAAACAAATAAACTTTGCATCACATGCGAACAAATTTGAATAGCCCAATTTTGATTTTGTAGAAAAACACACATTTAATATGGCGCTAATTTAAAGAAAATGTATCTGAAATAAAGCATTGTCAAAACTAAGAAGTTTTATGTAGGTTGCGTTGAGTCTTATTTTCCAAAAGTGGTGCAATTTATAAAATATGGGTAAAAAATAAAAATTATCTTATGCAGCTAAAATTTTGCATGTGGGCTAGAAACTGCATGCATTTAAAAAAAACTTTTTTTAATAACTTTTTGCGATACTTTCAAAAATAACCCCACTTTTGAAATATTTTTTTGGAAATAATTAAAATTAGACAGATAATGCGAATCACGTGACTACTATTTTTTTGCTTAATTTTCATCTCGATCGAAGCAGAACTTGATGCCAAAGTCAAATTTCGAATAAAGCTATTAATAAAAAAAAATCCCATATGATCCGGACGTGAAAATAATATACTTTAAAAAAATTAATTAATCCAAAAAACGTTTGCATTTAACTTTTCCGCAAAGGTCTTTCCGATTCTGAGATCGGATAATGGGTCATTCTACGTGGATCATCCTGTCCAAATTATTGTCATTTTACTGCTTTTAAAAAATACATGACGTAAACTCCGCTTAACTTTAACTAAAAATGTTGTTTTGGACTCTATTTTCTTTATGTTATTGAATTAAAAAGTCTTTAGTGGATACGTCTATGGATAAAAATTTTTGTAGGAGAAACGTCAAATTAGTAAAATCTACTGTCAAAGTTACCAGTATCTTCTGTTTGGCACAATGGATTGTATTTTTCTCTTTACTAGATTTGACATTATAGTCAGATTTTCGGTTAAAGATCCAAAAGTGATTTATAATGTTCGACATTTTTTGAAATTTACTCTTGCTTATAGGCGATGTTTTTTTGCAAACTTTCTTTTACAATTCAATATCATCATAATGGTAACTATTTAATTGGCCACTATTGGTATCTTGTAAATGGTCATATATAAGAGAAGATGTGCGATTTTGAAGCATTTTTGGGTTTCTGATTCATGAGATACGTTGACTATGATAACCCAGTTATAGCATCAAAAACTGTTAACGCCGTTTTGTAGAGAAGAAAAAAAATAGTTCTTAATTTAAGAACGTTTTTCTAAAATTATTGAAAAAATTAATTTTAGACGTTTTTCGCAAATCACCCTGTGTCCTTGGATCAAAAACAATTCGGTAACTCAGTTAAAAGCAAACACTAGTGGCGGATTCGCCATTTCATTTTATTATCAATATTTTGTTTTTTCCAAAAAGCGGCCAACCCATCTTTGGGTAGCAGGACCTAGTTTTAAATGAAAAAAATAAATAATTAAAAGTCATGAAAGCATAAAACGAAACTTTGTCAACTTTGTGCATATTTTTTTTTCTGCTTTTGTTAATTTATACATCCAACATTTTTTGACGTAAAACCGCAGGTAATGGTACTCCAAAGATTTGGCCGATTTTTGGATAAAACGAAGAATTAACGAAATATTGATAAGAAAACGAAATGGCGTCATTAATGTTTGCTCTTAATATAGTCAATTAAATTATTGAATTTAAATAGTTACCACCCTGTATAGTTTTGTCGTCAGTTTTAAGACAACTCACTCGTAAAACAGACTGATGAAATTGTGATAATAATCCAATTGCTCAAATTTTACTATAAACGGTATTTGGACGTATTTTAACTTTTTACCTTTACCTTAGATCGTAGTCATTTTAAAAGATAATGGTAAATTTTATATTTTAGTAACCAAATTTAAACACTGATGGGGCATTCGGCATTTCATTGTCTTTGAATCAACAAACGATAATCACGAAAGTGGCAAATTTATGGCCTTGCGCATGTTACAAAGACAAGCAGCCAACCAGACATGGGCATGTGCACTGCAAAATTCTGATCATTCTCAACAAATCGAAAAATTCACAGGTCCCGACCTTAAAACGTCTTACTACACGCTTAATGCTGGGGTGCACCGATTTTAAGCCCGTATTTCACGTGTAAACCGCTAAAATTTGCCCCAGGTTATTGCCACAGTATTGACAAATTGGAACTTGTTCTAATTTTTTGACCAAGTAGAAAATCATTTTCAATGTTTTGTTTCTAAAATTTGTTTAAAAATGATTTGCGTCGTGTTTTTACGCAAAGCAAAAGAACAAGTCAATTAAATACCTACCTTATGAAATCGAAAATAAAAACAAACTATACAGTAATCTTCGATGTTATCGCGTACCTAACCTCGAGTCAAATATTGGTTGATTGGTAACATTTAACCACTTGCCAAAAGTTGGGTGCGTGTAATAGAACATTTTCAAGCACAATTTCTAGACCACGAATTTGACAAAGTCAGGCATTGTTTATAGCAGAAACACAATTCACTTAACTACACAAAAACTAAAAATCCGAAATATTAAACAACCATAATCCACAATACGAAGTTGTTCGGGAAGCGTTCCTTTAACGACTTAGCTAAGCAGCAGATATTCTTACTTTGCTGTTTAAGACAGAAGCAAAAAAAAAGTACCTAATAGCAAAGAATACAAAAAATCCACAGAGAAAACGTAACAACAAAAATGGCGCCGAGCCGGTTCTGGAGTGTATTTATTTGAGGTCATTAAAGAAGGAAAACCTAATAAAGTATTTTTCACAATAAATGGTTGACTCCGTTTAACTACCTGGGACGTTTTGCAAGGGCTCGGCCATAAAAATGCAAATAAACTGTCGGTCAGGGTCGGATTATAATTTGTAATTATAACAGGTAATATTTAACTATCTTGTGCTTGCGATAACATCATTAAATATGTAAAGTCCTACCCTGTAGTGTATTGGCTTGTTGATTGTGTATAACGATGGGATTAAACCGGTAGTTTTATTGCAGTCAATAAGTCGATGAATTTATAAATCTACCATTTTTTAACGTAAAACTGTAGGTAATAATTTGTTCTCCAAAGAGGGATATTTGGCCGATGTTTGAATAAGACGAAGAAGTAACGAAATGGCGAAGGCGTCACTAGTGTTTGCTCTTAACCCTATTCGATGATACTTAAAGAACGTACCTAATTTTTTATAGTCATTTTGAAAATATTTGACCTGAATTCGTGGTAGAACTTACTTATATTTAGATGTCATTATTTTTTTTATAAACTTTATATCACTAATATTTTGTACTTTTTATAATTATAATAACGTGTTTAATGTACAATTTGTTAATATTTTTGTATGTGTAGCGAGAAATATATTTAGATTTATATGTATGTACCCTATACATTAAAATTATGCCAAATAATATTTACTTGTTACAGTAGAACTAAATTTTGAATAAATGTTAAAAAGTTTAAGTGTTTTTTCTTTATGAGTAAAGTCAAATTAATATAAGAACTCACCTCATGCATCACTTGTCATTTATGGCACCCTGTTGACGCCTGGTATATACAGGGTGGCGCACCGAAAACGTTCCACCCAGGTTTATTTTCTTGTTAATAAATAAATCAAAATTCGTTCGAACACGGGAACCTTAGTTCGCAGGGGCATATATTTTTTTGCTATTTTCACCCCCCCCCCCCCCCCCTGGAATCCCTACGACGGGGTGGCTTCCACCTAGAGTTAGGCATGGTCAATTGACCATGACGTATTTGACCGGTCAAATTAGGTCAAAATATATCAATTTTATTTTATTATTTATGCCCTCCTACGACCCAGGATAATGTTTAGTGTATCGTTATTATTCGTTATAGCGCCGTTATTTAAGAAAACAATAACACCTGATACTGGGAATCCCAATAGTCGGCCTCGTTTATTAGTGGTTCCCAGAACGGATTCAATCACAATGAAGGAAAGGAATAGAGAAGTTATTGTTATTCTCTTTTTATACCATTTTCATAGACATTTCCTTCCGTCTATTTATTTTCATTTCGTATTTGCCAGAGTTAGGGTTTGCACTTGCATTGCATTTTTGTGAACTAACGACGCGACGTCGCATTTACGATGAGTTAGGGGAAGTCCAAAACCAAAATTTGGAATTGTTTTACCGAAATAAGAGAAGAAAACAAAGTAAAAGGGAAATGTATCTACTGTGGAGCAACTATTGAGATATACGCTTATAGAATGTGTACCTGGATGGACCTAACTATATCATCCATTTGACCACCCTGTATAAAATTTAGGTATGGCAGTAGACTTTTCAGAACAAGCAAAACTTGTTATAAAAAATTAATTTTTCCCAAAATACAAAATAAGAAATTTGGCAAGTATAGTTAGGTTCATCCACTGCATTTTTAAATTTTAATTTATTTCAGTCAATTGACCAAAAACAAATTGACCGGTCAAATCCACAACCCTACTTCCACCCTTAAAATCTTAAATGGAAAGGGGGTCGAGTGATACCTTTTTTTAAAGGGAATTGAATTGCCTTCCAAACGCGACCTTGCTCGTTTAAATCGAGTGAGTAGTTCCTGGGAAATGGGGCTAAAAAGAAAAGAAAATTTAAAAGTAATAAATTTTAGCGAATTTTGATTTATTTATTAACAAGAAAATAAAACTGGGTGGAAAATTTTCGGTGCGCCACCCTTTATGACGTTAAGCGGTTCGTTACAGAAACTGTACCGGACTAAGTTATTTTGCCTCCGCCATCTTATAAATTTTGTAAGGGAGTCTTAATATTTTGTTAAGATATAGCATAGGTACTATGTAATTTTATTATATAAAAAATTAAATATTGACAGACCCGTACCTACCAAAATAAGTATGTGAACACATTATAAAATTAAAGGAAAAAAGCTCGCTAGGAGGCAGACGTTGCGATGTTTTAAGGACTCTACACCAGTGTGGAATATTCCGAATATATCTATTGTTCCGACTGTAAAGTTGAATTTTTGATTGGCTGCAGCCAACAGCTTTTCTTGGAACAGCCATTATGCGTCGCCATAGCACTGGTAAGTTCCCAATAGCTAACAGTATCACCCTGTATATCTAATACATATTACGTACAATTAAAGTTCTAATAAAAAAGAACAACTGAAAAGTGAAGGTACACAACAAATTATATTAATATTTTTGTGGTAACTATACACCCCAACTAATTAAATAAGTTTTAACCATGGAAATATATACAAGATTTAATAGATCTAATCCGTCTTTTCATCTCCCTCATACCCTGGTACAACCAAAACCTTACTTTCATTACCATGCTCAACTTCCTCCAACAGCTCACTCTCCTCTAAATTTGGCTCACCCTTCACATAGAATTGTTCTAAACTGTTACCACTCCTGCTTCTTTTTCTTTTATTACATCTTATAATCTGCCCATCCTCTACTGAAGTAAAACTCTCTTTGTCTAACTGATACATATGTAAATCATTCTCCTCTAGAACTATGTATTCTTGTTCGGGATCTTGTGGAAAAATGTCTATGCTCATATGTATAGCTTGGCAATTGTTCAGAATGTGCCTGGCAAAATCACTGCCAACTTCCGAGGCATAATCGCACTTTGGGCACTTAAAGGTGCCTTTGACTGACTTGTCACAATGCAGGACGACATGTTTATGAAGGTCATTTAACCTAAAAAAAAATGGAAATTACATTTTTTTTTAATTTAACAATCTGCTAGGCACTTATTAGGTACCTACACATATTGACTCAAGACCCAAACACAAAAATGCTTACTGTCTAAAGAACAGTCAACATTTTTTCAAATGATTTATAACTTACCTTCTTGCAACATAACCACACTCTGTACACTTAAACTTTCTCTCATCACTAAAATGTTCATGGGACAAAAGATGCTTTTTTAAATCTCCACGTCTTCTTGTAGAATATGAACAATCGTGGCAACAGTATAAACAACTGATGTCTGGCTTCTTGTGGCAAAGCATGTGTTTAGGTAGGTCACCTTTTCTTTTAGTTGCATATGGGCAATGGTCGCATTTATACATACACACTAAAAAATATAAAGCTTGTTCCATTATCAGTATTAGCTTTATCAGAACTACACATTTTATATAAAAAAAAAATTATTTACATAAGGTGACAGGTACGGGAAATTACTGACTGTCAATTCCAAAAACTAAAATTAAACAAGAGAGATAGGTATTATAATACATACACACAATACAGGGTGTCCTCACGGTCGATGGTACCTTAGACGTTTCTGACGAACCAGTAAAGGAATCGTTCTGAAAATTTTGTCGCGTACATAAACGGACATGCTCTACCAACCTAAAATATTTTTAACAATACAGTGTTGCTGCTTCCATACAAAAATAATAGTAACTTCAATTTTTTAAATGCAACACCATATATTTTATTTTATTTTCGAAACCCCCATTACTTTCCTTACAATTTTTATTAACTCTACTCTATACTTATCTCTTACCGTTTCCAAGATATAAATTAATTTCCGTTTTTTTTCTCCGAAAACGTCAGTTTTAAAAATGCTGATAATTTTGATCTCTAAAACACTGAAACCCTGAAATTTGGTAAATAGTTAACTAATACCATAGGGCTCTTTGCCCTAGTCCCAAATCTTAGTTGCAATATACAGGGTGGTTGAAAAAAGTGACCATAAGTCCTTTTTTTCAAATGTAACACCCTGTATATTATTACGGATTTGAAAAGCTGCTAAAATTTCACTTAATTCTTGTATATCATACTTGTACCTAACTAACTAGTTTAACCATTTTTTTGACGTATTAAGCATAATTTGTAAATTTTCTATACAATTCAATTTTTATTCAGTTATTAGTAAGTTAGCCATGACAAAAACTGATGTTTACGTATGTTACTATGGTTATCGTTTTGACATTTCATTAAGTTTAGATACAAGATAGAAATACACTTTAAAGTCATGGAAGAAAACTACACAAATGCAGTTCTTATGAATTTATTTATTTTATTTGGACAATGTGTGTTGGCATTAACATGCAAAAAACATTAAAACTAAATTTTTCTTGAAATCCATGCAGTCAACACCTGCATATTAAAGTATTTGGATGTAAACGGCCAGCGTTTTGAACATCTGTTAAAATAGCATTTTCATATCTAGTTATAATTTTAGTACCTAGTCTTTTATTATTTGACTACCTAGTTAACATTTAATAAAATTGTCCTGGATCCTTATGAATTTTCTAAGATTCATTGGCGGTAAATTAGAGTACATTTCGTTAAACTCTATACATGTCCTGGCGATAATTCTAATACATTGTCCAAATAAAATAAATAAATTCATAAGAACTGCATTTGTATAGTTTTCTTCCATGACTTTAAAGTGTATTTCTATCTTGTATCTAAACTTAATGAAATGTCAAAACGATAACCATAGTAACATACGTAAACATCAGTTTTTGTCATGGCTAACTTACTAATAACCGAATAAAAATTTAATTGTAAATTTTACAAATTATGCTTAATACGTCAAAAAAATGGTTAAACTAGTTAGTTAGGTACAGGTATGATATACAAGAATTAAGTGCAATTTTAGCAGCTTTTCAAATCCGTAATAATATACAGGGCGTTACATTTGAAAAAAAGGACTTATGGTCACTTTTTCAAGTTACCAGAATAAGTGTATTTTTCAACCACCCTGTATATTGCAACTAAGATTTGGGACTAGGGCAAAGAGCCCTATGGTATTAGTTAACTATTTACCAAATTTTAGGGTTTCAGTGTTTTAGAGTTCAAAATTATCAGCATTTTTAAAAGTGACGTTTTCAGAGAAAAAAAACGGAAATTAATTTATATCTTAGAAACGGTAAGAGATAAGTATAGAGTAGAGTTAATAAAAATTGTAAGGGAAGTAATGGGGGTTTCGAAAATAAAATAAAATATATGGTGTTGCATTTAAAAAATCGAAGTTACTATTATTTTTGTGTGGAAGCGGTAACACTGTATTGTTAAAAATATTTTAGGTTGGTAGAGCATGTCCGTTTATGTACGCGACAAAATTTTTAGAACGATTCCTTTACTGGTTCGTCAGAAACGTCTAAGGTACCATCGACCGTGAGACACCTTGTATATTAAAACGAGTAAATACTGTTCAAAATTGTATACTAAAAGTAATTTATAAAAAATCTAGACTGTATTACATCGCTCTTCTGGTGTGCTAAATGTAAGATGCCTTTACAAATAAATGTGGATAGAATTCTCACAAAGTCACAAATATCAAACTAGAGGTAATGTGCAAGAAAATCTGAAGTGCTCAAAAAATAACAAGACCTTGAATTTGAAGTTGTCTGTTTAACATGTTTACCTGTTGAAATACGAACACATAAAAATAACTAAAGTTTTTGATAAAAAATGCGCCCAATACATATTTAACAATTGATATTTGGGAGACTGTTTTGAATTTTTGGATTTGGAAAATTTTGGGACTTTGAATTGGCTCTTGAGCTGTGTTACAAACTACTATTTTTGTTGTTGTTAAATGGGCCTTACTAGGTCCTGGTTTGTACAAAAGAATAAGGTGGTAAAAGTCTACAAACCCACAAGACTTATGACTGACGTCACAAAAACACATACATTTCTAGGTATTTTTATTTGTAATAAATTTGATTTTATTTTAATTCCATTGTAAAATTTATTCAATTGTAATTTGTAAACTGTACCTAATAGTAATTAATAAATAAAAAAAAAAATAACTACACACTTATTTTTTTTCCAAGATAAAAATTCCAATCAAAGTTCAAATCTTTTCCCTGACAAATAAAGGTGTGTTTAAAACAGATATAAAATAAACCTAAAATATTTATTTATTTATTTATTTATTGTTTATTGGTCCTTACATACAATTCAGTATTTACATGAAACTTACAAAAAAACGATTAAACTGTACCTATAACAAATAAAAACATCATTGATAAAAATAAAAAAATGTGTAAAACTAAAGTGAATGTCAGCCTTTATTACGTGACTGGGGCATTTATCATTAACAAAAATACGAAATATTATTTGTCAGTCGTAGGGGGGCCGTGGCCCCTTGCGGGGATCCATGCCTGAGTGGTCGTAATATTACTTTTAATGACTTCCCAGCATTTAAGGAAATTTATGTATTTAACAACCTCAATGTAAAAATTTATTATTAATTGCTTTAGTTACTAGCTCAGTTATTAGGTACCTACATTATTTTACTTTAAGTGTTAGAACTACATATTATTATACTGTATAGATTAAGTACCTATAGTATAATAATGTATAAGATACATAAGTATAACTTTTTTGTTTACAAACTAAGTATATTTTAATTTTTCTAGAACTGTATGCAAAAAATTCAATTTCATTTCAGTTTAAAAAATTGTAAATTTAAATATTTTGTGTTTTTCAATTTGGTATTTTATATAGATAGGTAAGTAGTTAAGTAAGCACTTCTTTTAGTTTTGTGTCAAAATTGGGATCTTCTGTAATTTTCAGAGTTGATATGAAAAAAAATGTTTTTTTTTTCAGATAAGTATGGGAACTGAATAAGGGCTATAATTTACCATAGGTTTCATCTTTTTAGCGATGAGGTAACAATGCCTCTAAATTTGGCCTCCTAAGACACTTTACCACTGTTATCATAAATAAACTGTGTCATATAAGTTTTTAATTTAATGGACAAGTTTTTTAACAATCTCTCCTCCAACCGCCAACTATTATTTGTAGGTACTATCCTTACTTACCACTACCATCTTTACAGTGAGTTAATAGGTGCTTTGGCATATCACACTTCCTTCTAGTAGTATATGTACACTCGGCACAGGCATAAATTGGAACTTCTACAGGCTCACTGTGCAACTTAAGGTGTTTGTTCATATCTTGCTTTTTCATACTTTGGTAACCGCAATGAGGGCAGACAAAGACTCTTTTGTCATTTTTGTTTTTAAACTCATCATAATATGCTGGTATTGACTGTTTTTTCCGTTGTATTGTATGCTAGAAAAATAAACACAAAATTTAGTACCTAACTTCTTTATGTTGGAGTTGCAAAAATATGTTTGCAAACCCCACTTTTAAGGTTTTTATTTCTTTGGTTTCTATTTTTTATTTGAATTCTTGCCACAAAATCGAATGTTGATAACTGTGGATAAAGAAATTTATATAATCACCACTTTAAGAAACTTGCTAGTGAGGCATTGAAACTTAATTGTGTTCGGATTTTTCAGCAGAAGTATTTTCGTTACTTAAAACAAATTTATCTCTTGATAACTTGTACAAGTGAGTGAAGTGAGTAAAAAAAATAATATTATGAAACAACAGATTTTTGCAAATGCTATTAATCAATAAGAAAACAAGGTTGTTACTGAACACCTTGCCTTGTTAAAAAGTCCAAGAAAGGACATTTACCTTTACAGAAAACTCCTCATAATAATTTTCTTGTGTTTTAGATCTAGGCGAATTTGGGGAAGTATTTATTTCCGATGGAAATGTTTCCTCTTCAGTTACATCCGTCTCTATCTCAAAGTGGTCTTGGTCTTCAAGAATGGCCTCATCGTGGCTGATAATGTGCTCATCAAGCTCATCTATATCAGTGCTTTGAAATTCACAATATTTGCAATTAAATATATCCAAGACTTCGTCGCCGTCGTCGTCAATTTCATCTTCGCCGCCAATTTCTTCCTCTTCGTCGGATAAGACTTCATGGACTTCATTATCTTTCTCTGCACTCATTTCTAAAGAAGAATGGCTTAAGGCTCAAACTCAAAAATCGAAAAATTATAACTATTTACAAGCCACGCCAAACGAGACGAAAACGAAGAAATCGCACTGGTTCACTGGTTGGTAGGGTTTTTAGTGTTAAAAGTTCATGTTGGCGACAATGTCCACAGACGAATTATAGGTCTACTCCTATATTAGACCAAAAGCACCTCCTTTTACCTCGTCTAGAAAAGCGGCGCCCTTTTGTTTCTGGAAGAACCTTGCCTTTATTTAGTGTTTAGTTCGGAGTCGGATCAATGATCAGTTATCGAACATCGAACCGCAAAAGCAAAACATACTAGGGGGGGGGGGGGGGGGTACGTTTTGTGAATCGAACACGCTCTCACATAACACCTCACTTGTCCGAAATATCACCGCGATTTTTGTGAAAGAGGAGCGGGACGTTAAAAGGGCGGAGCCGGTAAACCCTTTATTTTTCTGTGGTAGTTAGTAGCACCAGTAGCAGTCTGTAGGTAGATACTTATAGTGCGTTCGGTTAATGCAAATCTGTCTGCTCATTGGTGCAGTGTTGCGTTCGTTTATTAGATCTATGACCTCGGGTGTAACTGCTCGGCGTTCGATATTTAAAAAATCGAGCACTCGGAGTTACCTCGTATCGCCTCACCTAAAAATATGGAGCTAACAGAGCAAACTAATTGAATTTGTGTTTTGACAGCAAATTTGGAAATTTGTTTAACCTAACCTAACATACAAAATCAAACATAATTCCCGTACCGAAATCATTCCAAATTGGACAAACCAGATCATAACTAAAAGTTCTTTTTCCAACGGTATTGATGGATGTCCTTTGTGAGTTGCTTCGGGAGGCAAAATACTGTGCACTTTTTGCAATAGAACTTCAAAAGTTTCCGGTGTTATACGAAAATTATATTGAAATTGTTTGTCAGAGAATGCTGGGACAATATTTTCGGCATAGCCATCAACTTTTGTAATCGAACAGCTTTCTTCCTCGTCGCTATTATCATCAAACATCATCATTTGTTCTCCCCTAAGCCTGGATCCACATACATCCGGATACGCATCCGTTCTGTACCACATGATGTATGTGGATCCAGCCTTAGTGTTGGAATATTTTCCTCTTTAAACCACCAACATAAAGTGAGGTTAATTTTATATTTTATGTCAGATGGAACTCGACAAGATTGAACTTTTTTTGGGCGATCGCTTCTCAAGAGATTGGACGTGTTTGGGTGGCCTTCCCTTCTCCAATTTAAGAAAGAAAATCTTACTTAGGTGGTTTTCTGGTAAAAAATATTAATGTCTGGTCGTCTTTTGCTTATCCTTTGGTTGTTTATCTTTGAGTCTGGTAAGATCTAGATTTGTATTCTTTGCACGTAAAATCTAACCTCCAACACTGGAGGACACGAGTTAACACGCTTGCTTGGGGTTCATTATGAACCCCCTGGATGAGGGGGGTGGGAATACCCACCCTCCTCAACTGCTTGATGCTAGAAATATTGTAGGAAATGCTTCTCCTGAAAGTATTAATGCTAGAAATAGAATGCTTGCTTTGCTTACTGAGGGATCCAGAAACTTGGCAAAAAATCTACATAAAATATCACCAACTAATAGTGAATTTCTTACCGTTCTTGAGACCGAACTATCCAATATTAAATCATCAAATAAAAATGATTTGGATATCCTGAGGGAAATTGATATCACCTCTAATAGAATTTTCAACGCCAAGAAAAGGCGTATAACTTATGATCCTACATCTATCGTGGGCCCTTTCTGGGTTACTGTTGAATCAGAAAGAGGAAATGTGGGTAACATGTACCTATCAGATTTAGCCAAGATTTTGAACTCCTTAAAGGTTAGGGGATATACAGACCTTAAAAAGAGGGGTAGAAATAGAATAGATATAGCGTTTGATAATGCACTTAATGCTAATAATTTTTTGATCAATGTTGAATTTGTAAATAAGGGTTTTAGTGTGTACATACCTGAACGAATGACAACTTGTAAGGGCATAGTCAGGGGGGTTGGACTTGCTACAACCGAACAAGATTTGGCAGAGTCTGGAGTTGGAAAACTATTCTTATTTAACCAGGAAAAAAACATTAAAATTTTGATGGCAAAAAGATTTAATATGAGAGTAAAATCCCCCGAGGGAATTAAGACAACACCAGGTTACACTATATGTCTGACTTTTGAAGGCAAGGAACTACCAACTGAAATGGTCATATGGGGAGCTAGATATAGAGTAGAATTGTATGTGGCGCCTGTTATTCTCTGTTTAAATTGTCTTAAATTTGGTCATACCAAACATCAATGTAGAGGAAAAATAACTTGTTTCCAATGCGGCAAAAACCATAAATACAGCGACTGCGATAGCGAAAAAAAGTGTGTGCACTGCCATGGTGACCACTTGGCAACAGATAGGAAGAGCTGTCTTGAATTCGAAAGACAAAAAAAAATAAATGAGGAGATGGCATTTTCGAGATGCTCCTTTTTTGAAGCGGTTAGGAAGTACCCATCACTCATTACTGTGAACAAACCAAAAAATTTCCAAACATCAAGACACCCTTCAGAATTCCCATATCTGGCGGGGTCACAGTCAGCAGCGGAGGGGATTCAATTAACAAACCGTAACTATAGCAGAGCGGCCAATCAGGGCAAACAAGAACAACAAAGTAGAAATTACACGCACATAGCAAACAAACGCAGAAGGTCTGATGACTTACAAGAGAAATCAGGATACGATAAGGAAGCTCACAGGAGGGCACTCTTCCCACAAACCACCAGGTCTTCTGGCGGTGGACGGGTTTCCGACCTGTCATATCAGGTCAACAACGAAAGAGACATAATGGACACCTTTGAGGATGCCTCGGAGCCGGACCTATCAATAAATACGATTAAGGGTTTTCTCGAACAATTTCCGGACGAATACAAAACTTTTAAAGATTATTTTATGAGACTAGTTAATGAACATAATTCTGGGTCAATGGCTGTGCCAACAGACCGGAATTAGATCATCGTTATTTTTTTCTCCCAAGTACCTAGTTAACTTTTATTTATTTACTTTTATTTAATTTTTTTATTTTTTTTTTTTTTATTTAGCTTGCAGTTTTAATGGCTAACGATAATTTAAATATTTTGCACTGGAATATGAGAAGTTTTTCTGTTAATAAGGATGCTTTGGTGACATTTCTTAGGGACTTTGATATAGACATTTGCTTATTAAATGAGACATTTCTTAAGCCTGATAAGAATGCTAACCTTCAGGGTTTTATAGTACTTAGGGCAGACCGTCAAGATGGGCGGGGAGGCATTGCTATCGCTGTTAAAAAAAATATAGCTTTCAGAGTAATTCCGCTAGAACATATTCCTATGCCTGGAAATTGGCAAACAATGGCAATAGAAACAAAGAAATTTGCTATTTTTAATTTTTATATCCCCCCAAATGTCTCCATTGATCCCTCAATTATTGACCCCATTATTGCTACAACTAATAAGCCTTTTTTCTTGATAGGTGACTTCAATGCCCAAAATGTAGTATGGGGCTCCGGCATAAATAACAGGAATGGACATGTGTTACTTGAATATGCAAATGATAACGGTTTGGTTATTTTAAACGATGGTTCCTGTACTCGACTTACCCCTCCTGGAGCAAACCCTAGTGCCCCTGACGTGTCCCTGTGCTCGCCAAGACTGGCGCCCCTAGTGACATGGCGGACGGTAAATGACTCCGCCTTGAGTGACCACTTTCCTTCAATATGTTCTTTTATCTCTAACCAAGGGGAAACCCTTATAAACCACAATGTAGAACGCCTTAATTACAACAAAGCTGATTGGCAGGGATTTCGTGAACATATTGAGGCGCGATGTCATACTTCGCCAATTGACTCTTATAATCAGTTTGAGACCGTGGTGGGAGATGCCATTAACCAGTTTATCCCAGTTAAAAAAAAATTTTCTAAAGTTAAACCATGCCACCCCTGGTGGGACTCTGACTGCTCTGAAGCCATTAGGGCCAAAAAGAGCGCTTTTAACAACTTAAAAATAAATTTTAATGAACAGAACTACCTTGAACTTAAAAAAATAAGAGCAAGATCCAAGAGACTTCTTAATGAAAAGCGTAAAACGAAGTTTATTGAATATTGCTCAGAACTTAATTGTAAAGTACCCATCTCAGAGGTATGGCAATCAGTCAGACGCTTTAGCAAAGGATTGAGCGCCAAGGCACCCTGTAAATCGTTAAATGAAAATCTGGCTCAAGATATCCTAAACACTTTGTGCCAACCCCTGTTAGAAGAATGTGTCTTTCCTGACGAAGGATGGAGGGAGACACGGTGTCCTCCCTTCACCTTGGGCGAGATGGAAACCGTTATCGAATGCAAAAGTGACAAATCTAGCCCCGGACTTGATAGGGTGAATTACGCTGCAATTAAACACTTACCCGCTAATGCGACAAATATTCTTCTCCGAATTTTCAATGAGCTTCTCTACAATGAAGACGCGGTCATCCCGGAATCCTGGAAATCTCAGCTGGTCATTCCGATTCCTAAACTTGGTAAAAACCTAGACTCTCCATCTGGTTGGAGACCTATTGCCTTATCGTCCTGTGTTGTTAAAATACTTGAAACAATGATTAAGAACAGAATTAATTGGTACATTGAAAAAAATAATCTCTTATACCCTTTTCAGTCAGGTTTTAGAGGGGGCAGGGGGGTTGCTGACAATCTCACAGCCATCCAGTCTATTGTAAACTGCGGCTTTGCCAATGGCTGCCAAACTGTTATGATTTTATTGGATTTGTCCTCGGCATATGACCACGTACTTTTAGAAAATCTTAACTACAGACTTAGAAGTCTCGGTTTGCCTAAGGTAATCTGTAAACTTATTTTCAGGCTACTTATGGGTAGGAAAATAACTGTTATAGACCCCAATAAATACTGTTTTGTGGGACCCGGGGAAACGTTCCGAGGTTTGCCTCAAGGTTCAGCCATAAGCCCAATTTTATTCAATGTCTATATCAATGAACTGATAAATCTCATAGATCCTAGAATTCGCCTGCTGCTATTTGCAGATGACATTGCCCTGATATGTTCAGCTAGAGACCCGGAAACTGCAATACAGCTTATCAACGCCGCCCTAGACAGACTGTCCCAATGGTTCCGAGATAACGGTTTGACGATAGCACCCCATAAATCCCAGGCTATTGCCTTTTATAGAGGCAGAAGATTTAATGCCCAGAATAACATCCGAATTAATGGAATCAATATCCCATGGAGCCTCTCCGTCAAATATCTAGGAGTTATATTGGACTCTAAGTGGTCATTTGGCCCCATGATAGAAAAGATGATCAGGACTGTTGAGAAGGGTATAAATTTACTTAGAGCCCTGTGTGGCACTCAATGGGGGGCTCACCCCTCTATACTTTTAACACTGTACAAAGCATATATCCGTTCCCATCTGGACTATGGATCAATATTTTTGGGGAAAACATCCAGCGCCAATCTTACGAAGTTAGACAGGCTACAGTACAGAGCTTTAAGAATTGTCTTAGGGGCTATGAGAAGTACCCCTACCCATGTCCTGCTATCAGAGGGAGCAGAATGGCCTCTGTCTCTTAGAAGATCCTGGTTGGCTGCTAAGTACGTTCTTAGAGTTTTCTCCATCGACAATCACCCTGTCGCAGCATCAATTATAAACCTGTATAAGAGCTTCAACTATATGCAGTTTTGGGATCGTGAGGGCTCACTGCCCATGATTCAGGGTTTTGATCTGGTGTCACAGTATTTCAACAATATGCAGAAGTATGAAAATTTTCCAGTGTACTGTTTTGATTGGTTTTCTCAGACTAAAGAAGTCACCTTCTTCAGAAGCGAACTGACAAAGGACACTAATAATAAGACAATATTTAACAATTGGATATCCAATGACCTCTCTGACTATGCCCTTTTCTACACAGATGGATCAAGAGACGAAGAAGGAAAAGTAGGAGCGGGAGTTTACTCAAAAAGATTTAATTTCAACATCGCAGCCCGACTACCTGACTACATGTGCATATGCAATGCAGAACTTAGAGCCATACAGATGGCCCTGGAATGCATTGACAATGCCAACATTCAGAAAGCTGTAATATTTTCCGATTCACTTAGCGCATTGCTGAGTATAATCAGCAGGAAACCCAAATCCAACAAGGACTTTTTTACATTAAAAACCAGGGACAAATTGGTAACCCTCCGGGAGTCGGGTAGGGAGGTTCTGCTGATCTGGATCCCTAGCCATACCCAAATTGAAGGAAATGACAAGGCTGATGAACTCGCCAACAATGGCAGGAGCCATGTTCTTAACTTTAATAAAATCCCTCCCTCAGACCTGCTTCCGTTAATCAAGAGTAATATTACGAATCTCTGGAGTAATCAATTCAGAGAAATATCGATCACTAAAGGCATCATGTATGGCTCATCTGTACAAACACCCCTGACGAAACCATGGTTCCACAACAAACCTCTTGATAGACGAGAAATTACCACTTTCACAAGAATGAGATCGGGCCATTGTTGGACTCCAGCTCACCTACACAGAATTAACCTAAAGAATGACCCAAACTGTACCTGTGGGGAAGTTGGTGATATAACTCACATTTTCGCTGAATGCCCCCTCAACTACTATAATATTGACATCCTGCATCGTCGTCTAGGTATAACACCCCCTATTTCTATGCATGACCTCCTTTATAAGAACTCCTCAGTTGAGCATGTTAAAACACTAGTTAGCTTTCTTGTTGCCTCTGGGATTAAGCTTTAGATTTTGCTTTTGATAATCTTTGGGCCCGCTTTGATTTATTGACTGCTATAGTTTCTACGGGAGCATTTTGTTATGTATATTGCATTGTCGCTTTTCTAGGATATGTCTGTATACCTGTGTGTTTTTCCCTTCATAATGATTTATATCTCCCCCAGGATATGGATTGAGAATCCAGACTCGTGAGAACGGTCCTGCGGGGATTTGCTATTGATCTACAAGAGATCACCACTCTCCAAGCTGTGATTTTGGCCGGATAGTTTTACCACTAAGGCCACCCAAACGAAGCAGAAGAAGAAGAAGAAGGGAACTCGACAAACTCTATAAGGGTTCGGTAAATGCTACGCGCTCGTTTAGCCCGAATATCACGTGACATTAAATCTGCATCTGCTCACTCTGCTCGACCTTTTCAAAACCGAACGCACTAGTAGTTGGTGTTTTGTGGGTAGATACGGAATCGCAACCCACCCCTACTCCTAACCTAATTAAATTTATAAAATTGTTATTTTTGTTAGTTTTTGCTCAGGAAGTTTTGCCTTTTTGTTTTGTAGGATCAAACAAAACCGAAATTTTTTTTCCTGTATGTAGAATGGCCATTCGCCTTTAATAGTCAAGTATTCGTTGTTGGCTTTTCGTTTTTTTTTCTGCCAGTCTCTACGCCAATATGACAGAAAAAAGTACAGTGGAAAGAAAAAGCAGAAACATTTTCTTTGACAGAAAATATGTGTTGAACAACGATTTAAATAAACTGGAAGAAAAAAACCTAAAAACTATTTGCAGATTATGTCTCACAGATGAGCATTCTTTACACGAAATGTATGGAACAACGCTGCTTTCTAAGATTCAATATTGTTTGAATATAAAGGTATGTACCTACCTAATACAATAATTTCATTCCTTAACAATTTCTGAAATAAAATTATTTTCAATTACTCATAGGTGGGAAATTTGCAGTAGGTACACCCTTTAAAGTATTTACAACTAAAATTGACACTTTTTGCAAATACTTCACAGATTCTTTAAACGAAAATTACGCGGCGCTACCTAGGTCCTAAAATCAAATATTCATTCACTGAATAATTTTTTATCATTAAATAAAATTTTACATAAGTATTTGCAAAAACTGTCTAAGTACTACTAGTCATAAAAAAAGGCGACCTGGGAAACAATAATTATAGTCAAATTCTTTTAGGAATTTCAATGAACATAACTTCTTTTATTGATGAGTCGCACATACCTAATGGAATTTATTTCAAAATTGTCTCCTTTTATTAACACAAGATTTTTGTCTATTTTTATTGTAGATATTACCCCAGGATCAATTGCCCACTGGAATCTGCACAAAATGCTTTCGACAATTAATGAATCTCTATACCTTTAAAAAAAAGGCAGAAAAGAATGACAGAGTCTTAAAAAAGGTCATCAGACATTGGTCAATAACAAAAGATATTATTAATATAGCTCTGGAAAAGTCAGATATAAATATTACAGATTTAAACGATACAAAAAAAGGTGAAAAAATAATCAAAAATGAACTTCGAGAATTTGACAACAATGTTGCAAATTTTTATAGGTCAGAACTTTGTAATGATATTCAAGACTTTGGTTTAAGACCTTTGCAACCTATCCGGGGACAACAGGACGAGGACTCGTTTTGTCTAAATTATAGTATTGAACCTCCACCTTTAGTACCACTACACTCAAATTCTAATGAAAAAAACATTACAAATATTTTGGAACACAACAGTATAATTTCTAAAAACTTTTCAAATGGTATCAGCATTTTAGAACCGCCACCTTTAGTACCAATAGAAATTGTTGAACAGAAAAATGCATCTGAAAAACTGTCTTGCAATATATGTGCAAAGAAATTTGGATCTTTAACATACCTTAAAGAGCATATGAAAATAAACTGTATATTAAACTACCACAGTTGTAACATTTGCAAGAAAAGCTTTGATGATCAAAAAAAGCTGGCTGTTCATTTAGATGGACACAAAAAAGAATACTTATGTAATATTTGTGGAAAACGATATTTAACACGCAGTACATTCATGTAAGCAACTGACCTTTCTTAGAATTCTATACCAAAATTTAAAAAAATGAATAAAGTTGGTGTTTGTCTGTCACAGCCTCTATTCTCATCTGAGAATGGTATCTACCATACTGAACTGAAATTTGGCACAGTTGTTATTATTAAACCAAAAAATACAGAAATTTAGAGTAGGTTTTGATAGCAGATAATCAATTTTTTTTTTAAATTTTCAACACTTTTTAGAGTCCATTTTCGAAGCCATACAGGGGAAAGGCCTTTTAATTGTAACATTTGTGGTAGAGGTTTTGTAAGATGGGCAGGTGTTAAAAATCATATGAAAATACATGAAGATTTTAGACCTTATAAGTGTGAAACTTGTGGCAAACAATTTAAAGTAAGGGTTAATATTTGTTTTTTCGTCTTCCTTTTATCAAATTTATTTGTTTGCCAAATACAAAAATTTCTCTGTTTTTGGTACATAGGTACCATAGACTTCTCATAGATAGACTACAAACATATTTGTTTCACACATACGAATGTTTGATGCCAACAAACAGGTTATTTATGAATGAATAGCTTAGTCTATTCTATGAGAAGTCTATGGTACATACCTGGTTATTATTTTGTTTTTCAATTTATTTTTATATTGTTTAAGGTCGTTTCAAATTTATACAGGCATCAAAGACTACACACAGGGAATTCTACATTCAACTGTAATTTTTGTGGTAAAGCATTCTATCAATCAGAGCATTTAAAATTACATATTCGTACATATCACACCCATGAAAAGCCCTATTTATGCTGTGAATGTGGTAAGTATAGGAAGGGCTCATCACAAAGTTTGAAGTTTTAGTGAAAATTAAGAAAGGTCGAGGCCGTAAAACGGGATTATTTATCTCGCGGAGTTTGTGTAATGCAATTGAAAATATTCTTATTGACAATGTAATTTGCTAATATTGTCAACAAAATACAATCTAAGGGTCCAAGCTAATTTCAATAAATAAAAATAAAACAACATGTAACTACACAGTATACCAATAAGGCAATTAATGGGCTTCTTCACTAAATTTTTATTCTATCGCATAGATAGAGAAAGAAAAAATAATTTTTTCTACGATTTCAGTTTTTAAACTTTTGAATTACTTACTAAGAAAATAAATAAACAAGATACGCTCTTTAATAAAAACAGGAGAATAAACTCACTGACCTCACATCTGCGTCGACTCATGGAACCGAGTTATTCAGCTGAAGGTCGAACGCCGCATCTACCTGAATATCGGGAGTGTTGTTTTATATTTTTAAGCTGTTTTTGTCTTTTTAGTTTATCAAAACAAAGATAGCAACATAATCCCTTAAGGCTGACAAATAAAAGAATTGAGCGGATATAGGGATGACGTAATAAGGTTTTGATCTCATATTTTTAAACTCTGCCGTCTTTTTAAATTGCCTAGGAAAGGTTTGTGACCCTTTAAGAAGATTTTTTTTTATTAGGATGTATTATCAATACGTTCTAATTCAGGATGTTTATGCTGAATATGATAAATTCGGTTAGGCCCATTAAACAGTATAAAAAAACACACCAAGTACAGACTAAAACTGGCGCATTTTTTTTCTTTCTTATTAAGACTGGCATTGTCTTCATCTTCAGGCATATCTGGTTAAAGTAGGTAGGAAAATAATTAAAAATGATCATGATAAAATTCGGAAACTGTATAGTAGGCCCTCTCCAGCATTTTGACAGCTGATTTAAAACTTTTAAAGGTTCCCAGCCAGAGATCTGATGTGAGCTAGCAAGTGGTTAAATATATTTTTACCACTATAAAAAAGTGAATAGACCTATTAACATTAATTAGGTCATCAATGGCTCAAGGAATGCATAGTGTTTGTCATTTGTAGGAAAAGGATTTGTAAGTTCTCAAAGACTAAAAAGACATGAAGGTGTGCACTCGGGACAAAAACCATACCCTTGTGCTTTATGTTTCAAAGCTTACACAAGTGCAATTGATTTAAAACATCATGTCTTAAGGATTCATAATAAAAATGGAAATAGAGATGAACTCAAGAAATATGCTTGTTCAAAGTGTGGATTAAGGTTTAGACATCCCTGTAGGTAGGTCATTTGTTATACCTATGGAGGACTTGAGGTAGGAGGCCGAACGCAATGCATTGGATTCGGTCCCAAATTAGCATCGGTAATTCAGCTTTACGAGTTGCCATAAGATGGCGCTCGTGTTCGAAGTGGGCTATCAAATAAATGGTTTCTTATCGACGCAATAACTATTTTTATTTAAATTAGTTCTTTAAGGAACAAATAAGGACTTTTATATGAATTTACACTTACTTTGTTATACTTATTAGTAAACTCGGCCTGTATAAAGTACCAACGATGCTTCGTTTTTAAAATACAGGAACATTCTAGCTAGAGGGTTTTACCTTTGGAGCTAGAAAGATACTTATTTGGCTGCGTTTCATCTCTGAAGAAGCTCCTGTCTTACACCCCAACACAAAGCAAACTCTACTTTTATAAATTGTACCATTATTCATTATAAATATGGAAATTAATTACAATACAGCGTTATTTGTCTTGTCTTGCCTTCAAACGTTATTTGTTATTTCGAAAAATAAAATGTCAAATGTAAAAGTTAAAAACTATGGAGGATCTAGTTTTCCATATTAAAAACGAAGAAGAAGAAGACAACATCAGCCCACTTCGGACGCGAGAGCCATCTATCGGCCAATAGCGAACTAACCAAAAAACCGGGGCAGAAATTGAAAATGCTGCCATTGTCGATCGGCCTCCTACCCTCTAGTTCTCCATAGTTATACCTAATCTACTATTTTTTACTTAAAATCTGGTTTTGTACATGTGACAATAAAAATGACATGCTGGTAGCATTTAACAGGTAGCGCAATGATCTTTGCCCACAGCCGTCAAAGTCGTGGTTTGGATTGGCTAATTGATCTTCCATAACACCTGGCTTTGACAGGTTGCTGGAGAGCACACATATTGATTATTTCACATTCATTGTGTTTTCAATAGCTTTTGTGATAAATAGATTATAATAAACTATAAGTATAAAAAATACTCTAGTTGTTTACACTTAAAAGCATGTAATCAAATACGACTGTGTGCCCTCCAGCAAACATTGCTGACCTGTCAATGACGTCATTGCGGAGTCAATTGACTGGGAGCCAAAAAAGATCAATTAATTATTATTATTTTTTTAGGTTAACAAATCACATGAAAATTCACTCCCACCATAAAATTTGCCAAGCATGTGGTGATACTTTTCAGAGTAAACAAGCTTTTGACAGACATTCAAAAACTTGTAAAAATGTGTGTGTCGAAGCTCAAACAAGTTAAGGTCTTTTTGGAACTTCATGCTATCTGTGAAAGGGTTAAAAAGTTAATTAACTATGTAAAAAAATAAAGTAGTGAATACAAAACCTTTTTAAAATCGCAAAGTCTTTTGATATACATAAATAAGGTAATCTAATTTTTGAAAACAAATTTTAATAGGTACCTATAAAAAGTATATTTTGCTTAAAATACTTAAAAATTAATCCTAATGAAAGTTTGCAAATTTTATGGATGTATTATACTATTTGTTCTATTTTATCCTCTTAAAAAACAATAATTTCCTTTCCCACTCTGTTCTTAAACTTTCTCTTATCTTTATTAATCCACAATGTTCTATGATAAAAGTTTCAATTTCTTCCTCAATATTCTGCCTGAATTTTAACTCTTTAAACTTTGTAAAATTATAATTACTCGATCTTAGTCTCTTCACAGCACTTTTATAACATTTCCACGGTTGTGGTTCAATAACAAGAAAATCTGATAATTCTGATACTTTTTTTAAAAATGTTTTCAAACCATTGTCACCATGATTTAAGTGTATCCACATGGTAATGGAGAAACAGAATATCACATCGAATTTATTAGAATTATATAAACCTAAATAATCTGGAATTACATTACATTGTTCATTCATAATATCCACGCACTTGAAACTACAATTTTTTTTTATTGTATTTTTTTCACAGGCTCTTTCAATTAGGGTGGGATCGATGTCTATGCCTAAAATATTACATCCTGTTATTCCTACCGTTTTAGTTAGATATGTGAATAGGGCTATGGTCAAATCCTAAAAAAAAGTACATTTTTATGATTCTTGTCAAAAAATTGTTTTGAATTAAAGTATGAAATTTTTATTAATATGCCTCATCATAGAGGTATTTTCCTATAATATTAGTCATATGAAGTGATCAAGCAGTGGTAAGATGGGGTTTTTTTATTTCCATTTGTTAGTAATTTTAAACTGTTTATAGACACAGATAATAGCTTACCCCAGCATTACAGCCTACATCCAAAACATTATAACTTGTTATTGATGGTGCATTCCAAATATCGGTAGGAAGCAATGAAATGCGATTTTCGGGTGGATGGAATTGATAATAATTTATGAAATTTCCGAACTGCACTGCACCAGGATTATTATTTTTAAAATTAAGGGTTTCCTGATCTTGAAAAATTTCCATATGGTTTTGCTGGTATTAACAATAACAATACATTACCAACGAATTACTTTTAAAAGAACTTAAACAGTGTTTTTGTTAGTAAAAATTAAAATATTTGTTTTTAAAACTAAGAAGGGCGACGTTTAATCATTTAAGGTTAGTACCACGGAAAAATAAAGGGTTTAGTTTTAGTACTGTTAGTTGAGGTTCTCACCCGGACAAACCCCTGTTTTTTTTCTGTGGTAGAGAGCACAGAACAAAGTTATGAGGCACTTTCCTTTTGCTTCTTTTAAAAACAGTAAAAATCTTTGCACCAGAAATATAAAGGGGTTAAAACCGCAGCAGGGAGGGGGTAGAGGAAAAATCTGCTGTGCTTTGTTATGCTATTTAACCTAAAAGGAACACAGCAGGACACGGCTAATTACTAATAGCCTTCTCGATTTTAATGGTGAGTGAGAGAAGCCGAGTGCTTCCTTTAAATAGCAAAGCCAATGGTTAAGTTGAGCATATTGGTGTTCTGTGTTGAGCATTAACAAAATTAACTTAGCACAGCATGGGTCTTCACCCCTCGCAGCGGTTAAGTATGCCCCTCTCTATTTCCCATACGTAGAGTTTCCATCGGACATGGTTTGGGTTTTCAAGGTGTCCGGGGACGTCCGGACGGATTTTCAAAAAATGTCCGGACTAATGCCGAAAATCATAAATTTAATAAAATAACATTACATCAACAAATTTCATAAATTTATTTTAAAAGCGAGGTGAAACGGCTATATAGAATATAATAAAATGTAATATTTGAGTGACTACCTATATTATATTATATTCGATATTGAGAGGTAAGTACCCACTGAACTGACATACATTTCTACAAAGCGCAAAATACACATTTATTAGTTTTTTAACGGTCCGGATTTCGTCCGGGTTTTGGGTCTTAAATGTCCTGGGTTTTAAAAAACTAATATGGAAACCCTACCCATACGACCAATACAACGATTTTTACTTTGCTGATTAAACGAAGCAAATAATGGAAAATACCTACCTATTGTATTTGTTTCACTTACTTCTCCTTAAATTCGAAGGCCTTGCTTATAGGTAGTTACCATAGGCCTCTTATGTATATATCTATGGTAGTTACCCAGAGAACTCAAAGCCAACGAGAAGCGACAGCTCGGCGTTTTGCGTGTCCTGTTTTGGTAGGCGCATGTGGCAAATAATATTTGTATCGCTAAAAACCATGTGCTCGTCTAGATGTGTTTAGTCCGCGAGCTGCCGTTGCGCCTAGCTAATTGTGATATTATTTTGTTTTCGTTCTGTTGCATTTGCATCTGTACTAAAAAGTAAGGTCGCTCAGTGTAGAAAATAAGCAAGTTTTCTCGGAGTATCAAACTGTGGATCGACCATCGACCGTTATCGTTGTGTGAAGGTCACTGAAAAACGACCAGTCGATATCAAAGGTACCGACAGGTATTGTCGCTTCTGGTTTGCTGTAATATTCTGTGGGTAGTTACATTCTTAATTAATTGATAGAAATATAGTTTTTCACCTCTACTCAGTGGCGTAGTTACGGACTTCAAAATCCAAGCATAAAGACGGCTAGATATAAGTACTTGAGTTGGAGTTAGAAAAGAAGTTAAAAAACGCCAACTAATGCCATCTCAACGGCTGAAAAATAACTCATAAGAAATAGAAGAAAAAATCAAGTAAGAAATAGAAATGGATATATTTAAGATCAATAATAGGATAGACATAATATGTAAATAAATATTTACAAAATTTAAATACTTTTAACATATAAGATAAAATACTTTTAACAATATAGGTTATTTTGATTTCAAGCAAGATAGTTTAGGACCATGACCGTAGAAGTACGTACCATCAGGATAATAAATAAATATGCAATATATAATTTAGTAGATAGGTACTTAAAAATAATTTCAACTTATGTAATTTTAGAAACGGGGTTGTTTAACATATGCAAACAATGTGACAAAACACCCCTGAAAGAATACAAACCATACGATATTCGTTATAAAACATCAACAATGGATTATAATTAGGTAGGTGTAAAAGATGTCTTAAAAATCTCAAAAAATTCATACACAACGTATTTTCCAATACTGTCATATTATTGTTTTATATGTTTGCCTAACTAATAAAGCACTAGATTCTAAATATTATTGGCAAATAAATTCAGTTCTAAAACTCAAGTACACCAGTTTTGGAATAATACTTCGTGTATGGTGGCTAATTGTATAACTGAAACATATTATTATGCTTCTTCAGACTTTTCAGTTTCTTCAGTATCTTTCGTAGTTTCGTCTTCGTTTTCGGCGTTTTCCGCCTTTTGATCGTCGGTTTCGTTATCGCCGGTTTCTTTAACAGGAGATGGCGACTTCCCCTTTTGAGGTGAAGGAGACTTTTCTTTTTTAGGTGATGCGGACTTTTCTTTTTCAGGTGATGGGGACTTTTCTTTTTCAAGTGATGGAGACTTTTCTTTTTCAAGTGATGGAGACTTTTCTTTTTCAAGTGATGGAGACTTTTCTTTTGCAGGTGATGGGGACTTTTCCTTTTGCGGCGAAGGAGACTTTTCTTTTTGAGGAGAGGGAGACTTGTCTTTTTGAGGAGAAGGCGATTTATCTTTAAGCTTTTCTTCAGATTCCCCTTCTTCCGTGGAAACATTTTCTTCATTGCCATTTTCTTTTACTTCAGACTCTTTTTCTGGAGAAGCCCCTTTTGATCTTTCCTCACTGAGCAGTTTACCGTTGCCCAATTTAATTTCAGCATGGGAGGTGGGAATCTGATCCTCGGGAAGTTTAAGGAACTTTTCCATTTCATCAATTTCATTCGCCATGTCAAATGCGTCGTAATCCTGAAAGAAAGAAAATAAATATACAGGATGATTCAGGATGGTACATTAGATGTATATAACGAACCAGGTTAAGAATCGATTTGAAAGTTTTGTCATTTACATAAACGGACATGCTTTATTTATCTAAAATATTTTTGGCGATACAGTGTTACCATTTCTACCAAAAATTAGTAGTAACTTCGATATTTTAAATGGAACATCCTGTATTTATCTTTATTCTCAAAACCCCTATTAATTTCTTAACAACTTTATTTAATATTATATATACATATCTCTTACCATTTCTAAAATAATAATTAAATTCCAATTTTTTGACGGAAAACGTTAACTTAAAAAAATTTTGATATTTTTTAATCCTCAAGTAATAAGATCCTCAAATTTAGTGCCAACAGGCGCAACAATGAGAAAAATGTATAAATTTGTGTGTATATTCTCACTGGTACAACACAATCTCTATATCCGATCACTGACCAAGATGTCTATAATATTCATCCACATTGTAGGGTTCTATTACCAACAGTAAATTAAATAGTTTTCTTTAGTTCTTTCAAGTTATCAAGTTATGTCATTAGGTAAATGATTATAAAGTTTTATACATTGATAGCATGCACCCTTTTCAGTCATTGTTAATCTATGCCTGGGATATGTATATTCTTGTTTTCTTGTTGGATATATTTGTTGTGCTGCACTATTTACAAAAAACGACCTATTCTTAAAGAAGAAGAGTATGCATTCCTAAATAAAAATTGCAGATACAGTCAAGACTCTATACTCCTTAAATTTTACATTACATGACTCAATAATTTAGATTCATTAAAATTCGAAGGGCTCGTTTTTGATAAATAAAAACCTTTAATATGTCTCTGCAATTTTCATACTTATTAAGCCCATACCTTATACGAGATTTAAAGTTGGCGTAGTACCTACAGCATCTTTTTGTCTCTGGGGTAATATATCTACCTATTACTAGTATACTCTCACATACTCTATCTAATTTATTTACAACATAATCTACATTACATTCCCAAGAAAGCGTATAGTTATAGAACTCAAATATACAAAAATTACCTTATTATTTCAAAATAAACAAATATATCTCTAAATAAATTTGATAGTAAATGATATAAATGCATGTCACAAAGTAAAAGCGATGGTAAGACTTTTAAGCTAAGCTTTATGTTGGCATAGACATAGAGCCATATTTTTTGTCACAATAGCAATAAGCATATTATTATATAACTTACATAGCATTCGGGGCATAAAAATTCATTATTAATATTTATTCTGAAATAAAAATCTGTTTTTGTTAGTTCCGAAGACACAACCAGGTGTAAGTAATAATGTATAATATATATATATATATAATAATTGATGGTGGCCAAATTTTACATTTTTATTATGAACAGGATAGGATCAAAAACAGTCAGAATTTTAAAAAATAATGAAACAAGAGGAAAAAGGCACCTGTAGTAATATAACAATAATTTATTACCTATTAAAACTAAACTAAATGATATTTTCAAGCACGTAGCCAGGAAATGTATTCGGGGGGGTCCGGCAGTGGCGTATTTCGGATTTTGATGAGGGTGGCCTTTCCTTTTTAAAAGATGCGCCGCAGGCAAAATTTTTTTAGGTGCCACGCCCTTTTTTTGACTCTCGAAACTTGGAAATTCTTAGTTTCGATAGCCTAACCCGAAAAAACGTAGATATATTCTGTGATATTATACATAGAAAATTTAAAATTTTTATTTAAAAAATTATTTTCTTTAAGTTATGTATAATATGTGTTATTTTTCTATTTTGCTAAAAAAAAATTTTTCTGAGAATTTCGGGGGGGGTCCGGACCCCCTGGTCCCCCCCCCTGGCTACGTGCTTGGATATTTTATAATTTTTAGAATATTTTTGACATTTTTCTCAGGGTTGCCATTGCTGGGGAAATTTCCCTAAATCTGGGGAAAATCTGCAATCAGTAGGGAAAATGGGAAATTTTCTATAATTTAGGGAATTTTTATTCTTTGATTTTGTATTATTTGTAAAAAATATATTAAGCAATCACTTAAAAAATTATTAGAAATCGATTGACCCATGGCAAAAACGTTATCTTTTCCAAGTCCGATTTACTAATAGGAACTCAGAATCTGAGGCAGGTCGAATTTACTATAAACCTTACTCTCAATATAAACAACAAGAAACTCGGTAAATACCAGGCCTCCGTTCGCTGGTAATTTAAGGGGAATCGCACAAGAGGAACCACGCATTTTTTCAATTTTCTGCGTTAATTTTAATAATTGAAATAAGTAATAGCTTTGACTAGTTTATTTCCTTTGTACCGATTTATCTTATATTAAATGTATAGGTAATTGTTTATTGTTGAATAAAAAATGTATTATTTTGAATAAAAAATTAACCTTAAGTGGCTTATTTATAGAAAAAATTGTATTAATAAATAGGGATATGTTTTGTTTTCAAGTATCTTTTTTCTTCGTTTTCAAATTAAACGATCTGGGGAAAATCTGGGGAATTTTTAAGAAATTATCTAGGGAAAAAAAAAATTTGGACCTGGCAACACTGATTCTTCTTTTCTGTCTTACTTTTAAACAAAATTTGAAGACTGTATTATATGTGTAATAAGTCTAAAATTATTTGTGCAGGTAAACTAAATCGACTTACCCCACAATATTCTTCATCATTGAATAACTGAGGTGGTAAAGGATGTCTTGGATTAGGATCACTTATTGTGCCACCATTCATTTTTGAATTGTTTTGCATGTACTCCTTGCCCTCTTCCATGTTAGGTTCTGCAATATCCAATAGCTCATATTTGATACTTTTTGAGTCCAATATCAGCAAGACCCTTTGTTGGCGTTTCTTCACCTTTAAAATGTTTTAAATTATAAGAAGGTAAGTAGGATGTAGGATTGTATATTAATGGCTTAATTCTGGTCTGGTTACTACTGTAGGTTACAAGATAAATGTTATTGTAAACGTTACTACTCTAACCAACCAAGTAGGTAGTCTCTTGGATATAAATATTGGTCAAAAAGTAATTACTTAAGGACGATAGTTTTAGGCAGGTAGAACACGTAGCTTCTATAATGCGATTATAGACTAGATTTAATTAAGAATATTAGCAATCTCTACTTTCCCAATATGGGCCAAGTAAAAAATTTTGATGGATGTGATGTAGCAAACGGTTAATTTTTAATAAGAAAAATCATTCCCTTACCTCCTTGTTACCGGATATACCACTTATATATACTTTGACTACCATTTTCGTTGATAAAATTTTATAACAAAACTCGAAATAGTTTTTCTGACAGACTTTTTTTTTTTGGCAGTGCTGCTCAGCTGTCAGCCGCTGTGGGTGCAGTCAAAGTCAAGTCAAGTCTGAAGTCAAGTACAATTTTATTTCAGTCAAGTTCAGTGATTCAGTGGCGCCACACCTTTCGATTCGATTGGACTGATTCGATTTCGAATATTTCGGTCAACAGGCCCGACGCCGGAACAAGGAATTCTGCTATTTTGTGCACTGGAGCACAGAAGAAAATGATTGTTTCTGATTGTGACTGGTTCAGGCTGTGCAATACACAAATGAAGATGCAATCCACTGGGTATCTATTCTCCAACTTGAGAGAAGTGATCGCTCTCTCGAGAGAAGGGACCATTCACATCATATGCTCACATCGTCTGATATCGTTCTCTTGCAGTCAAAAGTCCGTATTCTCGAGCATCGATCGATGAGAATGATGTAGGCGTGGCTTCCAAGGCGCCAAATTAAAATTTCTATTGCAGTATGATCATCGAGGTATAATATTTTTCTGTATATTCCAGCGCATGCACCGTTTATTTGATTCTGCACTGTACGAAAATTTAAATTTCGAATAATTTGTTTATCTATTGGTTATTCATATATACTTATATCTGATTATGTTATTAAATTATCGGGTTGTATTTATTTATATTAAAACAAGATAAATACTTTAAACCTTTTTATAACTAGGTAGGATTACCTTTCTTTGAATAGAAACATAATTCAATCAAACAAAAAAAAATAGTATTAAAACTTAATATTTATTTATGTAAATACTGTTTTGTTCTATATTCACTTAAATTTAAGAATATTTATTTGATGGCTCAAAGGGTGGACAACCCTAACCCTATACAAGTAATGGTGAAAAAGCAAATATTGCTCTGCTGTCCCGCATTTATCATTTTAAAAGTTGGCAGCCTTACAATAAAACCATAACGTAAAATTTATAAAAACTCGACCATCGTTTTTGCGTAATGCGCATGCTTATCAACTCACTTCTCCTGACTCGTGTTCTCTTGAAATTTTTGAGAGAATGAATTCCACAGAAAAATAAAGGGTTTAATGAATTCTCCCAACTTTTGATGGAAATGAATAGCCATTTTAAGTTTCAAGAATAAATTTTAAACATTCTTAATACCTACCTAATCACTTCTCTTGAAATGATAATTCGCCTATTTTCTAGGTCCTAGCAATGTTATCAATATTTCCGAGTTTATAATAATATAAAGTTACAAATAAATACTCTACTTCGAATTTATGCAGCAGCATCCCGAACTAAAATCGGGATGGTTTACCAATAATACTTTTACATTCAAAAAGGCCCAAAACCTTTGGGAAGAAGTTTCTTCTAAACTTAATTCCGTTGAAAATGGATCGGAAAACAACTGGCGGCAATGAAGGAAGGTAAGTCGCAGTAGGTATGTTTATGCATGTACCTACATTTTAATAACAAATAAGTAATTAGGGTTTTCTTTAAAAGTTATTATTCTTGTAATGGAAAATTGTAACCTCCACAAAATGTAAAATGATATTGATAAATGAAATTATATTTGATTTTATATTACCTGACAAAAAATGTAGAAAATTTCTATAATTAATACTAGCTCAATATATTCAATACAATACCTATATTAGAAAAAATTTTACAGACAGTTTTATATGAAGTAGATTAATTACATAAATTATAAAGCATTCAGGCAGGTACCTAGAAAACTTAATTTCTGCAATGTACCAATATAATTACAAAATTCAATAGTTCAAACGATTGTTAAGTCTACATCATTTGATTATCATTGGCAGACAATACAACCCATAAAGCCTTACAAAGGCCATACAATAGAAGAAGAAATTCAAAAAACAAGAAAATGCGCGGAAAAGAAAAAAGGGTAGAAAAACAGAATGGTTATTTTAAACCACAGAAAAATAAAGGGTTTATTTTTAAACTAGTCAGAACAATGTTGCAAACTTTTCAAAGTTATTTGCTATAAAAGTTATATACTTAATGTACTTAATACCTTTGTAAGCGTATTTTATTGTTTATTAAAATTTCAATATTTATACTTAAACATTTTATTGTTATTTTGCTTCTTAATATTCCATTACCTTTCTTATATCTAATGTAAGTATAGGTGCGTCGTAGGACGAAGTCCTGTATGTTTGTAACTGACAGACGATAGAGTAAAGTAATACATAAATTAAACATAAAACAAAGATTTCCACTTCATTATATTATGGGCATAATTACGTATTATATCGATATGCCCATTCCTATATAAGTCGCGATTTTACATGTTTCTCAAGTATATTTTCAGTTATTAAACTATACTGGTATAAATAGCCTGTATAATATAATAAGTAAATACTTTCCAAAAATAGAAATGCAATTATAGGTTTATTTTTGGGTTAACCAAACACCTATATAATCAAGTCGATATCAATGTATGTGCAGAATCGATAATTCCTCCCATTGCTATTGCGATTTATAACTCATAACTCTCAGATATGGTACAGACCAGACAACATCACGATCACCCCTAATGTGCTGGCAAATTGCCCACAGTGAGCAGAGCCATTAAGAACAAGACAAGACAATCGTAAACCCTTTATTTTTCTGTGCATAACCCTACTTTTTCGACATAAATAGGTTAACAAAACATAAATTTTCTTTGGACGTTTTATATATTATTTTTTTATAATACTATTTATTTAAATTATATTAATATATCTAAAGAAAATGCTAAGCAAATATTATAAAAAAGCTAAAATAGGACGTCGATTTTTTTTTCTCAGCAAGAGTTGAACCCCTCAAGATGCTGAATCGGGGGCTGTGAGCAGTGAATTGGAGGTACGACGTAAAGTCCTTGATACAGATTCAGACTTAAGTTTCCCTGAAGACGAAAGGGTGTTTTCAGAGTGTAGTTTCTACACCAATTTGCTAGACTGCCCAGTTGATATTAATACTTAACATTCAGTGCTAAGTTTAGGTGTTGCTACTGAGATTCCCGAAAATACATTGCAGTCTCCAATTGGAGAATGGTGTTTAAAACATAATATTATGACACATATAGCAGTAAATCATCTTTTAAAAATATTAAATCCATACCATGTTAATTTGCCTCTCGATGACACAAAACTAAATTGAATTTGTGTTAAAAAATTTAAAAATTATATTAGTAAGACTTCTTTACTCTTTTAGGTCGAGACTCTATCAAAAGTAGGGGGCAGAAACAACTGGACTTTGTAAAAAGATCCATGAGCATGCTAATTGCAGATAGCTTGGCCATTTGATAGGTATAGTTGACTGGGATGGAGGGATAAGGAAAAATTTAAAGATCTAACTATTTGCAACTTGGTTCTAGGTAATTAGAAATAATAAATTTTAAATTAAATTAATTTTCTGATACAATAAAAATATCTGCAGTAGGTATTACATAAAACAAAAAAACTGCGGGTTGTTAATCTTTACTTTTTTTTTAGACGCCATAGAAAGGTGTGGTGTTGCACCTACTCATAACAAAACAGAGGAATCGTTGGGTAATTGGTTGAAGAGTGCTCCCGAGAGGACTAAAGAAGAGTGGCCCGATGGTGGATAATGTATAGATAGGGTAAATGCTCCAGTGAATGATCATTTAAGGCAATGTTGAGATTGTAAAGGTGGTAACAAAAGCTAAGAAATCTTTTAAGTCTATTTAAAAAATTGTCGGAACAGATATATTATCCTATTAATTTATAAACCTATCTGGGAATTAATAACACTTATTGTTTATTATATTGGCGCCACTTTCGGAGAAAAGTTTAAAATGTTGAATAAGTTCATCAGTGTAAACATACCTAGTTGGTTTTAAAATGCTTTATTATAAATTTAATATTATATTATAATTTGATATACCTATTAATCTTAATCAGAAATGGTCATTCACTAGTCACTTACTGGTACATTCACCCTATTAGGTTTAGAATTAAAACTCATTTATATTTAAGAAATGTACATATAAAGTTGAAGATTAAAATAGTTTGTAATACATTTTGGCTTATCTTGAACTTGGCCCAAAACCGATCCTGAATCGTACGTATTATCTACATACCGAGCCGTACGTATTACCTTCATACTGGTCAGTACATAACTATGTACGAATGTACGTACTAAGCCGTATGTTATACATACGTACATATTCGTATGTCTTCTGTACGCCTTATAATTTTGAATTCGGTCGAGTTAAAGCAATACCCTCTGAAATACAGTTAAAGACGTACGACGTACGTACAAATTACGTAATCGTACGTCACCTGGACGTACTTTCGTCTAAAACACGTACTGAGGACGTACTTAATTCGTATTTGTGCTTATTGGGTCAATGAGGCCATGCTGCGTTTTCTTCAACATCTTTTCTATACGATTATTAGTTGACGGATTAAAAAGTCCTCATCATCAAATACCACTGTCATGTCGTCAAAATTGTCACAAACGCAAAGAAAATTCGAGAAATAAAAATGTATTAGAATTGCGATAACAAATACAAAACTATAACCTACATTCTTCAATTTTTAAAAGCTTAACCACTAAGTTTTTTATGCGCATGCTTATCAACGCACTTCTCCTGACCTGATCGTATTCTCTTGAAATTCTTGAGAGAATATGAGTTCTCCCAACTCTTGATGGAAATGAGTAGCCATTTTAAGTTTCAAGAATACGGTTTAACACAACGAATACTTGTTTAACATTTTCAAGAGAAAAAGTACTCACTTCTCTTGAAATGATCAATCACCTAGTTCGAGAATAGACGTCCAGAACTCCAATAAAGGATGCAATCATCCGTACCACAGAGGAATGATAAGATGGCACCATGGCCTTCTGGGGAGGAGGATCGAGTGAAATACTCACATTCTATAGTCATTTACAATGTACAGAAAAGACAAAGACAGAACTTACAGGCCTTTAACATCCTTGACCGCCGCGATCGTGGTATCAGTCGAAACGCCATTTTATCTTGGCCGTATTGTCGTAAAACCACCTTTTTGGCCACCAAAAATGCTGTTTACAATAAGCAGTGCAGCTCCAAAAAGTTCTCCGACTCCCTTAACAAGCTCCGCCCACCCGCTACTGTTACGAAAATTTGATTTTCGCACCGTGGAAAGAAATACGAAATTTTTATTTCGCAACGTGGGATAATTTTCACATTTTAGGCTTCAGCGATTTAGCAGGACCACATACAGCTACAACCCCCCCAGTGCGTAACCTTGGGGCCTTCGCGATTCGTCCGTTGCTTTTCATTTAATATGGAAAACTGATAGGTATCACCTTATATACTTGTTAGTAATTCTTTCTTTTTTGACGAAGTAACAAGAGTTTGTTTGGATCACTGAGAACTCCTTCATGACTCCTGGCGGGCTGTCGAGATCCTCTAGGTCTAATCAAGCTTTCAGCTAGTCCCCTCTGTAAAGTACAGGAGTGAAAACCAGAAAAAATGAAGAGCTAAAATAGCGAAAAAGTAACTTCAAACTTTCGGGCGCGATTCCGGCTAGCTATTGCACTTACAAGCCCGCATAACGATCGCCATCGAAGGAAAAGGTCTGGTAAGGGTGCAATAGCAGAATAGCCACGTTTTCGCAAGCTAGAAAGGCAGCAAAGTCCTGGCACTGCAGGCTTTGTCGGCTGGACTAGTATAAAGTTCTTCTGTCTTAAAATTACCTTGGGAATCCTCTAGGATTTCAAAAACAAAACCTAACCTTAAAAAAGTAACAAAAACAATGCGCCAAAAAACTTAGATTTTAATAGCGTATTTAGCTTTCGCCCGCGGGTGTAATTTTAGGGTGCGCCGCGTGTTTTATCGATATCGTGGTAAATATCTTAAGTTTTGAAATATCTTAAAAAACTTGTAATTAAGTAGGAATTTTTGAAACTCTCTAGTAAAGACAGGTGTGTTAAGCTAGGGCTAAAAAAAAATAAATTTTGTAAAAACTTGTTAGGATATTTAAGATGCGCCAGGTTTGACTGACAAGAACTAACCCTGAACCCTGAAAACTTAAACTCTGACACGGAAAAAAGGTATATAGACAAAATCTTTTTGCCATCTCCTTGATCGAAATAAGTATTTTGAATTGGTACCTATTTATTTCTAGATCGGACGTGCCCGTCCCGATCAACAAACTTTAAACGCCGAGCTGGATCTAAAAATAGGTTTTGCCCTGACAATTTTGATCTGGTTTTCGAGCATAAAAAATAAAACTTCCCGTAAATTTTGAAATCTCAAAAGCCATAATTTATCATTACGCCCTGAGTGGACTGTCGACATTTCCAGTTGGTGGAGTAAATGGATGGTGGAACCACTCCAAAAAAAATAAATTGTTTTTGAAATATTTTATTTTTCGCAAACGACCGCCTACAATAGCTGTCTGGCATCCCTGACTCTATCTACGGAAAAACTAATAGAAACCATTATAATATATTAAATATAAACCAATAATGTCGAGCGGAGGTAGTAACCTGTATTTAGGGCCATTCCCTGAGTTCAGTTTTTTAAACGACCTTCAATGCTCTCAACAAGCCGGGCGTCGCGACGTTTCAAGCGATGAGCCGCCGGCTTCAATAGATGTTTGGCTGCCGCAGGCGGCTACATCCAATTTGAACTTACTGGGTGGGGATTCTAGATCCGCAGGAGAAGAATCCAGTCATGGGGACATACAGTTAAATCATGACGAAATTAAAAATAATCAAATGTTAATACAAGTCAAGGGGAAACAAATATTTATGCGGAAGAGGCGACAGTATGTCTTTGTTTACTCGTAAACATCCTAGAGGGCCATGGCTGTAGGTTGTGTCCAAGTTTCCGACCGTCTAAACAATAGACAGTTCCGATCCCCAGCTGTGGATTCCCATTTCCCAGAATAGAAAATAACAAATAACCTCAAAAAATACTTCTGTTTTCTGTTATTTTTTTTATTTTTGGAAACAAACTATTGTTCAACACAAAGTTGAAGTATGAATTTAAACAACTACCAGAACAACTGTAGATTTTGCCTAAAATCCTCTGAAAATATGATGGATTTGTTTACGCTTATTTTGCAGCCAAACGATTGCAATTTGTTGGTTTTCATAGGAAGAATGACCAATTTAAAAGTAAGCACAACAGGGAATACATAGGGCCTACCTTACTCTTTACTTTCTATAATTTCATGAACCCCTAAACATAATGCGTACAAAAACATGCATACTTCTTAAAAATATGCTGATGTCTATACTTTTGTTAGCAGTACCCTCGGCAGTAACTTATAATTCTATAAGTATAGTTTGCCCCTCTCAGTAGTCTGCACCTACAGAAAATAAAAACTTAAAATATACATGGTTGTATTACCTACTGTGTTTTAATCTTATGTAATTAAATATTAAAAAAACTAGGAGATCTTCCTAAGTATAATTACAAACAGTTTTACTCTACTTAAAACATGGTTAAAATAATGTTTTTATGCAATTTATTCCAGTGATTTCTCAGACTATATACAATTATTGACCTACAATATTCCTGCATGGTCATTTTTAATATTTTAGTACTAAACTAAAGTTAAGATTAAATTAAATAAAAATCAATAATTTTCAGTTAGTTAAAAGTGAATATCTACCCAATAACTTGTGTTCAGACTGCAGTGGTATAGTAAAATCAGCATACAACTTTGCTCAGATGTGTGTGGCATCGGACGAAATTCTTAAGAAAGAAGAAACCAGAAGGGAATTTCGGAAAATTGAAGAGGAAGCTTTGTTGGATGAAACTGAATCTTTAGAAATTCAACTTGAAGATGACAGTATTGATGATAGTCTTTCAGTTAAATGTGAAGGTAGGTTGATCTAGAATCTAGTCCTGGTTTTAATGTAAGACAGTGTTTGGGAATTTAGAGGTAGGTATTAAAAACCTTAACCTTAACCTTGACCTAGTGTTACAGTCTGTTATCTCCCACTATAATACCTACATACCTACTTAATATAGCAAATTAAAATACCATACGACCAAAACTGATGGCAGTGACTCATATACGTTTTGTGAACTGTGGTATTATATGTTAGTCACTGCCTTCAGTTTTGGTCGAGTGGTATAGATAGTATTAAAAAATGTGGAATTAAGCTTGTAGTTGGTCATTAATTGTTCCATATTTGTCATTGATTTCAGAAGACAAATTAAGAGTTGTTTTTGATAAACCATGATATTTTTTCAATTTGATATTTTAACAATCTCTGTCTGTATGTTCATTCTTTGATCTTTATAAGTTTGTGTAATGTGTATATTTATCTTTTTCAAGTAAATATTGTGTAGGAGTGTGTATTAATTGAATTATGCCTTGGCTAAATTAATTAGGATTAGTATTGTAAAATTCTTTTTTAATATAGAAATACAATTTGGAACTATGTTCTGCTGCTACTTGTAAGACAGTTTCTAGGAATAAATATAATAATATATATTAGGCCCGGTATTAGGTACTATTTGGTTATTGTTAAAAAATTCGTTTTACATTTGATTTACTTAACCAATAAAAATGCATAACATTAAAGCTAAATTTTACATAAATCCAGCTTATTTATTAAATTAGTATTAAATAATTTTTTTTTTAGATTCAGTTCTGCAAACTCCCACAGAAATTGCTTTTGATGAATTTTCTGATATTTCTGACTCAGAATCTGATCAACTAGATCAAGAGCCCCCTGTAGAAAAAATAGAGCTATCGAAGCCACCCATACAAATCAAAGAAAAATATAAATGTGATTTCTGTTCAATTAGCTTTAGCAATAAAATGAAATTTTCAGGACACCGCAAGGTCCATGATGAGACTAAGCCTTTTAAATGCGCTGTGTGTTTTCAAAGTTTTTCAAAAGAGGTAAGTAAGAAATTCTAATAAATATTTTTTTTTTGTACAAATTGAAAACATTTTCATTATTTCATAAGTATTAAGTATAATTATGCTCCAGTCCCAAATTGCACCCCCCCCATATATTATAAAGGTTGATTCACGGTGAATGCTATAGAAGTACAGCTGTTTTTAAATATATGGATATTGTTTAATTTTTTCATTAGAAAATACATCTTTATCAAAATTAAATAATTTTAAATCATTTTTTATTTTACTATGTTCGATTTGTATTAATCGTTGAAGAGAATCATAAGTAACAATTTTTGCTAATTCAGGTTTATTTAATCTTGAGCATCTTCCAATTTCATTTTCTTTACAATACTGATATAAACGATATTTTGTGCGTTTAAGAAAAATATACTTAATCTATTACTTCTTTCAAATTTTTATTATATCTTTTTAAACATAATTCGTTTAATTTTTGCTTTATCGTTTGAGACGCCATTTTAGTTCCTATTTAAAAGAAAACATTTTTTTTTAAATAAATGTAAATTTAAAAAAAAAATTTCATTTAATTTATTTTGTTAAATTATATAATTCGTGGAAGCATTGTTTACAATAACAATTCAACTCATTTTTATTTTTATTAAAGTTGTCATATGATTTCTCTTCTTTAACATCTGCTACATTTTTTAACCTTCAGAATTCTTCTTTTATGAATATCAGTCATCAAATGTTTTTCATATTGTTTTTGTGTAATTTTTTTACCACATTCACAATCTAATTTTTTTAGTTTCATAGTTACATTTAGCTTTTTTATTTTCATAATATGTTTTCATAATTTTGCTAACACATAGTTTACAATTATTGTAGCTTGGGCTTGGGTTATATGAATAAAATTGATCATATTTATGATTTTTCTTCATGACAACTACTACATTTTTTCCCTTTATTAATATCATGACTAAGGAATTCTAAAAATGTTTGTGTAATATTTTTAACACTTTTATTATCCATGATTATTTATATACAGAAAAAAGTAGTAGATATTATGCCGGTCCTGGCCCACTTGGACTAATCATTAAATTTTCATTCAAAAATGCTTAAAAATCCAACTTGAAAAAAAAAATGAAAAAATTAACGTTTCTTATTAAAAATTGTTTTCTATATAAATAATGGATCTATTAAGCGAATTAAATTCATATACTTCTCCTGAAGTACAAAAGCCCTATAAAAACATAAAATAATTTGATATTAATCATCCTTAAGTATAAAATTTTAAAATTTAAAAAAGTAAAAGGTACATTTTGGTCTTACAATTCGTGTTGACTTAGAAGAGTTTTATACCTATTTACCTAAAACTTTTCTAAAAATGGATGAAAAAAAGATTTCTGAAGTGAATAAAAAGGATTTATCTTTCATATTTAAAGGTCTTAACGAGGCTGATTTTGTTATAATTAAGTTTAAAGAGAATTAGATAGTTCAATTTTTGGTACATTTTTATTTTTAGTATTTTTTAAGATGTGTTAGTCAGCTCTCAGTTAGTCATTTTTTTAGCCCTTTCTCTAATTTTTTTTAGCTTTTTTAGTATACTTTATTTTCTTTGTTTTTGTGCTAGTTTTTTAGTTTTTTGTCTATTTTTTTTCAGATTTTTAGCTTTTTTAGTTTGATTTTTGAGTAGTTTAGCTTAGTAGTACAGGTGGGCCAGGACCGGCCCCCTCCACTACTCTTATTTCCTACCGTTTTTGAAGTAATAAGGTAGTTTTAAATTTTTTTTTGAGGAAATAAATCTAAAAATATATTAAAAAATATTTACTTACTTAAGTAATTGTAGCTTTTTGCTAAATAAAACATGTTAATTATTAAAACTCTTACATTTGATGGAGGGTTAAATACAAGGTTAAATAATTTGGGAAGGCTACCCTATGCCCAAATATTAGTTACAATAATAAATAATAATTTATTTTTCATATTGTGTTAATATTAATTTATCATAATAACATACTCAGCACAAAAGAAATGGCGTCAAAAAGAGAAAGAAATACCATAATTATAACTATTATCCTAGCCTATACCACAGGCCTATACCCGCTTAAGGTACGGTTTCCTAGACCTGTCGGTCAGCGGAAACCGATAGTTGCGGTCGTCGGTCGAATGGATAGGAATAGGAAAACGTACACGATTGTATCCGACCGACGACGGTAAATATCGGTTTCGGTCGACCGACAGTCCTAGGAAACCGTATCTTAAGTCTACCTTAACCTAATTATTTAAAAAGTCATCAATGGAATCATCTACACATGAAATACCTGCAGTTCAAAACTTGCTCGGTTTTTAAAGAATTTGCTTCAAAAATATACAAAGCGGATGCGTTAAAATACCTTTGGCTTTCAACACGCCTCTAGAGCTTTCTCTGAAATGTTACAACGCTTCTGAACCACAAATATTTTCTGTCTTGCTGCTTCTTCCCCAAAATAAAATATCATATCTTAAACAAGATTGAAAGTTTGCAAAATACATAATTTTCAATGGTTTCTCGTTCATGTAGTTGCTCACGACTCTAATTCCATAACAAATTGAGTTTATTTTATTTGACAAATCACTAATATGCCTAGACCAATCAAGAAACGCATCAATATGCAGACAAAATTATTATGTGAAAACGGTAAAAAACTATTTAAATGCAGTTCTTATGACATTCATTTAGTTTGAACAATGTAATAAAATCGTGAATCACCCCGTATTTACTGTAATTATTAAACTTTATATAATAATAAAAGTTATTCAAATATTTTTTTTGACATTTAATGCTAATATATAATTTTGTATAAACTATCAATTCCGAACTCAGAAGTAAAATACTTGTTTTGAGTTAAATAATATAATATTTTTGTCAACAATATATTTCATAATTCAGGCACAACTAGATTATAATATAAAACGAATATGACAACATTTTATTGGTATATTTTATATCACTATAGAATACGAAGATATACACGTAGGGAAAATGTTTATCCGCCCATCTCCTAGTAATAAAGTTAGAATAGTACAAATATGAAGTATCGCAAAGCAAACAGAGGTAGGTAGATTATGTTTCCCCCGCTCCATCGTATTGCATCTCGCTCATGGCACTCGCTGGTGGCACGCTGCGCCGCTTCGATTCTATTAATATCAGCACATCTCCCTACAACAGCGAAACAGAACTAAAATTTAAATTTTAAAATTCAACCGAAACAGGATCAAGCAAAACGCATCGAGCCAGCCCGAGAGCCAGCCAGATCCGATGCGATGGAGTGGAGGAAACATAATCTACCTATTTCTGTTTACTTTGCGATACTTCATATTTGTACTATTCTAACTTATTACTAAGAGATGGGCGGACAAACATTTTCCCTACGTGTATAATACGTTATGTATATGATATATATTTATTTATTTTATTCATTATAATTTGGTATATTTATTTTTTATTAATGACGTTCTTGAATATATCTCTTGGATTAGATATGTTTGTTAAATTTTTTGGACACACTCTATATGTATGTAAGCATGTAGGTAGTGTAAGTAATAATTATATAAACTATTTTAGGTTCATCTAAGGGTCCATTTAAGATCCCATGCATCATCTAAAGATAAACGATTTACTTGTAAAATATGTGGAAAGCAATTTATTTACCAATATTTACTGAAACAGCACGGATACAAGCATACTGATAAAAAGCCGTTTCCTTGTACCAAATGTAATAAAGGTAAAATTTATATACAGCGTTATGATAAAAAAAAATGGATCAGCCTCTTATATTGAATATCGCCCACTTACTCCACCTTATTGCGGGCATGTAAACATAATACAGTGTGTGTATAAAGTCTGGAAACGGCTTAACATCACAATTTACTGGCCGATTTAAACCAAATTTGGTACAGTTGTGTAAGAGGATCTAACGCACCGAATGACGATATTGGCGTTGTTGCCAGCTTTTTAGTTTGTCTGGAATTCGAACGAATTTTATATTTTTAAATATAACACCCAGTATATTTTTACATTTTTAAATTCCACATAAAATTATAATTATTTTATATTAAATGCATTATTAGTCTATACTTCATAGTTTCCGAGATATTGACTCTCGAAAAGTGACATTTTTGAACTTTGACAGCTTATAACCTTCTAACAGTACGTCTTAGAGCAAAACGGCTTACATGTCCCCATCTTCAATTTTTATTATCTTCCCAAAAAAAGCAACTTTCAGTTAAACCGGAACAACTATATTTCCTGCTTTCGAGTTACATCCGGTTTAACCGGAAGTTGCTTTTTTTGGGAAGATAATAAAAATTGAAGATGGGGACATGTAAGCCGTTTTGCTCTAAGACGTACTGTTAGAAGGTTATAAGCTGTCAAAGTTCAAAAATGTCACTTTTCGAGAGTCAATATCTCGGAAACTATGAAGTATAGACTAATAATGCATTTAATAAAAAATAATTATAATTTTATGTGGAATTTAAAAATGTAAAAATATACTGGGTGTTATATTTAAAAATATAAAATTCGTTCGAATTCCAGACAAACTAAAAAGCTGGCAACAACGCCAATATCGTCATTCGGTGCGTTAGATCCTCTTACACAACTGTACCAAATTTGGTTTAAATCGGCCAGTAAATTGTGATGTTATTAAGCCGTTTCCAGACTTTATACACACACTGTATATATTATTTCCTCTCTCATACTCACATAAAATGCCACTGTAACTTGTAGTTTGCCGGTAGTGTAGGAAGAATGTTATAATAGTTACAAGGTTGGCAGGATATATATCCGTGATAAATATCCTGATAAATATCAGGATATTTATGTCACGATATCTATCCTGACATATATCAATATTTTTTTTTCTAAAATTCTATTCATCTGTATAAAAATATGGTCCCGCTGCCGCTGAGCCGACAACAGCGTATTATGCTGCTTACGATGCGGTGATTTCCCATCTTTCCGAGACGTTGACCACCTGTCCTGTTGTTCTTTGCCGCGTGGCATTTTTAATTAGTTCCGATTTCTGATTAAACGGAGCAATATTTTGCTGTTTGTTTTATGAAATAAAAATTTTACAATGCCAAAAATAAAAAATCCAGTTTGGGTTCATTTTGATTTAATTAACAAGCCCAGTAATTCTGGGTTTTAAGTTGAACCATAGTTAAAAGCAAAAAGATATGATGTTTTCATATTCATAAACTTGTATTTTTTACCTACATTTTACATTCCTAATATAGGAGTACTAAAAAAACTTGTTATTGTGATAGCAACTATTATTGAATAGAATTGAAATACAAATTTACAGGTTTATAACATGTTTATATTAAATTAAGTGATTTTGAATTTTTTAAATATATCGTTACAAAAACAGATGAAATAATTTAAAAATAATTAAAAATATAAAGTAATATCCAAATTTGGATATATTTCGGATATTTGGATATTGATATAAATATCATGATATTTGCCAACCCTTAATCGCTCTCCACATTTAATGCTGCAATTTTTGACTCATAATAATAATAATAAACATTGTTATTGTATTTTTTTTACAGTTTTGATTTAATACACTTTATTTTCAGGTTGCCTTACGTCAGAAAGCCTACGACGGCATATGAAAATTCACGATGAAGGCTACACTAAAAAAGCTTACGCCTGCGCCATTTGCAGGAAAGAGTTTCCATATCCGAGTTTTCTGGCGGAACATATTAAGTTGCACACTGGAGAAAAGCCCCATTTGTGTTCGATTTGCGGTAAAGGATTCCGGCAAAGTGGGGCCTTGCACTACCATCAGAGGATCCATACGGGCCACAAACCTTTCAAGTGTGACACTTGCGAGGAGAATTTTAAATCACGAAGTAAGAGCCTTACTTTATTAAATGTTTATTTTTATACTTTAATCAATATTTCGTTACTTTTCTATAGAAACAATTAAAAATACTCGGAAAATCCTAGTACTCCAAAGATATTCGGAAAAGGCCGATGATTCTCGTTTCGGTTTTTATTTTTTCACAGCTTCAGATATTGATTCTGACGTTTCGTCTCTCAGATACCGCCATCCAATATATTTTTAAACACGGACCATTTTTTATTGCAGTTACGTACACTTTGTTTAAAAAAAAATATAATTATGTAATACTACTTTCATCAACTATTAACGTTTTGACCCTAATAATAAAGTCAAAGTGAAAATATGCTCTATAGTAAAAAGAATATGTTCTTATAATAGTTATTTGGGCAACAAGTGTGTAAAGTAGGTCTTTATTCACGATTGAGAATTTTTACGCACGAGCCGTAGGTGAGTGCGCAAATCTCATGAGTAAAAAAAATACACTTTACTCACGACTAGCGTATGCATCACTTCACTTTACGCACTAGTACGTAAAGTATTTTGTAAGCATTTTGTTTTACGCATTGTTTTACATAAAAGGAAATATTTAATAAAATCCGATAAATCACTGTCCATATTTCTAAAGTAAATTATGCAAATATTACATTTTTGATATTACAAAAACTTGCCGTATTAAAACTTTTTAATAATCCAAAATAAGTTCTTAAAATGACACATAGACCTTAGATCAATCACGAAATGTCAACATTTAGATACGTCAAAAACTAATCGCCATTTGTCCATGACCAACCAGACCAATTTTAATTAAAAATGTATGTAGGTATGAATATTAAAGTAATTATCCTATTTACTTTAAGCATTGTCGTAAAAAAACAATGCTGTGGTTTTTAAACATAACACAAAATGAACAACGAAAAACCAACATAAAAATCTGCTATAACATTAAATACAGTGTGACCAGTAAAGTCCGCATCATATGGGATTTTTTTAAATTAATAGCTCTATTCGAAATTTGACTTTGGCATGAAGCTCTGCTTCGATCGAGATGAAAATTAAGCAAAAAAATAGTAGTCACGTCATTCGCATTATCTGTCAAATTTTAATTTTTTCCAAATAATAATTCAAAAGTGGGGTTATTTCTGAAAATATCGAAAAAAGTTATTAGAAAAAGTTTTTTTAAATGCAGTTTCTAGCCCACATTCAGCTGCATAAGATAATTTTGATCTTTTACCCACCACTAAAATTTATTTTCCACTTAATGAACACTTTACTGATGACACTGTGTTCTTTTTTGTCTTAATATTAAGGTGTATTACTTTCAGACACAAGCTACTCAAAAATACTTATTTTATGAAGTTACCTTATACAGGGTCAAAAACAAAACTAAACTTTGCATCACATGCGACCAAATTTTAATAGCCCAATTTTGATTTTGTAGAAAAACACACATTTAATATGGCGCACTTTAAAGAAAATATCGGAAATAAAGCATTGTCAAAACTAAGAAGTGTTATGTAGGTTGCGTTGAGTCTTATTTTGCAAAAGTGGTGAAATTTACAAAATTGGGTAAAAAATCAAAATTATCTTATGCAGCTAAAATTTTGCATGAGGGCTAGAAACTGCATTTAAAAACACTTTTCTAATAACTTTTTTCGATCCTTTCAGAAATAACCCTACTTTTGAATTATTTTTTGGAAATAATTAAAATTTGACAGATAATGCGAATCACGTGACTAAACTAAACTAAAAGTCTTCCTACACAGGAAATATACATACACAATAAATGCTACTCTGCAAAGTCAAATTAAACTAATGTCATTAAAAAATGCAGTCACAAAATAGTCGGCCTTTTTAGTAGTAAAGATTTGTCGTCCTTCCTAAATTTCTTGGTCCAAACAAGGGCGGATCCAGGGGGGGGGGGGGTGTCATGGGGGTCATGACCCCCCCCCTGGGCGGTTTACATTTCAACATACGTAAAAACTATTGTGGAGCGCGCGAAGTGTTAACCAATCAAATTAGTAATATCCACCTGTTCGTCTTGGAACCGCTCGCTGTTGCCGTTATCGATTGGATTGGAGCCAGGCGCGGATACAGGGGGGGGGGGGGGCAATTGTCCCCCCCCTGAGCAAGCAAAAACTTTTCGGGGCACCCTTGTCAGTGTGGGTAGGCGAAATTCCGGAACATTTTTTTTAACTTTTGTTTTGTATTTCATATTTTTTTTGGACAACAAATTAAAATTTTATGAAATTTTTACTTAGAACGAATTCTCTGGAAGGTAAAATCGCAAAAATTAACCCCCTCCTAAATGCACCGGGTTGTTTTTGTAATTTTGTTTTGTATTTTTTATTTTTCCCACTTGAAAACCAAGCACCATGATTCAAAAAAGGGCGTGGCACCCAAAAAAATTTCGTCTGCGGCGCTATTTTTGCGCCTTCGGCGCTGTTTGACCCCCCCCAGAAATAATTTCTGGATCCGCCCTTGGTCCAAATTGCGCAACTTTGAGCGAATTTAACCTAATCTGTGTCTCTTACCATTTACAAGATTTCAATGAGCGGTATTACTTTATATACCGTGGCGTTTTATGTGGGTATGAGAGAATAAACAATTGTTTATATGCCCGCAATAAGGACAACATATCAATCAGTATTGCCGACGTGACCAACGCATAGCGAGTCGATTCCTCAGTTAAAGAGAGGGGATCATTTGTGCTGGCAAAATCAGCTCGACAGAAATTCAAACAATATTTAGTAATCTTTGGAACTTCAATTAAAATTCAAAAGTATGTTTTATCTCAAAACCTTATCTACATTAACCAAAGGTAAAATGCAAATATTTTTATACTGTAAGGTGTATTTCTTTTAAGGCTTACTAAAGGTTCATATGAGAAAACATACCAATGAAAGACCTTTCGTTTGTGAAAGTTGCGGAATGGCATTCAGACAATCGAGCGATTTAAGAAGTCATATGCGAACTCATACTGGTGAACGACCAGTTTTATGTACACTTTGTGGCAAAAGAATGAGTACAACGGGTAAGATATCTTACAAAAACCGAACATCTCATCGAATCACGAAATTATAAAATTTCATTTTAGGTCAACTAACGGTCCATTTACGCACTCACACTGGTGAAAAGCCTTTTAAGTGCGAAACGTGCAAGAAAGCCTTTGCAACAAAAACAATGCTTCAAAAACACGAAAGAATTCATACCGGAGAGAAGCCTTACATTTGCGCTATTTGTGATAAGGCCTTTAATCAGAGCTCCACATTGGCAACACATGCGAAGGGTCACAGGTAAGGCACAACTGTTTTTTGTTCTTTTTCCCGCCAATTCGCTTTAAATATCAAATGTTGATATTCAAGGTTGTGGGTCCAGGGCATAGACAATTTACCTTTAGATACCTACAGCTTATATCCTGCGCAAACAAAAGTTACGTTTTATGGGTGAAAAAATGCGTCCGAGCGCATGACTCGTCGGTCAGCTGTCTTCATTCGGGGAACCTTCGTGCATGCGCACAAACCTCGTGTTATCGGCCGTCCTACTTTATCGACAATAATCGACGCGCTCAAGGATACTCTCCAGAACCGGCTCGGCAGCCATTTTTGTTGTTGTGTTTTAAGGTTTCTCTTCTCTGCGGATTCCTTGTAGTTTTCTAAAGTTTTCAGCTATCGGATCGGCTATCGTGGATTGTGGGACTGGTGTTTAATATTTATGGATTTCTGGTTTTTGTGTAGTTTAGTTAGTGAATTGTGTTTGTGCTTTTAGTGACTCGGATTGTAATATAAACAATGACTAGTACTAGTTGCAGGCGTTGTATAATAATTGTATTATGCCCAAATAGGGGTAAAATAAACCCTTTATGGTGGCATATGAGCAAGAATTTAAATTTTAAAGCCCGGACCTGTCTATTTTCCCATTCGTCAAACGATAATGTTGCAGTGCGCATGTCTAATAGTTCCCAGTTTTGTTTACATGCGCGAGGCCATAAAACTGCCACATTCGTGATTATTGTTTGTTTATCTAAAGGTAAATTGTCTATGGTCCAGGGACACCTCAATGAAACAGCTTAAACAACCTCTGTTTTTGTGGTTCCTGTTGTTATTATTAGTCTAGAGAAGTTAAACCATGTCGTTGTGGGTCTAGAGTAGGGCTATCGAATATCGATATTAAAAAATATCGATATTGTCGATATATCGATAAATCGATAAATATCGATATTTTATTTTTTAAATATCGTTATTTGATAATATATATTATCGATAAAACATAAATATATTATATATCAATATTTTCTTATTTGCCCTGTAAAACTCCGTCCCTTCATTTCAAGGGGAGACTCTAATTATGAAAACATGAAGAAAAAAGATTCAATTAAATATTGGTCCTTAAATGTGTTATAAGAAAGCTATGGCCGTCCGAGGGTTTTTGATTTAACATACCAATTATAGTTTATATGAAATGATTTAAATAAATCCTTTTTTTCCTAAACTATTAGCCCAATAACTTTTTACACGAATACCTTCTTAACATAGTATAAAACAAAGTCGCTGTCCCCGTCTGTCCGTCCCTATTCTTTTATGCTTAAATCTTTAAAACTACGCAACGGATTTTGAAGCGGTTTTTTTTAATAGATAAGAGTGATTCAAGAGGAAGGTTTTTATGTATAATTAACGATCCTCCCCGGCTTCGCACGGGTGCAATTTCAGAAAGTGGCATGCCGGGTACTTTATTCGGGTTTGTATTTATACCAGCGGGTTGCAACGCATGCCGGGTACACGCTAGTTTTTGTATAAAAGAAAACTTAGTATCACAATAATTAAGCTTTAAAATAGTGGCCGGGCGTCCTACATAACATTTTTAAATGGCCGTACGTTATAATTACACTTGTATTATTAGATTACAAGAATTATTTAGCAATAATATGCTACAATTAAACAAAAAAAATTTTAAAATATCATTCTTAAAGTATTTCAAATCTTTTCTCAGTTTTTATTGTTTTTTAAATAAATAATTCTTTAATAATTTTTTAAAGAGCTCTGGGATTTAATTGAAATATCCAAATTGTAGTCCTCACTTACTCCTTTGAAGAAAACCAATTTATATGTAAAATGTTTTGATACCCTACCTAGACAAAAATCTGATCTGACATTAAACACTAAACAAATCAGGTAAAGGCGTAAATAAAGGATAAAAACAATAATGATTATCGCATTCTTCCCTCCTTTTATAATCAATGATATTCATCCAAATATTTAGGCTACATTTTAAACCAACATCGAAAAATCGATATTATCGATTTGATCGAATATATCGATAATATCGATAATAAAAATAATATAATAAAAATACAATTTTATTTTTTAAATATCATTATTCGATATATCGATAAAAATATCGATATATCGAATTTTTGCTCAGCCCTAGTCTAGATAAACTATATGTTATTGCTGGTCTAGAAAGATACACCTCAGTTAAATGACTTAAACAGCTTCAGCTTTTGGTTTTGTAGGTTCTCTTGTTATTGTGGGTTCAGAGACGATTAAACCATCTTACCTCTCTATTAAACGACGACTTCGACAACTACTGTTTACTGTTCTCTTATAAATAATCATATTTTTAAATTTATTTATTCATTTTCTTTCAGTACAAAACCAGAAAATCTTATTAACAAAAAAAGTGAAAAGGCCAAAGGTTCCAATCGAAGAAGGGTGGCAAAAGAAAAGGCGACAATCAAAATAAATGTGGACAAGGAAAAAGTTAATCCGAGCGTCAGAACTGAGTTTACAGTGATTCTGCCAGCACCTATACCTTTGTTGACGAGTACTGAATAATGTAATTTGATTTTATTTCTTTGGAATATCGGCTATTGCTGTTTTAGTTGTCAAATTCATAAAATATAATGGAGTACCGGGTGAGTCAACGATTGCGCGGAGTAATTTTAGTCCTTGAAGATAAAATTTGTCGATAATATGCTTTTGTATGAAGGTATGGTTGGATATCTGGCCCATTTAAAAAATATTTTGAATTATACAGGGTGCGCCCAAAAAGTAGGGTGTCATAAAGTTAAATTTTTTTAAATGGGACACCCTATATTTGAATACATTTATTAATTCTACGTGTTATTTTATACATTTTTATTACTGATTTAATATACGAAGAAGTTATAGTTTTTAAGATAATTCGACTTATAATGAAAATTTTGCATTTGCAAGCATCTCGTTGTTGTGAAAATACTACTTAAATTTTGACACTAAGCGATTAATAAATTTTATACTTCAGGAGAATAAGACATTACATGATCATAACACCAGACATTGTATAAATTATCAAACTATACCATTAAAAAGTAATTTTGGAAAAAAAACGCTTTTATATGACGGAATAATAAAATATAGCAATCTTCCAAAAAATATCAGAAAAGTAAAAAATTGGCAATTTTTAAAAAACAATTAAAGAGATATTTACTAAATTAAATTATTTATACTATTTTTTGATTGATTTTATTAATGAATTAAATTGGATTAACTTCAATTTTTTTTTATTATTATTTTTTTATGGTTATTATTTTCAATATTATGTTGTCACTTTCCATGTAATGAACTGTAAAAGTTAGTTTGGAATAAAGACATTTTGAAAGTTAAATAAGACGTCAAATATTTCATAGTGAATATGTATTTTTGACTTTATTTAGTAAGTATAAAAATGATGAATCGCTTTTAGTGTCAAAATTTAAGTAGCATTTTCACAACTAGAGACTTTTTGCACCTCTTAAATTAATATCAGTTTTTAGCTCCGTTATGGTTAACTTTATTAAACATAACGAGTAGCGCCACTGTTAAAACCAGAGATTTTGCAGCGCCTATTCGTTCTGTCTGTAGTTATTAATTTGGCGCCGGCGCACCTAAACAAAATAAAATACCTAACCTAACAATAATTTGATTAAGTTGTATATTTTAATGTAAAGCTACTATTGCTTTGGATTTTAATTAATTGCTTATCACAATTTTAATTCATAGCGAAGATGCTTTATAACTTTTGTATGTTCCGGCATCCATGCAGTTTAAGCATAACCATAAGGATAACGATAAGCTCTTCCTTATCCTTCCGTAACTAACGGAGTCCGTTATGGTTATTAGGCAGTTGAAGTGCGGTCACAAACGTTAACGTATACGTACAAATTGACAGCTACGCATGCGCAGTTATCACATTTTGACGTACGTGTTTCAAGCAGTTCAACGGGTGTACGTTACATTGCGTTGTTTTACGGGACGTGAAAAATGAACAGTCCGTTACCCGAAGGACCTCCGAATATAACCGATTATTTCCGAAATGCCGTTTTTTGACAAACAGTTCCAAACTTTTCTGTGGTTGTAAATGAATAACTTTTTTTATTTTTTAACTACAAAAACCTACAAACAAATCGCTAATAATTTTACACTAAAAAATTCCATATTGCAGCTGTGCTGCTGCAATTTTCTTAACTTGTAAAAAATCATAGAAAAAGGTAAAAAATAAAGATAATAATATGACAAATTGCTTTTTTTGCAGGTTACGTTAACGGACACAGAAGATAAGCACTTCAACTAAAATTCTTGCCACTGGTTTGTCACGTTAACTCATCAACTAACGTGCGTAAATTTGCTTACGTATTTGTTGTACTTCAACTGCCTATTAACCATAGCGGATCACCTTTCTGACATTGCGCATGCTCAAAATAACCATAACCACAATATACTTACAAATTAACAGCTACGCATGCGCAGTAATCAAATTTTGACGTACGTGTTTTAAGCAGTTCAACGGACGTACGTTATCTTGCGTTGTTTTAGTCTGGATCCACATACATCCGTGATACGCATCCGTTGTGTACAACATGATTAATATGAACCAATGAAATTTTAGGGAATAAAATTTCATTGGTTCATATTAATCATGTGGTACTAGTGGTACTAGTGGTACACAACGGATGCGTATCACGGATGTATACGGATCCAGCCACGGGACGTGAAAAATAAACGGTCCGTTACCCGAAGGACCTCCGAATTTAACCGATTATTTCCGAAATGTAATTTTTTGACAAACAGATCTAACTTGTTTCTGTGGTTCTAAATGAATAACTTTTTCTAACCACAAAACATAACAAACAAATCCCAAATAATTTTACAGTATTCAAAAAAATCAAAATTTATCAAAAATCCGAGTTACCTATTTGTTTTTAGTAAAAAAATAAAAAGTATTTTTATTATCTTAAGTTTTGCGATTCAATTGTTATTTAAGTTCATCAGATACTTTTGGATTTTTTTCCCTATAAGTATAGATTTAAGTTTGTTATCGATGGTATGTTCCATATTATTTGTATTTTGTTTTGTATTTTTAGAAGATTTAAAAATAAAACAAAGTTTTATACTCTTCCATACTATCCTTTTTGCTTTTCCTCCTTCTTTATGCAATTTTCTTAACTTTTAAAAAATCAACAGAAAAATAAAGGTAAAAAATAACATAATAATATGACAAATGTCAAATTTGCATTTTTTGTAGGTTACGTTAACGGACACAGAATATAAGCACTTCCACTAAAATTCTTGCCACCGGTTCGTCACGTTAACTCCTCAACTAACGTCATAGATAAAGGTTTATAGGGGGGAACTAACGTGCGTAAATTTGCTTACGTATTGGTTGTACTTCAACTGCCTATTAACCATAGCGGATCACCTTTCTGACATTGCGCATGCTCAGAATAACCATAATCACAAAAGAATGACGAATTAAGAGGTGCAAAAAGTCTCTAAAGAGATGCTTGCAAATGCAAAATTTTCATTATAAGTCGAATTATCTTAAAAACTATAACTTGTTCGTATATTAAACCATTAATAAAAATGTATGAAATAACACGTAGAATTAATAAATGTATTCAAATATAGGGTGTCCCATTAAAAAAATTTAACTTTATGACACCCTACTTTTTGGGGCTCCCTGTATAATTCAAAATATTTTTAAAATGTGCCAGATAACCAACCATAACTTCATACAAAAGCTTATTATCGACAAATCTTATCTTCAAGGCCTAAAATTACTCCGCGCAATCGTTGACTCACCCGGTACAAGATATCATTGGTATTAAATTAATAAAAATTAATTTATTTTTACCAAACGACCTTTATTAGAAATAATTCAACGAACATAGCTATAATATATTCAGATTTCATTTACGCCGGGGTAAACACGCCTTGGTCAATAACAGCAGAATAAATTTGAGGCCTGAGGTGTTTTTGGCCAAGGCGTGTTTTCCCTGGCGTAAGTGACACCTGATGATAGTATAGTCTGCCGTCTTAAAAGAATATATAATAAAAGATGGTATGCTCCATTACTAAAACTATAAACCGCTAACAACATTTTCTTTTCTTTTTGGTAGCGGGCCCAGTACGGTCTGTTTGCGAAGCCTTATCAGATACGTCATCCTCGTCTCTCTTGTGAACTCTGAATCTGTACACGCAAGTAAACTCCTCTTTTCCGTAGTTGCTGAGGATTGTGAGCTCGACTAATTCGAAAATTTGGTTGTTGGACATATTTTTGTTGACCTCGAACGTTTGATGTTGACTTCCCATCCAATTGTAAGTAAATTTTCCTAAGAAAGTACCGTCGTAGTCATTGTCGTCCTTGAAACCCTGAAAACATAGGAAGTATTATTTTTGTACGAGCGTGCGCAAAGTTAAATTTTCCCCATTCATTTGGGGTAGTAAAATTATTCAAAAATCTTACAGGTAAAGAAGGTTTATACAGGGCGTCCCTATATTGCGACAAAGTATTATAACTCTCCAACACCATCGTTGGATAGAAAAAAAAGTTTTGTAAGAATTGTACGGGATCCTAAGGAAGACATTTTAAAAATATAATGCGATGCACAGGGTCTTTTGTAAATCCAGGCCATATCAAACATACATTTTTTAAATGGAGCACACTCCTTTTTATTCCATAATTATACGATTTAGGCTTCTCTCACAGTGGAAGCGTAAACGTGCGAATTTTTAAACGCGCAGAAACGCACGAATACGCTCGAACCTCCTACCTGCCTTTTTCAGATACACGCTCTCACACTATCAACAGGCCAATTCGTACGTACACGTGCGTAAACTTGCAAACTGCAATCACGTCCTATTTGGTTTGGATTTTTGCATCGATTCGCATTTACTACTGTCAAAATGGACACTGAAAAGTTGATAGAATTGGTGCGAGAACGAAAGTATTTGTGGGGTCAAAGGGAAAACAATTACCATCACCGTGATATACAAAGGTCTTTGTGAAAAGAAGTTGCGACGGAAAACTGTCTCTCATTATTCTTGAAATCTTCCCAAATGTGCCAAAATTCACCAGATTGCTTTCTTTTTTGTAGTAACTCATTCACCCATATTTTCCTCTTGCGGAGAATTCTCCTCTTTAGTAAGGTATTCTCTAACAAATAGGCATTACAAGCAGGCATCCGATATTACTGATCGGTTCTTAACTATTATTTTACTAATAGACAGCTAGAAATTCTTCGGTCGCATGAAACTACAGTCAGTGTGCGATATCAACGGATTAATACGGACGTTTCCGTGCGTTTAAGAATTCGCACGTTTACGCTTTCACTGTGAGAGAAGCCCTAATGTTGTATCTTTGTGGTAAATTGCAATAAGAAATTTATTTTATCATTATAGAATTTATAATATGGTTTAATTTTATAATTTTTAGTGCGCATTTGAATTTGTCATCTTACATGTAGGTTCACATTATACCGGGTGTTTCTCAAAAGACGTTCACCCTTATAACTTTTTCATATTTAAAGATATTAAAATGAAATTTTAAGATTATGCATAAGAGATGAGTCTGCATTTATTGGCATAATTTTTAATTTGTTAGCACTTCCGGTTTAACCGGAAGTGACATTGACTTTGATATTTCAAATGGGACATCTTGTATGTTATCACTTATTTGGGTTCAGCAAACATTATGAGTGAAATGACACCTCACTTGTAATTTTTTGACGTGTTATAACATTTTTATTTTTTATTTTCAATTTAGAGGGCTACAAATTAATTAAATCTGTTAATTTATAGTAGTATATCATAATAATTGACTTTCTAAGTTTCACAAGCGTGAAAATGAAATTTTGCTTTCTTGACGTTTACTCCATTTTTCCAAATGGAAGGATGGTGGTTCACTAGGATATTTAAAACGAGCATTTTTTTCCCAACAATTTGATACCATACACTCCTATGCTATTTTAAAATTGACAGTGAAAAATTTGCCTTAAATCCCAATCGCAAATTTAAAAGGGTTATAATGCATTATTGCCCATATAAACGAATGACATTACAATTTTAATTAAAAACCATATTGGTTTTTATAACCATTCCATTGTTTTTCAAAGCCGCTTTTATATTTCTTAAGAAAAGACAGGGCGGCAATAATGCATAACGCTTTTAAATTTGCGATTGGGACTTAAGGCAAATTTTATGTGTTAATTTTAAAATAGTTTAGGAGTGTATGGCATCAAATTGTTGGGAAAAAATGCTCGTTTTAAATATATCCTAGTGAACTACCATCGTTCCATTTGGAAAAAATGGAGTAAACGCCAAGAAAACAAAATTTAATTTTTTTAACGCTTGTGAAACTTAGAAAGTCAATTATTATGACATAATTTTAATTTTCATATACTACTTGACTATAAATTAACAGATCTAATTAATTTGTAGCACTCTAGATTAAAAATAAAAAATAAATATAAAAATGTTATAACACGTCGACAAATTACAACTGAGGTGTCATTTCACTCAGAATGTTATGCCGAATCCCAATAAGTAAAAATATACAGGATGTCCCATTTAAAATACCAAAGTCAAGGTCACTTCCGGTCAAACCGGAAGTGATAACAAATTGAAAATTCTCTCTTATGCATAATCTCAAAATTTCATTTTAATATCTATAAATAAAAAAAAGTTATAGGGGTGAACGTCTTTTGAGAAACACCCGGTATAGCTACATAACACCCTATACTTTACTTATCACTTTTATAAAAATCTTTTGTTGTTTTATCGTTTTTATTAAGCATACCCTATACCCAAATTCACGGCGTACGGGCTTGCGCCCGCGAAAACTACGTTACCGATTTACTCATAATCGCTTCGATAAAGCGCGACCGACTGCGTTCGCCTTTTAAATATACTTGGCTAATTGCTTTAAAATTAAGAATATAAATTGTAGGTGGTAAACACGTAGGGCACTGTAGCTCTACCTCACGATCCGCCACTGAACATATTAGGTATCATTGGTTTCTAGATCGAAACATCATTTTTTAAATCGTATGTTATTGAAATACTAGATCGATTTAAAAATAACTATCTACAGTGTCACCAGCAAAGTCCGCATCATATGAGATTTTTTTTTTATTAATAGCTTTATTCGAAATTTGACTTTGGCATCAAGGTCTGCTTCGATCGAGATGAAAATTAAGCAAAAAAATAGTAGTCACGGGATTCGCATTATCTGTCAAATTAAATTTTTTCCAAAAAATAATTCAAAAGTGGGGTTATTTCTGAAAATATCGAAAAAAGTTATTAAAAAAAGTTTTTTAAATGCAGTTTCTAGCCCACATGCAAAATTTCAGCTGCATAAGATAATTTTAATTTTTTATCTATATTTTGTAAATTGCACCACTTTTGCAAAATAAGACTCAACGCAACGTACATGAAACTTCTTAGTTTTGACAATGCTTTATTTCAGATACATTTTCTTTAAAGTAGCGCCATATTAAATGTGTGTTTTTCTACAAAATCAAAATTGGGCTATTAAAATTTGGTCGCTTGTGATGCATAGTTTTTTTTTTGACCCTGTATGAGGTAACTTCATAAAATAAGTATTTTTGAAAACGTAGTTTGTGTCGGAAAGTAAAAAAATAAAAAACAAAGTAAAGGGGTTTTAAATTAAATCGTTGAAAATAGATAAACTTTACGTTAAGTTAAACTAACATTTATTTTCCACTTAACGAACACTTTACTGATAACACTGTGTTCTTTTTTGTCTTAATATTAAGGTGTATTACTTTCAGACACAAACTACATTTTCAAAAATACTTATTTTATGAAGTTACCTTATACAGGGTCCAAAACAAATAAACTTTGCATCACATGCGACCAAATTTTAATAGCCCAATTTTGATTTTGTAGAAAAACGCACATTTAATATGGCGCGGCGCAACTTTAAAGAAAATGTATCTGAAATAAAGCATTGTCAAAACTAAGAAGTTTTATGTAGGTTGCGTCGAGTCTTGTTTTGTAAAAGTGGTGCAATTTACAAAATATAGGTAAAATATCAAAATTATCTTATCCAGCTGAAATTTTGCATGTGGGCTAGAAACTGCATTTAAAAAAACTTTTTTTAATAACTTTTTTCGATATTTTTAGAAATAACCCCACTTTTGAATTATTTTTGGAAAAATTAAAATTTGACAGATAATGGGAATCATGTGACTACTATTTTTTTGCTTAATTTTCATCTCGATCGAAACAGAACTTGATGCCAAAGTCAAATTTAGAATAAAGCTATTAATAAAAAAAATCCCATATGATGCGGACTTTACTGGTGACACTGTATTTACTTCATATGATAATGTTTGCTTACATGAACCTCAAAACGCTTGGGTGCGCTACTCATTCCATCTACGCCTAATAGCATTCTTGAACCGTGACTCAGAGTGATCCCCCCTATGTCAATAGGTTTTCCCAGTCGTACCAGAATTGCTCCTTTTCTGCCCCTAAAACGGTCAATACAAAATAAAAACAAAATACGATTTTTTTGATAATTTTTTTATTCAAAATAACTTCAACGAACTTTTGCCACCGATAACATTATTCCTTCAAAATAGGCGTCGGTCACCTTTTTCAATTCGCTCAGACTTCTTTTTGTTCAAACCTAACAAAGCATCCAGGGCCAAATTAGCCAATGGGCTAAGTAGGCTACAACTTAGGGGCCCAAGACTCTCGGCGGCCTTTGAAAATATTTAAATCAAAGTAAAATAGAAGAAAAACTGAGAACGGTATACGATGTTTAATATAATTTGTTGACCATGATATAATAATAATAATAACAAAAATAATAATTATCATTATTTATACTATTATATAAAGTTATTCTGGAACGCAAGAGGAAGCTAGCAGTTTCTAACTTATATTCAGTACAATTGGCAACATCTACTGGCAAACAGCCTCTGACCAATAACGAGTGTGTTTTCTCCCACGTGCGACCGCCACCGGCAGATCAACAGTTTTCTGTTTTGTAACGCTTGACAGTGGTGTGGACGTGTTTCGCGCATTTTCGTAGTTTGCTAGGAGATAGCATCGGATAATCTATCAATATAGTGAAAAATGAGTTCCGCAGGCTTTAATTTCGACTGTCATTTAGTGGAATATTTCCTAACAGACTCAAACTCTTTTAATTCCCTAAATTTGGGTGACAAAGTTATAGTGAAAAATAAACGTCCACAGCCAGAATTAAGAAGCCTACAACACATATCATCAAGTGTTAAATTTAAGTTATTGGAAAAAAATATTATACCTAAATGTTGTTGATTCCTCTCGATTACGCGAGGTAGAAAATCATAATAATAAGGTTAAAGAAAATCGAGAAATCTTAACAAAGTTAATCGATTTTATTTGTAAATTCCTGAAAAATGTTGGGTGTAGCCCCGAAAATTTCCTAAGATAACTGTTTCCGACCTTAGCCTCCCCATTTAAATCAGCTACGAGCCGCCATTGGTTGTACTGCTAAACCGGCCCTGAAAGCACCTCAGAACGTCATTGTAGAAACCAATTTAAAGAGGATATTGATGCCTATTTTAAAGGCCGCAGGAACCGGAATTTATTTACCTAAATGCAAAACAACTTCCTGGCAAGACACACGGCCGTATGATTCCCTCCGGACTGCTAAATACGTCCACGTTAACTATCCTTAGGAGAGAGATTGGTCTATGGGTGGGATGGGGACGGGTTGTCTTTGATATCTGAACAATTGTACCCCCGGCATAGGAAGCTGCATAATCTAAATGTAAATGTATTTTAATTTTTTTTGTTTATACACCCTATGGTGGCAAACAGGGTTCGTCAGAAACAACATTTTTAATTTTTTTGGATTTTGTTTAAAATAAATGTACGTAAAAACTAACAACTATTGTTGCTTTCTTACTTCGATTATGGTTTTATATCTGGCCGAGTAACGATTTTGTTGTAAGAAAACCATTTTTTATTTGCCTTATACATAAGTAGGTGGCTTCAGATATCCCCATAAATAAACGTCGATAATTGTGAGATCGGGACTCCTACGTGTCAGCTGATTTAAACCATAGGTACCTTCCAATCCATCTGTTCCCAAAGTGAGATTTAGCCAGCCATCAAAAGGAATTGCAAATTAGAATTGAAAAAAAAATATTTAAAAAACTAAAAATGTTATTTGTGATGAACCCTGTATAGTAATCGCAAATATAATATTCGAATTTGTAGTTTCAGCACAAGCAGACGTTTTTATAAAGAATGACTTTTTCTTCTATACCTACTACTATACTATAATAATATAGTTTTTCCTCTTTCAAGCTCTATCCGTGGACACACTGTGTATTATTAAACTATTATATTTAAAAGAAGTTTTTTATTTTTCTTTATGATGTATTGGTGTTTCCAAATTATTTTCATTTCTAGTGTTCATGTTGTGGCTAATTCTAAATTGAATTTTTTCATAAAAATAATCTGGTTTTCATTAGTTTTCAATAGAAATTATATTATGAATAATACAATTTAAATGAATTTCACTTCTAAACAAGTTTTTTTTATAAATACAATTATCAAACAAACACGATAAGTGACGTAAGTCGGATGAAATTTGCTACAGCGCATGCGCCTCGCCTCATAAATGCTGAATAGACATAGTTATCTCGACTCATAAATGCTGAATGGACATAGACTACGTATACAACCTTAAATATAAAATAGAAAAAATCGCATGATAAAAGAATGACAGCGAGAATAAAAGTAACCATTTTTTTTTTGTTTTATTTGATGAAAACTAAAAATGGAAAAATTAAAAAGGAAAGTGCACTTTCAACAACATTATTTTCCCAGCAATTTACGAACAATACCTATTTAGCTGTAAATAACATCTATGCTATGTTTACATACCTAGCTGATAACTGTCATTTGTGTTTCAAGTCGATTCGATTTCAATTCCTGTATTTATCGTTTTTTGCCACTTTTACATCCACTTCATTCAATTCAATCGTCCTAACAAATTAATGATTGACTTGATAGTTCGATCCACTTGAAAATTTGGTTTATCGGAGTACATATATAACACAATTTTCAAGTGGATGTAACTATGTAAATACCCGTTGTATACGTAGTCATAGTTATCGATCGAAAAACTGCAGCTTGTCATTTTTGTCTTGTCAGTGTGTTTGTTTACATTATGAATTATTGTGGAACTTCGATTGATTTGTGTTTAAAATAATAATTATTTTTATTTTTTTGATAATGGAGCCAGATTTGAAAAAGTCTGGTCTGTTAAAAACTACAACCAAAATGAAAATTTAGTGAAAAAGCCCATTGTTGCCTCGATATCCCCTACTTTGGCTTGTCAATTTGTAAAATTCTTACCCATTATGCCAATCTCATCTGCTTCAAACTCTTCTAAGGCTTCGGTTACGGCGGTGTGAATTTTAATATCTTGATCCTTTTGCATCTTTGTCATTAACGTATTTACAGCCGATCTGCAATTTATAGCATATTATTTAACGAGCGTATAATGCTAGGATGATTATAACGCGAGCCGCTTGCGGCGAGTGTTATATAATATAATCATCTGAGTATATTATGATTCATTATACACGAGTCTTATAAAGTGTGTTTTTTAGAGGCAAAGAACTTTAAATTGGCAACACTGTTTTCTATGAAAGAATTTTTCGTAGAATGCATATTTTTAAAAATACAGGGTCCTGCACCTCACCTCCCGTCTTCTATAGCTTACTTAGAAATTAAGTTAGGATTTTCATATTTTGCAGAACTTACCTGTATCTTGGGGCGCATTTCAGGAAAATATTTTTTTTCGTACAGGGTGTTTCAAAAAAGTGTGACATCATAAGGATGTATTTTTTTAGATTACAACATGCCATATATTTTCTTACTTATTGGGGTGCCTCCTATAGTTACCTACATACCCCTAAAATTTTATTGAAATCGATTCAGTATTATAGGCGAAAGAAAATAAAAACTGAAAAATATCAGTTTTGCACCACTGGTTTTAAAAATTATTAAAAAATAAAAGTAATGCCTCGTTAATAAAATTATACAAAGGTACTTATTAAATAAAGTCTAACAGTCTGGTTAACCAAGTTTGATTATTACGAATCATACAGGGTGTCCAAAGTTTAGTGTCAAACTTTGCAAACTTTAAAGCAATATTTTTTTTCATTTCAAATAGGAACCCCTGTTTATTTTAATCTCATTCGATGCAGAATTAAAAATCAAACATTTTTCCTAATTACAACCCTATCGCAATTTCTAACGCATCAAGACTTATTTGCAGAAAACTCATTTTATCAACTATTCCAACAGTCATTAATTATGAATAAATATCAAAGGTGGCATTGAGAAACAATTTATTAGCATTAAAGTTTATTAAAGTGACGAGACCATTTTGACTTTAATAATCTAAAAGTTTCAAATATTGTTAAATTGTTAGTAATTATTTAAGCTGTTATAAGTACTTTATTTATATTGTTTCTTGTGATGGACTACATCCAAGAAGATCTCGTAGATATGATTTTTATATTAGGAGCATGCGAAAAGGACTCTTTTTGGGCAAGCCGAGTTTACACACAGCGTTATCCAAAACGACGACATCCAGAGCCAGACCAAAGGAGCCTGCAAAACAATATATTATTACAGAGGTTTGTACAAACGGGTAATGTAAACAACCCAAAACCAATAAGAAATAAACCGGTCCGAACTGAAGAAAATCAATTGGCTGTGCTAGTATCTGTCATAGAAAATCAGTTAGTAAACAAGCAGTCGTTGATGCCATAGATGTAAGCGAAAGAACAGTTCAACGAATTTTCAAGGATAACCATCTCCACGATTATCATTTCCAGTTAATAATTACTAACAATTTAACAATATTTGAAACTTTTAGATTACTAAAGTCAAAATGGTCTCTTGTCACTTTAATGAACTTTAATAGGAACTAATAAATTGTTTTTCAAAGCCAAATTTGATATTTATTCATAATAATGACTATTGGAATAGTTGATAAAATGAGTTTTCTGCAAATAACTCTTGATGCGTTAGAAATTGCGATAGGGTTGTAATTAGGACAAATGTTTGATTTTTAATTCTGCATCGTATGACATTAAAATATACAGGGGTTCCTATTTAAAATAAGAAAAATAAATTGCTTTAAAGTTTGCTAAGTTTGACACTAAACTTTTGACACCCTGTATAATTCGTAATAATCAAACTTGGTTAACGAGACTGTTAGACTTTATTTAATAAGTAAATTGGTATAATTTTTTTAACGAGGCATTACTTTAATTTTTTATTAATTTTTAAAACCAGTGGTGCAAAACTGATATTTTCAGTTTTTATTTTTTTTCGCCTATAGTATTAAATCGATTTCAATAAAATTTTAGGGTTACGTAGGTAACTATAGGAGGCACCCAAATAAGTAAGAAAATATATGGCATGTAATCTAAAAAAATACATCCTTATGATGTCACACTTTTTTGGAATACCCTGTATGAAAAAAAATATTTTCCTGAAATGCGTCCCAAGATACAGGTCAGGTCTGCAAAATATGAAAATCCTAACTTAATTACTAAGTGAGCTATAGAAGACGGGAGGTGAGGTGCAGGACCCTGTATACAGGGTGTTCTATTTAAAATAACAAAGTTGTGAGCACTGCCGGTTCAACCGGAGTTGGCCTATTTATACTACCACAAATTATAGTATATTTTAAAACCGAAAGGATAATCGAAAAATCTGCTAGACATAGTTTAAGGATAGGTCTTTCAATATTTTTAATTTGAGGTCAATCGTAGGTGCAGTTTCGGAGAAATTTTAAATTTGGTGACAGCGGAGGGTATAAATTAGGTTTATTTTACATGGGATGATGCCATCTTAAGATACAAAATAAGGTTTTTTAGAATACCTTAATATTTATATTTTTTGCATATATTAACTAAGGTTTAATTATTTTATGACGACACCTACTGCCACCTAATTCCATATAATTCAAGACCTGGGATCTTAAAGTTGTAATTATTCGAACAAGAAAAGCTGTTGTAAGTACTTACTGCTAATATGTAGGTACTAGTACTAGTAAGTATACATACTGAAATACGTTTTTTAACAAAATGTAAATGTAAAAGACTTAACTTTCAAAATGCCCTGATTCCAAACTAACTGTTACAGTTTATTACATGGAAAGTGACAACATAATAAATAGAAAATAATAACCAGTAAAGAAAAAAATAACAATAAAAAACTACAATTTAATTCATTAATAAAATCAATTAAAAAAATAGTATAAATAATTTAGTTTAGCAAATATCTCTTTAATTGTTTTTTAAAAGTTGCCAATTTTTTTATTTTTCTGATATTTTTTGGAAGATTGTTATATTTGATTATTCCGTCATATAAAAGCGATTTTTTTCCGAAATTACTTTTTGCTGGTATAGTTTGATAATTTATACAACGTCTGGTGTTATGATCATGCAATGTCTTATTCTCCTGAAGTGTAATGTTTGATTTTTTTTCTTTTAAAATAATAGCCGGAATTAGAATACAAATTTTTAATTTATAAATGTTTTGAACGTGTAAATACCCCTTCGGTCTATACTTATACATTAACAGTTGGTTAATGTGGTAATTTGTGTATACAGGGTGTCCCATAACTTATGGGCCGTAGAGTAACTGGAGATACTAGACATCAAACTAAGCCGATTAAGTCATATAAGTTTTTTCGGATTGTTACTCGTTCTAGAGATACAGGGTGTTGAAAGTAAAAGTTTATTCTCGTAAATAAGCCATAATTTTAAAACGGTTTAATGAATCGAATTGAAAGTTGGCAGTATTATGTTTTTATGAGCAAGAATTAAGAATTTGTGGACATTTTTAAGTTTCACACTAGATGGCGCTAGTATGATTTTTTTCTTACCTGTGATATTAGGTTTTTTTCAATAAAAGTTTCTTAAAGAAGGGCATTTTCTGAGTCAAAAAGGTGTACCTGATTGATCTTAATATCTTTAACGGTTTTCGAGATATTTCCCTTTAAACATCCCAAAGCATAAAAAAACATAGTACATAATTAAATTAATATTTTAATTATCACAAAGCAATAAATTCGAAACAGTGGAACAAAAACAAGAAGCTCACTTTAGTAAATGTTGAAAGTGACCACCGTTGACCTCAATACACTTTATTAAACTTTTAACTAAATAAATAATAATATTAATAATAATAATAATAATAAACTTTTACTTTTAACACCCTGTATCTCTAGAACGAGTAACAATCCGAAAAAACGTATACGACTTATTCGGCTTAGTTAGTAGTTAGTATCTCCAGTTACTCTACGGCCCATAAGTTATGGGACACCCTGTATATTTAGTAACTTTATTTTGCAATTTTTGTAATGGTTTTGTTTAATAAACAAGCAGACCTCATTGTTGGTGTCTAAGAACTGGTCTGTTGTTTAAACAGCAAGCATAAAGCCACAAAGTCTTGGATATAGGGTATATAAGTAGACGGGGGCTATTTTTCTACATCACGGAGTTTTTTTAATAATAGTAATATGTTGTAGTAATATCTTACCTCCAGCTATGAATTTCATTCAATTCATCTTTCAAATAATGTATTTCTTTGTCACATTGCTCAGATAACTGTTGAATGTTCGTGAATTTTTGAGTTCGTTGCAGTGTTTCATATTGGTCGGAATTCCGAATCTCTTTTTCTCTCTTGATTGGAGGAATTGTGGCATCTTGTTTGACATTAAAACTTACATTGTCACTTGGAGTGTACACAAATTGATAATCTGTGAATAGATAAGGACTGTATACAGGGTGTCCGGGAGAATGTGGGAAATCTCCCGGATATGAAAAAACACGTTAAAAGAATACTACAAGTTCATATAAACTTCTTTCGTATCGGCCTCCTCTTCGGAGATATGGGCTCCCAAAGAGCTCCCATGGAATTAAGTTTTTGACACATAATTATTAAACCAACAGGTATATTTCAATTTTTTTTTCATTTGATGTATACCAGGTAAAACCCTTCAAATTACTATCCCAGAAAGTGTTGCGAATTACTCACAGCTGCAGTGACGGACTAGCTGTGACACTAATGTGCCCATTTTTTTACGCCCTGTATGATAAAAACTTTGGATAACGTTTTTTACATACCCTTAACTATTGATTAAAAATTAAGTACTCTTCATTCATGTCGTTAATCCTAACCGTTTTCGGAAAAACGTCATTTTATTGCCATAATATATTAAGCAGTTAAAAGTGAACATTTATAATTTATAGGAACAAAGATGTAGTATTTTATTGAAATACGCTAAATATACATGATGTAAATATGTTAAAAATTACGTTTTTCCGAAAACGGTTAGGATTAGCGACATGAATGAAGAGTACTTAATTTTTAGTCAATAGTTAAAGGTATGTAAAAACGTTGTCCAGAGTTTTTATCATACAGGGCGTAAAAAAAATAGGCACATTAGTGTCACAGCTAGTCCGTCACTGCAGCTGTGAGTAATTCGCAACACTTTCTGGGATAGTAATTTGAAGGGTCTTACCTGGTATACAAAAATTGAAATATACCTGTGGGTTTAATAATTATGTGTCAAAAACTTGATTCCATGGGAGCTCTTTGGGAGCCCATATCTCCGAAGAGGAGGCCGATACGAAAGAAGTTTATATGAACTTGTAGTATTCTTTTCACGTGTTTTTTCATATCCGGGAGATTTCCCACATTTTCCCGGACACCCTGTAGAGGTGAAACGCCAAAAAAATAAAAACTTATTATATGTAGAAATAATATCTGAAATGTTAAAAATAGGCGAGACTAATGTCAGCTTCTAAAAACAATACTTTATTTAGCCAGTTTTACGAAGTCGATATCTAGCACATTCCCATTTAAAAAGTATTGTGAGTTTTACAAAAGTATTGATTGCCAGGAATACCCTTAAAATGTCAAACTATCGAAATAAAAATTATTATATTACCTACAAATAATATGTGTAAAATTTAGTGCATTCTTCTTATACAGTACTTACAATAATATCCACTCCCACATATCCCAATTGCAATGACCATAGCAAATAGGTGGGTGACTATTCCTAAAAAGAAAAAGGGTCGGTAAATATCTACCGTGCGAGCAAAAATTATTTGCATCGAAGAGGGCTATGCATCTAAGGACGTAATGCTTAGCCGTAGAGCTTAATACCTGTTGGGTATAAGTAACTACCTGAATTAACAATCAATTAGTTATTTTGTCATCTTTGACAGTCGTTACAAGTAATTTGATTCATCGCTAATTTTTTCAATTTCTTGAACAATTCACACAATGGGCTTTACGGAACAGCACAAAACATTTATGGTTGAAGCGTATTTTCGAAACGGGGTTAGAGTAAATGGTGAGTGGCAATACAATCCGGGTTTGCGCATGGACGATTTTCACGAACATTTTCCTAACGTTGTTTTTATTGTTGGAGATTTTTATCATTGCCTGAAAAGAACCGTGGCTGTGTTTAGGGAAACAGGTTCTATACAACCCAAAAAGGAGCAGAAAGACCATCTGTAAGAACAGAAGAACTTGTTGCAAACGTTCGTGGAATAATGCAAAATACGCCAACAAATTGTATAAGACGCCTGTCAAAAGAAGTGGGAAAAACTTATGGAACATGCAGGACTATTCTTAAGAAGCAGCTAAATTTATTTCCTTATAAAGTGCAAGTATTCCAAGAAATACAAGCCGCAGATTTTGAAAGACGCAGGAATTACTCTCAATGGTTTACCCAAAATTGATTGGAAGGAAATAATTTATTAGATCTGGCATTTTTTTCGGATGGTTCCACCTCTCCGGTTATGTGAATTCTCAGAATTCACGCATGTGGAGTAGTAAAAATCCCCATTTTTTTGTAAAGTCCGCATTGCACCCTCAAAAAATTGGTGTCTGGTTAGCGGTTTCCCGAAGAAGAATTGTTGGTCCTATTTTTATCCATGACACAGTTACAGCACAGCGGTATAGAGACAATATTTTGAATCCATTTGTGGAGCAATTACTTGACGACGAATTACGTTTTGGATATTTTCAACAGGACGGTGCAACCGCCCATACAGCCGCCGAAACTATTAACTATACTTACGCAATTTTTTCGACTACAGATTGATCAGTTTTCGATCAGACATTGAATTCCCACCTAGATCACCTTGTTTAACGGTTATGGATTACTTCGTTTTTCCTCATTTAAAGAACACTATTTTTAAATCACCAGTTGCAAATTTAGAACAATTACAAGAAAGGATTATTCAAGAATGTGGTAACATTTCTCCACAGATGCTGGTCAACACTTTCGAAAATATGATGAGACGTGTGAATTTATGCTTAGAGCATGGCGGTGGCCAATTTCAGCAATTTATGTAATTATTTTTCTTTTTCTTTCTGTATATTCTTACTTTGTTAATTTTGTAAACAACAAATATAAATTTGTATTTGTCTACTTATTTTATCACTCATTAGTTTGGCATATCATGTCTTAATATGAATTTGACAAAATTTTAACCTAGATTTGGTTAGATATATCGTCCCCATATAATAATAAATAATAATAATAATAAATGTCTTTATTTATAGCTTGAAAGTAAACAGTTTCTAAAATGTTCTTAAAAGGTGGCGAGATCTAGCGTAATCGCTACTCATCTAACCACCTACCCATTACAAAAAAAAAACTTAAAATATAGGTAACTACTAGGTACTACATAGTAATAAAATATTAATATAACACATATAATGAACTTAATAATTACAGAAAGTAGAGTGTTATCGATAGAGTAAATTAACCTATAATAAAAGAAAAAGACAATTCAGAGAAAACAGTATATAAGACGATTTTTTAAATAGTTTTATCAAAAGGGGAAAAAACAACAATATTGCTTAGCCTAACATCAAAATATACGGAAATAAGATTCTAAATAGTAAGTGCAATAGAATTTTTACCAAACATAAAATATTTATTTACTTTTGATGTACTCTTCGATGCGCCTCTTGAACACCGGAACGCTCGAACTTGCCTTTACTTCCAGAGGTAAAGAATTATAACATTTGGTAGCATTATAAGAAAAGGAACGCTGAAATAAAGCAGTTCTGTGCCTTGGAACAGTATATAGAAAATTATAACGTGCAGTTAGTTGATGTGTGTCTAATCCCCGTTTAAGCTTCTGTAAGAGGTACTCAGGCTGCTGAAACATACCGACCTTAAAAACCAAGGTACACGTATGCAGAAAATATCTAGAGTCTAATCTCAATCAACCTGACACCAGGTAACTAGGGGAGATATGGTCGAACTTCCTAACTCCGCAGGAAAATCGAAGACAACCATTTTGCAACTTTTGCAAACTACCCCTATCCCTGGCTGTCAAAGCAGGCCAAATAATACATCACAATAAGAAACAAGAGACAAAATGAGAGATTCACAAAGTTTCAATTTAATGTTTCGACCTAAAATGTCTTTATATAGGTATAAGGTTTTTAATTTACCATAGCTTTTCTGTAAAATATATGACACGTGACCATCAAATCTGAGTTTCCTATCAAAATATACTCCCAAGTTTTTAGCAGAATCAACATCATTAATCCTTACATTTATCTTAATATTAAGAACATCGTCAAGACTCCTCTGTCCAAACACGAGCAGTTGCGTTTTAGCTTCATTAAGTATGGAAATGTCACAAATTGTGCCAAGATCATTATTTATACGTTCCTGCGCTACCAGTGCTTCGCAGCTTTTAAAGAAGCAATAAAGTTGAATATCATCAACAAATTGGTGCGAGTTAAGGTATTTTAAGTATGTACTAAAATCAGCAGTGTAAACAGAAAATAACAAAGGCCCCAGGATACTACCCTGAGGAACACCACGCCTAACTTCCATAAACGACGAAGTAACTCCACACATATCATTGTAATCTAAACCAAGCCCTACGTTTTTAATCCAAGCCCTCTCTGATGGAAATAATTTTTGCTCACACGGTATTATACGCTCAGTGCGCCAACATTAATGATTTTTTCAGGAAAGATGAATTTTGGGGCGTGGATTACAAATCTGAAATTAATTTTAGCCGAAAACGTTAAAGTAATTTTTAAGATATTTCTTCGGAAAGTGCTGATTCTTAAAGGTTGGGTTTCTGATGCTAAAATCGCATTTATAACCATTGCTGATACAAGAATTAAGAAAAAATTAGTAAAATAGGTCATGTTTCATGCAGTTTGGTACTTTTTCCCCTAACTTTTGTTGGAGCTAAAGATTACCAAAATATAACCGTTGATTCGTCGAACACAACAAAATCATTTTTCATAGTAGGCTATGACAAACTAAAAACAAATTCATAACCTTGGTCCGAAAGATTTTTAAAATAAATATTTTAACTGAAACTCAATAAAATGTGCCCTTTTCTTTGAATTTCTAACGTGGAAGAAGTGAAATATCATTGTGTAAAATAAAAAAGAGCGATTCATTTCCAATAAAGGAGAAAAATCGTTTTAGAATCGTAATCTACGCCCTAAAATTCATCATTCCTGAAAAAATCATCAATTTTGGCGTAGTGCTACGATTAACTATTTATCGTCAATTCTTCCTAATATTATTATACGTGCAATTTTTGTCTGTCTTAGATGTAAGCTCCTTCGGGAAGGAGAGAATAATAACAAATTCCGAATTTAAAAACACATCACCAAGTTTTACGTTACCTCTGCACATGCTGCTGTTTTGCTGCCTACCACGGGTCATGCAATAATATGCCGGTAGTAGTTCTGCAAGGTCCGGTTCTCCATACATTGACATGTTTATTAATTTTTAATTTCTCTAGAATTTTCGTATCACAATAATTCCTCACACACGTTGCATTTAATGATGGACGTAATGATATTATGTCAGAATGGCGATGGCGGATAAACTGGTAGTTGTCAAAATGATTCAACTGTTTTTGCACAGCCTACTTTAAAATTTGTAAAACCAAGATGGCCTTGTGGGTTAGTTGTGTTTGTTTTCCAAGGCCTGCTATAATTCTATTGGTAGGGACTAATAAATCATTAGATTTTTGGAGCTTAATTAATTTCGGGTTGCACAAAGATTTGAAACAATAATTAACTAACCAGCAATTTTGACATAAGTGAATGAACTGATGTAAAAAAAATTGTGCTTAGCCTTTTGATGTGACTCTGCGCAAATTAATATTCTTTTACTAAATTTAATTTAAGAAAAATTGCGCTGAGATCACAACGCTAAGTTAAATAACAAAAACGACGTGTTCAGATTCGTCATATTATCTACTCTCCAAAATATCATTTGTCTATACTTAAAACCCAATATTATATGCAGTGACGTAGCAATCGAAACCATGGAAACTGCCAAAATACTGTGTTATTATCATTGGCGGTTTGCCTTGATTTCCATGGTTTCGACTGCTACGTCACTGCATATAATATTGGGTTTTTAGTATAGTAGATACTTACATAATATATTATTTTTACGTATGACCCACACGACACGATCATTGCGTATTACATCATTCATTTCGGCTTATTTTGAGTAATGTAATAAGAGTTATTAAATCACTAGTGAGGAAGTGAGTTAATTACATCATAACTCATTTTGTAATAAAAGCTGGAGAACTTGAAAACGTTTATTTACAATAATTACAACATAATTACACATAATAACAAGCTATATTTATATAAAATCTGGTCATAAAGTCATTAGTTGTCCACAAAATCCTTCTAATTTTTCTTTAAAAATGCTCGAAGTTGGGTATACTTGCTTACATCTAAATTTTGCTTCATAGAAATGGTGGCCCTCAGCATAAAATAGAAAGCTCAAAGACTGAAAGACCTGTACATGTCTGCTAAGCCTTGACAATAAGCAGAAATATCTTCTCTTGCAATTGATTTGCTACATTCTTTTCGGCACACCATTCAATAAAGCTAGTATAAACTTATTTTTGATATTTAGATGGCAACAGCGAAGACACTACATTGGCCACGGTTTCTTCAATGTCTGAATATAGGCTTTGTAGATCATCCATCTCGATTTCTTCTACTTTTCTCAATAAACCGCACAAAATACATGATATTATAATAATATAATATAGTTTTGGTGACAGGACATGCCAATAGGATGACTTTATTTACAAAACATTTACGGAATCCAAACCACGTGACTTTAAATGACAGTGGAGGGCAACTAGGGATGTGCCATACGATACGATATTTTTGAGTATCGATATTTTATCTTCCGATATTTTGTATCGATATTTTTTATTCGATATTTTGTATCGATATTTTTTATTCGATATATAATGAGTATCGAAATATTTTACTCAGTATCGTTCAGATAGTATCAATAGATCCCAAAATTCCAAAACCCACGCATCTTTCGTGCTGCATTTGCTGCTCTTCTCCCTCAATCCGCGCGCACACAAAGCTTTGGCTATCCTTTCTTGGTATACAGAATGCCAGTATTGCCTATATTCTATATACCTATCTATATTTGTATCGATCTGGATCGATACAAAAGATCGATACTTTCAGAGTATCGGAACATCCCTAAGGGCAAAAAGCATTTAGCCACTTGCACCAATTATAAAGCAGTATTTGCCAACCACTGTCATTTTTGACACATCGTTTGATTGCCTAATACACTAAATACGTCATACGACTGGTAAAATCATATGCTACTTCAATTTTTAACATCCCAAAAAAATGTCCATTTGACACATCGTATCAAAATCGTAATTTTTAATGTCGAGATTTTATTTGACTGGTCGTAGAAAAAATGTTGTACAGGGTGGTTCATGTAAGATGACCCGCTATCCGATATCAGAATCTGTAACACCTAGAAGAAAAGTTAAATAAAAAGTTTTTTGGATTGGCTTATATTTTTAAAGTATATTAGTTTCACGTCTACAGAGCGTTTAGTTTCTCCTGACCAAGTACCAACTTTCTTATTTTAAAGGAAACGCCCTATATACTTTTTAAATTTTCGAATTCTACATTCAATTACAAGCAATGTTTATTACAACATGCTTTTTAAATTTTTGAGTAGTTTTTCAGTTCTATTTTATAACCTTTTTTGAACAAAATCAGCATCTTGAAAAATGACGCGTTTATGTCTTTATGTTTGTGTTCCTATATGTCCTTTTTCTAAATTAAGCCCGGAACAGCATACAGGGTGTGTAGAACGCTGGTCCTAAGTTGTCAATATTTAGAGATTAATATCACATCATAACTTCATCAAACAAGTTTGTCGAAATGTCACGTCCATGTCCAATGCATTTTTGGGAATGCTAGAAGTACAACATTACTACAGATTAAGGAAAATGTATATTTTAATCATTTATGATGAAGTTACAAAACGTGTTTTTAAAAAAAATTAGCAACTTAACTAAATATCCTAATTTTAGCAAGTAATATTTTTACCCCATTTCTTTTGGCGGTAGTTATAATAATGGTCACAGTTCTCAGAAATATTCCAATATCTGGGCAACCGTTAATTTTATGTATAGATATACAGTATGTCTCTGTAAGTTTGCATCATATGGAAAACTTTTTTATTATTCATTTTACGAAAAAAAGTTATTCTTCATAAAAACCTCTGCATGGTCTAAAACCTAAAATGCAACCATCAAGTATCGAAATTTTCCAGTCATATACGAGGTTTGTCAAAAAATGTGAATTTTTCCTAAGAATGTAAATTTTTCCCAAGAGTAAAGTACCTTTATTTTTGACATTATCAAAAATTGTTATTTAAAAAAGTTGATCAAAACTAAAAACCACGTCTAAATATGCAATATCACGCATTCAATTAATTAAATAATTAAAAAATTAAATAATTAATAATAAATTAATAAAATAAATTTTCAACATAAATGCGTATAATTGCACATTTAGACGTGGTTTTTAGTTCTGATCAAGTTTTTTTAATAACAATTTTTGATATTGTCAAAAATAAAGGTACTTTACTCTTGGGAAAAATTTACATTCTTTGGAAAAATTCACATTTTTTGACAAACCTCGTATATGAGTGGAAATTTTCGATATTTTATGGTTGCATTTTAGGTTTTAGACCATGCAGAGCTTTTTATGAAGAATAACTTTTTTTCGTAAAATGAATAATAAAAAAGTTTTCCATATGATGCAAACTTACGGAGACATACTGTATATAAATACTGCATAATTTAATGTAGTTATATACAGGGTGTTCCATTTAAAAAAGTTGAGATATAAATCTTCAAGAATTGACAGCTTTGTACCAGCGTTCTAAACACCCTGTATGCTGTTTCGAGCTTAACTTAGAAAAGGGACATAAATTGATTAATAAATTAGCAAATACATTAATAGTATTAGGAAACAAATACTTTTAAACATGAACACATGTAATTTTTTAAGAGACTAATTTTATCCAAACATTTTTTTAAAAATCGAATAACTGAAAAATTACTCAAAATTTAAAAAAACCTGTTGTACTACATAATCCTTGCTTGTAATGGAATGTAGAATTCGAAAATGAAAAAATATATATGGTATTTCATTTAAAATAAGAAAGTTAGTACTTGGTCAGGAGAAACCAAGACACCCTGTAGACGTGAAAATAATATACTTTAAAACTATAAGCCAATCCAAAAAACGTTTGTATATAACTTTTCTTAACTGGTGTTACAGATTGTCAGGTTGGATAGATTAGTGGGTCATCTTATGTGAACCGTCCTGTACAGGGTGTCCCAAATTCGATGCTCACTATTGGGATATTGGAAACTATGGAAGATACAGCAAATGTAATATTGGGCAAAGTTGGATAATTAGGAACTTAAGTTTATTTATTTATTTATTCAAATTACAAACAATAGCAATACAGCCGGTGGTTGTATATTAGTTACATAACATAACATTTAAAACAAACATAAGTAAATACAAGTAAAGAACATATTAGACAACATTTAAAACCATGTAAATGTTAAAATACAAAGAATAATAAAAAAGTAGGTATATACTAAGAAGGAACATGTTTGCATCTATATATAATAATATATGTCCTTTAATCCCGTCAAATCTTTATTCTGACCCAATTAAAGGTTTAAAAGAGGCCAAAGAGGGCATTCCTCCCTCAAAAATTGACAGGCTATTCCAGAGATCGATTCCAACCCCCAAAATAGAAAACAAACCAGTGTTTGTACGCCAGAAGGGCTTTTTGATTTTAAATTGATGATCTGATCGCGATCGATAGGTGGCGTTAGCGACAGCGCGATTCAAATTCAGCAGTGCACTAAAACGGTTGTAAATTTTGTACACTAATATCCCTACAAAATATTCACGTCTGACCCTCAGCGTCTGCCAGCCCAGCAGTTTCATGGCCTCCGTCGGACTAAAATCACGCCCAAAGTTCAAAAATACCCAACGAACCGCCCTACGCTGGACCATCTCTAATTGGTCACTTAAGGTTTGTTGATGCGGATGCCAAACAGTAGCACAATATTCCAGGCAAGGTCGCACAAGAGATATATAAGCCTTTGCCCTAGCCTCCGGCTTCGCCTTTCTGAGGTTTCTCATAACAAAATTGAGAATCTGATAACCATGTGAAACAGTTTTTCTTATGTGAACAGACCAGTTTAGTTTACTTGTAAGCGTAACCCCAAGGTACTTGAACTCGCTTACAAGTTTAATGGGTATACCATGCAGAATATAATTATAATAGACTTTTTTCGTACCGAATGATATATTGTACGATTTTTTCGTATTAATTTTCATTTTATGTTCTAGAACCCAACTTTCAATTAACTTCAAGTCGTTCTGTAGTCTCACACAGTCCAACTGATCCACAATTCTTCTGTAGATTATACAATCATCAGCAAATAATTTGATATTAGAGGCAATGTCCAAAACAATGGAGTTAATGAAAATGAGAAAAGTCAACGGTCTCAAAACACTTCCCTGGGGCACACCCGAAGTAGTGGTTTTAACATCTGAAATTTCATTATCCACCTTGACACACTGCGTTCTGCCACTGAAAAAACAGAGAATCCAACGTACAACCCTCTTATCGATTATTTATTTTTTCTATCAACAAATCATGAGGTACTACATCAAAAGCCTTCTGAAAATCTATCGCTATCACATCCAACTAACCCCCCTGATCGACAACATCCGCCACCTCCTGCGAAAACAACGCTAAAGCTGTCTCACATGAGTAACCCGGTCGGAAGCCATGTTGGCCAGCACAAAAAAAGCCCATATTGTCCAACTCTCTGCGAATGTACTCACTGATTAATCGCTCCATAACTTTGCAGCAGATACTAGTTAGGCTCACAGGGCGATAATTGGAAGGATCAGACCTCGGTCCTGACTTGTGTATAGGAACCACAATGGCACGCTTCCAGTCTTCCGGCAGTACGCCATTGTTAATGGTCATATTAAATAATACTTCCAAGTAGGAAGCTATGAAAAATCTTGCCAGGTAAAGAAGTTCACCACAAAGTCCATCAGGTCCAGTCGTATAGCTACGCTTTATTACTTTCAAACGCTTTAAAATATCAGCATAAACAAATGTGAATGCACTTGCCCCCATCTCATGATTTGATAAGCTGCGCAATGCAGGATACGACCTAGGCGAGAAAACAGATACAAACTTATTATTCAACATAGTTGCCTTTTCAGCACTGCTTATAGCGACGACCCCATTTTCCTTTAGGACCGGTACCGACCTTGACGAACACTTTCTTGAACGCAGATATGCTGGTGATCAATGACGAAAATTCCTACTACTTCCGGAAATATCTGAAAAAAAACGAAAACTTCATCATATTTCCCACTCGGGGCTGTAATAATGCCAATTCCGCACTTTTAATGCAAATAACTATTACTGCATTCGTTTTTATATGAGCTTATCAAAATTTATACCGATTTTAATATTCCAAATAATCCATAAATAGGGCCTCTTCAGCCTGGATAACAATACACTATTTTATACCGCGAATCGCGATTCCATTTTTATCTTTAAGATTATAAAAAAAGTGTCACGACAAGAATAGCCACTGATATCAGCCCTTCCCGATATCCTTTGCGGCGCCCGGGAAAACCGGGAGACAAAGCGACCATCTGTGCAGTTTCCCAAGTCGCCACTTTATGCTATTACCGTGAGAGTGGAAAACATGGAAACCTTCTATGGGAAATCAATTAGGGAACACGCGGTTTTACTTTATTTTTTGCGCCTTGAGATCGGTGTGAAAGTAAAAGAACCGTGGAAATGACGGAACGTAGTATTATCCATAAACATAAAATATAAAAGGAGATAAAACTGTTTACATTTCGTCCTGATCAGAAAACATTTTTAACAGAAATTAATGACGACAAATATCTGCTCACTGCGCCAGTTCCACCGCCTGTTAATTAATTACTAGATGCGTTTGCGATGTGCACCTATTAAGTAATAAATATAGTTTAAAAAAACTAAAAAACACGCTTTGATAACACTGGCCGACAAAAAAATTTTTTTTTTGTTGTAACAAAGCTAAATAGCATCTTGTGGTAGAATGGACCTATCCAAATACGAAAATGAGAAAAAAAAAGTTGTAACACGTAACGGTTTCTTGTTACATTTATAGAACCACATTTAATGTTACAATATTTAATATCTATTGAAAAAATAATTTAGGAATTGTCTAACTGTGTATATCGACTATATTTAAATTTTTACACCTACTAAACATACCTTACATCTAGAAAAAACACAAACATTGCAAATATTAACTGAACACACTAATTAAATTTTATTTTTTCCTTTTATGAGGGGTCATATCTTCTCTTTTCAAAAACCAACAGGAATCACCCATCATGGCTGGATTCCATCGTCCTTGATAGCAAATTTCCATTGTCCTGATATCCTGGTGGAACCTTTTACCCTGTTCGTCACTGACAGCTCCCAAATTTTCAGGAAAAAATGACAGATGGGAATGGAGGAAGTGAATTTTTAATGACATTCGGGCACCAAGCGATTTGTAGGAATCTAAAAGTTCATCAACTAACTGTTGATAGTTTGCATCCATATTGTTGCCCAAAAATCCCCTTACTATACTAACAAATTAGTGCTCTGAGTTCCTGCCTGGTAAGCTTCTCTGTAAAGTTGACATCGTCCAGCAATTTTCTGATTTGTGGCCCAATAAAAATACCTTCCTTTAATTTGGCATCACTTAACTGGGGAAAGACTTGTCTTAGGTATTTGAATCCATCACCGTCTTTATTCATAGCTTTCACAAAGTTTTTCATCAGCTCAAGTTTAATGTGAAGAGGAGGCAGAAGGACTTTTTTGGGGTCTACAAGAAGTGCAAACTTAACATTTTGAGATCCCGGCTGAAATTCACTTCTTTGTGGCCAATCTTTTATTATATAATGCTGATCTACTGCACGACTGTCCCACAAACAAAGAAAACAGCAATATTTTGTAAATCCTCCCTGAAGTCCTACTAAAATTCCTACAGTTCAGGTAATTTTTCTGTTATAAAATGCATCCATTTTTACCGCCCCTAATTAAATTGACTACCTGCTAAAGTAAAATGGTCTTATTAAGCTATTGAAAAATGGTATGTATTGGGGCTTTCCGAATATTTTTTCTATTATTAAAAGGGTATTTCCATTTTAAAAATAAAGAGCTGACCTGTGTTAGAAAAATCGTGTCGGCCAGTGTTATCAAAGCGTGTTTTTTAGTTTTTTTAAACTATATTTATTTTTCATTTTTTAGTTTGAGTTATTGTTAAGATTTTTTTTTGAGTAGATTCAGCTAGATTGGTAGATTATTGTATTGTCAGCGGTTCTTGATAAGTCTACAAAATTTAAATTAAATCTGACCGTTTAAAGTGGGTCAAAATCGGGTTCAAAGAAGTCGGTTACAAACAAACATACATACAAACCCGAACTAACGACAAAAATTTTCAATCGAAATTTTATTTTGACGGGTAGAATTTTTAAAAAAATTTTCTCTATTCTTAGCGACAATATCTATACGACCCCACGTTTGTTTCATTACTATCGGTTATTGTAATAATTCTGACATATTGACAGGTGTCAAATTTTGACAAGAGAATTTTTTGTGTATTTTTTTCAACTTTCCACCGTTAATATACAAACGACCTAGGTAGTTTTTTTCCATTAATATAATTTTTTTTTAAACGATTTGACATATTGACAGCTGTCAAATTTTGACAGGAGAATTTTTTGCGTGTAGATTATTGTATTGTCAGCGGTTATTGATAACATTGACAAAATTTAAATTAAATCTGACCGTTTAAAGTGGGTCAAAATCGAATTCAACGAAGTCGGTTACGGACAAACAATAATAAAATATATACTAAAAATAAAATAGTATACTAAATAACTGCTTTTTATTTGCATTCTCGATCAGTTCACTTTTAAATGAACTGCCCTAAAATGATCTGATCCAAAATGCATCAAATAAAACTGGCTTTTATTCTGTTTCGGACTACGTCAGTGTCATTTGTCACGTAAATTTTGTTGATGTTATGGTTATTCTCGATTTGATTATATTTTACAAGAAATAAACACTTTGATGTACTTACTATTATAGCTAATTTCTCCTCCGAATCCTCTGATTTTAAATTTTAGATTACGGGCAAATATTTTATATTTTTATCTGTGGTTTGAGGTTAGGCTTCGCCAAGTATCTGTCAAAACAACTCCCACCTTTTACTTCTGACCAGTTCATTTTAAGTGATCCAAATTTGCGGGTTTGTTCACGTTACGTATTTTAAGTATTATATGGGTCTGGAGAAGGAAGGGGGGCAATTAACCCCTTTTCCCCTCTCTCAATACACCCCTGTCTTGGACATATACATTTTCTTGTTCAATTTAGTCGCAATAATAGGGTGGTTAGATAAACAAGGTCACAAAGCGCCATTGATACACATGTCAAAATCACACACCACTCGAGACTTGCGAGTGAAATGTAAGTTTTATATGATTTTGTTTGTGGATTCTTTGGAACGAGATCTGTAGAAATATTTTGGGCTAGTGTTGGTGTAAAATCCGTACATTTTTTCGTCTTTCTTAAACTAAAACTGCGCTCTGTTTTATAAAAATTTTTTAAATAATCTTCGACACCTTCTTTTTAAGAAGGTTTTTCTTCTTACCCAGTTTATTTGGTTGGTTTAGACCCCCTTTAATAACTTTTTCACATACTCAGTATGGTTTAACCTTTATCAATTTTCTTCATGTTATGTCTCTTCTACACATCAAGTTTTTAATTCCATAAAATATCCATTAAGGTTTTACACCATTTTCTCTTTTGCTAAAACCATCAGCACTAAATAAATTTTCTGTCTCCTGATGATGAACGTTTCTACATTCGAAACATGTAGAGACCCCTAGAGAATTTTTATTCTATTAAATTTTGTGGAGGAAGACTTTTGGTTTTTTTCTTTCTTTCCTATAGGTACTTTTAAAAATACTTATTAAGTGTGAGATTACAGAAACTCTGCATCTTACGTCTGTAGCTGCAAGTAGCAGTTTGTAGATGCAAATTACAAAACGGTAATTCCAAAAAACGTCTGCAAATTTGCAGAAGGTTGGAAGGTCCTGCAAACTTGCAGAATGTATAAAATTTATTAAAAAGTAACCTATATTTTGGGGATTTGACGGACAATGGTATTGGTGGTTATTTACAATTTGTATCCGATTTTTATCTAAAAAAAAAACAAGGGAACGTTAACAATTAAGTTCATTAATTCATTATTGCCATGGATTTGGGCATATTTTACGTATTTGGCGGTCGATATCAATAAACCATTTGCATCAAAGAGGGCCTTGCATCTAACGACGTAATGCATTGCCGTAGAGCCTAATACCTGTTGGGTGTCAGTAACTACCTAAATTAACAAACAATCAGTTATTCCGTCATCTTTGTCAGTCGTTACAAGTATAATTTGATTCATCATTTTCCTAACGTTGCATTTATTGCTGGGAATTTTTATCATTGCCTGAAAAGAACCGTGGCTGTGTTTAGGGAAACAGGTTCTATACAACACAAAAAAGGAGCAGAAATGCCATCTGTAAGAACAGAAGAACTTGTTGCAAACGTTCGTGAAATAATGCAAAATACGCCAACAAATTGTATAAGACGCCTGTCCCAAGAAGTGGGAAGATCTTATGGAACATGCAGGACTATTCTTAAGAAGCAGCTAAATTTATTTCCTTATAAAGTGCAAGTATTCCAAGAAATACAAGCCGCAGATTTTGAAAGACGCAGGAATTACTCTCAATGGTTTACGCAAAATTTATTGGAAAGAAATGATTTATTAGACCTGACATTTTTTTCGGATGAAGCCTGGTTCCACCTCTCCGGTTATGTGAATTCTCAGAATATACGCATGTGAAGTAGTGAAAATCCCCATTTTTTTGTAGAGTCCACATTGCACGCTCAAAAAATTGGTGTCTGGTTAGCTGTTTTCCGAAGAAGAATTGTTGGTCCTATTTTTTTCCATGACACAGTTACAGCACAGCGGTTTAGAGACAATATTTTGAATCCATTTGTGGAGCAATTACTTGACGACGAACTACGTTTTGAATATTTTACAGGACGGTGCAACAGCCCATACAGCCGCCGAAACTATTAACTACTTACGCAATTTTTTCAACTACAGATTGATCAGTTTTCGATCAGACATTGAATTCCCATCTAGATAACCTTGTTTAACAGTTATGGATTACTTCGTTTTTCCTCATTTATTTAAAGAATACTATTCTTAAAACACCAGTTGCAAAGTTAGAACAATTACAAGAAAGGATTATCCAAGAATGTTATAACATTTCTCCAGAGATGCTGGTCAACACTTTCGAAAATATGAAGCGACGTGTGAATTTATGCTTGGAGCATGGCGGTGGCCAATTTCAGCAATTTATGTAATTATTTTTCTTTTTCTTTTGTATATTCTTATTTTGTTAATTTTGTAAACAACAACAATAAATTTGTATTTGTCTACTTATTTTATTGCTCATCAGTTTGGCATATCATGTTATAATATGAATGTGACAAAATTTTAACCTAGATTTGGTTAGATGTATCGTCCCCATATCATTGTGATCGAAACCAAGCCCTACGTTTTTTAATCCAAGCCCTCTTTGATGCAAATAATTTTTGCTCGCACGGTACCATCTATAGGTAACAGATCATTGGTTACAATTCCTTTTCGGAAATGCTCCAAATTTACAGCTATTTTTATAAGTAATGCTCCCTTTAGAAGTCTTAATAATGCAAACCTAATCTATGTACCTACATATAGGTGCCAATTACTAATCTCCACTTCGTCCTTCAGGCAACGGCAAGTGCTATTTTTCGCTTTGTCAGAACAAATACTAGGTATTTCTTCCACACATCCGACCGGACTATAAAAAACCTAAAATATTAATTCAACAACCCCCGTTAATGACCAAAAAACCCCTATCACCTCAAAGGGTGAACTACTGGGTGAACTCTTAACATGCACCAGACCAATCGGGTGTGTTCAACCCTTAACCGGGGACCAATGAAATCGCGCGGCCTCGGTCTGTGCACCAGTGATCGACGCTCTTTTAACCCTCTGTCGCAGGAGGCGGGTTAACGTACAGGGTGAGTGGAACGCGACGGCAAGATGTAGAGTGGAAAATGTTTAGCTATCTTGGTTTTGTCGTTTAACTGTGTTGAGAGCGGCTGGTGGTTTTTGATAGAGGTAAGCGTATTTTAATATTATTAGAATTGTGGATTTTGAATTTTTTTTGTTGGTTTTTACTTTAAAAGGAAATACTAGTGACGCATTCACCATTTCATGTTCTCATCAATATTTCGTTTAGTTTTCGTTTTTTCGAAATAGCGGCCGAACAAACCCGTCTTTGAGTAGCACTTAGCTACAGTTTTGAGCTAAAAAAAAATTAATTGATAAATTAATAAAAGCAAAAAACGAAATTGCATCAAATTAGCCCTTTTTTTTCAATAATTTGTAAATCTGACTTTTTTAACGTAAAACAGTAGTTTAAAGAAGTGGTCCATTCTCCAAGAGACCGGTTTCTATTAAACAAATAAAACTAAAACAACACCAAGTCGTCGTCTCGTCAAGTCACTATTTAATCAAGGTAAGAAAAATTTAGAGGTTTTTTTCTATTGAATGTTTTATGTTAAACACTTTTTAGGTCTAATGATGCCCATACTATAGGGCGAAACATATGTCACGTTTTTGTTTTTTAATTTTTTTGTTAAAAACACGAGCAAAAATTATTTGCATCAAAGAGGGCTTTTTTTAAAAAACGTAGGGCTTGGTTTAGATCACAATGATATGGGGACGATATATCTAACCAAATCTAGGTTAAAATTTTGTCAAATTGATATTATGACCATGATATGCCAAACTAATGAGTAATAAAATAAGTAGACAAATACAAATTTATTTTTGTTGTTTACAAAATTAACAAAGTAAGAATATACAGAAAGAAAAAGAAAAATAATTACATAAATTGCTGAAATTGGCCACCGCCATACTCCAAGCATAAATTCACACGTCTCTTCATATTTTCGAAAGTGTTGACCAGCATCTCTGGAGAAATGTTACCACATTCTTGGATTTTCTTGTAATTGTTCTAAATTTGCAACTGGTGTTTTAAAAATAATGTTCTTTAAATGAGGGAAAACGAAGTAATCCATAACCGTTAAACAAGGTGATCTAGGTGGGAATTCAATGTCTGATCGAAAGCTGATCAATCTGTCGTCTAAAAAATTGCGTAAGTTAAGTAGCTAATAGTTTCGGCGGCTGTATGGGCGGTTGCACCGTCCAATTGAAAATATTCAAAACGTAGTTCGTCGGCCAACCAGACACCAATTTTTTGAGGGTGCAATGTGGATTCTACAAAAAAATGGGAATTTTCACTACTCCACATGCGTGTATTCTGAGAATTCACATCCACAGAGGTGGAACCAGGCTTCATCCGAAAAAAATTTCAGGTCTAATAAATCATTTATTTTCAATAAACTTTGGGTAAACCATTGAGAGTAATTCCTGCGTCTTTCAAAATCTGCGGCTTGTATTTCTTGGAATACTTGCACTTTATAAGGAAATAAATTTAGCTGCTTCTTAAGAATAGTCCTGCATGTTCCAAAAGATCTTCCCACTTCTTGGCACAGGCGTCTTATACAATTTATTTTACGAACGTTTGCAACATGTACTTCTGTTCTTACAGATGGTCTTCCTGCTCCTTTTTTGTGTTGTATAGAACCTGTTTCCCTAAACACAGCCACGGTTCTTTTCAGGCAATGATAAAAATCCCCAGCAATAAAAGCAACGTTAGAAAAATGTTCGTGAAAATCGTCCATGCACAAACCCGGATTGTATTGCCACTCACCATTTACTCTAACCCCGTTTCGAAAATACGCTTCATCCATGAATGTTTTATGCTGTTCCGTAAAGCCCATTGTGTGAATTGTTCAAGAAATTGGAAAAATTACGATGAATCAAATTACTTCTAACGACTGTCAAAGATGACGGAATAACTGATTGATTGTTAATTCGGGTAGTTACTGACACCCAACAGGTATTAAGCTCTACAGTTAAGCACTACGTCCTGAGATGCAAGGCCCTCTTTGATGCAAATAATTTTTGCTCGAACGGTACAAAAACCAAATATTCCTGTAAAACAAAAAAACCTCCATTGTCTTTATTTTGTTACTACAACATTTCGGTTAGTTAGTATCTCTAACCGTTTTCAAGTGTAAATCTTAACATAGTATAAAAGAAAGTCACTGTCGCCCGTCTGTCCCCTTATGTGCGTAAATCTTTAAAACTACGCAACGGATTTTGAAGCGGTTTTTTTAAATAGATAGAGTGATTCAAGGGGAAGGTTTTTATGTATAACTAGCGACCCGCCCCAGCTTCGCACGGGTGCAATTTCAGAAAGTGGCATGCCGGGTACTAATATATCGGGTTTGTTCGGGTTTGTATTTATACCAGAGGGTTGCAACGCATGCCGGGTACACGCTAGTTAAATTATAATTCTAAGGCTACTTATACTACTACATCTTAAAGAGTTTTAGACTTGACAGGTCTGCCACGAAAATATGTGGGCGGAACTAGAAGCCTAATGCATTTGATTTATCGCTGCCGAAATTCCTTCGGTAAAGGGTTTGTTTTAAAATAAGGAGCGTTTAATTTATTTAATTTTTACTAGAAAGTCAGTGCTGTGACGCGTGGTGTTAGTGTATTGACAAGTTTGTTTGGTTATTGGTGGTAGTAGTAGTAGTAACATGTTTTATTTAGCAAAAAAAGCTACAATTAAATATTTTTTAATACATTTTTTTTAGCTACATTTTTATAGATTATTTTTTAACTTTAAAACGGAACCGTCTTTTAACAAAAACAGACAGAAAAGGTAAACATTTTGCAAATTGTATCAAATATTACGTATCATTTTGTTTTTTAAATAAATGTAATTTTAAAGTTTTTTTAAATAGTTTTAATGATATTTGAGATTTAATAGAATTTTCCAAATTATTATATTGTATCAAACCTTTATGAAAAATAGAGTTTATAAGCTAATGTTTTAGACACATGCAAAAAAATGTTGATTAGTTCTTGTTTTATAATTATGATGGTCATGATTAAAAGAACAACATTTTTTTAAACAATCAGGCATGCATTATTTATTAATTTTATTTATCAAAAATATTTAAAACATTAATGTAAATTAAGGTGTCATCAGCAAACATTTGTAACTTACACATTTTTAAAACTAAAGGCATATGGTTGATGTATAAAATAAATAATATTGGACCTAGTATACTTCCTTGAGGAACTCCTATATTATTTATTTTTTTATTTGAATATGTATTTGATATTTTTGTTTTCTGTGACCTGTTCCTTAAATAATTTTTAAACCATTTATAAACGTTTCCGCGAATACCATACTGATACAATTTACTCAATAATCTAGCCCTGTCAATTGTTTCGAATGTCCGCTTAAAATCCAAAAATACAGCTATAACATTTTCCCCTTGATCTTCCACGTCTCAATCACACATTGAATGGCTGTCTCTGTGGAGTACCCTTTTCGAAAATCAGCTTGAAAGAAAATTAAAATTTTGTTGGCATCAATGAATTCCAATAACTGTTCATATACCTACGACTTCTTCTAATAATTTCTCAACATCCCATAAAACATTTTTACTGGTCTCATCTCATCCCATCTTTTAATGTTTTTTACTTTTGGCACTGGTGTATGTAAGAACATTTTAATTCATCAGGCATATTTCCATATTTTAAACAAGAATTTATAAAATTTAATAATGGGTAACCAATGCTGCCAAATGTTTCTTTTAACACCTTTTTATTCAATATTTCTCCATAGTTGTTATTTGAATTGGTGTTAAATATTTACGGTGTACTTTGTTGTTGTTACTCTCGGAAACACGTTAAATATTTAGTTCATCATTTCTCCTCACATGCAAATTCTTTAACTTCAGGAGTAACATTCAAATTGTGATTTTCTGTTGGATGGGAAAGGATGCACTATTTTTTAAATAATGTAGATTCACAGAAATTGCATTTATATCGTGTCTGTGTCCTTCGCCTCGCGAAATAATTAATTTTACACAGTTATTGTGACCCCCCCCCCCCAAATGGTTACGTCACTGATGCTGAGACACAAATAATGTAATATTATACTGAGGTTTAAAATATATGACTTAAATATTCTTTCTAATGAGAAAAATGTTGCACAGTTAACATCTTACATAAAGTTGCAGTAGATTAAGACAATACAAGTCAAGCATCATTCACACCCTTACGAAAAATATGCAAATACCCTTTCGTCATGCCGCACAATGTGCGCGCAAATTTTTTAAATTGATTCATTTTTTATGACAGTCATCTTTCGATGATTATTTTTTAAACTTGTCACCCCAATACCTCCAACTGATTGATTCTATTCATAAAAATACGATAACCCAAACCCGACGTGCGAATTTGAATTTATAATGAGGATCTGGAATATTTTAAGGAAGTTTCCGGTAAAAGTTGAGGGTAAAAATGCGCCCAATAAAAATCTATTTTAAGAACACGAAACAGTTTAAGAGCATTCGTCATTTCGTTTTTTGATTAATATTTCGTTACTTTTTTGTTTCATGCAAAAATCTGCCAAATATACACCTTTGGAGTATTTTTTTACTTCGTTTAAAATACCTTAATTGGCTACAAATACCGTTTTAAGTGACATTCTCACGATAAATATTAATCTACAGGTTTAACAGAAACAACATTGCATTGTTGGAGTTTGGAGTATAATTGCCTACATTTTTACATTAAAAAAGGTTGAATTTATAAATAATTAATAAAACCAAAAAAAAATATAGACAAATTTGACTAAATGTCGTTTTTTGTTCTTATTAATTTATCAATTAATTTTTTTTAAAACTGTATGTATCTGTTACCCAATTTGAAGGCTGTTTTGATATTATAGTTTTTGGTTATCCTTCTAATATTTTCAGAAATCCCCTTAACCTAAGGTAAGTAAAAACTAATACAGAAACGAAATAGGAGCAAGCATTTCTTACAATACCTCATGTCAAGGGGATTTCTGAAAAGATTAGAAGGATAACCAAAAACTATAATATCCAAACAGCCTTCAAATCCGGAAATACGCTTAGAGGCTTTCTTACAAAAGTAAAACCCCCCCGTAATGAAAACACAAAAAATTGTATCTATCAAATCCCTTGCGAGTGTGGCGAATCGTACCTACATTGGAGAAACAAAAAGACCTCTTCCCGTACGAGTTAAAGAACATCTGAAACATACTCAAAGAGGTGAAACTTCAAGATCAGGTATAGCGGAACATGTATGGACCAACCAACATATACAGTCGTCAGAAGCCGAAGTTTTGGACACGGAACAGCACTGGAGAAAACGAAACTTCCAAGAAGCAGCTTTCAAGAACCAAAATACCCATATATTTATTTAACCAAATATAGATAGCCCCAATATCTGGAAGCCTCTTCTTGTTTAAAACCTTCACCTCAAACTTCACACTCCAATAAGCACGTAGGTGGTCATCACGCTTCATTGCACATAGATAGTATTTAAGACAGTAGTCTTAGACTTATAATTTAGTTTACACTTGAAAACGGTTAGAGATACTAACTAACCGAAACGTTGTGTTAAATAACAAAATAAAGACATTGGTCCGAAAAGGTAATTTTTTTGATATTAACTCATTGTCTACCACCTTCAAATATCCATACTCTGCTGCATGCGAAAAAATAAATAATATATAGAATTGATAATTTTATTCTTTGATAAAATATCCCTTAACTTTAACTCACTTGCACCTCTACGACTTAATTCCATTTCAAATGTTTCTGAGCAACGCTGCACTGTTCGAAAATGAATGAATATGAAAAATTCTGCGTCACGCATAGTAAAATGTGAGTAAAATGGAGTCCGTTACGTTTCTTCTACGGATTTCTTGTATTAGGTACTTTCCATTTGCTTCTTTTAAACAGCAAAGCAAAGTAAGTAAAAATCTTTCTTAGCTAAGTTAGCCTAAGTTGTTATCGGAACACTTTTTGAACAACTTCGTATAGTTCGTATGGGAAATAGAGAGGGGCATACTGAACCGCGACAAGGGAGGAGGAAAAAATCTTTGCTGAGCCGAATTAAACTTTTAAAAGGAACGTTCAACTTAGCCGTTGGCTTTGCTATGTCATTTTAAAGCAACTAGAAGGAACTTGGTTATTATTGATTGTTGGTCTTTAATATTTCGGATTTCTAGTTTTTGTTTACTTTTGCATTGTGTAGTTAAGTGAAGTTTGTGTTATAAACAATGACTGGTACCGAAAACTTTTTAAAATTCTTGATCAAGAAATTGTGCTTGAAAATGTTGTTTTACACTCACCCAAGTTTTTGGCAAATTGTTAAATGTTACCAACTAATATTTGACTTGAGGTTAGGTACGCGATAACAACGAAGATTGATGTTGTTTGTACTTTACTTAAAAAACCAATAAAGCAATGTATGTAAGCAATCCATTAAAATAATTCAAACCAAACATAGCCCTATTCCAGCGGGTAGGTTATACTAAGCGCGGGCATAATTCAAACCAAACATAGCCCTATTCCAACGGGCAGGTTATACTCATAGACAAGCGAGTTGCGCGCTCTCAAGGACTAAGCGTGGGCGACCGATTATTCGTCCCGATTCAGCGCGGCTTCTCGATAAGTTGCCATGACGACGGAGGCGTGACGTCACCTACACATCGTACAACGAGCGGCCACGGATGAGCTCCAATTTTCCGCGCCCAACACAGCTGTTCGCGATGCCACGGTAGAATAATCGATATACCTATTACGTACTCTGACGAGGCGACCTGTCAATGCCGATAATGTTTTGTTTATTTGTTTTGATTTGATTTATTAGTTACGTTATAAAGTTGGAAAAATGTCGTGTAATATGAAGGTCAGTGATTTACAGAAGCTTGTGTTTGGTTTTCTGGGCTTAAGTGAAAAACTTGATTTAAAAGATGCAGGGCGGCCACTAGAAATTGAACATAGTACAAGTGCAATCAAAATGTAAAAGTAAGGCACAGTTTACGCGTAAGTTTGACAAAGAAATATATAATAAAAAATCCTGGATATGCGGTTGTGAGGACAAAAATTCTATTTTTTTTTTCGTGTGTCTTCTTTTTGACGGAGATAATAATTGAACTATAAATGGGGTGCAGGACTTAAAACATCTTTCAGAGAAAATAAAAAAACATGAAAATAGTGCAAAACATTGTCATAATGTGGTAAGTTTTGAGATGTTAGGACAAACTAATATTTTAACTTGTTTAAGTGGTGCTTATGCTGATGTAATTAAAATTCACAACGAGAAAGTTAGAATAAACAGACACGTACTTTCAAAAATAATAGACATTTAAAAATTTTTTTGTAAAGCCAGCGCCCCCCTGACTCGCTAGTCACGGGCCGCCACTGCTAGTAAAGACCATTGTATGGTTTGATTATGCAATTATATGTCATTTTATTTTATTATGAAAAATCTGACTAGGTCTAGGCCACACAAACACGATGTTTAAGCCCGGATCTGTCTATTTCCCCCATTCGTTAAATGAGAATTTTGCATTGCGCGTGCCTATTCCCGCATGGCTTTGTTTACATGCGCAATGCCAAAAATTTTACACTTTCGTAATTGTTGTTTGCTTATCTTTGCACTAGGTATGTCTGTGGATATTTTTGGTAGAAAATCCGACATCGAAATTGCTTATGGTCCAACTTTTGGTTCCTATAATAGTCGATATTCAAGATTGACGTCACGTTTTAAATATCAACTTTTGGCTTACAATCAAAGCCATTTATCACGTAAATGTCACAACATTCACACTCTATAATTAAATCAGGAAAAGCCAATTACACCCCTACATATGTTACATATTGTCATTCAACACTAACCATCTCTTTCTTTATCAAAGACCACTCGATACTCTTTCCTCGTCTAACCACAGACATGAACTTACATGATATACGTAAAGTGTGTCTATTTGAAGGGTGAGTGGTTCATACAGGGGGGGCTCTTAAAATTTGACCACATGGTTACATATTGCGTAATTTGTACCTGCATTTATCTATAATTACTATTTAACTTGAATGTAGCAGGTTTAGCTTTTTTTGTACACTGATGAGGGTTGGGGTGCGCTTAGGGAAATCACAGGTGTTAAAGTTAGTTTTGTTTCGATAGGGTTGTTACTGGCGAATATGATTTATTGTTTATGATTTTTTATTTTCTCGATTTTTTTAAATTGTCGTATGTTTTCAATTCTATGGCCCGAATGCCCTGATTAGGCGATTATCAACCAAATCGTTGATCAAATAGCTTAAGAGTACATACTAAAAATTTTAAGTTGAGTGACTGGATTGCCGACGTCCATTCACACAGCGATACTAGTGCAATCTTCTAAGTACGTTGAGTAAATTGCTTTCAATTTCAACCCGATTCACTTTCCGTCTGGTAAATTAAATAATCCCTCGACAATCAAAATATCGCTTTCAATTTAATTAACAGCGTCCGCTAACGGGGCAATATTTTGGAAATTCGATCGAAAACTACTGGATTGGTCAATTTCGACTCGAGCTTTTAATCTCGGGTTCTAGTTCCTGAGTGTACCAGTCCTGGTACCTACATACCGTGCGAGCAAAAATTATTTGCATCAAAGAGGGCTTGGATTAAAAAACGTGGGGCTTGGTTTAGATCACAATGATATGGGGACGATATCTATATCTAACCAAATTTAGGTTAAAATTTTGTTAAATTCATATTATGACATGATATGCTAAACTAATGAGTAATAAAATAAGTAGACAAATACAATTTATTTTTGCAGTTTACAAAATTAACAAAGTAAGAATATACAGAAGAAAGAAAAAGAAAAATAATTACATAAATTGCTGAAATTGGCCACCGCCATGCTCCAAACATAAATTCACACATCTCTTCATATTTCATTCTTCTTTCTTACAGATGGTCTTCCTGCTCCTTTTTTGTGTTGTATAGAACCTGTTTCCCTAAACACAGCCACGGTTCTTTTCAGGCAATGATAAAAATCCCCAGCAATAAAAGCAACGTTAGGAAAATGTTCGTGAAAATCGTCCATGCACAAACCCGGATTGTATTGCCACTCACCATTTACTCTAACCCCGTTTCGAAAATACGCTTTAACCATAATTGTTTTGTGCTGTTCCGTAAAGCCCATTGTGTGAATTGTTCAAGAAATTGGAAAAATTAGCGATGAATCAAATTACTTATAACGACTGTCAAAGATGACGGAATAACTGATTGATTGTTATTCAGGTAGTTAGTGACACCCAACAGGTATTAAGCTTTACGGCTAAGCATTACGTAGATGCAAGGCCCTCTTTGATGCAAATAATTTTTGCTCGCACGGTATATAAATGTGCCCTAGGCAAACAAGACAAATAGTCCAGAAGTGCCTCAAAATATTTGAAGAAAAACATTTTTACTATAAAATGGGTGTATGCGATAACTAAATTTTAAAATGCCGTTAGTCTGATTCAAAAATAAGTATTTTAAATAAACTGACCCAAAAGAGTAAAAAAAAAGTTACGATAAGATGAATTTCCAAAAATATGAAAAAAAAATTTACATATAAATTTTTAAACAAAAATTTCGAAATAGACTCAAAATATGTTGAGAAACAATATTTTCTTATATCTTTTTTTCGTATCTCTAAAAAAATTACACATTCGCCAGTTTGAAACTTTTAAATGACATTTATTTTGACAACTCATAAAAAAGTTTTCCATGGTACACACTTTTCCGCGGACACTGTGTATAACCCCTTTTCTTCAGACGTTAAAAAAAAATAAGAAATAAGTGTTTTATTACTTGTGTTTAAAAACTATTTATGCTGAGTTTAAGAAAATATACTTGTTTCATTTTTTTGTATTATACAGTGACCGGCAGAAAGTGCGCAGCATATGGAAAAGTTTTTTATCTTTAAGTTTAGAAAATTAATTTTATTTTAGATAGGTTCTGCATGTTCTCAAACCAAAATAACACCCATTAAATCCGGTAAAGGTATTATGGTATACGAGGTAGAATCAAAAATTTGAAATTCCGCTAAGAGTAAAGTACCTCCATCTTTCATTTTAGAATATTTTTTTACTAAGAATTGTTGTTTTAATTTCAAAGTTATACCCAAATTCAAAATTTCGCTTATTTTGGACAAAAAATGGATTTAATCGTGTTTTCTGAATAACCCTGTATAAAAAATAAATGGCAACCGAACAGTACCAAAATAAGAATATCAAATAGATGAAATTAACTTGTTCCCTCGGAAAATAAAATACGGTGTGCAGCAAAAATATTTAATATTTTCATGTTTTTATTTTAAAAAGCCATAATATTATGAAAACAAACTAATCGGACTTACGATCGATGATAATCGCTAACAAAGTCTGCAGAAAATCTTATTTTCGTACTGTTCGGTTGCCATTTATTTTTTATACAGGGTTATTCAGAAAACACGATTAAATCAATTTTTTTTTGTCCAAAATAAGCGAAATTTGGGTATAACATTGAAATTAAAACAATAATTCTTAGTAAACAAATATTCTAAAATGAAAGATGGAGGTACTTTACTCTTAGCGGAATTTCAAATTTTTGATCCTACCTCGTATACCATAAGACTTTTACCGGATTTAATGGGTGTTATTTTGGTTTGAGATCATGCAGAACCTATCTAAAATAAAATTAATTTTCTAAACTTAAAGATAAAAAACTTTCCCATATGCTGCGCACTTTTTGCCGGTCACTGTATAGTATTTATGCAGTTTAAAAAAAATGCGAGAAATAATTTTGTAATTTTTTCACCCCTTTAAGGACAGGGACATTACTTGTGCTTAAACTATTTATGCTGAGTTTCAAGAAATTCGGACTAAAAATATGTTTTCCAATGTAAACTTTTATATCCCCTTTTAACCCCCTTTCACCCCTTTAGGGACCGATTTTCAAAAAAAAAACGTGTATTATAAAACCCCTTTCCGGATCGATTTTCAAAGAAATAAAAAATACGTGTTTCATTACTTGTGCTTAAACTATTTATGCTAAGTTTCAAGAAATTCGGACTAAAAATATGTTTTCCAATGTAAACTTTTATACCCCCTTTCTTTCCATTAGGGGCCGATTTTCAAAAAAAAAAAAGAAATGCGTGTTTTAATAAACCCCTTTAGGGACAGATTTAAAAAAAAAAAACAAGAAATCCGTATTTCATTACATGTGCTTAAAGTATTTATGCTGAGTTTAAAGAAATTCGGACTAAAAATATGTTTTCCAATGTAAACTTTTATACCCCCTTTCTTTCCATTAGGGACCGATTTTCAAAAAAAAAAAGAAATATGTGTTTTATTAAATGTACCTACATTATATTATTTATTCAAGCAATGGGCTTTTTCATTAAATTTTGATTTTTATCTTATTGCATAGGGAAAGAAAAAATTGCTTATTCTAATAGAGTAAGTACCAATTTTTAATATAGCGATAGACTATAATTATCCATAATTTACCCCCCTCAAAATAAGCTACAATCCTTTTTTTCACCCATAAGTAAATTTTGAAAACATTACGAAACACGTATATTCTTATTTTATTAAAGGAACGTAATGTACCCATTTTCAGACCTCCGCCAGTTTTAGTTTCTGAGATTCCTATAAAACTTCAACCCCCGTTTTACCCCCTTAGGGGTTGATTTTCGAGACATCCTTTCTTAGTGGATGCCTACGTTATAATGAGAAGGCATCCTCGAAATTTCATGTTCCTAGGATTGGAGGTTTAGGCTGGGCATTGATGAATCAATCAGTCACATTAAAATGCTATATAAAATAGTACAGATTATATTTTATTTTCCAGATGGACGAATCGAATCACAAATCGGAAAGTATTTGTAAGGTATGTGGAGACAAGGCTTCAGGAAAACATTACGGTGTCGCAAGTTGCGATGGCTGCAGAGGCTTTTTTAAAAGAAGCATTAGAAGGTAAGTTCTATTATAAACACGGACAAATAAGCAAAAATAAACAGAACCTTAGCAGGACATACTCTAATCTTTCTAAATCTTTCCCGTTCCCACATCGTTTATAATTTTATTAGTGTATGTTACATAATTTTTCCATTTTCTATGGCTTCATTCCACAGACCCAGAACTACGTCATTTGTTACAGGATGCATAGAACTTATTTTTGCATCATAATAGCGCTTACATTCCGACCAAATTATTTCAATAGGGTTAAAGTGGCAATGATATGGTGAAAGTCTTAAAACTCGATGTCCATGTTGCAAAGCTGGTTCGTCCAACCTATTAAAATAAAATAAAAATAATTAAAAAATATAATAAATAGCGCTTTTCAGATTAGTCATAACGTTTGGGTGGGATATGCTGCTTCACTATTATCCAGATTTGATCCTTCGTTGCAAATAATAAAACCTGAATTTGTCTTTGTTCAAACCATGCAAAAAGTAGCAGTATCATGCTTCTTGTCCTGTTAAAAGAACAGTCTTTTCTTTTCAAACCCCTTTTCTCACTTGAATAACTCATTTTTGGAAAAAACCAATATTTGTTTCACGACACAACAGCGAAACTCACGTGCTGCGAGTAAAATAAATGTATCATGCAAGATTCGCAATAAATCGTGTTTCCACGTTGAAACTTGTTCAAGAAATCAAACTCTCATGACACATTGTTTTACGAGATTATCGCTAGTATATCACGTCTCTCAAACCTGTTTCGACAATGAAATGAAAGTTTTCCTGAGATTTTTATTTCATAAGACAAAAATCTCATGAGATATTCTCAATGTGGATTCACACCTTAAGAAAGATAAGCACTAGTCGTGACGTAACGGTCAGCGATCATTTAACAGACTTTACTTTTAAAATTTTTATTGTAATTTCCCATATCCCAGAATTATATTGTTCATCCGGTATAGGGATTTGCTTTATAAATTTGATGCCATCGGATTGTTGAGTGCTGAGACTTTATTTGCAGGTATGTTTTCAGGAATCTCGAATATGTTTGTAAAGAAAATGGGCGATGCGTGGTTGACGTAACCAGGAGGAACCAATGCCAAGCGTGTAGATTTAAGAAATGCCTCCAAGTTAATATGAAAAGGGATGGTAAGTAAAAATTGAACAATTTATACTGTGTGCATGGCTCAAATCTGATGGTCACCATTATATGGGGATCCCTGGTAATATTATATTTAAAGGAATTGTTAAATTGGCTCTGTCACTAAATTTTGATTTTTACCCTACCGCATAGAGGAAGAATAAATGAATCTACTGTTTCAGTTTTTAAAATTTTGAATTATTTACTGTGAAAATAATTTTTCCGTCGACCGTGTATTTACAACCTTAATTAATGTATAAAAAATCATACATTAATGGCCCCTATTAATGCATGATTTTTTTTTATTAATAAACGATTTTAGGCAACCAAACATACTACAAAGCACGCACTGCCGCGTACATAATGGCGTTGCCATAGTTTCTGTCGATGTGAATAAGTTTGAAATTCAAAAATTTGTTGGTACAACGCTTATAATATGTAGTTTGGTTCTAAATTAAAAAAAAAATATAATCTATTGACAAGACAATCAACGGAAAAATATTGTAACTAACGCGTATATTAAATAGCGATTAATACACTAGTTTGTTATAATACTATAAACGAATGCCAACCGATTATCCTAATAGTTGCAAGAAATGTACACTATCTACCGTGCGAGCAAAAAATATTTGCATCAAAGAGGGCCTTGCATCTAAGGACGTAATGCTTATCCGTAGAGCTTAATACCTGTTGGGTGTCAGTAACTACCTGAATTGCAGTGCAGGGACGATTTTCACGAACATTTTCCTAACGTTGCTTTTATTGCTGGGGATTTTTATCATTGCCTGAAAAGAACCGTGGCTGTGTTTAGGGAAACAGGTTCTATACAACACAAAAAAGGAGCAGGACGACTATCTGTAAGAGCAGAAGAACTAATGCAAAATACGCCAACAAATTGTATAAGACGCCTGCCCCAAGAAGTGGGAAGATCTTATGGAACATGCAGGACTATTCTTAAGAAGCAGTTAAATTTATTTCCTTATAAAGTGCAAGTATTCCAAGAAATACGAGCCGCAGATTTTGAAAGACGCAGGAATTACTCGCAATGGTTTACCCAAAATTTATTGGAAAGAAATGATTTATTAGACCTGCCATTTTTTTCGGATAAAGCCTGGTTCCACCTCTCCGGTTATGTGAATTCTCAGAATACACGCATGTGGAGTAGTGAAAATCCCCATTTTTTTTTTTGTAGAGTCCACATTGCACCCTCAAAAAATTGGTGTCTGGTTAGCTGTTTCCCGAAGAAGAATTGTTGGTCTTATTTTTTTCCATGACACAGTTACAGTACAGCGCTATAGAGACAACATTTTGAATCCATTTGTGGAGCAATTACTTGACGACGAACTACGTTTTGGATATTTTCAACAGGACGGTGCAACCGCCCATATAGCCGCCGAAACTATTAACTACTTACGCAATTTTTTTCGACGACAGATATGGATCAGTTTTCGATCAGGCATTGAATTCCCACCTAGATCACCTTGTTTAACGGTTATGGATTACTTCTTTTTCTCATTTAAAGAACACTATTTTTAAAACACCAGTTGCAAATTTAGAATAATTACAAGAAAGGATTATTCAAGGATGTGGTAACATTTCTCCAGAGATGCTGGTCAACACTTTCGAAAATATGAAGAGACGTGTGAATTGATGCTTGGAACATGGCGGTGGCTAATTTCAGCAATTTCAGCAATTTACGTAATTATTTTTCTTTTTCTTTCTGTATATTCGTACTTTGTTAATTTTGTAAACAACAAAACTAAATTTGTATTTGTCTACTTAATTTATTACTCATTAGTTTGGCATATGATGTCATATTATAAATTTGACAAAATTTTAACCTAGATTTTGTTAGATATATCGTCCCCATATTATTGTGATCTAAACCAAGCGCTACGTTTTTTAATCCAAGCCCTCTTTGATGCAAATAATTTTTGCTCGCACGGTATATGGCGCTCCAGAATTAGGTATGCCTGAACCAGGTTTGTCAGTGACTTTAAAAATGCAACGACAGGAGTGATTGTAGATGTAGCTTTTGTTTATTTTCTTATAATTACCGAACTAATCGTACGTCAGCAAGATTTATCGTACATACGCTGCTTCATTTGCGTGTTGCGTACATAGATATTTACCTATAGATAAGCAAACAATAATCACGAAAGTGGCAAATTTATGGCCTCGCGCATGTAAACAAAGCTACACACGATTAGACATGCGCACTGTTTTTTCGCTTTTCGAATCCGAAAAAATGGAAATCAGTAGTGAAAGTGAGGCTGAAATGATTCCACATGAGATTATTGAATCTGCTAAAACGGCTACTTATGAATTATTGCCGGTAAAGTCAAGAGAGAGGTATGAATTGGTCTACAATTTATTTCAAAAATGGAGCGATGATAAAAATGTGCATACTATAAATGAACAAGTGATTCTTGCATATTTATTGGAAAAATCTAAAATCTTAAAGCCATCAAGCCTCTAGAGCAATTACTTGATGCTTAAGTTCACAATTAATATTAAAAATACTATAGATTTAAGCGACTATCCCAAAGTTACTGCTTTCCTTAAAAGAAAATCTATCGGCTATAAACCAAAAAAATGTTTACCATTCAAAACGGCTACAGAAAAAATATTGTACGTAACACGATCCAAAAGTGATTTTACGGGACTCGCAGGATTCCAGGACTCGCCTACTCATCCCGTAAAATATCACTTTCGGAACTTGTTACGTAATAGTAATTTACGTATTAAATAAAAATATAAAGATATTATTAGGGATATTAACAGAAGTGGCAGTGTTGAAATTAGAATTAGATGCATCAGTAATTGTGCTGGTTTTCCAGATTTCACCAATGTTACATGACAAGCGCTGTCATAATAAAATACAAAGTTTATGTTATTGTTAAAGGCGCCCACATAGATACCCAAAATCGTCCCGAAAATAGCTACTTTCGATACCATTTGTGTTAAGTGGTACTTTCGATTTAATAATTCATACCGAAAATTTGATTTTCGAGACTGCTGCAGAAAAATTTCTATAATACCCTCAATAGGAATTTTGCCGATATGATGCAAACTTTTTGAAAGACAGTTGCATATTTGTGTAATATTTATCTGTTAGGTTTTACCAAAAATCTTAGCCCCATGATGTACCGGGTGGTCAAATAAGCGAGGACGTCGGCTTTATCTCGGCAACCATTAATCGTACAACTTTCGGAAAGATTTTTTATGAGTAAAGTGATTAAGAGAAATTGCTGGAAATTACTTTTAAGTTCCTCATATCGCCGCAAGGGGGCACAATTAAAAATTGTTTTTTTAAATTCTAAATTTCTCCGAAAATTCCCATAATAAGGTATAACTCTGATTACATCATTGGAAAGCTTAGACAATTCTGCATCATTTTGGTTTAAGGCTCATTGGCGTACCGACCTTGATAAGAGTGGGAGAAGCTATTGAAAGTGTAAACATTAAAATCGCTGTAACTTCTAAACGACTTATCCGATTTTACTAAATTTAAGCTTGCTTGGAAGGGGAAAATAAGCATCTTCAATTGCCGTATCCAACAGTACACGATAGTGTTTAATAAAATTGCTAGAGGGCGCAATTTGTAATAATAACAGTTTTTTTGATTTTATCCCGAAAATTCAAATCATACGGTATAACTATGACATCATAATCGAAAAGTAGATGAAATTTGCATGAAAAGATGTCAAGACCGCAGTTCGATATCTTTGTTCGTTTCAGAGTTATTGCCAAAACGATAATTTTTAATAGAAATTGCGTCCTCTAGCAATTTTATTAGAAACTATCGTGTACCATTAGATACGACAATTGAAGGTACTTCCAAACAAGCTTAAATTTAGTAAAATCGGATAAGTCGTTTAGAAGTTACAGCGATTTTAATGTTTACACTTTCAATAGCTTCTCCCACTCTTATCAAGTGAAAGTGTAAACATTAAAATCGCTGTAACTTCTAAACGAATTAACCTATTTTACTAAATTTAAGCTTGTTTGGAAGAAAAAGGTAAGTACCTTCAATTGTCGTATCCAATGGTACAAGATAGTTTCTAATAAAATTGCTAGAGGGCGCAATTTGTATTAAACATTATTGTTTTGGCAATAACCCTGAAACGAACAAAGATATCGAACTGCGGTCTTCACATCTTTTCTTGCAAATTTCATCTACTTTTCGATTATGATGTCATAGTTATACCGTATGATTTGAATTTTCCGGATAAAATCAAAAAAACTGTTATTATTACAAATTGCGCCCTCTGGCAATTGTATTAAACACTATCGTGTACTGTTGGATACGGCAATTGAAGATGCTTATTTTCCCCTTCCAACCAAGCTTAAATTTAGTAAAATCGGATGTTTACACTTTCAATAGCTTCTCCCACTCTTATCAAGGTCGGTACGCCAATGAGCCTTAAATGAAAATGATGCAGAATTGTCTAAGCTTTCCAATGATGTAATCAGAGTTATACCTTAATATGGGAATTTTCGGAGAAATTTAGAATTTAAAAAAACAATTTTTAATTGTGCCCCCTTGCGGCGAAATGAGGAACTTAAAAGTAATTTCCAGCAATTTCTCTTAATCACTTTACTCATAAAAAAATCTTTCCGAAAGTTGTACGATTAATGGTTTCCGAGATAAAGTCGACGTCCTCGCTTATTTGACCACCCGGTACAATGATAGTCTTGAATTAATTTTTCAAATTTAATATTTATTCTTTCCGCTCTCCCACTCTATAAAATCAGAATGCCCTCTTCGCGTCATTATCACGTAGATAAACAAATTAGAAGAGGGTTTTGAGCTGCGAAAGGAGACCGCAAAAAGCCATTGTGGGGTTAAAGGCGATGTTTACTTCAGGCCGCGTTTCTCACACCCTTAAATTTCTGTTTGTGACTATAACAGTTGATGGGCCTGAATTAGCTTTTTATATTAAGAGTTCATTACCGCAAGTAAAATAAACCCATATTTTTCCCTCCGTTGTGACTAAATTTCTCCAAATTGAGACATGTGATTTATTTCAGTTTGTACCGTGCGAGCCAAAATTATTTGCATCAAAGAGGGCCTTGCAGCTAAGGACGTAATGCTTAGCCGTAGAGTTAATACCTGTTGGGTGTCAGTAACTACCTGAATTAACATTTAATCAGTTATTCCGTCATCTTTGACAGTCGTTACAAGTAATTTGAGTCATCGCTAATTTTTCCAATTTCTTGAACAATTGACACCATGGGCTTTACGGAACAGCACAAAACATTCATGGTTAAAGCGTATTTTCGAAACGGGGTTAGAGGAAATGGTAAGTGGCAATACAATCCGGGTTTGTGCATGGACGATTTTCACGAACATTTTCCTAACGTTGCTTTTATTGTTGGGGGTTTTTATCATTGCCTGAAAAGAACCGTGGCTGTGTTTAGAGAAACAGGTTCTATACAACCCAAAAAAGGAGCAGGAAGACCATCTGTAAGAACAGAAGAACTTGTTGCAATCGTTCCTGAAATAATGCAAAATACGCCAACAAATTGTATAAGACGTCTGTCCCAAGAACTGGGAAGATCTTATGGAACAGCAGGACTATTCTTAAGAAGCAGCTAAATTTATTTCCTTATAAATTGCAAGTATTCCAAGAAATACAAGCCGCAGATTTTGAAATTTACTCTCAATGGTTTACCCAAATTTATTGGAAAGAAATGATTTATTAGACCTGACATTTTTCGAAAAAATTGCGTAAGTAGTTAATAGTTTCGGCGGCTGTATGGGCGGTTGCACCGTCCTGTTGAAAATATCCAAAACGTAGTTCGTCGTCAAGTAATTGCTCCACAAATGGATTCAAAATATGGTCTCTATACCGCTGTGCTGTAACTGTGTCTTGGAAAAAAATAGGACCAAAAATTCTTCTTCGGGAAACAGCTAACCAGACACCAATTTTTTGAGGGTGCAATGTGTACTCTACAAAAAAATGGGGATTTTCACTACTCTACATGCGTGCATTCTGAGAATTCACATAACCGGAGAGGTAAAACCAGGCTTTATTCGAAAAAAATGTCAGGTCTAATAAATCATTTCTTTCCAATAAATTTTTGGTAAACCATTGAGAGTAACTCCTGCGTCTTTCAAAATCTGCGGCTTGTATTTCTTGGAATACTTGCCCTTAATAAGGAAATAAATTTAGCTGCTTCTTAAGAATAGTCCTGCATGTTCCATAAGATCTTCCTACTTCTTGGGACAGGCGTCTTATACAATTTGTTGTCGTATTTTGCATTATTTCACGAACGTTTGCAACAAGTTCTTCTGTTCTTACAGATGGTCTTCCTGCTTCTTTTTTGGGTTATATAGAACCTGTTTCTCTAAATACAGCCACGGTTCTTTTCAGGCAATGATAAAAATCCCCAGCAATAAAAGCAACGTTAGGAAAATGTTCGTGAAATTCGTCCATGCCACAAACCCGGATGGTATTGCCACTCACGATTTACTCTTACCCTGTTTCGAAAATACGCTTCAACCATAAATGTTTTGTGCTGTTCCGTAAAGCCCATTGTGTGAATTGTTCAAGAAATTGGAAAAATTAGCGATAAATCAAATTACTTGTAACGACTGTTAAAGATGACGGAATAACTGATTGATTGTTAATTCAGGTAGTTACCTCAGATCGCCTGCCACTAACACTTGGAGTGCCACAGGGTAGCATTTTAGGGCTGTCACTTTATATGTTATATGATTTTCCGAGAAAACAACCACAGCAGCAAAAAAATGGCGAATATTTGCAACCATGTTTATAATAAAAATTTATTTCAAATCAATCAATCAAACAGATAATAGAAATTCAAAGGTAAATAGTGGATCATAATCCATTTCTTAGCCATTTTCCGCGAGCTATATATCTGCAAAAAAGTTGGGTTAGTTTCCATCTTTGGATGAATAAGGGTAAGAGTCCCGGAAATGCAAATAAAAAGTTAAATAAAATAGTGTGTTTTTGGATTTTTTCAAGGATTGGTTGGATGGATTTTTTGATACCGAATATTAATATATTAAAAAACGTTTTAATGTCCCTTTAAGAACAGTAAGATTCTTTTAAGGACCCTTTAAGGAATTATTATTATTTTTGTTTTATTTGTTCAAAACATCGACAAACAACAGGGAATGATTCAAACGCCAGGGAATAAAAGTCAACTTGATAAAATATTTATCGTCTAGCTTGTGTAATCATCATTAAGGGCGGCCTGTGACATGACATCATGGCCGCGGCCCCAACGAAGGGTGTTTAGTTACACGGTGCAGGTGACTGTTCCCAAGCTTATCATCTCGATGCTGTTTTGTTCAGGAACGTCAAATTAAAACGTCGAACAGGAATCGGGGATAAGTTTGCTAAAATTAAGTTTTAAACAATACCCTGCCATATTTTCTTGTTCCATTACAACTTTAAATTATACGTTTTGTGGGATTTTGAAATCATTTATAAACATGAAATCAAATTTTTATACATATAATATACTAGAGCAGTGTAGCTGATACCAGTAAAAAGACAAGCGAATGACTTAAGGGCAAGCGATCAAGGGGCATAAATTTTAGTTTTTGAATATTTTTGTTCTTTTTCCAAAATCCCTAAAAACATTTTGGGTTCAAAGAAAAATCATACAATCCGAAATGTCCTCTGCAATGATTCCTGACATACCTACCCTTTGCAAGCAAAACAACAGTCCTGAATACAAATGAAACAATCTTTTTAATTAATATCACCTAGTAATTTCGGCCCATTATGAGGCCATCATCAGGGCTTAGGTTCTAAAAGAAAAACACAAACAATTATGTCCAGAAGACAAGAAAAATATTAATAATAAGATATTTGAAAATTTATAAACAAATTTTCTCTAGTAGCGGTTTCAAATTTTATAAACAATACCTGACTGACATTTGACGCATGGACACAAAGTGGTGTGGTGAGGGATATCTCAGATAAAAAAGTAGTTACTGTACACAAAATGACGAATAATAGGAAACAGAAAGGTGGTATAAAAACTTTAAATAAGTCTTAATGAATAAAAAGGTAGGTATCTGTACCCGTCAATTCTTTAAAAGAAAATAATTTAAACAGTATTTTTTAATTATGATATCTTTTATGTGCAAAACCGTCCCATTGTTAATAAAATGGAAGGAATCAAAAGTCCACAAGAGTAGGTTTAGGTAAATAATAAGTTATTATCGCTGAAAGAGTTTAAAAATTGGATTTCGGTTATTAGTTTCATTGAGTCTTAAATTCAGACATGAATCTAGATAGTTAATTGAATTATAAATATGAATAATTATATGAATTTTAAGGTCCTCGAGATAGTCTAACTCTCTGTTGTCTGAGTTTTTATGATCAAATTGATGTACAATTTTGCTGTTAGAAGTTGGTAAGAAACTATGATTATTAAATTTAAGGTCCTGTCCAAATACAGACGTACCTGGTCGGTTCATATGTTCTTTTATTCTTATTCCGAATTTTCTTACGGGTTTTCCAATGTAGAGAGCTGGGCCACTACCACATGATAATTTGTAAAACTCCGCTTTTATCAAGATGTGAAACGCTTTCTTTATTTCTCACTAAATGAGACGGAAGATTGTTTTTTGTTTTAAAGGATATTGTTGTATCTTTTACATTTTTATTAAGTACTTTGGCTATCTGAGTAGAAATTGGACCTTAGTAAGATAAAGAAATATATTTTTTGTGTAAGTTATTTTGCGGAGGATTAAATGCAGTTTGTTGATATTTTTTCAATTGTATTTTATTTTTAGTCCTATTAACAATTTCATGTGAATAGCCGTTGTTAATTGCTATTTATTTAATGGTATTCAATTCTTCGTTGTCCTGAATACGTAATTTTGATATTTAAAAACACACCTTTAAACAGTTGCTGATATGGATAGAGTTATGCATACCTTTAAGCAATAAAGGTAGAAGAGTAGCAGTTTTTGTGTCCAATTTATATTTAAACTTACAATTTTTAAATGGCTTGTCTGCCTAAATTGGACCCTCCCGACCTCATCGTTGCGGTGTTGCCAGATGCCTTCTACACGGCTTGTGAAGTACAAAAGGTTGTTGTTTTACCTTAATATGATATATCGGTAAAACCTGTATGGTATAAGAGGTAAACGTAGTGGTGCTATTTTTGGAGTTATTAAATTACTGGATCTACGCATAATGTGTCGAAATAATTTATATAATTTTAATTCTTGTTGGTAACTACATAGATAATCGTATACTCTATAATCAAACTTTTTTCCAGTCTCATCAACATAAACATATTTATTATATTATTAAATTTTAAATAAACTTATTATTATTATTATTATTAGATCACTCATTTTACCATTTAATTTTGTTTTAGCCGTCCAACATGAAAGGGCCCCACGCACGACCCATCCCACCATTCACCACTATCCCATCGGGTTAACTCCAAGGTTTCGATCGTTGCAACCATCATCAGTTTTCACCAGTTTACCACTGCATTTTCCCAATGCACCTTTGCTGGACCCCTCCATTACTACGCCTTTGTTAAGTGGGCAAGGGAGTTATCTACACCAAGGGTTGTTATACCCTCACATGTTGAGTTTTTCGAAGCCCAGTGGATTATTGTGTCCTGGATTAGGCAAGTTATAACATAATTAAGGTGAAAATAATTCTAAAGGCTATTGTAAAATTTTATAAAGGGCAATAAGAGCTGCACTGGCACCTGTTGATAAACACACCACTTGAGACAAAATAGGTTTTAATATGGTAATCAGACTTCGGTTAGCATCTTCCTTAAAGAATAGTCCAGAGTGTGTGTTGTTTAATTTGATGCTCCTTTTTAGCTTTTAAATCGCTCGGGTAAAAAATAAATAGCGCGACGACGAAACACAAATCAGTATAATTTGAATCTTCGACATAGTTTTTGCGCCTATACAGTGTGGTGACCAGTAAAGTCCGCATCATATGGGATTTTTTTTATCAATAGCTTTATTCAAAATTTGACTTTGGCATCAAGTTCTGCTTCGATCGAGAATAAAAAATTAGGCAAAAAATAGTAGTTACGTGATTCGCATTATCCGAGGCATTATCTGTCAAATATTAATGTTTTCCAAAAAATAATTCAAAAGTGGGGTTATTTCTGAAAATATTGAAAAAAGTTATTGGAAAAAGTTTTTTTAAATGCAGTTTCTAGCTCTCATGCAAAATTTCAGCTGCATAAGATAATTTTGATTTTTTTTACCCACCACTAAAATTTATTTTCCACTTAATGAACATTTTACTCATGACACTGTGTTTTTTTTGTCTTAATATTAAGGTGTATTACTTTCAGACACAAACTACGTTTTCAAAAATACATATTTTATGAAGTTACCTTGCATCACATGCGACCAAATTTTAATAGCCCAATTTTGATTTTGTAGAAAAACACACATTTAATATGGCGCGACTTTAAAGAAAATGTATCTGTCATAAAACATTGTCAAAATTAAGAAGTTTTATGTAGGTTGCGTTGAGTCTTATTTTGCAAAATTGGTGCAATTTACAAAATATGGGTAAAAAATCAAAATTATCTTATGCAGCTAAAATTTTGCATGTGGGCTAGAAACTGCACTTAAAAAAACTTTGTCTAATAACTTTTTTCGATACTTTCAGAAAAAAAAAAACACTTTTTTCAATTATTTTGTGGAAAACATTAAAATTTGACAGATAATGCGAATCACGTGACTACTATTTTTTTTTGCTTTATTTTCATCTCGATCGAAGCAGAACTTGATGCCAAAGTCAAATTTCGAATAAAGTTATTAATAAAAAAAAATCCCATATGATGCGGACTTTACTGGTCACACTGTATATGGAAATGCCTCTTGAATAAATTATATTATATTTTTAGCTCCATCTAATATTGAACAATCATATTTAGAAAAAACACAGCAAAGTATTAAATCAGACATATCAAATGCCATGAGGGATGGTTTAAAAGATGATGAAGTAACGAGTTCCGAAGAGATAACTCAATGCAAGAGGGATACTGCTGAAGGTATTATCTGTTTAAGATTAATTTGAAGTAATATTGTTATCTTATATGTATAGTGATCGGCAAAAACTTTGCAACATAATTATGGGAAATTATATCAAAAAATAAACATTAAATATAAAGTTCAATTACAGACGTGACGTACATGATCATTCAACTAGAACTGTTTTCAATATTGACTTACCTTTAATATACACTAGAGCAGGTCAGAACTCCATTTATTATCAAGGTATAAAATTTTACAACGAAATACCCCAAGAATTAAAATTTTTAAATACAAAACGTTTTAAAATGATAATTTTTTTTTAATCCACTCACAAGTTTCCGGTTTTTTCCTTTTAGGTGGCTTGTCTAATGTAAAACCTCTAACCTCACATTTTGTAAATCCACAATTTTTTCTTAATTTATCCATGTCGCGTGACGTATATCAAAATCGATTTTTTTTAAAGACTTTTGACACAGCAAACCATCACATTTTATTAAGAAAATTATACAGTATGGATAAGGGGAAATACATATTTCAAAATTATTTAAGCCATCCTAAACAATTTGTTTCAATTGGGGAAAGAAAAATTTCGAAAAAGAAAATTATGTTGAGATTATGGAGTTCCTCAAGGATCAATGTTAGGTCCAGTACTACGCTTAATTATTAATTATTCCGTTTATAAATTGAACTTAAAAGGCAGGTAGGTGAACGGTTTCTATAACATGTTTAGGGTTAAAATTATACATTATTATAAGACCCGTCCGTGGAGAGAAGAACGGGCCCGGGGGTGAAAATGACGGGCCCCTATATGTAATTTTAAAAATTAAGAATTCAGACTGATGCAGAATGCTTCCATAGCATAAAACATTTTTTCTAACAGTTCCGGAAAATCCGGGTCCCTCGATTCTTGGGAAAATCTTCCCGTCATCCCCCACTGTCTCGTCAGGTCTGCTTATTATGCTTCGTGGTGGTATTATTATGGCACCTGTAGATTCCCAGTTTCTTCATTTATCTTCCTTTCCATATTAATGGTCTGTCATTTTTGCATGCATCTTATCTTATCATCTTATTTTTGAGATTTTTTTTTAGAATTAAGCATGAATCTCTCGAAGTCACAACGCGTCCATCTCCAAAATAGAGCTTCGTTTTAAATTAAACTGTGGGTTAGAGGCAAAGCGATTAAAAAGGTGTTTTTTGCTGTTGCAGTTACCTTATCAGATCACCAGCCAAACAGAACAAATTCTAGGCTAGAACTACCGCTTCTTAATGATGTGGCACCAAAACCGACAAATTTGGCACCTGTAAATATACCTTGCATGTCATTATTTGCTGAAAATGTCTACGAAACTGCTGCTAAATTGTTATTTTTGGCCATCAAGTGGGCGAGGACTATTCCTTCCTTTTTGCAAGTGAGTGTTTTTGTAGATTTTGACAAGAGCATTTTTTTTTTGAAAAAAATTCTTGGCTATCATATACTTATACAGTGTGTCCAAAAAACTATGCAACATATGGGAAAGTTTTTTATCACCGATTTCTCAGAAAATGTTATTCTTTATAAAATATTTTAAATTTTAAAACTATAAATGCATATTTTACCTGCGGCTAATAGTAGGGGAGCAAATGCCATTTTTTCGAAATTGCCTTAAGAGTAGGTACCTTAATTATTAGAAATACATCAAAATTTTATATGGAAATTTTTTTGCAATTTAAAAACTTAGTGCAAATACGAAATTTAGGTTAGGGGTGTCAATTTTTAATTTTTTTTAAATGCATTTTTTTAAAATAGGTTTTTGGACTTCAGCGTACTGGGTGAAAATGACAAATAAATTATTAATTATTTCCAGTAATATGAATAGAGTTGGATAGTATCATAATTTTGTTTAGAACATAAATTGGCTAAAATGTGATTCGTGCAACACGCTAATATCTGAACCAACTCGTAACATTGAAACGTTTTAAAAAGTTTGCAACTTTAATCCATTTTTATTATAAACCCACGTTTAAGTTATTTAATAAATATATTAAAATTGCGTAAACAAAAAATCGACCAGAGGTGTACCTACCGTTTAGGGGAAAATAGAGATTAACAAAAAAAAATTAAAATTGTGACACCTAACTCAAATTTCGTATTTGGACTAACTTACTAATTTGCAAGAACATTTCCATATAAAATTTTGCTGTATTTCTAATAATTTAGGTACTTTACTCTTAAGGCAATTTCGAAAAAATTGCATTTACTCCCTTACCATTAGCCGCAGGTGAAATATGAAATATGCATTTATAGTTTTAAGGCATGCACCAACTTTTATAAAGAATAAAATTTTCTGAGAAATCGGTGATAAAAAACTTTCCCCTATGTTGCTACTTTCTTAGACACACTGTATATATCATCATATTTTATTTTTAGCTTTCACACAGAGACCAGTCCATTTTGCTAGAAGAAAGTTGGAGTGAACTTTTTATACTGACAGCAGCACAATGGTCTCTTCCAATTGATGAAGGTATTTCAAAGTTATGTTAGCACTTCAAAAAGCTTACGACTTATTCGGGTTTGTTAGAGTTTTCTGGGTGATTTGTTGTTTTGGGGTAATTTCAGGTTAAAGAAACTGATTTTGATCAATTTATGTCAAAAAAATTAAGAAGAGGAGAGGTAGAGGTATGCAATATTAGATGATTAAAGGAATTTCTCCAATAGATCACCCGTTTTCACTAAATACTTTTAAATTTAGTCCATCAAAATATTTAGATTTTTTTTTTAATTCTCAACCAACTTAAAAAAGTTTATTACAGAGAATATAAGACCAAATATGTTTAGTAACTATTAATAACTCCATCGAAATTATTTAAAAAAAAATATTAATATATAATACGTTAAACTTAGTTCAGTTTTAAAAAATATTTTAAAAGTGTTTTTTTTTTTAAAGTCCATAATTTTGATATATCTTTAATTTTTTTCGGCAAACTGTTATAAATTGTTATTCCTTTATATATTATTGATTTTTGGCCAAAAGTACTCTTTACCATTGGTGTTTGAATATGATGATTTTGTCTCGTGATGTGAATAATGTTGCTCGAAGGAAATATTATATTCGATTGTTTTTCTTTAATAATAGAGTGTATTAGAATGCATAGTTTTAATTTATAAAGCTTTTCCAAATTTAATTATCCATTTGGTTCATATAAATTTATAGTTGGTTCTAAAAGAGGCAGTTTATGTATTCATTTAATTATTTTGTTTTGTAGTTTTTTTAATAGCTGAATTGTAGTTAAATTCGCTGATCCCCAGATTGAAATCATATACTGTAATTTTGAATAAACCAAATAATGTATATTTTTTAAATATTTTAATGATATATAATTTTTAACTTTAAACAAAATGCCAATTATTGGTGAGATGTAACTTCTCAAATATTTAATATGTTTTTTCCAACTTAAATTTTCATCAATATATAAACCAAAAAATTTAGTCAGTGTTGTTTTCACCGTGTCATTGTTTTAATACGCCATATGACTTTTTCGCGTTAATTTGATTTTTTTTCCAATTAAATCGTTTTATCGATAAATAATGTTACCAGAAATTTGTTGCCAAAAAAGTTTGAATATTAAAGAAAGCGGTACGTATCAAAGAACCTTTTCTTTGTAAATTAAAAAAAAATACAATACAAAAAAACCATTAGACCCCTTTAGTCACCCCTTTGTCCATATTTTTTTATCTAATTAATTGGGTATTAATAAAATTTTAATTTTGCTTAAAAAACGACCAGGATAATTGAGAAACTACTTTTAAGGGCATTAAAAATATTTAATTACGAATTTTCCAGCATATTATCTTTTTAACCTAAAGAAACACCAGAATAATAAAATCTGGATCACAGTCACTGAATTTTTTAGGTATCTATATCTAGAGATTCAGGTATGTTCTAGAACATCATTTAAAACTATCTTGTTTGACCTTATTTATTTTTAGCTATATTGGTCAGCAATGCTCATATCTCCACCTCACAACACTCAGTTTTAGAAGAAGATGCAAGAAAATTAAGAGAAATAATATCCAAACTTAACATGCTTCGGGTGGATCATACTGAACATGCTTGTTTGAAAGCACTGGTTTTATTCAAAGCAGGTAAATATTAATAATTGATGTACCGTGCGAGCAAAAATTATTTGCTTGGATTAAAAAACGTTGACCTTGGTTTAGATCACAATGATATGGGGACGATATATCTAACCAAATCTTGTTAAATTCATATTATGACATGATATGCCAAACTAGGGAGTAATAAAATAAGTAGACAAATACAAATTTATTTTTGTTGTTTACAAAATTAACAAAGTAAGAATATACAAAAACAAAAAGAAAAATAATTACATAAAATGCTGAAATTGACCACCGCCATGCTCCAAGCATAAATTCACACGTCTCTTCATATTTTCGAAAGTGTTGACCAGCATCGCTGATGAAATGTTACCGCATTCTCGGATAATCCTTTCTTGTAATTGTTCTAAATTTGCAACTGGTGTTTTAAAAATAGTGTTCTTTAAATGAGGAAAAAATAAATTTTGGGTAAACCATTGAGAGTAATTCCTGCGTCTTTCAAAATCTGCGGCTTGTATTTCTTGGAATACTTGCACTTTATAAGGAAATAAATTTACCTGCTTCTTAAGAATAGTCTTGCATGTTCCATAAGATCTTCCCACTTCTTGGGACAGGCGTCTTATACAATTTGTTGGCGTATTTTGCATTATTTCACGAACGTTTGCAACAAGTTCTTCTGTTCTTACAGATGGTCTTCCTGCTCCTTTTTTATGTTGTATAGAACCTGTTTCCCTAAACACAGCCACGGTTCTTTTCAGGCAATGATAAAAAACCTCCAGCAATAAATGCAACGTTAGGAAAATGTTTGTGAAAATCGTCCATGCACAAACCCGGATTGTATTGCCACTGACCATTTACTCTAACCCCGTTTCGATAATACGCTTCAATTATGAATGTTTTGTGCTGTTCCGTAAAGCCCATTGTGTGAATTGTTCAAGAAATTGAAAAAATTAGCGATGAATCAAATTACTTGTAACGACTGTCAAAGATAACGGAATAACTGATTGATTGTTAATTCAGGTAGTTACTGACACCCAACAGGTAATAAGCTTTATGGCTAAGCATTACGTCCTTAGATGCAAGGCCCTCTTTGATGCAAATAATTTTTGCTCGCACGGTATAAGTTGTATCTAGGCTTGATGGTTTTATCTACAACGCAATGCTCAGCATCTACTGCGTTCCGTCGCGCTTTACAGAGGTTAATCGAAAAGCGACCGGGCGTTGATTAAATAACGTTTTACATTATCGCGTGAAGGGAAGGTTTACCTATTGTATACTCAATTTTCATGCCCCGCTTTCATATTAGTGATAGATTTCAATTTCCTATTCTAGCTTATCGTACAAGTACAACTTTTTTTGTAGAATGCAGAGGTCTCTGCGAACCGACACACGTAGAACTTCTACAAGATCAAACTCACGTAATGTTACATGAATATTGTTCCCAAAGACAGAATCACCATAAAGGGAGATTTGGAAAACTACTTTTGACATTACCAGCGCTACAAAGCATTTCCAGAAGAAGTTTGGAAGAACTTCTTTTCAAGCAGACCGTGGGAGATATTGCAATTGATAAGTTGTTGGGAGATTTGGCCAAAACAACGTACCATTAGTAAATAGGGGTTAATAGATAGATATTGTTAGCCCTTGCGTCGTCTTTGCGTTACTACATTATTTACGAAATCGTATGTTTATTTGTACTAAAGCAAAGTTCAACATAACCTCACTTTACGTTAAAAAAGTCTTACCTATATTGTCTCGTTCTAACTTATACAGCGTCTTCGGAAGTTCTTACCAAATGGGAAACTTTTTTATTATTAATTTTACGAAAAAAAATTATTCTTTATAAAAAGCTCTGCATGGTCTAAAACCTAAAATGCAACCATCAAATATCGAAATTTTCCAGTCATATACGAGGTTTGTCAAAAAATGTGAATTTTTCCCAAGAATGTAAATTTTTTTCAAGAGTAGAGTACCTTTATTTTTGACATTATCAAAAATTGTTATTAAAAAAAGTTGATCAGAACTAAAAACTACGGCTAAATGTGCAATTATACGCATTTATGTTGAAAAATTATTTTATTGATTTATTATTCATTATTTAATTTTTTAATTATTTAATTAATTTAATGCGTGTTATTGCATATTTAGACGTGGTTTTTAGTTCTGATCAACTTTTTTTAATAACAACTTTTGATAAGGTCAAAACTAAAGGTACTTCACTCTTGGAAAAAATTTACATTCTTGGGAAAAATTCACATTTTTTGACAAACCTCGTATATGACTGGAAAATTTCGATATTTGATGGTTGCATTTTAGGTTTTAGACCATGCAGAGCTTTTTATAAAGAATAATTTTTTTTCGTAAAACTAATAATAAAAAAGTTTCCCATTTGGTAAGAACTTCCGAATACACGCTGTATATCTAATTTGAATTAGACGTAGACGTCTAGAAAGGGCTTGGCAAGAGCTGAACCACATCCAAATGTGGAGTGAGAAATGGGCCTGCCAAATTGACCTGCTAGGCTAGGCTTCGCCTCTTTCACTAATACCTAACTAAAAAAATATTAATATCCAAATCAAAAAAATAGGAATATTTAAATATTTGTATGGGTAATTCAATTATTTATTTTAGTGTAATTTTATAAAACTAATAAATATCGTTTAGATTTCATTTAAAAATATTTTTGAAAAGAAGAAGAAGAAAGAAAATAATTGCATATTTAAATATTTTTTCGATTAAAATTTGGCTTTCCCTTTTTTAAGTATTTTCTTAATTATCATTTTAAAACGTTTTGTATTTAAAAATTCTAATTCTTGGGGTATTTCGTTATCAAATTTCATACCTTGATAATAGGTGGAGTTCTGACCTAACCCTTGTTTGTATTAAGGGTAAGTCAATATTCAAAACAGTTCTATTTAAATGATTATGTACGTCACGTCTGTAATTGAGCTGTATATCAGAGAAAGTTGGAAAAATTTACTAAAATAGGGTGCAATTATAAGCCTAGTTTTACTTTTGCGCGGGGCAAATAAAACCGGCAGATAAACCGTCGGATTTATAATTGCTTCGGAGATTCCACGGCTCGCCACAGTCAAAACCGTGGGTTTACTCGTAGCGAATTTTAACACGGTTAAAAGTGTGTGTCTATGGGAGACTATTAACTGCAAGATTTATTTAAGCTTACCAAATCCTTCTACTTAATTATTAAAGGACAAAAAAATTTCAAATATTTATGTTTTTATTTAAACGATGATTTACCAACCAAAATTAAAAAATTAAAAAAATTTAAAGTCGAAATAAAAACATGGATATTAAAAACAGACAATTTGAAAATATTTTTAGAAATGCTTTAATTAATTGATATTGTTCTGAATAATTTATAAGTAAAGTCGCCACAGTGGTTCTTTTCCCGTGCGTCATCACTTTTACGTCATCAAAATCGTATAAATCAAATCAAAATTACGAGACGAAGAAAGTCAAAACTAAGTTAAGTTCATAAAATGGACGTGCCTGCCTACCGTTTGACGTACCTACATAATATTCCGAAAAATTATTTATTTTAAGTTTTGCCCGGCATTCTCTATTATCTAAAAGAAATTGACAAACAAATGTTAATACATTTAATACTATTTTTAAAGCTTAAAATCTAGAAAAGTTTGGTGTTTTATTGACTATTAAAATCGCAAAGTCAAATTTTTAACATCCTTTGATTTAAGGGAATTTAGCCACTGCCGTAAACTTTTCAAAGAACTTTCACGGTTAGAATATTTAAAATAAATAAATTAGGTATTATAAAAATCCATAAATACTTACCGCCAAAACAGATGGTGGATATAATTAGCTCTAAAAAGAACTATTTTTAGAAAAAGGAACAGTTTTAAGGCACACAGATTTACAAAATACGAATTAGATTGGCAGATCAAAATAAGGTTGACAATGACGTTCTAAAATACAACGGTTGTCAACTAAACAAATGAAAAAAGTAATTAATTGACGTTTATAGTTTTATTCTTGTCTAGCACATTATATTATTGCGGAATCTTAGAGACGTTCTTTTATGCTTTTATTCAAACTTGTTACTGTAATAGACAAGGATGCAGAGTTATTAACCACGTTGAGTCCTGATCGTTGATTGATGACGCACGGGCAAAGATCCACTGTGGCGACTTTATAAGTAATATTTTTTACTTAAAAATTATAAATTAATAATTTTATTATAGGTAATATATTTCTTCAAAAAAGCTGCGTTTATACTATAAATTAACATTTTTTCTTTAAAACTTGATTTTTAATGCATATTTATGATTTTACATACCTACTAAAACAAAAAATAAGATTTGCCCCTAACAAGCTCAGCTTCAGGGGATTGAAGAATAAGTTTATAGAAGACAACATAAACATATTTATTATATTATTAAATTTTAAATAAACTTATTATTATTATTATTATTATAATCTTGACCCCAATGTGACAAAAAAGCTTAATCTTTCCATTTCGTTCTATTTACAAGAGATAAAAACGTCAAAGCATTTTTTGGTACTGTTTTTGGTTAGGTTTCTACTGTTCAGTTTTAGTGTCCCTGAAATAAAAATTGCTTTTGACCAATATAAAAGGCAAAACGTGTGCTCATTCTAGTCATTGTTTTATATTACAATAATATTAGTTTTTTTAAATAAATAGTTTCCGTTTAGTAGTGTATTTTCTTATACTATTACTTACCAAAGTTTCCTTTAAACTCCTTTTCTTTGCATTAACAATTCGTTTAATGTACATGTGTACAAATGAAATAAAAATTGAAACTTTTACTGTGAAAGTCGTGGTTTGTTCATGTCTGGTAATTTTAAAATTTCCACTGAAAAAAGGGAAACACAAGGAAGGCCTTGTGTATTAAAATAATATCACAATTATTTCAAAATACAGTGGGCGTTCTGGCATTTGTTTACTCAGAGATTTAAAAGTCATATAAGTCATAAAAAATTATAACGTATCACTATTTTACAACTGCCGTAAGATAATTTCGTACCATTAAAACTGAAAACCGCTCTTTAAAATTAATCAACAATTATATATGCAAATATAGGAACAACGTAACAATTATTTCCGTCCTTATGTCACAGCTGACAACAAATATGTAATTGTAAAAAATTACACTAATACCAGAAAAAAATTGTGTAATTAATTATGGGAAACATTAAAAAGAGAAAAAATTGAGAATTATAAAAACGGAAAATCTTTTGATTGACAGTCCAGTCAGACTTCAAGATGTCTAAAATTATAGGTGCTTTGCTGATTGTGGTTGTTATAGGCAGCAATGCTAAGGTAAGTCAACTTTTTGATAAGAAAATTAACGTTAACTATAATAGGAACCTAGTTATTTAAAATATAAGACGTACCAGAATATATTTTAAATTTGAATAAGAATTGATTTTTTTATATTTATGTATGAGATATACAGTGTGAGTTTGTCTCTAGAAATAAATTCAGTAAATCCAGTACTGGACACGGCTATTAACATTTTAAGTTGTGGTATTTTTTATAAAAAAATATTTATACAGTGTGTCTCAAATTAGATATATGAGGATATCGATTTCATTTTATTAAATTGCAACCCTAGTTTCTTATTAACTTTTTTAAGTGCATATTAAGTTATACCGTCCGAGCAAAAATTATTTGCATCAAAGAGGGCCTTGCATCTAAAGACGTAATGCTTAGCCGTAGAGCTTAATACCTGTTGGGTGTCAGTAACTACCTGAATTAACAATCAATCAGTTATTCCGTTATCTTTGACAGTCGTTACAAGTAATTTGATTCATCGCTAATTTTTCCAATTTCTTGAACAATTCACACAATGGGCTTTACGGAACAGCACAAAACATTCAGGGTTGAAGCGTATTTTCGAAACGGGGTTAGAGTAAATGGTGAGTGGCAATACAATCCGGGTTTGTGCCTGGACGATTTTCACGAACATTTTCCTAACGTTGCTTTTATTTGGTGGAGATTTTTATCATTGCCTGAAAAAAACTGTGGCTGTGTTTAGGAAAACACCATTTGCAAATTTAGAACAATTACAAGAAATTATTATCCAAGAATGTGGTAACATTTCTCCAGAGATACTGGTCAACACTTTCGAAAATATGAAGAGACGTGTGAAACATGGAGCCAATTTCAGCAATTTATTTCTGTATATTCTAACTTTGTTAATTTTGTAAACAACAAAAATAAATTTGTATTGTCTACTTATTTTATTACTCATTAGTTTGGCATATCATGTAATAATATGAATTTGACAAAATTTTAACCTAGATTTGGTTAGATATATCGTCCCCATATCATTGTGATCTAAACCAATCCCTACGTTTTTTAATCCAAGCCCTCTTTGATGCAAATAATTTTTGCTCGCACGGTACATAAGTACTTAATTTCAAATTTTTATTTCTTGTCAAATGTTGAGGAGTTGAAAGCACGAATAAAACATGAATGTAGGTTAATTTCTACCGAAGTAAATAAAAATGTTAGGTTATTGCTAATTTTGTGAATGGACATCATTTTGAGCACTTATTGACGGAAAAGTTAGAAGGTTTTTTATTTTAAATTTGGATAATACAGTTTTCAGAGACAATAGCGACCATATTATGTGACTTTCGTTTATAGCAGAAGATGTCTTAAACTTGCTTATATTAAATGGAGCACCTTGTATATAATTTTGTGTTCCTTTCTTTATTTCCAATAAATGAAACCGTTTAAAAAAAAATTAGTTTTTCTCAGAATCGGACTATTTACTGGCGTGTCGAATATATTTTCAAAGGAAACTTAGGGAAACTCGAAATAATTTCAAAATTATCTTATGCAGCTAAAATTTTGCGTATGGGCTAGAAACTGCATTTAAAAAACTTTTTCTTATAACTTTTTTCGATACCTTTACAAATACCCACTTTTGAATTATTTTTTGGAAAAAATTAAAATTTGACAGACAATGCGAATCACGTGACTAGTATTTTTGCTTAATTTTCATCTCGATGGAAGCAGAACTTGATGCCAAAGTCAAATTTCGAATAAAGTTATTAATAAAAAAAAATCCCATATGATGTGGACTTTACTGGTCACGCACTGTATATAACGTTATGAGAATTATTATAATACAAAATGTAATCTATGTTTTAATTTTGAGAAACGATTGATTATATTTTCTGTGTACATACTTAAAAAATCTAAATGTACAGGGATGGGGCAATTGCCTCCTTGCCCCCCCCCCCCCTTGGATCCGCCACTGCTTGTTGCTTTAATAGGGACCTGTGAGCTAGGCCTTATTTGGTACAGGTTTTTTATATTTTCACATATTTTTTACAAATTTAACGATAAATTCCATGTTTAACAAACAATCTAAAAGTTCTGTTTTCTTAAAGCCCTAACTTCGTTTTTTTTCATCGGTCATCGTGCCAGTTTAACCCCCTCAATCTTCGATTTTTCCGCGAACGGTTGGCACGATCAACGATGAAAAAACACGAGGTGTAAGTGCGATTTTCGTCTGGATCCCATTCTTCACATTGTTTTTATAGACAATAATAATTGTAGAACTGTTCAAATCAAGGTATAGTTAGGTACTTATCAACTTTTCTTTTTTGACAAGAAAATTAAAGGCTAAATTGAAACCATTTAATCGTTTTAGTTAAACACATACATTTATGAACCCATTAATGAAAAACATTCTTATCTATGTTTAGTTTCATTATAAGTAACAAAACAAAAACGTATAAAAGAAAACAGAAAAATAATAAACAAATACTTTTAAAAATATTTTAAACGCAAAATGTACTGCATAAGAATCGTACTTGTTATTTTGCTAATAGTGAATGCTATTTTTTGTTTTAATGTAAGTTTTTTTTACCTATGTATTTTAAATTGGAAAATCTGATTATGAATATAGCAATCGGATCTCAGAAAGCATAGATAACTTAGATATTGCCTACAACTGCTAGCTTAAAACGTCTTGTACATAAAAATTTGACAATGTGCCTACTAATGTCTACAATTTTTTTAACGTTTCTTAGCAATTCCTTCAAAGCAAACTAGCACTACTTTTTGGTATAATTAGGTACTTATTTAGTCCAATTTCAACAAAAAAGTCTACTTAGTACACAGTTGGAGTTTGTAACTTGAAATAAATGCAATAAAAATCCAATACAGTTTTTTTTTTGGAAAAATGCTGATCACGGGTATTAACATTTTAAGTTGTGTGTTTGTTTTTTAAAAGAATATTGATGCAGTGTGTCCCAAATTAAGGATATGTCGATATAGATACTTTAAAAATAGTCAATAAAAACTAAGGTTGTCATTTTAAATTTGGGACACACTGGATTAATATTTTTCTTATAAAAACGACCACAATTTAAAATGTTAATACCTGTTCCCAACCTTTTTTCCAAAAAAAAAATGTACTGGATTTACTGATTTTTTTTTTAAATTTCATAAGTGTCGGTATTTTTTCTAATTTATTATTTTTAATTTATAGATTATTTTGCCTCCAGAATTGCAAGAGTACATCGATGACTTACACAAAATATGCGTTTCAAAGAGTGGAATCACTGAAGGTATTTGTTTCTTCTTTAAATTTGTACTATTACTAGGACCAGCACAAAGTGGGCACCTTATAGAACAATTTAAAAAAAAGTAGTTATACATTTATTTTTGTATATTTGTCACAATTTAAAATAATCCGCATTGCCTTATTTTGTAAAATTTGTATTTTATCAAATATTTCCTCACTAGCACAATATAAAATGGAAGAACAATAAAGAAAATGTGGTAATATAATATTATTAAATACAATTTTTTTAGAAAAAAAAACTTAAGTTAGAACTGATTTTTTTAAAATAACCTACTTTTTCGGCAATCTTCGATATAATACTTTCAAAATAATTAAAAATTTTAATTTGAAATTAATGATTATCCCTAAATATTTAAAACTGTTTACTAATTTCAATTTTTCTCCATCAATTACAACATTTATATTTTGACAATTTAAATTATTACCCATAACCATACATTTAGTTTTTGAAATATTTAATTTTAATTTATTTACTTTTAGCCAATTTAATAATATATGTATCTCAGAATTTAGAGTATTTAGACCATCAAAAATATTTAAAACATTAATGTAAATTAAGGTGTCCTCAGCAAACATTTGTAACTTACACATTTTTAAAACTAAAGGCATATCGTTGATAAAAAAATAAAATATATGGGACCTAGTATACTTCCTTGAGGATCTACTAATTTTTTTTTTTTTTATTTGAATATGTTACCTATGTTATATTTGTAACCTTTTAAAAACGTTTCATAAATATCATTATTGAGAAATAAAACATAAACAAATAAAGTTAATTAACTTTGATTTTTACAGCTTTTTGAAGTCTTATTTTTAAGCTGAATTTTTTAAATGTTTTTTAGATGATCACATATCGTACGATATTAAGGACAAGGACCAAAAAATGATGGTAAGACATTGATCAAAATATTTTTATATCTAAGTTAATTAACATATGTCTTTATTTTTAGTGTTATATGAAATGTTTAATGTTAGAATCGAAATGGGTAAGTTTATTTTATTTATTTTTATTGAATTATTCCAGTTTTTGACTTGTAAATTTTAGTTTGTTTGGTTTATTTTAAAATGGAAAACCTCACATAGGCGGTGCTTAGACAGATAGAAATTTGAAAAATCCTATGTAAATTTTAAAGCTATGCAATATTACCGGCTCCCATTTTTTATATTAAAATTTTTAGAGATGTCTATTACTTGATAATGTTGAACCTTCTTACCTAGCAATTTGAAACTTATTAAAAAATATAATAATAGTAAAATTATTTAAGTGGGTACTTAAAAACCTCTTAAGATAAAATAAGTTTGGTGCGTTCAACTATAAAAGTATTTGTTACAAAACCTAAAGATATTAAAAATTACATTTGTTTTAAACTTCTTATTTATAAATGTTTTTGATTTTTTTAGATGAAACCTAATGGAGATATTGACTATGTTTTTATTGAAGCACAACCTTATCCTTTTAAGGATATTTTGATGGCCGCTATTAACAAGTGCAGAGCGATTGACAGTAAGTAAAATATCGAGATGGGAATTGACGTTTATTTTAGTGAACTAGTTCATTTTTTCGGCGCGAAACTTTTAGAGAATGAAACACATTATTTTAACGACATTACTTATCAAGAAGAACATTTTGTCACTAGCAGCGCAGCATATCGCGTCACAGAATAATATATAGTTGCGTAGCTATACATTCTGTGGTATCGTGTACAAATTGTTAATGGTGGAACTATATTTTATATGGGGTTGTTATTAGAACTAGATCGTGAAAATAATGTTGGAAAAAGCTCCGAAATATTTTAAAGAAAATTAAGAGGATTGATTGCATAATTATAGAATTTTTCTGTATCTGATTCATAGACATTTACCTTTAGATAAGCAAACAATAATCACAAAAGTGGCAAATTTATGGCCTTGTGCGTGTAAACAAAACCACACAGGAATAGGCATGCGCACTGCAAAATTATCATTTAACGAATGGTGAAAATAGATAGGTCCGGGCTTAAACATCATGTTTGTATGGTCTAGGCCTAGTTAGATGTGTTTAAATTGATCATCTTAACATAGTATAAAACAAAGTCGCTGTCGCTGTCTGTCCGTCCCTACCTATATATGCTTAAATCTTTAAAACTACGTAACGGATTTTGAAGCGTTTTTTTTTTAATAGATAGATTGATTCAAGGGGAATGTTTTTATGTATAACTAGCGACCCGCCCCGGCTTCGCACGGGTACAATTTTAGAAAGTGGCATGCCGGGTACTAATATATCGGGTTTGTTCGGGTTTGTATTTATACCAGCAGGTTGCAACGCATGCCGGTTACACGCTAGTAATAATATAAAATTACATATCAAGAACTATCACTACTTTATACTTACTAAAAATACGAAATACCCGGTATTTTATCCCTTTTTGGGCATAATACAATCATACAATAGTATTTGTATCCGAATCACTAAAGGCACAAACACAATTCATTAAACCACATAAAAACTAGAAATCCATAAATATTAAAAACCCACATTCCATAATAGCAAAGAAAACTGTGTGAAGTTAGCAACATTCATCAGCACCGATTATGCAGCGATGACATTTTTTTGGGGTACGTGTCAATTCCGCCTGTAGCGTTTGTAAACGAATTTTATTTTTTTTAGAGGCGAAGATTGAAATTCTATCATTTCGAATTATCGTCATTAGTATACTTCCCCATATGGATAAATTACCTGCTCTATACGAATTTCCAAAAACCCGGAGGAAAAAAGTTACAGGATAAAAACTTCTAAAAGTTGCGTTTGTAAGCGAATTTTATTTTTTCTAGTGGCGAAAATTGAAATTCTACCATTTGGATTTATCGTCTTTAATCAATGACTCCATAGGGGTACAATTTTAATCTTCGCCACTAAAAAAATTAAAACTTGTTTACAAATCCTACTTTTTAAAGCTTTTATCCTGTAATTTTCCTCCGGTTTTTTGGAAATTCGTATATAGCAGGTAATTTACCCCTTTAGGATAGTTTACTAAAGACGAATTCAAATCGTAGAATTTTAAACTTCGCCACTAAAACAATTAAAATTTCTTTACAAACGCTACAGGCGGAATTGACACCTACCCCAAAAAAATTTCGTTGCTAATAAACATCGCTAACTTCACACATATCAAGAAACCCACAGAGAAAACGTAAAACACAACCACGCCGAGCCGGTTCTGGAGTGTATTTTGAGGATGTCGTTAAAGAAGGATAACCTAATAACAAGAGGGTTGTGCGCATGCCCATACCTGTAGGGCGGCAAGGTGTCTGACTGGCGAGCTATGAGTACAAACGCATTTTTTTACCTATACAACTTAACTTTTGTTTGCGCACGAGTCAAGTTGTATGGATCTAAAGGTAAATGTTAGTGTCCGACCGAAACAAGATTTTCAGCCGAAACCGAATCTTCGGCCTTGGTCTCAGTTTCGGCCGAAACCGAAACCGAAACTTAAAAATTTTATTGTATTACTGAAATTTAATTTATTTTATATAGGACGAGATCGATCTTGGGAACGGATTAAACTATTCCCACTAAAAAAAAAAAGTCGACAGAAAAAATCTATTATATATTTATATACAGTGTGACCAGTAAAGTCCGCATCATATGGGATTTTTTTTTATTAATAGCTTTATTTGAAATTTGACTTTGGCATCAAGTGCTGCGTCGATGGAGATGAAAATTAAGCAAAAAAATAGTAGTCACGTGATTCGCATTATCTGTTAAATTTTTTTTTAAAATGATTCAAAAGTGGGGTTATTTCAGAAAATATCGAAAAAAGTTATTAGAAAAAGTTTTTTTTTAATGCAGTTTCTAGCTCACATGCAAAAATTTCAGCTGCATAAGATAATTTTGATTTTTTACCCACCACTAAAATTTATTTTCCACTTAATGAACACTTTACTGATGACTGTGTTCTTTTTGTCTTAATTTTAAGGTGTATTACTTTCAGACACAAACTACGTTTTTAAAAATACTTATTTTATAAAGTTACCTTATACAGGATCAAAAACAAATAAACTTTTCATCACATGCGACCAAATTTTAATAGCCTAATTTTGATTTTTGTAGAAAAACACACATTTAATATGGTGCTACTTTAAAGAAAATATATCTGAAATAAAGCATTGGCAAAACTAAGAAGTTTTATATAGGTTGCATCGAGTCTTATTTTGCCAAAGTGGTGCAATTTACAAAATATGGGTAAAAAATCAAAGACAGACAGATAATGCGAATCCCGTGACTACTATTTTTTTGTTTAATTTTCGTCTCGATCGAAGCAGGACTTGATGCCAAAGTCAAATTTCGAATAAAGCTATTTAAAAAAAATCCCATATGATGCGGACTTTACTGGTCACACTGTAGACAACACTGCCTAGAAACCCACCCAAAGTTAGCCGAACGGTGCGCGACAATTCACGAGATTCGGCCGGTTTTTGGCGGAAAGCGAAACTAGTTTTTTTGGCCGAAACTAACCGAAATCGAAACCGAACCTTCGGTCGGTCTCTAGTAAATGTATATGATCTGATTTCATCTATATTATGTGAATTTTCGCTTAATCTGTTGCTTTTTTTTTTAAAGAAAGTAACACTTTTCCGGCCTAGCCCGGGAAGTGGATGCTTTCACTGCGGGTTTTCACTTTCCGGACGGTTGCCGAAAAAAAGTATGGCACAACACGACTGAAAACGCTTTGTTTGGACTCGCAGGCTTCTAGGACTCGGCTACGGCTCCAAGGAGATTTGTTACGTCAACTACTATTATATCATTGATTCACATAAGATAACTCGAAAAACTTATCGTTACAGCAGGAAAAAGATAACGAAGTTTAAAAAATATTTCGAACAATGAATCATGTTTTTTTAAATTTTATAGTTTCTTTCTGAAAATTATATAGCTTTTACGTCAAATCCTAAAAACCAGTAAGATTAATGGATGTATAAATGGATTAATGAATATTTCATTCAAAAATGTGCAAAGGTAAACATTGCAAAAAATATTAGACGCGCAACATACTATACAGGGTGTTCCACGGTGGATGGAACGTCTAACGTTTATGGAAAACGGGTAATACGTTTTTTTTTAAATTTGGTTGCTCCTATAAATTACATCGAGTTGCCATGTTTTATTGTTTTAAAATATTTTCAGCAATGCGCTGTTGTCGCTTCTATACAATACAAGTAGAAACGTTATTTTAAATGGAAGACCGTAAACATTTTTTAATTTTCAGTATTTCTGAGCAAATTTTCTGAATATTACCCTATACTTATCTGTAGCCGTTTTTTATGTATTGTCTAATTAATTTTAATTTTTTTTTAACGAAAACATGACTTTAATAAATCTTTTTTCTTCGAACACGAAATGCCTTTACACACTTAATTTTTTGGTCATATCTTAGTTTAAGCGTACAGAGTGGTCCAGAAATAGATTTTTCTAGGTTACTTGAAAAAATAGATTTGTTTAAATAGATACCCTGTATTTTAATGCTGATTTGAATAGCCAATAAAAGTAGCTTTTTAATAATGTATACCTTGCTTATACCTAACTCAGTGATTCTCAACCGCTTCCGCAAACCTCTTCCAGGTGTTCGGCGAAATAATTTAGTAATATCAACTAATCTGAATCATGAGATAGTATTTGATAAACTGATTACTTCACCGCAAATATGTTGACAAAGGTGGTGTTCCGCCATTTTTCTAGTGCTACCAAAAGTGTTCCGCCACCACAAAAAGGTTGAGAACCACTGAGTCCTAACTCTTCAAGTTTTCAGTGTGATAAGATTATTGGCAGAACGAGTAGAAAATTTAATGAAATGTATACAAATTTAACAAAAAATTCTGTGCACAGAATTAATTGTTAGGCCTAAATCTTCTTTTGCGCTACGTATGGCAAAGTGGGGGTATGCGTAAAAGTATTCCAAAACCTTAGTTTTGTTTTCTTCATTGGAAGTCACTGGTCTGGGCAAATTTCTTTGTGCTTTTAATGTTGAACCAAAATCTCTGAAATTATTCTGGACTCGAATAAATTTCTTGCTATTCATTTCTGGTACACCCTCTGCCTATAATCTTATCACCTATCACACTGTCCATGTAGAACAAATAAATTCTTTATAACTGCATTTGAATAACTATTATGATCTCGCCAGCTTAAAATCATTAACGAAGGAATGGCACTTCTTTTAAATAAATCGTTGCCAACGTTGAAAATGACCTACATATTTTAAGAAATTTCATAAAGAAATGCTTATAATTCGAAAACTTGAAGAGTTAGTTATAAGCAAGGTATACATTATTAAAAAGGTACTATTATCGACTTTTTAAAACTTATTATAAATGAAAAAAAAATTGATTTTCGTCCATTTTTTCAAGTAATCTACAAAAATATATTTCTGTATCACTCTGTATGCTTGAACTATATATATGACCAAAAATCAAATGTGTAATTGCATTTTTTAAACGTGCGCAAAATGTCAACTTAGTAATGTTTAGAGTTTGTAAAAAACAGATGTATTAAAACTCATACAGTGTCACCATTAAAGTCCGCACCATATGGAATTTTTTTTTATTAACGAGGTTAGTTAAAATTAAAGATCAGCAATCGTTTTTGCTTCAAATTAGACTAAAAATTATATATTCAATTGTCACCATCTGTCATTCGGTATCTGTCAAAAATGACATTTTTGTCAAAAAATGCTGAAAAATGGCATTGTTTTACCGAATTTCAAAAAACGTTATAAGAAAAAGTTGTTTCTAGTACAATTTAAGGCCTAAATACAAAGTTTCAGATGTCTAGCGCAAAGTTGAAGTTTTTGCCATTTTTTTAAAGTAACTTTTTTTTTTATATAATGTAAATTGGCTTAATGGATTTTAAACTATTTGTTTATACCATACTTAATATTTTATTTAGTTTGTATGCTTATTTTTTCACTAGAATATCATTTTTTTTTTTCGAAATATAAAATAAGAGGCAAAAAAAATTTACACGGGTGGTGCAAAGTTATTTTTAATAACAGATAGACGTCATATGTTCTATTTTTTTGATAGTACGTAAAAAGTTTAAAAAACTTATAATTAAATTCCCAGATATCAGATTAGTTCACAAATTTCAAATGACAAATTATATTTAGTATAAAATAACATTTTTATGAAATATTGCCACCTGTTTATTTTACAACGTTAGAACAAGGTTGCTTATCGGAGCAACTAAATTTAAAAAAAACGTATCACCCTTTTTCCATAAATGTCCCATCTACCGTGAAACACCCTGTATAGATGGATTATTAAATATTTCAATAAAAGTGCAAAAAATGTGCAAATATTATAAAATTAATACAAATAATATTTTTAAATCATTTATATAAACCTCTCGAGGAGGGGGAGGGGGGTGCCGTTAACTATCCTGGTTCGAAAAGAGTTTGAAACCCAAAACTTCGGGATATTAGTTGCAGTAAAAATTAACAGTAATACTGAATTTTGTACTAATATTTTATTTTGTTACCTGCTTAAAAATCCCTTTTTATACTCTTAGATGGAGCTGACATGTGTGAGAAATCTTACAACTTTAATTTCTGTCTTAATAAGGCCGATCCTGAGGTGAGTAACTTTAAAAAGATTCTAATAAGACACTTGCCCAGAACTTCCGTCGCCAATTTTTTGTGCTTGATCGTCCTGTCCAAAGCCACAGAATTTATTCTATGAACGTTAACTATCCAATATCTATGGCCCAAAATATGTCTGTAATATTTATTATTAGGCACGATATTCTGGGTATCTGGAAATTCCGTACGTACATTTCAAAGTGAGATTCTACATATAAAAAGTTCATATGAATGTAGGTCCTTAAATGTCTTATAAGGAAGCTCTAGCCGTCCAAAGGTGAACTCAAAAGACTAATTTTTATTTTATTTATTTGCAACCGGTGTGCGTCTTAGCACACGAACTAATTTTAATGAATGCTAATTTTTGATATTGAGATAGCGTCAATTTTAGTCAGGAGCGTTCCTAGATTTCCTTAGTTTATTAATTCCTAATTTTTTTTACATGACATATTTTTAAAATTTTACCCAATAAAATTTTATAAAAAAAAATTATATTTTTTATAGCTTATAATGGCTTTCTTATAAGACACCTAAGCAACTTTTTTCGTGTTTTATTATGTAAAATCTCCATTTAAACTATACGTACTAAATTTCCGGACACCTAGTATAAACTTTTTACAAAGAATAAATCTTGTTACTTTTATATTAAATATTAAAAGTGCACTTAAAAAAATTAGAAGAAACTATTTTTCAAAAAGAAGTTTAAAGATAATTTTTTTTGCATTCTATTGGGGCTTTTTTGTAAAATTTGTGTTTTGTTCCTCGCAATAATTTATATTCCTATAATTTTCATAATTCTTTTGCAGAACTGGTTCTTTGTCTAGCCGGATTACCTACTTTTAGTATTGTTTAACTTAGGAGAACTTCTGGCGCGAATCATGGACTATGATTACTTTATCGTAATAACATTAAAAATATTGTTATTTTTTATTTTTAGTTAAATACACACGAGCATCCCAAACTGAGTTTTATTTATTATTTATTTAACTACCTATGTTATTTGGAAAATACCATCGGCAGCAAGTCATCCCATCCATATAAATTTTAAAAAAATGTAATAGTAACCTTGCTACCCCAAATATTGGCTCCCCTATTCACTTTATATCAAAATTGTATTAGGCTTTTTTGAAGGTCCTTGTATGATGGACTCGCGTTCCATATTTTCTAATAAGCCAATTAAAAGATATTTCCAAATTCCATTATTTTCTTCCTACATGGAGTGGAAGTTCTAAATCTGCATTAATTTCTTGTGCTCTTCCATCGAGTACAGGGTGTCCCATTTTCGAAACTTTTAGTGGATATTGGAGTTATTATCAAACATGGAGATTTGTGGTTTTCGCGTCACTGTGCTACTTTTTAACGAAACGAATTATTCCGGTGTCAAATATGTCATGGCATTCTTAGATTTTAATCTACAAGGTGATTTTGAAAAACTTTCCTTTTTAGGCACCCTCGTATTTCCGTTATGCGTCAACTTATTAAAAAAGTAAAAACTGGTATTCGTAGAACTTTTTACGTAGAGCTCAGTGGCGTAATCAGTTTTTTTCTAAAAAAATTTTTTTCTATTTTTTTTTCTAAAAGTTTGTTTCTTTGTAATACAGTTTCCATCTGAGTTTTATATGTTTAATAAATGTTATTATGTTAATTATTATATTATGTTAATAATTGTTGCGTTTGGCCATGGCCTACTGTTACAAATAAAGTAAATAATTAAAAACATCAAATTTTGAGCTTGTTTTTCAAAATAAATATAAACATCTATACATTTTTGAAAAGCCCAAATGATACTTAATCAATTTAAAAAATAATATACAGGGTATCCTATTTAAAAAAACATAGGTTGGGTTAATATCTGGAAAACTAACATTTTTAGAAAAAACCTGATTACGCCACTGAGCCCTACGTAAAAAGTTCTACGAATATCAGTTTTTACTTTTTTAATAAGTTGACGCATAACGGAAATACGAGGGGTGCCTAAAAAGAAAGTTTTTCAAAATCACCTTGTAGATTAAAATCTAAGAATGCCATGACATATTTGACACCGGAATAATTCGTTTCGTTAAAAAGTAGCACAGTGACGCGAAAACCGTAAATCTCTATCTTTTATAATAACTCCAATAACCCCTTAAAGTATCGAAAATGGGACACCCTGTACATCATTATTTTGCTCTAAGCAGTTATTAATTACAGTATTTTTACTCTCAAAATTACAAACAATATTCTGGAGTGTTGTTTTGCTTGGCATGGATATGTGGGTAAACATCGCAGAGAACAATTCGGATATTCTCCGAGAATTATACTTTCGATGTAGTACCACTTAATCATTATTTTTTCTTAAATACTGTCAAACATGTACTTTAGTTATTTGATAAACTGATATTTATATGATTATAAATTGTACATTATTCCCATATAGCTGGATAGGCTTGATAGGTGATAAGCCTTTTGGGATTAACGCGCTTAGTGGGACGGTTGTTACTGACATGGTGACACATAATCAAATATTTAATTTAAAAAATGCCAAAGCAATTTTTTCCTGCAGTTCTATAGAAAACCGAACTGGAATCAACAATAATTATTGTAACTTTGTTATCAATGATAATAAAAAGAAATAAATAGTTAAAATTAGGAGTAGGGTAAAAGCACCAATGAAGAAACAGTTAAGGCATTTCTTAAATTAGCAGCTCTATTAAAAATATATAATTATATAGTTTCTCGAAATACTTTTGGCGGGGGGTTTCTGGCTTTATTTATAACCTGTTTAAAGCTATGAATAAAATAAAACAATTTAGCAACAAAGCAAGTTTATTTAACAAAAATACAAAAACTCCAGTGGATAAACACTTAAATCCAACAAGGAATCTTCTTATACCTAGTAAAGGAACTAACGCTATAAATGGGAATATCTATTTCACCTGCTCAGAAGAATTTACCTTTGTAACTTATAACAGGAACTTTAAATTAAGAATGTTGGAATATTAATTTTTTGCAAAATATTTTGCTTTTTATACCAAATCTGGTCTAGTTTTTCTCTTTTTTGCTTAAAGTCGACTTTGGTACTCCGTATTCTTTAGCGGCATTATTTACACCCACTCGTCCCGAGCGCGCACTTTCCACAGCTTTTTCCAGTTTGTTGTTCTTTACTATATTTAAATCTTTGGTACTTGACGTTTTGCTCCATATCTGAAAAAAACATTCAAAAATCTAAACAAAATAAATAATTATGTTATCCAATAAAGAAACCCGCCGGACCCAGTAAATAGCCTTTGCAAAAAGCTAGTTCCTGTAATGGTTATGTAACGCTTAAGTTCATCCAGTAACGAAAACCCAATAAAAACGAAGTTTCTTTACTGGATCTACAGCATAATTTGACAAAAAAATTGACGGAAACGTTCTAAGAAGGCCAGTCAGATAATATTCTGATTAAAAATGTTAAGAATATGACTTATTACTCCAAATCCAGTAAAGGAACAATTTGTTTCTTCACTGGATTTCCATTCTTTTCAATATCCAGTGGAGAAACACCTGCAAAATAATACAAATTTTAACTAATGAGGTATTTCTCAATACATAAATATGTAGTTTAAAGTAGGTACGTGTTTTCAACAATAAAAAGCTAATATTTATTTTCTAAAGATGCAGATGGCTATATAAGTTCCATAAGTAGTTAAACTAGACTGGGTACATATCGCTAATCGTCAGCCGAGAGTACATCTATTTAGTACTAAAATAAATTTAAAATAAAATAATAATTTTATTTCTTTTTTCTATATTTACTATTGCTCTTTTTTGCCTCACATTCCTGCGGAACGTGAAGGGGAAACATATCGCCAAATTGTCATTATAACAACTGACCAAAACTAGAAAATAAAAAAATCGGGTGCAAAATTTCCGTTTTCAAAAAATATAAAATATTTAATATTATGACATTGATATTAACATTGAACCTATCAGCACCGGCTCTTTTTAAAAACGCACAGCAAACGTATGCAATATGGAATATAGTTTCCAAGTTTATCCTATAAAAATATGTATTCAATCAATTTAAACATATAAGTAAAGAAACTATTCTTACATTGATAGCTGATAAATTAGTTTAAAAGCATATTGTGCTGAGCCTTTCGGGCACGGCACTGTTCGAGTTCGTTTATTTTATTTCATACTTTTTACAAAACCATTTGTTAGCAACCTCTAATTATTGTAATGCATTTCGATTTGCGATAAAAAAGATATGTTTAGTTTCTTCAGAACCCAAGTTCGTTTTTTTTTGTACCGAGGATTGCCGCTGTAAGAATTCAAAAGCTTCCCGATTTTTCCGTATTAAAAATGAAGAAACAAAAAAAATATTTTTCATTGTAGTTTGACGAGCTCTCTTCGCTAAGGTATATAACATTTCAATCAAAAGTTGTTTTCCGTACAAGAAAAAATAAAAACCGCAAAAAAAACTTGTCTGAAATAGTTTATTTCACTTGTTTACAATTTTCGACCATTTCTATTACCGTTAGGTATGGAACAATATATTTGAAAAAAGTAGTACTGGAGATGACCTAAAGGAATCTCCAAATCAAAAATATGTGGGACGCACCCAATTCGATTTATTAACGATCCAACTTGACCCTACATTGATTTAGAAAAAAACAAAAAAATTGACTTCCCAACTTCCGATCGCCTTGGCAAACAACAGTGTTCTGTAGCCCAACGTCGTCTACATGCCAAAAAAGTTTAAATCGATTAAAATGATTTTTGCCACCTGTAACGCGCTACAACGAAAAAAAAATATATTTTTCAACTTTGACTTTAATAACTTTTTTTCCGGTTCACCCTGTATATTGTTAATTTTCCCAGAACGTGCTCCTACTATTCCTCTCTACATCTAGGAAGTTTAAATCGTTTTGCTCTAACCGTTTTTGAACAAAATAATCGCGAACATCGAAATGTCGAACAGCCTCTAACCACGTGGCGACACATTATCAATGTCGGAACGCAATCTTTAAAATCGAGATTACAACTATTTCTGAAACATTTTGCGCCAAAATTTTGGTCAATAAAATTGGAAGAAGGTTCAAGGTAGGTATTCCCTCCAATTCAAAATCTCGAAATGTTCTTATTACTCTAGCAAGTCAAGCTGAAAATCCCCTTTTTTACCCATTTTTGACAGCCGGATTTTTAGAATTAAATTTCATACAAACCAAAGCACACTAGTCAAAAGAGAATGGTATTAGAATTTGTAAATTTTGCTTGTTACCGCACTCAAAAAAGCGACTTTTCTCAAATTTGCGAATATATTTTGATAAGTTTGGATATGCAGAGGTGTTCAGAAGAAATCAGTGCGCGTTTTGGGAGAAAAATAAAACGGTTTTATGAAAAATTGAAAAAGTTACAGTCGATATAGTAAAACATCAGATGAAAATATCTCTGAAAAAATCATAAATTAATTTTTTTGAGCCACAAAAAATGTTTTCTCAGAGCGCACTTACCATGCAAATTAAAGCTTGTTCATCCGTTGATATAGTAGACCAAGAAAACATTTGAAAAGTTATATATAGGCACTTGCAAACGTGTTTAAGCGAATCAGTGCGATGCAAAAACCCAGTCAAGAAATGAAAATTCAAGAGCTTGCCGTTTTTTCCTTATTAAAGAAAGGGAAATGAAAAAATATGTTATCAATACAATTTGACGAGCTCTATCCGCTAAATTATACAACGTTTCGATCAAAAGTCGTTTTCCGTACGAAAAAAAATAAAAACCGTAAAAAAATCATGCCTTAAATCCTAGTCCTTATTGCAGGCATCTAAGCATATTATTTACTCTCTCATACTCACATAAAATGACACTGTAACTTGGAGTTTGCCAGTAGCGTATAACAGAGGTAAAACAATCTGCTTCAATAGTTTTATTCAAAGTTTTTCCAATTTCCGTAGGTCTGTCTATTGGTTCGAAAGCTTAAAACTACTTGACTGAAAATGATGAAATCTTGTGAGTGAATTAGGCATTGTAGAAAGATGTCAAAGCGGATGATGGTCCAAAGCGTGGAAGTAGTTTATTGGAAAGAAAAATAAGAATTATACACAACAAACAATGCAAATTGAAACTTCGGATCTTTTTATTTTTTAAAGATGCTCAGGTAAGCAAATTTGTTTTATTTTTTATCATTTTTAATAAGTGTAATAAATTACAAATCTGTTAAAATAATGTTATTGTTTATCATCACCTGTAAATCGCCTACCTAACCCATTGTAGGTACTTATATCCATAAAAACCGATAGATAAACCACCTTTTTTTCCCCAATTTATCTATAAAGGGCAAGCCGATATCTGTAATTCAAATAAAGGAATTTTGTAAAATTTGATTTGTTATCGTGGTGATAAAAAAAGATAAAGGCATCGCTATACTTTTAGGTAATTATTAATTATTGCTAAAATATTATTGTTAATATAGAAATGACTCTCATTAGTAATAACGAATCACCTGGAGATTAAGTTTTTGATGTTAATTTATTTGTGCGAAAATCTGTACGTGAGATTATCCATTTGGATTAAAAAAGGGATTTTTAAACATTAACATGGCCAACACGACGGGCCTTGTCTTGGTAAGTACAGGTTGTATTTTTGTAATAAATTATTTTAGAAATCTGAAACTTAGAAACTAATAAACTTACCAAATAATACAAAAAGTGTATAGGTATTATTACTTATAAAACAACAAGTGTAATTATGAATTCGTAATAATCCGAGGTATCGATTAAAATTATGCAAATTTGCGCTGTTATCTAATGGCCAAAATGGGGTATTTCGACTTCAATTTCTATAGTTATTTATACCGTAGTTTTTTCATTTTTGACCCTCATGTTCGATAGATAGAGTAGGTAAAGTTTGAAATTAAAAACTGATTTTTTTGAATAATTCGAGTATTTAATGAGATATTAATTCCAAATTTGGTAAGGTGCTTTAGCATAAAGAGTTACCGACCTCTTTTAAGGAAAACAAAATAAAAAGAAATTGTCAAATATTTAAAATAGGGGTGGTCCAGTACCCGCTGACCTCCTTTATTTTTAACACGCTTTTATTAGCTTCACCTGTATGTTTGTATGTATGTTTGTTTGTAACCGACTTCTTTGAACCCGATTTTGACCCACTTTAAACGATCAGATTTAATTTAAATTTTGTAGACTTATCAAGAACCGCTGACAATACAATAATCTACACGCAAAAAATTCTCCTGTCAAATTTTGACAGCTGTCAAGTATAAAACGAAGAAGCGATTTTGACGTAACAAATTATGGGGTCGTATAGTATTCGATGCGGAGACTTCGGGAAAAATAAGCAAAAAATTCTCCTGTCAAAATTTGACAGCTGTCAATATGTCAAATCGTTTAAAAAAAATGATATTAATGAAAAAACTATAAGGTCGTATGTATATTGACGGTGGAAAGTTGAAAAAATACGCAAAAAATTCTCTTGTCAAAATTTGACACCTGTCAATATGTCAGAATTATTACAATAACCGATAGTAATGAAACAAACGCGGGATCGTATAGATATTGTCGCTAAGAATAGAGAAAAATAAAAAATAAATTCTACTAATTTTGACAAATGTTTTTTCAAAATTTTGAAAATTTTTGTCGTTCGTTCGGGTTTGTTCGGGTTTGTATGTATGTTTGTTTGTAACCGACTTCTTTGAACCCGATTTTGACCCACTTTAAACGGTCAGACTTAATTTAAATGTTGACGCTGACAATACAATAGGTAATCTAGCTCAATCTACTCAAAAAATTTTTTTTTTCTTAACAATAATTCAAACTAACAAATGAAAAATAAATATAGTTTCAAAAACTAAAAAACACGCTTTAATAATTAATCAAACTAAAAAGCGGAAAATAAATATAGTTTAAAATAATTCTTGAAATTCTTAATAGGTATAGGCAGAAAATAATAATGAACGATAAACATTAGTATTATTGTGAAAAAAGCGTGGGTCGCTATGTGCTATATTTTTCGTATATCGAGCATCCCACGCTTTTTTTACAATAATACTAATGTTTATCGTTCATTATTATTTTCATTAAGAATTTCAAAAATTATTTTAAACTATATTTATTTAGTACGAGCGCCAGAGGCTTCCGAACTATATTTTTTCAGATAATCGTTTTTCTTTTTGATTATTTATTGTCTCTTAGTAAGTTTCGATGAAATGATGCGTTTTGGAGATAATTTGAAAAGTATGATGCCAACGCGGCTTACGCAAGTCTCCAAATTTTTGAATGCTAAATCAAATAAGCTGTTGTGGCATTACCATGGATACAAGATATAATTAAGTGAACTTTTGCAACGTGGCAATACCGAAAGCAAAAGACAGGCCAAAAATAATGTAAGGACAGTGGCGTACAGATACAAACCTGTAGTACTAAACCAGTTAAATGAAATTACTTTATTCTCCTTCTAAGAATTTACTATTGTTAATATTCTTCACATAACAGTCAAAGCACATTTATTTATTTATTTTTTAACGAGCTTAGCCGATTTTCACACGTCTAAAGCTTAGACTGCTTAGAGCTAGGTACATTTCACCAACAATTATAGGTATATTAGCAGGTCTATCTAGTTATAGTGAAACATTTTTTGTTGAGGTTTATAGTTTTTTCTGAAATTTGCAATCAGTTTTTATTAAAATTGATTGTTATTTTTCGGGCTTTTCTTCAACAAATTTGCCAAATTATCTAAGGCGTGATTTTGAAAATATCTGTAATAATAGCACAACAAGTATGTTATGGATATTTTACAAGTAAAAGTGCCAGGCATGTTGTTGTCTATGTTCCATATTTGCTACTTTTTAAATCAGACATTATTATTTACTTCTGCACAGTAAAAAGATTAGACAAGACCAACTCATAATTCATAAAATATAACGCATCTTAATCTAATCTTAAATATTTTGATTGGGTAATCCTAATTCTATATTAACCTTCGTTAATATTGAAGGGTTGACTAATACTTATATTATAATAGAAATATAGTAGAAGTAAATGAATAATTTTTTAAATAGGTACCTCTTTTTTTTAACATATAAAATATTGATTTTTAACATTATGATAATTTCGGCTTTTTGCTGATGGAAATAATATGTTATCGACCAATTGGTTAAACCGAATGGAAAGGCTAATCGGTTTTATACTCATTTTATAAACAGGCAAGACTTTGCCCATTTTACCCAGTATATTATTGAACTTTAATCAGTTTTTAATTGTTGTTAACAAGTAAATAAAAATCATAAATTAGATAAAGTATTTGATCCTCGGTAGATCTGGTATCTATTTTAGTCATTTTTTTTCTAAGAATCATTCGTTGTTTTATATGGTATATGACAAGGGTTTTCATGTACACATATAATAATATATTAATAATTATTGTAACAATCACATTGACTCATAGGTTAAATTTCGGACACATTTTCAATTTTCGGTCGTCTCCTGTATCTGCTCTTAGTTATTTTTTAGGTTATGAAAAAGTAAAAACCCAACTTTATAGGTTCTTAGGTAGAATTTAGTGGCGTCACTAGTTTTTTATTGATGCTTTACAACGATTAGGTCTGTTGAACTTAATAAAAAAAATACCTCGGATATACCCCCCCCCCCCCCCTTCACCTTGATCCGTTGAAGTGCCTTTATGAAGAGACTAGTATCGTGCGAGCAAAAATTATTTGCATCAAAGAGGGCCTTGCATCTAAGGACGTAATGCTTAGCTGTAGGGCTTAATACCTGCTGGGTGTTAGTAACTACCTGAATTAACAATCAATCAGTTATTCTGTCATCTTTGACAGTCGTTACAAGTAATTTGATTCATCGCTAATTTTTCCAATTTCTTGAACAATTCACACAATGGGCTTTACGGAACAGCACAAAACATTCATGGTTGAAGCGTATTTTCGAAACGGTTAGAGTAAATGGTGGGTGGCAATACAATCCGGGTTTGTGCATGGACGATTTTCACGAACATTTTCCTAACGTTGCTTTTATTGCTGGGGATTTTTATCATTGCCTGAAAATAACCGTGGCTGTGTTTAGGGAAACAGGTTCTATACAACACAAAAAAGGAGCAGAAAGACCATCTGTAAGAATAGAAAAACAAAAAAGGAGCAGAAAGTGTTCCAAAAAATACAAGCCGCAGATTTTGAAAGACGCAGGAATTACTCTCAATGGTTTACCCAAAATTTATTGGAAATAAATGATTTATTAGACCTGACATTTTTTTCGGATGAAGCCTGGTTGCACCTCTCCGGTTATGTGAATTCTCAGAATACACGCATGTAGAGTAGTGAAAATCCCCATTTTTTTGTAGAGTCCACATTGCACCATCATAAAATTGGTGTCTGGTTAGCTGTTCCCCGAAGAAGAATTGTTGGTCCTATTTTTTTCCATGACACAGTTACAGCACAGCGGTATAGAGACAATATTTTGAATCCATTTGTGGAGCAATTACTTGACGACGAACTACGTTTTGGATATTTTCAACAAGACGGTGCAACCGCCCATACAGCCGCCGAAACAATTAACTACTTACGCAATTTTTTCGACGACACATTGATCAGTTTTTGATCAGACATTGAATTCCCACCTAGATCACCTTGTTTAACGGTTATGGATTACTTCGTTTTTCCTCATTTACAGAACACTATTTTTAAAACACCAGTTGCAAATTTAGAACAATTACAAGAAAGGATTATCCAAGAATGTGGTAACATTCATACTTATTTTATTACTCTTTAGTTTGGCATATCATGTCATAATATGAATTTGACAAAATAAAAATATCGTTCCCATATCATTGTGATCTAAACCAAGCCCTACGTTTTTTAATCCAAGCCCTCTTTGATGCAAATAATTTTTGCTCGCACGGTATATGCTGTCTCACACACTTCTTAAAAATCGTAAAGGCTATGTTCAACACAATTGCTTACCTGTCAATGTCAATATTAAATAGCAATTAATTATCTTCGAATCCAGCGAGGTGGCGTTGAAAAAGGGACGTTATAAATAATAAGTTTGCCCCGACAATCGTCTAAAATTGCATCAAAAATTATGTACCTCGAATCCACCGTCGAGAAAATCACATTCCTCAATTCTCGCTAATAAACATCGAAAATAGGATTGCTAACAATTGAATAAGTTATACTTATTGTATAACTGTCAACTTGTTTAATGTTATTTCAGTTATACAAAAGGTGCGGAAAAAATGCTACCACAAATACTGAGTAGATGATTTTGTAGATACAGAGTTTCAAAAGTTCAATTTGTGGTTTTAGTTTTTCATAAATAATTTTTTAATTAATGATTGGTATATTGTCACAATATTCGGCTAGGGGGGGAGGGCGGGTAAAAAATTAAAATCTGCTCTAATTTTTATTGTAAAATTTAGAGGGCGCCACCTGCGATACCTTCCCAGGTAGCAGGATGACGTCTTTAAGACGTCGATTATTGGTCATCAGCGACGTCATAAATTACGTAAATGAAACGTTTAAAAGACGTGCGTAAGTCACAGACCAATGACGTCTTTTTTGACGTAAAAAATACGTCATCTTAAGACGTCTTTTTAGGTGTAGAAAACGTCAATAAACGTCATAATTTACGAAAAACGAAAAACTTCCTAAAATAATACATAATAGGGGTAAAAAAATACATATAAATATTTTATGTAAAAAATCCTTTTAATGATAATAAATTAACTATTACAACTTTCATGAGTACGCAGAATTGGAAAAATGCTAAGGAATCCTTTAATGGCGGCCAAAATACTTCTTTTTTCGGGGCGTCACCCAGTATGAGGGCACAACGGCTACTCCCCCGCCGTCAATGCCTCGAACTCGATAACCTGGTACATTTATATATTCGTTTATAACACAAAATATATAGAAACCATGATAGAAACTAAATCAAAATCACCATAAACTTTTCACTTTCATTTTTGCCGAACTGTCGACTGCCTAACTGCTAGCGCCAACAACATACTTCTGCGTTCTGTCAGACTGCCAATGTCATAAAACGGAGCGCGGGTAATTTAAATTTGATATTCGCAGACTTTTAATGACAAAATAGGTTTTCGCTTTTGCAAATTTTACATACATGAATGGTTCATTTGAAATGGTAATATTTTAAAAGTTTTATTATACGTACGTGCCTTTAACTATAAGAAAAAGCTATTCTCAGGCGTTTTACTTATTTAAAAATCTGTCCCACTATATTTTCAAAAAACTTGGTCACTTAGATACTTTTTAATGATACGTATAATTCAATAAAATGACTAAAAATGGACGTTTTTATTACGTAAAATTATGACGTATAATACACGTGTTAAAAAATACGTTATTTTGACGTCATCTAGCGACCAAAAGACGTCAAGTGACTAAAAATCACCAATATTCGACGTCATAAAGACGTCATCCTGCTACCTGGGTTGGACACATTTAAAGCGAAATAACTCTTTTGAGACACTGTATTGAACTTTTAAATCAACATTCTTATTCTCCAACGTCTTCTACCTAAAAAAGGTATACATGGTAAGAGTTGATTTGAGCAGCCGTTTTTGAGATATCTGGATTTAAATTCACTCCAAATTATTGTAATAATTGAACACAATTTGCAGCGAATGCGTTAAATTAAAATAAATGTCACTAAAAACTAAAAAAAAAACAATTACATAAATGTGTTGTTAATTTTATTATCTAGTAAAGCCAGCCAATATAATACGTCTCCCTAACAAATCTTCTGTATCTAATGGCCTAGAATAAACAGGGATTTTCAAAGTTCCCCAGTCAGTTTTTATTGACAGTTATTGTAATTTAAAGCCTTCGCTTCAAGTTGTGTTCAATTATTACAGTAATTTAGACCTGGCCATACAGAAAAAAGACGTTGGAGGATAATAATGTTTATTTAAAAGTTCAATACAGAGTGGCTCAAATTTCGTTTTAAATGTGTGCAAGGTACCGCAGATGGCACCCCTACAATAAAAATAAGAGCAGATTTTAATTTTTCACCCCACACAACCCCCCCTAGCCGAATATTGCAACAACATTATCAATTATTATAAAAAATATTTATGAAAAACTGTCTCCGGAATCATTCACTTTTGGACTGAGGTAAGTTAGGTTAGATCATCATATTCTGGTGGAATTTACAGATTTTATTTTAAGAAACACGGATGATCGGAAGCAGGTCGACCTTGTGTACACGGACTTCAGTAAGGCGTTTGACAAAATTTGTCATTCCATACTGATTGAGCGCCTTGCTGATGTCGGTGTGCATGGGACCTTACTGAAATGGATTTGGTCCTATCTCAGTGATAGACGACAGATAGTTTCCATTGGTGGTTTTTACTCTCAGCCTTTTAACGTGCCGTCTGGTGTACCTTAGGGCAGTCACCTCGGTCCCTTGTTTTTTATTATATACATTAACAACATTCAACAATGCTTTAAATTCTCTAAATTTTTGATGTACGCAGATGACCTAAAGATTTTTCGAATAATCCGGCTACCGGGGGATTGCAATGGGCTGCAGGACGATCTTAATGCCTTGGTAAGATTCTGTGAAAGTCAGAGTTTATTTCTCAATGTAGACAAGTGTGTATCGATAGCATTTACCAGAAACAAAAATGTTTATAATTTTCGTTATACTATTAATAATAGTTATATTAAATCTGTTAATGAAATACGTGATTTAGGTGTTATAATGGATAGTAAGTTAATATTTAGCTCTCACGTCGAACAGGTTGTCAATAAGTGTAATCGATTTTTAGGATTTATTATAGTTAAAATTTTAATAATCCTCAAACAGTTCTAAACTTGTATTTCGCGTTTATATTTACTAAACTTAATTTTGCATCAGTTGTTTGGAACCCTCAGTACGTGGTTTACCAGAGAAGGCTGGAAAGTATTCAAAATAAATTTTTACGGTTCTTATCACGTAAGACAGACATAGCTGTAGTCAATAGCAATTTTATTATAAACCTATTATGAATAAATATTCAATAATGACACTTACTGAAAGATGGATGGTTTCCGATGTTATTATGATTTACAAATTGCTGAACTGTCGTGTTGATTCACCAGCACTCAGTTCAAAGTTAAGCTTTAATGTACCGATTAGGGACTTAAGGCTTCATAATACTTTTAATATTCCACTTAGAAATACTAATTCTGGAAATAATTCTCCTCTCTGTAGAGCGACTCACGCCTGTAATAGGCTATCTTTAGGCATGGAAATGTTCGATATGTCTATAATTAGATTTTTTTGCTGTGATTTTTTTTTATAATTTTTATGTTAACATAAATTAATGAACTTACTTAATTTAAATATTATTAATTCCCACTTACCACCACACACCACTTATATACCACAACGTGGATGCTATATTGGGCTCAGTGTCTGTTGTATCCCTATTTGTAATAATAAATAAATAATATTTAAGCCTCAGGAATTTGTGGTAGTATTTTTCCGCACATTTTAGAGACACCCTGTATAATTTATTTCATAAAATAAATTCTATTGTAGGGTGACTACATCTGGGCCAAACAGGTTATCAATGGCGAATTCGATATTCCCATCGGTGGTAAAATAGTAGCAATCGAATCCAGCAGGGTAAAAATACTAGACGACGATGGAGTCCAAGTATATGTTGCAAATCAACAAATACTCAAGCACATGCATATTACGTCTGAAAAAGGTGTTTATGACATGATAAATCTTGGTGATCTGCAGGAGTATGCAATATTGAGAAATTTACATAAGAGGTATAAGGAGAAGAAAATATATGTAAGTATTTACTTTTTACCGTTGCTCAAAAAATGACAGAGGAGGGATTGAACAAAAAACATCCACACCAAATCTTAGTTGCGATATACAGGGTGGTTTAAAAATAAGTTAATTTGGTTGCTCGAAAAGGTGACCCTAAGTATATTTTTCTTCAAACGTCATATAAGTGATAACTTATGTGACATTTCTGAATGACATTAAATGTCATTTATATGACTATGAGTGTAAATACATTATAGTACTATAATTTTTTTTTTCGTTTTATTTATTGTCTTTTAGCTTTGAGCATTGCTCATTTAGCCACGAAATTTAAATTTATTTTAATTTATCAGTTTTATTAAACGGACATTTACACAATACACAACGATTATTGGTATTCACAGTGGTATTTATTATTTATTGGTAATATTTATAGTAAAAGTACAATTGTGAAGATTTGCTTCATTACATATCGCGCTACACCGCGATATGTTATACGGCGCTTCGGTAAAAATAATGTATGTATGTTGTCGCCGCCGCCGCCGCCGCCGCCGCCGTGGCTTTCGACATTTTCACATTTGCGATTTTTTTTCTCGGAAACTGTTAGAGTGGGACGATTAAAACTTTTTCAGTTTAGAGAGGAATAGTGGGGGTACGTTGTGTAAAAATTTCGAATATACAGGGTGTACTGAAAAAAAGTTATTAATTTTGAAAGTCGAATAATATCCGATTCTCGTTGAAATTCGATACAGGTCGTAAAAATGAATTTTTTCGATTTAAACTTTTTCGACGTGTAGACGACCGTCGGCTACAGAAGCCTATTGTTTGTGAGCACGATCGAAAGTTTGTAAATAATTTTTTTTATTTTTTAAAAGTCAAAATTTGGTCCAAAATGGTACCTCTTGGATCGCTAATAAGTTGAATTGGGTGCATCCAATCGACATTCGGTTTGGATAATCGGTTAGGCCATCTCAAAATCTACCTTTTTCCAATATATCGTTCTATACCTAACTGGAAAGGAAATTGCTAAAAATTGTAAGAAAGTGGAAATCATAAAGTTAGGCCTGATTTTTTCACGGTTTTTATTTTTTTTCGTACTGAAAACGACTTTTGATCGAAACGTTGTAAACTTTAGCGGATAGAGCTCGTCAAATTGTATTTAAGAGATATTTTTTCGTTTCTTTATCTTTAATACGGAAAAAACGGCAGCTTTTTTTTTACTATATCGACTGTAGTTTATTCAATTTTTAACAAAACCGTTTTATTTTTTTCTCAAAAAATGCGCTGATTACTTCGCAACACCTTTACATTTCAAAATCATTAAAATATATTCGCAAAATTGCGAAGTCGCTTTTTTGGGTGCGGAAACAGGCAATTTTTACAAATTCTAACACCATTCACTTTTGACTAAGAGTGCCTTGATATTGATGTATCTAAATTAATTATATTAATTCTAAAAATCCGGCTGTCAAAAATGGCGAAAAATGGGTGTTTTCAGCGTGACTTGCTAGAATAATAAGAACATTTCCAGATTTTAAATCGGGTGGAATATCTACCTTGAACCTTCTTCTAATTTTATTGACCAAAATATTTGCCCAAAATGTTTCAGAAATAGTTGTAATTTCGATTTTAAAGATGGCGTTCCGACATTGATAATCCGTCGCCACGTGGTAGAAGGTTATTCGACATTTCGATATTCGCGAATTTTTTTTCGGAAACGGTTAGATCAAAACGATTCAAACTTTCTGGACGTAGAGAGGAATAGTCGGGGCACGTTCTGGGAACAATTTCAAATATACAGGGTGTACCGGAAAAAAGTTATTAAAGTCAAAGTTAAAAAATATATTTTTTTTCGTTGTAGGGCGATACAGGTGGCAAAAATCATTTTAATCGATTTAAACTTTTTCGACGTGTAGACGACGTTGGGCTATAAAACACTGTTGTTTGCGAACGCGATCGAAAGTTGGGAAGTAATTTTTTTGATTTTTTTAAAATCAATGTAGGGTCATATTGGATCGTTAATAAATCGAATTGGGTGCGTCCGATATACTTTTGGTTTGGATATTCGTTTAGGTCATCTCAAATACTACTTTTTTCAAATATATTGTTCTATACCTAAACAGCATAGAAATGGTAGCAAATTATAAAAAATAAGAATTACTATTTAAGTATATATAATTTGACAGCTGTCGTATAGAACTTTGTTATTTTGGTACTGAAAATTTTTTTAATTTAGTTTTATTACAGCTTTAACCCTCGCTACAAAAAAAGTTAAAATAAATTGACACTTACCTGTCAAAATCTGACAGGTACCGTATAAAACTTTGTTATCTAGGTACTGAATTTTTTTTTAATTTGAGATTCTTACAGCTATAACCGTCGCTACGAAAAAGCTAAAAAAAAATTGACACTTACCTGTCAAAATCTGACAGCTGTTGTATAGAACTTTGTTATTTAGGTACTGAATTTTTTTTAAATTTCGAATTCTTACAGCTATAATCCTAGATACAAGAAAAGCTTAAAAAAAACTTGCAATTTACCTGTCAAAATGACAGCTGTTGCATATAACTTTATTATTTAGGAACTGAAAAATTTTTCATTTAGGATTCTTACAGCTATAAATCTCGCTACGAAAAATCTAAAAAAAAAATTTTAACTTACCTGTCAAAATTTGACAGCTGTCGTATAGAACTTTGTTATTTAACCACTGAATTTTTTTTTAAATTTTGGATTCTTACAGCTTTAATCCTAGATACAAGAAAAGCTTTAAAAAAATGACATTTACCTGTCAAAATGACAGCTGTCGTATAGAACTTTGTTATTTAGAAACTGAAATATTTTTAAATTTAGGATTCTTATAGCTGTAACTCTCGCTACGAAAAAACAAAATAAAAATTGAAACTTACCTGTCAAAGTCTGACAGCTGTCATATAGAACTTTGTTATTTAGGATCTGAAAAATTTTTCACTTTAGGATTTTTACAGCGATAACCCTCGCTACGAAAAGGATAAAAAAAAACTGACTCCTACCTGTCAAAATTTGACAGCTATCGTATAAAACATTTATATTTAGGTACCTGAAAATTTTTTAATTTCGAATTCTTACAGCTATAACCCTAGCTACGAAAAAGCTAAAAAAAATTACACTTACCTGTCAAAGTGACAGCTCTCGTATAATTAAACGAACGAACTAGAACAGTGCCGTACCCGAAGGGCTCGGCACAATATTAGCTGATAATTGATAGCTTCCATGTAAGAATAATTTTTTGCTTATGTTTTAATCGATTGAATACTTACATACTTTTATAGAGCAAATATGGAAAGTATATCCCACATTGCACAAAGGTGTGCGAGTTTAAAGAGCACCTATACGGCGCCGTCTCAGAAAACTACCTATCTATATAATGACAATTTTGCGATATGTCTTCCCTTCACGTTCCGCAGGAAGGTGAGGCAAAAAAAGCAATAGTAAATAGAAAAAAAGAAAAGAAAAGTATTTTTTTATTGTAAATTTGTGTAAATCTTTTTAGTACTAATATTAGATGCACTCTCGGCTGACGATTAGCGATATGTACCCAGTCTAGTATTATATACGTCTCTTCCGCGCGGAATCTCGAAAACCCCGATCGGCTCTTGAACAATTTCGTCTATGTAAGACATTTTCACATTTGCGATTTTTTTCTCGGAAACGGTTAGAGTGGGACGATTGAAACTTTTTGGGTTTAGAGAGGAATAGTGGGGGTACGTTGTGTGAAAATTTCGAATATACAGGGTGTGCCGAAAAAAAGTTGTTAAACCCCAAAGTCAAAAAATATCGGTTTCTCGTTGAAATTCGATACAGGTCGTAAAAATAGGTTTCCTCGATTTAAATTTTTTCGACGCGTAGACGACCGTCGGCTACAGAAGCCTATTGTTTACCAACGTAATCGGATGTTGGGAAGTCAATTTTTTGATTTTTTTAAAATCAATGTAGGGACACGTTGGATCGTTAATAAATCGAATTGGGTGCGTCCCACATATTTTTGATTTGGAGATTCGTTTAGGTCATCTCAAATACTACTTTGGATCATAAAAAAAACTAGAATAAAAAGTATTTTTTTTTGTTTCTTTATCTTTAATAAGGCAATAATATTCTATATTCTTTTTAAAGTGGTCGGTGGCCTAGTGGTATATATTAGATTACGACTTTTGGTCACGATGATCCCGGGTTCAATTCCAGGCGCGTATTTTTATTTTTTTAATATTTCGTTATTTATGTAGGTAGGTAGGTACTGAAAGTCTTTTAAATTTTGGGTTAAAAACAGCCCCACAGGCGCTGTCTGTGCGTGTCCTGGGCAAAGTCCAGAGGGAATAATATACTTATATATTATATTATATAATGTAAAAATGTAGTATTTAATGACATGTTATAAAATTTGAATAATAAAGATATTTTAAAATTAAATTAAATTAAATTTTGGGTTCTTACGGCGACAATCCTCGGTGCGAAAAAAATCTACTAGGTTTGTGAAGAAACTAAATTTCTTTTTTATCACGAATTGAAATGTTTCAAAATTAGAGGTTGCTAACAAATGGTTTTGTCAAAAGTATAAAATGAAATGAACGAACCCCAACAGTGCCGTGCCCAAAGGGCTCGGCACAATAAAATGTTCACCAATTTATCAGCTATCTATGTAAGAATAGTTAATATGATATATTTCAGTAACGAAAAGTCGTAGCGAATCGAGCGAGACGGCATTGGAAATAGGACGTCGACCACTATACGATGCCGTCTCCAAAAACTACCTATCTATACGAGAAACCGGAAATTTTGCACCCGTTTTTTTATTTTTTAGTTTTTGTCAGTTGTTATAATGACAATTTGGCGATATGTTTCTCCTTCACGTTCCGCAGGAAGGTGAGGTATAAAAAGCAATAGTAAATAGAGAAAAAGAAAAGAAAATAATTTTTTTAGTACGAATATTAGATGCACTCTCGGCTGACGATTAGCGATATGTACCCAGTCTAGTTAACATATCGCTTTCCGCGATATGTTATTCGTCGCCTTCACGCGGAATCACGGCAACCCCGACTGCTTCCCGAAAATTTTGCACTATATCGTCTGCTTCATTTGAAATATGTGCGTATGTTGTCCGTGTCGGCGGCGTCGGCGGCGGCGTCGTCAGTTTCGACATTTTCACATTTGCGATTTTTTTTCTCGGAAACGGTTAATGTGGGACAATTGAAACTTTTTGGGTTTACAAAGGAATAGTGGGGGTACGTTGTGTGAAAATTTCGAATATACAGGGTGTGCCGGAAAAAAGTTATTAATTTTTAAAGTCGAGAAATATCGGGATCTCGTTGGCATTCGATACAGGCAACAAAAATTAGTTTTTTCGATTTAAACTTTTTCGACGCGTAGACGACCGTGGGCTACAGAACCCTATTGTTTGTGAGCGGGATCGAAAGTTTGGAAGTAATTTTTTTGATTTTTTCAAAGTCAAAATTTGGTCGAAAATGGTACCTCTTGGATCGCTAATAAGTCGAATTGGGTGCATCCAATCGACATTCGGTTTGGATAATCGGTTAGGCCATCTCAAAATCTACCTTTTTCCAATATATCGTTCTATACCTAACTGGAATGAAAATTGCCGAAAATGGTAAGAAACTGGAAACCACAGTGTAAGGCGTGATTTTTTTCTCCGTTTTTATTCCGTTTATTTTTTTTCGTACGGAAAACGACTTTTGATTGAAACGTTATATACTTTAGCGGATAGAGCCGTCAAATTGTATTTAAGAGATATTTTTTCGTTTTTTTATCTTTAATACGGAAAAAACGGCAGCTTATAAACTTTTTCCCGTAATTTCTGTTGGCGTTGCACTGGTTTGCTTAAATAATTCTGCAAGTGTCTATAATATATAACATTTTGAATTTTTTCTTGGTACACTATATCAACGGATAAAGAAGCTTTAATTTGTATTATAAGCGATCTTTGGGAAAACATATTTTGTGGCTCAAAAAAATTAGTTTATGATTTTTTTATAGGTTCCTTCACCAGAGGTTTTACTATATCGACTGTAGCTTATTCAATTTTTAACAAAACCGTTTTATTTTTTTCTCAAAATATGCGCTGATTACTTCTCAATATTCCTGCATGTCCAAACTTATCAAAATATATTCGCAAATTTGAGCAAAGTAGCTTTTTTGGGTGCGGAAACAGGCACAATTTTCAAATTCTAACACCATTCGATTTAGAAAAAGTTGGCCATGGTTTTACCACGCGCGTTTTCCTGAACTTTAACTTTTATACCATCTGTCAAAAATAGGTGAAAAATGCGATTTCCAAATTGATTTTTTAGAGGAATTAGACCATTTAGACTACGTCTTTTGTGGGAAATACCTACCTTGAACCTTTATCTTTTTCGTTTGACCAAAAATAAGGGGGAAAATATCGCATTTATCCCGTACTTGTAATAATAAAAATGGCTTGCAGGAGGCATATTAACTTCAATTTTTATAGTTTTTATAATATTTGGAGAGAATTTAATGTATGAAACACCTGTCTTGCACCTTTTTCTTTGCGGTTGACCAAAAATAATTGAAAAAAGTGTATTATTTGTGTGTATCTTCAATACTCAACGTTCTATGTAATATCGAATACGTCATTAATATCCTATTTACCACAAATCAATCTAAAAGCTTCGGTGGCGTAGTACTAAAGACAGTTGATTTTGGAGACGAAGGTCGAGGGTTCAAACCCCAGTGTTTTTTTTCTTTTTTTTTTAATTTTTTTTTTAATGTCGTTATTTAGGTACTGAAAATTTTTTAAATTTTGGATTCTTACAGCTATAATAATCTATACGAAAAAGCTAAAAAAAAATTACACTTACCTGTCAAAATCTGACAGCTGTAGTATAGAACTTTGTTATTTAGGTACTGAAATTTTTTTTAATTTCGGATTCTTACAGCTATAATCCTAGATACAAGAAAAGCTTAAAAAAAACTTTATATTTACCTGTCAAAATGACAGCTGTCGTATAGAACTTTGTTATTTAGGAACTGAGAAATTTTTTAATTTAGGATTCTTACAGCTATAACCCTCGTTACAAAAAATCTAAAAAAAAATTGACACTTACCTGTCAAAATTTGACAGCTATCGTATAAAACTGTGTTATTTAGGTACTGACAAATTTTTAAATTTAGGATTCTTACAGCTATAACCCTCGTTACAAAAAATCTAAAAAAAAAATTGACACTTACCTGTCAAAATTTGACAGCTATCGTATAGAACTTTGTTATTTAGGGACCTGATAATTTTATAATTTCGGACTCTTACAGCTATAACTCTCGCTACGAAAAAGCTAAAAAAAATTGACACTTAACTGTCAAAATTTGACAGCTATCGTATAGAACTTTGTTATTTAGGTACTGAAAATTTTTTCAATTTGGGATTCTTACAGCTATAATCCTCGTTACGAAAAAACTTTAAAAAAATTGACACTTACCTGTCAAAATTTGACAGCTGTCGTATGGAACTTTGTTATTTAATCACTGAAAAATTTTTAAATTTCGGATTTGTACAGCTATAATCCTCTATATGAAAAAAGCCTTAAAAAATTTATACCCGCCTGTCACAATTTGACAGCTGTCGTATAGAACTTTGTTATTTTGGTACTGAAAATTTTTTAAATTTAGGATTATTACAGCTTTAACTATCGCTACGAAAAAAGTTTAAATAAATTGACACTTACCTGTCAAAATTTGACAGCTGTCGTATAAAAGTTTGTTATTTAGGTACTGAAAAATTTTTAAATTTCGGATTTGTACAGCTATAATCCTCTACATTAAAAAAGCTTAAAAAAATTTACACCCGCCTGTCATAATTTGACAGCTGTCGTATAGAACTTTGTTATTTTGGTACTGAAAATTTTTTTAATTTAGGATTATTACAGCTTTAACCCTCGCTACGAAAAAGTTTAAATAAATTGACACTTACCTGTCAAAATTTGACAGTTGTCATATAAAAGTTTGTTATTTAGGTGCTGAAAAATGTTTCAATTTAGGATTCTTACAGCTATAATCCTCGTTATGAAAAAAGTTTAAAAAAATTGACACTTAACTGTCAAAATTTGACAGCTATCGTATAGAACTTTGTTATTTAGGTACTGAAAATTTTTTCAATTTGGGATTCTTACAGCTATAATCCTCGTTACGAAAAAACTTTAAAAAAATTGACACTTACCTGTCAAAATTTGACAGCTGTCGTATGGAACTTTGTTATTTAATCACTGAAAAATTTTTAAATTTCGGATTTGTACAGCTATAATCCTCTATATGAAAAAAGCCTTAAAAAATTTATACCCGCCTGTCACAATTTGACAGCTGTCGTATAGAACTTTGTTATTTTGGTACTGAAAATTTTTTTAATTTAGGATTATTACAGCTTTAACTATCGCTACGAAAAAAGTTTAAATAAATTGACACTTACCTGTCAAAATTTGACAGCTGTCGTATAAAAGTTTGTTATTTAGGTACTGAAAAATTTTTAAATTTCGGATTTGTACAGCTATAATCCTCTACATTAAAAAAGCTTAAAAAAATTTACACCCGCCTGTCATAATTTGACAGCTGTCGTATAGAACTTTGTTATTTTGGTACTGAAAAATTTTTTAATTTAGGATTATTACAGCTTTAACCCTCGCTACGAAAAAGTTTAAATAAATTGACACTTACCTGTCAAAATTTGACAGCTGTCGTATAAAAGTTTGTTATTTAGGTACTAAAAAATTTTTAAATTTCGGATTCGTATAGCTATAATCCTCTTTATGAAAAAGCTTTAAAAAATTTACACCCGCCTGTCATAATTTGACAGCTGTAGTATAGAACTTTGTTATTTAGGTAGGTATTGAATTTTTTTTTAATTTCAGATTCTTACAGCTATAACCCTTGCTACGAAAAAGCTAAAAAAAAATTACATTTACCTGTCAAAATTTGACAGCTGTCGTATAAAACTTTCTTATTTATTTACCTGGAAATTTTTTAATTTCGAATTCTTACAGCTATAACCCTCGCTACGAAAAAGCTAAAAAAAATGACACTTACCTGTCAAAGTGACAGCTCTCGTATAATTAAACGAACGAACTAGAACAGTGCCGTGCCCGAAGGGCTCGGCACAATAATATTTCTACAAATTTATTAGCTGATAATTGATAGCTTCCACGTAAGAATAATTTTTTGCTTATGTTTTAATCGATTGAATACTTACATATTTTTATAGAGCAAATATGGAAAGTATATCCCACATTGCACAAAGGTGTGCGAGTTTAAAGAGCACCTATACGGCGCCGTCTCAGAAAACTACCTATCTGTACGAGAAAACGGAAATTTGGCACCATTGTGTAGTTTTGGTCAGTTGTTATAATGACAATTTGGCGATATGTTTTCCCTTCACGTTCCGCAGGAAGGTGAGGCAAAAAAAGCAATAGTAAATAGAAAAAAAAGAAAAGAAAAGTATTTTTTATTGTAAATTTTTGTAAATTTTTTTTTAGTACTAATATTAGATGCACTCTCGGCTGACGATTAGCGATATGTACCCAGTCTAGTTACATATCGCGCAAACACGCGATATGTTATACGGCGCTTCGGCGCGAAATCACGACAATCCTGACTGCTCTTGATACTCCGCCTATATAGGCGCTTCGGTGAAAATAATGTATGTATGTTGTCGGCGTGGCTTTCGACATTTTCACATTTGCGATTTTTTTTCTCGGAAACTGTTAGAGTGGGACGATTGAAACTTTTTCAGTTTAGAGAGGAATAGTGGGGGTACGTTGTGTAAAAATTTCGAATATACAGGGTGTGCCGGAAAAAAGTTATTAAACGTCAAAGTCGAGAAATATCGGGATCTCGTTGAAATTCGATACAGGCCACAAAAATTAGTTTTTTCGATTTAAACTTTTTCGACGCGTAGGCGACCGTGGGCTACAGAACCCTATTGTTTGTGAGCGCGATCGAAAGTTTGGAAATAATTTTTTTTATTTTTTAAAAGTCAAAATTTGGTCCAAAATGGTACCTCTTGGATCGCTAATAAGTTGAATTGGGTGCATTCGATCGACATGCGGTTTGGATAATCGGTTAGGCCATCTCAAAAACTACCTTTTTCCAATATATCGTTCTATACCTAACTGGAATGGAAATTGCCGAAAATTGTAAGAAAGTGGAAATCATAAAGTTAGGCCTGATTTTTTCACGGTTTTTATTTTTTTTCGTACTGAAAACGACTTTTGATCGAAACGTTGTAAACTTTAGCGGATAGAGCTCGTCAAATTGTATTTAAGAGATATTTTTTCGTTTCTTTATCTTTAATACGGAAAAAACGGCCGCTTTTTTTTTACTATATCGACTGTAGCTTATTCAATTTTTAACAAAACCGTTTTATTTTTTTCTCAAAAAATGCGCTGATTACTTCGCAACACCTCTACATATTCAAAATCATTAAAATATATTCGCAAAATTGAGAAAAGTCGCTTTTTTGGGTGCGGAAACAGGCAATCTTTACAAATTCTAACATCATTCACTTTTGACTTGCCTGCTTGACTGCCTTGATATTGATGTATCTAAATTAAATTAATTCTAAAAATCCGGCTGTCAAAAATGGCGAAAAATGGGTGTTTTCAGCGTGACTTGCTAGAATAATAAGAACATTTCCAGATTTTAAATCGGGTGGAATATCTACCTTGAACCTTCTTCTAATTTTACTGACCAAAATATTTGCCCAAAATGTTTCAGAAATGGTTGTAATCTCGATTTTAAAGATGGCGTTTCGACATTGATTATCCGTCGCCACGTGGTAGAAGGTTATTCGACATTTCGATATTCGCGATTTTTTTTTTCGGAAACGGTTAGAGCAAAACAATTCAAACTTTCTGGACGTAGAGAGGAATAGTCGGGGCACGTTCTGGGAACAATTTCAAATATACAGGGTGTACCGGAAAAAAGTTATTAAAGTCAAAGTTAAAAAATATGTTTTTTTTTCGTTGTAGGGCGATACAGGTGGCAAAAATCATTTTAATCGATTTAAACTTTTTCGACATGTAGACGACGTTAGGCTACAAAACACTGTTGTTTGCGAACGCGATCGAAAGTTGGGAAGTAATTTTTTTGATTTTTTTTAAATCAATGTAGGGTCATATTGGATCGTTAATAAATCGAATTGGGTGCATCCAATCGACATGCGGTTTGGATAATCGGTTAGGCCATCTCAAAATCTACCTTTTTCCAATATATCGTTCTATACCTAACTGGAATGGAAATTGCCGAAAATGGTAAGAAACTGGAAACCACAGTGTAAGGCGTTATTTTTTTCTCCGTTTTTATTCCGTTTATTTTTTTTCGTACGGAAAACGATTTTTGATTGAAACGTTGTATACTTTAGCGGATAGAGCCGTCAAATTGTATTTAAGAGATATTTTTTCGTTTTTTTATCTTTAATACAGAAAAAACGGCAGCTTATGAACTTTTTCCCGTAATTTCTGTTGGCGTTGCACTGGTTTGCTTAAATAATTCTGCAAGTGTCTATAATATATAACATTTTGAAATTTTTCTTGGTACACTATATCAACGGATAAAGAAGCTTTAATTTGTATTATAAGCGATCTTTAGGAAAACATATTTTGTGGCTCAAAAAAATTAATTTATGATTTTTTTATAGGTTCCTTCACCAGAGGTTTTACTATATCGACTGTAGCTTATTCAATTTTTAACAAAACCGTTTTATTTTTTTCTCAAAATATGCGCTAATTACTTCTCAATATTCCTGCATGTCCAAACTTATCAAAATATATTCGCAAATTCTAGCAAAGTTGCTTTTTTGGGTGCGGAAACAGGCACAATTTTCAAATTCTAACACCATTCGATTTAGAAAAAGTTGGCCATGGTTTTACCACGTACGTTTTCCTGAACTTTAACTTTTATACCATCTGTCAAAAATAGGTGAAAAATGCGATTTCCAAATTGATTTTTTAGAGGAATAAGACCATTTAGATTACGTCTTTAGTGGGAAATACCTACCTTGAACCTTTATCTTTTTCGTTTGACCAAAAATAAGGGGGAAAATATCGCATTTATCCCGTACTTGTAATAATAAAAATGGCTTGCAGGAGGCATATTAACTTCAATTTTTTAGTTTTTATAATATTTGGGGAGTATTTAATGTATGAAACACCTGTCTTGGACCTTTTTCTTTGCGGTTGACCAAAAATAATTGAAAAAAGTGTATTATTTGTGTGTATCTTCAATACTCAACGTTCTATGTAATATCGAATACGTCATTAATATCCTATTTACCACAAATCACTCTCAAAGCTTCGATAGCGTAGTAGTAGAGGCTGTTGATTTTGGAGACGAAGGTCGTGGGTTCAAACCCCAGTGTTTTTTTTTCTTTTTTTTTCTTTTTTTTTTAATGTCGTTATTTAGGTACGGAAAATTTTTTAAATTTTGGATTCTTACAGCTATAATAATCTATACGAAAAAGCTAAAAAAAAATTACACTTACCTGTCAAAATCTGACAGCTGTAGTAAAGAACTTTGTTATTTAGGTACTGAAATTTTTTTAAATTTCGGATTCTTACAGCTATAATCCTAGATACAAGAAAAGCTTAAAAAAAACTTGATATTTGCCTGTCAAAATGACAGCTGTCGTATAGAACTTTGTTATTTAGGAACTGAGAAATTTTTTAATTTAGTATTCTTACAGCTATAACCCTCGTTACAAAAAATCTAAAAAAAAAATTGACACTTACCTGTCAAAATTTGACAGCTATCGTATAAAACTGTGTCATTTAGGTACTGACAAATTTTTAAATTTAGGATTCTTACAGCTATAACCCTCGTTACAAAAAATCTAAAAAAAAATTGACACTTACCTGTCAAAATTTGACAGCTATCGTATAGAACTTTGTTATTTAGGGACCTGATAATTTTATAATTTCGGACTCTTACAGCTATAACTCTCGCTACGAAAAAGCTAAAAAAAAATTGACACTTAACTGTCAAAATTTGACAGCTATCGTATAGAACTTTGTTATTTAGGTACTGAAAATTTTTTCAATTTGGGATTCTTACAGCTATAATCCTCGTTACGAAAAAACTTTTAAAAAATTGACACTTACCTGTCAAAATTTGACAGCTGTCGTATGGAACTTTGTTATTTAATCACTGAAAAATTTTTAAATTTCGGATTTGTACAGCTATAATCCTCTATATGAAAAAAGATTTAAAAAATTTACACCCGCCTGTCATAATTTGACAGCTGTCGTATAGAACTTTGTTATTTTGGTACTGAAAAAATTTTTAATTTAGGAATATTACAGCTATAACCCTCGCTACAAAAAAGCTAAAAAATAATTGACAATTACCTTTCAAAATTTGACAGCTGTCGTATAAAACTTTGTTATTTAGGTACTGAATTTTTTTTTAATTTAAGATTTTTACAGCTACAACCCTTGCTACGAAAAAGCTAAAAAAAAATGACAATTACCTGTCAAAGTAACAGCTGTCGTATTATTAAACGAACGAACTAGAACAGTGCCGTGCCCGAAGGGCTCGGCACAATATTATTTCTACAAATTTATTAGCTGATAATTGATAGCTTTAATGTATATTTTTATAGAGCAAATATGGAACGTATATCCCACATTGCACAAAGGTGTGTGAGTTTAAAAAGCACCTATAAATGTCAATATCATAATAATAAATATCATATATTTCCGCAACGAAAGGTCGTAGCGAATCGAGCGAGACGGCATTGGAAATAGGACGTCGGCCACTATACGATGCCGTCTCCAAAAACTACCTATCTATACGAAAAAATGGAAATTTTGCACCATTTTCTGGTTTTGGTCAGTTGTTGTAATGACAATTTGGCGATATGTTTCTCCTTCACGTTCCGCAGGAAGGTGAGGCAAAAAAAGCAATAGTAAATAGAGAGAAAGAAAAGAAAAGTATTTTTTTATTGTAAATTTTTTTTTAGTACTAATATTAGATGCACTCTCGGCTGACGATTAGCGATATGTACCCAGTCTAGTTAACATATCGCTTTCCGCGATATGTTATTCGTCGCCTTCACGCGGAATCACGGCAACCCCGACTGCTTCCCGAAAATTTTGCACTATATCGTCTGCTTCATTTGAAATATGTGCGTATGTTGTCCGTGTCGGCGGCGTCGGCGTCGGCGGCGTCGTCAGTTTCGACATTTTCACATTTGCGATTTTTTTTCTCGGAAACGGTTAATGTGGGACAATTGAAACTTTTTGGGTTTACAAAGGAATAGTGGGGGTACGTTGTGTAAAAATTTCGAATATACAGGGTGTGCCGGAAAAAAGTTATTAATTTTTAAAGTCGAGAAATATCGGGATCTCGTTGGCATTCAATACAGGCCACAAAAATTAGTTTTTTCGATTTAAACTTTTTCGACGCGTAGACGACCGTGGGCTACAGAACCCTATTGTTTGTGAGCGCGATCGAAAGTTTGGAAGTAATTTTTTTGATTTTTTCAAAGTCAAAATTTGGTCGAAAATGGTACCTCTTGGATCGCTAATAAGTCGAATTGGGTGCATCCAATCGTCATGCGGTTTGGATAATCGGTTAGGCCATCTCAAAATCTACCTTTTTCCAATATATCGTTCTATACCTAACTGGAATGGAAATTGCCGAAAATGGTAAGAAACTGGAAACCACAGTGTAAGGCGTGATTTTTTTCTCCGTTTTTATTCCGTTTATTTTTTTTCGTACGGAAAACGACTTTTGATTGAAACGTTGTATACTTTAGCGGATAGAGCCGTCAAATTGTATTTAAGAGATATTTTTTCGTTTTTTTATCTTTAATACGGAAAAAACGGCAGCTTATAAACTTTTTCCCGTAATTTCTGTTGGCGTTGTACTGGTTTGCTTAAATAATTCTGCAAGTGTCTATAATATATAACATTTTGAATTTTTTCTTGGTACACTATATCAACGGATAAAGAAGCTTTAATTTGTATTATAAGCGATCTTTGGGAAAACATATTTTGTGGCTCAAAAAAATTAGTTTATGATTTTTTTATAGGTTCCTTCACCAGAGGTTTTACTATATCGACTGTAGCTTATTCAATTTTTAACAAAACCGTTTTATTTTTTTCTCAAAATATGCGCTGATTACTTCTCAATATTCCTGCATGTCCAAACTTATCAAAATATATTCGCAAATTTGAGCAAAGTAGCTTTTTTGGGTGCGGAAACAGGCACAATTTTCAAATTCTAACACCATTCGATTTAGAAAAAGTTGGCCATGGTTTTAACCACGTGCGTTTTCCTGAACTTTAACTTTTATACCATCTGTCAAAAATAGATGAAAAATGCGATTTCCAAATTGATTTTTTTGAGGAATTAGACCATTTAGACTACGTCTTTTATGGGAAATACCTACCTTGAACCTTTATCTTTTTCGTTTGACCAAAAATAAGGGGGAAAATATCGCATTTATCCCGTACTTGTAATAATAAAAATGGCTTGCAGGAGGCATATTACCTTCAATTTTTATAGTTTTTATAATATTTGGAGAGAATTTAATGTATGAAACACCTGTCTTGCACCTTTTTCTTTGTGGTTGACCAAAAATAATTGAAAAAAGTGTATTATTTGTGTGTATCTTTAATACTCAACGTTCTATGTAATATCGAATACGTCATTAATATCCTATTTACCACAAATCACTCTCTAAGCTTCGGTAGCGTAGTAGTAGAGGCTGTTGATTTTGGAGACGAAGGTCGTGGGTTCAAACCCCAGTGTTTTTTTTTTCTTTTTTTTTAAATTTTTTTTTTTAATGTCGTTATTTAGGTACGGAAAATTTTTTAAATTTTGGATTCTTACAGCTATAATAATCTATACGAAAAAGCTAAAAAAAAATTACACTTACCTGTCAAAATCTGACAGCTGTAGTAAAGAACTTTGTTATTTAGGTACTGAAATTTTTTTAAATTTCGGATTCTTACAGCTATAATCCTAGATACAAGAAAACCTTAAAAAAAACTTGATATTTACCTGTCAAAATGACAGCTGTCGTATAGAACTTTGTTATTTAGGAACTGAGAAATTTTTTAATTTAGTATTCTTACAGCTATAACCCTCGTTACAAAAAATCTAAAAAAAAAATTGACACTTACCTGTCAAAATTTGACAGCTATCGTATAAAACTGTGTCATTTAGGTACTGACAAATTTTTAAATTTAGGATTCTTACAGCTATAACCCTCGTTACAAAAAATCTAAAAAAAAATTGACACTTACCTGTCAAAATTTGACAGCTATCGTATAGAACTTTGTTATTTAGGGACCTGATAATTTTATAATTTCGGACTCTTACAGCTATAACTCTCGCTACGAAAAAGCTAAAAAAAAATTGACACTTAACTGTCAAAATTTGACAGCTATCGTATAGAACTTTGTTATTTAGGTACTGAAAATTTTTTCAATTTGGGATTCTTACAGCTATAATCCTCGTTACGAAAAAAACTTTTAAAAAATTGACACTTACCTGTCAAAATTTGACAGCTGTCGTATAGAACTTTGTTATTTGGGTACTGAAAAATTTTTTAATTTAGGATTATTACAGCTTTAACCCTCGCTACGAAAAAAGTTTAAATAAATTGACACTTACCTGTCAAAATTTGACAGCTGTCGTATAAAAGTTTGTTATTTAGGTACTAAAAAATTTTTAATTTCGGATTCGTATAGCTACAATCCTCTATATGAAAAAAGCTTAAAAAAATTTACACCCGCCTGTCATAATTTGACAGCTGTAGTATAGAACTTTGTTATTTAGGTAGGTATTGATTTTTTTTTAATTTCAGATTCTTACAGCTATAACTCTCGCTACGAAAAAGCTAAAAAAAATTACACTTACCTGTCAAAATTTGACAGCTGTCGTAAAAAACTTTTTTATTTAGGTACCTGAAAATTTTTTAATTTCGAATTCTTACAGCTATAACCCTCGCTACGAAAAAGCTAAAAAAAATGACACTTACCTGTCAAAGTGACAGCTCTCGTATAATTAAACGAACGAACTAGAACAGTGCCGTGCCCGAAGGGCTCGGCACAATAATATTTCTATAAATTTATTAGCTGATAATTGATGGCTTCCATGTAAGAATAATTTTTTCCTTATGTTTTAATCGATTGAATACTTACATATTTTTATAGAGCAAATATGGAAAGTATATCCCACATTGCACAAAGGTGTGCGAGTTTAAAGAGCACCTATACGGCGCCGTCTCAGAAAACTACCTATCTATACGAGAAAACGGAAATTTTGCACCATTGTGTAGTTTTGGTCAGTTGTTATAATGACAATTTGGCGATATGTTTTCCCTTCACGTTCCGCAGGAAGGTGAGGTAAAAAAAGCAATAGTAAATAGAAAAAAAGAAAAGTATTTTCTTATTGTAAATTTTTGTAAATCTTTTTGGTACTAATATTAGATGCACTCTCGGCTGACGATTAGCGATATGTACCCAGTCTAGTATTATATACGGCGGCTACATTTAAAATAAGTTGTCGTCGTCAGTTTCGACATTTTCACATTTGCGATTTCTTTTCTCGAAAACGGTAAGAGTGGGACGATTGAAACTTTTTCAGTTTAAAGAGGAATAGTGGGGGTACAATGTGTAATAATTTTGAATATACAGGGTGTACGGGAAAAAAGTTATTAATTTTTAAAGTCGATAATTATCGGATTCTCGTTGGGATTCGATACAGTTCGTAAAAATGAGTTTTTTTGATTTAAACTTTTTCGACGCGTAGACGACCGTGGGCTACAGAACCCTATTGTTTGTGAGCGCGATCGAAAGTTTGAAAGTAATTTTTTTGATTTTTTTAAAGTTGAAAATTGATCAAAAATGGTACCTCTTGGATCGCTAATAAGTCGAATTGGGTGCATCCGATCAACATTCGGTTTTGATAATCGTTTAGGCCATCTCAAAAACTACCTTTTTCCAATATATCGTTCTATACCTAACTGGAATGGAAATGATCAAAAATTGTAAGAAACTGGAAGGCGTGATTTTTCGCAGTTTTTATTTTTTTTCGTACGGAAAACGACTTTTGATCGAAACGTTGTATACTTTAGCGGATAGAGCTCTTCAAATTGTATTTTAGAGATATTTTTCGTTTCTTTATCTTTATTACGGAAAAAACGACAGCCTATGAATTTTTTCCAGTAATTTCTGTTGGCGTCGCACTGGTTTGTTAAATACTTCTGCAGTGTCTATAAATATAACTTTTTAAATTTTTTCTTGATCCACCATATCAACCGATAAACAAGCTTAAGTTTGCATAGTAAACGCGCTCTGAAAAAACATCATTTGTGGCTCAAAAAAATTAATTTATGATTTATCAAGAGATATTTTTATCCGACGTTTTACTATATCGACTAGCTTATTCAATTTTAAACAAAACCGTTTTATTTTTTCCCAAAAGACGCGCTGATTTATTCTCAACACCTCTACATATCCAAACTTATTAAAATATATTCGTAAGTTTAAGAAAAATCGAGTTTTTGAGTGCGGAAACAAGCAAAATTTGCAAATTCTAAAACCATTCAATTTTGACTAGAGTGCATTGACTGCTTTGGTTAATGTAAGTAAATTAATTCTAAAAAACCGGCTGTCAAAAATGGCGAAAAATTGGTGTTTTGAGCTTGACTTGCTAGACTAATAAGAAGATTTCCAGATTTTAAATCGGATGGAATATCTACCTTGAACCTTCTTCTAATTTTATTGACCAAAATATTTACCAAAATGTTTCAGAAATAGTTGTAATCTCGATTTTAAAGATGACGTTCCGACATTGATAATGCATCGCCACGTGGTGGGAGGCTGTTCGATATTTCGATATTCGCGAATTTTTTTCTCGGAAACGGTTAGAGCAAAACGATAAAAAATTTCTAGACGTAGAGAGGAATAGTAGAGGCACGTTCTGGGAACAATTTCCAATATACAGGGTGTACCGGAAAAAAGTTATTTAAGTCAAAGTTGAAAAATATGTTTTTTTTTCGTTGTAGCGCGATACAGATGGCCAAAATCATTTTAATCGATTTAAACTTTTTTGGCATGTAGACGACGTTGGGCTACAAAACACCGTTATTTGCGAACGCGATCAAAAGTTGGGAAGTCAATTTTTTGATTTTTTTAAAATCAATGTAGGGTCATGTTGGATCGTTAATAAATCGAATTGGGTGCGTCTAACACACTTTTGGTTTAGAGATTAGTTTAGGTCATCTCAAATACTACTTTTTTCAATTATATTGTTCTATACCTACCGGTAATATAAAGGGTGCAAATTATAACGTTTTAATCCTAAATTGAAAATTAACTGTCAAAATGACAGCTGTCGTATAGAACTATGTTATTTATGACTGTATGCACCATTTTACCCATTAGGCATGATTAGGTGATCGTGATTAACCAGGTAACCGTGATTAAATAAAACAGCCTATGCACCAACTAAAAGGATATGTGGGTTTTGTAATCAGGGTAAAGTTAAAACCTCGATTTGGCAACGTAGCTCAGATGCAAAAATTCGTGCCATTAACCAGAAAAATAAACCCTTTATTTTTCTGTGACCAGAAACACCAAGCAGATTGACAGTTGTGGTTATGTTTTCTTTTTGTTGTTTTTTCAACTTTTCCGAGAACTTTTTCCAGTTTGGCTGTTTTGCGCATTAAACCCCCAATTTCACACTTCGGCATCTAGAGTCATGGAGTTTGACTCACAGAAAAAAAAGAGTTTGACTGGTGAGGAAGAAAATAATATATTAGATGCGAAAAAGAAAAGAACTATGTTAGCTGAACAAACCCTATTTATCTATCAAATCAAAATAATTTTGTCTCCGAGGTCTTTCTAGCTCTCGGAAAGCCATCATTAAAAATATCCATTACATTAAAATCATCATCGAAGATGATTTGGTCTCCCATTTTAATTTTATTATTGAAAATTCGAGACAAATTTCAAAACAAAACACGAAAATAACCTTTTAATCATGATTAAATATATAACCCATCAAGATTGGCTGGTTAACTTTAATCTTGATTAAGTTCCTGAGCAGTGCTGGCGCATTGGAAATTTTCTTAATTGAGATATTTAATCATGATTATAAGCTAATCATGATTAACTGGCCTTGGTGCATACGGTCATTAGGAACTGAAAAATTTTTCAATCTTGGAATCTTACAGCGACAATCCTTGGTACGAAAAAAATCAACTAGGTTTGTGAAGAAACTAAATTTATTTTTTATCATGAATTGAAATGTTTCAAAATTAGAGGTTGCTAACAAATGGTTTTGTCAAAAGTATAAAATGAAACAAACGAACTCCAACAGTGCCGTGCCCAAAGGGCTCGGCACAATAAAATGTTCACCAATTTATCAGCTATCTATGTAAGAATAGTTAATATCATATATTTTAGTAACGAAAAGTCGTAGCGAATCGAGCGAGACGGCATTGGAAATAGGACGTCGACCACTATACGATGCCTTCTCCAAAAACGACCTATCTATACGAGAAACCGGAAATTTTGCACCCGTTTTTTTATTTTTTAGTTTTTGTCAGTTGTTATAATGACAATTTGGCGATATGTTTCTCCTTCACGTTCCGCAGGAAGGTGAGGTATAAAAAGCAATAGTAAATAGAGAAAAAGAAAAGAAAATAATTTTTTTAGTACGAATATTAGATGCACTCTCGGCTGACGATTAGCGATATGTACCCAGTCTAGTTAACATATCGCTTTCCGCGATATGTTATTCGTCGCCTTCACGCGGAATCACGGCAACCCCGACTGCTTCCCGAAAATTTTGCACTATATCGTCTGCTTCATTTGAAATATGTGCGTATGTTGTCCGTGTCGGCGGCGTCGGCGGCGGCGTCGGCGGCGGCGTCGGCGGCGGCGTCGTCAGTTTCGACATTTTCACATTTGCGATTTTTTTTCTCGGAAACGGTTAATGTGGGACAATTGAAACTTTTTGGGTTTACAAAGGAATAGTGGGGGTACGTTGTGTGAAAATTTCGAATATACAGGGTGTGCCGGAAAAAAGTTATTAATTTTTAAAGTCGAGAAATATCGGGATCTCGTTGGCATTCGATACAGGCAACAAAAATTAGTTTTTTCGATTTAAACTTTTTCGACGCGTAGACGACCGTGGGCTACAGAACCCTATTGTTTGTGAGCGGGATCGAAAGTTTGGAAGTAATTTTTTTGATTTTTTCAAAGTCAAAATTTGGTCGAAAATGGTACCTCTTGGATCGCTAATAAGTCGAATTGGGTGCATCCAATCGACATTCGGTTTGGATAATCGGTTAGGCCATCTCAAAATCTACCTTTTTCCAATATATCGTTCTATACCTAACTGGAATGAAAATTGCCGAAAATGGTAAGAAACTGGAAACCACAGTGTAAGGCGTGATTTTTTTCTCCGTTTTTATTCCGTTTATTTTTTTTCGTACGGAAAACGACTTTTGATTGAAACGTTATATACTTTAGCGGATAGAGCCGTCAAATTGTATTTAAGAGATATTTTTTCGTTTTTTTATCTTTAATACGGAAAAAACGGCAGCTTATAAACTTTTTCCCGTAATTTCTGTTGGCGTTGCACTGGTTTGCTTAAATAATTCTGCAAGTGTCTATAATATATAACATTTTGAATTTTTTCTTGGTACACTATATCAACGGATAAAGAAGCTTTAATTTGTATTATAAGCGATCTTTGGGAAAACATATTTTGTGGCTCAAAAAAATTAGTTTATGATTTTTTTATAGGTTCCTTCACCAGAGGTTTTACTATATCGACTGTAGCTTATTCAATTTTTAACAAAACCGTTTTATTTTTTTCTCAAAATATGCGCTGATTACTTCTCAATATTCCTGCATGTCCAAACTTATCAAAATATATTCGCAAATTTGAGCAAAGTAGCTTTTTTGGGTGCGGAAACAGGCACAATTTTCAAATTCTAACACCATTCGATTTAGAAAAAGTTGGCCATGGTTTTACCACGCGCGTTTTCCTGAACTTTAACTTTTATACCATCTGTCAAAAATAGGTGAAAAATGCGATTTCCAAATTGATTTTTTAGAGGAATTAGACCATTTAGACTACGTCTTTTGTGGGAAATACCTACCTTGAACCTTTATCTTTTTCGTTTGACCAAAAATAAGGGGGAAAATATCGCATTTATCCCGTACTTGTAATAATAAAAATGGCTTGCAGGAGGCATATTAACTTCAATTTTTATAGTTTTTATAATATTTGGAGAGAATTTAATGTATGAAACACCTGTCTTGCACCTTTTTCTTTGCGGTTGACCAAAAATAATTGAAAAAAGTGTATTATTTGTGTGTATCTTCAATACTCAACGTTCTATGTAATATCGAATACGTCATTAATATCCTATTTACCACAAATCAATCTAAAAGCTTCGGTGGCGTAGTACTAAAGACAGTTGATTTTGGAGACGAAGGTCGAGGGTTCAAACCCCAGTGTTTTTTTTCTTTTTTTTTTAATTTTTTTTTTAATGTCGTTATTTAGGTACTGAAAATTTTTTAAATTTTGGATTCTTACAGCTATAATAATCTATACGAAAAAGCTAAAAAAAAATTACACTTACCTGTCAAAATCTGACAGCTGTAGTATAGAACTTTGTTATTTAGGTACTGAAATTTTTTTTAATTTCGGATTCTTACAGCTATAATCCTAGATACAAGAAAAGCTTAAAAAAAACTTTATATTTACCTGTCAAAATGACAGCTGTCGTATAGAACTTTGTTATTTAGGAACTGAGAAATTTTTTAATTTAGGATTCTTACAGCTATAACCCTCGTTACAAAAAATCTAAAAAAAAATTGACACTTACCTGTCAAAATTTGACAGCTATCGTATAAAACTGTGTTATTTAGGTACTGACAAATTTTTAAATTTAGGATTCTTACAGCTATAACCCTCGTTACAAAAAATCTAAAAAAAAAATTGACACTTACCTGTCAAAATTTGACAGCTATCGTATAGAACTTTGTTATTTAGGGACCTGATAATTTTATAATTTCGGACTCTTACAGCTATAACTCTCGCTACGAAAAAGCTAAAAAAAATTGACACTTAACTGTCAAAATTTGACAGCTATCGTATAGAACTTTGTTATTTAGGTACTGAAAATTTTTTCAATTTGGGATTCTTACAGCTATAATCCTCGTTACGAAAAAACTTTAAAAAAATTGACACTTACCTGTCAAAATTTGACAGCTGTCGTATGGAACTTTGTTATTTAATCACTGAAAAATTTTTAAATTTCGGATTTGTACAGCTATAATCCTCTATATGAAAAAAGCCTTAAAAAATTTATACCCGCCTGTCACAATTTGACAGCTGTCGTATAGAACTTTGTTATTTTGGTACTGAAAATTTTTTAAATTTAGGATTATTACAGCTTTAACTATCGCTACGAAAAAAGTTTAAATAAATTGACACTTACCTGTCAAAATTTGACAGCTGTCGTATAAAAGTTTGTTATTTAGGTACTGAAAAATTTTTAAATTTCGGATTTGTACAGCTATAATCCTCTACATTAAAAAAGCTTAAAAAAATTTACACCCGCCTGTCATAATTTGACAGCTGTCGTATAGAACTTTGTTATTTTGGTACTGAAAATTTTTTTAATTTAGGATTATTACAGCTTTAACCCTCGCTACGAAAAAGTTTAAATAAATTGACACTTACCTGTCAAAATTTGACAGTTGTCATATAAAAGTTTGTTATTTAGGTGCTGAAAAATGTTTCAATTTAGGATTCTTACAGCTATAATCCTCGTTATGAAAAAAGTTTAAAAAAATTGACACTTAACTGTCAAAATTTGACAGCTATCGTATAGAACTTTGTTATTTAGGTACTGAAAATTTTTTCAATTTGGGATTCTTACAGCTATAATCCTCGTTACGAAAAAACTTTAAAAAAATTGACACTTACCTGTCAAAATTTGACAGCTGTCGTATGGAACTTTGTTATTTAATCACTGAAAAATTTTTAAATTTCGGATTTGTACAGCTATAATCCTCTATATGAAAAAAGCCTTAAAAAATTTATACCCGCCTGTCACAATTTGACAGCTGTCGTATAGAACTTTGTTATTTTGGTACTGAAAATTTTTTTAATTTAGGATTATTACAGCTTTAACTATCGCTACGAAAAAAGTTTAAATAAATTGACACTTACCTGTCAAAATTTGACAGCTGTCGTATAAAAGTTTGTTATTTAGGTACTGAAAAATTTTTAAATTTCGGATTTGTACAGCTATAATCCTCTACATTAAAAAAGCTTAAAAAAATTTACACCCGCCTGTCATAATTTGACAGCTGTCGTATAGAACTTTGTTATTTTGGTACTGAAAAATTTTTTAATTTAGGATTATTACAGCTTTAACCCTCGCTACGAAAAAGTTTAAATAAATTGACACTTACCTGTCAAAATTTGACAGCTGTCGTATAAAAGTTTGTTATTTAGGTACTAAAAAATTTTTAAATTTCGGATTCGTATAGCTATAATCCTCTTTATGAAAAAGCTTTAAAAAATTTACACCCGCCTGTCATAATTTGACAGCTGTAGTATAGAACTTTGTTATTTAGGTAGGTATTGAATTTTTTTTTAATTTCAGATTCTTACAGCTATAACCCTTGCTACGAAAAAGCTAAAAAAAAATTACATTTACCTGTCAAAATTTGACAGCTGTCGTATAAAACTTTCTTATTTATTTACCTGGAAATTTTTTAATTTCGAATTCTTACAGCTATAACCCTCGCTACGAAAAAGCTAAAAAAAATGACACTTACCTGTCAAAGTGACAGCTCTCGTATAATTAAACGAACGAACTAGAACAGTGCCGTGCCCGAAGGGCTCGGCACAATAATATTTCTACAAATTTATTAGCTGATAATTGATAGCTTCCACGTAAGAATAATTTTTTGCTTATGTTTTAATCGATTGAATACTTACATATTTTTATAGAGCAAATATGGAAAGTATATCCCACATTGCACAAAGGTGTGCGAGTTTAAAGAGCACCTATACGGCGCCGTCTCAGAAAACTACCTATCTGTACGAGAAAACGGAAATTTGGCACCATTGTGTAGTTTTGGTCAGTTGTTATAATGACAATTTGGCGATATGTTTTCCCTTCACGTTCCGCAGGAAGGTGAGGCAAAAAAAGCAATAGTAAATAGAAAAAAAAGAAAAGAAAAGTATTTTTTATTGTAAATTTTTGTAAATTTTTTTTTAGTACTAATATTAGATGCACTCTCGGCTGACGATTAGCGATATGTACCCAGTCTAGTATTATATACGGCGGCTACATTTAAAATAAGTTGTCGTCGTCAGTTTCGACATTTTCACATTTGCGATTTCTTTTCTCGAAAACGGTAAGAGTGGGACGATTGAAACTTTTTCAGTTTAAAGAGGAATAGTGGGGGTACAATGTGTAATAATTTTGAATATACAGGGTGTACGGGAAAAAAGTTATTAATTTTTAAAGTCGATAATTATCGGATTCTCGTTGGGATTCGATACAGTTCGTAAAAATGAGTTTTTTTGATTTAAACTTTTTCGACGCGTAGACGACCGTGGGCTACAGAACCCTATTGTTTGTGAGCGCGATCGAAAGTTTGAAAGTAATTTTTTTGATTTTTTTAAAGTTGAAAATTGATCAAAAATGGTACCTCTTGGATCGCTAATAAGTCGAATTGGGTGCATCCGATCAACATTCGGTTTTGATAATCGTTTAGGCCATCTCAAAAACTACCTTTTTCCAATATATCGTTCTATACCTAACTGGAATGGAAATGATCAAAAATTGTAAGAAACTGGAAGGCGTGATTTTTCGCAGTTTTTATTTTTTTTCGTACGGAAAACGACTTTTGATCGAAACGTTGTATACTTTAGCGGATAGAGCTCTTCAAATTGTATTTTAGAGATATTTTTCGTTTCTTTATCTTTATTACGGAAAAAACGACAGCCTATGAATTTTTTCCAGTAATTTCTGTTGGCGTCGCACTGGTTTGTTAAATACTTCTGCAGTGTCTATAAATATAACTTTTTAAATTTTTTCTTGATCCACCATATCAACCGATAAACAAGCTTAAGTTTGCATAGTAAACGCGCTCTGAAAAAACATCATTTGTGGCTCAAAAAAATTAATTTATGATTTATCAAGAGATATTTTTATCCGACGTTTTACTATATCGACTAGCTTATTCAATTTTAAACAAAACCGTTTTATTTTTTCCCAAAAGACGCGCTGATTTATTCTCAACACCTCTACATATCCAAACTTATTAAAATATATTCGTAAGTTTAAGAAAAATCGAGTTTTTGAGTGCGGAAACAAGCAAAATTTGCAAATTCTAAAACCATTCAATTTTGACTAGAGTGCATTGACTGCTTTGGTTAATGTAAGTAAATTAATTCTAAAAAACCGGCTGTCAAAAATGGCGAAAAATTGGTGTTTTGAGCTTGACTTGCTAGACTAATAAGAAGATTTCCAGATTTTAAATCGGATGGAATATCTACCTTGAACCTTCTTCTAATTTTATTGACCAAAATATTTACCAAAATGTTTCAGAAATAGTTGTAATCTCGATTTTAAAGATGACGTTCCGACATTGATAATGCATCGCCACGTGGTGGGAGGCTGTTCGATATTTCGATATTCGCGAATTTTTTTCTCGGAAACGGTTAGAGCAAAACGATAAAAAATTTCTAGACGTAGAGAGGAATAGTAGAGGCACGTTCTGGGAACAATTTCCAATATACAGGGTGTACCGGAAAAAAGTTATTTAAGTCAAAGTTGAAAAATATGTTTTTTTTTCGTTGTAGCGCGATACAGATGGCCAAAATCATTTTAATCGATTTAAACTTTTTTGGCATGTAGACGACGTTGGGCTACAAAACACCGTTATTTGCGAACGCGATCAAAAGTTGGGAAGTCAATTTTTTGATTTTTTTAAAATCAATGTAGGGTCATGTTGGATCGTTAATAAATCGAATTGGGTGCGTCTAACACACTTTTGGTTTAGAGATTAGTTTAGGTCATCTCAAATACTACTTTTTTCAATTATATTGTTCTATACCTACCGGTAATATAAAGGGTGCAAATTATAACGTTTTAATCCTAAATTGAAAATTAACTGTCAAAATGACAGCTGTCGTATAGAACTATGTTATTTATGACTGTATGCACCATTTTACCCATTAGGCATGATTAGGTGATCGTGATTAACCAGGTAACCGTGATTAAATAAAACAGCCTATGCACCAACTAAAAGGATATGTGGGTTTTGTAATCAGGGTAAAGTTAAAACCTCGATTTGGCAACGTAGCTCAGATGCAAAAATTCGTGCCATTAACCAGAAAAATAAACCCTTTATTTTTCTGTGACCAGAAACACCAAGCAGATTGACAGTTGTGGTTATGTTTTCTTTTTGTTGTTTTTTCAACTTTTCCGAGAACTTTTTCCAGTTTGGCTGTTTTGCGCATTAAACCCCCAATTTCACACTTCGGCATCTAGAGTCATGGAGTTTGACTCACAGAAAAAAAAGAGTTTGACTGGTGAGGAAGAAAATAATATATTAGATGCGAAAAAGAAAAGAACTATGTTAGCTGAACAAACCCTATTTATCTATCAAATCAAAATAATTTTGTCTCCGAGGTCTTTCTAGCTCTCGGAAAGCCATCATTAAAAATATCCATTACATTAAAATCATCATCGAAGATGATTTGGTCTCCCATTTTAATTTTATTATTGAAAATTCGAGACAAATTTCAAAACAAAACACGAAAATAACCTTTTAATCATGATTAAATATATAACCCATCAAGATTGGCTGGTTAACTTTAATCTTGATTAAGTTCCTGAGCAGTGCTGGCGCATTGGAAATTTTCTTAATTGAGATATTTAATCATGATTATAAGCTAATCATGATTAACTGGCCTTGGTGCATACGGTCATTAGGAACTGAAAAATTTTTCAATCTTGGAATCTTACAGCGACAATCCTTGGTACGAAAAAAATCAACTAGGTTTGTGAAGAAACTAAATTTATTTTTTATCATGAATTGAAATGTTTCAAAATTAGAGGTTGCTAACAAATGGTTTTGTCAAAAGTATAAAATGAAACAAACGAACTCCAACAGTGCCGTGCCCAAAGGGCTCGGCACAATAAAATGTTCACCAATTTATCAGCTATCTATGTAAGAATAGTTAATATCATATATTTTAGTAACGAAAAGTCGTAGCGAATCGAGCGAGACGGCATTGGAAATAGGACGTCGACCACTATACGATGCCTTCTCCAAAAACGACCTATCTATACGAGAAACCGGAAATTTTGCACCCGTTTTTTTATTTTTTAGTTTTTGTCAGTTGTTATAATGACAATTTGGCGATATGTTTCTCCTTCACGTTCCGCAGGAAGGTGAGGTATAAAAAGCAATAGTAAATTAAAAAAAAGTACAAGAAAATTATTTTTTTAGTACTAATATTAGATGCACTCTCGGCTGACGATTAGCGATATGTACCCAGTCTAGTTACATATCGCGCTACACCGCGATATGTTATACGGCGCTTCGGTGAAAATAATGTGCGTTTGTTGTCGTCGTCGCCGCCGCCGTCAGTTTCGACATTTTCACATTTGCGATTTTTTTTCTCGGAAACGGTTAATGTGGGACGATTGAAACTTTTTTAGTTTAGAGAGGAATAGTGGGGGTACGTTGTGTGAAAATTTCGAATATACAGGGTGTGCCGGAAAAAAGTTATTAATTTTTAAAGTCGAGAAATATCGGGATCTCGTTGGCATTCGATACAGGCAACAAAAATTAGTTTTTTCGATTTAAACTTTTTCGACGCGTAGACGACCGTGGGCTACAGAACCCTATTGTTTGTGAGCGCGATCAAAAGTTTGGAAGTAATTTTTTTGATTTTTTTAAAGTCAAAATTTGGTCGAAAATGGTACCTCTTGGATCGCTAATAAGTCGAATTGGGTGCATCCAATCGACATGCGGTTTGGATAATCGGTTAGGCCATCTCAAAATCTACCTTTTTTCAATATATCGTTCTATACCTAACTGGAATGGAAATTGCCGAAAATTGTGAGAAAGTGGAAATCATAAAGTTAGGCCTGATTTTTTCACGGTTTTTATTTTTTTTCGTACTGAAAACGACTTTTGATCGAAACGTTGTAAACTTTAGCGGATAGAGCTCGTCAAATTGTATTTAAGAGATATTTTTTCCTTTCTTTATCTTTAATACGGAAAAAACGGCAGCTTTTTTTTTACTATATCGACTGTAGCTTATTCAATTTTTAACAAAACCGTTTTATTTTTTTCTCAAAAAATGCGCTGATTAATTCGCAACACCTCTACATATTCAAAATCATTAAAATATATTCGCAAAATTGAGAAAAGTCGCTTTTTTGGGTGCGAAAACAGGCAATCTTTACAAATTCTAACACCATTCACTTTTGACTTAGAGTGCCTTGATATTGATGTTTCTAAATTAATTATTAATTCTAAAAATCCGGCTGTCAAAAATGGCGAAAAATGGGTGTTTTCAGCGTGACTTGCTAGAATAATAAGAACATTTCCAGATTTTAAATCGGGTGGAATATCTACCTTGAACCTTCTGCTAATTTTATTGACCAAAATATTTGCCCAAAATGTTTCAGAAATGGCTGTAATCTCGATTTTAAAGATGGCGTTTCGACATTGATAATCCGTCGCGACGTGGTAGAAGGTTATTCGACACTTCGATATTCGCGAATTTTTTTTTCGGAAACGGTTAGAGCAAAACGATTCAAACTTTCTGGACGTAGAGAGGAATAGTCGGGGCACGTTCTGGGAACAATTTCAAATATACAGGGTGTACCGGAAAAAAGTTATTAAAGTCAAAGTTAAAAAATATGTTTTTTTTCGTTGTAGGGCGATACAGGTGGCAAAAATTATTTTAATCGATTTAAACTTTTTCGACATGTAGACGACGTTGGGCTACAAAACACTGTTGTTTGCGAACGCGATCAAAAGTTGGGAAGTAATTTTTTTGATTTTTTTAAAATCAATGTAGGGTCATATTGGATCGTTAATAAATCGAATTGGGTGCGTCCGATATACTTTTGGTTTGGATATTCGTTTAGATCATCTCAAATACTACTTTTTTCAAATATATTGTTCTATACCTAAACAGCATAGAAATGGTAGCAAATTATAAAAAATAAGAATTACTATTTAAGTATATATAATTTGACAGCTGTCGTATAGAACTTTGTTATTTTTATACTGAAAATTTTTTTAATTTAGTTTTATTACAGCTTTAACCCTCGCTACGAAAAAAGTTAAAATAAATTGACACTTACCTGTCAAAATCTGACAGGTATCGTATAAAACTTTGTTATCTAGGTACTGAATTTTTTTTAAATTTGGGATTCTTACAGCTATAACCGTCGCTACGAAAAAGCTAAAAAAAAATTGACAGTCACCTGTCAAAATCTGACAGCTGTCGTATAGAACTTTGTTATTTAGGTACTGAATTTTTTTTTAACTTCGAATTTTTACAGCTATAATCCTAGATACAAGAAAAGCTTAAAAAAAACTTGCAATTTACCTGTCAAAATGACAGCTGTCGTATATAACTTTGTTATTTGGGAACTGAAAAATTTTTCATTTAGGATTCTTACAGCTATAAATCTCGCTACGAAAAATCTAAAAAAAAATTTTTAACTTACCTGTCAAAATTTGACAGCTGTCGTATAGAACTTTGTTATTTAGGTACTGAATTTTTTTTAAATTTCGAATTCTTACAGCTATAATCCTAGATACAAGAAAAGCTTAAACAAAACTTGCAATTTACCTGTCAAAATGACAGCTGTCGTATATAACTTTGTTATTTAGGAACTGAAAAATTTTTCATTTAGGATTCTTACAGGTATAAATCTCGTTACGAAAAATCTAAAAAAAAAATTTTAACTTACCTGGCAAAATTTGACAGCTGTCGTATAGAACTTTGTTATTTAACTACTAAATTTTTTTTTAAATTTTGGATTCTTACAGCTTTAATCGTAGATACAAGAAAAGCTTTAAAAAAATTGACATTTACCTGTCAAAATGACAGCTGTCGTATGGAACTTTGTTATTTAGGATCTGAAAAATTTTTCACTTTAGGATTTTTACAGCGATAACCCTTGCTACGAAAAAGCTAAAAAAAAAATACACTTACCTGTCAAAATTTGACAGCTGTCGTATAAAACTTTCTTATTTAGGTACCTGAAAATTTTTTAATTTCGAATTCTTACAGCTATAACCCTCGCTACGAAAAAGCTAAAAAAAATGACACTTACCTGTCAAAGTGACAGCTCTCGTATAATTAAACGAACGAACTAGAACAGTGCCGTGCCCGAAGGGCTTGGCACAATAATATTTCTACAAATTAATTAGCTGATAATTGATAGCTTCCATGTAAGAATAATTTTTTCCTTATGTTTTAATCGATTGAATACTTACATATTTTTATAGAGCAAATATGGAAAGTATATCCCACATTGCACAAAGGTGTGCGAGTTTAAAGAGCACCTATATGGCGCCGTCTCAAAAAACTACCTATCTATACGAGAAAACGGAAATTTTGCACCATTGTGTAGTTTTGGTCAGTTGTTATAATGACAATTTGGCGATATGTTTTCCCTTCACGTTCCGCAGGAAGGTGAGGCAAAAAAAGCAATAGTAAATAGAAAAAAAGAAAAGAAAAGTATTTTCTTATTGTAAATTTTTGTAAATCTTTTTAGTACTAATATTAGATGCACTCTCGGCTGACGATTAGCGATATGTACCCAGTCTAGTATTATATACGTCTCTTCCGCGCGGAATCTCGAAAACCCCGATCAGCTCTTGAACAATTTCGTCTATGTAAGACATTTTCACAGTTGCGATTTTTTTTTCTCGGAAACGGTTAGAGTGGGACGATTGAAACTTTTAGGGTTTAGATAGGAATAGTGGGGGTACATTGTGTAAAAATTTCGAATATACAGGGTGTGCCGAAAAAAAGTTATTAATTTTTAAAGTGGAGAAATATCGGGATCTCGTTGGCATTCGACACAGGTCGTAAAAATGAGTTTTTTTGATTTAAACTTTTTCGGCGCATAGACGACCGTCGGCTACAGAAGCCTATTGTTTGCCAAGGCGATCGGAAGTTGGGAAGTCAATTTTCTGATTTTTTTTAAATCAATGTAGGGGCATGTTGGATCGATAATAAATCGAATTGCGTGCGTCCCACATATTTTTGGTTTGGAGATTCGCTTAGGTCATCTCAAATACTACTTTTTTCAAATATGTTGTTCTAATTGACACTTACCTGTCAAAATTTGACAGCTATGGTATAAAACTTTGTTATTTAGGAACTGAAAAAATTTTCAATTTAGGATTCTTACAGTAGTAACTCTCGCTACGAAAAAGCTAAAAAAAAATTGAAACTTACCTGTCAAAATCTGACAGCTGTCGTATAAAACTTTGTTATTTAGATACTGAAATTTTTTTAAATTTCGGATTCTTACATCTATAATGCAAGATACAAGAAAAGCTTTAAAAAAAAATTACAGTTACCTGTCAAAATGACAGCTGTCGTATAAAACTTTTAAAGAGCACCTATATGGCGCCGTCTCAGAAAACTACCTATATATACGAGAAAACGGAAATTTTGCATCATTGTGTAGTTTTGGTCAGTTGTTATAATGACAATTTGGCGATATGTTTCCCCTTCACGTTCCGCAGGAAGGTGAGGCAAAAAAAGCAATAGAAAACATAGAAAAAAGAAACTAAGAAAAATACTTTTTAAATACAAATTTTTAATACTAATAATAGATGCACTCTCGGCTGACGATTAGCAATATGTACCCAGTACGATTTTATGAATTTTTAAAAAAATACCAAAAATCTAATATTTCTGCCAGTTTTTACATTTTCCTCAATACGTCCCTTACTATCGCTTTTAGAATAGAAATTAATATAACTTTTTATATGGAGAATAGAAAAAGGCTACTTTTTTATTTAAAAAGTTTTTATCTAAGTTTTATCAGTTCCGAGATATTGCCAAATATATGAAAACCACTTTTAATTCCATATCTCAAAAACTATAAGACCTACAAAAAATTACTAAGAACTTAAAGTGAAGATCTCGTAAGGATGCTACTTAATAGTTATATACATTGTTGCCATATCTCTTATACTTTCCGAGGAAAATGTTACCTTATTGATTTCATCAAATTTTCATGACTATATACATGAAAAAATTTCAAAAATTTAAAATTCGAAAATATGACAACTTTTCTATAAATCTTCATCGAAAATAACGTAAAACTCACAAATAGCAAAGAAAATATACTAAATAACGTTTTTATGAATTTTTTAAAGAAAATCAAAAATTATACGTAATTGATAAGACCATCCTTGGTTGTGAAAAAACTATGCCTAATCATTGGTTGTGAAAAAACTGTGCCTAAACTTTGGTTGTGAAAAAACTATGCCTAATCTTTGTTTGTTATAAAACTATGCCTAATCTTTGGTTGTGAAAAAACGATGCCTAAACTTTGCTTGTGAAAAAACTATGCCCAATCTTTGGTTGTGAAAAACTATGCCATAATATTTGTTTGTCATAAGACTATGCCAAAATCTTTGTTTGTCATAAGACTATGCCATAATCTTTGTTTGTCAGAAGACTATGCCTTAAACTTTGTTTGTCATAAGACTATGCCGTAATCTTTGTTTGTCATAAGACTATGCCTTAAAATTTGTTTGTCATAAAAATATATATAATCTTTGGTTGTTATAAAAACTATGCCATAATATTTGTTTGTCATAAGACTATGCACTAATGTTTGTTTGTCATAAGACTATGCCAAAATCTTTGAATGTCATAAGACTATGCCATAATCTTTGTTTGTCATAAGACTATGCCTTAAACTTTTTTTTGTCATAAGACTATGCCATAATCTTTGTTTGTCATAAGACCATGCCTTAAAATTTGTTTGTCATAAAAATATACATAATCTTTGGTTGTTATAAAACTATGCCATAATATTTGTTTGTCATAAGACTATGCACTAATGTTTGTTTGTCATAAGACTATGCCAAAATCTTTGTTTGTCATAAGACTATGCCTTAAACTTTGTTTGTTTAAAGACTATGCCTTAAAATTTGTTTGTCATAAAAATATACATAATCTTTGGTTGTTATAAAACTATGCCATAATATTTGTTTGTCATTGAATGCCAAAATCTTTGAATGTGATAAGACTATGCCATAATCTTTGTTTGTCAGAAGACTATGCCTTAAACTTTGTTTGTCATAAGACTATGCCGTAATCTTTGTTTGTCATTAGAATATGCCTTAAAATTTGTTTGTCATAAAAATATACATAATCTTTGGTTGTTATAAAACTATGCCATAATATTTGTTTGTCATAAGACTATGCACTAATGTTTGTTTGTCATAAGACTATGCCAAAATCTTTGTTTGTCATAAGACTATGCCTTAAACTTTGTTTGTCATAGGACTATGCCATAATCTTTGTTTGTCATAAGACTATGCCATAATATTTGTTTGTCATAAGACTATGCCGTAATCTTTGTTTGTCATAAGACTATGCCTTAAAATTTGTTTGTCATAAAAAATATGCCATAATCTTTGTTTGTCATAAGACTATGCCATAATCTTCACCGATCTTTGGTTGTGAAAAAACTATGCATAATCTTTGATTGTTAAAAAACTATGCATAATCTCTGTAGTAATAATGATAATATTGTGTGAAATAACTAAGTACGTCGTAAAACATATAACGTAACATGAAAATGTACTTTATACCGCCGTTAGGCGGTATGACCCCACAAATAAAACTATACATATAGGTGGACAAAGAGATTGCAATATGGCCGACAGACGAGCGAGGCGGCATTGGAAACGGGACGTTGAGCACTATACGGCACCGCCTCCGAAAACTACCTATCTATACGAGAAAATGGAAATTTTGCACCATTGTCTAGTTTTGGTCAGTTATTATAATGACAATTTGGCGATATGTTTCCCCTTCACGTTCCGCAGGAAGGTGAGGCAAAAAAAGCAATAGTAAATAGAAAAAAAGAAAAGAAAAGTATTTTTTTATTGTAAATTTTTTTTTTAGTACTAAAATTAGATGCACTCTCGGCTGACGATTAGCGATATGTACCCAGTCTAGTTTAAGAATCCTCCACTTCTTGCAATATCAGTACTGCTCATAACAATTTTTCCAGGGTGAACTGCTTTTAAAAATCCATTAGAGGGTCCATTAAATGGAGGTTGTTCGAGATTTTCCGCAGAGTGAAGAATTCTCTTAGCAATTTGGAATCTTCAGATACAATGCCACATCTTTTGCTACACTACCAATTTTATAGATACCCATAACAGCTTTATAACATTTCCCATTTTGATATTTCAAAAAAAAAACGCCTTTCCTTAAAATCGGCAGGACGCAAATTAACGTAGTTTCTATATTTGCTTAAATATTCATCCCCCAGGACGTTGAAAGTTCTACTCTTATTAGCAGCAAAGAACCCATATCTTCAAGATCATCAACTGTCATATTCACTAATTCGTTGCAACGACATGCCCCAGATATTTCAAATATCAAAACTATCTAAAAATGAAGGGTTGGTTAGTACAATGTGAAACAAACAAAACAAAATGTAATTTTATTACCTTCATCGCCAAATACTTTTCATCTGGGACGTCAGACAAAAATTTGCTGAACTGTTCCCTTGACAAGACTCTCGATTTCTTTGGCTTATAACCTTCTCCTCGCTTTTTTAAAAAGCCTGCAAATTGTATTTTTCAATGTTCACATTATGCTTCAAATTTAACACGGACCTTATCATTGAATAATGAGCCCACAAACTAGAACTAGAACAGTGTATCATTTGTTGAACTTGACAAACGCAGCTTCATATACTGCACCAGATTTCGTCGGCAGCAAGTTTTGAATAGCTATTCTAGCTGCCTCTACTACCTCGGGAGGATCATCAGGCACTTCTAAACTCATTTTCTGTAGATTTATTCAGTCTCAACTAACGCGACACCGAATTTGAAATATTTGTTTTGATAGATGCCTTGAGAGCGCGCAACTCCCTTGTCTATGTAGATGTCAAAAAAGTACGTATCCATGATAACGATACCAAAAAGGGGAATATATACAGTGAAATAAGTTAAAAATTAAATCCTGTTACCTTCATTAAAAAATTCGTTTTCTTTTATTGTTTTATCTCGAATAATATGATGCACGTTTGAAGAAAAAATAGTATATTTCGGAGAATGACATACTTTATGTGCTGAGCGTGGAAAGTATGTCTGACTCACTACGTTCGTCAGACAATCCATGCGAATTCTCCTAATATCATAATGTACTTTTTTAAGTGTAACACGTTCTCCGTCGAAAAAATTGGAATTTACTATACTTACGTTCTATCCACCGTCAATCGTCCTGTATATTTTTGTATTACTAAAATTACCTTATGACTGATGTAAGGCCCGCTTAAAATTGTTTATTTCGATTGTTAGACTGGATTTTCAGTTTTGTTTTTTATTTTAGACTTATACGGGAACTATGTTGGTAGCAGTAAATCCATACGAATTTTTACCCATTTATACAAATGCACTGATTAACGATTATCGGGACAAGAGATTCGATGAATTGCCTCCTCACATTTTTGCAGTAGGAGATAACAGTTACAATGATATGAAAAAAACTAGACTGGATCAGTGTATAGTAATCAGGTAATTTGTTGAAAAAGATTAATTATTCTAAAAAAAGGAGTAGAATACAAGTATTAATACCTAGTAAGTAGTAACCCATTAGAAATTGTTCAAAATGGATGTGGATATGCCAGAAAAATAAAAATATACATTACATGTTATTTAAATAGTATTATATCTTTACCTTGTCTTAAAATAGGTACATATAGATCGAAAAACAAAAATACCAACGTTTCTAAAGCCTTGTTCCTTTATAAAATAAATAAAAAGAACAGTTATTTTAACCAAACATGAATCGACGTTTCACAATAATTCAGAGGTAAGGGTAACACTTACAAAACATGAATGACAAGTGACAAGCGGCAGCTGTCACACCTACAAATACAAGTATACCGACGACTAACCACAACGTCGCAAACACAATAATTACTACAATTACTCAAAGAAAAAAAGAAGGGTTTATTCTATTACTACAGCGGTTTTTGTTGCTACACATATGAATGGGCGACTCGTGAAAAAGGAAAGCGACGTTGCCGCTATCATTCTAGATTTTGTCACCATGGAACTAAAATAAGTAGGTACTAAACACAATACAATACCTGTTACTAAATACCACATATTTAGTTTATTTAAACCAACAAACCAAAAACTAGTTTTCCACATAGTACACATAGTAGGGTATCTTATAGTATCTTATAAGTATAGTGGACCATACGTAGACCATACAGCTAACCAGACAAATTGTAAACGCTGGAGTCTTTGATTTCTTTTAAATGTAAACTATATTGTCTATTCTATAAGAAGGTCTTTGATAATTGTCAATTTTTAAGTCAGGAAGAATTTTATTATTTCTAGCTGAATATTTATTATGTATTTTCTGTTTAGTGGTGAATCCGGCGCGGGGAAAACTGAAAGTACCAAACTAATCCTTCAATACTTAGCTTCGACAAGTGGACAGCACTCTTGGATTGAACAACAAATTCTAGAGGCAAACCCTATTTTAGAAGCTTTTGGTAATGCGAAGACAGTTAGAAATGACAATTCGTCTAGATTTGGAAAATATATTAACGTGGACTTTAATACACAGGGTATGTGGGTAAATTTAAAGCATGATGAATTATTTTGGAATGAGTACCACTACTCAAAGTGGTTGACTCTGACATGACGCTATGTTTTGATTGTTTGCAGTCTCTTTTAAAATGTACCACCTGTGTAATATGTTAAATTATGTATTTTATTTCACCAAAGCGTTGCGTCCTACTTTGTCCCTGTGTTTTTAGACCTCACTGCCTCAGTCCTGATGATGGCCTATTTGGCCAAAACGCGAAGGCACTAATTTTATTTTAAATAAATTTAAGAAGGAAGATAGGGCTTTCTTTCCCTACCCCTAATTTTAGTATACTAGCTGTTTCGAGTTTTACTCCCAGGAAATCTACAAATTTCAATATTTTTTTTTAATTTCAGGTGCTATTGAAGGTGCGAGAATAGAACAATATTTGCTTGAAAAAAGTAGGATAGTATCGCAAAACGACGGCGAAAGAAACTACCATATTTTTTACAGTATGCTTGCAGGTCTTTCCAAAGACGAAAGGAAAAGACTAGATTTGGGAGAGGCTGGAAATTATGATTACCTAAAAGGTAAATAGAAAGAATAGTCAATAATTAACCCATTGAAATGTTTCATTAAAAAAAAAACTAGATAAACGCAGCATTTTTATGATCCACCCTGTATAGCGTATAATATCTTTTTTCTAAAAAAAATTGACGGGATTGATCCATTTTTTTTTATCATAACGCTGTATATACTTTTTTAAATTATTTCTACGTTTGACTTTAGGTGGAAGAACTCTGACCTGCGACGGCAGAAACGAAGCAAATGAATTCTCAGACATCGCCGGCGCTTTAAAAGTTCTGAACTTCACGGACAAAGAAACAGCCGACATTTTCACTCTGTTAGCAGCCATATTACACCTTGGAAATCAGAAATTTAAATCTGGCTCGTCGTCACACTCAGAAAGCTCTGATATTTCCGACCAAAACTTAAATGAAAGGATTTCTAAAATGTTGGGAGTTGGTAAAGTTGATCTAGCTGAGGCTTTGACGAAAAAGACGATTTATGCTCATGGTGATACGGTTGGTAAAATGTCTATATTTGTAAACAAGTATCTGTAATACTAATAATCGATTTTTAAAATTTCATAGTAATTAAGGTAGAGCGGTATTTTGTGTTATAACGTTAGGCACCATATTCCTAATCGGTATCATTTGTTTAGTATCAACGCGAGTAATTTTTCACGATTAAAATATTTTCTCCTTGAGAGAAAAGTAACAATGCGTAAGTTTAAAATTATCATACGGGTTTTCTAGTTGTGATATGTCATATATCACGAGGCAAAATTAAGATAATCAAAATTTACACCAATCTTGCTTTTACACGATCAGTATTACCTAACATTCCCTTTTCAACACATTTTAAATGATCGTGTAGAGTCTCTATACACAATAGATTTGCCCTTTTGTTTTATTTACGTTTGCACACGATACACCTATACACGGTATGCCGACGCGCATAAATTATCTCTGTCTCTCTCACATTGTGACGTCACGTGAGGAAGTCTAGCGCGGGGGATTCAAACATTAAGGCCTTTGGACATGGACATCCTAAAATAGTTGAAAAAGTTTTTTTTTTCGTCTTCCCTCAACTGACCAAATAGTACAAAGAATGCACCGAATTGTTTCCTTCCCATATTGATGGGATGAACCCACAAAATTCTGTTTCGTGCCTTTCTTCGTTTTTTGATACGCATATAAGACATTAAAATCGCCACAGCACGTCTATGATCCATATTTGAATCAAAATAGAATCAAACTGACGAAAACCGTGCATGTGTGCAAGGATAACACGAACGCGGTAGATCGCGTGAACGGTGCCGTTAGGACGGTCGCCGTGAGTGTGTACAAAAGGCCTTAGACTTTATTATTTAAACATTGGAGCAATTTGACAAACAAACAAATAAAATGGTAAATGCGTTGTTTTAGAATATAATACCATTATTTCTCTAAAAATAAAGCGACAACATTTCTTGTGAGCTTAATGAGTTATTAATGTGAATGAGTAACATTCTCCGTTTGAGAAATCAATATAATTTTAATAGAATGTTTTATTGAATAATGAATAATATCATAATAATATTGCAAATTCAATAATACTGCTTTATTATTAAAAAAAAAACTGATCCCAATTTGAAACCACAGAGGCACCAGCTTTTTGCTACTTGATTTCCGACCTTGCCCTGCCAAATAAGTAACTGATGAGCCGATAAAAATCAATCAGTTAACAATTTATGATGTTCCAGTACGCTATATATCCAAATAAAAAGGAACAACAGCCACAGAAGGAATAAAAATTAATTTGCTCGCATTTTACAAAGGTCCGGCCATATGTGAGGTTAGGACCGTATTCCGAGTCTGACGCAATGCGCAGCCTTCATCAAATTTCGACAGGCTAGTCGGCATACCTTGTATAGGTGTCTCGTGACGCTCACTATAACTTTTTATGTTAATCGTATTATTCGTAATACTTTTATCTGAAATACGATTATGTAATTCCTAGATTATTTCAACTATGTCCAAGGAACAAGCGTCAGAAGCAAGGAACGCCTTTTCCAAAGGCATCTACGGGAAACTTTTTATCATGATAGTGGAAAAAATAAACGAAGCCATTTACAAACCAAGAATCCCTCACAAAAGGTCAATAGGAGTACTCGACATTTTCGGTTTCGAAAACTTCACAGTCAACAGTTTTGAGCAGCTTTGTATTAATTACGCTAACGAAAATTTGCAACAATTTTTTGTCCAACATATTTTTAAGTTAGAACAGGAGTATTATACTAATGAAGGCATTGGTTGGGCGCATATCGAGTTTATCGATAACCAAGAAGTTCTGGACATGATCGGATTAAGTAAAATGAATATTTTATCGCTTATCGATGAGGAGACGAAATTTCCAAAAGGAACGGACTTTTCTATGTTGACGAAATTGCACGGACAACATGCCAGTAAAAAATACTATTTAAAGCCTAAGTCCGACATGACTCCTGCATTTGGAGTACAGCATTTTGCAGGAGCGGTATTTTATGACGTACCAGGTAAGATAGACCTATCATGATATCTAAATTTGATTTTTAACCGACCTCTAAAAATCGGCAAATATTTTCGCAGGGACTTTTATCGCTAAAATATAATTTTTTAGTCATTTAACCTGTTACCAATACACTCAGCTTTGTTTAAATATAAAGTTTAAAAATTGAAAAAGACGCAAAGTCTCGGTCTCAAAATTGTATATGTAATTTATGTATAGTGGGTGTTTTTTTAAATTTAGAACCGCATGGTCTGATGATGCCCAAAAGGGCGAAACATGTGTAACACTATATTTTTATTTTATTGTACAATTTCGAGACCAAGAGTTTGTGTCTTTTTCAATTCTCAAGATAGTTCGCATTGAATCCTCAGTAGGTACTCATTAGCCCCCCATACACCAACATATTAGTTGGACCGATTTGATCCGTTCGGATTTGGCCTGCGAGCTAGGCACGGCACGTACCAAAACTCTCGTCATGTTTGGGTAGCCGAATTTGGCTCGCCGACTTATTAACCCGATTAGATTCGCCTGATTAAATCTTCTCGTTAATGGGACAAAACTCCACGTTTTATAACAGTTTTGGCTTGGCTCACGATCTTTGGGAATTCCTGAAAGATTTAACCAGTGGTTTTAGATCGACTCGGATTTATTTGTACTTGGTGAGTTTTAAAAATGAATACCAATCGTGGAATATTATTAATTTAATTTTTAATACCAATATAGCTTGTGCCATAGCGTATAAATTTATTGCCAACAAACAAAAATCAAAAAAATGGAGCAAGCGGGTAAAAAAATGGATTTCTCGTAGAGATGAACTGAGTCATATATGTAACTCTTGAAAGAACTTTAACAAGACGAGCCAAATGATTTCCGTAACAATTTAAGGATGGATAATGATACAATGATACAAGTAACGTGAATTGGCAGACATTATTTGTTATTATTATTATTATTTTAATTTGACCTCAAACCAAGTTGGACGACTTGATACGCGTCCCAAATTAACCTAGCGAATCTACTGACGGGTTAAAACCGGCTGATTTCATCCGTGGCAGATATTACACGGTCCAATGAAGCTCGGCTCGCCACGTACGTAAAGTTTTATCGGCGTATTTGGCTCGTGCCATATCAAATTCATTAAGTTATCCGCTGATGTATGGGGGGGGGGGCTAATTGGCTATCATCTTTAAAACGACATCCATATATACTTTTTAAATCTCTGAATAAAAAGACATACATTGGTTTGGGTAGTTGGTTTGACTCCGTCTCTCACTCTCTCTTTTTTTATTCGGAAAACTGAAAAGTAACCTCAGAGGTTGTCATTTTTTAAATATTAACCAATCATTAAGATATAGGAATAATAGTTTCGTAATACCAATGCATTAGAGTTAGGAGAGATTATGTTGAAAAATAAAATTAGTACATTTCCCTGGGACCTGTGGTATCTATACTGATAAATGTTTTAATTTAAGGTTTCTTGGAGAAAAACAGAGATACTTTTAGCCAGGACCTAAAGAACCTAATCAAGACAGCCCAGAGCGATATGCTTAAAAATATCTTTAAAGATGACTTGTATGCTGAAACAAATGGAAAGAAGATGGTCACTCTATCCTCACAGTTCAAAACTTCATTGGAATTACTTATGAAAACTTTGGGTTCTTGTCATCCGTTTTTTGTTCGGTGTATTAAGCCTAACGAATTAAAAAAACCACAGGTAGGGTTCCAAAATCTATACACTAACCAGGTTGCGTCATTCGATGCTGACCTACCTCAACACGACCGCATTGAAACGCATTTTTTTTTAGACAAAATATTCAGGGCGGGCCGTAAAAATGCTACGTGTATCAACTTCTAGACATTGTTCCTAAATCATGCCTAATTTATACCTATCTTCCACCGTTTACGAAATATTATCACTTTAATGCTGGTATGCATCATTGATATATTTCTCGAGTTAGCAACGTTCTAAACTGAAGTCACTATCTTTAAGACATTGACAATGACGATTTGTTATTTAAGTTTGAGAGGTCAAGAAATGTCAGATCTAAATGTTAACCAAATTTGATTTTGCTCTGCTGATATTACATCCAAAATGCGCATCGCTGAAGAGAGCGCATAGAAATTTTGTTTGTGGAGATAATGGTAGAAATCATGGGGAAATCCTGGTATACCTGAAGAGAAAATAATAAACATATTATTATCATCACTACAGAAAAATTTAACCTTATGGTTTCAACAGGATGATGCTCCCTCATTATGCTGTTCATATAAGGGAGTATTTAATTACAATTTTTCAGCGGTGGATAGGTAGACGGGGATCAATAGAGTGGCCACCCAGATCGCCTGATCTTAACCCTCTCTATTTCTTTTGTGGGACTATGTCAAAAATTTAGTTTATAAATCAAAACTCAACTCGATAGATACGCTAAGAAGTCCATTCGACGAGTAATGCGAGAAATTTCGCCACAAGTAGTACAGAATGTGCAACAGCAATTTTTCGATTGATTGATCTACTGCAGTTGATGGATATTTTCACCATCTTATAAAATGGTTTGCCTATTTTGTTTTAAAAGCTAATATTTCGTAAACAGTTGAAGTAAGGTAGGTTTAGGGAATGATTTATAAAAAATGTCTAGAATTGATTGTAGAATGTAAAAATTTAAAAATATTAAAGTTGATACACTTCTTTCTTTTTACTAAAAAAATGCATTTCAAAAAAATTAATTTGATCAGTCCGAGCGATTCTTGATTAAGTGTATATATTTCCACAATTTTCTTCATTCATTTAAATAAATAAATTATCGATTTTAAAATACATTAATTTTATATGGATAAGTACCAAATTATAAAAAATTGTTTACATCAATTTGTTTTTATCGTGTTATTTTTTTTTAATTCTTTATTTTTTGCACGATTGTTTTTTAAATTAATATATTTCTTGATATATATTTGTTGAAAAAGTAGTGTTTTATTTACACCAAAGGTACATACTTTTTTTGTAGATCTTTGATAGGGCCTTATGCTGTAGACAACTAAGGTACTCTGGCATGATGGAAACTGCTAAAATTAGACAGGCAGGGTACCCTATAAGATATGCTTATCCTGAGTTTGTCAACAGGTTTAGATATTTGGGTAAGTTTTTATTTTAAATTTATTTATGTTATAAAAAGTTAAACTTTCATTAACCTGTTCATTCAGAGACTTCAGAAGTAACAACAAAGCAAGCAAATAGCATGTATGAAGTGTAATTTTTAAAATTGTTTTTAGGAAAGGGTATTCCCCCTTCGCATAAGGGCGACTGTAAACAATCGACAGCTAAAGTTTGCGCAGAAGTTTTTCAAAACGGCGAAGATTGTCAGATGGGTCATACAAAAATATTTTTAAAACACGTTGACAATGAGAAATTAGAGGAATTAAGATCGGCAATATTGGCAAGGTAAGAAACGCCAACATTTTAATCAAATTCGAAAGATACATTAATGGCTTAAATACATATTTTCATCTTTATAAATGTACGTGTTAAGATTTGGTTTGTAGCTAAGTTAATATTACTGACGAGCACCCTGTTCTATAATCCAATATTTTTAGGTATATCATTGTGCTTCAAAAGGCCATAAGAGGATGGATATATCGTAGAAGATTTAAGCAGCTGAGAGCAGCAGCCATAGTTTTCCAGAAACATTTCCGTGCAAGAGGTTACCGATCTAGGTATTTGAAAATGAGAAATGGATATCAAAGAATACAAGTAAGTCATGCAGGGTTTTCTGCAATGATTTTTTTTATGTCTGTCTGAACCTGAAATATTGTCCTTCTACCTTTATTGTTCAACATCTTCAACTTGTGCATTAAATTAAGCATATTTTCTGACTGCTGGAAAACACCAACGCCAATAATTAAAAAGAGAGACACGTCCATGGCTGAGACTTATAGTCCCAAAGTTTTCTTGATATTTTTGTTAAGTTCTTTGAAGTGACGGTATGCAGTTTTAGATGTTAACTCATTAATATCCCCTTTCCGTGTGTTTTTTCTGTGCAAGAAGTACGATTACCAATCGGGCCTGCCTGTGGTGCAGTGTGTCTTCATTGCTGTTTAAGCTTGTTTTTGTCAATGACTAGATTCATCGATACTACACATAAAAAAATTGTTGTATTTAGAAAAATGCCATTTTTTACACTTTGACAGACCCCAGCTCCTGTATGGTACAACGATGTATGTACACAAGAAAATATTGCAATTATGTTCCTTCTTCTTTTTTAAATACCACATGTTTATACTTGTAGGCCAAAATACTTAGCCGCCAACTCACCTTCTCTTATCAAAACCTACGCGAAAAAGTTATGGGAGTACAGACACGCAGCAGAGGTTATCTTTCTCGCACCAAAGGACAATTCGGTCGCATCTACTCTATCATTCGACAAAGAAACATTGATGAAGCCGAATTTAGAAGACAAGGAAAAAGGAATGCCGCGCAGGAAGCGGATGGTCTTAAAAGGCAAAGACTTGCTGAGGCTAGCGATGCTTATAATGAGCTTTTGAAGAAACAGGAGGAAGCTAATAAACTGGTAAGAATAAGTAAATATGAAATAGCAAAATGTTACTTCTTTTAAAGTTTTAATAACACTAAAAATACAGCAATTATTACACAAAACCAATAAACTGAAGAAAATTTCGGACCACTGTCAAAGAAAGACCAAATGAAAATACGGATATTCGATATACATCGACGCATCAAAAACATTGATATTTGTCGATGCATCATATTTTAATCAAAGTATAAGGCCTTAGTTTTATTCTTAAATTAATTATTTGGCCGTTGCCTCTCGATCTTGATTATACCTTTTACCTTTGGTTTCAGTTAAGGTTTGAGCTTAGAATAATTAGATTTGTGATTTGTTTTGTAATTCTAATCTTATTAAAAAAATGTTTTAATGCATCGCAAACATCGCTGTTTTTTTCGTTATACATTTTCTGTGGACATCTCTAAACGACAATGAATGAAACAACGTCATCATGGCCTTAAACCAACGTCGTGCCGGTCACATCTTTGGGGGCTGATCTCTTACTGCTGCGTTGCCATACTGTAGACTTTTTATAAGGTTTTAGACAAAGATTTAAATTTATGCCACATCATGTTTAATACTTTTAACAGTAACAGCGTAAGTTTGGCAAACAATGTGGAGGGGCGAAATTTGTATGTCGATTTACTTCAGAATGAAATACGATATTGTCAATAGGTTCTTTTGTTATTAATTTTACGGAAGTAGTCCATTATCTCAAAGTGGAGCTGTTGAGATAAATGGATAAAAAAAACTCACAGTCGTCTCCGCAAATATATTAAAAGTCAATTTACTGGGGGAGTATACATGTTTCGGTAGGTACTAGAAAGTACCATCATCAACACCGAAGGGTCCAAGTGCCACTTACACGAAGGAATGTAAAAAATATTAAAACCATGAATAGGACAAGAACATTTTGTGTACCTAGACGAAAACAAAGTTAAAAAATTAAAAATTTGTAATAAAATTAGTATTTGAAAGGAATTTCCTTTTCTTTTTCTTCCCGTATATAGTAAACAAAAATTGATTTTGTCGAGTAATCCTCATAACATATAGCCTATATGGTCGAATTGTGTAGATTTTTGAAGTTTGCGTAAGGAACGAAAGTAAAAATATTCAATTTGTAATTAGTTTTTATTTCTAATATAGGCAGCTCAACAAGTAGACAAAGACTTTGCTTTCCTAGATGCCACAATGATGGAACTTTCTTCTCCAGAAACTCCGGATTCGCCGATGAAACATGGCGCCACTTTAGCCGTAAGTATATTATACTATTATGTTAAAAACTGTATGTCAGTATATTCGTGTTAGAATTTTGTTACCAGACTGTATTACGTACTAGTTAAAAATTGGGATATAGACTCTTTAAAAAGTTTGTATTTAAAAAATGTAGTGATAATTGAAGATCTTTCTGTGACAAAAAAAACTCTCAACTAAATTGGAGAAATGTTGAAAATATATCTTATTTTTGATTTCTATACTTAGTTTCTAACTAAATTCAACTAAAGGAACTGTAAAAACTTCCTAAAGAGTAGACACGTTTGTGTATTTTACACCCCAGACCCCCAGCAATCTGGGTCCTCTGTATTCCACCTGCATCAATGATACCCTGAGTTTTCGATATTCGATTCGGATGTTTTTTCCTGCAAATATTTTAAAAAATTTACTATATCAGTACTTTACAATGAAAAGGCTTAAGATTACCTTAATCCTCTGCGTTCCTCCCAACTGGATCACTAGCTGTCCCAATGATTTTGTCGTAATACAATTATTACTAAATTTAAAAAACATAAAATAATAATTCTACTTTTTGCATTCCTCCTAAAAGGGAAAGTATTGTAATGGTAAAAAATTTTTTTTGAGATCACACATTGAATTTTAAAGGTCCTCACAAAAAACTTAGTTTCGATTTTCGCCGTTCTGTCTGTTGGCTCGAAAGCTACTACTTGACGGGGAATGAGGAAATTTTGTATATTGGTTAGGCATTAACCGCTATTGACATTTAAAAAATTTGAAAAGTTACATTTTTGACATTTTGACATTTATGGTATCACTTGAGTAAACCGCTTTTGCATATTTTTATATTAATTTGAAGAAGTAGTCCATGCTTAAAGTGGAATTAAAAGTATAGGAAAGAAAGAAAAAACTAAAAGTCTTCCTCCACAAAATTTAATAGAGTATAGAAATTCTTTAGGGGTCTCTACATGTTTCGAACGTAGAAACGTTCATCTTCAGGAGACAGACAATTTATAGAGTGCTGATGGTATTAGCAGAAGAGAAAATGGTATCAAACCTTAATGGAGCTTTTATGGCATTTGAAAAATGGAAATGTAGAAGTGACATAATATATATAAAAAAGGGTTGAGGAGAGTTAAAACATGCTGAGCATGTGAAGAAAGTTAGTAAAGGAAGTCTAAAGAACCAAATAAAATGAGGAAGAAGAAAAAGGCCTTATAAAGAGTAGATGTCGAGGATTTTTTTGTTGTTTGTAAAATTATTGATATGTCTGTCCCCAAAAATATGAGCGTAAGAAATGGTATGTCTATTTTTACCCCCACCATCCCCTATTTCTGGCCACATTTATTAAATATCCACATTTTTAAGGCCACAGTTCTAAAAAAAACGTACCCAAATATCTAAATTTTAAATTTGTATCTACAAAAGTTTCGAAAATATTTAGAAAAAACCATCTTCAGAGTACCCCCCCCCCCCTTTAGCGGGCTGTAGCTTCGTAGTAAGTAGCCATATAGCACACAATTTTATATAAAGTTCTAACTTTATTTTTAACCAATCTACCTAATCAATCCCAAATTATTGATCACACCTTTATACATACCCTGTAGCAAGGAAAATGCCGAGCAAAGATATTTGCCGATTTTTTCAAATTGTTGGGACACTCTGTGTATGCATTACAAAAGTTTAGTTAGTATTGGGCGAATAAAATAATCTACTTTGGAAGCCCAATGATATTTGTCTAATAAATAGATAATAATCAAAGATTTTTCAAGCATGTAACTGGATATATCACAGAAAATCCCTGAATTGCGATGTTCCGTTTATTAACTAATGCCAAAATTAATTAAATCTATTATCTATATCGTGTTAAGAACAATATCAAACTTCGCGGTGTTGTCATAATGCTTTATACCAATATCCCTAAATTAATCTGTTATTACTTTTGTTCCAACTGTTGAGTGTGACTGATAGATAACGGTTAAACGTTTTCAATAGTTAAAGCGATGGTATAAGAATGATCACAACTACAAAAACAAAAAATGTTTATAAGTGTTTAAGGAATATGGATCTGTCACGAGATTTAGAGGACAATATTATTTTGCTGAGTTTTTTTGATATGAATACGCAGGTCTGTGTTAAAATATTATATTTCAATTTTTATTGCTTGTTAAAATCATTTCTAGTAAATAACTTTAGTCATTTGTCCCTTCTTAAAATGTTAAAGTTTTTTTTTTTAAATAAGTGTTTTAATAACGAGTGTCATGCCGTTAGTCCTAGAGATTGGGAAAAATTTACATTTTATTGCTTTGACTCATATTCTTCTTCTTATACTTATTAAATTTAATTTTATAACTCTGCTCGTTTTTTCAAATTTCAACGGGGTTGCTATTATGGTTAAGGTTGAATTCTCAACGTCGTTCAATTTATTGCTAACCTATAACCTATTTCGCTTTGTTTTTTCAAGTTTATTATTTTTTAAACTAGGTAACATTTAAATAAAATCAGTATCGTCGGCACATTACTTAGGTAATATCTGATATATTACAAAAATATCAATTTATTTCATTGCTAATTAATATTTATGGTTCTCAAAGTATGGACTCCATATAATTGAACAATACTCCAAAACACTTCTTACATACGCGACATATAGAACTCTTATACATTTCATACTTGTAAACAGTCTGCAATTTCTAACTACAAAACCATACATTCTGGAAGCCTTTTTTGTTATTTCAAGTAAATGGGTTTTAAAAGTTAATTGAGAATCGAAAACAACTCCAAGATCCCTCATCTCAGTAACTCGAGCCAATGTTGTTCCATTAATTAAATATTCATAATGTATTATGCTTTTTTTCTACCGTAACTAAGAGCATTACACTTATCTATATTAAAATACAACCGATTTTTAATTGTCCATTGATATAGTGTATTTAAATCTTCCTGTAGACGTTAACAATCATTGGCATCTTTAACTATTATATAAAGTTTTAAATCATCAGCAAACATTAATACATTGGAGTGGTTAATTTCTTTAACCAGGCTGTTAATGTATAAAAGAAACAGTAATGGCCCCAGGTTAGAGCCCTGCGGGATTCCAGAAGTAGCCAAAAAATAAACTGATAACCAATTTTCATTGCCTAGATCCTTACAGAATGATTGAATGTTATTTTCTGAAAAAACTCTCCTTTGAATATTTTGAGATTTGTCAAGATAGTTGAATATTAAGATTGATTATTAAAGATCTGTAATCAGAGATGCAGTTGTCTTCCACTGTGCACCCCATCGCATTATTAGAATAAACATGGTCCAGCATGTAATCCCCTCTTGTCGGGGAAGTCACAAGTACCTACATAGATACAGTTACTTTTCCTATATTTAATGATTTTCCTCAAACTCCGCATTATCCGAAATTTCGATTATTCGAAGTCGGTCCACATTATTTCGGATAATCGGGAGTCTACTGTATATGTAAATGAATATACCGGGGTTACCAGATTTAACAAAATCATCGGTTTTATCAAGATTTCTGTAAATATACTATCAGGTTTATCGCTTCGTGACTTTACTTTAAAATATTGGTATTATTTTATATGTAAAAAAATATAAACAGCGTATGTTATCGCCGGAGGGTATTATATATTACATACCTTAGTGAGATAAGTAAACGTGAATAAACTATTTATATTTAGAATAATATTATATCGTGCTAAATACATCTACTACTAACAGGTTTTCATTGGGTCTATGCTAAAACAAATATATAGAGATCGATTAAATTAATTAAAGCCGTTCACTGTAATATTAACATTGCACCTACTCATTATTTTTCAATTCAATATTTCAGGAACAACTTAGCAAAGAAAATCCACCGGACAAAGAAGACATTTCCGAATACACATTCAGCAAGTATGCAGCGACATACTTTGCACACGGAATTGGTCCTCAGCATTCGAAAAAGATGCCCAAATCTTCGCTACACGAACTTCCCACGCCCGATGATATGCTCGCAGCCCAGGCACTTTGGGCAACTATATTGAGGTTTATGGGAGATATGCCAGAGCCCAGAGGTAAGCTAAAACTTTTAAATTGGGAATATAGTAATAAAAAGAATAATTTTAGTAGTTTTGTCTAAAAGTTTTACACTAAAAACTGAAACCTAACAAGATAAAACAATTTAAAAAAGTTGTTTTTGTGTTCCCTTTGGGTAAGCTGTACTAGTTTTTAAAATTGGCTTGATTTAGCTGGATCTAATTTTACATTTTTTTGAAAATGCGACTGAGATTTTCAAATCACGTTTTCATTTTTTTTTTGCATTATTATTAGGAAGCGGAGAAAATGAAGTTCCCGTACCAGTGATGGTAGAGCTAAACCAAACCCTAACAAGAGCCTTTACGAACAGGAAGGAATATCAGCAAATTGTAAGAGACGAACAACGACAAATGCAATCGTTGAAAAAATCTGATCGACAACGATTAATGAATTTAACACTTAAGAGAAAAAATAAACTGCTTGATGACGTTAAAAGGGGATTGGTCGAAGACACTTTTGCAGTGCAAAGTTATAACGAATGGATGAACAATAGGAGAACGAATAATTTGGAAAAATTACACTTTATTATTGGTCATGGAATTTTAAGACCGGAATTAAGGTAACAACATCTAAAATCCAACATCTACTAAATGAAGGTTTTTACTAAGATTGATACGAGTTTTGCTTTAAAATAGGTACCTGAAATTAACAACTAAAATAATTTTTAGGGACGAAATTTTATGTATTGTCTGCAAACAACTGACAAACAACTACAGCCGAGCCTCATTCGCGCGAGGTTGGATACTTCTTGCCCTCTGTGTAGGTTGCTTTGGACCTTCAGAGCGTTTCTTGCCCTATTTAAGGAATTTCATCAGGGCAGGTCCACCGTTATATGCTCCGTTCACTGAAGGTAGACTAAACAGGACGTTGAAAAATGGAAACAGGTCGCAACCGCCGACTTGGTTGGAACTGATGGCCAGTAAGGTACGGAGAAATAACTGTTATTTTAGGTATGGTAGTGAGCTTTACTGGGTATTAGAATTGATTGGTGGGTCACCGTGAGTTTAAACCAATCAATGTATCAAATAATAGTCCTAGTTTTAGTTTAACAATTACAATTACGGAGGATGGATATTAAAGTTCTGTCTTCCTTCATAAAAATCATGGGTTATTTTCTAATTTAAGAATAGTAAATTATGATTTTAGAGCGTTACAAAAATTAATTTCTACTACATTTTGGTACGTTTCGATGGTCCGGATTGGTTATTGTCGGTGTCCTGTAGTTTTTTCCTGATTGAATAGGGATGACGTAGTGTCACAACCACCGAAGGCATGCAAGAACAGAATGTGCTTGGTTGCTTGGTATTTGAGGCTACTTGCTGAATATAACCTCTCAGCAGTTTTTCCTCTTGCAGGTTTACGGAGGTAGATAGAACTTTCGGCTGGTGCTACATAGCCAAATAACAAAATATAATACTTTTTTTTTTCAAATAGTGCAACTTCACAGAGCTCCTAACATATGTGTGCTACAAAAAAATTTTTTTTTTACAAAAAATGTAGGAAATTTTATCCTCTTTAAATTTGTATAGAATATCTTTTGTCGCGAAAGCCACTGTTTTTGAGTTATTATCAAAAAAACAAATTTTTGTACCAACAATCCAAGATGGCGGCTCGAGCGCATGCGCCTAGAGGTCAAAAACTTGGATTTTTCATTAGGGCCCCAAGCCTAGAAACATACTACAAAATCGCTACTACCCCACCTTTTGCATTCAAACACTCCTTTTTGATACCCACGTACTGATGGAGTAAAATGTTTCGAGGAAAAAAATCCAATTTAACTTTCAAAATGCCTTTATTCCAAACTAACTTTTACAGTTCATTACATGGAAGTTATTCCAATTTAATTCATTAATAAAATCATTAAAAAAAATAATATAAATACTATACCTATGTAATTTAATTTGGTAAATATTTCTTTATTGTTTTATAAAAGTTGCCAATTTAATTTTTCTGATATTTTTTGGAATGGAATGTCTTATTCTCCTGAAGTGTTATGTTTGATTTTTTTTCTTTTAAAATAAAAGGTAGAGTGAATTAGAACACAGATTTTTAATTTATAAATGTTTTGAACGTGTAAATACCCTTTCGGTCTATATAGATTAACAGTTGGTTCTGAATGTGGTAATTTGTGTATACATTTAATAATTTTATTTTGCAATTGTTGTAATGGTTTTAAGTTTGATAAACAAGTAGATCCCCATGCAGAAGCTAAGTATTGTAATTTTGAATATATTAATGAAAAATATATTTTTTAAGTATTTTAAAGGAATGAAATATCTAGCTCTTTACAAAAGAAATAACAAAGGAAATATCGAGTTAATAATATACTGGATATGGCCCTTCCAAATTAAATTTTCGTCTAAAACTAATCCTAAAAATTTTCTCGTTTTTGAATATGGAATATTTACATTATTAAATTTTAAGGCGTTAATGATAGAATTTATTTTATTTTTAGTTATAAACATAAAAGAAGATTTTGTAAAATTTAACGTAAGTTTATTTGATTAAAGCCGAGAAAAGTATTTTTAAATCATTACTAATATCAGAATACATTTCTGCGACAGTTTCAGCAACATAAATAATTGTATCATCTGCAAAGAGCTTTATATTGCCCTTTAAGTTCAATTTGGAAACGGAATTAATGTAAATTAAGAATAATAATGGACCTAATATTGATCCTTGTAATTGTATTATAATAATTTGTTCCGATTCACTTAAATCAGAAATGTGTCGCTACAATTTGGGAACCCATGTATCTTACATATAACTTCACAATATTATCTAAAAATGTTTCGTTTCGATCGTCGATCGTAAATGTATCGACACTGTGGTTTGTAAAATGTAAAACGAACAAACAGTCAGTTGTTTGAGAAACTTGTAATATTGATAAAAATGTTAAATATATTTTTTTTAGAATAAGAGTCCCATTTCTCTGAAAATAACGTTACAAGATGAAACTGTGCAACAAGTTGAAGTAGATGCGGCCAGTACTGCAGGAGAAATCATTGCAACCATTTCGACGGTGCTTAACATTACAGACACTTTTGGATTTTCATTATTTATTGGATTATACGATAAGGTAAAAATAATTATCGATATTGTTTAAAATAAGAAACTAAAAAATTAATAAAAATCTTTTTTTTTTGGGGGGAACCGAAGCTTAAATAAAACTAGTTGTGTAAACTTTTCGATAATAAAAATTATATTGAAGCATGCTTATTTTTTGACACTAGGGAAAGGTTACTTTGCCGATTGAAAAAATCCGAACGTCTTATTTTTATTTTGTAGGTTATGTCACTTGGTAGTGAAGGCGACCATGTTCTTGACGCCATATCACAGTGCGAGCAGTATTCCAAAGAAAGAGGATTTGAGGAAAAGACTAGTCCATGGCGAATATTCTTACATAAAGAAATGTTCTCTCCTTGGCATGATCCGTCAATTGATCCTGTGGCTACAGACTTAATTTATAGACAGGTATGTTTGGTGAAAAATATAAAAATCAACTCCTATCTATGACAGTTTGACAAATGAAATTTTTTCTCCAAGAGGGATTAAAAAGGTAGAAAAGAATACGGTGCCTCCGAGTCCTCCTGGCAGCAATACACTGAATATTCTGAATTATATATGTATTTTTTTTAAATATAAACCTTTTACGGTTAAAACCTATGGTTGTATCAACAGGTGTTGCTTCCGCCTTTCAAAGTATGTGTACGTTTAGACATTTATTCTATCTTCGAATTTTAAGAAGAATGGTTCAAAACAGACCCATGTTCCTAATAGAAGTACTATTGCGGCCAAAAAATACAGTCGATACTTGAAACATCTTATTTTTCATTGCACAGGAAGAAAAAATAATAACTACTTGTTATGTTTCACAAATTTAATCAGTTTCCTGACACGTGTTTCGGCCCTTTCGGGTCATTTTCAAAGGAGTACAAGAAGATACTAAATTCTACGTGACATTATATCATGATATAAATACCTTTTTAATGTCACGTAGAATTTAGTATCTTCTTGTACTCCTTTGACAATGGCCCGCAAGGGCCGAAACACGTGTCAGGAAACTGATTAAATTTGTGAAACATATCAAGTAGTAGTTATTATTTTTTCTTCCTGTGCAATTATTATATAGGCCTGTAAGTCTATCGTTTAAAAATTAAAGTTGAGTAAACATAAATATTCTTTTTTAGGTTGTCAAAGGTATAAAAGCAGGTGACTATAGATGTCCACATGAAGGAGACGTGGCCACTTTAATAGCTACTCAGTTCTACGTACAGGAGGGAGCTCCTCTAAATGAAAAGGTACGAAAAAGAATTTTTATTTTTAACCTAATTATAAACGATATTTATTTCTCAATTTGCAAATAATCGTTTACTGTGAAATATTAATCCCCATATTTGATAAATAACCGTCTCATTCCCACTAACGAGTAGGTACAAATGGGGAAAAGAGAATAGAAAGATGTACGTTTTGCTCGGAAAAAATATTATTGGTTGAGGACGAATCCAATACCCACAAAGCTAAGAAAGCCTAATAATTTTCTTCACCTTGTTTGTTTTTAGATTTTACATAGTCGAATAGGAGAGTTCTTACCATTGCAAATAGTACGTCATGCTCAAGGAAATTTGACGGTATGGGAGAGAAAGATTGCGGACGCATTCCACATGCTTCTTCCCGTTAAAAAAAGAATGCCTGCCGCTAAAGCTAAGGAATTTATTGTCATATATAGGTAGGTATGCAATGCTTGGCCACCCAGAGTTTCCCAGGCGTATACACTGGAAGTCTAAAAAGTCTACTATTTGAACAAAAACGTCTGATGCTTCATTTTAATTAAACGTATTATAAATTTCTGTAATTTTTACCTTTATATTTTAGTAAGTCAACATGGCCCATACTTTTCTCCAAATTCTTCGAAGCTGCGCAACTTTCTGGACCGGACTTGCCCAAGAAAAATATTATAATTGCAGTAAATTGGACAGGAATTTACATGATTGATGATCAAGAGCAAATATTGATGGAGCTTACTTTTGCTGACATATATTTCATTTCTTACGAACATACGAATAATATGCCGAAACTTATGTTTACAACGGTAAAGTATTCAAATTTCGTACCTATTCATTAGAATATTTCCTCTATTTCAAACGTAATCAGCTGACTGACGTTTTGGGTTTCTGGTGTAAGACAACGCTGCGCTTTCAGACGCCCCCACCCCCTCCCTAACCATACAAAGTAGATCGGTAACGTTTATTAATTATGATGGATGTTAAGTGCGAAGCCAATAATAAATTTTATTGTTTTCGCATTTTACTGTGTATTCTGGCAATGGATAAGTCACTGATAGAAATTTTGGACTTAAAGTATATAAATACTCTATACAGCAGAAAAAATAAGTAAAACAGCAATTGAAATAATTTATCAATCTAAAAAACAGTATTTTTAAGGTGGCGAAAGAAGAATTTGTATTCCACACTCCAGATGCAAAGAACCTGAGCTCCCTCGTTCAATACATTATTGATGGGCTGAAAAAACGTTCTGTGTATTGCGTGGCTACACACGATTACAAGGTAATGAAACAAAAAAATTAATGACATAAATTGACTTTATGCTCTGGCGAACTTATAGGTAAACAGAGGCGACGCCAGGTGGAAACGGGATTTTACACAGTTCATTTAACATCTAATAAAATTAGAAATAGTCCATGCTAAAAGTGGAGTTGAAAGTATGGTAATAAAAGAAAAACTAAAAGTGTTCCTCCACAATTTTATTAGAATAAAAAGTTTTAAATAAATATGTTTCGAACGTAGAAACTTTCATCGTCAGGAGACAGAAAAAGCTTTGGTGATAGTGTTAGCAGAAGAGAAAAAACTTTTATATGGAGTATATAATGTGTTCGTATAACATAATATAAAGAGTGAAGAAGAAAGTTATGAAGAAATTTTTTTATCAGCGTACTGAGTTTCTGGCAAAATATATGTAAAAAACAATTCAAACATTTGTTTAGAAAAAGAAAGTCCAAACTAACTAAATGAGAATTATGAAAAGAAGATTTTAAAAGAGAAAAAGGTCTATGAGACTTTGTAATAACATTATAAAAAAAATATTTTTCAAGAAGAAAACAGATGTAATCTTGAGATGTTCTCTTCTGCGCGAACACTAACTGTCTCCTGATGATGAACGTTTTTACGCTCGAAACATATTGAGAGCTTTAAAAGAATTATATTTTTTTATTCTAATAAAATTGTGAAGGAAGACTTTTAGTTTTTCTTTCGTTCCCATCAATAATAATAATAATAATAAGTTTATTTAAAATTTAATAATATAATAAATATGTTTATGTTGTCGTCTATAAACTTATTCTTTAATCCCCCGAAGCTGAGCTTGTTAAGGGCAAATCTTATTTTTTGTTTTAGTATGTAAAATCATAAATCATAAATATGCATTAAAAATCAAGTTTTATAGTAAAAATGTTAATTTATAGTATAAACGCATTTTTTTAAAGAAATATATTACGTATAATAAAATTATTAATTTATAATTTTTAAGTAAAAAATATTAGGTACTTATGTAAATTATTCAGAACAATATTAATTAATTAAAGCATTTATTTTCTAAAAATATTTTCAAATTGTCTGTTTTTAATATCCATGTTTTTATTTCGACTTTAAATTTTTTTAATGAAATCAATTTTTTCATTTTTGTTGGTAAATAATCGTTTAAATAAAAATATAAATATTTGAAATTTTTTTGTCCTATGGACTTATTTATTTTAGGTTTTATGGTTATTTCATTTTTATGACGTGTATTATGATTATGGTAAAATTAAATAATAAAATGATATTTTTAGCATCCTACTAACGCAGAGTCGTTCCTCTCCTTTAAAAAGGGAGACCTCATTTCCCTCAAAAACAATACGAATGGCGAAGCTTTAATGACCGCAACATGGGGATATGGTGAATGCAATGGAAAAATCGGTGATTTCCCTACGGAAATGGTGTATATTTTGCCGACTTTGTCACCACCTCCACAGGATATTTTATCTGCGTTTAAGAAGGAAGGTGTAATGGCAGGTAAATAAAATTAAAATTAATTGTTGACTGAAAAAATGCTGTCTCTAATATCAGAAAAAAACGAGGAAATAAACACGGATTTACGTAATACGACGCGATTCTGCCTGAATGATATCCAGAGCCTTGTTTCCAGTTTCTAAGCTGTTATGTTTTATTTAGTATAAATTGCAGATGATACTACAATTTTTTATATCGATACAAATTGGGACAACTTAAATAATAAAATTAAAAAAGATTTTAAAATTATAAAAAATTGGTTTGATAACAATTTGTTAACAATTAATTTTAATAAAATAAATTATCTTCCTTTTACTTTAAACCTAAATAACCTACCACGAAATATGAATAGTATTCAAATAAATCAAGACATTTAAATTTTGAAAGTTAATAAAATAAAATATTTAGGAATTATTTTTGACAGTAAATTAAATTGGAATTTTCACTTAGAATACTTAATTAAAAAATTAAGAAGTTTACTACCGATTTTTAAAAACATTAATAGTTTTTTAAATGTAAGACATATTGAAATATCATATTACGCGTTAGATAAAACTCTTACGGAATTTTAGGTTGGGGAGGAATAAATAGATCGTTAGTTAAAAAATTAGAAATATTACAAAAACGATTTCTAAAAATTATATCCAATAAAGATTATCTTTATCCTTCAAAAGAATTATATTCAGAAACTAAAAAGTTGAACATAAGGCAACTTTACATTTATGACATCTTAATATAATCTTATTTTAAAAATCATAATACACGTCATAAAAATGAAATAACCATAAAACCTAAAATAAATAAGTCCCTAGGACAAAAAAATTTCAAATATTTAAGTTTTTATTTAACGATTATTTACCAACAAAACTCAAAAAATCGATTTCATTAAAAAAATTTAAAGTCGAAATAAAAACATGGATATTAAAAACAGACAATTTGAAAATATTTTTAGAAATGCTTTAAATAATTAATATTGTTCTCAATAATTTATATAAGTAAGTAATATTTTTACTTTAAAATTATAAATTAATAATTTTATTTATAGGTAATATATTTCTTTAAAAAAAATGCGTTTATACTATAAATTAAAATTTTTAGTTTAAAACTTGATTTTTAATGCATATTTATGATTTATGATTTTACATACTAAAGCAAAAAATAAGATTTGCCCCTAACAAGCTCAGCTTTAGGGGATTGAAGAATAAGTTTATAGAAGACAACATAAACGTATTTATTATATTATTAAATTTTAAATAAACTTATTATTATTATTATTATTATTATTATTATTATTATTATTATTATTATTATTCATAAGTTCTAATTCTAATTCGATATGTCAGTGCTGAATATGGTGTATTCTGGTATAGTGAATAGGCCCATTACCTCCTCTCTAGTAAAATTAGTACCACATAAACTGCTTCTAAATCTTTTATTTATATTATATTGATGAATAATTTTCAGAGAAACATGTCTCAGACCATGTAATAACCACAACGCAACGTCTCCGACTTCACACATTATCGCACTATGCCGAAGAACACTTCCGAAGCGGCAGAAGAACTACGACTGTTGGAAGACCCACTCTTTTAATGGCTGCCAGGAGAAATTCTCGAGAGGAGCTGTGGAAATATACTAACGAGCCTATATATCAGCCTCTATTGCAAAAGGTGATGGACAATGAAGAGGCTAGCAAGGAGGCTTGTAACATATTTACATGTAAGTAATTTGAATGTTTTAACGATATCCTTGAATGGTCGATCCCGGCCACTATCCAATTGCTCGTTGTGAGAAATTTAATTCCACTACTAATTTATGTATTTGTATATTTTAGCCATTTTAAGATATATGGGTGATTTGCCAGCTCCAAAAGCGAAATATGCTAATGAATACACTGATCAAATCTTTGGTAGCGTTTTGAATACTGAAATCCTGAAAGATGAATTGTACTGTCAAATTATGCGACAATTGACATTTAATAGGTAAGTACCTACACGAAGTTATTTGTGTATTGAAAACACAGTGATTCTTTGCCACTGGGAGAAAAAAGGCATAGAGGTAATAAGCACTAGCTTTCATTGAGTGACAACAATGATCTGCTACCTAAGCAGATCATTGGGGTGACAACACTGGTTTTGTAACAACTGACTGATTGGTATATCAATGCCCACCCTAAACCCCTAATCATAAAAGTTCGAGGATGTCTTCTCCTAACACCGCAAGTACTCACTAAGACGAGATTTTTTCAAACTTAAACCCTAAGGAGGAAAAACGGGCGTTAACATTTTTGGGTTTAAAAGGTTGTATATAAGTTCCTTTAATAAAATAAGAATATACGCCAAAAAAACTCCTTTGTCGGACTTCCATTGTCTTTATTTTTTTGTTACTTAACACAATATTTCGGTTAGTTAGTCTCTCGCACCGTTTTCAAGCGTAAACTAATTCTAGGACTACTGTCTTTAATACTCTATCCATGTGCCATGAAGCTTGATGACTCCATCTACGTGCTTACTGGAGTGTAAAGTTTGAGCTGCTTGTTTTGGACAAGGAGATGCTTCCTAATGTTGGGGATATCTATACTTGGTTTACTAAATATACGAGTGTTTTGGTCCGTAGAAGCTGCTTGCTGGAATTTGCGTTTTCGCCAGTGCTATTCCCTGTCCAAAATCTTGATTTCTGACCACTGCATATTATGTTGGTTGGTCCAATAAACCTGTTCCGCTATACCTCGAAGTTTCACCTCCTTGGGTATGTTTCAGATGTTCATTAACTCGTACATGAGGGGTCTTTTTATTATTTCTCCAATGTACGATTTGCCACACTTGCAAGGGATTCGATACATGCAATTTTTTGTGTTTTCATCACTGCAGAGTTTTACTTTTTGTAAGAAAGCTTCTAAGCTTGATTATCCTTCTAATCTTTTCAGAAATCCCCTTAACATATAGTATTGTAAGAAATGCCTGATCCTCGTTCGTTTCTGTACCAGTTTTGACTGACGCGATTCTTAAGTTTTGAGATGGTATAAGTTACAGAAGGTTCAGGGTAACCATTCTGTTTTAAATCTTTTTTGATATTTCAATATTGTTTTCCGGAATGTTAGATGTTCTGTAAACAAGAGTTTTAACTATGTCCTGTTTTATAGACTTTGAATGATTTGATTCGTAGTCAAGGTATTGCCTCGTGTAATTGGGTTTCCTGTATGCTTATGCGGCACTTCGTTTGACGAGAACATCGATAAAAGGAAGAGTAAAATGTTGTTCTGTTTCTATGGTGAATCTAATGGATTGTCCAATACTACTAATATGTTCCAAAAACCGTATCAACTCTTCGTCACTGTCTGTGACTTGAACCATTCCATGTAGGTATAGGTTGGCCACCACCGGAGGAAGAGATGAACCCATTGGAAGACCGTCATCCTGTGCATAAAATCTATATTTTACTTGAAAGTAGGAACTACACAATAGTCCAATAGTTTCATCACCTCATCCACCTGCAAACTAGTAAGTTCTGAAAGTGTTGATCGAGTCTTTCTGTAATGCTTGCTTGATGATATACAGTGATTCCCCTATCGGAACGTTAGTGTATAAGCTCTCTACGTCTTGTGATTGTAAATTGACAGTTTTAAGAATATTTACAAAGTGGTTAGAGTTGAAACAAAAGAAAAGGACCATAGAGGTGAGGAGGTTTGCTGTGATCTGGTGTTGGTTTTGTCCGGATGACATCTAGGATGTAGGCTGAGTATTTCTTTTTTTGTATACCTTTGCCTCAATGGTTGCTGTTGGGTCCTTGGGTAGTATCATTTATTCTCCTTTGATCAATAGTTCTAGTTGTATGATCATAGTAGTATTTCCTTTGTCAGCTGCTCCTTTTTCTAGTCATCATTTATCATTAGATCATCGGCAAAGCGCCCAGATAGGACCACATTAAGATACGTACCATATACAGGAAATTACATCAGTAGTATCTATACATTCGGTTGTAAAGAATTCAAAATTTTAAAAATGTTAAGGAATTCTTTACATCCCAACATAAGCTTATTTTTTCACACCCACAAACTTATCTACCATTAATTATTGCAACGCGTCGCTGACTGTTTTTTTCCTTTTATTTAGATTATCGATAAGTGAAGAAAAAGGATGGGAATTGATGTACCTACTTACTGGATTATTTGTCCCTAGTATGGCTTTGTTAGAAGAAACCAAGAAGTTCCTTAAATCTAGAGTACATCCGTTCGTAGAACACTGTCTGCAACGGTTACAGGTTAGTTATTGTAATTTTTCCTGCTAGTACAGGAAATGAAGCTCAAAAAAAGGTAAAACCTCGCAATTTTTTCGTCCAGCATGGATTTACTTGAAATTTTAACAGAAGGTAAGATAGGGTGAAATTTGGTTTGGATTAGTTAAATAATGATTATCTTATACTCTGAAAAACAATTTCATAATTTTTCAACCCTTCAAAATCAACCCTTGTTACAGCTTAATGCAAAAAATTTTTTTTTACAAAAAAAAATTATTAATTATCATAGTGATTCAATTCAAGAAGTCTATTGTTTAAGATATGTATCAAGTGCATTTTGCAACTTTTCAACCTTTGAAAACCACCCTTCACAACATTGCAATTTTTATAAACTAATTTAATTGATATAAATAGAAAAAAGTAGAATTACGTACAAAAAAAATTATTAACACAAAAATATAAATAAATTGGTTTTTTTAACGTATCTCCTTCATTTTTAATGCTAGAAAGTTTTTTCAAAAACGGTTTTGTAGGGTTTTTCAAGAGCTACAAGGCTCTATGAATTAAATCCCTTAAGATCCCTTGGTTTTTAAATGGGGTAAGTTTAAAGGGCTCGAAAAAGGTGGTGCTCGTTCGTAAATAGAGGATTTAAACGGTTATATCTCGCCAAATATTTACTGTACAGAAAATTTGCACACAGGAAAATTTTAGTCATTAAAAAAGCTACAATTTAGTGCTCTATCATTTTTTTGTATCTCCAGTATTTTCGGAGTTATTTTGAGAAAAAGGGTGAAAAATTCGAAATTGTGAAAACTCGTTTTTTACTTAAGCTCCAATTTTTCAAAAATTAGGCATTTTAAATTGGTCAAACTTTTTGGACGTAGTAAGAATACATTTATAAAGAGAATTGCAGAAGGGTGAAGATCAATTTAAATTAGGGGGGTAGTTAGGGGGTTGTTTTCATTGATTTTTTCGTAGAAAAAATTAGGCACTGACCTTATTTTTAACATAACTCGCTCAATTTTCATGCTAGAGACTTTTTTTTATTTTAAAAAGAAAGGCCTAATTACGTACTTTAAAAAAGATTCCATGAGTTTTCCTCGAAAAATGCAGATTTTTGTTTGTTTTTTTAAAAGCTACAATTTTGCTCTCTGCAGTTTTTTTTGATAAAATGCATAATTTTCGAATTATTCGCGAAAAACCAATTAAAAACGTCGATTTTTACGTCTAAAAATTGTTACTTTCAATCGCGAATAATTTGAAAAATATTAGTTTTACGAAAAAAATGTATAGAACATTTTTTGCTTGGAATCACTTTTTCGATCGATTCCTGTGGTTAAAATGTAATAAAAAATTCCCACCCCCCGATATGGGGTGGCAACCACCCCCAGGGCTTTGGCGCCCTTCGGTTCGATATAGATTTTGATCCTTGGGCTATTACCTACCTTCTGTTAAAATTTCAAGTAAATCCATGCTGGACGAAAAAATTGCGAGCCAAAATGCTTCATTTCCTGTACTATGCGTAAGAATGTTTTACCACTTTAAAATACCTCATTTCATGTTCCTATATCTTCTTTCTTATGATATTAATTAATAATTCAAAAATTTAGTCACACAATCTATGATTAATCTATATTATTAATAAGTAGAGGATTTAACGTAATTTATAAGTTTATAAACAAAACAATTTTTAGAGAACGCAGAAAGTTGGCCCCAGAAAATTCCCGCCTTACTCCATAGAAGTAGAAGCAATCCAATCTAGAAGTATGCAAATCTATCACAAGATCTATTTCCCCGACGATACGGACGAGGCGTTCGAAGTCGATGCCATGACGAGAGCTTCAGATCTATGCAAGAACATCGCTATGAGACTGGATTTACTGTCTACTGACGGATTTAGTCTATTCGTTGCCATTGCTGATAAAGTTTTCTCTGTACCGGAGAATTACTTTTTCTATGACTTCTTAAGCGAGTTGATTAACTGGATGAGAGCTACGAAACCTAGTTGGGGAAGTAAGTTAAATAACTTTATTGGTTAGCTGTGTTTCAGTTTTTCTTAAATGAACAAAAACCTTGAAAAAAAAAATTATGCTCCGTATTTTTGATACAATTGTTATTTCATCTCCTTCCCTCCACCCCTTAAGCTTGTTGGCAATATTGACCTCAATAACACTAACAACGTCATATAGGTGCTGCTCCAGTCCAAGCTCAATACCAAGTGTTCTTCATGAAGAAACTGTGGGTCAACACGGTTCCAGGAAAATGCCGCAACTCTGACCAGATATTCCACTACCATCAGGAAGTACCCAAGTACCTTAAAGGATACCACAAGTGCAGCAAGCAGGATGCTATTAAGCTGGCCGCTCTTATTTTGAGGGCTCGATTTGAAAATGATCAGCAAGAAGTACAGCAGGTCAGTGTTTTGAAAGAATTAATCAAAAACTGTTGTTTATATGAACTTAAAAATCCTTTAACGTAATAAGTATCTACAACACAATGGGGTTTTCCATTACATTTTGATTTTTCACTCTATCATAAATAGATAGAGCAAGAAAAAATATTAATATAATTTTTAAAATCTTGAATTATTACTAAGAAAATGATCAACCAAAATACGCCTTTTAATAAACCACGCGAAAAGTCATACCCACGTCATAACACCTCCAACTAGTCGACAGCAGCCGAAGGCGTTCGGCGTTGTGCCTGACGCGCTTTTACCTGAATTATTCGACTATTCTATACTATATATTCAGCCACTTGATTGGTAAATAAAATAATTGTAAGGTAATGGGATGACGCTTTAAACTTTCCGCTTTCGCGGCGTCATTTTAATTATTTCTAAAAAAACTCGTGGTCAAAATTAACGCAATATCATAAATTTGCAATATATTGGATTCTTTTTTTTTTCTGAATCTATTTTTTATTATGCTTTTATTAATTTATGAATTAAATTTTCTTTAACTTAACTATATTCAGCATTTAGAGTCCCAGATGTTCATGCAATGTCTTATCCTTTACTTCCGTCTGTATTGGGGTCACTTGAGGTTCGCCGTAAGTGGCAAGATTTGAAATTATTATACAATAGCTTAAACCATGATTTCCAATGTCCGGATCTGTTGGTGAAGATTCCACTTTCTGTTCCACCCAAAACCACACGTTCTAATTTTACTTTTTATCCGCCATTTAATCGCACAAATTATGCTTCAAATTATTTTCTGCAGAGGTCTATCAGGTTGGCAAACCATTATTCTAACGATTTGGACGTTTTTTCATCTTCTTCGAGTTTTTATATGAACCTGCGTCTGGTTACCTGATATTAAGAAGCTCCTTGCTGATTTTTCTTTAGTTTTTATTTACGTTTATCTTTTTCTACACTGTGATATTTTGTTATTGGTGTTAATATTATTGTTAATTTCACTGCATCTACCTATGTATATATATATGTATGTATTACTTGCTAATTATAGACCAGTGCTGAAGCCTTTGAAAATGGTAAAAAGTGAAAAAAAAATAATAGTAGGATGAAACCCATTGGAAAAGGAAGAGAATAGAATAAAAATAAAAGGAAAAATAAATTACGGGCGATTCGAGGTCGGGAAGGGGGGAGGGGGGGGGTTTAAGTGTAGAAAACGATTTATCTCGATTTCCGGTAAAACTACAAGTCCTATGGAAAAACGTTAAATCGCAAAGTTGTAGGTAATAAAAAGATCTACAACTTTTGTACATACACTTTTTTCACATAACCTCAAAATTTATGTGAAAAATTCAAATAACCAAGTTTTTGGTTTTTTATTTTTATCTTTTACAAAATTTTTTTTTTATCTACGAAATTTGGTGAAAACTTACCTTTTTATGTCCTAAACACACTGTAATTTTTTGATTTAAAATATTTATTTTTTAACCTTATTTTGACTTAATATCGAAAAAACACCCTAATTTTCAATCGAAAATTCTCACGTCAAAATATCTGCTTTTTTAAAAAAGTCGGTGGGCTTTTTATTCGTTGAAATCTCTACTTTCTGATGGTGTTAAAAAATATATACATTACTATGGTAAATGTTCTCAAAAAAATGCAAAGAAACGAAAAAAACTCGAATCCGAAATTTTTTTTTAGATCAATATGTACAATTTTGAGCTATTTATTAAAATTTATACTTTAATTACTCGAAAAACGTAAGATTTCATGTTACATTGATAAAAAATCCTCTTTTTTTCTTAACCCGACGAGCCACCATGTTGCCATTTAAAAAAAATGAGTTATACAACTTTAAAGATTAAATTTTACATATCACATAGCATTGGACCAAAAATAGTAAAATGGTATTTTTCCCAAGATTAAAGAACTGAAATAAGTGATTTTAAGGTATTCCTGGCCCTCTAGATAAAACATTAAATTTGGAAAAAAAATATTTTCTTGGTGACAAAAAGTGACAAGTGACACATCGTTGCATTAAGAATGTTATATGGAGTCAAAAAAAGTAAAGATATACCAGGTGTCCCATTTAAAAATCGAAAGTTTATGTCACTTCCGGTTAAACCGGAAGTTTCATCATGTTGAGTCACCTGTCAAATAATGCAGTTGTATGGCGTATACAAATCCCCCGAATTGTATTTCATTATCTTGAAAAACAAATAAGTTAGAGGGGCGAGCCGCCTTTCGTGGACACCCGGTATTATATGTGGCAAATGTATGATGGTACGTTAATTTTATCTGGTAGTTTAGTTCTGTGATACTCTAGGAGAATTTTTATTATTTAAATTCATGTATTTTCATTAGGTTATAATTATGACAAATTCGGTTATAGAAAAAAAAAACCATTCGCGTCTCTATAAAACAACTGCTATCTCTTTGAAGCATAGTATTATATACCCCCATACTCATTTTTGTATATAACTAAATATAATTTCTTATGGTTCCAGGTCATCCAAAATAACTTCAAGGAATTTATCCCACAAGATCTAGTCAAAGCCGCCACTTCTTCCGAATGGAAGAAATCCATTCTCACCGAATATCGGGCTACAAACGTCAGTCTGGAAGATGCAAAGGAAGCGTTCCTGAAGATAATTTATAGTTGGCCTACGTTCGGTTCGACGTTCTTTGAAGTGAAGCAGACCACGGATCCGTCATATCCCGAAATGATTACCGTGGCTATTAACAAAAAGGGTTTCAATATAATTCACCCACAAACTAAGGTAAGAGGCATATACAATACTGGTAAGCTTGAAGTTACAGGGTGGCTCAAAGTACAATAACATAATAAACAGTGCGAAGTGAAATGTCATATATCGTTGGTGTTCGTGCAAAATGTCATATGTCAAAAAAAGGGCAATTTTTTTTTTGTCGTAAGTTAAATAGTTTCACAATGCACATACCACTGCAAAATATCACATGTTTCTGACTAATAGGTGACAAGCTATTTTCAATTTACAAAATGTCAGATGTTTGTTGAGTGAGCAACCCAGTACAGCAAAATGACTTATGTCGTACCATTCTAAACGGTTTGAGTTGTTGTTTCGTTGTTTGGGTATAAAGTTTAACGTATTCACGAGTTTATAGAGTACTTATAGGTAAGTAAAACAGCTGATTAAACATAAATATACAAGAAAAAAGCAACATACCAATAGATTAAACCTCAAATTATGAAAATCCCCACGTAAATATGCATTGCATGTTTTTAAGACTTGAAAAAGTACGGTTAGGTACAAATTTAAACAAAAATTCACTGTTTTTTCTTGTTAACATTTAAAGCAACAACTTGATATTAACTTTTCACTTGACTTTAACCAAGTTTATTAATTAGAAATGTCTTATTTCTCGTAATATAAAAGCAAGTAGTTTACTTGCAAAATGACTTATGTTATTCTGCACCAAGATTTTATATGAATGTGTAACATATGACATTTTGCAGAAACGGACGCAAAATTCAGTTTTTCTTCATTCCTGAAAAGTTAATGTTTTCAACATATGACATTTTGCACGAACAGCAACGATAGGAATACTACAGATACTATTTTTTAAAGAAAATGCTGATATTATTAATAATGAGACATGGGTATAAAAGAAGAACAAAAATATCACAATTTTAAAGATTTTAATTCAATTTATGCCTCAAGAGGAAAATCCGTTGGAGGATTGAAAAATTTCGTAAATAATAACATTAATTTAAAAAATTAAAAACAAAACCGAAAATGAGTTATCATCATAGTAAATTGTCTATGGTTATCATCTATCCAGATAACGACATAATATAATGCTATCTGCAGTTTATAAGCCCCCTTCTGTAATAAATAAAGAATTTATTAACTTTTTGGATGAACAAGTTGAAAATTTAGCAAAATCAAATCTGAAATGCCTTTTTATTGGAGACGTAAATATTAATATTTCAGAAGACAATAATGATGCAAAATCCCTAATGGAAATAATGTATTCTTTAAATAATTTCAAATTGTATAACAAAAGTATTTCAACTCGAGATACAAGAACTAGTAGTACTCTTATAGACCACGTTACTATAAATGAAGCAGTTGCATTAAAGTTGTTGGACAGCCCGTTAAGTGATCACAAAATTCAAGTTATAGACTTTTTCATCAAATCAAAATAGTAAAAAACGAATGGGGTTAGACGAGCAGGAATACTGTAAAGAAAAATTTAAAATTGCATATATGGGAAAATATAAACTTTTTAATTACGTAAAAATAAAAGAAAAAACTTGCAAAGAACATCTTGTGGTCAATAACAAAGAAATCAGAAACCAACAAAAGATTTGTTAAGAAATGAATACCCATTTTGCAAGTATAGATTAAAAATTAGCAAGAAGATTTCCATAAAAGACAAAATGGAAGAAGAGGTAACTTCGAAATCCATGTTTCTAGATGAAAACGATATTGACGAAGACGAAATTAAGGATATAATTAAAAATACAAATATAAGTACATGAAGCTTCTGGTTATGATAATATGCAAGTAAAAATAGTAAAGGCATTAAAAATTGAATTAATTCCAATTTTAAAATACCTGGTACAATTATCTTTACAAAAATAAACATTTCCGGAAAAAATTAAATTCGCTCAAGCGATAAAATTAATAATTACCCTCCAATATCTGTGTTGCCTGTTCTGTCAAAAATTTTGGAAAAAATTATAAATATAAAATTTTAAAAAGATAAAATTTGCTTTTCGATGGCCAGTATGGTTTTTGCAAATCTAGAGATACTAAAGTTGCAACTATGGATGTTATTACTAACATTTAATTAAATCTAGATAACAAAAAGAATGCGGCATTTTATCTCTAGACTTGTGTAAAGCCTTTGATACTATAAAACATGATATAATAATATAATTAAATTATTTGGTATAGGCATGAAGAAAATTTTATCGTTGGTGTTTAAAAGTTATATAAAAAATAGGAAACAATGCGTTAAAATAGGAAGCAATGTTAGTTCCTATCAAACCATTACATGTGGAGTACCACAAAGTTCTGTTTTAAGATTGTTTCTTATTTGCATCAATTCTATTTCCAAATTAAAATCATATGGACAAATTAAACTTTTTGCCGACGACACAACAATTAAGCTAAACATATTACATCATTATCACATCCAATTAAATATCACAAAATATTTAAAAATTATATTTGACTGGATAGAATCCTATAAATAGATGGTTATTTCTAACTTAAAACTAAAAAAAATTGCTTCATCTTGTATAAACCTATTTTAACAAAGAAAATGAACATCGTATTTTTTTTAAGGACATTTTGGCTGTTCATGATTACTCCGAACTAGCGAACTGGGGATCTGGCAACACCTACTTCCACCTCACGATTGGTAACATAATGAGAAAAACGAAGTTGTTGTGCGAGACTTCGCAAGGTTACAAAATGGACGACTTAATCACCTCCTATATTAGATTTATGAAAAGTAGCGCCAAAAAGGAAAAAGAACATGCAATATTTTTGTAACACGACGTGTAATTTTTTTAAATAATTAAGATAGTTATTTATATACAAAATGTGTTTTTCATAACAAACTATTCGGAAATTTTTTTGGAGAAGCCGAAAAATGTCATTAAATTTTTCGAACTATATCTATATCGTGATATGAAACCTACTTTTGTTTCCAAATAGTTCATTATATTAGCTAGCTTTCGAAATTTTAATAGCAAAACAATCATAAAGCTGATATATTTATAATTATCTACATAAACCCTTTAAGGCTACCAAGTGGCTATAAATAGGAAACCATTCATGTTACGATTTTGGGATGGTAAAGGAAATTAATTAATGGTTTCTGAGGTACAGGGTGGTCCGCGTAAGATAACCCACTATCCGGTCTCGGAATCTGTGAGACCTATAAACAAAAATCAACTGCAAAACTTTTTGGATGAACTTGTATTTTTAAGGTACATACATTTTTCTTGCGTCAAACCAATTAATGTTTTGTGGTAAAGGCGCAAGACTCCTCTTTGGTGTTCATGCTTTCAAAGAAGCAAGAATCACCGATTCAGTAACTAAAATAGATGGATAAACTAATAATAGAACCTATTTATAATAGCAAATGATATGAATAAAATGTGTATAGCCTTGCTTGGACATTTTCTATAAAAAATACCGGTAAGGTCATTGACCCCGATTTTAGACATTAAGCACTTTGTAGTAAATATTACAGTAATAAATTAAAATAATTGGCTTTGAGCACACAATAATCATGATCCATAATCATTTAACCTCAAAAATCTTATTAATAATAGATGAGTTAACCAAAATGATGTTTGTACCCACCACTTAAATAATAAACATCAAGAAAATCTAGTCTTTAAAATATATAAAATGGAAAAGTAAAATGTTTAAAACACACACTACACAAAAAACAGCCACAGAAACACTTAAAAAACACCAAAATCGGAAGAAAATAATATGACGCAACCTGACGTGTGAGCTTGCTACGGCCCACTGCTGATCTGGGAACTTTTTCGACGCAACCAGATCAGCTGTTAATGTCATATGTCATTGTCTTCTGTCGAAACGCTTTGTTTTAAAAAAAATCCATCTATACCAACTTTCTCATTAAATACTACATTTAATTACAAGCAATGCTTATTAAAACATGTTTTTTTTAAATTTTTAACTAGTTATATAATGATGAAAATAAATTCTTTATAATTCAGGATGTTTAGATAGATTCCGTTTAAAAAAGTTGAGATATTAATGTCTAAAAATTGACAATATTGGACCAGCGTTTTAAACACCTTGTATGCTGTTTTGGGTAAAATTTAGAAAAAGGACATAAATTGAATAATAAATTAGCTAGTGTTTTCTAATATCAGGAAACAAATAGTTTTAAACATACTTTAAACATGTAATTTTTCAAAAGGCTGATTGTTAACTTTAAAAAAAAATGGAATAACTAAAAAAACTACTAATTTTGAAAAACATGTTTTAATAATCATTTGTAATTGAATATAGAATTAGAAGATAAAAAAAATATATAGGGTGTTTAATTTAAAAAAAGAAAGTTGGTTCTAAACACCCTGTGGACGTGAAAACAACATACTTACCATTTACATGAGTTAATCTAAAGAACTGTTGCATTTACCTTTTGTTTGTAGGTCTTACAGATTCTGAGATCGCATAGTGGGTCTCTTACGGGTACCACCCCGTACTGGTCTTACTTACTATATTCAAGCGCTATCGGTCAATGCTAGAATATTAGTTTTAAGATAGTCATGTTACGCAACTTGCAGCTTTAAAACGCATTTCCCCGACGTACCAAGTACTTAATTGTACCAAAAATAAATTATTTATTATATGTTACCACTGTTATTTGATTTAAACCTTTTAGTGCTCAATTGTTTCGGGCTGCGTCGAGTTGATATGAAGTGTTTTGCAATAAAACTAAATAAGTAACCGACAAATGTTAAGCGGCGAAGTGCTGACAATTTTTAAAAAATTGAAAATGTCTTAAACCTTCCCTGGGATTTGAACCCAGAACCTCTCGATCACTAGTCGAGCGTTCTTCCAATTGCGCCACGGACACTATGAAATTCTCTCACCAACTTCAGCCATATAACTTATTTAATTTTATTTGCAGATGATACGTTTTTTTATACCGATACAAATTGGGAAAACTTAAATAAGAAAATTAAAGAAGATTTTAAAATTATAAAAAATTGGTTTGATAACAATTTGTTAACAATTAATTTTAATAAAACAAACTATATTCTTTTTACTTTAAACCCAAATAACCTACCACGAAAAATGAATGATATTCAAATAAATGAAGACATTCAAATTTTTAAAGTTAATAAAATAAAATATTTAGGAATTGTTTTTGATAGTAAATTAAATTGGAATTTTCACTTAGAATACTTAATTAAAAAATAAGAAGTTTACTACCGATTTTTAAACATAAAAATTTTTTTTAAAATATAAGACAGGAAAATATTATATTACGCGTTAGTTAAAACTCATTTAAATTACGGAATTTTAGGTTGGGGAGGAATAAATAGAACTTTAGTTAAAAAATTAGAAATATTACAAAAAAGGTTTCTAAAAATTATATTCAATAAAGAATATCTTTATCCTTCAAAAGAATTATATTCAGAAACAAAAAAGTTGAACATAAGACAACTTTACATTTATAACATCTTAATATATGTATATATTTAAAAATAAAAACCTTATACAATTTAAAAACCATAATCATAATACACGTCATAAAAATGAAATAGCCATAAAACCTAAAATAAATAAGTCCATTGGACAAAAAATTTCAAATATTTATGTTTTTATTTAAACGATTATTCATAAAAACATGGATATTATAAACAGACAATTTGAAAATATTTTTAGAAATGCTTTAATTAATTAATATTGTTCTGAATAATTTATAAATTAATAATTTTATTATAGGTCATATATTTCTTCAAAAAAACTGCGTTTATACTATAAATTAACTTGTTTATTTTAAAACTTTTAATGCATATTTATGATTTTACATACTAAAACAAAAATATGATTTGCCCCTAACAAGCTCTGCTTCAGGGGATTAAAGAATAAGTTTATAGAGGACAACCTAAACATATTTATTATATTATTAAATTTTAAATAAACTTATTATTATTATGTTAGTGGTATAAAGACTGTGATTTTAAACTGGGGGTTTTTATTAATTGAGTGATCATTAAGATTTATTTTTATCTTTCATTCCCGAAAACTGTCTATCTCTCAGATTAAAAACTACTTGACGGAGAATGGCGAAAATTGATATATGGATTAGCTATTAAATTAATACCGTGCGTGTCCATCATCAAAGATCTATAATTTTCTTCCTAACTATTTACGGGGGTGGGGGAAACGTCTGCCCACGCCACTGACTGTGGTAATACGCAAATTCCACACCGCCATTGACTAAAAAGTTCCGTTGGCGTCTCGAAACTTTACGAAAAGAAACTATAGGCCGCCACATAAAACACAGTTATAGCATTTGCAGTAACAAATAATTACTCTAATAAGAAATAAAAGCCAAAAATTAAGGATTATATTTGCGTATTTATTTTTTAACTTTTTATTTACATCCTACTAAAATGGTAGCAACATTTTTGAATAATTCACACTAGGCCGTACAATGCCTTGATACCTATCATACAAGGCGACAAGATAATAATAAAAATGAATATCCTTTTGCTACTGTATATTATTCAGTTTTTACAAGGACATTACAAAAAATATAAATATAGCAATAATTTTTTAAGGTTGGTGTTAGCAAAAGGATATGAAAAGAGTTTTTCATCACCTCATAACTCATAGGTGACCTACCTGCAGCCTTGTATAACTTAATAAATAGGTTGCCTACTTATATAACTTTAATTTAATTATAAAATAGATACCAGAGAATAAACATTTTCTGGATTTATACAAATGGTATGCAAAAGTTCTATTAATAGTTTCCTCTGCCTATTATCACCCAGCTGTTTATTATTTTAATTTATTAAAATGTGTTAAGATGTATACAAACATTTTTCTATTTTAATTTTTTCAAGTATAGTTACCTCGAATCAATATTGTCTTAAAATATTAGATAATATAAAAGCAAAACATTATGTAATGTAGCATGATACCAGGGAATGTTTTTATTCTTATTTTTATTTTTGTACAAAAATTGGTGTTTTAGAATGCTGCGACAGGGTTGCGAAATATAAAAAGGCATAGCAAGTGATACGACAAGCAAAATTTTCACAAAATTACCAATAGTTATAGGGTTATTCAAATACTAATGAAGGAAAATTTATTACTTACATTCTTGAAGCAAGAAAATTCAGTATTTAACGATATTTCTGTTCTCAAATACAAATCTCGCTACCATCAAACTCCCAGGATTCCACAGTTATTTAAATAATGCGGATTTGAAACAAAACTTGCTGTATTAATGATGTACAATTAAACACTTTTTACGGGGCCATACAGCAGCAACAGACGATAGTAGACTTGAAAATAGGTCATTTATGCTTAATTTCTTATAAAATATCCATGGTTCAAGAGATACAGGGTGATCCAAGTAAAAATTTATTTTAGAAAATTGGCTTAGGAAATGGTTAAGCGGATCTGAATCAAATTTAGTGTAGTTTTTGAGGGCAAGAAAGACGATTTCTTAATTAGTTGTGAGATACTCACTAGAGGATGCCAGTTACACATCTGGTAAGTTCTCTCGCTTCACCTGAAATTATGGAAGAGACTTAATCTCGATTAGTTTTCGAGATATTTGCTTTTAAATGCGAAATACCAAGAAACATTTAAATAAACACCTTCCTTAAGAGGTCACACACTAGTGGTACCTTTGCCATTTTGTTTTTAATCAATATTTCGTTACTTCTTGTAGACGTGCGCAAAAAAACTTTATTGGTGGAAAAACCGGTCAGATATCCTAGCGCCCAACAGGGATGGGTATGCGCACAACCCTCTTCTTATTAGGTTTCCTTCTTTATCGACATCAATAAGAACCGGCTCGGCGCCAGTTTTGTTGTTACGTTTTCCCTGTGGATTTCTTGTATTCTTTGCTAGTAGGTACTTTCCTTTTGCTTCTTTTAAACAGCATAGCAAATTTACCATCTTTGCTAAGCCGAGTTAAATTATTGTTAAAAGGAACGCTCAACGTAACCGTTGGCTTTGCTATTTAAAAGCAACTAAAAGGATATAATAAAGATTATTGTTGATTGTGGGTGTAATACTTAGGATTTTTAGTTGTGCTATGCTGGTACCGAAAACAAGTTCCAATTTCTTGTCAATATATATTGAGGCAATACGCAAATGTTAGCTGTTTACGTGTGAAAAAGTGAAATTTTAAGCCCGGACCGATCCATTAGTCAAATAAGACTTTTGCAGTGCGCATGCCCATTCCTGTATGGCTTTATTTACATACGCACATTATAAATTAATAAAAGCAGAAAAAAATATGGGCAAATTTGATCAAATTTCGTTTTTTGCTTTTATTAATTTAACAATTAATTTTTTTAAACTTGAAACTGTAGGTCAAAGACATTGCGTCTTTGATAAATTGTCCACTTTTTTGAGACAACGGAAAATTTTAAAAATATTAATAAGAAAAATCGGCGAATGCGTCACTAGTGTCTGCACCAAAGTGAATACCTTTTTGCTTCTAAAGAACCCTTTATCAAATTACTCCTAGGAGTATCTGCTTTATTGTTTAGCGCTAAGCAATATTGAAAAAAAAAAAATTTTATTTGCATATTTACGTTACCAACCTTCTTATCAGTAGCATTTCGGAAATAAACACTTGAGCCGTTATAGTCTTAACAATTACGTTTTCTGAGGTGCTATTTAAAATTTCTGAAAAAAAGGAACTCAGACGTTTAAGGTGGGAGTATCAACATGCTTGCCAACCTATAACCTATTTCGCATAGATTTATTTATTTTTTCTCTACTTTTACACAAAATTTAAATAAAATCAATATCGTCTTCATATTCTATAGGTAATAATTAACATGTTAAATAAATATCAAGGAACTTCATAAGTTATTTAAGGAGAATTGTATATCGAAAAATATCGGTAAAGTTTTTTTTTAACATTATTATGTCATTGTTCTTTCACTATACAATTCTCCCAAAATAAGCAATGAAATAAATTGATATTTTTGTAATATATCAGATATTACCTAAATAATATGCAGACGATATTGATTTTATTTAAATCTTAGTCAATAAAATAATAAACTAAGAAAAACAAGGCGAAATAGGTTATAGGTTGGCAATAAATTAAACGACGTTGATAATTCCACCTTAAGGCATATGGTCTAGCTCATTAAGTAACACTCGCCGAGAATGAGTTTGTGTGTGTAACTTTCTTGAGCTAAACTACCCGCCGCGCGCCGCATAATTCGGATTTGGCTCCGATAATTATAATACTTATTATATAATATATATATATATACTTTTTATTAAGAAATTTTAAAAAGCACCTGATGCCTATTTTAAAGGCCTAAAAGAAATCAACCCTTTTTTGATGGAATTAGGTGGTTGCAACCCAGGGGGCGCAAGTGTGTTAGAAAATAAAATCAAGCTTATTGAAGCACGGGATACCTAAAAACGATGTTATATTTTGACAGTTGTAGAAACGATTGTCCAAGAATATAACGAGATGAGATTATGATAAATGGCCGCATATATAAGCGTGGTTAGGTGGATTGTGATAAATTTAAATAAAAATTGTGCTTAAAAAATCTTATCCTTACAATAATGAGATGAAATCAAGTAAAATTGTTAAAAAACACTCTTTAAATACCTTCCAGAAGTTTAAATTTAAAACACCCTTCATTGTATAATTTAAGGCATTTCCTTCGTTTCATCTATAAAGCTCTAATGGAAATTTTTTAGTAATATTGTTTTCTTATTAGTAGAAGATTTAAAACAGCTTTCGGGTTAATAATATATTAAAATTATTGTACAATATACATAATATTATATATCGTAGTTAAAAGTGTTATTGCAAAATAGTATACAACTTTTTAAAATCAATTTTTATTATTAAGAGTTAGGTTTATACCTCGGACCAATTGATCTGAGGTCTATACGCTGTCAATTTTTATCTTAAGAAAGATGATAGAAACCCAGGGCACATTTTACAACAAAAAATGTCAATCAGCTGTTGCATCGATGCGAACAGAACCGGTCATTCATTATTTTCATTTTGTCTTCTGGTGTTTGCGTGATTTTTAAATGTTGTGTTGTCTAGTTTATAAGAGACACTATAATAGCGCCATTTAATTTGTAACTCTGGTAAAGGTACCTAAACTACCGTTGGCTATCCTATCTAATAAACTAATATTTAAAAAATTTAACACCAAAAAAGTTAAAAACATTTTAGGCCGGCCCTGTTCAGTATTTACATGATCCACAAAATGATGCGAACTGCGCAAACTCTGTATGTGTGTATACCGCTTTAATCCTCTATATTGGTCACAATCTTGTAACATGCCATGAGCAATATACTGGTTATATATGTGACAAAAACCCATATCAAAATTATGATTATTATCAATTAATGGGAAACTAGCCCTTTCGGGTACACAATGAGCCGAGATGTTCAAATTTCGACTGATATAGTATTTATCAAATAAGAATGTAATGGCCGGCGTTGTCGTATGTCAAACATATTTGCCAACCCCTCAATTTACAAGGCCCCACTTTAGAAAACACCTCGTCAGGAGGTGAAATATGTGCTGAACCTAAGATAGAATACCGTGTGTAGCTCTGCATCTTTTTCTTACGCCATTGTACTGGCATATCTCTTACCGACCCGTCTGTCTATTATTCTTTCATTCGATAACCTCTTAAACTAGCAGAGATGTCACATTCCGATTTTGATGTATAAAGTTTGTCATCATTTTTGTGCATTTTCAGTGTTTTCAGACAGTGTTTTGCCATTATTTTAATCAAAACGTATTTATGAGATATTTTGGTAAAGTATTTTTCACCCTAAATGGTATCGACTTATTGACTGCAATAAAACTACCGGTTTAATCCCATTGTTAAACACAAGCACATACACTACAGGGTAGGACTTAAGACACTTTCTAAGGCTGAAAGATGTTATCGCAAACACAAGATAGTTAAATATTACCTGCTATAATTACAAATTATAATACGACCCTGACCGACAGTTTATTTGCATTTTTATGGCCGAGCTCCTGCAAAACGTCCCAGGTAGTTATACGTTTTGGGGCGTAGATTACATTTATAAAGGAGTGTGTTATTGCTTTTAAGTGCGGAAGTTTATCAATTATATGTAATAAAAAATGTGAAGTCCCGCCCTGGCCAATTTTCAAGTTGTGTAAACATAATGTTACTAGAAATGACATATGACAACGGCAGCCATAACATTCTTAGCTGATAAATACTATAGAATGGCATACCATGTGTATGTGTAGTAGAAATAAGTATAGAATTATTCGATGTATCCAACTATGGCATGGAATTCACTCAAAAAATAAAATCAGCAAAAATCGATTTTCAAAAGAAGGTAACACTATTTTGCTCTAACCTATGTTACAATTTATAAATAAATAAAGCACTACTTATAAATCTTATTATTTGAATTGTTTCCGCGTAAAAACCAAAATTACAAGCAGTCTTTGGTATATTCCTTATTTTAAGTACAAGTTTTAAAAATAAATTAATAAATATAAGTAATGGTCAAAAATATCGTTATTTTTAAATTTCTGATTGTGATTTTCATTGTTTTATGCTGTAACGTATGTATAAAAATTATATTTAATTTGAGTAATACTTTCTATGTTCATACGTTTCCCCATCACTTTTATACAAATAGAAAAAAAATGTCGTAAGTGCCCCTAAAACTAAACAGCTTTCTCGCAATTCCAAGGCTCAAAATATTCCCAGCACTCGCAATGATATGTAACAGTAAAAAAGGTTTATTTAAAATTTAAAAAATAAATAAACATAAATATTGATATTAAGAGCATTGGACATGGTTCCCTTACCATTTCATTGTTTTGACGGTTAATTCAGGCAGTCTGGCGAAGGCACCCCCACCTAGGTTCTTATAGTGGCTATACGACAAAAAAAATAGTGGTAAACCCAAAGACCTTTCAAAGTAGAGATATTTATATTTTTAGCCGATTCATACTCCAAAATATGCCAATTTGCCAATGCCAATAGCTTTAGCAACTGCTTGAATAAAAGAGTAATCCGTAGTTATTTCCCTCACACTCATAAAACATTTATAACCATTCTACTACTTTGTAAACCGTCAATAAGAGAATTTTAAAAATTATTTCCATTGTAATCGTATCCGGCACTTTGGTAATATGCATTTTATTTAACGAGTATCGCTTACTATTCGAAATTCTAAATTAATCGAATTGACGGCAGGTAGTTGTTGTGACGTTGCTGGACTCGTCCAAAGCAATTTAAGTTATATACTGGCTATTTTGGGTTATTTTTGTAAAAAAAACTTGTTCAGTAATAAACAAGCATGGTGCAAGCATGTGTTGTATGCAAAAAAGTGGATCAAATAAACAAGGATCTATCTTTGCATCCGTAAGTATGGTTAACACGTATATCTGCTAGTGCGCGTCTGATGTCAAACAGTGTTGTCATACAGGGAGAACCCAAGGAGTTCTCTCTTCCAGCCATTACTAATTTTTAATAACATTTCCAACTATAACGGATCGGCTTTTTAGGCGTTTTATGAATGAAACGTTGGTCTAGATTTTAAAAGGTCTTTAAGTCAACTTTAGACGAGAAAGTAAAAGAGACACATCTATTTATTCATGTAAAGGGCTTTTGTTTTGTTATCATTCGATGAATCACGCACAAAGCGTCTTGCCGGAATCAGCAGTTGCTTGAAGCTGCTTTTGAAAATATTCATCAATTTATTTTTTAAAGTCGTGGCATACAATCTGAGTTCGATTATAGTGAAAAGGCCCATTTTTTGTGGTCAAGGTGAGTCTCTAATTTTGGCATCTAGTATTCTTATATTAACTTAACGTTTCAATTTAGGTAGCAATTATTTAATTTTATTTTTTGACGATGCAATGGGGTTATTGACGCCTTGATCTGCGAGGAAGCGATCCTAGAAATATATTAGACCTGCATTATGTTTTAGGACCAGTATTTTATATTTTTATTTTTTTGATAAAGTAGTCAATTAAACAGCTTTATTAAGTTAAACAAAGGCGAATTAACGAAAAGGATGTGATTTTTTTACTACCTATGGGGAACACATCCAAGTATTCATGGTGATATGTAACACAAACTAGTTCAATTTTGAAAACATAAAAATATATTTCAGCCCACATAGGTCATGTCATAGCTTTAACAAATTAGGTTATAACAAAAATAAGTCTCTGACAATGTTACCTTTATTTTTATTTAAATGAAATATACATATTATCTTAACGTTTTAAAACAAAGTTGTTAATAAAATATATTTTTAAAAAATCGCGTGTATTTCTTTGTCGTAAAATGCAAAATCCTGCTGTCCTGCTGTCATAAATCAAGGTCTAATGTTTTGTTAAAAGATAAAAAATAACCCAACTTTAAACCATAAAATCACTGAATTCAAAATACTATCTACTGGGAAACGCAATTCAGAAACAATTCACAGTCCCTCATAGAAAATGTACTATACAAAAACCCGCATTTGTTCATACATCACCATGTTGCTTTTTAAATAATTCTAAAATCTATTTTACCCTTGTAAAATACATCACTCGCCTCCCCCCGTTACCGCTACCTCCCGAAAGATGGCGTTCTCTGCCGGTAAACCTGTTTCACTACTGGATTCTAAGGTGGGTGTTTCTACGGGACTATTGTCGGAATCCGTTTTTTGTGGTTCTTCTATGTTACTGGCGATTTCTAAAGATTTTTCCGCGCTTCGCGTCGTTTCTTCTTGTTCTTCCTCTTCGGGGATGGTTTGTGTTACCTCTTCGTTTGATGATGTTCGACTCGATGAGGCAATTTTTTCTTGGATTTTGTTAATGTCCTGAAAATAGAAAATTTATAAATATTTGTCGATTGTTTTGCAGTACACGCTAATACCAATTACTTTACACAGGTCTAGCAAAAGGTATTGGTGGGCATTTTAAAGCCAATTAACGGCTTATTTTCAAGTCGAAGGAATATTCTAGGCATACGATCTCTGGTTGGTGGCGGTTTTAGAAGTTCTCTTTGCTGCCAGTCAATATTTGATCTTATTAGTCGTTTGAGGTAAGGTTTAATATTAATTATGATTCATTCATGACGTTTTTCTAAGTAATTGACTTCAAAAAGTTCGACAGTCAATGGCAATCGACAATTGTTATTTAATGGCATTAACGGAATAAATGCCGCATTAAAAATAAGGATTTTTTTTTATTAGAGGGTGGCCAATAGCATTTCTCAGCCATCGATCACGGCGATGGGGTCATCTGCTAAAAGTAGTTCAATAGTGCCAGAGTTTTTGTTCAATTGTTGCTTATTTCTTGAGAAGAAAATATCTTAAAATCCGTTTTGCTGCCAGAGGTGTAAAATAGCAGAAATTTACCTGTGCTCTGACAGAAGCTGTCCCATCGGGCGATCCTCCATCTTCGCCACAAGGCCGTAAAACCAGGTACAATAGTAAATCTGATAAGGAAATAATGCCTATTACTTTTTCCTCGTCGTCCACAACGACCAATCTGTGAACCTAAAACAAAAGAGATAAATTTTAAATTATGCTGGAGCTAAATTGCATATAGTTAAACATGTTCTTAACGACGTTCTTGCGCTACGCGATGCCAAAAGAGGAAGGTTTTAGCGGCATAAACGTGCACACTTTTATGTGTTTAGTCTTAAATTAAAGAAATCGTCCATGATAAATAAATTACCATAAAACATAAAATCATGTTACTCCGACACTGGCATTTATATGCGACTCAAGATGTATTGGTGTGTTCGTAAACGATCAACGTGATATATTATTAAATATTAAATAGTAGCCGGGAGCACTTAGCGCACTATATGGACAAGCCTGATACCGTTAATATAGTTGAGTTGCATGATTTAACAAAATCATAGGTTTTATCAAGATACTATTAGGTTGATCGATTCGTAAATTTACTTTTTCTATTTTACGTTCATAATAAGCTCAGTACGATGCGTATCGTAATGAAGCTATTTCGATACGCGTTTTTTCTTTATTTGATGTTGGTAACATTTAAATTAGTGATGGGATAACTCGAGTGAAAAATAACCGATCACTCGATTTTTTCAATCACTTGAATTATTCGATTATCTTCGGAAATAACTCGAGTTACGAAATGAGTGACGAACATATGGTTTTTATTTTTCAACGCGTCTCCAAAGTTGCTGCCCGCCTGTCAATCACTCACTGCGGCCAGAGCCATCTCGTAGCGAGCGGCTACACCGAGTGGTTTTCGGTTATTATTGGCGATATTAAATACGGCATTACGGGTTGCCTGCGTAAGATAATAAATATGATTTATTTAGATTTAAATACTGCATTACGGGTTGCCTGCGTAGGATAATAGGATTTATTATAGTGGTGAGTATTCAGTATTCATAAATATCATGAGTTATGCAATATCGTGACATCTCAAGGTCAAGTAGTCAAGTGGTTAATTAAATTAAATTGTAAGTTGTAAGATCTGGGAACCATGCCAAAAAATCCACAAATATCTCCGCCACATTTAATAATCCGCAAAAAATCAATCGATTAACAACACCGAGTCAGTTATTCCCAATACAAATGCTGTATATCAACAAGAACGATGAACCGCCAATATTAATAATTAATATTAGAATTTGAGTGAAAAAAAATCGATTATCATTCGATTTTTTAAATCACTCGAATACTCGGTAGTCGATTATTAAAATAAGTCGATTTTTCCCAACACTAATTTAAATGTTTTATTTCATTGACTTGCGCGGCCTTTGTGATTTACGAGAAAACCCATTTTTCGCAGAGGAAAAATAGCTTGATAACTTACTTTTTTATTCTGTGTGGATAACAGTCATGTATGTTGGTTGCATAAATTTATAAATCAATCTTTTGTAGATGCTTCAAGCTATCATTTTCTGCCAAATCCTATCCAAAATTCAATCTACTAACCTCCCAATGTCGATTTTAACTTTAACTTGATTTGAATTTTCCATCTTCCCTTTACTAAATTGCAATGCCGTGACGTAAAATCACGTCTTTTGAAATTCGAAAAAAAGTAGCAAAATCTCCCGAATTTCCGAACGCTCTGTATATGTACCGAATGTACAAGGATCACACAACGTATTCCGTCCAATTTCAAATCTCATATCGCTAAAATAACTTTAGAATCTCGTGGTGAAAATGGGTCAATAAATCAAAAAATGACAGTTTGCAAAATAATTTTTGTTGTCCAGAGGCTACTATGATAAAAAATAGTATTATCAACATAAAATTTAGACATAAAAATTTAAAGAATTTATTTTCTTTTTAAAATGTATTTTTCTTGATTATAAAAGGTGAAATAGAAAAAAATGTATAAAGCACATGTTTCATAAGGCGTTTTAGCGCACGTGTCAATAAAAAAACTCGCCACTTTGTGGCTCGTTTTTTACAATAGACGCGTGCGCTACAACCGCTTCTTATGAAACGTGTACTTTAATATACTATTTTCTAATTTTGTATCATAACAAATCTATTACGATACGCATTTGCGTATCTGAGTGGGCCTCGTACTTTCTAGGTGCTTGTTAAGCATTGGGGAGACTGGAACAGCAAGTTTTTGAATAGCCTAATCAGAACCCTCGCCTGGGAAAGACATCCTGCCCTCTATAATGAGGTCGGAGAGATTCGATGAGGAAGGTGATTACAGTAGTTGGGGAAAGAATCAGGGGTAGGTAAAAACGATCACTTTGATGGTCTACTTATCAAATTAACATTTAAAGTGGCGTATAATTGGGATATTTGACATGAAAAACCCAGCCAATATATCATTATTCAGAAAATTTTCAAATTACTAAGAAGCCTGCTTGTTCTTAATATCATTTATTTGAAAAGATTAAGATAACATGAGTTCACTCCAGTAAAATTTGGAGACCTCACGACGAATCGAATTTTTTATGACCTCAGTTTTAAAACTGGCGACCGTAATTACATGTCTAGTCTTAACATCACTATTCTTTGTACTGAAATCCACATTGGAATTCCATTGTCGTTTTTGTCATTTCCCAAAGTCATTTATCTTTCTATTCTTTAGAACAGACAAATTGACTGCTAATTAACTGGAAAATTCCTTTAACTCCTCAACTTTTAAAGAAAATATAACAAATCCAAAAAAAATTCTTAAACATTTATTTTATAAAGCACATATTATTATTATATCATTGCGGTTTCCTTATTTCTTGGTGATACCTACATATGCTTATCCTATTGCCGGCGACATTTTAGTGTGGCGGTAAGCTTGTTACCGTACATAAGGGAATGCGATTCCTTTTTGAATGTTTTGAAATGTTTGAAGCATTCTGAGTCGGTAGGCACGTCCTTTACAACGAAATAAAGTAATCAGTTGTGGCGATGCCCAGTGGCGGCTTCTCGAAGGAGGCAGAGAGGTTAAGCCTCCTCAGCATTCTTGCCCTCCTAAATATTTTATTTACTTAAATATTAACAATAACTTTTAAATCTTTTAATTTACAAGGGTCAATTGTAATTTCAATATTATCCCCATATTTAATACGATTTAATATTTTCTTCACAATCTGACAACAGTGCAGGAGGCTGTTTTTGAATTTTAACCATGATTTCCTAAGTGACAAAGGCGGTGTTGGTATTACTCAACGAAATTGTGCCGGAACGCATACCGATTTCTAACTTTTTCAGTAAAATTGGCAACATGTAAAGGCAAACAGCTCCACCAATAACAATAACGTGTCTATTTCTTCCACGTGCGACCGAAAATGACCGGATCATCCCGAAGACATGTTCGTTTTTTAGTTTTTAAAGCGCGGCTGCGTAAAGCGCTTGCTCGCCTCGTGTGATGTTGTGAGTGTCTAGAAATCCCGGGAATTTTGGCATTTTCGTTTTTTGCTAAGTTAAATATTCGAGTTTTCGCCGGTTTTGTGGAAATTGCATCGGTAAGATATTTCCTTTGTTTTTAGTTATACTTTGGATAATAGGAATAGGACAATCTATAATATAGTGAAAAATGAGTGTGGCCGGCTGCAATTTAGAGTGGAACATTTCCTAACAGACTCAAAAGCGTTTAATTACCTGAATTACGATAACAAACTGTCAAACTGATAGTAATAAATAAACTCCCACAGCCAGAATTACCAGGTCTAGGCATTACAGGTAAAGAAAAACAAAATCGTCGATTTAAAACAGATCATTAGGTATAATAATTATTATTTAGAGTTTTTATTTTTTCTTAATATAAGTAGGTAGGTACTTTTAAATTAATATTTGAGCAAACAGATATTGTTTTTCAAATTTTGCAGCATAAGATTCCTGACATTGTTTATTCAAGAAACCGTTTAAAATCTCTTCTAGAAAAAAATTACAGTTATCGCAATGATGAAAATTGTTTTAACTCACTGTTTTATAGTTTTTTTACTGAAAATAGAAGCCATGATGCAAAAAGACGAAAAACGTATAATTTTGAAGATAAGAAACTTCATTACAGCTTTTCAATGATATTTTAGATACTACAAAAGGCCAGATTGAACAAAGATTTTCAGATTTGCATGAATTAGGTACAATTTTTTGACTTAATGATTAAAAATCTTTTTTTAAGTTTTTCAGAAAATTTCCCAAATAATCTTTTAGACATTTATGTCTAATATAATAAGGTACAACTTTATAAAAAAATAGTTTTTAGTTTAACTTATTTTTAACAGTTTTTTATAGTGAATTTTTGAGTAATTTTGGGCGTGGTCCCGAAAATTTTTCTCCCGACACTATCCTGCTCGTTCAGTTTTTAGTTTAACTTATTTTTAACATTTTTTTTCAGGGTGAATTTTTGATTTTGGGCGTGGTCGCGAAAATTTTTCGCCTGCGGCGCATCATTACTAAAACTTAGCCTCCCCATCTAAATCAGTCACGAGCCGCCACGGGCGATGCCTAGTCTAAAGAATGACATAAATTCGAAGCCAAATACCATATGTGAATTAATTTAACGGAAGTGGCCGTTTGCGCTAGTAACAATTTATTTGGTGTTCAGACTATCGAAAATCAACAATAGTGAGCCCGTAAAACGCAAAACGCATACAGGTTTCTTTATGTCTTACCTCCGCTCTAACAATTTTTTCCATCACATCAAAAAGCGTCTCGTCCAATTTACATTTGTGAACGCCTTCAAACCACTCATTCCTGTGTTCGTTGGCTTTCTTGAGCGAAACATCTAGGTCGTTATAAGTCTTTTCAGCTGCCAAATTCTGTAAAAATAAAAAAAATTGTAATTTATTTTATAAAGTAAAGCGATAATGTTATATTTACTTTTTACACATTACACAAGAAATGTCTACGAGGAATTTCTTGTTCTTCCCAATTAATTTATTTAAGGGAACGGGAGAAAAACAAAAAGCCTTCCTACACAATTTTATTAGAATAAAAAAATATTCTTTGAAAGGTCTCAACAAACGTGGAAACGTTTATTATCGGAAGACAGAAAAAGTTTTGCTGCAAAAGAGAAAATGGTAGATGGTATCCAACCTGAATGGAATTTTTATGGGAGATGTGTGGGTGATTGTGTTGATATAACATATTATAAAAGTGAAGAAAAAATTTATGAAGTACATTTTTTTACAGGCGGCGCAAATTTTTATTATTATAAAAAAGTGATCCCCAATTTTAAAACACAGAGGCACCAAAAATCACTTAGTTAAAAATTTATGATGTTCCGGTACGCTACATACCTATTTACCTATCCAAACCAAAAATAAAAGGAATAAAAGTAAATTTGCTCGCTTCTTACCATGGCCCGGCAATATGTGAGGTTAGAATCGTCTTCTGCGAGTGACGCAATAAGCAGACGTGTTCAAATTTCGACAGGCTAGTCGGCATACCGTGTATCATGAGTTTACTACAATATTTACCATTTGACATATCCATTCTTGATTAGAAACAAAAAATTGTTTAGAACCTACAAACGCGAATATAAAGTCTGTTCAATGACCGCTGACCGTTACGTTACTACTAGTGCGTATCTTTTTAACATTCGTAAACTATGTAAGATAGTAAATTTGCGTCAATAATGAATGTCGTATAATTTTACAAGTTAATCAACATTATTTCAAAAATGTCACGGTATTGTGATAAAGAACAAGCATTAATTTTAAAATTATTTGATTAGTTTCAAAGCGAAAGTGATGCCGGAAAGACTCTATTACCCTTTCCCAAAGCAGGAATTGACAAAACATCACTACATAGTATAAAACAAAGTCGCTGTCGCTGTCTGTCCGTCCCTCTGTATGCTTAAATCTTTAAAACTACGCAACGGATTTTGAAGCGGTCTTTTTAATAGGTAGAGTGATTCAAGAGGAAGGTTTAATACATGCATAATATTGTAGAGAAACACTGATAAATTTAGAGGTTTGTAATGTGATGTCGTAAATAAACACATTTTAGACCCGCGTGCGAAGCCGGGGCGGCTCGCGGGTCGCTAGTAAATAATAAACATGAAAAATATATGGCAATGTTTTTATAAAAAATCTATGTTTTATAGAGTTTCTGATGCTTTGGGAGTTTCGCGTTCAACAATCCAAGGAATTAAGGCAAAGGGGATAGAGAAGGATGTAGATTTTAAGAATCTCAATAATGTAGCTGTTTTGTCATCCCGTGGTCGACAACTTCACGAAATTCATGAACATACCATAAGAGAGCGTATTTATTAGATGTATAGAGCAGGTGAACACGTTACCATTCGCTCAATACAACTAAACATTGGTATTTGTTTACCTTCAACCGTCTTAATGTAGATCAAGCCTAAGAAAAATGACAAACTTTACCACCGGTAAGTCAAACTGACTGAATTAATTTACGACGTATCACAAATATGGAGAATATGACGTAACGGCCAGCCGTCATTGAACAGACTACTGTTGTGTATGTTATGTTGCCGACTTATAATCATTTTCTTGGCAATTTTATATTAGAAGGCTTTAATCGTTTGATTTACTCGAAAATTTACTAAAATATTTATTTTTAGGCTACAGTTTCTTTTAAAGTAATGACTGGCTTTATTTTATTTGTAAATAAAGTCAGACGAGTGCCAATAATGTTAAATAAAAAACATTGTGTGTGCTTAAGACCACACGACAGAAGTGAAAACTTCAACAAGGTAAATTCACTTCCCACAAAAAAGTGCTAAACGCGCCTAGGTTAATTCACTTCCCACAAAAAAGTGCTAAACGCGCCTAAAGAAGTTTTCACTTCAAAAATAACATAAACTTGGAATACGGGATAATTTTACTGCATACGAAAAAAGATATTTCCTAAAATTGAACAACCCTTGAATTTTTACATCTTCAACAGAAGTCAGAAATCATAATAAATTAGGTCCACGGAATAAGCAATTACGGTAAACCTTACTTCACCCTACGTAAATATATAATTTAAAAAATGCCAGAACATACCCGAGACGCAGACGACTGTCTAGACAACGCACACTGACTGTTTCCACGTCGATACGTCGATACTGAATGCGACCGATGGCGGCATGCTCTTTCACATAACGTTCATTCGGGTTAGGGTCAGTTCGGATTGAATATAGCAGTTGAATTCGAGCGTAGCACACCCGAGTCTGACGCCTGGCGCGTGACGGCTCAGTTTAATTCAGTGCCCACAAAAAGTGCTAAACGCGCCTAAACAAGTTTTCACTTCAAAAATTGTTTGTGCTTAAGACCACACGACAGAAGTGAAAACTTCAACAAGGTGAAATTAACAATATCAAATACACGAGTGTCTAGACAACGCACACTGACTGTTTCCACATCGATACTGAATGCGACCGATGGCGGCATGCTCTTTCATATAACGTTCATTCGGGTCAGGGTCAGTTCGGATTGAATATAGCAGTTGAATTCGAGCGTAGCACACCCGAGTCTGACGCGTGACGGCTCAGTTTAATTCAGTGCCCACAAAAAGTGCTAAACGCGCCTAAAGAAGTTTTCACTTCAATAATAAAGTGGGGGAAACGTTAACTTTGCGGTGACTTTTCGAAGAGTAAAAGCCTACCTTGAATAGTAATCGAAGGAAAAATACTTAATTATGATTAAAATGGCACATTTGGAATTAAAAAAATTCACTATAGTGAAACTTTAATAGAGGGATAACACCCTAACAACCCTTTTGCGTTTTAATACCACCCTTCTAACACATGTTTTTAAAAGAAATCTAAATTTCTAAAAATGTTTCTAGAACAGGCCAAACTACTGAAAATCGCCGGATTGTCAAAGTGAAAAGGTGGTTTATAAATACACAAGAATAAACTGCTGTTATTTGAATATAATATCTTAAGCTACGAAAACGGCACAGAGAAAGCCTCGGTGTTTACCATTCACCGTGATCGTAACGTTTTTTCTTAAATTTTCTTTGAAAGAAATAAAATTTTACGTCGAAATTACCCAATATGGATTGCGTAATTCCAAATAACACCCTTTGTCAAATGTTTAAACGGCTGGCGCTTTTCCATTCGCCTGGATTTATATTTTCGGCGACGTAGATTGCGAAAATCTATCTAAAAAGAATTTATCGAAAATTCGTAGCCCTTACATAATTTCTTCCTTTTATTTTTCTTAAACTTTTTTATTTGAAACGTAAATCCAACAGCGTATTCACGGTAACCTTTTATTAAAAAAATCTTCATTGAAACTTCTATCCCAGAATTGTTTTGCAAGATATATTTTTTTAAATTTCAAAATATTAGTTTTGTAATTTAGCACATAACCAGCAGACCCGGAGATTAAATGCAAATGTCAAACAGGTTCCTCACGAGTTCTATAATGAAAGAACGTGATAATATACACCAATTTCTACTCTAGAATATTCCGCTTCTCGAAGAATACAAAGACTGTGAGCTTAAATTGACTCAATTTGTGACTATTGGGAATTTACCAGTGCTAAGGCGGTGCATAATGCCGGTTCGAAGAAAAACTGTTGGCTGGCAGCCACTTTACAGTCAGAAAAGTAGGTATATTAATAGGAATATTCCATACTGTTGTAGAGTTAGCAAAACGTGGCATTATACAAAATTAAAATGAATCATCACTAAAGGGCGGAATATTTATGCAAAATGCATATATGAATTTTTTGCATATTTTGTATATTTTACAATAAAATGCATATTTTTCATAAATTATTATTTTAAGATCCTATTTTTATATTTTCGGCTTTATTCAAAAATTTAAAACGTTAAATGTTTAATGTCCAGTTCAGTACTTATTTCAGGAATTTTCCAATGTGAAGATTATAATAATAATTATATTTACATTTTGGTTATACACAAGGTATTTATTGGGGGTTTCCGGGGTTTGAAGGTATATCAGTGGCGGTTTGTCAGGGGAGGCAGTGCCTCCCCAACAAAAACTTACAAAATAGCATTTTTTTAAAGATAACTTTATTCATTTTGAAAATGATACTTTCATATTATTATATTCTCAGTGTATCAAAAATCCTGAATTAGATACTTCAAGAAAAACACTTTCTTTCTATAATATTTTTATTATTGCCGCTCAGCTTCAGGACTATTAGGTAGTGTCCGCCCGCATCAGCGAATAGGCGCCTAGACTATTACCAACGGAGGCAAGCCTCCAACGGTCAAATATTTTCTGCACGGATAATACATAATTTTCCACTTGTTTCAATGCAAGAAGAGAGGGTAAGTACGATGGTGCGCGTAGTTTTTGTCGCGTAAAACCGAGAGCCGGATGCAGAAACGCCCAAAAATATTTCGCGGGAAGCTCAGAGCTCTGGATTTGGATTGTTCATTGTCATTGTACCTAACCTAACCTAATCTGTAATCTGTGTGATTGTTTTCCTCGTTGTTTTCGGACGTTTCGTAAGGAATTTTTTCTGTTAGTGTGTGCCGGATTGTTAATAGGGTGTGGATTTTTGTTTTCGCGATTTTATTATGCATAAAATATACTTGTCCATGTAAGATATTATTATTTTATGGTTTATTTAACTTTATTTATTTATTTTATCTCTGTATTATTATAAAAATGGAGGTCACTGAAATTGGGAATCTAGTAGAAGCTTTAATGCTAAAATCAGTGTTCGAAATTGCAAAGATATCATCGAATACGTAATAAAATATAGATTTAGTCGACTATCTTACGACGATAAATTGTTTATAAAAGACTTAAAGGTACCACGACTAGACCTAAGCAAAATTTTAATTATTCAGGGTAAACCGCCTCGCAGTTTTGTCAATACTTGGTATAATAAATGCATATAGCTAACTGGCAGTATTAGTTTAAAAAAATTATTTTGTTGGCCCTGTGTATTATTTTCAAATCGCGAAGAAGCTTGGTCGAAATTTGGATACGATAATCTTACAAATGTATCTCGCGCAATAGAGAGGCATTCAAACAGCGGCGGATTTAGGGGGGGGGGGGGGGCTGTAAGGGCTGTAGCCCAGGGCGGCAAATATTAGGGGGTGGCATTTACAACATTAAAATTAAAACAAACCAAACACGCAGACCTTCACAGAAACTTCATTATAAGCAGCTTTTCAATGATATTTTAGATACTACAAAAGGCCAGATTGAACTAAGATTTTCAGATTTGCATGAATTAGGTACAATTTTTTGACTTAATGAATAAAAATCTTTTTTTAAGTTTTTCAGAAAATTTCCCAAATAATCTTTTAGATAGTTTATGTCTAAGGTACAACTTTATAAAAAAAAATTTTTAGTTTAACTTATTTTTAACAGTTTTTTTTGAAAAAATTTAGGGCGTGGTCCCGAAAATTTTTCTCCCGACACTATCCTGCTAGTCTCTTTGTAGGTAGGTAGATATTTCAGTTTTTAGTTTAACTTATTTTTAAAAAAAATTTTCAGAGTGAATTTTTGATTTTGGGCGTGGGCGCAATTTCGCGCCTGCGGCGCTTCATTTCTAGCACTTAGCCTCCCCATCTAAATCAGTTACGAGCCGCCACTGAGGTATATTGTTAGGGGTTGTTTATTGTCACTTAATAATGCGTTATTATTACATGCTTAACAAACTGTATTTACGTCGATTGTAATACATACTTCTGTTTTAGTTTGTCGAAAGATTTCAGTATGAAGCTAGTAATTTTAAATTTGTGTTCAGAATGTCTCTAGGTGGCGAAAACGTCTTAGTGGATTAAAAATTTCCCAGAGTTAGAGTTTAGTGGAGAAAAAGTATTCTGTAAAGCGTCTACAAAAATTATTGTATGTGAAAGAAGTTCCAAATCGATTAACATTTGAAAACACCGCTGTATAAGTCAAAAAATCTGGGCCACTTCAGCTGAGAACCTGTAATTACCCGGTGGAGAACATGGATTAAGGCCGCAATATTCTACGCAGAGCATTTCGAAGCCATTAAAGAACTAATTTTGGATTTAGATGACGATTCGCAGTGTGTTGTGCAAAGTAAAGAGTTGTTAAAAAGGGCAAGTGTAGCTCAAGATCTTGTTTTTATTAAGGTTAATTTCAGCTTTATACCGGACATAAATATCCTCGTTGGAGAGTAGAAATTTAAGTTTAAGAGACTCAATTAGTGCCGTTTCACAAAGGACCGACGATCAGTGCTGATGATCGGTCGCAACCGATCGTCGGCAGCAATTCTTGTTGTAACGGTCGACCGATGATACGCTCATATGTGAAACGACACGGTTTTTGGGCCGGACCGATCATCAGCACTGATCATGATTGATGTGTGAAACGGCACTTAGTGTTGTTGAAACTTTTTCCGCTAAATGTAACAAGATTCCCGGTAAAGTAGGAGGTCAAGTAAGGAACAAATTGGATGTAACTGTAAAAAAGAATGATTTTTATGAGGGTAAATCATCCAAAGAAGTTGTATCTTAGCCTTATATATTTTAAAAAAATTGATTTTCTAATGAACTCTAATAACTCATTAGGGAAACCTTATGCGGTTTATATTAGCAACCTTATTAAATCTCTTAAAGCTCATAGATCCTTTCTAGGAGAATTTATGAGACTTTAAGATGTTTTTTCGACTGGGGACACGTTGAATTAAAGTGGATATCTATATCCACCAGAGTGGAGAAAAATCAATTCTCTTTATTTTGGTATGAAAAATTTGTCTAAACTTCTAAACTCTTACTTAAATTAGTAACTTACAATAACATCAAATTTGGCATAAATATCCACCAATCTGCCCTCTGTATCGACTATCGGCAAGGCCGATACTCTCCTCTCGACGAATTTCTTTAAAGCTAATATTATAGTTGTGTCTACGGATGCGGTCTCGATATTGTCGTAACTGCCGATCTTCAAATCACGTAGAGTCTTATTCATGTAACTAGGTTTAGGTAATTCATTTATCTGAAAAAAAAAACACCTACATGTATACTCTTGCTAGAACTAATCCGCCATATCAATAATATAATCTGTCGACATGGAAATCGATACTTAAAACCTCCTATTTAAAAAGTGAACTTTTGACGTTACATTCGCATATTTTTCACTAACCCGGTAGACCTTGGTGAAAAGAGGACGTTTCGCGAAACGACGACTTCTTGGTTGACAGTGACAACCGCCATTACATGATATACAGTGTCACCATTAAAGTCCGCACCATATGGAACTTTTTTTTATTAATGAGGTTAGTTAAAATTAAATATCAGCAATCGTTTTTGCTTTAAATTAGACTAAAAATTATATATTCAATTGTCACCATCTGTCATTCGGTATCTGTCAAAAATTACATTCTTGTTAAAAAATGCTGAAAAATGGCATTGTTTTACCGAATTTCAAAAAATGTTATTAGAAAAAATTGTTTCTAGTACAATTTTAGGCCTAAATACAAAGTTTCAGATGTCTAGTGCAAAGTTGATTTTTTGCCATTTTTTCAAAGTAACTTTTTTTTTATATATAATGTAAATTGGCTTAATGGATTTTAAACTATTTGTTTATACCATACTTAATAGTTTATTTAGTTTGTATGCTTATTTCTTCACTAGAATACCATTTTTTTTTTCGAAATATAAAATTAGAGGCAAAAAAACGTTACACGGGTGGTGCAAAGTTATAATGATTTAAAAATTTTAACAGATAGACGTCATATGTTCCATTTTTTTGATAGTACATACACGTAAAAAGTTTAAAAACTTATAATTAAATTCTTAGATATCAGATTAGTTCACAAATTTCAAATGACAAATTATATTATTTAATATTTCATAAAAATGTTATTTTATACTAAATATAATTTGTCATTTGAAATGTGTGAACTAATCTAATATCTGGGAATTGAATTATAAGGTTTTTAAACTTTTTACGTGTATGTACTATAAAAAAAATAGAACATTTGACGTCTATCTGTTAAAATTTTTAAACTAAGATAACTTTGCACCACCCGTGTAAATTTTTTTTGTCTCTAATTTTATATTTCGAAAAAAAATTGTATTTTAGTGAAAAAATAAGCATACAAACTAAATAAAATAATAAGTATGGTATAAACAAATAGTTTAAAATCCATTAAGCCAACTTACATTATATATAAAAAAAAAAAGTTATTTTGAAAAAATGGCCAAAAATTCAACTTTGCGCTAGACATCTGAAACTTTGTATTTAGGCCTAAAATTGTACTAGAAACAACTTTTTCTAATAACATTTTTTGAAATTCGGTAAAACAATGCCATTTTTCAGCATTTTTTAACAAAAATGTCAATTTTGACAGATACCGAATGACAGATGGTAACAATTGAATATATAATTTTTAGTCTAATTTGAAGCAAAAACGATTGCTGATATTTAATTTTAACTAACCTTATTAATAAAAAAAAGTTCCATATGGTGCGGACTTTAATGGTGACACTGTATAATATAATTTAAGCCAAAATTGACAATATCGATAACAAAAAGTAGTCTCAAAAAAATATAATCCTCTAAAAGACATATCTAGTCGGTTATGACCATTCGATGCTGCGTTGCCATATTATAATTTACGTTCGCGGCGTAGTACAAACCCCCCCAAAATGCCATGTATTTTCAAATGCAAACAACTGGATTAGTTCTCAGTGAGCGCAAGGTTTGGCAACCTATTGTACCGTAATCAAAATGAATGAACTAATAATATTAAATTTATATTAGCAACTCATGATAAATGACATATTTTTTATTGAAAATAGAAGAGTTAACCCTAACTGGTTTATTCTACTCACCGTTCAACTTAAAATAATAAACAACAACCAAATTTAGTCTCTGAAACCTGACGCGTGAGCTTGCTACCGCCCACTACTAAACTGGGAACTTTTAGGAAGAAACAAGTATCACCTGTTAATGTCACATGTGGGTGTCAACTGTCGAACCGCTTTGTTTTTGGAAAAAGTTGATTCTAGAGCTGACGTTTAGATCGTTTATGTATTAGGAGAAAACTATTATTATTATGATTTTCAGTAGGTATGAAATTGTGACATTGCCAAAGGACCTGAAATAGGTACACGGAATAGTTAGGTGATACTTATTTCAAGAGAACATTGTAGTTGTTCTACAATAACAGCTTTATTGTGTTCTGTCGAATTTATAAAATAATCAATAACAGTCCGCAAAGAAATCCACGCCACAAAGCAAAAAGATAAAATATGATTGGAATTTTTAGTAGCAAATAAAAACTTATAAAAAACATTTTGCAAATGTGTTAATTGCTATTAATCGTAAAAACCACAATTGGAGAACGCGTGGTGTTAAAGGTGTTAAAAATTAAAATAAACAAAACAATTATTATACTAGAACAACAAAGCATACGTACACTTCATGCTTTAAAAAAATCTTATCACTAATTAATGATATAATATAAAAAAATTAAAAAATTGATTTCATTAAAAAAATTTTAAGTCGAAATAAAAACACAAAACTGCGTTAACACTATAAATTAACATTTTTACTTTAAAACTTGATTTTAATGCATATTTATAATTTATGATTTTACATAATAAAACAAAAAATAAGATTTGCCCCTATAACAAGCTCAGTTCAGGGGATTGAAGAATAAGTTTATAGAAGACAACATAAACATATTTGAGTGCCCTAGATGCAAAACTCGCTAATCGACAAAAGTTTAAAAAATGAGATATGTGCAGGATATGTTTCGCTATCATAATCGTAATAACATAGGTAAATATTTTGATGCAAAAGTAGCTTATCAGCATAGAAATTCACATCTGAATTTCACAGTTTGATGCAAAACTCGCCTTATGTTGAGCTGTGCGAGATGCAAAACTAGCTTTTTATAATGCATCCAATCAGCATCGCGCTCATAAACACATGATTTTGGGCGACGAATCGCAAGTGGCGCAGAAGGTGTTGGCTTAATTCAGCTGTTTATAATATTTTCAGTTAAAATGTCTAACGGATGCGAATAGATTAAATTAGTTTTGTTTTGTTAATTGTGTTACTGTTACCAGAATTTACTCATTATCATGGAAATAATAGAGAATGATTTTTCTATAATATTCATGTAGCAAATAAATTCCATTTAAATTCATAACTATTTTTTAGTGCTGTTTTATTCATTTTAAATTATGCAAAACTCTCTTTGTGAAAATATTTGGTGCAAAACTCGCCAAATGTATTTATTTTGCTCAGATATCTCCAAAGTCCTTAGTAATATTTTAAAACCACTTGGATGAATAAAAATAGATATTTTTATCAATAAAATAAAATAATAATAATGTGGCAGTTGGCAAAATATAGTTTAAAATATGTTTTTCGTGGTTTTCTCAAATTGACGTTTAATGCATTAGGCGAGTTTTGCATCTAGGGCACTCATTTATTATATTATTAAATTTTAAATAAACTTATTATTAATATTATATGTTCTATTTATTTTATATGGAGGAAAAGGGCGTTTTTTAAAATATTTTTTTTCTGAAAACATTTAAATGCATTTTGGTAGATACATAAAAACAACCAATGTTTATTAACCTAACCTAACTGTACTGCACAGGATTTTATACTGCATTATATTAAAACGTTAAATTCACCTGGTTTCGCTGAGCAACCTCATTAAAGGAAAAGTGAACTAAATTTACCTCTATAAAAAATTGTTATTTTTGAATATTATAATAAAATTTATTTTATTTCGAAAAACTACTACAAAGTATCAGCCAAAATAATACCTATCAAATCCAAATGGCCGAGGACTATATTTATCATTTATCATTATAATCTTGTACTTACATATAAAAACAGGAACCTAAGTATCCTCTTGTGGGTTAAAATATACAGGACATTTCCGGTCTCAGGGTCTATCACTGGCAACCTATGAATTCGATTATGGATTAAGACCTGAAAATAAAGTTATAAATTAATTCAAAACACTATTTTATTGCTTATCGTTTAGTCAGGACTTCAAATGGCCTAAGGGCCGTTGTAAATAAAATTGCGATGTTTAGATGCCCGCAATAAGGACAACAGACAATCAGTGTTGCCGGCATGCGACGTGAACCACGCATGGCGAGATCAGAGATATTTATTTTCTGCTACAGAAATGCAGAAGGTATTCACTTCAGTAATTCAGTAATATTTGGAATTTCGTTTGGGTTGAACGTTGTACCGCGCATGTTCGAATTATTTTACGTACGTATTTTTCATTTTATTATACGTTAACTATTAATTATTGCATGTAAAAATTCAACAATTATTTTAAATGGTTTGTTTTTATTAGCTTATGGTGAAAAATAAAATGCTGGTATATACCTCGACTTGTTAAATACAAATAATAATATTTTAAAGATAATTTTGCGTGTTGGGACAGGTTGGTCGGGCTACAAAAATGCAAAACAGCCAACTACTTCCTCTGCACGCTCAGCCTTCGCATTATATAACATAAAGTTTTTGTTTGTGAGAATAACCCATTTTAAAATACACGCCGAATTTTGCCGTATCTACGCTTACCTGAAAAATTCAGCCAAGATTGAAAACGAAAACATTAATTATCGCGGTGGGTGCTTCGCTATCGGAACATATTTGCTGCTATGAAGGGGGGATGCAGCGAGAGTGGAATGAATCGCCCTAATGGTAGTTATTTACAATTTTTATTTGATATTTATATAAAAAAAAACAAGGAAACATTAAAATATAAGTTGATTGACTATTTATTGTCATGGATTTGGGCATAGAGGTAATTGGTCTATGATAACATGGGCTATTGGGGTCATCGCGTAGGCAAGCTCCGTTATACCAACGAATACTTAAACCAGACGTTATACAGGAGAATAATTCTGGTTGTGAGGGGTAAAAAATTGAAATGAAATGCGAGTGTCCCCACTAAACTTCATACATTTGGCAGTCGATATCAATGAACCAAAAGTAGTAAAACGGTTTAACTACGGTAAAAATGGCGGATTTGCAAATAGTTTTTGGAATGTCAAATTTCTGCAAATTATTTTGCGTCTGCGACTCCCCGCCAAATTTGCAGATTTGCAATGTTGCAGATAGGGCTGTACGATTATCGTAAAAGATACCTAATCGATTTTCGATTATTTGAAATGACCGATTATTTCCAGTAATCGATTAATCAAAAACAATCGATTTATTAAAAATAATTGATTAATCGCAAATAGTTAGTTATAGCCGATTAATCGAAAATAATCGATTAATCGAGAATAATCGATTGATTTAATCAAAATAAAAAGTCGATTCAAATATTAGATCGTTAAAAACATTAATTTTATGCAAGGCGCACATATATTAACTCTTTGTTCAAATTATTTCGTTGATTGTCTTGCAATAATACCCTATAATATTTTTTAAACCGGCTTTCAGGGTAATAGGGTTGCTGATAAATATATAGAGACTTACAGCAATAATAAATAACTAGCAACTTTAATCATCCAAAAACATACCTATATTTTCGAATAATCGAAAAATAGTTTTTTTGGTCAATTGATTAATCGAAAAATCGTTCTTTTTCGATTAATAATCGATTAATCGAAAAATCATTTCCAATCGAAAAATCGTTTTCTTTCGATCACTTAATAATCGATTAATCAAAAAATCGAAAGTTTTTTTCAAAATCGATTTTTCGATTAATCGATAAAAAAATGATCTCTAATCAAATAATCGATTTTGTTGCACACCCCTAGTTGCAGGTATGCATTTTCTGTTATCTCACCCTTAGTCAATAATTCCGTTCTAGAAAAGATATAACTTTGCGTATTTACCGAACTGTGTAGGATTTAATTCTCCATTCGTGACAACACTTTTTGTCTCATCTAAAATAAGTTCATTCATTAGTTTTTCCTTGTGAATTATTTATCATTATTCTACGGCCTCGCCTGCCTAAAATACCTTTATATTCATATTTAAACAGCAGACAGGTTAGTGTAGCAAAATAACTTTATTATGGGAAAAAGCCACATGTCACTAATTAATTCACAAAATTTACAATATTTTCCCGAGCTCCGTCACAACAAAAAAATACACTATATAGTTTTAATTTCAATAAATTACAATATAAAGTAAGGTTGTTATTGGTTGTTAAAATTATGCATATTCACTTAAAAAGTGGCTATGGATGACTATGGTATGTTATTATTTCACTACTACTGGTTTAGACAGCTTTGGAATGTAATATGCAAACGTAAAGCAATATGTCGTCCATCTTATAGATACGTGTACTGGTGGGTTACCCAAAAAATGGCTAAATTTAACATATTATACCGTGCGAACAAAAATTATTTGCATCAAAGAGGGCTTTGATTAAAAAACGCAAGGCTTGTTTTAGATCACAATGATATGGGGACGATATATCTAACCAAATATAGGTTAAAATTTTGTCAAATTTATATTATGACATAATATGCCAAACCAATGAGTAATAAAATAAGTAGACAAATACAAATTTATTTTTGTTGTTTACAAAATTAACAAAGTAAGAATATACAGAGGGTATATAAGGAAATAAACTTAGCTGCTTTTTAAGAATAGTCCTGCCTGTTCCATAAGATCTTCCCACTTCTTGGGACAGGCGTATTTTGTATTATTTCACGAACGTTTGCAACAAGTTCTTCTGTTCTTACAGACGGTCTTCCTGCTCACACATGTTCACATTATGCGGGGTTTTCGATATGTAATGTTCACACTATCGAGTGTGTAATTATTTGTTTCTTTAGAAAGCGACATGTTAACAATCATTCATAGTTTTTAAATATGGAACCAAATACCCAACAAAACATGTTTTACAGCAAAAAAAAGTTATGTATCCAATTATTTTTACCTCACATATTCATATTACTATAGACAATTTGAAGGATTCAAGGTGAGAATACTTAGGGAATTTTCATAATTTTATTTACAGCATACGTGGCAATATTATGGAAGCCTTTCATCAAAATCTACAAAAGTGACGTAGTTCTTTTTAGAGATACAGCATCGTCATATAAGTAAATAAACTTTTTAATTAAAATAACTTTCATAAATATAGTACCTACTAACTATAGTAACTACTAACTTTTTATGATCCTAAAAAAACCCCAGGTCACCGCACTGTTAGGATAACAGCAGCGAGTAGACGCGCAATTTATAACGTCGCCATGAAAGTATGAATGATTTTAAACGAATGGTGTTTTATCAATGGAATTTTTTGTCTCCTTTATGTATATTATTATGAGCAAACCCAAACTGTACCCGGTTTTGAGCAGGGTTAACACCTTACAGACATACCGACGGAAATAGAGAACATGTTTTTCACGATCTAGGGACCGTAAAACGTCAACATCTGATAAAATCTGATTTTTTTTCTCTGCGGGATATAAAAAAAACATAACGATTATACATAAAGCTGATGTTTCTAAATTAAAAAAAAGAAAAAGAACTAATTTTTAATCCCGATTTTTAATTACCTTTTGCTATCGCGATTCCCCGTCTTAATATAGAACCCTTATTATATCCTTTCGCCACAAAAGCAAAAAATTAATTAATTTTTGCACGGCGATATAAATGGATAAAGTCTGACATTTTGTCGAAGAACAATTTATAAAATTTACCGTAAGGATTACCTACATAAAAGGTCTATTTTATTTTATGGGGCACAAAACGAAAAGTCAAGTTGAAAAGGTCGGCTAATATTATAAATAAACATAATTAAAGGAAGGTACGTCCAGCTAAACTGGCGAGCTTAATCTTATTGCAACCTATGTCAGGTCCGGACTTTGGCGATATACAGTACTAGCAAGTACGGCTGGGCAAAAATCGAATAACGTAACGAAAACTGCAAGATGGCCGACATGTCGTATGACAAAAGTCATATTCCAGCTAAATAAAATGAATTTTGGCATTTTCAATGACTTTTGTCATATGACATGTCGGCCATCTTGCAGGTTTACTGGGTGAATAGCCTTTAGAATCATGCGTTAGGAATAACGAGGCGGTCACCTTGATATTGAATGTTTTCTATTTTTCAGGTAAGCGTACGGTGAAATACCTGTTTTCAAATGGTTTATTAAACCTTACCGGAGGAACTGCTCGGTGATAAAAATATCTCGTCAAAACGGGCCAAGATGCTCTTGATGGTGTCCATCGCTTATGCTACGTCCGCTAATTTTCTTTTTCTATTTTTTTACGCCTCGTACTAATTGCAACACATGCGACTCACAATAAAACTCACTTTGCACTCGACGGCACAATAATATGAACTATGTAAGGGTATTCAGGTAGATGCGGGCGAGGGATGGGATATTTTTGTTTTCTTAATACATTTCTTCATCTGTGCGTCGACTTCGTCAATTATTGTCGCCAGCACAAATAATCCTCTCTATTTAACCAAGAGATGGTCTCGCCATGCGTTATTCACGTCGGCAGTGTTCAGTGTTGCCAAACGTAGCAGAATTTGCTTTTAAAAATGACGTAGAGGCGACACAAGACTTTTGACGTTTAAAGTTTTAGTTGTAAAGTGCCTTTTTTATTGGAATATTCAATGACCGATAGAACTTGAGCAAAATCGTGGAACCCATCTTTAAATCGAAAAGAGGTCCTCTTTCTGTCCGTGTGCCTACGCGTTTCGTGCGCGCCTGGCGGGTTTGCTCGTGTGTGTGTGTGAATCCCGGAGTTATCTGCTCAAATCTCAAAAATCCAAATTAAAATGGACAAACAATAGTGACAAGCCAGTGATGGCATAACGACAATATTTACTAGGCTGGGCCGAAAAAGTGAAAAATTGGAAATTGCTGACTATACATCTAAAAGTAATTTGTGGAAAATTTTATTAAAATCCTTAAATGTTTTGCCGCGCCCCTGTGACCTTGAAAATTAGTAAAAAGGCCGATTTTTCAATATTTAATATTTTTTAAATCTAAAATTATAATTTTTTTGTGACTTCTTGTGGATGTGGGAATGTGTATAAAAATAATTTTTTTAATAAAATATTTTTCTGTTGGATGGAAATTACAAATTTGTCTCTGAAAACGTTAAATTACGTGTAAATGAAGATTTTAAGGACAACTTTGTAATTTCCATCCAACAGAAAAATATTTTATTGAAAAAATTATTTTTATACACATTCTCACATCCACAAGAAGTCACAAAAAAATTATAATTTTGGATTTAAAAAATATTAAATATTGAAAAATCGGCCTTTTTACTAATTTTCAAGGTCACAGGGGCGCGGCGAAACATTTACGGATTTTAATAAAATTTTCCACAAATTACTTTTAGATGTATAGTCAGATATTGGCAAATATACCATTTGCAATTTCCAATTTTCCACTTTTTCGGCCCAGCCTAATATTTACCCTTTTTATAGTTGGCTACACTGCACGCAACACTAATTAATCTGTTGTTCTTATTGCGGGCATCTAAATCTATTTTACTCTCCTATTATTTGAAATTAATATTTGTTTTCGTTCGCTTTTATGATTTAAATTAATATTTTTATATTTTCTTCCATCTTTTTTAGATTTTTTTAAGAAATATCTAGGTCACAGGAAAAGCCTGTTACATAAATAATAAAGTTAAGTCTCCGTTTTTTTTTTAATCTTTGTGATTTTAATGAATTGATAAAATAGCTGAGAAGTTACAATGAAATATAAAAAAATGTCCCAATTTTTAGAAAAAACCATAAAATTTAAAAGAAATTTCATACTTTTTTTTATATTAACTTTCATCGTTTTTAAATTTTATTGTAATTTTTCTGCTTTACCCGGCTTTACCATTAAATTTTTCGAATGATCTTATGTGACATGAAAGATATTTATTTTATGATTACATATACATAAAAATTTAACAGCTTCACTTAATATAATATAGATGTTGCATTAATCTGATAAAAAATGCCATAGTTTTTTAATTAATTCTTCGATAAATTTTGTTAAAAAAAATATTGGAGTTTTTCTTTGATCGAAAGTAGTTAACCACATTTGGAAATGTGTAATGGCATATTATATACTATACAAAGCTGTTTATCTACAGGTTATTCCATAACTAAGGGGCTCTTCAGCAACAGGAGAGGTACTAGATTTAAAAATATGTCATTTAAGCTTAATTTCTTATAACAAAATATCTACTGTTAATTATTACGAAGTACAAGACGTTCAAAAGTTAATCTGTTCTAACAATAAAGGATTCAATAATTGATATAATATATATAATATTATAAAATCGTATTTCTTGCCCTCAAAAACATAGCTACACCAAATTTAATTCATATCCGCTAAACTATTTTTAAATCATTACCAGTTTTCTACAATCAACTTTTACTTGAGCCGCCATGTATCTCTTTAACGATGGATATTTTATCTGAAGAAACAAGATATACATGACCTTTTTTTAAGTCTACTATCTACATTTGCTGTGTGCCCCCCCCCTGTATAACTCTAGAGGTTACTTTTCAAAATTTAAAGTATGTATTCTCACCTTAATGGCATCGTACAATGACGCATCAGGACCGATATTAATTAACGGCCTGGCATCCTTCAGGACCCTTCTCCAAGTGTCCAATTTGTGCTCCTCCAGCTCCTCCATAGTCACACTGGGCGATTTGTAATACATTCTTAGAATCTTTATGAAGTCTGTGATGGTAAGCATTCCCATAAATTCCTGCTTTTGGCTATCCCACAAAGGGGCCGCCCTTACACCTAAAATTTGAAATTCGAACATTGGTTTTAAGAAATGCACCCTTACATAAAAATAAAATTGTGTTTTTCTTTTCAAAGTGGCTAACTTGATTCTAATTGGACAAATAAAATGACAACAGGCTATTAAAAATACCCCTTTTTTTGGAAGTCGATACAATTTTATCTACCACCCTCAGCCCTCAGCGCCAGCGCAGCGTCTGAATAAGTACAATAGTTCTTAATAGTTTTACTGGGACAAAAACTTTCATATTTTTGTCAATATGGCAGTTTTAGTATTTTGTAAAAAGAATATAACTATTTTAATTTCATTTATTTCGTACGGTAAATTATTTATTTTCTTCTAACCTTATATATATACAAAAAGCTAAAAAACTATTCAACTTACATACAAACCTAGTAATATATATACAGTGTGTGTATAAAGTCTTGAAACGGCTTAATAACATCACAATTTACTGGCCGATTTAAACCAAATTTGGTACAGTTGTGTAAGAGGATCTAACGCACCGAATGACGATATTGGCGTTGTTGCCAGCTTTTTAGTTTGTCTGGAATTCGAACGAATTTTATATTTTTAAATATAACACCCAGTATATTTTTACATTTTTAAATTCCACATAAAATTATAATTATTTTTTATTAAATGCATTATTAATCTATACTTCATAGTTTCCGAGATATTGACTCTCGAAAAGTGACATTTTTGAACTTTGACAGCTTATAACTTTCTAACAGTACGTCTTAGAGCAAAACGGCTTACATGTCCCTATCTTCAATTTTTATTATCTTCCCAAAAAAATCAACTTCCGGTTAAACCGGATGTAAGTCGAAAGCAGGAAATATAGTTGTTCCGGTTTAACTGGAAGTTGATTTTTTTGGGAAGATAATAAAAATTGAAGATAGGGACATGTAAGCCGTTTTGCTCTAAGACGTACTGTTAGAAAGTTATAAGCTGTCAAAGTTCAAAAATGTCACTTTTCGAGAGTCAATATCTCGGAAACTATGAAGTATAGATTAATAATGCATTTAATAAAAAATAATTATAATTTTATGTGGAATTTAAAAATGTAAAAATATACTGGGTGTTATATTTAAAAATATAAAATTCGTTCGAATTCCAGACAAACTAAAAAGCTGGCAACAACGCCAATATCGTCATTCGGTGCGTTAGATCCTCTTACACAAATGTACCAAATTTGGTTTAAATCGGCCAGTAAATTTTGATGTTATTAAGCCGTTTCCAGACTTTATACACACACTGTATAATAATGGTTTTATATCCTATGTAATAATAATCTGGTACCTATTTCAAAAATTTAGCACCAAATAAAAGTTGAATAAATATTAAGCCGGTCCTGTTTAATGTTCACATTATCCCGAGCATTATCCATAAAATGGGGTGAACTGCGCAAACTCTGTATCCCGGTTTAGTCCTCCATTTGGTCACAATCTTGTAACATGCCATTAGCAATATAATAGTTACATATAATATGTGAGGTACACAAACAGTGACTCATTTCTGGGTGCGTTAAAAAAAGCTTAAATTTTATTCTTCCAATACGAAACACAGTATTAAATAAATTTTAAAATAACGAATTAAACTTCATTATTTGCACCTAAAATTATTTTTTGGCAACGTTACACACCCACACATACAGCTGAGATAAGTCACGGCATGTTTTTTCGTTCACAAGTGTCGATTTAACTTTTTTTTTATGTTTAGCATGTTTTTATTGAAAAAATGTGTTGGTAGTATAAACAGTAATGGCCTTGGGGACGTTTTAGATGAGAGATGACTACAAAATATAATAATATACAATTTATTTTTGTTAAATATTTATTCCACTAAAGATGCATTATAAAATATATCACTAGTAAACTAAAGGGGCCCGTATGTAATTTGGGATCAATACCTGGTATTTTCAAATGATTGTTATTAAGAATCAAGCATATAGAGATACCATTTTCTTTATAAGCACAGTACATGAGCTCCAAACATACAGTGTAGGTGTTGTGGTCGTGGACCAACATAAACGTAACTTAATGATAGAAGCGTTTTGGACTTGGATTGTCTTTACTGGTTGTAGATCACGACGTTTCAACTGGTAAGTATCTCTAGTCGTCGACCACGTGGTCAGAAGCTGAAATCCTACATAAAGAACCACACCGGAGGAAGTTCAAGAAAGCTGCTGTTATACACCAGATCCCAGGTTGTTTTAGTAAGCATTATAAGATATAAGAAATATCTGGAAAACTTCGTTAAGTAGATGCAATCCTAGAATAATACCGCGCACGAATTAAACGCATAACTGCATACATCTCAGTCATGTTTCGGTGCACTTAGCTAGTATAAATAAAGCTGTAGTTGTTTTGCTTATTGAGTATTCACCTGAAGACGACTGGAGATACATACCTACCAGTTGAAACGTGGTGATTTAAAACAAATAAGGATCATTGAAACTGACCGAACCCCAGGTGTGTTAATCACCTGAAGAAATCCGTCACTCTAGCTGTAATCGTCAAATCTTGTAGTACGACCCTGTCTATGTTGTGTTTATATTTAGGTTCTTTTAAAGTTTGATACAACGGTAAAAGTTTGTCAGGTTTTAGGATTTTTTAGCTTTAATCTTATTCTAACAGTTTCCCTATAATGCGATATTCCGCTGCCAGTAAATGAAAATTAAAGATGTCTTAAAACTATCTCTTATAAAAGCATTTTGGCCATATACAATTTATAAATATTTCATATCAGATATACTTTAAATAACATAAAGAATAAAGTCCCTAATTAATTATTACATTTCATAAAACTTAGTGTCTCCCATAATTTAGCCCATTTGCACCAACATCTGTCTGCGACAGAATGGTGACGCATTTCCCACGTATTACCTATAATGTCTGCGACAATAATAAGCAATGCTGTTTTACCTTTTGTTACCAATTACGTCTGCGACTGTAATTGTGACACTACCCCTAAAAATACCCCTTTTTATAATTATCTTTGGTCTACGACCACACTCTGGTTTTAATTGGTTCCCCGTTAATCTGCAATTTATTTTATTACATATCGCCCTATTTTTGTGTACGTAGGATTATTAAAATTATTTATCATTTTAGTTACAGATTATTTTTATAGATTTACGTACACGTTTGGTATAAAGGTACTACGTAGTTTAGTGAAAAGCCGAGCGACAACGATCTTCAGTAGTGAACACTCAAGTCATTCCTACTGTCGGATCGGACATTTCAACATATAAAAGTGGAATAAAACAGAAACAACGATCTAAATAACATTTTGCTATTTTAAAATAAACGCAACTGATTATATCGTTTTTTCCCGTGTTGTCTTTATATATATATATATAAGAACAGCTAATCCATACATACCATTATATACTAAGGCAAAGAACGCTTTCTTCACAAGCAGCTGAGTATCGAAGACCACTAGTTTCGCAGACGTAGGTATGAGATCGTAGCACTTGTGAAACTTGAAGAACTTGACGAATATTTGAGATTCATCTTCTTCTGCAAAGAAAAACATTAATTAAACAAAAATATATAAGTAGATATTTTATTTAGAAAAATAAATCCTAAAAAACGTTAAAGGTATGATTATTCTAAGAATATTACATTAATACTAAATCTTCTTTAACTTTTTTGACATGTATTGAGTAAAATTAGTTTCTTGATATCAATAACACTAAAAACGTCCTTATAAATATGTTATTACATTCCCTCTGACCCCTGTTCGCAAAATTAAACCGGCAAAGTACAAATGATTCAATATTTTTATCTACAAGTATATAATGTAAGTTGTGGTTTTTGGAGTATAATGCCATATATTACTCCCTTAGGGAATAATAACGAGGTATTAATAGTCCTTTTTCCAGCTTGAACTCCAATCACAAAATTTCTCAAATGAAATAATACCATGGAAACGCGTAGTGCTTGTGTATTTGTATCGAGATGGATGAAAATAAAGTCTTTTTCTTGTACACCTTTAAAAATTGTACAACTAGTTGCAGCAATAACATCTACCTTAATACCGAAAACATCGAAATCCATTTATATTAAACCGTGTGCAACCTTCAACGAATGGCCTCTTCGAAAAATGCTAATTTTCCGAAAATATTCTGCTGACCATTTCGCTAAATTAAGTGCAAAATACAAACCATCTTCATTATGATTATTCTATCCAATAATTAAATCGATGTTGAGAATAAACCATGACGTTGATCTGGAAAAATATTGCAAACAACGAACGTTTTTAAAAAGAAAATCTGATGGATTTCAAGCAAAGAGGTCTTCTACGCTGACCCCGGAACAAATGAGGAAATTTAATGACAAAGCTCCTGATGAACTTTTTCTTTTCCATAAGGTAAATATACATAGTATGTATTTGATCTGATCTATTCAAAAACTCTTATTCTTATTTGCTTCAGGTAATATTAATTATTGGAATTATGGGCGCATGCCGCTCAAACGAGCTTTATCAAATGAATAATAATATAGAAGACGTAAAGGATTTCCAGAGTTATTAATAACAATACTCAAAACAAAAACCAAAATTGAACGGAAATTCATCATAAACAGTACGTTTTACAATATCGTAAAGAAGTACATCGATCTCCGTCCGACTCATGTAAAAACCAATGCATTCTTTCTAAATTATCAAAAATCCAAATGTGCCAGATAACGTACAGGAAAAAACCAAATTTGCAGATCTTGGTGGACAAATTGCCAAATATTTGAACTTGCAAATTCTCATTGTTAACGCGGATCATCTGCCACTGTACATTGATGGAGGAGTCGAAATAACTGGATTAAAACGTCGGGGGGGGGGGGGGGGGCTGAAGATCTACACAGGTAGCTGAAGAATACATTGATCAATCTATGATAAACAAGACAACTACAGCAAATACTATTGCTATACAGATATATAGTAATGAAGCATCTTCTTCCTTTACAGCCACCGAAATTCCAAATATTTGTATTGAAAACTCTTCCTTTCCCTTAATGATAGTTCACGACTGATTCAGTTTATTAATTGGACTATTACTAAATAAAGTTGTTCATGAAAAGTATCAAACTAATAATTTAGTAGTAGATAAAGTAGAGTATACTACTCCCAATAATGGTTATTATTCCCTCAGAATGTTCCTTGGGGGTAATAGCTATCATTGTTGGGTCGTTGTATAATCTACTATTAACAAACATTTACAGTTGTATTCACTAAATGGGTCTAAAATTAAAACTGCAGTGAATATTTTTATGCACTTTCAGAAAGTGAGAGACAACCAATCGTTGCATTGATGATGAAGATTTGTATGTATAAATGGCCATATATTTACATGTACACGACGAAGATGGCCAACAGGTGAAATAGGTGCTGCACCTTAGATAGAATGCCGTGTAGATAGGCATTTTGATCGTACGCCATTGCACCGGGCACCGAAATGAAAGGAAAAACCACTTTTAAAATGGTTAAATTAGGATGCAGAATTAAAAAAATTTAATTAAGTTTAGAAATTACTAAAAACTGTTAAGGAAATTAAGGTCATGGTTTACGTACTTTAAATTCCACTCTACTGAGAACATTAAAGCACACAGCTTCGTTCCGAATTCCCTGTGGGGCCATCAAAAACATATAAATAGCCCTAAGGGCACCACAGTAAAATCAAATGATATTTGGATCGATTTTGTAATACACTCTAGCAGTGGAAAAAAATTCACTGGATCGATAACTTTTATCGTTACCTATATGTAACAATGATATTTAAAAAATAAAATATCGATATAGTCATAAGTCGACTGTTTTGATATTCAATATTGGATTTTTAATATCGTCTACTTAGATCTAATTTTGATTATCAAAGGAATTTATTTTTGGATTTTTGATACGCTTCCCAGAGTGGTGTCACAAGTGGGGTGTTGTTATTTAAGATTTTAAAGTGGATGCTTTAGAGGTGGGCGAAGGTGGTCCGCAAAATAACTAATTTCTATTCCCAGCGTTTTTGTAGAAATTGTATTTTTGGTTTTTGATATCTTCTTTAGTGTAGAAAATGTTAGTTTTTAAAACGTCACCCTGTATACATATAAATATTTAGTCAAAAACATAATAAAGTATATATTTTCAAATTGTTTGTTTAAACATGTGCCATCCGTAACAAATTACGAACCGCTCTGCAAATAAAAATAAGAATTATTGTTGTAATAAAAAACGTGTCACACAATTATTTAAGGAAGTAGTTTTCTTGATGCCATGATATCCGTGACTATCAGGTTCCACAATAATATCCTGATGAATTGAAATTAATGCAAAAGCACTCATCGGTACATAAATCACGTTATGGAAATGAAAGAATATGATTATTCTATTATGATACTATGAATGGGAAAATTATTGTTATATTTTTTTTATTCCAGAATTTGTTGTTTAACATTCCGGAGGGTAGCCCCTCGAGCCATCCCCTCCCCCTCCTCCCAACGCCTACATGCTTGATTGACCCCCACAATAATAGCCAACTTTACTTCAATTTACTCAAAATACTCTGTAAAACAGTGGCTGCTCTTCCAGTCCGCAATTGATCCCGTGGGTTTAGAGCTTGGCGGAAGTATCCGAAGATATCACAACGACCGAGCGGTAGCCGAACGTTAAAGCAAATTGGATATCTTAGCGCGGGTCGGGTTATCAGGCGCAACACTCCGCAGCCAATGTAGACATGTTTCAAAGGCTGGTCGAAGGTCGGTGGTATTGTTTTGATTTTACTTTCGGATTCTTTCATTGATTAAAATCGATATTGTTTACTGTTTTTTTTTGTAATAGTTCCCTATTTTTATGGTCCGTATATGTGAATTAAAACGTAGGTAATGCAGAAAATTAAGTAACCAAAAAGTGCTAACAAACTTAATTTTGCGAAATTAATTGAATTCAAGGCAACTTGCGCGTTGCTAAGTAGGTATCGAGAGTCGTTAATAAAAGGACTATGCAATTCCAACGAATGTGTCATTCAGCACTTTTCCAATTCTAAAGAAGGAATAATCGACCTTAACTTCAAGAGTATTTAAAGCTCCATTTAAAGCTAAGATATTTATTTGTTTTATAAATTTACTACTGACCTCTTAATATAATTGACCACGAGACGACCATGATGTAAATAGGTTTTCCCGAAGTAATTCCTGGATGACAAAATGTTTATCTCATTAAATTAACAAATTATAATAAAAATGCGCCGATATTCTCCGTAAATAATGACTACCTATACAAAATGTCTACGCGAAACTTCGCAATTAATCAGGAAACACTGCTGGCATAAATTATAAAAAAATTACTTTATAAGCCCAAATCGCCCTTAGTTATGATCCAGGGGTCTTAATTTATTTAGTCGGTTAAAGAAAGTTACTATAGTTGCGAACCGTCCTGTTTTACCAAGACACGTCCTGGTTTTTAGGGTAAACAATAATTTGTATGATCTTTGGTATTTTTTCAGTTTAAGGTGGGATTAACCACGCCATTTTTATGGTCAATTCGATTTGCCTACCTATTGACGATTCGCATGCCAACTGCAATGCTGTGTTGATTAGAGTAATTATTTTTATGCTTTTGGAATACGAAGAAGAAAGACAGACATATTCTGGAGCTGGTAGCGCAAGGCAGTTATTAGTCAGCCGGTCATAGTTTTGTTTACTTTCGTGTTTTGTGCAATTACGGAACCTTTCCTGGTTAAAACAAACACATATTCTTTAGAATTCTTAAAAGAGATGACATCTAGATAGACAATCATAATATCCTGTTACCAGTAAAAATTGTTGTTTTTACTTCAGTTCTGAAAATCGACGTGTTTACTTTTAAGGATTTTAAGGTAAATTGTGGCAATTTTAGTGGTTTCAAAAAACTACTTTTTTTAATAGTTTCTGTGCATTTATTTAAATAAGCACTTGTTGTTTCAAACATCTAACTCCCACCGAGTATAAATGGGAAAATAATGAGGATGAAGACGAATCAAATACTCTTAAATGCATTGAGAACTTGCCCAAACTGATGGCCTGACGGCCTGATCATACACACCTTCAGATACACCTGCGGCATCGTCAGGTTCGAGGGATGCACGAACGTATTTTTGAATTTTGTCCGGTCGCCTGAACCAGTCCTAACTGACAGGAGTACCGGAGCATACACACCTTAGGCGACCGTCCTTCAGTCGGAGGACTATTCAGTCTTAACTGACGGACCTGCCGAATCGTGTGTAACCACGTTAAGTTGAATAAGAGCACTGTGTAAACAACTCGATATATAATAGCACTACAGAGCATGGGCGTCCATAGGGGGGTGCAAAACAGGCACTTGCCCCCCCCTAGGCGTCCACATTACTATTTTATTTCATTATTCAGTATAAATATTGAATAGTACAGTGGTTAGTTAGTAGATAAAAAAATATTGTTAAAGTTTTTGCCCCCCCCCCCCCCCCTGAAAAACGCCCTATGGACGCCCTTGCTACAGAGGATGTTTTAGGTTCATTTGGCCTGCCGTTATGATCAGCAAAAATGATAGATCTTCATTTCTACATACTCTCGTGCGGAAAAAATGCTACAACAATTACATAAATGTGTGGTTAATTTTATTCTCTAGTAAAACCAGTTAACAAGAGATTTGTCAACAACAAAAATTTAATTGAATTTAAAAAATATGTTTTTAACAAATGTTCAAAATGACCTCCATTTTCGTGTTTGCAAAGATTAATACATTTAAAAAAATTGAAGTATTTCGTCATAATTTCTCAAAGTGTCAAATCCAGTTTGAATACGTTCTGTATCCACTGGCCTAGAATACACAAGGGTTTTCAAAAGTTCCCAATAAAAAGTAATCCATCGGGGTGATATCTCAGGGGATCGAGCTGGCCAATTGGCGAGTGCATCGATGCCTCTGCCTATCCATTATCCAACTATTTAGATACTGTTCGTTCAAATAATTACGTACGTAGAAAAATTATTAACTTGACACTCAGTATCTTAGAAATCACCCACTTTTGGACAGAGATAAGTTGGGTTAGATCGTCATATTTAAGTCTCAGGAATTTGTGGTAGCATTTTTTCCGCACTTTTTAGATGTATAAATGTTATATAATAATTTATAAAAGAGAATTTTCCGAATCACCAACGCCGCGTCAACAAGGCGGTCGTGTCAACAAAGAGCTTTAAAGCCTTGGGATTTTAGCAAGTACGCGACCTATTTATAAAACTCCACAAAGCTCTTATAAGTATTTAGGCCAACATAAATACAAAAAGGTATTTAAAATGCCAGAACATTTCGCCTTATTTCTTTTTCTCTATGAAAAGTTGCCTAGACTAATAATTCTAAAAATAACTTTTTTTCCGACAAGAAAGAAAAGTCGCAAGGGAACGGAAACAGAGATGTCGTTATAAAGCTATAAACTTAGAAAGGTCAAAAAAATTATTATCAACGTTATTTATACGAACAAAGTTGTTTAGTGTTTGTGTACTTTTGTTTTCAAATAATGTAACATTTTTGATGAAAAAAAAATTATTATAGATCCTGATTTCTATAATGTTTTTGTACATTAAATCTGTAAAGGTCGTGCTGTTGTTTTAAATATACAGCGTTATGATAGAAGCCCTGAAATACAAACGTATATTTCTAAGTTGACTTTCAGTTAAACAGCCTCATTTTAATTTTAATGCCTTAACCCAAGCATTTCAACATTCTACAGACATTCTTTTGGATGTTCTCCGTTGTTTCCAAACCACAGGAAATCGGAAAATAAACACCGTGTCTCTTTAACCGGTACAATTACCAGCGCTAACCTTTCTCTAAAAGTTCAGCCAACCACTCTTTGTAAGCCTGGGATATTTGCTCGAACTCCTTGATTTGATCTATACGATACACCTCCTCATCTTCCTCGGCTATAGGGGGCAGCACTAGGCGAAAATGGTTCGAGTACAGGTGCAGCCGCAACATGAGCCTCGGAGTAGGCAACCACCATTGCGCGGTTTAATCAGTGCACACGCGGACACACCACTGATCGCGTCGGTCATAGTTATTGGTTCATTTAATGAGCTCGCTTGGACACAGCGTAGACGTATAATGTTTAAGAAGTCACTATTATTAAACACATATTATGAACTTTGTTTATAATATTCGTTAGTTTGACTAGAGTAGTGGAATTATTAACTGGAATAAATTCAGTATTAAAAATTCCTTCTATTTGCTGAAAAAAAAACAACAGAACTACGGCTACGTTTGGCATATTTTTTTCGTGTCTTTTTGGTGGTAGAAACCGCCCCTAACTTTTTTTTCAAATGTAAAGGTAGGTGTTGGAAAGGGCATAAAAAAGGGAATACAACTTACTATTTACTTTTGCATTTCGGTAATCTAGAAAGCAAAAAAAAACTGGCAATTGTAGTAACAACTGGTACTACACTTTGGCTTTTGCCAGCGCAGACTTTAAAAAAAAGGAAACATGTAGGTAATTGATAAGGTTGTTTGTTTTATTTCCTGTTTAGAAGAAGTGAAACCTTATAATGTTGTAGTATTTTGTGCTGTATAAACGGTTACTTTATTGTAGTATTATTTTAGCTATACTAAAATGAGCTTACACAAAATCATAATTTTAATGATGGATAGGAAGAAGGGGTACTATTGAATGGACGCCACGATCGCTGGACCTTAATCCTCTAGACTAGACTATTCTTTTGGGGTCACCTAAAAATTATAGTTTACGTAACAAAACCAGAAAATGTAGAGGAACTTATGCAACGTTTCCTACACGAAATTCGCCAAATAACCCCGGATATGTGACATAACGTCAAAATTTACTTTGGATTGGAGGTTTGTCAAGAAAAAAATGGGCAACATTTCCAACAATTTTTAAAATAAACCAAATTGCGTCGATATTACCGAAATGCAAAAGTAAATAGTGGGTCGTATTCCCTGCATATCACAATACATACCCTTACATTTGAAACAAAAAAATTGGGGGCGGTTTCTACCCCCAAAAGAGGGTTAAATTTCAGACACGAAAAAAATATGCAAACTAAAAATAAAGAGGCTTCGTGATACTGAATTTATTCATTCCACCCTGTATATCCAGTGTGACCAGTAAAGTCCGCATCATATAGGATTTTTTTTATCAATAGCTTTATTCGAAATTTGTTTTTGGCATCAAGTTCTGCTTCGATCGAGATGAAAATTAAGCAAAAAAATAGTAGTCACGTGATTCTCATTATCTGTCAAATGTTAATTTTTTCCAAAAAATAATTCAAAAGTGGGGTTATTTCTGAAAATATGGAAAAAAGTTAAGAGGAAAAGTTTTTTTAAATGAAGTTTCTAGCCCACATGCAAATTTTCAGCTGCATACGATAATTTTTACCCATATTTTGTAAATTGCACCACTTTTGCAAAATAAAACTCAATACAACCTACATAAAACTTCTTAGTTTTGACAATGCTTTATTTCAGATACATTTTCTTTAAAGTAGCGCCATAATAAATGTGTGTTTTTCTACAAAATCAAAATTGGGCTATTAAAATTTGGTCGCATGTGATGCAAAGTATATTTGTTTCTGACCCTGTTTAAGGTAACTTCATAAAACGTAGTTTGTGTCTGAAAGTAATACACCTTAATATTAAGACAAAAAAGAACACAGTGTCATCAGTAATAAAGTGTTCATTACGTGGAAAATACATTTTAGTGATGGGTAAAAAATCAAAATTATCTTATGCAGCTGAAATTTTGCATGTGGGCTAGAAACTGCATTAAAAAAAAACTTTTTCTAATAACTTTTTTCGATATTTTCAGAAATAACCCCTTTTGAATTATTTTTTGGAAAAAATTAAAATTTAACAGATAATGCGAATCACGTGACTACTATTTTTTTGCTTAATTTTCATCTCGATCGAAGCAGAACTTGATGCCAAAGTCAAATTTCGAATAAAGCTATTAATAAAAAAAATCCCCTATAATGCGGACTTTACTGGTCACACTGTATATATAATTATTCTTCTTTTTTTTTACAGTGTTGTCTAATATGTTTCCCGTTTGTCTCGTTTTCTCTTGCAAACAAATCTCCATAACCTCGAACTTAGCCTTGGGGTTGTTATCAGTAGTCGAAATTTAAATGGCCTTATCAGTGTTAGGCAATTAAATGCGCAAAAAGTGTTTGTTCCTAAATCTTATCGCAAAAACCATACTAGAAAATAAAAATAGGTACATAAGTTTTCCATTGGCTGTTAGATAGTAGGGTAAGATATAGACTATTCACGGTTGTCTTGAGGGGGCAGCTAAAATTCGTTTAAAGTTTATAATTTTTTGTTTATTATATCATATATTATTTTACTATACTATTCCGCCCATTTTACCCTAGTGGCTTTAATTTCTATCGACGGCGACGCCTCGATGTGGAAATGAACCGAAACTGTACTTAAATGATTTATTTTAACACTAATTTAAGATGCATATTATAGGCCGCCGCGAAACAAACTTTTCGTTGCCGGTGACAACTGGAAGATTTGTTGATGGTACATCGTATATTAAAACTATGGAGAACTAGAGGGTAGGAGGCCGATCGACAATGGCAGTATTTTCAATTTCTGTCCCGGTTTTTTGGTTAGTTCGCTAGTTGACCGATAGATGCTCTCTCTTCGCAGGTGGGCTGGTGTCGTCTTCTTCTTCTTCGTTTTTGACTTTTACTTTTGACAATTGACATTTTATTTTTCGAAATAACAAATAACGATTAAAGACAAGACAAGACAAATAACGTTGTATTGTAATTAATTTCCATATTTATAATGAATAATGGTAAAATTTATAAAAGTAGAGTTTCCTTTGTGTCGGGGTGTGAGACAGGATCTTCTTCAGAGAGGCAACGCAGCCAAATCAGTATCTTTCTAGCTTCAATACCTGTTTAGTTGCTCACTTTAAAAATACCCTCTGTAGCTAGAATGTTTAATACCCTGTATTTTAAAAACCAAGCATCGTTGGAACTTTATACAGGCCGAGTTTACTAATAAGTATTACAAAGTAAGTGTAAATTCATATAAAAGTCCTTATTTGTTCCTTAAAGAATTAATGTTATTTATGTATCAAGGGTACTAAGTAGATGATTATGCACTGAGGGCGACAGTCTTACAAAGCCGAGGGCCTCTGGCCCGAGGGTTCGTAAGTCGCCCCAGGGTATATTATATCCCGAGTTATATCCATTAGTACCCGTGGTGCATACAAACTTTTATGTCATACCAGTTCGTTTTGAATAATAAATATTTTTTTTTAATTTAATTTGATTTACCAATTTTTTATATTTACCTACGACATTACCTCAACAGTATTAACATGTTTAATGTGTCAAAGTCAAAAATCAAAAATGGAACAAGATGCATACTTAATGCAACACTTAATGCCCGCGCGGGCCATAAAGTAATCCATTATGTAAGTGGTATCTAAGGTATAAAAACACAATAATGTACTGATATGACATAAAAATAAAAATAGTTATCGCGTCCATAAGAAACCATTTATTCGATAGCCCACTTCGAACGCGAGCGCCATCTTACGGCGACTGGTAAAGCTGAATTACCGATGCTAATTTGGGACCGAATCCAATGCATTGCGATCGGCTTCCTACCCTCTAGTTCTCCATAATTAAAACGTAGAGAAGCCGGTATGTTACATGAAAAAATGTGCGAAAGCGACTACAAAGATTATGTTTAGTGTAGAAAAAGTTTAGAGTGCTGCTCGGAATACTTATTTCCCACGAGTATGATTTACATCAATCGGTAAAGCTCGTGGATAAATTGACATCGATCATGCGATTATTTTTAAAAACCTTAATTTGAAAACAAAGTGATTAAAAAAGTAAATAATGAGTTTTAAAAGTTTTAAGCACCAAATTTGTTGTCGTTGATGTAGCAGTTTTAATTAACAATTTAAAATAATGCAAAAACAAATTTAAACTGCACAAACACAAATATTAACTCATAATAATTGCGAAACTCAAATAAATTATTTAATTTTTTTCAATTTAATTTCTTTTTAAGTGTTTAATTTAGAGCTTTTTGCTTTAAAAAAAATAAAGGATAATTTTTAGAGTCAATATATCACCGAGTAATTATTTTGTCCAATAAAACACCATCATCATTAACATACCACAACCATAATAGACATTTACGTTTATATCCGTACAGGTACAGCTTATCTCCTGCGCAAACAAAAGTTACGTTTTATGGGTGAAAAAATGTGTCAGTACGCACAGCTTGCTAGTCACACCCCTTGCCGCCCTACAGGTATGGGCATGCGCACAACCTTCTTGTTATTAGGTTTTCCTTGTTCAGCTCGAAATACTCTTCAGAACCGGCTCGGCGCCATTTTTGTTGTTGTGTTTTACGTTTTCCCTAAGGATTTCTTGAAAAAAATTTTAGTGGGGAAGATTAAAATTCTACCGTTTTGATTTATCGTCCTTAGTAAACTACCCCAAAGGGGTAAATTACCTACTATATTATGAATTTCCAAAAAAAAAACGGAGGGAAAAAATTACTGGATAAAAACTTCAAAAAGTACCTAGGAATTATCGTCTTTTACTGAATCAATTAGTTTTAGAAAAATATTACTGAATCTTCAAAATCTACGGCAGCCGAAACGAACGATGAAGCCTTTGTAAATATTTTATGAGAGCTTTAAGCGTAATGCTTACCTAATTTGTTTTGTCGTTTTATACGCCTCATTATCAAATTAAACCGGTTTTTAATCAAAAAGTTGTTGCGTATCTGGTTTAGTAAGTATCTTTCAACTTTTTTTTTACATAAACAGGACACTAAACAGAGATAAAATTGAAAATAATGATAAACCTGCCTGTAAAAAGGTAACGTAAACAAACAATTGAGTTTACAGAGTTGGGAGGGTGAACAATGCCTGAAACCCTACCTCATCAGTAGAATACGGATATCAGGTAGTGTGTAGTGTAGCCAAAGGACCGTAAACCAGGTCGGCATGAGGACTCGTTGAAAAATATTATTGATTACTACCCATTCCCCCCAGTCCCCCTCCCCTTTTATCGCGCCAAATACGTAACAGAGTAGATAAAAATTACTTAGTTAACAATTTATGATGTTCCAGTACGCTATTAAACTGAAAATGAAAAAACATCAACAGCCACAAAAGGAATAAAAGTAAATTGGTCGCTTTTTACAATGGCCCGGCAATATGTGAGGTTAGAATTCGCGTGGTGTCGCAATGCGCAGCCGTGTTCCAATTTCGACAGGCTAGTCGACATACCGTCGTATATCGTAGAAAACCCATTCAAAGGTATGGGAATATTTTAAAGTAAGAAATAATAGAAGCTTTAAAAAATATGGCATAAAATGATTCGTTATAGTTAATTATTTTTCTAATAATTAGGAAAAAAAAATCAGTATTTTTAAACACAAAAGTTTAATAGTTCTTGACCCCATAGATATAATTTTTGGCTCACTTGCAGCAAAATTGTTTACTATCGAGTTTAAAAACCCCATTATTTCTTATTTTTGTTGTGTTGTGCTTTACACACCGATAGTTTTTAACAATTTTTCAATTTTTTTTGCATAGAATCATTTATACTGAACATGGGTTTGTTTTTAAACTAAAAATAGTGTATTTTTGCAGGCATAGTAAGTTATGGTATAAATCTTAATCTTAACTAAAAAATGAAGTAGAGTAAACCTGAATTATCAGCATAAAATATTGTATTATACCTAACCCATGGAGACTGACTTACTGACCCCTAATATGGAGAAGGTCTAGGCTATTAACACGAGAAAATATTTTGAAATTTAAAAAAGTTTCGAAGTAAAACGGTGAAAAATTATTTTGCGTATCTATGTGAACGGGTCCTCCAAAGACGTTTAGAGTAAAACTGGATAATATCTTTAAAAATTTTACATACAATAATATAATAAAATAATAATACGAAGGGAAGTGAGTAAACAATAACAACTAACACATCAACGTATAAAAATAGCCCCAACAATTCAAAACATGCGCCTAAAAATACCGCAAAAAACACAAACTCCGATATATTTTTACATTGGCAAGCAACTATGTAATGTTTAGGTTTGTCCAAGTTTAATTGTAACTTATTTATAGGAACTCGGACTATACAGAGTAGATAATAATAATGCTCGATTTTCGGCTATTCGGAAACTGAAAATTGAAAAACGTTTACTCGAATTCACATTTAGAAAACGCGACGGAGTGACCCGATTCGAAAATCGTAGGCGATTGGTGGATTTTTTGGGAAATTTGCGCGATGAAAGCCGGGGATCGACTGCCGATTTTCGGCTCATATTCTATTATTGGCCGCCAAAAGGCGTCGGGGTGCCAAAATTTCGCTGACCGGGCGTCCAGGCAGGTTTGTTTTATTATTGTGTCGATTCGACGAGCTTAACACACTAAGTTATTATTTTTATACCTTATATTATACTTTATACAGGGCGAATAAACAAAATATTACAGTGCAATAATAAACGAACAGCGCTCTTCCAGTCGAACAGTCTCAGGACGCCCGGTGTGGACATTCCTGCTATGCTGCCACATATTCCGGCAGTTGCCTCGCGCCGCTGTCGGTTGGTAGTCTAAACTAGGGTTCGGAATTTTATTCGAATAATTCGAATATTCGACTATTCTAAATAGAATTTTTTGTTAGTTAAAAAATTCGACTATTCGAATATTTGACTATTCGACTATTTAAATATTCGACTATTCAAATATTCGACTATTCGAAATTCGAATGTTCGACTATTCAAGTATCTATTCGACTATTTGAATATTTGAGCATTCGAATATTTGACTTTGTTCGGATATTTATATGTTCGACTATTCGTGTTTTCTGTGAAACTGTAAATTTTAACGTCAAAAAGAAAAACAAAAATAAAATTATAAAGTCTTATTTAATTAAATAAACATAGGTTCTACCGTGATTAAACGACTGTATTTCGATATTTAAATATTCGACTATTCAAATATTCGACTATTCGAAATTCGAATATTTGACTATTCGACTATTCGAATAACATACCAAACGACTATTCGAATACTTATATTTTAAAAATTCCGAGCCCTAGTCTAAACTAGGGGCTGGGCAAAAATTCGATATATCGATATTTTTATCGATATATCTACAGTGTCACCAGTAAGTCCGCATCATATGGGATTTTTTTTTATTAATAGCTTTATTCGAAATTTGACTTTGTCATCAAGTTCTGCTTCGATCGAGATGAAAATTAAGCAAAAAAATAGTAGTCACGTGATTCGCATTATCTGATGAATAACTATATTTCCTGCTTTTGAGTTACATCCGGTTTAACCGGAAGTTGATTTTTTTGGGAAGATAATAAAAATTGAAGATAGGGACATGTAAGCCGTTTTGCTCTAAGACGTACTGTTAGAAAGTTATAAGCTGTCAAAGTTCAAAAATGTCACATTTCGAGAGTCAATATCTCGGAAACTATGAAGTATAGACTAATAATGCATTTAATAAAAAATAATTATAATTTTATGTGGAATTTGAAAATTCAAAAATTTACAGGGTTTACCCTTCAAAAAATGGAAAATTTTGGATTTACGCCCTCTAGCGGTGGATTCAGAAACTTAAAAATATTTTCCAGGTTTTTCTCTTGGCCGTTTTAGTAATAATTTTTTTTGCCGCAAGCCTCTACGATGGATAGTTTCCCAGATACAGTACCTCGCATTCTTAGTTGGCCACCCTGTACATGTAGTTGTAGGTAAACAAATTGTTATCGCAATTGCCTGACCAATAGTATATATTTGTATATTGCTATTATGACTAGCTGTGTAAATTAAAGTAAAGCTTTATTTATTCTATTCTAATATTTTTCCTTCGCTATTTAGTGAATATTTTTGAATTCCACATTTCATTTTATGCAACAAGAGTTCGTTTTACCAATTTTGTCAATTGAATTGTATCTCAATAAATATGTATATCCCAGTTAAATAAAATATCTCAAATCTACTTGGGCCAGGGGGGGGGGGCAAGCGCACCCCCTTGCGCCCCCCCCCCCCTTCGGACGCCCTTGACTGTATATATCGAATAAGGATATTTAAAAAATAAAATATCGATATTTATCGATATTATTGATTTTATCGATATATCGACTATATCGATATTCGATTGGAATTTCAATATCGTCCTTATAACACATTTAAGGACCAATATTTAATTCAATCTTTTTTCTTCATGTTTTCATAATTAGAGTCTCTCCTTGAAATGAAGGTACGGAGTTTTACAGGGCACCTAAGAAAATATTGATATATTTATAATATAATATTTTAATGTTTTATCGATATATCAAATAACGATATTTAAAAAATAAAATATCGATATATCGATATTATCAATATTATCGATTATATCGATATTTTTTTAAATATCGATATTCGATATTGGAATTTCAATATCGCCCAGCCCTAGTCTAAACTCTCTAAACCCGGCTAATGGCTTTCCTGGGTTTTATACTTTTACACTTGAGTCTTGGAACTTTTATAGAATCCGAAAGTTTTAAGTACTACTTAATCATTGTTATTTTTTCTCGACGAGGGAACTCGCATGGAAATTAAATTTTAAAAATAATGCTCTTAAGCGTAAGCGTATATCATGACAACCTGTCTCCAGGCAATTATGGCCTCTACTTGACGGGAGGAAAACCGCAGCGTTATTACAGCAAATTCGGAAAGATCTAAGAAATATCACTGCCGTAGTCACCATACATTGCCTTTTCGGTAGACACGCCGAACGTATGCAAATACCAGCTAACGACTTCTGTAGAAGTTGCAGAGATGAAGAAGAGGAGAGGTGTAAATGCCCTGGTCTCGCGAGAAGAAGGTTCAATGCCATAGGCGAGCCATTCTTTAACGATCTGGAGAAAGTAAGCTACTTACAACTGGGTTGACGCACTAAGTTTATTAACAGCAGTGGCTGATTATTTAAATGAAATGAGCTACCAAGATTCTTCGTTCTACGTCGCGTTTACCATCAGGCAACTGATGCGGATAAGTTCCGCGGAACACGTGTGATATCACAACGGTCCTCATTGAACTACATGAGACTCTTTGGATAGTGCCAGCAGGCTGCCACTCTAACCTTAGCTAATATCATTAAAAGTTCACAAAGAAATGCTTTTTTTAATCCTCTGGATTAAAGTTAAGCGATGAAAGTTTGCTTGTGACGTCAAAGCGTAATACATAGCGCGAGAGGGGCTACTCTCTACTATTCATACTACGTGACGTCACACGGCCAACTTTAATAATTGTTTATAAAAAATTAAGGAGTGATACTTAAGACGTAATAAAGGGTGATTCAAATTGAGTTTCCACATTACAGCCTAAAATAATATTGAAACGCGACTGTATTTTTCAACGGCAATGTGAGATTTCTAACCTAGAAACATGAACAAAATTATTCATAGAGCAATACACCACGGAACAACGCGTTAAAATTGTCGAAGCGTATTATGAAAATGGCGACGAAAAATACGTTTCGTGCTCTACGTGAATTTTTTGCGCAAAATCGACCTTCTGAGAGGACAATTTGGAATTTGGTCCAAAAATGTCAGCAAACTAGATCCGTAGGTAACATTAAAACCCCTCATTCATGCTCGTAGAGGTGGTTCGGAACAAAATATTGCCGTTGTTCGCGAAAGTGTGGCCGAAAACCCAAGCACATCGATTCGTCATCGATCGCAGCAAGTAGGCCTTACATATATTCCACTACACAGCGAATTTTAAACAAAGATTTGAAGCTACACCCATACAAACTCCAAATAACGCAGGAATTGAAGCCTAGAGACCATCAACAGCAACCAAGCACTATTGCAGGGCTCATACAGAAGATCAGACGCGAAATATAGCCGGCATAGAACCTGCTTTGTGCCGCTGAGTCTGAGTAGTCGAAAATTTTGACAAACGGATTACGACATTCCATTTGAACCGCGGCGGCCATTTAGCAGATATCGTCTTTCATACCTAATTGTAATGAAGTAAACTTAAAGGGCAAATACAATTTTTTTCATTGCTTTAAATTTTTCGTGTTTTATTTAATACTTTCATGTGGAAACTTAAATTGAATCACCCTTTATTTTGTACTAGCGTGTACCCGGCCTGCGTTGCAGCCCGGCATTATACGACGTGAGATAATAAGGCGAACAAACCCGAACAAACCTCAAACTCAACCGTTTGCCGGCCCGTCCACAATTCACATCCATGCATAAAACATAGTCTGTCTTCGTCTATTCCGGCTTCGGTGCTTCGGATCGATCGTTGAACGGGCCGTGGACCGGTTAGGTTGGGTCGTTCGTTCTCCCTACTCTAATTTATCAGTGTTTCTCTATAATATTATGCATGTATTATACATAAAAACCTTCCTCTTGAATCCCTCCATCTATTAAAAAAAACCGCTTCAAAATCCGTTGCGTAGTTTTAAAGATTTAAGCACATATAGGGACATAGGGACAGGATAGCGACTTTGTTTTATACTATGTTAAGATATGTTTTTTTTTGTTGTGGCTGAACATATCTGAGCAATAATAGTTATTTTTCTATTAACTGCGGAAAATATGTTTTTTTTAATGGCACATGAGATTGTCAATTTTTACCGATACCGATAGATCGAGTCAGACACCTCAACGATTTCTTTTATGGGATGATTATAACTACCTACTGAACTAGTTAACCGTTATATTTTCTTTACAAAAAAAAAAAAAGATACGCAACGTTTTTTTAAATTTTAAAATATAATAAAATTGCCCTGAACAAAAGAAAGCGCACCAATTTCCCAGAGGAGCAGGTATCCTCACAACACGACTATAAATAAAATCCAAACACAAAGGCAGACAGTCGAGTCGTTCCATGGCGACAAATTGGGCCACTCCCTTGCCAAGAATGAGACAAAAATGATGATCACTGCAATTGCTGCCCATTTATTTAGAGAATTTTATTAACCGATAACTTGGTTGCTGCATAAAAAATAAGGTGTAAAAACAAACAATAGCCGGTCATAAATAGCCACAAATGTAACTGGTATGAATTAGGGAAGGGGGGCTTTAAGCCCCCAAGGTTACGCATTTTTTAAAATTTTAACACGTTGTTTAAAAAAACATACTTACATCTATTATAGATATAAATTAGATAAATTATCTCTCTCTGTATTTTATGCGACAGCCTGGCCAGGTCTAAACATTAACGTCTTAAACTTAAATTATCCACAAAAATAATTTAACGTCGTCAGACAAAATAATAATTACGAGTAAGAATTATAAGTTTGATGTATAGTATTGTATAGGCAGGTAGGTAGGGCCATGGCACTCTGGATCTACTGTACGAGCCGCAGCTGGTCCTAAAAGGGAGGATGATTAACGCGAGATTGCGCCGTGTATTATAATATAATAACCAGAGTGTATTATGGTTCGCTATACGCGAGTCAAATACTATGATTTATCTACAAAATCCATCATACTTTATTTTCACTATTTTCAAAATTTATTATTATTTATAAAACACACAAAGTAAACCTTTAACATTTACATCCTAGGTATATTGATGTTTCTCGTTTCTATATACCTAGTAACAGCAATGCGGCGCAACGTTAATGACATTAGATAATCAGAGAGCCTGGCGAGTGATTTTCGTCACATCTTTCGCAGTAGCTTATTTTTAGTAATAATGAGATTATTATTGTGTTATTATTATGTTATAATAAAGCTGAAATACCAGCGGTTGGTTGGACTACGGCTGTCTAATATATCTTATAATAATTATATAATAAATCATAATCCGCAATAGCGATTTTGGTTATTAAAATATTTAAAAAACGGGAAATTTGAAACATTTTTGTTTTTTGCTTTTATTAGATAAATATTTTTTAACTTAATACTGTAGGTAATTGTTATCCGAAGCCGATAAATCCAAATCGTAGAATTTCAATCTTCGCCACAAAAAAAAAATTAAAATTCGTTTACAAACGCTACAGGTGGAATTGACACGTACCCCCAAAAAATTTCGTTACTGCATAAACGTCGCAGAGGCTCCTTTTATAATACTGGGATTCTGAATCTCGGATTCCGGAATCTCGGCTTCACATTTAACGTAGCCCTTAAGTGAAGCGTTTAGACGGGCGTCTTTTCGGAAACAGAATCATCACAGCATTGGTTTATATGTAAGCATTTTCACTGCGATTCTCGTAGAGATGTGTCATTCGTTCATTTTAGTGGGATTCTATCAATCGGCGATTGATACTGAAAATGATCGAATCTTTTCAATCGATCGTTTCAATCGATCATTTTCGGCAATCGCAGGTGAAACGATTGGTATTGACATTCGCGCGTCCGAATCGGTCCGGTCGTTGATTGTCGATCCCACTCGTGTCAATCTTTTAAACGAACGATTGAGCAGTACAGTTACAGTATTGAAACTTTGTGGCGCCAACCGCGAACGGCACCGTCGTTCGACGTCGTTTCAATCGGTGATGCATGATGCATGGGCATGCGCATTTATATTGATTTCGAAGCGAAGCCAATCTCGGCCATCGGTTCGATCGTTCGATCTCCGATCGGTCAGTGCCAGTAGTCACGTGACGATTGATAGATTTAAGCAGAGCAAGATTCGATCATTCAATACTTAAAAGTGATTGAATCCACGTGATCGAATCATTCACGAATGACACATCACTAGATTCTCGTTCAGTAGCCTCTTGCCAGCTCCGTATTAAAGGTCGTTTCTGGTTTACGAATGAAGAATTCAATATGGATGTTTTAAAAACTCTTTTCTTGCTGTATTACGTTCGCTGATTATTGGATGAACCCACATTCTACGTTTCCTAAGTTTTCTCTTTTTGAAGTGAAAACTTCTTTAGGCGCGTTTAGCACTTTTTGTGGGCACTGAATTAAACTGAGCCGTCAGGCGTCAGGTTCGGCTGTGTTACGCTCGAATTCGACTCCGCTGCCGCATCAGTCGACGTGGAAACAGTGTGCGACACTTGTTGCGTCTCAGGTATGTTCTGGCATTTTTTAAATTATATATTTACGTTATAGGGTGAAGTAAGGTAATTAGTTTTACCGTAATTGCTTATTCCGTGGACCTAATTTATTATGATTTCTGACTTCTGTTGAAGATGTAAAAATTCAAGGGTTGTTCAATTTTAGGAAATATATTTTTTCGTATGCAGTAAAATTATCCCGTATTCCAAGTTTATGTTATTTTTAAAGTGAAAACTTCTTTAGGCGCGTTTAACACTTTTTTGTGAGCACTGAATTAACCTTGTTGAAGTTTTCACTTCTGTAGTGTGGTCTTAAGCACACACAATTTTTTTTTACAAACCATCTGATAATAATATAGCAACAGTGCTTCTTCTACTGCATTCATTTTAACACTGAATAGAAGCGTGCGGCCCTGGAGTTAATCGCCTCTCCACAAAATTTCCGAAGCCGCACAATATTAGAAAGGTATGCATTCCGAATCTCGTTAGAATTCACGTGAGATTCTGAATCCCAGATACTGAATCTCGCATTTAGAATCTCAGTATAAAAGGAGCCTAACTACACACATATGATTTTTTCGTTTTTTTTTGTTATCGTGGATTGTGGGTGTTTATTATTTATGGCTTTTTAGTTTTTGTGTGGATTAGTGAATTGTGCCTTTAGTGACTCGGATACAATGACTAGTAAAGACCATTGTATGATTTTATTATGCCCAAATAGGGATAAAATACCGGGTATATTGTATTCCAGTAAGAATGAACTAGTGATAGTTCTTGATATGTAATTTTATTTTATTATGATCAATTTAAACACGTCTAACTAGGCCTAGGGTACCCAAACAAGAAACGTTTAGGCCCGGATCTGTCTATTTTCCTCATTCGTTAAATGATAAATTTTCAGTGCGCATGCCTATTCCTATGAGGTTTTGTTTACATGCGCAAGGTCATAAACTTGCCACTTTCGTGATTATTGTTTGCTTATCTTAAGGTAAATGTCTATGATACTTAGGCGTGGTTCAAAAACGTTTCGCCAGAATATAAGTGAAGTAATTTAATACACTCAGTTTTTAAAATAAATATTTTAACCGAAAAACCAATCCAATTTGCCTTTTCTTTGAAATTTTACTCTGGAAGCAGTTTAAATAGGTATCATTTTGTAATGTAATATAAAAGAGAATAATTGTTTGCAATAAAGAAGTATTGGAAAATTCTGCATTGCTGACACAATCCATTGAAAAATAGCACTTTAACAAGTTGACTGCCATTCCGGTCTATAGGACCGAGAATAAATGGTTCCAACTTTAAAAACGCGGCCTATTAGACCGTGATGCTATTTGTCGCAGAAATTCCGTCCGCAAAGCGATTTTTTTTAAATTGACGCTAGTGCCCATTTCACTTGTCCTACTTTATACAATGTCACAAATGGCCTCTCGGACCTGTTTTTTTGGCATGGCGTCATGATCAAAAAAGCGAATATGGCTTCGGCAGTCAACGTGTTAACAAGAAGTACGCAAAAAACAACTAAGCGTTTCCGGCGAAAATCGTTTTCAGATTCGTAAGTTTCGCCTCAAAATACTAATTTCTGAAAACATGATCATATTTGGCGTGATAAGCGTATGTATAAAGAGGTATTTACCGCGATGGCCTATAGGTATACCCTTTTAATTTTAAAATTATCAATAATTCAAAAAAAAAAAATTGTGTGTGCTTAAGACCACACGACAGAAGTGAAAACTTCAACAAGGTGAAATTAACAATATCAAATACAATTTTTCAATTTTGTTTCTTTTACGTTAGGTTCGTAAGCAATCATAAAAATAACATAAACTTGGAATACGGGATAATTTTACTGCATACGAAAAAATATATTTTTTTATAAAATTGAACAACCCTTAAATTTTTACATCTTCAACAGAAGTCAGAAATCATAATAAATTAGGTCCACGGAATAAGCAATTACGGTAAACCTTACTTCACCCTACGTAAATATATAATTTAAAAAATGCCAGAACATACCTGAGACGCAGACGAGTGAGTGTCTATACAACGCACACTGTTTGCGGCATGCTCTTGCATATAACGTTCATTCGGGTCAGGGTCAGTTCGGATTGAATATAGCAGTTGAATTCGAGCGTTACACAGCCGAGTGTGACGCGTGACGGCTCAGTTTAATTCAGTGCCCACAAAAAGTGCTAAACGCGCCTAAAGAAGTTTTCACTTCAAAAATAGTTTTAAAAAATAATGCCAAGGGGTACTTACCTAGATCGGATATATTCACTTTTTCTAAGAACGGGTCCACCACAGGTAACTAAAAAAGAAAACGAGAATTATTATTTCATTTTTGAATTTCGTGTAAATTTGTGCATTTTTTAACACGACGACCAGCAAAGATAGGCAAATTATTTTATTGATAAAAGCACTTTGGCGCCTAGTCGACATCTCACTGTTTATAGCGGACATTATAGCAGATCTATGAACATCATTACCAAATCGGTGGATAGGGAGGCGTGGATCGATGGAATGGCCAGCACGATCCCCTGATCCGACGCCATTGGACTTCTTTTTATGGGGTTATGTCAAAAATATTGTATACAAAACTATACCCCTCGACTTAGCTGACTTAAGAAGACGAATAACGCTTGCGTTTAGATCGATCACGCCCGAGATGTTCAGTAACATAAGAAGAAATTTCTATTTAAGATTTGGAAGTTGCCAACACGTTCGCGGCGAACATTTTCAACAACTCGTACAATAATGTCTTATTTTGTTTTTACATTATCAAGAAATAAACAGTATTACTTATTAGTTTTTGGTGTGTTGTTAATTTTTGCAATAAGTCTGAAACAGTTAAAGATAGGTATAGGATATTGTACATGAAATGTCTCAAATTTTTTCAAGAATCCAAAAATTGATTAATATACAGGGTATTGCTTTTAAAATAAGAAAGTTAGTATTGGCCACTGTGACATGACACATCCTGTATAAAACGTTTTTATTGAAAAAAATGCGCAACTAGAAATACCAATCGAAGCGTCCGAGCGTTTTTTCGGACACACCCCCATGTATTTATTATCGATTTATTCCATTTGGCTGATACACACTATACAGTGTGTGTATAAAGTCTGGAAACGGCTTAATAACATCACAATTTACTGGCCGATTTAAACCAAATTTGGTACAGTTGTGTAAGAGGATCTAACGCACCGAATGACGATATTGGCGTTGTTGCCAGCTTTTTAGTTTGTCTGGAATTCGAACGAATTTTATATTTTTAAATATAACACCCTGTATATTTTTACATTTTTAAATTCCACATAAAATTATAATTATTTTTTATTAAATGCATTATTAGTCTATACTTCATAGTTTCCGAGATATTGACTCTCGAAAAGTGACATTTTTGAACTTTGACAGCTTCTAACTTTCTAACAGTACGTCTTAGAGCAAAACGGCTCTCATATCCCTATCTTCAATTTTTATTATCTTCCCAAAAAATCAACTTCCGGTTAAACCGGATGTAACTCGAAAGCAGGAAATATAGTTGTTCCGGTTTAACTGGAAGTTGATTTTTTTGGGAAGATAATAAAAATTGAAGATAGGGACATGTAAGCCGTTTTGCTCTAAGACGTACTGTTAGAAAGTTAGAAGCTGTCAAAGTTCAAAAATGTCACTTTTCGAGAGTCAATATCTCGGAAACTATGAAGTATAGACTAATAATGCATTAAATAAAAAATAATTATAATTTTATGTGGAATTTAAAAATGTAAAAATATACAGGGTGTTATATTTAAAAATATAAAATTCGTTCAAATTCCAGACAAACTAAAAAGCTGGCAACAACGCCAATATCGTCATTCGGTGCGTTAGATTCTCTTACTCAACTGTACCAAATTTGGTTTAAATCGGCCAGTAAATTGTGATGTTATTGAGCCGTTTCCAGACTTTATACACACACTGTATATATATCTCCAGATCGTTGAGGAAGAGACGTATGGCAATCTACTTTTGATACAGCATTTGATATCAACATACAGTCTACGGTAAACACTTAAAATAGGGCTTTAAAAAAATACTAACCAAGAACCTTTTTATCACTTTTGGACTTTGCAAATTCTTTTTGACATTTGACGATAACCTCGTGTACCAATTCCAAACACCATTCGACACGGGCGGCGAATTCAAAACCGTCAAATTAGACCTGGGACTTTTTCCATTTGGCTCGGAAAACTTCCTCGACGGCACGGGAATTTTTATTGATAAATCACATAACTTTCTGGACGGTTCAGATATTTTTCTCGACGGTTCAGACATTTTTCTGACCGGTTGTCTCTGAGCGAGAAAATCAGAGTTGCGAGTGAGCACCATGGAAACTTTTCTGACCGGTTGCACCCTCTGCGTTATCGGATCAGAGTTTCTATTGGTCATCGATATTTTTCCATCTGATTCGCTGAATGAATGCAGACGATGAAAAAAAGTCCTTCTTTGACGCTGGAGTCCTGGCGATGATGGATCCATTATAATTTTTTAATTTTGTGTTAATTCCGGCACTTTTTAAGGTTAAAGTTACACTTTTTTTCAATTGAATGAAATACGTGACACATTTCCTACTATAGTTGGTCAAGAATCTGAAGCATATTATCCTAATTCAAATAAAAATCTAATGATCTGGTAGCTATAGATGAAACAATAATAAATGAACCTATTAACAAAATCGTATTCCCCTCTGAAGTAAATCAACATCCGAATTCCCCCCCCCCCCCCCCCCACCTTGTTTGCCAAACTTACGCGCTGTTAAAAGCATTAACATGATGTGCGAAATTTAAATCTTTATCTAAATCCTTATTAAAAGGTCTGCGTATGGCAACGCAGCATTTCCGTTTATGGATGTCCAGTCCACAGAAAATGTATCGCGAAAATTTAATAGAAATATAATTACAAATGGCCACGATGCATCGCTTAAAAACGATGTATCTCATTGAAAAGATCAATATTTTCGATACGTCGAACATCCCTATTTCCGTTTGGTGTTTTTTTGACAGCGTTCTGGCTTTTTCGCTAAATTTTTATTTCGCGGATAATGGGATGACGTTTCTAAGTAACTGATCTCATGTTTTCAAACGTTATGCTTTATTATATATACGTATTGCTTTATTGAGGGGTATAGATTCAATCCAATCCAATCCATGTTTCATTAAAAATTAGATAGATGTCGTTTTACAGAGTTATTGTAGCCCTGAATCGTGAATCGAAATAACGCATAATTTTTTGTCAAAATGGGCAAGCTCCAACGGATTTTAATGGCAGAAAATTGGGATTAAATTCAAAATGTACAAGCTCCATTGTCATTTAAATAAATAAATAAATAAATAAATATGGCTTTATTGTAATTTACAAAAGTGTAATAATTACAATTGGCGGAGTTGAAGCTTAGCTTCCTATCTCAACCGAAAGCTTCCTATCTCAACCGAAAGCTTCCTATCTCAACCGAACGACGTCATTTAAGTTTCGAACCGTACAATCTGCTGCTCAATTTTAAAAATCAAAGTGTACAATCTCCAATGGGTTGTTTTGCTGTTTGATAATAATTCGCGCCAAAGCCATTCCGAGTTTTTTTTTCAAGTAAGTTGCATGATGCGTGAAGTATTAAACAGTGGTTGTTTGTTGTTAACTATTTTTTATTATATTTTAATGTATTGTTTTTAAGATTAAAAATTTTGTGAAAAATAATCCTTAAATTATTTTCAAAGTGGGCAAACTCCGTATTTGCTATTTTCAAAATGGATAAACTCCAATTGTTATTTCCAAAACCTACAATCTCCATCTCCTTTTTCCATATAACTTTGATATTTTTTAAGAATGTTAAGGAAGATGTGCCATAAATGCAATAAAAAAGAAAAACTATGGTAATTGTTGAATTATAAATTTTTTTTCGACTACTGATAATTTAGGAAACATGGAGATTGTACACTTCGAATCTATACCCCTCAATTGTTTCTATAGGAAAGGTTTGTAACACTCTAGGAATATTTTTATTATTGAGATGTATTATCAATAGGTTCTAATTCAGAATGTCAGTGCTAAATATGATTAATTATATATTATATTATAGTGAAAAAACCCATCAAGATACAGCGTACCACCGTCACGCAGTATGTTTGCTTAAGACGGCAGTGACGCATGCGCTTTGCGAAGAGACAGGTTCGTACATAGTTTGTTATTGTGTTTTTATGTTCTGTTTTGTGGTAGGGTTTTTAGAATTCCTAATAATTGTTTTATAGTACCTTACTGCTGCAACCTGTCCTTATTTACCAACAAATATATATCATTTTTATGTTAGTGTTTACCACATACTAGGCCATATTATTATATTAGTACACGTACACTGTCTGGATGTAATAAGGAAGGTGGTAAATAATAGTGTTATTATATTCTGTAATAAAAAATTTAAATTAATATTAATATCCAAGACAACGAGGTTAATAGACAAGATCAAGTTTAATTGTTGTCACGTTGAAGATAATAAAAGCGTTATGGCAAGGAATATCTGGGTGAATTTTCGTAAATCAACATAATAACGTTTTTGCTATACATTTTTACGGTGTCCAACTGCTGTTACCGAACTTAAGTCTTAAGGCGCATCAGCTAGATGTCCCTAGTCATTCAACTAGTAGGTAAGCCCTTTCGAGTAAAATCACATGACATTTACACGATACAGAAGTGGAATTTATTTTTCAAATTGGCGCCGCAGTACAGTGGCGGTTTTAGACGTCTAGTCATATCATGATGCGTCGGCATATTGTGTAAAAACATGAAGCTACACAATATGCCTAGGCTTTTCAAGAAGAGCCCATCACATTTCGGCGAATTGTGTATACTACAACCCACCTAACTTTAAATATTGCGGTTTCGTGAAATTTCCACAAAGGCAAGGCATATTGTGTTTAAGTAAACTTTGCGAGCTTGTAATTGAGACATTGCTTTATATAGAGTGTACCAGTTTCAATATAGGGGTAGATATGAGTACCTAGATATTTTAACAAAAAAATTGACTTCAATAAGAAGAATAACATCAAACATTTTTGTTTCTATTTATTAACACAGGAACCACTTTTGTGACATCGAGAATTACACTGCAATTTTACTTTAAAGCATTGACATAGGAGGCGATAACTAGAGGAACAAATTCCTTCTAAGGTACATTGGCAACCGGTTTGTTCGTTGTTACCCATAGCATTTTTTTTTAATTCAATTTTTTCAACCAATATTATTTTATAAAAATTAAATTTAAATTAAATTTAAAAAAATGCTCTGGGTAACAACAAACAAACCAGTTGCCAATATACCTTTTAGACGGAATTTGTTCCTCTAGTTATCGCCTCCTACTGACATCTCGTACTTCACAAAGTGCCGCTCTTTAAATTTAGCCAAGTTATGTTACGACGTTATATGCCGAAGTGCTACGGGCTCTTCTTGAAAAGCCTAGGCATATTGTGTAGCTTCATGTTTTTACATAATATGCCGACGCTTCATGATATGACTAGATTCTTCATGAAAAGACGGATTTCACTATAAGACTACGACATATATAAAAGGAAAAAGACAGTTAAAATATAAAAATTTGTATATGTCGTCGGCTGATAGTGAAATTCGTCATTTCATGAAAAGCCTAGTCACTTCATGAAGCGTCGGCAGATTGTGTAAAAACATGAAATTACACGATCTGCCGCGTCACTTCATGAAGAGACCTTGACGTTTCGGCGTATTATGTATAACACAATCTGCCTAATTTTAAATATCGTCACTTCATTAAATGCCACAAAAACAAGGCATATTGTGTAATTCCGTCTAAAAGGTATATTGGCAACTGGTTTGTTCGGGTCTGTCAGAGCATTTTTTTAAATTTTTATAAAATAACATTAGTTGAAAAAATGTAATTAAAAAAAAATGCTCTGGGGAACAACGAACAAACCAGTTGCCAATATATCTTTTAGACGGAATTACACAATATGCCTTGTTTTTGTGGCATTTCATGAAGTGACGATATTTAAAATTAGGCAGATTGTGTTATACATAATACGCCGAAACGTCAAGGTCTCTTCATGAAGAGACGCGGCAGATCGTGTAATTTCATGTTTTTACACAATCTGCCGACGCTTCATGAAGTGACTAGGCTTTTCATGAAATGACGGATTTCACTATCAGCCTACGACATATACAAGTTTCATCAGTCTAACGGATTATCAACTCAGTGAGGTATAATTTAATTAAGAACAAACTTTTAAATTAAATATAAGTAAGTGATTTTTTTTTAATATGTTGGCATAAATTATTATATAATATTAATCCCGTTTAATAACCGATTATTGTTTATCTTAACCATTTGTAAAAAGTTAGTTATCATGTAGGTATGTGTATATCATGGACTTTAGGAAACGATTGACATTTTTTATATTAAAAGTAAAGACTGAATAAATATTCAAATATTAAAATTATATAAATTATTTATATCTAAGTTTTGGCTTATGAAAATTTATTGTTGGTTCCGGACGTTTATGAATACATTTAATAATTTTATTTTGTATCTTTTTTAAAGGTTTTAATACCATCGAACTGGCTGAACTCCAAATAGAAATAAGATACTGAATTTTTGAATGTAACTTATTTTTTTAATTTAACAATTAATGATTAATGAAAAAATTAAATTATGTTGTACTTGTTTTCTCCAGCTTAAATTTTGATCAATATATAAATCTAAAAACTTTATCTTAAATATCTGTGTAATTAATATTTTTCCCATTAAATATTATTGGTTGCTTCTCGATATCTAGTCTTTGTTTGGTAATGAACTTAAAAGAAGATTTATTGAAGTTTCAAATTAGTTTATAAGACTATAGCCAGTTAAATATAATTTTTAGATCTTTTTTGATATTTAATTGGATATCCGTAATATTTTTATCATAATAAATAATTGTTGTATCGTCGGCAAAAACTTCAATTTGTCCATGCACCTTTAATTTTAAAATAGAATTGATGTAAATAAGAAACAATGTTGGTCCTATAGAATGGACCCTGTGGTACTCCACCAGTACTGGATTTTAATGACTTGTCCAAGTTACTGCGGCACCATGTACTTTTTTAGTAAAAGTCAAGGGTAACAACAAAACTCCTAATTTAAAAAGTCAGAGTTGGTTCTGGTTGATAAAATTATTTGGTTCAATTTTTTTCAACAAGCAATTATTTTGATTTATCGAACAAAAATAAAGAAATCATAAATAATAGTGTATTACGCGAAAAACAGTAAATTAATTAATAGATCTGTCTAGTTCAAGTATTCAAGATTATCCGCGATTTCAATAAATAGTTGAGTTTGATTTCATTCCTAATCCTAATACTTCCAAGAAAAAAGATAAAAAGATGTTTTTACGACAAAATATGCTTAAAATGTTACATTGAAAATGAAAATAGTTGATAATAAAATGGTGAATACATTTTAGAGAGGCTCACGATGATGAATGAATTTAAGATCTAGATTAATTGTTTTCTAAAAATCCTATATTTAATTGCAATCGTTTAATACTATTAGGTACTCATCTACTCAAAATTAATAATAGTTAAATAGACATTTATCAACGTCTATATTTTAAAATTTGTTAGATTAGATACAAGTAGGTATTGTATATCTATTCGGCAACACTGGTCCAAATAGTATGGTGAAAAATAAATAAATGCTGTCCTACCAAAATTCTGAAACGTCAAAAAATAAACTTACTCCAGCCGTAACCTACAGAAATAAGTAATAGGTATATCTGTACATTTTTTGACTTCAAACGCAATAATTTTGAAATCAATTCAAAATGATTTAATGACCTTTTACACTAGTCAGACTCTGTTGCCAGTCGATCAATAAAAAACTACCTAGGAATGTTTACTTATTATTATTATAATACGATGCTTAAGTATTGTTCATCTTTAAATTATTTAAAAAATATATCATAGGATAGTACATTCAAAAATTCAGTATCTTATTTCTATTTGGGGTTCAGCCAAGTCGATAGTACTAAAACCTTTAAAGAAACTACAAAATAAAATTACTAAATGTATTCATAGACTTCCGCACTTATACAGTGTGACCAGTAAAGTCCGCATCATATGGGATTTTTTTATTAATAGCTTTATTCGAAATTTGACTTTGGCATAAAGTTCTGCTTCAATCGAGATGAAAATTAAGCAAAAAATAGTAGTCACGTGATTCGCATTATCTGTCAAATTTTAAATTAAAAAAAAAAATAATTCAAAACTGGGGTTATTTCGGAAAATATCGAAAAAAGTTATTGGAAAAAGTTTTTTTTAATGCAGTTTCTAGCCCACATGCAAAATTTTAGCGGCATAAGATAATTTTGATTTTTTACACATATTTTGTAAATTGCACCACTTTTGCAAAATAAGACTGAACGCAACCTACATAAAACTTCTTAGTTTTGACAATGCTTTATTTCAGATACATTTTCTTTAAAGTAGCGCCATATTAAATGTGTGTTTTTCTACAAAATCAAAATTGGGCTATTAAAATTTGGTCGTCGCATGTGGTGCAAAGTTTATTTGTGTTTGACCCTGTATAAGGTAACTTCATAGAATAAGTATTTTTGAAAACGTCTCTTCTTCTTACTTGTTTTTATTGTGCTAGTGCCGTTGGGCACTCTAACACACTTTTGAAAATCTGAAATTAAAATGAAAACGTAGTTTGTGTCTGAAAGTAATACACCTAAATATGTAGGTTGCGTTGAGTCTTATTTTGCAAAAGTGGTGCAATTTACAAAATATGGGTAAAAAATCAAAATTATCTTATGCAGCTAAAATTTTGCGTGTGGGCTAGAAACTGCATTTAAAAAAAACTTTTTCCAATAACTTTCTTCGATATTTTCAGAATTAACCCCACTTTTGAATTATCTTTTGGAAAAATTTAAAATTTGACAGATAATGCGAATCACGTGACTACTATTTTTTGCTTAATTTTCATCTCGATTGAAGCAGAATTTGATGCTAAAGTCAAATTTCGAATAAAGCTGTTAATAAAAACAAATCCCATGATGCGGACTTTACTGGTCACACTGTATATAACCAACCACAAATTTATATAAACCGAATAAATACCTAGATATAAATAATTTAAAAATTTGCATTCTTTACTTTTAAAACAAAAAATTTCTAACATAACGTTCACAAAAGTTCATGATCTTCACAGACATGATACTAGACAAACTAATTCTTTACAAACTATTAAAATAAACAGCAACTTTGTAAAACGGTCATCGTCATTGTTATACATTGTTATATTTTACCCGAAAATATTAAAACATTAAAAAAACAACCCTTATTTAAATTTAATTTAAAAAAATATTTCCTAGTGTAAATCTCTTTCTTAATGAGTTAATCAAACGTTTATATAAAACGATTTTTTTTAAACTTTCTTTTCTTTATATATACAGTGTCCGCAAGAAAGTCCGCATCAAATGGGATTTTTTAAAATTATTAGGTATAGGTAAAAATTGAAAAAGCAGTTAGTTTTTGCTTACCTAAAAACCAAAAATGACGTATACTGAAGCAGCTGCACGACTTGCGTTACCTGTCAAATTTGACATTTTTAATAATATAGGTTCAAAAATGCCCTTATTTATCAAAAAATCGAAAAACTTTATTCGAGAAAGTTGTTTATTTAGGCATTTTTAGCCTTTTACGAAATTTTGACAGTCTAATACAATTTTTATTTTTTGTCAGATTTTTGAAAATTTTGATCAACCCTCGTAGATTAACTTTTATACATCGATGTAAAACCATTTGCCTTTACTTCATTTGTAATCTTTATGCAATTTTGTGTGAAATTTTTGTTTCCAATTATTTATTTTGCTTCAAAAACTGAAATTGTTATTGATCAGTATGTAATGTTTGATGCAAAGTTTATCTAATTACATCAGTTTTGTCAAAACCGACGTTTCTCATTTTTCTTAAGTTAGTAAACAGATGTACAAAAAGAAAATATTAGGAAGCTTTCGTTGAAATTTTACTTAATTAATATTGGATCAAAAAGAATAAATATTAATCGCTCCAAACATTTTATTCAACAAAAATATAGTTTAATATAATTAATTTAATTTAATAATAATAATTAAGTAAAATTTCAACGAAAGCTTCCTAATATTTTTTTTGTACATCTGTTTACTAACTTAAGAAAAATGACAAAACTGATGTAATTAGATAAACTTTGCATCAAACATTACATACTGATCAATAATAATTTCAGTTTTTGAAGCAAAATAAATATTTGGAAACAAAAATTTTACACAAAATTGCATTAAGATTACAAATAAAGTAAAGGCAAATGGTTTCACATCGATGTATAAAAGTTCATCTACGAGGGTTGATCAAAATTTTCAAGAATCTGGCAAAAAATAAAAATTGTACTAGACTGTCAAAATTTCGTAGAGAGGCTAAAAATGCCTAAATAAACAACTTTCTCGAATAAAGTTTTTCGATATTTTTATAAATAAGGGCATTTTTGAATATATTATTTTATTAAAAATGTCAAATTTGACACGTAACGCAAGTCGTGCAGCTGCTTCAGTATACGTCATTTTTGGTTTTTAGGTAAGCAAAAACTAACTGCTTTTTCAATTTTTACCTATACCTAATAATAAAAAAAAATACCATTTGATGCGGACTTTCTTGCGGACACTGTATATATTAAATAATATGTACCTACTAAGTTAGGGTAATAATTTTTAGTTATGTTTATATACTTATTTATCCCTGTAATAAACTTGTAAAGTTGGTTGGGAGTAAAAAATAAATAAAGTAGAATAACTCCATTTTTTTGCTAAGATATAGGAATATGGAATAGGTTTGACATTTTTGTAGACAATTGATAATTGAATTATTAGACTTGAAGTATGATCATCCTAATAAAAATAAATATTTTATGACGAATAAGATAATATCTCGATATCTGTAATACAATAATAGTTATTAAATACCGATTTTCAATTCTCGTGTTATGTAACACAATAACAAATCCCAAATTAAAGATACAATCAAAGAAACGAGTTTGTTACGACGTGACGTCATAACTCCAAATGCGAATTTAAAAAAAATGTTTAATTCATGTGTAGTGTTCAAATAGCAAACCCGACCGGCGAAGATTTATGCATGTTTACATTATTTCTAAAAATATTTGCCTTTAAATTAACGCATCAATTATCAACAGAAAAAATAGGAAAAATAATATTGAGATGTAAATTTTAGATATTAGAAGAAATGAATCAGTTGATAAATAGATAATATTTAAATATACAAAACTAAATCAAGGATACCGTATTGTATTTCAGGCTTTAAAGTTCCCGTAAAGGCCTTGGGTGACCAGTGACCATGCAGTCGATTTATAGCCTGCTACAAAATTTTGTGTTCTGATATGTTTTTATTATATTATATTCTTTTGTATTCGTCAATGTTCAATTTTTGAAAAATATTACTACATTAATTTTTTTACTTTTTGTATATGTCGTAGGCTGATAGTGAAATCCGTCATTTCATGAAAAGCCTAGTCACTTCATGAAGCGTCGGCAGATTGTGTAAAAACATGAAATTACACGATCTGCCGCGTCACTTCATGAAGAGACCTTGACGTTTCGGCGTATTATGTATAACACAATCTGCCTAATTTTAAATATCGTCATTTCATGAAATGCCACAAAAACAAGGCATATTGTGTAATTCCGTCTAAAAGGTATATTGGCAACTGGTTTGTTCGGGTTTGTCAGAGCATTTTTTTTATTTTTATAAAATAATATTAGTTGAAAAAATTTAATTAAAAAAAAAATGCTCTGGGGAACAACGAACAAACCAGTTGCCAATATACCTTTTAGACGGAATTACACAATCTGCCGACTAACATAACATCGTTAGGTACTACATGAAGTGACGATATTTAAAATTAGGCAGATTGTGTTATACATAATACGCCGAAACGTCAAGGTCTCTTTATGAAGTGACGCGGCAGATCGTGTAATTTCATGTTTTTACACAATCTGCCGACGCTTCATGAAGTGACTAGGCTTTTCATGAAATGACGGATTTCACTATCAGCCTACGACATATATAAAGACTCCTTTTTCAAGTGCTCGTATAATTGTACCACACACTGAGAAAAAAACCTTCTATTCCTTATAAGAATTCACATACATATATTCTTTATACTTTATACAACTGTTTAATACTATATGTGACAGCAACGCGCGTTCCTACTGCAAGCCAATTAAAATTGCTAGACCGTTGTGTAGTGGATAATATCACGGTAATTTAGCCAATAGGAAAAAGGAGTTATTGCTATCACAGAATGGTTTATAGCCATTATTGCTTTGAATAATCACAGTAATTATCAAATTCTATTGGAGGTGTAATCTGGTTTTATATACAGTCTTAGTTCCAACTGGCAGTTGTAATGAAACTTGACATTGATCATAATAATGTTTGCTTGCTACGGTTAATAAAGCATATTTATATTTATCACTTAAAATCAGTAGATAGGTACTGTAGTTATCAAAAATTTAAATAGCTTTTGGTGTGATATTGTTCTTGTCGTTTAACATTGCATAATATGATTATTTATTATACAACATGGTTTACTGAGATGGTAAAATTCGTCCATAGATTATAAAGTCCAATACTAATGATTGGTTGTGCGAAATAAGAATATTTTATTGCTTAGTAGTAAGTAAGTAAAAATAAATAAATTAAATGATTGAAACAGGTATTGGTATGATCAATAAAATTCAAATTCAGACAAGACAGCTAGAAGATTCAGACAATTCGTTTTTGGGGACGCTGTTCTGCTTTCTTAATTGTAGAAACGGCGCTTTACTGGGAACAAAATGCGTCGCTTTGAGAAGATACAATTTATTTCTTAACAAAATTGCTGTATTAAAAGTACTTCATTATTCAACAAGACTGTGCTGCTAATGGAACTGATTACTACCAATAAAAACACTGTTCCATCAAATCTGGAATTGATATAACACTAAAGCGGGTTTGATACACCGGCAATTTATTTAATATGTGTTAATACAAAATAAGCTATACAAACTATGCCTTAGCAAACCTGTTGTATTAGTATTGAAAATACTATTGGGATCGTGTTTACGCAAACTTTGCATTGCATGTCGATGTCGCTCATGTCGATGTCGCTCCGCCGTCTGTCGCGGCCAACAGCGCAATATCTAGATCGGTCTTGTAACATAATACTCTGATAAGACTTGGTAGAAATATAAATATGAATCAGCGTAAAGTCGGCAAGTAAATAATGAATAATGTTTAGTTTAGTTTGTGTTTTAAAGAACGCCATAGTAACTTTGTTAAAAAGTGTTTTATTGAGATAAGTTATAACTAAGGTAAGTTCACGTTGTTTAAATCGGAATATTATATCGAAAAAAAAAAGCGGAAGGCAAAAAGTTGGAGCACAATAATTGCATATTACAGGGTCCGCCCAAATTTGGTTAACAAATGGGATAATTTTTTTATTATTGATTTCTCAGAAAATGTTATTGTACCGGGTGATTGGTTATATTTTGCACCCCTACCTATCTCATGAAAATCTTCATGGTCTATTTTGAACGCTTGGGTAAATAAGTATAATTTAAAAACATAGCATAAGTAGGCTTAGACAATATGACCGATTGAATATAAGGCAATTGTTCACCTTGGTTGGTCTGCTATGTGAATATTATTGTTTATAAACAAATTAATATTAATTATTCTTAGAAATAAAACCATACATTTAATATAATATGTTTTAGTTAATATACAGGGTGTCCCAAACGTAATGGGATACAGAGCAACAGCAGGCTCCTTAAGGCGAAATAATGCGATTTATTTAAACTTGCATTATCCCAAAATTGATAACAACCAAGATAAAGGGTGTCAAACTTTTATTTTTGTTTTCGTTTTTTTGGGATTATTTATAGTTCACCTTGGTTGGTCTGCTATGTGAATATTATTGTTTATAAACAAATTTATATTAATTATTCTTAGAAATAAAACCATACATTTAATATAATATGTTTTCGTGAATATACAGGGTGTCCCAAACGTAATGGGACACAGAGCAACAGCAGGCTCCTTAAGGCGAAATAACGCGATTTATTTAAACTTGCATTATCCCAAAATTGATAACAACCAAGATAAAGGGTGTCAAACTTTTATTTTTGTTTTCGTTTTTTTGGGATTATTTATAATATGTTTTGATTAATATACAGGGTGTCCCAAACGTAATGGGACACAGAGCAACAGTAGGCTTCTTAAGGCGAAATAATGCGGTTTATTTAAACTTGCATTATCCCAAAATTGATAACAACCAAGATACAGGGTGTCAAAGTTTTATTTTTGTTTTCGTTTTTTTGGGATTATTTCCTAACGAAATGACATAGGTAGCAGCACGAAATTAAGGATTTTGGGGTTTTTTGAGGTGAGGAATTTAAAATTATCCATAGTTTTTATGTAACCAGTACTGTAAAATTAAAGAACATTTTTTAAACTTTTACAAAATCCAAATTAGAATGTGGGCTTTAATTACATGACATAGGTCATTAAAATTTTAAAGCTGTGTCAGGTATTTTCAATACATAGGATGCTTGCGTAAGGTGCAAGATCTGTGAATTTTATATCATTTTTCTCAATGCATAGTATGAAAAAAGCCATTTTTCGTGTTAACTTTGTAATTGCTTATTTGAAAGCTAATATATTAAAATTTGTTTAGCTGCAATGATAATTAAACATTAGTATATTATAGAAACAAAACACTTATTTACTATTGACGTATCTACCGATTTTATTTTATCAAAGAGGTCGCATTGAAGCATACTCAAACCGATGATTTTTCATCAACAAATAGATATAATTTATCACATAGGAATGGAATGGCTGCTGTTCTTAAATGTATTTGCTAATCTTTAATTTAAAAGTCATTAATTCAAAAAAACACCTCGTTGACATAGACAATCGTTGCATTGACGACAGATGGATGTATAAATTACCATATATTTACATGTACACGACGAAGATACATATTCCTCATATAACCTTTTAAGCCGAAAAACGTCAACAGGTGAAATATGTAGTGCACCTTAGATAGAATGTCGTATAGATAGGCATCTTGTTCGTACGCCTTTGTACTGGCATATCTCTGTCCGACCCGCCTTGTCTATTATTCTTAGTGACCGACCGAAGGTTCGGTTTCGGCCAAAAACCGGCCGAACCTTCGGCCATGCCGAAACTCAGTGTTCGTGAATTATCGCGCACCTTTCGGCTAACTTTGGGTGGGTTCCGTAGGCAGTGTTGTCTATATAAATAATTTTTTTTCTCTGTCGACCTTTTTTTTTTGGGAAGAGTTCAATCCGTTCCCAAGATCGATCTGGTCCTATATAATAGTTATTTATGTCATACCAGTACATTATTGTGTTTTTATACCTTAGATACCATCTACATAATGGATTACTTTATGCCCGTGCGGGCATAAAGTACACATTATGGCCCGCACGGGCATTAAGTGTTGCATTAAGTGTGCATCTTGTTCCATTTTTGACTTTGACACATTAAACATTTTAATACTGTTAAGGTAATGTCGTAGATAAATATAAAAAATTGGTAAATCAAAAAAAAAAAAAATATTATTCAAAACGAACTGGTGTATGACATAAAAGTTTGTATGCCCCACGGGCCACGGGTACTAATAGATATAATATACCCTTGGGCGACTTACGAACCCTCGGGCCAGAGGCCCTCGCCTTTGTAAGACTGTCGCCCTCAGGGCATAATCATCTACTTAGTACCCTTCATACATAAAATAAATTAAATTTCAGCATGCAATAAAATTTTCCTACAAACGTGTGGAAAAATCAATTTTCCGCACTGATATCCGTGCGGAAAACTGGTTTTACCACACTAGTGCGGAAAAAAATTTCGGCACGATTATGTCAAAAATCCGTGCGGAAAATTGGTTTTTCCACACTAGTGCGGAAAATTTTTTTGGCACGATTATGTCAAAATCAATAAAATATCAATTATAACTTGTAGTTATTACTTTTTTTCTCAGAATTAGCTACTGTTACATATGTATGTGATTGTTATAGTTAATTAAAAGTTATTAAATTTCTTTGAAATATGTGTTACTTATTTCCACACGTCTGTAGAAAAACTATTGTACCTGACACGTGCGAAAAATGTTTTCCCTGCACTCGGCTGCTTCACCGAACTCCGCTACGCGTCGTTCGGTGAATGGCAGACTCGTGCGGAAAAATTCATTTTCCGCACTTGTTAGGTAAATAGCTATTTTAACACGTTCAGCAGATTCGGTTTCGGTTTCGGCTGAAAATCTTGTTTCGGTCGGACACTAAATTTTTTCTGTTCTTCGGAACCCCGGAAAGAAATTCCGACTTTAATTTATGAAATTTAAATCAAAGTTTGTTTTTCTAGGAATATTTTTGTGCATTTTCAGTGTTTCCAGAAAGTGTTTTGCCATTATTAGTTAGTATTTTGTGTGTATGAGATATTTTTTTAGGCTTTCTGCGTCTGTCAAACCCGAACAAACATTAGCCCAAAATTAATTAATATTCTAGGAATTATGTTAGTTAATGGATAAATATATCTACAAATTTTTAAATTATATGAATTATTTATATAAAAGTTGGCTTATATAAACTTAATTGTTGGTTCTATAAGGGCAGAGGTTTATAAATAATAATAAAAATAAATCCGGCCCTGACCACGAAAATTTTGAATTTTGGGGGGAAAATTTGCTAATATTGGGGGGCAACTTTTACCGTTGGTGGTTACAAACTTTTACCTATTTATAAACATCAGGAACTTCAATTTTTTTAATCCGACAAGTGTTTTTATATTATTTTGAAAAGTTCATAAAGTTCTGAATGTATAAAATCTAACGAGTTTTACACTTGTAGAAATGTAATTTTAAAATCATCAGGAATTCATTCACTCAATAAATACGGCCCTGGATTTCATTATTTAATAATTTTAACTAAAAGCACCATGCCAATGCATGCATGCATCAACAACAACTATTTTCAATTACTTTGTTATGGGCTAAATTTTATTGTTAGGTAGATGCGTAGCTATGAGTATATTAATATGACAATTGGGTATGGAGCCCGATAACCTGAAATCATTGTTGCAGTTTATCTGTTTATCAACTAAAGATATAAAATATTTAATTTACATATCGTATAATGTCATGCTACAGCTGACAAGGTAAATTAAATAGAAATTAAAGGCAATCTATTACATATGCCCTCGTTGCCAAGCGCGTAGAAAGGGGGCGGGGTTCGGTACCCTTAGAAATAGCAACTTGCATCAAAATAGTTAAGCTTATGGAACCGTGAAAACAAACAATGCTAGGAAGCCTGAACTCCGATACCTATATGGGTATTTCTCCCTTAACTTTAAAAAAATGTAAAAATTCTTATTTACATTTTTTCCACAAGCAACGCGCTTGCTCGGGGCATTAAAATATATTTTAAAAATGAAATTTAAAATTCGACCACCCAATTTTTCTACGGAATCTCTTCGGTAAATTAAAATTTTAAAAGCATTACAAATAGTTGGGAGATGCTACAAATAATGCGATAAATCTCCTTACTTTTAATATTTAATTTTTTTAAACAAATCTTGTCGTTTAAACTTAATATTTGTAATTTTAATAGAAAATGACATAGAAGGTCTAACACTTACGCAAAATAACGTTTTGTAGCTCCGTATATTAAAAAATTATGATAATGATAATGTCCGTGAAAAATAATTAAAAGCAATATAATAGTGGCATAGCGGACAAGTGTGTACCTAATTGTCTTTTGTACTGGAATACACAGGGACCCAAGCATAATGGATACCCTGGGGCGGGTAGACCACGACGGCCGTTTCGTCCTTGTTGGGATTCTACGGACAGCCATAACCCGAGCAACTCCACAGATAGCGGTACGATGAACGAAAAGCTAAAAGGATGGCGCAACGGTGTATTGAAGGAAGGTGTACGGAAGTAAAAAGTACTTTTTCTTCCGCTGCCAATGGCAACCGCCTTCTGACCAAAAAACACAACTTTAAACGTCAAAAAATTAGTAGAAAACGTCAGGTTTATTGAAGTTTGAACAAAAACATAAGTTATAAGTAAAATACTGACCTTATAGGTTTTTATTCGATAGCTTTTTATTGACGGGTGCACTTCTAAACATGTATCCGGTTCGAGACCGTACTGCGTTTCAAACTCGACTATATCACATGTGTCTAAATTTTCACTAGATTTTTTTTTTAAATACTTGTATAATCTTACTCCACCGTATAAAAGTAACGCCATCCCTAGTAATAAAAATTCGTGTTTTAATTCAAAGCTTGAAAATTGGGAAACAGAAAATGTACTGCATAAAAACTGCGATGTAAAACCGTGTTATCACTGGTAGGTTTGTTTAGTGACGTTTTACCATAATTCGTATCACTTTTTATTGCAGATTTGATTAGTTATACAAACAGCAGTTTGGCTCTAGACAGACGAGATACCTATTATATAAAATTATCTTACAAGCGTTTTCAGAAATTTGAATATTTATCTAAAGTTTGTAACCTATGTAATTTAAAATAAATCAATATTAAAATTTAAAAAATAATGTATAACTGCTTGGCGTCGACGAAATCATTGGAATTGAATCCTAATAAAGGTTGTCCAATAACTAAGGGGCCATACACCAACAGAAGATAGTAGACTAGACCCCCCCCCCCCCCTCCCTCACCCAATACACGATCATACAAAATTGTCACTTTTGCACATCGAGCCAATGCACGCGCGCAAATGTGACCGTGTGTGTGGCAAAACTAACGGCTCTGCGGGCTCTGTCTGGCAGTGTTGCCAATGACATTAGGTGAAAAGGTCCGCTCAGGGGCACGAAAAAGTCCGATTTAGTCCGCGTCGAAATGAAAATGCTTCGTCTGGCGCATTCGCCATAAGTGATATTTATTTTTTACTGGTGGAGGTATATTATATAATGAAAACTAGCGTGTACCCGGCCTGCGTTGCAGCCCGGCATTATACGACGTGAGATAATAAGGCGAACAAACCTCAAACTCAACCGTTTGCCAGCCCGTCCACAATTCACATCCATGCATAAAACATAGTCTGTCTTCGTCTATTCCGGCTTCGGTGCTTCGGATCGATCGTTGAACGGGCCGGGGACCGGTTAGGTCGTTCGTTCTCCCTACAAAGTGCGCAACTCACTTGTCTATGCTCCCTACTCTAATTTATCTAGTTTATCAGTGTTCCTCTATAATATTATGCATGTATGCATAAAAACCTTCCTCTTGAATCACTCTATCTATTAAAAAAAAAACGCTTCAAAATCCGTTGCGTAGTTTTAAAGGTTTAAGCACATATAGGGACAGGACGGGCGATAACGACTTTGTTTTATACTATGTTAAGAAGACTGATAACTCTATAAACATTTACTTTTTAATAACAAAAAAAAAACAATAATAAAAAAGTTAATCTAATAAGTAATAAGACAACCCAACACTTGGTAAATAAACAATAAGTTACCTGTCGATTTTATTTTCAAATTTGTGCATTTAGCATATTTTCGTCAGGTATCAAAAAGTCCGAAATAGTTTCAAAGTCCGACAAAAGTCCATAGCCTTAAAAAAAGTCCGAAAATCGGACTAAATTCCGCCGATTGGCAACACTGCTGTCAGGTCTACGCATGGCATGATGGATGTTCGACGTCAAATAATTCATGTAGTCATCCACTTCTATTCGCAATTCATTTAATACATTTAAGTATTAGTATTTTTGCGTTTTAACAGCCAAAACTTTTTACCCATTTTATCGAAAAGTGAAATTTCTCGAAGAACACGCCGCATCGTAGCTATGTCACCTGTCATTTATGGCACCCTGTTGAAGTCTAATTTTTTACGATTTTACGTTAACATGTTGACGACAGAAACAGGACTTGGCCAAATTCTTGTACCATATTTTAAACTTGTACGGGAATGTTAATGCTTTATCAGCATTAAGGCTTTTAATTACAATTAAAACATCGAACTCAACGTGCGATAGATTAAAAGTTATGGCGGTATTCCTTCATAAAATATAGAAATACATTTGACATGCACTAAACTTACAATAAAAAACGCTATGAATAACCCTGACAGCATACAAGAGTTTCGCCGCACAAATATTGTAGCTACGAACCAATCAAGCGGTGCCCCTGCGCATGTTTGGCGTTCAATGCCGCGTTGCCATATTATAATTTAAGTTCGCGGCGTAGTATAAAGCCGCCTAAATGTCATGTGTTTTTAAAAACAAAGGGCTGGATTAGCTCACAGTGAGCGCAAGGTTTGGCATTCTATTGTACCGTAATTAAAATGGCTAAACTAATAATATTAAATTTATAATAGCAAATGATGATAAATGAAACGTTTGTTATTAAAAATAGGAGAGTTAATTAACCTAAACTGGTTTATTCTACTCACCGTTCAACTTAAATAATAAACATCAGGAAAATGTAGTCTCTGAAACTGACGCGTGAGCTTGCTATGGCCCACTACTGAACTGGGAAGTTTTAGGAAGAAACTAGTACCAGCTGTTAAGGTCACATGTGGGTGTCAACTGTCGAAACCCTTTGTTTTTAGAAAAAGTTGACTCTAATAATCGCGATGGCGACAATTCATTTTCACGAATTAGGCCCATCTCGTCCAAGTGTACACATACACACAATCACTGTAGAAACTGAAGAAGAACTGAGAAATCTAGTGCGATCGTTTGTGTCCAAATTTCCATGTCATATTTGCTCGGCGTGCTTCGGTTTGGCATAAGCGATCGAAAACAAACATTCAGACCATTTTTCTTAATTTTTTAAAATAAAAATAGGTTGAAAAAGTGAAACGTCAATCTGTCAAAATTTGACAGATGTCATTTAAAGAAATTGTATTTAAGTAATGATTTTTTTTTAAATTTCGGATTCTTGCAGCTATAATAATCGATACTAAAAATGCTAAAAAGAATTTGACAACCTGCCCCAACACGCAAAACCGTCCGTTTGATAGATTTAAGAAGTTGGGGTATGTACATACATACCAGCATTTTATTTTTCACTTTTTGGTATCACCGAATGAGCGAATAGAAGCGGAATCAATCGGTTGTTAATGTTTGACCGAAAAAAATATTGAAATATTTCAAATATTTTCTACATGGTTTCGAACAAACCCATTCATATAAAAGAATTTATAGGCAAAATTTTCAGTTAGCACGGCCCTGTTCCACTTCAGTTAGCAAACTATCCACAAAGCTTTTATAAAGAGATAATATTTTAATAATATTGTTATATGATTATATGGAACTGATCCGCCAAATCAAATGTGATACGCAATAAAGGAGCATTATATTGTTTACCTGATATCTCGGTAGGCTCTAATAAATTGTCTATCCCTTATCAATCATGTTAAAGAGACAAGGATACAAACGACACTCAAGCGCATCGAGTTGGCTAATAGAAAAAGCTGTTATAATGCGATCTTTCTATTAGCAATAATAAATTATATTTCCAAAACAATTAAAAAAGATAATCAAGCCTTTATAAAATATAATATAAATTAAGACTATCCAAAAAAGTTTCGATCCAATCTAAAGAAATATTATATAAAATTTTTGGCATTTGGTAATCTCATTATAACTAAAAATAAGCTACGGCGAAACATTTGACCAAAATCACACGCAGACTCCCGGACTATCTAATGTCATTGTCGTTACTATGCCAATCGAAAGCCTTTGCCTTCGGCGTCGAGCTGATACCAAAGTTAACGTGCTTTTGGTTGACATAAAATTATGAGGAACACTCGTCAATGTCCGAGAGATTCGGTCAGAATTTTTTTTTTATAAAAAAATAAAATAACTCGCAACAAAACGTGATATTTTGAATATGAAGTTGTCAAAGTCTTCATGCCTTATAATGATTAAAGGTTTGGTGTCATAGTGATTGAGAACTACCCGTAGTGTTGTTGTTGTTGTCAGGTAAATGTTGATATGATTCGGTGAGTTGTGTGACATGACAAAAAATAACAAAATTTAATTGGCTGTTGGAAATGTCAACAAATTTTAGCGATTATTTCCTTCCTATCAATTTTGACCAATCACTGACAAGAATTCGTATGTCATATTTAATTTTCAAGTGGAAAAATTGCATGACAGCTCCTGTCAGTAATTTTTCCGGAAAAATGTTTGATATGTAGTGTCAAAATATAAAATTATTACCTGTAGGTAAATAGGCTTTTTTGTTCAGTCAGGAAATTTTCTTGCCAAACATCATTCGTGCATCTAATTTTTCCTATGAAAAAATTCAAATAACTCGTTGACAAGTAATTTGTTTGAAACAAAACACTCGCGTATAAAAAGCCTCGTCTCCGACTCGGCTTTTTAACACAACGCTCGTGTTTTGACAAATTACTTGTCAACTGGTTTTTCCAAATTTTTCCGGAAAAATTAGATGCACTTATGATAATATATATTATAATATTTATTACCCCTGATAATTTTTACGATAATAGACCTACCCACGAGCCCTGGAAAAATAATGAAATCGGTGTTTTGTTTCATGGTTAGGAAGAAAGGAAGCAAACTTTCCTGGAGCCCCCCTGTATATAATATAAACCTCATCGTTTTATAATAGTCAACCAACGATGTTCTGACATTATTATTTGTGTTCTTAGTTTCAGTAGCCTCTTATCTTATCATTGGCAAGTAATTGTTTCTTTATCTGTTGTTGTGACACTAAATACAATAATCTTTCAGATGATCATTAAAGAAGTTTAGTTTTAGTATATTAGGTTCATGTAATGAGTAGTTTGTTAAGCTTAAGTTATCCTCAAGTTAAGGAAAAATAGTACGTAATAATATGTATATTAAAATTATCTGTACAGGCATTATTAGGGTTGCCGACCGTCCAATATTTTAAAATAAGGGAAAGAAAGAAAAAACCTAAAGTCTTCCTCCACAAAATTTAATAGAATAAAAATTCTCTAGGGGTCTCTACATGTTTCGAACCTAGAAACGTTCATCAGGAGACAGAAGAGAAAATGGTGTAGAACCTGAATGGAGCTTTTAAGGAATTAAAAAATTGATGTATAGAAGAGACATAATATGAAGTTTGATGAAGGTTAAACCATACAAAGTATGTTAAAAAAGTTATTAAAGGGGGTCTTGACCAACCAAATCAAGTGGGGAAAAAAAAAACCTTCCTAAAAAGAAGGTGACGAAGATTATTTAAATTTTTTTTTATAAAACTTTTCAAGTGTATGTCAGTAAGACTAGTAAGACATTATAAGGATAAAATTGTATATTATAAAGATATCACAATAAAATTACATTGCAAGTACAAAAGTGTTTTGTGGGGTACTGAGGATTAAAGCTCAGTAACCACGTAAGCGGTTAATTTAAAACCAATAAAAATAAAGAATAAGTTACACATTTAAAAAAAAATTAGAGGTCAAAAGGTTGTTCACGTCCAGGTGTTGGGACAAATTTTAAAATAAGTTCATTTTTGTTATTTAATAAGGTGTTAAAAAAACAGTAACCGTTTTTTAAGACCAACCATACAGTCCTCGAATTCGGCATGCATTTTGTCATCGCTTCCTGTATATAATATTTTTAATTCGAAAAGGTTTTTCTGTTTCCTTCCGCCAAACTCATCCCCAGACGCGTTTCGCCGTTTACGGCTCATCAGTGAGGCTCAGTTTGGCAGAAGGAAACAGGGCTCGAAGACAAATCACTTGTCAGGGTCGATCATCGACGGGAATTATAGAACCCGGTGCGACATCTTGCGTCCCAGTACGGTACCTTAGAAAAGGTCAGTCGTACAGGGGTTATTCTGTAAAAACAGAAAATTTTGCAAGAGCGCTCTCAAAACCGGTACAAGTGCCGGACCACAGTTATTAATTCGAAAAGGTTTTTCTGTTTCCTTCCGCCAAACTCATCCCCAGACGCGTTTCGCCGTTTACGGCTCATCAGTGAGGCTCAGTTTGGCAGAAGGAAACAGGGCTCGAAGACAAATCACTTGTCAGGGTCGATCATCGACGGGAATTATAGAACCCGGTGCGACATCTTGCGTCCCAGTACGGTACCTTAGAAAAGGTCAGTCGTACAGGGGTTATTCTGTAAAAACAGAAAATTTTGCAAGAGCGCTCTCAAAACCGGTACAAGTGCCGGACCACAGTTATTAATTCGAAAAGGTTTTTCTGTTTCCTTCCGCCAAACTCATCCCCAGACGCGTTTCGCCGTTTACGGCTCATCAGTGAGGCTCAGTTTGGCAGAAGGAAACAGGGCTCGAAGACAAATCACTTGTCAGGGTCGATCATCGACGGGAATTATAGAACCCGGTGCGATATTTAATATTTTTAAGTTTAGGAGTAGAAAAATATAGAAATCCGGCCACTCCAAAATGACGTTTTGACGTGAAACAGATCAGGAATGTTAAGCGACGTCTGAGCCCGAGGTTAGCAGTCTGTTTACTTCAAAAAAATGTTTTCTTTCCTAATGTTATTTTTTTATCATTATTTATAAAATTGTGAGTGAAACTAGCGAGTACCAACTGGCAATGTCACTTTTACCGGCATGGTCGCTTCTCTGAAATGCCATAATTTGTCATCTATTTTTCAAATTCAATTATTCTTTTCATGCATTCATTACTACCCGATATGCGTTGCAATGCCACTTTTTTACGCAGAAACCTTCCTCGGCGTGCACCAACACCTCCTGTTTGGGGAGGTGTTGCGTGCACATAACAACTCATCAAAGTTTCATCGCAATCGGATGAATGGTATAGGAACGCATAGGACAAACAAAAAAACAAACATTAATTTTTATACAGTGTGGCCATTAATTCCGCATCATATGGGATTTTTTTTATTAATAACTTTATTCGAAATTTTACTTTGGCATCAAGTTCTGCTTCGATCGAGATGAAAATTAAGCAAAAAAAATAGTAGTCACGTGATTCGCATTATCTGTCAAATTTTAATTTTTTCCAAAAAATAATTTAAAAGTTATAAGAAAAAGTTTTTTTAAATGCAGTTTCTAGCCCACATGCAAAATTTTAGCTGCATAAGATAATGTTGATTTTTTACCCATATTTTGTAAATTGCACCACTTTTGCAAAATAAGACTCAACGTAACCTACATAAAACTTCTTAGTTTTGACAATGCCTTATTTCAGATACATTTTCATTAAAGTAGCGCCATATTAAATGTGTGTTTTTCTATAAAATCAAAATTGGGCTATTAAAATTTGTTCGCATGTGATGCAAAGTTTATTTGTTTTTGACCCTGTATAAGGTAACTTCATAAAATAAGTACTTTTGAATATTACTTACGTAGTTTGTGTCTGAAAGTAATACGCCTTAATATTAAGACAAAAAAGAATACAGTGTCATCAGTAAAGTGTCCATTAAGTGGAAAATAAATTTTAGTGGTGGGTAAAAAATCAAAATTATCTTATGCAGCTGATATTTTGCATGTGGACTAGAAACTGCATTAAAAAAAACTTTTTCTAATAACTTTTTTCGATATTTTCAGAAATAACCCCACTTTTGAATTTTTTGGAAAAAATTAAAATTTGACAGATATTGCGAATCACGTGACTACTATTTTTTTACCTAATTTTCATCTCGATCGAAGCAGAACTTGATACCAAAGTCAAATTTCGAATAAAGCTATTAATAAAAAAAAAATCCCATATGGTCACACTGAATAAAAATTAATGTTTGTTTTTTTGTTTGTCCCGCTTGCGTTCCTATACCATTTATCCGATTGCGATGAAACTTTGATGAGTTGTTGTATAGATTGGTAAATAATGTTTACAAATTTTATTTTGCAATTCCAAAAACGAGGGAATTTGGGCGTAGCCTGCGACGCTAGCATGTCCTTTAATTTTTTATTTAATTATTGACAATATGACAATTCGAAATTTTGTGCCTTCCAAGCCCAAGCAGGAAAAAAGGGCGTCGCAGAAAAAAGAAGAAAATATACCTAATACCTGCATTAATTTTTATATTATGCCTATAAATGGAATTCGAACTGGATATCTAGTACAAATATTTATATTGGTGCTCCTGCCCCATACGCATTCTATCAAAGTGCTAATTAAACAAATTGACGAAGCACAACCCGATAGATGCCCAAGCGATTATCTAAATTTAATTTAATGATGTAATTATGTCTGTGACTTACTTGCATGCATACTTGACGTAAGGCACCCGTTTTTAACTTATAGCGACGACGTAACATAATATTTTGCGATTCTGTAATCTTGTTTTATTGTTCCAAACTAAATTTGTCCTGTTGTTTGTTCAAAACTATAAGCTAAATATCTAATATTTGCTGCTTTAGGCCCAAATTATTAACATCCTGTTAACTCTAACTATAAGATAACTTGTGAATAATTGTATAAACAGTACATATTTTGTACAGAAATAAAATGTATAAGTAAAAGTTTCCATACTTTTGTTTATGACTGTATATTTAAAAGTATATATCTAATCTTCAGCAAGGAGTTTTTTCTGTGTCATTTATTGCAAAGAAAGAACCTTCAATAATCGGAAGTAATTAACTAATTGCCCAAATGTATTATATATAACAAGGCGATAAAAAAAATTAACTAATAAACAATTTTAACCGGAGAATTGCTAAGATACCAATGATTGACCTTTAAAAATTATTCTTTACTAGGGAAAGTAATGAGATTTCCGTGCTGAAAAGCACGTATACCTTATATGTCATCATGACCAAAAGAAAATCAATACATCAGTCTAATTGTTACTTCCATATCAAATATGAGATAAACATAAAAAAATATACGATACAGGACTTTTAGCTTCGCCAGCGTCACATCAGAAAGTTAAAAAGCATTGAAATACAAATAGAGTCCAAAATTAGCAAAATTTTAGTACCGGAGATATAAAAATTTCAAACCCCGCTTTTACCTTATTTAGGGGTTGATTTTCCATCAATTTTAGTTTCGGAAATATAAAAAAATTTAGCTTTTACCTACATAGAGGTAGATTTACGAAAAAATCCTTCTTAGTGGATGCCTACGGTATAAGGAGAAGGTAAAGTCTATTCAATGACCGCTGACCGTTACGTCACGACTAGTGCTTAACTTTCTAACATTCGTCAACTAGGTGAGATAGTAAGTTTACGTCAATAATGAATGTTGTATAATTTTACCAGTCAAAAAAGTTTTATTGCCATTTTTGACAGTGAAATTTTTAATTAATATTATTTTTAAAATGTCACGGTATTGTGAAAAAGAACAAGCATTAACTTTAAAATTATTTGATTATTTTCAAAGAGCAAGTGATGCCGGAAAAACTCCTTTTACCCTTTAACCCGGTTTACGAGGTAAGTAGATATAATAAAGCAGGAAATGTCAAAACATAAATAATAAACGGAAAATTGTATGGCAATGTTTTTATAAATACCTATCTGGTTTAGAGAGTTTCTGATGCTTTCGGACTTTTGTGTTCAACAATCCAACGAATTAAGGCAAAGGGGATAGAGAAGAATGTAGATTTAAAGAATCGCAAGAATGTAGCTATTTTGTCATCCCGTGGTCGACAACTTTACGAAATTCATAAACATACCACAAGAGAGCGTATTTATGGGATGTATGTACACGTTATCATTCGCTCAATACAACTAAACCTTAAAATCATTTATTGTGTTGAAATATCCACTGGTTCATTAAGAGACTTTTTAAAAAAATTTAAATTTAAATGTACTGTATCAAACAGACGTTTTTAATACAGCAACAACATATAGCGCAAAAACGAGTCGAATTTTTAAGAGAATTTAAGATTAACGGTAACACTTAATTTCCCTTAAAACCTGGTTTTCTGGATGAAACCTGAATATACAGTAAAGGGGCTTTTAGGCGAAGTTGGCAAGATGATACTCTTCATACAGTTAAAAAAAATCGTCAGAGGATGTAGGTACTGTATATTATACTACATGCTGGTTCAGGAAATGGATTTGTGAATAATGCAAGTTTGATATTCAAGTCTGGCCTGAAATCTGATGATTATCATGATTGGATGAACAGTGAAAACTTTGAGAAATAGTTTGAAGAAAATTTTTTACCAAACTTGGAAGAACCGTCGCTTATTATCATGGATAACGACACCTATATCATTCTGGGCTAATTAATATTAAAAAAATTCTAAATACAAGTTGGTTAAAACGATTACCTACTTATTGCATAGTTAGAACAAAGACAAATTCCGGTTTTATCATTTGCAATGAAGGATCAGATCTGGATAATAGTTAAACAGCATATCCCACTCAAACGTTACAAGCAATCTGGAAAGCATTATTTATTTTATTTTTTAAATAAGCTTACCTGAAAAATTCAGCAAAGATAAAAACGAAAACATTAAACATTGCGGTGGGTGCTTCGTCATCGAAACGTACTTGTTGCTGTGGAGGGGGAATGTAGCGAGAGTGGAATGGAATGGAATGAATCGCGCTCGAACAGAAGTTGGCAACGTTGAGTTGATCACTTTTTTGTAACTTCAGACTTTAATTCTTTTTTCTGTAATTTCAGACTTGCTTGTACGGTATACAAATGTATTGTATTGTATTGTATTGTATTGTATTGTATTGGATTGTATTGTATTGCACGCATGTTTCGAATTTATTAAATCTAAAAGTTTTATTAACTTTCAAAAGAAATTATTAAATCGTTTGTGGAACAAGCGACCAGAATTCAACATAAAAAGTCCAGAGGGGCTTCTTAAAACACATTTTTTTCGAACATCATAGAAAGTGCTTTTCCAAAAAAAAAACTTCTCATGCTAATTCAATATAGCCTATGGGGAAAAATTTCCTTTAACAAAAAAGGCAATTTTCAGCAAGACTTTTTCCTTGGAAAAGCCTCTTTACGTAAATTGCCGTAACTTTACACGGAAAATATATTAAAAATAATTTCGAAGTCTTTTACAAAAAATATAATTTAATGATCATAATATAAAGGTAGCGCTTAATGGGACGCGTGTCACTGTATCATGAAATCTGACTGAATTTGTACAGCTATAGACACAAATAGAATACGTAAACAATAATTTATAAAACCGAAATTAATTAAAAGCAACAAAAGAGTGGCATAGCGGACAAGCGTGTAACTGTCTTTTATATTGGAATACACAGGGATCCAAGCACAATGGATACTCTGGGGCCCTGGGGCGGGTAGACCGCGACGTCCGTTTCGTCCTTATTAGGACTCTACGGGTAGCCCTAACCCAAGCAACTCCACAGAGACCGGCACGAGGTGAATTTTGGTTAGTAAAAGCAATTGCTTGACTAGGAAATACTATAAGTAAAAGCAATCGCTAGATCTGGATATGAATAAAATTTTGAAGCAATTGCTGTTTTTCTTACACCTCTGTAGCAAATGCTTATTCAACACAAGTTCAGACGTGGCTAATCCACTTGTTCAGATTATAGATTTCATGTTCAGTTTGGTGCCTAATTTGCAAAAGAGTTGACGTAAATACAACAGCGTTGGTCTGTTTATTCAGTACAATAGTAATCTGTTACGTTTTTGTGGAAAATAGGAAACTTATATTTGTGATATGGCAGATTTCAGTGAAAATGAAGAAAGAGATAGTAGTGATGAGAAGAAATTAAAGACAAGCAATTGATATTCGTTCAAAAATTGAAGGAACATAAATAAATCTCTCTGACCACAACCGTTTAGCTTCCACAACAGCTTCAGAACTTGTAGGGAATTTAATAAAAATATTGGCCTTCTCCAAAACTGCATCCATTACAGAAGTGTATGTCTTACAGACAGTAGTTTGGTGAACACAGAGTTCTTCACCTACAGAATTTTGAAAGCCCGGATCCGAATATTTCTGCAGAAATACTTTTATCTTATTTAAAGGCGACAGTGCACCCCCTCGCCTTTTACCAGTATCATTCAAAAAATAATTGGTCAACCACTCAACATTTTCGCAGTCAAATCGATATAACTTTCTGAAATCATCATATCTGCAATTTTTACGTACACTGTGGATTTTTCTTTTACGGACGTTCATATATTCAGCCATAATTGAAGACGCAAATTAAGAGCAACGCACGTGTATGCCGCGGATAACTAAAATTGACTGCTACCAAGCAAATGATGCTGGGGTCGACCTACCTTAAAAAGTTTAAAGCGATCGCTACACTAGAAAAAGCAAATCCTTAATTAATTCATCACATTTTAAGCAAACGATAGCAATTGCTTCTATTTTTTAAGAAAAAGCATTGACTAGAAACAATTCCTGCATTTTTAAGCAATTGCTGGACGCAAAAGCAATTACTTTAGTTTTTATTCATTGGCTTTCAAGAAATTACTTAGATTTTATAAGAACAAGCAATTGCTACATTTTTATTCATTAGGCTCAATGGTATCAAAGCATATCGCGAGTAGCAGCAATGGTAGACTATAAAAAAATAAATTTTGTAAAAACAGCTTTCTATATTTTTTAAAAGGAATTTGTATTCACTTTATCAAACTAATCAAACAACAAAGTTATACACCTATATTTAGAAAATAAGCTTAACTGCTGGATATTCTTCCTAATCCAGCAGGGTCGTTAACTAATTCCAGGATTTTTGGATTATCCTGGAAGCGTAGGAATGGATCATGGAATTTAATTGAAATAAGTTTTGTAAGTACACCGTTAAATAATAAAAATTGCATAGTTAAATCACAATCTGCTTACAAGTAAACATCTCGCAGGCCGATGCGAGTTAAGGTGGAAACACATTAATATCACCTCACGTGAGTTCATATCCTATCATGTCAGAAATAAAATGCATGAATATCAAGCAGAATCACATTATTATTATTATTTCACGTGAAGTCATGTTATTCATTTAATAAAAACAAGCCGTGGGGTGCTTCGCTAATCATAATCAGAAAATGTGGAAACTAAATAATAGTTTATCTTTATCTTCAGAGTTTTATGAAGATTTAGAAAGAGCGTGTGGAGTCATAGCATAGCGATTGACTGAAAAACTTAAAAGTAGGCAATAGATACATGACATTAATTTAAAAAGAAGGGAGAAAAGTGAATTTCACACTTTATTCCAAGACTTATTGTGAGGCGATGAAGATCGTTTTAACATGTATTGTCGTTAAAACTTCCTTCATTTTTCTAAAGTCACGCTTTCACGCTTCACGAAATTGATGCTTAAACGGAAAATCTGAGCGCGTGAAGACCTGCAAAATCATGTGCTTTCACGTGAACACACCGTATGACAATAGTGTGTCTCTTGTTAATCTGTACCTGGAAAATGGGTCTCATCAAATTTACTGCTCACGCGTCTTCACGTGAACTCACGTGACGTGATAGTAACGTGTTTCCGTCTTTACTCGCTTACAGCCTGGGGGGTCGATCTATTTAAAAGCTCCTAATTAAAAATTTTTAAAAATTGCACTTTTTTTTTCAATTTCATTCAATTTTAAAATACCATGTGCTGTCATTTAAAAAAAAAAGGAACAGAAAAATTGTCTTTTTAAATTCTCCACGAAAAAGATAATATTTAATTTTCCTCAAAATTTAAAATAACCGAGATATTTGAAAAAATAGTAAATGCGTCTAAAAACATTGTAGATATAGGTATATCTATACAAGGTTCTGGTGTCTTATAAGGCATTTCGAATTTCTTCCTGGTTTTTGTTTTATTACAAAGATTACATTAAATGAAACTTCTTAATGCAAGAAAAAATGCGGATGGAGCCATTTTTTGCAAATTAAGCTAACTTTAAGATTTATACATAAGGTATTTTAGGTTACGGTCGACTGTAGGGACTAACTTTGCCGATTTATCTTCATAATATATCAAAAAGATAAGGTTTTACCTTCTACACTTAAATAAATGCGAACAATTACAATAAAGAACACAAATAAAATAATTTTAAACAAAAAGTAACATTCTGCTGATCGGCTCTAAAAGGTGTATCGGGGCTGGTTTGTACTTTGTTGTACAGATTTAGTTTTTAAATATTATATAAATTCAAGAGTTTTGCGAAGAAAAACAAGTCCAAAATTTGCAAAAAGACAATAATTTAATAATTTCTATTAGTGTGTAAGAATACCGTCAACCGGGGCTACTTTGACACCTTTTCTTACATTTTTTCGAACAAACCCGAACAAACATGGGCTGCTGAATCGTTTGCTGATGTCAAAATTGCTTTAAAATTAATAATTTAAGCGCAAAAAAATAAAAACCGGTGTGTCAAAGTTACCCCGTGTTTAGGGCTACTTTGACACAGAAGCAGAAATACGTGAAATCCGCATTTTAAATCACTCTAGTGTCAATGTAGCCCCGGCATTCGACGAAAAATTAAATGTAGGTATATATAAATTTTTATAATTTTTTTAATGTTAAAATTGAAAGAAAATCACATTTTATAACCACCGCACGAATATCACATTTCGTCAATGGATATCCCCATTTCGCCATTTGACTTAAAGTGTCTGTTATCACTAGTTGCTCACTGGCCAAAAGGACACTTGGGTGGCCTGCTGTTCGGTGGTGTCTCCCAAGGCACTTATTTCGAAGGGTTATCCGTGGAATTGTATAGATAATTGCCGCTCGTTTAGTTGGCATGCCATTTTTTATGGCATCAATGGCTTGTCTTAAATTTTCTCCGGAATAATTCTTATAGTTTCGGCTTCCCGGAGTTTTCTGATATGTCCTCACCATATTTAATTACTCAGGGCCTGTGACAATAAGAAACCTACCTCAAAACCCCCAAAAAAATATAACTAAGCTGAAAAAAAAATAACGCCACGGTGTCAAAGTAACCCCGGAGTGTCAAAGTAGCCCCGGTTGACGGTACTCCATATATAATGAAGAGCTTTCGCGTTAAAATGTTCATTAAACATTCCAATTTCCAGTTGTTTTTATTTTTGGGGTAAAAAGTGTAAAATCCGCAGATTTTTTGCTTTTAGTCTATTCTGTACAGCTTTTTATGTCAAAATTTAAAAAAAATCAAAATTTGAGGATATGACACCAGACCCAAATACATATAGGTACTCTAAAAGGTGCAGAAAAAATGCTACAACAAATTTCTGAAGCTTAAATATGACGATCTAATCCAGCTTACCTCAGTCCAAAAGTGGATGATTTCGGAGAACACAGAAATCAAGATAGAAACTTTACACGAAGAATTTTATTCTCAGATGAAGCCAGTTTCACGCAGAGTGGGCATAACTATTTTCACAATGAACAATATCAACATTAAACGTGTATGCTATATCAATTAATAATTAGATAATTTAAATATAAAATAAAAGAGTGAATTTTTTAAATTCAGATATATCAAAAACGGCTGCTGAAATCAACTCTTACCACGTATACATTTTTTAGGTGAAAGACGTTGGAGAATAAGATTGTTTATTTAAAAGTTCAATACAGAGTTACTCAAAAAAGTTATTTCGTTTCAAATGTGTGCTAGGTAAAAAAACTTCTTTTATGTTCAGCGATTCTGGTTTGAAATGTTCTACCCGGTTCTACCTGTCTGACCTATATAAATTTTAGGACACCATCCGCAATTTAATTGATAGACGCCAGATTTGTTCTCCCTGTTGGTCTTTGTTTTATGGTTTTTTAATTTTTTACCTAAAGTATTATTTTTGTTTTATCAGCTACATTTATTTCTTTTTGATTCAAATAGGTTTTAATTTTCTTGGTGGAATTTCCTATATAAGTCAAGTTCTTAAATTATATTTTGATTCTTTGTATTGAGGATATACTTCTGACTCGACTTCTGATATAGCTTTTTTAAAACATTTTTTATTTAGAATATTATCTATTAATTTAGGGTGGTAACCATTTTTTATTGAAATTTGTTTTATAATGTTTAGTTCTTTATCAAAATTTTCTTTTGACAAAGGGATGCTAGTGAGTCTATGTATCATGCTATAATACGCAGATAATTTGTGTTGTTGGGGGTGTCATATGAGCTTTGATGAATAGTATAATATAGGAAATTCCACCAAGAAAATTAAAACCTATTTGAATCAAAAAGAAATAAATGTAGGTAGCTTATAAACCAAATAATACTTTAGGTAAAAAATTAAAGACCAACAGTGAGAACAAATCTGGCGTCTATCAATTAAATTGCGGATCGTGTCCAAAAATTTATATAGGTCAGACAGGTAGAACATTCAAAACCAGAATCGCTGAACATGAAAGAAGTTTTTTACCTCAAAAAACAGACTTAACCTATTCCAATCCTATTACCGAAGAAAGCCATACATTTGCAGATAATTTCAAAATTATTCATACAGAAAATAAAAGCCATAAACTTAATTTGTTGAAAAGTTTGGAAATTAACCGTCATAAAAACACCGGTCTACTTTTGAATGACCAAACAAATTTGAATCAATCGCCCTTATTAAACCTTTTCAATAATTGACCATATTCTAAAAATAGCTCTGTGGGTATTCTCTTAATATAATTACTTGTTTAAGAAAAAGATAATTAGTATACAGGGTGATTCACGGTGGATGGAACGTTAGACGTTTCTGACGAACCGGTAAAGGAATCGTTCTGAAAATTTGGTCGCGTACATAAACAGACATGCTCTACCTATCTAAAATATTTTTAACAATACAGTGTTGCCGCTTCCACACAAAAATAATAGCTACTTCGATATTTTAAATGAAACACCCTATATATTATTAAATTTTTAAATTCTACATAAAATTATAATTATTTTTTAATAAAAGCATTATTAGTCTATGCTTAATGGTTTCCGAGATATTGTCTCTTGAAAAATGACATTTTTGAACTTTGACAGTTTCTAGCTTTTTAACTGTACGTCTGAGAGCAAAACGGCTTACATGTCCCTATCTTCGATTTTTATTATTTTTCCAAAAGTGTCAATTTCCGGTTAAACCGGATGTAGGAAATATAATACTTCCGGTTTGACCGGAAGTTGTTACTTTTGGAAAAATAATAAAAATCAAAGATAGGGACATGTAAGCCGTTTTGCTCTCAGACGTACAGTTAAAAAGCTAGAAGCTGTCAAAGTTCAAAAATGTCATTTTTCAAGAGACAATATCTCGGAAACCATTAAGCATAGACTAATAATGCTTTTATTAAAAAATAATTATAATTTTATGTAGAATTTAAAAGTTTAATAATATATAGGGTGTTCCATTTAAAATATCGAAGTAGCTATTATTTTTGTGTGGAAGCGGCAACACTGTATTGTTAAAAATATTTTAGATAGGTAGAGCGTGTCCGTTTATGTAAAGGACCAAATTTTCAGAACGATTCCTTTACTGGTTCGTCAGAAACGTCTAAGGTACCATCCACCGTGAATCACCCTGTATAAATATTTAGGTTAAAATGATAGTACCTCACTCGATTTAAAAAATCCCTTGATAAAGCTACAGTGTAGCGAAACGCGTCGGGTTGTAAAATAAATATTATGTGGAAATTAGACTAAAGTCTTTATTGCAATAATTGTAATGGATTTCCATCAAGTAAAAGCCAGCACTATTCACAGTTTAATAATTTTTAGCTTTATAAGTCAGGTTAAAATGAAAATCAATCTTGAAAACGCCGGTTGCCAGTATAAATATTTTCCACAAAACTATAAATAATATAATGTACCGTCAGATCAGCAGTAGGTAATGGAAGTACTTATAGATAAACCTTGATTTAATTATTTAAAGCAAGATAATAAACCTAGATTCTTTTTGACGACCATCAAACACACAACAATCTCCACAGCACTATAAAAAAAAAATCAACAAAACACAATAGTAAAGAAATTGTAACAAACTTATTCACTTTCAAGTCTCGAGTTTTTTAATAATCGAAATGGCCCTTTGACAATATTTCGCAAGCGTCGCGTCGCGTCATAAAAAAATTGATCAAGGATGATCTTATATCGATATCTTAAAACTAACTAAAAACAACACCGGCGTTCCCAACCCGACCGACAGGTGTGTTGTTTGTTTTTGATTTAAGCAAATTATTACATCGGCTCGGCGCGGCGCTCCGACAATAACAACAATAATATTATTCAATAAAATATTGGTGTTAAAAACATTTAAGCGCACTTAATCGGGTTATTTCTAAAAACTTGCCGCACCATTGGTGCGATTCGCCCAATCGCATAATCGCCGCAGAAAAACACTACAAAATCGGGAAATGTCGGCGCACGCGTCGTCGTCCGCTGATAATGTGGAGTTTTCCGGAGGTCCCGTTATTTTTATAAACAAACGGTAAAGATAAGGGATAGGCAGGTGTACGAAAAGTCGTTTTTAGAATATTAATCGTCTTATATAAAAAATAAAAATTGTGTGTGCTTAAGACCACACGACAGAAGTGAAAACTTCAACAAGGTGAAATTAACAATATCAAATACACGAGTGTCTAGACAACGCACACTGTCCACGTCGATACTGAATGCGACCGATGGCGGCATGCTCTTTCATATAACGTTCATTCGGGTCAGGGTCAGTTCGGATTGAATATAGCAGTTGAATTCGAGCGTAGCACACCCGAGTCTGACGCCTGACGCGTGACGGCTCAGTTTAATTCAGTGCCCACAAAAAGTGCTAAACGCGCCTAAAGAAGTTTTCACTTCAAAAAGGATATCTTGATTTTGTTTGTCTGGAGGTACCGTCATGCACCGTGTTCAATGTGTTCAAAAGTTTGAGTGACCTGTGGCTGTAGGATTTGGAGTTATTATATACCAAGGTTCATACAAGACAAGTACAAGACCATTCAGAAATTGAATAATCTAAAAATGGTAAAAAAATAGACAATTTATAATATTGCTCTGTATTAGCGACTTCATAATTTGCACGATTTGTCTGTTTCTTAGTAGTTCCGGGCAACTTAATTTCAATATTTAAAATTTTGGCTGTGGAACAAATTTTTTCAAAAATCAAGTGAAAATAATTATCACTATTAGATCTTATTTCTTCCAATGCCTTTAAGACTAAATAAGAAATTGCATATGCTTTGCTAATATCGAGTTGGACACTTTGTAGTTGACTAGATAGAGGTCATAGGGGTATTAATAATTTAATACAATCACTGATGATAAAAAGAGATACCAAGAAATCAGATGTTGTAATGGCTGCTAAATGGGTACTAGCTTTGGAGGATAATACACTATTGCCATTTTGTTCCGTATCATCTAAGAAGTCGATTAAAGTAGGTAACATTTCCAAGAAGTCAATAATAGCTTTGTGTTTCTTCACCCATCTAGTATCAGACATTTATTAATTTTTTTTTTAAAGGTTGGTAATGTTCTTTTGCTTCTTTGAGTTTGACAATAAACTCGTTCATTCGGAGAGCCAGAATCTCTTATAAAATTGGTGCATTCTTTAAGTTTTTCAATAGCATTTCTTATTGCAGGAATACTGCATGCCTTACATTTTTTTAACTATAATTTTTTTTGAGGTCTTACATGAGGGGGGCCCGGGCCCATTTGCCCCCCCTCCCCCCCCCCATTATATATTAGGTATTTCTTCGAGTTCTACCAGATGTAACAATAAGATGCATCTATTTTAATCACCATACTTCACCACATTTGTCACATCAGCTACGAATGATAATCAAAAAAGCTATGTCAGATAAATTAACCAGGGTCGGACATATTACATCACATGTTCTAGGCAACGGACACCCACATAACTGTCAACCGTAGTTTTTAGAAGACCAAAAAAAACAGGGTCAGTATACAAGAATTGCGAATGCGATTAAATAACTTCTGGCTAGGTGTCGGTAATAAATCACCCTACCCTAGAAATCTGATAGAATTTCGAAAAATTACAAATTTATTGCGAAAAATGGATAAGGTAAGGCTAAATAAGATTGCATAGCAATAATTGATATAAGTATTATAGAATGCCTGACATCAGCCTTAAAAAGATTATAAGATAATACCACGAGTAATAAAAATCCTAAAAATAAAGTTAGAAGTCGTAATTTTTCTGGACTTGTATAAAAACAAAAAACGATAAGCGGGCACATGAGAAAGATGTTAGCAGTAAGGGGATGACACACACGGCGTTTTTGTAGCGGTTTCAAGACACACATAGCGATTTAGGTGTTGTTTCTGCATAGACAATTTTAGACATATTATACCTTTAGGCTCCCTCCTTAACAAAAGTTAAGTTTGAGGGTAAAAAAATACGTTTATACGGCTCACCGGTCATATTTCTAGACGTCCATTAATGATCGGCCATGCGCACAACTTTCTTGTTATCGGCCTGTTCTTTAGCGACATCATCTAAATACACTCCAGAATCGCCTAGTCGCAATTTTTCTTGTTAGGGTGTTTCTTATTGTGGATGTTTAATATTTACGAATATCTAGTTTTTATGTAAGTAGTTAAGTGAATTGTGTTGTGCTTCTTGGAATTGATTACTTATTGACTCGGTTTGGAATATAAATATAAACCATGACTATACAGTTCCGAAAGTTATATGATTTGATTTTGTCCAAATGGAGGTAACATACCGGGGATTTCGTATTTTTAGTAAGTATGGAGTAGTGATAATCCTTTTATTCTGACCAATTTAAACACATCTGTAATGCCTAACAGGCCATCCAAACAAGATGTAAAAATAAAAATAAATACAAAGCCAGATTATCTCGATGCATGTTCTGGTAGCTTTTAGTTGCGGCACTGTAATGGTTCTAATTAGGTGCACTTCAAGTCTAAAGATCTTTAGGCATTAATACTATATATATAATTTCGACAGACTAGTCGACTCAGCATACTGTGTATATGTCGTAGGCTGATAGTGAAATCCGTCATTTCATGAAAAGCCTAGTCACTTCATGAAGCGTCGGCAGATTGTGTAAAAACATGAAATTACACGATCTGCCGCGTCACTTCATGAAGAGACCTTGACGTTTCGGCGTATTATGTATAACACAATCTGCCTAATTTTAAATACCGTCACTTCATGTAGTACTTACCTAACGATGTCATGTCAGTCGGCAGATTGTGTAATTCCGTCTAAAAGGTATATTGGCAACTGGTTTGTTCGTTGTTCCCCAGAGCATTTTTTTTTAATTACATTTTTTCAACTAATAATATTTTATAAAAATAAAAAAAATGCTCTGACAAACCCGAACAAACCAGTTGCCAATATACCTTTTAGACGGAATTACAAAATATGCCTTGTTTTTGTGGCATTTCATGAAGTGACGATATTTAAAATTAGACAGATTGTGTTATACATAATACGCCGAAACGTCAAGGTCTCTTCATGAAGTGACGCGGCAGATCGTGTAATTTCATGTTTTTACACAATCTGCCGACGCTTCATGAAGTGACTAGGCTTTTCATGATTTCATGAAATAACGGATTTCACTATCAGCCTACGACATATACATCAGCATCATTGTAATCGGCCTAGAAAGTTTAGGCTTTACTTTATAAATTTATAGGTCTGTCTAAGCTGTACCGGTGTATTATTTACGTGCGCAAGGCCATAAATTTGCCAATTTCGTGATTATTGTTTGCTGATCTAAACATATGTGTATGTCTATGGGTTTTGGGTCCAAGCGACGGCATTGGCAAAACAAATCTAGATCCATTGTCACAGCAGTATATTACGTAAATCAAATAAGAAGCTCTGAAAATCACGGTGTCTGACCAGTCGCATATAACTTCAGGTATTCTAGAACCATTCCAAGCAACGAAACAGCTAGCGACGGATGTATTCGACGCTGTACCACAACCACCTTGAAAGAAGCCGTGAAACAGAAACATCCACAACACTGCTTGAAGACCCATGTGTCATGTGACTTTTTTGAGGTTAGCCATGGTTTAGTATGTAATTTACGCGCGAACTAGGTGTAGGTGTCGTATTGATTTATATTTTTATCCGGTTTTCGATTGATATCTAATAGAAAATTTAAGTGACATGATTGCTAAGAACCTCTACAAAATACTGATAAAAATGTTTGGTGCGGGTTTGCTCTAATAGCATTAATAAAGTGAAAAATCGAACAGCCTGGCCGGCCTGGCGGTTTGTTCACGGGTCTTATAAATGGCGGCAGAATTTTATTTGTTTTAATTTAAAAGTTGTGTTTTTTGTGTACTAGTTAGTAGTTAGCTCTTTGGAATAAACTTTATTGTTTTGTGGCTACAGTTAATCTATTAATTATTTAAGGGTTTAGTTAGCTTGAAGGTATATGTGAATTAGTTTAAAAATATCACTAGTAGAGATAATCCGTGAGTAGTACCTAGGTACTTAGGTAAGTACTATTTTTTTTTAGTTTGTTTATGCAACATGTCAAGCCCCTGCTGTATTCACAGTATTCCTGGGTATAACTCTAACTATAAAAGTGTTTTAAAAGCAGATGAAGAGTGTAATATTTTTATAGCTTAGATTTGACCAATGACTGTATAAATATTGTTAATCAGGTTTTAATGGACATTGATATAAAGGTAAAGGTTTTTTTAAAAGGTAATTAATTGGCTCACAATGATTTGAAATGTATTTTCCCTTTGAAATGAAACTAAGCAGGTGGTCTCAGCTTAAAAACTTATTGTAACGAAGTTACCAAGATAGTAGGTAACTTTCTTAAGACAAGCGTAGATTTCTTAAACAAAGCCTTAAGCTTACTAAATTTTGAGACTTTAGAAGTCGATAGTCAATCCTGTAATTTAATCATTTGTATAATAGAATATTACTTTTGATCGATCAAATAAATCTACTCGTAGTGAAACAAAAACAGCTTCTCAACGCAATATTACTAATATTTAATAATTAGGTAAGTTGTTGTTGTTATCCAAAACTATTTATTACTTTTTTGTACATTTTTCAATATCAATATAGTGGCAACAGAGCCAAAAAAACACAAAAAATATCAAAAGGAATAAAAAAACTCGCCCGTTGCCGTGCGTCATAATAATAGCTTGTTGATCCGCAACTCCCAGCTGATGCGGCGTTGCCCGATGTCACTTCATGGCTTCTTTTCAAGGTGGTTGTGGCTGTACCATAAGAACGACAAGATAACATTGACGCTGTCCACTTCCAGCATAACATTATCAAAAATATCGAAATGCTTAATTGCTTACCGCTCGGCTTACCGTAACGAGAAAACATCTAATCTCGGCCTTCCGAAAACTAATCTTATATCATTGTTGGTAAAATGTTTGAACATACTGGGGCCTATTTTATTTATTTTATTTACAATCGAGCTTGTTTCTACATAGCCAACGCTCGGACTGGCTATTAAGGTTCTGTTTTATTTGACATAAGTTTAGCAGTAAAATCGTGTTGGGAAAACATGTAAAATTAATGGTAATGTTTTTATAAAAACTTATAAATAGCACAATATTTTTGCTGATGATAAATGACATCGCGCAATTTATCAATTAGCAGATACAAAAATAGACCAGGAATAACAAAAAGCAACATCAACAAAAAATGACAAAATTTAGAACTCAACGTTATTTTTAAGTCTTATTTTGACGATGGTATTTAACATCAAAAAATTACATTACCGAAGAATTAAAAGCAAATAATTGTGGTATATCGGACAAGCACAATGGATACCCTGGGGCGGGTAGACCACGACGGCCGTTTCGCCCTTGTTAGGACTCTACGGGCAGCCATAACCCAAACAATCCCACCAACAGCGGCAAGATGTGTTAAAAGCCTTTTTCTATTTCACGTTCATAATAAGCTCAGTACGATACGCATTTGCGTATCGTAATGAAGCTATTTCGATACGCGTTTTTTCTTTATTTGATGTTGGTAACATTTAAATGTTTTATTTCATTGACTTGCGCGGCCTTTGTGATTTACGAGAAAACCCATTTTTCGCATAGGAAAAATAGCTTGATAACCTACTTTTTTATTCTGTGTGGATAACAGTCATTTATGTTGGTTGCATAAATCTATAAATCAATCTTTTGTAGATGCTTCAAGCTATCATTTTCTGCCAGGTCCTATCCAAAATTCAATCTACTAACCTTCCAATGTCGATTTTAACTTCAACTTTATTTGAATTTTCCATCTTTCCTATACTAAATTGCAATGCCGTGACGTACAATCACGTCTTTTGAAATTCGAAAAAAGTAGCAAAATCTCCCGACATTCCGAACGCTCTGTATATGTACCGAATGTACAAGGATCATACAACGTATTCCGTCCAATTTCACATCTCATATTGCTAAAATAACTTTAGAATCTCGTGGTGAAAATGGGTTAATAAATCAAAAAATTACAGTTTGCAAAATAATTTTTGTTGTGCAGAGGCTACTATGATAAAAAATAGTATTACCAACATAAAATTTAGACATAAAAATTTACAAAATTTGAAGGATTTATTTTCTTTTTAAAATGTATTTTTCTTGATTATAAAAGGTGAAATAGAAAAAAATGTATAAAGCACATGTTTCATAAGGCGTTTTAGCGCACGTGTCAATAAAAAAACTCGCCACTTTGTGGCTCGTTTTTTAAAATAGACGCGTGCGCTAAAACCGCTTCTTATGAAACGTGTACTTTAATATACCATTTACAAAAGTAAAGCGGCATTCAATACACCGTAGCGCCATCCCAGCGGAATTAACTCCAATACAAAAGGCAGTCTCACTGGTAATAATCGAAAGGTAGACGTATCACGAAGTGCATCACAATCCAGTATAGGGAACGCTATTTGCGTTTTCACCGAAACAGTCTGCAGTTTTGCAGATTAGAAACAGATCACGCAGAGGCACCCACTAGAATGCGCGCAATCCGTTAAGAAAAGCCATAAAAACGTTTAGAAGATAATATACTGTCCGCGAAAATAACTAAAAGCGAATATTTGTAGCATATCGGACAAGTGTGTAACTGTTTTTTGTATTGGAATACTTTTGTAAAAAGTTTTTAAATACATTTTACCGCTGTTGTTGGGATTGCTTGGGTTATGGCTGCAACAAAGACAAAACGGCCGTCGTGGTCTACCCGCCCCCAGGGTATCCATTGTGCTTGAATCCCTGGGTATTCCAATATAAAAGACAGTTACACACTTGTCCGAAAATACTCGGCTGTGTTCAAAGACCTCTTATACATAAACCCGATTGTTTACATTTTAAAGCCATCAAAGATTCCAGGGATCAAGATTTGTCTGGTTAGCTGTAAGGTCCACTATACTTAACGCCTGCATCAAAAGAATGGATGTTGCCGAACTTACTGTTAAGTCATATATTATTAGATTCATGAAGTATAACTGCGAGTAAGTTACGAAAGTTAATAGATATAGCAAGTTTTTTTTTTGATGAATAAAATAAATATGTGGACTGCCTTCTAAAAGCAGGAAGCAAAAAAATTATGCCATAGAAGTAAATAATTTTGTATATTATTACAATTTAAAAATATTTGAAACTTTTAGATTACTAAAGTCAAAATGGTCTCTTGTCACTTTAATAAACTTTAATACCTATAAATTGTTTTTCAAAGCCACCTTCGATATTTATTCATAATAATGAATGGAACAGTTGATAAAATGAGTTTTCTGCAAATATGTATTGATGAGTTAGAAATTGCGATAGGGTTGCAATTAGAAAAATGTTTGATTTTTAATTCTGCATCGAATGACACAAAAAGATACAGGGGTTCCTATTTGAAATAAGAAAAATAATTTGCTTTAAAGTTTGCAAAGTTTATCACTAAACTTTGGACACACTGTACAATTCGTAATAATCAAACTTGGTTGACGAGACTGTTATTGTTTAATAAGTACCTTTGTATAATTTTATTAACGAGGCATTATTTTTATTTTTTATTTATTTTTAATACCAGTGGAGCAAAACTGATATTATTAGTTTTTATTTTTTTTCGTCCATAATACTGAATTGATTTCAATAAAATTTTAGGGGTATGTAGGTAACTATAGGAGGCACCCAAATAAGTAAGAAAATATATGGCATGTAATTTTAAAAAATACACCCTTATGACGTCACACTTTTTTGGAACACCCTGTATGAAAAAAAAAAATTTTCCTGAAATGCGCCCCAACATACAGATAAGGTCTGCAAAATATGAAAATTCAAACTTAATTACTAAGTGAGCTATAGAAGACAGGAGGTGAGGTGCAGGACCCTGTATATGAAATAGAGCGGTAAACCTGGCACATAATTTTCGAAAACGACGACGAAAAGCGAGAATCATTTCGTCTTTCTCGTAGCGGCATTTTTAAACAGAACATTGTTTGTCCATTTCGCCGAATAAAATGTTAAATTAAATTTTATTTATTTGATGCTTTCACGCTCTAAAGCAATTTCATTGACCTAATTATTTAAATTTATTAGAAATGGCCCCAACGATAATACCACGAAATATCCTACAATTCTTGGAACTGGTTTGGCCGATTGAATCACCCAAACAAACACTAAAAACAAAATATAAACCAAGTCGGATTAATAACCTACACACTGGATTAAAACATACGTGCATTGTTAAACAAATAAACATCTTTTTGGTTGGGATCCATAAAAATAATAATTAAAAATAATGTTTACGAGTGAGACGAGGCCTTGAAATGATTTATAAATAAATTATTGTTTTCGGTGAATGCGCAGGAAAATGATTTCTGCCATTATTTGTCGGTAAAAACAGGCACGGAAAAGTAAAACAAAGCAATTGAAGAGTTCAAGAAAGTTACCCTTGGAGAATTCAGGATAATTATTACTTAAACTTATTTAATTACTTGGCAAGTTCCGAGGTAAATTACAGTTGTTTAAACGTAATAAAAATGGTTATATTTTTAGGCCCATACGCCAAATTTGCCAATAAATCTTTAAAGGGGCATTTTTGTTATCAAACAACCGCTGAAATTTTTGTCTTTCCTGCAGAATAGTTCTAAATAAATCGCCGGACAAAACGAAATTAACGTCAATGTTTTGTTTGCAAGTTTATTTTAAAAATATATAAAAAAGTTAAAAAATCGTGCCACACACAAGCAATAATTAGGCCACAGTGATTCAGTCGCTCCCAAATTGGCCAAAATTCAGTTAATACTAGCCCTTATCATTGGGCATATCGACATCATTAAAAAAAAATCGTATTCGTAAAACTGTCAAGAACTTAGCCTAGCTAGTCACGTAAACAAGTGTGTTGTAAATACTTTTTTAATTTTGGTCTCTTGCTCAAATAATTGTAAAATTTGACCTTCAATTTATTTTTACATGCATGTAAATAGCTAAAATTTGCCCCGAATTCTTACCAAAAAATTGGCATTTCTTCTCAATTTTTGATCAAGTTGGGAAAAAAGGTAGTGATTTCTGGCATTTTTAGTAGTTGCAAAGCAATCAGATTTTAAGGATAGAAAATTGTTTTTAGGGGTTTGTTTCTAAAATTTGTTTAAAAATTATTCGTTGTCGTGTTTTTAGTTCAAAAAGGAAAAGAACAATCAATTAAATTATAAAATTTTAAAGAAGTAGTCCATACTCAAAGTGGAGTTAAATGATATAGAAAAAAGAAAAGCACAAAGTCTTTATCCACAATTTTTTATTAGAATAACTAGGCAAACCTAGAAACCTAGAATAGTTCATAATAATTTAATTCGACATGTTTCGAGTGTAGAAACACTCAGCATCAGGAAAACAAAGTGAAAGGTACAATGCTGATGTTGTTAGCAATAGAGAAAATAATAGTGGGATTGAGCCGTAATGGAGGTGTAAAAACTGAATAGTCAAAAGACCGACAATCAAGACTTCAGCATACTGGAAAATCAAGGGTTAGTGCAAAGGCCCTGTCTTGGGCAGAAAAATGAAGAGAGCAAAAGAAAAATTAGGGAGTTTTAACAGACTTTGTGAAAATCATTTAGGTATAAGTAGTGAAAAATCTTAAGTTTTATTCCACTTTGTCAGAGACATGTAAAAGTATTGAAATAAGAGGGAAAGAAAGAGAAAAAAATTGTTTTGCATAAAAGTCAAAGTATCATTTAGCTTGATGTAAAATACTGTTTGGGTATCAGGCTTTTTACGGCCCAGTTACCACTGCAACCAGCACGTGTCAGTTCCTTTCTGACCTTTGCACTAACCCTTGATTTTCCAGTATGCTGAAGTCTTAATTGTCGGTCTTTTGACTATTCAATTTTTACACCTCTTGTACACCATTGAAAGCTCCATTACGGCTCCATCCCACTATTATTTTCTCTATTGCTAACAACATCAGCATTATACCTTTCAGTTTGTTTTCCTGATGGTGAGTGTTTCTACACTCGAAACATGTCGAATTGAATTATTATAAACTATTCTAGGTTTCTAGGTTTGCCTAGTTATTCCAATAAAAAAATTGTGGAGAAAGATTTTGTCCTTTTATTTTTTCTATATAAACTTATAAAGTCGAATATAAAAAAACAAACAAAATTAGCAAAAGAACATTGTATTGATTTTACAATTTGGCAAAAACTTGGGTAGGCACCTGGAAAATATTTTCAAGCACAATTTCTTGTTGAAGAATTTGAAAAAGTTTTTGCCCGATAATATAATTTCAAATGGTTGCCAACTTTTTTGTATGGGAAAATATTAATTCCCTGACCACACAGCATCTCTATGAGATGCCATTTTAAATACACAATATGCCTCATGGGAAATAAGCATTCCACTTTTTCTTATTGACCTGTGGGTTTTGTTTATGAACTCGTGCGCAACCCACTGGACGATTGCATTTTAGGTTCGCGTCGGCTTGTTGTGATAAAGAAAATAAAATGTCTATCTTGCTCAGTCGTCATCAGAGAAAATTTTTTTTTTTTTAAATTGATTTATTTCTATCGAGACTAAATTTTTTTAAGTGAAATTTTTGGACGGACGAAAATACTGAGAATAATGTCGTCACAATAACAATAACTTACCCCTCGTGAATCCCTAAATAAAATGGCGGCGTGGTGAGGATCTAGGAACGCATCGGAAGCCCGGTGTATATTCGTAGGGATTATGGCACCAAGAGACTGCCGCCTCCTGTCAGGATCGAGTGACCTTTGTTTTAATTGAGCTCCTAGGAACAGAATAAAGATAAAAACTTAAAATTAAGTAGGTACAAAAATAACATTAAAAATACTACACTTTTAAACCTGGTTATTTGGACTTATAATACCTATAATTCAAGTATGAAAAATTTGCAATTAATTTTAGGGTGATATCATTCGCTGTTTACTTTACAAAGGTAGAGAAAAACATATATAAATGATAAGGGAACAGGATGAAAATTGTTTTACAGGGTGTTACAAATTCTTACATAAGGATCTCAAAAACCGCAAGGGTGCATGGTCAAATAATTAAGGCATTTTCAATAAAATATTGATAATATTTCGTTTATTTTTTGATTCTCCAAAGCGGGTAGCATTCACCTACAGTTTTAAATTTAAAAACAAATATTTGATAAATTAATAAAAACAAAAAAACGAAATTCGATCAAATTTTACCATGTTTCTTTCTCTGCTTTTATTAACTTATAAATCCAACCTTTTGGTTGGGTATGAGTATGGGTATTTGGCATATTTTTGGATAAAACGAAGAAGTAACGAAATATTGATCAAAAAACGAAATGGCGAAGACATCAGTAGTGTTTGCTCTTAATAATTTAGTAAAAGAAACATGTAAATAGTAATAATACTTTCGCAAACATATGAAAAAAGAAAACAGAAATTTTCAGTTGTGGTTTTCAATATTTTGCGCCCTAGTTTTTGCCTTGGGAAAAAAAACAAAAACAACTTTTGCCGCTCTTTACGTTTTACAAAATTGTCTTATTAGTTTCGAAATTCGACGTTTCAGCCTTTAGATACCACTGTCAGGTCAATTTTTTTAAATATATGTATTATTAGTATTTCAAAAATGATCCTTTTCTCCTATTACGGCCCTAGCAATTTTATTATTTTTACCATTAAACATCATAATTACGCATCAGATACAATGTTTTTTTAATACAAAATTTTTTTTATTAGGTAGTATAGTAGCTACTATTTTGTATGTACCGTAGGTTTTAAGTTTCTGTAATGTAATTTTTATGTATATTTAATTTTAAAAATATTCGCCAGGGCCGTAATGGTAAAGAAATGATAATTTGAAACAGTCACTAAAACCATATTTAAAATTTCAGGCCCGTATTTAACAAAATTGACTTACGGTGGTACCTAACTAAAGAACGAAATGACGAATTTTGAAACTACTAAGGCCATCTTGTAGAATATAAAAAGATTATGAAAAAGAGTTTTTTGTCCTCTACGCAAATCAAAAATTAAAAACCAACACTGAAAATTTAGTTTTTTTTTAGATTTAGGAATTATTTACAGGTTTTCCTAATTTTCATCGGGTTTTTATAGTGATACTATTCTTAAACTATCTTAGTTCGTTTTCAACATTTAACATTGGACAGATACATAAAAAAATTAGGGAAGTTACCACAATTAATGGTTTAAGTCTTTAAACTCTACGCAAGTAAATAGGTACCTATATACTAGGCTGGGCCGAAAAAGTGAAAAATTGGAAACTGTAAATGGTATATTTGCCAATATCTGACTATACATCCAAAAGTAATTTGTGGAAAATTTTATTAAAATCCGTAAATGTTTCGCCGCGCCCCTGTTACCTTGAAAATTAGTAAAAAGGCCGATTTTTCAATATTTAATATTTTTTAAATCCAAAATTATAATTTTTTTGTGACTTCTTGTGGATGTGGGAATGTGTATAAAAATAATGTTTTCGATAAAATATTTTTCTGTTGGATGGAAATTACAAATTTGTCCTCAAAATCTTCATTTACACGTAATTTAACGTTTTCAGAGACAAATTTGTAATTTCCATCCAAAAGAAAAATAAATGAAATCTCTGGCTGAATTGAAGTTTTTAAGAATATATTAGCCTACAAAATTGGGTTAGAAAAGTAACCGTATCAATGTAAGACCAAATTCAATAGTAGATATAGTCTTCTTTTCGGGTCTGTGTAGGAATCAGCCAAAAACTGATTTTAAATGATGAAATTTAATATCTGACTGAATTCAATTACTTTGTTTATGTTGAACTGTAGGTATCGTGTTTTACCTATAGGAGGTATAACCTGAATGAATAAAACAAAAAAATTCTGCTGTAAATAATATGACTGCCAGAGTATTTAAAATTGCGTTTCAGATAATTAGTATTTTCGAGGTTTGGGTAATAATACTATATTTTTTATCTCTATTTTGACACTTTATCATTAAACCATACAAAAACTCATGTTTATTATTAGCTTAAAATATAATATTTATAAAAAAAAATTTTCAAAATAAATATTTCTATTATCATTGTTTAGCCATAGTAAGCGGTAGAACCGATGAGACTATTGCATCAATTGTTTTAGAAGGCATCACATGTATAATTTTCAAGTCCGGTCCTGAAATTCATACCAATTTATAAAAATTCAATAGACCAGAATTGACAGAGTGTTACATGACTTGGAATCAATCTTGCGAGAGGAATTACCATTTTTTTTACTATGCAGAGTAGACAGGCGCAAAATATTTTAATCTGTAAAAAAACGGTGGTAATAACTAATGCCGCATAGGAAACGGTTCCTGGTTCGATTCCAGGTGGAGCCAGACAACTTTTTATTTAATTTTTTTTTTGTGTAACTAGTGTTAGATAAATACACATTTCGTTACATATTGTACAGATATAAAACATTATTTTGTAATCGTAATCCTTATATTATTATAAATTAGTATATTGGATATTATGGATGCTCAACTAACTGAACTTGTTTGTAAACTAGTTAACTTTACTCGGTTAATTATAATTATGGGTTAACAAGTACCCAATTAAGTAACTACTACTCCCACTAAATTAGTAACCTTTATAAAGGAAACCTAATCCCGGGACTGGAAAATCACCCTCAAATCATCAAATAATATGTTATCGACTATCTAAATCTTCCATATATTATGTAATAGTGTTGTTTTCGTTTTTGTTTATAAAAAAAGTAAATTGTTTTGGTCTCGTGAATATTGTACAAATTTTATTTTTTGTTAACTTTTTTGTCCTTGATTTTTTTTTTTTTATATTTGAGTTAACTTCCTTTTACGTACGTTCGAATATAGGCAACCCTAAACGCGATACCGAAAAAGCTGGAAGAAAACAAAGTTTGTGACGAAATATATCAATCTGGAATAGAAAATATTATGGTAGAGAATGTACTACCTATTTTTTTTTCTATGATAAATAATATTTTAAAAAGTATCATCAAAATAAATATAAACTGCTTTGATGGGTTTTTATAAGAGATTTAGAAAAGCCCAAATACAAAAAAATATTCCTCTAAAAGAACCTAAATTAAATAATCATCTAAAAAATATTAAAATCCGATTGTTTAAATGAACTGGACAAAATTAAAGCTAAACCTCATAAATTTGCCACATTGGTATTTGATGCTATTTGTTTTCAGGACCTATAATCCGATTTGAATAATTCTTTTTGCATTGTAGGTTGGTTCCTTGACGATGTTATTGTTTTCGCTATTTGTGCCGGGTGAAATAAAAATATAATGTATTTTTTTCAAAAAAATTCTGTGGAGTATATTACTAACCGTAATATAACAGTGTGACCAGTAAAGTCCGCATCATATGGGATTTTTTTTTATTAATAAATAGCTTTAGAGATGAAAATTAAGCAAAAAAAATAGTAATCACGTGATTCGCATTATCTGTCAAATTTCAATTTTTTTCAAAAAATAATTCAAAAGTGGGGTATTTCTAAAAGTATCGAGAAAAGTTATTAGAAAAAGTTTTTTTAAATGCAGTTTCTGGCCCACATGCAAAATTTCAGCTGCATAAGATAATTTTGATATTTTACCCATATTTTGTAAATTGCACCACTTTTGGAAAATAAGACTCAACGCAACCTGCATAAAACTTCTTAGTTTTGACAATGCCTTATTTCAGATACATTTTCTTTAAAGTAGCCCATATTAAATGTGTGTTTTTCTACAAAATCAAAATTGGGCTATTAAAATTTGGTCGCATGTGATGCAAAGTTTACTTGTTTTTGACCCTGTATAAGGTAACTTCATAGAATAAGTATTTTTGAAAACGTAGATTGTGTCTGAAAGTAATACACCTTAATATTAAGACAAAAAAAGAACACGGTCATCAGTAAAGTGTTCATTAAGTGGAAAATAAATTTTAGTGGTGGGTAAAAAATAAAAATTATCTTATGCAGCTGAAATTTGGCACGTGGGCTAGAAACTGCATTAAAAAAAAACTTTTTCCAATAACTTTTTTCGATATTTTCAGAAATAACCCCACTTTTGAATTATTTTTTGGAAAAAATTAAAATTTGACAGATAATGCGGATCACGTGACTACTATTTTTTTGTTTAATTTTCATCTCGATCGAAGCAGAACTTGATTCCAAAGTCAAATTTCAAATAAAGCTATTAATAAAAGAATCCCATATGATGCGGACTTTACTGGTGACACTGTATAGAATGCGATTTCAGAATCCCTTATTATATTGGTAGGTGACGGCGACCGACGCGACCATAGATATTTACTGGTTACACTGTATACTTAAAATTAGACTGTAACTCTTTTTCCTGACATTTTCTTTTTGATTTATTTTATTATCTCTGTTATTAGAGGAGATACACCATGTATTATTACGTATTTTCAAAATTGCATCGGTCTAACTAAAGCAATCTTTGCTTCCTCCCCTCCTATACGTACGCGACTGCCCCATCTACTTTTCAAGTTTTATGCTAAATTTATACAGATTAATTACCCGTTTTTTATGTGGGCGTTCACTGTAAAGGTTTAATTTTACCAGAGAGGAAGAATTGAAAAAAATGTTTATTCGCATGTTTAGCGGAAAATCGTAAAAACACTGCGAAGGAAAACTCAATTTATACCGTTAAGGAAAAATATCCTGCGGGGTATTTAATTTAAAATGTGAAATAAGGGAGCATTTAAAAGCAAAATAAATATTCGTATTATTAAGGGTTCATCATTATGGGGTACGTACTACGTACACAGTTTGCCTTTTGAAATTTTCCCAGATATAATTACCAGCGTTAATGAAGAAAAATACACTTAATTAATGAACAGTGGCGTAGCCAGCCTATAACAAAATTATTTTTTAGTAGCAAATTATATTTGTCATAGTAGACTCCCGATTATCCGAAACCCGATTATGCGTACTCCGCATTATCATTATAAAAATGTGTTTTAATGAAAGTTGTAGAAATGTTTTTAAGACATGTGGTATCTTGACAGTTTATGGAGTGTACATTTATGAATGTCTGCTGTTCTTTTTTAAGAATAGAGACATTTTTCAGTTACAAACTTTTCACGAATATAATACAAGAACTTTAAATGTTAATTATCCAAGACATAGATTAACCTTAACGGAGAAAAGCCCGTATTATATGTGCCTGAAATTGTTTAACAATTTACCAATTAATGTAAAAAGTATAAAGAGTTTTAAGTTATTTAAAATTAAGGTTAAGAGACTGCTTGTTGACTTGGAACCCTATTCTATTCAGGACTATATTAGATGAGTAATACGTTGTAGTTGTAGACAATTATTTTCACTGACGCCATTTCTTTTTCTGTTGTGTATGTCTCGTGTTGCGCAAATGATGTATATGACATTATTAGAAATAAATATTATTATTATTATTATTATTATTATTATTATTATTATTATTATTATTATTATTATTAAAGGCTTTGTTAAATTAATATTATCTCTCTCACATTGTGACGTCACGTGAGGGAGTCCAAACAATAAGACTTTATTATTTAAATATTGGCGCAGTTTAACAAACAAAAAACCTATAAATATGGTAAATGCATTGTTTTAAAATACCCAAATTTAGGACCAGTGAGTAATATTTTTCGAAGAATGTGCAAATGACCTAAAAATGAAGCAATACATTTTATTGTGGGCTGAATGAATTATTGAAATGAATAAATAACATTATCCATTTGAAAAATTCAATATATATAATTGTAATAAAATGTTTTATTGGATAATATCATTGTTATGTAAATGCAATATACTGTTTTATTATTGTAAAAAATACTGATTCCCAATTTTAAAACACAGAGGCACGCGCTTTTTGCTACTTGCTTTCCGTCCGTGATAAAAATAGAATCGATAAAAATCACTTAAGATATCAATTTATGAGGTTCCAATACGCTATATTATACCTATCCAAACTGAAAATAAAAAAACAAGAACAGCCACAAAAGGACTAAAAGTAAAGGTATTTTAAGATATTTTTTCGGGTTGCTATTTCGGGATTATTTGCTAAAAAGACTTTACCTGACACGCTTAATTAAATGTTTACGTAAAGTTATTGTTTTGGAAACGAGATAAGCAGTTAAAAGAAAAAAGGAATTAGAAAAACCTAAATTCGGGGCTTTTTTAGAGTTTGTTCGTTTTTTTTAGGTTAGGTAAACAAAAGGAAAACGAAAAAGCCCAAAATCCAAATGTACACGTTAAAATATTAGTTAATGTTATACTTGGATAAAACCAATGCCCTCTATGATCATTGGCGCACCCAAGGAGGAGGGGGCGGCACCGGGGCATGTGCCCCCCAATCTTTACTCTGGGTATGCTAGAGCACTCGTGGCATGTATGGTTTTGGAGATACAGAAGATGCTCGTCACTCATCGTGGATAACCCTGTATTCAGTGTATTCTGTAAATCATGCACCGCGTGCGTATACTTTTCTTATAGAAAAGAGGGTTCGTCGAGCAAAGCAGCCAGCAAAGCTGCAGTCTATGGGCTACTTTCACTACTAACTCGCGGTCATCAGTTGTACGCATAGACAATTTACCTTTAGATAAGCAAACAATAATCACGAACGTGGCAGATTTATGGCCTCGCGCATGTAAACAAAGCTAGACACTATTAGACATGCGCACTGCAACATTATTGTTTGACAAATGGGACAATAGACAGGTCCGGGCTTTAAAATTTAAATTCTTGCCAAAAAATTGGATTTTTTTCTCAATTTTTGATCAAGTTGGGAAAAAAGGTAGTGATTTCTGGCATTTTTAGTAGTATACAGGGTGTTAATTAATGTCATGCAGATATTTCAGGGGATGATAGTACTCGTCAAAATAGGAAAAAAATGCAAATATATGCATGGTCCAAAACGCCTTATTTTCGTTATACAGGGTGGCAAAGTTTCAATTTTTTTTCTCATATTTTGCGTTTTCTCTCTTATATTCTGCGATAATTGTTTTAAATTTGGAACATTAACCCCTTTTTAAAATATCTACAATAAAGTATCAAAATTGCCGGTCGCAGTATACAGGGTGTTACATTTTCTTGAATCGGCTACAATTTTATCTTTCAGAACTTTTTTTTTGGCTCCCTGTATAAATTCCGGTATGAAATTTGAACTTTCTGTTCCTTTGTTTAGCGTTCTGGTCTCTTGCACTATTCCGTATCTGTGACCGTTTTCAATTTTATTTGCAAAAATATCCACCGATGAAAATTAAGTGTAGGCGAAATAACACAATAATGAATATAAGAAAAAATAGAGTGTCTGTCAGTCCATGAGGCGAAGACTTGATTCGTGCTTTTTAGCAAGAGGCGGCAATTTTCAATAGTTTTTATAATTTTGTTTTATTTTTATTTGATTAACTAACAAATTGTTTTGATACACAGCTTTTTACTCTGCGTTATTTCGCCGACACTTAATTTCCATCGATGGCTATTTTTGCAAATAAATCGAAAACGGTCACACATACGAGAATAGTGCAAAGTGCAAGAGATCAGAACGCTAAACAAAGGAACAGAGAGTTCAAATTTTATACCGGAATTCATACAGGGAGCCAAAATAAAAAGTTCTGAAAGATAAAATTGTAGCCGATTCAAGAAAATGTAACACCCTGTATACTGCGACCAACAATTTTGATACTTTATTGTAGAGATTTAAAAAAAGGGTTGATGTTCTAAATTTGAAACAATTATCGCACAATATAAGAAAGAAAACGCAAAATACGAGAAAAAAAATTGAAACTTTGCCACCCTGTATAACGAAAATAACGCGTTTTAGACCATGCATATATTTGCATTTTTTTCTTACTTTGACGAGTACTATCACCCCCTGAAATATCTGCATGACATTAATTAACACCCTGTATAGCAAACCTATCAGATTTTAAGGATAGAAAATTGTTTTTAAGGTTTTGTTATTAAAATTTGTTTAAAAATGATTCGTCGTCGTGTTTTTAGTTCGATAAGGAGAACAAGAACAAGTGAATTAAACTAGTCTTATAAAATCGAATATAAAAACCAGCAAAATAACCAATCTACGGTGTTATCGCGTGCCTAACCTCAAGTCAAATATTAGTTGGTATATAACTTGTATTGATTTTTACAATTTGGCAAAAACTTGGGTGCGTGTAAAACATTTTCAAGCAAAATTTCTTGTTCAAGACTTTGAAAAGTGTTTGCCCGAGAACTTGACCCGTGGAATACTGGCTTTATTAAAAGCTTAATGTCGGGGTGTACGGATTTTAACCACAAAATTAACCAACCAGCAACTGACAGAATTAATTTTCTCACAATCAGACACAATTCACTAAACTACACAAAAACTAGAAATCCGTAAATATTAAACACCCACAATCCACAATAGCTAAAAAAACTACAAGGAATCCACAGAGAAACCTTAAAACACAACAAAAATGGCGGCCGAGCCGGTTCTGGAGTGTATTTTGGGCATGTCGCTAAAGTACGACAGGCCGATAACACGAGGTTTGTGCGCATGCCCGAAGGTGCCCAGAAACATAAAACGTAACTTTTGTTTGCGCAGGAGATAAGCTGTATTTACGTATCTAAAGGTAAATTGTCTATGGTTGTACGTCGTCATTTTCATACGCATCATTGCTGCTGCGGCCTATACATTGAATTATACAAAAATAAAATATGTTTGTCCTTTACCCATTTTTCAATTATTTCTAGAAAAAAACGCGGGCTCTTTTGTAATAAACAACAAATGTCCTAATATTGCAGAAACGGGAAATTTTAGTAAAATATGGAGGACAAAGAAAAGTACTGTAAAATTCCTAAACAATACTTAAATACAAAGCAGAACAACAAAATCAATTTTATATGAAGCAGTATGACTTACAAAGGCATACAAAAAATACACCAAATATTATAATGACCTACTATTATATAACGCAAGTTTGGGCAGAGAGTTAATTATAAGGAAGCTTTTACCAACCAGCCAAATCACGCTGATCGATTTTTCAAACGCGAAATTCTACGAAGCTACAGAAACAATTTGGCAAATAACCGTTTCCGATTAACCGGCAAATATAATTCTTTCTAGCGAACCGAAAAAAAATATTTCAGGAGAAAAATTATAATAATATATAATAATTATAATTAATACAATATATAATAACTGGCACAATTTAAAATATATATTTGAATTAAAATTTCACGTTCTACAGCTCAATTACAGCCAGCGCCTCAGCCAGGGGGGACGGGTGCCCTAATTTCAAACGCCCCTTTTAATGGCAATGCCCTCCAGTCGTCTTGATGTTTACAAATACACAAAAATTTTTTTTTTATTATTCTTTATGCTAAAAATACCCTTGGAAAACTTCAGAATTAAAAAAAAAAGTTTTATAATATAGCATGAATTTCAGAAATGTATATTTCTAAAAGAAATTGAATAAAAATATCTAAATCCGCTTAACTGAAAATTATGTTTTCTTTCGTCTAGATTTTGTTAAGAAAATTAAATGCCGGATTAGGTAGGGGTATAAACGAAACCAGCTTGAATTAAATTTAGTAAAATTGCGTAGGCCGCTGGGAAAGTGGTTAGATTTTTTGTTAAGAGAGTGGAAAAGTTTGATGTAGGTTCTGTATTTTTATTCAGAGCTACGCATTTCGCATTATTCGTAGTTGCATTGAAGTTTTTCAGAGAAAATAAAAACTTTTCCTTTTGTACTGATTCTTAAACTGAAGTTGTTAGTACAACACTGGTAACCACAAAGTTTTTGTCAGTAACCATCACGATACCAAATTAGCCAGTTATTGAACAAAGAAAAAGTTTTTATCTCGGTTATTTATCAAATAAACATTATTATATGAATAAAATTAAGGCCTTGAGGTGATTTCTCAATGCATCCGTCATCCGACGGTACGATGATCCGAAATTGCTTCCATTGCAATAGTAGAATAGAAATATTATGGCGCCCAATTTAACCTGAATGTTTTTAAAATTCAAAGTGAGTCAAAATAATTTTAACTTTCTTCCATATCATGTTTTCTATCGGACTTTTAAGTTTCGAGGACCAGTACTATATTTTCTTTGCTTATTACGATGAATACTTTCATTTCTGACCGGGATATTATAAGTTTATATCATTATGGTTACGCTATCAATAAAAAGGGTTATAACTCCCTTGGGATATTAAAGATTCTTTAATTCCCTCTGCCTTTTACAGGTACAATAAAACAAGAAATGCTAAAATAACTATTTTTTATTCATGTCATTACAACCTCAATGTCTTATTGACGGCACCTGATTCAAATATACCGGAAAGGTAATAAATTGAAACTTTTATTCCCGTTTAAAAATGAACAAAAATTTAAATCGGTCAGAAATAATAAAATTATCTATGTACCACAGGAATTATAAGAGTCTCAATTACCTCGATCAATTGACACCTTGATACATAAATAACTATTATTTCTGACCGGGATATTATTAGTTTATATCATCATGGTTACGCTATCAATAAAGAGGGTTATAACTCCCTTGGGATATTAAAGATTCTCTAATTCCCCCTACCTTTTACAGGTAAAATAAAACAAGAAATGCTAAAATAACAATTTTTTATTACAACGTCAATGTGATTATTGACGGCACCTGATTCAAATATACCGGAAAGGTACTAAATTGAAACATTTATTCCGGTTTAAAAATGAACAAAAATTTAAATCGGTCAGAAATAAAATTATCTATGTACCACGGGAATTATAAGAATCTCAATTACCTCGGCCAATTGCTCTTTGTCCTCAGTAATTAAGACCCTTATAATTCCCTTGATACATAAATAACTATTAATACATATGTATAAACTTCAAATACGAAAACTGGTAAAATGACGTATAGCTTCTATATGACAGTTGATAGAATGAAGTTTAAATAGTAATTTACGTTACAAGTCCGGAAAATACTGTTTTCGAACGTGTTGCGTACACTATTTTTTTGGCAACCGTGTAGAACAACAAATCAATGAGACACATTTCTTTATTATATTTCTTTGTAGAACAAAATTTCGAACATTTTAATTCTTATTTGTATTAAATATTGAAATTTGAACAGAAGATAGCTTCTATATGACAGTTGATAGAAAGAAGTTTAAATAGTAATTTACGTTACAAGTCCGGAAAATACTGTTTTCGAACGTGTTGCGTACACTATTTTTTTGGCAACCGTGTAGAATAACAAATCAATGAGACACATTTCTTTATTATATTTCTTTGTAGAACAAAATTTCGAACATTTTAATTCTTATTTGTATTAAATATTGAAATTTGAACAGAAGATACTAACAGAAACATTCTAATTCTTATTTATATTAATATTTATATTAAAATTCGAGCAATTGCTAATATTGATGTGATTCTTCCCGTCCTAGTCCGGGAAGTACGTACTTCCCGGACTAGGCACGTACTTCCCGGACTAGGCCGGAGAAATGCTACTTTCTCAAAGGAAAAGCGTCCGGGAAGTGGGTACTTCCCGGACGGTTGCCGAAAAATAATATATTTGGTGCCATTTTCAGGTTTTATCTTTAAAAAGCTAAAGAAAAATTAAATTACAAGCATATTTTGTTAACTATGTTTATTCTTTTCTTGACTAATTAATATTATATCACATGACATCGTACCGTCGGATAACGGATGCATGAGAACTCACCTTAATATGTCGATTAAAATACATCAATGCATCGACAAATATCGCTTAAAAACGATGTATGTATTGCATTAAAAATATCGATGTTTTCGATGATTCGATATACAGGGTGTTAATTAATGTCATGCAGATATTTCAGGGATGATAGTACTCGTCAAAATAAGAAAAAAATGCAAATATATGCATGGTCCAAAACGTCTTATTTTCGTTATACAAAGTTTCAATTTTTTTTCTCGTATTTTGCGTTTTCTCTCTTATATTCTGCGATAATTGTTTCAAATTTGGAACATTAACCCTTTTTTAAAATATCCACAATAAAGTATCAAAATTGCCGGTCGCAGTATACAGGGTGTTACATTTTCTTGAATCGGCTACAATTTTATCTTTCAGATTTTTTTTTTGGCTCCCTGTATGAATTCCGGTATGAAATTTGAACTCTCTGTTCCTTTGTTCAGCGTTCTGGTCTCTTGCACTATTCTCGTATCTGTGACCGTTTTCAATTTATTTGCAAAAATATCCATCGATGAAAATTAAGCGTAGGCGAAATAACGCAATAATGAATATAAGAAAAAAATAGAGTGTCTGTCAGTCCATGAGGCGAAGACTTGATTCGTGCATTTTAGCAAGAGGCGGCCATTTCCAACAGTTTTTATAATTTTGTTTTATTTTTATTTGATTAACTAATAAATTGTTTTGATACACAGCTTTTTACTCTGCGTTATTTCGCCGACACTTAATTTCCATCGATGGCTATTTTTGCAGATAAATCGAAAACGGTCACAGATACGAAAATAGTGCAAGAGACCAGAACGCTGAACAAAGGAACAGAGAGTTCAAATTTCATACCGGAATTCATACAGGTAGCCAAAAAAAAAAGTTCTGAAAGATAAAATTGTAGCCGATTCAAGAAAATGTAACACCCTGTATACTGCGACCGACAATTTTGAAACTTTATTGTAGAGATTTAAAAAAAGGGTTGATGTTCCAAATTTGAAACAATTATCGCAGAATATAAGAGAGAAAACGCAAAATACGAGAAAAAAAATTTTAAACTTTGCCACCCTGTATAACGAAAATAACGCGTTTTAGACCATGCATATATTTGCATTTTTTTCTTATTTTGACGAGTACTATCACCCCTGAAATAACTGCATAAAATTAATTAACACCCTGTATATCAAACATCCCTATGTTCGTTTGGTGTTTCTTTGGCAGCAGTCTGAAATTCTATTTAGTTTAACGGCTGTGTTTTAGTGTTCTGTGATATTTTTTGGAGACTAATTAAGTGGAGTCGCAAGTATCAAGTGCGAGAATTCGGAAAACAATAATTCTGCAGTTACTCTTCATAGGTGAGAAAATAGCAAGTTGGGTTATTTGTAGGTTAGGTTTAAACTATACTAGCAAGGCCACATTCAAAGGTAAATCCACGGTAATCCCTACTCCCTGCCCCCACCCAGCTCTTCACCGCCTCTCTCCTACAAACGATGTTGTCAACACATTTAATAGCGTTTACGAATGACATGCGCTATCTATAGGTTAGGGATGTTACGGAATAGCTTTTTCTCGTACCTAGTTGGACCTGTACCTATTCCAAACCCGAACCTATTCCAAATACCTATTACAGGTCCAAACTATTCCAGGTCAAACTTAAACGCCGCTCCGGCGATTGGCGCTATTCCGGCTGTATAGCCTACACGAGTTTTTAAAGAAGGCCGCTAGAACTCCAGCGTGGCCAGCAGTTTCCGATTGTTCGAATTAAATTTCGTTATAAATTTTTGTATTTTTCGCACCAGAATTTTTTGGAAGATTTGATTGTAAAGAAACATGAAGAATAGGCATAGGTACATCCACCGTATATGTTGCCTTTTCAATTAATTCTTTCTTGCTGGTTGCATATCCTACATTAAATACGCTATATTTTGTTGCCCAATAAATTATTACAATATTTTTAGAAATATTTATTATTTATTACTATTTCCCTTTATCTTTATTTAGTAAGATTATTTCAATTATTGCAATGTGCTTGTAACGGCAACGTCATATTCGCCATATTATAAACATATTATATGAATTTAAAGCAAAACCTGTAGCCGTTCCATTCCCTATATCGTACCTGTACCTGACAACTTGAAAAAGGAATAACAATGAAATCAGAGAATCAAACATGTGACAGTGCCAACGGACCTGGAATAGGTACCTGGTAATAGGTAATAGGTACGCGGAATAGGCAGATGATACCTATTCCAAAAGAACAGGTCCAGTTCCACTGTAACACCCCTACTATAGGTACCAGTACCAGATCATTGCTAGTCGGCATATCGTGTATAGGTGTATTGTGATTACGATCCGTTTCCTCACATTACAGCAGTTAATGCAGTTCAATAATTTGCATCAGGCATTTTTTTGAAATATGTACTTACTTTCAAAATCGAAATAATAAACGATACCTAGGCATTTATTTCCAAGATTAAATTTTATATTAAAAAAACAATAATCTTTACCACATTGCCTTATCTTTTATGTAGTATATAACTAGGTATATACATACTTATAAATAAACCTTGGCCACGATTTCTGTCCTCAATTTATTATGAATTTCCTGAAACATTTGCATGTAAATAATGTGTCTCTAGGTCTACTCCGTATTAATGGAGATTATAGGAAATTAAACAGGATTAGTTTTGATTTCCTTGAATCGATTAATTTGTTTTATAACACGACGCGTCGCGTAGGTGAAAATTTCGGAATTTTACCGTTTCTCTTATCTTGGCTCCAAACTCTTAATTCTCTCATTTTTATAAGATTAAGAAATCTTCCTTAGGGGGTTGTAGGCGTTTGCTTCGAAACCCCTTTATTGGTACAATTCTGCAACGGATTTTCGTCGCATTAAGGGAACAGTTCTCAAGGTCAATCATGTATAAAAGACATATAAATGGCTTGAATGTAGGGGTAACTTCCGGAACCTTGCAATTATTATTAAAAAAAAAATTAGTATCTAATTTTGAAAGGGCTGTTCAGGGATGCATTGACGAATAGTATGCCGCTGTTTTTTTTTTAAGTGAATGCACAGAAACTTTAAAAGAAGCAGTTTTTTGAAAGCACTAAAATTGCCACAATTTACCCTAAAATCCCTGAAAGTAAACACGTCGATTTTCAGAGCTGAAGTAAAAACAACAATTTTTACTGGTAACACGATATTTTACAGTCTATTTAGATGTCATCTCTACTTAGAATTCAAGAGAATATGTGTTTGTTTTAACAGGAAAGGTTCCGTAATTGCACAAAACACGAAAGAAAACAAAACTATGACCGGCTGACTAACATCTGCTTTGCCGTACCAGCTCCAGAATATGTCTGTCTTTCTTCTTCGTATGCCAAAAGCATAAAAATAACTACTCTGATTAACACAGCACAGCGGCATGCGAATCGTCAACAGTTCGGCAAATCGAATTGACGATAGACAATCGTCGTTAATCCCAGAGAGATTTTAAGCCACTTATTTGGTCAACCTTATACCTTACCGGTTATTCTTATCATGGGTAGTAGTGAAAAAATAACCGATTACCTTAATAAGCGATAACGTACTCCGCTAATTAGTTTCAAATACACGGAACGAATATTAGCGATACGTTTTAACATCAGTGCCAAACGTATTGTTCTTATTTGGTTTTAAAAAAGAAAGAACATCAAAATTATTTATAATGTATTAAAACATACATAAATGTTTTTAAAAAATTAATTTTAATACAAGATATTTTTGTTTTAGGTTTTAAAATAAGTTACAAAAATTTTGAATGTCCTAATTTGGCAACGCCGAATTGTGGTGGTTTCCTAACCTTGAAAGATTAGTAAGTTTTATTGTCACTTTGAATTCGTATTATTTTGTAAAGCAGTGGTGTTGATTTTTGATTTATTCTTTTGATTTGATATAATGATGTAATTATGGATATTTAAAAAAAAACGGCAGCGGTTTACAGACCATGACGATTTAGTTTTGTTGCGAGAGGTACTGTCCCAGAACGGGAACGATGAAAAACATATTCCAGGTCACATAAACGATTGGGATAAACCAAACGATGCAATAAAAAATGCACATTCCATCAATACCTGAAAATACAAATGAAATAAGGCAACATATGACTCTATATGGTCCTTGGAACGTTCTTATCAGTTGAAATATGCCCTGATTCAGTTCTAAACATATTTGGAATTTCTAAAGCGTAAGCTAATCTTGGAATATCTTCCTTTTTAAATCTTAAGTTTAGTTTTGCTTCCTTTCCACCTATTTCATGAAAGTTAAAAACAAGCCTTGGGGTTGCTAAAAATAGGTAGGTCAAAAATGTCATAAGGAATGGCTCCCCTTATTAAGTTATGGTCTATTACACCTTAATGGTTTCGAAGTCTCACTATATTTTCAATGAGTCACATAAAGAAATAAAATCATAAATAAATAAACAAACAACAGAAAAGTAAGGTTAGTTGCAAAGAATTGAAAGCAAATTATTTTTGGGTATTCTTGACAAACTGCGCATGATCGGAATAACCTTTAGTGTGTAACGTAAGTTCTTACATATGGCTTAAAAAACTCAAAGAAGCAAATATATTATATCGTTATATCCACTATTTGCTACAGACTGCGCTTGTTCAGTTTACCGTTTAGCGTATAACGTAGTTCTCAATTTAGGTGGCTTAAAATCTTTCTATCTCACCTTAAAGTATTTTTTAATTAAACCTAAAAGAAACGGTTTTGGATGGCAATAATTTTTATTTCAATTAATTTTCTTGAATAATTTTTGTTTCTTTTTTAATAAATACCAATGCAAACAGACGATTCCGGAAATTTTTATACACAGATCAAATATTCAAATACTAAGAATGATTGAAAAAGCGGAGAAAACTAATATTGGCTGTTTAATTTTTATCAAAATTGATCCTTTAATTTTTTTTTCCAAAGAAATTGCTTTAAAAAAAAATGCCTCAAGTCTTGTTTTATAATTATAAAATGTCCTGTTTAAACGTGTTCAGGTTTTATCGTTGAGCAAGCTAAAAGAGTCCACAGACTGCGACTTGCTGGTTCAACGAACATCTTATTCGAACAAAAGCAACCCACGGTGCATGTTCTACCTACAGCATAGGTAGCAGAAGCACTAGAAAGATGCTGTAGAATATTAAAGTACAAAAAAATAAATTAAATAAAAACAGTTTGTCCACCATTGTCACAATACGGAGGATGTAAATTTAATGGGATTAGGGTAGGGATTATCGAGGGAATATCGAAATTGTTAATAATTTTTGGTAGAAGTGGCTCGTCAAAAATATTTTGGATAAATAGAGCATGTTCGTTAATGTAATAGGCCAAATTTTCAGATCAATTCGTTGACTGGTTAGTGATATACGTCGTCTAAAGTACCATCCACCGTGAATCACCCTGTATATTAGGAAATAAACTTAGTGAAGTGGATTCTGATTGCCGCATCCTTATAGAGGGATAAACTATTATAATTAATTAGTGTGTAAGTGCGCCACAACATTATAAGTAATTGATATTGGCTCACGGAATTTACTTTTTCTTAAAAATAATAATTTGGATTTTCGAGGTATACCTACAGGGTGTTATTTAAGTATGTGACCAAACTCCAAGGGGTGCTTCTTTAAGTGATTTTAAGAAGAAAAGTTTATCTAAACACAGGGTGTCAAACTTTAAAAAAAAAATCGGATATTCGTAAATATCTCGATACTCTTTAATACGATTTTGTTGAAATTTGGCAATTCTGTTTTTAATAACAAGTGGATAATTAAGCCTCAACTAGAATAAAATTATTAAGTCCAGTGGCGTCCCGGAAGAGAGTCCAACTAATATTTTTGGCAAAAAAATGGCGCGCCACTGACTTTTTTTTAATTATGTATTTTTTCGAATTAAGCAACTACAAATACAACTATTTTATCTTTTGAGTTTTTTCATATCTTGCTTTGTTTTCGAGAAAAAAAACACTTTATTGTATGTCCCCGGGACAATAAGAGCTTTAGTTGTTACTTTTAAAACATTGCCAAAAATATTAGTTGGACTGTCTTCCGGGACGCCACTGGACTTAATAATTTTAATCTAATTGAGGCTAAATTATCCTCTTGTTATTACAAACAGAATTGCAAAATTTCAACAAAATCGAATAAAAGAGTATTGAGATATTTACGAACATCTGATTTTTTTTTAAGTTTGACACCCTGTATCGTAAAAACTATGCATTTCGGACCCATGTTTATATGAACTTTTCTTCTTAAATCACTTAAAAAAGCATCTCTTGGAGTTTGGCCACATACTTAAATAACACCCTGTATAAGAATTATCACATACATAAAATATGCCATTATTCTTTAATTTAATTAGTTTTTATTGAAATCGCCTATTTATTCAAACACTTTGATTTACAGCAATTTAAAAATTAATTGCCTGGTATCAATAATTAATGGAGGTAAATGGGTTTTATTAAAAGGTAGCCTATCTACGTAAATCCTTCATTTTTGTACGTTCAAAATCGATGATTATTTCATTGCTTTCACCGATGATTATATTAATAATAAAGAATATTAATTTTTGATTAATCAGGAAATAGAATTACGTACATATTTACTCATTAGTGAATTAAAATTTCCTTGTTAACTTTACCGTATTAATTTCAACGCCAATGTAACACCCCTTAGGTGAGGTGAACAAAAAATAACGTCTACGGTTACGATGAGGTCATGGAACTACGATACAAAGAAAAATATAGAAAGGTTCAACCTGACCGAAATAGAATTATTTTCTTACAGTCAAGATGAAAATACCGAAGCAAAAACATTTTTGTAGAGTGGATTTGTTAAAATAATCTTTTGTCGCAGTATAAACTAAGTAATCCTAGACATTACAAAATTATGATCGGTAAAAGGTTGATATTGGATGGTTTCTCTTGGTTTTATTTTTCTATGGTAGCGGGGATTAAAGACAAATCGTTAAAATATTTTATCCAACCTGTTTGTTCTTCCAGTTTATTCGATGTCACGTTTACCGCATGTAATGTCGCTTTATGTGTTATTTAGGTCCGCAGTAGAGTTAAAAAGCAAATATTAATATAAAAAAAAATTCCAGATAAAAAGGTTTTCTATTTGCACCTAATAAATGCCTATGTCTTAACAGGGCCGTTCCACAAATAAAATTAGTGAAACAATTTTTCAATAGGAGCCCAACCCTGTTATGGTGTCACTGGATCAAATAAATAAAAAATATTTTTCTACTCCCCGCTTGGTAAGGACTCCTTACTAACACTGATTTGTCGGTAAGCAAAGAAAGATAGCCCACCTCTACTGTCAAATAAAGACACGGAAATGGTTTACTTTATGTTTTTTAACAAAGGTAAACTAATTCTACGATATCTTACTTTTTTTTTTATTGTTTTTAATATTTTGTTTAAATGTTCCTCCATGCAAATGGCACTTGGGGTAAGTTCTTAGATTTATTTTGTCCTTCCTATTTTCTATTGTATATATTATTTAGGCCCGCTTGTTATGGTGCTATCTAGCACCGAAACATATTCTTCATTAATTAATTCGTAACTAAACTATATTCACATTTCAAATACGCCTAATGTCAACAAAAGCACGTGAACAACAGGACCGCGCGGCCAATAGCGTTGCGAGAATTGGCGATCACGAGGTTAGCTGGCGGTTCGGCTTGCGGAAAGCACGCGCCGGTCAGTGTTTACATCGGGCGTATTTCAAACGTGAATATAGTTTAGTAATATATTTGTGCTGTGTGATTACTTTACCCCTACAAATAGCAACCAGTCGTGTCAATGGAAACTTGAGTTTTAATGATGATTCGTACATGGTATCTAACTTGTATTATCTGAATTATGCATTAAACCAAAGAAAATATTTTTTTTAATATACAGTGTGACCAGTAAAGTCCGCATCATATGGGATTTTTTTTTATTAATAGCTTTATTCGAAATTTGACTTTGGCATCAAGTTCTGCTTCGATCGAGATGAAAATTAAACAAAAACATAGTAATTTGAAGAAATAGTCCATACTCAAAGTGGAGTTGAAAGTATGAAAAGGAAAGAAAAACACAAATTCTTCCTCCACAAAATTTAATGGAAAGGATTCCAAGTTTAAGGGTCTCTACATGTTTCGAACGCAGAAACGTTCATCTTCAGGAGACAGAAAATTTTTTAAATTTATGCTGATAGTGTTAGCAAAAGAGAAATTGAAATTTAGAACCTTAATGGAGCTTTTATGGATTTAAAACTGGAGTATAGAAGAAACATGAAATAAAAGATTTGATAATGGTAAAACCAAAGAGTGTTTAAAACATTATGAAGGGGTGTAAACCAACCAAATACATTGGGGAAGAAGAAAACCTATCTAAGGTGTCGAAGCTTATTTAAAAACATTTAAAGGAACTTATGGATATAAGACATTATTGTGAAGGTACAATCGTTGTGTTTTCACATAAAATTGTTGTAGTGAAAATACTTTTTAGTCCCTACTTCAGTTTTAAATCCATAAAAGCTCAATTAAGGTTCTAAATTTCAATTTCTCTTTTGCTAACACTATACTATCAGCATAAATTTAAAAAACTTTCCGTCTCCTGAAGATGAACGTTTCTGCGTTCGAAACATGGAGAGACCCTTAAACTTGGAATCCTTTCCATTAAATTTTGTGGAGGAAGACTTTGTGTTTTTCTATCCTTTTCAAAAACATAGTAGTCACCTGATTCGCATTATCTGTCAAATATTAATTTTTTCCAAAAAATAATTCAAAAGTAGGGTTATTTCTGAAAGTATCGAAAAAAGTTATTAGAAAATGTTTTTTTTAATGCAGTTTCTAGCTCACATGAAATATTTCAGCTGCATAAGATAATTTTGATTTTTAACCCATCACTAAAATTGATTTTCCACGTAATGAACACTTTACTGATGACACTGTGATCTTTTTTGTCTTAATATTAAGACGTATTACTTTCAGATTCAAACTACGCTTTTAAAAATACTTATTTTATGAAGTTACCTTATACAGGGTCAAAAACAAATAAACTTTGCATCACATGCGACCAAATTTTAATAGCCCAATTTTGATTTTGTAGAAAAACACAAATTTAATATGGCGCTACTTTAAAGAAAATTTATCTGAAATAAAGCATTGTCAAAACTAAGAAGTTTTATGTAGGTTGCGTTGAATCTTACTTTGAAAAGTGGTGCAATTTGCAAATATAGGTAAAAAATCAAAATTATCTTATGCAGCTGAAATTTGCGAGATGAGCGACACACAATTTGGATTCCGTAATAATCTAGGAACGAGAGAAGCACTGTTCAGTATACAGGTCCTCGTGCAGAGATGTAGAGACATTAGCCACCCCGTGTATATGTGCTTCATAGATTTTGAAAAGGCCTTCGATAGAGTGCGACACGATAAGATGATTGAGATTATCCAGCAAGTAGGTATTGATGACAAAGACCTACGCATCATCAAAAACCTTTACTGGCGTCAAAGAGCTAATGTCAGGGTGGCCCAGAACGTCTCTGAGGATGTAGAGATACGAAGAGGGGTCCGGCAAGGGTGCATAATGTCGCCACTTCTTTTTAATTTGTACTCAGAGTTCATCTTCAGGAAAGCACTAGAAAACATTGATAGTGGAATCAAGGGGAATGGCGTAAACACAAATAACATAAGATACGCGGATGATACGGTGCTGCTTACCAGTAGTCAAGAAGATCTTCAGAGCCTAATCGACAGTGTAACCGATGTCTGTGGGGAATATGGACTAAAGCTTAACACCAAGAAGACTAAATACATGATAGTCAGCAAAGTACCCGTGCATCAAACAGTTATTACAGCATATAGAATTCCACTTGAAAGGGTCAACAATATCACCTATCTCGGATGCAATATAAACAACAACTGGGATATGAGCAAAGAGGTCAGAATCCGTATAGAGAAGGCCAGAGATGCGTTCTTTAGAATGAAAAAGGTTCTTTGTGGTCGGAGTATTAGCAACAAACTGAAGATTAGACTGGTAAAGTGCTACCTACATATTCCCAATACTGCTGTATGGATTCGAAGGTTGGACATTGACAGACACACTACTAAAGAAGCTCGAAGCCTTCGAGATGTGGGTATACCGTAGAATACTATGCATTAGCTGGGTCGACAAGGTCCGAAATGAGGACGTTTTACTACGCATGGGCAAGGATACGGAAATAACGAAGACAATTAAGATACGTAAATTGGAATATTTTGCGCATGTGATGCGACATCCAGAAAGATACGGAATTCTTCACCTTATAATGCAAGGCAAAATCGTAGGAAGAAGAGGGCCAGGCCGAAGAAGAACATCCTGGTTAAAGAACCTCCGAGATTGGTTCCAGAAGTCTACCACATCCCTATTTCGTGCAGCAGCTAATAAGGTCATGATAGCCAGAATGGTAGCCAACGTTCGGTAACGGACACGGTACTCGAAGAAGAAGAAGCTGAAATTTTGCATGTGGCCTAGAAACGGCATTTAAAAAATCTTTTTCTTATAACTTTTTTTTGATACTTTCCGAAATAACCCCAACTGTTGGATTATTTTTTGGAAAAAATTAAAATTTGACAGATAATGCGAATCACGTGACTACTATTTTTTTGCTTAATTTTTTTGCTTAATGCCAAAGTCAAATTTCGAATAAAGCTATTAATTTAAAAAATCCCATATGATGCGGACTTTACTGGTCACACTGTAGAACAACCGGAGTAGAAAAAATATAATTCACAACTCGGGAGGTAGTGTTACCTACCTCCCTTTTAGCGTAAAACCTACCTCCCTTTTAGTGTAAATTACTATAGCAGAAAGTACTGCGAGAAAAAACATTCATCGATTCGCAGTCTAAACTCGCTTTAACCGGCGTTTTCTTTTTATGTCAACGACGCTTAGACTGTGAATTAGCGAACTATTTTTCCGCAACTTAACCTTCGTTTACCTACCTTCTTTTAAAATTTCATTATAAATCTTATAAGTACTTTCGCAGTCCGTCGGGGCAGGTCTCTTCGTGTTACAATCCAGCGACTTACTCCTCTCCCTGAATTCATCGGCAGCACTATTTCCGCTCTCGCTGCAGGAGTTCCTTCTGTACCCATTCTCCGACCGCCAATGGTGCACCCTTTTTCTAAAATGCCCTATAAGTTCTTGTATAGAGTGGTGATGATGATTCCCCGTATGCCTTTTAAAGAAGTTCTCCTTCGGGGAGGAACTATACTCAACTTTAGGAGAGGAGGACAGATCAATCTTATTATTCATTTTTGAGGTGGAACTAAAGCTTTCACTACTCTCATCCGAGGGCGATTCTGGGCAACTATCCACGCTGATGCTCGGTGAGGGAGTAGGGTGGTAGTGCGAGTAGTTATTTAGGTTATGTTGATGGTAATAACCAAAATAGCCTAGGTGGCGGTTATGCTGCTGAGGAGTCATTTGGTGATGGTGTCGATGACCGACCTGATGGGGTTGATTGAGTTCAAAGAGGTTGCTGAAGCTCTGCATTCTTATTGTCTGTCAAGGTCCATGGCTCGAAGCTGATAATGGTTTCTGTTATGCTTAATGTAGTTATGACGATATGTATTCGCCCTGTAGGAAAAAAAAACAAGCATTCGTAGGTTACGTTTTTAACGCATAAAACTTTTTGGAATGGTACTACTCACGAGGGTTTATTTTATATATACTTAAAAGTAAAAATATATACAAATGATTAGTACTTACTAAAATATTATGGTGTAGGCACTCGCTGACACTCAAAGCGATATGGAATTTTGCTGTCTATTGTAGTAATATAGTTTCACTATACTATTTAAACAAACAATTTCAAGATGTTTTTTTACCAATTTCTATTGGATAATAGATTATGTCTCAATAGCAAATTATCTGCTAGAGCAGATAAATCAATATATTACAATGCATAGGTGTACCACGACCAACTGAGATCGATTGTCAACATTTAAGCTTGTCAAAGGGTTTAGTTTGATTTGATAAAACAAAAACGCATTTATAGTTCCGGCGACTAGCTTAAAATGTATGCCACTTTCGTATTACACAATATACGTTGCCCAGGACGTCGTTAATTTGTAAACAAATTATTTATTTTGGTTCGTGACTTTTCGTAAATTTTGACTTTTATTTTGGAAAAAAAATTCGCCTTATTTCTTCAACCTCTCGCCGCCGGAACCAAATTTCTGGAAGCGTCATCGATCCTAAACCATACCTAGGAGAACGCGGACTCCCACAGCACACCCCTGCACTGGCTATGATAGCGCCAAATTTTAAATATAAGCAAATATTCGAAATTCTCCACACCGGAAAAACACTTAAGGGGATTGGTGCAATTTTTCTATTATGTTTATTAGATTTATGTCTAGGATATTTTTGATACACGGTGACTTTTTGAAAATTTATAACGGCTATAGTTTCTACACTTTGTTTGGTTGTAGCGGCCAACCTACATGCTTAATAATAATTTGCAGCAATTTCACTTTAGTAAATATTTTTTTCCGCAAGCCGTATGGTAAACGGTTTCGAAGATACCGCCGGCCTCCCATTTTAATCGTATACGCGGTACATATGTACATATCCGTAAAAACGAACAATTTCCTTATTTTGTAAAATTCCCAAACCAAATTATTACTAGTGCTTTCTGAAATTTTTCGAGTTCACGAAGTAGAGGGATAACTTTCTTTTAAAAAAATATCCACGAATACCACACGTCCTAAGTGGTAATCGGTAAGAAAATTGTATGTCCAAAGTATTATTAAAATCAAGCTTAACATTATGTATTCAAAACATGAAAATCATGCCAGCCATAATTATATTTATCGTTTAAATAGTGTCAAATTTGTTTGTTTGTCATTCAGTTATTTTATGTGATAAAAATATTCCTTTTAGTACAAAATAATAAAAAAGCGGCAGAAACAAATTTTTGTGTAGTTAATTTACAACAGTAACAATGACATTCAATTATACCTACTACTTTAAATAAAATAAAAATTACCATCTTTAGTTATGGGCACAGTTTTCAAGGTCAATAATGTATAAAAGATACCTATAAATGGCTTGAATGCAGGGGTAACTTCCGGAACACTGTACTTATTTTTAAAAAAATAATTAATATTCAACTTTGGAAGGGCTGTTTAGGGACGCATTGAAGAATAGTGTGCCAATGTTTGTTTTTTTAATAAATGCACAAAAACTTTTAAAAAAGCCCTTTTTTGAAACCACTAAAATTGCCACAATTTACCTTAAAATCCGTGAAAGTAAACAGGTCGATTTTCAGAACTGAAGTAAAAACAACAATTTTTACTGGTAACACGTCTATCTAGATGTCATCTATCCTAAGAATTCTAGAATATATGTGTTTGTTTTAACAGGAAAGGTTCCGTAATTGCACAAAACACGAAAGTAAACAAAACTATGACCGGCTGACTAACATCTCCATGCTCTATCAGCTCCGGAATATCTGTCTTTCTCCTTCGTACGCCAAAAGCATAAAAATAACTACTCTGATCAACACAGCACTGCAATGCGCACGCGAATCGTCAGTAGTTAGGCAAATCGAATTGACAGTTAGAAGCTAGAAAATGGCGTCGTTAATCCCACCTTACACAATACAATAAACACCAGTTTGGTAAATTTAATAATGAAAATATTCAATATTCAAAAAAGACAAAATTATTAGGATTAGTTTTAGACGAAAAATTAAATTGGAAAGGCCATAATATCCAGTATATTATCAACTCGATATCTCCTTTGGTATTATTTTTGTACAGAGCTAGATATTACATTTCTTTGAAATCCTTAAAAAATATATATTTTTCAATAATATATTCAAAATTACAATACTTAGCTTCTGTATGGGGATCTGCTTATTTATCAAACTTAAAACCATTTAAAAAAATTGCAAAATAAAGTTATTAAATGTATACACAAATTACCACATTTAGAAGCAACTGTTAATCTATATAGACCGAAAGGGTATTTACACGTTCAAAACATTTATAAATTAAAAATTTATGTTCTAATTCACTATTTAAAAAAAAAACTTAACACTTCAGAAGAATAACACATTGCATGATCATAACACCAGACATTATATAAATTATCAAACTATACCAGTAAAAAGTAATTTCGGAAAAAAATCGCTTTTATACCGGGTGTCCACGGAAGGTGGCTCGCCCCTCTAACTTTTTTGTTTTTCAAGATAATGAAATAAAATTCGGGGGATTTGTATACGACATAAAACTGCATTTTTTGACAGGTGACTCAACATTATGGAACTTCCGGATTAACCGGAAGTGACATAAACTTTCGATTTTTAAATGGGATACCTGGTGTATTTTTAGAATCTAGAGGGCTATGAATACCTTAAAATCACTTATTTCAGTTCTTTAATCTTGGGAAAAATACAATTTTACTATTTTTGGTCCAATGCTATGTGCTATGTAAAATGTAATCTTTAAAGTTGTATAACTCATTTTTTTTTAATGGCAACATGGTGGCTCGTCGGGTTAAGAAAAAAGAGGATTTTATTACGATTATTTTGATACCATACACTATTAGGTTTTAGAAAAGCTGCCATTAAAAAACTTTAAAAAGTTAACTTAGAACTTTCCTAAAATGAAGCATATTTTGAGAATAAATTTAGATTTGAATGCATCAAACCATCATGACCAACAAAACCGATAAAACAAAATCATGCCTTGAAGAAAATTGACTAGCCGACAGCTTCTGCCAAAGTAAATTAGTTTGTTGTTTAAAAAACATTGAAAATAATAGTTTTACAAGAAGTGAAAAAGTTGATATGTTATTAGTGTTTGGAGAATGTAGAAATAATTCAACCGATGCTGCACGACTTTACGCACAAAGATATTTTAATCGGCGTCATCCAACACGGCACTATTACCCAAAACTGGTTCCGAAAATGCGAAATAAGCCTGACAATAATAACATATCAACTTTTTCACTCCAAGGAAAACTATTATTTTCAATGTTTTTTAACCAACAAACTAATTTACTTTGGCAGAAGCTGTTGGCATTTCAATTTTCTTCAAAGCATGATTTTGTTTTATCAGTTTTACTGGTCACAGGCTACTTGATGCATTTAAATCTAAATTTATTCTCAAAAGATGCTTCATTTTAGGAAAGTTCTAAGTTAACTTTTTAAAGTTTTTTAATGGCAGCTTTTCTAAAATCTTATAGTGTGTGGTATCAAAATAATCGTAATAAAAAACTCCTTTTTTTAACCCGACGAGTCACCTTGTTGCCATTTAAAAAAAATGAGTTATACAACTTTAAAGATTAAATTTTACATAGCACATAGCATTGGACCAAAAATAGTGCAATTGTATTTTTCCCAAGATTACAGAACTGAAAAAGTGATTTTAAGGTTTCATATCCCTCTAGGTAAAACAATAAATTTGGAAAAAAAATATTTTCTTGGTGAAAAAAAGTGACAAGTGACACATCGTTGTATTTAGAATATCATATGGAGTCAAAAAAAGTAAATATATACCAGGTGTCCCATTGAAAAATCGAAAGTTTATGTCACTTCCGGTTAAACCGGAAGTTCCATAATGTTGAGTCACCTGCCAAAAAATGCAGTTTTATGTCGTATATAAATCACCCGAATTTTATTTCATTATCTTGAAAAACAAAAAAGTTAGAGGGGCGAGCCACCTTTCGTGGACACCCGGTATATGACGGAATAATAAAATTAAACAATCTTCCAAAAAATATTGATTGGCAATCAAAATTGGAAACTTTTAAAAAACAATTAAAGGGATATTTACTAAATTAAATTATTTTTTTTAAATTGATTTTATTAATGAATTACTTAAATTGGATTAACTTTTAACCATTTTTTTATTGTTTTTTTTAATGGTTATTATTTTCTATATTATGTTGTCACTTTCCATGGAATGAATGAACTGTAAAAGTTAGTTTGGAATAAAGGCATTTCGAAAGTTATATAACAGCCAATTAGAAGACAGAATTTGTTTGGCCCCAAAATGTAGGTGTGAAATTATCTTTTTAATCATAAAAGTAATTACTTTTCTACTAGTTTAGTAGCATAAAAGCAGAAAAAGAAATATGGGCAAATTTGACGAAGTTGCGTTTTTTGCTTTTATTAATTTATCAATTCATTTTTTTAACTTAAAACTGTAGGTACTTGCTACCCAAAGATGGGTGTTTGTCCACTTTTTAGAGAAAACTAAAAATATACTAAATATTGATAAAAAATAAATATATTTAAAAAAAACTAAAAAACACGCTTTAATAATTATTAATCAAACTAAAAAGCGGAAAATAATAATGAACGATAAACATTAGTATTATTGTGAAAAAAGGGTGGGGTGCTCGATATACGAAAAATATAGCACAAAGCGCCCCACGCTTTTTTTTTTCATTATAAAACTAATGTTTATCGTTCATAATTATTTTCTGCCTATATTAAGAATTTCAAGAATTATTTTAAACTATATTTTATTTTCCGCTTTTTAGTTTGATTAATTATTAAAGGGTGTTTTTTAGTTTTTGAAACTATATTTATTTTTCATTTGTTAGTTTGAGTTATTGTTAAGAAAAAAAATTTTTTTGAGTAGATTGAGCTAGATTAAAAAAAAATATTGTATTGTCAGCGGTTCTTGATAAGTCTACAAAATTTAAATTAAATCTGACCGTTTAAAGTGGGTCAAAATCGGGTTCAAAGAAGTCGGTTACAAACAAACATACATACATACAAACCCAAACAAACGACAAAAATTTTCAAAATTTTAAAAAAAAATTTGTCAAAATTTTATTTTGACGGGCAGAATTTTTTAAAAAAATTTCTCTATTCTTAGCGACAATATCTATACGACCCCACGTTTGTTTCATTACTAGATATCGGTCATTGTAATAATTCTGACATATTGACAGGTGTTAAATTTTGACAAGACAATTTTTTGCGTATTTTTTTCAACTCTCCACCGTCAATATACATACGACCTAATAGTTTTTCATTAATATAATTTTTTTTTAAACGATTTGACATATTGACAGCTGTCAAATTTTGACATATTGACAGCTGTCAAATTTTGACATATTGACAGCTGTCAAATTTTGACATATTGACAGCTGTCAAATTTTGACATATTGACAGCTGTCAAATTTTGACAGGATAATTTTTTGCTTATTTTTCCCGAGGTCTCCGCATCGAATACTATACGACCCCCTAATTTGTTTCGTCCAAATCGCTTCTTCGTTTTATACCTGGCAGCTGTTAAAATTTGACAGGAGAATATTTTGCGTGTAGATTATTGTATTGTCAGCGGTTCTTGATAAGTCTACAAAGTTTAAATTAAATCTGACCGTTTAAAGTGGGTCAAAATCGGGTTCAAAGAAGTCGGTTACGGACAAACAAACAAACATACAGGTGAAGCTAATAAAAGCGTGTTAAAAAAAAATGAAATTGCGAATGCGCCACTAGTGTTTGCTTTTAAACGGTTCTTACCATAAAGTACGACATTTTTAGTATTTTAGACGTAAAAATAGTCTAGAATACTTAAGTAAAATACATTTTCATGTACGTTTAATTTAATTGCAAAAGAAAATGATCACTTATCGGCTATAATATCCCTAGAATATTGATAATTTTATGTCAATAAAAACCATGATACAAAGAAAACAAGATATGACATGGCACTGGAATCATCAACTCACAGCCTAAACCTCGAATACTAGAATCATGAAATTTCTGTCTTCTCCCATAACGTAGGCATTCACTAAGAAGGGATTTTTTGAAAATCAACCCCTAAGGGGGTTAAAAGTCGCAAAAAGTCTACAGTATTAAAAAACTCGACCCTCACAAATTGGTATCTATGAGTAATTTTTTTAATCAAAAGCAATGGCTGACGCATGCTGTTATTAGGTTCAGTCAATAACGAAATACATACATAAACATAAATATGTAAATATGTATTTAAATTTAAAAAGTGTATTTTGAATTCCATAAATGCTTGCAAAATAAATTGAATAAAAAGTTGTTTTTTAGCCTAGTCGAAGTTAATTAAAAGTGATTTAATCCACGTGAATGCAAACTAAAGAAGGCGGCTTTGTTATCTATTTTGAAATCGTTTTCAGTATCGCAATAAGCTTATTATGAAACCGCGTGCGTGTATAAATGATGCTTTATACACCGTATACAATAGCTTCGTTCTTACAGCGATCAGAAACTGTCAGCAAATTAACTACGCGTTCGCACACGACAAATCCCAAACCGCTGGTAGAAAATTCAGCGTTCGCAAAAGCCAATATAGGCAGTTGAAGTGCGGTCACGAACGTTAACGTATACGTACAAATTGAATCACATTTTGACGTACGTGCAAATTTAGATTTAAATGCATCAAGTAGCCTGTGACCCGCAAAACTGATAAAACAAAATCATGCCTTGAAGAAAATTGAAATAATAACAGCTTCTGCCAAAGTAGGTAAATTAGCTTGTTGTTTAAAAAACATGGAAAATACTAGTTTTACAAGGAGTAAAAAAGTTGATATGTTGATATTGTCAGGCTTTCGCACTTTCGGAACCAGTTTTGGGTACCTAATAGTGCTGGGTTGGATGACGCCGATTAAAATATCTTTGTGCGTAAAGTGGTGCAGCATCGGTTGAATTATTTCTATATTCTCCAAACACTAATAACATATCAACTTTTTCACTCCTTATAAAACAATTATTTTCCATGTTTTTTAAACAACAAACTAATTTACTTTGGCAGAAGCTGTTGGCATTTCAATTTTCTTCAAGGCATGATTTTGTTTTATCAGTTTTGCTGGTCACAGGCTACTTGATGCATTTAAATATAAATTAATTCTCAAAAGATGCTTCATTTTAGGAAAGTTCTAAGTTACCTTTTTAATGTTTTTTAATGGCAGCTTTTCTAAAACCTAATAGTGTCATGGTATCAAAATAATCGTAATAAAATCCTCTTCTCTTAACCCGACGAGCCACCATGTTGCCATTTAAAACAAATAAGTTATACAACTTTAAAGACTAAATTTTACATAGCACATAGCATTGGACCAAAAATTGTAAAATTGTATTTTTCCCAAGATTAAAAAACTGAAATAAGTGATTTTAAGGTATTCATAGCCCTCTAGAATACTCTAGATAAAACAATAAATTTGGAAAAAAAAAAATATTTTTTTGGTGACAAAAAGTGACAAGTGACACATCGTTGTATTAAGAATATTATATGGAGTCAAAAAAACTAAAAATATACCAGGTGTCTCATTTAAAAATCGAAAGTTTATGTCACTTCCGGTTAAACCGGAAGTTCCATAGTATTGAGTCACCTGTCAAATAATGCAGTTTTATGTCGATACAAATCCCCCGAATTTTATTTCATTATCTTGAAAAACAAAAAAGTTAGAGGGGCGAGCCACATTCCGTGAACACCCGGTATAACATTATTAACAAAAAAGTTATAGAATTTCATGTAGAATGTAAATATAAATTAAAAAATAGGGTGTTCCATTTAAAAAAACTTATGTTATATTCGCCATGCTTTTTCGGATCACCCTTTATACTCAAAAATAATTTTAAACTGGCTCTTAGCATTCTCTTAGACTCTTGTATACTTGTATTTAATGTTTTTTTGGTAATTCCCGAAACAAATGAGATAATAATATGAACTTTATGGTTGAATCGCCCCGTACAAGTATATTCATTAAACTCTTTGGGCAGCGATAGTGCATCTTGCCTAAAATTTTACATTTATATGGACATTATTTATGGCTTTGGTACCGGCATGTACGTGCAATAAAACGGTTGTAAAAAACAATATACGGTGTTAACAACTGAGCCTCAGCGATATTTTTACGATAATATGGCGCGTGCATGTCGATCTGACTTTACGCGATAAGAATTTTTATGAGCTTTATGATATTATAATATACCTACATACATAAAAGTAAAATTTTTCAAAGTACTCGCTGTATTGTGGCAATATCACTTGTCATTGAAGGCACCCTGTTAAAGTCTGGCCTATTTTACTTTAAGAAGTTGGCAAAAGAGACAGGACCGGACAACGTATCCCTTCGCCTTCGCAACGCTTTTAAGAGGTCATAAAATTTTTGTTGTTTTTTAAGTACCTATTAACATCATTATGACTTAGATAGATAGCCTAGTAATTTTATTATTTGATCAATCAAAATCATCATCATCAATCAATCAAATATATATTTATCAAAAAATATATTTATTTCTTTTTTTAAAACAAGTAGGTAACAATATATTTTATATCATTCAATACAATAAATATATTTAAGCTTTTTCTCGTATTCCGGGTTTTGTTGTACCCATAGTAATTTAACTAAAAAAAGAAGGAAGGAAAACAGAAATTATTCAAGCTCACAAAGCTAAAAGCCTGTCTGCAAACTTGAATGTCTGTTTTGTATGCAGTGTAAATTGATTCTTCGTCGAATATATACCTAACGTGACCATTTATTTATGGACTTAAAACGGGACAAAGGCTTATTTAAGTCAATTAGTAGGTTTTCAATAGAAAAAACACATTCTTAATAAGTTTTATTCTATTTATTAAATTTTTTTTTTAGTAAAGATAGTCATAGAGAGGTCCGGAGTAGAGATGGAATACTGTCACTAATTTAACATTGACTTTTTTAAATGGCTAGATGTAAAGCAGTGGATCCATTTTTTAAAATTAAATGGCTAGATTCAATGCATTGGATCCACAAACCCGCTCGGCCAACGGACCAACTGATGGCGAAAGAATGTACCAACACTATTAAGAGCAGTTATCACTTGCCCCATTTAGGTAAAAAGGAGTGACAAACTACAAGAAAACTATTGGATAGAATTGGTTAAAATTTGGAATTTAGCTTCGAAATTTGATACTACATGACTGTATCACCTTCATTGTATTAATTTTGAAAAAAATAATTTATTTTGAAAATTTGTTTTCTAATTTAAAAAGATTGAAGGCGATATAGTCATGTAGTATCAAATTTCGAAGCTAAATTCCAAATTTTAACCAATTCTATCCAATAGTTTTCTTGTAGTTTGTCACTTCTTTTTACCTAAATGCGGCAAGTGATAACTGCTCTTAAGCCGAGGGCTCGAGCCGGAAAGTAGGTAGATAGTACGCATGCGCATACGGTGAGCTCTATCTCTCTCACTCTCATACAGAGGATCTGTAAGGAAATTATTTAATTCTGGCGATCCTGATCAGGATAATGAGATAAACTTATCAAATTATTGTATTGTCAGCGGTTCTTGATAAGTCTACAAAATTTAAATTAAATCGGACCGTTTAAAGTGGGTCAAAATCGGGTTCAAAGAAGTCGGTTACAAACGAACGTACCAAAAACCGGCCGAACCCTCGGCCATGCCGAAACTCAGTGTTCGTGAATTGTCGCGCACCGTTCGGCTAACTTTGGGTGGGTTCGTAGGCAGTGTTGTCTATGCAAATAGGTTTTTTCAGTCTGTCGACCTTCTTTTTTTTTAGTGGGAGAGTTCAATCCGTTCCCAAGATCGATCTCGTCCTATATAAAATAAATTAAATTTCAGTATACAATAAAATTTTTAACATGTATAAATAAGTTTCGGTTTCGGTTTCGGCCGAAACTGAGACAAAGGCCGAAGATTCGGGCACTAAAATTAAGTAAATCAAAAATGACTAATATTATAAGCGGCGATGAACGGTCATTATATTATATAACGGTCATTATATTATATATTATGTATAATATATTATAACATTTTTTTATCATGGAAAATTCGTAATGCATGGGAATTAACACAATCGAGTTAATGCGTATACCGTTACCGTTCTCAGCGTTTTGCATTCTATATATTCTTATAAGCACACCATGAAGTACTGCACAACAGTATTGTTATTATTTTATTTGTCTCGTCATAGGACTTGCCCACTTTTCCAGTCAGCAAATTTTTACTAAAATTACACAATTGCATCTACGTACAAATACGTAAAACAACACATGCATCAACAAATTAATATTTATTTTACAAACAATATAAGAATTAATGTCAGCGTATGTGAACAAACAGAATGTGATAAAAGCTTATTACTACAGATGATTAACATTTTTGTCCTTGTTGTATATAAATTAACTTACAATAGCCTCACTATGTTTATAAGATAAAGATAACTCAAAAATTTTGCAGAGAGCATATCCGGGGCGGGTTTGTTGGGGTTTGGCAAAAAAGGATTGCCTATACAGGTTACAAAATGGACCTGGCATAAAATTAGAATTAGATTTGGTTCGCGAAAGTCACCAGTAAAGTCAGCATCATATGGGATTTTTTTTTATTAATAGCTTTATTCAAAATTTAACTTTGGCATTAAGTTCTGCTTCGATCGAGATGAAAATTAGGCAAAAAAATAGTAGTCACGTGATTCGCATTAAGTATATGTCAAATTTTAATTTTTTTCAAAAAATAAATTTCTGAAAATATCAGAAAAAGTTTTTTTATATGCAGTTTCTAGCCCACATGCAAAATTGCAGCTGCATAAGATAATTTTGATTATTTACCTATATTTTGTAAATTGCACCACTTTTGCAAAATAAGACTCAACGCAACCTACATAAAACTTCTTAGTTTTGACAATGCTTCATTTCAGATACATTTTCTTTAAAGTAGCGCCATATTAAAATTTGGTCGCATGTGATGCAAAGTTTATTTGTTTTTGACCCTGTATCAGGTAACTTCATAAAATAAGTATTTTTGAAAACGTAGTTTGTGTCTAAAATTAAAAAAATAAAAAATAAAGTAAAGGGGTTTTAAATTAAATCGTTGTAAATAGATAAACTTTACGTTAAAGTTAAACTAAAATTTATTTTCCACTTAATGAACACTTTACTGATGACACTGTGTTCTTTTTGTCTTAATATTAAGGTGTATTACTTTCAGACACAAACTACGTTTTCAAAAATACTTATTTTATGAAGTTACTTTATACAGGGTCCAAAACAAATAAACTTTGCATCACATGTAACCAAATTTTAATAGCCCAATTTTGATTTTGTAGAAAAACACACATTTAATATGGCGCAACTTTAAAGAAAATGTATCTGAAATAAAGCCTTGTCAAAACTGAGAAGTTTTATGTAGATCCCGTTGAGTCTTATTTTGCAAAAGTGGTGCAATTTACAAAATATAGGTAAAAAATCAAAATTATCTTAAGCAGCTGAAATTTTGCATGTGGGCTAAAAACTGCATTTAAAAAACTTTTTTCGATACTTTTAGAAATAACCCCACTTTTGAATTATTTTTTGCAAAAAATTAAAATTTGACAGATAATGCGAATCACGTGACTATTATTTTTTTGCTTAATTTTCATCTCAATCGAAGCAGAACTTGATGCCAAAGTCAAATTTCGAATAAAGATATAATAAAAAAAAATTTATTGACACGTGCGCTAAAACGCCTTATGAAACATGTGCTTTATTCATTTTTTTTCTATTTCACCTTTTATAATCAAGAAAAATACATTTTAGAAAGAAAATAAATCCTTCAAATTTTCTAAATTTTTATGTCTAAATTTTATGTTGGTAATACTATTTTTTATCATAGTAGCCTCTGGACAACAAAAATTATTTTGCAAACTGTCATTTTTTGATTTATTGACCCATTGTCACCACGAGATTCTAAAGTTATTTTAGCGATATGAGATTTGAAATTGGACGGAATACGTTGTGTGATCCTTGTACATTCGGTACATATACAGAGCGTTCGGAAATTCGGGAGATTTTGCTACTTTTTTTCGAATTTCAAAAGACGTGATTTTACGTCACGGCATTGCAATGTAGTATAGGGAAGATGGAAAATTCAAATAAAGTTGAAGTTAAACTCGACATTGGAAGGTTAGTAGATTGAATTTTGGATAGGATTTGGCAGAAAATGATAGCTTGAAGCATCTACAAAAGATTGATTTATAGATTTATGCAACCAACATACATGACTGTTATCCACACAGAATAAAAAAGTAAGTTATGAAGCTATTTTTTCTCTGCGAAAAATGGGTTTTCTCGTAAATCACAAATGCCGCGCAAGTCAATGAAATAAAACATTTAAATGTTACAAATAAAGAAAAAACGCGTATCGAAATAGCTTCAGTACGATACGCGAATGCGTATCGTACTGAGCTTATTATGAGCGTGAAATAGAAAAAAACCTTTACTCATGTTTGCTACTTAGTGACTGTGACATTTTTAAATTTTGCGACCCCCCCCCCCTCAGTTTCTCGATACGCCTCTACACAACAAAGTATAAAAAAGTTAGTAAAGGCCAATAACTACTATATTCCCAGGTCCGACTAGGCTTAACTTAGGATAATCCTCTGGGATGAAACAAAAACAGAAATAAATCGCAAAAAACACGAAAGGAGTGTTCTGAATAAAACCAAGAATTTACGATCATTGAGGACATAATATAAAAATTTATTTCATGCAGATCAACGAAAAAAAAGTGGAGAAAGGTTAGATGGCTATAAAAAAAATGTAGGGCGTTTAAGAGGGTAAAACGGTTACCAAAGGTGCCGCAATCCTATATAATAAATAGTTTGGGTTTGAGAAAAGGTTTGCGTTTAAGCTTAAGATCATAAAAATAAACTGTATTAGGTACTTATTGTTACTTTTAGGATTATGGTTTGTATACCAACCAATAAACTTTACAAATCCCAATACACTTTTCTTAAAATTATTTATATACAGTGTGTCCCCGGATGGAGTTGACAAGAAAAATATCTTTATTATTGATATTACGACGAAAGGTTATTCTTTATAAAAAATTCTGCTTGTCGACAAAATGAATGTACCATATAAAAATTTTAGATCAGATGTACAGATGATTGATAAATTAAGAAAACATGAAAATGAAGAGAGAAGTACCATTATTTAATTAGACAAAATATTTACGAAAGTTGTTTATAATCCAAAATAAAACCTAAATACAACAGTGCAATGGGAAGCCCCCCCCCAGCAATGGATATCATACTACGACTAACACCACTAAATCAGTAAATATACACATCAAAATGGAGGCCAACTGCAGCGCCTCTAGGATGAAACAAACGGGGAATGTAAATAACGCCCCGAGAAAATAGGACATACCTAACAATGATCTGGTACCAAGGTAGCAGATCACTGGGACATAAGGAAAGAATAATTAAAATTGAAAGGAAAAATGAGATTGTTTGCTGATGATACAACTATTTTGTACATCGCTGATTCATATGAAATTATACAAAATTTTATAAATCATGACATGAAAATCATTGAACTATGGATGTGTAGTTTGTGTAGTCATAAATTAACATTAAATTTTGAAAAATCCTCTTTTTTATGTGTATAGGAAAGAAACCCAATTTATACAGAAGTGATTTAAAATTAAAAGTCGGGCATTTAAAACAATCAAATAAAATTAAATTTCTGGGGTTGATAATAGATGAAGCTATTAATTGGAGTGAACACATTGAATATATTAAACAGAAAATAGTTGCACCAGTGAGGATTTAAAAAAAAACTTAGTTTTTTTATTCCAAATTATATGTTACGTCCTATTTATTTTGCTATTATTCATTCTCATTTACAATATTTAACTTTAATATGGGGATCAACTTTTCAAAATTTGCTTAGCCCTTTACAAGTTTTACAAAATAAAGCAATTAAAAATATATATTGCTTGGATAGACAATATTCAACTAAACTTTTATATACAAATTTTAATATTATGTCAATTAAGGATATTCACTTAATTCAAAATATTGTTTTTGTTCACCAAATTATATTAAAAAATAAACATTCAAATATAAATTTGAATTACAGACGTGACGTATATGATCATTTAACTAGAACTGTTTTCAATATTGATTTACCTTTAATACACACTAGGGCAGGTCAGAACTCCATTTATTATGAAGGTATGAAATTTTACAACGAAATACCCAAAGAATTAAAATTTTTAAATATAAAACGTTTTAAAATGATAACTCAGAAAATACTTAAAAAAGGGAAAGCTAAATTTTAAACTAAAAAATATTTTAACGGCACTTATTTTATGATTATTTATTCTTTTCAAAATTATTTATAAATGATGTCTAAACGATATTATTAGTTATATTATTTTATTCAAATAAATAATAATTCAATAATTTTATACTTGACTTAAATATTTTTATATTTTTTTTATTGAATATTATTATTTTAAGTATTATTTTGATTTGCCTTGTATTTTAATTAGTTATATTTAACAATTATTATATTTTTAAATGTTGTTATAAGTAGAGGATCCCGCATGAACATAAAATTTTTTTGGGATTTTATTTGGATAAAATAAATAAAAATAAAAATAAATATAAGAGCCACGGATCTTATCAACGACGAGCTCTTGGAGATGCAAACCGATCTCATGAAAGCGATATATAACTTTACAAAACCATTTAATATCAGGTGCGATTCTGATATATGGATAAAAGGAACACCTCCGTCATTAGACAATGGCCTAGTTTGGTACACTGATGGATCGAAAACGGCCAACGGAGTAGGCGCAGGTCTATTTGGGGAAAAACCCAGAATGGAAATCAGTATCCCCCTGGGAAACTACGCCACAGTATACCAAGCAGAAGTTCATGCGATACAAGCATATGTACAAAAGAATATGGAAAAGGGCTACCACGACCTATCAGACAGCTAACCCTGCCCTTAATGCTTTGAACTCCTTCCGATTTACATCAAAAATCACAATGGAGTGCCTTAACGACCAAAAAGACCTAGCAGCCAGAAACAACAAGGTTGATGCTGGCGTGCTAAGACAAAAGGTTGTCACTCATAAAAATAAAATTCGGAGATATTTTCGTTTTATCAATGACAATTATTCGAATCTTTGAATATTTCAGTTATTTGCAAAATGTTTTTGGACTAAACGTAAAAATGAAAATATATATCTGATCTATCTTATGGGTTGATTGATATCCCAAATAGTACTTTAGTAGGGATATTTGAAGTTTTGAAAGTTACGACATTTCGACTTAGAAAATATGCATATTTTTTGCACTGACAATGACCTATCTTATTGACAGTTGCTACTTTTGGATTATCAAGATACGACATATCCTCTCTTAGTGTTATAAAATTGTGGATTAATATGATGACAGCTTACGACATACCGTCTTAAGGAAATATATTTTGAAATACATCGTGTGAATTACAATGTTATGTTACAAACATTGTTATCATGGGTTGAGATAGGAAAATATCATTGTTCAGTGAGAAATAAAACAATAAAATAAAAAAAAACTGCAAATATAATATAAAGTCATTATTAACTCGAATGTAAAATAACGATTAATTTTCAAAAATACTAACATTAACGTTAATATTTTAGTCATCAAGATTTGTATCTTCATGATTTTCGGGCAAACTTTGCCAAAACATGATTCTACTCTGTGAAATACCCATAGCTGTCAATTTTTTGATGAGATTCTGTTTTCTATTTACACTGATGCCTCTAAGAGATTCTTTTTTTTCTGGCTCAGGAACACCTTCCTTTAATGCGTTGGAAGTGAGGAAGTCCAGTTCGTCCCGGAATCCCAATAAGTAAAAATATACAAGAGGACTAATAATTTAAAATACCAAAGTCAAAGTAACTTCCGATCAAACCGAAAGTGCTAACAAATTGAAATGTATGATAATAAATGCAGACCCATCTCTTAAGCATAATCTCAAAATTTCATTTTAGGTAATATCTATAAATACAAAAGAAGGGTGAACGTGAACGTCTTTTAAGAAACACCCGGTATAGTCGGTCTCCTTTCAAGAATAAAAGATGTAATAATTGCAAAACATCCAATAAAAGAAAATCCGGAACGAGTTAAAAAATGACTTTTCCAGTAAACAAGCAAAAAAAAATGACAATTAAAGTTGTTGCCAGTAAAAAGTAGGTATTTATTTTTATGTCTCTCGTTCGCGTTAGTCGTTAGTACGTTCGTTATCTGTCAATTTAAGAAAAAAATAAATAACGCTAAAATAAAGTTTGTCTGGAACGAACAAAAAAAATTGTTTTGGAAAATCGTGTCTCGACTCCTACTGAGTTATAAAATTGCCACTAGAAAAACAAATAAGAAACTGTTAATCCTTACGTTAGGATAATAAGATGGGATCTTTCAAAAATAAGTACAATTTAATACTGTTCTAATGTTAAATTCTAGAAATGAAAATTCAGAACGTTTTGCAGACGTTTTATTTAAACACCTTCTAAAAAAAGTGTTGTTTATTCTCGTATGTTTTTCATCATTTACGCATAATATGAATACCACGGCGTACGCAGCATTAAATTTAGGGGGGGGGGGGGCAAATGTAAAAAGTAAAAGTTAGAAATAAAAAAGGTGTTTTTTGAAATAAACAAAAAAAAAACGAAAACGAGAAAACAAACATTTATACATACTTATTATTTTTTATCTTAATCTAGGTATTATAGCAAAACGAAACATCTGGGATCTTCTGCAAATCTGCTCAAAACCAGCTCTTCTATGTGTTTCATTTTTTGTGAAACTAATTTCTGGTGTACAGGGTCTTCCAACGAGGACTGAACAGGGGCTCATTTCTGAGCTTCCTTGTATTTAAAGAAAAATCCAAAATAGCCAATCGATGTACTTTTTCCTGCAGAATTCAAAAATTAAACCAAAAATTTATTTGAACCAGAAACAAAAGAGTTACGCTATGGATAAAGTGTTTTTTAAATGGAACATAGCTTTTGTTATACGATTTTTGGAACGAGTGATTTTTTTTTGTCCGTTCTGATTAAAATATTTAATATTGTGACAGCTATTTTTATCAAATTTTAATGTTTTATCCAGTATAATTTAACTTTAACCTGTTTGAAACATACACTAGGTAATAAAGGTATAATCACCTTTGAATCCTTCAAAGTCAAAAGATTTGACAAAATTACTATAATATTGCCGAAATGACTTTGAAGGATTCAAAGGTGATTATACCTTTATTACCTAGTGTATGTTTCAAACAGGTTAAAGTTAAATTATACTGGATAAAACATTAAAATTTAATAAAAATAGCTGTCACAATATTAAATATTTTAATCAGAACGGCCAAAAAAAAAATCACTCGTTCCAAAAATCGTATAAAAAAAGCTATGTTCCATTTAAAAAAACACCTTATCCATAGCGTAACTCTTTTGTTTCTGGTTCAAATAAATTTTTTGTTTCATTTTTGAATTCTGCAGGAAAAAGTACATCGATTGGCTATTTTGGATTTTTCTTTAAATACAAGGAAGCTCAAAAATGAGCCCCTGTTCAGTCCTCGTTGGAAGACCCTGTACATCAGTAATTTTTTATTTCCAAATTTCCTTCACCAATTTGCATAATATCGAAAAATGCTTACGCATAAATAGGTGAAAAAGATTTGTATTGTATTTTGTATTGATAGTTTATTTTTATTAACTTATTAAATAAATTGCTAGTGTATCAAACCCGCTTTAGTGTTATATCAATTCCAGATTTGCTAGAATAGTGTTTTTATTGGTAGTAATCAGTTCCATTAGCAGCACAGTCTTGTTAAATAATGAACTACTTTTAGTATAACAATTTTGTTAAGAAATAAATTGTATCCTCTTAATGCGACGCATTTTGTTCCCAGTAAAGCGCTTTTTCTACAATTAAGAAAGCAGAACAGCGTCCCCAAAAACGAATTGTATCCGTTAGAACCTATAATCCACAAGACGTTGGTGGGTAGCGATCGGCAATCGCCACGCGCCGTATTATTAGTTTTTTTGTTCGGAGTTTTCTAGCTATCCTGTCTGAATTTGAACTTTATTGATCGTACCAATACCTGTTTCAATAAATTTATTTTTACTTTGTATTTAAGTTTTTTAAAGCGTTGCATGTCAGTTAAAGTAATAGAAGGTTCTTATTTCGTACAACCCATCATTGGTATTGGAATTTATAATCTATGGACGAATTTTACCATCTCAGTAAATCATGTTGCATAATAGATAATCATAATACGTAATGTTAAACGACAAGACCAATATCACACTAGAAGCTATTTAAATTTTTGAGAAATACAGTACTGATTTGATAAGTATATGGTTTTTTAACCGTAGCAAGCAAATATATTATATTATTATTATTGTCAAGTGTCATTACAACTGCCAGTCAGAACTAATACAGTATATAAAACTATATGGCACCCCCAATAGAACTTGATAATTACTGTGAGTATTCAGAGGAATAGTGGCTATTTCTACCTAATCATAACATCTTTACAGATGTGTTGTGACCCAAATAATGGCTATACACCATGCAATTTTTAGAATTACATTTTAAGATACTATCTCCATGTTTCAGTATCAAAAATTTCCATTCTTTAAAAAATTTTCCAGCTATATTCTTCAAAGAGTATTTCGTCAACAAAATAATAATGATAAAATTTAATACATCAATGGCCATTTATATAAAGATCAATATATTAAAAAACAATTTTTTATTTTTACCTTCAAATAAAGGATAATAACAACCTAAAATACACCGATAAAGAGACAAAATTAGATCTGGAAAATAAAGTCTATATTAAAGAAAAATCGTATATTTTTTTTTCTCCCAAAGGAAAGGATTATAATTGCGAAAAAAAACGGTTTAACCATATTCATATTTTAGGTATTTTTACCGGACTCATGGATTCATTGTTAAATGTTTTCCACTGCTCTTTACATGCTAGACCTTTAAATCAATTTAATATTAATAAAAAGGCATACATGTCCATGTTTATTAATAAAATTTTATTCTAATTGCCAAATTTTTTGAATATTAGTAAAACAAAACCAAAATTTAAAGAAAAAAACAATTTATTTTTTAAATTTTCCGCCAACAATTAACGACGAACGCCACTGTTTAAAGCTAAAACTAACCGTTCATTAGTCGTTTATAGCAGTACTACATTTTTTCAGTATTCTGCGTAAATTCTGCTCATCGCTGTATATTAGCGAGACAAATTGCCGGGCTACCACGTTTACAACATTATCAGCTGTCCCAGAAAACTAACTTGTGGTTATTATATTACATAATACAGAAGTGAAGCTGACTAAAATTTGTTAAACATTATTGTCACGCGTTATTCATCGGGAAAATCCTTCAATTATTAGTTCAAATTACATTTTAATTACAAATTGCAAAAAATGACATTAGATGACAAAACAACTTGTTATGATAGCGATCGAATAAATTTGTGGCTAATTTTTTCATAATAAAAAAATGACTTAAAATAGTACAACTATGAAAAACCAGTTTGCAATTTCTTACTTTTAGAGCATGTCCTAATAATAATTGTAATTTACAGGGTCCTGCACCTTACCTCCCGTCTTCTATAGCTCACTTAGTAATTAAGTTAGAATTTTCATATTTTGCAGACCTTACCTGTATCTTGGGACGCATTTCAGGAAAATATTTTTTTTCATACAGGGTGTTCCAAAAAAGTGTGACGTTATAAGGATATATTTTTTTAAATTACATGCCATATGTTTTCTTACTTATTTGGATGTCTCCTATAGTTACCTACATACCCCTAAAATTTTATTGAAATCGATTCAGTATTATAGACGAAAAAAAATAAAAACTAAAAAATATCAGTTTTGCACCACTGGTATTAAAAATAAATAAAAAATAAAAATAATGCCTCCTTAATAAAATTATACAAAGGTACTTATTAAATAAGGTATAACAGTTTCGTTAACCAAGTTTGGTTAATACGAATTGTACAGGGTGTCTAAAGTTTAAAGTCAAACTTTGCAAACTTTAAAGCAATTTATTTTTCTTATTTCAAATGTATCTTTTTATGTCATTCGATGCAGAATTAAAAATCAAACATTTGTCCTAATTACAACCCTATCGCAATTTCTAACGCATCAAGATTTATTTGCAGAAAACTTATTCTATCAACTATTCCAACAGTCATTATTATGAATAAATATCGAAGGTGGCTTTGAAAAACAATTTATTGGTATTAAAGTTTATTAAAGTGTTGTGTGTCTAAAAGTTTTAAATATTGTTAAATTGTTAGTAATTATTAACTGCAAATGATAATCGTGGATATGGTTATCCTTTAAAATTCGTTGAACTGTTCTTTCGTTTACATCTACGGCATCAGCGACTGCTTGTTAACTAACTGAAGGATTTTCTATAACAGATAATAGCACAGCCAATTGATTTTGTTCAGTTCGGACCGGTTTATTTCTCACTGGTTTTGAGTAGTTTACATTTCCCCTTTGTACAAACCTCTCTAATATGTTTTGCAGGCTCCGTTTGTCTGGATGTCGTCGTTCCGGATAACGCTGTGCGTAAACTCGGCTTGCGAAAAAAGAGTTCTTTTCGCATGTTCCTAATATAAAAATCATATCTACCAGCTCTTCTTGGTTGTAGTCAATCACAAAAAACCATATAAAGTAATTATAACAGCTTAAATATTTACTAACAATTTAACAATATTTGAAATTTTTAGATTACTAAAGTCAAAATGGTCTCTGGTCACTTTAATAAACTTTAATACCTATAAATGGTTTTTCAAAGCCACCTTCGATATTTATTCATAATAATGACTGTTGGAATAGTTGATAAAATGAGTTTTCTGCAAATAAGTCTTGATGCGTTAGAAATTGCGATAGGGTTGCAATTAGGAAAAATGTTTGAATTTTAATTCTGCATCGAATGACATAAAAAGATGCAGGGTTCCTATTTGAAATAAGAAAAATAAATTGCTTTAAAGTTTGCAAAGTTTGACACTAAACTTTGGACACTCTGTACAATTCGTATTAATCAAACTTGGTTGACGAGACTGTTATACCTTGTTTAATAAGCACCTTTGTATAATTTTTATTAACGAGGCATTATTTTTATTTTTTATTTATTTTTAATACCACTGGTGCATAGTGATGCCGCCGAGACGAGAAATTCTCGTGTCTCGTCTCGTCTCGACGAGACGAGAGTGAAATTTTTTTCTCGAGAGAAGTCACGAGACGAGACGAGAGAAGACCGTTTCTCGTCGAGAAATTTCTCGTTTTTTCTCGAATTTTCTCGTTTGTTAGAACACTGAATTTTAGGTATCTCCTAATATATAGACAGAAAAATAATGTGTTTAACGTTCTCACTCTATCGTATTGTGAAGGCATTTACCTTAAAACAGATATTCAAGAGAACAGAATCAAATTGTCTAGCCTCTTTCTTCTGTCTACGGTTAGTAGTTGACATTTTTAAATAATTAACCAAATCTGAAAGAAAGCATTTTCGATTGAAAACACAATATCGAAAAGGACCCCAGTCAAATTTCATTTACAAGGCGAAAGACGATAGATTTTGACTAAATTTAACAATTTTGTATCAAAAATTCGAAATTCCCCAAAAACTTCTCACACAAAAATCATTAATAAAAGTGTGAATTTCATTCCATATCTCTCTTACCAGTTTTAATATTTGACATTACTTTCATAACACCCTGTATATCAACCGAAACTTTATTAGGGAATCACAGATAAAGACAACGGAGGGCCATGAAACTAGTGTTATTGAAACAATAGCATTAAGTTAATAGTCTCAATTATGACATTAGTAAATAAATTAAAAATAAAAAGTCTAATATAATAGGGAAAGTGACATTCAGTACGAATGATTCAAGTGTATGCCTTATTTTGCCTCATTTTATTACACAGGTCTCAGACATAAATTTGGCTATTGAAAATAATTATTAAGTGCGGTAAATGATACTTTTCCGCACGAGGTGGCAGTTGCACGAACGGCTCGAAGCAAGTCCGGGCATGCCACTAAGTGAGTGTGGAAACGGAACTTTTCGCACATGTTACTTACAATATTTTTCCTAATTGCGTAAAATTAGGCTTGTTCGTAATAAATTTTTGTATTTTTTGGGTAAAAGGAACAAAAAATAAAGTGAATTTTTAAATTTTGATATGTCAAATAGAGCATTTTCGGAAATACTTCTTTAAGTTCTTTCTCTTGCACTTTCTATTAATGTAATAAAAAAATTAAGGTTTTTCCCCGGATGACATTCTGGGCTGATCCCTTTATTTAGTCGAATATTTTCCAAACTATTGCAGTTAATTATGCCCCGAATTATGCCAAAAAATAAATAATAAAAGAAGGGTAGTTCCATTATGAATCAATTATTATTATTATAAATCGTTCTCTATTCTGTATCTTTTACCACCCCGTATATTTTGGACTGAAAATACCTCGGTGCCAAGCCTATTACATTACGTGAATTATGTCTTATGGCCGCTTGCAATATTTTGTTGATCTAAGAAAAATAGTTTCTAAGTCACATGACTAACAAACCGACTTATATTAAACCCTTCTGCGAGACGACCAGATACTTTTAAATGTTTACCCCCTTTAAGATTCGTATAAAAAAATATTTTTTATGATTCCCTACTCACGAGAAAAAACGAGACGAGACGAGACGAGACAACGGCACTCTCGAGCGAGAAAAACGCGTTTCTCGTCGAGACGAGATAAAAAAAAATTCTCGCCTCACTAGACGAGACGAGAATGGGCCAATTCTCGTCTCGTCTCGTCTCGTCTCGTCTCGTCTCGCGGCATCACTAGTGGTGTAAGACTGATCTTTTTTAGTTTTTATTTTTTTTGTCTGTAATACCGAATCGATTTCAATAAAATTTTAGGGGTATGAAGGTAACTATAGGAGGCACCCAAATAAGTAAGAAAATATATGGCGTGTAATCTAAAAAAATATATCCCTATGACGTCACACTTTTTTGGAACACGTAAAAAAAAAATATTTTTTTGAAATGCGCCCCAAGATACAGGTAAGGTTTGCAAAATATCAAAATCCTTACTTAATTAATAAGTGAAGACGGAAAGTGAGGTGCAGGACCCTGTACAGGGACCTTGCACGAATATTAAATTTAAAAAATAATGCTCTTAAGCGTAAGCTAATATACTGTCAAAAGTATTCCCAGAGAAAAAACGAAAAAACTATGCGTTCAAAACCTGATATCCGCACACTAGTCCTAATAATAACGGCATAACAGGGTACAAATTTAATACATACAGGGTGATTCATTAAGGGTGGCGACCAGCCATATCTCGGAAACTACTAGGCATAGAAACTTGGAGAAAAAAAAATTATGATTAAAGCGGTCATGAGAAAATTCTGGAAACTACTTTTAAGTTCCTCATTTCGCCGCAAGGGGGCACAATTAAATTTTTTTTTTATTCTAAATTTCTCCGAAATTTCCCATATTAAGGTTTAACTCTGATTACATCATCGAAACAAAGCTTAATTTTCGTGCATAATTTTTTTTTCTCCAACTTTCTATGCCTAGTAGTTTCCGAGATATGGCCGGTCGCCACCCTTAATGAATCACCCTGTACAGAAAACTGTGCCGATCCCCTTAAAAATGAGTACCCATGATTAAAATTCCATTATTCAATGTTGAGCGATCATATTATTATGTTTGATCGTCACACGTTCGTAAATAAACCATGTGGTAAGCTTGTCTGTCAGTAATATCTACTTAGTCAAATAATGATACCTTATCTCGTTGTCATTTATATTTATTGTATTTTTAAAATCATGATTTACTTGCGACATGCATTTATTATACCATTTACTCGAAACCCTCCCTCTAAACCTATTGAACTTATTTCAAGATATATATTTATTTATTTTAAAATAATAAAATAATTTCTGTACATTTGACTTCTATAATATTGAGCCTAGGTCGACCCCTGCATCATTTGTTTGGTAGCAGTCAACTTTAGTTCTCCGCGGCATACACGTGCGTTGCTCTTAATTTGTGTCTTCAATTATGGCTGAATATACCGGGTGTTTCTCAAAAGACGTTCACCCCTATAACTTTTTTATATTTATGGATACTAAAATGTTATTTTGAGATTATGCATAAGAAATGAGTCTGCATTTATTGGCGTAATTTTTAATTTGTTAGCACTTCCGGTTGGACCTGAAGTGACCTTGACTTTGATATTTTAAATGGGACATCTAGTATATTTTTACTTATTTGGGTTCAGCATAACACTATGAGTGAAATGACACCTCACTTTTCATTTTTTGACGTGTTATAACATTTTTATGTTTATTTTTTATTTTCAATCTGGAGTGCTACAAATTAATTAAATCTGTTAATTTATAGTCAAGTAATGGTTTTGAAAACCAATATGGTTTTAATTTAAAATTGTAATGTCATTCGTTTATTAAACTTACATTGTAAATCACATAAAATGGTTAGTTTTACTAGAAATAAACAAATTGATATGCTCCTAACTTTTGGAGTGACCAGAAAAATTCTTCTGAAGCCGCAAGATTGTATGTATTGTATGTTTTATAAACTAATGACATTAACGACTTTAAATTAAAGCCATATTGCTTTTCAAACCCATTCCATTGTTTTTCAAAGCCGCCTTTATATTTCTTTAGAAAAGAGAAGGGCGGCAATAATGCATAACGCTTTTAAATTTGCGTCAGAATGTTATGCTGAATCCCAATATGTAAAAATATACAAGATGTCCCAATTAAAATACCAAAGTCAAGGTCACTTCCGGTCAAACCGGAAGTGCTGACAAATTGACAATTATGCCAATAAATGCAGACTTATTTCTTATGGATAATCTTAAAATTTCATTTTAATATCTATAAATACAGAAAAGTTATAGGGGTGAACGTCTTTTGAGAAACACCCGGTATATGAACGTCCGTAAAAGAAAAATCTACAGTGTACATAAAAATTGCAGGTATGATGATTTCAGAACATCGATTTGACTGCGAAAATGTTGAGTGGTTGGCAAATTATTTTTTGAGTGATACTGGTAAAAGGCGAGGGGGTGCACTGTCGCTTTTAAATAAGATTAAAGTATTTCGGCGGAAATTGTCGGATCCGGGCTTTTAACCTCTGCTTTTAACATTCTGTAGGTGAAGAACTCGGTGTTCACCAAACTTCTGTAATGGATGCAGTTTTGGAGAAGGCCAATATTTTTATTAAATTTCCTACAAGTGCTGAAGCTCTATGGAAGCTAAACGGTTGGGGTCAGAGAGAGATTTATTTATGTTCCTTCCTTCAATTCGTGAATGAATATCAATTGCTTGTCTTTAATTTCTTCATCACTACTATCACATTCCTCATTTTCACTGAAATCTGCCATATCACAAATATAAGTTCCCTATTTTCCACCAAAACGTAACAGATTACCATTGTACTAAATAAATAGACCAACGTTGTTGTATTTACGTCAACTCTTTTGCAAATTAGGCACCAAACTGAACATGAAATCTATAATCTGAACACGTGGATAAGCCACGTCTGAACTTGTGTTGAAGAAGCATTTGCTATAGAGGTATAAGAAAAATAGCAATTACTTCAAAAATTTATTCATAGTCAGATCTAGCAATCGCTTTTACTTACAGCATTTGCTAGTCAAGCAATTGCTTTTACTAAAAAGTAATTGCTTCAAGTAATTGCTTAATTTTTGTTCATTAGGCTCATTAACGAGAGCCAAGATAAATATTTCAAAAATAGTAATTTAATTATATCATGACGGAATATACTTTTCAGCACTTTTTTCTAAGGTATAAATCAAGACAATATTCTCAAAGGTTACTGCGAGGTAAGTTTTTGATTTTAACGTTTATTAATTTTTTATTGTGCTAAGAAAATCGCAATGCCATTAAAATACAATGGAAAAAAATACTCATTGAGGTAAAATACAGTTAGTCACCGTACTGCTTTCACCAACAAATTAGAATTACCAAATTTAATATAATAACAATGCAAACAATATTCTCAAGGAGACTGAATACATTCGAATCTATAGTATACATGTCACTCCTCGCAAAAACTATTGTTTTGCATTGCCTTTACTTTTCCATACTTAATGATTGCAGTTTCACAGAAACAAACTTTTACACATATTTTAAAAACCAGGATTAGAAGGTGAAAATACAAGGACTTCCTCACAAAAACATCATGCAAAAAATATAATAAAGAAGTCGAAAATGCCGGCTGCAAATATTACACAGGAGTGTATTCTGTATCTTTGTTAATAGTTTATCTTATTTGCTGTAAAATGACGAAAACAATTTTCCTACGGTTTGCAGTTTTCTGGTAAGGGACTGATGTATGTCTAGTTATGATTACGTTAAAGTAATGATATCACTAATTTCTTTCCCATATGACAAAAGTTAAAGTTTAGTTAAGAACATTGTTAATTTTAATAATCAATATTTGGCAACAAATCAGTAATATAGGTTAGGTTAGGTTCAAAGTGAGTGGGTTATATTATAGCTAACCCTTCACTGATGCGACCATGCGATCTATTGTGGCTCACACCTTGTTAATATTTCCCCCAATAGGTCTAACTTTTTAATGAAGTTAATTATGGTATTGGGAGAGACATTTTTCATGTCATCCGGCAGCAGAGTCACCTCGCCGAATAGGGCGAATCTGATTCTTCCTGCTACGGGGCAAGCGCACCACATTACGTGTTCTGCTGTTTCTGCATCTTCCATACAGAGCCGGCATTCATCAGTTGGGGCTATTCCAATTTTATACATATGGTGTCGCAATCCGCAGTGGCCGGTGTACACTAGTGCTTTAAGCCGCCTACCGTTCGGATATTTCGTAACGCAACCTTGCAAGTTGGAATGCTCGTAGCCAGCTGTCTGTATACGCTAGTGCTAGGTACGCGTTTTGTTTAACCAGGCCTTTACTTACTGTGATTGATTATTATTATCATTGAATGAAAAAAATTGAAACTCTATTTTACTGGGATTTGCAAATTCCATATTTTATCGTTGTTATTTATTGCCTACTTTTGCCATGAACTTTTAGTACCGCATAATAAATAGGTAGGTACATGTATGTACCCACGTTTCCGCAAATAAATATCATTTTTTTGTTTTATACCATTATATTATTTATTACTACGCTTTACAATTCCTAGCCTTTTCTACAAAAATAGTTTATTATTGAAAACATTGTTCAAACCAGTTAATATTATTTAAAACTAGACAATATTTTCAGCCGAAACCGAAACTTCGGCCTTGGTCTCAGTTTCGGCCGAAACCGAAACTTATTTATACCTGTTAAAAATTTTATTGCATACTGAAATTTAATTTATTTTATATAGGACGAGATCGATCTTGGGGACGGATGGACCTCTTCCCCCCCACCCCCAAAAAAAAGTTGACACAAAAAAATCTATTTTTTATATACAGTGTGATCGGTAATCTCCGCATCATATGGGATTTTTTTTATTAATAGCTTTATTCGAAATTTTACTTTGGCATCAAGTTCTGCTTCGATCGAGATGAAAATTAAGCAAAAAAATAGTAGTCACGTGATTCGCATTATCTGTCAAATGTCAAATTATAATTATTTTCAAAGAATAATTCAAAAGTGGGGTTATTTCTGAAAGTATCGAAAAAAGTTATTAGAAAAAGTATTTTTAAATGCAGTTTCTAGCCCACATGTAAAATTTTAGCTGCATACGATAATTTTGATTTTTTACCCATATTTTGTAAATTACACCACTTTTGCTTGCACTATTTTTTTGCTTAATTTTTATCTCTATCGAAGCAAAACTTGTTGCCAAAGTCAAATTTCGAATAAAGCTATTAATAAAAAAGTTTTGGCATGGCCGAAGGTTCGGCCGGTTTTTGGCCAAAACCGAAACTGTCACCGAAACTAGCCGAAACCGAACCTTCGGTCGGTCACTATTTAGAACTTTTTTTAATATGGTACAATTTCCCAAATGAAAAATACCGCAAATACTCCGGCCCATTCCTCGGTAAATACTTGCTGTCTAACTGTCTGTCCCAGTTTGTGGCCCATTGTGTGGGGTAACTCAGCCGGGTAAAACCTAACGACATGACGAATCCAAAAATAAATTATATGTTTCAGTACCTTCTAAAAATAGTTTAAGAGAAATAATACACTAGAATAGTGCCAGCAGCCATAATTACGTGATTGCGTATTTTAAACCTAATCCAATAGACCGTGCATTTTTCTAGCGGACGATTACCCTTAAGAAATTAGAACATGCGTATTTATAACTAATCAGATGAACATCCATAAGTATTTTCTTATAATAGCGTAGCTTCTCTGTATTATGTGTTAGATATATCTGTTTTATTATGACTATGTTTATTTATTTCCAAAATGGACTGAATATAAACAGATCCACGCTGCTTTGTAAGCGAAATACCGCCGATATGGCACATCCATTTTAAATCAATGTCCGATCGGCCAATAAGAATATAAGCTGGTGGAGGTGCGGCCTGATCGCTTGCCTATGATGTGTCGGGTTAATATTTACATTGGTCTACCTTGGAAATTAATATATAATAAAGACTTTAGAGTGGTAATACAAATAATATTCATATACAGTGTGACCAGTAAACATAGGCGTAGTTAGACGGTCAACACTGGGGGTGCTTAAGTTCAGTGGCGGCTCGTGACCTGTTAACGTGGGGGTGCACAAAAAGCCCGCGGTCTTTCAATGTTCTTGACAATCACTTTCTTCTCCAACGGTAACTTGCTAAAAGATTTTTTCAAAAATTCCACGGTGTATTTTATATCCGACGACGCACTCATTGTTTTTTCGTGTTTATTTAACTTTAAACTATAATTGAATTCAATAAAACCATATTAAACCTTAATAAACAAAAAAAATAGTCAAAATACCGGCTTAAAATTTCCGCGAATTTAAACGACTACGACTGGTTAAATTTAAATTATTAAATTAATGCAGAATTGCAGAACATGACATACACAGCTATTATGCCGCTCTCGTATTTTACGAGATTTTTATGATCATAGACCCGCTCTGACAAGTAAACTGGGCGTGAACTACACGGTACACAGAGAGAAATTTTGAACATAATCCGCAACTACCTAAATATACTTGAATTTGTACCAGAATTCGAATGCTTGAAATATTAATATGAAAAATTCATTACATATAATGTACCTATATTATAAAAATAGGTTAGTTCTAAAATTAGCCTATATATTGTAAATTTTTTTTGGGGGGGCTAGTTTAGATTTCGGGGGTGCTTAGCACCCCCAAGTACCCCCCTAACTACGCCTATGCCAGTCAAGTCCGCATCATATGGGATTTTTTTTTATTAATAGCTTTATTCGAAATTTGACTTTGGCATCAAGTTCTGCTTCGATCGATATGAAAATTAAGCAAAAAATAGTGATTCGCATTATCTGTAAAATTTTAATTTTTTCCAAAAAATAATTCAAAAGTGGGGTTATTTCTGAAAATATCGAAAAAAGTTATTAGAAAAAGTTTTTTTAAATGCAGTTTCTAGCCCACATGCAAAATTTCAGCTGCCTAATCATCTTTTGCAAAATAAGACTCAACCCAACCTATATAAAACTGACTTCTTAGTTTTGACAATGCTTTATTTCCGATATATTTTCTTTGAAGTAGCGAAATATTAAATGTCTCTACAAAATCAAAATTGGGCAGATTGGGTATTAAAATTTGGTCGCATGTGATGCAAAGTTTATTTGTTTTTGACCCTGTATAAGGTAACTTCATAAAATATTTTTAAAAACGTAGTTTGTGTCTAAAAGTAATACACCTTAATATTAAGACAGAAAAGAGCACAGTGTCGTCAGTAAAGTGTTTGTGTGAAGTGAATTTAAAACCCCTTTATTAAAATTTGTTAGCTATGTCATAAAAAAAGTAAAAATAGTATTTTATTATTTAAGTGCAGTTTCCAAAATATTAATTACAACGAAACACCAAAAACGCGTTTACAATGACTAAAACTGTTTTTCAATATTATTAGAAATAACCCCACTTTTGAATTATTTTTTGGAAAAAATTAAAATTTGACATATAATGCGAATCATGTGACTACTATTTTTTTGCTTAATTTTCATCTCGATCGAAGCAGAACTTGATGCCAAAGTCAAATTTCAAATAAAGCTATTAATAAGAAAAATTCCATATGATGCGGACTTTACTGGTCCTGTATATAATTATCAATGCAAGCGTTATATTCGTAGGAAAATTTCATAAATTTATTTTCAACCAATTAGAAGGCTCATTTTTGTTTACGTTGCTTATAGCAACGGGGAGACTATCGCGATAGTCTATAGCCTATTAACCTAATAAAATTAATAAGTGATAAAATTTTTCTTAGGTAGGTACGACTACTACGACTTAATTTTAATTCAAATGTCAAGTAATTTCGAAGTGACAGGTGAGACAATCCAATGTCTTTGTAGTTTTAAATTCAAATATTACTTTAAAAAACATACTTCCGATGAGTTTAGTTTAATATGACGCACTGTATTTTTACAATAGAAGTTGATTTTACTTGTTAGTAACTAAGGTTTATTACTAAAATTTCAGGAACATTAAAAGAAACTCCAATTTATGAAATTTTCTTACCGAATCTCCCACGCAGCAGAATTAATTCCCGATAATTTTTTCTCGGTTTCACTCATGTTTTTGTTGAAAGAAAATTTCCCTCGTCTTCGACTCAGGATAATTTTCTATCAACAAAACCATTCGTGAACTTAAAAAAAATTATCGGTAATAATTCTGCTGCTAGGGAGATTATAAGTGAGAATTTCATGAACTGATTTTGCTTTACCGCACGTATAGGTGAACGTTTTATGTCATTGTTACAGAAAAGCAGCTGGTATAACATTGTTAAGTTAACCAAATAACATTTCAATGGTCTGTCAAAAAAATGTCGCGATTTGGAACTTAGTCAATGCAAAATATAAATGAAAATATTGAAAATCTAACGCCCATAAATACTAAACGATCCAGTCCATATTACTGTGGTCGCAGTGTCAACTATTCTGCGAGGAAACAAGTTATATATTAGGTCCAGACATCGCTGAAGAAGCTTTGGTGACTCTATTGAAAGATTGGGGAGCCAATATGCGCAAGAAAAATGGTAATGAGTACAAGGAAGCAGTCGTCAAGACAATGTGGAACGTTACCGTAAAACTTCTAAAAGAAAAGTACTACAACGAATATAACAGGAAGATAGATCCTTTTACTGACATTTCTTTTAATCCAGCTAGAGATGCTTGCGATGCTGCAAAAAAAATGATACAAAAAAAAACAGAAAAAGGAATAGCAAGTGCAGTTTAATCATAAGCAGTTTTTACAAATAAAATTTGGGATGAAAATACACCGGAAGGTTTACAGAAAAAAAAAATTCATATCGTTTCCTAAGAACTGGCTTGGCGAGGTGAAGCTGTGAACTGTTTGGTGGATTTCTTCAAGGAAGATGGCTTAAACCGTGTTAGAACCCGATATTTTCAAAAACTGCCCAAGGTGGAGCTCGGAATTTAACCGATAGCAAATGGTTAGTACAGAATAAAGCTGATATTTGCCCGCTTAGACTTTATAAAAAAACTTATTTCTAAGAGGAGCCAAAACATTAAAACAAACTAATTTTTTAAACACCTAATCCTGACTGGAAAGTAAACGAAATATGGTTTAAAAATTCACCAATTGGCAGGAAAAAAATTTCAAAATGGACAGCAAAATAGCCAGAAATTAAATTTACCAATCATTCACACCGGTCGACAGCAATCAGCAAACTATCAAAAAGGGAAATAGATGCGTCACAAGTTATGAAGATGAGTGCCCACTCAAATGTAAGTTCCATCAAGCCTTATCTTCAGCTAGACTCATTGGTTACTAAAATGAGAGATATTGGAACTTCCTTGAAAACAACACAAAATGATGGCAGTAATCTGGTGAATGTGTCTTTAGATTTTCAACAAAAAGGTCCTGTGACTATCAATTATAATAACTGCACATTTAACACTTAAAATTAAATTGTTCATATTATTAAACGATTATAAAAAATAATAAAACAATATAAATATAGGATAACATGCATGCCTGTTATTTTTTGTTAACATTAAGTATAAATGCAATGAATGTTTTGCTTGTTTCATTATGACTGACAAAAAAAATATGTCAAAAAATTATCACACACAATAAAATTATGGTATTTAATTGTTAAAATATGGAGTTCGACAGGTCACCATGGCAACACAATCATGTATTTTATCGACATTTTTTTTTGCTCTGAGTAACCAACAGCGAATTATAGTGGACATTTTTTGATATAATCACAGAATAATTTTTGTTTCCCTTAAAGTTAGTTTAAATATTTTTTATTTGTGTTATTCGCTGGTATTTGGCGTACCACCATCACTACCCCTGTGACACCTGTCTGGAAAGCTTATCAAAAATGCTTTTCAGCGATACTAAAATGAATGAGATTTGATTATAGTTACCAGCTAAAACTAGCGTAGTCAAGACGGCCCAGTTCCCAGTTTGCTGAGCGGCCTCATAGTAAATACCGAATTGAGATAATTACTATAGCTTGACGGCATTGGCTGTAAATTTTTAACATGCAGTAAAATATTTCTGAAATGCCATCCAATACCCTTAATAATTTTTCAAATGAAGGCGGTCCCTTCCGACACCAAACCCTTTCAATCAAATAACGCTAGTCACAAGCAGCATACATAATCAAATGGAAATATAAAGGAAAACGGATTTTCCATGGCCATGCGCGATATTCATATTATATACACGTTTGTCCGTTTTTTATTTATATTTTTTACCGGTCCCCAAACGCGGAGCTATTTTGGATTAAAACGCACCTTTTTATCGCCTTTCTACGTATTACATTCGTTGACTTCCCTGACCACAGATTTTCCCCTGCGGTGACCTAATTTTTCCAATCGATGGCAAATCACTTTCCCTCACATCAACCTTTAACGATGAAGGAGCGGTTTATATTGTATTTTATTGAGGTATAAGCCGTGGGCGTACTTCAGGTGTCTATTTCATTTCTGGATTACTTTGGTGAGTAAGGTTAATCACCTTAAAATTTGTGTCAATCGATATTCAAGAATTATTCCTAATGTGGAATAGAATTTTGGCAGGTTTTTTTGAATGGCCGTGCTGCAGTTTGGAAACCACCCTCCTCTCAGTTATCAAAGATACACTGACAAAAAAGCCTTCTATTCCTTATAAAAATTCACATACTCTTTATACAACTGTTTAATACTATACAGGGTGTTTATTTGAAAACTTCCCACCACGGATTTATCGAAAACCACTGATTAAAAGAAAAAACGCCGAGACACGTCAAAAGATTTGCCAAAGGGGACAACTTTTTAACCAAAAACTACTTCACCCCCTTTTACCCTCTGCCCCCCGGGGTCATCCCCTTAAAAATTTTAAATGACAAGGGGTATCAAGTAATAGCTTGTTTGAAAGGTCTTTCAAAGTGCTTTATTTTGACGTTTGATTTTTTAAAATCGGTCGATTCGTTTTCGAGAAAATTAGAAAAATCTTTATTACTCTTAATTTGTTCAGATAGAAAAAAAAACACTTATTATATCACTTTTTATTTCAATAAGTGTTCAAAAACCAACATAAACAGCAATTCGGAAGATTAGACGTGGCAGCAACCAAATAACAATTCGAATTTTTTTCCGCCTTCTTTTTATCAACACAGATAACATGTATTTATTCTTATACCTGTTTAGTTTTTTATAGTTGCTAAGGAAAAGAATAGTATATTAAAGTATAAGTGGATATTAAGGTCTTTAAAACACGCGATATTTTGCAAGCACGACGGCGCAGCCGGAGTGCTTGAAATAGAGCAAGTGTTTTAAAGATCAGTTATCCACGAATACTTTACATTATTTTTTTTTATTGGTATACTTATTGGTATTTATTTTACAAAAAATGGAAATAATAACTTAGTAAGTAAGTGAAATGGTCGAATTCGTGATGTGATATACCTGTCGTTGTCATGAAAATGAGGAGAACAAAAAATAACTTCCAATCTGTCACATAATATTCATTATTGTCCCCGTTGACATTGGTTGTCTATTGCTTAAAAAAATATTTTATTTGACGTTAAAAGGTTATTCTGTCAAATCAATAATTCAAAAGTTGACATATTTAGACTTAACGTTTCACGGGTTGTTGATGTTGCCATGGTAACTTTAAAACACGCGCGTTTTTGAAAGTGGGATTTAAACACGCTGAGGCGTACTTTAAATAAGCAAAATAGGGTATCAATAAAAAAAAAATTTAATTTGATGTCAGTTACCTTTGTGACAATCTTGGGACAGTGAAAATTAATTTATTGATTCAGATTTTACTTCCAAAATGGTTTACACACTAGCCGAAAGAGTGGAAATGATTCTAATTTATGGTGCCCAAAATCAATATGCTCGGCAAACTGCCGTCACATTTAACGCCAGACATCCGGAAAAGATAACATCGCATAGGTATGTTTTGGACCTTGTTACTAAATTTACTCAAACTGGATCTGTTGCAAATAAAAAACGTTATCATCGTAGAGTTTTGGATGAAGCCGCTCAAGTTGAAGTTTTGGGTCATTTTGGCATAAATCCTAATACTTCATTAAGCAAAATTGTTGATGCGACTGGTATTTCATTAGGCTCTGTACACACAGTTACTAAATTGCATAAATTTCATCCATTCAAAATGAAAATATTGCAAGAGTTAACCGAAGATGATTTCGATAGGCGAGTTGAGTTTTGTGAACAAATTACTGCAGCGATTAATGATAATACCATTCATGTAAAGAATATCTGCTTCAGTGATAAATGCACATTTTATCTAAATGAATTTGTTCATAAGCATAACTGCAGGTATTGGAGCAATGAAAATCCTCATGCTTTTGTAGAAGGGCATACTCAGTACCCCCAAAAAATTAATATATGGGCAGGCATTTTAGGAAACAAAGTGTTGCCATTGTTTATTAATTTGAATTTAAATGGAGGCATTTATTTAGATATGTTGGAAAATACCATCAATCCGCTTATCACTGAAATCATTGAAAACCAAATCGAAGACGATGGAAAGCCTATACTTGATGAGGCTGAAATATATTTCCAGCAAGACGGCGCTCCTCCTTACTATGTTCTTCCGGTTCGGCAATGGCTAGACGACGAGTTTCCAGACAAATGGATAGGGCGAAGAGGGCCTATAGAATGGCCTGCTAGATCTCCTGACTTGACGCCATTAGACTTTTTTCTATGGGGCCATTTGAAGTCTATTGTGTTCACTTCCCAACCTGAAAGTTTGGAAGAACTTCGTCAACGCATCATCGAAAGCTGCCATGATCTCCCACAACATGTTTTTGAAAATGTCCGTCAGGAATTTGAACATCGCCTATATCATTGTTTGGCCAATAACGGGCAACATTTTGAACACTTATTGAAATAAAAAGTGATATTTTCGTGTGTTTTTTTTTTCTATCTGAACAAATTAAGATAAATAAAGATTTTTCTAATTTTCTCGAAAAAATAAAGCACCTTTCAAACAAGCTATTACTTGATACCCCTTGTCATTTAAAATTTTGAAGGGGATGACCTCGGGGGGCAGAGGGTAAAAGGGGATGAAGTAGTTCTTGGTTAAAAAGTTGTCCCCTTTGGCAAATCTTTTGACGTGTCTCGGCGTTTTTTCTTTTAATCAGTGGTTTTCGATAAATCCGTGGTGGGAAGTTTTCAAATGAACACCCTGTATGTGACAGCAACGCGCTTTCCTATTGTAAGACAACGAAAATTGCTAGATCGTTGTGTTGTGATAATATCACGGTAATTTAGCCAATAGGAAATAGGAGTTATTGCTACCATAGAATGGTTTATAGCCATTTTTGCTCTGAATACTCACCGTAATCATCAAGTTCTATTGGGAGTGTAATCTGGTTTTATATACTGTATTAGTTCCGACTAGCAGTTGTAATGAAACTTGACATTATATTTGTTTGCTTCGGTTAATAAAGCATATTATAATACTTACCACTAAAACTCAGTATTGTGTGGAACACGAAAAAAAAGGTTAAAACTTGCTACACCTATTCGTAACCCCAGTAAACGGTCAAAGTTCACCCCTTTTTCGTGCTTTATCAGGATAAATCGCATTGGGACAGGGAAAAATAAACAACCCCCAACCCCTTTTTCTGTTTCCCATAGAGTTCACACGTAATGGTAAATTAAAGGTTTCAGGGAGTTATAGTAGTTATTCAGCTCAAATAAACAGAAGTAATGAAGCACGCATTTTTAATTTTTTTAAACGTTGCGTAGGTCTCCAAAGAGATGAAAAGTAGTTATAAAAATTTATATGGGAAAAAATATCTTTTTAAGGGACTTTCTTAAAACCCAGCATTAATAAATACTGTAATATAGGTTCAATTAATAAAACACATATTTCTTATTTCTTTGAAAATCCTTAAAGGGATGGAAATAGGGGTATAAAAGTTTCTATTGGAAAAATATTTTTATTCCGAATTTCATTCAAGTAATGAAAACACCTTATTATTTCGTATTATTTTTAACGTCTGCCATGATGGATGGAGAGGGGTTATAAAATTTATTTAGGGGAGGATGGGGGAATAAGAAACACATGGGGGAATAAGAAACCAATAAAATTTGTACAGGTGATAGTTTCAAGTATATAAGTATGATTTCTCTTTCTGGTATTAATTTTACCTGAGGGTACTCATTTATATTTAATATATCATTTTAATTCAAAAACCAAAAATTATAAGAATTTGTTTCTTATTACCCACCCTACTAAATGTTTCTATTTTCCCCAATGGGGTAATAAGATACAACAACCGAACTGAACTGATCTACCAACATTAAAAATGGACGGGGTATTAAGATACACTATTAAGGTGTATCTTATTACCCTGAAATTTTTAGAATTTTTATGGAAGTGGTCCTTTTTTTACAGCAGCAACAAGAAATAAAGGCACAAAAGTTGTTTTTAATGTTTGAAAGCATTTAACTCCAGATTAGAAAAAAAGAAAATGTCTTAAAAAGCACTATTTTGGGCTGATTAAGTTTTATACAGACCCAACTTGTTAAGCAAAGAAAGAATTCCGTGACATTGCTCGAAAAACCTTTTAGGTCTTGTGGATGAAGGTTATAGGTATCTTTTGTTTTTTTTTAGATTTTTTCCATGTAAAAAAAAGGTGAATTTCTTATTACCCCACATGAAAGAAAAATTGTGGTCTCGGTTTTAAGTTAAAAAAATAATTTAAAAAACACTTGAAAGCCCTGTTCATTATCCACAAGACCATGCCAAAAACTTGGTTTATAAATTTAACTCTAGATTAGAAAAAAAGAAAATGTCTTAAAAGCACTATTTTGGGCTGATTAAGTTTTATACAGACCCAACTTGTTAAGCAAAGAAAGAATTCCGTGACATTGCTCGAAAAACCTTTTAGGTCTTGTGGATGAAGGTTATAGGTATCTTTTGTTTTTTTTTTAGATTTTTTCCATGTAAAAAAAAGGTGAATTTCTTATTACCCCACATGAAAGAAAAATTGTGGTCTCGGTTTTAAGTTAAAAAAATAATTTAAAAAACACTTGAAAGCCCTGTTCATTATCCACAAGACCATGCCAAAAACTTGGTTTATAAATTTAACTCTAGATTAGAAAAAAAGAAAATGTCTTAAAAGCACTATTTTGGGCTGATTAAGTTTTATACAGACCCAACTTGTTAAGCAAAGAAATTATAGATATTCGTGACATTGCTCGAAAAACCTTTTAGGTCTTGTGGATGAAGGTTATAGGGATCTTGTGTTTTTTTTTAGATTTTTTCCATGTACAAAAAAAGAAGGAAAAAAAATTATCTTATTCCCCCATCCTCCGCTATATTATAATATTTTTTAAAAACGAATCTACACTCCCGTGCAAAAAAAACGGGCATCATAAAATTTGTATTAAGTTTAGGGCTGTAGGTACAACTTTTTTAAATTTTTACAACGATTTAAGTGATTTTTTCGAGAGCTATTTATTAGTTTTAACATGCTTATGCAAATTTTAAGAGAAATTGATTTTTTTGACATATTATACAAGGATAATCGAAATGTTTTTATTTTGCCTATAGTGTCAAAACACCCTTTGGAATAATTAAGAAGCAAAATTACTTCAAAATATCAGTTTTTATTAAGCGACAAATAGTTATTCTTTGCATTTTGGTAATTGCTTCATGTCAATACGTGCATTTTTTGTTCTCACCCAAATGTAAAATGATCTTGCTGATGTCAATAATTTAATTTTTTTTTATATAAATTATACAATATACATGTAATATGAATTAAATGTTTTGTTTGACAAGGCGGCTGCGTTATGCATATCGCTTTATTGTCAGTTTGACAGCGAATTTGTTTACAATGGTTTTAAGTGCTGCAAATTGTGCAAAAGCTGTAGCTCTTGTGGAAGACGGGCAAAGTTATGAGTATGTGGCTAGAATACTTAATACCAGCAGCTCTGCTATCGAAAGAGTAGTTGAACGTTTTAGAGAGACGGTGAGAAATACACGAAGGGTATAAATGTATGTTCAGCCCTCGTCTAAGCTATGGAGGAGGTTTCGTGATGGTTTGGGCAGGAATATCAAGGAAGGCTTGTACTGTATTAGTGTTTATTGATGGATGATCGCTGACAGCACTGAGGTATATTAAGGAAGTATTGGCAAATCATGTAGTTTCATTTGCTCCATTTATCGTAGACAGTTTTATCTTGATGCAAGATAATACCCGACCACATGCAGCAATGTGCGTTACTGAATATTTGACAGAAGTTTGCGAAAATGTTATTTTTTAAATCTTAGGTACACCCACCTTTTTTCGTAAATTTATTTATTTTTAAAATCTTGATTATTACAATAACATTTTAAAAAATTAAATTGATGGCATCGTCTAGATCAGTGGTTCCCAAATTTTGCAAAATCCCGGACCCCCGAAATCGGATTATAGTAACATGCGGACCCCCATGGCCAGTTAATCTTTAAAAGTACTAAAACAATCGTTTTGTAACTTATTTAAACAAGATTTTATTTATCAATACAACGTATTTTCCTTAAAAACAATAATAAACTTAAAACACAAAGATTATCTCTATTCTAGTGGTGAGTTATTTTTGTTTTATTTTCCCTTTGTGCTCCGTGGGTTCGCGGACCCCCAAAAAATACGCCGCGGACCACCATTTGGGAACCACTGGTCTAGATCATTTTGCATTTGGGTGAGAACAAATGCACGTATTGACATGAACCAAAAACCAAAATGTAAATAATATTTGCTGCCTAATGGGAACTGATATTTTGAAGTAATTTTGCTTTCTAATTATTCCACAGGGTGTTTTCCTTGTATAATATGTCAAAAAAAACATTTTTTCTAAAATTTGTACAGGGTGTTTTTTTAAGCTCGACGAGCGGCCATATCTCGGAAACTACGGGGCATAGAAACTCAGGAGAAGAAAAATGATGATTAAAGTGGCCATGAGAAAATTCTGGAAATAATTTTTAAGTTCCGCATTTTGCCACAAGAGGGCGTAATTGAAAAGTAAATTTTAAAATTTTACATAACTCCGAAAATTCCACATTAAGGTATATGTTTGATAACACCATCTTAAAGCATGGACAATTATGCATCATTTTGGTCTTATGCTCATTGGCGTACCGACTTTAATAAGAGTGGGGGAAGCTGTTGAAAGTGTAATCATTTAAATCGCTGTAACTTATAAACGACTTATCCGATTTTAGCAAACTAAAGACTGTTTGGAAAAGAAATGTATGCACTTTCACCAATCGTATTTAGTTGTTAATAATAGTTCTAAAAAAAATGCTAGAGGGCGCAATTTGCAATAACAATACATTTTTTGATTTTACTCCGAAAAAATAAATTATACAGTATAATTATGATACCATAATCAAAAAGTAGATGAAATTTGCAAGAAAAGATGTGAAGACCGCAGTTCGATATCTTTGTTCGTTTCAGAGTTATTGCCAAAACAATAATTTTTAATACAAATTGCGCCCTCTAGCAATTTTATTAGAAACTATCGTGTACCATTAGATACGATAATTGAAGGAACTTCCAAACAAGCTTAAATTTAGTAAAATCGGATAAGGCGTTTAGAAGTTACAGCGATTTTAATGTTTACACTTTCAACAGCTTCTCCCACTCTTATCAAGTGAAAGTGTAAACATTAAAATCGCTGTAACTTCTAAACGACTTATCCGATTTTACTAAATTTAAGCTTGTTTGGAAGTTCCTTCAATTATCGTATCTAATGGTACACGATAGTTTCTAATAAAATTGCTAGAGGGCGCAATTTGTATTAAAAATTATTGTTTTGGCAATAACTCTGAAACGAACAAAGATATCGAACTGCGGTCTTCACATCTTTTCTTGCAAATTTCATCTACTTTTTGATAATGGTATCATAATTATACCGTATAATTTATTTTTTCGGAGTAAAATCAAAAAATGTATTGTTATTGCAAATTGCGCCCTCTAGCATTTTTTTTTAGAACTATTATTGACAACTAAATACGATTGGTGAAAGTGCATACATTTCTCTTCCAAACAGTCTTTAGTTTGCTAAAATCGGATAAGTCGTTTATAAGTTACAGCGATTTAAATGATTACACTTTCAACAGCTTCCCCCACTCTTATTAAAGTCGGTACGCCAATGAGCATAAGACCAAAATGATGCATAATTGTCCATGCTTTAAAATGGTGTTATCAAACATATACCTCAATGTGGAATTCGGAGTTATGTAAAATTTTAAAATTTACTTTTCAATTACGCCCTCTTGCGGCAAAATGCGGAACTTAAAAATTATTTCCAGAATTTTCTCACGGCCACTTTAATTGTCATTTTTCTTTTCCTGAGTTTCTATGCCCAGTAGTTTCCGAGATATGGTCGCTCGTCGACCTTAAAAAAACACCCTGTATAAGTACCTATATTAAAACTAATAAATGTATCTATAGCTCTCCAAAAAATCACTTACATCGTAGTAAAAATAAAAAAGTTATACAGCCCTTAATCCAAATTTTATGATGCCCGTTTATTTTTTGCACTTGAGTGTATTGTGGTATTATATTCATAAACAAAGCTGGGAGAAAAATGATATGTTTATTAAAAGAGAAAGAAATAATGCACCCACCGCTGCTTTGTTTCGATAGCTGATTTATAACAATTGATTTGCGCGTGTGAAGCCGCGGGCAGGTACCCGCTAGTATGTATCAAAAAAGTACATGTTATCATCATGACTGTTGTAACTGGTGAAAATTGATAAATGGCATTTTATTTTTAACTAGAAGAATACAAATTTTTAATTTATAATTTTTTTGAACGTGTAAGTACCCCTTGGGTCTATATAGATTAACAGTTTGCTCTAAATGTGGTAATTTGTCTTTGCATATAATAACTTTATTTTGCAATTTTTGTAATGGGTTTAAGTTTGATAAACAAGCAGATCCCCTTACAGAAGCTAAGTATTGTTATTTCTAATATAATAATGAAAAATATATATTTATTAAGTAAAGTATTTCAAAGGAATGTAATATCTCTATCTGTACAAAACATATATATATATATATCGAGTTTATAATATATACTGGATATGGCCTTTCCAATTTAAAATTTCGTTTGAAACTGATCCTAAAAATTTTGTAGTTTTTGAATATTGAATATTTTCATTATTTAATGTTGAGGGGTTAATGAAAGCATTTATTTTATTTTTAGTTATAAACATAAAAGATTTTGTAAAACTTTATACAGTGTCACCATTAAAGTCCGCACCATATGGACCTTTTTTTTATTAATGAGGTTAGTTAAAATTACCTATCAGCAATCGTTTTTGCTTCAAATTAGACTAAAAATTATATATTCAATTGTCACCATCTGTCATTCGGTATCTGTCAAAAATGACATTTTTGTTAAAAAATTACATTTTTGTTAAAAAATGCTGAAAAATGGCATTGTTTTACCGAATTTCAAAAAATATTATTGGAAAAAGTTGTTTCTAGTACAATTTTAGGCCTACATACAAAGTTTCAGATGTCTAGCGCAAAGTTGAATTTTTTGCCATTTTTTCAAAGTAACTTTTTTTTTATATATAATGTAAGTTGGCTTAATGGATTTTAAACTATTTGTTTATACCATACTTAATGTTTTATTTAGTTTGTATGCTTATTTTTTCACTAGAATACCATTTTTTTTCGAAATATAAAATTAGAGGTAAAAAAATTTACACGAGTGGTGCAAAGTTATCATAATTTAAAAATTTTAACAGATAGACGTCATATGTTCTATTTTTTATAGAACATTCACGTAAAAAGTTTAAAAAACTTATAATTAAATTTTCAGGTATCAGATTAGTTCACAAATTTCAAATGACAACTTATATTATTTAATATTTCATAAAAATGTTATTTTATACTAAATATAATTTCTCATTTGAAATTTGTGAACTAATCTGATACCTGAAAATTTAATTATAAGTTTTTTAAACTTTTTTGTGTATGTACTATAAAAAAAATAGAACAAATGGCGTATATCTGTTAAAATTTTTAAATTATGACAACTTTGCACCACCCGTGTAAATTTTTTTTGCCTCTAATTTCATATTTCGGAAAAAAAATGGTATTCTTGTGAAAAAATAAGCATACAAACTAAATAAAATATTAAGTATGGTATAAACAAATAGTTTAAAATCCATTAAGCCAACTTACATTATATAAAAAAAAAGTTACTTTGAAAAAATGGCAAAAAATTCAACTTTGCGCTAGACATCTGAAACTTTGTATTTAGAACTAAAATTGTACTAGAAACAACCTTTTCTTATAATATTTTTTGAATTTCGGTAAAACAATGCCATTTTTCAGCATTTTTTAACAAAAATGTCATTTTTGACAGATACCGAATGACAGATGGTCACAATTGAATATATAATTTTTAGTCTAATTTGAAGCAAAAACGATTGCTGATAGGTAATTTAAACTAACCTCATTAATAAAAACAAGTTCCATATGGTGCGGACTTTAATGGTGACACTGTATATAAGTTTATTTGATTGAAAGAAGTATTTTTATATCATTATTAATATCAAAATACATGTCTGCGAAAGTTTCAACAAAATTAATAATTGTTGTGACATCTGTAAATAGCTTTATATTGCCCTTCAAGTTCAATTTGGAAACAAAGCTGGGAGATAAATGATATGTTTATTAAAAGAGAAAGAAATATGATGATATAATGACGGCTATTGATAGGAAATTAAATAGTATTCCGATTCTTTTAGATTTTTTAAAAGCTTTTGATACCCTTAATCATGAACTTTTATTTGCTAAACTAAAATATTATGGCTTCTTACATCCTTCTTTAAATCTTATCAAATCATATTTTACTAACCGTTGTCAAAACATTTCCTATAACAATAACTTCTCAGATAAAGTTTAAATTCTTTCAGGCGTACCACAAGGATCTATCCTTGGACCGCTTCTTTTTATAATTTACACATCTGATATTTTAAAATCTTTAAAGCATTGCAAAGTTCAGGCTTACGCAGATGACACACAGATCTACTTTCACTTTAATCTTGATGATTAGCTAACAGCGTCAAATTTAATTAACAAAAATTTAAATATACTTAAACAGCTTTCTTTAAAATAAATTAAATCCTTTAAAGTCGTTTTTGGTAACAAAAATAATTATAAAAATAGCTTTCTTAAACGAAAATATGAATATAACCTCAGACCAAGCCTTGCTTGCTTGATGGTATTAAGCTTCCCATTGTTAAGTCGATAAAAAATTTGGGCATAATTATTGATACAGGACTAAGATTCAAGGAGCATATTAAAAACTTATTACAGAAGTCCTATCTGACTTTAAAAATATTGTATAGTAACCGTAATTTTCTCAATTATAGTTTGCGTAAAATGCTCTGCGAGTCTCTTGTTTTATCTAGCTTTAAAACTATTGCGATTATATATGGACCGTGTTTAGATATTTTGGATAGGAATAGAATACCTGCAGAAAGTTCCGAATACATGTTCACGTCTTATTTTTGGTCTGAGAAAATTCGATCATGTTTCACACACCTTTAAAGACCTTGGATGGCTTAAAATGCACAATCGCAGAACTCTACACTTGGGAAATTTTTCAACCCTGCTTTACCTCTATCTATAAAAAATAAGTTCAAATTTCGGGATAACATACATTCACGTAATATAAGATTTTCAAATAAAATTACTCATCCTTCTCACCAGAGTGCCCTGTTTCAGAGATCGTTTACTTACAACTGTATTAAGTTATATAAGAATTTACCCGACGAGCTTATATTACTTAACTACAATAAATTTAACTTACTCTACAATGAATGGCATTTTATTTTTAACTATGTATTTTACTTTAGGTTATACAGCTTTTATTTTCCTACCTATGCCTGTGATTGGTAAGAACAGATAAACACTATCGGAGCCAATCCGTTATTTTCCTATAACAAAAGGTCTAAAATTAAATCATAACCGAGAGCTTATTTTGCTTTACCCAAGACTACACTTGACAAGCTAAATATTAAACAATGACCATTGTCAAATAATTTTCAGTAGCACAGCTAAGGATTTATAAAGTGAAACTGAAGGTGGTGTTATCGTATTTTCTCTCTATTTCTCTTCTGAAAATAATGAATTAACAAATAACAATCAAAAAGCAAGATTTCTTGCTTTAGTACTTAATACTCGGTCGGGGTACCATTCCAAAAATTTAAAAGTACTTTTGACTTTCGATATGTATAGAAAGACGGATGAATCTGAACTATTCACAACAAGTGAAAATTCAAAATTAGATCGCGTCCAAAAATTGGTTGTCGCTTTTAAACGCTGTACCGTTATTCTTAAGCTTTCGAAATTCAAAGGGACTTCCTGATAAATTTAAACAAATCCTATGATGTATGTCGCAAGGTATAGAATATTATTAAAAAAAGTTACTAAGGTTTTAATTAGATATCCAACAATGCTAAAATATACTTACAGGGTATTCTATTTGAAATAGCAAAGTTGGTCATAACTTCCGGTATAACCGGAAGTGATTCAAACGTGACAATATAATACTTTAAAAGTTTTTTTTACCAAAATAGAAGCGGTTCCCGATGGGACACCCTCTATGTATAATTAATTTGTGTTGGGCTACATGCTTGGTGAAACTGTTGTTCCATTGAACAGGAAGAAAAAATAATAACTACTTGTTATGTTTCACAAATTTAATCAGCTTCCTGACACGTCTTTCGGCCCTTGCGGGCCATTGTCAAAGGAGTACACGAAGATACTAAATTCTATGTGACATTACAAAGGTATTTATATAATATTATGGTAGTAAACTAGGGCTGCACCGAGTACCGAGTAGTTCGGTGCTCGGCCAGAATTTTCACCGAGTAATGAGTACTCGGTGCTCGGTCTTATATTCATTACTCGGCCCAGTATAGTAGAATATTAGAAGCAATCCTTTTCGGCATGTCAAAAACAGTAAGAAATGAGACATATAATTCATAATTTTAATTTTCAATAACATACTTATGCAAAGTACAGGGTCTTTGATTATATTTACGTGGCTTCTGGAGTCTTTGTTTTTGAAGATAGAAAAAAATGTTTTATATAAAAATTGTAGTTTGTCTTTTATGTTATCTTTTGAAATTATCATTAAAAAAATATCGCTTTTGAAAAATGGGAAAATATAGGCAATTTCAATTTTTTTAAATGGAACACTCTGTATATTATGCGTTACGATGAAAGATCTTTTTTTTTCTGATTTCAGATATATACCTAATATGATGCTATTTGGGTGAACCATTTTTGAGATATTTTAGCTTAAACTATAAATAAATTGCAAATAAATTTCATATTTTGTATCAAGAAAGCCATGAAAACAATAAAATTGTTGTTTTATAAATTTATAACTTAGGTATTTTTTACATATCCTCCTTGATTTTGGATACATTTTAACAAGTTTCTCTTCATTTTAGAATTAACAGAAGCGGAAATAGATAGTTATAAAGTTAATCTTTATAATTATTCTTAATAGTTAAAATGATAAACATCAAAAATATCGAGACGTCAAATTTATCAAACATACAACATAACAATTTTATTGTTTCCATGGCTTTCTTGATACAAAATATGAAATTTATTTGCAATTTATTTATAGTTTAAGCTAAAATATCCTAAAAATGGTTCACCCAAATAGCATCAATATACATATATTTGAAATCAGAAAAGAAAGGTCTTTCATTGTGACGAATAATATACAGGGTGTTCCATTTAAAAAAATTGAAATTGCCTATATTTTCCCATTTTTCAAAAGAGATATTATTGTAATGATAATTTCAAAAGATAACATAAAAGACAAACTACAATTTTTATATAAAACATTTTTTTCTATCTTCAAAAACAAAGACTCCAAAAGCCACGTAAATATAATCAAAGACCCTGTACAGTGGCATTAATAAATTTAATACTTATAATTTAGAAGAGGAAGATTATGATGTAAATATATAAGTCTCTCTCCATTTTCCGGTTTTTAAATAGAACACCCTGTGTTTTTTTAAATTTTCAGATTCTACATAAAATTATAATTATTTTTTATTAAATGCATTATTAGTCCATACTTAATAGTTTCCGAGATGTTAACCTTTTGAAAAATATCATTACTCGGCAGCCGGATACTAGGTACTCGGTCAAGTTAAAAAACAGGGCTCGGTGCAGCCCTATTATAAACATGTCATAAAATAATCTTCTAATTCTAATTTTAATTTTATGATATGTTTATAATTACCATAATATGATATAAACACCTTTGTATTGTCACCTAGAATTCAGTATCTTCTTGTACTCCTTTGACAATGGCCCGCAAGGGCCGAAACACGTGTCAGGAAACTGATTAAATTTATTGAAACATAACAAGTAGTTATTATTTTTTCTTCCTGTGCAATGACCCTGTATGTATATTTATTTTTATCCTTTAACAGAAAATCTATGAGAATAATATCGCAAACTTTCTCAAACACGAAAGGTCAAAATAACACCACTTGACATAATCATCATAGGTTTGTTCCTATATATAATATGCATTTAAAATAAGTATGTATTAGAAGTTGTTTGGACATCTGCAAATAAAATAACTTCATCTAAGTACCAACTTACAGGGTTTTGAATTTAAAACGAACCACCCCAAATATATCTTAATTTTGAGAGGTGCGTGGTTCGTTTTTGAAAAACCCTGTATGAAGTTTGTGAGAAATAAAAATCGAACATTGGCCAGTTTTTGCCAACCAGCATAATCCCGCTAATAGAGTTTCTTCAAAGGTTAGTATTTGGCATTCACTAACACCTAAAACACCCCATAATAATGGCACAATAATAATGATATTTTAATTAACGAGCGTATATTGTAGGCCATAATAAACGAGAATGATCCGAGTGCATTATGGTTCATTACACGCGAGGCAAATATTTGATAATTATGTTTTATCTACAATTATTCATTTAAAAACACCATACACCGCCGTTGTCGGGATCGCTTGGGTTACGGCTGCCCGAAGAGTCCTAACAAGGACGAAACGGCGTTCGTGGTCTACCCGCCCCAGGGTATCCATTGTGCTTGGATCCCTGTGTATTCCAATATACAGGGTGTCCCATAACTTATGGGCCGTAGAGTAACTGGAGATACTAGACATCAAACTAAGCCGATTAAGTCATATAAGTTTTTTCGGATTGTTACTCGTTCTAGAGATACGGGGTGTTGAAAGTAAAAGTTTATTCTCGAAAATAAGCCATAATTTTAAAACCGTTTAATGAATCGAATTGAAAGTTGGCTGTATCATGTTTTTATGAGCAAGAAATAAGAATTTGTAGACATTTTTAAGTTTCACACTAGAGGGCGCTAGTTGCATACACTGGGCTTCATAAATCTATGATTTTTTTTCTTACCTGTGATATTAGGTGTTTTTCAATTAAAGTTTCTTAAAGAAGGGCATTTTCTGAGTCAAAAAGGTATACCTGATTGATCTTAATATCTTTAACGGTTTTCGAGATATTTCCCTTTAAACATCCCAAAGCATAAAAAACCATGTACAGGGTTATCCAACCAAGACTAGACAAGGCGATTTTTTGACTTTTCCTGTACTTTTATAAAAAAAAAACTGAAATAGCCATCTTAAGTCATTTTCTCCCGCGAATTCGAATATCTTCAGCAAAAAACAATTGAACATCAAACAAAAGTACTAGGGGTCACTTTGATATTTTTTTAAATGGAACACCCTGTATATTTTTACATTTTTAAATTCCACATAAAATTATAATTATTTTTTATTAAATGCACTATTAGTCTATACTTCATAGTTTCCGAGATATTGACTCTCGAAAAGTAACATTTTTAAACTTTGACAGCTTATAACTTTCTAACAGTACGTCTTAGAGCAAAACGGCTTACATATCCCTATCTTTAATTTTTATTATCTTCCCAAAAAAATCAACTTCCGGTTAAACCGGATGTAACTCGAAAGAAGGAAATTGTTCCGGTTTAACTGGAAGTTGATTTTTTTTGGGAAGATAATAAAAATTGAAGATAGGGACATGTAAGCCGTTTTGCTCTAAGACGTACTGTTAGAAAGTTATAAGCTGTCAAAGTTTAAAAATGTCACTTTTCGAGAGGCAATATCTCGGAAAGTATAGACTAATAGTGCATTTAATAAAAAATAATTATAATTTTATGTGGAATTTAAAAATGTAAAAATATACAGGGTGTTCCATTTAAAAAAATATCAAAGTGACCCCTAGTACTTTTGTTTGATGGTCAATTGTTTTTTGCTGAAGATATTCGAATTCGCGGGAGAAAATGACTTAAGATTGCTATTTCAGTTTTTTTATAAAAGTACAGGAAAAGTCAAAAAATCGCCTTGTCTAGTCTTGGTTGGATAACCCTGTACATAATTAAATTAATATTTTAATTATCACAACGCAATAAATTCAAAACAGTGGAACAAAAACAAGAAGCTCACTTTAGTAAATGTTGCAACTGACCACCGTTGACCTCAATACACTTTATTAAACTTTTAACTAAATAAATAATAATATTAATAATAATAATAATAAACTTTTACTTTTAACACCCTGTATCTCTAGAACGAGTAACAATCCGAAAAAACTTATATGACTTAATCGGCTTAGTTTGATGTCTAGTATCTCTAGTTACTCTACGGCCCATAAGTTATGAGACACCCTGTATATGCCACAATATCAGCTTTTAATTATTTTCGCGGACACTATATTATCTTCTAAACATTTTTATGGCTTTTCTTAAACGGATTGCGCGCATTCTAGTGGGTGCCAGCGTTGATCTGTTTCTAATCTGCAAAACGGCAGATGTTCCGGTGAAAACGCAAATAATAGCGTTTCCTATACTGGATTGTGATGCACTTCGTGGTTTATTTAGTTGTCTACCTTTCGATATTACCAATGTGACTGCCTTTTATATTGGAGTTAATTCCGTTGGGATGGCGCTTTGCTTTTGTAAAAGGCTTTTAATACATCTTACCGCCGTTGTCGGAATTGCTTGGGTTATGGCTGCCCGTAGAGTCCTAACAAGGACGAAACGGCTGTCGTGGTCTACCCGCCCCAGGGTATACATTGTGCTTGGATCCCTGTGTATTCCAATATAAAAAACTGTTACACGGTTTTTCATAAATTACGTATATTTTCCCTTATTTTTGGTCAAACTAAAATGTAGAGATTCCAAATAACCCATTGCGCCTTACATAGTCGTTTGAAAGGTTTATGTATAACTTCAGAAACTAAAGTCGAAACACCCTTATTTTGGCCTTTATAGACTAGATCGCTAGTTTCGCGAAATTAGAGACAGTATTTTGTTATTCTTTTCTTAGTAAATATTTCAAAATAAAAACTGTAGAAAATTTAATTTTTTTCCTGTATGCGACAGGTTCTCATACTTATTTCGCCCACCGCCCACTTTGAGAATAAACATTTTTCTAGCATATCATCGAGCACTCTCTAACTATCACAAGTACTAGCGCCTATAATAAAATGGTTTGTAAATAAATAAATATAATTGGTTGTGCAGTAGCGGAGAATTTCTTGTTCGAGAAATCAATTAGCGGGATTTTGTTGGTTGGCAAAAACTGCCAATTATTAACGTCACAATCACAATATTTACACCAAAAAATCTAAGCTAATTTTAATACAGGACAAGTTGCCATCAATTTCAACTTTAAAACATCAATAAATCAATCAGAATTTTTTCTCTTAAAACTGAAAACACATCTATGATGAATTAATAACCTAAATGCATATTAAATCGGATCCATATGATAATGTAGCTTAGTCTAAATTCAATGTACTATATTTTTTACGACACCTGTACAGGGTGTCCAGTTTTCGACACTTTTGACGGGTATCTCAGTTATTAGTACAGATAGAATGATGCGGTTTTCGCAAACCTGTGTCACTTTTTTATGAAACAAACGATGCCCTTAACGGATTTATCATGACCATCTTGGTTTTTGAGATACAGGGCGAAATTAAAAACGGTGCATTTTCAGACACCCCTTGTATTTTAGTTATCTTATACCTTATCGAAAATGTAAGAACGTGGTGTTATACAGTTTTTTACGTAGAATCCAGTGGCGTAGTTAATATTTTTCCAGGTGTCCCCATTTTTGAGAAATATACCAAAGTTATGTTTTTTTAAATGGAACACCCTGTATATTTTTTCATATTTGCATTCTGCTTACTGAGAGCTTTCCAAAAATATATAATAGTTGGCACTTTGTTTTAATAGGAAGGTTAAAATTCATATTTTTTAAATAACAAGCTTTAAATTGACAGTACTTTAATAAAAATAAATTGACGATACACTACACCATCAATATTACTTTATAGTTTAATTTCAAACTTTTAAGTTTTTTAATACTTTCAATAGTAAAAAGTCATTTCCTCTTATTGTTACGTAGGTATATTATCGGAATAGACAAAAACATCTAGTAGGCCTTGACTTATCCAGGCTATAAAACAAAATTTTCATAATGGCGTTTAGCTCTTGTCAGAATTGTATTTAGGTAGGTATTTAAGGTTGAAAAGTTACTCATAATTTATTTATGATATTGTTCAATTTCAACGATGGCCCAAAAGTATGAAAATTATGAAAAATACGATATGCTGGTATGCTTTATACAAGCCAGTAACTTTTCAACCTTAAATACCTAAATACAATTCTGACAAAAGCTAAACGCCATTATGAAAATTTTGTTTTATAGCCTGGATAAGTCAAGGCCTACTAGATGTTTTTGTTTATTCCGATAATATACCTACGCAACAATAAGAGAAAATTACTTTTTACTATTGTAAGTATTAAAAAAACTAAAAGTTTGAAATTAAACTATCAATTGCCAAACCAATTGATGGTGTAGTGTATCGTCAATTTATTTTTATTTAAGTAAAATACACGGCCTACTGTCAACTTAAAGCTTGTTATTTAAAAAATATGAATTATAACCTTCCTGTTAAAACAAAGTGCCAACTATTATATATTTTTGGAAAGCTCTCAGTAAGCAGAATGCAAATATGAAAAAATATACAGGGTGTTCCATTTAAAAAACCATAACTTTGGTATATTTCTCAAAAATGGGGACACCTGGAAAAATATTAACTACGCCACTGGATTCTACGTAAAAAACTGTATAACACCACGTTCTTACATTTTCGATAAGGTATAAGATAACTAAAATAGAAGGGGTGTCTGAAAATGCACCGTTTTTAATTTCGCCCTGTATCTCAAAAACCAAGATGGCCATGATAAATCCGTTAAGGGCATCGTTTGTTTCATAAAAAAGTGACACAGGTTTGCGAAAACCGCATCATTCTATCTGTACTAATAACTGAGATACCCGTCAAAAGTGTCGAAAACTGGACACCCTGTACATTGACGTCACCTACGTCAATTTCAAGACACAAGGTCCAGTCAGGGGGACTAAATTTCACTGCTAAAGCTATGATCAAGGTTCTTTAAAACCCCGGTCGACCGGTTCAATTAATATTGTTCTTGAGATCAGGACAGCAGAGGTGGTTTAAAAGTTCCATTATACAGACTGTCCGCGGATAGGGTTTACAATAGCACAAATGCATGAAAAATTTCATTTTTCGGAAAAAAGTCATTCTTAATAAAAAGTTTTGCTTGTAAAAAAATGCAATTCACGAAGAAAAAAAATTGATTTTTTTATAGGGTAAACCCGGTAGAGATGGCGCACGTTTTTTCAAAGTCGCATAAAAAATCAGATTTACAATTTTTAGGTAGGAATTATTTTTTATATGATTATACTGAGTAAAATAAAAGTAGAGGATACAAAAAACAAAACTTAATTTAATTTTAATGACCATAAAATGTATTTAAAAAAAAGCAGAAAAAAAACCATCTCACCCCATGGGTATGGGTGAGATGGCGTAAACACATAATGTAAAAAAAACATTTTTTTTTGGGAAAAATAAAAGTAGAGGTTACGAAGAAAATTCATCTAATTCAACTGAATAAGACATGGTTCTCTTTTTTTTTTCAAAATAAGAGAAAAGTCCATCTCTGGGTGAGATGGCGCTCAAACAAAAGTTTAAAAAAAAATAACTAAATATTCAAATTTTGTCTCGTGCCACATAGTGGGCACCTATAAAAACTAAAAAGTTAATCTGATAAGCTTCAAGCTAATTATTTTAGCAGTTTAATCTAATAGATTGGGTGAGAACATAGGGTGATATGGCGCGCGCCGTCTAACCCAACTTGCATTTGGTGATATGGCTCGGTAACGTGCTCAGGAACAAATAACAATGTGAATGATTTTAAGGTTAGAAAACAAACTATATGCTAATTTCAAAGCGACAATGTTACAACTAGTAAAAACTTTGGCTTGTTTGACACCCAAATAATTATATTACTTATTAACTAGAAAAAAAAAAGGACATGCTGAAATATATAAAGGAAAATTAAAATGCCTTAACTCCAAATGATGGGCGCGAGGTGAACGGCATAGACGTTTACTTGCAAATGAATGCTCAATAGCAATGGCCACGTTGCCGGATATTATTTTGTTTAGGGATATATTGCACTGCGCCATCTAACCCGCTGGGCCATCTCTACCGGGCTTACCCTACAGGTTTCGCAAAAACTTCAAAAACACGATTTTTTTCCAAGAGTAAACTACCTTTATTTTTCATTTTTGACCAAAATGTCAATTAGAAAACTTATTTAAAATAACGTTTGTAATTTAAATCCGAGATTTAAAATAAATCTTAAATTTTTTTAGTTTTTTTAATTTTTAGAGGTAAAAGAATTTTTTTTGGATAGCAGCATTAGCGGTCGAAATACATACATTATCAATGACAGAGGGGTATCAAAAAGTTTCAAAAACTGATTTTTTGGTGTTACCAGAAATATGCATCTTTAATTTCACAAATGAAATGACCCCGGAAATAACACAAAAAAATCTTAAAATAACAACAAATAATAATTTCCTAATTTGCTATTCAACACATTTTTCCAGCTGTAAACGAATGTGGTCAAAACTTAGTGGTTTAAATGGGAATATTTTGTTTGCCTTTAAAATATACTGAATTTGAGTTTTTTTACTACATCAAGTTCTTGAGGTTTCTTAATGAAAGGGTAGGATTGTCAGCAACAGACTGCAATACGATTAGGGAAGCTGCGTCATTCTGATCATAGTTTTTTTTTAATTGGAAACTGAACCAGTTCGCTAAAAATTTCTTAATAATTTATGAAGTCTCCTGTTTGTAGTGATGTGAGAGGAGAATATTCTAGAGAGAATATTCTGAAGAATATTCTCTGTAAGAAAATTCTCCCGAGAATATTCTCTAGAGAAGTTTTTCTACATGATTTACACTAAAAAATTTTGCAATGATTTTTAAAATTTTGAGTTTCTCTAACCTTTTCTATAACTCTGGCAACAGTGTTTTACGTCTGGCAACAGTGATTCAGGGAGATCCCCTAGAAGCGCGAACGCATACTCGTATACAGCTGTGTGAATTGTTTTTTTTTTTTTTTAATTTATTTATTTTACGTCGGCCTTTTTCCGCAACGAGGCCAATCACCGACGCCAGGGAATTTGTCACACACTATCTGGTAATTTTGCCGAATCCCTCTTTGTCGAGGGTAGGGTTCTTTAACGTGCCAACATCCATGACACGGGGCCCACAGTTTAACGTCTCTTCCGAAAGACGGCGCCACCTCTTAAACCAAATTCCAAATTTAACATCGACGTTGCCGGCACCGGGAATGGAACTCGGGCCTACGATCTGTGAGGCTGCTGCGCTAGCCACTAGACCACATTGAACTAAATAAACCCTTTGTTCTATTTGACAACTTCAAATTTGCCCCATACGTAAAAAGCAAAGTAATAAAAAGGTAAAAAAATTCCTTGTTTTTACAAAAGATGGTAGGAATGCATTTAAAATTCTAAAATAAGATACACATCACCCATTATGAAAATAGAGTTTAATAAAATTTTATATTAATATTTTTATTGAGCAGCAAAATTTCCATTTACCTCTAAAAATTAAAAAAATCAAAGATTTACTTTAAATCTCGGATTTAAATTACAAACGTTATTCTAAATAAGTTTTCTAATGAAAAAAAATGAAAAATAAAGGTAGGTTTTACTTTTGGAGAAAAATCATGTTTTTGAAGTTTTTGCAAACCCTGTATAAAAACACAAAATTTTCTCTTCGTAAATTGCATTTTTTTTACAAGCAAAATTTTTTATCAAGAATGACTTTTTTCTGAACATCCACTTGTGCTATTGTAAACCTTGTGTAAACCCTATTCGCGGACAGTCTGTATATTATAATATGGTCACTGGGTCAGTATTGTTAGCAAATTATATGTTGCGAAGACATGCAAACGATAGTTTGCACTTATAATCGTGTGATAATGTCATCTTAGTAATCTCGTTTTTATTTATTTGCTCTTGGCTCTAGGTTACACAAAAAAATGACGCTTGATTTTACTTGAATAATATTTTCTAATTGTTAATTGACTTTAATTTAATTATTAGCTTATCATTTAGCAGCATGCCGAGATTTACGACAAATTTAGCTTACAAAATTATCAGTGATAAAAGAGGATATATTATTAACCCAAAAAAAAAGATCAGTACTATTATTAGGTTGAACCGAAGATTTTAAACAATAATTAACTACATTACATCAATGATATTGGCAGAACGAATTCACTCACAATAATTAAAAGTCACCCTTCATAATTTAAAAAATTTGTTTCAAGATTTATTTAAAATATTAAGTACAGTAATTTTTATAGAATTGACTACTACATTACGGATCTTCAAGATAGGTCTGGTGTAGTTTAGGACCCTCGGAATTTCACAATTTTTGAAAATGCAATTGAAAGATTCATTTGCAAAGAACACATTAAAGGCAAAAAATTTATAGACGAGACTGTTTATCTCTAAAAAAAAAAGGGAAAGAAGTTTGTCTTTGCCAGACTGGGTATAAAATATAAATTGATAGGAAATTCAATGTCAAAAAACTGCTTTTTATACATGATTGACCTTGAGAACTGTGCTCTTAAAAACTATTTTTAAATAATAATCGGGCCTTTTCTTATCTACATTTTGTTTTTCATACACTTTGGTAATCCCTATGGATAGGAAATGGGTAAGAAATCCACAATAAAGTATGCTTGCTGTAAAAAGCATCACACACTTCCTTCCATCACGATCCTAAATGATTTTTTGCTAATAACTTTCTGAAAAACGGTTCATCCATAATTTTTCTTTTGTAGAATTACTCAAAATTAAATACTCTTTCAGTTTTTTTCGAGGGGTAATGCACTGGCGAAAATGGTGTACAACTTCTAGAAAATACAAAAGAAAATACAAAAAATACGAGGAAAATACAGAAAATATATACGAGAAAAATACAGGCAACATAAAGAAAATACGCGCGGCAATCAATTTGGCAATGACGTAAAATCGTTAATGCTGCCGGGTTTTCGACGGTTTTAATGATGGAAATAACCGACTTAAGATTCTGGAAGAACAACGCTGCTTAGTTTGACTTCTAAAAAAAAAAAAAGGTCGCTAGTTCCGTGAAAAACAATTTTTTCCAAAGCCAATTTTTTTGGGCGAAAAAAGAAAATTTGGCAATATGGAAAATGGTGTACAAATTTTTCTCTGTGAATTACCCCTCGGTTTTTTTTAAACAAATTGTGAAATTCCGATGGTCCTCCTTACTTAATCACCAGTACAATTACTTAGGTTTTAGTTTGTCTTGTAACATCTTTTTCATTTAGGCCTTTCCGATGCTAGAGACGCTTGCGCAATGATGACAATAGTTTTTAATCGTACGACAAGTTATCTAATGTTTTTGTTGAAGGATGAACGTCGCATATCGACGAGACGCGAACGGCCAGTTAGTAAACTAATATTATACAGGGTGTCCCATAACTTATGGGCCGTAGAGTAACTGGAGATACTAGACATCAAACTAAGCCGATTAAGTCATATAAGTTTTTTCGGATTGTTACTCGTCCCAGAGATACAGGGTGTTGAAAGTAAAAGTTTATTATTATTATTAATAATATTATTATTTATTTAGTTAAAAGTTTAATAAAGTGTATTAATGTCAACGGTGGTCACTTTCAACATTTACTAAAGTGAGCTTCTTGTTTTTGTTCCACTGTTTCGAATTTGTTGCGTTGTGATAATTAAAATATTAATTTAATTATGTACTATGTTTTTTTTATGCTTTGGGTTGTTTAAAGGGAAATATCTCGAAAACCGTTAAAGATATTAAGATCAATCAAGTACACCTTTTTGACTCAGAAAATGCCCTTCTTTAAGAAACTTTAATTGAAAAACACCTAATATCACAGGTAAGAAAAAAATAGATTTATGAAGCCCAGTGTATGCAACTAGCGCCCTCTAGTGTGAAACTTAAAAATTTTTACAAATTCTTAATTCTTGCTCATAAAAACATAATACTGCCAACTTTCAATTCGATTCATTAAACGGTTTTAAAATTATGGCTTATTTTCGAGAATAAACTTTTACTTTCAACACCCTGTATCTCTAGAACGAGTAACAATCCGAAAAAACTTATATGACTTAATCGACTTAGTTTGATGTCTAGTATCTCCAGTTACTCTACGGCCCATAAGTTATGGGACACCCTGTATATTACTAAAAATAGAATGTTCACTTTGTTCGAACTGGGTACAAAAAAGTTGCAAAGTAAAACTACTTCACTGCTTTGTGATAATTAAAACTGAGGATATAAATAACGGGATATGAAATTGGTTTTCGGGCAGTATTTCATTCAGAAACAACAGTTTCTTTTTTTTTAATGTCAAATAGAAATTATTGTTCTCGTGTAGCTGGTTTTTGTACACTTCAAGGTTATAAGAAGAGAAGTCAATAACCTCCTGGTGTAAATTGGATTCTTAAGCTAGTTTCATATAACTAGACGCGAATTGCGAATTTTATTCTCATTGGCCGATTTTAAATTAAATTTGATAAATCGGCCAATGGGGATAATATTCACGATTCGCATTTCGGGTTTATATGAAACTAGCTGTAGGCTCTTATCATTACATACTTATAAAGCACAAAACTATCTGTAACTTTTAATTATTTTACGGAGCCAAGAAATAAGTTTAATTGGGAATGGCGGTCTTTAAACTAAAATTAAAATCAGGCCATCATTAATGTCAGCTTCAGTTATATATTATACAGGGTGTTTCAGAATAAGATGCTGATCCTTAACGGTGTGAATCCTTAGGTGATTTTAAGAAGAAAAGTTCATATTAATATATATCCTTAACCTATCAACTTTCGAACTACAGGGCGTTAAAGTTTTAAGAAAAAAATCGTTTTTCTATCATAACTTTAAAAACTTTCTAGCTATTTTTAGGAATTTTTCACACATGCCCTCTAAGCATCAATAGCCATTTTTTGGTGTAGAAATTTTTTTAAATTTTTTAACCAGTGGCGTCCTGAAAGGGTTTGCACTAGACATTTTGGAAAAATATTATGTACGCCACTGCTTTTTCTCAAGATAAAAATTATTTTTAAAATACTCATTCATTTTAGGCCAAATTTAATATCTTGCCTTTTTATCGTCCGATAAACAGTTTCCGACAAAAAAAAATAAAAAGCTATAGGCTGTCTAAACCGTGGTTAATATAATTTTTTTTCCACTACTAACACTTTTATTTTGTACAGTATTAATAAATTATAAAAAATATTAGGTATGTATAAATATATATTTTAATCGAGTTACCTGCTTTGGCATATTGGCAAGATAATTTGTTTTCTTGTCAGTTGGCTTTGTTAATGTCAATTTTGGTTTATTTACGTCATGTATTGTTAGTTGCCTAACCACAAGAAATCACTTTTCATGTTATTTGTTGGGGAATTAACAAATCAAGTTACCTGGTTTTAAATAGATCGGTCAATAATGGATTTCAATGCTTTATTATTGACCGTTGTCAATAGCAACTGAGAAGGGAGAGAAAAACGATTTCTGGCGTTAATTAATCGGTCAATAATGGCGATGTTATAGGTTAGTAGTGGAAAAAATAAATTATTGACAATGAATAAATGAACAAAAAGCACTTTATTCAATTTTGCTTGGTTCTTGTGTTAGAAATAAATATAACTGCGACTTTGTCAACAAAACCCAACTAAAACGATTCTGCACTTTAACAAGGTATACCCCAAAAACTAAATATTTCCAACGAAAACCGTTTTCACATTTTGAAAAATCATAAATTTAGTAAAAATTCCCTTACTTTTTCGAGGCGGTTTGTAAAAGTTTTTCCTAATGTCGCCAAAAATGGACCTCTATAAACCTAGCAGAACAAGATGCTCAAAATTGAAAATTTTTGTATGGAAAATTAGTTGCTAGTTAGGTGCTAATTAGGTGCCAACTTTAAAATTTAGGTGCTCCTATGGTTTTTGAGAAAATTATATTTTTGTGTTGTTCTGCTAGATTAACGTTAAGCTAGCAGAACATTGCTGTCAAATAAGCTAATCAAGAACAAAATGTAGTACCAAAATTAGGTGCTTTTTTGGTGCTTATTGAATATCTAAAAAAATTCTTAATTAGTTAAGGTTTTTAAAAAATACCGCCATGTTCTGCTAATTTTAAAAGGAACAAATTCCGTCTAAAAGGTATATCGGCAACCGGTTTGTTCGTTGTTACCCAGAGCATTTTTTTTTGTATTTAAGTTTTATAAAATAATATTAGTTGAAAAAATTGAATTAAAAAAAAAATGCTCTGGTAACAACGAACAAACCGTTTGCCGATATACCTTTTAGACGGAATTTGTTCCTCTTAAAATTAGCAGAACATGGCGGTATTTTTTAAAAACCTTAACTAATTAACTAAATTTTTTTTTAGATATTCAATAAGCACCAAAAAAGCACCTAATTTTGGAACTACATTTTGTTATTGATTAGCTTATTTGACAGTAATGTTCTGCTAGCTTAACGTTAATCTAGCAAAAACACAAAAATATAATTTTCTCAAAAACCATAGGAGCACCTAATTAGCACCTAACTAGCACCTAACTTTCCACACAAAAATTTTCAATTTTGAGCACTATGTTCTGCTAGGTTTATGGAGGTCAAAAATGGACAACCACAGTAGCGGAAGCCCCAAAGATTAATGGAGGCTAAGTTCTAATTTTGGAACAAAACTATCGTCAAAAAATTGAATTTACATGCCTTAAGGCACAGAATACACAGGATGTAAAAGAGTGTTTCTGTTATTTTTGATAATTAAAACAATGGATACAGAAGTGGCGTGAAGTTATCTATCTTACTGATCCCTTTGATTTGATTCACAAGAATCAATAAAAAAAATACACCCAACGATTCAAACCACAAATACTTTTGTGTAGGTTATAGGTCTTTACTTTTTTATCATTTTTTATCAGGTTAGTATTAAAAATATTACTAGAAAAATTACTAAAATTGAATGTTATTTGCAACCAAATTAGAACATTTCCTAATTTTTTGCGATGCAAATAAAATCAGCATCAGCTGATCAGAGAGTCACCAACGAGCATGCGTTGCGGCAAAAATAGTGGGTACTTAGACTTAGGTACTCCATATAGTTTACAACTAGGTTCAAATCACATTATCATACAAAGCCGATTTATATGCGTTTAGACTGAATAATTACATTGCATGAACGGATTACTTTAAAACCGCATAATATTATCTATATGTCTACTTAGGTAGGTACTTATTATACAGTGTAAAGTGTAAGTATATAACTTGAAATAAATTCAGTAAATCCAGTAATTTTTTTTTTGGAAAAATTCATGGGCATTAATATTTTAAGTTGTGGTATTTTTTATAAATTTAATATAATAATACATTGTCGAGTACACTGTGTTCCAATGCTTATCTTATAGGAGTTATAAATGACAAGGAATAAAAATGTGAAATTTGGTACTTAGTGATGATGTACTTTAGGACCATCGGAATTTTACGATTTTTGAACGAAAAACTGAAAGAGTAGGTACTTAATTTCAACATAAAAAAAATTATGGATGAACCGTTTTTTACAAAGTTATTATTTAAAAAATCGTTTTTAATGATAATATAAAATTACGATCTTGGTATTAATCGAGGTATTAATTTATCATCTGCTTTCTTCAACCCAGAAAATATCGGAATTGTTTCGGACAGCTTGTCGGTTGTCATATTAAAGGAGCAATGTTAAGAAATGTATTGGTCCTTCTTAATTTATACATTAAAAGGGACTCATAGGTACTCTCGAATCGGTTCTAAATGGTATATTGGCAACCGGTTTGTTCGTTGTTGCCCAGAACATTTTTTTGAAGTGAAAACTTCGTTAGGCGCGTTTAGCACTTTTTGTGGGCACTAAATTAAACTGAGCCGTCACGCGTCGCCGTCACGTGTCAGACTCGGGTGTGCTACGCTCGAATTCAACTGCTATATTCAATCCGAACTGACCCTGACCCGAATGAACGTTATATGAAAGAGCATGCCGCCATCGGTCGCATTCAGTATCGACGTATCGACGTGGAATCAGTCAGTGTGCGTTGTCTAGACACTCGTGTATTTGATATTGTTAATTTCACCTTGTTGAAGTTTTCACTTCTGTCGTGTGGTCTTAAAGCACACACAATTTTTTTTTAATTTAATTTTTTTCATCCCATATTTTTAACTGAATTGGCCCAAAAAAATTCAATCCTTTATGAATTTCCTATCAATTTAATACCAAGTCTGGCAACATTGTTAGGAATGACTAACGTAGTAACGTAACGGGCAGTTTTCACTACACTTAGAGGTGGGAAGTTCGATCATTCGGTTTTCAGATGTTAATAAAAAGATTCGTCGTTTATATATTAATAATTATTGATCTCGTCCCATATTTGTCTTTTTCCTCCAACTGTACTCCGTTTACCTTTTTTTTTGTACTCAGTACCGTAATTAATTAAACTGTGCTGATTAACTATCCTGAACTACTTTAATTCAATTTTGGGTACCAATGAACGAGTGAACGAAATGAACGAGTGAATTGGTGAATCAAAAAGGAGTCGAATCTTTTTGGAACGATGAATTAACTCTTCTTATTCAGTGAAGTGATTCGTTCTTTTTGAACGAATCATTCGCTAACGACACACCTCTAGTTTGTTTTCACATCAAAATAGCTGTCAAAGACGAACTTCTTTTACTTTTTTTTTAGGGAAAAAAATCTCGTCCATAAATTTTTTGCCTTTAATGTGTTCTATGCAAACAGTTCTTTCCATTGCACATTCAAAAATTGTGAAATTTCGAGGGTCCTAACGTCCCTTGGTACTTATATTACTTAATACCGTGCGAGCAAAAATTATTTGCATCAAAGAGGGCCTTGCATCTAAGGACGTAATGCTTAGCCATAGAGCTTAAGTACTTAATACCTGTTGGGTGTCAATAACTACCTGAATTAACAATCAATCAGTTATTTCGTCATCATTTATTTATTTATTTATTTTATTTATCTTTGACAGTCGTTACAAGTTACAAGTAATTTGATTCATCGCTAATTTTTCAAATTTCTTGAACAATTCACACAATGGGCTTTACGGAACAGCACAAAACATTCATGGTTGAAGCGTATTTTCGAAACGGGGTTAGAGTAAATGGTGAGTGGCAATACAATCCGGGTTTGTGCATGGACGATTTTCACGAACATTTTCCTAACGTTGCTTTTATTGCTGGGGATTTTTATCATTGCCTGAAAAAAACCGTGGCTGTATTTAGGGAAACAGGTTCTATACAACACAAAAAAGGAACAGGAAGACCATCTGTAAGAACAGAAGAACTTGTTGCAAACGTTCGTGAAATAATGCAAAATACGTCAACAAATTGTATAAGACGCCTGTCCCAAGAAGTGGAAAGATCTTATGGAACATGCAGGACTATTCTTAAGAAGCAGCTAAACTTATTTCCTTATAAAGTGCAAGTATTCCAAGAAATACAAGCCGCAGATTTTGAAAGACGCAGGAATGACTCTCAATGGTTACCCACAATTTATTGGAATATTGGAAAGAAATGATTAAATTTATTAGACCTGACATTTTTTTAGCGGAAAACCTATTGGCGGTGGCCAATTTCAGCAATTTATGTAATTGTTTTTTTTTTCTTTCTGTAGGTATATTCTTACTTTGTTAATTTTGTAAACAACAAAAATAAATTTGTATTTGTCTACTTATTTTATTACTCATTAGTTTGGCATATCATGTCATAATATGAATTTGACCAAATTTTAACCTGTGTTTGGTTAGATACCTATATAGTCCCCATATCATTGTGATCTAAATAAACCAAGCCCTACGTTTTTTAATCCAAGCCCTCTTTGATGCAAACACTTTTTGCTCGCACGGTACCTATGTAGGTAGGTAGGTATGCACTTTAAAAATAGTCAATAAAAAAACAGGGTTGCCATTTGAAAAAAGGATTTGATATTGTCATATCTCTAATAAACTTAACCTAAATAGGTAACGCTGTATTAATATTTTTTTTTATAAAAAATACCACAAGTTAAAATGTTAATAAAGTCCAAGAATTTTTCCCAAAAAAAACTGTATTGGATTTATTGAATTTATTTCAAGTTATTAGCTTACACTGTACATAAAAACCCGCATAAATATTTGTACAAATAAAAAATAAATGCTGGACAAAAAACAAATATGTCCTGAATGTGAAATATTTGTTTTGCATGTTATTGAAAATATTTATAAATATCTACTACAGACCTCCAAACACTTCCCGTATAATAAATATTAAAAACTTATATTTAAACTTACCGAAACTATTTTTTTACAGGAGATTTCACAATATTTAGATATGTCGTAAGTTTTACGAGTCACCACACTGCACCATATTTAATAAAAAGTCCAAACTGATGATTGACACGTAGGTAGAAAAGTTTTGGTGTTACAATAAAAAAGTTCACAAAAGAATCATTAAAAGTTTTCTGGTCAAACAAGCTGGTAAATACCGAAACTTTTGATTCGCGGTAAAATCGTCGGCTTGAACGTTCTGAGTAATGAACAGTTAATTCCACTTTTTTTAAAGGTTCATTCTGTCTTGACACGAAACAAATACAATAGTAATACAGCCGGTCCCGGTAGATCGACCAAACCACGTGGATCACCAACACCAACCTTTTTACTATTACAAAACCAAAACAAAACTCGGCTGATCGGAGAGTAGAAGTAGATAGATTGTGTTACTCATGCCGCACAACCTTACTTACAACGTTGCCATGTCTACGTTTATCCATGCGTGTCCTACTTAGATAAACTTCACTTTGTTTTTACTGCTTAAATTTTTTTTTTAAATACATCACCATTAACATTATTAACATTAGAACCTTTTGTTCGAATTTAATTTTATTATCAGTATCAGTATATTATTTACTTTTCCCACATTTATTTCAAAATAAAAAGCAACGATCGCCGCGCTTGAGTTGGCAGACTGAGTGTCAATCAACTCGCTGTGACGCCGACGTTGGTGGTGTCAGTAGCGACTGTTTCAAAGTGTAGATGTGCGAATTATAATACATAATATTGATATTCGGTAAAATATGTGGGCTTCATTTACATTATCTGCATTGATTGATAATACGTGTTGGGCGTGGAATCCTTGATAAAACTAATTTAATATGGTCTAATCGATAGCTAAAAGGCTTCGGACGGTCTAGTCTACAGTGTCACCCAGTGGCGTAGATATGGGGGGGGGGGGGGGGTCCAGGGGGTCTGGACCCCCCCCCCCCCCAGAGATAGTAAGACAATATCACGATACGTAAGCTAAACAATAATTACAATCAACATATTCAAAGCCACAAAGGAAAAGGATTGTTGAAAAAAAAATTATCTCCTTTTAATTCCATTAGTGCTTATCAAAATTAAAACGTCAAAACGTACGCGTTACGTTATATGAGAAATAGGTAAATTTTTTTAAAAAATCTATCCATTTCAAAATAACAGGGAAAACTTTGTTGAATTGATACTTTAAAGCTACATTTTTGAGAGCTCAAAACAAAATTTTAGGGCGTGGCACCCCAAAAAATTTTCGCCTCCGGCGGTGCGCCTCCAGCGGGGTTTTTCTACAAAATCAAAATTGGGCTATTAAAATTTGGTCGCATGTGATGCAAAGTTTATTTGTTTTTGACCCTGTATAAAGTAACTTCATAAAATAAGTATTTTTGAAAGCGTAGTTTGTGTCTGAAAGTAAATATTTCACGTTAACGTTATTATGACATAGCTTAATAATAAATTATAATATAGGGGTTTTAAATTAAATCGTTGAAAATAGATAAACTTTACGTTGTTAAACTAAAATTTATTTTCCAATTAAAAAACACTTTACTGAAGACACTGTGTTCTTTTTTTGTCTTAATATTAAGGTGTATTCCTGTCAGACACAAACTACGTTTTAAAAAATACTTATTTTATGAAGTTACCTTATAGTCAAAGACAAATAAACTTTGCATCACATGCGACCAAATTTTAATAGCCCAATTATGATTTTGTTGAAAAACACACATTTAATATGGCGCTACTTTAAAGAAAATTTATCTGAATTAAAGCATTGTCAAAACTAAGAAGTTTAATGTAGGTTGCGTTGAATCTTATTTTGCAAAAGTGGTGCAATTTACAAAATATAGGTAAAAAATCAAAATTATCGTATGCAGCTGAAATTTTGCATGTGGTTTAAAAACTGCGTTTAAAAAAAACTTTTTCTAATAACTTTTTTCGATATTTTCAGAAAAAACCCCACTTTTGAATTATTTTTTGGAAAAAATTAAAATTTGACAGATAATGCGGATCACGTGACTACTATTTTTTTGCTTAATTTTCATCTCGATCGAAGCAGAACTTGATGCCAAAGTCAAATTTTGGATAAAGCTATTAATAAAAAAAAATCCCATATGATGCGGACTTTACTGGTGACACTGTAGAATGCGATTTCAGAATCCCTTATATTATACTAGCGTGTATCCGGCATGCGTTGCAACCCGCTGGTATAAATACAAACCCGAACAAACCCGATATATTAATACCCGGCATGCCACTTTCTGAAATTGCACCCGTGCGAAGCCGGGGCGGGTCGCTAGTTATACATAAAAACCTTCCCCTTGAACCACTCTATCTATTAAAAAAAACCGCTTCAAAATCCGTTGCGTAGTTTTAAAGATTTAAGCATATAAGGGGACGGACGGACAGACAGCGACTTTGTTTTACGAGATAGGTGACGGCGACCGGCGCGACCATAGATATTTACCTTTAGATAAGCAAACAATAATCACGAAAGTGGCAAATTTATGGCCTCAAGCATGTACCATGTAAACAAAGCTATACCGGATTAGGCACGCGCACTGCAACATTATCATTTGAAGAATAGGAAAGTAGACAGGTCCGGGCTTTAAAATTTGAGTTCTTGCTCAAGAAATTGTAAAAGTTCATCGTCAATTTATTTTTACGTATTTTTACGGAATTTCTTCTCAATTTTTGATCAACTTGGGAGATAAGGTAGTTATTTCTGGCATTTTTAGTAGTTGCAAACCTATCAGATTTTGAGGATAGAAAATTATTTTTAAGAGTTTGTTTCTAAAATTTGTTTAAGGTGGGAGTATCAACATGCTTGCCAACCTATAACCTATTTCGCGTAGATTTATTTATGTTTTCTAGCTTTTACACAAAATTTAAAATTTAAAGAAAATCAGTATCGACTTGATATTCTATAGGTAATAATTGACATATTTAATAAATATCAAGGAATTTCATAACTTCTTTTAGGAGAATTGTATAGCGAAAAATATCGGGTAAGATTTTTTTTAACATTATTATGTCATTGTCACTCATTGTTTTTTCACTATACAATTCTCCCAAAATTAGCAATGAAATAAATTGATATTTTTGTAATATATCAGATACTACCTAAATAATGTACCGACGATGTTGATTTTCTTTAAATGTTAGTTATTAAAATAATAAACTCAAAAAATCAACGCGAAATAGGTTATAGGTTGGCAATAGATTGAATGACGTTGAGAATTCAACCTTAAACATGATTCGTCGTCAGGTTTTTAGTTTAAAAAGGAAGAGAACAAGTAAATTAAACTTATAAAATCGAATTTAAAAAGCAAACAAAACCAGCAAAATAACCAATCTTCGATGTTATCGCGTACCTAACCTCAAGTCAAATATTAGTTGGTACATATAACTTTTAATGATTTTTACAATTTGGGAAAAACTTGGGTATGTGTAAAACATTTGAAGCACAATTTCTTGTTCAAGAATTTGAAAGAGTTTTTGCCCGAGAACGTGACCCGTGGAACACTTTCACCCTTGGATTAATGTATTTACTTTTTTCTTTTACTTATATAATATAAGTATAGAGAAAAGTGTCTTGTAAACTTTTTGGAGCAATATATTGCCCAAAAAAATAGGCGCACCTAATTAGATTGCAGGGCTGCAAATAAAATATACCAAAACATGCATCGGAATAATCTGTCTTGGTGTACCTTATTTGTGTAGCCTAGGCCTAATTAGATGTGTTTAAATTGATCATAATAAAATAAAGTTATATATCAAGATACATCACAACTCCATACTTACTGAAAATACAAAATACCCGGTACTTTACCCCTATTTGGGCATAAGAAAATAATACAACGGCTGTTTCTAGTCATTGTTTATATTCCAATCGGAGTCACTAAAAGGCACGAATAAAATAATTCATTAAACTACACAAAAACTAGAAATCCGTAAATATTAAATACACACAATAAACAAGAAGGCATCCACAGAAAAAAACTTTAAACACAATAAAAAACAATGGCGTCAAGCCAGTTCTGGAGTGTATCTTGAGCATGTCGATAAAGAAGGACAAGCCTATAACAAGAGGTTTGTGCGCATGCCCAATTCTGCTGGAAGGGAAGGCATCGGACCGGTAAACCGTGCGCTCGGACGTATTTTTTCACCCATAAAACGTAACTTTTGTTTGCGCAGGAGATAAGCTGTACAGTGTTTTTGATTATATTTACGTGGCTTCTGGAGTCTTTGTTTTTGAAGATAGAAAAAAATGTTTTATATAAAAATTGTAGTTTGTCTTTTATGTTATCTTTTGAAATTATCATTAAAAAAATATCGCTTTTAAAAAATGGGAAAATATAGGCAATTTCAATTTTTTAAAATGGAACACCCTGTATATTATGCGTTACAATGAAAGATCTTTTTTTCTGATTTCAAATATATATCTATTGATGCTATTTGGGTGAACCATTTTTGAGATATTTTAGCTTAAACTATAAATAAATTGCAAATAAATTTCATATTTTTTATCAAGAAAGCCATGGAAACAATAAAATTGTTATGTTTTATAAATTTATAACTTAGGTATTTTCTACATAATATCCTCCTTGATTTGTTATTGTTGCCATAAAAAAGACGCACAATAGTGAGTTATTGTTCTTCTGGATAGCCCATCGACAAGAAAGCAATATAAATTATTCTTAACAGTTAAAATGATAAACTTCAACAATATCGAGACGTCAAATTTATCAAACATACAACATAACAATTTTATTGTTTCCATGGCTTTCTTGATACGAAATATGAAATTTATTTGCAATTTATTTATCGTTTAAGCTAAAATATCTCAATAATGGTTCACCCAAATACCATCAATAGATATATATTTGAAATCAGAAAAAAAAGATCTTTCATTGTAACGCATAATATACAGGGTGTTCTATTTAAAAAAATTGAAATTGCCTATATTTTCCCATTTTTCAAAAGCGATATTTTTTTAATGATAATTTCAAAAGATAACATAAAAGACAAACTACAATTTTTATATAAAACATTTTTTTCTATCTTCAAAAACAAAGACTCCAGAAGCCACGTAAATATAATCAAAGACCCTGTACATATCAAAAGGTAAATGTCTATGGACGGGACAGCCTAAAACTCCACGACGTCGGACATTAGTTTTTTTTACATCCTAGGTATCTTAAAGTGTTAATTTTATTTTATCTTCGTCCACCTTGCATCATAGTGGCGTATGTGATGCCTGGACAGACCTATTTTCCTATTTTCAGTAGGCCCCTGTTTTGCCCTTATAACTTGTGACAAAAGTGAAAATAAAAGGTTTGAGTTGAGTTTTCAGTTTTAATAATAAAAATATTTTGTTCAGTATATTTTTTTGCATCTGTTGTAAAATAATAGCATTTCGTACGAACCACGCGAAATAATATATTTTTATTTAATGTTAACTGAATCAAAGTGGGAGGCGTGACACCAGGAGAACGATGAGCGAAGATGATGCGATATGATGGAGTGGGGAAAACATAATCTACTTAATTTGAAGAAGTACATAGTCCATACTTAAAGTGGAGTTGAAAGTATGAAAAGGAAAGAAAAACACAAAGTCTTCCTCCACAAAATTGAATAGTATAAAAAATTCTTGTTTAAAGTATCTACATGTTTCGAACGTAGAAACGTTCATCATCAGGAGACAGAAAAATTTATTTTATGCTGATGGTGTTAGCAAAAGAGAAAATTAGAACCTTAATGGAGCTTTTATGGACTGGAAAAATTGAAGTGTAGAAGAAACATTATGAAGAAAATTGATAATGGTTAAACCATACTGAGTATTTGAAAACGTTAATAACGGGGTTCTAAACCAACCAAATAAAATGGGGAAGAAGAAAAAACCTTTCTAAGAAGGTGTCGAAGATTATTTAAATTTTAAAAAACTTATCAAACATAATAATATGTCTGGAAGACATTATGAGAATAAAATTATTGTAGTATCACAATCTGTAAAAAATAGAAATTGAAATTAAAATCAAAGAGTGAAGGAGTACAGAAGTTTTTGAAATATTTTAGAAAAATAATCTATTTATTTTATTCTTACTTATTACTAGGATAGACGGTTAACGCCTGTATGTATATTTCTGAACATGAGTGGGTATTAAATAACTTTTTCGATATCTTATTGAGTTATTGATATCGTACATCGTACTTAGTTCTTCTTTTCATTTTTCTTACTTATTGTTTGTTATCTCAAAGTAAGTTTCTTGAATGCGTTGAAATGAAAACTTTCATCGATATTCTATGCTACCGTTATTGTCCGACATCATAGAAGCACCAAATGTCGTTGTGTTCTATCTATAGTACAATTAGTACCTAAGGACTTTGAATCGAGGAAGATATAAAAATTTTCGACCTAGGAATGTCGTTATTTAAACCAGGTTTAATATATATAAATATTAATGTAAAATTATTAGAATTAGGTATTGTTTAAATTACACGTGGGAGTATATTTCTGGTTGATCAGCCCGGAGTCCGCACGAAATTTATTTAATTTGTTTTTGGGTTTAAAAATACACCTTGTCTAATTATTTGATACAATTACCATGACAATGGCATCCACACATGAAATTTTGCAATACAAATCAATATTTAATCCTGCTGTACTCCTGTTGGCAAACTATAACATTGATACGTCATCAAGACGAATTTATAGAAACGAAACTGACTCCCTGGTGTATGATTATGTGACGTCATACATGTACGATTTATAAAAAGCCAGTATTGCTGGATTGGGCTTTTTTATACTTATTGACATAAATATACTGAAACTGAAGTGTGCTTTAAAAAAAAGAACCCCCCTCCTCGCTAACTCAGGAAGAATTTTAATTCGATTATAGTAAAAGACCCATTTCCACAAATACGAAAAAACAGTTTTTACCGACAGATCTCCGCCATCTTGATTAACAAAACAACAATTTTTTGTTCAAAAGTCAGCATTTTACTGATCATTTAAACATATCGAAATTGAATAATATATATCTTAAAACATTCCCGAGATAGCAACAATAGCAGGGGAATTGGTGGACTTTACGGACGCACTGTATATGAATGATATAATACTTTTACGTATCTATACGTATGTAAGCATTATAAATTCCTGTTTATGTTCAAATTAACATTCAAAGGGTTGCGCCCCGACGTACGTTCCCAATCAACCCGGACGCTTTTACGCTCAAAGAATTCGGGGATGATTGATGTGCCAAAAATATTGACCAGCCAGTTTATTTTCCATAAATGGGAAAAGTCACGTAGGCCATTTACATGTTCCATATAATTAGATATTGATTGACTCAGCCGAAGAAAAATCACGATGAACATAAAAAAAAATGTAAAAAAAGAAGGAACTTTAATTTTTTTAAATGTAAACGAAGCCCATCGTTTGGCACTCTAGTTTATTAGGCCCATCAAGGTGTGACTTGGTAAACACCACTCTTACTACTTTCAATTTCATTACTATTACTACTACTGCATAATAAAATTATTGATTAGCCGATAATTGGATTAATAATCCTTTTATCACATGCCAGTAAAATAAAACGACTCTTTAGAACTATTATATCTTAAGCCTTACTTAAAAAGCGATTATTCACCACACAAAACCGGTAAACATGATACAAATTCCACTTTTTATTTATAGCTTTGTTTAATACGTCCCGGAAAAAATAAGGTTATATTTCTAATAAAAGGTAAGCAAGTAAAGCAAGCACACGATTTGTTGGGCTTGTCGCAGTGCGCCGTCTATCTGTCCCGCGCGATTGCGAGCTTTTGAATCTTGAGCTTTTTGGTTTTCATCCAGGACGGGCGGGCGACGTTGCCGGCTTTACAGAAGGACGCAATTTTCGTAATACGAGGACTTTTATGAAGGATTAGTTGGACTTAGGAGGTATCCAGTTTAATTTTGATTTAAGGCAGCTTGGTATATCTGGATTATTTTTTCTGAAAACTACAATCAAATTGCAAGTTAACAGTACATAAACTCCACTGTACCATGAGCCTAATGAATAAAAATTAGGCAATTACTTGAAGCAATTACTTTTTAGTAAAAGCGATAGCTGGACTAGCAAATGCTATAAGTAAAAGCAATTGCTAGATCTGGATATGAATAAAATTTTAAAGCAATAGCTGTTTTTCTTACACCTCTGTAGCAAATGCTGATTAAACACAAGTTCAGACCTGGCTATACTTGTTCAGATTATAGATTTCATGTTCAGTTTGGTGCCTAATTTGCAAAAGAGTTGACGTAAATACAACAACGTTGGTATATTTATTTAGTATAATAGTAATCTGTTACGTTTTTGTGGAAAATAGGAAACTTATATTATTGTGATATGGCAGATTTCAGTGAAAATGAGGAAAGTGATAGTAGTGATGAAGAAATTAAAGACACGCAATTGATATTCGTTCACAAATTGAAGAAACATAAATAAATCTCTCTGACCACAACCGTTTAGCTTCCACAACAGCTTCAGCACTTGTAGGATAAATAAATCTCTCTGACCACAACCGTTTAGCTTCCACAACAGCTTCAGCACTTGTAGGAAATTTAATAAAAACTGCATCCATTACAGAAGTGTATGTCTTACAGACAGTAGTTTGGTGAACACCGATTTCTTCACCTACAGAATTTTGAAAGCCCGGATCTGACAATTTCCGCAGAAAGACTTTAATCTTATTTAAAGGCGACAGTGCACCCCTTTGCCTTTTACCAGTATCAGTCAAAAAAATAATTTGCCAACCACTTAACATTTTCGCAGTACACTGTAGATTTTTCTTTTACGGAGGTTCATATACTCAGCCATAATTGAAGACACAAATTAAGAGCAACGCACGTGTATGCCGCGGAGAACTAAAGTTGACTGCTACCAAGCAAATGATGCAGGGGTCGACCTACTTTAAAAAGTTGAAAGCAAAGCAATTGCTACACTAGAAAAAGCAATTCCTTAATTTATTCACATCACATTTTAAGCAAACGATAACAATTGCTTCTATTTTTTAAGAAAAAACATTGGCTAGAAGCAATTTCTGCACTTTTAAGCAATTGCTGGACGCAAAAGCAATTACTTTAGTTTTTATTCATTGGCTTTCAAGAAATTACTTCGATTTTATAAGAAAAAGCAATTGCTACATTTTTATTTATTAGGCTCAATGTCCCTATATAGGTATGCATTGTATAAAAATTTAAATTTGCTTTATATAGTTAGGGTGGTTTTATTGGCGATACAAGGGGAGTAAGCCTAAAAGCTTGTTTACATTGGGTGCAGGTGCAATCACTGCATGGGAGTTATAGGGAGGCAATTAAGTGCATTGCGTGGCCGTTTACATATTACGAAGCAATTATTTTTATGCAAGCATCTTGACAACAAACTTTTAAAATCCATCCAATATCAGCTGATTTTATTGTAAACGTGTGTTTCTGTAATTTTTGTTAATTAAAACAATGTGGCGAGGTCCGTGAAGTTATCTTTACTGTTTACTGATCCTAATATTCAAATTCAAATAATATGCAAATAAAATTGCATCTTGCATCAGCTGATCAGAAAGTCACTAAAGCGCAAGCGGGAGAGTATAGGATCAGTGAAACTGATTTTCTTATTTATTCTGTTTTTATCACTCTGGCGCACTCAGAGGGTAAAACAACCGGTTTCAAATCCCTTCTTTATCCCTTCCTATTTAGGCAAGAAAAAATTGCATTCTGTGCCGTTCAAGGCAAGGCAAGTACCTACTTAGCTAATTTTCTTGATTGATCAGCAAATTCTCGCATGAGGCAAGGACGTGGATATTTTTTTTTGGGGGGTTGGGGGGTATGCGGGAGTTCTCAATAACTGGACTAGAACCCGGAGCATATGGGGGCAGGCGCGTATTGGAGGGGGGCGGGGGGTTCTGGGGGGGTAGTTAACCCCCCCCCCCCATGAGCCATTTGTTTTTGCTTAAAATTTTTAAAACTGGACAGGTGCAAATCGAGGGCAATAAATTTTGATTCATTTTCTTGCAAAAAAAAACTGTATCATTAAAAAAAATTCATAACCCCCCCCCCCCCCCCATATCAACTCCAGATACGCGCCTGTATGGGGGTTAACTGTCTGACAAAAGAAGGAGATGTTCATGGAACCAGGAAGGGAAGGGTATGAACCGTAAAGATCAATAACAGTACCCAGTAGTAGTAGATACAGGGAGCAGTACGAGTAACAATAACCGGAACAGAGCAGTAGTAGAACATAATAGACTGAGTGTTTTATTACCCTTAATAAATATTCGCTCCAGTGTGAGATGGACTACTTCCATAAAAAAAATACATAATAGAAGGCCTGTAACAAAATCATGTTTTAGAGAACATCATCGCAAAGGTAGGAGTCATTTTTGACACCTAGTGACATTTCAAAACAATAATAAATGATTTCAATTTTATACTTTTCTTAATATAATTAGTAGGTACCCAATAACCCAATTATGCCTCAACTTAACCAAAATGTTAACGTTGCCTTGTCGATAAACACTTTCCTAGTTTTAGGGTTTGAAAATAACAAAACAGTACCAAGGCTCTAGAAGCTACTCGAGGATGTCAGGAACGACAACAACAAACTTTTTTTAAATAGTGACAACCGATGGTACTTCGTGACAGGATGTCATGTACGCTTTGATTAATTAAAGTGATTTATTTTATTTAACAAAACAACTTGTGTAGGATTGGGTAAATGTATTTTACTTATTTATTTACAATTTAGGGATGGGAAAAAAACCCGTTACAAAAAACAAAAAATAACATTTTAAAAACGCATTAAACTTAACCGGTTGCTAATCTACAGTATTTGCATACTCTAATTAATAAATGCGAGGGCGCTGGATGAAACATGTTCTCCCTGAAATAGATCGCAGATTCCTTCAGTTCGGTCGAGTCCCCACCGGCACGGCATGTAAACTTAAATAGTAATTTTCAAGGACAAACCCAAACCATTCCATTGTCCCACTGACCGGGACCCTTCGTCGCCGCGCCACCGGAAGAAAGAAAGAAGCTGTCAGACCTGCCTACAGTGTTGCCAACCTTAAGGCTCCTTTTATACTGGGATTCTGAATGCGAGATTCAGTATCTGGAATTCAGAATCGCACGTAAATTCTACCGAGATTCGGAATGCATACTTTTCTAATCTTGCGCGGTTTCGGCAATTTGGTGGAGAGGCGATTAATTCCAGGGCCGCTTCTGTTCACTGTTAAAATGAATGCAGTAGAAGAAGTGCTGTTGCTATATTATTATCAGATCGTGTGTAAAAAAAAGAAAACCCTTAAGAAACGTAGAATGTGGGTTCATTCAATAAGCAGCGAACGTAATACAGCAAGAGGATACGTTTTACTGTAGGTATAAAAATTTAAGAGAACATTCTGAGAAATTTTTTAACTGTTTCAGAATGTCAATTCAGTCTTTTGACGAGCTACACAAAATCTTAAAAGACAAAATGTATTCAGCCAATTCCACCCAGTGTGGCTGTTTTATTGTTTTATTCGAGTACTCTTCTGCCGAAGTATCCCATAAGCTTGAACGTGCCTGTATTGCCATTGACGATATGAACTTGTCAGTGTCGAAAAGAGTTTATAAAACAGCCATATTGAATTATTTATTTGTAAACCTAACAGAAACGACCCTTACTACGGAGCTGGTAAGAGGCTACTGAACGAGAATCGCAGTGAAAATGCTTACATATAAACCAATGCTAGACCTGTCGCCGATTCGAATCCCGTAGCCGGGCGGCTGAAATTAGTGCGATTCCGAAATTTAGAATCGCGATTCTGTTTCCGAGAAGACGCCCGTCTAAACGCTTTGCTTAAGCGCTACGGTAAATGTGAAGCCGAAATTCCGGAATCAGAGATTCAGAATCCCAGTATATAAGGAGCCTTAAAGATCAAATTTCCCATGAGAAAGATGAAAATTTTACTCTTTTAAAGAAACATGCCACGAATGGTCAAACGTTGCCAAATTATAAATATTAGCTTAAATTATCAAATAAAATGTCACCCTTAATAATAGGGTAAATCTCCAAATAAAAATTCATAAACTGATGGCAACTTCGATTGGTAGAACGATAGCAAAAAATCCTTTAGGGTGAGATTACAGAAGCTCTGCATCGAACGTAGAGCCCTGCACGGGCCGGAATTTTACGACCCGACCCGGCCCGGCAACCAAGACATTGACGCGGCCCGAAGAAATTATTAACTAAGAGCAAAAAAAGCCCAGCCGGCCCGAAAAGGCTGGTCGTCGGTCCGAAAAACCCAGCCGGCCGGAAAGGTAATTGAACAAATTTACCTTGACATTTATAACATCTAAATAATGAATAAAAATCTAGCCATTGCTTTTTCTTATAAAATCGAAGTAATTTCTTGAAAGCCAATGAATAAAAACTAAAGTAATTGCTTTTGCGTCCAGCAATCGCTTAAAAGTGCAGGAATTGCTTCTAGTCAATGCTTTTTCTTAAAAAATAGAAGCAATCGCTATCGTTTGCTTAAAATGTGATGAATAAATTAAGGAATTGCTTTTTCTAGTGTAGCAATAATTGCTTTCAATTTTTTAAGGTAGGTCGACCCCTGCATCATTTGCTTGGTAGCAGTTAACTTTAGTTCTCCGCGGCATACACGTGCGTTGCTCTTAATTTGTGTCTTCAATTAAGGCTGAACATATGAACTTCCGTAAAAGAAAAATCTACAGTGTACCTACGTAAAAATTGCAGATATGATGATTTCAGAAAGTTATATCGATTTGACTGCGAAAATGTTTAGTGGTTGGCAAATTATTTTTTGACTAGCTGATACTAATAAAAGGCGAGGGGGTGCACAGCTGTCGCCTTTAAATAATATTAAAGTCTTTCTGCGGAAATTGTCGGATCCGGGCTTTCAAAATTCTGTAGGTGAAGAACTCGGTGTTCACCAAACTACTGTCTGTAAGACATACACTTCTGTAATGGATGCAGTTTTGGAGAAGGCCAATATTTTTCTTAAATTACTATTGTACTAAATAAATAGACCAATGTTGTTGTATTTACGTCAACACTTTTGCAAATTAGGCACCAAACTGAACATGAAATCTATAATCTGAACAAGTGGATAAGCCATGTCTGAACTTGTGTTGAATAAGCATTTGCTACAGAGGTGTAAGAAAAGCAGCAATTGCTTCAAAATTTGATTCATATCCAGATCTAGCAATGGCTTTTACTTATAGCATTTGCTAGTCAAGCCATTGCTTGAAGTAATTGCTTAATTTTTATTCATTAGACTCAATAGACCAGTTTTTCAAGTGACGTTTAATCTATTGTTTAGCTGGTAAAGTGACATACCATAACATGAAGCCTAAACTATCAGAATCTATGATGTATTGTCTTCGGCCAATCAGCTGTTGCTGTTGCGTATTACCTGCGTATAAAACGTAAAAAGCCTAGCCGGCCCGAAAACATTTATTAGGGCCCGACGGCCCGAACCCGAGAGTCGGCCGCGTGGAGGCCCGAGATGAAAACCTGGCCCGTGCAGGGCTCTAATCGAACGCCTGCAGCTGCAAGTAGCAGTTTTTAGATGCAAATGACAGAAATGGAATTCCAGAAAACGTTTATCATACTTTTCGTTGGAAGGTCCTGCAAACTTGCAAAATGTATAAAAATTTTTAAAAACTAACCTATATTTTGGGGATTTGATAGATGGTGATTATTTACAATTCGTATCCGTTTTCATATAAAAAAAAAACAATGGAACGTTGGGATTTAAGCTTAACTAATTAATTATTGCCATGGATTTGGGCATACTTCACATTATTTGGCAGCCGATATCAATAAATCAGAAGTAGTTAAAAGGTTGAACTGCGGTAAAAATGGCGTATTTGGAAATAGTTTTTGGAATGTGAAATTTCTGCAAATTATATGCATTATCTTGATGAATAGATATGAGAAGAATACGCAAATACACTCAGTGCGCACGACATCTACCAATGGAAATCGCAACACTCACGATCAAATCTGTGTTACTAGAAAATCGCAGCGTTGCCAGTACGATATTGTGTTTATTATCAAAACATTAATTGTATTACTGTTTAGCAGGCTAACTATGAAATATCCCTCCCACAAATATTGCCCTTTGAGTAAAAATTTTCCTTTTCCCTTTGGACCTTATAATTTCCCACGAATCGGGAAATTTCCCACGAGTTGGTAACACTGCCTGCCTGCCCGCCCCTTGTACGAGGGCACTAAAGGCGATGTTGCCTAAGCAGATAATTTTCCTGTCCCTTTGCACAGGAATTCACGTGGGTTTATATATACAAGGGTGTTGATTACGCATGTGGCCAAACTTGAGGGTGTTATTCCTTACTCAATTTTAAGACAAAAGGTTTATAACGGGTGTGCCGCTAAGGTCGGCCAGCGGCTGCATCTCGGAAAGTATTGGTCACAAATTTTCGGGAACTCTTTTTATAGCTAAACCGGCAAAAAGAAAATACCAGAATAGTAATTTACGTTACAAGACCGGAAAGTGGTGTTTTTCAGGTCGAGACAAGCATTGCTTGGAGAGACCTGCAAAACAGTAATTTTCGGTTGCGTGACTTATAATATTTTTTTTAAAACCGCCACTTCAATATACATTTAATTCTTTATTTTATTTCATTATATATTATTTTTAAATGCGTCGTATGACTTCTCGTAACGGGCTTTTGATTTTACTGGCAATATATCGTAAATCGCTTTTCATGCTTCCAAAATTATCCTAAATTTCTAATTAAATCTCATTTTCCGTGTCGGATAATTCAAAATGTGAATTCATATTTTTAAATTTGCGCACTCGCGAAACAAGTTTGACATAAACAACAAATTAAAAATCAACGAACTGTCACTCGACAATACATCGAAATGTTGTTATCATAGTAACGAAATCAAGGTAGATTGTATTATCAAAGGGCGATTGGAAAAAAAAAAACAGTGACCGGAAATAGTAATTTACGTTACAAGACCGGAAAGTAGTGTTTTTCGGGTCGAGACAAGCATTTCCAGGGCGAGCCATAGGCGAGTCGTGGAAGCTTGGAGACCTGGAAAACAATAATTTTCGGTTGCGTGACGTACAATATTTTTTTTAAGACCGACACTTCGATATATTTTATAATCTACGCGAAACAAGTTTGACATAAAGAACAAAATTAAAAATCAACGAACTGTCACTCGACAATACATCGAAATGTTATTGTCATAATAACGAAATCAAGGTATCTTGTATTATCAAAGAGCGATTGGAAAAACAAAAAAACAGGGTGACAGTGACATTAGAGACCGGAAAAGTGACATTAGAGTCCGGAAAAGATTTTTCCGGTCTCTAATGTCACAGACCGGAAAAGTGACATTAGAGTCCGGAAAAGATTTGTCCGGTCTCTAATGTCACTTTTCCGGTCTTGCGATCGGAAAAAACGTTATTTTCTAGACGAAAAATTGTCCAGAAAGTTTAAATTTTCTGGTCGGTTTTAAAAAAAATCTTTTGGCGGTCCTTCACGTCCATTTTCCGGTCTTGATCGACAATACATTATTTTTTGAACGAAAGATTGTCCAGAAAGTGTATATTTTCTGGTCGGTCTTAAAAAAACGAATAAACACATCAAAGCGCGGTTTTCGACAAAATGTACGTATTTCAAAAATATTATACAAAAAGTATACCGTTCCATATTAGATAATTATAATATTAGAAATTATTCATTCAAGAAAAAGGGAAATATATTATGTAAACATCAATACGAATACATTTTGAAATGCTAATTTTAGCAGCCTTTTGACTACTGAACCATTATGCTACTGCCAGAAAAGCTAATTAAAGGATTCGATGATTATACGATTCATTAGCAGACATAAAATTCTTTCTCGCGCCGTACACTGGCCTACCGAAAGTTTGGATAAACGATTAAAAACCGTGTTATGGAAAGGACACACACCATACCTACTATAGTCAGTATCCTTTCCATAACTTTAAAACAAAATTTGCTACTCGTATTCGATCACTTTTCTTTAATTTTTGGTGTTTTTGATATCTCTACTTATGTTTTTCGCAGTACTGTGAAATGATGCTTTTTATACAGTTTAGCCAATAAGCCTGGTTCCAATTCCATTACATGAAGTAAAAGTTCTAAATCTGCATTTATTTGTTCTGCTCTACCAACGAGTATATTATTATTTATTAAAGGGCGAAATATACGCAAAATGCATATACTTAATGACGTGCTAATATTTTAGGGTGTGATTCCTCAAGTCATTTCGTGAAGAAAAGTTCATATAAACATATATCCTAAACGGCTTAAATTTTTTGCTACAGGGTGTTGAATTCTTTCTTTTTTAGTGCCTTTTTTGTAATATCTCCGAAAGTACTTTAGATAATATTTTAAATTTTGGCATGGGCTAATAGGACATAAAAACACATGTTTTAGTTATAAAAAGTTAGTTTTTTGTCCCACCAGTGGCGTCCCTATAAAAATGTCCTCTGATATTTTTTAGAAAAAAAGTGGTACACCACTGACATTTTTCCATGTGTATATTATTTCTGATTAGCCTGGTCAATTCTACATAAAAATGGTCTTTTGAGTTTTTCTCCTCAGGCACACCGTTCTTAATTAAAATAATTAAATTAAATTAGCTCTACTATTTAGTATTATTATTAACATTGATAATGCAAAATTTTGTTTTATAAAAGTTGTTGGAAATGATCACCTTCACTTAATAGGCAAGCTTTCGCCCGTCATTGCATCGAATAGCGCACTCGTTCAAATATTCCAGGCGAATTCCGTATTGTTTCATAGAAGGCAATTATTCGCTCCCTTAAATTTTCTAAAGTGTTATTGGGAGTTTTATACACTAGAGTTTTAAGATGACCCACAAGAAAAAATCCAAACTATTAAGATCAGGGATCTTGCTGGCCATTGTTGAGCTCCTCCGCGACCTATCTAACGATTCGGATAAACTGCATCTAAATGGTCGCGAACGATTACACTGATATGAGCAGGAGCTCCATCATGCACGTACCACATTTGATTCCTTAGCGCATATGGTACATCTTCAAGTAACACAGGTAGTTCTTCTTGGAGGAAATGCAGATAAGACTGCCGTTAAGGCGTTAATTATGTTTTTAAGAACGTCACCGTTCCAGGATAACTAGATTTATGTGATCAAAAATTATTCAATACTGCAAAATGAAGCTAATTTAATTTAATTATTTTAATTAAGAACAGTGTGCCTAAGGAGAAAAACGCAGGAGACCATTTTTATGTAGAATTGATCAGGCTAATCAGAAATAATATCCACATGAAAAAATGTCAGTGGCGTACCACTTTTTTTCTAAAAAATATCAGAGAACATGTTTGCAGGGACGCCTCTGGTGGGAAAAAAAAATAACTTTCATAACTAAAACATGTGGTTTTATGTCCTATTAGCTCATGCCAAAATTGAAAATATTATCTAAAGTACTTTCGGAGATATAACAAAAAACTCATTAAAAAAGAAAAATTTAACACCCTGTAGCAAAAAATTTAAGCCGTTTACGACATATGTTTATATGAACTTTTCTTCATAAAATGACTTGAGGAATCACACCCTAAAATATTAGCACGTCATTAAGGAACTCATACGCATTTTTTGCATATTTTTCATAAATTATTATTTTAAAAACCTATTTTTATATTTTCGGATTTATCAAAAAATTTAAAACGTTAAAGGTTTATTGCCCAGTTCGGTACTTATTTCAGGGATTTTCCAATCTGAATATTACAATTATTATATTTACATTTTACACAAGGTATTTATTGGGGGGTTTTCGGGTTTTGCAGGCATATTCTGGCATGTAAGTATATTTTTAGGGGTTGTTTATTGCCACTTAATAATGCGTTATTATTACATGCTTAACAAATTGTATTTATATCGATTTGTAATACATACCAACTTCTGTTTTAGTTTGTCGAAAGATTTCAGTATTTTCAGTGTGAAACTAGTAATTTCAAATTTATGTTCAGAATGTCTCTAAGGTGGCGAAAACGTCTTCGTCGATTAAAAATTTTCCGGAGTTAGAGTTTAGTGGAGAAAAAGTATTCTGTAAAGCTTGTACAAAAATTATTGTTTGTGAAAAGAAGTTCCAAATCGATCAACATTTGAAAACACCGCTGCATAAATCAAAGTTACAAAAAATTTAATCTGAGCCACTTCAGCTGAGAACCTGTAATTACCCGGTGGGGAACATGGGTTAAGGCCGCAATATTCTACGCAGAGCATTTCGAAGCCATTAAAGAACTAATTTTGGATTTAGATGACGATTCGCAGTGTGTTGCGCAAAGTAAAGAGTTGTTAAAAAGTGCAAGTGTAGTTAAAGATCTTGTTTTTATTAAGGTTAATTTCAGTTTTATACCGGACATAATATCCTAGGTGGAGAGTAGAAATTTAAGATTAAGAGACTCAATTAGTGTTGTTGAAACTTTTTCCGCTAAATGTAACATTTCCGGTAAAGCGGGATGTCAAGTAAGGAACAAATTTAATGTAACTGTAAAAAAGAATGAAGGATTTAAATACTTAACTGCAGTACAAAGCATTTATGAGGATAAACCATCCAAAGAAGTTGTATCTTGGCTTTATATTTTGCTACCTATTGTCCGATTACATCGGTAATGTTGAAAAAAGCTTCTCTTCATATAAACATATTTTTATTAATAGAAGACAATCCTTTTTAGTTGAAAATTTTGAAAAATGTTTAATATTAAATGCCTTTTATACAATTTTAGGATAAAAAAATTGTTTACTTTTATTTTTCTTTGTTTTTTTTTTGCATTTATATTTTTTAGAACCCAATGTATTTCTTTACCTCATTTTACTATAATAAATAAAGAAATATTGCATAGATACCAGTATGCATATTTGGTAAAAAATGCAAATAATTGCATATTTTACAGGCAAACAAGGCATATAACATATATATGCGCATATTTTGGCTGAATTTCAGTGCATATAATCTGCTCTTTATTAACTACAATGTCTGTATTCGCAAAGTAACGAACAATATTCAGGACTGTTGTTTTGCTTGGAATGGGTATGTCCGGAAACATCTCAGAGGATATTTCGGATACTCTCCGAGAATTATTTTCCATGTAGTACCAGTTAATTATTCGGAGGTAATATCATAAGTGCATCTAATTTTTCCGAAAAAATTGGGAAAAACGAGTTGACAAGTAATTTGTTTGAAACAAATTACTTGTCAACGAGTTATTTGAATTTTTCCATAAAATTAAATTTGGTCAAGTTTGCTTACGTTTAAAAAAAAATTATATAAATCCAACCTTTTTAACACAAAACTGTAGTTAATTAAATACTCCAAAGACGCGTACTTTACGGGGATTTTTTGTTAAAACGAAGAAGTAACGAAATATCGATAAAAACGAAATGGTGAATGCGCCGCAGCGCCTTTTTACCATTCGACTTTTAATATTATTGAAACTTCCCACACATTTTCACAGTAAACTAAAATATGCAAAATTAAATCCGAATTTGCTAGAGAAACTTCTCCTACGCACACCAACGCTTGTATATGGGTTAATTTCCTTAATTAATAGGACTTCCAGAACACTATTAATACAACATAACATACAAAGTCAAATCTAAAACTTTTACCACCGTTAATTGTAACTAGTATTTTTTTAATATTGATATGAAAGAATGAATAATTTATTTAAATAAAATCCGTGAAGAAACGAGGCTTCCAAAAAATACAAGTGTACCCCACACCTAGTGTATACACGGATAGAGTTTGGAAGAGGAAAAACTTTTTTATTAGTAGGTACCTATAGGAAAAAAAGCCATTCTTTATTAAAAAGGCCTGCTTGTGTTGAAACGACTACAATTTTGAATATCAGATTTGCGATTACTATACAGGGTTCGTCACAAACAACATTTTTAGTTTTTTTGGATCTTTTTCTTAATTCCTTGAATTATTAAAGGAATTTTGCTAGTGTCGAAACTACAATTTCAATTATTAGATTTGCGATTACTATACAGGGTTCGTCAGAAACAACAGTTTTTGCTTTTTGGAATTTTTTCAATTCCTTTGATGATTGGTTAAATCATCACTTTGGAAAGAAAAAATGGATTGGAAGGTACCTATGATCCAAATCAGTTGGCACGTAGGAGTCCCGATCTCACAATTATCGACTTTCATTTATAAGGATATCAGAAGCCACATATGTATAAAACCAATTTCAATAATACCTATCTTAGATCTTTTGAAAGAAAAAAATAAGAGTAGTTATTGCAAATATTGTCACAATACAGCAAGTTAGGAACTGTTATCGGGAATTCAGATGTCGAGTTGAACTATGCGCTAACTCGGTGGTACCACGTTTGAATAAAAGTTTTGTAATTTATGATGAATTATAATGAATGAATTGAAGAAATATGACGTGTAATAATAAAATTACTTAAAAAGTAGGCAAATAAAAAATGGTTTTCTTACATCAAAATCGTTACTCGGCCAGATATAAAACCATATTCGAAGTAAGAAAGCAACAATAGTTGTTTGTTTCTAAGTAAATTTATTTTTCCGTCGACCGTGTATTTACAACCTTAATTAATGTATAAAAAATCATACATTAATGGCCCCTATTAATGCATGATTTTTTTTTATTAATAAACGATTTTAGGCAACCAAACATACTACAAAGCACGCACTGCCGCGTACATAATGGCGTTGCCATATTTTCTGTCGATGTCAATAAGTTTGAAATTCAAAAATTTGTTATAATATGTAGTTTGGTTCTAAATTTAAAAAAAATATAATCTATTAACAAGACAATCGACGGAAAAATATTGTAACTAACGCGTATATTAAATAGCGATTAATACACTAGTTTGTTAAATTACTATTAAACGAAATCCAAAAAATTAAAAATGTTGTTTCTGACGAACCCTGTATAGTAATCGCAAATGTGGTATTTGAAATTGTAGTTTCAGCACAAGCAAAACTAATTTAATAAATCAAGGAATTGAAAATTAGAATTGAAAAAAAATCTGAAAAAGTAAAAATGTTGTTTTCGATGAACCCTGTATAGTAATCGCAAATCTGATTTTCGAAATTGTAGTTTTAGCACAAGCAGACGTTTTTATAAAGAATGACTTTCTCTTCTATACATAAAAAACTTGGATTTCCCCTCTTAAAAGATCTATTCTTTAAAGGATAAGCCTTTCAGAACAAAATAAAAAATTTCCAAGCCTCGTATCTCCGGAACGACTGAAAATAAATATTTACAACCATAGTTTTTTAAAGTTTAAATAAAAAATGGAATGCAATGGGCACTTCGCAAAAACCATTGTTGGTTTTGATTGTGGTAAGTAGGAAAATCGCTAATCGGGTGAGCACTTTAAAACTGTCTCTGTACAATAGTTGTCGTAATCCATTTGTAAAAAAATAAACCGATCTCCCGGTTCCCGTTTCAATACTTTCAATAGGTTAACGTGAGAAGACTGGTTTCTCTTCAAAAGCTATTCCTTCGCCGACTGTGTCCTTTTCTTTGTTGTTTTTATGGCTTATACTCTTATACCGTCGCCACTGAACACAAAAATATATTTATATCTTTAACACAGGCAGCTGGTATTTTGCCAATTCGAACGATATGTTTTCTAATTACAGTTCGCAGGAGTGCGAAACAAAGAAAAACAATTAAAAAATTCAGTTAATTTCTATGTAGGTACTATACCGTGCGAGCAAAAATTATTTGCATTTGCATCTAAGGACGTAATGCTTAGCCGTAGAGCTTAATACCTGTTGGGTGTCAGTAACTAAATGAATTAACAATCAATCAGTTATTCCGTCATCTTTGACAGTCGTTACAAGCAATTTGATTCATCGCTAATTTTTCCAATTTCTTGAACAATTCACACAATGGGCTTTACGGAACAGCACAAAACATTTATGGTTGAAGCGTATTTTCGAAACGGGGTTAGAGTAAATGGTGAGGCAATACAATCCGGGTTTGTGCATGGACGATTTTCACGAACATTTTCCTAACGTTGCTTTTATTGCTGGGGATTTTTATCATTCCCTGAAAAGAACCGTGGCTGTGTTTAGGGAAACGGGTTCAATATAAGTAACACAAAAAAGGAGCAGGAAGACCATCTGTAAGAACAGAAGAACTTGTTGCAAACGTTCGTGAAATAATGCAAAATACGCCAACAAATTGTATAAGACGCCTGTCTCAAGAAGTGGGAAGATCTTATGGAACATGCAGGACTATTCTTAAGAATCAGCTAAATTTATTACCTTATAAAGTGCAAGTATTCCAAGAAATACAAGCCGCAGATTTTGAAAGACGCAGGAATTACTCTCAATGGTTTACCCAAAATTTATTGGAAAGAAATGATTTATTAGACCTGACATTTTTTTCGGATGAAGCCTGGTTCCACCTCTCCGGTTATGTGAATTCTCAGAATACACGCATGTGCGAAGTAGTAAAAATCCCCATTTTTTTGTAGAGTCCACATTGCACCCTCAAAAAATTGGTGTCTGGTTAGCTGTTTCCCGAAGAAGAATTGTTGGTCCTATTTTTTTCCATGACACAGTTACAGCACAGCGGTATAGAGACAATATTTTGAATCCATTTGTGGAGCAATTACTTAGACGAACTACGTTTTGGATATTTTCAGCAGGACGGTGCATACATGCACTACCGCCGAAACTATTAACTACTTACGCAATTTTTTCGACGACAGATTGATCAGTTTTCGATCAGACATTGAATTCCCACCTAGATCACCTAGTTTAACGGTTATGGATTACTTCGTTTTTTCTCATTTAAAGAACACTATTTTTAAAACACCAGTTGCAAATTTAGAACAATTACAAGAAAGGATTATTCAAGAATGTGGTAACATTTCTCCAGAGATGCTGGACACTTTCGAAAATATGAAGAGACGTGTGAACAATGTGGTAACATTTTTTCAGAGAGCTGGTCAACACTTTCGATATGCTTGGAGCATGGCGGTGGCCAATTTCAGCAATTTATGTAATTATTTTTCTTTTTCTTTCTGTATATTCTTACTTTGTTAATTTTGTAAAAAACAAAAATAAATTTGTATTTGTCTACTTGTTTTATTACTCATTCGTTTGGCATATCATGTCATAATATGAATTTGACAAAATTTTAACCTAGATTTGGTTAGATAGGTATATCGTCCCCATATTATCATTGTGATCTAAACCAAGCCCTACGTTTTTTAATCCAAGCCCTCTTTGATGCAAATAATTTTTGCTCGCACGGTATTAGTGTGTCGTAGAGCGATATTCAACTTAGTTTAAACCGGCAGATTGTGAGCTACTACGCTACTGCTGCCTATAATGTTGAACATGCACTGTGCGTTGTTTTTGTTCGAATATAATGTTAGTCAAGCAGAACAGCAATCAAAACTGCAGTCTGGCTACTTAAAACTCCCACTATATGCAAAAAGGTTTTTTGGGGCACTTCCCCCACATCAATATCCAACCGCACGCCACTGTGCACCATTACCTATATCTTGTATCAAATTCTCTGGTAGGTATTGTTTTGAAAATAAGGTTGTTATTGATTGCGAGTGAAAAATAAAATTAATTACGAAAATTTTAAATATAGAGTACAAGACGGAAAATGCTATAAAGTTTTATTACAATTTTCATGTTAAAATCACATAAATAAAGCCGTATATTTTTCAAACTTTGTAAATTTGACTAACCTATAAATCCTGCTGATAAATTATATGGTTTTATATACTGGCCACTATAAAAATTATATATTTTATATGAGTAAGTTGTTATTATTGGTTATTGTATAAAATATCATTAGTCGTAAAATTGTAATCTTTAAAGCGCAATACCTGAATACTACTTTTAATTTATTAGATCATAATTTCTGTAAAAAATGTGTTTTACCAAGGTATTGTTACTAAATAAGGATAATTATAACTTTAATGATAAAGTAATAATGATTCTAAGAAGTATGTTGTTTGGCGATTTCTCGTATAACACAACAATAAACAAGCTTACGATTGGTCGATTAGGTTTTCTTGTAAAATGTTTAAAGGCAAAAACGATTTTTTTTAAATAATCAACCTTACGGTAGGAGTATCAACCTGCTTGCCAACCTATAACCTATTTCGCGTGTATTTATTTATTTTTTCTAGCTTTCACACAAAATTTAAATAAAATCAGCATCGACTTGATATTGACTTGATATAATAGGTAATAATTGACATATTTAATAAATATCACGGAATTTCATTACTTATTTTAGGAGAATTGTATAGCGAAGAACATCAGGTAAGATTTTTTTTAACATTATTATGTCACTGTTCTTTCACAATACAGTTCTCCCAAAATTAGCAATGAAACAAATTGATGTTTCTGTAGTATATCAGATATAACCTAAAGAATGAAGAATGTGCCGACGATATTGATTTTATTTAAATGTTCTTCTTCTTTGAGTGCCTATCCGTTCCGGATGTTGGCTATTAACCCAGCAATTATCACCTTGTTGACCGCAGCTCGAAAAAGACCAGTGGTGGTCATTGCAAACCATGTTCTTAGGTTTTTCAGCCATGAAATTCTTCTTCGTCCTGATCCGCGTTGTCCAAGGATTTTTCCTTGTAATATCTGTTGAAGTAACTGGAATCTGTTCGGGTTTCTCACAATATGTCCTAAATATTCGAGCTTTCTGGACTTTACCGTGATAAGTACTTCCTTTTCCTTGTTAATCCTCATCACCTCCTCGTTGGTAACGTGATCGGTCCATGATATACGTAGCAATCTACGGTAAAGCCACATTTCAAAAGTCTCCAGTTTTTTGCTTGTAGCTTTAGTCAGCGTCCACGACTCTACCCCGTACAGAAGAACGGAGAGCACATAGCAGCGAAGTAATCTTATCTTTGTTGTTAGGGTTAGATCCCTGCTTCTAAAAACATTTCTCATTTTCAAGGATATCGCCCTGGCCTTCTCTATACGACATCGAATTTCTTGTGAGTGGTCCCACTTGTCGTTAACGGTATAGTTCCAAGATAGGTGTATTTACTCTTTCAATCTGCTGCTGGCCTATTGTTATTCTTCCTGCTGCCACTGCGTTTTTACTGATCACCCTAAATTTTGTTTTACTACTATTCAGATCAAGGCCATATTGTTTACTTATTTGTGTTATTTTGGTCATGATTTCTTGGAGATCTTCCAGGCTGTCCGCGAACACTAAGTATCATGCATATCTAATGTTATTAATGCGGTTCCCGTTTATTAGTATACCAAATTCCGTTTCCTCACATGCTTCTTTAAATATTTGTTCGGAGTAGATGTTAAATAATAACGGTGAGAGCATACACCCCTGCCTTACACCGCGCAGTATCTCTATTTCTTCTGTTTTCTCTCCTTCCACTCGAACTTCCAGTACAGGTTGATAATTATTCTAATATCCTTGTCGTCCAAACCAACGTTCTTCAGTATTTCAACCATGTTTCCATGTTGAACTCTATCAAATGCCTTTAAGTAATCTATAAAACAGGCATAGACATCGCAGTTAACATCTCTACTTCTCTGGAAGAGTACCTGTATGCAAAATAATGCCTCTCTTGTTCCAACAGCATCTCGGAAGCCGAACTGTGTATTTGACATTTGCTCTTCACAAAGTTTGTATACTCTTCTGTGTACGACCATTAGAAACACCTTTAGAAAATGGCTCATCAGACTAATAGTTCTGTATTCGTTACATTTCTTAGCACCAGATTTTTTGGGAAGCGTGATAAATTCTGATACGAGCCAGTCTTGAGGGAGATATCCATTATCATTTTTATTTAAATGTTAGTCAATAAAATAACAAACTAAAAAATACAAGGCGAAATAGGTTATAGGTTGGCAATAGATCGAATGACGTTGATAATTCCACCTTAATGTAAAAAGAAAAGCCGATTTAATTGGTTAGGTAGATATGCTTCATAATTATTGATGAATTTCCATAATCGCCCAGCCCTACTCGTACAAACATAATGGGCTTTTTCACTACATTTTGATTTTTACCCTATCCCATAGAGAAAAAAAAATTCTGCGGTTTCAGTTTTTAAAGTAGTCCATTGACAACAACAACAAAGCAGTCGCTGAAAGTCGTTAAAACATAACCCTTACGTTTATGGTATTGTTTTTACTTTTTTTTTTGTGTTTGTGATTGTTTGTACTTTCTTTGGGTTTGTTCGTGGAATGGATAAGTCAGCTAAGTGCCAAAAGTTTAGTTTTAAACTAGTAAAAAGAAAACTGTCTGTAAGACTGAATATAAACGCTAGTAAAGTTTTATTTATTTTTTTATATGTTTTTTAGTGTTATTAAAATACCCTGACAAAAATTTAGAAATCCAGCTTATATATGATTCCAGCAGGAGGGGGTGAAAATCAGGGTGAAAATATCATGATATTTTCGAAAGTATCATATCAAAGGATATATATCCGACATATAAATCATTTTAAGATATTTCTTTTTAATGAAAGGACAATTATTTCGATCAAAAACATACTACTTATCTTGAAAACTAAATATTTTTGTAGGATACTTATTAAAGTAAACTGACTTTAAAAAACATTACCTAAACTAATGAGTAATGACTAAACAGATAAATCATAAAGGTTAATAATTATAAGATATCCAATAAAAAAAAAAGGTGAACATATTTTCAAAACGGACCCACCCTTATTAGTTAAAAACATAAAAACTTTTTTTTTGTTTGATTTGTCGATTGATATATTCTGAATAATCGAAATTTAAAAAAAAATAATTATTGAATATATCGTGATATACCGGGTGTTTCTCAAAAGACGTTCACCCCTATAACTTTTCTGTATTTATAGCTATTAAAATAAAATTTTGAGACTATGCATAAGAGATGAGTCTGCATTTATTGACATAATTTTCAATTTGTTAGCACTTCCGGTTTGACCGGAAGTGATATTGACTTTTAAATTTTTTTTAAATGGGACATCTTGTATATTTTTACTTATTAGGATTCAGCATAACATTCTGAGTAAAATGACACCTCACTTTTCATTTTTTGGCGTGTAATAACATTTTTATGTTTATTTTTTATTTTCAATCCAGAGTGCTAAAAATTAATTAAATGTGTTAATTTATAGTCAAGTAGTATATGAAAATTAAAATTATATCATAATAATTGACTTTCTAAGTTTCACAAGCGTTTAAAAAATGAACCGTTGACGTTTACTCCATTTTTCCAAGTGGAACGATGATAGTTCACTAGGATATTTAAAACGAGCATTTTTTTTCCAACAATTTGATACCATACACTCCTGTGCTATTTTAAAATGGACACGAAAAAATTTGCTTTAAGTCCCAATCGCAAATTTAAAAGCGTTATCATTATTGCCGCCCTGTCTTTTCTAAAGAAATATAAAGGCGGCTTTGAAAAACAATGGAATGATTTTAAAAACCTATATAGGGTTTTAAATTAAAATTGTAATTTCGTTTCGTTTATTAAACTTAAATGGTTAGTTTTACTAGAAATGAACAACTTGAAATGCTCCTAATTTTTGGAGTGACCAGAAAAAGTCTTCTGAAGCTGCAAGATTGTATGTATTGTATGTTTTATAAACTAATGATATTACAACTTTACATTAAAGCCATATTGCTTTTCAAAACCTTCCATTGTTTTTCAAAGCCGCCTTTATATTTCTTTAGAAAAGAGACGGCGGCAATAATGCATTTAACGCTTCTAAATTTGCGAATGGGATTTAAGGCAAATTTTTTAGTGTCAATTTTAAAATAGCATAGGAGTGTATGGTATCAAATTGTTGAAAAAAAAAATGCTCGTTTTAAATATCCTAGTGAACCACCATCGTTCCATTTGGAAAAATGGAGTAAACGTCAAGAAAACAATATTTCATTTTTTAAACGCTTGTGAAACTTAGAAAGTCAATTATTATGACATAATTTTAATTTTCATATACTACTTGACTATAAATTAACAGATTTAATTAATTTGTAGCACTCTAGATTGAAAATAAAAAATAAACATAAAAATGTTATAACACGTCAAAAAATGACAAGTAAGGTGCCATTTTACTCGGAACGTTATGCTGAATCCTAATAAGTAAAAATATACAAGATGTCCCATTTAAAATACCAAAGTCAAGGTCACTTCCGGTCAAACCGGAAGTGCTAACAAATTGAAAATTATGTCAATAAATGCAGACTCATCTCTTATGCATAGCCTCAAAATTTAATTTTAAGGTCTATAAATACAGAAAAGTTATAGGGGTAAACGTCTTTTGAGAAACACCTGGTATATCAAACTATAAATATTATGATATATATCATGATATATATATCACGATATATATCGCTTGATATATATCCTACGAACCCTGGTGAAAATAGCAAAAAAATATGTCCCCTGAGAACTAAGGTTCCCGTGTTCGAGCGAATTTTGATTTATTTATTAACAAGAAAATAAACCTGGGTGGAAAGTTTTCGGTGTGCCACCCTGTGTATATTACTCAGAGTTGATCAATAATTTTAATCGCCAGTGTAAAGGCACCCTTAGTATCCAGGATAAATAAACAAAGAACTGCTTAAATTGCTTAAATATAAAAAAATTATTTCCAAGCATAAACGAACAAATAGTATTTAAAGTCTTTTAGCTCTTTGTAACGAGGCTTCATCCCCATTTAGAAAATCCATTTTAGATCGGGAAATAAGGGTAATAACCTACAGAGGGCCTATCACCGTCTGAACCTTTAATCCCGAAAAAGGAGAAACACAACCACTAATCCCCAGGGGAACGTTGGAAAAGTATTATTTCTTTTAAGGGTCATTTTGTGACAAATATTTTTGGCCAGAGAAAAAAAATGCATTTAAATCTGTTAGAATAGTAAAGTATTTTTCAGAATAAATGGTTGACTCCGTTTAACTACCTGGGACGTTTTGCAAGAGCCCGGCCGTAAAAATGCAAATAAACTGTCGGTCAGGATCGGATTATAATTAGTAACTATAGCAGGTAATATTTAACTATCTTGTGTATCTATTTATAAATAATATATTATTAATAACGAATTAAATATCTAAAGCCCTACCCTGTAGTGTATTTGCTTGTTGATTGTGTATAACAATGGGATTAAACGGGTAGTTTTATTGCAGTCAATAAGTCGATACCATTTAGGGTGAAAAATACTTTACTTACTATTTGACTTTTGACGACCAAAAAAAAAAGATAAAGGACAGTGCAATAATTAAAATAAATAAATAAAAACCTAAAAATTTTAAGTTTATTGTCAAGTATCACGTTCGTCAAGTTTTTAGAGGAATTTTTAAAGGGTTCTGGTCATGTCCAAGATTTAATTCAAGGGTATTATTTAACCCCCGTTGAGTTTTATAGCAAAATAATGGATTTATTAGGATTATTTTTAAGTGAGCTACTAAGTCCCTATTAAATTGATTATTTGCAAGCGCAACATCAAAGCATTTAAATGATAAGTAAATTTGGGAATCGTCTGCATATAAATGGTTGAGATTATTAATCGCTATTTAATATACGCGTCAGTTACAATATTTTTCCGTCGATTGTCTTGTTAATAGATTATATATTTTTTTTAAATTTAGAACCAAACTACATATTATAACAAATTTTTGAATTTCAAACTTATTGACATCGACAGAAACTATGGCAACGCCATTATGTACGCGGCAGTGCGTGCTTTGTAGTATGTTTGGTTGCCTAAAATCGTTTATTAATAAAAAAAAAATCATGCATTAATAGGGGCCATTAATGTATGATTTTTTATACATTAATTAAGGTAGTAAATACAAGGTCGACGGAAAAATAAATAACAATACGATAAAAAAGAGGGCCCAGAATACTACCCTGTGGTACACCCGCGGTGACACCAAGAGTTTCAGAAAACTGGCCATTCAGGCTAACTCCTTGAACACTATCAGACAAATAGGATGACAGAAGCGCACACGCAGCTTGACCAAATCCAGTAAATTTCAAAATTGCTACAAGGAGGTCGTGGATGAATCATATCAAAAGCTTTAGTGTAATCTAAAAGAACAAGGACAGTAGCCGTGTTTTTGTCCTGCGCTCGCATTATATCGTCGCGTCGGTTAGATGACACGATTACGGGTCACATAAGCATTCATTTGATATTCCATAATATTTTCCCATATTTTAGAGAGGGTGGGCAAGATAGATTTTGATCGTAAATGACCAAAATCGAAAAAAACTGAGTGGACCTCCGCAAACGTTGGACCCCATCTCTATACAATGACGACTGGAAAACCACATTTTTATCACTAAAAAGTCTTTTAATATAATTTGTTTAATAAATTTTGATTTAGACCCTACCGCATAGTGGAATAAAAAATAAAATTTTCTATGGTTTCACTTTTTAAAATTTTAAAATATTTATTGAAAAAATAGTTAAAATACTTTCTTTAATAAACACTCGCGAAACCAGCGACCAGCGATCCACAACACAAATCAACAAATCGCAGAGACTGGTACTGAAGGTCGACCCTCCGGCATCTACCTGAATTATATCTCGAGTCCGTCTCTTTTTAACACGCTTTTATTAGCTTCACCTGTATGTTTGTTTGTATGTCTGTTTGTAACCGAGTTCTTTGAACCCGATTTTGACCGACTTTAAACGGTCAGATTTAATTCAAATTTTGTAGAACCGCTGACAATACAATAATCTACACGCAAAAAATTCTCCTGTAAAATTTTGACACCACACACAGGTATAAAATGAAGAAGCGATTTTGACGAAACAAATTATGGTGTCGCATAGTATTCGATGCGGAGCCTTCGGGAAAAATAAGCAAAAAATTCTCTTGTCAAAATTTGACAGCTGTCAATATGTCAAATCGTTTAAAAAAAATGATATTAATGAAAAAACTATAAGGTCGTATGTATATTGACGGTGGAAAATGGAAAAAAATACGCAAAAAATTCTCTTGTCAAAATTTGACACCTGTCAATATGTCAGAATTATTACAATAACCGATAGTAATACAAACGTGGGGTCGTATAGATATTGTCGCTAAGAATAGAGCAAAATTAGAAAAAAAATTCAACCCGTCAAAATAAAATTTTTAAATGAAAAATGAAAAATATATATAGTTTAAAAAAACTAAAAAACACGCTTTAATAATTAATCAAACTAAAAAGCGGAAAATAAATATAGTTTAAAATAATTCTTGAAATTCTTATATAGGTAGAAAATAATAATGAACGATAAACATTAGTATTATAGTGAAAAAAAAGCGTGGGGCGCTTTGTGCTATATTTTTCGTATATCGAGCACCCCACGCTTTTTTCTCAATAATACTAATGTTTATCGTTCATTATTATTTTCTGCCTATATTAAGAATTTCAAGAATTATTTTAAACTATATTTATTTTCCGCTTTTTAGTTTGATTAATTATTAAAGCGTGTTTTTTAGTTTTTTTAAACTATATTAATCTTTTCTATTTAACCTACTGGAACAAGGATACCATTATAATCGGTGACGAATGGCAAATAAAAGAATTGCACGGATAATGGAATGACGTTACTAAGTATCTGATCTGCTGGATACGGAGCCCCTCAGCAGGCCGGGTCCCCCCGCAGTGCTGTCTGCTCTGTGAAAAAAGTAAAAACTTACTTTATTATAAAAGAAAACGAAAACTATAGCTACGGATGTCTATACTAAAAATATCGATTAAACGACGAATGTCCATTAGAAAGCGAAAGGAAATGCGAATCAGTCGTGAATCGTTCAACAATATGACAACGCCGCAAAATGCCAATGCGCATGAAAATTGCGAGGGGCTCGTCTTGCACGTAAACCACCTTGCACTTTCCAGCCAGGCAGGAATAAATTTGTACGCCGACGACGACGTAGAAACACACGGTGATTTTAAAAGCACTGTTGTCAGGTCAGCTTCTACAATTATTCGTAACCCAAATGTTGTGGATAATCTAGTATTACTATATGACTCAGCATTTACATCGAAATCGAATTATAATATAGGTTTTTATACAGTGTCACCAGTAAAGTCCGCATCATATGGGATTTTAGTATTGAAAATACTACTGGGTGCGTATATACGGGTCTATTTCATGAAAAATGAACGCGACATGCGACATGCACATAAATAACACGGCGGTGAAGTCTAAACAAACATCCGAGCAGCACAGGATCGATGACATCATCTGCTGAGTATTAATATTGTTTTGTTTTGGGTATCGGCATTTATTTGCTGAGTATTAATATTGTTTTGTTTTGGGTATCGGCATTTATTATTATATTTGTTGATATTAAGAAAATATGGCCGGGAGAGAGAACAGTTAGTAGATAGTTATTAATGATACTAGTTCGATGAACACTATAATGAAACGTGTGCAACGTTACAGTGTCACCAGTAAAGTCCGCATCATATGGGATTTTAGTATTGAAAATACTACTGGGTGCGTATATACGGGTCTATTTCATGAAAAATGAACGCGACATGCGACATGCACATAAATAACACGGGGGTGAAGTCTAAACAAACATCCGAGCAGCACAGGATCGATGACATCATCTGCTGAGTATTAATATTGTTTTGTTTTGGGTATCGGCATTTATTTGCTGAGTATTAATATTGTTTTGTTTTGGGTATCGGCATTTATTATTATATTTGTTGATATTAAGAAAATATGGCCGGGAGAGAGAACAGTTAGTAGATAGTTATTAATGATACTAGTTCGATGAACACTATAATGAAACGTGTGCAACGTTAGGCGTCAGCCGAGTGGTTTAATTGCACAAGTTTCATTAACAAAGTTCATATCGAACGTGTATCATTCAAAATTTAATCTACGACAGTGCAAATAGATTTTATTCGTCTAAATTTCATTGATATCAGATAACGTTTTTGTAATTTTTAAAATTTTCAGGTGTCCATATTAGTCGATATCATGGTAACAGCATTTTTGATTGTTTCAATTTCGATAAAATTGGAAAAAAATAAACAGTAAATGTCGCTGAAACAAAGCGAAATAGCGTGGCGGTCTTAGCGTATTAGGTACACAGAAAGTCGGGGGAGAATGGATATACCAATCCAAAACATTTCATAGCCGACTTAAGATTTAGACATTTCATGAACAAAGAGTACAAGGACCAGCAGGTAAATGGCTGTGTATAGCTAAAGAAATAATTTTGTCGCTATTTTTGAAAAGGTGGTTTTGAGGTCTCTTCAATATGTACTAATATACAGATTATCCTATATTTTTCATTTTAACAAAACAGTCAAATTTACACATTTCTAAGTATAATAATTTAATTATTATTTCAAACTAAATCGGAGCATCCATGCAGTCATATCATAATAACGCGTGATAGCGGCACGTTACATACTCACAGATAGGAGTAATCTGTGCTGTGACATAATGGTTTCCTTCTCGCCACTGTATGTGGTAGGTATTTTCAATACGCCTATGGATACTTGCGTAAGATGCAAGATCTGTGATTTTTTTTTAATTAATAGCTTTATTCAAAATTTGACTTTGGCATCAAGTTCTGCTTTGATCGAGATGAAAATTAAGCAAAAAAATAGTAGTCACCTGATTCGCATTATCTATCAAATTTTAAGTAATTTTTTCCAAAAAAATAATTCAAAAGTGGGGTTATTTCTGAAAATATCGAAAAAGTTATTAGAAAAAGTTGTTTTAAATGCAGTTTCTAGCCCACATGCAAAATTTTAGCTGCATAAGATAATTTTGATTTTTACCTATATTTTGTAAATTGCACCACTTTTGCAAAATAATACTCAACGCAACCTACATAAAACTTCTCAGTTTTGACAAGGCTTTATTTCAGATACATTTTCTTTAAAGTAGCGCCATATTAAATGTGTGTTTTTCTACAAAATCAAAATTGGGCTATTAAAATTTGGTCGTATGTGATGCAAAGTTAATTTGTTTTTGACCCTGTATAAGGTAACTTCATAAAATAAGTATTTTTGAAAAGGTAGTTTGTGTCTGAAAGTAATACACCTTAATATTAAGACAAAAAAGAACACAGTGTCATCAGTAAAGTGTTTTTAAGTGGAATTTTTTTTTATTTTAACAACGTAAAGTTTATCTATTTTCAACGATTTAATTTAAACCCCTATATTATAATTTATTATTAAGCTATGTCATAATAACACTCGAGAAAAAAGCGACAACATTGCAGGCACGTGAACACTACCTCCGGCTCCGGAAGTATAACGTTCAACGTAATATTATCGTTTATTGTAATTGTACCAATGTTTGAATGTTATTTCTGAAGAAACATTATACATAAAATATAATATGTTTGAATACCTATATTTTGCACAAATATGAGCTGACCTACTATTTTTTGCAAAGCTAATAACAATAAAACGTGCCATGCAATAAACAATAAGGCCTCAACGTGATGTTTATACAAAAAGCATTTATGCCCAATAGGGCAATGTTAAAACTTTTATAATATGAGATTATTCGTTATATTATAATATGTGTGACAGAGCAGGACTACGTGGTAAAAATGGCAACTATTATTGTAAAAATATTGAGCCTAATGAATAAAAATGTAGCGATTGCTTTTTGTCTTCAATTATGGCTGAATATATAAACGTCCGTAAAAGAAAAATCTACAGTGTTCATAAAAATTGCAGATAATATGATGATTTGAGAATGTTATATCGATTTGACTGCGAAGATGTTGAGTGGTTGGCAAATTATTTTTTGACTGATACTGGTAAAAGGTGCACTGTCGCCTTTAAATAAGATTAAAGTATTTATGCTGTAATTGTCGGATCCGGGCTTTCAAAATTCTGTAGGTGAAGAACTCGGTGTTTACCAAACTACTGTCTGTAAGACATACACTTCTGTAATGGATGCAGTTTTAGAGAAGGCCAATATTTTTATTAAATTTCCTACAAGTGCTGAAGCTAAACGGTTGTGGTCAAAGATATACCGGATTTTATTTTTCTTCAATTTGTGAACGAATATCAATTATTGCTTGTCTTTAATTTCTTCGTCACTACTATCACTTTCCTCATTTTCACTGAAATCTGCCATATCACAAATATAAGTTTCCTATTTTCTACAAAAACGTAACAGATTACTATTATACTAAATAAATAGTGTGTATATAATGTATTTACGTCAAATCTTTTGCAAATTAGACACCAAACTGAACATAAAATCTATAATCTGAACAAGTGGATAAGCCACGTTTGAACTTGTGTTGAATAAGCATTTGCTGCAGAGGTGTAAGAAAAACAGCAATTGCTTCAAAATTTTATTCATATCCAGATCTAGCAATTGCTTTTACTTATAGCATTTGCTAGTCAAGCAATTGCTTTTACTAAAAAGTAATTGCTTCAAGTAATTGCTTAATTTTTATTCATTAGGCTCATACACTTAAAGTCAAACGTATTTGTTATAGTGGCTTGTTCGCCATTCTTTTTTTTTTTGGGACCCTGCGGAATATTAACTTTTTAAGGACCATGTAGTTCCAGTCCGATCCTGGAGACCATTAATTTCATTCATAAGATCATAAGTGTCCTGTTTGCCAATACCTCGCTAATCCAGAATGAAACGATAAACAAAATAGCATCGTAATCCGTTATCATACGTTGTATAAACAAAACCAACTGAAAAACAAATAATAATAATAATAAATACTTCAAATAAATAATGTCTAAGGAAATGCAAGTAATGCAAAATATGCATAATTGTGGGTTGGTTTACTCCTTATACATATTATGTTGATAATATTTTTTTTAAATATAAACGCGTTTATTGAAATTCAGGACAGTTATTTTCAAATATGTACTTACATATTTTTATGATGTTATGACTTCTTGTTTTTTTATTCTAATTATAGTAGGTACTTTTGGAAAGAAGTATTTTCTATCAGTAGGTATAAAATAAATGATCCGAAACATATTTAATCATTTAATATCAAATAATCTTTATTCAGTTATTTGAAAAACTGGTATTATTGTCAAAAAACTTAATTTAATTCTGTACCATCTTTAATATCTAAAATTCTTGAAATAATGATTTTTCGTCATTTTGTTTTTTTAACAATATTTCGTTTCTTGTTCGTTTAATCCAAAAATCGGCCAAATACTAGCGATTGCAACCCCGTGATCCCGAAAGTTTCGGGATATTTAGTGTCCGAAAATACCAAGAATCTACAATTTTAATCCTGGAAAAAAAACGATCACCAAAATTATTTTAGTCTCGGGATCAATTAAAATCTGATCCCAAAATAATTCAGAATTAGTTACCTACTCTTTTAAATTTTGAAATTTAATAGTCGAAGGTATTACCGACCGCATATACCGTGCGAGGAAAAATTATTTGCATCAAAGAGGGCTTGGATTAAAAAACGTAGGGCTTGGTTTAGATTATAAAGATATGGGGACGATATATCTAACCAAATCTAGGTTAAAATTTTGTCAAATTCATATTATGACATGATATGCCAAACTAATGAGTAATAAAATAAGTCGACAAATACAAATTTATTTTTGTTATTTACAAAATTAACAAAGTAAGAATATACAGAAAGAAAAAGGAAAATAATTACATAAATTGCTGAAATTGGCCACCGCCTTATGCTTCAAGCATAAATTCACACGTCCCTTCATATTTTCGAAAGTGTTGACCAGCATCTCTGGAGAAATTATTTCAGGAACGGCGTTTGCAACAAGTTCCTCTGTTCTTACAGATGGTCTTCCTGCTCCTTTTTTGTGTTGTATTGAACCTGTTTCCCTAAACACAGCAGCGGTTCTTTTCAGGCATTGATAAAAATCCCCAGCAATAAAAGCAACGTTAGGAAAAAAATGTTCGTGTTCGTGAAAATACGCTTCAACCATAAATGTTTTATGCTGTTCCGTAAAGCCCATTGTGTGAATTGTTCACGAAATTAGAAAAATTAGCGATGAATCAAATTACTTGTAACGACTGTCAAAGATGACGGAATAACTGATTGATTGTTAATTCAGGTAGTTACTGACACCCAACAGGTATTAAGCTCTACGGCTAAGCATTATGTCCTTAGATGCAAGACCCTCTTTGATGCAAATAATTTTTGCTCGCACGGTATTATATAGATCTAAATTATTGATAAATTGACGTTTTTTGCGCCATTACTTTCGAAAATAAACAATGTGAGAGTAGTTTATTTATAATTATTATACTTTTCAATACAGGATTACATATTTTGTTTTCGCTCTTTTGATTAGATTTTTCAAAAAAAAATAGTATTTTATTTTGGTGAAATATTTCGGGATTAATCCCAAGATCCCGGGATTCAATATCTCGCTCCCGTAATCCCGGGATAACAACAACCTTGGGATTACAATCCCTACTCTTTATCCTTATTCTTTGGAGTACAATTTCTTAAAAAAAGTTGGATTTATAAATTTAAAAAAGCGGAAAAAGAAATATGCGCAAATTTGATAAAATTTAGTTTTATGCTTTTATTAATTTAAAAAATAATTTTGTTTTAAATTTAAAACACTAGGTATGTTACCCGAAGCCGGGTATTTGTCCGCGTTTTGGAGAAAATGCAAAATAAATAAAATATTGATAAGAAAATGGAATGACGATTGCGTCACTAGTGTTTGCTCTTAATCAAAATATCTTATTTAGATAAATACAAATATAATATTTTACTTATATTTATTTAACAATCAATCTGGTTTCAGCGCTCATTTTAGCACGATATTACTATGTAAACCTATTGGATTCAAATTTGTTAACAGTATTGTTTTTCTAGATCTGGCCACGGCTTTTGATTTTCTAAATAATGACTTACAACTGGCAAAGGTTAAATATACATATAGGATTTAGTAAACACACTTGTGAATGATTTGCAAATTGTTTATCAAATAGATTTTAAATACAAGAAGTTCAAACGAATTTCTTTATGATGTTTCAAATTCATCGAAAGTATTGAAAGGACTACCTCAGGTGGTACTGGGTCCTTTATTATTTATAAATAAAAAACGACTATGCATTAGATTTGATTGATAAATGAGAATCTTTTAAATGTGTCCAAAGTAATAAAGGATCATGGCGTGAAACTTAACGAAAACAAAACAACTTTACTTTTAATCGGTCCGAAATGTATTCATTCAAAAATAATAATCAACACCGATTTAAAAGTTATTACTGATGATGCGAAATCGTTGGTAACATCCGCTAGAAACCTTGTAATCATTTTTGATCAATATTTGACCTTAGAAGCTCATATAAAAAAACATAATAAAAAATGCTTATTATACACTTAAAATATTATATAATTTTAAATTGTACTTAAACACTGTTACAAAATTAAGACTTGTAAATTCTATTATTATAAATGGTTTGTTTAGACATAAAAACATAACTTATAAAAACAAACAAAAGTTACAAATATTGCAAAATAATCGTCTAAGATTTTCGAGCAGCCTTCAAAAATATGACCATGTTACTCCAACCTATAGGCAGCGTAATATTATTAAACTTGAATTTAGACGAGAAATTTAAATTAAATAGTTTTATTCATAAAATAACTCATTTATAAAAATTAGAAAATAATATGTAAGTAGATAAAGTACACACAGTTGCAGCACAGCGGTATAGAGACAATATTTTGAATCCATTTGTGGAGCAATTACTTGACGACGAACTACGTTTGTGATATTTTCAACAGGACGGGACGCTGCAACCGCCCATACAGCCGCCGAAACTATTAACTACTTTTTTTTACGACAGACTTCACAGATTGATCAGTTTTCGATCAGACATTGAATTCCCACCTAGATCACCTTGTTTAACGGTTATGGATTACTTCGTTTTTCCTCATTTAAAGAACACCATTTTTAAAACACCAGTTGCAAATTTAGAACAATTACAAGAAAGGATTATCCAAGAATGTGGTACCTAACATTTCTCCAGAGATGCTGGTCAACACTTTCGAAAATATGTAGAGACGTGTGAATTTATGCTTGGAGCATGGCGGTGGCCAATTTCAGCAATTTATGTAATTATTTTTCTTTTTCTTTCTGTATATTCTTACTTTGTTAATTTTCTAAACAACAAAAATAAATTTGTATTTGTCTACTTATTTTATTACTCATTAGTTTGGCATATCATGTCATAATATGAATTTGACAAAATTTTAACCTAGATTTGGTTAGATATATCGTCCCCATATCATTGTAATCTAAACCAAGACCTACGTTTTTTAATCCAAGCCCTTGATGCAAATAATTTTTGCTCGCACGGTATTTGCTCTAATAAAACGAAAATACTTTTCCAGCGAGAAAACGATCGCCCGGGTCAAGGGTCGATTTTATTTTCCCAGAACGAGAATTGACTAGCAAATTTTCGCGGAAACATTAAAAACTATGTAATAAGAACAGCTTAACATTTTAATGAAATTCGTGCAGCAAAACGTGCTAAAACATTGTTTGAATAATATAACTAATTATTATAAATAAGTAAAAGTGTTTACACGATAAAAGTAAATTTATTGATGCCTTTTATATTTAATTACGTATTTTAATAAAATTTTAGATGCTCGTTTTGGCACGAACGCCATTATTAAATGCGCAATTTAAACTTTAATAATAAATACAGTGACCTAAAAACGTCATCCAGTGGTATATGTATATGTATATGCATTCTTATCTTCTAAGTTATAAATTTATAAACCGACCAATCTGTAAAATATTATTTCTTTACCAAATCTAGTTCTAAAAAGCTGAACATTACGATACTCAAATTTTATTTTTTTCATGTTGGCAATAAATATACTGTCAGATTTCAAGGCTTACTTCAATTTTTTAAAAAATTTTTATGGCTTCCACACAATATTATGTACACAAAATTCTTAAAACAAATACCTACTATATAATTGAATCCAGAATCGACCTGTATAAACAGATAAAAAAAACGACAAAATACAGTTTTTTATTTCTTTAGTTGTATGCTTGTTTGGCTTGAATTTTTTTGTTTTTTTTTTATCATTTTAATTTATGCACTTTGTGTTTAAAGTTTTTTCAAATGCTAGTTATTGCATTCCTTTTTGTTATATTTTTTTTCAGATTATTTCGTTTAGTTTTTTTATTTATTAAAAAATAGGAACCTATTTATTTCTACAATTTTTTTCTGCATGCCCCCCCCCCCCCCCTCATATAAATTTTCTGGTTGCACCACTGAACTATTGCATTTATTTTAAACGTTTTTCAAGTCACGTAAAACCACGGCTTTTTCGAAACATAAATCACAATGCTAGAAACTCAAGAGTAACGTCAATAATAAACCTTAAAAAAATATTTAAAAAAGCAATACATAAATCAAGGAAAAATATTTTTTAATTTAACTTACATAGACGCAGCATTGCCATCTAGCAAGTAATAGCAGAACTAGATATGAATCCAATAAAGTTTTCTCTTCTATCGTAAATTACGATTATACAGCGAGCTCGAAGTGGTAAATAAGAATTTTCGGTATTTCTCATTTAAGGACAAACACTAGTGACACCTTCGCCATTTCGTTTTAAATCAATCTTTTGTTACTTCTTCGTTTTATCCAAAAATCGGCCAAATACCCCTCTTAGGAGTACAATTACCTACAGTTTTATGTTAAAAACGTTGGATTAATAAATTAACAAAAGCAGAAAAATAAATATGCGCAAGTTCAACAAAATTTTGTTTTATGCTTTTATTAATTGATCAATTTTTTTAAAATTAAAACTGTAGGGAACTGCTATCCAAGTACTGGTATTCAAGGGCGTAACGAGGGGGGGGGGCAATGCCCCCCCCCCCCCGGAAATTCTTCTCACCGTAGCAAGAAATTTTTAAGAAACTATTTTTCATTCAGAGTAGAGTTATTATTATAGTTTACAGGCAAATTATATGCTAGTACTATTTATGTGAGCATGTTTAAGGGCCGTTTGCAAAGGTTCCACTTAAGACGTTTTAGGTTGGGCTTAACTTTAAGTGTCACTTAAAATATTATTTTCCGTTGCACAGTCGATCATCCGGCACATAAGCTGGGCTTAAATAGACATAATATTAAGTCGAAGATTTTTACGGCTTAAACCGCACCTTAACTGATTCTAACCCCATTTTCTCATTTTTAAAGAATTTTCTGATGAAAATGGCTTTATTTGAAAGGAATTTATTAATAGTTGAAGATGATGAGCTTGATGAAATAAATTAAGTAATATTTGGAATTCCTAGGAGGATATATAATCGGAGTGAATATTTTCATTCCTTTGAACAACTTACTTTTTTTCAAAAATTTCGCGTTACAAAAAACACAGCAGTATTAATTTTAGTTGAAATTGAAGCCGAAGTAGAGTATCCCTATGATTAGTAAGTATTAATACATAAATAAAACCTTTAATATCAAGAATAATAAACAAAGTAAACAAACTTTCCATTTCCCTTGACTTATGACATAAAAATTACCATAAAGGGGTAAAATATCCCTAGTTAGTTACTATATTTTCCAACGTTGCCGCTTTTACCTATAACTTAGCTAAACTTTCGGTAAGTGAAACCTTAGCAAATCAAATAAACATTAAGGTGCATCTTAAATTTAGGTGCCACGTATGAATAAGATGTAAATGGAACCTTTGCAAACGGCCCTAAGTTACTTAAGCTAGGAACAATAGTAGAACTATTAAAAATTACGTTGTTTTTAATAAATTTTGTTTTCAATTTTTCCTACTTGAAAATCACGCACCATCATTGAAAAAAGGGCGTGGCACCAAAAAAATTTTGCCTGCGGCGCTATTTTTTTTCCAGTTATTTTCTGGTTGAGCCCCCCTGCAAATATTTCTGGCTACGCCCTTGCTGGTATTTGGCCGCTTTTGATGATAAAACGAAATGGAGAATGCGTCACTAAGGTTTGCTAAATTTTTTTATATAGGTATTATGTCCAAACCAGGCTTAAAAATGTAAAAAAAAAGCTTACCTAGGTGTTGATTGACTTTCTGTAACAAAAAGAATATATTAATATTGGAGAAACACTAGTTGCTTAAAAACAGGGGGGTAAATAAATCATGAGGTATTAGGGCATAGCCTTTCTATTAATCTCAAACAACTATTTTTCTGCTAAGCAGAGCCAGGAACCACATGGAAATTCAGTTTTTGGTAGTTGATATCGATTTAATCGACTAGAAAACTAATTCTAACAATGCTAAATATCAATACTTTCTTATTAAGACTGTATGCAATAAAATATTGAAGGAAAGCAAATTTTTTGTATATAGGAAAATTTCGATTTGTCCTCAATACTTTTATTGACTAAATGGTGAAGACCAGTTAATTCAGAGTCACAGAAAATACAATAGTACTTTCTGCTATCGTTATAACAGGATGAACAAAAAACGAATAAATAAGAAACAGAGGTAATGTAATTTTTTTAAAAATATTTTCAAAAACATCACTTTCTCACCTGTCTTTCTCTCTACCATTTTTGTTTAGTCAACGTATCATTTCTAAAACAAGTATTTTAAGCATTTCAAGCTTTTACCATCGCATTAATCATATTTCATACTTTGTAAAGGGGTCTTAATGTCTTATTAGTATTATGGCTTGCAAAGATACAGCGTATCTATTAATTTTATTATTGATAAAAAAATGGTAAACATTGATATATTGGGCTTAAAATTCAATGTAGGTGGTTTTTATGGGTTTAAGGATCTTAGGGAGCAAATGAAAACCAAATTTTAATTTGCGGACGTTTCGGAAAATAAATTTCCTTCCTCAGGGTTCTGAAACGATAGGATTCTTTCTTAGGTTTTAACAATAACCGATAAAAAATTACGGTTGAAACCATAAGGTTATACTTGGTAAATCAGGATATGAAAATAGACTGGCAAGAGCTGGAACCCGATCATTTCGATGGAAATTTTAATATATTTTTCCAGCGAAACTCTCATTAAAGAAAAATGGTTCCTGGGTGTGCCTATTTAATAACCAGTGAGGATTTTCCTGTGTCCAATCGTCCAATAACTCTTGTACGATCAATGGTTTGTCGGAATGAAACTTCCATTTAAAAAAAAATTAGATACCTACGATGGTTTGGTGAGTATCGTAGTCACGCCTAAGTTGTGTGCTTGAACTCTGAGAACCTTTCTGTAGTGATAATAGTGTTTATTTTTTTTCTTTTCGGGTATACCAGGACGGCCACTTTTAAGACTATCTTTAACAGTACGGAAAGTTATCCACTTAATTGCTACCCTAGACATGGACTTCCACGATATGATTTCTACTTTTATCTCCACAACCCAACATAATCAAAATTTCTATGCGTTCATCTTCAGTGAGGCGCATTTTGGTTGTAATTTCAGAAGATCCAAATTCAAATTTGATTAACATACACCGAAAATTTTTGACGTCCCAAACTTAAATAGCAAATTGTAATTGCCAATGCCTCAAAGATTGTGACTGTGTCAAGAAAGATTTTCATTATTACCTTTCTTATATTTCAAACAACAAATATTTACTGTAATGTTTATCTGAATGAAGATTGTTTAGTTATTATTATTATTTATTGCTCGAGTTCAAACCATTGCTAAGTCGAGAAATATATCAATGGTGCATACAAGCATTAAAGTGTTAATATTTCGTAAACGATTGTAGATAGGTATAGCACATGATTCATAAAAAATATCTAGATCTGATTGTAGACAGGGCCGTCGAGAGCCAGGTCAGGCCCGGGGGCTGTGCGGCATCCGGGGCCCACTCCAAGGCTGCCAGATTTAAAATATTAAAAAGCGGGAGGTAGGGTCCTAGCCAGTGGCGGCTTGTGACTTATTAACTTGGGGTGCACTAAAAGCCCGCTGCAGGCGAAATGTGCCGCAGGCGAAAAATTTTTAAGACCAGGCCAAAATTTGGTCAATAATTTTTAATAAATATTTTAAAAATTTATGATTACCTAATTATTTTATTGAAAAAGAAATGAGATAAAAAAAATAAAAAAGGCCAATTTATTTTTCATTAGTGGGTACCTACATTGTTTAAAAGTAAAGTTCATTGTTTTGTTTTTATTTGCAGCAAACTTATCAATATTAATAAAGTCCCTAGATTTACACTTGGGTGGTCTGTGTCAAGTTAATTTCGAGTTTGGGTCTTCCCTCAACTTTAATTTCAATTTTTTGCTCAATGCTTAATGAGCTAAAATTGTTTCTTAAATATTCCACATACATAGTCGTTTTGGCATTAAAACTGTTCATTTTTATTAAAATAAGTCTTTACTACCCCAAAATAATAACAAAAATATAATTTTTAAATAAGAAACCCATTGTTGGTCAATTCTAAAATGTACAAAATTTTCGGGTAGGTCCTCCAAAAAAGATGAAAGTTTTATAAATTCTTCGAATAATAAATCGATGTTAATACAAATATTGGGCCGGACGGGCGAGGACAAAATGTATCGATATTTTACTTTTAAAATGTCTTTATTCCAAACTAACTTTTACAGTTCATTACATGGAAAGTGACAACATAATATAGAAAATAATAACCATACAAAAAAATAACAATAAAAAAATGGAAGTTAATCCAATTTAATTCATTACTAAAATCAATTAAAAAACAGATTTATTTCAAAAAAAATGTAATTCAAACTTGTAAAAGTTTATTTAATGATACAGATATCAGCAAATTAACGTTAATGAACCCCCAATCACCGAAACTATACTCCTTTATAAAACTTCATAAAATAGATCATCCTATTAGACCGGTTGTCTAATTTTTTTCAGCCCCTTCTTATAAACTATCTAAACGTTTAATTGATATCATTAACCAATACACGAATTTCGCTGCAAAATTTTAAATTAAAAATTCAATAGACCTAATTAAAAAAATTGAAAAAATAAAACTCCCAACAAACGCAAAATTAATTTCCTTCGATGTAAGTAACTTGTTTCCTAGCATTCCCACAAAAGATACTATTATTCTTGTTGAAAAGCTTATTTCTTTAAAAAAACACCAATTTTATTAAAAAACAATAAATTTTACTACTTCTAAAAACTTGTTTGGAACAAAACTATTTTGAATTTAACGGGTTAATATATTCCAGTAGTGAAGGCCTGATTATGGGAAACCCTCTCAGTCCTTTATTAGCTGAAATATTTATGGACTTTTTAGAAAACAAGATTAGCAAACACCCACACTTTAAACATTTTATCTACTGGTATAGATATGTAGACGATGTATTAGCTTGCTTTACTGGTACAGAAAGACAACTATCTCAATTTTTTGAATTTATTAATAACTTACACCCTAATATAAAATTTACAATAGAAAAGGAATCAAACAATTCTCTTAACTTTCTTGACCTTACTATAACACGAGAAAATCATAAACACACCTTTTCTATCTTCCATAAACCTACACACACAGACACTAAAATACACAATACGTCTAATCATCCTATACAACATAAATTAGCAGCTTTTCACAGTATGATTCACAGACTCATTACAGTACCACTTAGTAAAGTCAATTTTCAAAAAGAATTAAACATAATTAAACAAATTGCACTTAATAACGGTTATACAAGCCAAATAATAGATAAGATTTTAAATAAAAAATTATACAAAAAAGCGTTAAATAGTGTCTATCCGCTCACCAAAGATCAAAGAATTTATAAGTCAATTACGTATATTGGTACAGCAGGCCAAAATATATCTAATTAAAAAAAAAATATAATATTACAGTCTCATTCAAAACCAATAACTCAACAGGGAAATTTATTAAAAACAATAAAACTAAAACAAAAAATGACAATAAATGCGGTGTTTATAAACTAACTTGTCAAGATTGCCCCAAAACATACATAGGTCAATCTGGTAGAAGCTTTTCAAAAATAATTCGAGAACACAGTTCTAGCTTTACGTTGGAAAAAACAGACTCCCTTTATGCAAATCATTTACTAGAATATTCTCATAATTTTAATTACAATTTCCTAATTCTTCATACAGAAAATAAGGGTAATAAACTTAATTTGCTGGAATCTCTAGAAATAAATAAACTTAAAAATACAAATAACCTCCTAAATTGTCAATTAGATCTTAATAACTCACCCCTATTAAATTTGTTTTGAATTGTTGGAAAACCCAATCTTAGGTATATATACTTACACCTAAGTTTGATTATTCACTCTTGATAAAGCTACAGTGTAGCGAAACATGTTGAGTCGACAAATGTTTTTGTTTGTTTGTGTTTTTTTGAATATAATGGAATTTTAACACAATATAGTGTTTTCTTCGTAAATTAAAAATGAATAGTATAAATAAATTAATTTAGTAAATATCTCTTTAATTGTTTTTTAAAAATTGCCAATTTTTTAATTTTTCTGATATTTGATACTTAGAACATTAATTATTGGCCAACTCGCCTAACAATTTACATACCTATGTAATGTTTTAATGTTTACAAAGTAATTTTTTGTCAACAGAGATTTTATATTTTATAATTTATCATATTTTTTTAACTGCGCAGCCCGAGCACGGGCCCATAAAAGAGACGTGGGCCCGGGAAATTTGCCCCCCCCCTCTTGTCAGCCTTGATTGTAGATTGCAAAAATGTAAAAATATATGTTTCATTAAATATTATATAAAGATTTACGATCTACTCTGTTTAAAATACTTTTTTCCAAAAAAAAAATGCATTTCAAAAAAATTACAGTACAATCTCGGTAACGTGAACACAAAAAATTCTAAGGAGTTCATATTAACGGAACGTTTATATTAGCGAAGTTTATAAAAAATACATAGGTATGTAACAAATTATTATTGTACCTAGCATACTACATAGTGTGTATTGATACAATAACCTAAGATATTTAACTAATCTTTTATAGCAAAATAAGATGTTAATTTAGATTGTGTTTTTTTTAGCAAAAATATTTGCTAAAACAGAGCTTACTCATGAATGTTTTTAAACTCGCGATTTCCGTTATGTTTAAGCCATTTTGCTTAGCCCATTCTATTGCTATCCTGAGGGCTTCAACTGCTTCACCATGCTTAATTTAAACACTTGGCTGGCTGGTCTTGGATTTCAAGATCACTTTCATCCTCTTTATTGTTATTTACGCCTTCGTCCAAGTTTGAATATTCAATTGCGACGCTTTTCCAATCTTCAGCTTTTATTAACATCCTCTATGATTTTTGCTTTTTCGGAAAAAGAAAGGCATTTTGATTTTCCTTCGACTTTAACCATTTTCAACTGATTAATGCATAAAATTAAGTACGATTCAAGGTATAACACTCTTTAGCACTGAAGATAAACACTATACTAATCTAATGTTCACTTTCACAAGCTACATATTATACTACAATGAATAAAGAAAGAAACGCTAAGGCGGCGAAACAAGATTTAACAAGTTGTTTATATTACCGTTATTAAACACTGTTCATACTACAGAGCGGTCAATGCAAAAAATATTATGTTCATATTACTGAGTCGTTCATAAGAGTGCATATTCATATTATCGCAATTGTACTGTCCTTTGACTGGTCCGAGCGATTCTTGATTAAGTGGATGGTATTCTATATTTAAGGCTGATGCTGATCCATTTCTCTGTCATAGTCACAACGTTGTATATTCTATATCTATAACTATGCAATTGTGAGATTTAAAAAAATCATATGTACTGCCGTTAACTAAATTATTATATCAGAGGTCCCTGAGAGTTTATTTAAGGCACATTATAAATTTAGTTGATTGTTGTTTTCACTGGCATTACTAAACCTTAACGACGCATTGGCCTTGCAATCCTTTATAAATGGTGCATTACTATTATTTTTTAATTTCTATTAATATCCATGTTTGCGAACCAGGTTATCGGGCTAATTATGGAAAAGTTATTAATCAGTCTAGTAAGTACCTAAACGCTTCATCTTGAGTGCGAATATATTATAATATTTTTTAGAACAAGAGTATATGTATATAATTAAAGAGAATAAAAATATCTTTCCGAAAAAAATTTAATTTTAATTTTCATTTGAAAAAAAAAAACGAAATCCTGGTTTTAAATTCATTAAGTTTGGAGCAAGATGTTGAACACTCTGTAGTTAGTACTTATACCAATTCTAATAACCGTTTGGTGATTTAACATGTTATAACTTTTTCTTCCTAAGTTTTAGTAAAAAAATTTGTAAAGATAGTTAAAATTTAACGATTTTGATGTAAACTCATTTTTAGCCAAAAATCCATTGAAAAAATCATATCCTGACAACGTGGCATTTGATGATCAACATTTTTTAAAGTAGAATAGAGGACTACTAAAGGCATCAATATAATCAAACAAATATATGGTGTTCCATTTAAAAAAATATATGTCTGGCCCACCCTGGATTTTTGGTTCAACCTGAATATTTAAAATTATTTTTAAAAGGTGCGCGACGTTAACCTGTACAACCTTTGTATAAAAGATTTATTCCTTGTATACCCTGTATACAGCGTGTCCATGGATAGAGTTTGAAAGAGGAAAAACTTCTTTATTAGTAAGTATAGAAGAAAAAGTCATTATTTATAAAAACGTCTGCTTGTGCTGAAACTACAATTTAGAATATCAGATTTGCCATTACTATACAGGGTTTGTCAAAAACAACATTTTTACTTTTTAGGATTTCTTTTCAATTCCTTGATTTATTAAATGAATTTTGCTTGAGCTGAAACTACAATTTTAAATATCAGGTTTGCCATTACTATACAGGGCTTGTCTGCTTGTCAAAAACAACATTTTAACTTTTTAGGATTTTTGTTCAATTCCTTGAATTATTAAATAAATTTTGCTTGTGCTAACACTACAATTTAAAATATCACAATTTGCGATTACTATACATACAGGGTTTGTCAAAAACAACATTTTTTTTACTTTTTAGGATTTGTTTTCAACTCTAATTTTCAATTCCTTGATTTATTAAATGAATTTTGCTTGTGCTGAAACTCCAATTTTGAAAATCAGATTTGCCATTACTATACAGGGTTTGTCAAAAACCACATTTTTAGGCCTTTGAATTTTGTTTAAAACAATTCCGTTTTGTAATTGAGAGGTTTTCCTGTCAATGAGCATTATTAATTATATGGATCAATCTAAATCAGACGTTGATGTCCCTTTGTTTTCAATAATACACCACCATGACAGTTTCCATCGTCGGTAATTGTGATCCATTTAAACGTATGAAGCTGTGTATGGGATACGCGTAACTCGTATACGGCATTTGTGTAAAAAGGCTCTAAATGTTGTAGGTAGGCAATCCAATCCCGCAAATGCTGGATCCCACGGTGATTTCGTGGGATTGACATTGCGGGATTAAACGTGCGGGATTCGCGGGACTCGATGTGGGTGCTATATGTTAATAAAAAGTTGTTTAATGCAATTAAAAACAGAGTAGAGTAGCAGGAAAATATTTATTGCATATATGTACCGGATGGTCAAATAAGCGAGGACGTCGGCTTTATCTCGGAAACCATTAATCGTACAACTTTCGGAAAGATTTTTTTATGAGTCAAGCGGTCAAGAGAAATTGCTGGAAATTACTTTTAAGTTCCTCATTTCGCCGCAAGGGGGCACAATTAAAAATTGTTTTTTTAAATTCTAAATTTTCCCGAAAATTCCCATATTAAGGTATAACTCTGATTACATCATTGAAAAGCTTAGACAATTCTGCATCATTTTGGTTTAAGGCTCATTGGCGTACCGACCTTGATAAGAGTGGGAAAAGTATTGAAAGTGTAAACATTAAAATCGCTGTAACTTCTAAACGACTTATCCGATTTTACTAAATTTAAGCTTGTTTGGAAGAGGAAAATAAGTATCTTCAATTGCCGTATCCAACAGTACAAGATAGTGTTTAATAAACTTGCTAGAGGGCGCAATTTGTAATAATAACAGTTTTTTCGATTTTATCCCGAAAATTCAAATCATACGGTATAACTATGACATCATAATCGAAAAGTATGTTTTGTTTGTAAGTGGGTGTGAAGACCTTTGGTGGAACGAGCAAAGATTTTGATAAAGCTAGGGCATAACTTATATTTAGCCGCAAGACCGTCTTTAGACTTGATAAATGTCACTAGATACTAGTTAAATAACGCTCTTACTTTCGCACGTACGCAAGAAAACTGTACTGTTTAAGGCATTTTCAATAGCCCAGTAGGGCGGGGAATCCCCGACGCGTCGACCAAAAATACTGCAGTTCATTGTTTGCTATCCCGTAAATCCCGCGGATCCGCGGGATCGATCGGCTCAATCCCGCAGGTTTACGGGATTGGATTCCCTAGTTGTAGCCGTAGCGCAGTGCTGGTCTATAAACTGCCTTAAATAAAAGATTAAATTGGTAAAAAACTCATCAATCAAAAATTTGAAGAAATAGTCCATACTTCAAGTGGAGTTGAAAGTATGAAAAGGAAAGAAAAACACAAAGTATTTCTCCCCAAAAACACTGTTTACCAAATAACATTATTGTGCTACTGCACTTCTATCCTCATAGTGTCGTACTTATGCTGGACATGTTAAAAAAAAAAAAAAAATTAAATAATCTTCGACACCTTCTTAGAAAGGTTTTTTCTCTTCTTCCCCATTTAGTTTGGTTGGTTTAGGCCTGCTTTAATAACGTTTTTGAATGTTCAGTATGGTTTAACCATTGTCAATTTTCTTCATGCCATCTTTCTTCTACATTTAAAAAATATTTTTCTAAATTTTTACGTCCATAAGAGCTCCATTAAGGTTATAATTTTCTCTTTTGCTAACACCATCAGCATAAAGTAGATTTCTGTCTCCTGATGATGAACGTTTCTATGTTCGAAACATGTAGAGACCTTTAAACCAGAGTTTTATTCTATTAAAATTTTGTGGATGAAGACTTTGTGTTTTTCTTTCCTTTTCATCAATCAAAGTTGACGTGTATTTGAATTAAAAAAAAATTCTTCCTTTAACGGAACTTACTTGAGTTCCATTTTCACCTTGCATTGTACATGCCGAAGTGTAAATTATGTCAACAAATCATTTGGACTACCGACGATGCGATGCCAGGATGTTTTAATTACAAATAACAAAACGGAGAGCAATAAAATTTGTAAAATAAATGGTTTATTTACTAACGATTGTGGTTATAATAAATAAGTGATTACATTTTTAAATAACTTATTTATTCTGTTTTAAATTGTATCGGAGTGGCGCTTGAGTAATTAAAAATGCGAACCAAAATAATGACTTGCTTTTTACATTTTTAATTATTGGAGCCGGATTTAAATTGTTTGTATTTATTTACAGTTTAATGAAGAATAACAGACATGTAATTTTAATTTTGGTACAGAACACTAAAAGTTAATCTGAAACACCTATTTGGTTAAGTTTAATAGTGTTTTGTGCGGTAAATAATAATAATAATAATAAAAGTTTATTCAAATATTTTTTTGACATTTAATGCTAATATATAATTTTTTTTTGTATAAACTCTCAATTCCGAACTCGGAAGTAAAATACTTGTTTTGAGTTGAATAATATAATATTTTTGTCAAGAATATATTTCATAATTCAGGCACAACTAGATTATAATATAAAACGAATATGACAATATTTTATTGGTATATTTTATATCACTATAGTATACGAAGATACAATACGTTATGTATATAATATATAATATATATTTATTTATTTTATTCATTATAACTTGGTATATTTATTATTTATTAATGACGTTCTTGAATATATCTCTTGGATTAGATAATATCCAATTTTTAATTTTATTTCTATAATTATTTAATGATTTCATTATTTTAATTGAATGTGGTAGCATATCAAAAATATATGGATTTGATGTTTAAAAAATGTTTGTGTGCTATTAGAGAGATTTTGGAACGCTTAAAATAACAACAGTAAAACACAGTGTTATGGTTAATTTTATTAACGATAACGATTACGGTGACATTAGAGAGATTTTGGAACTCTTATTTTAGCCTGTCGTTATCGTTATCCTTATTCTGAGCATGCGCAGTACTAAATCGAGGCAGCGATTCCTTTATTAACGATAACGAGCTTCGTTAATTACGGAGATATAAGGAAGGCTATCGTTATGGTTATTCTTATTTTGCTTAATTTGCCATGTTGCCAATATTTACCTATATAATTATTTAATAAGAACATATTTCGGACACGATCATTTTTCGGAAAACACTTAAAAAAATTGAAATAACTTTATAACTGTAGTTTAGATAAAACCGAACAGAAAAGGTTTTTTTATACATAATTCAAAATTTTACTTTATGTAAATCATAAAATAACGCTGCGGTAAGAAATGTAATTATATTTTTGAAGAAGTAGTCCATACTCAAAGTGGAGTGGAATGATAAAGAAAAAAGAAAAGCATAAAGTCTTTCTCCACAATTTTTATTAAAAAAAAAAAAACCAGGCGAACCTAGAATGATTCAAAATATATAAAATCGACATGTTTCGAGTGTAGAAACACTCATCGTCAGGAAAAACAAGTAAATAATAAAAAGCTGATGTTATTAGCAATAGAGAAAATAAGTACTGGTACTAAGCCGAAATGGAACCTTCTATAGAATACATAAGGAGTGAGAAAAAATTTTTGGTTTTTGTATAAAAGACGTGTAGGTGCTTTCATTTAGCTTGAAACAAAATGCTGTTAGGGTACTAAGCTTGTTACGGCTCAGTTACCCCAGCCCAATAGCATTTTGTTTAAAGCTAAATGAAAGCACCTATACGTCTTTAATACAAAAACCAAAAAAAATTTCTTTCCCCCCTTTTTTTGACCACTTCCATGCACATGTCTCCAACCCTACTGAATCAAAAGTAAAAATATTTTATCACATACATTTAGAATGACTTTTACAAGTTTTTTTTTTTTAATTTCTTATTTTTCTCTTCATTTCCCACCCAGAGTATCTTGAGTCTTGACACTGTTCTTTGACCCTTCAGTGTGCTGTGATATTTCCTGTCTTCTGCTATATTAAGTTTTTTCACTCCTCATGTATACCATCGAAGGCTCCATTACGGCCTAGTACCACTACTTATTTTCTCTATTGCTAATAACATCAGCTTTTTATTATTTACTTGTTTTTCCTGATGATGAGTGTTTCTACACTCGAAACATGTCGATTCTATATATTTTTAATCATTCTAGGTTCGCCTGGTTTTTTTTTAATAAAAATTGTGGAGAAAGACTTAATGCTTTTCTTTTTTCTTTGTAATTATATTTTTTTGTAAACGACTTGGCAACATAACTCAGGAATCCAAAATAACCTTACATTTTTGTACCTTTTCGTCCTTTTCCATTGTTGATTGACTCATGTCAAACAATTAAAGAAATAAAAAAAGGTTATGTTTGTATCTGTCAAATTATTTATTTTTAAGACGTTCAAAATCTATTTTTGTAATTGTCACCGTAATCGTTATCGTTAATAAAGTTAACCATAACACTGTGTTTTACTGTTGTTATTTTAAGCGTTCCAAAATCTCTCTAATGTTAAGATTTGGTTATTTTTACATATATTTTATTATAAGAAAAAATATCCAGGGTTAATTTTTATTAAATTATAATTATGTTTCGTTAAGAAAGGTGTTGATTTAAACGGGTCTTGCCATCTAGTATTTAAACGCAAATATCTCCAAAACTAATTGAAATAGCAAGATTAATAAATAATGTGCAACTTTTCTATGTATAAGATATCCTTCCTTCATAGAGACAAAGAACATAGGCGAGAATTGACCAAACTCATATAATTTTTTCTTAAACAATATAAAATATAAATTAAATTAAACTTACTGCTTTAAATGAGCGTGTAAAAAGATGTATATCACATAATCCTGCACAAAACCCACGCATATTTTGAACTAACTTTATAAAAACTCAAATCGCCAGTAGTACTCAGGTAATATAATAATAATCATTGTCTTTATCTCCAGCTTACATTAGATAGATATAGGTAAATAGGTAGTAGGTACTCATTTTGGGTTTTTCCCAAAAAAAAATGTATCTTCCACTTCGTTTCCATTAAGAGATTGAGAATAATAATAGAAAAACCATGTCTATTTTTAGCAGTTCTATTGTATGCATGTGACTTGGAAGTTTTAAGACCTCTCAAAATAAAGGTAAAGGTACAATATTCCGCTGCAAAGGTAGTTTTATGACCTAGTTTGTTTTCTTATTTGTTTTTTACTTCTTTGTCACAAAAGTTAAGTTTTATTGGTGAAAAAATGCGTTTGTACTCATAATTCGCCAGTCACACGCCTACAGGTATGGGCATGCGCACAACCCTCTTGTTATTAGGTTATCTTCTTTAGCGACATCATGTAAATGCATTCCAGAACCGGCTCAATGCCATTTTTGTTGTTACGTTGTGCATTTTCTCGGTGGATTTTTTGTTGTATTGGTTGCTATTGTGTTTAATATTTACGGATTTCTAGTTTTTGTGTACTTTAGTGTACTGACTTGGTTTGGAACATAATTAATGGTACCGATAGTTGTATGATTTTATTTTGTCCAAATAGGGGTAAAATACCGGGTATTTAGTATTTTCAGTAAGTATGAAGTAGTGATGTATCTTGATATATAACTTTATTTTATTATGATCAATTTAAACACATCTAACTGGGCCTAGGCTACACAAACAAAGTATGAAAATAAAGAGAAACACACACCAAGACATATTATCCCGATGCATGTTCTGGTATATTTTATTTGCAGCCTTGCAATCTAATTAGGTACGCCTATTTTTCCTGCAATATATTGCTTCAAAAAGTTTAAAGGACACTTTTCTCTATACTTATATTATATAAAAGAAAAAAGTAAATACCTAGGTATTTTTAGTATCGGGCAAAAACTTTTTCAAATTCTTGAACAAGAAATTGTGCTTGAAAATGTATTACACGTACCCAAGTTTTTGCCAAATTGTAAAAATCAATAAGTACAAGTTATACACCAACTAATATTTGACTTGAGGTTAGGTAAGCGATAACATCGAAGATTGGTTAATTTGCTGATTTTGTTTGGTTTTTATATTCGATTTTATAAGACTATTACTTTACAATTTTTTGAGCAAGAACTTAAACTTTAAAGCACGGACCTGTCTATCTTCCCATTTATCAAATGATAATGTAGCAGTGCGCATGTTTAATCGTGTGTAGCTCGGTTTACATGCGCGAGGCCATAAATTTGCCACTTTCGTGATTGTTGTTTGCTTATCCAAAGGTAAATGTCTATGGCAGCAAACCTTTTCTACGTTATCATCGCACAGCCAAAGTAGAGGTACCTACTAACCTATTCAATAAAATCAGTCGTGATAAACACTGCTTTTTAGTATTGGAGCCAATAAAAGCAATGCAAGACAATTTCTGTAGTCCGTACCTGACATCTCCTGGAATTAAGCAACGATTTGTGCAAAACAACACCATACAAGTTATCCCAACCATGGCGGGTAGTTAAAGGCACAGAATACCGAACACTTACAAAGCAAAGGCAGTTTAGGTACTTTTACCAGAATTACAAATTAAAATGCGCTATTACCGTGTGAGCAAAAATTATTTGCATCAAAGACGGCCTTGCATCTAAGGACGTAATGCTTAGCCATAGAGCTTAATACCTGTTGGGTGACAGTAACTACCTGAATTAATAATCAATCAGTTATTCCGTCATCTTTGACAGTCGTTACGAGTAATTTGATTCATCCCTAATTTCTCCAATTTCTTGAACAATTCACACAATGGGCTTTACGGAACAGCACAAAACATTCATGGTTGAAGCGTATTTTCGAAGCGGGGTTAGAGTAAATGGTGAGTGGCAATACAATCCGAGTTTGTGCACGGACGATTTTCGCGAATATTTTCCTAACGTTGCTTTTATTGCTGGGAATTTTTATTATTGCCTGAAAATAACCGTGGCTGTGTTTGGGGAAACAGGTTCTATACAACACAAAAAACGAACAGGAAGACCATCTGTAAGAACAGAAGAACTTGTTGCAACCGTTCGTGAAATAATGCAAAATACGCCAACAAATTGTATAAGACGCCTGTCCCAAGAAGTGGGAAGATCTTATGGAACATGCAGGACTATTCTTAAGAAGCAGCTAAATTTATTTCCTTATAAAGTGCAAGTATTCCAAGAAATACAAGCCGCAGCTTTTAAAAGATGCAGGAATTACTCTCAATGGTTTGCCCAACATTTATTGGAAAGAAATGATTTATTAGACCTGACATTTTTTTCGGATGAAGCCTGGTTCCACCTCTCCGGTTATGTGAATTCTCAGAATACACGCATGTGGAGTAGTGAAAATCCCCATTTTTTTGTAGTCCACATTGCACCCTCCAAAAATGGGTGTCTGGTTAGCTGTTTCCCGAAGAAGAATTATTATTGTTGGTCCTATATTTTTCCATGACACAGTTACAGCACAGCGGTATAAAGACAATATTTTGAATCCATTTGTGGAGCAATTTTATTACTTGACTACGAACTACGTTTTGGATATTTTCAACAGGACGGTGCAACCGCCCGTACAGCCGTCGAAACTATTAACTACTTACGCAAGCTTTTCGACGACAGTTTTCGATCAGACATTGAATTCCCACCTAGATCACCTTGTATAACGGTTATGGATTACTTCGTTTTTCCTCATTTAAAGAACACTATTTTTAAAACACCAGTTGCAAATTTAGAACAATTACAAGAAATGATTATCCAACAATGTGGTAACATTTTTTCAGAGATGCTGGTCAACACTTTCGATATGCTTGGAGCATGGCGATGGCCAATTTCAGCAATTTATGTAATTATTTTTCTTTTTCTTTCTGTATATTCTTACTTTGTTAATTTTGTAAACAACAAAAAGAAATTTGTATTTGTCTACTTATGTTATTACTCATTAGTTTGGCATATCATGTCATAATATGAATTTGACAAAATTTTAACCTAGATTTGGTTAGATATATCGTCCCCATATCATTGTGATCTAAACCAAGCCCTACGTTTTTTAATCCAAGCCCTCTTTAATGCAAATAATTTTTGCTCGCACGGTATAACCTACTAGACAATACAACATTTAAAAATCACACAGACAATGAAAATAATGAGTGACTGATGAGTGATTCTGTTCGCATCAAATCAACAGCCGATTAAAAGTTGTTGTTTATACTACATATTGCGCATGCTCACTATCCCGGTAACGAGCTACATAGTGGCCTCAGTAAAAGTCTGGTCGCACACCACTAGCAATATACTGGTTACATATATGTATATGGTTTCGTCATATATAATGTTTCTTTTCGCCATTGTAACACAACTAACCATTACATGGACGTTACCCAACCCTGTATACAACACAATTATTTTTAAACTACTACATACTACATACCAAATCTCCTAAAAGGCTCTCATTGCTGCCATCGTTATACGAATTAGAAAAATTCCTTATTCCAGAAGCTTCCAGACTCCTCGGATCCAAAGAATTACTTCTGGGCTTCTGAAACGGTATGTCATCCCGGATATTTTTACTTTTCATCCACCGAAAATAATTTGACATCCTGACAACACTATTTCGTAAATATGTTTTATCGAGTTTTATATTATATACTTTCACTTATTGCACTTGAACTTATAATAATATCACTAGCCATAAAATTAGCCTTTTAGGTCTTTGTTGTACTTTACATTTTATCACAGCATCAAATAATTTACACAACCAAATTTTACTTCATTATATCACCGTGTTCTAAAACATACGAACTTTTTATTTTTATAAAATGCCAACTACAATTCTAGAATTTTACGACTACTTAGCTATTTTTATGCCATTTTCAAAAAGGTATAGAGGATTATAAATTTTACAGGTAATCCCATATAGATAGACATGGATATTGTTGTAAACGATTACGATTTTAAAGGTGATTAGATGATTTTGAAACTTTAGTTGTAAACATTTGCATGTCCAGTGACGTGGAAGCCGGGCCGGACTAGCGGTACAACAGGTCCTAGACTAAAAATTACTTAGGGCCTTAACTTTTATTGTAGTGCGGAGTGCAGCGGTCTATCTTGAATCGCGATAAAAACTGACAGTAGCAGTAGCGGTTCGTGCCGTGAAAAATGTGACAAAAAAAATAATAGTAGGATGAAACCCATTGGAAAAGGAAGAGAATATAACAAAAATGAAAGGAAAAATAATTTACGGGCGATCCGAGGTCGGGAAGTGGAAGGGGGTGAGTTTTTAAGGGTAAAAAACGATTTATCTCGATTTCCGGCAAAACTACAAGTCCTATGTAAAAACTTTAAATAGCAAAGTTGTAGGTAATAAAAAGATCTACAACTTTTGTATTTACACTTTTTTCACATAACCTCAAAATTTATGTGAAAAATTCAAATAACCCAGTTTTTGGTTTTTTATTTTTATCTTTTACAAAAAAAAATTTTTTTACGAAATTTGGTGAAAACATACCTTTTTAGGTCCCAAACACACTGTAATTTTTTTGATTTAAAATATTTATTTTTTCACCTTATTTTGACTTAATATCGAAAAAGCACCCTAATTTTCAATCGAAAATTCTCACGTCTAAATATCTGCTTTTTAAAAAAAGTCGATGGGCTTTTTGCTCGTTGAAATCTCTACTTTCTGATGGTGTAAAAAAATATACATTACTATGGTAAATGTTCTCAAAAAATGTAAAATATTGTAGATGTCTTATTATAGAAGACAACATAAACATATTTTTCTTCAAACGTCAATAAACTTGACGTTTTTCTACTAATTTTTTGACGTTAAAATTCTACTTTTTCGTCAGAAGGCGGTTGCTTTTGGCAACGGAAGAAAAAGTATTTACTTTTTCTTCCGTTGCCAATAGCAGCGGAAGTAAAAGTATGGCTGTGTTCTCATGACTAAATATATATTAAATAATACCGTACAGGTAAATTCTGAGTATGACATTTTAATTTGAAGTAAATGTAGTTTTAAAAAATTCTATTTTTAAAAGGATAAAAATTAAATAAAGTTACGCAATAATGAATGCTGACACTTGTCAAATCGAATGGCACGTCGCTATCAAACAATATAATAATAAATCCATAGTAACGCTAGCCCCTTCTCAAAACTTAAAATTTTTAAATAAAACAATTAAAACATTTTGTATCTTTGTGTTTTCATATTTAAACAACGTCTGAAGAAAAAAAAGTATGTTTTATTCGGAGTAAAAGCAACTTCTTATGACTCGTCCGTAATTGCCGGACTCACTTTGTTCGTCCGGCAAACCTACAGACTCGTCAGAAAAGTATCGCTTTTACTCCTAATAAAACAATATACTATTATTATATTATTAAATTTTAAATAAACTTATTATTAACTTTAAATATTAACTTTATTAACTTATTTGGTTGTTAATTATAGTAGTATATTTCGACTTGCAATTTTTTGTTTATCAATATAACATGGAATCTTACGTTTTTCGAGTAATTAAAGTATACATTTTAATAAATAGCTCAAAATTTTACATAATGATTAAAAAAAAATTCGGATGCGAGTTTTTTTCGTTTCTTTGCATTTTTGAGAACATTTACCATAGTAATGTCTTTTTTTTTACACCATCAGAAAGTAGAGATTTCAACGAACAAAAAGCCCACCGACTTTTCTAAAAAAGTAGATATTTTGAAGTGAGAATTTTCGATTGAAAATTAGGGTGCTTTTTCGATATGAAGTCAAAATAAGGTGAAAAAATTAATATTTTAAATCAAAAAATTACAGTGTGTTTAGGACCTAAAAAGGTAAGTTTTCACCAAATTCCGTAAACATTTTTTTTTTGTAAAAGATAAAAATAAAAAACCAAAAACTTGGTTATTTGAATTTTTCCATAAATTTTGAAGTTATGTGAAAAAAATGTAAATACAAAAGTTGTAGATCTTTTTATTACCTACAACTTTGCCGTTTAAAGTTTTTCCATAGGACTTGTAGTTTTGCCGAAAATCGAGATAAATCGTTTTCTACCCTTAAAAACGAAAAAGCACCCTAATTTCAATCGAATATTCTCACGTCTAAATAATCTGCTTTTTAAAAAAGTCGATGGGCTTTTTGTTCGTTGAAATCTCTACTTTCTGATGGTGTAAAAATATACATTACTATGGTAAATGTTCTCAAAAAATGTAAAATATTGTAGATGTCTTATTAAATATTAACTTTATTAACTTATTTGGTTGTTAATTATAGTAGTATATTTCGACTTGCAATTTTCTTTTATCAATGTAACATGGAATCTTACGTTTTTCGAGTAATTAAAGTATACATTTTAATAAATAGCTCAAAATTTTACATAAGTAATGATAAAAAAAAATTCGGATTCGAGTTTTTTTCGTTTCTTTACATTTTTGAGAACATTTACCATAGTAATGTATTGTTTTACACCATCAGAAAGTAGAGATTTCAACGAACAAAAAGCCCACCGACTTTTTTTTTAAAAAGTAGATATTTTGACGTGAGAATTTTCGATTAAAAATTAGGTTGCTTTTTCGATATGAAGTCAAAATAAGGTGAAAAAATTAATATTTTTTTTGTTTCCACTTCCCGACCTTGGATCACCCGTTATTATTTTTCCTTTCATTTTTCCAATGGGTTTCATCCTACTATTATTTTTATTCACTTTTTACCATTTTCAAAGGCTTCAGCCCTGGTCTATATATTTAAATATTAAATATCGTATATCGTTCTCAGAGTTTCAAGGGCTTCGCAAGTTTAGTTAGTCATGGGCTAAGCTATATCCTGCATAGCCTATTGGGTAATCTGGCCCTGCGTGGAAGGTTGATCACGGTGGGAATGGGCGAATGGGTAAGTAATATACCGAAATTCCTTTTTAAAAAAGTCTGATTTATTCATAACATACGGCATGGCATAGGTTGCTTGCTGCGCTGCGAAAATAAAGAGATAATGTTCTATATCAAAGACCTCTTAGAAACAGATCAGATTGTTTACAATTTAAAGCAATCAAATATCCCAAGGTTCACGGATTAAAAATATCGATGTTTTCGATGCATGTATATCGAACATCCCTATTTCCGTTTGGTGTTTGTTTAACAGCGATCTGGAATTTCCTACAGTTTATCGGTTTTGTGTAAAAAATGCGGTGTTTTTCGTGTTTTATCATATTTTTTGGAGACTAATTAACATGAGCCAGTGTCAAGCATGCAAATACTAATTTTGCAGTTACTTGTCATGGGCGAGTAAATAGACAGTTGGGTTATTTGTAGGTTAGGTATATTCTACAGTAGCAAGGTCACATTCAAAGTTAATTCCGACGTAATTCCCACTACCTGCCCCACCCAGCCGTTCTTGAAACAGAAATGCCAATTTTAGTTATTCCTGTATACAAATTTTATTTAAATTTGGGCGCGATATTCCGCGCTTGCGCTATGTGATCTGACGATTACGCATGTCGTAAGTCGAGTGACAGGAGACGGTCTGGCCGGTTCGCCGGAAAAGTAATAACAGAAACCACGGGGATGAAGGTGGGATTGGGCAACCCGCAACATCTTGCCACCGGATATGTCAGCCACCTGGCCATATTTGAACGTATGTGCAAAAGCAATTGAGACGTACGTGCGATTAAAATTTGACATCGTTGACGTTTCGTTTTCGTAACCTTTCTTTTTTTAGACCGCCTCGTGGATGTGGAAATGTTTTATTTTTTTGTGATTTTTATCGCACCGGCATTATTATTTATGTTAAAAATGTCACTGAAGTTCTTAGTATTTCTCTGAGTAAGTACTAAATATTGTAATATTATTATTAAGCTAAAAATATTGCATCCGAGAATATTTCTTTTACTTCCAAATAATGTTTCTTGGAGGGATGATTTTTTATAACCTTGAATTGAAAGTCTGTACCTGACTGTGAAACTTGCTAATTTTTATTCTAGCGACGTTACTAATCAGTATTTATGTGTTTCATTTAAAGAATATGATGAAAATACTAGACTTACTTATGCCAGTGACAAACTAGTTCACTTACTCGATGTAATTCCACGAGAAATTGTATCTTTTCCTTAATAATAGTGCATTGCTCACTTAGAAGATACATTTTTAGATATTTATGGAAATGAATTTCAAAAATTTAACTTCTGTGAGCAACACGACATATGTAATGAAATTGTTAAATTATATGTTCGATTAACAGTTTACAAATATTTAAGAGATAAAAATACTCAAAATCAAACTTTAAGTGCTGAACACTATAAAAAGCATAACATTTTTAATAAAAGTAAAGTTAATGACCCCAGTTATAAAAGATTTAAAACCAATTAAACAATTTTCTCAGTTTCTATTTAAAAATAATTCTTGTTTTAAAACATTTTACTAATGTATGAGATTATTCTGCCCAATTTTTTTTTGTTTCATGTTAATGCACACCTACAAGACTAGCCCAATGTTGACCTCCACCGGATTAAGACTTGCCCCACATGAAGACCTAATTTTAATAATGACCAGCCCTATAGTGCAAAATTGAAAAGCATAGGCAAGGAAGCCGTTGAACGACACCACGGTGACTCTAAACTTGTACCTACTAAGAAGGGTGATATAAGAATCACTGGTAGATACCTTAGATGCTTCCTTGGCTTATATTTTTGTACAGGCCCAGAAAGTTAGTCGACTCTGAATACCACCTTTAATCCCTTAGGAAACTTTTATTTTTGATAGTACAATGTTCCGTAACTAGTTCGTACCAGAAGTTCATATAGTTATTAGAAATTCGTCTTGTGTTAGACTCATTGGAAGTTATGCCTTCTGCCTTAAGATCTTTTTGATCTAAACTTGAAATAAATTATAAACAAAATATGGTCGTTTTTTTTTCTAGAAGTCTTATTGTTTTTATAGTAAATTAATTTTTTTAATGTTGTTTGCTTTGCTGTTTATAATCGTTGAATAAACATAATTTGTCTCAGAAAATTAAAAAGCAAAGTAAACAAACATTAAAAAATTAATTTACTAACCTGCAATTAAAATTAAGCGTTCCCCCGCCTTCCTCACCCCCTGCCACCTAACATGGCCGATCGTTAAACGTCATTCCCGTTTCGTTCAATTAACATGCAAATAACGTTTCTCTTAGTTGGTGTTTTGTGACAGAAACGATTAGAGAGAAGAGAAACAGGTGATCAAAAAAGTTTAAGTTGTTTTAGTGGCGCAACCACGTAAAAGAAAATGTAAATCTTTGAATTTTTGGAATTTCATTTCATGAAACTCTCTGTGTTTGTGTGGATGTTAAACATTTTTTCACCCTAAATGGTATCGACTTATTGACTACAATAAAACTACCGGTTTAATTCCATTGTTATACATTGATTATCACTGATCATGTGCATGTGAGAGAGTGTGTGCACGATCAAGTTTGCTCTGTTAAATTAACAATTTTGTGAAGTAAAAGTGTGACTATTTTTGTGGGACAAAAACAGGGATAAAGGTAAATACTTAAACTACGTGACAAGTAACTCTTTGATTTCGTAATTTATTGGGAAATCCCTAAAATTACTATATGAATGATAATTGCAATGTGTGATATTTAAAAATAAATAAATCATTGAGGGCGGAGATCATTTGCACGAGGTTACTGACATACGAGGATTATGGTTAGTCAGGAAATTACATCGTATCAACATATTCTCGAATGTATTCGTAGCACAGCGGAAGATACTCGTAAAAGTATATCTGAGGCCACGAAAAAGTACATCGAGGAAGGGAACAGGAAAATTCTTGAGACACTGCAAGACCAAAATCAAAAGTTACAGCAACTGGAGACAAGATGCTCGAAAATTAAAAGTAAGCAGATTCAATTTGAAAGATATATTCGTCAAAACAATTTAATAATCTTTGGTTTAAATTACAGCTCGAATAACGGAGAGCTTCTGCATCACGTGACAAGTTTTCTTAAAGATCATCTTGGTGTGATCGTTGAAGAGCAAGACCTCAATAAAATATATGTTTTAAAAACTAAACAGGTACAAATACCCGCTCCAATTAAAATCGAGTTTATATCTTGCATAAAAAAAGATCTCGTTTTAAAAAACTGCAAAAAACTGAAAGGCCAGAAAATCTTCATTGCCCAAGATCTATGTTATGAGGACCGCAAAGATAGGAAAGTTCTGGAGGAACAACTGAAGCAAGCTCGAGCTAAAAATCTTTCGGCACGCATCACAAAAGGGAATAAACTTATTATCAACGACGATGTCTTTACCGCAGAACAAATTCGTAATATGTTTCCGGAGAGTAAAACGCAATCTGAAGAGACAAACGAAGTTTTTCTGCCACATCAGTCATCTAGTGATCCTAATACGCCATCTGTTGAGAGAGTGATTGAAATGCAATCATATAACGATGATATATTTAGTGAAAATGGAGGGAAAGCTTCTACACGAGTGATAAACAATGGGCATATCGAGGATGGTACTATTCTTACATGTGGTGTCCCTCAAGGTTCTATTTTGGGTCCCCTCTTGTTTTCAATTTATACGTCACAGCTTATCAATCAGATCAAATATTGTAAGGTACACCTATACGCGGATGATACGCATATTTATCTAATTTTCGAACCTGGCCAAACCGACATTTCACTGCAAAGAATAAATGATGATCTATCCAGATTGGTCTCAGAGGCTTATGATCATTCATTGTTAATTAACTCAAATAAAAGCTCGGTTATGGTGTTTGGTCCTACTAGGAAACGAGAAAGTCTCTTACCCTTTATTAAAGTTAAAATAAATAACGTCGAACTGCCAATAGTCGATAGCTGCCGAAATTTGGGTCTTACGATAGATTTTAATTTAAAATACAGTTCCCATGTTAGCAATTGCATTCGAAAGACTTATTATAATTTAAAGTTGATCTTTAATTCTAAGGATTATTTATGTCAAAAGATAAGGGTTCTCTTGTGTGAGGCTTTGGTTTTGTCAGGACTGAATTTCTGTGATAGTGTTTACGGGTTTTCAATAAACAGATCAGATAAACGACGTATTCAAGTTCTGCAAAATTCGTGTCTTCGCCTAATATTTGGTATCCGTCGAAGAAACCATGTTTCGCATAAACTAAAAGATCTTCGCTGGCTAAATATGGGTAACAGACGTTTACTACACGCAGCTTGTTTATTTCATCGGGTGGTTCTAACCAAATCCCCTTCCTATTTGAGCAAAAAAATAAAAGTAAGATCAGACGTTCATGCTGTAAATGTTAGATTTGGAAATCGACTTACACCCCCCGCCCATAGAACTGAACAATTTAAAAAATCATTCTCTTATCAAATTTCAAAAGTTTATAATGAAATTCCTGAAATATTTAAATCCAAAAATCCAAGGAAATTTAAATTTACTTACAAGAATTTTTTGTTAAGCCATCAGTAAATAATGAATTTTTTTTTCTTTTCTCTTTTTATAAATGATATACGAATACATTGATTTATGCCCCACCAACATTTAACCAATATTTATCGAACATTTAAGGTTATTTATGGTTGTTAATTTATATTTATCTGCACGGAAAAAGGTAGCTGATTTCTGTCTCTACCAGTTTTCTTTATTTTTTTTTGTTTCTTCTCTTTAGGTGTAGTGAGTTGCTTAAGGTAAAGAACAGGGGGAGCGGATTACCTTTTGGTTTTCACTCCCAGCTGACCTTCGGCGTTTTTCATTTCGGATATACTTTTTTTTTCTTTTGTGTTCTCGCTTGCTTTATCATTATTTTTTTTTTGCTATGTATTATCTCGAAATGAAAATAAAGACCTTATTTATTTATTTATTTATTTATTTATACACAATCAACAAGCAAATACACTACAGGGTAGGACTTTAGATATTTAATTCGTTATTAATAATGTATTATTTAATGACATGAAATATCCTGTTATCGCAAGCACAAGATAGTTAAATATTACCTGCTATAATTACAAATTATAATCCGACCCTGACCGACAGTTTATTTGCATTTTTATGGCCGAGCTCTTGCAAAACGTCCTAGGTAGTTAAACGGAGTCAACCATTTATTGTGAAAAATACTTTATGTATAACGAACTAAGTACCTGGCCCCCTTAATAAAGTCGCTAACCGGTCTGCTTAAAATCACTAATCGAAAATTAACCAAATTTACAACACCATGTAATGAGCTTACCAGATCTGTATACAATATGTATCATAGGTACATAAATTAAGTCCTATTTTTTTCGGTTTAGGTAGTATTTTTAGATTTATAAAGATACTTTCAACTTTACATGTAATTTTCAATGTTCAATGTCACATCGATTTAAAAAACGGTTTACTACATCAAAACAATTTTAAAATTCAGGAATTTTAAATTTCTAGCTAGGTATACGACACGAGAATCTTTTTTTTAATTTTATTCCATTGAATAACCTAGTGTCGCACGTCGTTACGGTCAGACTATTGCATAAAAACCTTATAAAATGATTAGTTTTAGTTATTTTAAATAATTTGTTTAAAATAATTGCCTATAATAAATGATTTCGATCGCATATGGGACCCTCTATACCAGTGGTTCCCAACCAGTGGGTCGCGACCCCCTTGGGGGTCGCGATAATTATTTGGGGGGTCGCCAGCCTTTAAGGATTAAAGCCCAAAATAAAATACGTCTACCAAAATAGGCCGTCTTTCAAACAATTCTGTTCTGTTCTGTTCTATACTGCTGTTCGTTGGATGTCAAAGGGGCATGTTATTAAACGTGTATTTGTGCTAAAAGACGAACTTAAAGTTTTTTTAGAAATGCAAAGGAAACAAGATTTTATTGAACATCTTAACAACCCAGCTTGAATTCAAAGAATTGCCTATTTATCGGACATCTTGGGTAAGTTAAACAGGTTAAATATAAAACTTCAGGGAAAGGAATTGCACCTTATCTATTTTAGATATAATCTCCAAGCATTTATTTCCAACCTTGGAAATTGGCGATGTTAAGTAAACCTTGAAAACTTTGCAATGTTTGAACATCTGAGCACCATGGTTGAAGCATCGAAGGCAGATATTGTGGAGGATCTAAAAGAGGATATTAGTTATCACCTTCAATTCTTCGAAAATGAACTTCAACGTTATTTACCGGAGCTGTCTGACCAAGAAGCTGCAGTAGTGAGAAACCCATTTCATGCCTCGGTAAATGTGGCTGGCGTTCCTGATAAACTGCAAGAGGAATTTTTAGATCTTAAAAATGATTCCACAGCACAATAACACATAAAGCTGGCACAAATAAGCTGGATGTTCAAGATTACATTAGACTGGCTTTGACATGTACTCAACCAACATACCAAATAGATGATAATATAACTGTTATTAAATTGTTTTTTTTTATATATTTAGTTACCAACTATCAATATTTTTTAAATGGGGGAAGTCACTACCTGTTAAGCAAATCAAAAAAGGGTCATGACTGAAAAAAGATTGGGAACCACTACTCTATACGATCAGTATTACTGATGTTAATCAAGAAATTATTAATGTAACACCATTCCTTCCTAAATACTATGGCCCTCTAGGATATTTAAGAGTTAACAAAGACATATATCCTTGCTCGGTAATCGCCCAGTGAATGGGCTGGGCCCCTTATTCTTTGTTGTTTAGTGTTTACTACCTTCTGATTTTTGATCCAAATCATGGATAAAGATAAAATTCTTCGGTTTCCACGTAAAGTTATTTAATAATTTCTTAAGGCTACAACTATGATAAATAATTGCATATGCCCCGTAATATGCATATTTTATTGAAAAAAGAATGCAAATTAAAAAAGAATAGTACAAAGTACATGTTTTAAAAAGCAATCAAGCACGCTTCTCCCGTTGGAAAACAATCCGCACGCTATAAAATGATGCTTTATAAAACGTGTATGTACTTTAATATTTCTGTTTTTAAGCTTTATTTATTTATAATAAATATAAACTACGTTTAAGTTTGTATTTATTCTGATGAAAAACAGATTTATGTATTCACGTAAACACGTTTTGGAAAACACCTAGTTAGGGAGTGTCACACACCCCTCGGCAATTTGCTTACCTTTAAACAAATATTTTACTTTTCGGTCATTTTCAGTTTTCACGGAAAAAAAAGTACACCCGAAGCCCAGGGACGACAATAGTTACAAGTCCAATCATTATTTATAGTTTTGTGTGTGCTGGTGTGTATGTTAGGTGCTTAGTATCAACAGCTAAAGAATTGAATTAAAATATCAACAAACATGTTCTGCGACCTAGAATGTCAAATAAATCAAAATAAACAATTATTTTTATTTTTTCTTGTTTGAAAGTTTCTTTTCAATTTGCAGTAAAGAGTGAACAACGTAATTACAATACAATGGTCCATGGCCTATTTATGAACCATTTTTTTGTAATATACAGGGTGTCCGACGTGTAGGAAAGCAACAACTTTTTCTATATTGCAATTATTGTCAACCAGTATCCTATTATAGAATAAATAATTTGGGATGTCATGCATTATCACGGAAGAAAGTGTCGATCAGTTGTCAGCGTCAAAATTCTGGCCGTACAGTAAAGGTATTAACTGAAAAATGTTTTTTTTTAAGACCGACCAGAAAATCCACTTTCTGGACAATTTTTCGTCCAAAAAATAACGTTTTGTCGATCAAGACCGGAAAATGGAAGTGACGGACTGGCAATAGTAATTTACGTTACAAGACCGGAAAGTAGTGTTTTTCAGGTCGAGACAAGCTTGGAGAGACCTGGAAAACACTAATTTTCGGTTGCGTGACGTACAATATTTTTTTTAAGGCCGACACTTCGATATATTTTATAATCTACGGGAAACAAGTTTGACATAAAGAACAAAATTAAAAACTGTCACTCGACAATACATCGAAATGTTGTCATAATAACGAAATCAAGGTATCTTGTATTATCAAAGAGCGATTGGAAAAACAAAAAACAGGATGACAGTGACATTAGAGACCGGAAAAACGTTATCTTCTAGGCGAAAAATTGTAGAGAAAGTGTAAATTTTCTGGTCGGTTTAAAAAAAACGATTTTTCCAGTCCCTGTTTTTTTATTTTTCCAATCGTTTTTTGATAATACAATCTACTTTGATTTTGTTACAGTTCGTTGATTTTTAATTTGTTGTTTATGTCAAACTTGTTTCGCGAGTGCGCAAATTTAAAAATATAAATTCAGGTTTTGAATTATCCGACACGGAAAATGAGATTCCAGAAGAAATTTTGGAAGCAGCAAGGAAAGCGACTTACGATATATTGCCAGTAAAATCAAAAGTCCGTTACGAGAAGTCATACGACGCATTTAAAAATTGGTCGAGAAAAAAAAGTGACAATGTAAAAGAAGAAGTTCTTTTGGCATATTTTGCTGAGAAGTCCCAAAAACTGGCTTCTTCAACATTATGGAGCTTTATTCTTTTATCTGGTTTTAGTATTGTTAATTACTTTGTTATATAAAATAAAATAAAATAAAATAAAATAAAATAAAATAAAATAAAATAAAATAAAGAATATAATGTATATCGAAGTGTCGGTCTTAAAAAAATATTGTACGTCACGCAACCGAAAATTAGTGTTTTGCAGGTCTCTCCAAGCTTCCAGGACTTGCTTGTCTCGACCTGAAAAACACTACACCTGAAAACACTACTTTCCGGTCTTGTAATGTAAATTACTATATTCGCGTGTGCAATTGGTAAAGCGTTCGACTGGTATTCAAGATGTTCTGGGTTTGGTTCCCAGCGGAAGAATAAAACTTTTTTAATTTTTAAAAACTTTCTCTCTCATCTGCTCTCTAGTCTGCATGCCGCGAAACATTTTTTAGTCATATATTTAATGCATACAATAAAAAAAACCTAACTTCCAATGTGAGAGACTAAACGATTTATGTGCAAAATAATTTTAATTTATGATATAATTTTGAAACATTTTCATTTCATCTTCAACATGAATGTTTATTGTAAACATAGGAAAATGGAAGTTAATCTTAAACCTCCGAAATGCGTAGGTAGTGTAAAAAGAAGATATGACACATAAAGACAAGATAGTAAGCTCGGTCCGTATCGTATTCGTATTTGTAACTGCAATGCCCCGGTCAGAGAGTGTATTCGTATTCGCAATTGCATTGCCCCAATCAAAGACAGTGTATTCGTATTCGCAATTGCATTGCCCCAATCAGAGACAGTGTATTCGCAATTGTAATGCCCCGGTCAGGGAGCGTATTCGCAATTGTAATACCTCGGTCAGTGAGTGTATTCGCATTCGCAGTTATAATGCCCCGGTCAGAGAGAGTGTATTCGTAATTATAATGCCTCGGTCATAGTGTATTCGTATTCGTAACTGCATTGCCCCAGTCAGAGAGAATCTATTTATATTCGCAATTGTAATGACCCGGTGAAAGAGAGTTTATTCATATTCGCAATTGTAATGCCCCGGTTAGGGAGCATATTTGCAATTGTAATGCATCGGCTTGGGAGCGTATTCGTATTCGCTGTTGTAATGCCCCGGTCAGAGAGAGTGTATTCGTATTCGCAATTGTAATGCCCCCCCATGCCTTCCACCCATTACTGAATTTTATTAAAATTTCAAACAATGACAGATCAGCTTTTCAGGCGCTTTATGAATGAATCATTGGATCTATAGTTTATAAGGTATTTTTTGTTAGATACGTACCAAAAACAATTATTTTAAAGAACATAGGTATTAATTATTACCAGCAACAATAATTATATCAACGTTTTAACAACATGTCCGTGGTCTTACTATTAAAAAGAGCAATACCTAGTTAAATATATTTTTGTACGATACATCATCCTACATGGGTTTTACACAAACTACAAGGGTTTTAACACATATTAAAGATGAACACCGGTTGTAAAATTTAATTGTGCACTATTTTTGCTTTAGCGACATCGAAAATTGCGAAATGACTAAGTATTGTAGGTATTCCCAAATAATGTAAGCGACTCATTTCCTAATCATTTTTGTTGTCGTGTTTTTTGTCAATGAAAAAACGCTATCAATATATTCTATAAATATATTGATAGCGTATATTCTTTAAATAAAATAATTAAAGTTTTTTTACTTTCCTCCATATAAGTACATAGAGAGAGAGACATAATTGTAAATACACTTCAGAACCGGACCGATGCCATATTTGTTGGTACATTTTACGTTTTCTCTGTATTCTTTGTTATGGTTTAATATTTACGCATTTCTAGTTTTTGTGTAGTTTAATGAATTGTGCTTGTGCTTAGCTTAGTGACTCGGTTTGGAATGTAGACAATAAGTGGTACCGACAGTAGCATGATTTTATTTTGTCCAAATAGGGGTAAAATATCCTGCATTTTTAACCCTGCATCAAAATTGCATGCAATTTGGTATCGACATTTACGCATTTCAATGTGAGTGAAAGATGCGCCGTTTTTCACCCTTAATAGAACAAGTTCTAATTATTTGCACACCACATGCGATTTTGTCAAAATTACCTAGAAATTTCTATTGGTGAAATTGATTTATAAATACCGTGGGAGCAAAAATTATTTGCATCAAAGAGGGCCTTGCATCTAAGGACGTAATGCTTAGCCGTAGAGCTTAATACCTGTTGGGTGTCAGTAACTACCTGAATTAACAATCAATCAGTTATTCCGTCATCATTGACAGTCGTTACAAGTAATTTGATTTATGGCTAATTTTTCCAATTTCTTGAACAATTCACACAATGGACTTTACGGAACAGCACAAAACATTCATGGATGAAGCCTATTTTCGAAGCGGGGTTAGAGTAAATGGTGAGTGGCAATACAATCCGGGTTTGTGCATGGACGATTTTCACGAGCATTTTCCTAACGTTGCTTTTATTGCTGGGGATTTTTATCATTGCCTGAAAAGAACCGGGGCTGTGTTTAGGGAAACAGGTTCTATATAACACAAAAAAGGAGCAGGAAGACAATCTGTAAGAACAAAAGAACTTGTTGCAAACGTCCGTGAAATGATGCAAAATACGCCAACAAATTGCTGGTCAACACTTTCGAAAATATTCTTACCTTAAAAAATGTAAATCTGATCAATAAACAAGAAATTATCGATTCTCTTACAGTATGCCTTGAACAAAATTATTTTGAGTTCAACGACAAAATATACACCAGCAAAAATGGTCTTATTATGGGTAACCCCCTTAGTCCTTTATGGGCTGAAATATTTATCGATTTTTTAGAAAATAAAATAAGCAATCATCCTCTTTTCAAACAGTTTCTTTATTGGCATAGGTATGTTGATGACATCTTAACATGTTTTCTTGGTACTAATAGACAGTTAAAAGTCTTTTTGGAATATATTAACAGCCTACACAAAAATATCAAGTTTACAATAGAACAGGAAAGTAACAATTCTATCAATTTTCTTGATTTAAATATTAAGAGAGAAAATGATAGACACGTTTTCTCCGTTTTCCATAAACCATCTCATACTGATACTGTCATACACAATTCTTCTTGCCACCCTTTACAACACAAATTAGCTTCTTTTTACAGTATGATCCATAGACTAGTAACTCTCCCTCTAAATAAAATCAATTTTCAAAAAGAACTAAACATTATTAAACAAATTGCAGTTAATAACGGATATAATTCAAATTTAATTGACCAAATCCTAAAAAAGAAAACTTACAAAAAGGCTATTGACTTAGTTTTTCCTAGAAGCAAAAACTCTGACCAATTTAAACTTGTCACTTTCTTTGGACAACCTAGCAAAGTAATTGGCAATTTTCTTAACAAACTTGATATAAATTTGTGTTACAAAACTAATAACTCTTTAAGTAAATTCATTAAAAACAATAAAACTAAAAGCGATAAAAACAAAAAATCAGGCGTCTATAAATTAAAATGCAAAGATTGTCCTAAAACATACATTGGCCAAACAGGTAGACAGTTTGACAAGAGAATACAGGAACATTATAACAGTTTTCTAAAAAATAAAACAGACTCAAACTATGCTAACCATTTACTTGATTATCAACATAATTTCGATCCTTCCTTTAAAATCTTACATACAGAAAACAAAGGCTTAAAACTCATGTTGTTAGAATCTATGGAAATAAATAAACTTAAAAATACGGACCTATTACTTAATGATCAATTAGATTTAAATAATTCACCTTTGCTAAATTTATTCTGTTAACCATATAATTAAGACTTTGTAAATACCTACCCATATTGTACCTAATTTAATTTAATTTTTAAACCCTCTGTTGGATTTCCCCGCAATTGTAACCCTCCCACTGTTTTATTTACATCTTAAATAGTTTAATTTTATTGCACCCAATTTTTACTTTTCACCTTTATTAAATCATTGTCATCTGACGAAGCTACAGTGTTAGCGAAACATGTCATTTTCTGTCTAATATAGTGAAAATTTACAAGTTCAACTTTGTTTTACTGTATCTCATAATACTATAATTATGGATTTCCACCTAGTATCGACTGAATCAATTAATTTATGAAGAGACGTGTGAATTTATGCTTGCGGTGGCCAATTTCAGCAATTTATGTAATTATTTTTCTTTTTCTTTCTGTATATTCTTACTTTGTCAATTTTGTAAACAGCAAAAATAAATTTGTATTTGTCTACTTATTTTATTACTCATTAGTTTGGCATATCATGTCATAAAATGAATTTGACAAAATTTTAACCTAGATTTGGTTAGATATATCGTCCCCATATCATTGTGATCTAAAACAAGCCCTACGTTTTTTAATCCAAGTCCTCTTTGATGCAAATAATTTTTGCTCGCACGGTATACCCTCGCTCATTTGACAAACATATAAACACATTTGTCAGTTTTCAGTTTGAACCGCCTTTTCTTTTGGGTTTGGCGGTTGCTATAATTGCAAAAAGGGGACGACTTATCTGGAGCAAAGACTCAGTAATTGCGCTAATATAACTGTGTCAAAATCAACTGATTTTGTATTCTTTTACGGACCCCGAATACAAAAATAATACAAAAGGAAACGCAACTTGCAAAAAATAACGGAAGAATTACTCGAATTGGAGTTTAGCAAGCAATAGTACCAATACCCCATATAACCAGTATTAAAACAAAAAATTACCAAAAACCGAATTTCAAACAAAAAAAATCATTAATGTGGACATATCAGGAAAATCATAAAATCAGCTGTTGCAACCATGATTCAAAATTGCAGGGTGAAAATGCAAAGGTGCGGAATGGTCCACATGGTTGTAGATTGTAGACAAAAGAATAATATTTTTTTGTAATAGGATGACGTTGTTCTGTTTTCAAACTTTGTGGTTTCGGGGGTCTTTTTAATTGTTTCAAGAAAAGTTTCGTGATACTTCAAGAACATTTTTATTATTGGGATATATTATCAATAGGTTCTAATTTAGGATATCAGTGCTGCTTATAAGGTTATAGTGAAAAACACAACAAAATCAACCCATCCTTTTTATTGGTAAGATGATATAGAAAATTTGCTTTTGTTACGTTTTCTGAATTTAATAATTTAATTTTTAAAGGCAGGAAACTTTATTTGTATTCTGAGAACGAATTTAAATTGAAATTATTAAAAACAAGGAAATCGTCGACCTTGGAGAACGTACCCATATTTATTTTTTCAAAAATTTATTTATAATCATGTAACGTTATGATCTCCTGTGCACCATAAATCAAACTTAATATATCTGAATACATGTACATTATACATATTCTATGTGTTCAGGTATTTATTTCGTCTAAAAATGTATAAATTAGGTGCTTAAATATTTCCTGAACAGCGTTCACAAAACATCGATAATTATAATCAATCATGTTGTCTAGTTTATATAGACAAAATACGTGTTTTTAAATTGTATATTTTTCACTTGCAAATTGCATTTATTTCGAAAATAGTCGCAGGCGTTAGGCTGCCAAAATATACTTGGTACCACTATAGATGCCACTATAGTGGTCTAGCCACAACAGTATTTGAACAAACCCGACAGACTTTTGCCAGCGCTATCCCTGGCGAGCGCATCAGCAGCTTCCTTATCCCCAATTCAATTTTAACGATGGTCTGCAATTTTCGTAAAATTACCTGTTTTCAAATAGCACGCCTTTATATCAAATAAAGCGTCAGCATATTTAAAATATAAAATGTCGAAATAAGACAAAAATTGGTGTTTTCTTAAGTAAACATTTAAAATTCGTGACACTGTAGAAGTGTATGGTACAGTGGCGCAACCAGAAATTTAGTTCGGGGGGGGGGGGGGGGGGGCTTGAACTTCTTGCCCCGCAGGCGAACATTTTTTGGGGTGCGACGACCTTTTTTGGGTAAAATACGTATGATCGACGAGAGCGACAGCCCCCTAAAACTTCTGCAATAATACGCCGCTGGCCCTAACTAAATATTTATGAAAAAAAAGTTATAGATTTCATTTTAATTAGTAAAAATGTATTTAAAATAAGTAACGCATAATTACATTAATCATACTTATACTAAAACAAAACAAAAACCTTATACAATAAGTTGTAAGTAATCACTAATAATACTACCTAATATTAAAGTAAAATTCTTCGTTTTGTTTTTGCCTTTTCGTCCAGAATTTCTTCCACGGTAATATCAATATCGTGGTTCGCATAAAGACTGCCAAACCATTTAATCTGCAAAACAAACAGCTCAATCTGCTGCATCTTCCGTGGTGCTACGCAGATATGTCTTTAAATATTTTAAATTTGAAAAAGGACCTTTCAGATGTGGCGGTTGTAATAGGCAAAGTTAAAAAAAATTTGTAAAAGCCTTTTTATATTAGGAAATATATTGGCATCACATTCGGAATACACTTTGTCCAAATCTTCCCTCAGTTTTTGTTTTTGCATTTTTTATACCACAGCTCAAGTTCAGCTTTTAACATCGTTTTATTGGAAAACTCTTCAAGGAACTCATTCTTGTAGAAGCTGTGAAGTTTTAAAAAACATTTAAATTGACTATCAAAATCTTGATTATCATATGGAAAGAGGCATTCAAAATTTTGAATGGTTTCTCGATGTTTTAAAAACCGATCCTCGAGATTTGCTATGAGGCCATCTAAAAACGGAATAAAAATTGTTATTTTAAAATGCTGAGCAGCGGAATCGGTTTTTATAACCAATTTTTGTGTTTGTCTTGGCGGTAGTCTAGGTACTCTGATTTCAATATCGTATTCCGAAAGTAGATCTTGAGCTTCCTTAAAAATATTTTGAAAATTATCATCTGCCAGGCCTGTTATTTCTTTAACTTGATCTGTTACGTCATTAGCTGACTGTAATGCTTTACAAAGGTTTAAATCGACTGTTTGTAGAATCTTGCTTAAAGGCAGTGTGTAGGCATATATTCTTTCTGTACACATTAGTGCGATCACAAATTTGGGACCTATAATGCTGGCCAGTAATCCAGATGCCTCAGTGGAAGTATTGCGGTCGGTCCATTCAGTCAGACGTAGTATAATTTCACTATTGATATATTGATAATATGATTGATGTAAATTATGTGGCTGAATATAAAATATTAGTAAAAGGCGTGACATGAAAAATTGGTTTGCAATTAAACGAATAGGCTAAGTTTCTAAGCTCGAGGGGGGGGCTGCAGCCCGGCATCAAAATCATCCTCGCCTATTATTGCCTATATTATCCGTTCAGTAAATAACATACTATTAAACTGAAGAAACTAAAATGTCTCAATTTAAAAAGCGAACTAGAAAATTATAAAATATAATTTAATGTACAGAGAACAGAAATAATATTTATCAGTAAATTAAGTCGGAACTGACTTAACGGCTCAGTTCTCAAGGTCAATCATGTATAAAGGAGACCTATAAATGGCTTGAATGCAGGGGTAACTTTCGGAACCTTGCAATTATTAAAAAAAAATAATTAGTATCTAATTTCGTAAGGGCTGTTCAGGCAGGCATTGACAAATAGTATGCCGGTGTTTTTTTTAAATAAATGCACAGAAACTTTCAAAAAATCAGTTTTTTGAAACCACTAAAATTGCCACAATTTACCTTAAAATCCTTGAAAGTAAACACGTCGATTTTCAGAACTGAAGTAAAAACAACAATTTTTACTGGTAACACGATATTTTCTAGTCTATCTAGATGTCATCTATCCTAGGAATTCTAGAGAATATTTGTTTGTTTTAACAGGAAAGGTTCCGTAATTGCACAAAACACAAAAGTAAACAAAACTATGACCAGCGGACTATCATCTGCCTTGCTCTACCAGCTCCAAAATATATCTGTCTTTCTTCTTCATATGCCAAAAGCATAAACATAACTACTCTGATCAACACAGCACTGCAGTGCGCATGCGAATTGTTAATAGTTAGGCAAAACGAATTGACAGTTAAAAGCTAGAAAATGGCGTCGTTAATCCAACCTTAATTGTGAGAAGAAGTTACAGAATTCTTTACGGGGTTGGAAGGTTTTTCTCTTTATTTAACGTATAACACAACTAAATATGTTTACGAGTTTTAAGAACTAGGGTGACAATTGACAATATCATTACTTTTTAGAATACGAAAAATTTTTATCGGCAAAATGAATTTATTTTACCAAAGCCATCTCAAAACAATGCTTGGTGTGAAAACAATAGACGGCATAATTCCAACGATTTACAATGACTTGCGTAACTGCCTTAAAACAAATTAACATAAATCAACTTCTTCAAAATACCTATCTATTATTTATTTATCTATTTTAAATTGTTTAAGGAGGGGGATTTAGCACAAAATCATTTTGCAGAAAGGACAATTAAAATTTCAAGTGACTCCGTAGTTGGATGAATATTTTAGGTTAAGATGGGCGTACGAAATTAGTGGGGCCATCTATGTTGTAACAATTAAATTAAAAAATATGCTGTGTGGAAGGTTAGAAAGAGAGGAAGATCTATCAGCTGACTATTATTTTTTACAGATTAATTAACTTGTATTTTTAAATAATTTTTTGATATTTATATAGGTTCTACCGTGCGAGCAAAAATTATTTGCAAGAGGGCTTGGATTAAAAAACGTGGGGCTTGGTTTAGATCACAATGATATGGGGACGATATATCTAACCAAATCTAGGTTAAAATTTTATCAAATTCATATTATGACATGATATGCCAAACTAATGAGTAATAAAATAAGTAGACAAATACAAATTTATTTTTGTTGTTTACAAAATTAACAAAGTAAGAATATACAGAAAGAAAAAGAAAAATAATTACATAAATTGGCCACCACCAAGCATAAATTCACAGGTCTCTTCAAATTTTAGAAAGTGTTGACCAGCTCTGGAGAAATGTTACCACATTCTTGGATAATCCTTTCTTGTAATTGTTCTACATTTGCAACTAATGTTTTAAAAACAGTGTTCTTTAAATGAGGAAAAACAAAGTAATCCATAACCGTTAAACGAGGTGATCTAGGTGGTAATTCAATGTCTGATCAAAAACTGATCAATCTGTCGTCGAAAAAATTGCGTAAGTAGTTAATAGTTTCGGCGACTGTATGGGCGGTTGCACCGTCCTGTTGAAAATATCCAAAACGTAGTTCGTCTTAGTAATTGCTCCACAAATAGATTCAAAATAGTCTCTATACCGCTGTGTTGTAACTGTGTCGTGGAAAAAAATAGGACCAACAATTCTTCTTCTATGTTCAGCGATTCTGGTTTTGAGTGTTCTACCTGTCTGACCTATATACATTTTTAGACACGATCCGCAATTTATTTGATAGACGCCAGATTTGTTCTCACTGTCGGTCTTTGTTTTATGGGTTTTTAATTTGTTTACCTAAAGTATTATTTGTTTTATAAGCTACATTTATTTCTTTTTGATTCAAATAGTTTTTAATTTTCTTGGTAAAATTTTCTATATAAGTCAAGGTCTTAAGATTATTTTTTGATTCTTTGTATTGAGGATATACTTCTGATATAGGTAGCTTTTTTAAAACATTTTTTATTTAGAATATTATCTATTAATTTAGGATGGTAACCATTATTTATTGAAATTTGTTTTATAATATTTAGTTCTTTATCAAAATCTTCTTTTGACAAAGGGATGCTGGTGAGTCTATGTATCATGCTATAATTTCCATCAAGTAAAAGCCAGCACTATTCACAGTTTAAAAGAACTTAGTTCGGTTCTGTATCTGTAGCCAACCGCTTAACATAAAATATACAAGACTTCAACGGGGTGCCATTAATGACAAGTGATGCGCGTTAAGACAATAGATAGTAAGTGGTCCTAGTATTTGATTTTATTATACACTTAAAAATGCTTAAAGATAAAAACATTGTGCTCAGTAATAAAATCAATGAAAGTCCAATAAAATCAGTATTGTTTTTTTTTTAATGAAACGAATTTAATTTTGTAACTATAATTATTGATTCTAGTATCTAATAATTACTGTACAAACAATTAATACAAGTCATTAAAAAATATATATTTAACCTATTAGACTGCTATTTATAATATAGGTCAATTTTGATTACTTTTTTTCTGTAGAGGTGTCAATAACTTACAAGAATGTTATCAATTTATTACGATACTCTTAAATGATGTACCAATGTCCCGTTTACCTAACTTTTTGTGTGTATTTATTTAATTTGTATTACATTGTATTGTGTAAAAGGGTGTCTTCAGACAAGCGAATTTTGCATAACTCGTTAGTCCCAAAAGGGTTTTATAGCAATGTTATAAATTCGCTATTGGAACAAAACGACCCAATGGAAACTTTATTAATTTCCATATTGTTTTTAAAACGAAATTTATTTGGTGCTTTTTTACATTATTTCTTTCTCTTTCAATTAAAATGTCTCCTAAGAATATCTCCTAGCTTAATCCAAGAAAATAACACCAAATATAGATACATTATCATTTATTAAAAAAATAGACCTATTTTATTAAAGATCGTTAATAAAGCTCACAGAACCTTTCCTGTTTAGGAATTGTGTAACTGTGTAAATTGTTACGAAATATGTAAATCCCTAACATCTAATAATATAGTACCGTGCGAGCAAAAATTATTTGCATCAAAGAGGGCTTGGATTAAAAAAGTAGGGCTTGGTTTAGATCACAATGATATGGGGACGATATAGCTAACCAAATGTAGGTTAAAATTTTGTCAAATTTATATTATGACATGATATGCCAAACTAATGAGTAATAAAATAAGTAGACAAATACAAACTTATTTTGGTTGTTTACAAAATTAACAAAGTAAGAATATACAGAAAGAAAAAATAAATACATAAATTGCTGAAATTGGCCACCGCCATGCTCCAAGCATAAATTCACACGTATCTTCTTATTTTCGAAAGTGTTGACCAGCATCTCTGGAGAAATGTTACCACATTCTTGGATAATCCTTTCTTGTAATTGTTCTAAATTTGCAACTGGTGTTTTAAAAATAGTGTTCTTTAAATGAGAAAAAACGAAGTAATCCATAACCGTTAAACAAGGTGGTCTAGGTAGGAATTCAATGTCTGATCGAAAACTTATCAATCTGTCGTCGAAAAAATTGGGTACCTAAGTAGTTAATAGTTTCGGCGGTTGCACCGTCCTGTTGAAAATATCCAAAACGTAGTTCGTCGTCAAGTAATTGCTCCACAAATGGAATCAAAATATTGTCTCTATACCGCTGTGCTGTAACTGTGTCATGAAAAAAAATAGGACCAACAATTATTCTTCTTCGGGAAACAGCTAACCAGACACAAATTTTTTGAGGGTGTGGACTCTACAAAAAAATGGGGATTTTCACTACTCCTTCTTTCGGTGCCATATCAGGTCCCCCTAACGTTGGCAATTACATTGGCGAGTTGTTCGGGGTTTTCGGCTAATCTGAATAGTTGTTCGGCACTGCGTATTCCAGTCCAATCGCGAATGTTCTTTAGCCATGACGTTTGCTTCCTTCCAATTCCTCGGCTGCCTTCGATTTTACCTTTCATTATAAGCTGGAGTATCTTGTATCGGTCTCCTCTAAGAACATGTCCCAGGTACAATATATTTCGCACTTTAATAGTGTTAATCAATTCCCGTACGGTATTTGCTCTATTTAATACTGCTTCGTTGGTCTGCATAGATGTCCAGGGTATTCGAAGCATTCTTCTGTGCAACCACATTTCAAACGCTTCCAGGCGATTGATCAAGGCAGCCTTTAGGGTCCAGGTCTCAGCTCCATACAACAACACGGACCAAATATAACATTTGATCATTCTTTGACGTAATTTTAGGTTTAAGTTGTCGTTAGAGAAAAATGATCTCATTCTCAGAAAAGTTGTGCGAGCTGTTTCAATTCTGCACTTTATCTCTTTATCACGGTCTAGATGTTCTGTGATATAACAGCCAAGGTATTTGAATTGGGTAACTCTTTCAATGTTCCACATGCGTGTATTCTGAGAATTCACATAACCGGAGAGGTGGAACCAGCCTTCATCCAAAAAAAATGTCAGGTCTAATAAATCATTTCTTTCCAATAAATTTTGGGTAAACCATTGAGAGTAATTCCTGCGTCTTTCAAAATCTGCCGTTTGTATTTCTTGAAATACTTGCACTTTATAAGGTAATAAATTTAGCTGCTTCTTAAGAATAGAGCTACATGTTCCATAAGATCTTCCCACTTCTTGGGACAGACGTCTTATACAATTTGTTGGCGTATTTTGCATTATTTCACGAACGTTTGCAACAAGTTCTTCTATTCTTACAGATGGTCTTCCTGCTCCTTTTTTGTGTTGCATAGAACCTGTTTCCCTAAATACAGCCACGGTTCTTTTCAGGCAATGATAAAAATCCCCAGCGATAAAAGCAACGTTAGGAAAATGTCCGTGAAAATCGTCCATGCACAAACCCGGATTGTATTGCCACTCACCATTTGGCATTTACTCTAACCCCGTTTCGAAAATACGCTTCAACCATGAATGTTTGGTGCTGTTCCGTAAAGCCCATTGTGTGAATTGTTCAAGAAATTGGAAAAATTAGCGATGAATCAAATTACTTGTAACGACTGTCAAAGATGACGGAATAACTGATTGATTGTTAATTCAGGTAGTTACTGACACCCAACAGGTATTAAGCTCTACGGCTAAGCATTACGTCCTTAGATGCAAGGCCCTCTTTGATGCAAATAATTTTTGCTCGCACGGTACATAATATACAAACATAAAAAGCTATTTGATAATATCACATTACAATTATCAAAATACGTAATTATTATTGCAAAAACATATTTAATTAATGCCATTTACTATAAAAAAAATTTATTTAAAAAATATTAAATAAACATCAGCGTCAGCTTTAAGAAAAGGTAGTCCGCCATTGGGTGGAAAGTAAGCACTTACCAACCGATTGGAATGAAAAAGTTAAAATAGGTGTCAAAACGTCATATTTCACATGAAATTTTTTTAAAAACGTCAAAACTTGTCAAACAACTACATCTCTTGAATAACTTTCACAAAAATTAATGGTTGTAAATAAAATAGTACATATACAAACCTTGGTGGAAAGTTTCATTCCTGTCTCGAGATAAAGTTAACGTCGACGCTTCGCGTAGTAACGAAACACTTTCCACCTCGGTACGTAATATTCTATTACGTTGTACGTCATTTGCTATCCTTCAAGTTTCGAATTATAATTTTTGCGTATTTTCCATAACAAAGCAATCTATTGTACCATGTCGCATTCGCGCAACCAAAGAAAGGACCACACTGTGTACATGGATTCGTTAAAAGTATCTTAAGGATAAAACTATTGGCACAATATGGCTAAACTAAAGCAATAATTTAAAGAAATAGTCCATGCTTTAAGTGGAGGGTAAATTTAAAAAGAAAGAAATAAGACATTTAAAGTCTTCCTCCACTGGTATATTAAGGTGAAATAGTATTAACGAGAGGTAAATTCTCTAAACGTTTCGAATGCATAAACACTCATCTTCAGGGGAATACAGAAAAAGGAAATACAAAAGGCGCAAACAGTCAAAAATATATTGTTGTTAGAAGAAAAAGAAACTAGTAAGTTGTCGTGAAGGATCCAAAAAGAACTTGAATAAAAAGAAAAGGTCAATTATATTAACCCAGAAGAAAAAAATCGGATAATAGATACTATTATACAGACTGTTCGCGGATAGGGTTTACAATAGCAGAAATGGATGAAAAATTTCATTTTTCGGGAAAAAACCATTCTTGATGAAAGTTTTGCTTGTAAAAAAAAATGGAATTCACGAAGAGAAAATTTTGATATTTTATACAGGGTTCGCAAAAACTTCAAAAACATGATTTTTCTCTAAGAGTAAACTACCATTATTTTTCATTTTTAACCAAAATGCCAATTAGAAAACTATTTAGAATAACGTTCAAACAAGGAATTTTTTTACCTTTTTATTACTTTGCTTTACGTATGAGGCAAATTTGAAGTTGTCAAATAGAATTTGATGTGTTTTGAAAATGTTGACCTTAGAACAAAGGGTTTATTTAGTTCAATGTTATGGTACAAGCGAAAGTTCTTACAACTTTGTGATAGAGAAATTTAATCAAGGATACCCTAAAGTTTACGTCTCAAAAATGGGACTTCATAAATTATTAAGAAAATTTCAGCGAACTGGTTCAGTTTCCAATTAAAAAAAAACTATGATCAGAATGACGCAGCTTCCCTAATCGTATTGCTGACAATCCTACCCTTTCATTAAGAAACCGAGCTCAAGAACCTGATGTAGTAAAAAAAACTCATATTCAGTATATTTTAAAGGAAAACAAAATATTCCCAGTTAAGCCAACTTTTAATCAAAACGTTGGAAGAAGGAGACGAAGTCAAACGTTTGGATTTTTGTCGATTTGAGTCGGAAACAAAATTGTAAGTGAAAACAGGAATTTTCATAAAATTATCATGTTCTCCGATGAATCAACATTTTCAACAAACGGGAAAGTGTCTTCTGCGCATATTAGATACTGGAGCGAAAATAATCCCCGTTTTAGAATTCCTACAAGAAGACAATATTACAAAAAAGTAAATGTCTGGTGTGCGATTTCTTATTATGGCATTATTGGCCCATACTTTTTCGAAAAGACGTGTAACCGTAGGAGTTACCTTGAAATGTTGGAAACATTCCTTTCTGACAACCTAGAAGAATTGCCTCTCCAATTAATGAACGAAATGTACTTTCAACAAGATGGATGTCCTGCGCATTTCGCAATTGAAGTGAGGGAATGGCTTAATAATACATTTGGTCACAGATGTATTAGTCGGAAGGGTCCGGTTCTGTGGCCTGCAAGAAGTCCCGATTTAACTATTTGCGATGCTTATCTTTGGGGGCGCCTCAAACAATGAGTGTACTCCCGTCCAATTGAGAACGACGTACAGCTTCTAAAACAGCGAATAATTGAAGCTGTTCAAAAAATTTCCATTGAAGCTGGAAAAATGTGTTGTATAGCAAATTATGAAATTATTATTTGTTGTTATTTTAAGATTTTTTTGTGTTATTTCCGGGGTCATTTCATTTGTAAAATTAAAAATACATATTTCTGGTAACACCAAAGTCAGTTTTTGAAACTTTTTGATACCCCTCTGTAATTGATAATGTATGTATTTCGACCGCTAATGCTGCTATAAAAAAAAATCTTTTACCTCTAAAAATTAAAAAACTAAAAATTTCGAAGATGTATTTTAAATCTCGGATTTAAATTACAAACGTTATTCTAAATACGTTTTCTAATTGGCATTTTGGTCGAAAATGAAAAATAAAGGTAGTTTACTCTTGTAGAAAAATCATGTTTTTGAAGTTTTTGCGAACCCTGTATAAAAAAATCAAAATTTTCTCTTCGTGAAATGCATTTTTTTTACAAGCAAAACTTTTTATCAAGAATGACTTTTTCCCAAAAAATGAAATTTTTCATCCATTTTTGTGCTATTAATTGTAAACCCTATCCGCGGACAGTCTGTACAGGGTGTTTCATTAAGGTCGAAGAGCGGCCATATCTCGGAAACTACTAAGCATAGAAACTCAGGAAAAGAAAAATGATAATTAAAGTGGCCATGAGAAAATTCTGGAAATAATTTTCAAGTTCCGCATTTTGCCGCAAGAGGGCGTAATTGAAAAGTAAGTTTTTAAATTTTACATAACTCCGAAAATTCCACATTAAGGTATATGTTTAATAACACCATTTTAAAGCTTGGACAATTATGCATCATTTTGGTCATATGCTCATTGGCGTACCGACTTTAATAAGAGTGGGGGAAGCTGTTGAAAGTGTAATCATTTAAATCGCTGTAACTTATAAACGACTTATCCGATTTTAGGAAACTAAAGACTGTTTGGAAGAGAAATGTATGCACTTTCACCAATCGTATTTAGTTGTCCATAATAGTTCTCAAAAAAATGCTAGAGGGCGCAATTTGCAATAATAATACATTTTTTGATTTTACTCCGAAGAAATAAATCATACGGTATAATTATGATACCATAATCAAAAAGTAGATGAAATTTGCTAGAAAAGATGTGAAGACCGCAGTTCGATATCTTTGTTCTCTTCGAGTTATTGCCAAAACAATAATTTTTAATACAAATTGCGCCCTCTAGCAATTTTATTAGAAACTATTGTCTACCATTAGATACGACACTTGAAGGTTCTTCCAAACAAGCTTAAATTTAGTAAAATCGGATAAGTCGTTTAGAAGTTACAGCGATTTTAATGTTTAAACTTTCAATAGCTTCTCCCACTCTTATCAAGTGAAACTGTAAACATTAAAATCGCTGTAACTTCTAAACGACTTAACCAATTTTACTAAATTTAAGCTTGTTTGGAAGAGAAAGGTAAGTACCTTTAATCGTCGTATCCAATGTAGAAGATAGTTTCTAATAAAATTGCTAGAGGGCGCAATTTGCGTTAAAAATTATTGTTTTGACAATAACTCTGAAACGAACGGAGATATCGAGCTGCGGTTTTAATATTTTTTCTAGCAAATTTCATCTCCTTCTCGATTATGGTATCATAATTATACCGTATGATTTATTTTTTCGGAGTAAAATCAAAAAATGTATTGTTCTTGGAAATTGCGCCCTCTAGCATTTTTTTTGAGAACTATTATGGACAACTAAATACGACTGGTCAAAGTGCATACATTTCTCTTCCAAACAGTCTTTAGTTTGCTAAAATCGGATAAGTCGTTTATAAGTTACAGCGATTTAAATGATTACACTTTCAACAGCTTCCCCCACTCTTATTAAAGTCGGTACGCCAATGAGCATAAGACCAAAATGATGCATAATTGTCCAAGCTTTAAAATGGTGTTATCAAACATATACCTTAATGTGGAATTTTCGGAGTTATGTAAAATTTAAAAATTTACTTTTCAATTACGCCCTCTTGCGGCAAAATGCGGAACTTGAAAATTATTTCCATAATTTTCTCATGGCCACTTTTATTATCGTTTTTCTTTTCTTGAGTTTCTACGCCCAGTAGTTTCCGAGATATGGCCGCTCTTCGACCTTAATGAAACACCCTGTATACCTAAAATTGAAATTTTCGCGATAGTTTGTTCCTAAGATATTTTTTCTTTCGTATCGTCGATAACAAGGGTGGGAAAGCTTGTAAAAAATATTTTTTAAATTGCCGTATCTTCCATAATACCCCTTATTTAAATTTAATGAACAGATATAGGTATAGGACGTTTTCAAGATAATTTTACTTTTTAAAAATTCGATTGTGGTCGTGTGTCGTAAGTAAAAACAGGAGTACCTCAGGGTACCGTATTGGGTCCGATACTTTTTATTGTATTAATATATAAACTCTCTAACAAACATTGATATAAAAAACTGTTAATTGACTTCTTACGCGGATGATTTTACTGGATCCACGTGGTCACAAGTAAGACTAGTCTACAGAAATTGGCTTAGTAAAAAAAACGAGTTAGATTCTTTTAAAGTAACTCCAAAATGTAGATAAAACGAATTATATTGCATTTTTAATTACAGCCGCAAACCGTTCCAGCTTTAATTATATTGAAACTAAGGAGCTTCGAATAAATGAAGTAGCATCTACGAAATACTTGGGCATTATTATTGACAAAAGCCTAAAATTGGATCAGCACGTGTTAAGATTAACGCCAAACATTTGATCTTTAATATATAAGCTTTATATAGAGACATATTTGACAAAGAATTTTAATAATATCTATAAAACATTAATCAAGTCTTTAATCAGATATGGAATAATTGTATGGGGTAGCCTCTATCAGAATTCTCTAAATCAATTATGCGTAGTTCAAAATTATACTTTAAAAGTAGTTTATAAAAAATAGAGATATCCGACACATCTACTATATTCTAAGAACATTTTTAACGTTCGCACCTTGTATATATTTTATTTACCTGTATCCATATTCATATAACAACTAAATTAAAAAATTATATAAACCATTCTTATGAAACAAGAAGTAGAAATAACAAGGACCTACAAATACCAGCAGAAAAAAGAAATTTAAGTCACAGGTTTATAGATTATTTTGCACCTAAATTCTATAATATTATTTCAACTGAGGTAAAAATATAGTTTTATAATTTTAGATATATTGTTCTCTATTTTATTATAATTTTATATTACTACCATGATAAGAATGTATAGATAGAATTAAGTAATAGTATTTATATACTTCCTAATTAGAAATAGCGCACAGACAGATATTTACTTACCTAGGTGTGCAGTTAAAAATAGCATTGAACAATAGAAATATTTTAGAGTAATGCACAAATATATTTTAAAAATTGTAAACAATTTAAGTAATATATTATTATCATTTGTGTTGGTCTTCTATTGCTCTTCATCCAAAATAAAAATAAGTTCATCCCAAAGGCATGATACATCCAAAGGCAACAACTAACCTCCGGAAAGTATCTTTTATTTTAAAAATTCTAGAAGCCAATGTGTAAAAACAAATAAATTGAAAATTTCAAAGCCAAGTAACTTTTTTTGAACAATAAACAAAGCTTTAAATACACAAAAATGTGAAATTAACTTAATATTAAAGCTGCCTAGAATTTGTCTTATGGATATCATGATTAGCGTAAAGTTAGATTAATTTAAAAAAAAAAAGATTTTTGTAAATAACTCGAGAAATAATATACATAAGTATTTAATTACGGTTTGTACCAATATTTTGCTACTTTTGTGCCCTTTACGGCTTACGCACAGTAATAGAATAATATCATGCATTTAATAAATATTATTAAGAATTTTTAAAGAATATGAATTTTGGGTAAACAGCGCCATCCATCTAAAAGACGACCTGTAAAATAAATTTAAAACAAGCCTATAATATGTTAATTCCATTTGGATTTAGGGTATGGAAGTTACAGCAATTTTTAAAATATTTCTTTTAACAAGCTTCCCCCTCCCCTTATTATTAACGATACGAAAAAAATCTTAGAAACAAACATGCAATCGCAAAAATTATGGTTTTATTATTCCTGTATTGAGGTAATGTTCAAATGTTGTTGGGGTATATTTTCAATAGGTTACAATTCAGGATGTAAGTGCTAAATATAATAAATTCCAGTACCAAAATAGATTTAGAAAAGCAGTTATCATTTTATTTTACGATAAATAACTCTAATCAAGAAATATTTAACCCTAATATGATCAAATAATAATAAAAGAACGCAAAAGAGACTGTCTGCTCTCATATTATAATTAGCCACATTAAACAACAAAACAGCGTTATTTTAAAATTAAAAATTATCACCATAAACAAATTAATAACAACATTATGATAAAACTTTCCGTTGTCGCAGATAGATATGAAAATACAAAAAATAATGTAGCTGAAATTTGTAATTTTAATTAAACAAAAAATGTTTGCAATGTAAAATAAATCGGAATTAAGAATATCATTTTGTTATATTATATTATACCAATACACCATGAAGAAAAATATAAAACTTCTTTTAAATGTAACAGTTCGATATATATAACAATATAGAATCTGATATCAACCAATGACATGGTTGAATGGGCCTTTTCACTATAACCGAATTCATCATATTCAGCTTTAACATCCTGAAGTAGAACCTATTGGAAATACATCCCAATAATAAAAATGTTCCTAAACGGCCAAAAACCTTTCCTAGAGACAGTCTAGACGGATAATATTGCTGTCTTTTGGGTCAGCGGGTACTGGACCCCCCATTTTGAATATTTGAAAAATTAGAAAAAATAAAAGCACTTTCTCCACAATTTTTTATTAGAATAACTAGGCGAACCTAGAATAATTCATAATAATTGAATTCGACATGTTTCGAGTGTAGATACACTCATCATCAGGAAAACAAAGTAAATGGTACAATGCTGATGTTGTTAGCAATAGAGAAAATAATAAGTGGGATTGAGCCGTAATGGAGCTTTCAATGGTGTACACGGGGTGTAAAAATTGAATAGTCAGAAGACCGACAAGACTTCAGCATACTGGAAAGTCAAGTCAAGGGTTAGTGGAAAGGCCCTGTCTTGGGCAGAAAAATGAAGAGGGCAAAAAAAAATTCCCTCTTAATATTTTTACATGTCTCTGGCAAAGTTGAATGAAACTTAAGATTTTTCACTACTTAGAAATGATTTTCACAAAGTCTGTTAAAACTCCCTAATTTTTCTTCATCTTATCAACTGGTAAGTATCTCCAGTCGTCTTCAGGTGAATACTGAATTATTCTGATTATTTACTTCTTGATCATTCAACAAATCAGGTTTCCGCATTTTACACATATTGACCAATCACAAATATTTATACTGATTAAAAGAACCAAGCATCTTAACCGCAATTAAGTTCCTCCAGCTTTTGAAAAAGAAATTATACAGTGTGACCCGAGGTGTGACCAGTAAAGTCCGCATCATATGGGATTTTTTTTATTAATAACTTTATTCAAAATTTGACTTTGGCATCAAGTTCTGCTTCGATTGAGATGAAAATTAAGCAAAAAAAAATAGTAGTCACGTGATTCGCATTATCTGTCAATTTTTAATTTTTTCCAAAAAATAATTCAAAAGTGGGGTTATTTCTGAAAGTATCGAAAAAAGTTATTAAAAAAAGTTTTTTTTTTAATGCAGTTTCTAGCCCTCATGCAAAATTTTTGCTGCATAATATAATTTTGATTTTTTACCCACATTTTGTAAATTGCACCACTTTTGCAAAATAAGACTCAACGCAACCTACATAAAACTTTTTAGTTTTGACAATGCTTGATTTCAGATACATTTTCTTTAAAGTAGCGCCATATTAAATGTGTGTTTTTCTACAAAATCAAAATTGGGCTATTAAAATTTGGTCGCATGTGATGCAAAGTCTATTTGTTTTTGACCCTGTATAAGGTAACTTCTTAAAATAGGTATTTTTGAAAACGTAGTTTGTGTCTGAAAGTTATACACCTTAATATTAAGACAAAAAAGAACACAGTGTCATCAGTAAAGTGTTCATTAATTGGAAAATAAATTTTAGTGGTGGGTAAAAAATCAAAATTATCTTATGCAGCTGAAATTGCATATGGGCTAGACACTGCATTTAAAAAAACTTTTTCTAATAACTTTTTTCGATATTTTCAGAAATAACCCCACTTTTGAATTAATTTGACAGATAATGCGAATCACGTGACTACTATTTTTTTGGTAAATTTTCATCTGGATCGAAGCAGAACTTGATGCCAAAGTCAAATTTCGAATAAAGTTATTAATAAAAAAATCCCATATGATGCGGACTTTACTGGTCACACTGTATACATACTTAAATTAGCTTATGTCTAAATTATATCACAGACCTTTAATTAAGCTAAATAATGGTATTTAATAAGTTTTTTATTAAATGAAACGCCTGTAAACCATATTTTTATAAAAATTTATAAATTTTAAATTCCTTACGTTAAAGACAAATTGAAGCAGAATTTGTGTAAATAGGACGTGCAGCATCAAGGATAGTAGGTTACCATGGATACGTGAAATTGACGAAAATATTTAAATTATCATACCAGTTCAGACAATTCAATTTAGAAACAGTTCCAAATATTTTGCACAGAGCGGAAATATGTTGTAGCCGCGAATCCCAGTGTAGAAATCACAGTTTAATATCCTAAAGGACTGGGCTTTAAATAAGCGTAAAACTACAGGAAATGAGTATTAGGAAGGTGGTGAAAGTCATGTGGAATATTACCGCGAAAAAGGTACAACTATCATATTTTCAAAATTACCAGGGAAATATAAAATCAGTAAATAATCCTAATACAAATTACTCGAGGCTAAGTTTACCACGTCAACTTCACCTGGGTATATTTTTCTTAAGCTTTTACTTTTAACCAAATGTTTTCGACTTAATAATTTGCGATAAAATTGATATTATCGTCAAAACATTTTTTTATTTCTCAATTTTTTTTTACTCCCAACCAACTTTACAAGTTAATTAAGTACAGGGATAAATAAGTACACATAAAAATAACTAACAATTATTACTCTAACTTAGTAGGTATATACCGGGTGTTTCTCAAATGATGTTCACCATTATAACTTTAAATTAAAAATTAAAGCCATATTGGTTTTCAAAACCATTCCATTGTTTTTCAAAGCCGCCTTTATATTTCTTTAGAAAATAATAGGGCGACAATAATACATAACGCTTTTAAATTTGCGATTGGGACTTAAGGCAAATTTTTTCGTGTCAATTTTAAAATAGCATAGGAGTGTATGGCATCAAATTGTTAAAAAAAATGCTTGTTTTAAATATCCTAGTGAACTACCATTGTTCCATTTGAAAAAATGGAGTAAACGTCAAGAAAACAAAAGTTCATTTTTTAAACGCTTATGAAACTTAGAAAGTCAATTATTATGACATAATTTTAATTTTCATATACTACTTGACTGACTATAAATTAACAGATTTAATTGATTTGTAGCACTCTAGATTGAAAATAAAAAATAAACATAAAAATGTTATAACACGTCAAAAAATGACAAGTGAGGTGTCATTTTACTCAGAATGTTATGCTGAATCCCAATAAGTAAAAATATACAAGATGTCCCATTTAAAATACCAAAGTCAAGGTCACTTCCGGTCAAACCGGAAGTGCTAACAAATTGAAAAGTATGCTTATTAATATCTATAAATACAGAAAAGTTATAGGGCCTATAGGGGTGAATTTCTTTTGAGAGAGACACCCGGTATTTAAGAAAGAAATTTACATTTGGAAATATTTTTTTAAATTACATTTAAGTAAGGGTGGTTTTTTTAATGTTTTAATATTTTCGGGTAAAATCTTATATAATATACAATGACCGTTTTCCAAAGTTGCTGTTTATTTTAATAGTTTGTCTAGTAGCATGTTTGTGAAGATCATGAACTTTTGTAAACGTTACGTTACAAATTTTTTGTTTTAAGAGTAAAGAATGAATAAATATGCAAATTTTTCAATTATATAAATTATTTATACAGGGTGTCTCACGGTGACCGTCCATTAGAATATTTTGGGAAGTAATGCGATTTGAATCCGGCAAATTTGGATATTGGGGTTTAAAGAGATGCTCTTTTCAGAGGAAATAACGGCGACCTTGTGCGACTTCCGGTGATGCCGGAAGATGTCTCAAACTTGCTTATTTTAAATGAAACACCCTATATAATATACTTTTTTTGTATTCCTTTCTTCATTTCCAATAACTTTTATTAAAAATATTTTTGCCCTACTCAATCCGTTTCTGAGATAAAAATTATTTTCCTCAAATTTTGACCTTTCACAGGGTGTCACCTAAATTTGAATATCTTTTCAAAGATCAAAGAGAGAAACTCGAAATTTAGGTTGTGTCATTAGATAGTATGGTGCTTGATAATGAATTGTCGGAAAATAAAATTTTATATACAGGGAAGTGGAAAAGTAACAATGTTTGATCTTTATCAAAAAATTAACAAAACTTAATTTTTTTAAATACGATGCTATGTTGTTAGTTCATTGAATGGATAGGCGATAACATTTCCTATCTATCCACATATGATCTCCCTATACCTAACTAGTATAGTTTTGAACTTATTTACGATTTTTCGCAGAATCCTCCAAATATCAAGCAGTTTTATTGATTTTTGGCAAGAAGGCCATGATAAATAAAAAAAGAATGCCTGGGTAAAATTCTTTCTGCATTAATCGTTCCATAATTAAGATGGTTTTTCATAATGTTTCTAAATTTTGTTCTGGTCATTGGTGTTAAATTCGGATACCTTTCGTTGAAAACTCTGCATGTTCGACTTATGATTCTGTTGCACTCGCCATGAATAAAAAATAAATTTAATATGTCAGCATTTGTATACGTATTATTTTCCATTTTTCAGCAATATTTCTCTGGAATAAACTCGGTATCAAAACGTCGATAAATAAATAATTGCAACTGACAATGACACGCGTCTGTATAGATGCGTATTCTTTTTTTATTTATCATGGCCTTCTTGCCAAAAATCAATAAAACTGCTTGATATTTGGAGGATTCTGCGAAAAATCGTAAATAAGTTCAAAACTATACTAGTTAGGTATAGGGATATCATATGTGGATAGATAGGAAATGTTATCGCCTATCCATTCAATGAACTAACAATATAGCATCGTATTTAAAAAAATTAAGTTTTGTTAATTTTTTGATAAATATCAAAAATTGTTACTTTTCCACTTCCCTGTATATAAAATTTTATTTTCCGACAATACATTATCAAGCACCATACTATCTAATGACACGACCTAAATTTCGAGTTTCTCTCTTTGATCTTTGAAAAGATATTCAAATTTAGGTGACACTCTGTGAAAGGTCAAAATTTGAGGAAAATAATTTTTATCTCAGAAACGGATTGAGTAGGGCAAAAATATTTTTAATAAAAGTTGTTGGAAATGAAGAAAGGAATACAAAAAAAGTATATTATATAGGGTGTTTCATTTAAAATAAGCAAGTTTGAGACATCTTCCGGCATCACCGGAAGTCGCACAAGGTCGCCGTTATTTCCTCTGAAAAGAGCATCTCTTTAAACCCCAATATCCAAATTTGCCGGATTCAAATCGCATTACTTCCCAAAATATTCTAATGGACGGTCACCGTGACACCCTGTATCTAGGTATTTATTTGGTTTATATAAATTTGTTGTTGGTTCTAAGTGCGAAAGTCTATGAATACATTTAATAATTTTATTTCGTAGTTTCTTTACAGGGTTTAGTACTATCAAATTGGCTGAACCCCAAATAGAAATAAGATACTGAATTTTTTAAAATATTAAAAAAAAGTTTTCGAAAAACTACCAACGCGAAATTTATCCGGTAAAACTCGAAGCTCTTGTGATTTAACCTATAAATAACGGTATAATTTTTCGGCGCTTACCAAAATAAAGATAAAATCAAAAAGACAGTTGCAGTTGATATTTTTAAAAAAATATTCACACACTTTAATAATAACCTTTGTAATGTCCATTAACCCAAAAGAATTCTAAAACGAAAAAAATCCAAAATTTTCCTTTTACTTTGCCTACGATCGCTCCATATCGAAAGCTCGCGCGCGTAACCGTATATAACAACTAAATTAAAAACTTTATTGTAAACAGTGTAGCCGGCTAATGTGTTATCTCACTCGATCGCGTTTTGTTTTTCCACGCTGCCGGTCCGTTACGTCAGATCGAACAGCTGACTGTCGCTCGTTTATATCTTTTTTTTTCAATTAACCTGACTGCAAGCAGCAGCGGTTTTAGTGGAGTCAATGAATCGGAAAAGTATGCAAATATTTCGGATACCTTCAAGACTTTAAAAGTTAATTTCAGGGTGACTTTGACACTTCCTACTCTTCGAAGGTAGTGTTGCAACCGATGAAAAGTTCGCTTGAAAAGTTGGTAAAATTTTCGGAAAAGTTGTACCTAGTACCTTGGAAAAGTTGGAAATTTCGGTAGTAGGCGATTCTCCGCGACGCTAAAAAAAGGGAAATATTTACTTTACTTACAAAATAAAGGAAAATCAGGGACTTAGGGAGTCTACTTCTTTGGAATATTTGTTATTCTGTTTTATATATATATTTTTGTAAGTATTAGTTATATTTTTAGTATTTACTTTTACTTGTATTGAGAGAAATTGTATTTTTGTCCTATTGTCTTGTATTTGGGATTTTCCTGCTACAGAATAAAATAAATAAATAAAATAATGGCAAAACTGGGCCGTCGGCGAACATAACAGACAATACGGGGAACCGACTAGCGTAAATCCCCGCGGAAGCCGCCGAGCTTCGGCCGTAACTAAAGCGGACAATAATACGCCATTCCTGTTCCGAACCTCGGTAATGCCCCGATCGCAATCCCCGTCCCCGCGTAAGCTAAGCTAGTGAATGCGTTAAAAAATTTTCGGGGGTAAGTGCACAAGTGCATCAAAATCACCGATAATTTTTGAATGAAATGTGTTTTTTTATAATTGCAAGAGTTTGTTTTCATATTTTCGCGAAAAAGCCCGACTCCGCAGAAGGAGGGCATTTTCGCAAAAATATGAAAACAAACGATTGCAATTTGTAAAAAAAACACATTGAATAAAAAAATTATCTGGTTATTTTTATGCACGAGTGTAATTTATTTGAATATTTCCCAAATTAATTAAGAACTCGAATCAAGTAAATTTAAATATTTTATTTAACAGAAAATACTAACAATAAAATTAAAATTTCTTGACAAAATGAAAGGAAAACATTCGTTGACATTGACTTTTTTGTCTGCTGTCACTCAATAAGATGACGTTAATTGTCAGAATATTACATTTTTTGACGTTTTTTAACAATAAAATCCCGCTTTGACTTTTCGTCAACAATATAAACTTGCGATGCAATTTTCGATTTCTGGCAGTGCTGTTTTCGCTGTAATTTTGCGAAAATTGCATTTCTCTTATGGGAACTTTAACATATGAGGGAAATATTCGGGGGTAAGTGCACAAGTGCATCAAAATTACCGATAATTTTTGAATGAAATGTGTTTTTTTATAATTGCAAGAGTTTGTTCTCATATTTTCGCGAAAAAGCCCGACTCCGCAGGAGGAGGGCATTTTCGCAAAAATATGAAAACAAACGATTGCAGTTTGTAAAAAAAACACATTGAATAAAAAAATTATCGGGTTATTTTGATGCACGAGTGTAATTTATTTGAATATTTCCCAAATTAATTAAGAACTCGAATCAAGTAAATTTAAATATTTTATTTAACAGAAAATACTAACAATAAAATTAAAATGCTTAAAAATTAATTGTCAGAATATTACATTTTGTGACGTTTGTTAACAATAAAATCTCGCTTTGACGTTTCGTCAACAATATAAACTTGCGATGCAATTTTCGATTTCTGGCAGTGCTGTTTTCGCTGTAATTTTGCGAAAATTGCATTTCTCTTATGGGAACTTTAACATATGAGGGAAATATTCGGGGGTAAGTGCACAAGTGCATCAAAATTATCTGGTTATTTTTATGCACGAGTGTAATTTTTTTGAATATTTCCCAAATTAATTAAGAACTCGAATCAAGTAAATTTAAATATTTTATTTAACAGAATGCAAAGAGATAGTTATTAACAATTCTTGACAAAATGAAAGGAAAACATTTGTTGACATTGACTTTTTTGTCTGCTGTCACTCAATAAGATGACGTTAATTGTCAGAATATTACATTTTTTGACGTTTGTTAACAATAAAATCCCGCTTTGACGTTTCGTCAACAATATAAACTTGCGATGCAATTTTCGATTTCTGGCAGTGCTGTTTTCGCTGTAATTTTGCGAAAATTGCATTTCTCTTATGGGAACTTTAACATATGAGGGAAATATTCATCTTAAGTCGAATTATCTAAAAAACTATAACTTGTTCGTATATTAAACCATTAATAAAAATGTATGAAATAACACGTAGAATTAATAAACGTATTCAAATATCGGGTGTCCCATTTAAAAAAATGTAACTTTATGACTTTTTGGGCGCACCCTGTATAATTGTATAATTCAAAATATTTTTAAAATGTGCTAGATATCCAACCATACCTTATTACAAAAGCTTATTATCGACAAATCTTATCTTCAAGGCACAAATTTACTCCGCGCAATCGTTGACTCACCCGGTACATCCCAACTGTATACCACCTAGAGTTAAAAGAGTAAACCAAAGACTTCTAATATTAGAAGTCTTTGGAGTAAACTAAACTGATCGAAAAAAGTTAAGGATATTGTGAATTCTCTGAGAAAAAAAATAGTTTTCGAAAAAAATTGTATAACGTACATTTACTTCCATCTCTTCCAGAAATGAAACACATTTGTTTAACTGAAAAAATGTTTTAATTACAATTTACAGTCAACTTTTTTCTAATAATGTAACAAAACAGATAATTGTCAAAAAGAAAAAAATTATTAATAGCGTGTATAATTCCAGCTCTATTGGCTATTACTGCTTCAACTCGGCGAGGCATACTTAAAATTAAATGGTCCAAGTCATTTTGATCTAAAGTTTCCCATAAATGTGGAAGATCTTGCCTCAGTGACCTTGCGTCCTGAACAGGAGGTTGATGGGAAATTAGTGCCCTTTTGAGCATGTCCCAAACATGTTCTATGCAGTTTTTAAATCTGGAGAGAGTGGGGGTAATGGCGAATGATTAATTTCATTGAATGTTAGCCGTTCTTGTACTATTCTGGCTCTGTGCGGGCGAGCGATGCGAGCGTTATCATCGAGAAATCTTAAATTGGGCTCAAAATTCCAACGATAATTATCCACTATGTTGTCGATGATGTCGTGGGCATAAATTTCACCCATAGTACCTTCACAAAGATACAACTCCGTTCGACCTCCGTAGAAAATTCCACCCCAGACCATTACACCTCCACCTCCAAATGGATGCACTTCTTGAACACATCGGTCATTAACTCTTAAATTTCTTGGTCTCCAGAGACGAACTGTACGCCTGTTAGTTCGAAGAGAAAAGCGGCTTTCATCGCTGAACAACACAGTACGCCACTCATCATTCCAGTTTGCTCTTTCATTAGACCAAAGCAAACGTTGAGCTCTATGGACTGCGGTCAATGGAGAGAGTCTTATAGGCTTATAGCAATTTAAACCTGCTGCATTTAACCGATTTAACACCGTCCGAGGGGTAATAGGAATTCTGCTTGTAGCGAAAAGGTCCTGGCTGAGCAACGTGCGTTTCTTGTAGGATCCATCCTAGCTCCTCTCACTAATAGTCCATGACAGATCCAGTCTCATTAAATCGGTTATTAAGTCGGGAAATTACACTTTAAGAGACATTATACCGATAAGCCACATCGATCTGTCTCGCACCTCCAAGACGCAACCCAGTGGCTTCATTTGCTTCCTCTACCGTTAAATGACGTCTATTCATATTGTCGATGACAGAATAACAACAATATCGCAAACTGCCTTTAGCAACACTAACACACAAACAAAACTAAACTTTACAAAAATAAAATCTACATTTTGCGTGGTATTAATGCTTTTTATCTGTTTGGGTACAATTTTATTTTATATGTTAACAAAACAACTTTTTTTTTAAAGGCAAATGACATAGGTATTAATACCTATACCACATTTTTTCTAGAAAATTTTCTTCACAGCGAAAACACAAGTAGTTCGCTTAATGTTATTATGAAAAATATTCACCAACAGACAGACCATTTAATTACGTCACGTTTTCAAATTTAAAAACTGACATAACCCGCCTTATCCAGTCACTACTAAAATTAATACAAACTGGTAAACATGAGGAGAGATAAGACCAATAAAACAATAAATAATGTTTTATTGTTAAATTATTTTCCGCCTTATAATAAGATATTTTCTGGGTTATTTTGATATGAATTAGGTAACGCCCACTGACTTTATGATTGTAACAATGTAAACAAAATTCCAAAAGCCATTTTCGAAAAAATGCGCCCAATTTCGTTCTTACTCAAACTAGACTTTCCTTTAGGATTGGAATAGTAGAGGCTTTAAGGGTATGGATCATTGCTTGTAAAATAAACCCAATTTTCCGCTGTGACCGAATTTCTCCGAAACCGCATACACGATTTACTTTTTTAATATAGAAATACCTATCTTTAGACTCTGTTTCTCATATACCGTGCGAACAAAAATTATTTGCATTAAAGAGGGCTGGGATTAAAAACCGTAGGGCTTGGTTTAGATCACAATGATATGGGGACGATATATCTAACCAAATATAGGTTAAAATTTTGTCAAGTTCATATTATGACATGATATGCCAAACTAATGGGTAATAAAATAAGTAAACAACTAGACAAATACAAATTTATTTTTGTTGTTTACAAAATTAACAAAGTAAGAATATACAGAAAGAAAAATAATTACATAAATTGCTGAAATTAGCCACCGCCATGTTCCAAGCATAAATTCACACGTCTCTTCATATTTTCGAAAGTGTTGACCAGCATCTCTGGAGAAATGTTACCACATTCTTGGATGTTCTTTTAATTGTTCTAAATTTGCAACTGGCGTTTTAAAAATAGTGTTCTTTAAATGAGGAAAAACGAAGTATGTAATCCATAACCGTTAAACAAGGTGATCTGGTGGGAATTCAATGTCTGATCGTAAACTGATCAATCCGTCGTCGAAAAAATTGCGTAAGTAGGTAATAGTTTCGGCAGCTGTATAGGCGGTTGCACGTACCGTCCTGTTAAAAATATTCAAAACGTAGATCGTCGTCAAGTAACTGCTCCACAAATGAATTCAAAATAGTGTCTCTATACCGCTGTGCTGTAACTGTGTCATGGAAAAAAATAGGACCAACAATTCGTCTTCGGGAAACAGCTAACCAGACACACATTTTTTGAGGGTGCAATGTGGACTCACTCCACATGCGTGTATTCTGAGAATTCACATAACCGGAGAGGTGGAACCAGGCTTCATCCGAGAAAAATGTCAGGTCTAATAAATCATTTCTTTCCAATAAATTTTGGGTAAACCATTGAGAGTAATTCCTGCGTCTTTCAAAATCTGCGGCTTGTATATCTTGGAATACTTGCACTTTATAAGGAAATAAATTTAGCTGCTTCTTAAGAATAGTCCTGCATGTTCCTTAAGATCTTCCCACTTCTTGGGACAGGCGTCTCATACAATTTGTTGGCGTATTTTGCATTATTTCACGAACGTTTGCAACAAGTTCTTCTGTTCTTAGAGATGGTCTTCCTGCTCCTTTTTTATGTTGTATAGAACCTGTTTCCCTAATTACAGCCACGGTTCTTTTCAGGCAATGATAAAAATCCCAATAAAAGCAACGTTAGGAAAATGTTCATGCACAAACCAGGATTGTATTGCCACTCATATTTACTCTAACCCCGAATTCAGGTAGTTACTGATACCCAACAGGTATTAAGCTTTACGGCTAAGCATAACGTCCTTAGATGCAAGGCCCTCTTTGATGCAAATAATTTTTGCTCGCACGGTAGCAGATTTTCTGATTACCCTTTCGTTTTCTATATTGTATACAGGGTGATTCACGGTGGATGGAACGTTAGAAGTATATGACGAACCAGCTAACGAATCGACCTGAAAACGTGATCATTTGCATAAATGGACATGCTCTATTTATCTAAAATATTTTAGACAATACAGTGTTGTCACTTCTATCTAAAATTAGTAGCGATATTTTCAATAGAACATCCTGTAGTTTATTTTATTTTCGAATTTCCTATTAGTTGCCTAACAACTTTCTTTAACATTATCGTCATCATTCATTAGGGTTGTTTTAAAGATAACTTTAAACTTATTAATAATCCTACTGTGTTTGTTGTATCGCTAGTTCATATTGCGTCTTCCAAATGGCGTTGTTAACCCAATATTCAGTTTTTTTAAATTGTCTTAATAAAATTAAATAGCTCAATCTCCCAATATTCGTTAACGAACATGAATTATTTATCTACATAATATGCCGTTAAATGCCCGTATACCAAATATTTGTAAACAAATAACGCAACACGCAAACAAGTGTAGCGCCGGGGTTGTAAACATTCGCGGAGCCAGCGAATTACGTCACAATACAAATCGACCAATCGCAGGTATTGGGGCTGAAGGTCGACCTTCCGGCATCTACCTGAATAATATCTCGAGTCCAAATACAAGGTGGTCAAAAATATTACGTATTGTATGGTTAGAACAAAGATAAATTTCGGTTTCACCATTTGCAATGGAGATTTGGATAATAGCGCAGCAGCATATCCCACCCAAACGTTACAAGTAATTTGGAAAGCGCCAATTATTTTATTTTTTAATTATTTTTATTTTATTTTAATAGGTTGAACGAACTAGCATTGCAACATGGACATCGAGTTTTAAGACTTCTTCCATATCATTGCCACCGTAATTCTATTGAAATGGTTTGGTCGTAATGTAAGTGCTATTATGATGCAAAGATAAGTTCTATGCATCCTGTAACAAATGATGTAGTTTTGGGTTTGTGGAATGAAGCCATAGAACAGTGGAAAAATGGAAAAATTATGTAACACACACTAATAAAATGAAAAAGATTTTTCGATGCTTCAGATACTTTTTATTAACTTGGACGAATCTGATGATGATGATGATCATTGCGGAGAAACAAAATGTTTCATCCCGTGATACCTTTTACATTAAATAAACTACTTATTTCTGATTTCATTAACAGTACAAAAATAATAATTAAAAATACGAAAAAACGCGCTTGTAAAATACTTGTTCACATGCATCCGGCTTTATGTACATCAAGCCTAAGAAAAATCATAACCTTTACCATCGGTAAGTCAAACTGACTGAATTAATTTACGACGTACCGCAAATATGGAGAATATGACGTAACGGTCAGCGGCCGTTGCCAAATCCCTTATAAAAAAGTATTAATCAAAAAAATAAAATCCTGTAAAAGACATACCTGGTCGGTTGTAATACTTAATAGGTATATATACAAATGGTAGATGCTGGCCCACCCGGCATCGCCCGGTGAGATACCATTGCATCGGCTTAGGCGGCGTGAAGTTGCTCTTGAGTTATTCTTTGAGTCAGCGTTTCGTCGCTGTGCCGATGTTCCCGGTTTCCAGGGTGGGAAGAAAAAGCATGATGGAAGCTCCAGGACCAAAATACTCCGGAGGTAAACTCGCCCCCCGATCGGATCTCCGGGTGGGGGCTGATCCTGTGGCCTCATCAAGCGATATTAACCAAACATCCACTGTCTCCGACAATATATTGGGTTCCCCTAACAACACTCAACGGAGAAATAGTGTGGCACCTACAGTTGCTGACACACCCAAAAACAGCAGCTTCAAAATTGATTTCTGCAATATCAGAGGGCTTAATACCAACATCAATTCAGTCCACCAGCACTTACAAACATCCAAGCCCCATGTGCTCGCACTGACCGAGACAAAGGTCAGATCGTCAACGAACACCGTCAGCTATTTATATCCTGGATACGATTTTCATTTCCGATTTAGACGCAACTTTGGGGTCTGTCTCTTTATCCGAGATGATCTTTGCTGCCAACGAGAGGACACACTTGAACCAGCAGAGTTTGATGTAATGTGGTTTAAAATATCAACGCAGAAAATCACCAAGTTTATCTGCTGCCTTTACCGTCCTCCAAGTGACACCCATTACAGAGCACTCTTCTCGTCACTAGCAAACACAATTGACCTCTTTGCAAACCAACCATCCTAATGCCGAAGTCGCTATCTTTGGTGACTTTAACGTCCACAATATCAACTGGCTCAAATACTCAAATACCAACGATGAACAGGGTCGTGAGGCGGAATCTTTTGCGATCAGTTCTGGTCTAACTCAACTCGTGGAAGAACCAACGCGAATTCCAGACCGAGATGGAGATTTTGCTAGTCTTTTAGATCTCTTTTTGACATCCAACCCTGACCTATACACAGTCACCGTTCATCCTCCATTAGGATCTTCCGATCACAAACTTATTTCAACTCTAAGCGAGCTGCCAATTTGTTCTGAACAACCTCCTAAACCTCGTAAAATTTGGCACTACACATCAGCTAGTTGGGAAGACCTAAGGGACCATTTTCGCACTTTTCCTTGGCTGGAAGTATGCTTCTCTTCAGATGATCCATCCGCTTGTGCTCAAGAGGTCTCCGATGTCATTCTTACTGGCATGGAAGCCTTTATTCCTTTCTCCAAGAAGCGCCCTTCAAATGGCAAGCCCTGGTTTAGCAAGAACTGCGAGCGTGCTGTCAGAGCTAAAAATCTAGCTTACCGACAATGGCGTAAAAATCCTACCGATGTGAATCGCACCATCTTTGTTACCGCTCGAAACCAGTGCAAGCAAACGATAGATCAAAACAAAAAGGCTCACAACATGAGGATCAAAAATAAACTTCTCGCCAGTCCTAACGGATCTAGGTCCTTTTGGTCAGTCGCTAAGGCCGTCAGTCAAAATTTTACCAAATCAAATATTCCACCGCTAACACGTTCTGACGGCACAATAGCAACCACGGCTGAAGATAAAGCGAACTTACTCGCGGAACTCTTTGCTTCACACTCCACGGTAGACTTTCAGGGAAAAACACCCCCGAACATTCCAGCAGTTCGATCGGAAATGACTGATATCGTATTCCGTCAGCGTCCTGTCAAACGAATTCTGAAGGGGCTCGATGCCAAAAAAGCTTCTGGTCCAGATGAAATTCCTATTATAGTGCTCAAGAAATGCGCCGATGAACTCACACCAGTATTTTGTAGACTTTTTAACTTATCCTACAAAAAAGGAATATTTCCATCTTGCTGGAAAAAGGCGCGAGTCCAGCCTATACCAAAGAAAGGCAAGAAAACCCTGCCAAACAACTATCGACCAGTCGCATTGCTTTCAGTTATATCAAAGGTGATGGAGAAAGCTATTAACCAACAACTTATAAAATACCTGGAAGGCCTTAAAATTATCAGCGACCATCAGTATGGTTTTCGTAAGTCCAGATCAACAGGAAACCTGCTAGCCTATGTCACTCATCTTTGGAGCAACGCAATCGAACATCATGGGGAGTCCCGGGCTATTGCACTGGACATCTCTAAAGCCTTTGACCGTGTCTGGCACGAGGGGCTCCTAAGCAAACTGCGTTCTTATGGTATGCCCGGTCGATTTTGTTCATGGTTGTCTAGCTTCCTCAAGGACCGCTCTCTGCAAGTGGCGATTGACGGGTTTCTCTCAGACACCTTCACCATCAATGCTGGTGTTCCTCAAGGGTCCATATTATCTCCCACTCTCTTCTTACTGTACATTAACGACCTTCTAGCGAAAACAGAAAATCCATTATATTGCTTTGCTGACGACAGCACACTTATCTCATCTTTTACTTTGAAACCTCAAACATCGGCTACTGACGCACATCTTCGCAGACAACATGAGGTATCACGCCTCAATAAAGACCTGGAAGAAATTTTGTCTTGGGGTGACAGTAACCAAGTCGAATTTAACGCTCAAAAAACCCAGGCTGCAGTTTTCTCTAAGAAGGTCAACATTGCAGAACCCGATATCGTTATGGCAGGACACGCAATTCCACTGACTTCGTCTATTAATTTGCTGGGTGTCAACCTGGGAGGAAATATGTCTTGGCATAATCACGTAGTGGCAATCGCCAGGGCAGCTTCTCAGAAGCTCGGTATACTTTTCCGTACCAAAAAGTTGTATACACCTCAACAACTTTTGACACTTTATAAAGCCCAGATTCGACCATCACTGGAATACTGCTCTCATATCTGGAGTTCTGCACCGAAGCATACCCTTCGGTTGTTGGATTCCATCCAAAGAAGAGCCGTTCGTCTAATCGGCGACCACGAGCTGACTAAGAACCTCGACAGCTTAGAACATCGAAGACAGGTTGGTGATTTGACTCTCTTCTACAGATATTTTCATGGCAAGTGTTCGACAGATATTGCCCGCTCGATTCCACCTAGAGTAATGCATAGCAGAAACACACGACGAACCACTGCCGCCCATCCCTATGTGGTTCAACTTAGTACACCCCGAACATCATTGTTTCAGAACTCTTTCATTTGGAGGACGTCATCTTTGTGGAACGGCCTTTCTGAGACCGTGTTTCCAACCGAATATAACCTCCAACGATTCAAGAAAAACGTGAATCGCTTTCTTCGCACACGCACCGCTCCCAGAGCGCCTTAAAGGATTTTCCTATAGTGCTTGTGCTCGATCATAAAAAAAAAAAAATAAAAAAAAAAATAGCCTTTGTTAAAGAGATGGATGCCAACTAAAACATACATTGCACGAATGAAAATCGAATTTTATAAAGTGAGCAAATATTGTTTCAAGAATAGCGTTTGTAAAAGTCGCCTAATTTATAAGTGTTCTTTTAGAAAATTGTGCTTCTTATATTATTAGGAGGATTCAAGTACAGAAGTAGCTGATTCTCTGATCAATTTACTTGGTAACCATTTGGAGAAAACTCAAAAAAACTAAAGAAAATAATTTAAAATATTATCCTTGATTAAATTTGTTCTTTTTTTCTAAAAATTTTTTTCAAATCCAACATTTGAAACCACTTGCAATGGTAAAAACGATTTTCGACATTCGACATTTTAAAATCAACTTAAATTAATTTGACAATCAATCGATCAATCAATGGCTATACGAATACTATACGCATTAATCCGGCAAGGGTATAAATGTAAATACATATATAATATTGCTGAATTAGTTAAAATCTCGAAATGCCATTAAATTACTAATACAACAAACTCTTATCTGGTAAACAGGAGATAAAAAAAGATTATTTTGATTTTTTGAAAGTTAAGCCAAAAAGCTGTGGTTCAAGGATTTTAAACTGGGTGGTAAAAAGTTTTCGATGGGAAAATCTATCTTTTCTCCGATTGACAGCAAAATACTAAATGTGCAGACAGGCAGAAAAATGAAAAATTTGCTGCCTAGACAGCAAAATCATTGCCATCTCTATTGCAACTTACTATTTGACTGGCAGGAACTTTTATACATTGTTAAACTTTGATTATTGCGGTGAAAATTTCGTGATGCACAAACAATTTATTTCGTTTATTTGTAATCATAGTGTGCAAAAGCAACCAATCACAATTACATTACACTAATATTAGCCCATGGACAGTTCTGTTATCACTTATGTCATCATACGTGAGCATGGAACAACATTTCTTCTGTAAATGTTCTTAAAATGTCATCAAATTTTCTCAGCGAATATCCCTTCAGCATTGATACAGAGCTCAAAATTTTATTACCTCAAACACGTTACTTTTTGTTGAGGTTGTCAAGTAATGTGCTTTCAACCTTTGTAATAAAATTAACTCGTGGTTATCAATGCATTTAATAATAATAATAATATTAATAATAATAATAAGTTTATTTAAAATTTAATAATATAATAAAACTGTTTATGTTGTCTTCTATAAACCTATTCTTCAATCCGCGGAAGCTGAGCTTGTTAGGGGCAAATCTTATTTTTTGTTTTAGTATGTAAAATCATAAATCTTAAATATGCATTTAAAAAAATCAAGTTTTAAAGTAAAAATGTTAATTTATAGTATACTAGCGTGTACCCGGCATGCGTTGCAACACCCGCTGGTATAAATACAAACTAAAGGCAATGGAAGTCCAAAACACATCTATTACTCTAAATTTTAAGGGGTTAATGATGGAACTGATTTTTCTTTTAGTTATAAACATAAAAGAAGATGTTGTAAAATTTAACGTAAGTTTATTTGATTGAAAACAAAAAAAAAAGTATTTTTAATATCATAGTTAATATACAACTACGATGTCTATCGAGTTTTTATAGAATTTATCACGACAGGAAAAATAAAATAATTGTGGGAATTGTAATAAGATGCTGAATATATTTAAACAATCGGCAGAAAAATTACATGTTCAACTCATCCGAAAAGCAGATTTACCACCTTGGCTGAATTCATAACCGAGCGTAGCCAGCCTTGGCAATGAGTCTACTATATACTTTACTGCCTAGTTAAACAAAAATACTATTACTATAATCCGTCGGTGACATTGGAAAGAGCAATATTTTTTGGTAGATATAGCTTAAAAAATTGAGCTCTGATAGATGAACTATGAAGGCAGGTAAACTGACATGCCAACAAGATAACTAGAGCAACTTGTTGCTGTGGTTCCTTAACTTGTTTAAATTTCGCATTGAATCGTTGCCGATAAGCTTGGCTTATTTTTGAAAGCTGAGAAAATTACATTATTGTTTTAATGCAGAGCAAACACTAGTGACGCATTAGCCATTGTAATTTCTTGTCAATATTTGTTTTTCTGTAAATGATTATTTACCAACAAAAATTAAAAAATGGATTTCATTAAAAAAATTTAAAGTTGAAATAAAAACATGGATATTAAAAACAGAAAATTTGAAAATATTTTTAGAAATGCTTTAATTAATTAATATTGTTCTGATGTTCTGAATAATTTATACAAGTAATATTTTTTACTTAAAAATTATAAATTAATAATTTTATTATAGGTAATATATTTAAAAAAAAAAACTGCGTTTTCTTAACATATATAAAACAAAGTCGCTGTCGCTGTCTGTGTGCTTAAATCTTTAAAACTACGCAACGGATTTTGAAGCGTTTTTTTAAAAATAGATAGAGTGGTTCAAGAGGAAGGTTTTTATGTATAACTAGCGACCCGCCCCGGCTTTGCACGGGTGCAATTTCAGAAAGTGGCATGCCGGGTACTAATATATCGGGTTTGTTCGGGTTTGTATTTATACCAGCGGGTGTTGCAACGCATGCCGGGTACACGCTAGTATACTATAAATTAACCTTTTTACTTTAAAACTTGATTTTTAATGCATATATGATTTATGATTTTACATACTAAAACAAAAAATAAGATTTGCCCCTAACAAGCTCAGCTTCAGGGGATTGAAGAATAAGTTTATAGAAGACAACATAAATATATTTATTATATTATTAAATTTTAAATAAACTTATTATTATTATTTGGTTTATTTTTAATTTTCTCAAAAAGCGGCCAAATATTCATTTTTGGGTAGCAATTACTCACAGTTTTAAGTTAAAAACAATGTAATTGATAAATGAGTAAACGCAAAATTTGGTCAAATGTGCCTACATCTATTTCTTTGTCTGCGTAAAACTGTAGGTAATTGCACTGAAAAAGATTGGTATTTTACCGATTTTTTGATCAAACCACGAAGTCACGAAATATTGATAAGAAAATGAAATGGCGAAAGCGTAAGTGTTTGCTCTTAATATATTTATTTAAATTGTCACAAAAATATCCACGGCAAAGTGAAGCTCTACAATTTGTTGGGTTTTACATTATTCGAGGCCCATTAAATCACATTCTGTATATTCCTAAATATAAAAAGGAATTATAATTAATTAATTAATTATTATTAATTTATAATTTATCATTTTATGTAACTTACATAATTATCGTTTAGAGAACATGCAAAAATAATACATACATATTATCCACCGCATTCGCCAAAGTGACAGTTCCTTTACCAGATCCTTTTTGTTGAGCGTTACATTTCGAACGATTGTTTTTTAATCGGGGTTTGTACTTCTCTATTACTATTACAATGACGAGAACCATCATAAATCATAATATAAACTGGCACAGGGACGGATTTAGAAATTTGGGGTTGGGCGGCCACATTTAAACAAACAATTTAAACGTACTGTGACCATAGATATTTACCTTTAGATAAGCAACCAATAATCACGAAAGTGGCAGTTTTATGGCCTCGCGCATGTAAACAAAGCTAGACACTATTAGCCATGCGCACTGCAACATTATCGTTTGACGAATGGGAAAATAGACAGGTGAGACAGGTCCGGGCTTTAAAATTTAAATTCTTGCCAAAAAATTGAAATTTCTTCTCAATTTTTGATCAAGTTGGGAAAAAAGGTAGTGATTTCTGGCATTTTAGTAGTAGCAAACCTATCAGATTTTGAGGATAGGAAATTGTTTTACAAATTTGTTTAAAAATGATTCGTCGTCGTGTTTTTTATTCGAAAAGAAAGAGAACAAGAACAGGTAAATTAAACTAGTCTTATAAAAACAAAACCAGCAAAATAACCAATCTACGGTGTTATCGCGTTAACCTCAAGTCAAATATTAGTTGGTACCTATTAATAACTGTATTGATTTTTACAATTTGGGAAAAACTTATTTTGTTCAAGAATTTGAAAGTGTTTGCCCAAGAACTTGACCCATGGAATACTGCCTTTATTAAAAGCTTAATGTTAGGGTACACAGATTTTAACCAAAAGTTAACCAACCAGCAACTTAGACAGAATTAATTTTCTCACAATCAGACACAATTCACTAAACTACACAAAACTTATAAATCCGTAAATATTAAACACCCACAATCCACGATAGCTAAGAAAACTTCAAGGAAACCTTAAAACACAAATACAAAAATGGCGGCCGAGTCGGTTCTGGAAAGTATCTTGAGCATGCCGATTATTGTCGGTAAAGTAGGACAGGCCGATAACACGAGGTTTGTGCGCATGCACGAAGGTGTCCAGAAGCAAGGCAGCTGACCGGCGAGTCATGCGCTCGGACGTATTTTTTCACCCATAAAACGTAACTTTTGTTTGCGCAGGAGATTAGCTGTACGTATCTAAAGGTAAATTGTCTATGACTGTGACCGGCATAAAGTTGGCGACATAGGTAGGGTATAGGAAAACATTTTATTAATTATTGATTAATGATTTATACACATTCTTAACAATTTGTTTTGCATCCAATAATAAGCGATTTCGTATTCTTCTACTAGATGCAGAGCGACAATTTTCCCTTGGGCGCCACATAATAATACTAATATTTCTATGCATTACAGAATTCATCACTTTAACAAATTTCTCAAACGCACAACACGCAGGCTTTCTCAAGACTGATTATATATCCTAACTGCACCAGGCCCGGCCCTGGGGTCAACTAAATAACAATTGCAAACGCCATAAATGTATCGAATACGTGTGGGCCTACCTGCTTTTGATAAAAAGGAAAATATTTCTATGCAAAGTAATGGTAAACAAAACAAGTGACATTATTAAAATTGTAAATACGTCACGCTGTAGACCTTTCAGGTATACAGTGACCGGCAGAAAGTACGCACCAAAGGGGATTTGTTTTTATTTCAAAACTCACCAATTTTTTTTGGCGGTGAAAAAGTTCTGCATGTCCCAAAACAAAAAAAAAGCATAGACAAAACTAGTAAATATTGCGCCGTATACGAGGGAGAGGTGAAAACGTTAAATTCACTCAAGAATAAATTGCCCTTATTTTTCACTGTGGAATTTTTTTTTATTAGGAAATGTTGTTTGCACTTAAAAGTTATTCATAAATACCAAATTTCAGCTCGGTAGCACAAATATAAATATTCTTTATGGCAACTAGATTTAAATGAAACGAATTTTATTTTAAGGGTTTAAACTTTAATTCATGAACCAATGGGTTTAGGAGTTTTTGAAAAATTGGGAACGGCAAAATATTGTTAAATGTATGAAGTAAACCCTTATTTGTTTTGCATAAAGCTATTCCGCTTATCCATAGAATAATGTACGGTGTGCACCAGAAGAGTTAGATTATTTTTAACTTTATTTTATTAAACGTCAAGTTCTCGCGTATTTAAACAAATTTAAGTAAGTTATGTGTCTAATTGCCCAAGAGCTGTTAAAAAATTGAATTAATATTTATTTTTAAATTTATTTATCTATTGATTCTTTATACGAGGGGGCGTCAAAAAAAGTTTTTAAAAAGTAAAAACGCTTTTTTTGTGCTATCAAGCTGAAATTTGGTATTTATGGATAACTTTTAAGTGCAAACAACATTTCCTAATAAAAAAAATGTCTACAGTGAAAAATAAGGGCACTTTATTCTTGAGTGAATTTTACGTTTTCACCTCTCCCTCGTATACAGCGCAATATTTACTAGTCGTGTCTATGCTCTTTTTTGTTTAAGAACATGCAAAACTTTTCCACCGCCAAAAAAATTTGGTAAGTTTTGAAATTTAAAGAAATCCCATTTGGTGCGTACTTTCTGCCAGTCGCTGAACAACAGTGAGGTGTTAAATGACAGGTAGCAAAAGCAAAGATGATATACTTTGAGATGTCTTTTACAACAATTGACGTCAATGACTTCGTTACAACGTCGTTGGTATTACCAATTTTAATATCAAACCAAAAAATTCTTGCTTACCTTTCGTCTTTCGTCGGGTGGCACACTGACGTGGGATCTATTCCTAAAGATGTCCATAACCTTGGTCATGGGACTCCTATTCGATGAAGCTGCGGTCACCGTGTGGTAATATAAGTTGTCGCTATCCCTTGCTGGATGAGCTGAACCATCTCGAGGACCCTTCGGTCGACCTTGGAGAAAAGCCGTAGTCTAAAAATTAAAAGAAAAAACTCTAGTTACCTGGTAGGCCATGATCCAACGTAGGAGGGACAGCCCGAAGAGTCACTGGCCCGCTAACCCTTTGTTCCCCGCGACTATCAACGTTCTTTTATCGCATATATGCACCCAAAACGCCTGCATAATTTACGGCTTGTTATTAGTTTATTTTGACTTGAGAGCAGCATAGTAATACTCTGTAAATATGAAGGAGTTTTCGGCTGGTGTTTGTGCAACTGGTGCAAATACTTCAAAACAATTTGATTTAACGTTGGAAGAAAAGTTAAGAATTAAAAGTACTTGTCCAAAACCTCGCTGTTAATCATGAATGTAAAGAATTCAAAAATCGTGATTATAAAACAATGGTTAAAGTAGAAAGGTATAATACGACTGGTTGTGCCATGATAAAAAAGAAAATTCAGGTACATATTTATATGGGCTTAGTTAATTTTTGTACCATGCGAGCAAAAATTATTTGCATGAAAGAGGGCTTGGATTAAAAAACTTAGGGCTTTAGATCACAATGATATGGGGACGATATATCTAACCAAATCTAGGTTAAAATTTTGTCAAATTTATATTATTATGCCAAACTGATGAGTTCAAATTTGTTTTTTGTTGTTTACAAAATTAACAAAGAAAGTAAGAATATACTGAAAGAAAAATAATTACATAAATTGCTGAAATTGGCCACCGCCATGCTCCAAGCATAAATTCACACGTCTCTTCATATTTTCGAAAGTGTTGACCAGCATCTCTGGAGAAATGTTACCACATTCTTGGATAATCCTTTCTTGTAATTGTTCTAAATTTGCAACTGGTGTTTTAAAAATAGTGTTCTTTAAATGAGAAAAAACGAAGTAATCCATAACCGTTAAACAAGGTGATCCAGGTGGGAACTCAATGTCTGATCCAAAACTGATCAATCTGTCGTCGAAAAAATTGCGTAAGTAGTTAATAGTTTAGGCGGCTGTATGGGCGGTTGCACCGCCTGCCAATCCAAAACGTAGTTCGTCGTCAAGTAATTGCTTGCTCCACAAATGGATTCAAAATATTGTCTCTATACCGCTGTGCTGTAACTGTGTCACTGTCAGATCTTCCCACTTCTTGGGACAGGCGTCTTTTACAATTTGTTGGCGTATTTTGCATTATTTAACGAACGTTTGCAACAAGTTCTTCTGTTCTTACAGATGGTCTTCCTGCTTCTTGTTTGTGTTGTATAGAACCTGTTTACCTAAACACAGCCCAGGTTCTTTTCAGGCGATGATAAAAATCCCCAGCAATAAAAGTAACGTTAGGAAAATGTTCGTGAATATCGTCCATGCACAAATCCTGATTGTATTGCCACCCACCATTTACTCTAACCCCGTTTCGAAAATACGCTCCAACCATGAATGTTTTGTGCTGTTCCGTAAAGCTTATTGTGTGAATTGTTCAAGAAATTGGAAAAATTAGCGATAAATCAAATTACTTGTAACGACTGTCAAAGATGACGGAATAACTGATTGATTGTTAATTCAGGTAGTTACCGACACCCAACAGGTATTAAGCTCTACGGCTAAGCATTACGTCCTTAGATGCAAGGCCCTCTTTGATGCAAATAATTTTTGCTCGCGCGGTATGACTGGTTGTGTCATGATGAAAAAGAAAATTCAGGTAGGACTAACTAAACTAAAAAAGGTAATTCTTGTATTGTATACCTAAAAATAATTATTACCTATGGAATGTGGAAGCGATACATGGGAGCACCGCTTCCTCAGCTGACTAAAATTAGTAGTGTTGATTATAAATTATTGACCCAATTCGGGAGTGGCCCTTCGCGCTTATTAAGCGTTATAGTTCTCCATACTGCTACCACTCTGCAAGTTTTTTTATTGGGTTGGGAAAAATTTAAAATTGAATGGGATTTTGAAACAAGAGATGGGTAACAAACAACCAAGGAATTGTATCAACAATAACCACGCGCCCCGCGTCAATGGCTGCGAACCCTATTTTTCTTCTGTTTTCCCGGGTCAAAATGTGAATGATTCCTTTAGGCCTTTTGCACACACTCACGGCGATCGTTCTAACGGCACCGTTTATACGGTTAAGGGATTAGGCAGCATAATATGTGTCCTTTCACACGCACCGGCACCGTGTACACGGTTTCTTTCCACCGCGATGTCACCGTGAGCCTCCATTATAATTATTCACAGTAGAGTTTAAGATTTAATTGGTGCTTGCACATGTACCGCGCTATTTTCCTGGTTCATTGGCGGGAACATTATTTTATTTAGTATATTTTATCATAATCATATTTTTCGCAATGGCATAGATATGGATATGCATATATCTTTGGTAGCAAGAAGCAAGGCCGGGTATTTGGGACAAAACAAGTTCTATATATAAGGACAGAAACTGCACAAGAAGTGCCTGGAATGAAATATGTTTGGAGGTCAATCCTGATTTTGATTGTAACAGCCAACATTTCCATAGGCTGTATGCACTCTCTCATAAATGTATCTTGACGTTGAAGCGAATTTTTTAATCGTTCGTGTGGGTCATCCTAAAATAGTTGAAAAAGTTTTTTTCGTCTTCCCTCAACTGATCAAATAGTACAAAGAATGCACCGAATTGTTTCCTTCCCATATTGATGGGATGAACCCACAAAATTCTGTTTCGAGCCTTTCTTCGTTTTTTCTATACGCATGTAAGACATTAAAATCGCCACAGCACGTCCATGATCCATATTCGAATCAAAATAGAATCAAACTGACGAAAACCGTGCATGTGTGCAAGGATAACATGAACGCGGCAGATCGCGTAAACGGTGCCGTTAGGACGGTCGCCGTGAGTGTGTGCAAAAGGTCTTACTCTACTGTTTTCTTATAAATTGGCCTTTCAGCGGCGCTCAAACGATATGTGATATCTATTTGCAGTGGCGTATGGCCTTATCCAATTTTCTGTGATTTATTTTTACTTAATGCATGCTAAATGAGTTCCCGGACCCCTAAGAATTCTATGGACCCCAGTTTAAGAAACGCTGTCCCATGTCATACTTACAAAAAAGCAAGATAATAATTTTAAAAAATAGTTCAGGAAACAATTTATACAAAAAATATGTACTTGATTTGCTACCACTTGCTTTGCTACCACTTGCTTTTTCAGCAGTGGCGGTTGCTCTATAAGGCCGCGTGGTCGCGCGCCCTCCTAGGAATTTTAACATAACACACAAATTAAATGTTTATTTAAATATTTATTATTACTATTCATTTTAATACTAATATTTCTAAATTTTAAAAAACCATAGCAACTCACCAATTCTGAACTCATCTCTAATTGTCCGTTTTCGTTGACCAACGATAAGCAAGCCTCCACGTGTGAATTTTAGATATTTGAATTCCGTCGTTGAAACGCTGCGACGGACGGTGAATCTCGCCTGGCGTATATAAATTTCGCCGAACGAACCCGAACGTCACCCGGTTATATCCGATTTATTTAGGGACTCTACGGCCGCGGTATTTTAGCGCCTGCATTGCTTTATACATTTCGGACTTTGTTGTGGCGTAAGCGCGCGTCGAGTTCGAACTAATAAAAATGAATTTCGCCAATAATATAATGTGAACGACGGGCCGAAAACCGATCTTTGACGCGTCGGTTTTCAAAAGACATTTATAAATGTATGTATTAATTTACCTAAATTTTTTTTTATAAATAGGTACTTTTTCGAGCAATTTGCTTATATGTTATTTGGTATTGGATTTCTATTGCGCCCCTCCAAACACAAACCCCACGACAGGCCACTGTTTTTCAGTTTCATTTTGCATAATAAATGTCATAAATGATTTTTAAAAACATTTCAAAATCAAGTCACAATAAAATAACCAATAGCCATTATCAATAACAAGCAAGTTACTAAGCGTTTATTAAACTGTGCGAATACTTTTCAAATATTTAGGCTTCTATTTAACAGCCAAAATTATGGTTCTGTTATGATTTAATTTAAAAATATAATCAGCAGAAACGTATCTTACTACCTTTTCTTTTTTCTTCCGTTCTTCCTCCTTTCGTCTCTCTTTTTCTTCTTTTCTCCTTCGGTCCTCCTCACGTTTCTCCTCTTTTTTCTTTTCTTCCCTTCGTTCCTCTCGCCTAATAATTTCCTCCTCCGATTGAAATGTTGGTTTATTTCTAAAAATAAAGACATAGAAGGTTTACGAAGGTCGTTAAAAAAGTAACGAATCCAAGAACAAAAATCGGTTAAATTCGCAATTTTCAAACCAAAACGGATGATAATTTTTTAAATTTTTCTGACCTACATCGGTTTGAACGATCTCTAATGGATTCCCATTCAATAAGTACCATTGGCAACATAATTAATTATTATATTATTTTCAGTCACTTTTAATTGGTGAAAACTAAAAATTTCGAAGGACAACCCTGCGAAAACAAAAGATACAAATAATAATAAATAAATATTCTATAACTTACCTAAATATGTCCATAACCTTCGTCATAGGTCCCCGATTGGTGGCAGCGGTAACGGTATGGTAGTATCGTGTATCAGAACTATCTGGGGCAGAGACAGGATGGGCAGATCCGTCCTTGGGGGCTTTTTGTTTCGCATGGATCAGGCCGGTGTGCTTGAGAGAAACAATTAAAACGTACAGATCTTGCCTTACACCATAGTGTATATTTTTTCTATTCTTAATACTTAATTAAACCTGATAATTTATAGAAGATAATATAGTGTCCGCGAAAATAATTAAAAGCGAATATTGTGGCATATCGGACAAGTGTGTAACTGTTTTTATATTGGAATACACAGTGATCCAAGCACAATGGATACCCTGGGGCGGGTAGACCACGACGGCCGTTTCGTCCTTGTTAGGACTCTACGGGCAGCCATAACTGAAGCAATTCCGACACAGCGGTTCGATATATTAAAAGCCTTTTTGCAAAAGCAAAGCGGCTGTCAATACACCGTAGCGCCATTCCAGCGGAATTAACTCCAATATAAAAGGCAGTTACACTGGTATAATCGAAAGGTAGACAACTAAATAAACCACGAAGTGCATCACAATCAAGTATAGGAAACGCTATATGAGTTCTCACCGAAAACATCTGCCATTTTGCAGACCAGAAAACAGATAAACGCCGGCACCCACTAGAATGCGCGCAATCCGATATGCCACAATATTCGCTTTTAATTATTTTCGCGGACACTATATTATCTTCTAAATATTTTTATGGCTCAAAACTTAAACGGATTGCGGCCAGAAAACAGTATTATAAGTTAATGGCCGCCTTGTACAAATGTATTCATTTTCTGTACTCCAACATCTATAATTTTGAACATTTCATTCTTTGTTTAATGTAAAGGTGCATTTGTCGATACAACCATCGTTATTTACACTTTTCATAACTTCAAAACAAAAGTTTGCTGCTCGTATTTCATCACCTTCGTTTCATTCAATTCCTGATGTTTTTGATATTGATACTTATGTAATTTGCGCAGTACTGTGGAGTAATGCTTTACTACCGCTTTGCCAAGATGCTTGGTGCTACTTCTAATATTCTACACGGAGTAAAAGTTCTAAATCTGCATTATTTTCTTGTGATCTATCATTGAGTACATTATTTTGCTCTAAGAAGTTGCATTGCATGTAATAATTATTACTTTACCTTACTCTCAAAATTACGAACAATATTTAGGACCGTTACTTTGCTAGGAATGGATCTATCAGGATCAGGAAACATCACAGAGAACATTTTGGATACTCATACAAACTTTCCGAGCACTATTTTTCTTGTAGTACCACTTAATGATTGTTATTTTTCTTAAATACTGTAAAACATGTTGAAACTAGGGTTTGCATCCAGGGATCCCGGATCTCGAAACATTTTTGTCCCCGAAAATCCCGATTTTTTTTTAAACGATCAAATTTCAATTTGCTCTCGATAGTTCTCGGTTAACATGTATTTATTTGTTCTTTCTTGGCGTTTTATTTCGTTTTACCCAAGTTATTTATGGATCTATTGTTAATTATTATATTATTATAAGATGATACAAACGGTGATTCACTTTCGCCCAACTTTCACCAAACGCTTACAAATCGTATAAACGAACGTCGAACTATAATGTCTCGGGTTATCTCATACCACAGCCGGACTCAAGATCCGTAGGTTTTGCTCATACCTTCAAAATCCTAGCACCCATCATGGAAGCAATTTATTTAGGCACCTAAATTCTGAATCCATAGCTCAATTTGTCAAAAATATATCAGAACATTTAATAATATATTAAAGTACACGTTTTATAAAGCATCATTTTATAGCACGCGTCCATGTTAAAAAACGAGCCGCTTGCGGCGAGTTTTATATCGGGACAAGTGCTTAAAACTGCTTTATATAACACGTACTTTATACTATTTTTTCTAATTTGTAGTTTTTTCAATAAAAAATACATATTTAAAAAGAAAATAAATCCTTCAAATTTTGTAAATATTTATGTCTAAATGTTATGTTGGTAATACTATTTTTTATCATAGTAGCCTATGGAAAATAAAAATTATTTTGCGAACTGTCATTTTTTGATTTATTCACCCATTTTCACCACGAGATTCTAATTCTAAAGTTATTTTAGCGATATGAGATTTGAAATTGGACGGAATACGTTGTGTGATCCTTGTACATTCGGTACATATTCGGAAATTCGGGCGATTTTGCTACTTTTTTTTGAATTTCAAAAGACGTGATTTTACGTCACGGCATTGCAATTTAGTATAGGGAAGATGGAAAATTCAAATAAAGTTGTAGTTAAAATCGACATTGGAAGGTTAGTAGATTGAATTTTGGATAGGATTTGGCAGAAAATGATAGCTTGAAGCATCTACAAAAGCAAAATAGTTCTCCGTCAATAAAGGTATTATTTAATATGTGCTTTTTAATGAACTAAAACAATACATACAGATTTGTAGATCTAGGCAACCAAACATACATACGTGGGTTCGTGTAGTATTTTGCATATTTGGATTAAAAAATATTAGTTATCTAGAATGCTATGCTAAACGGTGAAAAAAAACATGTCATGTAGGGCCAACCTTTAAATAATAAAATTCGGAGTTCGAAATAGATCTATTACGAACTCGCTAGCGCGTTCGAAATAGATCTGTTTCGAGACAAAATTAGAAAAAAATATATATTACTTCAGATTTGGAATCGGACGATGAAGACAATATGCCTTCGTCTGAAATAAGAGAAAAGCCAATTGGGTTTTAACTTTAAAGCAAAAACTTCAAGAAGCCATTGGCACATTGTTACCACTAGAACTAAACCTAATTGGCGGCAAATATCGGAAAATCCAAAAGTTCCTCTTAAAAGTCTTAACGTAATTAAAAAAGAAATGTCCCTTTTTGAAAATGGAGGATTAAGAGGTTTACATTTGCAAAAGTGTTACGAATATTTACTGACCGTACCACCTACAAGTGTGGAAGCTGAAAGAGCCTTTTCTTTAGCAGTCACATTTGCGACCCAACTTAGATCGCGCTTGAGTGACTCAACTTTAGACACGTTGGCATTTTTAAGAGCATATTTTATTTTTATTGAGCAGATCGTTATATAATGTGCAATTTTTTTGTTTGTGCTTAAAAAGTTCTTTCTTTTGTTTTACGTACGTTCGCATAACTTAATTTTTTTCATTTACAAAACGTAAATCTATAAAAATGGTTTTTATTTTTGAGTTTTTTAATAGAAAGTTTTGTGCCATAAGTCCGCATTTTTATTATTTCTGTTGCTACGTGCTGGTCTTAGATTTTTTAATATTAAATATTATTAACTATTAGGGTTGATCCCGGGATACCAGGATTTCATTTTTAATCCCGGGATCTCAAAACGGGATCCCGATCCCGGAAATTGGAAACCCCGTTTGTACAGGGTTATCCAACCGAGACTAGACAAGGCGATTTTTTGACTTTTCCTGTACTTTTATAAAAAAAACTGAAATAGCCATCTTAAGTCATTTTCTCCCGCGAATTCGAATATCTTCAGCAAAAAACAATTGAACATCAAACAAAAGTACTAGGGGTCACTTTGATATTTTTTTAAATGGAATACACTGTACATTTTTACATTTTTAAATTCCACATAAAATTATAATTATTTTATATTAAATGCACTATTAGTTTATACTTCATAGTTTCCGAGATATTGACTCTCGAAAAGTGACATTTTTGAACTTTGACAGCTTATGACTTTCTAACAGTACGTCTTAGAGCAAAACGGCTTACATGTCCCTATCTTTAAATTTTATTATCTTCCCAAAAAAATCAACTTCCGGTTAAACCGGATGTAACTCGAAAGAAGGAAATATAGTTGTTCCGGTTTAACTGGAAGTTGATTTTTTTGGGAAGATAATAAAAATTGAAGATAGGGACATGTAAGCCGTTTTGCTCTAAGACGTACTGTTAGAAAGTTATAAGCTGTCAAAGTTCAAAAATGTCACTTTTCGAGAGTCAATATCTCGGAAACTATGAAGTATAGACTAATAGTGCATTTAATAAAAAATAATTATAATTTTATGTGGAATTTAAAAATGTAAAAATATACAGGGTGTTCCATTTAAAAAAATATCAAAGTGACCCCTAGTACTTTTGTTTGATGTTCAATTGTTTTTTGCTGAAGATATTTGAATTCGCGGGAGAAAATAACTTAAGATGGCTATTTCAGTTTTTTTATAAAAGTACAGGAAAAGTCAAAAAATCGCCTTGTCTAGTCTTGGTTGGATAACCCTGTACATTACTCTCTCAGTATTTTTATTTTTTGATTTTATTAATGTATAAGCTAAAACTTTCTAAACATAAAACTGCAGGTAATTGCTACTTAAAGGCGGATATTTGGACGCTTTTTGGATAAAACTAAAAAAAAAGGATATATTTATAAAATATTAAATGGCGAATGCGTCAAGTAGCTCTTAAGCACAACGTCACAATTTTTGCAGTTACCTACATACGTGCAATAATATTTTTCTAAATGAAGTTAAACAGATAATTAAACTATTTCTCAAAGATAGCACTATCTATAATATTAACTAATAGTTACTATGTAATACATGTATCTATTTATAAACCTATTAGTAATGTTTATTTAATAAACAAGCAAACCTCTAAATTGTAAATTCAATAATACACCAATGGTTTATAGGTAGTTAGTATTCCTTTATGAAGTGAGTAGTCTTTTTAGCTATCTCGTATTCCACTGGCCAAGTTCTTGGTCAAGAAATTGTAAAAGTTGACCTTCAATTTATTTTCACGTGAAAACAGCTAAAATTTGCCCCAAGTTCTTGCCACAATTTATTGGAACTATAGTTTTTTGACCAAGTTGGTGGCAAAGGTAGGAATTTCTGGTGTTTTTAGTGGCTGCGAACCTAACAGATTTTGAGGTTGGAAAATAGTTTATAAAAGTTGTTTAAAAATGATTCGTCGTCGTGTCTATCTATAGTTCGAAAAGCAAGAGAACAAGTCAATTAAAGTTACCTTGTCAAATTGAAAATGAACAAAACAGCAATCGTCGATGTTATCGCGTATTTAACTTCAAGTCAAATATTAGTTGGTAATATTTAACAATTTGCCAAAAACTTGGGTACGTGTAAAACAACATTTTCAGCTCAATTTCTTGTTCAAGAATTTGAAAAAGTTTTCAGGCAAGAACTTGGTCCGAGGAATACGGGCTTTAGAAATATAGTTTACAAGTAATTTCTACCTAACTACATGAGATTTTTATAGGTACTACTTGGTAGAAAAGCGTTGCCTAATCAAACTTAAATTAATTTATACCAAATAGAAAATACCGTGAGTTTTTTTACAGGTAGGGCAAATTTTGATGGCAGTAATGTAACAAGCAAAATGCAGTTTAGTGTATTGTTTAGCCAAGGAATAATTATTTATCTACTAATAAACACCGCAAAAACATAAAATACTAAAATTGCGCTTATGCTGTGACTTTTTGTTTAAATTACACAGCTTTACTGTATTGTTACTTTTTATATAATTCTTTTACCTTTATGTACTACATAGTTTGCCTAAAATACCTTTTTTATGTATTTCGTGATCTGTTGCAGATCCAAAAAAGGTTTTGGGCGTACATTTTCTTTAATTTCTAAACTTTTTCAAATGTTAATGCATCGCTTGTTTTGAACTGTAATATTTTTTGGACATAAGTCACAAGTACAAGTTAAAAACACAAACATAAACTATAAACGAACTACATAAAGGGTCAACGGCATACGGGCGATTCGTCATCGACGTACCTTATGATCTGATGGAAACAAAACTGTTTATGCATGAGCACATTAAGTAACTAGTTTTTCTTTGTCTTAAGGCTGAGACATAATTAAAAAATAATCATTAGGCGATAAGCAATAACCAACAGAAATAAGATTTGATACGAAGAAACAAATCAATCGCGGCACAATTAAGTTTTAAGTAAGAAGCAACAAGAAACAAAAAGAACCAGTCTACTTTGCTGAAACTGCGTAAGTGTTCTTGAGTAATTTATCTAATTGTTTATTGTACAAAATTTGTATTGTTCTCGTTTTGTCAGAGTTACCTAATGGGTAGAAGTTGTTTCTTTAAACTTACTGGAATAACACATTCCTAAAGTGAGTAAAATGGGGCAATCTCTCTTCTTATTAGAAAACTAATTTAATTTGTATTTTTATTCACAACATTTATTGTAATCTTTGATTAACTCATTGCTTTGCTGTTAATCCAATAAAACTCTTAAAAAAATCCCTAGTGTTTCAGTGATTAAAAAGCGCACCATAAGGGCACAGTAATTTATAAGAATAAATCAAAACCATCTAAGCTACACATACACAACCCAGTCGACTACAAACTGTAGCCCGACAATATAAACCCACCAGGTCAACTTAAAATACGGCCGAGCGCTCTATATTGGGTAGTTTTCGCATGACACACTTTGGAACTTTTGCATTATTTTTGGAGGATAATCATTTTTTTTTGTTATGAAAACTAAGTTGATTAGGTGGATCATTGGCTAAATGCCCTTATGGACAAGCAGCGCCTGCAAAATAGCTGTTTACTAATATAACTACAATAACTAAACTAAAATATTAAACTCAAAGAAACATTGAAAACCCAAAAAAATATAATATTTATTTAAGTGACCGCATTGTATCGATGTTCAAGAGCAAACACTAGTGACGTATTCGTCATTTCATTTTCTTATCAGTATTTCGTTTATTTATCGTTTTTTTTTTCATAACGCGGTCAGATACACGTCCTTGGGTAGCAGTTACCTACAGCTTCAAGTTAAAAAATATTAATTACTGTTAAATTAATAAAAGCATAAAACAAAATTTTGTTAAATTTACGCATATTTTTTGAAGTGAAAACTTCTTTAGGCGCGTTTAGCACTTTTTGTGGGCACTGAATTAAACTGAGCCGTTACGCGTCACGTTCGGCTGTGTAACGCTCGAATTCGACTCCTATATTCAATCCGAACTGACCCTGACCTTCCGGTCTGTTTATTCGTAAACGTTGCCGCTGCCGCATCAGTCGACGTGGAAACAGTGTGCGACACTTGTTGCGTCTCAGGTATGTTCTGGCATTTTTTAAATTATATATTTACGTAGGGTGAAGTAAGGTAATTAGTTTTACCGTAATTGCTTATTCCATGGACCTAATTTATTATGATTTCTGACTTCTGTTGAAGATGTAAAAATTCAAGGGTTGTTCAATTTTAGGAAATATCTTTTTTCGTATGCAGTAAAATTATCCTGTATTCCAAGTTTATGTTATTTTTGAAGTGAAAACTTCTTTAGGCGCGTTTAGCACTTTTTTGTGGGCACTGAATTAACCTTGTTGAAGTTTTCACTTCTGTCGTGTAGTCTTAAGCACACACAATTTTTTTTTTGTTTAAATGGCATTTGGCTAATTAGCCATACAGCCAGTCGCAAATATCCATATTTCTTTTTCTGCTTTTATTAATATATATTTATATACCGGGTGTTTCTCAAAAGACATTCACCCCTATAACTTTTTTATATTTATAGATATTAAAATGAAATTTTAAGATTATGCATAAGAGATGAGTCTGCATTTATTAGCATACTTTTCAATATGTAAGCACTTCCGGTTTGACCGGAAGTGACCTTGACTTTGATATTTTAAATGGGACATCTTGTATATTTTTACTTATTTGGGTTCAGCATAACATTATGAGGGAAATAGCACCTCACTTGTAATTTTTTGACGTGTTATAACATTTTTATGTTTATTTTTTATTTTCAATCTAGAGTGCTACAAATCAATTAAATCTGTTATATTATAGTCAAGTAGTATATGAAAATTAAAATTATGTCATAATAATTGACTTTCTAAGTTTCACAAGCGTTTAAAAATTAAATTTTGTTTTCTTGACGTTTACTCCATTTTTCCAAATGGAACGATGGTGGTTTACTAGAATATTAAAACGAGCATTTTTTTTTCAACAATTTGATACCATACACTCCTATGCTATTTTAAAATAGACACTGAATAATTTTCCTTAAATCCCAATCGCAAATTTAGAAGCGTCATGCATTATTGCCGCCCACTCTTTTCTAAAGAGATATAAAGGCGGCTTTGAAAAACAATGGAATGGTTTTGAAGCAATATGGCTTTAATTTTAAGTTGTAATGTCATTAGTTTATAAAACATACAATACATACAATCTTGTGGCTTCAGAAGAATTTTTCTGGTCACTCCAAAAATTAGGAGCATATCAATTTGTTCATTTCTAGTAAAACTAACCATTTTATCTGATTTACAATGTAAGTTTAATAAACGAATTACATTACAACTTAAAATTAAAGCCATATTGCTTCAAAACCATTCCATTGTTTTTCAAAGCCGCCTTTATATTTCTTTAGAAAAGAAATGCAATAATGCATAACGCTTTTAAATTTGCGATTGGGAGGCAAATTTTTTCGTGTCAATTTTAAAATAGTATAGGAAGGAGTATAGGGTATCAAATTGTTGGAAAAAAATGCTCGTTTTAAATATATCCTAGTGAACTACCATCGTTCCATTTGGAAAAATGGAGTAAACGTCAAGAAAACAAAATTTCATTTTTTAAACGTTTGTGGAACCGAACTTAGAAAGTCAATTATTATGACATAATTTTAATTTATATACTACTTGACTATAAATTAACAAATTTAATTAATTTGTAGCACTCTAGATAAAAAATAAATATAAAAATTTTATAACACGTCAAAAAATGACAAGTGAGGTGTCATGGTGAATCCCAATAAGTAAAAATATACAAGATATCCCATTTAAAATACCAAAGTTAAGGTCACTCTCGGTCAAACCGGAAGTGCTAACAAATTGAAAATTATGCCAAAAAATGCGGACCAATATCTTATGCATAATCTCAAAATTTTATTTTAATATCTATAAATACAGAAAAGTTATAGGGGTGAACGTCTTTTGAGAGACACCCGGTATATTAATAAATTCAGCTCGTTTTAACGTAAAACTGTAGGTAATTGTACTCGAAAGATGGGTATTTGATCGATTCTTGGATAAACCGAAAAAGTAACAAAATAATGATCAAAAAACGAATGAAATACGCATAATAAGCATCACGTGCACCCAAATTTTCGCCTTATACAAACCATCCTCAGTACAACTCACCAGCATGGCAGCTTTCATCGACGCCATGAAGGCACTTCCTTTCCGTTTGCTGGCGTCCGAATTAGATCTGCTCCTGGAACCCTCGTTCTTCGGACTCGCGTCTTCTGATTTTCGCCTTTCGGCTGAATTCGATCTAAATAATAAATTATTTATAATTAACAAGACCGGAAAATAGGGCATTATTCACCTTTCAAAATTGTATGCAATTTGGGATTCACATTTTATGCATTTCGGCGTGAGTAGTGATGTAAAATTCTCGGTAATAATCTTTTGGAGAATATTCTCAAGAATATTCTCAAGTTAGAGAATTTTCTGAGAATGGTAAGAAAACCGCTAGAAATAGCAATAAAAAGAAATTAAAAATTACCTATTCTGCTTATTTTCGGCAAATGTCAAACGGCGTTAATCAAACAAAACGTAAAGAAATAAACATTTTATTTAAAAAACATAACATACCTTCCCAAGAATATCTAAAAACTAAACAAAAGAACAGTCAAATAAAGAAAGATTACATTTAACTATTAAAAACATACGAGTATACGTTCGCGCTTCTTTAGAGGATTTCCCTGAATCACTGTTGCCAGACGTAAAATACTGTTGCCAGAGTTATAGAAAAGGTTAGGGAAACTCAAAATTTTAAAAATCATTGCAAAATTTTTCAGTGTAAATCGAGGCGGTGTAAATTATGTAGAAAAACTTCTCTAGAGAATATTCTCGGAGAATTTTCTTACAGAGAATATTCTCTCAAGAATATTCTCCTCTCACATCACTAGGCGTGAGTGAAAGTTGCAGCGCTTTTCACCCATAAAAGTTTTAATTATTTGGACACTCCCATGTGATTTTGTTAAAATTTCCTAGAAATTTCTGTTGGTGGAGTGGAATTGATTATAATACAACCTGGCTCATCTGACAAAAAAATAACCAAGACATGTCAGTCTTAAGTTTTAAACGCGTTTTTCTGTTGCTTTTGGGGCCTTGGCGGTTGCTATGGCTGCAAAAGGGGGACGATTTATCTGGAGCAAAGACTCAGTCATTGCACTTATAACTGCATCAAAATCAACCCATTTTGTATTCTCAGTGGCGGCTCGTGACTAGTGAGTCAGGGGGCGCTGGCTTTAAATAAAAAAAATTAAAATGTCTATTATTTTCGAAAGTACGTGTCTGTTTTTTCTAACTTTCTCGTTGTGAATTTTAATTTCATCAGCATAAGCACTACTTAAACAAAGTAAAATATTAGTTTGTCCTAACATCTCAAAACTTACCACATTATAACGATGTTTTGCACTATTTTCATGTTTTTTATTTTCTCTGAAAGATGTTTTAAGTCCTGCACCCCATTTTTAGTTCAATTATCATCCCCGCCAAAAAAAAAGACAACCGCATATCCAGAATATTTTATTATATACTAGCGTGTACCCGGCATGCGTTGCAACCCGCTGGTATAAATACAAACCCGAACAAACCCGATATATTAGTACCCGGCATGCCACTTTCTGAAATTGCACCCGTGCGAAGCCGGGGCGGGTCGCTAGTTATACATAAAAACCTTCCTCTTGAATCACTTTATCTATTAAAAAAAAACCGCTTCAAAATCCGTTGCGTAGTTTTAAAGATTTAAGCACATATAGGGATATAGGGACAGACGGGCGATAGCGACTTTGTTTTATACTATGTTAAGATTTCTTTGTCAAACTTACGCGTAAACTGTGCCTTACTTTTAAATTTTGATTGCACTTGTACAACGTCAATATTGGTAGTGGCCGCCCTGCATTTTTTAAATCAAGTTTTTTACTTAAGCTTAGAGAACTAAACACAACCTTCTGTAAATCACTGACCTTCATATTAGACGAAATTTTCCAATTTTATAACAACTAGTAAATAACTCAAAACAAATAAACACAACGTCAGCGAGTCAGCGGCATCGACAGGTCGCATCGCGATTCGCGAACAGTGGGCGCGGAAAATTGGAGCTCTCCGTGGCCGCTCGTTGTGCGATGTGTAGGTGACGTCAGGCTTCCGTCGTCATAACAACCCATCGAGAAGGCGCGTTGAATCGGGACGGATAATCGGTCGCCCGCCGCCGCCCGCGCTTAGTACAACCTTGAGAGCGCGCAACTCGCTTGTCTATGAGTATAGCCTGCCCGTTAGAATAGGGCTACGTTTGGTTTGAATTATTTTAATTGATTGCTTAAGTAAAGTATTCTTGGATTCTGTTTGAAATAATTGCAGGGAGGGCGGCGCCCCAGAGCCCTTCATTAACCAGCCGCCACTGTGTATTCTGTTACAGACCCCGAATACAACAATAAAACAGCAAGAAACGCAGCTCTACAAGAAATAAAGGGAGACTTACTCAAATTAAGAGTTTTGCCAGCAAAACAGTGCCCCATGTCAAGTTTTATTCAAATCACTATTAAACAAATTTCAAATAAAAAAAAACATTAATGTGGACATATCAGGACTTTTGATGCGTATGCATTAAAAAATCATAAAATCAGCGGTTGCTACCAGCTACCATGATTCGAAATTGAAAGGAGAAAACGAATAGGTGCGGATCGGCTTTTACAGAAAAATTAAAATGAGAGGTATTGTGTAAAAATAAAAAATAAATTTTTTTTAGACACTGATAATAAAGTACCCGTTGTTTGTAAATTTTAAAAACTACTTATTAGGTACCTAATTGTTAATAGACTGATCAAAACCAAGTTCGACAAATTGTTTTTTTAACATCTTGATTACAGGTCACAGTTCGGAGGTTTAAAATACGGTATGCAATAAATGCAAACGTTGTCTCTTGGCATGTAATGCTATTTTTTTTAAGACGACTAAAGTCAACTAAATCTCTTCAGTATAAAACAAACACGGATTTACTAAACAAAAAGTAATAAATAATTAAGTATTACCTAGAGGTAGAGCCGCTTCTACTTCCACTTTCTACTTGCTTTTCCTTTTTCTTCCCCTCTTTACTCTTTTGTTTATCATGTTTTTGTTTCTTCGTATCCTTAGCGCCCCACGTTCCAGACCTAGGTCTGGGTAAAGATTCGACTTCATCGGTTGAGATTGTTGGTAAAGGTTGAGAGCCTAATTCCTAAAAGAAAGGACAATTTAAAATCGATACTTATTTATACAGTGTGTCCGGGAAAATGTGGGAAGGCTCCCGGATATGAAAAAAACACGTGAAAGAATACTACAAGTTCATATAAACTTCTTTCGTATCGGCCTCCTCTTCGGTGATATGGGCTCCCAAAGAGCTCCCATGGAATTAAGTTTCTGACAAATAATTATTAAACCAACAGGTATATTTCAATTTTTTTTCATATGATGTATACCAGGTAAGACCTTTCAAATAACTATCCCAGAAAGTGTTGCGAATTACTCACAGCTGCAGGGACGGACTAGCTGTGACCTAATGTTCCCATTTTTTTACGCCCTATGATAAAAACTTTGGACAACGTTTTTTACATACCTTTAACTATTGACTAAAAATTAAGTACTCTTCATTCATGTCGCTAATCCTAACCGTTTTCGGAAAAACGTCATTTTTAACATATTTACATCATGTATATTTAGCGTATTTCAATAAAAGATACATCTTTGTTCCTATAAATTATAAATGTTCACTTTTAACTGCTTAATATTAATACATGATGGCAATAAAATGACGTTTTTCCGAAAACGGTTAGGATCAGCGACATGAATAAGAGTACTTAATTTTTACTTTTAGTCAATAGTTAAAGGTATGTAAAAAACGTTGTCCAAAGTTTTTATCATACAGGGCGTAAAAAAAATGGGCACATTAGTGTCACAGCTAGTCCGTCCCTGCAGCTGTGAGTAATTCGCAACCCTTTCTGGGATAGTAATTTGAAGGGTCTTACCTGGTATACATCATACGAAAAAAAAAATTGAAATATACCTGTTGGTCAAAAACTTAATTCCATGGGAGCTCTTTGGGAGCCCATATCTCCGAAGAGGAGGCCGATACGAAAGAAGTTTATATGAACTTGTAGTATTCTTTTCATGTGTTTTTTTCATATCCGGGAAATTTCCCACATTTTCCCGAACACCCTGTATAGTTATGTTAAGAACAAACACGCATTCGCCATTTCATTTTATTATCAATATTTTGTTTATTTTTCGTTTTCTTCAAAAAGCGGCAAATATCCGTGTTTGGGTAGCAGCTACCTACAGTTTTAAAAAAAATAATAAAAGTATAGAAGAAAATTTTGTCAAATTTGCGCATAGTTCTTTTTTTGCTTTTATTAATTGATAAATCCAACCTTTTTTAACGTAAAACTGTAGGCAACTGTCCAATTTCTGGATAAAACGAAGAAGTACATAACTGAATTGATCAAAAAACAAAATGGCGAAGGCGTAACTAATATTTTCTCTTAATTTACTAGTCCAAATAAAATAAGGTATTCAAAAAAGCTTTCTCCTCTACAAACAACAAGAAGTTGATAAAAGAAATACCGTTATTGCCTGCGTATAGGGTACCAAATGAACAATTGACCCTGCCGCATAGAGGACAAAATAAAATTAGGAGACACAACAAATTGGCAAATTCATGCGCAATGTACAGCATCCAGGCAATGATCACCAGGAGGCCAACAGGTACTCATTTAATATTTAATGTGTAAAAGCAATGATCTAGTAAATACTTTTTTACATATTTTTGAATCGGGCATCGAGTGCTATTTTTAGATTTAGTAAGTCTGAATCCCTGAGCCACCATCCGGTCTGAGTCTCGAGTGTTGTCTGAATGCCTAGTGAGTTTATCTTTGCGGGAGTGTAGCTCCAATACAATGTGAAAAATGTAAACACAGGGCAGCGGCATTATGCGAAATTTTATGAATATAGGCTGAGAGTGATCCCTATACCCTATGTTAGCCACAAGTCTTACAGCTCTTTTTTGCTGTCGAAAAATCTGTTGTGCATTTGCACCATTAGCATCGACCGGAGTAAAGCGATTTCAACACGTCAAAAGTCACATTCAAAATTTCTAAGAAGAAATATCGAACGTGACAATTTTCGTCCCATTTCAGTTATGTGGACCTCCCAGGATAAGAAACTATCTAGAGTGGTACCCAGTAACTTACATCTATTTTATTTATTTAATAATCGATTACTCGAGACAACCAGATCTTGAGTCTTACTTTAAGGCTGGCCGTACACAGCCGGAATGTTTATCTGAATTCAAAAACGGAATCCAGAATCTGAATTCCGGCCCAATGAAAATTAAAACAATTCTTAATCTGAAAAAATCAGAATGTGTGTGCTGTATAATAAAAATATATACAATTCCGTACGTTCTGAATTCAGATTCTTAATTCCGTTTCTGAATTCAGATAGACATTCCGGCTGTGTACGGCCGGCCTAAGTAAGCTGCAGGAAATTGCAAGAAGACCAGTTTTCTGTATTCTTCTGCAGCAGTTGTGACGCCAAAATCAAATTCTCCAAGACTAGAGACAGAAGTAATAAAAGTAGTGTCGTCTGCAAATTGCAGTGCGTTGCGTGTAAAGTATATCTCAAAATACAAATTTATAACCAAAATGTATGATTTACAACAGGCTAATAGGTATTTTAGGAGAAGAAATCAGTCATGGATTTAAAATTTTTTAACTTTAATTTTCACAGGCTTTAAAATATACTAATTTAATGCGTGCTAACTAATTGTGCAACACTAATAAAATAATCCATAAATAATATATTTGTTCAATCTAAACCTAATTCTGTTTTTTTGTCTATTTTGCAGTATATAAAGCCCATTGTGTAATCTTGTTCAAGCTTCTATTTTAGTTTATCGAAAGTAGGCAAAATAATGGTGTGACGTTATTAAAATAGTAAATACGTCACCCTGTAGACCTTTTGGGTATATAACAATCAGGTTTTATTAACATAAATGACAACTAGCAAAAGCCAAGAAGATATACTACTTGGAGATGTACTTTAATAACACAGATCATTTATATAAATTATAAATAAAAAGGGGTTCATGAACGGATCCTTGTGGCACTCCATTATAATCTATTAAGATTTTTATTATTGGGATATATTATATTCAATAGGTTCTTATTCAAAATGTCACTTTTTTGATTGGAATCACCCTGTAACTATAGCAATAAAATAATTGTAAATTAAAAACTAACAAGTGCAAAACCTCAACAATACAGGGTGTTCGAAAAATAGACGGAGATATTTTAGAGGGTGATTCCTTGCTAAAAAATATGAAAAAAAGTTTCTATAAACATGGATCCGGAAATGCAGGGTTTTCAAGATACAGGATGTCAAAAAAATAGAACTAAAAAATGAAATTATTAATTAAATTAAAAATACTTACTCGATGCTGTTGAAATTTGGCAATGATATTTGTTGTATTAAGAGGCTAATTTAGCCCTAAATAGGTTAAAATTATTGAGTCCAGTGGCGTCCCGGGGGGCACCTTAGCGAATATTATTATTAAAAAAATGTACGCCACTGTCTTTTTTGTAGCTTTAATATTTTTTGTTTAATTTAGCATCTAAAGATACAACTTCTTTGCCTCTTGTATTTTTTTCCTATCTCACTTCATTTTCGAGAAAAAAAAATAAAAACCGTTTTATTGTATGTCATTGGACAAAATTGGTTTATTAATTTCTACTAAAATAAATCACAAGTGCATTGCAAAACAAATAATCATTTCTGCATGAAGGATTGACATTTGCGCGTTAGTTCTTTTAGAAAAGAATTAGCCTCTTAATACAACAAATATCATTGCCAAATTTCAACAGCATCGAGTAAGTATTTTGGTAATTATCTATTATACGCACACCACGCCGATTTTGGTGATTTTTTCAGGAAACATGTATTTCGATGCGTAGATTACGAATCCGAAAACGAAAGTTGTCGGAAAAGCTTAGTTTCCGAGATATTTCCTTTTTAAGTTACGATTTTTCATGGGTTTGTTTACATCGTGTTTACTTGGGAATTTTATCGTTTTTCAGCCACCTCTCACTACTTTTTAGGTTACACAGGATATATACTAATTTAAATCGTGGTTAAAAGAAGGAAAATGCGCGTGAAAACGCCCATTTTCCTTCTTTTAACCATGATTTTCCACTATGGGAAGCCATCGAAGAAACGAGGTTAGGGTAAGTTTAAGTTTTAGATTTTTTGTTGGTAACCATGAGTAATATTTGGTGCGAAATATTTATATTTAAATCAATCTAGTGGGCGCTCTTTTTTTAATTTTTTTCGTTTTTAAATGACGCTACCAACCAATGTGGCTTTATTTTCATTATTAAGTTTGGTTTTTATTAGAACGCTATTCCAAAAAATGAATTTCACTGAATTTTTAGTATTAACCTAATGCTTATTTGCCGCTTATTGATTATTTATTGGAGCTCGGAATATTTGTATCTAAAAGTAATTGTGGAAAGTGCTCAAATATTTGCAAGTTAAACAAATATACTCTAAAGTTCCGCTGCGGCAAGTATTGTGTGAACCAAAAGAAGAAGAAAACAAAGTGCAACCTCATTTTATAGGCAATATTCATTTTTCTTGTTAAATATATTGTTTCTAATTAATTATAAACTCACGTTTTCAAAAGTTCCTTAATTTAACCTAAATAAAAAGACAGAGACTGAAAAGTAGTGGAAAGCACTTTTAAAAACGAAAAAAATTGATAAAAGAGCGCCCACTAGATTGATTTAAATATAATTATTTCGCACCAAATATTACTCATGGTTACCAATGTAAAATCTAAAACTTAAACTTACCCTAACCTCGTTTCTTCGATGGCTTCCCATAGTGGAAAATCGTGGTTAAAAAAAGGAAAATGCGCGTTTTCACGCGTAACCACGATTTAAATTAGTATATATCCTGTGTAACCTAAAAAGTAGTGAGAGGTGGCTGAAAAACGATAAAAATCCCAAATGTAAACAAACCCATGAAAAATCGTAACTTAAGAAGGAAATATCTCGGAAACTAAGCTTTTCCGACAACTTTCGTTTTCGGATTCGTATTCTACGCATCGAAATACGTGTTTCCTGAAAAAATCATCAAAATCGGCGTGGTGTGCGTATAATAGATAATTTAATTTAATTAATAATTTCATTTTTTATTTCTATTTTTTTAACATCCTGTATCTTGAAAACCCTGCATTTCCGGACCCATGTTTATAGAAACTTTTTTTCATATTTTTTAACAAGGAATCACCCTCTAAAATATCTCCGTCTATTTTTCGAACACCCTGTATAGGTAGCAGGGATAAAAATGATAAGCTATTTTTATCCGATTATGACAATGGCAATGTTCTGATTTTTCGATTGTCCGCTAAATGAAATTTATTATCACCTAACTATATCATCGCGCACTATTAATGTATTTTATAAATAAAAATAAGTGGAAAGAATGGATTATAACAATAAATGTATGTTGTTATTATTATTATTACGTATTTAATCAAGGTATTGGATATAACCACAGACATGTAATATATAAGGATACCCCATTGTTTATATTTTGTCCCGAACAGAAATCAATGATGACAAATTTCTAGATCCAGCGCATGTGTTTAAAAACAAAGATATTAAATATACAGTGTGTCCCCGGATGGAGTTGACAAGAGGAAAAAGATCTTTATTATTGATTTTACGACGAAAAGTTACTCTTTATAAAAGATTCTGCTTGTCGAGAAAATGAATTTACCATATAAAAAAATTTTGATCAGATGTACAGGGTCTTCCAACAACGACTGAACATGGCTCATTTTTGAGCTTCCTTGTATTTAAAGAAAAATCCAAAATAGCCAATCGATGTACTTTTTCCTGCAGAATTCAAAAATGAAACAAAAAATTTATTTGAACCAGAAACAAAAGAGTTACGCTATGGATAAGGTGTTTTTTAAATGGAACATAGCTTTTTTTATACGATTTTTGGAACGAGTGATTTTTTTTTGTCCGTTCTGATTAAAATATTTAATATTGTGACAGCTATTTTTATTAAATTTTAATGTTTTATCCAGTATAATTTAACTTTAACCTGTTTGAAATATACACTAGGTAATAAAGGTATAATCACCTTTGAATCCTTCAAAGGCAAATAATTTGACAAATTTACTATAATATTGCCGAAATGACTTTGAAGGATTCAAAGGTGATTATACCTTTATTACCTAGTGTATGTTTCAAACAGGTTAAAGTTAAATTATACTGGATAAAACATTAAAATTTAATAAAAATAGCTGTCACAATATTAAATATTTTAATCAGAACGGACAAAAAAAAATCACTCGTTCCAAAAATCGTATAAAAAAAGCTATGTTCCATTTAAAAAACACCTTATCCATAGCGTAACTCTTTTGTTTCTGGTTCAAATAAATTTTTGGTTTCATTTTTGAATTCTGCAGGAAAAAGTACATCGATTGGCTATTTTGGATTTTTCTTTAAATACAAGGAAGCTCAAAAATAAGCCCCTGTTTAGTCCTCGTTGGAAGACCCTGTACAGGGGTGTTGATGAATTAAGAAAACATGAAAATGCTTTAACAGAGAAGTACCATTATTTATAATTTTAGACAAAATGTTTATGAAACAAAGTTGTTTATAATCCAAAATAAAGTCTAAATACAAAATTTAAAATCTAAATTATAATTTTTGTTTTTGTTTTTTTACAATAGAATTTATGAACATTCATAATGCACAATTGTGGAAAAAGTTATTATTCTACATATTCTCCTCCAACCTGCACACATTTCTCCAATTAGAAATAGATTAAATAAATAGGTCAGCACTCTCAGGTTTTCATTTTGAATGTTCATAAATTCTATTGTAAAAAATAAAAAACAAAAATTAGAATTCGGATTTCAAATTTTGTATTTAATCTTTATTTTGGATTATAAACAACTTTGTTTCATAAACATTTTGCCTAAAATAATAAATAATGGTACTTCTCTCTTAGAGCATTTTCATGTTTTCTTAATTTATCAACACCCTGTACATCTGATCTAAAAATTTTATATGGAAAATTAATTTTCTCGACATGCAGAATTTTTTATAAACAATAACTTTTCGTCGTAAAATCAATAATAAAGATATTTTTCCTCTTGTCAACCCCATTCGGGGACACACTGTATATTAGATGCGTTTGTGATGTGTACCTATTGGGTACAAACAATATACCAAATATATGTGTATTTTTTAACTTCCCTACTAATCAAATTATTTATAGTTTCTTAATGATATCAAAAGGAAATCAATGGGGCAATGCTATAGGCACGTTTTTACTACGCGTGACATTAAATTTTTAATATTCATTTATTATCTAACGTTACAGTGTTAATGAGCTGTGTTTGTTATCAATTGGGTTTTTCGGTTAATTTTTAGTATTTTTTCAAAATAAATAATTATTATTTTTTACAATGGTTCGCCAGTGCGTGGTAGGAGTAGAGACATCTGATTCATTTTTTCCCCTAGAGAAAAGTGTGTGTTATCAATTTTGTTGTTATTTTTATAATATATACCGGGTGTCAACGGAAGGTGGCTCGCCCCTCTAACTTTTTTGTTTTTCAAGATAATGAAATAAAATTTGGGGGATTTGTATACGACATAAAACTGCATTTTATGACAGGTGACTCAACATTATGGAACTTCCGGTTTAACCGGAAGTGACATAAACTTTCGATTTTTAAATGGGAGACCTGGTATATTTTTACTTTTTTTGACTTCATATGACATTCTAAATACAACGATGTGTCACTTGTCACTTTTTGTCACCAAGAAATTATTTTTTTTCCAAATTTATTGTTTTAACTAGAGGGCTATGAATACCTTAAAATGAAGCCCCTTTTAAGAATAAATTTGGATTTAAATGCATCAAGTAGCCTGTGACCAGCAAAAATTGATAAAACAAAATCATGCCTTGAAGAAAATTGAAATGCCAGCAGCTTCTGCCAAAGTAAATTAGTTTGTTGTTTAAAAAACATGGAAAATAATAGTTTTACAAGGAGAGAAAAAGTTGATATTATGTTATTATTGTCAGGCTCATTTCGCATTTTCGAAACCAGTTTTGGGTATCTAATAGTGCCGGGTTGGATGATGCCGATTAAAATATCTTTTTGCGTAAAGTCGTGCAGCATCGGTTGAATTATTTCTACATACTCCAAACACTAGATAAAACAATAAATTTGAAAAAAAAAATAATTTCTTGGTGACAAAGTGACAAGTGACACATCGTTGTATTTAGAATGTCATATGTAGTCAAAAAAAGTAAAAATATACCAGGTGTCCCATTTAAAAATCGAAAGTTTATGTCACTTCCGGTTAAACCGGAAGTTCCATAATGTTGACTCACCTGTCAAATAATGCAGTTTTATGTCGTATACAAATCCCCCAAATTTTATTTCATTATCTTGAAAAACAAAAAAGTTAGAGGGGCGAGCCACCTTCCGTGGACACCCGGTATATACATTTTCAAAATAATACGTAAAATGCCAGTGTTTAGTGCATAATAATTGTGTTATAGCGAGAAAAGTAAGGCAGAGGATATCTCTTTCAACAGGTAATGAATCTCAATAGGTGTACTATTTTATTAAGATATTATAAATAATATCATAAACAAATTTTTAAAAATGTTTATGATAAACTGTTGTATTATTTACCTTTCAACAAACTCAAATAACATAACCCTATATTTTCAAAGTTGACACGCGTCGATCGCTACGAACTTGCAGTCAGTTGGAATAATGCTGCCAACGCAAATTAGTGGATGGCAACCTATAAAAACCAAATCCCCATTCGTACAGAGATATGATAGTGTGTCAAGTTAACTTAAAATAATTTAATGTTAAAATACTATAATTTACCCTGGTTCTAATCAATAATCCTATATGATACATATCAAAATATTCCACAATGAAAATTCACAAAAATATTGTCCGTTTTGATAACATCTGCAAACACGCTTGATCTATAACTAAGTAATTGTTATATGGGCAATATAAAGAAAAAAAGTCGTACTAACTAGAGGTAATGTAAGTTCAACTAATATTCGTTTGTTGATATTCCGATTCATTATGTTTGCATTATAAATTATAACTCCTCTGTCTGCATAATTTTTGTATATCAGGGGGAAGTTCAAAAAGATATTAAAATAAAAGAATTATTGTAAAAGAAAAACTAGTTCACGTTGATTACAAATTAATGCTTTGGAATAATAGGGAACTTTCCAATTTTTTTTTTTCAATAATATGATTTAGTTAGGCCTGAAAAAAGTATTTCCCAATTATTACTCCTTAAAAATCAAAAATAACTTGGTAAAAATTCTTTAAAGTTTCGCGCGTGTCGAAAGCATTTCAAACGATTTCTAAAGCGCGCGAAGCCCGATGACGTCAGGGGGTATGACTTTTGGTCATCCTTCATCCTGACACTCCTGACAGGTGCCGAGCGACCCAATTTGCATTTGGATTGCCGTGTGTTATTGTTATTGTATTGTTGTTTTAAGGTCGTGTCGCTTGACGCGTGGATATCAAATCTCACAAATCATCAAATTTATTGAAAACCTATAACCTATTTCGTGGATGTCACACACAAATCTGACAAATGATACCCCTTGACGTCACGACTACTAGCAGCGCGTTTTTACCCGCTTGGAATAATTTGAATTTTGGGGCATTTTTAAATCTTTCTAGCGGTCTTTTGGGACGAAATATGTTGTTTTTTTGCTGCCATATGTTTTATGACAATATGTACTTATGATTTATAGAATTTTTTCCACATTTAAAATGTTTGTCAAGTTCCCTATTCCGGAGTGGGCAAAAACTACCAAGTGGTTCGGAAACTTGCGATCATTTTTAGTAATTGTATTGATAAACAACGTGTATTTGCAATAATATTTTGTTAGTTCCCCGACACTTCTTCTCTCACTGCGGCAGCCCATATCGTTTTGAATGTCGTCTGGACCTGGGTCTCACCGTGCCCACCGTTTGGCCAAAATACGGCAAGCGGACGGTTCGCAGTCGATTGTATAGGCACCCTGCGGTAGTATTCCATAATATGTAAGAAAAAAATTCTATAAAAGTAAAATACATATACCTATCTTATTCAGCAAATTTATTAACGTTGTACGAATCTTTTTCTTAATAATTAACATAGTCAGAAATGATTTTCTCACAATCAAAGTGACCCGGTAAGCTTTGACAAATTATTCATACCAATTGTTTATGTAAACAGAAGAAAAAATCTTTCCTTTAATTTCGAAACGTTTCGCGATGTCATGACCCATGAGTAAGACTATGATCTAAAGAAATAAAGGAAAGCAGCGTGTACTACTTAAATATAGTAAAAATGGCGATCAGCCGAGAGGATGAGGCGCATGGCGACATCTAGCGTTGATTTTTAGAGACACTTAAAGCAGAAAATCACTTGTACAGACTAAAGTCATAGAGTCGGGCTAGGCAGCGATAAGTATTTATGAAAACTTTTTACACTTTACTGTCATTCAGTCCCGTTATGGCGAAACGCGTCTGGAGATGGATTTGACGCAATAAAAGGAAAAACTATTTTTCTGACTAAAACAATTTACAACTCCATGACTCTATGGACAGATGGACACAGCCAACGTGCTAAAGCCACCCTCTTTTCCAAGTCACAGAAGAATGGTAGGAAACGTAGGTACATTCGATTGATTACTAGCATATACCGTGCGAGCAAAAATTATTTGCATCAAAGAGGGCCTTGCATCTAAGGACGTAATGCTTAGCCGTAGAGCTTAATACCTGTTGGGTGTCAGTAACTACCTGAATTAACAATCAATCAGTTATTCCGTCATCTTTGACAGTCGTTACAAGTGATTTGATTCATCGCTAATTTTTCCAATTTTTGAACAATTCACACAATGGGCTTTACGGAACAGCACAAAACATTCATGGTTGAAGCGTATTTTCGAAACGTGTTTAGAGCAAATGGTGAGTGTAAATACAATCCGGGTTTGTGCATGGACGATTTTCACGAACATTTTCCTAACGTTGCTTTTATTGCTGGGGATTTTTATCATTGCCTAAAAAGAACCGTGGCTGTGTTTAGGGAAACATGTTCTATACAACACAAAAAAGGAGCAGGAAGACCATCTATAAGAACAGAAGAACTTGTTGCAAACGTTCGTAAAATAATGCAAAATACGCCAACAAAGTGTATAAGACGCCTGTCCCAAGAAGTGGGAAGATCTTAAGGAACATGCAGGAGTATTCTTAAGAAGCAGCTAATTTATTTCCTTATAAAGTTCAAGTATTCCAAGAAATACAAGCCGCAGATTTTGAAAGACGCAGGAATTACTCTCAATGGTTTACCCAAAATTTATTGAAAAGAATTGATTTATTATACCTGAATTTATGCTTGGAGCATGGCGGTGGCCAATTTCAGCAATATATGTAATTATTTTTGTATTTGTCTACTTATTTTATTACTCATTAGTTTAGCATATCATGTCATAATATGAATTGGACAAAATTTTAACCTAGATTTGGTTAGATATATCGTCCCCATATCATTGTGATCTAAACCAAGCCCTGCGTTTTTTCATCCAAGCCCTCTTTGATGCAAAGATTTTTTATTATTTTAGTGTTGTTACATCAATATCACTTGCTAACCTAATTAAGGTGGGATTAACGACGCTATTTTCTTTCGTCAATTCGATTTGCCTATTGACGATTCACATGCGCACTGCAGTCCTGTGTTAATCAGAGTAGTTATTTTTATGCTTTCGGCATACGAAGAAGAAAGATAAACATATTCTGGAGCTGGTAGAGCAAGGCAGATGTTAATCAGCCGGTCACAGTTTTGTTTACTTTCGTGTTTTGTGCAATTACGGAACCTTTCCTGTTAAAACAAACACATATTCTCTAGAATTCTTAGGAGAGATGACATCTGGATGGACTAGAAAATATCGTGTTACCAGTAAAAATTGTTGTTTTTACTTCAGTTTTGAAAATCGACGTGTTTACTTTCAAGGATGTTAAGGTTAAATTATAGCAATTTTAGTGGATTTAAAAAACTGCTTTTTTAAAGTTTCTGTGAATTAATGACACTAATTTTTTTTTAATAATTGCAAGGTTCCGGAAGTTACCACCCCTGCATTCAAGTTATTTATAGGCATGATACAAAGAAAACAAGATATGACATTGCGCATGTGGGAGGAGCTAAGCGATCAGCTGGTAGACGTAGCCTGGTGACCCATTTTGACATTTTGCCTTAAATTTGCATTGTTTTCATTGATTAATCGTGTATTGGTGTATTTTTTATTCTTTAAAAAAGTTTATTTTACGTAAATCATGCGGTGTGCGGTGTGTGTATTTTTCAGTCATCTTCAAAACTGTATGTATTTATGCCATTAACAATTTCCTTTTTATCATATTTCCATATTATCATATTTTTAAATTATTTCATCTATTATAAATAATTAATAAAATATTTCTTTGTAGTAAAATTGAAACAAATGCTATTTAAAACTAAAAAACAGCTTAGAAACAATCAGAAACATTTAAAAACGGCTTGACCCATAAGCAATAATGGTATTATTTCAAATTTGTGTCACCAGATGACGTCATGCGCGTGGCGGACGTGTTTTGTTCGACGATCGATCATATCTTGTTCTCTTTGTATCATGATTTATAGGTCTTTTATACATGATTAACCTTGAGAACTGTGCCCTTAAATAGACAACTAGACTACACATTCGATACAATGGAAAATTCTTGTAAAGGGTGGTCCTAGGGAAATCTAAATAAAATGTATTTTTATGTCTATTATATACCTATGCAATTGACCGAAAAGGTTAACTGAGAAAGCAATTCTGGGTTATCTACACTCTGAGACAAAACTTAATAAAGATACTACCAGACATTATGAAAAGGTGAAAAAGTGAAAAGGCCCATTAAAAATAACTTTTAGTTATAGTAATATTATAAAATAAATAATATTTTAACTTCTCAACACAATATCAGTTTAATTTCACGCTATCATGTGACATAAAACAACTAGACTGGGTACATATCACATATCGCTAATCGTCAGCCGAGGATGCATCTAATATTAGTATTAAAAAATTGTATTAAATAGCTATTTATGCCATCAGTTACGAAATGCCTAATTTTGTGTAACGCGTGAGATTTTTGCGGAACGAACGAAGTGAGTTTCGCAAAAACTCACAAGTTACACAAAATTTCATTTCGTAACGTATTGCATACAAGATTTTTTCTAATTTTAAAGAAAGTAATAAAAAAATAAAATTTAATATAATTGATAAAAATTTGGAAAACATAAGGCGCTGATCTTTTAAAATTAAAGGGGCACGGAGGTTGGAAATCTAGTTCTGTTGCGGAGGGATATGTTGAAAATTCCATGAATAATAAAAAACTTATAGCGCAAGAAATATTTGGTGAAACATCTAATGCAATGTGCGTCGCTTCCCAAATAACAGCAAGTTCGAGCAATGAAAAAAATATGTCGTCGGGAATTAATTTGAATAATGGCAAGAATTGTGTTATCAATATTTATAATAATTAATTAATTTATAATTTATGTTTTTAACTTGTGTTATAACAGTTTAATAAATAGAATAATCCTTTTTGTCACTAATTTTGAAATACATTTTTCGTCACCAATTGCATAAAATTTTACTTTATGCAACTAGTTACAAAAAGTAAGACGTTTCATAATGTCAATCAGTTTTAAAAAGTGTCACTTTATATGTCAAAATTAGAAAAAAAGTATTTTTCTTATTTTCTTTTTTCTATGTTTCCTATTGATTTTTTTTTTGCCTCATGTTCCTGCGGAACGTGAAGGGGAAACATATTATCGCCAAATTGTCATTATAACAACTGACAAAAACTAAAAATGCAAAATTTCCGTTTTCTCGTATAGATAGGTAGTTTTTGAAGACGACATCATAATATAGTGCTCGATGTCCCGTTTTCAACGTTGCCTTGCTCGATTCTCGACGACTCTTCGTTAAGTGGATCCGACCGCGCTAAAATTTGCCATGTTAAATTGCTGTTCTTTTTGACCCGAATTACAAAAAAACTAAGAAAATTATCAGAAAAAAAAAGTTACCAATGGAAAGGTAGGATCTTTGTGGGTGTGCGAAAGTTATTTTCATGCAGAAAAAAAATTCGAAGAAAAAGATATTAGCCAATGAAAACCCGGAAAATAAATACTTAAGTTCATTGGATTGTTAAAAATATTGAAAATATTTTTTTTTTAATGAAAATAACTTTCGCACATTCTCCAATATCTGTAGAGTCCAAATTTAAAAAGTTTTTTAAAATCCAATAATAAACATGGCCAGGATTCAGGTCAAGAGAACGCAATGTTTTTGGTCTCTAAAATCAAATGAAAAGAATTTGTCTTTGTTGAAAATCGACATTTGGTTTTTGCTACACGTTGTGTACATGGGGTGGTACGTCTAAAGATAAAAACATTATTTTCTAAGCACTAGTAGACTATATCCTACGCTTCGCTTGCGTTGATTATAAAAAATTCAGGAAGTAGGGTGGTTGACGTTTCGAATATATTTAACTTATCACAGTTTTCAGCACGCATCAGTGTTATGCTAACGTGTTAAAAGTTTACTCATATATTATTATGATGATTTTAAATTTGTGGACATTTCTATAGGGTGTTCAAAAAAATATTTTGTAAGTTTTAATTTGCATTTATTTTATAAATAATTAATTTTAGATTTAGAAATAATATAACATAATTCCTAACAGGTAATTAATAATAATCTCTTATTGGAAACAAAATCTAATAATAAAAAGTTGATATAATTACATCATTATAGGTATGACCTTTCACATTGGCGTTCTCAGTTATTAACTTGAATTTTAGTTTTTTGAAGGCTTTGTAATCTTAAAAAAAATATATAGTGTATCTACCCAAATTATGTAAATCAGCAACTAAAATGGGTTTATTTCTTTCTAAAATGACCAACTAAATTTTATTTTGGTATTTAGTTAAATCTAAATAAAGTTTAGTTCTTAGGGTCCTACCCCTACCATTAAAAGAATGCATCCTTAAATAATGTCGGCAGGTATTTACACTGTTGCGCAATATATTACCCCTCTGCAATAACTTTTTTATCAATGGCGTATTTGTTCAGGAATTTTTGCTGCAATAAATCTGGAGTTATTTTTAGGCATTACCGATCTAAACCGATCTTATTACGATATTAATTTATTAATCCCTTTCAATTTAAAACAATAACACATGTCTCACAAGTCAGATCGCTTGACGATCGCGCAACAACGCGTAATCTGGCGAGCCGAACAGTGGACCAGCGCAAATGACCGGTGTTAATCAATATATTATCATTGTTAAAAACATCGGCGACTCGCTGTATTTCGTCCAATTCTCGGGAACAACGCGACATCAGTAGTGGTAAACGATAGCAAGTAAAGGCGAAAAAACAATAACTATATAATAATATAAGGAGGCTAAAAATAAATGTTTTAAATTGCCAGTTACATCAAGTACTGCTAGGGTTGTTTTGTATACTGTGGTTAGCCAAAAAACTGTGTGAAAAATAAGAAAGAAGAACGAAGAACGACAAGGAAATAGCCTGGGAACAGCCCTATCTTCGCCTGGCACAAAACGTCTCCGCCCGTCTATAATTCAAAAAATCTAGTCGAGCAGATTTTTCAATTATCGGGCGATTTATAGAAAAATTTTACTGTGAATATAATGGACCCAGCTAAACATATTTTAAAGTATTTATTAAAATGTAACCAACTTAGTCCTGTACATAAGTACGGGTACGCGATCGTTTTTTACAGAGTGTTGTTTTTTTTCAGAAGTCTCAGGAACAAGTTGAGTTTTATAATAAATGTCTAAACGGAATAGTTTTTAAGAAATTAGCATTTAAAAAGGTTATTTTTTCCTTAAAAAAATAATAATAATAATATTTCTAAAAAAGGTGACTTTTACCTATACTATAAAGCCCGACAGGCCGCTTTACATAGTCAAAGGTTAGTAATTTATACCTAGTGGGGAATAAAACCAAGGTAATAAACTGATAAAAAACATCTGTTATTAGGAGAATTGGGCTTCATAGACAAGGCCAAGAAGTCTTCTTCGTGGTAGTAAAGAGGTTTTCTTCACCTGTATTTAACCTTTGTGGGCCTATGTTGGGCCTGTTATGGGCTATGAAGTTTATAGAAAACCATAACCACAATTTTAGAAAAAGATGAAAATAGTATGTTGTTTTTATTTTTATCAAAGCGCAGGAGGCAGGAGTTTACTTAAATCAGAACATGTAATGTCAGCCGCTATTGATTTTTAAAATGGAGTGGTAGTATATAATATATAGGTACTTATAAAAATAATTATTTCATCGATGTGAGGTAAAAAATTAGGTGCACGTAAAAATGTTTCCTATAGATTTCAATTTTACCTTGAAAAACTAACCGCGCCCCAAAAAGAAGGCATTCAATTAAAAAAAAACAAGGTAAATTAAAATTGAAAATACAAGAAATTTAAAATGTGGACAATATTTTGTGCTTGGACGAATAAGTTAGCTCGGTTATGTGCTGGGTTTTTGTAATATATTTGTTATTGTTTTAGTGTTACAAATAATTTAACAAAATTAATTGAAAATAATACACCATGTTAAAAAAATATGGCGTCAGTAAAATATTTTTTCTAAAGGTCATAATTTCCTGTGTTTGGGCCATAAAAAAAATGGACTTATAAGTCAGGCCCATATTAGGTTATGTTAGAAGAAAATTTCCTATTTTGGACCTTCTGTCTAGATAAGTTTAAATTAGGAGAAATATTCGTTTATATGGCATAAATTTATAATAAGTGTAAGTGTATACGAAGCATAATTTGAGGTTTTAAAGAGTACTGCAGGGCTTATATGTATGTTACTCCATAAAATGTTTCTATCGGGGTCGCTGAAATGTCTCGCACTATCATTATAATCTAACTAACCTAACTTTTTGGCCGAGTTCGAATATAAACGTATAACGCTATTTCGTTGCTCCGCCGTTTTGTATAGCTTCTACGCGACTCCTTTTATTTCGCCGAAAAAATGGAAGCCGATTATTTTAAAATAGTGGCGGTTTTAAAAAGGAGAGGGTCAAGCTCCTCCTTGGATTATTTTTATGTTCCCCACAAGCGGGAAGATTACCACAGTGCAATGAACGTTACAATCATCATTAAATATTTCTAAGGCAGAATCTCTTTAAAATCTAATTTTTGGAAGATACGGCTTTATATCTGGTTAAAGTCACTTTGAGGACAAGATAAGAGGACTATTTGGCTATAAAAAATTATTTTAGTAGTAACTATAACCTATTTTATACTTTAAAACCTTCTGGGCTTTAAGTACAAAATGTAAGACTAATATAGGGTATACTTCACCTCAGAAAATGTTCACATTATAACCTGACCATAAAGATATATTAAAGACAAAACGAAGTAATTTGTTCTTCATTTATGGGCTTAAAAGATTTTTGGGCTTGAAGGCCAAATCTAAGGCCAAAAATAACCTGGTTGGGCGTTTTTACTGACTTTCCTTAGACCTAACTATCAAGTCAATTTACAACTACTCTCTTGGACCATCTCTTGGGCCTCTTATATTTTCCTACTTTGAAGACGTATTAATAAGTTCGAATCACTTTGTTTTGACCAAACAGTTAGTCTGTTTGACCGTTTCGTCCAAAAAGCCGATTTGGAGGTAAAAAATAGACTATTTTTTACTTAAATAGGTTATTTTTCTCTAAATTAGAGGTCGCCAAGGCTCTAAATGTTTGTTGGGTAATAATATCATTATATAATATCCTATTATATAAAAAAAAAAATATCTGCTCCGGTATAACCGGAAGTAATAGAAACAAAGTTTTAGGTAAAGAGGGCACATCGAAAAATATGAATTTGCAATGTTTGAAGAAAATATTTTCAGTAGTTTTCTAATTCTAATTTAATCTATTTATGCAGTCTAATATAACAAAAACAATATAAAAACATCTATTTTCAATTTTATGTTTATTTTTTTGATTTATTTTAAATCAATAATTAGGAATCCATAACACATTCCGTGCGGGTATAATACATAGTAGGCAAATATAATAGACGACCTTTGTATTGTATCGTTTGGATATGCCTACTATGGTAATGAACTGTCGTATTTCTAAATTTTATTATGTAGAGGATGTCCGCGAATTGATGGTAACAAGCGAAAAAGCTTTTCGCAAAATATATTAATAAGCTATAAAGAAATAAAATTTGCATCTAGTAATTTTCTCTCAGATGACCAAAAAATATGAAAGTACGTATAAAAATATATGAAAAATAAAAAAAAACCGAAGATAGTACCTATTTAAATTTTTTTAAAATTCAGTCAAAATCTTAAATTTGAAATTCTGAACTAAAACCTGTGGAACTTGTCCACAAGAACTTATTTTTAATGCTTTTTAAGTACTATATTAGTACCTACCTTACATTTTTCTTTAAAAACCTTTTGCGGTAAAAAGCTAGTAAGTACCTAACAATTTTTTTTGGTTTTAAAAAAAATAAAAACATGAAATACAGCTGGTGTTGCCAACTTTTTTTTCTGTAAGATATAGTATTATAAAAACCAAGACAGAAAAAATATAGGACATCTTAAAATGAAGTTGTTAAAAAGAAAAATAAATTAAAGGAAACGAGCATTTTACCTTTTAAATGTACATTTATGGTACCGTATGGTTCGTTCGTTGGTTTAAGGCGGGGGGGTCAGGCGTATAATAGCCTGAGCTTCTTGCACTGCAGCCTATTGGCTAATTGTACTCCCCAGTCGTACTAGAAAAGGTTTGTTCCTTCTAAGAGGTCCAATAGTTTCCTACCAAGTTTGTCATGCGGGAGGTTATCCCCGCGTTGAATATTCCCGAAGATTTTAAATCTTCGTTGGGTTAGTGCTTCGCAGCTGTAAATGATGTGAGAGGCGGTCTCATCCTCCTCGCCGCAAAGTCTACATTCTATGGGTCCGTTGTAGACTCCCATTTTCTGAAGATGTTTTCTCAAGTGACAGTGGCCTGTTAGCATGCCAGTCACCTGTCTTTATCGTATGGTACTAAATATCCTAGTAAAATTTAACATGCACAACTTGAAAATTTTACATGTATTTAATTTTAATAGGAAAAAAAGGCTTTCGGGTGGGGGTTCAGATCCCTTTAAATATGCAACTGATGACATGCATCATGATGGTACTTTTTCATTAAATGTGCATAAACTTCTTTGGTCTAAAATTTCTGCCAAACATTTTAATTTATTACCTGCATAAATTGAAAACTACCCAGAATTTCAAAAATATTTTTGTTAAGAATGTTAGTGCAGATTTTACCATTTAACAAAATTTATAACATTTTTGTAATTTACGAAAAAATAATTTTACATTCCTTTTTTAGGCCAATTTTCTATTTTTTTTAAATTATTTTTCACTCTTCGCGTATTAGAACCCATTGTCAGAAAATCGTTAGTTAGCTCAAGCTGACAAATTAATACACTGATGTTAATTGACTGATGCTCTAACGAATGAACGAATATTTTTTACACAAATGATTTGCTACCTGCAAATGTCGGCGTCTTTGATTTCTGTGAAACCCAGAATACCGCGCCGCCGACTGGTTTCTTGCGATCTTCAGTACTCGGTCATTGTTCGCGTGCACTTGTTTGGTAAAACCACGATATGTAGTAAGCGGAGGAATATTATTTCGTACATTTTCTTATAGCTTTTCGGCTCGAGCTGGTATCTACGAAGGCGTTGAAGGGCCACATAAGTTTTTTTAAATATAGGATAACATTTACGACAAAATTTAAGAACGAATTTTATAACTAAGCCCTCGATTTAAAGAAAATACCAATATAAGCTTGAACTAAATATTTTTATTCGCATTTTTTTATTTCAAATATTAGCTACATAATGGCCATACTTTTCGGTCTCAGAATACTCTTTATATCAATATATTAATGAATACTCTTTTGTTTGCAAACATATTTAAAGTAATATTAAAAACATTAACGATCAAGAGGGTAATTTGCTTTGAAAATACTAAGCGTAATATATCATGTTATGTAGTACCGCTCCGACAGTGAAGAGAAAGATCGCTGTTTAATACCTTAATGCGCTAAAAGAGTTAACGACGATAACCAGCAGGCTGACGAAGAAAATTTCGGATATTTTCTCGCCCCGTCGCGGCTTGCATGGCGACCTTGAAATAAGATTTCAGAAATATCGGTCGGATACTCTTAAGGCGATATAATATGATATTGAATATTATGACATTGATATTGACATTTATAGGTGCTCTTTAAACTCGCACCCCTTAGTGCAATGTGGGATATACTTTCCATATTTGTTCTATAAAAATATGTATTCAATCGATTAAAACATAAGAAAAAAAATTATTCTCACATTGACGCTATCAATTATCAGCTAATAAATTTGTGGAAATATTATTGTGCCTACTTTGTGTTTAAACGAAAAAGACGCGCGAGTTGACAGAATTCCAGACATAACCTAACAACATTTAAAAACGAATAGTGACGTGGGTGTTAAACACAAACTATGATTGGTTAATTTTATACCATAACAATGAAATTATATACGTTCAGTTAACTGTAATAGCCCATTTATTAACTCAATAGATTGCAAAAACAGAATATAATATTGTTTACTATTTTGTCCCTTGATCATCTAATTCTAAGTAATAGCTAATACTTTCATAGCAAAACTAAAATCGATCATGAAATGCTACGTTACCTTTCTCCTCGAACAAACTAAACTACCATCGACACTTTCATCCAAATGCTTAAGAAACATTTGCCGCAACATTTTCCTAGCTTAACTGAATATCACACTATTAAAGCTCAAAATAAAAATACCACACGTGCCTCGTGTAGGCTGCCAAATTAGAACAATTTATCAAAACTAACCAAAGACATGACGTAACAAAACATTATCTTTATTAAAAAATGTCCCAACTTATACTGCAATCTATACTCATAAAAAAAAGAATCGTTATGTGAAAAGTGCAACGTTTAAAATGCATATTAAGGAAAAATAAACACTAGGTACTCATTATGTTTTAGTCAGGGCAACATTTTTTTTATATGCAAGAAAATACCTTTTTCTAATTTAGAGTTAACTTTTATTTTCATAATTTAACGCTTAACAGGCTCAGGCTCGTGATTCTGGTGGGTGGTTATGAATTTTTTTTTGATGATACAGTTTTTTTCTACAAGAAAATCAATCAAGATTTATTGCTTTCAATTTTCACCTGTCCAATTTAAAAAAATTTTAAGCAAAAAAAACCTCATGGGGGGTAACTACCCCCATTACCCCCCCACCCTCCCCATCAAATACACTCCTGAACAGGCTGTATAAATGGAACCCTATAATATCTCTGTATACAAAATGCTACGAATTCTCTCGTTTTCCGACAGAATGATGACACCAAGAATTTGTCTTCGATCAGCTGATATTAGAATAGGACATAATAATATCCCCAGATTAGTAGTGGACCGTAATGAGCCCACAAACCGAATTATAAATTGCGTTTTTTTTTGCTTTTTGTTACATTTGATTATGTTTTTAAAATGTTTAGTGGTTTCGGTTCCTTTTATTTTTACTTTAATTAAAATTAATTACTTTTGTGTGACCAGTAAGTACTTAGTACCAGTAGTAACTTATTATTCATTTGACCAAAAATTTACAGGTTAAAATTTTATTATTCTTTTTTTAGAGGTTAAATTATTATTGTGTGTCTTGCTAGTTATATGTCATCGATAACGATAAGTAATAAGTTTTATTTCATCTGACGCCGTTTTTGTCGGAAACTTAGTTATTAAAATTTTTCTTCTTATAAAATGTCGCAAAGGTTAAGTTTCTAATGTATAACTTTTGCATCCTTTTCTATTTCAAGAAAAATAAGTAGAAATGATTTTTTAAGAAGGTAAAGTAACCCTGCATGCATTATTTTTGCGTTTGAGTAATAGGATACATAGTAACCGTACAAGCAAAAAAAGTGATAAAAAGGGCGTTTCTTTAACATTAAAATTAAAATGCCGGTTAAAATAAAGTATCCAACGGTATGTTGGCCTCTATCCCCTATACTAATAACAGTATTAATATACAGCTAGCGAACAAATCTATTATCACCTCTTTTGGGTCTACGAACCTTATATAAAAGTCAATTATTATTATTATTACTATTATTATTGTTTGTATGGCAATTAAATCAAGTACCTATTTAACATTATGTTAGCCTACATACACTTTTAGAAAGGTAACCGTATTAGTGGATTGTATCATAACCAACAAATTCTATAAAACCATATTGGGGTTTACGTACCTTCAGGGTTGGCATGATACATATCACTGATATATATCACTGATATATATCATAATATTTATATCTCGATATATATATATCATGATATTTATTATTAAAAAATTATTTTTTTTAAGTGCTGAAAAAACTGTAAACAACGATATTAAACAAATTTTTGGAAATTTTAATTTACCGCCGAATGTTGTATGGTTTGGGTTGGTATTACGATTGGTATCCCCTATTTATTTCATTGTTATTTTTCATTACTGAAGCGTTCATCGACGCGACTGTGCATTGTGTGTGCTTTTTTTTATTACAACGTTAATCCGTAATAAAATTTAAATTTAAAATGCCAAAATAATATTTACTTAAATATCTAGTTCCTTGATTTTACTTGGATACTCTACTATAGTGTCTATAGTGTGGTTTTACCTGTTTCAGCTGAAAAAAATTATTTGATATATATCAGATATATATATTGGATATATTTGATATTTATATAAATATCATGATATTTGCCAACACTGCGTACCTTACAAGTCAAAAACTGACAAAGTAGGGGTTCCATTAACAGAAATAATCCTTGGCTGAATGAAACTTTTTAACTTTATGTTAGCCTAGACTTACCGCTTTGTTTGGCAACGAAGCTTATGATAATTACATTGGATGCCTCTGTCATGTGTACCTATTAGGTAAAAATATTATACTATATGTGTGCGTTTTTTTAAAATTTACTACTCGTAATATTATTTATCATTTACATCAAATTATGTTTTAGTGAGATCAATGTGGCAACGTTGTACGAGCGATTTACTCCATTTTGCTCACCTTTTACTACGTGTGACGTCACCGTGACGCTGAAGATTAGAGGCTTTTTATGTTCATTCATTTTTGGACGGTGCACAGTTGTTGGGCTGGTGGTTGTTACATACTGTAGTTTTCGATTAATTTTAAGTTTTTGAAGTGAAAACTTCTTTAGGCGCGTTTAGCACTTTTTGTGGGCACTGAATTAAACTGAGCCGTCACGCGTCAGACTCGGGTGTGCTACGCTCGAATTCAACTGCTATATTTAATCCGAACTGACCCTGACCCGAATGAACGTTATATGAAAGAGCATGCCGCCATCGGTCGCATTCAGTATCGACGTATCGACGTGGAAACAGTCAGTGTGCGTTGTCTAGACACTCGTCTGCGTCTCAGGTATGTTCTGGCAATTTTTTTAAATTTTAATTTTTTAAATTATATATTTACGTAGGGTGAAGTAAGGTTTACCGTAATCGCTTATTCCGTGGACCTAATTTATTATGATTTCTGACTTCTGTTGAAGATGTAAAAATTCAAGGGGTGTTCAATTTTAGGAAATATCTTTTTTCGTATGCAGTAAAATTATCCCGTATTCCAAGTTTATGTTATTTTTGAAGTGAAAAAACCAGACTATTCCAACCCCGTATTGATATATTGGCGGTAAGTGAAATTCAGGTTCTGTTTTTTAACTTAATCAGTGAGTATACGCGCAGCTTCCAGCGTTGTCATTTTTTAAAGCCATCTCCTTCTAACTTATCTGAAACTGTAGAAGTATGTAGGATTGTAAACAGATGGCGTTTCATCAATGAAATGTTTGGTCTCCTTATATATTAGAGGTCTGTGGGGAGAACCCGAGGAGATGACTATTGATTTACAATATCATTTATAAGGTCTTCGGGTGATAAGTAATATATTTTGGGACTCCGTGTATAAGAGCTTACATAATCTGTCTTTATCTAACAAAGTCAATCCTATAAAAACAAAATAATTATTATAGCGACGTTCAACATTAATTATTATAATAAAACTAGTATGTTAATCTTCAATTCTGTGGTTGTGTATCAAGCAGCTAATGCATAATAATATAAAATTTGTATTCAAATTTTCGTAGTGGCAAATTTATTACTAGATAGTGATTTGAGTTCGGCTTTTACCTGAATTCTTTACATAACTGAGTTTCAGCCTTCCTCATAGTATTGAGTGTATCTCTTTGATTTATTATTAAATTTTAAATTGACCCTGCCAGGAAGAAAAAAATAAAATTATCTACGATCTCAGTTTTAAATTTTTTTAAAGTATTTGCTGAGAAACTGTTCTGAAAATCTGTTTAAAGGATGGAGACAATGATATTTCTTAAATGACAGAAGAGTTTTGCAATTGCATTGTCTTTATTTATTTTAAATCACGTTTTAACTGGTATGTATCTCCAGTCGTCTTTAGGTGAATAGGTGCATTGTCTTTATTTATTTTAAATCACGTTTTAACTGGTATGTATCTCCAGTCGTCTTTAGGTGAATAGGTGCATTGTCTTTATTTATTTTAAATCACGTTTTAACTGGTATGTATCTCCAGTCGTCTTTAGGTGAATAGGTGCATTGTCTTTATTTATTTTAAATCACGTTTTAACTGGTATGTATCTCCAGTCGTCTTTAGGTGAATAGGTGCATTGTCTTTATTTATTTTAAATCACGTTTTAACTGGTATGTATCTCCAGTCGTCTTTAGGTGAATAGGTGCATTGTCTTTATTTATTTTAAATCACGTTTTAACTGGTATGTATCTCCAGTCGTCTTTAGGTGAATAGGTGCATTGTCTTTATTTATTTTAAATCACGTTTTAACTGGTATGTATCTCCAGTCGTCTTTAGGTGAATAGGTGCATTGTCTTTATTTATTTTAAATCACGTTTTAACTGGTATGTATCTCCAGTCGTCTTTAGGTGAATAGGTGCATTGTCTTTATTTATTTTAAATCACGTTTTAACTGGTATGTATCTCCAGTCGTCTTTAGGTGAATAGGTGCATTGTCTTTATTTATTTTAAATCACGTTTTAACTGGTATGTATCTCCAGTCGTCTTTAGGTGAATAGGTGCATTGTCTTTATTTATTTTAAATCACGTTTTAACTGGTATGTATCTCCAGTCGTCTTTAGGTGAATAGGTGCATTGTCTTTATTTATTTTAAATCACGTTTTAACTGGTATGTATCTCCAGTCGTCTTTAGGTGAATAGGTGCATTGTCTTTATTTATTTTAAATCACGTTTTAACTGGTATGTATCTCCAGTCGTCTTTAGGTGAATAGGTGCATTGTCTTTATTTATTTTAAATCACGTTTTAACTGGTATGTATCTCCAGTCGTCTTTAGGTGAATAGGTGCATTGTCTTTATTTATTTTAAATCACGTTTTAACTGGTATGTATCTCCAGTCGTCTTTAGGTGAATAGGTGCATTGTCTTTATTTATTTTAAATCACGTTTTAACTGGTATGTATCTCCAGTCGTCTTTAGGTGAATAGGTGCATTGTCTTTATTTATTTTAAATCACGTTTTAACTGGTATGTATCTCCAGTCGTCTTTAGGTGAATAGGTGCATTGTCTTTATTTATTTTAAATCACGTTTTAACTGGTATGTATCTCCAGTCGTCTTTAGGTGAATAGGTACTATTCACATTGGAAATAGAGTAAACTTTTTCTAAAAACAAAGCCTTTCGACAATTGACAACCACATAATATAACAACAACAGCTGATTACTGGTTTCTTCCTAAAAGTTCTCAATTCAGTAGTGGGCCATAGCAAGCTCATGCGTCAGGTTACGTTATTTTTAGATACCGACCGAAGGTTCGGTTTCGGTTAATTTCGGCCAAAAAATCTAGTTTCGGTGACAGTTTCGGTTTCGGCCAAAAACCGGCCGAACCTTCGGCCATGCCGAAACTCAGTGTTCGTGACATGTCGCGCACCGTTCGGCTAACTTTGGGCGGGTTCCTAGGCAGTGTTGTCTATACCGGATGTTTCCGGAGGTACGCTCGCCCCTATAACTTTTTTGTTGTTTCAATTACAGATTTAAAATTTTGTGTGTTTAGATGTGATATTCTTTTGCTTTTGATGACATAGCGGATGCCATTTTATCACTTCCGGTTTAACCGGAAATGATCTCAACCTTAGATTTTTAAATGGAACACCCTGTATATTTTTGGCTATATCGATTCAGAACACCATTCCAAATTCAACGACACTCCATGCGTCACTTTTTGATGCTTTAAATTATTTTTAATTTTATTTTTTCGTCTAGATTGCTATGAACTCTCTAAAATTGTTTACTTCTAAACCAAAATTTTGAATAACATGCAATTTTTAAGTTTTATTGTGTTTTAAATTTTTTACATACTTTTTAACTTTTTAAAAAGGCTTTTTCCAAGAGAACTCAATTTTTCCAAATAGAAACATATTGGCTCACTCGGGCAAAAAGATAGAGCACTTTTTTTCCAACAATTTTATATCACACATCCTAATGTCAAGTTAAAAGAGCAGCAAGAATTTATAAAAAATAACATTTAATGAGAAAAAATAAAACACGAAGCGCAAACGGCTTTGCATTTATCTAGGTACCCATGACGCCATAATGCTCATAAACCAATGAACATAATTACAAATTAAATATAATCATTGAAACAATAAAAAACAGTCTTGCAAACATTCGCCATAAATTAGTACCATATCGATTTTTTCGTTTCTGTTATAGGTTTCCATTTTAATATTTTATTACAAAATTAGAACTAATACACACTGGCCGAAAAATCAAACGATAAAATAGCAGGCTACTGTTGTCATGTCAAACTTATTTCAATGATGGCGGATTTTAAATTTGTAATTATGTTCATTAGTTTATGAGCTTTATGGCGTCATGGGTACCTAGATAAATGCAAAGCCGTTTGCGCTTCGTGTTTTATTTTTTCTCATAAAATGTTATTTTTTATAAATTATCGCTGCTTTTTTAACTTGACATTAGGATGTGTGATATAAAATTGTTGGAAAAAGAGTGCTCTATCTTTTTGCCCGAGTGAGCCAATATGTTTCCATTTGGAAAAATTGAGTTCTTTTGGAAAAAGCCTTTTTAAAAGGTTAAAAAGTATGTAAAAAATTTAAAACACAATAAAACTTGAAAATTGCATTTTTTTCAAGATTTTGGTTTAGAAGTAAACAATTTTAGAGAGTTCATAGCAATCTAGACGAAAAAATAAAAATAAAATTAAAAATAATTTAAAGTATCAAAAAGTAACGTATGGGGTGTCGTTGAATTTGGAATGGTGTTCTGAATCGATATAGCCAAAAATATACAGGGTGTTCCATTTAAAAATCTAAGGTTGAGATCATTTCCGGTTAAACCGGAAGTGATAAAATGGCATCCGCTATGTCATCAAAAGCAAAAGAATATCACATATAAACACACAAAATTTTAAATCTGTAATTTAAACAACAAAAAAGTTATAGGGGCGAGCGTACCTCCTGAAACACCCGGTATAAATAAATAATAGATTTTTTCCCTGTCGACCTTTTTTTTTTGTTTTTTTTAGTGGGAATACTTCAATTTGTTCCCAAGATCGATCTCGTCCTATATAAAATAAATTAAATTTCAGTAATACAATAAAATTTTTAAGTTTCGGTTTCGGCCGAAACTGAGACCAAAGCCGAAGATTCGGTTTCGGCCGAAACTGAAAATCTTGTTTCGGTCGGACACTAGTAATATCTTCTAATTTTGGTATTTTTAAGTGTTTCTGTGACTGTTTTTGCTAGATTTTAGCCACGGTGCGCCACCGGCGTGTACTTAGGAGAAATTTGACTATACTTACATAGAGTTAACTTTTTCTGAAAACAAAGCGTTTCGACAGAAGACAACGACATTTGACATTAACAGATGATCTGGTTTCATCGTTAAAGTTCCGAGATCAACAATGGGCCGTAGCAAACTCACGCGTCAGGTTGCGTCATATTATTTTCTTCCGATTTTTGTGTTTTTTAAGTGTTTCTGTCTAGTGTGTTTTAAATGTTTTGGATTTTATATATTTCAGAGACAGATTTTCTTGCTGTTTATTATTTAAGTTTAATGTTGAGTACAAACATCATTTTGGTCAACTCATTTATTATCAATAATATTTTTGAGTTAAGATGGTTATGGATCATGATTATTGTGTGCTCAATGGTCCAGTTGATATTGTCGAAGGAAATAAGGTAATTTACATTAATTATTTTAATTTATTACTGTAATATTTACTAAAAAATGCCTTGTATCTAAAATTGGGGTGAATGACATCCACCGGTATTTTTTTTATCGAAAATGTTCATCCATAATTTGAGGTAAAGCGGTCAGAAATGTAAGAGACAAAAAATATATGTGTGTATTGTGTTTTAATTAGATGTGCACCACAAAGCCTACACCCCGCAAAAATGTATACTAAAAGAAATAAACGTTGTTTGTCTTCTTAAAATTTTGTCAAATTCATATTATGACATGATATGCCAAACTAATGAGTAATAAAATACGTAGACAAATACAAATTTATTTTTGTTGTTTACAAAATTAACAAAGTAAGAATATACAGAAAGAAAAACAAAAATAATTACATAAATTGCTTAAATTGGCCACCGCCATGCTCCAAGCATAAATTCACACGTCTCTTCATATTTTCGAAAGTGTTGACCAGCATCTCTGGAGAAATGTTACCACATTCTTGGATAATCCTTTCTTGTAATTGTTCTAAATTTGCAACTGCATGGTGTTTTAAAAATAGTGTTCTTTAAATGAGGAAAAACGAAGTAATTGATAACCGTTAAACAAGGTGATCTAGGTGGGAATTCAATGTCTGATCGAATACTGATCAATCTGTCGTCGAAAAAATTGCGTAAGTAGTTAATAGTTTCGGCGGCTGTATGGGCGGTTGTACCGTCCTGTTGAAAATATCCAAAACGTAGTTCGTCGTCAAGTAATTGCTCCACAAATGGATTCAAAATATTGTCTCTATACCGCTGTGCTGTAACTGTGTCATGGAAAAAAATAGGACCAACAATTCTTCTTCGGGAGACAGCTAACCAGACACCAATTTTTTGAGGGTGCAATGTGGACTCTACAAAAAAATTGGGATTTTCTCTATCCACATGCGTGTATTCTGAGAATTCACATAACCGGAGAGGGGGAACCAGGCTTCATCCGAAAAAAATGTCAGGTCTAATAAATAATTTATTTCCAATAAATTTTGGGTAATTCCTGCGTCTTTAAAAATCTGCGGCTTGTATTTCTTGGAATACTTGCACTTTATAAGGAAATAAATGTAGCTGCTTCTTAAGAATAGTCCTGCATGTTCCATAAGATCTCCCCACTTCTTGGGACAGGCGTCTTATACAATTTGTTGGCGTATTTTGCATTATTTCACAAACGTTTGCATCAAGTTCTTCTGTTCTTACAGATGGTCTTCCTGCACCTTTTTTGTGTTGTATAGAACCTGTTTCCCTAAACACAGCCACGGTTCTTTTCAGGCAATGATAAAAATCCCAAGCAATAAAAGCAACGTTAGGAAAATGTTCGTGAAAATCGTACATGCACAAACCCGGATTGTATTGCCCCTCACCATTTACTCTAACCCCGTTTCGAAAATACGCTTCAACCATGGATGTTTTGTGCTGTTTCGTAAAGCCCATTGTGTAAATTGTTCAAGAAATTGAAAAAATTAGCGATGAATCAAATTACTTGTAACGACTGTCAAAGATGACGGAATAACTGATTCAGGTAGTTACTGACACCCAACAGGTATTAAGCTCTACGGCTAAGCATTACGTCCTTAGATGCAAGGCCCTCTTTGATGCAAACAATTTTTGCTCGCACGGTATTTTGTAAAAAGGAAAACTCTCGTTATTCAACTCATCGAATGTGTTTCATGGCAACCCATGTGTATTCTTGCTAGTTACGGAAAAACTGGCTGTCGAAACTTAAAAAGCGCCGTTTTTTGAATTTGTGCGATTTTTGATGGATAATCTGGAAGAAAACGATCCAAATGTGAAAATAAATTAAGCAGATAGTAGAGCTATACTTGCCGAAAAAGTCTAAGAGGAACAGTACGAAATTGCTTATGGAAAATTTCTGCAGTGGTGTAATATTAGTAAATATTATTAACTTGTTGCTTTTTTTGAAGCGAACAAGATAATGCTATCTAAATTACCTTTCATTTTATTGCTTGTCATGACTAACTAAAAAAATAAAAATAACAATAATTAAAATATCAAAAAAATTACCTTGTCGGAGTTCCATTGTCTTTATTTTGTTACTTAACGCAAGGTTTCGGTTAGTTAGTATCTCTAAACCTTCTGTTAAGGGGATTTCTGAAAAGATTAGAAGGATAACCAAAAACTATAATATCACACGACACGGAACAGCACTGGAGAAAACGAAAATTCAAAAAATCAGCTTTCATGAATCAAAATACCCATATATTTAGTAAACCAAGTCTAGATATCCCCAATATCTGGAAGCCTCTTCTTGTCCAAAACCAACAGCTCATACTTCACACGTAGGCGGAGTCATCAAGCTTCATTGCACATTGATAGTATTTAAGACAGTAGCCTTAGAATTATAATTTATTTTTTCTAATTTTGACATATAAAGTGACACTTTTTAAAACTGATTGACATTATGAAACGTCTTACTTTTTGTAACTAGTTGCATAAAGTAAAATTTTATGCAATTGGTGACGAAAAATGTATTTCAAAATTAGTGACAAAAAGAATTATTCTATTTATTAAACTGTTATAATACAAGTTAAAAACATAAATTATAAATTAATTAATTATTATAAATATTGATAACACAATTATTGCAATTATTCAAATTAATTCCCGACGACATATTTTTTTCATTGCTCGAACTTGCTGTTATTTGGGAAGCGACGCACATTGGATTAGATGTTTCACCCTCAGACCAAGCACTGTGTCACAAGTGCTTGGTCTGAGGTTTCACCAAATATTTCTTGCACTATAAGTTTTTTATTATTCATGGAATTTTCAACATATCCCTCCGCAACAGAACTAGATTTCCAACCTCCGTGCCTCATTAATTTTAAAAGATCAGCGCCACTGTCTGCTAGGAAAGTGGCAGAGCTTCTTCTGAAGCAGTGGCCAGTTTATAGAACAGGATTTGAAAGACCAAGAAATTGTGCAATAACTTTTGGCAGACTGCTAAATGTGTTAATTCCCACAGGATTTCTGGTACATTTTCCATTCGCATATTTTACAAAAAAATCTGTTGTGTTTAAGAATCTGGGGACGCAACTTAATATATTTTCTTAATATTTCAACAAGATTCGTATTTTCAATGTCTCCAGTGGTAATTGCACACTGCCGTATAAATTTTGTTTTTGAAGGTGGGATATCAACACGAAAATGGCTTCCTTCGTCTATAACATTTTCAACTGGAAGAAAAGTTAATTCTGCTTTTCTGCATGCTCCTGCCATTCCAATTATCATTGCAACCTTAGCCATTAAGTATTCTTTGTCATCAGCTTCCAATAAAAATTTGGCAAAATCTTTTTTAATAAAAACTTTTGACTTTTTAGCACTATACCCGTCCGCTTGCCTTTTAATATATGCTACCAAATTTGTATATTTTTTAATATCAATATTTCTTTTCAGATTTAGTTCAGACCTTAACATTGAGTAAAGTGTCCATAATGTGGAAACTTTTAGATCTTTCTTACCCTCGAAATATGCAAGTAAAACTTTCTCATTAACATGTTTAATTTTCTTCTCATCACACCACGTAACAAATTTTTCGTATGCCAAATCATAAACTGCCTTTGACTTTTTGGGAATTACTGATAATAGAGCTCTTCAGAACTTGAATGACTCATTTTTTAAAAATAAAACTAAAAATATATCAATCTCGCTAAAAACCTTCCGTCTAGACTTTTTACAAATGTCAAACTGACAACTAACATGAAGTAACAGCAACAATAGCTATTTATGCCATCAGTTATATGTCAAAATTAGAAAAACTAAATTTATGTTTTCCAAATTTTTATCAATTATATTAAATTTTATTTTTTTATTACTTTCTTCAAAATTAGAAAAAATCTTGTATGCAATACGTTACGAAATGAAATTTTGTGTAACTTGTGAGTTTTTGCGAAACTCACTTCGTTCGTTCCGCAAAAATCTCACGCGTTAGACAAAATTAGGCATTTCGTAACTGATGGCATAAATAGCTATTTTGATATAATATTTTACCTATTATTAAACCTCATAAGTTTTGTGAAATCTTTTTTTGTATAACTCTAATAGTAGAGCCGACATATTACATTGTCACACAAATAGCCCACCCTGTATATTCGACAACTTCCCCCCTAGATTTTCTTCCCGATACACCGATTACAAGTCTTGTTTGATTAGGAAAATATTGCCCAATCTATCATTTATTTAAAAGTACTATTTATTAGTGCAGCGAAAAAAGACAATTGAATTACACGCTCAGAACGTTTGTATTAATAACATTATGCTGATGGTAGTGTATAGGAAAGTAATATCACGTTACTTGTCGTCTAAAACGGTTTCTTCCGATTGGAGTATTCCTTTAATGTAAGTACCTGTAATAGTCGGTAATTTTAAATTTTATTTTAAATCCTGTTTACTAAGAAAAAAAAGATAATTGAGTGTAAAGAGTAATGTTCCTAATAGACCTTTAGATCCGTAAAGCTTATTTCGTACTCAAACAAAAGTTAAGGTTTATGGGTAAAACTACGTTTGTATGCAAGGCTCACCGATCACGTCCCTCCACGTCCTTGTTATTAGGTTTTCCTTCTTTAGCGATATTACAGTATATACCGTGCGAGCAAAAATTATTTGCATCAAAAAGGGCCTTACATCTAAGGACGTAATGCTTAGCCGTAGAGCTTAATACCTGTTGGATGTCAGTAACTACCTGAATTAACAATCAATCAATTATTCCGTCATCTTTGACACTCGTTACAAGTAATTTGATTCATCGCTAATTTTTCCAATTTCTTGAACAATGGGCTTTACGGAACAACACAAAACCATGAAAGTTGAAGCGTATTTTCGAAACGGGGTTAGAGTAAAAACATTTTCCTAACGTTGCTTTTATTGCTAAGGATTTTTATCATTGCCTGAAAAGAACCGTGGCTGTGTTTAGGGAAACATATTCTATACAACACAAAAAAGGAGCAGGAAGACCATCTGTAAGAACAGAAGAACTTTTTGCAAACGTTCGTGAAATAATGCAAAATACGCCAACAAATTGTATAAGACGCCTGTCCCAAGAAGTGGGAAGATCTTATGGAGCATATTATGAATTTGACAAAATTTTAACCTAGATTTGGTTAGATATATCGTCCCCATATCATGGTGATCTAAACCAAGCCCTCTTTGATGCAAATAATTTTTGATCGCACGGCTATTGCGCTAATGTAGCTATATATTCTGTGGCGACATCATATAAATACAGTCCACAACCGGCTCAAGGCCATTTTTGTTGTTACGTTTTCTCTGTGGATTTCTTGTTGTATTCATAGACTTTGAGAAGTCTATGGTTGTATTATTTTATTGTGAACTGTGGGTGATTAATATTTACGGATTTCTAGTTTTTGTTGTTCTTAGCTTACTGACTGACTGGTTTGGAATATATTTAATGGTACCAATAGTTGTATGGTTCTGTTTTGTCCAAATAGGGGTAAAATACCGGGTATTTCGTTTTTCCAGTAAGTATGGAGAACTGAGAAGTGATAGTCCTTGATGTGTAATTATATTTTATTATGGTCTTATTTGTTAAAAAAATATATTTTGGAGCCACCCCTTTAAATGGACACGAGTCGCCCCTGCAGAGCAGCCTATTAAAAGCTAATTAGGCTTCGATCTCGTGCGTTATTTGCGTCATAGAGTAATTAAGCTTTCCCGTTTTTCAGAGAACCCCAAAGAGCTATTTTACCACGAAATGTCACATAATTTAGTTTTACTAAACCAACATAAGTTATGCATTGGTAATAAATATCTAGTGATCAATTTTAGCTGTATCGTGTATGTAACGTCGACTTTCGTTAATCCATATTCCAACTGTTGATGTTGTATTCTTTATTATTTTTATGAATCAATCTGTGACTTTCTAAGACGTCTAAGGGACGAAGTCGCTTCGATAAAAAAATTAGTTAATAGGTATCCAGGGCCGAACTTAATTTTATAAACTACTTTTTTCCAGAAGACCAATGCCGAGCTATTGAAATTAAGAGGAAGTAACCCCTTTTACCACAATGAAAATTGCCGAACGTTTTGCTGGTCAAACGAAAAGAAAAAATAAAAATTGGTATTTAGAAAATAAATTCTACTTTAAATACCCCATCCAGAAAAGTAAATGACGATCGAAAATATTCCCAAAATTTTTTTTAGATTTTTTTTTTATTTTTAGTAATTTTGTAATATCTTAAACAATTCTTTATTGGTCAAATCAAAAGCAAAATGACTTTCCCGGGTGTAGAATGTTGTACCAAACAATTTTTCTTAAAGCCATTTTTCAATATCGGCCTTACTTTTTTCTCAAAAACTGTGGGCGCGTAAACCCACTTTACACGCTTAAATTCACTTTACGCGCCCAAAGTTTTTGAGAAAAAAGTAAGGCCGACATTGAAAAATGGCTTTAAGAAAAGTTGTTTGGTACAACATTCAACACCCGGGAAAGTCATTTTGCTTTTGACCAATAAAGAATTGTTTAAGATATTACAAAATTACTAAAAATAAAAAAATTTCTAAAAAAAATTTTGGGAATATTTTCGATCGTCATTTACTTTTCTGGATGGGGTATTTAAAGTAGAATTTATTTTCTAAATATCAATTTTTATTTTTTCTTTTCGTTTGACCAGCAAAACGTTCGGCAATTTTCATTGTGGTAAAAGGGGTTACTGCTCTTAACCTAATAGTTTTAACGCATAGCAATGTCGTCATCTCGTAATATTTATATTTTATGGGAAAAAAAGAAAAAACTCAAAGTCTTCCTCCACAAAGTTTAATAGAATAAGAATATTCAGTAAGAGTCTCTACATGTTTCGAACGTAGAAACTTTCATCATCAGGAGACAGAAAATATAATCGGTGCTGATGGTTTTAGCAGAAGAGAAAATGGTGTAGAACCTTAATGGAGCTTTTATGAAATTAAAAATTTGATGTGTAAAATAAACATAATATAAAGAAATTGATGATAGTTAAAACATACTGAGTATGTGAGAAGTCAGTAAATGGGGTCTAAACCAACCAAATAAACTGGGGAAGAAGAAAATACCTACTAACTAGTAAAGTTCATTAAAAAGTTGCACATTTCAAAAAAATTAGAGGAAAAAGCAGTTGTTCACGTCCACGTGCTGGGACCAAAGTGAATGAAAGATAGGTTGATTGACAGATCTACTGCAGATCTTTTTCCTCTAATTTTTTTGAAATGTTCAACTTTTTAATGAACTTTACTAGTTTTAAATTAAAATCCTGCGGGGTTACTGAGCTTGAAACCTCAGTACCCCACTAAACACTTATCTTGAATATAATATTCGTAAGTACTTACTTTTTATCAAGAAATAATACTCCAAAAATTCTTTCACCTCAATTCTTAATTTTAATTTCTATTTTTTACAGATTACCTTATTATTTACTTCTAATTTTGTCCTCACAATGTCTTATAGACACATACCTACATAAAAATGTTTTTAAAAAAATTTTAAACATTTTCGACACCTTTTAGAAAGGTATTTTCTTCTTCCCCAGTTTATTTGGTTGGTTTAGACCCCATTTACTGACTTCTCACATAGGTGCTCAGTATGTTTTAACTATCATCAATTTCTTTATATTATGTTTATTTTACACATCAAATTTTTATTTTATAAAAGCTCCATTAAGGTTCTACACCATTTTCTCTTCTGGTAAAACCATCAGCACCGATTATATTTTCTGTCTCCTGATGATGAACGTTTCTACGTTCGAAACATGTAGATACTTTTACTTATTCTTTTAAACTTTGTGGAGGAAGACTTTGAGTTTTTTCTTTCTTTCCCATACTTTTAACTCCACTTTAAGCATGGACTATTTCTTCAAATTTATATTTTAATTATAATAATAATATCTTTATTTGCCAGCAAAATCAAATTACATTGACATAGCAACGTCACCAAGAGGACGATTTAATCGTCTGTAAACATCCTAATGTATTTCACTTAAACACATTAATAATTAAAACATATTAAAAACATAAAAATAGTATACAACAATCCTATACGCCAGAAACAAAAAGAGACATAAGTACTGATTACGATAAATTTAAAACCTGAAATTAAAATCATAAAAACATTTACTATGAAGCAAGTCCAATGTGGCTCTTCTGAATGTTTCTCTACTTCTAATATCGGTCGGAAGCATATTATTATAAGCGTTGACTGGCCATATAATATGGACCCCTTTCAAATTAGGTCGAATTATGGGCCGGTATATAAAAGTCATCTTCCTCTTGTTACGCTTGTCATGGAATTAGCGTAATGATGGAAATTTTGCTCAAATAGGTTATTATGCTTTTTGACAAACATTACTCAATTTAAAAAATATAGGGATGGGGCACTCAAAATACCCAAAGACCGAAAGTAATGTCGACATGATTCCCTTGGATGAAGTCTCAGTATACATCTAATAATGCGTTTCTGCACCAGAAATAATATGTCCTTTGCACCATAAGAAGAGCCCCAGAACATTATGCTGTAGCTTATCACTGATTGTACCGCCGCAAAGTAAAATTGACCCAAAGTTGAAGTAGTGAGAACCTCTCTTATTCTACTTATTAGAACACATAGGCTATTTAATCTTGATTGAAGCCCCTGCAGGTGCTGATCCCAGTGTAACGTAGAATCGAGTGTGGCTCCTAAAAATTTGACGGAGTTCACCACGGGTATGGTCTTGCCATTTAATTTTACATAGAGTAAGTATCTTGAATTTGTGGTTAGCTGAGCCTCATTATCCCTAGACAGTATCATAGTCGAATCGTCTGCGTATTGGCAAAGCAAACCAATAACAAATCCCTCGGAAAGAGTGTTCACATACAGCAGGATGAGGAGCGGCCCAAGGATCGACCCCTGTGATACTCCCTGCTCCATGCAAGTCGGCTCAGAGAAGTACTGCCTTCCGTTGTTTGACATGCAGACTACCTGTTGCCTGCCTGACAGATATGAGTTAAGTAGGGAAGCACATGCTCCTCGAATCATATAAGCAGCCAACCTCTGCATTCTTTATGAAAGTTTTAAAAAGACAAATGTTGATTTGATATCGACGAAAAAATGTTTTAATTTCTGAAAAGGCTAATGTAGACGTGGATGACATTGTGTCTTAACGATCTTAAGACCATGTACTGGTAATATCTATCTATAATTCTAAACATGTATGAACCATAACATTCAACAACCGGAGATATGTTATAAGACTTTTCTATGTATAAGATATCCTTCTTTCATATTTTGAGGTGAGGCGGTCAGAAATGTGAGAGACCAAGAATATAGGCGAGAATTGACCAAACTCATATAATTTTTTCTTAAACAATATAAAGTATAAATTAAATTAAACTTACTGCTCTAAATAAGCGTGTAAAAAGATGTATATCACATAATCCTGCACAAAACCAACGCATATTTTGAACTAACTTTATAAAAACTCAAATCGCCAGTAGTACCCAGGTAATATAATAATAAACATTGTCTTTATCTCCAGCTTACATGAGATAGATAGTAATAGGTAGGTACTCATTTTGGGTTTTTCCAAACAAAAATGTATCTTCCACTTCGTTTCCATTAAAGAGATTGAGAATAATAATAGCAAAACCGTGTCTATTTTTATCAGTTCTATTGATGTGACTTGGAAATTTTAAGACCTCTCAAAATAATGGTAAAGGTACAATATTCCGCTGCAGAGGTCGTTTTATGACCTAGTTTGTTTTCTTATTTGTTTTTTACTTCTTTGTCATAAAAGTTAACAAATACTTGGCAAAAATTTGGGGTAGTTTTTCTTTGACGACTGATTCTGCGTATACAGCTGGTACCACGGAAAATATACATCAATAACTTTTTGTAGAGCAATATTCGATGAAGAAGAATATGTATTATATTAGCCATTTGCATAATCGGTTTGGATCTGACAGCGCTCTAAGCACAGTTACGTCCAAACTCCAGCGCGGCTTTTGCCGAAACAGGGGGCAATTTCTCTGAATCGAAATCAATATTGTAATTGATAAAACTCCTTTCCACACCATACACCACAGAGGTAGAGCTTGCAGTGCGTTTTTTTAAAGGAAGTAGTAGGAAAAGCTCTGGGAATCAATTTTAGAACTGTGCAGAAAAATCAGTAGGTATAAAAGAAAAGTAATATAATGCCGATAACTGATAAAATCCAAAAAGTTTTAAGTCGTCCTCGAATGCGAATGGAGCAATGTTGATTGGTACTACTTCGCACTTATACATTTTTCTGTATGTTCACATATTTCCTCCAATATTCCAGCGTCATATGATCCAAAGCATCTTGCCAAACTATTTATACTTGCCCGGATTTAAGGTAATTTATTTATTGAAAAATAAGCTGACAAGCTATGATGGTTGCTCACAAAATAAAAGTTACAGTCCTTTACAGAGAAAACCAAACTTTTTCTTTATTCATTTTGATTACGATACAAGTCCAAGTTCCAAAAAGCTTGCTTGTTTTAGAGTTTGTTTTACAACTGGATGAGTTTTATATTATAGGTTTTAATCAATATAAATCATAAATTACATTCTGAACTTCCATTTTTACAATTTCCCCCAAATCTTCAGTCTTTAGCTTTTTTTGTCTACACTTGGGTATTATATTTTGCTTTATTTCCTATAGATTTTTCTGCACATTTCTTAAACTGATTTTCAGTGATTTTGCTATTATTTCTTATACAGTGAGGACCTAAAGTCCGTCCCCCCCCCCTCTAACTTCTAAACCGTTCGGTATATTTTAATGAAATTTTGAACGATAATATTTGAGCAAGTCTTGCACTTTTTGACATACCAATGACAGCTTTAAATGTCAAGATGACAGCTGGGTCCGCTTTTGGAATATTTTTTTAAATGGAACACCCTGTATATTTTTACATTTTTAAATTCCACATAAAATTATAATTATTTTTTATTAAATGCATTATTAGTCTATACTTCATAGTTTCCGAGATATTGACTCTCGAAAAGTGACATTTTTGAAATTTGACAGCTTATAAACCTTCTAACAGTACGTCTTAGAGCAAAACGGCTTACATGTCCCTATCTTCAATTTTTATTATCTTCCCAAAAAAATCAACTTCCAGTTAAACCGGAACAACTATATTTCCTGCTTTCGAGTTACATCCGGTTTAACCGGAAGTTGATTTTTTTGGGAAGATAATAAAAATTGAAGATATGGACATGTAAGCCGTTTTGCTCTAAGACGTACTGTTAGAAGGTTATAAGCTGTCAAAGTTCAAAAATGTCACTTTTCGAGAGTCAATATCCGGAAACTATGAAGTATAGACTAATAATGCATTTAATAAAAAATAATTATAATTTTATGTGGAATTTAAAAATGTAAAAATATACAGGGTGTTCCATTTAAAAAAATATTCCAAAAGCGGACCCAGCTGTCATCTTGACATTTAAAGCTGTCATTGGTATGTCACAAAGTGCAAGACTTGCTCAAATATTATCGTTCAAAATTTCATTAAAATATACCGAACGGTTTAGAAGTTAGAGGGGGGGGAGGACGGACTTTAGGTCCTCACTGTATATTGGTTGAAGAAAATTTCCCCTATCTTTTTTATTCTCGAATTAGTTTATCAAATTAAATATCATTGGTTTTGTTTGGGGATGCAAAAAACCCAAAAATTGCTTCTTATTATTCATATTGTCAAAATTGTCACTTTAACTTGTTTAATAGAAAAGAACAGGAGGTAGACTCGAGATAGATGCAGGAAGGTCGACCTTCAGCCCAGTCGATTTGTTTGCAACGTAGATAGCTGGTTTCGTGAGTTTTTATTGTGGAGAATAGTTTGTTTAATTCCCGGTTTAATTATTTTGTCAACAAATATTTCAAAATTTTAAAAACTAAAACAATTGATGGTTTTATTTTTCTCCCTCTATGCGAGAAGATAAAAATCAAAATTTAGTGAAAAAGCACATACATATTCAACAGTTTGTTGAATGAATGCTTTTTTTACCTCCGTATAGCGGAGTAGCAGTTCATTTTCCAATTTAGAGTTGTTAGAGTAATAAACTTCATTTTCCCGATATGGAAAGAAGTTGATATCGTGTCACATGCAATAATGTCGCCGCCCCAGTTCGGTGAAAATAACCAGGATATCGATGACCTCAGCAACGATGGTTACGGAGTCATGCAGCTTAGATTCTTCCATTGCTGTTGTAACAAACAATAATTAACGCCTGATTTGCTGTTGAATCGGCAGCTGCAAAACTCGCTTTCAGTAGTTGGATGAAAGTTTTTTTGTTTTTTTTCGTTGCCCTAAAATTACAGACAAAATAACAAACTGTGATAGAGATCGCTTACTAAGAAAAATAATGTGGCGAATTCAGAAATACGACTAAAAATAATTCCATGGCTGGAATTTGGATAACCTGCGCGTCAGATTCAAACCAATTATACAAATGGTTAATATGATACATGTCTATTTTCCGTGAAATCAACCGTACGCGACGTATCGGCAGTCAAAGAAAAACTACCTCTATTTTTTGTAACGTATTTGTTAATAATTTTTGTAATTAATTTTTACCTACCTACCTACTTGTACACAAAAACTATTTATTCATACTAATAATTATTATTTTGTCTCCCGACGCCTAATTCTTGTTGTGAATAATTTAAAATTTAAGGGGTTGATGCCTAACGGCTAACGGTGCAAAATTTTACTGGCGCTGCGAAAACTCCCTGGCGCCTCGTCGTGCGAAAAAAAATTCCATATGCCTAGGCCTGGACAGACTGTCGCATAAAACAGAGAGAAAGATAACCATATCCCCCTCCCTAACTGGCTCATAGGGATTTTGTGCCTTGGCCAATCTGGCTGCGATTGGCGGATTTTTACGTACTTTATTTTGTCTAGCCGACTAGTACCAATCAGGTTAGTCCTTTGTCTTTGCTACCGCTACCGGATACCAGATGGCAGCTGTTTTTAATACGGTTTTCCTTGTCGAAATATTAACTTTAAAATATTATGTTTTTCATAACTTAGTTATTGTTGTAGGTTGGATGTTGGGTTATAGGTCGGTGTGTTATCCGGGGTTAAGTTGATCAATTTGTTTTAATCCTTTATCGCGTTTCAAAATGAATAAAATTAGTTTTATAAAACTTCTACGCTTTCCTTGGAAAAAGATGCAGGTGAAAAAATTGGATCGTCCCTTGCCCGATTTGTTTATAACTGAAGGGCGGCGGAATATATGATATACATTTTTTGCATATTTTGACAATTTTATAATAAAATGTATATTTTTCATAAATTATTACTTTAAGATCATATTTTTATGCTTGAGGCTTTATTAAAAAATTTAACACAAAAGAACCATCTTTTCGAAGGTTTCCCCCCCTCTTTCCAAAAAAAAAACTTGCCTATAAATACTTTGGTTAACCATGGAAATAATAAGAAATTTTTCTATGCACTAAATACCAAAATGCATAACGTATCAATATACATTATACATACATAATTTGCAACAACCTTGAGTGGGACTTTGATTAATTTTAAAATTGCAAAAGTGTATAATTACTCCATTTTGTGTCATTTAGCAATATTAAGCTTAAATTCCATAAATTTGTTAACAGCTGTACAGTACGTGCTGCTAGTGCAAATTATTTTAAATTAACTGAAATAAAACAGATTCTCTCATAGATATTCTTATAAATCTCAATATTATTGGCGAATTTCTATATTTTTTCTTCCTGAAATGCAATAAATTTATCAATTTAACTGAAAAAAGACCGGTGTGGTAGACAGTGACGGATCCAAAGCGAGTTAATGGGGGGTAATTGCCCCCCCTCCTTTTACATTTAGATTTAGAGACAGAAAATATAAGTCAATCGTTTCTCAAAATCAAAACATAGATTAAGTACATACTTCTGTATTATAATAATTATTCACAAAAAGTTATAGGTATATGTACAGGGTGTGTACGATAATCGTTCATTGGAATATTTTTGAAAGTAATGCGTTTTTAATCCTGCAAATTTGGATAAGGGGATTGTCGTAGACCCTGTCGTTAAATGAACTAACAGCGACCATATGCGACTTTCGGTTATACCGGAAATTGTCTTAAACTTGCTTATTTTAAATGGAGCACCCTTATTTCCAATAATTTTTATCTAAAGGTTATTTTATCCTGCTCTATTCGTTTCTGACAAAAAAATTGTTGTACAGAGTACAGAGTAGTACAGACGCGTGTCATTGTTAGTTGCAGTTAATAAGATAGGTTTGATATTTGGGGGATTTTGGGAAAAACCGTATAGAGACCGACCGAAGATTCAGTTTCGATTTCGGCTAGTTTCGGTCAAAAAATGTACTTTCGGTGACAGTTTCGATTTTGTCCAAAAATCGGCGGAAACTTCGGGTGCGCCGAAACAAAATTAAAATATTCAATTAGGTAAGTAGTCATTACTTTAAGTATTGATTTTTGACAAAGTTTAGGTACGATTTAACATATTAATTATTTTTGTTCATATTAAATTGTTAATAATATAACATGAATGAATAGATATGTTTGTTACATATTTCAATTATTGTTTTTATTTCATTTTACACGAGTTCACTGTCCGTAGATGTGTAAAAAATACATTAGAATACAATAGAATTTTTAACATGTATAAATATATAAGTTTTGATTTCAGTTTCGCCCGAAACTGAGACCAAGGTCGAAGATTCGGTTTCGGCTGAAAATCTTGTTTCGGTCGGACATTACTATTCTAGTTAGTTATAGTCTTGGTCTATAGTCTAGTTTTAGGTGGACATATAAGAAATCTTTTATCTAGCCTATGGATTTAATGAAATAGTAGCATCGTATTTAAAAAAATAAGGATTTTTAAATTTGTTAATAAAGATAAAAAATTATTACTTTTCCACTTGCCTGTGACTAAAATTCCATTTTCCCACAATTATTTATCGAGCACAATAATATCGAATTTCACAACTAGAATTTCAAATTTTCCTCTGTATCTTTAAAAATATATTCCATTTCAGGCGACACCCTGTAAAAATTTGAGACAAACTAATTTTTTAAACGGTTAGAGAACGATACAACAAGTTTTAATAAAAGTTATTGGAAATAAAGAAAAAAAATATTATACAGGGTTTCATTTAAAATAAGAAAGTTTCAGACAACTTCTGGTATAAAACCGGAAGTCACATAATATGGTCGCTGTTATTTCATTTAAAAAAATTGTCTCCGAAAACCCTATTATTCAAATTGCATTACTTTCCGAAATATTCTAATGGACGATCGCCGTGAGACAACCTGTACATAGAAGTTACGTTTGGTATATTATGTTACTTAGAGTTTTATTTGTAAGTTCTCTCTTGCATAGTAAATATATGCACTTGTTTTGGTGTAACATTTTTTTGTATTACTGAATTCACTTCTAAAAACCTTTTACGTCATGTGTTTACTCCCGAATAAGTGATTAGGGAGATTTTGCGTTTAGGAAATCAAAAAACCTGTTTGCAAAAACCATCTATTACACCTCCAAACAACCATTAAGAAACCAGAACTAACTGCAACATTACAACATGTTTATCATGTTTCTCACTAAAGGAGTGATAAATTATATCTAGTCAGGTGGCAGTGACGAAAACAAAGGAAGTATTTTTAAAAAGCTTAATAAATATGACGTAAATGTTTGCAAATCCACGTTATAATATTTATATTTATTGTTATTTGTCAGTGCTACATCTTACACGTTTTAATAATGTACAGTCGTGGACTAAAATATGGAAACTTTTAACTCTCAACATAATTTTTTTTATGAAATATATATGTCGTAGGCTGATAGTGAAATCCGTCATTTCATGAAAAGCCTAGTCACTTCATGAAGCGTCGGCAGATTGTGTAAAAACATGAAATTACACGATCTGCCGCGTCACTTTATGAAGATACCTTGACGTTTTGGGCGTATTATGTATAACACAATCTGCCTAATTTTTAATATCGTCACTTCATGAAATGCCACAAAAACAAGGCATATTGTGTAATTCCGTCTAAAAGGTATATTGGCAACTGGTTTGTTCGGGTTTGTCAGAGCATTTATTTTTATTTTTATAAAATAATATTAGTTGAAAAAATTTAATTAAAAAAAAATGCTCTGGGGAACAACGAACAAACCAGTTGCCAATATACCTTTTAGACGGAATTACACAATCTGCCGACTGACATGACATCGTTAGGTACTACATGAAGTGACGATATTTAAAATTAGGCAGATTGTGTTATACATAATACGCCGAAACGTCAAGGTCTCTTCATGAAGTGACGCGGCAGATCGTGTAATTTCATGTTTTTACACAATCTGCCGACGCTTCATGAAGTTACTAGGCTTTTCATGAAATGACGGATTTCACTATCAGCCTACGACATATATACTGTCTGGTGCAGGTAGAATTGGGGATGAACAATTGCAGTGGCGTGCAGTTAATGTAGGCAAAAAGGCATTGCCTACCCTAGTAAAATCATAAATTTCCAAAAAAAAATTATAACATTTCCCAATTTAATTTTTACAGAAAATCATATTATTATGCGTTTCCTTATCTACGTCTTTATGAAAGTATCAAGGATTGTCCCAACATAAACATAAATCATCAAACAAACGTAATAATCGCATTTAAAACCGACCGAAATCAGCATAATATTTCCTTTGTAGGTGGCCCATATGAGCAGGACGAAGGTGTTTTAAAATTTTTTATGAAGGCTATAGCTTCGTTTGAAGGCAGCACCTATTTTCAGGTTTCAAGTACGGATTTAAAGGCAGGGATGTAGCGCCTTATGTTAAAACGAGACAGAGCGATTGGCAAATGTCGTAGCGCAATTAATTTTGTTACGGGTGAAATGACAGATCGCATTGTTTTCGGTTCCGTTCGGGATTTTCAGGAAATTAACTGTTTACTATGGCCAGCGCGGCCGGTGATGTGTTTCCTCACCTGATAAAATTGGCAAAGTTAATTGTAACCATACCAGCTAGCAGTGCATCTGCAGAACGATCATTTTCGGGCTTAAAACGTATTTACACATATCTGCGCAACACTCAAGGACAAGAAAGATTAATTAACTTGTCAATAATTTCTCTGGAAAAAGACCTTTTCCTGGATTTAAAACGTAGTTCTTTTACTTTTTATGACGAAGTGTTAAATGAATTTTTAAAGAAATATCGTCGTATTGAACTAATTTATAAAAAGTAATTTGTTAAATCCAAATCTAAGACATTTTCTAAATTAAAACACTAGAGACAAAATTTGACGAATAATGAGCGACATGTAAAGCGCTGGCGCCATAGGTACAAAGTGCCTAAAACTGTACTAAACCCGAAATTAACTTGACGCAGATCACAACGCGTTAATATGGGGACTTAAATGGAAAGTGTGATGAATGAAAATATATATTTAAAAAAAAATATTTTTGGTCGTGGTACAGGCAGAATATCAAGAATGAAGTAAAAATAAAATATACATACAACCAAATTTAATCTAATTTAATTTCAGAAATTTAATAGTAGTTGACCGAATTTTTAACAAAATTTGGGCGTGGCATCAAAAAATTTTCGGCTACGGCGCATTGCCCTCCGGCGGTTTTCCTTTTTCCCCGCCAAATCTTAATGCCTTCCCTGTTTCCAATGTCACTGCACGCCACTGATCAATTGACCACTAGCTGTTTGACCGGACAAATTCGGTCAAAATATTGTAGCATTTTATTTTGGTTTTAACAGTTTGCTATCAACATTATTTATGAATTTGTGATCACATCCAGTTGACCCAAAATCCCAAAATTTCTACGATCGTGCAATATCGGCATCGTTTACGGCAGGACAGGTGGCAGCTCGTTTATTTTGTTGTTTCCCGATATTCCACGGCGACATTGCAGCGCTTAACATTTCTTTTCATATTATTATTGTGATTATTTGTTGGTGTTTTTACAAATAATAATAGAAATAATTTAAAATATTTGTATTGTTTTATTTTATTTTCAAATTTATTTTGGTCAATTTGTAGGGTAAAAATATGGTTTTCACCCTATTTACCCAAATCTTGTAAATTGTTGTATTTAATGTTTAATATTATTATTGTTATAGATCACATATTTCCACCTCTATAAACCTAGCAGAATAAGGTGCTCAAAATTGAAAATTTTTTTATGGAAAATTAGGTGCTAGTTAGGTGCTAATTAGGTGCCAAATTTAAAATTTAGGTGCTCCTATGGTTTTTGAGAAAATTATATTTTTGTGTTGTTCTGCTAGATCAGGGATGCACAAACCGCGGCCCGCGGGCCGCATGCGGCCCTCTGTTGGTATGTATGGGGCCCGCCAACGAATTTTAAAAGCGATATTTTTTTGTAGACTTTAAAAAAGTTAAACCTCTATTGGACATTTTCAGCAATCCTTTTAACATTTCACCCAAAAATGCGCCGGAATTAATGCAGCTGGAATTAATAGACTCTCAAAATGATGATAATTTACGAAACAAATTTAATGAATGTAATTTACTAAAATTCTACCATTGCGTTGATAAAAACGCTTATAAAGAGTTGCGAATAAATGCATTGAAATGAGCAAGCTTATTTGGATCAACGTATATTTGTGAACAAACGTTTTCAGTGTATGATGAAACTTAATAAAACGAAAAACCTAAACCGTCTGGCAAATGAAAATTTGGAAAATTTTCACGTGCGGCGACAAGTAATGTAGAACCAAATAAAAAAAAAACTCAGTTCAATGCAATGTCATGCATCAAAATAATAAAACATGAAATATTACATTGTAATGATTAGATTACCTTATGATTACATAATTATAACAAAGATTTTTGAAGGTTCTTTTATTTTTATCATTGTATTTCATACTATTTAAAATTTTTTTTTGTGTTAATAAGTATTGTTTGTAGTGGCCCGTCCTTGGCTTATATTTTTCCCGAGTGGCCCCTGTTCCCTATAAGTCTGTGCATCCCTGTGCTAGATTAACGTTAAGCTAGCAGAACATTACTGTCAAATAAGCTAATCAAGAACAAAATGTAGTACCAAAATTAGGTGCTTATTGAATATCTAAAAAAAAATTTAATTAGTTAGGGTTTTTAAAAAATACCGCCATGTTCTGTTAATTTTAAATTTTGAAAATTGAATTAAAAAAATGCTCTGGTAACAACGAACAAACCGGTTGCCGATATACCTTTTAGACGGAATTTGTTCCTCTTAAAATTAGCAGAACATGGCGGTATTTTTTAAAAACCTTAACTAATAAAATTTTTTTTTAGATATTCAATAAGCACCTAAAAAGCACCTAATTTTGGTACTACATTTTGTTCTTGATTAGCTTATTTGACAGTAATGTTCTGCTAGCCCAACGTTAATCTAGCAGAACAACGCAAAAATATAATTTTCTCAAAAATCATGGGAGCACCTAAATTTTAAAATTGGCACCTAATTTTCCATACAAAAATTTTCAAAACGAAAATGTTTAATATTTGCTCTATATATTTGATTTTTCTGGCTTTGGGAATGTTTTCTTGATAAAGAGTTATAATAATTTTAAAGCACCTAAATAGCACCTAATTTTGGATAAATAAGTTATTATTTGTTAATCCTTATAATAAAACTGTTCTGGTAGCTCAGCGTCAACCTAGCAGAACATGGCGGTATTTTTTAAAAACCTTAACTAATTAAATTTTTTTTTAGATATTCAATAAGCACCTAATTTTGGTACTACATTTTGTTCTTGATTAGCTTATTTGACAGTAATGTTCTGCTAGCTTAACGTTAATCTAGCAGAACAACACAAAAATATAATTTTCTCAAAAACCATAGGAGCACCTAAATTTTAAAGTTGGCACCTAATTAGCACCTAATTAGCACCTAACTAGCACCTAATTTTCCATACAAAAATTTTCAATTTTGAGTACCTTGTTCTGCTAGGTTTATAGAGGTCATATTTCCTCATGCTATCTATTTTTTGTGACTAGTATGATAAATTGTATATTCTACTCTTTTATGATGAATAAAGAAATTTGAATTGAATTGTCATTGATTAAGGGTATAACCCAAACCGGATGATATTATGTTATTAAACATAAGCTATAACAATAACAATACTTACTAGAGTTTAAGGTTAAGTTCAAGGTTTAGTATTTATATCGACTGATTTGTATACATAGAACAATTAGATGAGATTATAATTATTAGAGACAGTATTACATAGATGTAGTGCTCAAGTAAATATACGGTTTATACACATTCTCTATCTCATCATTATACAACACCCGATAGTTCCAGTTCAAATTGCTCTTGACCGGTCAAATGACCAATTAATTGACCAAAAATAATTTGACCGGGCAATTCCACAACCCTGGGGGTGCAGGTATTCTTGTGAAAATATATGTCCAGTGGCCTATAATATCCAGTATAAAATTTCCACCATAGAGGAAGAGACAATTTTGAGATAGGCGCCTAATTTGAGATAGCTCCGTATATTAACGTATATGTAACGTCATCTAACAAAAGTGGCGTAAACTTACTCAAATAAACTAGACTGCAGTGGTAAAGAGTTCGTTGAGCGCGTCAGTTTGTTTATTTCTGCGCAGGTACGTTTTTCCTCCGATTTGAGTCGTAAAGTTGTTTTGATAGTGTAAATAAACCGGCATTTGCAGTCAACGTAAGTGGAAATAAAATATTTTATGTGTCGAAGTAGTTAGTTTAGGTGTTGCCTAATGATGCATGTCTTATTAAAATTTGGCTATATTCTTTCATAACTAACCTAAAATATTGTTGTAAATTTTTATAACGAGAATTCCTAATTTGAGGTACTAAATGGTGTTGTATTTAAGACTATCTCAAATTAGGCACCCAATACAATATTTTGATATTTTATTACAGATGCCTAAAAAACACAAGAAATGGGACCCTCACGCTATGGTAAAAGCTGTGCGTAATAAAGAGATGGGATATCTAAATGCCTCAAAAGTTTTGGGTGTAGTGTCTCAAATTAGGCAACCTTTTATTTTATGGGAAAATTGACAAAAACCAACTTTAAGTCCAATAACTTCTCTAGATAGCCATTTTAATGTAAATTCTTTGTTGCGATGTTTTGTTAATACACCAAGCAAGCGATTTTGTACAATAATAATAAAAATTTGTTCAATGATGAATTTTATTTCGAATTTACAAAAAAAGTGTCTCAAATTTGGGTCCCTTCCTCTATTCTGTTTGTAATCGTTGGGGAGTGTCATTGATAGGCTAAATCCAAATTTTCGACCATATCCTGCCTATGCGTCGAACAATTTCGTTTTTGTTAAATAACTCGCCGATTTTCAACTTTCGACTAAACATGATTATTACAGAACTTGTAGAAAATACAATTCTCTACAACTTTTATTACAACAATTTTTTGTCTCACATCGATATTTTCCGTTTTAAATATAAAAGAAAGGTGAAATTAAATTATTTCATTTTATTGAGTTTATTTTAAATTTTAGCGCATTTATGAGCATATACAGGGTGTTTCAGTAAAGGTGGCCACCGGCCATATCTCGGAAACTACTAAGCATTGAAACTGGGGGAAAAAAATTATGATTAAAGTGGTCATGAGAAAATTCTGGAAATTATTTTTAAGTTCCGCATTTCGCCACAAGGGGACACAATTGAAAATTAATTTTTAAAATTCTAAATTTCTCCGAAAATTCCTATTATATGGTATACCTCTGGTTACATCATTAGAAAGAATAGACAATTCTGCATCATTTTGGTTTAAGGCTCATTGGCGTACCGACCTTGATAGGAGTGGGGGAAGCTATTGAAAGTGTAATCATTAAAATCGCTATAACTTCTAAATGACTTATCCAATTTTACTAAATGTAAGCTTTTTTGGAAGAGAAAGGAAAGTACTTTTAACTGTCTATAAGAACACAATTATTGCTTCGATAAAAGTGTTAAAATGTATTGTTTTGGCAATAACTCTGAAACCAACAAACATATCGAACTGCGGTTTTTACGGTTTTTCTTGCAAATTTTATCTACTTTCCGATTATGATGTCGTAGTTATACCGTATGAATCGTGTACCGTTGGATACAACAATTAAAAGTGCTTACCTTTCTCTTCCATACAAGCTTAAATTTAGTACAATGGCATAAGGCGTTTAGAAGTTACAGCGATTTTAATGTTTACACTTTCAATAGCTTCCCCCACTCTAATAAAGGTCGGTACGCCAATGAGCCTTAAACCAAAATGATGCAGAAGTGTCTATTCTTTCTAATGATGTAACCAGAGGTATACCATAATATGAGCATTTTCGGAGAAATTTAGAATTTTAAAAATTAATTTTCAATTGTGCCTCCTTGTGGCGAAATGCGGAACTTAAAAATAATTTCCAGAATTTTTCATTATCATTTTAATCATAACATTTTTTTCTCTAATTTTCAATGCTTAGTAGTTTCCGAGATATGGCCGGCGGGCACCCTTAATGAAACACCCTGTACAATCTTGTGGCGAATGAAATTCTCGAGGTAATTCTAGACAACTTTTCTCCCAGGATTAATATTTTAGGTCCTACGTCTGCAATAAAGGAAAATAGGGAAGTGAAAAAATTATTTCACAAATTTTATTATTTATTATTAAGTAGACACTTATTTCAAAAAATGTATTTATATTTTTTCTTCTTTTTCCTGCCAAGTTAACTTCAGCGGTTTCATCTTATCTTATCACATTTCAAATTATTTAAAATACTATCCCGAAACTCATTGTTTGTAATTACCGAAACGTGACGTTGGCGGGCTCAAGCACAAATAAAGCAATAATAGCTTTTAAAGTTAAATGTTTATAATAATTGCGGTTCCACTGATAATGACGACGTTACTGATGATTGGGACGCGTCGCAGTTTTGTCTATGTACCTACTTCCGCCAGCCTTTTGTTGGTGTAAAGTGACCCACAGACTACGTACTTGTTGGAAACTTTGTTCGTGCACGTCGACGAATGAAATTACGACGCGAAACTGCAGTATTGTCCACTAGTTCAGCAAAAAACTACGTAATTATAAAGACAATACCGGGTGTCCACGGAAGGTGGTTCGCCCCTCTTACTTTTTTGTTTTTCAAGATAATGGAATAAAATTTGGGGGATTTGTATACGACATAAAACTGCATTTTTTGACAGGTTACTCAACATTATGGAGCTTCCGGTTTAACCGAAAGTTACATAAACTTTCGATTTTTAAATGGGACACCTGGTATATTTTTCCTTTTTTTGCCTCCATATGATATTCTAAATATAACGATATGTCACTTGTCACTTTTTGTCACCCAGAAAATATTTTTTTCCAAATTTATTGTTTTATCTAGAGGGTTATGAATACCTTAAAATCACTTACATATTTCAGTTCTTTAATCTTGGGACAAATACAATTTTACTATTTTTGGTCCAATGCCATGTGCCGTGTAAAATTTAATCTTTAAAGTTTATAACTCATTTTTGTTAAACGGCAACATGGTGGCTCGTCGGGTTAAGAAAAAAGATAATTTTATTACGATTATTTTGATACCACACACTATAAGGTTTTAGCAAAGCTGCCATTAAAAAACTTTAAAAAGTTAACTTGGAACTTTCCTAAAATGAAGCATCTTTTGAGAATAAATTTAGATTTAAATGCATCAAGTAGCCTGTGACCAGCAAAACTGATAAAAGAAAAATTGAAAATGAATTCTTTCTACATTCTCCAAACACATATCAACTTTTTCACTCCTTGTAAAACTATTATTTTCCATGTTTTTTAAAAAACCTAATTTACTTTGGCAGAAGCTGTCGGCATGCCAATTTTCTTCGACATGATTTTGTTTTATCAGATTTGCTGATCACAGGCTACTTGATGCATTTAAATCTAAATTTATTCTCAAAAGATGCTTCATTTTAGAAAAGTTCCAAGTTAACTTTTTAAAGTTTTTTATTGGCAGCTTTGCTAAAACCTAATAGTGTGTGGTATCAAAATAATCGTAATAAAATCCTCTTTTTTCTTAACCCGACGAGCCACCATGTTGCCTTTTTAAAGATTACATTTTACACAGCACATGGTATTGGACCAAAAATAGTAAAATTGTATTTTTCCCAAGATTAAAGAACTGAAATAAGTGATTTTAAGGTATTCATAGCCCTCTAGAATCTAGATAAAACAATAAATTTGGAAAAAAAAATATTTTCTTGGTGACAAGTGACATATCGTTATATTTAGAATGCCATAGGGAGTGAAAAAAAAAAGAAAAATATACCAGGTGTCCCATTTAAAAATCGAAAGTTTATGTCACTTCCGGTTAAACCGGAAGTTGCATAATGTTGAGTCACCTGTAAAAAAATGCAGTTTTATGTCGTATACAAATCCCCCAAATTTAATTCCATTATCTTGAAAAACAAAAAAGTAAGAGGGGCGAACCACCTTCCGGGGACACCCGGTATATTTATCAGGAGTAGTCATAAAATAAAAAAGGACAAGCTAAAACAAGGTAAAAGACTGGCGTTTAAAGAAAAACCAGTGTTCCCATATTAACCTGTTAAGCGATCTGAAACTGGACCCCGGAGATTTAATGTTCGATAAAGACGGAAGACGGCGATGCACTTCATTGAAATCTAATAAATACTTTCTGCTCATCTGATGATCACCAGTCGTGTTTAAACAATTCGTTGGAAACAAACTAGTCGGAACTTGTTTCCCAAGTCTGTCTCGAATCTGAAAGTTAGCTAGGATTTGATAGACGGCTTTGGAAACATTTGTTTTTTTATTTTCGTCTCGATTGAAATTAAATGTGCTGTCAAAAAAAGTCAAAACTGGTGTATTTTGTCTTCATTTTAAGTTCTATTTTAACGTTTTGTACTTATTTGTACGAAATAGATTATTTATGAGGCTGTAAGTCTCGATTTTGACCAAAAAAAAAAAAGAAAGGGATAATAGATATATCCTATTTATATTTGAATTTTTAATTTGAAATGGTATGCAATTTTCTTACCTGTGACAATTTGTTTTTTGAATAAAGTTCCGTGTACAAAGCGACAGATGGAAATAATTTATTATTATACTGTGCATGTAATAAGGTAAAAATTGCGTTTTTCGTCGTAACAATTTCAATGAGAACTTAGCCTTTCGTGCTTTGAAGTTGACCATTATTAATAATTGGAAACATCTACATTCTAGGGATTTATAAGGATTTATTAAATTTATGCACAGAAAAGCAGTTTTTTGAAACGACTAAAAACCACAATTTACCTTAAAATCCTTGAAAGTAAACACGTCGATTTTCAGAACTGAAGTAAAAACAACAATTTCTACTGGTAACACGATACTTTCTAGTCTATCTAGATGTCATATTATGTCATCTATCCTAAGAATTCTAGAGATGATGTGTTTGTTTTAACAGGAAAGGTTATGTAATTGCACAAAACACGAAAGTAAACAAAACTATGACCGGCTGACCAACATCTGCCTTGTTCTACCAGCTCCAGAATATGTCTGTCTTTCTTCTTTGTATGCCAAAAGCATAAAAATAAATACTCTGATCAACGCAGCACTTCAGTGCGCATGCGAATCGTCAATAGTTAGGCAAATCAAATTGACGATAGAAAATGGCATCGTTAATCCCACCTTAACAATTTTTGTTATTGATGTGAGAAGATAAAATATTATCTGTTATATTTTGACAATTGGCGCGATATATTTCCTAATCACAGTTCGCAGGAATGTGATACAAAGAAAAAAAAGAGCTAAAACTAAAGCAAAAGCGCACTCTCAAAACTCGCTGTCAGAACATTCCATTTTTTTCACCCAGTTGCCTTTGATATCAGTATGTCAGGTACGCTGGTCAATTAAGTTCTTGTTTGATTTGCTCTATAATAGGCATAAGACTTAAAATACTAATCCTGGAAAAAAAAGGTTAGGAGTAAAATTGTCTAGAATTTTATTCCCCACAAGATTGTTTATCTTCATAAATGCGCTAAAATCTAATATAAAGTAGATAAAATCAAATAGTTTATTTTACCCTTTTAGGTTTAAAACGGAAAATATCGATCTTAGACAAAAAATTGTTAAATTGAAAGTTGTAGAGAATTACATTTTCTACAAGTTTTGTTGCGATCATTTTTAGTCAAAAGTTGAAAATGGGCAAGTTATTTAAGTAAAACGCAAATCCCCTTAAAGTCAAAATATAGGAAGAATATGGATGACCCCTCCTTATAATTGCAAATAGAAAATTGTGGAATTTTTTTTTTCATTTCAAATATGTACTTTCCGACTGTTTAACGGAAAAATAAAATTAATGTCAACAGATCATTAAAAATCACTTGCTACCATACGAAGATCTGCCATTGTTGATTGTTGTGGCTTCAGCAAGACCTCGATCGCAAACACACAGACAAAACGATTGGTACTATTTGGTACTGACAACGTATACCGAGTCAAAATGTGAAAATTAAATATGGGATTTATTATATTAAACTGTATAAAAGGTTTTCTTGCTTGAAATAAAATATGTAAAAAAAGCCTTACCTTTTTCTTAGCCGTATCTGTCCTTTTTACCCAAATATCCTCGATACTCTCACCACTGTCAACTGCAGGATTACTCGCAGATTGATTCTTCATGGCTATCAACGAAGAATCGAAAAATTTGGCGTCGTAATGTGGACTCGTTAGTGGACTCGTCAGCGGGCTCGTATTAGCAAATATCGAATACGCCGGCATCCTTTTTTGCTGCTTCGAAGGCACTGCCCCAACGGTATTACTCTGTCTATATCTCTGGCGAGAGGCAAAAATTTTAGCCGCTTCAGACATATATTTCTTTTTACTAGCCTCACTTGTAAATGTACTACTAGCACTATTTGAAGAGGCACTATTGGTACTATCACTTGCTGCAATACTACTTGTTTCATTTGGAGCGGTTGTACTTGTGGTGGTTTCAGGGTGTTGTTTAGTTTTGACTATCACAAATTTGTGCGTAGGTCCCGTGACGGTGTCTATCACAGATGTCTTAGAACTACTTGAAGATTCGGAAAGAGACTTATCACTGCCGCTTATCACTGACGCGTTTGATGAAGGCACTGTACTCTGAAAATTTAAGATCGGTTGGTCATGGGATCAGAAAGAAGTTACAGAAGTGTGATTATCTCTCCAACTTTTTCTTTTGAGCACCTAAGTATGTCAGTACAATACAGACCCTCGTATTACAATTTTAAATAATAATGTTAATAAAAACAATAAATAATCTTAACTAGGTAGCACCTATTATCCAGATTTATCTTTCCTACTTCTACTCTACTATCAATTCATAGTCTTAACTCCTGGTAGAGGATTAGACCAATGATATGCTACCAATGGATAAAACAATAACAAATAACTAATGACATAATCGTCTCTGAAGCAAATCAACATGCAAATTGCGCCCCTCCACTTCGTTTGCCTGTCTAAAACCGAGTCTAAAACATTGTAAAAAATCTGCAGAATGGCAACGCAGCAGTAAGAGATCTGCCTAAACAACTGTTTTAGTGGCATGTCATTGGTTTGAGGCTATGACATTGTTTCATTTATTTTTGCCCAGTGTTGCATTGAGCCTAATGAATAAAAATGTAGCGATTGCTTTTTCTTATAAAATCGAAGTAATTTCTTGAAAGCCAATGAATAAAAACTAAAGTAATTGCTTTTGCGTCCAGCAATTGCTTAAAAGTGCAGGAATTGCTTCTAGTCAATGCTTTTTCTTAAAAAATAGAAGCAATCGCTATCGTTTGCTTAAAATGTGATGAATAAATTAAGGAATTGCTTTTTCTATAGTGTAGCAATTGCTTTCAACTTTTTAAGGTAGTTCGACCCCTGCATCATTTGCTTGGTAGCAGTCAACTTTAGTTCTCCGCGGCATACACGTGCGTTGCTCTTAATTTGTGTCTTCAATTATGGCTGAATATATGAACGCCCGTAAAAGAAATATCTAGAGTCTAGAGTGTACGTAAAAACTGCAGATATGATTTCAGAAGGTTATATCGATTTGACTGCGAAAATGTTGAGTGGTTGGCAAATTATTTTTTAACTAATACTGGTAAAAGGAAGGAGCACTGTCGCCCTTAAATAAGATTACAGTATTTCTGTGGAAATTGTCGGATCCGGGCTTTCAAAATTCTGTAGGTGAAGAACTCGGTGTTCACCAAACTACTGTCTGTAAGACATACACTTCTGTAATGGATGCAGTTTTTGAGAAGGCCAATATTTTTATTAAATTTCCTACAAGTGCTGAACCTGTTGTGGAAGCTAAACGGTTGTGGTTAAAGAGATTTATTTATGTTTCATTTGTGAACGAATATCAATTGCTTGTCTTTAATTTCTTCATCACTACTATTACTTTCCTCATTTTCACTGAAATCTGCCATATCACAAATATAAGTTTCCTATTTTCCACAAAAACGTAACAGATTACTATTGTGCTAAATAAATAGACCAACGTTGTTGTATTTACGTCAACTCTTTTGCAAATTAGGCACCAAACTGAACATAAAATCTATAATCTGAACAAGTGGATAATCCACATCTAAACTTGTGTTGAATAAGCATTTGCTACAGAGGTGTAAGAAAAACAACAATTGCTTCAAAATTTTATTCATATCCAGATCTAGCAATCGCTTTTACTCATAGCATTCGCTAGTCATCAAGCAATTGCTTTTACTAAAAAGTAATTGCTTCAAGTAATTATTGCTTAATTTTTATTCATTAGGCTCATTAACAGCGTTTTCAGATTTTCGGTTTTATGTAATAATTGCTGTTTTTAGTGTTTTGTTGTATTTTTTTGGAGACTATAAATAAAATGAATCGCCAGTGTTGTCAAGTATGCGACTCGGTATGCGACGAGTTACTTTTCATAGGTGAGTAAATAAAAAAATTGGCTCCACTCCCAGCTCCTCGCCGCCTCTCTCCTACAAACGATGTTGTCAATACATTTTAATAGCATTTATGAATGACATGTGTCATCTATAGGTAGCAGATCATTGGATAAGACCGTAAGTTAGAAGATTTTTTTTTGCCGCGCCACCTATGTGTGTAGGTTTTTAATGCACCAATAAATTTAACATAATGAAATGCACATGCTACTCTCTCCTAGACATTTTCTGATTTAAAGTCTCTAAAAATATGTAAATTAAAACGAACATTTGAATAATTTTACAGTATCTACAATTAAAACGAAATAAATATATTGCCTTTAAAGCCAAAGCATTCTTTAAACATTCAACACAACAGACAAAAAGCAAGTTACATAAAGGCTATTCAATCACTTTCGAAAACATTAGTTATTAATATTTCTTTCCAAGGAAAAATAAACTAATAGATTTTTTTAAGGGAATCTGAATTAGATTAAGTTGCCTTTTTTAAAAGCAATTTATCATAATCACAATTGGCTTTTCAAAAGAAATTTATTATAGTGGGGTAGTTGTCTATTCTATGCATAGGAAATTTATCACAGAGGCGTTGCCCTTTTTTCAGAGCCAATTGTTTCGAGGAAGTTTAAAAAAACGGCCATTTAAGGTAGGAGTATCAACATGCTTGCCAACCTATAACCTATTTTGCTTAGATTTATTTAAGTTTTCTAGCTTTTATACAAAATTTAAAGAAAATCATTATCGACTTAATATTCTACAGGTAATAATTGACATATTTAATAAATATCAAGGAATTTTATAACTTATTTTGGGAGAATTGTATAGCGAAAAATATCGGGTAAGATTTTTTTTAACATTATTATGTCATTGTCATTCATTGTTCTTTTACTATACAATTCTCCCAAAATTAGCAATGAAATAAATTGATATTTTTGTAATATATCAGATACTACCTAAATAATGTACCGACGATATTGATTTTCTTTAAATGTTAGTTATTAAAATAATAAACTCAAAAAATCAACGCGAAATAGGTTATAGGTTGGCAATAGATTGAATGACGTTGAGAATTCAACCTTAACTAATTTAACAGAGTTTCCTAGTCAAAGTCAATTTAAACGACCTTGCCTCTTTAGAGGAAATTTATTATGATTGCCTTCTTAATGGACACTCCTTAAAGATTTATTACATATTACTATGGTATCTTTTTCTTTTGAGGGAATGCATCTCAGATTGTGGTAAGACATTTTTTCAATCATTCAAACCAAATTCCTTAAACTGGTGCTGGCTACTGCTTGATGGACAATTATTACAAAAAGACGACTGGGTAAAATTTCCATATACAGTGTGACCATTAAAGTCCGCATCATATGAATTTTTTTTTATTACTAGCTTTATTCGAAATTTGACTTTGGCATCAAATTCTGCTTCGATCGAGATGAAAATTAAGCAAAAAAAATAGTTGTCACGTGATTCGCATTATCTGTCAAATTTTAATTTTTTCCAAAAAATAATTTAAAAGTGGGGTTATTTCTGAAATTAGTCAAAAAAGTTATTAGAAAAAGTTTGTTTAAATGCAGTTTCTAGCCAACATGCAAAATTTCAGCTGCATAAGATAATTTTGATTTTCTACCCACCACTAAAATTTATTTTCCACTTAAAAAACACTTTACTGATGACACTGTGTTCTTTTTTGTCTTAATATTAAGGTGTATTACTTTCAGTAACAAACTACGTTTTCAAAAATACTTATTTTATGAAGTTACCTTATACAGGTTCAAAAACAAATAAACTTTGCATCACATGCGACGACCAAATTTTAATAGCCCAATTTTGATTTTGTAGAAAAACACACATTAAATATGGCGCTACTTTAAAGACTGTGTGTATGATGTATCTGAAATAAAGCATTGCCAAAACTAAGAAGTTTTATATAGGATGCGTCGAGTCTTATTTTGCAAAAGTTTTGCAATTTACATAATATGGGTAAAAAATCAAAATTATCTTATGCACCTAAAATTTTGCATGTGGGCTAGAAACTGCGTTTAAAAAAACTTTTTCTAATAACTTTTTTCGATACTTTCAGAAATAACCTCACTTTTGAATTATTTTTTGGATAAAATTAAAATTTGACAGATAATGCGAATCACGTGACTACTATTTTTTTGCTTAATTTTAATCTCGGTCGAAGCAGAACTTGATGCCAAAGTCAAATTTCGAATAAAGCTATTAATAAAAAAAAATCCCATATGATGCGGACTTTACTGGTCACACTGTATAAGGTATCCAATAACTAAGGAGCCATACAGCAATAATAGGAGAGAACTTAAAAATAGGTAATTTATCTTAAGCGCAAACATTAGTGACGCATTCGCCATTTCATTTTTTGTCAATATTTTTTGTAGCAGTCAAGGGCGTCCATAGAGCGTTTTTCAGGGGGGGGGGGGGGGGGGCAAAAACTTAAACAATACTTTTTATATACAGTGTCACCAGTAAAGTCCGCATCATATGGGATTTTCTTTTATTAATAGCTTTATTCGAAATTTGACTTTGGCATCAAGTTCTGCTTCGATCGAGATGAAAATTAAACAAAAAAAATAGTAGTAACGTAATTCGCATTATCTGTCAAATTTTAATTTTTTTCAAAAAATAATTCAAAAGTGGGGTTATTTCTGAAAATATCAAAAAAAAGTTATAGGAAAAAGTTTTTTTAAATGCAGTTTCTAGCCCACATGCAAAATTTCAGCTGGATAAGATAATTTTTATTTTTTACCCATATTTTGTAAATTGCACCACTTTTGCACAATAACACTCAACTTAACCTACATAAAACTTCTTAGTTTTGACAATGCTTTATTTCAGATACATTTTTTTAAAAGTAGCTTTATATTAAATGTGTGTTTTTCTACGAAATCAAAATTGGGCTATTAAAATTTGGTCGCATGTGATGCAAAGTTCATTTGTTATTGACCCTGTGTAAGGTAACTTCATAAAATAAGTATTTTTGAAAACATAGTTTGTGTCTGAAAGTAATACACCTTAATATTAAGACAAAAAAGAACACAGTGTCATCAGTAAAGTGTTCATTATGTGGAAAATAAATTTTTGCTTAACCCAACGGAAAGTTTATCGATTTAATTTAAAATCTCTTTATTTTTTTTTTTATTTTTTTACCTTTAGTCACAAACTACGTTTTCAAAAATACGTATTTTATGAAGTTACCTTATACAGGGTCAAAAACAAATGAACTTTGCATCACATGCGACCAAATTTTAGTAGCCCAATTTTGATTTTGTAGAAAAACACACATTTAATATGACGCTAGTTTAAAGAAAATGTATCTGAAATAAAGCATTGTCAAAACTAAGAAATTTTATGTAGGTTGCGTTGAGTCTTATTTTGCAAAAGTGGTGCAATTTACAAAATATAGGTAAAAAATCAAAATTATCTTATCCAGCTGAAATTTTGCATGTGGGCTAGAAACTGCATTTAAAAAAAATTATAACTTTTTTCGATATTTTCAGAAATAACCCCACTTTTGAATTATTTTTTGAAAACAAATTAAAATTTGTCAGATAATGCGAATCACGTGACTTTTATTTATTTACCTAATTTTCTTCTCGATAGATGCAGAACTTGATGCCAAAGTCAAATTTTGAATAAAGATATTAATAAAAAAAATCCCATATGATGCGGACTTTACTGGTGACACTGTATAATACTATTTATTTAACTTATGCCTAATGTATTCATTTATTAATATGTTTTTGTTTTTATTATGTAATTGTTCAGTTTAGTGATTTGTTGGTCTACTAACTGACCACTGTACTATTCAATATTTATACTGAATTATGAAATAAAATAGTAATGTGGGCGCCTAGGGGGGGCGGCAAGTGGCCGTTTTGCCCCCCTATGGACGCCCTTGGTAGCAGTTACCTACTACAGTCTTACGATTTTTACTTAACCCTGTCTTTATAATGGAGTTTACAAATTAAATGAATTGCCAATAGGTATTTATTGGAAAACCATATTTTTGAAAATATAGTAAGTAGGTAACTTACCTAACTACTTTACTTATATGAATGCCCTAAAAAAGTGTATAATCAACACAAAACAAAAAAAAATTAATGAATTGAAGAAAAAGTTAGAAAGATCACTTTGCGTTACAAAAAAATATCCATTGAAATAATGTGTAAATGTATCAAAATAAATTGCAGTGGATGCATTCTACGAAAGGCTTACATCCTTCAAAATTTAAAAGTTATTTTGACAATATAATACGCTCTATCCTACTTCTGATTTTCTGATCCCTACCGACTGATCCTTTTTCTCGTCGTCCTCATCTTCCTCTCGGCACTGCGAGAGTCGTCGAGAACTGACAGCCATCAGTCTCGAAGGCAAACTGTTACTGTGACTCTGAAAATAACGTTGAAAAAATAACGACCCGTTAGCGTCTTCCGCCTGAATCACTTCTTTTAACGGCGAATCTTCGACGTCGCTGTCGTCCGATGACGTAGTCTCGTTGGAATGGTTCGTAGATTGCTTTTTGATGGAAATTTCGGGAATGATTTGTTGCGATTCTTGGGTTACGTCAGTTTCCATCTGTGAAAAACCATTTTCTCGGGTCAATTCACGCGATGTTACTTATTATGTGTGGCTAATTTGAGTTTATAGAATGGTTTATACTGTGCACAGTGGCATAGACCATAGACCTACACCTGAACTGAAAGAATGACACTGACAGGAAGTTCATCGAACACCTCGTCGTACCCTGATCACGAAAAAGTCATAGTGTCTATATTATGTGCATAGGTATCTTGTAATAGTAATAATAATTTATGTTATAGACAACTTAGCAATTGGCATGTAAAATAAAATCAAAACTGTTTAACTGAATGCAGAGAAAAGTTTTCAATTTAAGAAAAAATTATATACTTAGGTATAATTTATCCAAACTCAGTTTGATGACATAAAAAAGCGTTTAACAGGCTCAAAGAGACCGACCTCACAACCAGGTTTGTCAGATCTATTTTTTAAAATTCTTGTTCTTTTTATATCAGTATTCAATTGTTAGTCAGTAACTCTCTTTGAAAGCTAGTTTACAAATATACTTTAAACTAAGAATTTTTGAGTGTGAAAGAGAGAAAAACATTAATATTATTATAGGTTTTTTAGTCCTTAAGAAATATTATTTAGAAAAAAAGAATTAAAATTAAAATAAAAAGGGTTTTCATTGTTAAAAAACAGCTAATTAACAAACAATTGTTTCTCGTATACTTATATATTATATTAACAAACCCGCAAATTTGGTAGAACTGGCAATCGTGCATAATTTATGCACGTCTCGAACACTGTCTCCCAATCTGTGAATGATACTAAGACAAACGCAATTGGAAATTTATATGTTCTAGACAAGAAAGGAGGAATATTTTCAGCGAATCACGATATTTCTTATATACCAGCTAAAAGATAATTAAGCCATCATCACTGTCATGTCAGTTATTAATAGTTTCTTAAGGAAAAGGACAGTGGAGTAGGTGGTTTAACATATTTGCTATAATTTACGTATTTAATTTTGGTTTATAACTGTGTGGTTTTGGACAGATATGTTTTTACTTGGTACATTTTATTATCAGCAATGGCTTTTTAGCGATAATTTTAAACAGCAGATCAAGGTGAATTATATTGGTGCCAACATGTTCGATGGAGTCGGCCTTCGAGAGCGCAACAAGTCCGGAATTGAGAAATAAAGATTTACATGTTCAATGTAAACGTATTATTTTAATTTTAAGCGCAGCTGTCCTTGATAATATTCGGCAGGTAATTTACGACACGAGTAGCGATGTATGGAAAAATTGCGAAGCCCAAGTTACTGTAGATATGGAATATCCCTGTTTTATCGCCTATAGCACCGATAGTGATCCAACCTGAAAACGATTCTACTTCTGAAAATTATGATGCTTCCATCAATTCAATTGTTACTGCATTTTAAATCAATAATGTTCGTTTACAACGTGTTACCTTACCTATTAAAATTGTTTTATTTATATTGTACCTATTATCATTTAAAAAATTTAAAACAATATATACCCTATGCATTTTAATTATTTGGATTTACGACGCCTATGATTAGGAGTTTAATGCTTTTTTATGGTAAAGTTGCTTTATTTATATTATGTATTATTATCATCTTAAAAAATTAAAACAATACTCTGCGCATTTTAATTATTTGGTTGGCGACGCCTATGGTTAGGAATTTAATACTTTTTTATGTTATTAAATTAACCTGAGAAACAATATACCTCTAAGTACTGAGATTTTAACTCAGAAGCTTTTGAGTACCAGTCGAACGCTCTGCGGAGTTGACGGAGATATTTTTTGATTAAAATCTGTATTTGACCTGTATTTCGCCGACCTTCCACATAGTTTCCGAAAACAAGGTCAAATTTGGGACACATTTTTATCGCAGAGGACTATCGCAGGAAAAGCTTATAATTTATTTTATCGTCACAGCAGTGTTTTAAACATCCTGTATTTTATTGAGATCATTGATTACGAAGTCTGTGTGAGGCACAGTGAAAAAATAGTCAATCGAGCAACCATCGAACCATCGAACCATTGAGCCAACAAACTTATCCATGTTTCTCTAGGCAAGCATTCAGAATTGAACTGGCTATTCCATCGACATAACTGCATGAGGGCCATGAGGCATAAAGGACTTGAGCTCGCATCATGGTGCAAAGAAAACGAGATATGAAATTGCGCATGTGGGCGGAGTGTACGACGGCGAGAACCGCGCCACATGACGCGGTTCTCGCCGTCTAAACCCCTAGTCCTAGAATCACGAAATTTCGAAGATGTCTTCTCCCTATAACGTAGGCATCCACCAAGAGGGGATTTGTCGAAAACCCCCTAAGGTGGTTAAACCAGGGGTTGACATTTTTATAGAAATTTCTGTATCTTAGAATCTAAAACTGTTGGAGGTTTAAAAATTGGTATATAAGTTCCTTTATTTAAATAATAATATACGTGTTTCGTCATTTTTCCCAAATCCACCTAGGGGTTAAAAAAAGGAGTGTAGTCTATTTTGACGAGGTATATAACGTTCTATAATTTTAAGCTTTATTGCCGAAAAATGGTACTATGCTTATAGGTACTGTTAAAATAGGCAAATACAGGTTTTCATGTTTTGGGAAACTTTGTCCCTAGGGGGGTAGAAATGGAGGTCTCATAAACAATCTATTTCGTACAAATTTTAAGTTCTAAACGTTAAAATAACTTGAAATAAAGACAAAATACACCAATTTGGCCAAATTTTGACAGCACATTGAACCCTTAACTGGTATCGTCGGGTCACTTTGGACCCGAGCTGATAAATTTCCCATCGTATTTTTTCTAAATAAGCGCGAAATAATTACAGCTATCGGGAGTTCTCCTAAAACACGCAGATGCGTTAGCCTGTTGAGTGGCAGTCGATTAATAGCACTCTAAGTCGGCGGTTCTAGTGTCTAATCTGGTAATATGTTTTAAAAGGTCCTTGCACATTTTTTTGTTTTTGGTTTTATATCAATAAGTATTTAACTATTTGAAAGAACAGCACTTTCTTTGAACTAACAAAAAAAAATTTTTTTGAATAATTTACATTTTTAGTTTTAGTACATTATTTAGATCAGTACATTTTTACATAAGGAATATACAGTTTTTTTACTTTTGCACGATACATTTTTATGTTAAACTTTTGCAGCCACCTCTTTGTTTAAAAAATGCTCTTACATAAGAATATAATAATAAATATAGGTATAAGAACTTCAATTTGATTTAGTCCCGTTTTTTTTATATACATAAGAAAAATGTCTGGTCAGAATTGACCCGACGATACCAGCTACGACTACTAAAATGACGATACCAGTTAAGGGTTTTTCAATCGAGAGGAAGAGAAAAACCAAATGACTAGGAAGTATTTATTAAATTTAATATATTTATTACGGCCTTTATGGCCTTGATTCCAGGGGTGGGAAGGAGGGGGGGGGGGGTTGGTCCGATCCACCCTAACTCTCCCTATCGGCGGCCCTGTACCTGTCACATTAATATTCATCAATCATACTAGAGGCGTGTTCGATTCGCTGGTTTCGGATCGATCTTAACTGATTCTAACTTATCTGATCTGAGGTGTTCGATTGGCAAATGAAGACTGTTCCCCCACTACCGTCAAAGAGATCCCAACCTGGGAAATTGCAGAATCATCAAAATCAGATCAGTTGTTTGTTTTGTTTACTTTATGGTTGTGGATGTTACAGTTTCATCCTGTCCCTGTTTTTAGATTTTCGTCGGGTATTTATTAGTATTCTTTGATTATGTCTTTTTTCAAGAAAATTAACTGTGATGTAGAAGTAGAAAGGGATGAATAACGTCTTTTTGAACCCATCTAGGTAAATAATATTTTCTGTATGTGAGTGAGAAGAGTTAAAAATAAAATATGTTAATTGTTAAGTTTGTGACTGTTTGAAGGTTGGAGACAATGATGTTTCTTGAATGATGAAAGAGTTTTGGACTTCCATTGTTTTTATTTGTATTAAATCACAACGTTTCAACTGGTAAGTATCTCCTGTCGTCTTCAGGTGAATACTAAATAAGTAAAGTAACTACAGGACTTATACTAGCTAGGTGCACTGAAGCATAACTGAGCTGGGTGCAGTCATGCGTTCAATTGGCACGCGATCTTATCCTAAGATTACGTCTATCTAACAAAGGTTTCCAGATATTTCTTATGTCTAATGATGGTTTACTAAAGCAGCCTGGATTCTGGTGAATAGCAGCAGCTTCCTTAAACTCTCTTTTCCTCCAGTGTGGTTCCTTATGTAGGATTTCAGCTTCTGACCACATGATATGGTGACCATGTTTCCAGGCATGGTCCAGGCAGCTGCACCTGATTTTTCGGTCTCTTCTTTTAACGCTCGTTTTAACGTATTGTTTTTGTGTTCTTTAATCCTTGTCTCGAGTGGTCTTAATGTCTCACCTATATAAGATTGGCCGCACTCGCAGGGGATCTGGTAGACGCAGTTTTTCCTATCTTTTTGACTTGTAGGCCTTGTCTTCGTCAGGTCGCTTTTTAGGGTGTCCCTCGAGTTGAATACGGTGTTAATGTTATATCGTTGTCCTAGTTTTCTTATTTTCTCAGATACTCGTTTGAGATACGGAGTATTGAGTGTTGGTTGTGTCTCTCTGTTTGCTTCTTGCGCGTTGGGTCGATTCTTACGATTTTCCAATATTGTAATATAATAATAATAATAATAATAACAATAATAATAATAATAATAATAATAATAATAATAAATTTTTATTAGTTCATTGGACTATTTAATTACATTTCAAATTTTAATTTTTTTCTTCTCTCTTGATAGATAGGTAATTACAATCTAGAAAGACTATTTTATTAGACTTTTTTACATAAAATTTGATTCTTTAATTTTTTTACAAATAGTTTTAAATTACACCTTTTAATTTCATTTCCTAACTTGTTATATTCTATAGCACCACTAAAAAATATTGATTTTTGAGTCGATTTCAAATTTGTATGATCCAAAATAAAGTAATTTTTTCCTCTTGTTTCATGAATATGAACTTCATTAAATTTTGTCAAGAAATTTTCATAATATGGTGCTGTTATATTTAAATTTATTTTATGAATAAAAATCAAAATACGAAATAATAAAAAATGTTCTATATTCATCCATTGTAAACAATTTAGCATTTCCGTTATTTTAGTGTATTTATTACATCCCAATATTATTCTCATTGCTCTATTTTGTAAAATCTGTAATCTGTTTTTATCTTGTTGTGAACATATATAAAATTGAACTACAAAAAACAAAATGAGGTAAAATAATACAATTGAAAATCATTTTTTTACTATAAATGCTTAAGTATCCGCTTAATCTATTTAGTACTCCTATTTTTTTTGAAATTTTTTTACAAATATAATCCATATAATAATAACTCCTAAATATTTAACATCTAGGAACGGTAATTGGACAATGGAAGTCCAAAACTCTTTCATCATTGTTTTACTTTAGTTCCCCGATTTATAAAATATTACTACGCTACTCTCGACTAATTTTTGAACATAAAAAATCAAAACCCAAACGAACAACTGACATACAAATCCGTGTTTCACCTTGGATCACTGAACTGATTTTTAAAATCAGATCGAACCAAATCTCTGTGCCAATCGAACACGCCGCAGAACCATAAGGCGGGGTGACACACTGGAGAAATAAGTTTCATGAAACTTGTTGCTGAAATAAGCTACGTCAAAATTTTTTTTTTATGTCAATGTGAATTTTGTATGCGAAACAATTTCGGGTCGCCTGTTTCACAAACACCAGTGTGTTCCGTCTCATTTAAATGTATGGGTTGTGTGATACTGAAACAAGTTTCCTGTTTCCTGCAACAAATTTCACTCACGAAACTTGTTTCTCCAGTGTGTCACCCGCCTTACATACAGCGGCAAAAAACCGGTTACAGAATCGCACTATTTGGGCGCCATAGGTCTGAGGTCAAAATTATAGCCCATTTCCAGAACATAAACTCTCAAAGCCAAACAACATCATGAAATAATGGGCTATAAAATCTGCGAATTTTCTGAAATATCCATACTTCTCAAAACTGTTTCAGGATAATGAATTACCAGTTCTTTGTAACAAGGTTATACACAAGCACTTATCGCGTGTTTTATTGACGATTAGTATTATTATTAAACTTTCAGTGTAAACAAATTCCGCGAGCGGAATTCTGAATTAGGTTTGCGCTGTATTAATTAATACATAGAACATTTAGATGGGCAAATTATCGATTTTAATTCTGGATATAAAAGGAAATATCTATAATAGGAAACCCGATATTGAGATCATTCTATTATGTATATACAGGGTGGCGCGCTCTATTCGCGGCGGTCTATTTACGAAAAGCCATTTTAAAAAGTTTTTATTGTAGGGTATACAGGATGTCCCAAAAGTAATGGGACACAGAGCAACAGCAGACTCCTTAAGGCGAAATAATGGGATTTATTTAAACTTGCCTTATCCCAAAATTGATAACCACCTGTAGGGTATACAGGGTGTCCCAAAAGTAATGGGACACAGAGCAACAGCAGACTCCTTAAGGCGAAATAATGGGATTTATTTAAACTTGCCTTATCCCAAAATTGATAACCACCAAGATACAGGGTGTCAATGTTTTAATTTTGTTTTCGTTTCTTTTCTTCTCCTATTTCTCAACGAAACGACATAGCAGCACAAAATTAAGGATTTTGGGGTTTTTTGAGGTGAGGAATTCAAAAGTATTTATAGTTTTTGTGTAACCAGTAGAGGGCGCTGCCTACGACATGGCCCATTCCTTTTAGCTGGCATAACTTTGTTTAGGCTTCTTATATCGATCCGACTATTAACAAAATAAGTTGCTTTACTTCTTTTACATCAAAAACGTATAACTTATTGAAGTCGCTGGGAGCAACCATTTTCAAGAATCACATTCGATATTTTTAATGCAAGAAATTTAAAATAATTGTGTATTCGTATTAGTATTATTTATCACAGCTGGCGTTGATTAAAAACATCTACGTTTCTAAAGCAACAACATGTTACACAAAGTATCATCTGTCAAAGTTATTAATTTTCGACGTACAATAAGTAGATATTATAAATTTTTTAGTAATGCATCGACATAATTTATTTTCCAATGCGGAAATGTGCGAAATTATCTAAATGAATAGTTCCCTGAACGTTGGATAGGCCGTGGTGGCCCCTTGCCTTGGCCGGCGCGAAGTCCGGATAAAAGAAGTAAAGTAACTTATTTTTTAATAGTCGGATCGATATAAGAAGCCTGTGCCAGCTAAAAGCCATGCCGTAGGCAGCGCCCTCTACTGGTTACACAAAAACTCTGGATAATTTTGAATTCCTCACCTCAAAAAACCCCAAAATCCTTTATTTTGTGCTGCTATGTCGTTTCGTTAAGAAATAATCGCAAAAAAACGAAAACAAAATTAAAATTTTGACACACTGTATCTTGGTTGATATCAATTTTGGGATAAGGCAAGTTTAAATAAATCGCACTATTTCGCCTTAAGCAGTCTCCTGTTACTCTGTGTCCCATTACTTTTGGGACACCCTGTATAGGTCCATTGGGACTATTTTAAAATTATTTTAAATTATACAGGATGATTAAAAAAAAATACGTACCAAAGTTATAAAAATTTAAATGGATTACTCTCGGATTACTCTGTATATTATTATACAGTTTGTATCAGCCAAATGAAATAAATTTGATAATAAATACATGGGGCGTGTCCGAAAAAACGCTCGGACACGTCGACTGGTATTTCTAGTTGCGCATTTTTTTCAATAAAAACTTTTTATACAGGGTGTGTCATGTAGCAGTGGACAATACCAACTTTCTTATTTTAAATGCAACACGCTGTATATTATTCAATTATTTATAGCTATCTATTTCATCATCAAAGAAGACATTGTTAAATAATTATCATTCGTCTTTATGGGCTGGGATATTATCTAATGAGATCCCCTGCTATAAGTATATAGACGGGAATAAAAAATATCGATAATTTTTACACTCCTATATCAATTTACATGTTAATTTGCTTGTCAAGGAGCATGAAAAATGTGAATTGGATAGTTTCCGGGAAACGATAACCCACAGGCATGGCTGTACTGAGTCATTATGGATGCAATAAAATTATTAATTTTATGGTTTTTGAGGCAGTTACCTATCAAATCATTCTTTTAAGCCCTAAATAATAATAATAATAATAATAATAATAATAATAATAATAATAATAATAATAATAATAATAATAATAATAATAATAATAATAATAATAATAATAATAATAATAATAATAATAATAATAATAATAATAATAATAATAATAATAAGTTTATTTAAAATTTAATAATATAAGTACCTAATAAATATGTTTATGTTGTCTTCGATAAACTTATTCTTCATTCCCCTGAAGCTGAGCTTGAATCATTAAAGTAGGTAGCTGGTGTCAGAATAGCCACGAAAAACAAAAAAAATTACGTAGGTGCTTAGGTTAAAACTCGGGTTAAAATAAAGGTCAACAAATTTTGAATATTTTTCGTATTCCAAAAGGAAACAATGTTAAATGCAAACCAATTGTATCCCTGGAGAAACCATTTGGATACTTTCAATTTAATATCTCTAGATTAGGTAAATAGGTATAGTTACCTACCTAATATTATAAAAAATTGTTTGTTCCTCCTGTAAAATATTATCAGCCGCCAGTTTGTCTGGCTGGGCTAATAGCCAGGCTTAATAAATAGAAATGTATTTAAAAATATTACGCATAGCCATCACCTTGCGTTCATGGGTGTAGGTGTAGGTGTGGTGTGCCACAAAGAAATTAGTATACTTACCTACTATTGTTTAGAGTTTAGATTATACAGACATGGGAAAAGTTGGGATCCCGTTAAATATCTCCCAAAGCACCTACTTTTTACTGCAATTTAATCAATTTTAGCGCATCCCAGTGTGTCTATCTCTATATACAGGGTGTTACAAATTCGATGCATTAGCATTGTTATCTTGGAAACTATTAGAGATAGAGGGTTGGCTAAATGAAGGCAAAGATTGATGGGTTAATGGCAATCACTGTACATTTTTGTGGGAATCACTTGGAAATTCCTAGGAATCACTTGGGAATCCATAGGAATCACATGGTAATCCCTAGGAATCACCTGGAAATCATGGAAAATATGCCAAAAGTGGCAATGAATATACTTAGATTTTTATGGGTGGTGGTTGACACCTCGGCAAAGATGCATATTTTAATGCTGAATAATTTACTAAAAAATCCGATAACTTCCGGAGATATCCGAAAAATCCGAACAAATCAATTTTTGTTATTTTTTACAACAAAATGCTGATTATTTTGATATCGAAGAGCACTTTCTTAAGGTTTTTTTTTTCAGATACGACGTTTCGGCTTTTAGATACCTAAATCTACTTAATTTCTTTAAATACGAACCAGAATTTTATTTTATTTTTGAATAGCTTTTACCTGGCAAAACTAATGCTGCATCATACTTGTCAAGCACTTTCTTAAGGCTTATTTTTCAGATACGACGTTTCGGCTTTTAGAGACCCGAATCAACTTAATGTCTTTAAATACGGACCAGTATTTTATTTTATTTTTGAGTAGTTTTTTACCTGGCAAAACTAATGCTGCATCATAATTGTTCCTAAATTGTAAGAGCATTTTCTTAAGGCAATTTTGATGCTCCTCAAGAAAAATCGGCCTTTTATCTCCAATTGCTTTTAATTTAAATTTAATAAAACCAATATGGAGTATGGACCTTGTGGAGACTTGACATTCAAGATTTTTCGAAAAAGATATTAGAATGGGATTTAAATTGTTTATGTTAATAATGTTTAAAACACTAAAAAATAAATGTTGTATCTTAAAAAAAATCTGTTTTCTTGAGAGCATAAAAATTGTCTTAAGAAAGTGCTCTTACAATTTAATGACAAGTGTGGTGCATCATTAGTTTTGCGAGTTCAAAAGCTACTCAAAACTCTTAAAAAAAATTCAGGTCCATATTTAAAAAAGTTAAGTTGATGTGAGTAGGTATCTAAAAATTGAAACATTGTATCTGAAAAATAAAGTAATTTCCTTGAAGGGCATAGAAAAGTGCCTTAAGTGCTCTTGGTTTTATTAAAACAATTAGTATTTTGTCGTAAAAAAATAAAACCAAAAATTGATTTTTTCGGGTTTTTTTCGGACATCTATCTGCGGAATCCATCGGTATTTTTTTAATTTCTTTTACAAAATTATTCAGCATTGAAATAGGCAACTTTACCTCCATTTAACTAACTCTCTATCTCTTTTAGTTACCGAGATAGCAATGCTAATTATCGAATTTGTAACACCCACAAGTTTATTTTAATGGAATATTAGGTATTCTAAATATTATTATATTATTAAAAGCACCAAAGTGGTAGGATTGTTTTCGCCAACACAATAACTATCTCTTATTATTACATTATTATAAAATATTACATTTTGGTACATTCTAAATTCTCACCATACTAACATCCTAACCAAACAATGTCTTTATATCTGGAAGAAAGTCCAAAGGACGTCCACCCACCCGATGGACAGATGACATCCGCAGGACTAATAATGTGGTGTAGGGTAGCACAACGCCGAAAAATGGCGAGAAAGAAAAAAAGACGATGAAGGCTTTGGAAGGCCAATGAAATGAGATATTCTAACCTGTAAGTGGATAAGTATCATAAAATTTATATTTTGCAAAAAAAATCCTTATGAACGGCAGATTGCTCCTCGTAGATAGGTACGCCACTGGTGATGGAAAAATGTAGGTGCTGTAGAAAATTGACTAAATATGGAGGAAGACTCATCTGCCGTTAGCAGATAAAGTACTACTTAGTTGGATGTAGGCAGTAGGCACATACCTAACGAAATCATAGAAGATTAAATAAGCCAATACTTATATAAATCCACCTCAGGCAGGACTTAATGAAAGATCGTGTATATTATCACTGACACTCTGTACCTACCTGAATGATAAGTAACAATTTATTTTTAACATTTACCTAGAAATGAGTGACAAGTAGTCTATAGTTCTTTTTTCCTAATAGCAAAACGATGCTGTACCAATGCCAAAAGTAATAATTTAATATTTAATCTTTGCCAATATTTTGTGGGTAAAAATAATTTATGAACTTGTTTAAAGTAAAAAGAAATATCTAACTAGCTTTCTAGCGTCTAATGGCTGCCTGTCAGTTAGAACTGTTCAGGAACATACACACGTCAGGCGACCGTCCTTTAGTCGGACCGTTCAGCCTTAACTGACACACGACACACCTGCCGGATCGGTGTAGACACCTTTAGGTAAGTACAAAAAAGCTGAGGAGTACGATAAATATACTTATATGTAGGATCTACTTTGTACCTACATAGGTCCTATAGGTAAGTAAGTCATTAAGGTGGGCGTATCAACATGCTTGCCAACCTATAACCTATTTCGCGTAGATTTATTTATGTTTTCTAGCTTTTATACAAAATTTAAAGAAAATCAGTATCGACTTGATATTCTATAGGTAATAATTGACATATTTAATAAATATCAAAGAATTTCATAACTTATTTTAGGATAATTGTATAGTGAAAAATATCGTGTAAGATTTTTTTAAATATTATTATGTCATTGTCACTCAGTGTTCTTTCGCTATACAATTCTCCCAAAATAAGCAATGAAATAAATTGATTTTCTTTAAATGTTAGTTATTAAAATAATAAACTCAAAAAAAATCAACGCGAAATAGGTTATAGGTTGGCAATAGATTAAATGACGTTGAGAATTCAACCTTAAGTATCAGTTTGTTTTTTCACCCTATTTTAAAGAATTTTGTTGAAGATTTTGTTGAGAGAAGTAAATAAAAAGTAGTTAAGTAGGTACCAGGAAAATTGTAAGAAGTTTTTGATACTTAAATAATTTAAATTTACTTCCACTTGAAAGAAAATACTATCACCTGCAGCACCTCTATATAGGTAGGATAAAAGTAAATGGGAAATGGAAACAACACTGGTATCCTCTTGTATACAAGAGCCTCGGATCTAATCAAAGACGAAGCAAACCAATCACATGAAATCAAGCATGAAAACGATCCAAAACTTAAGAAGACCATTTAATGTCAGCTGCAATTGTGATATATATATGGATAACACCGAGGATAACACCTTCGTCATTAGACAAAGGCCTAGTTTTGGTACACTAATAGATCATCAAGAACGGCCGATGGAGTAGGCGCAGGCTTTGGGAAAGACCCAGATTGGACAGTAGCATCCCCCTGAGGAACTAGGCCACAGTATAATATACTGATATTATCAAGTGGAACTCCGTGCAATACAAGCATGTGTGCAAAAGAATCTTGAAACGGACTGCCAAAAGATGTACACATCTTGTCAGTCAAGTTGCAATTTGAAGCTTTGAACTTCAACCGATTAAAATCGATAATCACAGTAGAATGCACCCTTCGCCCTCTCAAAAAATTTCAAATCAGATACCGAGACAGATACTTTAAGAAACTTTTAAATCTAAAGCTTTCAATAGCTGGGATGACTTTCTTGAATATCGATTTGACAACTTGTAAGACTGAATTAGCACTTGTATTCATTTTATCCGAACTATATTCTCTAAATTCCATAGTAAGTACATAGTACAAGTACCTAGGCTAGGTGAACAACAACTTTTAGCCATCAAAACAATTAATTTGAAACATTGTTACTTAAATATTCTATCAATCCTACCTAAAGTAGGTACCTATTTGTATTTATTGATAGCTAATAATCTTGTAGATTAATTAGGTATTTGCTCAGACTGGTCCAAGAGGATTTGCAAGGTTATTTGGTTGTTTAGTCAATATTGGGGGTGAATTTCGGAAAATCTTACATCAGATTGTCATACTATACATTTTTTCTACGTAACAATGAAAGAAAAGACTGACAACTTAAATGAGATTTTAGATTTACCTCATTCTGACTTATAGTTATCCAGAAAAACTAGGTACCTTAGGGGACATTGTTTCGTATAAGTAGGTATTCTTAATATTGGATCTTATGACATATATATACACCCCTTTGTAGGTGGTAGTGTCTTCCTTTAGGTATCCTCCTGATGTGCCTCTTAAATAAGTACCTACTATACAAAGTAAGTAGTAAGTAATCCTACACAGACTACAATAATCAATATGACCATATAAATAGGAGTCCTTATTTGTGTATGTATTTAAGTAGGTATGTTATTAACTGCCCCTTACTCTATTTCAACACAACTTTTGATTGAAGGTCTTGATATATATTTAAGTAAAGGACTAACCCGGGCTAACAATACCTAGGTATTATACATAAACTCTTTATCACCAAAGTAGACGAGATAGGTAAACAAACCAAAATTCATAATTTATTACCATGTTTATCACGTTTTTGTTAATTCAGTCGGTAGATGTATTGCACACATAAGTAATTAAATGGCAAAAATGGGACAATGTTGATTGACACACAGAAACTATTAAAAACTTTAATCAAAGGCAAAATAAGTGGCTATAAAAGTAGAGCCATAAAAATGCCACAAGGTGTGCAAAGGTAAACAATTTTTAAAAATTCCTTTAATACCTATTTTTAGATTGACCTTTTTAAACCATTCTATAAACTCATCAAGCCTTTTTTGTGTAACGTGAAAGTCAACATAATTTTGAGGTTACCTTGGTAAACAGCTGAGCCAGTTCCGTCTCACCAAAAAACAAACGAATTTGGCATATCCAGCGTTCTCGAAAACGTTTCTTTTAAGCACTTCTGAAAATTAATTGGTGAACATAATATTAAGCTCGACCATGTAGAGCAAAGTTTTCAAGTTTTTATGGCTAACAACAAACACCATTCACTTCAAATTGGTCGCTTTTATAAAAACACTCCCGTTACAAGCAAAAATGAATAAAAAATTCACTTCGCGCCCGCGTTTAAAGAGAACAATAAAAACAGCACGTTAGGTTGCGAGGAGTAATTAGTAATATTAATTTTTTAACTAACACTAGACTCTAATAAAAAAAATACTAGGAAAATGAGACTAATGAGAGTTTATTTTATTTTAATATAGGTTTTTTCCGCGGTTGGCGCGAATGTCGCCAAACAGCTGATTTTTTAGACAGGCGCGTGGTCAACTCAAATTTATTTAAAGGAGCAAGAGTATGTTCGAGAATCCCTAAATTAGTGCTTATGTTACAGGGTGGTCCAAACTTGGTTTAATAATTTATAAATTTGATTTTATTGGGACATCTTAGATAAGTGATGTTATAAAGGTTTAAGAGAAGGATAAACAGGTCCTAGTTATGTATTATATGAGCGAATTTTTGGAATAGCTGATAAAAAGAACTATTCTGGCGCATTCGCCATTATTAACTTAAAGGTTCTTTAAATATCTACTGGACGCACACATTACCAACAAGGACAACAAATGTCTGAAAAAGCTTTTTTAAATGCCCCAGTACCATTACCATAATTTAAATCCTACTTACTGAATCGCTATCATCTTGACTAAAATCCCAAGATGGCGACGGGGAGGCCCCCCTACTACTTTCATCCCTACTGATGGTCTCTAAAGGGGCTGAGGGGGGATCGTCTAAGGCGTGGTCTTCGGGTATGCTAGCAAACGGTTGTCCCCGGTGCCTCGGCACTGGGGACACGCACGTTTGGGGGGGTAAATGGTCACAAGAACCCCCATTACTGCCCCCTGGTTGGACGACGGTAACGTTAAAGCGGCGGCCGGTAGGGGCAGCACCTCCGCCTATAAAATATTTACGAAAAATTCAATCATTTTATTTCGAAGAACAGGGCCGGCTCAAGGTAAAATTATCACCCGGGCGAGAAGGGGTAATTTTTGGTTCTTCTCCCTCTAAAACCAAAAACTAATACGATGGAAAATATGTTATGAACATAATATTATGGAATCTCGGAAACTATAAAAGATACAGCAAAGGTTAAATTGGGACAAAGCTATATATAATTTGAAGCTTAAATTAATGCCAGTGCGAATAAATTAAGAAAATTCCAACTACTTCTGGAGATACCGGGACAAAACCGAAAACTTCATTTTCGGTTTTTGTATTTTTGTGACGTTATTAATAAAAATATTGAAAAACAAAAAGCACTTTCTGGGTGCAATTTATAACGACACATTAAAAGATCTATATCTATATCTAATTTATAAAACGACGTTTCGATTTCGCCATCAGATCAAAATTTTTAAATACTGACCTGAAATTTAAATATTATTTTCTGAAGTATGTTGTTTCCCTAAAATAGAAACTAATAAAATTTTGCCAAAATTTCATTGTTTTGAACCGAAAATCCATCATCCGTATTTAAAGTTTTTTGCAATATGGTCCTTAAGAGAATTCTGTGGCAATAAGGAAACTCACTCTAATAATAACAAATTATTATTTTTACTTAGTATTTCGCCATTTCGGAATGATTATGTAGTTAATTTAAGATGAAGAATGGCATTCCATTATTTCTTATTTTAACTCATTAAATATCTTTCTTTTTGGTTAGAGTAGCATGTTTTTTAACCTAATAATTATCAGGACCGTGTTGCAAAATAACTTTAAGTTACTGATGATGGATTTTCGGTTCAAAACGGTGAAATGTTGCAAAAATGTTATTGATTTATCTTTTGGAGGAAAAAACCTTAAGAAAGTAAGACATAAATTTCAGATCCGTATTTAAAAATTCTGATTTGAAGATGATAACTGAAAACCGAAACACCCCGGTTATAAATTGCTATCTTTAAATGCGTCGTACAAAAGTGCCTGTAGAAAGCTTTTCCCGTTTATAAGTAACGTAAAAAAAACAAAAACGGAAAATTAAGTTTTCGTTTTTTTTCAGATATCTCCGGAAGTAGTAGGAATTTTCTTGATTTCTCACCAGCATTAACTTAAGCTCCAAATTATCCAATTTTCCCCAATTTAACATTTTCTGTATTTTTTATAGATTCCGGTGAGCATCGAATTTGGGACACCCTGTACATACATTATTACCAAAAACAACAAACAATAAACCAAATTAATTTCGACCACCGTAAGTGTGTACCTACTTAATATTACGTAAGAATCGTTCTAATGAGAACATTATTTTTTTACATTTTACCTTAAACCGCCCCTGTGTACGAAGTACGCGGTTACAATAAAAAAAAAACTGGAGTCAATTTTGAGATAGGAGTATCTACTAAAGAGTCAAATTCTCAGAAAAAGTCAGGATTCTCTGACTTTGCAGTTCAAAATTCTGACCCTTTTTCTTCTGAAAACTAAAACTTTTTATTGAAAAAACCTAATACCTATTTGTTATTAAAATTGCGACTTTTTCAAAATATTGATGTTTTTTACCTCAGAATTCTGACTTTTATCTCAGAATCTGGGGAATCTGGGCCCTCTTTAGCAACAGAGAGGGGCCCAGAACCAGAGCAATTAAAAATATATGGGGCCCCTTTTGTCAAAATTTTAAGCTAATTTGGTGAGAGTACCCTGAGCTGAGATTGTTTCGTTTACTGAAGTACCTACCTACGACAATTCCGAGAAAGTGCCTAGGTCTACTGATCAGGCAATTTATTTATGTTAGCAAAAGGTTCAGTTTTTACTGGCCCTGCGATTTGCACTAGCTCAGTGAGCCTGTACATAAGGATTACCCTGCCCAGGATTCGGACATATCTCCGAATTCTGACTCCCTGACAAAATTGTAACAAATAGATTTACTTACCAGAACGGGGCTGTCTCCGCCACTTATTCTTCTGGGACGACGTTTTGGCGGTATTAGGCCATCATCAAAACCGGAAGTCAATTACACCAATGTACAATAATAAATGATTTAATAAATACGAGGTTTTTATAGATTGTATCATAACGCGTCTTTTTTTTTTGCTTATTATTAAAGAGACCCTTTACCTCTTTATTTTGATTTAATATTCTGCACGGCTCGGCTTTTAAAATAGGATCAGGCACAAAACTAGTAGGAAGACTTCTAAAAATATTGTCTACTAAAAATAGAATAATACCACCACTTAATATTTAGAATATGAATACTTAGATTTACACTGACTGATATATTTTGTGTTTTAAATCAGCTAGCAGCTGTTAGAACCAATAACAATTTAATTAATATTTAAATGTTTCCTGAATTTTTAATTACATATAGGTTTTGTATCATAATCATGTCATTATAGTCATCGCTACAATACTACAAATTGGTATTATAGGTGTGCAATATAATTAAAATTGGCTTAGGCTGATAAACATTTATCTTAAAGATAACATATTTCTTATCGATGACTTGACCTGTTTGGGATTAAGAAGAACACTATACAGGGTAGGTAATTGGTAATTCGCAGCCTCTATATACAGGGCCGTGTTAACACATTAGGCGAGTTAGGAAAAAAAAAATTAATTCATTTCGACAACTATGCAAGAATGATTGGGTATCAATAATTTCCTTGAACATTTGGTTCTTAGATAGCATCGATGTCTAACAAATTGTAAATGATTTTGTAGAATCTATAAAGCCAGAAAAATAACGTTTATATAAAAAGGGCTATTAATATACTTCTTATTCATTTATTAACGTTTTAGTTTAAGTTAACTAAGTTTTTCGTTTTCTCATTCCTGTTTCTGTGTTGTTTCAAAATATTTTACCTTTGCACATTTTTGCTATTATCTATATTATTAGATGAATGCATGGCCTTAAGTACCTACATACATGTTAACCAACAAATTTTACGTCGTCTTTTAATATATTATATACATCATCTTGCTACTATAACGTTCTTGAGTTTTAAAAAATCCAAAAATAAAAATATATTGATGATTGCTCTTATTTGGACAAATTTCGGTTTCACCATTTACAATAAAGGATCAGATCAGTGGCGTAGCCAGGTGGGGGCCAGGGGGGCGCCTGCCCCCCTTCCCTTGCATACATTGTTGCCGTATCTCTTTTAGTTTCCGACAAAAATTGCGTTTTATGGATTTCATACAATTTTCCTGACCATATATACATGGAAAAAATGTCAAAATTTAAAATTCGCAAATATGTCAATTTTTCGATACATTTCCATCAAAAATAACGTAAAAACCGGAAATAGCGAAGAAAATATGCTAAATAACGATTATATGAATTTAAAAAAAAAAATCCCGAAATCCCGAATTTTTTGGTCGATTTTCACATTTTCCTCAATACGTCCCTTATTATCGCTTTTAAAATAGAAATTAATATAACCTTTTATCTGGACAATAGAAAAAGGGAACTTTTTTATTCGAAAAGTTTCGATCTAAGTTTTATCAGTTTCGAGATATTGCCAAATATATGAAAACCACTTTTAATTCCATATCTCAAAAACTATAAGACCTACAAAAAATTACTAAGAACTCAAAGTGAAGATCTCATAAGGATGCTACTTATTAGTTATATACATTGTTGCCGTACCTCTTACAGTTTCCGAGAAAAATGGTCTTTTATGGATTTCATAGAATTTTCCTGACCATAATACATGGAAAAAATGCCAAAATTTAAAATTCGCAAATATGTCAATTTTTCGATACATTTCCATCAAAAATAACGTAAAACCCGAAAATAGCGAAGAAAATATGATAAATAACAATTGTATGAATTTTTAAAAGAAAATCCAGAAAATTCCCTTGCCGCTTGGTCGCCGTATGCAAAATAAAGATATACTTTAATTACATTACCATTTATTGAAATTGAAAATAATTTGGTATCCTATTATATGTATTTTAAAAAACAAACACCATATTTTTAATAATAATAATAATAATATATAGTGGTTCTAAAAAATCATGAACGCCCCCATATATGTTCGCCCCTCCCGCCCCGCAAAGCTGGCTACGCCACTGGATCAGATCTGGATAATAGTGAAGCAGCAGATCGTTACAAGTAATCTGAAAAGAACTATTTATTTTATTTTTTAATTATTTTAATTTTAATAGGTTGGACGAACTAGCATTGCAACATGGACATCGAGTTTTAAGACTTCCTACATATATCATTAGCACTTATTTAATCCTATTGAAATTGTTTGGTCGGCATGGAAGTGCTATTATGATGCAAAAATAAGTTCTATGCTTCCTGTAACAAATGACGTAGTTTTGTTTTGGGTGTGTGGATTGAAGCCATAGAAAATGTAACAGTGCAAAAATGGAAAAATTATGTAACACACACTAATAAAATTATAAAAGATGTGTGGAAACTGGAACGATTTATCGATGCTTCAGATATATGTACTCTTCACTCTTCCCTTTATTATTAACTTGGATGAATCTGATGGTGATGATTCTTGCTGAGATGATTTATTTTCATTATGAAAAACTGTATTTTGATGTGTTGTAATTTTTTATTATATTTTCTTCTTTATGATTTTATAAATAAAATGAAAATATTTTAAACAAATTTTATAAACTGATGCACTAGACAAAAAAATATATTAAATTTTATAAATGAGTTTTATTTATTTTTCAGTAAATTTAAATTAATTAAGAATTTCATACTGATTTTCAAAAACAAAATGTTTCATTTCGTGATACCTTTTACCATAAATAAAGTACTTATTTCTGACTTCATTAACAGTATAAAAATAATAATTAAAAATTTGAAAAAACGCGCTTGTATTTTTACTTGTTCACATGCATCCTGTACTACCGGTAAGTAAACCTTACTAAATTAATTTACGACGTACCGCAAATATGGAGAATATGACGTAGCGGTCAGCGGTCATTGAACAGATACTTTTAAATTACTGAGTTTATAATAATTTTGAATAGTTTCTTTATTAAAAATATTTTTTTAATTTTTTTTTTATTGAACTTAAATTTTATTGTAATTTTTGTCTTTTTCATTAAACATTTGCAATTATTTATAGTGTGATATAAAACCTATACAGTGTCCGCAAGAAAGTCCGCATCAAATGGGATTTTTTTTTATTATTAGGTATAGGTAAAAATTGAAAAGGCAGTTAGTTTTTGCTTACCTAAAAACCAAAAATGACGTATACTGAAGCAGCTGCACGACTTGCGTTACCTGTCAAATTTGACATTTTTAATAAAATAGGTTCAAAAATGCCCTTATTTAACAAAATATCGAAAAACTTTATTCGAAAAAGTTGTTTATTTAGGCATTTTTAGTCTCTGTCCGAAATTTTGACTGTCTAATACAATTTTTATTTTTTGCCAGGTTCTCGAAAATTTTGATCAACCCTCGTAGATTAACTTTTATACATCGGTGTAAAACCATTTGCCTTTACTTCATTTGTAAACTTAATGCAATTTTGTGTAAAATTTTTGTTTCCTATTATTTGTTTTGCTTCAGAAACTGAAATTGTTATTGATTAGTATGTAATGTTTGATGCAAAGTTTATCTAATTACATCAGTTTTGCCAAAACCGACGTTTCCTATTTTTCTTAAGTTAGTAAACAGATGTACAAAAAGAAAATATTAGGAAGCTTTCGTTGAAATTTTACTTAATTAATATTGGATTAAAAAGAATATATATTAATCGCTCGAAACATTTTATTCAACAAAAATATAGTTTAATATAATTAATTTAATTTAATATTAATTAAGTAAAATTTCAACGAAAGCTTCCAATATTTTCTTTTTGTACATCCGTTTACTAACTTAAGAAAAATAGGAAACGTCGGTTTTGGCAAAACTGATGTAATTAGATAAAATTTGCATCAAACATTACATACTGCAATAACAATTTCAGTTTTTGAAGCAAAATAAATAATAGGAAACAAAAATTTTACACAAAATTGCATTAAGATTACAAATGAAGTAAAGGCAAATGGTTTTACATCGATGTATAAAAGTTAATCTACGAGGGTTTATCAAAATTTTCAAAAACCTGGCAAAAAATAAAAATTGTATGAGACTGTCAAAATTTCGTATAGAGACTAAAAATGCCCAAATAAACAACTTTCTCAAATAAAGTTTTTCGATATTTTGATAAATAATGGCATTTTTGACCCTACTTTATTACAAATGTCAAATTTGACAGGTAACGCAAGTCGTGCAGCTGTTTCAGTATACGTCATGTTTGGTTTTTAGGTTAGCAAAAACTAACTGATTTTTCAATTTTTACCTATACCTAATAATAAAAAAAAATCCCATTTGATGCGAACTTTGTATAGGTATTACAAAGACCATTCAACATCAGAATTGCCAGCGGAAGCGTCCATAATTCATTATTACGCTCTATCACTCATTGAGGCTCTACAGAGTAATCCTCGACCATAAATCCCTCGTCAATACTTAAGGAGGAATCCTGGTCATCTCCACGGCCAACAATGTTGGCCGTCGTTCTGGACTCTTCCGCTAGCAACTCTTATGTTGAATGAATGGTCTTTGTGAACAAAAAGGTTCCTTCAGTGTTCCTTAGCTCGATTTTGTTGGTGATCCTAACCAACATCCGGGAGGTGGACGGATTGAATATCCGTTCCCTGAACCTAGCAAGCGATGAAAACGCCAATCCACACTAAAACCTAAATTAGCCAATGTAAAAAAACATAATATAGGATCGTCAGTATGTCATTAATGATTATAACATGCTGAACATAAGTAAATATTCAAAAAAATGAAAAATTGCACCAATTAAAGACAAAAGCACTATAAAGTCAAAAATTACGTTTTAAAAATAATATTTTAAATATCAAAACATCAAGGAAGTCTAGCCAAAAACAGGTTTTTTAACTAAAAAAATACATGTAAATAATAAAATTACGCATATTTAAACCTTGTATTTTGAATTCAATGCAAAATCTGACATATTTTTTACAGGTAAAACGTATATACCCTCAGTCTTCGTAAGAAAAGAGCTAGGTAACAGAATATAACGGCGCATTCGCCAATGCATTTTTTTAAAATCCCTTACATATTATTTGATATCCGATATATTATAATATATTTTATAATATACGATATTTTTATAATTTTTCTACTTCTAATTAGTGTTTAGAAATTGATGAGAATTTTTCAAGCAAATCCCAAAAATTAGGTATTTCAAGGGCGGATTTTGACAACGGGAGTAACGCTCCAAAAAATTGTGATTAAAGGGGGAGAGGAAGTTGAGATATACGTCGAAAAAATTGTGAGTGGAAAAAAAGCTCCAAAATTTTTTTTCTGAGAAAATACGAGAATTGACTGAAAAACTATAAAATTATCTGATTGCAAAATCTATATTATGTCAACTCAGGTATAGTCTTTTAGCATGAGATATGGATTTTTTCTCAATATAGCGCATCCTGTATTAACCAGTTCGTTCTTTTAATCATTAATTGGCCAAATTCCCATCTTTGGAGCATTGGCGCATCCAAGGGCGGGGGGGCAATCGGGGCAATTGCCTTCTCACCTTGTACATTTAGATTTTTTAAAATAATGGCACAGAAAATATATAATCAATCGTTTCTCAAAATCGAAACATAGATTACATTTTGTATTATAATAACACAGGCCTGCATAAAATTTGTGATCACGTGATTTTTGTTTGTTGAGCTTAGTTTTATATAGAAATAACTAATTAAAATACAATTGGTCTCTATCACCCACAGATTTTTTTTGCAAAAAAAAGAAAAAATATAAAAAAAACTTATAATAGGCGTTTTAATACATTTTAAAATGAATGTAGTAGGTACTTCAAATTCTAAATGATTGATGAATAAAAAATGATTTTCTGTGGTGCTACACACCTTCCGACTTCCGACTGGAGACTTTTTATCGACTTCAAAAAGGAGCTTTAAAGCTGTTCTTTTACATAACGACAATGTTTGCTTCTGTTTCGGTCAGCCATATAGTTAAGTTAAAGGAAAACTATGAAAATTTAGAGGAATTACTTTTAAGAATACAATATGAAAATCACAACTGGGAAGTGTGTGAAGATCTAAACATTTTAAGTCTTCTCTTAGGTCAGCAGTCTGGATTTACTAAATTTCCATGTTTCCTGTGCGAGTGGTCTAGCTAGCGAGAACAGCATTGGATAAAAAGAGACTGGTCACAAAGAGAGACTTTAACACCTGGAAACAAAAATGTAATTCGCGAAAGTCTTATTGACCCTCAAAAAGTTTTACTTCCACCACTTCACATAAAACTTGGACGTATGAAACAATTTGTTAAGGCATTAAACAAAGAAGAATATTGTTTTAAATATTTGTGTAAAACATTTCCGGCTCTGTCAGAGGCAAAATTAAAGGAGGGAATCTTTGTAGGGCCGCAGATTAGCAGCTTGATGAAAGATACAGAATTTGAAAAGGTAATGGAAGATAAGGAAAAACATGCATGGAATGCTTTTAAAGAAGTTGAACATAAATTACTACTATGTTGAGATCGTTGAAAATATGCTGGAAAATTTCAGGAATTTCAGAATATGAGCATAAAAATTCATTTTTACATTCCCATTTGGACTAATTCCCGGAAAATCTTGGGGACATGGGTGAAGAGCAAGGTAAAAGATTTCATCAATATATTAAAAAGATGGGAAAAAGATACCAGGGGCGCTGGGACACAAAAATGATGGCCGATTTCTGTTGGAACAGAAAAACAACCAAAAGAAGCTTTTCTGAAAAAAGAAAACATTTTTTGAAAAAGCGTAACGAATAAATAACCATTTATAATAGTTTATATGTGTATATTTTGTATATTTCTGTATTTTTTTCCTTAATATATTAAAAAACTAGCTTATAAATGAAATAAATCGTGTTTTTTCTATATTTTTGGATTTTACCGGTTTGAAAAATAACCTTACGTGATATAAAAAAACTGAAAGCAGATTTGAAATCAGCGCTATGCAATTACTAGAAAACAGTTAAAATTTTTAAATCAACTTTCAAAGTGTTAAAAAATGCAGGCCTGTGAATTATTCAGAAAAAGTTATGTACCTATATGTACAGGATGTCATATGTCCCACGATGATCGTTCATTGATTATTTTGAAAGTAGTGCGTTTTTAATCCTGCAAATTTCTATAATGGGGTTTTCGGACACGCTGTCTTGAAATGAAGTAACAGCGACCATATTATGCGACTTTTGGTTATACCTATACCATACCGGAAGTAGTCTCAAACTTGCTGATTGTAAATGGAGCACCCTGTATAATATATTTTTTTGTGTTCCTTTCTTTATTTACAATAACTTTTATTAAAAGTTATGTGTCATTCTTAGTTGCAATTAATACTTTGTTTTTCTTGTCCTCCTTGCCAAGTACCAGGCCCGGTTCTAGACCTCCTGGCGCCCCCGGGCAAGGGTCTTATTTAGCGTCCTCGAAATTTTTATTTCATATTTTTTTCCTGAATATATGTATATTATATGTGACCGGCAGAAAGTACGCACCAAAGGGGATTTTTTTTATTTCAAAACTCACCAAATTTTTTTGGCGGTGGAAAAGTTCTGCATGTCCCTAAACAAAAAAGAGCATTGACAAAACTAGTAAATATTGCGCCGTATACGAGGGAGAGGTGAAAACGTTAAATTCACTTAAGAATAAATTGCCTTTATTCTTCACTGTGGAAAATTTTTTTATTAGGAAATGTTGTTTGCACTTTAAAGATATTCATAAATACCAAATTTCAGCTCGGTAGCACAAATATAAATATTCTTTATGGCAACTAGATTTAAATGAAACGAATTTTATTTTAAGGGTTTAAACTTTAATTCATGAACCAATGGGTTGAGGCGTTTTTGAAAAATTGGGAACGGAAAAATATTGTTAAATGTATGAAGTAAACCCTCATTTGTTTTGCATAAAGCTATTCCGCTTATCCATAGAATAATGTACGGTGTGCACCAGAAAAGTTAGATTATTTTAAACGTTATTTTATTAAACGTCCAGTTCTCGCGTATTTAAACAAATTTAAGTAAGTTATGTGTCTAATTGCCCAAGAGCTGTTAAAAAATTGAATTTATAGGTTGCATAGCTTCTATTGATTCTTTATACGAGGGGGCGTCAAAAAAAGTTTTTAAAAAGTAAAAACCCTTTTTTGTGCTATCAAGCTGAAATTTGGAATTTATGGATAATTTTTAAGTGCAAACAACATTTCATAATAGAAAAAAATTCTACAGTGAAAAATAAGGGCACACTATTCTTGAGTGAATTTTACGTTTTCACCTCTCCCTCGTATACAGCGCAATATATTTACTAGTCTTGTCTATGCTCTTTTTTGTTTAAGAACATGCAGAACTTTTCCACCGCCAAAAAATTTGGTAAGTTTTGAAATTAAAAAAAAATCCCATTTGGTGAGTACTTTCTGCCGGTCACTGTATAATATACTTATACCATCAAAAATATTTAATTTTTTTGACGTGATATATTAAGAGGGAGAGGGTAAAAAACAAGCAGTTAAAATACTAAAAAGGTTACAAAATATTTTTAATGCACAATCGGCTCTCTGTGCACTCTGTAGTGACTAATTTGCAAATAATTTGCTCCCTTCAAGGTTTTAATTTTTTCAAACTTATTGACATCGACAGAAACTATGGCAACGCCATTATGTACGCGGCAGTGCGTGCTTTGTAGTATGTTTGGTTGCCTAAAATCGTTTATTAATAAAAAAAAATCATGCATTAATAGGGGCCATTAATGTATGATTTTTTATACATTAATTAAGGTTGTAAATACACGGTCGACGGAAAAATATATTAATCCCTATCAATTATTATTTTCAAATCTTTTATGCAAACATCTCCGGGGGGCGCCCCCCTCCTTGATCCACCACTGTAACACATTAGGTAGGTACCAATTTTAAAACAAAACTTTATTTTTTTTTTTAAATAAACCTATTTTATACCAAAGGAAAAAAAAAAGAAACTCCACCACAGCAACAATTTGCATAAATTGTGGTTTGCGGTAAGGTGTAGTTTTAATTTTTTTGTAAAAATGCTTTTATATTCCTGGATCGTTGTTAATTTTCCGGTCTTTGCTATTACCTACAGCTTTATAATTTCAAAAAGTTTTCGCGTTAAATTAATAAAACGTAAACACGACATTTTTGACAAATTTACCTATTTATTTTTCTGCTCTTATTGAGTTATAAATAAAAACTTTTTTAACTTAAAACTTTGCTTAATATTGTGTCCTAAAGACCGGTGAAAATATAGTAATAGGTAAGTAGGTACCTATAAATAGTGTGATATGAAATATATTTTGTGTACCTACAATGTCAAATACAAATATTAATAACCCTATTAGCCAATAGCCAATTTATGACAACTTATTTTTAATAATAACTGCACAAACAGAAAGGCATAAAAATCTTATACTGACATGTAGAAAAATTGCAGTTAATATTATATGACTTAAAATATTATTGTCAAATAAACTAGGAATTCGTAAATAAAATAATTATTTTGGATTCAAAATCAAAAATAATATCGCTGGATTATTAGGATTATAAACCGAGTATTCAGTGGTCATTGGGTCATTATTCTAATTTTAGTCGACACTATTTTCACAACAAACGCGCATTATTTATATTTTAAACTTGGTGACTAGAATGTTAATGAAAATTACACAATTTTTTAGTTTTCCCGAACTCGATTATCGAATTTTCAGGTTAGATGTGGGTCAAGCATGAAAAATAATAAGAAAAATAATGAAAATGGTGTTAAAAAACACTTGCCAATTTATTAAATTCACTATTTTAAGATTGTTCGTCCGTTTTGACCGACCGGTTTGGAAAACTAGCGATTATTTTGCTTTTGGATTTTCTAACTGGGAAAATTCACGTTGCCAGATTGTCCTTTAGATTTACCGACAATTTCGAGTTCAAAAAATTTCTAGGATAGTGTTTTGTAACAATGCTTTTTCGATTTTTTTTAAACCAAATATTTTGTCAAAAAAAAAATTTAAAAGAGGTTTAACGTTTAAAATTTTAAAAGTTAATAACATTTTTATAAGCCAACCTATTTTTGGCTTGGTTAGTTTAATTGATGTAGCGTGGAAACGCAAAACCCTAAAAACGGCCCACAGCGCTTCAGGCGAAACTTTTCAAAATATCCATCAATTGGCTTCATTCCAGTGGCGTAGCGGAGACTCTAGGAGCATATTTCTATACCCTAGAACCTTTAACATTCTTAGGGATGGATTTTTTTAGTGGCCACGATTAAAATTCTACTAGTCACAGCCAGACATTGCAGATAAACATTGCCAATTTCACGCATATCAAGAAATCCATAGAGAAAACGTAAAACACAACTAAAATGGCAGTCCTTTTTAATTTTATGTCGAAGCCGAAGCGTTTTTGGAACGCGGTTGTTCATGATGGTACCAACCAACACCCATAATCCCTCTGTCTATTAAGTGTTTAAGCAAATTTACTGACGTAAAGTATTTATCGAAGTGGTTCCTGCGGATATGTCAACTGATAGCTTTTTGACCACAGAGCCTCATCCAATGGTCCAATACCCAACGGGTTCTCAGGTCCAGCATCTGGCCAAGTTTTAGCACCTTGGTAAATGAAAAAGTCAAGTACTAAGCCTGATGGTGTAGCCAGAACAAATTTTTTTAAGCCTACAGGATTTGGCTTATTTTTTACAAATTGACGTAAGCTTGTATTGGTCTTTGAAGGCTGGTGCAATTTTTTCTGACACAATCCAGTATTGGTTGAACTCTCCAAAGATTGTTGGCTGCTTTGACTTCCGCAGAAACGCTGCCGAGTAGGTTCGTTCTGAAGTGTATTTTGAGGATGTCGCTAAACAAGGAAAACCTAATAACACAAAGTTTGTGCGCATGCCCATACCTGTAGGGCGACAAGGCGTGTGACTGTTAAGCTAATAGTTACAAACGCATTTTTTCACCCATAAAACCTAACTTTTGTTTGCGCACGAGATAATAAGCTGTACGGATCTAAAAGTATGTAGTAATGTCACATGTCTGATCAGTTATTTACTCTGGAATTAATTTTTTCAGCAAATAAACAAGTACCTACTAACTTCTGGAAACACTGGCAACGTTAACGTGAAAACTCAGTCCTGCCGCCCCCTGGCGTAGGTCGTGGAACTGATTCGCGGTGCCTGAAAGACTGAAAAAGCGTAACATCAGCTGCAATTCAGGAAAATTGATTGAACAGCGGCAGGGTGTGTTCCGATATTTGCTTTGTAGCGCTTTAACAAGATTTTCTTTAATTTTAGTTTGCATGATACAAATAATAAATGTGAAAGAAGGAACGCATTAAAATACTTGTATAGACTTTCTCATAATGTTTTTACTTCCTGGTTGTTTCAGAGTTCCCGTGATTCATCATTAAGACTTTTGCAGTTATAAAAATATACATGCATGCTTGCGTGGTGGTAAATTTTTTTATATATATTTTTTACATTTGTATATTACAGTTATATAAAAGTATAATATAATTTATGAATAATATACAATGATATCGTGAATTTTGCTTGATGCTTAATTTTTTAAGTTTTTATAATACAAATTAATCATGGAAGAATGAAGATATTTTTCTAGGGAATTCAAGTTAAATTTCAAATGTCGGTACGCGTATTGGAATTTAAGGGGTATAAAAGACCTATAAATGGCTTGAAGGGGTAACTTCCGGAACCTTGCAATTATTAAAAAATAATAATTAGTACCTATCCAATTTTGAAAGGGCTGTTTAGGAAGGCATTGACAAATAGTATGCCGTTGTTTTTTTTTTTAAATAAATGCACAGAAACTTTGAAAAAAGCAGTTTTTTGAAACCACTAAAATTGCCACAATTTACCTTAAAATCCTTGAAAGTAAACACGTCGATTTTTAGAACTGAAGTTAAAACAACAATTTTTACTGGTAACACGATATTCTCTAGTCTATCTACGTGTCATCTCCAGGCAGGGACGTAGCGAAGGCCTCTGGTTTGGGAGGGGTGAAATTCCTAAATTTCCCAACTTTATAAAATATAAAAAAAAATAACACAATTCAAAAAGTATTTATTTCAGACCTATAATTATCAAATAAACTGTATAAAAAACATATACAGGGTTGGGCAAATGTTCCGGAACGGCTTAATTACAGGCGAACTAAAAGTGATATCGGATCCGGGTTTTGGGCAATCTACCGGGTGTCCACGGAAGGTGGTTCGCCCCTCTAACTTTTTTGTTTTTCAAGATAATGGAATAAAATTTGGGGGATTTGTATATGACATAAAACTGCATTTTTTGATAGTTGATTCAACATTATGAAACTTCCGGTTTAACTGGAAGTGACATAAACTTTCTATTTTTAAATGGGACACCTGGTATATTTTTCGTTTATCTGACTCCATATGACATTCTTAATATAACGATGTGTCACACTTTTTGTTACCAAGAAAATATTTTTTTCCAAATTTATTGTTTTATCTAGAGGGCTATGGAATACCTTAAAATCACTTATTTCTGTTCTTTAATCTTAGGAAAAATTCAATTTTACTATTTTTGTGCTGTGTACAATTTAATCTTTAAAGTTGTATAACTCATTTTTTTTAAACGGCAACGGTGGCTCGCCGGGTTAAGAAAACAGAGGATTTTAATACAATTATTTTGATACCACACACTATTAGGTTTTAGAAAAGCTGCCATGAAAAAACTTTAAAAAGTTAACTTGAAACTTTCCTAAAATGAAGCATTTTTTGAGAATAAATTTAGATTTAAATGCATCAAGTAGCCTGTGACCAGCAAAACTAATAAAACAAAATCATGCCTTGAAGAAAATTGAAATGCCGACAGCTTCTGCCAAAATAAATTAGTTTGTTGTTTAAAAAATATGGAAAATATTAGTTTTCCAAGGAGTGAAAAGTTGATGTTATAAGTGTTTGGAGAATGTAGAAAGAATTCAACCGATTGATGCTGCACGACGTACAAAGATATCCTAATCGGCGTGCTATTGCCCAAAACTGGTTCAGATAACTTTTTAAAGTTTTTTTTATGGCAGCTTTTCTAAAACCTAATAGTGTGGTATCAAAATAATCGTAATAAAATCTTCTTTTTTCTTAACCCCACGAGCCACCATGTTGCCGTTTAAAAAAAAAATGAGTAGGTAATACAACTTTAAAGATTAAGTTTTACACAGCACATAGCATTGGACCAAAAATAGTAAAATTGTATTTTTCCCAAGATTAAAGAAGTGCAATAGGGATTTTAAGGTATTCATATCCCTCTAGAATACTCTAGATAAAACAATAAATTTGGAAAAAAATATTTTCTTGGTAACAAAAAGTGACAAATGTGTCATCGTTATATTAAGAATGTCATATGAGTCAGAAAAATGAAAAATATACCAGGTGTCCCATTTAAAAATCGAAAATTTATATCACTTCCGGTTAGACTGGAAGTTTCATAATGTTGAGTCAACTTTAAAAAATTCAGTTTTATGTCATATACAATCCCCCAAATTTTATTTCATTATCTTGAAAAGCAAAAAAGTTAGAGGGGCGAACCATCTTCCGTAGACTCCCGGTATAGGACTAAAATGGAACACCCTGTATATTATCAGATATTCTAAATTTTCAATAACTTTAAAATATTTTTTGTATAGCATACCATATGACTAAATTCAATGAATGTAGTACATTTGATTATTTAAACAAAATTGGTAATAATTTTTAAATAAACAATAAAATAAAAAAAGTTATTTAATTAAATGTTAAAAATGTCGTCCTTAAAACACCTGACAGTGTCCAATCCTCTCGGGAAATTGGGAAAGCACGTTTTGCAAATGTTTACGAGAAATAACATGCACAGCATCTAAAATACTGTTTTTAAGGTCCTCCAAAGACTTGGTGAGGAGAGGTTGTGTACGATACACGACACTCTTTAAATGACTGAAAATGCCAAAAGTGTCTATCTATATATTACAGTCAGTCTTACCGGGGCAACTAATAGAAGTTAAATAAGCTGCACACATTTTTGTCTACCCAAGTTTGTTGGCGGCTTGTGACTTATTAACTTTGGGGGCGCACTAAAAGCCCGTTGCAGGCGAAATGCGCCGCAGGCGAAATTTCTTTAAGACCACGCCCAAATTTGGTCAATAATTTTTAGTAAATATTTGAAAAATGTATGAATACCTACTTATTTTATTGAAAATGAAAAAAGATAAAAAAAATAAAAAGGCCACTTTATTTTTCATTAGTGGGTACATTGTTTAAAAGTAAAGTTCAATCCTCTGTTTTTATTTGCAGCAAACTTATCAATAACAATAAAGTCCCTAGATTTACACTTTGTGGTCTGTGTCAAGTTTATTTAGGTATTCCCTCAATTTTAATTTCAATTTTTTGCTCAATACTTAATGAAAATTGTTTTTCAAATATTCCATATTCATAGTCATTTTGGCATTAAAACTGTTCATTTTTATTCAAATAAGTCTTTACTACCCCAAAATAATAACAAAAATATAATTTTTAAATAAGAAACACATTGTTGGTCAATTCTAAAATGTACAAAATTTTTGGGTAGGTTCTCCAAAAAAGATGAAAGTTTTATAAATTCTTTGAATAATAAATCGATGTTAATACAAATATTGGGCCGGACGGGCGAGGACAAAATGTATCGATATTTGATACTTAGAACATTCGCCAACTCGCCTAACAATTTACATACCTATGTAATGTTTACAAGGACATTTTTTGTCAACAGAGATTTTATATTTTTTTTATAATTTATCATATTTTTTTAACTGCGCAGCCCGAGCACGGGCCCTTAAAAGAGATGTGGGCCCGGGAAAATTGCCCCCCCCCCTCTTGTCAGCCCTGGTCATCTATCCTAAGAATTCTAGAGATACGTGTTTGTTTTAACAGGAAAGGTTCCGTAATTTCACAAAACACGAAAGTAAACAAAACTATGACTGGCTGACTAACATTTGCCTTGCTCTCAGCTCCTGTCGTCTTTTTTTTTCGTATACCCAAAGCATAAAAATAACTACTCTGATCAACACAGCACTGCAGTGCGCACGCGAATCGTCAACAGTTCGACAAATCGAATTGACGATAGAAAATGGCGTCGTTAATCCCACCTTAACTTAAAAAATTAGGATAAGCTATATATATAGGGTCAAGCTCCCTAAATTGTAGAATTAGGCACGCGAACATCTTTACTGAAAAGTCCATTGCATTGCATATTAATTGTAAGTTATTGTGTAATAGGTACAATCTCTGATAAATGATGCCATTAAGGCCAAAACAATAAATATAATATATTATATTTTTTCACTTTTTATAATAATTTACAAACATTTTCACCTAAAAAAGGTTAATTAATTTAACTCATTTAACTAACTAAAAAGCTATTCCTTATGCTTGCTTTATACCTCTCATTTAAGATTTAAGTTAATTTAAGATTTAATTTATCATTTAAACTAAGCTAAGAAATAATTTTGTTAATTTATACCTCGAAAACGTGCCACTAAATTAAATTAATTGAAGTGTAAAAAAAAGAAGATTTGTCCAGCTGTTGTTACAACAATTAAAGCAAGTAGTAAAAAACAAATCGTAGTCTTCTATTACAAATCACAAGAATTTAGATCAGTCAAAATAAATAGAGAAAAAGCACTTTATTTGTTGATAAAAATAAAAATTCCGACAATAATTTTAGGTTATTGTCACCTATCAAAATATTCATCTTTCTTCCTGGCCAATCACGGACAGTTGTGGAGAACGATCTAACGCGATTTAGCACGATCTGGCACGATCTTTTACCTTAAGTTGAAAGTTGGTCAACTCATAAATTAAATTAAATGATAAATTAGTTTAAATGAGAGGTATAAACGCATATGCATAAGAAAATTAACTTTCAACTTTTAAATTCTTAGCTTAGTTTAAATCTTAAATTAAATTAAATGTTAAATGGGAGGTATAAAGCAGGCATTATACTTAAAACTATATATTGCTGTACATTTTTTTTCGGCAAGTGTCCAGAAAATACCCGCACTTCCCAGACGCTTTTTCTTTGAGAAAGTATAGCATTTTTCTTCCTAGTCCGGAAAATACAAAAGAGTCCGGAGTAGGAACTTTTCGCACGGTTTTGCCCTTTCCGGACGGTTGCCGAAAAAATAATGTACGCATTTTGTTGTTTATTTTCAATTTATTCTTATAAATTCGTATTTTGGTACACTGTGTATATAGGATTTACGAACACCGTTCTTGGGTCGGCAACCCGAAATACATGTAAATTTGAAATAGTTCCTGATTCTCGAACGTACCTCACCCATCTGATTTTGACATGTTGACGTTTAAATTTTATTGTGTAGGCTGTGCTGTGATCTGTGATTTTAACCTTAAAACGACTCTTCGAATCCACACTTTTCCGAAAAAAAGCTCCGTAAAATGTAGATTTAAAAAAAATTGAACCTCATAAATATTTAAAATGGTCAGCATTAATAAATCCTTCCTATATGGGATAGGTTTTGCATCTGTAACATGGATTATCTCACTTTATTTATACACGCAACTTACAAAAAATGTTTCGAATAATATTTCTCTCAATGAGTTCTCAGCGTCTTCCTCGAATCAAAAAAACGAATTTCTAGATAACGAAACTTTTAAACGAAAAAAGAAGTATAGTGATAAAAGTTTCTTCCGAAAAAATCAGGGTCAAGACTATAAGGGTAAAGATTTACTAAATAAACTTAGGCCTATCCACAAGACTGCACATAAAATTAGCAATAAATTTGAAGCAGGTAAGAATTAATTTGTATTAATATGGTTTTTGAACGATACAGTTAAATTACATAATACTCTATGTGTTACAGAACTTATGGAACTGGGTTTGGTTAAGGACGCCAATGAACAAAAAATAAGGGATGAAGGATATAAAATTCATGCTTACAATGTGCTTTTAAGCAATAAACTTAGTTACCATCGAGAAATACCAGATACTAGAAATGCATTGTAAGTTAAAAGTCATAAAGTTACACAATAGTACATATTAAAGGTTCAATACAGAAATAATCCCTCGAATAATCCCAAAAAAATAATATCTAGGAAGGAGTCAGTCTATTCCTACTGCTGGTGTTCGGTTAAGTTCATTTCCTATATCATGTGGTGTCCCTCAGGGCTCGATCTTTGGACCCCTTTTTTTCCATACTTCACAAATTTTAAATCAAATAAAGCATTGTAAGGTGCATCTATAAGCTAATGATACGCAGGTTTACCTAATTTTCAACCCCTGTGATGTGGATACATCTCTGCAAAGGATAAATGACGATCTGTCCAGGTTGGTCTCGGAGGCCTGTGATCACTCATTATCGATTAATTAATAAAATATAATGCTTTCTCAATTAATAACTTTCTTAGCTCTCTCACAAACTTCTTGTGGCAATTATTTATGTAAGAGAGTTTTTTGTTAAAGTAGAAGTAGGAATGGATAGAGATATGACATGCGTGTTTCTTGTGGATGTTGCTGATGGAGTCTGAATTTCAAATTTACTTTTTGTGCATAAGACATGCTGTTACGAGAATAAAAAGAAAAGCTAACATTAAAATCTTTTAAGTTTATAAAATGCGGTCTACAGGACGTTCTCTGTCCCTCATGACAAATGCATCTTATTGCTCTTTTCTGCAATATAAATACTGATTTATCGTCAATATTAAGCACTAGAAATTTGCTTATGGATAAATTGTCCACCCTATAAAATTCTGGTCCATCACTATGAATTTGACACCATTCTTTAATCTTTATGTTGAGATTAATGGTGGTTTCCTCCAACTGGGTCAGTCACGTCAGAGCCCTGCCAGAGAATCGTATCATGCGCAAATATTTTCAGTCTACCAGATATACAGGGTGGCGCACCGAAAACTTTCCACCCAGGTTTATTTTCTTGTTAATAAATAAATCAAAATTCGCTCGAACACGGGAACCTTAGTTCTCAGGGGGACATATTTTTTTGCTATTTTCAGCCCCCCTGCTGGAACCCCCACGACGGGGTGGCTTCCACCCTTAAAATCTTAAATGGAAAGGGGGTCGAGTGACACCTTATTTTAAAGGGAATTGAATTGCCTTTCAAACGCGACCTTGCTCGTTTAAATCGAGTGAATAGTTACTGAGAAATAGGGCTAAAAAGAAAAAAAAATTAAAAGTAATAAAATTTGTTACCGCTTGTATCAATCAAGTAAATGTTGAAAATGTCCACCTACAACCTCCATGCAATTGTAAAGGCACTGTCCAAAAATAAATATAATTTTTTTGGATTCTGCATAAAATTCTGAACATTTTGTAATAAAAGCATGATTAGTCTATACTAAACAGTTTCCGAGATATTGACTCTTGAAAAATGAGATTTTTGAACTTTCGACAGCGTCTAGCTTTCTAACTGTACGTCTTAAAGTAAAACGGCTTACATGTCCCTATCTTCGATTTTTATTATCTTTCCAATAGTGTCAACTTCCGGTTAAAAAGGGGCATACTTAACCGCGGCAAAGGAGGAGGAAAAATATTTGCTGTACTAAGTTAAATTTTTAAAAGAAACGCTCAACTTAGCGCCGTTGGCTTTGCTTTGCTATTTAAAAGAAACTTAAAGGAAGTCTGCTATTATATTCTTTGTATCCTGGAGAAAACAACGCGCGTCTTGTGGCGTAACCAATAACAGAAGGAATTGGATTTATGCTGGTGCGGCCTTATTTTACCTGCTTCATGCCACCGACTTATCTCCAGGTTTTATACTACCAGCTGACCTTCGGCACTTTCCATTGGGTATAATGTATATTGTAATAGCTATTGTTTCAGTTTTGTATGGTGCGAGCAAAAATTATTTTCATCACAAGATCACAATGATATGGGGACGATATATCTAACCAAATCTAGGTTAAAATTTTGTCAAATTCGTATTATTAGAGACTTTTTGCACCTCTTAATTCGTCATTCGTTTGTCGTTATGGTTATTCTGAGCATGCGCAATGTCAGAAAGGTGATCCGCTATGGTTAATAACCATAACGGACTCCGTTATTTACGGAAGGATAAGGAAGAGCTTATCGTTATCCTTATGGTTATGCTTAAACTGCATGGTTGCCGAAACATACAAAAGTTATCAAGCATCATCGCTATGAATTAAAATTGTGATAAGCGATTACTTAAAATCCAAAGCAATAGTAGCTTTACATTAAAATATACAACTTAATCAAATTATTGTTAGGTTAGGTATTTTATTTTGTTTAGGTGCGCCGGCGCCAACTTAATAACTACAGACAGAACGTATAGGCGCTGCAAAATCTCTGGTTTTAACAGTGGCGCTACTCGTTATGTTTAATAAAGTTAACCATAACGGAGCTAAAAACTGATGTTAATTTAAGAGGTGCAAAAAGTCTCTATTGTTTACAAAATTGTAATACTTGCACTTTATAAGGAAATAAATTTAGCTGCTTCTTAAGAATAGTCCTGCACGTTCCATAAGATTTGTTAGCGTATTTTGCATTATTTCACGAACGTTTGCAATAAGTTCTTCTGTTCTTACTTCTTACAGATGGTCTTCCTGCTCCTTTTTTGTGTTGTATAGAACCTGTTTCCCTAAACACAGCCACGGTTCTTTTCGGGCAATGATAAAAATCCCCAGCAATAGGAAAATGTTCGTGAAAATCGTCCATGCACAAACCCGGATTGTATCGCCACTCACCATTTACTTTAACCCCGTTTCGAAAATACGCTTCAACCATGAATGTTTTGTGCTGTTCCGTAAACCCCATTGTGTGAATTGTTCAAGAAATTGGAAAAATTAGCGATGAATCAAATTACTTGTAACGACTGTCAAAGATGACGGAATAACTGATTGATTATTAATTCAGGTAGTTACTGACACCCAACAGATATTATGCTCTATGGCTAAGCATTACGTCCTTAGATGCAACGCCCTCTTTGATGCAAATAATTTTTGCTCGCACGGTATAACAATGGGAATAAATACCTTAGTTATTTATTTATATTAAGTAAAGCATCTCCTTCAAAAATTGTTAAATGCTGCTAATTTAATTTACAATTTGGCAAGATATTTTTAACTGTATTCTCTTCGTGAAGATTCCCATACACTTAATGTCTTGACGGTCTTACAGCACTGTGCTTTTACCGAGGCTTTTACTAATGCTAGTATCTAACAAAAATTATATTTTTAGATGTAAAAACCTAACTTACCAGGACAATCTTCCTCATGCAAGCATAGTGATATGTTTCTACAATGAACATTACCAGACACTATTACGAACCATTCATTCTATTCTAGATAGAACACCCGAGAATCTCTTATATGATATTATTTTGGTAGATGATTTCAGTGATGTTAGAGAAGTGCACGAGCAGGTAGTAAATTATTTAAAGAGTAAGAAGTTGGAGAATAAAGTTAAGTTGTATAAAACGGAGAGACGAGAAGGACTGATTCGGGCTAGAATATTTGGAGCTCAGAGAGCCCAAGGAAAGGTAGGCATATTAAAATTGAGACTTTACTTATGTTTTTATTAACATTATTGAGTTTGTTTTAAAAGGTACTTATTCTTTTTTTTTTTAATTGGCATTTGGCTAATTAGCCATGCAGCCAGTCGCAAAGTAGAAAAAAAGGAACAGTATTATTTAAAACATATAAACAGGGATACACGCTTTGGACAGGTTATAAAGAAAAGTGTTCATTAGCGACTAAAAGACCCGACCCGTAAGATATGGAGTAAAATTTAAATTCAGGCCAACCAAAAGTCACACTTGCATTTTTTCAGGTTCTTATATTTTTGGATAGCCACATAGAAGTGAACCAAGGTTGGATTGAACCACTTCTGGACAAAATCAAACAGAATAAAACAAATGTAGTGATGCCTGTCATTGATATTATTAATCCAGATACATTTGCATACGGTTCGAGTCCTTTGGTAAGAGGCGGATTCAATTGGGGATTGCATTTTAAATGGGAAAATTTACCTAAAGGTGAGAACTCTATTAGGACTATTCTATGACTGTTGTGTAATCGATCAGCTGATATAGGAACTTCATCATTTTCCCAGATGAACAGAAGACTGCATTTAGCCCAAATGTAACATTTGAAGAATGTATTAAATTTGTACAATTTAAAAACTCTTACTGTATAAAATGGTATGGGTTGTGTTCTAGGATCTAAAAAATAGAGCCGTCATTGTTTTTTAGTTACCTTGTTGTAGTCAAAATGTTTCGTTTTAAATGTAAGGAAATTCAATTATTATTTTTCCTTTCCATTTAATAAAAGAAAAAGTATTTATCTGACCTAATTTCTAACAACATAGCAATATTAAGTGCCAACGTCTATGGTCTGTCCATTTTATCTTGAGGAAGATGAGAAAAACGATTGAACAAAAATTCACCACATAGGGCATTTGCCATTTCTTTTACTTACATTGAAGGAGAAGGTTATTTTTATGCCTTCTTGTTTTATCAATTATAAAAAAAAGGTTAAAATAGATAACTTTTTCTATTTCAAGGGCACAGGTCTCAAGGTCAATCATGTATAAAAGACCTATAAATGGTTTGAATGCAGGGGTAACTTCCGGAACCTTGCAATTATTAAAAAAAATAATTAGTATCTTATTTTGCAAGGGCTGTTCAGGGAGACATTGGCGAATAGTATGCCGGCGTTTTTTTTTAATAAATGCATAGAAACTTTAAAAAAAGCAGTTTTGTGAAACCACTAAAATTGCCACAATCTACCTTAAAATCCTTGAAAGTAAACACGTCGATTTTCAGAACTGAAGTAAAAACAACAATTTTAACTGGTAACACGATATTTTCTAGTCTATCTAGATGTCATAAAATATATCCTAAGAATTCTAGAGAATATGTGTTTGTTTTAACAGGAAAGGTTCCCTAATTCCACAAAACACGAAAGTAAACAAAACTATGACCGGCTGACTAACATAATATGCCTTGCTATCAACTCCAACTTGCGGAAATGGGCCGACGTAAAAAAAAACTCCAGAATATGTCTGTCTTTCTTCTTCGTATGCCGAAAGCATAAAAATAACTACTCTGATCAACACAGCACTGTAGTGCGCATGCGAATCGTCAACAGTTAGGCAAATCGAATTGACAATAGAAAATGGCGTCGTTAATCCCACCTTAAACAAAATACAACTCAACGAAGAATACGAAGATGGCAAAACTAAAATATTGACATGTCATTATTGGCATCTATGATTTTTTAACAATGGGTGCAGCTGTGATTTTTTAATTACAAATTTTTCAAGTCCGAACGAGAGTATTTTGCTTTATTGAATTTAATTATCAACATCAGTTGTTATAAGAACTTGAATTGTTACGAATTTGTTTCCTTATCTTGGTAAGTATTTAGTTATAAAGAGTATTGTATTTTGTTTTTAAAACCCATAACAACAACCATTACTCAAAAACAATTTAAAAAACGTTTTGCAACTACAAAAAATTACGAAATATTGACTAAAAACTAGCCCTTACCCTTAAAGGACAACGTTCATTGTGCTATGCGTATAAAAACTAGTTATTTTAGGTACACTTGCGAAATCTGAGGATTTTGTTAAACCTATTAAGTCACCCACCATGGCGGGAGGACTATTTGCCATAGACAGGAAATATTTTATTGATATTGGAGAATATGATGCTGGTATGAATATATGGGGAGGAGAAAATTTGGAAATATCATTCCGGGTAATTATTGATATAAATAATTCATCCAATTAGATTACACTACACAGCTTTACTTTATTATTATTTTATATAATTCTCTTACCTTTATGCAGTACATAGTTTGCTTAAAATACCCGTTTATGTCTTCCCCTCTGTCTTTCGTAGTCTGTTTCAGATCCAAAAAAGGTTTGGTGCATTTTCTTTTATTTCTAAATGTTTTTCAAATGTTAATGCACCGCTTGTTTTAAACTGTAATATCCCCGTATGTTTGTTTCGCTCTTAGTTTCCAATTCATTTATGTAATCTTCTATTTGATATAAACCCACCAGAGCAATTTAAAATTGGGGATTTTTCGCATGTCACTTAAACTTCGGAACTTTTACATTTTTGGAAGGATAATTATTTTTATTTGTTTTGAAAAATAAATTAATTAGGTGAGTCATTGATCAAATGACATTACGGACAAGCCGCGCCTGCTACCTAGCCTAGCCATGATAAAAACAAACTTAAAATATATAAATATATTTAAAAAAACGTTACGCACAGTACACAGTTATAAACCAAAATTAAATACGTAAATTACAGCAATAATTATGTTAAACCACCTACTCCACTGTCCTAAACTATTAAATAACTAAGGCGACAGTGTGATGCTTAATTATCTTTTAGCAGGTTCTTGTCTAGGACATATATTTTGCAATTAAGTTTGTCTTAGTATATTATTCACAGAATGTCCGAGACGGCGCCATTGGCGCTTGTCTCTATGGCAACGTGGATAAATTATGTGTGCTTGCCAGTTCTTCCAAATTTTCGGGTTTGTAAATACAATATATAAGTATAGGTGAAACAAGGGTTTTTTTTTGCATACACTATGGACCATGTCAGTCTGTGTGGGCATACAACACAAAATAGTTTAACATTCACAAATTAAATTAAATTTCAAAGTAGACAATGCGTAACTATGCACAATCTGAGTTACTTGGTGATACTAATACTAAATATCATAATTTTATAAAAATCTAACAATACCTTTGATTATTTGGGTATTATTTATAATCCATTTATTTAAATCTTTTTTTATGTTTTGAAATTTTTTGATTTTAAATTGCACTGATAATATATTTAAGATCTTCGGAGCCACATAGGATATTGATCTTTGCGTGGCGTTAAAATGTGTATTTGGTAGAATTAAATTGTGATTAACATTAGCTCTAGTCATGATGCTATGCGTTATGTAGTTGTGAAATTTATTTCTAGTGAGAGAAAATCTAAGCAAATTCTTAATATATAACTGAGTAATTGAAAAGACGCCAGACTGTTCAAATAAAAGATCAGAAGAAAAACGTCGTGACTTAAATAAAATAATTTTTAAAATATATTTTTGTGCAACAACGATATTGTTTAATACACTTTTATTAGCAGATCCCCAACAAATAATTCCATAGTTAAGACATGATTCTGCTAGTGACCTATAAACATTAATTAGAACATTTTTGACTAAGATATTACGTAATTCGTAAAATTTATATATCAGTTTCCTTAATTTATTCTTTATATATTCACAATGTACTGACCATTTTAAAAATGAATCAAAATATACACCCAAATATTTTATGGTTTCTACTGACTTAATTTTACCAGAACAAACACAATCCCTTGACAAATCACAATTAGCAGAATGGATCGTAATCTCATTTTTAATTGGTAGACCAACTGAATTCATTGCAAAGCACATAAAGTTAGTTTTCTTTATATTCAATGTTAAACAGTTACGATCCATCCAGGCTTTAATAAGACTAGCAGTCCTTTCGGCCTTTTCAAATGCTTCATGCCAAGACACCCCTTTAACCAGAAGAACAGTATCATCGGCAAAGCATACAGTATTAATGTTGGGCATCGCACTCGCCAGACCATTAATATAAATTGAGAACAAAATCGGGCCTAGCACTGTACCTTGCGGGACACCACATTCAACTCTCTTGTAGGAACTAACAATTGAATTTAGACAAACCTTTTGAAATCTATTAGAAAGGTATGATTTGAATAGTTTAAGAACGTTCCCTCTTATCCCCATCATCTCCAATTTGTGGAGTAGAATGTGGTGGTCTACGGTATCGAAGGCCTTAGAGAGATCCAAGAAAATTGCAAGTGGTTTGCAATTATTGTTAAAGCTCCCTATGATAAAATCAGTGACCTCATGTAAGGCCGTTTGTTAATTAGTTGTTTTTTAACGCTAAAAGCACTGTTTATTTTGATTTCAGTTATAATGTTTCTTAAGGACTAAAGTATTATTATAACAATGAATGGCTTGTTATTTTTTTCTGTTACACTCAAACCTCCTCGGTTTAAAGTATATTTGCAAACTAGCTTTCAAAAAGAGTTAAGTACTGACTAACAATTGAATAGTAATATAAAAGAAACATTTTTAATAAAAAAACTGAAAGAATTGAAGAAGAAAGATCTGACAACCCTGGTTGTGAGGTCGGTCTCTTTGAAGCCCGTTAGCCGCTTTTTTATGTCATGAAACTAAGTTTAGAAAAATTATACCTAGTAACATTCAATTATTGTGAAAATCTTTTTCTACTTGCGTTTCTATAATTTTGCTGACCCAAGAATGGACTTTTTCACTCTAGCCGAATTTAATATATTCAGCACTAACATCCTGAATTACAATCTATTGAAAATACATCCCAATAATAAAAATCTTCCTAGAGTATCCCAAACCTTTTCTAGAAACAGCACAAAGTTTGAAAACATGAGATCAAAACCTTATTACATTCCATTTTCCATGCAATTCGTTTATTTGCCAGTCGCCACCGATTATAATGGTATAGTATCCTTGTTTCGATAAGCTAAATAGAAAAGAAGAGGGATATCATTCAGGTAGATGCCGGAGGGTCGACCTTCAGCCCCAATATCTGCGATTAGTCGATTTGTGTTGTGACGTAGATCGCTAGTTTCCCGCGTGTTTATTAGAGAGCGTAGTTTGTTCGTTTGTTCTCAGTAAATATTTCAAAATTTTAAAAACTAGAACCGTGGAAAATTTTATTTTTTCTTTCCCTATGCTATGCGATAGAATAAAAAGGTTGTTAACGTTATTTGCCGATTATTTACTTCTGTATTCTTTTTTTAGATTTGGATGTGTGGTGGATCATTGGCCCTTATTCCATGTAGCAGGGTTGGTCATATATTTAGACATCGAAGGCCATATGGATCTCCGGATGGGCAGGATACAATGTTGCATAATTCGTTAAGAGTTGCGAATGTATGGATGGATGATTACAAAGTAAGAAGGATATTGTTTTAGGAATTTATATTGGCATGCCAAATGAACACCATTTTTTGCCTTTCACTGTTACTTATAGCGTTTTCGATTTACCAATCCGAGCACGCTCTGTGACGTCATAGATCTGCTCGAGATCTGCAGAATGCAACAATATAGGGTATTCCATTTAAAAAAATATAACTTTGATCTGTCACGCTTTTATGCAACACCCTGTATCTACGAACAAGAGCTTTACACTAAATCCAACAACTTTTGTATTTAACAGTTTTTTCTTAATTTCGAAACAAAGAAGTTAAAGGGGGGTAACATTATAGGCGATCACCCTGTACAGGGTGTCCAGTTTTCGTGTGTTTTCATATACCAGCTCCCTTATTATAAAAGATAGAAAGATGGGGTTTGCGGCTTACTGTTCTATTTTTTTATGAAACTTTCATTGCCGTAAACAAAATTTTCATAGCCCTCTCAGTTTCTGACATACAGGGACATTTTCAAATTTTGTCATTTTTGACGCTCCCCTGTATCTCGATTATTTGATAACTTATCAATAAGGTAAAAATGGATTGTTATATAGTTTTTTATGTTGAATTCAGTGGCGTAGTTAGTTTTTTTCTAAAAAGTTTTGTTTATGAGTTATGACCCAAACTTATATTTTTTTTAATGGGACACCCTATATATTATTTATTTTTCTTGTTCCTCTTTTTAAGAGCTTTTCAAAAATATATAATAGTCCATATTTTTTTTTCTTTTAAAAAGGGACAATTTTAACTTTTTTTGTAAAATTTATCATTTTTCGAATAGAGGGCTATGCCCGCAAATAAAAAAAAATTAACAACTGGATATCTACGAAAAATTTAAATATGTATCAAAAAGCTAATAATCGATAAAAATAATTATGATTAAAACTTTTTTATTTTTATTATAAACATAATGGTATCTAAATAACAAATGGTTTTGAAACTTACCTATTAAAATACAGTTCCGAGGCTGCGTTCGCGTCTTCATTAGCTCGGATAAAACAAACATACATATCGTGATTTTCATCATCTTCATAATATCTATTTTTTTTTGCCATGTTAAATAATTAAATGATTTTTCACAGAAATATCAAATAAACTAACAAAATCAAACAAATACCTTTAATATTTGACAATAATCCGTAATGGCGCATTTACAAACCTTTGTTTTCTGTCATGTCTATCCATGATTGATCATGGCCTTCTGGATTCTAGATAAAAAATGATTAATTTTACAAAAAAAGTTAAAATTGTCCCTTTTTAAAAGAAATAAATATGGACTATTATATATTTTTGAAAAGCTCTTAAAAAGAGGAACAAGAAAAATAAATAATATATAGGGTGTCTCATTAAAAAAATATAAGTTTGGGTCATTACTCATAAACAAAACTTTTTAGAAAAAAACTAACTACGCCACTGAATTCAACATAAAAAACTATATAACAATCCATTTTTACCTTATTGATAAGTTATCAAATAATCGAGATACAGGAGAGCGTCAAAAATGACAAAATTTGAAAATTACCCTGTATGTTAGAAACTGAGAGGGCTATGAAAATATCGTTTACGCTAATGAAAGTTTCATAAAAAAATAGAACAGTAAGCCGCAAACCCCATCTTTCTATCTTTTATAATAAGGGAGCTGGTATATGAAAACACACGAAAACTGGACACCCTGTACAGTGTACAGCTTATATTGTGCGCAAACACAAGTTAAGTTTTATGGGTGAAAAAATACGTCCGAGCGAACGGCTCACAGGTCAGATGAATCCCCTCCCAGCAGCATTGGGCATGCGCACCCTCTCCTCTTGTTATCGGTTAGATTTGGGCTCGGATTTGGGCGTAGGGTTAATAGCTCCCTGGTATTATTTAACTGTTTACCAAATTTTAGAGTCTTAATATTTCAGAGTTAAAAAATATCAATTTTTTTTAAGTTAACGTTTTCCGTCAATAAAAATGGATCTTAATTATTATTTTATAAACGGTAAGAGATAGGTATAGGATAATGTTAAAGAAAGTTGTTAAGAAATTATTAAGGGTTTCGAAAATAAAATAAAATACAGGGTGTTCCATGTAAAATATCAGACTTGTTACTAATTTTTGATAGAAGTGGCAACACTGTATCGTAAAAAATATTTTAGATAAATAGAGCATGTCCGTTTATGTAAATAACCAAATTTCACAACGATTCGTTAACTGGTTCGTCATATACCGTGCGAGCAAAAGTTATTTGCATCAAAAAGGGCTTGGATTAAAAACCGTACGGCTTGGTTTAGATCACAATGATATGGGGACGATATATCTAACCAAATTTAGGTTAAAATTTTGTCAAATTCATATTATGACATGAGATGCAAACTAATGAGTAATAAAATAAGTAGACAAATACAAATTTATTTTTATTGTTTACAAAATTAACAAACTAAGAATATACAGAAAGAAAAAGAAAAATGATTACATAAATTGCTGAAATTGGCCACCGCCATGCTCCAAGCAAAAATTCACACGTCTCTTCAAATTTTCGAAAGTGTTGACCAGCATCTCTGGAGAAATGTTACCACATTCTTGGATAATCCTTTCTTGTAATTGTTCTAAATTTGCCACTGGTGTTTTAAAAATAGTGTTCTTTAAATGAGGAAAAACGAAGTAATCCATAAGCGTTAAACAGGTGTCTAGGTGGGAATTCAATGTCTGATCGAAAACTGATCAATCTATCGTCGAAAAAATTGAGTAAGTAGTTACTAGTTTCGACGGCTGTATGGGCGGTTGGACCGTCCTGTTGAAAATATTCAAAACGTAGTTCGTCATCAAGTAATTGCTCCACAAATGGATTCAAAATATTGTTTCTATAGCGCTATGCTGTAACTGTGTCATGGAAAAAAATAGGACCAACAATTCTTCTTCGGGAAACAGCTAACCAGACACCAATTTTTTGAGGGTGCAATGTGGACTCTACAAAAAAATGGGGATTTTCACTACTCCACATGCATGCGTGTATTCTGAGAATTCACATAACCGGACAGGTGGAACCAGGCTTCATCCGAAAAAAATATCAGGTCTAATAAATAATTTATTTCCAATAAATTTTGGGTAAACCATTGAGATTGATTTTTGCGTCTTTCAAAATCTGCGGCTTGTATTTCTTGGAATACTTGCACTTTATAAGGAAATAAATTCAGCTGCTTCTTAAGAATAGTCCTGCATGTTCCATAAGATCTTCCTACTTCTTGGGACAGGCGTCTTATGCAATTTGTTGGCGTATTTTGCATTATTTCACGAACGTTTGCAACAAGTTCTTCTGTTCTTACAGATGATCTTCCTGCTCCTTTTTTGTGTTGTATAGAACTTGTTTCCCTAAACACGCCCACGGTTCTTTTCAGGCAATGATAAAAATCCCCAGCAATAAAAACAACGTTAGGAAAATGTTCGTGAAAATCGTCCATGCACAAACCCGGATTGTATTGCCACTCACCATTTACATTAACCTTATTTCGAAAATACGCTTCAACCATAAATGTTTTGTGTTGTTGCGTAAAGCCCATTGTGTGAATTGTTCAAGAAATTGGAAAATTTAGCGAGGAATCAAATTACTTGTAACGACTGTCAAAGATGACGGAATAACTGATTGATTGTTAATTCAGGTAGCTACTGACACCCAACAGGTATTAAGCTCGTCGGCTAAGCCTTCGTCCTTAGATGCAAGGCCCTCTTTGATGCAAATAATTTTTGCTCGCACGGTACATACGTCTAACGCATCATCCCTGTATAGGATAAGAGATAATACCTCAGACCAAGTGGTCTGAGGATAATACGCATCAAAATAATTTGCAGTATCTTTCAGGACTACTTTCTAAATCAAAACAAACATGCGAAAGACGTGGATTTTGGAGATATAACGTCCAGAATTCAACTGCGCAAGGAATTGAAGTGTCACGATTTTGATTGGTATCTTAAAAACATTTATCCCGAATTAACCTTACCGACTGATGATAAGGAAAGAATCAAAAAGAAATGGTCCGCTCTTGAACAGGATAAATATCAGCCATGGCATTCGAGGAAAAGAAACTATGTTGATCAATTTCAGATAAAGTAAGTAAAGTAATCACCTATAATTTTAATTGACTTATCTTATAGTACACTCCCGTGCAAAAAAAAAACGGGCATCATAAAATTTGGTTTAAGTTTAGGGCTTTATAACTTTTGGATTTTTACTCCGATTTAAGTGATTTTTTAGAGAGCTATAGATACATTTATTAGTTTTAACATGCCTATACAAATTTTAAGAGAAATTGGTTTTTTCACATATTGTACAGGGTGGCCAACTAAGAATGCGAGGTACTGTATCTGGGAAAATATCCATCGTAGAGGCTTGCGGCAAAAAAATTATGACTAAAACGGCTAAGAGAAAAACCTAGAATATATTTTCAAGTTTCTGAAATGGCCGCTAGGGGGCGTAACTGCAATCTTGAAACTGAAAAGTGCTGTTTCTGTAAATTCCGCTATATTAATCTAATAAAAATAATCCTGATCTTTAAAGTCGAGGACAATCTAAACTTTTTTTGTTTGACACTTTTTGCAGTATCTCTAAAAATAAAGTGGTGGGGGGTATTCAAACGTTTCCGTAAATAACATCCTGTATCTTCGAAACGGCTACGCCGATTTGAACAAACTTGGGCTCGTTAAAAGGAGCTATTTTTGGGCTACAAACATCCTTTTATTTGAAGTTTTGTAAGTTTCACATATCGCAGCTAGAGGGCTTTTTTCGACATTCCAACAGAAATGGTTAATTTTCTCAACAAAATAAAATGCATTGGTATGATTTTTTTTTCATGAAAAAGTAGCTAAATGATGCCTAAACTAACTCGCAAAAACCGCATCTCGATATCTTGTTCCTAACTCAAAATATAGGCAATAGAAACTTTTATACGAAAATCCCTTAAATTTTCATTTTATTGTAACTATATTTTTCTGGAATTCTTTCTATTATGTAAGTTGTGGCCCTAAAAAGGACCGATTTATTAAAGGGAGATTTTTAATACCCCCGCAAATGCTCGAAATGCTGACCATCACGTTCTATGCACAAAAAAGGCAATTAATAGAAGCAGGCCATGGAAACAAAACAAATACCTAATCAAAACATATGTAATCCAAATTGTCAATAGTTGTCAAAGTTTTGCGTTACTTTGAGTAATTTTTGTGTTTACAGAATGTCTTCAGAATGCCGCAGCAGCGGCAAATAAACCGCAAGCATATCAACAGCTTCATCATTCGTAAAATGCATTTTGTAAACACAAAAATTACTCAAAGTAACGCAAAACTTTGACAACTATTGACAATTTGGATTATTTATGTTTTGATTAGGTATTTGTTTTGTTTCCATGGCCTTCTTCTATTAATTGCCTTTTTTGTGCATAGAACGTGATGGTCAGCATTTCGAGCATTTGCGGGGGTATTAAAAATATTCCTTTAATAAATCGGTCCTTTTTAGGGCCACAACTTACATAATAGAAAGAATTCCAGAAAAATATAGTTACAATAAAATGGAAATTTAAGGGATTTTCGTATAAAAGTTTCTATTGCCGATATTTTGAGTTAGGAACAAGATATCGAGATGCGGTTTTTGCGAGCTAGTTTAGGCATCATTTAGCTACTTTTTCATGAAAAAAAATCATACCAATGCATTTTATTTTGTTGAGAAAATTAACCATTTCTGTTGGAATGTCGAAAAAAGCCCTCTAGCGGCGATATGTGAAACTTACAAAACTTCAAATAAAAGGATGTTTGTAGCCCAAAAATAGCTCCTTTTAACGAGCCCAAGTTTGTTTAAATCGGCTTAGCCGTTTCGAAGATACAGGATGTTATTTACGAAAACGTTTGAATACCCCCCCACCACTTTATTTTTAGAGATACTGCAAAAAGTGTCAAACAAAAAAAGGTCAGATTATCCTCGACTTTCAAGATCATGATTTTTTTTTATTAGGTTAATAGAGCGGAATTTACAAAAAAACAGTTTTTTAGATTCAAGATTGCAGTTACGCCCCCTAGCGGCCATTTCAGAAACTTGAAAATATTTTCCAGGTTTTTCTCTTGGCCGTTTTAGTAATATTTTTTTTTGCCGCAAGCCTCTACGATGGATAGTTTCCCAAATACAGTACCTCGCATTCTTAGTTGGCCACCCTGTACAAGGATAATCGAAAAGTTTTTTTTTTGCCTAGTGTCAAAACACCCTGTGGAATAATTAGGTAGCAAAATTACTTCAAAATATCAGTTTCCATTAAGCTGCAAATATTCTTTGCATTTTGGTTTTTGGTTCATGTCAATCAATACGTGCATTTGTTCTCACTAAAATGCAAAATGGTCTTGATGATGTCAATGACCGATTTTTTGTACTTAAAACTCTTCGGAATCGTCGTTTGACGTCAGTACAGCAAAGGCTAACTTCGAGAGGTTCGAATTAAAAATGTCAGTTCTTGGACAGTTCGTCGAAGATTGTACGAAGGTAACACGCAGACCAGCAACTGGACTTAAATTACCACCGCGCTATAAGAGTCAAGAATGGAGGAATATTACCCAGGATGATATTCGCGGGCTAATTGATGGCATGAATGAACCGACGTGTACAGGCAGTAGTAAGGGCTAGAGGAGGCAATAGAAATAATAGAGATATTATGTTTAAGTGAAAAAGTTGTTGTTGGTACCTGTTAAGTTTGTTTTGCGAAAATGTTATTTTTTAAATCTTAGGTAAAAGTCTTTTGTTTATTAAATCTTGATTACTACAACAACATTTATTTTGTTTTCTTGAATTTTAATAGTCTATTTTATTTTTATTGCTATGGCAATGAGGAAACTATAAAAAAATTTTGAAAAAATTTAAATTACTGACATCATTACGATCATTTTGCATTTGTGTGAGAACAAATGCACGTATTGACATGAACGAAAAACCAAAATGCCAAGAATATTTGTGGCTTAATGGAAACTGATATTTTGAAGTAATTTTGCTTCCTAATTATTCCACAGGGTGTTTTGACACTAGGCAAAAAAAGGGAAGGGATCTGTCGAAATTGCCACTTTTTAGAAAATAAGACGGTTAAACAAAGGAAATTAATTTTGTTAACTGGGAATATTGTTCAAAGTTCAAATATACGTAGGTTGGCAAAATGGGGATTTATGGCCTCTGCGATTTTTATATTTTTGTGTCAAAAATTGAAATTTGCCGCCCTTGCAATTTGCCGCACTGGGCAGGAGCCCAGGTTCCCCACCCTCTAGTGCGGGCCCTATAAATTACTTCCGGATTTTTTTCAGTTCATGAATATTTTTAAAATGACTAGGTTGAAGACGAGGGATAATTTTCTGACCAAGAAAATTCCAGTAAGGTGTATTTTGGAAATTCTAAGAAAATAATTCATGTTTAGTCATTCAATTTTTTAAATCGAAATAATTCAATTATTATTAGTACCTAAATAAAATTTAAATACACAAAATATTACAAGTACATACGTTTTTAAAGTCGAAAACCTAAAATAAATCAATAAATTGAAATAAATTGTCCCCCCCCCCTCCCCTTAACTATTATTTTGTTTTATTAAGTAATTGAATGTATATTTATTTATTTGTGATTTTCTGTACTTTTTAGATTAACAAACAGCTCTTTATGCATACAAAGTGCTAAGGATATAAAAACTAAAGGCAGCTCTCTAATTTTAAGACCTTGTACGAGAAGCAAAAATCAGATGTGGTACGAAACTGACAAGAGCGAGCTCAAGAGCGAGCTCGTATTGGCTCAGCTCTTGTGTCTGCAAGCATCAAAACCGAATCCGATACTGTATAAGTGTCATGAATTAGGTGCGGATCAAGAGTGGAAACACAAAGGCGGGGTAAGTCACTTTTTCATTTTGTGGGAAAAACGTTTTACTCGTACCAACATTTGTACTTAAATTGTCGTTTGGCAGCCGGCCTATACAGTAAACATACAGAAGCTCTGCATCTGACGTCTACAGCTGCCAGTAGCAGTTTGCAGATGCAAATTTCAGAAGTGGGATTCCAGAAAACCATTCTTTGCGTGTGCAAGTGGTCTGCAAACTTGCAGCATGTATAAAATTTATTAATAACTAACCTATATTTTGTGGATTTGATGAATGGTAGTTATTTACGATTTTTATATAAAAAAAGGAAACTTTAAAATAAAACTATGGTAATTTTTATTTCAGAAAAATTCTCCAATTTATAATTTGGGCGCAGGAACCTGTTTAGGCGCACGAAACAAGAAAGTTAATGCTACAATAGAAATGAAGTTGTGCACAGATCCTGAACTAAACACTTGGGATTTAATTAGCGAATGAAAATAAAAAAAAAAACTCATGTTTAGGCCACGTTTAAACTTAGAAAATTGCTCCGAAAAGGATTTTCACCACTTAGAAATTTAACCCATGGCTCTTTAAGATGTTTAAGAGTAGACAAAACTATACAAGATACAGCAAAGGGTATATTGGAGCAAAGTTGGATAATTTGGAGCTGAAGTTAATGCCAGTGAGAAATTAAGCAAATTCCGACTGCTTCCGGAGATATGGGAAAAAACAGAAAACTTTATTTTCCGCTTTTTTTTGTGACATAAACATATTGAAAAGCAGAAAGCCCTTTCTACAATCACTTTATTACAACGCATTTAAAAATAGTTTTTAATTTAAAAAATTACGTTTCGGTTGTCAGATATCACCGTCAGATCAAAATTTTGAAATGCGGACCTGAAATTTAAATATTGCTTTCCTCATTATTTTGAACCGAACATCAATTATCGATACATGATTTTTTTGGCAATACGGTCCTGCTATAATTGTGTGCTAACAAAAAGAAAACTCATTCTAATAATAAGGAAATATTATTTTTTACCTAGTATTTCGGAATGATTATGAAGTAATTTTAAGTGAGTGAGTTAGTTTAAGTGAGTTTAGTTAGATAAAAGTGAAGACATTCTTGTTTTTATTATGTTACCAAAACAATACTAAAAGCCGTTTTAAATTTATAATGACGGGTACCTACCATACATACTACCCAATAGAGAAGTATAGGTACCCAAATTATTTTTTTAACACAATTTTTTTTTACCAATTATTACTTGTTAAATATCTTTTTTTTTTTGGTTAGGGTTAGAGTAACATATTTTTTAAACGTAATAATTATCAGGGCCGTATTGCACCATAACTTTCAGTTACTGAATATGGATTTTCAGTTCAAAACTGTGAAATTTTACCAACAAAATATTTCAGAAATTAATATTTAAAGATCAGGTTCGTATTTAAAAATTGATGAACGTGATATCTGAAAACCGAAACGCCCGTTAATAAATTAGAAATTATCTTTAAATGTCCGTTTTTCGATTCTTTTATAAATAAACGTAAAAAAAAACGGAAAATGAAGTGTTGGGTTTTTTTCAGATATCTCCGGAAGTACCTAGTCGAAATTTTCATGATTTCTCACCAGTATTAACCTAAGCTTCAAATTATCCAACTTTGCCCCAATTTAACATTTGCTGTAACTTTTATATACTATAAGTCGGAAATAATAGTCAGTGACGTCAGTCACTAGTTCGGAAATAACACAACAAGAGCGGCTTAAAATAATAAATAAATCTGATATGAACTGCTCGCAAAATGCCGCTTGTTCTAATGCGGGCACGGCGTGTCGACACAAAACGTGCACCCGCTGCCAAATTTATTGTGGCCCGTATACTGGAGCTTACGCGGAGCATTTCAAGCAGCTCTATTTTAACATACGTTCGCGATCGACGGACGTAATTGTACTGATATTTTACGACTATCAGGTGGACGTTGCAACAGTAAACGAGCATGGGCCTTGTCGAGGCCTGTTGAATAGGCGCGCTTGCGGGTTTAGGTTATAGTCTTGGCCCCCCTGCGAAAAAAGTGAAAAGACATTTAACTGTGGCCGAACATGCGTTGGTAAAAACCGTTTATGAAAGTATTCGCGCTCGAAATCCCGATTTAGGCGCGGAGGATGCAGTAGAATTTTGCGGAAATTTAACACAATTGTCTTCTCGGACAGTTTTCAGATCACTTCACGTTGATAAAAAGAAGAAAAAGAAGGAAAAAAGGAAACAAGAGGTAGAAAGAAAGTAATTCTAGATGATGATGTAAAATATGCAATTTACCGGAAAGTGTACAGTTTTTTTTTAGAAACGAAATGCCAACCCTAAATAAAATCAAAGCTGAATTAAATGCTGATGAATCTTTACCCAAAATATCCTTTGAGGTTTTAAAGCGAACATTACGTGATTTAAACTTACGGTATTTAAAGCGAAATCGCAAGAGCTTTTTAATCGAAAAAAATGAGATAGTGTTGTGGCGAAGAAAATTTTTAGAAGAAATACGTGACCATAGGCTTAAAGGTAAAAACATATATTATACCGACGAAACATGGTTAAATGAGGGACACACCCACTCCAAAGTATGGCAGGACTTAAATATATCAAGTTCACGTCAAGCATTTCTTGACTCTATATTAAATATGTTGTCGATGAAATGGCGCATAAGCGTGGTGTTACTCTATTGCGATTACCGCCATATCATTGTGAATTAAACCCTATTGAACTTATATGGGCCCAGATAAAAGGTAAAGTTGCGAGAAAAAACACAACATTTAAATTAATTGACGTTAAAGTTTTGTTAAACTGCTGATAATTGGCAGAAGTGTATCGGACATGATAAAACAAGAACAAAAAATGTGGGATTTGGATACTACGGTCGAAGTTGTAGTTGAACCTCTTATTATCAATCTTGGTTCCGAAAGTAGTGAAAGTAATGATTCTGAGTCAAATTCTGATCAAACCTCCGATAATGAGTAATAATTAAACTTAAAATTTTATTGATTTTTGATTTAAACTTTTGTTGCAACTTTTAATATGATGTTTTATGATAAGAAAAACCCCTTATCATCCAGAACTATCTTTTTCCTAGGCTTAATAAATACATAGTACCTACTATTTGTTTGTATTACAATTTTGTTTCTTTTACTAGAATTAGACATAATTTTGAATATACTTTTTTTTGCATATTATGGACTAAAATCATGCATATTTATGCGCATAAGGTTAATTTTTTTAAGTGCATATTTGCCTAATTCTACTTATTACTATTCCATTATAAATGTAGTTATTATAAAAAATTAATTTACAAAGCAATTTTGATCCGCCACTGGAATTTCCTTCTCTCTTCCCTTACCCCTCTTGGCGCGCCCTAAAGCTAAGAATGAGTCACTGACTATTATTTCCGACTTATAGTATAGTTTTTGAGATCCCAATAAGCATCAAATTTTAGACACCCTGTACCTTCTTAGACGGCCATGGTTTTACCGACCAATGTTCTTTCTAAATTAGCTTCGGAACGCCATCTTGTGAGAAATAATACAATATTCCAATACTCTAACTATAATGTTCTAACATAACATTTCAGTGGGTATTCTTGTAAAAAAGAACGTTACTTACGCCAAAAAGAAGATAATTAGTTAAAGTTAAGTACTGACAAAGTTAAGTGTTAAGTTTAAGTTAAGTTTGTTTTGCCGTTTCATTTATTACGTTTAAACACTGGCAGTATTTTTATCAAATGTGCGTAGTATGCTTCCCGCTATATTGGAAAAATAACAAGGAAGTCCCTGATTGGTCAGAAGTCAAAGTCGTCAAAGTGTCTTGTGGTTCAGCAACTACGTCGTCGACCTATAATTCCTCTGTGCTTGAACTTTTCTTTGATTTAATTATTACACGACGGGAAGTGCACAATTTAGAGAAAAAGTGAGTGAAGACCCCCCGAAGAGCAGAACAGGAAAGTTCACAGCCATCTTATGGTAAAAGTATCCCGGTTCCAAGTCCCAGTCCCAGTCATAACTTGTCATGATCTGTCTTACGCGAGGTGTCATCACAACGGCTGTTGTGTGAAAAGTAGCAGTTGGATGTGGCAAATTGGTTTAGGCTCTCGCGGCCAGTCGGCCGACGGCCTTTAGACCCGACTGATGACTACACTAGCTCAGTTGGATGGGGATTTAAGCTTGTGATTAAAATACGTCAGAACAATGTGTCCCCGGCTTAAGGCTGAAAGAAAAGGACATGCAGGACATTATTTATAAGTTTGGTTGGAGATACTTTATCACCTAACTTGTGCCTTAAGAAAGTGGCTGATGTCATTGGGCAACCATCTAGTTTAACTCACTCATTATTAACGAAGTTGGAAAATATTGAATTGGTGGAAGAGGAATTGGTAAGGAAACATCCTGACGCATCCAAATGCGTTTATTTTCAAGATGTGACGCTTTTAAGATATAAATAATATGATAGATTAAATATTATCCAAATGAGGACGTGTAAAGTATCCCCTAGAACCCTAGGATTACTGAGGCACTGACTTCCGCGCTGGACTAAGATAATAGCTAATGCACCTGTACTTTGGAGTAAATGAAGCATTTAGTAGTTATTAGCTAATAGTAACACCCTAAGAAAACATATTTTTACCAAGAAAAGCACGTAAATACTTACAAACTACTAACTACTAAAAAAATGTGAAACCTGAAAGGAAACGTCAGACACTCGGTTGTGTGATGATAATGTGAAAAAAGTCTGCACGTAACAATAGTTCGGACCGGTTAAATGTGTTTTTGAGAAGTTGAACCATTTATTATGTCATGGGAATGTGTTTTCCATATTATTTCAGCAACTTTTTTCCTCCTCGTCCTCGTTTACCTTTATTCTTATAGTAGGTAACGAATGTTATTTTTTATTTACTTATTTTTTTTTTAACAATTCAATCATTATCTTCTTTTTGTCGTAAGAAGGTTACTTTTAACCAGAATACAGTTCCGTGACTCAAATAAGAGATTTTCTGCTTTATACACCTGAAATTTTGTGAAGTCGAGGCAGATACATAAGTGATAACGGGTAAAAGTTTTATTTTGCTCTTTAAACTAAAAAATTATTGCAGTCAATTTGTCCATTATCCTATACAGAATTCTTCCACCAAAACTCTACTGCGGTAGCGTTAAAAAGGCGCAAATTCGAGGGTGGAAAGTTACTGTTTGCCAGTCGGTAATCGATGGAAACATACAAATACAAAAGGTTTTTCTCTCAAGAACTTTCTGGTATTATAGAGAAGAAGGGAATTTTTTTCTTTTTTGACTCTTGACTGGCTTGAGTTTTGTGTTGCGGTCCAACATGTGCATTCTCCTTGTACTCTTGAAGGGAAGCTCCGCTCCGAACGTTCCCCTCAAGCAAACACTCTCAGACCAAGCACTAGTGCTTGGTCTGAACAAACACTAGTGACGCATTCACCATTTCATTTCCTTATCAATATTTCGTCTATTTTTCGAAGTAACGAAATATTGATCAAAAAACGAAATGGCTAAAGCGTCACTAGCGTTTGCTCTTAAGGGGTTATTTAGAAAATTGTAAATCTAAAATGGCGAAATTAAAAATATGGTTTTGAAACTTTATAATAAAAGCCCACCGAAAATTTCGTCTGCCAGGTAACTGCGGTATGTGGAGTATACTAAATGACCCCTCCTGTCTGTCGACACATTATACCAAAAATTTCCACACAGAAAAACGTTGTTTATTTATTAAACAGTAATGATAATAGAATAATAAGTTTATTTTTAATTAAAAAATATTTATTATATAATGATGTTACTAATATTTGCAATTTTAATTTGTACAGACGATAACCTTTCATCGTCAAAATTTGCGCGCTTTTTCCTAAACTATACTCATTGATCTAATTTTACTGTTGTGATTAACACTATAGGGATACAATTTTTTATATATTTTTTTTTATAATAATAGGGTAGCTATATTTTATTTATTTTGTTGCTGGTATGCTGTTTATACTCTTGTTGTTTTATATACCTAAGTAGGTTTTAAAATTGCCAATAAATTTATAAAGAAATTAATATTTTGTTTTCATATAGTGAGTGGCTATTATTTTTGTTTTAATGAATACTACAAAACCTAAATAATTATTTAAAGAAATAGTCCATGCAAAGTGGAGTTGAAAGTATGGAAAAGAAAGAAAAAACTTTAAGTCTTCCTCCGGCATTTTGCACACGACTAGCATGGCTTGCACTCTTGCACATATCAGCTATCTCAAGTCCTGCCAAAACTGAGTAAAAATACATATAAAATTGTTATTCAATCTGCTATTGTTGTCGCTACGATAAAAACGGACCTTTTTTAATTCTACAAAACCCAAGCGAAATAAAAATATATAAATTATTTTGTATATTTTCCGAATTTGTCCGAAAATTGTGGTAAGTAACACAAACACATATGAGGCGAGAGACTATAGACCAAACCTTATTTTATTATTACTTGGTAGCCTCATGCATAAGGGCCTTGTACTGCTTTTGATACTGGATTTTATTTCCTGAAGCTGTGCTAGCTGAAGGAGCTCTTCCAATATAACTAAAAAAGGATACAGGTAGTTCAATCGAGCGAAATATATAGTAAAATAGGTGGTCCTCTGCTACAGGGTCCCGACTAATCATTATTTATTTCGAGTCTACTTACATTACATTTTTTTCCCCTTTTAGTGCTGTGTTAAATCTTGGTTGCACATACGACCAACAACCAGCATTTTTGTGCTCTTCTTGACCCCAAGCAACTTGTGCGTTTTTGTATTTTTGACACTCTTTTTGAATCAAATCATATGGGAACGGAGAAATCTGAAACAAGTCGGCTAGTTTATTGGCAAATATTTTATTTCTTTTTGAAGTCAGGTGACCGTCAATAAAATTCCTAGATATTTGGCAATGTGGGAAATTTAAATTTTTATCTAAAACCTGATAAAAAGTCTGCAGTATGGCAACGCAGCAGTACGAGATCCGCCCTTGATGATGTGACCGCCACGACATTGATCTAAGGCCATGTTGACGTTGTTTCTTTCATTCATTTCCGTATGCCGGGTTGTTTTAGCATAAAGGAAAAAACGGCTGACTGATAAATCCGGCATTCGAGGGGATTTCGGTGCCTGGATGAGAATTATTTTTAGCAGTACTTTAAGGTACCTAGTTTATAATATTTCCTTAAATATTATATAATTTTCTTGTTTTTTCAACTTTGGACAAGGCTTGAAGGTTCGAGTTTTCCCATTTTTTGTGGTATACCTGCTTTTAAGGTAAGTCCACTATTATTTAAGTTAGATACTAGAGTTTGAGGTCCAGCTTCTTGATTTTCTTTAATTTTCCTTATTGAAAATCACTTAGATTAAATTTATATAAAAAGTTATATTTTATATTGATTTAATAATCTTAAGATATGGAAACGGGAATATTTAGGGTAAAATATGGAAATGTTTTTTTTTTTAAGGTTGAGAAAATAGAAGAAATTTGTACAGCAGAAAGTATCTAATTATTTTCTTTACCACCCATTCTCTGAGAGGCGGTAATGCTCATGTGCTTTCCTGCAATACTTATATATACGAATATAATAATATACCAATTTTGTTTAGGTAAATATAAGGGGGCGAAAAATATAGATATAGTGTTAAAACGTACTTGTTCCACACGCGCCACGGCTATTGTATCCTCAAGGTTATTTTTCTTTATAGCATCCATAAAATCAAAGAACACTTTTCCACTGCAAAATATGATTTTTTTAACGTTTTCCGGATTTTGGGAGGCCGGTCCTGTAGCTGGTATAACTCGACGAAATTCTGTTCCTAAAAGTTTCACAATCCATTGAAAAAATATAAATGTGATTTATTTATCCACTAACCAGTAACAAAACATCCATAATATTATTATAAGATATAGTGGATTTCACCTTAGTTTTTAATGCTTTGACGTCTCTCTTGTCAAACATATTAGCCAACACGTGATTTTAAAATCCCTAATTCTATAAACGGCTTTCAGGCACGGGCATTGGCTAGATTAACAAGAGATGGATATATAACTGACCGTATAGTTACATGTACATGACGAAGATGCACACTACACAGTTCAATACGTTGCCCTTCAATGAGCTCTAAACTCGTCAAAAGTACAGCATCGCTCGTATATGCCGTTAGTATGTGCATCTTTGTCTTACGCATTTGCTCTCGCATATCTCTTTTCGTACTTCATTAATTCGATTGTCTCGTCGCGTTCTTTAAATATCACAGAGCCGCATTGGGACACACCGCGCACCGCGTGCATTCTTCATTGTTTTTGGTATTTTTCAGACAGCATTTTGCTTATATTTTGTGCGTATAAGACTGTGTGTATCTGTGACGTGTTTCTTTTTATGCAAAAGTAAGTAAATAATTATTAATGTCTCGGACGGTGACGACGACATCGATAGCTTGTCAGATGAAGACCAAAAATAATAGGGAACTAGCAACAAAATTAAATTTGAAAACCACAGTGAACCATTATGCTAAAATAAGTTTTACATACAGTTGTATTAAAGAGTGCTTGAGGTATCTGTTCTGCAAACGCATGGACAAAAATATTTTTTTGTAGTAGCTACTTACATTATTTTTTCTTTATTCATTAAAAAAAATACCTAATTCGATAACATTACAAACTTTTGTTGTTTTATTATAAACCAACGAAAAGTTAGACCTATTGTAAACTTCAAACTCTTTAGAACCTAGTCTAAAGAAAAAAATATCTACCCGTGAATAAGAAAATAAAAAAGTAAACAATAAGCTATTAAATATAATATATAGATTTTTTCAACTTAACACTGCATGGTCTAAAATCAAATTAAAAAAAAAAATAATTCTTTAATAAAAAACGTAGTTAATTATTGATGATACTAGATTCACGACTGCCCCTTGTATATTTTTTATTGTACTAAATTAAGAGTGTGTTTTTACCAAAATAACAGCACTTTATTATATTATGAATAAAAATTAAATGAAATTGTTTTTCTGATATTCTATCCTATTTCCATTCCCCTTCAGTGTTTTTTTTTTAAATATCTTAAAAATTGCTTAGGTAATTCTCGTTTCCATCCATAATTATTACAACTACAAATAAATTGACCCATGTTCACACATAATTTTTAAGTCCGGCCCTGGCCAATCCTTAAGTTCTGTATATGGAGGACTTGAGGTAGGAGGCCGATCGCAATGCATTGGATTCGGTCCCAAATTAGCATCGGTAATTCAGCTTTACGAGTCGCTGTAAGATGGCGCGCGTGTCCGAAGTGGGCTATCAAATAATGGTTTCTTATGGACGCAATAACTATTTTTATTTAAATTAGTTCTTTAAGGAACAAATAAGGACTTTTATATGAATTTACGCTTACTTTGTTATACTTATTAGTAAACTCGGCCTGTATAAAGTTCCAACGATGCTTGGTTTTTAAAATACAGGGTATTAAACATTCTAGCTATACCTTTGGAGCTAGAAAGATACTTATTTGGCTGCGTTTTCTCTCTGAAAAAGATCCTGTCTTACACCCCGACACAAAGCAAACTCTACTTTTATAAATTGTACCATTATTTATTATAAATATGGAAATTAATTACAATACAACGTTATTTGTCTTGTCTTGCCTTCAAACATTATTTGTTATTTCGAAAAATAAAATGTCAATTGTCAAAAGTAAAAGCACAGAAAAATAAAGGGTTTAAGTAAAAGTTAAAAACTATGGAGGATCTAGTTTTCCATATTAAAAACGAAGAAGAAGAGGACAACATCAGCCCACTTCGGACGCGAGAGCCATCTATCGGCCAATAGCGAACTAACCAAAAAACCGGGACAGAATTTGAAAATGCTGCCATTGTCGATCGGCCTCCTACCCTATAGTTCTCCATAGTTCTGTAAAAAGAAATGTTATAAATGACATGTGTCAGCGGCGGCCATTAAAAACTAAGGTGAAATCCACTATAGAAATGCAACCTCGTGCAATGGAGGAAGACTCGCAATCAAACACACACACACAACTTGCCAGGAAACGGTCACTCCATTTGGCAAATGGCAAGAGATAACAGACAACAAGTCAATCATCTCCATTAATACTAATGGTGCAGGAGTTAATGGGAGATAACCATAAACATTTATCTTTAGATCCGTTCAGCTTATCTCGTGCGCAAACAAAAGTTTTATGGGTGAAAAAATACCTCCAAGCGCACTGCTCGCCGGTCAGATGCCTTTCTTCCCAGCAGCATTGCAAATTACACTCCAGAACCGGGTCGGCGCCATTTTTGCTGTTGTGCTTTAGGTTTTTTTCTGTGGATTCCTTGTTGTTTATTGTGGGTGTTTAATATTTACGGATTTCTAGTTTGATGTGGATTGAGTGGATGTGTAGTTTAGTAAACTGTGTTTGTGTTTTTATATAGTGGCTCGGATATACTCGGATTGGAATATAAACAATGACTGGCACTACCAGGGAAAATATGTTTTTTAAAATTAATCTACAAAAACGGCATTATCCAATTAAAAACGTAAAATAAACTTGAAGAAATAATCCATACTTAAACTTTAAGCGGAGTGTAAGTTTGAAAGGAAAGAAATAAGACACTTTAAGTCTTGCGTTTAAATGGTTCCATATATATTAAAAGCCTCTTTGCAAAAGCAAGGCGGCTATCAATACATCGTAGCGCCACCCCAGCGGAATTAACTCCAATATAAAAGGCAGTTACACTGGTAATCGTTTCGTGGTTTATTTAGTTGTCTACCTTTCGATTATTACCAGTGTAACTGCCTTTTATATTGGAGTTAATTCCGCTGGGATGGCGCTACGGTTTATTGATAGCCGCTTTGCTTTTGCAAAAAGCCATTGTGCTTGGATCCCTGTGTATTCGAATATAAAAACAGTTCACTTGTCTGATATGCCACAATATTCGCTTTTAATTATTCCCGCGGTCACTATATTATCTTCTAAACATTGTTATATTTATGTTTCTGCTAAGTTTTGAGTTGCTGCAATTATCTCTTCATTACTTTTCAATTTCTTGAGCAACCCATCTGAATCCTCTGCGCAATATTGATTCAGATTTGTCTATTTATAGCAAGAAAATTATGAGTTCGAAATTTTTCGATGATTACGATCACCAAACTTTTTTATACCATTTATTTAATAAAACAAATAACCTTATTTTAAAAATTGACGTAGAACAGTGCAAAAAATGCACTATTATAGGCTTATCGTTGTCTGCAAAATGGTCAAAAAATACTACCAATTTCTTTTACCTTCTATCATATCATCAAAGCTACTTCTTGCCTCAGGATGCCTCAGTAAGCTTTTGGGAGTCATTAAAATTAGAGGTTTTCTAAAACAAAGGCCGAATTGAAATTAGTGACAAATTCATGACTTGGTCAAATCCAGTGGCGGCTGTTCGACATGGAATATGGAAGGAGGCAGACCGTAGGCATGTGGTAACAAAAACGCCGCTAGTAAGTATTTCCTTTTTTTTAATACATTTAAAATTTATCGGAGTAGCCCGCCCGCCCACGACTGAGTCATGTTTTAAAAGATTGTGCTTCTCCCTATTTCGTCACGTTCGTAGACGTAGACTCGTGTGCCGACCTTGTATTGCGTAAGCAGTAAGCACTACTTACACTGAAACAATAACAATTAAACAAATGCTTGATTTACATAGGCACTTTGTTTGCTGCGAAAAAATTTCGGTATCAGGCGTTAATATTGCAGACGTCAAGAAACAGCCCGCGGACGTGGATTATCATCGGATGAACTAAACTTTGATGTTACGATGCAAATAAATAACTTGATTGTATCGGCAACCGGCAGAGGGGGGAGGGGTACGGCTTTAATGAAAAGTCGCCACTGGCCAAACCTGTTAAATCACTCTACAACTGAAAAATGGTCACGCGACTCTAGCCGCCTAGTGCGTCCTCACTCTTAGCTTTTATATTTTAATTCTGTTGCTTTATTCTGTCTCTGGCATTGTTACAAAATATTAACCTAAAATTTCTGATTTACATATATTTTAGTTGCGTCTTATTGTGTCTACCAATAATACCTACATACCTAAAGGGCAATTTTAACTGTCTTCTCATTATATGAAAAAAATTTGCCGGTACAGTACAATTTGCTACAATCCAATTAATATCACGAAGTTGGTTTACAGCAAAATCTGGAGAATCTGGCGGCAGGTGGTCTGGATCGTCATCACTTAGCTGTAGGAATCGTTCAATTCGGGCACTGGAATGTTCTGGACCTTGGCCTTGAAATTTCAAAATAAATTGGTTAGGGCGCCAAAGAAAGTTTTATTTTATTTATTAAACTACATTTTACAATTTTTAATTGCACATATTATTAACCTAATGATTTCAGAAAAATGTGCCATTTTTTATCTGCAAACCATGGCCTTCTAGAACATAAAAGAGTAGACACGACATCTCTATATATAACCACTCTATATATATATACCATGTTACATTATTGTATTATCATTTTCTAGATCATGTATATAAACACTGAACGGCTTAAAATGTTTATTATATAGGATTGCTAAGAAAGTTTGAATACCTTTACTAGATTTGCAAATTAAAAGGCGCTATTATAGTGTCTATTATAAACTAGACAACACAACACTTGAAAATCACACAACCACCACAAGACAAAAATGAAAACAATGAGTGACCGGTTCTGTTAGCATCGAAGCAACAGCTGATTGCCATTTGATGTTAGTACATATTGCGCATGATTCGATCCGTTCATTCAAACTCCAGAAAACAGGGCATAATTCAAACTTTTTATCACAGAGCATCTAACATTCGCAACAATCCGGAAGACCTTAATATTAAAATTTCAAACATCAAAAAAGATTTAAAAAGAATGTTTAGATACCCTGAAACCTTTGTAACTAATACTATCTCATAACTTAAAAATCGCGAAGTAAAAACTATAATACAGAAACGAAAGAAGAGCAAGCATTTCTTACAATACCTACCTTATGTCAAATAAGGGATTTCTAAAAAAAGATTAGAAGGATGACCAAAAACTAGAATATCAAAACAGCCTTCAAATCCGGAAATACGCTGAGAAGCTTTCTTACAAAAGTAAAACCCCCCCGTAATGAAAACACAAAAAATTGTATCAATTAAATCCCCCCTTGCGAGTGTGGCGAATCGTACATTAATTGGAGAAACAAAAATACCTCTTCACGTACGAGTTAAAGAACATCTGATTCATCCGAAACATACTCAAAGAGGTGAAACTTCGAGGTCGGGTATAGCGGAACATGTGTGGACCGATCAACATAATATACAGTGGTCAGAAGCCAAGGTTTTGGACAAGGAACAGCACTGGAGAAAACGAAAATTTAAAGAAGCAACTTGCTTGAATCAAAATACCCACATACAGTGGCGTGCGGTGAAATTTGGGGGAAGGGAAGCAATTTTTAAAAACTTACCTATTTATAGTGTAAGTGGATTCTCCTATCAGTTTTTGCAAACTCGTCTATAACTTCTAATATATTAAAAACAAAACCAATAATCAGCCGTAACTACTGCTTATTCAGTAAGAAAACTATGCTGTGTGCAAAACTACCTGAACAACCACCCGCGAAGCAAAACATAATCAGCTGATGTTCAAAACACCCAATAAATCTATGATAATCTATCCTAGCAACTGCTTATTCGGTAGTAAAGCGCCCGCAACTTGAACTCTAAACTTTTGCATTTGACCCCGAAATTTGTATATGGAGACCAGTAAGCAAAGCAGTGTAAGTATTACATTGTCGGGGTGGTAGGCGGCCGGCCGGCACACGGGTCGCGGCGGTACACGGGTGCGAAGATCTTCTCCGATGAGAGGCGGAGAGAGACAAGAGATATACAGGCTAAGGCCAACTTTTTTAGAGGCTTGCCCGAAGTATAATAATTGTTTTATTTATTTAGGATAAAATGAGTTTATTAAGATAAAATAAAAATGACGTTTTGGTTTTAGGGGAAGCAATGCTTCCCTTGCTTCCATGGACCGCACGCCCCTGCCCACATATTAAGTAAACCAAGTAGATATACCCTGCAATATCTGAAAGCCTCTTGTCCAAAACCAACAGCTCAAACTTCACACTCCAATAAGCACTTAGGTGGAGTCATCAAGCTTCATTACACATGGATAGTATTTAAGACAATATCCTTAGAATTATAATTTAATTAGTTTACACTTGAAAACTGTTAGAGATACTAACTAACCGAAACGTTGTGTTAAGTAACAACATAAAGCCAATGGAAGTCCGACACTGATATAACTTCATTGTCTACCACCTTCAAACAAACACAGGAATCCATGTTTAGCGAGTTCAAATTTGTGAAGTTCTGATAAGGCAAACCAAAGTTGGAAATATTTTTGTATATTTGTTCCTTTCTAAAACAAAATGGTAAAGCAAAACCATAATAATAAAAGTTATCCAGAATTTTTATAAGATTAAAAAAATACTACTTTTGATACACCTTTACTCAAAGAATTTTTGACTTGTCACTATAGTTATGCCTCCTACCGGCCAACCTAGAAACTTAATGATGGTTTTCTCTTAGTCACTTTTGTAATCAATATTTTTTTCCGCAAGTAAAGTTTTTGAGATATACCTAGCTGGCGGCCATTCTTAGTTGAATACCCGGTAGGTATTAGTACAGATATATTATGATATTATATTCCGCATCACTTCTTCTATAATACCTTCTAATCCATGCGGCAACAAACAAACCATTCCACACTGCCTAATCCATTTGCTTTGCCCACTGGCAATCATGCAATCGAATATAGCCTGCCCGTTATTGGCAAAATCCCCAAACTGGGCTTCCCAAACAACTAGGGTGTGGGGATTAGCCATCGCATATCCAAGCTGAAATCCCAATACTCCATATTCAGAAATTGGGCTGTTGCATATGGTGTATTCTGCTTGATCTGGATAAAGATCCTGTAAGAATCTGGAAAAGATTTTTCTTTAGCAATGAAACACAACATAACACTAGTTTTAAAAGGTACTATATAGTTATTTTAAGGGCTTGCCATCATTTTTGGTTATTTTCCAGACACCAGTGGTACTACTACTATAAGGCCCAAATTTTGTATGTCCTCTTAGTTCCGTGCGAGCAAAAATTATTTGCATCAAAGAGAGCCTTGCATCTAAGGACGTAATGCTTAGCCGTAGAGCTTAATACCTGTTGGGTGTCAGTAACTACCTGAACTAACAATCAATCAGTTATTCCGTCATCTTTGACAGTCGTTACAAGTAATTTGATTCATCGCTAATTTTTCCAAATTCTTGAACAATTCACACAATGGGCTTTACGGAACAGCACAAAACATTCATGGTTAAAGGGTATTTTCGAAACGGGTTAGAGTAAATTGTGAGGGGCAATACAATCCGGGTTTGTGCGATTGACGATTTTCACGAACATTTTCCTAACGTTGCTTTTATTGCTGGGGATTTTTATCATTGCCTGAAAAGAACCGTGATGGCTGTGTTTAGGGAAACAGATTCTATACAACACAAAAAAGGAGCGGGAAGACCATCTGTAAGAATAGAGAAACTTGTTGCAAACGTTCGTGAAATAATTCAAAATACGCCAACAAATTGTATAAGACGCCTGTCCCAAGAAGTAGGAAGATCTTATGGAACATGCAGGACTATTCTTAAGAAGCAGCTAAATTTAATAATTGTTACAATAATGGTATCCTGAAAAGTTATCTCACAGTGTTAGTATTACATCATATTAACAATTTGGGCCTAAAGCTTAATTTCAACAATAATTATAGTTATTGACAAAAAATACTAAAATAATTTTTGGACATTTAATTTTTTGGCTATTAACGAACTCAAGATAAATATTTCAAAAATAGTTGCAGGCTGGCAGATGATCATCTAGCATCACTGCTAACAACTTCTTACACGTTACCGTAGCCAACAAAACCTCATTTATTTACATAAAACTTTGTATTTATTAATATATTCAGCCAAAAAAACGTTGTTTAAAAAAAATCTTATTTTTTAAAACTCTAAATATGAAACCTTTACCTATTATATTAAACCTATGAATCAACAATATTAGATGTCTGCTGGCTTATATAAAAGTAGGTTTTAATGAGCTTCATTTTCCGCATGGTCCTGATGGTGGTTATATAACATTCAATAGCCAGAATAAATCTTTCGCTAATTAATACTGTTCTTTACAGCTCCTACTCCTATACGTAAAACCATTTAATATCAGCTGCGGCTCTGATATATGGACAAAAGGGACACCTCCGTCATTAGACAAAGGCTTAGTCTGATACACTGATGGATCAAAAACGACCAACAGTGCATGTAGGTGCAGGTATATTTGGGACAAGATCCAGAATGGACATGAGCATCTCCCTGGGGAACTACGCCACAATATGCCAAGCAGAAATGCATATGCAATACAAGCATGGATACAAAAGAATCTTAAATGAACTGGTTTGTTAACAGGCCATTGTCGCCTAAGAAAACATCTTCAAGGAATAGGAACTTACACTGAACCCATTGAATGCAGACCTTGCGGTGAAGTGGATGAAACCGCCTCTCATATCATTTACAGCTGCGAAGCACTAACCCACAAGAGATTCAGAATCTCAGAAACGTTTACCGCGGCAACAACCTCCCATATGACAAACTTAGAAGAAGGCTATTGGACCTTAAGGAAAGAACAAATCTATTCTAACAAGACTGGGGTGCACAATCGGCCAAAACCAACCTTAACCAACCAACCAACCTCTTACATTATTTAGGTAAATGCGTAAATGCTCACTTACGTATAGCTTGTCATATTTTTTGTCTGATCATGTATGATATGATGTCTGTGTGAGAATGTTCCTCGTTCAATATCTTGTCCTGATAACCTTACGTGGAAACCGTCTTTTAATAAACTTCCAAATGCCAATGCTTCTCCCATAGCCCAGTCTGCTATTCTACTTTTAACTAACTCTTTTCGCATGGCGAAGATACGTTCCAAGGCTTAAAATATAGAAAACATAAGTAATTTAATTTAGTAGGTATGTTATATATTTTTAATTGTTTTTTAAAAGTTGCCAATTTTCTAAATTTTCTTATATTTTTTGGAAGATTGCGATCTTATATTATTCCATCTTACAAAAGAGATTTTTTTCCGAAATTACTTTTTACTGATACCTACAGTTTGGCTTGGTTTAATTTATACAATATCTGGTGTTATGATCATATGTAATTATTATTATTGTTCTCCTGAAGTGTTATGTTTGATTTTTTTTCCACCTATTATTTCTTGTTCCTAACTTTTCCTTTCCCAAAGAACCCCGCACTTCTCTTATGGAAAATGGCCCTCGGTTAAATTTTCTAAATTTTAAGTATGTTGTAGAGAATGCCATTCTGATCAAAAGTGTTCATGGCCACAACAATATCTGCCGACTAGTTTTTGAGATACAGGGTGTCCAAGTTGCAAAATATGAATTCTCAATACATTATATTTTCGTAGTTTATAATATTAATTCGTTTTGTTTTTCTAAATTTTTGATGGCCCTGTCGTAGATAGGATAGAATACTATAAAAATAGTTAAAAAATTTTTATTATATACCGGGTGAGTGACGAAAATTATTTAATATTCTTTGTTAAATCATTGTATTTTCGGCATTAAATTAAATTTTAACAAAGTAATACTGTGGATGACATTAGTTTGGAGCAAGCTATCAGAATTTATATTATTTACATTTATACAGGGTAACTCAAAAAAGTTAATATTTTTTTTATTAGTTTTGAAAGAAATTTTGTAGATATTTCTGTATGTACTACTTGTCGCTTATCGTATGCTTTCAAATATATATAATAATGAAGGTTCTACAGGCTGTTTCCGATGATAAGCGATAGAAAAAAACATAAAAATGCATGTATTTATAAATCACCCGGTATATTAAAAATGGATCGGTTAAATTTCGTCATTTTTTAATATTTTTTGCTTAAAGTGTCTTACTTACATGTTTGCTATCGATTTCCCTTTTCCTATGATCAGTTCTGGAAATATACAGTGTCGAACAGACTTAAAACTCAAAAAATAAGCAAATAAAATAACAATTTTTTAAAAAATTAATAAAATTTGTTATGTAAGTTCATCTTATGGTTAAAAATAAATATATTTAATGCTATAAAGGGTGTTTCGAATAATTAGGGTATTCTGTATTGCAAATAAGAAATATATATAAAAACTAAGAACAATTTATTATATCGAAATTATTTTATCCAAAAATAATAAGTAGGCCCTTAATTATTCGAAACACCCTGTATAGCATTAAATATATTTATGTTTAACCATAAAATCAACTTACATAACAAATTTTATTGACATTAAAAAAAAAATGGTATTTTATTTGCTTATTTTTTGAGTTTTAAGTCTGTTCGACGCTGTATATTTCCAGAACTGGTCATAGGAAAAGGGAAATCGATAGCAAACATGTAAGTAAGACACTTTAAGCAAAAAATATTAAAAAATAACGCAATTTAACCGATCCATTTTTAATATACCGGGTGATTTATAAATACATGCATTTTTATGTTATTTTTCTATCGCTTATCATCGGAAACACCCTGTAGAACCTTGATAAATATATATATTTGGAAGCATACGATAAGCGACAAGTAGTACATAAAGAAATATCTACAAAATTTCTTTCAAAACTAAAAAAAAAAATATTAACTTTTTTGAGTTACTCTGTATAAATATAAATAATATAAATTCTGATAGCTTGCCTCAAGCTAATGTCATCCACAGTATTACTTTGTTAACATTTAATTTAATGCCGAAAATACAATGATTTAACAAAAAATATTAAGTAATTTTCGTCACTCACCCGGTATATAATAAAAAAATGTAAACCATTTTTATAGTATTCTATCCTATCTACGACAGGGCCATCAAAAATTTAGAAAAACAAAACACATTAATATTATAAACTACGAAAATATAATGTATTGAGAATTCATATTTTGCAACTTGGACACCCTGTATCTCAAAAACTAGTCGGCAGATATTGTTGTGGCTATGAACACTTTTGATCAGAATGGCATTCTCTACAACATACTTAAAATTTAGAAAATTTAACCGAGGGCCATTTTCCATAAGAGAAGTGCGGGGTTCTTTGAACAAATTATTTACAATAGCTTAAGTAACTTTGTATTGCTGTGTATTTCCAATTATCCGAATACTGTATAATATAAATTTATTATATATTTAATAAATTACGGTGTCAAAAGCCTTACACAGATCTAAGGATAGCAAACAGCATTTTTTACTGCTGTCAACATTAACTTGAATATCTGTTACGATATTTAAATGCTTGTGCGCTACTTTGTTTTCAATTGCAACATGTGGCATGACCTCTGGTACTTGACAATAAGAAAAACTTATGAAACAATAAAAGTAAAGTACTTAGTTAATTTCGCTTACCTCTGTGAATAGTAAAATCAGGAGGCGGATGTGAAAACTTCTCGGCAATATGACCCAAAACGTCCTCGCTTACCCCGGTAGGGATAGATTTCGTTTCATCTTTGTTTTTAAAAAAGCCTGGCCAAGGGCTATCGATCCAGTCACTAAATCCTACCTTCGTTTCTTTTGCTCCTTGTTGGTATGCCTCTTCTAGCGCTTTTTCGTATTCGTCTGTGAATGATTTAACCTCTGCTTCATTGGTTACTCCTGTTAAAGGAAATTATTGCAAAAATATACAATAAATGCACTAATAGACTTTGCAATGGGTTGTTTCATGTGATTATACGTTAATTCTTTAAAATTTCGTGAACATAAATGTCTCGAAATCACCCATTGAAAATAACTACCTAGAAGGCACAATCAAAGCGGCATCAACATGGACTTATTTCTTTAAGAAGGGATAACAACTTAATTCCCTTTATAGGTAAATGCTGCCAGGGGAGTAATTCTCGTTTTCACAATGTGGAAACATATACCGTGCGAGCAAAAATTATTTGCATCAAAGAGGGCTTGGATTAAAAAACGTAGGGCTTGGTTTATATCACAATGATATGGGGACGATATATCTAACCGAATCTACGTTAAAATTTAGTCAAATTCATATTATGACATGATATGCCAAATTAATGAGTAATAAAATAAGTAGACAAATACAAATTTATTTTTGTTGTTTACAAAATTAGCAAAGTAAGAATATACAGAAAGAAAGAGAAAAATAATTACATAAATTGCTGAAATTGGCCACCGCCATGCTCCAAGCAGCTTCAAATTTTCGAAGGTGTTGACCAGCATCTCTGGAAAAATGTTACCACATTCTTGGATAATCCTTTCTTGTAATTGTTCTAAATTTGCAACTGGTGTTTTAAAAATAGCGTTCTTTAAATGAGGAAAAACGAAGTAATCCATAACCGTTAAAAAAGGTGATCTATGTGGGAATTCAATGTCTGATCGAAAACTGATCAATTATCTGCCGTCGAAAAAATTGCGTAAGTAGTTAATAGTTTCGGCGGCTGTATGAGCGGTTGCACCGTCTTGTTGAAAATATCCAAAACGTAGTTCGCCGTCAAGTAATTGCTCCACAAATGGATTCAAAATATTGTCTCTATACCGATGTGCTGTAACTGTGTCATGGAAAAAATAGGACCAACAATTCTTCTTCGGGAAACAGTTTTTTATAAGGAAATAAATTTAGCTGCTTTTTAAGAATAGTCCTGCATGTTCCATAAGATCTTCCCACTTCTTGGGACAGGCGTCTTATACAATTTGTTGGCGTATTTTGCATTATTTCACGAACGTTTGCAACAAGTTATTCTGGTCTTACAGATGGTCTTCCTGCTTCTTTTTTGTGTTGTATAGAACCTGTTTTCCTAAACACGGTTCACGGCCACGGTTATTTTCAGGCAATGATAAAAATCCCCAGCAATAAAAGCAAGGTTAGGAAAATGTTCGTGAAAATCATCCATGCACAAACTAGGATTGTATTTTCACTCACCATTTACTCTAACCGCGTTTCGAAAATACGCTTCAACCATGAATGTTTTGTGCTGTTCCGTAAAGCCCATTGTGTGAATTGTTCAAGAAATTGGAAAAATTAGCGATGAATCAAATTACTTGTAACGACTGTCAATGATGACGGAATAACTGAATGATTGTTAATTCAGGTAGTTACTGACACCCAACAGGTATTAAGCTCTACGGCTAAGCATTACGTCCTTAGATGCAAGCCCCTTTTTGATGCAAATAATTTTTGCTCGCACGGTACATTGTTTCAGTTACTCGAAAGCCGAGACACATTAAACATAAACACTAACCTTGTTTTATGGCAACTTCGCTATACTTCTCAAAAATATTCTTGATCTTCTTTATGTTAGTATAAATTATCGGTTGTGTAAACATAGGCTCATCCTGTTCGTTGTGACCATATCGTCTGTAGCCTACAATATCTATCACCACGTCTTTCTGAAAGGTATTTCTCCATTCGGCAGCAACTTTACACGCATAAGTGACAATCTCGGGGTCATCGGAATTGACGTGAAATATTGGAGCACCTACTATCTTGGCAATATCTAAAAAAATAAAGTGTCAGTGTGAAGGATGTCATTAGCATATAGGCAGTTTTCGTGCACGCTGGAATAGGAAACTTGACAAAAACTTTAAATGGGGAAAAACTTCTATAAATCATAAGTATACCGGGTGTCCACTGAAGGTGGCTCGCCCCTCTAACTTTTTTGTTTTCAAGATAATAAAATAAAATTCTGGGGATTTGTATACGACATAAAACTGCGTTTTTTGACAGATGACTCAACATTATGGAACTTCCGATTTAACCGGAAGTGACATAATCTTTCGATTTTTAAATGGGACACCTGGTATATTTTTTACTTTTTTGACTCCATATGACATTCTAATTACAACGATGTGTCACTTGTCACTTTTTGTCACCAAGAAAAATTTTTTTTTCCAAATTTATTGTTTTATCTAGAGGGCTATGAATACCTAAAAATCACTTATTTCAGTTTTTTAATCTTGGGAAAACACAATTTTACTATTTTTGGTCCAATGCTATGTGCTATGTAAAATTTAATCTTTAAAGTTGTATAACTCATTTTTTTTAAATGGCAACATGGTGGCTCGTCGGGTTAAGATAAAAGAGGATTTTATTACGATTATTTTGATACCATACACTATTAGGTTTTAGAAAAGCTGCCATTAAAAAACTTTAAATAGTTAACTTAGAACTTTCCTAAAATGAAGCATCTTTTGAGAATAAATTTAGATTTAAATGCATCAAGTGACCAGCAAAACTGATAAAACAAAATCATGCCTTGAAGAAAATTGAAATGCCAACAGCTTCTGCCAAAGTAAATTAGTTTGTTTTTTAAAAAGCATGGAAAATAATAGTTTTACAAGGAGTGAAAAAGTTGATATGTTATTATTGTCAGGCTCATTTCGCATTTTCGGATCCAGTTTTGGGTACCTAATAGTGCCGGGTTGGATGACGCCGATTAAAATATCTTTGTGTGTAAAGTCGTGCAGCATCGGTTAAATTATTTCTACATTCTCCAAACACTAATAACATATCAACTTTTTCACTCCTTGTAAAACTATTATTTTCCATGCTTTTTAAACGACAAACTAATTTACTTTGGCAAAAGCTGTCGGCGTATCAATTTTCTTCAAGGCATGATTTTGTTTTATCAGTTTTCCTCGTCACAGGCTACTTGATACATTTAAATCTAAATTTATTCTCAAAAGATGCTTCATTTTAGGAAAGTTCTAAATTAACTTTTTATAAAGTTTTTTAATGGCAGCTTTTCTAAAACCTAATAGTGCATGGTATCAAAATAATCGTAATAAAATCCTCTTTTTTCTTAACCCGACGAGCCACCATGTTGCCATTTAAAAACAATGAGTTAAGTATACAACTTTAAAGATTAAATTTTACATAGCACATAGCATTGGACCAAAAATAGTAAAATTGTATTTTTTCCAAGATTAAAGAACTGAAATAAGTGATTTTAAGGTATTCATAGCCCTCTAGACAAAACAATAAATTTGGAAAAAAAATATTTTCTTGGTGACAAAAAGTGACAAGTGACACATCGTTGTAATTAGAATGTCATATGGAGTCAAAAAAGTAAAAATATACCAGGTGTCCCATTTAAAAATCGAAAGTTTATGTCACTTCCGGTTAAACCGGAAGTTCCATAATGTTGGGTCACCTGTCAAAAAATGCAGTTTTATGTCGTATACAAATCCCCCGAATTTTATTTCATTATCTTGAAAAACAAAAAAGTTAGAGGGGCGAGCCACCTTCCGTGGACACCCGGCATATTGTCATAAAACATATGGCAGCAAAAAAACAACATATTTCGTCCCAAAAGACCGCTAGCAAGATTTAAAAATGCCCCAAAATTAAAATTATCCCAAGCGGGTAAAAACGGGTCGTGACGTCAAGAAGTGTGTGTAATTATTCATGTGCGACATCCACGAAATAGGTTATAGGTTGGCAATAAATTGAACGACGTTGAGAATTCCACTTTAAAACAACAATACAATAACAAGAACACACGGCCATCCAAATGCAAACTTGGTCGCTCGGCCACCGGTCAGGATGACGGATGACGGAAAGTCATACTTCCTGACGTCATCGGGCTTGGCGCGCTTAAGACGTCGTTTGAAATGCTTTTGACACGCGCAAAACTTTAAAGAATATTTACCAAATTATTACTGATTTTTAAGGAGTAATAATTGGGGAATATTTTTTTTTAGGCCTAACTAAATCATCAAAAAAATTACCTTGTCGGACTTCCATTGTCTTTATTTTGTTACTTAACACAACGTTTCGGTTAGTTAGTATCTCTAACCCTTTTTAACTGTAAACTAAATTATAATTCTAAGGCTACTGTCTTAAATACTATCCATGTGCAATGAAGCTTGATGACTCCGCCTACGTGCTTATTGGAGTGTGAAGTTTGAGCTGTTGGTTTTGGACAAGAAGAGGCTTCCAGATATTGGGGATATCTATACTTGGTTTACTGAATATATAAGTATGTGTATTTTGATTCATGAAAGCTGCTTCCTTGAATTTTCGTTTTTTCCAGTGCTGTTCATGTTAATGAAAAACGCTGCTGTTGATCTGCCCGCTTTCATTAACCCACTTTTCTGGATCAGCGGTGCCTACATAGCACTTGACAGACTTTGTGTAAAGGATATTTAAGTGGACTGTATAATAACGAAAGGGAAACGACTGTTTTGTAATAAATTCTTATAATGATAGAAACGCACCTTACAGCTGTATTAAAGGTCTGGGGGAGAAAACTAACTAATAAAACTATCGTACCCGAAAAAACGTAAATGTCTTAATTTTTGGTTTCTACCTGACTGTCTGTCATTTTTTTGTTGTCACGGCGATGGTCCTTTTTTACTATTGTTGACACTGGTTGTCGCAATTGTCACTTTAAGGCCGCGTGAATTTTAATTTGTTAATAAAACGAAAACGCCTTAACAGTTCCGTGTCCAAAAACCTTGGCTTCTGACCACTGTATATTATGTTGGTTAGTCCATACATGTTCTGCTATACCTGATCTCGAAGTTTCACCTCTTTGAGTATGTTTCAGATGTTCTTTAACTCGTACGGGAAGAGGTCTTTTTGTTTCTCCAATGTACGATTCGCCACACTCGCAAGGGATTTGATAGATACAATTTCTTGTGTCTTTATTACGGGGGGGTTTTACTTTTGTAAGAAAGCTTCTAAGCGTATTTCCGGATTTAAAGGCCGTTTTGATATTATAGTTTTTGGTTATTCTTCTAATCTTTTCAGAAATCCCCTTGACATAAGGTATTGTAAGAAATGTTTGCTCCTCTCTAGCTTCTGTATTAGTTTTTACTTCGCGATTTTTAAGTTTTGAGATGGTATTAGTTACAAAAGTTTCAGGGTAACCATTTTGTTTTAAATCTCTTTTGATGTTTGAAATTTCAATATTTAGGTCTTCCGGATTGTTGCAAACGTTAGATGCTCTGTGATAAAGAGTTTGAATTATGCCCTGTTTTATGGAGTTTAAATGCTTTGATCTGTGATTAAGGTATTGCCCGGTTGCTCAAACTTCACAGTTCACACTCCAATAAGCACGTAGGCGGAGTCATCAAGCTTCATTGCATATGGATAGTATTTAAGACAATAGCCTTAGAATTATAATTTAGTTTACACTTGAAAACGGTTAGAGATACTAACTAACCAAAACGTTGTGTTAAGTAACAAAATAAAGATAATGGAAGTCCGACAAGGTAATTTTTTTGATATTACTTCATTGTCTACCACCTTCAAACAAATAACTAAATCATATTATTGAAAAAAAATAAAATTGGAAAGTTCCCTATTAAAAATTGATCCAAACCTACCAGTGGAATATGGCGACGATCTTGAAAATTGAGGGTCTGTAGTAAACCCGATTTGGTTGTTAACTACAACGTGTATTGTACCCCCTACGTTAAAACAAGGAACCTTAGCAAGGTGTATGGTTTCGTAGACAACACCTTCTCCACAAACTGCTGCGTCGCCATGCAATATAATGGGAACAACCTGTAAGTTTAAAAGGATGATGGTAGATAAACACTTGGCTTGGCTTGGGCACAGAATATAGCTTTGCGTAGCTATACTGTGCGTCCATAAAGTCTTGCACAAATTCATTTAAAATTCAGGGATGTACTTTTTTTTAAAACGCTCGGACAAGTCAATTAGTGTTTTTATTTGCGCATTTTTTAAGGTAAAATGTTTTTATACAGGATGTCCCACATAGGAGGTTAATGTCATCGATGATTTTTTAAATGTAATGCCCTGTATATTATATCAATTTTGAATTCTCTGATGGAAACTAAAACTTTTTATATAACCAACCATACCTCTAGAAATCACGGTTTCTAAAATATTGACGTTTAAAAACTTAAATTAAAGGTCAGTGGCGCAGCCAGAATTTTGTATTAGGGGGGGTTTTCAAAAAAAAAGAACAGGATTTCAAAATTTTAAAAACTAAATCTAGACCAGGGTCGATAAATTTTGAAACCCAAAAAAATAATAGTAGGATGAAACCCCTTGGAAAAGGAAGAGAATATAACAAAAATGAAAGGAAAAATAATTTACGGGCGATTCGAGGTCGGGAAGTGGAAGGGGGTGAGTTTTTAAGGGTAGAACACGATTTATCTCGATTTCCGGCAAAACTACGAGTCCTATGGAAAAAACGTTAAATGGCAAAGTTGTAGGTAATAAAAAGATCTACAACTTTTGTATTTACACTTTTTTCACATAAACTCAAAATTCATGTGAAAAATTCAAACAACCAAGTTTTTGGTTTTTTATTTTTATCTTTTACAAGAAAAATTTTTTTTTTACGAAATTTGGTGAAAACTTACCTTTTTATGTCCCAAATACACTGTAATTTTTTTGATTTAAAATATTTATTTTTTCACCTTATTTTGACTTAATATCGAAAAAGCACCCTGATTTTCAATCGAAAATTCTCACGTCAAAATATCTGCTTTTTTAAAAAAAGTCGGTGGGCTTTTTGTTCGTTGAAATCTCTGCTTTCAGATGGTGTAAAAAAATATACATTACTATGGTAAATGTGATGAAATCTCCTTTAAATCCTACCTTTAATAATTATATTTAGAACAACTATTTTCGGATTTGTAATTTTTTTTGGTTTTCAATGTAACATGGAATCTTACGTTTTTCGAGTAATTAAAGTATAAATTTTAATAAATAGCTCAAAATTGTACATAATAATTTTTAAAAAAAAATCGGATTCGACATTTACCATAGTAATGTATATTTTTTTTACACCATCAGAAACGAACAAACGAACAAAAAGCCCACCGACTTTTTTAAAAAAGCAGATATTTTGACGTGAGAATTTTCGATTGAAAATCAGTGTGCTTTTTTGATATTAAGTCAAAATAAGGTAAAAAAATAAATATTTTAAATCATAAAAATTACAGTGTGTTTGGGACATGAAAAAAAATTTTCTCTTGTAAAAGATAAAAATAAAAAATCAAAAACTTGGTTATTTGAATTTTTCAAATAAATTTTGAGTTTATGTGAAAAAAGTGTAAATACAAAAGGTGTAGATCTTTTTATTACCCACAACCTTGCCATTTAACGTTTTTCCATAGGACTTGTAGTTTTGCCGGAAATCGAGATAAATCGTTATTTACCCTTAAAAACTGACGCCTTTCCACTTCCCGAACTCGGATCGCCCGTAAATTATTTTTCCTTTCATTTTTGTTATATTTTCTTCCTTTTCCATTGGGTATCATCCTACTATTATTTTTTTTTCACTTTTTACCATTTTCAAAGGCTTCAGTCCTGGTCTAAACTGTAAAAAACCATCTTAGTCTGGGCGTCTGGGGGGGGGGGTTTAACCCCTAACCCCCCCCCCCCCCCTCGCTGCGCCACTGTTAAAGGTAGACCAACAATAATTATTATCAACGATTCTCATTTTGTTATATCTGATTGAAAATAAGTAAGTAGGCTATGGACGGCCATGATGCTATAATCGGGTGTCATTGTTTCTGTAAAATAATTAACGATTATCAATAATTATAGTAATGGCTCATTATCTTAGTGAAAAAGATCGAATAACCATTTTAATGATAATTGGATACGGAGATCGAGTTCGTACGCATGAAGAGGTACGTAATTTATTTAATGCTACTCATCCAGAACATCAGATATCTAGATCGACCATAAGTCGCATTGATAAAAAGTTTAGAGATAAAAGAGTTAAAGATAAACTGAGAACTGGAAGGCCAACAATTGACGGAGACAAATGTGTTCCTTTCGGTCATAGAAAATCCTTATATAAATGTAAGAAGTACAGGTGATCAATATAAAATTGGAAAATCGAGTATTTCCAATATTTTTAATGCTGCCAAATATCATCCATATAAAGTCAGATTAGTCCATGCGTTAGCTGAAGATGAGTTCGACCGCAGAACTGAATTTTGTGAGATCGTGATGGCAAAGTGCAATAAAAATCCGGACTTCTCCAAAAAGATAATTTTTTCAGATGAAGCCACCTTCTTTCTTTCTGGCCATGTTAATCGACAAAATGTTCGATACTGGCAGACAGAAACCCACATTGGATACAAACTTGCCATATACAACACCCTCAAAAATTAAACGTCTGGGTGGGAATAGTTTAAAATCGATTAGTTGGGCCATATTTTTTGATCAAAATTTAACTGGGCAACTGTATCTATACAGTTTTTACAAAATCGGCTGATTCCCGACCTAATTAACTTATTTCCGAAAAGTAATAATAGAAATCAGTTGAATATTTTACTATGGTTTCAGTACCACAAATCTTCTGTATTGGCTGATAATTTTATGAAGGTGTATAATATAATAAATGTCAACCAAATATAATCAGTAGGTACGATTTGTTCGCTACAAATGAAGCTAGAAGACCAAATTTAATTTTGTAATAAGGTGCAGTTAATATTTCTGTAATAGTTTTCTAATGGCATTTTTTTACCACAAAGTAAAAAAATAATAATCGGATAGTCTGTTCTGAAGCCATTTTTTTGCAAGAATGGTAAAAAATTCCGTTAAAAAATCTCTTCTAATGACTTTTTTACCAGAATGGTAAAAATTCCTTAGAAAATTCTGTTCTAATGACATTTTCGGATAGGTAAAAAAAATCATGGGATAGCCTGTTGTGACGGAATTTTTTTACAACAATAGTAAAAAATTCCATTGGTTAGTATTTTTTAATAAATTGATGGCAACTATTTGCCAGAATGGTTCGATGGTATAGTCCCTTTGAATGGATTTTTTTGCTAGAAATAATATGTGCAGCGCAAGAAAAAAATTGGGTTTATATTCGGTATTGGTATCTTAAATCTTACCGTCGTTCCTTGTCCATCCTTCTTAAAAAACTGTTCGGCTCGGGCGCGGCCGGCCACGATAGGATTTATCATTTCCAAATGGGAAGGATTTGCTATCAAAACTATTTTGATATCCTTGTTTGTAGGTTGGTGCTTACTGAAAAAATAATACCCAAAACGAATATGTCAACTATCACAACTCATTTAAACTTGTAGACTTATTGTCTTGTGTGATGTGTAGTAAATATACCGTGCGAGCAAAAATTATTTGCATCAAAGAGGACCTTGCATCTAACGACGTAATGTTTAGCCGTAGAGCTGTTGGGTGTCAGTAACTACCTGAATTAACAATCAATCAGTTATTCCGTCATCTTTGACAGTCGTTACAAGTAATTTGATTCATCGCTAATATTTCCAATTTCTTGAACAATTCACACAATGGGCTTTACGGAACAGCACAAAACATTCATAGTTGAAGCGTATTTTCGAAACGGGGTTAGAGTAAATGGTGAGTAGCAATACAATCCGGGTTTGTGCCTGGACGATTTTCACGAACATTTTCCTAACGTTGCTTTTATTGCTGGGGATTTTTATCATTGCCTGAAAAGAACCGTGGCTGTGTTTAGAGAAACAGGTTCTATACAACACAAAAAAGGAGCAGGAAGATCATCTGTAAAAACAGAAGAACTTGTTGCAAACGTTCGTGAAATAATGCAAAATACGCCAACAAATTGTATAAGACGCCTGTCCCAAGAAGTGGGAAGATCTTGTGGAACATGCAGGGCTATTGTTAAGAAGCAGCTAAATTTATTTCCATACGAAGTACAAGTATTCCAAGAAATACAAGCCGCAGATTTTGAAAGACGCAGGAATTACTCGTTATGGTTTACCCAAAATTTTTTTTCCGGGTGAAGCCCGGTTCCACCTCTCATGTTATGTGAATTCTCAGAACACACGCATGTGGAGTAGTGAATATCGCTTTTTTGCAGAGTCCACATTGCACCCTCAAAAAATTGGTGTCTGGTTAGCTGTTTTCCGAAGAAGAATTGTTGGTTCTATTTTTTTCCATGCCATAGTTACAGCACAGCGGTATAGAGACAATATTTTGAATCCATTTGTGGAGCAATTACTTGACGACGAACTACCTTTTGGATATTTTCAATAGGACGGTGCAACCGCCCATACAGCCGCCGAAACTATTAACTATACTTACGCAATTTTTTCGACGACAGATTGATCAGTTTTCGATCAGACATTGAATTCCCACCTAGATCACCTTGTATAACGGTTATGGATTACTTCGTTTTTCCTTATTTAAAGAACACTATTTTTAAAACACCAGTTGCAAATTTAGAACAATTACAAGAAAGGATTATCCAAGAATGTGGTTACATTTCTCCAGAGATGCAACACTTTCGAAAATATAAAGAGACGTGTGAATTTATGCTTTTGACGTGGCCAATTTCAGCAATTTATGTAATTGTTTTTCGTTTTCTTTCTGTACATTCTTACTTTGTTAATTTTGTAAACAACAAAAATTAATTTGTATTTGTCTACTTATTTTATTACTCATTATTTTAGCATACCATGTCATAATATGAATTTGACAAAATTTTAACCTAGATTTGGTTAGATATATCATCCCCATATCATTGTGACCTAAACCAAGTCCCACGTTTTTTAATCCAAGCCTTCTTTGATGCAAATAATTTTTGCTCGCACGGTACCTAGTTTGTAATCTTTGACGATTGCAAGTTAAGGTTTTAGTTAGTTAACTTGGACTTACGTTTCTACATAAGCTCCTAAATGGTATTTAACATCTCCAGAACCATCTTCTAAAGCTTCCAGGCTTTGGAACTGGCCGAAAATTTTAACGAGTGATTTTTCACAAATATTTGCCAGCACGTTTAGACGACCACGGTGTGCCATTCCTGTAAAATAAGGAATTTTAAAATTGGTATTTTCATATAAAATAATAGATATACAGGGTATCCTTATGCGATATTGCGACAAAGCACCGCGCGAGCAAAAATTATTTGCATCAAAGAGGGCTTGGATTAAAAAACGTAGAGCTTGGTTTAGATCACAATGATATGGGGACGATATATCTAACCAAATCTAGGTTAAAATTTTGTTAAATTCATATTATGACATGATATGCCAAATTAATGAGTAATAAAATAAGTAGACAAATACAAATTTATTTTTGTTGTTTAAAAAATTAACAAAGTAAGAATGTACAGAAAGAAAAAGAAAAATAATTACATAAATTGCTGAAATTGCCCACCGCCATGCTCCAAGCATAAATTCACACATCTCTTCATATTTTCGAAAGTGTTGACCAGCATCTCTGGAGAAATGTTACCACATTCTTGGATAATCCTTTCTTGTAATTGTTCTAAATTTGCAACTGGTGTTTTAAAAATAGTGTTCTTTAAATGGGGAAAAACGAAGTAATCCATAACCGTTAAACAAGGTAATCTAGGTGGGAATTTAATGTCTGATCGAAAACTGATCAATTTGTCGTCGAAAAAATTGCGTAAGTAGTTAATATATAGTTTCGGCGGCTGTATGGGCGGTTGTACCGTCCTGTTGAAAATATCCAAAACGTAGTTCGTCGTCAAGTACCCAATTGCTCCGCAAATGGATTCAAAATATTGTCTCTATAACGCTGTGCTGTAACTGTGTCATGAAAAAAAATAGGACCAACAATTCTTCTTCGGGAAACAGTTAAGCAGACACCAATTTTTTGAGGGTGCAATGTGGACTGTACAAAAAAATTGGGATTTTCACTACTCCACATGCGTGTATTCTGAGAATTCACATAACCGGAGAGGTGGAACCAGGCTTTATCCGAAGAAAATGTCAGGTCTAATAAATCATTTATTTCCAATAAATTTTGGGTAACATTGAGAGTAATTCCTGCGTCTTTCAAAATCTGCGGCTTGTATTTCTTGGAATACTTGCACTTTATAAGGAAATAAATGTAGCTGCTTCTTAAGAATAGTCCTGCATGTTCCATAAGATCATCCCACTTCTTGGGACAGGCGCCTTATACAATTTGTTGGCGTATTTTGCATTATTTCACGAACGTTTGCAACAAATTCTTTTGTTCTTACAGATGGTCTTCCTGCTCCTTTTTTATGTTGTATAGAACCTGTTTCCCTAAACACAGCCACGGTTCTTTTCAGGCAATGATAAAAATCCCCAGTAATAAAAGCAACGTTAGGAAAATGTTCCTGAAAATCGTCCATGCACAAACCCGGATTGTATTGCTACTCACCATTTACTCTACCCCCGTTTCGAAAATATCCTTCAACCATGAATGTTTTGTGCTGGTCCGTAAAGCCCATTGTGTGAATTGTTCAAGAAATTGGAAAAATTAGCGATGAGTCAAATTACTTGTAACGACTGTCAAAGATGACGGAATAACTGATTGATTGTTAATTCAGAGTTACTGACACCCAACAGGTATTAAGCTCTACGGCTAAGCATTACGTCCTTAGATGCAAGGCCCTCTTTGATGCACATAATTTTTGCTCGAACGGTATAAGATAAGAAATCAAAGTAGCTATAAAAATCTAAATTAACTCTGTGCAGTGCAGTGATAATAAATTTATACCTTTACTGGTGATACCCAAACTTACCAAGCACTATAAAATTGGCTCCCTTTTGCACAGATTCATCAATAAGCGTTCCAACACAGGGCAGCGTAACATCGCAACCTTCAATACCAAATCGCTTTTCTGCAGACCATTTTTTCTGAAGAAATGCTTCAAATCTGAAACATTTTGGAACATTAAAAATAAATATGGCATTTTAATTATAACATTTACCATTGCGGCAAACAAATACTGGGACAACGAAATTTGCTTTAATCTCCTGATAACATGTCAAGTTATAGTCATCAACTTCTTAAATAATATATTATATAATCATCAATATTTACTAGATTTACTATATTAAAAACGATAAAGCTGGAATTATAAACTCTAAACCATTGAATTTCAAGCTTAAGCAGCAGATTTACAAACTTCCACTGCTGAACTGGTACATGGGGAACCTTTACGATTACCAGGAGAATTTTTGGACACAAAAGTTGGTAAAAACAATCAAGACATCAACAACTTCGTGGATAACTTACGACGACAGATGGAGCAGCTGCGTCGAATTGATGGTTCTCGACACGGAGAAAAGAATACATTTATATTCAAGGACCTCGCCACCACTGGTCATTTTTTGTACGCACTGATGGCTTTAAAAAACCTCGGCAGGAACCAAATAATTAAACTTATATTAAAAAAAAACTTCATTGTTCACATAAAATGCCATCGTAACTTGGTGTTTGTCAGTTGTGTATAAAAAACAATACTTATGTATCAAAAAAAACAGAAAAGCTTTTCAACAGCAGATTACTGCAAGGGCATTTTGAAAACATTCATGTCTACAATGTATAATATAATCGTGGAATTATAGATCCCACTTATCTTTTCGAAAGGGTCTATAGGAGCAACATATTTTGATTTTTTTTTGTATCAGTATTTTTGGGTGCAATGCAATGATAGGTTAGGAAGTTTTGATTGGTTGCTAGCACAAAAATAATACTCTTTCTTGGTAATGATCTTAATTTTTTAATTATTGCAAACTCACAATACGGCTCTGGCCAATCTAGTCAACATCAACCGTTTCTCTGGTTTCTTTAATTCAATGACACCTGGAAGTTCAAATCGTTGTCGTATCCAGTTGCACTCCTCAACACTGTTGATGTGCATATATTCAATACCAATATGACGACAGTATACCAATTCCAGTCTTTTAATTATTTCTTTAAGCGGTAGTTCCGTTTCTTTTCCTCCTATTGCTGTGGATGGTGGCAGCTTATACACAGTATCGTACATGGACTGATCTTAAAAGTTATAATAGTATTATGGGATACAGTAAAACAAAGTTGAACTTGTAAATTTCCACTATATTAACTAGAAAAATAACATGTTTTGCTAACACTGTAGCTTCGTCAGATGACAATGATTTTAAAATCAATCACAGCTGCCAATAAGGCCGCAATTTGTGAGTGAGCTACTTTACACAGGACCGAATTGGACTTTTTTGTACATAATATAATGTAATTGCATTATTTTTGGGTTTTTTGAAAGGAGTAATATAAAAACTTGTTTATTTCAATTACCTTTACACACAGTTTAAATAGAAGTATCTACCCTGTATGCTGACGACATTTTTACTTGTTATTTCACTAAACTTTATTTTATTGATATCTTTTAATTTACTTTGTAGTCGTTAAAGTCAAACACAAAAAGAGATAGGTAGGGGAGAGCCACCAACAGTGGCCATGGCTGGTACAGTGGCCGACAGTGAATATTCTCTTACAAAACGTACACCGCTAGCGCCCTCTCTTGTATCCGTGCTTAAGTATGTTTCCAGCACGTGGCGCGCCGAATACTTACAGTTAAATGGCCGGCTTCGTCGTAATAACTTGTAATAAGTGCGACATTGAAATTCGGTGAGGAAAGTTTTTTATTAGAGTGACTTTTCGGTTTAATCATTCAAAGCTGGTAAGTGTTTTATTTACTTTATTGCATGCTTCTTAAGGATATGCTATTGCAGTACGAAGGTCAGTGGTAAAAGGCTAAAGAATCTGCATTGTTTTTCTGTTAAGTTAGGTTTTATTTTTTATGTTCCCTTTCTTACAGTGGCCACCTTAACGGAGGATACATTGGCCACTACTCTCATATATTATAAAGAGGTGGCCACTGTTCCTTACATTATTTGAATAAAAATTTTTGCATTTATATGATACATGTTTCTTTTGTTTTTCGATGTGTATACTTATAAATTTCCTAATTAAAGGATTTTGTATGAAGTCTTATTACTTATTACCAACTTAAAAATAGTCTTTAGTATGCTTTTCAGAGAAACCACTGTACCACTATGTGGTTCGGTACAGTGGCCATACTGGTATGTTTTTAAAAAAATATTGAGGAAAATATCCTATACTTTTTAAAATTAAATAGTCATATTTGTACAGCCTTATCGTATATGTAGTAAAAAATAATGGAAAAAGCATAAATTTCTTAAACGTTTTTGAAATACGTGGAAATAAAAAAAAGGATGGCCACTGTTGGTGGCTTTCCCCTACTGCTTGTTAGTTTCTTACTCACCTATTTTATGATTTCTAATAACCTCTGAAGGTGGGTGTCCCATCTGCTGCGTTAAGGTACTACTTTTGTCAGATAGTTCATACATTTCTTTAAGAGGATTGATTCTTGCTACTAAATGACCACGAACCTATAAAGAAAAACCCTAAATTATCTCTATACATTTATTTTGCGGAAATAATGAGGTAGGTATACATGCAGGACACTGAAATTACAGGTTGTTTGCAAAAAATCTACCACATATTCCTTAAGCAATTTGTATGTTATAATAAATTTAAGTATACAGAAAAATTTCTTAGTTTTGGGTTCTATACGGCTCTGAAAGTACAATTTTAAATATTTTTTTTTATTACTTATAATTTTAAAATGGCTTATGATGTGATTTTGCTCAAATTTGGTACTTTGACATAGTTTTATTTGACAAAAAAAAATATTAAAATTGTAATAATTAATATCAATAGGAGTTGACCTTTGGTTTTAAATATTTGAAAATCAGAATTTAGATGGATACAAAACAATGAACATAAGACGCCACTGAGTGTGAATTTATTAAATGAAAAATGTAGTGGAGCTCCATCGTGCTTAAACCACGTTTCTCTCTGAAGCTGTAGACATTATACATTGAGCCTAATGAATAAAAATTAAGCAATTACTTGAAGCAATTACTTTTTAGTAAAAGCAATTGCTTGACTAGCAAATGCTATAAGTAAAAGCGATTGCTAGATCTGGATATGAATAAAATTTTCAAGCAATTGCTGTTTTTCTTACACCTCTGTAGCAAATGCTTATTCAACACAAGTTCAGACGTGGCTTATCCACTTGTTCAAATTATAGATTTCATGTTCAGTTTGGTGCCTATAATTTGCAAAAGCGTTGACGTAAATACAACAACGTTGGTTTATTTATTTAGTACAATAGTAATCTGTTACGGTTTTGTGGAAAATAGAAAACTAATATTTGTGATATTATTATACTTTGGCAGAAGCTGTTGGCATTTCAATTTTCTTCAAGGCATGATTTTGTTTTTTCAGTTTTGCTGGTCACAGGCTACTTGATGCATTTAAATCTAAATTTATTCTCAAAAGATGCTTCATTTTAGGAAAGTTAACTTTTTAAAGTTTTTTAATGGCAGTTTTTCTAAAACCTAATAGTGTATGGTATCAAAACAATCGTAATAAAATCCTCTTTTTTCTTAACCCGACGAGCCACCATGTTGCCATTTAAAAAAAATGAATTATACAACTTCAAAGATTAAATTTTACATAGCACATAAAATTGGACCAAAAATAGTAAAATCGTCTTTTTCCCAAGATTAAAGAACTGAAATAAGTGATTTTAAGGTATTCATAGCCCTCTAGATAAAACAAAAATATGGAAAAAAAATATTTTCTTGGTGACAAAAAGTGACAAGTGACACATCGTTGTATTTAGAATGTCATATGGAGTCAATAAAAGGAAAAATATACCAGGTGTCCCATTTAAAAATCGAAAGTTTATGTCACTTCCGGTTAAACCGGAAGTTCCATAATGTTGAGTCACCTGTCAAAAAATGCAGTTTTATGTCGTATACAAATCCTCCTAATTTAATTCCATTATCTTGAAAAAGAAAAAAGTTAGAGGGGCGAGCCACCTTCCGTGGACACCCGGTATATATAGAAGCTAATTAATGCTAATAATGCTGAAATTTTAGTTCGAAATTGCAAAGATATCGTCGATTACGTAATAAAATATAGATTTAGTCGACTGTCTTAGGACGATAAATTGTTTATAAAAGACTTTATCTCGCGCAATAGAGAGACATTCAAACAGCGGCGGATTTAGGGGGGGGGGGAGGGCTGTAAGGGCTGTAGCCCAGGGCGGCAAATATTGGGGGATGGGGGGCGGCATTTACAACATTAAAATTAAAACAAACCAAACACGCAGACCTTCGCAGAAACTTCATTATAAGCAGCTTTTCAATAATATTTTAGAAAGGTACTACAAAATGCCAGATTGAACTAAGATTTTCAGATTTGCATGAATTAGGTACAATTTTATGAGTTAATGAATAAAAATTTTTTTTTAAGTTTTTCAGAAAATTTCCCAAATAATCTTTTAGATAGTTTATGTCTAAGGTATAACTTTATGAAAAAATAGTTTTTAGTTTAACTTATTTTAACAGTTTTTTTTATAGTGAATTTTTGAGAAATTTTGGGCGTGCTCCCGAAAATTTTTCTCCCGACACTATCCTGCTCGTCTCTTTGTAGGTAGGTAGATATTTCAGTTTTTAGTTTAACTTATTTTTAACATTTTTTTTCAGAGTGAATTTTTGATTTTGGGCGTGGTCGCGAAAATTTTTCGGAGCCGCCACTGGTCTGAACAACAATAAACCTTGCCACGCCTTGTCCACACTTTACCATCTTTGAAAAACTAGAGAAAGTAGTTACTTTTTAACACTAATAATATCAAAAAAATTTAAAAAAACACCAACTTGCTAGTTCTAGGTCTAGGAGTTCACACTTGAACTTTTAAGCTTAATACTACACGATTATTTTAACACTTTCAAATCACTTTGAACCTGTTTGGTTATCTTCAGGGATGCTTTAACACGTCTAAAACAAAAAACCACTATAATTTATTATGACTTTGCTGATTAAATCTATTAAAGTAGTAAGTACGTGAATAAATTTAAAAATCGTTTGTTTTTCCCACTATCGAAAGTAAGGTTATGTGATTTGTGACGTAGTAGTTAGTGCCTAATTGCTATTTGAAATATTTGCTTTTAAATGCTAGATGCCAGAAAACATACAAAAAAATCACATTTCTTAACGAAACATAATTTATTGGAAATTAACCGTTTTAAAGTCTACTATCTCCTTATGGCCTCTTAGTTTTTTTCGCTCCATATAAGCACAGACTATTTTCTGCTCAGTGCAGATTACGTTTTGTGGTTTTCTCTGTTGAGAAGTTAAGAGGTCCCTATTTTGTTTCAATAGAGCAATAGCGCACCTACGGATTCCGGGGGGGGGGGGGCACGTACCCCGCTGCCCCTCTCCTTGGGGGCGCCAATGCAATAGAAACTATATTTTTTTAAATGTTATATCGAGCAAAATGTCTTACTTGATAACTTCTTATGATTGCCTGAACGATTAAATGCTCTTCCAAAGCTTTCGGATTGGCTGATACTGCCGCTGATATCGGAGCTGGCACATCTGGCGACACATTTAAATTCTTAAGGTATATTTCATTTTTCTTTGGAGGTGCTAAAGTGAGGGGTCTGTTGTAGGACCAGTTTCGAAAATATGAATCCCAAGACTAAAATATATTTTTACTATTTTTTAAGGTAAATATTTATCGTCGTCTTTTTTTACAATATAACTGTGGATAATAACTTTATAGGGTATAAGTTTCTAATTTGGAATAAATTCAGCCATTTTTTTGGAAAAATGCTTGGGCACGGGTATTAAAATCTTATGTTATTAAAAAATATTAATACAGGGTGTCCCAAATTAGAGATATGACTATATCAAAAAAATTGTTAAATAGCATTGATTATTTTTTAAGTTTTACATAAGTACAAAATATCAAATTTTCATTCCTTGTTATTTATAAGATATTAAACAAACAATAATTAATTTAATTGAAAAATAAAAAACCTTCTATCCATCCTTAATACTTTTTCGTCAACAAATGCTCAGAATGTTATGTATGAAAATTATCGATATATAATAAATATCATGTTTAGTAACTATTAATAACTCCATCGAAATTATTTAAAAAAAAATATATAATATAATAACCATTTAAAAAAAAGGATAATAATAAATAATAGGTTATAGTTAGATATGTTTTGAAAATTATTTTTTTGTACAACTGCCATTAAAAGTGACACTTTTAATGACAGTCAACAGTGTTAAAAGTGATTGTCTACGTGGAAGCGTGTTAATAGTATATTAACGTACACGTTTTATAAAGCATCATTTTATAGCACGCGTCCATGTTAAAAAACGAGCCGCTTGCGGCGAGTTTTATAACGGGACAAATGCTTAAAACTGCTTTATATAACACGTACGTTAATACTATTTTTTCTAATTTGTAGTTTTTTCAATAAAAAACACATATTTAAAAAGAAAATAAATCCTTCAAATTTTGTAAATTTTTATGTCTAAATTTTATGTTGGTAATACTATTTTTTATCATAGTAGCCTCTGGACAACAAAAATTATTTTGCGAACTGTCATTTTTTGATTTATTGACCCATTTTCACCACGAGATTCTAAAGTTATTTTAGCGATATGAGATTTGAAATTGGACGGAATACGTTTTGTGATCCTTGAACATTCGATACATATACAGAGCGTTAGGAAATTCGGACAATTTTACTAGTTTTTTTCTAATTTCAAAAGATGTGATTTTACGTCACGGCATTGCAATTTAGTATAGGGAAGATGGAAAATTCAAATAAAGTTGTAGTTAAAATCGACATTGGAAGGTTAGCAGATTGAATTTTGGATAGGATTTGGCAGAAAATGATAGCCTGAAGCATCTACAAAAGCAAAATAGTTCTCCGTCAATAAAGTTATTATTTAATATGTGTTTTTTAATGAACTAAAACAATACATACAGATTTGTAGATCTAGGCAACCAAACATACATACGTGGGTTCGTGTAGTATTTTGCATATTTGGCTGAAAAATATTAGTTATCTAGAATGCTATGCTAAACGGTGAAAAAAAAACATGTCATGTAGGGCCAACCTTTAAATAATAAAATTCGGAGTTCGAAATAGATCTGTTTTGAGACAAAATTTAAAAAAATATTTTTAACACTACATTTTCTTATGATGAAATCAAATAAAATTATAATAATAATTTTAGGAAGTGCAAATTTTTATTATCAATATTTAACAATCATTACTACTTATGAACATTAATATTAATTGTACAACTAGAACAATTGCTAACATTAATGCCTTGCGACTTTAGGGAGCTTCGCAACACATTACTAGAATCCCCAGTCCTACCATTTGTAAACAAGCATTTGTTAGTAACCATAGCGTTGGCAACGTTTGTCATTCACAACAACCTTGTGATTATTTGAATATTAAAATGCATTTTCAAGTTTAATGTCATTCCAAATTCCCCTATTTTATTATGGAAATAGGGCAGTTATACAAAAAATATTGTATGATATTTGTGTTAAAAGTAATTTTATTTTGTTCGTGAAATTGTTCAATTCGCTCCGCTCATTTCACAAACTTTTTCACTCACAAAATAAAACATCACTTTTAACACTCACATCATAAATAACTATTTTAGTTTATTTTTAAAGTCCATAATTTATTTAATTTTTTTCTGCAAAATGTAAATTTTTATTCCTTTATATAATATTGATCGTTGGCCAAAAATACTCTTTACCATAGGTGTTTGAATATGATGATTTTGTCTTGTGATTTGAATAATGTTGGTCGAAGGAAATGTTATATTCGATGGTTTTTCTTTAATAATAATAAAGTGTATTAGAATGCATAGTTTTAACTTATAAAGCTTTTCTAAATTTAAATAACCGTTTGGTTCATACAAATTTATAGTTGGTCCTAAAAAAGGAAGTTTATGTATGCATTTAATTATTTTGTTTTGTAGTTTTTTTAATGGCTGAATTGTAGTTAAATTCGCTGATCCCCAAATTGAAATCATATACTGTAATTTTGAATAAACCAGAAAATAATATATATATTTTTCAATATTTTAATAATATATCATTTTTAGCTTTAAACAAAATGCCAATTATATTGGTGAGATGTAACTTCTTAAAAATTCAATAATATAATATGTTTTTTCCAACTTAAATTTTCATCACTATATAAACCTAAAAAATTAATTTTATTTGTATATTTAATTATACGAATATTGAAAGATAGTGAAGAAATATTATTATTTTTTAATTTTGATTTACTTATAAACATAAAAGATGATTAATTTACTAATATTTAATGATAATTTATTAATTTCAAGCCATTTACATAATATTATTATATTAAGGTCGTGGTTAATGTTATTATAAATTTGAGTATTCTTCATGGAAATATACAATAGTAGTATCATCATCATTAACTTAATGTTAATACCCGTACTCAAGCCATTTTCCAAAAAACTTTACTGGATTTACTAAATTTATTCCAAATTATAAACTCCCACATACCTAAAGTCGCCACAGTGGATCTTTGCCCGTGCGTCATCAATCAACGATCAGGACTCAACGTGGTTAATAACTCTGCATCCTTATTTATTACAGTAACAAGTTTGAATAAAAGCATAAAAGAACGTCTCCAAGATTCCGCAATAATATAACGTGCTAGACAAGAATAAAACTATAGACGTCAATTAATTACTTTTTTATTTGTTTAGTTGACTACCGTTGTATTTTAGAACGTCATTGTCAACCTTGTTTTGCCAATCTAATTCGTATTTTGTAAATTTGTGTGCCTTAAAACTGTTCCTTTTTCTAAAAATAGTTCTTTTTAGAGCTAATTATACCCACCATCTATCTTGGCGGTAAGTATTTATGGATTTTTATAATACCTAATTTATTTATTTTAAAGATTCTAACCGTGAAAGTTCTTTGAAAAGTTTACGGCAGTGGCTAAATTCCCTTAAATAAAAGGATGTCAAAAATTTGACTTTTGCGATTTTAATAATAAAACACCAAACTTTTCTAGATTTTAAGCTTTAAAAATAGTATTAAATGTATTAACATTTGTTTGTCAATTTCTTTTAGATAATAGAGAATGCCGGGCAAAACTTAAAATAAATAATAATTTTTCGGGATATTCTGTAGGTACGTCAAACGGTAGGCAGGCACGTCCATTTTATGAACTTAGACTTAGTTTTGAATTTATTCGTCTCGTAATTTTGATTTGATTCATACGATTTTGATGACGTGAAAGTGATGACGCACGGGAAAAGATCCACTGTGGCGACTTTTACAAACTGCATATTAATACAGTGTCATGAACAAAAATTATTTTCTAATTTATTTACCGAGTGAACACTTTTGGGATCCTTCAACCAGTTATTATACATATCCTCAAGATACTGTCCTGATGATCCATTTAAAAATGATTCTTCGCTAACTGGTTTAGTTTGATTTAACCAGACCGCTGTCGTATTTAGGTTTCTTGGGGATAACTTGAATACACTTTGAAAATTTTTAAAAATTTCGTACCTTTGCATAATGGTATACCTATTAAAATTTTATTAATAAAAAATATAAGAATATAAAAAAATATTATTTATGACAATGACATTATAAAAAACATTAACCCCCAAAATTTCACCTATACATAGGAGACAGGATTTACATTTTAATAAATACCTAATAGTGCTGGTACCAGGGTTTAATGATTGGTTGGTATCCCATTCCCAAACTTTTGAATTCAATTTTGTTTTGACCCCCTTCCGAGTGGTGTATCTATTGGGATAATTGTGGGCAAAACTTTTAACAAAAGATAAAGTTTACAAGATTCACAAATAAAAAATAAAGGCACTTGGGGACGTACCTACCTACGTTGATCTAATTTGTCCTTCCTTTTTTCTTGCTCAATTTTTTTTATATAGCCCTTCGGTGCTGATGATGGTACTTTCTAGTACCGAAACATGTACACCCCTCCAGTAAGTTGACTTTTAATATATTTATAGAGACGACCCAAGCAACATTTTTACGTTTTAACAACGTTACCTCCGGCGTCTTGACGTTGGCAGAGGTCGACGTAATAACGGCTATCCAACCCACTTTGCACCAAGTCGGTGGATCAAATTAGGGTCGGTACAATGTCGCAAGTAAAAATAAACCACGTTGTTTAACGTTACGTCGACAACCAATTTCCACACTCTTTGCCAGAAGCCTGAATCTTGTTATGTTTTCGCACCAAACTTACTTCTATATGACCCTCCTTGTCCTTGTTTCGTTACCAAAATAAATAGGAAGGTTGTTTGACTTCAATTTAAAAAAATGGAAATCTGTTTTGTTTATATTATTGACAGATACTAGCAGGTATAGTATTTAGAATAGTTGCAGACGGCCGTCTGGTATTAAAAATTTACTACGCATGCTAGTTCAACGTAAAATATAGATATTATGGACTGAAAAAACACGCGGGCCCGTGTTGTATTAAGTTTTTTTTTTTAAAAATCTTACTTTACTTTTAGGTTATACAATTTAACTAAATAAATTAATTGTTTACATGCAAGTAAATGGATTTTTAAAAATCTTTACCCTAAACTATGGTAAATTGACTAAAAGTGTTTTGGTAGATATGCATATTTTCATGTATTTTTTATTGAAACAACAATGGCGGATGCTACAGTCCTTACAAAAATGGCGAAGTCGTATAAAACAACTGTGGCCGTGTTTAGGTTTTAAATCCGTCTAGAAAGTGTACCAGGCATGACTCTTTAGTTGTATACCGCAACCAATTTTTTAACAAGCCGACCTTTGGTTTTTAACCAGACCACCGCCAAAAGAAATAGGTTATGTTCCATTATTTGTGTTTATCTTTTTCTTCCTCAGATGGCAGAGGACACATTGCGTCGTTCATAAAACGTTAGGGGAGTACTACATTCTATCCGTTAATAATTTGGCTTGACGATAACGTTTGAACAACGTTAAATAATAACCAGAAAGTGTACCAACGCTGACAGGCGTCTAGTAAACTTATTTAAGACGTTGTTACAACGTTCTTATTTAACTTTAGTTACAAACAACTAACTGAAAACGTTGTTTGGTCTGTTAAAAGTCGTAGGTAAAATCGTGACCAACTTGTACACTCAATACAACGTTAATTTTAGTGCAGATTCAGTCGTTAGTCACAAAATTGCTACTTGGGGACTGTGCGGTTTTCCCCATATCTCAACAGCTCCACTTTGAGATATTGAACTACTTCCGTAAAATTGAAATAACCAGTTAGGCTTTTATAGTCCGAGAATTTAAGAACAACCTGTTGAATAGAAAATTCACCAAGCTGGACATATGGTTCAATTCTGAGTGCTTGAGAAAAAAAACCTTCCCCAATTACAGCTCTTTATGTTCAAGACAGAACCATCCTTCTGCTAAGGGAGCCGTCTATCTGGCAAAGAAGTTGTGGCTCAAAGATGAAATCAAGAAACTCTTCTTCAGATTAGCCCTCATTGAACAAAAGCTCAAACAACTGAATTTGAAACTTTCTACTTTGATACATCCAATTGAATTTGACGCTATGTATTCTCAATTTCTTGATTTTGTAGAACACAAGGCTAAGCTTAAATTCTACCGCATCCGCAATAAAATTAATAATCTCGTTATCACAACATTCACAATAACTCTCAACCTCTTAATTCCACTCTGTTTCACACCACAACTTTCAATCAAAATTTTTCAACAACTCCGATTTTCACAGAGAATATGACAACTTTCAACCCCCAATCCTGATGATGAGCGTTTCTACGGTTGAAATATGCCGAGCCCTTTAAAATAATTATTTATTTATTCTAATAAACTTGTGGGGGAAGACTTTTTGTTTTCTCTCGTTCCCAAAGTTAAAATTTAATTCAATCAGTGGTGGGAAAATATATTTTTTCTTATATCATCATTGTCAGCATATTCATTTTCAAAAAAATAATTGTTTACTTTAAGTGGGAGAAGAAGAAATACATATTTTAATGAAAATAACGAACTTGGACATTGAAATATTTCGTTCCGAAATTAAAGTCTTACAGGTGAATAATATAGTAATATAATTAAAAATATGAAATATAATCTCAAGTATATCTAATTAAATAGGTATCATGTTAATTTTTCAGCTTGATTACGTCTTCCAATAGAGTCTTTAGTTGCTTTTGATTCTGAATTTTATTTCCAGACGCTGTGCTGGCTGAAGGAGCTCTTCCAACATAACTAAAATAAAAAAATGGGAAACTATTTAATTTATTACCAATCGTTATATTACTTTAAGCATTGAATATCAAACTATAAGAAGGCCATATGAGACGATTTCCTAAATCTGCTACGTTTAATTCATAGATGGCACAATGAGTCCACCAACAAGAAAGCAACGAACCTTTTCACTGCTAAATTAAAGCATTGTTGCCGCCTGTCTATTTGACTTGCTGCATGAGTTTTTTTAAATTAATTTTTATAGCTTATCGTACTATATTTCTTACATCCGGTTAACCGAAAGTTCACACTATTGGAAAGATAATAAAAATCGAAGATAGGGACATATAAGCCGATTTGCTCTAAGACGTACAGTTAGAAAGCTAGACGCTGTCAAAGTTTAAAAATGGGGACTTGAAGTAACAAGATTGACAATATACGCAAAAGATGTCCCCCTCGAAATAAAAATCGACGGGTCCGAGCGATTTTCCACATTTTCATTTTAAAGCAGGAAAATCGAGGTGGGAAGTTTTCAAATGAACACCCTGTATAGTATTGATACGCTAAAAATGTAATGGACGCCGCTATCATACACAACTTGAACATTTTTCAGGACCGGATACTTTATATTTTTTATAAACTTTCACACTTTAAACCAACAATAAATTTATATAAGCAAAATGCGTACTTTGATATAAATAATAATAGAAGAATAAAATTATAAATCATAAATATGCATTAAAAATCAAGTTTTAAAGTAAAAATGCTAATTTATAGTATAAATGCAGTTTTTTTTTTAAGAAATATATTACCTATAATAAAATTATTAATTTATAATTTTTAATATTACTTATATAAATTGTTCAGAACAATATTAATTAATTAAAATTACTCTTTTTTTATTGAATTCGATTCCTCCCATCAACATTACCATTTCCAGATAGTATCAAATTTTTATCTGAAATAGTTCTATGGGAAAACAGTTAATTAGTTACAACTCAAACTTTAAAAAAATTCAATCTATTTCCATTTAAAAACGTTTCAAATAATGTGAAAAGGAAGGTTCGTAGACATAATGTAGTACCTAATAGTATCGATAACGATAATAACAACAAACAACTACTAACTTTTAAGTCTTTTTATATTAAAATTAACTTACGAAATATCTCTCTCTCCCTTTAGTGCCGTTTCAAATCTTGGTTGCACATACGTCCAGCAACCAGCATTTTTGTGTTCTTCTTGGCCCCAAACAATTTGTGCGTTCTTGTATTTTTTACACTCCTTTTCTATTAGATCATATGGGAATGGACATATCTAAAACATACCGAAGAGTTTAAATAACACAGGCCTGCATTTTTTAACACTTTGAAAGTTGAGTTTAAAATTTTCATTGTTTTCTAGTAATTGGGTAGCGCTGATTTCAAATCTGCTTTCAGTTTTTTTATATCACGTAAGGTTATTTTTCAAACCGGTAAAATCCAAAAATATAGAAAAAACACGATTTATATCATTTATAAGCTAGTTTTTTAATATATTAAGGAAAAAAATACAAAAATATACAAAATATGCACATATAAACTATTATAAATGGTTATTTATTCGTTACGCTTCTTCAAAAAATGTTTTCTTTTTCCAGAAAAGCTTCTTTTGGTTGTTTTTCTGTTCCAACCGAAATCGGCCATAATTTTTGTGTCCCAGCGCCCCTGGTATCTTTTTTCCATCTCTTTAATATATTGATGAAATCTTTCACCTTGCTCTTCACCCACGTCCCCAAGATTTTCCGAGAATTAGTCCAAATAGGAATGTAAAAAGTGAATTTTTATGCTCATATTCTGAAATTCCTGAAATTTTCCAGCATATTTTCAACGATCCCAACATAGTAGTAATTTATGTTCAACTTCTTTAAAAGCATTCCATGCATGTTTTTTCTTACCTTCCACTACCTTTTCAAATTCTGTATCTTTCATCAAGCTGCTAATCTGCGGCCCTACAAAGATTCCCTCCTTTAATTTTGCCTCTGACAGAGCCGGAAATGTTTTACACAAATATTTAAAACAATATCCTTCTTTGTTAAATGCCTTAACAAATTGTTTCATACGTCCAAGTTTTATGTGAAGTGGTGGAAGTAAAACTTTTTGAGGGTCAGTAAGACTTTCGCGAATTACATTTTTGTTTCCAGGTGTAAAAGTCTCTCTTTGTGACCAGTCTCTTTTTATCCAATGCTGTTCTCGCTAGCTAGACCACTCGCACAGGAAACGTGGAAATTTAGTAAATCCAGACTGCTGACCTAAGAGAAGACTTAAAATGTTTAGATCTTCACACACTTCCCAGTTGTGATTTTCATATTGTATTCTTAAAAGTAATTCCTCTAAATTTTCATAGTTTTCCTTTAACTTAACTGTAAGGCCGACCGAAACAGAAGCAAAAACATTGTCATTATGTAAAAGAACAGCTTTAAAGCTCCTTTTTGAAGTCGATAAAAAGCCTCCAGTCGGAAGGTGTGTAGCACCACAGAAAATCATTTTTTATTCATCAATCATTTAGAATTTGAAGTACTACATTCATTTTAAAATGTATTAAAACGCCTATTATAAGTTTTTTTATATTTTTTTTGCAAAAAAAAATCTGTGGGTGATAGAGATAGGGTGACCATTATTTTTGAACAAAAAAAAAGTACATTTTTTATTTTCAAGGTAGACCACCATAAATAATTCGAACAATTTTTTTTTTCATTTAAATCTTGCCAATTTGTAGTCAAATAACGTAAAACTACACTATTTATTGATAGACATTAATTCAAAAGTTAATTTTCCTTCGACGTGCCAGCTCGACCATCCAGATCATCATTTTTGTACCATTCATACTTTTGGGAATTAAGGATTGCCTTTAAAATTTTCGGTTGACCCTTCAGGAACTGGAACATTTCTCTACAAGTCTCGTTGAAGTTTGTGTAGACTTGCATGATAGCATAGATACCTTCATCTGCGATTTTTCGGAAGTCCAATTATTATTATTATTATTATTATTATTATTATTATTATTATTATTATTATTATTATTATTATTATTATTATTTATATTTGAGAATAGCCGCTCAATCGACGCACTTGTTTCAAGCAGACAAAAAATAAACTCACATAAAAGTTGAAAATTTTTGAGTCTTTTTTCTATTTGTAACACTTCGAGCCACCGATCTTCAGTAAACATTTTTTTGGAATTCCAGTCGTTAATCTTATCTTCCGTAACGTTGTTTTGTAGTAAATTAACTTCATTGAAAAGTTCATCCTGATTCAATGCCGGACCGATACAATACACAATATTCCAAAAATAGTAGGTAATATCATTTCGTTTATTTAAACAAAAAGTAGGACATACTTTTATATTTAAAAAAAAAGAAGTACATTTAGGTGTACTTGATAAACTTTGAAAGACAGTAGGACAGTGTTTGAATAGTAAGTACTGTCCTATCAAAATAAGCACATATGGTCACCCTAGATAGAGACCAATTGTATTTTAATTAGTTATTTCTATATAAAAACTAAGCTCAACAAACAAAAATCACGTAATCACAAATTTCATGCAGACCTGTGTAATTTATCATTTAGATTTAAAAAAAAAACCTTTGTTATGTTAAACCTTGCATTTACATTTATAGGTAGGTAATGTAATATTATATTTGACGACGCATCCGGCATAGGTAATCGTCAGGGGTGGATCCAGATCCAGAAACCCAGGGGGAGTTACAGCTGCAAATTTGTGCTGCAGGCCGTAATTGAAAAAAGTGTACAATGAAGTAGTCCTATTTTTTACTCATGTATGAGGAAGCAGAAGCTAATATAAAATTAAAAAGTCTGTCTGAACCACAAGTATCTTTAATAAAAAATTGAAAAATATTTACATTAAAGACATGTTTCGACCTTAGAGAAGATTCATCAGTAATTGGAAAAAAGTAGTTCGGGGTGAAGCTTAACGACATAATAATAAATAATTCGAAAATGTGAGAACTAGTCCCAGAGAAAAAACGATTCGTAGATCAAGGTAATAAATGATAGTTGAGAAAAAGGATTAACTCAAGTACTAGAAAATTATTATAGAACATCAGGTAAATTTTATATAATTTATATATTTTTCCATTTACCGATGATGACCTTTTCTAAGGTCAAAACTTGTATGTGTAATAAAGATATTTGTGGTTTAGACAGATTTTTTATTTTTTCATTTAAAAATGTAACCACTGAAAGAATGTAGGTACTTCTTCTTGAACCTTAATTTAAAATTTATATGTAGCCGGCCAATCTTACTTGTTCTACACGCGCTACCGCTATTTGATCTTCGAGTTTCTTGTCTTCAATAGCTTTCTTAAATTCGTAATATACTTTGCCACTGCAAAATATCAGTTTTTTAACGGTATCAGGCTTTTGAGAGGCAGCTCCTGAAGCTGGTATAACTCGACGAAATTCTGTTCCTAAAAGCCATACAATTATTGATTTAAATATGAATTATACAACAAGGCACCAATTTAATAGCGTATGATAGGCCGTTTAAAAAAAAATACTATTTTAAAATCCGCCGTGCTGGCAAACTCCCAGTTACAGCGGCATTTTATGTGAGTATGAGAGAGTTGATAATATGTTTAGATGCCTGCAATAAGGACAACATATCAACAAAATAGTTTTAGTTTTAGTTACTATTGTTTTTCGGCAGCGTGTCCGATTTTTTGCTGGCCACTTTGCAATATCGGTAATAAAGGTAGCTTTTTATTGGGTGATACTAACGGGTTTTTAAAGTATATCGCAAATTCTAATCAAAATCTTAAGATTTTGCGAGATTTTTCGTTCTCGCACATTTTTGTCTCGTCTCACGAGATTCTCGCAGAAAAACTCTCGTCTCGCCTCGCAGGAGACCGGACGGACCACTTTTGTAATTTAATGCCATGCGGCTGTGCTTATAAAGCGGCCAATAGCGGCTGACCATAAAATTTCTTTTAAATTTCTACCGTGCGAGCCAAAATTATTTGCATCAAAGAGGGCCTTGCATCTAAGGACGTAATGCTTAGCCGCAGAGCTTAATACCTGTTGGGTGTCAGTAACTACCTGAATTCACAATCAATCAGTTATTCCGTCATCTTTGACAGTCGTTACAAGTAATTTGATTCATCGCTAATTTTTCCAATTTCTTGAATAATTCACACAATGGGCTTTACGGAACAGCACAAAACATTCATGGTTGAAGCGCATTTTCGAAACGGGGTTAGAGTAAATGGTAAGTGGCAATACAATCCGGGTTTGTGTATGGACGATTTTCACGAACATTTTCCTAACGTTGCTCTTATTGCTGGGGATTTTTATCATTGCCTGAAAAGAACCGTGGCTGTGTTTAGGGAAACAGGTTCTATACAACACAAAAAAGGGGCAGGAAGACCATCTGTAAGAACAGAAGAACTTGTTGCAAACGTTCGTGAAATAATGCAAAATACGCCAACAAATTGCATAAGACGCCTGTCCCAAGAAGTGGGAAGATCTTATGGAACATGCAGGACTATTCTTAAGAAGCAGCTAATTTTATTTCCTTATAAAGTGCAAGTATTTCAAGAAATACAAGCCGCAGATTTTGAAAGACGCAGTAATTAATCTCAATGGTTTTCCCAAAATTTATTGGAAATAAATGATTTATTAGACCTGACATTTTTTTCGGATGAAGCCTGGTTCCACCTCTCCGGTTTTGTGAATTCTCAGAATACACGCATGTGGAGTAGTGAAAATCCCCATCCCTTAAAAAATTGGTGTCTGGTTAGCTGTTTCCCGAAGAAAAATTGTTGGTCCTATTTTTTTTTCATGACACAGTTACAGCACAGCGGTATAGAGACAATATTTTTAATCCATTTGTGTAGCAATTACTTGACGACGAACTACGTTTTGGATATTTTCAACAGGACGGTGCAACCACCCATACAGCCGCCGAAACTATTATTTTTAACAACTTACGCAATTTTTTCGACGACAGATTGATCAGTCTTTGATCAGACATTGAATTCCCACCTAGATCACCTTGTTTAACGGTTATGGATTACTTCGTTTTTCTTCATTTAAAGAACACTATTTTTAAAACACCAGTTGCAAATTTAAAACAGTTACAAGAAAGGATTATCCAAGAATGTGGTAACATTTCTTCAGAGATGTTAGTCAACACTTTCGAAAATATGAAGAGACGTGTGAATTTATGTTTGGAGCATGGCAGTGGCCAATTTCAGCAATTTATGTAATTATTTTTCTTTTTCTTTCTGTATATTCTTACTTTGTTAGTTTTGTAAACAACAAAAATAAATTTGTATTTGTCTACTTATTTTATTACTCATTAGTTTGGCATATCATGTCATAATATGAATTTGACAAAATTTTAACTTAGATTTGGTTAGATATATCATCCCCATATCATTGTGCTCTAAACCAAGCCCTACGTTTTTAGATCCAAGCCCTCTTTGATGCAAATAATTTTTACTCGCACGGTATACGGCACGAGCTTTATGATGTTTCTTCAACTAGGATAAAAGCATAAATTCAAGCTGTAATTAAATTATGTTTTTGGATGGCAAAACTGTTACTAAATGCAACCTCGGCTTAACTTGACTTACCTTCCTTCATATCATCAAAACTGCTTCTTGCTTCAAGATGTCTTAACAAGTTCTTAGGGGAAATTAATATGAGAGGTTTTCTAAAATGACAAAAGTTTCTAAATTTTGAATTATTTACTGACAAAATAATTAACACTGGCCCACTTAAGAGTCACCTCGATCAGTACTGGAAGCCTACTATCTGACTGATATTTATTTATATTGACGCCAACAGGGATACAAACAGCTAACAAGATACCCACTGGAGTATCCACATAATATAATCAGAAACAATAATAAAACAGTCTAAACTCGCCTGTAAATAGTAAAATAAGGTAAAAAAGGAATAAATACAATAATATTTCACAAAAATTCTTAGGAAAAAAAATACAATAAAACCAATCATCAAAATAATTACCTTTTAAACATTTTTTAATATGCCTTTTACTGTTTGCAGGGACATTGCGAAAAAATCAATATTAACAAACACATTACTATTTCTTATAATTCTACACAATGGCGAGTTTTGAGCTGAATAAGTGTGTCTAAATGGCAAAAAAAATAATTTAGTTTTCCATAGAGACCTTTGGGGGACATTAATATAAACTTGTTCGAGGATACTTATACGTTTGGTATCTATTTGTTATGTAATAGATTTTTAATTTAATGAATAAATGACATACCTAAATGGCAATTTTATCTGTCTTCTAATAATATGAAAAAAATTGGCTGGCACAGTACAATTGGCCACAATCCAGTTAATTTCGCGGAGTTGTTTAACAACAAAATCTTCATAATTTGGAGGAAGATAATCGGAATCATCATCGCAAAGTTGGAGAAATCGTTCAATTCGAGTACTGGAATGTTCTGGACCTTGACCTTAAAATAATGAATTTGTCTATACATAATTAATGGAAGTATGTTCCCTTATAATTGTTAAAGGAATGGGGCTAATGGAAGATTAATTAGGTCGGTAGTTCTATAAAAATAATTTTCTTCTATTTAATTTATTTAAATATTAATGTTTTTCTTCTTTACGCGCCACAGCACAGCAGAAGAAATAGAAATAATATCTTACCATCGTATCCATGGGGCAACAAACAGACCATTCCGCATTGCCTTATCCATTTGCTCTGTCCACTGGCGATCATACAGTCAAATATTGCTTGTCCGTTATTGGCAAAGTCACCAAATTGTGCTTCCCAAATGACAAGGGAATTAGGATTTGTCATCGAGTATCCGTGCTCGAATCCTAGGACGCCATATTCCGAAATTGGACTGTTGCATACGGTGTATTGTGCTTGATCTGGATAGAGATCTTGTAAGAATCTAAAATGGAAATTTTCTTATTGTATATAATGTTGAGACCTATAACTGACATACACAAACAAACACTTTCTCACACTTGACACCATTGGTGATCAAACGTTGGTAAACCCAACACCTGCCACCAATGGCAGATCGTGTCTTTCGACTGACCAGCTAGCAGTTCCCCATCTATTTTTAGTGCTAGCCTTTATCAGAAAAAAAATAGCGATGGCAGTTACCTGATTTTGTAAATTGAACTATTTATTTAATGCATATTTAATATATAATGTTTTATGTTTGTTAAGTTCTGGAAATGGATTATTGGAGTATATTTTTTACATCTAAATAAATAGCTGCTTAAATCAACTCTTACCACGTATACCCTTTTTAGGTAAAATACGTTGGAGAATAATAATGTTTATTTAAAAGTTCAATACAGAGTGGCTCAAAAAAGTTATTTCGTGTGCAAGGTACCGCAATGAGAACAGATTCTAATTTTTCACCCCACAAAACCCCCCTAGCCGAATATTGTGACAATACACCAATTATTAAAAAAATTATTTATGAATAACTAAAACCAAATTTTTGACACTCTGTATGTCCGAAATCATTCACTTTTGGACTGAGGTAATTTGGATTTGTTCGGGATTGTCATATTTAAGCCTCAGGAATTTGTGGTAGCATTTTTTCCGCCCCATTTAGAACAATAATTTAGTAACTGTGACAAAAAATGAGAGAGTTCACAACATTTGAGCTTTTACACACTCTTACCATTGAAGAATTTTAAATAAACAACCTACTTTATCTTGGCGAAAAAGTAATAAGTATATATAAAGAGTTGCTTCAAAAACACATCAAAATCCAACCAAAAATATTTAAATCAGAACTCTTCAATGGCAAAATCCATCAAAAAACCGAAAATATAAGCCGCATGGATGAAATATTTCTTAAGCATGACCATGAAGTCCTACGACTACCTCCATATCATTGCCAAATGTGTAGGTGATGATCTTAATTCCGAGCAAGTATATATAAATAGTTTGGCAAGACGCATTGGATCATACTACGCAGAAATATTGAAAGAAGTCTGTGACACATAGAAAAAAATCTATCAGGCAAGTCTGGTGGGATGAAGAACGAGTACTAGATATCGAAATAGCACAGCGGTGGCGAGATCTAGCATGGCTACTCATCTAACCACCATAATTATGTAGAAATTAATTAAAAAATAAACAACAAAAAGCAAATAAAATGACTTAAATAAATACCATAACTAAAACGTAGAAAGCAAAGAAGTAGCAAATGTGCAACCATTAATGCTCAAGCGACGAATAACTCAAAGGGTAAGATAAATAAAAAAACACAATTATCAAGTATGCAAGTTGAGATGATCCTTCAATTTATTTTTAAACGTTTCGAGAGAAGAGCAACTTTTAATATTCGTTAGGCATTATTTAACCTCATTAAAATTAAAGGACCTCTGAAACAATGCCGTTTTGTGCCTGGGAACAGAGTAAAGCCCGCTATGCTGAGTTAACCTATCATGAAGAACAGAACCTCTCGTAAGTTTGCCAAAAATATAACAGGTTGCTGGCATTAAATTATCTTAGAAACTAAAATGCATAAATGCAAGTAAAATCTTCCTTAACCCGTAGGAGTAGGTATCTCAAACAATTATTCTGAATGCGCTGTAGACTTTCTCTGTCCTCCTAAAGCATCGCTGACCAGTACACTATATTACAATATGACAGTAATGACAAAATAGTTAAGTCGCACAACCTCAATTTAATCTGTGTTAAAAGAAAATCTTTAAACAAAAATACCGTTCTTAATTCACTATAGCTTTAGTAAATAAGAAATATGCCGATTAAACCTAAGCTTTGGATCAAAATGTACACTTCTTACATGATTCAGAGGTACTTTTTTATCATTATTAATTTTATTATATTGAGGCGATCAGCAAGTAGATCAGAGTTTTTACCGAATAGAATTAATTGAGAACTAGTTTGATTTAAAAGTAAGTTATGAACGACAGATTAGTCGTAAATTGTATGATTAATATGGTTTTCAGCTATATCAATATTTTCTAAATTTTTATATGATGTATGGTATACTTGTACAAGCTTAAAAGTCAAAAACGGAGACATTTTAGTAAATATAACACATCTTACGTATATTTAGTATTTTCCTTTGTTTGATGATGTAAAACATGATGTCTATGAGAAAATGTTCCTCTTTGTACGTCCTCTCCTGAAAATCTTACGTGATGACCTTCTTTCAGTAAACTTCCGAAGGCCAAGGCTTCTCCTATAGCCCAGTCTGCAGTTTTATTTTTAACTAACTCTTGTCGCATGGCAAAGATACGTTCCAATGCTTAAATATTAAAAATATATCAATAACATTTACCTTAAAGAAATAGTATCAAAGTGCAGTGGTAAGGGAAATAAAAAGAAATGCGCTAATAAATCGAAAAGGTTTTAAAAAAGCGAAATTCAATATGTCTATCCATCAGGAAAAACAAAAGTATTAGTAAAGGAACGAAAAAGTTGAAGCTTTAAGGGTACTTATACGCATTAAGAAAGGTAAGCATTGATAAAATTAGTGATCATATTAACAAAAAAGGATTTGATAAATAAATGTTTATTACTAATTTATTGAAACATCTGAAAATTTCAGGAAAACGTGGAGTTTTATCTTATTATAGTGTTCAGAAATGCTCATATACCAATGTTTTTTTTACCTTTATGAATGACAAAATCAGGAGGGGGACGCGAAAACTTGTCAGAGATGTGATTCAAAATATCTTCCTTCACGCCAGTTTTCTCGCATTTACTTTGATCCTTATTATTAAAAAAATCTCGCCAGGGGCTGTCAATCCAATCACTAAATCTTATTGTTTTTTCTTTTAGACCATTTTTGTACTCTTCTTCCAACACTTGCTCGTATTTTTCTAAGTATGATTTAACTTCTGCTTCACTTGTTACTCCTAGAAAAGGCTATATTATTAAAATTACTATTAAAAACTATTTTGTTTCCTTCTCTGTCCTCGTAGAAGAAGAAACCGTTTTACCTATGTGTCGAAGCCAGTACAAACCTTGCTTCTGAGCAGCTTCGCTATACTTCTGAAACACATTTTTCATCTTTACAATTTTAGAATAAGAAATCGGTTGGGTAAACATCGGCTCATCCTGTTCGTTATGGCCATGTCTTCTGTAGCTAACAATATCGATGACGACGTCTCTATGGAAAGTGCTTCTCCATTCGGCAGCCACTTTGCTAACATAAATCACACTCTCAGGGTCATCGCCATTAACGTGGAATATCGGAGCATTTATTACCCTTGCAACATCTAAAATATAGGTATGTTATTTTGCACTTTTTACAGACGACACAATAAATCATAAAATTTTCACAATATTCCAAGTATGTGCTACGAATTCTCTTCGATACCTGTACAGTAGTGCGAGGATCTTGAAAATTTGGGGTCCGTGGTGAATCCAATTTGGTTGTTAACTACAACATGTATTGTACCACCGATGTTAAAACATGGTACTCCTGAAAGATTTATAGTCTCGTAAACAACACCTTCTCCACACAGAGAAGCATCACCGTGCATTACAATGGGAAGAACCTTAAAAATATAAGAAGAGTTAATTATTTAAGTGCAATAAAATTAAAGAATAAGATTTTATATAAAGTACAGATAAAGAAAGAAAGCAGCAGTTTCATCGGATCTAGACGGCGACTTGAAATTGATGACTTATATGTGATGTACTTATGTTGAACATACGGTTTTTCCTTGGTTATCATTTCTGTAAAATTGTTCAGCTCTTACTCGTCCTGCCAAAATAGGATCTACCATCTCTAAATGGGAAGGATTGGCTACCAGAACTATCTTGATATTCTTGTTTGTAAGTTTGTGTTTACTAAGAGAATAAATAAACTTTAAGAATCTGTAGAAAATCCACGAAGAAAAAGTATGGCAGAACTGATTGTACTAAATCTTTTTTTTTTGCAATGGAATAATTTGTTGTTAGCCATTTGCCTTAATTGATATTGATCTGCGTAATTCTATGCGGTAGCAAGACGAATGATAATGAAAAAATCCTGTTGTCGCTTAAAATTGTTCCATAGAGTGCTAGTCGAAAGCTACCTATTAAAGTGCATTTTACTTACATTTCTGCATACACTCCCAAATGATATTTAACATCTCCTGAGCCTTCGTCTTCTGGTTCTAAGCTATGAAACTGGCCAAAAATTTTCACTAGTGGTTTTTTGCAAATATTAGCCAGAACGTTCAAGCGACCACGGTGTGGCATTCCTATAAAATAAATTGAATTACACATTTTCCTACTTCATAAACGTATAAAAGATACTTAATAAAATTGTATCAAAAAAAATCGTATTTTAATAAAGCCTATTTTTCCCTCTTGTTATACTTTATCCGCTAATCAGAAATATACCTACCTCTTCTTTCTTTCAGACAAATAATAATTTTAAAGAAAAATTCCACAATTTTGAAAAAAAAATAAGCTAGGAATAATTCCTTATTGCTCTTGCAGCTCATCATGATAATAAATTCAATTATTTTGGGCTTACCAAGTATGACAAAATCGACGTCGCGGGGCACTGATACGTCAATCAAAGTTTTAATACAAGGAATAAGAATGTCGCAACCTTCAATACCAAATCTTCTTTCTGCAGACCATTTTCGTTGTAGGAATGCTTCAAAACTAAAATGAAGTGATTATAACTCATTTCAAAGATAAAAACTTACAGTTGAAAACAAATCATCAGAATAAGACGCAGGACTTAAAGTAAAGTACTTTAAATACCGCAGTTTTGTTCGCTTCTTTCTCACTGTTTTTTGATGAATGAGAAAATACCGTATATAAGTAGTTGGAAAGATTTCATCTCGGCTGAAGAATATTGTGTGTTTAAACCTAAAATTATCACTTATTTCTTTCACTTACTATACTGCCTTCGCTAGTCTTGTCAGCATCAACTGTTTCTCTGCCTTTTTCAATTCGATGATTCCTGGAACTTCAAATCGTTGTCGTATCCAATTACATTCTTCAAAATTGTTGATGTGCATATATTCAACACCAATATGGCGACAGTAAGCCAATTCTAGTCTTTTGATTATTTCCTTTAAGGGTAGTTCCGTCTTATTTCCTCCAATTAATGTGGATGGTGGTAATTGGTATATAGTATCATACATAGAGTCACCTAAAATGTTATAATTTTTCAGGTATTTTCTCTCTCATTAAATACCTGTGTTTGTTATCTAGATGTTCCCTTTACCTCTTGAACATCTACGTAAGCTACATGTGACGCATATTAAGATCCCTAACCTTAAATACAGATCAGCTACAATAAAGGCTAAAGGCGTCTTAGTATTAATTAATTTGACGAAATGAATAGAAACTCTTCTTTATGCTTATATTAAGGTGGGAGTATCAACATGCTTGCCAACCTATAACCTATTTCGCGTAGATTTATTTATGTTTTCTAGCTTTTATACAAAATTTAAAGAAAATCAGTATCGACTTGATATTCTATAGGTAATAATTGACATATTTAATAAATATCAAGGAATTTCATAACGTATTTTAGGAGAATTGTATAGCGAGAAATATCGGGTAAGATTTTTTTTAACATTATTATGTCATTGTCACTCATTGTTCTTTCAATATACAATTCTCCCAAAATTAGCAATGAAATAAATTGATATTTTTGTAATATATCAGATACTACCTAAATAATGTACCGACGATATTGATTTTCTTTAAATGTTAGGTATTAAAATAATAAACTCAAAAAATCAACGCAAAATAGGTTATAGGTTGGCAATACATTGAATGACGTTGAGAATTCAACCTTAAGGCTTTATTGGTGTTACGGAGATTGAGCAAGCATGTTGCTTTGGTACACTCACTTATTTTATGATACGTAATAATTTCTGGAGGCAGATGCCCCAGCAGCTGTAATAAAGTGGTATTTTTGTCGTTTAAGTCAAACATTTCTTCAAGGGGATTGGTTTTTGCTAGTAAATGACCATGAACCTGGAAAAAAATCCTTTAAAGTGACGCTAACAACACTTATAAATTTAAGGAATGGAGTCCTTATAGGTACCAATTATTATTGCAACTAAAAGTTTTAAATTTATGGTACGGAAAATGAATTTTTTTTCAAAACATCTTTGATTCCAATAACCCTACTTGTCTAATGCGAGCCAAAAACAGTCCATATGAGTAATAGAAGCGCCCATTTATTTAAAGTTTTACAATGTCTTTGGTGTAATTAGTACAAAAAAATGCTAAACATGTAAGTACCTACTAAAGTAACGAACACTTAAGGTGGGAGTATCAACATGCTTGCCAACCTATAACCTATTTCGTGTAGATTTATTTATGTTTTCTAGCTTTTATACAAAATTTAAAGAAAATCAGTATCGACTTGATATTCTATAGGTAATAATTGACATATTTAATAAATATCAAGGAATTTCATAACTTATTTTAGGAGAATTGTATCGCGAAAAATATCGGGTAGGATTTTTTTTTACATTTCTATGTCATTGTCACTCATTGTTCTTGCACTATACAATTCTCCCAAAATTAGCAATGAAATAAATTGATATTTTTGTAATATATCAGATACTACCTAAATAATGTACCGACGATATTGATTTTCTTTAAATGTTAGTTATTAAAATAATAAACTCAAAAAATCAACGCGAAATAGGTTATAGGTTGGCAATAGATTGAATGACGCTGAGAATTCAACCTTAACAGTAAAAATTAAAAAATCTACACATTCTATGAATTGAGGTTACATTGGGGGTAATGGGAAAAATTACATATGGCAATGAGAACAAACCCAAACCTTAAAGCTTAAGGCGTTAAGGTAGGTTACACCCGGCGCGGTTATATTACCCCATGGGACAGACAATAAAATAAAAATATTTGGGTGCCACGCCCAAACTAATCCATTTGGGTTGCTTTTGGCGGCAAAATTTCTATTTTTGTAAAAAACATTTTCACTTTTTTGTTGCTACTGATGATTGCCATTGGACCATTGGGACCGGTAACAATTCCTATATGGTCTTAAAACCAGCTCAATTCTAATGCTCATGTCACCCTTCTTGGTTTGGTACACAAGACAAACCACCCCCCTGCTAAGTCGCTGCTTTAAAGGGGGTGTCCTTATTTTGTGTTTGGAAAAAATAGTTTTAATAATAATCAACTCTAATTTGATAAAACAAATTGATACAAAATCTATAATTAGATAGAGCAAGATGAAGTTTAGCAGAGATGAGTGCTACCTATAGCTTTGTCAATTACTGACTGTATATTTTCAAAAATTGATGCAACACCACTCGGCGCTTTAGAAGGTGTTGAGGTAGATACAGCTGTAGGTATAGTAGTTACAGAAGGGGATTTACCTAATGGAGCAAAAGAAGACTGTTGTGAACCGAATATACTTGATGAAGTTGAAAGCTGTACTGGTTTTATACCGACATTTGGAATAATTGTGGCAGCCACACTAGTAGGCTTTATTACTTGGGTATTAAGACTATTAGCCTCAGTACTAGGGACGAAGAGTTAGTGTTAGGACTGCTAGAAAAATTATTACAAATTATTCGACCCTGTACTACTTCTTTCTTTGCTCAGCTGGGTTAAATTTTTGAAAGGAACGCTCAACTTAGCCGCTGGCTTTTCTATACTATTGAAAAGTAACTGAAAGACCTCTGTTTCTGTAAACTTTCTATGGCTATGGGTATGTATGAGAAAATGGATATTAATTATAGCAGGACAATAAGTTATAGTTATACCTAAATAAATAGTATTCTAAAAAACAACTCTTACTTGGTAATTCCTTATAATAGCCTGTACAGTTAAATACTCTTGTATACTTCCTGGATTAACCGATACTGAATCTGGTAAATATGCTTGTGACGTAAAACTACTCAGGTAGGTTTCATTTTTCTTTAAAGGTGATAAACTTGGAGGTCTGGCATAGACCGAGTGTCGAAAATACGAGTCCCAAGACTAAAACATATTTTCCTTAAAATTAGGAGTTGTTTAAATTATATTTTTTCTAGTCAAGATTCATTGCTTTCGTCCAGTAAGTTTTTTTAAAATTTTTTATCTGATCATCACTTACCGCATGGACACTGTTGGCATCTTTTAACCAGGCATTGTACATATCTTCAATGTACTGCCCTGAAGAAGCATTTAAAAATGATTCTGACCCAGCTGAGCTTAGGCTGTTAAACCTACAAGCTACCTTGAAACTTCTATGCGAAAGATTGATACTATTTTTTAGATCTGTAAGGATTTTTCTGGGTATTATGGCTCGAATTCTTTGCATGATATAAAATTGTCAGTTGTAAATATTAAGCCCTTAATAATTGAACTGAAATGGCAAAAAAATATATTTGTCAGTTTGTTACGTTGACAAATAGTATAGGCCTGATGTTCAATAGGTGTAGGTAAAAACTACCTAGAACAATTTAGGGTTGGTAACATTGTATAATATTATATAACCTCACTGGGGCTACACTTTCGTTTCTGTGCCAAAAAGCCACCAGGGACCTTGAAACGTCAAACAAATGATGATATATATTCAACTTAATAATTTGGGGTTCGTTTTGCTTGTCAAGTTATGGAAACTATATCCGTTGATATCCGTTTGTTTATTAATTTAATATTTTGAAGTTAAATTTATGACGTTGACATCGGTATATTTTCAGGTTAGTTTGTTTGTCCAATCATAGCAAGACGTCATGGGACGTACTTTTGCTATCTGGATATTAGTATTTGTATAATACATTGAATATCAAACTATATAAGAATGACGGATGTCCGAAAAAAGTTGACAACCCATTTTTTGACGTATTGGAGCTGGTTTGGCCGCCATTGTGGAGTTGATCGTAACTCTAACCTTAAATCTGTCGCCTGTCTGTCGTTATAATGCAGCGCATCGGCAACAGATGTCTCAAATTCACTGATGTGATGTCGTGGTGTGGCCGCATATCGTATTCTATTGGAATTTTTAAGAATTCAAGCATTTTAACAGACAATAAAATAGGAGGTTCTCAATTCCAGCCGAATGTATGTTTTTGATAATAATATGTACGCCGATTACTCCGGGGTAATTGAACCGACTTTCATAATGATTTTACCGTTGCATTAGGTGTTAAATGTTAAACAAATAAAAGTAGATAAAAAGCGACAGCAAGTATAACTAAAATAGGTTTTATTTCGTCGAAAAATAGCAAAATACGTAATACACTAATACAAACAAACTGGATGTTTCTTAAGTAAGAAAGTAAAACCTACTTATTTTAACCCTTTTGAAAAGTAGTAATAATTGCAAATTAAAACCAAGTTATACAAACAAACCCCACATCATTCATATTTTACCCAACATAGGTATACGTTGTAGCCTAGGTAGGTATTGAATGATGTATATATAAAATAAACACAATAAAATTTTATATTAATATTTTTATTGAGCAGCAAAATTTCCATTTACCTCTAAAAATAAAAAAAAACTAAAAAAATCGAAGATTTATTTTAAATTTCGGATTTAAATTACAAACGTAATTCTAAATAAGTTTTCTAATTAACATTTTGGTCAAAAATGAAAAATAAAGGTAGTTTACTCTTGGAGAAAAATCATGTTTTTGTAGTTTTTGCAAACCCTGTATAAAAATTAAAATTTTCTCTTCGTGAATTGCATTTTTTACAAGCAAAACTTTTTATCAAGAATGACTTTTTCCCAAAAAATGAAATTTTTCATTCATTTGTGTTATTGTAAACCCTATCCGCGGACAGTCTGTATATTTTCAATATCTCTTAATTAGGCAAAATACGAACAAACCCTTATAGTCCAAGATCCCAGAGCGATCAGACATAACTTATTTTCACACGAATGAAACCTTAAGTTTTCAGTAGCGTCTCGTGTGCCTTGAATACCTACGCGCTTGTGGAACTTGCCGAGTGACACCTGGGCAGGTACCAGGTGAGAAAGGTAACTAAAAATAAGAATTATTTAACTTAAATTCACATGGCTGATTTTTATATATATCATGTAGAATATTATTTTAAAGTAATATCATAAGTGTCAGACACTTTTGATGGACCAGAGCTTTTGTCAGACGCTTTTAAGCTACCCAAAAAATAAATGAACTTTACTTATTTTTACATGTCTGATTTTTGAATATGTTATTGAAGTATTTATTTAAAAGTTATATTCAATCAGTCAGACAAATTTGAGTGACCAAACATCTCGTAAGACAAAAATTATTCTGCCAGAAGTAAGAGGGCGAGAGCACTATGCGGATGCGCCTCAATGGAAAAAAATTAAATGTACTAAGAATACTTACTGTTTTCAATCTGAGATTTTTGCATCTTCATTTCAACAAAATTAATTTTAACATTAAAGAAATAATTAATAAATATTAAAGTAAGTAAGTTTATTGCATATATTTGGGGTTATCATTTTTTATTCGTCATAATCATGAAGACAATCATTTGAGTTTTCATCGTTCATCCAATCACGGTACTGTCCGTCCGAGTCATCATCCTCATCGTCGTCAGATATGTTGTTGCTGGCAGCTTCATCTCCAAAAAACAATTTTTCCTACAGACGTGTGTAAAAATCAATTTTCCGCAACTGATATCCGTGCGGAAAATAAGTTTTTCCACACTAGTGCGGAAAAATTTTCCGGCACGATTATGTCAAAAATCCGTGCGGAAAATTGGTTTTTCCACACTAGTGCGGAAAATTTTTTCGGCACGATTATGTCAATATCAATAATATATCAATTATAACTTGTAGTTATTACTTTTTTTCTCAGAATTAGTTACGGTTACATATGTATGTGATTGTTATAGTTAATTAAAAATTATTAAATTTCTTTGAAATATGTGTTACTTATTTCCACACGTCTGTAGAAAAACTTTTGTACCTAACACGTGCGAAAAATGTTTTCCTTGCACTCGGCTGCTTCACCGAACTCCGCTACGCGTCGTTCGGTGAACCGCAGACTCGTGCGGAGAAATTCATTTTCCGCACTTGTTAGATAAATAGCTATTAAGTATTAAAAACCTAAAATTACAAATATATTAAATTTAAACTTGAAGTTAAAGTAAAGTACCTGATCTTTGAAGAGATTCACTAACTTCTCCTGGTAATTGGTCACCATCAAACCAATGAAAGTTAAACTGGTTTTCTTCTAATCTCCAACCATTGTGTTCAAGAGTAAAAATGGTTGGTTTTTTTTCATTAGCATGATTCCATATGCTTGAGATGTAATTAGCTCGCAGAAATTGTTGAAATAACTAAGTTTTACATGGTGGTAAATTACTTGCATCAAAATTTTTCAAAGATTTGGGATTAAAATCTTCATTGACATTTGATACGCTGTAGTTATTTATAAACAACTGAAGCCGGGCAATATCAACGTCGAGTATACCAGGAACACTATGGACGTCTCACTCACTCTGAAACGCATGCATAGTGCTCGCGCCCTCTTACTTCTGGCTGAATAATTTTTGTCTTACGAAATGTTTGGTCACTCAAATTTGTCTGACTGATTGAATATAACTTTTAAATAAATACTTCAATAACATATTCAAAAATCAGACATGTAAAAATAAGTAAAGTTCATTTATTTTTTGGGTAGCTTAAAAGCGTCTGACAAAAGCTCTGGTCCATCAAAAGTGTCTGACACTTATGATATTACTTTAAAATAATATTCTACATGATATATATAAAAATCAGCCATGTGAATTTAAGTTAAATAATTCTTATTTTTAGTTACCTTTCTCACCTGGTACCTGCCCAGGTGTCACTCGGCAACACGGGACGCTACTGAAAACTTAAGGTTTCATTCGTGTGAAAATAAGTTATGTCTGATCGCTCTGGGATCTTACTCTATTACTTTTAGCCTTGGCCACGACTGTTACGCCCCTTTGCAGACATTTTGCAAACTTGAAATTAATTTCCAGATTTTTGTTTTGGACACTTAAAAAACTTTTCTTATTCTATATAATTACTAGTTGCGGATATAATAGTAGGCGGCTATTCCTAGTGCACCTGTACCTGTACCACTGTCCGGTAGGCGTAAAGGCATAATGTACTATTATTCAGAGCAGTTGTACTCTGGATCGCAGTATACTATGGTTTTACGTTACGCGTAATTTTAATTGACAATGTGTACCGCGATTCAGAGCATGAGTTTGTTTTAACGTGCTGGAACGCAGTATATAATGGCTCTAAATAAAGGCGCGTGTCTCGGCCAATTTATACTGCGATTCAGACCCCACAAATGCCGCTTTAGGAATATGCGACTGTCCTTTTGGTATAAGCGGTAAATTTTGCAAACATCTTTGTGCCACATTTTTGGAGTACTTCTTCCGAACGCTCTTTACTTACTTCGTCCGATAAGAAAATGTTAGCAAGGTTAGCTCTCGGTTATGCCGCCTCAGAAGATTTTTTTGAAAATTTCATAAATTTATTTTCAACCAATTAGAAGGCTCCTTGCTGTTTACGTTGCTTATAGCAACGGGAGACTATCGCGATAGTCTATAGCCTATTAACCTAATAAAATTAATAAGTGATAATTTTTCTTAGGTACGACTTAATTTTAATTCAAATGTCAAGTCATTTCGAAGTGACAGGTGAGACAATCCAATGTCTTTATAGTTTTAAATTCAAATATAACTTTAAAAAACATATTTCTGATGAGTTTAGTTTAATATGACGCACTGTATTTTTACAATAGAAGTTGATTTTACTTGTTAGTAACTAAGGTTTATTACTAAAATTTCAGGAACATTAAAAGAAACTCCAATTTATGACACTTTCTTACCGAATCTCCCGCGCAGCAGAATTAATTCCCGATAATTCTGCTGCTAGGGAGATTATAAGTGATAATATGGACTTAGACGATTTTGAAAGCCATTTCGACAACACACCTTTTAATAAAAGTCCACAAGGAAATATTCAACAGGTTACCGAGGTTGATTCCATTTTAGAAACAGAGAAAAATTAATCAGATGTTAACAGAAAACATACTTCTGTACTAGAAAGTCTAAAAAAAAAATTTCAGAGGCTAATAGAAATTGCATCAAATAATAACACCGCAGATTTTACCAATTACATCATTAAGGCTAATGTTGAATTTAAAAAAAATACAACATCAACGCAACTCGCAAGCTTTCTTTGCTATTTAAGGAAAGGACGTTCTTCAATAAACAAATAGGGGTTCAACCTACAGCTATTAGCAGAAGAAAGAACCGAAATGGCCTCACATCTGGAAGGAAACGGATTCAGTCAGGTAGAAAATCCAATTTGGAATTAAAAACAACAGCCAAACGGAAGCATAACTTGGTAGAATATAAGAACGCGCAATTATTAAATCCATTATATACTATATTCCAGCACGTTAAAACAAACTCATGCTCTGAATCGCGATACACATTGTCAATTAAAATTACGAAGTAAGTAAAGGGCGTTCGGAAGAAGAACTTCAAAAATGTGTTACACCGCACAAAGATGTTTGCAAAATGTACCGCCTATACCAAAAGGACAGTCGCATATTCCTAAAGCGGCATCTGTGGGGTCTGAATCGCAGTATAAATTGGCCGAGACACGCGCCTTTATTTAGAGCCATTGTATACTGCGTTCCAGCACGTTAAAACAAACTCATGCTCTGAATCGCGGTACACATTGTCAATTAAAATTACGCGTAACGTAAAACCATAGTATACTGCGATCCAGAGTACTACTGCTCTGAATAATAGTACATTATGCCTTTACGCGTCCGGTAGTGTAGCACACAGTTGATATAAACAAAATATGCGATTGATCACACCGGAAGTGTGGCACACAGTTGATAAGAACAAAACATAGTTATAGTAACCCTAAATAGAAAAACACATTAGTATTTTTAAACATATGTATTTAAATCAAATAAAATGTTACAATATAATATATCTGATAATACTAACAAAAAAGGTAAAAGCGATCATAGTAAAATGATAAATATATCTAATTAAACAAAAAAAGAGGAATCTGGTCGTACCGTATTAAGTACATACATTTAATAGGGATGGTTTAAAAAATTATTTAAACTGTGGTAATAAAAAAAGAATATGTCATTTTCCTATTGCTATAATCTAAATACGACAGCATATTTTAAAAGCTGAAATAGTAAAAATATGCGCAAATTTTCGCAAATCAATAGAAACTTGCGAAAATTCTTGGTAACTATACTAAAGGCAATATAAAACTAAATAAAGACTTTATTATTGTTAAACATATGTAGTTAGGTATAGCGAGTAAAACTGGCATCTTATGGCAATTTTTTTTTACTTAACGTAAAGGTATAAGTAAGTATCTTTTGTGCATAAATGTCAAATAAAAGGTTTTAGGCAGATTCAACATTCCCATTTCTTGTTTTAACTATTTTATTTAGTACAATTACAAATTTGTAACCACGAGCATATTGATAGTTTACTTCTTTGTGTAGTAAAGGTTCTCCACAAATGACAAACTTTCTTATTTAATGTTTCACTAAAAAAATGTACTGCTTATAAATATAGCATACATAAAAAAATCGGCGCCATCAAAAGAAGTTCCAAATGGGCTATTTCGACTTTAGTTTCTAAAGTTATACAAACTTCTCCAATATTGGATAAAATTGATTATTTGAAATCTTTACATTTTAATTGGAACAAATTTAAGGCCACATACAGTGTGTCCTCCTAAGTATTCTACTAATCGGAAACTTGTTTATTATTAATTTTACAAAAAAAATTACTTTTCATAGAAAGTTCTGCTTTCTAGAAAAATAACTTTGGACTATTATATTTGAAAAAGCATGTACAAGGTGATCAAAAAGTAAAGAAATTGATAATTAACACAAGAGGGAAGTACCCTTAATTTTTATTTTAGAGCAAAATGAAATCAGGAAATGTTACTTAGTATTAAAGCTTATACCTAAGTTTAAATTAACTGCCCTTTATTAAAAAAAGTAGTAGCATATTTAGAGACAAATTCTTTGGTGGAAAACGTTTCGAAACATTTTCGATTTAAATATCAAAATTCTGTCGCGACAAATGTGCTTTCGTATTAAATTTATTTTAGAATTCTGTTACTTGAAAGATTTTTGAGCTGTTTGTTTCGAAAAATGTTCCTTATTTCATTTGGCTCTGAAATAAAAATAAGGAGTACTTCTTTCTTAGGCCAATTATTATCAATTTCATAATTTTTTGAGCACCCTGTTGCTATTTCAAGTTTTGATAGTCTAATATTATTTTTTCAGAAAACAAAACTTTTTATAAAGAGTACATTTTTTCTTAAAATTAATAATAAAGAAGTTTTCCATATGTAGAGAACTTAAAGGGACACAATGTATATCTCATTTATATTCCTATTTTCAATTTTAAAGTTGGTCTGTAATTTTTGAACTGGTATTGATTACTGGAGTTGCCTTGACATTGAATAAAGCGTTAACTGATTTTAAAAATATAAACTGTCAAAGTAAATTAAAAATCTGTCTTTTCTTAGTAAAACTTTAAAGAGATTTTGGGGTTTAGTGCTTTTTTAATGGATAATTGTAGATAATACATAAAATCGGATGATTATAATCATTCAAGAAACATCATTGTATCCAACCTTCAAACCAGAGAACTCAAAGCCTTGCTGTAATATTCTGTGCTTCAAACAGTCAATAATCATTCCTGCTTATTATGGCCTACATTATAGGCTTGTTTATGTATTATATATTACTAACGTGTATCCGGCATGCGTTGCAACCCGCTGGTATAAATACAAACCCGAACAAACCCGATATATTAGTACCCAGCATGCCACTTTCTGAAATTGCACCCGTGCGAAGCCGGGGCGGGTCACTAGTTATACATAAAAACCTTCCCCTTGAATCACTCTATCTATTAAAAGAAACCGCTTCAAAATCCGTTGCGTAGTTTTAAAGATTTAAGCATATATAGGTAGGGACGGACGGACAGACAGCGACAACGACAGCGACTTTGATTTTTCATAGTATCTAAGCAGAACTTTTTATAAAAGGTACCTAACATTTTGTAGTAAAATTAAAACAAAAGTTAACCGTTAGTAGAGAACTTTTACAGACATAGAGTATATTTGGGATAGAGAAACATTTTTACCAAACTTGTTTACTGTATGGAATAATATTGTTATTATATTCTTTCTCAGCATCTAAATATTTAACATCTTTAAAGAAAAAAGATGCGATGTAAAGGCCTTAAGAAAACTTGTTTGTCTGTATATATTTTTTAAACAGTTAAAACATTTATTTAAAATATTTTAAATATGTAATTTATCAGTAAAGTGTCTTGGTTTTAATTTGAAGAAATTGTCCATGTCTTGTTTTTATTTAAAATAATTTTAAATAATTAAGTTCCATGTTGTTCGTATAAGGCTAAACATGTAGTATAACTTTTCTACTAAGCTATTAAATACCAGATCTCTTTGAGAAAAAACAATTTCTTTTAATAGGTACCTACCTATTTAAAGACATTTAAATATTGTAATTTTTAGAATGGGGTAGAAATTTTAATACAAAATTAGAAAAGTGTACAGGTACGTTTATATTAGAATTATTTTAGCTATATATTTTTCAAAAAAATATTGCGTTATAATTCCATATGTATGGTAAGTCTGAAAAGAGGTATGGTTTAATAGCTATATTTGAACGCAAAGAACGATTATAGCATAGTATATCCGAAAACTGCATTCAAATATACCAATGGTACAAGAATATACAGGGCGTTTCTTGAATCTGTTTTTAGTATGTATTTGTATAGTAAAGTCATAATAGGAATAGAATACAGAAATTATTTTTCAAATGCATAGTGAAAAAATGCTTAGCAGTGTACTGCCGAACACCCTGTATAATTATTAATAAGATTATTATTTTGGCTCAAAATAATATCTAATAAAAACAATTGGGAATCTGTTGCAAAAACGTATAAGGCGGATAAGGGACGGTAGATATTTTCAAAAATATGCAGGGGTGCAAGATCTACATAAATCTATACTATACTACTATACAGGGTGTTTTAAAGGTAAACTCCGTTCTATTTTTAAAACTGATATATCTGTAACTAATTTCACATGTTTTATAAATATGGGAAACCGTTAAAATCACCCTGTATATAATACAATCTCCTCTTCAGGTAACTATCTGCTCAGTCCATCCGTTTCATCTTTCAAGGCAGTTTACTGATATGAGTATACTTAAAAACATACAGGGTGTCGAGAAAAGCAAAAAATAGCATTTTCAATTGAACTATTTTTGTTAGTAATTATTTTAGCTAGACGAAATTCGCTGGGATTGCTACTTAAAATCAAAAGAAACTTCTACAATAATATTTATATCTTGAAGTATGTTTTTCATTGTTCTTGGAAATGTATAATAAAAATAGTAACGGAAGTAAAAAGTACTTTTTCTTACGCTGCCAATAGCAACCGCCTTAAGGTGGGAGTATCAACATGCTTGCCAACCTATAACCTATTTCACGTAGATTTATTTATTCTTTCTAACTTTTACACAAAATTTAAATAAAATCAATATCGTCTTCATCTTCTATAGGTAATAATTAACATGTTAAATAAATATCAAGGAATTTTATAAGTTATTTAAGGAGAATTGTATATCCAAAATATTGGTTAAGTTTTTTTTTAACATTATTATGTCATTGTTCTTTCACTATACAATTCTCCCAACATAAGCAATGAAATAAATTGATATTTTTGTAATATATCAGATATTACATAAATAATGTGCAGACGATATTGATTTTATTTAAATCTTAGTCAATAAAATAATAAACTAAGAAAAACAAGGCGAAATAGGTTATAGGTTGGCAATAAATTGAATGACGTTCATAATTCCACTTTAATAATCGATAATTCGAACTTAAGTATTATCTACCATCGGGTAGGTTTCGAAAAAACGGGATAGTACCAGCCCTGTCACAATCATTTTTGCACGGTACATAAAACAATATAATAATAAGTATCAATTTTTTTAAACTTTCAAGTACTCAGTACTGCAGCTCTGCTTTTAAAATAAAATGAAATATCTGTAAGCGACAAGTGGCTTCAGTGCTCCTGCTTTAACCAATGAATACATAATACTTTTTGTTTTTCAAGATCACCCTGCATTACAAAAGATCAGATATGGAAAATGGCACACAAGTATTTTTAAATTCGAGAGTATGTACAAAATGGTAAATAAAATAAAACAACTTGAAATTAGGACAAAAAATGGCAAAAAAATGGCAAAAAATGTCTTTGTTCATTACGTCTTTTTTTTTATACACCCAATGGTGTTTAAGGACGATGACACACACGGCGTTTTTGTAGAGGTTTCTGCCGCAGTGGCAAGACAAGTTAAATCATAGAGAATTTTAAAAATTGTTTATAATATATTATGTCAAGATATTATTTGTTTTTTTACCTTTCAACAAACTTAAATAACATAACCCTCTATTTCTGTAAGTTGACGCGCGTCTATTGCTACAAAGTTACAGTCAGTTGGAATGATGCTGCCAAGTCAAATATTAGTGGATGGCAACCTATAAAAACATCATATTAAGTGTTTTACTTTTTTATAGGTCTGCAGTTGGCGCAAACCTCTGTGTGTATCTTCGTCCTTAAGCGTTTAGTTAAATTTAAAAGAATTATCCTGTGGTAGATTATGGTTAAACAAAAGAATTTAAGCATAATATGCCTCACACGCGTGTAAAAATGTCTTTTGGGAGCTACAATATTAACGTTTTATTATGATTGTTTATAATGTAACTGTGTTTGTCACTTTAATTTTAAACGTATTATTGTGGTATTTTCTCAATTTTGAAGCAAAAACTTTATTGTTTAACCTTTTAAGTATATTGTACTGATTTTAATTACAACAAAAACAAAAAATATACAAAAAAAAACTCAAAACAATCTAGGTAACTTTTTCGACAGGTAAATTTACAACACTAGTAAAATATATAAATTTTTGTAAATAGTGTAAATAAAATATCTTTTTTAATTATATACAAAAATGTGCCTTGACTAGGGATATCGCATTGTTAGTAATTTCCACATTTCTTGTGGTGGTAACATTGAAAAAATATTTTTTTAAATCTATAACTTTACATTTAATATATCACTTAAAATTATAAAATTATATAAAAAAACGTTTCTGCTCACGAGTATTGTTCATCAGGTTTATATTACCGTCTTTTTACATTAATATTACATATACAGGACAATCCCATAAGAATATTTATCATAAACAATAGTTGAAATAACACCATTAGGTACAACCATTGCTCAGAAGTAGCTACCACTGTGTTGTCTGGTTTATACAAAAGTCAAAAAGCATATATATGCATATTATAGTGTGTCTAAGAATAGAGTTTGGAAGAGGAAAAACTTTTTTATTAGTAGGTATAGTAGAAAAAGTCATTCTTAATAAAAACGTCTGCTTGTGTTGAAACTACAATTTCGAATATCAAATTTGCGATTACTATACAGGGTTCGTCACAAACAACATTTTAAATTTTTTGGATCTTTTTTTTTCAATTCCTTGATTTTGATAATATTGAAACTACAATTTCAAATATCACATTTGCGATTACTATACAGGGTCCGTCAGAAACATTATTTTTAGTTTTTTGGATTTCGTTTAAAATAAATTTACGTAAAAAAAATAACTAAATTGTTGCTTTCTTACTTCGAATATAGTATATCTGGCCGAGTAACAATTTTGTTGTAAGAAAAACATTTTTTATTTGCTTACTTTTGAAGTATTTGTATTATTATAGTATGTCATATTTCTTTAATTCAATTAATCATAAATTATAAAACTTTTGTTCAAACGTGGTACCACCGAGTTAGCGCATAGTTCAACTTGACATCTGAATTCCCTATAACAGTTCCTAACTTGCTGTATTGGGATATTTGCAATAACTTCTCTTTTTTTTCAAGAGATCTAAGTTATTATTGGCATTGGTTTTATACACATGTGGCTTCAGATATCCCCATAAATGAAAGTCGATAATTGTGAGATCGGGTCTCCTACGTGCCAACCAACTGATTTGGACCATAAGTATCTTCCAATCCATTTGTTCCCAAAGTGATGATTTAGCCAATCATTAAAAGGAATTAGAATTGAAAAAAAAAATATCCAAAAAACAAAAACTGTTGTTTCTGATGAAGTAGTTGAAATTGTAGTTTCAACACTAGCAAAATTCATTTAATAAATCAATGAATTAAAAAAAATAAGATCCAAAAAACTAAAAATGTTGTTTTTGACTAACCCTGTATAGTAATCGCAAATCTAATATTCAAAATTGTAGTTGCAGCACAAGCAGACGTTTTTATAAAGAATGACTTTTTCTTCTATATCTACTAATAAAAAAGTTTTTCCTCTTCCAAACTCTATCCGTGGTCACACCGTATATAAATAATAATGTGATTACTAACAAAATAGTGACATTATTATTGGTACTGTATTACTTTATTAGTAATAATATTACATTATAACGATCGGATAACACCCTTAATCTAACGTCGGGTTACGAAAACATTTTAAATGATAATTAACTAATCCGAAAATGTTCATTGTAATGCCATTGTCATTGGCAGAAATGATTACCTAACTCACGACCAGATTTGTTAGGTTAGTAAATCAAGAATAAAGCTGACCTAATCTTTTTGTGCGCGCATTCGTCATAGATTTCTCAATCAAAGTTTTCGGTACAGTTGATTATTGTTTAAAATCTTTCAGCAACCAGATAAAAAGTTTTACATCGCTATAAAAATTTTAATCAAAAAATTACCGAACCAGGCATTTTTTTTTGTGATATCAGACAACTTCGATTGTGAGTAAGCCAATGTTATTATTAATATCAAAAAGTGTCTGATTGCAAAAATATTTTAAACAATAATTATTAACCAAGCAGCAACTTTGACTGTGTTATAAATGGCATTGGCAGAAACGATTTACTCACAATTCAGCGTAGCCCCCTTAGCTTTATTCTGATTTACTAGTTAGGCCAACTTAGTTGTGAGTAAACTACGTGTCATTAATGTCACAGTCAAAGTTGCCTGGTTAGTTATAATGTTAAAACCTTTGTGCAACCCAACATTAGTGTTTAAAATGTATTTGCAGAGGACGTTTACATTTTATAACTTCGTGCCATTCGCTTTTAAAATATGAATAAACCTGTATAACATCAGCGTGATTTGTCAATGGTAAGAAATAATAATTTAGGTGTGAACATATCTTGGTAGACAATACTATGTCACTACATAAAAATGTCATATCAAATTCTTTCTTATGGGACTTCCGCTTACATTCACATCGATAGATAGTGAAAAATGCTTATATGTGCTAGGTTACATTAGTATAACAACATTTATAAAAAAGTAATTTTCTTTACTACTATAGCATTACTCTAAAGTAATAAGTACGAAGTACAGTTAGTATACGAGAAGATCTAGTAAGCGCTGGGCTTACTAAAGAGAGACACTTATACTGCTAGATATCTAAAGGTAGCTTTGACACAAACATTTAAAGTAAGGGACATCGAAATACAGAATGCGAACAAAAATCATTTAAACATTTTACTTAAGGTATTTATAAAAATGCATTAGTTTTAAGCTTAAACGACTGACGCATATTATTATGTAGCTTATGCTTGCCCATTCTGTAACTATTACAGTTAGTAAGGTTTAGGTTTGACAAATATAGCTAAATAACTTGATAATATATTATTTACATATTGGATAAACAAATAAGTTTGGATAAATGATTTTCCTTTTATTAAAAAAATACTTAGCAGTTGTAGGTAAAAGGTGTTGATCAGTTTATGAATCAGGAAACAAAGCGTAACCTGTCAAAGATTGAGGATTTATAAAAAAAAAATGGGAGTTAGGGAGAATTTCTTAAATCCAATATATGTAAATAAAATTTACAAGATATTTATTATTTTAGAAACTACCATAAAAGGGTACTACTAGTCACTGGAAAGAGAATTCGTAAGGTCAAAGATATTTGTCTGATTGGTTATTTCTAATAGTCAAACTCGTCCTATACAAATTATTGATATTACATTTGTTTCTGAATAAAAAACTTTTACTCCTTGGGATATTTTGTAATATACTAAGCTTTGACACGTAACTTTGATAAAAATATAGACCTATAGGCCAGGTTTTCTATAAGAAATGACTCAATATTCGACAAAGCTTTATATTGGAATATAACATGCATATCATGTACCTACTTTCAATACTATATATCATGCATATCATAAATGGATATACTATGGAAAATAATAAATTATGCTTGGGTAACAATATGCCTATTATATTGCATTGGGCATTGCCGACAATGGATATATGCAATTTGACCTTAAGGACTGAAACGACAAAAAGCTATATTAGCTAGTTTTAAACTATAAGTTTAAAAAGTGCTTACCTCTAAACTGGTGCAAAACACCAAAAATAGTACACATTGATTAGCGTAAGAAGGTTTTTTTTGCTTCGCAAAAGTATTTTATAGATTCGAACGATTATCTTAATTTTTTTCTAATAATTTCATAATCAAATCATTTATTGCTAATTTGTAATACTTAAAATTCTTAAAATTACATATTAGGCCGTTTTTTTATTTTTAATTATAAGTAAATATATGGAATGTAATTAAATTTTAAAATAAATTTTAATGAAAAGATAATAAATAAATTTGGTATTTCGACTTGCTTCTTTTTTCCTAAATTTTGGGGCATTTAGTAGACTTATAAAAAAGGGAACATAAAAAATTTACTACGGGTCGTGGTTTGAGGTCGTAAATATAAACTGCATTTTTTGCTTTTGTTGTGTTTATTATTTATTTAAAACTATATTTTGTTTCACTGACTTAACAAAAGAAACTCCTAATAATTCCCCGTGAACTTGTTGAGGAACCTTAGATCTTGTAGGCTTGTTGCGATAAAGATAATGCGATGTCTATCTTTGCATGTTCGTCGTTGGTAAAAAGCGTATGTATAGTATTTGTAGAATTATACCGTTGATCTTTTGACAGCAATAAACCCTCATTATCCCTTTGACCATAAAATAAATAATGAAATCCCAAATTTTAAAACCTTTTCGAGCAGAGCCGGACCAGGTACAAATTCAATTTATACCTATGCCTGATTCATATATAAATACAAACTAATTTTTAATAATTTTAGTCTTTAGTGGTTTTCCGGCGAGTAATTTTTAGTTAGGCTCATTTGTGGTAGAATGTGGCGTCCTTGGAATTGTGCTGATCGGGGGCATCTTCAAGTGTCATTTTTAAAAGAAAGCATTAATCTACCGATGCCAAACTAATAATTAAAAATGTGTATCAATCTTTGTTGAGTAGGTAGAAATTTTAATTCGATGGATGCTTTAGCAGAGACGTCTACTTTGACAAAAACTCCTTTATCTTCGGTAAGCGACATAGTACTTAAACCTGTTAATCCTAGAAAAAATCGGAGTGATTCTGGCACATTTAGAAGCATTGACGAAAATTACATGGATTTATTAAGAAGAAAGATTTACCAAATGTATGAGGCACAAACTTGTACCCACTTTGATTTCCCTCAAAGAGCGGCTGATTAAGACGAAACAAATATATCTTGTTGCCTTCAAGAATTAGGAAAATATTGCGTAAAATGGGTTTTAAATACCGAAGCATTAATAAAAGACAAACACTAATGGAATCTCAACGTTTACGGGAATAGAGACTTAAATATTTAACAGCTGTTAAACAATTTAGGGAAGAAAATCGTCCAATTATTTACCTTGACGAAACATGGTTCGATACCCATGACACTCCAAGAAAAGTTATAGTTATACTTTTAAATTATATATAGGTATATTATTTTCAATTATCATTAATTGTTATAATTATGTTACATTTATTATAGGTACCTACCTAAAACTAAAAATACCTATCTATTCATTTTAAATTATAAAAACAAATCATGTGGTGTAGGTACATTTCCAAGCCGACCCTGATCCCATTTAATCCCCTTCGAAGAGATTGAGGCGTATACAATAGGGTTTAATCAGGTAGTTTATTTTTGGCAGTAAGAGTCAACGGTATAATTCTGCAAATACTATACCTAGATGAATATAACCAGTGGCGACATCTAGTGTTGTTGACGTTGAATGAATAGGTAATGTTACGAGGAAAGTACAATTACAGGAGTTACGCTAAGAAGCGTAGTAAAATCGTGATGGGATAATGGAACCGAAACCGCTAGCAGTCATTCCATAAACTTAGGATGATATTACAGAAAATGCATACCTGCAACTTTGCAAGCCTGCAAAGTTGCAGGCTTGCAAATATGGTGGACTTGCAAACCCAAAATAAGTTTCAAAATTTTGACATTCCAAAAACTATTGGCAAATTTTTACCGTGGTTAAACCGTTTTACTACTTCTGGTTTATTGATATCGACGGCCAAATATAAAAAATATGCCCGAATCCATGGCAATAATGAATTAATGAACTTAACTCTTGAACTTCCCTTGTTTTTTTTTATATGAAAATCGGATACAAATTGTTAATAACCACCAATACCCGTCAAATCCCCAAAATATAGGTAAGTTTTTAACAAATTTAATACATTCTGCAGGTTTGCAGGACCTTCCAACCTTCTGCAAATTTGCAAAGTATGATGAACGTTTTCTGAAATTTCAATTTTGTCATTTGTATCTACAAACTGCTACTTAATTGCAGCTGCAGACGTCAGATGCAGAGCCTCTGTAATCTTACCCTTAATATATTTTTGTTTTCTACGCTTAATGCAACCACTATATTATAGTTTATGGCAGTGGCGCAGCCAGAATTTTGTATTAGGGGGGGTTTTCAAAAAAAATAACAGGATTTCAAAATTTTAAAAACTAAAATTAAACCAGGCTCGATAATTTTTGAAACCCAAAAAAATAATAGTAGGATGAAACCCATTGGAAAAGGAAGAGAATATAACAAAAGTTTTTAAGGGTAGAAAACGATTTATCTCGATTTCCGGCAAAACTACAAGTCCTATGGAAAAACGTTAAATGGCAAAGTTGTAGGTAATAAAAATATTTACAACTTTTGTATTTACACTTTTTTCACATAACCTCAAAATTTATGTGAAAAATTCAAATAACCAAGTTTTTGGTTTTTTATTTTTATCTTTTACAAGAAAAATAAATTTGTTGAAAATTTACCTTTTTATGTCCCAAACACACTGTAATTTTTTTGATTTAAAATATAAATTTTTTCACCTTATTTTGACTTAATATCGAAAAAGCACCCTGATTTTCAATCGAAAATTCTCACGTCAAAATATCTTCTTTTTTAAAAAAGTCGGTGAGCTTTTTGTTCGTTGAAATCTCTACGGTAAATGTTCTCAAAAAATGCAAAGAAACGAAAAAAACTCAAATCCGAATTTTTTTTTAAAATTATTATTTACAATTTTGAGCTATTTATTAAAATTTATACTTACACTTATAATTAAATTACATTGATAATCAAAAAAATTACAAATCCGAAAATAGTTGTTCTAAATATAATTATTAAAGGTAGGATTTAAAGGAGATTTCATCACATTTACCATAGTAATGTATATTTTTTTTACACCATCAGAAAGTAGAGATTTCAAGGAAAAAAAAGCCCACCGACTTTTTTAAAAAAGCAGATATTTTGACGTGAGAATTTTCGATTAAAAATTAGGGTGCTTTTTCGATATTAAGTCAAAATAAGGTGAAAAAATAAATATTTTAAATCAAAAAAATTACAGTGTGTTTGGGACATAAAAAGGTAAGTTTTCACCAAATATCGTAAAAAAAAAATTTTCTTGTAAAAGATAAAAATAAAAAACCAAAAACTTGGTTATTTGAATTTTTCACATAAATTTTGAGTTTATGTGAAAAAAGTGTAAATACAAAAGTTCTTTCTTTCTTTTTATTACCTACAACTTTGCCATTTAACGTTTTTCCATAGGACTTGTAGTTTTGCCGGAAATCGAGATAAAATCGTTTTCTACCCTTAAAAACTCACCCCCTTCCACTTCCCGACCTCGGATCGCCCGTAAATTATTTCATTTTTGTTATATTCTCTTTCTTTTCCAATGGGTTTTATCCTACTATTATTTTTTTTCACTTTTTACCATTTTCAAAGGGTTCAGCCCTGGTCTAAACCGTAAAAAACCATCTTAGTCTGGGCGTCTGGGCGTCTGGGCGTCTGGGGGGGGGGTTAACACCTAAACCCCCCCCCCTCGCTGCGCCACTGGTTTATGGAGTTTATTTCTAGAACATGTGATGTTATTTTTTGCAATTCGTGATTCTTTCCTAACCCAGTTTTTTTAGAAACTTTTAAGGATAATAATAAAATTATGAATTCAAAAAAACTGCATTTCACAAATTAAGGTACATTTTATAAAAAACAAACAGTAGGTACCTACAAAATAAATTAATAAAACTTGCTGAAAACAAACGCAACGAAAAAATAATGCTTAAAGTAGAGTACGTTATAAATAAAATACTTTTGCTTAAGCCTTAAATTACACATTTAAAAAATAATACATCTACTCTACTTACGATATAACGAATCACAAAGAACTTAGTTCATATCACGTTTGGAGAGATTTGTTAATCTTACTTTGAGATAATTCTCACTTACCTTTTAATAACAGTAAGTAAGCTTACCTCTTAAATAGCATTTTTTGTAACCGTTCTAATACATTTTTGGCCAATTTGGTTGGCAAGAAGAAAAAAATTACACTGAATTGTAACCAATCGGCCACATATTCGTCTTTGGATAGAAATTATTACGTAAAGTTCTAAGTTCAAAATTTTTTTCCATATTTCTTTTTCTGCTTTAAAAATAGGTAATTAATTGTGCTACATCGATTATGGGGTTAAACGAAAAAATAACAGTATGTTGTAGTAATTAGCAAGGGTGGATGACACCCGGGGGATGGTCAGCAATAAAAAATGACCAATTTAGGATGCTGTTGGCAGGAAAATTTCTATTTTATCAAAAGATTTTTTTCATTTTTGTTGAAACTCTTATGTTCGTTTGCACAAAGGTTTTTATCAATAACTATTTTTTATAAGCAGGTAGATAGGTACACAAAAAATGCTATGAAAGTAAGTGAAATTTTAAAAATTATTTTTTACCTATTTCTAAAAAGGCAAGCTAGCGACGAACATTTTTTCTATCAGCGGCGGCGCCGGAACCAAATCCTCTAGTTTTAAATAGAATATCCTTTGGAGTCCCGCCACACTTAGGGACCTCAATTCGGGAAGTTTACCCAAAAGTCGGCTGAAGTAGTGAGTCTTCCGTTGTGCCTCGGCGTTGTAAGTCACGTGATCTCGTAGAGAGGAGATGATTTTCATTTGAATCTGTTCTATTTTGTGAGATTCCTTGAGACCATGACGCTCTGAAACAGAAACAAATTGTTATTGTTTCTCTTAGGTTCTTTAACGTGCCTTGCTGTGGTTTAGCGAAGAAACTATCTGATTAATTTAAAAGAATAATCGTTGAATGACAAGCCACAATTTCCAGTTCTCTAGGTTCCCCGGTTCTTTTGGTTCCCCTATTAAGTTTACATTAAAATTGTATAAGCCTTTTCTGAAAGTCCTTGTTGATGGACACGCACACAAAATTTTATTATGTGATATTTTAATGAATCGTTTTGGTCGTACGGAAAAGACTTATTAATAATATTGTAGAGAATATCATGTTCTTTATTTTTTGTAATAACACAAAAAGTCATACGACTCACCGAACACAAGATAATAATAATAAACTTCTTTATTTCAAATCATGAATTAAAAAAAAACATAAAATGAAATCACGTCATCAGCCAAAAAAAAAGTACATTGTTTTCTTTAAAATCCCAAGCGAAAAATTCACATAAACTATAAGGTTCTAAATCAATAAGAAGTTTTTAATTTTTCTTTTGTCCATTTTTTGTGAATCTACTTCTACTTGGTAAGCCATTAAATAATTTTAAACACATGTTATAATGTGAAGATTTCTGTAAGTGTCAGTCGATGTATTGGGTAGTTAACATCCATTGTTCTTGTGGGGTAAGAATGTGTTTGTTTAAAAATAAAAAGTTCCTGATTTAAAAAAAAAACAGTAAACATTTATAAATATATATCCTGTAAACTCTCATACACTTATTTTTAAAAACGCCTCTAACACTTTGCTTGTAATCCATCTTGTAATCATTACCCGCTTTTGAACCACAAAAATGTCTTGTGTCTTCCCCAAAATATAATTCCATATTTTAGTAGCGATTCAATATTAGCATGATACATGATCCTAACTGTTCCCTCATTCTTATACTTAGCAACGACCCTAATTCCATAACAAACGGAGTTTAGTATTTTTATTAAATTGTTCAAATGGACCGACCAGTCAAAGCTTTCATTGATATTGATACCTAAAAATTTTAAATCCTTTAAAAACATTAACTTTTTATTAACAATATTTAAAGTTGGTGGTCCTTGAAAAGTTACTGTTTAGTTTTAAATAAAGCTATATTGGTCTTTTCTTTGTTTAAAGATTAGCTATTTTTTGAAAACCAATCTGATACTAGGTTAAAAAAGAGTTTGACTTTTCTTAAAAGGTCATCTAAAAACGTATTTCCGATGATTACCTTTCAAAATCTCTTTATTCCAAACTATCTTTTACAGTTCATTACATGGAAAGTGACAACATAATATACAAAATAATAATTGTATGTGGTAATTTGTGTATACATTTAATAACTTTATTTTGCAATTTTTGTAATGGTTTTAAGTTTGTTAAACAAGCAGATCCACATGCAGAAGCTTTAGCTAAGTATTGTAATTTTGAATATATTAATGAAAAATATATATTTTTTAAGTATTTCAAAGGAATGAAATATCTAGCTGTGTACAAAACAGATACCAAAGTAGATATCGAGTTGATAATATACTGGATATGGCATTTCCAATTTAAATTTTCGTCTAAAACTAATCCTAAAAATTTAGTCGTTTTTGAATATTGAATATGTTCATTATTAAATGTTAAGGGGTTAATGATGGAATTTGTTTTATTTTTAGTTATAAACATAAAAGAAGATTTTGTAAAATTTAACGTAAGTTTATTTGATTGAAGCCAAGAAAGAAGTATTTTTAAATCATTATTAATATCAAAATACATTTCTGCAAGAGTTTCAGCCAAATAAATAATTGTCGTATCATCTGCAAAGAGCTTTATATTGTCCTTTAAGTTAAATTTGGAAACGGAATTAATGTAAATTAAGAATAATAACGGACCTAATATTGGTCCTTGTGATCAATCTCTGCCTATTATTTCTTTTTCCGAACTTTTTCTTTCACCAATTTGAACAAATTGTTTACGATAGCTTAAATAACTTTGAAGTAGGTAGTTTGTGTGTATTTTCCCTTATCCCAGTACTGTATAATTTTCTTAATAAAATATCATGGTTTACGGTGCCAAAATTCTTACACATATCTTAATTAAACAGGTAAAGACGCAAACGCGATGTTGATGGGAACTTTTTTGACATTGCTTCCAAAGTTAAAATAAAGGTATAAGCAAAATTTAGGCTCATTTGGATTTTTTTAGCAGATGCTGCTTTTTCCGGCCTAATATTGGAGTATAGTAATAATCATAATAATGTCAAATGTTACTAGACATTTTAGTTTTTATTCGTTTTGACGTGTTTTACAGTATTCAAAAAAAAAATAATGATTGTACCGGGTGAACAACTAAGAATGGTCGTCGGGTATATCTCGGAAACTACTAAACGTAGAAACTTGGGATAAAAAAAAATTATGATTAAAGCGGTCATGAGAAAATTCTGGAAATCATTTTTAAGTTCCGCATTTTGCCGCAAGAGGGCGTAATTGAAAAGTAAATTTTAAAATTATTACATAACTCCGAAAATTCCACATTAAGTTATATGTATGATAACACCATTTTAAAGCTTGGATAATTATGCATCATTTTTGTCTTATGCTCATTGGCGTACCGACTTTAATAAGAGTGGGGGAAGCTGTTCAAAGTGTAAACATTTAAATCGCTGTAACTTCTAAACGACTTATCCGATTTCAGCAAACTAAAGACTGTTTGGAAGAGAAATATATGCACTTTGACCAGTCGTATTTAGTTGTCCGTAATAGTTCTCAATAAAATTGCTAAAGGGCGCAATAATAATAGTTTTTTTGATTTTATCCCGAAAATTCAAATCATACGGTATAATTATGATACCATAATCAAAAAGAAGATGAAATATACGGTATAATTATGATACCATAATCGAAAAGAAGATGAAATTTTCTAGAAAAAATATTAAAACCGCAGCTCGATATCTTTGTTCGTTTCAGAGTTATTGCCAAAACATTAATTTTTAATACAAATTGCGCCCTCTAGCAATTTTATTTGAAACTATTGTGTACCATTGGATAAGACAATTAAAGGTACTTACCTTTCTCTTCCAAACAAGCTTAAATTGAGTGAAATCGGATAAGTCGTTTAGAAGTTACAGCGATTTTAATGTTTACACTTTCAATAGCTTCTCCCACTCTTATCAAGTGAAAGTGAAAACATTAAAATCGCTGTAACTTCTAAACGACTTATCCGATTTCACTCAATTTAAGCTTGTTTGGAAGAGAAAGGTAAGTACCTTTAATTGTCTTATCCAATGGTATACAATAGTTTCAAATAAAATTGCTAGAGGGCGCAAATTGTATTAAAAATTAATGTTTTGGCAATAACTCTGAAACGAACAAAGATATCGAGCTGCAGTTTTAATATTTTTTCTAGAAAATTTCTTCTTTTTTTCGATTATGGTATCATAATTATACCGTATGATTTGAATTTTCGGGATAAAATCAAAAAAACTATTATTATTACAATAGCAATTTTATTGAGAACTATTATGGACAACTAAATACGACTGGTGAAAGTGCATATATTTCTCTTCCAAACAGTCTTTAGTTTGCTGAAATCGGATAGGTCGTTTAGAAGTTACAGCGATTTAAATGTTTACACTTTGAACAGCTTCCCCCACTCTTATTAAAGTCGGTACGCCAATGAGCATAAGACAGAAATTATGCATAATTATCCAAGCTTTAAAATGGTGTTATCAAACATATACCTTAATGTGGAATTTTCGGAGTAATGTAAAATTTTAAAATTTACTTTTCAATTACGCCCTCTTGCGGCAAAATGCGGAACTTAAAAATTATTTCCAGAATTTTCTCATGACCGCTTTAATCATAATTTTTTTTATCCCAAGTTTCTACGTTTAGTAGTTTCCGAGATAAACCCGACGACCATTCTTAGTTGTTCACCCGATACTAATTTAATAAACGAAATATAGAGAACTTTATTAATTTCAATATTTGACAAAAGGGGGAAAAACAACACTCAAAAAAACCTATTAAGACCAATAATTTAAATGAAAGCATATTTTTTTTAAATCAGATGCATAAACAGCCCTCCGGTAAATGCCAAGCCTAAAAGGTCATTAAATTCAATTCTTACATTATGAAATTAATGGAGGGGAGATCCGATTGTATACCCCTGAAATTGCAATCGTTAGTTCTCCCAAATGTTGATAACGCACATTATTAGAAATAACACTTTTAATGTGACCCCACAGGAACAAGTCGTTTGGTAAAAGATAATAAGGAGACCTAGCTGGACAATTTATAGTGTAATTTAATCCTATTGTGCGTTTATCCAAGACATTTCGAATATATTTTTTTTTATAGTACATTTCAAATTAAAGCCCGGATCTGCCTATCATCCCATTTGTTCGTCAAAAAATAATTTTACATTGCGCATGCCCGAAATTTATTTCATAAATTTGAAACTTTCGTAATTATCCTTTGCTAAACTAAATGTATATAATATGTGTGGTAATTGTATAGCAAAAAAAACGACTGGTTGTAATTGTCATTGTCCTCTTTTGCCCTCCATAAAAGCACAAAGATCTTCTGTTTGTCGTATACCTAACAAGACATGCCCACCCATCATAATTCATACATCTGTAATACATGTTGAATTTATACTTTAAAAGAAAAAGCAGGAAAAAGTAGAGAAGTTAGTGACAGCTAATTTCATAGAAAAACCGCTGTTAAAATATTAAATTCTCGCTGAGGCCTGGCCTAGGGTTAATAAATAATGCATCTTGGTTATATCAAACTTGATTGAAAATCAACGATTATTTGAGGCATAATCGAATCAATTCAGACTTGAAAATTGGATCACGATCTAGGGAAAGCGTGGGTAATAGTATACAAGATAGAATAACATATACCGGGTGTTTCTCAAAAGACGTTCACCGCTATAACTTTTCTGTATTTATAGATATTAAAATAAAATTTTGAGATTATGCATAAGAGATGAGTCTGCATTTATTGGCATAATTTTCAATTTGTTAGCACTTCCGGTTTGACCGGAAGTAACCTTGACTTTGGTATTTTAAAGGGGACATCTTGTATATTTTTACTTATTTGGGTTCAGTATAACATTATGAGTAAAATAACACCTCACTTGTAATTTTTTGACGTGTTAGAACATTTTTATGTTTATTTTTTATTTTTAACCTAGAGTGCTACAATTAATTTATAGTCAAGTAGTATATGAAAATTAAAATGATGTCATAATAATTGATTTTCTAATCTCATATTGCTTTTTAAAACCATTCCATTGTTTTTCAAAGTCGTGTTTATATTTCTTTAGAAAAGAGAGGGCGGCAATAATGCATAACGCTTTTAAATTTCCGATTGGGATTTAAGGCAAATTTATCATTGTCTATTTTAAAATAGCATAGGAGCGTATGGTATCAAATTGTTGGAAAAAATGCTCGTTTTAAATATCTAAGTGAACCACCATCGTTCCATTTGGAAAAATAGAGTAAACGTCAAGAAAACAAAATTCCATTTTTTAAACGCTTGTGAAATTTACAAAGTCAATTATTATGACATAATTTTAATTTTTATATAGGTACTACTTGACTATAAATTAACAGATTAAATTAATTTGTAGCACTCTAGATTGAAAATAAAAATCAACATAAAAATGTTATACACGTCGAAAAATTACAAAGGGAGGTGTCATTTTACTCATAATGTTATGCTGAACCCAAATAAGTAAAAATATACAAGATGTCCCATTTAAAATTTCAAAGTCAATGTTACTTCCGGTCAAACCGGAATTGCTAACAAATTGAAAATGATGCCAATATATGCAGACTCGTCTCTTATGCATAATCTCAAAACTTTATTTTAATATCTATAAATATAAAAAAGTTATAGGGGTGAACGTCTTTTGAGAAACACCCGGTAAAGAAAACTTTTTCTAAAACAAAACGTTTCGACAGTTGACACTTACATGTGACATAAAAATAGCTGATACTGGTTTCTTCTTAGAAGTTCCCAGTTCAGTATTAGGCTGTAGCAAGCTCACTCGTCAGGTTTCAGAAGCTACATTTTCTTGGTGTTTATTATTTAAGTTAAACGGCGAATAGAATAAACCAGTTTAGGGTAATTAACTCTACTATTTCCAATAGCAAACATATAATTTATCATCATTTGCTATTATTATAATTAATAATAATAATTATTATTATAGTTAATGTTTATATATTTATACAATTATTATAACGCAGCATTGAACGCAAAACATAAGCTGGCGCACCACTTGCCGCTGTGGGTGGCTCATAGCGTTTTCCATTGGTAAATTTAGTGCATGTCAAATGAATTTCTATTTGGAATAAGGCCATAACTTCTATAGCACGTCGAGTTCGATGCTTCATTATGCTAATATACCATTAAGACCCCCGTACAAGTTTCAAATATGGTGAATGCAATAAAAAAATAACTTAGTAATCGCAAATCTAATAGTTGAAATTGTAGTTTTAACACTAGCAATATTCATTTAATAAATCAAGGAATTGTTGTTTGTGACGAACCCTGTATAGTAATCCCAAAACTGATATTTGAAATTGTAGTTTCAGCACAAGCAGACGTTTTTATAAAGAATGATTTTTTTCTTCTATATCTACTAATAAAAGTATTTTCTCTTCCAAACTCTATCCGTGGACACACTGTATAATATATGGACCGCGTTATGTAATTACGAATTAAGGGACATTTAACGGTTTTCGAGATATTTAAATCAAAAGGTTTTTAATTTTGTTAAGTTGCCCCAAAGTCGTACCAAATACCTTAGAATCTTAGAACCTTGTTTTTTTTAAGTAGGTTCGAAATGTAGTATACTATATACCTATTGTTTTAAAATTTCGAATGTTCCCCAATTTATACAAAATGGTCGCTTAATTCGATATAACTATTAAAGTTAAGTATAGTTTTAAATCTTCATAAAGAATTAACCGACATGTATGACGCTTAATTCTTAATAACAACACTAAAAAAATAAAACTACACTGGTTTAGTATGAAATGATCGCGGATTAGGTTCAGCCAATTGGCGCTTAATTTCATATTACAGAAATAAATATAATAAAATTATATTTTGTAATATGGTTTTGGCGAATAATTCGTTATTATCTACAAAACGTCGGTTATTAGTATTGACTTTGACAAATATGAAAATGTCACTTAATACAGATGCCTTTAAAAAGGGTAAAATAGCAAATTTAAGTAAAAAAAGTTGTTGTTACATAGGTTTTAATGATTACTAAAAGATGGCACCATTAACTCGTTTTTAAATTTTTGTCGCTTAATTGGTAATTACATAACTCGGTCCATATGCGGTTGTACCGCTAATTTATTTTACGTGTTTTTCAATTTATGTAGTTAACTAATTAATAGCATTGGTATACTAATTTCATAACCTATCGACGCACAGGCGAAGAAATTAATTAAGTAAATAAAAATATCCCAGTTCCTCGCCCGCATCTGCCCGAATATCCTTACTCAGTTCGTTTTATTGTGCCGTTGAGTGCAGAGTGAGTTTTTTGTGTGTCACACGTGTTACATAGAAAGAGAAAATTGGCGGACATAGCAGAAGCGATGAACACCGTCAGTACCTAATAGTTTGTGTTTTATATTATCTGCATTACCCCCTCGGGGAAGTTAGGCTGTATACACGCTAGAGAGAACCAGCTCAGTCGGTGTCCAGTCTGAAATATACACTTACTTTTTGGCCCATGCACGACGTTCCCCTATTTCGATACACCATTCTCATTATGTGCGTGTTTTTAATTAAATAATATAAAAGTACTCTCACTTAAGAATAATTTATTTTACTGTAGGGACCATGACTTTACAATATTATTACAATTCTAAATTACCCATAAATTAATTCCGTCTTGCTGATTATAATTTCCTGCTTCGATTTTATAAAACTTTTTACTGTAAGAAGAGTATAAAAAGATTAAAGTGCACACGTTCATTTGTGTCATATTATTTGTGTAATGAGTGGTTTATTTTTCAGGATCTTAGGTCTTTTTATAATTTTTTTTTTCAAAGTGTCGTTTAATATTTTAATTTTTTTTTTTTTTCAGCAAGGCACTCCCAAATAAAACAGGAAAAAACGCAACAACTCAAAGTCATACGCTATACGTAAATGAAGATAAAACATGAACACATAAAATGAAAATGAAATTTAAAAAAAATTAATATGTCTATTTGGAGATTTTCCAGAATCGAAACGATACAAACAATTTTATTAATTTTGAAGAAGTAGTCCATACTCAAAGTGGAGTTGAATAGTATAGGGAAAAGAAAACCATAAAGTCTTTCTCCACAATTTTAATTCAATAGCTACGCTATAATCTACATGTTTCGAGTGTAGAAACACTCATCATCAGGATGTTGAAGTAAAAATTATGAACAGCTGATGTTGTTAGCAAAAGAGAAAATATAATTAAGTTAAAGGTGGAACTAATCCATAATGGAGCTTTCAATAGCACGTATAGGGAGTGAAAAGATTTAGCAGTCAAGAGGTGGAAAATCTATCAGCAAGCTGAAAGGTCAGGGACCAGTAAAAAGCCACTATGGGCGGGAAATGAAGAGAAAAACAGGACATATCAATACAAATCCATGTCAAATGAAGTGTTTTGTGGAAATCAGTTCAGAGTGTGTGTGATGAAAACATTAGTTTGATTTGATTTGAAAAATTCACCTATGTCGAGGAGGTGTGAAAGAATAAGTCAGAAATGAGGGGGGGAGAAAGAAAAAAATGCGTTTTTTATATTTGAGTATAGATGCTTTCTGTAAAAGATAAAGAAAAAAAGGGATGTAATAAATGAAATGTAATAAAATAAGTTAGATTAGCTTACCATTTAGCTTGAAGAAAAATGCTGTTGGGGCACTAAGCTTGTTACGGCCCAGTTACCCTAGTACACACATATTGTAGAAAAGAAAATAAAAGTTTACCACATTTTAGAGGAACTTTTTGGTATTTTTAAAAATTTTTTTTTTTTTTTTAAAGAAATTTTATTCGTTTTTCATGAACATCCTAGACGGAAGTTCGCTGCGACCAGCACGTGTCTAACCCAAACGGGAAATGAACTTAAACTTGACATTGAAAGGGGAGGAACAAGTGACATGTGTTTTCGCGGTCAAATTAAAGTGTTTCAGTATGCTAATAAAATCCACCTGAATTAATAAAAAGGTATCGAGGTATCGAGTATCATTTCTGACTTATTCTTTCACACCTCCTCGACATAGGTGAATTTTTCAAATCAAATCAAACTAATGTTTTCATCACACACACTCTGAACTGATTTCCACAAAACACTTCATTTGACATGGATTTGTATTGATATGTCCTGTTTTTCTCTTCATTTCCCGCCCAAAGTGGCTTTTTAATGGTCCCTGACCTTTCAGCTTGCTGATAGATTTTCCACCTCTTGACTGCTAAATTTTTTCACTCCCTATACGTGCTATTGAAAGCTCCATTATGGATTAGTTCCACCTTTAACTTAATTATATTTTCTCTTTTGCTAACAATATCAGCTGTTCATAATTTTTACTTCAACATCCTGATGATGAGTGTTTCTACACTCGAAACATGTAGATTATAGCGTAGCTATTGAATTAAAATTGTGGAGAAAGACTTTATGGTTTTCTTTTCCCTATACAATTTTATTAATATTATTTCTATGGTACTTTACAATGAATATATTACTGAAAACACGAAAGAGAGAGACCTATTTAAAACTATAATTACGACATCAGAAACCCAAACAATAAATTTGAGCGCTTCTTTTTCTAATTATAATTTTTTTATTCCCAATCATTTTCAGGCGAGGATTTTTCGATAGCTGACATTTAAGATTTTTGCTTGTTTACATAATGACTTTAGGATTTTCCTGCTGCTAAATTACCCTGAAAATCTTATTCCAGGATATGGAACTTCCATTCTTTGGTTTCACTGTTTTGTTTCAGGAAATCAATTTTTATTGTCTGGTTTCTTTCAGCTTAACAGAAGTTCTTTACTTTTTATTCCGGCTAATTGGGTCGTGTTGAATTGTCAATATTTTTACAATTTTTAAAAGGATAAAGTGTAAATTACAGTGGCGTATTTAGAATATTGCCACGGGGGGGGGTCTATACCTTTCATGTTATCTTTCTTTCTTTCTTTCTTCCTTCCTTTCTTTCTTTCTTTCTTTCTTTCTTTCTTTCTTTCTTTCTTTCTTTAAAAAAGCGCCGCAGGCGAAAAAATTTTCGGTGCCACGCCCTATTTTGAACTATCAAAATTTATAATTTCTATGTTTTGATAGCTGAACCCAAAAAAGGAAGAAATTAAGAAATTTTTAAATATAAACGCAATAATGGAAATATATATTTTTTTAAATATTTATGTTTAAAAATATATATTTCTACATACTATGACCGATTCCGAAAATGATTGGTTTTCAAGTTATTTTTGCCATTTTTTTTGCCAAGTTTGGCCATGTTGTTTTGTTATCTGTGACACAGTTACTTAATTATTTGTAAAAACAAAGTATTGCTAATAGTTCTAGTTTGCAAAAAAATTACAAAACTAAGTGAACATCATTTCAATTTTTTTAAATTAAACAAACTAGACACGCAGGTAAAAAACAAGAAAAAAATTGAAATTATTCGAAAACCAAGCATTTTCAACAAATTACCTCCTGCGAGGAATTAATCGAATTATCAATCACCATGTATATATTATTTTACTCACTTAAATTATAAATTAAATGCAACAAGGCATCTGATCTGTTCTGAGTTTTTTTTAATGTTGAGCCCACGGGGGGGGGGTCCAGACCCCTCGGACCCCCCCCTAAATACGCCACTGGTAAATTATAATACCGTTGGAAAAAATTGTCTCGCAGCAGGCGAAATTTTGTAACACGGCATTAACGATATACTGGTTATACAGGGTGTTCATTTGAAAACTTCCCACCTCGATTTTCCTGCTTTAAAATGAAAATGTGGAAAATCGCTCGGACCCGTCGATTTTTATTTCGAGGGGGGCATCTTTTGCGTATATTGTCAATCTTGTTACTTCAAGCCCCTAGGAGGGAGGAGGGGGGGGAAGATCTAAATCTTAAATGGATACCCCTATTTTATATAATTTTTTTGGATTCTGCATAAAATCCTGAACATTTTTTAATAAAAGCATTATTAGTCTATACTTAACAGTTTCCGAGATATTGACTCTTGAAAAATGACATTTTTGAACTTTGACAGCGTCTAGCTTTCTAACTGTACGTCTTAGAGCAAAACGGCTTACATGTCCCTATCTTCGATTTTTATTATCTTTCCAATAGTGTCAACTTCCGGTCAAACCGGAAGTACTATATTTCTTACATCCGGTTTAACCGAAAGTTTACACTATTGGAAAGATAATAAAAATCGAAGATAGGGACATGTAAGCCGTTTTGCTCTAAGACGTACAGTTAGAAAGCTAGACGCTGTCAAAGTTCAAAAATGTCATTTTTCAAGAGTAAATATCTCGGAAACTGTTAAGTATAGACTAATAATGCTTTTTCTAAAAAATGTTCAGAATTTTATGCAGAATCCAAAAAAATTATATAAAATAGGGGTATCCATTTAAGATTTAGATCTTACCCCCCCTCTCTCCTAGGGGCTTGAAGTAACAAGATTGACAATATATGCAAAAGATGTCCCCCTCGAAATAAAAATTGACGGGTCCGAGCAATTTTCCACATTTTCATTTTAAAGCAGGAAAATCGAGGTGGGAAGTTTTCAAATGAACACCCTCTGTATATGTGGATTTAACACCTGACCTCCTCAATATGTCCGTTTGTTATGTTGCCTCGTGTATGGCAGGACTCCTCAATCAGCAACAAGCGTCCAGAGTCTGACTATGGACTTTTCAACTGGCCAACCATAGGCCGCCGTCTTAATGAAAGTAATTTTGAGGTTAAGCGATATAAAGCCGGTTATTGTAAATTAGGAAAATAACATGCTATTTAATAATATCGGTAAGTATGTATTAGGTTTCTTTAAAACGTCACGTATTTCAAAAACACTCTCCTTCTCAACATTCTCCAAAGTTCATCACACAAAAAAACTACTACTAAATGTTGTGAATGTAATAAATAATTCAACAATAAACACTGTCTTTCAAGGCATGAAAGGAAGCAACATAATATTACATACGTTAGGAATAATCAGATTTACAAATAGTGTACATAATACAAATATTAACATTACAGAATAAATACAATACTTGACCATTTAACAATAATTATATGTCAACTTTCAAAATGCCTTTATTCCAAATTAACTTTTACAGTTCATTACTTGGAAAGTGACAACATAATATAGGAAATAATACCTAACCATTAAAAAAATAGTATAAATTATTTAATTTAGTAAATATTGTCTCTTTAATTGTTCTTTAAAAATGGCCAATTTTTTAATTTTTCTGATATTTTTGGAAGATTCTTATATTTTATTACTCCGTCATATAAAAGCGATATTTTTCTGAAATTACTTTTTACTGGTAGGTATAGTTTGATAATTTATACAATGTCTGGTGTTATGATCATGTAATGTCTTATTCTCATGAAGTGTTATGTTTGATTTTTGTTTCTTTTAAAATAATAGAGTGAATTAGAATACAAGTTTTGAATTTATAAATGTTTTAAACGTGTAAATACTCCTCCGGTCTATATACATTAACAGTTGGTTCTAAATGTGGTAATTTGTGTATATATTTAATAACTTTATTTTGCAATTTTTGTAATGATTTTAAGTTTGATAAAAAAACAGATTTCCATACAGAAGCCAAGTATTGTAATTTTGAATATATTAATGAAAAATATATATTTTACAAGTATTTCAAAGGAATAAAATATCTAGCTCTGTACAAAACAAATATCAAAGGAAATATCGAGTTGATAATATACTGGATATGGCCTTCCCAATTTAAATTTTCGTCTAAAACTAATCCCATAAATTTTGTCGATTTTGGATATTGAATATTTTCATTATTAAATGTTAAGGGGTTAATGATAGAATTTATTTCATTTTTAGTTTATATATTAAAAGCTGCCCTGCAAGTACAGACTTGTCAGTACTGTATACTTAAATTAATCTTTATATCAATCGACACTAAAAAAGCAGCCTATAAATTTAACCAGATTTGGTGCTTACCAAAGTTGTGCAAAATCATAAGCAAATAAAGAAAAAAAAACAACCACTTACCCCTACCTGTAATAAGGGTGAGCGCGCACAAGCATGCAAACGCAGATATGTCAATTTCCATCGCATGTAATCCCGCGCAGAATTCCATGATTCCGTGCAACCATTCGCCGAACGACCGCTGACATTGCTGGATGTCCAGGACGACTCCGTTGCAAAAGGTAAGCTTGTTGTCGTTCGGATGCGTTCGGTAAGCCAGCCGAAGAACGAACAGTTCCAAGTAGGCCGATTGAAAGAGAAGTTCTCGATCTTCATGACAGATATCCTGAAATAAAAAAAAAAACATAATAAGTATGGAGCGGTTTACTTTTTTGTCAAGTTTCCATTTTTCTTTACTTATACCGTGCGAGCAAAAACTATTTGCATCAAAGAAGGACGTAATGCTTAGCCGTAGAGCTTAATACCTGTTGGGTGTCAGTAACTACCTGAATTAACAATCAATCAGTTATTCCGTCATCTTTGACAGTCGTTACAAGTAATTTGATTCATTGCTAATTTTTCCAATTTCTTGAACAATTCACACAATGGGCTTTACGGAACAGCACAAAACATTCATGGTTGAAGCGTATTTTCGAAACGGGGTTAGAGTAAATGGTGAGTGAAAATAAAATCCGGGTTTGTGCATGGACGATTTTCACGAACATTTTCCTAACGTTTCTTTTATTGTTGGGGATTTTTATCATTGCCTGAAAAGAACCGCGGCTGTGTTTAGGGAAACAGGATCTATACAACACAAAAAAGGAGCTGGAAGACCATCTGTAAGAACAGAAGACCTTGTTGCAAACGTTCGTGAAATAATGCAAAATACGCCAACAAATTGTATAAGACGCCTGTCCCAAGAAGTGGGAAGATCTTATGGAACAACATGCAGGATTATTCTTAAGAAGGAGCTAAATTTATTTCCTTATAAAGTGCAAGTATTATAATTTTGTAAACAACAAAAATAAATTTTTATTTGTCCACTTATTTTATTACTCATTAGTTTGGCATATCATGTCATAATATGAATTTGAAAATTTTAACCTAGATTTGGTTAGATATATCGTCCCCATATCATTGTGATCTAAACCAAGCCCTACGTTTTTTAATCCAAGCCCTCTTTGATGTAAATAATTTTTGCTCGCACGGTATCTTTCTAAAGGAAGTCAATACTCTCTTTTCCTATTTCCTCATGAGTGCGCTCTTGTCATAAAGAAAATACACTTAAAAAAAACCTCGTTAGCCTCATTCGTTTTTTCTTTGAAAACCTAATCAGGTTTTTATAAATAAAGACGAAAAGTTTTAAAGGAAGCAGTTCCTACACTTTTTAGTTCACACGGATTCCGCATAATAACATTTACTAGTTGGTGTTCACGTAGAACGTAGAAAAGATAGAACAAATCAAAGTTAATTAACCAGTTAATGGTAATATACTTGTGAAGACGACTTTGCGTTTACTTTACCCCTATATTTCAACAGCAGCTCCACTCTGAGACAATGGACTACTTCCGTAAAAAACTCACACTGCATGTAGTATTATAAAAAATTGTTTCTTGGGGAATATTTTTAAATACCTTCTATTGAATAAGTTTCATTTTTGCCGCGCGAGTGTTCTGCATGAATTTCGTAAAATGAACATATTATTACAGTAGATTAAAGTTAAAGAATCTAAAGCAATTGAGTAAATCACTCTAAAACCTTATTCAGGCGACTAGCTAAAGTCTAGTAAAACTTACCAAAAAGCCAGGTATCTTTTCAGCAAAACTTTTTACAACATCTACCGAAGTAGTTAGTAACGAATAAAATTGCTGTATTTTTTCAGCCTCTGAGATCACTGGTTCAATAGGAATGGGTTCCATGTACTGGGAGTAGTCTAAGTTCGCCAGATCTGGGGTAGTGTCAACATGTGCTCTGACTAAAGCTGTTATAAGAGATACTGGAGGACTTGGTGGAGATTCTGTAAAAATAGAATAGAATTATGGGTTGCGTAATCTGTGTCGGGATAATATATCCAATGAAAGGTATGTTCCTATTCTTAAAGTATAAAATAATAAGATCGAAGTTCAACCTAATTTGAGAAGATAATGTTCATTTTATAAATATTTGTTGAAATGTTCTGGAATATTAAACAAGCAAAATAGGTCCTTTCTTGTCTGTGATTCTCTTTTACCTTGTGGTGATTTTGGTTTGGATGGTAACCTTCCTCTTCTTCCTTTTAACGAATCCGTCCGTACAACTTCTTTGACCATTCCAACAGCTAAACATTTCTGGAATCGACAGAATTGGCATCTATTTCTCCGCCGCTTATCAACAGGACATGCTTTATCGGCTAAACAGACGTACTTTGAACCTTTTTGGACAGTCCTTTTGAAGAAGCCCTTGCAACCTGAAAAAATAATATTTCCTTAAACATTTGAATTGTTTTTTAAGGAAGGTCAGAACGTGAGTTTTTCGCATTACATGGGCAATAATTGACGCAATGATATTGAACCTAATTTTATTTCAAATAACAGAATTTTACTTACCTTCACATGTCCTTACTCCATAATGCTGGCACGCAGCGGTGTCTCCACATACCGCACATAACTGTGAAGGCGAGGGTGGAGTGGGTCCCTTGGAAGATTGGGCCTGGGGTTCCACAGGACATCCTGGGGAGGAGGCAGCGGACGAAGAAGCCGAGGGACAAGGTCCGACCATTCGAAGCTTGGGGGACTCGCTACTGCTTGTAGACTCACTGCGTTGGAGCGGTAAGGAAGCTCGCCGTTGTCTGACAAAATACAAAATGAGTTTAGAAATTAGAATCTATGGATTTTAAGACACATATACTCTCAGTGCATTTCCGCAGGGTTTCAAACAACATTTGTTGGAAAACAACAGAAAAAGCTGTCGCTGAAATAGTGGATCGCTGCATTCTTAGCAACGTATAACCCGATTATGGCCACTCGCAGTCGTAGATATTCCCCACTCGTAAATGTGATATACCGCACTAACTTAAATAACTATTACCAGCTTACCTAGGACTTAAGGCTGTGCTAACGTGTAATTCAGTAGAAGGTATTTGGTAAGATGATAACGAATAAGGCTCTCCTCCTTGCGCCATTAGAGTATCGAAACTAGGACTGCAAGTAGGGGGAGGGGGGTAGTAAGGACTGGCAGCAGAGTACTGAAGTTGTTGATACTCGTAGTGATGCGATGGAGGCACTGGGTGATGATATGAAACATTGAAGCTGGAAAAATGAAACATTATATGTAGGCTGAACCTAACTTTATATTATTTTAGGATTTTAGGCCAATTTTAGCGTATAAATTCAAAAAGCCGTCAATTGCATTTGAATTTTCAACCGCGGTATTGATTTTTACTCCTTGTCAACTGGAATAATCTATGGACATCTTTTCTAGGCCACTTTTATGCTGATGACAATGCGCGACAATTCAGGCAATACATCCTCTTTATGTAAATTCCAATATAATTAATAAGTTTACTTAAATAAATTTATGGAAAAATTAAAATAAGAGGTTGTTCTTACCCACAATCCTCATCCATCTTAAATTGTTGTTGTTGCGACTGTTGTGGTGGTAAGGTTTGTTGTCCTTGGGGTTGTTGCTGTTGAAAGATACGATAAGTTTCCTGAAACAAATACACGAGATTTTACATCATAATAATTTTAATATAGAGAAATACTACCCTACTTAAGAATATACCTACTACAAAGTTTCGTACGTGTAATAGTTAAAACACCGTAAAGCAGGGGTGGCCAACCAGCTGCCTGCGGGCCGCATGCGGCCCGCCAGGTATCCGCTTTTGGCCCACAGAGCTAGCCTGCGTAGCTAGGCCAAAAGTAACAAAAACGTTAAAAAAGCACATTGAGTCAATTATTCTTTGAATATAAAATAAACCATTAAAGATTTGCATTACAGAGCAAAACCATTCATTAAACATTTTAAGATTTGTATTACGGAACAATCGCCACGTCCAGTTAATTTCAAAAGGAGGGGGAGATACCGATCCTGTGCTGCACGCCACACACGTATGTGTGATCTTATTTCTGCATTTCAAATAAAATTTGGACTTTGGGAACAACAGTAAGACGCGAAAAATTTCACTCATTTTCCAACATTGATGTTGCAACCAGACGTCACACAGACGGCGACGGTGCGACGGATAAATACACTGCTTTGATTTCTGACTTGAAAATCGAATTTAAAAACAGATTTCAAGATTTTAAAAAACATCATGAGCTATTTTCTGCATTTGCAAGGCGATTTTCCACAGACGTTAATTCATTATCAGCAAGTTTATAAATGGAAGGTTGTGAGATTCGTTGTTAATTGGAAGAGTTCTATAAAGCACATTTGGACAAGGAAAAATATCCAGCGTTTTACAAACATGCTCTGTCGATGTGATTTTCCTATTCGGGAATAATTACATGTGAGTAGCTTTTTAGTCGGATAAAACATATCAAATCTCAAATAAGAACACGAATTACTGATGTTCATTTGGAGAACTCTTTACGTGTGGCAACGACCTCAGTTGCGATCAACACTAATGCACTTAGTTCTGCCAAACAAAGTCAGACATCTCACTAATATTTTTTTACCGTAAGCTAAAATAAATATGTATAAATCTTAGTTTTGTTAAGTTTATTTCTTGACAAAATATATTCAGGTTTGCGGCCCGGCGGAAAATTTTATTTCTAAAATTTGGCCCGGCTGCGGAAAAAGTTGGCCACCCCTGCGTAAAGGATTAGGAGTACCTTGGCGAAAAGGATCGATTTGGTCTACTTGCCAGGCTGCTGAGCCTCCCCACAACTACTACTACTACTATTACTACTACTACTACTACTACTCCAAATACTTCATTGAAGTTTTGGTAATGTTCTGCCCGCGAATACTAATAAAATTACCAGAGATCCCTACAAGTATGCCAGAGTAAGAAGGGCACCTAAATATCTTAAAATTAGCATTTTCCAACCTCCCCAAGGGATAAATTGGTTTTTTTGTGATAATAAATTGTAGAGTATTCAATATGTATAAAATGTAGCGGTTGTAAAGGGATTTCAATCTTTAGTCGGTCAAACAGAATTTTTAAGGGGCTGACCCTTCTGCTTGAGCCTGCCTATCACGTATAATGGGAGTTCAGAATCAAGGAAACTTGTACCACATTTCTTGCCATTTGTTTTATTTCCGGAAACAATATATTCAGCCCTCGTATATCTGACCCGTTACCTTTTGTCGATTATAAAAGTAATAAAAATACATTATTATTATTATAATAAATTAATTTTAAAAAATTGGTAATTTAAAATAATTTATTGTTTTTGAGAGTTCGTAACTTTGCAAGATTTTAAAACGATGAAACTATAAAATTGTAAGGTGAAGTATATAAATATTCGGTTTTAATGCTTTAATGGCTTAACATCGATTAATAAATGATAAAAGTGACATATCTGTCCTTGAGTAGTTTTTTTTATGAATATATAAATGGCTCTAGAGTTAACAAGGGGCTTTTAGAATAAAAGTGCAGTTTAACTGTAAAAACGTTTTAAAATAGCACACACACAAGATATACAGTGTGTCCCCGGATCGACGCAACGATAGGTGAAAAAGGCTGACATCTTTTGAGTTGAAAATTTATCTTCTGGGGTTCAGCCCTGCTTGAATAGAAACTAATTTGTGCCATAATTTTAATTTCGAAAAATCAAGTGTGCTTTGGAAATTTTCAAAAAACTTTTTTTCCCACCAGTAAAGTGCTTGATTTCTAGGAGATACGAAAAAATGTTATTAAGAAAAGATGTTCAGAAATAATAAATGAGTAAGAATCCAATATTTTAAAATCCTATGCTTACTTTGATGTTTTGCATTATTTATTTATTTTCGAATTTCTTTAATACAGGGTGGCCCTTTAGTGTGGCAAAGTACAATAGCTCCGTTACTATTTCAAAATACATTAAAAATATTAATACAAAAGTTGAAGGGCAGTAAGTGACTTATAACGTAAAATTATTTTTAACTCTATAGGGTGGCTCAAAAAAGCGGAACAATAAAAAATGTACTTTTTTCAAATGGAATACCCTGTATATTTTTTCATTTTTAAATTCCACATAAAATTATAATTATTTTTTATTAAATACATTATTAGTCTATACTTTATAGTTTCCGAGATATTGACTCTTGAAAAGTGACATTTTTGAACTTTGACAGCTTCTAGCTTTCTAACAGTACGTCTTAGAGCAAAACGGCTTACATGTCCCTATCTTTAATTTTTATTATCTTCCCAAAAAAATCAACTTCCGGTTAAACCGGATGTTACTCGAAAGCAGGAAATATAGTTGTTCCGGTTTAACTGGAAGTTGATTTTTTTGGGAAGATAATAAAAATTGAAGATAGAGACATGTAAGCCGTTTTGCTCTAAGACGTACTGTTAGAAAGTTAGAAGCTGTCAAAGTTCAAAAATGTCACTTTTCAAGAGTCAATATCTCGGAAACTATAAAGTATAGACTTATAATGTATTTAATAAAAAATAATTATAATTCTATGTAGAATTTAAAAATGAAAAAATATACAGGGTGTTCCATTTGAAAAAAGTACATTTTTTCTTGTTCCGCTTTTTTGAGCCACCCTATAGAGTTAAAAATAATTTTACGTTATAAGTCACTTACTGCCCTTCAACTTTTGTATTAATATTTTTAATGTATTTGAAATAGTAACGGAGCTATTGTACTTTGCCACACTAAAGGGCCACCCTGTATAATTTTATTTATGTCTATTAAAATAATAATAATCAATACAAATTATAATAATGCAAAACATCAAAGTAGGCATAGGATTTTAAATAAGGATTCTTACTTATTTAATATTTCTGAACATCTGTTCTTATTAACATTTTTTCGTATCTTCTAGAAATCAAGCACTTTACTGGTGGGAAAAAAAAGTTTTTTGAAAATTTCCAAAGCACACTTGATTTTTCGAAATTAAAATTATGGCACAAATTAGTTTCTATCCAAGCAGGGCTGAACCATAGAAGATAAAGTTTCAACTCAAAAAATTTCAGCCTTTTTCACCTATCGTTGCGTCGATCCGGGTACACACTGTATCAGTGTATATATTATTACACATACTCATTAATTCAATATCCCGTTTCATAATTTCCCCTCATCTGAAATTAGATTTTCTTTTTCGGAGAAACATCGTTACATTCAGCTGTATACATATATGTACATATATGTACATAATATGTTATGATTTAGGGATAGAGTAGTCGTTGCTGACTAGTTAAGGAGTAACTTATAACCTAATATTTCCTAGTTTACTCATAATAATATTTATATACAAGGAATTCCGTACATAAATTTCAAGGGGAAATTGTACATACTTAAATATGAAAAAAAGTTTATATGAATGGAAGGTCCTTAAATGTCTTACACAGAGTACCTAGTCACGTACATTTTTAGGTAGGTAGGTATCTAATAGCACAGAATAAAACCTATAGATATATTCTGTGGTAAAAGTGTTCTATAATATGCTATAATATATACTTATTTTATTTTTATCCATAAATGAAAAGAAAAGTTTTTTAACTTTAATTTAAAAAATTTAATATACGGATAGAGTTTGGAAGAGGAAAAACTTTAGGTATAGAAGAAAAGGTCATTCTTTATAAAAACGTTTGCTTCGGCTGGAACTACAGTTTTGAATGTTTGTATTAGATTTGCGATTACTATACTATACAGGGTTCGTCAGAAACAACGTTATTATTTTTTTGAATTTTGTTTAAAATAAATGTACGTAAAAACAAACAGCTATTCTTGCTTTCTTACTGGGAATAAGATTTTATATCTGCCCGAGTAACGATTTTGTTATAAGAAAAACATTTTTTAATTGCCTACTTTTAAAGTAATTTTATTATTACATGTCATATTTTTCCAATCAATCATAAATTATAAAACTTTTGTTCAAACGTGGTACCACCGAGTTAGCGCATAGTTCAACTCGACATCCGAATTCCCGATAACAGTTCCTAACTTGCTGTATTGGGATATTTGCAATAACTACACTTATTTTTTCTTTCAATAAATCTAAGTTATTATTGAAATTGGTTTTATCCACATGTGGCTTCAGATATCCCCATAAATGAAAGTCTATAATTGTGAGATCGGGACTCCTACGTGCCAACTGATTTGGACCAAAGGTACCTTCCAATCCATTTTTTCCCAAAGTGATGATTCAATCATCAAAATAATTTGAAAATTAGAAATAAAAAAAAATCGAAAAAACTAACTCTGTTGTTTTTGACGAACCCTGTATAGTAATCGCGAATCTAATAGTTAAAATTGTAGTTTTCACACTAGCAAAATTCATTTAATAAATTAGGGATTGAAAAAAAAATCCAAAAAACTAGAAATGTTGTTTGTGAAGAACCCTGTATAGTAATCGCAAATCTGATTATCCAAATTGTAGTTTCAGCACATACCTACTAATAAAAAAGGTTTTCTTCTTCCAAACTCTATCCGTGGACATACTGTATAGTATTATTTAGTTCAATACTATCTTAATTTCCAAGACTAACAAATTGATAATATTATAAACAATTTTGTTTTAATAATTTTGATATGACAAATAAATCACGTCATAATATATAGTGGATTTCACCTTAGTTTTTAATAGCCGCCGCTGACACATGTCATTTATAACATTTCTTTTTACAGAACTTAAGGATTGGCCAGGGCCGGACTTAAAAATTATGTGTGAACATGGGTCAATTTATTTGTAGTTGTAATTATATTATATTATATTATATTATATTATATTATATTATATTATAATTACCTAAGCAATTTTTAAGATATTTCAAAAAAAACACTGAAGGGGAATGGAAATAGGATAGAATATCAGAAAAACAATTTCATTTAATTTTTATTCATAATATAATAAAGTGCTGTTATTTTGGTAAAAACACACTCTTAATTTAGTACAATAAAAAATATACAAGGGGCAGTCGTGAATCTAGTATCATCAATAATTAACTACGTTTTTTATTAAAGAATTATTTTGTTTTTTAATTTGATTTTAGACCATGCAGTGTTAAGTTGAAAAAATCTATATATTATATTTAATAGCTTATTGTTTACTTTTTTATTTTCTTATTCACGGGTAGATATTTTTTTCTTTAGACTAGGTTCTAAAGAGTTTGAAGTTTACAATAGGTATAACTTTTCGTTGGTTTATAATAAAACAACAAAAGTTTGTAATGTTATCGAATTAGGTATTTTTTTTTAAAGAATAAAGAAAAAATAATGTAAGTAGATACTAGAAAAAAAATTTTTGTCCATGCGTTTGCAGAACAGATACCTCAAGCACTCTTCAATACAACTGTATGTAAAACTTATTTTAGCATAATGGTTCACTGTGGTTTTCAAATTTAATTTTGTTGCAAGTTCCCTATTATTTTTGGTCTTCATCTGACAAGCTGTCGATGTCGTCGTCACCGTCCGAGACATTAGACAGTTTTCGTTGTCTTTTAAAAGCGATTCCGATAGCCGCTATTTGACAACTTTAACATTTGAGCTGTAATTTATCGTTATCGTTACGGATAAGTGGCGGGAGCTAACGGACGGAAGACAAAGCCATAGCGAAAACGGAACGCATGCGTAATGACCATTTTAATGACCAAATCGGAAATAAAATTTGCATTCAGCATTATTATAGTTTTCTAAATTGAAATTTCCATACAACTTTGCTCGATACTGAATGTCCTGGCGATCAAGCACCTCCAAGAGAAGGGCATCATCCAAATCCGAATCACTGGATGAGTCCAATAAAAGCAACCTTTCGTCTATCATGATGTTTTAGAATTTTGGGTACTAGGAAATTAAAACCAAGCAAAAAAGATAGCACAAAACGTATATGAAAATATGAACACAAACCATTAAAGATAGGTTATGTTATATTTGTTATGTTTACTGTCGAATTCGACTTAACGTTAAGCGAATTAAACGAAAACTATTTTTACGATCTGTCAAATAGCGGCTTCGTATTCGTATTCGTTATGGTTAACCGTTTGAATTTGCCAATACAACGAAAACTCTCTAATAATAATTATTTACTTACTTTTGCATAAAAAGAAACACGTCATCGCACAGATACACACAGTCCGGCAGTTTAAAACCAAAAAGTCTAATACGCACAAAATATAAGCAAAATGCTGTCTGAAAAATACCAAAAACAATAACACGAACGATCAAGAATGCACGCGGTGCGCGGTGTGTCCCAATGCGGCTCTGTGATATTTAAAGAACGCGACGAGACAATCGAATTAATGAAGTACGAAAAGAGATATGCGAGAGCAAATGCGTAAGACAAAGATGCACATACTAACGGCATATACGAGCGATGCTATGCTTCTGACGAGTTTGAGGTCATTGAAGGGCAACGTATTGAACTGTGTAGTGTGCATCTTCGTCATGTACATGTAACTATACGGTCAGTTATATATCCATCTCTTGTTAATCTAGCCAATGCCCGTGCCTGAAAGCCGTTTATAGAATTAGGGATTTTAAAATCACGTGTTGGCTAATATGTTTGACAAGAGAGACGTCAAAGCATTAAAAACTAAGGTGAAATCCACTATAACATTTGCACGTGCACTAAAAGTAATTTAATATATTATGTCAAGCTAGTTTCTAGTGTAAAAAACAAGTAGGTTTTCTCCGTGTATAATAAGGTGATTTGGTTAATATTCGTTCCCCGCCGATATGAAAGGTACCGACAGGTAAAGTATGTTTCACAATAAATGGTTGACTCCGTTTAACTACCTGGGACGTTTTGCAAGAGCTCGGCCGCCGACCATTTATTGTGAAACATACTTTACTGTCGCTTCTCGTTGGCAGAGTTCTCTGTCAAGAGCCGCTACATTCCCTTGAATTTAACTAGTTATCTTTAAATAAATAAATAATTTTTTCTGTGTACCTACCATATTCAAACCTACCTGAAAGCTAGGCAAGGGTGCAGGAGACGCAGGGGGCGGAAGGGCCACGTCCGCGAAAGGATCGAGGTCTTCAGGGGTCGGTTGCAATACAGCAGACGGCTCGTCTGAAAAGGGTGCATTCAGCAGGTCAGCAAAGCTGCTAGTTCCGAATTGGGCCTGAAAAAAAAAATATGGATATATTTTTTGCAAAAAAGTCAAATTAATCTAAGAGCTCGCCGCATTACCCGTCATTAATGGCACCCTGTTGAAGTCTGGTATATTTTACGTTAGGCGGTTGGCTGCAGAAACAGAACCGGACTAAGTTTTTTACATTCGCCTTCGCTATTTGTTAAATTTTGTAAAAGAGTCTTAATGTTTTGAAAGGATATAGCGTAGATACTAATTTTATTATTTATAAAATAAAATATTGACAGACCCGTACCTACCAAAATAGTATTGTGAAAACATTATAAAGCTTAGTGGTGCACGTCTAATTAAAACACCATATTGGGAACCCTTTTGGCTTTTGGTATTGAAATTTTTGTGGGAATAAATATAGGGTGTCCTGTAACTAAGGGGCTATACAGCAACAGGTGATAGTGAACTTGAACATACAGTGTCACCAGTAAAGTCCGTTAGTTATTAATAGCTTTATTCAAAATTTGACTTTGGCATCAAGTTCTGCTTCGATCGAGATGAAAATTAAGCAAAAAAATAGTAGCCACGTGATTCGCATTATCTGTCAAATCAAAGTTTTTTCCAAAAAATAATTCAAAAGTGGGATTATTTCTGAAAATATCAAAAAAAGTTATGGGAAAATTTTTTTTTAAATGCAGTTTCTAGCCCACGTGCAAAATTTCAGCTGCATAAGATAATTTTGATTTTTAACCTATATTTTGTAAACTGCACCACTTTTGCAAAATAAGACTCAACGCAACCTACATAAAACTTCTTAGTTTTGACAATGCTTTATTTCAGATTCATTTTCTTTAAAGTAGAGCCCTATTAAATGTGTGTTTTTCTACAAAATCTAAATTGAGCTATTAAAATTTGGTCGCATGTGATGCAAAGTTTATTTGTTTTTGACCCTGTATAAGGTAACTTCATAAAATAAGTATTTTTGAAAACGTAGTTTGTGTCTGAAAGTAATACACATTAACGTTATTATGACATAGGTTAATAATAAATTATAATATAGGGGTTTTAAATTAAATCGTTGAAAATAAATAAACTTTACTTTGTTAAATTAAAATTTATTTTCCACTTAAAAAACAGTTTACTGAAGACAATGTGTTCTTTTTGTCCTTATATTAAGGTGTATTACTTTCAGACACAAACTACGTTTTCAAAAATACTTATTTTATAAAGTTACCTTATACAGGGTCAAAAACAAATGAACTTTGCATCACATGCTACCAAATTTTAATAGCCCAATTTTGATTTTGTAGAAAAACACACATTTAATATGACGCTACTTTAAAGAAAATGTATCTGAAATAAAGCATGGTAAAAACTAAGAAGTTTTATGTAGGTTGCGTTGAGTCTTATTTTGCAAAAGTGGTGCAATTTACAAAATATAGATAAAAAATCAAAATTATCTGGGCTAGAAACTGCATTTAAAAAAACTTTTTTAAATAACCTTTTTTGATATTTTCACTTTTGAATTATTTTTTGGAAAAAATTAAAATTTGACAGATAATGCGAATCACGTGACTACTATTTTTTTGCTTAATTTTCATCTCGATCGAAGCAGAACTTGATGCCAAAGTCACATTTTGAATAAAGCTATTAATAAAAAAAATCCCATATGATGCGGACTATACTGGTGACACTGTATGGCACTTAATTTCATTTCTTATACGGTTTAAGAGATACAGGGTGATCCAAGTAAACTTTATAAAATTTGCGATGATTTGATGTTAAGCGGATATGAATCAAATTTGGTGTAGGTATATTTTTGAGGGCAAGAAGGAGGATTCCATAATGAGTTTTGAGATACCTCCTAGAGAACGCTAGTTACACAATATGAGTTTAATAAATTCTCGCATATATTTTTTGTCTCTCACATTTCTGAGCGCTTTACCTCAAATTATGGAAAAGGGATCTTTTATACGTAAAAAAGTTATACCTCATTAATCTCGATATTTCAATTAGTTTTTGAGATAATTGAGTTTAAACGCTAGATGGAAAGAAACATTTAAATAAACACCTTTCTTAACGAAATATATTTATTGAAAATCAACCTTGCGTTCTTAAGCATAAATGACATATTTTCAAGTCTACTATCTCCTGTTGCTGTATTTGCCCCGTAGTTATGAGGCATTCTGTATATAACGATAAGTAAATGGTTTAATTAGGCACTGTATTGATTTGATAGATGAGTTAACCAAAATAGTGTTTGTACTCAGTAGATATTAAACTTAAATAATAAACATCAAGAAAATCTGTCTCTGAATTACCTATATAAAAGTAAAATCTATAAAACACACAGTAAACAAAAAACGGCCACAGAGACACTTAAAAAATACCAAAATCGGAAAAAAATAATATGACGCAACCTGACACGACACAGCTTGAGACGAAACCAGATCAGCTGTTAATTGCAAATGTCGTTGTCTTCTGTTGAAACGCTTTGTTTTAAGAAAAAGGTAACTTTACCAATATTTTTTTTGGTCGCGCAACTCAATTGTTATTAAAGCTGCTGGTGTACCATACATATTATCCAATAGAAAATTTTATGCCCTACATGTAATCTGTAATTTCTGTCATCATCAGGAACGTACAGGAACCTTGACAGGAACAATCCCTATATAAAGGAATTAGGTACGGCATTATTTTTTATTATACTTATATTTTTGTTCCCTATCACACGTTTCGCCATCGCATGGCTTATATCAATTAAGATTGGATCTGACGAAAGCAATTTTGTACTACTATGTACTATGTAGTAACAAGTGTAGATGACCCGCAGCAACATCTAGTGACAAGTAAGTCATTCTTTTTTTTTAATCCTATATAACTCGTTTCAAATATCTTTAAATGCGTAGCTTTATGCAACGTAAAAACATTAAAATGGTTAACAATTAAACCATAAAATACAGTTAAGCAACGCATTATACTATTATTTATATAAACAAGAAAACAATTTAAACCGCTAACAAGGACAAATACCCCCAGGAGCAGTACTTATGTTTTTATTGCCTATCTGGAATCCTCTGAATCCATGACGTCATAAATGCTCTAAAAATACCCCAGGGTTTTATTTTCGTACATTATTTTCTGCAATTGTTTGGCAACTGAAGGTGACGAAATGTATATTTCAAACAATGAATATGAATATTTAGATAGATATGCAAGAGTCTCATTTAATTACTTTTAATAGGTATGTATCTATGATATTTATTTACAGACAGTGGCGGCGATAAGGCCCCCGCAAGCCCGCGGCGCGGGGGGCCCCACTCCGCCTGCCTAGCTGACGTATTTATAAATTTTAGATTAATATTAAAAAAACAAACAACAATTACTATTTATGTATAATATCACATAATTTTGCATGGGGGCCCCCAAATGTTTACCGCCGCCACTGTTTACAGAACTATAAAAAGAGTAGAATGCTTAATCTTAACATAGTATAAAACAAAGTCGCTATCGCCCGTCCTGTCCCTATATGTGCTTAAATCTTTAAAACTACGCAACGGATTTTGCAGCGGTTTTTTTAAATAGATAGAGTGATTCAAGAGGAAGGTTTTTATGTATAATACATGCATAATATTATAGAGAAACACGTCTTTGCGTAGATTAAGTCTAAGAAAAATCATAGCCTTTACCACCGGTAAAAAAAAGTTATTTTCAAAATCGTAATACTCTATTTGGGTAATTTTCAAAACAAGTGATTAGAAGCTGTTCCTCCTATTTTCAAATTAATTTGATTGTTTTGGATAGTCGGGTGCTTTAAATGATTCATGGTATAGGTGGTCAAGCTTATTACCCCCTGGGGACCCTAAAACCTCCCCCTAAAGTTTGAGAAGCCACGTTTTTGAGACATGACCACGTTTCACCAAAAGCTGCCCATGTTTGATGATATTTAGAGCATGTTTTTTGACATTTGGTCAGATTTTTGCTTTATTTATCAACAAAAAGAAACGGAAATAATGTTAAACATTTACCCAAGAAACTAAGACAAGTGCAGAAGAGCAAAAACATAAACAAAACACAAACAATTAACTCTTAAAACCCACGTCCTTGACAAAATCCCATGTCTTTGACATTTTTTAAGGCACGTTTTTGACATTTTTTTGGCCATGCCGGCAAAACATAACCTATACGTACTGATCTTTACCTGCACATTTTATGGAGGTATTTTAACCCTATTTTTTATCAGATATACGAAAATCAGAAAAAAAAACGTGTGCCCTGATTTACTGCAATTGCCATGATTTTGATGGGTTATGCTTTACCATCTCTCAAAAAGTAAATAAAAAAATTCCTATCTTTTTATAAAAACCGAAGTTGACCCATTTAACACTAAAACACAAATGGCTGATCGGTTCCCTTTGAGAGATCAGTGCTGCCAACTCAATTATTTAAATCAGACATAGTGAAAAAGGCGCGAATGCATGAATCCACGTTTTTGACACAAAAAATGTCTTACACAACAAAGTGCCTTACAACATTTTATTATTGGTCAGATCAAACCGAAATTTTACAAACTTTTAGATTAAATGTCCATACATGCCATAAAAAGTTCAAAAAGCAAATCTATTGCATGGAAAAAAAATAATACATGGTCAAACTTGAAATACATGATTTCTTACATGCCACGTTCCATGACATTTTGACTGAATTTAATTTTTATTTTTTTAGCAGCTACAGCTACCAATTATGGTTGTCCAAAAAGAGACCATAAAACTACAATAAATAACACTTAAAGATAATTTAAAATGCCTAACAGAGGCCAGAAAATCACCTCTTACAGAAAATTCCTTGTTTTGAAAATGATCCATTTGCATATTTAGAAACATAGCATTGACTAGAATCTCAACATTGTATTTTAAAAATGCGGTTATTGAAGGTTAATTAAAAGAAAAATATTTTTCCTGTAGAGCCTGCGCCACAGGTTCAGCCTAGGGGCCCACAAATCCTAAATCCGATCCTGGGAAGAATCGGCATTGTTTCCCTTGCTTCGTGGACCACACGTTTCTCTGGTTCACTTGTTTATCTCGCTAAATATGCGCTTTAAACTGTCTCAGAACAATAAAGCATTGATCCTTACGCAATGAAAATAAAACAAAAGGACAAATTTAAACCATTAAATTTAAATTTAAAACTTTTGCAGCAGGAAATCACCTCTGATATGTACAATGTGTATTATTAGCAATCAATCTTGATCACAACAGACACGACGATCGAATTTATATCGAGCATCAGGTGCAGCGAACTATTTATGGGCTGGAGCTCAGTCGGTACTTCGCACATTCCTATTAGAAATTTTGTAATCAGCGATGACGTGTGATTGATAGAAAAGTGTTTATTAATATTTTTGTCATTTCCGTTAAAATACTTGCAAGGCTACTGACAGCACTTGTCCTGTTACATTTTAAAATAATACAAATGAAAAATTAAAAGACAAGGGTATTTCTGTCTCTGAGATACATCTAAAATTGCGATGTTTTTGAGAAGTTTCAACATCAATTTCTATACTCTTTAAAATGTAAAAACAAATAGGTAAACAAATACCTTTCTTCAATTTTCTTGTTTTAATAAAACAAATATACACAGTATCTGCCTAAATCTGTAATAAACCTGGCAACAAAAAATCCATTCATTCATTGAAAAAAAAATTACTTTTTATTAAGGATGATAACTAACCCAACTTTTTTTTCAAATGTAAAATGGAAAAATTAGTTTTTTATTTTCATCACGATTGAAATTAAATGTGCTGAACAAACTAGGCAAAATTGGTGTATTTCGTCTTCAATTCAAGTTATTTTAACGTTTTGGACTTAATATTTGTAAGTTATAGATTATTTTTAAGAACCTAAAAACAGGATAAATTTATATTTCAATTTTTAATTTTAAGTGGTAGGTATGCAATTTTTTTATCTATGTTATCTGTTGTACAATTTGTTGAATGTTACGACGCGACGTTTTGAATAGAGTGCCATGCAGAAAGCGATCTAGATGGAAATAATTAATTATTATGAGGTGTCAAAATAAGGTAAAAACTGCGTTTTTGGTTAAAATAATTTCAATTAGAAAGGATTTATTATCAAAATATTTTTTTATTGTTGTAAGTTGATGTCATTTAATTTAAAAACAAAAGGTAAAATATTTTTTGTTATATTTTGTCAATTTGGGCGATATGTTTCCTAATCACAGTCTGCAGGAGTAAGATTAGGGAAATTTTAGTTATTTTTTGGGTAGGTACAAGTATTAGAGGCACCTTTGGGTGCCAATTAGCGATAACTATGCCACCTAGTTTAAGGTGGGAATAACGACGCCATTTTCTAGCTTTTAACTGTGAATTCGATTTGCCTAACTAGCGACGATTCGCATGCGCACTGCAGTGCTGTGTTGATCGGAGTAGCTATTTTTATGCGTTTAGAATATGAAGAAGAAAGACAGACATATTCTGGAGCTGATAGAGCAAGGCAGATGTTAGTCAGCCGGTTATAGTTTTGTTTACTTACGTGTTTTGTGCAATTAGGACCCCTTTCCTGTTAAAACAAACACATATTCTCTAGAATTTTTAGGGTAGATGACATCTAGATAGACTAGAAAATATCGTGTTGCCAGTAAAAAAATTGTTGTTTTTACTTCAGTTCTGAAAATCGACGTGTTTACTTTCAAGGATTTTAAGGTAAATTGTAGCAATTTTAGTGGTTTCAAAAAACTGTTTTTTTTAAGTTTCTGTGCATTTATTTAAAAAAAAACACCGGCATACTATTTGTCAAGGCCTCCCTGACAGGGCCGTAGCCAGACCTGCGTTGGTACCAGGGCATTACTGTTTATTGTCAGGGCGACATTTTATTTGGAACTCAAATTATTATACATCAAGTACCGATCAAAGTATTTGTATTTATGTGAAAAACAGCGTATTTATATCCTGTCTACTCGTAAAACTAACTTAGTTGCACGTTATATGACGAGAATTTTCTGTCAGGGCAAAATATTTGTCTGTCAGGGCGGCGCCCTGATCCGCCCTATTGTAGCTACGGCCCTGCTCCCTGAACAGCCCTTCCAAAATTTAATAATAATAATTTTTTCATATTCTTGTACAAGTTTTAGGAGAAATTGTTTTTTTGACATATAATACAAAGATAATCGAAAAGTTGTTTTTTTTTGCTTAGTGTCAAAACACCCTGTGGAATAATTAAGAAGCAAAATTACTTCATAATACCTGTTTACATTGGGCCACAAACATTCTTTGCATTTTGGTTTTTCGTTCATGTCAATACGTGCATTTGTTCTCACCCAAATGCAAAATAATCTTGATGATGTCAATAATTTAAAATTTTCCATAATTTTCTAATTGCCATTGCATTCGAAAGAAAATACACTATTAAAATGCAACAAAACCAATGTTAAGATTTAATAAACAAATAAACCTAAGATTTAAAAAAAATAACATTTTCGCCAAACTAACTTAACAGGTACCAAAAATAACTTTTTCACTTAAAAATATCTCTATTATTTCTATTGCCTCCTCTAGCCTTTACTAGTGTCTGTCAACGTCGGTTCCTGCCATCAATTAGCCCGCGCATATCATCCTGGGTAATATTCCTCCATTCTTGACTCTTATGACGCGGTAGTAATTTGGACCGGTTGCTGGTCTGCGTGAGTTTAAATTACAATTACCTTCGTGTAATCTTCGACGAACTGTCGAAGAACTGACATTTTTAATTCGAACCTCTCGAAGTTGGTTTTTCGCCTGTACTGACGTCAAAGGACGATTCCGAAGAGTTTTAAGTACAAGAAATCGGTCATCAATAGCTTTAATTTTGCGTTTCCTAAATTATTGACATTATTAAGATCATTTTGCATTTGGGTGAGAACAAATGCACTTATTGACATCAACCAAAAACCAAAATGCAAAGAATATTTGCGGCTTAATGGAAACTGATATTTTGAAGTAATTTTGCTTCTTAATTATTCCACAGAGTGTTTTGACACTAGGCAAAAAAAAACTTCTCTTCGATTATTCTTGGATAATATGTCAAAAAACCAATTTCTCTTAAAATTTGTATAGGCATGGTAAAACTAATAAATGTATCTAGAGCTCTCTAAAAAATCACTTAAATCGGAGTAAAAATAAAAAAGTGATAGAGCCCTAAACTTTTTTTATATTATGTTATACTACAACAAATATATAAAGTATATAAAATACTATAACACATTTTATGATGCCCGTTTTTTTTGCACGGGAGTGTATAAGTAGGCCAACTTTAACAAATATTATCTTCAAAAAAATACCTTATGTTACAAGACAAACAACGCTTGAACATTTAGGTTTCCAGTGATCAGTGACCAAATTTAACCTTGTTTAATTTCATTTTAATGCTGAATTTCGTGATCGCCGAATACCTGCAACAATTTTTGAAATATTTATTTTTGCTATCGTAAAGAAGTCAAATGAACAAAAATTACTTCATTGTTTCTAAATAAACAAATATATCTTAAAATGAATTCGATAGGTTTAGAGGGTTTCGAGTAAATGGTATAAATGCATGTCGCGATGAGTAAAAGCAATGGTAGCCGCTTAATCATGTAAGGTCCCTTTATATTCCTATTTTTTTTCTAAATGCATTATTTAACTGAATAACACAGAATAAAAACATTAATGACGAAAAGGTATGGCGACAGATAGCGGATTCAAGCAGAGGTAGCGCGCTGGTTTCAAGTACACCACGCAAGGTACCGTAAAACCTTACAACTTTGCCCAGAGGCCACAACTTTGCCCAGGCGGAAGGTCGTAAACAATATTTTATTCTACATTTCGGCAATACTGTAAAACTGTATCAACGGTTTCCAGCGGTTCTAAACAAGTTGTAAGTATGTTCAGTACTGATTTAAATGCGTGGGTAGTAGGCTGCTCTTCGGAATCAGGTAAGAAAATTTAGGTAGTTTTTTGGCGGTTTTTAACATGAAAAGCTAAGGTCTGCTATGAGTTTGTTATTCAATATTATTTATTGAAATTTGCTCTAGTTATACTTTGATGTTTTCTTGCCAACGTAATTTTGTTTAATTTGAGTTGCATTTATTAGGAAGTCCCTATCGGCGACAAAAAGAAATGGGCAATGATGTCACCCAAATTTCCGGTGTTTTTTTAAAATATAAATTAGTTAATTTGAATGCTTTCTTTACACAAAATAGTAACAACAATAATAATAATAATACCTTATAATAAAAATAATAATAATTTGTTTTATTTATTTTTTCGCAGATATGGCACGAGGTAACAGATAAAAGTTGGGGGTGCGGCGTTATAAACATTATACAGAAGAGACACTTAATGAGCCTGAACATTATCGGTGGGCAAAGTTGACTATTAGAGGTGTTAACATTGGTTTTTCGGCAATTTTAAATCAGTGGGCAAAGTTGACATTTTTGCTTACAACTTTGCCCACCCTCTTTTTATTTTTTTTTTCGGGTAATTTCTCGAAAATTGGCTTACTTAGTCTTCTGGAAACACCTGTCTGTCCAGTTAGGCAATTGACAAGAGATAACAACGTAAATCAATCATCTGCATTAAGATGACGCCGCAGTTATTAAAAGATTACCCAGATCCTCGATTGAAATATCTTGAAATATTAGTCACTGTATTAGCATTGAATAGTTTTCGATTGTGTCTTTTTGTATTACAGGGCCCTGTAAATAAACTATCGATACTGGTTCAATAAAAATCCTCACTGGACCCGAGAAATACACCATAACATACACAAAAATGTTTGGGCAGGCAATATAATTGGTGACCGAGTTATTGGGCCAATGATGTTTGAGGCTAAATGGGCCGTTATATCTAATTTTTTTGCAAGAGGACATTCTTCCAGCTATAACTTATCTAATGCTGCAGACAGAATTAAAACATTAAAAGAATAATGAAACTAGATCTGGTAAGGAAGAACGCCCCTTTTTGCAGGTAATATTACAGTGTTAAAGAGCGATCTTAAGTCTTAAGGATCTTTTGTATGCAACTAAAGAAAATAAAAAGAAAATAATGCCGTATAATGTTAACAAGACACATTCAGGACAACTTAATTACCACTAAGAGAAGGAGCTCTGAAGGTATTGACGGTATTAACATTTTTTAACCGAGATAAAATTTCCTTTTACTGTAAAGGCTTTTATTGTCATCTAAATATATTATAACTAAATGCATGGTTGCCAAGCTGAGTAAAATTAAATGTACTATTATAGAAAATTGTAAATTGGCTACATTATGACTGAATTATAAAATATCGATGATATAGTCTTCTAATAACCATGCAGGGGCGCAGCCACAATTTTTGGTAGCCCTCGCTTGATTGTATTTTTCTCGAGATATTTTAAAGTTTTTCAAAAGTGGAAGCTTAAAAATTGGAATATAAGTTTCTTTTAGAAAACAGGAAGAGAAAGTTGTGAATATTTTTGCATAGCAATATTTGTCCCCACATAGGTACCCATAAACCAAATGGTAAAGCAAAAACTCCAAGTCTGTTCAATGATCGCTGACCGTTACGTCACGACTAGTCTTCTAACATTCGTGAACTATAGGTATAATTTTACCAGTCAAAACAGTTTTATTGCATGTCATTTTTAACAGTGACTTTTTTAATCAACAATATTTCAAAAAGATCACGGTATTGTGAAAAAGAACAAGGCATTAATTTTAAAATGATATTCAAAGAGAAAGTGATGCCGGAAAGACTCAGTTACCCTTTAACGCCGTTTACGAGGTAAGTAGATATAATAAAGCAGGAATTGTGAAAACATAAATAATAAACATGAAAAATATGTGGCGATTTTTTATAAATATCTATCTGTTTTGGAGAGTTTATGATGCGTTGGGAGGTTCGTGTTCAATAATCCAACGAATTACGGCAAAGGGCATATAGAGAAGCGTGTAGATTTTAAGAATCGCAAAAATGTAGCTATTTTGTCATCCCGTGGTCGACAACTTCACGAAATTTATGAACATACCATATAAGAGAGCGTATATATGGGAAAATGTATATAGAAGTATAATAGAGCATAACTGAAAAACGAGTAGAATTTTTAATAGAATTTAAGAGTAACGACAACTCTCAATATTCCTTGAAACCTGTTTTTCTGGATGAAACCTGGACAGTAACGGGACTTTTAGGCGAAGTTGGCAAGATGATCTCTTCCGGTTTTATCATTTGCAATGAAGGATCAGATCTGGATAAAAGCGAAGCAGCATATCCCATCCAAAAGTTACAAGTAATCTGAAAAGCGCTATTTATTTTATTTTTTAATTATTTTTATTTTATTTTAATAGGTTGGACGAACTAGCATTGCAACATAGACATCGAGACTTCCTTCATACCATTGCCCTGTTAATCCTTAATAGTTTGGTCGGAATGTAGACGCTATTATGATGCAAAAATAAGTTCTATGCATCCTGTAATAAATGACGTAGTTTTGGGTCTGTGTAATAAAGCCATTGAAAATATAACCGTGGAAAAATGAAAAAATTATGTAACACACTAATAAAATTATAAATTATCTGTGGGAACGGGAATGATTTATCAATGCTTCAGATACTTTTCCCCTTATTATTACCTTGAACGAATCTGATGATGATGATCCTTGCGGAGATGATTTATTTTAATTATTAATACACTGTATTTTGCTGTGTTGTCATTTTTTATTATATTTTCTTCTTTATGATTTTATAAATAAGATGAAAAAATTTGAAACAAAATTTATAGACTGACGCACTAGAGATGCACTCGACAAAACAATGTATGATTTAATTTAAAATTTTATAAATGAGTTTTATTTATTTTTCAGTAAATTTAAATTAATTAAAAATTTCATACTGCTTTTCAAAAACAAAAAGTTTCATCTTAAAATTAAAAATTTGAAAAACGCGCTCGTCTTTAACTTGCTCACATTCATTCGTCTTTATGTAGATCAAGCCTAAGAAAAACCATAACCTTTACCACCGGTAAGTGGTAAGTCAAACTGACTGAATTAATTTACGACGTACCACAATCAATGAAGAGCCAAACAGAGAAGGAACCAGAACATTGTTGAAGGATTATCCTGTAAGGGGACCTCCGTCCTCCTGTTATTTTCCATTGTATACGCGACTGTATCCTTATCGCCTAACCTATTAGGTAATTAATTGCAGCTAACAAACTGCCGGCTTTAATTGTTCAATTTCGAATGCTGGAGAACAACGAAACTGTGTTAGTAACCTTCACCCCGTTTCTTTTTGGTTTTATCCAAAAAGCAGTCAAATACCAGCCGTCTATAATTAGCAAAAAACTATTTTAATTTTAAAAATCTCGCAAATACATTATTTAGTACAGGGTGTCCCATAATTAAAGGGCCGCACAGCGACAGGAGAAAGTTGACTTGAAAATATGTCATTTTGCTTAATTTCTTAGAAAAACGATTTTATAATTAGTTTCAATATACCTCTTAGAGGATGCTAAAGATTTCTTTCAGGTGGTTAAAACAATTATTTTCTTGCATTTAATCTTATTATGTATAGTGACAAACAGCCGTCTGGATAACAGTATAACTTTATTTAATGGTGGTAAAAAATTATTTCCTATTATTAAAGTTATATTTAGTTACCAAATCACAACAATTAAGAAATTCTATTTAATATAAAGAAATCGTTTTCTCGGTGAGATTGCCTCTGGTAAAAAAAAAAGACAGAAGCAACTACAAAATAGTATCTAACCTTCCTAGTCGAAATCTCGAAATGCAAATCTAAATATGTAAATAACTGTAATACGTTCTACGATTCACCACTCTCGTCAGTAACCTCCGAATGTAACGGAACCGTCTCGCCTACCACTACCGTAACTCGCGGGTACGCGGTACCACCATGCACGTCTATCGCGGTACCACCTTTCGATAAAAATCGCATATACGCAATATCACTCGTATATTTACTATTTACAACTGCAACTATTAATCTAGATATCTCGCCTTGGTGCGTTTGTTCGGTGAAAAGTTCCCCCTTTCAATTGTTAATAATGTAAGTTGAGGGGAACGGAGTGTGAATGCGGGCGTGGTTTTGGAAAGCGACGCCCGGATTGGTCGGGAGACGATATGCATCGACGGCGTCGCTATAGAAACGGAGCGTCGGCGTCGTCGTCTGGATTTGTGATTTTCGGAAGAGATTCGAGAAGGGGGGAGAGAACGTACATGTGTGATATGAGTATGGACGATTATATTCAATAACCAGTCTTTTTTTCCTTCTTTTTCGTTGACATTCGCATGATTTGAAGGTTTTCGTCGGGCTGGAAAGAGTCTAAAATACGGGAAACGGGAAAAATTTAAAGGATAACGGGATTTATTTTAATCGCTTTCTCTCATAAGAAACCAACAATAATCCCGAATCCCCCATCATTGCTGAGAGCGCAGCTAATTTAACATCACTTAATTATTATTAATGAAACTGTTGATCCCTTATATTAATAGCTTTATTCGAAATTTGACTTTGGCATCCAGTTCTGCTTCGGTCGAGATGAAAATTAAGCGAAAAAATAGTAGTCACGTGATTCGCATTATCTGTCAAATTTTAATTTTTTCCAAAAAATAATTCAACGGTGGGGTATTTCTGAACATATCAAAAAAATTATTTTCCACTTAATGGACACTTTACTGATGACACTGTGTTCGTTTTTGTCTTAATATAAAGGTGTGTTACAAACTATGTTTTCAAAAATACTTTTTATACAGGGTCAAAAACAAATAAACTTTGCATCACATGCGACCAAAGTTTAATAGCCCAATTTTGATTTTGTAGAAAAACACTCATTTTAATATGGCGCTACTTTAAAGAAAATGTATCTGAAATAAAACATTGTTAAAACTGAGAAGTTTTATGTAGGTTGCGTTGAGTCTTATTTTGCAAAAGTGGTGCAATTTACAAAATATGGGTAAAAAATCAAAATTATCTTATGCAGCTAAAATTTTGCATGTGGGCTAAAAACTGCATTAAAAAAAACTTTTTCTCATAACTTTTTTCGATACTTTTAGATTATTTTTTGGAAAAAATTAAAATTTGACAGATAATGCGAATCACGTGACTACTATTTTTTGCTTAATTTTTATCTCGATTGGAGCAGAACTTGATGCCAACGTCAAATTTCGAATAAAGTTATTAATAAAAAAAAATCCTATATGATGCGGACTTTACCGGTCACACTGGTATAGTGTATATGCCACTTATACGTATCATAGCTTATTGCATTTAGAATAAATGACATACTTTCGTATGTTTCCTTCATGTCAACTGCATGTGCCATTATGAAGCAAAACTGCATTTAAACTTATTTTAGACGAATCAATAAATAAGCGCCAGTCGTCCGGGTTATGTCCAAATCCTAATTTTTCCATAAAACTATTTGAATTAGCACAAACACCCACTTTATCCTGCTCAAAAATCTTACGCGTTAAGAAGTTTTTACGATCATTTTCGCATTTATTGATCAAAAATTAACAAAAAACCGAGCAAAAAACTGCATTTTACATTTCGCAAATTGGCTGTAAATTAGAGTAATTATTATTAACATAAACTGCATAATTATTTATGCATAGAAACTTATTGAAGTGTGTAATTTAGCGGGAAAGCATTATTATCTAAAATTGACTCGCCATCAGAGCCATAACTTGGCATTTTAGTACCAGGGGCCCGTCGGTGTGCCCCCTCCCCGATTTTAAAAATATAGTAGTAATTCAGTATGCAAACGTAATTTCTTCCAATAAAAAATTCTCATGATTAATGGAACTAAAACGATAGACGCAAACATTTTCTGGTAAAACAACATTTATATGCAAATACAATAGGGAACTTTCCAATTTTTTTTTCAATAATATGATTTAGTTAGGCCTGAAAAAGTATTCCCCAATTATTACTCCTTAAAAATCAGTAATAACTTGGTAAAAATTCTTTAAAGTTTCGCGCGTGTCAAAAGCATTTCAAATGACCTTTTAAGCGCGCCTAGCCCGATGACGTCACGAAGTATGACTTTTCCGTCATCCGTTATCCTGACCGGTGGCCGAGCTACCGGGTTTGCATTTGGATTGCCGTGTCTTATTGGTGTGTCGCTTGACGCGTGGATGTCATCATGACAGTAAGTAAAATTTATAGCTGAATAACTGAATATAAACAGTATTGTGTTGCTTGCATCTTTAACTCATACTTTGCTGTTAAGTTTTTTGTAAATTTTAATTAAAACAAAACGTATTAATAAGGATTAATTTATATTTGAAAAACGTCTACTGACAACTGACACAAACAGTCGAGTATTTACGATATCTGTTTCCTTATTTATTTTCCAAATATTGGTTAATATAAAAATGAGCTTGTATTCCGTAAAAAAAAACTTTTGTGCGTCTTTTTAATAATTTAATTTGTGATTCAATAATATTTATATTGAATAAATATTTAATCACAAATTAACTGAATAAAAAATCGTTCAAAAATGAATAATAAAATTCAAAGTTCTTAAGCCGCCGTTCAAATTTTCCGCCATTGCGCCATTAGTGGCTAACAGGCACACTAAAACCTTTCTCTCTTCTTTCTCTCTCCATTTTGTTGCGATTGTTTAACATGGAGTTAACATTTCTAACGCGATAAATTTTCTTTGCTGTACCTTTCTGTACTTCGCAATACAATTTTTGTGGTTCTGATAAGCTTCCTTCTATTCCAACTCTGAACATTCTACCCATTACATAAGAATGCAATAATGCTATGAAGTACAGTGGGAAGTTATGGTAAGTTTATAAAAAATGATTCCATTGTACCAGACACTGTCGAAGGCTTTTTTGAAGTCTAGCGCTAATGGTATCGTACTTTGAGTTTTTTTTTATGTTGTTGAGAGCATCCTGTATCACTTTTGCAGGAAGTTGTACGGTACTATGTCCCAAATTGCTCTGGTTGAATGTACTTTTCCAAGATTAGAGTGCAGAATAGCCTTTTCTGCAACCTTTGACGGGCTGTTTAGGCGTCCGGCTCTGTGGGTACTTTACCAGTAGGTTTGAGTATCAGGATTATAATGTCTTTTTCCATTGTTTGGGATAGTGTTGGAGTAGCGTCATCATTGCATTAATTATGTAAAGCAGCTGCAGGAAGGCTTTCCTTGGCAAGTTCTTTAATATTATAACATTGGGTAGTTCGTCCTTTGCAGCTTTAGTTAACTACAATTGGTACAACCTTACAGACAGCATAAGAATGTTTAATTCGTCGAGGCTAAAATGAATGAAAAACACTTACGCTGTTCCGAAAAACTGCATACCTATTCTTCTTTTAAAATAAAGGAAGTAATTCCGTCACGTTTTACTATCAAATTAGTACTGATAGTTCGGATCTATACATGTATCCAATGTGTTTTCAAGAAAATTTGTTGTCATATTTTACAGTGTGAATATACAAGCTTAAAGACCTTTTTCTTGACCCTTGAGAAAATATTTATACCGTGCGAGCAAAAATTATTTGCATCAAAGAGGGCCTTGCATCTAAGGACGTAATGCTTATAGCCGTCGAGCTTAATACCTGTTGGTTGACAGTAACTACTTGAATTAACAATCAATCAGTTATTCCGTCAACTTTGACAGTCGTTACAAGTAATTTGATTTATCGCTAATTTTTCCAATTTCTTGAACAATTCACTCAATGGGCTTTACAGAACAGTATAAAATATTCATGGTTGAAGTGTATTTTCGAAACGGGGTTAAGAGTAAACGGTGAGGGGCAATACAATCCGGGTTTGTGTATGGACGATTTTCACGAACATTTTCCTAACCTTGCTTTTATTGCTGGGGATTTTCATCACTGCCTGAAAAGAACCGTGGCTGTGTTTAGGGAAACAGGTTCTATACAACACAAAAAAGGAGCAGTAAGACCATCTGTAAGAACAGAAAAACTTGTTGCAAACGTTCGTAAAATAATGCAAAATCCGCCAACAAATTGTATAAGACGCATGTCCCAAGAAGTGGGAATATCTTATGGAACTATTGGACTATTCTTAAGAAGCAGCTAAATGTATTTCCTTATAAAGTGCAAGTAAACACCAGTTGCAAATTTAGAACAATGACAAGAAAGGATTATCCAAGAATGTGGTAACATTTCTCTAAAGATGCTGGTCAACACTTTAAAAAAAATTAAGAGAAGTGTGAATTTATGCTTGGAGCATGGCGGTGGCCAATTTCAGCAATTTATGTTATTATTTTTCTTTTTCTTTCTGATGTAGATTCTTACCTTGTTAATTTTGTAAACAACAAAAATAAATTTGTATTTGTCTACTTATTTTATTACTCATTAGTTTGGCATATCATGTCATAATATGAATTTGACAAAATCTAAACCTAGATTTGGTTAGATATATCGTCCCCATATCATTGTGAAACCTTACGTTTTTTAATCCAAGCCCTCTTTGATGCAAATAATTTTTGCTCGCACGGTATAAAATGAAACGTTGGGATAAATACAATTGTGTCATTTCATTGCCTGCCCTCACTCCCGCTATACTTATTCGAATCTACTAGTAAGGGCGCTATACTTACCTCAAAGGGAGTAATATTTACGATAGTATTTTTATTATGAAAATGTATGGGGACTAGGTATTTTTCAGTAGGCGTATCAACTTGTGGGGTGTTTATTTTTTTATTTCAACAACGATTTACTTTTGTAGGTGCATATTTCACAAGATAAACGTCGATAACCACCCATGGAAACATAATATCTTGTATCTCATGTCAGCCAGTTGTCAACGCATTTGGGTGCTGATCTAGGTCAATTCTTTTGCATACTATCAGTGCATGAGGCACGCCTTTTCGTAATAGCGTGCTCCGTTTTGATTCACTACATGATTTAATAATATTATTGTTGTTATTCATAATTCATTGTCAATCAGAAATATTTTTAAAAAGCTTTTAAGTGACTGCACGTTGAACAGGAAATAGGGAGAGAGCTTATTTTAATAAATTATATTTTCTGCAGTTAAAAACATGAGGAAAAAATATTTTTGAGCCACCCTGTAAAATCAAAAATACATTTAAGTTTTGTTTTATTTGGTATCCTTTAATCTTTGTATTAAAATTTTGGGCGTATTTTTAATAAAAACACAGTAGTCTGAGTAGGGGAAACACAATCTACCTATTTCTGTTTGCTTAGCGAAATTTTATATTTTTACTACCGTGCGAGCAAAAATTATTTGCATCAAAGAGGGCTTGGATTAAAAAACGTAGGGCTTGGTTTAGATCACAATGATATGGGGATATATCTAACCAAGTCTAGGTTAAAATTAAGAATATACAGAAGGAAAATGAAAAATAACTACATAAATTGCTGAAATTGGCCACCGTCATGTCATGCTCCAAGCATAAATTCACACGTCTCTTCATATTTTCGAAAGTGTTGACCGCATCTCTGGAGAAATGTTACCACATTCTTGAATAATCCTTTCTTGTAATTGTTCTAAATTTGCAACTGGTGTTTTAAAAATGGTGTTCTTTAAATGAGGAAAAACGAAGTAATCCATAACCATTAAATAAGGTGATCTAGGTGGAAATTCAATGTCTGATCGAATTGCGTAAGTAGTTAATAGTTTCGGCGGCTGTATGGGCGGTTGCACCATCCTGTTGAAAATATCCAAAACGTAGTTCGTCGTCAAGTAATTGCTCCACAAATGGATTCAAAATATTGTCTCTATACCGCTGTGTTGTAAATGTGTCATTGAAAAAAATGGGACCAACAATTCTTCTTCGGAAAACAGCTAGAATCAAATTACTCTACAACTACTGTTGGGGCTTCAGGACAGAAGCTCGTGCTCCTACGTACTATATATTTTTCACAATTACACATTCGCTGCAGCTTGATTTTTTGAGATTAATATTTAAATATGGAAATATTTTTATGTTTTTCTCATTTAGGCCAACCTTTAACAGGAATTACTAAACTTATTATCACATAAGTAATATCAGTAGATCTTCATTATTTTTATCTTGGTGATTTTTAAGATTTGATGAAAAAGCATTAACGTAACTTTGCAAATTTTTCTTATATTTCTTTTTTTGCCTTTATTGAATCTTTTTAAACGTAAAACTGTAGGCATTTGTACTTCAAAGATGGATATTTGGCCGCTTTTGGATAAAATAAAAATGTAACGAACTAGTGAATGTCTTTAAGTTAAGAAACATTAATTTCTCAGGCTAAAAGGCAATACCAGGGTTTATATAATATAGATTTGGAATGAAATACAGAAATATCCTATGGTTTTTGAATCAACTTGCTTAATTTCTAAAATAAAGGTGTATCTTTTTTTCACTATTTTTCTATCGAAAGTGGTTACCCCAATCTGTATACCTTAACTTCCTCTTCCCCTCTCTCAAGACATTTTTTAGAGCGTTACTCCTCATATCAGAACACTAAAATCAGCCCTTGACTTAATACTTAAGACTATAAGTCAATAATAACAAACTATGGTTTTGGGTGTTTTTGTTTGGCATCCACTATATTTCAGTGGCAATTATTGCATTCCTTTTATTTGTTTTTCGTTTTTTATATATAAGCGGAATTCTTATTGAAATCAAGTGAAAACTACATTGTCGTTAAAAGACATGAAATAAATGGTATTTAATAAAAACTTCTGAACTTGGAAGGATACTTTATGGAAAAATATTTTTCAGTATTTCCTATTTTTTACCCTATATACTGTTACCTAGTGACCCTCATACAGTATGGTTAGTCTGTTTAGCTGTATTTTATAGATATTTATCCAATTCATAAATAAGAAAGTCTATTATCTAGAATATAAATCGCGAAATTCCATAATAATATAAATGTTTCCTCAGGAACTATTTACGACAGTTCCTAGCACACATATCATTAGGTTACCAGAAAAAAACTATTCCTCTCGGGGTTTTATTCAACACAACGTAAGTGTAAGATCAATGGCATGCAATATAGCCTTCGGATTCTTAGTGCGTTTCTCAGATATTTCTTTGCCGCTACTTTTTCTAGTCATTCATTGCAGAATGAATGCTGAATTATTTTTCAGATAAGAAGGTCTTAGGAAAGGATTTTCATACCTATAAACCATAACATACATACCATAAATCCTTTAATAAGTTTTTCTTTTGAATCTAAAGTAATGGCGGCTCTTTAATGAAGGGCTTTGGGGCGCCGCCCTCCCTGCAATTTATTATTTCAGAATCAAACAGAATCCAAAAATACTCTACTTAAAAAAGCAATAAAGCAATCTATGTAAGCAATCCATTAAAATAATTCAAACCAAACATAGCCCTATTCCAGCGGGTAGGTTATACTAAGCGCGGGCATACATTCTAACCAAACATAGCCCTATTCCAATGGGCAGGTTGTACTCATAGACAAGCGAGCTGCGCGCTCTCAATGTTATACTAAAGCGCGGGCGGGCGACCGATTATCCGTCCCGATTCAACGCGGCTTCTCGATGCGTTGCTATGACGACGGAGGCGTGACGTCACCTACACATCGCACAACGAGCGGCCACGGATGAGCTCCAATTTTCCGCGCCCAACGACAGCTGTTCGCGATACCACGGTAGAATAATCGGTATATTATGTACTTTGACGAGGCTACCTGTCGATGCCGCTAATGTTTTGTTTATTTGTTTTGATTTGATTTATTAGTTACGTTATAAAGTTGGAAAATGTCGTGTAATATGAAGGTCAGTGATTTACAGAAGCTTGTGTTTAGTTCTCTGAGCTTAAGTGAAAAACTTGATTTAAAAAATGCAGAGCGGCCACTAGAAATTGAACATAGTACAAGTGCAATCAAAATGTAAAAGTAAGGCACAGTTTACGCGTAAGTTTGACAAAGAAATACTTATATAATAAAAAATCGTGGATATGCGGTTGTGAGGACAAAATTTTTTTTTTTTGTTTCGTGTGTCTTCTTTTTGACGGGGATGATAATTGGACTATAAATGGGGTGCAGGACTTAAAACACCTTTCAGAGAAAATAAAAAAAAACATGAAAATAGTGCAAAACATCGTCATAATGTGGTAAGTTTTGAGATGTTAGGACAAACTAATATTTTAACTTGTTTAAGTAGTGCTTATGCTGATGAAATTAAAATTCACAAGGAGAAAGTTAGAAAAACAGACACGTACTTTTGAAAATAATAGACATTTTAATTTTTTTTTATTTAAAGCCAGCCAGCCAGGGAGGGCCCCTGACTCGCTAGTCACGAGCCGCCACTGATCTAAAGTAACATGATGTTAACTTGCTTGCTTTGCACAAAGCGACATATGAAAATAATTAATTATTATATGATCAGATTAAGATAAAAATTGCGTTTTTTGTTATAATAATTTTAATAGGAATTTTGCGTTTGAAATTGAAAACATCTTCCTTTTTAGTGAGATATAGAAAATGGCACAATATAATGGATTTAATAACAAAATCTTTTAGAAAAAATAAAAAAAAAATATTAAAGAAAATTTCAATTAATTTTTAGGTAGGTTACTGCTATTTATGCTGAAACAATCTGTGTGTTTTTGTTCGAATAGAATGTCCGTCGACCGAAGCTGCCAACAAGTACGTAGTCTATCGGTTCCGCTCCTTTATGCACCTATACATATAGTTTGATTTTGTTGTAAAAAAGTTGCCCTCTGTTATTTTTATGTATTTTTAATAGAAAAATTGGCAATTTAAATCATTTTTACTATTCTTCCAATTTTCATTAGGTACTATACTCAACTATAGAAACATTAAAGTCAATAATATTTTATTTGATCAATGTTAAGCAAATTGGTCGTAACTTTTTTCTATACAGTTAAAAATGTAATAAAAATATCTTATGGTTACATTCTTCACTAAAACATTTTCAACAATTTCAGATAATTTGTATTTTTTCATTAGGACTATTATTAAGGGCACAGTTCTCAAGGTTAATCGTGTATAAAAACCCTATAAATACCTTAAATGCAGGGTTAACTTCCGGAACCTTGCAATTATTAAAAAAAGAATAATTAGTAACTAATTTTGGAAGCGCTGTTCAGGAAGGCATTGACGAATAGTATGCCGGTGTTTTTTTTTTAAATAAATGTACAGAAACTTTTAAAAAAGGCAGTTTTTTGAAACCACTAAAATTGCCACAAGTCACCTTAAAATCCTTGAAAGTAAACACGTCGAGTTTCAGAACTGAAGTAAAAACAACAATTTTTACTGGTAACACGATATTTTCTAGTCTATCTAGATGTCATCTATCCTAAGAATTCTAGAGAATACGTGTTTGTTTTAACAGGAAAGGTTCCGTAATTGCACAAAACACGAAAGGAAACAAAACTATGACCGGCTGACTAACATATGCCTTGCTCTACCAGCTTCAGAATATGTCTGTCTTTTTCTTCGTATGCCAAAAGCATAAAAATAACTACTCTGATCAAAAATCAATTTTGAAAAATAATGCTGTTACGCGTAAGCTGATATCATCAAAATACCCACAATTCACAAAGAAATGTTTATTTTTTAATCCTCTGGATTAACTAGAAGCGATTAAAGTTTGTTTGTGACGTCAAAGCGTACCACAATACATAGCGCGAGAGCGGGCTATTCATACCACGTGACGGCGAACGTTAATTATTTATAAAAAATTAAGGAGTGCTATTTAAGACATATTTTGTATATAATATTTTTTTGGTGTGGATGAACATATCTATACAATAATAGTATATTTACGTACACGTTTTATAAAGCATCATTTTATAGCACGCGTCCATGTTAAAATACGAGCCGCTTGCGGCGAGTTTTATAACGGGACAAATGCTTAAAACTGCTTTATAGAACACGTACGTTATACTATATTTTCTAATTTGTAGTTTTTTCAATAAATCCTTTAAATTTTGTAAATTTTTATGTCTAAATTTAATGTTGGTAATACTATTTTTTTATCATAGTAGCCTCTGGACAACAAAAATTATTTTGCGATTCATAACGGGACAAGTGCTTAAAACTGCTTTATAGAACACGTACGCTATACTATTTTTTTTTATTTGTAGTTTTTTCAATAAAAAACACATATTTAAAAAGAAAATAAATCCTTCAAATTTTGTAAATTTTTATGTCTAAATTTTATGGTGGTAATACTAATTTTTATCATAGTAGCCTATGGACAACAAAAATTATTTTCCGAACTGTAATTTTTTGATTTATTGACCCATTTTCACCGCGAGATTCTAAAGTTATTTTAGCGATATGAGATTTGAAATTGGACGGAATACGTTGTGTGATCCTTGTACATTCGGTACATATACAGAGCGTTCGGAAATTCGAGCGATTTTGCTACTTATTTTCGAATTTCAAAAGACGTGATTTTACGTCACGGCATTGCAATTTAGTATAGGGAAGATGGAAAATTCAAATAAAGTTGAAGTTAAAATCGACATTGGAAGGTTAGTAGATTGAATTTTGGATAGGATTTGGCAGAAAATGATAGCTTGAAGCATCTACAAAAGATTGATTTATAGATTTATGCAACCAACATACATGACTGTTATCCACACAGAATAAAAAAGTAGGTTATCAAGCTATTTTTCCTCTGCGAAAAATGGGTCTTCTCGTAAATTACAAAGGCCGCGCAAGTCAATGAAATAAAACATTTAAATGTTACCAACATCAAATAAAGAAAAAACGCGTATCGAAATAGCTTCATTACGATACGCTAATGCGTATCGTAATAGATTTGTTATGATACAAAATTCGAAAAAAATAATTTGTGCAAGTTTCCTATTACGCAAAACGACTCTTTTTCTTGACAGGGCAGTATAATTAGCATCAATCTAAAGACGCTTCATTTGCAATTAAACATGAGCGTAAGATAAGCTAACTGAAAGTTAAACTATCCACGGCCATCAAAATCCCAGCCTTATTGTGTCACTGCCGGCAATAACTAGCTGATCAAACCAGATTATACACCTAGGTCGATATCAAATGAAAAATTAATTGCCCTTGTCTGCGGTAACTCATGCTATCAATAAGCCAATTTGAAACGCCCAGTATTGGCAGCTAGTCGGCGGAAAATAAAGGATACAAGACGCGTGATTGGATGATTATTACAAGGAAACGTTATTAATACTTTATTACTTTGGATATTATAAGGATAATTACATTTATTGGTAGTGGAAAATTATTACCAATATTACTAACGGGAAGTTACAATCCAGGGTCAACATTGATTCGAGGAGTTAGAAAATTTAATACCCAAGACTGGTAGGTATCAATAATGCCTAATAAATCAATGGGAAATGCAGTTATTTCAATCCTTTAAATATTAGGCAAAAAAATCTACCTTATTACGGTAACAATGAACAAGGGCGTCCATAGGGGGGGGGGGGGCAAAACGGGCACTTGCCCCCCCCCCCTAGGCGCCCACATTACCATTTTATTTTATAATTCAGTATAAATATTGAATAGTACAGTGGTTAGTTATTAGACCAACAAATCACTAAACTGAACAATTACATAATAAAAACATATTAATAAATTATTACATTAGGCATAAGTTAAATAAATAGTCTTATATAGTGTCACCAGTAAAGTCCGCATCATATGGGATTTCTTTTATTAATATCTTTATTCAAAATTTGACTCTGGCATCAAGTTCTGCATCGATCGAGATGAAAATTAGGCAAATAAATAGTAGTCACGTGATTCGCATTATCTGTAAAATTTTAATTTTTTTTCAAAAAATAATTCAAAAGTGGGGTTATTTCTGAAAATATCGAAAAAAGTTATGGGAAAATTTTTTTTTAAATGCAGTTTCTAGCCCACGTGCAAAATTTTAGCTGCATAAGATAATTTTGATTTTTAACCTATATTTTGTAAATTGCACCACTTTTGCAAAATAAGACTCAACGCAACCTACATAAAACTTCTCAGTTTTGACAATGCTTTATTTCAGATACATTTTCTTTAAAGTAGAGCCCTATTAAATGTGTGTTTTTCTACAAAATCAAAATTGGGCTATTAAAATTTGGTCGCATGTGATGCAAAGTTCATTTGTTTTTGACCCTGTATAAGGTAACTTTATAAAATAAGTATTTTTGAAAACGTAGTTTGTGACTGAAAGTAAAAAAATAAAAAATAAAATAAAGAGATTTTAAAGTAATTCGTTGAAAATAGGTAAACTTTCCGTTGGGTTAAGCAAAAATATATTTTCCATTTAAAGAACACTTTACTGATGACACTGTGTTTTTTTTGGCTTAATATTAAGGTGTATTACTTTCAGACACAAACTATGTTTTCAAAAATACTTATTTTATGAAGTTACCTTATACAGGGTCAATAACAAATGAACTTTGCATCACATGCGACCAAATTTTAATAGCCCAATTTTGAATTCGTAGAAAAACACACATTTAATATAACGCTACTTTAAAAAAAAATGTATCTGAAATAAAGCATTACGTTGAGTGTTATTTTGCGGATGTAACTCGAAAGCAGGAAATATAGTTGTTCCGGTTTAACCGGAAGTTGATTTTTTTGGGAAGATAATAAAAATTGAAGATAGGGACATGTAAGCCGTTTTGCTCTAAGACGTACTGTTAGAAGGTTATAAGCTGTCAAATTTCAAAAATGTCACTTTCCGAGAGTCAATATCTCGGAAACTATGAAGTATAGACTAATAATGCATTTAATAAAAAATAATTATAATTTTATGTGGAATTTTAAAATGTAATAATATACAGGGTGTCCCATTTAAAAAACAAAATTTGTGCTAAAATTTTAAAGTTCCAACAGTCTTTTGTTTTTTCTAATAATTGTTAAAAAAAGTTAAGATCAAGATCTACAACTTTCCTCATTTTAGTTTTTTGATATCTCTATTAATAAAGCGGCTAGCATATGGGTCAATATATAGGGAATGACCCTGTACACTATCAATGATAAAAAAATTAGCTACAGCTAATATAGTTTTCTCTCAGTGTAGCGAGAAATGTTAACACCGGGAGGCGAACCTATCAGCTGGCGCCTTAAGTAAACCCTTATACAAGACAGGGGAAAATTTTTTGGAGCGCCACGCCCTAATTTGCCATATTTTGTCATACTTACAAGTAAAAGAATCAAATGGACAAACTAAATTTTTAATTAGATTACATAAATTGTTTTTTCAGTGATTATAATGCATGTTTATAACATTTACATCTTAACAAAAATAGTTTTGTTGAAAGTTCGCTTTTTTCTCTTGCTCTAACAAGGTTAAAGAAACTTTAAAAAACTGAGGTAGCAAATATCAAAAAAGTATTATCTTTTTTATTTAAATTTAATACTTGTGTACTAAAAAATAATAAATGATTAATTTAGTTATGGCGTGGTTTCAACAGCTAAATTAGTGATATACATAGAAGCTTTGGAACTCCAACAATATAAAAAATATTATTTTATTGGTAAAAAAGTTCAAAAAACAGGAGTGACAAAATAATACAACTTCTATTATCAATTTAGGCCGTTAAATATATGTAGTTAAAATATAAAAAAATTGATTAAATACAAAAAAAAACAGAGAAAGTATTCTCCAAAATAAAAAAAACAATGTTTGGATCGATTAATGAGTAAAGTGACATTTTTCACGTCTTTTGGCACTAAAAAATATTAGGTTATGTTAACCTTTAAATTATGATTAAATTTGTTTGTAATTTCATCTGTTTTTGCTATAGCAGTGTTGAACACTATCAGGAGCTGACCAGGTAAGCGATGCTGTTGACCAGCAGTGTCCCATGTGAACGAGCATAAATAAAATTATCAAGAGGGACAAAAGTGCTCAGGAAAAAATGGGGATATGTTGGACTTGCTGCGAAATAAAATTTATATCTTTTTTTTCGCGGGAAATAGACATTTTCTTGTAGGGTACAAAATATGGTCAAAATAATTTCAATAAAATTAACTATTCTCTATTGGCTAGGATTACGTACGTACAAAATGTTCAAACAAAAAGTTGGAGAATGACAACTTTTTAAGGTTATTCCTGGGGACATGGTTTTTTTAAAGTTAACGAAAATTGGATCCCAGTCTAGTTAACTGGACTAACATAAATTCATATCCACCCTTGTTAGGATAATATGGAACTAACCAATCACAGTTTATGTTTAGTACTCAGGTTACTATTTGTTTTTAAACGCGCGCGTCCTTTTCGTTTGAACACAAAGTAGGAGTAGGTTTACTATTTTGTGCTGCTAAAAAGCCTAATAATAATTAGCATTGTATATGCCAGGAATTAATGGAACGTACGTTTCTCACCCTGCTTCTGTGACTGAAAAAGAGAGGACCGTTAGCATTTTTTTTAATACTTTGCGATCGACTAGAAATACCAATGACAACGTGATTTATCTTCTGTCAGGAGCACATCATCTTTATTTTGCCCATTTATAGAAACAAAGCGAACATCTGGGCTGAATTTATTACCCAATGCTCAATATATGTGTTGAAGATTTTTATTTTTAATTAAAATTTTTGAAAAAATATACCGTACCTAATGAGCCTGCATACTTAGAGTGTTTCTGTACTTGGAAATATTCATCAATGTCATACGCAATTTGTTCTACATCTATCTATGCGATGTTGTACGTATTCGCTAATGACTGTGCGTGTTGCTCAATCGTGGGTACTTTACTCTTTATTATATTATCCATTTATTGATGACACGCAGCTAATGGTTCCAAGATTTTGTTTAGTCAGGAATGGAAATTAATGGTTTTTTACTTTCTTTGTTAAATGGGTTTTGTATATAAATTCAAACGGTGTTAGGTTTAAAATTTGAAAACAATAGACATTTGAAAATTTAAGTGTGACTGTGTGACAAAATGTCATTTGTATTTGAGTGCAGGAATTTATTGAAACGATATAAACGAACGATATTTGACGGGTAAATACAAGTATATTTCAGAAAAACTAAAACATTGCACAGTTTAAAATATGACACAAACTAAACTTAAAAAAATTGTTAAAACATTCTTAAACATATTTTAAAGGACATGTTCTGGACGGCGCACTACCTTATTGAAAACATTGGGCCGTATTCATAAAAAAAGGGTATGCTTATACTTGCAGAATATAAAGGAAATCTTTATAAATCCTTATAAAAAAAAAGGATATCCTTCAATAATTTTGAGTGTGGTCAGTAGCAGACTCAATCGTATAGTGATCAGTTGTAGCGATGGCAGATGTGGAACTGAGAGAGATTAAATGCTACAAACAGCGTTTATCAACACTTGTTCATAATTACAAAGAACTAGGTATACCGGATACCGGTTTGAAGAGGAAAATGTGCAATGGCTTGCTAACATATTTTTGGGAATAAATGCTGAGGTTCGAGGAGGTGCGTTATCATCCGTCCTTAAAATGAAGATATGTTTACGCTATCTCAGTGACCCTGGGTATCAGGAGGGCATTGGTTAAGAACTGGGTGTTAGTCAACCTACAGTATCTCGTACAGTGATTGACAGCATAGTTGCGCAATCAAATTACTGCATAAAGTTTCCGTCTACTAACAATGAACTTATGGACGCGAAACAGTTATGGTAAAGCAAGTATAGATTTCCGAAGAAGTGCCAGAAGAAGATGAAAATGATAATGACGAGTTTGACCTCTTCGCCAGCAAGGACAAAAAGTCAGAAGGCATTTAAGCATTGTAATAGAGGTAATTAAATGTTGGTATAAAACTGTATAAAATAAAAGTTCAAATTCAATTTAGTTTTATTATTTACGCCATAATAAAATCAAATCATTTTGATTTAAAAAAAAAAAATTCGAATAATTATAATAAGTTTCTTCACATACCCTTTACTTATTCTTGGAGGATATCCTTGCAAGTATAAGGTAATCATTATGAATACGAAAAAAAAGGAAATGCTTATACTCCTTTTTTCTTCAACTCAAAACCTTATACTTCTACCTTATACTTACAAGGATATCCTTCAGTTTTATGAATACGGCTCATTGTACTCCGTGCCGTTAAATACCTAACATAATTCATAAACATTTTGTAGAGCCGGGTTTTACATTTTGGGCCTCTTTTAAACAAGTTCGTTAATCCGCTCCTGTACCCCAACAGCCATAAAAAGAAATATACATATTTTTATTCGATCATAAACAAACTGTATAATAAATAAATTTCTTCGCAACCCTATTACAACATCCATTCCGCCAGGTGGTAGCCCATAAGTTACCATGTTACCCAGCAGGACGTTAGGAAACAGTTAAATGCAGCAAAGGATCTCGCAGATTAATTATCGAGATAAGTTGGTAACCCGATCTTCTTGAGCGTGTATCACTTTCATAAATGAGTTTTAACACATGGCAAATCACTGTGCGTGATGGAGTGTGTTTGTGTGGCACAAAAAAAGAACAGTAGCACGCTTAATATTCCGCGGTCTTTGAAGATTTAAAACTTATGTTCTCAAACTTATTTCGTCCAAAATACCCATATATTTAGTAAACCAAGTATAGATAATATTCCCAATATCTGGAAGCCTCTTCTTGTTCAAAACCAACAGCTCAAACTTCACACACCACGTAGGAGGAGTCATCAAGCTTAATTGCACATGGATAGTATTTAAGGCAGTATAGCCTTAGAATTATAATTTAGTTTACACTCGAAAATGGTTAGAGATACTAACTAACCGAAACTGTTAAAAATTTACTAGTTAACTTTAAAGTCAGAACGGTAGGAATATTCCACCCTGCTGTAGCCTCCTAGCGGCAGCAAGAGAAAGTAAGACAATTCAATTAGAGTTTGGACATTAGAATTAGAAAAAAAGTTAGGTTATTGTGAACTTAAATGTTTTTACGTCCTGTGTCAACATTACGACAATGTAACATTACAAGACAGTAGCAGGATTGTAAAGTAACGGATTTAGTGCAATGATTTTCATTTTACAAGCAATTGTTCATAGACATATCATATGATAGCATGTTCTCAATAAACAGTGAGTTGTAGGCTCAAGGCAAAAGTAGATTTAATAATGATATGCCTGGTCTTTCTTTGCTTTATTGTCGTTGATCTTGTTCAAAAAGCGAAGTTGGTTATTGGCCTTCTACTATACTATTATAACTTAAACAATAAACTAAGAAAATCCTACCTAACGGGGCAAAAGCCGCAATGTAAATGCCGAGAAGCGAAGTGACTATAGGAGGATATTCGCGTTCGCTGAATGTTTATCACATGCAACGTTTGATGTAACTCGTCACAGATTTGTACGTCGCACAAAATTATGTGGTAAAATGTATTTAATGGATAAACTATAAAGTAGGACAAAGCACTTGATAATTTAAATTTAATAATTTCTATCAATATTTCAAAACTATTTTAATTACAAGACATATCCATAAGTAAATCCACAGTACTTAGTTTAAAAAACAAATTAATGAAACTGTCACACAAATTCCATTTTAGCTCGAACCTATAAAAGTACCTCTAGTTACCAGTAAGGAGCTTGTTAGTCTCAACTAATTAACAACTAAGTATTAACTGTTTTACTGCTTTAGTTACCGACATTGGTAAAAAAAAGTCCTCTGACTTCTTGCAGACTTTATTCAGAACACTGTTGTAATGAGTCTATTGTGTTGCCTATATTTGAAATTTTTTTTTGTTTCTTTTTCCTATTACTGTGTAGTACTGGGAAATTGTTAACTTATTAATTAGTGGAGTAATTTGCTGATTTCTGAAAAGTTATTCAGGGGAAGCTTTAGTGAACTAAATAAGCTTTAGTGGAGGAAGCACTTTAAACCGACATTTACACTTGAACACAAATAGAGTTCGGTTTGAATATCAGTTTGTTACCTTAGGTGGTGTTGGTTAAAGTCTATAAGTGTTTTCGCTGGCGCGATCTGTTGCGCGGCTGGCGATTGCGTTTGAGCGTATATCCATACGGGGACGACAAAAGCTGTATCTCGAAGCCACGGCAGTCGCGGTCCACCGATTGGGTTTATATTATACTCAAGGGTACCCGCGTCTTCACTAGCCCAATCCAATAGAACCTTTAATAGGACCGATATTATTTTCAAAAAAAACAAATCTTTTTTGCTTTTCAAAAATATTTTGAAGAAGTAGTCCATGCTCAAAGTGGAGTTAGATGTATAGAAAAAAGAAAAGCACAAAGTCTTTCTCCACAAGTTTATTAGAATAACTAGGCGAACCTAGAATAATTCCAATAATTCGACGTTTCGAGTGCAGAAACACTCATCATCAGAAAAACAACGTAAATAGTACAATGCTGATGTTGTTAGCAATAGAGAAAATAATAAGTGGGATTAAGCCGTCATGGAGCTTTCAATGGTGTACACGAGCACGAGGTGTAAAATATGAATAGTCAGAAGACCGACAAGAATTCAGCATACTGGAGTCAAGGGGTACTTAGTGAAAAGGCCCTGTCTTGGGCAGAACAATGAAGAGAGCAAAAGAAAATTAGAGAGTTTTGACAGACTTTGTCAAAATCATTTAGGTATAAGTAGTGAATTGAGGGAGAGAAATATCTTGTTTCAATAAACTTTGTCGGAGACATGTAAAAGTAGTGAAATGAGATGGAAAAAAAAATTGGATTTCGTAAAAGTCAAAGCATCTGTAAAAGATAAAGGGAAATGTAGCAAATGAACTTTAATGAAATAAGGCATATTGGCTTGAAGCTTGAAGTAAAATACTGTTGGGGTAGCAGGCTTGTTATGGCCCAGCTATTCCGGCAGGAGTCAAATTATACATCACATTGTGATGCTCAATAATTATGGCTGAATATACGAACGTCCGTCCGTAAAATAAAAATCTCTACAGTGTACGTAGTGGCGGAATTACCGGTGTTCAATGTGTGCGAAGCACACGGGCCCGGGTGAGAAAGGGGCCCGGGAGCGGAGCCACAAAAACATAAATATGCAAAACAAAATATTCTCACAGAAAAAAAAATGCAATACTCCGGAAACGTATCCGCAAAACTACCCTACTCAATATTTTTATAGATAGTAATTCTAATTCATCTTCCAGTTTTAGAGAAATTGTAACTGCCTGCATTATTTTTTTAGACCATCCCTATTTCGGTTGCATCAGCTGAACGGTCTTTTTCCAAGTTAAAGTTAATTAAAACTTATTTGAGAAATTGCATGACCGATAAAAAATGATCAGCTTAAGCAATTATTGCTATCGAAAATGAGGAAGCTCAAAAAATAGACATTTCTAATCTGATTTCAAACTTTGCGCATGCAAAAGCAAGAAAAAAAAAATTTTTTTCATCAATCGTCCACAAACCGACATCTTTCTGGCGTAATTTGACGCCATGCACAAAGTTCATTATTCCAGTATTGTTAACCGTTGCTACGCAATGAGACATATAACGATACGGGAATATATTATTCTCGGCCTAGGCCCTAGGCCCTAGTACTACTTTCAGACACAAACTACGTTTTTAAAAATACTTATTTTATGAAGTTATCTTATACAGGGTTAAAAACAAATAAACTTTGCATCACATGCGACCAAATTTTAATAGCCCAATTTTGATTTTGTAGAAAAACACACATTTACTATGGCTCTACTTTAAAGAAAATATATCCGAAATAAAGCTTTGTCAAAACTGAGAAGTTTTATGTAGGTTGCGTTGAGTCTTATTTTGCAAAAGTGGTGCAATTTGCAAAATATAGGTAAAAAATCAAAATTATCTTATGCAGCTAAAATTTTGCATGTGGGCTACGAACTGTATTTAAAAAAAACTTTTTCATTAACTTTTTTCGATATTTTCAGAAATAACCCCACTTTTCCCCCAATTTCATCTCGATCGAAGCAGAACTTGATGCTAAAGTCAAATTTTGAATAAAGCTATTAATAAAGAAAAAATCTTATATGATGCGGACTTTACTGGTGACACTGTATATATAAATTATAATTCTTTGTTTTTGATATGTACTTGCAGATATTTTTCTATGTTCAGGAATATAACTACTTAGCATAACAATAATTATTGCTTTTTTGTTTACCTACTCAAAATTCATAAATTAATATGGTTATCAATAATAATACTCCGTATCATAATGGGGGCCCGGCACAGTTTTCGCACACGGGCCCGTGCATACATTATTCCGCCACTGAGTGTACGTAAAAATTGCAGATATAATGATTTCAGAAAGTTATATCGATTTGACTGTAAAAATGTTGAGTGGTTGGCAAATTATTTTTTGACTGATACTGGTAAAAGGCGAGGGGGTGCACTGTCGCCTTTAAATAAGATTAAAGTCTTTCTGCGGAAATTGTCGGATCCGGGCTTTCAAAATTTTGTAGATGAAGAACTCTGTATTCACCAAACTACTGTCTGTAAGACATACACTTCTGTAATGGATGCAGTTTTGGAGAAGGCCAATATTTTTATTAAATTTCCTACAAGTGCTGAAGCTGTTGTGGAAGCTAAACGATTGTGGTCAGAGAGATTTAATTATGTTCCTTCATTGAACGAATATCAATTGCTTGTCTTTAATTTCTTTATCACTAATATCACTTTCCTCATTTTCACTGAAATCTGCCATATCACAAATATAAGTTTCCTATTTTCCACAAAAACGTAACATATTACTATTGTACTAAATAAATAGACCAACGTTGTTGTATTTACATCAACTCTTTTGCAAACTAGGCACCAAACTGAACATGAAATCTATAATTTGAACAAGTGGATAAGCCACGTCTAAACTCGTGTTGAATAAGCATTTGCTACAGAGGTGTAAGAAAAACAGCGATCGCTTCAAAATTTTATTCATATCCAGATCTAGCGATCGCTTTTACTTATAGCATTTGCTAGTCAAGTAAAAAGTAATTGCTTCAAGTAATTGCTTAATTTTTATTCATTAGGCTCCATACTGATTCGGCGATCACTGTGTCATCGCCCTAAAGTTCCAATCATTAAAATATCTTTTAAGTCGTACTGTTAGATATAATTGAATAAATAAATTGCCAATGGAATAAAAGTGGATTTTTTTGTATAGTATTTTCTACCCGGTATCCGGATGCAAATAAAGTATTACCTATACTAAGAATAATAAATTAAGTTCAAAAATAGGCAAATTAATAATGACAGTAGCTCGAAGCGTGATCTACTAATAATTTTCTTACGGCAACGCTGGACGTGCGAGGGCGCCACTGAACCGTGAGAACGCGTATTGTACTGTCGGAATTGGAATTAGACCGCCAGCAAATTTAAATTTAATACCCTGAATGGGTAACGCACGATCTAGACTGGTTAACTTAGATCCTAATTTTATTTATCGTAATATTGATGATTATTGATTGCTATTACTAGTCAAAAATAAGTACGATGATTACATGCAGGCGACCACAGATTAATAAACAAAGAAAGACCGTCTAAAAAGTACCTACATTTGGTTGCGAGTACATTCTGATGATTCTGATAATAATTAATATTATATGCAGTAATAAAAAGGTAAAAGAAGAAATCGTATTCCCTGCATTCATGCATGCGCTTGGCTAATATCAGTGAATTTTTTTCCCCTACGAAAGCGGTGGGGTGAGGGGGAGTGTATACTTCACGAAACCACCAGTAATAATTATGATATTTAGGAGATAATACAGTGTCCGTGAAAATAATTAGAAGCGTTCTTGTTAGGACTCTACGGGCAGACATAGCCCAAGCAATCCCGACACAGCGGTAAGATGCATTAATAGTATATTAACGTACAAGTTTTATAAAGCATCATTTTATAGCACGCGTCCATGTTAAAAAACGAGCCGCTTGCGGCGAGTTTTATAACGGGACAAGTGCTTAAAACTGTTTTATATAACACGTAAGTTATACTATTTTTTCTAATTTGTAGTTTTTAATAAAAACACATATTTAAAAAGAAAATAAATCCTTCAAATTTTGTAAATTTTTATGTCTAAATTTTATGTTGGTAATACTATTTTTTATCATAGTAGCCTCTGGACAACAAAAATTATTTTGCGAACCGTAATTTTTTGATTTATTGACCCATTTTAACCACGCGATTCTAAAGTTATTTTAGCGATATGAGATTTGAAATTGGACAGAATACGTTGTGTGATCCTTGTACATTCAGTACATATACAGAGCGTTCGGAAATTCGGGCGATTTTGCTACTTTTTTTCGAATTTCAAAAGACGTGATTTTAATTCACGGCATTGCAATTTGGTGTAGGGAAGATGGAAAATTCAAATAAAGTTGAAGTTAAAATCGACATTGGAAGGTAAGTAGATTGAATTTTGTATAGGATTTGGCAGAAAATTATAGCTTGAAGCATCTACAAAAGATTCATTTATAGATTTATGCAACCAACATACATGACTGTTATCCACACAGAATAAAAAAGTAGGTTATCAAGCTATTTTTCCTCTGCGAAAAATGGGTTTTCTCGTAAATCACAAAGGCCGCGCAAGTCAATGAAATAAAACAATTCCAACATCAAATAAAGAAAAAACGCGTATCGAAATAGCTTCATTACGATACGCAAATGCGTATCGTAATAGACTTGTTATGATACCAAATTAGAAAAAAGCCTTTTTACAAAAGCAAAGCGGCCATCAATACACCGTAGCGCAATCCCAGTGGCGAATCGGCCGTCGTGGTCTACCCGCCCCAGAGTATCCATTGTGCTTGGATCTCTGTGTATTTCAATATAAAAAACATTAACACACTTGTCCGCTATGCCACAATCATTATTCGCTTCTAATTATTTTCACGGATACTATATTATCTTCTAAGCATTTTTATGAATTTTCTTAAACGAACTGCGCGCATTCTACTGGGTGCCGGCGTTGCTCTGTTTTTTGGTCTGCAAAATGGCAGATGTTTTCGGTGAAAACGCAAATAGCGTTCCTTATACTGGATTGTAATGCACTTTGTGGTTTATTTAGTTGTCTACCTTTCGATTTTACCAGTGTGACTGCGTTTTATATTGGAGTTAATTCACACTTGTCCGCTATGCCACAATAATTATTCGCTTCTAATTATAATAATGGTAAATGTTATTAGTTTCAACCTATTTTACAGTATTCATGAAACAATAAAAATGATTAAGTGGCACTACATCGAAAATAGTTACAGTCTCGGAGAGTTTCGGAAATGTTCACTGCGATGTTTCCTGACAGACCCATTTCAGAAAAAAGGACAGTCCTGCGCGAAGGCTACAAGCTGTCTAAACCGTGGTTAATATAATTATTTTTCCACTTCTAACACATTTATAAGATACCGTGCGTGCAAAAAATATTTGCATCAAAGAGGGCTTGGATTAAAAAACGTGGGGCTTGGTTTAGATCACAATGATATGGGAACGATTTATCTAACCAAATCTAGGTTAAAATTTTGTCAAATTCATATTATAACATGATATGCCAAACTAATGAGTAATAAAATAAGTAGACAAATACAAATTTATTTTTGTTGTTTACAAAATTAACAAAGTAAGAATATACAGAAACTAAAAGAAAAATAAAATAAAATAAAATAAATGAAAATGGGACAGGCGTCTTATATAATTTGTTGGCGTATTTTGCATTATTTCACGAACGTTTGCAACACGTTTTTCCGTTCTTACAGATGGTCTTCCTGCTCTTTTTTTGTGTTGTATAGAACCTGTTTCCCTTAACACAGCCACGGTTCTTTTCAGGCAATGATAAAAATCCCCAGCAATAAAAGCAACGTTAGGAAAATGTTCGTGAAAATCGTCCATGCACAAACCCGGATTGTATTGCCACTCACCATTTACTCTAACCCCGTTTCGAAAATACGCTTCAACCATGAATGTTTTGTGCTGTTCCGTATATAAAGCCCATGGTGTGAATTGTTCAAGAAATTGGAAAAATGAGCGATGAATCAAATTACTTGTAACGACTGTCGGAACGGAATAACTGATTGATTGTTAATTAATAGACAGTTTTCGTTGTATTGGCAAATTCAAACGGTTAACCATAACGAATACGAATACGAAGCCGCTATTTGACAGATCGTAAAAATAGTTTTCGTTCAATTCGCTTAACGTTAACGTTAAATCGAATTCGACAGTAAACATAACAAATATAACATAACCTATCTTTAATGGTTTGTGTTCATATTTTCATATACGTTTTGTGTTATCTTTTTTGCTTGGTTTTAATTTCCTAGTACCCAAAATTCTAAAACATCATGATAGACGAAAGGTTGCTTTTATTGGACTCATCCAGTGATTCGGATTTGGATGATGCCCTTCTCTTGGAGGTGCTTGTTCGCCAGGACATTCAGTATCGAGCACAGTTGTATGGAAATTTCAATTTAGAAAACTATAATAATGCTGAATGCAAACGTTATTTCCGATTTGAAAGAAGAATCACTTAAGAAGACTGGCTGATGAAGCACTTAGGATTCCCAATAATGTAATAACAGAAAGCAACCATAATGTTTCCGGCGTGGAAGGGCTTTGCATTTTGTTAAGAAATGGTCATTACGCATGCGTTCCGTTTTCGCTATGGCTTTGTCTTCCGTCCGTTAGCTCCCGCCACTTATCCGTAACGATAACGATAAATGACAGCTCAAATGTCAAAGTTGTCAAATAGCGGCTATCGGAATCGCTTTTAAAAGACAACGAAAACTGTCTAATATTAACCACGGTTTAGATAGCCAATAGCCCTTAAAAAAATAAATTCGACGTTGTTGTTTTATGACATTTATCAATGTCAGTTTCGAAATTGGAAGAATGGAACATCTAGAATATCTTGAGTGTCTCGCTTTTAAGCTTTTTGACCGAACTATCAGAACATTTAAATTTACTGCTTTGAAAATAGACAACGCACTGTATTAGGTATCTTGCTCGCCGCTTACGCACGCATTTACTTTATGGTCAATTGTTTTGAAATTACGGCTATTTGTTTTCTTGTAGGATTCTGTTTATCTATTGTTATTTTATTATACAGGGTGGCTAAACCCAAAAGGGCTTAAAACATTTTAAATATATTAGAAATGGGAACGAAAGAAAAACTAAAAGTCTTCCTTCCACAAAATTTATTAGAATAAAAATATTCAACTGGGGGTCTCTACATGTTTCGAATGTAGAAACGTTCATCATCAGAAGACAGAAAATTTTTGCTGATGGTTTTAGCAGAAGAAAAATGGAGCTTTTACGGAATCGAAAGTCTGTTGTTATAATACAGTGTAACTTGTAAAGTCCGCATCATATTAGATTTTTTTTTATTAATAGCTTTATTAGAAATTTGACTTTGGCATCAAGTTCTGCTTCGATCGAGATGAAAATTAAGCAAAAAAATAGTAGTCACGTGATTCACATTATCTGTCAAATTTTAATTTTTTTCAAAAAATAATTCAAAAGTGGTGTTATTTCTGAAAACATCGAAAAAAGTTATAAGAAAAAATTGTGTGTGCTTAAGACCACACGACAGAAGTGAAAACTTCAACAAGGTGAAATTAATAATATCGAATAAATATATTTCCTAAAATTGAACAACCCTTGAAAAAAATACCAGAACATACCTGAGACGCAACAAGTGTCTATCTTGTGATCTTAAACACACAAACAACGCACATTGTTTCCACGTCGATACTGAATGCGACTGATGCGGCATATAGGAGTCGAATTCGAGCGTAACACAGCCGAGCGTTACGCGTGACGGGTGTACGCGTGACGGCTCAGTTTAATTCAGTGCCCACAAAAAGTGCTAAACGCGCCTAAAGAAGTTTTCACTTCAAAAAGTTTTTTTAAATGCAGTTTCTAGCCCACATACAAAGTTTCAGCTCCATAAGATAATTTTGATTTTTTACCCATCACTAAAATTTATTTATGAATACTTTACTGATGACACTGTTCTTTTTTGTCTTAATATTAAGGTGTATTACTTTCAGACACAAACTACGTTTTCAAAAATACTTATTTTATGAAGTTACTTTATACAGGGTCAAAAACAAATAAACTTTGCATCACGTGCATGCGACCAAATTTTAATAGCCCAATTTTGATTTTGTAGAAAAACACACATTTAATATGGCGGCGCTACTTTAAAGAAAATGTATCTGAAATAAAGCATTGTCAAAACTAAGAAGTTTTATGTAGGTTGCGTTGAGTCTTATTTTGCAAATGTGGTGCAATTTACAAAATATGGGTAAATAATCAAAATTATCTTATGCAGCTGAAATTTTGCATGTGGGTTAGAAACTGCGCCTTTAAAAAAACTTTTTCTAATAACTTTTTTCGATATTTTCAGAAATAACCCCACTTTTGAATTATTTTTTGGGAAAAATTAAAATTTGACAGATAATGCGAATCACGTGACTATTATTTTTTCGCTTAATTTGCATCTCGATCGAAGCAGAACTTGATGCCAAAGTCAAATTTCGAATAAAGCTATTAATAAAAAAAATCCCATATGATGCGGACTTTACTGGTCTCACTGTATATGAGTAGTGAAGAAAAAATTGGAATAAATTAAAACATACTTAGAATGTGAAACATGTTAAAACATTTGTTTAAAAAACACACATTTAATATGGCGCACTTTAAAGAAAATGTATCTGAAATAAAGCTTTGTCAAAACTAAGAAGTTTTATGTAGGTTGCGTTGAGTCTTATTTTGCAAAAGTGGTGCAATTTGCAAAATATAGGTAAAAAATCAAAATTATCTTTTGCAGCTGAAATTTTGCATGTGGGTTAGAAACTGCGCATTTAAAAAAACTTTTTCTAATAACTTTTTTCGATATTTTCAGAAATAACCCCACTTTTGAATTATTTTTTGGGAAAAATTTAAATTTGACAGATAATGCGAATCACGTGACTATTATTTTTCCGCTTAATTTTCATCTCGATCGAAGCAGAACTTGATGCCAAAGTCAAATTTCGAATAAAGCTATTAATAAAAAAAATCCCATATGATGCGGACTTTACTGGTCTCACTGTATATGAGTAGTGAAGAAAAAATTGGAATAAATTAAAACATTCTTAGGATGTGAAACATGTTAAAACATTTGTTTAAAAAGTTGGAACTAACCAAATGGAAGGCGGATCCGAAAACCCCATTATCCAAATTTGCAGGATTCAAATCGCATTACTTTCAGAAATGGTCTAATGGACGGTCACCCTTAGACACCCTGTATATCGACAATAAATTATTGTAAAGTATATTTATTTATCTGGTTCATTAACAAACCATAACCAATTGAAAATAAACCAATAACTTTGACGGTATAAGAAAGCTATTTTCCAGGTGGAATTTTATCCGCCATTAATAACTTCGTATGTCATATAGTTGTAAAATAATAGTTACCAGTAGGCACAATTTACGAACACCAACAATAATTCTTGCGTTAATTTAGAGGATCTGCGACAAGAAACAATAATTAACAATTAAAATGAAGGAAAAATTGCTTGATTTATTTTCGTGCCAAGAGGCATTAAACCGGTGGTGGATGGACAATAACAGGCATAATAATTATTATTAAAGAGCGTCCAATACCATTTAAAGTAGAATGACAAATTTATTTAACAAATTGCTACGAGGGAAGACCATAAAACCTATTCATTTATATTTATTCTTACACGAAGGTGCTTTGTAAATGAGAATTAAACTTTTTTAATTGGATCACAGCCCAGTGTCATTAATATTTTAACAAAGTGAATGAATAATGCTGTGTAATATTAATCTCCAAAATGGAGTTTGGACGGAGAGGCTGGGCGACGTACGAGGTTCGCTTGTCGCTTGTCAAACATACAACATATTAGAAAAAAGAAAAGCACAAAGTCTTTCTCCTCAAGTTTATTGGAATAGCTAGGCGAACCTAAAATTATTATGAATTATTCATAATAAGAATAAGGTGTTTTTGTTTCTATTGCTTAGCGTTTAAACAACATAAGTAAAATTAATATATTATTTTAGTTACCTGTGTCTGCAATAGAAGCATGCTGGGTTGAGGACTTCCTGCGCCGTGGGGAGGTACTGCCGCTACCAGCGGAGCACCTGAAACGTCGCCCTGGACTAGCACTGAGCCTGAAATTAAAGAATACTGTTGTACTATAACGTTACCAAAAAATAGTATGGTACAATAATAAATAGTACATTGAACCAGCAGACAAGTACCGGGTGATTCAATAAGAAAGGCAGCCGGCTATATCTCGGAAACTACTAAACGTAGAAACTTGGGATAAAAAAAATTATGATTAAAGCAGTCATGAGAAAATTCTGGAAAAAAATTTTAAGTTCCGCATTTTGCCGCAAGAGGGCGTAATTGAAAAGTAAATTTTAAAATTTTACATAACTCCGTAAATTCCACATTAAGGTTTGATAACAACATTTTAAAGCTTGGACAATTATGCATCATTTTGGTCTTATGCTCATTGGCGTACCGACTTTAATAAGAGTGGGGGAAGCTGTTGAATGTGTAAACATTTATATCGCTGTAACTTCTAAACGACTTATCCGATTTTAGCAAACTGTTTGGAAGAGAAATGTATGCACTTTCACCAATCGTATTTAGTAGTCCATAATAGTTCTCAATAAAATTGCTAGAGGGCGCAATTCGTATTAATAATAGTTTTTTTTGATTTTATCCCGAAAATTCAAATCATACGGTATAATTATGATACCATAATCGAAAAGTAGATGAAATTTGCTAGAAAAAATATAAAAACCGCAGCTCGATATGTTTGTTCGTTTCAGAGTTATTGCCAAAACATTAATTTTTAATACAAATTGCGCCCTCTAGCAATTTTATTTGAAACTATTGTGTACCATTGGATAAGACAATTAAAGGTACTTACCTTCCTCTTCCAAACAAGCTTACATTGAGTGAAATCGGATAAGTCGTTTAGAAGTTACAGCGATTTTAATGTTTACACTTTCAATAGCTTCTCCCACTCTTATCAAGTGAAAGTGAAAACATTAAAATCGCTGTAACTTCTAAACGACTTATCCGATTTCACTCAATTTAAGCTTGGTTGGAAGAGAAAGGTAAGTACCTTTAATTGCCTTATCCAATGGTACACAATAGTTTTAAATAAAATTGCTAGAGGGCGCAATTTTTATTAAAAATGAATGTTTTGGCAATAACTCTGAAACGACAAAGATATCGAGCTGCGGTTTTAATATTCTTTCTAGCAAATTTAATCTAGTGTTCGATTATGGGATCATAATTATACCGTATGATTTTAATTTTCGGGATAAAATCAAAAAAACTATTATTATTACAAATTGCGCCCTCTAGCAATTTTATTGAGAACTATTATGGACAACTAAATACGATTGGTGAAAGTGCATACATTTCTCTTCCAAACAGTCTTTAGTTTGCTAAAATCGGATAAGCTGTTTAGAAGTTACAGCGATTTAAATGTTTACACTTTCAACAGCTTCCCCCACTCTTATTAAAGTCGGTACGCCAATGAGCATAAGACCAAAATGATGCATAATTGTTCAAGCTTTAAAATGTTGTTATCAAACATATACCTTAATGTGGAATTTTCGGAAAATTTACTTTTCAATTGCGCCCTCTTGCGGCAAAATGCGGAACTTAAAAATTATTTCCAGAATTTTCTCAGGACCGCTTTAATCATTATTTTTTTATCCCAAGTTTCTACGTTTAGTAGTTTCCGAGATATAGCCGGGTCCCTTTCTTATTGAATCACCAGGTACATATGGCTATATTTTGACTACCTACTATACTAAAGATAGAAATTGAATTTTGCTACCAGATTGTTTGGATTCTGATGATTCTTTTTACAAACGATTAGAGTAGGTTCTTGAGGTGGTCCCCTGTATTAAATTTTAAAAACATTTAGGTGAGGGGGTAGGGGGGTAATGACATGAAGCGGGGACATTTTTTTGAAGTATTATGTCATTATTTTCGGTATTGTTGTTATAAATTTTAAAAAAAGTTTAAAGGGTGGGGTAAAAGCTTTAGAATGATTTAGTAGGGCTTGTATTGAACTACTTAAAATCCTAAAAATCTCTTTTGTAGACCACACAGGAGTGACTATTATCAGACAATAAGAATTTTCACACACACCTATCAAATCAATAAAATTATTAGTAACTACATGCCTTAATACATATAATTTACCATTGTTTCCTTTGGCGTGCGACATGCTAATTATTACTATTAATCTATTGTATTAAACGCATTGCAGGATTGCAGCAATTTGCTCATTTCTTCATGTAAGTTTAGGATTTTTACCAATACGTTAAGTTATTACCTTTACGTCATGACAGATTTGGAACGATATAATTACAATACAAGACATTTACACCAATCAGATCAAACATAAATTTATTTTTGAAATATACAGGGTTGCCCAGAAGTCCGGAATAATATTAATATGGCCTTAACCTATAACTTTTGGGGAAAACGCTCGGACACGTCAATTTAGTTTTATATATGCTTACATTTTGACGTTATTCGTTTTAGACCAGGGTCGATAATTTTTGAAACCAAAAAAAATAATAGTAGAATGAAACCCATTGAAAAAGGAAGAGAATATAACAAAAATTAAAGGAAAAATAAATTACGGGCGATGTGAGGTCGGGAAGGGGGGGGAGGGGGGGAGGGGGGTTTTAAGGGTAGAAAACGATTTATCTCGATTTCCGGTAAAACTACCAGTCCTATGGAAAAACGTTAAATCGCAAAGTTGTAGGTAATAAAAAGATCTACAACTTTTGTATATACACTTTTTTCACATAACCTAAAAATTTATGTGAAAAATTCAAATAACCCAAGTTTTTGGTTTTTTATTTTTATCTTTTACAATTTTTTTTATCCACGAAATTTGGTGAAAACTTACCTTTTTATGTCCTAAACACAATGTAATTTTTTTGATTTAAAATATTTATTTTTTAACCTTATTTTGACTTAATATCGAAAAAACACCCTAATTTTCAATCGAAAATTCTCAAGTCAAAATATCTGCTTTTTTAAAAAAGTCGGTGGGCTTTTTGTTCGTTGAAATCTCTACTTTCTGATGGTGTTAAAAAATATATACATTACTATGGTAAATGTTCTCAAAAAAATGCAAAGAAATGAAGAAAACTCGAATCAGAAATTTTTTTTTTAAATCAATATGTACAATTTTGAGCTATTTATTAAAATTTATACTTTTTTTTATCAATGTAACATAGAATCTTACGTTTTTCGAGTAATTAAAGTATAAATTTTAATAAATAGCTCAAAATTGTACATATTGATCTAAAAAAAAATTTCTGATTCGAGTTTTTTTCGTTTCTTTGCATTTTTTTGAGAACATTTACCATAGTAATGTATATATTTTTTAACGCCATCAGAAAGTAGAGATTTCAACGAACAAAAAGCCTACCGACTTTTTAAAAAAGCAGATATTTTGACGTGAGAATTTTCGATTGAAAATTAGGGTGTTTTTTCGATATTAAGTCAAAATAAGGTTAAAAAATAAATATTTTAAATCAAAAAAATTACATTGTGTTTAGGACATAAAAAGGTAAGTTTTCACCAAATTTCGTGGATAAAACAAAATGTTTGTAAAAGATAAAAATAAAAAACAAAAAACTTGGTTATTTGAATTTTTCACATACATTTTGAGGTTATATGAAAAAGTGTAAATACAAAAGTTGTAGATCTTTTTATTACCTACAACTTTGCGATTTAACGTTTTTTCATAGGACTTGCAGTTTTACCGGAAATCGTTTTCTACCCCTAAACCCCCCCCCCCCCTCCCTTCCCGACCTCGGATCGCCCGTAATTTATTTTTCCTTTCATTTTTGTTCTATTCTCTTCCGTTTCCAATGGGTTTCATCCTACTATTATTTTGTTTCACTTTTTACCATTTTCAAAGGCTTCAGCACTGGTCTATTGTTTTTTTATAGACAAAGATCGTCAAAGATATGACGACATCGATCTTTTTTTTTTAATGGAAACATACTGCTTGTGATACATCATTTGAAAGCTAATATCTCGTACAGTATGCTTACGCTAAAGCTATTTCAAAATGGCGACTGTTAAGTTTTTAAAAAATTTCTATTTAAATAAGCGGAAATGATAAATCATTGATTTTTTTTACCCTTCAAGGTGAGAAATCTTCATTATTTCACGTTTTTATACTTTGTGACATTGTGAACTTGTAAAATTAATTTAGGTATTTCCGAAGTAGTATTTTACAATTTTCTAAACAAAAATGGTTTTGTCGGAAAGTCAGCGCATCGAAGTCTTGATAGTGTTAGGATGTGGAGATAAAATAAGAAGTCAATGTGAAGTGTGCACTTTATTTAATGCTAAATATCCGGATAATCAAATTTCACAGTGCACTGTTAGTAAAATATTCCACAAATTTGATGAACATGAAGCAGTAAAGGAATTGCCTAGGAATGGACGGCCACGTGTTTTAGGCGACGATGAGAAATTGGTTATTGCATCATCTCTGCAGCATATAATTCGCATGTTTCAACAGTTTCATTGGCTCATAATCATGATACATCTAGAGGTAATATTGGAAGTTTTTTGATAGGAGAAAAATACCACTCTTATAAAGTATTATAATATTAGTGTTATATAGTATTATAATTCCGTCGACGGATTTTACCATCGTCTGGGAGCATGCCAAGTAGAGGGTGGAGGACATTTCCAGCATTTGCCACGTTAAACCAACTTTTTGTTGTGTTTTGTTTTGCTTCGTTACATTTTTTTTTTTGACAAAATAAATAACAAATAAACCATAACTATTGTTAAGTCACAAAATGTCAAAACGTAAAACAATGGAGATTTCTTACCTTGAAAGGTGAAAAAAACATTAATGATTTTTTATTTCCGCTTATTTAAATAGAAATTTTTCATAAATTTATACGGTCGCCATTTTAAAATAGCTCTACAGAATCGCGCCCAAATTTATGAGCATACTGTACGAAATATTAGCTTTCAAATGATGTATCACAAGCTGTATGTTTTCATTTAAAAAAAAGATCGATGTCGTCATATCTTTTACAAATGTCTATAAAAAAAACAAACGAATAACGTCAAAATGTGAGCATATAATAGTATATTAAAGTACACGTTTCATAAGAAGCGGTTTTAGTGCACGCGTCTATTTTAAAAAACGAGCCACAAAGTGGCGAGTTTTTTTATTGACAAGTGCGCTAAATCGCCTTATGAAACATGTGCTTAATACATTTTTTTTCTATTTCACCTTTTATAATCAAGAAAAATACATTTCAAAAAGAAAATAAATCCTTCAAATTTTGTAAATTTTTATGTCTAAATTTAATGTTGGTAATACTATTTTTTATCATAGTAGCCTCTGGACCACAAAAGTTATTTTGCGAACTGTCATTTTTTGATTTATTGACCCATTTTCACCACGAGATTCTAAAGTTATTTTAGCGATATGAGATTTGAAATTGGACGGAATACGTTGTGTGATCCTTGTACATTCGGTACATATACAGAGCGTTCGGAAATTCGGGAGATTTTGCTACTTTTTTTCGAATTTCAAAAGACGTGATTTTACGTCACGGCATTGCAATTTAGTATAGGGAAGATGGAAAATTCAAATAAAGTTGAAGTTAAAATCGACATTGGAAGGTTAGTAGATTGAATTTTGGATAGGATTTGGCAGAAAATGATAGCTTGAAGCATCTACATATATATAAAAAAGTAAGTTATCAAGCTATTTTTCCTCTGCGAAAAATGGGTTTGTTCCAAAAGTTACCGATTAATGCTATATTAATTTTATTCCAGACTTCTGGGCAACCCTGTACAGACCAAGAATGCAAAGTTCTGAGTCTGTGTAAACATAACTGAAAGATGTTTTGGTATGCATCAGTAAAATTTTTTTAAAGTTAGGTATTTCTACGACTAAGCATACTAATAGTAGTTATATCTCTAAGTTAATATCAAATATACAATATCACTCATTTACTACTGGTTTTAATTTTTATCGATAAATTTCAAGTCCAGTCAAGCGTCGACAAAATAAAATATGAATCTTTGATTTTTTCAACTTTTAGACATAAATATCACAATTCAAAATTTAAAAAAAGGAAATATTTAACTAAGGATAATAAGCAGGGTTGTTTAAGGACGCTGTAAAGGCTTTCATTGCTTATACCTATAAGGGAGCTTTTAAAGCTTCTTCGATTGACTGTGCACCTGACCAAAAATAAACTATTTAAGAAATGAAATTATAATCACATTATCAGAAATTATTATTTATACCTTATAAACAAGCACTATTGGTAAACACATTCCAAAACACTGCACCGTTCACTAGTGAATATGCACAAAGCCATATTAAAAGCCTGCCAAAGCTTTTATATCGCCTACTTTAAAATCAGTGTCGGCTCGTGTATTTAAAAATATATTTCTTTGTGAAAATGTGGGCACTATAATAAATTTATATGTATAAATATGAAATTTTGCATATAAATACATTTTTCCCGATAAAAAATAATTATCTTAGTATCTATTAATTCGTATTAGGGTTTTTACTACTGTCGATTTTACTTTATGTTACTTTTACAGTTATGATAATTATCTACTGCTTCCAAAGATGATATTACCACCGATTGATGTAGGCGTAAGAAACATATTGAAGAACTATAAACTTTTAACCTTAACATCAATACCACTAACATGTTAGGTGAGATACTCGACTAGTGTATCTACAAAATTATAATATTTAAAACCAAAATAAACTTTTACCAAATTATAATTTCTGTATTTCCATGACGAAGGCATAATGAAATCAAATGAGTTCGCTAACGGCAGAAAAAGTAGTTTATTAAAAGCCAAGAAAATAGATAAACGACAACAATCACAAGAAGGAATCATTATACTTAACCAGTAAGCACACAGCAGTTCATGCCGAATCTGCGGCCGCCAACTGGTCGTCAGACCAGAGATTTTAAAAAGCGTCTCTGACATCCAAAGCAAATAATTGTATTTGATTAAGGAACTGCAGTAAAAACGGATATAGACTTGAATCGATGAGTGGAAGAAGAGTCCAAGTGACCATTTTTAACATTTTAAAACCATTTTGTTAAAATAACATTCATCCATCGACTGAGCCGTGGTATAGGAAGACATAGCATTTATTTTAGATCTATAATTATCCCCTAAATTTTTTGCTTATCATTTCCGGACACCCTGTATATTAATATATATTTTTATAGTGTTGGAGACCAAGAATGGGGTATAACAATAGACATGTTATATGATAGAATGTCACCTACAGTGAGATGTAGGTGCGTCGCAAAGGTACGATTATGAATGAAATAATTTGTATAATATCTTGCTTGATTTACGATAAAAAATTTAAGTGTATATCTACGATCATAATAAACGCATAATTTTTTACGATTACAAACTTTTATTTAATTTTATTATGTATTAAATTTATTTAACTTTATGTGTGCTCTGTCACAATAAAATATATATATACCCACCCAATGAAACATGAATGCAAATTTATTTAGAACAACAGGCGGTAAAAATTATTAAAGTTTGCAATGTCAAAGAATGCCAAAATGGGGTATTCGACTTCAGTTTCTAAAGTTATATAAGCGAAACAAACAACAATGTTAGACGAAATGGGTTATTTGGGACCTCTACATCCTAATTTGACCAAAATTAAGAGGAAATGTAGGTAATTTATATTCGTGTTTATATGTTCTGTTAAATTTGAAATATTTTGTTGCGATAGAACCTCCTAATTCTTCCAATTAAAAGTTTGTTGATTTTGTTATCCAAGCATTTACGCTTGAATCCTTTACATGAATTCTTTCTTGGCGATAACTTGGCGGCGGCACGCAAAGAAAGTGATTTATTTATCGAGCTTTGTATAATTTAATTAGAGACCGACCGAAGGTTCGGTTTCGGTTTCGGTTTCGGCTAGATTCGGCCAAAAACTCTAGGTTCGGTGACAGTTTCGGTTTCGGTCAAAAACCGGCCGAAACTGAAAATCTTGTTTCGGTCGGACACTAAATTTAATATTAAAATAATTTAAAATTAGAAATGCACTAAAAAAAGTAAGAATCTCCTTAACAAAACCAAGTGGTTTTAGGGTAACAGAGTACACTTGAGTAAAATATTATGAAGGCCTGAACTACATAAGCATTTTGACTTTTCTATAGCATCGATTCCGTCTTACCCAGATTGTATTCGATTGGAGAAAAGGTTGGCGGCATTTTATCGGTATAGGTATATGATTGCTTAGTTTTACCTATTTCCAGATTTTGGTCTTAATGATGGATCCAGGAATAACCAGTTAAGCCAAGTTTTAAACTCGGCAATACTGCGAGGTTAGTTCAACACTCGATAAAAGGGAAGAGGTAGAGTAAAAGTGGAATAATTGGAGAAAAGAGACCGGAGAATGAACAGAGTTTTTAGTAGAATCTTTTTAATTGAAATACCATAAGCAAAAAACGCGTGTGGAAAATGCCTTAAAGTTTGACCCTTAAGGTGGGAGTATCAACATGCTTGCCAACATGTAACCTATTTCGCGTAGATTTATTAATGTTTTCTAGCTTTTACACAAAAATATCGGGTAAGATTTTTTTTAACATTATTATATCATTGTTCGTTCACTCTACAATTCTCCCAAAATTAGCAATGAAATAAATTGATATTTTTGTAATATATCAGATATTACCTAAGTAATGTGCCGACAATACTGATTTTATTTAAATGTTACTCAATAAAATAATAAACTTGAAAAAATAACGCGAAATAGGTTATAGGTTGGCAATAAATTAAACGACGTTAAGAATTCCACCTTAACAGTCGTTTGCCAGCCATTCTCATACCTAAACTCCTTCAAAAAACAAATTAATCCCTGATATTTAATTCGATATTCCGGGTGGATGCATGAAAAAATAAAATTTCAGACGTTATAAAAATTATTTTATTTGATCGAATAAAACGACGCGCCGCCTCTGAACGTTAAGGGTGTAAAAATTCATAATCCTAACCCCTACCCAAGCAGGGAGGTCCCAAGAGATCGAAATCGCTGATATTTGCAGCCCTAGCGCAATTGGGCCGTGATTATGGGCCGTGACGGGCCATACCACTTGATTATGTGGCCCTTATTATCACAATATTGTTGCTTCCGCGCTTTGTATTATGATTGTTTTCTGAGTACCGTGAAAAGGGGCGGGAATTTACACCCTCTGATTTTGTTGACGAACTTAATTAATACTGTGTTCATAAAACATTACGTTGTTTGTTTTCATTTTTTTTTATCTACAACCAGTTAATCATGGGCACATAATACTTATGATAGTAATTATACACCTAGGACACTTCTAATTTACCATAAAACATCTGGGACTATTACGAATTTGTTGAGTACAGAGGAAGTAGTTGGGTGTTTTGCATTTTTGTAGCCCAACCAACCTGTCCCAACACGCTAAACTATCTTTAATATTGTTTATAGATTTAAGAAGTCATACCATGCAGCCTTTTATTTTTCACCATAAGCTAATGAAAATGAATCATTTATAATAAAAGTATATTAAAGTTTAATAAGAAGCGCTTTTAGATCACGCGATGACGAGCCACGAAGTGGCGAATTTTTGAACTGACACGTGCGCTAAAATGTTTTATAAAACTTGTGCTTTATACATTTTTTTCTATTTCAGCTTTTATGATCAAGAATAATTAGTTTTGTATTGAACTTTTTATGAACGTGAAATAGACAAAATAATTATTGTGGAATTTTTTAATGCAATAAATAATTGGTTCAAAAAAGGTTTTGTCTGTTTCCTTCCGCCAAACTCATCCCCAGACGCAATAAATAATTGGTTAACAAAACAACATAAAATAATAAATAATTCTAAAATGCGAAATTCCAAGTTTAGTATAGTTAGTGTTTTTCTTAAAACAAAGCGTTTCGATAGAAGACAACCACATTTGACATGAACAGCTGATCTGGTTTCGTCGTTAAAGTTTCCAGATCAGCAGTGGGCTGTAGCAAGCTCACGCCGTCAAGTTGCTTTATATTATTTTCTTCCAATTTTGGTGTTTTTTTTAAGTGTTTCTGGGGCTGTTTTTGTGTAGTGTGTGTTTTAAACATATTACTTTTGGATTATATTTCAGAGACAGATTTTCTTGGTGATTATTATTTAGGTTTATTAGTGACTACAAACACCATTTTGGTTAACTCATCTATTGTCAAATCAACTTATCGTTATATACAGGATGTTTCATAACTAAGAAATAAATATAGCAACAGGAGATAGTAGACTTGAAAAAAACATTTATGCTTAAGCACGGTTAATTTTCAATAAATATCTTTCGTTAAGAAAGGTGTTTATTCAAATGTTTCTAACGATCTAGCATTTAAACGCAATTATCTCAAAAACTAATTGAAATATAGAAATTAATAAAGTACAACTTTTTTACGTATAAATGATCCCTCTTTCATAATTTGAGATAAAGCGGTCAGAAATGTGAGAGAAAAGATATATGCGAGAATTTATCAAACTCATATTGGGTAGCTAGCGTTCTCTAGGAGGAGGTATCTTAAACTCATTATGGAATCCTCCTTCTTGCCCTCAAACACAAAATTTTATTCATATGCGCTTAACATCAAATCATCGTCAATTTTATAAAGTAAAAATATTTACTTGGATCACCCTGTATCTCTTTAACCGTATGAGAAATTAAATTAAACGATATATTTTCAAGTCCACTATCTCCTGTTGCTGTATGTGTATAGCCCCTTAGTTACGGGACACCCTATATAAAATTCCCACAAAAGTAACAATACAAAAAGGGTATTGGGCGTGCACCACAAAGCTTACACCTCGCAAAAATGCATTACTTTTTTCCTTGTATCATAAATACATAAATACCCAATATTTGCTTTAGTTTTATAATGTTTTCATTTAATTATTTTGCTGGGTACGAGTAGGAGGAAGTTGCTTAAGATGGGGTGGACGGCTAAGACGGGGTATGTGGTTTTTTCTTAAAAGTACTAGCGACATCTATACTAAAATAGCCTAAATAGGTTTCTTAACCCAAACGCACCATTGATAAAACTTTCTGAGAAGATATCTTTGTTTATGTATTTAATATGGCCGAAATTGAAAATTCAACGGTATTGCTGTTTTGTTCTGTTTTTTAGAGGAGAAATAAATAGTTGATAACAATAAAAAACAGAAAGTCAAAAAGGTGTTAAGTAAGGTAGAAAATAATATCGGGAGCAAAGGTAAAAGAAAAATGCCAAAGAAAACACAAAAACAGAAAGTTCTTCTAGAGTGGAACAGAGGAAAATGCCTTCTGCCTATATACTGCGACGACTTATTTTCTACCTCTAGAAGTATGAAGGGGTGGATCCAGTGTGAGAAGTGCAAAAACTGGGCACATGGTATGTGCAGGAATTGGGCCAAATGATTGCGATACTTTTACGTGCGATTTATGTCAATAATTTAAAGACTTTTTTTAAAACATTTGAAACCTATATTTTATTATGCATTTTTCGTTGGTTGTTATTATTAAGACTATCTGTTCCATTTAGAAGTAGTGGATTTATAAAAAAACAAGCATCATTAAATATACCCTATTTTACCCGACGGGAAATCCCATCTTATACGCACATTCGGTTAAGATGGGGTAATAGACACTGCAATGAAAATGCATTTTTACTCTCTTTTTCCTTAAAATAGTTTAGTTTAACAATGATTTATAGATAGTATATAGTATTTATAGGTAATCTACTGACATCAAAGAACATAATTTTTAAATCCGGACATATAATATACCTTTTAATCCTAAGTACCCCGTCTTAGGCAACTCTCCCCTATGTTAATATTTTATTTTATAAATAATAAAATTATTATCTATGCGATATCCGTACAAAATATTACATCCCTTACAAAATTTAACAGATGGCGAAGACGAAGGTAATATTTTACCTTACTTAGTCCGGTTCTGTTTCTGTAGCCAACCGCTTAACGTAAAATATACCAGACCTTAACAGGGTGACATTAATCACAGGTGATGAGGCAATTGCTTAGATTTATTTGACTTTATTACTGAATTACTGAAGTAAATAAGTATCTTTTGCATTGCTGTACCAGAAAATAAATTGTTTGTTGTTGTTCACGCCGCACGCCGGTAACACTGATTCATCTGTTGTCCTTATTTTGGGCATTCAAACATATTTTAAACTCTCTCATTCTAACAAAAATTGCCACAGTAACTTGGAGTTACAATCAGGCCGGCATGTTCTCGTACCCACTTCTTTTAAATCGAGAAGGATAATATGCTTAAAACCGACTTTCTATAAATTGAAAAATAATTTTAATCATCGAATTGAATGGAAACATGCCGGTACTGAAATTAGCGAATTAAAATGGTACAGCTTTTTTTCTGAAAAATCACCAACAAGAACTTAATTTAAATATTCTGCATTATTACAGCTTTAACCGTTAAATTGCTGGTCGGAAACGTTGAATAATTATTAGTTGCCAAAGTTTAAATTAATAACATAATTGCGAGCTCAGGTGAATAACGAACAGAAATGTGATTATTGCAAGTAGAGCTGAAGTTAAATAAAAATATAAGAAATAAATGTACCAATGGCAAGCGCGGGATTTGGTGAACCTAAATTTGATCCAATTTAAAAAAAAATAGGTCGTAGCCCACATACTAAGGCCTCTTTCACATCATCAGGTTTAGCCGGTCCGGTTTCAAACCGGACAAGTAATGGACCATTCGTTTAAATATAGCTCTTCACAGGTTCAGGTTCGGCGACCGGTTGCAGCCGGATGGGTCGACTGGAACATCCGGTTCCCTGACGCCGGACGAAGTGTTCAAGTTCACACTTGCCGGTTATTGTCTTCAGGTTTTAGTCTGTAGTCTGTGGTAGTTTATTATTTGTTTTAACTCTGGCGAGGAAGGTACGAACGCTTACCTGATTTGAGTTAAGCTACGCATTTCTTTTGGACCGATGCAATTCCTCATTTTTGTATTTTGACGCTGTAAAACTGGCTGTAATTTAGTATGTAGTTTTTCAAAAGACGAAACAGATATTTATAAAGTAATTAAAAAAAAAATTTCGTCACTTCTTAATTCCTTATACAAAATTTGAAAAGCACCAATCTCGTCACGTGATTGAAGTAGAAGGTGTACCCAAAGTCCCCTTTTAACATTTCTTTGCTTTTTACGCTTTCTATACAAATACCAGAAAGCTATAACAGCATTACGATCCATCATCGAAACGTGGACAAAAGTTTATTAATAAGGACAATACCTGACCCGATGAAAACCTGATATATTTTTATTTTTACTTCAGGATTCTGTCCGGTTTAAAACCTGACCGGCGAACCTGATAGTGTGAAAGAGACCTGAGGCTTTGTTGGCAGCAGTGGCGCAGCCAGAATTTTGTATTAAGGGGGGTTTTCAAAAAAAAAGAACAGGATTTCAAAATTTTAAAAACTAAAACTAAACCAGGGTCGATAATTTTTGAAACCAAAAAAAATAATAGTAGGATGAAACCCATTGGAAAAGGAAAAGAATATAACAAAAATAAAAGGAAAAATAATCTACGGGCGATTCGAGGTCGGGGAGTGGAAGGGGTGAGTTTTTAAAGGTAGAAAACGATTTATCTTGATTTCCGGCAAAACTACAAGTCCTATGGAAAAACGTTAAATGGCAAGTTGTAGGTAATAAAAAGATTTACAACTTTTGTATTTACACTTTTTTCACATAACCTCAAAATTTATGTGAAAAATTCAAATAACCAAGTTTTTGGTTTTTTATTTTTAACTTTTACAAGAAAAATAAATTTGTTGAAAATTTACTTTTTTATGTCCCAAACACACTGTAATTTTTTGATTTAAAATATTTATTTTTTCACTTTATTTTGACTTAATATCGAAAAAGCACCCTGATTTTTAATCGAAAACTCTCACGTCAAAATATCTGCTTTTTTAAAAAAGTCGGTGGGCTTTTTGTTCGTTGAAATCTCTGCTTTCTAATGGTGTGAAAAAAATATACATTACTATGGTAAATGTTCTCAAAAAATGCAAAGAAACGAAAAAAACTCGAATCCGAATTTTTTTAAAAATTATTATGTACATACAATTTTGAGCTATTTATTAAAATTTATACTTTAATTACTCGAAAAACGTAAGATTCTATGTTACATTGATAAACAAAAAAATTACAAATCCATAAAACATAAAGATCGCAAAAAATATGCGAAAATAGTTGTTCTAAATATAATTAAAGGTAGGATTTAAAGGAGATTTCATCACATTTACCATAGTAATGTATATTTTTTTACACCATCAGAAAGTAGAGATTTCAACGAACAAAAAGCCCACCGACTTTTTTAAAAAAGCAGATAATTTGACGTGAGAATTTTCGATTGAAAATTGGGGTGCTTTTTCAATATTAAGTCAAAATAAAGTGAAAAAATAAATATTTTAAATCAAAAAAATTACAGTGTGTTTGGGACATAAAAAGGTAAGTTTCACCAAATTTCGTAAAAAAAAATTTTTCTTTTAAAAGATAAAAATAAAGTTTTTACCATTTTCAAAGGCTTCAGCCCTGGTCTAAACCGTAAAAAACCTTCTTAGTCTGGGCGTCTGGGCGTCTGGGCGTCTGGGGGGGGGGGGTTTAACCCCTAAACCCTTGCTGCGCCACTGGTTGGCAGCTTTGCTCGGAGAGCCGCTCGACAAACCAAATGGTGCACGCGAGACTACAGTTTTATACATCAGTCTAATAAAATTCTACTTAATAAGAAAAGGAAAACAGTTTTCCCATAAATCAGCTGAAACTGGACCAGGGAGATTGGTTTAATTATTTGCGAATTGATGACGAACTCTATTGTACTCTTTTTAAATTAGTAACCCCTTTTATCATTAAACAAGACACGCAGTTAGGACAAGCTATTACACAATTAATTTTTACCTTTTATTTAAGTTTTTTTGAATTTTGCATGTCAGATAAAGCAATGGAAGATTCTTATTCCGCAAAACCCATCATTAGTATTGGACTTAATAATTTATGGACGGAATTTACCATCTCAGTTAACCATGCTGCATATTAGATAATCATAATATGCAATGTTAAACGACAAGAACAATATTACACCAAAAGCTATTTACATTTTTGATAACTACATTACTGATTTTGAGTGGTAAGTATATGCTTTATTAACCGTAGCAAGCAAATATTCCTATGAATTTCGTCAAGCTTCGTTACAACAAACTGCCAGTCGAAACTAATACAGTATATAAAACCAGATTACACCCCCAATAGAACTTGATAATTACTGTGAGTATTCAGAGCAATAATGGCTATAAACCATTCTTTGGTAGCATTAACTCCTATTTCCTATATTACCGTGATATTTTCACTACACAACTGCCTAGCAATTTTCGTTTTATATATAGCAAAGCACGTTGCTGTCACATATAGTATTAAACAGTTGCATAAAAAGTATGTGAATTCTTATAAGGAATAGAAGGCTTTTTTTCAGCGTGGCTTCAGGCAGACGTTTAAAATTTTTAACTAAAAACTAGACTAGAGTTATTTGATAATCATGGGCATGCTTATAGTAAGAATTTAGATGTTTATCAGAAGTGTTCAATTATAAGTATAAGAGAAATCAGAATCAATATGGTATGTGTGTTGCCGATAATCTCCATCCATCCATCTAAATAAATAGATAATACACATACTTTTCAGACTTTACAATATTCTTTAAATGTTAAAAGCTAAAAGTCGCTAATAATATTGAAATTAAAACATTTACATAAAAAATAGGTAAATCATGCATAAATTTGATTTAAGAAAACTTAATCCTAAATTACGAAATATAAATGGAACAAGTTGCCTTGAATGCTTATCTTTACCAATATCTAAATTAAAGATAATTTTAATTATCTTTTTTAAATATACGTGTAGTTCCGTATAAAAATACTTAATTTGACTTGGTAAAATCGGTTTTTTCATGTGTTTAAACTGAAACCGTGGAACATTTTTTTTTCTCGCACCATGCGGTAGGGTCAAAATTAAATTTTAGTGAAAAAGCCCATCGACTTGAATTCCCGAAAAATTTTGTAATGTATAAAGGTAAAATACCCATATGGTTATGTCTTTTTAATATGACTATTCTTAAACTTTTGTCTTGGAATTTACTTTCTATAAAATAGGTGTTTATTGGAATTTTTGAAGTATTTTAATATGATTGCGTACAATTAAACTGGTAGATAGGGTCAAAATATCGAATTAAAAAAGAAAACTAGAAAACCGAATAATTAAATTCAACATAGTAACTACATTGCCTTAAATCACACCCCATATAAAGAAGTTTTCTTTATTGTTCAGTAAATGTTAATTAATTAAAAATTTCATAGTGATTTTCAGAAACAAAATGTTTCGTCCCATGATACCTTTTACCCTTAATAAACCACTTATAGACCAGTGCTGAAGCCTTTGAAAATAGTAAAAAGTGAAAAAAAATAATAGTAGGATGAAATCCATTGGAAAAGGAAGAGATTAGAACAAAAATGAAAGGAAAAATAAATTACGGGCGATCCGAGGTCGGGAAGGGGGGAAGGGGGGGAGGGGGGGTTTAAGGGTAGAAAATGATTTATCTCGATTTCCGGTAAAACTACAAGTCCTATGGAAAAACGTTAAATTGCAAAGTTGTAGGTAATAAAAAGATCTACAACTTCTGTATTTACAATTTTTTCATATAACCTCAAAATGTATGTGAAAAATTCAAATAACCAAGTTTTTGGTTTTTTATTTTTATCTTTTACAAAAAATTTTTTTTATCCACGAAATTTGGTGAAAACTTACCTTTTCATGTCCTAAACACACTGTAATTTTTTTGATTTAAAATATTTATTTTATAACCTTATTTTGACCTAATATCGAAAAAACACCCTAATTTTCAATCGAAAATTCTCACGTCAAAATATCTGCTTTTTTAAAAAAGTCGGTGGGATTTTTGTTCGTTGAAATCTCTACTTTCTGATAGTGTTAAAAAAAAATATACATTACTATGGTAAATGTTCTCAAAAAAATGCAAAGAAACGAAAAAAACTCGAATCCGAATTTTTTTTTTTTTTAGATCAATATGTACAATTTTGAGCTGTTTATTAAAATTTATACTTCAATTACTCGAAAAACGTACGATTTCATGTTACATGGCTAAAAAAAAGTATAAATTTTAATAAATAGCTCAAAATTGTACATACATATTGATCTAAAAAAAAATTTCGGATTCGAGTTTTTTTCGTTTCTTTGCATTTTTTTGAGAACATTTACCATAGTAATGTATATTTTTTTAACACTATCAGAAAGTAGAGATTTTAACGAACAAAAAGCCCACCGACTTTTTTAAAAAAAGCAGATATTTTGACGTGAGAATTTTCGATTGAAAATTAAGGTGTTTTTTCGTTTTTTCGATATTAAGTCAAAATAAGGTTAAAAAATAAATATTTTAAATCAAAAAAATTACAGTGTGTTTAGGACATGAAAAGGTAAGTTTTCACCAAATTTCGTGGATAAAAAAATTTTTTGTAAAAGATAAAAATAAAAAACCAAAAACTTGGTTATTTGAATTTTTCACATACATTTTGAGGCTATATGAAAAAAGTGTAAATACAAAAGTTGTAGATCTTTTTATTACCTACAACTTTGCGATTTAACGTTTTTCCATAGGACTTGTAGTTTTACCGGAAATCGAGATAAATCATTTTCTACCCTTAAACCCCAGATGAATTTTCTGAAATAGGGGTACTTTATTCTTGTAGAAGTTTTATATTTTTTGGCCTACCCTGTATGCCGTTTGACTTGCAACCATTCCAAGTACACCTAATATGATTATCGAACATGCACCAACTTTTATCAAGAATAAAATTTTCTGAGAAATCGGTAATAAAAAAAAATCCCATATGTTGTACACTTAAACAACCACACTGTATAAAACTAGATTAGGTACACCCCTAATAGAACTTGATAATTACTGTGAGTATTCAGAGCAATAATGGCTATAAACCATTCTATGGTGGCAATAACTCTATTATAATACCTATTTTCTATTGGCTAAATTACCGTGATAGTATCACGGTCACACCAGATGAAAAATATCCAAAAGTAAGCATAGCTGTATTGATAAACAAGCTGTTTGTGTGTCTGAATGCGCGCGAAATTCTAGTTATATCCAGTGGCGATACATAAATTTTCAAAAATAATTTATGGATATTCGTAAGCTGGGTATGAAAATTATTAGAAATAAACAATATCTTGATTTATATTCGAGTCAATAAAATATATACGACCCGTAACGTCTAGTTTCAATTCAATGATAATTTATCGACATTGCCGTCCTTTAATAAAGTTGATATAGAGGTTTGTAGTTTTGCAAAAAGTACTGTGAGATTTCTGCACATATTAAATAAATACCGATGCAGATGACTCAAAGAGGAAAATATATTGCAATTGATTGCTTTATTAATACTTTAATTATTATTGGTTTCTGTCAAAACCGCGGCATTGGCTAAATAAATCTAGATCTATTTCCACTGCCGTTCGTTAATCACATAAAATTATTTGCTCGGATATCAAAGACGCTCTGAAAATCGCCTTGTCTGACCAATTGCATATAATTCCAGATATTCTAGAACCGCTCCAAGCAAGAAAACAGCTTGAGGCGAATGTATTAGACGCTGCAAAAAGAGGGTTTCAAAACCGCATGACGCGACCCACTGCTGTGTGTGTGTTTTTTCTATAAATATTTACCTCTAGATAAGCAAACAATAATCAAGAAGTGGCAAATTTATCGCCTCGCGCATGTAAACAAAGCTACACACGATTAGACATGCGCACTGCAACATTATCATCTGACGAATGGGAAAATAGACAGGTCTGGGCTTTAAAATCTAAGTTCTTGCTCAAGAAAAGTTGGCCTTCAATTTATTTTTAAGTGTAAACAGCTAAAATTTGCCTCAAATTCTTGTCAAAAAATTTTTGATTTTTACAATTTGGCAAAAACTTGGGTACGTGTAAAACATTTTCAAGCACAATTTCTTGTTCAAGAATTTGAAAGAGTTTTTATTTTTACCCTAGAACGTGACCCGTGAAATACTTTCACCCTTGGATTAATATAAACATATCTAGGTATTTACTTTTTTTTTATATATACAGTGAGGACCAGAAGTCCTGCATAAATTCGATAAAAAATTAGGGATGCATTTTTCGGAAAAATGCTTGAACACGTAAATTTTTATTTTCATTTACGAATCTTTTGACGTGAAAGTTTAGTATACAGGGTGACACATGTTAAAGATATAACATAATTCGGTATTTTTTCTTATGGAACACCCCGTATATTTTTCGATTTTATCATCTATGTATGTATGTATGTATGTATGTATGTATGTATGTATGTATGTATGTATGTATGTATGTATGTATTTATCAAAGATAAAAATATTAAAAACTACTCTATTCATAGTAGCTGTTCAAAATGTGCTCCATTGACTTCCTGGTAGCAAGCAAGCCGCAATTTAAACTCTTCAAACATTTTATGTATCATTACACGGGTTATTAATTGAATTTCATATCTGATATTATTTTTTAATTCTTTAACACTGTTGGGTTTGTTCGTATACACTCTATGTTTAAGATAGCTCCATATAGAAAAGTCTATTGGAGTTAGGTCCGGCGACCTAGCAGGCCACTCTATTTGCCCCCTTCGCCGTATCCAACGACCCGGAAATACGACATTTTAATATTCGCGCCCTGCCCTTCTAAAGTGTGTTGTTGTTGAAACCAAACAAAATGGATTTTCTTCAATGGATAGATAGATGTTTAATTTTTTATCTTCAGAAATTGAAGGCCGACCGGACCTAGGAAGATCTCATACCTGTCCCGTTTCTCTAAATCTCTTCTCGATTCTGCTTACGTTGGACTGAGATATCTGAATGTCTTGATATTTTATATTAAATAGTTCACAAACTTCCCTTTGAGTCCTAATACGATCACCACATCCTGTCATAATTAAGACACCTATTCTCTGAGTTTCAGTCAATTTAACCATTTTCTTTTGTTAATTTTCAATTTTATTTAGTTAAGTAGTACGAAACAAAATGCTGCCTGAGACAAGATTAAGGGCGGGTTTATCAGTGCACGGCTAAAGTTTCGGCTTCATAGCTGTCAGTCAACTATGACTGGTTCGACGTTTAGATGGCCAGCAGCTAACACTTGACCGACAGCTAAAGTACATAACCGTGCACTGATAAACCAGACCTTAATGTTACTTGATAGCTGTCAGCTATAAACTGACAACTAATGACAACAAATTTGAAGGACTATTTTAATAGCTATTTATACAATAAGCTGCGAAATGAGTGTCTTTTAGGCACGCGACGTGAAAATTGTCCAACGAGTTGGACAACACGTCAAAGTGACTAAAAGACATTGTTTCGTAACGAATTGTTTACAATATTTTTTCTACTGAGGTTTTATAATAAAAAACTTAATTTTACTAACATTTTATTACCTATGTTTCATTTACACCTTTCATGTCAAAAAAATCGACAGTTGTCAAAAAAAATTTTAAAGATTTTTTTGTCAAAAACTGCGACAAATATAAAAGTAAAAATGAGTAATTTAGAGGACTCAGACATTGAAAATGCCGCAAATGAGGCAATGGTGTACCTTGTTCCCCAAAAATCAAGAAGTTTGTATGAGGGCACATACGAAAAATTAAAAAAATGGTGTGAAGAAAAAAAGGTAAAAAACTTATCAGAAAAAGTCTTTTTGGCATATTTTTCACTATTATCCGATGCCTATAAGCCATCAACTTTGTGGAGTACTTACTCAATGCATGCAACCCAAACGATGGTTTATTTGAATAAAAATGTTGAGATGAAGACATTTACAAATCTAATCGCATTTTTGAAAAGAAAATCTACGGGGTATAAACCCAAAAAGTCGAAAGTTTTTTCTAAGGAACAAATAGAAAGGTTTGTCAAAGAAGCAGACGATAAGAACTATTTATTGGACAAAGTCATACTTATTGTGGGAATATCTGGAGCATGTCGCAGAGAAGAACTCACATATTTAAATATGAATAATATCGAAATTTCGGAGTCTTTAATTAAAATATCCATTCCAAACACTAAAACAAATGTTGCAAGCAACTTTGTAATTAGCGAAGGCTCTATTGACTGCATCAACTTCTTGAATATTTTCCGAAAGTACGCGCAGTTACGTCCAGCACACATAACCCATGAAAGATTTTTTATCGCATACAGAAACTCCAAATGTTCCAGACTTCCAGTGGGTATTAATACCATTGGAGCAACACCAAAGAAAATTGCTGAGTTCTTGGAGTTTCCAAACGCTAAAGAATATACAGGCTACTGCTTTCGAAGATCTTCAGCAATTTTACAAAGAGAAATATCTCAACGTACTGTTTTAGGTTACCCCAGCATTAATTTTAATAATATAAGTAACTGTACTGTTAATATTTATAATAAATAGGTAAAACTATAGTCTGTGTTTATATAGCTATTATTTGTAAATAATTACTTATTATTAGCTGTTTCATTTGCCCCTTTCAAAAATTGACACCTGCCAAAAAATATTAAATTATACCTAGTCTGTGGTTACGTTTTAATTGTAAAGAATTACCTGCGTTACTTTTAAGCACGTTGCTCCTGGTAACGTGCTTAAAAGTTTTTTAAGCACGCTGCTTTTAAAAGGAGGTTATTAAAAAACCATAATGACAATCGAAAAGAGGTTATTATAAAACGTCAGTAGAAAAACCTATTTAAATAATAAAACCCAAGGTGACTTTAAAAAAACTACTATTCAATCGAAAATGTCTCGATAAATAATCTTTCACATTAGGCGTATGATATGCTATATCAGATAATATGTTTAGAATGTTTATTAGAATTAAAAAATCGAATAGGAAAAAATACCAAATTATGTCATATCTTTAACATGTGTCACCCTGTATACTAAACTTTCACGTCAAAAGATGCATAAATGAAAATAAAACTTTCCGTGTACATTTTTCCGAAAAATGCATCCCTAATTTTTTATCGAAATTATGAGGATTTCTGAGAAAATTCCGCTTTTGTTTGGTCACTACAGTTAAGCCCCCAAACGGCCAACCTAGAAACTTAAAAATAGTTTCCTGCAATTTTTATTTGTCTCAAGATACTAGCCGGCATCCCTATTTAGTTGTACACTCGGTACATATTATGACCAGTACTTACAACAGCTTCGATAAAAAATTTGTCAACGTAATGATGATGTATATTATAATAACTACCAAAGAGATCAAAAGATATTTAAACTATTTCCGATCCGATCTTAATCACCATCTGAATAAGAAAATCCGACTTTGATTGACATGAGAGCCTTTCTGCGTCATTTTTGTCACGGAGAACAAGTTTTTCTTCAAGAAAATTCAGTTACGTGAGCACTTGCAAGATGAAAACAATTTCAAAAACAATTTCTTTTTCCGTAATAAAATAGATGCAGACGCGGAAACCTTGATTTAAAATGCGAATAATTTACTTATTCCATTAAAGAATTTTAATACTAAATTACACCTTTTACATTATCATTCTATGGAATTGCCGATGAAAATATCTCAGGCTCTGATTTATAGTCATTTTTGTTGCTAATATTTAATTTAAAATGATTGTCTTTTACTGCACAAAAACATTAAATTAAGTGAAGCTTGGACTTTTATTTAGCTGAATGTTTTTTCCTTTGATTACGTTTGTTTAAATACTACTTGACTTGACCCCATAAAGTACTCAAAATTGTCTTCTTCTACAGTGTGACCAGTAAAGTCCGCATAGTATGAGATTTTTTTTTTATTAATAACTTTATTCGAAATTTGACTTTGGCATGTTCTGCTTCGATCGAGATAAAAAGTAAGCAAAAAAATAGTAGTCAAATTTCAATTTTTTCCAAAAAATAATTCAAAAGTGGCGTTATTTCTAAAAGTATCGAAAAACGTTATTAAAATTTTTTTTTTAAATGCAGTTTCTAGCTCACATGCAAAATTTTAGCTGCATAAGATAATTTTGATTTTTCACCCATATTTTGTAAATTGCACCACTTTTGCAAAATAAGACTCAACGCAACCTACATAAAACTTCTTAGTTTTGACAATGCTTTATTTCAGATAAATTTTCTTGAAAGTAGCGCCATATTAAATGTGTGTTTTTCTACAAAATCAAAATTGGGCTATTAAAATTTGGTCGCATGTGATGCAAAGTTTATTTGTTTTTGACCCTGTATAAGGTAACTGCATAAAATAAGTATTTTTGAAAACGTAGTTTGTGTCTGAAAGTAATACACCTTAATATTAAGACAAAAAAGAACACAGTGTCATCAGTAAAGTGTTCATTAAGTGGAAAATAAATTTTAGCGGTGGGTAAAAAATTAAAATTATCTTATGCAGCTAAAATTTTGCATTTGGGCTAGAAACTGCATTTTAAAAAAACTGTTTCTAATAACTTTTTTCAATAGTTTCAGAAATAACCCCACTTTTGAGTTATTTTTTGGAAAAAATTAAAATTTGACAGATAATGCGAATTACGTGACTACTATTTTTTTACTTAATTTTCATCTCGATCGAAGCAGAACTTGATGACAAAGTCAAATTTCGAATAAAGCTATTAAAGAAAAATCCCATATGATGCTGACTTTACTGGTCACACTGTATATAACTGAATAGTTTTCTTCTTTCTTTGTCTACTTACAACTTGTCATAAATTAATGAGACAGGATGTTATTCCTTGGAAGCAAAGTATGAGAAATTATCGTCCATTAATCAAGACAATTTGCCTTTATCAAGCAGCTACCGATCTTACTTACTCTAAAATGGCAAATTCCCCGGTAAATATTTAGAGGTATTATAATTGGATACCAGCGGTATATAGAAAATTTTTCCTTAATACATGTTATTTATTACTGCTCGTTGTGGGTATACGAATGTACATCGTCATCGTTAAATGTTCTATAGTATGTAGGTAATATACACAATACACATGTTATGGAAATTACTTATTATATTTAAATAGGTTACTCCTTGGGTATCCTAGGGAATACTCTATGCTTTTTTTTATCTAACCGTCTAAAAGGTTGGGTAAGGACCCCTAAAATCAGACCGAATTTCCCGCACGCCAAAGCTTCGTACAGTAAACGGTAACAAAAAATATAATTAATTTGTGTTGGGCTACATGCTTGGTGAAACTGTTGTTTCATTGCACAGGAATGTTTCACAAATTTAATCAGTTTCCTGACACGTGTTTCGGCCCTTACGGATCATTGTCAAAGGAGTACGAGAAGATACTAAATTCTACGTGACATTATTATAAAAAGGTATTTATATCATATATTATGGTAACTAATAACATGTCATAAAATTAAAATTAGGATTAAAAGATTGAATGGTCAACTGTGGGTTTTCCTAACTTTTAAAGGTGAAAAGGTACAGATACATATTTAGTCCTAAATAAGTGTGCTATTAAGAATGAGGAAAGCACCTGAAGGTATTTCGGTTTGATTATTAACAACATTACATTTGTTTTTTATGGCTTTTTTGATAGCTATTGTTTCTAGTAGATTTAGTTTGCCGCTTTTGTGTACGTATATATGGGTTTTATGTTGTTAGAGATTGAGTGATTGTTTTTTATGCAGTGATCCGCTAGCCCTGTTTTATTTTGTTTTTTTAAAACAGATGCTTTGTGTTCTTTACGCCTGGTGTCAAAATTTCTAGTTGTTTGTCCAATGTAGATAGCATCGCAGGCAGTTGTCACATCTTATATGGTAGACCCCACGTTGTAAAAGTTTTTTTAGTTTCTATTTTAGCAATCAAACGAAATACCTTCAGGTGCTTCCCTAATTCTTAATAGGACACTTATTTAGGACTAAATATGTATCTGTACCTTTAAAAATTAGGAAAACCCACAGTTGACCATTCAATCTTCTAATCCTAATTTTAATTTTATGACATGTTTATAATTACCATAATATGATATAAATAACTTTGTAATGTCACGTAGAATTTAGTATCTTCTTGTACTCCTTTGACAATGACCTGTAAGGGCCGAAACACGTGTCAGGAAACTGATTAAATTTGTGAAACATAACAAGTAGTTATTATTTTTTCTTCCTGTGCAATGGTAACAAAAAAATATCATTTTGATTTAACTTATTGGCCTTAGCTGCTGACGCTACACTACAGAGGAATAATGGTTTAAAACTGTTTATTTGCTCGTCCTATTATTCCACTAAGGCAGCGTTTCTGCGGCCTATCATATGCTTCTGTATTAGGGGAAAACTAATAAAAACTCTGTCTAAACCACAAATATATTTAATTAAAAATTTGAAAAGTCTTAACATCAACGTAGACACGTTTCGACCTTAGAGAAGGTCATCATCAGTAATTGGAAAAAAGTACTTCAGAGTTAAGCTTTAAGACATAATATAAAATAATTTAATTTTCAAATGTGAGAACTAGTCTCAGAGGAAAAGGGCATAAATAACAGTTAAAAAAAGGATTAACTCAAGTAATAGAAAATTACGATAGAACATCAGTTAAATTTTATAAAATAAAAGTGGAATCACCAGAGGAAAATTTGACAGTTTTAGAGAGATACAAATTTGACAGATTTGCAAGAAGATTCTTCGTCAGAGTTTGCTATTAAGGTTGAAAAATAATTAATATAATATAATAATAAATAATTGTAATCCTGAAATAAAATAATTCTTACACTAAATTAAACATATTGCAACCCTAGAAGTAAACTCCGGCATGAAGAAGAATCTTCTTGTATCTCTACCTACCCAATTACATAAAGAGATATTTTTTGAAAAACTAATTTCCTTAAATATTTTCACTGTTTAATACAGAAAATTATTTAAACCATAAATAATGTTGTTCCTTCTGGGGTAGTTTCCCCTACAAACTTTTTACTACGATTTTATTCTTAAAACATTTAACCATGCCATTATTTTTTGTAACTTTTGTTTTATAGTCTTTTACAACGACTAAATTTTCAAAACTGTAAAATTTTCCATTAATTATTCTACAAATTTAAGTGTCGTTTATAACCTTGATCTACGAATTGTTTTTCCTCTGAGACTAGTTCTCACATTTGTACATCGAACCATTTATTATTATGTCGAACAAACCCCGAACTAATTTTTTCCAATTACTGATCATGACCTTCTATAAGCTCAAAACATGTTCACTTTGATGTAAAGACTTTTAAAATTTTTTATTAAAGATATTTGTGGTTTAGACAGACTTTTTATTTATTCAATTACAAAAAATTTAACCACTGAGAGAACGTAAGCAGTAAGAAATGACTCGTTGAAATATCTATTTTGCTCCCGTACTATTACGGCAATAAGCATAAATCTTCTGTGTATAATATACATATTATATATATTTTTATTTCGTGGTGTAATAAAGATAGAAATTACGCATTTTCTATTAGGAACGTCGTCTGTATAATAACTTAACGAAACTCTGTAACCATATACTTATTAGCTACTTAAGTTAATAACTAACCTACCTAAATGGCCTACCTAAATATTTATGACAAAAGCTATCCCATAATTTTGTAAGCTTACCAAATAAGCAAATTAAATTTTACGTCATCATATTAAAACTACTAATGGGCCATAATTCACCGTTATACATGGCAAAATCCTTGCCATTTTTTTTTTAAGAAATTCGTGAAATGCACATTTACGTATTGCCTTTTATCTGAGTTGGCAATAAACATACTTATAAGTACTTATAGTAAGTTTTTAAATATTAACAAGCGATTAAGCTCTTTTAGAGGAAGTCTAAATCTGTCATGCTATACTCTAGATATAATTCATTGGCGCTCACTGGCAATTCGAAGGCGCTCTTTTGGGTGCCACGCCCTTTTTTGGGTAAAATACGTATGATTGACGAGAGCGACAGCCCCCTAAAACTTCTGCAATAATACGCCGCTGGCCCTAACTAAATATTTATGAAAAAAAAAATTAGAGATTTAATTTTAATTAGTAAAAATGTATTTAAAATAAGTAACGCATATATTAATCATCCTTATACTAAAACAAAACAAAAACCTTATACAATAAGTTGTAAGTAATCACTAATAATACTAATATTTAAATAAAATTCTTCGTTTTGTTTTTACCATTTCGTCCAGAATTTCTTCCACGGTAATATCAATATCGTGGTTCGCATAAAGAACTGCCAAACCATTTAATCTGTCCTCTCCCGTGGTGCTACGCAGATATGTCTTTAAATATTTTAAATTTGAAAAGGTCCTTTCAGATGTGGCGGTTGTAATAGGCAAAGTTAAAAAAATTTGTTAAAGCCTTTTTATACTAGGAAATATATTGGCATCACATTCGGAATACACTTTGTCAAAATCTTCCTTCGGTTTTTTTTTTGCATTTTTTTATACCAGAGCTCAAGTTCAGCTTTTAACATCGTTTTATTGGAAAACTCTTCAACAACCAACGTATCAACGATAATTAGGTAAATACAAAAGCACCAAACCTCACAAACCTCAATAAATAAAATTCACAATAATTCGGTGTACAAAAGGGTAGCGGGTAGAAACATCGCTTTCAAATTAACGGACAGCTCGAGCCTTAAGTCGTGAGTGTCACGTGCCAATATGACGTTCGGGATACATTGTTGTCAGACGTAGCTTAATTTCACTATTGATAATATGATTGATGTAAATTATGTGGCAAGTTTCTAAGCTCGGGGGGGGGGGGGGGGGGGCTGCAGCCCACCCTGGTTGTGCCACTGAAATATAATTGACAGGTCGGTGAGAATTTCGCGAGACAAGACAAAAATTATGCAATCTCGTAATATATTTGTACATTTGAGCGCTAGAATTTCCCATATCTTTAATTTTGCATTTTTGCTTGCGCAGTGTTTTTATTCGTAACTGTCCCTTATTACGTTACAACAAATTTTATGTTTTAAAAAATCCTTAGGCACTCCTCATACGAGGAAACTCAAAGGAAACTATAGTAGCTTAGATATCAGCAGATTCGGCGACAAGACTACTCAAGTAGCTTATCGACATTTGGTAAGTGAAAGTCCGGATCGCCTTTTTTGTAGGAATTTACTCGACGAAGTATATAATTCGCGAAAAGAGGATTCGTTGTATACGGAAATACAGTCCACTAGTAATCATTTACATTCAAATTTAAAGTTAAAATAGGAAGTATTATTAGTTCCTATCATCACACAATTAGATGTGGAGTAGCACAAGGTTCTATTCTAGGACCCACATTCCCACATTGTTTCTTATTTATATAAATTCTATTTCAAAATTAAAATAATATGGACGAATTAAACTTTTTACCGACGACACACAATTATTTATTATGGTAAAAATATTAGGGGCATCCAATTAAATATCAAAAAAGATTTAAAAATTATATTTGACTGGTTGCAATTTTATAAATCAACTTTAAATTTTAATAAATTTTCATTTATGTACATTGACAAACAAAGACTAGATATGGAGAAGCAACCAATTTTGGGGTAAATATTAATTACAAAGATAACATAACATTTTTAGGATTATATATTGATCAAAATTTAAGCTGAAGAAAACACGTAGAACATATTCGAACTTACATTTCTCCGTTAATTGGGATATTCTTTAAAATTCTTAAAATTCGTCATTGTATATCTTTAAATTATTTAAAAAATATTTATCATGCGTTAGTATATTCAAAAATTACTACTAGTACTAAAACCTAAAATTATTAAATGTGTTCATAGATTTCCGCACTTAGAACCAGCAACAAATTTATATAAACCGAATAAATACCTAGATATAAATAATTTATATATTGTAAAAATTTGCATATTTATTTATTCTTTACTTTTAAAACAAAAAATTTCTAACATTACGTTTACAAAAGTTCATGATATTCATAGACATGATACTAGACAAACAAATTTTTTACAAACTATTAAAATAAACAGTAACTTTGGAAAACGGTCATTGTTATATAATGGATTAATATTATATATTTCTTTACCCGAAAATAATAAAACATTAAAAAAACTACCATTATTTAAATTTTATTTAAAAAAATATTTCCTAGTAAAAAACATAACTATATTATTTAATGATTGTTTATTGTTTTAATTTTCTAGGTCCTCCTCTGGCTTTCCAAATGCATGCGAAAAAATTTTGAAAATTGTAGACCATCTTTAAAATTAAAAATGCCAATAAATTACAATATAATATACAAGCTTATATTTTCCCTTATTTCTGATCGAACTAAAATGTAGAGATCCCAAATAACGTATTTCGTACAATATTTTCGTACGAATGGTTTAAATAATGTTGTTTAATTCTGGGATTTAAGTAGGAGTGAATGAATTACGAATTCTCACTTAAACTTGTTGTTGTTTTATGAGTAATTATAATTGCACTACTATCAAAAGTATTATGCGCCTATTATTGTTGTGGTTGTAGATAAAGTATCACACAACAAACATGCATGGTGTTTACACTGTGTCTGTAGGCATGCCGCATTATTATAGATTCTGTTGTTGTCCTCTCTGTTCATACCATATTATTTAATGTTAGCAAAAACACTTTCATACCGCACTACGTAGATCTTTAGTTTCCAATAAATATATCAGAGAGAGAGAAATATAAATATATTCGTAGGCGTGTTGTTACTCGAGTAATTGTCTAAGATTCCTTAGCCGATACATACGTTGTTTCTGTTCTTGCAATCGTGGGAACACTTTCTCGTTGAGTTCTAATCGATTTGCACATTGATCTATTCGAAAAATGCAACTAACTTGTAATTAGAACTAACAACGATGAAGAAATGATTCTCGAGCGTGTTTACAATTGCCTTGCACTGGTTTTTACAAATTAGGTAAATTCTTGCATTTCCAAAACACTACTAATTAGGACTTGGTTACTTGTACGATACGGATTATTTGTGTTGAATATGTAGACAAAAAATCACTAGAAATCATTTACCTTAATATTTTTCTGTTTATAGTTTAAACGGCGGATTCATCACTAGATAAATGGCAGCATGTTTATGTCCATCTAAGGATAAAAAAAAGGTCCAGGGAGTTCAAATTCCAGAAGCTTTAGTTATTCCCATTGCGTTCGACAATATATTACCAGTAAAATTAAATTAAATAGCTAAATATAAATTTGGTATCACTAATGGATAGCTATAACAGAACGTGCTGAATCAGCTTGGCTCAGCACATTTAAAAGGTTTAATGCAAAGCCTCATTAAATAGACTGGATTGTTTATATTTTAAAGCAATCAAAGATCCAGTGTTCACAATTTGTCTGGTTGGCTCTATCATCCACGATACTTAACACAACATCAAAATAATAGATGTTGCCAAACTTACTGTTAAGTCACATATTTTTGAATTCATAAAATTAATGACAAAACATGTTTTACAGGTATAGTCGCAGACCTACAAAAGTTGTCCTATTAACAAGTACCGTGCGAGCAAAAATTATTTGCATCAAAGAGGGCTTGGATAAAAAAAAACGTAGGGCTTGGTTTAGATCACAATGATATAGGGACGATATATCTAACCAAATCTAGGTTAAAATTTGGTTAAATTCATATTATGACATGATATGCCAAACTAATGAGTAATAAAATACGTAGACAAATACAAATTTATTTTTGTTGTTTACAAAATTAACAAAGTAAGAATCTACAGAAAGAAAAAGAAAAATAATTACAAAAATTGCTGAAATAGGCCAGCGCCATGCTCCAAGTATAAATTTACACGTCTCTTTTTCGAAAGTCTTGACCAGCATTTCTGAAGAAATGTTACCACATTCTAGGATAATCCTTTCTTGTAAATGTTTAAAATTTGCAACTGGTGTTTTAAAAATAGTGTTCTTTAAATGAGGAAAAACGAAGTAAACAATAACCGTTAAACAAGGTGATCTAGGTGGGAATTCAATGTCTGATCGGAAACTGATCAATCTGTCGTCGAAAAAATTGCGTAAGAAGTTAATAGTTTCGGCGGCTGTATGGGCGGTTGCACCGTCCTGTTGAAAATATCCAAAACGTAGTTCGTCATCAAGTAATTGCTCCATAAATGGATTCAAAATATTGTCTCTATACCGCCGTGCTTTAACTGTGTCATGGAAAAAAATAGGACCAACAATTCTTCTTCGGGAAACAGCTAACCAGACACTATTTTTTTGAGGGTGCAATGTGGATTCGCCCTCTTTGATGCAAATAATTTTTTGCTTGCACGGTACAAATAAATATCTCTAAGCCCACCAAATTGTTCATACAAAAAAAATTAACCCTTTGTAAAAATTTGCAATTAAGTAATGCGTAACAGACGTGGCGTCGGTATAGCCGCCTAAATTGTAATTATTTTTTATAATTAGGAAGATGATATATACAATTTTATGGTTATTTACTTGTTAATTATTGTTGATAACTATAATTGGGCTTATACAGGGTGTTAATTAATGTCATCCAGATATTTCAGGGGGTGATAGTACTCGTCGAAATAAGAAAAAAATGCAAATATATGCATGGTCTAAAACGCGTTATTTTCGTTATACAGGGTGGCAAAGTTAAAAATTTTTTTCTCGTATTTTGCGTTTTCTCTCTTATATTCTGCGATAATTGTTTCAAATTTGGAACATCAACCCTTTTTTTAAATCTCTACAATATAGTATCAAAATTGTCGGTCTCAGTATACAGGGTTACATTTTCTTGAATCGGCTACAATTTTATCTTTCAGAACTTTTTTTTTTGGCTCCCTGTATGAATTCCGGTCCAGGAGACCGACAATTTTAATACTTTATTGTAGAAATTTTAAAAAAGGGTTGATGTTCCAAATTTGAAACAATTATCCAGAATATAAGAGAGAAAACGCAAAATACGAGAAAAAAAATTGAAAATTTGCCACCCTGTATAACGAAAATAACGCGTTTTAGACCATGCATATATTTGCATTTTTTTCTTATTTTGACGAGTACGATCACCCCCTAAAATATCTGCATGACATTAATTAACACCCTGTATAGGTGGTGATGTATTTACGTATTGGATTATATATTTTATCCGAGATGCAGATGTAATAATGATTAGTTATATTAACGACAACAGTGCATTTTTAAATTCTTATGCTCGTAATTTTAATCATCTGAATGACAAATTTAAACCAAACTTTCTATTAAACTTGGCTGTTTTAAGTCATAATTCATCAGGTTAACCGCTTTATCGCCTATCGAACTTTCGAAGCTGAAATTCGAATTGTATGAAGTTAAAGCAGTTTCTGTTGAATTTACTGGCAAATTTTTGTTTTGCGAACATTTTAAAAAGCTAGAAATAATGTCCACAGTAGTAGTAACATGTTTTATTTAGCAAAAAGCTACAATTAAATACGTTTTAATACATTTTTTTAACAAATTTTTATAGATTTATTTTTAAATTTTAAAACGCAACCTTCTTTTACCAAAAACAGACAAAAAAGTTAAAAAATTTGCACATTGTATCCAATATTACGTATCATTCTTTTTTAATTAAATGTAAGTTTGAAGTTTTTTTAAATAGTTTTAATGATATTTGAGATTTAATAGAATTTTCCATCCAATTTTCAAGTATTCTATCAAACTTTTATGAAAAATATACTTATAGGCTAATGTTTTAGACATTTTATCAACATAAAAATTTTAATTAGTTCTTGTTTTATAAATTATTTTTGATTATTTGTATAAAGATAGATACTAAATAAAAAAATATAATTTCTGACATTCAACAAATCTAATTTTTTTAACATAAAATTTATTTTTGTATATTTGTCACAAATTAAAATTTTGCCTTATTTTGTAAAATTTGTAATTCACTAGCACAATTATAAATAGAAGAACAATAAAGAAAATGCGGCAATATAATAGTATTGAATATAGTTTTTTTACAAAACAAACTTAAATTGGAACTGATTCTTTTAAAATAACCTGCTTTTCCGGCAATCTTCGATATGACACTTTCAAAATAATTAAATAATTTTAATTTTGAATTAATAATTATCCCTAAATATTTAAAAACGTTTACTAATTCCTTTTTTTCACCATCAATCACAACATTTATATTTTGAAAATTTAAATTATTACCCATACCTAACCATACATTTAGTTTTTAAAATATTTAATTTTAATTTAATATTTACTTTTAGCCAATTTAATAACATATTTATATCAGAATTTAAATGTTTTAGACAGGGGCGGATTTACAAATTTGCCGCTAGTAGTCTATTCAATTTTTTCCGCCCCTATACCAGTGACGGCTCGTGAGTTGTGAAACAGGTGAAGTGTTCGGGAAAGAAAAAACGTGCTGCAGGCAAAATGCGCCGCAGGCGAAAATTTTTTAAGACCAAGCCCAAATTTGGTCAATAATTTTTAGTAAATATTTTTAAAATTTATGATTACCTACTTATTTTATTGAAAATGAAATTTCTTTCTGCAAAGCCAGTAAAGTTCCAACTACCTTTTTTTATCCCCATTAACAGATACGGCCAACAATAAAGTTATTAAAAAAATACTACCCGTCGATCATGATTAAGATTGTACCATTTATTTCTGTAAGATAAAAAAAAATTTGGGCCCCTATAATCTGCCGCCCTAGGCTTCAGCCTACTCAGCCTAATGGTAAATCCAGCACTGGTTTTAGACCATCAAAAAAATTTAAAACATTATTGTAATTTAAGGCGTCATCAGCAAATATTTGTAATCCACACATTTTTAAAACTAAAGGCATATCATCAACGGGATTTATAAAACCCAGTGCGACATCTTGCGTCCCAGTACGGTACCTTAGAAAAGGTCAGTCGTAAAGGGTTATTCTGTAAAAACAGAAAATTATGCAAGATGCCCTCAAAACCGGTATAAGTGCCGGACCACAGATATTAATTCGAAACAGAAAAACCTTTTTCGAATTAAAGGCATATCGTTATTGTATAAAATAAATAATATTGAACCTAGTATACTTCCTTGAGGAACTCCTACTCGTATATTATTTATTTTTTTATTTGAATATATTTTTGATAGCTTTGTTTTTTGTGACCTGTTACTTAAATAATTTTTAAACCATTTTTAAACGTTTCCGCGAATACCATACTGATGCAATTTACTCAATAGTCTAGCCCTGTCAATTGTTTCGAATGCCCGCTTAAAATCCAAACATACAACTATACCATTTTTTCCTTGATCAATGGTTCTCTTCCACGTCTCAATCGCACATTGAATAGCTGTATCTGTAGAGTACCCTTTTCGAAAACTAGCTTGAAAGGAAACTAAAATTGTGTAGACATCAATGAATTCCAATAACTCTTTATATACGACTTCTTCTAATAACCTCTAAACATCCCATAAAACATTTACTGGCCTCATCCCATTCCATCTTTTAGTGTTTTTTACTTTACTGGTGTAACGTAAGAACATTTTAATTTAACAGGTAAGTATATTTCTATATTTTAAACAAGAATTTATAAAATTAATAATTCTTAATTATTAATTTAAATTTAAACTATGATTCATAACTGGCTTAACTAAATTAGGTAGGAATTCTAGAAGACCATTAACACCCTGGCACACCAAGTGACAGAACGACACAAAAAAAGGTGATGAAGGATTGAACGTGCCATTATGAAAAATGATTGACTAAAACTAAAGACAGTAGCTAATAATTTTAACATTTATTCCCGAAGATCTTGGAATGTGTGGGCTCAGAGCGCGATGGTACCCCCGAAGCCGAATTATTTGTTGTCAGCAGCATAATTGAAACATGAGTTCAGTTTGATGATTCTGCATTAAAAGAAGAGTGTAAAGTACCAAAGAACTTTAAAGTCGAGCAAACGGCCGTAAAATTTTGCGCATTGTAAAATTTTTATAGTGACCCGCGGATTTAAAATAACACATCCGAAACACACATCTAACCAAAAGCAATGATTAAAAATATTCACTAATAAATAACGTCTTCTTTTTCGCGACAATTATTGAAATCAGTGAAATTACAATACAATAGAAATGTATTGTATTGTATATGGTATGTTTACGCATTGTAGTAATGCCTTAGGAATGTGTTCCTAGTCATATTGTCGGCTCGTAATGTTCTGACAGGGTTCTATACCAGTGGCGTGTCTGATATAAGAACAGTCTACTATCGACCCGACTATACAGGGCGTCCGGGAAAATGTGGAAAATCTCCCGGATATGAAAAAAATACGTGAAAATAATACTACAAGTTAAATTAACTTCTTTCGTATCGGCCTCCTCTTCGGAGATATAGGCTCCCAAAGAGCTCCCATGGAATTAAGTTTTTGACACATAATTATTAAACCAACAGGTATATTTCAATTTTTTTTCATATGATGTATACCAGGTAAGACCCTTCAAATTACTATCCCAGAAAGTGTTGCGAATTACTCACAGCTGCAGGGAAGGACTAGCTGTGACACTAATGTGCCCATTTTTTTACGCCCTGTATGATAAAAACTTTGGACAACGTTTTTTACATACTTTTAACTATTGACTAAAAATTAAGTACTCTTCATTCATGTTTCTAATCCTAACCGTTTTCGGAAAAACGTCATATTTAACATATTTACATCATGTATATTTAGCGTATTTCAATAAAAGATACATCTTTGTTCCTATAAATTATAAATGTTCACTTTTAACTGCTTAATATTAATACATGATCGCAATAAAATGACGTTTTTCCGAAAACGGTTAGGATCAGCGACATGAATGAAGAGTACTTAATTTTTACTTTTAGTCAATAGTTAAAGGTATGTAAAAAACGTTGTCCAAAGTTTTTATCATACAGGGCGTAAAAAAATGGGCACATTAGTGTCACAGCTAGTCCGTCCCTGCAGCTGTGAGTAATTCGCAACACTTTTTGGGATAGTAATTTGAAGGGTCTTACGTAATATACAGTATACATCATATAAAAAAAAATTGAACCTGTTGGTTTAATAATTATGTGTCAAAAACTTAATTCCATGGGAGCTCTTTGGGAGCCCATATCTCCGAAGAGGAGGCCGATACGAAAGAAGTTTATATGAACTTGTAGTATTCTTTTCACGTGTTTTTTTCATATCCGGGAGATTTCCCACATTTTCCCGAACACCCGTCCATTTTATCTTGAAAAATATGATAGATAAAAACAATTGAACAAAAATTCACCGCATTGGTCAAGCCACGCACCAATTACACTGACACATGTTTGGAGCATTTGTCATATATGATACTTACAGGTCACATTAAAGATTTATTATTATTTTTTAGATTTAAGAGAAAAACACAAAAAATTGTATCTATCAAATACCTTGCGAGTATGGCCAATCGTACATTGGAGAAACAAAAATACCTCTTCCCGTACGAGTTAAAGAACATCTGAAACATACTCAAAGAGGTGAAACTTCGAGATCAGGTATAGCGGAACATGTATGGACCAACCAACATAATATACAGTGGTCAGAAGCCAAGGTTTTGGACACCGAACAGCACTGAAGAAAACGAAAATTTAAAGAAGCAGCTTTCATGAATCAAAATACCCATATATTTAGTAAACCAAGAAGTATAGATAATATTCCCAATATCTGGAAGCTTCTTCTTATTCAAAACCAACAGCTCAAACTTCACACAGCACGTAGGCGGAGTCATCAAGCTTCATTGCACATGGATTGTATTTAAGACAGTGTCTTTAGAATTATAAGTTAGTTTACACTTGAAAACGACCTAACTGAAACGCTGTGCTAAGTAACAAAATAAAGACAATGGAAGTCCGACAAGGTAATTTCTTGGATATTACTTTATTGTCTACCACCTTTAAACAAACAGTTTTTAATTTTATTAGAAAGTGTGGAATATAAGGAAATTTGAAGACTCGACAGCTTTGAGACACTTTGTTTTCAACTTTATCCCTCAATCTGTATTTGTATCTAGTTATTACGTGATTAACAAATGTAAGAGGATAGTTATTATTTTTAAGAACTTGTTTATTTTGAAATTGAAAGATCTAAACAATGAATTGGTAATAATTGTTGCGATTTTATGTGATGCAGAATGACAAGAATGGAAATTTAAAAGTCTACCAGGGCTAGTTTTCTTCATGTACCAGTTAGTCCTAATTGTTCCTGAATCGGTTCTATATAATATATCCAAAGAGGGTATCTTGTTATTTGATTCACATTCAACAGTTAACTTTAGTCTAGGAGGATAATCATTAAATGTTGAGAGGACACTATCTATCTCTTCTATGAAGGAAAGTTTTTTTAGGTAATCATTCGTCATTCATCACTTGATTAGCTATAACTAGGGCTAGCGCTCATTCCCGCTCTACCTATTCTAATCTACTAGTAAGGGCGCTATACTTACCTAACTATTATAAATTATTATGACTAGAATTCCCCGTTCTGTGTACGCGCTCTGTAGTACTCACATCACTGTTTAATATTGTTTTTCCACACGTCATTTACATTCTCAGATGATTGTCTGCTTTCACCATGCATCGGTTACATTATGAATACGCCTCAGGCGACTTAGCCCGAGACGGTTCAACGGATTTATGTATGTATATATGGGCAATTTGAACCGTGATATACGGTTTTCTGAAAACCTAATATGGGAGTCCAAAGTTTAGGTGCGCGAAAAGTGTAATTTGCCGTGTATATGGAAAATTGGCTTGTATTTATGTTTATTGGATATAATTCGTATGTAAATAGTATTTATTTTAAGTGTGAAATATGCTTATTTGTTTTCGTAATGTACAGTGACCGGTGACCGGCATAAATTTAGACACGTATGGAATATTGAAAATACTTTTTTTTTACTACTAACATGAGAAAACCCTATTATTTACCTTACTTGTCTAATGAGAAATAGTTTATTATTAACCTAGGTAAATAATGATGATTCATCAATGAAGATTTTTATCTTTTTAAAGGAATTGACTCAAACTTTATTAATTTTACGAAGTGAACATGAAAAATAAACTCTAGAAAATGTCCTAAGATAATGAAAATTTTCAAAAACTATAAATATCATTTAAAATAATAGTTGATTGTACAGTTATTACAAGTCATGTGCACTGCTGTATCTCCACTGTTAATAGAATTACCATTATTTATTATAGGTAAATTTACTTCAGTATTGTGAATATTTTCTATAATTTGTTAACACTTGGTACTAAGTCATCAGTCTATAAGATTTTCGCCAGACCATCTTGATGTGCGAAAAAAGTGGAAATTTTTATTGGATAAGATGTGGTTTTTGTATTAGTTCGGCTATTCTCTTCTTGTCCGCTATCGATTATCCTTCAGCTACTGTCGCCGATTTCCATCCACCGTGCCTTTTTAGGCTTAGTAGACCTCCTCCATTTTCTGCTAGAAGTGTTGCCGAGTTGCGTCGTAGGGAATGATCAGTGTAACACTTAGTATATTGTAATTTCAGAAACTGAGCCATAACATATGGTACTTTACTAATAGTATTGTGCCCAATATGTTGTCTATGACGTTTACCTTTGAGGTATAAAGTAAATAGTTTTCTAATGTCAGTCGGCCGGTTAGCCAAGTATTTTTTTCGACGTTAATCCATTGCGGTTCGATGATAACAAATCTTCTCGATGATCCATTTTTTGAGTTAGGAATACTTTTCACATCTCATCCCGGATCACAAGCTATCCCAATTATCACAATAGCCTAGAATTTAGAGCTTATTAAGGCAGAACAAAAAATTAGTATAATCAAATTCATATTTTTTTTTATAGAAATTCATAATCAGGGCTTCATTTAAAAATGTATCAATTTCTTCTTTCAATAATATACGTGATTTTTTAGGTTTATAGGCAGCATTTTTCTTTTTCAAAAATGCTACTACTTTAAAATATTTCGAAATATCGATATTTTCTTTCAATGAAAGAGTTCATTTCAACATTGACTAGCTTGCCCACAACGTTAATACGTTATTGTGTTCCGATTTTTGCTTAACAGGTCAGCATGGTATTTTCAGTAATTTTAACTTAGTTAGTTTATTTCTGCACACCATGTATGCCTTCACATAAAGTCGCTTTGATTTTTCAGAAATGAGATGACAAGATATCGAAAAAGGTTATTTGAAAAAGGTAATTAGATTTTAATTATATGCTTGTTCATAAAGTTTCATGCAAAGATCGAAAAATTATTTGTTAAAATTTTTTGAAAAATCATCCACTATTACTTCATATATCCATGAATTTAATGGAAATGTGTTTAATGATCAAAAACAAAGGTATTAAACTATTAGTTAAAAATATTATAATTTCAAATCGTTGCAAACTTTTTTCATTATTTCGCCAAAGATTAGGCCTCTAGAGATTTCATTTTGAATTATATAGTCTTATGGGTAATATGTATTCCGTTTTCTTTTTAGCTTTGTGGTTAAAATTATGAAGTTATGAAGTTATGCAATAATACAATTGATAACATCACCTTTTTTTTTAAGTAGGTTAAAAGTAAAGTAGAAATGAAGAAAAAGTATTTCTACTATGGCAGAACACCAAAAGAACTGTTATTTTTAATCTACTTAAAAGTAGATTACATAAATTAAAAGCAAAACTATTTATGGTTGTAAGTACCAGATCACTTAACTAATGGATAAAGATATTATATATTCATAAACACCACATTTAAAATTTTAGTCACGTAAAATTTAATAGATTCCATTTTTGTTTTAAGTAAATAAAGATTAATCAAGATTATTCGCACAAGTCTTTGTTTTTAATTCAACGGCCTTTATTTTAAATAGTTTATAAATAGCAATATGAAATAATATCCATCTGAATTTCTTTAATTAGATACTATTTCTATTTTTATTTAAGTAACCTTGATTCATTTTCACTTTTTATGTTGTTCGATACGTATAGCTATTAGAATATATTGCCAATTAAGATTTTTGCAACCCATTGCTTCACGCATTTAAGCAACAACAGATTTCTAAAAAGCAAGAAATGTCGTTTAGAGTTTCTGTACAAACAATGCTTGTTAGTAAGGTGATACATGGAACTGTATTTTGTTGTATTATCAGTGGGTCCAAGAGAACTGGGTATGTGAATCAGCGACGTTACTTTCAAAACGGGGCGTAGATAAAGTCTAGGGTCCAACCACCCACACTTGACAAAACAAAACCCTAGTCCTTCGTTTTAGTAAAGGGAAAAACTAAACGTAACAGCTCCGTAAGTTGAAACGAAATGGTTTAGTGTAGTGACCTACATAAACCAGCGCATGGAACTGGGATCAATAAGACTAACTAGGGTGAGCAAAATCTCCCTAATGACCTGGTCCACGTGCATGCGGCACATAGACTGGATCATCGGAAAAAAAATTGTTGAATTAGCCCCTGTTTTAGCATAGCTAAATTTTTTTTTTAGTAGCGTTTTTAACACGCATTTATACATTTTTTTTATTAGTAGCTTCACCCGTATGTATGTTTGTTGGTGTGTTGTTTTTTGGTAACCGACTTCTTTGAACCCGATTTTGAGCCACTTTACCTGTCAAATTTTGACAGCTGTCAGGTATAAAACGAAGATGCGATTTTGACGAAACAAATTATAGGGTCGTATAGTAGGCGCATTCGGCATTGTCGTCAGACACGTCTGATTCGTCTAGATCGTTCGGTAATGGCATCTGGATGTAGGGGAGGTAAATCGGTTTCGTTCGGTAAATGACTTCGGACCGATCTAGATGTAATCTAACCACTCCGTCTCAGGATGGCAGAGCAAAAAGAGTAATCTTGTTTTGCGAGGTTAGGTTATTTGTGTTTTACTGTTTTGGGGTTTGTTTTATCCCACCCATAATTAATAACCTATAAATTTTACACCTCTATAACTTTCCTAGATTTAAAAAAAGAAAAGAAAAATTGTTTTTAGTTCATTTAGTTGTAAATAAACAAGAACTGACTTGGGAGGGTTGTTTTTCTTCAAGCCTGGGAACAGATAAACAAAAACAAACGAACTCGGATTGGATCACCTAACCTATCCATTGTCAGTTTTAAAATCTCAATCGTTTGTCTATTGCAGATTGGTCCGACAGATCTGTGGTCACGTGATCAAAAATCTCGTCTGCTCCGCGATGACAATGCCGAACGCGCCTACTATTCAATGCGGAGACTTCGGGAAAAATAAGCAACAAATTCTCCTGTCAAAATTTGACAGCTGTCAGTATGTCAAATCATTTAAAAAAAATGATATTAATGAAAAAACTATAAGGTCGTATGTATATTGACGGTGGAAACTTAAAAAAAAATACGCAAAAAATTCTCTTGTCAAAATTTGACACCTGTCAATATGTCAGAATTTTCAAAAATTTGCAAATTTCGTTCTTTTCTTATAATTCGGCATAAACAATCGGGTTTGTACGGGTTTGTTCGGGTTTGTTCGGGTTTGTATATATGTTTGTTTGTAAGCGACTTCTTTGAACCCGTTTTTGACCCACTTTAAACGGTCAGATTTAATTAAAATTTTGTAGACGTATCAGGAACCGCTGACAATATAATAATCTACTAATGTAGCTCAATCTACTCAAAAAATTTTTTTTCATATAATAACTTAAACTAAAAAATGAAAAATAAATATAGTTTAAAAAAACTAAAAAACACGCTTTAATAATTAATCAGACTAAAAAGCGGAAAATAAATATAGTTTAAAATAATTCTTGAAATTCTTAATATAGGCAGAAAATAATAATGAACGATAAACATTAGTATTATTGTGAAAAAAGCGAGGGGTGCTCGATATACGAAAGATATAGCACAAAGCGCCCCACGTTTTTTTCACAATAATACTAATGTTTATCGTTCATTATTATTTTCTGCCGATATTAAGAATTTCAAGAATTATTTTAAACTATATTTATTTTCCGCTTTTTAGTTTGATTAATTATTAAAGCGTGGTTTTTAGTTTTTTTTTAAACTTTATTTATTAGGTATATTTTTCACTAAAATATTTGTAATATTTTTGCATTGTAATTTATTTTAAAAATTATGTGAGAAATCAGTTTATAAACCTTTAAAATTGTATTATCGAAATACCTTTAAGGAACGTTCTACATATAACATATATATTTTAATTACATAACGAGTGTAATCACTCGATACGATAATTGCAATTGAATTAATCGTTCAGACAGACTGATCAGAGAGCAGAACAGGACTTTTGCAAGAACTCGTCCGATATTGGCCTTCGATATTGCAATTCTTCATTGATTTATGAAAAGAATCAATGATTTCTTGACCCTCATTAGGGAGATTTTGCTAAACGATACGGGAACCTTTTAAACGCTAAAATTCCATGTGACATACAGTAAGATTATTTTCATCGGTAGGTAAAATAATTTGTTTAGCAGCTTTTTCACTTATCATTAATACTGCCTAACGGTTTTTTTACTTAGGAACATTAAAATAACTCTAAAACAACTATTTAATATTACACGTTTTTTTTTAAAAGAAAAAGAGTACAAAGCGTTGTATATTTAAAAAAATGCTAATAAATTAATTGAAATGAAACATGTTTTGGCTTCATTGAAGTTTATAATTAAATTATTAAGATATCTTATGATTTTGGATGCCGTTTTAAAGCAAAAATGATCCTGGGCTTTTTATTAGTTAATCTTTTTAAAATAACCGCTCTCTAAAGGTTAATACAAATTTTTTATTAATTAATGACCTATCGAACACAATTCAACATCTACTAAATAGTACCTTTATCACTAGATTCACTGGAACATTCCAAACCACATTAAAGCTAACCAATCTTTAAAAATGGCAATGAATGTAACATTGATAACCACAGTCCAATATCCCTGCTCAGCGCATTTCCGAAGGTCTACGAACGTATACTGTCCGACAGACTAATGCATTTTCTTGGCCAATTTAAAGTGATAAGGAACGATCAACATGGGTTTCAACGGGGTAAATCCAGCTAGGCAGCTGCATTCCAACTTAATTAATTAATACATCAAGAACTAGAATCAAACAAGGTGGTTGTCGAAATGTTCTTTGATTTATCACAGTCCTTTGATACTTTAAACCTAAAATTTGTCAGAACAGAAACTTTATGCTGTTGGAATAAGGGGAAATGCACTGTCCTTAATAATGTCATTTCTGACCGAAAGAAGGCTATTAGTCAAAATCGGAAATCATAACCCCTCAGAATAAATATGTACTAAATATCGGAGCAGCCCAAGGATAATATGTCCTCGCACCTCTTACACTGTTAGAAATCCTGGACGTGAGAATCAAAAAAATTTATAATCAATTAAAATAAATCAAATTTAACTTAAAATGTATAGTTATTTTAACTCTTTTGTGTTTAGTAAAAATCAGATTTTAAGAACTAACTTTTCTGGAAGTCGTTTTAACATAACAGCTAACTAAAATTAACATGCAATTCTTTTACGGTTCAAATGAATCAAATACTAGTAACTTTGATAAAGTTTATAATCATTATCAATATCTTTTTTAGTTAAAATTTTAAAAGAAGTTAATACTAACATAAAAAATGTGTCAAATTAACTAATTAAGTTGTAATTTTTACTGCACAATAAAATCAGATTATTGTCAAAATAGTAATAACATATTTTATGAGTTACTGATTGACTGAAGCGATTTTAGTTAAATTGACAAAAAAACGGGAGTGGACTTTCTGGGACATAAAAAAAAAGTTAAATTTGATTTTTTTCTTTTAACAGTGTATATTCATATTATTTGTGTACCAAATGGCGTAATTTAACTAAACTGTAAAGCATTTATAAATAAGGGTAATCACGAGCTATAAAAAAATTTCCAGCAGCCAGCATTTATTACCTTTTCACTCTAATCGAATTCATCATATCCAGCATTAACATCCTGAATTAGAACCTATTGAAAATTCATTCGAATGACCCTTTCATCCAGATCCATACACTATCTTCAGGGTCATATTAAAGATAGGGTCACAGAGCTTGATTATTTCGGGAAATTACCGAAATATTCGGGCATTCTGAACGGTTTTTTCATGAAAGACTCATCAATTCTCAGTTCTTACCATACACCAGGTCTTCAGAGCCATATGAACGATATGGTCGTAGGGCGTGATTGATTCAATCACGGGTCTTTCGAAAAATTCGGTCATTGTGATCATCATGATTTATAAACGACTCATCCCTACGAAGGGACGCTGAAAACGATACACACTTCTCAATTGATAGGTGGGATGTACGGAACCATTAGGGGTTGATAAATCTCTTAGTGGTGCATTCTATGTTGTATTACTAAAGATAGTGGACTTTTAAGTAAAATAAATGTAAAATAAAAGTGTGAAAATTACATTAAATTATGTAGTGTTCCATTTGGCCCTAAAATGAAATAGTTTTCTAAAATGGAAAAAAAAACTCCTATTATGTACGTGCTCGGAATATCATTCCAACCCGCTAATAGAGTAAAACAGCTCACTATTAGTTCCCACAAAAAATCTAATATGCGTTTTCTTGGAAGTGCGAACACGAATCCGGTTTTACCATATAAATGCAACTGTGCCTCGTCATTGTAAAATTGCAAATAGATTACTTATATTAAAAACAGTTAGATGCTTACGTGATCATTTGCTAAACAAATACCAAGTTTTCCTTTTTCTTTTATTTTTTTGAGGTTCTAGATAACTATTTTATAAATTACGTTTCATCTATGATATCCCAAGAGCATAGCCTTCTCGATTTTATTACATGTATTTTGAGAATTCACATAACCGGAGAGGCTTTATCCGAAAAAATGTCAGGTCTAATCAATCATTTCTTTCCAATAAATTTTGGGTAAACCATTGACAGTAATTTCGTCTTTCAAAATCTGTGGCTTGTATTTCTTGGAATATTTGCACTTTATAAGGAAATAAATTTAGCTGCTTCTTAAGAATAGTCCTGCATGCTCCATAAGATCTTCCCACTTCTTGGGACAGGCGTCTTATACAATCTGTTGGCGTATTTTGCATTATTTCACGAACGTTTGCAACAAGTTCTTCTGTTCTTACAGATGGTCTTCCTGCGCCTTTTTTGTGTTGTATAGAACCTGTTGCCCTAAACACAGCCACGGTTCTTTTCAGGCAATGATGAAAATCCCCAGCAATAAAAGCAACGTTAGGAAAATGTTCGTGAAAATCGTCCATGCACAAACCCAGATTGTATTGCCACTCACCATTTACTCTAACCCCGTTTCGAAAATACGCTTCAATCATGAATTGTTCAAGAAATTGGAAAAATTAACGATAAATCAAATTACTTGTAACGACTGTCAAAGATGACGGAATAACTGATTGATTGTTAATTCAAGTAGTTACTGACACCCAACAGGTATTAAGCTCTACGGCTAAGCATTACGTCCTTAGATGCAAGGCCCTCCTTAATACAAATAATTTTTGCTCGCACGGTAGCAGTAAGGACGAATTTTACCATCTCAGTAAATCATGTTGCACAATTAAACGACAAGAACAATATCACACTAGATGCTATTTGAATTTTTGAGATCTAGAGTACTGATTTTTAGTGGTAAGTATGTGCTTTATTAACCGTAGCAAGCAATTATTATTATGATTAATGTCAAGTTTTATTATAACTGCCAGTCGGAACTAATACAGTATATAAAACAATATTACACCCCCAATAGAACTTGATAATTACTTGGAGTATTTAGAGCAATAATCGCTATAAACCATTCTATGGTAGCATTAACTCCTATTTCCTATCGGCTAAATTACCGTGATATTATCCCTACACAACGGTCTAGCAATTTTCGTTGTCTGGCAGTATGAAAGCGCGTTGCTGTCACATATCATAGTTTTAAACAGTTGTATAAAGAATATGCGAAATCTTATAAGGAATCGAAGACATTTTCTCAGTACCGGGTGTTCCACCTAAGGAGGTAATCGGCTATATCTCAGAAAGTAATAACACTAGGACTTTGGGAAAAAATATATGTCGATAAAAGCGGCCAAGAGAAATTGCTGGAAAATATTTTCAAGTTCGAAAAATTACCGCTAGGGGGCGTAAGAGAACTTTCAAAATAGAAATGCCGATTTTCTCTTGATTTTTCTTAATAAAAATGTTAAAAATATAAGCATTGTATTCTTCATAAAATTATGCAACTTTATGTTAGGCATCGTTTTTTTCTATTTTCAATAATAAAGTGGTGGGAGAAGGTCAAACCTTTTTTCTTTCAAATGCTGATATCTCTGCTTTGGATGAACCGATTTTATTCAACTTGGTCTTGAAAAAAAGTCCTTCTTTTCCCCTACACATAGACCTATTAACTATACCATATTGATTCTGATGGTGGCCACTAGATGGCGTTTTTCCTTAATTCCTCAATGAATAAGGATTTTCTCAAAAAAATCAAATGTTATGCTATGACTTTTTCATCATATTTTATTTAAGGCCTGTAAAGGCTATTAAATAGTGGAATAAAAAATCCAGGTCCGTATTTAAAATAAACAGGTTGGTGATGGTCGCTCGAATCCGAAACGTCGAATTAAAAAACTAACCCCATCAGCTTGTAGAGGAAGAAAAGTTACTATAAGGAACTGAAAACCGCAACGTGTTTTTTTTTGTTAAACTAGAGAAATTAGGGATAATAATAATTAATATGGAAAAATAGAGGTCATTTTTTAAAACATTTATTAATCAATTAAATCACTGGTTTAATGGTCTTGTCGACGAGGGAACGATTGGAATTATGCATTCAAAATTATGGAAGACAGTTCGAGCATCTTGGACGTCATTAAACCAGTGATTTAATTGATTAATGAATGTTTTAAAAAATGACCTATTTTTCCATATTAATTATTATTATCCCTAATTTCTCTAGTTTAACAAAAGATATCACGTTGCGGTTTTCAGTTCCTTGTAGTAACTTTTCCTCTTCTACAAGCTGATCAGGTTAGTTTTTTAATTCGACGTTTCGGATTCGAGCGACCATCATCAACTTTTTTATTTTAAATACGGACCTGGATTTTTTATTCCACTATTTAATAGCCTTTATAAGCCTAAAATAAAATATGATGAAAAAGTCATATCATAACATTTGATTTTTTTGAGAAAATCCTTATTCATTGAGGAATTAAGGAAAAACGCCATCTAGTGGCCACTATCAGAATCAATATGGTATAGTTAATAGATCTACGTGTAGAGGAAAAAAAGGGCTTTTTTTCAAGACCAAGTTAAATAAAATCGGTTTATCCAAAGCAGAGATATCAGCGTTTGAAAGAAAAAAGGTTTGACCTTCTCCCACCACTTTATTATTGAAAATAGAAAAAAAAACTATTCCTAACATAAAGTTGCATAATTTTATGAAGAATACAATGCTTATTATTTTAACATATTTTTATTAAGAAAAATTAAGAGAAAATCGGCATTTCTATTAATTAAAAGTTCTCTTACGCCCCCTAGCGGTCATTTTTCGAACTTGAAAATATTTTTCAGCAATTCCTCTTGGCCGCATTTATCGATATTTTTTTTTTCAAAGTCCTACTGTTATTACTTTCTGAGATATAGCCGATTACCTCTTTAGGTGGAACACCCGGTACATAGCCCAGCCTTCAACACTGGGCCACAAATAACAAGTTACTTTACGATACGGTGAGATCTTAGACCATTTTTCTGACTGTTTCATAAGCTTTACGTCTTTTCGTTTACTTATTATCTGGTAATAATTCCTGCATATTTAAAAGACCATGATACCAAGGGTAAATGAAACCGACAATATAAAATTGATCACCAAAATATAATATCACGGGCACAGGGCACAGTCACATGAAAATACCTTTCTGTCACTTCCATTGTACGTGCAAACAAGAAACCATAATTTATCTTTCATAAACCACACGTGATTTATACTAAACGGTTTTATCATGTGATCTTAAGTGCCTGGGTAAGAACAGTGCGTAGGACAAACTTTTTAAATGTATAACAAATGGACCATGTCATCAAATGACGTCATCCCTTCCTATGAGCGACTTTGTGAAACAATAGAACCTAAACGCGTGTGTTTAATCTTTATCATAAAATGCGGTTAGGTAATTTGTCTTTTGATTATCGAAAAATCAATTTTTTGCTCTTAGGTTGGTAGGTTATGGTTTATTTATTGGATGTGTTTTGGCTACCAATCTACAATAAAGAAATATTTGTTTTCGTCGTAGCGAATTCTGGACTTAATATAATCAGTTTAAGAACATTTATCAAAAAGCAAGGTCTTATGTAGCGTAGTAATTAATTTTAATTATTGTTGTTTATTTTTTTTTACATTTAAAGTTAAAAATACACATTTTTTAATGTTCCTTTCATTGACTCTTTATAGGTTCCAAATTCTTAATGTGTTTTTGACCGAAAAGATGGAAGAATATAATCGCAAAGCTATATATAAATACCAGTGGGGATTAATTAGTTTTTTTTTCGTTTAAATTAAAATTTACCTACTTAACTGTAAATTTAAGAATAATGTTTATGTTGTTATATCAAATCCAGATTTGCTAGAACATTATTTTTATTGGTATCAGTTCCATTAGCAGCACAGTCCTGTTAAATCATGAACTTTTAATACTGTAATTTTGAATCAAGAAATAAATTGTATCTTCTCAATGCGACGCATTTTGTTCCCACTAAAGCGCTTTCTCTACAATTAAGAAAGCAGAACAGCGTCCCCAAAAACGAATTGTATCCGTTATAACCTATAATCCACAAGACGCTGGTGGGGGTTCGTAGCGATCGGCAAGCGCCGCGCGCCATGGTATTAGTTTTAACGTATTTGTTGCGCAGGTCAAATCGTTGTTCGTAGTCTTCTAGCTGTCCTGTCTGAATTTGAATTTTATTGATAGTACCAATACCTGTTTCAATTAATTTATTTTTACTTTGTATTTAAGTTTTTTTAAACTTTGCATGTCAGATAAAGCGATAGAAGATTCTTATTTCGCACAGCCCATCATTAGTATTGGACTCTATAATATATGGACGAATTTCACGATCTCAGTAAACCATGTTGCATAATAGATAATCATATTATGCAATATTAAACGACAAGAACAATATCACACTAGAAGCTATTTAGATTTTTGAGAACTACAGTACTGATTTTTAGGGGTAAGTATATACTTTATTAACCGTAGCAAGCAAACATTATTTGATTAATGTTAAGTTTCATTACAACTACCAGTAGGAACTAATACAGTAAATAAAACCAGATTACAACCCCAAAAGAACTTGATAATTGCTGTGATTATTCAGAGCAATAATGGCTATAAACCATTCTATGGTAGCATTAACTCCTATCTCCTATTGGCTAAATTGCCGTGATATTATCTTTACACAATGGTCTAGCAATTTTCGTTGTCTTACAGTAGAAAAGCGCGTAGCTGTTACATATAGTATCAAACAGTTGCATAAAGAGTATGTGAATTCTTATGCAGTGTAGTACCTATGTTCTTTAAGAAAAAATAAGGTTTGCAGAAAGCAACATAATAAGTATTCAATATTCAATGGCATCTGAAAGTTGTCGTTAGGCCTCTCAGTTTAAATAAGAGGCTGATTTAGTTATTTCTGTTCTTATTTTTTAGGGATTTTTAAAACGTGACGTTTATTTGCCATATTCTAATGGTCTAAAAATATTTTAGTAGGTACTATGACCCAGAATACCCACAATCCATGTTTTAAGATAGGAAATATGATCAGGTACCGTTTCCACAGAACTACAGCATAATACTCAATTAAAATTTGTATAAAATATTCAATGGGTAATTAATGTATTACTCTAATTCTCTATGCAAATAACCAATATATTACCTGATTCGCCGTTGTAAATACCGGTATTTATCAAGTATTAATCCGCTGTATAATTTAATGGTTACCTCAGAATAGATATTATAAAATAGGAGCCACCAAGTCGCTTTATTAAGATAATTGCACGTTTTGCAATTTTTTTTTATCCTTGGCCATAATTTCATGAAAATCGAAGAAACTTGTCTATCTAATTGTAAGAAATTGCTCGTATCTGTACTTTTTCATATCAGTATCAGGTCTTACTTTTATAAACATTAATACCATCGACATCGATCCCTTTTGCTCATTTTCTGATTTTTAAAAATTCGGTTAATATAAGGTACTATTATCGAACTTTTTTTTTTCGGTCCTGGAATAGTATCACTGGTACTCATAAAACTATCGTAGTTATTATCTAATAATGTCTAGTCGTTACAAAGAATGCATATCGATCGTTCGGAAGAAAAGGGTTACAACTTAAAAACTATGTTTTTACAGGAGACACAATTTAAGATTTTTTTTAGCAAATTTTAAACTTTATGTAATTATAAATAAAGGTAAATTCATGATTTTTTTCAAGTAGTCACATTAAAACAGTCCTAATTATGGGTATATCTTGTTTTTTCTTTAAGTTTCTCTACTTGTTTTATAAGAACACATGTAACTCTTTTGAACTAAAAGTGAGGGTCCATTTAAAAGTTATTACAATAGCAATATTATTGCTGCTACCTCCTTAACAAATGACTGTGTAATTTCTTTTAGGCTTTTCTATAGTTTTTTTTCCGATTTTGTTTCAATGGGTTATTAATTAATTTAAAAAAGTGCAAACAGGCGAGACAAAAAAATGATGTAACGTGATTGATCTAAAGGTATAGGTAGATTTAAAAAATAAAACAAACTTTAGTTTTTAATACTAGTTTATTATTATAGTTACAGATTCCATTATTTATACTAAAACCGGTAAATTGAATGGGAATAAATTTAACCTAAAAGTTTTGTATAAACTAAAATTCAAGTTTAGTATTAAACAAAAAAACATTAAATTTAAAATAAAATTATAAATTATTGTAAAATAGTACATTGGAACGCACTTTTCTTTTCAACTTAAGAAAGCAAGCCTTTTTTTGTCTTTTGTTATTCCTGGTTTCTTAAACGAAGGCATTATTTAAACCTATTATAATAATCCCCTCTGTTTACATTTTTCTGCCAAGTCTGAGGATTTCTACTTCTTTGTTACCTTTTTTTCTATGTGAGATTTATTATCTATTACCATTCTTTTTTTTTGTCTTCTCTTTTTCTTCGCCTGATGCTTCATCATTCGATTACGACTCCTGATAGGACGGATCTTTAATGCTGTCAGCAGGGCCAAAAAGTTCATTTTCAGAAGATAATGTACTGCTTAATGAACAACACTGGATCTGCTGCAAGTGCTTAGCAGGTGTATTAGTTTGAGCCTGGTTTAAATCTCTATCTTGTTCTTTACTGTCCGCTAAACTTTTAGGCATAATGCGTGTAGGTTAGCAAAAATGTTTGCGTTCGCTGTTTGTAAGACATACTCAGGGATATGCCACTTTGAGTTATACTGAGCTAAAATAATTGTTTAGTTTAAACAAATATATTTTTAATAACTAAAAGATTTAAAATACAAATTTTTAAATAATTTAAAAAAAAACGGTTACATGTAATAATGAAACACTAAAATCATTAAAGAAATGCCATGTAAAAGGATAGATTTCAAAATATAACAGATCATTAATTACAAATTTAGTTCAAAAGAGTTATAAAGCCAAATGACAAGGTTACAAAATGAAATGGTACATTATTCTTATATTTTATTTTAAAAGAAAAGTGTTACATTTTGGGATGTACTTGTTTTCTTTACAATGTGATACTTACCTTTAAATAAAAATTGCAGTAAATCGAAATGTTACTTTTTTAAAACAAACTTTTAATATGATCTACAGAACAGTTTACGACAAACTGAAATGTAACAGTATTCTTGGGAATAACCTAAAAATGTTGCAAAAAACCCCGTGTTACATCGTGCCATCTTTTGGCCACTGATCGAACTTTACTTAAAATTTATTTTCATCAGAAAGTAGGCATCTGTTTTAGTACTAATACTATGGAGAACTATAGGGTAGGAGGCCGATCGACAATGGCAGCATTTTCAAATTCTGTCCCGGTTTTTTGGTTAGTTCGCTATTGGCCGATAGATGGCTCTCGCGTCCGAAGTGGGCTGATGTTGTCTTCTTCTTCTTCGTTTTTAATATGGAAAACTAGATCCTCCATAGTTTTTAACTTTTACTTAAACCCTTTATTTTTCTGTGCTTTTACTTTTGACAATTGACATTTTATTTTTCGAAATAACAAATAATGTTTGAAGGCAAGACAAGACAAATAACGTTGTATTGTAATTAATTTCCATATTTATAATAAATAATGGTACAATTTATAAAAGTAGAGTTTGCTTTGTGTCGGGGTGTAAGACAGGATCTTTTTCAGAGAGAAAACGCAGCCAAATAAGTCTTTCTAGCTCCAAAGGTATAGCTGGGACCGAATCCAATGCATTGCGATCGGCCTCCTACCTCAAGTCCTCCATAACTAATACAAAGGAAAGTAGAAAATCGATTTTTTGGAGATGTAACCCTTTTCTTTCGAACGATCGATATGTGTCTATAGTTGGTGAGATGTTCGGCATTCATCTGGGAGCATCTAGATTACAATATTATTTAAACGCAAGAGAATACCGAAGTCACCTCTTCATTTGTCAAAAAAGTTATTATCATTGACACTCATAAGACCGCCAAATAACTACGTCTGTAACTAAATTTTGACAAACCAATTCAAAAAAAGTTAATTTGGTTGATTCGAACTCAGGATGCTAACAAAATGCTTTATCATTTACACCATTCCAAATCTTAAGTTTACAGAAATGTTACATGATGGACGGACAATTAAACCTAATTTTACTGTATTTACTGCAAAATATATTGATATTGGCCGGCCTGCTTCAGGCCATCAGAAGAAATAGAAGTGTCGGGTTTGTAAGTTGTGGAAACGAATACAATTATTACAGGTAACATGTGTGCTCTTTATTTTATTCAAGGTAATTGTGGTGAAATTTAGTTATATTGCTTGTAACTTGTAGATTTATTAACATTTCCTAATTAAGATTTCGTAACCTTTTAAGATAAATTGAGCAAAATTAAAAAAATTATTAAACGTAATTTAATTAACAAAGATCCTTGCGAAAAATGAAACATAGCCATGTTATTAAGATAATGTTTATTTTGTTACTACTTATTAATAATTATAGCCCTCTTTAGTTATCTGAATTAGCAGCATTATTATACTATTGCATAGGTATTAACTACCTTAAACTAAGTTGGACGGAATAATTCAAAACATATCATTTGTTTGCTGTTGTTGGTGGGTGATTGATGTCTGATGGTATGGTGTAGTTTTAGTGCAAGTGCGAGGTGCATTACTGCAAAGTGTTGTGTAGATGTGTCCTTATATTTAAGGTTTATTTGTATTATTTTTCCCTTAACCATAAATTTGACCCTCTGTTATTATTAACATCCTTTATAATAATTAAAAACTAATTTTATTTAGTTTTACGTGGTTGTAAACCTTATTCTAACTGATATGTTTCTTTAGGTAAGAAGTTCTACGCCATTTTATTTTTTATTATGATTTCCTTACTTTATTTTCTCAAAATAAACCTCACTGGTGATAGTCTGGGGCAAAATACATATTGATCAGAAAGTTTTATATATTATTATAAAACAAGCCCATCAAGTAGAACGAAATAGCTGTCATTGTCTACCTAGCCCCCAGGGATGCCATTGGTTCTGGTTTTATAGGTACTTTAATGTAAAATAGGCAGATTTTTCACACCATTTAAAAAAAAACTCCTTTTTACACAGTGTCACCAGTAAAGTCCGCATCATATGGGACTTTTTTTTATTAACAGCTTTATTCGAAATTTGACTTTGGCATCAACGTCTGCTTCGATCGAGATGAAAATTAAGCAAAAAAATAGTAGTCACGTGATTCGCATTATCTGTCAAATTTAAATTTTTTCCAAAGAATAATTCAAAAGTGGGGTGGGGTTACTTCTAAAAATATCGAAAAAAGTTATAAGAAAAAGTTTTTTTAAATGCAGTTTCTAGCCCACATGCAAAATTTCAGCTACCTAAAATAATTTTGATTTTTTACCTATATTTTGTAAATTGCACCACTTTTGCAAAATAAAACTCAACGCAACCTACATAAAACTTCTTAGTTTTGACGATGCTTTATTTCAGATACATTTTCTTTAAAGTAGCGCCATATTAAATGTGTGTTTTTCTACAAAATCAAAATTGGGCTATTAAAATTTGGTCGCAGGTGATGCAAAGTTTATTTGTTTTTGACCTTGTATAAGGTAACTTCATAGAATAAGTATTTTTGAAAACGTAGTTTGTGTCTGAAAGTAATACACCTTAATATTAAGACAAAAAAAAACACAGTGTCATCAGTAAAGTGTTCATTAAGTGGAAAATAAATTTTAGTTTAACTTAACGTAAAGTTTATCTATTTTTTTCAGCGATTTAATTAATTTATTTAATTTAACCCCTTTACTTTATTTTTTATTTTTTTACTTTCAGGCACAAGCTACGTTTTCAAAAATACTTATTTTATGATGTTACCTTATACAGGGTTAAAAACAAATACACTTTGCATCACATGCGACCAAATTTTAATAGCACAATTTTGATTTTGTAGAAAAACACGCATTAAATATGGCGCTAGTTTAAAGAAAATGTATCTGAAATAAAGCATTGTCAAAACTAAAAACTTTTATGTAGGTTGCGTTGAGTTTTATTTTACAAAAGTGGTGTAATTTACAAAATATAGGTAAAAAATCAAAATTATCTTATGCAGCTGAAATTTTCCATGTGGGCTAGAAACTGCATGCATTTAAAAAAACTTTTTCCAATAGCTTTTTTCGATATTTTCAGAAATAACCCCACTTTTGAGTTATTTTTTGAAAAAAATTAAAATTTGACAGATAATGCGAATCACGTGACTACTATTTTTTTGCTTAATTTTCATCTCGATCGAAGCAGAACTTGATGCCAAAGTCAAATTTCGAATAAAGCTATTAATAAAAAAAAATCCCATATGATGCGGACTTTACTGGTGACACTGTATAGTGTGTCTACTTAAGTTGGAACCATATGGAAAACTTTTTTAATATTGCTTTTATGGAAAGAACAACTTATTCTTCATAAAAAGTTCTGCATGGTCTAAAACTCAAAATGCAACCTTCAGTTATTAAAATTTTCCAGTCATATACGAGGTATATCAGTAATTACGAATTTTGCTCAAGAGTAAAGTACCTTTATTTTTGAAAATACGAAAGAATGTTACGAAGAAAAGTTATTTTGAATTAAAAGATATCTTCAAATAATATGCAATTACAGTTATTTAGCATGAAAATTTCGGTTTTGTGATTATTTACTAATCATTCCGTATTAATTATTCTGGCTTGATACAATTTCTAGGATGCACTGACATGAAATATTTGACACGGAATGCCATAGGGCATTGGTATTTATAAAATACATTAGAAATGGCAGCTTTACTAAGTTGTGAAGAAAAAATGGAAAATGTTTTAATAATAGACATACGCATAGAAACATTGTGCATTCAACAGTTACAAAAATATTAAATAAATTCAAGACGAGTGGAAGTATTGAAAATAATTAAGAGTAAACGCCGAAAACGGGTTGCCAATGAAGATACTGAATTTAAAGTGATGCTTTCTATCATAGAAGAACCAAAAATTTCATTGCGCAAAAGGGCCTCTAGAATCCAAAATACTACTGCAAGTAAAGATACAGTAGCAAATAGTATAATATTATAAAAATAAACTAATTCCTTAAATAAATAATTATTATGCATTCATGACGTATTTACATTTTAAGGTTGTTCAAAAACACTAACACGTGGAAATGTTATCATTTTTTAACACATAAGAGAGATAAATACAAATACAAAAAAACGTAAATAATCACAAAACCTTAATTTTCATGCTAAATAACTGTAATTGCATATTTGAATATAACTTTTAATTCAAAATAACTTTTTTTCATAACATTTTTCTGTATTGTCAAAAATAAAGGAACTTTACTCTTGAGCAAAATTCGTAATTTCTGATATACCTCGTATATGACTGGGAAATTTTGATAACTGAAGGTTGCATTTTGACTTTTAGACTATGCAGAAGTTTTTATGAAGAATAACTTTTTTCCATAAAACCAATAAAAACAAAGTTTTCCATATGGTTCCAACTTAAGTAGACACACTGTATATTGTGTAATATAAGAACACAGGCGTAACTAGGATATATTATATATGTAACTTTCTTTTCTTATATTACTGCCAGGATGAAAATATTGGACCTTCTTATAATTTGGCCCATGAGAAATAACACAAATAAGTATTAACCTCTTTTTTATTTTAAAATTAAGGTAGTTTACCTCTAAACTTTGAAGAATTCAACCTCCAACAAATCAATTATGATTGATAAATTTTTGTTGTTATACGGAAATTTTTAAATTATACATAACATTATGTAAATCGATAGAACTGACCTAGTCAATACTTTCAAGAAACAATTTTGTTTTTCAAAATATTTTGCAATAAGTTTATTTTTAGTTTGGAAATTTGTCAATAAAGTCCACTTTTTTTTTTGTTTTCAGGTAGAGTGGTTTTTGTCGGTTCCGGGGTTCGTTAGTGATTTATTTATTTATATCAATATTGATACAAACAGGTAAAACGATATCCACTACTGTAGATAATATAGTTAGTAAGTTATATAAAAAAGTTTAGGCTGTGGTAAAATAATATGCACTTAGGTATTCAGCGGTCATTCTTTCTAGTGAACCGAAAATCATATTGATCTAAGCTATTGGCGTTTGAATTGGCTTGTTGGGCAAAACCTAACAAATAAGTAGGATCTGTTTCTTAAATCCTTTTTTATTGTACTGGGAAAAAAATCCCACAGTCGTCTCCACAAATATATTAAAAAGTAAAATTAATACACCCTACATGTTTCGGTACTAGAAAGTATCATCATCAGCACCGAAGGGCTTAAGTGCCACTTATAATAATGAATGTAAATTTAAAAAAATATTAAAAACCATGAATGGGACGAGGACATTTTGTGTGCTTAGACGAATACATATTAAAAAGTGGTAGGTAATAAAATTCGAAAGGAATTACTTTTCTTTTTCTACCCGTACATCGTAAACAAGAGTTTGTTATTTGGTCTTAACACAATTGCTGTATTAAAAAAAAAATCATTTTTCCACCAGACTTTGCTGCTAATGGAATTGATTTATACCAATAAAAACACTGTTCTAGCAAATCTGGAATTGATATAACACTGAAGCGGGTTTGATGCACTAGCAATTTATTTAATTTGAGTTATTAAAACATAAGCTATCAATAGAAACTAGGTATTAGTAAACCTGTTGTATGTGTATGTCCTCAATGCAGGGATGCTATTTTAGTAACACAGGTCTTGTGGGGATAAAGCATTTTGTTACTGAAACACATTGCGCGAAAGAAACATGAAGGTTAGGTTAGGCTAGGTTAGAGTGGCAGACCTCTGGCATTGACCAAATAGTCGCACGTAGTCCCTTAGGACCGTTGTGGTACCACACGTGTTCCGCGGAACCTATCCGCATCAGCCTCCTGATGGTTAACGCGACGTGACGTAGATCGTAGAAGAATCTTGACAGCTCATTCAAACCAGCCACCGCTGTTAATAAACTTCGTAAGTCGACCCAGTTGCAGGCTGCTCACTTCCTCCAGATCATTAAAGAATGGTTCGCCCAGGGCATTGAACCTTCTTCTAGCGAGGCCGGGGCATTCACACAAGAAATGCTGAATACTTTCCTCCTCCTCTTCATCTCTGCAACTTCTACAGAAATCGTTAGTTGGTACTTGCATACGTTCAGCGTGTCTACCGAACAGGCAATGTCCGGTGACTACGGCAGTGATGTTTCTTAGGTCCTTCCGACCGTGTTGTAATAGCACTGCGGTTTTCCTGTCGTCAAGTAGGGGCCACAATTGCCTGGAGATGCTACAAGTTGCCAGCCCTGTCCATCTGCTTTGTGCAAGTTGTTTAGCTATTTGATCTATATCCTCTTTGACTGATCCCAGTGGTCTAGCCACAGTATTCTCTGCTAGTTCGGCAGACCTGCTTGCGCCCTCCCTGGCGAGCATATCAGCAGTCTCGTTGCCCTGTATTTTGCTATGTCCAGGAACCCAACACAGGGTGATTCGATGTTGAGCACCAAGTGTGCAGAGATTGTTGCGACAGCGCCTTAGAATAAACATGAAGGTTATTAAAGTAAAAGAGTTCAAGAATTCAACAATAGTGTTCAGAAAAGTCGCCTTATTTATTAGCGTAGTTTAAAGGTCGTCTAATTCAAACTGCACTATGTGAGTTAGAAGGTCAGGCCAGTTTATTAATCTGTAAAACAGTTTATCCGCAAATAAAATGAAAAATAATTCTCTCACCGAGACTAACTAACGGATGAAGCGACTATAACAGTAACCTATAAATTATTAATAGTAGGTGTAGGTATACCTGCACATCAGGTTTTCTGAATTTTATTAATTTGTATGGATAACATGTAGTGATGTAACTCTACCAGATTAAAATAGGTAACTTTCATTTTAAAACTAGATGTTTTGAAGAAGTTTTATTATCAATGTACAGGGTTTTCCGTATATTTTGGAGCACCCCTGGAGCTTTTATTTGAAGACCTAGAAAAAACTTTAAATTACCAAAGTTGTATTATTTCTCCTGAACTGTCAGAATTTGTTATCGGACAAAACAAATGAACATCGTAAATTTGGTTAATAATGCCAATGTCGATTTTTTTAAATGGAACACCCTGTATATTAATTTTTTTTTCAACTCCTCACTCTTTTCTGATTCCAAATATGTACATATGTTATATGTTTGTTTCATAAATTATTATCATTATTTATATTAATTATTGTTACTGAATAAGCATTATGTTCTAGCATGTTTTCCTCACACCAATATAGATTTTCTAATCATCAATATTTTAAAATGCAATTTTGCCTAAACGACTAAACTAAACGTATAACATATATACATATTTGGAATCAGAAAAGAGTGAGGAGTTAAAAAAAAAATTAATATACAGGGTGTTTTATTTTAAAAAATCGACATTGGCCTTATTAAACACATTTACGATGTTCATTTGTTTTGTCCGATAACAAATTCTGGCAGTTCAGGGGAAATCATTTAACTTTGGTAATTTAAAGTTTTTTCTAGGTCTTCAAATAAAAGCTCCAGGGGTGCTCCAAAATATACGGAAAACCCCTGTACACTGGTAAGAATACTAAAGAGAAAAAATTAAAAAAAAAATTAATATTAAGTAGAGAAAACCAGGGAAAATAATTATTGCTCTTGACCTCCAAAATAAGCATCATATAATTAAACCGCTCTTGTAATTAATTATTTATTGTGTGCCTTAAGATTAGACTCTCCTTTCAATTCACCAGTAATTTAATTATTGATTATCACTAGGTCTGCCAGACATCCCGATTTAGGCGGGAGCCTCCCGATTTTTTATAAACCCCTTCCGCCATTTAAGTCCTGAAACCCCCCGTTTTGAAAATCAAATATAGGGTATTCCATTTAAAATATCGAAGTTACTACTAATTTTTGGCAGAAGTGGCAACACTGTATAGTCAAAAATATTTGAGATTAAATAGAGTTCATTTATGGTAATGGACAAACTCAGAAGGATTCGATAGAGTTAACGTTTTCTTAAAACAAAGCGTTTTGACAGAAGACATTTGCCATTAACAGCTGATCTGATTTCGTCATTAAAGTTCCCAGATCAGCAGTGGGCCGCAGCAAGCTCACGCGTCAGGTTGCGTCGTATAATTTTCTTCCGATTTTGGTTTTTTTAAGTGTTTTTGTGACTGTTTTTTGTATAGTGTGTGTTTTAAACATTTTACTTTTGGATTTTATATATTTCAGGGACAGATTTTCTTGGTTTTTATTATTTAAGTTTAATAGTGAGTACGAACACCATATTGGTTAAATCATCCATTATGAAATCAATAAAGTGCCTAGTTAAACCAATTACTTATCGTTATATACAGGATGTCTCCTAACTAATGGGCAAATACAGCAACAGGAGATAGTAGACGTGAAAATATGTCATTTATCAATAATAAAAAATAAAATATATATTTCGTTATGAAGGGTGTTTATTTTAATGTTTCTTGCCATCTAGCATTTAAATGCCATTATCTCAAAAAGCCAATTGAAATATTGAGATTAATGAAGTACAACTTTTTTACATATAAAAGATCCTTCTTTCATAGCTTGAGGTAAAGCGGTCAAAAATCTGAAAGATAAAAATTATATGCGAGAATTTATCAAACACATATTGTGTAACTAGCGTTCTCTAGGAGGTACCTTAAAACGCATTATGAAATCCTCCTTCTTACCCTCAAAACATAACTACACCCAATTTGAATCATATCCGCTTAACATCAAATCATCGCCAATTTAATAAAGTAAATATTTACTTGTGTATCTGTATCTCTTTAACTGTATAGGAAATATAATTAATTGACACATTTTCAAGTGTAATATCTCCTGTTGCTGTATAGCCTCATAGATGCGTACGGGACACCTTATATATATCCATATATAAAATTCCTAGAAAAGTAACAATAGGATTCCCAATATGATGTTTTAATTAGACGTGCACCACAAAGCTTACACCTCGCAAAAATGCATTACTATTTTCCTTGTATAATAAATACATAAATACCTATATTTGCATTTTGTAAATAAATAGGTATTAAAAGAAATAAATGTTGTTTTCTTCTTTTCCTTTAATTTTATGTTTTCACATACTTATTTTGGTAGGTACGGGTCTGTCAATATTTTCTTTTATAAATAACGCTATATCTTTACAAAATACTAAGACTCAAACTTTAAAAGATGGCGAAGGCGAAGGTAAAATAACTTAGTCCGGTACTGTTCCTGTAGCCAACCGCTTAACGTAAAATATACCAGACTTCAACAGGGTGCCATAAATGGCACATGATTACATAGGTACATGATTGGTCTTGTACGTCTAACGGACTACCCACCGTATATCACCCTGTATAGGAGACGTCACTTGGAAAATTAATGAATGAATCAATTAAATAGCCTCTTTTAAAGGCTAACAGAAATATTTTTTTTTTATATTTTATTAAAATAAACAAACCTATATATGTCAGGATCCACCCTTATGTTAAGATGTGAGCAGCCACCCTTAAGCTGGACGGGAGACGGGACCACCATTCTAATGCCGGTTTTCCACTAAACGGACAAACAAAAACAAAACACAAACTCGTGTCGAATAAAAACAAAACTGCAACTTTTCGAAAACATTTTGAAGACTGGCGAGTTTTGCGACAGTTGGAGTTTTGTTTTTCGTGTCCCGCTCGAAAGCGGTACCTCAAAGGGTTTCGGTTTGTTTTGCAAGTCGAACCTGTTTAGTGGAAACAGTCGTGTTGTGGTTTTTATTTCGCCTTGCTGCTTGCTAGTCTGAATACGAATTTTGTACTGGTACCTACCTAGGTAGTAGATAAGTAACGTTTTTTTTTTGTTATATAGACAATAAGAAGTTTGTTTTGGCTGGATAAATTTATATAAATATAACAGATTATAGATATATACATAAATATAGGGTGATATATAAATTTATTTATTCGTTTTTCCTTTCCAAGGACTTTAGTATAAACCAGCCACAACTAACAATAAACAAATCTTTTGTAGACATGTTGGTTATTGAAGAAAAATGCTTTCTGACTTCCTCGCGACAACCAGTGGAAAAGGACCGAAAACAAAAACAAAACTCGAACACAATGTAGCTCGCTTGATGGAAATAAGAGTTTTGGGTTTGTTTCAGTTTTGTTTTTGTTTTTCAAGTTCTAGAAAACACAACATAAACTCAACTGTCCGTTTAGTGGAAAACCGGCATAAGACGCAGAGTGCCACATATGTTTGATTTTAATAGTTTTTAAGTTTAAAATAGAGGTGGTGTTATTTTGTAAAAAGAGTGTATATAGAATTGTGAGAAGGGGGACTTGTTTTTCGTTGAGCGTATTGAACGCATCCCTCGCTTTCCTCGGCGTGTTTTATTCTTGTAAAATTGTGGAAAATAGTTATTTTAACTATCACCTCGTGTTTTTCTTACATATACAATATTTTCTTAATTTACATGGTATAATCTTTTTCTTTAATACTAAAATAAAAATAAATAATTTATATGAGGGAATGTTGTTATAAGTATAAGTGCCCGTCGTGAAGTTACCTACCACGAATCATCAATTTGTTAAAGCATGATATTTATTTGCCCTAATGATGTTCTTATATAAGAAAAACTTATATGAAGCGCATTAAATATCAAGTTTCTTACGTGTTCCTGAAGTAACGAGTGAATTTTAAAAATTGTTTATAATTCATAATTATAACGCGTTTCCGTGACTGACGAACACCTGTTAAGAAAGAAAGACCAGTTTTCAATTCAATAAGATTGTTTATTTATGTCTTCTGAAGGTGCGTTTGGACGGAAGTTTTTGCAGTAGTATCGTCCTAACAAAAAGGGATTAAACAATCGCCTGTTATTGTTAAATGTGTCGTTGTGAAAGGTTTTTCTGACAAATATCGGAATATAATTTGCATACACATTTTCGCAGGTGTAATACAGAGTGATTTAGAATGAGTGACTAATCAGAAGGTAATTACCAAATTTTTAAATACCGTGCAAGCAAAAATTATTTGCATCAAAGGGGGCGTTGCATCTAAGGACGTAATGCTTAGCCGTAGAGCTTAATACCTGTTGGGTGTCAGTAACTACCTGAATTAACAATTAATCAGTTATTCCGTCGTTACAAGTAACTTGATTCATCGCTAATGTTTCCTTATTTATGTGGTTGTAAGAATAAATTATACGTTGTGCATCTGTATTAACTATATTTTTGGTTAAAATATAGTCAGTAACCCTGTGCATAAAAGGGCGAAAGCGCGCTATACAATAAAATTAGAGCACACCTTCGCATACGCTTGCATAAGTAAATGATTGAAAAACAAAAAAAAACCGAGTCTAATACGCATTTTACAAATCCAACAATAATTAAATTAGCCTGATCAAAACAACAATTTAAATCTAACCTTTATGACCTCAAAGATACGAAAGAAGTATAATTTTAATTGTAACGTTGCTCCACAACTGTCAAATTAAAATTCGGAATAAGCTCATTTAAATTTATTAATGTGTGTGTCCTTTGGCGGTGCTTGTAGATATATTATAAAGACTTAATGAATTCAGTATCTGTACCATTGTTTATTAACCGAATTATTATTGAATTTCTACGTCTGTTTATGATTTAATTATATTAACTGCTTTTTTATTGTTCGTTACTGTTATTCACTATTTGTGAAGGCTTCTTCTATACCTACATACGTAGTACCCCAAGTAACACAGATTGTCCAACATTTTTTTAAAACCTATCATTGGCTGAGATGACGTTGCGACAAGCCCCACTTTGCTGTAATCGGACATTAAAAAGCTGCAACTTTTTTTTTCAGTTGCATCTGTAATAAAATAAACTTAAAGCGGCATAACAAAATTTTCCAACATGACATTGTTTTGAAACTATATGTAGGTAGCTAAAGCTACAGCTAAATATTGTAGTTAAATGCTATTTTCATTGCTAAACTTTAGCAGTCATAATGTTAGTTGGATACTACCATTATTTGTATTTTATGGACAAAGTCATTAATTCATGATTAGAAATCCAACAACACCATACAATAATGACTGTTTGAAGGTTGGAGACAATGATATTTCTTGAATGATGAAAGAGTTTTGGACTTCCATTGTTTTTATTTGTTTTAAATCACAACGTTTTAACTCGTAAGTATCAAGTATCTCCAGTCGTCTTCAGCTGATCACTAAATAAGTAAGTAAGTAAGTAACTACAGGACTATTTATACTAGCTATGTGCACTGAAGCATAACTGAGGTGGGTGCAGTCATACGTTCAGTTGGCACGCGATCTTATCCTAAGATTACATTTATCTAACAAAGGTTCCAGATATTTCTTATTTCTAATGAAGATAAGTTGACACAATATTGGAAAATCGTAAGAATCGACCCAACGCGCAAGAAGCAAACAGAGAGGCACAAGCAACACTCAATATTCCGTATGTCAAAGGAGTATCTGAGAAAATAAGAAGACTAGGACAACGATGTAACATTAACACCGTATTCAACTCGAGGGACACCCTAAGCAGCCACCTGACGAAGACAAAGCCTACAAGTCAAAAAGATAGGAAAAACTGCGTCTACCAGATCCCCTGCGAGTGCGGCCAATCTTATATAGGTGAGACATGACTGCACCCACCTCAGTTATGCTTCAGTGCACCTAGCCAGTATAAATAGTCCTGTAGTTACTTTACTTATTTAGTATTCACCTGAAGACGACTGGAGATACTTACCAGTTGAAACGTTGTGATTTAAAACAAATAAAGACAATGGAAGTCCAAAACTCTTATTTCATCATTCACCATACAATAATTATAGGCCAAAAAGTGGTAAATATTCCTTCAAAATAACTGGATAATTAACCACCTAATATTAGGAAAAACGAAGAGATTAAATGTTTAAAAGGTTTCCTGTCCAGTTGTTGTTGTCATTGTCGGTTTTCTTTTCTTTTTTCGTTTAAACCTAATCCTTTCCAGCATCTTTATTTAGTCAAGAAGCAGGCAAAATGGAGCCAGAAACCAAGCTGAATAGACTCCATTATCCATATTGCTTCCAGTTAGCTGTCATTTGGCAATTTTTTATACAATACGACAGGAAAAATATAAGTGTTGACGGCCATTATTAATTAATTTTGTAAAACATCGGTCATTTTGAGAAAATTAGTAATTTTTCTTTTTTCTTTTAAAAACAATATAACGAATAAAAATCAGCATAAGTTTTAATTACACAAACTATGTTCAGGCTGTATGGCTGTAAAATCCATTTAAAAACTGGAAAATGTTGAATCATTTCGGCTGTCACAGCCCTTTAAGGACGTCATTAGAACGTCTACGCAGCTTTCTGTAAATGTTAAGAAGCTCTAAATTCAGCTGGAATAATGTCGTCACAGCCTATTTGAAGCCTTTGGCGTTATTTGGGACAGTTTTATTTATTCTTGTGTGTTTATCGCTTGATTTTTCTCATTTTTGGTTGCGCCTTTTATAATCGCAAAAAAAAATTGTTTTGTGATATTATCAGATGTCGATGATTACGAAAATATGTTTCCCCTTTGAAAAAACTCAAAAACGGATTCTTAAAATTATTTTTGCATCCATGTTTTTAGTCGTTTTGGAATTATAAGCAATTTAAAATGTTGTTCATAAGACATTATTTTTGTAAATCAGGGTTGGACTGAGATTTTTTACAAAAAATAAAAGTAATCTTAAATAAGTAAACTGGAATGTGACAACAGGACTAAGGGAAGTACCAACTTAATAATTTCAGTCAAAGCCTACTTTACAAAAACATCTTATTAACCTAACAAAAAAATTTGAATAGTGACATATTAAACATTTAGATAGAAAATTTGATTCTCTACAAGTTAGTAAGATAAAACATAGGGTGTTCATTTACGAAAATTGACTTACATACATATTTATCTAAATGGCTCAGAGGTTTGGAGGAGTGGAATGGGAATGAATCGCGCTCGAATAGAAGTTGGCAACGTTGGGTCTAGATCGATTTCTTTTAAACCTACATTAAAAGCCCTGTAGCTTCAGATTTGCCAGTGCGGTATAACATTTTTAACGTAGATATTTATTTATAACTTTTTTTGCGAGTACCATGCATAATTAGACAAACATTTACATATAAAACGGCAAATCAAACAATAAAACAAACATTAATCAAATTATGCAATCAAATCAATCATAATTAAAGTTAAGAATCCCTATAATAATCGTACAAAAAATTCAAGATTGTACACCAGGCGTGCTATGGCATCACTACCGTAAAAATTTACAGTTTTCTTAGTAAGAATTTAACAATTTCCTTATAATAAATAAGCTTTTAATAGATTCTTAGTAAGCTACTAGTTGTTTGTTTTAAAAATGAATGAAAATTGTGATTTAATAGTCCGTAAATGGCTGTATTGAAAAATAACGAATTAAACGGTGTTTTATAGTGAAGTAATGTTTATAATTTGCGTTGTTTTTAGAATATTTTTTACTCATTGTTAAGACAAATAGCTTCGTTGCGTTAATATGTTTTTCTACAAACGTGTTAAAAATGTTACTTTAAGGCGCTAGTGCCCTAAAGCAGTTCCTGAAAGTACTTAAAAGGTAATTTTTCTATTTCACGTTTATAATAAGCTCAGTACGATACGCATTTGCGTATCGTAATGAAGCTATTTCGATACGCGTTTTTTCTTTATTTGATGTTGGTAACATTTTAATGTTTTATTTCATTGACTTGCGCGGCCTTTGTGATTTACGATAAAACCCATTTTTCGCAGAGGAAAAATAGCTTGATAACTTACTTTTTTATTCTGTGTGGATAACAGTCATGTATGTTGGTTGCATAGATCTATAAATCAACCTTTTGTAGATGCTTCAAGCTATCATTTTCTGCCAAATCTTATCCGAAATTCAATCTACTAACCTTCCAATGTCGATTTTAACTTCAACTTTATTTGAATTTTCCATCGTCCCTATACTAAATTGCAATGCCGTGACGTAAAATCACGTCTCTTGAAATTCGAAAAAAAGTGGCAAAATCTCCCGAATTTCCGAACGCTCTATATATGTACCGAATGTACAAGGATCACACAACGTATTCCGTCCAATTTCAAATCTCATATCGCTAAAATAACTTTAGAATCTCGTGGTGAAAATGCAGTTTGCAAAATAATTTTTGTTGTCCAGAGGCTACTATTATAAAAAATAGTATTACCAACATAAAATTTAGACATAAAAATTTACAAAATTTGAAGTATTTATTTTCTTTTTAAAATGTATAATTCTTGATTATAAAAGGTGAAATAGAAAAAAATGTATAAAGCACATGTTTCATAAGGCGTTTTAGCGCACGTGTCAATAAAAAAACTCGCCACTTTGTGGCTCGTTTTTTAAAATAGACGCGTACGCTAAAACCGCTTCTTATATGAAACGTGTACTTTAATATACTATTAAGGCACTGGTGTTAAAAGTGAAACGTCAAATTTTGAAAGCAGACGTCAAAAATAAGTTTTAATTTTATTTATTACCATTTTAAACAATTTGAAAAATAAATTCCTTTCACAGTTCTATCACGCTCTGGTCTCCACTGATGGTGTTTAGTCTTCGGAAGCTGGAGTATATATACCTGGAAAAAAATTGACATCCGTAAAAGCTGGTTACACGACAATTTTTCAGGCATAGATCTACAGCATTTTGACTACTGCAAGTCTAGATGAGGTTAGGGACTGCCAAGAGCATGCTCAGACAGCCAAGCTGCCCTCCAGACGATATGCAAACCCAGGGTCACGTTAGTACTTGTGGAAGAGTGCGTAGATGTCCTGGAAAGGCTTTCAAGAGATACCAAAGAGGTAAGACGATTTTTTTTTAATATGGCTAAAACGGAAATACAACTGTCCTTCCTTGTTCAAAAAATCGAGAATTCATATAAAAGCCCAAGCTATTATTTATATAAATAAACTAATTTAGTTTTCAATAAAAAGGACACTTAGAGTACAAAATAAAAGAAATAACCCGATAATTTTTTCAAAAAAAGAGCCTTCTTGTCCACTTCCGCACCTGTCCTACGTAGCAACTGCTAAATTGGATACAATTTACTTGTTTGATCAAAATACAATTATAATAAAAACAATATATCATAGATTTGGTTATTCTTTCTACTAAAATATTCAATGACATAACCGAGATAACCTGCAATAGTCTTTGCACTATTAGCTTTCTAGGCCTGTCACCTCGGAAAAATGTCCATTCCGCACCTACGAAATCCACACATTAAGACAGCGCCAGTTTGGTATCAGTGCGTTTTTATCATTTCTGGTTTTGTTATAGTGTTGTGCGACTCTTAAAGATATTGGTAAGTACCCGTTTTTTGATATATATTGGCAAAACAGTTAATTAAAAAAAGAAAGTAAAAAATGCTCACTTTCTTGCGTGTCCTCTCTGCACCGCAGTTTCCGTTTACCTTACGTATTTCTTTTAGAAAAATAGATTATGGTATGGTGCATTTTTAGGTCGGCAAAACATAACCTAAGAATAATTCGAATCAGCGTTGCCAGAATTTGTGAATAAATTAAAAAGTCAAAAAATGTCCATTCGGCACCGTCCGTTCCGTGCCTGTTTTACGTTGGTGCGGATTGGACAGTTGGACATCGGTGTTGGTTAATGGTAATGTTGTCTTTTCTTAGTACTTATTTGAAATTTACATTTTGGTTTTTAATAAATAGTTCTTTACCTTTTTATATTGATTATTGATTTAATCGAATTTAACCATATACGATGTCCAATCCGCACCTTAAGTGTCAAGTCCGCACCTTTTGTAAAAACGGTTAAAAAAAAAAGTTGAGGCACCCAATTAATATTTTTAGTCTATTTTTTATAAAGACTCGAAACGTTCTTAAATTTCCTTAAAATATTCTAGGAGCATTTACCGATGAAAAATATATCCCAAAATATTATTTTTATATTTGGGTCAATAAATTTTCCTCTTAGTTTTTTTTAAGATTTTATTCACACAAGATATATTTTTTGAAGATCTGGACGTCTATTCTCCAATTTAAGAGAAGTGAACGCTCTCTCGCGAGAAGGGACAATTCACATCATATGCTCACATCGTATGGAAATAAATAGTAATTTTAAGTTTCAAGAATACAGTTTAAACATATTTAAGAGAAAAAGTAATCACTTCTCTTGAAATGATCATTGGCCTATTTCGAGAATAGACGTCCTGTTGTAATTTACGTTTTGTTAAAATATAATGTATAATTTATTCTTACTTTTTAGCATAAAAAATTGCCTTGGGTTTTAAGGTGCGGAATGGACAAAATTATCGACCTTTTTGAGCAAAATAGCGTTTTGAGACCTTATTTTACAAAAAGTTGTAGATTTTATTCCCGAATATCTATCCTTACACCTTTGTTAAGTAAGGCAAATAACAAAAATATTAATATCTAAACTTTAAAAAATTAGAGTATAAAAAATGGTTTTGGCCATATTAAAAAAAAAATCGTCGTAAAACGGGTCTGGGTAGTTAGGGGAAGATTCAGGGATAAGCTCGCTCTGGTCTATTTGCCAGATTGCTGAGCATCTCCACAACTACTACCAGATACATTCTTAGTCTAAAATAAGCAAGGGAGCCAATATCTGACCACCTTAAATTTTTTATGACAATTTCTATATTCCGCCAGCCAAAGCATAGACGCAAATTATCATTTTGTATACAGTGTGACCAGTAAAGTCCGAATCATATGAGATTTGTTTTTATTAATAACTTTATTCGAAATTTGACTTTGGCATCAAGTTCTGCTTCGATCGCGATGAAAATTAGGAAAAGAAATAGTAGTCACGTGATTCGCATTATCTGTCAAATTTTAATTTTTTCCAGAAAATAATTCAAAAGTGGGGTTATTTCTAAAAGTATCGAAAAAAGTTATTAGAGAAAGTTTTTTTAAATGCAGTTTGTAACCTACATGCAAAATTTCAGCTGCATACAATAATTTTGATTTTTTACCCATATTTTCTAAATTGCACCACTTTTGCAAAATAAGACTTAACGCAACCTACATAAAACTTCTTAGTTTTGACAATGCTTTATTTCAGATACATTTTCTTTAAAGTAGCGCCATATTAAATGTGTGTTTTTCTACAAAATCAAAATTGGGCTATTAAAATTTGGTCGCATGTGATGCAAAGTTTATTTGTTTTTGACCCTGTATAAGGTAACTTCATAAAATAAGTATTTTTTAAAACGTAGTTTGTGTCCGAAAGTAATCCACCTTAATATTAAGACAAAAAAGAACACAGTGTCATCATTCTGTAAAGTGGAAAATAAATTTTAGTGGTGGGTAAAAAATGAAAATCTTCTTATGCAGCTGAAATTTTGCATGTGGGCTAGAAACAGCATTTAAAAAAAACTTTTTCTTATAACTTTTCCGATATTTTCAGAAATAACCCCACTTTTGAATTATTTTTTGAAAAAAATTAAAATTTGACAGAAAATGCGAATCACGTAACTACTTTTTTTTTCGCTTAATTTTCTTCTCGATCAAAGCAGAACTTTATGCCAAAGTCAAATTTCGAATAAAGCTATTAAAAAAAATCCCATATGATGCGGACTTTACTGGTCACACTGTAGAGAAACATATAAACGTAACTCAAATTAAAATAAAATTTTGCTACAGTTAAAAATGTACAGCTTTTATTTTTTTACCGTCATTAAAAACGTAAAACAAGAGAGCCAACTGAAGAATACACGCCCTTGAGTTGCTCGTTACGCCACTGCATTCCACCACTGCAGCGTATTATTTGCCTGTGGCCAACCCGGAACGTCGTTGCGCCCCCAAAATTAGGTAACTCACCTGTATGTAATTTTAACGAACATTGTTTTACCAATTGGAAAGTAACCTTTTTGAAAAGGCAATGTTAAAAATCTAACAAGAAGGAACAGTTAAGTGTTAAAATGTCCTTGTCACGAAACGTTACTTTTTTTTTGCACAAATCCAAATTTAAATCAATGCAACATCTCATTAGCATATATAAACAATTTATTTATAAATTTTGTGTGTGGGCTGCACATATTTTCAACTAGGTATATTTAAATTTTAACTTAAGAAGTTTTCGCCTTTCCAATTATGTGAACGTAGTAGGGTGTAAAAACTTTTCTCATAGGAAGCAAATTTTTAGCTTTCTTCAAAGATAATTATGATTATGAACCAAAGCCCTTTTTAATGTAGAGAACTTGTTTATATTTTTACCTGTTCCCTCATCGTTCCGTCCTTATCTTCCACTGCATTGCGTCATGGCCAAATTTACATGTTTATCGAAAGTACCTTTACATTATAGGTACTTTGTAAAACGTCTAGAAGTTCTCTCTTTCACCCACTTTAAGAAAAATGATCTTATACAACAGGTTTGCTAAGACATAGTTTGTATTGGTAGCTTATTTTGTATTAACCCATATTTAATAAATTGTTAGTGTATCAAACCAGCTTTGGTGGTATATCAATACCATCCAGATTTGCTAGAACAGTGTTTTTATTGGTTGTAATCAGTTTTATTAGCAGCACAGTCTTAAGTTAAATAATGAACTACTTACTTTTAATACAGTAATTTTGTTAAGAAATAAATTGTATCTTCTCAATGCGACGCATTCTGTTCTAAGTAAAACGTTTTCTTTACAATTAAGAAAGCAGAAGAGCGTCCCCAAAAACGAATTCGATCCGTTAGAACCTATAATCCACAAGACGTTGGGGTGTCGGTAGCAATCGGCAATCGCTGCGCGCCGTATTATTTGTTTTAACGTATTTGTTGCGCAGGTGACATTGTTGTTCGGAGTCTTCTAGCTGTCCTGTCTGAATTTGAATTTTATTGATCGTACCAATATTTGTTTCAATTAGGTAATTTATTTTTACTTTGTATTTAAGTTTTTTTAAACTTTGTTAAAGCAATAGATGATTCTTATTTTGCGCAACCCATCATTGGTATTGGACTTGATAATCTATGGACGAATTTCACCGTCTCAATCAATCATGTTGCATAATTGATTAATAATATGCAATGTTGAACGACAAGAACAATATCACACTAAAAGCTATTTAAATTTTTGACAACTACAGTACTGATTTTTAGTGGTAAGTATGTGCTTTATTAACCATCGCAAGCAAATATTATTATCATTAATGTCAAGTTTAATTACAACAGCCAGTCGGAACTAATACAGTATATGAAACCCGATTACACCCCCAATAGAACTTGATAACTACTGTGACTATTCAGAGCAATAATGGCTATAAACCATTGTATGTTAGCAATAACTCCTATTTCCTATTGGTTAAATTACCGTGATATTATCACTACACGACGATCTAGCAATTTTTGTTGTCTTACCGAAGGAGAGCGCGTTGTTATTACAGATAGTATTAAACAGTTGTATAAAAAGTATGCGAATTCTTATAAGGAATAAAAGGCTTTTTTCTCAGTGTATTACTGATTTTCAATAACTTTTAAAAAACTAGCGGATCGGTTTTTCAGACGGTTTATGAAATGTGTCAAAAAAAAAACGGTCTAGAGTTTATAAGGTCTTTTTAATAAAATTTTTAAAATAGATTCAGAAATTTTACTATTTTAATAGTTACGGTATTTATCAGCAAAACTCTTCAATAAGTAGGTAAGGCACTTTTGAAATGTGGGACAAAATTAAGTCACTGTTTAACAGTAGTTCTTCCTTTTTAAACGAGTTTTTGCAAAGTTGACGACCTCGTAGACTTCGGGTATCAGGTTGCGTTGTTTGAGAATACGATAAATCAATATGACTTAAATAATACAGGGTAGCTAATTTTTATATAACAATCCAATTTAACTACGATAGGTCGAGATTAATCGAATATAGAAATTTGGAAACATTTTTAATTAGGCTTGAAGGCGCCTTACTAATTTTTTTTTATGTAACAGACACCAGTAGAGTGCTCATTAATTGCGTCATACTTCCTTAAGTCCCGAAATCTTTTGAAATTTTTTTTACTGGACATCGTAAGGCAATCTTAACATAGTATAAAACAAAGTCGCTATCGCCCGTCCTGTCCCTATATGTGCTTAAATCTGTAAAACTACGCAACGGATTTTGAAGCGGTTTTTTTAAATAGATAGAGTGATTCAAGAGGAAGGTTTTTATGTATAATACATGCATAATATTATAGAGAAACACTGATAAACACTGATAAATTAGAGTAGGGAGAACGAACGACCCAACCTAACCGGTTCCCGGCCCGTTCAACGATCGACCCGAAGCACCGAAGCCGGAATAGACGAAGACAGACTATGTTTTATGCATGGATGTGAATTGTGGACGGGCCGGCAAACGGTTGAGTTTGAGGTTTGTTCGCCTTATTATCTCATGTCGTATAATGCCGGGCTGCAACGCAGGCCGGGTACACGCTAGTTAAATATATTTGTATATTTTAAATGTTCTAGTAGTCAAATTATTTATAGTTTCCTAATGATATCATGATATCAAATTAATATGGTTTAGGGAAGTCAAAATGGCAACGCTGTACGAACGTTTTTACTACGTGTGACGCAGAATTTTTAATATCCATTCATTATCTAACATTACAGTGTTGGTGAGCTGTGTTTGTGATCAATTGCGTTTTTCGATTAATTTTTAGTATTTTTTCGAAACAGAACTATTATTGTTTACAATGGTTCGCCAGTGAGTAGTGTATAAGAAACCCGACTATTCTAACCTAACTAAAAGTGAATTTATTTAGGTTATGTTTTTTTTAGCTTAAAAGCAGTGTTCTGGATCGTTCTGTATTTTAAGTAAATGTTGCAAAATATGGATTGTTTTTGATCCTAAAGAAACCACATGCGAGTTTTTACAACTTACAGTGTTGCCATCTTATCAAGCCATTTCCTTCTAACTTATACTTTGGAAGTATATCTGATTGTAAACAAATGGTGTTTGACGAACGGCATGTTTTATCTCCTTGTATTACATGTCTGTGGTTGTTACTCTCGGATAACTCGGTAACAGTCCTAGGTGTATTATGCATAGCATATTATTGCTCTTACAGTGCGCCCATTGTTAACTGGTCCTAGAAGGATATAATAAAATTAAATATTTTCTTTCTACAACAGGGATATAAAATTTATTTTCTTAATTTAATTAGAAGGATAACCAAAAACTATAATATCAAAACAGCCTTCAAATCCGGAAATACGCTTAGAAGCTTTCTCACAAAAGTAAAACCCCCCCGTAATGAAAACACAAAAACCTGTATCTATCAAATCCCTTGCGAGTGTGGCGAATCGTACATTGGAGAAACAAAAAGACCTCTTCCCGTACGAGTTAAAGAACATCTGAAACATAGTCAAAGAGGTGAAACTTCGAGATCAGGTATAGCGGAACATGTATGGACCAACCAGCATAATTTATACAGTGGTCAGAAGCCAAGGTTTTGGACACGGAACAGCACTGAAAAAAACGAAAATTCAAAGAAGCAGCTTTTATAAATCAAAATAACCATATGTATGTAGTAAACCAAGTATAGATATCCCCAATATCTGGAAGAGCCTCTTCTTGCCCAAAACAAACAGCTCAAACTTCACACTACAATAAGCACGTAGGCGGCGTCATCAAGCTTCATTGCACATGGATAGTATTTAAGACAGTAACCTTAGTATTATAATTTAGTTTACACTTGAAAACGGTTAGAGATACTAACTAACCGAAACGTTGTGTTAAGTAACAAAATAAAGACAATGGAAGTCCGACAAGGTAATTTTTTCGAAGGATATAAAATGTAGCCTGTGGTAAAAGAAATCGCATATTTCGTACAAAAATTCTAAATAGTTATCAAGATTTTGTACATGTTTATTCTGCGTAAAGAAATTAAGGCAAAGATTCTGCATTTTTTTTAAATTAATATTTCTTCTTATAAGTTGTTAAAATTTAATTACACATTTTAATGCACGATACTCTACAAGTATGTCATAATATTTTATGAGATTTAAAATTTATATTACGAAGGCTCAAAGAAATTATGACGGCGTAATTTTAAGTGAATGTATGACATGATGAATTTTATGTCTTAAAAATGTAATTATGTATATAATTAATTGCTGGAATGCGTTATTGCGTACAAAAACGATTTAATGGAAATATAGGAGTTATATTGCATATTCTATACAGCTTTATCGTATTTATTACGTACGTACATACAATATAAACGCAAAATTATCAAAAAAAACATCCTTTGTCAAACCTATTTATAATGGTACACCGTAGTGTTGAGGTATTCAGTTTGGTAATTTGGTAGTACTACGAAACTGCAGTCATTAACATTTTTTAATAAAGTGACATTATAATATAGTAAATTATTCATATTGTTTTTCATAATACAGTGTGTTCCAAATTAGAAATATGGCGATAACGATAATTTTTTTAAATGGCAACAAAAGTTTTGTTATCGACTATTTTTAGGTACCAAATTCCAAATTTTTATTCAGTGTCATCGATAAGATACCTACTGAGCCTAATGAATAAAAATGTAGCGATCGCTGTTTCTTATAAAATCGAAGTAATATCTTGAATGCCAATGAATAAAAACTAAAGTAATTGCTTTTGCGTCCAGCAATTGCTTAAAAGTGCCGGAATTGCTTCTAGTCAATGCTTTTTCTTAAAAAATAGAAGCAATTGCTATCGTTTGCTTAAAATGTGATGAATAAATTGAGAAATTGCTTTTTTTAGTGTAGCTATTACTTTCACCCTTACTTTCTTTTAGTATTCACCTAAAGACGACTGGAGATACTTACCAGTTGAAACGTTGTGATATGAAGAACTAAAGGCAATGAAAGTCCAAAACACATCTATTACTCAAAATTACTTCCAACTTTTTAGGGTAGGTCGACCCCTGCATCATTTGCTTGGTAGCAGTCAACTTTAGCCCTCCGCGGCATACACGTGCGTTGCTCTTAATTTGGGTCTTCAATTATGGCTGAATATATGAACGCCCGTAAAAGAAAAATCTACAGTGTATGTAAAAATTGCAGATATGATGATTTCAGAAAGTTATATCGATTTGACTGCGAAAATGTTGAGTGGTTGGCAAATTATTTTTTGACTGATAGGTACTGGCAAAAGGCGAGGGGGTGCACTGTCGCCTTTAAATAAGATGAAAGTCTTTCTGCGAAAATTGTCGGATCCGGGCTTCACAATTCTGTAGGTAAAGAACTCGGTGTTCACCAAACTACTGTCTGTAATACACTTCTGTAATGAATGCAGTTTTAGAGAAGGCGAATATTTTTATTAAATTTCCTACAAATGCTGAAGCTGTTGTGGAAGCTAAACGGTTGTGGTCAGAAAGATTTATTTATGCTCCTTCAATTTGTGAACGAATGTCAATTGCTTGTCTTTAATTTCTTTATCACTACTGTCACTTTCCTCATTTTCACTGAAATCTGCCATATTACAAATATAAGTTTCCTATTTTCCACAACAACGTAACAGATTACTATTGTACTAAATAAATAGACCAACGTTGTTGTATTTACGATTTACGTCAACTCTTTTGCAAACTAGGCACCAAACTGAACATGAAATCTATAATCTGAACAAGTGGATAAGCCACGTCTGAACTTGTGTTAAATAAGCATTTGCTACAGAGGTGTAGCAATTGCTTCAAAATTTTATTCATATCCAGATCTAGCGATCGCTTTTACTTATAGCATTTGCTAGTCAAGCAATCGCTTTAACTGGAAAGTAATTGCTTCAAGTAATTGCTTAATTTTTATTCATTAGGCTCATTATCCCGATAAAAAATAACTATTTAATTAAAAATTTAAAAAACCCTCTATCCTCTATCCATCTTTAATACTTTTTTTAATAAATGCTCAAAATGTTCCATTCACTATTTGGCAATACCCTAAATGCAAGTTAAACTTGAGCATTTCTAATTACTTTGGGAGATATAAACCTACACTCCCCAGATAACACCTTTGGTACATTGCTAATGCCAAGAATATTCCCTCTTTATTATTAGTTGCATATTCATTTAATAATATTCTTTCCATCTGTCTGGAACCTACCAGCAAATACAAGCATAAAAGGTAAATGAAACGAATGTATTTGGCATATTCCAAAAAGTAACTCGAGTCCAGAAGGTGATACGTACATGATATTCATGTGCTGTAACCCACTTATTTTTGGGATATTGAGGAACATTCCTGGAACGTTCCATTCTGATGGTTCTAAATTAAATGTGGGCGCGGTTTCAGTACGTGTATATAAGAGAAATAGAAAAAATAAGTAAAACTTGGTCGCAAAATGTGTAAGACTGCAAAATTCGTTGGCGTCTGTGCTCGGAAGTTTTCTCGTCGTTTCTCATGATACTTTGTTGTATTTTGTAAAAAAATTACTGGAACTGTGTGGGATAAAGAACCTAAAACTAATACATTGGGTGGCAATAATTTTAAGACAAAGACCCTAAAGAAACACAACAACGAGCTATTGGGAAAATATACTAGGTACCGAGTTAAGTACCGACTAAGATGTAATGTGTGTGCCAAAGAAAAAATTTGATTCTGCTTGTACGTTAGTTCATAATTTTTAAAATATTTTTATAAGTTTTAATTAATTCCAATTCAGAATTCGAAATTGGTTTTATTTTAAAGTCATTTGCATCAGATATCCGCAGAAAATACTTAAGAAGATGATGTTTAACGAAAAAATACCGACTTGTTATTTAATAATTGTTGTAATTGTTATTAAAAAAAAAAAGAAATATGCAATTCCTCGAAAAGCAAACAGCTTTAATTACAATCAATTAGATATTAATTTTAAAATTAATATAAAATAATAGTTTTTATTTATACAAACAATTATATCCAAAAACCATTATCTCATCAACACAATACTAGACAAGTTACTAACCGACATCGAGTAACCCCAAAAGTTTTTAATTTGTTACCTACGACCATTGAGAATATAGAAAACTATAAACGATTCTCTAAAAAGTGTAAACCTTATATTTTTAACAATTTTTCTAAATGTCTGAAACTGCTTTAGACAACTGCAATATTGACTATATTAACTGTATACTATCTTAAATACTTTACCTACTTTTGTGTACTTATTGTTTAAAATGAGCCCTAGTATTAGTCTTAAGTTAGCACATACAGACGCCCTGCGTCTAGGTGTTAGGTATAACTATATTTTGTGCATTTATAATTTTCATTTCTTGTAATTAACATTACCCAAGTGCAATTGTAAACCTTATTTGTTTAAATAAATAAATAAATAAATAAAAAAAATAAAAGAAAAGCTATTTCAATTCAGATGATACCAATCCGAATTTAGGCGTGACTGATAATGTCTATGTATCGGTAAAAGTGTCAAGCTATCGAAAAACGTTTGAAGTTACGTGTTACCTTTTTAGATTTTGGAAAATTTAGAATTTGCAGCTGCAGACATCTTTCTTAAAAGTGACCTGTTGATGCTGTTTATATTCAATTTTCTGAAGAATAAGAGATATACTCGACCTACATTCAGGGGAGCATCCAGAATAGTATGTAAAGGAAGGGGTTAGGGGGGGGGGGTAGTCGATAATAAAAAATAGCTAAAAAAGTACAAAATCATATCAAATTTAACTGGTAAACATAAGCTTTTAAACCCAATTTCAGGGCTTGGGGGGAGAGAACCCCACCTGGATCCTTCACCGCTTACATCTAACATCTAACATGTAAAGAATATGCTAGGAATATTATGCATGTTCATAGTATATGAAAGGAATATCATAATATAAAACATGCTAAGAAGGTGCTAAGTATGTTCTTGCTTCAGGCACATTTTTCGCATGTGATTGGAATATCCTTAATTACGTGAATATCACTTCTGCAGCACATGAAGAGGGTGGAAGGTAATATATTCATAGAACACGTGCGCAATGAAAAAAAAAATATATTCCTGTCACGTGCGCTCTACCACAAATTATATTCCTAGTACATAATAATGATGCAAAAATGTTATCTGGGTCATGTCTTATTCGTGCCAACTCCCATAGGTATCTTATAAATGACAATAAGGAATAAAAATTTAAAATTTGGTACTTATGTCTAACTTAATAAAAGAAGAGAAGTTTGTTGAAGAAGCTTAATATGCACTTTAAAAATAGTCAAAAAAAAACTAGGGTTGCCATTTATGATAACATATTATCGACATCGTCACATCTCTAATTTGGGACACACTGCATCAATTTTTTTTTAAGTTAAGGATTAACATTTTAAGTCCACAACTTAAAATGTTAATCCTCATGTCCAAATTTGCCCCCAATTTAATCTTACCTGTATCGTATCTCTAATCGTTTACGGGATCCCACATCAATGGTAAGCAAATTTGTAACACCCTGTATACTGTCTTTGTTTGTTTTAATTTATTATATTTACAAGTGGTGTAAAGCATCACTTTCGCAAGTCTAAAAAAATTGCTTATAAGAGAACGTCCATCGCATTTATCTAACCCGTCAGTACAGTGCATTTACTATTGTGACAGGATTGATCTGGTATATCACTAATTACTAGTTAATTACGTGGTAGCGTTCTGACTATAATAAACATTATTCATTATCAATGGTAGCGTTTCTGACCGAGAATACCAGACCTGGTCCTTTCACATAAGGGTAGAATTACTAGTATAAATAACTAAGACAAATATATATATAGCAAGCGCACTCTTGGAGATGATGGAGTTCTTCATGATAACTTCAACGTCGTCTCGTTCTGTTAGTTGTATCTACTGTTAATACCAAACGACTTACCAATGTCGACCAAACAGCAATATCCAGGTGATGATGTTAACAATAACGTCGCCGCGACGCGTCTTTAGGGCGCGAGAGCGAACCGTTCAACCTTTGTTAATGAAACCCTTTATATTGATTGTTACAATAAAACAACACCCAGTTTAAACAACAACTTATAAATCTATTAACAACAATTATAAAGAAAGGTAGAAAAAAAAGTTACTGAACAAGAAAAAGAAAGACTGTAAAACTAATACAAAATATGTATTATGCTAATTAATAAAGAGAGATTGTTCTATTTAAATGCGTTTACTCTACGAATCCAAAAATTACCCATTTACTATTTAAAACAGATAAAATTACTATTTTTAATTCAATACAGCCCTGTAATTTAATCACCCAAAGATTAAATTATGATAATCCCCGAAAACTGAAAGTCTTATAAAAACACTAAAACCCTGAAACTTATAGGTAAAAACAACTTAGACCCACAATTTAACTTTACACTTTTAAGAAACAAAGGATCCACTACACAAGAGGTATCTCAAAGAGAGAAATGAGTCCGAAAATATGTACTCTTAAAAACCCACCTAATTACACCCGAATAAAGCATCTTTGGTACACAACAACAGAAACTTCGGAACTTCTAAACCGAAACCGTTAAGAGAACTTTAGGAACTTAGTAAACCGAACACGACAATAGAAACTTAGGAACTTAGTAAACCGAACACGACAATAGAAACTTAGGAACTTAGTAAACCGAACACGACAATAGAAACTTAGGCACTGAATTGTGAAATTCCCCGATTAAGCATCTAACTTCTAAAGACAACCCTTAAATTATGCTAATTCAAATATTTAGCTATTTGAACCTATAGAAAGTACTAAAATCAATATCATCCCTCGGTACCAAGTGATAGTTTATTCTATCCAACCAATCAGAGGTCATTTCTCTCTAAGACTCTGCCTTAGATCATAAAACAGGGTCGTCCCAATATATGATTGTAGACATTACCGCTAGGTGACTCTAGTTATACCCTCTCGATATTTAATTAAAACCTTTTCTCTCTTTATGGACATTTTACCTTAAAAATCATATCTATAGCTAAACAATACATTCCATACTTATAAAATAACCGTAAAAACGGTCTTACAAATAACATTCCTAATTTAACCTTAAATTTAAAGTACAGCAATCAGATTTACTTAAAAAAAACCCTTTTAAGCTGTTCCAGGGAAAATAAAAGAATAAATCTGATCCGACTTTTACATACATAGAATGGTCAAAATACAAAATCCAGGTTCTTCCTATATTTTCCATTTTTTTCTCAATATTATGGTTCATAACATAATTATCTCATTATAATGGACCACCCACGAAAATCCCTTTATTTATTATTCCCATCTGGGGTTAGATTTTAGCAAACAGCCTGCTTTTAGGGTATAGAAAAATAAACTTTATGACATAACGTTGGTTTAGAATAATTTGGGCAATGGTTATTTGTTTAAGAAAAACCGTTGGTATTTGTTTAAAATAGTTATACTACATTTGGATTTTATTATCATGTTTATGCTTAGAACAAAAGCTTTTAGAGCCCTTCTTTAAATTTTAAAATAGGAAACATATTGTTTTGCCTGAGAACGCACTTTAAATAAAAATAACTTAAAATAAAAACATAGATTTTTGCGTTCTATTACATTGCCCCCACCTTAGAATGAATCATATATTGACTAAAAAAAAATAGGAAAATAATATCTACGCCACTGGTTTGCATCTTGTACATTCGAAACTCAACACAATATCTACCACTTTAAAAAAAAAACTAAATCAAAATTAATATCAACAAAGCACTGATAACCATTCTGCTAAATGCAGTCTTAACGGGGCGATTCTCACACTTACCGACACGAACCCACAAATTTTTAGCACACACTCCTGTTTTTCCGCGATTTATTAGTTCCGATTCTGTCCAAATTCGTTACACTAAGTCTTTTCTAACTTCGCACTTCTGTTCTGTCTTGCCACGACAATTGGCTGGCTTACATGCCGCTTCCTGGTCTGGGATGTTTTCGGAATCTCATTCCCAATGGTACAATGGGCTTCACCATCACTCTATTCAGCTCTACATCTTCATTTGATGGGATTATCTCACCTCTAGTGAGTTGCCAATTCGTCTGATACAGGTTGGTATGGGCTAGGTTGTTTCATCAGCTTGCTTCCTTAACTATATAGTAGTTATTAACAGCTCAACAAATAACTAACTATTCAAGCTTATCCATCGAGAACGTCACAAATGGAAAATGGATTTTCATCTTGAACAAAAGCCTCATACCTCCTCCGCTGCAGAGTGTGCCATGCTGGCAATTCATGCTGCGAGAATAAATTGGGCATAAACTAGGAGTCGGCGTTGTCAACGCCCACTATCCTCCTGGTAACCTGGATAGTTACTGCTTCCTAGTGTCGGGTATAACAGTGTCTGTTGAACTCTATACATGTCTTCCTGCGTATATATGCCAATGGAGCTTATTGGGGAAATGGAAAGTCCGCGCATTAAAACTCTGTCTTCCTCCTCATTGGCGTCTAATTCAAATACATCAGTGATCCTTCTCAACTCTGGGCTAACTTCCATCCAATAGTTAGCTGGGACTAGTGGTTGCCATTCCACTTCTGTTCTACGTTCCACCAATATATGTGTAATAGCGGTACGGAACAGATTTCAGTTTTGTATAGCACTTTACAGTGTAGGGTACTTCTCCCCATACTCCACTCACGTAACCTGAAGTCTGCTTTACAAGGTTTCGTACGACATCTGGCGATTGTTTGTCTAACGCTAATCTATTTTTAGGAATCTTTTCTCTCAGTTGGCATCTCTTCATGATGGACATAATCTCCTGGTACTGTGCTACGATGGCTGTCCAATGTCCAATTACTTGATCATTGTTTACTTGGTATGTAAAGTAATGTTCCGGTACGTACTGTCTCTTCTGGTCTACTTCTATTCTTTGGTATGATCTCCATATAGCTTCTTGGGTCCTGGCAAGGCTTCTCGGATAATAAGGACATCTTTTTTTTTAGCTCTCTGGTCTTGTCCGCACAATCATACGCTATTGCTTCTGGTTAAAACATATGGGCTAAGGACACTAGTGAAAAGATTCGTCGTATCATAGTTACTTTCCTTCTAAAACATCAAGACATTACTTTTGCTCACAACGGATTATATACACAGTACAACATAAAAAAAACCTAATAAAAAAAAAACTTTTTATTTAACTTCTCTTACAAACTAGACTTATACTATGCCACACACTTAAGTAATAAAACCTTATAATATGTAGGTACATTGACTGTACGAGAAGTCAATAGGCTGTACTTCATCTTTTATATTACACTTTCCTGGCTCGGCTTGCTCTAAAAAAAATTAATTAAAGTTATAAAACAATTTCCCCTTGAAATACGTTCAACTATTAATTTCAATAAATTTCTTCAATCTTTTACTTACCCTTTTTCCAAACTAGTTCACGATTTTTTAATCGTTCCTTTAAAACTTCTTCCATTTTATCTTACCTATTTTTTACTCTAGACTCACGATTTTTTAAAACTGATACCTAAAAATGTCTTCCCATTTTTGTCTTACCCAAACCAAATTTACCATTTTCTATATCCTTTTTCTTTAACATTTCTTCTATTCCTATCTACAGTTCTTCTTGTAGAACTCAAGGAATTTAGTAAGATATTCGATAAGGAATTCGATAAAGAATTCGACAAGGTGCTTTCGTGCTCGGCGCATGCTCTGAAAATCCGTAACAACTTTTACATTTCTACCCATAGGCCTATTTCTTCTTGTAAAAAGATATCTCGGTAACTTCCCAAAACTACACAAACTCTTGGTTTTCTTACGGAATCCTAAATTACTGCTATGTTCACTACCGAGTCTCCTGATGTTTTCCTGCTACGTTCACTGAAGAGCCTCCTAATATACTTCCTACAGAACATACTGATTTTTCCTGCTATGCTCGCTATAAAGCTTCTTGATACTTTCCTGTTACGATACTTTCCTAGTATGATACTTTCCTGAAATTATACCTTCCTGATATGATACTTTACAGTTCTCCTGCTATTGTCTCCTTGTTGTGAATGCAACATCTCCTCCTGCTACTATCTTCTTAGGCTCGCTACAACTCCTCCTGCTACTACTCTCCTGCTACAACTTCTCCTGCTACTACTTCTTATTATGCACGCTATTACTTCTCCTGCTACTATCTCCTTATTATACACACTATTACTTCTCCTGCTACTGTTTCCTTAGGCTCCTTCTGCTACTATCTTCTTCCGGGATCTTGCAATTGGCTTTAAATTTATTCTATGCTCACCGCGGAGCCCAACATCATTTACTTTTCCAACACAGAACTGTGGAGAGAATCTGTCCTATCCAAACTATCTACATCACCAATTTTTTTAACAGGGGTGGGGGAATTATTTATGGTCTGAAGTGAGGCAATATTTAGAAATCGGGCAACAGTGTTCTATTTTGTTTGTTTGTGGTTTTCAATGCTTACTATTTCGGTCGCCATACAAATGCCGATACATGTGTGATTTGTTGACTCGCAAATCATAGTACGTACGTCTACGAAACTAAGAAATTGCAGCCGTGAAAAAACCGGTAATTCTAAGTCTTCATGCAGTCTTATTGCTAGGGGTGATCAGTCCTTAGAGTTCGACTGTTAAAGTTTAATACTATTGTTAATCAGGTTGTTGTCCTTTTCTTCTGGTCTATTATTCATCTGGAAAAATCTTCTGTGCATCATCGGGACTCCATCCTTAAGATTTACAGAAAATTTTTTATTACTATTTATTGGTGAACCAACAGAACTAGACATGCATGCTTCATATTCAAGGTTAGGTACCATCTCCCCGGCACAACTTGAGCTATGTATCTCTCTTACACGCTCCTATGCGCCCAGCACTCTCCTGAGCTATGTATCCCTTGTACACGCTCCGTGCTCCCTGGCTATCCACCAGTAAATTCAATTTAATTCTTCTCGTCGATCCCTTGAAGTGTCTCGCCTGCACTTCTGAAGCATACAGATAACACTCGCCTATCTATGCTATACGCTAGTTCCATCGCATCGTTGATGTGATTTTCAACGAGGTAGAGTCGTTCTGGATAACCATTTGCAATATCAAGTTATATCCACACAGCACCATTCTTTTAGATTCTTCTAGTCTTCTATAGACTTAAATTGATCCATAAAGCTCATTTGTTCTTCCATCTTTATCCGTGACTCACTGATATGTCTTTGTAATTTTTTTAAATGGGAGTCAGTCGTTTCATTGTCAACACCACAACTATCAAAAATATTCATCAACTAAGTATTCGTAAATGGATCTGTGTTTTCTGGATATATCTTCTTTTGTCCGGGAATACTCAACTATCCGCCAATTTTTGACGTAAGACAGCACATTACCACTTTACTAAATTCACTCACTTTACAAAATTCCACAAAGCAACCTTTACCGAATATTTCTTAAAATAACAATACGTTAGACGAAAGGTAACAAACCACCTTTAAAAAAAAACAATAATAATAAAAAAAAAAATCATACCTTACATGACTTAATCCGGATGTTAATTCATTGTTAAAGAAAAAATAGCATTTTACCGGAAAGGTGATTCTCGTACGCGTTAAATAATAAACCTTTTTAATCGCAAACACCTTTCAAAATACCGATCGGAATACCGATCAAAATACCGCCCGATCGTAAAACTATTATTATGCAAATGTAGCACCAGACCCCAGACTATCATATTTTGTGACGCGCCAGTTTAAAAGAATAGTTAACTAAACAATATCATCAATCGGTTATATCCGTAACCCCAAACAATAAAGATAGGGTAGGTACCCTTTAGTCATAAACACCTTGATGGGCTACTACGTTCGCATAATAAAATACCTTGTGCAAATTAATTTTATTTAAATGAGGGTATAGAGTACTGATTCTCAAAAATCTACTTTCAATGCAACTACAATATAATGATTTCCATGCCTCTTACCTTTGTACCACAAAGTTTTTATCATCTTTTCAAAAAAACGAAATCGAAAAATTATATCAACAAAACCAAATTCCAATTAAACAACAAACAAAAACAATAACAATAACCTTAATAATATGTTCAATGTACGTCCTGAAAGAGAAAAAAAAACCTGAAAAGAAAAATGTACCTAAATAAAATACACTGCACTGCATTCATAATATTGAAAATTCGCTGCTATTCCGTCATCAATATCAGATCAGAACTGATTACAATCGGACCTGTGAAAAAAAAGAATTTATTACTGTACGTAAATTGTAATATCGCAATTTAAACGATGGACAGTCGTACCACCATAGTACTGGTCATTATCCAAGAAACTGAAATAAAATCAATAAAGTATTATCAAAAATCATAATGGAACGCCACAACTTTACACTGCTAAAAGGACTTTTATAGTTCATTAACACAAAGATGGTTCGTTTACCAGTTTATAACAGTTTATACCTTCTAGGTAACAAAAGATTACGCTGAAATAGAAACAGATTAGTTTGTCAGTTAAACAAAAATATATGTATACAACAAAATTTTCATATTTATAACATGGCCGGTTACTAGAAAAAACACCGCTAACATTATTATGTTATTTATGTTATTATTACAACTATAATATACCACAGAATGAAATAAATAGACGCAGCTGTTCTGAATAATATCACCCTCATTAAAAGCTGTTATAGAGCTTTACGTAGTAAATACGTTTTCTTATATTTAGAAGAATCGCAAAAGGGTTAAATTTAATTAACTAAACAATAAATGATTTCTACACCTCATTTAAACAAAAATACGATGACATATATTTGCACCATACATGTCAAAGGAGCACCAAAGTTCTATTAGTATCTAACTACTCAACAAACAGTCAACAATATGTTGTGTTTTGACTTACTATACAAACCAAAAAACGTATACTGATGGAATCTCTTTTCTTTGTCATTACACGTCAAACTATGTCTTTTTTTTTTACATTTCACTTTTAATCCTTAAATCGGTTATGCTCTAAAATCGCATATTGAATAAACAACTAATACTTTAACACAACACATTATGACCCAATTTAGTAAACATGCAATCCTTCTTCTTGTTGGATTCTTGCTGCTGTGCCCTTACTATTTCCTGAAAATCCCTATCTCTACATCTCACATTAATCCGCTAAAATCGAGATTAAGAACACTTTAATTATTGAGAAAATTAATCTTTAACTTTTCATAGACTGTTAATTTTGAACCATATACCTTTAAAAAAAAAAATACGCGCTTTACGTTTACCTAATGATCACTAATTTCCGTTAATTTACTATTATTGCGGTAACATGCAATTTCTGCGACAACCGAAAAACAAAATAATCCCAAGAAAAGCAATTAACTGTTACAGATATATTTTATTCCAGTGAATAAAATAAGTGTAAGAAAAAGTTACATTTTTACATGTGTGTTACATACTCGATATATAGTAACATGACAGATTGATTAAAATTAGAACATATCGACGATGAAATACGCTAAAATTCACGGTTTATACGATTTTATTGTGACTTTTAATCAATTAAATACAATTATTACTTAAACAAACAGATCAAAGATTAATACATACCACAAAATAAATAAATTTCTTTCGAAATTCATTCATATTCCAATATGTAGGTCCATTTTTAGCTAATATGTTCCAATTACCACAATCAACTCGATATTTAAAACAATACTATGCTTTTTGACTCAAAAGCAATTACTTTTCCAGGTAAAATTTACTTTATTTACCTATTATCCGACAAATATTCCGTCAAACAAAGAAAACAAGAAAAACTGAATGAACAGAGAATGGGTTCTCTGGTTTTTGACAAAGAATTATATTATACGCATTTTATGATCATCGTTATTTGGGGCTATTAAAAACCGTTCAAGCTGGCGTAAGGTTCTCTATATCTTTGTTGCTCAGCTTACATCAATTACAATCATATTATCACTGACAACAAAAACATTGTTACATTATCCTTTTATCAACAAAAAAAAACTATCCAAAAAGAATACACAGCGTACAGGTATTAACTATTTTTTTTTATGAAAAAACATTGAAATTTTTCAAAAAGAAAATCGATACGCTGACATCAAGCAAAAGAGAAAAGTAGTGGTCACTTTTTATGTGAAAAAAAAACATTTTAATTCAGCAAAAGAAATTCCCTAGTTGACCAACAATTTTTTTATCAAAGATTGTAAGCTAGCAAAAAGACATTCACTAAGCTGCCACCAATTTTATGTGACAGGATTGATCTGGTATATCACTAATTACTAGTTAATTACGTGGTAGCGTTCTGACTATAATAAACATTATTCATTATCAATGGTAGCGTTTCTGACCGAGAATACCAGACCTGGTCCTTTCACATAAGGGTAGAATTACTAGTATAAATAACTAAGACAAATATATATATAGCAAGCGCACTCTTGGAGATGATGGAGTTCTTCATGATAACTTCAACGTCGTCTCGTTCTGTTAGTTGTATCTACTGTTAATACCAAACGACTTACCAATGTCGACCAAACAGCAATATCCAGGTGATGATGTTAACAATAACGTCGCCGCGACGCGTCTTTAGGGCGCGAGAGCGAACCGTTCAACCTTTGTTAATGAAACCCTTTATATTGATTGTTACAATAAAACAACACCCAGTTTAAACAACAACTTATAAATCTATTAACAACAATTATAAAGAAAGGTAGAAAAAAAAGTTACTGAACAAGAAAAAGAAAGACTGTAAAACTAATACAAAATATGTATTATGCTAATTAATAAAGAGAGATTGTTCTATTTAAATGCGTTTACTCTACGAATCCAAAAATTACCCATTTACTATTTAAAACAGATAAAATTACTATTTTTAATTCAATACAGCCCTGTAATTTAATCACCCAAAGATTAAATTATGATAATCCCCGAAAACTGAAAGTCTTATAAAAACACTAAAACCCTGAAACTTATAGGTAAAAACAACTTAGACCCACAATTTAACTTTACACTTTTAAGAAACAAAGGATCCACTACACAAGAGGTATCTCAAAGAGAGAAATGAGTCCGAAAATATGTACTCTTAAAAACCCACCTAATTACACCCGAATAAAGCATCTTTGGTACACAACAACAGAAACTTCGGAACTTCTAAACCGAAACCGTTAAGAGAACTTTAGGAACTTAGTAAACCGAACACGACAATAGAAACTTAGGAACTTAGTAAACCGAACACGACAATAGAAACTTAGGAACTTAGTAAACCGAACACGACAATAGAAACTTAGGCACTGAATTGTGAAATTCCCCGATTAAGCATCTAACTTCTAAAGACAACCCTTAAATTATGCTAATTCAAATATTTAGCTATTTGAACCTATAGAAAGTACTAAAATCAATATCATCCCTCGGTACCAAGTGATAGTTTATTCTATCCAACCAATCAGAGGTCATTTCTCTCTAAGACTCTGCCTTAGATCATAAAACAGGGTCGTCCCAATATATGATTGTAGACATTACCGCTAGGTGACTCTAGTTATACCCTCTCGATATTTAATTAAAACCTTTTCTCTCTTTATGGACATTTTACCTTAAAAATCATATCTATAGCTAAACAATACATTCCATACTTATAAAATAACCGTAAAAACGGTCTTACAAATAACATTCCTAATTTAACCTTAAATTTAAAGTACAGCAATCAGATTTACTTAAAAAAAACCCTTTTAAGCTGTTCCAGGGAAAATAAAAGAATAAATCTGATCCGACTTTTACATACATAGAATGGTCAAAATACAAAATCCAGGTTCTTCCTATATTTTCCATTTTTTTCTCAATATTATGGTTCATAACATAATTATCTCATTATAATGGACCACCCACGAAAATCCCTTTATTTATTATTCCCATCTGGGGTTAGATTTTAGCAAACAGCCTGCTTTTAGGGTATAGAAAAATAAACTTTATGACATAACGTTGGTTTAGAATAATTTGGGCAATGGTTATTTGTTTAAGAAAAACCGTTGGTATTTGTTTAAAATAGTTATACTACATTTGGATTTTATTATCATGTTTATGCTTAGAACAAAAGCTTTTAGAGCCCTTCTTTAAATTTTAAAATAGGAAACATATTGTTTTGCCTGAGAACGCACTTTAAATAAAAATAACTTAAAATAAAAACATAGATTTTTGCGTTCTATTACACTATTTATAGCCGATGAATATTTTATTTTATTTAAATTTCTACAAGTTACATCCGTTACTTTTGATAAGATTATATAAGACTTTCAATGCAAATTTGCATGTATATCAGAATCTTCAATGTTTGTAGTAAAGCAATTAATTTAAATACCTATAGCATTAAGTCTTGTAAATACGCATGAAAAATATAAATAATGTAACAGATCTAAAATCTTATATGAGACAGGTTACATATTTGTAACAAGCCTCGATATGATAATAATCGATTACTTTTAAATTATAAAATCGAATACAATTTTACATAGTTTTAGTTTAAAGCAGAGCGTGCATTGAATTGATTCGGCACGCTCGGCTCGGTACGTGTCAATCGGAATGCCGACAGTCTACGCGCACTGAATCGCCCGTTCTTTAAAATCGTAGAGGTATATATGTCGTAGTCTTATAGTGAAATCCGTCTTTTCATGAAGAATCTAAACATCTCATGAAGCGTCGGCATATTGTGTAAAAACATGAAGCTACACAATATGCCTAGGCTTTTCAAGAAGAGCCCATCACATTTCGGCGAATTGTGTATACTACAACCTGCCTAACTTTAAATATTGCGGTTTCGTGAAATTTCCACAAAGGCAAGGCATATTGTGTTTAAGTGAACTTTGCGAGCTTGTAATTGAGACATTGCTTTATATAGAGTGTACCAGTTTCAATGTAGGAGTAGATATGAGTATCTAGATATTATAACAAAAAAATTGACATCAAACATTTGTTTCTATTTATTAACACAGGGACCACTTTTATGACATCGAGAACTACACTGCAATTTTGCTATAAAACATTGACATACGAGGCGATAACTAGAGGAACAAATTCCATCTAAAAGGTACCTATATTGGCAACCGGTTTGTTCGTTGTTACCCAGAGCATTTTTTTTTAATTCAATTTTTTCAACTAATATTATTTGATAAAAATAAAATTTAAATTTAAAAAAATGCTCTGGGTAACAACGAACAAACCAGTTGCCAATATACCTTTTAGACGGAATTTGTTCCTCTAGTTATCGCCTCCTATTGACATCTCGTGCTTCACAAAGTGCCGCTCTTTAAATTTAGCCAGGTTATGTTACGACGTTATATTCCGAAGTGCTACGGGCTCTTCTTGAAATGCCTAGGCAGATTGTGTAGCTTCATGTTTTTACATAATATGCCGACGCTTCATGATATAACTAGATTCTTCATGAAAAGACGGATTTTACTATAAGACTACGACATATATGCTAATATACAGTGTCAGTTTATAACTTGAAATAAATTCAGTAAGTAAACCCATACTAAGAAAAAAATTCTCTATTTCTTATAAGAATTCGCGTACTTTTTATACAACTGTTTGATACTATATGTGACAGCAACGCGCTTTCCTACTGTAAGACAATGAAAATTGCTAGACCGTTGTGTAGTGATAACGGTAATTTAGGCAATAGGAATTAGGAGTTAATGCTATCATAGAATGGTTTATAGCCAATATTGCTCTGAATGCTCACAGTAATTATCAAGTTCTATTGGGGGTGTAATCTGGTTTTATATACTGTATTAGTTCCGACTGGCAGTTGTAATGAAATTTGACATGAATCATAATAGTATTTGCTTGCTACGGTTAATAAAGCATATATGTACTTACCACTAAAAATCAGTGCTGTAGTTCTCAAAAATATAAATACCTTCTAGTGTTTTTTTCAACATTGTATATGATTATCTATTAAGCAACATGGTTTATTGAGATGGTAAAATTCCTCCATAGATTATAAAGTCCAATACTAATGATGCCTTGTGCGAAATAAAAATCTTCGATTGCTTTATCTTTTTTTTTTTTTTTTAATAATAATAATAATAATTTATTTGTACAAAAGCAAAAAATGTTGTTACATGTACCTGGAAATAAAAAGAGTATCACTTGCCCTTGAAAATAAATTAGAAGTATCGTTAAGTCCCTAGGACTTGTACGAAGTTCAGACTTATTAATATAAGCACAAGTACAACTTTAAGCAAAATTTTGCATAGAAATAAATAAAGAAAATAAAAATACTTATCATTTATGATCAAAGAGTATCCTGAAACCAAAATAAATTTTATAATTTTCTTATTACACTAATAATAACTAAAAAAAAATATAAAATAATTGTGTTTTATCAATAAAAGTAATATAATTATGATTGCCCCAAGTTTTAATATATACCTGCAATTTTAACTCCATCGTATATGGCAATAAGGTTTTTGTTTCCACAATGTTCTGGGTAAAATTTTAATATTTAGGCTTTATTGTTATAGGTATTTTTTAGATCTACTAAGCTATGAATTTCTAGTCTATCTTTAGTTTTTATCCAGAGTTTAAGTTGTTTTTTAAATAATGATGTGGAATTTAGTGTTTTTATTTTATCGGGAAGACGGTTAAATAATCTTGGTCCTAAGAAGTGATAACTACGCTGTGTCACTGTTTTATCCACCTTAGGAATACGCACCAAATTATCCCCTTGACGAGTTGGGTATTTGTGATCTATATTGACCAACTCATATTTCTGTAAAAATTGACGCATTAGTACTGCCGAACAAAAAAGCTGACGTACATCAAGCTTTTTAGTTTCCAGAAATAGTAAATCAGTTGAATAGGTATATTGGTAATATCCTTGTTATAAATAAGTTTTAAAATCCATTTTTGTACTGTTTCTAGTTGGTAAATATAGTTATTAGTGGCTCCCCCCATGCTACAATACCATAGGAAATATGGGGTTGGACGAGAGAAATGTACAGGATCGTGAGCTCCCTCTCCTTAAAAATCTGTTTAAATTTTTTAAACCTGCCCAGAAAGGACCTTACTTTTTTTGTAACGTAATTTATATGAATATCCCATCTCAGATGGGAGTCAAGAAAGATCCCCAGATACTTCATGCTCTTACGACCGGCAATCTCCACACTCGCACAGTTGCAGGGGTTGTTGATACTTAACTTGGTAAAAGTAGGCAAGTTGGACTCTAATGAAGTAAAAGGGACATAATTAGTTTTTGTGATATTTATCGTTAGAAGTTTGCTTTTAAAATAGTGAATAATTTTACACATTTCAGTTTCTGCTTTGTTTTTAAGTTCATTCCAATTGTCAGCTTGAAAAAATAAAACCGTATCATCGGCAAAGCTAATAATGTCTCCATTAATCTGTAACTCAAACAAGTCATTTAAATATATTAAAAACAACAGTGGACCCAACACAGTTCCTTGTAGTACCCCATATCTTACAATTCTTGGATCACTAAAAGTGCTACCAACTTTAACTCTTTGGCTTCTACCTAAAAGATAATCACCGATAAGTTGATAAGGAATTCCTCGAAAACCAATTTTCTCTAGTGTAGTAAGAAGTTATCTGACATGCAAAGTTTAAAAAAACTTAAATACAAAAGTAAAAACAAATTAATTGAAACAGGTATTGGTACGATCAAAAAAATTCAAATTCAGACAGGACAGCTAGAAGACTCCGAACAACGATGTGACCTGCGCAACAAATACGTTAAAGCTAATACTACGATGCACAGGAATTGCCGATCGCTGCGAACCTCGACGAACGTCTTGGTGGATTATAGGTTCTAACGGATAAAATTCGTTTTTGGGGACGCTGTTCTGCTTTTTTTAATTGTAGAGAAAGCGTTTTACTAGGAACAAAATGCATCGCATTGAGAAGATAAAATTTATTTCTTAACAAAACTGCTGTATTAAAAGTCTTTAAAAGTAGTTCATTATTCAACAAGACTGTGCTGCTAATGGAACTGATTACTACCAATAAAAGTACTGTTTTATCTGATACACTAGCAATTTATCCCAATAAAAAATAAGCTTTCAATACATACTATATTTTAGCAAACCTGTTGTATTAGATCATTTTTCTTGGTGCAGAACTCTTTTTTTTTTTTTTTTTTTGGAAAAATGTTTGGATACGGATCTTAACATTTAAGTTGTGGCGCGTTTTTTATAAAAAATATTTTGATACCGTGTGTCCCAAAATACAATCGTTTGTGTAAACGTATCTTAAAACCCCGCCACTGACCAGCCCAGTAGGCTTTTGTTAGTCGCCGAAGATTAGGGCATTGGGACAAAGTTTATTACTTAGATATATTCTGTTATACCCAATTCCGATACTCTGCGACTGTAGAATTTTGACTTATTAGGTATACTTAGGTTTATGAAAGACCATGGCTAGCAGCAGGGCCGATCCTAGCAGGTGTGCAGCGCGTGCACCGCACGCGGGCGGCCAAAACAAGGGGCGGCCGTAGGCCGCAGATAGTTCTGTCAATCAAGCAAAACTTTTTACGAATTTCTCGAAATAAAAATAAAGTGACATTTATCAAACTATAAAAGATAACTTTAAATTAACGTCGAAGAAGAAAACAATATTTTTGTGAATTATTTCAAATGAATTTATTTATTAAAGATTTTCAATCAAACCAGCAGTGTTGAAATTTCTAGTTTTTTTGATGTGGTACAAGAGGTACCTATATAATTACTTTTCTGCGTCCCCATATCGATGGGATTTACTCAAAAAACACGTGAAAACTCTTACTTTAAAACCGTTAAGTGAAACAAGATGGGAAAGTTGTATCAATGCTATTAGACCTCGAAAATTAGAGCTAAAAAACATTATTACCGCATTAAAGGCCTTAATTGAAGATACCACCAGAGACACGAAAACAAAAATGGGTGCTAAATCATTAATTAAAAGTCTTGAAACATTTAAGTTTTTGTGTTCAATTTTAATTTGGCAAGATTTATTATCAAGAATTGATGTATTGAGTAAAATGCTTTAAAATCCTAAATTAAACATCGCGGAATGCATTAAAGGCTTAGATAATCTTAAAAAATATTTAGTTTCCCAAAGATCTGACGATAATTTTAAAATATTTGTCGATTCAGCAACAACACTTGCTAGAGATTTAGGTATTGATCCCGAATTGTCCATCTCGAAGCTTAGAAAAAGTTAGTTTATTTGATTACGAGGGCAGTGATAAACCAGTTTTAAATCCCTCCCTGCAATTCAAGATTGCTTTCTATTTTGCAGTTCTTGATTATGCGATCTCTTCGATAAATGAAAGATTTACCTTATTATCTGAGTGCTATTCAATATTCTGATTTCTGTATGAGTTTCACACCATTTCTAATGATGACCTTATGAAAGCCTGCATGGACTTAGATATTAAGTTATAGGTACAGGAGAAAGGGCCTATTGTGAAAAATATAGACGGTTTACAACTCTTTAATGAAATAACTTCATTTAAAGATATTTTTCCAGGTAAAAAACAGCCAATTAAGATATTAGAAATTTTAGTCAAAAATGATCTCATTCCCTGTTTTTCAAATTTTGCTCTAGCAATAAGGATTTTTAACCTTACCTGTTTCTGTGGCTTCAGGTGAAAGAAGTTTCCGTAAATTAAAAATTATTAAAAATGACTTGAGAAATAATATGACACAAGAAAGACTTTCAGATTTGGCCATCATCTCTATTGAATCCGAAATCTCTGAAAAAATTGATCTCACCGCAATTATTGACAAATTTGCTTCTCAAAAAGCCAGAAAAATTATTTTATAGTTAATTATTAGGTAGTCTCCGAGGAGGGACTGATTTATATACTTTTCGTTTCGCGAGATTTATGCTTTAGTACTTTTTGTTATTTTATGTTTTCTGGTAAATACTGTTGTTTTACATTTCTAATTATAAAATGTCTATTTTTGTGTCAAAAGTAATATTTTTGTTGGTTTATTATTTTGTTAAAGTAAAAAGAAAAAAAGGTCTCGCTAATAAATATAGCATATTAGCTGGCCCGAAAATAAAGTCTTTCCCGTAAAATTTTATTTGTAGTTTGCATTTTTATTAATGTTTAACTTTTTACTCTTATGTACATGTAGATGAGTTAATAACGTCAACATTAAGTATTACTGAAAATAGGAAAAATTCTTTAGAGGGGCGGCATAATAGGTCTTTGCACGCGGGCGGCCGACACCCTAGGATCGGCCCTGGCTAGCAGCCGGGCCTCTGCGAGCCCGGGCCTGTGTTATTCGAACACATTGAAAACCGATAGTTACACCACTGTTTCACCGCACGCCACCGTGCACAAAAGCGGCATTTCTTGTATTTTAGGATTTAAAAAAAGTCTGTTGCGTCTTCTCTTATTATTTATTTTCACTTGCAATTTGTTAAACCATAACAATGACTTTCATTAACACTTTTTTTTTCTAAAAAAAAAAGTAAATTTTATACGAATTGAGCAGAAACATCGGTAACATACAAAAATTACAATTATCGCATTGCCTTCGGGCTTAATCAATTTAAAAGCTTTTTACAAGACTATCATTAATTTTATAAAACGCATTTATCTCGAGGAATTATGTTGTTACATACGCAATAAGTGCACAGGCAATAGCGTTGAAAAAATTGCACGCTTAAGAGAAATGTGTGCTTAAATAAATTGTTTTCGACGCGGTTGATTATGCAATATAAAAATATTGTAAGTACTGGGAATACGGAGATGTCTTGATTACAAAATAATATTTATTAAGTTTCGGAAATTGCGGTTGTTAACATGACTAAAATATACGGTGCGTTTTTTAATAATGCAAGTTATGGATTTACATGGAAACAACTTGTTTTGTTTCGTGAATTAAATCATTTCTGGCACACTTTTAGGGTATACCTTCCATAATCAGTAATATTGATATTATACAGTGTGACCAGTAAAGTCCGCATCATATGGGATTTTTTTTTATTAATAGCTTTATTCGAAATGTTACTTTAGCATCACGTTCTGCTTCAATCGAGATTAAAATTAAGCAAAAAATAGTAGTCACCTGATTCGCATTTATTATTGGTTAAATTTTAATTTTATCCAAAAAAATAATTCAACAGTGGGGTTATTTCTAAAAATATCGAAAAAAGTTATGAGAAAAAGTTTTTTTAAATGCAGTTTCTAGTCCACATGTAAAAGACAATTTTGATTTTTTACCCATATTTTATAAATTGCACCAAGTTTGCAAAATAAGACTCAATGCAACCTACATAAAACTTCTTAGTTTTGAAAATGCTTTATTTCAGATACATTTTCTTTAAAGTAGCGCCGTATTAAATGTGTGTTTTTTTTACAAAATCAAAATTGGGCTATTAAAATTTGGTCGCATGTGATGCAAAGTTTTTTTGTTTTTGGCCCTGTATAAGGTTACTTCATAAAATAAATATTTTTGAAAACGTAGTTTGTGTCTGAAAGTAAAAAAATAAAAAATAAAATAAAGGGATTTTAAATTAAATCGTTGAAAATTTAAAAATAGATAAACTTTATGTTAAGTTAAACTAAAATTTATTTTCTACCTAATGAACACTTTACTGATGACACTGTGTTCTTTTTTGTCTTAACGTTAACGGGTATTACTTTCAGACACAAACTACGTTTTCGAAAATACTTATTTTATGAAGTTACCTTATACAGGGTCAAAAACAAATAAACTTTGCATCACATGCGACCAAATTTTAAAAGCCCAATTTTGATTTTGTAAAAACACACACATTTAATATGGCGCTGCTTTAAAGAAAATGTATCTGAAATAAAGCATTGTCAAAACAAAGAAGTTTTATGTAGGTTGCGTTGAGTCTTATTTTGTAAAAGTGGTGCAATTTATAAAATATGGGTAAAAAACAAAATCATCTTATGCAGCTGAAATTTTGCATGTGGACTAAAAACTGCATTTAAAAAAAACTTTTTCTAATAACTTTTTTCGATATTTCGACAGATAATGCGAATCACGTGACTAATATTTTTTTGCTTAATTTTCATCTCGATTGAAGCAGAACTTGATGCTAAAGTCAAATTTCAAATAAAACTGTTAATAAAAAAAAATCCCATATGATGCGGACTTTACTGGTCACACAGTATACAGTTTTTGCAAACACGTTTATCGATTCTTCAAAAGCAAATTTCTTAAAATTGGCTTCCTGCAACAAGATGTTTTGTTTGCTGTGAGGACAAAAAAATACCAGTCACACTGATAAAAAATCCCTCTATTCCTTATAAGAATTCACATACTCTTTATACAACTGTTTAATACTATATGTGACAGCAACGCGCTTTTCTACTGTAAGACAACGAAAATTGCTAGCCCGTTATCTATTGATGTCAAGGTAATTTAGCCAATATAGGAAATAGGAGTTATTACTGCCATATTATGGTTTATAGCCATTATTGCTCGGAATACTCACAATAATTATAAAGTTCTATGGGGGGTGTAATCTGGTTTTATATACTGTAGTAGTTCCGACTGGCAGTTGTAATGAAACTTGACATTAATCATAATATTATTTGCTTGTTACGGTTAACAAAGCATATATGCGTATAGTTACCACTAAAAATCAGTACTGTAATTCTCAAAAATTTAAATAGCTTCTGGTGTGATATTGTTCTTGTTGTTTAACATTGCATATTATACAGTATGTCTCTGTAAGTTCGCATCATATGGAAAACTTTTTTATTATTCATTTTACAAAAAAAAGTTATTCTTCATAAAAAGCTCTGCATGGTCTAAAACCTAAAATGCAACCATCAAATATCGAAATTTTCCAGTCATATACGAGGTTTGTCAAAAAACGTGAATTTTTCCCAAGAATGTGAATTTTTCCCAAGAGTAAAGTACCTTTATTTTTGACATTATCAAAAATTGTTATAAAAAAAAGTTGATCAGAACTAAAAACCACGTCGAAATGTGCAATAACACGCATTTATGTTAAAAAATTATTTTATTAATTTATTATTAATTATTTAATTTTTTAATTATTAAATTAATTTAATGCGTGTTATTGCATATTTCGACGTGGTTTTTAGTTCTGATCAACTTTTTTTAATAACAATTTTTGATAATGTCAAAAATAAAGGTACTTTACTCTTGGGAAAATTATCATTCTTGGGAAAAATTCACATTTTTTGACAAACCTCGTATATGACTGGAAAATTTCGATATTTGATGGTTGCATTTTAGGTTTTAGACTATGCAGAGCTTTTTTATGAGAATAACTTTTTTTCGTAAAATAAATAATAAAAAAGTTTTTCATATGATGCGAACTTACGGAGACATACTGTATATTGCAACATGGTTTACTGAGATGGTAAAATTCGTCCATAGATTACAAAGTCCAATAATAATGATGGGTTGTGCAAAATAAGAATCATCTATTGCTTTAACTGTCATGCAAAGTTTAAAAAAACTTAAATACAAAGTAAAATCAAATTAATTGAAACAGGTATTGGTACGATCAAAAAAATTCAAATTTAGACAGGACAGCTAGAAGACTCCGAACAATGATGTGACTTGCGCAACTAATACGTTGAAACTAATACTACGGCGAGCGGCGATTGCCGATCGCTACGAACCTCCACCAACGTCTTGTGGATTATAGGTTCTAACGGATACAATTCGTTTTTGGGGACGCTGAGGGAATGTTTTCAATTATTTTATGTTTAAGGACGATGACATACATACATTTTTACTGCAATTCGTTAATTAAATAAAATAATTTGCTTTGGATATCAAATACGCTTTGAAAACTGCCGTGTCTGATCAGTATAATATAACTCTAGGTATTCTAGAACCACTTCAAGCAAGAAAACAGCTAGCGGCAGATGCATTAGACGCTGCACCGAAGCGGTTTTAAGTCGCCCTAAATGTTGTTTTTCACAAAAAATCTGTTTACTGCCCAACCTCTTAGAATAAAAAAGCTCACATTATTCAAAGCAATAAATATTAATGATTTTTTTGATAGCATGGTGGTTTTTCTTCAAAATCCGTTGCCCGGAACGAATAGGTGCCACCTAGCAGACACCGACAATAAGACAAATTGAAATGTCTAAACTAAATTGGATCATTGGATCCACCAGATTTTTATCTGTATCTATAACAGTTTTCGTGCGTATCATAGCAGTTTGGTAGGTACATGATATTTGCTTGCCTGCTGGGAGCAACAATATTTTAATTTACCAGTTAATAAGTTTTGGATGTCTGTGTTAAAACAACCAGTTGAATAAAGGAATTATTAAGTTTAGGTTTATATTTTAAAACTGATATGTTGTGACAATATGCTAAATTACTAAAGAATCAGTGAAGTGTGGATTAAGTGTTTTTGTACTATAAGTTAGAAAATTAGGTACCAAATAAGACCGGGCTTCTAACAGTGCCACATACATGTTACTGAAGAACGTTCAACGCCCAAATTCTAAATTGTTATTTAAACCTTGATACAAAAACCCAACTTTTACACTGAGAAAAACCTTCCATTCCTTATAAGAATTCACATATTCTTTAAACAACAACTGTTTGATACTATATGAGACAGCCACGCGCATTTCTACTATAAGACAACGAAAATTGCTAGACCGTTGTGTAGTGATAATATCACGGTAATTTAGTAAATAGGAAGCAGGTGTTATTGGTACCATAGAATGGTTTATGGCCATTATTGCTCTGAATACTTACAGTAATTATCTTCTATTGGGGGTGTAATCTGGTTTTATATAGTATATTAGTTCCGACTGGCAGTTGTAATGAAACCTGACATTAATCATAATAATGTTTGCTTGCTACGGTTAATAAAGCGTATACCAATAAAAATCAGTACCTACTGTAGTAAATTTAAATAGCTTCTAGTGTGATATTGTTCTTGTCGCTTAATATTGCATAATATAATTCTCTATTATGCAACATGGTATACTGAGATGGTAAAACTCGTCCATAGATTAAAAAGTCCAATACTAATGATGGGTTGTGCGAAATAAGAATCTCCTTTTGTTTTATCTGACATGCAAAGTTTAAAAAACCTTAAACACAAAGTAAAAATAAATTAATTGAAACAGGTATTGGTACGATCAATAAAATTCAAATTCAGACAAGACAGCCAGAAGACTCCGAACAACGATGCGACCTGCGCAACTAATACGTTGAAACTAATACAACGGCGCGCGACGATTGCCGATCGCTACGAACCCCCACCAACATCTTGTGGATTATAGGTTCTAACGGATTCAATTCGTTGTTGGGGACGCTGTTCTGTTTTCATAATTGTGGAGAAAGCGCTTTACTGGGAACAAAATGAGTCGCATTGAGAAGATTGAGAAGAATTTATTTATTATCAAAATTGCTGTATTGAAAGTAGTTCATTATTCAACAAAACTGTACTGTTAATGGAACTGATTACTACTAATAAAAACCCTGTTCTAGCAAATCTGGAATTGATATAACACTAAAGTGGGTTTAATACACTAGCAATTTATTTAATATGGGTTAAGAAAAAATAAGCTATCAATACAAACTATGTCTTAGCAACAGTGTTGCCATTTGGGGCGACAAGTCGCCAAAATGACGACTTTTTGTCTCTATGAGAGTGTGGCGGCGTTTTTCAATAAAAAGCTTATTTTTGGTGACTTTTTACAGGTGCTCCTTAGAACTTTTTAAAAATGAATAATATATAAAAATAAACAGGAAAAAACTAAGTCAGGTTCAGATTCAGACAGTGAATCAGAATATTTTTTTTTTAAGTTTTCTTTGTTTTATTTTTATTCTTTGTGTACCTATAATAAATATATGAATATCTCAAAAAAGCTGTGGCGACAAAGTGGCGACTTTTCATACTGATCGATGGCGACTTTTTACTTTGTTACTCTGGCAACACTGCTTAGCAAACCTGTTGTATTAGATCATTTTCCTCAAGGTACAAGAGATGACGCCAACACATCATCCTCATCGGAATAATTGTTTTCCCGCTAGAAAACATGACGTGCAAGCTAGTTTAGTTTGGATTTTGATAAGAAAATACTGTAGGTATATTTTTACCATAAAAGTAAAGTGGTAAGTTTACAAGCTCCACGTCTATTTGCTTCATGATCAAATTTAGTTTTTTTTTACAAATTCATGCAAGTGATTTGAGGTTATGTCTTCTTAATAAGGCCACTATAAAATTGTGCAGCAGAAAGGATACATGAGACCTTTTAACATACCTAGTGCGTCAGTACGTTAACTCTACAAATAAATAATAAACCAAGCAGCGATGCAAAGAAAGCTGGAATTGCTTTGTTTGTAAAGAGTACCGAGCCGTTACAATGGGGTTGTGTGTAGCATGCGCTTGTTATGATCAGAAGGAATGTATAGGACTTTAAGTAGGTACGTCAAGATTGTCATGACAATTAACTAAAACTCGAAAAATGTTGTAAAGTAGCTATATTATTAGGGATGTCAATCTGTATATTGAAAATAGCGAAATTAGACCTGTTAATCTCGGGATAAATATCGACTTTTTATGCACGTATTACTTTGCATTAATTTCGCTATTTCAAATACAAAAGCCGACAAAAAAAGTAATACGACGCGACTGACCGACATCATTACTCAAGAAATTGATTTTATGTAAATGGTCGGGGACGTGACTTCAAACAGCTTTTAAACTTTTATTAATCATTTAGCCCCCAGCGTGGCATCTCATAGATGTTTCTCTCCTGCAGGGTTTTTATTTAATAAAATACGCTCGAGGCTAGAAGATGAAACTCTAGAAGCACTAATATTTTTTTTCTTTTTTTTTTAAAGGTTTATAAATCCAAAACGTTTTTGTTGTTATTTACAGTATAAATGTTACCTACTTAATACTTAAAACAAAAAAATTCAAGTCACCGTTTACTAAGTAGTAAGAATATTCAACGCGATAATACCTTATCTCCTGCAATTACTGTAGACATGCTCTTTATAGGATTAGGCTATCCATGGCAAATTTAAATAATAAGTTGTATATTTCAAGCCCATATTTACTTGTAATGCGAATTATGCAGGACATCTCGCAGAGATTTGGGATCTTTTTTAAACCGGATGTTACACATCTGTATGGTGATTGTATTTACAGATTATAAAAAATATATAGCAGGTGTAAAGTCAGGGACGTACTATGACGTCTATTATAAATTACTATACCATCATAAGAGTAAGCAATTAAAAATTTGTTACTATTATTAATGAGACGTGGAAGGGAACCATTGATAAAGGGGAAAATGTTATAGCTGTATTTTTGAATTTTAAGCGGGCATTCGAAACAATTGACAGGGCTAGATTATTTAGTAAACTGTATCAGTATGGTATTCGCGGAAACGTTTATAAATGGTTTAAAAATTATTTAAGTAATAGGTCACAAAAAACAAAAATATCAAAAACATATTCAAATAAAAAAATAAATAATATAGGAGTTCCTCAAATAAGTATACTGGGTCCAATATTATTTAATTTATACATCAACGATATTATGCCTTTAGTTTTAAAAATGTGTAAGTTACAAATGTTTGCTGATGACACCTTAATTTACGTTAATGTTTTAAATATTTTTGATTGTCTAAATACTCTAAATTCTGAAATAAATATATTATTAAATTGGCTAAAAGTAAATAAATTAAAATTAAAATATTTCAAAAACCAAATGTATGGTTATGGGTAATAATTTAAATTGTCAAAATATAAATGTTGTAATTGGTGGTGAAAAATTAGAATTAGTAAACAGTTTTAAATATTTAGGGATAATTATTGTTTTAAAATTAAAATTTTTTAATTATTTTGAAAGTATCATATCGAAGATTGCGGAAAAGTAGGTTATTTTAAAAGAATCAGTTCTCATTTAAGTTTGTTTTCTAAAAAAACTGTATATGTATATTACTACATTTTTTTCTTCCATTTTATATTGTGCTAATGCGGAAGTATTTGACAACATACAGATTTTACAAAATAAGGCAATGCGGATTATTTTTAATTGTGACAACTATACAAAAGTAAATTTAATGTAAAAAAAATTTAATTGGTTGAATGTCAGAAATTAAATTTTTTATGTAGTATGTATCTTTAAACATAAAATTAAAAATAATTTATTACCTGATTGTTTAAAAAATTTTTGTTCTTTTAATCATGACCATCGTAATTATAAAACAAGAACTATTCAAAAATTTTTTTGTGGATAGAGTGTCTAAAACATTAGCTTATAATACTAAAAAAATTAACAGCATTCTTTAAAAAATTTTGTTTTAAATTTTTTTTCTTTATTTCCTTTTTTATATCACACACCCCTACGGACTGTGAGGAAATATAATATCGCTCAGATTGTCAAAATAACAGAACATTTTAAATCTTCGTAACTCGTTTTTCCACAAATCTGACACCGATACACCATTGCACAATACGAGTATTCCGACGACTAACCACGACATCGCAAAAACAAATACTAAGATTACTCACAGAAAAAAGAAAAGTTTGTTCGATTACGACAGCTGTTTATGTTGCTACACATAAATGACCGGCGCGTGACAAAGGAAAGCAAGGTTGCCGCTATCATTCTATATTTTGTCACCATGGAACTAAAATACCTAAGTAGGTACTAAATACAAAGATATTTTATGAATCCAATATGTGACTTAACAGTAAGTTTGTTGTAAAGAGTACGTGGATCATTTAGATAAAAAAATTAATTGTAAACGCTGGAATCTTTGCTTTCTTTAAAACGTTAACAATGTAGTTTGTTCTATAATAAGAAGTCTATGCGCGTAAAAAAGTCAATTATCATCAAACAAGAGATGTTGTTATTTTGACATATTGAGCGATATGTTTTCTAATCACAGTCCGCAGGAGTTTTAAATTTATATGATTTGCGTTCTTTATCTGGTATATCAGTTACTAATCGAATACAAACCATTTATCCTGCAAGCGTGTTAAATGGCACTTGTTTTTTTTTTAATTTGAGGATTTAAAAAACAATGTGCAAAAAAACTCCAAAATCAGTTTAATGAATTGTTTCTATAGGTAATGATAATTAAATGTTTCCAAATCATAATTTTCTTTAATTAAATTAAATTGTTTTAAAATTAATGCAGGATTTCAAAATAATTAAATATTGTGCTCTCAGCTAAACTCCGCAACTTGTATCAAGAAACTGCTGAATTAGGAAAATTCTATTAGTAACTTATTGCAACGATTAATAAATGATTTATGAAACTTGTAAGAAGTGATTAATATTATTTATCGAAACTTGCATCATTAGCAGGAAAATACATTATCTCTTGTACAATAATCAAAAAGAGGATTAACTGAGTAATTGAAAGGGCTAAAAGGTTATCAATCACGAAAGTGGTAAATTTATGGCATTGCACATGTAAACAAAACCAAACAGAAATAGGCATGCGCACTGCAAAATTATCATTTTTAACGAATGGGAAACTAGACAGGTCCGGGCTTTAAGACTGAAGCTATTGCTCAAGAAATTGTTAAAGTTGATCTTCAATTTATTTTTACGCGTAAACAGGTAAAATTTGCCCCAAATTATTGCTAAAAAATTTGTACTTATTCCAACTTTTTGATCAAAGGTAGTGATTTCTGGTATTTTTAGTAGCTGCAAACATATCAGATTTTGAGGATAGAAAATCGTTTTTAAGGTTTTGTTTCCAAAATTTGTCTAAAAATGATTCGTCGTCGTGTTTTTAGTTCGAGAAAGAAGAGTGGCATAACTAATTTGCACAATGAACATGTCTACGTATGCTAAAGAAAATCTCACATGCGACTAAAATCGTTGTAGAATAAGAATGTTTATTTATTTGAAAGTTTAAAACAGAGTGACAAAAAAAAATATTTTATTTTAAAATAATGGCGCTTTCTAAGTTTTACAATAAAAATGAGAGCAGAGAGCCCCCTAGCCGAATATTGTGACAATACACCAACTATTAAAAAAAAATATTTATGAAAAACTAAAACAAAATGGAATTTTTGATACTTTGTGGTTTCCCGCTACCTTTTAAAGACACCCTATAGAACAGTGTGACCAGTAGAGTCCGCATCATATGGGATTTTTTTTATTAATAGCTTTATTCGAAATTTGACTTTGGCATCAAGTTCTGCTTTGATCGAGATGAAAATTAAGCAAAAAAATAGTAGTCACGTGTCTGTCAAATTTTAATTTTTTTCCAAAAATAATTCAAAAGTGGAGTTGTTTCTGAAAATATAGAAAAAAGTTATAATAAAAAGTTTTTTTAAATGCAGTTTTTAGCACACATGCAAAATTTTAGCTGCATAAGATAATTTTGATTTTTTACCCACCACTAAAATTTATTTTTCACTTAATGAACACTTTACTGATGACACTGTGTTCTTTTTTGTCTTAATATTAAGGTGTATTACTTTCAAACACAAACTACGTTTTCAAAAATGGTTATTTAATGAAGTTACCTTTTACAGGGTTAAAAACAAATAAACTTTGCATCACATGCGACCAAATTTTAATAGCCCAATTTTGATTTTGCAGAAAAACACGTATCTGAAATAAAGTATTGTCAAAACTAAGAAGTTTTATGTAAGTTGCGTTGAGTCTTATTTTGCAAAAGTGATGCAATTTACAAAATATGGGTAAAAAATCAAAATTACCTTATGCAGCTAAAATTTTGCATGTGCGCTAGAAACTGCATTAAACATACTTTTTCCAATACTTTTTTTCGATATTTTCAGAAATAACCCCACTTTTGAATTATTTTTTTGAAAAAATTAAAATTTGACAGATAATGCGAATTACGTGACTACTATTTTTTTGCTTAATTTTCATCTCGATCGAAGCAGAACTTGATGATAACTATTAATAAAAAAAAATCCCATATGATGCGGACTTTACAGGTCACACTGTATATACAGGGTGGCCCTTTAGTGTGGCAAAGTACAATAGCTCCGTTACTATTTCAAATACATTAAAAATATTAATACAAAAGTTGAAAGGCAGTAAGTGACTTATAACGTAAAATTATTTTTAACTCTATAGGGTGGCTCAAAAAAGCGGAACAATAAAAAATGTACTTTTTTCAAATGAAACACCCTGTATATTTTTTCATTTTTAAATTCCACATAAAATTATAATTATTTTTTATTAAATACATTATTAGTCTATACTTTATAGTTTCCGAGATATTGACTCTTGATAAGTGACATTTTTGAACTTTGACAGCTTCTAGCTTTCTAACAGTACGTCTTAGAGCAAAACGGCTTACATGTCCCTATCTTTAATTTTTATTATCTTCCCAAAAAAATCAACTTCCGGTTAAACCGGATGTTACTCGAAAGCAGGAAATATAGTTGTTCCGGTTTAACTGGAAGTTGATTTTTTTGGGAAGATAATAAAAATTGAAGATAGGGACATGTAAGCCGTTTTGCTCTAAGACGTACTGTTAGAAAGTTAGAAGCTGTCAAAGTTCAAAAATGTCACTTTTCAAGAGTCAATATCTCGGAAACTATAAAGTATAGACTAATTATGTATTTAATAAAAAATAATTATAATTCTATGTAGAATTTAAAAATGAAAAAATATACAGGGTGTTCCATTTGAAAAAAGTACATTTTTTCTTGTTCCGCTTTTTTGAGCCACCCTATAGAGTTAAAAATAATTTTACGTTATAAGTCACTTACTGCCCTTCAACTTTTGTATTAATATTTTTAATGTATTTGAAATAGTAACGGAGCTATTGTACTTTGCCACAGTAAAGGGCCACCCTGTACTTTTCCACTACCCCTTGTATTATAATAACAGACAGATTTTTTCCATACTCTAATCGATTTTAAACTTTAATGCAAATATTTCGGAAATGTCTAGTTCTTAAAAACGGGTTTTTGGTTTGCTGACAAGAAAAATGTATAATAGGAAAAAATATGAATAGGAGTCAGTATTGACAAAATTGCTTTGGTGGTACGTTTGTAGGTTTATTTATTTTTGTTTTAAATTTTTCTAAATATTATATCATCAAAAAATACATTTCGTTCATAAGGTTACTCGTCTATTTGCCTGTTAACATCTAAAGGTTTCTGATTTGATCGCATATCGATGTCTCTTCACTTTTTGCTGAAATGATGTAATTTTAAACGTTATTTTTCATTTAACGACTATAAGAGTACTCTTGCTGCTTACTTTCAGCAATATCTACACATAAATACAGGTTTGCGCGTTCTATAATACAAATTAAATCTATGTATAATGTAATGCATTATTGGTAGTCTTTATAGCGTCATTATAATAAAATTGCATCCTTTATCTTTGTAAAATATCGGAATATCGGTAACATTGGATGCCTGCCGATGCTATAAAAAGATAAATAAATAGGATATTACGGCAGAGAAATAAATTTTCTATGGTATCGGAGAATATGCAATGGTTAATCATTTCTTATATTGACCATGAAACAAACATTTTCTAAAGAATGTGATATTATGCGGCAAATATTTTTATTCTTACATGAAGGAAAATTTGACAGTACGCTATTTTTTTAGTTTTTTCGATTTTTTAAACGCAAAAATGACGCTTTGTTTTAAAATCTGACGTGTCGTGCTGTCCCAAATTTTAAACACCCTGTGGAAAAATTGGTACTGTCATTTGTGGTAAAACCTTTTTGATTAATTTTGAAGAGGTAGTCCATACTCAAAGTGGAGTTAAATGTATAGAAAAACAAAAGCACAAAGTCTTTCTCCACAAGTTTATTAAAAAACAAAGTAAATAGTACAATGTTGATGTTGTTAGCAATAGAGAAAATAATAAGTGGAATTGAGCCGTAATGGAGCTTTCAATGGTGTATAAGAGGTGTAAAAAATGAATAGTCAGAAGACCGACAAGACTTCAGCATACTGGAAACTGGAAAGTCAAGGGCTAGTGCAAAGGCCCTGTCTTGGGCAGAAAAATGAAGAGAGTAAAAGAAAAATTAGGGAGTTTTAACAGACTTTGTGAGAATCATTTAGGTAAAAGTAATGAAAAATCTTAAGTTTCATTCAACTTTGTTGGTGGAGTGGTGAAATGGAAGGGAAAGAAAAAATAGTTTTTCGTAAAAGTCAAAGCATCTGGAAAAAATAAAAAAAGGGTGAATGTAGCAAATGAAATTTAAAAAAATGAGGTAGATTGGCTTACCATTTAGCTTGAAGTAAAATGCTGTTGGGGTACCAGGCTTGTTACGGCCCAGTTACCCCGGCAGGAGTCAAAACATACACAAAACTTTTTTTGTGCTTCATCGGGGTTTTCTTCATTGTAGCTTTGTATTATTGTTAGTAAATCTTTGGTAGATAATGCTTTTGAACTTACTTTCCTCTTTTCCTAACAACTTTGGAGCTGCTATCTCTTTGCGTCTCTTGCCATTCGCGCATTTTTAAAGGAAATATCCGTAAAAGGGTCAATCTTTATTTCGTATTCTGTAAAATACATTTCTTGAATTATTTTTGCTGTAGTGTTCCATATAGCCTTTACAGAAGATTCTTTATAGTCTTCGCCATTACATTCTTCATATTAAAGGCGCAATCTTCGAGGATTTTCGCCAGTTCCATCACAGTGATACATTTTTCCAGTTTATAATTTTTTACCATTAGAAACTCTGAGAACTGTGCCCAAATTGAGTTCTTGAATTTCTGTGTGTTAAGTGGAATATTTTCAGCTATCGATTTTTCTATTTCTTGGATAGATTGGTACCCAAATCTTGTATTTTCGTTTAAATTTCTCATTTTGTCTTTTTCAAACCAGGATGACATTTCAGACTAACAATAGTTTTTACCTGACATCTATCAAAATTATGCCGCTGAAAAACCATCTTGTTGATTTTGTTCAGGTGTATATAATTAGGAGTTTTTCCACTAGAAAACAGGCCGTTGCTATGATATTTTGCCAGTATAAAACACTCTATAGACCAGGGCTGAAGCCTTTGAAAATGGTAAAAAGTGAAAAAAAATAATAGTAGGATAAAACCTATTGGAAAAGGAAGAGAATATAACAAAAATAAAAGGAAAAATAATTTACGGGCGATCCGAGGTCGGGAAGTGGAAAGGGGTGAGTTTTTAAGGGTATAAAACGATTGATCTCGATTTCCGGCAAAACTACAAGTCCTATGGAAAAACGTTAAATAGCAAAGTTTTAGGTAATAAAAATATCTACAACTTTTGTATTTACACTTTTTTTACATAACCTCAAAATTTATGTGAAAAATTCAAATAACCAAGTTTTTGGTTTTTTATTTTTATCTTTTACAAAAAAATATTTTTTTTCACGAAATTTGGTGAAAACTTACCTTTTTATGTCCCAAGCACACTGTAATTTTTTTGATTTAAAATATTTATTTTTTTACCTTATTTTGACTTAACTCAATGTAACATGGAATCTTACGTTTTTCGAGTAATTAAAGTATAAATTTTAATAAATAGCTCAAAATTGTACATACTTAATGATTTAAAAAAATAATTTCGGATTTGAGTTTTTTTCGTTTGTTTGCATTTTTTGATAACATTTACCATAGTAATGTATATTTTTTTTACACCATCAGAAAGTAGAGATTTCAACGAACAAAAAGCCCACCGACTTTTTTAAAAAAGCAGATATTTTGACGTGAGAATTTTTGATTGAAAATTAGGATGCTTTTTCGATATTAAGTCAAAATAAGGTGAAAAAAAAATATTTTAAATCAAAAAAATTACAGTGTGTTTGGGACATAAAAGGTAAGTTTTCACCAAATTTCTTGAAAAAAAAATATTTTTTTGTAAAAGATAAAAATAAAAAACCAAAAACTTGGTTATTTGAATTCTTCACATAAATTTGGAGGTTATATGAAAAAAGTGTAAATATAAAAGTTGTAGATCTTTTTATTACCTACAACTTTGCTTATTAAAGTTTTTCCATAGGACTTGTAGTTTAGCCGGAAATCGAGATAAATCGTTTTCTACCATTAAAAACTCACTTCCCGACCTCGGATCGACCGTAAATTATTTTTCCTTTCATTTTTGTTATATTCTCTTCCTTTTCCAATGGGTTTTATCCTACTATTATTTTTTTTGGTTTTAAAAATTATCGACCCTGGTCTACTAGTGAAATAGTCTGCGTTAAATTTTATAACATAATTATTTTTATAGAAATTTTCCTAGTTACATTACGCATAATAATTGGCCCAATCATATATTTCTCTGATCTATTTTATAGAAACAACTAATTGAAATCAGTTTTTGTTCCATATACAACCGACTTATGTTTTTACCCATATTTCAACGCATTTTTGCGTAAATAATTGCATGTCTATTCAGTTATAATGGAAGTTAGCTAAATATAAATTATCTTAATTGATTCGTACCATTATGCCAGTTCCGAGCTTTTTTGCTGCTCCTTAATAATTATTAATAAATATCCGACTTTACGCGTTTAACGAACGACATAAAGCGAGATGCAAAACTGGCGAACACGCTTTACATTAGAAAATTACAGGCCGACCTCACGCAGGAATTATTTTTCTAATCGTATAGATTTAATTGAATCGATTTATTTGTACTTTATACTAGATTACTGTTTTTAATAAATTATTTGTATGACTAACTGAATGTTCTTAGTAAAAATGTATGGGAAAAATGAGTGATTTATTGTTGGTTACATGCAGTGTAGAAATTAATAAATTTTAACCTCGATATACAGGGTGTCCGGACAATAGCTAGCACAAAGCTACATAACTTTTTTGTGCCTACTTAAAAATTCTTATTCCCTGGCATATACAATATTTAATATTCTAACAGCTATCCTTGGTTTACTCAGTGGCGTCTCGTGCAGTAGGACCACAGTGCCATGGCCCTACTGACACTATTTTTTTATGTACCGTGCGAGCAAAAATGATTTGCATCAAAGAGGGCTTGGATTATAAAACGTAGGACTTGGTGTAGATCACAATGATATGGAGACGATATATCTAACCAAAACTAGATTAAAATTTTGTCAAATTCGTATTATGACAATCATGATATTATGCCAAACTAATGGGTAATAAAATAAGTAGACAAATACAAATTTATTTTTGTTGTTTACAAAAGTAACAAAGTAAGAATATACAGAAAGAAAAAGAAAAATAATTACATAAATTGCTGAAATTGGCCACCGCCTTGCTCCAAGCATAAATTCACACGTCCCTCCATATTTTCGTGTTGGCCAGCATCTGTGGAGAAATGTTACCACATTCTTGGATAATCCTTTCTTGTAATTGTTCTAAATTTGCTACTGGTGTTTTAAAAATAATGTTCTTTAAATGAGGAAAAACGAAGTAATCCATAACCGTTAAACAAGGTGATCTAGGTGGGAATTCAATGTCTGATCGAAAACTGATCAATCTGTCGTCGAAAAAATTGCGTAATAGTTTCGGCGGCTGCATGTATGGGCGGTTGGACCGTCCTGTTGATAATATGAAATATTCAAAACGTAGTTCGTCGTCAAAAGTAATTGCTCCACAAATGGATTCAAATTATTGTCTCTATACCGCTGTGCTGTAACTGTGTCTTGGAAACAAATAGGACATCCATACTGAATTCTTTATTCGTAAACCTAACAGAAATGATCCTTAATATGGAGCTGGCAAGAGGCTACTGAACGAAAATCGCAATGAAAATGCTTACATATAAACCAATGCTAGACCTGTCGCCGATTCGAATCCAGTAGCCGACCGGCTAAATTAGTACGATTCCGAAATTTAGAATCGCGATTCGGTTTCCGAGAAGACGCGGGTCTAAACGCCGAGATTCCGGAATCCGAGATTCAGAATCCCAGTATAAAAGGAGCCATAAGGTTAAAGTAATTCCAAAAAAATGAACCTACTAGCTACAACAGAGTTGTTTTTTCAGCGCCTATTTAATGCAGATTTTTTGCTCCTACTAATCGATTTCTAACTACTACAATTATTGTTCAAGTTGTCCGTAACTTCTGAAACGAGCCGGCAGAGCTTCTGTTAAAAATAATTATTTTTCGCCTAAGCTAGCTAAAACAAAGCCACTATTTAAAAAAAGTACCTTTGCCGAAGAAAACATGGTGGCACAAGGTAGTATGTAAGATTAATCACGTGTCGGTTTCAATTTAACCGGATCATTTATCTCGAGCGCTACTAACACGTATGGCGATAGGAGTGTGTCAGATTTATCAAGATAGTATGATCAAAATCTAATGAATTTATAATGGTGTACTCTACAAAAAAAAACTATGTTTAATAAGTAGGAGCCAGTGGCGTAGCCCCAGGGGGGGGGGCATGTTCTACGGTGCCAAGGGCCAAAGGAGCCTACTCCGTAGTTTCAATTTCCTTTAAATATAAACTTTGAATTTATAATAAAAAAAAAACAATAAACTCTTCAAACTCATGAATGAGATTAAAAACTGATTTTTTAAATTATATTAAATTATAATACTTTCAGTCCTGGTTAACTTATTTAATAAGTGACTATTTTAATACAGTGCCAGAAAAAATTATTTGCATTAAAGAGGGCCTTGCATCTAAGGACGTAATGCTTAGCCGTAGACCTTAATACGTGTTGGGTGTCAGTAACTACCTGAATTAACAATCAAATCAGTTATTCCGTTATCTTTCACAATGGTTACAAGTAATTTGATTCATCGCTAATTTTTCCAATTTCTTGAACAATTCACACAATGGGCTTTACGAAACAGCACAAAACATTCATGGTTGAAGCGTATTTTCGAAACGGGGTTAGAGTAAATGCTGAGTGGCAATAAAATCCGGGTTTGTGCATGGACGATTTTCACGAACATTTTCCTAACGTTGCTTTTATTGCTGGGGATTTTTATCATTGCCCGAAAAGAACCATGGCTGTGTTTAGGGAAACAGGTTCTATACAACACAAAAAAGGAGCAGAAAGACCATCTGTAAGAACAGAGGAACTTGTTGCAAACGTTCGTGAAATAATGCAAAATACGCCAACAAATTGTATAAGACGCCTGTCCCAAGAAGTGGGAAGATCTTATGGAACATGCAGGACTATTCTTAAGAAGCAGCTATATTTATTTCCTTATAAAGTGCAAGTCCAAGAAATATTTAAAAATTTAGAACAATTTACAGGAAAGGATTATCCAAGAATGTGGTAACATTTCTCCAGAGATGCTGGTCAACATTTTCGAAAATATGAATAGATGAGTGAATTTATGCTTGGAGCCAATTTCAGCAATTTATGTAATTATTTTTCTTTCTGTATACCTATTCTTATTTTGTTAATTTTGTAAACAACAAAAATACATTTGTATTTGTCTACTTGTTTTATTACTCATTAGTTTGGCATATCATGTCATAATATGAATTTGACAAAATTTTAACCTAGATTTGGTTAGATAATATTATATCGTCCCCATATCATTGTGATGTAAACCAAGTCCTACGTTTTTTAATCCAAGCCCTCTTTGATGCAAATAATATTTGTTCCCACGGTATAAACTTTACATTTATAATAAAAAACAATAAACCCTTTAAACTTATGAACGAGATTAAACAGTGATTTTTTAAATTATATTAAGGGCTTGTACTTTCAGTCCTGGTTAACTTATTTAATGAGTGATTATTTTAATAGGACATTTGGAATATTTATGTAAACAATTATTTATCTCCCTGCCACTTATAACAGTCAAAACATTGATCAACGTTAATCACATTGGCTAATCAAAAGAATGTCTTCCAAGCTCTAGCTTATCACAACCTTTAAGACGTACAATTAGCTAGGCAATATTATTTTAAAATATTTGTTTTGTCTATGCAATCACAGACACAGTGGTTTTATAGTGGCTTATTCGCCTATAATAAATAAACCGGATAACGAGTACTCTTTCTTACACCATTATATAAGATCATCGACTGCAAAAACTTAATTACACTAGTAAAATAAGCTTTTTATTTAGTAATGAAATATGAAGTGACTCATTTCATACCATAAAGTTTTATTATTATTTTTAATTATCCAACAAAACAACTTGACCAATAAGATTAGCTAAATTACAAAACAGATCATTATGCTAGTCATTATACGCTAGCTTTTTTGCTCGGTCACTTAAGGCATCTCAATGCATCGACAATTTATAAACTTTTCCTTATATGCATAATCAACTTTCTCAAAGTGCCGACTTTGCAAAAATCATAATGATCATTGATTGATCGCTGCAAATTATCGTTTGAAAAATTGTATTGAATCGTTCGCATAGGAAACGTTTGAAGACATACTTTCTTAAAAACGTTTTGACCTTATGGCAGTGGCAGGTGAGGGAAATGCGTTGCTATGGATATAATGATAAAGAGAATAGCACTATTGCAATGAATCAATGTGCATTAACAATAACACTATAGAACAGTAGCGACTCGTGGTAATTTTAAAAGGGGGGTTAATTTGTATTTTAAGCAAACGCTAAAGTTTTTTTAGGGTGATCCATATAATGTAACACAGTCTGTGATAATTATGTTCTAAGTATAGAGATTTGTTTTTACGTTTTTTCTTTTATAGAATTTTTAAATGCACTGTCCAAGTGCGAGCCAATTCAATCGGGCAACAGATCGTAGCAGTTACATATACCTTTAGATCAGCAAACAATAAACACGAAAGCGACAACATTATAAATTATAACCTTGCCCATGTTAATAAAGCACTAGTACACAGGGCCATGCGCACTGTAAAATTCTCATTTAATGAATAGAAAAATAGAAACGTCCGGACTTTAAAATTTTAAATGTATTACTAAAAGCTTAATGCCGTGGTGCACAGATTCTTAACAAAAAAAGTAATAATTGATGTGCATTAATATTAATATAGATATTTCCTTTTTTTTTAAAATAAGTTAACAATGACAAAAACTGACATTTACGTATGCTACTATGGTTATCGTATTGACATTTCATTAAGTTTAGATACAAGATAGAAATTCACTTTAATGTCATGGAAGAAAACTATACAAATGCAGTTATTTTGAATTTATTAATTTTATTTGGACAATGTGGCAGAATTATCGCCAGGACATGTATAAATTTTAACGAAATGTACTCTAATTTACCGCCAATGAATCTCAGAAAATTCATAAGGATAAGGATCCAGAACAATTTAACTGAGTTTGGTTCAGCTTTAATAAAAGCGCCAAGAAACTTGCCACGACCCGTGACTTGACGAAGACAACGAGATTAATGTTTTGGCATATTTTCATGTATTTCCCCACTCTTCAATACGATGTGCTCAATACGATTTATGCATAACATATTCATCAGTTCAAAGGATTTTAGTACAGCATAACATGCACATTGTCCAGATAAAATAAATAAGTTCATAAGAACTGCATTTGTATAGGTTTCTTCCATGATTTTAAACTGTCTTGCACTGTAACTATCTTGTATCTAAACTTAATGAAATGTCAAAACGATAACCATAGTAACAAACGTAAACATCAGTTTTTGTCATGGCTAATTTACTAATTACCGAATGAAAATTGAATTGTATAGAAAATTTTACAAATCATGCTTAATACGTCAAGAAAATGGTTAAACTAGTTAGTTAGATACAGGTATGATATACAAGAATTAAGAGAAATTTTAGCAGCTTTTCAAATCCGTAATAATATACAGGGTGTTACATTTAAAAAAAAGGACATCTGGTCACTTTTTCAAGTTACCAGAATAAGTGTGTTTTTCAACCACCCTGTATATTGCAACTAAGATTTGGGACTACGGCAAAGAGCCCTATGGTATTAGTTAACTTTTTACCAAATTTCAGGGTTTGAGTGTTTTAGAGTTCAAAATTATCAGCATTTTTAAAAGTGACGTTTTCGGACAAAAAACAAATTAATTTATATCTTAGAAACGGTAAGAGATAAGTATAGAGTAGAGTTAATAAAAATTGTAAGGAAAGTAATGGGGGTTTCGAAAATAAAATAAAATATAAGGTGTTCCGTTTATAAAATCGAAGTTACTATTATTTTTGTGGAAGCTGCATCACTGTATTACCAAAAATATTTTAGGTTGGTAGAGCATGTCCGTTTATGTAAGGGACAAAATTTTCAGAACAATTTCTTTACTGGTTCGTCAGAAATGTCTAACGTTCCATCCACCGTGAATCACCCTGTATATACATGCGTAATAATAGGACATTATTCTATTATCGATTTATTGATTATTTACCACATTATCACAATCCGCCATTTTGAAATTCCTCTCGACGACATTAGAAGTGACAATATATCAATTCCCGTGGATATTTATATGTATAGCAGGACATAGATAACAGCTATAATTTTACAGGAATTACGGAAAAAACTGTCATTATTAAGCGTAATTTATTTATAATGTTATTAGTTATTAATATTTATAAACTTTGGAATTATTCACAAAGACAAATACAACGGAATTAATTATCAACGTTGATTAGTTATCACCTGAAGTTTGTTATAGTTTAGTTATGTTGTCTTGAGTAGTGGACGGCATAATGGTAGAATGGTGGGCGGGATACTATCAAGTTTAACGTTTAATAGGAATACATTAAAGGGATTAGTGTCAAAATTAACATCAAACCTTGTAAGCATTTATGAACTGTTCAAAATAAAGAAACAATAAGAATATAAAGAATGATAACAAGAGCTGGGAGTAGTGGGGTTATTTATTTATTTATTTATTTATAATAAAATATAATTATATATCAAGAACTATCACTACTTCATACCGTGCGAGCAAAAATTATTTGCATCAAAGAGGGCGTTGCATCTAAGGACGTAATGCTTAGCCGTAGAGCTTAGTACCTGTTGGGTGTCAGTAACTACCTGAATTAACAATCAATCAGTTATTCCGTCATCTTTGACAGTCGTTACAAGTAATTTGATTCATCGCTAATTTTTCCAATTTCTTGAACAATTTACACAATGGGCTTTACGGAACAGCACAAAACATTCATAGTTGAAGCGTATTTTCGAAACGGGGTTAGAGTAAATGGTGAGTGGCAAAATAAACCGGGTTTGTGCATGGACGATTTTCACGAACATTTTCCTAACGTTGCTTTTATTGCTGGGGATTTTAATCATTGCCTGAAAAGAACCGCGGCTGTGTTTAGGGAAACTGGTTCTATACAAAACAAAAAAAGAGCAGGAAAACCATCTGTAAGAACAGAAGAACTTGTTGCAAACGTTCGTGAAATAATGCAAAATACGCCAACAAATTGTATAAGACGCCTGTCCCAAGAAGTGGGAAGATCTTATGGAACATGCAGGACTATTCTTAAGAAGAAGCTAAATTTATTTCCTTATAAAGTGCAAGTATTCCATAATAAATTTTGTAAATAACAAAAATAAATTTGTATTTGTCTACTTATTTGATTACTCATTAGTTTGGCATATCATATAGGTATATCAATATGAATTTGACAAAATTTTAACCTAGATTTGGTTAGATATATCGTCCCCATATCATTGTAATCTAAACCAAGCCCTACGTTTTTTAATCCAAGCCCTCTTTGATGCAAATAATTTTTGCTTGCACGGTACTTACTGAAAGTATGCCGGTATTTTACCCCTATTTGGGAAAAATAAAATCAAACAATGGTCGTTACTAGTCATTGTATCGGAGTCACTAAAGACACAAACACAATTCACCAAACTATACAAAAACTAGAAATCCATAAATATTAATCACTCACAATCCACAATAGCAAAGAAAACAACAAGAATTCATATATGTGAAGTTAACAACGTTCATCATATAGCATCGTTTATGCAGCAACGAAAGTTACGTGTCAATTCCGCCTGTAGCTTTTCTAAACAAATTTTAATTTTTTTAGTGGCGAAGATTGAAATTCTACCATTTGGATTTATCGTCATTAGTAAACTATTCCATAGGGGTAAATTACCTGCTATATACAAATTTCCAAAAACCCGGAAAAAAAAGTTACTCTGTGATTTAAGTATAAGTAAGTGAAACATAATCTAGGCCTGTTCGTTAAAAAGCAGGTGAAATTTTGACGTTCTACTCATGGACTACGTTGGTCACAGCCTTCTACTACTAGGATAGTGAAGATTCAAACCAATTGTATAGCCGAGATTGCCGAAAAGCAAACCAACGACCTGTCATAAAACTAACCTCAAAATATGAAACTAATAAACAAACTAATAATTTGGTACCTACCTATAGATGGCACATGTCATTCATAAACTCTATAAGCCCCCCATACACCAGCGGATAACTTAACGAATTTGATATGGCACGAGCCAAATACGCCGATAAAACTTTACGTGTATGTGGCGAGCCGAGCTTCCTCGGCCCGTGTAATATCTGCCACGGATGAAATCAGCCGGTTTTAACCCGTCAATAGATTAGCTAGGTTAATTTGTCATCATCATAAAAAGTCATCCAACTTGGTTTGAGGTTAAATTAAAATAATAATAATAACAAATAATGTCTGCCGATTCACGTCATTTATCAAAAGAGTTTATAACGGAATTTATTAACATTTACCAAAGTTATCCATGTTTGTGGCATGTAAAATGCAAAGCTTACATTAACAAAAATTTGAAAAACAGGGCATATAACCATACTTAACAAATGTCTGAAAGCCAAAGTCATTGAATGACGAGAGTTTTGGTACGTGCCGGGCCTAGTTCGCAGACCAAACCGAACGGATCAAATCGGTCCAACTTATATGTTGGTGTATGGGGGGCTATTGAAATGTGTTCCAAGGGTGAAAGTATTCCACAGGTCAAGTTCTTGGGCAAAAACTTTTTCAAATTCTTGAACGAAAAATTGTGCTTGAAAATGTTTTACACGTACCCAAGTTTTTGCCAATTCAATTTATATAACAACTAATATTTGACCTGAGGATTCTTACGCGATAATATCGAGGATTGGTTATTTTGCTCGTTTTGTTGGTTTTTTATATTCGATTTTATAATTTTTATAGTTTAATTGACTTGTAATCTTCCTGATTGAACTAAAAACACGAGGACGAATCATTTTGAAACAAATTTTAGAAACAAACCCTTAAAAAGAATTTTCTATCCTCAAAATCTGATAGGTTTGCAACTACTTAAAATGCCAGAAATCTTATTTCCCAATTTGATCAAAAATTGAGAAAAATTCCAATTTTTTGGCCAGAATTTGGGGCAAATTTTACCTGTTTACACGTTAAAATAAAAAGAAGGTCAACTTTTACAATTTCTTGAGCAAGAACTTAAATTTGAAAGCCCGGACCTGTCTATTTTTCATTCGTCAAATGATAATGTTGCAGTACGCATGTCTAATCGTGTGTATCTTTGTTTACATACGCGAGGCCATTAATTTGCCAGTTTCGTGATTATTGTTTGCTTATCTAAATCTATACCTCCTGCCTCCCACCTGGATCCGGCTAAGTGCCTTTGTGAAGAGGCTCGTATATGCTGCCTCAGTCACATCTTTAAAATCGAGAAGTCAATGGTGATAAACAAATATGGAGGACTTGAGGTAGGAGGCCGATCGCAATGCATTGGAATCGGTCCCAAATTAGCATCGGTAATTTAGCTTTACGAGTCGCCGTAAGATGGCGCTCGTGTTTGAGGTGGGCTATCAAATAAATGGTTTCTTATGGACGCGATAACTATTTTTATTTAAATAAGTTCTTTAAGGAACAAATAAGGACTTTTATATGAATTTAAACTTACTTTGTTATACCTACTTATTAGTAAACTCGGCCTGTATAAAGTTCCAACGATGCTTGGTTTTTAAAATACATGGTATTAAACAATTACTAACCAATTATAAACCAATTTTAACTTACCTTTGGAGCTAGAAAGAGACTTATTTGGCTGCGTTTCCTCTCTGAAGAAGATCCTGTCTTACACCCCGACACAAAGCATAATCTACTTTTATAAATTGTACTATTATTCATTATAAATATGGAAATCGATTACAATACAACGTTATTTGTCTTGTATTGTCTTCAAACGTTATTAAATTTGTTATTTCGAAAAATAAAATGTCAATTGTCAAAAGTAAAAGTCAAAACGAAGAAGACGACACCAGCCCACCTGCGAAGCGAGAGCATCTATCGGCCAACCAGCGAACTAACCAAAAAACCGGGCCAAAAATTGAAAATGCTGACATTGTCGATCAGCCTCCTACCCTTTTAGTTCTCCATATAAACAACTAAGCAAAAAATGGTAAAATAGCTCGCGCTCGCTTATCGACTATTTCTCGTAAATCGTAGGAAAAATTCTATTTCCAAACCATATAACACGCGCAGTATTTAACCTAATAACACCAAAACTAGCGTCTCATCAGGCCAGTCATTAGGTTAAAAAATTATAATAACCGGTCCTATTTAAATTTTAAACGCGGCGTGCCTTGGGCAGGAATCGTCGGGCTCCCACATGACACTTTCGGTTTCGTTTTCACATAATTAGGGAGGAGTGGCAATAAATTATAAGCGGAACGATATAACTTCCTTAATTCATATTTTTTTATTAGCTTAGCGAGTTCTGCCGTTCTACCGTGTGCAGGTATTTTATGTTAATTTTTCCAAAAACTTGCTTTATATTTTCGCTAACCCACCTAGACCGACAAGCAGATGACGCCTGTGTTAGTGAAGCAGCTTATTTTTTTCCATAAATATTAATTTTTGAATTATTTAGAAATGTTTTAATTTTCATGCTACTTTCTAGTAAAATAACTTAATGCAGGTTTATTTATGATTTAAACAAGGATAGAACCAACTAAAGGGGCTTTCAAAAGATGAACTTTGTTACCTTTTGTCAAACGGTCAATGCAACCACTACATTCATAAGTGTAAAATGTTTTATAATTAATATAGTTTACAAAACTAAAAAACACGCTTTAATAATAATTAATCAAACTAAAAAGCGGAAAATAAATATAGTTTAAAATAATTCTTGAAATTCTTAATATGGGCAGAAAATAATAATGAACGATAAACATTAGTATTATTGTGAAAAAAGCGTGGGTCGCTCGATATACGAAAAATAAAGCACAAAGAGCCCCACACTTTTTTTTTCACTATAATACTAATGTTTATCGTTCATTATTATTTTCTGCCTATATTAAGAATTTCAAGAATTATTTTAAACTATATTTATTTTCCTGTTTTTAGTTTGTTATTATTAAGAAAAAAAATGTTGAGTAGAGAAAGTCATAAAGAGGTCCGGAGTAGAGATGGAATACTGTCACTAATTTAACAATGACTTTTTGAAATGGTTAGATTTAAAGCAGTGGATCCATTTTTTTTAAATGGCTAGATTCAAAGCATTGGATCCACAAACCCGAACAAACCCGCTCGGCCAACGGACCAACTGATAGCGAAAGAATGTACCAACACTATTAAGCCGAGTGCTCGAGCCGGAAAGTAGGTAGATAGTACGCTAGTTGAGGAAACAGCAAATCACCTATTTCCAACCCACCAAGACGTGATATTCAACTGTGATATTAATGCTAGGTTTACAAATTTTACAATAAATGAACTGCAGACTGCGTGTAAAAAGCTTAAGAAGAATAAATCCCCAGGACCTGGGAGCATTCCACCCGAGATAATTGGTGCACTGGAACAGACCAGTCCGGAATACGTTCTTTCAGTATATAATAAGTTGGCAAGTCAGGCGAACTTTCCTGTGGAATGGAAACGAGCAAAGCTTCTGCTACTTAGAAAGGGAAGCAAACCACTGAATAATCCCTCATCGTATAGACCGATTTGCCTGCTGGACGTGGAGGGAAAGCTTTATGAGCAACTACTCGTGCAACGACTTAACTATGAGCTTGCGCGCACTGGAAACCTTTCAAAACAACAATTTGGCTTCAGAAAAGGCAGACAGACGGTTGATGCCATCAACGAAGTCCTAAAAATTGCCAGGAAAGGCGCAGCGCCCACAACCCCTTACCGGCGGCTCTGTGCCATGATAACACTAGATGTTAAAAACGCTTTTAATAGTGCATCATGGCAGCAAATTCTGGAAGAATTAAGGAGAAGGGAAATTGATGAAAGTCTAATCAGTATCATAGCGTCGTACTTGTCTGAGAGGGAGCTATTGCTTGAGGCCGGGGATAATTCTAAAACCAAAAAACTTAGCAGCGGTGTCCCGCAGGGGTCGGTGCTGGGCCCAACCTTGTGGAACATATTGTACGATGGAGTGCTTCAACTGGAACTGCCGGAGGGAACTATTCTGATAGGTTTTGCCGACGACCTGGCTCTGGTGGTCACGGCAATAAGCGAGGACCTGCTGATGACCAGGGCAAATACCTGTTTGTTACGAGTGGCAAATTGGATGAAAAGGCGATGTCTGCAACTAGCTCCGGAGAAGACTGAAGCAGTGCTGCTGACGACTAAGAGAAAGGTAGGGCCCATCAGTTTTGACGTACAGGGTAAAACGGTCCAGCTCAGTAAAGCTGTGAAATACCTAGGAATGTGGCTCGACACAAAGTTGACCTTCGCGGAACATATCAATATGATAATTCAGAAGGCGGAGAGAACAGTTTCAGCACTAGCTAGTCCCACCAATGTTGGTGAACCCAGGGCGTCCAAGAGACAGGTTTTATCAAGTGTAAGTCATTCCCAGATACTTTACGCCTCACTGGCCTGGCATAAGGCGACAAAGAACAAAAAGCTAATTAATAAATTAGCTAGATTCCAAAGAACCATGTCTATAAAAATATGTAGTGCTTATAGGACCATATTTACTGAGGGGGTCGGGGTTATTGCAGAGGCCCCTCCTATAGAACTGCTAATTAAAGAAATATATGAGAGGTATCGAGGTGTAACAAAGGAAGTAGCTAGAGCCAACTTGATGAGCAAGTGGCAGGAAAAATGGGACAACTGAACATATGGACGATGGACGCACCAACTGATACCAGATATTCGGAGATGGGTGGAACGACCCAAGGGAGAAGTTGACTATTTCCTGACACAAGCGCTGTCAGGCCATGGCTGCTTTAGAAAGTACCTATACGACAGAAGAATATCATACTCTAGTGACTGCATTTACTGCCAACAGGAAGATTATGTAGAACACACCTTGTTTACATGTCCCAGGTGGGAGGAAGCTAGGAGAGCATATGCATTGCAAACAGGGAGTCTTTTCAGCATGGCCAATATAAGGATAGGTTTGTTTGAGTCGGCAAAATCATGGAACAACATCTACAGAACAGTAAGAAATATAATTGAGTCCAAAGAGAAAGAAAGCAGGAACTAATCTGTAGAAGATTGTAAAGACCACAGGCCCTCGTATTAAAGTAATGCGAAAGCGGTTTCCGGTACGAACGGCCCGAGAGAGGGATGGGTTTTAGTCCAACGAGGCTGACACTACCCGGAGTTAAGACAAAGGAGAAACAGACAAACTCCCGGGTCTCTAGATAGAGATTTCCTAATCCTCTAAAAAAAAAAAAGGTAGATAGTACGCATGCGCATACGGTGAGCTCTATCTCTCTCACTCTCATACAGAGGATATGTAAGGAAATAATTTAATTCCGGCGATCCTGATCAGGATAATGGAGATACCGAAGGCCGTAACTCCGAAACATAATGTTATGTTATGGTTTAAGTTGCTAAACCTTTTAGGTAGGCACAACAACTCTCTATGATCATCTCTCTACCTCTCTTTAATTTAAGCAAAGAGCCAAAGGGATAGAAAAGAAAAATATAAAGAGTTAAAATAGTTTGCGTAAGAGCTAGACTCGTATATTTATTTATTACGGTGTTTGGGTTGTGCAACTTTTATGGATACATGGTGATGATGAGATAATATTTGTCTTCGGGACAAAATCTGAGAATATTTTAATCGCCGCGGCGTTTAATTGATATTTTATTTTTAGATTTTGTATTTTATGCATTTGGTAACAACTAACCCGTTTTATTTATCCATAAATGAGTGTTGGTACAAGGTAATAGGCAAGTAAATATTTCATTAAACTAATTAAATTTTTATAGTAAAATAGCACTATTAAAAGACTCTAAAAAGTACGAAATAATGGTTGCGTTAGGTTAGGTTGGAAGTGAGAGGGTTACGTTTATCCCTCAGCTGGGACCATATTCTACCGTGCGAGCAAAAATTATTCACCAAAGAGGGTCTTGCATCTAAGGACGTAATGCTTAGCCGTAGAGCTTAATACCTGTTGGGTGTCAGTAACTACCTGAATTAACAATCAATCAGTTATTCCGTCATCTTTGACAGTCGTTACAAGTAATTTGATTCATCGCTAATTTTTCCAATTTCTTGAACAATTCACACAATGGGCTTTACGGAACAGCACAAAACATTCATGGTTGAAGCGTATTTTTGAAACGGGGTTAGAGTAAATGGTGAGTGGCAATACAATCCGGGTTTGTGCATGGACGATTTTCACGAACATTTTCCTAACGTTGCTTTAATTGCTGGGGATTTTTATCATTGCCTGAAAAGCACCGTGGCTGTGTTTAGGGAAACAGGTTCTATACAACACAAAAAAGGAGCAGGAAGACCATCTGTAAGAACAGAAGAACTTGTTGCAAACGTTCGTGAAATAATGCAAAATACGCCAACAAATTGTATAAGACGCCTGTCCCAAGAAGTGGGAAGATCTTATGGAACATGCAGGACTTACTGCTCTTAAGAAGCAGCTAAATTTATTTCCTTATAAAGTGCAAGTACTCCAAGAAATACAAGCCGCAGATTTTGAAAGACGCAGGAGTTGCTCTCAATGGTTTACCCAAAATTTATCGGAAAGAAATGATTTATTAGACCCGACTTTTTTTTTCGGATGAAGTCTGGTTCCACCTCTCCGGTTATGTGAATTCTCAGAATACACGCATGTGGAGTAGTGAAAATCCCCATGGACTACGTTTTGGATATTTTCAACAGGACGGTGAAACCGCCCATAGGTACAGCCGCCGAAACTATTAACTACTTACGCAATTTTTTCAACGACAGATTGTTCAGCTTTCGATCAGATAATGAATTCCCACCTAGATCACCTTGTTTAACGGTTATGGATTACTTCGTTTTTCCCTATTTAAAAAACACTATTTTTAAAACACCAGTTGGGCCAATTAGAAGAAAGAATTATCCAAGAATGTGGTAACATTTCTTCAGAGATGCTGGTCAACACTTTCGAAAATATGAAGAGACGTGTAAATTTATGCTTGGAGCATGGCGCTGGCCAATTTCAGCAATTTATGTAATTATTTTACTTTTTCTTTCTGTGTATTCTTACTTTGTTAATTTTGTAAACAACAAAAATAAATTTGTATTTGTCTACTTATTTTATTACTCATTAGTTTGGCATATCATGTCAAAATATCAGATAAATAAGAAAATTGGCAACTTTTAAAAACCAATTAAAGAAATATTTACTAAATTAAATTATTTATACTATTTTTTTTAATTGATTTTATTAATAAATTAAATTGGATTAACATCCATTTTTTTATTGTTATTTTTTTAATGGTTTTATTTTCTATATTATGTTGTCACTTTCCATGTAATGAACTGTAAAAGTTAGTTTGGAATAAAGACATTTTGAAAGTTAATAACAATAGGCTTGATTGGCTAGCCGACTCGCGTGGTTCGGCGAGACAAAGGAAATATAATATTGCGAACGATGTAGATACAGTTTACAACCTTATTATACGGAGATTATACCTCATAAAAAGAGAATAAATCGCCTTTAGGTACCAAACTACTATTTGTTTCTAATTGTTGTTTCTAATTATTGTAAATAGTTTTCTTACTTAAAATAGATTAAACATTCCTCGTTTTATAGCCGTTCTATAGTGTGTTGCTTGTGGTTCACCTGTATAATTAAATAATTAATGGTTGTTCACACAGGTGTGTAAGCTTAACAGCTTTTATTGACTTAACAATTTGTATTTTTTTAATAACAACTTCACAGATATGTTGACAATTGTCGCATTAGTTTTTTCAAACATGGGTGTTTTCAATGAACATAAAATTCAGTAGTTGGTCAACAAGGCATTAGGTCTTTATAACCTAAAGCAGTTAATTAAATAGTTTTACGATTCCAATTGTTCTCACTTGGAATAAATTTAAAAAATTGTCAATTTTTTCACGGTTTTGAATTAAACAGATACTTTATTAATGTCAAGCCACACCAATTAAAATACGATTATTTTGAAATATTTAAATATGTCATATAGTATTGTTTGGTTTAATTAACAATTCCTAAGAACATGCAATATAAAATGTATAGACAACAAATAACGTGATTTCTGGGAACTAGCTCCTAAAAATCAAAGTCCTAAAACAATTAAAATAAAGTTAGGATCTTAAGGTATCCTGTAATTAGGTTTTTTAAAACCGACCAGAAAATATACACTTTCTGGACGAATTTTACCATCTCAGTAAACCATGTTGCATAATAGATAATTACATGCAATGTTAAACGACAAGAACAATATCACACTAGAAGCTATTCAAATTTTTGAGAACTACAGTACTGATTTTTATTGGTAAATATATGCTTTATTAACCGTGCAAAGCAAATATTATTCTGATTAATGTCAAGTTTCCTTACAACTGCTAGTCGGAACTAATACAATAGATAAAACCAGATTACGCTCCCAATAGAACTTGATAATTACTGTGAATAGTTTTCGGATGAAAGTAATTATTTTTCTTTTTCTTCCTGTATATTCTTACTTTGTTAATTTTGTAAACAAAACAAATAAATTTGTATTTGTCTACTTATTTTATTACTCATTAGTTTGGCATATCATGTCATAATATGAATTTGACAAAATTTTAACATAGATTTGGTTAGATATATCGTCCCCATATCATTGTGATCTAAACCAAGCCCTACGTTTTTTAATTCAAGCCCTCTTTGATGCAAATAATTTTTGCTCGCACGGTATTAGATCATTTTTCTCATTGTACTATCGTAAAATTATTAATTACATTCAACTTCACTTTAAGCACTAATTTTTTTCATTTCGCAACACATTAATTAAACTTTGACACACTGCCTTGTTTTTAACACGGAGTGATTTATACATTGGCGTAATTTAAATACGTCAAAAATGTATTTCAAAATGCTCATAAATCCCGAGCCTACTAGATCCATTGCCACAGATAAACTCTTTTACATAATTTACGTTGAGTTTACAAGATACTTCAAGGAGAAAATAAGATCCGAGGATAAACAGCGTTGTTTTATGGCTTGTAAGGTTTCCTTAAGCGTTATGTATTTTATGCAAGGACTACAAGGTTATATCGTGTAAAAGTATCTGAGAAATGTTAGAAAAAATATCATCTGGCGCCCTAAATTAAAAAAAAAACGTTTCTATTGGCTATGAGTCTAATGAATAAAAATGTAGCAATTGCTTTTTCTTATAAAATCGAAGTAATTTTTTGAAAGCCAATGAATAAAAACTAAAGTAATTGCTTTTGCGTCCAGCAATTGTTAAAAAGTGCAGGAATTGCTTCTAGTCAATGCTTTTTCTTAAAAAATAGAAGCAATTGCTATCGTTTGCTTAAAATGTGATGAATAAATTAAAGAATCACTTTTTCTAGTGTAGCAATAATTACTTTCGACTTTTTAAGGTAGGTCGACCCCTGCATCATTTGCTTGGTAGCAGTCAACTTTAGTTCTCCGCGGCATACACGTGCGTTGCTCTTAATTTGTGTCTTCAATTATGGCTGAATATATGAACGTCCGTAAAAGAAAAATCTACAGTGTACGTAAAAATTGCAGATATGATGATTTCAGAAAGTTATATCGATTTGACTGCCAAAATGTTGAGTGGTTGGCAAATTATTTTTTGACTGGTACTAATTATTTTTTGACTGGTACTGGTAAAAGGCGAGGGGTGCACTGTCGCCTTTAAATAGGATTGAAGCCTTTCTGCGCAAATTGTCGGATCCGGGCTTTCAAAATTCTGTAGGTGAAGAACTCGGTGTTCACCAAACGACTGTCTGTAAGACATACACTTCTGTAATGAATGCAGTTTTGGAGAAGGCCAATATTTTAATTACATTTCCTACAAGTGCTGAAGCTGTTATGGAAGCTAAACGGTTGTGGTCACAGAGCGATATATTTATGTTTCTTCAATTTGTGAACGAATACCAATTGCTTGTCTTTAATTTCTACATCACTACTATCACTTTTCTCATTTTCACTGAAATCTGCCATATTACAAATATAAGTTTCCTATTTTCCATAAAAACGTAACAGATTACTATTGTACTAAATAAATAGACCAACGTTGTTGTATTTACGTCAACTCTTTTGCAAATTAGGCACCAAACTGAACATGGAATCTATAATCTGAACAAGTGGATAAGCCACGTCTGAACTTGTGTTGAATAAGCATTTGCTACAGGGGTGTAAGAAAAACAGCAATTGCTTCAAAATTTTATTCATATCCAGATCTAGCAATTGCTTTTACTAAAAAGTAATTGCCTAATGTTTTATTCATTAGGCTCAATATGAAAATACTTTTATAATCCTGGCTCTGTTGTAGCTAGTAATAAGTAGTAAGTTAGTAATAGTAAATTAAAAGAAAAACGGGAATAAATGTCGACGATAAAGTTAATGAGTGATGAAACTGGCAGTGAAACCTTTAGGGACTTGTATACATTTTTAAATAAATATTATAAAACTCTATTGTAGAATCAAAAGGACAGTAATTTTATTTACAGTTCAATAAATAAGCCAAAAACCGCATGGTAATTTACACTGAGAAAAAACCTTCTGCTCCTTATAGGAATTTACATACCCACCCTTTATACAACTGTTTAATACTATAACAGCAACTCGCTTTTCTACTGCAAGACAACGAAAATTGCCAGACTGTTGTGTAGTGATAATATCACGGTAATTTAGCCAATACGAAATAGGAGTTAATGCTATCACAAAATGGTTTATAGCCATTATTGCTCTGAATACTCACAGTAATTATCAAGTCCTAGTGAGGTCTAATCTGGTTTTATATACTGTATTAGTTCCGATTGGCAGTTGTAATGAAACCTGATATTAATCATAATAATATTTGCTTGCTACGGTTAATAAAGCATATGCTTACCACTATAAATCAGTAATGCAGTTCTCAAAAAATTAAAAAGCTTCTAGTCTTGTCGTTTAACATATGATTATTTATGCAACATGGTTTACTGAGATGATAAAATTCGCGGCGATTGTTGATCGCTACGAACTCTCACCAACGTCTTGTGGATTATATGTTTTAACGGAAACAATTCGTTTGTAGGGACGCTGCTCTATTTTCTTAATTGCAGTTAAGCGCTTTACTGGAAACAAAATGCGTCGCATTGGGAAGATACAATTTATTTCTTAACAAAATTGCTGTATTAAAAGTAGTTCAATATTCAACATGACTGTGCTGCTAATGGAACTGATTACTACCAATAAAAAACTGTTCTAGCAAATCTGGAATTGAGCGGGTTTGATACACTAGCAATTTATTTAATATGGGTTATCTGCTGCTGTTGTTATCGTTGGAACATGACGTCCACTGCGTGCATTTTGTAGAGCCAATTGACGTAAATCGAAATCGAAGGCCCTAGTTTAATTGGAAAGTAAAAATTTATAAAAAAAAACTTGTAATCAATCCCTTGTGTGTGTCGTAAACAAGAAAAACAAAAAAAGAGTTAAGATACACGGTCAAATATGTCAGTCATCCATCTGTTGCTCACCAAACAGAGCCAGTATGTTTTGTTGCGAGCCTTGTGGCTACGAACCCAGTCATAAACTTTTCGAAGTGACTCGTGCAGCCACTTCTTGTTACGTAGTATCGTAAATTTTAACTTGAGACAAAACCACTTTGGTAATTGCTTCTTTCTTTTGTTTATGGTCGAAGTGCGTTTACATCAACCTAAGTTGGCAGTTCCTACGTGAGGAGTCTTTATAGTTTGTATTATGGGGCAACTAAAAGTTTTTTTTAACTACTGATTAATAAAAGAGTCATTTATGCCCTTTAAGAAGATATTAATCAGCATTTACGAGTAGGTAGTGAATTCCAATTCATTATTCATGGTTTGGGACCCATCACGAATAGTGAGGATTTTATTATGAGGGGAGGGGAGCGGGGGTTGGAGGGAGATCGTACCCCTTTGCCCCTCTTGGCCAATGCTTTGTGCACTTTATCCCTGTGTGAGAGCGGCAACCTAAAAAAACCGGAAATACTCCACTTTATATAGCTGTTCCAACTACGTGACTATCAACATAACAACTAGACAAGGTAGAAGAAGTTAATCGACAAAATTCCAATAATCATTTGCATTATTAGCGACACGATAGCAGAATCGTGCACTGCCGGAGGAAGATTGTCAAATATCATCGGAAGCGTGAATCTTGTAACTATGAGGTTATGTTCTAAACACTTTTCAACAAGTTTATTTGAAATGATTATCAAAACGTTTTAAAGTATAAAAATTAACCCAATAATAATCGCTTGTAATGTGGTAATTATGGCTTACAATTAATGACAATTTTACACAATTTACATTAAACTGTTTAAACCTAAATCTACGTAGAAACCTTGAATGTACCTGTGGGTGAGGGAAGAATACAAGGCAAGGATGGAGAAACGGATCAAGCTTTTATATAGAATACCACCCACTTAATCAAGAATCGGTCGGACCCGTCATATTAATTTTTTGTACATTTTTTTTTAGAAAAAAAAAATTTTCATTTCATAAAAATGGTAATTTTTTTTAATGAAACAAATATAAAATATTTTTTTATAAATCATGCCCTGTCTATCTTCAACCGTTTACGAAATATTCACTTTTAAAACAAAGTAGGCAATCGACAATGTATGAAAATAAACTATTCGATAAGATGTTGAAAATGTATTCAACCAACTGTTCTGCAGCAGATCAATCGATCTAAAAATTCCTCTTGTGCATCTTGTACTATTTATTTTGTGGACAAATTTCTCGTATTACTCGTCGATTGGATTTAGATTTGTAAACTTAATTTTTGTAGTTGCCCAATAAAAAAAGTACAGTGGTTTAGATCGGGCGATCTGGATGGCCACTTAATTGACTCTCGTCTACCTACTTGATAAATCAGAATCATTATCATTCTGAAAATAGAGTGGCAAGAGCTGGAACCAGATCATTACGAAGGAAATTTAGATATATTTTTCCACTGAGGCTCTCATCAAAGAAAAATGGTCCGATTACCCCATTTTCAACCATGCCCACCCAGACATTAGTGGGGTGTGATTTTCAGCCAACTAGTGAGAATTTTCCTGTGTCTAGTAATTTTGTCTTTTTATTTAATTAACTTGACCATTCAAACCATCTGAAAAACAAATTCTTTGTTCAATTCGCGCGTGATTATCTGTTAGCTGAATCATTATTTCACAAAATTGCTCTCGCCTATCAGAATCATCTTCTCTCTTGTAGAGACAAAAATTTACATACGGTCGTTTGGTGAGTATTGTAGTCATGCCCAAGTAAAGGGCGTGAGCTATGAAAATCTTCCTGTAGTGATAAAATATGTTTTTAAAAGTGTTAAGAATCGCTGACATTCCATATTATTTTTTTCGAGAGTCATCTATTAATATAGTTAGTCACTCAGTCTAAATACTAATAACGTCCTTTTATTAAAAATATCCTAGACGTACCTACTTTATATACATCCATTCATATGTATCGCTTTATTATGTTATCTTACACACAAAATAAAAATGAGATGTTAATTCCATTAACTTTTTCATGCATAATGGATTTTAATTCACTGTCAAACCTTGTAGCTCGTTATATGTTTCTAGTATTAAATCGGTCTGTTACTCCACTTTCATTTTTTTATTTAGTAATAATTAATAATATTTTGAAATAGACCATAAAGCCGCACAATGCTATTTAATGTATCAGATACGATAAGCAATCCTATAAATTTTTATTTGCAAATGCTAATTTAATATAGCCTCACCTCGTCGGTTTAAAAATTTAATATATATATTACAATAGAGGAAATCGAAATATAATTTGTAGAAAAGAGGTCTAGTCACCTAGTCTTTACAGGTTTGGTGCGACCAAATATTTCAATGTAACTGTTAATATTGTGAAAAAAATATTAAAAGTTATTTTTAATGCTTCTATGTGGTATGTGGTAAAGGGTACATATACAATAATATACAAAGTTTTTTAAGATTTTTCATATATTATATCTCAATTGAATTTAACATCAGTGGCGGATCAAGGCTACATTCTTGCCATTTGACTTAAGGCTCTGTTAATGCAGTAGGTACACTGGTACAGCAAAAATTAAATTCTTTATTTGCCCTTATTATTCGCTTCAATATTATTTTTCGGATTGAAGAGGGGGGGTTATAGATTGAAGAGGGGGGGGGTTATATTTACGTTTGATTTTAAGATGAAAATTGCCAGACAAAAATTTCCAGGTTCTTTATCAATATCAATATAAAAAAATTATAGAAAGTAATTTTCAAACCAGTAAATATATAGGGGGGGAGGTTAAACACCCCTTACCCCCCCCCCCCGTCTTCCTTTATAGCTACGGTCTGGCAGTGCCAGATCTCCAGCTGATATGCATAATGCCAATTTTTAAAATCATATTGATATCAATTGAACTAGCAAAAATTGTTTTTGTTCATTAAAGTTTACAATCTTAAAGATAATTATGACTATATTTCTGGATTGGGGCCCACCAAAATTATTTTATGTGGCTTTAAAGTAACTAAATAGAGGACATTTATGCTGTTTTCGTGTTATCCCAAAACAAAGCAATAAGTTAAGTAGTTTCGCCCTGATATTTCATTTTAAAAAAATAAGCCTAACGAGAAGATAAATAATTTTTAAAAAGTTATTTTGTCTTTTAAAAGCAACTAAATGGGTGAAACTTGTGCTTTTTTTTATATAAACTCAATATAGAGCAATAAGTTTAGTAGTATAGTTCAAAAAGTTCATTTTAAACAATTAAGCCTAAAGAGAAATTAATCAGTTAAAAAAAATATTTTATGTGGCTTTAAAGTAACTAAATAGAGGAAATTTATGCTTTTTTCGTGTTATCACAAAACAGGGCAATAAGTTACGTAGTTTCGCCCTGATATGTCATTTAAAAAAAATAAGCCTAACAAGAAGATAAAAAATTAAAAATAATTTTATTATTTTGTTTCTTTAAAACAACTAAATGGGTGAAATGTGTGCTTTTTTTATATAAACCAGAGCAATAAGTTTAGTAGTTTAGTCCAAAAAGTTCATTTTTAGCTTTAAAGAGAAATTAATCATTTAAAAAAATATATTTATGTGGATTTAAAGTAACTAAATAGAGGAAATTTATGCTTTTTTCGTGTTATCGCAAAACAGGGCAATAAGTTAAGTAGTTTCTTCCTGATATGTCATTTAAAAAAAATAAGCCTAACAAGAAGATAAATATATTAAAAAATATATATTTTGTCTCTTTAAAGCAACTAAATGAGTGAAATTTGTGCTTTTTTTTATATAAACCCAATACAGAGCAATAAGTTTAGTAGTTTAGTCTAAAAAGTTAATTTTAAACAATTAAGCCTAAGAAGAAAAGAATAATTTAAAAAAAAAATATTTTATGTGGCTTTAAAGTAACTAAAAAGAGAAAATTTATGCTTTATTTTGTATTATCCCAATACAGGGGGCGATAAGTTACGTAGTTTAACCAAAATATTTAATTTTTGAAAATAAACCTAACAAGAAAATAATTTTTTTTTTAAATATTATATTTTTATGTCTCTTTAAAGCAACTAAACGAATGAAATTAGTGCCTTTTTTATATAAACCCAATACAGCGCAATAAGTTTAGTAGTTTAGTCCAGATCCGGTGTCAGAACCAAGTTGTGCATAAATGAGCAGCCTGATAATGAATTTATAACGTCAGTATCTGGTTAACGGTGGGTTTTATGTACAGAAAACATAAACTACTTCATTTTATCCCTATTTTCGAAATGCCATTAATAATTGTTTAAGAAGTGCCGCTCCCGCGATCCGCTAACGCGATCCGCTATTTTGCGCCACTTTGTAAATTCAAAAATTATTTTACAGTATGTCATTTGATATTCTTTAATTTTTTTATTATAGTTATTTACGATATATGTGTTGTAAAGATTCATATTACAACACGAGCTGTTAAAGTTGTCAAACGAGGCGTCAGCCGAGTTTAATAAAACATCGAGTGAAGTAGAGTAAACCCGGGCAAAAGTCCGCACCGGGGTAAAAGTCCTATTGCTTACAGCGAAGCCGCGTGTGAAGTAATTCTTTCATTCCGTCTACCAAAAGAATACACTTCTGTAGTTTGTATTCCAGTGTGAGTTAAGTGATGACCGAATGTGCACGCTTCGAGAAAATGAGGTAAGTCGTAAATTTCAATTTTTAATGTAATTTTCTGTACGTGTATCGTAAGTAGTAGATTTAATAAAATAAGTGACAATAAAAAAATTATGCAGTAGTTTCGAAGAGTGATATTAAAGCTTTCATAATCTCGACTGGACCAGTTTTAATTTTATTCAACATGGCGGCTACTTAAATATATATAAATACTTAATATATCGCCAGACACTTCGGGGCAAAAGTCCGCTTGTTTTATTTTTCTAAGAATGATAAATTTATATGTGGTGTGGTGACCTATGTATGTTCTAAGTTATGGCGTGTAGATAAACACAACCTTTATAAATTTATTCTTAGTTTTATTGAGTTTATAAAACGTTTGTTTTATTTTTGTAATGTTTTTTATAATTAAACCTTTTTAAAATAATATGTTTTTAACAATAATAATTAGCATTTAGGTAAAAACCTTAGTGGGATTTTTACCCCTGGTATCGGATTTTTGCCCCATACTTGTGGGAATTTTGCCCCGGACCTTGGGGCAAAAGTCCGTTTGCGCACAAAATTTAAATTATGTAAGTACAGCAAAGGGATCCAGGAAAGTATAGATTTTAGTCACGGCAACCTCTGCTTTCATGTTTGGTTCATCTTTCTACTACATAGTAAAAACCAAATTCTAAATAATATGTCGTTTATGCCATTTAATAAACTAGGTGCGGACTTTTGCCCGGGTTTACTCTAATATAAATTTACAACAAGAATATTGTACAAAATTTTATCTATTTTCATCTATGAATAAAAATATTTGGCAAAAGGCATTTTTAAAAATAAAAATGCACCTATAAAAATGCACCTGCTATTAAGTTTACTAATAAAGTTTTTTATGTTACCTTTCGCATGGTTACATTGGTTACTGTTTTGCATGGTTACTGTCGAAACTTTGTCAAACAAATTCAAAAATATTAAAAGCGTTTTTCAAAACGAGCGATTCTGATGGAAGTTTACCCTCTGATATAGAAGCAGCGGCAAATGAAGCGATCTCAAGTTTAGTTCCGACAAAATCCAAGGCGCGCTATGAGTTGGAGTAAAGTCGATTCGCTCAGTAAACCTGCAAGATGGCCGACATGTCATATGACAAAAGTCATTGAAAATGCAAAAATTCACTTTATTTAGCTGGAATATGACTTTTGTCATATGACATGTCGGCCATCTTGCAGGTTTACTGAGTGAATCGACTCTACCAGAAGTTTGACGATTGGTGCAAAGCTAACAAAATAAAGGAGGTGTCTGAGAAAATCCTTTTGGTTTATTTTTCCGGAAAGCAACGCTCCCAGAAACCATCAACACTATGGACTCACTACTCAATGTTGAGAACTATGATTTCAGTCAAGAAAAATCAAGATATAAGCAGATTTTTTCAACTAATCGCATTTTTGAAAAGAAATTCAGAGGGTTACAAGGCCAAAAAGTCCAAAGTTTTCACAAAGGAAGACGTATGTAAGTTTCTTAGTACTGCAGATGATGAAACATATTTACTTATGAAGGTTGTTATGATAATCGGCATTTTTGGGGCTTGTCGGCGCGAAGAACTAGCTAAGTTAATGTTGGATCATATTAAACACAATGATTTGTATATAAAAATTGTGATTCCATTCTCGAAAACCAAAATTATGCGAGAATTTGTTATAACAGAAGGAAATGTGACAGGTGTCAAATGTTTAAGTATTTTTCGAAAGTATGCTAAACTTCGTCCTCTTAATGCAACTCACAGGAAAATGCACCTCCCAGCCTGTCGGAATTAATACTTTTGGAAGTATACCAAAAAAGATTGCAACAAAACTTGGATTGAATAATCCCGAAGGATACAGAGTGGACATTGTTTTAGGAGGTCCTCAGCCACCATTCTAGTTGATGGTGGTGCAGATATGCAGATGTTATAGCGTCATGGGGGCTGGAAATCCTCTTCTACGACAGAAGGCTACGTTGAGAATTCTTTAGAAAATAAGAAACAAATAGCAAAGGAGATCATGGGGTCAGACACGGATTTAATCCACTTCTGGTTTACAAATTTCTAACTGTAAAAAGTGTATTATTAATGTTTATAATAAACCTTTAGTGTTATAATTTAATAATAATTAATAATTGGTAATTAATTTTACGTATTTCTAATGACAACTCAGCTATTGTACTTTGACGCATTCAGCTGCATTAAATAGGTTCATTTCAAAGCTAAAGTTAAGCTATATGCGCTAAAAAATGGAGAACACGTGCTTACAATAAACACCATTATTAAATCCCCCCCCCCTATACTTAAATAAATTTAATACGAAAAAAATTTGCGGTTTTTTTATTCACCACCCGGGTAAAATGGGGAAGATCTATTTATAAATTACCTTGTAGACAGCCAATCTAATCTGCACAATAAATCAATGCTCTAAATACAGGTGGCACGAAATTGGTGACGTAACAATCAGCGCACGTCAAAATGTCTAACACATTTATTACATGTGCGATATACCAAAACCAAAAGTAATATTAATGTAAAGGAATATAAGGAAAAGCAGAGCATTAAACTTTTATTAAATTTATCTGCGCCTTGTTCAATCAATATTTATTATGTTAAGCTGTAATTACACCTGTGAAGTTCTTCGTGAATTTATTCATGAATTTATTCGTGAATTTCTTCGTGAAGTCGGTAGCATTTACACTGTGCATCAGCTGATTATTTTGCATGTTAAATTTTCGTGAATAACTTCACGAAGAAATTCACGAATTTATTTGACGTCCAAGTTGGCCATTTACATTATCAAAGTTAGCCTTGAAGTGACTTCATGAATAAATTCACGAAGAACTTCACAGGTGTAATTACAGCTTTAGAAGTGGAAACATGTAACATATACGTACAATATAAACGCAAAAGTCTCCTCACAAAAACATCATTTAAAAAATATAATAACGAAGCCGAAAATGCCTGCCTGCAAATTTTGTACAGGAGTGTATTCAGTGTATATTGATATAAAGTTTATTGGATTTGTTGTAAAATGTTGAAAACAAATATTTTCTGACCACTAATTTTTTTCCCTTGTGACAAAAGTAAGTAAAGAATATTGTTAACTTTAATAATCAACATTTGGCAACAAATCAGTAATATAAGATAGAATTCTAAATAAATATGTTTAAAATTCACTGAACACTGTGCCCATAAAATAGAAATTAACAAATTTAATGAATTAATTGTAATGCTTGTCTGGTTTTCTTTCGAATAAGGAAAGGATTGACAGTAGCGAAGTAGATGTATTTCGAAATACAGTATAACTTCGATAGTCCGGACACTCGCTAGCCCGGACACTCCAGTAATCCGGGCACTCTTGTTATTCGGGCATTTTGAGGATTTTGCCTCTGTAATCCGGGCACGAAATATTATATACTTAAAACGCTGCAGAACAAGAATTTTCCTGTCTGAATAGGCAGAAATTAAAAATATAGAGAGAGTGAAACATTCAGACGCTGTCAACGCGTTCTCATTAACTATCAGGTGGGCTGAAGAGAAAATCTTCCCATGGAAGATATATTGCTCCTGAAAAGGCTCAAGGAAAAAGCAATTGATGTAGTTACATCAAAAGTGATTCAAACTAAAATAGAGTACTATTTTTTTAAAAAGTAGATTTTTCCGCAGATTAATTACACACGTTATGTATATGTATTCTGTGCATATTATGTTAGGGACATACATGTGTATGCACGTATGTATGTAGAAATTCTTTTTTGAGATTTTGTATACTTTCGTTCTATTTTATAAGCATATGTAGGTATTCGATTTTATAATAAACACTAACGGTTTTGACAAATTCTGAGCTGTTTTCATTTTCAAAATAATTTTTTTTAAGTAACTCCAGTAATCCGGACATCTCGATAGTCCGGACATATGCCGGAACGATATCTGCCCGGACTATCGAAGTTGTACTGTATATGTTATCTTGTGTAGAGTAGTAGTTGGTAAAAGATGTTAATTTTCTTTCTCTTATTCACCAATATTTCGTGTTTAATTACGTCATTGGGACAAATAAACGGTCTCCGAAGTTTAAAATTGTCACTAAATTGTCGCCAAATTCGGGACTGTTCTGAAGACTCAAAAGGTATCCATATATTTGCCATGATTCCACGGTATAAAACAAAAAAAAAATTAAAAGTTCTACAGAAAAAGTCAAAACTACCAGATAGAACTATCAACCGACCATTATAGTATTATGGGATACAGTAAAACAAAGTTGAACTTGTAAATTTCCACTATATTAACAAGAAAATGACATGTTTCGCTAACACTGTAGCTTCGTCAGATGACAATTTAATAAAGTTGAAAATAAAAAATATAAAAAGGGTGCAATAAAATTAAATTATTGAAGATGTAAATAAAACAGTGGGTACAATAGCGGGAAAATCCAACAGAGAGTTTAATTTTTTTTTTAATTAGGTACAACAAGGGCAATTTACAAAATCTTAAGTATATGGTCAACAAAATAAATTTAACAAAGGTGAATTATTTAAAACTAATTGATCATTAAGTAAGATGTCCGTATTTTTAAGTTTATTTATTTCCATAAATTTAAAAAAATTTAGTTTTATTTAATCCTTTGTTTTCTGTATTTAAGATTTTAAAGGAAGGATCGAAATTATGTTGATTATCAAGTAAATGGTTAGCATAGTTTGAGTCGGTTTCGTTTTTTAGAAAATTGTAATAATGTTCCTGCATTTTTTGTTAAAATTTCTACCCGTTTGGCCAATGTATGTTTTAGGACAATCTTTGCATTTTAATTTATAGACGCCTGATTTTTTGTTTTTATCGCTTTTAGTTTTATTATTTTTGATAAATTTACCTAAAGAGTTGTTAGTTTTATAAGACACATTTATATCAAGTTTGTTAAGAAAATTGCCAATTACTTTGCTAGGTTGTCCAAAGAAAGTGACAAGTTTAAATTTGTCACAGGTTTTGCTTCTAAGAAAAACTGAGTCAATAGCCTACTACACTTACCTTAAGGTGCTACGTGCTGGCAAAAATTTATAATTATCATTATTTCAACACGTGGTCACTAAGATTTACGTCACTTCTGTTAAGAATTATGAGGTATACCGATTACGACCTTATACTAAAATTTTCTTGCGTCATCTTTAGTTACCTCTTTTTAACATAGAAATTGATAATAAATTTATTAACAATTTAAATTTTATTACGCACTTGTGGGCTTGATTTACGGAATAAATTTGAATATTTATTATAGACTCTTTACACATTTATGTCTGGATGATACTATTATAATTTGAGGAACACATTTATGCGAAAATCAGGTTTAAATTTATCCAGTGTATTGAAATAAAAAGCAGAATTCATATTGACAGAACTTCGTCAGGACTACACGTGGACTTGATCGGTCTGTCACAAAAATATAAGGGCGGAACGTGAAATTTAGTTTTTTATGCTGTTTACACTGACCTTGTACCGTGCGAGCAAAAATTATTTGCATCAAAGAGGGCTTGGATTAAAAAACGTGGGGCTTGATTTCGATCACAATGATATGGGGACGATATATCTAACCAAATCTAGGTTAAAATTTTGTCAAATTCATATTATGACATGATATTCCAAACTAATGAGTAATAAAATAACTAAACAAATACAAATTTAGTTTTGTTGTTTACAAAATTAACAAAGAAAACAGAAAGAAAAAGAAAAATAATTACATAAATTGATGAAATTGGCCACCGCCGTGCTCCAAGCATAAATTCATACGTCTCTTTGTATTGCCACTCACCATTTACTCTAGCCCCGTTTCGAAAATACGCTTCAACCATGAATGTTTTGTGCTGTTCCGTAAAGCCAATTGTGTGATTTGCTCAAGAAATTGGAAAAATTAGCGATGAATCAAATTTCTTGTAACGACTGTCAAAGATGACGGAATAACTGATTGATTGTTAATTCAGATAGTTACTGACACCCAACAGGTATTAAGCTCTACGGCTAAGCATTACGTCCTTAGATACTAGGCAAATAATTTTTGCTCGCACGGTATAGACTTTACCACGAGAAACATATCTTATTAAATAAAAGAAACATTTTGACAATCTCTGTTGCGAAACCTTACCTTACGTAGGTCGTGGGCGTTTATACAACCCTCATATTTCTTTAATCAATATCTAGAATCAGCTGTTGGGGTAAGATATAGTTCGTTTTGCAAACACCGAAGAAAAATGTTATTTTAAATATTTAAATTAAATGCAAGTGCGAGGTGCATAACTTCAAACCTAATTTTGGGTTCCGTCCGTGGCATAAGTGTTGTGTAGATGTGTCCTTATATTCAAGGTTTATATTTGTTTATTTTCCCCTTAACCATAAACTTGAACCTCTGTTGTTATATTAATATAGTTTGTAATAAATAAAAAAAACTAATCTTATTTGGTTTTATGTGGTTGTAAAATCAAATGTTTTCATTTAAAAAACATTGTCGTTAATTTTTCTGTTTTATTAAGCCTTATCCCAACTGATATGTTTCTTTAAGTAAGAATTTCTACGCCATCTTATTTTTTATTATGATTTCCTTACTTAATTTGCTCAAAATGAACATGTCTGGTGATTGTCTGGGGTCTTATAGATTAAAAAGTATTATATACCGTACTAGCAAAAATTATTTGCATCAAAGAGGGTTTGGATTAAAAAACGTAGGGCTTAGTTTAGATCACAATGATATGGGGACGATAATATATCTAACCAAATCTAGGTTAAAATTTTGTCAAATTCATAATACAAATTTATTTTTGTTCTTTACAAAATTAACAAAGTACGAATATACAGAAAAAAATGTTCGTGCCATACACAAACCCGGATTGTATTGCCACTCACCATTTCGAAAATACGCTTTAACCATGAATACCTGACGGCTGTCAAAATTTGACAGGAGAATTTTTTGCGTGTAGATTATTGTATTGTCAGCGGTTCTTGATAAGTCTATATAATTTAAATTAAATCTGCCGGTTCAAAGTGGGTCAAAATCGGGTTCAAAAAAGTCGGTTACGGATAAACAAACAAACAAACATACAGGTGAAGCTAATAATAAAAGCGTGTTAAAAATGAGCTCTATAACAATAAACTGACGTTTTAATAGGATATTTTTAGGCAAGAAGTTACAAAAAACCATAAAGTCGCCACAGTGGATCTTTGCCCGTGCGTCATCAATCAACGATCAGGACTCAACGTGGTTAATAACTCTGCATCCTTATTTATTACAGTAACAAGTTTGAATAAAAGCATAAAAGAACGTCTCCAAGATTCCGCAATAATATAACGTGCCAGACAAGAATAAAACTATAAACGTCAATTAATTACTTTTTTATTTGTTTAGTTGACTACCGTTGTATTTTAGAACGTCATTGTCAACCTTATTTTGATCTGCCAATCTAATTCGTATTTTGTAAATTTGTGTGCCTTAAAACTGTTCCTTTTTCTAAAAATAGTTCTTTTTAGAGCTAATTATACCCACCATCTGTTTTGGCGGTAAGTATTTATGGATTTTTATAATACCTAATTTATTTATTTTAAATATTCTAACCGTGAAAGTTCTTTGAAAAGTTTACGGCAGTGGCTAAATTCCCTTAAATGAAAGGATGTCAAAAATTTGACTTTTGCGATTTTAATAGTCAATAAAACACCAAACTTTTCTAGATTTTAAGCTTTAAAAATAGTATTAAGTGTATTAACATTTGTTTGTCAATTTCTTTTAGATAATAGAGAATGCCGGGCAAAACTTAAAATAAATAATAATTTTTCGGGATATTATGTAGGTACGTCAAACGGTAGGCAGGCACGTCCATTTTATGAACTTAGACTTAGTTTTGACTTTTTTCGTCTCGTAATTTTGATTTGATTCATACGATTTTGATGACGTGAAGTGATGACGCACGGGAAAAGATCCACTATGGCGACTTTACCATTGTGTCTTCTACAAAGCTATAATCAACACAATACTTTTTTAAATTAACATTCTGGCTTAAATGGCTCTCGGCCATTCTTAGTGGGACACCGTGTATATTTTATGTACTTACATTAACTAAAATCAAATACTTTTTTATAATAGAGATAGTATCAAGGCGTTAATATCTTCATTGGAAAACCGAACTATAGCAACCCCGGAAAGGGGGATATATTTTGCTCATCCTAATGACGTCACTCGCCCACATGGCCTTGTGTGACGTCACGGAATCGATAGCAGGCCGCTCACGTGCGGAATTTATGCCGTATTAACCAACCGTGGGTTGTTCAAAGTTAAAAAGATAAATGGGCAATGATAAAAATTATATGATAAAAGAATGGATGGCGTTACTGAGTGAATAACATGAATTTTTCGTAATGGAATAATTAAAAATGTATTGCAAGGGTTGAATAATTGTTTTTAAATTCCTTGTGGGCGGTGAATCTCTCAAGGGTTGTTGTGTATATTGACATTGTGGGCGATTTGCAAATAATTTAATAAAAATAATGTAAATCTTTATTTTAAATTTTTGTATGGGCGATAATAAATTTTTTTTAGGCATAAAAAAAAATAAGAAAGTTATCAAAACAGTGGCGTACCGTAAGTGTCATTCTGCGAGGAAGGTGTTTCAGAAATCCGGATTTGTGGTAAGCTTTGCTTCGTTTCTTTTCGCATATAAAACAGACATTGGAAAATATACGAGCTTGGAAGTGTCAAAACACTGAATTTTTTAAAAATATGACCACAATCTGCTCTATAAGGTAGATTCGAAATGACTCTAATAGCCCTGCGCTGTAATCCAAAAACTACGGAGCTACGAGGTGAGTGGTCCCAAACGAAAAGTGCATAAGACATGGATGAATGAAACAATTTAGGATTATGATGTTAAGATTATCTTTTCTAAGACTACACTATTCCTTATAATAATTCACATACTCTTTATACAACTGTTTAATACTATGTGTGACTGCAACGCGCTTTCCTACTGTAAGGCAACGAAAATTGCTAGACCGTTGTGTAGTGATAATATCACGGTGATTTAACCAATAGGAAATAGGAGTTAATGCTTCCACAGAATAGTTCATACTGTTCATAGCGATTATAGCTCTGAAAACTCACAGTAATTATCAAGTTCTATTAGGGTGTAATCTGGTTTTATATACTGTATTAGTTCCGATTGGCAGTTGTAATGAAACGTGACATTAATCATAAAAATATTTGCTTGCTACGCTTAATAAAGCATATACTAAAAATCAGTACTGTAGTTCTCAAAAATTTAAATAGCTTCTAGTGTAATATTGTTTTTGTTGTATAACATTGCATATGATTATCTATTATGCAACATGGTTTACTGAGATTCTATTCTATCTATTCTTTATCTGATATACAAAGTTTAAAAAAACTTAATTACAAAGTAACAATAAATGACACTAAAATACGATCAATGAAATTCAAATTTAGACAGGATAGCTAGAAGACTTCGAACAACGATGTGACCTGCGGGGCATTTGCCGATCGCTACGAACCTCCACTAATGTCTTGTGGATTATAGGTTCTAACGGATACAATTAGTTTTTGGGGACGCTGTTCCGACTTCCTATTTGTAGAAAAAGTGTTTTACTGGGCACAGAATGCGTCTTATTAAGAGAAGATTACAGTTTCTTTCTTCACAAAATTGCTGTATTAAAAGTAGTTCATTATTCAACAAGACTGTGCTGCTAATGGAACTGATTACTACCAATAAAAACACTGTTCTAGCAAATCTGGAATTGAAATAACACTAAAGCAGGTTTGATACACTAGCAATTTATTTAATAAGGGTTAATAAAAAATAAGCTATTAATACAAAGTATGTCTTGGCCAACCTGTTGTATTAGATCATTTTCCTCAGTGTACAAGGTAAAGATATCTTAATAGAATTATATGTTGAGAAAGTTTCTTTGACAGAAAGTTCACATGCTCATTCCACCTCAAAAACCTAACCAGGTACACTCTGAGCAATTTAACCGGTTTCGCATCATATCTATTCCCCGTCAGTTTCTCTTACGCTAAAACATATATAAAGATACGCTTTCTTCGTGATTCAGAGTGAGCTTGTTTACAAGAAACCAATCCGGGTTTCCAACTGTGTTTGTGTTGAGGATCCAGAATCAATTTACAATTTAACAAACCGAAACAAAATTTTAATTTAAATGTAATTTAAAATTTTGAAAACTAAACATGAGGCAATGTGCCACTGTGATGGATGATTGTAGGTTCAATTAAATCTTAAATTGAAGACAATGAAGAAGCAAATTATCTAATCTTCTTCCTTATTCATCATTACCCCAGAAGAAATTTTATTTTCTCACAAGTGTTGGCTGAGCATTAATCAATTTCTAAAAGGTTTTTATGTTGCTTGCTAATGTTTTATAATAATGGCTCCGGGCTACATTGACAGAGGCGTGCGATTTTTGTGATGACAATGACAACCGTGGTTTTCCTATTTCACTATTCGTTGACTTTAAACAGTTCAACTAAAGGCATTCAACATCGATTAAGCAAAGACAGACCGCTCATCTCATTTATGAATGTACTTTTACGCCGAGCCTTTAACTCATTGTTTATAAAGGACATTCTATCATAACACTTGTAAAATGAAAATCCTGATCCTGATCACAAAAATGTCCTTCTCATTGACCATCGTGCGTCGCTGTAAGGCCCCTTTACTGGGATTCTAAATGCGAGATTCAGTATCTGGGATTCAGAATCGCACGTGAATTCTAACGAGATTCGGATTGTATACTTTTCTTATCTTGCGCGGTTTCGGCAATTTTGTGGAGAGGTGATTAATTCCAGGGCCGCACGCTTCTGTTCAGTGTTAAAATGAGTGCAGTAGAAGAAGCGCTGTTGCTATATTATTATCAGATCTTGTGTAAAAAAAAGAAAAACTTAGGAAACGTAGATGTGGGTTCATGCAATAACGAACGTAATCCAGCAAGATGATACGTTTTACTGTAGAAGAATTTAAGAGAACACTCTGAGAAATTTTTTAACTGTTTCAAAATGTCAATTCGGTCTTCTGACGAGCTACACAATTTCTTAAAAGACAAAATTTTTTTAGCCACTTCCACCCAGTGTGCCTGTTTTATTGTTTAATTCGAATACTCTTCTGCCGAAGTATCCCATAAGCTTGGACGTGCCTGTATTGACGATATGAACTTGTCAGTATCGAAAATAGTTTTTAAAACATCCATATTGAATTCTTTATTCGTAAACCTAACAGAAGCGACCCATAATACAGAGCTGGCAAGAGGCTACTGAACGAAAATCGCAGTGAAAATGCTTACATATAAACCAATGCTAGACCTGTCGCCGATTCGAATCCCATAGCTGGGCGGCTGAAATTAGTGTGATTCCGAAATTTAGAATCGCGATTCTGTTTCCGAAAAGACGCCCGTCTAAACGCTTAGCTTAAGCGCTACGTTAAATGTGAAGCCGATATTCCGGAATCCGAGATTCAGAATCCCAGTATAAAAGGAGCCTAAAAGACCAAACCATTGCACTTTGCAGACGATAACCGACGATTGATAGAGAATTGGATTCCCATCTTATTAGTTTTCTCGTGCATCTCGTAGCGTCTTACATTTTCTTTTAGTGATTTTTTTTTATTATGGCCTAAGGTATAATTTTTTTGTACAGAATTTATATTTTTTTTATTTAAATAAATCTGCTGATGCTAATAATAAAGCTAAATATTTGGGTATGACGCTGAACGCCAAGCTACGCTGATGGAAAGCTTATACCAAAAAGGAAAAAGAACTAGACATTAAATTTAGGAAAATGTCTTGGCTGCTTGGACGAAACTACACCATGGCAACAACACCCTACCCAGACCCAAAACTATAGCGAGACAGCTACTTCTGATGAGCAGAAATCAGGAATTCTGACAGAAAATATCGTCGTTCTACTCATGTAAAGGTTTTTCTCACTTTTACTAATTTTTCAGGAAAGCAATTTAAAGATTTTTGAGATTTTTAATTGATTGAATCTCCAAAACTATATTTTTAAAAGATCGAATTTCTTTTGTGATTAAAGTAGTAATGTTGCATTTCGTAATTATAACAAAAAAATTGATTTGTGCATTCTAAAATTTAACCAATCTCGAGATGCACTCACAAAAAAAAGATGCGTTTTATATACAGTGTGACCAGTAAAGTCCGCATCATATGTGATTTTTTTTTATTAATAGCTTTATTCAAAATTTTACTTTAGCATCAAGTTCTGCTTCGATTGAGATGAAAATTAAGCAAAAAATAGTCACGTGATTCGCATTATATGTCAAATTTTAAGTTTTTCCAAAAAATAATTCAAAAGTTTCTGAAAAAATCGAAAAACTTATAAAAAAATTTTTTTTTTAATACAATTTCTAGCCCACATGCCAAATTTCAGCTGCATAAGATAATTTTGATTTTTTACCCACCACTAATATTTATTTTCCACTTAATGAACACTTTACTGATGACACTGGGTTCTTTCTTGTCTTAATATTAAGGTGTATTACTTTCAGACACAAAGTGCGTTTTCAAAAATACTTATTTTATGAAGTTACCTTATACGGGGTCAAAAACAAATAAACTTTGAATCACATGCGATCAAATTTTAATAGCCCAATTTTGATTTTGTATAAAAACACACTTTTAATATGGTGCTACTTTAAAGAAAATGTATCTGAAATAAAGCATTGTCAAAACTAAGAAGTTTTATGTAGGTCGCGTTGAGTCTTATTGTGCAAAAGTGGTGCAATTTACAAAATATGGGTAAAAATCAAAGTTATCTTATGCAGCTAAAATTTTGCATGTGAGCTAGAAACTGTATTTAAAAAAACTTTTTCCAATAACTTTTTTCGATACTTTTGGAATTAACCCCACTTTTGAATTATTTTTTGGAAAAAATTAAAATTTGACAGATAATGCGAATCACGTGATTACTATTATTTTGCTTAATTTTCATCTCGATCGAAGCGGAACTTGATGCCAAAGTCATTTGGAATAAAGTTATTAATAAAAAAAAATCCCATATTATGATGCGGACTTTACTGGTCACACTGTATCTGTTATGTATACCAGTACCAGTATGGACATATGGTATCCAGCTGAGGGGTGGTGCCAAAAGAAGCAATTTAGAAATAACCCAGCGATTCCAAAACAAAGTATTAAGAAGCATTGTCAATGCCCCCTGGTATTGCAGAAATAGTTAGCTCCATTGGGACATGGAAATGGACACCGTTAGCCAGACCACTAGTAAATTTGCCAAGAGTCATGAGCCGCGACTTCTCCAACATGTCAACATCGAAGCCATCCAGCTTCTCGACAATACGAACCAGATCAGAAGACTCAAGAGGATAAAACCTTTCAAGCTAGTGTAATTTGTGATAAAGCAAAAGCAGCGCATAGCGCTTGTGTACATATTAATATAGCTGTAATTAAAATTTTTAACAAAAATAAGGAACCCTAGTGAGTAAGTCCTTGGATTAGAGTTTCGAGTTATTGTAATTTAGGTTTGAAAAATATTAATCATTGATTTAAGTTATGATTAGATTGTAATCTTAAATAACGCTGTCGGGGTTTTTTTTATAAAAAAAAAATATATCTATTTATTAGATGCATCAATATCTGCACGCCACTGCAAATTAGGTTTATTATTTGGTTTTTATATATATCGCACCGTGTCGTCGGATGATACTTTCTATTTCTTCTCTTATTACTTAAAGTTGCTGCTTAATAATTTAACATTTTGCTACTGTAAAAAGCAGTATAGTACCAACCTACTATTAAATTTTCTATGTGAGAATTTTTGCATTACTGGCAAATTATTTGATTTGTTCATTAATCATTGTATTAAAGCATTTACTTTTGCCACCGCTTCATCTCCCAGTTATTTACTGTTTTTCAACTTTCTTCATAGTATAACATAGACATTTACCCAGCGGCGCACCCAGGATTTTATGTTAGGGGGGGCCCGCCAACCAGTGCTGGAAGAAAATTTTTTAATAAGCTTTTTTAACAGGTACTCTTGCAGGGAAGATCGCAATAGCCTAGTCATGGGAGTCGTTAAACGGTTTCTTGGGGGGGGGGGGGGGGGGCATTGGCGGCTTGTGACTTGTTAACTTGGGGGTGTACTAAAAGCCTGCTGTAGGTAAAATGCACCGCAGGCGAAATTTTTTTAAGACCACACCCAAATGTGGTCAATAATTATTATAGTAAATATTTTAAAAATTTATGATTACCTTCTTATTCTATTGAAAATGAAATAAGATAAAAAACAATAAGGGTAATTCATTTTTCATTAGTGGGTACATTGTTTAAAAGTAAAGTTCATTCATCTGTTTTTATTTGCAGCAAACTTATCAATAACAATAAAGTCCCTAGATTTACACTTTGTGGTATGTATCAAGTTAATTTCGAGAGTTTAGGTCTTCCCTTAATTTTAATTTCAATTTTTTGCTCAATACTTAATGAGCTAAAATTGTTTCTCAAACATTCATAGTCGTTTTGACATTAAAACTGTTTATTTTTATTAAAATAAGTCTTTACTACCCCAAAATAATAACAAAAATATAAAGGAACTCGAAATAATAAATTCATAAATTCAATCAAACCATATTAAACCTCAATAAGTCAACTTTTGTCAATAAGTCAACTTCCAGGGGGAGGGGGGGGGGGGGTCAAATGCCCCACCTGGCCCCCCTCAAACGAGGCCCGTGAGGTAAATCTAAGAACATTGACTTTTTAAAATACTTATCCACTTTCATAATTTTTATTTCATTGGGGGTTTTGGGGGGGGGCAAGGCCCCCTTGGCCCCCCCCCTGGGTGCGCCACTGCATTTACCTTTAGATATAAGCACGAAAGTGGCAAATTTATGGCCTCGCGCATGTAAACAAAGCTACACCGGATTAGGCATGCGCACTGCAACATTATCATTATTTAACGAATAGGAAAATTGACAGGTCCGGGCTTCCAAATTTAAGTTCTTGCTAAAGAAATGTAAAACATAACCTTCAATTTATTGTTACGTTTTAACAGCTAAAATTTGCTCCAAATTCTGGCCAAAAAATAGAAATTTCTTCTCAATTGTTGATCAAGTTGGGGAAGAAGGTGATTTCTGGCGTTTTTAGTTTTTAGTAGCAAACCTATCAGATTTTGAGGATAGAAAATTGTTTTTAAAATGTATTTGAGAATGATTCGCCGTCGTTTTTTAGTTTGGAAATGAAGTCAATTAAACTAGTCTTATAAAATCGAATATAAAAACAAACAAAACCAGCAAAATAACCAATCTTCGATCTTATCGCGTACCTAACCTCAAGTCAAATATTAGTTGGTAGATAACTTGTATTGATGTTTAGAATTTTTAGCAAAAACTTGGGTACGTGTAAAACATTTTTAAGCACAATTTCCGGTTCAAGAATTTGAAAAAGTTTTTCCCCGAGAACTTGACCCGTGGAGTACTTTTACCTTTGGATTAATATACACATACCTACTTTTTTCTTTTAAATAATATCAGTATAGAGAAAAGTGTCCTTTGAACTTTTTGAAGCAAGAAGCAATATATTGCCCGAAATATGGGCGTACCTTATTAGATTGAAGGGCTGCAAATAAAATATACCAAAACATGCATAGGGATAATCTGTCTTGGTGTGTGTTTCTCTTTATGTTTGTACCTTGTTTGTGTAGCCTAGGCCAAGTTAGATGTGTTTAAATTGATCATAATAAAATAAAGTTATATATCAAGATACATCACTACTCCATACTTACTGAAAATACGAAATACCCCTATTTGGGCATAATAAAATCATACAATGGTTTTTACTAGTCATTGTTTATATTCCCATTCAAGTATCAGATCGAGTCACCAAAAGCACAAACACAATTCACTTAACTACACAAAAACTAGAAATCCGTAAATAATAAACACCCACAATCATAGTAAAGAAAACAGCAAGAAATCCACAGAGAAAACTTAAAATACAACAACAAAAATGGTGCCTAACCGATTCTGGAGTGTATTTTGAGCATGTAGCTAGAGAAGGGAAATCGGTGAAGTAGGAGAATATAGGAATAAAGAATAAATATGCGTTCGACTTAATATTTTGTTTTGTTAATTAACTTTATAATTTTTGCAGTTTCTTTCGCTGGAATGTAACTCTTACAAGTTATTTTAGCAGTTAGTTAGTTAGTTTATTTGAAATATAGTTGACTTTTATTGACCCTGTTTACATTGCGTATTACTATCCTCTCCCTCTTCTACTGCGTCCTGTTTTCTAACAAAAATGTCCTGAGTATTTTCTCCTTCTAATCCAGGTTTTTAAAATTTTGAGATGGCTACCCTACCCAATGGCCAAAAAAGTCATTACGTGAATCAATAAAACGTTCGTTTTTGAAACAGAACATTAGAGAGTATACCTAAGTTATTTACAGTTCTTATACCGTGCGAGCAAAAATTATTTGCATCAAAGAGAGCTTGAATTAAAAAACGTAGGGCTTGGTTTAGATCACAATGATATGGGGACGATATATCTAACCAAATCTAGGTTAAAAGTTTGTCAAATTCATATTATGACATGATATGCCAAACTAATAAGTAATAAAATAAGTAGACAAATACAAATTTATTTTTGTTGTTTATAAAATTAACAAAGTAAGAATACCTATACAGAAAGAAAAAGAAAAATAATTACATAAATTGCTGAAATTGGCCACCGCCATGCTCCAAGCATAAATTCACACGTCTCTTAATATTTTCGAAAGTGTTGACCAGCATCTCTGGAGACATGTTACCACATTCTTGGATGATCCTTTCTTGTAATTGTTCTTGGGACAGGCGTCTTATACAAGTTCTTCTGTTCTTACAGATGGTCTTCCTGCTCCTTTTTTGTGTTGTAAAGAACCTGTTTCCCTAAACACAGCCACGGTTCTTTTCAGGCAATGATAAAAATCCCCAGCAATAAATGCAACGTTAGGAAAATGTTCTTGAAAATCGTTCATGCACAAACCCGGATTGTATTGCTACTCACCATTTACTCTAACCCCGTTTCGAAAATACGCTTCAACCATGAATGTTTTGTGCTGTTCCGTAAAGCCCATTGTGTGAATTGTTCAAGAAATTAGAAATGAATCAACTTACTTGTAACGACTGTCAAAGATGACGGAATAACTGATTGATTAATTCAGGTAGTTACTGACACCCAACAGGTCTGGTATTAAGCTCTACGGCTAAGCATTACGTCCTTAGATGCAAGGCCCTCTTTGATGCAAATAATTTTTGCTCGCACGGTATTCATATGTAGTTACTAAAAAAATTGATTTATTTAAAAATATATTCTTCATGAAAACCTAGTATTTTATTATAAATAATAAGTACATATAACATTTTGTTCGGTCTGTGTTTATTTTATGTTTGTTTAAATTCTTTCCTCTTAAACAGAAATAAATAATTAATTTTTTATTATCCTTACGGACTAATTAATCAAAAGCATGAGAACCTAATTTTTCATGCATTCATTGTATTTAATTCATTCTTATTGGTTAAAAAAATCAGCTGTTATTTACAGTTAGGCAGTCGGTGAACATATTAGATTATAATTATTATTTAATAATAGTAGAAGTAAATTAAACACTTACAGCTGAATTAAAAGTGGTAATATTGCTTTAATTTAATTACTGTATAATTTGTTTTAATGGTTATTCTAACAATCTATGTATCTCAGAAAGTGCTTACAAAAATGCCGCTCTGTAATTTCTTCTTTTTGCTGACAAAATTTATAACATACCAGAAATTTATTATTTAAATCGTCCAATCGTCCTCTTGATCACTTTTCACCTTTATCCTGAGAAATATTTTACTTATTTAAGAGACAGCATAATATATTATTTTACCTACTCGTTATGCGTGCAGTGTGGTACGTTTAAATTTTCACTATTTTTTCTTCTCGTTCACAATTATATACTTGTATACTGTATATGTGCCCTTCTACTATTATGGTTAAGCACATTATGATTAGATATTGTATACTACTATAGTTTTAATATTAATTTCTCATGTATTATTACTTGGTGATTAAAGGTTGTGTAAGAATAGAAGATTTCCCAGGTCTCTGCTAAACTTCACCTTATTGCATTAGCTAGTTATAGATGATGAGATGAATGATGACAAAGCTGCTGCGTTTACTCAAAACATTATGTTTTTTTGTTGCTCTGTTGAGAGGGAGGGGGCATGACTTCCACAACCCTCCCCTGGATCTGGGCTTGCACCTGGTTTGATTCCCTATGAAATTATAACATTTTTAAAATAAATTTAGGAGCATGTCTGATGTCGTTTATCACATTATATCATTCATCCACTTAGGTTGTATGTAACAAATCTCTTCTTTCATTTAATAATAGATTAAATAATAGGTTCTATGTTATTTTTTTTTCAATTTCACTAGTTGCATAAATAAAGGAAACCAGTAGAAAGGCATTACATTTTATGTTGTTGCATTTTTGCGAGAGTGTTCAAATATTTGAAGATTAAGAACCTTTCACATTTTTATTTGTCTAACCGCTATTCCTTGAAGTAGTAGACTTTAAATAAATAAAACATTATTATGTCAATATTTAATGATGTTCTTAAAGCTCTTACTGTTTAGCAGCATCTAAATCAAATCAAAGGCATTTAGTAATCTTCTACCAATCCGAATTTATACAGGATGCCTTGAAAATAGTTTTACTATTTATGAAACAGATGTAAAATTCGACATCAAAAATATTCTAAAAAAATGTGAAATAATGACTACAGCTCTACTTACTTTGCTTATTTAGTATTCACCTGAAGACGACTGGAGATACCTAACAGTTGAAACGTTGTTATTTTAAACAAATGACAATGCAAGTCCAAAAGTCTTTTATCATTCAAGAAACACCATAGTCTCCAACTTTTAAATAGGGGCTGCGTAAATAGAATGATGCGACAGAATGAATGAGGAGTGAAAGAGAATGAATACGAGTGCGAATGAATCCAAGTATGCAGCAAACTTAGTTCTTGGATTTATGATCCTTACACCGCTAGTTTCTATATGTAGCTTTTAAGGTGGGATTTTTAGAGATCGTCCTGTAGAGAACCACTAAAAAGGATCGACTGCTGCACTACCAAGTGCCTTCAACAGCCTCAGCTGGTCTAGACTGGCTGCATTGCCTAGACGGACACCATCTTAATGAGGACAACTTGGTAGTTTAGCTATTTATTACATATAGATAAATGACATACGATGTACCATTTCACAAATAAAGGGTCTACAAAGTAAAGTAAGTTAATAGAATACACAACATAGACAATTTACCTTTAGATAAGCAAACAATAGTCACGAAAGTGGCAGATTTATGGCCTCGCGCATGTAGACAAAGCTAGACACTATTAGACATGCGCACTGCAACATTATCGTTTGACGAATGGGAAAATGGACAGATCCGTGCTTTAAAATTTAAATTATTGCCGAAAAATTGGACTGAAGTTGAAGATTTTAAGGATAGAATTGTTTTTAAGGTTTTGATTTTAAAATTTGTTTAAAAATTATTCGTCGTCGTGTTTTTAGTTCAAAAAGGAAGAGAACAAGTCAATTAAACTATAAAACTTATAAAATCGAATATAAAAACAACAAACAAAATCAGCAAAATAACCAATCTACGGTGTTATCGCGTGCCTAACCTCAAGTCAAATATTAGTTGCTATATAACTTGTATTGATTTTTACAATTTGGCAAAAACTTTTAACCAAAAAGTTAACCAACCAGCAACTTTGACAGAATTAATTTTCTCACAATCACAAACTAACTATTTTCACAACTTTTGTCAATGATTCAATGACAGTGGCCGCAATGTGAGTACAACACTGCGTATATTCTGTACTTAAGGTAATCGGGCCACTTTGATGGTGAAAAAATCATTTCTGACCAAATCATTTTTTGGGTTAGTTAAAATCTTTGGGCAACCTAACAAACCCGAACCCAGGGAGACTAATGTTGGGTTGCACAAAGCTATTAAACAATAATAATTAACTAGCCAGACAAGTTTGATGGTGACATAAAACTAATTGGCAGAAATGATTTTCTCACAATCAGAGCGGTCAGGTTAGCTTAACGTCACAATTCAATTCACTTAATAAAAATTTCGACTATCCTTTATTCAAATCTAAATCCTGTTATTTTATCACATAATCCTGACTAATGTGGGTATTGTATTAATGGAAATTCCCAATAAGGTAGTTTTCGCATAAACTACAGCTGAAACGATTAGAGTAGAAGTAAAAAGAGAGTTTGGTGTTATAATATGAGATTGTCTGTTTTGTTTTAAAAGTTAATATTTCGTAAACGGTTGAAGATAGGTAAGTATATATAGGGCATGATTTATAATAAAAAATGTCAAGACAATATGTTGTATTAAAAAAATTAAAATTTATACAAATAGCCTATTTATGATCCACCCTGTATAATCTTTTTTCTAAAAAAATATTAATTTCAAATTAATAAATTTGGCGGTCAGAGCGATTCTTAATTAAGTGGGGTGTATTCTACAGTGTCACCAGTAGTAGTAGTAGTAGTAGTAGTAAAAAGATTTATTTAGCACGTGGCTACATGCTACATTTTAACAAGTTTATACCCTTTTTTTTTTATTTATTTTTTGAATTAAATGACCTTTTGAAACTTTATTTGTCCTGTAGAGTTAATAAGAAAGATTTTAAACTTTTTTTAAAAGATTTTAAACTTTTTTGATTTTTAATTGACTTGTTTAATTTATTAAATTCAATAAGACCCTTATGAAAAACTGATTTATATGCAATAATTTTTGAAAAATTATTAAGAAAAAAATTATTGTTATTTCGTGTTAAATAATTATGTTGATCACTATTTAGAACAGTCAATTGCTTTAAAGGTCCGCATCATATGGGATTTTTTTTATTAATAACTTTATTCGAAATTTGACTTTGGTATCAAGTTCTGCTTCGATCGAGATGAAAATTAAGCATAAAATAGTAGTCACGTAATTCGCATTATCTGTCAAAATTTAATTTTTTCCAAAAAATAATTCAAAAGTAGGTTTATTTCTGAAAATATCGAAAAAAGTTATTAGAAAAAGTTTTTTTAAATGCAGTTTCTAGCCCACATGCAAAATTCCAGCTGCATAAGATAATTTTGATTTTTAACCAATATTTTTTAAATTGCACCACTTTTGCAAAATAAGACCCAACGCAACCTACATAAAACTTCTTAGTTTTGACAATGCTTTATTTCAGATACATTTTCTTTAAAGTAGCGCCATATTAAATGTGTGTTTTTCTACAAAATCAAAATTGGGCTATTAAAATTTGCTCGCACGTGATGCAAAGTTTATTTGTTTTTGACCCTGTTTAAGGTAACTTCATAAAATAAGTATTTTTGAAAACGTAGTTTGTGTCTGAAAGTAATACACCTTAATATTAAGACAAAAAAGAACACAGTCTCATCAGTAAAGTGTTCATTAACTGGAAAATAAATTTTAGTTTAAAGTTTAACTTAACGTAAAGTTTATCTATTTTCAACGATTTAATTTAAAACCCCTTTATTTTATTTTTTATTTTTTTACTTTCAGACACAAACCACGTTTTCAAAAATACTTAATTTATGAAGTTACCTTATACAGGGTCAAAAACAAATAAACTTTACATTAAAATGCGACCAAATTTTAATAGCCCAATTCTGATTTTGTAGAAAAACACACATTTAATATGGCGCTACTTTAAAGAAAATGTATCTGAAATAAAGCATTGTCAAAACTAAGACGTTTTATGTAGGTTGCCTTGAGTCTTATTTTGCAAAAGTGGTGCATTTACAAAATATAGGTAAAAAATCAAAATTATCTTATGCAGCTGAAATTTTGCATGTGTGCTAGAAACTGCATTTAAAAAAACTTTTTCTAATAACTTTTTTCGATATTTTCAGAAATATTTTGAATTATTTTTTTGGAAAAAATTAAAATTTGACAGATAATGCGAATTACGTGACTTCTATTATTTTGCTTAATTTTCATCTCGATTGAAGCAGAACTTGATGCCAAAGTCAAATTTCGAATATGGCTATTGATAAAAAAAAATCCCATATGATGCGGACTTTACTGGTGACACTGTATATAAAAGGCTGATCCATTCCTTTATCATAACCCTGTATAAAGCGTGTACCAATTGTTTTTCTTAAAAAATATTATGGTTATAATTTTTAACGTGCGAAAATGAAATCAGGAAGCTGCAACGAAAAAAAGATCCGTCTTGAAAGTAAAGCACAATTTTATCGCATCTTGTAATGCGATTATTGTGTTTCTGTGGTTTGGGTTCGTTATTGACCAGCGGCGCCGGCATGAATATTTTTAATAATCGCCATTAAAGAAGCGTTAATAAACGAGATTTAATAGTTTTGGACTGGGTTGCTTTTTGGGTAAGCTGGTCCGATGAAAATCCTCACTGAATTCGAAACTCACACTCAACGTTCATAAAAGCTTAATGTTTGGACATCAAGCATAATTAGTGATGGAGTCATATATAGGGTTAATATTTTTTAAAGATAATTTAATTAGGAAATTATACCTCAATTTTTTGCCAGAGAAACTTATTCCAAATTAATTTCCTCTTCATGAAGTTCGACAATAATTAAATAGTCGAATAACCTCAATGAAAAAACATACTTCTGATGAAAACCAAAAGTTTTTCTAACAGAATGGTGGAAAAGGAGAAGAAGTACAACTGGGTGGCCGGCAAGATCGCCAGATCTTAGCCATTTTGTTTAAGTAGGTAATGTTATCGGGACTAAATCAGAAAATTTAGAGGAACTTAAGCAAAGAATAATACCCGAATCCCATAGGCGTAGTTAGACGGTCAACACTGGGGGTGCTGAAGTCCAGTGGCGGCTCGTGACATGTTAACGTGGGGGTGCACAAAAAGCCCGCAGGCGAAATGCGCCGCAGGCGAAAAACTTTTTAAAACCACGCCCAAATTTGGCATCAAAAAAAGTTATTAGAACAGGTTTTGTTTAAGGTTGAATTCTCAACGTCATTCAATCTATTGCCAACCTATAACCTATTTCGCGTTGATTTTTTGAGTTTATTATTTTAATAACTAACATTTAAAGAAAATTAATATCGTCGGTACATTTTTTAGGTAGTATCTGATATGTTACAAAAATATCAATTTATTTCATTGCTAATTTTGGGAGAATTGTATAGTGAAAGAACAATGAGTGACAATGACATAATAATGTTAAAAAAATCTTACCCCTTTTTTTTTCGCTATACAATTCTCCTAAAATACGTTATGAAATTCCTTGATATTTATTAAATATGTCAATTATTACCTACAGAATATCAAGTCTATACTGATTTTCTTTAAATTTTGTATAAAAGCTAGAAAACATAAATAAATCTACGCGAAATAGGTTATAGGTTGGCAAGCATGTTGATACTCCCACCCTAAATGCAGTTTCTAGCCCTCACGCAAAATATAAGCTGCATAAGATAATTTTGATTTTTTACCCATATTATGTAAATTGCACCACTTTTGCAAAATAAGACTCAACGCAACCTACATAAAACTTATTAGTTTTGACAATGCTTTATTTCAGATACATTTTCTTTTGCGCCGCAGGGGAAAACTTTTTTGGGTGCCACGCCCTTTTTTGGGTAAAATACGTATGATTGACGAGAGCGACAGCCCCCTAAAACTTCTGCAATAATACGCCGCTGGCTCTAACTAAATATTTATGAAAAAAAAATTAGAGATTTCATTTTAATTAGTAAAAATGTATTTAAATCAGAATTGGTCTATTAAAATTTGGTCGCCTGTCGTAGCAAAGTTTATTTGTTTTTAACCCTGTATAAGGTAACTTCATAAAATAAGTATTTTTCAAAACGTAGTTTGTGTCTGAAAGTAATACACCTTAATATTAAGACAAAAAATAATACAGTGTCATCGGTAAAGCGTTCATTAAGTGGAAAATAAATTTTAGTGGTGGGTAAATTATCTTATGCAGCTGAAACTTTCTATGTGGGCTAGAAACTGCATTTAAAAATACTTTTTCTTATAACTTTTTTCGATATTTTCAGAAATAACGTTTGAATTATTTTTTGGAAAAAATTTAAATTTGACAGATAATGCGAATCACGTGACTACTATTTTTTTGCTTACTTTTCATCTCGATCGAAGCAAAAAGTGATGCCAAAGTGAAATTTCGAATAAAGCTATTAATAAAAAAAATCCCATATGATGCGGACTTTACTGGTCACACTGTACCTATGTGGGAAAAACACAATTCCACCCAAATATCACGGTTTCTTTTAAAAAATTACAGGCACAATGAGTTTTGTATATAGTTTTGTATTAATATGCCTTTTTGTTCCACGATCTACCAATGATAAAAATGTACCTACTTTTTTCCTTGTACCTATGTATTTTTTTAATATCAATAATAATAAAACCCTATATTAACAATAATTACGTCATTATTTAGTTTCGTAACATTTTAAAATTTTCTTCTCTTTTTAATAATAATTATTATCTACATTAATGCAATACCAACTCAACTTAATTTTAAATTCAATGATTTTTGAATGAAAAATTAAATGTATTCAAATTTTCGGTACTTGTCAGTCTTGTCACATAAAATACCATACAATAAGGAATTTGTTAAAAAAAATGTAGCAAAACACTAAATGGTTATGCACTCCACTATGCACCCCATCAAAACTTTAAACTCGTTTTTCTCAAAACTTAGTGTTTGGAGCTTTTCCTTTTCGGCACGTGCCTTTGGACGAACCATAAAACTATAAACCTACGTCTATGTGCACAAATCACTGGAACCGTAAGCCTGCCCACATAAAAACCTCGCATACTTCAACCCGATATTTTATAGATTTAACAAATACATCGACTAATAGTCTGGTGATCTCACGTCGGTTTACGACTCCCGGACTGTGTCCGGTGCCGGTGCCGTTAGCGGGCCGAATGTCAGCCCACGCGCCATCTTTTTACAATACGCGCACTAGACCGAGACCATGATTAAAAAAAAAACAGCTATCTTTATGTATTTTACATAATGGCCTTCTGGCCTTAGCATTGTTTTTTTTTTAAGTTTTACTTTCCTTAGAAAAGTTAAAAAAACATTTATTTATACATTATTAGATGTCTATTTTATAGGGTCCTTAGAACACAATAAAGCGAGTATCTAATTTTCTTACGGTAATTGATAAGTGCATCTGTTTAGAGCAAAATAATGATGTACGCGATGCTAGAGCACAAAAAAATTTAGATTCATTAGTTTATGTAGAAGAAAATAATGGAACTACTGCCATAGGATGCTGCACAAAACTATAGGAAAGAATCACTCCACAGTACTGCGCAAACTACGTAAGTATAAATCTGTACCCCAGAGGTAAACTGTACTATGTCACATAAAGTAATTTTTACAGGAAAGCGAAATAAAGAAACTAAACCATGAATTTAGTCTACTGCTGATTTATACAGCTAGTTAGGGATAAGTAGTTTACACTGAGTCCATAAATGTGTATTGTTTTATGTACAATAAACTTAGTTTTCAAAAAAACCTTTTAGTTTTTTATCAAAAGGAGTATATTTTACCACTGAAATTTTTGGTAACCAACGTGGACTTGGTACAGTTCAATTTATATAATGGAAGTTTTTTCGGATCAAAAGTCATAAATGGTAAAAAAAAACCGTTTATTAAACATATTTTATCTAACCCTTACTAAGGAACGAGACTATACTTAGAATTGACAAAAATATTATACATAATATAAAAGTATAAAAAAGTAAAACAGTACAAAGTCCATTGGTATTGTACATATTATATGAGTGATACAATACTATGTCCAATTATTATAGTATATGGTATAGTTTACCTCTGACTGTTGTTGTGACTTGGTATTATTTAAAACTAACTACCTCCTCAACAGGCGTACTAAGGTGTATTACGGAATTTTTTTTTCGATAGAGCGTAAAAATCCAAGTGAGATAGTACCAGTTAACTAATTTTTAGCGCAAAGTGGACTTAGTACACTTTACCTCTGGGGTACAGAAATATGATCCGTATAAAAAATAAGAGGAATTGAGGAAAGGTAATGAAATACGAAGAGCAAAGTTTTGTTTTGATGTTATGGAGGGGGTAAATAACGACAGGGAATTCTCACGCAATGTTTGGTTTACCGACGAATTTACTGAGAAAAATGATCTAATACAACAGGTTTGCTAAGACATAGATTGTATTTCTAGCTTATTTTTTTATTAACCCATATTAAATAAATTGCTAGTGTATCAAACCCGCTTTAGTGTAATATCAGTTCCAGATTTACTAGAACAGTGTTTTTATTGGTAGTAATCAGTTCCATTAGCAGCACAGTATTGTTGAATAATGAACTACTTTTAATACAGCAATTTTGTTAAGAAATAAATTTTATCTTCTTAATGCGACGCGTTTTGTTTCGAGTGAAGCGCTTTCTATAAAATTAAGAAAGCAGAATAGCGTCCCCAAAAACGAATTGCATCCGTTAGAACCTATAATCCACAAGACGTTGGTGGGGATTCGCAGCGATCGGCAATCGCGGCGCGCTGTTTTATTAGTTTTAATGTATTTGTTGCGCAGGTCACATCGTTGTTCAGAGTCTTTTAGCTGTCCTGTCTCAATTTGAATTTTATTGATCGTACCAATACCTGTTTCAATTAATTTATTTTTACTTTGTATTTAAGTTTTTTTAAACTTTGCATGTCAGATAAAGTAATAGAAGATTCTATTTTTTTTTCTCACAATCTATTATTAGTATTGTACTTTATAATCTATGGACGCATTTTACCATCTCAGATCTCAGCAAACCATGTTGCATAATCATAATAATATGCAATGTTAAACGACAAGAACAATATCACACTAGAAGCTATTTAAAGTTTTGAGAGCTACAGCACTTTCCTACTGTAAGACAACGAAAATTGCTAGACCGACCATTGTGTAGTGATAAAATCACGGTAATTTAGCCAATAGGAAACAAGAGTTATGGCTACCATAAAGTGGTTAATAGCAATTATTGCTCTGAATACTCACAGTAATTATTAAGTTCTATTGGGGTGGTGATCTGATTTCAGGTCTGACTGACAGTTTTAATAAAACTTGATATTATTCATAATAATGTTTGCTTGCTACGGTTAATAAAGTGTATACTTACCATTAAAAATCATAACTGTAGTTCTCAAAAATTTAAATGCTTCTAGTGTGATATTGTTCTTGTTGTTTAACATTGCATATGATTATCTATTATGCAACATGGTTCATGGTTTACTGAAATAGTTAAATTCGACCATAGATTATAAAGTCGAATACTAATGATGGGTTATGCGAAATAAGAATCTTCTATTGCTGTATCTGACATGCAAAGTTAAAAAAAAACTTAAACATAAAGTAAAAATGAATTAATTGAAACATACATTGATACAATCAATACAATTTAAATTCAGACAGAACAGCTGGAAGACTCCGAACAAAGATGTGACCTGCGCAACAAATACGTTGAAACAAATACTAGGGGGCGCGGCGATTGCCGATCGCTCCGAACCCCCACCAGCGTCTTGTGGATTATAGGTTGAAAGAATTAGTTTTTGGGGACGCTGTTTTACTTTCGTAATTGTAGAAAAAGCGCATTACTGGGAACAAAATGCGTCGCATTGAGAAGATACAATTTATTTGTTAATACAATTGCTGTATTAAAAGTAGTTCATTATTCAACAATACTGTGCTGCTAATGGAATTGATTACTACCAATAAAAACACTGTTCTAGGAAATCTGGAATTGATATAACACTAAAGCGGGTTTGATATACTATAGCAATTTATTTAATATGGGTTAATACAAAATAATCTATAGCGCATGTCTTAGCAAACCTGTTGTATTAGATCATTTTCCTCGATGTACATCTTATCCTTATTTCGATAAGTTCAGGTTGAAAATTGCTGGTATGCTTTAAAAGTGTGTAAAAAAGTCGCCTAATTTATTATTGTACCGGGTGGTCAAATAAGCGAGGACGTCGGCTTTATCTCGGAAACCATTAATCGTACAACTTTCGGAAAGATTTTTTATGAGTAAAGTGGTCAAGAGAAATTGCTGGAAATTACTTTTAAGTTCCTGATTTCGCCGCAAGAGGGCACAATTAAAAATTGTTTTTTTAAATTCTAAATTTCTCCGAAAATTCCCTTATTAAGGTATAACTTTGATTAGATCATTGAAAAGCTTAGACGATTCTGCATCATTTTGGTTTAAGGCTCATTGGCGTACCGACCTTGATAAGAGTGGGAGAAGCTATTGAAAGTGTAAACATTAAAATCGCTGTAACTTGTAAACGACTTATCCGATTTTACTAAATTTAAGCTTGTTTGGAAGGGGAAAATGAGTATCTTCAATTGCCGTATCCAACAGCACACGACAGTGTTTAATAAAATTGCTAGAGGGCGCAATTTGTAATAATAACAGTTTTTTCGATTTTATCCCGAAAATTCAAATCATACGGTAGAACTATGACATCATAATCAAAAAGTAGATGAAATTTGCAAGAAAAGATATAAAGACCGCAGTTCGATACCTTTGTTCGTTTCGGAGTTATTGCCAAAACAATAATTTTTAATACAAATTGCGCCCTCTAGCGATTTTATTAGAAACTATCGTGTACCATTAGATACGACAAAAACAAAAAAGATTTAGTAAAATCGGATAAGTCGTTTAGAAGTTACAGCGATTTTAATGTTTACACTTTCAATAGCTTCTCCCACTCTTATCAAGGTCGGTACGCCAATGAGCCTTAAACCAAAATGATGCAGAATTGTCTAAGCTTTCCAATGATGTAATCAAAGTTGTACCTTAATATGGGAATTTTCGGAGAAATTTAGAATTTAGAAAGAAAAACAGCAATTTCTCTTGACCAATTTACTCATAAAAAAATCTTTCCGAAAGTTGTACGATTAATGGTTTCCGAGATAAAACCGACGTCCTCGCTTATTTGACCACACGGTACATTTAAAAAGTGATGCCTTTTTAAATTGGGTGGAATCAAGTATCGACCCCTAGATCCGCTTGTGGCACTCCTGCATGTGATATAAGAATCGAATGACATAAATCGTATCGTGTGAAAAATCTTTTTTACTGAAAGCAGGGAACCAGCAGCACTGGAATAAATTATTATTTCTTATACCTTGCGTGATACGATACCGATACTTATGCAAGACCTACGCAGTTGGCACTGAACAAAGAAGAGTATTATTAAATATTTTAACATACATACGATTCTGTCAAAATAATAACAACCTAAAAGTTGCACGCTCTTGTACGCCTTATTTAGGTCAAAGTAAATTAAAATTACCTATTTTTTTTAATAATAAAAATTATGCATTTTTCTGCTGCTGGTGATTACCATAATCTCCATTCAATTAATCACATTTTTAACGGTATACATCTGTTCAATTTATACAATAATTTTTTCTGCAATTGTACATAGCTAGCAATTTTTTAATTTAATAAATATATCTTCGGTGTTCATCTATATGACCTAAGGCGAATACTTTTACTCAATTAAACTTTCTGTTCAGTGACAAAACATAATCAAAAATCCATTGTGTTTCTATTTCAACACGTTGTAAAAATTGTAATCTGTCACAAATCAATAATGGTACATGACACAGACATTATTGGTATGGAACCTAGTCCAATAGAACGCCGAAATCAATGAAATAAATTAATTTTTTAAGAGTACCAAAAATTTTAATTTAAAGGTATGCGTACTACCCCAAAAATACAAGAAACAATTTATAAAAAAGCCCAACAATATTTTGCCTAATTTCTTTATACCGCAATAGAAAACTACTGATATACAGTGTGACCAGTAAAGTCCGCATCATATGGACTTTTTTTATTAATAGCTTTATTCAAAATGTGACTTTGGCATCAAGTTCTGCTTCGATCGAGATGAAAATTAAGCAAAAAAATAGTAGTCACGTGATTTGCATTATTTGTCAAATTTTAATTATTTCCAAAAAATAATTCAAAAGTGGGGTTATTTCTGAAAGTATCGATAAAAGTCTTTTTAAATGTAGTTTCTGGCCCACATGCAAAATTTCAGCTGCATAAGATAATTTTGATGTTTTACCTATATTTTGTAAATTGCACCACTTTTGCAAAATAAAATTCAACGCAACCTACATAAAACTTCTTAGTTTTGAGAAGGCTTTATTTCAGATACATTTTCTTTAAAGTAGCGCCATATTAAATGTGTGTTTTTCTACAAAATCAAAATTGGGCTATTAAAATTTGGTCGCATGTGATGCAAAGTTTATTTGTTTTTGACCCTATATAAGGTAACTTCATTAAATAAGTATTTTTGAAAACGTAGTTTGTGTCTGAAAGTAATATACCTTAATATTAAGACAAAAAAAGAACACAGTGTCATCAGTAAAGTGTTCATTAAGTAGAAAATTAATTTTAGTGATGGGTAAAAAATCAAAATTTTCTTATGCAGCTGATATTTTGCATGTGGGCTAGAAACTGCATTAAAAAAAACTTTTTATATTAACTTTATTCGATATTTTCAGAAATAACCTACTTTTGAATTATATTTTGGAAAAAAATTTTAATTTGACAGATAATGCGAATCACGTGACTACTATTTTTTGGCTTAATTTTTATCTTGATCGAAGCAGAACTTGATGCCAAAATCAAATTTCGAATAAAGCTATTAATAAAAAAAATCCTATATGATGCGGACTTTACTGGTCACACTGTATACAATTTACTCGAAAACCTAAGTTATTAAGAAAAGCTAAGTATTTTTCATACATTCGACTTCTATACGATAAACGATCGCCAAGATAAATATTTCAAAAATATTTCAAAAATAGTTGCGGGCGTTCAGCGGTTCAGCTGTCATTGTCGATCAGAATCTGGTTTAATGCAAGTTTTAAACAAAATAAATGGCTTAGATGGGCCCGATCTCAGACCAAGCACTATAGACAAAGCTATTTACATTTGGCCATAAAAACAGTTTTATGTTCACAGTATAAGAATTTACGCACTGTAGTAGCAATACGGCTGTGATCGCCGTTCGACGTTCGACACTCCTTGTCGAAGCGCTTTACAAGACGTATCCCCTCCATTTCGTCCGGTTCTCCGCGCGCCCTGATTGATCACCCCTTATAGTGGTGGGGGACTTACTTGTATCGCTGTTGCATCGCAATGTGACTTGAAATTTGTCAACACAACAACCCCTCTTTCATGAATGGCAATGAGTGGCATGCTTTGTCTATAGTGCTTGGTCTGAGGGCCCGATACACAGAAAACGTAGAGAAATAAGAGAATATACTTTAGCAGCAAAAGCTTAAGAAACAGTACATAGTAAAGTTGGTACTCTTAATAATAATTCGACTTGAAGGAAAGTTTCTATACAAAGCCGTTGTATATTGGACCTATGACCCAAGATTGCAGATACAATTAGCACTCTAATTTCTACGTGAGAGCAAAAATCCTATGCAGTACGACAAAGTCACGATTCAAACGAATTAAAAGCATTAAGGCCTTGGCTGACGTTACAACGTTATTTTTAAGTGGATTGAATCGATGGGGCCATTGCAACAATGCAATGCAAATAAAAAAAATTATCTATCAAAACTCTATTCCACAAACTTTTCCGTATCTATACAAAAATTGAAAAAGTAAGTAGGTAGAGGTATAAAGCAATGGACGATGAAAACTGGTTTTTTCTAATTTTATATCATAACAAATCTATTACGATACGCATTTGCGTATCGTAATGAAGCTATTTCGATACGCGTTTTTTCTTTATTTGATGTTGGTAACATTTTCATGTTTTATTTCATTGACTTGCGCGGCCTTTGTGATTTACGAGAAAACCCATTTTTCGCAGAGGAAAAATAGCTTGATAACCTACTTTTTTATTCTGTGTGGATAACAGTCATGTATGTTGGTTGCATAAATCTATAAATCAATCTTTTGTAGATGCTTCAAGCTATCATTTTCTGCCAAATCCTATCCAAAATTCAATCTAATAACCTTTCAATGTCGATTTTAACTTCAACTTTATTTGAATTTTCTACCTTCCCTATACTAAATTGCAATGCCGTGACGTAAAATCACGTCTTTTGAAATTCAAAAAAAAGTAGCAAAATCGCCCGAATTTCCGAACGCTCTGTATATGTACCGAATGTACAAGGATCACACAACGTATTCCGTCCAATTTCAAATCTCATATCGCTAAAATAACTTTAGAATCTCGTGGTGAAAATGGGTCAATAAATCAAAAAATGACACAGTTCGCAAAATAATTTTTGTTGTCCAGAGGCTAGGTACTATGATAAAACATAGTATTACCAACATAAAATTTAGACATAAAAATTTACAAAATTTGAAGGATTTATTTTCATTTTAAATATGTGTTTTTTATTGAAAAAACTACAAATTAGAAAAAATAGTATAACGTACGTGTTATATAAAGCAGTTTTAAGCACTTGTCCCGTTATAAAACTCGCCGCAAGCGGCTCATTTTTTAACATGTACGCTTGGACGCGTGCTATAAAATGATGCTTTATAAAACGTGTACCTAAGTTAATATACTATTCTAGTCCCATGTACATTTTCTGTTTTCTCCACAATATATAAATAAGAAATACCCGAACTATAAAGCAATCCCTGGACGCTTCTGGGATAAATCGGGGGAAACTAGGACTGATTGCAACCCTTTGCGTGTATCTGAACTGTTTTCACCAGTTGTGTTCTTTTTGCCTATAAGTGTACGTAGATCACAATTTTCTAGTTCGTATACTACGTTCGTTCGGTTCCATCCGATCGAACTGTCCGACGTAACGTCATTGATTCTTTAAATTTGGCAGTATAGACAGCGCTCCCAGCTGGATATCAATAAGGAAGTTAGCATGTGATGTGGTAAACGTTTACATAATTGTTGTAAAACATCAAATTTCTTGTAATACATAATTGTTGTCTGACTATTGCCGAATAATATATGAACAATAATAGTAATTAAATTATGTTGTTGTTTTTTACTTGACTTTAGAGTTAGGCGAATGAATTAGGCAATCCAACGATGTGTCAAAAATGGCGGCTGTGGGTAAATACTGCTTTATAATTGGTACATGGGAGTCATGTGACCAACATGCGCTTCTTATTCATTAACATAGTTTTGCATCGAGCTGACATATCACTATTTATTCTACAACTATCATTATGACAGGTCTAAGAATCCTTACTTGTCAAATGAAAATTTTTGAAAAAAATCATGCAGTTACTTTACAGACTGTCTTATTTGTTTTGTTAAAATGTTTACATAAAAACGTTTAAATTTCATTACTATTTTCACAATAACCTAAAATTTTTTTACCTCTAATGTCAAAATTTAGAAATTGTTATATTTTATTTTCTTATTTTCACTCTACCGTTAGGAGCATAGCAACATAAATATCTACGACACAACTCTCGTATTCAGGAAAATGCACTTTTCTTTCCAAAAAACTATATTATATAGATAGATACATATAAGTAAAGGGCGGAATTGCATATACAGTATGTCTCCGTAAGTTTGCACCATATGGAAAACTTTTTTATTATTCATTTTATGAAAAAAAGTTATTCTTCATAAAAAGCTCTGCATAGTCTAAAACCTAAAATGCAACCATCAAATATAGAAATTTTCTAGTCATATACGAGGTTTGTCAAAAAATGTGAATTTTTCTCAAGAGTACCTTTGTTTTTGACATTATCAAAAATTGTTATTAAAAAAAGTTGATCAGAAATAAAAACCACGTCAAAATATGCAATTATACGCATTTATCTTAAAAAATATTTTATTAATTTATTATTAATTACTTAATTTTTTAATTATTTAATAAATTTTATGCGTGTTATTGCATATTTAGACGTGGTTTTTAGTTCTGATCCAGGTAGGTACTTTACTCTTGGGAAAAATTCACATTTTTTGACAAACCTCGTATATGACTGGAAAATTTCGATATTTGATGGTTGCATTTTAGGTTTTAGACCATGCAGAGCTTTTTATGAAGAATAACTTTTTTTCGTAAAATGAATAATAAAAAAGTTTTCCATATGGTGCAAACTTATGGAGACATACTGTATAATATGCCTTTTTTTGCATATTTTGTTAATTTTATAATAAAATGAATATTTTCGTAAATTATTATTTTAAGAGCATATTTTTATGTTTTCGGCTTTATCAAAAAACTTAAGACGTTAAAGGTTTAATGTCCAGTTCGGTACTTATTTCAGCGATTTTTCAATCTGAAGATTATAATAATTTATTTATATTTTGGTTATACACAAGGTATTTATTGGGGGTTTCCGGGGTTTGCAGGTATACTGTTTTATATAAGATTTCAGTATTTTCAGTGTGAAACTTGTAATTTCAAATTTGTGTTCAAAATGTCTAAGGTAGCGAAAACGTCTTCGTGGATTAAAAATTTCACAGAGTTAGAGTCTTCTGTAAAGCTTGTACAAAAATTATTGTTTGTGAAAAGAAGTTCAACATTTGAAAACATCGCTGCATAGTCAAAGTTACAAAAAATGAAATCTGAGCCTCTTTAGCTGAGTGTAACAAACGCACTTCAAAATGTTGGAGAAAAATCGAAATCTGGAAAGAAAAATTTTCAAGAAGACTTATGCAAGGCTTTGGTCGCAGCAAACATACCTTTAAAAAAATTGCAGAATACGCAATTTAGAGGATTTATTCAAAAAGCCATTAAAGAACTAATTTTGGATTTACATGACGATTCGCACTGTGTTGTGCAAAGTAAAGAGTTGTTAAAAAGTGCAAGTGTAGCTAAAGATCTTGTTTTTATTAAGGTTAATTTCAGGACATAATATCCTCGTTGGAGAGTAAAAATTTAAGTTTAAGAGACTCAATTATTAGTATTGTTGACACTTTTTTCGCTAAATGTAACAACATTCCTGGTAAAGTAGGAGGTCAAGTAGGAAGCAAATTGGAACTGTAAAAAAGAATGAAGGATTTAAATACTTAACTGCAGCAAAAAGCATATATATGAGGGTACACCATCCAGCGAAGTTGTATCTTGGTCTTATATTTTGCTACTTAAGTTGCACTATTGTCCGATTACATCAATAGATGTTGAAAGAAGCTTCTCTTTGTATAAATATATTTTTACTAATAGAAGACAATCCTTTTTAGTCGAAAATTTTGAAAAATATTTAGTAATAAATCCCTTTTATACAATTTTAGGTTAAAAAATTGTTTACTTTTTTTTTTGTTTTTTTTTTTTTGCATTTTTAAAAAAATAAACATATTTTTTAGAACGACACGAGATACTTGCGAAACGATAGTGAAACACTATAAGATAGAATATATACTTTTTTCTAATTTTGTCTCGAAACAGATCTATTTCGAACGCGCTAGCGAGTTCGTAATAGATCTATTTCGAACTCCGAATTTTATTATTTAAAGGTTGGCCCTACATGACATGTTTTTTTTCACCGTTTAGCATAGCATTCTAGATAACTAATATTTTTTAGTCCAAATATGCAAAATACTACACGAACCCAGGTATGTATGTTTGGTTGCCTAGATCTACAAATCTGTATGTATTGTTTTAGTTAATTAAAAAACACATATTAAGTAATAACTTTATTGACGGAGAACTATTTTGCTTTTGTAGATGCTTCAAGCTATCATTTTCTGCCAAATCCTATCCAAAATTCAATCTACTAACCTTCCAAAGTCGATTTTAACTACAACTTTATTTGAATTTTCCATCTTCCCTATACTAAATTGCAATGCCGTGACGTAAAATCACGTCTTTTGAAATTCGAAAAAAGGTAGCAAAATCGCCCGAATTTCCGAACGCTCTGTATATGTACCAAATGTATAAGGATCACACAACGTATTCCGTCCAATTTCAAATCTCATATCGCTAAAATAACTTTAGAATCTCGTGGTGAAAATGGGTGAATAAATCAAAAAATGACAGTTCGCAAAATAATTTTTATGGTCCATAGGCTACTATGATAAAAAATAGTATTACCAACATAACATTTAGACATAAAAATTTACAAAATTTGAAGGATTTATTTTCTTTTTAAATATGTGTTTTTTATTGAAAAAACTACAAATTAGAAAAAATAGTATTAAGTACGTGTTATATAAAGCAGTTTTAAGCACTTGCCCCGTTATAAAACTCGCCGCAAGCGGCTCGTTTTTTAACATGGACGCGTGCTATAAAATGATGCTTTATAAAACGTGTACTTTAAGGTTGAATTCTCAACGTCATTCAATCTATTGCCAACCTATAACCTATTTCGCGTTGATTTTTTGAGTTTATTATTTTAATAACTAACATTTAAAGAAAATCAATATCGTCGGTACATTATTTAGGTAGTATCTGATATATTATAAAAATATCAATTTATTTCATTGCTAATTTTGGGAAAATTGTATAGTGAAAGAACAATGAGTGACAATGACATAATAATGTTAAAAAAAATCTTACCCGATATTTTTCGCTATACTAAAATAAGTTATGAAATTCCTTGATATTTATTGAATATGTCAATTATTACCTATAGAATATCAAGTCGATACTGATTTTCTTTAAATTTTGTTTAAAAGCTAGAAAACATAAATAAATCTACGCGAAATAGGTTACAGGTTGGCAAGCATGTTGATACTCCCACCTTAATATACTATTATAAGCGTTCGTCTAATAATATCCCTATAACATGGGGTATAGTCAATTAGGGAATATTAATATTTTTGGCACATAAATATCCCCCAAAACATTAATAATTAAAATATACAGAAACTGAAGAGGAAAACTGAGCGAAATATATTTCATGTGTCAGAAGCTACGAAAATGTATTTATAATTTAATTGACAAATTTTATCGAGGGGTCTTTGAAATTTATATCTACCTACGTACGTATACTTAGTAAGCTTCATCGTCAATAAATGTTTCTGTAAGAGAATTGTGGAAATGCTTTCAGGGGATTACGTGTCAAAAATTAATAAGGTCAAATTTAAATATAGGTTTTTAACACATTAAGAGCTCATAACTGAATGCAAAATGCATAAATTTTGCCCTCCATTGTCATAGCATTTCTCACAAATTAGTACATATTTTGTAATTAACTATTCAATCAGAAATATTAAAATATCATACTTTGGTGCTGTGTCTGTCTGTTTGACATGTAATGAATTTTTGGAACCTATGCCGCGCTGACTGTCGGTATTCCGAACAAAATATACTGAGTCGACCGAGCCTAGTCAATTCAATGCGCAACCTGCTACTTAATTAAAAAAAAACTGTCAAGCGGATACAATAAAATAATAAAAGTATTGTGAAATGTCTATTAATCAAAGTGGTTTAGTAATTATCACGTCAACATTTATTGAAACAATCGTAATTTTCTTGAAGAAAAAGGAGTTAAACTTTTATCAATCAATTTTTTAATCAATTTCGTTATTTAATTTATGTCATAAATCATAAAATAAGTCCATAATTTATAGATTCTTAAGCTACAATATAAATTTAGTGTGTCGGGTTTTATATTTTTTATTTAAAACTAGAAAAATTAATATTTAGAAAACTGGTTCCACATGTACTCGCCTATAGACATTTGCATACATTGGTACGAGTTTACTAGTACCTCAAGTACTGTGAGCCTTTATCACCCTCAAAATCATACAATCAGATTTTTTCATGCAGATCCAAAACTATTGATTAGAATATTAGAAACAGCTTTTTGAAAACAAGTACATTTTTTTTTTAAATCTATGAGAAGCGACGAACGAGTCAAATAACTAAATTGATAAATGCAACAATTATAGAGGCATAACTCTGTCTTAGTGTCCCAGGAAAAGTTCTGGCCAAAATAATAGAGAAAGAATTAAGAAATAAAATCGAACCAACAATGAAAGAAACTTTTGTGGATTCCAGGATGGGAGGTGGGAGAAAAACGCAATAATAAAACAAGTCAGTGAAAAACTCAAAAACAAAAAAATAGAGATTAATGCCTATTTTAAAGTATTTAAAAGGCTTTCAAAGAATAATGTTTTACCTGCAACAATTTCGCAACAACTATGTGCAATACTATAGTAACGAATATTGACATGTTAGTCAAAAATCATTTAATATTTTTCGACTTATTAACAAGAGATTTTTTGATGGTACCCTGTAAATTAAAATATTTCAACGAAAAATTGTATCTGACCGAGTTTTGTAGTCCTTAGTAAAGTTTTCTTATAATAATTTGTTCTAAAATAAAAATCGAAGGTACTTCCCTCTTCACGTAATTCTGTGTTTCTATATTTTGATATCTTCAGTTTTGTTATGTCAATATTATTTGCGCATCAAGCAGAACTTTTTATAAAGAATAACTTTTTTTCCTAAAAAGTGTTTTTGTGGGGTACTAAGGATTGGAATGTAATTTTATTGTGATATCTTCAATTTTATCCTCATAATGTCTTACAGACATAATATGTTTGAAAAGTTTTTAAAAAATAATTTTAATTAATCTTCGAAACCTTCTTAGAAAGGTTTTTCCTTCTTTCCCAGTTTATTTGGTTGGTTTAGACTCCCATTAATAACTTTTTTCTACGATCGTTCAAAAAATGTCATTTTGTGTATGAATTTCTAATGACAAAAAGTAGGTCTTTATTGCATACTATGCAATAAAGTACTTTTTGCCCTAGTGAAATAAAGTAAATTACCTAGGAAACCAACAATTTGTTTATAGTATGTGTATTGTTTGTTGCACACCGTTGATACCCTATCGAAATATAATTCACGTTGACAGGGCGCCATAATTTTATTATGTTGAAGTCAAAGGTATCTATGATCCATTGTCAAATTTGAATTACAACTTTTGCACACAAAGGAGAGGTAATACAGAGCGATTTTAAACTTTTTTGTTAAACAAAAAAAGATCGTAGAAAAAATTGTGTATGTAACATGTGCAAAAAGGGGGTTTATTGCACATGGCATATTATTCACCTCGACCACGTCTCGGTGAATAACTTCTATGCCGTGTGCAATAAACATACACTTTTTGCACTAGTTGCATAAATAACTATTATCGTCAACCGTCAGTAAAGTCGTACATTATCAGAGTGATTTCCGGAAGTAAACGAACACTTTATTTTATTGTAAAATAAAATACTTTATCTGCCGCATTTGCGGTTTGGTCTTGTAACGTTAATTACTAATTTTTTACAATTTTACAATTTTTCTTTAAAACTACCAGTTTTTTTTAAAATCATACTGGAGACAACTTTTTTTCAGCTTGTATCAATAATGCATAAAAATGTATTAGAGGTATAAAAAATCAGTGGCGTATCAAATATTTTCACAAAGAAAATATTGATGTATCGTTACGCATGCCACTGGTGAAAGTAAGCAAACCTTTTTTAACGAAAAAGTACAGTTTAATGCAAAATCAAAAACAATTTTTAATACCGTATTTTCAAGGACTTTCGAAATTTTAAACAAACAATTATTTTTGAAATTATTTTAACACCCTGTATCTTAGAGGGTAAGAATTTTAGGGAATAGGTCCATATTAACTTTTCATCGAAAGATGATGTCAGGAATCATATCCTAGATTTACTTCATGTACTTAAAGATCATCCTGTATTGTTAACAGTAATCCCCGTAAAACGTTCTACTGGCATTCAAGAGGTTCTCTTTGTCTGCACGCCGCAACATTTATTAGTAATCCTAGTGCTGATACTTTCGACACATAATTAACCAATTTAATATTGATTAACTTTGATTAATGTTTTGACCATTATAAGTGACAGCGGAATAAATAACTATTGACACGTTCCAAAACTCTGACTAAAATAATCAGGTATCAAATGTGTTGATCATGACCCAAGGTATTTACCAGTCCTTAATGTGTAAAACAGAGTCACCAAACTTCCACAACTATTTTTTTGCGAAACGCATATCAAAAAACCAATCAAATGCTTTTAAAACATTTTTTATAAGATTTTTTTAAACCAATTGAGAATACCTATTGTTTCTTGCACCAGGTAATTAAAGAAAGGTTAAAAAACTAAAAGCTTAATATCGTTATTATTCTGGATTACACCAAACAAATTATCTTTTTCTACGATCGTTTAAAAAATGTAATTTTGTGTATGAATTTCTAATAACAAAAGTAGGTCTTTATTGCGTACTATGCAATAAAGTACTTTTGGCCCTAGTGCAATAAAGTAAATTACCTAGGAAACGAACAATTTGTTTATAGTATGTGTATTGTGTATTGCACACCGTCAATACCCTATCGAAATATGTCTCACGTTGACAGGGCGCCATAATTTTATTATGTTGAAGTCAAAGGTATCTATGATCCATTGCCAAATTTGAATTACAACTTTTGCACACAAAGGAGAGGTAATTCAGAGCGATTTAAAACTTTGTTAAATAAAAAAACGGTCGTAGAAAAAATAGTGTATGTAACATGTGCAAAAAGTGTGTTTATTGCACATGGCATATTATTATTCACCTCGACTACATCTCGGTGAATAACTTCTATGCCGTGTTGCACACGCCGTGTGCAATAAACATACACTTTTTGCACTAGTTGCATAAATAACTATTTTAGTAACAAAAGTGTCTGTTTGTGTGTACCTATTTGACATTGCCAGTTGATTGACAGGTGGTACGAAAGTAGATATCTTTGAGGTCAGTGTATATAGATTAGTATTTGCACTTCACTTAGTTAACAAAATCACTCTAGCGTAAAGATACTGCTAGTATTATATATAATATCCAGCAAGTAAACGAAATAACCGCACAAATAAATCCAATAATTTCAAACTACCTGGTTAAGAAAAATAATCGATATAATTATTAATTGAAATAATGATATTTATGCTACTCATGCAACTTCATTGAAAAAAAAACTATTTTATCGACATCAACATCAAACTTTACCTAAATCTCCAAAAATCTTGTGCCAGCGTTCTTCGCTCAATCCCCAGGCCTCCACAACTACTTTTTTTCGAAACACACCTCAAAAAACCGCTAAAAACCGCAAATATTTAAACTTTTGAAACAGCTGAACGTGGAAACCGTGCGATTTAAAGGAGAACTGAGAACTAACTGCCACAAGACTTTCTCTATGACCTCGGCTCTATCGTTCAATAAAAAGAGACGCGTATATGTCATCTTCCAAGTTGAAAAGAGAAATGTATCATGTGACGTCACGGAATCAATGCTGACGTAGTGACGTCATATTGCGGAAAGGGTGTATAGCGTGACGTCAATGTGACGTCGCCAGTCGATTACAAGGCAGCGAGTTTCACGGGCTATTTGTGTCGATATTGTGACGTCATGGCGGAAAACGCGCTCTATGTATTGGGAAAATAGAGGGGAGTGTTCGTGGATTGGGGTTAAACGTTTTTGAGGTAGGCGCGTTCGTGAATGTTGGCAAAATCAATATATTGATTGTTTGAGATTCAAATTGTTATGATTAGTGTAATGTAATAATCTTGTCTGTTTAAAGTTTGGAGACAATGATGTTTCTTGAATGATAAAAAAGTTTTCGATTTGCATTGTGTTTATTTGTTTTAAATCATTATGTTTCAACTGGTCAGTAGTATTCACCTGAAGACGACTAGAGATAAAGTAATACGACAAAACCGATGTGTAATGTGTAAATAATGTAACCGGTACCTAGGCATAGGTGAAGTACGAAGCAAAGCCCAAAGCACGCACTAGGAGTGCAAAGCGGAAATGCTAAGCGAGTGGTCTGAAGGTTTATACGCCTATGGCGCGGAAACCGCAGGAACACGGGGAGTTTAGTCGGTAGACAGCCCCATCAGGGTTGAATCTGACACTACTCTGCCTCACAGGGTGCCAGTCCTTAGAAGATTCTCCTCGAAAAAAAATATACTTACCAGTTGAAACTTTGTGATTTGAAATAAATAAAGACAATGCACTCCTTTTATTAAGGTATTACTTCATATCAGTTAATGACAGTTTAATTAAAGTCAGTGTAAATTTTTTAAGTTGAGAGTCCGGATTTTGTTCTTTAAGGTTTTTCTTCAGAGATTTAATAAAGCGCATCAGGAAATGTTATTTTGCAGACAAAGATAATATTGATGCGGATTGAAGCCTAAAATGAATATTTTTTTTGTGACGGAATAATCCTTGCAGCATCAACGACGATAGCGTGTTGTAGTTATGAATAGAATAATTTCTTTATTAGCTAAATTTTAAAATTAACTCATAACCTAATAGGCAAAATAGATTCAGTTGAATTATTTTATAAAAGTCAAAATGAGAAATATACCTATACAGGGTGTCAATTAATGTCATGCAGATATTTCAGGGGGAAATAGTACTCGTTAAAATAAGAAAAAAATGCAAATATATGCATAGTTTAAAACGCGTTATTTTCGTTATACAGGGTGGCAAAGTTTCAATATTTTTTCTCGTATCTTGCGTTTTCTCTCTTATATTCTGCCATAATTGTTTCAAATTTGGAACATCAACCCTTTTTTAAAATCTCTACAATTAAGTATCAAAATTATAGGTCGCAGTATACAGGGTGTTACATTTTCTTGAATCGGATACAATTTTATCTTTCAGAACTTTTTTTTTTGACTCCCTGTATAAATTCCGGTATGAAATTTAAACTCTCCGTTCCTTTGTTTAGCGTTCTGGTCTCTTGCACTTTTCTCGTATTTGTGACCGTTTTCGATTTATTTGCAAAAATAGCCATCCATGGAAATTAAGTGTATTCAAAATAAGAAAACGGTCACAGATACGAGAATAGTGCAAGATACCAGAACGCTAAACAAAGGAACAGAGAGTTCAAATTTCATACCGGAATTCATACAGGGAGCCAAAAAAAATAGTTCTGAAAGATAAAAATGTAGCCGATTCAAGAAAATGTAACACCCTGTATACGGCGACCGACCATTTTGAAACTTTATTGTAAAGACTTTAAAAAAGGGTTGATGTTCCAAATTTTAAACAATTAACGCAAAATATAAGAGAGAAAACGCAAAATACGAGAAAAAAATTTGAAACTTTGCCACCCTGTATAACGAAAATAACGCGTTTTAGACCATGCATATATTTGCATTTTTTTCTTATTTTGACGAGTACTATCACCCCCTGAAATATCTGCATGACATTAATTAACACCCTGTATATTTAAGAAATGTAGATAAGTAGGTATTAGTATTTTTTTAATTTCACGCTGCAGGAAGGATAACTCAGTCCAAGCCGAGTTCCTTTTAGTGACTTTTAAATAGCAAAGCCAACGGCTAAAAGGGACCCATTCACGGGGCGATTACCGCCCAACAAAGTCGTTCGATCAAATTGCCTAAACATTTCCTGGCAATCTGGTTGCTCAGGAACTGTTTATTTATTAGGCGACTTTCCAGGCAATTTGGTTGTCAAAAACTTCATATGTCTGCAATCAGTTTTTATTTTAAAAAAAGAGCACGTGTAGTGATCGCTTCTAATTAATGAAGACCCTTTCATGAAATCGCGTTCTTTTGGTCCATCTTTGTTATGAGCATTCTCCATTTGAGGCCATTATTTGCAAAATCGACAAAATAATCAAAATTCACTTTTTTCGCGCTAAGTTCATCAGATTTTTGATAGGGAATGTATTGCCACCTTTAAAACAACCAAAAATTTCTTCTTTGCTATATAAAATCGGTTAAAGAGTTATGGGTTATTTGCAAAACTCTTTCTTTACATTAACGGTATATTTGCAAAACTGCCTATTTGCTCGCCAGCCAATAGGCATTCTCTGCTTCGCCCTACGTGACTAACCGGTGTGAATAGTGCACGGAGGGGGTTTATTTACATTTGAAATAATTTAAGTTTTTTCGGAAAAGAAAGAAAAAACTGAAAGTCTTCCTTCACAAAATTTAATAGAATAAAAATTCTTTAGGGGTTTAGGGGACAGAACATTTATTTAATGCTGATGGTTTTAGCAGAAGAGAAAATGGTGTAGAACCTTAATGGATCTTTTATGGAATTAAAAACGAATTCTTTGTCTGTAATATCACCAATAAGCACTTTGTACAACAACTCCACTCTTCGACATGCACCGGTAATTCCAAAAATTAATGCCACCTAAAGTAAAAAGAATCATACATTTTCTTCATCACCTTCTTAAAATTGTTAACGAATTAGAATTCATGATTTTACTTTAATCGTTGGATATTCATCATCAGATGCTTCCAGTAAAAATGTATTAATTTCTGCTGCCTTTAAAAATGCTTTGGATTTTTTTGGCTTATAACCAACCAGGAAGTTCAAGAAGTTCAGGAAGGCTTAAACTTTGGGATCTTTTCCAATATTGACCCAATTTGTAAGGATTAAAGTTGATTTTAACTTCGAATAACAGGACCATAAAAGGGACAATTTAAGATTTAAGATTTTTCTTGAAAATAGAATTTCAGTAAAGCACTTTAGTTGGTTCGGGTGGCGCTATTCTATAAAGGTTTTATATTTTCTATAGTAGATCTCATTTTGTTTTTCCTGCAGTAAATTTTGTGTGGCTTCATTTGCTATATTTATTATTTCATCTGGTGTACTTACACTGGAAAAAGTTTTATTTTTCATAATCGTAACTACTTTCCATATTTTAAGTTAAAATATTTGAAAAGACGTAGGTATCTATCCGACGTTACCAAATACTTACAAATAACAAATGTGTTGTTCTAGCGCCCCGACCTTGTTCAATTGTTTTTCCATGAGTAACTTGGTTTTACGCACAGAACTAGAAGTAAAAGTATATTATAGAATGCTTAATTGACTGTTTAAATCTATAATATCTCTGTACTAACGGAGTTTTGATTTTTATAGGTTCCATCCACTAATTTGAGTTGGCAGCATCATTCCAACTGACTGTAACTTCGTAGCGATGGACGCGCGCCAACTTTGAAAATACAGGAGTATGTTATTTGGGTTTGTTGAAGGGTTAAAAAATAATAACTTATAATATCTGGACATCATAACAGTTTATCATAAACAATTTAAAAAATGTCTTTATGATATTTATCTTAATTAAACAATGCACCTATGGAGATTCATTAACTGTTGAAAGAAGTGTCTTTTGACGCAGTTTTCTCACTATTAAAACCATTATGCACTAAACACATGTATCGTTAGAAGTTAGTATGTCACAGTTAGTGTTAACAAGATACCTAGTAATAATTTGGCCTTACTAATTTTCAATTTTTTAATTTTTTTTTACTAATTACTACGTTACTGGATGGGACAACAATAAATATTAAAACCATACTAGTGAAAGATAATTTTGGATTAAAAGAATCCAATTTGCCATAAACTTAAAGCACCATTTCCTTAAGTATATCAAAAAAATCCTTTACAAAGAACTCAAAAACAAACGTCACAAAAATACATACACATACAAATTACATTTCGAATAATTGGACTACTAACCACACTGCCTCGAAAAACAAACACTACGCTTACAACAGCGGTTTTAGTTGCTACCTAAGAATAGCGGACGCGTCAAAATGGAAAGTGACATTGTCGCAAACATTCCAGATTATATGACGACAGAACTATGATAATTAGGTACTAAATACCAAGACCTGTTACTAAATACCATATATTTATTTTATTTACCAACAAAAACTTGTTCTACATAGTATCATATTAACTTTTGTAGCGTATTTGCAATATATACTTGTAAATCATGTACATTTTATCAAATTCCATGAATCTAACAATATATATTGTGATTTAACAGTAAGTTTGGCAACAGCTATTCTTTTGATGCACGTGTTAAGTATAGTGGACCATACAGCTAACAAGACAAATCGTGAACCCTGGAATCTTTGTTAGCTTTAAAATGTAAACAATCTGGTCTATGTATACGAAATCTTTGCACAAACCCAACTTAACATTGCTTCCAAAGTAAAGTCATAGGTCACCACCTACCACCAGCAAGACACCCCCGTAATTTGAGAATAAACAAACTCCAAGTGAATAAACAGGTCTTAAATTGGAGTGACACAATATTAATAAACATAATTAAATTTTAATTAATATCCATGTCAGGGAAATCAATTATAAAATAAATAAATAATATTAAATATAATAAAATTAATTTTCTTTTTTGGGGACAGGAAATTGAGCACGTGACGCTCTTGGGGCGTGGAAGTATTCTAATTTATTGTATGCATTTCGTATTATTTAGATATAGATGAGAGAAGGTGCTGTTAAAGGCACGTGTAAAAACACTTGAGCATTGACGTCTTTTTTCCATCAGTAACTCAAATTTTATTTTGGTGTAAATGTGTTCTTGACAAAATTTATATTTAATTAATCTTGGATAAAATACCTTCTGGTTAGGGGAAAACGGATTGTTTAGGGACAACAGTTTTTGGCCCATCACCTCTTAAAATACAGGGGCTTCTTGCTCCTTGAAACTCTGTTGCTCATGTAGCAGATTTTCCGACAACCCTTTTGTTTTCAAAATATACTATAATATGTGTTAGTATGTCTTTTACTTAACTTCTAGAAGACAGTATAATATGTAACTTCAGAATGAAGTATCGCGCCATGCACTGGTGGAGAGTGGGGTACCATAAGGATCTGTTCTGGGTCCGTTTTTCTTTATAATTTATACGAAAAACCTATTCTTACATCTTTCCCCTTACGGGTGCATTTGTTTTGCGCGGCGAACGATACATCACTATTATGCAGTTGTGATAACATTAAGGAATTAAAAACAAAGGTAGTGATCTGAAACATAAAACGGTTGAGTGGTTTTCTCAAAATAATCTACAATTAAATATGGAAAAGATTCACGAGGTTATTTTCTCGAAAAGTCGTGGTATAGTGGACGGTTCAAAGGCTAAAACACCGTGTGAGCAAAAATTATTTGCATCAAAGAGGGCCTTGCATCTATAAGGACGTAATGCTTAGCCGTAGAGCTTAATACCTGTTGGGTGTCAGTAACTACCTGAATTAACAATCAATCAGTTATTCCGTCATCTTTGACAGTCGTTACAAGTAATTTGATTCATCGCTAATTTTTCCAATTTCTTGAACAATTCACACAATGGGCTTTACGGAACGGCACAAAACATTGATGGTTGAAGCGTATTTTCGAAACGGGGTTAGAGTAAATGGTGAGTGGCAATACAATCCGGATTTGTGCATGGACGATTTTCACGAACATTTTCCTAACGTTGCTTTTATTGCTGGGGATTTTTATCATTGCCTGAAAAGAACCGTGGCTGTGTTTAGGGAAAGATATTCTATACAACACAAAAAAGGAGCAGAAAGACCATCTGTAAGAACAGAAGAACTTGTTGCAAACGTTCGTGAAATAAAGCAAAATACGCCGACAAATTGTATAAGACGCCTGTCCCAAGAAGTGGGAAGATCTTATGGAACATGCAGGACTATTCTTAAGAAGCAGCTAAATATATTTCCTTATAAAGTTTTTCCAAGAAATACAAGCCGCAGATTTTGAAGGACGCAGGAATTACTCTCAATGGTTTACACAAAATTTATTGGAAAGAAATGATTTATTAGACCTGACATTTTTTTCGGTTAAAGCCTGGTTCCACCTCTCCGGTTATGTGAGTAGTGAAAATCCCCATTTTTTGTAGAGTCCACATTGCACCCTCAAAAAATTGGTGTCGGGTTAGCTGTTTCCCAAAGAAGAATTGTTGGTCCTATTTTTTTCCATGACACAGTTACAGCACAGCGGTATAGAGACAATATTTTGAATCCATTTGTGGAGCAATTATTTGACGACGAACTACGTTTTGGATATTTTTAACAGGACGGTGCAACCGCCCATACAGCCGCCGAAACTATTAACTTCTTACGCAATTTTTTCGACCGCAGATTGATCCCTTCGTTTTTCCTCATTTAAAGAACACTATTTTTAAAACACCAGTTGCAAATTTAGAACAATTACAAGAAAGGATTATCCAAGAATGTGGTAACATTTCTCCAGAGAAGCTGGTCAACACTTTCGAAAATATGAAGAGACGTGTGAATTTATGCTTGGAGCATGGCGGTGGCCAATTTCAGCAATTTATGTAATTATTTTCCTTTTTCTTTCTGTATATTCTTACTTTGTTAATTTTCTAAACAACAAAAATAAATTTGTATTTGTCCACTTATTTTATTACTCATTAGTTTGGCTATTATGTCATGATATGAATTTGACAAAATTTTAACCTAGATTTGGTTAGATATATCGTCCCCATATCATTGTGATCTAAACCAAGACACACGTTTTTTAATCCAAGCCCTCTTTGATGCAAATAATTTTTGCTCGCACGGTAGGTAAATTACTTTATTACTTTTAAATAAACAAAATATATTTTGAAATAAAATAGGTTTAAAGGGTTTCGAGTAAGTGGTAGGTATAAATGCATCTCGCGAGTAAGAGCGATGGTAGACTTTGACACTCTGTATATAAAAAATGAATAATTTTTGGCCGCATGTCTATAATTTTTTTTCCTATCTCTAGGAGCACTATCACTCCCTTAAACATCTACGTGACGACATTCATTAACACCCTGTACATACATAAATTAAAGGATTTTGTAATCTGCTCCGCTTTCTCCTATCGCGTCTAAATGTCTATAAAATATTAATTCTGGGACAGACAGCTTCACCTTCAAAAGCAAAAGGTTCTTCGGTGAAAAAGAATAATATTATTTAAATATAAAAATAATAAAAAGGAAAACAAAAGGTCACAAAAAGAACAGTGGTTACACTACAATCGCAGAATATTTTAAAAAATAATTTCCAATTTTCATTAAAATTACTATGACACATTTTTCACGTACAAAAACCGTGCCTAATATCACCTTCCAGATGAAAAAACACTCTGATTATGACTTATAGGAATCACCTTATAGCTGGGTGGGTCTAGAGTCTAGAGTCTAGATTATAGACTTCTTATACAGTGTTACCAGTAAAGTCCGCATCATATGGACTTTTTTTTTATTAATAGCTTTATTCTAAATGTGACTTTGGCATTAAGTTCTGCTTCGATCGAGATGAAAATTAAGCAAAAAAATAGTAGTCACGTGATTCGCATTATCTGTCAAATTTTAATTTTTTTTTAAAAATAATTCAAAAGTGGGGTTATTTCTGAAAATATCGAGAGAAGTTATTAGACATTTTTTTTTAATGCAGTTTCTAGCCCACATGTAAAATTTCAGCTGCATAAGATAAATTTTGATATTTTACCTATATCTTGTAAATTGCACCACTTTTGCAAAGTAAGACTCAACGCAACCTACATAAAACTTCTTAGTTTTGACAAGGCCTTATTTCAGATACATTTTCTTTAAAGTAGCGCCATATTAAATGTGTGTTTTTCTACAAAATCAAAATTGGGCTATTAAAATTTGGTCGCATGTGATGCAAAGTTTATTTATTTTTGACCCTGTATAAGGTAACTTCATAAAATAAGTATTTTTGAAAACGTAGTTTGTGTCTGAAAGTAATACACCTTAATATTAAGACAAAAAAGAACACAGTATCATCAGTAAAGTGTTTATTAGGTGGAAAATAAATTTTAGTGTAACTTAACGTAAAGTTTATCTATTTTTAACGATTTAATTTAAAACCCCCTTATTTTTTTTATTTTTTACTTTCAGACACAAACCACGTTTTCAAAAATACTTATTTTATGAAGTTACCTTATACAGGGTCAAAAACAAATAAACTTTGCATCACAAACGACCAAATTTTAACAGCCCAATTTTGATTTTGTAGAAAAACACATTTAATATGGCGCTACTTTAAAGAAAATGTATCTGAAATAAAGCCTTGTCAAACCTGAGAAGTTTTATGTAGGTTGCGTTAAGTCTTATTTTGCAAAAGTGGTCCAATTTATAAAATATAGGTAAAAAATCAAAATTATCTTATGCAGCTGAAATTTTACATGTGGGCTAGAAACTGCATTTAAAAAAACTTTTTCTAAAAACTTTTCTCGATGTTTTCAGAAATAACCCCACTGTTTTATTATTTTTTGGAAAAAACTAAAATTTGACAGATAATGCGAATCAGGTGTGAATTTGAGGAGATCAAGTATTTTAAACCCAGAAGCAAACATGTAGAAACCGACAAAAACTACTTTTCACATTTTTATAGTTAAGTACCGATTATTAATAATTTTGTTTTGACCTAACACAGCTTAGAAATGTTATCCGAAAGTGGTCAGTTCATGCAAATTGCTATCTGATGTTATTGAAAAAAATATTTTTTGTACTTTAAATAACTAAAACGTAGCGCGCTCTACAACTCTACATGTATCATTTTCAAAAAATCAATAGGAGGCATATTAAAAATATTGATGAAAGTCAGCCAAAACTTGATGAATTAGAACTGCCACAATTTCTGTATTCCCGTGCCTTTTGTGGCTGTTACTGTTACTGTTTTCATTAATCGACTAATAAATAATTCTTCGTTTGCCGTAAAGAGGTGATGAGGTAAGATATTGCTAACTTTGTTTATTTAATAGACACACGTTGGTATTAACGATACGTGTCTTCATAGAAATATTTAATCCAAGGTAGAATAAATAAAACGTAGTATCGACAAGTTGATGTCTTGAGACTTGCATCCGGTGTCATATTATTATAATTGCGAGGAAGTATCAAAACTATGACTCAGGCGACTCGGTTCATGTGACCGTATCAGCAGCCGAATGCCAGACAAATCTCGTGCCAATTCCAGATTGAATGGTTTGGATAAATTGCATGGATGATAAATATAGTTATTCTCAAAGTGACTAGGCGAGACTGCTGGAAATTATTTTAAAGGTTCTAGGTGGTCCGCTAGAGCTCGTGAACATAGTGACTTATTCAGAAGATAATCTAGTTTCCGCGAAAATAGTTAAACGCGAATATTGTGGCATATCGGACAAGTGTGTAACTATCTTTTATATTGGAATACACAGGGATCCAAGCGCAATGAATACCCTGGGGCGGGCAGACCACGACAGCCGTTTCGTCCTTGTAAGGACTCTATGGGCAGCCATAACCCAAGCTATCCCGACAATGGCGGTAAGATGTATTAAAAGCATTTTACAAAATGAAAGCGGCCATCAATACACTGTAACGCCATCCCAGCGGAATTTACTCCAATATAAAAGGCTGTCACACTGGTAATAATCTGTAATAACTAGTAATTTCCAGGAATGGAAATTGTGATGCCTTCGTAGTTTATTTAGTTGTCTATCTTTCGAAAAAAAAATTAAATATAAAACGTTTTAAAATGATAACTAAGAAAATACTTAAAAAAATGGAAGCTAAATTTTAAACTAAAAAATATTTAAACGTGAACTTATTTTATGAATAATTATTCTTTTTAAAATTATTAATAAATGATGTCTAAACGATATTATTAGTTATATTATTTTATTAAAAGAAATAATAATTGAATAATTTTATAGAGTGTCATCAGTAAAGTCCGCATCATATGGGATTTTTTTTAAATTAATAGCTTTATTCAAAATTTGACATCAAGTTCTGCTTCGATCGAGATGAAAATTAAGCAAAAAAATAGTAGTTATGTGATTCGCATTATCTATCAAATTTTAATTTTTTCCAAAAAATAATTGAAAAATGGGGTTATTTCTGAAAATATCGAAAACATGTATTCGAAAAATGCAGTTTCTAGCCCACATGCAAAATTTCAGCTGCATACGATAATTTCGATTTTTTACCTATATTTTGTAAATTGCACCACTTTTGCAAAATTAGACTCAACGCAACCTACATAAAACTTTTCAGTTTTGACAAGGCTTTATTTCAAATATATTTTCTTTAAAGTTGCGCCATATTAAATGTGTGTTTTTCTACAAAATCAAAATTGGGCTATTAAAATTTGGTCGCATGTGATGCAAAGTTTAGTTTTGTTTTTGACCCTGTATAAGGTAGGTAACTTCATAAAATAAGTATTTTTGAAAACGTAGTTTGTGTCTAAAAGTAATACACGTTAACGTTATTATGACATAGCTTAATAATAAATTATAGCTAGGAGGTTCTGCCTCAACTTCGCCTTTTGTAACTTATTTACAATAAAGTATTTTATTATTATTATTATTATAATTATTATTATTATTATTATTATAATTATTATTATTATTATTATTATAATTATTATTATAATATAGGGGTTTAAATTAAATCGTTGAAAATAGATACACTTTACGTTGTTAAAATAACATTTATTTTCCATTTAAAAAACACTTAAACAAGTTTTATGTAGGTTGCGTTGAGTCTTATTTTGCAAAAGTGGTGCAATTTACAAAATATAGGTAAAAAATCAAAACTATCTTATGCACCTGAAATTTTGCATGTGGGCTAGAAACTGCATTTAAAAAACTTTTTCTCATAACTTTTTTCGATATTTTCATAAATAACCCCACTTTTAAATTATTTTTCGGAAAAAAGAAAAAATAAAAATTTGACAGATAATGCGAATCACGTGACTACCATTTTTTTTGCTTAATTTTTATCTCGATCAAAGCAGAACTTGATGCCAAAGTCAAATTTTGAATAAAGCTATTAATAAAAAAAATTTCATATGATGCGGACTTTACTGGTGACACTGTACCTACATATTTGATTAAACTAAGGAAAGTATATTTTATATTATTTCTATTTAACTTTTCACGGGAAAAAGTAACATGGGATGAGGACGAATCGAATTCCCTAAACCATCCATGCAAGTTGTATAATCTTTACCTTGTGCACAAAAATCATCAAATGCATACTTTTCCAAACTCTTGGCAACGACACTACAATGGCCACTTGCGTGCGGAATCTCGAGGATGCACATAATTTTAACCAAAATATTTTAACACGTTTTCACGTGAAAGTATCGTTAATGTAGATGTTTATTTATACATAAACTTGTCGTAATATGCTGTTTGTTGTTAGCGCAAGTGCCAAATTACAGGGTTTTCGGAAAAGTATCGAACAATGACAAATTTTTGCCGCCTGTTACTGGCGATAAGATACTATTTATTTGGTTTTTGTGATATAATTTAGGGATGTTACGGAATAGCTTTTTCTCGTACCTAGTTGGACCTGTACCTATTCCAAACCCGAACCTATTCCAAATACCTATTACAGGTCCAAACTATTCCAGGTCAAACTTAAACGCCGCTCCGCCGATTGGCGCTATTCCGGCTGCATGGCCGACACGAGTTTTTAAAGAAGGCCGCTAGAATTCCAGCGTGGCCAGCAGTTTCCGATTGTTCGAATTAAATTTCGTTATAAATTTTTGTAACAGATTAATATTTTTCGCACCAGACATTTTTGGAAGATTTGATTACAGGAGGCCTATTATTTAAAGAAACATGAAGAATAGGCATAGGTACATCCACCATAATATATGTTGTCTTTTTAATTAATTCATCATTGCTGGTTGCATATCCTAAATTAAATACGCTATATTTTGTTGCCCAATAAATTAATACAATATTTTTAGAAATATTTAATATTTATTACTATTTCCCTTTATCTTTATTTAGTGAGATTATTTTAATTATTGCAATGTGCTTGTAACGGCAACGTTTAAAATTCTCAACTGCAAATTCGCCATATTATAAACATATTATATGAATTTAAAGCAAAACTTGTAGCCGTTTCATTCCGTATATCGTACCTGTACCTGACAACTTGAAAAATAAATAACAATGAAACCAGAGAATCAAACATGTGACAGTGCCAACGGACCTGGAATAGGTACCTGGTAATAGGTAATAGGTATGCGGAATAGGCAGATGATACCTATTCCAAAAGAACAGGTCCAGTTCCACTGTAACACCCCTAATATAATTAGGTACGAAAATTATGCTGGTTAAGAGTCTACCGTTTATTGTAAAACTTTTAATTCCTCTCGCAAAATGGATGAATTTTTATAAGTTGTTATAAATTCCAGGACCGGGCTTGAAAATTATACATGTGATACCTTCTAAAACAATTGATGCAATAGTCTCATCGGTTCTATCGCTTACTATTGCCAAACAGTGATGATGATGATAATAATAATAATAATTTATTTTGAAAATTTTTTTTATAAATATTATATTTTAAGGTAATAATAAACATGAGTTCTTAGATGGTTTAAAGATAAAGTATCAAAATAACGTTAAAAAGTAGGTCTAGTATATTATAATTATCCAAACCTAGAAAATACTAATTAACTGAAATAAATTGGGATAATTTAATTTTTTTTGAATGAGCCAGCCGAGGAGCCAGTTAAAAGTTAGTTAGAAAAAACTCTTCGTGAAAAATTAAATACGGCAGTAATACATACCTCAATGCAACTACCATTAATAATAATTATGATAAAGTCAAATGAAATTTGACACATGATCTAAAAAATTCCTTCCTCTGATCTCATCTGCGAATTAAAAGTCAAGACATATTAACGATCACACTGAAAAAAAAACTTCTATTCTTTATAAGAATTTACATACTCTTTATACAACTGTTTAGTAAAAATATGTGACAGCAACGCGCTTTCCTACTGTAAGACAACGAAAATTGCTAGACCGTTGTGTTGTGATAATATCGTGGTAATTTAGCCGATAGGAAATAGGAGTTAATACTACCATACAATGGTTTATAGCTATTATTGCGCTGAATACTCACAGTAATTATCAAGTTTTATTGGGGGTGTAATCTGGTTTTATATACTGTATTAGTTCCGATTGGCAGTTGTAATGAAACATGACATTAATCATAATAATATTTGCTGGCTACGGTTAATAAAGCATAAACTTACCACTCAAATACAGTGCTGTAGTTCTCAAAAATTTAAATAGCTTCTAGTGTGATATTGTTCTTGTCGTTTAACATTGCCTATGATTATCCAGCATGGCTTACTGAGATAGTAAAATTCGTCCGTAGATTATAAAGTCCAATACTAATGATGGGTTGTGCGAAATAAGAATCTTCTATCGCTCTATCTGACATGCAAAGTTTTAAAAAATTAAATACAAAGTAAAAATTTAATTAAAACAGGTATTGGTACGATTAATAAAATTCAAATTCAGACAAGACAGCTATGAGACTCCGAACAACGATGTGACTTACGCAACACATACGTTAAAACTTATACTACGACGCGTGGCGATTGCCGATCGCTACGAACCCCCCTAACGTCTTGTGGATTATAGGTTCTAACGGATACAATTCGTTTTTGGGGACGCTGTTCTGCTTTCTTATTGTAAAGAAAGCGCTTCACTGGGAACAAAATGCGTCGCATTTAGAAGATACAATGTATTTCTTAACAAAATTGCTGTATTAAAAGTAGTTCATTATTCAACAAAACTGTGCTGCTAATGGAACTGATTACTACCAATAAAAACGCTGTTCTAGCAAATCTGGAATTGACATAACACTAAAGCGGGTTTAATACAGTAGCAATTTATTTAATATGGCTTAATAAAAAAGAAGCGATCAATACAAACTATGTCTTAGCAAACCTGCTGCATTAGATCATTTTCTCCGGTGCATCCAAATAAATATTTTTCAAAAATAGTTGCAGGCTGTCACTAAATATCTCCAGTAAAATTTAATTATATACATTGAATATTACTGGGTAAAGGTCCAAATGCTCGTTGTCTTAATAGATTTTTAATTTGGCCCTTTCTTGAATAGAAAATAAGTTGGCTTATGTATAATCATAATCATAATCATAATCATAAATTTTATTTGACTACGTTTTGTACATGTTAAAAATACAATTGTAGCAGGTCAGTGTATCAATAATCAAAGTCTATATGCTACTAGATTATAAATATCACAATACAATAAGGTAATAGCAACAATACTTCTCATGAACAAACAATTTTAAAAAACAATTAATTTAAAAAAAATAAAACAGCAATGTTTCAACGTACTATGTCAATATTTTCGCATGATGAATTTATATTTTCCAAATATTCCTTGATAGAATAAAAAGCAGATTTACTAAGAATGTTTTTCATGGTATATTTAAATTTTTTTGGCTGAAGGCCTTTGATTGAATCTGGCAGAGCATTAAAGAGATCAATTTTTGGTGAGTTCTTTATTGATTTTTCTAGTCTATATTTGGGTTTTCTAATCAGGACTGCCGATCTAGTGATGTAGTTATGAAAGTTAGAATTTAGCTTGAAGTAATCTATGTTACTGTGTATTTGAATCAGCTGATGCAAGATAAATAGAGACGGTAATGTCAATATTCCCGGACGTATAAAATGAGGTTTGCAGTGGTCTCGATGCCCTGCACCCACAATTGCTCGAACAGCCCTCTTTTGCAATTTAAACACAATATGCGAATCCGCAGAGTTACCCCACAGTTGTATTCCATATGTAACGTGGGCATGAAAAAGTGAGTAATAAACAGTCATAACAGAATCCAGTCCAATTAATGGTTTAAGCTTTCTTATTACGAAAATAGAAGAGGATAGCCTGCCCCGCAATGATCGAATGTGGGGCCCCCAATTTAAATCACTATCCAATGTAACACCAAGCATTTTAGCCTCTGAACCATTCACCACACTACGACTTGTCGAGAAAACGACTTCCTGGGTCTTATCCATATTCAGTTTCAGATTATTCTGAGAAAACCATTTATTTGCTTTTTGTTTTAGATCACTACATTTGTTTTTTAGTTCATTAATGTTGTCACAGCTGCACAGCAGTGATGTGTCGTCCGCAAAACAAATGCACCCGTACGGGGACAGATGTAAGAATAAGTCATTCATATAAATTATAAAGAGGAGCGGACCTAGAACAGATCCTTGGGGTACCCCACTCTCTACCAGTACACGGCGCGACACTCCATCCTGAAGAGAGACATACTGTATTCGGGAAGTCAAGTAAGAGATCAACAAGCTCAGAGGCAGACCCCGAATTCCATATCGAGAAAGCTTTTCGATCAGAAGCTCGTGAGAAACGCACTAACATGAGTGTATTTTGAAAATGAAAGGTATTTTCTGTCAATAGGTCTGAAAATAATTGATTTAAACTCTAAAACTAATTAAATAAACTTTTTTAGAAAGCAATTTATTTTTATGCCAAGCTCCAAGCTTTAAAATGTTTTTAAAGGAATTAAATTTGTCCCACAAAATGACAATAAAATTAAACTAAAAATAAACCCTAATTGCGTCGCCTTACTTTTAAAATATATATATAGGTTATTTGACGTCATTAGGGCCATGAGGCACGTTTAAGAAGCGGTGGTCCAATAATGAAAAAAATAAAGAAAAATTTATTGAAAAACATGTTTAGTAATGTGAACTTTACACCGAGACTAAAGCATGAATAAGCTATTATAACATATTTTGCTTTGGAGTAGATGACGTAGGTAGGTACATCTGCACGTTTATTGTCTTTAAAACACAGAATAATTATGGCGCATTTTTAACAGATTTTAATGGCGATTACACACACGTCGTTTTGTGCCGACTCGGCGGCCGCAGAGTCGGCACGCGTTATTATTTATCTTTTTTAATACTTTTCCCTTGTTTCTAGTACCGTGCGAGCAAAAATTATTTGCATCAAAGAGGGCTTGGATTAAAAAACGTAGGACTTTGTTTAGATCACAATGATACGGGTACGATATATCTAACCAAATCTAGGTTAAAATTTTGTCAAATTCATATTATGACATGATATGCCAAACTAATGAGTAATAAAATAAGTAGACAAATACAAATTTATTTTTGTTGTTTACAAAATTAACAAAGTAAGAATATACAGAAAGAAAAAGGAAAATAATTACATAAATTTCTGAAATTGGCCACCGCCATGCTCCAAGCATAAATTCACACGTCTCTTCATATTTTCGAAAGTGTTGACCAGCATCTCTGGAGAAATGTTACCACATTCTTGGATAATCCTTTCTTGTAATTGTTCTAAATTGGCAACTGGTGTTTTAAAAATAGTGTTTTTTAAATGAGGAAAAACGAAGTAATCCATAACCGTTAAGCAAGGTGATCTAGGTGGGAATTCAATGTCTGATCGAAAACTGATCAATCTGTCGTCGAAAAAATTGCGTAAGTAGTTAATAGTTTCGGTAGTTTAAGAATAGTCCTGCATGTTCCATAAGATCTTTCCACTTCTTGGGACAGGCGTCTTATACAATTTGTTGGCGTATTTTGCATTATTGCACGAACGTTTGCAACAGGCTCTTCTGTTCTTACAGATGGTCTTCCTGCTCCTTTTTTGTGTTGTATAGAACCTCTTTCCCTAAACACAGCCACGGTTCTTTTGAGGCAATGATAAAAATCCCCAGCAATAAAAGCAACGTTAGGAAAATGTTCGTAAAAATCGTCCATGCACAAAATCGGATTGTATTGCCACTCACCATTTACTCTAACCCCGTTTTGAAAATACGCTTCAACCATGAATGTTTTGTGCTGTTCCGTAAAGCCCATTGTGTGAATTGTTCAAGAAATTGGAAAAATTAGCGATGAATCAAATTACTTGTAACGACTGTCAAAGATGACGGAATAACTGATTGATTGTTAATTCAGGTATTAAGCTATGCGGCTAAGCATAACGTCCTTAGATGCAAGGCCCTCTTTGATGCAAATAATTTTTGCTCGCACTGTAGTATAAAATTATGGAACGTATAAATAATAATATTTATTTTGGATTATTATTTAAACCTTGTTTCATTGGGGGAAAGGGAAAGTAAAAATAATGTTTTTTAAAACAAAGTGTTGTATTATGTCCCTTACATAGCCTTTGCATAAAATTTTCTTGCCGAATCTCCGGCGTGCTTGAATTAAAATGCTGGAAATTTTATCTCAGCACCTCGAAAAAATTTCCGGATATAAGCCACGCTTTTTATATGTTATATAAAATTTTAAAAATATTTTTTCTCCAAATTCTGATTTCATTATTAATCTCTTTCGAGCAGCGATATGATTTTGCTAAATAAACGTGAAGGTAAATTAAGTTTAGAAAATCAAAATAAAAATGGAAAACGACTGTAGAAACATGTGAATCTGATCAAAGTACGTCATCTGAAACTTGTTTATGTATTTGTTGTGCCTGTTTTTAAATTTCATTTAAATTAAATTCCTTATACCAATAAAATACCATTTATATATTTAATTAAATTCTCTTTTAAAAGATTCTCCGATGACGTCACTAAGCCTATAAACTAAAGCACGTGTAGGTAGGCGGTTTTGTTTATTCTCAGAGATAGAAAGTTCAAAAAAAGCACCGCAGAAAAAATGTAAGAAAATGTGAATCTGAAGAGAATACGTCAGATAATTCTAAAAGAATGCCGAGTCTATTTTAGCGGCAATGACGTAAATGTACACGTTTTTCAATAACATTTTTTTAATAATGCCAATGTTTCCCTAAAAAGCAAGCTAAAAGCAAAACATGGATAAGGGAATATAAATAGAAATAAAAGCATGCATAAAAGTGGTTTTTATTTAATTTATTAGGATCTACTTCTTCTTCTTCTTCTTCTTCAGCCTGTATTGATCCACTCCTGGATGTAGGCCTCTTCCAAATCTTTCCATGCCCTTCTGTCTCTAGCAATCTGAAGCCAGTTTTTTCCTGCGATATTCCGGATATCGTCCCGCCATCGCTTCTGTGGTCTGCCCACGCTTCGCTTGGTCTCTCTCGGGCGCCACACCAAGATCCTGTGTGTCCACCTATGTTGGTCTTGTCTCGCTATATGGCCGGCCCATTGCCATTTCATTCTTGCCACGCTCCTCAACACACTCGTTACCCCAGTCCTTCTCCGGATTTCATCGTTCCGAATCCTGTCCCTCAGGGATATTCCAAGCATGGCCCTCTCCATTGCTCTCTGTGTAGTCTGCAATTTGTCAGCCGATTTGCGGGTAATGGACATTGTCTCGAGTCCGTACGTGAGCACCGGCAATACACATGATTCGTATAGTTTCCTTTTGAGGTTTATAGGGAATTCGTGGGACTTGAGTATGAATCCTAATTTGCCAAAAGCCGCCCAGGAAAGGCTCACTCTTCTTGAAATCTCGGAATATTGGTTTTCTTTACCCAGCTTGATATTGTGGCCCAGGTATATGTATTCAGGAACATTCTCCAACCGATGATCATTTACCGTTAACTCGATGTTCTCAGTGCTCATAATCTTTGTTTTTGTTAGGTTCATCGTAAGTCCAATCTGCAGCGATGCCTGATGGAGTTCCCGTATCATACTCCTGAGCTCTTCGCCTGTATTTGCGATGATCACAATATCATCGGCAAAACGCAAATGACTCAACCGTAATCCGTCTATATTCATCCCCTTATCCTGCCAGTCTAGTTTTTTAAATACATCCTCCAACGCTAGTGTGAATAGCTTCGGTGAGATTGTATCTCCTTGTCTGACTCCTCTTTTGATTGGGATCTTTTCAGTTTTTAGGTCTTCGTCTATTTTTACATGTAAAGAGGCATTATCATAAATGTGCTTTATAAGGTTTGAATATCTGGAGTCTATCCTAGCGTTGTCCAACGACCTCAGAATTGCCCACGTTTCAATGGAGTCGAAAGCCTTCTGGTATTCTACAAAGGCTAAATGTAGTGGTATGTTATACTCGGTACTTTTTTCAATGATAGTACGGAGGGTTTGCAGGTGATCGATAGTACTAAATCCCTTACGAAAACCTGCTTGTTCGACGGGTTGGTATGAGTCCATTTTGTTCGTCAATCGGTTTGTTATTATTTTTGTTAACAGCTTGTATAAATGTGATAATAAGCTGATAGGGCGATAGTTCTCTATATTATTCCTGTCTCCTTTCTTGTAGAGTAGGATGACTTCTGCATTTTGCCATTTGTTTGGGATTCTTCCTTCTGTTACACATTTATTTAGTAAGATTCGTACCTTCTCCAACAGCACCCCGCCCCCCATTTTAATCATTTCACTAGTGATTTGATCTTCTCCTGGGCTTTTTCTGTTCTTCATTTTATATAGTGCTGCCAACTGTTCTCTAGTATCTATTTCGGGAACCTCCTCCGACCCTACGTTTTGTATTGTGTGTGTGGATCTACTTACAATACAGGAATTAACTTCTACGTATAAATTAGAGTGATTGGAGGTCACTCTTTGAAAATATCAGGTGACCCATAATTGCAACCAGTGGCGTGGGAACAAAGGGGTGGTTAGTTATTTAGGGTTATATTTTTTCGCCGAATGTATTTTCGCTATCTTTTAAATAAATTATGATTCTTTGAACATTTTAACGTAAAAAAGGTTTTCTTGGTATAAAGTCGTATAGTCGACCGTTTTCGAGATAAACGGACTTAAAAGGACGACTGCAGTGCGTAAATACAGTAAACAGGCTATGTAATAAAAATAAGAAGATGCTTGAATACTATTTTAAAATGTAGTTATTCTTTTACACCCATTGCCAAAAAGAAAAACGAATTTACTGGTACTTACTACATTGGGTAGGTACTTTTTTAAATTCACCTGTGGATTCCACCAAAAACTTCATTTAAAAATGTAACGCATAGGATAGGATACCAAGCGCTTCGCAACAAATCATAGTTGGCTTAATTCAAATTCATTGAAATGAACGGAAATAATTTTCAACACTTATTATAAAATTTATAATAACATTGAAAAGGATTTAAAAATTTAGGGACAGCGTTGTTTATTATTTTGTTATTAATAAAATTATTATTCAAAAAAAAATCTGAGCATTAAAATCCGTTTATCTCGAAAACGGTCGACTATACGACTTTATACCAAGGGAACTTTTTTTACGTAAAAATGTTCAAAGAATCATAATTTATTTAAAAGATAGCGAAAATACACTCGGCGAAAAAATATAACCCTAAATAACTAACCACCCCTTTGTTCCCACGCCACTGGTTGCAATTATGGGACACCTGATATTTTCAAAGAGTGACCTCCAATCACTCTAACTTATACGTAGAAGTTAATTCCTGTATTGTAAGTAGATCCTAATAAATTAAATAATAACCACTTTTTTGACACCATCTTCAAGGGCCTGTAGCTCCCTCTGGAAGCATTTCCGGACCTATGTTAATATGAACTTTTTTTCATAACTTTTTATGTAAAGTTAAATCAAAAGAATTTCCGTTGCACGTCATATCTTCGAGTATCAGCAGTGTTGCCAGTTTGTAATCAAAATACCCCAGTAAGGAAATGCTTCGGCATTTTTCAATAAAGGTAAACAACGTAATTAACAGAAATGTGTATGAATGTGTTGTTCTTAAAGGATCAGTTTTTAATCCTATTTATAAAAGGATTTGCAGTTTTAGTTAAAAACGACTTAAATAAACTCACGAAAACACGAAAAGAAAACAATAAACGTCAATCAAAATTCGCCAACAAATAAACTGGCATCACCGATGTGTTGACACTACTGTTGCCAACTGTCAGCCCAAAAAATTCAAATGATATTAATTTTTAAAAGGTTAAATTTAAAAAACATCAAATTTAAGCGGCTTAGTATCAAAGAAGAATACATTAAGTTTCTTTTACATTCAATATCGCATGAAATTTACATATTTTTTGCCCAAATTTAATTTTCTTATGTTTCCTGACCGATTTTCAATTATCAGCTGATTGATGACGTGCAACGGAAATTCTTTTGATTTAACTATAGAATCATACCTTAAAATTTTTCATCGTCATTTCCGGACACCCTGTATATGCTCATATTTTGACGTTGTTCGTTTATTTTTTATATAGACATTTGTCAAAGATATGACGACATCGACCTTTTTTTAATAGAAACATACAGCTTGTGATACATCATTTGAAAGCTAATATCCCGTACAGTATGCTCATAAACTTTGGCGCGATTCTGTCCAGCTATTTCAAAATGGCGACTGTTAAAGTTTTTAAAAATTTCTATTTAAATACGCGAAAATGATAAATCATTGATGCTTTTTTACCTTTCAAGGTAAGAAATCTTCATTGTTTTACGTTCTGACATTTTGTGACTTAACAATAGTTATGGTTTATTTGTTATTTATTTTGTAAAATAAAAAAAAATGCAACAACGCAAAACAAAACACAACAAAACGGTGGTTTAACGTGGCAAATGCTGGAAATGTCCTCCACCCTCTACTTGGCATGCTCCCAGACGATGGTAAAATCTGTCGACGGAATTTCGAATGGCTTCAGCCGGTAGGTTCAGTGGCGTACCGTGGTTAAAGGGGCGGAGGGGGCGAAAGTTTCAAAGGTAGTAGTAGTAGTAGTAGTAAAAAGATTTATTTAGCACGTGGCTACATGATACATTTTAACAAGTTTATATCCTTTTTTTATTTATTTTTTGAATTAAATGACCTTTTGAAACTTTATTTGTCCTGTTGAGTTAATAAGAAAGATTTTAAACTTTTTTTAATAGATTTTTAACTTTTTTCATTTTTAATTGACTTGTTTAATTTATTAAATTCAATAAGACCCTTATGAAAAACTGATTTATATGCTATATTTTTTGAAAAATTATTAAGAAAAAAATTATTGTTATTTCGTGTTAAATAATTATGTTGATCACTATTTAGAACAGTCAATTGCTTTAAATGTGGCGGTAACAAATCATTTTGAATTTTAAAAATAAATATTAGAACCAAAAATAATACTAAATTGTTTACATTTAACCATTCTAATTTTTTTAACATTACCTTAATTTTTGTATATCTATCCATATTAAGTAAAATTCGCATTGTTTTATTTTGTAAAATTTGTAATCTATTTATTCCACCTTCATCCGCCATAAACAAAATTGTAGAACAATAAAGAAAATGTGGTAAAATTAAAGTATTGTATACAATTTTTTTGAATAAAATAATAAATTTAAACTTATTCTTTTAAAATAACTAATTTTTCCCGCAATTTTATAAATTAGATTTTCGAATTGATTATTAAATTTAATTTTGAATCAATCAATATACCTAAATATTTAAAAGAATTGACTATTTCTAGTTTATCACCATCAATTAAAATATTTATATTTGTATAATTATTTAAATTTACACCCATAAGGGCGTAAATTTTTTATATGGGTTAAAAGAGGGGTAAAAATAGCGCCGCAGGCGAAAATTTGTTGGGTGCCACGCCCTTTTTTCACTGATGTTACCTGATTTTCAAGTAGGAAAAATATAAAATACACAAGATCCTCAAGAAATCCAAAAAAAATTGATCAAGTAAAAAAAAAGTGATTCGTTTTCATGGATCATTATGGGTCCTGGGGGGGGGGGGGGGTTTATTACCCCCTTATCTACGCCCTTGTTCAAAGGGCATCTCACTGCTAATGTATAATTTCGTTTATTTAGTAAATTTTGGCCTAAGAAATAAAGTTTTTGTTTCGTCATGTCTGAAATGGTCACATGAAAGAATATGATACGGCAAGGGGAATTTTGTTAAAACTCTATCAAATATTTTATGCATATTACATAATAATAGGAGCATATTATATTCTCATGGGCGGGAATTATTTGTTAAAATGGAATTTTGGTTTTTCTGACGAAAAGCGAAGAGACGACCGTAATATTGACTGTAGGACAAGGCCGTCGGCAATATAAACTTTCAGTCGGATAAGATGAGGGTTTTGTTATATAATTATTATTTATATTCATAAACATAGTAAATTTCCTCTTGCTGCGATAGTAGCGATAGGTAAACAATATTATCAATTATCATGTGAAGTGAAATTGACCTGGGAACTACTGGGAGAGTGGAAAGGGGGCGCCGTTTAGGAAAGGACTCAAAGGGCGGGGGGGGGGGGCGGTCGCCCCCCCTGGCCCCCTGCACGCTACGCCACTGGGTAGGTTGTGTCTTCAATTTAATTTTGCAGCTCAAATCTTTGATATTATTTGGCCCATTTCGGTAAACTTTTTCTTTTAAATATCCCCAAAGAAAATAGTCTAGAGGCGTTAAGTCTGGGGAAAAATATTCACAACTTTGGTTTGGCTTATCGCAATTTGACAAATTTAAACTCACTAATTAGGGATTCTTTTGTTTCATCAATTTAATAAAAACGAAGTCTTTCTGAATTCCGGTGCGACAGCTAGGGGGCGCTATTTAGCTGAATCAAAAATTTCTTCATTTTTCTCAAACAGTTTAAATGCAAGGGTATATCTTTTAAAACTTAAGCAAAACGAAAAATAAATAAGAAGAATATCTGTGAAATGTCCTGTAAATTTAAATTATTTACAACAAGAATCATGATAAATTACAAATTTTACAAAATAAGGCAGTGCGGATTATTTTAAATTGTGACAAATATACAAAAATAAATTTTATGTTAAAAAATTTAGATTGGTTAAATGTAAGAAATTACATTTTTTATTTAGTATGTATCTTTATAGATAAAATTAAAAATAATTTATTGCCTGATTGTTTTAAAAAAATTTTGTTCTTTTAATTATAACCATCATAATTATAAAAGAACTAATCAAAATTTTTATGTGGATAGAGTGTCAAAAACATTACCTTACGTCTATTTTTTATAAAGGTTTGATGGAATATAATAATTTGGAAAATTCTATTAAATCTCAAATATCATTAAAACTATTTTTAAAAAAAATTTTAAATTACATTTAATTAAAAAACAAAATGATACGTAATATTTTATACAATTTGCAAAATGTTTAACTTTTCTGTCTGTTTTTGTTAAAAGAAGGTTGGGTTTGTTTGTTTGTTGAAAAAACAAAAAAAAAACGTATTTTTCGCAAATTTCTTTTTCTCTTTCATTTTTGATTACTCCTAGTATTACTTGATGGGAAATTTGATTTTCTACAAAAAACGATTCTTTTACAAATCTTGAATTTGAAAAAGGGCCATTTTCGGTCGCCTCTCAAAAACGCACCCCTGAATGTAGTAGAACGTCTATTATATAAGAAGTATATGCTCCCGGACTATTATGTATCGCGAAAATAAAATCTCCAATAAAACCATTTTACTATTTTAGTTTTATTTTTTAAGGTAGGTCGCATCACTCTTTTTAATTAACATGCTATGATCGTAATGCAATAAGTTTTTACTACTTTGTGAGTATAGTACATTATTTGTAGCCTCCCATAGAAGTCGTAGATGTGTATTTTTAGGATTTTATGTAATTTTTATGTCATGTCGTGTAGTATTCGAAGTGAATAGTAAACATTTTTTACGTGTTTAGTCGTAGTCACATCTTTAGATATGCAAATACCTATTGATCGGCAATTATATAAATGCAGCTTCCAAATTAAATACCTAAATTAGCAAAAATAACAACATAATTTTTAAAAATGTTAATCGGCGTGCAAAGTTTTTATAATTGAATAAAGTTTTTCCCCTCCGCCGGAATTCGAATCCATTCGAAACATTTTTCAGTTATATTTAATACCGTGGGAGCAAAAATTATTTGCATCAAAGAGTGCTTGGATTAAAAAACGTGGGGCTTGGTTTAGATCACAATGATATGGGGACGATATATCTAACCAAATCTAGGTTAAAATTTTGTCAAATTCATATTATGACATGATATATGCCAAACTAATGAGTAATAAAATACGTAGACAAATACAAATTTATTTTTGTCGTTTATAAAATTAACAAAGTAAGAATATGAAGAAAGAAAAAGAAAAATAATTACATAAATTGCTGAAATTGGCCACCGCCATGCTCCAAGCATAAATTCACACGTCTCTTCATATTTTCGAAAGTGTTGACCAGCATCTATGGAGAAATGTTACCACATTCTTGGATAATCTTTTCTTGTAATTGTTCTAAATTTGCAACTGGTGTTTTAGAAATAGTGTTCTTTAAATAAGGACAAACGAAGTAATCCATAACCGTTAAACAAGGTGATCTAAGTGGGAATTCAATATCTGATCTAAAAATGTGTCGTCGAAAAAATTGCGTAAGTAGTAAATAGTTTCGGCGGCTGTATGGGCGGTTGCACCGTCCTGTTGAAAATATCCAAAACGTAGTTCGTCGTCAAATAATTGCTCCACAAATGGATTCAAAATATTGTCTCTATACCGCTGTGCTGTAACTGTGTCATGGAAAAAAATAGGACCAACAATTCTTCTTCGGGAAACAGCTAACCAGACACCAATTTTTTGAGGGTGCAATGTGGACTCTACAAAAAAATTAGGATTTTCACTACTTCACATGCGTGTATTCTGAGAATTCATATAACCGTAAAGGTGGAACCAGGCTTCATTCGAAAAAAATGTCAGGTCTAATAAATCATTTCTTTCCAATAAATTTTGGCTAAACCATTGAGAGTAATTCCTGAGTCTTCCAAAATCTGCGGCTTGTATTTCTTGGAATACTTGCACTTTATAAGGAAATAAATTTAACTGCTTCTTAAGAATAGTTCTGCATGTTCCATAAGATCTTCCCACTTTATGGGACAGGCGTCTTATACAATTTGTATTGGGGTATTTTGCATTATTTCATGAACGTTCGCAACAAGTTCTTCTGTTCTTACAGATGGTTTTCCTGCTCCTTTTTTATGTTGTATAGAACCTGTTTCCTTAAACACAGCCACGGTTCTTTTCAGGCAGTGATAAAAATCCCCAGCAATAAAAGCAAAGCAAGCGAAAATCGTCCATGCACAAATCCGGATTGTATTGCCACTCACCATTTACTCTAACTAACCCCGATTCTAAAATACGCTTCAACCATGAATTTTTTGTGCTGTTCCGTAAAGCCCATGGTGTGAATTGTTCATGAAATTGTTATATTACCCTTATATTCGGTTAGTAACCCCATATTAAAAAGTAATATATTTAGCTTTGGATGAATGTATATGTATTCGAAATATGTAGAGAATTAACCCTTCGTTAAAACGTTTTACCTAGATATACCAGTGTGTACCAGAAGTGTCTTATTTATTTCCTTTCTAATGTATATTTGTTTTTTTCACTACGTAGGCCATAAAACAAAGAATATTTCTAAAAGCGACTTTGACAACAATCGCTCTTCTTCCCGACTACGTCACGGGACACACGCAACAAGAAACGATTTTCACGTAGGCTTTACTATAGGACCGACGTTCTTGGGGTATTTTTAAATCTTTGGAAATGCAGGATTAATGAGACCTTATTACGTCAGAGATTCAGAAACAACTTCACGTGGTTTCGTGAAACAAAAGGTGGATTATTTTCGGGTTTGTTCGTCGTGAAGTCAATTTTGGGCCTTTGTTTTATTACTGCTCTTTTGTACTAAAATATTAAACTAATAAGGACCAATATTTTATTGCCTGTTAAGGCGCCCACAGATTGCGGCTTTGTTTGACGAATATTACGAATATACGAAATATATTTTTTAAAGTAGGTAGTAGTTAAAGGTAAGGACTGCGATACATCTATATACGGTATGCCGACGCGCATAAATTCTTTCTATCTCTCTCACATTGTGATGTCACATGAGGGAGTCCAGCTCGGGGGATTCAAACATTAATAAAACTTTATTATGTAAATATTGGAGCAGTTTAATAGACAACACTGAGAAAATGATCTAACACAACAGATTTGCTAAGACATACTTTGTATTGATAGCTTATTTTTTATTAACCCATATTAAATAATATGGGCGGGCGCTTTAGTGTTTATATCAATTCCAGATTTGCTAGAACAGTGTTTTTACTGGCAGTAATCATTAGCAGCACGGTCTTGTTAAATAATTAACTTCTTTTAATACAGCAATTTTGTTAAAAAATAAATGGTATCTTCTCAATGCGACACATTTTGTTCTCAGTAAAGCGCTTTCTCTATAATTAAGAAAGCAGAGCATCGTTCCCCAAATCGAATTGTATCCGTTAGAACCTATAATTCATAATACATTGGTCAGGGTTCGGGTTTTATTGGTCGTACCTGTTTCAATAAATTTATTTTTAGTTTGTATTTAAGTTTTTTAAAACTTTGCATGTCAGATAAAGCAGTAGAAGATTCTTATTTGGTACAACCCATCATTAGTATTGGACTTTATAAGCGATGGACGAAATTTACCATTTCAGTAAATTATGTCGCATAATAGATAATCATATATGAAACGTTAAACGACAAGAACAATAACAAACACACTAGAAGCTATTTATATTTTTGAAAACTACAGTACTGACTTTTAGTGGTAAGTGTATGCCGTAGCAAGCAAATATTAATATGATTTCCTAATCTCAAGTTTTATTGCAACTATCAGTCCGAATTAATACAATATATAAAATCAGATTACACCCCAATAGAATTTTATAATTACTGTGAGTATTCAGAGCAATAATGGCTATAAACCATTCTATGGTAGCATTAACTCCTATTTCCTATTGACTAAATTACCGTAATATTATCACTATACAACGGTCTAGCAATTTTCATTGTCTGACAGTATGGGAAAGCGCCTTGCTGTCACATATAGTATTAAACACTTGTATAGAGTATGTAAATTCTTATAGGGATTACAGGCTTTTCCCAGTGAAACAACCCGTACGTTTGTTTTAGATTATAATTACGACCAGTACAATTATATAAGCTTTGTTTTGGTTCTAGCTTAGAACCGTTCTAGAACAGTCCGCACATGCACAGTGACTTATTTATGTTTTGGTTGAGTTTAGAGTCGATTCCGAACTGAAATTCAAGTGTTTTGGTTATATTTCGAACCGGTTCGTAACCGTTCTCGAACTATCATTGCAGTTCGAGCTTTTTGATAGAACCGATTCGGGATTTTTAGTTGACGCATGCGCAGTTGAATTTTTCTAATGAAAATAGGCGTCAACAACTAACTTTTTCTTCTGTGGTCAAGATGCCTGTTTGCTTGTTTGGCTATATTCAAATAGAAATAATATTAGATTAAATAAAAATAAAAATTTTTAAAACTAATCTTTATCCATTTTTGCTGTCTGGTACTGTGCAAGTTACTCAAAACGGTCAAAAAATCTTTAACATGTATTTTTAAAATTTTGAGGTTATGGTTAATTTCCTCTTCTTTCTTTTATAATAAGCTGTTTTGGTTTCTTCGACTGCGAAGCGATTTTAAAACAGTTCCAGGATTTATTTTATTGCACATTGAGTTCTGCGCAGTTCTCGAACTGTTTGGAATAAATCCTTATTTTAAAACCAAAACAAAGCTATAGAGTTGGTTTTAAATGATCGAAAAATGACGCGACGCATTTTATTGTGGGCTGAATGAGTTATTAATGGGAATAAATAACATTCTACGTTTAAAAAATCAATGTAGTTGTAATAAAATATTTTATTATCGTAATATAATTGTTATGTAAATGCAATAATACTGTTTTATAATAAAATTGCAAAGAAACTGATCCCCAATTTTAAATCACAGAGGCACTAGCTTATTGAGTCTAATGAATAAAAGTTAAGCAATTACTTATAGCAAATGATGTAGGGGTCGACCTACCCTAAAAAGTTGAAAGCGATCGTTACACTAGAAAAAGCAATTTCTTAATTTATTCATCACATTTTAAGCAAACGATAGCAATTGCTTCTATTATTTAAGAAAAAGTATTGACCAGAAGCAATTCCAGCACTTTTAAGCAATTGCTGGACGCAAAAGCAATTACTTTAATTTTTATTCATTGGCTTTCAAGAAATTACTTCGATTTTATAAGAAAAAGCGATCGCTACATTTTTATTCATTAGGCTCATTGCTACTTGCTCTCCGATCATTGTCCTGCCCAATACGTAAGAAAGTCAATAAAAATCACTTAGATAAAAATTAAGATGTTCCAGTACGCTATATCCAAACTGAAAATAAAAAACCACAACAGCCACAGAAGGAACTAAAGTATATTTGCTCGTGGGGGAGTTATCGGTGCACGGATCCAACTGAGTAACCAAATGTAAATCAAACGAGTAACTTTAAGTGAGATCACTCTACTTTGCCAATTGAATGCGAATGGGGAGTTATCGGTGCACGGATCCAACTGAGTAACCAAATGTAAATCAAGCGAGTAACTTCAAGTGAGATCACTCTACTTTGCCAATTGAATGCGAATGGGGAGTTATCGGTGCACGGATCCAACTGAGTAACCAAATGTAAATCAAACGAGTAACTCCAAGTGAGATCACTCTACTTTGCCAATTGAATGCGTATGTCTCGGGGAGAGCACTCTCAGAGTGTCCGAGAGCACTAAACCGAAAACGCTATTAAATGGTTGATATTTTGCAACAATAATTTTTTTCAATATTTATCATCATATTATACCATAACAGTGATGATAGATTCTTGAGTTAACTGCTAATGTAAAAGAAAACATTGCAGGTACGCAAATATATTACAAAAAACTTCAAAGAACCCACTGATACACATAAAATTAAATTTTATAAGCAATTACAAAGTGCAATGCCAATTAGTTGGTAATTTACTGCAAGCAAGAGGCTTGGTAAACGACACAATTTATTAAGATTCTTTTAAGCGACACCTGGGGTGAAATTTTACAATTAAAATTTAACGCACATTAGATAGGTATACATTTAACGACACCGACCACAATTATTTTGTAATTAACTGTTTATTTCCACGTGTATAGAAGTTTTATGCGATACTAGTAAACAAATAGTTATTTATGTTCCAATGTCGTAAAGTGATTCTTTATCGGACGAGTCTGAAATTATGAGATGAGCGAGCGAGGCGAATAACAGGCGAGTCGATAAAGACACTTTACTGACGTGGTGCATACAAAATTTTATCGCCAACCGTTCAAAATTATTAATATAAAAAATTGTGGAATAACTCATCGCAATAAATCGCGAGAAAACTATTATCGAGCTGTCATAGGGAAAGACGTGACAGTGAGAGACGATTTTTGATTAATAAATGTCAAAGTCACTAATTTGCGGAGGGTAATAGTATATTAAAGTAAACGTTTCATAAGAAGCGGTTTTAGCGCACGCGTCTATTTTAAAAAACGAGCCACAAAGTGGCGAGTTTTTTTATTGACACGTGCGCTAAAACGCCTTATGAAACATGTGCTTTATACATTTTTTTCTTTTCACCTTTTATAATCAAGAAAAATACATTTTAAAAAGAAAATAAATCCTTCAAATTTTGTAAATTTTTAGGTCTAAATTTTATGTTGGTAATACTATTTTTTATCATAGTAGCCTTTGGACAACAAAAATTACTTTACAAACTGTCATTTTTTGATTTATTGACCCATTTTCACCACAGGATTCTAAAGTTATTTTAGCGATATGAGATTTGAAATTGGACGGAATACATTGTGTGATCCTTGTAGATTCGGTACATATACAGAGCGTTTGGAAATTCGGGAGATTTTGCTACTTTTTTTCGAATTTTAAAAGACGTGATTTTACGTCACGGCATTACAATTTAGCATAGGGAAGATGGAAAATTCAAATAAAGTTGAAGTTAAAATCGACATTGGAAGGTTGGTAGATTGAATTTTGGATAGGATTTGGCAGAAAATGATAGCTTGAAGCATCTACAAAAGATTGATTTATAGATTTATACAACCAACATACATGACTGTTATCCACACAGAATAAAAAAAGTAAGTTATCAAGCTATTTTTCCTCTGCGAAAAATGGGTTTTCTCGTAAATCACAAAGGCCGCGCAAGTCAATGAAATAAAACATTTAAATGTTACCAACATCAAATAAAGAAAAAACGCGTATCGAAATAGCTTTATTACGATACGCAAATGCGTCACGTCACGCCCTTCCCTATGACAGCTCAATAATAGTTTTCTCGCAATTTATTGCGATGAGTTAGACCTCAAATTTTTATATTATAAATTCTGAACGGTTGGCGATAAAATTTTGTATGCACCACGTCAGTAAAGTGTCTTTATCGACTCGCCTGTTATTCGACTCACTCGCTCGCTTCGCTCGCTCATCTCATAATTTCAGACTCGTTCGATAAAGAATCACTTTACTGCCTTGGTACATAAATAACTATTATTTTACAATAAAATAAAGTGTTCGTTTACTTCCGGAAATCACTCTGATAATGTACGGCTTTACTGACGGTTGACGATAAATAATATTAATTTAGATTTGATGCAAGCAATATTTTATTATAATTTTTATTAAAATATTACGTGGATACTCTTCGTTTCCTTGCTTAATTAATTGTTTTCCTTAAATAAAACCTGTTGCTACATAAAAAGATTTAATTCAAATAAAAAAAATTGTCTTGTAAATGAAAGGCCGTTATTTTTACGTGAAATGAAAATTAATATGCAAATTGGTTTCACAGATTTTTTGTGTCTTTTTATAATGAAGACATTTAAAAGCCATAATTATTATCTGACATAAAAACACAAGAAGTATAATTAATGACTAAATAAATGAGACACCCGGTATTATAAATAATCGGTAAAGAATGTTTAAAAATATTATTTTTGAGTAATATAGAGTAAATATTAATAATGTTTTCCAATGCCTTACAGACACATTTTTTAGTAAATGTAAATAAGTATTTTGTAAGTATACCTACCATTAATTAGAAATATAATGTGAACGCAGTGGGAAAGCGCCGCAGGCGAAAATTTTTTTGGGCCTTGCCCAAAGTTTGTTAAGAATTCATCCGATAAGAATTTAGCATTAAAAGCGATAAAATAGGTTTATTGTTAAGAACAAATACTAGCGACGCCTTCGCCATTTCGTTTTTTGATCAATATTTCGTTACTTCTTCGTTACAATTACGCACTAGCTCGCGACGTCACACACATAACCTCACTTTCGATGGGGGGACAAACAAAGCGTTTTTACATTGAAGATAATGTGATTTGTTTTGTTTAATTTTTCAAGTTTTGTGCAATTTTTATAACTTTTGTCATATTTTTCGAGTTTTCTGCAATTTTTATAACTTTTGTGACATTTTTAGAGTTTTCTGCAATTTTTATAACTTTTGTGATATTTTTAGAGTTTGGGCCTTTCTTTTGTTGTGTTTATTTTCATCAAGACTTATGAATAAATATGCATACTGGTATGCTATATTTCTTAATTTATTATAGTAAAATGAGGTTAATAAACATTGGGTTCTAAAGAATATGTTATATTTTTTAAAAAATGCAAAAAAAAACAAAGAAAAATAAAAGTAAACAATTTTTAAACCTAAAATTGTATAAAAGGCATTTATTACTAAATATTTTTCAAAATTTTTAACTAAAAAGGATCGTCTTTTATTAGTAAAAATATGTTTATACAAAGAGAAGCTTCTTTCAACATCTACTGATATAATCGGACAATACTGCAACTTGGTTAGCAAAATTTAAGGCACAACTTCGTTGGATTGTTTACCCTCACCAATGCTTTTTACTGCGGTTAAGTATTTAAATCCTTTATTCGTTTTTACAGTTACATCCAATTTGTTCCTTACTTGACCCCCTACTTAACCGGGAAGGTTACATGTAGCGAAAAAAGTTTCAACAATATCTACTAATTAAATCTCTTAAACTTAAATTTCTACAGAAGTATGTTTTACAACTCGATATAAGTACAATTTGTTAAAGAGGTAATAATAACTCATTATTAAGTGACAATAAACAACCCCTAACAATATAACTGCAAACCCAGGAAACCCCCAATAAATACCTTGTGTATAACCGAAATGTAAATATAATTATTAATATCATCTTCAGATTGGAAAATCCATAAAATAAGTACCGAACTGGACATTAAACCTTTAACGTTTTAAATTTTTTGATAAAGCCGAAAATATGCTCTTAAAATAATAATGTATGAAAAATATGCCTTTTATGCAAATTGACAAAATGTGCAATAAATGCATATAGTGCAAATGTGACCAGTAAAGTCCGCATCCTATGGGATTTTTTTTTTATTAATAGCTTTATTTGATATTTGACTTTGGCATCAAGTTCTGCTTTGATCGAGATAAAAATTAAGCAGTCACGTGATTCGCATTATCTGTCAAATTACAATTTTTTCCAAAAAATAATTCAAAAGTGGGGTTTTCTGAAAATATCGAAAAAAGTTATAAGAAAAAGTTTTTTTAAATGCAGTTTCTAGCCCACATGCAAAATTTCAGCTGCATAAGATAATTTTGATTTTTTACCCACGACTAAAATTTATTTTTTCTCCAAATGACATTAAAAGCGGTCTTTTAATGACACCTGACAGGCTCAAAAGGTGTATTTAGGTCCACTTTTTCTGACTAGGCAGAAAAAATACACCTTTTAAGCCTGTCAGGTGTCATTAAAAATTAAAATTAAAATTAAAAAAAAATACGATTTTGCGTGAAATTGGAACAAATTTGGAGAAAAAATTATATGTTTTACTAGGCAGAAAAGCAGATTTAATGCCATGGCTGGTTTCCTAGCCTCGGCTGCGCCTCGTCTATGAAACACCAGCCGCGGCATTAAATCTTGTGCTTTTCTGCCTAGTGAAACAAATAACTATTTCACTTAATGAACACTTTACTGATGACACTGTGTTCTTTTTTGTCTTAATATTAAGGTGTATTACTTTCAGACACAAACTACGTTTTCAAAGATACTTATTTTATGAAGTTATCTTATACCGGATCAAAAACAAATAAACTTTGCATCACATGCGACCAAATTTTAATAGCCCAATTTTGATTTTGTAGAAAAACACACATTTAATATGGCGATACTTTAAAGAAAATGTATCTGAAATAAAGCATTGTCAAAACTAAGAAGTTTTATGTAGGTTGCGTTGAGTCTCATTTTGCAAAAGTGGTGCCACTTACAAAATATGGGTAAAAAATCAAAATTATCTTATGCAGCTGAAATTTTGCATGTGGGCTAGAAACTGCATTTAAAAAAACTTATTTTAATAACTTTTTTCGATACTATCAGAAATAACCCCACTTTTCAATTATTTTTTGGAAAAAATTAAAATTTGACTGATAATGCGAATCACGTGACTACTATTTTTTTGCTTAATTTTCTTCTCGATTGAAGTAGAACTTGATGCCAAAGTCAAATTTCGAAAAGAAATCTCATATGATGCGGACTTTACTGGTCACACTGTATGTAGATATATGCATTTTGCATACCTATATTATACAGTGAGGACCTAAAGTCCGTCCCCCCCCCTTCTAACTTCTAAACCGTTCGGTATATTTTAATGAAATTTTAAACGATAATATTTGAGCAAGTCTTGCACTTTTTGACATACCAATGACAGTTTTAAATGTCAAGATGACAGCTGGGTCCGCTTTTGGAATATTTTTTTAAATGGAACACCCTGTATATTTTTACATTTTTAAATTCCACATAAAATTATAATTATTTTTTATTAAATGCATTATAAATCTATACTTCATAGTTTCCGAGATATTGACTCTCGAAAAGTGACATTTTTGAACTTTGACAGCTTATAACCTTCTAACAGTACGTCTTAGAACAAAACAGCTTACATGTCCCTATCTTTAATTTTTATTATCTTCCCAAAAAATCAACTTCCGGTTAAACCGGATGTAACTCGAAAGCAGGAAATATAGTTGTTCCGGTTTAACTGGAAGTTGATTTTTTTGGGAAGATAATAAAAATTGAAGATAGGGACATGTAAGCCGTTTTGCTCTAAGACGTACTGTTAGAAGGTTATAAGCTGTCAAAGTTCAAAAATGTCACTTTTCGAGAGTCATTATCTCGGAAACTATGAAGTATAGACTAATAATGCATTTAATAAAAAATAATTATAATTTTAAGTGGAATTTAAGAATGTAAAAATATACAGAGTGTTCCATTTAAAAATATTTTCCAAAAGCGGACCCAGCTGTCATCTTGACATTTAAAGCTGTCATTGGTATGTCAAAAAGTGCAAGACTTGCTCAAATATTATCGTTTAAAATTTCATTAAAATATCCCGAACGGTTTAGAAGTTAGAGGGGGGGGGGGGGGGGCGGACTTTAGGTCCTCACTGTATAACCCACTGTTTTGCGTTAAAAAAGGTTAGATTTACAAATTAATAAAAGTAGAAAAAGAAATATGTGCAAATTTTTTGACCAAATTGCGTTTTTTGCTTTGATTAGATTATCGGGGGTAATACCACGAGTGCTTAAAAATTACCGATAATTTTCATGAAAGCTTGTTATTTATAATTCCACGAGTTCGAAGAACGAGTGGAATTAGTATAACAAGCTTGAATGAAAATTATCTGGTTAATTTTTATGCACGAGCGGTATTTAGGGAGAATATTTCTAGAATGAAATATATATAAAAAAAATTTTTTGTCATAAGACAACTCTTCTTGAATAATTGACGAATAATATATAAAGCCTTTGATGGCTCAAGTGTTAAGAAGTTGCGTTTCGCCAGGACGACCCCGGACGACCCGGGTTGGGGGTTTTTTTTTTTTTAGGTAAATAATATTTATATTTTTTCATTTATGCCATAATTATATCTTTGTCGTTATCTGGGTGGTGGTGGTGGGTTTGTTTTTCAAAAGCAATGAATTTCCCGAAGGGAACTCATAACAATAACGATCACGTTCGCAGTAAAAAGGTAAAAAAAAAAACTGTCTCGTCAAATAGGTTCGATTGTTGTGTGTTGGATATACAACGTTGTCTAGGCAACGTTGTATATCCGCTGATATTTTTTTATTTTTAACGTTTCTTATGGGAAAATTTATACATGAGTGAAATATTCAAATAAATTTTTTTAAACCATAAAACTATAGGTAATTGCTACCCAAACGCGTTTAAATAAAATTCAGGCAATACCTCAATTGTTAACAATAATATGTAGCACCTTACGATTATCTTTGCTCACGTCGCTCATGCATGACTGTCGCGTGTGCTAGAAAACGCATGGTTCTTTCGTTAGACCCACAGACAACGTTTAAAATAAAAAAACATAATTACAAATGCTATTTTCTTTGTTAAACACCGTATGTGTATGTTTTATAGGATGTAAGCCGTCTGACTAAATGTATTGATTGTGTTTAATTTAAAAAACAAATGTTCAGAATGTTCAGATTAACTAAACTGGAAGATCGCCTACGTCAAAGCGATAAAATGAACAAGAAATATTATAATAATTACAAAATTTAATGGCTTTTTTGACAGTGACGAATTTGTACGACTTTGGCAAACCTATAGTTTAACAATATTGGCAAATAAGAAGAAGTTTGCAACATATTTTATATCAAAATATATTTTTTTAGGTTTAGTTTTGAAATTTCTATTTCCTCTTATTATGTCGACAGAAAAGTAGATTCCAGATAATTCGGTTGCAATGAATTAAAAAAAAATTCGTTCCAAAATATTTTTAAATGGCAGGGTAAAGTTATCGACGAAAATATGCACAAAAAAAGATTGGACATAATATGTTGAAAAAACTTTGTTACATCATAATCCTTCTTTATAGGCTCTAAAATAGTCCGGTCAAAATAGATAAAATTTAAAAAAAATGCTCAAAATTAATAACTGAATGAAAAAAAGTACCGAGAATTTAATTTCAGTAGAACCGTTTACTAAGGCTGTTAAATTACATATTTTTTCTCAAATGACAACAACAATTTTTTCAAAAATATTTAATAAAGATACCTTGTTTTCTTAATATATTGATATCGGTAATATCAGTACTACTATTGGTATTGTACAGGGTGTCCCAAATTCGAGCCTCATCATGGGGATCTCGGAAACTATAAGAGATACAGCATCGGTTAAATTGTGGCAAAGTTGCGCAATTTCATACTGAGCAATATCGCAAAAAAATATCTGAGCTATCTTTTTTAGTTTTTGAAATTTTTGCAAAAAACTAAAATTTTGAGTTTTTGTTTTTTTAAATTGCTCGACTTATTTTATCCGCTACAGAAAAACAAGCACAACATTGTTAAGGCAACTTTTTACGCTCCATATTGTGACGTTTTTAGAATTTCGTTACAACGTTTCGTTTTTGTGGAACTATTATCAACTTTAATTTTTTAAATACGGACCTGCATTTTTTATTTTATTTTTTGATAGCCCTTTAAGCCCTAAATTTAACCATGTACCACACTTAATTATATTTAGAAGTTTTGATGTCATTATTACATCTTCAGGAATGTGATAATTATTTTTAAATACGGCCCTGGTGTATATTTGACTCTTGGGTTATTAAAACTACCATACTGGGCTAAATTAGTATCAAGCGTAGCAAAATAACTATAATGAGGCTGCAAGCGTTCAGGATAGTCCTGTTAATAACGGTCACAAGAAATTTGTGGATTCCTATTGGAAGAATAATAAACTCGTAACATGTCGCGCTTTTCTAAAGCAGAAAACATAATTTTGCTGAAATATTCAGTATAAATGGTGACTGCAGTTGTCAAAATAATTAAGGTGGAAGTATCAACATGCTTGCCAACCTATAACCTATTTCGCGTATATTTATTTAATTTTTATAGCTTTTACACAAAATTTAAATAAAATCATTATCGTCTTCATATTTTATAGGTAATAATTGACATATTAAATAAATATCAAGGAATTTTATTAAATATTTTAGGAGAATTTTATAGCGAAAAATGTCGGGTAAGATTTTTTTTAACATTATTATGTCATTCTTCTTTCACTATACAATTCTCTCAAAATTAGCAATGAAATAAATTGATATTTTTGTAATAATTCAGCTATTACCTAAATATTGTACCGACGATATTGATTTTATTTAAATGTTAGTTAATCAAATAATAAACTAAAAAAAGCAACGCGAAATAGGTTATAGGTTGGCAATAGATGAAATGACGTTGAGAATTCCACCTTAAGCCAAACAATCAAGTAAAAGTTCTTGTCATAGCAACCTTTGTTTTGTTTGGTTTTATTTTTACTTTGTTACAATTTATATAAAAACTTAAATATAGTAAATTATTTGTATAAAATTCCGGATGCATTTACATGTTGTATGTGGTAAAAAGATTAAGTAACTAACACCAGGGCCGTATTTAAAAATAATTATCACATTCCTGAATATGTAATAATGACATCAAAACGTCTAAATATAATTATGTGTGGGACATGGTTTATTTCAGGGCTTAAAAGGCTATCAATAAATAAAATAAAAAATGCAGGTCCGTATTTATAAAATTAAAGTTGATAATAGTTCCATAAAAACGAAACGTTGTAACGAAATTCTAAAAACGTCACAATAGGGAGCGTAAAAAGTTACCTTAACAATGTTGTGCTAGTTTTTCTGTGGCGGATAAAATAAGTCAAGCAGTTTAAAAAAACAAAAACTCAAAATTTTAGTTTTTTGCAAAAATTTCAAAAACTAAAAAAGATAGCTCAGATATTTTTTTGCGATATTGCTCAGTACGAAATTGCGCAACTTTGCCACAATTTGACCGATGTTGTATCTCTTATAATTCGAGATCCCCATGATGAGGCTCGAATTTGGGACACCCTGTAGATATAAATAGAACATTTTTCAATTCATGTATGACATCATCAGGAATTTCGCTGCGACATTCCTGCCAAGCTAACCAGGCTCCTTGATTACCTCTATTTGCGAAAAATGAGACAGTATCACCCTATATAAGCATGGAAGCCCCTCAGTGCTGGGGATCGATCAAGTCCTAAATTGAAAGCTATGCTTGTGCCTTTGAGTTTTGCCCGAACGAAACAAAAACCACAACTCTTCTAGACTTTAGTTCGTGAACAAAAAAGATGTACATATATTTAAAGTTAGGATGTACATATATACCAACTAATATTTGTCTTGAGGTTAGGTACCGCTTTTGAGATATGAATTATAAAATGCATTTTTTATGTAAAAACCTTACCGAGAAGAAAGTTTAGTAATTTTGAAATTAATAAAGCTTAACATTTAAAACTTTGTAGGCTTTTAACTAAAACATAGATCTTTAGACACATTACTTATGTTTCATGTTTTGCATACAGCGGGTTTTTAAAAGTGTGCCAATGTGACCATTTAGATAAATGTGCATAAGTCAATTTTTGCAAATAGAACACCATATTTTTTATTTTAGTAACGTGTAAAAAATCAAATTTCCCATCTAAATGTCTTATATGTCAGTATCAATATTTTTAGTCGTTTTGGAATTATGAGCAATTTAAAAAAAAATATCTGAAAATATAGTTAAATTAAAACAATTTCCGTTGCACGTCATACCTTCGAGTATCAGCAGTGTTGCCAGTTTGTAATCAAAATACCCCAGTAAGGAAATGCTTCGGTATTTTTCAATAAAGGTAAACAACGTAATCAACAGAAATGTGTATGTATCCCTTTGTTGTTCTTAAAAGAACAGTTTTTAATCCTATTTATAAAAGGATTTGCAGTTTTAGTTAAAAACGACCTAAATAAACTCACGAAAACACGAAATGAAAACAATAAACGTCAATCAAAATTCGCCAAGAAATAAACTGGCATCACCGATGCGTTGACACGTCTGTTGCCAACTGTCAGCCCAAAAAATTTAAATGATATTAATTTTTAAAAGATTAAATTAACAAAACATTTCCTTTAAGCGGCTTAGTATCAAAGAAGAATACATTAAGTTTCTTTTACATTAATTATCGCATGAGATTTATATATTTCTTGCCCAAATTTAATTTTCTTATGTTTCCTGACCGATTTTCAATTATCAGCTGATTGATGACGTGCAACGGAAATTGTATTAATTTAACTATAGGTATGTGTTTGTGTTAAGTTCACAAGACATTATTTTTGTAAAAAAGGCATCTGGATAGTCATGAAAATATCCTAAAACAGTAATTTGCTTTTCTTCAGGGTTCAGAACAGGCATCGGAAATTTACTTTTGGCTTTTGTATGGCCAAACTAATAAAAATTGTTGAGGCCAATTTTTATTAGTTTGGCCATACAAAAGCCAAAAGGACATTTCCTTCTAAATTGTTTATCGCTGTTTGGTAGTAAATGTGGATATCGTTTATTAAACACTCTGCATGTGCTGCTTATGACTCGTAGACACTCTCCATGAATATAAAATAAATTTAAAATATCGTTATTAGAATAATTATTACATATTTGCCATTCTTAGATTATAAAAAATGAAAGTAATTTTCAATACCTAAGAAAATTAGAATCTGACAACAGGCCTAAGGTGAATGTCAACTTTAAAACAATTTCAGTCAAAGCCTACTTTACTAATTGCTAATAAAGCTGAAAGTCAAACAAAAATCGGAGTCAAAGCGTTCTTTACAAAAATAATGTCTTATGAACTTAACACAAACACATATTTTAGGATATTTTTTTTTTAATTGCTCATAACTCCAAAACGACTAAAAATATTGATACTGACATACTAAACATTTAGATGGGAAATTTCATTCTCTACAAGTAACTATGATAAAAAACAGGGTGTCCCATTTGCAGAATTGACTTATGCACATTTATCCAAATGGCCACATTGACACACTTTTAAAACAGGAAACTTAAGTAATGTAGTCTAAAGATCTATATTTTAGTTAAAAGCCTACAAAATTTTAAATGTTTAGCTTTATTAATTTCAAAATTACCGAACTTTCTTCTCGGTAAGGGTTCTACATAAAAAATGCATTTTATAATTCATATCTCAAAAACGGTTAGAGATAGGTATAGATCATTGTTAATAAAAGTTAGTAAAGTTTCAATAAGGTATCCAAAAAGGCTAAAATATACAGGGTATTTCATTTGAATTACCAAAGTTGGCCATAACTTCCGGTATAACCGGAAGTGATACAAACGTCAAAATATAATATTATAAAAGTTTAAAGCCAATCATGCCCGCTACCAAATTTGTAGAAATATAACTTTAATCGTTTCCAAGATCTTCTAGTAGGCCACTTAACGTGAATCACCCTGTATAAGACTAGTTCAATTGACTCGTTCTCTTCCTGTTCGAACTAAAAACGATAATTTTTATACTAAGCTATATAAATAGGCTCGTAGCTTTGTAACTTGTTTAGTATTTACCTGAAGACGACTGGAGATACTTACCAGTTGAAACGTTGTGATATGAAAAACTAAAGGCAATGGAAGTCCAAAACACATCTATTACTCAAGATACTATTTTTTTGCTCAATTTTCATCTCGATCGAAGCAGATCTTGATGGCAAAGTCAAATTTCTGATAAAGCTATTAATAAAAAAAAATCCCATATAATGAGGACTTTACTGGTCACACTGTATATTCGGTTGTAAAATAAATAATATTTCGTCCACAGCGTACGAAAGAGTAAATATGTATTTAACCCTGGAACAGCACAGTTATTTTATCTTACATATACTGCACAGTGGGGTCTCCGAAACCCCAAGTGTTTTTTAGTTTAATTAAATATTAATCATTACTTTTTTTATGCGTTGAGTATAAATTTACAACAAAAAAGTAATATCTTATGTAAAGTACATGTTTATTTAAGATTTTTTTTTACAAAAGTAAAAATAACAAAGGTAGAAGCTATTTATTGCGTTTTTTTATAAATATTGAGGCATGACGAAAAAAAATTAATAAAATTCCAAAATACAAAAAGTTTTGACTTAAAAAACCTTTATACTAAAATAAAAAGTACATTTTGTGATAACAAAGTCATTCAAAATTCATACTCAATTTTGGTATTAGCAAATAACATTAAATCTCGCCGAAATTATCACAGCCGTTAACTGCACACTGGGGTCTGAAATACCCACAGGTCCACAAAGGTCGTAATTGTCAAGTTCAGCATTAACGAAAACGGCGTAGCGGCTGTCTCTCACCAGGGGGAACTTTGAACTAAATTTACATAAAACGGTTCGTCGAAAAATGCAAGGATGCGTGAGTTACATTGAATGGAGTATGCGCCTGGGTTTCTCAGACCCCATTGTGCTGTTCCAGGATTAATAATAATTGAATCGAAGCTAGAGGCTTGACACCAGGAGACCGATGAGCGAGCTGGTACGATACGATGAAGTGGGATAAATATAATCTTCATATTATAATAATAATATGTCTGTTTGCTTTGCGATACTTATAATATTTTAAAATTTTAAAATTATTACTAACGGACAACACATTTCCATACATGGATTTAGTAATTCTATAACTCGTTGTAGGGTTCAAATTAAGGAAAATAAAATTTTACGATGTATGTCGAAGAAGAAAATTTTAATAATTTTGTCGTTACCCTAAATTTATTAATCAATTTATTTATCATAAAAGAAATTGCAAAGAGTGAGTGAGATTTTTAATGGAATAATATGTCATAAATGATACAATATTGATAAAAGTCCCCATTAAACTTTTTCGTTTTTAACAATAATTATGAATTTAAAATTGTCTGACCCTGCCTTACCAGCAATTTAACGTCCAATCAGAATGTTCACGTTATTTGTGATTGCAGCAATTTACGTCAGTGCGACCACCAATGCGTAATGGACAACATTTTTTTAGCTCACCGTTTATACAGGGTGATTCACGTTGAGTGGCCTATTAGAAGATCTTGGAAACGAGTAAAATTATATTTCTAAAAATTTGGTAGCGGGCATAATTGGCTTTAAACTTTTAAAATATTATATTTCGATGTTTGTATCACTTCCGGTTATACCGGAAGTTATGGCCAACTTTGGTACCTATTTCAAATGGAATACCCTGTATATTTTAGCATTTTTGGGTACCTTATTAAAACCTAAGTAACTTTTATTAACAATGATCTATACCAATCTCTAACCGTTTTTGAGATATGAATTATAAAATGCATTTTTTATGTAAAAACCTTACCGAGATTAAAGTTCAGTAATTTTAAAATTAATAAAGCTAAACATTTAAAATCTTGTATGCTTTTAACTAAAACATAGATATTTAGACAACATTACTTAAGTTTTATGTTTTGCATACAGGGGGTTTTTAAAAGTGTGCCAATGTGGCCATTTAGATAAATGTGCATAAGTCAATTTTTGCAAATGGAAGACCATATTTTTAATTTTAGTAGCGTGTAGAGAATCAAATTTCCCATCTAAATGTTCATTATGTCAGTATCAATATTTTTAGTCGTTTTGGAATTATGAGCAATTAAAAAAAAAAATCTTAAAATATGTGTTTGTGTTAAGTTCATAAGACATTATTTTTGTAAAGAAAGCTTTGACTCCGAGCTTTAGTACCAATTAGTAAGTGGGCTTTGACTGAAGTTATTTTAAAGTTGACACTCACCTTAGGTCTGTTGTCATATTCTAGTTTACATAGGTATTGAAAATTATTTTCATTCTTTATAATCTAAGAATGGCAAATAATAATAATTATTCTAATAACGATATTTTAAATTTATTTAATATTTATGGAGAGTGTCTACATAAGCAGAACATGCAGAGTGTTTCATGAACGATATCCACATTTACTACCAATTAGCGATAAACAATTTAGAAGAATTGAGGCCAATTTTTATAAGTTTGGTCATACAAAACCAAAAGGACATTTCTGATGCCTGTTCGGAACTCTGAAGAAAAGCAAATTACTGTTTTAGGATATTTTCATGCCTGTCCAGATGCCTTTTTTACAAAAATAATGTCTTATGAACTTAACACAAACACATATTTTAAGATATTTTTTTTTAATTGCTCATAATTCCAAAACGACTAAAAATATTGATACTGACACATTAAACATTTAGTTGGGAAATTTAATTCTCCACACTTTACTAAAATAAAAAATATGGTGTTCCATTTGCAAAAATTTACTTATGCCCATTTATCTAAATTGGCACACATTTAAAAACCCCCTGTATGCAAAACATGAAACTTAAGTAATGTAGTCTAAAGATCTATGTTTTAGTTAAAAGCCTACAAAATTTTCAATGTTTAGCTTTATTAATTTCAAAATTACTGAACTTTCATCTCGGTAAGGTTTTTACATAAAAAATGCATTTTATAATTCATATCTCAAAAACGGTTAGAGATAGGTATAGATCATTGTTAATAAAAGTTACTTAGGTTTCAATAAGGTATCCAAAAATGCTAAAATATACAGGGTATTCCATTTGAAAAACTAAAATTGGCCGTAACTTCCGGTATAACCGGAAGTGATACAAACGTCGAAATATAATATCTTAAAAGTTCAGAGCCAATCATGCCCGCTACCAAATTTTTAGAAATATAACTTTACTCGTTTCCGAGATCTTCTAATAGGCCACTAAACGTGAATCACCCTGTATATGCATAAACATTGTGAAAAACTCAGTGGCGTAGCTGATGTGGGCGACACCCAGGGCGGTGATCAATGTATTAATTTATGGTGGGTAATAAAGGTAAAAATAAGCGCAAACTTTTTTGGCGGCCAAATTTATATTTTAATAAAAAACTGTTTTTTTTCCATTATTGTTGATAACTATGCTTTTGGCTTTTTAACGACGTGACCAATGCATGGCGATTCCTCGGTTAAAGAGAGGGGATCATTTGTGCTTGTGAAAACATAAATAATAAACATAAAAAAATTATGGCAATGTTTTTAAAAATACTTATTTGTGTTAGAGAGTTTCTGATGCTTTGGGAGTTTCGTGTTCAACAATCCAACGAATTAAGGTAAAGGAGATAGAGAAAGATGGAGAGTTTGTCACTCTGTGGTCGACAACTTCACAAAATTCATGAACAGACCATAAAGCGTATTTATGGGATGTATAGAGCAGGTGAATACGTTACCATTCGCTCAATATAACTAAACCTTAAAATTATTGATGCTTTTGGAATATCCACTGGTCCATTAGCGGACTGTTTAAAAAAATTAAATTTTAAATGGCGTAAATGTACTGTATCAAAAAGGCGTTTTTTACTACCCCATATAGCCCAAAAACGAGTAGAATTCTTAAGAGAATTTAAGAATAAGGGCAACTCTCAATTTCCTTTAAAACTTGTTTTTCTGGATGAAACTTGGATATACAGTAAAGGGGGGCTTTTAGGCGAAGTTGGCAAAATGATACTCTTCATACAGGTAAAAAAAAATCGTCAGAGAGTGTACGGTATATTATTCTATACATGCTAGTTTAGAAAATGGATTTGTAGATAATGCAAGTTTGATATTTAGGTCTGGCCTGAAATCTGGTGATTATCACGATTCAATGAATAGTGAAAACTTTAAGAAATGGTTTGAAGAAAAATTGTTACCAAACTGGGAAGAACTATCGCTTAACGCTTATTAGCATGGATAACGCCACCTACCATTCGAGAGGCTAATAGTGAAGCAGCATATCCCACCCAAACCAACGGCGTATCCAGCTCATGCGTCTGGGGGGGGGGGGGGGTAATCGATCGGCTAGGATCAGGCACGTAGCCAGGATTTCTTCTCAGGGGGGGGGGGGGCCCATCGGGATCGCGCAAAAATGCAACAACGCTTAAGTAATCTTGGGGGGGATAATTACCCCCATTACCCCCCCCCCCCCCTGGTATATGCCGGTGACCCAAACGTTACAACTAATCTGGAAAGCGCTATTTATTCTATTTTTAACTATTTTTTTTTTATTTTAATACACTAGACAAAATTTTAAATACTAAACTATATGATTCAATTTTAAATTTTATAAATGGGTTTTATTTACCTATTTTTCAGTAAATTTAAAATAAAAATTTCATACTGATTTCAAAAACAAAATGTTTTACCCCATGTTACCTTTTACCCTAAATTAACTACTTTTTTCTGACTTCATTAACAGTATAAAAATAATAATTAAAAATTTGAAAAAATCCGCTTGTATTTTACTTGTTCACGTGCATCCGTCTTTATGTGGATTAAGCCTAAGAAAAATCACAACCTTTAATACCAGCAAGTCAAAGGGACTGAATTAATTTACGACGTACTGCAAATATGAAGAATATGGCGTAACGGTCAGCGGTCATTGAACAAACTTTAGTTAACTAATTAATTATTGCATTTAAAAATGTTACAATTATTTTAAATTGTTTGTTTTTATTAGCCTACAAAGAGAATAAGTTGACCCTTGACAACATTAAATCTTACTCAAACTCTTTTTAACTAGCGTCAAGTCCATTTTGTATTCATTCATGTACAGTAAAAGCTTAAGTTTAGGCTTGTGAGCACCGTATCTATAAAATTTTACATAAAGTTAAAAATTCTTTCTCGAAACATGTACAGTGTTATCAATTTAGTTTGGCCCACTTTTAAGAGCCTGTAACTTTTTTGTATTTTGAGTTAGCGAGCTCATTCAAAAAACAAGATGTACCATTTCTAGCCAAGTTTTTATGAGTATTGTCAAAAATGACAGTAGATGTCACATGTCACATTTAAAAGCAAAAATTTAATTTTTTTAAATGGGACACCCTGTATATTAGAGGCGCATTAGATGGTCCTTTTTCTTCCGATTTCAAAAATATAACACACATATGCATTATTTTCTTCATTCCATCAAACATTGACAAAAATATGAAAAAATATATTATTGTTAAAAAGCATCAAGATAGCTATGCAACTGGTTTGGTTGCTATGGATTTTATCTTCATTTATATTTCAGTCTTTCATTTTCAGCATTATTAATCGTTTCGAATATTGTAGAAAAGTTATTTTGTATGTAAAAAGTAACTAACTTGAGATATTTTATTCGTTTCAATGTGTCGTGTTTCATTGATCATAATATAAGCTAACAACCAAAACAACTGCATAGCTATCTTGATGCTTTTTAACAATAATATATTTTTTCATATTTTTGTCAATGTTTGGTGGAATGAAGAAATTAATGCATATGTGTGTTATATTTTTGAAATCGGAAGAAAAGGGACCATCTAATGCGCCTCTAATATACAGGGTGTCCCATTTAAAAAATATAAATTTTTGCTTTTAAATTTGACATGTGACACCTACTGTCATTTTTGACAACACTCATAAAAACTTGGCTAGAAATGGTACATCTTGTTTCTTGAATGAGCTCGCTAACTCAAAATACAAAAAAGTTACAGGCTCTTAAAAGTGGGACAAACTAAATTGATAACACTGTACAACCTTTTATTTCTATAAACTAGTATGTATACACAAAGGGGTTTATTTTCTGCTTTTGACAGCTAGGAAGACATGGGTTATTTCATCGAAATCTTTTTTTTTTTTTGGTGTTTTATTTTCTACATTGCTCAGCTGTGTTTCTACAATAATTGTGGATTGTAAAAAAATTAATTTTGAAAAACTTCTCTCACAAGAACCCGCTGATAAGCAAATTGTAAAATAACCTTTACAGCTAGAACCAGATTAAGAAGGTTTTACCAATCAGCTTGTATAAATGTTCAACTCTTTGATATTTTGTTTTTAATTTCCCTTAAATGTGCGATTTTTATTGCAGTATTGTAAGTTTGATTGCCCCCCTTCCAGCTACGCCATTGGGAAAATTATAACCCAATGACGGGTGGTCCATTCAAGGAACTAATAATTGATACATAATTATGGCACTTTTCCGTAGATAACTTACAAAACAAGGTTAATTTCTACAGTTCTACACCCTTATTGTGAATATGAGCAGCTAAAAATATGCGTCCATTATTTTTTAATGATCTATTCTCAATTTTTAAAATTTCTTTTAGAATCCAACGTAACTAAATACTCTCAATTGAGTGTTCTTTTCTTGGTGAAATCGGCGTTTATTATAGAATTATACCTAATATCATTTTGCGTAGAAAATTTTTTTATTACTTTGTTAATGTGTAAATTAATTTTTTATAACCAAATTTTTAAAACATGAAAAATGCAATAAATTTTAAAGCTTGTCTCAAGGTTGACAATTAAATTTTAGAGAAAACGGAGGTATCATAAACTATTAATTAAAACAAAATAATATTACAAGGACGAAGACGTGCCACGATTAAAAGTCAGACGTATAAAATTATGCAAAAATTACAATTCTTTAAATTTTACTTGAAATTTCGCGAAATGCGAAAAAATATAATTTAAAATCGATTAAAAAAATACTTATAAACCTGAAATGCAAATCGTATTAGTTTTTAATAGATGGGTTCTATGTAAATTTATAGAGATTTCGGAAAATGATCCAACCATTAAAATTTTTTAATGATATGGTTTAGCATGAGAGCATGTCGATATTACGTCAATTTTTATTTTAAGATTTATTATCATAATATATTATTTATTGATTTACATTTACATAGAAGACATACTCTCAGTTTTTGTTTTCTTTACTTGCGTTTAATTTTACCATCTAAATAAAATACGTAAGATAAATGAGACAGACTTATTCCATTTTGACATGAAAAAAAACGATATGTATTTACTTTCCAGCGATTCTAAAAAAGCTTATAATAGCACCAGCTACGTTTTATTTTAAATATGCCAGTTTTGTGACTTTGACACTTTGTGACAAAATGAAACAATTTTCTGGGTTTTTGCATCCCCAATAAAAAAAAATGGTACTTAATCTGATAAACTAGTTCGAAAATGAAAGAAAAAGTGGAAATTCGCCAACCAATATTCAGGAAACAGTAGTCAAAGCACTGGGAGTTTGTTTAAGGACTGTGCAGAAAATTGTGCATCAAACAAAACATAACATAATACCCAAGAATACTAAAAAGTGTAAACGAAGAAAGCCAAAGACTGAGGATTTAAGCGAAAATATTAAAATGGGAGTTCGAAATGTGATTTACGATTTATACAAATCAAAAACCAATGTAACTCTTCCAGTTTTACAAAAAACATTAACAATTCGGGGTGTTTTGGAAATTGGACTTGAAGCGTTATCAAAATTAATAAAAAATTTAGGTTTTCGCTATAAAAAAGACTGTAACTGAAGATTTTTATGTGAGCAGCCACAGATAGTGAGTCAGCGTGTTCAGTTTTAAAAAAAATATACGGACAATTACAAATCGAAATTTAGAAAAGTGGTATTTTTAGACGAAACGTGGATATTTTCGAATGGAAGTGGTTAAAAATCTTGGCAAGATGAGTCTGTAAAAAGTGTTAAAAGGAAAAAGGGGTGCGGTACGGGAAAGCGTTTTATTATTTTGCATGCCGGTTCTGCAACAGGATATGTTGCAGGTGCGAGTTTAATTTTTTCTTCAACATCAAAAAGTGCTGACTATCATGATAATATGAATTGCGAAATGTTTGAAAAATGGTTAAAAGTTCAATTGATACCAAATTTGGATGCTCCGTCTTTAATTGTATTAGATAATGCATCATATCATTCAAGAATTTTAAATAAACAGCCTACTTCATCTTGGAGAAAAAGTGATATTTATGAGTGGCTGGAAAAACACAACCAAAATCCTTTACCAAATATGCTTAAATCGGAACTCCTATCAATAGCAAAGTCTCTTAATAAACCCAAAATATACGCAGTAGATGAAATACTGCATGAATATGGTCATGAGGTTCTGCGACTGCCGCCATATCATTGCCAGTTTAACGCAATAGAATTAATATGGGCTGGTGCAAAGTCTTATTATGAAAAACATGTAGGTGATGGTCTTAAATCCGACCAAGTACAAATAGTTTGGCAAGATTCGTTAGATCATATTACACAAGAGTACTGGAAGAAATCGGTGGAACATATAGAAATATTAATAAGGGATTGGTGGGATCGAGAACAAGTACTAGATGTCGAAGTAGCGCCAATGATAATTGCTCCATTCGAAGACGACTCAGACGACGAGGACTTTTCAGATTTTATAAGTGACGATGAGAGTTTTTAGGCTATAATTATAAACGGTGTTTTTCGTTTACATTTTTTAGTATTCTTGGGTATTATATTATGCTTTTTTTTCATGCACATTTTTCTGCATAGTCCTTAAGCTAATTCCCAATTCAAAACTAATAATTCCCATTACAAAACTAATAATATTAGGTATATGTGGCTATCTTCGCGATAGCTAAAATAATGAAACTATTTTTCCTTCCTTCGGTATATTTGTAAATAATCTCACAACATTTTGATAGCCTCTGTGTTGTCTGATTTGACGCATATCATCAGTGACCTTTGGACCCGCACGTTAAGACCAGATCTGACCATGGGTATTTATAAAAAAAAGCAATTTTAATTATGTTTGACCAAATTACCATATTTTAGAGCGGCTTGCAAAAGTGGTGCAATTTACAAAATGGGTAAAAAATCAAAATTATCTTATGCAGCTGAAATTTTGCATGTGGGCTAGAAATTGAATTATTTAAAAAAACTTTTTCCAATAACTTTTTTCGATATTTTCAGAAATAACCCCACTTTTGAATTATTTTTTGGAAAAAATTAAAATTTGACAGATAATGCGAATCACGTGACTACTATTTTTTTGCTCAATTTTCATCTCGATCGAAGCAGAACTTAATGCCAAATGAGTCAAATTATGAATAAAGCTATTAATAAAAAAAAATTCCATATGATGCGGACTTTATTGGTGACACTGTATATTAATTATTAGTGGTTGTTTCAAAACTTCAGAGCCGTATTTAAATTTTAAGAATTTATCGAAGAGTTTTTTACTAAATAACTTTTAGTTAGCTTATTAAGATATCTCCTAGAGAACGCCAGCTACACAATACACAATATGAGTTTGATATAGTGTAGCCGCATATAGTTTTTGTCTCTCATATTTCTGACCGCTTTACCTTAAATTATGAAATATTTTATACATAAAAAAGTTGTACTTCATTAATCTCGATATTTCAATTAGTTTTTGAGATAATTGCGTTTAAATGCTAGATGGTAAGAAACGTTTAAATAAACACCTTTCTTAACGAAACATATTTAATGAAAATTAACCGTGCATTCTTAAGCATAAATGACATATTTTCAAGTCGTCTATCTCCTGTGCTGTATTTGGCCCTCAGTTATAAGACATCCTGTATATAACGAAAAGTAAATAGTTTAACTAGGCACTTTATTAATTTGGTAATAGATGAGTTAACCAAAATGCTGTTTGTACTCACTATTAAACTTAAATAATAAACTACAAAAAAAATCTGTCTCTGAAATATATAAAATATAAACGTAAAATGTTTAAAACACACATTACACAAAAAACATTTAAAAAACACCAAAATCGGAAGGAAATATTATGACGCAACGTGACGCGTGAGCTTACTACGTCCCACTGCTGATCTGGGAACTTTAACGACGGAACCAGATCAGCTGTTAATGTCAAATGTCATTGTCTGCTGTCGAAACGCTTTGTTTTAAGAAAAAGTTAACTCTAGCAAAATTTTCATGGGATTTCACACTTTACATGCTCAGTATATCAGTTTTTAAGTATAAATGTAAACTTTTAACCATCAAATTTTGAAATTATTATATTTTCATTGACTAAAAATATTTGTTAAAAACTAGGTACTTAAATATACCGGGTGTCCACGGAAGGTGGTTCGCCCCTCTAACTTTTTTGTTTTTCAAGATACTGGAATAAAATTTGGGAGATTTGTATACGACATAAAACTGCATTTTTTAACAGGTGACTCAACATTATGAAACTTCCGGTTTAACCGTAAGTGACATAAACTTTCGATTTTTAAATGGGACACCTGGTATATTTTTCCTTTTTTTGACTCCATATGACATTCTAAATACAACGATGTGTCACTTGTCACTTTTTGTCACCAAGAAAAAATTTTTTTACAAATTAATTGTTTTATCTAGAGGGCTATGAATACCTTAAATCACTTATTTCAGTTCTTTAATCTTGGGAAAAATACAATTTTACTATTTTTGGTCCAATGCTATGTGCTATGTGAAATTTAATCTTTAAAGTTCATGTCACTTCCGGTTAAACCGGAAGTTTTATAATGTTGAGTCACCTGTCAAAAAATGCAGTTTTATGTCGTATACAAATCCAGCGAAATTTATTCCATTATCTTGAAAAACAAAAAGTTAGAAGGGCGAACCACCTTCCGTGGACACCCGGTATTATTAACTACTGGCTATGTTATTGGGTGATTTTGTCGATGACTTATAATAATAATTATTATGATACGTTATAATATATAATTTTTTACCTATGCAATATAAGATTTGTGATATTAAGTCCAATAGTAAATTTAAGTTAAAATTGGAGCAAATTAAAGAATAACAATAAATCAAATAAATTAATCCAATTATTTAGCAATATTTTATATCGATAACAAGGTCTTCTGGCTTATATAATTTTTTAATAGCAGGATGCCAATAAAACTGCTATACATTTATAAAGACATACGAATTGGGAAAGAAAGGAAATTAAATTAAAACCTATTTGGAAATATCTAAGTTAAAATATTTTATAGGTGGATTATTTTATTTTTGGTTCAATGGATATTCAATGTTAAGTTTCTTGCAGCGCAATTTCTTTTAAGTAATTACACAATAATTAATTTTAATTAATATTGTAATTATATCGTCTGTATTATTTTAAAAAAATATTCTTGAAATAAAATGTGTTTTAGTATTTTAATTTTTTTATGGAAATCCAGCTGTCACCGTTCTTCTATATGCTGACAACCAAGGTGGCCATGATAAATCCGTTAAGGGCATCGTTTGTTTCACAAAAAAGTGACAAAGGTTTGCGAAAACCACATCATTCTATCTGTACTAATAACTGAGATACCCGTCAAAAGTGTCGAAAACTGGACACCCTGTACATCGTGAAAGTAAAGCTAGATTGTTTAGACTGACAACGGCAATATTTAAAAAAAAATTGTGTGTCCTTAAGACCAAACGACAGAAGTGAAAACTTCAACAAGGTGAAATTAACAATATCAAATACAATTTTTCAATTTTGTTTCTTTTAGGTTAGGTTCGTAAGCAATCATAAAAATAACATAACCTTGGAATACGGGATAATTTTACTGCATACGATATTTCCTAAAATTGAACAACCCTTGAATTTTTACATCTTCAACAGAAGTCAGAAATCATAATAAATTGGGTCCACGGAATAAGCAATTACGGTAAACCTTACTTCACCCTACGTAAATATATAATTTAAAAAATGCCAGAACATACCTGAGACGCAGACGAGTGTCTATACAACGCACACTGCATAGCAGTTGAATTCGAGCGTTACACAGCCGAGTCTGACGCGTGACGACGACGCGTGACGGCTCAGTTTAATTCAGTGCCCACAAAAAGTGCTAAACGCGCCTAAAGAAGTTTTCACTTCAATAATCATGCCGAAAACTTGCAGTGTTCCAGGGTGCAAATCAAATTACCATAGCTCCATAAATCAAGGTGAGAAACTTTATCTACCTTTAAATTTCCGGCCAGTTATAATCTATAGAAAAAAAATGGTTAAAAGCGATTCCCAGAGACGACTGGACACCATCAAAATAGTAGGTAGTTTACTCCCCACGTTTTGCTGAAATTGGCATAACTTAATTCGCGACGAAGACTATCGTTTATCAAATGGTTCTCTGTATCAAAAATGTACTATAGACGTTATAAAAAAAAAGTCCATTTTTTTTGGTCTTTTTTTCTATTGTTTTTCGCCAACGTGTCCCAATTTTTCCCTGGCCACCTTGCAATATTGGTAATAAAGATAGATTTTTTTTCGAGCGATACTAACGGAATTCTTTTTAAGGTATATCGCACATTCTAATTAAAATCTTAAGGTTTTGCGAAATTTCTTGTTCTCGCATATTTTTGTCTCGTCTCACGGAAAAATCTCTCGTCTCGTCTCGCAGGAGACCGGACCACTCTTGTCTCATTCGAAAAAGTCAGACGAGAGTGAAACACTAATACTATAAAACTATACTACCTATACTTCTACAAAAAATTAAATCCGGTCGCATTATTTTAGTTATTATTAGTAGATGGCTAGATGTGCCGAACTTATTACTAAAAAAACTGTGCGAAATAATAATAAAATAAAATTGACAATTTGACGGATAATTAGAGATTTATTTTTTTCATTTCTCACACAAGCACATTTACGGGCTTTTAACAATTTTACATAAAACATCACATAATTAACGACAGAAGACGTAACTTTGCATAATTTGAAACTAATTTCTTTTCCTAATGCGATAAATTGTATTTTTTTTAAATATGTTTCTTTACAAAATGTCATTCGAAAAATACAGTTACAAGAATATCGGTAATTTTGGTAATTAGCTAATTAGGGATAATAATTATAAATAATCTTAGTGAATCATAACTAAATAAAGTCGATAATAAGTAGTTATTTATGATATTAGTGTTAAAAGCGTAATTTTATGAGAGAGTGACAAGGAAAATTTCAAATAAAATGACACTTTTCATCACATAACATTTTATCCACAAACACTATTAAACAGACACTAAAATGACCAAAAAAATTAATAGTCAAATTCCAGTTAACTACACTGAGAAAAATGATCTAATGCAACAGGTTTGCTAAGCTAAGACATAGTTTGTATTGATAGATTTTTTTTATTAACCCATATTAAATAAATTGCCAGTGTATCAAACCCGCTTTCGTGTTATATTAATTCCAGATTTGCCAGAACAGTGTTTTTATTGGTAGTAATCAGTTTCATTCTGCGCCATCCTGCGATGCGCAGGAGAACCCTTGTTAGCTCTTGACTCTTGCTGCTGTTCATCACGAATGATTAACTATTTATAACCTTTACTTCCAGAAAATAAAACATTTTGTCCATTGTAATAATATAATTTATCGTCAACAGTCAGTAAAGCCGTACATTATCAGAGTGATTTCCGGAAGTAAACGAACATTTTATTTTATTGTAAAATAAAAGTATTTATCTGCCGCCTTTGCGGCAGGTAAAGTATTTTACCCTCCGCAAATTTTCATTTTTCATTTCATTCATTCAATTCGCATTTTTAACATCTTAACATAGTATAAAACAAAGTCGCTATCCTGTCCTGTCCCTATATGTGCTTAAATCTTTAAAACTACGCAACGGATTTTGAAGCGGTTTTTTTTAATAGATAGATTGATTCAAGGGGAAGGTTTTTATGTATAACTAGCGACCCGCCCCGGCTTTGAACTGGTGCAATTTCAGAGAGTGGCATGCCGGGTACTAATATCGGGTTTGTTCGGGTTTGTATTTATACCAGCGGGTTGCAACGCATGCCGGGTACACGCTAGTAGATAATAATCCTCAAACGTTTTCAGTTGGAACTCCTTCGCCTTCAGGAATTAATTTTTATAATACTTCAGGGTGTACGTTCACTTTTAATATAACAAATAATTAGTTGATTTGTTCTATATTTGCTGTTTACTTTGTTATAATAAAATGCGATGAGTTATACCTCAATTTTTTATATTATAAATTCTGAATGGTTGGCGATTAAATTTTGTATGCACCACGTCAGTAAAGTGTCTTTATCGAACTCGCCTTCGGTCGCTCATCTCATAATTTCATAGTCGTCCGATAAAGAATTACTTTACTGCCTTGGTACATAAATAACTATTCTTTATTTTAGAGAGTTTCTGATGCTTTAGGAATTTCTCTCGGAACTAAAAATAAATTGTCTAAAAGGCGTGGAGTCAGACGATGAATATCATAGAAGAAGAAGCAGCAATACTGTTCTCGCATGGCGATAAAGACCACTCCATGAAATTCACGACCATGTCATTATATCCAAAATATATAAACTGTAGAGTAAATAAGGTTCTCACGTTTTTTCTAAACCAGTGTTTATTATTTAACTTTTTCTAATAATATACATATTTTTGTAAGGAAATCGAATCCAAAACCCCTGAACCCCAGCTAAGGCTTAAAACTTTTTCAATTTAAAGAAAAATTCTCTGCAAACCGCTAAACATTGTTTAGTTAGTTATATTATGTATATTCAATACAGACAGAAGAAAAACTTTGTCATAAATATGATATTTTATTTTCAGGCGATTACTCAAAAAAGGGAAAAATACGTGGGTCATACTCAAAAATGGATAGAGAGTGGCTGGGCTACTAACTGCGAGGCGTATAGATGCTAGTAATGTCTTAGCGATCATCATAAATCCAGTTGTATAGGATTATTTTGGTAATGAAGACTGTTAAAATTTAAAATGTTATCTTTTCCGATGAGAAAACTTTTCAGTCTACATATAATGGAAGGATTCGAGTATATAGACCACCAAAATCCCGATATGATCAGAAGTATACTCAAAAAAAGCAAACCAGTGGACGTTTCTCCGTTAATGTGTGGGCATGGATAAGTGTTTACGGTGCAGGTGTATGCTGGGATATTGGTGGAACACTAAACAGTAATATATATCTTCAGATTTTGGAAAATGTTTTTCTTTCTTCGGCCGCGATAGTTTTTGAAGGAAATAACATTATATTTTAGCAGGATAACTGCCCTGTGCATACTGCTAGAAATATAGGAAACTGGTTTAAACAAAACAACGTAGCATGTCTGCCTTGGTGCTCAAGAAGTCCTAATTTAAATCCAATTGAAATCGATTGGGGATTGATGGTAAAAAAATGTACAAAATAAATTTTAAACCACTGAATGAAATAGAGTTACTTGATAAAATAGAAGAAATTTGGGAAGGGCTAACTTCGTATTACACCAGAAGTATTATTTTGTCAATGTCAAGAAGATTACGATTAGTGTTATTATTCAATGGCGCAGCAATTAAATATTAGTATTTTGTTTTTGTTTGTTAATAAATTTACCCTTTTTGGCTTTATACTTTTGTAGTTTTAATGGTATTATTTTATAATTTTCTTATTTCGCGGCTGTAATTTAAACACAAAAATATTTAGAAATAACCATTATTACTTAAGGTAAAAAATCGTACATACAATAATTTACAGCTATGTATAGAGCTGGTGTTCTATCCAGGTATAAGCAGCAAGGTGAGAAACCCGTTTTACCCAATTTTGTTGTAATTGAGTTATGTTATGGGTATAGTGTACGAATTTATATGTCGTGAACTGTACCTTTTATTTGTACCAAATTGAAAGTAAAAGCCAACAAAATTCAAAATCAATTGACTTGCCATATTTCTTTGTTGTTTACATCGAAATCAATTTGTATAGACAATACGCTCTTCGGCCAGCAGATATCGGACATTGTCGAAATCTTATCAACTACCTATATGAATACAGAAAAGTAAAAATAAAAAGACAATTGCTAAAAGCCTTTTTAAGACATCGTCGTGTACTATTGTTTCCATTCACTCCACAAGCATACAAAATGACAATAAAACCCTGATCAGTGAAACTGCAGTAGGAATTCCTATTTCTGGTTACTCCAATTGTACATAAATGTCAATGTTAATAATAAAAAGTTAAAAAGATCCTTGAATTTATGTTTAAAACTAGTATCATAAAATGGCATTTTAGACACTGACCACAAGCGTTAAAAAGTCTACATTTAATAGTGTTTGTAGATCAAACTTATTTAAAAATCTGATATTTACTTTTAGCAATTATCAGAGTGGAGTAGATTATGTGTATTAAAACTTTTATTACTGATTTAAAATGTATTATTGTTTTCGCACCTTAAATCAATAATTATTATAATTGCCGCTCTATTTAATAGTGGGCCGACTGGATGCACAGCGTTGTCATACATCAGGAGCGCCTAACAACAATAAGCTAATTTAAAATAGCAAGGTAATTCTAATGAACCTGTACTAGATTCTTGGCGCAGATAAAGTAAATGTACCAACACATCGTCAGAGCCCTAAAAAAATTGTACTATTTGAATTCATTATTTAATAGAAAGAAATATAGTCATCAGGAAATGATTATCCGGGTCGTTAAAACGTAAAAATAGTTAGCAAAATAATATTTCTCAATTGAGCATAATAGTTTACTTAAAACCGGCAACCGAATTTATTTCGAAGATTTTTTTTTATGAAACGGTCCTTAAGGTGGGAGTATCAACATGCTTGCCAACATGTAACCTATTTCGCGTAGAGTTGTTTATGTTTTCTAGCTTTTACACAAAATTTAAATAAAATCAGTATCGACTTGATATTCTATAGGTAATAATTGACATATTTAATAAATATCGAGGAATTTCATAACTTATTTTAGGAGAATTGTATAGCGAAAAATATCGGGTAAGATTTTTTTTAACATTATTATGTCATTGTTCTTTCACTATACAATTCTCCCAAAATAAAATTAGCAATGAAATAAATTGATATTTTTGTAGTATATCAGATATTACCTAAGTAATGTGCCGACGATACTGATTTTATTTAAATGTTAGTCAATAAAATAATAAACTTGAAAAAATAACGCGAAATAAGTTATAGGTTGGCAATAGAACGAATGACGTTGATAATTTCTTTGGCACACTTGTCTTTTGTGCCAATAACGAGCGATGAGATAAATATTTTGAGACAGAAGTTTGGCTGTCCTGTCAGAAATTTTACTGGTGATATTTAGTGACAGCCGAACGCCTGCAGTTATTTTTAAATATTTGGCGATCGTAAATAGTTTAAAAGTCTTACTTTATTATTTCCAAATAAACAAATAAATCTTGAAATAAATTCGATAGGTTTGGAGCGTTTTAAGTAAATGGTATAACATGTATAAGTCGCGAGTAAAAGCGATAGTGGACTCTCAAGAACAAACCTCGGAACAAACGCTTGTGACGCCTTTGCCATTTCGTTTTTTCATAAATATATCGTTACTTCTTCGTTTTTTTCCAAAAATCAGCCAAATATCCCCCTCGGGCGTATAATTATCTATAGTTTTACGTTAAAGAAGGTTGGAATTATAAATTAATTGATTCAGCCGATACTTGGTGGAAATCCATAATTATAATATTATGGGATACAGTAAAACAAAGTTGAACTTGTAAATTTCCACTATATTTACTAGAAAAATGACATGTTTCGCTAAAACTGTAGCTTCGTCAGATGACAACGTATATAACTGAAATTTAATTGACCAAATCCTAAAAAAGAAAACTTACAAAAATGCTATTGACTTAGTTTTCCCTAGAAGCAAAAACTCTGACCAATTTAAACTTGTCACTTTCATTGGACAACCTAGCAAAGTAGTTGGCAATTTTTTTAACAAACTTGATATAAATGTGTGTTACAAAACTAATAACTCCTTAAGTAAATTTATAAAAAACAATAAAACTAAAAGCGATAAAAACAAAAAATCAGGCGTCTATAAATTAAAATGCAAAGATTGTCCTAAAACATACATTGGCCAAACGGGTAGATATTTTGACAAAATAATACAGGAACATTATAAAATTTTTCTAAAAAATAAAAGACTCAAAGTATGCTAACCATTTACTTGATTATCAACATAATTTCGAGCCTTCCTTTAAAATCTTACATACAGAAAGACAAAGGCTTAAAAATAAATTTGTTAGAATCTATGGAAATAAATAAACTTAAAAATACGGACCTATTACTTTATGATCACTTAGATTTAAATAGTTCACCTTTGTTAAATTTATTCTGTTGACCATATACATATACCTACTTAAGATTTAGTAAATTACCCATACCTATTGTACCTAATTTAATTAAATTTTTAAACCTTCTGTTGGATTTTCCCACTATTGTAACCCTTCCAATGTTTTTATTTACATCTTCAAGAATTAAAATTTTATTTCACCCAATTTTTATTTTTCACCTTTATTAAATCATTGTTATCTGACGAAACTACAGTGTTAGCGAAACATGTCATTTTCTAGGTAAATATAATGGAAATTTACAAGTTCAACTTTGTTTTACTGTATCCCATAATACTATTGGAATTATAAATTTATTAAAAGCAGAAAAGGAAGTATGCGCAAATTTGACATTTCATTTTATGTCTTTAATATTTTACCAATTCAATTTTTTGTAAACTTAAAACTGTTGGTAATTGTTAACCAAACACGGGTATTAGGGCCTTTACTGCCCAATTTAGAGAATTCATAGGAGGGCAAAAATATTTAATTAATAGAGCGATATGTTCGTTACCAAGTTCATCTTTTTCGCCTTTTAAGAAAGGAGGTGGCAGAAGAATAAAAAAAAAACATCTTATTTATGTAAGGAATGTGTATAAAAAAATTTTGTTTATAAAAAATTAAAACCTAATTTTGCTCAACTGCGTTTTTGCGAAGTGTAAACATGACCGTTTAAATAAAAAACTTAAAATGAATCAAAATTATTCTGTGATTATGTTAAAAAATTTCCACTATAATTCACTCTTGGACCTTAATGAAGTTAGCACAGCAACTTGCTTTGAAAAAGATGGGAATGCGTATAATGATTGCCCACTTTTGCGCATACAATAGATTTTTTTGCCCACAATTTGTTTAAAAATAAATCAATTATAAATTTTCGCGGGCCACCGTCCATTGAAAAAGTAAAGTAAGTATAAATGGCAATGCATCAGAAAAAAGCTTTTCGTTTGCCCATGTTTGCCCGACAATTTGTTTTTTCAAAATTAAATTTTTACAAAAATAAATTGAAAAATTAAAAAAAAAAACTTTTTTGCATTAATCCATAGATCTTTGTTAGCCCATGTTTGCCCATCAATCAGTTTTCTCAATATTAAATTTTTACAATTGTTAAATCCCTAAAGAAAATAAATTGCTAAATTAAAAAAGCCAATTTTTTTTCTGCATTAATGGTGGAGCGATTTGTCTGGTTAATTCCGATAGCGAACGAGACTCTAGCCTGCTAACTAGGCGTATTTTGACATCCTAGTGTTCTTTGTTTAGGTTTGTTCGAGTTTGTTTGGGTTTGTCCGTTTTTTTTTTGTTTGAACAATCCCGAACAAACCCAAACAAAGATCTATGGATTAATGCAAAAAAATAGGATTTTTAATTTTGCAATTTCTTTTGTTTATTTAACAATTGTAAAAATGTAAAATCCAGGAAACAAAAATTTATGGATTAATGCAAAAAAATAGGCTTTTTTAATTTTTTAATTTATTTTGTTTATTTAACAATGATTGTAAAAATTTAATATTGAGAAAACTGATTGATGGGCAAACAAAAATCTATGGATTAATGCAAAAAAAAATGGCTTTTTTAATTTAGCAGTTTATTTTGTTTAGGTATTTAACAATTGTAAAAATTTAATATTGAGAAAACTGATTGATGGGCAAACATGGGCAAACAAAGATCTATGGATTAATGCAAAAAAAGTATTTTTAAAAATTTTTCAATTTATTTTGTTTGTTTAACAATTGTAAAAATTTAATTTTGAAAAAACAAATTGATGGGCAAACATGGGCAAACGAACAGCTTTTTTCTGATGCATTGGCATTTATACTTACTTTACTTTTTCAATGGACGTTGGCCCGCGAAAATTTATAATTGATTTATTTTTAAACAAACTGTGGGCAAAAAAATTTATTGTATGGGCAAAAGTGGGCATACGATGGGCAATCATTATACGCATTCCCATCTTTTTCAAAGCAAGTTGCTGTGTTAACTTTATACACCTTACTTTTGGCTACCCACAGCAAACAAATTGCCAATAAAATACATGTGATTCAATGGTGACCTGTCAAAAAAACCTCTCTCAAAAAATCTTAATTTGTAAAAAGTACCGATGTGGAATTTTTAGTCAAATAACAACATTTTGCCCATCAAAAATAGTGTAACAAAAATAAAAGGGGTTAGTAGGTATTTCTCAAAAAGAAGCATTAGATTTGTTTCGCCAGCCACCAAATAAACATTTAAATTACATACACTTATTCGTCAGGTGGCAGCCAAATCCTGGCGAATTATTGTTCGAATCGGTGACGTCAGAAGTGTGCGGAACCGCGCCGGTTGCACCGTTACAGGGCGTTCGGCTTGCCCTGAAGTAGCCCTCCGGGTATCGAAACGTAGCAGACGGGCGTAGACGCATCTCCCGTTTGATGCATCCTACTTCCACATGCAACAACCAACAGTAAAGAACAACATTGATATTGACAGGACTATGACAGCTACTACAAGTCACCTGGTGAAGAGGGCGAAGCCTCCGATGCCAGCAGGCTGTTCGATGGAGAATCCACCTCGAACGGGGATGTTAACAACATTTAGAACCCATTACAGGCCTTCTATAGTCGCTGGAGGTGTCTCCTGGGAATCGAATTATTTATAAGCAATCGTTCCAAAAGTTTTTCACTTGCTGCGTTAAAGAAAAATGGAAATTTAACGTTTTGATCTACCTATACTGTTTAAAGTTCTTCAAGTGTAGATCACCATTTCAAATGTCTTTGGTTTGGTATCGAGTCCTAGTGACGTTCTGTACTAAATAACACTTATTATAGAATTAATTCCAATGATTCAACAAAACACTTTTGGACGGTTCTAGCAATGTAACATTTAATAAAACAGGAGAACGTCCAGGTACACGTTAAGTTATCACTAGTTTTGCACTTCGTTTGACAGTCACTATAAAATGTATTGAAGTGAAAAGCTTAGTCTAAGTTTTGGTTAGCTCACTAAAAGTAGTATTATAAAAAATTGACACTTAAAAAAGTTTTCGTCTAAAAATGGCAGTATTGTCACAAAGTCTTTACGAAGTCCTTTAAAAATCACAGAGTGTCCGCGACAAAATTTCGATTTCACTTGCGCAGTCCTTTTTTTAATCCAGTGCAAAAAATTACGGATAATAATTATTTAAAGTACGGAGGTACTTTGGGCGGAGGTAAGCTGCAATTCTGCTATCACTATTTTTTTTACGCTCGGCTGTTCACAGGTGGTTGTTATACTTTCGAAAGCGAAAGTCGCGCGTCACGCTATAAAAATTATAGTTTATTTGCAATTTCAGCGGTAAACTTTGGCAAAATTTTTGAAAAAAACATCGACTTTCTGTCACCAATTTCCAAAATTTCTCTCTTCGGAAACCTCTTTTCGATGCAGTATCGGTCTGCCTCGCGCGGTTTTAACACACCGGCAGTGACGGTGACTTCGACCGTTCGCTGTTCGATCTACCGGCACTTTGTTCCCCTGCCACAACTTTCAGTTCATTATAAACGGCAAGGCATCGCCGCGACGCCGTGTTACGTCATCGTCGCAGTGACGTCATCGTGCATCGACGCTCCTGGTTTGTTCGACGGAGGGTGTGTTGTGGACATCGCTGGATCGGCTCGTGAAAAGCAGATATACGGGGGAGAAACGTGAGATTTTTCCGTGAGGTGGCACAATACGGGAAAATGTGATTTTGTATGAGGTATTTTCGTTTTAATACGGATCGCACGTTTATGCCAGACACGAACATTTTGCTGCAACGCTTTGAATACGTGTTTATACCGTCGTCGCATAGATGACGCATTTTAAGGTTAAATTCTCAACGTCATTCAATCTATTGCCAACCTATAACCTATTTCGCGTTGATTTTTTGAGTTTATTGTTTTAATAACTAACATTTAAAGAAAATCAATATCCTCGGTACATTATTTAGGTAGTATCTGATATATTACAAAAATATCAATTTATTTCATTGCTAATTTTGGGAGAATTGTATAGAGAAAGAACAATGAGTGACAATGACATAATAATGTTAAAAAAGTCTTACCCAATATTTTTTGCTATACAATTCTCCTAAAATAAGTTATGAAATTCGTTGATATTTACTAAATATGTCAATTATTACCTATAGAATATCAAGTCGATACTGATTTTCTTTAAATTTTGTATAAAAGCTAGAAAACATAAATACATCTACGCGAAATAGGTTATAGGTTGGCAAGCATGTTGATACTCCCACCTTAAGTTAATTAAAGTCTAATATTGTAACTATGTTTTATTAAGAAAGTTATACAGTATTGGGATAAGGGGAAATACACACAAACTACTTCAAAGTTATTTAAGCTATCGTAAACAATTTGTTCAAATTGGGGAAAGAAAAAGTTCGGAAAAAGAAATAATATGTGGAGTTCCACAAGGATCAATATTAGGTCCGTTATTATTCTTAATTTACATTAATTCCGTTTCCAAATTAAACTTAAAGGGCAATATAGTAAAGCTATTTGCAGATGATACAACAATTATTTATTTTGCCGAAACTCTTGCAGAAATGTATTTTGATATTAATAATGATTTAAAAATACTTCTTTCTTGGCTTCAATCAAATAAACTTACCTACGTTAAATTTTACTAAATCTTGTTTTATGTTTATAACTAAAAATAAAATAGATTCCATCATTTAATAATGAAAATATTGAATATTCGAAAAATTTCATATTATGCTGCGACATGATATGCCAAACTAATGAGTAATAAAATAAGTAGACAAATACAAATTTATTTTTGTTGTTTACAAAATTAACAAAGTAAGATTATACAGAAAGAAAAAGAAAAATAATTACATAAATTGCTGAAATTGGCCACCGCCATGCTCCAAGCATAAATTCACACGTCTCTTCATATTTTCGAAAGTGTTGACCAGCATCTCTGGAGAAATGTTACCACATTCTTGGATAATCCTTTCTTTTGTAATTGTTCTAAATTTGCAACTGGTGTTTTAAAAATAGTGTTCTTTAAATGACGAAAAACGAAGTAATCCATAACCGCTAAACAAGGTGATCTAGTTGGGAATTCAATGTCTGATCGAAAACTGATCAATCTGTCGTCGAAATAATTGCGTAAGTGTTAATAGTTTCGGCGGCTGTATGGGCGGTTGCACCGTCCTGTTGAAAATATCCAAAACGTAGTTCGTCAAGTAATTGTTCCAAAAATGGATTCAAAATATTGTCTCTATACCGCTGTGCTGTAACTGTGTCATGAAAAAAAATAGGACCAACAATTCTTCCTCGGGAAACAGCTAACCAGACCAGACACCAATTTTTTGAGGGTGCAATGTGGACTCTACAAAAAAATAGGGATTTTCACTACTCCACATGCGTGTATTCTGAGAATTCACATAACCGGAGAGGTGGAACCAGGCTTCGTTCGAAAAAAATGTCAGGTCTAATAAATCATTTATTCCCAATAAATTTTGGGTAAACCATTGAGAGTAATTCCTGCGTCTTTCAATTTTGTATGTATGTTGTATAGAACCTGTTTCCCTAAACACAGCCACGGTTATTTTCAGGCAACGATAAAAATCCCCAGCAATAAAAGCAACGTTAGGAAAATATTCGTAAAAATCGTCCATGCACAAACCCGGATTGTATTGCCACTCACCATTTACTCTAATCCCGTTTCGAAAATACGCTTCAACCGTGAATGTTTTGTGCTGTTCCGTAAAGCCAATTGTGCAAATTGTTCAAGAAATTGGAAAAATTAGCGATAAATCAAATTACTTGTAACGACTGTCAAAGATGACTGAATAACTGATTGAGTGTTAATTCAGGTAGTTACTGACACCCAACAGGTATTAAGCTCTACGACTAAGCATCACGTCCTTAGATGCAAGCCCCTCTTTGATGCAAATAATTTTTGCTCGCACGGTATAATGCATACTCTGTACTAATGGGGTTTTGGTTTTTATAGGTTGCCATCCACTAATTTGAGTTGGCAACAGCATCATTCCAACTGACGTGCGATCGACGCGCGTCAACTTTGAAAATACAGGGTTTTATTTGGGTTTATTGAAAGGTAAAAAAAAGCTAACAACATGTGGACATAACCAGGCAGCACAACAGTTTATCTTAAACAATTTTTAAAAAATGTTTATGCTATTTATAATATTATTATATAATAACACAATGCACGTAATGAGATTTATTATCTGTTGAAATAGATATCCTCTGCCGCACTTTTCTCACTATTAAACCAAGTATGCACTAAACACAGTAGCATTGTTAATGCCTATAGTTTTAAAAGTTTATGATACACACAATAAATACGCGAACAAGTTCATAACAATAGGCTTGATTGGCTCGCCGACTCGCCGTGGTTCGGTGGGACTCCTGTTTTTGGTCGGCGTTAATATCATTTCAAATATGATTACGACTTTTTTCTAGGGAAAAAATTAAGTCCACAGCAAGACAGCTTTTCCTAGAGATGGTATTTTAATAACACAAAATGTCTATGGAGAATAAGTATTCTACTTTGTTCATAGGTCTGTGGGTGCAGCACATAGCAGCGTTTATATACGTTGGGGGAAGGGAAAATATTGGGTTCATGTGATATTTCGTGTAATGAAGAAAGAAGTCGAATTCCATACAATTTTCCGACGACTCCAGCAGAACAAACCCGAACAAACCCGAACAAACAGAAATTTTGTAATATTATAGAAAAAAAATTGTTGTCGTTAAATAAGCAGAAAAAGCGCCTTTCCGTGCGAGCAAAAATTATTTGCATCAAAGAGAGCCTTGCATCTAAGGACGTAATGCGTAGGCGTAGAGCTTAATACCTGTTGGGTGTCAGTAACTACCTGAGTTAACAATCTATCAGTTATTCCGTCATCTTTGACAGTCGTTACAACTAATTTGATTCATCGCTAATTTTTCCAATTTCTTGAACAATTCACACAATGGGCTTTACGGAACAGCACAAAACATTCATGGTTGAAGCGTATTTTCGAAACGGGGTTAGAGTAAATGGTGAGTGGCAATACAACCCGGGTTTGTGCATGGATGATTTTCACGAACACTTTCCTAAAGTTGCTTTTATTGCTGGGGATTTTTATCATTGCCTGAAAAAGACCGTGGCTGTGTTTAGGGAAGCAGGTTCTATACAACACAAAAAAGGAGCAGGAAGACCTTCTGTAAGAACAGAAGAACTTGTTGCAAACGTTCGTGAAATAATCCAAATACGCCAACAAATTGTATAAGACGCCTGTCCCAAGAAGTGGGAAGATCTTATGGATCATGCAGGACTATTCTTAAGAAGCAGCTAAATTTATTTCCTTATAAAGTGCAAGTATTCCAAGAAATATGTACAAGCCGCAGATTTTGAAAGACGCAGGAATTACTCTCAATGGTTTACCCAAAATTTATTAGAAAGAAATGATTTATTACACCTGACATTTTTTTTCGGATGAAGCCTGGTTCCACCTCTCCGGTTATGTGAATTCTCAGAATACACGCATGTGGAGTAGTGAAAATCCCCATTTTTTTGTGGAGTCCACATTGCACCCTCAAAAAATTGGTGTCTGGTTAGCTGTTTCCCGAAGAAGAATTGTTGGTCCTATTTTTTCCATGACACAGTTACAGCACAGCGGTATTTAGACAATATTTTGAATCCATTTGTGGAGCAATTACGAACTACGTTTTGGATATTTTCAACAGGACGGTGCAACCGCCCATACAGCCGCCGAAACTATTAGCAATTTTTTCGACGACAGATTGATCAGTTTTCGATCAGACATTGAATTCCCACCTAGATCACCTTGTTTAACGGTTATGGATTACTTCATTTTTCCTCATTTAAAGAACACTATTATTAAAACACCAGTTGCAAATTTAGAACAATTACAAAAAAGGATTATCCAAGAATGTGGTTACATTTCTCCAAAGATGCTGGTCAACACTTTCGAAAATATGAAGAGACGTGTGGCGGTGGCCAATTTCAGCAATTTATGTGATTATTTTTCTTTTTCTGTCTGTATATTCTTACTTTGTTAATTTTTAAACAACAAAAATAAATTTGTATTTGTCTACTCATTAGTTTGGCATATCATGTTAGAATATGAATTTGACAAAATTTTACCTAGATTTGGTTAGATATATCGTCCCCATATCATTGTAATTGTGATCTAAACCAAGCCCTATGTTTTTTAATCCAAGCCCTCTTTGATGCAAATAATTTTTGCTCGCACGGTATAATAATATAATAGTAAGCAGTAAGCAGCAGTGGCTCAGCCTACGAGCTCAGGGGAAGTTTGCTGCGTCATGCTGCCTCGCGTTGCACTGAGATGCGACGCGTTGGTGGTAGCACTAGCAATTAATTGCAAGCAAACAATAAAATTATAAGCAGCATTTTGCCGGTGATAAGCTACTCGTTGCAGCTTGGTTGGGAATCGACCTTTATTGTATCGTCACGTGTAATGTGACAACGTGATTAACGCTTCTGGTTAAAAGAACTTGCATAGAGCCACAGGCCTATAAAAAAAGTAGAATATTTAATAGGCTGTATAAATGGTACAATATAATAGCTCTGTAGGAATGGGGATTTGGTTTTTATAGGTTGCCATCCACTAATTTCAGTTGGCAGCATCATTCCACTGACTTTAACTTCGACGAACGTCAACTATGAAAATACAGGGTTATGTTGTTTGGGTTTGTTGCGAGGACAAAACAAATTAGCTAATAAAAATATCTGGACATCATAATAGTATATTAAAGTACACGTTTTATAAAGCATCATTTTATAGCACGCGTCCATGTTAAAAAACGAGCCGCTTGCGGCGAGTTTTATAACGGGACAAGTGCTTAAAACTGCTTTATATAACACGTACTTTATACTATTTTTTCTAATTTGTAGTTTTTTCAATAAAAAACACATATTTAAAAAGAAAATAAATCCTTTAAATTTTGTAAATTTTTATGTCTAAATGTTATGTTGGTAATACTATTTTTTATCAAGTAGCCTATGGACAATAAAAATTATTTTGCGAACTGTCATTTTTTGATTTATTCACCCATTTTCACCACGAGATTCTAAAGTTATTTTAGCGATATGAGATTTGAAATTGGACGGAATACGTTGTGTGATCCTTATACATTTGGTACATATACAGAGCGTTCGGAAATTCGGGCGATTTTGCTATTTTTTTTCGAATTTCAAAAGACGTGATTTTACGTCACGGCATTGCAATTTAGTATAGGGAAGATGGAAAACTCAAATAAAGTTGTAGTTTAAATCAACATTGGAAGGTTAGTAGATTAAATTTTGGATAGGATTTGGCAGAAAATGATAGCTTGAAGCATCTACAAAAGCAAAATAGTTCTCCGTCAATAAAGTTATTATTTAATATGTGTTTTTTAATTAACTAAAACAATACATACAGATTTGTAGATCTAGGCAACCAAACATACATACGTGGGTTCGTGTAGTATTTTGCATATTTGGACTAAAAATTATTAGTTATCTAGAATGCTATGCTAAACGGTGAAAAAAAGCATGTCATGTAGGGACAACCTTTAAATAATAAAATTCGGAGTTCGAAATTGATCTATTACGAACTCGCTAGCGCGTTCGAAATAGATCTGTTTCGAGACAAAATTAGAAAAAAAATTTTAAAAATTTCTTTATGATATTATTTATAATATTAATGTATATATTAAAACAGTGCACCTGATAATTTATTATCTGTTGAAAGAGAAATAGATCCACTGCAGCACTTTTTATGCACCAAACATAGTGGCATTGTTAATACCTATTATTTTAAAAGTTTATACCGGGTGTCCGGAAATGATGAGCAAAAAATTTAGGGTATAATTCTAGACCAAAAATAAATGCTATCTCTTCATACATAAGTTACTAGAACAATAAATTAAACATTCAAATCAAAGGTTCAAAGTGACGTTCTTCCTATTCAATGTATAAATTAATTATTTTTAAAAAATTCGGACGAACTTAAATGCTATGCTATGTTTAAGGTTGAAAATAAATAATGAAAATAATTTTGTATTTATCACATGCAAGCAATGTTATTTTTGCGTTTTTCTCGAAAACGGTTAGATTTATCGAAACAAAAGTAGTAAACCTTTTTTATGTCAAAAGGTTGGTAGAATAAAAGTATCGTAAGTCGAAATGCGCATACAGTGTAGGACAAAAAAGTTGGGACCATTCAAATTAATGTATAGGCCTCATCCCGAAAAAGCCCCATATAAGAGATTTTTTCAAAATATTATGAGCGTGGCAAAAGGTATTGCAAAAAAAACTGCAAATAAAATTTAACTTTAACACCCTGTAAATCAGTTCATAATTAATTTTTGAAAAAATGTTATATGAAGAGAGAGCATTTATTTTTTCACCACTAAAATTTATTTTCCACTTAATAATGGACACTTTACTGCTGACACTGTGTTCTTTTTTGTCTTAATATTAAGGTGTATTACTTTCAAACACAAACTACGTTTTCAAAAATACTTATTTTATGAAGTTACTTGATACAGGGTCAAAAACAAATAAACTTTGCATCACATGCGACCAAATTTTAATAGCCCAATTTTGATTTTGTAGAAAAACACACATTTAATATGGCGCTACTTTAAAGAAAATTTATCTGAAATAAAGCATTGTCAAAACTAAGAAGTTTTATGTAGGTTGCGTTGAGTCTTATTTTGCAAAAGTGGTGCAATTTACAATATATGGGTAAAAAATCAGAATTATCTTATGCAGCTGAAATTTTGCGTGGCTAGAAACTGCATTTAAAAACCTTTTTTTAATAGCTTTTTACGATACCTTCAGAAATAACCCCACTTTGGAATTATTTTTTGAAAAAAAATTAAAATTTGACAGATAATGCGAATCACGTAACTACCATTTTTTTGCTTAATTTTCATCTCGATCGAAGCAGAACTTGATGCCAAAGTCAAATTTCGAATAAAGTTATTAATAAAGAAAAATACCATAAGATGCGAACTTTACTGGTCACACTGTAGGGTTGATAGAATTTAATAATTTGGAAAATTCTATTAAATCTCAAATATTATTAAAACTATTTAAAAAAAACTTTAAAATTACATTTAATTAAAAAACAAAATGATACGTAATATTTGATACAATTTGCAAAATGTTAAACTTTTCTGTCTGTTTTTGTTTAAAGAAGGTTGTGTTTTAAAATTTAAAAATAAATCTATAAAAAGTTGTTTAAAAAAATATCTTTTTATCGCAGGAATTCAAAAACTTATCATTCCCCACGCTTGTTGCACAAATATATATACCAGGAGTGACAACGACGTCAGATTTTAAATTTAATTGCAAACACAAAAAGTTTATCTTGAATTAACATCGGTATTGGCGACCAACGCAAAGATTTAATCTTATTTTAATATCTACTTCCCAATGATCTTAAGGTATAATGTAATTTTTTCTAAACTATAAATATATCATAAAAAATATTAATTATTTAACTAGCTAAGAATACGATTAAAAACAGCATTGTTTTAATATTCGCCTTATCGTAATGAAAAATCTTAAATACCATAATAATTTCTTGAAAGCTGCTTTACATAAATCAGAATAAAAGGCCTTCCTAAAGCTGTCATCCCGTTACGTAACGATAAATGCAAATTAGAGACAATGATAGGGATCTTCTCTGGAATTATTGGCCGGCAGTAAAACAACGAACAGGTACGTACTTAAGATTTTTGAAGTGAAAACTTCTTTAGGCGCGTTTAGCACTTTTTGTGGGCACTGAATTAAACTGAGTCGTCACGCGTCACACTCGGATGTGTAACGCTCGAATTCAACTGCTATATTGAATCCGAACTGACCCTGACCCGAATGAACGTTATATGCAAGAGCATGCCGCAAACAGTGTGCGTTGTATAGACAATCGTCTGCGTCTCAGGTATGTTCTGGCATTTTTAAAATTATATATTTACGTAGGGTGAAGTAAGGTTTACCGTAATTGCTTATTCCGTGGACCTAATTTATTATGATTTCTGACTTCTGTTGAAGATGTAAAAATTCAAGGGTTGTTCAATTTTAGGAAATATCTTTTTTCGTATGCAGTAAAATTATCCCGTATTCCAAGTTTATGTTATTTTTATGATTGCTTACGAACCTAACCTAAAAGAAACAAAATTGAAAAATTGTATTTGATATTGTTAATTTCACCTTGTTGAAGTTTTCACTTCTGTCGTGTGGTCTTAAGCACACACAATTTTTTTACTAATTTTAATGATAATATTTGGCTTGCTAAAGTGGTATTAACTTCTGGCAAACTCCAAGTTGCACTGGCATTTTTTGTGAGTTTGAGAGAATAAATAATATGTTTAGATGCGCGCAATAAGGATAACAGATCAATCAGTGCTGCAGGCGTGCGGCGTGAACAACGCATGGCGAGGCTAGAGAGGAGATTTTTTATGCTACAGAAATGCAGGAGGTATACACTTCAGTAATTCAATAATATCGTGCGAGGAAAAATTATTTCCATCAAAGAGGGCTTGGATTAAAACATGTAGGGCTTGGTTTAGATCACAATAATATGGGGACGATATATCTAACCAAATCTAGGTTAAAATGTTGTCAAATTCATATTATGACATGATATGCCAAACTGATGTATGTGATGTAATGTAATAAAATAAGTAGATAAATACAAATTTATAAGAAGATAAATACAAATTTATTTTTGTTGTTTACAAAATTAACAAAGTAAGAATTTACAGAAAAAAAAAAGAAAAATAATTACATAAATTGCTGAAATTGGCCACCGCCATGCTCCAAGCACAAATTCACACGTCTCCTCATATTTTCGAAAGTGTTAACCAGCATCTCTGGAGAAATGTTACCACATTCTTGGATAATCCTTTCTTGTAATTATTGTTCTAAACTTGCAACTGGTGTTTTAAAAATAGTGTTCTTTAAATGAGGAAAAACGAAGTAATCCATAACCGTTAGTTCGTTGAACGTCCTGTTTAAAATATCCAAAACGTAGTTCGTCGTACATGTAATTGCTCCTCAAATGGATTCAAAATATTGTCTCTATACCGCCGTGCTGTAACTGTGTCATGGAACAAAATAGGACCAACAATTCTTCTTTGGGAAACAGCTAACCAGATACCAATTTTTTGAGGGTGCAACGTGGACTCTACAAAAAAAAAGAATTTTCACTTCTTCACATGTGTATCCTGGGAATTTACATAACTGGAGAGGTGGAACCAGGCTTCATCCGACAAAAATGTCAGGTCTAATAAATCATTTCTTCCCAATAAATTTTGGGTAAATCATTGAGAGTAATTCTTGCGTCTTTCAAAATCTGCGGCTTGTATTTCTTGGAATACTTGCACTTTATAAGGAAATAAATTTAGTTGCTTCTTAAGAATAGTCCTGCATGTTCCATAAGATCTTCCCACTTCTTGGGACAGGCGTCTTATACAATTTGTTGGCGCATTTTGCATTATTTCACGAACGTTTGTTCTTACAGATAATCTTCTTGCTCCTTTTTTGTGTTGTATAGAACCTATTTCCCTAAACACAGCCACGGTTCTTTTCAGGCGATGATAAAAATCCCCAGCAATAAAAGCAACGTTAGGAAAATGTTCGTGAAAATCGTCCATGCACAAACCCGGATTGTATTGCCACTCACCATTTACTTACAATAACCCCGTTTCGAAAATACGCTTCAACGATGAATGTTTTGTGCTGTTCCGTAAAGCCCATAGTGTGAATTGTTCAAGAAATTGGAAAAATTAGCGATGAATCAAATTACTTGTAACGACTGTCAAAGATGACGGAATAACTGATTGATTGGTAATTCAGGTAGTTACTAACACCCAACATGTGTTAAGCTCTACGGCTAAGCATTACGTCCTTAGATGCAAGGCCCTTTTTGATGCAAATAATTTTTGCTCGCACGGTATTAATCTGTGCGGCGAGAAGTGAGGTTTCTGTTCTTCGAACAATCTCGTTGAATTTGCATCGTAACTTATTCCGGCTCTGCTTCTAAGTCAAACAATGAAACTTTTCGTGCCATCATGAAACTTTGTAACGGACCCATTTATCAGGCTCATGTGCCCCACACACCCGCGCCCGATGTGACGTCATAACTACTACCGCATCGGTGACGTAACCAATTGTGCCTGAAGGGAGAGCAGGAATCGCGCATGCTGAGGTTTGTTCGAACAGTGTGTTTAACTTCTTGGTTACACTGAAAAAAATGTTGAGCTACATTTGATTTTTAATGATTTACACTGAAAGCAAATGGCCAAAATGGCATAATAGCACTGAAATTTTATAGTCTGTTTCTTATTGCCTGACAGCTAAGAACCCTCATTAAAAATGCAAAACACAAATTTTAGCATACCGGGTGAACATATTATTTTTCATTCGAAAAAGGTTTTGTCTGTTTTCTTCCGCCAAACTCATCCCCAGACGCGTTTCGCCGTTTACGGCTCATCAGTGAGGCTCAGTTTGACAGAAGGAAACAGGGCTCGAAGACAAATCACTTGTCAGGATCGATTATCGACGGGAATTATAGAACCCGATGCGACATCTTGCGTCCCAGTACGGTACCTTAGAAAAGGTCAGTCGTAAAAGGATTATTCTGTAAAAACAGAAAATTTTGCAAGTGCGCTCACAAAACCGGTACAAGCGCCGGACCACAGATATTAATTCGAAAAAGGTTTTGTCTGTTTCCTTCCGCCAAACTCATCCCCAGACGCGTTTCGCCGTTTACGGCTCATCAGTGAGGCTCAGTTTGGCAGAAGGAAACAGGGCTCGAAGACAAATCACTTGTCAGGATCGATTATCGACGGGAATTATAAAACCCGATGCGACATCTTGCGTCCCAGTACGGTACCTTAGAAAAGGTCAGTCGTAAAGGGATTATTCTGTAAAAACAGAAAATTTTGCAAGTGCGCTCACAAAACCGGTACAAGTGCCGGACCACAGATATTAATTCGAAAAAGGTTTTGTCCGTTTTCTTCCGCCAAACTCATCCCCAGACGCGTTTCGCCGTTTACGGCTCATCAGTGAGGCTCAGTTTGACAGAAGGAAACAGGGCTCGAAGACAAATCACTTGTCAGGATCGATTATCGACGGGAATTATAGAACCCGATGCGACATCTTGCGTCCCAGTACGGTACCTTAGAAAAGGTCAGTCGTAAAGGGATTATTCTGTAAAAACAGAAAATTTTGCAAGTGCGCTCACACTATTATTTTTCGCCTGAAAGTATATCTTTTTAGTAACAATACAGGCAGTTTAAACACTATATAGATCAGTGGCGGCTCGTTCATAAAGGGCTGTGGGGCGCCGCCCTCCCTGCAATTATTTCAAACAGAATCCAAAAATACTTTTCTTAAAAAACCAATAAAGCAATGTATGTAAGCAATCCATTAAAATAATTCAAACCAAACATAGCCCTATTCCAGCGGGTAGGTTATACTAAGCGCGGGCATAAACCAAACATAGCCCTATTCCAACGGGCAGGTTATACTCATAGACAAGCGAGTTCCGCGCTCTCAATGTTATACAAAGCGCGGGCGGGCGGGGGCGACCGATTATCCGTCCCGATTCAACGCGGCTTCTCGATGAGTTGCCATGACGACAAAGGCGTGACGTCACCTACACATCGCACAACGAGCGGCCACGGACGAGCTCCAATTTTCCGCGCCCAACAACAGCTGTTCGCGATGCCACGGTAGAATAATCGATACATTATGTGCTCTGAGGAGGCGACCTGTCGATGCCGCTAGGCGCTAATGTTTTGTTTATTTGTTTTGATTTGATTTATTAGTTACGTTATAAAACTTATAGAGTTGGAAAATGTCGTGTAATATGAAGGTAAGTGATTTACAGAAGCTTGTGTTTAGTTTTCTGAGCTTAAGTAAAATACTTGATTTAAAAAATGCAGGGCGGCCACTAGAAATTGAACATAGTACAAGTGCAATCAAAATGTAAAAGTAAGGCACAGTTTACGCGTAAGTTTGACAAAGAAATATATAATAAAAAATCCTGAATAGGTATGCGGTTGTGAGGACAAAAATTCTTTTTTTTTGTTTCGTGTGTCTTCTTTTTGACGGGGATGATAATTGGACTATAAATAGAGTGCAGGACTTAAAACATCTTTCAGAGAAAATAAAAAAACATGAAAATAGTGCAAAACATCGTCATAATGTGTTAAGTTTTGAGATGTTAGGGAATATAAATTCCTTTTGTTTCCTGCCCGTGTTGTAAATAAATTATACCTAGTAAAAACTTTATCTGATTTAGTTCTAGCCGATACCATACTTTAACAAAACAAGGTGATAGTGAAATAGTGTATCTTTTTAAGAGAACAGTCTGCCAAAAAATTCGACCGTTCCCATTTTTTTAATGGAGTTAGCTGTCCTCCTAAATTGTAATATTATGGTACGTTCTTATTTTCATTTTTTTTTGGTTTCTATATGTAATTTTTATTTATAATTTATATTTATTCGTATTAAGGTGTGCAAAAAAGATTTGTATATTTAAGTGAATTAATTTTATTTTCTCAATACAAAAACAGTTTATACTTTAAAGAGTTAACAAATTAAAGGCCTAGAAAGGTGTCTTCACTATCACTAAATTCGAAGGATTCATTTGTGGAGTCAACCGAAATTAGAAGTGGTTCTACCGTTTCTTCCATCAGGTTGTCTATGTCCCACTTTTTTTTCCTCTTTTATAACAATTTATAACACTATAATTTTAATTTGAAGAAATAGTCCATGCTCAAAGTGGAGTCGAAAGTATGAAAAGGGAAAGAAAAACACAAAGTCTTCCTCCACAAGTTTAATGGAAAAAAATTCCAAGTATTAAGGGTCTCTACATGTTTCGAACGTAGAAACGTTCATCTTCAGGAGACAGAAAGTTTTAAATCTATGCTGATGGTGTTAGCAAAAGAGAAACTGAAATTTAGAACCTTAATGGAGCTTTATGGATTTAAATAGAAGTGTAAAAGAAACATGAAATATTTGGTAGTGGCGAAACCACAGAGCGATTAAAACATAATGAAGGGTTGTGAAACAACCAAAAAAGTGGGGAAGAAGAAAACCTGTCTAGGTGTCGAGGCTTATTTAAAATTTTTTAAAAATTTGTTATTAAAGGAACTAATAAAGAATATTGTAGACATTATGAAGGTATACACCTTGTGTTGTCGTATAAAATTGTTATAAAAACAGAACTTTTTGGGGTCGTATAAAATTGTTATAAAAACAGAACTTTTTGGGGTCCTGAGGAGGACATAATTTTACCTCATTTTTATATTGTTCAACTATTTTGGTTTCTATATGTAATTTTTATTTATAATTTATATTTATTCGTATTAAGGTGTGCAAAAAAGATTTGTATATTTAAGTGAATTAATTTTATTTTCTCAATACAAAAACAGTTTATACTTCAAAGAGTTAACAAATTAAAGGCCTAGAAAGGTGTCTTCACTATCACTAAATTCGAAGGATTCATTTGTGGAGTCAACTGAAATTAGAAGTGGTTCTACCGTTTCTTCCATCAGGTTGTTTATGTCCCACTTTTTTTTCCCTCTTTTATAACAATTTATAACACTATAATTTTACCTCATTTTTTATATTGTTCAACTATTTTATACACAGCAAATGATGGGGTCTTTAATAGACTCCAAGTTTTGCAAAATAAAGCTATGCGTATAATTTTAAATGTGGATAAATATACGAAAATAAATTTAATGTTAGAGAAACTTCAGTGGTTAAATGTTAAAAATTTAATATTTCTTTTGATTTGTACTTTTATTTTTAAAATACAACATAACTTACTGCCTTCTCATTTGAAAGATTTTATAACTCAAAATTTTGAAAATCATAACTATTCAACCAGGTATAATAAAGATTTTTGTCTAGGTAGGGTATCAAAACATTTGACATATAAATCGGTTTTCTATAAAGGATTAAGTGAATATAATAACTTGAATATTTTAATTAAATCACAGACCTCTTTGAAAAATTTTAAAAAATCATTGAAAAATTATTTATTTAAAAAACAAAATAGTGACTGATAAAATTTTTTTACAGATGATATTGTTAAATTAGTTCAAATATTTTATATAACTTGTTAAATTGTAGCACATTGCTAAATAAATCTTGTTACTACTACTACTACTACTACATGTTGTATAGCTTCTTTCCAATTTTCTTTCGTTGTAATGTTTAATGAATACTTCAATCATAATATCTTTTCTATCCAATAATATTGAAATTCGGTTGTGTTTTTCCCCAGAAAAATTTAATTGATGTAAAATTTGCCACAATTTTTTTCTTCCTACGCTGGGAAAAGGCTCGTCTTCTTTTACAGCATTTATAATTTCATCTAATGTCGGGATCTCTCTATTAAAATAAAAATTATGTACTTTTCTTCTTAATACTTTTCACATCTCCATCAATTTGTTGAGGAGGGGCTACAGTTCCAGATTTTCTTTCTCTAAGAAGCTTGTTGATTCTCTATGCTGATGCACATGCTGATACTAAGTTTTAGCCGGAGGCTCGTGTTTTAAGAATCCGAGAGTAATAACTATAGCCATTATACGCGAGTCAAATACTATACTTTATCTACGACTATTTAGTATTCAAAAAATTAGAAAATGCATTCAGAGCAACAAATTTTATTACAATAGGATATTTTTACATAACAAGGTAATATTATTAGTATACAATTCAACAATGTTAACAATAATTAAACAAAATACAATTAATTATTTCTAATTTTTCCTAAAATTTATTGTAACATTAGAGCAATAATTATAAAAATGAATGGGAGCAGGAATATTACTTATATTCATATCGTTTTTATTAGTAATGGAAAAAGTTTCGGAGCTACCATTATTTACAGGGTAGATATAGATGGGCATAAATTTGAGTTTAGTTCTTTTACAATTTTATTAGCAGCGTCTATTTTAGTTTTTTTTTGAATCAGCAATATAACCTTCAGCTACGGAGGCCGATTTCCAACCTCCATGATGTTTTAGGGCTGTTATAGTTGCTCCTCCGTCAGGGACCGTGAATTATGAAATCTCATAATCCACGGTTGTAGATTATGATTAACTATGGTAATATGAACCACATTATATATGTACTAACAAACACATTATGCTTCTATTATTAAATAGTCGTAGATAAAATAATTTTATTAAATTATAATGCACGGTCTTTAATAGGCCAATCATGATTTATCCTCAAATTTAAAAAAAAAATCTTTTACACATCACCGTTTGACGTGCTTTTCACAACCGACCATAATTAATTTCAGCTTTAATAATAATTATTAGAACATTACCGTCCGTGTACCACTATGCAGCCGACACTTTCTACTGTTACAAGATTTAAGAGTACCAATTATTGTATTTTTTTAAATAACGAATTTACTTTAATCTACTGAAGTGTTGTGACACTAAAAATAGATAAAAATAAATACCTTTTTAGATTTCCATTGAGCCTAATGAATAAAAATTAAGCAATTACTTTTTAGTAAAAGCCATTGCTTAACTAGCAAATGCTATAAGTAAAAGCAATTGCTAGATCTAGATATAAATACAATTTTGAAGCAATTGCTGTTTTCTTACACCTCTGTAGCAAATGCTTATTCAACACAAGTTCAGACGTGTCTTATCCAGTTGTTCAGATTATAGATTTCATGTTCAGTTTGGTGCCTAATTTGCAAAAGAGTTGACGTAAATACAACAACGTTGGTCTACTTATTTAGTACAATAGTAATCTGTTACGTTTCTGTGGAAAATAGGAAACCTATATTTTTGATATGGCAGAATTCAGTGAAAATGAGGAAAGTGATACTTAGTAGTGATGAAGAAATTAAATACAAGCAATTGATATTCGTTCACAAATTGAAGGAACATAAATAAATATCTTTGCGCACAAATGTTTAGCTTCCACAACTGCTTCAGCACTTGTAATTTGGTGAACACCGAGTTCTTCACCTAAAATTTTGAAAGCCCGGATCCGACAATTTCCGCAGAAATACTTTAGTCTTATTTAAAGGCGACAGTGTACCCCTTTTACCAGTATCAGTCAAAAAATAATTTGCCAACCACTCAACATTTTTGCAGTTAAATCGATATAACTTTCTGAAATCATTATATCTGCAATTTTTACGTACACTGTAGATTTTTCTTTTACGGACGTTCATATATTCAGCCAAAATTGAAGACACAAATTAAGAGCAAAGCACGTGCACGTGTATTCCGCGGAAAACTAAAGTTGACTAGGTACTACCAAGCAAATGATGCAGGGGTCGACCTACCTTAACCAGTTGAAAGCAATTCCTACACTAGAAAAGGCAATTTCTTAATTTATTCATCACATTTTAACCAAACGATAGCAATCGCGTCTATTTTTAAAGAAAAAAACATTGACTAAAAGCAATTCCTGCACTTTTAAGCAATTGCTGGACGCAAAAGCAATTACTTTAGTTTTTATTCATTGGCTTTCAAGAAATTACCTCGATTTATTCATTACCATTGTACCTTTTACTTGATGATATGCAGTGATTTTCCTAACGGGACGTCGAGACTGACAAGTGTGACTTGTGCTTCTAAACTGACCGTTTTTAAAAAGTGGTTAGAGTTCTGAACAAAAAAATAATACTTTCCTTGCAACAGTTTAAAAATTCGTAAGAACAACATGCTGCTGAGGCTAACCACCAGCTTTAGGCATTCTCATACAAGCCCACTCTCAAAATTTATTTTCTTGAGATAATTAGGAGAGGAATAATTTTCAACTTTAACTCTTTTCTACGTAGATCCGCACTTGAATTTGGCCATTATTTCAGTTCCTTAATTATTCATTCATAAATCTGTTTTATCATAAATTGTTTGACAATTAAACCTTTTTTCAACTATGTCATCCAACATTATAGCCAAGCTCATTTTTTGCATGGTTCTTATATAAAATACCGACAGCATCATTTGTTAAAAGATACAAGACTAGCACCTTAACAAATAAAATTAGTTACAGTTGAATGCTCGAGTGCCTTTTGGATTCGTAGGCGGTAACACTTAGTTAATAATGGAGGATTCACAATAATTTATCTTAATAGTCTAGCGTTGTTTCTTCTCTAAGATATTTTCCCGATAAACCACAAATCAGTAACAAACTAGGTTATACCGTGCGAGCAAAACTTATTTCCATCAGAGAGGGCTTGGATTAAAAAACGCTTGGTTTAGATCACAATGATATGGGGACGATATATCTAACCAAATCTAGGTTAAAATTTTGTCAAATTCATATTATGACATGATATGCCAAACTAATGAGTAATAAAATAAGTAGACAAAAACAAGTTTATTTTTGTTGTTTACAAAATTAACAAAGTACGAATATACAGAAAGAAAAAGAAAAATAATTACATAAATTGCTGAAATTGGCCACCAAGCATAAATTCATATGTCTCTTCCTATTTTCGAAAGTGTTGATCAGCATCTCTGGAGAAATGTTACCACATTCTTGGATAATCCTTTCTCGTAATTGTTCTAAATTTGCAACTGGTGTTTTAAAAATAGTGTTCTTTAAATGAGGAAAAACGAAGTAATCCATAACCGTTAAACAAGGTGATTTAGGTGGGAATTCAATGTCTGATCGAAAAATGATGAATCTGTCGTCGAAAAAATTGCGTAAGTAGTTAATAGTTTCGGCGGCTGTATGTGCGGTTGCACCGTCCTGTTGAAAATATCCAAAACGTAGTTCGTCGTCAAGTAATTGCTCCACAAATGGATTCAAAATATTGTCTCTATACCGCTGTGCTGTAACTCTGCATGGAAAAAAATAGGACCAACAATTCTTCTTCGGGAAATAGCTAACCGGACACCAATTTTTTGAGGGTGCAATGTGGACTCTACAAAAAAATGGGGATTTTCACTACTCCACAACAAAGCTTCATCCGACAAAATGTCAGGTCTAATAAATCATTTCTTTCCAATACATTTTGGGTAAACCATTGAGAGTAATTCCAGCGTCTTTCAAAATCTGCGACTTGTATTTCTTGGAATAGTTGCACTTTATAAGGAAATAAATTTAGCTGTTTCTTAAGAATAGTTCTGCATGTTCCATAAGATCTTCCCACTTCTTGGGACAGGCGTCTTATACAATTTGTTGGCGTATTTTGCATTATTTCACGAACGTTTGCAATAAGTTCTTTTGTTCTTACAGATAGTCTTCCTGCTCCTTTTTTGTGTTGTATAGAACCTGTTTCCCTAAACACAGCCACGGTTTTTTTCAGGCAATGATAAAAATCCCCAGCAATAAAAGCAACGTTAGGAAAATGTTCGTGAAAATCGTCCATGCACAAACCCGGATTGTATTGCTACTCACCATTTACTCTAACCCCATTTCGAAAATACGCTTCAACCATGAATGTTTTGTGCTGTTCCGTAAAGCCCATTGTGTGAATTGTTCAAGAAATTGGAAAAATTAGCGATGAATCAAATTACTTGTAACGACTGTCAAAGATGACGGAATAACTGATTGATTGTTAATTCAGGTAGTTACTGACACCCAACAGGTATTAAGCTCTACTGCTAAGCATTACGTCCTTAGATGCATGGCCCTATTTGATGCAAATAATTTTTGCTCGCAGCTTACTTTTACCAAACAATGATAATAATAATATATAGGTATACAGTGTGTCCAAAAAAGTATGCAACATACGGGAAAGTCTTTTATCCCCGATTTCTCAGAAAATTTTATTCTTAATAAAAGTTGGTGCATGCCTTAAAACTATAAATGGATATTTCATATTTCACCTGCGAATAATAGTAAGGGAGCAAATGCCATTTTTTTAAAATTGCCTTAAGAGTAAAGTACCTTAATTCCTAGAAATACAGCATAATTTTATATGGAAATGTTCTTGCAAATTAGGAAGTTAGTTCAAATACGAAATTTTAGTTAGGTATTTTTAATATATTTATTAAATAACTTAAACGTGGGTTTATAATAAAAATGGATTAAGTAGTTGCAAACTTTTTAAAATCTTTCAATGAACCGGGCCGGTTTAGATATAAGCGTGTTGCACGCGTACTTAAACACATTTTAGCCAACTTCTGTTTGAAACTAAATTATGATAGAATCCAACTCTATTCATATTACTGGAAATAATTAATAATTTATTTGTCATTTTCATCCAGTACGCTGAAGTCCAAAAACCTATTTTAAAGAAATGCATATAAAAAAAATTAAAAATTGACACACCTAACACAAATTTCGTATTTGGACTAAGTTATTAATTTGCAAAAACCTTTCCATATAAAATTTTGCTGTATTTCTAATAATTAAGGTACTTTACTCTTAAGGAAATTTCGAAAAAATGGCATTTGCTCCCCTACTATTAGCCGCAGTTGAAATATGAAATATGCATTTATAGTTTTAAGGAATGCATAAAGAATAAAATTTTCTGAGAAATTGGTGATAAAAGACTTTCCCATATGTTGCATACTTTTTTGGACACACTGTATATATTTTGAAAATTTTGTTTTATAAATATTATCTATATTTCAAGGCTAATCATAAACAAGAGCTTTTATATGGTATAAAGATAAATTGTCTAAATATAGAGTTAAACACTATATTATATATTATATTATAATTATTCAAACCTCAAAAATACTAATTAACTGAAATACAATTTCAAGTTTACTTTTAATTTATTTTTACGTGTAAACAGATAAAATTTGTCCCAAATTCTTGCCAAAAAATTGGAATTTCTTCTCAATTTTTGATCAAAGGTAGTGATTTCTGGTATTTTTAGTAGTTGCAAACCTATATCGGATTTTGAGGATAGAAAATTGTTTTTAAGGTTTTGTTTTTTAAATTTGTTTAAAAATGATTCGTCATCGTATTTTTAGTTCGAAAAGAAAGAGAACAAGTCAATTAAACCAGTCTTATATATCGAATATAAAAAACAAACAAAACCCAGCAAAATAACCAACCTTCCATGTTATCGCGACCTAACCTCATGTCAAATATAAGTTAGTATATAACTTGTATTGATTTTTACAATTTGGCAAAAACTTGGGTACGTTTTAAAACATTTTCAAGCACAATTTCTTGTTCAAGAATTTGAAAAGTTTTTGCGCGAGAACTTGAGCCGTGGAATACTTTCACCCTTGGATAAATATAAAAATACCTAGGTATTTACTTTTTTCTTTTATATAATATAGGTATACACAAAAGTGTATTTTAAACTTCATGAAGCAATATATTGCCCGAAAAATAGGCGTACCTAATTAGATTGCAGGGCTGCAAATGAAATATACCAAAACATGCATCGGGATAATCTGTCTTGGTATATGTTTCTCTTTATTTTCATACCTTAGTTGTGTAGCCTAGGCCTCGTTAGATGTGTTTAAATTGACCATAAAAAAATAAAGTTATATATCAAGTTACGAAATACCCAGTAGGTATTTTAACCCCTATTTGGGCATAACAATATAATACAACGGCTGTTACTAGTCATTGTTTATATATTCCAATCGAAGTCACTAAAAGCATAAACACAATTTATATAACTACACAAAAACTAGAAATCCGTAAATATTAAATACCCACAATAAACAACAAGGAATCCACCGAGAAAGCTTAAGACACAACAACAAAAATGGCGCCGCGCCGGTTTTGGAGTGTATTTTGAGCATGTCGATAAAGAAGGACAGGCCAATAACACGAGGTTTGTGCGCATGCCCGATGCTGTTGGGAGCCGTGCGCTTAGGCGTATATTTTTACCCATGAAACTTAATTTTTGTTTGTTGTAAATGTTTATGAGCCGGCTTTATGTTGGTCAGTCCTGCCTTAGGCCAAAATTTCTGCAAAATATCTATTTATTGTGTCTTACCAACAATATTTAAACATACATGCCAAATTGCAGAACAATTTTTTTAGCAAAAATCACCCTGAATCGCTTCCTAAGGAAATAAAGGGTGCTGAAAGTCCTTCCTTTCATATTTCCAAGTACACAAAAATTGCCATAAAAGACAGACACCACTGCCAAATTTATGGCGCCTTATTAAGCTTAAAAAAAATACGAATCGTTCCAATAACAATCTCTGTTGCTGAAAACTAAAAGAGTGGACGCCTTAACATTTAAAATTTGTAATGGTTGAATGCTTCAGTGCTTTTAAGTTTGGTGGGCGGTAACTGTGTAAACAATGGAAGATTTATAATTTATTTTAATATTCTATTAAAAAAGTGTAATAAAGTTGTTTCTCATAACCCCTATCCTTCCTGATCGTGTTTTATCATTTTTTTTTTAATGATCAATAAGGTTGGAAAATTTAGATTTATTAAAAAAAATTCCCTGTATTTTACATATTTAAAATTTACCAGATAAACTACATGACCTCTTATAAACATATCCAGAATACAGGACAAAGACATCAATATCACGAATGACAGCATTTAACAGAAACAAAATATGCGTACACCGGCGAAAACAAAAGGTGACAAATCAGGATCATTGTCATCTGAAAATAGAGTGGCAACAGCTAGAACGAGATCATTGTAATGAAAATGTAGATATATTTCTCCAGTGAGGTTCTTATTGAAGAAAAAATGATCCAATTACCCTATTTCTTTACCCTATTTCTAACAATGGCCGCCCATACATTAACCTTTTTATTATACTAGGTGCGGTTTTCTATGAATTAATGAGGATTTTTCTGTGCTCAGTATCTGTAGTATTATCTATTAACCTGACCATTTAAAGAAAACGTAGCTTCATCTAGAAAACAAGTTCTTTGGAAAATCCGTGCGTGATTATCTGTTGCTCTTGCTTATCGTCCAATAACTCCTGTACCGGGTGGCCAAATAAGAATGGACACCTGCCTTATCTTGGGAACCGTTTGTCATAAAGTTTTGAAATTCAAAAAATTATTATAAAATCGACCAAGAGAAATTGCTGGAAATTATTTTTAAATTCCCAAATTTACCGCTAGAGGGCGTCTCACCAATGACTAAGAGATTATCGGATTTTTATAGATAATATGCCAAATAAAGTTATAACAAAAATTCGGTATGTTATTTGTAGGAATATATGAAATAACTTTGCTTTAATACATTTTGTTCTAATTCTCCAAATAAATCGAGGGGAGGAGGGGAACCTCCTTTAAAAGAAATACTCCGGTTTTCCTCAACCGAATTTGATAAACTTAGTCTCGTTTAAAAGATATTATCCCATATTAATATTTAAAATGATGTGTGACTATTTTTTGTTATATCCGTCACCGCTGGAGGGCGTTATTTGCACAATCATCATATTTTTCAATTTTTTTCAAAAATTTTAAATGGAACCATATACAGGGTGTCCGGAAATGACAATGAAAAATTTTAAGGTATGATTCTACATAAAAAGATATGAAGAAAAGTTCATATTAACATAGGTCCGGAAATGCTTCCAGAGGGAGCTACAGGCCCTTGAAGATTGTATCATAAAAGTGGTTTTTATTTAATTTATTAGGATCCACTTACAATACAGGAATTAACTTCTACGTATAAGTTAGAGTGATTAAAGGTCACTCCTTAAAAATACCAGGTGACCTATAATTGCAACCAGTGGCGTGGGAACAAAGGGGTGGTTAGGTATTTAGGGTTATATTTTTTCGCCGAGTGTATTTTCGCTATCTTTTAAATACATTATGATCATTTGAACATTTTTACGTAAAAAAGGTTCCCTTGGTATAAAGTCGTATAGTCGACCGTTTTCGAGATAAACGGACTTTAATGCTCAGATTTTTTTTATAGGGTTACCTAAAATCCTTAGTATACGAAGTACCAGTTCGCAGCGTTGAAGAATTAGAGCAGCGGGTGTTTGCTTATTGTGAAGTTATAAGAATTAAACCTAGTATTTTTAGAAAAGTTAGAAGATCTATGAGAAAACGAGTTCGAGGATTTGAAATGAACGGAAATCATTTTCAACACTTATTATAAAATTAATAATAACATTGAAAAGGATTTAAAAATTTAGGGACAGCGTTGCTTTTATTTTGTTATTGATTTGTTGGTATTTTCATTAATAAAATTATGATTAAAAAAAAATCTGAGCATAAAAGTCCGTTTATCTCGAAAACGGTCGACTATACGACATTATACCAAAAGAACCTTTTTTACGTAAAAATGTTTAAAGAACCATAATTTATTTAAAAGATAGCGAAAATACACTCGGCGAAAAAATATAACCCTAAATAACTAACCACCCCTTTGTTCCCACGCCACTGGTTGCAATTATGGGTCACCTGATATTTTCAAAGAGTAACCTCCAATCACTCTAATTTATACGTAGAAGTTAATTCCTGTATTGTAAGTAGATCCTAATAAATTAAATAAAAACCACTTTTATGACACCATCTTCAAGGGCCTGTAGCTCCCTCTGGAAGCATTTCCGGACCTATGTTAATATGAACTTTTTTTTCATATCTTTTTATGTAGAATCACACCTTAAAATTTTTCATCGTCATTTCCGGACACCCTGTATAAATATTTATTTAAATATCCGGAAGGAATAAATAAAATAATTAACTAAACTTAACAAGTTTAAAAAATTATACAAACTAATTTAATATAATAACCACCTCCTAGTAAATGCTCAAAATGTCTTCCATCATTTTCTACACAGCTAATTAATTTTTCCCGCCTTCCAAACAAGGCAGATTCGACTTGAGCTCGAGAAATGCTATTTACAGAATTTCTAATCCTATTTACCATATTATCTACCCTGGTGGTAGGTCTTGTTTGGAAAACTAAATCTATTAATCTTCCCCATAAATAAAAATCTAAGCAAGTTAGGTCTGGTGACCTAGCTGGCCATGGAAATAAGCTTACCAATCCATCTGTTTGGAAACTGCCGATCTAAAAACTCCCTTACAGTTATACATACAGCATAATGCGCTGGGCAGCCATCGGTATATTTCGTTGAGCATATCACTGACTTCCCTATATGATTTCTACTTTTATCTCCATCTTCGCGAGAAGTCGAGAAGCATGTTAATGGTGCATATCAGCATTAAAGTGTTAATATTTTGTAAACGGTTGAAGATAGGTATGAATGTCTAGAATTGATTTTTAGAATGTAAAAATGTACAAATATACAATATGTCTCCATTTAAAAAAAATATATGATACATCTGATACATCCGCCGCTAGCTGTTTTCTGGCTTGAAGCTGTTCTAGAATATCTGAAATTATATTATTCGATTGGTCAGACACTACAGTATTCCAAGCGTTTTTGGGACCCAAAACAAACGTGCACTTTTTAAATTTGGAGATTTCAAGTAAGTATCGACTCCCTGGCTTTTTTTAGAAGAACCCGTAAACCTATATTTCAATAATTGTAAATTATTATGGATTAGTTGCAGTGGCGGCTGGTTAATGAAGGGCTCTGAGGCGCCGCCCTCCCTGCAATTATTTCAAACAGAATCCAAAAATACTTTACTTAAAAAACCAATGTATGTAAGCAATCAATTAAAATAATTCAAAACAAACATAGCCCTATTCCAGTGGGTAGGTTATACTAAGCGCGGGCATAATAATTCAAACCAAACATAGCCCTATTCCAGCGGGCAGGCTATACTCATAGACAAGCGAGTTGCGCGCTCTTAAGGTTACTAAGCGCGGGCTATCGATTATCCCGTCCCGATTCACGCGACGACGGAGGCCTGCCTGACGTCACCTACGCATCGCACAATGAGCGGCCACGGACGAGCTCCAATCTTCGCGCCCATCAGCTGTTCGCGAATCTCGATACGACCTGTCGATGCCGTTGACGTTTTGTTTATTTGTTTTGAGTTAGTTACATTATAAAGTTGAAAAATTTCGGCTAATATGAAGGTCAGTATTTACAGAAGGTTGTGTTTAGTTCTCTGAGCTTAAGTGAAACACTTGATTTAAAAAATGCAGGGCGGCCACTACCAATATTGAACATTGTACAAGTGCAATTAAAATGTAAAAGTAAGGCACAGTTTACGCGTAAGTTTGACAAAGAAATATATAATAAAATATCCTGGATATGCGGTTGTGAGGACAAAAATTATTTTTTTTGTTTCGTGTGTCTTCTTTTTGGCGGGGATGATAATTGGACTAAAAATGGGGTGCAGGACTTAAAACATTTTTCAGAGAAAATAAAAAACATGAAAATAGTGCTAAACATCGTTATAATGTGGTAAGTTTTGAGATGGTAGGACAAACTAATATTTTAACTTGTTTAAGTAGTGCTTATGCTGATGAAATTAAAATTCACCACGAGAAAGTTAGAAAAAACAGACACGTACTTTCGAAAATAATAGACATTTTAATTTTTTTTAATTTAAAGCCAGCGCCCCCCCCCCTGACTCACTAGTCACGAGCCGCCACTGATTAGTTGGCTCCTTAAATAAGATCTTCGGCACCATAGTATTTAAAAAAGAATCCTTTACCCCCGAATACGAAATAATAAGTCATCAAAATGTATTTGTTCCTTTGAACACTCCATCGGCACGTAGAAGTCTGTATAACAAATTTATTTATTACCTTATGCAAATAAAAAACAAATAGTCGATTAGTAACCCAGTAGTAGTCATTGTATATCTCTATTAGAATTTAAACTCGTTTAACAAAACGTAGAGTGGGTGTTTCAAATCAAATAAAAATTAGTTCAGTCAATACATGAAGTGAATTATATACATTGGTATAATGAAACTAATCAACCTTTTATATAAAATACCGCCCCCTTAATCAAGAATCGCTCGGACTGGTCAATGTAATTTTTTTGAAATGAATTTTTTTTAGAAAAAGTTATTATACCGGGTGTTTCTCAAAAGACGTTTATACCTATAACTTTTCTGTATTTATAGATATTTAAATGAAATTTTGAGATTATGCATAAGACATGAGTCTGCATTTATTGGCATAATTTTCGATTTGTTAGCACTTCAGGTCTGACCGGAAGTGACCATGACTTTGATATTTTAAATGGGGCAAATTGTATATTTTTACTTATTGGGATTCAGCATAACATTCTGAGTAAAATGACAGCTCACTTGTCATTTTTCGACGTGTTATAACATTTTTATGTTTATTCTTTATTTTTAATCTAGAGTGCAACAATTTAATTAAATCATAAAATATTCTTGTCTTGGCGTCTACTCCATTTTTCCAAATGGAACAATGGTAGTTCACTAGGATATTTAAAACGACCATTTTTTTCCCAACAGTTTTATACCATACACTCCTATGCTATTTTAAAATTGACAGGCAAAAATTTGCCTTAAGTCCCAATCGCAAATTTAACAGCGTTATGCATTACTGCCGCCGTCTTTTCTAACGAGAACATGACAAATGGACGGAACCTCGGAAAAAAAACTTAAATCAAACTAAAGGAAAATCCACATCATATTTAAAGAATGGTAATAAATTAGTGTATTCTTGAATAAATAGGTAAATATCACCATTACCAAGCAAAAAGTGAATACCCTATTAAATTTTCCCAACGGATTCCCTCTGCCCACAAACTTCTTTGGAAAACTCATTATCAAGTTTTTCTATTGCGATAAAATAAATAGGATCTACCTTTTTGACACATGTAAATTTTGCGGTCAAGAATAACTAATTTAAATAGAAATATTGATTAGGTATTCTGAGTTTATGATTGTATTTAAACAGTGATTCAAGATTGAAACCAGAAATAGAAAACTACAATGTTTGCTTGCTATTTTTAGAATAATGCGAATCACATTTTTTTACTGTTAAAAATTATCTGTAGTAATATATTAAGGGATGGGGAAATTATCGAAAATCATTCCGAAGCTTTCTTGCCGTGGAAATCGCTCGAGGGCTTGCCCGAGAGCGATTTCCTAATGGCAAAAAATCCGAGAATGATTTTCTGATTATTTCCCAATCTCGAAATGTATTTTGAAGATTATTTACCAAATAAAAAACTACATTTTTGTGATTTTTACCGGAGAGCGGGAGATTATCGCTGAATAATCAGGTGAAAATCAACCCGCTTTTATAATGGATGAGGTAAATAATCATTAAAATTTCATCACAGCATGATTGAATGAAAATGCATTATTTTTAGAAATAATATATTTTACATGGTAGATCATGAAACTGTTTCGTGTATCAACTTTAGTTTTTCTAACAAACCTATCGTATATTTTAACGTTTTTACATTCTGCAATCAATTGTAGATATTTTTCTTAAATCAAGCCCCATACCTACCGTCAACTGTTTACGAAAAATGAGCACTTTAATGCTGGTATTATAACCAAATTGATATGTTTTTTCTTAGCGACATTCTGAATTCAAGTCATAATATTTAAGACATTGAGACAACGGAGGCGTCAAAAGATATCAGTGAATGTTAATCAAATTTTAATTTTGCTTCGCTGATACCGTGCGAGCAAAAATTATTTGCAACAAAGAGGGCTTGGATTAAAAAACGTAGGGCTTGGTTTAGATCACAATGATATGGGGACGATATATCTAACCAAATTTAGGTTAAAATTTTGTCAAATTCATATTATGACATGATATGCCAAACTAATGAGTAATAAAATAAGTAGACAAATACAAATTTATTTTTGTTGTTTACAAAATTAACAAAGTAAAAATATACAGAAAGAAAAAGAAAAATAATTACATAAATTACTGAAATTGGCCACCGCCATGCTCCAAGCATAAATTCACACGTCTCCTCAAATTTTCGAAGGTGTTGACCAGCATCTCTGGAGAAATGTTACCACATTCTTGGATAATCCTTTCTTGTAATTGTTCTAAATTTGCAACTGGTGTTTTAAAAATAGTGTTCTTTAAATGAGGAAAAACGAAGTAATCCATAACCGTTAAACAAGGTGATCTAGGTGGGAATTCAATGTCTGATCGAAAACTGATTAATCTGTCGTTGAAAAAATTGCGTAAGTAGTTAATAGTTTCGGCGGCTGTATGTGCGGTTGCACAGTCCTGTTGAAAATATCCAAAACGTAGTTCGTCGTCAAGTAATTGCTCCACAAATGGATTCAAAATATTGTCTCTATACCGCTGTGCTGTAACTCTGCATGGAAAAAAATAGGACCAACAATTCTTCTTCGGGAAATAGCTAACCAGACACCAATTTTTTGAGGGTGCAATATGGACTCTACAAAAAAATGGGGATTTCCACTACTCCACATGCATGTATTCTGAGAATTCACATAACCGGAGAGGTGGAACCAGGCTTCATCCGAAAGATATGTCAGGTCTAATAAATAATTTATTTCCAATAAATTTTGGGTAAACCATTGAGAGTAATTCCTGCGTCTTTCAAAATCTGCGGCTTGTATTTCTTGGAATACTTGCACTTTATAAGGAAATAAATTTAGCTGCTTCTTAAGAATAGTCCTGCATGTTCCATAAGATCTTCCCACTTCTTGGGAGAGGCGTCTTATACAATTTGTCGGCGTATTTTGCATTATTTCACGAACGTTTGCAACAAGTACTTCTGTTCTTACAGATGGTCTTCCTGCTCGTCTTCGACTCGGGATAATTTTCCACCAACAAAACCATTTGCGACCTTAAAAAAAATTATCGGTAATAATTCTGCTGCTATAGAGATTATAAGTGAATATTTGGATATGATCCCTCCCTTAGTGCTGGGCGATGTTCATCAATGTTTTTGAAACATCAATGTTCTGTTACCGATGTTCGATGATTTCGACATCGATGTTTACCTCTCGATGTTCAATGCAATGTTAATGAAAATCCTGTTTTTATTTTATTTACTCCATAAGTATGGAACCGGCGACCTTTTTTTTATAACTCGAGTGAAAAACCCATCATCCGGTCACTCGGTTATAATTCAAGGCACGAAAATTAGAACGTCTCTCCCGCCTTTTGTGTTGCGTTGCAGTCTTAGGGAAATAGGGAACTGGCGTTTTTTTTATAAGTCAAAAAAATTTCTGGGCAGCGGCATGCTGTAGATGAACCACCAATATTAACATTAGTATTCGAGGAGTGAACAACCGGTTATTATTCGGTTTTTAAAATCACTTGAATTCTCGGTTACTCCCAACATTATTAAATATCGATATTTCAACATCGATGTTTTACAACCGATGTTTTTAAGCCATCTATGTTAGCTTTTGATGTTCGATGGTCAACATCGATGTTCCGTTTCGATGTCCCGGCACTAATGTCCATATCGCACGAGAAAGTAAAAATAGCACGCAAAGCCCCAGGAGTGATCAAACTTCTGGGCGCGATATGGATAATCCACTCCATTTATACAAAGTTTTCTTTTATATTTAAAACCCTATTAAAAGCGAGAACAATAAGAGAGATAGAAAAAAACTTTAAATATAAAAGTTTTAGGATTTTTACTAAATCATTAGCATTTTAGCAAAAAATTATCAAAATTTTACATTTTTTTTTTTTTTTTTATGATCGAGCACAAGCACTATAGGAAAAATCCTTTAAGGCGCTCTGGGAGCGGTGCGGTGCGGTGCGTGTGCAAAGAATGCGATTCACGTTTTTCTTGAATCGTTGGAGGTTATAGTCGGTTGGAAACACGGTCTCAGAAAGGCCGTTCCACAAAGATGACGTCCTCCAAATGAAAGACTTCTGAAACAATGATGTTCGGGGTGTACACCAACATGAACCACATCGGGATGGGCGGCAGTGGTTCGTCGTGTGTTTCTGCTATGCATTACTCTAGGTGGAATCGAGCGAGCAATATCTGTCGAACACTTGCCATGGAAATATCTGTAGAAGAGAGTCAAATCACCAACCTGTCTTCGATGTTCTAAGCTTTCGAGGTTCTTAGTCAGCTCGTGGTCGCCGATTAGACGAACGGCTCTCCTTTGGATGGAATCCAACAACCGAAGGGTATGCTTCGGTGCAGAATTCCAGATATGAGAGCAGTATTCCAGTGATGGTCGAATCTGGGCTTTATAGAGTATCAAAAGTTGTTGAGGTGTATACAACTTTTTTTGGTACGAAAAAGTATACCGAGCTTCTGAGAAGCTGCCCTGGCGATTGCCATAACGTGATTATGCCAAGACATATTTCCTCCCAGGTTGACACCCAGCAAATTAATAGACGAAGTCAGTGGAATTTCGTGTCCTGCCATAACGATATCGGGTTGTGCAATGTTAACCTTCTTAGAGAAAACTGCTGCCTGGGTTTTTAGAGCGTTAAATTCGACTTGGTTACTGTCACCCCAAGACAAACTTTCTTCCAGGTCTTTATTGAGGCGTGATACCTCATGTTGTCTGCGAAGATGTGCGTCAGCAGCCGATGTTTGAGATTTCAAAGTAAAAGATGAGACAAATGTGCTGTCGTCGGCAAAGCTATACAGTGTCACCAGTAAAGTCCGCATCATATGGGATTTTTTTTTTTAATAGCTTTATTCGAAATTTGACTTTGGCATCAAGCTCTGCTTCGATCGAGATGAAAATTAAGCAAAAAAATAGTAGTCACGTGATTCGCATTATCTGTCAAATTTTAATGTTTTCAAAAAAATAATTCAAAAGTGGGGTTATTTCTTAAAATAACGAAAAAAGTTATTAGAAAAAGTTTTTTTAACTGCAGTTTCTAGCCCATATGCAAAATTTCAGCCGCATAAGATAATTTTCATTTTTTACCTATATTTTGTAAATTGAACCACTTTTGCAATATAAGACTCAACGCAACTTACATAAAACTTCTTAGTTTTGATTATGCTTTATTTCAGATACATTTTCTTTAAAGTAGCGCCATATTAAATGTGTGTTTTTCTACAAAATCAAAATTGGGCTATTAAAATCGGGTCGCATGTGATTCAAAGTTCATTTGTTTTTGACCCTGTATAAGGTAAGTCCATAAAATAAGTATTTTTAAAAAGGTTGTTCGTGTCTGAAAGTAATACACCTTAATGTTAAGACAAAAAAGAAAACAGTGTCTTCAGTAAAATGTTTTTAAGTGGAAAATAAATTTTAGTTTAACTTAACGTAAAGTTTATCTATTTTCAACGATTTAATTTAAAACTCCTTTACTTTATTTTTTATTTTTCTTTTTTTTACTTTCAGGCACAAACTACGTTTTGAAAAATACTTATTTTATGAAGTTACCTTATACAGGGTCAAAAACAAATAAACTTTGCATCACATGCGACCAAATTTTATTAGCCCTATTTTGATTTTGTAGAAAAACACACATTTATTATGGCGCTACTTTAAAGAAAATGTATCTGAAATAAAGCATTGTCAAAACTAAGAAGTTTTATGTAGGTTGCGTTGAGTCTTATTTTGCAAAAGTGGTTCAATTTACAAAATATAGGTAAAAAATGAAAATTATCTTATGCGGCTGAAATTTTGCATGTGGGCTAGAAACTGCATTTAAAACAACTTTTTCTAATAACTTTTTTCGATATTTTAAGAAATAACCCCACTTTTGAATTATTTTTTTGAAAAAATTTAAATTTGACAGATAATGCGAATCACGTGACTACTATTTTTTTGCTTAATTTTCATCTCGATCGAAGCAGAGCTTGATGCCAAAGTCAAATTTCGAATAAAGCTATTAATAAAAAAAAATCCCATATGATGCGGACTTTACTGGTGACACTGTATATTGAATTTTCTGTTTTCGCTAGAAGGTCGTTAATGTACAGTAAGAAGAGAGTGGGGGATAATATGGACCCTTGAGGAACACCAGCATTGATAGTGAAGGTGTCTGAGAGAAACCCGTCAATCGCCACTTGCAGAGAACGGTCCTTGAGGAAGCTAGACAACCATGAACAAAATCGACCGGGCATACCATAAGAACGCAGTTTACTTAGGAGCCCCTCGTGCCAGACACAGTCAAAGGCTTTAAAGATGTCCAGTGCAATAGCCCGGGACTCCCCATGATGTTCGATTGCGTTGCTCCAAAGATGAGTGACATAGGCTAGAAGGTCTCCTGTTGATCTGGACTTACGAAAACCATACTGATGGTCGCTGATAATTTTGAGGCCTTCTAGGTATTTTAGAAGTTGTTGGTTAATAGCTTTCTCCATCACCTTTGATATAACTGAAAGCAATGCGACTGGTCGATAGTTGTTTGGCAGGGTTTTCTTGCCTGTCTTTGGTATAGGCTGGACTCGCGCCTTTTTCCAGCAAGATGGAAATATTCCTTTTTTGTAGGATAGGTTAAAAAGTCTACAAAATACTGGTGTGAGTTTATCGGCGCCTTTCTTGAGCACCATAATAGGAATTTCATCTGGACCAGAAGCTTTTTTGGCATCGAGCCCCTTCAGAATTCGTTTGACAGGACGCTGACGGAATACGATATCAGTCATTTCCGATCGAACTGCTGGAATGTTCGGGGGTGTTTTTCCCTGAAAGTCCACCGTGGAGTGTGAAGCAAATAGTTCTGCGAGTAAGTTCGCTTTATCTTCAGCCATGGTTGCTATTGTGCCGTCAGAACGTGTTAGAGGTGGAAAATTTGATTTGGTAAAATTTTGACTGACGGCCTTAGCGACTGACCAAAAGGACCTAGATCCGTTAGGACTGGCGAGAAGTTTATTTTTGATGCTCATGTTATGAGCCTCTTTGTTTTGATCTATCGTTTGCTTACACTGCTTTCGAGCGGTACCAAAGATGGTGTGATTCACATCGGTAGGATTTTTACGCCATTGTCCGTAAGCTAGATTTTTAGCACTGACAGCACGCTCGCAGTTCTTGCTAAACCAGGGGTTGCCATTAGAAGGGCGCTTCTTGGAGAAAGGAATAAAGGCTTCCAATGCCGAAAAAATAAGCAAGTTATGTTTCTTAAATGGAACACCCTGTATCTATTTTATTAAAATTATAGATCTTGTTTTCCTGATTCCAAAAATTCAAAGTTTGTCTATATTAACTCCAACCGTTTCTAGGATGATAACGATATTTTGGTAAAATTAAAACGAATGTTCATGAAGCGACGACCTCATCGATTCAACAGCAAATGCAGATTCTCGTGCACTACAAAAAACAAAACCTAAAATTACGGAAAAATCATTTCTATCTCAAACAATCCAATTAAATAACAAAGCAACTTGGAGATGTTCATAAATCGTTAAGAATCTGCATTCCAAGTGTAATTTTTTTGATTGCTTCGGGTTGAGCTCGGTTCAGAGTTCACACGAGTGTTTTGTGTAGAACCCGCGAGAACCAATGCTCTTTGCTTGCACGGATATGTTGCTTTCTTAATTTACACTGAAGTCACGACTTGAAATCGATTTTATTGAAAGAAAAAACGGCAAAATAGGCGATTGTGTGCTCGTATTTGTGTTGTAAGAAAGAGATTATCAAAGAAAATGGGAGTAGCGTTTAGTTGCGAATTGCGGTAGAAAAAAAGATTCTCAATAGGTATCTATAACCAGAATATCAAGTAGTTTGTTTTGCAATAGTGAGAATTTTAGTTGTGAAATACTACGAGGGAACGGGAAAAAAATCTATAACTAATTTGCAGGCTTGGTGAAACTGTTGTTCCATTGCACAGGAAGCAGGAAGTAAAAATAACTACATGTTAAAGTATCAAAGAAATTACCTTGTCGGACTTCCATTGTCCTTAATTTGTTACTTAACATAACGTTTCAGTTAGTTAGTAGGTATCTCTAACCGTTTTCAAGTGTAAACTAAATTATAATTCCAAGGCTACAGTTCTAAAAACTATCCATGTACAATGAAGCTTGATGACTACGTCCACGTGTCTAATGGAGTGTGAAGTGTGAGTGTGGATAAGGGCTTCCAGATGTTGGGGATATCTATACTTGATGATAGAATTCAGTGCCCCAAACTTCCTTTTTCCGGATAAATACTTAAATTCAATACATGATGCCTACAATGTGCAATTTTATATATATAAAATCACTTTTCACATTTTACATTGTCTATAAGACATGACTTTAAAAAAACCCTCTGGACATCTTCTTTTTAGAAGTATTTTTATAACTCCATTTTCCTCTTTTTGGTTATTCTAGACCCTTTTAAATGTCTTTTCCACATACCCCGTATATTTTGACTTACTTTCATTTTAATATCTTCACAAGTGTAACTTTAACGTCACAACTTTTAATGCCATAAAAGCTCCATTAACTATTTTTTTTCTAATGGAATAAAGTCGTTACAGCCCAGAGGCCGCAAGTGCGCTAAGAGACATAGGTTCAAAAAATAAACTTATTAAAAAATATTTCGTTTAACGGTTAGATAGATAGTAACTTTCCCACTGCTCCTCGTTGCAATAATTTCCCTATCGAATAGATACAATTTAAATTATATCTTTTATGTAAACTCATATACATTAAACATAAAGATAATTAAATTTCATGAGCGCGATTTTTTCTTCCAGAACACGACATAAACTATTCCTGCATTAATTTTCTGTCACAAACGGCAGGACCAGGATTTATACGATGCCTTAGGAATTACAATAATTACAAGATAATGCCTTGATCGTGTCTAACTTTGCGTTATAGGACACGATATACATGTCAATAAATAATTCTTCTACCGATGAAAATTCTTATTAATATCGATATTATTATGTGAGAACCAATTACTTGTAGTTAACGCGTTATTCAAGAAGATCGGTGTAATTTTTTAAATCCAGTTTTTTAGAATAAAGATATTATACAGCATGGATCATAAAAATGCTACATTGTAATATAGTGAGACCACCATGTATTAACTTTAGGTGGATCACTATGTATATTAGGTTTATAATTAATTAAATTAGAAATAAGCAATTTTTAAGTAGGTTACAAAACAAATTGATCAATGACCCGAGGATGGAAGAAAAGGGTAGACTAAGTTAGATTGTAGATGGGTGACATGGATGTATATTAAGTTAGAAAATAAAGAACTATATATATTCAGAATGGTTGCCTGATTTCCAATGTAGTAAGGAATTATGGAATACAAGAAATAGAATAAATTTATTACATGGCGATCCTGCCACTTACTACGAAGAAAAATGGGAGGTAAAAATTCAAAAGAAGAAGTGATAATAGCCCAAACGGCAAGTGGTGATGCCAACACAAAACAAGGGATTGGTCATGGGTTCACATTGTCCGAATGGTTACTAATGGTTTTGGTAGCAGCTGCGATTATTTGTGGTTTACATATATGGTACAAAAAATATACAAAAGGGCTACGAAAATCAATAAGAAGAGAAATTCACAAAAATGAACTTAGAAGATCCCGAAATAATATAGTGGAAGAAGAGGAAGTACAGATTTAAAAATTTTTTTTTAGCATTTTTAGCAATAATGGAAAAATGGATATTATAATGGAAAACCAAGGAGCAAAATATTTTCTTAAATTATGAAAATTGAGGTCAAAACAATAGCCATATGGGAGTGCCAATGAACTATCAAAGTAAAGTGATGACACGGCAAATGGTTGTTAACTATAATAATTGTTTAATATTAGTACATTGAATAATGTAATATTCTAGTAAATAGTTAGACGTAGCATAAAAAACTTATTTTGTTTTAAAATTATAATTTATAAATAGTGGATCTAATAGCCTAGGTGAATTTTATAGGATTTTTTTTTAAATTCAAATTTCATAATTAATGGGATTTCAAGAATTACAAAAAATTTTGCAGACTTTAACAACATTAAAAGTTAATCTTTTCAAAACAAACTATCAAAAAAGAACGCCACAATTTTTAGAATCAAAACGAAATGAAGCTAAATTATGTTTTTCAAAATTAAGCAATGAAATTTCTCTACTAAATCAAAGAATCGAGGCTTCTGAATTAGGCGAAGCAGAAATTAATTCTGCGAAACAATTAATTAGTGATATTAAGTCCCTTTATAAAGAAATTCAAGACTTTTGTGACAAAACTTACACGGTTACGGACAATACAGATAATCAAGTAGACAATCTAAATATCCTTAAAAACACCAATATGGCATCTTTTGACATAAAAACAGCGGCTAGTTTAATTCCTGTAATGGATGACTCTGAGGATGTAACAAATAAAATGATAGACGCTATAGAACTCTATGAGACTATGCTTAGCAATGATGGTAAGGTTGTGCTAATAAATTTTGTGTTAAAGACTAGACTCTCTAAAAGCGCCAAATTAAGATTACTTCCAGCGTATAATGAAGTAAATTTATTAGTAGCCGACATGAAAAAACATTTGCTTACTAGCAAATCAGATACAGCTCTTCAAAGAATAAAGATACTGTATCGGTGGCAAGGTCCCTTGTGGATAACTTTATCTTACGATATGGTATACCACAGGAAATTGCTACAGATAGGGGGTCTGAATTTATTTCAGAAACAATGGCAGAAGTTTGTAAGTTACTCAATATAAAACAAACAATGAGCACCGCATATCACCATGAAAGCATAGGTGCGCTAGAAAACTCTCATAAGGTTCTTGGTGTTTATCTCCGAATACAGACACAGAGCCATGATGCTGCATGGAGCACATGGATTCCTTACTGGTGTTTTACGTACAACACGACTGTACATTCAGAGACTAAGTACACTCCATTTGAGTTAGTTTTCGGTAAAACGTGTAACATACCAAGTAACTTATCAGAAAACATCGACCCAATATTAAATTTTGACGATTACCCTAACGAACTTAAATATAGACTACAAAAAGCTCAAAATGACGCACGGACAAATTTAATTCAATCAAAAACAAGACGGAAGGAAACTTACGACAAAAACGTGCACTCGATTTCTTATAATAAAGGTGACAAAATATTATTAAAAAATGAAACAGGAAACAAACTATCTAGTTCATGTTTTGCGGGTCCTTATATAGTAATAGAGGACTTGTCTCCGAACGTTAAAATATTAAAAAATAATAAAGAACTTATTGTACATAAAAATAGGACAAAGCTTTTTAAATCTTAGGTTAGCATAAATTAGAGGATCCTCTGGTATTAGTATTAAGTGTTGTAAAATAAAATATGAAGTAGGACATTTCAAAAAGGGTTGTAACCCGCGGTTTTGGTAAAAATTTGCTCCCCTCTAAGTTAGCAAATTTTTGAAAAAATCGCCGGGGAGGTGTAATATAGTGAGACCACCATGTATTAACTTTAGGTGGATCACTATGTATATTAGGTTTATAATTAATTAAATTAGAAATAAGCAATTTTTAAGTAGGTTACAAAACAAATTGATCAATGACCCGAGGATGGAAGAAAAGGGTAGACTAAGTTAGATTGTAGATGGGTGACATGGATGTATATTAAGTTAGAAAATAAAGAACTATATATATTCAGAATGGTTGCCTGATTTCCAATGTAGTAAGGAATTATGGAATACAAGAAATAGAATAAATTTATTACAACATGTATCAACATTAATTTGTTTAATAAAACAAAGTATATATTTTTACATTCATCAGTTAATTCTATATATTTTTCATAAATCAAACCCTTCAAATGTTTAAAAACTATTATCTTTAGAGGAAAGGAACCAAATTTGAGATACCTTTAAAAAAAAAATTTTGTTACATAGATTAATAATGTATTTCCTAAAAAGTACTGTAACACAACCTTTATACAAGCTTTTGCAACAAAAAAGTAACAAACATTATTCTTAATTAAAATAAAGCACTTTTTCAGAATTACTGTATTTCTTTAAAAGAAAAAAGAGGATTCCTAATTTAAGACACGACGGTGTCCCAATTTGAAACACAGAGACATTACTGAAAAAAGCCGTTTCCCTTACAAAAGGAACAAACAAAATTTTCACTTCGGATTTCCCCACAGTCTTCATGTGTCCATCTACAACACTGAACACTGGACGCATTTAGCCTATCTTTTACTATGTTTTCCTTTAGGTACCCTAAAAACTTTTGACGCTTTTAATTATCCCATTTCTTTATTTCTCACGGCATTAACTGCTTTTATCATGTCATTTCTTGTGTTTGGCATCTAAAAGTAAAACAAATCTAAATGTTATTAGACGTCTTAAGGATCCTAATTTAGGAGTATCTCAAATTGGGACTTATAGGGTATCTCAAATTAGGATATTTATTTAAAAAAATTACGAACTAATTTCTGGGCTAGGTCTTGAACATAGAAGGAATTTGTTGTCAGAAAATAATAGTACCTAACATTACCCAAGCTATTATTCACCAAAACCCGCATTGCAATTAGCTTACCTTGTTTCTTTTGTCGATTTTACACTTTGATCAAAAAAAACTCTAAACATAAATAACTGAACACGTGCACCGGTTCACTAAACAACGACCGATCGGAGACTGAATGCAACACAGTAATGAATACCTTAAAATAAAATAGTTTCTTCTATTTTTACGAGATGGCACTACATATATTAGAAGTTAGACAACTATCTCAAATTAGGTGCCCTTCTTCTATAACAAAATAGACAAACGACAAAGTATGAAAATACACTATTTTATTATATATATAACATGTCCTTCACCAACTGTTCTGCAGTAGATCAATCAATCGAAAAATGCTTATTATAGATTTTATAATAATAATACTAAATCGTTTTTTATTCATAGATATTATCAACATTACAAATTTGCTATAAAATAGCTACAATTTAGGAATGGCGAGATTTAGCTGGATCAGCTTTTCCTGCATCTAATCATTGTCAGCCATGTAAATATAGATGAAAAAAAAAATAATAATAAAATAAAAATAGTTAAACAAGGAGTTTAATTACTTAACAAAATTACATAAAACAGTAAAATAATAATAAGTGATAAGAGAAAAAATAAATAAAAGCCAAAGAAAAACTATAGTAACACCAAAGGTCGAAAGCTTCAAAAAAGAAAAAGAAATAAGTACTAATAGAAAAAAAATAAGAAAAAAATAGTAAAGTAAGGCCAAAGATAACAAAGTCTACTGCGAAGCCAGCAACATGAGTTTATAACGGGTTTTAAAAACATCTGGTGTTGATGTTTTGAGTACATCATATATTATACAAGTTAGCAGCCTGATAGCTGAAACATCTCCTAAAGAAAGCGGTCCGATGCTTCGGGATGCTGAAAAGAGATCTGAAGCGAGTGTCCCTCGGATGCGTAAGACTTCTCGAAACCAGCCTGTCACTCAAGAAAAAGGGGGATGCCAAAAGAACAATTCACTTCTATTTATTGAGCCATTTAAGCCCAATAAGTGAACCTGAGACATGCTCATATTTATGAAGTAAACGAACAAAACGGCAACAGGAGTTTTGTACTCTGTGGATTCTTGTCCTTTCCATAAGATTAAGAAAAGGATATAATAGACATAGCAACAGTAACTAAAATGGACAAGACCAGCGACTTCCTACTTCCAAAAAGCATTTTCTCAAGAAACTTCAACACAACACTGAGTAAACTGATGGGACGCAGATCTTCAACGGAATCAGGGTTTGCTACCTTCGGAATTGGCTGGATAATAAAACGCACCTACAACATAACAGTCTATTAAATGTATCATACCGCACACGCAATTTTTTGTTTGCAACGAGTTTTTTCATTTTGAAATGGGTTAACGATCGCTCTAAGTTCTTAATTTCTAATTATTGTATTAAGCGCATCGTAGAAAATGGCTTGTCCATTAAAAAATTGTGAAATGTTAGAGATAATTTTTTTTGTTTACGAACGCGAACAAAGTAAAACAACACGCATTCGCGACGTACGATCCAACAGCCGAATCACGCCACCGCGTATCTTTTAAAAACCTTTCTATTATTGGCATAAATTTTCACTATATTTGAATAATACCCGTGTTTTTGTAGCAGTTACCTAGAGTTTTAAGTTAAAAATAGTTTAATTGATAAATTAATAAAAGCACAGAAAGAAATTTTGTCAAATTCGCACATATTTCTTTATCTGCTTTTATAAATTAATAAATCCAAGCTTTTTTTAATGTAAAACTGTACGATAATTATACTCATAAGAGGTGTATTTGACCGGTTTTTGGATAAAACGAAAAAGTAACGAAATATTGATCAAAAACGAAATGGCGAAGTGCTTGCTCTTAATACATGAGAAATCCTAGCCGATATCCTTTAATCTAGCATCCAAACATTATAAATCCATTTTTGGATTTTTAAGTTTAACCTACCATGAAAAGTAATAATGATTATAATATTAACACACTTTACACACGTATCATAAAATATTGCTGTAAAACAACGGTATATACCTACCAATAGCTTTAATTATATTATCTGTAATAACATCAGGATCGTGGTAATGGTACCCATATAAAGAAAAATAGTAAGTAAGTAAGTATACTTATTGTTGTTAAGATATAAAGAAGTTGTGAGATCTATGGCATATGATATAAAATTTAGAAAAACGTATTTAGGTACGAACCCTGGTGGGGAAATGTGGGGGGAATGCTCCCATTCAGTCTGTGCCACTGAAAGGATCAATTAAATTAAAACCTGGTATTGTTTACTATACATACTACATAATCAAATATAGTATATAGAGGGTAATCCAGTTGCAATCATTTACACAAGTAAGAACTTATAAAAATAGGAAAATTACAAATATCGTCATTACGTTACCGACACAGAAATTTGAATAAAGAATAGATAGCCGACACCAACCGACCTAACTGGCAGCGTAATGACCTTAACTTGTTATTGAAAAAATTTTGAGTCTACTCCTAAGCCATTTGACGCTTTTATATGCTCAGGTTCACCCCTGCCTTCGGGAGTGGCGATACGTCGCGTGGCCATGTGTTTTTCTTAGGCCAAAGAATTTGACCTGTTCTCACCGTTTTGCTAATAAGAGGGTAAAAGTTAACACTTTTTGTGGCATTAAGCTCTTTTAAAACGAGGGTTCCTGTGCACATATTGATATTACTGATTCTAAAAATATTAGTTATTTTATTTTACCCTCAAGAAATTTTGTGGAAATTTTTTTACGTGAAAAATTGCCCCGGGTCTGGGGCGTTTTACAGCCTATACCCATTTTTTCCCGTCTATACCTTGGTATTACAAGATATTTACTAAAAACTACCATTTCTAATAAGATATTTAAATATGAACAAAATTTAGATATTTATTTGTTTTCGAAATGAAAAATGTGATATTTGTTTTGTTTTTTTGGATTTTCTCAAATTGCCAACTTTAAAAGGTAATAACTCAAGAACTAGTAATGGGATTGGATTACTGTCATGAGCGCTTTTGTTCAGGACGTCAAGATCTAGAAAATACTAAATATTCAGAAAAATTAGCCAAAAACCGTTTCCCATAAGCGGTGTAAGGAGTCCTTTATGACACTTTACGTGGGTTCATTTGTAACCAACTTAAAATAACTGAAATTTAAGTAAGTAATATTTTGCAGTGTAGTATTGTACACTGTTGTAAAACAATGATCGATAGCAGTATTTTAAAACCCTTTTAGAGCTTAAAGCCCGCTACTCACTATTCGTTGATTCGTTTCGTTAATGCGATTCGTCGGTTCAATTCGTCAATTCGCGCTTCGACCATGCTACGCATTACATCCCACTCATTATGCGTTGATTCACTTCGCTTCGATGATGTATGGAAATTCGTCCATTGTGCGAAGTGCGACAAAAAAACTTCAATGTCAGAATAAAAATATACTGGTCAAGTTTACTGCGGTTATCTACTGTTTAAAACAAACATTTTTTTTTTATTGTCGTTAGTAAAAATGAATTGTAAAAAAGAAGACCTGCTTCTTCTCGCTGCAGCACAAGCCTGTTATGTGGTTATTTCGAATTCAAATAAAAAGAGTTTCTTTTTTCTTTTTTAATTCATCGATGTTCTCAGTTCCCATTTCTTCAGCAATGGTTTTGAAAGCATCATGCACTTTATTCAGATTTTTTTTTTGTTTTTGTCTCCTGGATTCCATAAACATGGATACAATTGTATTTTTTGTATAAATTTAAAAACAATATCGTCATTCCATTCCATTTTTATTTATTTATTTATTTATTTATTTATTTACATTACCTACCCTACAGGTTAAATAACCCAACTACAAGGCAGGACCATGAAAAAGTTTACACAAAAAATAAATATACTAAAAGTGAAGCTAAAAATACTAACAAAAGTAAGCTAGTCTATACGTAAACCTAAACTAATTATTCGAATATAAGAAAAGTAACAGTAAAAAAAAAGAAAAAGAGAGACTGAACATAGAAAATCATGTCACTGGACAAAAAATAATACCAGCCGCATAATCTCAGTTTAAAGTATTAATGCAGCACTAACCTCTTAACTGTACTGACCGAAGAACTGAAAAAATCTAAATCAAACCGCTTATTATATCTCTCACACATTTGAAAGACAGGAGAAAACTTTAAAATATTTGTCTTTGGATTAGGGAGGTAGAAAGTCATATTTTGTCGTGAATTCAATCGTGGCACATTAAAATTAAGCTTACCCAATATATTAATACAGTCGAGTTGATTGTTTAGTAATTTATACAGAGCCATTAATAGGTGGTAATCACGGCGATCCCTGAGTGATTCATATTTAAATCTCTGAAGAAGTAGAGTCTGGGGAAAACCCTGCATGGGATATATTCCGTCGACCCTAAAGCTAAGGTACTTTAAGAATTTTCGCTGCACCCTTTCAAGATTATCAATGTGAACATTATACTCAGGTGTCCAGATCACTGCGGCATATTCTAGTTTCGATCTTATATATGCATTGTATAAGCTTGTTAAGACATCAACGCTGTTAAAATCCCTAGTGCAGCGCACAATAAATCCATAACTCTGAAGGGCTTCACTAATAATCTTATTTATATGGGGTATAAAAGAAAGCTTTGAATCAAAAACGACACCCAAGTCGCAAAATGAGTCAGAGCGAGAAATAATTTTATTTTCAAGAATATAATCAAAATTAATTACAGAAAGTTTATTTGTAAAAGAAACAACTTTACACTTCTCAATGTTAAGCTTTAAATTATTTTTAATACACCAATTATTAATTAGATCCAAATTCCGCTGAATAACAATACAATCATTGATGTTTCTAATTCTTTTATATAGTTTAATATCATCAGCGTATATCAAATGGTCAACATCCAGATCATCACCAATATCATTTATAAAAAGAATAAAAAGTAACGGCCCAAGCACCGATCCCTGGGGGACACCGGAGCCAGCGGTATATTTATTAGAGCTGAGTCCATGAAGGGAAACATACTGGCAGCGGTTGGAGAGATATGACTTAATAAGTGCCAACAACGACTGTGAAAATCCAAACTTTTCTAATTTTGAAATCAAAATACCATGATCAAGTCGATCGAAAGCTTTTGAAAAATCTAAATATATTACATCAGTTTGTATACCCTCATCCAACGACTCAGAAAGATTTTGTACCATATTAAGCAAGTTGGTTATCGTGGATCTACCCTTAAAGAATCCATGTTGCTGCTGAGTTATTTGCCCGCGGATGAACGGAAAGACAGACTCGTGAAGTAGGAACTCAAACACTTTACAAAAATTACAGATAATTGATATTGGTCGGTAGTTAGATACTTCTGACCTATCACCCTTTTTATATACAGGACATACTTTAGAAGTTCTCCATATCTGAGGTATTGACTGATACTTAAGACATAGATTAAATATAACATGAAGCGGTCTCACCAAAACAAAACGGCAATCGTGGATTAAAAATGCCGGAACGGAATCCGGCCCTGTAGTAAACTTCGGTTTAATCTTCTTTAAGGCATTGATGACCTCATCCTCGGAAAAGTAGTGGACATTAATAATATGTTTAAATATAGTTTGATCATTTCTTAAAGCACCGGAAGTACTATTCAGAAATGACTGTTCAAAGAATTTAGCAAAATTGTTTAAAATATCAAGAGGATCAGTGAATTCTTCGTTGTCATAAGACATTGCATTTGGAATGTTGGAGGTCTCCCTCTTGCTTTTAATGAAATTCCAGAATTTTTTAGGGTCTCTCCTAATATCAAGTTCTATTCTTTGTAGGTAGTGTTTATAGGAAGTTTGGATATCTTTTTTAATTTTGGATCTTAAGAATTTAAAATTTTGCATTGATTGGGGACAAGCCGTTTTCTTGTATTTATGATGGAATTTATCTTTCTTTTTTATGTCTTGGATAATGTTTTTAGTAAACCACGGTGGATACTTACCGTTCGGAGCTTTCGCATACCGTGGCACGCATAAGTCAACAATCTCAAACAATTTGTCGTAGAAAGAAGTGCATGCACCATCCAAACTATCCAGTGATGTAAGAAACGACCAATCAACATCCAGAAACTTATTATACATTAAAGGAAAGTTAGCCTTGCGAAAATTATAGTTATTTTCAAAGTTTATCACAAAGTCATGTTTGTGGTTAACTGAATGAGAGTATTCCAGTGATATAGAAAGGGCAGGATGATGTTCATCCTCCCCTACAAGCGAGATATCCGAGGCACCCTCAACTACGCATTTTTTGTTGTTATGAAGTACTAGATCCAATATTCTGTTGTTAGCGTTCCTGATATAATTACCTTGCTTCAGATTCATGTAAGTTAAAAAATGACTAAGCGCTCTTGTACAATGATTCTCCACACCACTATCCACGAACTCTGAGAATAAGGGTAAATTAAAATCACCCAGAATACAGACTTTTTTATCAAATACAGGAACAGATGCAATAAAAAACTCAAAAAGATTATCTAGATCATTTTGAAGTAAACACACACAGGACGACTGGTTTCTTTAACGAATGATTCGCGAATGAGAGATCTGAAACCAAACCCGTTCAACTTCGTCGCTTCATCGACTTCGTCGCTTCGTTCATTTTCCCTTTGACGATTCGTCCAAATACCGACATCTGGGCGAAGTCTGTTGAAGCGCCGCATAACGAATCGCATCGGCGCAGCGCGTCATACTCACTATGCAATACTTCGTGAATTACTGGGACGAATTGAGGAAGTAACGAATAGTGAGTAGCGGGCTTAAGAAAGATGTGTGTAAGGTTTCCTAAGACCAAAAAATCGTCAACAAACATGCTCATAAAATAGCAATAAAAATATTAAATATGTAACAAAACACATTAAAAGAAAATCCTTGGCGTTATCGTCAAATATGTCAGATTTTCTGAAAAAACTAATACACTAATGGAATTATGAGAAGTAATAAAAAGTTTTATAGTTTTTGGTAAGAATGTTATGAACATCACTTTTGAATTAAATTTCTTAATGGTTATGTCATTTATACGCACTTATATTCATTAATGGACCAATCAATTAGCAATAATTTTCATATTAATTTTATTAGTTATTTCGTATTTTTCCGGAAACAAAATATCGCTTAACCATTAAAATATGTATCAAATAAAATCTTTTTAATAGTTGATTTTTTAATTTTTTAATTACTACAAGGTTATCTAATTATCACAAAAAATAAACCCTCTTTTTATAATTAAATAATATTTTTTTAAAAACTAAATGGTTCCTTTTTTAAAATAAGGAGAAATCGTTTAGGTACCTTTCAGCAACCGCTATATATTCTCTCCCTTACTACAACGGAACAGAGAGGGACGAACTAACTTAAAACAATGATCTGTCGTTGCTCCGCGTGATTTGAGTTTAATTGAAAACATATCATTTGATTGCCGTTGTTGGTGGGTGATTGATGTCTGATGGTATGGTGTACAATATACATTTAGTGCAAGTGCGAGGTGCAGATTTGCAAACCTAATTTTGTGTTCCATGATTTAAAGGTTGTGTAGATGTGTCCTTATATTTAATGTTAATTTTTGTTTATTTTTCCCTCAACCATAAACTTGATCCTCCGTTGTTAATAACGTATTTTATAATAAATAAAAACAAATCCTTTTTGGTTTTACGTAGTTAATTTTTGTGTTTTATTAAGCCTAACCCATATGTTTCTTTAGGTAAGAACTTCGACGCCATTTTATTTTTTATTATGATTTCCTTACTTTATTTTCTCAAAATAAATTACTGGTCTGGGGCAAAATACCAATAGATTTAAAAGTTTTATATTTAAAATAAGGCCATCAAGTGGCTATATTAATTTTTCCTTTTATTCTTTCAAACTAGGTAAAGTGTATACGATCTTAGTTGACACAGACAAAAAAATTAAAATCAATTTGATGGCAGACTTGTCAAGTCCACGTGGACTGTCTTCGAACATCTGTATAGGGAGCGATCAATACAAATTTTGTTATATTTGTATTGTAGTTTCAGTGTGTGATGCAGTATATTGATCGTACCTCCAATATTTACGTTGTCTCAACTGACTTCGTATGAAGTACCGTGCGAGCAAAAATTATTTGCATCAAAGAGGGCCTCGCATCTAAGGACGTAATGCTTAGCCATAGAGCTTAATACGGTTAATACCTGTTGGGTGTCAGTAACCAGCTGAATTAACAATCAATCAGGTATTTCGTCATCTTTGACAGTCGTTACAACTAATTTGATTCATCGCTAATTTTTCCAATTTCTTGAACAATTCACACAATGGGCTTTACGAAACAGCACAAAACATTCATGGTTGAAACGTATTTTCAAAACGGGGTTAGAGTAAATGGTGAGTGTCAAGACAATCCGGGTTTGTGCATGGACGATTTTCACGAACATTTTCTTAACGTTGCTTTTATTGCTGGGGATTTTTATCATTGCCTAAAAAGAACCGTGGCTGTGTTCTATACAACACAAAAAAAGGAGCAGGAAGACCATCTGTAAGAAAAAAATAACTTGTTGCAAACGTTCGTGAAATAATGCAAAATACGCCAACAAATTGTATAAGACGCCTGTCCCAAGAAGTGGAAAGATCTTATGGAACATGCAGGACTATTCTTAAGAAGCAGCTAAATTTATTTCCTTATAAAGTGCAAGTATTTCAAGAAACTAAAGCCGCAGATTTTGAAAGACGCAGGATTTACACTCAATGGTTTACCCAAAATTTATTGGAAATAAATGATTTATTAGACCTGACATAATATTTTTTTTGAATGAAGCCTGGTTCCACCTCTCCGGTTATGTGAATTCTCAGAATTCGTGTAATTATTTTTCTTTTTCTTTCTGTATATTCTTACTTTGTTAATTTTGAAGACAATTTTTAGGATAAAAAGCATTACTTTTTTAAGATATTTTTTACCACTGCATAATATTTCGGCACCTATTCAATGCAGATTTTTGACTACTACCAACGGATTTATAGCTACGGCTAATAAAGTTTTTAAGAGTTTTTAAGTGTTTTTAACCACGGTTTAGACAGCCTATAGCCCTCGCGTTTTAAAACCCTCTTCGCTACGCTCCTCGTGATTTAAACTCGATGCTCGGGCAATAATGGTGGCTGTCTAAACCTTGTTTAATAATTTTATTTTGTTTCGTTATTTTTTTTTTTGTAAAGTTTTACCTTAAAAAACTGTTACTATGTATTAAATTTGTATTTAATATTTAATTTCCATTAACGGTATTACCCCGATGTACTAACGGAATTACCCCACGCAGTAGCTCTTATTTTCAGCACGTCTGAATATATTTTTTGTTAAAGGGCATATTCGATTTAATAATTATTTGATTTGTATATTTTTTACTGTTAACAATAATTAAAAATAAAATATATATTGCTTAGGTGCGTGGAAATCGCCGTATTCCCTCTAACAACCAAACTTTCATATTCCTTTTTTACAAAAAACAAAAAATTAGTTGTTCTGCTTTAATTACGCAACCAATAAACGCTCGATAAGCGTTTTCTTCTTGGGGGGTCAATGATGTGTAAAACCCAATTTTCTTGAAACCGTCGCATCGGCGTCGATGTCCGATGCAGTTTGTTTTGTATTCTTACCACCCACATACTAAACATGCGTCCAATTTGCAATTTCAATTTCCCGTAACAACAATATCAATCGCGTAATTGTTAAAATATCTATATCTAATACGCATTAGTTACTCTGTCTGATTTTATGACTTAAGTAAGATTTAATAAGGATTTTTGTCCTTTTTTAATCTTGCTTAATGGGCGCGTACGTGTACTTGGTCACCTAACTAATAATAATCGTGATTTAGTTGACAGTTATGTGTTAAAGATATTATTTTATTGTTTGTAATTATTTTCTGTTCGTTTTATAAGCTTTAAGAAATAGGATGAAGATGAAGCAATGCTTCTCTGCTTTGCAGCCTCGGCTGCGAATACATTGAAATGCCTGGAGTTAGTATTTAATATACTTACATAGATGGCGAACCGAGGGGGAGGGAACCAAAGCCCGGGAATGGTGTGAACTTCAGGTGAATAATAAATAAGCGAAGTAAATACAGCTCTATTTATTCTAGCTAGGTGTAGTGAAGCATAATTGAGATTGGTTTGTAAGGATGCAAATCAAATTACAATAGCCCCTTTTAAAACAAGGTAAGAAATAAACTTTATCTACAACCATTTAATAATAGGTGCATAATACTTCTGATAATAACAGCATTATGCTATCCATAATACAACAAGTGTAATTATCATAAAACAACAAGTGTAATTATTATATTTCCCATATGAACTCAACTTTTTTTTCTGATAACAAGAGCATTATGCTATCCATAATACAACAAGTGTAATTATCATAAAACAACAAGTGTAATTATTATATTTCCCATATGAACTCAACTTTTTTTCAGGCACTGTATAAATGGATGGTTTTAGATAAAGTATAGTATTTGACTCGCGTCTAATGAACCATAATACACTCGGATGATTTACAACACTCGCCCTTGGCTCGTGCCGTAAACTTTATCCTCGTTTTATTATGGCCTACATTATACGCTCGTTAAATAATATACTATTATCTACCTTAAAATTTCCCAGTTATGATTTATCAAAAAAAAAATGAATAAAAGCCATTCCCAGAGACAACTGAAGAGACCATCAAAATAATATGTATATAGTTTACTCATTCATTTTGCTGAAAGTGGCATAATGAGCCTAATGTATAAAAATGTAGCAATTGCTTTTTCTTATAAAATCGAAGTAATTTCTTGAAAGCCAATGAATAAAAACTAAAGTAATTGCTTTTGCGTCCAGCGATTGCTTAAAAGTGCAGGAATTGCTTCTAGTCAATGCTTTTTCTTAAAAAATAGAAGCAATCGCTATCGTTTCCTTAAAATGTGATAAATAAATTAAGGAATTGCTTTTTCTAGTGTAGCAATCGCTTTCAACTTTTTAAGGTAGGTCGACCTCTGCATCATTTGCTTGGTAGCAGTCAACTTTAGTTCTCCGCGGCATACACGTGCGTTGCTCTTAATTTGTGTCTTTAATTATGGCCGAATATATGAACGTCCGTAAAAGAAAAATCTACAGTATACGTAAAAATTGCAGATATATGATGATTTCAGAAAGTTATATTGATTTGACTGCGAAAATGTTGAGCGGTTGGCAAATTATTTTTTGACTGATACTGGTAAAGGGCGAGGGGTGCACTGTCGCCTTTAAATAAGATTAAAGTCTTTCTGCGAAAATTGTCGGATTCGTGCTTTCAAAATTCTGTAGGTAAAGAACTTGGTGTTCACCAAACTACTGTCTGTAAGACATACACTTCTGTAATGGATGCAGTTTTGAAGAAGGCCAATATATTTTTATTAAATTTCCTACAAGTGCTAAAGCTGTGGTGGAAGCTAAACGGTTGTGGTCAGAGAGATTTATTTATGTTTCTTCAATTTGTAAACGAATATCAATTGCTTGTCTTTAATTTTTTCATCACTACTATCCCTTTCTTTATTTTCACTGAAATCTGCCATATCAAAAATATAAGTTTCCTATTTTCCACAAAACCGTGGCAGATTACTATTGTACTAAATTGTATTTACGTCAACTCTTTTGCAAATTAGGCACCAAACTGAGCATGAAATCTGTAATCTGAGCAAGTGGATAAGCCACGTCTGAACTTGTGTTAAATAAGCATTTGCTACAGAGGTGTAAGAAAACAGCAATTCCTTCAAAATTTTATTCATATCCAGATCTAGCAATTCCTTTTACTAAAAAGTAATTGCTTCAAGTAATTGCTTAATCTTTATTTATTAGGCTCAATATTACACTTAATTCGCGAAAACGATTTCGATAAAAACAATAGACGTTGATTTGACACACAATACAAACCTCAAATTATTTAATGCCTCGGACCTAGTGGTCAACACTTGACAGGGAGCAGAAATATTGTTCTTAAAAATGTCAGAACTCTCCTAAAGGTTGCCCTGTTTTGTTATGGGATTAAAATGATGGTTAAGGTATTGCCCCGGGTGAGTGGGTTTCCTGTACACTGAAATTTTTTAAAACTTTTTGAATTTATAGTACCTAGCTCTGTTTCCTGTAATCTGCGGCGGAAATCTGATGATACGTACATATTTTCTGTTTGAATTGCAATATATAGTCGGATCTGGTCTTATCGTGCGGGTCATACGATTCAAGAAAGACGTACTCTCAGTTTTTGTTTTCTTTACTTGCGATTAATTTTACCCTCTAAATAAAATACGTAAGATAAATGAGACAGACTTATTCCATTTTGACATGAAAAAAAAAAGGGTATGTATTTACTTTCCAGCGATTCTAAAAAAGCTTATAATAGCACCAGCTACGTTTTATTTTAAATATGCCAGTTTTGTGACTTTGACAGTTTGTGACGAAATGAAACAATTTTCTGGGTTTTTGCATCCCCAATCAAAAAAAAATGGTACCTAATCTGATAAACTATTTCGAAAATGAAAGAAAAAGTGGAAATTCGCCAACCAATATTCAGGAAACAGTAGCCAAAGCACTGGGAATTAGTTTAAGGACTGTGCAGAAAATTGTGCATGAAACAAAACATAACATAATACCCAAGAATACTAAAAAGTGTAAACGAAGAAAGCCAAAGACTGAGGATTTAAGCGAAAATATTAAAATGGGAGTTCGAAATGTGATTTACGATTTATACAACTCAAAAACCAATGTAACTCTTCCAGTTTTACAAAAAACATTAAAAATTCGGGGTGTTTTGGAAATTGGACTTGAAGCGTTATCAAAATTAATAAAAAATTTAGGTTTTCGCTATAAAAAATACTGTAACCGAAGATTTTTATGTGAGCAGCCACAGATAGTGAGTCAGCGTGTTTAGTTTTAAAAAAAATATACTTTAAAATTACAAATCGAAATTTAGAAAAGTGATATTTTTAGACGAAACGTGGATATTTTCGAATGGAAGTGGTTCAAATTCTTGGCAAGATGAGTCTGTAAAAAGTGTTAAAAGGAAAAAGGGGTGCGGTACGGGAAAGCGTTTTATTATTTTGCATGCCGGTTCTGCAACAGGATATGTTGCAGGTGCGAGTTTAATTTTTTCTTCAACATCAAAAAGTGCTGACTATCATGATAATATGAATTGCGAAATGTTTGAAAAATGGTTAAAAGTTCAATTGATATCAAATTTGGATGCTCCGTCTTTAATTGTATTAGATAATGCATCATATCATTCAAGAATTTTAAATAAACAGCCTACTTCATCTTGGAGGAAAAGTGATATTTATGAGTGACTGGAAAACACAACCAAAATCCTTTACCAAATATGCCACCCACAATATACGCGGTAGGTGAAATACTGCTTGAATATGGTCATGAGGTTCTACGACTGCCGCCATATCATTGCCAGTTTAACGCAATAGAATTAATATAGGCTGGTGCAAAGTATTATTATGAAAAACATGTAGGTGATGGTCTTAAATCCGACCAAGTACAAATAGTTTGGCAATATTCGTTAGATCATATTACACAAGAGTACTGGAAGAAATCGGTGGAACATACAGAAATATTAATAAGGGATTGGTGGGATCGAGAACAAGTACTAGATGTCGAAGTAGCGCCAATGATAATAGCTCCATTCGAAGACGACTTAGACGACGAGGACTTTTCAAATTTTATAAGTGACGATGAGAGTTTTTAGGCTATAATTATAAACGGTGATTTTCGTTTACATTTTTTAGTATTTTTGGGTATTATATTATGCTTTTTTTTCATGCACATTATTCTGCATAGTCCTTAAACTAATTCCCAGTGTTTTCATTACGGTTTCCTGCATATTGGTTTGCGAATTTCCACTTTTTCTTTCATTATCGAAATAGTTTATCAGACTAAATGCCATTGTATTTTTAGGTTTTAGTAGTAAAATTGTTAAAATAAATTGCACTGTTTATTATTGACGTTTTTAATTAAAGGGTACAGTAGGTATATAATTAACGATTATATAATTTTTTTTGTAACTTTTTCAACTCCCCTGTACATAATTTTTACAAAACTAATAATATTAGGTATATGTGGCTATCTTCGCGATAGCTAAAATAATGAAACTATTTTTCCTTCCTTCGGTATATTTGTAAATAATCTCACAACATTTTGATAGCCTCTGTGTTGTCTGATTTGACGCATATGATGAGTGACCTTTGGACCCGCACGTTAAGACCAGATCTGACTATATTATGTTTGGTGTTTTAATAACCTCAGACACGCGAGATCCAAAAAACAACCAGTCGGTTGATAAAACACCCGCATATTATGGAAATTTAACGGAATTTTTAATGATATCAGAATAGCTCGACAGAACATTTTTATTGACTATTACTTAATCGCGCAACAGGTTTAGGCTATAAAAAGGTACCGCGTTATTAATTATACCAAAAAAAATATGTTAAATAAAAATTTTACGACTTTCTTGATTCTCATATCATGTCTTCATCTAGAAATCGTGTCTTCTAGTTCTTATGCAACGCAGCGCTAATATGTTATGCAAAATAAATACGCTTGTATACACTGAGGAAAATGATCTAATACAACAGGTTTGCTAAGACCATAAGCATAATTTGTATTGATAGCTTATTTTTTTAATAACCTATATTAAATAAATCGCTAGTGCTTTAGCTTTAGTGTTATATCAATTCCAGATTTACTAAAACAGTGTTTTTATTGGTAGTAATCAGTTATATTGGTCTGTACGCTATAAATACTTTCTTTATGAAAGCCGAACACCGAAAATGGACATGGAACAGCCCTGACGGGAATACAAAAAACGAGATTGATTTTTTCATCACCGACAAAAAGAGACTTGTACAAGATGTTACAGTACTAAATCGGTTGTCGGTAGGTAGTGACCATAGAATGGTCAGGACAACAATAAGAATGAACGTAAGGAGAGAGAGGGCAACACTTACTATGACAAAAAGCAACAAATGGACCACAGTCGAAAATAGTAGTGAATACCAACGAACCATAAGCGAGCACCTAGGAAATATAAATAAAATGGATATAGAAACACTGCATACCTCCATAAGAGATTCGTTAGAGCACTGTTCAAGAGTAAACAACAAAGACGAAAAACTCTCAACAAATACAAAACTTCTTATGAAACAGAGGCGAGAAATCTTACAGAAACACCCGAGAAACGAAAACCAGTTGAGGCAGATAAATAGAGACATATCAAAGGCAGTTCGAAAAGATGTAAGGGATTATAACAACAAATGGACAACGAGGACTATTGAAGAGAATAAAAGCATGAAAGTACTCAAGAAAAAACTATCGAAAGAAAAAACAGAGAATAATAAACTGGAGAATAAAGACGGGCAACCCACCACAGATAAAAAAGAAATCCTGGAAATCATAAAATACTTTTATTCAGACCTGTACAGTAAAAGATCAGAAGAAAAGGATCTCCGAACAATTCCTCATATCCTTAATCAGGGATCGGAAGAGCTGCCGGAAATAACTACATGGGAAGTTAAGAAATTAATATCAGAGATGAAGAACGTTAAAGGTCCTGGTGAAGATGGTATTGTGATTGAGGCAGTCAAGGAGGGGGGAGAGATACTACTGAAGGCAATAACATTCTTATTTAATAAATGTCTTACAGAAGCAATAACCCCTACAGACTGGAATTATGCCCTAATAGTTATCATGCACAAAAAGGGAAATATTGCCAACCTAAACAACTATAGGCCAATTAGCTTACTGTCACATCTTTACAAATTATTCACCAAACTTATTACTAGGCGGCTTGAATCTAAACTTGACTCCTATCAGCCTCCAGAACAGGCAGGTTTTCGAGCCGGGTACGGAACGAATGACAATCTGCAGGTTATTAAAACCTTAATAGAGAAGTCCGTCGAATATAACAAACCGCTCGTGCTAGTGTTTGTGGACTATGAAAAAGCCTTTGACTCTATTAGACACAACAAGATGTTCAATGCACTTGCTGACTGCCGAGTTGACAGTAGATACTCTGCCATCCTACAACATATCTACAACCACGCAACAGCAAGTGTAAGAGTATATGAAAAGACCGATAAGTTTAAGATACAACGTGGAGTTCGACAGGGAGATACAATCTCGCCCAAGCTGTTTACCATGCTTCTGGAATACATGTTCAAAGATATTGAGCTAGAGGGACTAGGTATAAATATCGACGGAAAAGATCTTAATCACCTCCGATTCGCCGACGACATTGTATTGATATCAGATTGCTTAGGTAAAGCAGAAAAAATGCTGTCAAAACTGACATCTGCCTCACACAAAGTTGGTCTCAAAATCAACGCAACAAAAACGGAATTCATGTCGAACCTGGTCCACAGCCAAAACCTTCTGGTACAGGGAAAAGAGATCTTCCAAGTGACATTCTATAAATATCTAGGGCATGAGATCAGAATTGTAGAGATAATCAAACATGCGAAATCGAGCGGCGACTTGGACTAACATGGGCAGCTTATGGTAAACTTAAACATATATTTAAGTCAGATATTCCGTTGTGCCTCAAACGCAAGGTTTTTGATCAATGCATTCTGCCTGTCATGACTTACGGTTCAGAAACTTCGACGTTAACGAAGAAATCAGTAAATAAAGTGAGAGTTGCGCAACGCGCCATGGAACGTTCTCTGCTGGGAATTACAATAAGAGACAGAGTTCCCAATGAAATAATACGACAGAAAACCAGGGTTACAGATGCGGTGGAGCGAATGGCCTGCTTGAAATGGAGTTGGGTTGGGCATGTAGCAAGAATGCCGCATGAAAAATGGACAAAGAGAATTATAGAATGGCGACCCAGAGAACAAGCCTTCAGAAACCAGGGACGACCACCGACCAGATGGACAGATGATGTAAAACGCATCTCGACAAACTGGATTCATGCTGCTCAGGACCGGAAAAATTGGGGGTTATTGAGAGAGGCCTATGTTTAGCAGTGGACAAGACAGGCTGCATGATGATGAATCAGTTCCATTAGCAACACAGTCTTGTTGAATAATGAACTACTTTTATTACAGCAATTTTGTTAAGAAATAAATTGTATCTTCTCAATGCGACGCATTTTGTTCCTGTAAAGCGCTTTCTCTACAATTAAGAAAGCAGAACATCGTCCCCAAGAACGAATTGTGTCCGTTAAAACCTAAAAACTTAAATCCACAATAAGACTTTGGAAGTGGTTCGTAGCAATCGCCGCGCACCGTATTATTAGTTTTAACGTATTTTTTGCGCAGGTCACATGATTGTTTGGAGTCTTTTTGATCGTACCAATACTTGTTTCAATTAATTGATTTTTAATTTGAAGAAGTGGTCCATGCTTAAAGTGGAGTTAAAAGCATGGGAAAGAAAGAAAAACCTAAAAGTCTTCCTCCCCAAAATTTAATACAATAAAATTCTTCAAGGGTCTCTACATGTTTCTAACGTAGAAACGTTCATCATCAGGAGACAGAAAATACATTAAGTGCTGATGGTTTTAGCAGAAGAGAAAATGGTAAAGAACCCTATAATGGAGCTTTTATGGAATTAAAAAATTATGTGTAAACGAGATATAATATGGAGAATTTGATAAAATATACTGAGTATGTAAGAAGTCAGTACACAAAACACTTTTGCTGAATGTAATTTCATTGTGATACCTTGATAATTACGACTAATTTTATCCTCACAATGTCCTTTAAACATATACTTAAAAATGTTTTATAAAAAATTAAAATAATTTTCAACACCTTCTTTTTAGAAAGGTTTTTTCTTCTTCCCCGGTTTATTTGGTTGGTTTAGACCCCATTTACTGACTTCTCACATACTCAGTATGTTTTAACTTTTATCAATTTCTCCATATTATGTCTCGTTTACACATCATTTTTAATTCTAAGTTCTTCACCATTTTCTTTTCTGCTAAAACCATCAGCACTTAATATATTTTCTATCTCCTGATGATGAACGTTTCTACGTTTGAAACATGTAGAGACCCATGAAGAATTTAATTCTATTAAATTTTCTGGAGGAAGTTTTTTCTTTCTTTCCCATAATTAATTTTTACTTTGTATTTAGTATTAGTTTTAACGTTATTTGTTGCGCAGGTCACATCGTTGTTCGGAATATTCTAGCTGTCCTGTCTGAATTTGAATTTTATTGATCATAACAATACCTGTTTTAATTAATTAATTTTTACCTTGTATTTAAGTTTTTTTAAACTTTGCATGTCAGATAAAGCAATAGAAGATTATTTTTTCGCACAACCCATCAGCATCAGTATTGGACTTAATATCACATTAGAAGCTATTTAAAGTTTTGAGAACTACAGTACTGATTTTTAGTATATGCTTTATTAACCGTAGCAGCAAATATTATATGACTGCCAGTCGAATGTAATACAGTATATAAAACCCGATTACACCCCCAATAAAACTTGATAATTACTGTGAGTATTTAGAGCAATAATGGCTATGAACCATTCTATGGTAGCACTAACTTCTATTTCCTATTGGCTATATGAGCATTTGACTGCAGAAAAAAAGCTACTTCACAAAAAAGTTAGAGAACTTGCAAAGGAAAAGCTTTACAAGTTTGTTTGGGTCCGAAATGGTAATGTTTTCCTTAGAAAAGACGAGCGGTCAAAAATAATTCTAATAGAAAATTCTCTGGATTTAAATAAAGTGAGAACCAGCAGCCAATAATCGCTCGGTATAAATTTTTTTTTTATGTATTAGAATCTCCTCATGGAGCTGAATATATATTTTCAAAACACAAGAGGTTTAAGAACTAAATTAACAGACTTTAAATTAAGCACACAAGCATCAAACTTTGACATAATATGTTTGAATGAAACCTGGCTGCACAGGGGCATTTCGGATGCGGAACTATTTGATTTAAGTACCTATGATGTCTTTCGCCGCGATCGAGAAATGACAGCATCAATTAAGCAAGATGGAGGTGGTGTTTTAATAGCAACTCGTACCCGGTTAGCAGCCGTCCCTGTTACAGAGTTTCTTAGCGATGCTGAGGATGTGTGGGTGCTTTTAAAACTTGCAAGTTAAAACTGTATGTGTGCTCTGTGTATTTGCCTCCTAATGACAAATACGCTTTTTCCTGTTTTGTTTCCAGAATGACTTGGGTGAGTCAACATGTGAATGATGGTATAATTTTGGTATGTGGGGATATGAATTGTCCTACAATAAACTGGGTTATGAATGACACTAATATATTTCTTATACCAACTAATGTTGGTCAAGATCACTCAGATCTTGTAGATTCATTTTCTTTTGCGGGTCTTATGCAATTCAATAATATAAAAAATAATAGTAATAAAATTTTAGATCTTGTTTTATGTAACAGTAATATAGTCAAGGAAATCACGCGTTGCAGCACTCCCGCAGTGAATGAAGATCTCTGCCATCCAGCACTCGAATTTAATCTAATGTTATCCTCTCCCAAAACCTTACATAATATTAATGAACATTTTTTAAACTTTAAAAGGGCAAATTATCCCCTAATCAATAGTGATTTAATGAAAATAATGTGGACAAACTTATTTAGTAACAAGTCGCTGGATGAAAATATAACTCAATTTTATAATATCCTGAATAACATTATTCACGAAAGGGTTGCTGTAATTCGTAAAAATAGAAGATATCCGCCTTATTTCTCACAGGCTACAATAAAAGCAGTAAAGGAAAAAAATAAGTTTCACAAAAAGTGGAAAATTTTTAAAAATCAAACAGACTATAACACTTTTAAGCTTTTGAGGAGTAGGACTAAACAATTAATTCGTGAAGATTTCGAAAGTTATGTTGATTATATTGAGAATGAAATACCGGCTAATCATAAAAAATTTTGGCAATTTGTATCATTAAACAAAAAAAATACAGGTATTCCATCATCAATGAATTATAACAATCTAGAGGCTAACGATCATCTTGAGATCAGCAACATGTTCGCTAATTATTTTGAAAGTGTGTTTATTAAGTCAACATATGTCAATCAAAACAACAGTTCGAATAATAACAATGATGGCCGATATGTTGCTCCATCGCATGATCATCTATCTCATCTTCAGTTCTCTGAACAGGAAGTGTTTGATGGCCTGAGACAACTGGACCCCAAAAAGGGAGCTGGTCCGGATGGCATTCCATCTGTTTTTGCCAAGAACTGTGCTTCTGGCCTCTCTTTGCCCTTATTTTTACTGTTCAACCAATCTCTTAAAGCCGGTTTGTTTCCCCAGAAATGGAAACTGTCAAATGTGGTACCAATTTTTAAGGGTGGTCAAAGGAATCTCGCCAATAATTATCGTCCGATAAGTAAATTGTGCATATTTGCCAAACTACTCAAAAAATTACTTTATAAATATCTTTTTAATCTTGTGAAAGGACAAATCATCTTGGAGCAACACGGATTTATGGCTAATAGGTCCATTGAAAGCAATCTTTTAATCTATACGGACTTCATAAAAGAAAGTATGGATAAACGTGTTCAGGTTGATGCCATTTACACCGACTTTAGTAAGGCATTCGATAAAGTTGATCAGGTTCTCATGCTAAATAAACTAAAATTGATCGGTGTGAGTGGTAGCCTATTGGAATGGTTTAGATCGTATATGTCAGATCGACAGTTCAGAGTATGTATAAATGGAGTCAATTCTGATACTCTTCCAGTTTCCTCCGGGGTGCCACAAGGATCGCATTTAGGGCCGTTATTATTTATTATTTACATAAATGACATTAAAAGCTGCTTCTTGAATTGTGACTTTGTAATTTATGCGGACGATTTGAAAATGTATAAGCAGATTCGTTCACTGGTCGATTGTGACCTCGTACAAGAAGATCTCCTGCGTTTTATCACATATTGCAAAAAAAATTATTTGTTTATCAATATAGATAAATGCTGCGTGATCTCATTTTCTAGAAATAAAAATTTAATTAACCAAGACTATCTAATTAATGGAAGCGTTCTTAAAAAAGTGAATCAAATAAGGGACCTTGGCGTAGTTCTTGATGAGAAGCTTTTGTTTGATAAACATATAAACTCCTTGGCGTCCAGTTGTTGTCAGATTTTGGGCTTTATTACTAGGCAGGCTAAATACTTTAAGAACACTAAATCTTTGATGTGCTTGTATTATGCGTATGTGTATAGCAAGTTAAATTTTGCATCTGTTGTATGGAATCCAATGTATGCTGTATATATAGATAGATTGGAAAGGGTGCAAAACAGATTTTTGAGATGTCTACTATTTAAGCAAAATTATATACTTCACGACATAAATACTGTAAGATTGCATTTTTGTATATTGTCTCTGCGGAATCGAAGAATTTTATCGGACTTGGTTTATATGTTTAAAATATCCTCGAATAGGGTTGACTCTCCATATCTGGTCTCAAGGATGGCGCTCAATGTTGCACCGCGACAATTAAGAAATAATTACATTTTTTATACTCCATTTCATCATACAAATAGTTCTCAAAACTCACCAATCAGTCGAATGATGAGAAACTCGAATCGCTATTTTTCGGACCTAGATCTAGATTTCTTTTCAACATCTTTGAATAGAATTAAAAATGCTCTAAAGCGAAGGCTTTTAGAATAATTAAATAAGTATCATAATGCTTCGTTTTTTTCATGTTGTTATTATTACCTATCATAGGCATTTGCCATAATGGCAAATGCTTCTTTTTGTATTGTTATCCAATCATTGATATTATTAGCTTATAAGTGCTGATATTGTTGTAGGATAGATATAATTTACTTATTATAAAATTAGTGGATACTGTCTATGGGATTTCCTGTTTGTATCCTAAATAAATAAATAAATAAATAAATAAATAAATTATCACTATACACTGGTCGTTGTATAAAGCTTCCAACAAGTATGTCGTGGTCTAATTTTTAGACTCTTGTTAAGGCGATTGGTGCTACAATTTGACCAAATTTCCGAGATACTAATGATGAGGCTGGAATTTGGGACACCCTGTACGTGTACAGATCATTATTATTAATATACAGTAATACCAGTAGATATTTCTATATATACAACCCCAATTATTGCACATCATAAAAACAAACAAATCTTAACGGTTGAGTAGTTGTTTTAACAATTCTTTTGAATCTGACTTCTGGCTAAATTCGAGATATGCCAAACAAAATTACTGCTAATTATCTTATTTCTTTTGCGTGCGCCAATGTAAGTATGCTGTACGATATGATTTTAATTCGGTATTCATACAGTAATCATCAAATTAAAGGTAGAAATAATAACGAAATTCGCCATAGGTAATATATAAATAAATATAATTATATTAACGAATTGAAGGGGTTAGAAGTCAGGGGATTTTAACTTTTTGTGAGATGTCGCCTTTTTAATTCTAAATTTTTAAATATTAAATTATTCGAGGCATACCTACGAAGGCGTAGAAGGGCCACATAAATTTTATTTTTATTTCACTAAATTCCGACTTTAAACTCGGAATATTACTAAATTCCGACTTTAAACTCGGAATTTAACTAAATTCTTACTTTAAACTCGGAATTTAACTAATTTCCGACTTTCAACTCGGAATTTAACTAAATTCCTAGTTTAAACGCGGAATATTACCAAATTCCGACTTTAAACTCGGAATTTAACTAATTTCCGACTTTAAACTCGGAATTTAACAACATTGTATTTTTCGTGAGTTTCGGCATCGGAAATAGGAATGCATGTATTGGGAAAAATTTCATTGCTATAATATACCTAATAGCGTACCTCTATATACGATATAACCATGTAACTTTATTTGTTCACATATTTTCGCTTGTTTATAGATGCCACATGCCAGCAGAGGCACCACTAGCTTGACATTTTTTTGGGGGCTTAACTTAAACCCTACTTTCTTTCTTCCTTCATTCCTTTCTTTCTTTCTTTCTTTCTTTCTTTTTTTCTTTCACAAAAAATGTATCGCACACAAAAAAATTTTGGTGCAACACCTTTTTAATGGTGTTAAAACCTAGAAAGTTTACGCTTTAATTTTTTGCCCCAAAAACGTGAAATAAAGATATGGCGTTTTCAGTTAAAGTAAAGTTAGTCAATTAGTGCCCTACGGTATTTGTTGAGTTTTTAGAAACTATCTGAGAACAAAAAAATAAAAAACACATATTCGAATATAAACAATATAATTCACAATAATATTCCGAGTTTAAAGTAGGAATTTAGTAATATTCCGAGTTTATAGTCGGAATTTAGTAATATTCCGAGTTTAAAGTCGGAATTTAGTAATATTCCGAGTTTAAAGTCGGAATTTAGTTAAATTCCGATTTTAAAGTCGGAATATTAAAAAAATAAATGTATGTGGCCCTTCTACGCCTTCGTATATACCTACTACCTTGTATTTAAGTTTTTTTAAACTTTGCATGTCAGATAAAGCGATGGAAGATTCTTATTTCGCACAACCCAACATTAGTATTGGACTTTATAATCTATGGACGAAATTTACCATCTCAGTTAACCATGTTGCATAATAGATAATCATATGCAATGTTAAACGACAAGAACATTACACGAGAAGGTATTCAAATTTTTGAGAACTACCGTACTTATTTTTAGTGGTAAGTATATGCTTTATTAACCGTAGAAAACAAATATTACTATGAATAATGTCAAGCTTTATTACAACTGTCAGTTAAAACTAATACAGTATATGAAACAAAATTACACCCCCAATAAAACTTGATAATTACTGTGAGTATTCAGAGCAATAATAGCTATACACCAATCTATGGTAGCATTAACTCCTATTTCCTATTGGCTAAATAACGGTTATATTATTCCTATATAACGTTCTAGCAATTTTCGTTGTCTTACAGTAGGAAAGCGCGTTGCTGTCACAATAGTATTAAATAGTTGAATAAAGAGTATGTGAATTCTTATAAGGAATAGAAGGTTTTTTTCTCAGTGCATCGTTTATTCTAGCCTTTACTACAATTTTTCGGTGACCAAAGTTAATAGTATTGGTTTTGCTGTAAAAAAAATAATATGAGGTGCCATGGGACCTACCTTTTGCCTCTTAAAATTTTAATTCCTGTATCCGACCATTTTTGTTTTAAAATGGGAATAAGTGCCCAAAAACAACGGTCCGTTTTAATTTAACCACCCTGTATTATAGACTATTTTTGCCATTACATTTGGCGGTTGGTAATCTAAATAGACTCGTGCCTGAAAATAATGCCGTGCGAACAAAAATTATTTGCATCAAAGAGGGCTTGGATTAAAAAACGTAGGGCTTGGTTTAGATCACAATGATATGGGAACCGGTAATAAAATTTAATAATTATTAATATTAAACATATTTAACAATTTAAAAAGCAACAATTTTCAAGACGTACTTAAGCTGGAACTAGTTTAGAAATCATAGAAAATATGAAAAAAATTTTAATCTACCTTATTAAACTCAAAACAACACAAAAAGAAAATGAGACAAAAATAATTTAATAAAATTAACGAAAAGTGCGAAAAAAAATAATTTGCATCAAAGAGGGCTTGGATTAAACAACGTAGGGCTTGGTTTAGATCAAAATGATATGGGGACGATATATCTAACCAAATCTAGGTTAAAATTTTGTCAAATTCATATTATGACATGATATGCCAAACTAATGAGTAATAAAATAAGTAGACAAATTAAAAAAAAAAAGTAGACAAATACAACTTTATTCTTGTTGTTTACAAAATTAACAAAGTAAGAATATACAGAAAGAAAAATAATTACATAAATTGCTGAAATTGGCCACCGCCATGCTCCAAGCTTAAATTTACACGTCTCGTACCTTCATATTTTCGAAAGTGTTGACCAGCATCTCTGGAGAAATGTTACCACATTCTTGAATAATTCTTTCTTGTAATTATTCTAAATTTGCAACTGGTTTTAAAAATAGTGTTCTTTAAATGAGGAAAAACGATGTAATCCATGACCGTTAAACAAGGTGATCTAGGTGGGAATTCAATGCCTGATCGAAAACTGATTAATCTGTCGTCGAAAAAATTGCGTAAGTAGTTAATAGTTTCGACGGCTGTATGTGCGGTTGCACCGTCCTGTTGAAAATATCCAAAACGTAGTTCGTCGTCAAGTAATTGCTCCACAAATGGATTCAAAATATTGTCTCTATACCGCTGTGCTGAAATTGGCCACCGCCATTGCTCCAAGCATAAATTCACACGTCTCTTCATATTTTCGAAGGTGTTGACCAGCATCTCTGGAGAAATGTTACCACATTCTTGGATAATCCTTTCTTGTAATTGTTCTAAATTTGCAACTGGTGTTTTAAAAATAGTGTTCTTTAAATGAGGAAAAACGAAGTAATCCATAACCGTTAAACAAGGTGATCTAGGTGGGAATTCAATGTCTGATCGAAAACTGATCAATCTGTCGTCGAAAAAATTGCGTAAGTAGTTAATAGTTTCGGCGACTGTATGTAAAATATCCAAAACGTAGTTCGTCGTCAAGTAATTGCTCCACAAATGGATTCAAAATATTGTCTCTATACCGCTGTGCTGTAACTGTGTCGTGGAAAAAAATAGGACCAACAATTCTTCTTCGGGAAACAGCTAACCAGACACCAATTGTTTGAGGGTGCAATGTTGACTCTACAAAAAAAAATGAGGATTTTCACTACTCCACATGCATGTATTCTGAGAAGTCACATAACCGGAGAGGTGGAACCATACTTCATCCGAAAAAAATGTCAGGTCTAATAAATCATTTCTTTCCAATAAATTTTGGGTAACCATTGAGAGTAATTCCTGCGTCTTTCCACTTCTTGGGACAGGCGTCTTATACAATTTGTTGGCGTATTATACATTATTTCACGAACGTTTGCAACAAGTTCTCCTGTTCTTACAGATGGTCTTCCTGCTCCTTTTTTGTGTTGTATAGAACCTGTTTCCCTAAACACAGCCACGGTTCTTTTCAGGCAATGATAAAAATCCCCAGCAATAAAAGCAACGTTAGGAAAATGTTCGTGAAAATCGTCCATGCACAAACCCGGATTGTATTGCTACTCACCATTTACTCTAATCCCGTTTCGAAAATACGCTTTAACCATGAATGTTTTGTGCAGTTTCGTAAATCTCATTGTGTGAATTTTTCAAGAAATTGGAAAAATTAGCGATGAATCAAATTACTTGTAACGACTGTCAAAGATGACGGAATGACCGATTGATTTTTAATTCAGGTAGTTACTGACACCAAACAGGTATTAAGCTCTACGGCTAAGCATTACGTCATTAGATGCAAGGCCCTCTTTGATGCAAATAATTTTTGCTCGCATGGTACATTATAAAGTTGGAATTAAGTATAGCATTTCAGATAAGAATATCTATAAAGTACCCATCACATCAAGGTAACATAACGATAGTTCTATGAATGTACTTAACAAAGTACTGTGTGATGACCTGAAGCCGAAGATTTAATTGGTAACCAAAGTCGTGCAATTTATTTCACTGATGCATTCAGATTTCTCTGCATCCATCGATTTATTTTAGCGGCATGTAAAATATCTCATTTCTTCATTTTCCGCCAATTTATTTACGTTAAGATACTCAAATCGGTAAATACCAGGTCAGAGGTGAAACTTATTACGGATAATGCAACGAGCGACGTAACGTTACCCGTAACCAACCGCTGGTGAAAAATTGTTTTTCCCGCCAGCTATAAATTTAAATAGCTGACATGTTAACGGTCGAACGATAATATGCTTTTGGTACGGGGATCCTGAATCAGAATTATATTAATAGGCACCTTTCGCTTGGGTTACAACAGAGACTAATAAATCAAGTACCAAATAACTAAAAATGGATTATCTCTAGTCCCTAACGCCAAAAAGATTTCTATGAAAAAAAGTGTCGGTTGTACGCCGTTAACAAATAATGAAACATTTTTTGTATTAAGCGTAATTTTATTAGAATCTAATAAAATTACGCTTACTTAATACAAAAAATGTTGTGAGGAGGTGATCTGCAAAGTGCAAACCGCAGTTCTTGAGATTTCACCGTTTTGAACTGCGTTTTGTTTTTCCTAGTTGAAACAAAAGACTGATGCGCTTTGCAGACCACCACAAGAATTCCCTTGCTATTACATAGAGAAAAACTGCGGTTTGACGTTATAAATTAGGTTAATCGTGTAGAGAACTATTGATAAATAGACTATTTCCGTCGACCGTGTATTTACAACCTTAATTAATGTATAAAAAATCATACATTAATGGCCCCTATTAATGCATGATTTTTTTTATTAATAAACGATTTTAGGCAACCAAACATACTACAAAGCACGCACTGCCGCGTACATAATGGCGTTGCCATAGATTATGTCAATGTCAATAAGTTTGAAATTCAAAAATTTGTTATAATATGTAGTTTGGTTCTAAATAAAAAAAAATATAATCTATTAACAAGACAATCGACGGAAAAATATTGTAACTAACGCGTATATTAAATTGCGCTTAATAATCCCAACAAGTTAACGTGCTCGCTGCGCTCACACGTTAAAATTGTCTCGTTCATTAATCGCCCTTATTAATACACTAGTTTGTTAAATTACTATTACATGCCTCCTCATATACTATTGCCTAGCACTTTCGGCCCATTATGAGGCCATCATCAGGGCTTACGTTATAAAAGAAAAACAAAAACAAGAGTAAAAATACAGTAGGAACAAACTACGTGAGAATACTTACTCGTCAAATTATGTCCAGGAGACAAGAAACATATTAAAACATATTTGAAAATTTATAAACATATTTTCTCTAGTAGTGGTTTCAAATTTTATAAACGATACATCACTGACTTTTGACACATGGACACAAAGTGGTGAGGGATATCTCAGATAAAAAAAAGTAGTTAATGTACACAAAATGACGAATAATAGGTAACATAACAGTGGTATAAAAACTTTAAATAAGTCTTAATGAATTAAATTGAATAAAAGGTAGGTAACTAGGTCAATTATTGTTTAAAAGGAAATAATTTCAACAGGATTTTTAAATTATGATATCTGTATGTACAAAACCGTCCTATTGTTAATAAAATGGAAGGAGTCAAAGTCCCTGCAAGCATTGAGTAATAACTCCCTAAAGAGGATGATTTACTGTCCTTAAATTTACACACAAAATAGACAATCATCACATCTTCACTAATTGCTTTAACTTTCTTTGATGAACACCAGTCCATGAAGAGCACATATTCCTTCTCATATCTATGCCGTGATTTATCCAGCAATAAATTAAGGATAGCTGCTTTAGCAATGTCCAGAACTTCCTTCGGAATTTCATCATCACTGCTGCTACTGACTTCCATTTAAGGGACGTAAAACACACTTTCACGAAATTGTTACAAAAATAATTATCGTTTATTCCGTTGTCAAGTTTTACATCTGTCATATAAGAGTCAACTATTAAATTTCGATAATTTATTTCCCTAGCAACCTCATATTAATGCATTGTTGATAACGACTTACGAGGCACCTATACGGGGTAAATTAAAATAGTGCTCTTTTAGTTTTTAATATTGGTGCCCTAAAACATGCTTGTAGATAAAATATCGTACAATACACTTACGGTAGGTGTCTTTACCGCATTTGCGTGATTTACCAAACTCGCCTTCGGCTCGTTTTGTTAAACATCACGCACATGCGTTAAAGACGTACCTACCGTATTTGTATTGTAATATACTATAACCGATTTAAAAAGCTACTTAAAGTGGCTTTTTATTTTTATATATCATATCTATATCTAACTATAGTCAAGTTCTTGACTTATAAGCGATTATTATTTGTAAAATAAAAAAACACGGCTCGCGTTTTAATCATCCTTGCCTATTATAATAATAATATTAATAATAATAATAATAATAATAATAATAATAATAATAATAATAATAATAATAATAATAATAATAATATTAATAATAATAATAATAATAATAATAATAATAATAATAGTAATAATAATAATAATAAAAAAAACACAGAGAAAAAATTAGTTAATACTTACCTCTTGCCAACGAAATAAAAGAAATGTGGAACCAAGAAAAAGTGATGGTAGTACCAATCATCATAGGTGCAACTGGAGAAATACCACACACACTCTTCGAAAACCTAAAAAAACTAAACATTAAAGAACAAATATACTACTACCAGCTACAAAAAGTTGTTCTTATAGAAACCAGCGGAATTGTCAGACGTGTACTAAATGACACCGACAACTGAAACTTGAACTTTTCCAAACCTACGAATCTACCTGCTTTCTTGCAACCAATGCCGAAACAGGATAGAAGCCATATCCAGATACAAAATCTGTGGAACCTGAAAATAATAATAATAATAATAAATGTCTTTATTTCAGAATAAATTTTTTTTTTCTAGCACAAGTTCAAAATAAAGAAAATTAAGGGTACATATACTACTCTGAAATAGGCGAAGTCCAGATGGAGCATCCTAAGATACCCCATGATCAACTTAACCTATAGCTAATTCCTAACTTATTTAACCTAACCTAGCGGTGTATGGGTATCTAACTGTATATATAACGGAATAACACCATAGACGTTTATTCAAAATGTATTTAGTAAGTATAACTTAACCTAAATGCAGAGGGTGATAGATTTTTAAATTTATCTGGCAACGAGTTATAGAACTTAGCAATATTATATGTAAAGCTTCGCTCGAAGATTAGATGTGGCGGTGTCCTTCTATCTTTAAATCTAGTATTAAGAGTATGTACATCAGTTCGAAAGTTAATACGATTATACATATATGCAGGGCATTTTAAACATAAGATCTTATAAAAGAAACAGGCCTGATGCAGCTCCCTCCTCTCCGCCATATTCAACCAGTGCGACTCGTCCAGCTTATGAGAGATGTGTTAATATTTTCTTACTCCATGAATAAGTCTTAGACAAGAATTCTGAACAAGTTGTATTCGTCGTTTGTCGACTACGGTAAGACAGTTTCCGTAGACAACGTCGCCATGGTTAAACAATGAGAGCACGAGGGAGTCGCACAGAAGCGATTTAAATATGTGACAAAAAGTATCGCATATGACCTACATTATATGCTCGTTAAATAATAAACTATAATTCGATGAAAAAATTGTAAATTTTAAAACCACCAGAGTTGCTTGCTACAACCTAAACCACCGACAAGAATCTAATAACAATAACAAACAATAATTATTGTAATGGAAGTATTCAACAAGTTTAGTAACATCTCTTCTTGCGTGGGCCCTCGAAAGTCTTCTTGCAATTTTTGACGTAAGCTATTATTCATTTCTACAGTTGATTTGCATATTTTACAACCAACAGGTTACGGGCTTAAATAAATCGACCCATTGTTTTATGCCTAAGCATTAAAATGAATTGATATTGTAACGGTTAATTCAAAATTTAACCGGATAGGTTTAGGTAAAATTAAAGTTGTGATTTGTAACCCACGTTGATGTTAATAATATTTCTATTGCTGTTTTAACTAACAGTGCTTCGGTCAGCAATCTTACAACATTATCTGCGCTATCGACAATATTAATGACTTCTGTAGGGCAATAATAGCAATAATAAAACTAGTTTACAGACAATTTGCGACTACAAAATGCAGTTTTTTGTTAATTTTTGGACTTTCAATAAGAAAATGATCGTAAAATCTTCCTAACACGAAAGATTTTTTTTTCAACGGAAATTAATGAATATTTTAATCACATTATTTAAAAAGTAATTTATAATACAGCAGAATTAAATGATCTAGTTCGGTTTAAAGAGAATGCTGAAGTAGAAGGTTCCAAATTACAACAATGGAATTTACTAGCCATTGGAACTAAAGTTACCATATTTAGGAAACGTAACCAGGAGCTATCCTCGTTTTTTACTATGCAGGACAAAATGTGTTCTGTTACCTCCATTACACTGGCATTAATGAAAAATGTCGTTAAAGCATTAAATAAAGAAGGAGAAGCATTTAAATACCTTAAACAAATTTTTACTAAACTATGTGATGCTTAGCTTAAGAAAGGAATATTTAGTCGGACCACAAATTGGAAAAATACTAAGGGATCAACAGTTTGATTAAAAATTAATTGATGTTGAATTAGCTGCGTGGAGTTCTTTTAAAAAAATTGTTTTGAAGTTTTTAGGAAACAAAAAAGCAGAAAACTATGAAAAACTTGTAGAAGAACTACTTGAAAGCTACTGCAAAATTGGCTGTCGTAGGTCTCTTAAAATACATTTCTTGTACTTCAATTTAAATTTTTCCCAGAAAGTTTCTTATGAGAGAAAGCAATCAGGAATATAAACGAAAGTCAGCATTTGCAAACAAGTTATGTACAAAAGACATTGTATTTTCAAATGTATTTTTGTAAATAAATCCTGCTATCCTTAAAATATCTTGTTTGTTTTTTCTTGGTTTAAACTTATACACAATTATTATACAGGGTGGCGCATCGAAAACGAAACAGAGACATTTACTGGCAGCTCAGTCCTTTTTTTGGAAAAACGCCCAGACCCGTCGATTTTATTTTCGAGGAGGACACAAAATTGGCAAAAGATCAAGTCAACACGTGCAGCCCACTGGGCGGGGGTGGCACTACCCATAAAATCTTAAATAGAAAGGGGGGTCGAGTGATACCTTATTTTAAAGGTATTTCAATTACCTTTATAATGATGCAAAATTCATGTACTTCAGTTTAGTAGTTTTGGAGATTTATTAATTTAAAGCTTAAATAAAACTGTAATACATCATCATTAATAGATCAATACATTTGGCAGCAAAGTAGTTTAAAAATGAAGAATCAACTGACCCGTCAGCCAAGCAAATGTTGGAAATGATCACCATGACTCTCCATGCAGTAATAAAGATTTTGCTGAAAACGTTGCCGCATATTTTGCAATATTTGAGAAGTAATTTAAAGGCACTCATTCACAATTCTTTGTCGCAAATCTTCTAACGATCTTGGCTGAGTAGCATAGATTTTGCTTTTTAAGTGACCCCACAGAAAGAAATCCAAAGGTGGTAAATCTGGCGATCTTGGGGGCCATTCAATGGCACCTCTTCTACCAATCCATCGACCTGGAAACGTCTGATTTAAATATTGTCGAACACGTAATGCGTAACGTGGTGGGGCACCATCCTGTTGGAACGCTACAAGTTTAAAACTAAACATTTGTGCTGTTCTACTGTGTGCAATATTTTGATAATTTCAACCCTTTCTGCCGTGGAATATACCATGGATAATTTATGTATAAAGTGTTAAAAGGTATTTTAACAACAAAGTTTGGTCGAATCAATCGTAAACTATGTACTAAATTCCTATTTAAAATAAGTAGGTACGAGACATTCCCTTCTTATCTTTCTTCAAGAAAATACTTTTTTTGCCACAAAAAACGCTCCAATCGCTATTTTCAAAACCAAAATGATAAACAAACCATGGGCGTAGTGAAGAAAAGCATTTAATTATTAAGTAAATTATTTTACTCACATTTCTTCTGAAAGTAGTACAAACTAATCTGATGTACCTATTAAAGTCTACTTTAAGCTTTAAATCAATAAATCTTCAAAACTACTGAACTGAAATACATGAATACATGAATACATTATAAAGGGAATTGAAAGACCTTTAAAATAAGGTATCACTCGACCCCTCTTTCCATTTAAGATTTTAGGGGTAGTGCCACCCCCGCCCAGGGGGCTGCACGTGTCAACGTAATTTTTGCCAATTTTGTGTCCTTTTCGAAAACAAAATCGACGGGTCTGAGCGTTTTTCCAAAAAAGATGTGAGCTGCCAGTAAATGCCTCTGTTTCGTTTTCGATGCGCCACCCTGTATAAAAATGTTTGAATAAAATGAAAATAACTAATATATTCTCATGTAATTCAAAACTTATACGTGGTATACAATTTTAGTTGTTGAATGATCAATCAAGATGTTTTGAACTCCCCCGTACAGTCATTATAACCTCACTCGCCAATTTTTTTTGCGTTTGTTAACTAGTAGTTATTATTTATTTATATTTATCGCATATTTTAACTTATTATGTACTTCATCTATCTTATTCCTTGCGCCTTGCGTGCAAATCACCTACGAGTATTTGCTAATAATTTGGACGAATTTTTCGACCCCGTTCGCGGAGTGTGCTTCGACGGCTCGGCGTGGGCGCGACCGTCATTATGCAACTCCTGCTGCATATTTTCACCTGATACAGGATGCAAATTGTTTCGGTCGGGCCCATCTCGTCTCGTCTAGAAATGGATGATCTCGGGAAAAATGCAAGAAGAATACTTTCGTTTGTCCCACGCAAAATGCAAAGTAAGTCCGTGATGGATACTGGGCTTCAGCCGGAGTACCGATAACGGTTTATGTAATTCATTGTTTTTGCGAAAAAACGGCTTGTTGCAAATATAAGATTTATTTTATACTAAATATTATTTATTTGTTTATTTGCACAAATAAGATGCCAACAGCCATGGCACCCAGGGTTTACTTTACAATGTTGTGTACAGACTTATACCTATTACTAAGATTGCAATATTACCATTAGTTCATAAATTAAAATTAATAACATCAATAGCATGATTTCTAAGCCTGATAGAGGCAAATTAAACAAATCAATATTGTGGTATAAAGTATTATAAAGTGTGGTTTAGCGATTTATGGGAGAATGTTTGCCTGAATTTGTTCTATAAAAACAGTTTGCAAATAGATTATTACGACAAAAGTTTCGTGAAGGAATATTAAAACCTATACCGAAAAGCAAATTTGAATCAGTTGTTGATCATTTTAAATAAATAGCGAATATCAGCTTGAGTACGCTGACACTCAAGGGGCAATAACTGAAAAGTCCGTTGAAGTTCTGATAAATTGGCGTGAGGGTCGAAAATGCCGATGCTTTTAAAGTTTAAAAATCTGAGAAACTTGTGTTTTATACAGTATTTGCGATACATTATATGAATGGAAATAATACCTGATAAGTGAAACGTAACCTAAGGACATTAGTATTTTCTTAACAGTTATTTTTTGTTATGTTTGACAATGCAGTTTTTATTTATAAATAAATTTAAAAAAAAGTATTTGCAGATTGTTTATTTCTATAAACATTTCGAACGCGCATTCAAGTACCTTTTTTTGTGCATCATCGGACATACCTCAAGACGAGTGGCGTGACAGTCGCGTACGCGTGGTACTTGTACAACCTTTAATTTTACAATTTTGTACTTTAACAGGTTTGTAGTTCATTTCTGGATTTACAATAAATTAGTTAGTAGTAAAAGGGTTCGTTTATATTAACACCCCGGCGTACTTTCAGTTATTCCCAGGAATACAGCATTATTTACAATAAAGTGTGTGCTTTTATTCCATAAAACAAAAACTTTATGCGTATTTTTTAAGATTTAATTTGTGATTCAATAATATTTATATTGAATCACAAATTATTTCAGTAAAAACTCGTTTAAAAGTTAATAATAAAATTCAAAGTTCTAAAACCGCCATTTAAATTTCCCGCCATTGCGCCACTGGTGGCCAGCGGGCACACTAACACCCCTTTCTCTCACTCTCTCTTTTTTCTCTGTCCATTGTGTTGCGATTTTTTAACATGGCGTTAACATTTCTAACCCTATAAATTCTCTTTGGCTAATAGCCAACAACAAAAAAATATTTTTGACTACAGGCTCTAAAAGGCGAGGCAAGAAATATTTCTGTTTGAAATAATAGAACCCTCTATATTTTACAGCATTTTTAAATTCTAGGGATCAAACTGTATAGGCACGATTTAAAAAATTAATAATTAGTGGTATTTTAAGTCTGAGTAAATAAATAAATATAGATATAGCAAAAAAAACTGCCAGACAAAGGTATTTGCCAATTTTTTTAATATACAGTATAAAAAGGCTGATTAGTTAAGTTAATTTAATCGTTTTCTATGGCAACGCAAATGGCAATATAGATAGCATCGAAGAAACGATAAGGAAATCCAAAGAAGTTGTCTAATTCTTATCTTCCTAATCTTGTTTGTGCATTATAATGTTTAGTAAGTTGAGAAGTAATAATTATAAGGTACTACTATGTAATTCGTATGCTTGTTTTCAAAGTTATTAGAGAAGCTCTAGTAAACCTGTATTGGATTTAGAATCGATCGAATCCATCAAATTGAGACTGTAGTATAATGATTAATAACAAATGCGTTATAGTAAAACCTTAACGGTTTTTAAGTAAACATTGTAAAAGCAAGGCAAAAACAAAGTAAGTAATAACATTATACACTGAGAAAAAGCCTTCTATTCCTTATAAGAATTTACATACTCTTTATACAACTGTTTTTGCTCCTATAAAATGATTTATAGCCATTATTGCTCTGAATACTTACAGAAATTATCAAGTTCTATTGGGGGTGTAATCTGGTTTTATATACTGTATTAGTTCCGACTGAAAGTTGTAATAAAACTTGACATTAATCTTAATAATATTTGCTTGCTACGGTTAATAAAGCATATACTTACCACTTAAAATCAGTACTGAAGTTCTCAAAAATTTAAATAGCTTCTAGTGTGATGTTGTTCTTGTCGTTTAACATTGCATATTATTATCTATTATGCAACATGGTTTACTAGGATAGTAGAATTCGTCCATAGATTATAAAGTCCAATACTAATGATGGGTTGTGCGAAACAACAATCTTCTATTTCTTTATCTGACATGCAAAGTTTAAAAAACTTAAATACACAGTAAAAATAAATTAATTGAAACAGGTATTGGTACGATCAATAAAGTTCAAATTTATATAGGACAGCTAGAAGACTCCGAACAACGATGTGACCTGCGCAAAAAATACGTTAAAACTAATACCCTACGGCGCGCGGCGATTGCCGATCGCTACGAACCCCCAGCAACGTAGTCAACGAGGATTATAGGTTCTAGCAGATACAATTCGTATTTGGGGACGATGTTCTGCTTTCTTAATTATTGAGAAAGCGCTTTCCTGGGAACAAAATGCGTCGCATTGAAAAGCGACAATTTATTTCTTAACAAAATTGCTGCATTCAAAGTAGTTCATCATTCAACAAGACTGTGCTGCTAATGGAACTGATTACTACCGATGAAAACACTGTCCTACCAAATCTGGAATTGAAATAACACTAAAGCGGGTTTGATACACTAGCAATTTATTTAATATGGGTTAATACAAAATAAGCTATCAATACAAACTATGTCTTAGCAAACCTGTTGTATTGGATAATAATTCTCCTCAGGTATACCAGGACTACCACTTTTACCACTATCTTTTAAAGTACGGGAAGTTCTCCACTTAATTGCTACTCTAGTCACAATCTTGTGGTTTACAAGAGTTCTGTAATGAAATAAATATTACCTAAATAAAATTTCTCATCGTCTCTTGGCGATTTTATCTTTATCTCGATTAAAGATGAAGATAAAAATAATTAAATTTACTTTATTAGGAAGAAATTAATCGAACCGCCTCTTTCTGTTATCGATGATATTAGTTTTCATTAAGTCGTTGATTGATTAAAAAGTCCCCACTTTTTATTACCCTTGCGAGTCTCCGCAGGGGCGTAGCCAGGATTTTAAGGAGATGTGGGGGAAGGGGAACAATTGATCAGCAACAAAATGAAATGCTCGAAGGTAAAGAAATTTCAGGGCCACACTCAAATTCATCAAGACTAAAGTGTATACGATTGAGATAAACAAGAAAACTAAAAAAAATTCACAGATCTTGCACCTTACGCAAGCATGCAGCATATTGAAAATACCTGACACAGCTTTAAAATTTTAATGTCCTATGTGATGTAATTAAAGCCCACATTCTAATTTGTATTTTGTAAAAGTTTAAAAAATGTTCTTTAATTCTACAGGGTCCGCCCAAATTTGGTTAACAAATGGGATAATTTTTTATTATTGATTTCTCAGAAAATTTTATTCTACATAAAAGTTTTGCATCTTCAGTAAATCATTTTGACGTATTCAAATCTTCTGTGGCATATACAGGGTGAATATAAAATAGAAAAATATGACGTCAGTGACTCAAAAATTTTTAAAAATTTAAAAACTGAAACAGCCATATTAACAGTTAATATGTAAAGTTAATATGAAAAGTGTAAAAATTCAATAGAAGCAAAAATTTGATTTTTAACTTGACTTTTCTTGAAAACTATTAGCACTAGAAAAAAACTTTATTTAATTTTCTATCTTGGATTTATTAGTTCTTTAATATGGCTGTCTCAGTTTTTAAATTTTTACAAATTTTTGAGTCACTGACGTCATATTTTTCTATTTTATATTCACCCTGTATATGCCACAGAAAATTTGAATACGTCAAAATGATTTACTCAAGATGCAAAACTTTTATGTACAATAACATTTTTTGAGAAATCAATAATAAAAAAATTATCCCATTTGTTAACCAAATTTGGGCGGACCCTGTATATGCAATTATTGTGCTCCCACTTTTTGCCTCCCACTCTTTTTTTTTCGATATAATATTCCGATTTAAATAACGTGAACTTACCTTATTTAACAAAATTATTATGGCAGTCTTCAAAACACAAATATACATAATAATATAACTTATCTCAATAAAACACTTTTTGACAAAATTATTATGGCATTCTTTAAAACACAAACTAAAACTTAACATTATTTACTTGCCGACTTTACGCTGTTATTCATATTTATATTTACCAAGTATTAATTATCAGAGTATTATGTTACAAGACCGCTCGAGATATTGCGGTGTTGGGTCGCGACAGATTGACACCGCGACAGCAATGCAAAGTTTGCATAAAAACGATCCCGGTAGTATTTTCAATATTAAAAATGACGATAGACTTGTCAAGTCCACGTGGACTATCTTCGAACATCTGTATAGGGAGCGATCAGTACAAATTTTGTTATATTTGTATTATAGTTTCAGTGTGTGATGCAGTAAATTTATCGTACCCCAATATTTACGTTGTCTCAACTGACTTCGTATGAAGTATACTAGCTTTAGAACTTCATAAAATTAATGTTTTTAAAAATTTTTAAATATTTTTAAAAGGGATTTTCATTAAGTATATGAAACTATTTTGGTGTTTTGTTAAAAATTTTTTAAAAAATCATTACATTAAGAAAACAAATAATTTTCCTATTAAAAGATAACATACAGTACATACATTCGTACTTATACAGATGGTACAGGATATTGTTAAGCCACTTTTGTCTATCTAAAAAATATAAAGATGTAAAGAAATGGTTTCGTGCCGTGGTTTTTTTATTCTTTAGAAATATCTTTAGAGCCAACACTTATTAGACGGTCTTGACAAGAATTTTGTTTGTGTAGAAGATTATTATAATAAACGTAACTCTTTATTGCTGCTTGAATAAGCCAGATATTTTACACTCCGATATTTTAGTATTAACTAACGTATCAGAAACTTGCAAATATGCCTTATATGGGAACCATTAATGATATCGCTCCCTCCGTCTCTAAAGTCTGATACTCCACTGATTAAAATTACAGCTCGCTTTAACAGTGTCTTTTCGCCTCTTATGGCCAGTGCACACTACCGGTTACGATCCGATTACGGTTCACGATTGCGATTCAGTTGGACCCATCGACCAGATCGAACAGAGCGAACCAGTCCACGATTACGATTCGGTTGGGACGTTTAGGTTGAGTTCTATTTTCAATCGGATCGTAGGCAACCGTAGCTAATAGCGATCATCTGTTGCTGCTCCTCATCTTCATGTTCGAATTAAACCCTTTATTTTTCTGTGGTTCGAATCATAACATTTCAGTTTTCAGTCAAAAAGTCGTGTGCAGTTGCGTGTATAATAATAATAAAGCAGCACTATAAATGCCACCCAAGTCCAAAAACTGGACTATTGATGCGGAATTAGCATTTATACACGAGGTACGAGGCAGGCCTCTGTAATTTTATAGGTTATATTTACTGCAATCGTGAAACGAACCGTGACGATTGTCACTGTAGTGTGAGTTCACGAACGTGCAATCGTAACCGTAACCGTGAATCGAAATCGGATCGTAACCGGTAGTGTGCATTGGCCTTTATACTTTCCCGTGCGTACAAGCATATAATATGAGTTGAACAGTCAGATAAGTAAGAAACCCTGGGAAATGTTTCTTTCATAATATTATATTCTAATGCAACACTAATCAAATAAAATAAAATATTTGTTTTTAGTTTAAATATTACATTTTACAAAGTAGGCCTTGAAACAGAAACTTGAAAAGCTACACTGAGGAAAATGATCTAATACAATAAGTTTGCTAAGACATAGTTTGTATTGATAGCTTATTTTATATCAACCCATATTAAATAAATTGCTAGTGTATCAAACCCGCTTTAGTGTTATATCAATTCCAGATTTGCTAAAACAGTGTTTTTATTGGTAGTAATAGTAATCAGTTGCATTAGCAGCACACAGGCTTGTTGAATAATGAACTACTTTTAATACAGCAATTTTGTTAAGAAATAAATTGTATCTTCTTAATGCGACGCATTACGTTTTCTGTAAAGCGCTTTCTCTACAATTAAGAAAGCACAAGCGTTCCCAACAACGAATTGTATCCGTTAGAACCTATAATCCACAAGACGTTGGTGGGGGATTGGTAGCGATCGGCAATCGCCGCGCGCCATTGTATTAGTTTTAACATATTTGTTGCGCGTGTCACATCGCTGTTCGGAGTCTTCTAATTGTTCTGACTGAATTTGAATTTTATTCATCGTACCAATACCTGTTTCAAGTAATTTATTTTTACTTTGTATTTAAGTTTTTTTAAAACTTTGCATGTCAGATAAAGCAATAGAAGATTATTATTTCGCACAACCCATCATTAGTTTTGGACTTTATAATCTATGGACGAATCTTTCCATCTTAGTAAACTGTGTTGCATAATAAAAAATCATAAATGCAATGTTAAAAGACAAGAACAACATCACACTAGAAGCTATTTAAATTTTTGAGAACTACAGTACTTATTTGAAGCGGTAAGTATATGCTTTATTAACCGTAGCAAGCAAATATTATTATGATTAATGTCAAGTTTCATTACAACTGCAAGTAGGAACTAATACAGTATATAAAATTAGATTACACCCCCAATAAAACTTGATAATTACTATGAGTATTCATAGCAATAATGTCTATAAACTATTTTATGGTAGAATTAACTCCTATTTCCTATTGACTAAATTACCGTGATATTATCATTACACAACGGTCTAGCAATTTGCGTAGGAAAGCGCGCTGCTGTCACGTATAGTATTAAACAGCTGTATAAAGAGTACCTATGTGAATTCTTATAATTAATAGTAGGTGTTTTTTCTGTGTATTACCAATTAATTCATTTGCTAAAAGATTAGTTGTGGAAAACTACTTGACATATTTAATGAGTTTTTTTACTTTTTTCCGCGCAAAAATGATAATTCCAACTGCTGAAGCATTTGATATGCTGACAGTTTAATTTGCTGCATTGCAATTATTTTTAGTGGTAAATTGGGTTATTAACAATAATTATCAATTACCTTAGTTAAACCTTTTAACATCATCTGTGCTTTAAACTTATTATACGTATTTTTTTTAATGTCGGTTCCTTGCAGTCATAGCATTTTTTCCTGTAGTAATTGAGAGGATGCCTAGCGCTAGCATGTAGGCCATATAAAAAAAAATTATTTGTTTCTGTATCTCTGATTTAAATTAAGATATTGACTTGCGGTTTTCACCAGTTTTCTTCGTTTTCAATCTATTTTATATCTAAATCAGAAAAATTTTTGAAAAAAATTGTCTGTACACACAGCCTTCTCTAGCGGCGAGGCGTATAACAAAAAATGGTTATACTAAATTTTAACTGTTACTATAGGATAAGTTCTTTCAAACAAGACTGGGTTTGTGAAATTTGGTTAGGGCAAACCAAGGAGAAAAATGTCAGGTTTATTGACCTTTGAAAAAACAATAATTTTCTACTCATTTTTTGACGTTAAAGTTCTGTTTTTTTTTGTCAGAAGGCGGTTACTGTTGGCAGCGGAAGAAAAAAGTATGACTGTATTTTTATAAATGAAATTTATAATTTTAAATCTTTATGATTTCATATTTAAACGACGTTTGAAGAAAAAATAGTATAAAGGGAAAGAAATATGACACTTTAAGTATTCCTACTAATCAGTCCTGCCTGAGCTATTGGTTGAATGTGATAATGTACAGTTTTAATATCTTGTACCCATATACCGTATACCCATCTTGCTTGTTACCATATTCTTTCATAAACATCCTTTGCCTTTCTTGGTACATCGCTAATTTTTTATCTGTGATTTCACCAGAGATGGTTAAAACTAGTTTCTCTGTGTAAGTTTTAACTACACACCCAAGTTTACTCTGTGAGGGGAATGCTCAACCCCTTTATCTCTCTTTGACTCCACCATATTACTTTGTCTTTTGGGCTGTCAGCTCCATTTCAGCTCGACAGTAAAATTTTTTAAATAACTTTAATTTTTATTTAAAATGTCAAAAACAAAGATTCTTAACTATTATTACTTTTACTCTTAAATGAGGATACCCACATAACATAAGTTTACACATATTTAATTTTCTGATATAAAAACAATTTTCTAACCTTGAAATGAAAAAAATTCTGCAAAAACTCTTTTTGCTTTTCAGGTGGAAAAATTCACTCTTCATTTTATTAAAACTTACTTCTCCACTGCTAAATTTTCTTCTCCTCGCACTTACGTAACCAGTTCACTAATATGTGACCTTTCAGCTACTCCTTATTTCAATATTCTTCTCCTCACACTTAAATCCCTAGTTCACTGTGTGACCTTTCAACTACTCCTTATTTTATTATAAATATACTTTTTACTACATCTAACGTACCAATTTTAAACATTCCTCACACTTATGGTATTGTCTCATTAATGCGACAATTATCTTTACTTTTAGCATAGGGAAGATGGAAAATTCAAATAAAGTTGAAGTTAAAATCGACATTGGAAGGTTGGTAGATTGAATTTTGGATAGGATTTGGCAGAAAATGATAGCTTGAAGCATCTACAAAAGATTGATTTATAGATTTATGCAACCAACATACATGACTGTTATCCACACAGAATAAAACAGTAAGTTATCAAGGTATTTTTCCTCTGTGAAAAATGGGGTTTCTCGTAAATCACAAAGGCCGCGCAAGTCAATGAAATAAAACATTTAAATGTTACCAACATCAAATAAAGTAAAAACGCGTATTGAAATAGCTTCATTACGATACATACGCAAATGCGTATCGTACTGAGCTTATTATGAACGTGAAATAGAAAAATGTATTTATTAAAAATAACGTACTAAACTGAAGCAATAAAAACGAAACTTAACAGTATAGAGACAGTGCAACGCAAGCCGCAGAAAGACTTACTGCCACATTTTACTGCAAAATTCGCGACAGAAAATATTCGTGCCTCACGCGTGGTTGTCGATAGTTCTGTTTTTGTTACTTTTCCGCGGTTGTCAATAGTTGTTTTTACTCATATTTTTGTATTTAATTTTGTTACTGTTCGTGTGGTCTAGTGTGGAGTGCGACTAGTGCGAGGTTTCTGCAACGGTCGTAGATATTTCGGGGGGGGGGGGGGGGGGGGGTTTAAACCCCCTTGGATACGGCCCTGGTTGAAATACATCAATATCCGCAATTTAACGACACTCTTAGATACGCAACATATTCACTAGTTTATTGTTTTCATGATCTGCCATTTTCACGTTTTAGCAATTTAAAAGTAATAAAATACTCACCCCGCGACTAACGGACAAATATCTGATCAATACACTGCGCGAGTTATCACAATAAAGATAAACATAAACACCATTAAACTGACCTATTATCAGCCTACATTTTAACGCACCGATTCGGAGTTTTATAATTTTGTGAAAGTTGTATCTCTCTGATTTTTGGAATATTATATACAGTGTGTGTATAAAGTCTGGAAACGGCTTAATAACATCACAATTTACTGGCCGATTTAAACCAAATTTGGTACAGTTGTGTAAGAGGATCTAACGCACCGAATGACGATATTGGCGTTGTTGCCAGCTTTTTAGTTTGTCTGCAATTCGAACGAATTTTATATTTTTAAATATAACACCCAGTATATTTTTACATTTTTAAATTCCACATAAAATTATAATTATTTTTTATTAAATGCATTATTAGTCTATACTTCATAGTTTCCGAGATATTGACTCTCGAAAAGTAAGATTTTTGAACTTTGACAGCTTATAACTTTCTAACAGTACGTCTTAGAGCAAAACGGCTTACATGTCCCTATCTTCAATTTTTATTATCTTCCCAAAAAAATCAACTTCCAGTTAAACCGGAACAACTATATTTCCTGCTTTCGAGTTACATCCGGTTTAACCGGAAGTTGATTTTTTTGGGAAGATAATAAAAATTGAAGATAGGGACATGTAAGCCGGTTTGCTCTAAGACGTACTGTTAGAAAGTTATAAGCTGTCAAAGTTCAAAAATGTCACTCTTCGAGAGTCAATATCTTGGAAACTATGAAGTATAGACTAATAATGCATTTAATAAAAAATAATTATAATTTTATGTGGAATTTAAAAATGTAAAAATATACTGGGTGTTATATTTAAAAATATATAATTCGTTCGAATTCCAGACAAACTAAAAAGCTGGCAGCAACGCCAATATCGTCATTCGGTGCGTTAGATCCTTTTACACAACTGTACCAAATTTGGTTTAAATCGGCCAGTACATTGTGATGTTATTAAGCCGTTTCCAGACTTTATACACACACTGTATAAAAGGTTTTTGAAAGTTTGTTTTATTTTACTTGCTTCTCTATTCGGTAAAAAAAATTATCATTTTAGGAAATATCCTGTATAAATAATAAATGTGTTGATCACAAAAAAAAAACTTACTAAGTAGATTTCCTACTGGGTAAACGCTAGCAGAGTTATAAAGTTGAGAGCGATTGCGAGTTAATAAGACAAGGGGACAATGCATCAACGATTTAACTACTATCTTAACAAATGTCTTTCCTATCCACAAATCTATAATAGTATATTACATACCGAAGAGGAAAGTGTTTTATTACTGTCGATAGATTAGTTAGTTATCCGAGACGCGAAGCGTCGAGGTTAACTTTAATCTCGTGACAGCAATGAAAACTTTCCTCTGAGGTTTGTATACTATTTTATTTACAACCACACCGTTAATTGAAAATTAGATAATATTTGATTTTTTCAAAAAATGTAGTAAAAATGTCAAAATATGACATTTATTGTTTTGACGCCAAACAAAAATATGCTGGTTGAATGACAAGAATGAGGGAAATGAGTGAGGGAAATGGGTGAGGGAAGTGGAAGAGGGAAGTAGACGTAGGTAATGTGACACTTCCAAACTTTTAAAAATGTTGTAATGTCAACATTACATGTATGGTTGTAAATAAAGTCAATTATTATTTTTAAAAGGAAGTTTTTACGCAGTCCCTCGTTATGTATTACGTTACGTAGCTCACGGACTTATAATCTTGACTGAGGGAAGAAGACACAACTTTTAAATAAATATAGTTTAAAATAATTCTTTAAATTCTTAATATAGGCAGAAAATAATAATGAACGATAAACATTAGTATTAGTGTGAAAAAAGCGTGGGGCGCTTTGTGCTATATGTTTTGTATCGAGCACCCCTCGCTTTTTCCACAATAATACTAATGTTTATCTTTCATTATTATATTCTGCCTATATTAAGAATTTCAAGAATTATTTTATTCTGATTAAATATTTAAGCGTGTTTTTTAGTTTTTTTTAAACTACATTTATTTTTTTTTATTTTTTTTTTTTTAGTAGGTTGAGCTAGATTAGTAGATTATTGTATTGTCACTTGATAAGTCTACAAAATTTAAATTAAATCTGATCGTTAAAAGTGGGCCAAAATCGGGTTCAAAGAAGTCGGTCACAAACAAACATACGTACATGTTTGGTATTTTCGTATCGATTGTAATTAAATGTGCTGTCAAAATAATAGGCAAAATTGGTGTATTTCGTCTTCATTTTAGGATATTTTAACGGTCTGAACTTAACACTTGTTCGAAATAGATTATTTAATATTATTACATTATGTCAAGGTAAGGTAAAAATTTCGTTTCCGTCGCAATAATTTCAATGATAGTTTGGGGGCTACTGCTATTTATACTGAAACACTTTGCACTGAGGAAAATGATCTTATATAACAGGTTTGCTAAGACATAGTTTGCATTGATAGCTTATTTTGTATTAATCTGTCATAAATAAATTGCTTGTGTATCAAATCCGCTTTAGTGCTATATTAATTCCAGATTTGCTAGAACAGTGTTTCTATCGCTATTAATCAGTTCCATTAGCAGCACAGTCATGTTGAATAATGAACAACTTTGTATCTTCTCAATGCGACGCATTTTATTCCCAGTCCAGCGCTTTCTCTACAATTAAGAAACCAAAACAGCGTCCCCAAAAACGAATTGTATCCGGAAGAACCTATAATCCACAAGACGTTGGTGGGGATTGGTAGCGATCGGCAATCGTATAGTACATAGGATTCGTTTTAACGCATTCGCTGCGCAGGTCACATCGTTGTTCGGGGTCTTCTAGCTGTCCTGTCTGAAATTGAATTTTATTGATAGTAGATACCAATACCTGTTTCAATTAATTTATTTTTACTTCGTATTTAAATCTTTTAAGACTTTGCATGTCAGATAAAGCAATAGAAAATTCTTATTTTACACAACCCATCATTAGTTTTGGACTTTATAATATATGGACGAATTCTACCACCTCAGTAAACCATGTTGCATAATAGATAATCATATGCAATGTTAATTAGATCAATATTACACTAAAAGCTATTTAAATTTTTGAGAACTACAGTACTTATTTGTAGCGGTAAGTATATGCTTTATTAACCGTAGGAAACAAATATTATTATGATTAATGTCAAGTTTCGTTACAACTGCCGGTCGGAACTAATACAGTATATAGAACCAGATTACACCCTCATAGAACTTGATAATTACTGTAAGTATTCGGCTACCATAATGGCTATAAACCATTCTATGGTAGCATTAACTGCTATTTCCTATCGACTAAACTACCGTGATATTATCACTACACAACGGTCTAGCAGTTTTCATTGTCTCACAGAAGGAAATCAGCGCGTTGCTGTCATATATGGTGTTAAATAGTTATATAAAGAGTATGTAAATTCTTATAAGGAGTAAGGCTTTTTTCTTAGAGTGCATGTTTTCTGTTCAAATAGAATGTTCGTCGGACTGTACGACAGGCCGCTCGACAAGCCTGTGGGCTCCTTTAGAGTCAAAAGCATCAGTTCATTGGAAAATTGCCCTGTTATTTTCAAACCGATTTACAATATTGTCCTGCCATAACTTAGAAATTCCTGCCGTGTTTTGACGGGTCGAAAGCGTGACTCTCACGACTTTGTTCTCGCATAAATTTAACTCGCGACGATTTATCAATTACCACAGCGCGACTCCACAGTACAATGGTGTCTTTTACGTAAAATTAATAACCGAGATTAGACACCTTAAGGCTGTTTTTAAAATCCGAGAGATATTTTTCAATGGAGGATTTTCAATTGGCAGGTTGAGCGGACACTTTAATATCCAATTTTATCTTAATACGTTCTGTATTTTTCTATAATCGGAAATTGCATACATTAAGTTGAAGTTTTGGAAAAGGTAATAGCCAAATTTTAAAAGAAACCGGTAATAAATTTAATAATTATTAATATTAAACTTATTTAACAATTTAAAAAGCTCGTGCCTGAAAATAATGCCGTGCGAACAAAAATTATTTGCATCAAAGAGGGCTTGGATTAAAAAACGTAGGGCTTGGTTTAGATCACAATGATAAGGGAACCGGTAATAAAATTTAATAATTATTAATATTAAACTTATTTAACAATTTAAAAAGCAACAATTTTCAAGACGTACTTAAGCTGGAACTAGTTTAGAAATCATAGAAAATATGAAAAAATTTTAAATCTACCTTATTAAACTCAAAACAACACAAAAAGAAAATGAGACAAAAATAATTTAATAAAATATAACGAAAAGTGCGAGAAAAAATAATTTGCATCAAAGAGGGCTTGGATTAAAAAACGTAGGGCTTGGTTTAGATCACAATGATATGGGGATAATATATCTAACCAAATCTAGGTTAAAATTTTGTCAAATTCAAATTATGACATGATATGCCTAACTAATGAGTAATAAAATAAGTAGACAAATAGAAATTTATTTTTGTTGTTTACAAAATTAGCAAAATAATTACATAAATTGCTAAAATTGGCCACCGCCATGCCATGCTCCAAGCATACATTCACACGTCTCTTCATATTTTCGAAAGTGTTGACCAGCATCTCTGGAGAAATGTTACTACATTCTTGGATGACCATTTCTTGTAATTGCTAAATTGCTAAATTTGCAACTGGTGTTTTAAAAATAGTGTTCTTTAAATGAGGAAAAACGAAGTAATCCATAACCGTCAAATAAGATGATCTAGGTGGGAATTCAATGTCTGATCGAAAATTGATTAATCTGTCGTCGAAAAAATAGCGTAAGTAGTTAATAGTTTCGGCGGCTGTATGGGCGGTTGCACCGTCCTGTTGAAAATATCCAAAACGTAGTTCGTCGTCAAGTAATTGCTCCACAAATGGATTCAAAATATTGTCTCTATACCGCTGTGCTGTAACTCTGCATGGAAAAAAATAGGACCAACAATTCTTCTTCGGGAAACAGCTAACCAGACACCAATTTTTTGAAGGTGCAATGTGGACTCTACAAAAAAATGGGGATTTTCACTACTCCACATGCGTATATTCTGAGAATTCACATAACTGGAGGGGTGGAACCAGGCTTCATCCGAAAAAAATGTCAGGTCTAATAATCATTTATTTCCAATAAATTTTGGGTAAACCATTGAGAGTAATGCCTGCGTCTTTTAAAATCTGCGGCTTGTATTTCTTGAAATACTTGCACTTTATAAGAAAATGAATTTAGCTGCTTCTTAAGAATAGTCCTGCATGTTCCATAAGATCTTCCCACTTTTTGGGACAGGCGTCTTATACAATTTGTTGGCGTATTTTGCATTATTTCACGAACGTTTGCAACAAGTTCTTCTGTTCTTACAGATAGTCTTCCTGCTCCTTTTTTGTGTTGTATAGAACTTTTTTTCCTAAACACAGCCACGGTTCTTTTCAGGCAATGATAAAAATCCCCAGCAATAAAAGCAACGTTAGGAAAATGTTCGTGAAAATCTTCCATGCACAAACTCGGATAGTATTGCCACTCACCATTTACTCTAACCCCGTTTCGAAAATAGGCTTTAACCATGAATGTTTTGTGCTGTTCCGTAAAGCCCATTGTGTGAATTGTTCAAGAAATTGGAAAAATTAGCGATGAATCAAATTACTTGTAACGACTGTCAAAGATGACGGAAAAACTGATTGATTGTTAATTCAGTTAGTTACTGACACCCAACAGGTATTAAGCTCTACGGCTAAGCATTGCGTCCTTAGATGCAAGGCCCTCGCACGGTATAAGATAAGATAAGAAGGTGGAATTTTTAACTGGAATAAATTCAGTATTCTTTATTTGCTGAAAAAATACAGAACTACGGCTGCGTTTATTTATTAAAAAAGGGAATACGACCCCTATTTACTTTTGCATTTCGGTAATCTAGAAAGCCAGAAAAAAAACTGGCCTTTTTAGCAACAATTGATAATACAATTTGGGTTTACACAGCGCATACTGTTTAAAAAAAGGTAACCATATTATTGATAAGGTTGTTTATTTACTTGATGCCGCATTCCAATGCTTACTTTATTTTCGGTCTAGAAGAAGTGAATGCCCATATGTTGTAGTATTTTGAGCTGTTTAAACCGTTACTTGATAATAAGAAGTATTTTTGCTATACTTAAATGGGTTATTTAACTGAATCACACAAAATCGAAATTTTAATGGTTATTGGCTTTGGGGACAGATCGCGTACTCAAGCAGAAGTAGCAGGTTTATTTCACGAAACATACCCCGATCTACCACCAATGTCTCCAGGCACCATCAGAAAAATTGAAAGACGTTATCGTGAAGTGGGCCATGTCAGGACATACCAAAAATAAGGCAGCGTAATGGATGAATACACGCAATTAAACCTTTTACTTTCTCTTCAAGATAATCCTATTAATCCAGTTCGGCAACTTGCAAGAGAAAATAACATAAGCCAGACGTCTGCATTGAAGTTTGTGAATTTAAGTCAAATACGTCTTTATAAAATGTTAATAGTACAAGAGTTACTGGAAGATAATCCGAACCTCCGTCTTCAGTTTTGTGAAGTGATGATGAAATCACTTGATCAGCATTCAGTAGATTTGGGCTGGATTTTTTTAGAGTTGAGTATACTAAATAATAAAGTCAATAAACAATTAACTGTCGATATCGGTCCTCAGAAAATCCTCAGTAGATGTGAAAAGAATCACACACCCACCCAGCTCCCGCAAAAACTTAATGAGCCTAATGAATAAAAATGTAGCAATTGATTTTTCTTATAAAATCGAAGTAATTTCTTGAAAGTTAATGAATAAAAACTAAAGTAATTGCTTTTGCGTCCAGCAATTGCTTAAAAGTGCAGGAATCGCTTCTAGTCAATGCTTTTTCTTAAAAAATAGAAGCGATCGCTATCGTTTGCCTAAAATGTGATGATCAAATTAAGGAATTGCTTTTTCAAGTGTAGCAATTGCTTTCAACTTTTTAAGGTAGGTCGACCCATGCATCATTTGCTTGGTAGCAGTCAACTTTAGTTCTCCGCGGCATACACGTGCTTTGCTCTTAATTTGTGTCTTTAATAATTATGGCTGAATATATGAACGTCCGTAAAAGAAAAATCTACAGTGTATACGTAAAAATTACAGATATGATGATTTTAGACAGTTATATCGACTTTACTGCGAAAATGTTGAGTGGGCAAATTATTTTTTGACTGATACTGGTAGAAGGCGAGGGGGTGCACTGTCGCCTTTAAATAAGATTAAAGTGTTTCTGCGGAAATTGTCGGATCCGGGCTTTCAAAATTCTGTGGGTGAAGAACTCGGTGTTCACCAAACTACTGTCTGTAAGACATGCACTTCTGTAATGGATGCAGTTTTGGAGAAGGCCAATATTTTTATTAAATTTCCTACAAGTGCTAAAGGTGTTGTGGAAGCTAAACGGTTGTGATCAGAGAGATTTATTTATGTTCCTTCAATTTGTGAATGAATATCAATTGCTTGTCTTTAATTTCTTCATCACTACTATCACTTTCCTCATTTTCACTAAAATCTGCCATATCACAAATATAAGTTTCCTATTTTCCACAAAAACGTAACATTACTATTGTACTAAATAAATAGACCAACGTTGTTATATTTAGGTCAACTCTTTTGCAAATTAGGCATCAAACTGAACATGAAATGTATAATCTGAACAAGTGGATAAGCCACGTCTGAACTTGTGTTAAATAAGCATTTGCTGCTACAGAGGTGTAAGAAAAACAGCAATTGCTTCAAAATTTTATTCATATCCAGATCTAGCGATTGCTTTTACTAAAAAGGAATTGCTTCAAGTAATTGCTTAATTTTTATTCATTAGGCTCAATGTTTGGGCAAGCATAATTGGCGACCGCGTCATTGGGATAACATTTCTTGAAGGTAACTTAAATAGCCATACTTATCTGAATTTTTTGCACGAAGAACTTACTCCAGCTTGGACTGCTTTATTTCCTCACCATGGAGAGAGATCTTCATGATGATCGAATATGGTTACAGCAAGATGAATCTTCGCCTCATTGCACCATAAATGTTCGACAGTAGAATAGGATCCCATTTAATAGCCGCCACGATCGCCGGACCTTAATCTTCTAGATTATTTCCTTTGGGGTCACCTAAAAACCAATAATAATATGATGTTACATATCTTTGTGAGGAACCTTTTTTAAAATATTTAAAATATCTATATTATGTGAGTTTGTTATGATTGTTTTACACCGTTTGTTGTGTCTTCTTAATGTTAAAGGACCTACTGTGCAAATCGGGAGGCCAGGATTTCAACAGTAACCATTTACCGTAGATTTTGCACGGTATTTCCCTGACTATAATTCATTTTACAACAACAGCCTTAATATGTAGATCGAATGGGTTAAGGTGCTTAGTTGGGTGCAGTCCTTTGGCAATAGATACGAGAGTATCACATTTGTTGCAGGTCCCAGTGATTTAGTAAATGCTCTTTTACAGCTAGATTCACGAAGCAGTTCTAAATTTATAACCTGTTCAATTTAGAGAAATATACCTTTAAACAAGCAAACAATAATCACGAAAATGGCAAATTTAAGGTCATGTGCATGTAAACAAAGCCATACAGGAATAGGCATGCGCACTGCAAAATGCTCATTAAATAAATTACAAAATAGACACAGTCCGGGCTCGGGCTTTAAAATTTAAGTTTTTGCTCAAAATATTGTAAAAGTTGTCCTTTAATTTATTTTCACGTGTAAAAGGGTAAAATTTGCCCCCAAGTTCTTGACAAAATGTATTGTCAACAAAGTGGTAATTTTTTGTCCAAGTTGGAAAAAAAGGTAGTGATTTCTTGTGATCTTAGTGGCTGCGAACCTATCAGATTTTGAGGTTAGAAAATCGTTTTTAAAGTTTTGTTTCTAAAATTTATTTAAAAATGATTCGCCGTCGTGTAAGTATTCAGTTCGAAAGCAAGAAAACAAGTCAATTAAACGTATTTTATCAAATCGAAACTAAAAAATTAACAAAACAGCAATCTTCGATGCTACCGCGAACCTAACCTCAAGTGAAATATTAATTGGTAACATTTAACAATTTACCAAAAACTGGGGTACGTGTAAAACAACATTCTCAAGCACAACTTCTTGATCAAGAATTTGAAAAATATTTTGGTACCAGTCATTGTTTATAGCACATACACACACAATTCACCTAAATAAACAATACAAAGGTACACAAAAACTAGATATCCGAAATATTACACCCACAATCAACAAAAAAAAATTTAAATAGCAAAGCCAACGGCTAAATTATTGATTGTTTCTTTGAAAAATGTAACTCAGCTCAGCAAAGTTTTTTTCCTCCTCCCTTGCGGCGGGAGGGAAGTTGTTTTTTAATCATTAATATGCTAATGACTAAATGAGGAAGACACCTTAATAATTAGATTTAAACGAAAACATCCAATGCCGTCCGATAAGTTGGGAATGCTCGTCGCAAGCTGTCTGTATCGGCTAGTCAAATATCACGTTCTATTTAAATTTTATACTCTGTGCGATAGCAACGCAGCGTATTCTCGAAGTGGTAAATCGAAAAGGCTTGCGACGCATTTTATTTCCAGTAAAGCGCTTCCTCTACAATTAAGAAAACATAACAGCGTCCTCAAAACGAATTGTATCCGTTAGAACCTATAATCCACAAGACGTTGGTGGCGGTTCGTAGCAATTCGCGTCGTATTATTAGTTTTAACGTATTTGTTGCGCAGATACCATCGTTGTTCGGAGTCTTCTAGCTGTCCTATCTAAATCTGAGTTTTATTGATAATACCAATACCTGTTTCAATTAATTTATGTTTACTTTGTATTTAAGTTTTTTTAAACTTTGCATGTCAGATAAAGCGATAGAAGATTCTTATTTCGCACAACCCATCATTAGTATTGGACTTTATAATCACTATGGTCGAATTTCTGCATCTTAGTAAACCATGTTGCATAGTAGATAATCATAAATATGCAATGTTAAACAATAAGAACAATATCACACAAGAAGCTATTTAAATTTTTGAGAACTACAGTACTGATTTTAAGTGGTAAGTATATGTTTTATTAACCGTAGCAAGCAAATATTAGTATGATTAATGTCAAGTTTCATGACAACTGCCAGGCGGAACTAATACAGTATATAAAACCAGATAACACCTCCAATAGAACTTGAAAATTACTGTGAGTATTTAGAGCAATAATGTCTGTAAACCATTCTATGGGAGCTATTTCCTATTTGCTAAATTACCGTGATATTATCACTACACAACCGTCTAGCAATTTTCGTTTTCTTACAGTAAGTAAAAAAGCGTTGCTGTCACATATAAGTAGTAATAAACAGTTGTATAAGAGTATGTGAATTCTTATAAGGAATTGAAGGCTTTTTCTCAGTGTGTAACTATTTGATCTCATATTTTCAAACTTTGTGCTTTCACGGCGTCTTTTTAATTATTTCTACGAAAGGTTTGTAATATTCTAGGAAGATTTTTATTATTGGGATATATTATCAATAGGTTTTAATTCAGAATGGCATATCAGTGATAAATATCATAAAGTCGTTTATAGTGAAGAAGCCCGTTATAATATGACATTTTAAAAGTTGCTTAACTGTTTTGATAAGTCACAACAAACCATTAAAGCAACAGACTGCATTAAATAAAAAAATAGCAATTTGTTTGCTAATTAAGAAACAAATCTTTTGGTAATAATGTGTGACATATTAAACGTATTTTATTAGAGACATAAAACGTATGTTATTAGAGACTTTTTGCACGCCCGCTATATATCTAGACGCAAATTACTCGGAATTAGCTAGCTCCGAAAACAGGATTTTCGGCTAGCAGAAAAGAAATAGTAATTTACGTTACAAGACCGGAAAGTAGTGTTTCTTCAGGTCGAGACAAGCATTTCCAACTGTAAGCTTGGAGAGACCTGGAAAACACTAATTTTCGGTTGCGTGACGTTTTTTTTAAGACCGACACTTCGATATACTTACATTAAATTATTTTATATTATTTTTAAATGCGTCGTATGACTTCTCGTAACGGGCTTTTGATTTTACTGGCAATATATCGTAAGTCGCTTTCCTTGCTGCTTCCAAAATTTCTTCTGAAATCTCATTTTCCGTGTCGGATAATTCAAAATCTGAATTCATATTGTTAAATTTGCGAACTCGCGACACAAGTTTGACATAAACAACAAATTAAAAATCAATGAACTGTCACTCGACAATACATCGAAATGTTGTTGTCATAGTAACAAAATCAAGGTAGCTTGTATTATCAAAGAGCGATTGGAAAAACAAAAAACAGGGACCGGAAAAATCTTTTCTCCACGACCATTACTGAATGCAATAATTCCAAAATCATTTTTGATAATAGAATGTAAAAATTCTCGCTCTTGAGTTGGAATATTTATTCTGAAACACTTGCTTCTTATGCGTTTTGCGTGTATTTTCATTCCATAACAATATACGGAATGAATATTCTGTAATTGATATAAACGACATAGGTTGCCATGAATTTCGAAACTGTCAGTGTCAGATAAAAATGGCCGCGTTGTAATAATTATTTTCAGACAAATTTTAGTGCAAGTCAAAAAATGAGTGAAAAATCGGATGAATCAGATATGGAACTGGATGGTCGTGGAGAAAATATAGTCTGCTACTCGGTTAGAATAAAAATTCGATACTCGTGGTTCCTCACGCTCGCTAAGCTCGCGTTCGGAATCTTCCACTCGGATCGGATTTTCATTCCAACCTCGTTACAGAATCTACTATTCCGATCTCTAACGTCACTTTTCCGGTCTTGCGATCGGAAAAAGGTTATTTTCTAGACGAAAATTGTCCGGAAAGTGTATATTTTCTGGTTGGTTTTAAAAAAAATATTTTCTCCTAAATACGAAATATCATTTCATTCATTTCATAAATTATACATTTTTCATAAATGGTACGTTTCCGAAATTTTTCTAATTAAAAACTCTACTACGGGTTTGCCAAAAGTCTTTTTTATCGCAAGATGCATTAAATTATAATACTTCTACTACTTAAATTCAAAAATGTTATAAAACTGGTCATCATTGACCAATAAATAACTCGTTTTAGTTGGATTTTAAAATAAATTTTGGTCGTTAAAACGTTCACACAATCATAAGTTTGACTAAAACGAAGGACTATAGGTAGGTGAAAATTTGAATAAAATTATAAATCTTTAGGTGTGTAACCATCATGATCGTGAACGTTAACATTTTAAAACTATAGAAATAAAATTAGGTACAAGTCGTTTTATTTTTCAGGGCTGTCCAACCTGAGGCGCTCGAGCCACATGCTCCTAGACATATTAAACTTTTAGATTTGTACATATACCTTATTGTAAGCAGAAATTTTTTTGTATTAGGTAAGCCTAATTTTATTACTATTGCCTAGCGCTTTCGGCCCATATTATGAGGTTCATCATCAGGTTTTAGGTTCTAAAAGAAAAACACAAACACGAGTAAAAACACAGTAGGAATAAATTACGTCCATATACTTATGTCTAGGAGACAAGAAACATATTAATAAGGTATTTGAAAATTCGAATAATTTTGTCTGTAATCAATAATTTGTTATTGAATTTATTTTTATTAGCTAGTACAAAAGAGAAATTGCATTATATGCAGTCATGTGTCTCAAATGTTCATCCTTAATTAGACAAAAGCATTATAGTAATTACCCCTTGAAGCCTTTTTTATTCATGCCATACAATTAAATAATATTTAAAAATTTATCTAATAGCATTTAAATACATTGTATAAGGCATTGTACAAGTGTGATGCATCGTATAATACGTTCAGTACTTATAATTTTCTTTCATCTTTTTACAACCATTAAATTTGCTTTTATAAGAAGCTTTAAACTACAAATGGTTTTTTTTTCTTACGCCTACATAAAGAAATCTACAAACAGTATTAAAGTATTTTAAAAACATTGCAAAATAACTCTCGACATACAAATAAAACTAATGGGACGCATCAATTTTTAGCAGTATTTTTAAGTGAGGTTGATGACGTTGCTTTTGCTTTTTCATATCCGATTTTATTCAGCTTACTTACCGGCTTCAATGGGATACAAATGGGTGAGGCTGATGAGATAATACATTCTCTAATCTTCCTTTTTTTTTGTATTATGTGAGAGCCGGATAGCTACGCTTTTGCTCATTAATATCACTAAAATTTTACCTGAATTGAACTGATTTGTCAGCTGTGTAGATCTAAGCCACAAACTCTCATGTAGATCTTAGTAACTGTGATGTTAACAACAAAGCGACTGGAACCGGTATTTGAATCCATAGACGTAAATACCGTGAGGATGAGGATGATATGTCTAACCAAATCTAGGTTAAAATTTTGTCAAATTCATATTATGACATGATATGCCAAACTAATGAGTAATAAAATAAGTACACAAATACAAATTTATTTTTGTTGTTTACAAAATTAACAAAGTAAAAATATAAAGAAAGAAAAAGAAAAATAATTACATAAATTGCTAAAATTGGCCCCCACCATGCTCCAAGCATAAATTCACACGTCTTTTCATATTTTCGAAAGTGTTGACCAGCATCTCTGGAGAAATGTTACCCCATTCTTGGATAATCCTTTCTTGTGATTGTTCTAAAGTTGTATTTATACAATTCATACTTGCACTTTATAAGGAAATAAATTTAGCTGCTTCTTAAGAATAGTCCTGCATGTTCCATAAGATCTTCCCACTTCTTGGGACAGGCGTCTTCTTATACAATTTGTTGGCGTATTTTACATTATTTCACGAACGTATGCAACAAGTTCCTCTGTTCTTGCAGATGGTCTTCCTGCTCCTTTTTTGTGTTGTATAGAACCTGTTTCCCTAAACACAGCCACGGTTCTTTTCAGTCAATGATAAAAATTCCCAGCAATGAAAGCAAGGTTAGGAAAATGTTCGTGAAAATTGTCCATGCACAAACCCGGACTGTATTGCCACTCACCATTTACTCTAACACCGTTTCGAAAATACGCTTTAACCATGAATGTTTTGTGCTTTTTCGTAAAGCCCATTGTGTGAATTGTTTAAGAAATTGGAAAAATTAGCGAGGAATCAAATTACTTGTACGGACTGTCAAAAATGACGGAATAACTGATTGATTATTAATTCAGGTAGTTACTGACCAAGGTTCTTAGAGGGTAGAGACCTTGGTTACTGATACCCAACAGGTATTAAGCTCTACGGCTAAGCATTATGTCCTTAGATGCAAATAGTTTTTGCTCGCACGGTATGTAAAATTGAATATAGAATAGGCCTGTCATTAAACAGAAAAACTAATTTATTTGAATTGGATGATGGAAGATTTAGCTTTGAAATGTGCCAAACACACATTCAACAAATTTTTTATTTCGCACGTCGCAATCATAAAAAGTTTATTTTTATTTCAAATATGTTGACAAAAGTTAACCACCGTATATTCACCGCTAATTACATCCTTCAACATAGCGACCACAACACGCATTCGAATATACCCCATCACACTTTTATGCAACCACAACGCGCACCCCATATCCATTAAAATTTTCTGTGGTTTCCTTCTAAGCCTCACGATAACAGGTTCCTCATTTAACTGCCAATCAATCAACTTTAATCGCTCTATGGAAAGCCGGGTGCCGCTCATTGCATACAATCTAGCTAATTAATGATTTATATTGTGATCGGTTCAGGATCGGGCTGAGAGAATAACGGCCCGTTGATGTTTTGTAAAATATGGTTACTTGTTAGGTAAAGTAAAGTATGTAAAATATAACGAACGAACGAAAATCTCTCACAAAAACATCATTTAATAACATATAATAAAGGAGCCGAAAATGTCACCTGCAAATATTGCACAGGAGCGTATCCAGTATTGCCACTAATACCGTGCCAGCAAAAATTATTTGCATCAAAGAGGGCTTGGATTAAAAAACGTAAAGCTTGGTTTGGATCACAATGATATGGGGACGATATATCTAACCAAATCTAGGTTAAAATTTTGTCAACTTCATATTATGACATGATATGCCAAACTAATGATTAATAAAATAAGTAGACAAATACAAATTTATTTTTGTTGTTTACAAAATTAACAAAGTAAGAATATACGGAAAGAAAAAAAAAATAATACATAAATCGCTGATATTGGCCACCACCATGCTCCAAGCATAAATTCACACGTCTCTTCCTATTTTCGAAAGTGTTGACCAGCATCTCTGGACAAATGTTACCACATTCTTGGATAATCCTTTCTTGTAATTGTTCTGAATTTGCAACTGGTGTTTTAAAAATAGTATTCTGTAAATGAGGAGAAACGAAGTAATCCATAACCGTTAAACAAGGTGATCTAGGTGGGAATTCAATGTCTGATCGAAAACTGATCAATCTGTCGTCGAAAAAATTGCGTAAGTAGTTAATAGTTTCGGCGGCTGTATATGGGCGGTTGCACCGTCCTATTGAAAATATTCAAAACATAGTTTTTTTCTTATATAGGTACTTTGCTTGTTTTTTCCATCATCTCGTAGCCGCGTTAGGACTGTTTGCACCTTGTATTTCTTAGATTCCTTATTCGATTCTCCTGATGATGAATGCATACATTCGAAACATGTACAGAATTTACCCGTCATTAAACCTTAAATCTTATTTTAATATACCAGTGGAGGAAGACTTAAAGTGTCTTATTTCTTTTCCTTAAATTAATTATGTTTATACTTTTTCTTTTTAATTTTTGGTTTTTCTTTTGTTTTTTGTTACAAAATTATAAGACTAATAATTTCGATATAATTATTGTTCTTTTTCTTAATTATAGATCGCTTTATAATTATTAATTTTAATTTTATTGATACTGCTTACTATAATACCGCTTATATTTATAGGTATACTTATATTATTAATATTATTTACTTACATGGAGGTTAGATTGAGTAGCCTGGCTAGATCTCGCCGCTATTTTTCTTTATATATAGTTTGTATGAAATGTTTGTAAGAATTTATTATTATTATTATTATTATTATTATTATTATTATTATTATTATTATTATTCTAGAGTAAGAATTGGTGTATATTTTCACATGATTTCATAGGGGAACTCGCGAGGAACCTGGTCGATCTTTACATTTTAGCTCTTGTCGGCTTGTTATCAGTGGCGGCTCGTTAATGAAGGGCTCGTTAATGAAGGGCTCGTTAATGAAGGGCTCGTTAATGAAGGGCACGTTAATGAAGGGCGCCGCCCTCCCTGCAATTATTTCAAACAGAATCCAAGAATACTTTACTTAAAAAAAAACCACGAACGCAATGTACCTTAAGCAATCAATTAAAATAATTCAAACCAAACGTAGCCCTATTCCAACGGGCAGGCTATACTCATAGACAAGCGAGTTGCGCGCTCTCAAGGTTGTACAATGCGCGGGCGACCGATTATTCGTCCCGATTCAACGCGAGTTGCCATGACTACAGAGGCGTGACGTCACCTACACATCGCACAACGAGCTGCCACGGATGGGCTCCAATTTTCCGCGCCCAACAGCTGTTCGCGTATCGCGATGCCACGGTAGAATAATCGATATATTAAATGTACTCTGACGATGCGACTTGTCGATGCCGCTAATGATATGTTTTGATTTGATTTATTAGTTACGTTATAAAGTTGGAAAATTTCGTCTAATATGAAGGTCAGTGACTTACAGAAGCTTGTGTTTAGTTCTCTGAGCTTAAGTGAAAAACTTCACTGAGAGAAATGCATTATAACCCTTATGAGAATTCTTATAAACATCATAAGAATATTTAATACTATTTGGGACAGCAATACGTGCTAATAGCATATATACACCAGATATAGTTAAGACCAGTGCATAAGAGTAAATAGCTATGTTATACTGTTTATATGACATGGATTGTAACCATAATGGTTTGTTCCATAGCGAATATAAAACATGCTTATACCTATTATACATTAGTTGGGAAGGAGTATAATCCAGTTTTATAATGGATACTGTTTAGTTGCTAATACAAAACAGTTTAGTTAGGTAGTATATATTTGAAAGGATTAAAAAAAAAATAGGTAAACATTACAAAGGTCTTTATTAAACTTGAACAAAATCAACACAATGCCATTTCTCCTTAACGCTTACAAATACTAAGGAACAACAAAAAATCTGAAATCATAAATACAGCTTTTAGGTTACCAAAAATACTAAAAATAGTTACACTTTATTATGTCGCTTACAAATTGCTAAATACAAATTTAGTTGTTAGAATAAAATAAAATAGCTACTGATTTGGAATTGTAGGATCAGAATTGTTACTTGAGACTTAAAAATGCATTTATATAAACATTTAGGTTAACAATTTTGCAAAATTAAAAGATCTTTTGATTAATCGTTAAAAACTATTTATAAGACTGCTTATTTTCTATAGATATCAAGTCATCAGTCATATTATACGAAAGCAATGCCCTGCAAAGCTAATGTTTGTGAATTTTAAGATAAACCAACCACACATAAGTAATAATAGGTACTTACCACCTTAAAATGGGTTTGGGTTTGAGTTTTGCAAACTATAACATGATTATGTCCAGTTGAATGTGTTATCCATATTTTATTATTTTATACATACAGAAAAAGTTCAGCCACTAAACACAGAACACACAATCCGCGGAGCCCGGGGAACAAAGCAAATGGTGTCTCGTGTAAATGTTTGAAGTTTCCCCCACTCATCGCGAAATAGAAGTGTGTTGCATACCCGTTAATAAATGTTTAATATGAACCACTATTTTAAATAATACCCCAAATAAAGCGTTTTATCGTTGGTATAATCCTAAAAACAGTTTTTTATTTCCAATAAGAATATTTTACTCAAACACATTCTTATAGTAACTGGCTTATATGTAGTATTATTCTGTCTTATTGTACGTATAAATAATGAGGTAGCAACTCTGTATGTTGTTTGTTAGTTAATTTTTTTTATTGTAGTTAGAGATTGTTTAATAGTAATTATTAAAAATGTTGCTACTGATATAAAATAATTCTTAACAATTCTGTTTAATTAGTCGATTTCCCTCTGTGTTGATTTAAAAAATGCAGAGCGGCCACTACCAATATTGAACATAGTACAAGTGCAATCAAAATGTAAAAGTAAGGCACAGTTTACGCGTAAGTTTGACAAAGAAATATATAATAAAAAATTCTGGATATCGAGGGTCAAAACGCAGGACCTCGTTAGTAACAATTTTAGAATTTTACAGGAAGGCAATAAAACTTGGCTTGTAAATGCAAACACAGTTGAAGTTTTTAAATAAGCAGGACCTCGTAAGTGTAACCTAAAAAGAAAATATTCTTTGAGAACAGAAATATATATTTTTCCGTAAAATAAAATAAACAGAAACAGAATAACATTTCTTAAAAACATTCTTTTTAAAAGTAATTTAATATATTTCATATTTTAAAGCTCTTACCCGCCAAAAACAAGGAGCACTTCCACTGTACCGCTTGGCAGTAATGACTAATGATATGATTCGACTGACAAATGCGAGGTAATGCTTTTAAAATAGCCACACATGTAAATACGAGGTAATGTTTTTTGCAATTTACAGCAAAAATTAGAAACCCTGTAGTTTCAAACTTGGTTAACAGATGGAGCCATCTATTCTAGGCAACAATATATAATAAACCGTATTTCGCCAAAAGTGTTACTTACGAGGTCCTGCGTTTTGACCCTCGATATGCGGTTGTGATGACAAAAATTTTTTTTTGTTTCGTGTGATCGTGTGTTTTCTTTTTGACGGGGATGATAATTGGACTATAAATGGGGTGCAGGACTTCAAAAATCTTTCAGAGGAAATAAAAAAAACATGAAAATAGTGCAAAACATCGTCATAATGTGGTAAGTTTTCAAAGCCAGCGCCCCCCCTGACTCGCTAGTCACGAGCCGCCACTGCTTGTTATGATAAAGATAATGAAACGTCTATCTTGCTTTGTCGCCGTTTGTTTTTAATAATACAGTGCGTTGGGGTGTAAATATATTTACAACCCGTAATGAGTCCTACCCTGTATGAATTTAGTATAGTAGTTAGTATATTGATATTAAAATAATTAAAACAGCAAAAGGGGGCTGAGAAGATGTGAACAACCTATTTAAATATACATTATGCAGAATGCAAGTTGTCAATCAAATAATTTGCATATACCTAATTTTGTCGGTAATTTCAAATAATCGGCATGCATCGCTTCATATACCTAACGGAATGACATCTATTAATGCTTGTTTGGTGGTGGTAGATAATGAAGCATTATGGTTTCTTTATATAGGTTGGACATATACCTTGTGGTGGTTATATGATTTATCATATTTTAAAGGAGTCTACAAGTGTACACTGAGAAAAATGATCTAATACAACAGGTATGCTAAGAAATAGTTTGTATTAATAGCTTATTTTGTATTAACCCATATTAAATAAATTTCTAGTGTATCAAACTGTCTGTAGGAGTTATTGATCAAACCCGCTTTAGTGTTATATCAATCCCAGATTTGCTAGAACAGTGTTTTTATTAGTAGTAATCAGTTTCATTGTATCTTCTTAAGACAACGCATTTTGTTCCCAGTAAAGCGCTTTCTCTACAATTAAGAAATCAGAACAGCATTCCCAAAAACGAATTAGATCTGTTACCACCTATAATCCACAGAACGTTGGTGGCAATCGCCGCGCGCCGTAGTATTAGTTTTAACTTATTTGTTGCGCAGTTCACATCGTTGTTCGGAGTCTTCTAGCTGTCCTGTCTGAATTTGAATTTTGTTAATCGTACCAATACCTGTTTTAATTAATATATTTTTACTTTGCATTTAAGTTTTTTTAAACTTTGCATGTCAAATAAACCAAAAGAAGATTCTTATTTCACACAACCCATCATTAGTATTCAACTTTATAATATATGGACAAATTTTACCATCTCAGTAAACCATGTTGCATAATAGATAATCATAGGCAATGTTAAACGACAAGAACATTATTACACTAGAAGCTATTTAAATTTTTGAGCACTACAGTACTGATTTTTAGTAGAAAGTATGTCTGTACCCCAGAGCCAGACTATGTTAAGTACAAAAACTTCGTTTTTCAGGAGAGCAGTTTTAATATATACATTTTAGACTTTTTTAAATCATGAAACACTGTTTTACTTAATCTAGTCACAATTTTATAATTAAATTAGTTATAGAAATACTGATAAAGAGCATAATGCCAAATTTTTGAATTTAGTTTTTGTTTTTGATTTTTAGTGACTTAACATAGTTTGGCATATGCAAAAAACTCATTTTTGGATTTATCATATATGTTAAGTCCAAAGTGATGCACTTGATATATTTTCAGTGGACTTAACATTTAGGTAAATCGGGAGGGAAAATAATACTACCTACGTGTTAATTTACTGCTTAATTATTAAAAAATATAACACAATTTGGTCTCTTATAATAAACAAACATATTTTTAGTCGTTATCTTCGTTTTTTCCGTATTCCAAATTCTTGTAATAGTCATGGAATGTTTTTGGTACCCATTTTAGAAGTTTTTGTAAATGGCTATACTTTTTAGCTGAAATTGGTTTAGGCCCCTCACTAATCGGTGGAATCGATAAAGGAGTGTAGTCATTTGGCTTATTTCTTCTGTGAAAGTCGACATCTAAAAAATCTGTACTAAAATCGGTTTTGTAATAGAGAATTCCAGAGTTACTTCTTCTAACTTGCAAGTGAACTGTTAGGGATATCAGAAAATCGTTGCCTGTGCTATTTTTTTCTTGTTGATATTTTTTGGTGATGTTGATCCCTCAAAAAGATGTTTAAATTCTTTAAAATCGGAGTATTCCATGTTGACTACAGTGAACTGTTTTTTTGTTCGGGTTTGCAAGCAATCATTCACAAAGTGAAAAACTTAAATATAGTTTTTATTTTTATGGTTTGACAAAAATATATTAAGTCACCATTATTATATAATAATGCTAGTGGTAAACTATGTTAAGTTCATTACAACAATTATTGTATGCTTTATTAACTAGCTCAAACTTGTTAGAACGTAATAGTTAAATTGTATGTTTTATTAACTAGCTAAAACTTGTTAGAACGTAATAGTTGATTATTAAATGAACATTAAAAGTTAACTTACTTGATTTTTTTTTTCTGGTCCTGGCTTCTGTGGCTTGAACATATCGAACATTTTCGGCTTTTTTAGAGTATTTTATTATTTTACTAGTTCTAGAAGACCACGGAACACGTCTCGTAATCGGCATTGTAAATAGAAATTGTACCGCACAAAAAACTCGCAAGGTATGTTGACTGGTGGAGTCAACATTTTAAACTGAACGTAAATCCAGAGGCACATAAGGTTAGCGCTACTTAACATTGTTTGCCTCAAGGAGAACTGTGGACTTAACGTAGTTTAAAATGAGCTATTATCGTTATTTTAAAAGATACGCCAAAATGGAAAATACCATATGATGCGCCGCAAAATTTTAAGCCGCTTAACATATTTAGCTAAAATTTGGCCAATTTGGACTTAACATAGTCTGGCTCTGGGGTACAGATGTATATGCTTTATTAACCGTAGCATGCAAATATTATTATCGATCCTGACAAGTGATTTGTCTTTGAGCCCTGTTTCCTTCTGCCAAACTGAGCCTCACTGATGAGCCGTAATAACGGCGAAACGCGTCTGGGGATGGGTTTGGCGGAAGGAAACAGACAACACTTTTTTGAATAAATATTATTATGATTAATGTCAAGTTTCATTACAACTGCCAGTCGGAACTAATACAGTGTATAAAACCAGATAACACTCCCAATAGAACATGATAATTACTTGAGTATTCAGAGCAATAATGGCTATAAACCATTCTGTGGTAACAATAACTCCTATTTCTTATTGGCAAAATTACCGTGATAGTATCACTACACAACGGTCTAGCAATTTTCGTTGTCTTACAGTAGGAAAGCGCGTTGCTGTCATCATATACTATTAAACAGTTGTATAAAGAGTATGTAAATTCTTATCGGAATAGAAGGCTTTTTTCTCAGTGAATAAGGTAGTACCGTCTGTAAAGTAACTGGTTTAGTACCGGGTTTTTAATTTTACAACAAAGTATTCATTGACAAGGCATATGACAGAATGTTCTCTATAAACAGTGAGATATAGGCTCGGCGCAAAAGTACGTTTGTGAATGAGATGCGCGTCTATCTTTGCTTTATAGGGGAAGGTTGCCCATATTGGACCAATTTCCAGATTTCTTATCATAGATCCTGATAATAACGCAAAATCGATCATGTAGCTATACCTTAGTATACTTTGTTCAACTGCAGGATTTTTTGTATAATTTTATTTCAAAGTTTCTATGATATACCAGGCTATAAAAAAAACCTCTGCAAGTGGTTCAATATAGGAAACCGGTTGCCTAAATTGCACCTGGTGGTCCAAAATTGGACCACGTGATTTAAATCGGAAGCTTACGTGTTAAATAAATAAATAAAAAATAAAATTGTTGGTATAGAAAGTTTTATACTTATATTTCAAAAAAACATCAAATTTACAATCAAGATTTCAGTAAAAGACATCCTAATGCAAAAAAAGTACCTATTAGTTTCCTATATTGGACCAGTCATAGTTAAATTTTTTAACTCAAAGAAAAAATATTTTAGCAATATTGAAACGGTGTTGGTTCATGACATTAATATATTTAAAGAGAAAAATTATTTTTGCACAATTTGGAAAAATTGCCTAAGTTAGTAGTAGTAGTAGTAGTAGTAACAAGATTTATTTAGCAATGTGCTACAATTTAACAAGTTATTTAAAATATTTGAACTAATTTAACAATATCATCTGTAAAAAAATTTTATCAGTCACTATTTTGTTTTTTAAATAAATAATTTTTCATGATTTTTTAAAATTTTTCAAAGAGGTCTGTGATTTAATTAAAATATTCAAGTTATTATATTCACTTAATCCTTTATAGAAAACCGATTTATATGTCAAATGTTTTGATACCCTACCTAGACAAAAATCTTTATTATACCTGGTTGAATAGTTATGATTTTCAAAATTTTCAGTTATAAAATTTTTCAAATGAGAAGGCAAGTTAAGTTGTATTTTATTATTTTTATTAGTTGGACCGGTTTAAGCAACTATCACGTGTTTTCCAAAACCACCCAGGAAAAAAACAATAGAAAACAAATATGGCATGGTAATAGGAGAAATAGAAAGAGAAAAATTTACTTGATAACGTCCATAAAAAATATTTTGCTTAGAGTTTTATGGTTCTAAGGTAAATTCTTAGGAAAATCCTAAAAATTTTACATTAAAATTGTGTAAATTACGTTTTGCTCTGTACACGCCAAGCACTAACGGCCAACTAGGGTTCGAACGATACTTTCGATACCGAGTAGGTATCGATACTGTGGGAGTCGATACTCGATACTTAAGTACTCGATACCAAAGCACGATACTTCTAGTATAATACTCGTGTTTAATCTCTAGTATCGAGTATCAAGTACTCACCACCACAGTCACCAGTCACCATGCCGCCCCCACTCGCCACGCCACCATAATAATTTAAGATAATTTACTTATTTGCAATACTAGACGATAAAACTACAATTTTACATTTTTGATCCAAATATTTCTTCGACTTATGGGAACTTTTAAATTTAGGAAGTGGCTGTGAAAAATGGCAAATTCTGAATGTAGTGGCACAACGAACTTAATAAAGGGGGCTGTGGTAGTGGTGTAGGTGTAAGTCTTTTTATTGCCGATAGATAGAGCAAGCCGCCAGGCATGTCGTCACGCTCACCACCAGCTTGTCTGGGGCTTCCCCTTTAAATTTATATTGCATATTGGCATATTAGTAGCGGTAGCGGGAAGCGGAACGGAAAAGTTTTTACGTGTTTACGTTCGCAGATAAAATACTCGATACTGACCAGTATCGATACTTTTAGAACGATATTTTGTGGGTATCGATACTTCGAATGCGATACCGATACTGTACTCGGCCAACTAGTTGAGTTTGTTGCCGATCAAAGGTTCTGGGTGGAAGTATGTTACGGTGTTGCCAGATGATATGGCACGTGTTTAGTTTCGGAGAAATGTACTGTGGTCCAATTTAGGTAGCGGTTCAATATAGGCAACCTTCCCCTAGTCGTTGTTGACAACTGCCCATAGACTTATCGTGTATTCATGTTTTGTTGACATGACCGCTTGGTGTCTAGTACCAATCCGTACCTGTTTTGCCCCAATTATAATATATCCTTTTACTTTTTAGACAATAGATATGCATTAATAAAACTAATTAGAAAATACTAAAACAGTAACGATAATTCTTGGAATCCGAAAATCCTATAATGATCAGAAAGCAAGCAAATGGGACCACTTTAATTTTGTCACGATCTGATGATGACAAAGCACTTGATCAAACAAGAAAGTCCACTTATCGATTTAAGTTTCACCCATGACCATGGGCGTCCAAAGGGGGGAGGTGGAGCGCGCTTTGCCCCCTTCCCCCCACCGACTAAAGAAATTTAAATGATATAGTTCACTAAAAAAAATTAAAAAAAAAATTGTCATAGGGCATCTAACGTTTGCAACAATCCGGAAGACCTTAATATTGAAATTTCAAACATCAAAAAAGATTTAAAACAGAATGGTTATCCTGAAACCTACAAAGGTTTACATGCTTATTGGAGTAGTTACAAAACTAATACCATCTGAAAAGTTAAAAATCGCGAAGTAAAAACTAATACAGAAACGAAAGAGGAGCAAGCATTTCTCACAATACCTTATGTCAAGGGGATTTCTGAAAATATTAGAAGGATAACCGAAAACTATAATATCAAAACAGCCTTCAAATCCGGAAATACGCTTAGAAGGTTTCTTACAAAAGTAAAATCCCCCGTAATGAAAACACAAAAAATTGTATCTTTCAAATCCCTTGCGAGTGTGGCGAATCGTACATTGGAGAAACAAAAAGACCTCTTCCCGTACGAGTTAAAGAACATCTGAAACATAGTCAAAGAGGTGAAACTTCGAGATCAGGTATAGCGGAACATGTATGGACCAACCAGCATAATTTATACAGTGGTCAGAAGCCAAGGTTTTGGACACGGAACAGCACTGGAAAAAACGAAAATTCGAAGAAGCAGCTTTCATGAATCAAAATACCCATATATTTAGTAAACCAAGTATAGATATCCCCAATATCTGGAAGCCTCTTCTTGTCCAAAACCAACAGCTCAAACTTCACACTCCAATAAGCACGTAGGCGGAGTCATCAAGCTTTATTGCACATGGATAGTATTAGTATTTAAGACAGTTATTAGCCTTATAATTATAATTTAGTTTACACTTGAAAACGGTTAGAGATACTAACTAACCGAAACGTTGTATTAAGTAACAAAATAAAGATAATGGAAGTCCGACAAGGTAATTTCTTTGATATTACTTCATTGTCTACCACCTTGAAACAAATATTGAAAGACCTAGCTTTAAACTTTGTTTCTCATATAGCAGATTTTCCGATCATCCTTTCGTTTTCAAAATACCTTGTGTTATTATAAATTGGTCAACTCTAACAGTTATTTATTTTCTCCCAAAGCAAGGCCAAAATTTAAAGTCTGTTACAAGACAAATAAAGATTGAACATTTAGCTATCCAGTGATGCCAAGTCTTTAAATGTTTAATTTCATTTTACTGGTGATGTTTGTTGACAGCCGAACGCCTGCAAATATTTTAAAATTATTTATCTTGTCGATTGGTAATAGTATAAAAGTCAAATGTATTAAAATTACTTTATTATATCTAAATAAACAAATATATCTTGAAATAAATTCGATAGGTTTAAAGGGTTTCGAATAAATGGTAGGTATACCTATACAGTGTCACCAGTAAAGTCCGCATCATATGGGATTTTTTTTTATTAATAACTTTATTCGAAATTTGACTTCGGCATCAAGTTCTGCTTCGATCGAGATGAAAATTAAGCAAAAAAAATAGTAGTCACGTGATTCGTATTATCTGTAAAATTTTAATTTTTTCCAAAAAATAATTCAAAAGTGGGGTTATTTCTGAAAATATCGAAAAAAGTTATTGGAAAAAGTTTTTTTAAATGCAGTTTCTAGCTTACATGCAAAATTTCAGCTGGATAGGATAATTTTGATTTTTTACCTATATGTATTTTGTAAATTGCACCACTTTTGCAAAATAAGACTCAACGCAACCTACATAAAACTTCTTAGTTTCGACAATGCTTTATTTCAGATACATTTTCTTTAAAGTAGCGCCATATTAAATGTGTGTTTTTCTACAAAATCAAAATTGGGCTATTAAAATTTGGTCGCATGTGTTGAAAAGTTCATTTGTTTTTGACCCTGTTTAAGGTAACTTTATAAAATAAGTATTTTTGAAAACGTAGTTTGTGTCTGAAGGTAATACACCTTAATATTAAGACAAAAAATAACACAGTGTCATCAGTAAGGTGTTCATTAAGTGAAAAATAAATTTTAGTTTACCTTAACGTAAAGTTTATCTATTTTCAAAGATTTAATTTAAAACCCCTTTATTTTATTTTTTATTTTTTTACTTTCAGACACAAACTACGTTTTCAAAAATACTTATTTTATAAAGTTACCTTATACAGGGTCAAAAACAAATAAACTTTGCATCACATTCGACCAAATTTGAATAGCCCAATTTTGATTTTGTAGAAAAACACACATTTAATATGGCGCTACTTTAAAGAAAATGTATCTGAAATAAAGCATTGTCAAAACTAAGAAATTTTATGTAGGTTGCGTTGAGTCTTATTTTGCAAAAGTGGTGCAATTTACAAAATATAGGTAAAAAATCCAAATTATCTTATCCAACTGAAATTTTGCATGTGGGCTAGAAACTGCATTTAAAAAAACTTTTTCCAATAACTTTTCTCAATATATTCAGAAATAACCCCACTTTTGAATTATTTTTTGGAAAAAAGTAAAATTTGACAGATAATGCGAATCACGTGACTACTATTTTTTTGCTTAATTTTCATCTCGATCGAAGCAGAACTTGATGCCAAAGTCAAATTTTGAATAAAGCTATTAATAAAAAAAAATCCCATATAATGCGGACTTTACTGGTGACACTGTATTGCGAGTGAAAGTCGTGATAGAGTCTTAAATCTTTTTAAAAAGTATATCTAAATCTTTCCTAAAATGATTTAACATGTAAAAAATATTTAAATATAAAAAATAAATAATATATAGATAGATATATAATAATAATATAAAGAAAATTATCTTTGATATAAATTTGTTGGAATGAGAAATATCTTTGATATTTACCAATTTTTTAAAAAGTACAGGTTTATTTGATTCCGAGATATTCCAATAGGCCACTTAACGTGAATCACGCTGTACATATATTAGGGATTATTATTTCTTATTTATAAAAAAAATCCCCTCTTGACAATATTTTTTCGGACGCTCGTGTCTATGACAGACGCATTATTTATATCTTTTTTAATTATTAATATTTGTCAATAAGGTTATTTTGTAAAATATAGTTTTTGCATAACTTCACATCAATAATGGGTTTAATTCTTGGCTTTATGCCAATAACTCTTCGATTTTTTTTTTATTAACGAGCGCATTAAATAAAGCTTTCTTTTTAGCAACTTAAAAACGTGTTAATACCGTGCTGGTTATAACGGTTCTAGAACAAAAGTTTAAAAGCTATGTTAAAAAAAAGATTAAACCAAAAACAGATATTAATAAATCGTCGTCGAGCGTGGTTGAGTGTGGTTGTGGAATAAAGTATGAAAGTATGTGAAAAATTCGAAAAGAATAAAGACGGACTCGTTTCCTTATGTGGGTAAAACTTAATTCCACCCAAGTAGAGTCAACTTTTTCTAAAAACAAAGCGTTTCGATAGTTTAATCCAACATGCCACATTAACAGCTATTAGTACCTTATACTCCAGTCATATAAGGCCGGAAAAAGCAGCATCTGCTAAAAAAATGCAAGTGAGCCTAACTTTTGTTTACACCTTTATTTTAACTTTGTAAGCAATGTCTAAAAAGTCCCCATCAATATCGCGCTTGCGTTTTTAGTTATTTAAGGTGAAAGGCCATAAAACTCTTATTTTCTTAAATATCTCGCTTTCCGTAAGTCGTAGGAACTTTTGGGTAATTACAAAAAATAAAGAACAGTGAATTCTCTACAAAAACTGTTATATAAGGTTATAAAAGTTTCTATCCAATCACGCAAACAAAACTAGATTAATATCAATGCTAATGTATAAACTACAATCTATCAACATAACTGTGAAACAAGCTAGAGACGACGCCGACGTTTTAATAGTAGAGACGGCACTTGAGAAATCACAACACAACATCACTATTATCGTTGGGGAAGATGTCGATCTCTTAGTTCTTCTAATAGGACGTGCTCCTTTAAACCAGTATGTTTTCTTGTTTAAACCAGGGAAAGGGAAAATAAAATTAAAAACATACTCTTCTTCCAGCCTTAATAAGTATCCAAATTGTAAAAAGCATCTGTTGTTACTACATGCAATTACTGGCTGCGACGCAACCTCTGCGCTTTTTAAAAAAGGAAAAATAAAAGTTTTTAAAATGTTCGAGAGGTGCATCAATTTGCGGAAGTTTTTAAACAGGAAAATTGCACAGTAAAGACGATTATGGAAAATGGATTACGCATTCTTCTGGCAATCTATGGAGCCCCTAAAACAGAATTATCCATTGAAAATTATCGATACATGACATTTGCGAAGTCAACAAGACCTAACACCGCAGTGAAATAGTCGTCACTCCCTCCTACTGCCGCAGAGGCATGCCAACATCTAAGTCGAGTGTATTACCAAGTACAGATTTGGCTTGGTAATGATTTAAATCCTGAACAATGAGGATGGACGATAAATAATAATATTTTGGAACCCATTAGGACTTTATTGCCACCTGCACCAGATGTACTTTTAAATACTATATTTTGCAACTGTACTAAAGGATGTAACACAAATTGCGGGTGCAGAAAAGTTGGAATGTCCTGTTCAGTACTTTGCGGCCATTGTCACGGTCAGTCATGTCTCAACGCAAATGTCGATAGCGTTACCGAAGAAAACATTCAGGATGAAGATCATCAGTTTGATCCTAATGATCTATTGACACAAAATATAACAGAAGTAAAAGAAAATGTTGAAGGGGACAAAGGACGACAACCTGGAGGAGATAACAGAGGACGAAGACGTGGAAGAGGGGACAGATTACGAGATTGAGGATGAGCTGTAGAAGTTACAAAAACAAGTAAAATCATGGATTAGGCCTACTGGGGAAACCATGTAAAAAAAAACGCGCCTTGCATCCTGCCTCTGGGATGGTGTGGAAACGGATGTACCGCTACCCAGTGTTTTCCTGGCGTATAGTGTGAATACGGTTAGTTTTACGTAAAATATTTATATATATAACACTTTTTGAAGAGAATTTTTTTATCTCTATTTTTTGTAATAGTCAAAAAAGTCATAGGGCATACAGGAAACGAAATATTTGCGAAAAACCAATTTATGTGATATTTGACCTTGAATAACTTGAAATGCAAAAAATATATCGCTGGGGAGGTTTGACACATTATTAGTATAATAAAAGTACAGGTGTATGTAAAATTTCAGCACACTTGAATTTTTTTCGTAGATGAATCCTTATATGACTGGAGTATTAGTGAGATAAAGAAATGTGAGAAAACTATTTATAATTAATATTATATTAAAACTTAACCCGATCACTACGACAACAATGGGCCGTATTCATAAAAAAAGGGTATGCTTATACTTGCAGAATATAAAGGAAATCCTTCAGCTCGCATTCGTAATATTCCGAGTAAAACCTTATACTTATAGAGTATAAGCATATCCTTCCCAAAAAAGTATTTGGTTATTCATAAACGTTACCTTTTACTCTAAATAAAAAGGATATCCTTCAATAATTTTGAGTGTGGTCAGTAGCAGACTCAGTCGTGTAGTGATCAGTTGTAGCGATGGCAGATGTTGTGGAACTGAGAGAGATTAAACACTACAAGCAGAGTTATCAACACTTGTTCGTGATTACAAAGAATCATACCGGTTTGAAGAGGAAAACGTGCAATGGCCTGCCAACACATTTTTGGGAATAAATGTTGAAACTTGAGGAGGTGCGTTATCATATGTCCTAAAAATGTAGATATGTTTACGCTATCTCAGTGACCCTGGGTATCAGGAAGGCATTGGTTAAGAACTGGGTGTTAGTCAACCTACAGTATCTCGTACAGTGACTGCCGTAATTGACAGCATAGTTGCCCAATGAAATTACTGCATAAAGTTTCCGTCTACTAACAATGAACTTTTGGATGCGAAACAGTTATGGCAAAGCAAGTATAGGTTTCCGACAGCAATTGGTGTAGTTGACTGTACCCACATAGGAATACTGAAACCAACTTGCCATGGTGATGAGTATGTCAACCGAAAAGGTCATCCTACACTGAATGTGCAAGCCACTTGTAATGCAAGAGAAATGTTCACTAGTATGGACGTTAGTTGGCCTGGATTTGTCTACGATTCAAGAATATGGACAAATAAGGGTTCATCTGCAAAATAAAAACAACGTCGTGCTACTTGCTGATGATGGATATGGTATAGAGCCGTGGCTCATGACTCCATTCAGAAATCCCGCTCATGGTCCTGAACTAAATTATAATAAACTTTTGAAAAAAGAGAGAGTGATAATTGAACGTTGTTTCGGTCAACTGATACGTCGATTTCCTATTTTGCAATATGTTTGCCGAGTGAAATTGGAGAATGTGCCAAAAATAATTGTTGCCTGTATTGTGCTTGATAACGTGGCAAAAACTTTGAAAGACATCGATTTTGAAGCACCTAAATAAGAAGTGCCAGAAGAGGATGACAATGATAATGACAAATTTTATCTACCTGTTCGCCAGCAAGGACAAGAAGTCAGAAGAAATTTGAGCATTGTAATAGACAACTTTGATAATTAAATGTAGGTATGTATAAAACTGTATAAAATAATAGTTCAAATTTAATTTAGTTTTATTATTTACGCCATAATAATATCAACTCATTTTGGTTTTTAAAAAACAAAATTCGAATAATCATAATAAGTTTATTCACATACCCTTTACTTATTCTTAAAGGATATCCTTGCAAGTATAAGGTATTCATTATGAATACGAAAAAAAGGCATACAGCATACTCCTACTTTTTTCTTCAACTCAAAACCTTATGTTTGTACCTTATACTTACAAGGATATCATTCATTTTTATGAATACGGCTCAATGTATATATTTGCCCGCATTGCTTCGGTAGCTCAATATCGGTGACACTGACTTTATCTTTGTTGGGTAAATGGATGTTATTTAAGAAGCCTATTTACTTATTCCTTTTCTGCTTATTATTATAACATGCGTTTTTGTTTATGCAGTGCTAAAACTATTCAATATGACAGTGCAGTAACGCATTTCATAGTTGATAACCGCAAGTATTTCCGGAGAGCATGAGGTGTAATTAAAATGGGAATCGGAATTATTGGTGTCTGTGTATGTACATAGTACAAACGTGGGAGACAAAAAGTACCTTGGTCAATAAAAAACTAGCACCGTGACTTGTATGTTTATAAATAGCACATATTTTGCAACAATAAAATAAGTTAAAAAATCGGCAAATAGCTTTTCCCGCTTCTTTTTCGCTAATCGATACCTATACATAGACATATACCTTCAGATTCATACAGCTTATCTGGTGTGCAAACAAAACTTAAGTTATATGGGTGAAAAAATACGTCTGTATACGCACGGCTCGCCGGTCAGATCCCTTGGCGCCCAATAGGGATGGGCATGCGCACATCCGTTTTGTTAGTAGGTTTCCTTTATCGACATTATACAGGGTGTTAATTAATGTCATGCAGATATTTCAGGGGGTGATAGTACTCGTCAAAATAAGAAAAAAATGCAAATATATGCATGGTCTAAAACGCGTTGTTTTCGTTATACAGGGTGGCAAAGTTTCATTTTTTTTTCTCGTATTTTGCGTTTTCTCTCTTATATTCTGCGAAAATTGTTTCAAATTTGGAACATCAACCCTTTTTTAAAATCTCTACAATAAAGTACCAAAATTGTCAGTCGCAGTATACATGGTGTTACATTTTCTTGAATCGGCTACAATTTTATCTTTCAGAACTTTTTTTTTTGGCTCCCTATATGAATTCCGGTATGAAATTTAAACTCTCTGTTCCTTTGTTTAGCGTTCTGGTATCTTGCACTATTTTCGTATCTGTGACCGTTTTCGATTTATTTGCAAAAATAGCCAACGATGGAAATTAAGTGTCGGCGAAATAACGCAGAGTAAAAAGCTGTGTATTAAAACAATTTATTAGTTAATCAAATAAAAATAAAAGAAAATTATAAAAACTGTTGAAAATGGCCGCCTCTTGCTAAAATGCACGAATCAAGTATTCGCCTCATGGACTGACAGACACTCTATTTTTTTCTTATACTCATTATTGCGTTATTTCGCCTACACTTAATTTTCATCGATGGATATTTTTGCAAATAAATTGAAAACGGTCACAGATATGAGAATAGTGCAAGAGACCAGAACGCTAAACAAAGGAACAGAGAGTTCAAATTTCATACCAGAATTCATACAGGGAGCCAAAAAAAAAAGTTCTGGAAGATAAAATTGTAGCCGATTCAAGAAAATGTAACACTCTGTATACTGCGACCGGCAATTTTGATACTTTATTGTAGATATTTTAAAAAAGGGTTAATGTTCCAAATTTGAAACAATTATCGCAGAATATAAGAGAGAAAACGCAAAATACGAGAAAAAAAAATTGAATCTTGGCCACCCTGTATAACAAAAATAAGGCGTTTTGGACCATGCATATATTTGCATTTTTTTCTTATTTTGACGAGTACTATCATCCCCTGAAATATCTGCATGACATTAATTAACACCCTGTATAATTACTCAAGTTATTTTTTATCGGGATAATGAGCCTAATGAATAAAAATTAAGCAATTACTTGAAGCTATTACTTTTTAGTAAAAGCAATTGCTTGACTAGCAAATGCTATAAGTAAAAGCAATTGCTAGATCTGGATATGAATAAAATTTTGAAGCAATTGCTGTTTTTCTTACACCTCTGTAGCAAATGCTTATTTAACACAAGTTCAGACGTGGCTTATCCACTTGTTCAGATTATAGATTTCATGCTCAGTTTAGTGCCTAATTTGCAAAACAGTTGACGTAAATACAATAACGTTGGTCTATTTATTTAGTACAATAGTAATCTGTTTTTGTGGAAAATAGGAAACTTATATTTGTGATATGGCAGATTTCAGTGAAAATGAGGAAAGTGATAGTAGTGATGTAGAAATTAAAGACAAGCAATTGATACTCGTTTACAAATTGAAGGAACATAAATAAATCTCTCTGACCACTGTTTCCCTAAACACAGCCACGGTTCTTTTCAGGCAATGATAACAATCCCCAGCAATAAAAGCAACGTTAGGAAAATGTTCGTGAAAATCGTCCATGCACAACCTGGATTGTATTGCCACTCACCATTTACTCTAACCCCGTTTTGAAAATACGCTTCAACCTTGAATGTTTTGTGCTGTCCGTAAAGCCCATTGTGTTAATTGTTCAAGAAATTGAAAAAAATAGCGATGAATCAAATTACTTGTAACGACTGTCAAAGATGACGAAATAACTGATTGATTGTTAATTCAGGTAGTTACTGACACCCAACAGGTATTAAGTTCTACGGCTAAGCATTACGTCCTTAGATGCAAGGCCCTCTTTGATGCAAATAAGTTTTGTTCGCACGGTATAGTGATGACTTCATAAAAATTTTTACCAAAATTAAAAAAAAAACTCGTACAAGAATCGAACCAGCAACTTTCTGGTGTGGTGTTGTGCTCAAGTATGTTTTGAAAATAAGCCACCCGGTACACTATGTTCAGATATTTAATAAAAATGTTCACAGTTAAGAATGGTTTTTGATTGATTGATCACTATTTTTTTAAATAAAAGAATCGACGACGCGAATTCGGAATTACCTAAAATTTTAAAAGCAACAATTGTTAGAGGAATGTTAAGTAGAATGTAGGTACCTACTTGTATTTCTTCTGAGGAGAAATGAGTCATGAGTAAGCTATTGAGGCAGCGAATGAAAAATTAAGTCATGCAAATTAGCCGTATTAAATTCTTAAAAAGAATGTTACTTGCCTAGACGACTGTTGCTATCTTTTAGTATAAGGCACGATAACTAATATATCATAGCAAAATACGAGCATTTTTGAATAATATCATGAGAATTTAATACAACAATTATTTTTACCTTGATAATAAATGAATTTGTATTGTTACACACGGTTAAGAAAAATCGATATTTTCTAATAAAACTACACGTAATTATGCATAGGTGAAAGATAATCCTGTTAAATATGAGAGTATATTATGAAGAAAATTGCAAATAAGGGGGGTGCGTAACTGTTAAGTCACGAATAGTGTATAGCTATTATTATGAGATTATGTGACATAGTATTTATCAGCGTACAATGTAATGGCAGTAGTAGTCATATGTCGTTTCTAGTAACATTATGTATACAACTGGAACATTGGTCAGAGCGGGACTTCACACTTTTTATTATTATGTAGAAACTGTCGCCCATAAATCCAACAATAAATGTATATAAGTCAAACGTTACACTTTGATATCAATAATAACAGAACATTCGGAAGAGGTAGTAGTAGTAGTAGTAGTAGTAGTAGTAGTAGTAGTAGTAGTAGTAGTAGTAGTAGTAGCAACATGTTTTCTTTAGCAAAAAGCTACAATTAGATATTTTTTAATACATTTTTTTAACAACATTTTTACAGATTTATTTTTAATTTCAAAACGGAACCTTCTTTTAACAAAAACAGACAGAAAAGTTAAACATTTTGCAAATTGTATCAACTATTACGTATCATTTTGTTTTTTAATTAAATGTAATTTTAAAGTTTTTTTAAATAGTTTTAATGATATCTGAGATTTAATAGAATTTTCCAAATTATTATATTCTATCAAACCTTTATGAAAAAAAATACTTATAAGCTAATGTTTTAGACACTCTATCCACAAAAAAAATTTGATTAGTTCTTGTTTTATAATTATGATGGTCATGATTAAAAGAACAAACATTTTTTAAACAATCAGGCAATAAATTATTTTTAATTTTATGTATAAAAGATACATACTAAATAAAAAATTAAATCTCTGACATTCAACAAATCTAAATTTTTAACATAAAATTTATTTTTGTATATTTGTCACAATTTAAAATAATCCGCATTGCCGTATTTTGTAAAATTTCAAATTTTTATCAAATATTTCCTCACTAGCACAATATAAAATGGAAGAACAATAAAGAAAATGTGGTGATATAATAGTATTAAATGTAGTTTTTTTAGAAAACAAACTTAAATTAGAACTGATTCTTTTAAAATAACCTACTTTTTCGGCAATCTTCCGTATGATACTTTCAAAAAAAAATTAAAAAATTTTAATTTTGAATCAATAATTATCCCTAAATATTTAAAACTGTTTACTAATTCCAATTTTTCACCATCAATTACAACATTTATATTTCGACAATTTAAATTATTATTACCCATAACCATACATTTAGTTTTTAAAATATTTATTTTAATTTATTTACTTTTAGCCAATTTAATAATATACTTATCTCAGAATTTAGAGTATTTAGAGCATCAAAAATATTTAAAATATTAATGTAAATTAAGGTGTCATCAGCAAACATTTGTAACTTACACATTTTTAAAACTAAAGGCATATGTTGATGTATGAAATAAATAATCTTGGACCTAGTATTATTATACTTCTAGGTGCTTTATACGACCTTATTAGCTTCGTATTTTATGAGATTGTCCTGTGTTGAATCATGTTGAATGTAGTTGACGACACGAGAGTCATCTTAAAGGATACGTACCTATATCTATCGCAGAATAAGGCAAAGTAAGTCGTGTTACAAATATTTTTTGGGTTTTCTGTAAATTCATAAAAACAAAGTTTTTTGACTCGTATTGTTCCCTTTAAACTAAAACTATTTTGGCAGCAATATCTTGGTAAAATTATTTATCGGTAAAATGATTTAATTGCAACAAAAAATCAAATTAACGCGAAAACATCATAATATGGCGTATTAAAACAATGAAAAGTAGAAACCACAACTGTGAAACTATACGATCTAAATAATTTGATTGAGAGATTATTTTAAAAGCATATATTTATGTTTTTCTATTTGACGTTCATAATAAGTTCATTATGAACTTGAAATGAAGTTCATAATGAAGCTATTTCGATACGCGTTTTTTCTTTATTTGATGTTGGTAACATTGAAATTGAAAAATTGAAAAATTGACGTAAAATCACGTCTTTTGAAATTCAAAAATAATTAGCAAAATCGCCCGAATTTCCGAACGCTCTGTATATGTAGTATAGTAGAATCTTGTGGTGAAAATGGGTCAATAAATCAAAAAATGACAGTTCGCAAAATAATTTTTGTTGTCCAGAGGTTAATATGATAAAAAATAGTATTACCAACATAAAATTTAGACATAAAAATTTAAAGGATTTATTTTCTTTTTAAAAATGTATTTTTTATTGAAAAAACTACAAATAGAAAAAATAGTATAAAGCACGTGGTTCATAAGGCGTTTTAGCGCACGTGTCAATTAAAAAACTCGCCACTTCGTGGCTTGTTTTTTAAAATAGACGCGTGCGCTAAAATCGCTTCTTATGAAACATGTACTTTAATATACTATTTCGGCTTTATTAAAAAATTTGTTATCTAATAATGCGTTATTATTACCTGCTTAACAAACTGTATTGATATCGATTTGTAATACATACTTCTGGTAAATAAACCTTTGGTAAATAAATTAATTTTAGATGTAAAAAAAGTGTTTCTAAGAGCACCTCTACGAGTGCAGTTGTACAAGGAGAGATTACCAGGAATTAGATTACCTCCAAAACCTGTAATTACCCGGTGGGGAACATGGATTAAGGCCGCAATATTCTACGCAGAGCATTTCGAAGCCATTAAAGAACTAATTTTGGATTTACATGACGATTCACAGTGTGTTGTGCAAAGTAAAGAGTTGTACTGTGTACTGTGTACTGTACGCCGTTTAGCTGCTTGTTGTGTAGTCGAAAATAAATAAGGGACCCAATATTTTTTAACCATGAGATTTCTTAATGCTGCGCTAACAGAAGCACCTAACTGTAAAGGCCTAGACACCATAGAAATATCTTTTCAATACAATACGAAGAAATATATTTCTAGATAAGCCACCTGTATAAATACCCTCAAGGGCGTCCGAAGGAACTTTTCCAAGGGGGGGCAAATCATAATTGAAATAATTTTTGTTTCTAGCACTTCAACAAACCTTTAATAAAAGAATAGAGCAAAACACCTAATACTTATATTAAATAACAAAAAATAGCTAAACAAAATATTTAAAAATGTTCAAATATAACAAAAAGAAAATACAACAAAAAACTTAAGTTATTCCGATTTATTGGAGAAAAGAAATGTTAATTTTCTTGAATCTTTTGCAAATTTATCAATAATTTTTTCAATTAAATGTATTTTTTTTTCTTTTACAAATTTGCGATGAACACTCATCATACATAAACCGTCCAATCGGTGCTCAGTCATAGTCGAGCGAATCCAGGTTTTTACTCTTCTGAGAGTACTGAATGATCTTTCGACTGCACATGTAATTTTTTTTTTATTCTTTATTTTACGTCGGCCTATTTCCGCAACGAGGCCAATCACCGACGCCAGTGAATTTGTCACACACTATCTGGTAATTTTGCCGAATCCCTCTTTGTCGAGGGTAGGGTTCTTTAACGTGCCAACATCCATGACACAGGACCCACAGTTTAACGTCTCTTCCAAAAGACGGCGCACCTCTTAAACCAAATTCCAAATTTAACATCGACGTTGCCGGCACCGGGGATCGAACCCGGGACCTCGATCTGTGAGGCCGCTGCACTGACCACTAGACCACAACGCCGATTTTACATGTAGTTGGAGGTAAACAAATTGCTATCGCAATTGCCTGACCAATAGTATATCTATTTGTATATTGCTATTATCACTAGCTGTGTAAATTAAAATAAAGCTTTATTTATTCTATTCTAATATTTTTCCTTCGCTATTTAGTGAAGATTTTTGAATTCCACATTTCATTTTATGCAACAAGGGTTCGTTTTACCAATTTTGTCAATTGAATTGTATCTCAATAAATATGTATATCCCAGTTAAATAAAATAGCTCAAATCTACTTGGGCCAGGGGGGGGGGGCAAGCGCACCTTCTTGCCCCCCCCCCCCCCTTCGGACGCCCTTGAATACCCTACAGATTTAGTGATATGTAATCGCTTTCGCATAATCGTTTTTATTATTTATTAATCAGTGTTTATCTGCCAATTTAAATAAAATTTCGGTAATTTATGCAAACCTAGTTTTATGCACCATTAATCTTTGATGTAATGAACAATAAGGCTATGTTTACGTTTACCGATGTGACCTCAACTTCATCATGATAAATCGAATTCTTCTTGATCTTCTCTGCATCTCGTCTGAATAAACCTACAAGATATATTACCATGTTTATTTAATTATTATTAATAACTAGAACTTCTAATTATACCACAACTATGTATTATTTATTCATTAGTAGAAAAATTAAAAAAGTTTAATAACTCATCCTCATTCTTTTTTTATTATAACTATTTATTAAGTACGGTCTACAACATTTGATATAGAATGAAGAGTTACCTTTTTAATTTGTAGCTAAGCTATAATACTTCTTTGTAACTTAAATAACTGATGGATAGAATACTGGGTGATTCAGTCAAAAATATGCAGTAGATAATTATGTAACGGTTAAGTCACACGAGTGACATAAAAGTTCTTGAACACTTAACTAGTTTGTGTCGTATATTATAAGTACGAACTTTGGTACATCTGGCTTTTTACCCTTATGGCCACTTAGTAAATAAATTGCTTAAAGATGTTTTACAAAGCAAATTAATTAATCATCAAAAGAATAACTTTGTTGGATCCCATTGTCTTTATTGTCAATTATTTAGTCCTTTTCTTTTGTTCAGAACTCTAACCACTTTGTAAATATTCTAAAAATGGTTAATTTAGAACCACAATATTAGATTAGCTAGATAGCTTATAACCCATAGTGGAATCACCGCATATCATCAAGCAAAAGTTACAAGAATACTTAACACTTGAATGGTACTATTGGAGTGTTGTCCTAGAGTTCCTACTTCCAAGTAGAAGATGGGTTCTATGCTGCTCAGGACAACGGTCTTTCAATGGGTTCATCTTTCTCTCCGGTGGTGGCCAACCTATACATGGAATGATACACGCAATTATTGACACTGCCAAGACTAAACCTAAACGTTGGCTTAGACATGTTGATGATACCTTTATTATCTGGACAGACAGTAACAAGGAGCTGATACGATTTTTTGGAACATATTAATAGTATAAGACATTCCAATAGATTGACCATGGAAACAGAACAACATTCTACGCTACTCTTTCTCGATGTTCTCGTCAAATGAAGTGCGTCAGTGTACAGGAAACCCACTCGCATGGGGTAATGCCTTAACTACGGGTTAAATTAATCAAACTCCATAAAACAGGGCATAATTTAAACTGTTTTTTACATAGCAGCAGAACATTTGCAACAATCCAGAAAACCTTAATATTAAAATATCAAATATTAAAAAAGATTTACAATAGAATGGTTACTAATATCATCAGAAACGAAAGACGAGCAGGCATTTTTTACATAACCTTATGATAAGGGGTTTTCTAGATTAGAAGGATAACCAAAAATATAACATCAAAACAGCCTTCAAATCTGGAAATACGCTTATAAGTTTTCGTACAAAAGTAAAACACTGCACTAATGAATTTAAAAAAAAAATGCATATATCGAATCCCTTGCGAATGTGGCGAATCGTACATTGGAGAAACAAAAATACCCCTTTCCGTTCTAGTTAAAGAACATCTGAAACATACCTAAAAGAGGTATAACGGAACATGTTTGGATCAACCAACATCATATGCAGTGGTCAGCAGTCAAGGTTTTGAACAAGATACAGCGGTGGCGAAAATGTAAATTTAAAATAGCAACTTTTATGAACCAAAACACTCGTATATTTCGTAAACCAAGTAAAGATATTCCCAACATCTGGAAGCCTCTCCTTGTCCAAAACAATAAGCTCAAACTTCGTAATCCAGCAAAATTTCTTTATTTCTACGTTGTTTGGGTCGGGCTATCGAAACGTAGAATCAAATTAAGTTTTAATAGTCCAAAAAAGCGTGGCACTTGAAAAAATTTTTCCTGTGGCGCATCTTTTAAGAAACAATTAAAAATGGACATGCTCCAGCACCCATACACATTTTTTAAAGTCGGCGCCTATAAATGTACCCCAAACAATTTTAATCGGATTTATATCTGTACTTCTTTAGGGCGAATGTATAGTAAATAAAAATTAATCAGGTATGTCCCTCATGTTCATTGCGCAATTCTATATTATTTTGATTATATCTTCTTTTGGGGGCATCCAGTTGATTCCCTTCTTTTAATAAAATAAATTGTTGGTACACTTTTACATCTCGTCTATCCAACATAATCAATAATGATGTTACCAAGCAAGCCTAAGGCATCCCAAAACCATACTAGAAAAGTTAATTGCTTCAACATTATAAAAACAGTGGATAAAGATTTAATATAACTCTGTTTGAAAAATGGTTGTAATTAAAATACAAAGATAACAAATAGCGACCGTGATTGGCGATTGCAAAATGCTTGATTATATTGATCATTAATACTTAACTTTGGTTAATTTGTTCTATTACGTAAAAGTAAGTTATTTAAGTAGATACATAGAGATATGTGACCGGCAGAAAGGCCGCAGCATATGGGAAATTGTTTATATTTGATAGATTTTCCTAATTATGAGTCATCTAGCAAAAAATTTTTCGTTGTATATATGTCTTAGTCTTATAGTGAAATCCGTCTTTTCATGAAGAATCTAGTCATATCATGAAGCGTCGGCATATTGTGTAAAAACATGAAGCTACACAATATGCCTAGGCTTTTCAAGAAGAGCCCGTAGCACTTCGGCATAATATAACGTCGTAACATAACCTGGCTAAATTTAAAGAGCGGCACTTTGTGAAGGACGAGATGTCAATAGGAGGCGATAACTAGAGGAACAAATTCCGTCTAAAAGGTATATTGGCAACCGGTTTGTTCGTTGTTACCCAGAGCATTTTTTTAATTCAATTTTTTCAACTAATATTACCTATTTTATAAAAATAAAATTTAAATTAAATTTAAAAAAATGCACTGGGTAACAACGAACAAACCAGTTGCCAATATACCTTTTAGACGGAATTTGTTCCTCTAGTTATCGCCTCCTATTGACATCTCGTCCTTCACAAAGTGCCGCTCTTTAAATTTAGCCAGGTTATGTTACGACGTTATATTATGCCGAAGTGCTACGGGCTCTTCTTGAAAAGCCTAGGCAGATTGTGTAGCTTCATGTTTTTACATAATATGCCGACGCTTCATGATATGACTAGATTCTTCATGAAAAGACGGATTTCACTATAAGACTACGACATATACAGGGTCCTGCAATAGTGCGTCAGGCTTCCATAACTCCTATACGAATGGGGTTAGGAATTTTGTTAATATGCCGACTTAAACCGCATAGTACGGGGTACTTCCGGAAAATATTTTCTCATATACAGGGTGGCCCAAAAAAGTGTGGTCACATAAAGTTGTGATTTTTTAAATGGAACACCCTGTATATTATTAAATTTTCACATTCTACGTAAAATTATAATAATTTTTTTATAAATGCATTACTGGTCTATATTTAATAGTTTCCGAGATATCGATATTTGAAAAATGACATTTTTGAACTTTGACAGCTTTTAGCTTTCTAACTGTACGTCTTAGAGCAAAACGGCTTACATGTTCCTATCTTCGATTTTTATTATCTTTCCAATAGGGTCAACTTCCAGTCAAACCGGATGTAACGCGAAAGCAGGAAATATAGTACTTCCGGTTTGACCGGAAGTTAAAATTTCTGGGAAGATAACAAAAATCGAAGATAGGAACATGTAAGCCGTTTTGCTCTAAGACGTACAGTTAGAAAGCTAGAAGCTGTCAAAGTTCAAAAACGTCATTTTTCAAATATCGATATCTCGGAAACTCTTAAGTATAGACCAGTCATGCATTTATAAAAACATTATTATAATTTTATGTAGAATGTGAAAATTTAATAATATACAGCGTATTCCATTTAAAAAATCACAACTTTATGTGACCACACTTTTTTGGGCCACCCTGTATATGAGAAAATATTTTCCGGAAGTACCCCGTACTATGCGGTTTAAGTCGGCATATTAATAAAATTCCTAACCCCATTCGTATAGGAGCTATGGAAGCCTGACGCACTATTGCAGGACCCTGTATAATATGTATATTGTTTTATAAATTTCTTGTAGTGACTTTTTTTATAGGTAGGTATGGTTTATTTACAACAGCATATTCTTAGTGACTATAACATAAAGTACTGGCAAACGGTGTTGCCAGAGGAAAATTTCAGGAGTAGGAATGTAACTTTAAAGAAGAGGAAATTGCTTTTTTGAACAGGAAATTTTAATAAATCATAATATACCGGGTATTTCGTATTTTCAGTAAATATGGAGTTATGTTGTATCTTGATATATAACTTTATCTTATTATGATCAATTTAAGCACATCTAACTAGGCGTAGGCTACACAAATAAGGTATGAAAATAAAGAGAAACACATACCAAGACAGATTATCCCGATGTATGTTTTGGTATATTTTATTTGCAGCCCTGCAATCTAATTAGGTACGCCTATTTTTCGGGCAATATATCGCTTTAAAAAGTTTAAAATACACTTTTCTCTATACTTATCTTAACATAATATTTTCTTAATCTTAACATATATAAAACAAAGTCGCTGTCGCTGTCTGTGTGCTTAAATCTTTAAAACTACGCAACGGATTTTGAAGCGGTTTTTTTTAATAGATAGAGTGATTCAAAAGGAAGGTTTTTATGTATAACTAGCAACCCGCCCCGGCTTCGCACGGGTGCAATTTCAGAAAGTGGCATGCCGGGTACTAATATAGGTATCGGGTTTGTTCGGGTTTGTATTTATACCAGCGGGTTGCAACTCATGCCGGGTACACGCTAGTATTATATAAAAGAAAAAAATAAATACCTAGGTATGTTTATATTATGAAAATATTTTACACGTAGGTACCCAAGTTTTTCCCAAATTGTAAAAATCAATACAAGTTATATACCAACTAATATTTGACTTGAGGTTAGGTACGCGATAACATCGAAGATTGGTTATTTTGTTGGTTTTGTTTGCTTTTTATATGCGATTTTATAAGTTTTATAGTTTAATTGACTTGTTCTTTTTCTTTTTAAACTAAAAACATGACGACGAATCACAAACAAATTTTAGAAACAAACCCATAAAAACAAATTTCTATCCTCAAAATCTGAAAGGTATATGCAACTAATAAAAGTGCAAGAAATAAGTACCTTATTTTCCCAACTTGATTAAAAATTAAGAAGAAATTCCAATTTTTTGGCAAGAATTTGGGACAAATTTTTGAAATTTTAGCTGTTTACACGTAAGAATAAATTGAAGATCAACTTTTACAAATTCGTTGAGCAAGAACCTAAATTTCAAAGCCCGGACCTGTCTATTTTCCCATTCGTCAAATGATAATGTTGCAGTGCGCATGTCTAATCGTGTGTAGCTCTGTTTACATGCGCGAGGCCATAAATTTGCCACTTTCGTGATTATTGTTTGCTTATCTAAAGGTTAATATCCATGGTCGCTACCAGTGTGTTGAGAATTACTGAACTCAACAGAACAGTTCAAAACAGAAGAATAGACAATAGGCTAAAAAACAAAAAAACAGTAGATCTCATAGGGCAAACAGTAGAACAGGAGATTGAGAGTGAAAACAGGTAGTAATACTGCTGGCAAGCCTGAACTTACTTCCAGGCAGTGGCGCAACCAGGGGGGGCTGCCGGGCTGCAGCCCCCCCCCCCCCCCCGAGCTTAGAAACTTAGCCTATTCGTTTAATTGTAAACCAATTTTTCATGTCACGCCTTTTACTAATATTTTATATTCAGCCACATAATTTACATCAATCATGTTATCAATAGTGAAATTAGACTACGTCTGACTGAATGGACCGACCGCAATACTTCCACTGAGGCATCTGGATTACTGGCCAGCATTATAAGTCCCAAATTTGTGATCGCACTAATGTGTACAGAAATAATATATGCCTACACACTGCCTTTAAGCAAGATTCTACAAACAGTTGATTTAAACCTTTGTAAAGCATTACAGTTAGGTAATAACGTAACAGATCAAGTTAAAGAAATAAGAGGCCTGGCAGATGATCATTTTCAAAATATTTTTAAGGAAGCTCAAGATCTACTTTCGGAATACGATATTGAAATCAGAGTACCTAGACTACCGCCAAGACAAACACAAAGATTGGTTATAGAAACCGATTCCGCTGCTAAGTATTTTAAAATAAAAATTTTTATTCCGTTTTTAGATGGCCTCATAGCAAATCTCGAGGATCGGTTTTTAAAACATCGAGAAACCATTCAAAATTTTGAATGCCGCTTTCCATATGATAATCAAGATTTTGATAGTAAATTTAAATGTTTTTTGAAACTTCACAGCTTCTACAAGAATGAGTTCCTTGAAGAGTTTTCCAATAAAACGATGTTAAAAGCTAAACTTGAGCTGTGGTATAAAAAATGGAAAAACAAAAATTGAAGGAAGATTTGGACAAAGTGTATTCCGAATGTGATGCCAATATATTTCCTTATATAAAAAGGCTTTTACAAATTTTTTTAACTTTGCCTGTTACAACCGCCACATCTGAAAGGTCCTTTCTAAATTTAAAATATTTAAAGACATATCAGCGTAGCACCACGGAAGAGGACAGACTAAATGGTTTGGCAGTTCTTTATGCGAACCACGATATTGATATTACCCTGCAAGAAATTCTGGACGAAAAGGCAAAAACAAAACGAAGAATTTTACTGTAATATTAGTATTATTAGTGATTACTTACAAAGTATTGTATAAGGTTTTTGTTTTAGTATAAGTATGATTAATATATGCGTTACTTATTTTAAAAACATTTTTACTAATTAAAATGAAATCTCTATTTTTTTTTCATAAATATTTAGTTAGGGCCAGCGGCGTATTATTGCAGAAGTTTTGTCGCTCTCATCAATCATACGTATTTTACCCAAAAAAAGGGCGTGGCACCCAAAAAAAATTTCTCCTGCGGCGCAAGAAATTAAAGCCCCCCCCCCCCCCCCGAACTAAATTTCTGGTTGCGCCACTGCTTCCAGGCTTTTAATGTAAAGAAATTAATACAAAATATACTTTGCGTGAGTTAAACAGAGGTGGAAACTGGAAACGTTGCAAAGTACCAACTTCTGTTGGAGCACGATTCACATTCCACTTATGACTGAAATTTTCAGGTAAGCGCAAGATGAAATATCTGCTGGTGTTTTGAGATTGTTTATTCGTTAAAAAATGGATATCAAACAAAACTTGCATTGCAAATCCGCATAAACAAAGTAAGAAACACGATCGCCTACCATGGACATTGACATAGATTATTAACAAAAAATGTGTTTACAGTCTCGAGAAGCTACGCTGTTAAAAGTCTTTAATATTTTAAATCTACATAATGCACAACCAATTTATTTCAAAGAATGTATTGTCAAAAGTGAAAGCCAAACACCAAAATCACAGGCCCACCACGGTGTTAAGTTTTATCAAAACTGATAATTTCGGGTTGTCAAAAGGCGTATCTTGTATCTCTTGACTTAAACATGCTGATATTAAAATTACACGAGTCGGTGTATAAGAAAGATGACAGGTTGAAAGTGTGTAAGGAAATAAATAATACCGTCTTATCTGCTGCTATAAATTTTTGTGAACAATTACAGAAATATTTACCTCGAGGCAATCTGGGTTACATAAAGTATTGTGTCAAAATGTGTTAATTGAAGCCAGGACGACAAAGCATGTATTACAACCATGGGCATAACTGATTGTAATATTAATAATACTAATAATAATAATAATAATAAAAATATAATGATAATAATTTCAATAATAATAAACTATCTTTATTCCAAAAGTACGAAATAACGTCAACAAAATAACCAAAACAACAATTCCCAATTTTACAAATTTTTAACAGATTCAAAATATTCACTATATTTATTCACTATATAACATCGTAGGGCTCTATATTTACCAGCAGATCAAATATTTTCTTGTTTAATATATTAATATTATCGATTGCTTCTATAGGTGCTGGCAAATAACTAAAAACTTTTTCTATTTCACGTTCATAATAAGCTCAGTACGATACGCATTTGCGTATCGTAATGAAGCTATTTTGATAGGCGTCTTTTCTTTATTTGATGTTGGTAACATTTAAATGTTTTATTTCATTAACTTGCGCGGCCTTTGTGATTTACGAGAAAACCCATTTTTCGCAGAGGAAAAATAGCTTGATAACTTACTTTTTTATTCTGTGTGGATAACAGTCACGTATGTTGGTTGCATAAATCTATAAATCAATCTTTTGTAGATGCTTCAAGCTATCATTTTCTGCCAAATCCTATCCAAAATTCAATCGACTAACCTTCCAATGTCGATTTTAACTTCAACTTTATTTGAATTTTCCATCTTCCCTATACTAAATTACAATGCCGTAACGTAAAATCACGGCTTTTGAAATTCGAAAAAAGTAGCAAAATCTCCCGAATTTCCAAACGCTCTGTATATGTACCGAATGTACAAGGATCACACAACGTATTCCGTCCAATTTCAAATCTCATATCGCTAAAATAACTTTAGAATCTCGTGGTGAAAATGGGTCAATAAATCAAAAAATGACAGTTTGCAAAATAATTTTTGTTTTCCAGAGGCTACTATGATAAAAAATAGTATTACCAACATAAAATTTAGACATAAAAAATTACAAAATTTGAAGGATTTATTTTCTTTTTAAAATGTATTTTTCTTGATTATAAAAGGTGAAATAGAAAAAAAATGTATAAAGCACATGTTTCATAAAGCGTTTTAGCGCACGTGTCAATAAAAAAACTCGCCACTTTGTGGCTCGTTTTTTAAAATAGACGCGTGCGCTAAAACCGCTTCTTATGAAACGCGTACTTTAATATACTATTATACAGTTATAGTATGCTCCTTTTTAACACGCTCTTATTAGCTTCACCTGTTTGTTTGTATGTTTATTTGTAACCGACTTCTTTGAACCCGATTTTGACCCACTTTAAACGGTCAGATTTAATTTAAATTTTGTAAACTTATCAAGAACCGCTGACAATACAATAATTTGATAAGTTTATCTCATTATCCTGATCAGGATCGCCGGAATTAAATCATTTCCTTACAGATCCTCTGTATGAGAGTGAGGGAGATAGAGCTCACCGTATGCGCATGCGTACTATCTACCTACTTTCCGGCTTGAGCACTCGGCTTAATAGTGTTAGTGCATTCTTTCGGTATCAGTTGGTCCGTTGGCCGAGCGGGTTTGTGGATCCAATGCTTTGAATCTATAGCCATTTAAAAAAAAATGGATCCACTGCTTTAAATCTAGCCATTTTAAAAAGTCATTGTTAAATTAGTGACAGTATACCATCTTTACTTCGGACCTCTCTATGACTATATCTACTAAAAAAAGAAAATTTTTCTTAACAATAACTCAAACTAAAAAATGAAAAATAAATATAGTTTAAAAAACTAAAAAACACGCTTTAATAATTAATCAAACTAAAAAGCGGAAAATAAATATAGTTTAAAATAATTCTTGAAATTCTTAATAGGTATAGGCAGAAAATAATAATGAACGATAAACATTAGTATTATTATGAAAAAAGCGTGGGGCGCTTTGTGCTATATTTTTTGTATATCGAAATAGATAAAGAATATTATACATTTCTGTATATAAACAGCAGTTACCGTTTTTCATCAAGACATTTTCATTAAATATTAAAATTTTTGTTTTGTTATATTAAAATTGATACATTTCAACAACTTTACTTACCTCTTATTTTCCACAAGGTTTGTTTTAACGACAGGTCAAATACTTTTGAGGCCTAATTACCGATACAGTTTATTGTCTGGTAATTTAGGTACATTAAATTTTTAGGAACTAACCATCTTAGGGAGGGGGGCAGTCCCCTCTGCCCCCTCCCCTAATTACGTTAGTACTCAGTATCTATCCAAAAGACAATTCCGGGATTAACAGTAAAACCAAAGGCTTTATTGAACAATAAAGAAAGGTATAGTGGATTTTACCTTAGTTTTTAATGGCCGCCGCTGACACATGTCATTTATAACATTTCTTTTTACAGAACTTAAGGATTGGCCAGGGCCGGACTTAAAAATTATGTGTGAACATGGGTCAATTTATTTGTAGTTGTAATTATGGATGGAAACGAGAATTACCTAAGCAATTTTTAAGATATTTCAAAAAAAAAACACTGAAGGGGAATGGAAATAGGATAGAATATCAAAAAAACAATTTCATTTAATTTTTATTCATAATATAATAAAGTGCTGTTATTTTGGTAAAAACACACTCTCAATTTAGTACAATAAAAAATATACAAGAGGCAGTCGTGAATCTAGTATCATCAATAATTAACTACGTTTTTTATTAAATAATTATTTTGTTTTTTAATTTGATTTTAGACCATGCAGTGTTAAGTTGAAAAAATCTATATATTATATTTAATAGCTTATTGTTTACTTTTTTATTTTCTTATTCACGGGTAGATATTTTTTTCTTTAGACTAGGTTCTAAAGAGTTTGAAGTTTACAATAGGTCTAACTTTTCGTTGGTTTATAATAAAACAATAAAAGTTTGTAATGTTATCGAATTAGGTATTTTATTTTAATGAATAAAGAAAAAATAATGGAAGTAGATACTACAAAAAAAGATTTTTGTCCATGCGTTTGCAGAACAGATACCTCAAGCACTCTTCAATACAACTGTATGTAAAACTTATTTTAGCATAATGGTTCACTCTGGTTTTCAAATTTAATTTTATTGCAAGTTCCCTATTATTTTTGGTCTTCATCTGACAAGCTGTCGATGTCGTCGTCACCGTCCGAGACATTAATAATTATTTACTTACTTTTGCATAAAAAGAAACACGTCACAGATACACACAGTCTGGCAGTTTAAAACCAAAAAGTCTAATACGCACAAAATATAAGCAAAATGCTGTCTGAAAAATACCAAAAACAATAACACGAACGATCAAGAATTAAAGACTCTAAGAATTAACAGCAGAATGCACGCGGTGCGCGGTGTGTCCCAAGTCTATGATATTTAAAGAACGCGACGAGACAATCGAATTAATGAAGTACGAAAAGAGATATGCGAGAGCAAATGCGTAAGACAAAGATGCACATACTAACGGCATATACGAGCGATGTGATGACGAGTTTGAGCTCATTGAAGGGCAACGTATTGAACTGTGTAGTGGGCATCTTCGTCATGTACATGTAACTATACGGTCAGTTATATATCCATCTCTTGTTAATCTAGCCAATGCCCGTGCCTGAAAGCCGTTTATAGAATTAGGGATTTTAAAATCACGTGTTGGCTAATATGTTTAACAAGAGAGACGCCAAAGCATTAAAAACTTAGGTGAAATCCACTATTAATAATCTCTCTTATTTAAAATTTTTTTTTTAAATTTAAAACTCTTGGGTTGTGAAAGAAGAAAGAACAGAAAAATATTCTGCCGCAGGCACCAGAGGCACACAGACACCATTCTAATTCACAAATTTACAAAATTCTTAATTGTAAAAAGCCCCACTTTTTTCTAACTATAATAATATAGATCTGGGAGGGAATTGCCCCAAGAGCCCCAATCTGACGACATTGAGAAAAAAATGTTATATTCCTTAAAAGAGCTCACATACTCTTAATACAATTGTTTAATACTATATGTGACAACAACGCGCTTTCCCACTGCAAGACAACGAAAATTGCTAGACCGTTGTGTAGTGATAATATCACGGTAATTTAGCCAATACGAAAAAGGAGTTAATGCTACCATACAAGAGTTTATAGCCATTATTGCTTTGAATACTCACACTAATTATCAAGTTATATTGGATGTGTAATCTGGTTTTAAACAGTGTCCGCAAGAAAGTCCGCATCAAATGGGATTTTCTTTTATTATTAGGTATAGGTAAAAATTGATAAAGCAGTTAGTTTTTGCTTACCTAAAAACCAAAAATGACGTATTCTGAAGCGACTGCACGACTTGCGTTACCTGTCAAATTTGACATTTTTAATAAAATAGGTTCAAAAATGCCCTTATTTGTCAAAATATCGAAAAACTTTATTCGAGAAAGTTGTTTATTTAGGCATTTTTAGTCTCTGTACGAAATTTTGACAGTCTAATACAATTTTTATTTTTTGCCAGGTTCTTGAAAATTTTGATCAACCCTCGTTGATTAACTTTTATACATCGATGTAAAACCATTTGCCTTTACTTCATTTGTAATCTTAATGCAATTTTATGTAAAATTTTTGTTTCCAATTATTTATTTTGCTTCAAAAGCTAAAATTGTTATTGATCAGTATGTAATGTTTGATGCAAAGTTTATCTAATTACATCAGTTTTGCCAAAACCGACGTTTCTCGTTTTTCTTAAGTTAGTAAACAGATGTACAAAAAGAAAATATTAGGAAGCTTTCGTTGAAATTTTACTTAATTAATATTGGATCAAAAAGAATAAATATTAATCGCTCGAAACATTTTATTCAACAAAAATATAGTTTAATATAATTAATTTAATTTAATATTAATTAAGTAAAATTTCAACGAAAGCTTCCTAATATTTTCTTTTTGTACATCTGTTTACTAACTTAAGAAAAATGACACAAACAAACAAAACAAAAATGTTACATAAAATTGCATTAAGATTACAAATGAAGTAAATTCAAATGGTTTTACATCGATGTATAAAAGTTAATCTACGAGGGTTGATCAAAATTTTTAAGAATCTGGCAAAAATTAAAAATTCTATTAGACTATCAAAATTTCGTCCAAAGGCTGAAAATGCCTAAATAAACAACTTTCTTCAATAAAGTTTTTCGATATTTTGATAAATAAGGGCATTTTTGAACCTATTTTATTAAAAATGTCAAATTTGACAGGTAACGCAAGTCGTGCAGCTGCTTCAGTATACGTCATTTTTGGTTTTTAGGTAAGCAAAAACTAACTGCTTTTTCAATTTTTACCAATACCTAATAATAAAAAAAAATCCCATTTGATGCGAACTTTCTTGCGGACACTGTAGTACCTCAGTACCTACCATCGAAATCGTTTTTAACTATATAAATTCTCAATTACTGCGATCAATTCTATCTACATTATCTACCTTAAAAAGTCAACCGATTTCTAGATTCTTCAATAGATATTTACTGTTAAGGCAGTGCTGCACAGATTAAAGAAGGAACATGCAAGTTTGCTTTGGCATTCAGTGATAACATCTTTTCGGTGCTTGTGATAGATTCGCTGATTTGCAAGAACATGCGGGGGTTTATTACCGCTACACGATCTTGGTCTTAATAGAGATATTGCACAGGAAGATGGTACATGTTAATGGTAATTGCGGAATAATGAATTCAGTTATTTTCTTTCAAGGAAGAAATAAAAAAAATATATCGATTAGGATTAAGGCTGCGGTTATATTGGATGCGACCGCGTCCCATATTTTATGATCCGAAGTCGTGCGACAGATTGTCGTATGATGACGTGGTGACACTATTTGCGATTTGTTGCGTGCGTTGTATATATTTTTGCCCATTATTTATTATTATTACTTACGATAAATAAAAATATATAATATTTATTAACTTATCAAAAAAATTACCTTGCTACGCCGCTAGAGCCACTAGCATGCTTAAGTAAAGTGACTCGTATTAAACCCAAAATATCATCTTTAAAACGTAAATGCAATAACATAAATGTTACACCACTGTATTTACTTAACAAAACCATCTATCTAATGCTCCATAACATCCTCTTTTTTACGTTGACTACATAACGAAAATGGTACGTTGGTACGTTAGTAATAATATACACTTTAAGCATGTGCTAAATTTTAACCGTATCTGTATCCGCATCGATCTGCGCATGTGCATGACCAAAAAGTTGTATTTTTAACTTAACAACGGTTTTGTTGTGTTCAAGGATATATAACGGGTATAGGATGTAGGAGGCGCTGTTATTGACACAATCTATCTACGCGGCATTTTATCTGTGGTGTATAATTACTATTATATTCACTTTAGGATGCTTTTCCGGCTAAAAGGGTTATAATATGAGTAGGGGAAAGTCGGGTAGAACGAGAAACCTAAGCTTTTAATTTTTCTACAAAAAAAAGGGAGTGAGATAAATAAAAATTGGTTAATGATTTACAATATTTAGATAGATCGAGCAACATTATTTTAATCAGAAATATACAAAAAAAAATTAAAAAAGTGCTAAATTTAAATTACTGAAATTTGTCTATTTTTTTCAATTCATCCAATTAATAAGGGTAACCTGGGAAGTACGAAAATTAGACAGATTTTCGTAAAAAAACTTTATCTAAAAAAGTATCAAAAATTATTCTTTAGTAAATGGCATCACTCTGTAGTCCGTATGTTTACGTGATCAATAAGTATATCGTTCCATATTTTGGGTTAGAGGTAACCTCAAATCTTTAAATTTTGAGTTATGTATGAATTTCAAAATTTTTTTTAATGTCAATAATCCGTCTATGAAGAGTGATCTTGGATACATTATACTTTCTTTGCTGGCTGTGTTTTATACTGTGATGCTTGTGTATTACATATTTTACCGCTTGAATGAGGTTATATTAGGTCCAGGAACCATGATTAGTTGTTCTGACCTTAAACTGCGGCATTCTGCATGCAACAAGAACTAAAAAAGTAAATTTCAAGTTGTCTCGAAATACCCGAATTCAAAGTGTCCCCCACAGAGTCTGTTAAACAGCGTTAAACTTTTGAGGTTAGGTTATTATTAGCCGACCCGCATAATAATCATGAACCAAGAAGTATTGAATCTTGCAATGTCCCACGCTACCTAATGTCCCGGGCTATTCGACTCTCCCCTATATGTAAATATATGGCCATTTATACACTGAGGAAAATAATCTAATACAACAGGTTTGCTAGGACATAGTTTGTAATGATAGATTATCTTTTATTAACCCATATTAAATAAATTACTAGTGTATCAAACCCGATTTAGTGTTATATAAATTCCAGATTTGTTAGAACAGTGGTAGTAATCAGTTCCATTAGCAGCAAAGTCTTGTTAAATGATAAACTACTTTTAATACAGCAATTTTGTTAAGAAATAAATAAGAAAGCAGAACAGCGTCCCCAAAAACGAATTGTATTCGCTAGAGCCTATAATCCACGTTGACCACGTTGATGGGGGTTCGTAGCGATCGAGAATCGCCACGCGCCTTAGCATTAGTTTTAACGTATTTGTTGCGCAGGTTACATCGTTGTTTGAAGTCTTCTAGCTGCCATGTGTGACTCGCATATCAAGCATGATCCAAGAAGTGAATCTTGCAATGTCCCACGCTACCTGATGTCTCGGGCTACCCGATTCTCCCCTATATGTAAATATATGGCTATTTATATGTCCATTCGCACCTACTAAACACACGTAAAATAAATGTGTCTCAGACCTTAGAAGATGCACAAAAACGTTAATTTTACAAATTTATTTTTATATTTTTAAGTACACTAATCTAGACAAATCGAATGAAATAAAATAACGGACTCCTTAGCAGATCTGCAAGTGTGTTCTACCAACGCAACGCACAAAAACCTGTAAAAATATTTTTAATTCAAGGAGACCACCTAATAAAACAACCTGTTCTCACTTTTGGCGGACTGTTATACGATTTGCGAAAACAAAGGAGAAAAAAACTGTTAACTGTTGTACTGAATTAATTAAATCAGCAAGAAAGGCGATTAAAGATCTAGACAACCTTGAATGTCCTTGGTGCCGGAAATGGGTCAGTTGTTATTTTAAAAAGGTGGTTTTTGGCGTTAGGATAGGTAACGATTTTATAAGGAAAAGATTTCTAATTTGCATAATGTATTATGTTCGAATTGTAAGATTAATTAATAATTGGCAAAATAATTAAAATAATATATGTAATCTAATGGAGACCTTACACGATCATTCTGAATGACCTGTCCTGAATCATACCTCATAACACCATCCATTTATTACCATTAACTAAACCGCGGAAATTTGATGTCAATGACGTTTTTCCAAGACCCGATTAAGCACCTTGTTCATTTATAGCCAGGTGCCTAGAAATGGCATAACATTTTAAAGGATGATTTTACATGAAATCATATGAAAAAAAAAGTATTTATATAGATGCAAATGCTTCTACCGTGCGAGCAAAAATTATTTGCATCAAAGAGGGCTTGGATTAAAAAACGTAGGGCTTGGTTTAGATCACAATGATATGGGGACGATATATCTAACCAAATCTAGGTTAAAATTTTGTCAAATTCATATTATCATATGATATGCCAAACTAATGAGTAATAAAATAAGAAGGCAAATACAAATTTATTTTTGTTGTTTACAAAATTAACAAAGTAAGAATGTACCGAAAGAAAAAGAAAAGTTGTAATTACATAAATTGCTCCAAGCATAAATTCACAGCTCTCTTCATATTTTCGAAAGTGTTTACCATGAGCATCTCTGGAGAAATGTTACCACATTCTTGGATAATCCTTTCTTGTAATTGTTCTAAATTTGCAACTGGTGTTTAAAAAATATGTAGTATTCTTTAAATGAGGAAAAACGAAGTAATCCATAACCGTTCGGAATTCAATGTCTGATCAAAAACAGATCAATCTGTCGTCGAAAAAATTGCGTAAATAGTTAATAGTTTCGGCGGCTGTAAGGGCGGTTGCACCGTCCTGTTGAAAATATCCAAAACGTAGGTCGTCGTCAAGTAATTGCTCCACAAATGGATTCAAAATATTGTCTCTATACCGCTGTGCTGTAACTGTGTCATGGAAAAAAATAGAACCAACAATTCTTCTTCGGGAAACAGCTAACCAGACACCCATTTTTTGAGGGTGCAATGTAGACTCTAAAAAAAATGGGTATTTTCACTACTTCACATGCGTGTATTCTGAGAATTCACATAACCGGAGAGGTGGAACCAGGCTTCATCCGAAAAAAATGTCAGGTCTAATAAATCATTTATTTCCAATAAATTTTGGGTAAACCATTGAGAGTAATTCCTGCGTCTTTCAAAATCTGCGTCTTGAATTTCTTGGAATACTTGCACTTTATAAGGAAATAAATTTAGCTGCTTCCTAAGAATGTTGCATAAGATCTTCCCACTTCTTGGGACAGGCGTCTTATACAATTTGTTGGCGTATTTTGCATTATTTCACGAACGTTTGCAACAAGTTCTTTTGTTCTTACAGATGGTCTTCCTGCTCCTTTTTTGTGTTGTATAGAACCTGTTTCCCTAAACACAGCCACGGTTCTTTTCAGACAATGATAAAAGCAACGTTAAAAAAATGTTCGTAAAAATCGTCCATGCACAAACCAGGATTGTATTGCCACTCATTATTTACTCTAACCCCGTTTCGAAAATACGCTTCAACAATGAATGTTTTGGGCTGTTCCGTAAAGCCCATTGTGTGAATTGTTTAAGAAATTGGGAAAATTAGCGATGAATCAAATTACTTGTAACGACTGTCAAAGATGACGGAATAACTGATTGATTGTAGTTGTGTGAGGTAGTTACTGACACCCAACAGGTATTAAGCTCTACGGCTAAGCATTACGTCCTTAGATGCAAGACCCTCTTTGATGCAAATAATTTTTGCTCGCATGGTACAATACATTTCTAATAGACAGACTTTTATTATTTAAACTTATTTAATAATTTATATTTGAATAACTTAGGTAGTAACACGCAGTTACAAAAGTAGGAATTTAGGAAAAATACCCTGTATACGAAAAAAAATTAAAATACGGTAATTTCCTTTTGCTTCTTTTAAACAGCATTTCTTTGCTTAGCTAAGTTGCTTCGCAAAACAACTTCGTATAACGTATAAGAAATGTTGAGGGGCAAACCTACTAAACCGCGGCAAGGGGGAGGAAATATCGTTGCTAATCTGAGTTGAATTTATAAAAGGAACGCTGCACGTAGCCCTGTGCTTTGCTATGCTATTTAAAAGTAACTAAAAGGAACTAGGTTATTGTCCAATAGGAAAATTTAATTGTATATAAATAATTTTGACCCAAATTTGCAGAAAAAGAATCTGTAACTAATGTAAACGATGTTATTATTTCCCATGAAGGCAGTTCGTGTTGCATCTGAACCCACTTTAGAAATTACCATAAACAATTCTTCCGTGTTAAAACCCAAGTGAAATATTGCTATTTTCTAAATTATTAGTTTTTGCATAAAGAAATACTATTTAGCGATGTTGTTACGTTACTTATATTACGATAGTAGTCAATTATCATCAAACTAGAGACGCTGTTATTTTTACTAGTGTTTCACGAGACGAAAAATCTCACACTTTTAAAAAAAACTCTCGTCATGCAAATAGAGACGAGATTTTTATAAATGTCGCGTCGCTTATACATCTCGCAAGATGTTTTCTCCTCTCGTCTCGTAAGAATCTCGCAATTTCTCGATCTCGCAATATAACGTCATAAAAAAATTCTGCAAAAGCTCCAAGTACATACGGGTTTTTATATTACCATTACCATGTGACTATTATAAACGCATCCTTCTGAAACGATTTTCAAAAGTGATTCTAAAATTCTAAAGTTAAAATCTGGCAGTTCTGTTCTGGCACAGTGTTATAACACTCAACTCACACGTGACCAAAATAATAGTACTTATATTACCTAACAAATACGCATGCGTCACTGGGACCGAATTCAAACGGAAACGAACGACTACGGTGCCCTTCTCGATTCGCGCCGTTGCTTTCAAATTTGAATCATGTTTTTTGGGTTGTAAATGTATACAAAAACAGAATTTTTAAATATTAAAAGTAAGAAAAACCCTTTTTGAGTACTTAAGGCACAAAACGGCTCCGCTGGCGCTGGTTGCCTGCACGTGGCGGAACAGAATGCACGCAAGTGCAAAAATAGGTCAGTTATCGGCGCCAGACTTCTAAAAACACGTGTCTGTCTTGTTTATCTGTCTTTCTTTTTGTAAAAAATGTGTGTAATATAGTACCGGTAATATTACTGGTTGTATGTAAATAGTGAAAATGAAGCTAGATTGTTTTGTTTGACAATGGCATTATTTTAAAATAATTATACCGAAAACAAAACTTGCAGTGTTTGAGGGTGCAAATCAAATTACCATAGCTCCTTGAAACGAGGTAAAAAACTTTATCTATCGTAAAATTGCCAGTTATGATTTATAGAAAAAAAATGGTTAAAAGCGATTTCCAGAGACAACTGGACACCATCAAAATAGTATGTAGTTTACTCCCTACATTTTGCTGAAAGTGGCAAAATATTATACTTAATTTGCAAAAATGATTACCGTTTATCAAAAATGGTTCTCTGCATCAAACATTTCGACAAAAACTAACTAACGCTATAAGAAAAAAGGTTAATTTTTTGTTTTGGTCCTTTTTTTTAATATTTTTCGGCAACGTGTCCCGATTTTTTCCTAGCCACTGTACAATATTGGTAATAAAGATACCTTTTTTATCAAGTAATACTAACTGGACTCTTTTCGCAAATCCTAATCAAAATCTTAAGATTTTGCGAGATTTCTCGTTCTCGCATATTTCTGTCTCGTCTCGCGAGATTCTCGCTGGAAAAAACTCTCTCTCGCGAGAACGAGACTAGACGAGAAAAGACGAGACGAGAGTGAAACACTAATTTTGACAACTTGAGCGATATATAATCACAATCCGCAGGAGAGTGATATAAACAAAGAAAATAAAAGAATCAGAAATTAAAAATAAAATAAAAGTTCCGTTAATTTTTCCAGTTAACCTAACTAAATTTTACAAAAAGTTTTTGAGGGTCCAATTAAATATTCTTACAAAAATTTCAATCGGATCTATATTTTTTTTTGTCAAATATACAACTTTTCCAAACTGTTCATTTAAAAAAAAAATTTGTTGTAGGTATAGAAACAACTTCTTTATTATAATATCTTTTTACAAATACCCATAGACGCTTAACATAAGTATAGTTTAAGATAATCATATGTTGCATGATGAACGGAAAACAATAAGGAAGTCCCTCATACAGATAAAAAACATTGAATCAGGTATATATCAATAAAAACTTTTATCACTCTTATTGGCGCGCCAATAAAATCTTTTTAATTGTCCAGAAATTATTTTATGCACTTGAAAAAAACGAATACTGATGCAGTAAATAAAGCTTCTTAATGAATTAATTAAGTTAATATTTATTTTTGGTAATAAAAAGATTGCCTTATAAATGAATTAACGTGTAATTACCATACCATATTTGCGCTAACTAAACTATTTCGATAATTTTTTTTTTGTTTTCTTTCAGGTATTAAGAAGAATTATATGCTAGAGGGAAAAGATCGTATTTCAGATCAAATGTGACGTACCTACCTATGGTAAAAAAAATTCACAGATCTTACGCAAGTATCATAGGCGTATTGAAAATACCTACCACATACAGTGGCGAGAAGGAAACCATTATGTCACAGCACAGATTACTCCTATCTGTGAGTATGTAACGTGCCGCTATCACGCGTTATTATGACGGCATGGATGCTCCGATTTAGTTTAAAATAATAATTAAATTATTATACTTAGAAATGTGTAAATTATACTTAGAAATGTGTAAATTTGACTGTTTTGTTAAAATAAAAAATATAGGATAATCTGTATATTAGTACATATTGAAGAGAGCTTAAAACCACCTTTTCAAAAATAGCGACAAAATTATTTCTGTATGCTAAAGAGCTATACACAGCCATTTACCTGCTGGTCCTTGTACTCTTTGTTCATGAAATATCTAAATCTTAAGTCGGCTATGAAATGTTTTGGATTGGTATATCCATTCTCCCCCGACTTTCTGTGTAATACGCCAAGACAAACCCGAACAAACCCGAACAAACCCGAACAAACCCGAACAAACCCGCCGCGCTATTTCGCTTTGTTTCGGCGACATTCACTGTTTATTTTTTTCCAATTTTATCGAAATTGAAACAATCAAAAATGCGGTTACCATGATATCGACTAATATGGACACCTGAAAATTTTAAAAATTACGAAAACGTTTTCTGATATCAATGAAATTTAGACGAATAAAATCTATTTGCACTGTGGTAGATTAAATTTTGAATGATACACGTTCGATATGAACTTTGTTAATGAAACTTGTGCAATTAAACCACTCGGCTGACGCCTCGTGGTTTAACGTTGCACCCGTTTCCTTATAGTGTTCATCGAACTAGTATAGTATCATTAATAACTATCTACTAACTGTTCTCAGACTTCTACTATTCTCTCGCCGGGCATATTATCTTAATATCAACAAATATAATAATAAATGCCGAAACCCAAAACAAAACAATATTAATACTCAGAAGATGATGTCATCGATCCTGTGCTGCTCGGATGTTTGTTTAGACTTCACCGCCGTGTTATTTATGTGCATGTCGCATGTCGCGTTCATTTTTCATTAAATATACCCGTATATGCGCACCCAGTAATATTTTCAATACTAAAATGCACTGCGCGCGTGCGTCCATTCCGCTTCTACATTTTAGAGTCATGCAAACACAAAAAAATTGCATTTATCAAATCCCTTGCGAGTGTGGAGAATCGTATATTGGAGAAACAAAAAGACCTCTTCCCGTATAAAGTCAAGGTTTTGGACACGAAACAGCACTCGCAAAAAGCAACTTTTATGAATCAAAATACCTGTATATAGTAAGCCACATAGATAGATATCCCCAATATCTGGCAGCCTCTCCTTTTCCAAAAGAAACAGCTCAAACTTCACACTCCAATAAGCACGTAGTCATCGAGCTTCATTGCACATGGAACAGTATTGTAATTTGTTTATACTGGAAAACGGTTAAAGATATCTACTAACTAAAGATAACGTACAAAATAAAGGTAATGAAAGTCTTTTTGAATTGCACTGAGCAAAGAGCAGTCTATTCCATTCACATACTTTTTATACAACTGTTTAATACTATATGTGACAGCAACGCGCTTTCCTACTGTAAGACAACGAAAATTGCTAGACCATTTTGTAGTGATAATATCACGGTAGTTTAGCCAATAGGAAATAGGAGTGAATGCTACGATAGAATGGTTTAAAGTCATTATTGCTCTAAATTAGTCTAAATACTCACAGTAATTATCAAGTTCTATTAGGGGTGTAATCTGGTTTTATATACTGTATTAGTTCCGACTGGCAGTTCTAATGAAACTTGACATTAATAATAATATTTGCTTGCTACGGTTAATAAAGCATATACACACCACTAATAAACAGTACTGTAGTTCTCAAAAATTTAAATAGCTTCTAGTTTGATATTGTTCTTGTCGTTTAACATTGCATTATGATTATCTATTATTATAGGCAACAAGGTTTCCTGCTATAGTAAAATTGGTCCATACATTATAACTTTCAATATTAATGCTGGGTTGCACGAAATAAGAATCTTTTATTGCTTTATCTGATATGCAAAGTTTTAAATAACTTAAATACAAAGTAAAAATAAATTAATTGAAACTGGTATTAGTACGATAAAAAAAATCAAATCAGAGAGGACAGCTGGAAGATTTCAAACAACGATGTGACCTGCGCAACAAATACGTTAAAACTAATACTACGGCGCGCGGCAATTGCCGATCGTCACGAACCCCTACCAACGTCTTGTGGATTATAGGTTCTAACGGACACAATTTGTTTTTGGGGACGTTGTTCTGCTTTCTTAATAGTAGAGAAAGCGCTTTACTGGGAACAAAATGCGCCGCATTGAGAAGATACAATTTACTTTTTTACAAAATTGCTGTATTAAAAGTAGTTTACTATTCAACAAGACTGTGCTTCTAATGGAACTGATTACTACCAAGAAAAACAATGTTTTAGGAAATATGAAATTGATATATGTAACACTAAAGCTTGTTTGATGCACTAGCAATTTATTTAATAGGGGTTGATACAAAATAAGCTATCAATTCAAACTATGTGGTATATGTATGTGCAAATCTGTGGTATAAGATCATTTCCCTCAGTGTGATTTAATGCATTTAATACAGGTTTTATGTTACGTATGAATGATCTGCCTTTAACATTAACTATAGAAAACCATTCAAATATTGAATTGTGACAATACTACTATGTAGTTATAGAAAATGTATTATCCTTTAATTTTTCGATTAAAAACGCACTGATAATTTTAATTCTATTCAGACGTTTTACGATGGTAAATGCATGTTACCTTTTTTTTCCTGTATTTTTTTAACGATTGTGATAATTCAAGTGATTTGGCGAAATTTATTTATTTTCGACACGCCCGGTCGCCACTGTTTATGTTCGTGACCAATAACAATATTTTCTCAAAAGAAAAAATATTTACACTCATTTTGCCTGGCGTGAACTTTCTGCAATAAAAATAAAGCATATCCCGTACACAAACTAGGGATATAAGCAATTCGCATAAGAAAGAGTTATAGTACCAGTTTAATTTGAATTTTGTTGATTTTTCTTGCGTAAATAAACTTTAATGTGGAATCTGGTCATATAATAACAGTCAAAATGACATATTATGATAACCAAACAATTTCTTTTACAGTGGTGGCGTAATCAGGAGAAGGCAATCCTCCCTACCTTAAATAATTTAAAATTGCAAAAAAATTTGAGACGAGCATCTATAACATTGTTTCCAAATAGTTATATCTATTTTGTTCCCAAATTAATTTAATCATCATGCAAACCTGAGCATACTTACGCCTAATAGTATATTACGTACCGAGGTGGAAAATGTTTCATTAAGGTAGGATGTTTTACTTGCCGACACTGCGACATGCGATAGCGACGTGCGATGAACTGTGGCGACGCGGATTGCGAGTATGAGACAAATGTGTGTTTTACCCAATGTTGCCAGACGTACCATTTTAATGGTATTTATACCATTATTTCGTCATTATGTACCCGTACCTTTAAAAGTAACAAAAATACCATTATTTGGATCTTTTCAAAAATGGTGAATCGAGCTTATCTTTCATTCATCTGTCGACTTTTTTTTTTTCGTACTCTGGTAGAGGAAAAATACCATAGACAATTTACCTTACCTACCTAAAGGTAAATTGTCTATGAAAAATACTCATTGAATCTATTTGTCCATATATTAGCTATGTGTTTTTACTTCCGTCGACCTTTTTTTTTTCTTACGGAATGAATCGATTTCGTCCAGTTTTTTAAAAGTACCATTCTTTCTTGGCAAATACCATGAAATTTATTCGTTTGTACCATTTATTTGTCCCACAAATCTGGCAACTTTTACCATGCGACACTTCAGTCTAGAAAAAGGTTCGGAGCAGTAAAGTTGTCAAGATGACCACTATTCGTCGTAATATTGCTGCGGCTCTCTTGCTCTATGAGTAAGAAGAAGAAAATTTAGCTTTACTACTTCACGGTCATGAACCTATCCAGAAACATTCTGATATAATATACAAGAATCGTGACAGAGAGCGAAGTTACAACATTTTTATTGAACGCTCGTCGAAGTCATCATCCAGTGTTTGTGCCATGACAAAAAAAAAACACGAAAAATAAATTTAACGACAAGAAAATACCCTCTCGTTTTAAAAACAGATCAACTACTCCACTAGCGTGCTACAAGACTACTGCAGTACTGCGACTGCGATGCGATGCCGTTGAGAAAACATTTTTTATTACTCGACGGCATGTCGCAGCGACAACCGCGGTGTCGCAATATCGTCGCCGCAAGTCGATAGGTAAAACATTACATTCATTTGACTACTGCTAGAGTTTTAGTATTGAAAATACTATTGGGATCGTGTTTACGCAAACTTTGCATTGCATGTCACTGTCGCTCATGTCGATGTCGCGGCCAACGGCGCAATATCTAGATCGGTCTTGTAACATAATACTCTGATAAGACTTGGTAGAAATATAAATATGAATCAGCGTAAAGTCGGCAAGTAAATAATGAATAATGTTTAGTTTAGTTTGTGTTTTAAAGAACGCCATAGTAACTTTGTTAAAAAGTGTTTTATTGAGATAAGTTATAACTAAGGTAAGTTCACGTTATTTAAATCGGAATATTATATCGAAAAAAAAAGCGGGAGGCAAAAAGTTGGAGCACAATAATTGCATATTACAGGGTCCGCCCAAATTTGGTTAACAAATGGGATAATTTTTTTATTATTGATTTCTCAGAAAATGTTATTGTACCGTTGGGTAAATAAGTATAATTTAAAAACATAGCATAAGTAGGCTTAGACAATATGACCGATTGAATATAAGGCAATTGTTCACCTTGGTTGGTCTGCTATGTGAATATTATTGTTTATAAACAAATTAATATTAATTATTCTTAGAAATAAAACCATACATTTAATATAATATGTTTTAGTTAATATACAGGGTGTCCCAAACGTAATGGGACACAGAGCAACAGCAGGCTCCTTAAGGCGAAATAATGCGATTTATTTAAACTTGCATTATCCCAAAATTGATAACAACCAAGATAAAGAGTGTCAAACTTTTATTTTTGTTTTCGTTTTTTTGGGATTATTTATAATATGTTTTAATTAATATACAGGGTGTCCCAAACGTAATGGGACACAGAGCAACAGTAGGCTTCTTAAGACGAAATAATGCGGTTTATTTTAAAGCTGTGTCAGGTATTTTCAATACATAGGATGCTTGCGTAAGGTGCAAGATCTGTGAATTTTTATAAATAGTAGATTCTGTAACGAGGTTGGAATGAAAATTCGATCCGAGTGGAAGATTCCGAACGCGAGCGTAGCGAGCGTAAGGAGCCACGAGTATCGAATTTTCATTCTAACCGAGTAGCAGACTATATTTTCTCCACGACCATCCAGTTCCATATCTGATTCATCCGATTTTTCACTCATTTTTTGACTTGCACTAAAATTTGTCTGAAAATAATTATTACAACGCGGCCATTTTTATCTGACACTGAGTGACACTGACAGTTTCGAAATTCATGGCAACCTATGTCGTTTATATCAATTACAGAATATTCATTTCGTATCTTATTATGGAATGAAAATACACGCAAAACGCATAAGAAGCAAGTGTTTCAGAATAAATATTCCAACTCAAGAGCGAGAATTTTTACATTCTATTATCAAAAATGATTTTGGAATTATTGCATTCAGTAATGGTCGTGGAGAAAACATTCTACCTTTACTGTCGAGAGATTAGATAGTTTACGGAGACGCGAAGCGTCGAGGTAAACTATATCTCGGGGACAGTAATGAAACTTTTCCCCGAGGTTTGTATACTATTTTATTTACAACCACATCCTACATCCACTTCTTATAATTTTTAACTAAAAATATTATTAAAAGAAAAATGTCATTTTGACGTAGTATTATAGAAAATATAATATTATATTAAAAAAATCAAATAAATTTACAAGTAGGCATATTTTCAAATTAGGCGACGGTTGTCAAGGAAACGTTTGTTTGAAATTAAAACAATAAATGTCAGTTCAAGTCTGATCTTTTGCGATCAATACAATAAAGTTTAAAAATTAATGGAAGAAGAATCAATGGAGTGTACCCCGCCGGAAATAAGGGGAGCCGCTGAAGTGGCGGCACAGGGCTTGGTGCCTGAAAAAAGTAAAACTCGTTATTTAAAGGCGATTGCTGCCTATAGGGATTGGTGTGAATCGAAAAAAGTCAAGAATTTGAGCTCAGAGAATCAGGGTGGGAAGTCAGGGCGGGAAGTAGATGAAGGTAATGTGACACTTCCCAACCTTCAATAAAGTCAGTAATGTCAACACTACATGTTTGGTTGTAAATAAAATATATATTAAACGCATTATCGCCAAAACAGTGTTTTTATTGGTAGTAATCAGTTCCATTAGCAGCACAGTCTTATTGGATAATGAACTACTTTTAATACAGCAATTGTGTTACGAAATAAATCGTATCTTCTCAATGCGAAGCATTTTGTTCCCAGTAAAGTGCTTTCTCCACAACAGTGGTTCTTAACCGGTGGTCCGTGGACCACTGGTGGTCCTTGAAAGTATCTGAACTGATCCGCGAAGTCATTCGAAAATTAATAATTTTATATAATTAATAATTTGCTGTTACGTTGAAAACAGCTATAAAAGTAGTCAACTCTATAAAAAGGAGTGCACTGTATACCCGTCTCTTTAAAAAATTATGCTCTAAAATGGTAAAAAGTTATTAGCATATATGGCAAATAAGACTTATATTTTATATTATCTTACTAAGCCGGGAGTATCCAAAAACCTTGGATAGTCATTAAGGGAAAAAGTGCATGCATGAATGAATCACATAAAAATCTATAATTTATCTTACCTAGTTCGACAATAGTTGCATATAATGCGCCGAGTTCGACTTTGCAATATTTGCTTTTGTTTTTAAATTTTAATTTAAAAATAAACATTGTATACTTATAATAATCACAGCACTAAAATGGCGCGTTGCAACTTGCACGTGAAGCGGCCGTTGTCCAGCTGATCATATCTGCCAAATCTGATCAGCTGGATAGCAACTGCGCAAGCTTACAAGCAAGAGAATTGCAACTTGCAGGAAGTATTGCCGACTGTAAAACTATCTTCATAGGGAAATGAATTCGCGCTAGGGTTGGGCAAAAATAACCGGTTATTTGATAACCGGTTTTTTTTAAATCGGTTAACCGGTTAATAATCGGTTTTTTGTTGCTCAGGTTAAACCGACAAAAGGTTATTTATTATCAATAACCGAAGATCGTTTATTAACAGGGATAATTTGTGTCTTTGGTCTCATTATTGACTATAACCCTAGAATAGGAAAAAAAATAGAGATAAAAGTTCTACTTTGAAGACTGTATTCTTGTGTCATAACGGCAAATTGAAAGGCGCAATGGGAAGAAAAATTTGAAAAGGTTATTAACCGGTTATTTAATAACCGGTTATTTTTTTTCCGGGTAACCTAGTCTCGGTTAACCTGGCGTAATAAATAACCGGTTAATCAATAACCGGTTATTTTTCAATAACCGCCCAACCCTAATTCGCGCCATTCGCGAAAGTTCTTCATGCATATAGGATCGCGATTTACACTAGAGCTGTATCATTTACCCACGCTAGTGTAAATATACTCTCAAAAAAGGTAAATTTAATTCCTCAAATACCATTTATACGCAGAAAGTTTCTTTTATTGTCGTACAACTATATTTCACACCCAAGGAATTGTTTAACCACCCAATTAATGATAATTACCAGTATCAACAGTTTATTTGGGTGTAAAATAATAGTAAATATTATTTGCAATAGTGTAAAAATATACACTCACACTTTTTACCATTCTGATGTACTTTTAACCCGCTTTATTTTTTTTACTGTGTAACATTTTAAAAACCAAGTTTTTTTTTAAAAGTGTTATTGATATTATATCAAACGTTTTAATACGTTGCGTTATGGAATTTGTTGTTTTCAAAATAACATACAAATTTTCCATTACAATCTTGGCCGACCAACCGACCTTAAAACTTGGCAAAATTTGTTATGATATGCAATATTAGGAAATAGAATAGACGCGAATTGAAAAAAAACTTATAATTCATTGTAGTGATTATTATCATTTAGATTTAAATAATAGTCTGCCTTGAAAAAAAGTTCCCCATTTACTGGGGTGAAAGACATTTATAGAAAAACAACGACACCTTGAGATTTTGGCTGCACTCCATATAAAGCAGGATTAGAATTAATAATAATAATTATTATTGAACGACATAAATAAAAGTTTACAAAGAAAGTCAGTGATTTAAGAATAGTAGATTCTGTAACGAGGTTGGAATGAAAATTCAATCCGAGTGGAAGATCCCGAACGCGAGCGTAGCAAGCGTGAGGAACCACGAGTATCGAATTTTCATTCTAACCGAGTAGCAGACTAAATTTTCTCCACGACCATCCAGTTCCATATCTGATTCATCCGATTGTTCCCTCATTTTTTGACTTGCACTAAAATTTGTCTGAAAATAATTATTACAACGCGGCCATTTTTAGCTGACACTGACAGTTTCGAAATTCATGGCAACCTATGTCGTTTATATCAATTACAGAATATTCATTCCGTATCTTGTTATGAAATGAAAATACACGCAAAACGCATAAGAAGTAAGTGTTTCAGAATAAATACTAAAAACTCAAGAGCGAGAATTTTTACATTCTATTATCAAAAATGATTTTGGAATTATTGCATTCAGTAATGGTCGTGGAGAAAATATTTTAAGGTACGATTTTATGCAGCTATAATAAAATTGCTACTAAATCAGTAGCTTACACGGTCAGGCGAAGAGGAAGGATAGTAAATAGTTTCCAGGTGTTCAGAAAATTTTTGATTAAGGGGACTCCGAACACCTTGAAACGAGATTTCTTTTCACGGGTTTATCAATCGAATAAGAAAAAAATGTTATAAGTATACAAACGTTTTTAGAAATTAAATAAAGAATATTGGAAAGTCCTTTTCTTTTGTCATTTATGTATACAGGGTTGAGCAAATGTTTCGGAACGGCTTAATTACAGGCGAAAGAAAAGTGATATCGGATCCGGGTTTTGGGCAATCTATATAGGACTACATTTTTACTATTTGACTATTAATACCATATGTCAGTAATGTCACCAACTGTAAACTGTTTACGTATTTTTTTTTAATTGAACACCCTGTATATTATCAGATATCCTCAATCTTCAATAAATTTAAAATATTTTTCGTCATATGACTAAATTCAACTGTTTCGGAAATACGGGCAAATGAATGTATTACATTTTATTTAAACAAAATTGGTAATAATTTTTAAATAAACAATACCTAATATAAAATAAAAGTTATTTAATTAAATGTTCAACATGTCGTCCTTCAGCCACCTGATAGTGTCCAATCCTCTTGGAAAATTGGGAAAGTGCGTTTTGCAAATGTTCACGAGAAATAACATGCAAAGCATCTAAAATACTGTTTTTAAGATCCTCCAAAGACTTAGGTTGTGTACGATACATGACAGTCTTTAAATTACCCCAGAGGTAGAAATCTAGAGATGTTAAATCTGGAGATCTAGGAGGCCATTTAATGGACCCTCTCCTACCTATCCACTTTCCAGGAAAAGTTTGATCCAAATAGTTTCTGACATGTATACCAAAATGAGCTGGCGCCCCATCTTGCTGAAACCAAATGTCATTCGCTGATATTTGATCGTTATCCTGATCATAATATAAAGTAATCAAATTTGGTATAATTCTATTCCGAGGCAGGTCTAAGTAGTAATTAGCTGTCAAGTTTCCATCAAGGAAGAAAGAAAGGCTCAATTATATGGTTTCCAATTATACCTGCCCAAACATTTCATTTTTGGGGATATTGCGAACGGTGCTCCATCATCCAATGGGGATTATGGTCTGACCAGTATCGATAGAGTATTGACGAAACCATTAAGACAGAATGTAGCCTCGTCAGAAAATAAAATACTACTTACAAAGTTAGGTTGTAGGTCTATGTAGTCCATTATTTCTTGACAAAATTGCATACGCCTATCAGAATCGTCCTCTGATAGTTCTTGAAGCAAGCTTACTTTATAAGGAAAATTTTTTTTTGAAGATTTTTCGCTGTTATCATGTACAAGAGCAAGTTTTGGAACAGAGGTCTGTGGTTCTTTTTGCAGGGCAAGTAAAACACCGAGGGATTTCTCGTCATTTGTATAGCAGTTTTCTGACGACCTGTTTTTGGCAAGTTTTTACCGTGCCCGTATGCTTAAAGCTCACTATCAATACAAAATATGCCAGAGTGACACTTGGGAGTCATGGAAACTAAGACTTTTATTTGAAATATCTGATAATGTTCCATTTAAAAAAAAATATCGTCAACACTTGACAGTTGGTGGCATATATGGTATAATAGTCAAATAGTACAATTTTAGTCCTATGGATTGCCCAAAACCCGGATTCGATATCACTTTTCGTTCGCCTGTAATTAAGCCGTTCCGGAACATTTGCCCAACCCTGTAGATACAGTGTGTCCACGGATAGAGTTTGGAAGAAGAAAAACTTTTTTATTAGTAGATATAGAAGAAAAAGTCATTCTTTATAAAAACATCTGCTTGTGCTAAAACTACAATTTCGAATATCAGATTTGCGATTACTATAAAGGGTTCGTTAAAAACAACATTTTTACTTTTTAGGATTTCGTTTAAAATAAATTCACGTAAAGACAGACAACTATTGTTGGTTTTCTACTTCAAATATGATTTTATATTTGGCCGAGTAACGATTTTTTTGTAAGAAAACCATTTTTTATTTGCCTACTTTTGAAGTATTTTTATTATTACAATGACATGTCATATTTCGGCCCTGTTCAATGTTTACATGATCCATAAAATGGTGCAAACTGCGCAAACTCCGTATCCCACTTTAGCCCTTCATAAAGGACACAATATTGTACCGAGGCTTAAGCGATATACTGGGTGTTTGGGGACGAAAGGGCAATATTTTGGGAATGTGTTCAGAGGGTGAAAATAAGAGAAATATACCCATATGTTTTAGTTTGATTCTGAACCATAATCGGTTCTGAATTTTTTTTTATATTGAAATAATGAAGGAGGCTTTAGTTTTAAATGTCTAATTTTGATTGATAGTTTTAACATGCCTAGTAGTTGTCAGTTAGCTTCATATTGAGCGTATCGACTTGAACCAAGATTTTCATACTTACAATGCCCCACACATTGGGCGTTTTCACACTAGCCGACACGATACCGGCACGATCACGACACGGTAGCGACACCGACACGATAAATCGGCGAGTATTTTCACATTTGCCGACAGCCATCTCTGTCGTGTCGTAGTGTAGTGCCGGTATTCGCAGACATGGCTCTTGTTAATAAATTGTATTTGCTATATTTATTGCATTTAAGACTGAAAAAGCGAAGACCGCAAAGAAAATTTTGGATACAACCAATAATAAAGGTGCGCTACTTAGAGGGCACCCATTACACTCTTTTTGAGAAATTGACTAAGGATTCTGACAAATTTTTCAATTACTTTCGAATGAGCCATGAAACATTTAACTATGTGCTGAGCAAGTTAATTGACGAAATCAAAAAACCAGATACGAAACTTAGAATGGCCATACCACCTGAGGAAATGCTAGCTGTGACAATAAGGTAACTTTGTTGCCATATTACTATTACCATAGTATTAATTTGAAATAAATAAAATAATTATTGACAAAAGTATTATATATGCTAACAAGTACTTTACAATCTCAAATCCTGAGAGGAAACATTGCTTTTCAAATAAAAATCTAAACATTAAAATAGTAACAAAGTCAAATTCATTCTGCAGTAGAGTCAAATAGTGATTGATAGGTATTCACCAGAAACCTTCGGGTTGGTCTTTCTTCCTGGTGCTGGTGTTCATACTCGTTCTCTTGTTCGTCCACCTGGTTCGAAATAATGCTTGAAGGAGAAGGGTATGGGCTGGGCACAGTATCTTGTGGTCTTGAGTCTGAGTATGTGGCGTTCTGGGTCGAAAGTGTGCTTGAAGGAGAAAGGTACGGGCTGGTCACAGCCATACTTCTTTTTTCTTTTAAAAGTTAAGTAGGTATGTCGAAATTATCATTTAAATTAAGTAGAAATCCGTTCTGCCGTTCTAACCAAAACAACTAGGAAAAAGAAAAACCGCCAACGACACGAGTGGAGCGCTTGCTGCTCGCCGACCTATCGGCGCCTGTAACGATACGATAACGATATATCGGCAAGTGTGAAAGCATTCCCTTTACTTACATGAGATTACGCGTCCACCGGTGTCGTTGTCGTTGTCGTGCCGGTATCGTGTCGGCTAGTGTGAAAACGCCCATTCAGTCACAGGGAGTATGCCGACATGATATTCGTGTATGGTTACTGTAACGGTAGTGCGATGCGCGCAGTTAATGAATATCGACGTCGTTTTCCAAATCGAAAAGTTTTTAATAGAAGAGTTTTTCAAAAAGTATTTGCAAGTGCTCAGGAAACTGAAATGTTTTCAAGCGTGAGAATTGTTTCTGAAAGAGTGCAGAGTCTAGATGTGGAAAATGAAGAAAATGTTCTGGATATTGTCACAAAGAACTCAGGTATTAGTACAAGACGGGTTGCAAATGAACTTCAGATACCATCACATCTAGTCGTATGGGAGTCACTTAAAAAAAGCTGTTAAAAACCTTTTCACGTTCAACCCGTTCAATATCTTTTAGATGGGGATCTTGATTCAAGAATACAATTTTGTGAACGGATCCATCAAAATCGAAGTCTGCACAAATACATTTTATTTAGCTCAGTTCACTCGTGAATTAGTAATTGCCACAATGAACATCGGTGATCAGATGAAAACCATCATGCTATATTTGAACGAACCTTTCAACATCGATTCAGTATTAATATCTGGTGTGGAATGCTCAACGACCAGTTGTTTGGTCCATTTGAAACGGATGGGAGTCTTACTGGAGAAGAATATTTACGGTTTTTGGAAGACCATTTGATACACATTTTGGATGATGTTCCGTTAAATGTTCGACAACGAATGTACTTCCAACATGATGGAGCCCCAGCTCATTTTAGTATCCTTGTGCGAAATTTCTTGAATTATCGTGTTCCTATAATCGCTGGATTGGCAGAGGTGGTCCGCAAGTTTGGCCATCGAGGTAATTTAACTTAAACCCGCTTGATTATTGCCTTTGGGGATGGATGAAATCGCTAGTATATGAAACACGAGTGGAAAGGAGAGAAGCACTCCGCGATCGAATTTTCAATGCTGCAGGTTTTATAAAAAACAATCCCCACTCAATCCAACGTGCTAACCGAGCGATTAACAAACGTGCCGAAAAATGTATGGAAGTTGGTGGAGGGGTTTTTGAAAATATTCTTTAAGTTAGTTTGTACTGCAGTACCTGCAATTTTTCGCTTTTAAAATAAAAATTAACTTACAAAAACTTTAGAAACTATTATTTTAGAAATGGTTAAAAATCGAACTAAAACATATGGGTTTATTTCTCTTATTTTCACCCTCTAAACACATTCCCAAAATATGGCCCTTTCCTCCCTAAACATCCTGTATGTGGCAGGAATTAGGTTAAATAGAGGTAATTTCAACATGGCTATACGAGTACGATGTTTCTTTCGCATTAAGGGGAATTCACTTTTTTTTTTGAGCGAAACGAGAAGCTTGTTCCAGGATACTAAGAAATTTGAATTTAATTAATTTCTTAGCACGCTTGCAAAAAAGGTCTTTAATATTTGTCATAAATCTGACAAGAAATGGGTTTTAGGCTGTCAAACACAAGAAACTAAATTATATCAATAATCCATAAGGCATAAAATATACATGCAACACACCATTTTTGGTATGCGTGATATGAATGCATAATTAAAAAATTATATAGGTACAGCTCTATTAAAAATAATTGCCATAACATGAGACGTTAATAAAAATGTATAGGTTGGAATGGATAATTTGTTATCGGATCCAGTTTTGATTGTGTGGTAGCACTTATCCACTATTACTATTATTACACTCAAAGAACATTATTGTGGTCCAAATAGCAAAATATTATCAAATAAAATGCATTTACTCATACAGTGCCGGAGTGCCCTTATTTTCACTCTCCGAACACATTCCCAAAATATGGCCCTTTCCTCCCTGAACACCCTGTATGTGGCAAGAATTAGGTTAAATAGAGGTAATTTCAACATGGCTATACGAGTACGATGTTTCTTTCGCATTTAGGGGAATTCACTTTTTTTTTTCAGCGAAACAAGAATCTTGTCCCAGGATACTAACAAATTTGAATGTAAATAATTTCTTAGCACGCTTGCAAAAATAGGTCTTCAATATTTGTCATAAATCTGACAAGAAATGGGTTTTAGGCTGTCAAACACAAGAAACTAATTATACCAATAATCCATAAGGCATAATATATAGGTACATGCAACACACCATTTTGGTATGCGTGATATGAATGCATAATTAAAAAATTATATAGGTACAGCTCTATTAAAAATAATTGCCTATAAAAAACATAAGACATTAATAAAAATGTATAGGTTGGAATGGATAATTTGTTATCGGATCCAGTTTTGATTGTGTGGTAGCACTTATGCATTATTACTATTATTACACTCAAAGAACATTATTGTGGTCCAAATAGCAAAATATTATCAAATAAAATGCATTTACTCATACAGTGCCGGAGTGCCGCCTCTATCTAGGTTAGAAAGCGGACAGCATATGGGTAAAATTGTAATTTTTGATTTTTAACAAACTTATTGTAATTTGCTGTAAGCTCTACATATCTTCAAATCAAAATAATACCCTTTAAATTTAGTGAAAGTTTTACAGTACCTATTTGAGATAGAGTAAAAATTTCGAATTTACTGTAAGAACAACCCTACATTTTTCACTTTTTAAATAAATGTTATTAAAAAAAGTTCTTTTAATTTTAAAGTTATCAAAAAGTTCTTTTAATTTTAAAGTTATCTACCAATGTACATGAAAAATTTTTTGACACAAATATCTCATCTGTATAGCCCTGAGGATGATCCCAAAGAAGTAGAAATGTTGGCATTATAAAAATTATCTTCTAAGTGGTCACTATAGTTATCTTAGAAAAAATTGAATTTTACAATGTAAAGTGCAATTTTTATAAAACTTCATTTTATATCACTCGTCAATGTAAGAAAACAAATTGTTTAATGGGATAAGTGCTCTAATCACATAATATACTTTATACTGTTTTTTGTATTTTGAATCTTTTTCAATAAAAAAAAGACGTCTAAATTTTATTTTAGTAACACTGTCATATTAATTTTGAAGAAGTAGTCCATACTCAAAGTGGAGTTAAATGTATAGAAAAAAGAAAAGCACAAAGTCTTTCTCCACAAGTTTATTAGAATAACTAGGCGAACCTAGAATAATTCATAATAATTCGACATGTTTCGAGTGTAGAAACACTCATCATCAGGAAAACAAAGTAAATAGTACAACGAAGTCGTAACTGATTTCCAGAAGGGACATGATAATTAAGTGAGGGTAGAAGAAAAGTCCTGTCGTCCTTCTTAAAAATGTATTAAGCCTACGCGTTTCGGCCTAAATGGCCATCATCAGGGCGTTCTGTAAGTAACGGTAACTGGTTTTTTTTGTTACTAATAACTTAGTTAATCTTACGAAAGAAAATGTTTAAACAAAATATGCGTTCAAAAACATAAAATAAAAGAAAAAACCTAAAAACAACCGTTAGTTATATCACTATCAATAATGATCTCAAAGTCCGATCTCTGCTCCCCAATATATCTTTCTTAACTAATCTAATGAACATATAAATTGATTGGGAGGTCTTAACATGGAGTGGAAGGGAATTACACTGTAGGAAAACGATCCCTTAAAGAGTTCCGTTCTGTGACGAGGTACACTAAACATTTCTCTATCTATGTCTGGTATTTGACATGCACAAAACTTACCAATGGAAAACGCTATGAACAACCCTGACAAAATACAATACAAACAGCCCAAGTTTTGGCAACCTGTTGTACAGTAATTATTAAAATGGATGAACTATTAATATTAAGGGAAAGAAAGAAAAAACAAAAAGTCTTCCTCCACAAAATTTAATAGAATAATTCTCAAGGGTCTCTACATGTTTCGAACGTAGAAACGTTCATCATCAGGAGACAGAAAATGTAATTAAAAAGTGCTGATGGTTTTAGCAGAAGAGAAAATGGTAAAGGACCTTAATGGAGCTTTCATGGAATCGAAAAAATATTTTTGATGTGTAAAAGAGCCATAAAATGGAGAAATTAATGAAATTTAAACCATATTCAGTATGTGAGAAGTCAGTATAAGTGGTCTAAGATAGATAAAAACTGAGGAAGAAGAAGGATCTTTCTAAAAAGAAAGTATAAAAATTATTTAATTTTAGTAAACATTTTAAAGTTTTTGTCAAAAAGACTTAGGTGGAGAAAATTTGTAGTAGTTATCACACAGGTGATGAAAACCACATAAAAGAGCCTGGTGGGGTACTGAGGCTTAAGGCTCAGTAACCCCTCCAAAGGTTAATTTAAATTTAGTAGAAATATTAAGAAAATCACACATTTTATCAAAAATATTCAAGAGGTCAAAAAAGTTGTTAAACGTCCATGTGCCGGACCCAACTTTGGGAAATTAGAGAATATTTTCAAAAACCCCTCCACCAACTTCAATACCAACCCAAACCAACCCAAATTTGGGTCCGGCACATGGACGTTTAACAACTTTTTTGACCTCTTGAATATTTTTGATAAAATGTGTGATTTTCTTAATATTTCTACTAAATTTAAATTAACCTTTGGAGGGGTTACTGAGCCTTAAGCCTCAGTACCCCACCAGGCTCTTTTATGTGGTTTTCATCACCTGTGTGATAACTACTACAAATTTTCTCCACCTAAGTCTTTTTGACAAAAACTTTAAAATCTTTACTAAAATTAAATAATTTTTATACTTTCTTTTTAGAAAGATCCTTCTTCTTCCTCAGTTTTTATCTATCTTAGACCACTTATACTGACTTCTCACATACTGAATATGGTTTAAATTTCATTAATTTCTCCATTTTATGGCTCTTTTACATATCAAAAATATTTTTTCGATTCCATGAAAGCTCCATTAAGGTCCTTTACCATTTTCTCTTCTGCTAAAACCATCAGCACTTTTTAATTACATTTTCTGTCTCCTGATGATGAACGTTTCTACGTTCGAAACATGTAGAGACCCTTGAGAATTATTCTATTAAATTTTGTGGAGGAAGACTTTTTGTTTTTTCTTTCTTTCCCATACTTTTAACTCCACTTTAAGCATGGACTACTTCTTCATATTAATATTAAATTTATAATAGCAAATGATGATATATGAAATGTTGGATTTTGGAAATAGGAGAATTAATAAACCTAAATTGATTTATTCTACTTACCGTTCAACTTAAATAATAAACACCAAGAAAATTTAGTCTCTGAAAACTGACTCGTGAGCTTGCTACGGCCCACTACTGAACTGGGGACTTTTAGGAAGAAACCTGTATCAGCTGTTAATGTCACATGTGGATGTTAACTGTCGAACCGCTTTGTTTTGAGAAAAGCTGGCTTTCTTTTTTGAAAATTAAAATAATTCAAAATTTCAATTTTTTCCTTGTACTTTAACTAGCTGTTCCTTTCGTACTCTGTACTTTTTAATTGTGTTGTTTCATGAGACTGACCATCCTGTTTTTCCGTGTAAACCACTATTTTTTTTGTGGATGTCACAATTATAGAAAGTATAATAAATTATTCTTATTTAACACTTACAAATTCGGCTGGTTTTGTTAAGAGGACAAGAAACTGTAATAAAATTAATAGGTTGTTTCTTTCAACAACAAATTTGCCTACAGTTATTGCATATTGCTTTTTTTACATTTTAATCTTTTAAACACTCACACACTGATGTTGGGCAATTTTTCAGGATTAACAAATTAATATTGATTTAAAATAATATAGTAATTTTAGAGGATCGAAACCTGCAATTTTCTGTATGCACAGATTTATGTCTATTGTGCAGCTGTGACGAATTAAGATCTAAATTTAATAGTCTATCAATGCACGATATTAGTCTGAGATGGGATGAAATCGAAATTCAGGAACAAACGAAAAAAAAAGTATTCAAGTTACAAATTGCTTTTTGGTAATTTCGCTCATGAAATTTTTGACAAAATAAAATCACAAGCCGTTGGGCGATTCAATTTCATTGGCAAAATTGCCAAACAATAAACTTTCATACCAGTCGAAAATTTTACCGACAAAATTTTCTCTCTTATGATGTTATATATGTCGTAGGCTGATAGTGAAATCCGTCATTTCATGAAAAGCCTAGTCATGTCATGCTGTACGCTAAAAGGTATATTTGCAACTGGTTTGTTCGTTGTTACCCACAGCATTTTTTTCAATTTTTCTTAAATTTAATCTAACTTTCATTTTTATAAAATAATATTAGTTGAAAAAATTGAAAAAAATGCTCTGGGGAACAACGAACAAATCAGTTGCAATATACCTTTTAGCCACGCTTCATGATATGACGAGGCGTTTTATGAAATGACGGATTTCACTATCAGCCTACGACTATTTTTAAATTGCATATTAAATTATACTAGCCAAGTGTTTTCCTTGTCATAGACTATACTTTTTTATTGCTTTTGTTTCACACTTCTGCGCACTGTAAGTAAAAACAATAACAGCGTTCTCTTGTTTGATGATAATTGACTTGTTTATACGTATTTTATCACCCAGTCTACTTAGGCGTCGTAGCCATTGTCATAATGAAACCTGTTCTTCATGTCGTTCAATAAAAACGAACCGTGCGGAGCATTTAGTCCCAACTTTTTGGACAGTCGATTAGAAGAAATGACAGTATCAAGAGTTTCTCTAGAAGGCTCGAGGAGAAATATAATTAGTAATTTTTATAATACCCCAAATATGGTATACAGTGTGTCGAAAAAAGGATATATGGAAAATTTTTTATTATTGATTTCTCCTTGATAACAGTTGGTGCTTCTCTTACAAAAGTTGAATAATATTTTAGATTTTATAAAATCATGAAAGCAAACATATTTTTTTAAATTTTCATTAAGAGCAAAGTACCCTCCCTTATAAGGATTGATCAAACTGCATAAAGACAAGTTTTTTCAAAAAAAAGAGTCATTATTTGAATGCTATTTTAAAAGATTCATATCAGCATATAGTTTGACAAATTATTTTCTATACACCGCCGCGCCGGCGCCCTGTCCATTACCTTATTATTTAATCTCGAGTAATTCTCAAAAATAGATTATTATTTTCTCAGAAACTTTACTTCTTAAGAAAAATTATTTGTATTTATTAAAAAAAAAAAATAGTCGAAATTTTAAATTTAAGGTACTTGTCTACTAAACTTATCTTCGAAGGCATCTTAATTTTTTACTTTTTTTTGTTCTCTCTGTCGTGATTTTTATTAAAACGGATTGCCCCTCGTGAAATTTTTATTAATGTGATGTGAGCATATTTACCAAATAACTTAAATATGGGTTTAAATTAAAATTTTATTAAATAGTTGCAAAACGTTTAAATTTCTTCAAGGCCAAAGTCGGTTTCGAGGTATGCACACATTTTTTTTAAGACAATTTTTCTTAATTTTTTTTTTAATGAAAATCAGTTTCTCAACTATTTTCATAACCTGAAAAAAAAAATAATAAATAAAAAAATTTGTAATTTTTAACTGGAAAGCACAAATTCAACATCTACTCGAAAAAGGCGTATTTAATAAATAAGTGGCTTGTGAAAACAAGCCACTTATTGAGTTCGGAGTCTTCATGCTGTCCTGTCTAAATTTGAATTTCATCATCATCGTTAGTATTGGACTTAAACTATGGATGAATTTTACCATCTCAGTAAACCATGTTACACAATAGTTAATCATATGCAATGTTAAACGATGAGAACAATATCACACTAGAAGCTATTTCAATTTTTGAGAACTACAATACTGATTTTTAGTGGTAAGTATAATATGCTTTATTAACCATAGCAAGCAAATATTATTATGATTAATGTCAAGTTTTATTACAACTGCCAGTCGGAAATAATATAGTATAACCATAGAACTTGATAATTACTGTGAGTATTTAGAGCAACAATGATAAACCATTCTATGGTAGCAATAATTCCTATTTCCTATTGGCTAAACTACCGTGATATTATCACTACACAACGGTCTAGCAATTTTCGTTTTCTTACAGTAGAAAAGCGCGTTGCTCTCACATAATAATATATTATTAAACAGGTGTATAAAGAGTATGTGAATTCTTATAAGGATTGAAGGCTTTTTTCTCAGTGCACATAAAAAGCCACTGTTCGAGTTGGCCAAAACTATATATTATAAATTATCTGATCGTATTATGCTTCATTATACCAAATACTATACTTATATATATATCTATCTACAACCATCCATAGTATTTTATTTTCACTATTTTCAAAAATGAAAATTATAACCTTCTTATATAAAGGGAAACTTTAACATTTAAATCCTGGTATATTGACATTTCTCGTTTCCATTGTGAAGGTAATGCTGCGCGACGTAAATTACATTAGATAGTCCGGGAGTCTTCGCGTGATTTTGATCATATATTTCGCATTAGCTCATTACTTATGTTTCTGTTGTGTTTCTGTTGAAATTGAAACAGCAGAGGTAGGACTACCGCTGTCTCTTCATATTAATTATAATATAAATTACAATCAGCTATTTCAATTTTATTTAATAAAATATATATTCGTGGCTCTCCGATTATTACGATTTCATAACAGTGCCAGGTGTATTATGCATACTCTTACCATCACAAGTATTATGCGCGATGGAAACAATTAAAACCTTATTATGTTCAACCCAACGCTGTTCTGCGATAAAGAATAAATGCTTAATTTCCATACTAATTAGGTTCCATAAATGGAAGTAAATAATTAGTGATTAATGATAAATTAAAGCAACATATACAGTAGTCCTGATGGATCTTTACCTGTGCGTCATCTTTTAACGATCAAGCGACAAGGCGATTTACAATCCCCCATCTTTATTTGTTATAAACATAAAAGTGAATAAAAACATAACCCAACGTCTTCCGGAAATTATTCGTTCTTCGGAATAGGTACTCGTTGCCAAAATTGAAATGTGCTATACAATAAAATAATTGTATGGAAGTGTTATTGTTTAATTTCAGCATCATTTAAAGTTTGTGATTGACTCTAAATTCTGAGATAAATATATTATTAAATGGATAAAAGTAAATACATTAAAATTAAATAATTCAACTAAATGTATGGTTATGGGTAATAATAATTTAAATTGTCAAAATATTTAATGTTCTGATTGATGGTAAAAAATTGGAATTAGTAAACTGTTTTAAATATTAACGGATAATTATTGATTCAAAATTAAATTATTTTGAAAGTATCATATCGAAGATTGCCGGAAAAGTAGGTTATTTTAAAAGAATCAGTTCTAATTTAAGTTTGTTTTTTTAAAAAACTGTATTTAATACAAATATATTACCACATTTTTTATTGTTCTTCCATTTTATATTGTGCTAGTGAGGAAATATTTGATAAATTACAAATTTTACAAAATAAGGCAATGCGGATAATTTTAAATTGCGACAAATTTACAAAAATAAATTTTATGTTAAAAAATTTAGATTGGTTGAACGTCAAAAATTAAATTTTTTAATAAGTGTATTATATGTATCTTTATACATAAAATTAAAAATAATTTATTGCCTGATTGTTTAAAAAAAATTTGATTTTTTAATTATGACTATCATAATTATAAAACAAGAAGTAATCAACATTTTTATGCGCATAGAGTGTATAAAACATAAAACATAGCCCATAAGTCTATTTTTCATACTTAAAGGTTTGATAAAATATAATAATTTGGAAAATTGTATTAAATCTCAAATATCATTAAAACTATTTAAAAAAACTTTAAAATTAAATTTTATTAAAAAACAAAATAAAACGTAATATTATTTGATACAACTTGCAAATTGTTTAACTTTTCTGTCTGTTTTTGTTAAAAGAAGGTTGCGTTTTAAAATTTAAAAATAAATCTATACAAATTTGTCAAAAAAATGTATTGAAAAATATTTAATTATAGCTTCTTGCTAAATAAAACATGTTACTACTGCTACTACTACTTCCAAACGTCATAATTTTGTTTGTCATTTTGACTTATAATAACTTTAGCAATAAACTAAGAGCAAAAAAGCCCGGTCGGCCCGAAAAACCCAGCCGGCTGGAAATTTTAATAAAAAACAAAATAATACGTAATATTATTTGATACAACTCGCAAATTGTTTAACTTTTCTGTCTGTTTTTGTTAAAAGAAGGTTGCGTTTTAAAATTTAAAAATAAATCTATAAAAATTTGTCAAAAAAATGTATTGAAAAATATTTAATTGTAGCTTCTTGCTAAATAAAACATGTTACTACTGCTACTACTACTACTTCCAAACGTCATAATTTTGTTTGTCATTTTGACTTATAATAACTTTAGCAATAAACTAAGAGCAAAAAAGCCCGGTCGGCCCGAAAAAACCAGCCGGCTGGAAAGGTAATTAAACAAATTTACTTTGACATTTATGACGTATAAACAATAGACTAAACGTAACAAATTTTTGAAGTGACGTTTAATCTACTGTTTAACTAGTAAAGTTACATACCATAACATGAAACGTGAAGCCTAAACTTTCAGAATCTATGATGTATTGTCTTCGGCCTATCAGCGATTGCGTATTATTACCTACGTATAAAACGTAAAAAGCCCAGCCAGCCCGGTTGGCCCGAAAATATTTATTAGGGCCCGACGGCCCGACCCGACCCGAACCCGAGAGTGAGGCCGGGCCGCGTAGAGGCCCGAGAGGAAAACCCGGCCCGTGCAGGGCTCTATATCAGCGTGTAGAATGTAAAAAATTTAAGATGTTTCATTAAAAAATATATAAAGTTAATACACGTAGCATTTTTATGATCCATCCTGTATAATGAGCCTAATGAATAAAAAAGTAGTTATTGCTTTTTCTTATAAAATCTAAGTAATTTCTTCAATGCCAATGAATAAAAACTAAAGTAATTGCTTTTGCGTCCAGCGATTGCTTAAAAGTGCAGGAATTGCTTCTAGTCAATGCTTTTCCTTAAAAAATAAAAGCGATCGCTATATCGTTTGCTTAAAATGTGATGAATAAATTAAGGAATTGGTTTTTCTAGTGTAGCAATCGCTTTCAACTTTTTAAGGTAGGTCGACCCCTGCATCATTTGCTTGGTAGCAGTCAACTTTAGTTCTCCGCAGCATATCCGTGTGTTGTCTTCAATTATGGCTGAATATAATTATAAACGTCTGTAAAAGAAAAATCTACAGTGTATGTAAAAATTGCAGATATAATGATTTCAGAAAGTTATATCGATTTGACTGCGAAAATGTTGAGTAATTGACAAATTATTTTTTGACTGATACTGGTAAAAGGCGAAGGGGTGCACTGTCGCCTTTAAATAAGATTAAAGTCTTTCTGCGGAAATTGTCGTATCCGGGCTTTCAAAAACTTTGCAGGTGAAGAACTCGGTGTTCACCAAACTACTGTCTGTAAGAAATACACTTCTATAATGGATGCCGTTTTGGAGAAGGCCAATATTTTTATTAAATTTCCTACAAGTGCTGAAGCTGTTGTGGAAGCTAAACGGTTATGGTCAGAGAGATTTATTTATGTTCCTTCAATTTGTGAACGAATATCAATTGCGTGTCTTTAATTTCTTCATCACTACTATCACTTTCCTCATTTTCACTGAAATCTGCCATATCACAAATATAAGCTTCCTATTTTCCACTAAAACGTAACAGTTTATTGTACTAAATAAATAGACCAACGTTGTATTTACGTCAACCCTTTTGCAAATTAGGCACCAAACTGAACATGAAATCTATAATCTGAACAAGTGGATAAGCCACGTCTGATGTGTTGAATAAGCATATGCTACAAGGTGTAAGAAAAACAGCGATTGCTTCAAAATTTTATTCATATCAAGATCTAGCAATTGCTTTTACTTATAGCATTTGCTAGTCAAGCAATTGTTTTTACTAAAAAGTAATTGCTTTAAGTAATTCCTTAATTTTTATTCATTATCTCATCTTTAAAAAAAAATGCATTTCAAAAAAATTAATTTGACGGGGGTCCGAGCGATTCCTTGGGTATTCCCTTTAAAAGGCTGATGAGTTTCTTTATCATACCGCTGTATAATGTATATAAGACAAAAACTGCTAATCGCTCTCTTAGCGTGCAGGTTATCAAAAGTAAACGGAGCTGAACACAGAATGAATCGGTTCTCTTGCAATTAATGCAATAAATTAGTAAGAGCAATAAAAATTGCCTGTTAATCGATATTTATTACTACATTAATCACTATAATTTAGTAAGGCAGCGTTGTAGTCTGTGATTTACAAGGTTGGGATTTTATTAAATTCTTTCTGGAAAAAATGAAATATCCGATAATTGCCTCAGCGAGTGAATTTTGTGAACTAGGTTTTTATTTATTATTTCTTTTAAAGTTTTTTTCATAGTTAATATTTTGAAGTGGCTGAAATAAATCTTTATAATGATACTAGCAGGTACGCATTATAGACATTTACCTTTAGATACGTACAGCTTATCTCGTGCGAAAACAAAAGTTAAGTTTCATGTGTGAAAAAATATGTCCGAGCGCACGGCTCGCCGGTCAGCTGCCTTCCCTCCCAGTAGCATGGGCATGCGCAAAAACCTCTTGTTATCGGTCTGTCCTTCTTCAGAAACCAAGGGCGGATCCAGAAATTAATTCTGGGGGGGGGGAGGGGGTCAAACAGCGCAGCAGGCGAAAATTTTTTTTGTGCCGAAGCTGAAATGATATCCGCAGGCCGACCATTAGTTGAGAATCTTTTTGGTTCAGAGGAAGTGTCCAATTTTGCGACATTCGTGTGTAATTGCTGGCCTTTCATTCAAGAACTTTCAGACATTGATACTCCCGATGAAGGCACCAGACTTGCTAATAAATTAAGAAAACTTATAGTTTGCACTAAGGATATATTACAAAAGTCCCGTTATTGCTAATAAGTCCTTATTCAATGACTACTGAGAGGATTATTTTCCATTACAACAAATTAAAAACTCCAGGAAGAATTTCATTAAATAAAGATACAATGAATGATCGCCTCTTAGTGTCATTGAATGGAGTTGGAACAGCCCATTTTGATCCAAGACCGGCAGTCGCCGAGTTTTTAATGAAAAAAGAACGTATAGGTTTAGAGAACCAACTCTGCAACTGAAATATACAAAACTAGAGATTTTATTAGTACATTTTTTAGAGATAATCCTAAATTATAATCTTATTAATGAAGTTCCTTTTACAATGAAAATGAGTAGGTAACGAGTTCCTTTTTGCACGACGCCGTAAAATAACAGTGTTTTCAATTTGTAGAAAAAATGTGCACCACTCTTTTTGACTCCACAATAGTTTTTACGTATGTTGAAATGTAAACCGCCCAGAGGGGGGGTCATGACCCCCATGACTTACCCCAGATCCGCCCTTGTCCGAAACATGCTCAAGATACAAACCGGCTAAGCGCCATTTTTGTTGTGTTTTAAGTTTTCTCTGTGGATTCCTTGTTGTTTATTGTGGGTGTTTAATATTTACGGATTTCTAGTTTTTGTGTATTTAGTGAATTGTGTTTGTGCTTTTAGTGACTCGGGTACTCGGATTGGAATATAAACAATGACTAGTAACAGCCGTTGTATGATTTTAGTATGCCCAAATAGGGGTAAAATACCGGGTATGCCGTATTTTCAGTAAATATGGAGCAGTGATAATTATATGTATTGTAATAGAACGCAAAAATCTATGTTTTTATTTTAAGTTATTTTTATTTAAAGTGCGTTCTCAGGCAAAACAATATGTTTCCTATTCTAAAATTCAAAGAAGGGCTCTAAAAGCTTTTATTCCAAGCATAAACATGATAATAAAACCCAAATGTAGTATAACTATTTTAAACAAATACCAACGGTTTTTCCTAAACAAATAAATTGCCCAAATTATTCTAAACCAACGTTATGTCATAAAGTTTATTTTTCTATACCCTAAAAGAAGGCTGTTTGCTAAAATCTAACCCCAGATGGGAATAATAAATAAAGGGGACTCCGCTGGTGGTCCATTATGATGAGATAAAAATGAACCATATTATTGAGAAAAAAATGGAAAATATAGGAAGAACCTGGAATTTGTATTTTGACCATTCTATGTATGTAAAAGTCGGATCAGATTTATTCTTTTATTTTCCCTGGAACAGCTTAAAAGTTTTTTTTTTAAGTAAATCTGATTGCTGTACTTTAAATTTAATGTTATTTAGGAATGTTATTTGTAAAACCGTTTTTACGGTTATTTTATAAGTATGGAATGTATTGTTTAGCTCTAGATATGATTTTTAAGTTGAAATGTCCATAAAGAGAGAAAAAGTTCTAATTAAATATCAAGATTGTATAACTAGAGTCACCTAGCGGTAATGTCTACAATCATATATTGGGACGACCCTGTTTTATGGTCTAAGGCAGAGTTTCAGAGAGAAATGACTTCTGATTGGTTGGATAGAATAAACTATCACTTGGTACCGAGGGATGATATTGATTTTAGTACTTTCTATAGGATGGAATATCTAAATATTTGAATTAGCATAATTTAAGGGGTGTATTTAGAAGTTAGATGCTTAATCAGGGAGATTCACAATTCAGTTCCTAAAGTTCTTTTAACGGTTTCGGTTTACTAAGTTCCGAAGTTTCTGTTATCGGGTTCGGTTTGACCAAATACCAAAGATGCTATTATTCGGGTGTAATTAGGCGGGTTTTAAGAGTACATATTTTCAGACACATTTCTCTCGTTGATATACCTCTCGTGTAGTGAATCCTTTGTTTCTTAAAAGTGTAAAGTTAAATTGTGGGTTTTAAGTATCATTGTGGTTTTTACCTATAAGTTTCAGGGTTTTAGTGTTTGGACTTTTCAGTTTTCGGGGATTATCATAAATTAATCTTTGGGTGATTAAATTACAGGGTTGTATTAATTTAAAAATAGTAATTTTTATCTGTTCACAGGGTTTTAAACATTAAATGGGTAATGTTCGGACTCGTACAGTAAACGCATTTAAATAGAACAATCTCTCTTTATTAGTTAGGATAATACATATTTTGTATTAGTTTTATAGTAACTTTTCTTGTTCAGTAACTTTTCTTTCTACCTTTCTTTGTAATTGTTGTTAATAGATTTATAAGTTGTTGTTTAAACTGGGTGTTGTTTTATTGTAACAATCAATATAAAGGGTTTCATTAACAAAGGTTGAACGGTTCGCTCTCGCGCCCTAAAGACGCGTCGCTGCGACATTATTGTTAACATCATCACCTGGATATTGCTGTTTGGTCGACATTGGTAAGTCGTTTGGTATTAACAGTAGATACAACTAACAGAACGAGACGACGTTGACGTTATCATGTTCTAAGAACTCCATCATCTCCAAGAGTGCCTTTGCTATATATATTTGTCTTAGTTATTTATACTAGTAATTCTACCCTTATGTGAAAGGACCAGGTCTGGTATTCTCGGTCAGAAACGCTACCATTGATAATGAATAATGTTTATTATAGTCAGAACGCTACCACGTAATTAACTAGTGATTAGTGATATACCAGATCAATCCTGTCACAGTATATATATGTATAACTTTATTTTATTATGATCAATTTAAACACATAAAACTAGGCCTAGGCTACACAAGCAAGGTATGACAATAAAGAGAAACACACACCAAGACAGATAATCTCGATGCATGTTTTGGTATATTTTATTTGCAGCCCTGCAATCTAATAAGGTACACCTATTTTTCGGACAATATATTGCTTCAAAAAGTTTAAAAGACACTTTTCTCTATACTTTCTATATATAAAAAAAAGTAATTACGTAGGTATTTTTATAATAATCCAAGGTTGAAAGTATTCCACGGGTCAAGTTCTTCGGCATAAACTTTTCCAATTTCTTGAACAAGAAATTGTGTTTGAAAATGTTTTACACATACCCAAGTTTTTGCAAAATTTTAAAAATCAATACAAGTTAAAAACCAACTAATGTTTGACTAGAGGTTAGTTACGCGATAACATCGAAGATTGGTTTTGTTTGTGTGTTACATTCGATTTTATAAGTTTTATAGTTTAACTGTCTTGTTCTCTTACTTTTTGAACTAAAAACATAACGACGAATCATTTTTAAACAAATTTTAGAAACAAACAATTTTCTATCCTCAAAATCTGATTGCAACTACTAAAAAAGCCAGAAAGAACTACGTTATTTCCCAACTTAATCAAAAATTGAGAAGAAATTCAAATTTTTTGGCAAGAATTTGGGGCAAATTTTAGCTGTTTACATAATATTAAAATAAATTAAAGGTCAACTTTTACAATTTCTTGAGCAAGCTTAAATTTTAAATTTTGAAGAAGTGGTCCATACTCAAAGTGGAGTTAAATGTATAAAAAAAGAGAAAAGCACAAAGTCTTTATCCACAATTTTTTTATTAGAATAACTAGGCGAACATAGAATAATTCATAATAATTAAATTCGACATGCTTCTAGTGTAGAAACACTCATCATCAGGAAAACAAAGTAAATGGTACAATGCTGATGTTGTTAGCAATAGAGAAAATAATAGTGGGATTGAGCCGTAATGAAGCTTTTAAAGATGTACAAGAGGTGTAAAAAATTTGAATAGTCAAAAACCGACAATAAAGACTTCATACTGGAAAGTCAGGGATTAGTGCAGAGGCCTTGTCTAGGGCAGAAAAATGAAGAGTGTAAAAGAAAAAATTAGGGAATTTTAACAGACTTTGTGGAAAACATTTGTTAAGTAGTGAAAAATCTTAAGTTTTATTCAGCTTTGTTAGAGACATGTAAAAGTATTGAAGTTGTAGTTGAAGTTGAAGGTTGCATACGTTTTATTATAAATGGATTTCGATGTTTCCGGCATTAACGTAGATATTGTTGCCGCAGCTTGTTGTGCATGTACAGTTTCTGGAGAAGTATACATTGCAAGTAAAACATTTTCATCCACCCTAATACAAATACACAAACACTCCGCGTTTGACACTGATATTTTTGAGTTTGTGTTTCTACGGTATTATTTAATTTGCGAAATTTTGTGATTGGATTTCAAGAGGAAATAAGAACTATTAATCCCACCTTATTATTTTCTAAGGGAATATTATATGGCATTATACCCCAAAAACCATTACTTCCATTATAATTAGTCGTAGATAAGAAAAATATAATACAATACACGATTTATAAGACATTTAACTTGTTATGTTTTCCGTTTTGTTGTAACTTAGTGTTTCTATATAGTTCAGCTACAGTTTAACTCTAATGGCATTTCTTTTTAGTCATGTCACACGTTTTTCATGCTTTCCCGTACTCTCGTGGAAGTGTACCAATTGTTAAAATTGCTTTCTACCGTACTTGCAGCGACTGATGTGTGGGAACCCATTTTCTAAATAATCTCCTCTTGCAAAAACAATAAATCGCTAGATGTTCAGCGGTCGCTTCGACAGTTTCGTGAGTCGTACCAACTTTATAATGGCAAAAGAAGCCATCAACATTAGGCGGCGGGCTCGTAAAATAAAACTGGTAGACGTATTCTGGTTTCTCTGGTTGCACATATGATATGTTTTTTGCATGCATGCAAAGCAATAGGCATAGCTGGAAATAGGTTTGCGTTTTAAGACGCTTTAAAAAGTATAAAATAATATTATTTTAAGGACACCTTGTGATTGACTTGTATTTCTTTACTTTCTCTCTCTTTTGGATATTTTATGTTCTGACGCTTCGGTTATTTATCTTAGTATTGTAACATCATCTTATGTTTATATTGCAACTGCTTTGTAAATGAGATCTTGTATTTTTATACAATAAAGCATACTTTGACTTCGACTTTGACTTTGATTATTGTATAATGTAAGGTGCCTTTTTTATGTTTGAAGGTGGTAGACAATGAAGTAATATCAAAAATTTATAGTATTATGGGATACAGTAAAACAAAGTTAAACTTGTAAATTTCCATTATATTAACTAGAAATATGACATGTTTCGCTAACACTGTAGCTTCGTCCGATGACAATGATTTAACAAAGGTGAAAATTAAAAATTGGGGTGCAATAAAATTAAATTATTGAATATGTAAATAAAACAGTGGAAGGGTTACAATAGAGGGAAAATCGAACAGAGGGTTTAAAAATTAAATTAAAATAGGTACAATATGGGTAATTTATAAAATCTTAAGTAGGTATATGGTCAACAGAATAAATTTAACAAAGGTGAGATTTAAATTTAGTTGATCATTAAGTAACATCCGTATTTTTAAGTTTATTTATTTCCATAGATTCTAACAAATTTAGTTTTAGGCCTTTGTTTTCTATATGTAAGATTTTAAAGGAAGGATCGAAATTATGTTGATAATCAAGTAAATGGTTAGCATAGTTTGAGTCTGTTTTATTGTTTAGAAAACTGTTATAATGTTCCTGTATTATTTTGTCAAAATGTCTACCCGTTTGGCCAATGTATCGTCGGCGACACAATAAAACCTCGTAACTCCATTTTGTTAAAGTTTACAAAACAACTGTTAGTAAACCCTCTTAACTCCATGACAAATGTAAAATAAGTATATTAAGTTTGTCGACAGAAATCCTCGTAACTCCATCAATAAAGTAAAACAGGTAAATGCACACTAGAATCGAAACATATCATTTAAAAAAAATATTTAAAAATATATAAAATAACTTACCTAAGATAAATTAAGATGATTATACTTATAATACCAAATAAAAACAGTAAAAATTCAACTAACAAGCACGTGTCGATGTGTCTTTGACGTTTAGGTCATGGCGCCAACGACGGAGATACGAGGTTTTTCGTGTCAATTCTGAATGCATCGGAGTTACGAGGTTTTATTTAGCTGGAATACTTATTTATACTTAATTTTTGGATTTACAAGACTTTTTTAGATGTGTAGATTTAGAGTTGCACTAACAGATGGCACAAAAAAGTCATTTTTGATATTTTTGGAGTTACAAGGTTTTATTGTGTCGCCGACGGTATGTTGTAGGACAATCTTGGCATTTTAATTTATAGACGCCTGATTTTTTGTTTTTATAGCTTTTAGTTTTATTGTTTTTGATAAACTTACTTAAAGAGTTATTACTGTTATTAGTTTTGTAACACACATTTATATCAAGTTTGTTAAGAAAATTGCCAATTACTTTGCTAGGTCGTCCAAAGAAAGTGACAAGTTTAAATTCGTCAGAGTTTTTGCTTCTAGAAAATTCAATAGCTTTTTTGTAAGTTTTCTTTTTTAGGATTTGGTCAATTAGATTTGAGTTATATCCGTTATTAACTGAAATTTGTTTAATAATGTTTAGTTATTTTTGAAAATTGATTTTATTTAGAGGGAGAGTTACTAGTCTATGGATCATACTGTAAAAAGAAACTAGTTTTGTGTTGTATAGGGTGGCAAGAAGAGTTGTGTTTACCATAATAAGACTATTTTTGCTAGTGTATATTTTGTCATTGAACTCAAAATAATTTTGTTCAAGGCATACTGTAAGAGAATTGATAAAATAAAAAAAAATTATCATGTCGGACTTCCATTGTCTTTATTTTGTTACTTAACACAACGTTTCGGTTAGTTAGTATCTCTAACCGTTTTCAAGTGTAAACTAAATTATAATTCTAAGGCTACTCTTAGTCTTAAATACTGTCCATGTGCTATGAAGCTTGATGACTCCGCCTACGTGCTTATTGGAGTGTGAAGTTTGAGCTATTGGTTTTGGACAAGAAGAGGCTTCCAGATATTGGGGATACCTGTACTTGGTTTACTAAATATATGGGTATTTTGATTCATGAAAGCTGCTTCTTTGAACTTTCGTTTTCTCCAGTGCTGTTCCGTGTCCAAAACCTTGGTTTCTGACCACTGTATATTATGCTGGTTGGTCCATACATGTTTCGCTATACCTGATCTCGAAGTTTCACCTCTTTGAGTATGTTCCAGATATTCTTTAACTCGTACGGGAAGAGGTCTTTTTGTTTCTTTAATAAACGATTCGCCACACTCGCAAGGGATTTGATAGATACAAGTTTTTGTGTTTTCATTACGAGGGGTTGTAAGAAAGCTTCTTAGTGTATTTCCGGATTTAAAGAATGTTGTGATATTATAGTTTTTGGTTACCTTTTCAGAAATCCCTTTGACATAAGGTATTGTGAGGAATGCTTGCTCCCCTTTCGTTTCTGTATTAGTTTTTACTTCGCGATTTTTAAATTTTGAGATGGTATCAGTTACAAAGATTTCAGGGTAACCATTCTGTTAAAAATCCTTCTTGATGTTTGAAATTTCAATATTAAGGTCTTCCGGATTCTTGCAAACATTAGATGCTCGGTGATAAAGAGTTTAAATTACGCCCTGTTTTATGGAGTTTGAATGATTCGATCCGTGATTAAGGTATTGCCCGGTGTGAGTGGGTTTTCTGTACACTGAAGTTTTTATGTTTTCATCACTTCGTTTGACGAGAACATCGAGAAAAGGTAGAGTAGAATGTTTTTCTGTTTCCATGGTAAATTTAATGGATTGTCTTATTCTGTTAATATGTTGTAATTTTTTTGAGACTTTTTATATCTAAATGAGGAACTCTTTTGGGCGTTCCAATCGACGGTCTAAAGAGTTGGATAGGACCCATAAAAGTAGACTAAATGAGCTACTATTACTGAAAAAAATCCTTACTCTAAATAAAGGACTATAAGCAGTGTAAAACAGATATTTGTTTCCCGAGTAAAGGTTCAGTTTTTATTGTGCATGTTTGACGCGTCGAATGCGGAAAAAAATTTGAATCAAAGATTTATCGTTTTATTTAAATCTTATTAATGTGTGGGTGGGGGTGTGTGTATACACATAGGGGGTTTGTTTGGAATGGCGCTACGCTGTATTGATGGCCGCTTTGCTTTTGATAAAAGGTTTTTATGTTTTCAGCACTACCGCTGTGTCGGGATTGCTTGGATTATGGCTACCCGTAGAGTCCTAACAAGGACGAAACGACCGTTGTGGTCTAGCCGCCACAGGGTATCCATTATGCTTGGATCCCTGTGTATTCCAATATAAAAAACAGTTACACACTTGTATGATATGCCACAGTATTTGCTTTTAGTTAAAATTAATATTTTTTCCTTTATTTTTTTGTTTTTTTTGCCTTCTCTTTTTTTCCATCTATATATTTAAATATAATTCATTTGTTTGCCTATTTTTTTTTCTTATGTTTACAATATAGAGCATGTCCTCTTCTAAGCCTAAATATAGTTCTGATCAAGCTTGTATTTGTTACCTTGTAAAACATGTTTTTTTGGTATTTCATTTAAACATATTTTAAAAACTTTCATATTCGCCTACTTTGCTGATAATGTCTATGTGGGGAGAAAATTTTATTGATCTACAGGAGTAGGTATCTTAGTTTCCTCTTTGGCCAATGTATCTACTATTTCATTTTCTGTAATAGCTATGTGGGCTTTTACCCAAACAAAAAAGAGATTTCTATTTAAGTTTAGTAAGTTATGATAAATGTGTTCAAAATTTCTATGATAATGTGATTGGTAGACGGAATCTTTAAAAAATTTGCCATTTTCATTAAGGAGGTTTTACTATCTGAAAGATTACAAAGAAATTATTTTCTCTATATTTAAAACAGTATTTTAGTGCCTCAAGGATAGCCCATAGTTATGTCGTGTAAATTGAAGTGTTTTCAGTTAACGTATTGCTATCTTTTATTGTAATTTAACAGCAAAACTATTTTAAAAATAAAAAACTTCCGGGACCCTTGGAGCAAACTGGGGTACTGGGTGGGATAAAGTACACTGGGGCATTACTGCAAAAAAAAAACTTTTTTTTTTCGTTAATTCTTTGGGAGTTTTTATAGTTAAAATATTTTAAAAAAGGCAAAATAGATTAGGCAACCCACTATACATAGACAGAGGAGATGCGCACTCTCGACCGGTATATATGTCAACTAAGTTAAGCCACTAAAAAAAAGAGTTTAGCTAGAACAGAAATGGAATACCGGTCTATAATTTAAGTTCGATTTTTACTCCTATAAAAGTAATTTTCGCGCACACGTGATATTGTCGTACTATGCAATAGACTCGTGTGAAAAATGTCACTTTCAACACTTGTTATGTAATATACTATTCCAATTGTTCTCTACTGATCGCTAAGCTATGCTGATTTTGAAAATGCTGCCAGAATTTAAATGATTGATTTTTTTTTTGTTAACGCTATTTAAAGTAATTTTAAATATTTCCGCGTGGACGTCATAATGTTTAGTTAATATAAGTAAGTAAGTAGTAATTATTCTAGTTGTATTTTTTAGTCTTGGTAGGAAACCAAGAAATTGCCAAGTTAATGGCTTTTCAGCTGTAAACCAGCATAAATGGCTAAAAAAATAATTGAGATTCTTTTCATTCTACAATATTTTTCTCAGTTTAATAACTTGCTGTTGTCATAAACATAACAGTTTTATTGTATTAAACATTAACGTTTATTTATTTAACTACGTTTTGTGTAAAATGAGCTAGTAGCAAGGCATACAATATAAATTTAAAAAGAAAAGAAAATATAAATATTTAATAATGAGAGAGCGGATATAATTTAAAAAAAAGCGTTTCTAAAAGCACCTTTAAGAGTGCAGTTGTATAAGGAGAGATTAGCAAGGGTTAGTATACCTCCAGAACCTACAATTATCCGGTGAGGAACATGGATTAAGGTCGCAATATTCTACGCAGAGCATTTCGAAGCCATTAAACAACTGATTTTGAATTTAGATGACGATTCGCAGTGTGTTGTGCAAAGTTAAGAGTTGTTTAAAAGTGCAAGTGTAACTAAGGATCTTGTTTTTATTAAGGTTAATTGTTGTCAGTTTTATATCGGACATAATATCCTCGTTGGAGAGTAGAAATTTAAATTTAAGATAATCAATTAGTATTGTTGAAACTTTTTCCGCTAAATGTAACAACATTCTCGGTAAAGTAGGGGGTCAAGTAAGGAACACATTGGATATGACAGTAAAAAAGAATGAAGGTTTTAAATACTTAACTGCAGTAAAAAGCATTGGTGAGGGTAAACCATCCAACGAAGTTTTATCTTGGCCTTGTATTTTGCTACCTAAGTTGCAGTATTGTCCGATTACATCAGTAGATGTTGAAAGAAGCCTTTCTTCGTATAAACATATTTTTACTAATAGAAGACAATCCTTTTTAGTCGAAAATTTGGAAAAATATCTAGTAATAAATGCCTTTATACATATTTAGGTTACTTTTATTTTAATTAGTTTTTTTTTTGCATTTTTTAAAAATAAACATATTTTTTAAAACCCAATGTCTTTCTTTAACTCAGTTTACTATAATAAATTAGGAAATATTGCATACCAGTATGCATATTTGGTAAAAAAATGCAAATAACTGCATATTTTTAAGGCAAACAAGGCATACATATGCGCACATTTTGGCTGAATTTAAGTGCAATAATCAGCCCTTTACTTATCAGTAAGACTAGGATCTGATATTCATTAATATAATAATAGTAATTTATAAATATATTATTTTCTTTAATTTTTAAGGGGAACAAAAAATACGCTGCAAAATGAACACTTTATAATTACACAAAATGACTGATGGGCGTTAAATCCTCACAATTTTAGAAGAAATGATAATGAGGAAACGATCATCTCAACGTTAAATTTATAAATACCTATACCAAAATCACTTTGCATATTTATTGCATTTTGCACGATTAACGCTGGTGGTGAAAATATTAAAAATAATTAAGTTATGTAATTACTTCGTAAATTAAAACGCTTGTCAGTATTTCAGTTATTCATGCAGTGCCGTATCAGGATCAAAGTTAACAATAATTTTGTAGATATAATATCATAGGATACAGTAAAACAAAGTTGAACTTGTCAATTTTCACTATATTAATAAATATAGTTTAAAAAATCTAAGAAACATGCTTTAATAATTAATCAGACTAAAAAGCGGAAAATAAATATAGTTTAAAATAATTCTTGAAATTCTTAATATAGGCAGAAAATTATAATGAACGATAAACATTAGTATTATTGTAAAAAAAGCGTGGGTGGCTTTGTGCTATATTTTTCGTATATCGAGCACCCCTCGCGTTTTTCACAATAATACTAATCAAGGGCGTCCATAGGGGGGGGGGGCAAAACGGGCACTCCCCCCCCCCCCCTAGGCGCCCACATTACTATTTTATTAAATTAAAAAATATTGTTAAAGTTTTTGCCCCCCCCCCCCCCTGAAAAACGCCCTATGGACGCCCTTGCATACTTCCCTGGTGATATATTTTTAGAGGGCAAGTGTGTACTAGCCCAAAACAAATACCAAAAAACTATCTGGAAACAAAATAACAGTAATTGGTCAAAACTACAGTATTTCTTACCTTATACTTAAGTAAAAAAAATGGGTTACTAAACTGAACAATTACATAATAAAAACATATCAATAAATTAATACATTAGGAATAAGTTAAATAAATAGTCTTATACAGTGTCACCAGTAAAGTACGCATCATATGGGATTTTTTTATTAATATCTTTATTCAAAATTTGACTTTGGCATCAAGTTTTGCATCGATCGAGATGAAAATTAGGCAAATAAATAGTAGTCACGTGATTCGCATTATCTGTCAAATTTTAATTTTTTTTCAAAAAATAATTTAAAAGTGGGGTTATTTCTAAAAATATCGAAAAAAGTTTTTACCTATATTTTGTAAATTGCACCACTTTTGCAAAATAAGACTCAACGCAACCCATACATAAAATTTCTTAGTTTTGACAATGCCTTATTTCAGATACATTTTCTTTAAACTAGCGTCATAATAAATGTGTGTTTTTCTACAAAATCAAAATTGGGCTATTAAAATTTGGTCGCATGTGATGCAAAGTTCATTTGTTTTTGACCCTGTATAAAGTAACTTCATAAAATACGTATTTTTGAAAACGTAGTTTGTGACTGAAAGTAAAAAATAAAAAATAAAATAAAGAGATTTTTAATTAAATCGTTGAAAATAGATAAACTTTCCGTTGGGTTAAGCAAAAATTTATTTTCCACTTAATGAACACTTTACTGATGACACTGTGTTCTTTTTTGTCCTAATATTAAGGTGTATTACTTTCAGGCACAAACTATGTTTTCAAAAATACTTATTTTATGAAGTTACCTTATACAGGGTCAATAACAAATGAATTTTGCATCACATGTGACCAAATTTTAATAGCCCAATTTTGATTTCGTAGAAAAACACACATTTAATATAAAGCTACTTTAAAAAAAATGTATCTGAAATAAAGCATTGTCAAAACTAATAAGTTTTATGTAGGTGTACGTTGAGTGTTATTTTGCAAAAATGGTGCAATTTACAAAATATGGGTAAAAAACAAAAATTATCTTATCCAGCTGAAATTTTGCATGTGGGCTAGAAACTGCATTTAAAAAAACTTTTCCCTATAACTTTTTTTTGATATTTTCAGAAATAACCCCACTTTTGAATTATTTTTTGAAAAAAATTAAAATTTGACAGATAATGCGAATCACGTTACTACTATTTTTTTGCTTAATTTTCATCTCGATCGAAGCAGAACTTGATGCCAAAGTCAAATTTCGAATAAAACTATTAATAAAAAAAATCCCATATGATGCGGACTTTACTGGTGACACTGTATATAAAAAGTATTGTTTAAGTTTTTGCCCCCCCCCCCCCCCCCCCCTGAAAAACGCTCTATGGACGCCCTTGATACTAATGTTGATCGTTCATTATTATTTTCTGCCTATATTAAGAATTTCAAGAATTATTTTAAACTATATTTATTTTCCGCTTTTTAGTCTGATTCATTATTAAAGCGTGTTTTTTAGTTTTTTTAAACTATATTTATTTTATAAAAATTTTTGAGTAGATTGAGCTAGATTAGTAGATTATTGTATTGTCAGCGGTTCTTGATAAGTCTACAAAATTTAAATTAAATCTAACCGTTTAAAGTGGGTCAAAATCGGGTTCAAAGAAGTCGGTTACAAACAAACATACATACAAACATACAGGTGAAGCTAATAAAAGCGTGTTAAAAAGAAAATGACATCTTCCGCTAACACTGTAGCTTCGTCAGATGACAATGATATAATATATTGTTATGTGTAAATGCAAACATTTTAGCGATAACTGGAGATTTTAAGATAGACTTCACGATAAATAATTATACTTGATCAATAGATTTCAAAAATGTTTTCTGATAATAATTATTCTGAACAAGTCGACATACGCTCTGGAGTGCCACAAGGTTCAGTTTTGGGCCCCCTTCTTTTTCTTATGTATACCTCTGATATACTTAGATCTTTAAAGCACTGTAAAGTGCAAGCATTTGCTGACGATACACAAATATATTGCTGTTTTAATGCTGAGGATTACGCCGAAGTTGAGAACTGTATAAACCAAGATTTGCAAATATTGGGTGAGCTCTCTCGAAGGCACAATTTAAATTTAGATCCTACATCCTACTAAATCATGCATGCTAATTTTTGGTAATAAGAATAAGGTCAACGGTTTAAAAAATATTTTTAATGTATCCGTTAATGGAACAAAATTAAATATTGCGGATAGTGCTAAAAATTTGGGTTTATTACTTGACACGGAACTAAGGTTTAACGAGCATTTAAGAAAAATATTTCAGAAAACTTATCTTTCTTTAAAAATACTATATAGTAATAGACATATTCTAAATTTTAAATTAAGAAAAATATTTGTGTGAATCTCTAGTTTTGTCCAATTTTAATTATTGTGATTTTGTCTACGGTTTCTGCTTGGATGTTGAAAGTAGATCTCGGATACAGAAAGTGCAGAATGCTTGTCTTCGTTTTGTGTATGATATGAGAAAGTTCGATCATATTTCTCACCTGTATAGCACAATAATTGACTGGCTGAGGATGGATGAACGAAGAATGCTTTATTTTTGCACATTCTTGATAAAAATTATTAACAATCCTGACTCCCCTATTTCGATTCGAGAGCGTCTGATTTTTCGTTATGATATTCATAATAGATGGGTTGGAGACAGAAGTAAATTAACCATGCCTCATTATCAGAGCGCCATGTTTCAACGATCATTTTCTTATAATGCAGTGAAATATTATAATTCTTTTCCCACTGAGATGTTGCCTCTAAATATAAATTCGTTTAAAATTAAATATAGAAAATATCTTTTAAATGTGTAGAATACTTAACATTTTAATGTAAATTATATTCATGTATTTTATTTATTTAATTATTATTTGCTTTAATTTGTTTACATTTCTTATTTATTATATAATTGCCTATTTCATTGCCTGTGGTAAATTTTATTGAAATTAAAAATATTCATTTTATGATGACAATTAAATTTTACTTATTTGTCTTTGACTGATTCACTAGAGTAGCTACTATAGCTAGACTGCGCTAGGATTTGACATTCATTTCCTGATTTATTAATTGTAAATTTTATATTATATTGAAATAAAAGACGTTTATTATTATTATTATACTAAATACTTACACTTCTGACTTAATATCTCTTATCAATTTATTTAACGGAACTCACAACACAGTAAGAGTTACAAGCGTCTACATCTCGGCAGTTGACTTTCGAACCAACCAATCAGACAGGGTTATATGAAAATCATTAAAAATATATCAGTTGCAAACCTAACCTTACTTGTTAGTTATAACTAACAAGTAAGGTTAGGTTTGCAAATTGTTTTATAAACATTTATAATCATCATATTTGGTTCATCATAGATTGGATAAAAATAAAGCAATAACTTCATATAAAATGGTGTCCTGTGACATATCAAAAAATGGTGAAATATCGATATTTAAGAAATGTGGCCAGAAATAGGGGACAGTGGAGTAAAAATGGACATTAGTTTTTTTTGCGCTAACATTTATATTTTTATGTTTACCAAGATATCTACATCTTAAATTTAGAACTACAAAGGTTTCGAAACTATTTAGAAAAAAACCATCTTTAGAGTACCCTGGGCTGTAGCCTCGTAATAAGTACATAGACATAGGACACCATTTTATATGAAGTTTTTACATTTTTAACCAATCTACTTAATCCCAATTTATTGACCATACCTTTTAGGACACCCTGTATATATGGCATGAAGCTTATAACACAAGAGTTAAAATAGTAAGTAAGAATAATACAGTCTCCTTTTTATTATTACATAGTGACGCTACTCACACTGGGGAAAATAATCTAATACAACAGGTTTGCTAAGACATAGTTTGTATTAATAGCTTATTTTTTATTAACCCATATTAAATAAATTTTTAGTGTATCAAACCCGCTTTAGTGTTATATCAATTCTGGATTGGCTAGAACAGTGTTTTTATTGGTAGTAATCAGTTTCAATAGCAGCATAGTCTTGTTGAATAACAAACTACTTTTAATACAGCAATTTTGTTAAGAAATAAATTGTATCTTTTCAATGCGACGCATTTTGTTCCCAGTAAAGCGCTTTCTCTACTTAAGAAAGAAGAACAACATCCCCAGAAACGAATTGTATCCGTTAGAACCTATAATCTACAGGACGTTAGTGGGGGTTCGTAGCGATCGACAATCGCCGCGCGCCGTATTTTTAGTTTTAACGTATTTGTTGCGCAGGTCACATCGTTGTTCGGAGTCTTTCAACTGTCCTGTCTGAATTTGAATTTTATTGATCGTACCAATATTTGTTTCAATTCATTTTATTTTCATTTTGTATTTAAGTTTCAGATAAAGCAATAGATGATTTTTATTTCGAACAACCCATCATTATTATTGGACTTTATAATCTATAGACTAATTTTACCATCTCAGTAAACCATGTTGCATAATACATAGTCATATTATGTAACATTAAACGACAAGAACAATATCACACTAGAAGCTATTTAAATTTTTGAGAACTACAGTACTGATTTTTAGTGGTAAGTATATGCTTTACTAACCGTTGCAAGCAAATATTATTATTATTAAAGTATTACAACTGTCAGTCGGAACTAATACAGTATATAAAACCAGATTACACTGTGAGTATTCAGAGGAATAATGGCTATAAACCATTCTTTGGTAGCATTAACTCCTATTTTCTATTGGCTAAATTACAGTGATATTATCAATAAGCAACGGTCTAGCAATTTTTGTTGTCTTATAGTATTAAACAGTTGTATAAAGAGTATGGGAATTCTTATAAGGAATACAAGACTTTCTTCTTAGTGTATATATTATAAACAAACATCCACTTTACTTTAGAGATTATTTTATTTAAATATTCAGGACCACCTAATAAGAACTTTTTTCTAACTCTCCCAATAGTACTTACTTACATATTTATTCATTCTTTTTCTAATTTACTTTTGCGTTATTACCCACCCATAAGGAAACCGATTAAGGTAAAGCACATATTCTCATTTAGTTAAAAGGCAGCTTGTTGGGTTTTAAGTTGTGCACTGGGACATACATCGTGTGTGGTTTAAAAAAATTTGCTAACATGGTCGAACAGAAAATTACAGATTCATTTAATTACCGTTGCAAATGGTAGTTTTTTAACGTCGTTGTGTTAATCGGCGTGCAGAAAAGTGTTGAAAATTGAAAATAAACTTTAAACTTAACGGCTCATGACAAAGTTCGACAAATTGTTTTTTTTTAACACCTTTATTATAGGTCTGTAGTTCCAAAACGACATCACGGATTTTAAAGTGGTTTGCAGAGTTTGAAAGATTGTTTCTTATTCTTATAGATTAGTATGGTATGCCTATAACGTAGCCAATGCGCTTTAATATTATACGGGGTGGAAAAGAAAGACGTGCAAAAAATTAAAAATTTCTAGTACCTAAGTCTTATTTAGTTAGTAGTTGTTATATTTTAAAGTCGTTTTGTTAATATCTCGGGACAATTTCGTTATTTTTTTATCATATTATGCTACTTTATGGTATAGGGTTCTACCAGTGGCGGCTCGTGACTAGCGAGCCAGGGGGGCGCTGGCTTTAAATAAAAAAATGTAAAATGTCTATTATTTTCAATAGTACGTGTCTGTTTTTTCTAACTTTCTCGTTGTGAATTTTAATTTCATCAGCATAAGCACTACTTAAACAAGTTATAATATTAGTTTGTCCTAACATCTCAAAACTTACCACATTATGACGATGTTTTGCACTATTTTTATGTTTTTTTATTTTCTCTGAAAGATGTTTTAAGTCCTGCACCCCATTTATAGTCCAATTATCGTCCCCGTCAAAGAGAAGACACACGAAACAAAAAAAAATAATTTTTGTCCTCACAACCGCATATCCAGGATTTTTTATTATATATTTCTTTGTCAAACTTACCCGTAAACTGTGCCTTACTTTTACATTTTGATTGCACTTGTACTATGTTCAATTTCTAGTGGCCGCCCTGCATTTTTAAATCAAGTTTTTCACTTAAGCTCAGAGAACTAAACACAAGCTTCTGTAAATCACTGACCTTCATATTACACGAAATTTTCCAACTTTATAACGTAACTAATAAATCAAATCAAAACAAATAAACAAAACATAAGCGGCATCGACCGGTCGCCTCGTCAGTGTACATAATATATCGATTATTCTACCGTGGCATCGCGAACAGCTGTTGTTGGGCGCGAAAAATTGGAGCTTATCCGTGGCCGCTCGTTGTGCGATGTGTAGGTGACGTCACGCCTCCGTCGTCATGGCAATTCATCGAGAAGCCGCGTTGAATCGGGACGAATTAGTATAACATTGAGAGCGAGCAACTCGCTTGTCTATGAGTATAACCTGTCCGTTGAAATAGGGCTATGTTTGGTTTGAATTTTATTTATGCCCGCGCTTAGTATAACCTACCCGCTGGAATAGGGCTATGTTTGATTTGAATTATTTTAATGGATTGCTTACATAGATTGCTTTATTGGTTTTTTAAGTAAAGTATTTTTGGATTCTGTTTGAAATAATTGCAGGGAGGGCGCCGCCCCAGAGCCCTTTATTAACAAGCCGCCACTGGGTTCTACTACTTTTTGTAAACGCTTTTTTGCAATTTATAGCAAAAAAATATGTCAAGATAAGAGTAAATTTACAAAGAAACTTAGGGAGTTTTAAAATATTGGAAAAACCGGCTACAAAACTGGATTTGGGGCAGGTTTATCCGGGACAGTGCTTTAAACAATAATTATATGCTAAAAACAATACAAAAACTAATTCCACAAAATGTTTATTTAACTTAACCTTTAAAACCAGAAGAGTTTGAACCTTTGAAGTTACAATAACCAAAATATTTTGATAACAAACCGGTGATAAGGGCTTGTTGAATCATTCTAGTATTTTTTGATCCAATGGTTATTGAATACTAAAATTGTTAAGGATCATTTAATTTACAAGGACATAAAAATTCGATAAAATGCGGACATAAAAATGGCATTAAATGAACCATGAAACGCAAAATGCAAGAAACCTCGTTATCTTCATGAAACGAACAGATAGAGCAATATAGGTATCTCCATGCTTGTAATCCCTCTTGCAATAGAGTGCCCAACTACTTTGTCACGTGACGTGGTGCAAGGTGTCTAATTATTTCTATTATCACCCAAGTGGTGTATATGTCGTAGGCTGATAGTGAAATCCGTCATTTCATGAAAAGCCTAGTCATATCATGCTGCACGCTAAAAGGTATATTTGCAACTGGTTTGTTCGTTGTTACCCACAGCATTTTTTTCAATTTTTTTTTAATTTAATTTAAATTTTATTTTTATAAAATAATATTAGTTGAAAAAATTGAAAAAAATGCTCTGGGGAACAACGAACAAACCAGTTGCAATATACCTTTTAGCCACGCTTCATGATATGACTAGGCGTTTCATGAAATGACGGATTTCACTATCAGCCTACGACATATATAGTCATGACAATAATTACTTATTTTGATGATGAGAAATAATAGAAATTTATTTTACCGCTAGATGTCGACTTGTCCCGACATTATCGCGACTTAAATACAACTTACAATAATAGGTTAGTATTTAAAATTCCACACACGATAACTTGTACGCGACGAAAGGGAGAGTAAACGATAAAAAATTATCACCACTCGCTACGTAGCTGTGCTAGATATTCGCTATTATTATTGTGGATGGGAGCCGATTAACCCGTTATGTCGGACGCGCAATAAGTTAAGCAATATATTAAATTCTGGCTGCATTCTTTTGGTAGTCAAATTTTCGTGTGACAAATCCTACTAAATCCGACGTTTATCTGACGGTGCATTTTGTAAACTCCCCTGCAAAAAAAAACGCCACCCTAAAATTTTGGCAAAATTTGTTGCTTTGTAACTTTTTTATTTTTTAACTGATTTTTATGATTTTTTTACAGATTTGTAGATAATTTTATTAAGGATAAACCATGCTGATTCAAAAATTAGTTGTATTTGCTGTAGTGGTATTATACATCAGGGGTAAAAATATTTATGTTTTTTGTACCAACTTTAAAACACCCTGTAGAAGATGCGAAACATTTGGTTTCATTTATATTTATTTTTGACAAAGTTTCATCTATTCCTAATGTACAGGTTTTTAGACGATCTCGATACCTCAATTTTTAAAGGAAATATTCAATTTTTTAAATAAAATGCGAATTTCTACGATTTCCTTTATTCGAACGTTACCAAAATATGAAATAGAAATTAAAGTAATAAAAAATTCACAGATTTCGCAATGCTTGCAACCAGCGGAGACATTGGAAATGATTTAATTATAAATAAAACATAATTTTATTATTATTTTCAACAACTGACTAATAAGGTTAAGTTTTATGTAAATAACATAGGACACTGAGGAAAATGATCTAATACAACGCAGGTTTGCTAAGAAATAGTTTGTATTGATACCTTATTTTTTATTAACCCATACTAAAATACATTGCTAGTGTATCAAACTCGCTTTGTTGTTATATCAATTCCCGATTTGCCAGAACAGTGTTTTATTGGTAGTAATCAGTTCCATTGAAACAAGCAGTTTTATTGAAAAATGAACTACTTTTAATACAGAAATTTTATTAAGCAATAAATTGTATCTTCTTAATGCGACGCATTTTGTTCCCAATAAAGCACTTTCTCTACGATTAAGAAAGCAGAAAAGCGTCCCCAAGTTAGAACCTATAATCCACAAGACGTTGGTGGTGGTTCGTAGCGATCGGCCATCGCAGCGTGCCTTAGTATTAGTTTTAACCTATTCGTTGCCCAGGTCACATCGTTGATCCGAGTCTTCTAGCTGTCCTGTCAGAATTTGAATTTTATTGATCGTACCAATAAATTTTTACTTTGTATTTAAGTTTTTTTTTAATTTTGCTTGTCAGGTAAAGCAATAGAAAATTCTTATTTCGCACAACCCATCATTAGTATTGAACTTTATGATCTATGTACGAATTTTAGCATCTCAGTAAACCATGTTGCATAATAGATAATCATAATAATATGAAATGTTAAACAACAAGAACAATATCACACTAGAAGCTATTTAAACTTTTGAGAACTATAGTACTGATTTTTAGTGGTAACTATACGCATATATGCTTTATTACCGTAACAAGCAAATATTATTATAATTAATGTCAAGTTTCATTACAACTGCCAGTTGGAACTATTACAGTATATAAAACCAGATCGCTTACACCGTTCACTGTTTGTCGAACGTTTATTATAATCCATTATTACAAAAAATAAGCGCCCCTATCTCCCAAAAGTATAATAAACAAACCAAGAATACCACCGACCGGTCTGACTCTAACTAGAAATACTAGAAACAATAAAACGCCACATCAATGAACCACATGGAAAAATTTGTTAGTTTTCACGGTCAAGCATTTTACAAAATTATTACTAGATACTAAGAATGTCATTCAGAATTCATAAATGTAGAATACTTAAATAGCTAACACAAGATTTTTTTAAAATACCTTAATTTTTTATTTTCTAACATTTTTTAAAAAAATTGAATTAAATGAATACTACGTCTTATGCAACCACATATTACCAATGAAATGCATTTGGCACGATGTTGCCGGCTTGCCCGAAGCGAGGATTTCTTAAAAACCTTTCATAAGTTATTAGCCAGAATAAAAAATTTATATTAAATAAAATTTTTAAAAAATTATCTTAAAATATGTAGGTACTTTTTCTAAATCGCGATGCACCTCTTCTCAGAAAATATTATGTACCTTGTCCCATCGCAATCAGCAACACCCAAAAATAGAAATTCCAACAAAACCAACACACGGCAACAATGCGCGCGACATAAATATCTTCTGACCTTGAACGAAAAACTCGTAACTTGGCCCCCATATACGAACATAAACATTTCCAATGTTAAAAACTAGCGAGCGTATCCCAACATACGAGCCTTTATTATCCCTCTATTAAAGCAACACATTTTGCTTTAGCTGTAGCACTTAGAACCATGTTGACACCAAATTATTTTAGCACTGTCAATATTACTTAATAATAATCAATAATGACGTAAGCTTACTTAGTTTTAAAATGAATGGTACGCGAATTATTATTTCTAAATTTTGCCCATAAAAATATCGTAGAAATTCGCATTTTATTAAAAAAATTGAATATTTCCTTTAAAAATTGAGATTTCTAGATCATCTAAAAACCTGTATATTAGGAATAGATGAAACTTTGTCAAGAAATTAATGAGAATGAAACCAAATGTTTCGCATCATCTACAGGGTGTTTTAAAGTTGGTACAAAAAAAAACATAAATATTTTTACCCCTATATAATACCACTCCAAAATTATCTACAAATCTGTAAAAAAGTCATAAAAATCAGATTAAAAATAAAAAAGTTACAAAGCAAAAAAATTTGCCTAAATTTCAGGGTGGCGTTTTTTTTGCGGGGGAGTTTATGTAACTGCAATACAGCAATTAATATTCCCAAACCTGCCATAGTATCGATGACGTTTAGTATCATCAGGAAGCTGACCATTATCTATACCTAATGCGACGTCGCAACTAGTACAATATTGGTCGGAAATCGCGAAAATATTGCTAGTGTGGATATAACGTTTAGCAGTAAATTAGTATTTATAGGTTTTACATTGAATACCTATTTACCTCGTGAAACGTAAATGTTACTACATTAAAAACCATCAATAATAAAATCTTTCTTGGTATATTAATCTGGTTAATTGCACTGCAGGCGAATTGAAATTATTTACCCACAATTATAAATGATCATGGGTGGCCTTGCTGACCTTAGTAACTATTTTCATAAAAACTATAAAAATAATTGCGAATAACATTTACCAACGGACGGATAGATATTTGAGTTATGGTTATTGCTCTTACTCTGATCCATAATAATCTGTTTAATATCTAAATTTTTTATTACGAATCATTACTTTAGTTATAGTTTATAAGTAATTATCTATTTTTTTTTTATTATTTAAAGAATGAACCAGCGGCGGCTCGTACTGTAGGACCACAGTGCCATGGCCCAATCTACTTTGCCTCCAGACGCTTAATTTTTTTTTTGAATAATTTAAAATTAAGACGTGGATGCTTAACGGCTAACGGTGCAAAAACTCCCTGGCGCCGCAAAAACTTCCTGGCATTTCGTCGTGCCGAACAAACCCAAAAAATGCCATATGGCTATTAATCGCATAAAATAGAAAGAGAGAGAGAGAGATAATAAACCACAATAAATAAATCTCCCTCTCTCTTACTGGCTCATAAGGAATTTTGTGGCTTGGCCAGATCCCCAAATTGGACCGCGATTGGCGGATTTTTACATGCTTAATTCTGTCTAGCCAGCTGGTAACAATCGGGCCTTCGCCTTTGCTGCTGCTACCAGATAGAGTTAACTTTTTTTTAAAACAAAGCGTTTCGACAGCAGACAACGATATTTGACATTAACAGCTGATCTGGTTTCGTCGTTAAGGTTCCCAGATCAGCAGTGGGCCGTAGCAAGCTCACGCGTCAGGTTGAGTCATATTATTTTCTTCCGGAAGTGTTTCTGTGGCTGTTTTTTGTGTAGTATGTGTTTTAAATATTTTACTTTTGGATTTAATATATTTCAGAGACAGATTTTCTTGGTGTTTATTATTTAAATTTAATAGTAAATACAAATACTATTTTGGTTAGGTAACTCATCATCATTATCAAATCAATAAAGTGCCTAGTTAAACCATTTACTTATAGTTATATACAGGATGTCTCATAAGGGCAAATACAACAAGAGGAGATAGTAGACTTGAAAATATGTCATTTATGCTTAAGAACGCACGGTTAATTTTCAATAAATATGTTTCGTTAAGAAAGGTGTTTATTTAAATATTTTTTGCCATCTAGCATTTAAGCGTAGGTAATTATCTCAAAAACGAATTGAAATATCGAGATTAATGAAGTACTTTTCTTTTACGTATAAAATATCCTTCTTTCAGAATTTCAGGTAAAGCGGTCAGAAATGTGAGAGACAAAAAATATATGCAAGAATTTATCAAACTCATATTGTGTAGCTAGCGTTCTCTAGGAGGTATCGTAAAAGTCATTATGGAATCCTTCTTCCTGCCTTCAAAAGAAATAACTACGCCAAATTTGATTCATATCCGCGTAAGGCAACGCTATTTAATCCATTACCAACCTATAACCTGTTTCTCGTTATTTTTTTAACTTACATTTAGGGTAAACCCGGTAGAGATGGCGCAGCGGGTTAGATGGCGCAGTGCCAATATATCCCTAAACAAAATAATATCGGGCAACGTGGCCATCGCTACAGACCTTCATTTGCAAGTAAACGTCTATGCCGTTCACCTTGCGCCCATCGTTTGTAGTTAAGGTATTTTAATTTTCCTTTATATATTTCATCATGTCCTTTTTTTTCTAGATAATAAGTAATCTAATTATTTGGGTGTCAAACTAGCCAAAGTTTTTACTAGTTGTAACATTGTCGCTTTGAAATGAGCATACCTATAGTTTGTTTTCTAACCTTAAAATCATTCACATTGGTATTTGTTCCCGAGCACGATACCGAGCCATCTCACCAAATGCAAGTTGGGTTAGATGGCGCGCGCCATATCACCCTATGTTCTCACCCAATCTATTAGATTAAACTGCTAAAATAATTAGCTTAAGGCTTATCAGGTTACCTTTTTATTTTTTATAGATGCCCACTAAGTGGCACGAGACAAAATTTGAATATTTAGTTTTTTTTATAATATTTTGTGTGAGCGCCATCTCACCCAGAGATGGACTTTTCTCTTATAAAAAGAGAACCATGTCTTATTCAGTTGAATTAAATGAATTTTTTTCGTATCCTCTACTTTTATTTTTCCCAAAAAAATTGTTTTTTTTACATTATGTGTTTACGCCATCTCACCCATACCCATGGGGTAAAATGGTTTTTTTCTGTTTTTTTTTAAATACAATTTATGGTCATTTAAATTAAATTAAGTTTTGTTTTTTGTATCCTCTACTTTTATTTTACCCAGTATAATCAAATAAAAAATAATTCCTACCTAAAAATTGTAAATCTGATTTTTTATGCGACTTTGAAAAAACGTGCGCCATCTCTACCGGGTTTACCCTAATTAAAATCAATATCGTCTGCACATTATTTATATCATATCTGACATATTACCAAAATATTAATGCATTTCATAGTTAATTTGGGAAGAAACGTGTGTGAAAGAAAAATAACACAATAAAGTTAAAAAAGAACCAGATATTTTTTGCTACATTAATAAACAAACATAATAACACACTACAAAAATAATTTATGAAATTCCTTGATATTTATTTAATAGGTCAATTATTACCTAAGGAACATGCTATCGGCACACGTAGTCCTATAAGGACCGTTGTGGTATTGCACATGTTCCGCGGAACCTATCGGCATCAGCTTCCAGGGTCCTAATTCTTGAAACTGGGGAACACTGTTCTCAGGAGAAATTAGGGCGGAGTTCTCACGCAACGCATAAAACGGTATTCTTGATCCCATGGGACCATTCACATCACCGATTTACGGGAGAACGCGCTTCTCCTACTATTTTTGGTGGGAACGACCGATCCCATGCAATTCTAACCCCAGTATTATATTTACGTCGTAATATTATTTGACATTGACAAGTTTCATAATCTTACCTTTCACAATAAAGAAAAAACCCGCACTAATAATCTCCACCTCAATTTACCTTTAGATTTCTTTAATATTTTCCTAAAAAGTGGCGGCCCTTGCCTTGAAAATGGTTGGCAACACTGCCTAATCACCTCCCCGCACGGAACATATCGTCTGCGTTTGAGAATACCAAATTTTACTAACTTATGTTCATAGGAGAACTGCCGCGGAAGGGAATGCTCCTTTGCGTGATGTGATCGTTCACGTTCTCTTAGGCCGAATGAAATTTTTAGGGAATAAAATTTCATTGGTTCATATTAATCATGTGGTACACAACGGATGCGTATCACGGATGTATGTGGATCCAGCCTTAGGACCCAGATGGTGAACGCGACGTAGATCGTAGAAGAATCTTGACAGCTCATTCAAACCAGCCACTGCCGTTAATAAACTTAGTGAGTTGACCCAGTTGCAGGCTGCTCACTTCCTCCAGATCATTAAAGAATGGTTCGCCCAGGGCATTGAACATTCTTCTCGCAAGGCCGGGGGTGAATGCCCCGGCCTTGCGAGAAATGCTAAATACTTTTCCCCTCTTCTTCACCTCTTCAACTTCTATAGAAGTCGTTAGTTGGTATTTGCATACGTTCAGCGTGTCTACCGAACAGGCAATGTCCGGTGATTACGGAGTGATGTTTCTTAGGTCCTTCCGACTGTGCTGTAATAGCGCTGCGGTTTTCCTGTCATCAACTAGGAACCATAATTGCCTGGAGATGCTACAGATTGTCTGCCCTGTCCATCTGCTTTGCGCGTTTTTTTAGCTATCCGATCTATCTCCTCTTTGACTGATCCCAGTGGTCTAGCCAAGTATTCTCTGCTAGTTCGACAGACATGCTTGCGTCCTCCCTGGCGAGTGCATCAACAGTCCGTTGCCGCCTATAGCCAGCGTAGCTGGATAGCTAGAACTAGTAAATACCGAGCTCCAAATACAGCTTCAACGATTTCTTGCCCTTTTAGCTACGGCACTGCCACTAGTTGGATTATTTGCTTGGCGCTAATAATAATATAGGTATGTATTTGTAATAAAAAAAACTTTTGTTCCCTACAAGGACAAGCAATTTCTATGCATAGTAAAACCACGAGTAAGTAACAAAATACTACTTTGACTATTGTTGGAACGAACAAAAGTATCCGATTTCTTCCTTTATACTGTCTTCTTTAACATATGATGTTCTAGAGTTAATTAAGTGTCTTCGAATTCGATTTAAGATAAATCAGTGAGAAGCATAGTTGGTTCTTTAAGGAGAAGTACCCAGTAACTATATTTTTCTGGGCCTATTTATAAAATTAGTCAAATGAGGTAGGAAAATGACCAACATTTTTAAGTTTAACAAATTTTGAATAATATAATAATACAAGCAAAAAACTAAATTTTAAGAAAATATATATATATTTTGCTTTTATGACTTTATAAGTAAATCACACATACATTTTTAACAACTACTGTAGCAACTGCTGCTGTGGCATGACCCAAAAAAGATTTTCTAAAATATGAATCGTTTCGTTGTCGAACGGCGCCGCGCCGTACGCAAAGTAGTTTACATTTTTTCTCCCGCTTCTATCGCAATCTTTTAATTACGACGGGGTTTCAGGGCAGGTAAGGTGAACAGTGATATAAAGAATGATAGTGATAAAAATAATTTAAGCAATAAGTAACTGTTTAAACTATAATACGCCGGATACTAATTTGACTGTGATATGCCAAAAACTGTGTTTTTTTCCCTTTTGTCCTTTCAAACTTGATGTGCCAAATACCAAATACCAAAGGATTACTTTCTGTAGTAAAAGCGATTGCTAGATCTGGATATGAATAAAATTTTGAAGCAATTTCTGTTTTTCTTACACCTCTTTAGCAAATGCTTATTCAACACAAGTTCAGACGTGGCTTATCCACTTGTTCAGATTATAGATTTTATGTCCAGTTTGGTGCCTTATTTGCAAAAGAGTTGACGCAAATACAACAACGTGATCTATTTATTTAGTACCTGATGGTGAACGCGATCTGTAATCTGTTACGTTTTTGTGGAAAATAGGAAACTTATATTTGTGATATGGCAGATTTCAGTGAAAATTAGGATAGATAGGAAGTGATAGTAGTGATGAAGAAATTAAAGACAAGCAATTGATATTCGTTCACAAATTGTAGGAACATAAATAAATCTCTCTGACCACAACCGTTTAGCTTCCACAACAGCTTCAGAACTTGTAGGAAATTCAATAAAAATATTGGCCTTCTCCAAAACTGCATCCATTACGGAAGTGTATGTCTTACAGACAGTAGTTTGGTGAACACCGACACACCTACAGAATTTTAAAAGCTCGGATCCGACAATTTCGGCAGAATAACCTTAATCTTATTTAAAGGCGACAGTGCACCCCCTCGCCTTTTACCAGTATCAATCAAAAAATAATTTGTCAACCACTCAACATTTTCGCAGTCAAATCGATATAACTTTCTGAAATCATCATATCTGCAATTTTTACGTACACTGTAGATTTTTCTTTTACGGACGTTCATATATTCAGCTATAATTGAAGAGACAAATTAAGAGCAACGCACGTGTATATGCCGCGGAGAACTAAAGTTGACTGCTACGAAGCAAAAAATGATGCAGGGGTCGACCTACCTTAAAAAGTTGAAAGCGATTGCTACACTAGAAAAAGCAATTCCTTAATTTATTCATCACATTTTAAGCAAACGATAGCAATCGCTTTTATTTTTTAAGAAAAAGCATTGACTAGAAACAATTCCTGCACTTTTAAGCAATTGCTGGACGCGAAAGCAATTACTTTAGTTTTTATTCATTGGCTTTCAAGACATTACTTCGATTTTATAAGAAAAAGCAATCGCTACATTTTTATTCTAGCCTAATGGCCTATTGTGCGCCCCAGTTTTGTTGAAAATGTTTATTCCTTTTACATCGTCTAATAGTTTTCCACCAAGTTTACCATGCGGGAGTATGTCGCTGCATTGAATATTTTTGAATATTTTTAATCTTTTGAGGGTTGTAGATTCCTAATTATTAAAGGTGTTTTCTTATGTAACAACGGGATACGCGTTAGGAGTAGCATTCCAGTTAATAGTGTCTTCGAGGATTTGCCAATAGCGGCCAGTGCGATGTGTTTGACCTGCTGACCATTTGCTTTTTCATTGCCTTTTATCCCCGAGTGACCAGGAACCCACAGGGGTTCAACCTTGTTGTGCCTGGCTGCCAGGTCGTTAAGGCATTGTGATCATTAATGTAAATGGTTGGAGTTCAGAGCCTTAAGGGCGACTGCTTGGGTGTCTGATAGAATATGTATCGTTTCGTCGTGGTAGCCCTTTTTAAGATTCTTTTTGTATAATGCTTGTATTACATGAATTTCTGCTTGGTACGCTGTGGCGTAGTTACGTATGGGAATGTTGATGTCCATTCTGGATCTTTCTTCAAATATAGACTAGGCCTATGTCTAATAATGGAGATTTTCCGTTTGTCCAGATATCAGAGTGGCCGCTGATATTAAATGGTTTATAAAATTGTAGATCGCTTTCATACGATCGGTTTAGATTTCCAAGAGTTCGTTGTTGACTAACTCTTGTGTGCCCTATTTTCTTGGGGTGTTGTTTCCATTTCCCATTTATTTTCATCCTAGAGGCGATGCTGTTAGCATCCATTCTCATGTGTATGTCTAGGGGTGTTAATCCTAGTATGATTTGTAACACCTTGTATCTTGTACTAAGGTATGGAATGTATAAGATATAGAAATAACTAATAGTTACCAGGAATCACCCTTTAGTTAATTCCTATCCCAGTGTACTAAAAAGATTTTAAAATATGCGCTGCAAGACACAGGTCGGGATTGTTAACGATTTATGGTCAAAATAAAAATGTAAAGAGATTTCTGATAATACAAGAAAGTTCAGCGGTGCTGTGAATTACCATATAAGCGGCCATTCTGAAAAGATCAGAGAACTAATTTGGATGGTGAGATTTCTACATAAAACTAATCAAATCAATTAGGATACGGAATAAATAATGCCAGCTATCAGCGTTTCGATATGCACCAATAAGGATCTTAAAAAATAGCCATTTTTAATAAAGAATCAAAAATTTGAACAAACTCTCGCGTTCTGTTGAAAAACAGGTAATCGAATGTGATTATACAGGGTGATGATAAAGAAACGCATCAGTTTTTTATATAAAATACTTAATCAAGAATCGTTTCGATCGGTCAATTTTTTTTTAAATGCATTTTAAAAAAATATATTATACAGGGTTGATCATAAAAATGCTATGTGTATCAGCTTTTATTTTTTTAATAAAACATATCGTATATTTTTACATTCACGTCACAAAACTACCTTATTTCGGAAAAGCTTTACATATATTGTATCGGCAATTTACAATTTGGTTCCCGAAATATTTAAATTGTACTCGGGAAAATGTTTTCAAAATCCAATGAAAAAGTTTTTGAAGGGGGAACTATAGATTTATTCTTACGCTTTTTGTTAGTATTTTGTTGAGAATATGAATGTACTCTTCTATTTTTAATTTTTATTAATTTCTTTGATCGAAACATTATTTTCACTCTTTTTTTATTCCTGTTTGTTTGATCTTCACATATTCGGGCGTAGTTTTGGAAATCATCGTTTTATGTATTTTCCTTCACTTTACTTGTTCCATTATTAAGTTGATTTATTGTTATATTTTTATTTAATGGTTTTAAGTGATCATGCACTGATGTACTGTTTGATTATTTAATTAGTAAATGGTACTTATTTGGCTACATCGGTGCCAGTAGCGTGCCGTATAGGGGGCACGGGGGGCAGTTGCCCCCCCCCCCCCTTAGCTCTAACCAAAATTCAACTTACATACAATCTGAGTCCTGGTCTTTACTCTTTTTATTATATTTGCGTTTTCCTGACCAATATTTCTTTAAAGAGCGGTTGGCAACGCCGGTTCGTCCAATACTTAGTCGCGCCGCCCTGCCGCTCTTGGCTTTCCTCGCTCCTCGAGTCGTTACCTGTCGCCTGTCGCCTCTTGTCGAGTCTTCTAGCAATAATTAGCAGTCAGCTAAAATAAAAGCGTTTACGTGTCTTGTGAGTGTGAGTAACGACTAAGGTTTTGTTTGCACATGACAAAATGAGCCAGAGCAAACCAAAATTAAGTGGAAAAAAATCTGGACATGCAGAAGATTAATTATTTAATTAAAAAAAAAGGTGTCACTTTAAGAACGCGAAAATACACGTTAAAACAGGGAACCATTTCGTCCAATCAATAGAGCCAATCAATTGAAATTTTGTCAATAATAGGTAGTTTTATTTGCTGTTTATAATTTTATCTAACTCATAATATTATTTAATTTTTTTAAGCAAAAAATGTTGTTAATATGACTTCACAAGTTAGTTGGGTAATATCATGATTATTTGTTAAAAGTTTGTTTCAAAATATTTTTTTAGTAATGTACCTGTAAGTTTTTTTTGTAATAAAGTTCAACTTAAGTTTATCGTAAGACGTTTTACTTTTGAATGGTTTACCTTTAATCCTGTCTAAAAATGTTTTGGTTATTTTTTATTTTATACTAATCGTTGGGCGCCCCCGAAATAGCTCGCCCCCCCCCCCTTGCCCCCCACGGCACGCTACTGATTGGTGCATAATTCCATTAGGCTTAAGTAAGGTTAAGTGTAAGATCAGCCTTTACAACAGTAAAGGATGAATTACGCCTTTTCAGAGGTTGGATTATATTCCATTTTTTATATTTTATTAAAAAAAAATCACTGGTGTAACTTCTAAATAAAGATTTATTTATTACTTATTTATTTATTCTACAATGAATTTTAGACATTTTTCATAAATCATGCCGTATACCTATTTTCAATCGTTTACGAGAAACTATTTTATAAGATGTTGAAAATGTCCACCACCAAACGGTTTGGATCAATCCATCTAAAAAGTCCTGTTGTACCACTTGTGGAGAAATTTCTCGTATTACTCATCGAATGGACTTCTTAAGCATATCTAGCAAGATGGGTTTAGTTTAGATTTATAAACTAAATTTTTGACGTAGCACCACAAAAAAAAGTCCAGTTGGTTAAAATCGGGATATCTGGGTGTCCATTCTATTAACCCCCGTCTACCTATCCACCGCCCCGGAAAAATTATATTTAAGTATACATGATCTTGGTTAATCAGGATCATTATCATCTGGAAACAGAGTGGTAAGAGCTGAAACCAGATGATTTCGAAGTAAATTTAGATTTCTTTCTCCGGCGAGGCTATCATTAAAGAGAAATGGTCCGATTACTCTTTTTTTCAACAATGTCCGCACAGACATTAACCTTTTCATTATAATGGGTGTAATTTTATGTAAATCAGTGTGCCCAGTATCTGTAGTTTTATCTATTAACCTGATCATTATCAAATTTTAGATACGGTAGTTTGGTGAGTATCGCATAGCCACGCCCAAGTAGCGTGCTTGAGCCATGCGAATCTTTCTGTAGGGATAATATAAATAAATAATAAATAAATAAATAAATCTTTATTTAAAAGTTAATATACATCAGTGAGTTTTTTTTAATAAAATATAAAAAATGGAATATAATCCAACCTCTGAAAAGGCGAAGTTCATCCTTTACGGTTGAAAAGGTTGATCTTACACATTTACTAATTAAATAATCATACTACATCAGTACATGATCACTTAAAACCATTAAATAAAAATATTACAATTAGTGTTGCCGCGAGACGAGACGAGAGACGACCTTCTCTCGTCTCGTCTCGCTTCTCTCGTGATTTAAACCAAATATAGTAAAAACCAAGCAAAATTTTAACGCGTTTAGGTTAGGTTCAATCATATTTGACATAAATTGTGTGCAATATATGTCAAATATGACAGAACCTAACCTAAATGCGTTAAAACTTTGCTTGATATTTACTACAAGGTGGCCCATTAGTGCGACAAAGGTCAATATCTCCGGTACCATCAAAGATAGCGGAAAACTCATGACGAAGCTTATTAAGGGTTAAGAGGTGCCTCTTATAAAATTATTTTTGTCTATACAGGGTGTTCCAAAGCACCAGCACGGTAAGAAATTTCTATTTCCAAGATATTGACTATTAAAAAATGTCATTTTTGAGTTTTAACAGATCTAACAGTACGTCTTAGAGCAAAACGGCTCACATGTCCCTATCTTCCATTTTTATTATCTTCTAAAAAAAAATCACCTTCCGGCTAAATCGGAAGAACTATATTTCCTGCTTTCGAGTTACATCCGGTTTAGCCGGAAGTTTGATTGATTTGGGAAGATAGTGAAAATGGAAGATATACACATATGCGCCGTTTTGCTCTAAGATGTACTGTAAGAAAGCTATAGGCTGTCGAAACTCAAAAATATAATTTTTCAGAAGTCAATCTTGGAAACTATTAACTATAGACTAATAATGAATTTAATAAAAGTAATTATAAATTTATGTAGAATCAGCAAATTTAAAAAAAAAATTTTTTGGGACACCCTGTCTATTATGAGATTTTTAAAATCTTCTTAAATTCCTCTTATCAAAAATATACAGGGTGTTCTCAAAGTTGAGTCATTTATTTTACCAGGTTGTAGAACTCGTAAAAATAAGTAATTGTACCAAAAATCATTTATATAAAAGTTGCAGAATAAAGAAGTCATTAACAATTGGAAAAATTAAAAATTTAAAAACTTAAGACCTGCTCTTTGGTATTCTCGACCACTGCGTTTTATTTTTATTGCAACTCACAATAATTCATTACTCACCGGCAAAATGCATCCCGATGTTACAAAAATTGTTCAAAATTATCACCATTTGTTCGGTTTGCGCAAAGTCTTGCTCGGCGTATCCATGAGTGACTACACGCTTCAAAAATAAAATTCGGGTGTCCACGAACAACATCACAAGCGTTTCTGATGCGCTGTTGTAGTTCTTGCACAGTATTTACCTCTGCATCGTGATAAACCAACTGTTTTAAATAGCCCCACGGAAAAAAATCGCAGGGCGTTAGATCCGGAGAGCGTGCAGGCCAAGAAATGTAGCCATTGCGCCCTATCCATCTATTAGGAAACTCATTATTTAAATGTTTCCTAACTTCTCGTCTAAAATGTGGCGGTGCTCCATCATGTAAAAGCCACATATTCTGTCTCGCATTTAAAGGAACATCTTCTAATAATTGTGGCAGAGTGTTTTGAAGAAAGTCTAAATAAATGTCACCTGTCAGTCGAGCTGGAAAAAAGTAAGGCCCAATAAGCATGCCATTTACTACGCCAGCCCAAACATTTACTGAAAATCTGTCCTGAAAATGGGTTCTTTTCACAGCATGCGGATTTTCCACTGCCCAAATATGGTTGTTGTGAAAATTTGTAACTCCATTTCTTGTAAATGTGGCCTCGTCAGTAGCCAAAATAAATTTGGTAAAATTTTCATTTCTGTTGTATTGATTTAATAGCCACTGACAAAATTCAACTCTTCGGGTTGTAACGCTTGTACCCGTTGATAATGGTAGGGATAAAGTTGTTCTTGTCGTATAGTCTTCCACACTTTGCTATGAGCAGTTCCAACTTGAGCTGCTGCAACTGAGTGGACGTTGTTGGGTCGTTTTCGACAATTCCTAAAATGTCCTCCTCAATCTGTACCATTTCGCGTGGAGGAGGTCTTCCAGCGTGACCACCTCGTTGTTCCTTTAAGTAGCCTGTATCGCGAAGTCTTGTAACTAAATTTACAAACATCCGCGGAGCCGGACGATTTCTTAAAGGAAACCTTTCCGCGTACAAACGACATGCGGCGGCTGCATTTTGTTGGCACTCCCCGTAAATTAATATTATGTCCACTAGTTCATTGTTTTCATAAACTTGCGCCATTTTTATCGCACAAAATGCCCAAAAATCAAAAATATCACGCACTTTAGCGAATTATTTAGCACTGGTCAAATCGAAATTCGCACTAAAACCCGTAAAATGAATGAATGATAAGTAATTTGTATCCTACAAAAAAAAGGGCATACCTTATCGCCAGTAAACAAAACATTTATAACGCAGTGGTCGAGAATATCCAAAAAGCAGGTCTTACAGTTCTTAAATTTTACATTTTTTCAATTGTTAATAACTTCTTTATTTTGCAACTTTTATATAAATGATTTTTGGTACAATTACTTATTTTTACGAGTTCTACAACCTGGTAAAATAAATGACTCAACTTTGAGAACACCCTGTATAATGTCCATATTGGGACCGACGGTTTTCGAGTTATTTGACTGCAAATAATTTTATCCAGCAATAAAACGTCATAATAATATGTTATTCTTATTAAATAACTCGAAAACCGCTGGTCCAAATATAGACATTATGTATATTTTTGCAAAGAGGAATTTAAGAAGATTTAAAAAAGCTCAAAAAAGTAACGTTTTTTGCTCGAGAGAGATCGAGGGAGATCGAAAGAGACGAGAATTTCTCGACGAGAGAGGGTACTTCTCTCGTCTCGTCTCGGAGCTTTATTTGAGAGAAAATATCTCTCTCGTCTCGTCGAGAGAGGCCCAGACGAGACGAAAGGCGAGAATCCCTCGTCCCGGCGGCAACACTAATTACAATAAATCAACTTAATAATGGAACAAGTAAAGTAAAGAAAAATACATAAAACTATGATTTCCAAAACTATGCCCGAATATATGAAGATCAAACAAAAAGAAATAAAAAAATAATGAAAGTAATGTTCCAATCAAAGAAATTAATAAAAATTAAAAATAGAAGAGGCGTAGGAATAAATTTATAGTTCCCCCATCAAAAACTTTTCATGGAATTTTGAAAACATTTTCCCAATACAATTTAAATCTTTCCGGAACCAAATTGTAAATTGCCGATACATTATAAGTAAAGCTACTCCGAAATAAGGTAGTTTTGTGACATGGTGGTGTTATCGTTCCTTTGTGCCTTATGTTTATGGTATGTGCATCAGCTCTAAATACAATTTTCCCATACAGATTAGAAGGTATTTTTGTCGCAATTAGCCTATGGTAAAAAATAGCGCAGTGCAGTCGCCTTCTATCCTTCATGTTCAACCAGTGCAACTAACATCCTCAGCCTATGACTAACTGGATTTCTCCTACGTATGCCACGAATAAAGGTCGGGACACACCTATCATGCACCCTTCCGATCCGACTCCGATCATACAGTCGGACGAGTGCCTGGACCTCTATTCTTCAATTTAAGAGATTAATAATAAATAATAAATAAATAATATTTATTTATTTATTTATAAAATGTATGTAGGTACTTTGTAGGTAACTTTATCATTTAAACTCGGAAATATTGAGAACACCGCTAGTAGGTACCTTGGAATGCTGGAGAATATGGAATTTTTACAGTGAGAGAACGATACCAAACGATGTGAGCATACAATGTGAATTGTCCCTTCTCGCGAGAGAGCATTCACTTCTCTTAAATTGGAGAATAGAGGTCCAGGCACTCGTCCGACTGTATGATCGGAGTCGGATCGGAAGGGTGCATGATAGGTGTGTCCCGACCTTATCTTATAACGTACGCAAAAATTCTGAATTTTTTGAATTCGCTGAGCGTCGGCTGCAGTCAAACACGAACCATAGACTACGTCGCAGTAATTAAAAGTTGACAAAACCTGGGAATCCCATGGTAGCCGCTTAACCGAAGCATCCAAAACATGTATAATATGGATCCATATAAATAGCCTTAGTTTAAATATAGACTTCTTTATACACTCAGATACGTGTGTGTGCTAAATATCAAATCTTGACAAAGCAAAGACCTAGGTTTTTTAGTTTCTTGTTAAATGCTAATGTCACGTTGTTTATAGAAATCGGGTGTTATTCAAGTATTCCCGACCCTTAGGCCTACAGAAAAGCATGACTTTAGTCTTGCCTGGATTGAGTAATAAAGAGTGATTCTAAGAGGCATCAAATAAAGAGCTTAAATCGCTATTTAACAAATAACAAGCCCGGTCTGATGGGTAAAAAGAGAAGAATATAGTGTTTATTTTTTTCTCCGTAGGCACCGGCGTAGCAAGGGGGGGGGGGGGGCATCAGGGCATTTGCTCCCCCCAAGAGCCATAAAAAAAAAAATTATCAATAATATTTCAAAAACAATATTTAAATTTAATTTTTTTGCCCTTTTAAATTTAACGTAGGTAGGCTTACTTTGAGAAACAGCGCGTCTGTTTTGGTCATCACATCCCCGTCGTCTTGTTTTATGTGACATTCGCGGATCTGGTGTCTGGTGGTGTAAATTTCCTTTTCTCTCTTTTATTTACGTAAATAAGACAAAGTAAGATAATAAACATCGTAGGAAAACCTAGGTAATTACGTTTGGTTGTGGTTTGTTTGTAGGACTTCTAGATTATTTCAGTTGCGGATTGTACTTAGGCGATTACGTAACAATTATAGATAATAGAAAAATTTAGCAAAATTTGGGCGTGGTCCAAAAAAATGTTCGCCTGCGGCGAGCTTTACACCTCTATGCAACTATATGCCCCCCCCCCCAAGACAATATCCTAGCTACGCCACTGTCCGTAGGTATACCAGGACGACCACTTTTAACACTATCTTTAACAGTACGGGAAGTTCTCCACTTAATTGTTACCCTAGACACTGTCGATTGGCTACTAGGCGGGCGATTTGGGTATTTTTCATTAAACATATCAATGGACTTCCCTATGACTTCTACCATCTGAAATATAGTTACGCAAAATAAATCGTTATCCACTTAAATAAATATTTATTGATTAGGTATTGATTTATTAATTACTTACCCATTTAAAAACAATTATTTTGTTTGTTGAACTCAAACCGCGTTAATATTAAATTATTTATCGCAAAATGATCAAAGCAAAATCTCTTATAATACTTTTATGGACCAGTTTTTAATACAATTTCTTAATTAATTTTCTTATGCTACCGTATAACAGCTGTAAGTTGTGTAATTTTACGAAAATAAACGAAAAAAGTCGCCTCATTTAGATAGGTCTGAAAAGTAAAAGTAACCATTCGCGTTCGTGTTCAAATTGGCGGTTTAGAGGACCAGTTTTTAAGTGGATAAATGAACATTTTTCTTTTATTTGTAGTGATAATCTGAGTAATGTTTACATAAACGAATCGTTTATATGCTTATTGATGGAATTAGTATTGCTTTTAAATTTTCTTAAAATAAATTAAAATCGGGCAGTTTTAAACAGATAAGTTTAATGATACCAGCACAGCCTGATTGCTAAAAACTGGCTCAATTAAAAAAAATTTATCAAAAATTGAATCCTAAACCAATTTGTCAAAAATTTAATCCTTTAACTTTCTTACACGTCTAACAAAAAATATTTTTAAGAGCAGATACAAATGACTCATTCGGCATTCCCTATTTTGATTAATATTTTGTTACTTTTTCTTTTGCTTCAAAAATCAGTCAAATACCCATCTTTGCAGTACTTTTACCAACAGTTTTATGTTAAAAAAGGTTGGAAATTAATAAAAGCAGAAAAAAAATATGCGCAAATTCGACAAAGTTTCGTTTTTTTGCTTTGAGAGTTCTAGATGCAATATCAGTTAAATCCATAAGACACGGTTTTATAGAAAAAACGAAAAACGAGTCTCTTAAAGCTATGTAGGTATGATTTAAATTAGTTCGTATTATATAGTAGAGATGACATAAAAGTCGATGAAAATGCTGTAGAAAACCACAGAGACGCTATCTCTTTGTTATTTCAATTTTAAATATGGAGATGGTCATTTTTATAAACGAAAAAGAGGATTTGGCTAGTTTTGAAAAAAACTGGCTTGGATTTGGTGGATTTTGACCCTAAAATAAAAAGTATTACAAACTGTTTTGGGAACTTTAAAAATATGTTCAATTTTAACTGGTAGTGATAGAAGAAAACTAAATTATTAAATCGCAAATGCCCTCTTGCAACAGACATTATTTATTGTTGTTAGGTCCTTGATTTTCTTTTTCAAATTCAAATTCAAACACAATTTATTTATCAAATAAGAAACTACAATAAAAATAGTACAGTTAACGACAGATAATTTCGTACACTAAACTGTGACAATGTAAATGCAACTTTTTTACCTTTATTACCTTTGTAACGTGTTAATTGTTATTATGATACCTGTCAAAGTAATGTCATTATTTTATTTGATTTAAAAATGCCTCATTTAAGTATTATTGAAAAAGCCAGAATAATATGTTTAGTAGAAATAGGGTGGTCTTATGGAAAAATAGCTTATCATTTTAGAGTACCTAGAAGTACTGTTCAAGGAATTGCAAAAAAATGGCGCTATCATCAAACACTTGAAAGGTCTGTTGGGTCTGGTTTAAATAATAGAAAATTATCAAATGAAGAAGACCGAAATTTGAAAAAGTATTTAAGGCAAAAACCATTTGAAACTGCCATATCCGCTATGCGCTTAACAGGATTCTCTGCTTCATCTACAACTGCGCAACGCCGAGTAAGACAATGTTCCGAATTAAGAAATCGAGCAGTTGCATCCAAACCGTTTTTAAAAAATAGTGATAAGGAACAAAGAATTGGATTTGCTATGCAATATTTACCAGAAAATGATTTTTTTTTTGGCAAGATGTTATCTTTTCCGATGAGATAACTTTTCAATCTACATAATATAATGGAATGATTCAAGTATATAGACCACCAAATTCCCGATATGATAAATATACTCAAAAAAAGCAAACCAGTGGACGTTTCTCCGTTAATGTGTGGGCATGGATAAGTGTTTACGGTGCAGGTGTATGCTGGAATTTTGGTAGAACACTAAACAGTAATAGGGTATATATCTTCAGATTTTGGAAAATGTTTTTCTTTCTTTTGCCGCGATAGTTATTGAAAGGAAATAACTTTATATTTCAGCAGGATAACTGCCCTGTGCATTCTGCAAGAAATATAGGAAACTGGTTTAGACAAAACAACGTAACATGTCTGCCTTGGTGCTCAAGAAGTCATGATTTAAATCCAATTGAACATGTTTGAGGATTGATGGTTAAAAAATGTACAAAATAAATTTTAAACCCCAGAATGAAATAGAGTTATTTGATAAAATAGAAGAAATTTGGGAAGGGCTAACTCCGGATTACACCAGAAGTATTATTTTGTCAATGATTACGATTAGTGTTAGAATCCAATGGCGCAGCAATTAAACATTATTATTTTGTTTGTTTGTTTGTTAATAAATTTACCCTTTTTGGCTTTATACTTTTGTAGTTTTCCTGGTATTATTTTATAATTTTTTTATTTAGCGGCTGTAATTTAAACACAAAAATATTTAGAAATAACCATATTTATAATAATAACCAAAATTGTACATACAATAATTTACAGCAATGTATATAGCTGGTGTTTTATCCAGGTTTAAGCAGCAAGGTGAGAATCCCGTTTTACCCAATTTTGTAGTAATTGAGTTTTGTATGGGTGGAGTGTACGAATTTATATGTCGTCAACTGTATGTACATGGGATTTTTAATCATAGATAAATTAGACTATATCGCGATTATATAGACCCGATATCACAGAGCACAAATAAATTGTGCCTGTGTGGTATAGCCCAAAATGATATTAATAACTAAAAAAACTATATTATGTAAATTACTGAAACCTATATTTAATTCGATCAAAGATTTAGCAAGATAACGACCGACCCAGGCGCAAGAGAGAAAAGGGCAGAGAGGACAGGTAAACAAAACTTGAAAACGACAGAAAAAAACGCTTAAAGAAAGTTCAAGCAGTTTCCAGGTGAAAACCAACCAATGCAGCGTATTTATGACTAAAAAAGAAGAAAAAAAATAAAATAAAAATATCAAATACGGATATGCTAAACTTCCCCCTTTGTGTATATTGGTAATATGTTTAAATATGTCCCCCCATCTCTCCATTCCCTTACTAAAATTTCAAGAAAATATTTTAAACCGTTTTCGAGATATCGCCTTGTAACACTTTAAAAAACTCACCCTGTATAATATAGGTCCTAATACGGAACCCTGCGAAACACCATTAGAGATACTCCTGGCATCAGAAACCCGTCCACCTAAAATCACTCGTTGTTGTCTGTCTGTAAGGTAAAATGCAACCGATGGCGCGGACAAACCAATATATTTTAAAATTAACTTAAGTGAATTATGATTAAGCGTATCAAACGCCTAAGAATAATCTAAAAGTACCAAGAGAGTTAACTTACCGGAATAAGTGGCCCGAAAATAACCGCAGGTGGTAAAATAACGTAGGTAATAATACACATCAAGATGGCAAGTACAATTTTAAGAATATGGTTTTCACTAAACAATATATTGTTGAGATATCGAATTTTAATAAAATTACAAAAATATTATAATTTTACTTTCCACCCGGGTTGAAAAGTAGAAGGCAAAAATCGTGCAAAGTTAAAAGAAATGTCATTATTACATGCATGATTGTACAGTGCGAGCAAAAAATATTTGCATCAAATAAGGCCTTGCATCTAAGGACGTAATGCTTAGCCGTAGAGGTTAATACCTGTTGGGTGTCAGTAACTAGCTAAATTAACAATTAATCAGTTATTCCGTCATCTTTGACAGTCGTTACAAGTAAGTAATTTGATTCATTGCTAATTCTTCCAATTTCTTGAACAATTCACACAATGGGCTTTACGGAACAGCACAAAACAAAACGAAACGGGGTTAGAGTAAATGGTGAGTGGTAATACAATCCGGGTTTGTGCACGGACGATTTTCACGAACATTTTCCTAACGTTGCTTTTATTGCTGGGGATTTTTATCATTGCCTAAAAAGAACCGTGGCTGTGTTTAGGGAAACAGGTTCTATACAACACAAAAAAGAAGCAGAAAGATCATCTGTAAGAACAGAAGAACTTGTTGCAAACGTTCGTGACTCGTGAAATAATGCAAAATACGCCAACAAATTGTATAAAACGCCTGTCCCAAAAAGTAGGAAAATCAATGGCCAATTTTAGCAATTTATGTAATTATTTTTCTTTTTCTTTCTGTATATTTTTACTTGTTACTACTTTGTTAATTTTGTAAACAACAAAAATAAATTTGTAAATGTCTACTTATTTTATTATCTACTCATTAGTTTGGCATATCATGTCATAACATAAATTTGACAGAATTTTAAACTAGATTTGGTTAGATATATCGTCCCCATATCATTGTGATTTCAACCAAGCCTTACGTCTTTTAATCCAAGCCCTCTTTGATGCAAATAATTTTTGTTCGCATGGTAAATAAACTTATTTTTTGCTTTGTCACTGAATTTCACAAAATTGAGACATGCCTATGTCACCTTTTATTATTTTTTTGGTATCGTCTTGACGAGATACCTGGCACATGTGTGGGCGAATGACTTGCAGTCTTGCAATGATTTCAACAATTATTTTAACATAAATAAATCATTCATATGCTTATTGGAATTGGTGTATTTTATAAATTGTATTAAAATGTTAAAGTTTTAATTTTCGAAAGAAAGATCAACGTTTAATCGTTATGTGAATGCATAAAGTAACTTGACAAAAGTTAAATATCGAGGCCACCATAGTTAGTTTATCTTTATTAGTTTTTTAAAATAACTTAATTTTTGCAAATGGTTTTTTTCAAAGGTTGAAAAAAAATATAAACTGCGCCGTTGTCTCTAAATACCTGTACAATAAAGAATCACTCTCAAACGACATAGTTAGGTAGTTCGTTTGCGAACTAAACCCTTGTTATTAAAAAACAACGTTTGAATAGTATACCGGGAATAAAGGCAGGCAATGAAATGACACAATTGTATTTCTCCCAACGTTTCGTTTTATATTAAAACTTTATCCAGGGTCAATAAAAAGGTCTTTAAGCCTGTATATTCATACTGTAAAATATGACAACACATTTTCTCGAAAACACATTGGATACCTGTATAAATCCGAACTGTCAGTACCAATTTGGTACTGCCTAGGTAGCAGGATGACGTCTTTATGACGTCGAATATTGGGGATTTTTAGTCACTTGACGTCTTTTGGTCGCAAGATGACGTCAAAATAACGTAGTTTTTAACACGTGTATTATACGTCATAATTTTACGTAATAAAAACGTCCATTTTTAGTCATTTTATTGAATTATTCGTTTAAAAAGTATCTAAGTGGCCAAGTTTAGTGGGAAGTAAAACGCCTAAGAATAGCTTTTTCTTATAGTTAAAGGCACGTACGTATCATAAAACTTTTAAAATATTACCATTTCAATTTAACCATTCATGTATGTAAAATTTGCAAAAGCGAATATTTTGTCATTAAAAGTCTGCGAATATCAAATTTAAATTACCCGCGCTCCGTTTTATAACATTGGCAGTCTGACAGAACGCAGAACGCATTGGTATTATGTTGTTGGCGCTAGCAGTCAGGCAGTCGACAGTGCGGCAAAAGTGAAAGTGAAAAGTTTATGGTGATTTTGATTTAGTTTCTATCATGGTTTCTCTATATTTTGTGTTATAAACGAATATAAATGTACCAGGTTATCGAGTTCGAGGCAATTGACGGCGGGGGAGTAGCCGTTGTGCACTCAAACTGGATGACGCCCCGAAAAAAGAAGTATTTTGGCCGCCATTAAGGGATTCCTTAGCGTTTTTCCAATTTTGCATACACATGAAAGTTGTAATAGTTAATTTATTATCATTAAAAGGATTTTTTACATAAAAAAATTGTATATGTATTTTTTACCCCTATTATGTATTATTTTAGGATGTTTTTAGTAAATGTTCGTTTTTCGTAAATTATGACGTTTATTGACGTTTTCTACACCTAAAAATACGTCCTAAGATTACGTATTTTTTACGTCAAAAAAGACGTTATTGGTCTGTGACTTAAGCACGTCTTTTTAACGTTTCATTTACGTTATTTATGACGTCGCTGATGATCAATAATCGACGTCTTAAATACGTCACCTTGCTACCTGGGTGAAGGCTCTGAAAAATTTGTTTTTTTTTTTAAATGTTTCATGTCATAAAACTAAGAAAGTTTAAAGTTTTTACTAATATTTATTCTTTTATTTATAAACAACCCGATGTTAATTTGACTATAATTAACGAATCTCTAACGCAGGGCCCCCGCAACCATAAGCGCAATGCGTGCACCGCACGCGGGCGCCACTCCAAAGTGGCGCCAAATCAAAGGTTTAAAATAGTATATTAACGTACACGTTTTATAAAGCATCATTTTATAGCACGCGTCCATGTTAAAAAACGAGCCGCTTGCGGCGAGTTTTATAACGGGACAAGTGCTTAAAACTGCTTTATATAACACGTATATACGTTATACTATTTTTTCTAATTTGTAGTTTTTTCATATATAATATCACAAGAGATAAAATTTTGTCGGCAAAATTTTCGAAAGGTATGAAAGTTTGTTGCTTGGCAATTTCGCGAATGACATTTTTGACAAAATCACGAGCCGTCAGGCGAGTGATTTTGTCGAAAATGTCATGAGCGAAATTGCTTAAAAGCAACAAACTTAAATAAATCCTTGAGAACAATTTTGCTTACACAATTTTTTCTCGAGTGGTATTCGACATGACTATTTAACTAGAAAAAAGACAAAATTTTGCCGCGGCAAAAATCACATGTGAATTTTGTCCAGGTAGGTGCAGGTAGTAATTTTGCCAGTAGAAGACCGGCCGTTGCTATGACATTTTGCCAGTGTAAAACACTCTAGTTAAATAGTCAATAAAAACACATATTTAAAAAGAAAAAAAATCCTTCAAGTTTTGTAAATTTTTATGTTTAAATTTTATGTTGGTAATACTATTTTTTATCATAGTAGCCTCTGGGCAAAAAAAATTATATTGCGAACTGTCATTTTTTGATTTATTGACCCATTTTCACCACGAGATTCTAAAGTTATGTTAGCGATATGAGATTTGAAATTGGACGGAATACGTTGTGTGATCCTTGTACATTCGGTACATATACAGAGCGTTCGGAAATTCGGGCAATTTTGCTACTTTTTTTCGAATTTCAAAACACGTGATTTTACATCACGGCATTGCAATTTAGTATAGGGAAGATGGAAAATTCAAATAAAGTTGAAGTTAAAATCGACATTGGAAGGTTAGTAGATTGAATTTTGGATAGGATTTGGCAGAAAATGATAGCTTGAAGCATCTACAAAAGCAAAATAGTTCTTAATAGTATTATGAGATACAGTAAAACAAAGTTGAACTTGTAAATTTCCACTATATTAGACAGAAAATGACATGTTTCGCTAACACTGTAGCTTCGTCAGATGACAATGATTTAATAAAGGTGAAAAGTAAAAATTGGGTGCAATAAAATTAAACTATTTAGGATGTAAATAAAACAGTAGGAGGGTTACAATTGCGGGGAAATCCAACAGAGGGTTTAAAAATTAAATTAAATTAGGTACAATATGGGTAGGTATTTACAAAATCTTAATTATATGGTTAACAGAATAAATTTAGCAAAGGTGAATTATTTAAATCTAATTGATCATTAAGTAACAGGTCCGTATTTTTAAGTTTATTTATTTCCATAGATTCTAACAAATTCAGTTTTAAGCCTTTGTTTTCTGTATGTAAGATTTTAAAGGAAGGATCGAAATTATGTTGATAATCATGTAAATGGATAGCATAGTTTGAGTCTGTTTTATTTTTTAGAAAACTGTTATAATGTTCCTGTATTCTTTTGTCAAACTGTCTACCTGTTTGGCCAATGTATGTTTTAGGACAATCTTTGCATTTTAATTTATAGACGCCTGATTTTTTGTTTTTATCGCTTTTAGTTTTATTGTTTTTGATGAATTTACTTAAAGAGTTATTAGTTTTGTAACACAAATTTATATCAAGTTTGTTAAGAAAATTGCCAATTACTTTGCTAGGTTGTCCAAAGAAAGTGACAAGTTTAAATTGGTCAGAGTTTTTGCTTCTAGGAAAAACTAAGTCAATAGCCTTTTTGTAAGTTTTCTTTTTTAGGATTTGGTCAATTAAATTTGAATTATATCCGTTATTAACTGCAATTTGTTTAATAATGTTTAGTTCTTTTTGAAAATTGATTTTATTTAGAGGGAGAGTTACTAGTCTATGGATCATACTGTGAAAAGAAGCTAATTTGTGTTGTATAGGGTGGCAAGAAGAATTGTGTATGACAGTATCAGTATGAGATGGTTTATGGAAAACGGAGAAAACATGTCTATCATTTTCTCTCTTAATATTTAAATCAAGAAAATTGATAGAATTGTTACTTTCCTGTTCTATTGTAAACTTGATATTTTTGTGTAGGCTGTTAATATATTCCAAAAAGACTTTTAACTGTCTATCAGTACCAAGAAAACATGTTAAGACGTCATCAACATACCTATGCCAATAAAGAAACTGTTTCAAACACATATAAAATTGATTTTAGTAATATTATTAATGAATTTGCATCAGCCAAATCTAGAAAAATATCTATATAATTTTAGAATTAGCTCTTAGATTTTTTCAAATCAAATAATTTATTTTCATGTGAACATGCTAATGCATTTACATACCTCATTTAAATATAATATATAATTTTAGATAAAACTATTTTATTTTAAAAAAAGACCAAAACACAAAACATAAGTTAAAATTCACATTTAAAAAATTCTTCAAATGTATAAAAGGCCCCATTAATCGGCAATTTCTTTATGTTCGCTTTAAATTTCTTCAATGGTAGGTTTCTTAGATTATGTGGAAGATAAGTTAAAAATGTTATTGCAAAGTATCCTCTGACATCTCTTTGATCGGCATTTTTTGGTTTCTGTTCTGTCTTTTTATCTAATTCAATAAAGAATAAAGTTTTAGTTGAAAATTTCTGTTATTTCATTAAGTACAAAATATTATATTTTAAAGTGTTAAATTATGTACTTATATTCTAAAAGTATATTACTTAAAAGGCGCCAATATGATTCCCGCACGCGGGCGCCGCTAATCCTTGCGGGGGCCCTGCTCTAACGTCTCTTATCAACTGAACAGCTGATTCCTTTTGCCACGTAGTTCGTAAACGGCCCTAATGAACAATTTTACTAACCCCTTCAATTCTAGAAGGGCTGGACAGTGACAATAATCACATAGGGAAGATAGATCCATTCAAAAATATTAGAAATCGATTAAATACTAGCAATAAATGGGAACAGACTTTTTTGTACGTATTAAATATTCATGTACTAGTTGTATCCTTTTCCTTGACATCCTGTCTATCAAAAATACAGTAGCTATTAAATCAAAAATTCTTTAAATAGCCCACAGTAGTTGATTAATGTTAGGAGATAAGATTTGGAAATATTGTAAACAATTTATAACAATGCGTGAGATTTTATCACTAAATTCAATTTAAAATAGTCAAGGTATATCTGTCCTATTTATCTATGTACGCTCGTTTTTAAATCTGTAGGTGTTGATGAATATTCTTAAATCTTCATTGATATCAATATGTCTTTAAAAGCGGCATAACTATTATTGGTATAAGTATTGTAACAAGATGAAAAATGAAAAACCTGATAAAAGTCACAACAAAATTATTTTTTTGAGTTGATCGTGATCATACTGATCATAAATCATAATGTGACTTATCAGAACACTGTTCGATCAACAGTTGATTTTTTAAATTGACGCCAGTCCTCTTAACCTAAAACAATATGAAACAGAAATAAATAACCTGTCAAATCTAATATTAGTAGTTTGTCATTTCATTAGTATCAAAGTATTGTAAAAATGATATTTTGTTGCAAATTTACATATGCAAATAAAGTCTGTTCAATGACCGCTGACCGTTACGTCACGACTAGTGTTTATCTTTCTAGCATTCGTGAACTAGGTGAGATAGTAAATTTGCGTCAATAATGAATGTCGTATAATTTTACCAAGAAAGTTTTATTTTCATTTTTTATAGTGACATTTTTAATTGAAATTATTTAAAAAATGTCACGGTATTGTAAAAAAGAACAAGCATTAATCTTAAAATTATTTGATTATTTTCAAAGAGAAAGTGATGCCGGAAAGACTCTTTTACCATTACGAGGTAAGTAGATGTAATAAAGCAGGAATTGCGAAAACATAAATAATAAACATGAAAAATATATGCCAATGTTTTTATAATATCTATCTGTTTTAGAGAGTTTCTGATGCTTTGGGAGTTTTGTGTTTAACAATCAAACGAATTAAGGCAAAGGGGATAGAGAAGGATGTAGATTTTAAGAATCGTAATAATGTAGCTATTTTGTCATCCCGTGGTGGACAACCTCACGAAATTCATGAACATACGATAAGAGAGCGTATTTATGGGATGTATAAAACAGGTGAACACATTACTATTCGCTCAATACAACTAAACCTTAAAGGGGGTGAACCCCTCATTTAGCTACGCCAATGATGCTCAGGTATCGCCCGGTAAATGGTCTCCTTTGTTAAAGCGACGAAAGCAACTGAAACACATTGCACGAATGAAAATCGTAACGTTTATAATGTGAGAGAATATTGTTGTATAGCGTTGAAATAGCGTTTCAAAAAGTCGCCTAATTTATAGGTGTACAGGGTGTCCAGTTTTCGACACTTTTGACGGGTATCTCAGTTATTAGTACAGATAGAATGATGCGGTTTTCGCAAACCTGTATCACTTTTTTGTGAAACAAACGATGCCCTTATCGGATTTATCATGGCCATCTTGGTTTTTGAGATACAGGGCGAAATTGAAAACGGTGCATTTTCAGACACCCCTTGTATTTTAGTTATCTTATACCTTATCGAAAATATAAGAACGGGGTGTTATACAGTTTTTTACGTAGAATCCAGTGGCGTAGTTAGTATTTTTCCAGGTGTCCCCATTTTTGAGAAATATACCAAAGTTATGTTTTTTTAAATGGAACGCCCTGTATATTTTTTCATATTTGCATTCTGCTTACTAAGAACTTTTCAAAAATATATAATAGTTGGCACTTTGTTTTAAGAGAAGGTTAAAATTTATATTTTTTAAATAACAAGCTTTAAGTTGACAGTAGGCCGTGTATTTTATTTTAATAAAAATAAATTGACGATACACTACACTATTAATATTACTTTATAGTTTAATTTCAAACTTTAAGTTTTTTAATACTTACGATAGTAAAAAGTCATTTTCTCTTACTGTTACGTAGGTATATTATCGGAATAAACAAAAACATCTAGTAGGCCTTGACTTATCCAGGCTATACAATAAAATTTTCATAATGGCGTTTAGCTCTTGTCAGAAATGTATTTAGGTATTTAAGGTTGAAAAGTTACTTATAATTTATTTATGATATTGTTCAATTTCAACGATGGCCCAAAAGTATGAAAATTATGAAAAATACGATATTATGCTGGTATGCTTTATACAAAGCCATAAAAACTCCCATGAAGCTGCCGATTTATATTTCAATAGGTAGGCATATTATTATTTTTACAACGACCATTTTTAAAGTTATATACGGAGTGTTTGTTTAATTAGCGTCTTATATTGAAAGAAGGCAGCCATTTATAGATAGATTTTCCCTACTAAAGAAAAATTTAATTGAACATGGAACCTTTACACAGCCTCCACCTAAAACATACAATAAGGAAAATAGAGAAAAAGATGAATATAAAATATATTACATAATCATAAATGAGTTATGAGTAACTTTTCAACCTTAAATACCTAAATACAATTCTGACAAGAGCTAAACGCCATTATGAAAATTTTGTTGTATAGCCTGGATAAGTCAAGGCCTACTAGATGTTTTTGTTTATTCCGATAATATACCTACGTAACAGTAAGAGAAAATGACTTTTTACTATCGTAAGTATTAAAAAACTTAAAGTTTGAAATTAAACTATAAAGTAATATTAATAGTGTAGTGTATCGTCAATTTATTTTTATTAAAATAAAATACACGGCCTACTGTCAACTTAAAGCTTGTTATTTAAAAAATATAAATTTTAACCTTCTCTTAAAACAAAGTGCCAACTATTATATATTTTTGAAAAGTTCTTAGTAAGCAGAATGCAAATATGAAAAAATATACAGGGCGTTCCATTTAAAAAAACATAACTTTGGTATATTTCTCAAAAATGGGGACACCTGGAAAAAATACTAACTACGCCACTGGATTCTACGTAAAAAACTGTATAACACCCCCTTCTTATATTTTCGATGAGGTATAAGATAACTAAAATACAAGGGGTGTCTGAAAATGCACCGTTTTCAATTTCGACCTGTATCTCAAAAACCAAGATGGCCATGATAAATCTGTTAAGGGCTTCGTTTGTTTCACAAAAAAGTGACAAAGGTTTGCGAAACCGCATCATTATATCTGTACTAATAACTGAGATACCCGTCAAAAGTGTCGAAAACTGGACACCCTGTACTATTAAAAAATGAACTTTTTATTTAATTTAAACTTTAATGTTATAGTTTTATAGTCATAGATGCAGGATAGTGGTCGTCAGCATATTATTCCTATCGAGTGTAACATAAAAAGTTATCGAGGACTAAAAGGAGACTAATTCAAGTACTGCACCCACAGTTATATTAACAAAGTTACCCAGCAGCCCCACCCCTACACCGCTGGTATAATAATAGAAGCAGGTAAATTAATTGTCATATAAAATTTGTATTTACTACTTTTTTATAAAACAAGTTTCATAATATATTAAGCATAATATGCAAACGTTTTTGTACTACAGATTCTTAATACCATATGAGTTCCGCGTCTGCATGATTTTTTTTATTGATGGTATTGACTGATATTAGAATATATGATACTAATCTAACAAACAGGTTTATTTAAATTAGCTCCATGAATTAGGGTTTAAGGGCGTTTTTTGCAACCATTTAAAAAAACACTTTTCTAAATAAAAAATTGTATTTTTTTTAAAATTATTTGTTTGAAACAATTTTATCTGTGCAAGGTTTTTCTCACGCAGTTTAAAAAGTGTCGTAATAAATAATAATAATATTTATTTATTTATTTATTCACGGGCACTGCCCAATTTCACAAAAATATAAATAATCTTAATCCTAACGCAGAGTTAACATATTTTAATTTATTTATTATGAAAAACATAGCATTCAGCAATGTGATAAAATTAGAGAGATTTCACATTATAGTATGAAGTTTTCGCATAAAATTAGATCTATTTAACCCTTAAAAGGGCACAACCTTAGTTTACAAATAAAATGTTCAAATTCACTTTATTTTTTATTAATATACATCAAAAAGGACAGAAAATGTAAAACATTTTTTTTTTCTCATTTAACAAAAAAAAACGGCATGTATCCCCTAGGATACAAGGTTCACTTAAACATCCTTTGTTACTCACTTATTGTTTTGTATGATATATAGTAAAACAATTCCACAAGTTTTTTCCTTGTACAATACATACATCGCATTTTTGACAAAATATTGTAGTTTGTCCGTTTGTGCAAAATTTACACCTTCCTTTGTCCACGAATGTTGGAAAATGCCCGATTTGATCGTATCTAATATCATCGGTTGGTCTAGCACTTACTGGAACTCTAATTTTTTTCTTACGTTGCTCATTTGTAAAATCGGATTTTCGGACTTTCGTTACATTGTTTGCTTTTATAAGCGACAATGCTAAATGTAGTCGAAACGTTACGTTACGGTATTAGTATTGGTATATGAGGCCGTAAAACCTCGGGTTCAAAATCTGGAACTAATTCGCTAAAATCGGGTTCGTCATCGCCGGAAGACGATCCAACATCAGAAATATCGACATTTTCCGGGGGCAATACTGGTATATAGTCTGCAACTCCAACTTTTCGGCCGTAGAAATGCTTACAAGATATTTCGGAAAACTGAAAAAAATAATTGACAAATGAAATTAAAAAAAAAAGTTATCCCGATTTGGGCAGTGTGTACTGGGGGATACAAACAAGTTGGAACGAGTTTTAGCTGGATTCGAAATGTTTTATTACTAAAGTCAACGTTCTATGTGTATTTTAAAAGTATTATAATCTTTTCCCTAACTGCAAACCGAAAATAAAAATATCAAATATCGGTCTAAAACAGTTGCAAAACTTACCTCATCTGTATTTGCTGCGGACGCCATGACACACCATCAATAAATGACCTCTATACTACGTCCAGCAGCGCTGCCGGCGCTCCCGCCGCGCGGAACAATTTTACTGCTTGTGTCTCTCACGGGATACAATGCCCATTTTACTGTAAGTTTACCTCTCCGGCTATGGAAAAATTGCCATGCCTATGTATCCCGTAAGATACACTACCCGTTTAAGGGTTAAAAAGAAATCAAGTGTGGGATGCACATTGGCCAGTCTGCCTGACCTTGATATAAAACTATTTTGACCATAATTAGTTCTATGAGGAAATATCGAAAATGTATTTCTTAGACATGTTTCCCTTAAAGGTCCATGTAACCCTATTTTTTCAAGCAAAAGAGGGCAATTATATTTATTGTGTAGAATGTTATATAACATTTTAAGGTCTTTTAGATCGCGGCGTTGAGAGAGTGATCTGATCTGAATATTAGATTCCAGCTGAGAATATGTTAGTTGTGGTGCATTAAGTTTAAAAGCTATGTATTTTAAGAATTTTTCTTGAACTCTCTCCAACTTCTGGATGTGTACATTATAGCACGGATTCCAGACACAAGAAGAGTATTCGAGATGAGTTCTTATTAATGAGCAATATAGTTGCTTAATAGCTTTAGTATTCGTGAAATCAACGGTAACGCGCTTTATAAATCCGAGAAGTTGGAGAGATTTAAAGAGGGTGTTCTGGATGTGAGGAATAAAAGTAAGCTTTGAATCCATAATCAAACCTAAATCCTTTATTTCGGGAACATTCGTAACTATATTATTTTCAATTAAATAAGGCTGTTCAAACGCAATAAGAATATAACAATACACAATACCGTGCGAGCAAAAATTATTTGCATCAAAGGGGGCCTTGCATCTAAGGACGTAATGCTTAGCCGTAGAGCTTAATACCTGTTGGGTGTCAGTAACTACCTGAATTAACAATCAATTAGTTATTCCGTCATCTTTGACAGCCGTTACAAGTAATTTGATTCATCGCTAATTTTTCCAATTTCCTGAACAATTCACACAATAACAGCAGCACAAAACATTCATGGTTGAAGCGTATTTTCAAAACGGGGTTAGAGTAAATGGTGAGTGGCAATACAATCCGGGTTTGTGCATGGACAATTTTCACGAACATTTTCCTAACGTTGCTTTTACTGCTGGGTATTTTTATCATTGCCTGAAAAGAACCATGGCTGTGTTTAGGGAAACAGATTCTATACAACACAAAAAAGGAGCAGGAAGAACATCTGTAAGAACAGAAAAACTTGTTGCAAACGTTCGTGAAATAATGCAAAATACGCCAACAAATTGTATAAGACGCCTGTCCTAAGAAGTGGGAAGATCTTATGGAACATGCAGGACTATTCTTAAGAAGCAGCTAAATTTATTTCCTTATAAAGTGCAAGTATTCCAAGAGATACAAGCCGCAGATTTTCAAAGACGCAGGAATTACTCTCGATGGTTTACCCAAAATTTATGGGAAAGAAATGATTTATTAGACCTTACATTTTTTTCGGATGAAGCCTGGTTCCACCTCTCCGGTTATGTGGATTCTCAGAATACACACATATGGAGTAGTGAAAATCCCCATTTTTTTGTAGAGTCAACATTGCACCCTCAAAAAATTGGTGTCTGGTTAGCTGTTACCCGAAGAAGAATTGTTGGTTCTATTTTTTTCCATGACACAGTTACAGCACAGCGGTATAGAGACAATATTGATGACGAACTACGTTTTGGATATTTTCAACAGGACGGTGCAACCGCCCATACAGCCGCCGAAACTATTAACTAATTACGCAATATTTTCGACTACAGATTGATCAATTTTCGATCAGACATTGAATTCCCACCTAGATCACCTTGTTTAACGGTTAGGGATTACTTCGTTTTTCCTCATTTAAAGAACACTCTTTTTAATACACCAGTTGCAAATTCAGAACAATTACAAGAAAGGATTATCCAAGAATGTGGTAACATTTCTTCAGAGATGCTGGTCAACACTTTCGAAAATATGAAGAGACGACGTGTGAATTTATGCTTGGAGTATGGCGGTGGCCAATTTCACCAATTTATGTAATTATTTTTCTTTCTGTATATTCTTACTTTGTTATTTGTCTACTTATTTTATTACTCATTAGTTTGGCATATATCATGTCATAATATAAATTTGACAAAATTTTAACCTAGATTTGGTTAGCTATATCGTCCTCATATCATTGTGATCTAAACCAAGCCCCACGTTTTTTAATCCAAGCCCTCTTTGATGCGTATAATTTTTGCTCGCACGGTTTCGCTTTCAGATTAGGTTTAGGGTTGCGTTTAAAATTTAGTTTTTTAAAAGGATTCCGTCACCAAAAAAGTTTGAGAACCGCTGCTCTAGATTATTTCTTTTGGGTCACCTAAAAACCAAAGCTTAAGTTACAAAACCAGAAAATTTGGAGGAACTTAGGCAACGACTTATACACGAAATTCGCCAAATAACCTCGGATATGGTACATAATGTCAAGAATGAATCTTTACTTTAGATTAGGTGTTTGTCAAGAAAAAAATGGGTAACTCTTCCAACAATTTTTACAATAAATCAAATTGCGTCTACATTACCGAATTGCAAAAGTAAATAGTGGGTCGTATTTCCTTTTTTATGCCCCTCTTCACGATACATACATACATACCTTAACGTTTGAAAAAAATAAGTTGGGACGGTTTCTACCCCCAAAAGAGGGGTAAATTTCATGAAGACACGAAGAAAGTATGCCATACTAAAAATAAACGCAGCCGTAATTCTGTATTTTTTCAGCCAATAAAGACGCTTCCTAATACTCAATTTATTCCAGTTAAAAATTCCACCCTGTATAACTTAATATGCACTTTAAAAATAGTCAGGGTAGGGTTTTTCGCCACCCATAAATAAAATAACAATATATTAAAAAAATACACAAAGACTTACCTTTTAATAAAGAAAAACACTCTTTATATTAGGATGCGCGAAATCAAAATGTTTTCCGAAACCTGAAAGACACTTTATCCCAATGAGAGCTTTAAAAAAATTGGAAGCAACGAACCACCCCGCGGTAGTTTTCCAAAAATTACAGAAGAGCTCCGAACGGTATAACCTGGAAATAAAGTGACGAAAGAAATATTAAAATCGAGGCAAAAAGTTTATCTTTTTGAAATGAAAACTTCTTTAGGCGCGTTTAGTACTTTTTGTGGGCACTGAATTAAACTGAGCCGTCACGCGTCGCCGTCACGCGTCACGCGTCAGACTCGGCTGTGCTACGCTCGAATTCAACTGCTATATTCAATCCGAACTGACCCTGACCCGAATGAACGTTATATGAAAGAGCATGCCGCCATCGGTCGCACTCAGTATCGACGTATCGACGTGGAAACAGTCAGTGTGCGTTGTCTAGATACTCGTGTATTTGATATTGTTAATTTCACCTTGTTGAAGTTTTCACTTCTGTCGTGTGGTCTTAAGCACACACAATTTTTTGTTTGACGATAAGAAAAAGGTGAATAATACGAAAACGTAACGCGTTTTGTTGGACTATATCTTAACATAGTATAAAACAAAGTCGCTATCGCCCGTCTGTCCCCTTTCATATCCGCTTAAATCTTTAAAACTACGCAACGGATTTTGAAGCGGTTTTTTTTAATAGATAGAGTGATTCAAGGGGAAGGTTTTTATGTATAACTAGCGACCCGCCCCGGCTTCGCACGGATGCAATTTCAGATAGTGGCATGCCGGGTACTAATATATCGGGTTTGTATTTATACCAGCGGGTTGCAACGCATGCCGGGTACACGCTAGTTTTGTAAATAAATGCGTTTATACCTATGAAAATTTATTAGATATTGTGGAGTAAATTATTATTGTTATACAAAATAATCGGTAAAGTGCAAGTCGAGCTTTTTTTTTTAGATTTTTCTTATTATTTTAGTAAGGGATATGTTACAGGGGTGATGTATAGGACGCCGAGGGTCCAGTCGACTTTAGGGACAGTGGAATTGCCAAAAAAAAATTCTTTCATTAGAATGTACACACTTAATAGTATATTTCACGAAAAAAATTTGTGGAATATTCAGTATTTTTGTCAAAAAAAAATGTTTAAAGTGCACTGAAAACGAAGGTTTTAAAGACTCCAACCGTAAAAAATCGTTGGTTTCGGGCTTGTTAATTGACAACTGACAGCAACGTTGCCGGATTGTAAGGAAATAATTTTAAGTCAGGAAATACACTGAACCTGAAACTGCATTTCTTATATTTGTGCACAAAAAAAATTGTCCTGTTGAACAAGTGCTAACCCGCCCCGATACACCATTTGGAGCCGAACTGAGAATTTAGTAATCTCCTCCTAGGACTCGTCAGGAACTCGTTGGTTTCAAATGAAGTTGATGCGAATGACATTGTGGCAACGTCGCAATATAAATTTTCAACATCCATAAGCTGAAAGCTGTCAAATTGAATAGTTTTTCATCATGGCTACATATGAATATCATAACAAATAAAGATTTTTACCTGTTTTAGTGTATTACTATGAATTTCAGTGAATTAAATTCGGTTATTTGTAATTATCCGCATTTTTTTAAGTGAAAAAGAAGATAAAACTTTGTCTTTTTGTTGTATCTTCAAGGAAAAATCGACAAATGTACTGTCCCTTAAGTCGACCTTACCCGATGCCGATTCAAAAATGACGTACAGTGTGACACAAAAAAGGTATGGTTATTTAAATCCAGGCGCGACATTGTATGTGGCGCTCTCTAACATTAAACATTAAGAAATTATCGATATTTCTAATTTAGGACACACTGTACCAATATATGTTTTTTATAAAAAATACCACAACTTAAAATGTTAATACGCTTGCCCAAGCATTTAAAAAAAATATATTGGATTTACTAAATTTATTCCAAGTTATATAAACTCACACTGTATAATATAACATGGTGCGGTGCCCATAAATAATAATTTTGCCCCATCGCTTCTTAAATCTAGGTACGCCACTGTGTCTTTCCTTATTACTACGAGTAAAACAAAGCCCGATTTTAATGAAACATTTTTCTATATACAGTGTCCGCAAGAAAGTCCGCATCAAATGGGATTTTTTTAAATTATTAGGTATAGGTAAAAATTGAAAAAGCAGTTAGTTTTTGCTTACCTAAAAACCAAAAATGACGTATACTGAAGCAGCTGCACGACTTGCGTTACCTGTCAAATTTGACATTTTTAATGAAATAGGTTCAAAAATGCCCTTATTTATCAAAATATCAAAACACTTTATTTGAGAAACTTGTTCATTTAGGCATTTTTAGCCTCTGTACGAAATTTTGACAGTCTAATACAATTTTTATTTTTTGCCAGGTTCTTGAAAATTTTGATCAACCCTCGTAGATTTACTTTTATACATCGATGTAAAACCATTTGCCTTTAGTTCATTTGTAATCTTAATGCAATTTTGTGTAAAATTTTTGTTTCCAATTATTTATTTTGCTTCAAAAACTGAAATTGTAATTGATCAGTACGTAATGTTTGATGTAATTAGATGAACTTTGCATCAAACATTACATACTGATCAATACCAATTTCAGTTTTTGAAGCAAAATAAATAATTGGAAACAAAAATTTTACACAAAATTGCATTAAGATTACAAATGAAGTAAAGGCAAATGGTTTTACATCGAGGTATAAAAGTTAATCTACGAGGGTTGATCAAAATTTTCAAGAATCTGGCAAAAAATTAAAATTGTATTAGACTGTCAAAATTTCGTACAGAGGCTAAAAATGCCTAAATAAACAACTTTCTCAAATAAAGTTTTTTGATATTTTGATAAATAAGGGCATTTTTGAACCTAGTTTATTAAAAATGTCAAATTTGACAGTTAACGCAAGTCGTGCAGCTGCTTCAGTATACGTCATTTTTGGTTTTTAGGTAAGCAAAAACCAACTGCTTTTTCAATTTTTACCTATACCTAATAATAAAAAAAAATCCCATTTGATGCGAACTTTCTTGCGGACACTGTATAAAATATTCGCCAAAATAAGAAAAATGTGAATAAATCTGTATCCATAATCCTTTTTCAATACAGTCGATGAACAAAACTATAACATCCCATCTTCAGAATCAAAAGTTTAAATTCTATAATTACATTACTTACATAATAAGTAACAAGTTAGTTTTTATTTGCAAAGGATAATAATAATTAAAAGGTTAAATTTAATTTAATTTACGATAGACATAAAACCCGCAAATAAATTTAATATGTAAATTTTAAAATGTTTATCTATAATCAGTTCTCAATATCAAAAATTATCAATTTTGGTTACCAGGAAAAAAAAGCGGGTAACATTGATTTTTTAAATACCAATTTAGCGCTAAACTTTTCAACTTATGCAATAAGCAATTTTTTTACAAAACCTTGCATTTTAATATTGTAAATAATTAAAATATAAGTACAAATAATATGAGTTTAAATTAAGATATGCAAAAAGGATAAACAAATCTTGCGATAATTATATTGTTCTCAATGCGGGTATGCTTGTCAAATCTTGGATCTAGACGGATTGATAAGAAATAATTTAATTGGAAATTTTTGCAAAAAAAAGCTTGTCCCAACTTTTTTTCCCAAAGACACAGTTCTTATTATTACATTGAAACCCAGAATCAATACGTTTACAAAGGCGACTTTTTGTTCCTGCAATACGCAACCCATCGACGATTCCAGGGGGGAACTAGGTGCACTGGACCCTCCAAGTCATAGTTTTTAGAAGGTCTCGTCACTAGGGATGGCTGAGGGAGTTAAGCCCCCCCCCCCAACCTGTTCAGAGTCTGTCAACTAATTTAATTTGGGAACATAACCAATGACCCGTTTTTAGCTGTATTTATGTCTTGTTTGACTTCAGGCTACGTTTTGGAACTTTAATAGTAAGGTTAACAAGGGTATAATGTAGGCCATAATAAGCTAGAATAATTAAATTATATAATCATCAGAGTGTATTACGGTTCATTATAAATACCTAGTATACAAGACAAGGTGATCCACAAAGGGTGGAGAGCGGCTGTATTTCTAAAACCATACATGCTACGACTTTGGGGTAAAAATTTAATATAAAATATGACCAAAAAAAAATGCTGGAAATAATCCTTATCTACCGCTAGGAGACGTAGTCGCTATACTATGATAGAAAGCACTTAATTTCTACTAATAAGTTTAATACAATGTAGGTCAGAAATTAACTTTTTATAATCTTAGTAACATATTCTATAAATTTTATTATAACAATTTTTTTGTAGTTACGATGGTAACCGTGTGAAGAAGGTTAACAAGTGAAAATACTTAAAAAGTTGTAACTTTGGTTTGAGTTAACCGAATTTAACAAACTATGGCTTATTTGAAAGGACGCTTCACGCTGTTGAACGTTTATATAAATATTATTATATATTTCACGATACAATTTTCCCAAAATTAGCAATGAAATACCGAAGATATTGATTTTCTTTAAATGTTAGTTATTAAAATAATAAACTCAAAAAATCAACGCGAAATAGGTTATAGGTTGGCAATAGATTAAATGACGTTGAGAATTCAACCCTAAAATTAATTTGTGCGGTTAATAATAGAGGGCACTTTTTAAAAAATGTATTTTTTGTGAAAGCGTTTCAAAATAGACATATTTCGATATTGATTAGAATTTCGAAATGACACTCTTTTAGGCACTAGTGTCTAAATGTGACAGTTTTAGGCACTAGTGCATAAAAGTAAAAATGAAACATTAAAATCAATGAAAATATCTATTTATTATATATTATGTTAAATGTACAATTATGTAAACTGTTGAACTGAATTTTAGAGGCATCTTCTTTAAGAGCAATGTAATTATTAGTAGTCGGAATGGATAAACTGCTAGTACTGACAATGCTAACTTCTGCTTCTGAGTGAACTTCTTTTATTTTTGTATTTTGCGTATCTTTCTGCTATATGATTCTTTTTGCGGAATTTTCTATATAACTCTCGGCAACTGAGCTTGATCGCCAACCTCCATGACGCTTTAAAAGTGTCATGTCCGCTCCAGAATCTGCCAACATTGTTGCAGAGCTGCGCCGAAAGCAATGGCCAGTGTATTCATTGGTGTTGGGGAGTCCAAGGAATTCTGCTATTTTTTTTTTGGCATACCTCCAATTGTATTAATTCCAACTGGCAGGGTACAGCATTTACCACTTCGATATATCAAGAAAAATCGCTGATGTGTCGTATTCAGTGGACGAAGTTTTGCGTACTTACGAAATAGATCTAAAAAATTGATGCCATCTATTGATCCCTCAGTAATCGTAAACATTCTTGGAACATGAGTTTATGTGTTCGGAATTTTGACACTGATAAACGACTGACACTTTGATGGCATCTAATTTCAAAAATGTGATTTCTTCCCTCCTACATGCTCCAAATACTCCAACGATTAAAACAACTTTGGCTAACAGGAATTCTTTATCATCAGCTTGTTTTATAAAGCGTTCTATTTCCAGCTTTGTAAATATTTTTGATTTCTTTGGCTGATATCCGGTAGCTTTCCTTTTTAAAAATGCAATAAGGTTTGTAAATTTGCAAATATCTATGTTTTTGTTCAGATAAATCATGGTGCGGAGCATCGAATATTTGCTCCACAAAGTTGACGGCCTTAAGGTGGTAGATAGCTTGAGGAAATAGGCTAGTAATACCTTTTCTGTAAAGTTCTCAATATGTTTTTCTTTGGCCCAGGTTTCAAAGTTGTCGCAGGATTTTTAGTATAAATGTTTCGATTTTTCGGGTACTAACGTGGATAGCGCAGCTTCAGCAGCTTGTTCAATATCCAAAGACTCGTCAATATCACTCATTTGAAGTAATTTTTTCGAAAAACTTTGCGGAAAAACAGGCAAAACGCGACGTTCGAACTTGACAACACACTTGACATTAAATAATGTGTAAACAATGCCTTAGAAACAGATTGCCTGCTACTTTCAAAATGTTTAAAAATACTAATAAATGCTTAAATTCTCCGCTTTCACAAAAAATCTTATATATAATTCGTTACGAAACGATGTCTTTTAGCCATTAGACGTGTTGTCCAACTCGGCTTTGCCTCGTTGGACAATTTTCACGTCGCGTGCCTAAAAGACACTCATTTCGCAACTTATTGTATAAATAGCTATTATGATTTCTTAAAAAGTTTAAATGCAACCATTCAACTATTTCAACTCTATTTTATAGCTAACTACTTAGTAAAGAGAACGGAAAACCCGTAAGTCGTTTCCTCTATTATTTTAATACCGTGCGAGCAAATATACAGTGAGGACCTAAAGTCCGTCCCCCCCCCCCCCTGTAACTTCTAAACCGTTCGGTATATTTTAATGAAATTTTGAACGATAATATTTGAGCCAGTCTTGCACTTTTTGACATACCAATGACAGCTTTAAATATCAAGATGACAGCTGGGTCCGCTTTTGGAATATTTTTTTAAATGGAACACCCTGTATATTTTTACATTTTTAAATTCCACATAAAATTATAATTATTTTTTATTAAATGCATTATTAGTCTATACTTCATAGTTTCCGAGATATTTTACTCTCGAAAAGTGAAATTTTTGAAATTTGACAGCTTATAACCTTCTAACAGTACGTCTTAGAGCAAAACGGCTTACATGTCCCTATCTTCAATTTTTATTATCTTCCCAAAAAAATTAACTTCCAGTTAAACAGGAACAACTATATTTCCTGCTTTCGAGTTACATCCGGTTTAACCGGAAGTTGATTTTTTGGGAAGATAATAAAAATTGAAGATAGGACATGTAAGCCGTTTTGCTCTAAGACGTACTGTTAGAAGGTTATAAGCTGTCAAAGTTCAAAAATGTCACTTTTCGAGAGTCAATATCTCGGAAACTATGAAGTATAGACTAATAATGCATTTAATAAAAAATAATTATAATTTTATGTGGACTTAAAAAATGTAAAAATATACAGGGTGTTCCATTTAAAAAAATATTCCAAAAGCGGACCCAGCTGTCATCTTGACATTTAAAGCTGTCATTGGTATGTCAAAAAGTGCAAGACTTGCTCAAATATTATCGTTCAAAATGTCATTAAAATATACCGAACGGTTTAGAAGTTACAGGGGGGGGGGGGGGCGGACTTTAGGTCCTCACTGTATACATATAGATAGATGGGGAACCGAGGGGGAGGGGACCAATGCCCGGGAATGGTGTGAACTTCAGGTGAATAATAAGCAAAGTAAGTACAGCTCTATTTATTCTAGGTAGGTGCAGTAAAGCATAACTAAGATGGGTGTTCCGGGGTGCAAATCAAATTATCATAGCTCCGTTTAAAACAAGGTAAGGTACCTTAAAATTTCCGGCCAGTTATGATTTATAGAAAAAAATATTAATATAAGCAATTCCCAGAGACAACTGGACATAATCAAAATAGTATGTAGTTTACTCCCTCTATTTTGTTGAAAGTGGCATAATACAGTGCGAGCAAAAATTATTTACATCGATGAGGGCCTTGCATCTAAGGACGTAATGCTTAGCTGTAGAGCCTAATACTTGTAGGGTGTCCGTATCTACCTGAATTAAGAATCAATCGGTTATTCCGTCATCTTTGACAGTCGTTACAAGTAATTTGATTCATCGCTAATTTTTCCAATTTCTTGAACCATTCACACAATGGGCTTTACGGAACAGCACAAAATATTCATGGTTAAAGCGTATTTTCGAAATGGGGTTAAAGTAAATGGTGAGTGGCAATACAATCCGGGTTTGTGCATGGACGATTTTCACGAACATTTTCCTAAAGTTGCTTTTATTGCTGGGGATTTGTATCATTGCCTGAAAAGGACCCCGTAACTGTGTTTAGGGAAATAGGTTCTATTCAACACAAAAAAGGAGCAGGAAGACCATCTGTAAGAACAGACGAACTTGTTGCAAACGTTCGTGAAATAATGCAAAATACGCCAACAAATTGTATAAGACGCCTGTCCAAAGAAGTGGGAAGATCTTATGGAACATGCAGGACTATTCTTAAGAAGCAGCTAAATTTATTTCCTTATAAAGTGCAAGTATTCCAAGAAATGCAAGCCGCAGATTTTGAAAGACGCAGGAATTACTCTCAATGGTTTACCCATAATTTATTGGAAATAAATGATTTATTAGAACTGACATTTTTTTCGGATGAAGCCTGGTTCCACCTCTCCGGTTATGGAGCATGGCGGTGGCCAATTTCAGCAATTTATGTAATTACTTTTCTTTTTCTTTCTGTATATTCTTACTTTGTTAATTTTGTAAACAACAAAAATAAATTTGTATTTGTCTACTTATTTTATTACTCACTAGTTTGGCATATCATGTCATAACATGAATTTGACAAAATTTTAACCTAGATTTGGTTAGATATATCATCCTCATATCATTGTGATCTAAACCAAGCCCAAGGTTTTTAATCAAAGCCCTATTTGATGCAAATAATTTTTGCTCGCACGGTACGAAACAACAGCTGAACCGCGCCACTACGTGTCCGACCATCATGTATAATGCAAGTGAGTGAAAGATTTCCATTGGTGGGAGCCGTGGGCGCCTGGCTCTTAAAAAGTTAGGTACTTGCCTTTTACTGACCATCGTAATTATTGGAGGAAACCTGCGAGCTAGGCTCACGAGAACTACATTGCCAATTTACTCATAATCGCTTTGACCGTGAGACCAACTGCGTTCCAGTTTTAAATATACTTTTCTAAGTGCTTTAAAAGTAAGAATATAAATTGTAGGCGGTAGGGCGGGTAGGGCAATAGCACTGTGGCTTTACCTCACGGGCCGCCACTGCTCTCGCCTTGCATTCTTAACGTTTACAAAAAAAATTGTCGTCTCCTATTAATTTCTTCGCAGAACTAAAACTCAGCCCGTACCTGATTAATACTAATAAATTTTAATAACACCTTAATAAGCTACCTTGTAATATTTAAATAGAGGTAATATTGTGACGTAGAATATTAATGTTATATAAAATAAGCCAAACAGGTAATTTTTTAAATGGTTTCTTTCTTTACCGACTGTCGGCGTCTACCTATATATAAATTATTATATGAATTTTGTTAATTTATAAAATATTTAAGATATGTTAATTAATATAATATTCCATGTCTTGTTTGTAGAAATGTTTTTTTTTTTCATAAATTAAACATAAAAAAATAATTTTAATCAATTAAATAATGGGTACCATCAAAAATTCGATAAATATTTTTTTACATAATAATGACTGTTGGAACAATGGAACCAGTAGCACGTATCTATGAAATTATATGAATTTATATCGCTAAAAAAAGTTATACAGGGTATCCTTGAAATGACTGTATAATGTAACCCCCCTTTAACTTCTTTGTTTCGCAATTAAGAAAAAACTGTTAAATACAAAAATTGTAGGATTTAATGTAAACTTCTTGCAAAATATATCTTTGTAGATACAGAGTGTGGCATAAAAGCTTGACAGATCAAATTTATATTTTTTTAAATGGAATACCCTATATATTGTTGCATTATTGGATTCTACGAACAATTCTAAACATAATTTATAAATACCACTATATATCTAAATTGAACCGTTTTCGACTTATTGATGTTTGAAAATTACTATAAAATATATTATATAAGGTCATTCAAGTCAAGATGTATCGTTTCCATGGATAACAATATTAACAATGGTTACTGGTAAATTTCGAAAAAACTCGAAAAAACTCGAAAAACATGAATAATTGTCAGTTTTGATAAACAGTAAGAATTTCTATTCAAAAATACCTTATTCTATTCAAGAAAAGCAAACGATTTTAATGGCTTATATTAAAAATAATTATATTGTGAAATGGCACAGCAAGAATTACGAAGAAATAATGCGCGTATGCACATTCCCTGTAAACTGAAAAATATTTATTAAATTTCAAGAGGATTCAAACTTAAATAGAAAGAAAATACGTATTCCACAAGACAAGGATACTGAACTGAACATTTTACTCGCTATTCAAGAAAATGCGAATAAATCAATTAGAACCATTTCAACCGGCTTAAGACAAATGCAGGATAACCTGAGAGATACATCATATGGAAAAATTCAAAAAATACCTAAATTATCTGGCGACAAACCTTTTAAAATAACACCCACACCAAAATTGACTGGCCGGCAAAGAGAAAAAAAGAGAAGAATTTTGCCGTGAAATGCTGGGAATAATAAATAACAATAATAACTTTATACAAACAATTCTTTGGACAGACGAGTCAACCTTTGCTACCAATGGCATGATAAACAGGAAAAATACAAGGCATTGGGCCATAGAAAATCCCCACAATTACCGATAATTCCAGTATCAGGGTCGTCAATCTCAATGATAATACATTTTATTTGAAGGCATGTTAAATGGAAATATATATTTGCGATTTCTTCAAAATTAATTAGGAGACTTTCTGGATGATTTGCCACTAGCACGTTTAAACCAACTTACGTTTCAGCAAGACGGTGCCCCGCCGCACAACGTAATTGGAGTAACGAACCATCTCACTTAAATATTTGAAAACTGGATAGGACGAAATGGTCCGATTAAATGGCCGCCTAACAGTCCGGACCTCACACCTTTAGATACTTTCTTGTGGGACACACTGAAGGATATAATTAATGCGAATAATATAGAGAATCTTAAACACCTTAAAGTACTCATAAGAAATGAAATAAATCTAATAAATACTAATTATCCTGAGTCGATCAGAAACTCCTTGGATAAATTACGAAGAACCTATATTTAAAATACCTATATTTCTGTTCTATAGTATGTAATAAAAATTTTGCTTTGTTTTATTTAGTTTGTTCAATTTTTTTTCATGTCAGTTTACATGTTTATAATTTTTTTTAATAGCGGGCAAAATATTCAATTCAGTATCGTCATCCTGTTATCCATGGAAACGATACATCTTGACTTATATGACTTTATTTTCTTATATAATATACAGGGTGGTCCTTAAGTACATCAAGAAAATCTAGGATATGATTCCTGGCATCAATTTAAGTTGAAAAGTTCATATGGACTTATGCCCTAAATGCTTACCCTCTAAGATACAGGGTGTTAAAATATTTTCCATTTTCCTTTAAAACTACCATTTTTTTAAAAACATAGTAGAGACAACTTTTGTTTCGCTTATATCAGTAATGCATAAAAATGCATCAGAGTTAAAAAAAAAACAGTGGCGTATAACATATTTTCACAAAAAAAATATTGATGGTATCTTCATGCACGCCACTGGTGGAAGTAGGCAAACCCTTTTTTAACCAAAAAGTGTAGTTTAATACGAAATCAATCGACATCAATTTTCAATACCGTATCTTCAAGGAGTTTCGAAATTTTAAAAAAACAATTATTTTTTAAAAATATTTTAACACCCTGTATCTTAGAGGGTAAGCATTTTAGGGCATAAGTCCATATGAACTTTTCAACTTAAATTGATGCCAGGAATCATATCCTAGATTTTCTTGATGTACTTAAGGACCACCCTGTATAGTAATTTTCAAATATCAATAAGTCGAAAACAGTTAAATTTAGATATACAGGGTGTCCCGAAATTAGCTGACAATATTTTAAGGAGATAAAGTATATCCAAAAATAAGACTAAAACCTTCTATTAATATACCTTCAAAAACGCTTCGTTATGGGGCTAGAGCCCCCGGAATTGGAGCTATGATAAGCAGTTTTTTCACAATATCTCAGAAACCGATTAGGGTATCGAAACAAAATTTGACACATATTTTACCCATGACAAGACGCCATAAACGGTTTAATTAGCTTAACTGTATTTCTTTCAGTGGCGTCCCACTGGGTAGGTAGTTGGGATAATATTGCCCTAAGTTTTTTATTTGTAGAATTTTTTAACTTCAGGTAAAATTTTTAAAATACTTGAAGTATTTTGTTGGAAAAAGGTACTCTTGTTTCATTGCGGTAGGATTCACCACTTTCCAGTAAAATCGATTTTAAAATTTTCTGTTTTTTGAAATCCGTTGAAAAGGCTAAGGTTTTTTTTTTGCAAATAATTTTCAAATTCTCCCGGCCTCACAAAATATAACACGCAGGTCTAGATTGTGCATCCAACAAAATGGAAATCTTTTCGAATGCTTGCTTAAGAATTAGTTTCCCGTGTGGTTCACAATCAAATTTGATTTGCAATTTGTTATTATTTTTTGTTTTGTTTTAAAACTCTCTTAATATCTCCATGAAAATAAATATTTAAAAAACAAGGTAGATAATCTAAAAATATGTTTAATTTGAAAACGTTACATTCTGTCAAATTACAATAATAGAACGTTTTATTAACAAAAAATTTAAAATTAAACAAAAAATTACAGTAATACTATGAAATAAAAAAAAATAATGGTTATATTTACTTAAGGCTCCACTCCGTGCGACGTTACTGGAAAAATATTTTAAAGTAACATCCTTTAATAAATATACCTTGTCGTTAGGAGAACTTCTAATAAATTTCATGTTTTAATATTAAGTGTTTGCTGAGATATGCAAAAAAAAACTTTAGCCTTTTCAACGGATTTCAAAAAACAGAAAATTTTAAAATCGATTTTACTGGAAAGTGGTGAATCCTAACGCAATGAAACAAGAGTACCTTTTTTCAACAAAAGACTTCAAGGCTTCTAAAAATTTTACCTGAATTTAAAAAATCCTACAAATAAAAAACTTAGGGCAATATTATCCCAACTACCTACCCAGTGGGACGCCACTGAAAGAAATAAAGTTAAGCTAATTAAACCGTTTATTGCGTCTTGTCATGGGTAAAATATGTGTCAAATTTTGTTTCGATACCCTAATCGGTTTCTGAGATATTGTGAAAAAACTGCTTATCATAGCTCCAATTCCGGGGGCTCTAGCCCCATAACGAAGCGTTTTTGAAGGTATATTAATAGAAGGTTTTAGTCTTATTTTTGGATGTACTTTATCTCCTTAAAATATTGTCAGCTAATTTCGGGACACCCTGTATAGTGGTATACTTATATAAATTATGTTTAGAATTGTCCGTAGAATCCAATAATGCAACAATATACAGGGTATTCCATTTAGAAAAATATAACTTTGATCTGTCACGCTTTTATGCAACTACTATCTACGAAGATATATTTTGCAAGAAGTTTACAATAAATCCTACAACTTTTGTATTTAATAGTTTTTTTCTTAATTGCGAAACAAGGAAGTTAAAGGGGGTAACATTATACGCGATCACCCTGTACAACGTTTACCCACAAATTTCTTAACCAAAAATAAGGCAATCTAGGCAAACTTATCTATATGTAATGTTGCTTTGTTTTGCCGCTACAGGGCGCTAAATTTCTCAAATTAATATCGTTTTTTTTGGCAATAATTTCTAAACGCCTATATGGATTTTCACTAATTTTGGGAGTAAGAATAACTACTATAAAAAGCCTATTTTTAAGTAAACGACATCTTTTTTTTAATACCTGCAAATTTAAAAATGGCGTGTGATTAGTAAATAAAGTTGGTCTTTTTGTAACCCCCCCGTATAAATGTATTTAATTGTTTCTCTGACACTGGCTGACATCATTTTGAAACTTTTTGTCTCTTGTAAAATTTTAGCCAGACATGCAGCTTCCACCATTGCTGTTTATTCAGAACAAGAAAACATGAAAAAAGTCTTAATTCTAAATAACTACTAACTAGTTTAATTCGTATAACAATAATAATTGTTCAAAATGTTTACCATGTTCCTGAATAGATAAATTAATTATTTTCAAAAAATTAAACTGTACTTTGGGCATCGTGTCGGGCTTATTTTTAAAATAATCTGCAGCATTGATAATTCTTTGCAAGAACTTATCTTTCGTAGCGATGGGGAAAGCTTACACTTTTGATTTAAGAGCGCCGCACAAAAAAAAGTCCAGAGGCGTTAGATCGGGGGATCTTGCTAGCCAATTTACGAGTGCATCGTAACTGAGATTGTTAGGTATTACCTTGGGCACAAATATGTTGCAGTTATCTGCAGGCTGTCCAATGATCTTTTGTCAAGATTGGCTTGTAAACTAATATTAAATATGTAAATGCTAATTTATTGTACACTTACATTTCCAATATAAAAAATAGGTAAGGAATTGTAAAATCAATTTGATAAACTATCCAAAAAATTAAATACCTGCATGGAAGGCTGGAATAATAATTACAAATTTACACACATCAGCGAAGCTTTCTAAAGTAGGAACTAATAGAATTTTATTAAATATTGAAATGAAAATCAAAAAATAAATTTAGTTTCCTGATAAAAAAAAAACGTGGACCAGAGAAATAGGCAGCACTTCCACATTATGGGTTTAAAACCAGAGGGTTACAGCATTGGCAGTGTGGACTGGACAATTATCTTGTTGAAATATGAAAGTATTATTGGGATATATTTGCTCAGCAGATGGTAACAATATATTTTCTAAAATGTTAATGTAATTTCCGGCATTAAATCTTCCCTCTATTCGCCAGCAAACACCAGGTCCATGAACACTTATCCAGCCCCATACACTTACAGAGAATAGCCCATGTCTAGAAGTGAGGGGAGGGGGTTAATATATCGCTCTTCAAACCTGGTATTGTTTGGACGGTACACACGAATCTATCCGTTATAAGTCGACTGGAACGTCTTTTCATCAGTAAAAATGACCCTATTGAGGATTGCGGTATATATAATTTAAAGCAAATACAATCCTTGATTGTCGCTGTTCTTCGGTAAGAAACATTTTTTTCGCAACTGGGCGACATTTAAGTTCAGATTCCTTGACTCTCCTGCTGGCGGTAGGTTGGGCGGTAGGAAATGCTGTATCAATAATTGCAAATGGATTATTTCTTAAATATCCCAAAAAAACAATATCCTGTTCAGGGTTGGAACGTTTGGGACGGCCTGAACCAATTTCTTCTTGTTCCCGGCGTTGCTTAATCTTTAATATAGTTTTTTTTTAAATTTCTATTACACAACTGCGCTACAGCACGGACTGACCAACCTTTTTCGATTCTAGATACAATTTGAGCCTTTTCAACTTCAGACAACTGACGATGCATTTTTATGTTCTTCTGTCAAAGTTTATCAAACGTTTCCACCATGCAGTTCCAAAGTTAATTACATCGCTGATAATCTATGACGTGTGATAACCTCCAATAAACAATCATTTAGACAAGCCGGTTTTACGCAAATATGACAAAACTTACCCTCTCATTCTAATTCTTGTACGATTTTTTATGAATACAACTGTACATAATACAAAGCAACAGAAAAATATTAATTTTTCTGTCGCTTTGTATATTATTAGGTTATCGTATAAAAAAGACGAAACATGAGTAGCATTGATTTGCAACAAGCAAGATCTTATCGATGATCGCTATATAAGGATGCATCAAATCCTCGATCTAGATTTGTGAGAAGTTTAAACAATAGAATTATTGGTTCTTTACACGGAAATAATTCAAAGACGTGATTCCATACGGGCTCTGATTGTTTAGTCGGGATCTCGAGTGGCATTGTTTCATTTCGAAAAAAAAAGTAGGTAGGTATTGGTCTTTCTAGCTGTGGGATAAATGAAAAATAGGTAGAAATCTTAATGTTTTTACTGTTTATGTGAAACGTTGGTATTATTGGCATAAGGTTCACGAAATACAAACAACTGTACATACAAAACATTGTACAACTGTAAGTATGAATTAATTGGGTAAAATTTTATATTATAAATAATACTCACTATATAATCTTATAGCATCAAGTTAACATGCTCTGTAGTTACTATTCAAACGGCTTGTTGGCACGTTGCTTGTTGTACTGTCATACGTTTATAGTTTGTTGGTATTTACTTCAATTTTAAGATATTTTTAATAAGATGGAAGTTGATTAGCAGCGATACTCCATCGGATATAGCCGATGTAGCAAATTCGGCAATATCTAACATGTTACCGGCCAAATCTAAAGTAGTGTATAAGAAAACATATGACCGATTCCGTGCAAGAAAAATGTACAAAAGGTGTCTGAAAAAGTACTTTACATGCTATTTTGAGGACAAATCAAAAACTGTAAAATTTTCTACGTTACGGAGTGTCTACTCAATGTTGAAAAGTACATTTCATGTTAAAGAAAATATGGACATAAGATAATTTTAAAAATTGGTACCGTTTATTAAGAACAAAACGTCGGATACCGCGGAAAGAAGTCGAAAGTTTTATCGAGGGAAGATATCAATAAATTCATTCAAGAAGCTGATGATAAAACAAATTTACTTTATCGAGGATCATAATTTTGTATTAGGGTTTTCAGTAATTTCAATATTTTTCAATTGTAGGTTGCATTAATTTTGGGAATCAGCGGTGTTTGTCGCCGTGGCGAATTATTGAAGATAACCAGTGGCGAATTTAGAGGGGGGGCACAGGGGCACGTGCCCCCCCTGTCATAATAATTTCGCACGAACCAACCTAAGCGCAACACCCAAAATTTCAAACACAGTGACAAAGCATTGTACTGTAACAACCAAATATTTTTTTGATGCCAAAACTTTACAGCATTTAGAAATGGATATTAAAAATCAGGTTTTCAACGTGGTTTGATAATTAGCGAAAAGATGGCGTAAAAGCACGTTAGATAAAAAGCATAGATTTTAGGATTTTAGAATTTGTGTTTTGTTACAGAAAACTGTAATCTGTGGTTTTGTTTACAAAGAAAGTGTATTATTTTGGGGTAGTAAGGACTTATTTTAATAAAAATAAACATGCCAAAACGGCTGTGAATGTGGAATATTTGAGAAACAATTTTTGCTTATTAAGTATTGAGCAAAAAATTGAAATTAAAATTGAGGGAAGACCTAAACCCGAAATTAACTTGACACAGATCACAAAGTGTAGATCTAGGGACTTTATTGTTATTGATAAGTTTGCTGGAAATAAAACCAGAAGATTGAACTTTACTTTTAAACAATGTACCCGCTAATGAAAAATAAATTGGCCTTTTTTTATTTTTTTTATCTTATTTCATTTTCAATAAAATAAGTAGGTAATCATACATTTTTAAAATATTTACTAAAAATTATTGACCAAATTTGGGCGTGGTCTTAAAAAATTTTCGCCTGCGGCGCGTTTTGTCCGCAGCGGGCTTTTCGTGCACCCCAAGATAACAAGTAAGTGCCCCTCCTGTCATTTTTTTCTGAATCCGCCACTGAAGATAACTATTGATGACATTAAAGATGTCGGGTCTATATTGATCGTTAAAATACCGGATACAAAGCCCGAAAATGTTTACCGTTTCAAATTCTGAATATATTGAGATATACCGCAAGTATATAGAGCACTACGGCCGCCCCATCAGAAAAAAAAAGATTATTTTAAAAATATTTAAGAGGAAAATGTGTTAATCAACATGTGGGGATAAATAAAATAGGAGAAATTCCCAGCTTGATTGCAAAAAATATTTATAAAAAAAATAAAACCTTCTATAGAAACAATATTTGCAATCTTAGTTGCTTTGAGTACCACCATTGGTATGTACCAAACTAATAAATTAAGACATTAGGTAGACTTTAAAAAATAGCCCATTATTGGTAGCCACAAGCAGTCGTTATTAACTCACATTAGCAGCCTTTGTCTATGAATCATGCTTAATGGTCCAAACTGTTAAACTACTTAAGAAAATAAAAAAAATATTAGGTACCGTAGTAATAACCGTACTACCAGTGGAATATAACAATAATACATATTTTTCTACGCCCACATGTTTATTTTCTATTTTCTTTACAATCTTCCGAATGGATAAATACGCTATTTCGATTAACTAAACGGATATAATTATTTTTGAAGTAGTCCATACTCAAAGTAGAGTTAAATGATTAGAATTTTTTTTATTAGAATAACTAGGCGAACCTAGAATAATTCATAATAATTAAATTCGACATGTTTTAAGTGTAGAAACACTCATCATCGGGAAAACAAAGTGAATGGCACAATGCTGATGTTGTTGGCAATAGAGAAAATAATAGTGGGATTGAACCGTAATGGAGCTTTCAAAGGTGTACAAGAGGTGTAAAAAATTGAATAGTCAAAAAAACCGACAATCGAGGCTTCAGCATACTGGAAAGTCAGGGGTTAGTGCAAAGGTCCTGTCTTGGGCAGAAAAATAAAGAGTGTAAAAGAAAAATTAGGATGTTTTAACATACTTTGTGGAAAACATTTATGAAGTAGTGAAAAATCTTAAGCTTTGTTGGAGACATGTAAAAGTACTGAAATAAGAGGGAAAAAAAAATGTTTTTCGTAAAAGTCAAAGCATTCTGTAAAAGATGCAAATGTAATTTAATAAAATGAGGTAGATTGGCTTACCATTTAGCTTGAAATAAAATACTGTTGGGGTACCAGGCTTTTTACGGCCCAGATACCCCGGCAGGAGTCAAAACATACACACTGTGTGCAAAAATTAAGTTTTAAAAAGTTTTTTGTTTTACTAGAACATCTTTGTTAAAGAAGTTCCACTGCAACCAGCATGTGTCAGAAGGGAAATTAACTTGAACTTGACATTGTAAATGGGGGAACAAATGACAAGTATTTTGGCGGTCAAATTGAATAACCTTCAAGTATGATAAAAAATCTTTTAAAAAGTTATAGAGGAGAAAAGCTCAATTAAGGCTCAAAATCGCTTAAAAAACTAAAAATCACTAGAAATACAAGATAAAATACAATCCTTACAAAATAGAAAGAATAAGTGATAATAAAGTGATATAATTATGATATTCAACCATCTCTAGGGGGGCAAGCTACAATAAAATTACTGTTACTCAATATTAATTTTATACTTTGTTGTAAATCATTTTCAGCCTTTAACTTTATTAACAAAATATTTTATGAGCTAAAACAGAATTTAAATAATTTAAGTACATACATATCCATGTCCTATTGCGGGTATAGTTGAAATGGAAAAAGAACCTAATGAGTTGCTGCAAATTACCTAAGCACCATCATAAAAGGAATTTGAAATCTACTATAAATTAATGTTTAAATTATTATTATATTGCTGATAGATACTTAATATATAATAAAGTTAAAATTAATTAATTTTAGTATCTTTAACACGAATTTTATTAAAAATTAAGAAAGCGATTTCTATCTCTTCCTTTGGATGCTATTTTAAATACAAGTGCCTTATAGGGAATACGCATGTTACTTTTTTTTATAGGCCAGTAGGTGGCGCTCATGATCGCCCCATTTCTTTTAAGTTATGAAAATATTTCACGCGGATAACAAAAGAATTAAAGGCACGAAATACGTACCTCGAACAATATTATAGTCGTGCGGGATAAAATATAACAATAAATTAAAGCTGGAAAGCGACAAAATATTGAAAATACTTCGATGGTATTTTAAAATAACTTATCACGAACGTATTGGCATATTGCTAAATTATAGTAATAAAATAAACTATGTGTGGAAAATTACGAGATGTTGCATCTTTTGATTGCTATTGTTGAATCATGAGCAATATTGTATAAGGGGGCATTTTTTTGGATAATTTCACAACTGTTGTGAGAAGCATCAGCCTATTATTTATGATTCAAACTACAAAATAATTAGAAAAGAATGTGTGTTGTAAGTATAGTCAAATTTGTCTAAGAACACGCCGCATCGTGGCTAAGTCACCTGTCATTTATGGCACCCAGTTGAAATCTGGTCTATTTTACGCTAAGATGTTGGCGACAGAGACAGGACTGGGCTAAGTTCTTTTACCATCTCATTCGTCATATTTTAAACTTCTACGGGAGGTCTTAATGGTTTATTAGCATTTGAAAAGTTGACTCTAGAATATAATTTCGTTCAAATAAATATAAAAATAATACTAACACTATCCTGGCTAATACAAATATAGAAAAAAGAAAAGCACAATGTCGTTCTCCACAATTTTTATTCGAAAAAACTAGGCGAACCTAGAATAATTCATAATAAATCAAATCGACATGGTTCGAGTGTAGAAACACTCATCATCAGGAAAACGAAGTAAATGGTACAATGCTGATGTTGTTAGCAGTAGAGAAAATAAAAAGTTAGACTAAGCCGTAATGGAGCTTTCAATGGTACATACGAGGAGTGAAAAAAATTTGAATAGTGAGAAGAGAGAAAATATTTCAGCATACTGAAGAGTCAAGGACTAGTGCAAAGGCACTGTCTTGGGTGGGAAATGAAGAAAAAAAAGAAAAATTTGGGAGTTTTAAAAGACTTTGTAAAGATAATTTTTAAGTGTAAGTGATGAAAAATCTTTAGTTTAATTCAACTATGTCGGAGACATGTAAAAGTGGTAAAATAAGAGGGAAAGAAAAAAGAACAAAATGTTTTTCGTAAGTCATGCAGATGCTTTCATTTAGCTTGAAATAAAATACTGTTGGGGTACCAAGCTTGTTACGGCCCAGATACCCCGGTAGGAGTCAAAACTTACACATTGTGTGCAAAATGAGAAGATTAGAAAATTTTGAATTTGACATTGTAAAAGGAGAACAAAATTTTGTTCCCCTTTAACAATGTCAAGTCCATTTCTCTTCTGACACGTGCTGCTTGCAGTTTCTAATATGTTCTAGTAAACTTTTAAAACTTTTTTAAATTTTTTAATATTCTCATTTTGCACACAATGTGTAAGTTTTGACTCCAACCGGGGTAACTGAGCCGTAGCAAGCCTGGTACCTCAACAGTATTTTATTTCAAGCTAAATGAAAGCATTTACATGACTTTTGCGAAAAACAATTTTTTCTTTTTTCTTTCCCTCTTATTTTGCCACTGTCTCCGACATAGTTGAATTAAACTAAAGATTTTTCATCACTTACACTTAAAAATGATTTTAAACTACTTAATTTTTCTTTTTTCTCTTCATTTCCCACCCAAGACAGTGCCTTTGCACTAGTCCTTGACTCTTCAGTATGCTGAAATCTTTACTGTCTTCTGACTATTCAAATTTTTTTATTCCTCGTATGTACCATTGAAAGCTCCATTACGGCTTAGTCTCACTTGTTATTTTCTCTACTGCTAACAACATCAGCATTGTATCATTTACTTCGTTTCCCTGATGATGACACTCGAAACATGTCGATTTGAACTATTATGAATTATCCTAGGTTCGCCTAGCTATTCTAATCAAAATTGTGGAGAAATACTTTGTGCTTTTCTTTTTTCTATACATTTAACTCCACTTTGAGTATGGACTACTTCTTGGTAATATAAATGGTTTATCCCGCATTTAATAATAATAAGACGTATTAAAACGTCGTTTGGATTGGACCAGTGCGCAGTCTTGAATGTCGTACAAGGAAAAACCGAAGAAAATCATGAACTGCTTGAAGTCATAAATGTTCTAGATACAAAACATATAAACACTTAGGCATCGTCCAAAACCAACAAAATATATCACACTAGCCTAAAAAGGGAGTTTAAATATAAATATAAAAGTAGTAGAAATAGTTATTTTATGGCTTTTCTATTACAATTCATAAAAAATAATACACTTTTAACATTATCAACCCAATTAATCAAACACACATGGCTTTTTATTTGAATTAAGAAAAAGCCTTCTATATTCTTTATAAGAATTTACATACTCTTTATACGACAACTGTTTAATACTATATGTGACAGCAACGCGCTTTCCTAATGTAAGACAACAAAAATCGCTAGACCTTTGTGTAGTGATAATATCACGGTAATTTAGCAAATAAGAATTAAGAGTTGATGCTACCATAAAATGGTTTATAGCCATTATTGCATTGCTCTGATACTAACAGTAATTATCAAGTTCTATTGGAGGTGTAATCCGGTTTTATATACTGTATTAGTTCCGACTGGCAAATGTAATAAAAGTTGACATTAATCATAATAATATTTGCTTGCTACGGTTAATAAAGCATATAGTTACTTACCAATAAAAATCACTACTATTCAGTTCTTAAACATTTAAATAGTTTCTAGTGTGGTAGTTGTTCTTGTCGTTTAGCATTCGATTATCTATTATGCAACATGGTTTACTGAGAGGTTGTGCAAAATAAGAATTTTCTATTGCTTTATCTGACATGCAAAATTTTAAAAAACAAATACAAAGTAAAAAAAAATTAATTGAAACAGGTATTGGTACGATCAATAAAATTCAAATCAGACAGGACAGTTAAAAGACTCCGAACAACGATGTGACCTGCGCAACAAGTACGTTAAAACTAATATTACGGCGTGCGGCGATTGCCGATCGCTACGAACCCCCGCCAACGTATTGGTGGATTATAGGTTCTTACGGATACAATTCGTTTTTGGGGACGATGTTCTGTTTTCTTAATTGTGAGAAAGCGCTCTACTGGGAACAAAATGCGTCGCATTGAGAAGATACAATTTATTTCTTAACAACATTGCTGTATTAAAAGTAATTCATTATTTAACAAGACTGTGCTGCTAATGGAACTGATTACTAGCAATAAAATCACTGTTTTAGCAAATCTGGAATTGATATAACATTAAAGCGGGTTTGATACACTAGCAATTTATTTAATATGGGTACCTAATGAAAAAATAAGCTATCAATACAAACTATATCTAAGCAAAAGCAAACCTTTTGTATTAGATAATTTTTCTCAGTGTGACCATCTCACTACTTCCTCAACTAGAGCAGATTTGACGGCCTTTTAACATCTTATAAATTCAATAAAGATGAAAAGAAGGCCGTCATGTTGACGTGTCACTGTCACTACCCCATTGTGAATGTAGTAGTAGTAGTAGTAAAAAGATTTATTTAGCACGTGGCTACATGATACATTTTAACAAGTTTATACCATTTTTTTATTTATTTTTGAGTTAATAAGAAAGATTTTAAACTTTTTTTAAAAGATTTTAAACTTTTTTGATTTTTAATTGACTTGTTTAATTTATTAAATTCAATAAGACCCTTATGAAAAACTGATTTATATGCAATATTTTCTGAAAAATTATTAAGAAAAAAATTAATGTTATTTCGTGTTAAATAATTATGTTGATCACTATTTAGAACAGTCAATTGCTTTAAATGTGGCGGTAACAAATCATTTTGAATTTTAAAAATAAATATTAGAACCAAAAATAATACTAAATTTTTTACATTTAACCATTCTAATTTTTTTAACATCACATTAATTTTTGTATATCTATCCATATTAAGTAAAATTCGCATTGCTTTATTTTGTAAAATTTGTAATCTATTTATTACACCTTCATCCGCCATAAACAAAATTGTAGAACAATAAAGAAAATGTGGTAAAATTAAAGTATTGTATACAATTTTTTTTTTGAATAAAATTTTAAATTTAAACCTATTCTTTTAAAATAACTAATTTTTCCCGCAATTTTGTAAATTAAATTTTCAAATTGGTTATTAAATTTTAATTTTGAATCAATCAATATACCTATATATTTAAAAGAATTGACTATTTCTAGTTTATCACCATCAATTAAAATATTTATATTTGTATAATTATTTAAATTTACACCCATAACCATACATTTTGTTTTAGAAACATTTAATTTTAATTTGTTAACTTTTAACCAGTTTGACAATAGAATCAGTTCTGAATTTAAAATTTCCAAAATTTCCAAAAGATTTTTACCGCTTATATAGATAAGAGTATCATCAGCAAACATTTGTATTTTAAGAAATTTTAGGACTAATGGCATGTCATTAATATATAAAATAAAATGGATCACATATTTCCACCAATTTTACTACATCGATAATTACCGCACACCGCTTACTGGCATTGTTTTCAATTTCAATGATGCATCAGGGTACTAAAACTATTTATGGATTCATTTGTGACCAAAAGAAATTCTGGTCAGGTGCAACTTGCACAATTGCCATTACGTAAAATTTTATGTTTACTAACAAAATAAATCGTTAAATATTAGTGAACAGGAGTTTATTACCAATAAATAGTTTAAATGATTAACAAAGACTGCTGTGGGAACACAATTATATTACGCGACGTAACCACGTCACATCATCGCATTGCCCCTGTGCAATAATGTTTACCTCAAAGACATTTCTACGACTTCCTTGTGTTCTTTCTTCGCAAAAAGTGAAGACGATTATATTGCTGTCAACAAATCCGTAATTGCCTCTTCAGTCTCTATATCTGCATGGGCGTTCGAAAGGACGACTTGATTTACAGGAGCTCATTTTCTTATAAATCCATAGGCACAGTCAGATCTGGATGGGTCCGAAAATTAGGAACATTGGCAGGAAAATCCATACAAGTACTCTGCTAGTGAATGTTGGAGACAATGATGTTTCTTGAATGATGAAAGAGTTTTGGACTTCCATTGTCTTTATTTGTTTTAAATCACAACGTTTCAACTGGTAAGTATCTGCAGTCGTCTTCAGGTGAATACTAAATAAGTAAAGTAACTACAGGACTATTTATACTAGCTAGGTGCATTGAAGCATAACTGAGGTGGGTGCAGTCATGCGTTCAGTGTTGGCACGCGCTCTTATCCTAAGATTACATCTATCTAACAAAGGTTTCCAGATATTTCTTATGGATAATCCTTTCATTCAGATGGTCTTCCTGCTCCTTTTTTGTGTTGTATAGAACCCGTTTTCCTAAACACAGCCACGGTTCTTTTCAGGCAATGATAAAAATCCCCAGCAATAAAAGCAACGTTAGGAAAATGTTCGTGAAAATCGTCCATGCACAAACCCGGATTGTATTGCCACTCACCATTTACTCTAACCCCGTTTCGAAAATACGCTTCAACCATGAATGTTTTGTGCTGTTCCGTAAAGCCCATTGTGTGAATTGTTCAAGAAATTGGAAAAACTACTGTCAAAGATGACGGAATAACTGATTGATTGTTAATTCAGGTAGTTACTGACACCCAAGAGGTGTTAAGCTCTACGGGTAAGCATTACGTCCTTAGATGCAAGGCCCTCTTTGATGCAAATAATTTTTGCTCCCACGGTATAATCGATCGAAGTATTTTAAATGATCGTACAAAAACAGGTACTAAAAGCATCGATTTTGTAAAACAGAGAATGGGTACAACTTAAAAAGCTATTCTTCCCGTATTTCCATAAAGTAAAATACTATATCCTGTAGAAAAATAAGTTATTAAATATTACTGAACAGAAGTTTATGGCCAATAAAGTATATATACCTACATTTCCTAGTGTTCTTTCTTCACAAAAAGAGAATTACTTTGCTTTCAAGAAATCCTTAATTGCCACTTCCGTCTCTATATCTGGTTGATCGTAAATCATACTTCTCTATTCTCGTATTACTTGATAAAGATGTTTAAAAAGCTGTGGTTATTGATATTAATGATTTCTGGTTGTTTGGTTGACCATAAATAACCAAACAAAGCAACTTTAGTTTGTTTGCTATATTTGTGAGATTATCATTTGAAATATCCCAAGTACTTTGATAACTACGATGGGTAAATATTAGTTATTAATTATACTAGTTCGATATGAACACTATAATGAAACGTGTGAAACGTTAAACCACGAGGCGTCAGCCGAGTGGTTTAATTTTCACAAGGTTCATTAACAAAGTTCATATCGAACGTATAGGTATCATTCTAAATTTAATCTACGACAGTGCAAATAGATTTTACTCGTCTTAATTTCATTGATATCAGATATTCGTAATTTTTAAAATTTTCAGGTGTCCATATTAGTCGATATCATGGTAACCGCATTTTTGATTGTTTCAATTTCGTTTTTGACAACGTCATTATTGCCGTCTAATTTTCTATTGTATGCAAAGTGTTGGCCAAAAATACATTAAATATGGGAGATTCTGAATCCGAAAGTGTTCCTTCGGATGTTTACAATAAATAAATGCAATCCGTTTTTCTAAGTCATAATAACAAATAAATAGTTTGCAACGACTTTCTTTTTGTTTTTGTATCTTAACATTTGGATGTTATTATGAATTCATAATGGCACTGAGTGTTATTATGAAGGTCATAATGACATCTAAATGATAATGCTAAATACGTCATAATGGCACTGCCGTAGATTAAATTTAATTATAGATTACCTAATCAGTTGTCAAAAAGTAACGTGCTCGAAGAAGTTGTATTAAAATTTTAAGTTATTTACCATTTGTAAAGAGATATTTGGCGAAAATTTTAAATTGTAACAATTAAAAAAGGATCAAGAAATGTTTGTTTCATAGTAACGTATCCTGTCATAAGTGATACCTATCCACAGACTGTCATTAATGTAATGGTATTGCCATTGGCTGCTTCTGCACACGGGACTACAAATAGACAAAATCAATTTGATTGTTATTGTTATGTAAAAAAAAATTCGATATAAAACCATTGGTCCTCACTGTATACCTCTTGACGATACATCATCGGAAAAATAAGTATATATGGTAGATCAAGATCATATAAGCCTAAAGAATTGGGAATTATAACAGTCCATGATCCGAACATCCAGTTCCACTAAAGATGTTTTTACACAGGAGATTAAAATGAACCAATTCACAGTAAAACTCGCGATTTTTATCGCAACCGACAATAATCAAATCTAAAATCAATTAAATTGCCATATGTTGCCAGCAATATACATTTTTATCGGCAATTACCCGAGAAATTCAGAATTGCTTGCACCAGTATGGGCAAAGACTAGAGTTTGGCTGCTGTAAGTGCGTTTATTATACCCTATTTACATATTCTTTAAAAAAAGAACATAAAGAGAAACATATGATTTTAGGTGCGACCCTACCTAGCCCTGTGTCATCAACATATTTAAGCTAAAGTTTAGGTTTTTTTTTGGATCATATTCGTTTATTAAATTAGTCACAGACTATAATTTATATTTATATACAGTATTGCCTTTCGGCGGATCTTGAATGTTGTGGTTGACTGCTGAATAATTATTTCATTTTAGTTGAGGTAGTGGGCAGAGGGCATCGGGAAAGTAATTACTTCTAATTTATTGAGCGGCCGTGGCTGGAATGAGCCAGTCTCTCGGTAGTCTGTACGGCTTTTGTGGGTTGGATTGTATGTGTGATTGCGTTATGAGTGGGTTCATGGATACATCTGTACGTTTGTAATAGTTGATAATAAGTTTGTCTATATGTTTCGTGATTGTTGGTATCTGTAAGTCATTGTGCAACGTATGAATCATCGTAAATCGTGGAGCATTTGTTATAATTCTTAAGTCTTTATTTTGAAAAATTGAATTTTTTTCATCGTTGACTTATTTACTATGCACCAGGAGGCGATACCATAGGTAAGTACGGGCCTGACAATTGTCTTGTAAAGTAAAGTCTTTGTGCGTAAGTCTAGTCTACTTCTACTGTTGATAAGTGAGTAGATGGCGCTGAGTTGACCATTTGCTTTTCTCAAGCGTTGGTTAGCGTTGTCAGTCCAAGCCAGCCGTTTGTCAAAGCTCAGACCCAGGTATTTTACTTTTTCGCACCAGTTTAATCTGGAGTTTTTGACTTGCAGTCTGGTCAGTGGAAATTTACATGTAGACCTTGAAAAAAAAAAGTTGAGGTTTAATCTTGGCAGTGTTAATAGCGTGTGACTCAAACCATTCCATGTACCTACAGGTTAGCCACCACCGGAGAGAGAGATGAACCCATTGGGTTGATGATACCTTTATTATCTGGACAGACAGCAACGAAGAGCTGATACGGTTTTTGGAACATATTAATAGTAGGTATAAGACAATCCATTAAATTTACCATGGAAACAGAAAAACATTCCACTCTACCTTTTCTCGATGTTCATGTCAAACGAAGTGCTGAAAATATAAAACTTCAGTGTACAGGAAACCCACTCACATGGGTCAATACCTTAATCGCGGATCGAATCATTCAAACTTCATAAAACAGGGCATAATTTAAACTCTTTATCACAGAGCCTCTAACGTTTGCAACAATCCGGAAGACCTTAATATTAAAATTTGATGAAAAATGATCAAATCCCTTGCGAGTGTGGCGAATCGTACATTAGAAAAACAAAAAGACCTCCTCCCGTACGAGTAAGAACAACTGAAATAACATACTCAAAGAGGTGAAACTTCGAGATCAGGTAGAGCGGAACATGTATGGACCAACCAACAATATACAGTGGTCAGAAGCCAAGGTTTTGGACACGGAACAGCAATGGAGAAAACGAAAATTCAAAGAAGCAGCTTTCATGAATCTATATACCAAAATATTTACTAAACCAAGTATAGATATTCAAAATATATGGAAGCCTCTTCTTATCCAAAACAAACAGCTCCAACTTCACACTCCAATAAGCATGTAGGCGGAGTGATCCAGCTTCATTGCACATGGATAGTATTTAAGACAGTAGCCTTAGAATTATAATTTAGTTTACACTTGAAAACGGTTAGTGATACTAACTAACCGAAACGTTGTGTTAAGTAACAGAATAAAGACAATGAAAGACGGACAAGGTAATTTTTTTGATAAGATACACTGAGAAAAATTAAACCATTAGAAGGTTTGTAAATCCCTAATTAGTACCCATAGCAAAATTTTTGCTTGACGCTATTAGAGTAATCATAATAATTATAAAAATATTTTCTAACCATAATAATCTCGCATATTTAATTTTTTTTTTATTCGATATAAGCCATGTTTAAAAGTTTAGCGAATCAGTTGGCGGTGCTTATAATACAGTCATATTTAAAAGTTAGCATAATACTCGCAGCGAATTGTGAAATAGTTTTTATTAGAAATCTTATATTCCCAAATAACCCGATTGATATTTCTTATCCGAACGCTACCCGTTACCTTTTCGTCGGGTTCGTCCGGCTTCGTCCTGTTCATTTGATTAGATGTTCTTGAAGCCGCCGGTCGCGTTGTCACACGTGTGTTGTGGTTCCTGGACTGTGTGCAACAGTAAGTATCCATGCATTTTTTATTATTGCTAGGAAATTGCGAAATGATACAACAGTATCTATTCAGATTTTAAATTTGATGAAATATCGGTAATTATGGATTATAGGGCTGTCCCCATATTATCTTTATTATTATGCTGACTGTCAGGCGCTAACTAGAATTTAAAAAAAATCAAACTAAAGTGCATGTTTTTCGTGTAAAAATGTTAATATCATATATTATTTAATGATACAGTCACAGCAAGGAACTGGCATCTGTTATGAGAAAATTATTTGGAAGATGAAGATTTATTAAATTAGGATTAACGAGGATTGTGCGTTTTTCCTCAAATAATGACCTTATGAGCCTGGGTTACTTCCAGTCATACAGGACGTAGAAATTTATTTGTGTAATTAAAGGAAATTCACTTTTCTTTGTTATTTATGAAATCCACATTAGATTAGACGCATATTCTAAAAATATTTTACATCTTACAGGGTGGCCCTAAAAAGCGGTACTAAATAATAAAAATAAAATGAAATAAAGTACCTAGTAGAATTTTACACACTATTTTTCTATAGAAAAAGCATATTATAGAAAATGGAAGAGCTATACCTGATCAAGGTAGGCTATTTTCTAAAACCATCACCGAGTTTCTAAAGCACACATAAAACATAAATAACGAATATAATATGTTTTTTTTTGTTTTAGATGCGTCTCTAGTAGACACCCTAGAGACAGTCCAAAGACCCAAACATCACCACCACCGTCACGTGACGAGCACACGTTTCCCGCTGACGACAGCCCTCAGCTGCCGAACAGTCCAGTAAGACACATTTATCCGGAAGAAACGACGACGAAATCGCAAACGATGAAAATTCGGAAGGGTATGGCACCTTTAGAAATACAGGTCCCTACATTATCGATGGCGATATAGAAAGTACCTATAGTGGCGAGCATGAGGCGAAGACGACGGAGCTGTTAAAAGGAGAAAAAGATATATGGCATTGTGTCCGCGTTTTTTGAATTATTTTTCTTTAAAAATATAATTCGAAATGTTAGTTTTTTTTATATGTTTTTTTAGATATAACGTATATTTTTGTTTATATAAGGTGATAAGATTAACAATAAAATTGGAGAAACCTGCTAGAACCCTTTTATAATAGGTATTAGAACCTTTCTTATATTGGGTATAAACTATCTTTTACGTGGGAAAAAACAGGATTATATTCGATATTAACTATATTATCACTGGTATCACTAGTAACAGTATTATAATACTTAGAACATATTAACTAGCTGTTATTAAAATACATTTATATTGGGTAAAGAACAGATAGCAGCTACTAGTAACATAATTACTAAGTCCAACTATAAAGGGGATATAACTGGTATTAGAAGTAAGTTAATGCCACTATAATCACATTTTAGCAAAGCGATATTGTAACTGTTGCATACTGTCGCACTGTCCAAATACGTATGTGGAAATCTAATAATTGATATAATATTTTTTATAACAGGTATTGGATTTTTTTCTCAGTGTAAATCAATTTTAGCAAAGTAGCTGCCGTAAGCTGCTGCCTTTACACGGCACTGACCATTCCCACTTCCATCACTGACCAATCAAGAAACCCATCTTTTGTTGCCATTTTTGGTCTGGCAGTGCATCTTCAGTACCGACGAGTTGCGACAATTGCCCGGCATGCCGCATTCTTTAAGTGGCCTCATTAATTAACGCAAATTAATTAATTTACCGCGAGACTGAAATTAAAGACGTAATATTTCTTGGAATACAGTTTGCCTAACCAATTAGACAATGGCAGGTACTGCTGTTTAGTCCTAAAATGGCAAGAAGGCTCGTGACAGGAATCTTAGTTGGATGCGACTGTAGCGATGAAATTATCATTAGAGGAAATCTTGTATGTAACGCCGCGCGGATTGTATTATCTAATTGCGATCCATAAAATCGAATTTTTAAGCGGTGTTCTCCGTCAAAGGAGGTTATTAATTTGACTCTGTGTTAGCATTGATGTAACTAGGGAGGGAACAGAGGGGCTAGACGCCCAGACTTAGTGTATCACTCTCGTCTCGCTTTTTCTCGTCTTGTTCTCGCGAGATGAGACTGCTCCAGTCTTCTGCGAGACGAGACGAGAGTATTTTCGGGAGTAATATTATAAGTGCATCTAATTTTTCCGAAAAAATTTGGAAAAATTAGTTGACAAGTAGGTAGTAACTTGTTTCAAACAAATTACTTGTCAACGAGTTATTTGACTTTTTTCATAGAAAAAATTAGATGCACGAATGATGCTTGGCAAGATTATTTACCTCATCCATTATAAAAGCGGGTTGATTTTCACTTGATTATTTCGTACACCTGTCAATTTCGCCTTTTCGTCCAATCAAACCGTCTTGTTTTAACCAATCAGCTAGTATAATAGTGATAAAACCACGTGGGATTTTAGCGATTAAACGTCGCCATTGGCCCGTCTAGTTCTGTCACAATATTTCGAAGTATAAATCAACGTCAATTATTTTTTTATAACTTTTTCGGATAATTTTTGATATTTTAATACAATAACATTAGTACTATATTCATTTACCTACTTGTTTTTATATTATAATGAACCCATGCCAATTTATTCCAATAAAGTTGCTGTTCTTTATAAATTACACCACATTTTAAAAATACTTATCAAAGTATTTTGATATAGAACTAATCTAAAATTCTGACTTCTGCTTATAAGGCTGGCAACCAAACATACATTTATAATTTTACGAAAGTAGTCCATTATCTCAGAGTGGAGCCGTGAAGATATGGGGAAAAGACGACTATGTGTTTTTTTTCCCCATATACATTTATAAACTTAATTATAATTGTATGTTTGGTTGCCAGCAGTAAAATGTTTAGAAATATATAAAACATTATTACTCAATAGATATGGATGGGACATTTGGGGATCACGAAATAATCGTGCCAAATACCACTCGACCATCATTTTTTTATTGGTTAAATTTTCCATTTTTCACTAAAACTTTTTTGGCAATTTTACTCGTTGAACTTTGGGCATGTTTATTCAAAGATTAAATCCCTCGAGCTTCGCTCTCGTGATCTAATCAGAATAAACATTTCCAAATTCAACTCGTAAAATTTCCAAACAAAAAAGTTTTCGTGACAGCTGAAAAATTTAACCGATAAAAACACGAGGTCTTGTGATATTACTGTTGATTATTCAGCGATAATCTCCCGCTCTCCGGTAAAAATCACCCTCGTCAAAAGTGAAAATCTCACCCGTCAAAACTGAAAATCGCACTTGTCAACAGTTAAAATCACACGTCTGTAACAACAGGTTTTTTATTGTCGTGGTGATGTTTGATGATTATCTAGATAACGAACAATGGCGTTTTTGTGCAACATAAATCGTTAGTTTTTATTTGGTAAATAATCTTCAAAATACATTTCGGGATTGGGAAATAATCAGAAAATCATTCTCAGATTTTTTGCCATTAGGAAATCGCTCTCGGGCAAGCGCTCGAGCGATTTCCACGGCCAAAAATCTTCGGAATGATTTTCGATAATTTCCCCATCCCTTAATATATTACTACAGATTATTTCCCGACTGAACAAAAAAAGCCTGTTTACTAGTAACATGATAATTTAATCAATCAAAGCAACGTACAAAGCAATTTACTGGGTACTATTATACTAAAATTACAATTTCAAGCCCAGTTTTTGAGAATTAAATTCAAAGTTGATACTGTTGTATTTTTATCAATTACGTAGATACTTTTTTTAGAGCAAAAACTCATAAACTGCTTCCATATGCTCTTGCCTGCTAAGGTAAAACGCATATGTGTAAAAAAACGATTTATTGTTTTCTCTATGAACCTACGCCTTTTGTCCTGCTCTTTCTAATGCAATATTTACTTTTCTTATATCTTATTTGGAAACGCCAATAAGCACATGGTAAAACAGTACATGTGAGCCTGTTTCATAATTTCTGTTATGGTAAAACAGTATAACCGACAAGGTATATCATGGTAAAATAGTATAAATCGCGTCTATATAAAATGTTGACAAAAAAATCTTCATTAAAATCATGGCATAAAATCATATAGTTTTATATCTTATTTTGCAGTAATTAATATTTTATGGTATTATATTAGCTTCAATGGTAAAATGTGATAAAATATCTATATACTTTTTACCACGTTCAAAATAAGTTAAAATTATGAATTTAGCAATGGTTAAACAGCACATATTGTTATATACTCTTTTACCTTAGTACAACCGGTAAATTCATATGTTTACCGAAAAGATTTGCCGGCTTTGTGTTTGTTATTTTGTGGATAATAAAGTTATTTTTAATAAAACTTGCTAGCGTGTTAGGGGAACATGTCCTCTAGAACTCTAAGAATACTAGCAAATAAAAACTCGTGGTAAGTTGTTAATTAATAATAAATTACCCTTTAAAATTTGTTTCAGGTTATGTTTTAAAAAAAAAAATATTTAAATGTCTTTGCTATTTAGGCCTCGATTACCTACTTTGTTTAGTTTTTAACTTTCATTTTTAATAGTTAGCCCTTTAAGACAGCCAAATGGTGTTAAAATTTAACTTTTTATAAAACTTTATGTTTATTTCCCATGGCTAAATAGTATATATTTTACATATACTGTTTCTCTATATAATATTATATTTCAACCATTTGTTACACTAAGGTAAAACAGTATAAGCGATATTTTAAATGAACTAATGCAGGAATACCTTTTTTTTCTTTATAATCTTGTTCTCAACGTTTACTTACTTTGGTGTACCAAATATAATTAATATGTCTTAGAAAATTACAAAACGGCAACAAATATTCAAAGAAAGTTAATTTTCTCAAAACTACCTTTTTTCACATAAGTATGCTGTTTTACCTTAGCAGGCAAGTGCTGTTGTGTGTCTGTATTACTGGGTATGCTATTTTTTACTTCTTGATTGATTTCTTCGTTTGGAACATAGCCAAAATGCTCCATGTTGCACAAAATTACTTTTTTTGCGAAAAAATTATTTAAAATGAAAGCGTGTTAAATCGCTATGTGGAATTGTTTTGGTAAAGTCATTCGCTGATAACTAGGTAGAAATTCATTTTTTTATTTTGACAGTTCCTATCAAACATTTTTCCGGAAAAATTACTGACAGGAGCTGTCATGCAATGTTTTTACTTGAAAATTAAATATGACATACGAATTCTTGTCAGTGATTGGTCAAAATTGATAGGAAGGAAATAATAAAACAAAAATATGCGAGAACGAGAAATCTCGCGAAATCTCTCGCTCTCTCTCTTAATTACCGATATTGCCAGGTGGCCAGAGAAAAATCGGGACACGTTTCCGAAAAACAATAATTGAAAAAAGGACCAAAAGAAAAAAATTAACGTTTTTTCTTATAACGTTGGTTAGTTTTTGTTGAAATGTTTGATGAAGAGAACCGTTTGATGAACGATAAGTCAGGAGTCACACTGAGCGACCATGATCGACCGTCCGCGATCGACCGGCTACGACCAACAATCAAAATAGCTTAAATTCAGGGTTCTAGTCACACTGGTCGACCGACCACAGCTGTCGACCGCTCGTACGAAAATGTCAAACCTGTCAAATGTCAAGATTCTTTTGTAGATAATACTTTGTCTATATAAACACAAATGACCAAGAGCAAATTATACCAGCGTGAAAAAGTAGGGCTAGGTTTTAGAGTTACACGCCACTTCCACTTGGTGTAAAATAAAAAAAAAATAAAAAATTTTGTCATGCGCATTAAGTGGGATGGTCCGAGACCGACCAAAATTTTCAGCAGGTTGGAATTTCAAACAGGGTCGACGTAGATCGGTCGCGGACGGTCGTTCAGTGTGATTTTTGTGGTAAGAATGTTCGTGTTGGAAATTTGATCGTCACTGGTCGATCGCGGACGGTCGATCATGGTCGCTCAGTGTGATTCTTCCTTAATCGTTGTCGCTAATTAAGTATAATATTATGCCACTTTTAGCAAAATGTAGGGAGTAAACTACATACTATTTTGACGGTGTCCAGTTGTTTCTGAGAATGGCTTTTAATAATTTTTTTCCATAAATCATAACTGGCCGGAAATTTTAAGTAGATAAAGTTTTCTTACCTTGTTTTAAGGAGATATGGTAATTTTATTTGCACCCTGGAACACTGCAAGTTTTGCTTTCGGTATAATTATATTAAAATATTGCCGTTGTCAATCAAAAGAATCTAGCTTCATCTTCACTACTTATATACAGACAATAATATTATCGCAAACCAGAACATTATAACACTGACATTGTTTTTTGCTGTTATGTTATTACACACAGAAATACGAAATGAGCAATAAAAACTTCAATTTCCAAAATGGTTTATGAAAAAAAAACACAAGGAAATGTCCCAGTTTATTAATTATCTGCAACTAGTGATATGATCTAAAATCTATATTTTAATATCATTAAAATAATATTATTAATAATTTTTTATATTTTATATACAGTGTGTCCAAGGATAGAGTTTGGACGAGGAGAAACTTTTTTATTAGTAGGTATAGAAGAAAATGTCATTCTTTATAAAAAAAAATGTCTGCTTGTGCTGAAATGACAATTTCGAATATCATATTTGCGGTTACTATACAAGGTTCGTTAGATATAACATTTTTAGTTTTTTGGATTTCGTTTAAAATAAATTTAGTTGGCACGTAGGAGTCCCAATCTCACAATTATTATCGACTTTCATTTATGGGGATATCTGAAGCCACTTGTGGATAAAACCAATTTCAATAATAACTTAACTCTCTTGAAAGAAAAAATAAGAGTAGTTATTGCAAATATCCCAATACAGCAAGTTAGGAATTGTTATCGAAAATTCAGATGTCGAGTTGATTATGCGCTGACTGGGTGGTACCTGGATTGAATAAAAGTTTTATAATTCATGATTAAATGAATTGAAGAAATATGACATGTAATAATAAAAATAGGTACTTCAAAAGTAGGCAAATAAAAAATGGTATTCTTACAACAAAATCGTTACTCGGCAAGATATAAAATCATATTTGAAGTAAGAAAGCAACGTACGTAAATTTATTTAAACGAAATTCAAAAAACTAAAACTGTCGTTTCTGACGAACCCTGTATAGTAATCGCAAATCTGATATTTAAAATTGTAGTTTCAGCACAAGCAGACGTTTTTATAAAAAAATACTTTTTCTTCTATACCTACTAATAAAAAAGTTTTTCTTCTTCCAAACCTTATCCGTAAACATACTACTGTATTTCCCAAATTAATTAGGTAGTAAAAACGATTTCCTGAAAATAACAAATAAATCGAAACGAAAATTCTCTTACAGTTCCCGAGTACTTGGTCTTAGTTTTTACGCAATCATATCTTCATTAGTCATTAATCTCTTCTTGATGTACGTGTTGACGGTACCATAATTTAAAAGCCCTTTTTGTTGAAAGTCGAAATCAGATCTCTCACAAGAGAAGAAGCATAAATCAGCCTTTAAAAAAGCATAATAAAGTGCACACAGGTGCAGAGATACGCACAGTACGGTAGCCCGGCAGTACTACAATTATGCAGAAGTACATAACTTGCCGCTAGAATGCGTATGTTCATTAAATCGGCGGAAATATGTTAAATTAATGGAGCAGGAATCGTACCAGTATCATTAATATACTTTATCTTTGTTTTAAAGGCGTTTTAAATACTGATGCCACTATCGTTAGTGGGTATGATAAACCTTTGAGAGATGCCCGCAGTAAGTTACTCATTTTACCGTTTCATTTTTAAAACTTTTATCCATAAACAATTTACCTTTAGATAAGCAAACAATAATCACGAAAGTGGCAGATTTACGACCTCGCGCATGTAAACAAAGCTCTATTAGCCATGCGCACTGCAACATTATCGTTTGATAAATGGGAAAATAGACAGGTCCGGGCTTTAAAATTTGAATTTTTGCCAAAAAATTGAAATTTCTTCTCGATTTTTGATCAAGTTGGAAAAAAAGGTAGTGATTTCTGGCATTTTTAGTAGTAGCAAACCTATCAGATTTTAAGGATAGAAAATTGTTTTCTAAATTTGTTTAAAAATGATTCGTCGTCGTGTTTTTTGTTTGAAAAGGAAGAGAACAAGAACAGGTAAATTAAACTAGTCTTATAAAATCGAATATAAAAACAAACACAACCAGCAAAATAACCATGCAATCTACGGTGTTATCGCGTACCTAACCTTAAGTCAAATATTAGTTGGTATATAACTTTTCCATTGATTTTTACAATTTGGTAAAAACTTGTTTTGTCCAAGAATTTGAAAAAGTGTTTGCCCGAGAACTTTACCAATGAATACTGCCTTTATTAAAAGTTTAATGTCAGGGTGCACAGATTTTAAACAAAAGATAACCAACCAGCAACTTAGACAGAACTAATTTTCTCCCAATCAGACACAATTCACTAAACTACACAAAAACTAGAAATCTGTAAATATTAAACATCCCCAACTACAACTACAAGGAATCCACAGAAAAACCTTAAAACACAACAACAAAAATGGCGGCCGAGCTGGTTCTAGAGAGTATATTGAGCATGTCGATTATTGTCGATAAAGTAGGACAGGCCGATAACACGAGGTTTGTGCGCATGCACGAAGGTGTCCAGATGGAAGGCAGCTGACCGGCGAGTCATGCGCTCGGACGTATTTTTTCACCCATAAAACGTAACTTTTGTTTGCGCAGGAGAAAAGCTGTACGTATCTAAAGGTAAATTGTCTATGCTTTAATCTCGCTTAATTTATAAAACAATTATTAATAAGACCGGATATGATATGAGCACTTTTTCCCTTATATCTTAAAATTGCTTTCGATAAATACAAACGATTAATTTCATTCCGGAAATAAGAAACATACCTGGGATTCTGCTTCGATGGCTGTCTTCTTATGTGAGCAACATAACTCAAGCTGTTAAAATTGGTATGTTTTTATCAGTTCTTACTGAGGTCAGTTCTGGCGTGCCTCAGGGGTCTCATCTGGGACCTCTTTTATTTAATGTTTATATAAATGATATTGTCAGCTGCTTTAAATTTTGTTATTTTCTAATGTACACAGACGACTAAAACGTTTTTTATGTGGTCCCAAATCACTCGAATGCTTTGCTGATTCAACAGGACCTAAATAATCTTTTCTCATACTGCCAGCATAACTGCCTCTACCTTAATCTTTAAAAATGCTACACTATTACGATTTCTAGAAATATAAATAACATTTTATCAAATTATACCTACTATCTATATATTGGTAAAATTGAAAAAGTACAACAAAAATTTATAAAATATCTATGCTATAAATTTTATTTAAACAACAACTTTACCTCAATCAAACGGAATTGAAAGTTATTATCACTTGAGGATAGAAGGCGAATGTACGACATAAAATTTGCCTACCAAATTCTCAACAACATGTTTGATTAAACGCCAATTATTAATTTATTATATATAAACGTTCCATCCTCTAACACGCGAAACAAGCTTTTTTCCCATATACCTACAACACTTCTAACAGCTTACTGCTTCAGATCAGCACTGCAAGTACTCTCCCTGAAATAGTAGGGTCCTCATAGCCGTGAAGCATGGGCACGTGTTATCTCTTCTGAAGCACAAACACGTACACTGCACCAAAAACCTTACAACTACACAAACACCTTCACAGTAAGCTGTAATTAACAAAAAAAAACAAGCACTATGACGAAACCGAATCCTAGTTACACCGGTACCTAGGCCTAGGTGAAGTACGAAGCAAAGCACAAACTAGGAGTGCAGAGCGGAAATACTAAGCGAGTGGTCTGAAGGTTTATACGCCTATGGCGCGGAAACCGCAGGAACAAGGGGCGTTTAGTCGGTAGGCAGCCCCATCAGGGTTGAATCCGACACTACTCTGCTTTACTGGGTGCCAGTCTATAGAAGATTCTCCTCGATGAAAAAAAAACATTATATCAATCAGTAACACTGTACTGTGAGACATCGCCTATGCAATTTTATTTCATTATTGGTGTAGGAATGAGTCGTTTGTATATATTGTCCTTTTTTAGGCATATTTATCAGTGGCGGCTCGTTAATAAAGGGCTCTGGGGCGCCACCCTCCCTGCAATTATTTCAAACAGAATCCAAAAATACTTTACTTAAAAAAACAATAAAGCAATCTATGTAAGCAATCCATTAAAATAATTCAAACCAAACATAGCCCTATTCCAGCGGGCAGGTTATACTAAGCACGGGCATAAATTCAAACCAAACATAGCCCTATTCCAACGGGCAGGTTATACTCATAGACAAGCGAGTTGCGCGCTCTCAATGTTTTTTATAATAAGCGCGGGCGGGCGACCGATTATCCGTCCCGATTTAACGCGGCTTCTCGATGAGTTGTCATGACGATAGAGGCGTGACGTCACCTACACATCGCACAACGAGCGGCCACGATGAGCTCCAATTTTCCGCGCCCAACAACAGCTGTTCGCGATGCCACGGTAGAATAATCAATATATTATGTACTCTGGCGAGGCGACCTGTCGATGCCGCTAGGCGCTAACGTTTTGTTTATTTGTTTTGATTTGATTTATTAGTTACGTTGTTGTTATTGGAAAATGTCGTGTAATATGAAGGTCGGTGATTTACAGAAGCTTGTGTTTAGTTCTCTGAGCTTGATTTAGATTTAAAAAATGCAGGGCGGCTACTAGAAATTGAACATAGTACAAGTGCAAACAAAATGTAAAAGTAAGGCACAGTTTACGCGTAAGTTTGACAAAGAAATATATAATAAATCCTGGATATGCGGTTGTGAGGACAAAATTTTTTTTTTTGTTTCGTGTGTCTTCTTTTGACGGGGATGATAATTGGACTACAAATGGGGTGCAGGACTTAAAACATCTTTCAGAGAAAATAAAAAAAACATGAAAATAGTGCAAAACATCGTCATAACGTGGTAAGTTTTGAGATGTTAGGACAAACTAATATTTTAACTTGTTTAAGTAGTGCTTATGCTGATGAAATTAAAATTCACAACGAGAAAGTTAGAAAAAACAGACACGTACTTTTGAAAATAATAGACATTTAAAAAAAAAATATTTAAAGCCAGCGCCCCCCCTGACTCGCTAGTCACGAGTTGCCACTGATATTTATATATATTTTGGGGCAAAGAATGTCGTACCTGGCACCATGTTGAACAGCCCTGCTTACCTATCATCTAACATCGACACTAGATACGACATGCTTAAAATAGTATAAAATTTGGATAATTATTTATGATACGTCTTTGGTGTGCCCAATTATCAAGTCAAAAACAAATAGACAAGTCCAATAAAAGCTTTTAATCAAAAACAAAAATACAAGATAATTTATCTTGTTAAAGATAAGCAAAACCTATAATCGTATATCTATAAATTATTACCAAAAATGAATTTTTAATTAAATGTCAATTAAACGAGGACATAAAAAAATCATTTCCAGCTGCGGAATACATTAAAAGAAATGTGAAAATGATTTTTAAATTAATGTTAAAACGTCATTTCTTCATTGATGCACTTTTTGTTAATGATGCACAGACAGCTTAAAATATCTCTGTACGGAATGTCTTTTAATTAAAACGTAGGTATTAATCTTAGAGTATTGGCCATTAATAATTAATGAAAGATTTATTTTTTATTAAATTTTAGCTTATCGAATAAGCAATAAAATATGTTTTTTTTATCTATTACAAAAAAAATTAATGAAAGAGATATGATTATAGCAAAAGAACTGACGGCACGAGCGTTTGTTTTATGTCCTTGAGTAGTAAGTGTATTCACATCATAGAAATTAAAAAGAATAATCACGAAAGTGCCAAATGCATGCCCTTGTAAATAAAGCTACACCGGATTAGGCATGCGCACTGCAACATTATCATTTGACGAATAGGTCCTGGTTTTAAAATTTAAGTTCTTACTCAAGAAGTTGTAAAAGTTGACCTTCAATTTATTTTTACGTGTGAACAGCTAAAATTGGCCCCGAATTCTTGCCAAAAATAAGGTAGTTATTTCTGGCATTTTTAGTAGTTGCAAACCTATCAGATTTTGAGGATAGAAAATTGTTTTTAAGGGTCTGTTTCTAAAATTTTTGTGTTTCTCTTTATTTTCATACCTTATGTGTGTAGCCTAGGCCTAATTAGATGTGTTTAAATTGACCATAATAAAATAAAGCTATATATCAAGATACATCACTACCCCCCAAATACCAAAATTAAAAAAAAAACTTTATATTTTAGCACAGTATTACCTATTTTCTTCAAAACCCTAAAAAATCCTTAAAAAAATGAACAAAAATCAATTTCGACGCTAATGGGTTTAGGAGAAATATTTTAGGAATAGACCAAATGAAAGATATATCTTTAGATTAACCTTCAAGAAAATATGTAATTCCTGAATCCGATGTAAATAATTTAAATCAAACAAGAAAATATATTGCAGTAAAAAACAATAACAGGCTATTTATTGTTATAAATAATTGTTGCCAAATTTAACCAAGGTCGAAAAAAAAATGTTACACCAAAATAGCGTTTCTTATTTTTTGCTTCGGCACGACTGCATTAAAGAAAAAGTCTATTGTTTCGTTTTTCATTGGCGCATCTTTTTAAAATAATAGATCAGTATTATAATATGCTAACCAGTAAAATCTGCACGACATAATGTGAACGCGAAACAGCATGTGTCAGCAAAGAATATACCGGGTGTCCACGGAAGGTGGTTCGCCCCTCTAACTTTTTTGTTTTTTATGATAATGGAATAAAATTTGGGGGATTTGTATAAGACATAAAACTACATTTTTTGAAGAATGTGGTAACATTTCTCCAGAGATGCTGGTCAACACTTTCGAAAATATGAAGATACGTGTGAATTTATGCTTGGAGCATGGCGGTCGCCAATTTCAGCAATTTATGTAATCATTTTTCTTTTTCTTTCTGTATATTCTTACTTTGTTAATTTTGTAAACAACAAAAATAAATTTGTATTTGTCTACTTACTTTATTACTCATTAGTTGGGTACATCATGTCATAATATGAATTTGACAAAATTTTAACCTAGATTTGGTTAGATATATCGTCCCCATATCATTGTGATCTAAACCAAGCCCCACGTTTTTTAATCCAGCCCTCTTTGATGCACATAATTTTTGCTCGCACTTATATAGAGTTTAATTTTTTATACATTTATAAATTTTCTCCCAATTTACCTGGTCTAAAAACTGCACCACAAATATAATTGTTAAATTTCGCTCGTCTTCTTCACGTAAAGGACAAAGTTACGAAAGCGTGCATAGTGCGCTTGTTAGTCTCTGGCAAGGCAATTAGCAAACGGATTTGACAGGACAAGCAAGGTCCTCTGGGTCACGTTATGTGTGTATAACCATGTCGTTTATACAAGGTATCTAAAAATGTTGTAACAAATTGAAATATTTAAAGAGATACATGGTGTCCCAGCCGAAAGTGACTCATTTAATACCGTTACACTTTCTTAATTAAAATTGCTGAAGAACTTATCAGCGCATGTAAAATAAACCCGTTTTTTGCCCTTTGCTATCACAGGCTGTCACTAAGATTATTCAAATTTCAGTTTAAATCATATACAGTGAGACCAGTAAAGTCCGCGGGATTTTTTTTATTAATAACTTTATTCGAAATTTGACTTTGGCATCAAGTTCTGCTTCGATCGAAATGAAAATTAAACAAAAAATAGTAGTCACGTGATTCGCATTATCTGTCAAATGTTAATTATTTTCAAAAAATTATTCAAAAGTGGGGTTATTTCTAAAAGAATATAAATAAGCTAACAATAATCACGAACGTGGCAGTTTTATGGCCTCGCGCATGTAAATAAAGCTACACACTATTAGCCATGCGCACTGCAACGTAATCATTTGACGAATGGAAAAATATAGGTCCGGGGTTTAAAATTTAAGTTCTTGCTCAAGAAATTGTAAAAGTTGTCTTCCAATTTATTTTTACATGTAAACAGCTAAAATTTGCCCCGAATTCTTGCCAAAAATTACTCAGCAATTTTTGATCAAGTTGGGAAATAAGTTAGTGATTTCTGGCATTTTTTAGTAGTTGCAAACCTATTAGATTTTGAGGATAGAAAATTGTTTGTAAGGGTTTGTTTCTAAAATTTGTTTAAAAATGATTCGTCATCGTGTTTTTAGTTGAAAAAGGGAAAGAACAAGAATTAAACAATATAAAACAGCAAATTAACCAATCTTTGATGTTTTCGCGTACTTAACCTCAAGTCACATATTAGTTGGTATATAACTTGTATTGATTTTTACAATTTGGCAAAAACTTGGGTACGTGTAAAACATTTTCAAGCACAATTTTTTGTTCGAGAATTTTTTAAAATTTTTGCCCGAGAACTTGACCCGTGGAATACTTTCACCCTTGGACTAACGTAAACATATCTAGGTATTTACTTTTTTCTTTAATATAGGTACATAATATTAGTATAGAGACAAAAGTGTCTTTTAAACTTTTCGAAGCAATATATTGCCCGAAAAATAGGCGTATCTAATTAGATTGCAGAGCTGCAAATAAAATATCCCAAAACATGCATCGGGATAATCTGTCTTGGTGTGTGTTTCTCTTTATTTTCATACCTTGTTTGTGTAACTTTGCTTAGGAATAGTTTGGTGTGTTTCAATTGATCATAATAAAATAAAGTTAAATATCAAGATACATCCCTACTCCATAGTTACTAAAAATACGAAATACCCGTTACCTATTTTCCCCCTATTTGAGCAACCTTCCACCGGAGCGACGTTTTTGCATTTGAGGACTTTGCTGCAAGAAGTATGCAGCTCCATTTTTGGGTCATTTTGAGTTTAAATATACGGTATAATGCAAAAAAATATGGCGGATCGATTGGTACAAAATCGATGCAGCTCCGATAAGATATTAAGAAATTACACACATTTATGTATCTGCCTCCTCCGTTGTTTGGTGCAAGAAAGGTTTAGCAAAATCAAAATTATCTTATGCAGCTGAAATTTTGCGTGTGGGCTAGAAACTGCATTTAAAAAAACTTTTTCTTATAACTTTTTTTCGATATTTTCAGAAATAATCCCACTTTTGAATTATTTTTTGGAAAAAATTAAAATTTGACAGATAATGCGAATCACGTGACTACTATTTTTTTGCTTAATTTTCATCTCGATCGAACCAGAACTGGATGCCAAAGTCAAATTTGGCTCAATCTGGAAAAAAACAAAAATAATCACAAAAGGCCCAAGAAAGCCAATCTCGCCCATAACACACAACAACACAACAATATCAGACCCAGTGGCAAAATGCAACGCTTTCGCTGAATCACTGGAAAACCAGTTTACCCCAAACGCCGCTGCAGATTCACAGCAGGAATTCCAAATTAACAACACCATTCGAATCTTTAACACGATACCACCTCCAGCGGCTCCCAACATACCCACGATTACCCCAGATACAGTCAAAAACCTAATAAAAACAATCCCAGCCAAAAAGGCACCAGGCCACGACGGCATCACAAACAAAGTCTTAAAAATCCTTCCCGATAAACATATCCACTACCCTTACAAACGCCATCCTAAAATTCCAGTACTTTCCAAATTCATGGAAATATGCACACAATATACTTATACACAAAACAGGCAAAAACAACACTATCGATTCCAATTACAGACCGATCAGCCTTCTGCCTAGCCTCAGCAAAGTCGCAGAGAAAGCTATCCTGGAATTAATCAAAAACAAAAGAGAAGAACTTTAAATCTTGCCAAATGAACAATTTGGGTTCAGGTCAACCCATGCCACCGTTCACCAAACTACAAGGCTAGCCACTAAAATAATCCAGAAATTCAACAGGAGACAACACACAGCCGCAGTCTTCCTGGATATATCCAAACCCTTCGACCGTGTCTGGCACAAGGCTCTAATACTAAAAATGATAAGGGCTGGCTACTTAAACTACATCATTAAAACTGTCCAATCATTCATACATAACAGACCCTTCCAAGTCAAAATTGAAGGCATCCTATGAAAAATTTCCAAAATCAAAGCTGGCGTCCCCCAAGGATCACCATTATCCCCTCACTTATTTAATATATTCATGTACGACATCCCCAAAGACCTGCTAACTCTACTGGCATTATTCGCCGATGACACAGCCCTGTCAACATCATCCAACAAAAACAATCTGGAATTCCTACTAAGAAAAATACAGAGACACCCAGACGCCATATGCGCCTGGATGGCCAAATGGAAAGTAAAAATAAATCCAGACAAAACCCAGGCCATTCTTTTTTCACGCTCAAGGAAAATCCCGCCAAGACATATAAAAATAAACAATATCAACATCCCCTGGAGAGACTCGATTAAATATCTAGGCCTCACCATGGACAAAAAACTTACCTGGAATAAACACTTAACAAACACCCTAACAAAAGCAAACCAACTTCTCCATCTATACTATCCCCTCATCAACAAACACAGCAAACTAAACATAAAAAACAAAACCACACTATACAAAACATGTATCAGACCTGCTCTACTGTACGCCATCCCAACATGGTCTACCCTGAGCAACACTAACAAAGCCAAACTTCAAAGGTTCCAGAATAAAATACTAGGTATCATCACAGGAGCACCTGGTTTTTGAAAAACACAACCTTGCTCAGGGACCTGAACCTAGGCACCATAGATTTCCACGTCAATGAAACAAAACAAAAATTTTCAACAAAGCAGATGTCAACGCTAACCCCCCAATCAGAGAATCGCACGCTTTAAACCAAAATGCCATCGGCACCTACAGGTTGCCAAGACATTAAAAAATGAACCAGCCAGGATTATAGGTTCACCAAATTTCTAATACTCATGTTTTTTCCGGCCCAGCCGCAAAAACTCAGATCTAGTAACAGAAGTCAAAGGCTAGAAGCCTAACTTATTCAAACATGCAAGACCCAAGAGAAGTCAAGAAAGTCAAATTTTAAATAAAGCTATTAATAAAAAAAAATCCCATATGATGCGGACTTTTAGAGTTATAAATTTATGAATTCTTTATTTTTATAAATAATCTATAAGGACACTTTTATTTTTCAATTACTTTTAATATCCAAAAGGCCCAATTTTGGATATATTTTTTTAATTTGTAGATAAAGTTATTGATAAAGAATTAGTGTATGGAGTTGCGAAACTTGAAACTGAATTTCTGTCGACCAACGAAGCGATTTCGTCGAACGTGGCCACCACAAATAATGATCCCCTCTCCACGTTCGTCAAGTCGCGTCGGCACCACTGATTGATCTGCTGTCCTTATTGCGGGCATCTAAACATATTATTCATTATCTCATACCCACATAAAATACCACTGTAAGTTTGATCGTGCGCCAAAACGGTATGTGCCACATGCCAATGTAGAATTTTTAATTTTAAAAACCAATGGTGGAAACAAACTCTAAAATGTTTGTCTATGATATAATCTGGTCGCCAACCAACTTTTATGCACTCAAAATTTACATCTTTTTTTATCTCTATAATTTAAATTTTTTGAAACTATAAATAGTCTTCAGAGATTTTTTGGTGGGTTAATATGGCTTTTTAACTAAGTAACAGTAAATTTATGGTTATTATTTTATTATAATATAATAAAACATTTTATTTATAATTCTTGTTCAGAGTCGCATACGTTAAGGTCATTACAGGATTACCTACCTCTCCTCTATGATAATGGTCAATTTAATACACGAAATATTGTTAAGAAAATGAAATGTAGAAAGCGCCATTAATGTTTGCTCTTCGTGAAAAGGAGATGAAATGCAGGAAAGCAGTCGCTTTCTTAAGTCTAAGAAACTTGCAAAAGGGAGCCTCAAATTTCTAAAATAATCATACAGAGCAGGTAGGCAAAAATTTTGAAACATGTTATTGTAAACGTATAAATTTGGAAAAGGCCTTAGACAAGAAAAGCAAATATTTTCGTTACATGTCAATAAAAATATTGATAAATAGGGAAATAATCGACGCAAGCAAAGACAACAATAAATTGTTGTAAAATTATAGAAATTGGTTATTCTTTTGCTGGTGCTCCTTTGACGACTTTGGCAAGTTCCAGGAGACAACAACTATCATCCCACATCCCACAACAAACAATGCCTATGAATAACTATAAATACCTATTTCAAAAGTCTGCAAATACGTAATTGTCTATCAAAAAGTTTTGTTAAAGCGCGCCTATGGTTTTTCTGCTACCCAAACAAGTTTCTACTACAGTAATTATTTTAATTTTATGACATGGGTCTAGACTTTTTAATCTTTTTTTTACACATAAAATAAACATAAAAGTTCTATTATTGACTAATTTATATAGTCGAAAGTCAATATAATTTGAGCTTGGAACTTTTCCGGTAAGTTTAAACACTTACCTACACATTTATATCCAATGACACAACCAGAGCACATATATATTCTACCGTGACACAACACTGCGTTGTGACCAAAGAACTATAAAAAAAAGTAGAATGCTTTTTTAATAGGCTGTATAAATGGTCCACTATAATATCTTTGTACTATTATGGGGTTTTGGTTTTTATAGGTTGTCATTCACTAATTTGAGTTGGCAGTATCATTCCAACTGACTGTAACTTCGTAGCGATCGACGCGCGGTAACTTTGAAAATATAGGGTTATGTTATTTGAGCTTGTGTTAGAAACTAGTTGCAGCCATCAGCAAAAATAAAAAGAAATATGACTCCATTGTTTATATTCGCTTAGCTTTGTTGTTAATAAGAATAACGATAAGAAAAAGGGATTGAGAAGTAGAAACGAGGAGGTGTTTGGCAGTTTTTGCGATGTACTCGGCGCGAATACATTGTTTGCATATTATTATAATTTTGAATAAATAATTAGTTTACTTTACTTTTAAAAAGAGGCTTTATTTTGTATTAATTCTAACAAATCAGAAGTAGGGATTATACTCGCATAATACCCACAGGACAGTAGTGCAATTGGATGCAGTGATAGTGCACTTAGTGTAATTGGATGCAGTGACAGTGCACTTAGTGTAATTGGATACAGTGATAGTGCACTATGTCTACCAGATCCAGATGGCAAACGCACACGCCGGAAGTTGTGCACGAACATCCGGAATTAATTATTGATGGGACCGTCTCTCCCACCCTGTCCATTAGTGGCGAACAGCGCCGCCGAAAAAGGACAAAAAGAACGACCAAGAGATCACATAAAAAGTCAAGTCGAAAAACGAGAACTCACTCCAGCTCACGATCATCGAGTTCATCAAGTTCTTCTACCGCTGATGACCAAAGTAAACGAAAAAGGAAAAAGAAGAGACATGGTTTTAAAAACAGCATTAATTTTAGTAACCAGATTAGCAATGGCGAAGAACAAATGATTCCTATATTCGATCCCCAAAAGTCGGCACAGTCGGTAGAAAACTGGGTTCGCCGTGCTGATGAATTGGCAGAGTTTTATCATTGGAATGACTTGATGGTGATTAAATTAATAACCCGTCGATTAGTCGGTATGGCCCGAAGATGGTACGACTCTCAAGATCAGCTGGCGGTGAATTGGACAAAAATGAAAGAGCAATTAATTAAGCAATTTGCGAAACCGCTACCGTTTGCAAAATTACTTCGAGAGGCCTCGTTATATGAAACGCATAATGGTCAAGACTTAAGTGAGTACTGTTTTAATAAATTGGATAAATTAAAAGCTTTAAGATTACATATTCCGGAAAGCTATCTGGTTGACGCAATAATAGGAGGAATTACCGATGAAAATATTGCAAGATCGGCACGATCATCGCGGTTTATGGACACTAATGAGTTATACGGATATCTAAGTACACTGGGACATGTACCACAAGTTAGTCGAAGTGCTGGTACGAGACCATCTTCTGGAAGCCTCTCATCCCGTATTGTCAGAGTCGAAGAAACCAAGAGAAAGGAAATTCTATGTTTTAATTGTCAAGGACCGCATCGTGTAAGAGATTGCCCAAAACCTAGATTGGAATGTTTTAAATGTAAACGTCTTGGTCATAAACAAAACAATTGCCCTGAAATAAATCCAAAACAAGATAACCGTAAAAATTCATCATCATAAAGCCCAACACAGTAAATAGAAACCCGGAAGTGTTTGTACTTTAATTCGACGAAGTGTGGCCGTAGACTTAGGACTTGAACTGGAAACAAGAGACATTCAGGTTTTACGCGGTTTTACAGGTGATCCTGTACTTAAATTCAGTTGGTAGTCTTAAAGTGTTAAAGTGCACTTGCGTTTAGGCCAGCCGAGCGCGATGTCAAAAATTATCGTGATAGACGATACTCAAATGACTCATGATTGCATCATCGGCCGATACTTTATTAATTTACCGAACGTAATGTTATTTTATTATTTAAAGTAGGAACCGACGTGATTGTACGTAAGCTGGGAATGAACGTTAAACCAGAATTGTGACTTCGAATGTTTTGAAATACGAGAAGACGGAAAAAGTAAAATAAACTTTGGCGAGTTTACCAACGAACAAAGACTCATTTATGAACAACTTTTAGATGAATTTAAAGATAGAATTTCGACATGTATGGCGGAGATAGGCAAAACTGACACAGCAAAAATTGAAATCAAACTAATAACAAATGATCCAGTGGTATATAGTTCATATAGATTACCACTTGCAGAAAAGGAAATATTACGAGGGATGAGTTATTACCCAATAATATTATAAGGGAGTCAAATTCTGCTTATGCTAGCCCTGTGTTGTTCGTTAAAAAGAAAACAGGTGACGTAAGATTGTGCGGCTAGGCCATGATAAAGCTGGACACATGAGCGTAGAAAATACACTGATGAGAATCCAAATCAATTATTGGTTTCCTAAAATGCGACGTTTTCTTACGAAATATATCAATGCCTGTTTGAATTGTGCATATTATAAGAATAAGAAAGGTATAATGGGAAAATAGTTAGTATGTTAGAGACAACAAGTGTTGAAGATAAAACAGAGAAAAGAACACATTAGTGACGACCAGAGTAAACAAAAAGAACTCTATGATAAAAACAGACGCGACGCAACTAATTTCAATGTGCGTGTATTAATAACAAGTTATGCCAATACCGAGGAGAGCGAGAAATTCGGTACTACCAAAGTTCAAAGGAGCGAAGTGGTGAATGTTCTATGCAACGATAGATATGAAATAGAGGACCTACGAGAAGGGCAATGTAAGCGTAATGTTCGTATGGTAGTAGCTGCTGATAAAATCAAGAAATGGATTGCTATGATGGACATGTAATTGTCGAAGGCCGTTACTGCCTGTATCTGTTGACACGTAATCGTCGAAGGCCGATACTGCCTATTTATGTTGTATTTGTCTAAGGCCGTTACTGCCTGTTTCTGTTAAGTTGAGGCCGTTACTGCCTATTTATATTGTATTTGTGTAAGGCCGTTACTGCCTGTTTCTGGTAAGTTGAGGCCATTACTGCCTATTTATGTTTTATTTGTGTAAGGCCGTTACTGCCTGTTTCTGTTAAGTTGAGGCCGTTACTGCCTATTTATGTTGACACATATATTTATACGGGGTATTTCGATAGAAATATAATATAATATAATATAATATTAGGTAAATGATTTATGGAATGAAAGAGATACAGGTATGTATGGTATGAAACTTTGTGGTTGATAGTTTGTTTGTAAAATAATACTCGAATACTGGAATGTTGTCCTGTTGGTAGGACGGCTATAGAAAAAACTAAGTAACAGAGAGATATGAGAAATGTATACCATTTGTGTAAGGCCGATACTGCCTATTTAAGTTAAAATTGAGTTGAGGCCGATACTGCCTATTTATGTTGAAATTGTCTATGAGGCCGATACTGCCTATTTATGTTAAAATGGAGTTGAGGCCGATACTGCCTATTTATGTTGAAATTGTCTATGAGGCCGATACTGCCTAATTATTTTGAACTTGTCTATGAGGCCGATACTGCCTATTTATGTTGAAATTGTCTATGAGGCCGATACTGCCTATTTATGTTGAAATTGAGTTGAGGCCGATAATGCCTTTTTATGTTGAAATTGTCTATGAGGCCGATACTGCCTATTTAAGTTAAAATTGAGTTGAGGCCGATACTGCCTATTTATGTTGAAATTGTCTATGAGGCCGATACTGCCTATTTATGTTAAAATGGAGTTGAGGCCGATACTGCCTATTTATGTTGAAATTGTCTATGAGGCCGATACTGCCTAATTATGTTGAACTTGTCTATGAGGCCGATACTGCCTATTTATGTTGAAATTGTCTATGAGGCCGATACTGCCCAATTATGTTGAAATTGTCTATGAGGCCGATACTGCCTATTTATGTTAAAATTGTCTATGAGGCCGATACTGCCTATTTATGTTGAAAATGTCTACAAGGCCGATACTGCCTCTTTATGTTATATTTGTCTATGAGGTCGTTACTACCCGTTCCTTTTTAGTCGACACGCAATCGTCTGAGGCCATTGCTGTCTATTTCCTAAGATGTATCCGTTTACCTTTTACGACATGGGTGGTATGGGACTTCCACCCAGTTGAGGATGGCCGAATGTTAGAAACTAGTTGCAGCCATCAGCAAAAATAAAAAGAAATATGACTCCATTGTTTATATTCGCTTAGCTTTGTTGTTAATAAGAATAACGATAAGAAAAAGGGATTGAGAAGTAGAAACGAGGAGGTGTTTGGCAGTTTTTGCGATGTACTCGGCGCGAATACATTGTTTGCATATTATTATAATTTTGAATAAATAATTAGTTTACTTTACTTTTAAAAAGAGGCTTTATTTTGTATTAATTCTAACACTTGTAAATAAATTAGCTAATAATATCTGGGCATTACCCAGCATAACAGTTTATTATATTTATAATATAATCAAAGCTATTAGTGAAATGAAATCTGACTCCAGTCCAGGCCCGGATGGTTTTCCGACAATATTTCTACAAAAGTGCAAAGGCTCACCTGTCGCTATTATTTCAGGAGTGTATGAATTTAGGAAAAATTTCAGAAATCTGGAAACAAGCAGTAGTTACTCCACTTTATAAGATGGGTGACAGACATATTGCCGAAAATTAGAGACCCATCAGCTTGACCTGCAATCCTTGCAAAAGTCTAGAAAAAATCATAGCTACAGAATTATCTGACTTCCTACTTAACAACAAAGTTCTACCAGATTCACAACACGGTTTCATATCTAAGTGCTCAACAGTTACTAACCTTTTAAGCTGCGTTAATAAATGGACCAAAGCTCTCGATGAAATGCAACCTACCGATGTACCTGGATTTCGAGAAACCATTTGATAAAGTACCACATTCATTGTTGCTCTACAAGCTTGAACATTTCGGTATAAGAGGCAAGCTTCTTAGTCTAATCAATGACTTTCTCACAAACCGCTTCTATCAAGTAAGGGTCAATGGTATATTATCCAATAAACATCCAGTTATAAGTGGGGTCAAGGATCTGTTCTAGGACCATTACTGTTTGTGGTTTACATTAGCGATTTGTCATGGAATATTGAGACAATCATCATTTTTCTTGCTGACGATACCAAGTTATTCTATAATCCATTGTTGCAAAAGGAATGCATAGACAGAGATCTGAGGAGTATTGAGGCATGGACAAGCCAGTGGTGCATAAAGCTTAATGTATCAAAATGTACAGTATTGCATATTGGCCGAAATAACCCTTGTGAAACATATTTGCTAAATAATCTTCAACTTATTAGTGTTACAGAACAAACAGATCTGGGGTTACTAATTTCTTCTAATTTAAAATGGGAAGCATGGTAAAGAAAGCCAATAGTTTTATTTTTATGGTGCAAAAGACTTTCAAAGATCACTCTCTATAGATTGTAAAGAAATTGTACACTTCCTATATTAGACCAAAACTTGAATATGGATACAATATTTGGAACCCCTACTACATCAAAGATATTGAAATTTTGGAAAAGGTTCAAATGCGGGTTACCAGAATTCCATTTGAATTAAGAGGAGTATAGTTTTCCTTAGGTCAATTTAATGACATTAAACTGTGGGAATTTCCTAACCATAGGCGTTCCACACATATAATTAATATGCGCATACACACTTATAAGTTTGTTTTACATTAGGTGTTTGTACATACTACACTTTATAAACCCACTGTATATATAATAATATTATATTAAAATAATAAATATAAGGTAACTCAAAAATTCTATATACAAAACTAAAATCAGAAAAATAAACCTGACACGACACGACACTGCTCAGAAAATGCTTTAATTTTTTTACCAGAACTTCATTCTCGTCAACCAGACTCCGGCCCGTTCATCAAGGCATAACCACGTATATTTTATCTCCGTCTCTTTCACGCCATCGGCGGTCACTGGCCTATCTCTGTTTGGCAGAATCGATCGTTAGACGGGCCGGGTACCGGTTCAGCTTATATCCTGGCGCTTCCAACCGCAACAAATTACATGCTGTTGCCAATTCTTCAAAATTTTCTGATTTGTAAGCACAATGTAAGTATATACGAGAAACAAGGGTTTGTTAATTAGTTGTTTTTAAACACTGAAAACACTTTTTGTCTTGATTTCAGTTATATTGTTTCTTAAGGACTAAAGAATGTATTATTATAACAATGAATGGCTTGTTATTTTTTTCTGTCACACTTAAAACTCCTCGGTTTAAAGTATATTTGGAAACTAGCTTTCAAAGAAAGTTACTGACTAACAATTGAATACTGATATAAATGAAATATTTTTAATAAAAAAACTTAAAGAATTGAAGAAGAAAGATCTGACAACCCTGGTTGTGCGGTCGGTCTCTTTGAGACTGTTTACCGCCGTATGGAATGATTGGAATGTCCTCAAACTGAGATTGGATAAATAATACCTTATCCCGAAAGACTTAAAAGAACTACCCTGAAGCAAAGAAGAACTAGGGGTGATATAATAGAAACTTTTAAAATACTAACAGACTACTATTCTTGTAACTTAAAAAAATTAAGCAAAGAAAAATCCGCGACATTTCCAAGAAAGAACTTCCTCATCAATCGGGTAGTGTACATAATATGGAACTCGCTTAAAGAAAGTACAGTCTCGCAAATAGTGTAAATTCCTTTAAAAACAAAGTTGATCGTAATTTTAAGCAGTTATCTCAAAATTTTATGCATTACGGTGCTTGATGACATTCGTTTTTAAATATTTATTGATATTTGTGCGTCCAAAATACTTACCTACAATGGTTAAATAACTTTCGCGTAAGAATTTAACAAGTAGTTTAAACTAGCCAACGGAGTTTTAGACAAAACAATAGCTTCATCGGACTTTCCGCTTGCTATTGATAAAATAATAATAATAATAATAATAATAATAATAATAATAATAATAATAATAATAATAATAATAATAATAATAATAATATTAATATAAAATTTGTTTATGATATTTATAATATATCTTAATAAAACAATGCACCTATTGAGATTTATTACCTGTTAAGAGAGATATCCCCTGCCGCACTTTTCTCACTATTAAAACAATTATGCACTAAACACAGTGGCATAATTATTAATATCTATTGTTTTGAAAGTTTATATCACAAATTTAGTTTTTCAATTTACTTGGAAATATTTACTGAGAAAGTAGTTAAATAACACACTCCCCTAATAAACACTCCAGCCAAACCAGCGATCTATGTCACAACATAAATCGACCAATCACAGCGATTGGTTAAAGGTCGACCCATCGGCATCTACCTGAAGGATATCTTCAGTCTGTCTCATCTTCTCTTCTATTTAACTTATCGAAAGAAGGATACCACTATAAATGAAACATTTTGTTTTATTAAGCGTAATTTTATTACTATTGCCTATCGCTAAGTTCTAAAAGAAAAACACAAACAACAGTAAAAACACAGTAGAAACAAACTACGTGAGAATACTTACTCGTCAGATTATGTCCAGGAGACATGAAACATATTAATAAGATATTTAAAAATTTGTGAACAAATTTTCTCTAGTAGTGATTTCAAATTTTATAACCAATACCTGACGGACATTTGACACATGGACGCAAAGTGGTGAGCGATATCTCAGATAAAAAGTAGTTACTGTGAACAAAATGACGAATAATAGGAAACAGAAAAGGGGTATAAAAACTTTAAATAAGTCTTAATGAATAAAAAAGTAGGTAACTCCGTCAATTGTTTAAAAGAAAATAATTTAAACAGGATTTTTAAATTATGATATCTGTATGTGCAAAACCGTTCTATTGTTAAAAAATCAAAAGTCCACAAGCGTAGGTTAAGGTAAATAATAAATTCTTAAAGAGTCTAAACATGGGATTTCGGTTATTAGTTTCATTGATTCCTAAATTCAGACATGAATCTGGATAGTTAATTGAATGTCTATGGATTTCAAGGTCCTCGAGATAGTCAAACTCTCTGAAGTTTTTATGATCAAGTTAATGTAAAATATTGCTGTTAGAAGTGAGAAACTATGATTATTAAATTTGAGGTGCTGTCCAAATACAGACGTACCTGGTCGGTTGACATGTTCATGTTCTTTTATTCTTATTCCGAGTTTTCTTACGGTTTTACCAATGTATAGAGCTGGGCAACTACCACATGATAATTTATAAACTTTTGTCAAGATGTGAAACGCTTTCTCTATTTCTGACTAAACGAGACTGAAGATTGTTTTTTGTTTTAAAGGAGATTGTTGTATCTTTTACATTTTTATTAAGTATTTTGGCTATCTCAGTAGAAATTGGACCTTTGTAAGATATAGAAATATATTTTTTGTGTAAGTTATTTTGCGGAGGGTTAAATGCAGCTTGTTGATCTTTTCTCATTTGTATTTTATTTTTAATCCTATCAACAATTTCATGTGAATAACCGTTGTTAATTGCTACTTGTTTAATGGTAATCAATGTGATTAAGAGGGTGGTTTGAGTTAGAAGGAATCATGTGATCAGTTTGTGTATCTTTTCTTTATATTTTAAAATTTAATTTGCTGTTTAATTTGTAAATATTTACGTCCAAGAAGTTGATACTATTATTTTCTTCTATTTCAACTGTAAAATTGAATGTGATTGTGTTGAGAAAATTTTGGATTTGATCAACATTGGATTTGTTATCGGGAACTATAGTGAAACAGTCGTCCACATAACGATATCAAGTAAGTAGTTTTTGTCTTTAATTAACTTAGATATAATATGTACAACTTTCAGTTTATTAAGGAAAAAATCTGCTAATAATGGAGACAGAGGGTTGCCCATTGCTAGGCCTGAAGGTTCTGAAGAGACTTTGTCATTAAAAACGAAGAAGTCTTGTGATAAACAGAAATTCAACATTGTCAAAATATTGGTTCTATCTTCACGAGAAACGTTGTTTGATGCGTAGCTATATATTCTGTTTCAATTGGTTTTAATTAAGAATGTCAGTGCTGAATATGAAGTTTGGTTACAGTGAAAAGCCCATTGGACGTCTTAAATGACCTAGATTTAAAGAAGAAAACTGTTTCAGGCACTTACTGTAAATTTAATAATATTGAATACTGCAAATAAGTGGGTGTGTTGTCAATAATGTAATTATTTATTACTTTAATTTACTTACAATTTTACAAGAAGGTACTTCTACTTTTCAATATAACGCACATTAATTTAATTTACCAAATTACATTATGAAAGTGCGGTACTTTAAAAAGCCGCGGAAGAACTGTCCAAAACGTGAACACTTTTATACAATAAAGTATCGAAGACAGGGTTATAAAGCGTCATAAAGAAGCAAATTGGCCTTAATTGTATTTAAAGCGGCGAAGATCAGAAGGAGTGAGTACTGCCGTGTTAAGTTGTCTGCCTTGGAGTAGCAATATCTCTAGAAACATAGGAAAATTTTTATCGTTTACCTAGTCAAGTGCAGTATTTTATTTAAATGAATTCACCTAGCAGTAATTTATAATAGTACTATCTGCGAACAATATTAATTCGCTATACAAATAAAGCCGTGGCTACCATACATACTACACAATAACAACTTTTATATCCATGATATTTTTATGCACAGCTGGAGAATATTAAAAACATTTTATCTACAACCATAGTGGTCATTATTAACAAAGTTTTGATAATTGAATCATAATATCATCTCGTCAATAAATTTTTTTTATAGCCAAATGAACGCCAGTGAGATTTTAAACAAATTGAACGACAAAGAAAAGAAAGTGTAGGGTTAAAAATGTTAACTCCTTCTTAAACAATTGCAACAAAATGGAGAGAGAAAGAAGAGAGAGAGACGCTTTAGTGTACCTGCTGGTCACCAGTGACGCAATGGCGGGAGATTTAAACGGCCGCCTTAGAACTTTTAAATTTTATTATTAACTTTTGAACGAGTTTCTATTGAATTAATTTATGATTCAATAATTAATCAATATAAATATTATTGAATCACAAAGTAAATCAATAATAGGATAATAGGATGAGGGAATTGATTTGACATTTTTCGAAAGAAACATGCCATTAGAAACTAAAGTCGTCTAGCTTGTTAAAGCGACAAAATCTAATAAAGATTGCAAATGATTGGTTCATGCTAAACGTATTATTTATTCCAGATAACTATATCACTAACGTACGTAATCAGTCGATTTACTTTTTGCATCTAAGAATAAATTACATTTTTCAAACGTTTTAGTATTTCTTGTAAGTTTCTACGACAGTCTACGATAGGATCCAGCTTCGAGATTATCCAAAAGAATCGTTGTTTGTTCGAAATATATAAGTAGTAGAGAATGACACAGCAGATAGAGGTGTTCCGGATTTGTACCTGATGCTCCTGTGTGTTTTTGGTACCAGCAAGGAAGTCAAGTAAAAAAAAGATCTGACGTTGACAACTGTCCATAATTATTATATAAAACTAATAATTTTAAAGTTACAAAACGTTATAAATAAAAAAAATTGGAACAACAGTCTATGTGTTATTTTATTGCACATAAACTGGTCCTTCGATAGTGGATTACCATCAGCTAAACAATAAGAAAAATCGACTCTTTGTATCAAGGCAATCCGTTACAAGGGGAAGAAAGAAAAACACAAAGTGAAGACGCCGATTTCAAAAAGCAGGTCAGCGCGTTTCATTACTCACATTTCCTATGATTCTATTGCTTTGACTTGAGTTTTTGTTTATGATTAAAAAATAAACAATACATTTCGCATAAATAATACTTGTTGTTGCTAATTTAAAGTATATTTTAAACTAATTCAAAATGTCTAACGAAGAGCTTGAACTCAAAAAATTAAAAAACTCACGCAAAACTTATAAATCTCAATTAACAAAATTCAAATTATATTTCGATAAAGAAAAAACTGTAGAAACCATTGATTTGGTTCAAATACAACTGCGTTTAGACAAAATTGAACCGATACTTGAACAATATTATGATGTGCAGTCTAAAATCGAAATTTTAGATAGTTCAATCACTGATGACTTACTTGAAAAAGAGCGTACGGATTTTGAAGATAAATATTTTAGTATTATTTCGCAGGTTAAGTCATTATTATTGGAGAGGTCTCGCATACAAGATGATAATGCATCGGTATCGTCACAAGGCACAAATAGGTCTAATGCTATGCAACAACAGCCTAATATAAAACTACCTCCTATATCTTTGCCTTCTTTTGACGGAGATTATGAACAGTGGCTTTTCTTTAGAGATACATTTGAATCGCTTATACATAAGGAAGTATCTATACCTGACATAAATAAATTTCATTATTTGAGACTCTCACTAAAAGGACAAGCCGCTGATTTGCTAAAATCCCTTGAAAGTTCGGCTAATAATTATAATATAGCCTGGAATCTACTTGTTGAGCGCTATGAAAATAAACCAATGTTAAGAAAAAATCACATTAAAGCTTTATTTGAATGTAAAGCTGCTATAAAAGAATGTCATGTAGAAATACGTCATGTTTTAGACTGCATGACACGTCATTTACGCGCCCTAGAGGTTTTAGGACAACCAGTAGATTCCTGGGATGCCTTAATCATACACATGTTCTCAACAAAACTAGATCATATTACTAGACGTGAGTGGGAGTGTGAATACGCAAAGCATGACAATGTAACACGCGAGTTATTTACTAAATTTCTGCAAGACAAATGCAGAATTCTTGAAACTTTAAACCCACAAAATACAAAGTCTAAAGGAAATATACGAGGCCTATTCTCGAGTCACACTCCAACTTGCAGCTATTGCAATAAAGATCATACCGTTTATAACTGTAAAGCTTTTCTTGATTTAAACATAAACTCCAGATTATCAGAAGCTAAAAAATTAAATCTTTGCCTTAATTGTTTAAGAAATAATCATTCTACAGAACAATGTCGCTCAATGCCGTGTAGAAAATGCGAACGTAAACATAATACACTTTTGCATTTTAGTCGTTCCACTTATAATAATTCAAATAATAATACAAAACTTGAACTGGAAAACAAAAAAATTAATGCCAGTGTTGCCTATGCTGAGGAAAATTCTGAGAACCAGGAAAAATGTGAAAATTCTCTTGTTTCTAGTAATTTTTCTTCTGGTAGCGTATTATTGTCAACGGCCTTGGTTGAAGTGACAGATACTCAAGGAAATGTACATTCCAGTCGCATCCTGCTGTATAGCGGCAGCGAATCAAGTTTTGTCACAGAAACATTGTGTAAAAAACTAGGTTTACAATCTTCAACAGTTAATTGTTCTATCACTGGTATTGCCCAGAAAAACACTAAAGTTCTAAAACAAACTTCTTTGACAATTCAAGCACGTCATGTGCCTTTTAAAACAGATCTAAAATGTTTGGTTTTACCAAAAATTACTAATAAAATTCCCTATACACGTGTCGACACTTCTGCTTTAAAAATACCGCCTAATTTAATACTTGCTGATCCCTCATTTAATGAACCAGGTCCAATTGACGTCTTGGTTGGGGCTGACAATTTTTGGGAGCTTATCATGATTGGTCAAATAAGATTAGGCAAACAATTACCAATACTTCAAAAAACTCACTTTGGTTGGGTGATATCTGGTTCCGTGTTCCCACAACAGTTCACCCATTCTAATAGTTCTACTGTATCTTGTAATCTAAGCATTCTTGATGTGTCCTTGGACACAAAAATTCAAAAATTTTGGGAAATTGAAGAGGTTAATACTTCCAAATCTCTTTCTCCTGATGAGCAATATTGTGAAGAATTATTTACTAATACTACCACAAAAAATTCAGAAGGACGCTTTGTAGTTAATTTACCTCTCAAGCAACCGTCTTCTGTCTTGGGCGATTCTAAACAAACTGTTAAGAATTGTTTAATTAACCTTGAAAAAAGACTTGGTAAAAAACCCGAATTAAAAACTCAATATGACAATTTTCTTAATGAATACTTATCTCTTGGTCACATGACTGAAATAGAACCCACTAGCTTATCAGAAAAAACTTGCTTTTATTTACCTCATCATTGCGTTCTTAAAGACACCAGTACAACTACCAAACTAAGAGTAGTTTTCAATGGTTCGGCAATCACAAAAAGTGGTTTGTCTTTAAATAATATTTTGAGGGTTGGCCCTGTTGTTCAAGATGATTTATTTTCTATCGTTTTGCGTGTTCGAAAACATAATTTTATGTTAACCGGGGACATTGAAAAAATGTACCGTCAAATACTAGTCAATCATGATCAACGTTGCCTACAACTTATTCTTTGGAGATCTAACGATAAGTCTGAAATAAAAACGTATCAATTAAATACAGTCACTTATGGCACGGCTTCTGCCTCATTTTTATCCACTAGATGTTTAAAGGAATTAAGCATTCAATGCGAAAACCATGAGCCCAGAATAAGTGAGATTATTGGTAAAGATTTTTATGTGGATGATTTATGCACAGGGGGGTCCTCTGTAAATGAATTAAAACTAATAAAAGATAAAATTTGTGAAATTCTTAATACTGCTGGATTTCATCTTAGAAAACTTAAGTCTAATAATCCAGAAGTTCTTTCCAATAATGAGTCATACAGTTCAGATACCATAGTACATTTCGGTGAAGCATCTGAAGGCAAGACTTTAGGTCTATTATGGGAATCCAAAGGTGATTATTTTAAATATTCTATACAAAATTATAATGATAATTGTCCCACTAAAAGAAAAATTTTGTCTGCTGTTTCGCAAATATTTGATCCCCTTGGGTTGCTTCAACCTGTTATTATAATTGCTAAATTAATTATTCAAAAACTATGGCAGTTTAAGTTAAATTGGGATGAGTCAATTCCCCAAGATCTTCATACGACATGGTTGAAATTCCAGTCACAACTCCAAGTAATTAATGAATTAAATATTCCAAGACATGTTTTACCGGAAAATCCAGTTTCTATTCAACTTCACGGATTTTCTGATTCTAGTGAAACGGCCTATGGAGCTTGTATATATATTAGATCCATAGATATATCTGGTTCTTGTCATTCTTATTTATTGTGTTCTAAAACAAGAGTGGCTCCTTTAAAAACCATAACAATACCACGTCTTGAATTATGCGCTGCTTTACTTCTTGCAGAGCTATCACAGAAAGTTCAAAAAAGCCTATGTCTTCCTATAAATAAATGTTTTTATTGGTGCGATTCTACAATCGTACTTTACTGGATAAAATCTATTCCACAACATTATAAGATTTTTGTAGCCAACCGGGTAACTCAAATTCAGTCCTTAACTGATTCAGATTGCTGGAATTACATTAATACTCATGAAAACCCCGCCGATCTTCTTTCTAGAGGTCAAGCTCCTAGCAGTCTTATCTATAATCAACTTTGGTGGAAGGGTCCTACATGGCTCTTGGAACCTCCAGAAAAATGGCCATTGAACTCTAATAGTGATTATCCTTCTTTTGATAAGTGCAATGATACTTCCGAGAGACGTACAGAAAAACAAATATCATTTAATGCTTCAATTAGTTATACTTCTTTTAATCTTTTCGACATATTTTCTACCTTTAACAGACTACATAGAGTTACCGCTTATTGTTTTCGTTTTATGAAAAATTGTCTTACTTCCAGAGAACTTCGAAAAATTGGCCCTCTTGAAGTAGATGAATTACAATTTTCATTAAATAAACTTATACAGATTGTTCAAAAACAGGAATTTCCTCAGGAATACCATGACTTATCCAAATCTAGACCGCTTAATTCTAAAAGCAAAATATTAACTCTTAACCCTTACTTGAGTAATGATGGTATTATAAGAGTTGGCGGTAGGTTAAAGCATTCTCAGTTTGACTTCCAAAAAAAGCATCCAGCAATTTTACCTGGCAAGCATACATTTTCCAAACTAATAGCAGCAAATGAACACTTGCGTCTTCTTCATGCTGGACCTCAATTGTTGTTAGCCTCTATACGTGAACGTTATTGGCCTACATCTGGTAGAATATTGGCAAAGCAAGTTGTTAGAAACTGTTTACGATGTTATCGGTTTATTGCTAACCCCACACCATACTTAATGGGGCAATTACCTGAGTGTCGTGTAACACCACAAAAACCATTTTATAACACTGGCATTGATTTTTGTGGTCCATTTTTGCTTAAAGATAGATCTACACGAAATTATAAACTAATTAAGGCCTATGTTTGCCTATTCGTGTGCCTTTCCACGAGGGCGATGCATCTTGAGCTTGTAAGTAGTTTGTCCACTCAAGCATTTATTTCATCACTCCGCAGGTTCTTTTTACGAAGAGGTTTAAGTGCACATATTTATTCCGATCATGGTACCAACTTTGTCGGTGCTAAGAATGAATTTGATAAATTTTAATTAAAAACACTCATATTACTCAATTATATTTAAATCAACAAAGTATTAAATGGCACTTTATTCCTCCCCGTGCCCCACATTTTGGCGGAATTTGGGAAGCTGGTGTAAAATCAACTACATTTCACCTTAAGAGAATTTTAAATTTAACACCGTTATGTTTTGAAGATTTTTTAACCATCTTAAACCAAGTCGAGGCATGTCTTAATTCCCGACCTTTATTTCCGTCATCCAACGATCCTAACGATCCAAGACCTATTACTCCTGCGCACTTTCTTGTCGGAGAATCTTTGACAACAATACCCGATCATGACTATACTGAAATTAATGAAAATCGCCTTTCAAAGTTTCAAAGATTGCAGAAGATGCTCCAAAGCTTTTGGAAAAGGTGGTCCAAAGAATATATCTCAGAGCTTCAGCAGCGTTCCAAATGGAAACAAAATTATCCAGAACTTTTAAAACCTGGTGTTGTCGTTATAATTAAAGAAGATGGTTTACCTCCCCTTAAATGGAAAATGGGTATAGTGGAAACTGTTCATCCAGGAACTGACGGTATCATCAGAACAGCTACCATTAGAACTGAATCAGCTGTCCTTAAAAGACCTGCTACGAAGATATGTGTTCTTCCCAATTTTAACTAATCCTTAATTTGTTGAAGCCTTTCGGCTATCAAGGGGGGCGGTATGTTCCGGATTTGTACCTGATGCTCCTGTGTGTTTTTGGTACCAGCAAGGAAGTCAAGTAAAAAAAAGATCTGACGTTGACAACTGTCCATAATTATTATATAAAACTAATAATTTTAAAGTTACAAAACGTTATAAATAAAAAAAATTGGAACAACAGTCTATGTGTTATTTTATTGCACAAGAGGAGTCAAACTAATGGAGTATTGTCACAACTGTGTTAGTTGCGACTGAGACTTCGTTTTGGTAGAAGTCTCTGGGATCGACTTTAGAGGGAAAGTAAATTTAAAAAATGCAAATTATAAAAATAAAATCTATTAATCAAAAACATAAAATAAGGGTTGGTTTATTTTGAGTATTAACAATAAAAGGTTTTACTACTTACTTATTTTACTCTGGAAGACTCTTCTCCCGACCAGCGGGCACATGTCGTACGTCATTTGCTCATGACAGGATTTCAAGAACGACTGCCCAATGTCTTTTTGTTATTCAATGGTCAATGCTACATCTTAGGTCAGCACAATTTTGCTCACTCCGTAGGTTAAACAAATTATGTTGACTACTAATTATAATGCAAGTTCACTGAACAACAAAGTGTATATTCATCGCTTTTGCTTTAACGCGAGTTTTCCGGTTTAAAGAAATATGATTTTACAATAAACTAAATCAAACGCAAAATTTATCAAATAAATAAATTACCAAATTTCGTATCGTGACAGTATTTTACAGCGTTCTCACGAAAAAAGAAGACCATAAGTGTTTTTTTTTATACGTAGTGAAGGATTATCGCAGGAAGTTTCACAGTTGCAGCAAACAGTTTTCGCTTGTCAAAAACACATACTTGATAAACATTACGTATTTTAAGTTTTTTTTTATTATCTTTTATTTCACTTTTAGCAGAGTTTTAATAAAATTGTATTTTTTACTTATTGTTTGGATTATTTATCTAATTTTTATCCTTTCCTAAATTTAAAGCTTTTCATATTTACTAAATATGTCATAATTTAAAATAAATAGATAGGTATTTTTAGTTTTAGGTAGGTATCTATAATAAATATAAAATAATGATAACAATTAATGATAATTGAAAATAATATAATTTAAAAGTATAACTATTAGGATAACAAGTACAATAAAAATTAATTAAATTCTAAAAAACTAATGATAATTTATTCAAAATTTAACTCTGTATCACTATCACTATCTTCATCTAAGCCTAAACTTATAATTAAGGTGAAGAAGAAGTAGTCCATGCTTAAAGTGGAGTTAAAAGTATGGGAAAGAAATATTAAATTTTGTGGAGGAAGACTTTTAGTTATTTTATTTATTTCCCCTATAATTAAGGGTTGAACCTTTGTAACCATACAATTGTAAGAATTTTTCACCTTAAGTACATGCTGTACACAGTTTTTTCAGCTGTCTGTAGAAATTTTTCTTACTTCGTTTTTAATTAATTCTACTACAGATGCATTTAATGTAGAAGAAATATTATTTCTCCTAATACTGGATTTTAATTGGTGCCATATTAGCTCAATAGGATTGAATATACAATAGTATGGAGGAAGACGCAACACTATATGTCCATTTTCTGCTGCAAGTTTGTCACACTCGTATTCCTTATTTATTTTAAAACCTTTTAATCATTTTCAATCATAAAATTTTGAATTTCTGCTTTTGTATTATTAGAATTGGGAATGATTTTTGCTTGCCGACTATTAACTAGCATTGTCCATTACAATGACGCTATTGTCAGGTATAGTTTTAAGTAGTTTATGTTTAAACCAATGTTCAAAAAGTTGTGCGTCGGTATCTTGATGGTAATCTTAAGAAGAATCTGCTATGTTTTTAGCTAAAAGTAACAGACAATTTGGAACAAACCCGTTTTCTGAACCAGCATGTAATATTCTGATTCTTTTGCCTTTATTTGATGGTGCCTTGGTTTGACATTTTTTGGAAGAATCATCCCAACCTTTTCTTGGAGTGTCATGGGTATCGAACCATATTTCGTCAAGGTAAATAATTGGACCATGTTCTTCTCTAAATTGTTTAACAGCTGTTAAATATTTAAGTTTCCATTCCCGTAAACGTTGAGATTCCATTAATGTTTGTCTTTTATTAATGCTTCGGTATTTAAAACCCATTTTACGCAATATTTTCCTAAGGCTTGAAAGGCAACAAGAGATATTTGTTTCGTCTTTAATCAGCCGCTCTTTGAGGGAAATCAAAGTGGGTACAGTTTGTGCCTCATACATTTGGTAAATCTTTGTTCTTAATAAATCCATGTCATTTTCGTCAATGCTTCTAAATGTGCCAGAATAATTCCGATTTTTTCTAGGATTAACAGGTTTAAGTACTATGTCTTTTACCGAAGATAAAGGAGTTTTTGTCAAAGGAGACGTCTCTGCTAAAGCATCCATCGAATTAAAATTTCTACTCAACAAAGATTGATACACATTTTTAATTATAAGTTTGCATCGGTAGATAAATGCTTTCTTTTAAAAATGACACTTGAAGATGCCCCCCTATCAGCACAATTTCAAGGACGCCACATTCTACCACTAATAAGCCTAACTAAAAATTACTCGCCGGAAAACCACTAAAGACTAAAATTATTAAAAATCAGTTTGTATTTATATATGAATCAGGCATAGGTATAAATTGAATTTGTACCTGATCCGGCTCTGCTCGAAAAGGTTTTAAAATTTGGGATTTCATTATTTATTTTATGGTCAAAGGGATAGTGAGGGTTTATTGCAGTCAAAAGATCAAGGGTATAATTCTACAAATACTATACCTAAAGAATTTTCTAAAAGTAGGTCACTGAGGCACATTTTACAATAATGGGCTTTTTCACAAAATTTTGATTTTTACTATTGCATTGAGAAGGAAAAAATAAAATTTTCTTAGGGTTTCAGTTTTTAAAATGTATTAATGAGAAAATAAATAAACAAGATACGCTCTTTAATAAAAAACGGGAATTAACTTACTGACGTCACATCTGCCTCGACCCATGAGACCGAGTTATTCAGCTGAAGGTCGAACGCCGTATCTACCTGAATATCGAGCGGGTTGTTTTCTATTTTCAAGTTGTTCTTGTCTATTTAGTTTATTAAAACAAAGATAGCAATATAATCCGTCGAGGCTGACGAATAAAAGAATTGCGTGGATAATGGGATTACGTAATACGGTTTTGATCTCATGTTTTCAAACTTTCTGCTTTCGCGGCGTCTTTTTAATTGTCTCTAGGAACGGTTTGTGACCCTCTGGGAAGATTTTTATTATTGGGATGTCTTGTCAATAGGTTCTAATTCAGGATGTTAATGCTAAATATGATGAATTCGATTATAGTGAAAGGAAAATAATTATCCGATTGAGGTAAAATTTAGCAATAAACGAATTTTGTTTAAATTTGCCCATATTTCTTGCTGTGTTCTGTATTTATTTACTTTGTGTTCTAAATTAAAATTGTTTGTAGGTACCCATTATACATTCACCAGCTGGATTGCCTATTGTATGTGAATTATTTAAGTTATGTAATATATTAATGTAATTGCGAACAAGTTGGTAGGTACATGTTCCTGAAGTTATGATAATATTATATGAAATAAGCGCCTCTAGACCCTTCAATATCGAAGACTCTTAAAAGTGTGGTAAAAATTATAATTATATTGACAAAAACTCCCCGATTACATTTTATGACCCTTAAAAACATCAAAATAATTTGCCGAGAGTGTAATCACTTTTGTTAATTTACCAGATGTTTTTCGTATTAAGATAATTATTGCAAAGTAATTCTTTGCAGGAGCTTTAAGCCGTAACATATTTTATCCTTATTTGGTAAATTCCATTATATTGTTTTATCGTTTTTCTACTCCCACGCATGTATCTGTTTTCTGTTTTCTTTGCAGCAATACTGAATGGGTAAATAGGCTAGTGATCGAATTCCCATAATTTTATATTCATGCAACCGCGGATCCAGGGGGGGACAATCATCCCCCCCCCCCCCCAAAAAACATAGACATACAAAAAAAAAAGAATTAGTGTTTGGACTAATTTTGCAGCTTTGTCACAAGATTCATCGCAACATTACCAATAATGCATAAATTATGTGTATTTTTTCTGCTGATTGAATTTAAAAATAAATAAATATCTAAATATATAAAAATACTTTGGAGCAATTGCTTGCTTGTATTTTTTAAGTTTTAAGATTATCCTCCGACTAGTCCAGTCCCGATGGCGAGCTAGAGCGGCACTATCGTAGAGAGCGGTTGAGCCTTCGGCTCCTGCCTTTGCTTTGTCGCGATTTGCTGGAACTCCTTAGCCTGGTTTGTTTTTAGGCCGAGGTACATCAGATTAGTTTGTACTACTTTCAGAAGAAATTTGAGTAAAATCATTTACTTAATAGGTAAATGCCTTTCTTCACTACGCCCATGGTTTGTTTATCATTTTGGTGTTGAAAATAGCGATTGGAGCGTTTTTTGTGGCAAAAAAGTTGTTCCTTGAAGAAAGATAAGGCCCAATACAGACGGAACAACACGACATCAACACGACACCCGAGCAACATGTCGCTCGAATGTTGCCAACGTGTGTTTATATTCAGACGAGGCGACACGATAACGCGTAATCAGCTAGAACACAAGACCAAATTGACATATTGTAGAGAGATGTCTAGCAGTAAGGAAGGCTCTAGTGAAGATGACATGCTGATCTATTTATATTTGCGAAATCGAAGAAAAAGAAGAAAGAGAATATATTGGGTACATCCGTATATCGCGAGGAATAAAAGGAGAAGACTGTTTGTTGCAGCCAAAGAATTAAAACAGAATGATAGAAAATTTCAGGCCTTTTACAGAATGTCCAAAGAAAGTTTCGGTGAATTATTAAGAGTTTTAACACCTTATTATCTTCAAAATTGCGCTCCATGCTTTCTCAGTAACATCCTTTCTTGAATAGTCCGACCGTTTGAAATCATACAAGCACTGAAATTTCTCGACTTGAAGAACGATTTTTAAATTAGCGTCTCGTTCGGCGGCCATTTCCAAAAAACTAACCTATGTCACTCGGCAACTGTTGACTGGCGACTAAATAAAAATGTCGATCGGAAACATGTTGCCGAGCTATCGTATCCCTTTCATGTCGTATCGCGTCGTGTGAATAGTTGCTTTTATATACATGGCGGCGACATTCAAGCGACATGTTGCCCGGGTGTCGTGTGGATGTCGTGTTGTTCCGTCTGTATTGGGCCTAAGAAGGGAATGTCTCGTACTTATTTATAGGAATTTAGTACATAGTTTGCGATTGATTCGACCAAACTTTGTTCTTAAAATACCTTTTAACGCTTTATACATAATAGAATTGATTCAGCTTTTACTTGGTGGAAATCCATTATTAATTGTATTAAATAAATTATTAAATAGGTACACTTTATACATAAATTAACCCATGGCAGAAAGGTTTAAAATTATCGAAATATTTTTCGGAAATATTCAGTGCGCTAATAGAACAGCACAACTATTTAATGAGCGACATAAGAACAGTAACGTGCATCGAAAATTTGTGCTAGAACTTGTAGCTAAATTTCGGGAAACTGGATAAGTCGCCAATAAAAAACGCAACATTGCAAATCCCATAAGGAACGAAGCAATAAAAGTAGGGGTTTTAGGACAAGTTTATGTAGATCCTACGTTAAGTAGGTACCCGCAAATTGGATACTGTGTGTGGTGTTAGTCGACGTAGTTTCCAACGGATTCTAAGGGCCCATAGTTTTCATCCGTATAAAATTCACCTTGTACAAGTACTTAATGAAAACGATTTTGATTGGCGATTACAATTTTGCGAAGATATAAGTGAACGAATTATAAACTATGAACATTTTCTATTCAACACTTGCTATTCCGACTAATGTTCCTTTTTCTTAAATGGCGTAGTAAATCGTCATAACTGCCGATATTGGTCCGATTCTAATACCAGAATTTATCATGAGGTACACACACAGCAGCCACAAAAATTAAATGTTTGGGCTGGTATTTTTGGCGATCATTTAGTTGGTCTTTTTTTCTTACGTGGAAATTTGACTGGTGAAATGTATTTGGAATTCTGCAAGACGCCATAGATCCTGCATTAACAGCCATAATTGAAAATCAGAATGATCGGCGGTATAATGCGAATAGGTTGATGTTCCAACAGGATGGTGTCTCACCACATCACGCATTACGTGTTCGACAATATTTAGATCAGACGTTTCCAGGTCGATGGATTAATAGAAAGGTGCCATTGAATGGCCCCCAAGATCGCCAGATTTATCACCTTTGGCTTTCTTTCTGTGGGGTCACTTAAAAAGCAAAATCTATGCTACTCAGCAAAGATCGTTAGAAGATTTGCGACAAAGAATTGTGAATGAGTGCCTCTAAATTACTCCTCAAATATTGCAAAATGTGCGGCAACGTTTTGAGCAAAATCTTTATTACTGCATGGAGAGTCGTGGTAGTAATTTCCAACATTTACTTGACTGACGGGTCAGTTCATTCTTCATTTTTGAACTACTTTGCCGCCAAATGTATTGATCTCCACTAATGATGCATGTTGTATTAAAGTTTTATTTAAACATAGCTTTAAATCATTTAATTTCCAAAACTGCTGAACTGAAGTACATGATTTTTACATCTTTATAAAGGGAATTGAAAGACCTTTAAAATAGGGTATCACTCGACCCCCTTTCCATTTAAGATTTTAGGGGTGGTGCCACCTCCGCCCAGGGGGCTGCACGTGTTAACATGATTTTATGCCAATTTTGTGTCCCTCTCGAAAACAAAATCGACGGGTCTGAGCGTTTTTTCAAAAAATAACTGAGCTGCCTTTAAATGTCTCTGTTTCGTTTTCGATGCGCCACCCTGTATAGTATTAAACAGTATGTGAATTCTTATAAGGAATAGAAGGTTTTTTTTTCTCACTGCAGGGTATCGAAAAATAGGATGCTCATATTTTTTCTTAATTTTTTACCTTTTTAAAGGTGTATACAAAAATATTGCAATTAAACTTGATAATTTTTTTTAGTTTCAGCATTATATTTCAGCGTCTTTTGAGTGTTAATTTATTACATACTGTTTAATGCTTCCAGCTACCTTTTGTATTCTTACATTGCGTAGGCTCAAAGAAATTTAATTGTTATCGTTTTTAATAATCTGTGTAATTAATATTAAGAGATTTATTATATACACAGTGTTTTGAATGCATGCCTTGTCAGTGTATCCTTTTAATAATAATGTGCTTCTTATGCTTTCAACCGTTATTGCCAGATCCGTTCTACTCTCAGACCAAGCACTAGATCTGAGGTTCTACTTGACTGTGAAAATTATTATTTATTACAAAATTGCACTGTTCGGTGTTTATTAGTGTCTTATCAAAAATGCCATCTTTGATTTTTGTAAATACAAAGAACATTTTTTTTAAATTAAGTCTGATTTGTATCTACTTCTTTGAAAATAGGGACCGAAATTCACAAGCGTCTAGAGTCTGACTATGGACTTTTAAACCGGCCAATCATAGGCCGCCCTCTTAACACATTCGCTGCGTATTAAAAATATTCTACTATCGCCTGGTGCGAACTTTTTTTTTTGGTATTTTTGATCAAAATGTCATTTAGTGAGTTTTAGGAGTTGTTTTTCTTATATTTTACATAAAATGTGTATAAAACATGTGTTTTTTTGCTTAAGCCAAATGGCATTATCCGCAGATTTTGAAATGACTAAATGGACTAAATACTGGCCAGTAATACGGAAAGCAGACGACCTACGCCTTATGGCGTCACCCGCATATGGGAATGTTTATATTTGACGCCTATTGGCGTCATCCGCACTGAATGGGTTAAAGAAAGTAATTTTGAGGTTAAGCGATGTAAAGCCGGTTCTTATAAATTAGGAAAATAAAATGCTATTTATTAATATTGGTGTAAAGGTTTCTTTGAAACGTCACCTATGCTCAAAACACTCTCCTTTTCAAAATTCTCAAAAGTTCATAATACAAAAAAAACTACAAGTGTTGTGAATATAATAAACAGTGTCTTTCAAGGCATGAAAGGAAGCAACATTATATTACATACGTTAGGAATAATCAGATTTACAAGTGTACCTACCTTACTACAAATATCAAAATTACAGAATAAATACAATACTTGACCATTTCACAATAATTATATGTCATAATTTGAATCTAACCCCAGAAGATAAACAGTTTCAATGTTGATACGTAACGAGAATTGTTTAATAAAAACATTTTAAAAGAAACCGAAAATTGTCATGTGTTCTTTTTTTGTTTTATTAATTATTTTTTATTTTGCAATAAGATTTCTCAATACAAAAAAATAAATGTTTTGAATATTTATTATCTTGTTATGATGTTTCAAATTTATTTAATAAAAAATAGTAGATTATTGTCTTAAGAACGAGTGATAGCAGTGTGCTTTTACTGTAATGTGAATAATATTAGGTTTTTAGTAGGGCAATAAAATAATTTCATTTACTTACCTGGTTTTTAGTACTCCACACATCAGCTAGTTGGGAAGACCTAAGGGACCATTTTCGCACTTTTCCTTGGCTGGAAGTATGCTTCTCTTCAGATGATCCATCCGCTTGTGCTCAAGAGGTCTCCGATGTCATTCTTACTGGCATGGAAGCCTTTATTCCTTTCTCCAAGAAGCGCCATTCGAATGGCAAGCCCTGGTTTAGCAAGAACTGCGAGCGTGCTGTCAGAGCTAAAAATCTAGCTTACCGACAATGGCGTAAAAATCCTACCGATGTGAATCGCACCATCTTTGTTACCGCTCGAAACCAGTGCAAGCAAACGATAGATCAAAACAAAGAGGCTCACAACATGAGGATCAAAAATAAACTTCTCGCCAGTCCTAACGGATCTAGGTCCTTTTGGTCAGTCGCTAAGGCCGTCAGTCAAAATTTTACCAAATCAAATATTCCACCGCTAACACGTTCTGACGGCACAATAGCAACCACGGCTGAAGATAAAGCGAACTTACTCGCAGAACTCTTTGCTTCACACTCCACGGTAGACTTTCAGGGAAAAACACCCCCGAATATTCCAGCAGTTCGATCGGAAATGACTGATATCGTATTCCGTCAGCGTCCTGTCAAGCGAATTCTGAAGGGGCTCGATGCCAAAAAAGCTTCTGGTCCAGATGAAATTCCTATTATAGTGCTCAAGAAATGCGCCGATGAACTCACACCAGTATTTTGTAGACTTTTTAACTTATCCTACAAAAAAGGAATATTTCCATCTTGCTGGAAAAAGGCGCGAGTCCAGCCTATACCAAAGAAAGGCAAGAAAACCCTGCCAAACAACTATCGACCAGTCGCATTGCTTTCAGTTATATCAAAGGTGATGGAGAAAGCTATCAACCAACAACTTATAAAATACCTGGAAGGCCTTAAAATTATCAGCGACCATCAGTATGGTTTTCGTAAGTCCAGATCAACAGGAGACCTGCTAGCCTATGTCACTCATCTTTGGAGCAACGCAATCGAACATCATGGGGAGTCCCGGGCTATTGCACTGGACATCTCTAAAGCCTTTGACCGTGTCTGGCACGAGGGGCTCCTAAGCAAACTGCGTTCTTATGGAATGCCCGGTCGATTTTGTTCATGGTTGTCTAGCTTCCTCAAGGACCGCTCTCTGCAAGTGGCGATTGACGGGTTTCTCTCAGACACCTTCACCATCAATGCTGGTGTTCCTCAAGGGTCCATATTATCTCCCACTCTCTTCTTACTGTACATTAATGACCTTCTAGCGAAAACAGAAAATCCATTATATTGCTTTGCTGACGATAGCACACTTATCTCATCTTTTACTTTAAAACCTCAAACATCGGCTACTGACGCACATCTTCGCAGACAACATGAGGTATCACGCCTCAATAACGACCTGGAAGAAATTTTGTCTTGGGGTGACAGTAACCAAGTCGAATTTAACGCTCAAAAAACTCAGGCTGCAGTTTTCTCTAAGAAGGCCAACATTGCAGAACCCGATATCGTTATGGCAGGACACGCAATTCCACTGACTTCGTCTATTCATTTGCTGGGTGTCAACCTGGGAGGAAATATGTCTTGGCATAATCACGTAGTGGCAATCGCCAGGGCAGCTTCTCAGAAGCTCGGTATACTTTTCCGTACCAAAAAGTTGTATACACCTCAACAACTTTTGACACTCTATAAAGCCCAGATTCGACCATCACTGGAATACTGCTCTCATATCTGGAGTTCTGCACCGAAGCATACCCTTCGGTTGTTGGATTCCATCCAAAGGAGAGCCGTTCGTCTAATCGGCGACCACGAGCTGACTAAGAACCTCGACAGCTTAGAACATCGAAGACAGGTTGGTGATTTGACTCTCTTCTACAGATATTTTCATGGCAAGTGTTCGACAGATATTGCCCGCTCGATTCCACCTAGAGTAATGCATAGCAGAAACACACGACGAACCACTGCCGCCCATCCCTATGTGGTTCAACTTAGTACACCCCGAACATCATTGTTTCAGAACTCTTTCATTTGGAGGACGTCATCTTTGTGGAACGGCCTTTCTGAGACCGTGTTTCCAACCGAATATAACCTCCAACGATTCAAGAAAAACGTGAGTCGCTTTCTTCGCACACGCACCGCTCCCAGAGCGCCTTAAAGGATTTTCCTATAGTGCTTGTGCTCGACCATAAAAAAAAAAAAAAAAGGGTTTTTGTTTGTACGCCACTGTCCTTACATTATTTTTGGCTAGTCCTTTGCTTTCGATATTGTCACATATTGCAAAGTTTAACTAAATTATAACTTGCACCACTGGTCATGCCACAACGGCTGACTTGATCTAGCATTTAAAAATTAGAAGATTTTTCGCGTTGGCATCAGTTAACGGCTCATACTTATCAAATTGTCTTCAAAACGCATAATTTCACCGAAATTTTGGGAGACAAAAAATAATCAATAAAAAATGATTTCCTGAAAAAATTTGGAAGTTTGGAAGTCACTGGCGTATCTAAAAAATAGGGGGGGTGGGGGTCAGCGAGTACTGGACCCCTACCTATTTTGAATATTTGATAATTGTTTTTCTCAAAAGATGTAACTCTTTATGCTGAAGCAATGAACCAAATTTGAAATTTATATCTTATTAAATACATATTCGAATTATTCAAAAATATCTGCTTTTAATTTCAAACTTTGATATCAAACATGAGGGTCACAAAAAAAATAATATTATAAAAGTCATATTATTTCTGCTCAAGGAATATATGATTAACGGATTTAACACCTTTTCCCGGACACCCTGTATAATAGTATATGAGGAAATTCATATTTTTTATACGGCAAAAAAAAAATTATTTTAATTTTTATATTTCCAAAAACTGGACGTGATAGAACCAAACTCAAATCTTCTTTAGGATCACTGTCCTGCCAATATAAATATTAAATTCACCCTAAAATAGCGGCGCGGCGGTAAGAATGTCGCCAAGAAGGCATCCAGGCCATAAGAATGAAATATTAAAATGCAAATGAAAAGGGGCCGGAAACCGATAGATTTATGAAGGCATGTGCAATTATACAATTACCATCAAAACCTCATTTCTGACGTTTCTTTCCCATCTCGAACCTGCTAATTATTCGCATAATTTCATTAATTAATTCATTAGTACCAATTCAATAAAGCGGCCACCACCTCTTTCTCGCGCAGGGTGTTCCACGGGTTTTCTTGGTTACCAACTGGTTGTAGGCCTTGCACATGCCAAGTTAACATATAATGGTAATTAGCGAATAAATAGGTGTAGACTTTTGTCTTTACATACGACCCATTATCTCACGTTTCGTAGTGCGGCGGCAACAATTTACGATTTTTCTGTTATCGACGTGTTATAGGCAGGCGTGTTTTCAGTAAGAAATGCACAAGAGGTTAAAATTATTTCCGGAACTTTATTCGAGTTTATGAATATTTTGATAATTTTCTAAAAATATTATTTAAAATAAAATAATTTTAAAATTATTTTATTTTAAGCACAATTTGGTAAGGAATTTTCATAAGTTATATCACAAGAGGTGAATATTTTTTGACATTTTTGTGCAAAATTTCTGTCAAAAATTCGCGAGACAAAAATTCTTTAAAAATATCCCGACAGCGAAGCTGGAGGGATATTTTTTTAAAAGAATTTTTGTCGAGGGCAATTTTTATAGAAATTTTGCGGAAAAATGTCAAAAAATATTCTAAGTAAAATATTTACCTCGAGTGGTATATGTTGAGATTATATACCAAAAAAAAAAGAAAAAATACAACGAAATGCAAGATTTTTTAAATGATTTATGTAGCTACTAGAAAAACGGACAAAACGAAACAAAACCTAAACAATTGACAAAGTAATAAAACTAACAGAAAATTAGTTATAAGTATTATTGTTAAACACACAGTTATTATAATAAACAGTAGTGGCTTGCTGGTGTTGCTGGAAACTCTTCGAGCTGCAAGAGACTGGAGCTTCGTGTTGGTCCAACCCATTAGTTGGAGGGTGACCTCTTAAACCTTGAATAGTGTTTTCGTGATGAGTTTTGTCCATCTGCAAGTATGGCTTTATGGATGCAGCACTACTATGTCCAGTTATTTTTATAAGAGTTTGTTCGCTCACACCTGCTTTGCTTAATGTAGAGACAGCTGTGGCTCGATTGGAATGGTTTGTGATTTTTTCTTTCTCAGTATCTAAGTCCAATTTTTTGTGCTGCTTGTTTTGTCCAATTAGAAAGAGTATTTTTTCCAATGGGACAGTTTTTGTACCAATTTCCCATTTTCCAATTTGGATTTACTGTCAGGAATAGTCTTTGGGTAGTTATATTTTGCCCTCTTTTTGAAATTAGTTTTCTGTAAAGGCGAACTGGACATAAATCGGCATCTTTTGTGTTTGCCACTAACCATTTTGAATTTGAAAGCTTCTTGTCTCCGCCTTGGGATGTTTTTGAAAAGATTGGGTTATATTCCATTCTATTACTTTTTGTACCATCGCTATAATATTCTTCTCTGAAATAGGTATTTAGGCATGTCTCGGCTTCTCCTCCTCTCCATGCTAATTCCACAGCCGCTATTTGATAGAACTTTTTCTGTAAATCCTCGGGGTTATTTTCGTCAAAAATTTTTACCATCTTTTTGTACTCGTCGTAGGTTAGTGCTCTTGCACTTTTCCGGTGATTTTTTGGATCAGCCTGAAGCAGTTTTCTTTTAGAATTTCTAGCCATACGTGCTTTTTTTAATTCAGGATCTTTAAAAGGATCAAATTTAATGTTGTATTATTGAAGTACCTTTCTTGAAGCAGTTGGGCTGTTTGGTTCCACATTGTCTTGATAACCCCTTCCTTGTAGTCAGAACCATATTTTTTCTTCATATTAAAACTCCAGTCTTCCAATATAGCGGCAAGCTGTATTATAGTTGTATTTTTGGTCAATATATACTGCCGTGTTTCGCAGAATTTCTCGAATTGGGTCCATATATACTTTTTTGTTTTTGTTGTATTTTCTGGGATAGTCTTTTCAGCGTTTTTTCTTATATTTTCGACTGAAACATTACCGAATCGGCAAGATTCCATTTTTAAAAAAAAGTGACATGAATCTGACAACATCAAAAACTTAATTTGTTGAAAGGGATTTTTGTTATTATAGAAACGGTCTATAGCAACCATCAAATATTTTAAACTTGTTATGATGTTGTTATGCATTGGCATTGTTGTGGCAGGTGGCCCGGGGTATATCCACTTATGGCGGGGTATATTCAGTATAATATGCATCTGATTGGTCGCAAAACAGCGTTTAATTGGTCAGAATCGGATTGAGGTATATAATCATAGATATTTACCTTTAGATAAGCAAACAAGAATCACGAAAGTGGCAAATTTATGGCCTCACGCATGTTAACAAAGCTACACACGCTTAGACATGCGCACTGCAACATTATCATTTGACGAATGGGAAAATAGACAGGTCCGGGCTTTAAAATTTAAGTTCTTGCTCACTAAATTGTGAAAGTTGACCTTCAATTTATTTGTACCTTTAAACAGCTAAATTTGCCCCAAATTCTTGCCAAAAAATTAAAGTTTATTCTCAATTTTTGATCAAGTTGGGAAATGAGGTGGTTATTCTTAGCATTTTTAGTTGTTGCAAACCTATCAGATTTTGAGGATAAAAAATTGTTGCCAAGGGTTTGTTTCTAAAATTTGTTTAAAAATGATCAGTCAGTCAATTAAACTATAAAATTTATCGAATATAAAAAGCAAACAAAACCAGCAAAATAACCAATCTTCGATGTTATCGCTTACCTTAACCTCAAGTCAAATATTAGTTGGTGTATAACTTGCGTTGATTTTTACAATTTGGGAAAAACTTGGGTACGTGTAAAACATTTTCAAGCACAATGGGCCTTTTCACTAAATTTTGATTTTGGTAGTAGTGTATAAAGGAACAAAAAATAAAATTTTCTGTGTTTTTACTTTTCTATACTTTTAAGCCGTAACTGAGAAAATAAATAAATAAAAAAACTCCTTGAATAAAAAGACGGACTTAAACATACCTACGTCATCGCGCCGGAAGATTGATGCACAGAGGAATGATAGGAATAGCCGAGTCGCTGGCTTAAAATATCAAGAATTCACAAAATCAGCAGCTTGACAGTGTTGCCGATACTCTCAAAAATCACATATTATAGTACCAATGTAATGGTAATTGACTAGCAATTAGTAATTTTAATATACCAGTTTTCCATTCAATAGCTGCGGAATGAATTATTTTACCAGTATTATGTTTATATTTATTTAAAGTATCCAAATAAAGTTCTAAGAAGAAAGTATATTATTAAGATTATAAAACTTTCTACATATGGCAACAGCGGCTTAATTTGCCCATGGCAGTTCGACAGATCTATGGAGAACTATAGGGTAGGAGGCCGATCGACAATGGCAGTATTTTCAAATTCTGTCCCGGTTTTTTGGTTAGTTCGCTATTGGCCGATAGATGGCTCTCGCGTCCGAAGTGGGCTGATGTTGTCTTCTTCTTCTTCGTTTTTAATATGGAAAACTAGATCCTCCATAGTTTTTAACTTTTACTTAAACCCTTTATTTTTCTGTGCTTTTACTTTTGACAATTGACATTTTATTTTTCGAAATAACAAATAATGTTTGAAGGCAAGACAAGACAAATAACGTTGTATTGTAATTAATTTCCATATTTACAATGAATAATGGTACAATTTATAAAAGTAGAGTTTGCTTTGTGTCGGGGTGTAAAACAGGATCTTTTTCAGAGAGAAAACGCAGCCAAATAAGTCTCTTTCTAGCTTCAAAGGTATAGCTAGAATGTTTAATACCCTGTATTTTAAAAACCAAGCATCGTTGGAACTTTATACAGGCCGAGTTTACTAACAAGTATAACAAAGTAAGTGTAAATTCATATAAAAGTCCTTATTTGTTCCTTAAAAGAACTAATTTAAATAAAAATAGTTATTGCGTCCATAAGAAACCATTATTTGATAGCCCACTTCGAACACGCGCGCCATCTTACAGCGACTCGTAAAGCTGAATTACCGCTGCTAATTTGGGACCGAATCCAATGCATTGCGATCGGCCTCCTACCTCAAGTCCTCCATAGACAGATCAGCATTTACGCGTGTGCGAGGTTAAACGCATGCGCTCTAGCAAGCTTTAAACATATCTACGTCATGAGTCGCTCCTGTTTTGAGATTTTCAAATTGGTTGAATTTTAACCGGTTTTTACTGTGCTGAAATAAATTAATGTTATGACCTAGCAATAATTTTATTGATGAAAAACACTTATTATAGCACCGACTGAACAATTCAAATGCCAAATGTATCAAATTTAAGAATAGTGAAAAGGCCCATTTCTTGTTCAAGAATTTAAAAGCGTTTTTGCCCGAGAACGTGACCCGTGGAATACTTTCCACGAGTCTCTTTGGATTAATATAAACATACCTAGGTATTTACTTTTTTCTTATACAGTGTCACCAGTAAAGTCCGCATCATATGGGATTTTTTTTATTAATAGCTTTATTCAAAATTTGACTTTGGCATCAAGTTCTGCTTCGATCGAGATGAAAATTAAGCAAAAAAATAGTAGTCACGTGATTCGCATTATCTGTCAAATTTTAATTTTTTCCAAAAAATAATTCAAAAGTGGGGTTATTTCTGAAAATATCGAAAAAAATTATTAGAAAAAGTTTTTTTAAATGCCGTTTCTAGCACACATGCAAAATTTCAGCTGCATAAGATAATTTTGATTTTTTACCTACATTTTGTAAATTGCACCACTTTTGCAACATAAGATTCAACGCAACCTACATAAAACTTCTTAGTTTTGACAATGCTTTAGTTCAGATACATTTTCTTTAAAGTAGCGCCATATTAAATGTGTGTTTTTTTACAAAATCTAAATTGGGCTATTAAAATTTGGTCGCATGTGATACAAAGTTTATTTGTTTTTGACCTGACTTTTGATTGTGTTTGACTGAAAGTAATACACCTTAATATTAAGACAAAAAAGAACACAGCGTCACCAGTAAAGTGTTTATTCAGTGGAAAATAAATTTTAGTTTAACTTAACGTAAAGTTTATCTATTTTCAACGATTTAATTTAAAACCCCTTTACTTTATTTTTTTTTTTTACTTTCAGACACAAACTACGTTTTACAATACCATCATACCAAATACTTATTTTTTAAAGTTACCTTATACAGGGTCAAAAACAAATAAATTTTGCATCACATGCGACCAAATTTTAATAGCCCAATTTCGATTTTGTAGAAAAACACACATTTATTATGGCGCTACTTTAAAGAAAATGTATCTGAAATAAAGCATTGTGAAAACTAAGAAGTTTTATGTAGGTTCCGTTTAGTCTTATTTTGCAAAAGTGGTACAATTTACAAAATATAGATAAAAAATCAAAATTATCTTATGCAGCTGAAATTTTGCATGTGTGCTAGAAACTGCATTTAAAAAAACTTTTTCTAATAACTTTTTTCGATATTTTCACAAATAACCCCACTTTTCTTTTAAATTATTTTTTGGAAAAAATTAAAATTTGACAGATAATGCGAATCACGTGACTACTATTTTTTTGTTTAATTTTCATCTCGATCGAAGCAGAACTTGATGCCAAAGTCAAATTTTAAATAAAGCTATTAATAAAAAAAAATCCCATATGATGCGGACTTTACTGGTGACACTATATTATAAGTAGAGAGCGGATTTGTATGTGATTACATCTTTTGTTTGCTAAATCAGATCAAGCTAGAATCTTATCCCTTTATTTTTTTTATGAATAACTACTTAAATACGAAATTTTATTTCGCATATAACTTAATATTTTGGATTTTTATTGCATAAAAATGTATTATCCATATGTGTGCCTATAAGCACATATATAAAACATATTTTGCAACGAAGGAATACCGAGAACCGAGAACAAAGGCTCATTTTTCTATGTTAGCAACCGCAATTAACGATTTGGAAGCCACACAGTTGCCATTAATTAATTCATTTCAAATATTAGAGAAAGTAGTTGAAAATTTGAAACTAATCCCAGGCGATATAGGTAAAAAAATAATGGAAAAAATGGATGGCGTTTTACATCAAAATCCGGGATATGTACAAATGAAAAGAATTTGCAATATTCTAAAAGGGCAAATTGAAGATATTCCAGATATGAATCCTGAAGACATTGCTTCAATGAAATATGCCCCGATTACTTCTTGCGACGTTGAGCGGTCATTTTCTGCTTATAAAAACGTACTTACCGACAAACGACATAATTTTACTATGAAAAATATAAATCATATTTTGGTCATTTACTGTAATTCAAATATTTAAATAACTTTATTAGTTTTATAATGAAATCATAGTGTTAATGTACTTTTTTTTTATAAACAAAAACTTAAAATAAAATGTATTGTTCTGTGGTGTACATTTTTTATTCCATATTTCAGAAAGGTTACCGCATATATTGAGTAGTTTTAACAACATATAAAAAACTTATTTTGCACTTTTTTGTTACATATAAATCCGCTCTTTAATTATAAGTATAGAGAAAAGTGTCTTTTAAACTTTCTTAAGCAATGTATTGCCCGAAAAATAGGCGTACCTAATTAGATTGCAGGGTTGCAAATAAAATACATATACCAAAACATGCATCGGGATAATCTATCTTGGAGTATGTTTTTCTTTATTTTCATACCTTATTTGTGTAGCCTAGGCCTAGTTATATGTGTTTAAAATAAAGCTGTATATCAAGATTCATACTCCATACTTACTGAAAATACGAAATACCCGGTATTTTACCCCTATTTGGGCATAACAAAATAATACAACGGCTGTTACTAGTCATTGTTTATATTCCAATCAAAGTCACTAAAAGCACAAACACAATTATTGATTGCTACTATACAAAATGTATAAATCAGTAAATATTAAATACCCACAATAAACAACAAGGAATCCACAGAGAAAACCTAAAACAAAACAACAAAAGTGGCGCCGAGCCGGTTCTGAAGTGTATTTTGAGCATGTCGATAAAGAAGGACACGCCGATAATAGAAGGTTTGTGCGCATGCCCAATGCTGCTGGGGGGGAAGGCATCGGACCGGTAAGCCGTGCGCTCGGACGCATTTTTTCACCCATAAATCGTAACTGGTTGCACAGGAGATAAGTTGTAGGTACGTATTTAAAGGTAAATGTCTATGGATACAGCTTACTTCATGTGTTAACAAAAATTAAGTTTTATGTGTGAAAAAATACATATCTCTCGATATCAAATAACGATAAGCATGAGCATAACCCTCTTGTTGACAGCTGTTACATCTTTAGCGAAATCATCTGATGAATACACTTCATGAATACCCTTTTTTCGTCTGTCGCCTTCCCAATTCTTGGTACGCCACTGCTAATGTTTACTCCATCACAAAAATTAGATAGATATTATGATTGCACAAAGATCGCAAAATTTTAAAGTGTGAACAGGCCGAGCAGCATAATCATTATGGCAAGCTAGAAGCCGTCAAATCGTGGACGAAATATAATAAAACAGACACTGTATCAGGCTTAGAAGTTTGAAATCGGGCACAATTCGTGAACAAGAGGCCGACCAGGAAACAAGACGGGGTCGTGACACGATCTGCTCCTTTGATACGGCTCGGCTGTGAAAATCGGCACTCCTATAGTAGGTGCCTTTTTTCTAATCTCTTTATTTAAAAGTAAAGCATTATTTAAAGACGTTCTTTGTAGAAGGGTAATTCGCCTCACGATATTTTTGATTTAAAAAAATGGTAAACAATGTGCTTTTACTAACAATAGTTAAGGGCAATCTATCACCTCCATTTTATCTTAAGGAAGATGATAGAAATTCAACATATTGATAAGGAAAATTGCACGGCCCATTTAAAAATAAATGATAATATATCATTAACACGTTGACTGCCGAGCCATATTCGTTTTTTTGAGACATGCTAAAAAAAAAGTCCGAGAGGACATTGTGACATTGCATAAAGTAGGACAACTGAAATGGGCACTGGCGTCAATTTAAAAAATAAATCGCTTTGCGGACTCAGAATTTCTGACTGAGTGGTTGTCCCATGCGCTAGCTCGGTCTATCACAGCGAATACTCCCCCGATGAGAACAGACCGCTGGCCCTGGGGAACTAAATATGATCTCGGTCCAATGGACCTTTTACGAAAAGAAAAACACAAGGAGACATACGAATCTTATATTAGCTTAGAATAACCTATTTTTTATTTTATTTTTTTGTTATTTTCGTTTGGGATTTCCGTCATAAAATAATAGATTGGTATTAATATGTCATTATTGTTTACAATCATACACAAATTATAATATTGTAAACATATTCATACCTACTGGCCGTGTCGGTTTGAAAAAGATTAATCGATTTTTTAACTCTGTTCGCTATGGATTATGTTGCAGTTAAAAAAAAATACAAATACCTGATTGTGGAAAAAATCCCGGATATTTTCATTTTATACGCAGGCTGTACTTAAGTGGAGTTTTAAACCAACGACTTTTATACGACCCAAGAGAAAATCACAGCAACTAGCATAGTAGGGGAGAACCGGGTAGCACCGCCCGACGGGCAACACAGCTCATCGCAATATTACTGAAATGATGCGATGTATTGGTAGTGCCATCTATTGGCCGGGTGCATAACTAACCAATATGTGGATTAATACAAGTAACAGGTTGAAAACTACATTTTAAACGTTCATTGGACCGACAACAGTTTTTCGAGGTTGTGCGTTTTATGTAAAGTCGGCTTTAAATTAACGGTAACAGTAAGTAGAGTAAAATGATCATTAAACAATATAATTTATATAAAGGGAATTAATCTTAGTTTATTGAACAGCATTGGTCTTTTAATATCTAGTTTGTATGTTTGTAGACAGTCTACTTTGTAAAAAAAGTCTAGTTTGCCTCGTTGGACAATTTCACGTCGCGTGCCTAAGAGACACTCATTTCGCAACTTATTGTATATATAAATAGCTATTTTGCTTTATTTTAATGGTGTCCAGTTGTCTCTCGGTATTTCTTATAACCATTTGTTTTTCTATAAATCTTATAACTGGCCGGAAATTTTAGGGTAGGTAGTTAAAGTTTCATACCTTGTTTTAAAGAGTTATGGTAATTTGATTTGCACCCTGGAACACTGCAGTTTTGTTCAGGGGCGGATGGGACACCTCGGACCAGCGCGGCAAGTCAATTGAAACGGCGCCGCGTCGTATCGATCCAATAAAAAAATAAAAAGACATAAATATGTATTTTTTAATCCACTTACGGCATATTTTTTATAATAACTCATAAATAAAAAACAAACTTCATTAATTACATTTAAAACACATTTAGGTGAAAAAAATATTTATTATTAATATAAAAATTAAATAAAATCTGGTTTTTTGCTTTTTCGATTACAGTACAATCTCGATAACGTGAACACAAAAATTCTAAGGAGTTCATATTAATGGAACGTTTATATTAGCGAAGTTTACAAAAAATACATATAAATACATATGTAACAAATTATTATTATTGTACCTAGCATACTACATAGTGTGTATTGATACAATAACCTAACTTAAGATACTTACCTAATTTTTTATATCAAAATAAGATGTTAATTTAGGTTGTGTTATTTTAGCAGAAATGTTTGACAATCTTTAGTTCAGGGACAGTTTTTTCCGCCAAAGCGACATAAGTTTTATCAGGTAGTAGTTGCCAATACAACTCAGTTTCATCACAGCGTTATACAGCTGGTGCTCATTTACTTGCAACCATCCATCGCTAGCTTTAAAATTAACATCATTCAAACTGGCACTTAAACTTAATGCTTTATCATATCTCCAGAAACTGGCGTGTTTCTTAGGCGTTGGGCAAGTAACCATTTATAAAGTAAAATTTCCATTTCTGGTATTGGCAGTTCAGGTTTTTTTACATTTTTTGGTTGGTTTTATTGTATTGGTTACTCGTCCAATAATTTTTTTACTTTTTCCCTTAATTGAGCAAACTGTAGATTTTGCAATTCCATATTTTTTTGACTGTTACTCCTAAACCTTTATTAACATCCTCTATGATTTTTGCTTTTTCGAAAAGAGAAAGGCATTTTGATTTTCCTTTTACTTTAACCATTTCGAACTGATTAATGCATAAAATTAAGTACGATTCTTTAGCACTGAAGATAAACACTACACTAATCTAATGTTCACTTCCACAAGCTACATATTATACTACAATTAGTGATGGGATCACTCGAGTGAAAAATAACCGATCACTAGATTTTTTCAATTATTTGAATTATTCGATTATCTTCGAAAATAACTCGAGTGACGAAATGAGTGACGACCATATGGATTTTATTTTTCAACGCGTCTCCAAAGTTGCTGCCCGCCTGTCAATCACTCACTGCGGCCAGAGCCATCTCGTAGCGAGCGGCTACATCGAGTGGTTTTCGGTTATTATTGGCAATATTATTCATATTAAATACTGCATTACGGGTTGCCTGCGTAAGATAATAAATATGATTTATTTAGATTTAAATACTGCATTACGGGTTGCCTGCGTAGGATAGTAGGATTTATTATAGTGGTGAGTATTCAGTATTCATAAATATCATAAGTTATGCAATATCGTGACATCTCAAGGTCAAGTAGTCAAGTGGTTAGTTAAATTAAATTGTAAGTTGTAAGATCTGGGAACCATGCCAAAAAATCCACTAATATCTCCGCCACATTTAATAATCCGCAAAAAATCAATCGATTAACAACACCGAGTCAGTTATTCCCAATACAAATGCTGTATATCAACATGAACGATGAACCGCCAATATTAATAATTAATATTAGCATTTGAGTGAAAAAAAATCGATTATCATTCGATTTTTTAAATCACTCGAATACTCGGTAGTCGATTATTAAAATAAGTCGATTTTTCCCAACACTAACTACAATGAATCAAGAAAGAAATGAAACTAAGGCGGCGAAACAAAAACAAACAAGATTTAACAAGTTGTTCATATTGCCGTTATTAAAAACTGTTCATACTACAGAGTGGTGAATGCAAAAATATTATGTTCATATTACTGAGTCGTTCATAAGAGTGCACATTTATGTTATCGCGATTGTACTGTTTTCAAAATTAATTCAAATTGTTAAAAAAGAAAAGAAAAAAGTTCGGAAACAGCGGCGGCGCCTATCGGCGCGTGAGGGACCGGCACGCCGGGAAATCTCCCGGTGTCCCGGTGGCATTTTTGTATCGAGCGTCCAGTAAGCCGCATTCGTGATGTTCGACCTCGGCACGTATCGAGCGTTCGGTACTACGACAACAGTCGGACTACTGTACGCTCGATTAGGCTGAAATCTTGTTTTTTTTTGGTTTTTGAATTAAAAAGAATGATCTGGGTAACAACGAACAAACCGGTTGCCAATATACATTTTAGACGGAATCTGTTCCTCTAGTTATCGCATTCTTATAATCCTCTACTTATAAGAAAAAAGCTAGAAAAAATTGATGGTTATCAGTCAAAAGTTGACAGTTGTCGTATGGTAGCTTGACAATCGACGATAGACAGACCTCGGTTAATGCGAAATTACCCGAATGCGGTGTACTGGACGCTCGATACAAAAATGCGTCCCGGTGGGTCCATCCGCCCCTGGTTTTGTTTCGGTATGATTATTTTAAAATAATGCCGTTGTCAATCAAAACAATCTAGTTTAATTTTCACTATTTACATGCAGATAATAATGTCGAAAACTATAATATTATAACACCGAAATTGTTTTTTGCTCTTAGGGTATTAGAAACACAAATATGAAGTGAGTATTACAACGAGTAATAAAAACTTAAATTTCCACAATGGTTTATGGAAAAAAACACGGTTTTTTAATTATCCAGTTAAAACAACATTAAACTATAATTTACACTATATTTAAAACATTTTACACACATAGTTTAAATAAAGGCGCAGTGGCGCAACCAGGGGGGGGCTGCCGGGCTGCAGCCCCTCTCCCCCCCCCCCCCCCCGAGCTTACAAACTTAGCCTATTCGTTTAATTGCAAACCAATTTTTCATGTCACGCCTTTTACTAATATTTTATATTCAGCCACATAATTTACATCAATCATGTTATCAATAGTGAAATTATACTACGTCTGACTGAATGGACCGACCGAAATACTTCCACTGACCACTGACGCATCTGGATTACTGGCCAGCATTATATAAGTCCCAAATTTGTGATCGCACTAATGTGTACAGAAAGAATATATGCCGCAAGATTCTACAAACAGTCGATTTAAACCTTTTTTAAGCATTACAGTTAGCTACTAACGTAACAGATCAAGTTAAAGAAATAAGAGGCCTGGCAGATGATAATTTTCAAAATATTTTTAAGGAAGCTCAAGATCTACTTTCGGAATACGATATTGAAATCAGAGTACCTAGACTACCGCCAAGACAAACACAAAGATTGGTTATAAAAACCGATTCCGCTGCTGAGTATTTTAAAATAACAATTTTTATTCCGTTTTTAGATGGCCTCATAGCAAATCTCGAGGATCGGTTTTTAAAACATCGAGAAACCCTTTAAAATTTTGAATGCCTTTTTCCATATGATAATCAAGATTTTGATAGTCAATTTAAATGTTTTTTGAAACTTCACAGCTTCTACAAGAATGAGTTCCTTGAAGAGTTTTCCATTAAAACGATGTTAAAAGCTGAACTTGAGCTGTGGTACAAAAAAATGCAAAAACAAAAACTGAAGGAAGATTTGGACAAAGTGTATCCCGAATGTGATGCCAATATATTTCCTAATATAAAAAGGCTTTTACAAATTTTTTTAACTTTGCCTATTACAACCGCCACATCTGAAAGGTCCTTTTCAAATTTAAAATATTTAAAGACATATCTGCGTAGCACCACGGAAGAGGACAGATTAAATGGTTTGGCAGTTCTTTATGCGAACCACGATGTTGATATTACCGTGGCAGAAATTCTGGACGAAAAGGCAAAAACAAAACGAAGAATTTTACTTTAATATTAGTATTATTAGTGATTACTTACAACTTATTGTATAAGGTTTTTGTTTTGTTTTGGTATAAGTATGATTAATATATGCATTACTTATTTTAAATACATTTTTACTAATTAAAATGAAATCTCTAATTTTTTTTTCATAAATATTTAGCTAGGGCCAGCGGCGTATTATTGCAGAAGTTTTAGGGGGCTGTCGCTCTCGTCAATCATACGTATTTTACCCAAAAAAGGGCGTGGCACCAAAAAATTTTTCGCCTGCGGCGCAAAAGAGCGGAGAAGTTAGGGCCCCCCCGAACTAAATTTCTGGTTGCGCCACTGTAAAGGCGGCTTTGAAAAACAATGGAATTCTGAAGCCGTAGGATTGTATGTATTTTATGTTTTATAAACTAATGACATTACAACTTTACATTAAAGCCATATTGCTGTTCAAAACCGTTCCATTGTTTTTCAAAGCCGTCTTTATATTTCTTTAGAAAAGTGGGTAATAATGTATAACGGTTTTAAATTTGCGATTGGGATTTAAGGCAAATTTTTCAGTAAAGTAAAGTACTCCTTTGAAGAAGCAACTGTGTTGCATTTTTTTAACACATTTAAATTTTTCGGCGTCAATTTTGAAATAGCATAGGAGGAACCACCATCGTTTCATTTGGAAAAATGGAGTAAACGTCAAGAAAACAAAATTTCATTTTTTAAACGCTTGTGAAACTTAGAAAGTCAATTATTATGAACGTCTTTTGAGTCATATTGCGAGAACGAGAAATTATGAGAATCTCCTCCCGAAGCGAGAGAAAACATCTTGCCAGATGCTATCGAGGCGAGATTTGGAAAAAATAATTTTTTTTTCAAAAAGTGCGAGATTCCTCGTCTTGTGAAACACTAATTTACTTTGCTCCCCCACCTCTTAACACATTGTTTGGTGCGTTATTCTCCATGCCATAAAGCTAATTCAGCCCCTGACATCATACCTAAGTTCTACCCCTGAAAAATCAACATGTTAACTCTCTCACTCGCGCTTTCCCAGTCATTTTAATAATGGGTGGTCTAATTTAGCTCTTCATAATAATGCGGCACAGTGATAACACTTTTCATTTGAATCTTAATCTTAAATTTTTTTTAATACTCTCGTTATACAGTGATTATAATGAAACTATTTTTCGGTGAATTAATTTTAATCCGACAGTGTCAGTCAAAAAGATTTTTTAATTAAAATGTTGTGTCAAAACATTCCTTTATTTGCTTTATGATCTTTTGAACGCCTAATTTAAAATTAATTTCTATTTACAAACGAAAGTTTAGAATTAAAAAAATGTTATTTGTGTTAGTGGAATTTTCTGGTATTTCGCCACTTTAAATGATGTTGGAGTTGGAATTCTGTATGGTTAAATAATTTTTTATTTACATCTCACATTTATAATTGTGACGACAGTGGCGGCTTAAAGAAAGGGACATGCCTCAAAGGCTGCCCTTTTCCCAAGGGTTAAAAGTCAAAGCCACGAAAGCCAGAGCCTGCATGGCATGGCTACTTTAATAGTGTACTTTTCACAATTGCGTGTTCACTTTTTGTAGTTATTATATTATTATTTTCTCAGTCTACTATTTACCGTCATTACACATTTTTTATTGAATTGTCCACTAAGGCTTTCATACTGGGATTCTAAATCTCGGATTCCGGAATCTTGGCTTCACATTTAACGTAGCGCTTAAGCAAAGCGTTTGGACGGCCGTCTTCTCGGAAACAGAATCGCTATTCTAAATTCGGAATCGCACTAATTTCAGCCGCCCGGCTACGGGATTCGAATCGGCGACAGGTCTAGCATTGGTTTATACAGGGTGATTCATTAAGGGTGGCGACCGGCCATATCTCGGAAACTACTAGGCATAGAAACTTGGAGAAAAAAAAATTATGATTAGAGCGGTCATGAGAAAATTCTGGAAATTACTTTTAAGTTCCTCATTTCGCTCAAGGGGGCACAATTAATTTTTTTTTTATTTAATTCTAAATTTCTCCGAAATTTCCTATATTAAGGTATAACTCTGATTACATCATTGAAAAGCTTAGACAATTCTGCATCATTTTGGTTTAAGGCTCATTGGCGTACCGGCCTTGATAAGAGTGGGGGAAGCTATTGAATGTGCAAACATTAAAATCGCTGTAACTTGTAAACGACTTATCCGATTTTACTAAATTTAAGCTTGTTTGAAAGGGAAAGGTAAGCATATTCAATTGCCGTATCCAATAGTACACGATAGTGTGTAATAAAATTGCTGGAGGGCGCAATTTGTAATAATAACAGTTTTTTCGATTTTATCCCGGAAATTCAAATCATACGGTATAACTATGACATCATTATCGAAAAGTAGATGAAATTTGCAAGAAAAGACGTGAAGACCGCAGTTCGATATCTTTGTTCGTTTCAGAGTTATTGCCAAAACAATAATTTTTAACACAAATTGCGCCCTCTAGCAATTTTATTAGAAATTATCTTGTACCATTGGGTACGACAATTGAAGATACTTACCTTTCTCTTCCAAACAAGCTTAAATTTAGTAAAATTGGTTAAGTCGTTTAGAAGTTACAGCGATTTTAATGTTTACAGTTTCACTTGATAAGAGTGGGAGAAGCTATTGAAAGTGTAAACAATAAAATCGCTGTAACTTCTAAACGACTTATCCGATTTTACTAAATTTAAGCTTGTTTGGAAGAACCTTCAATTGTCGTATCTATTGGTACAAGATAGTTTCTAATAAAATTGCTAGAGGGCGCAATTTGTATTAAAAACTAATGTATTGGCAATTACTCTGAAACGAACAAAGATATCGAGCTGCGGTTTTTATATTTCTTCTAGCAAATTTCATCTACTTTTCGATTATGGTATCATAATTATACCGTATGATTTGAATTTTCGGGATAAAATCAAAAAAACTATTATTATTACAAATTGCGCCCTCTAACAATTTTATTGAGAACTATTATGGACAACTAAATACGATTGGTAAAAGTGCATACATTTCTCTTCCAAACAGTCTTTAGTTTGCTAAAATCGGATAAGTCGTTTAGAAGTTACAGCGATTTAAATGTTTACACTTTCAACAGCTTCCCCCACTCTTATTAAAGTCGGTACGCCAATGAGCATAAGACCAAAATGATGCATAATTGTCCAAGCTTTAAAATGGTGTTATCAAACATATACGTTAATGTGGAATTTTCGGAGTTATGTAAAATTTTAAAATTTACTTTTCAATTACGCCCTCTTGCGGCAAAATGCGGAACTTAAAAGTAATTTCCAGAATTTTCTCATGACCGCTTTAATCATAATTATTTTTTCTTTAAGTTTCTATGCCTAGTAGTTTCCGAGATATGGCCGGTCGCCACCCTTAATGAATCACCCTGTATATTCAGGCGCGGATACAGGGGGAGGGGGGTAATTGCCCCCCCCCCCCCCCCTGATCAAGCAAACACTTTTCGGGGCACCCTTGTCAGTGTGGGTAGGCGAAAATCCCGAATATTTTTTTTTAACTATACGTCCAAATTTTAACAAATTTGGTCAATAATTTAGAGCAAAATTTTTAAAATCGACTATGTATTGAGATTTTTCACTACTGTCAGTTTTTTTCTCAAACAATGTTCTTATATCCATTAATTATAAAAATAAAATACTAACATTTTAGTAGGCATGTCCTACTTTAAGGAATAATAAAAAAATATGATTTCATAAAATTGTAATAGAGTTGCTAGATGTATAAAACTCAAAGCGCAAATCAAAACCCCGAAGGCGCCCGAAAGCGCGCCTGCAAAAGGGCCACATGATGCGAATAGGAAGTAGCGAAACATTTATTGGTTCTTATTCTTAAAGTTTTAGTATTTTTTTTATAATGCATAACAATACGTATAACAAGTAATAAATCACAGGGAGTAGAACCTAAAAACACCTCTAATAAAAATTAAAGGGCTAATTTTCATCTAATTTCATATTTTTTTTGGACAACAAATTAAAATTTTATGAAATTTTTATTTAGAACGAATTCTCTGGAAGGTAAAATCACAAAAATTAACCCCCTCCTAAATGCACCGGGTTGTTTTTGTAATTTTGTTTTGTATTTTTTATTTTTCCCACTTGAAAAGCAAGCACCATGATTCAAAAAAGGGGGAGCGTGGCACCCAAAAAATTTTCGCCTGTGGCGCTACTTTCTTTTTGCCCCCCCCCTTAGCAAAATCCTAGATCCGCGCCTGTATGTAAGCATTTTCACTGTGATTCTCGTTCAGTAGCCTCTTGCCAGCTCCGTATTAAGGGTCGTTTCTGTTGGGTTTACGAATGAAGAATTCAATATGGATGTTTTAAAAACTCTGTTCGACACTGACAAGTTTATATCGTCAATACAGGCACGTCCAAGCTTATGGGATACTACTGTTTTCTTAAATTTTTACACGGTAAAACGTATCCTCTTGCTGTATTACGTTCGCTGATTATTGGATGAACCCACATTCTACGTTTCCTAAGTTTTCTCTTTTTTTTACACACCATCTGATAATAATATAGCAACAGCGCTTCTTCTACTGCATTCATTTTAACAGTGAACAGAAGCGGCCCTGGAATTAATCGCCTCTCCACCAAATTGCCGAAACCGCTCAAGATTAGAAAAGTATGCATTCCGAATCTCGTTAGAATTCACGTGAGATTCTGAATCCCAGATACTGAATCTCGCATTCAGAATTCCAGTATAAAGGGAGCATTGGTTTTTTTTTTAGATTAATATTTGTAATATGTATTTAATTTTTGTTTAATTTAAATAAATATTTTTAGTTTTTGCTTCTTTGTTTTATGCTATTGTAAAAATACTTGGTTATACAACAGGACTTACTTGTTACCTATAGGTCGGTACAGGTTTTTATTTTTTAAATATTTGTGATTTTCGAACGAAAATCACAATGAATAATTACACTAATTTTAACTTATAGAAAATTAATTCAATTTTCAGAAAAAACTATAAAATTAAAAAAAAAATCTTTTGTATATCTTTATTGTTCGCAAAATGTTTACATCAATGTTCATTTTCTTGCTTTATAATTATATTTTCCTAATTATCTCATAGATATAAAAGATATTTTATGATACAAAAACATTTATACCTATACAGGGTGTCTCACGGTCGATGGTACCTTAGACGTTTCTGACGAACCAGTAAAGGAATCGTTCTGAGAATTTGGTCGCGTACATAAACGGACATGCTCTACCAACCTAAAATATTTTTAACAATACAGTGTTGCCTCTTCTACACAAAAATAATAGTAACTTCGATTTTTTAAATGCAACACCATATATTTTATTTTATTTTCGAAACCTCCATTACTTTCCTTACAATTTTTATTAACTCTACTCTTTACATACCTCTTACCGTTTCTAAGATATAAATTAATTTCCGTTTTTTTTGTCCGAAAACGTCACTTTTAAAAATACTGATAATTTTGAACTCTAAAACACTGAAACACTGATATTTGGTAAATAGTTAACTATACCATAGGGCTCTTTGCCCTAGTCCCAAATCTTAGTTGCAATATACAGGGTGGTTGAAAAATACACTTATTCTGGTAACTTGAAAAAGTGACCATAAGTCCTTTTTTTCAAATGTAACACCCTGTATATTATTACGGATTTGAAAAGCTGCTAAAATTTTACTTAATCCTTGTATATCATACACCTAACTAACTAGTTTAACCATTTTTTTGACGTATTAAGCATAATTTGTAAAAATTGTTATACAATTCAATTTTTATTCGGTTATTAGTAAGTTAGCCATGACAAAAACTGATGTTTACGTATGTTACTATGGTTATCGTTTTGACATTTCATTAAGTTTAGATACAAGATAGAAATACACTTTAAAGTCATGGAAGAAAACTATACAAATGCAGTTCTTATGAATTTATTTATTTTATTTGGACAATGTGTGTTTGCATTAACATGCAAAAAAACATTAAAACTAATTTTTTTTTAAATCCATGCAGTCAACACCCGCATATTAAAGTGTTTGGATGTAAACGGCCAGCGTTTTGAACATCTGTTAAAATAGCATTTTATTAGTTATAATTTTAGTAGTCATACGTAAACATCAGTTTTTGTCATGGCTAACTTACTAATAACCGAATAAAAATTAAATTGTATAAAAAATTTTACAAATTATGCTTAATACATCAAAAAAATGGTTAAACTAGTTTGTAAGGTACAAGTATAATATACAAGAATTAAGTGAAATTTTAGCAGCTTTTCAAATCCGTAATAATATACAGGGTGTTACATTTGAAAAAAAGGACTTACGGTCACTTCTTCAAGTTACCAGAATAAGTGTATTTTTCAACCACCCTTTATATTGCAACTAAGATGTGGGACTAGAGCAAAGAACCCTATGGTATTAGTTAACTATTTACCAAATTTCAGGGTTTCAGTGTTTTAGAGTTCAAAATTATCAACAAAAGTGACGTTTTCGGACAAAAAAAAAGGAAATTAATTTATATCTTAAAAACGGTAAGAGATAAGTGTAGAGTAAAGTTAATAAAAATTGTAAGAAAAGTAATGGGGGTTTCGAAAATAAAATAAAATATATGGTGTTGCATTTAAAAAATCGAAGTTACTATTATTTATGTATAGAAGAGGCAACACTGTATTATTAAAAATATTTTAGGTTGGTAGAGCATGTCCGTTTATGTACGCCACCAAATTTTCAGAACGATTCCTTTACTGGTTCGTCAGAAACGTCTAAGGTACCATGAAGTACCATCGACCGTGAGACATCCTGTATATATAAAAATTTTCAACAATCATTTTGTAAGTAGTAAAAGTGGACAATTTAAATTAATTTTCTTTTCTTTATACCTTATTGCGTCTAAACAATCATTTTTTAGTAGAAAAACTGGACAAAAGTCATGGTCTAACTTTAATATTTCTTGATTAAAGTTAAATTTAAAGTTATTCGGTAACAGTAGAGGGGGAAATATTCATTGGCTCGTATATTATTTCATGCCAGTCGTTATATGAACATTTATTGTAACAGTAATAAAATATCAACAGGAAATATAATGCAATAAAAAAGTGGTTTCAATAGTAGGTAAGTATGTACCTACTGCTTGCAATAACTTCATAAATTACAAAATGCTGATAAATTTCAAACATTCTCAACCATTTTTTTTTTTTAAAAAAGAATTTTTAATCCGTTTTCATTAGACAGATAATTTGTCATAATAACGATAAAAATGTAAATTTTCATTAAAGACCCTTTTTTATTACCAGAAGACTAAAGATTATTAATAATACCAAGAAAAAAAATCAGGTGTGATAAAAGAGAAAAAATGAAGGTATTTCGAATAATCTTGTTAATTGACCTTGCAAAACGATTTACATCTTTTTTCTTTTGCCGCGATTTGGAATTTGTCATTTATAAGATTAAAAATTGCCAGTAAATTATTTTTTCCTGCTATTATGCAACTGTTATTTTTATTTTGAAGAAGTAGTCCATACTCAAAGTGGAGTTAAATGATATAGAAAAAAGAAAAGCACAATGTCTTTCTCCACAATTTTTATTTGAAAAACTGGGCGAACCTAGAATAATTCATAATAAATTTTAATCGACATGTTTCGAGTGTAGAAACACTCATCATCAGGAAACGAAGAAAATGGTACAAATTTTTTAAAAACCTTTTTAAATATTTATTTTGCACTATAATGTGTGCGAATTGACTCCTGCGGGAGTAACTGGGCCGTAACAAGCCTGGTACCCCAACGGTATTTTATTTCAAGCTAAATGGTAAGCCAATCTACCTCTTTATTATATTTAATTTATTTTCACACATTCCCTGTTTTTTATCTTTTACAGAAAGCATCTACATGATTTTTAAGAAAAACTTTTTTTTTTCTTTCCTCTTATTTTTCCACTTTTACATATGTCTCCGACACAGCTGAATTGAACTAAAGATTTTTTATTACTTACACTTAAATGATTTCTACAAGGTCTTTTTAAAATTCCCTAATTTTTCTTTTTTCTCTTTATTTCCCACCCAAGACAGTGGCTTGCAATGGTCCTTGACTTTTCAGTGTGCTGAGATCTTTTCTGTTTTTTGACTATTCAAATTGTTCACTCCTTGTATGTACCATTGAAAGCTCCATTACGGCTTAGTTTCACTTGTTATTTTCTCTACTGCTAACAACATCAGTATTGTATCATTTCCCTCATTTTCTAATGATGAGTGTTTCCACATGCACTCGAAACATGTCGATTAAAATTTATTATGAATTATTCTAGGTTCGCCTAGTTTTTCAATTAAAAATTGTGAAGAAAGACTTTGTGCTTTTCTTTTTTCTATGTTATTTTTATGTTTCCAGACAGATAGTAAAAAAAAATCTCTCATATCTCATCCTATATAAAACAAGAAATCGGGATATGCTAACTAAAATGTTAAAAGGTATTAAGTCAAGGAAGAATTTAGCTTTTTGGTGTGAGAAGTAATGCTTTAAAAAGAAAAATGTTAAGTGGGGAGGAGAGGTATACAGATAGTAGTAACGACTTTCGCTTGAAAAAATAGTGATAGAAAAAAGTTCTAAACAATTTTTTTTTCAAAAACATTTAACAGAATTGATTGAGAAAATATATATCTAATTGGAAAATCTATATTATTTCAACTCTTGTACCGTGCGAGCAAAAATTATTTGCATCAAAGAGGGCTTGGATTAAAAAACGTAGAGCTTGGTTTAGATCACAATGATATGGGAACGATATATCTAACCAAATCTAGGTTAAAATTTTGTCAAATTCATATTATTACCTGATATGCCAAACTAATGAGTAATAAAATAAGTAGACAAATACAAATTTATTTTTGTTGTTGATAAAATTATAATACTTGCACTTTATAAGGAAATAAATTTAGCTGCTTCTTAAGAATAGTCCTGAATGTTCCATAAGATCTTCCCACTTCTTGGGACAGGCGTCTTATACAATTTGTTGGCGTATTTTGCATTATTTCACGAACGTTTGCAACAAGTTCTTCTGTTCTTACAGATGGTCTTCCTGCTCCTTTTTTGTGTTGTATAGAACCTGTTTCCCTAATCTTTTCAGGCAATGATAAAAGTCCCCAGCAATAAAAGCAACGTTAGGAAAATGTTCGTGAAAATCGTCCATGCACAAACCCGGATTGTAATTGCCACTCAACCCCGTTTCGAAAATACGCTTCAACCATGAATGTTTTGTGCTATTCCGTAAAACCCATTGTGTGAATTGTTCAAGAAATTGGAAAAATTAGCGATGAATCAAATTACTTGTAACGACTGTCAAAGATGACGGAATAACTGATTGATTATTAATTCAGGTAGTTACTGACACCCAACAGGTATTAAGCTCTACGGCTAAGCATTACGTCCTTAGATGTAAGGCCCTCTTTGATGCAAATAAATTTTGCTCGCAGGTTTGTGACATGTATAAAAAATTCACAGATCTTGCATCTTACGCAAGTATCATAGGCGTATTGAAAATACCTACCATATAATATTACTTAGAAAAACGGATTGCATTTATTTATTGTAAACATCCGAAGGGACACTTTCGGATTCAGAATCTCCCATATTTAATGTATTTTTGGCCAACACTTTGCATACAATAGAAAATTAGACGGCAATAATGACGTTGTCAAAATCGAAATTGAAACAATCAAAAATGCGGTTACCATCGACTAATATGGACACCTGAAAATTTTAAAAATTACGAATATCTGATATCAATGAAATTTAGACGAATAAAATCTATTTGCACTGTCGTAGATTAAATTTTGAATGATACACGTTCGATATAAACTTTGTTAATGAAACTTGTGCAATTAAACCACTCGGCTGACTCGGACGCCTCGTGGTTTAACGTTGCACACGTTTCATTATAGTGTTCATATCGAACTAGTATCATTAATAACTATAATGTAAGAATATAGAACAATAATAAAGATAATCTACTTTTTATTATATCCAAATAAAGTTAATATACTTATTCAAAATTCAAACACACAGTATAATATTTAAATAGTATTAATATTTGGTCTAAATAAACATCCTGATAAAGCCGACGGAAGATCCCGTAACATGAAAGTAGGTACTGGCCGATTCAATACTAACTACTATAACTGTTCTCTCTCCCGGCCATATCAATATCAACAAATATAATAATAATTGCCGAAACCCAAAACAAAACAATATTAAAGCTCACCAGATGATGTCATCGATCATGTGCTGCTCGGATCACCGCCGTGTTATTTTGCCAAAGTCCTAGCCTAAACAAATCAAACCCATATAGTAAAATAGTAATAATATTTGGTCTAAATAAACATCCTGTTAAAGCCGACGCCGCTTGTGTTTCTTTATGTCCTTAATTTTGGGCTATGCAACCTTGACCTACCTACACCGCAGACGAGGTCAAGTCTAGCGTTACGCTCTAGCATGTCGTTGCATGTCGTTGCATGTCGTTTGTTTTTCATGAAACAGACCCGTATATACGAACCGAGTAGTATTTTCAATACTAAAAATGTTCAGAATTGATCGCAGAATCCAAAAATATAAAAATATACAAACGATTCTTGATCAAGAAAGCGGTACTCTGTATAAAAGGCTGCTCCGTTTCTTTACTACAACGCTGTCTATTATCGAGGAAAGTGCCGATTTTTAAAAATAGGATGCCGAAAAAGCTGAACGAGCAATGCCGATGGCAACCGTTGGATCCACTGAGGAATAAAAGAATTGGTCGATATGTAATTCTGTGTTTTCAGGCATTTTTGATACCCGTATTAAAGGAAAACAACAACAATAATTATTTGATTCTTGCATCAACTACGATCTGTAATAAATTTATAGTTAATAATTTTTTTCTTTATAATAGGTTGTAACACAACGTAAAATTGTAACTCATCATGACATCGATTTGATACAGCAATTCCATTGTTGTTTGAGGTTAAGAAATAGTTCAATTTGACATGCTCATCGCAAGCAAATTGAATTATATGGAGTTTTAGTTATAATATTTCAATTTTATTATTGCCCAAGTCGAGTAACAAGAAATGGGAGAGGTTGCATTTTTATTGAGGTCATGACGATGAATGGGCTTTTTCACTAAATTTTGATCCTATAGGGCATGTGCACTAAATGACAGTCGCCCTGAGGAAAAATATTAGTGATGGGAAAAACCGAGTTATTTTAATAACCGACTACCGAGAATTCAAGTGATTTTAAAAACCGGATAAAAACCGGTTTTTCACTCGTATTCTATATTATGGGAATATGGGCGGTAGTTCGTCGAACAACTTCTAAAAAAAGAAAAAGGTCCCCAGTTCCATAAAGTACTAAAAAATCATTTGATTACTCAATACATCTGCCCCGTAAACTAGTTTGTGTAGCCGCAATGAGTGAATGAATGACATGCGGGTTTTCGTTTCATAAGTTTCCTTCCATTTTTGATAACAATGGATACCTGTGAATTAACGATAAAAACAGGTTTTGCTTTTCCTCAGGGCGTCTGTCAAATTTGACTAATGACGTCACGTGCACATGCCCTATCGCATAGAGTAAAAGAAAAGAAAATTTTCTAAGGTTTAAAATTTTCAATTTTTTATTGAGAAAATAAATAAACAAGATACGGTTTTTAATAAAAAACACTGACGTCACATCTGCCTCAACCCATGAGACTGAGTTATTCAGCTGAAGGTCGAACGCCGCATCTACCTGAATATCGAGCGGGTTGTTTTCTATTTTAAAGCTGTATTCAGTTTATCAAAACAAAGATAGCAATATAATCCGTCGAGGCTGACGAATAAAAGAATTGCGCGGATAATGGGATGACGTAGTAAGGTTTTGATCTCATGTTTTCAAATTTTCTGCTTTCGCGGCGTATTATTATAGGTTTCTAGGAAAGGTTTGTGAACCTCTAGGAAGATTGGGATTTATTTTCAATAGGTTCTAATTCAGGATGTTTATGCTGAATATGATGAATTCGATTATAGTGAAAAGGCCCATTGAATGGATTTGAAAATCAGACGAATTATACGCTATGAAAATGATCGCATGGCATGTTAGGCGTCAGCGCAGATAAAGGGAAAAGTGGGGAACGCACGCCTCTCCCACTAGTGAAAATATTGCAGTTATTTTTGGAAAAATTTCTGCCTGCAGCTTTGCTTTGCTCAAGTGATGGTATAGTCCATCCAAGCCAAATAGAATTTTTAAAGACGATGTTTCCATCGAAATAAACGTATTTTTAAAATGGCAATAAAAAATACAAATAAAACCGCAAACCAACTATATACCAGGATTGCTCACTACTACTAAATACTACGCGCTAGGCGGTCAGATTTTAGGCTTACTCTTCAGTTAAAAAAGGTTGAACAGTCGCGGTCGGCATTCCGTCTGACTGGTTTCTGGTTTCTAACGCTTTGTCTCTTTTCCATTTATAATATTATAGTATCATCGCATGCTATTTAATTGAGATGTTATTTTAAAACGGTTTGTTTCTAGAAGAGCAGTGTCATGTGTGGACGTGTTTCGATTGTTTCCGAGTTTTCGTTAAGATAAGTATATTTTTATTATAATAATGTCTTTTTGGCGCCCGTTTGATGTAGATGAACGGGAATTATTAAATGTTGAATTATACCTTCGCTAACGACCGCATCGCTAGCCGAAAAATGTTCGGAGTTTAATAAAGATTTACATGTTCAAAGTCAACGAATAATTTTAAATATTTACGGGTGTTTAAAGAAAGAAAATCCGGAACAGTTAGATAAATTCATAATAAAAAGAATTAACGAATTAACACTACTTTCGATATCTACAATTTATCGCGTAATTAAGGCAGGAGATGTTACACATCATTCGGTAAAGCGCAAAAAAAATAACCAACAGGTTCGGAAAGTTGACGATGCAACAAAAGATACTATTCGACGAATTGTTTACAATTCATACAAGGAAAATGCGGTACCGACATTACAAATTATTTGGGATAAGTTACGCGATTACCCTGATTATAAGTATCAGTCATTGGAAACGCTTCGGAGTATTTTATTAAATTGCGGATTTAAACATAAAAAAAATTAGTAATCGAATGGTAATAATGGAGTCACGCCGTCTCGTTGAACATCGTCAAGAATATTTGCGTAAAATAAAAGAATATCCCGAATTAAAAAGGTATATAGTATATCTAGATGAGACATGGTTTGATACTCATGATGTTGTTCAGTACGGTTGGGTAGATGAAACTCAAAATTGTAGCTTAAATACACCGTGTTCAAGAGAAAAGCGCATAATAATACTTCATGCCGGAGGTGAAAACGGTTTCGTGCCCAATGCATTGCTTTTGACGGCCAAAAATATATCAACATCTTCTGCCGATTGTCATGAAGATATGACTGGAGATTTATTTGAAAAATGGTTTGTCCATCAGCTCTTACCAAACATTCCACTAAACTCAGTAATAGTCATGGACAATGCATCATACCATTCGCGTATATTAAAGAAAACCCCGAATAATAATACTAAAAAGGAGGACATTGTAAATTTTATGAGGAGTAAAAACATGAAAATTTCTGAGAAGGTCCGGGAAAAAAAAGAATTACTAAAAATGATAAAGAGTCGAAATTTTAAAAATGAATACATAATTGATAATCTTTGCACTAGACACGGCCATACTGTATTGCGTTTACCTCCTTATTATTGCATATTTAATCCTATAGAAATGATTTGGGGCACTATAAAAAAAGTCTTCGTAAATGTAATCAGTCACCAACACTAAGCGCAATAGTACTCGATAATATTCGGCAAGTAGTAAGTGAACTAAGCCGCGATATTTGGAAAAACTGTGTGGCCCACGTTATAAAAAAAGAGGGGGAATATCTTATTTTACCGCCAGTAGCACCACTAGTTACTCAAAATGCGAATGAATCCAGTTCCGAATCATCTGACGATTCCAACAGCGTATGAATACATATTTTTTTATTTTAGATTTGATTTTTTGATTCGATTTAAAAGTTTTAACAATGATTAATATTCTTATAAATACAGGATGGGATTGGAAAGGGTGTAGGGGAGAAGGGAGCCCTTTTTTGCGACCAATTAGCAATTTCTACGCTTGATTACAACACGCGCCTTCAGAAGTTTTGATTAAAGTAATAGGTAAATTATTTTTGCGCTCGATTTGACAGGTTTCTAAAATGCTTACCATGTTTAAACTGGATTACATATAATTATCAAAAATAATATATTTATTGCATTAATTTAAAGTCATAATTATCGTTCGACGGCACGCCCATGGATACATTTATTTCGGTGGCGAAACATCGTCTTTAAAAATTCTATTAGGTTTGGATAGACTTTATTCGGAATTTTAAACCTCATCCGAGACTACCAAATCGAACCGGACGCTCGCTGTTCCAATGGTTTGTATCTAGTAAAGGGCGAAATATATGCATTATTGCAATTTTATAATAAAATGCATATTTTTCATAAATTATTATTTTAAGAGCATATTTTTATGTTTTCGGTTTTTTTTTTAAACATTGGAGGTTTAATGTCCAGTTCGGTACCTACTTCAGGGATTTCCTCATCTGAAGATTATAATAATTATATTTACATTTTGGTTATACAGGAGGTATTTAGTGTTTGCAGGTATATTATTGTCACTTAATAATCCGTTATTATTACCTGCTTAACAAACTGTATTTATAGCGATCCAGAACCTGTAATTACCCGGTGGGGAACATGGACCATTTTCGTAAGGTAATGTTATTTGCAAAACATAAGTAGGAGATAAGGGGAAATACACACATATTATTCAAAATTATTTAAGATATCGTAAACAATTTGTTCAAATTGGGGAAAGAAAAAGTCCGGAGAAAAAAATAATATGTGAAGTTCCATAAGGATCCGTATTAAGTTCATTATTATTCTTAATTCACATTTATTCCATTCCCAAATCGAACTTAAAGGGCAATATAAAGCTATTTGCAGATGATACAACAATTATTTATTTTGCTGAAACTTTCGCAGAAATTTATTTTGATATTAATAATGATTTAATTATACTTCTTTCTTCGCTTCAAACAAATAAACCCACGATAAATTTTACAAAATCTTCTTTTATGTTTATAACTAAAAATAAAATAAATTCTATTATCAGCCCCTTACCTTTTATTAATGAAAATATTCAATATTCAGCAACGACATTTTTAGGATTAGTTGTAGACGAAAATTTAAATTGGATAGGCCATATCCAGTATAATATAAACTCGATATCTTCTTTGGTATCTGTTTTGTACAGAGCTATCGATATTACATTCCTTTGAAATACTTAAAATATATATATATTTTCATTAATATATTCAAAATTACAATACTTAGCTTCTGTATGGGATCTGCTTGTTTATCAAACTGAAAACCATTACAAAAATTGCAAAATAAAGTAATTAAATGTATACACAAATTATCACATTTAGAACCAACTGTTAATCTATATATACCGAAGAAGTATTTACACGTTTAAAACATTTATAAATTAAAAAATTGTATTCTATTTTACACTATTATTTTAAAAGAAAAAAAAATCAAACATAACACTTCAGGAGAATAAGACATTACATGATCATAACACCAGACATTGTATAAATTATTAAACTATACCAGTAAAAAGTAATTTCGAAAAAAAATCGGCTTTATATGACGGAATAATTTTCCAAAAAATATCAGAAAAATTAAAAAATTGGCAATTTAAAAAAAAAATTTAATGGCTGTTATTTTCTATATTATATTGTCATTTTCGATGTAATTGACTGTAAAAGTTAATTTGAGATAAAGGCATTTTTAAAGAAAAAAAAAAGGAGAAAACTACTAAATGACTTAAAATGTTGTATAATATGTATCTTTCTTTAATCAACTTTGTGTTGGTTTGTTTCAGATTTTTCGGGTCAGTTTGTTTATCATTTCCTTTCTTACCGTTGCAAACTGGTCCCTTAAGAAAAAAAGATACATACACGGAATCCGGAACCACCTTTAATAAGATTTCATTAAAGAGATACGAAAGTTGCAGAGGACTATTATTCTACGCAGAGAATTTCAGTTTCCTCAAGGTGGAAGGCATAACTAGAAGGATACTATTAAATTGTTGTAACGGTCTCCCGCCATGGGATCGCATGGAAATAATTACAATAATTAGCTAAGAGGTAATTTATATGCAATTTCTAAGGGTACTAATCATAACACATTATTTCATTATACGAGGGATCTTGATTAACTGCTACTTAATATATCTAATAATTTAATTTTAAATAAATTATTATAATTAATGTTCACGTTATAAAGGGAAGCCAACTTTTAAAGCAGGTTTTCCCAGCATTATGGTAGCTCTGCATTAATAACAAAACAATTAAAGAATATTTCGAAATTTGCGAGCAAATTTAATGAATGACTATTTTGTACCACTTTTCCTATTCCTGAACTTCACAATCCAAATTTTATGTTTCTGGATTCTGATGATATGACAGAAGATATAATAATAGTCAATCAGTTATTCCGTCATCTTTGACAGTCGTTACAAGTAATTTGATTCATCGCTCATTTTTCCAATTTCTTGAACAATTCACACAATGGGCTTTACGGAACAGCACAAAACATTCATGGTTGAAGCGTATTTTCGAAACGGGGTTAGAGTAAATGGTAAGTGGCAATACAATCCGGGTTTGTGCATGGAAAATTTTCACGAACATTTTCCTAAAGTTGCTTTTATTGATGGGGATTTTTATCATTGCCTGAAAAGAACCGTGGCTGTGTTCAGGGAAACAGGTTCTATACAACACAAAAAAGGAGCAGGAAGTACTCTCAAGCAGTAAGAACAGAAGATCTTCTTGCAAACGTTCGTGAAATAATGCAAAATACGCCAACCAATTGTATAAGACGCCTGTCCCAAGAAGTGGGAATATCTTATGGAACATGCAGGACTATTCATAAGAAGCAGCTGAATTTATTCCCTTACCAAGTGCAAGTATTCCAAAAAATACAAACCGCAGATTTTGGAAGACGCAGGAATTATTCTCAATGGTTTACCCAAAATTTATTGGAAAGAAATGATTTATTAGACCTGACATAGAGACAATATTTTAGATCCATCTGTGGAGCAATTACTTGACGACGAACTACGTTTTCGATATTTTCAGCAGGACGGTGCAACCGCCTGCCACCTTTAGTAACCTAAAATTATGAAAGGGCGATAGACTGAACTAATGCCCATCTGAGTTTTAGCATTTGGTGTAACTAAAGTTGGTAATTTGTTTTTATTTAACGAAATATAGTGGATATACCTAGAGTAAACCCGGGCAAAAGTCCGCACCGGGGTAAAAGTCCTATTGCTTACAGCGCCGCCGCGTGTGAAGTAATTCTTTCATCCCGTCTACCAAAAGAATAGTAGTGGTAGAATGGTAGTTTGTTTGTATTCCAGTGTGAGTTAGGTGATTACCGAATGTGCACGCTTCGAGAAAATGAGGTAAGTCATAAATTTCAATTTTTAATGTAATTTTCTGTACGTGTATCGTAAGTAGTAGATTTAATAAAATAAGTGACAATAAAAAAATTATGCAGTAATTTCGAAGAGTGATATTAAAGCTTTCATAATCTCCACTGGACCAGTTTTAATCTTATTCAACATGGCGGCTACATTCCTTAATATATCGCCAGACACTTCGGGGCAAAAGTCCGCTTGTTTTATTTTTCTAAGAATTATAAATTTATATGTGGTGTGGTGACCTATGTATGTTCTAAGTTATGGCGTGTAGATAAACACAACCTATATAAATTCCGTTTGCGCACAAAATTTAAATTATTTAAGTACAGCAAAGGGATCCAGGAAAGTATAGATTTTAGTCACGGCAACCTCTGCTTTCATGTTTGGTTCATCTTTCTACTACATAGTAAAAACCAAATTCTAAATGATATGTCGTTTATGCCATTTAATAAACTAGGTGCGGACTTTTGCCCGGGTTTACTCTATATAATTTTTTTAGAATTTATTTCATGGTGACCTAATATACTTTAGCAAAAAATAGATTTCTACCACCTTTAGTAACCTAAAATTAGGAAAGGGCGATAGACTGACCTAATACTCATCTGGGTTTTAGCATTTGGTGTAACTAAAGTTGGTAATTTTTTTATTTAACGAAATATGATGGATATACCTATTATGTATATATATATATTTTAGAATTTATTTCATGTTGAACTAATATCTTCATTGGCAAATATCTAATGATATCCACTAATAAGCAAAATAATAACGAAATAAATTTAATTATTATAGGTTACATCTAATTAATTCGTCACCTTCCTATTCACGCCGAAACTATTAGCTACTTACTTACGCAATTTTTTCGACGACAGATTGATCGGTTTTCGATCAGACATTGAATTCCTACCTAGATCACTATGTTTAAGGGTTATGGATTACTTCGTTTTTCCTCATTTAAAGAACACTATTTTTAAAACACCAGTTGCAAATTTAGAACAATTACAAGAAAGGATAATCCAAGAAAGTGGTAACATTTCTCCAGAGATGCTGGTCAACACTTTCGAAAATATGAAGAGACGTGAATTTTTGCTTGGAGCATGGCGGTGACCAATTTTAGCAATTTAAGTAATTATTTTTCTTTTTCTTTCTGTATATTCTTACTTTGTTAATTTTGTAAACAACAAAAATAAATTTGTATTTGTCTACTTATTTTATTACTCATTAGTTTGGCATATCATGTCATAATATGAATTTGACAAAATTTTAACCTAGATTTGGTTAGATAATAATATGGTCCCCATATTGTGACCTAAACCAAGCCCCACGTTTTTTAATCCAAGCTCTCTTTGATGCAAATAATTTTTGCTCGCATAGTACAAGAGTTTCGCCGCCCAAATATTGTAGCTACGAGCCAATCAAGATGGGCATGTTTCGACAATGCTGCGCTGCGGTATTATAATTTATGTTCGCGGCGTAGTACAAAGCCGCCAAAATGCCATTGGCTTTTAAATACAAACAGCTAGATTAGTTCTCAGTGAGCGCTGGGTTTGACATAATGAAAATGACTAATGAATTGGCCTTTTTATTTTTTTTATCTTATTTCATTTTCAATAAAATAAGTAGGTAATAATAAATTTTAAAAATATTTATTAAAAATTATTGAACAAATTTGGGCGTGGTCAAAAAAAATTGCCTGCGGCGCACTTCGCCTGCGGCGGGTTTTTAGTGCACCCCAAGTTAATAAGTCACAAGTCGCCACTGCTAGGACCCTACCTCCCGCTTTTTAATATTTTAAATTTGGCAGCCCCCAGGCCTAACCTCTGGCTCGCGACGGCCCTGGGCACAGCCGAAGGTTCGGCCGATTTTTAGCCGAAACCGAAACTAGTAATAATATTAAATTAATAATAAATAGCACATGATAATAAATGAAATGTTTGTGGCAATAAGAGAGTTAATTAACCTAAACTGGTTTATTCTACTCATCGTTCAACTTAAATAATAAACACCAAGAAAATTTAGTCTCTGAAACCTGACTCGTGAGCTTCCTATGGCCCACTACAGAACTGGGAACTTATAGGAAAAAACTAGTATCAGCTGTTATTGTCACATGTGGGTGCCAACTGTCGAAATGCTTTGTATAAAAAGGTGATTCTATTATTAAAACGTCTCAGCATCTGGTGGATCCCCTGTAAACATGGAATAATTGGAAAAATTGCATCGATTGCAAATTCTTGCTGAATTAGACCTAAAGCTCTCGAAGTATAATTGCAAGTAATTTGTAGATGCGTGTGGTAATTTCACCGATTTTAATCAGTTTAACACTGGTATCTACTTAATTGTTGTGTTAAGGTAATTTTACTAACTTATTGAATGTTTTTCATGCTTATACTGGGTGTCCGGTAAAAGGAGGTCAATCCATTAACCATATATTATTGAGCAAAGATAATAGGACGTTTATAATGTCATTTTTCATTTTTGACCCTCATGTTTGATATACTTTCAGTCCTTCCAAAGTTTCCAATTGCTCGCATACTTGACACTTGCGACTCATCTTAATTAGGCTTTAAAAATTATCACAAAACACTAAAACCCCAGCAATTATTACATAAAACCGATTAGCTGTAGAAAAGTTCAGACCGCTGTCAAAGAAAACACACAGAAATGAATGATACAACGTAATCATCTTTGGGGGCGGATCTCTTACTGCAGCGTCACCATACTGCACAAGTTTCCTAAGATTTAAATTTCCCATATCATATCAATACTTTTAACAGCTTAAGTTTGGCAAACAAAGTGGAGGGGCAAAATTTGGATACTGAATTATTTCAGAATACGATTTGGGCAATATGTTCATTTGCTATTGTTTCATCTATAGGTACTAGAGTATTGGGCTAAACTCACTTAAAAACTTAATAAATTTCATGTGCAGTGTCCAAAGTCATTTAACAAATAAAGGGTTTTCCAATAAGAACGATATAATTTCAAAATGAAATAAAATTAAAATAATTTCAGATACAACAAAACGTTTTTTATTATCTTAAAGTATAGTCGATAACATTTATGTTTTGAATAACACATCGTTTAAATGTCCTCCGCGACTTCGTGTACACGAGCGAATTCGACGAACCCAATTTTCGATGACTTTATGCAATAAATCGGGCGTGATCTGACGAATGCAGGGTTCAATGTTCAACCTTAATGCATCAAGTGTTTGTGGTATGTTTTCATAAACCTTAGATTTCAAATAGCCCCACAAGAAGTAATCTAAAGGAGTTAAATCACAGCTTCTTGGAGGCCACTGAACAGTAGCATTCCTTGAAATTATCCTTTCGTCAAACTTTTCTTGCAGTATATCGATAGTTTCATGAGCAGTGTAACATCGTCTTGCTGGAACCACATATCCTCCAAATCAAGTGCATCTAAATTTGGCCACAAAAAATTTAACTGCATCTCCTGCCTTATTTTGGAAAAAAATGGTCCGATGATGCCACCATACCATAAACCACACCATACAGTTACCTTTAGCGGATACAAAGGCTTCTCATGAATCTGTTGTGGATTGTTTTCACACCAAAAACGGCAATTTTGCTTGTTAACGTATCCACTTAACCAAAAATGAGCTTCATCTGAAAAGATCATTTTTTTGGCAAAATTAGGATCCCTTTCAAGTTGTTCTAAACTCCAAGCAGAAAATTCTCTGCGCCGACGATGGTCCAGTGGCTTAAGTTCTTGGGTCAAAACAATCTTATACGGGTGTAAATTCAAGTATTCTTTCAAAATACGCCAAGTTGTCGTTTTTTTAATCCTTAACTCTTGAGCACGACGAGGAATTGATAAATTTGGATCCACTGCAACACTAGCTCTTACAGCAGCAATATTCTCAACAGTTCTTGCGTTTCGATGTCTTCTTGGTGTTTTTACATCGTGAAGAGTAAAATTATTTTCAAATTTCTCAACGATGCGACGAATGGCAAGCAAAGGAGGACGATTATTTACACCAAAGTTTTCGCGAAGTGCGCGATAAGTGTTCACAAAATATCGTCTATTTTCGTAAAATTTTTGGATAATAACAAACGTTCTTGAAGCGCGTATTTAGCCATAATAAATTGTTATAGTTTACTGACAATAACTGACAACTGGTGACAGGTATAACTTTATTACCATGGTTACCATATCGTTTCAAAATCATATCGTTCTTATTGGAAATCCCTTTATTATCGTTTATGTTCCTAAAATGAATAATACTTGCTTAAACATGCATGGTCTCTAAAGGTCATCAGAACACTAAACCGCATAGAAGTTTTTGAGATGTAAACACTGCGTAGGCTGCTACGTATTCCCTGGACCGCACACACATCCAACGAGGAAGTATTGAGAATGGCCGGTGTACAGAGAGAGCTTCTTGTCATCGTGAAGGAACGAAAAATATCTTATCTCGGGCATATCCTGAGGGGTGACAAGTACTCGATCCCAAAGCTGATTTTGCAGGGTAAGATAGAGGGTCGAAGAGGACCGGGGCGAAAACAACATTCTTGGCTTCGAAACATAAGGGACTGGTGTGGAATAAGAGACGCCGCCACAATATTTCGACAAGTCGAGAACGGTACCCTACATAGGATATGATTTAAGAGAAGTACAAAGGATCGCCAACGTGCGCTTTAGCACAGGGCACAAGAAGAAGAAGAAGACATTATTTTACTGAAGATACCAACATAAAATTTAGACATAAAAATTTATAAAATTTGAAGGATTTATTTTCTTTTTAAAATGTATTTTTCTTGATTATAAAAGGTGAAATAGAAAAAAATGTATAAAGCACATGTTTGATAAGGCGTTTTAGCGCACGTGTCAATAAAAAAACTCGCCACTTTGTGGCTCGTTTTTTAAAATAGACGCGTGCGCTAAAACCGCTTCTTATGAAACGTGTACTTTAATAAACTATTTTCTAATTTTGTCTCGAAACAGATCTATTTCGAACTCGCTAGCGCGTTCGAAATAGATCTATTTCGAACTCCGAATTTTATTATTTAAAGGTTGGCCCTACATGACATGTTTTTTTTCACCGTTTAGCATAGCATTCTAGATAACTAATATTTTTTAGTCCAAATATGCAAAATACTACACGAACCCACGTATGTTTGTTTGGTTGCCTAGATCTACAAATCTGTATGTATTGTTTTAGTTAATTAAAAAACACATATTAAATAATAACTTTATTGACGGAGAACTATTTTGCTTTTGTAGATGCTTTAAGCTATCATTTTCTGCCAAATCCTATCCAAAATTTAATCTACTAACCTTCCAATGTCGATTTTAACTACAACTTTATTTGAATGACGTAAAATCACGTCTTTTGAAATTCGAAAAAAAGTAGCAAAATCGCCCGAATTTCCGAACGCTCTGTATATGTACCGAATGTATAAGGATCACACAACGTATTCCGTCCAATTTCAAATCTCATATCGCTAAAATAACTTTAGAATCTCGTGGTGAAAATGGGTGAATAAATCAAAAAATTACAGTTCGCAAAATAATTTTTATTGTCCATAGGCTACTATGATAAAAAATAGTATTACCAACATAACATTTAGACATAAAAATTTACAAAATTTGAAGGATTTATTTTCTTTTTAAATATGTATTTTTTATTGAAAAAACTACAAATTAGAAAAAATAGTATAAAGTACGTGTTATATAAAGCAGTTTTAAGCACTTGTCCCGTTATAAAACTCGCCGCAAGCGGCTCGTTTTTTAACATGGACGCGTGCTATAAAATGATGCTTTATAAAACGTGTACTTTAATATACTATTTTAAACCCTATTATTACTTGTCGGCTTTCTTCCAATAACAAACATTTCATTTTTATCCGATTGTGTCAAAAAATGACGTTTTATAGATCAGATATTTGTACGAAAAGGTAACTTTTTCAACAAGGTATTGACTATTGCGCTGGTAGCTAGGTAACACTTCTCGTCCCAGGCCGAAAATATTTTTAGGACACTAACATTTTTTCATCAAACTGTTTATTTTATTTTCAATTATTTACAATATTTATATTAAACAATTAGAACAATTTTGAACAATAACAGGGTGCTGTAAATTTGATTTTGAGGATGTGTTATTATTTTCGTTCTCCGTTATGATATTATTCTCCAATGATGAACTCGATTGGAAGACGGATTGCGATACCTGAGTCGGTACTGATTGCAGTTCAGATTGTGGAATGTTGGAATTGGGAATTTTTATTAACAAAGCCGTATGTCATCAATTTTCATATAAACCCGTTCTTCTCGACGACATGCGCCCACGATTCCGAAAATAAAAGCAACCTGTAATTAAGAAAATTGTTAGTAAGAAATTTAAAATAAAATTATATAGTTATATTTACCTTCAACCTTGCATTCAACATTAAGTATTATTTGTCATCTGGAGCATGACAAAGAAATTTTTGAAACTCTTCTTTGGACAATGACCAACGCTTTTTCGTTTCAATAATGCTCGTAATCTCATGTATTTTGATATATCAATGCTGTGTTTAACAGTTACCACTGCACGTAGCATGGAATACTGCGACCACAAAGTAGATGACTTCACAGTTTTCTATAATTCCGCCATATACACTAAGAAAACGTTTTCCGAGAACGACTGTATACTTTTTCTTGCCGGTAATCCATAATTTTTTTATAAGCTCTTTCAAATATATCCTTAGATTTTTGTGGCAACAAATGTAACATAACTTCATTGGCAGTTTCTCGAATATCAAATGGCGTACCTACTATAAGATCTTCACCTCTTGCCTTGACTTTGCCTCGTCCGGTAATCTCCCGCATTACGTCCGAAATACTACATTTTTCGTCCTTGTGACATTATGTACTATTTATCATTATTTGGAATGGGAGCACCGCTTCCCCTGATTTTTATGATGATCTTCTTTCGGACGAACGACTGACTAGTATTCGTAGTATTTATTATTATTAAAGTTAAAAAGTGACGAGCCGCCACTGACGCAAATGACCACCCAACGGATCGTCTACCAGACCTGTATATCCTTAATATCCTATATAAATATTAAACCATTTTTATTTATTTCATTCTCAACCTGCACAATAAATATCGACTTGCTACGCGTGGGAGAGGCTACTATTATTAACCTCTTCTCTTGTCTTATAGCTTCGCTCTTCTGATAAGTCCCATTTAGAAACTAGTAACTACACTTAGCATTTATTATGGATATGCACTTTCACCGCTGCACTCTCCGCGCGGCGATTAATAGATAGAAATATTCTTTGCCTTATTTGAATCTTACAGGTGTTGTATTCTGTGTTACAACTATTAATCTTGTCGGGAAACAAATTAAATACCCCGACGATGCAAGATCGATCTAATCGATTTTTCCATATAGGATAATAATATTATCTTTATTTGCCAATAAAAACAAAAATAAGTTGGCATAGCGACGTCACCAAGAGGACGATTTAATCGTATGTAAATGTCTAAGAGAGTACTATAAGTCAGAAACAAAAAAGACACACTGATAACGACAAGTTTAAAACCTGAAATTAAACTCATAAAAACATTTTCTATCAAGAAAAGAAAGTCCAATGTGTCTCTTTTGAATAGATTCAATGTTTCCCTGTATCAGCATTGCCTGCCATATCAAATTGACCGTTTTCAAAGTACCGTGCGAGAAAAAATTATTTGCATCAAAGAGGGCCTTGCATCTAAGGACGTAATGCTTAGCCGTAGAGCTTAATACCTGTTGAGTGTTAGTAACTACCTGAATTAACAATCAATCAGTTATTCCGTCATCTTTAACAGTCGTTACAAGTAATTTGATTCATCGCTCATTTTTCCAATTTCTTGAACAATTCACACAATGGGCTTTACGGAATAGCACAAAACATTCATGGTTGAAGCGTTTTTTCGAAACGGGGTTAGAGTAAATGGTGAGTGGCAATACAATTCGGGTTTGTGCATGGCCGATTTTCACGAATATTTTCCTAACATTGCTTTTATTGCTGGGGATTTTTATCATTGCCTGAAAATAACCGTGGCTGTGTTTAGGGGAACAGGTTCTATACAACACAAAAATGGAGCAGGAATACCATCTGTAAGAACAGAAGAACTTGTTGCAAACGTTCGTGAAATAATGCAAAATACTCCAACAAATTATTGTATAAGACGCCTGTCCCAAGAAGTGGGAAGATCTTATGGAATATGCAGGACTATTCTTAAGAAGCAGCTAAATTTATTTCCTTATAAAGTGCAAGTATTCCAGAATACAAGCTGCAGATTTTGAAAGACGCAGGAATTACTCTCAATGGTTTACCCAAAATTTATTGGAAAGAAATGATTTATAAGACCTGACATTTTTTTCGGATGAAGCCTTTGTTCCACCTCTCGGGTTGTGTAAATTCTCAGAATACACGCATGTGGAGTAGTGAAGATCCTAATTTTTTTGTAGAGTTCACATTGCACCCACAAAAAATTGGTGTCTGGTTAGCTGTTTCCCGAAAAAAAATTGTTGGTCCTATTTTTTTCCATGACACAGTTACAGCACAGCGGTATAGAGACAATATTTTGAATCCATTTGTGGAGCAATTACTTTAAGGCGAACTATGTTTTGGATATTTTCAACTGGACGGTGCAACCGCCCATACAGCCGCCGAAACTATTAACTACTTACGCAATTTTTTCGACGACAGATTGATCAGTTTTCGATCAGACATTAAATTCCCACCTAGATCACCTTGTTTAACGGTTATGGATTACTTTGTTTTTCGTCATTAAAAGAACAATATTTTTAAAACACCAGTTGAAAATTTAGAACAATTACAAGAAAGGATTATCCAAGAATGTGGTAACATTTCTCCAGAGATGCCGGTCAACACTTTCGAAAATATGAAGAGACGTGTGAATTTATGCTTGGAGCATGGCGGTGGCCAGTTTCAGCAATTTATGTAATTATTTTTCTATTTCTTTCTGTATATTCTTACTTTGTTAATTTTGTAAACAACAAAAATAAATTAGTATTTGTCTACTTATTTTATTACTCATTAGTTTGGCATATCATGTCATAATATGAATTTGACCAAATTTTAACCTAGATTTGGTTAGATATATCGTCCCCATATTATTGTGATCTAAACCAAGCCCTACGTTTTTAATCCAAGCCCTCTTTAATTCAAATAATTTTTGCTCGCACGGTATAAGCAATGACTGGTACCGAAAACTTTTTCAAATTCTTGATCAAGAAATTGTGCTTAAAAATGTTGTTTTATACGTACCCAAATTTTTGGCAATTGTTAAACTAATATTTGACTTGAGTGAGGTTAGGTTCGCTATCGCATCGAAGATTGCTGTTTTGTTTGCTTTTTATTATCGATTTGATAAGGTAAGTTTAATTGACCTGTTATCTTGCTTCTCGGACTAAAAACATGATGGCGAATTCTCTCAAATTCTGATAGATTGACAGCCACTAAAAACACCAGAAATCACTATCTTTTCCCCTAATTTGGTTAAAGAATTAGAACAAGTTCCAATTCCTTGTCAATAAATTGTGGCAAATTGGGTCAAAATGTTGCTCTTTACACGTGAAAATAAATTGAAGGTCAACTATTACAATTTCTGTACCAAAAACTTGGCCCGTGAAATACGGTCTTAAAATCTGTACACCCCAGCATTAAGCGTTTATTAAGTCATTTTAAAGTCCGGACCTGTCAATCTTTCAATTCGTTAAATGAAAATTTTGCAGTGCGCATGCCTATTCCTGTGTGGTTTTGTTTACATGCGCAAGGTTATAAATTTTCCACCTTCGTGATTATTGTTTGCTGATCCAAAGGTAAAAGGTCTAAAGGTACCGTTCGAATTGTGTTAAAAGACGCCACAGATTCTCAAGGTACTCCGTGTAGGTACTCGCTTACGCTTACAAATAAAGATAAAACGTAATTTTTTAAGTAAGGTAAGATACATTTATTTTACATCTTTAAGTCTTCCTTTAATAACAAACGTTATTCTCATCCTATACTATCACATAGTAGGTTGAACCTCCCAATTCTTCCGCCCGCTCCAATTATTCGCCATCCATTGTTGTTCGATTTTTCTCTATCGACTACAATCGAATTTGCAGATAAATAATGCATTGCGAATGGCGCTATTTATAGGTTAGTCACAATAGCTGGCGTGGTGCATACTTCATTGTTTTGCCCGGTCTAGAAAAAGTATTGAGACATGATCGGCGGTACTCCATTGCATCGCGTGGAACCAATTACAAAAACGCGAACTCTCGATTACGAAATTTCTTTATGACTATTGCAGAGGCGACCCAGACTAGGAGCGTTCGTACCTTCAGATTTTATTCGCTATTTTGCTTTTTATTGCATTTTACAATGTTTAAGTTAGAAATTAAACTAAATTTTTGCCGTAAAATTATAATACATCCCCATGTAGGTACTACGTTGAAATTTATTCATGAGGGGGAACTTTTTCATTTAACACATCATTAAAATCTTTTCTATTTATCCTGCTGCCTCCTCAAACATTTTAGGTTTAAAACCGTGTAACGAACTTGTAAATAGATATGAAAACCGAAGTACCTAATGGATATTGTCGTCCTGTCCTCTACAAGATTTTTTTATCCAAAGAATCAGTAAAGTATGTATCACTGCATTATGGTCAAAAAATAGTGAGACAAAGAATATTGCTTTAATTTTCTGGCCTAATATAGGATATAGGTAACATATTACATACCGGGTGGCCAAATAAGAACTGCCCTCCGCTGTATCATAGAGACCGTTAAACTTACTTAAAATATTATTATTAAGTACTGCCAAAAGAAATCGCTGGAAATTATATTCAACTTCGAGGAAAGTCCGCTAGGGGGCGAAACAGACAGTCAAATAGAAAATTAGGCTTTTCTCGTCATGTTGCCGAATTGTTGCATATTTTGATCATTTTCAAGAAGCGTTATTCTGTCGGGCATAAGTTGAGAGATGCTGGTTGGTTATGAAACAATTTATACAGTTTCAATCAGCTGTCCTTTTTCACAAAATAATATTGCTTAAAATCCGTCATATTTACACAAAAAGATAATTTTCCGTATAGATAAGCACAAACTGCTGTTTTATCGTAGTATTTCTTAAAACGTATCCGCCGTCTATTAATTCTATTGGTCTAGAGTCTAGAGTCTAGACTTAGACCTTAAAACTAAATCAATTTTAACTCTTAAAAAAATTTATAAAAGTATATTAATGGGTGCTTAAAGTTTTCTTCTTTCAGGTCGTGCTTTTTCTTTTTTTCCTTCATCCGTCTTCTGCACTATCTTTACTTATTAATATTTTTGCATTAGTACAACATTTACGTAATGTTATTAACACTCCCTTTTGTTATTTAAATTTGGGATGAATTTTAAGTGTGTACATTTTAATTTTTATTGTTTTTCTCTTCTTAGGTTAGACATTTAATTACATACTGCGACTTCAATCAGGTTAAGTGGAAGACGCACCCTTGTTACTAGCAAGGGATGAACTTAACCCTTTCAGATGACATTGAATTTTATTAATATTCCTTGTTTTTCAAAAGTTTACTGTAATGTTTATCTGAATAAAGATTGTTTATTATTATTATTTTTCAAACTCACAATTCACAGGCTTTCTTAAGACTGATGATATATCCTGATTAGGGCTGGGCAAAAATCCGATATATCGATATTTTTATCGATATATCGAATAACGATATTTAAAAAATAAAATATCGATAAATCGATAATATCGATATTTTTTTAATATCGATTTCAATATTGGCATTTCAATATCGCCCAGCCCTACGCCCGGCCACTATTTTAAAGCTTAATTATTATGATCCTAAGTTTTCTTTTATACAAAAAAGGTATTTGTGTAAGAAATTATTGGGCTAATTATTTAGGAAAAAAAGGATTTATTTAAATCATTTCATAAACTATAATTGGTACCTATATTAAATCAAAAACCCTCGGACGGCCATAGCTTCCTTATAACACATTTCAGGACCAATATTTAATTGAATCTTTTTTCTTCGTGTTTTCATAATTAGAGTATCCCCTTGAAATTAAGGTATGGAGTTTTACAGGGGACATATTGATAGAGTCGATTCACTCAGTAAATCTGCAAAATGGCCGACATGTCATATGACAAAAGTCATATTCCAGCTAAATAAAATAAATTTTTGCATTTTCAATGACTTTTGTCATATGACATGTCGGCCATCTTGCAGGTTTACTGAGTGAATCGACTTTATATCTTAACATAGTATAAAACAAAGTCGCTATCGCCCGTCTGTCCCTATATCCCTATATGTGCTTAAATCTTTAAAACTACGCAACGGATTTTAAAGCGGTTTTTTTAATAGATAGAGTGATTCAAGAGGAAGGTTCTTATGTATAACTAGCGACCCGCCCCGGCTTCGCACGGGTGCAATTTCAGAAAGTGGCATGCCGGGTACTAATATATCGGGTTTGTTCGGGTTTGGTATTTATACCAGCGGGTTGCAACGCATGCCGGGTACACGCTAGTTTATAATATACAACAATATATAATATATAACAATAGGTGAAAAGCCTTGGTCTAGGTCAAGTGACGCACCTGCCCTTACACTAATCGACCTACGCGGAATCATAAAGGACATGCTGGTTCACCTTCTAGGGTAAAGATTAAGAAGAATCCAATAGACGCCGTTTTATAGATCTCCGGACTTTCATTCCTCTCGTCACGTCCCGGCCCACAAAGAGAACTTCGTGACAATATTTTTATGTTTTATCGATAATAATATATATTATCGATATGTCGAACAACGATATTTAAGAAATAAAATATCGATAATCATATGTTCGATATTTATCGATATTATCGATATATCGATATTTTTTTAATATCGATATTCGATATTTTTTTTAAATCGATATTCGATATATTGGATCAATAAACAAAGGTCGCAAACGCCATAAACTTATCGAATACGGGGTGGACCTACCTGCTCTTGATAACAAGGACAACATTTCTATGCAAAATAGTAGTAAACAAGTGAATATTAAAATTGTAAATATGTCACCCTGTGGACCAGGTATAGATACAACAATGAGGTGTTATTAAAAAAAATAAAGGAGAGGTAGCAAAAGCCAAACGATATACTTCTAAAATAGATGTACTTTACATTAGTATTTATGGCAATCATAATATTATTCACTGCGTTATTATAATATAATAATAACATAAAGTGATACTGGTAAAGGTATAACTAAGCCAAGACTTTTACTTTCGCAACTATTCCTTGATTATAGAGATGAAATTGGCTGGACCATTCAAGGACCTCTCTTACACGAATCCCTACAAACGACCTGGAATTTAACAGTTCACTTCTCCGGGTAATTATTACGAAGTGCGGTTAACCATCTGCTTATTGGCAGGTCGATAATTATTGTATACACGCTCAATTGGCGATGGTATAATGAGGCCGGGGAAACGTTTTATAAATGTGCTACAAATGTTATCATCACTTAAGAGAGCTATAATATATAAGGGCCAGCGACACTGGCTTCCTTAAAATACTTTATTCCGCAATAAAATTCCACCTATGCTCAAGGCAAGGAATTCAACTACTAGCGCCGCGCCACTTCTATTACCATACATAAAGCATATTTTGTTCCTGTTGTGCTTTTTTGGTAAGTGCGACCAATGATCTGCTAGCTAGCAGATTATTGAGTGCGACGGTATTTTTAACATTGGAAATGTTTATGTTCTATGTTCGTATATGGGGACCAAGTTACGAGTTTCTCGTTCAAGGTTGTAAGACAAAATTTCGTTCAAGGTTGTAAGACAAAATGTCGCGTGCTTTGTTGCCGTGTGTTGGTTTTGTTGGAATTTCTATTTTTCGGTGTTGCGATTGCGATGGGACAAGGTACATATTTTCTAAGGAGACGTGCATCGCGATTTAGAAAAAGTACCTACATATTTTAGGATATTTTTTTTTTAAATGTTATTTCATAATTGATTTTATAATTTATGAAAGGTAAATATATTTTTTTAAGAAATCATCCGCTTCGGGCAAGCCGGCAACATCTCGCCAAATGCATCTCATGTGTTGTCGCGCGCTTTGTTGCCGTGTGTTGGTTTTGTTGGATTTCTATTTTTAGGTATTGCTGATTGCGATGGGATAAGATACATATTTTCTAAGGAGACGTGCATCGCGATTTAGAAAAAGTACCTACATATTTTAGGATAATTTTTTAAAAAATTTTATTTAATAATTGATTTATAATTTATGAAAGGTAAATATATTTTTTTAAGAAATCATCCGCTTCGGGCAAGCCGGCAACATCGCGCCAATTGCTTCTCATTGGTAATATAATATGTGGTTGCATAAGACGTAGTATTCATTTAATTCAATTTCTTAAAAAAATGTTGGAAAATAAAAAAAATAAGGTAGGTATTTAAAAAAAATTAAGGTATCTTGTTTTAGCTATTTATCCTACATTTATGAATTCTGAAAGACATTCTTAGTAGTAATTTTGTAAAATGCTTGACATCGAACCCTAACACATTTTTCCGTGTGGATCATTGATGTGGCGTTTCATTGTTTCTAGTTTAAGAGTCAGACCGGTCGGTGGTATTCTAGGTTTGTTTATTATACTTTTGGGATATTGGGGCGCTTATTTTTTGTAATAATGAATTATAAACGTTCGACAAACAGTGAACGATGTCAGCGATCTGGTTTTATATACTGTAATAGTTCCATCTGGCAGTTGTAATGAAACTTAACATTAATCATAATAATATTTGCTTGCTACAGTTAATAATGCATATACTTACTGCTAAAACTCAGTACTGTAGTTCTCAAATTTTTTGTTTCTAGTTTAAGAGTCAGACCGGTCGGTGGTGTTCTAGGTTTGTTTATTATACTTTTGGGAGATTGGGGTGCATATTTTTTGTAATAATGGATTATAAACGTTCGACAAACAGTGAACGATAAAAGTGATCTGGTTTTATATACTGTAATAGTTCCATCTGGCAGTTGTAATGAAACTTAACATTAATCATAATAATAATTGCTTGCTACGTTAATAATGCATGGTATATAACACTAAAAATCAGTACTGTAGTTCTCAAAAGTTTATTTTTCTAGTTTAGGAGTCAGACCGGTCGGTGGTATTCTTGGTTTGTTTGTTAGGTATACTTTTGGGAGATTGGGCCGCTTATTTTTTGTAATAATGGATTATAAACGTTCGACAAACAGTGAACGATGTAAGCGATCTGGTTTTATATACTGTAATAGTTCCATCTGGCATGTGGTTAAATAAGATGTAGTATTCATTTAATTCAATTTCTTAAAAAAATTTTGGAAAATAAAAAAAATAAGGTATGTACTTACCTATTTTTAAAAAAATCTTGTTTTAGCTATTTATTCTACATTTATGAATTCTGAAAGACATTCTTAGTAGTGATTTTGTAAAATGCTTGACATCGAACCCTAACAAATTTTTCCGTGTGGTTCATTAATGTGGGGCGTTTCATTGTTTCTAGTTTAAGAGTCAGACCGGTCGGTGGTATTCTAGGTTTGTTTATTATACTTTTGGGAGATTGGGGCGCTTATTTTTTGTAATAATGGATTACGTTCGACAAACAGAGTGAACGATGTAAGCGATCTGGTTTTATACTGTAATAGTTCCATCTGGCAGTTGTAATGAAACTTAACATTAATCATAATAATATTTGCTTACTACAGTTAATAATGCATATACTTACCACTAAAAATCAGTACTGTAGTTCAAAAGTTTTTGTTTCTAGTTTAAGAGTCAGACCGGTCGGTGGTATTCTTGGTTTGTTTATTAGGTATACTTTTGGGAGATTGGGGCGCTTATTTTTTGTAATAATGGATTATAAACGTTCGACAAACAGCGATCTGGTTTTATATGCTGTAATAGTTCCATCTTGCAGTTGTAATGAAACTTGACATTAATCATAATAATATTTGCTTGCTACAGTTGAGGCATATACCACTAAAAATCAGTAATGTAGTTCTCAAAAGTTTAAGTAGCTTCTAGTGTGATATTGTTATTGTTTAACATTGCATATTATGTATTATGATTATCTATTATACAACATGGTTTACTGAGATGGTAAAATTCGTACATAGATTAGAAAGTTCAATACTAATGATGGGTTGTGCGAAATAATAATCTTCTATTGCTTTATCTGACATGCAAAATTTAAAAAAACTTAAATACAAAGTAAAAATTTATTGGTGCGATCAATAAAATTCAGCTAGGACAGCTAGAGACTCCGAACAACGATGTGACCTGGGCAACAAATAGGTTAAAACTAATACTAAGGCGCGCGGCGATTGCCGATCGCTACGAACCACCAACAACGTCTTGTGGATTATAGGTTCTAACGGATACAATTCATTTTTTGGGGACACTTTTCTGCTTTCTTAATTGTAGAGATAGCGCTTCATAGGGAACAAAATGCGTCGCATTAAGAATATATAGTACCTATAATTTATTTCTTAATAAAATTGCTGTGTTAAAAGTAGTTAATTTTTCAATAAAACTGTGCTGCTAATGGAACTGATTACTACCAATAAAAACACTGTTCTAGCAAATCGGGAATTAATATAACACTAAAGCAGGTTTGATCTAAGAGTTATTGGTTTGATACACTAGCAATGTATTTAGCATGTGTTAATAAATAATAAGCTATTAATACAAACTATGTCTTAGCAAACCTGCGTTGTATTAGATCATTCTCCTCAGTGTATGTTATTTACATATTATAACCTTATTAGTTAGTTGTTGAGAATAATAATAAAATTATGTTTTAAATATAATTCAATCATTTCCAATGTCTCCGCTGGTTGCAAGCATTGCGAAATCTGTGAATTTTTTTGTAACGTTGGTTTGAGTACGTTTTTACGGATTTAGAAATTCATTTTGGTGAAAATTACATAATATTATTTTCAACCAATTAGAAGGCTCCTTTTTGTTTACGTTGCTTATAGCAACGGGAGATTATCGCGATAATTTTGTTAGTTCCTATTGACTTAATGAAATTAATAAGTGATAATTTTTCTGTCAAAAATGAAGTGCTTTATATCTATTGGCAAACGTCACTCAGAATAAAATCAAAATACATTTTGTTGCTAACTTATAATTTTTATTGATACTAACCAATTTGCTTTACATATCGAACACCGGGGCTAAAAAAAAACACATCACAAATTTAACTAAACCCATAGGAAATATGTTTTTTAAATTTCATTTGAAACTATGTAGACATGTAATATCAGATGTTATGGTTGAAAACGAATTAATGTTTTTAATGTTCCTAAAATTTTAGTAATAAACCTTAGTTGATTCACAAGTAAAATTAACTTCTATTGTAAAAATACAGTGCGTCATATTAAACTAAACTCATCGGAAATATTTTTTTTAAAGTTTTATTTGAATTTAAAACTATAAAGACATTGGATTTCAGATAACAAATTTGTTATTTAATGTTTCTCACATTTTAGTAATAAAAATGTAAAAGTAATACTAACGGCTAAAATTAACTTCATTTCTAAAACTCTAATTAGTTACAAGTAACTAAAGCCGCCGGAAATATGTTTTTGTAGCATTTTAGCAAAAAAATTACAATAAGAAAAAACTTCAATTTATGAAATTTTCTTACCGAATCTCCCACGCAGCAGAATTAATTTCCGATAATTCTGCTGCTAGGGAGATTATAAGTGATAATAGCGTAGACATTCTATAATCGGTCTTACGCCGATAAATACGAAATAAGAGGCTCCGAATTTAAGTAAGAACCTCTATTTCGGAATGTATAATTCGAGTTATGAAAGACAAAATGGCAGTCAAATGATATTATATTAAAATAAGTTATCTCACAGTTAAAAATGTTAACAAGAATCTATTAATAATTTGGGCCTTGGTAATTTTCAATTATTTCTTTTTACTCTTTTCTAGATTACTGCACCAAAGAATGGGCAAATAATACAGATTATAACCTTACTTGGAAAACATAATTCCGGATTAAAATAATCTAATTTTTCACAAATCTGACACTGACGCACCATTTTGTTAAGGGTGCAGTTCTCGAGGTCAACCATGTATAAAATACCTATAAATGGCTTGAATGCAGGGGTAACTTCAGGAACCGTAAAACGGGGTGACTTTGACTTCGCGGGGTGAGTTTGATCAATAACGTTTATTTTCAAATTTTGCGCCATTTTCGATTCGTGCTCAGGTTAAGTTATTATAACGATTCATAGATGGCTGCACAAGTAGACAAGAAATATAATTTGCTTGATTAGTCATGTCTATCCTAACAGTCTTTTTCTATGCCAGGGGAAATGCTAAGTGGTTAAAATATTGTGTTTAAGTAAAGTCGCAGGAAATTAAGGTGATAGCTTAGATATGTTTATTTTATATGTAATGTAGCGTTTTGTCATTAAAAGCTTTATGCCGATGGATCACATTTCTGGTAAATAATTCTAGAAAAGAGACTCAGGATAATGTGGGGTTAAGATTTTGTGTGGCGGGGTGACTTTGATCATAGCTTAAACAAGGAAAAAGAATTGCCATATTTACAATGGCCACCTGTCTAGAAAGATCATAGTGTTTATAACCTAAGGGAGTGGTTAGGGTTTGGGGGATGGATATAGAGGTTTTTAGAATATGTCGTAAAAATTGTAATTTTTTTTTATTTTACAGAAAATGCTGCGTGTATACAAACGTCCGCTCGGCTCACGCCAGTATAAAAATTTTACGCAGGAAGCTTTAGAAAATGCATTACAAGCAGTAGTTGATGGTAGAATGGGCATACGGCATAAATCTTATCATTTAATCACTAGAAATAAGTTAAACTTAAATTAGTTTATAAAAATAAATGTTTTGAACTAGTTTTATAATAAATAAAAAAGTAAAAACAAAATATATGGATACGTATATATCATCCTGATCAAGTTCACCCCAGAACGTTAAAAAATATTTAAAAAAAAACTTGATCACCTATCTGTGTATCTACTACTTAATAATGATATCAATTCGATATGATCAAAGACACCCCGAACAGCGGGGTGACTTTGATCACACGTTTTTTGATTTTTTTAAATATAAACATTGATTTTGTGACATTTATTGTAAGAAAATTGTAATCTTTTCGTCTCAATACAGTAAGTGTAAATAAAATAATATTAAGAAATAATAGATATCTTTAAAAAAATAGCAAAGAAGTTTCAAACTGATCAGTCACCCTGTTTTACGGAACCTTGCAATTATTTAAAAAAAAAGAATCAGTGTCTAATTTTGGAAGGGCTGTTTAGGGAGGCATTGACGAATAGTATGCCGGTGTTTTTCTTAAATAAATGCAAAGAAACGTTGGAAAAAGCAGTTTTTTGAAACCACTAAAGCTGCCACAATTTACCTTAAGGTTGAATTCTCAACGTCATTCAATCTATTGCCAACCTATAACCTATTTCGCGTTGATTTTTTGAATTTATTATTTTAATAACTAACATTTAAGAAAATCAATATCGTCGGTACATTATTTAGGTAGTATCTGATATATTACGAAAATATCAATTTATTTCATTGCTAATTTTGGGAGAATTGTATAGTGAAAAAACAATGAGTGACAATGACATAATAATGTTAAAAAAAATCTTACCCGATATTTTTCGCTATACAATTCTCCTGAAATAAGTTATGAAATTCCTTGATATTTATTAAATATGTCAATTATTACCTATAGAATATCAAGTCGATACTGATTTTATTTAAATTTTGTATAAAAGCTAGAAAACATGAATAAATCTACGCGAAATAGGTTATAGCTTGGCAAGCATGTTGATACTCCCACCTTAAAATCCTTGAAAGTAAACACGTTTATTTCCAGAACTGAAGTAAAATCAACAATTTTTTATTGGTAACACGATATTTCCTAGTCTATCTAGATGTCATCTATCCTAAGAATTCAAGAGAACATGTATTTGCTTTAACAGGAAAGATCCGTAATTGCACAAAACACGAAAGTAAACAAAACGATGACCGGCTGACTAACATCTGCCTTGCTCTACCAGCTCCAGAATATGTATGTCTTTCTTCTTCATATGCCAAAAGCATAAAAATAACTACTCTGATCAACACAGCACTGCAGTGCGCACGCGAATCGTCAACAGTTCGACAAATCGAATTGACGATAGAAAATGGCTTTGTTAATCCCACCTTAAGTGGTACTTATAACAATAAAATGATAAAAATTTTACAAAAAATTTAAAAAAAAACACACAAAACGTCACAAGACACGTACAAATACCAGCATTTCGACGTCTAACCACGACATCGCACAAACAAATACTACGATTACTCACAGCAAAGAAGAGGGGCTTGTTCGGTCACTACAGCTGTTTTTGTTGCTACGTATGAATGGCCGACGCGTGAAAAGAAAAGCGAGGTTGCCGCTATCATTCCAGATTTTATCACCATGGAACTAAAATAAGTAGATATTAAATACAAAGGCCTGAGATACCTCATCTTTGTTTTATTTAAACCAACAAAACAAAAACTTATTCTACCTATAGTATCTTATTAACGTTTGTAATTTATCTGAATTAAGTATACTATTTGTAAAACGTGTATTTTATTAATTTTATGAATCTAATATGTGACTTAACAGAGGGTTTGATACAGCGCTATTTTTGATGCACGTGTTAAGTATAAATAATTGTGAACACTGGAACCTTTGATTTCTTTTAAACTTACTAAAAACTTAAAGTTTCAGGCCTATACAGTTTGCCCTGTGCTTAAAAATAAATCATTGCCAGTTTACATGAATTTTCAAGCTGGGGCTACAAATAATACCGTTGCTCGCCTGTACCGAAGATCACACGTTAAGATATCCATGTTATACTGCAGTCTTGTTTCTATGACTTTTATCCGATAATACGTCACTATAGGAATAAATTGCCATGTTGCGATTTGCGCTTTTAGGTATTGCATAGGCAGATAGAATCGACGAAATCTGAAGAAGCTACAAACACCTCGAGTTTAATTGGAATTTGATTTATAAGTGAGAATATAAAGAAATTTTAATTTTAGGTTTATTGTGTATCATCATAATTTATTAAAAAATTTGCAAATTTTGTCAATGGAGAAGTGTATAATATGAAGAAATGATAATTAAAAACATAATCCTTTAAAAATTAGTACCTACATTGAAGTAACTAGAAGTTCTGTCTAAGGGGGAGGCTTACTTTTTCTTTATTTAGATTGTGTATAGCTAAATAAATGCCATAAAAAAAATTTACTTATAAATTTGATAGTATGACTTTACAAGTTTTCATAATAAAAATAAATTACGGAAAACACATTACGTTTACCCTGCCCTTGAACAGTGGTGGATTTAGGGGGAGGGCATGCCCCCACCCCCTAAGATATTTGCATAAACGATTTTGAAAATAATAATTGTATAAAAATTAATATATTTCATACCATTTTAAAATATTTGCAATTCATATAAGTAGGTCATAGGTACTTATACATCTACAGATAGAGTTTGGAAGAGGAACAACTTTTTATTAGTAGGTATAGAAGAAAAACTCGTTCTTTATAAAAAACGTCTGCTTGTGCTGAAACTACAATTTCGAATATCAGATTTGCGATTAACACACAGGGTTTGTCAAAAACAACATTTTTAGTTTTTTGGATATTTTTTTCAATTCCCTGATTTATTAAATTAATTTTGCTAGTGTTGAAACTACAATTTGAACTATTAGATTTGCGATTACTATACAGGGGTCGTCAGAAACAACAGTTTTTGTTTTTTGGATTTTTTTTTCAATTCCAATTTTCAGTTTCTTTGGATGATTGGCTAAATCATCACTTTTCGTGGACACACTGTATATTATATTTTGTACAACTATGGCGGCCTTAGGGGAGGAGGGGGCGAGGAGGGGCGCGTGCTCCTGTCTAATATTTTCCGCGATATTTTAACATTTTTTTATTGAAATATTCAGTAAAGCGCTGCGCCTTGATTTTTTGAGATTAATATTTAACACAGACCTATAAAAAAAAGACAAATGCTTATTCCCCATAAGGCCTGTGTGTTTAAAATAGCATCTCTTGGAGAGGCTGTGTCGTCAGGGAATTAATTTTTTTCCCCAGAAAAAGTTGGCAACTATTTATTTTGAATTTATATTAACGCCAACCACAGAACACAAACAAAGAACCAAAAACAGGAATCTCGGTGAGCCAATCAAATCTATTGTTATTAATTTGTTCGCGTTTATTAGTTTTGGTAAACAATTTGTTATTAGGCTACATTAAAAAAAAACCAAAATCTTAAAAATAAAATAAAAACCAGTTCATTTTTAGGTCGGTATAGTCTGCTGCTGTTGCTTGTAGATAAAAAATAAGATGAAAAATAGAAAATAAAGTAATCGTGATTGCACCAACCCCCCCCCCCCCCCTCCTTTCTCTCCACATTTTTTGGAGCGTTCTACACCATGCCAAAAAGCAAAATGTAATAAGAAGAGACAAAGATTGCTGGATTGCCAGATTTAAGAAAATAATCGGTTTTATCACGATATCTTTAAATTTTAATATACTATTAAGTCTATCGCTTCGTGAATTTACTTTAAACCATTGGTTGGAAACGATACTTGATATGTGAAAAAATATAAACAGCGTATTTAACGAGAAGAGAAGTATATTATGAACTTTACTATGCTTAGTGAGATGAATAAATGTGAATAAACATACAGGGTGTTCATTTGAAAACTTCCCAGCTCGAATTTCCAGCTTTAAAATGAAAATGTGGAAAATCGCTCGGACTCGTCGATTTTTATTTCGAGGCATCTTTTGCGTATATTGTCAATCTTGTTACTTCAAGCCCCTAGGAGGGAGGGGGGGGGGGGAGATCTAAATCTTAAATGGATACCCCTATTTTATATAATATTCTTGGATTCTGCATACAATTCTGAACATTTTTTAATAAAAGCATTATTAGTCAATACTTCAGTTTTCGAGATATTTACTCTTGAAAAATGATATTTTTGAACTTTGACAGCGTCTAGCTTTCTAACTGTACGTCTTAGAGCAAAACGGCTTACATGTCCCTATCTTCGATTTTTATTATCTTTCCAATAGTGTGAACTTTCGGTTATAAACCGGATGTAAGAAATATAGTACTTCCGGTTTGACCGAAAGTTGACACTACTGGAAAGATAATAAAAATCGAAGATAGGGACATGTAAGCCGTTTTGCTCTAAGACGTACAGTTAGAACGCTAGACGCTGTCAAAGTTCAAAAATGTCATTTTTTAAGAGTCAATATCTCGGAAACTGTTAAGTATAGACTAATAATGCTTTTATTAAAAAATGTTCATAATTTTAAGCAGAATCAAAAAAAAATTATATAAAATAGGGGTATCCATTTAAGATTTAGATCTTACCTCCCCTACCTCCTAGGGGCGTGACGTAACAAGATTGACAATATACGCAAAATATGTCCCCCTCGAAATAAAAATCGACGGGTCCGAGCGATTTTCCACATTTTCATTTTAAAGCAGGAAAATCGAGGTGGGAAGTTTTCAAATGAACACCCTGTATATAATTTACATTATCTTGAAATTTGAACTGAGCACTACGACAACAATGTATATTTTTTGCCCGCATTTCTTCGGTATCGCAAGATCGCGGACTTTCCCTGATTTAGGATTTGTCTGCAATTCTTTTTTAAGGGAGCTTGAGTGACAGCAGGACGGGACGCGCACTGTGTTAAAATTTACTTGTGTTAAAAACATTTTAAAATTTATTTTTCTGCTAATAGAGTGTACTTGAAATCTAATGTGGCCTATATCAAAGGGTTCTGCTTACAATGGGAGGCTCATATGAAAGCAGCGATGTGTAAAAAAAATCGTACCATATGATAATGAAACGGCGGCTTGCCAGTAAACCGTTATGCTTGCTTTATACCTCTCATTTAAGATTTAATTTAATTTAAGATTTAATTTATCATTTAAACTAAACTAAGAAATAATTTTGTTAATTTATACCTCGAAAACGTGCCACTAAATTAAATTAAATGAAGTGCAAAAAAAAGAAGATTTGTCCAGCTGTTGTTACAACAATTAAAGCAAGTAGTAAAAACAAATCGTAGTCTTCCATTACAAATCACAAGAATTTAGATCATCAAAATAAATAGAGAAAAACCACTTTATTTGTTAATAAAAATAAAAATTCAAACAATAATTTTAGGTTGTTGTCACCGATCAAAATATTTATCTTTCTTCCTGGCCAATCACGGACAGTTGTGGAGAACGATTTAACGCGATTTAGCACGATCTGGCACGATCTTTTACCTTAAGTTGAAAGTTGATCAACTCTTAAATTAAATTAAATGATAAATTAGTTTAAATGAGAGGTATAAACGTATGCATAAGAAAATTAACTTTCAACTTTTAAATTCTTAGTTTAGTTTAAATCTTAAATGAAATTAAATGTTAAATGGGAGGTATAAAGCAGGCATTACTCATGAAGAACTTGATTGACTAACCGAACCCTGTTATAAGAAGAGCGCCTTCAAATTTCCGACATACTGGCCTTGCTTCTCCTAAAATTTACCAGAAATAATTATATCATCTTATTTCCAACAACCTTAAGCAAATTGAACAAATCAAATTTAATTAATTTTAACCTAAAAACAGACATGAAACTCTTGCACTACTTATTATTTGACGTCTCATACCGCAGTTTTGCAACATCAACCTATCCCTACTAATAACAATGCCAATGACAAAATATCAACAAATTGTTTATGTTTATTGTTATCTACAAACAATATACATTGAACTCACGCTTCGAAAATAGCTTCGCTGTTATTAGCAATTACAGGGCAATATTTTGTAGTTGGTACTAACAATAAAATTACCTCGACCACCAAAATATAAGGTGTTGTTTCACAAGGATCTTGTAAATCGAAAGTTTCGTTATTGTTATTAACTATTATTTGGTGCCATCATGATTGTTTTATTTTTTATTTTTCATCTTGTTTTTAAGGTACAAGAACAACGAATTTTATATTAATAATAACTGTTTTTATTGTGGAAAATAGTAAAATACATTAAATCATTAAGGCAAAAAGATGTATAAAAAAGAGTTATACAATTTTTCCACAAGGGCAGAGTTCGCACTCATCTATCTGAACAGTGAGCAGCGCTTTTACACTCAACATAGTACTATAGAATAGAAAACTATTTTAGATTTCCTATCAAAAGGAAAGGCTTATAACTAATAAAAAAATATATATATAACATATTAACATTAAATATGGCATATTAACAGTAAAGGTATGTTATTTTAACTATTAATTGAAAAGTATATTTATTTCAGTAGCATTTGTTTTAGTTTACGTTTAAAGTTGACTAAATTCAAGGATTTTAGAGATTCAGAAAGTTGGTTATATTGCTTGGTGACGTTATAAGAAAAAGATCCACGAAATTGGGTGGTTTTGTGTTGTGGCGGAGTTAAAAGATTTCGATACCTAACATTTAGATTATGGACAGAGGTTCTAAATTTTAGTTTTTTAAATAAATAACCAGGTTTTTGATTGGTAATAATTTTATGATAGAATATCAAACAGTGTAGAAGTCTCCTCTTCTCCATATTTAGCCAGCCTATATTTTTGAGAGAATAAGTAACACGGTCTTTTCTTTTCAAACCGCAGCACACAAGCCTAACGCAGGAATTCTGAACGAGCTGCAGTCTGCGTGCATCTACATTAAGCAAGTTTGGGCCGTAGACTATATCTCCGTAATTAAGGTGCGACAGGACCAACATTTCACAGAGCATGGTTCGACATTTTTTGTTAAGTAAATGGCGATTTGAATATATTAGTTTTAACTTGCAGAATGCTCTTTTAATTATGGTAGTTACATGTTTCGAAAACTTAAGTTTGTAGTCCACAATAACGCCTAAATTCCTTGCTTCATCGGTAAGGGTAAGCTTTTCATTATTAAGAATAATATTAACATTTTCTAAGCATCTAGAACGGGCAACAGCTCTACCAAACAACATCACTTGTGACTTTAAAGGATTGAGCGTTAGACAATACTTGTTAGATATATCGCAGAGAGCCTCGAGGTCGCGATTAATTAGGTTACAGGACGCAAGTATTTCATTAATAAAGAATGACAAATAGAGTTGCGCGTCATCTGCGTAAAAATGGGAAAGACAATAACGAAGTACCTTATAAAATTGAGATGTGTACAAGGTAAATAAACGAGGCCCCAGGGGCCTGAGGGACTCCATTAAGAACAGGAACAAAATTAGACAAATTTCCACCAATTCTTACTGCTTGGAATCTTTCTGTCAAGTAAGCAGCAAAGAAGCTAGTTGCATCCGTAGAAAACCCCAAATAACCTAATAAAACAAGCAAAAGTTGGTGATTTATAAGGTCAAAGGCTTTAGAATAGTCAAGGAGCACTAAGATTGTCAGTTTATTATTATCAATGTCTGTAAGGATATCATCAGTAACCTTAGTTAATGCGGTTACACAGCTATGTTCTTTTCGAAAACCAGACTGTTGCTCGGGAAGGATGTCATTGTCATCAATAAATTTTGTCATTTGCCCCTCAACTATCTTTTCTAAAGTTTTGAAAAGTACACAGTACATATTAGAAAATATATCTCTAGAGCAAGAATACGGCCTGCGGGCATCAACTTCATTGGACTCGCAATAGCATTATACCTAAATAAGGCAAGGCCCTTCACTCACAGAAAGGAGGTTAAACAAATTGGACAATGGCCTTTTCCACTAAATTTTGCGCTCTTTAATAAAAACAGGCGAGGAAACCGACATACGTTATGTCTGCTTCGACCCATGAGTTTGTTCGGATTTGTTGGTGTCTGGTTAGCTGTTTCCCGAAGAAGAATTGTTGTCCTTTTTTTTCCATGACAGTTACAGCACAGCGGTATTTTGAATCCATTTGTGGAGCAATTACTTGACGACGAACTACGTTTTGGATATTTTCAACAGGACGGTGCAACCGCCCATACAGCCGCCGAAACTATTAACTAATTACGCAATTTTTTCGACGACAGATTGATCAGTTTTCGATCAGACATTGAATTCCCACCTAGATCACCTTATTTAACGGTTATGGATTACTTCGTTTTTCCTCATTTAAAGAACACTATTTTAAAACACCAGTTGCAAATTTAGAACAATTACAAGAAAGGATTATCCAAGAATGTGGTAACATTTTTCTCCAGAGATGTTGGTCAACACTTTCGATAGTATGAAGAGACGTGTGAATTTATGCTTGGTGGCCAATTTCAGCAATTTATGTAATTATTTTTCTTTTTCTTTCTGTATATTCTTACTTTGTTAATTTTGTAAACAACAAAAATAAATTTGTATTTGTCTACTTATTTTATTACTCATTAGTTTGGCACATTATGTCATAATATGAATTTGACAAAAATTTAACCTAGATTTAGTTAGATATATCGTCCCCATATCATTGTGATCTAAACCAAGCCCTACGTTTTTTAATCCAAGCCCTCTTTGATGCAAATAATTTTTGGTCGCGCGGTATTTTGCGAGATATCTCGTCCTCGCAACATTTTTGACTCGTCTCTTGTCTTATCTGGCCGAGAATCAGACCACTTTTGTCTCGAGGAGAGAAAAATGCGAGACGAGCGTAAAACATTACGCAAAATAATTCCAAGATTTTTACACGTTCTTAATAAACTCTGATTTAACTGCCCTTTCACTTTTACTATCCATATTTTATTTACCTTTACGGGGCCCTTGTCCAATTACGAAGAAAGAAGAAATAAACATGTAGGAAATAAGACATGGACAAGGATGCGCTCACGACCAACCAAATGAATTCCACGAATGGACTTCCCGCAGCGGTGGGTGCATGAAGATGTCCACATTACACGGCTGTGGCATCGAAAAAATGTAGACGATTTAAATATATTTCTAGGAAGCTTGCTTCACTAGAAGCAAAATAGCAATTTTCTTCTCTTTATGGTGTTTTTATGGTGGTCATATAACATGTTAGTAGAAACAGAGCAATATTTTTCACAATTGCAAGGTAATACCTAATTACATTTTATTTGCTTTGCTCTTGTAGGTATTCTTTTGTCAATGTCGTGGATATACAGTGTGAGTTTGTTACTTTAATAACATATACCTATTTTTATTCTTAACCAATTTAAAAAGTTCATTATAGAGAATATAACATTAAATATACAATATACAAAATCACAAATAATAAAAAGCATGTTTAGTAACTATTAATAATTTTTTTAACTAATAAAATTTTTTTTAAAAAAATATATATAATATTAAATTAATTGATTCAGCCGATACTTGGTGGAAATCCAAAATTATAGTATTATGGGATACAGTAAAACAAAGTTGAACTTGTAAATTTCCACTATATTTACTAGAAAAATTACATGTTTCGCTAACACTGTAGCTTCGTCAGATGACAATGATTTCATAAAGGTAAAAATTAGGTACCATATGGGCAATTTACAAAATCTTAAGTAGGTATATGGTCAACAAAATAAACTTAACAAAGGTGAACTATTTAAATCTAATTGATCATTAAGTAACAGGTCCGTATTTTTAAGTTTATTTATTTCCATAGATTCTAACAAATTTAGTTTTAAGCCTTTGTTTTCTGTATGTAAGATTTTAAAGGAAGGATCGAAATTATGTTGATAATCAAGTAAATGGTTAGCATTATACAGGGTTAGGAAAAATTACCAGAACGGTCGATTATTTCAAAATATACAGGGGTTATCAAAAAACGTCTTATATAAAAAATGTAGGGCTGTTAAAAATCTACATATCGGTGATAAATTGAAATATACAGGGTCGCCCACAAAGTTGTGGAGAATGATAGTTATATTATTTTAACTAGAACACCCTGCATATTTTTACATTTTTAAATTCCACATAAAATTATAATTATTTTTTATTAAATGCACTATTAGTCTATACTTCATAGTTTCCAAGCTATTGACTCTCGAAAAGTGACATTTTTGAACTTTGACAGCTTATAACTTTCTAACAGTACGTCTTAAAGCAAAACGGCTTACATGTCCCTATCTTCAATTTTTATTATCTTCCCAAAAAATCAACTTCCAGTTAAACCGGAACTACATTTCCTGCTTTCGAGTTACATCCGGTTTAACCGGAAGTTGATTTTTTTGGGAAGATAATAAAAATTGAAGATAGGGACATGTAAGCCGTTTTGCTCTAAGACGTACTGTTAGAAAGTTATAAGCTGTCAAAGCCTATTTGATTTTGTTCGGATATTTATATGTTCGACTATTCGTGTTTTCTGTGAAACTGTAAATTTTAACGTAAAAAAGAAAAACAGAAATTAAATTATATAGTCCTATTTAATTGAATAAACATAGATACTATTATTAGTTTAGTTAAAAACTGATTTTAATTTCATCATTTTACAAAGAGTTTTAAATTAGATATCGAATAATTTTATACGTTTTATTCGATATTGCTATCAAATAGAACATCTGGAACAAAATTAAAAAGAAATTTATTCGACAAAATGCACATTATTATTATTCGATAATTTAGATATTAAAAATGGCTAATACTTAAAAATGTTCCTTTATTATGTTTAAGCAGTTAAATCACTTCTACCGTGATTAAACGACTGTATTTCGATATTTAAATAGACGACTATTCGAATATTCGACTATTTAAATATTCGACTATATTCAAATATTCGAACTTCGAATATTTGACTCTTCGACTATTCAAGTATCTATTCGACTATTCGAATTATTCGACTATTCGAATTATTCGACTATTCGAATAACATACCAAACCACTATTCGAATACTTATATTTTAAAAATTCCGAGCCCTAGTTTGAATATGATGGTTTTGTCTCGTGTTGTGAATAATGTTGGTCGGAGGAAATATTATATTCCATTGTTTTTCTTTAATAATAATAGAGTGTATTAAAATGAATAGTTTTAACTTATAAAGCTTTTCTAAATTTAACTATCAGTTCGGTTCATACAAATTTATAGTTGGTTTTAAAAAAGGAAGTTTTTATCCGATTGTATCAAAAAACGGCGTTATAGATATTTGTACGAAAAGGTCACCTTTTCAATGAGGTATTGACTATTGCGCTGGTAGGTAGGTAACACTTTTCGTCCCAGGCCGAAAAATATTTTTCGGACGCTAACATTTTTTCAACAAACTGTTTTTTATTTTCAAAAATTTACAATATTTATATTAAATGTACAATTAGAACAATTTTGAACAAGAACAGGGTGCTGTAAATTTGATTTTGAGGATGTGTTCTTATTTTTGTTCTCCGTTATGATATTATTTTCCAATGTTGAAGTCGATTGGAAGACGGATTGCGATACCTGAGTTGGTACTGATTGTAGTTCAGATTGTGAAATGTTTAATATTTTCTTGGTCAGCTCTAACTTATTGCTTAAGGAATCATCTATGTAGCCCTCAGCTACTCCAGAAGACTTCCAGCCTCCATGCCGTTTTAAAGAAGTTATGTCTGCTCCCGCATCTGCAAGCAAGCTGGCCGATGTTCTTCGGAAACAATATCCCGTGAATTCCTTGGCATTCGGCAGTTTTAGGTAAGACGCTATTTCCTGAGGTATGGAGCCAAATTTGTGTATACCGACAACTTGCTTATAGCATTTTTCATTGCGATAAGACACAAAAAATCGCCCGTCACTCGTTGAACGAATTTCTATAATATAGGTACTTTAGATATTCTCCCGTCACCGTAAATGATCTCGATTTGTTTGATTAATTATAGGGATTTTTTATTAACAATGCCGTTCCCAAATCTTGTATGTCATCAATTTTCATATGAGCCAGTTCTTCTCGACGACATGCGCCCGCGATTCCGAAAATAAAAACAACCTGTAATTAAGAAAATTGTTAGTAAGAAATTTAAAATAAAATTATATAGTTATATTTACCTTCAGCATTAAGTATTTGTCATCTGGAGCATGGCAAAGGAATTTTTGAAACTATTCTTTAGTTAGAGTCTGTGATTTCTTTGGACAATAACCAACACTTTTTCGTTTCGATAATGCTCGTAATTTCATGTGTTTTGATATATCAATGCTGTGTTTAACATTTACCACTGCACGTAGCATGGAATACTGCGACCAGAAAGTAGATGACTTCACAGTTGTATATAACTTCATTGGCAGTTTCTCGAATATCAGGTGGCGTACCTTCTATAAGATCTTCACTATCATTTTCTATTTCCATTTTTGTGTGTGTTTTAATGTTCTGACTGTAAAGTTTTTGATTGGCTTTTCTTGAAATTAATATTATGCGCCGCCAGTGGCGCAGAAACTAAAACTAAACCAGGGTCGATAATTTTTGAAACCAAAAAAAATAATAAACCTCAAAATTTATGTGAAAAATTCAAATAACCAAGTTTTTGGTTTTTTATTTTTATCTTTTACAAGAAAAATAAATTTGTTGAAAATTTACCTTTTTATGTCCCAAACACACTGTAATTTTTTTGATTTAAAATATTTATTTTTTCACCTTATTTTGACTTAATATCGAAAAAGCACCCTGATTTTCAATCGAAAATTCTCACGTCAAAATATCTGCTTTTTTAAAAAAGTCGGTGGGCTTTTTGTTCTTTGAAATCTCTGCTTTCTGATGGTGTGAAAAAAATAAACATTACTATGGTAAATGTTCTCAAAAAATGCAAAGAAACGAAAAAAACTCGAATCCGAATTTTTTTAAAAATTATTATGTACATACAATTTTGAGCTATTTATTAAAATGTATACTTTAGTTACTCGAAAAACGTAAGATTCTATGTTACATTGATAAACAAAAAAATTACAAATCCATAAAACATAAAGATCGCAAAAAATATGCGAAAATCGTTGTTCTAAATATAATTAAAGGTAGGATTTAAAGGAGATTTCATCACATTTACCATAGTAATGTATATTTTATTTACACCATCAGAAAGTAGAGATTTCAACGAACAAAAAGCCCACCGACTTTTTTAAAAAAGCAGATAATTTGACGTGAGAATTTTCGATTGAAAATTGGGGTGCTTTTTCAATATTAAGTCAAAATAAGGTGAAAAAATAAATATTTTAAATCAAAAAAATTACAGTGTGTTTGGGACATAAAAAGGTAAGTTTTCACCATATTTCGTAAAAAAAAATTTTTCTTTTAAAAGATAAAAATAAAGTTTTTACCATTTTCAAAGGCTTCAGCCCTGGTCTAAACCGTAAAAAACCATCTTAGTCTGGGCGTCTGGGCGTCTGGGGGGGGGTTAACCCCTAAAACCCCCCCTCGCTGCGCCACTGTGCGCTGTTTCGTGTGTGTCTACCTATTAAGACCTGTTTTGGTGTCTCGGTCAAGCTACATCTTCTTCACACGATATAAATCCATGTAGAAATACTCACTCACTTCGTGACTATTTATAACATTAACAATGCTTATATCCTTAAGTCATGTACAGCACCAAAACCCATACTCATACCCAAATAGTACCAACGAAAAACCATCAATATCCTTTTAATCAATTATGAATTTGGCAGTCTTCGTAGGTAGGCAGACAAAGACATGCGTAACAATGGCATTACAAATGTTTTGACTTCTTCTGGCAATAATAAGTCGCATTAACAGTAGATAAGTCCGGGAAAGTATGATTGATGAATCCGACAGAAAAATGAATGGTCGCAATTTATTGTATATGTATCGATAAAACAGTGGCAGAGTAAAAAAAAACAATAAAACGTATTTTAATAATCCCCGTACGGAGGTTGAGGTAACAAATTGTCCTTTTTACGTTAATTTTATTTTATCAATTATCGTTTTGTACTTCGGGGACTAAAGTACATTCTATAGCAGTATATATTGGGTTAGTTAAACAGGCGTCATGCTGCAGTAGTGTATAGGCAGGACGAGCAGAACCTCACCCATTACATATTGTACAGGTTATACAGTTTTTTGAATAAAGGCCTTTATTATTATTATATTTAAAAACAAGGTTAAATTTAAGAAATTATTATTGGCTTATTTATATTTAGGTGGATGTTTGACAATTTACAATATCAAATATAGTCGATTTGGTTTATCCCTAGTATGCTCTATAAGGCTGCTAAATGTAGAACTGCATGCGAAAGATACAAAATCTTGCTCAAAAGATCGTCTGAAAGTGTTTTCTAAAGATCCAGCAATTTAAAATGTTTTGACGTCACCATGTCCAAAAATTTTGTCGCCAATATTTTTTTTATTATTTATGAAATTTTCAACGTACACTGAGGAAAATTATCGTTTCTATTGATAGCTTATTTTTTATTAACGCATAGCAAATAAATTGTCAGAGTATTAAACCCGCTTTAGTGTTATATCAATTCCAGATTTGCTAGAACAGTGTTTTTATTGGTAGTAGTTAGTTCCATTAGCAGCACAATTTTGTTGTATAATGAACCACTTTTAATACAGCAATTTTGTTAAGAAATAAATTGTTCTCAATGCGACGCATTTTATTCCCAGTAAAGCAGTTTTTCTCCAATTAAGAAAACAGAACAACGTCCCCAAAACGAATTGTATCCGTTAGATCCTATAATCCATAAGACGTTGGTGGGGGTTCGTAGCGTTCGGCAATCACCACGCGCCTTAGTATTAGTTTTAATGTATTTGTTGCGCAGGTCACATCGTCGTTCGGAGTATTCTAGCTGTCCTGTCTAAATTTGAATTTTATTTAAATCGTAGCAATAATAAAATTACTTAAATTATTTTATTTTTACTTTGTATTTATGTTTTTTTAAACTTTGCATGTCAGATAAAGCAATAGAAGATTCTTATTTCGCACAACCCATCATTAGTATTGGATCTTATAATCTATGGACGAATTTTGCCATCTCAGTAAACCACGTTGCATAATAGATAATCATATTATGTAATGTTCAACGACAAGGACAATATCACAATAAAAGCTATTTAAATTTCTAAGAACTACAGTACTGATTCTTAGTGGTAAGTACAACTTCCACTACGTAAAGACCAAAAATGTTCAAAAGTACCAAATACTCTTGATTCTCTTATCAAAACACACTAAACAAAAAATGCACAAAAAATTAGTTTTGCTTACGATGCATTGGCGGCGTTAGACTTCTTTTTCTGCTGAGAGTTCCGCCGGAGAAGTATTTTAAAAAGCACGTCATTTTACTTGACTTTAATTATTATCTCGGAACCTATCTGACCGAATTTTACGAATGAAATCTCATTTGAAAGAGAATTAAATGCCCTGATTCTTAGTGGTAAGTAGTATATATGCTTCTTTAACTGTAGCAAGCAAATATTATTATGATTAATGTAAAGTTTCATTACAACTGCCAGTCAAAATAATCCAGTATATAAAACCAGATCACACCCCCAATAGAATGTGATAATTACTGTAAGTAGTCAGAGCAATAATGGCTATAAACAATAATTCTATGGTAGCATTAACTCCTTCCTATTGGCTAAATTGCCATGATATTATCACTAAACAACGGTCTAGCAATTTTCGTTGTCTTACAGTAGGAAAGCGCGTTGCTGCCACATATAGTAAGTATTACACAGTTGTATAAAGAGTATGTGAATTTCTATAAGGAATAGAAGGCCTTTTCTCAGTGTACCTCTCGACGATGGCTACTGATTTCCATCCTCCATGCCGTTCTTCGTCTAAAACCTTATAAAAAGTATGCAGTATGGCAACGCAGTAGTAAGAGAACCGTCCCCAAAGATGAGGCCGTAATGACGTTGTTTTATTCATTTCCGTTTAGGGATGTATAATGGAAAAACATCATGTTTGTGATGCATCAAAAAAACATTTTAATAGAACTAGAATTACAAAACAAATCACAAATCTAATTATTCTAAGCTCACACCTTAATTGACACCAAAGGTATAATCAAGATTGAGAGGCACAGATGCACCAGAGTCAGCTAATAAAGAGGCAATCGACAAAAGCAATGTCCAGTGTTGGATAAATTTAGGAATGCCATCTAAAAAGAATTATACAGGATTCCCCATTTAAAACGAAATAGGCTAAATATCTGGTTCCACGTTAATTTAAAAAAAAAACGCTCATATACGTCATTAGATTTGTCAAGGGGGAGGTTTTTTGGGGCCATTTTAAACACTGCAGTTTGAGCCCTCTAGGAAGGGTGGGACCAACCCTTACTATTTCAAATGGAACAAGGGATCGAGTGATACCTCATTTAAAAGGGCATTTAATTCTCTTTCAAATGAGATATCATTCGTAAAATTCGGTCAGATAGGTTCCGAGATAATTATCTTATTGTGTAATGGTTTTTTCTAATCTAATTATTTAAATTTCTATTACTAATGATTAAATGTAATACAATACTTACGTAATTATTTACACAGATGTTGAAAATGACCACCGCCCACTTCCATGCAATGATAAAGGTGTGGTTCAAATTTTTCACGAACTGCCTGTAACGTTTCTGGAGTTATCAGCCGGCATTCTTGGACAATTCGTTCCCTTAGTTCTTCTAAATCGTTGGGCTTAGTTGCATAAACTTTGGTTTTAAGATGTCCCCATAAGAAGTCCAGTGGCGTTAGATGTGGAGACCTAGCTGGCCACTCAATGGGCCCCCTCCGACCGATCCATCTTCCTGTAAATGTCTGCTCTAAGTACTCTCTTATCCGTACATAATAATGCGGAGGGGCCCCATCCTGTTGAAAAACCACTTCCTGTCCTATAAGATTTGCATCTTCCTGTGCTACCCTTATAATAATAGGATTTATTGTATTCTGTAATAAATCAAGGTAAATTTGCCCAGTCAAGTTTTCATTGATGAAAATGGGACCAATACCTGCAATTATGCCTATTAACTGCCCCGGCAAGAGTAAATGTACATTCATCTGAGAAACAGATATTATAGACAATAATGTTATTTTTTAATATGCGATTTGACATAAGTTCGCAAAATTCTGTCCGACTGAGACTGATTTTATATGGATAATACTTTGCACAATTTAATATTCTGTTAACTGAAATTTCAGATACCCCATATCCTTCTGACAATGTTGCTATGCTATTAAATTGAGTACGGTCGCTTTTTAAAAGTCCAAGAACCCCTATTTGCATACCTTTATTGGTTATCGTCCGCGCACGATTGTGTTTTTTATTCTGCACCGAGCCAGTTTCATCAAATTTTCTAACAAGTTCCATCACGTGTTTGGCCTGAACATTCTTGTCAGGAAACTGCGCGTTGACAATTCTAGCAGCCGCTCTAGCGCAACCATTGTTGCGATAATACATTTTTAGCAGCTCTTTTATTTCTTCCCAAGAGTAAACCATTTTTCACTTCACAATCACATCAGTATCTCACACTTTCAAACACAACTTCCACTACGTAAAGACCAAAAATGTTCAAAAGTACCAAATACTCTTAATTCTCTTATCAAAACACACTAAACAAAAAATGCACAAAAAATTAGTTTTGCTTACGATGCATTGGCGGCGTTAGACTTCTTTTTCTGCTGAGAGTTCCGCCGGAGAAGTATTTTAAAAAGCACGTCATTTTACTTGACTTTAATTATTATCTCGGAACCTATCTGACCGAATTTTACGAATGAAATCTCATTTGAAAGAGAAATTAAATGCCCTTTTAAAAGAGGTATCACTCGACCCCTTGTTCCATTTGAAATAGTAAGGGTTGGTCCCACCCTTCCTAGAGGGCTCAAACTGCAGTGTTTAAAATGGCCCCAAAAACCACCCCCTTGACAAATCTAATGACGTGTACGAGCGTTTTTTTTTTAAATTAACGTGAAAGTGGAACCAGATATTCAGCCTGTTTCGTTTTAAATGGGAAACCCTGTATTTATGAGTACTAAGTAATTATTATCAAATGTTTAATAAAATCAATCATTTATATCATTAAAAATTGGTTGTTTGGAGCATCCATAAAAAATTTGTCAACCTAGTCCCCTGTTAGTATCTTGTTTTTTTTTTATATGACGCATTCGCTATCCACGCCAGCTATCATCACTTGGTTTTACACATCGTGGTACGACTTAACGAATAAAAATCGTCTCTCAAACCCCATTACCCTCGTCCTAGGGTACAGGCGCGGATCCAATCCATCCCGTAAAAAAAAGACAAATAAAGTATGGAAAGTTTATTTTTTTATGGTGCGCGCCCCCTGCGCCCTACCTTCTGGATCCGCCACTGCTGGGGTTGGTATGGATATGATGTACTCTTCCCTGTTGCATGACGCTGAACCAAAGCCATGTCTAACACTTTAATTATTTACCTACTTCCAAGCTTGGCCGGCGATAGAGTTTCCAGTACTAATAATAGATAATAAAAGTAAATAAAAAAAGATGATAAAAAAATATGTAGTTCCGAGAGGCGTACTATTAAAAATATCTTAATCAGGACACTTCTGGTTATTGAGAAATATCGTAAAAACTTTGGGCTACGCCACTGACATCTATATGCCTAAATTATAACTTTTTTATCACCATCGTATAACTTAAGTAGTTTTGAATAGACCGGACGACAAAATGCGTAATAAATCTTTTGATTTTCTAGCCCGATTTCGGTCTACAAAAGAATGTCAAATTTCTCAACTTTGCGTTCTTGTTGTGACTTTGAGATGAAACAGAGATACGATTTAGGAAAGTGAATAATTGAATTACGCTGGGCTGAAAAAATGCCCATATTGTTAGTTAGCTGCCGATCACAATCTGTAAAAAATATGAAAGGAGTTTGATTGAGACAATAATTATGAATGTGACGTTAATTTGTTGAAGTAGATAAATGTGGACCACATGCATATACAATTATGTAGGTATAGGATAGGCTATGTTTTATAGTTACTTTTCTGTTTGCGGTTTATTTGTTAAGGATTAATGAAGTAATAGCATCATTGATTAATAAGAGGTATTATGGTAGTTTCTCATTTTTGAGATCAGATGTAGTAGAAGTACTAACATGTTTTATTTAGCAAAAAGCTAGAATTGATTTTTTTTTTAATTTAACAAATTTTTATAAATTTATTTTTTAATTTTAAAACGGAACCTTCTTAAACAACAAAACAAACAAAAAAGTTAAACAATTTGCAAACTGTATCAAATATTATGATTCATCTTGTTTTTTCATTAAATGTAATTTTAAAGTTTTGTTAAAAAGATTTAATAGAACCTTGCAAATTATTATAATATATTCTATCAAATCTTTGTGAATGTTTTGGACACTCTATCCACATAAAAATGTTTATTAATTATTGGCTTATAAATATGATGGTCATAATTAAAAAAAAAACATTTTTTTAAACAATCAGACAAAAAACCCCGCTCCGGATAGAAAGTTACATACCTACTTTAAAAAACGTTTTTGAATTATTTCAATTCTATCTATATGACATAAATAATAAGGGTTCGATATAATTGAAGCACACTCCAACTTTGCTCGTACCAAAGAAAAAAATAAGATGTTGAAAATTTTAGGGTCAATAAAATTCTTACAATTGCCCACGATGAAGCCAAGATTCCGTCCCGCATTTAAAATAATTTTATTAATATGTATGAGTTTGTTTCTTTCACAGCATCCCTGAAATACTTCTAGCTGTTTTTGTAGCAGTGTGCAATCATTTACAGATTTAATGGCTAAAAATATTTTTAAATCATCGACAAAAAATATTTTTCCACGAATTATAATTTTACTCAAATAATTTATTGAAATTAAAAACAAGAGAGGTTCTAAATTATTAGAACCTTGTGGAAAGCCGGATGTTGTAATATATTCATACGACTTTCTCTATTAAATATGCCCTTAAAAAGCCAAGGATGATGCTTCAAAACCGAACCCCGTAAGCTTTCTCAATAACGCTCAATGACTTATCCTATCAAAAGCCTTGGAAAAATCCGTATAGGCCACATCCACGCATCCACCTGATCTTGATTATCAAGAACTCAAGAACCTGTTGCTGTTTAAGCAGTGTTGCCAACACTCGGATCATTGAGTATGCTAGAATGACAGTTGAATTATGCCAGAAATATGCCAAAAAAGATGTCAAATTTTTTATATCTATAGGGAATAACGGATAATAAAATAAAGTGTTTTAAAAACAATATATATTTTTAAATAACGTATATACGTTTCCCAATCATGATTAAAATTTAAATAATCCTCTTCATTTATGGAGGGCACAAGGTCGTTTTAAATACGTTTCCTTTGATTTTATTTTGTCGGATACATTCTTCGGAAATTTATACTGGAGGCAACATTTATTAAGGCGATTTAGGCCACACCTGATATTGAAGCAATTGCCTTAACATTATCAGATTTAAGTCTATTATTCGTAGTTTATTTTTAATTATATTTAACTTGCTGAACAGTCTTTCGACTTCAGCATTGGAATAAGGTAAAACTAACATTTCAATTGCAAATTTTGATAATTATTTTAAAAAAGGATTACCGCCATTTGCATTTTTATATAAATAAATTTCACACCAGAATTTTTTGTGTCTTTGGTTTTGTCTCATTTAAAAAAATTTATATTTCGCTCAATATCATCAATATCTATTTCGTTTCTAGATAAATACTTCAAAAGTGCTAACAGTGATGGTTTGTCAATTTGTCATGCTTTATTGCATTTTGTACACTTAGCGATGCAATATCTTTAAGAATTTTATAATTGTCAGGAAACCTCTTTCGAATTTGATTAATTTTATTAAAGAAATTTACAAAATACCGTTGACCGTTTTCAAACACAGAACACAAATAAAGTTTAGAAATGAAAATGAATCGTAATAAAGCTTATTTCATATTATAGACGCGAATTGCGAATATTCTCTTTCATCTCATTGGCCAAGTTCACAAAATTAATTTAGTGTAAAATAGTAGCCAATAAGAACAATGTATGCCAAAGAGCGAAACGGCAACGGAATGTCAGATGACCGAAACTAGCTGATGTTTCTCTGGTTGTAATCTTAAATAACAAAAACCTCTGTAGTCGAAATAGTTTGGCCAGATAATTTTTTGCTAGATTTCTGCTAATTTTAAATGTAGTATGCTAGATTCTTGCCAGCTGCTTTTTCATAAAAATGAGTTGCCAGATAGAAAGGCATTATGCCAGATCTGGCATAATTTATGATAAGTTGGCAACACTGTGTTTAAGCGCAATATTTGCTTGAAGGGACGTGTATATTCGCCTATACAGAATTGTCTCATGGATCTTCGAAAAATTGCAAAGTATGTGTGAACTGGACGATAGTTATTAAATTGATAATGTCCCGTTCAGTTATAGGCTGAAGAACAGAGATATTTTTATTAAAAATATTACCGATGTCAGTATGGTGATCTTCGTCCCCATCCTGAGCATATACATTACTAAAATATTCACCAAAAGCATTAACAATATCCTGTGGCTCATCAAAACATCTATCCTCGAGACACATACATTCCGGGATTCTGGAGGATCTATTTTTTGAGTTAATATAGCGCCAGAAACTTTGTAAATCATTGACAATCGAGGCCTGTATGTTCGTAATGTATTGACTGTAAACTATTTTAGTTTTTCCTTTATTTCCTTTATTAATGATCTTAAACGCCTAAATTCTATAGTCCAGCGATTATTCTTGTTTTTTTATGTTTAGTATATATTTTCGCTTTTAATTTAATGTTTCTTATAATGTGTGCCGTATACCAACATGAAAATCTTCGTTTAAAATTCTTATATCCTAAAACATATGTGTCGAAAATATTATATAGTTTATTATAAAAACTTACAAGAGCTAAATCTGCTTCCGTAGATTCCTCCAAAAAATCCCAGTCTGCAGGCAAAATAGCGTTATTATATAAAGAAGGAAAGTCGGCCTTTCGAAAATCACAAGTTTTTTTTTAATAGTACCTACGTAATGTTTTTTATTTGGAACTAAAACTATTTACGTAACAACCATGCATTCCGGAAGGTAAATCGATTTAATTGCAAAAATATCAAACTCCTCAACTGAGAAGGTATAAAGTCTAAAAATATTGATCAACTTAATATAAACCTCTTTAGAAAAGTAGTGTTAATTAGTTTTAAAAAAAACCATCTATTTAAATAACTGTATATTTTATTTATGCCTTTTAACATAATTCATTATGATTGCTTCAAATAACATTTAAAAATCGCTTAATACCATTTTTCAAAAAAAAAAGTTATTTATTGCTAAGCAGCAATTGAAGTATCCATTAGACAGTTTTGCAAGCATCTATTTAAATTAATAATTTAAATTTTTCCCAGCCAGCGGGGTTTGGACGGCAACAAATTAATTTCAACTTCAGCCTCACAATTAATGAACCTATCAATTTATGCACGAGCGTTTGTCTCGGTATAATAGTATAAATAGAATTATTTGAAACAGAGTCAAAGTTAATGCAAGTACAGGGTGACACTTTTTATTTATTAAAACGATATAAGATTTATATAAAATGTTTTTGCCGCAATCTTTTCTTCTTTCCTCTCCTTTCCTTTTATTTTTATTTTTATTTTTATTTTTTAGCTTGGGGAACCTACTCTACGATATTCCTGAAAAATCATCAAAATCCGTTGAGCTAAAAAAACTATGAACCTATAAATATTAAAAAAAGTATACTTAATACGTTAAAGCCACTAGATAATCTATATCAACAATAAGCACCAACTTATCAGTGCCAGTTATAAGAATATAACATAAGGCCGATAAAGTGTAAAATGTTAAGTCTCACAAATTCTCTTACATATTTTATATAAGGTTTCAGAGATTTAATAAGATTTCTTATAAAGTTTTATATTAGTATATAAAGACGTAATTTTATTCGGAATTTATAAGATTATATAAGATTTTATATTTTATTTGGATTTATGAGTACAAAAGGAATTCATCTTTGTATAAACACTATATATGTAAAAAGTAACACAAACCGTCTAAAAATAAATGTCCTAAATATTTAGTAAATTTATTGTTAACTATATTACAATTTGTTTCGATACACAGAGATGTTTTCATCAGATGGTAAAATCTGATTTTACTCATCGGAACACTTAAAACCTTGATTTATAAAACACCATACTTACTAGGTACTACATTAAAATAAGATACCTATCGTAAAAGTACAAGTTTGTATATAGTTACTTTTGGATGATTAATTTTAATTTTGTACGATGATTTATTTACAATTCTCACCTCATAGAAATGCCGTATTTCAACCATAAATCCTCATAAACTAGGTATGCTATGATAAAACATCATACACTCATCATCTTTTTACTGTAGTTTTACTGGTATATTATGGATCATAAAACCTCATAGAATATTATAAAAACCGACAAGTCCTACTGCTGTTTCCCGATGCAATTTGAATTCAAATAGGTGTTCTAAACTATGTAATGTAAGGGATGAGTGTAGGTAATTAAATATACAAAAGATATATTTATTATAATATAGAATGTTAAAGGATAAGATGCAAAAGAATACAACTACATAAGACATTAAAAAATGTTAATTATAAAGGTAGGTGTCCACAAGAAGACTAAAACCTTTTGAGATTTTTGTTTCACGATAAATTTATCTCAGATGTGTGTCCACAGAATATGAGAGATTTCTATGAAACATTCGATTTGATGAATTTTTCTCTCATAAGACAAGGTGTCTCTAAATGCTCTGTTTCCACAATCAATTTACATTTCAAGCAGAAAGAAACAAAATATTGTGTTCTGAAGTGATTTTATAAAAAGATGTTAACAAAAAGGGCTAGACGAAGGGCTGCAGCTTGTTATGATTACCTTGCCATTAAGTCTCGTAGTACACAAACGAAAAGGTCTCATAGATATTGGGTGAGAGATGGGATTAAAAGGAGAGAAAACAAGAACATAATGGAAATATTATTAAAATAACTAAAACGGGAAGATCAGGAATGTTACAAGAACTTTCTTCGAATGTCCGCTGCTGATTTTCGTTTTCTGTTGATGCTCTGGAACTGGCAACGAAGGTTATGTATTTTATCCTTTACTTCTTGAGCCGGAATTCCAAACTTGTTGGAAATTTCGTCCATAGCTGATTTCCGAAGACTTCGGTTTTATAGCTTTCGGACGAGCAGTCCCACAAATTAGGATAGAATTTATATACCTCGATTAATTGCAGTATCATGCTTCTTGCCCAGTTAAAAGAACAGTATTTTTTTTAAACCCCTTTTTTCACTTGAATAACTCATATTTGGAAGAAACGAATATTTGTTTCACGACACAACAGCGAAACTAACGTGCAGCGAGTGAAATAAATGTATCATGCAAGATACGCAATAAATCATGTTTCCACGTTGAAACCTGTTCAAGAAATAAAACTCTCGTGACCCATTATTTTACGAGATTATCGCTAATATATCACGTGTCTCAGACCTGTTTCGACAATGAAATGAAAGTTTTCCTGAGATTTTTATTTCATGAGACAAAAATCTCATGAAATATTCTCATTGTGGATTCGCACCTTTATAATGAGGACTTTAAGTCCCCTTAAAAATGTGTCAAAAAGATAATAGGAAATACTTATCTTTTTGAACTTGAAAAAAGAGGTTTTCCTGGTTGGAGCTCTAGTAGAAAAAGAGCTTCTTAAAACTAACTAAAATTTTAGGAATTACTGTTTCCATTTTTATACGATCTTATTATTTTTTTTATAAGAGTTTATGAGGCGTTTTCGGCAGGGTACGGGTTTAATATAAGGTAGATTTAAAAATTTAGTACCTACTTATTTCAGTATTTATCAAAACTACCGTGCGAGCCAAAATTATTTGCATCAAAGAGGGCCTTGCATCTAAGGAAGTAATGCTTAGCCGTATAGCTTAATACCTGTTGGGTGTCAGTAACTACCTGAATTAACAATCAATCAGTTATTCCGTCATCTTTGACAGTCGTTATAAGTAATTTGATTTATCGCTAATTTTTCCAATTTCTTGAACCATTCACACAATGGGCTTTACGGAACAGCACAAAACATTCATGGTTGAAGCGTATTTTCGAAACGGGGTTAGAGTAAATGGTGAGTGGCAATACGCTATGCATGTACAATTTTCACGAACATTTTCCTAACGTTGCTTTTATTGCTGGGGATTTTTATCATTGCCTGAAAAGAATTGTGGCTGTGTTTAGAGAAACAGGTTCTATACAACACAAAAAAGGAGCAGGAAGACCATCTGTAAGAACAGAAGAACTTGTTGCAAACGTTCGGAAAATAATGCAAAATACGCCAACAAATTGTGTAAGACGCCTGCCCCAAGAAGTGGGAAGGTATTATGGAACATGCAGGACTATTCTTAAGAAGCAGCTAAATTTATTTCCTTATAAAGTATTCCAAGAAATACAAGCCTTAGATTTGGAAAGACGCAGGAATTGCTCTCAATGGTTTACCCATTACCCATTAGAAATAAATGATTTATTAGACCTGACATTTTTTTCGGGTGAAGCCTGGTTCCACCTCTCCGGTTACGTGTATTTTTTTCCTCATTTAAAGAACACTATTTTTAAAACACCAGTTGAAAATTTAGAACAATTACAAGAAAGGATTATCCAAGAATGTGGTAACATTTCTCCAGAGATGCCGGTCAACACTTTCGAAAAAAGGAAGAGACGTGTGAATTTATGCTTGGAGCATGGCGGTGGCCAGTTTCAGCAATTTATGTAATTATTTTTCTTCTTCTTTCTGTATATTCTTACTTTGTTAATTTTGTAAACAACAAAAATAAATTTGTATTTGTCTACTTATTTTATTACTCATTAGTTTGGCATATCATGCCATAATATGAATTTGACAACATTTTAACCTAGATTTGGTTAGATATATCGTCCCCATATCATTGCGATCTAAACCAAGCCCTACGTTTTTTAATCCAAGCCCTCTTTGATGCAAATTATTTTTGCTCGCACGGTACAATATAAATTCCTCGACTTTCGATGCCATTACATTATATTCTCATTAAGTTCACTTAAAGCACAAACACAATTCACTAAACTACACAAAAACTAGAAATCCGTAAATATTAAACAACCACAATCCACAATAGCTAAGAAAACTACAAGGACTCAGAGAAACTACAAGGACAGAGAAACCTTAAAACGCAACAACAAAAATGGCGGCCGAGCCGGTTCTGGAGTGTATTTTGAGCATGTCGCTAAAGTAGGACAGGCCGATAACACGAGGTTTGTACGCATGCCCGAAGGTGCCCAAAGGGAAGGCAGCTGACGTAACTTTTGTTTGCGCAGGAGATAATCTATACATATCTAAAGGTAAATTGTCTATAGATATAATACGTGATGGTGACTACACCTACAAGGGCACACAAGAGCCACGGACCTTATCAACGACGAGCTCTTGGAGATGCAAACCGATCGCATGAAAGCGAGATATAACTTTACAAAACCATTTAATGTCAGGTGCGACCCTGATATGTGGTCCAAAGGAAGATCTCCGTCACTAGACAATGGCCTAGTTTGGTACACTGATGGATCGAAAACGGCCAACGGAGTAGGCGCAGGTGTATTTGGGGAAAGACCCAGAATGGAAATCAGCATCCCTCTGGGAAACTACGCCACAGTATACCAAGCTGAAGTTCATGCGATACAAGCATGCGTACAAAAGAATATCGAAAAGGGCTACCACGACCAAAAGATACATATCCTGTCGGACAGCCAAGCTGCCCTAAAGGCTCTGAACTCCTTCCGATTTACATCAAAAATCACAATGGAGTGCCTGAACGACCTAAAAGACCTGGCAGCCAGAAACAACAGGGTTGAACTCCTATGGGTTCCTGGCCATTCAGGGATAAAAGGCAACGAAAAAGCAGATGAACTGGCAAGAACCGGATCTGCTCAAAATTTCAGGGGCCCAGAACCCGCCCTTGGAATATCAAAAAAGGCAACCAAAACAACATTAGACAGATGGGCACAAAAACAACATCTATCTCGATGGAATGGTACACCTGGCCAGGCACACGCACGGGCCGTCATCGACAGGCCCTCGAAGAAGCTATCAGCTGGAATGCTGCTCTTGACGCGTACCCAGCTAAAGCAAGTGACAGGCCTATTAACAGGCCATTGTCACTTAAGAAAGCACCTTCAACGAATGGGAGTCTATAATGGACCCATTGAATGTAGACTTTGCGGCGAAGAGGATGAAACCGCCTCCCATATCATATACAGCTGCGAAGCGCTAAACCGAAAAAGATTTAAAATCTTCGGAAACATTCGACGTGGCGATAACCTCCCGCACGACAAACTTGGAAGAAAACTACTGGACCTCATAGAAGGAACAAATCTTTTCTAACAAGACTGGGGCGCACAATAAGCCAGAAGGCTGCAGTGTAAGAAGCTTGGGCCATACGTCGAACCCGACCCCCGCCTTTAACCAACCAACCAACCAACACCTACAACTTGAGATAATATGAAAGACCGAATCTGCGTTGCCTGCTTATTAGTGAGACCTGAAATGTTACAGCGGGTACGATATTCATTCAGAAAAAGAGTAACAAAGTGTTTGCCAGTTGAAGGGAGACATTTTAAACATCTTCCGAAGCACGACAGATGATAAACAAGTTGAAATTAAGTGGAAATTAAACAAAATATTTTTGTATACGTAAATAGTTTTTACGTAGATTCGTATTTACTAAAAAAAAGTACATTGTCTTAATACTCCACTAAAATTTCATGAAAATATTTTAAACCGTTTTTTGCAACACTTTAAAAAAAACTCACCCTGTATATTACTGGGTTTTAAATATTAATTAATTTTTAAAAAATTCACAGTGACGTGCTATAAAAAAGATCTATAATTAACTTGTTTCTTTCGAGAAGTAAGTTCACAGTTACGTGCCGTCGTCAGTGGCAACCACTGCCTACTTCAATAAATTTTACCACCTTTTCACTTACCTCCCTAAAAATAATCAATGTCGTAATGTAGTATTTACCAAATAGAGCATAAAAGAATAATTTTTTTCTAATTTTGTATCATAACAAATCTATTACGATACGCATTTGCGTATCGTAATGAAGCTATTTCGATACGCGTTTTTTCTTTATTTGATGTTGGTAAAATTTAAATGTTTTATTTCATTTACTTGCGCGGCCTTTGTGATTTACGAGAAAACCCATTTTTCGGAGAGGAAAAATAGGTTGATAACCTACTTTTTTATTCTGTGTGGATAACAGTCATGTATGTTGGTTGCATAAATCTATAAATCAATCTTTTGTAGATGCTTCAAGCTATCATTTTCTGCGAAATCCTATCCAAAATTCAATCTACTAACCTTCCAATGTCGATTTTAACTTCAACTTTATTTGAATTTTCCATCTTCCCTATACTAAATTGCAATGCCGTGACGTAAAATCACGTCTTTTGAAATTCGAAAACAAGTAGCAAAATCGCCCGAATTTCCGAACGCTCTGTAAATGTACCGAATGTACAAGGATCACACAACGTATTCCGTCCAAGTATTATTTGATTATTTCTACATTGCTTAGTAATACTGATAATTATAATGATCCACCCTATACATAACCAGAGATAGATTTTACACGTAGCAATAATATTCTAATGGGTGCACATTATAATAATTTTGCATTATTTCGCACAGCTTGATCTTCGCCCGCGCAGGTGCGGCCGTGTTCTCTATTTCTTATTTCTAATGTCTTTCGCAACGGCCCCATAGAAATTGTGCAGTTCTCATGGCTGTGTCTTGTGCCACTATTGAAGATTTTCATCGACTAAAGTAGAGCAGGGCTGCCAACTTCAAGTGTCCCAAAGGCCGTTGTAAACTAAATTACGGTTGCGAGGGCCCCATCGTAAAATACTTCGTACCGTGCGAGCAAATAGTATATTAACGTACACGTTTTATAAAGCATCATTTTATAGCACGCGTCCATGTTAAAAAACGAGCCGCTTGCGGCGAGTTTTATAACGGGACAAGTGTTTAAAACTGCTTTATATAACACGTACGTTATACTATTTTTTCTAATTTGTAGTTTTTTCCATAAAAACACATATTTAAAAAGAAAATAAATCCTTCAAATTTTGTAAATTTTTATGACTAAATTTTATGTTGGTAATACTATTTTCTATCATAGTAGCCTCTGGACAACAAAAATTATTTTGCGAACTGTCATTTTTTGATGTATTGACCCATTTTCACCACGAGATTCTAAAGTTATTTTAGCGATATGAGATTTGAAATTGGACGGAATACGTTGTGTGATCCTTGTACATTCGGTACATATACAGAGCGTTCGGAAATTCGGGCGATTTTGCTACTTTTTTCGAATATTAAAAGATGTGATACTACGTCACGGCATTGCAATTTAGTATAGAGAAGATGGAAAATGCAAATAAAGTTGAAGTTAAAATCGAAATTGGAAGGTTAGTAGATTGAATTTTGGATAATGATAGCTTGAAGCATCTACAAAAGATTTATTTATAGATTTATGCAACCAACATACATGACTGTTATCCACACAGAATAAAAAGGTAGGTTATCAAGCTATTTTCCTCTGCGAAAAATGGGTTTTCTCGTAAATCACAAAGGCCGCGCAAGTCAATGAAATAAAACATTTAAATGTTACCAACATCAAATAAAGAAAAAACGCGTATCGAAATAGCTTCATTACGATACGCAAATGCGTATCGTAATAGAGTTGTTGACGATACCAAATTAGAAAAAAAATTATTTGCATCAACGAGGGGTTGGATTAAAAAACGTAGGGCTTGGTTTAGATCACAATGATATGGGGACGATATATCTAACCAAATCTAGGTTAAAATTTTGTCTAATTCATATTATGACATGATATGCCAAACTAATGAGTAAAAAAATAAGTAGACAAATACAAATTTATTTTTGTTGTTTACAAAATGAACAAAGTAAGAATATGTAGAAAGAAAAAGAAAAATAATAACATAAATAGCTGAAATTGGCCACCGCCATGCTCCAAGCATAAAATTCACACGTCTCTTTATATTTTCGAAAGTGTTGACCAGCATCTCTGGAGACATGTTACCACATTCTTGGATAATCCTTTCTTGTAATTGTTCTAAATTTGCAACTGATGGTGTTTTAAAAAATAGTGTTCTTTAAATGAGGAAAAACGAAGTAATCCATAACCGTTAAACAAGGTGATCTAGGTGGAAATTCAATGTCTGATCGAAAACTGATCAATCTGTCGTCGAAAAAATTGCGTAAGTAGTTAATAATTTCGGCGGCTGTATGGGCGGTTGCACCGTCCTGTTAAAAATAACCAAAACGTAGTTCGTCGTCAAGCAATTGCTCCACAAATGGATTCAAAACACCGCTGTGCTGTAACTGTCATGGAAAAAAAAGGACAACAATTCTTCTTCGGGAAACAGCTAACCAGACACCAATTTTTTGAGGGTGCTATGAGGGGCAAAATGGGGATTTTTACTACTCCACATGCGTGATGTATTCTGAGAATTCACATAACCGGAGAGGTGGAACCAGGCTTCATCCGAAAAAAATGTCCGGTCTAATAAATCATTTCTTTCCATTAAATTTTGGGTAAACCATTGAGAGTAGTGATGTAAAATTCTCGGTAATAATCTTTTGGAGAATATTCTCGGGAATATTCTCAAGTTAGAGAATTTTCTGAGAATGGTAAGAAAACCGCTAGAAATGGCAATAAAAAGAAATTAAAAATTACCTATTCTGCTTATTTTCGGCAAATGTCAGACGGCGAACGGCGTTAACCAAACAAAACTTAAAGAAATAAAATTTTTATTTATGAAAGATAACATACCTTCCCAAGAATAACTAAAAACTAAACAAAAAAAAAACAGTCGAATAAAGAAAGATCACATGTAACTATTAAAAACATACGAGTATACGTTCGCGCTTCTAGGGGATTTCCTTGAATCACTGTTGCCAGACGTAAAACACTGTTGCCAGAGTTATAGAAAAGGTTAAAGAAACTCAAAATTTTAAAAATCATTGCAAAATTTTTGAGTGTAAATCGAGGCGGTGTAAATTGTGTAAACAAACTTCTCTAAAGAATATTCTCGGGAGAATTTTCTTACAGAGAATATTCTCGAGAATATTCTCGTTCTCGAGAATATTCTCGTTCTCGAGAATATTCTCTTGAGAATATTCTCCTCTCACATCACTAATTGAGAGTAATTCCTGCGTCTTTCAAAATCTGCGGCTTGTATTTTTTGGAATACTTGCACTTTATAAGGAAATAATCCTGCATGTTCCATAAGATTTTCCCAGTTCTTGGGACAGGCGTCTTATACAATTTGTTGGCATATTTTGCATTATTTCACGAACGTTTGCAACAAGTTCTTCCGTTCTTACAGATGGTCTTCCTGCTCCTTTTTTGTGTTGTATAGAACCTGTTTCCCTAAATACTGCCACGGTTCTTTTCAGGCAATGATAAAAATCCCCAGCAATAAAAGCAACGTTAGGAAAATGTTCTAACCCCGGTTCCAAAATACGCTTCAACCATGAATGTTTTGGGCTGTTCCGTAAATCCCATTGTGTGAATTGTTCAAGAAATTGGAAAAATTAGCGATGAATCAAATAACTTGTAACGACTGTCAAAGATCACGGATTAACTGATTCATTGTTAATTCGGGTAGTTACTGACACCCAACAGGTATTAAGCTCTAAGGCTAAGCATTACATCCTTAGATGGTCTCTGGTTTATTATAGAGCGGGTAGAAAAAACTAATATGTATATCTGCAAATGGAAAAATATTTCAGAATAAAGTAAAACAATAAATTACTTCTTTAAATACAATCGTGAATAGCTGAAATATCTCAGTAGGGGTTTGGTTTAAATTGAATTTTATACATGCACAAAGTATGTCTTTTGCCATTGTTGTTGCGTTTTTATGCACAGTTGCGAAATTGGAAGATTAAAGAATTTTTAAAGCTACCGCACCATGAGAACGTTTCATAGGGGAAGCTATTCTAAGATGGGACGGATCCTAAAACACGATAACAGTATTTTATAACGATAATGTTAATTAGTTTTTTCGTGAATCTGTAAACACCAAGGGAAAACAAAAGTTCAAAATCTACTAATGAAATACAACAATTTTTTTGGTAACTTTATTTTTTTTTATAACCTTCTTTAATTTCAACGCGCTTGCGCCACCTGTACGGTAACTTTATTCCACCAGAGGAAAATTCTATTGGTTATTAAAATAGATATTCTATTCTATTAATATTCTCTGTCAATTGTTTATGGTCTGCAAAATGACGTCTCTAAAGTGCTCTGGTTCAAATTTCTGAAAAAAAAATCAGATGGATCCAAATGCGGACCATATAGCGGATGCATGGTCTAGCACACGAAAGTTACACTCGCCCAAGATAAAATAACATTGAAAAGATAAAATAATGTTGGAAAATAGAAATGGATTCTGCCAATAGTAGGTGGAAATCAATAATAATTATAGTATTATGGGATACAGTAAAACAAAGTAGTCTATGGATTATACTGTGAAAAGAATCTAATTTGTTATATAGGATGGCACGAGGAGTTGTGTATGACAGTATCAGTATGAGATGGTTTGTGGAGAACTGAGAAAACGTGTCTATTATTTTCTCTCTTAATATTTAAATCAATAAAATTAATAGAATTGTCACTTTTATGTTCTATTGTAAACTGAATATTTTTGTGTAGGCTGTTAATATATTCTAAAAAGACTTTTAACTGTCTATCCGTTCCAAGAAAACATGTTAAGACGTCATCAACATACCTATGTCAATAAAGAAACTGTTTAAAAGAGGATGATCCTTTATTTTATCTTCTAAAAAATCCATAAATATTTCAGCCAATAAAGGACTAAGAGGGTTTCCCATAATAAGACCATTTTTTCTAGTGTATATTTTGTCGTTGAACTCAAAATAATTTTGTTCAAGGCATTGAATTATCAACATAATTTCGATCCTTCCTTTAAAATCTTACATACAGAAAACAAAGGCTTAAAACTAAATTTGTTAGAATCTATGGAAATAAATAAACTTAAAAATGTGGACCTGTTACTTAATGATCAATTAGAATTAAATAATTCAGCTTTGTTAAATTTATTCTGTTGACCATAATGTACCTTATTTAATTACTTTTTAAACCCTCTGTTGGATTTTCCCGCTATTGTAGCCCTTCCACTGTTTTATTTACATCTTCAATAATTTAATTTTATTGTACCCCTTTTTATTTTTACCTTTTATTAAATCATTGTCATCAGACGAAGCTATATACAGTGTTAGCGAAACATGTCATTTTTCTAGTTAATATAGTGGAAATTTACAACTTCAACTTTGTATTACTATATATCCCATAATACTATAAATAGGAATTTGGGACGCCCAGAATTTGACTGCAATTATTCTTAAAAGCTGGGTATTTATGGCTTATAATATAATCATTTTTATTTACTAAGGATCTGTTCCTATTTAAGATGCCTTCCACTGGTCTATAAAAGATCCTTTGTAATTTCTTTGTATAGGTTGATATTCTAATTTTACTTAGAATTAAGGTGCGTGTATGGGGATTGCTAATTTACAGTGTTTACGAAATTATTGCATGTCTTGCTTAATATGAATGTAAGTCGTTTGTGCGGTAGTAATTGCTCTAATCGAGTTAAGTTTTTTTGATTTTAAATTTTTTATATTTTTTTTCTACAAAAAGTTAATAATAGGCGCCTAAAACTAACTTGTAATATATGTGATTATGCTATGCACCAATATAACAGGGACAGTTATGACTTCTTCTAAAACACCTAGGACTACTTATTATGAATTCGTAATAGCCGAGAGCCCTAAATATATTTTAATAACCAAACTTGCGAATTGTAATTTATATATTTTTCACATACTTCCAGACAAATGTCATTGCGTTGGCCTTGCCATTACAGTGGAAACAAGAAATGTTAAAATAAAGACCTATTAAAACGACGATGGCGGCCGATTTTCACTGTTGAGGTAGGTCAGCGTCGAATGAGACCATCCAAGACCAAAGAACTAAATGAGATATTTTGATCATATACAGAATGTCTCCGTAAGTTGGAACCATTTGAAAAATTTTTCTATTATTAATTTTACGAAAAAAAGTTCTTAATAAAAAGTTCAGCACCTAAAATGCAGACATTAAATTCTTCTAGGCGTATACGAGGTTTGTTAAAAAATACTAATTTTGCCCAAGGGGGAAGTACCTTTATTTTTAACAATATCGAAAATTTTTATTAAAAACAGTTGATCAGAATTAAAAACCACGTTCAAATATGTAATTACACCTATTTACGATGAAAAAATTATTTTTTCTTTTTTGAAACGTATGTGTACAATAAAAAGGCAAATTTAAATGTACCTAGTTACATGTAATCTAGGATGCTCTGACATGCAAATGAATTATTTATAGCAAGAAATGTTTGACAGCGACCGTCAAAACGCGTTAAAATTTATAAAGTAGGTACATAAAAATGATGTTATTAAGTTGTGAAGAATAAATTGAAATAGTTTTTATTGGGGGAGAAAACTATAAAACGCATAGAAAAGCAGCAATTATTTTTAATAATAGACATCCCAATAAAAATATTATTCATTCAACTGTTACCAAAATAATGAATAAATTTAAGGCTAGTGGAAGTTTAAACAATAACTTTATTGGAAAACGCCAAAAACAATGAGAACACGCAGTTTGAAGTAATGCTGTCTGAGTCTGAGTAGAATGTCCACAAGTGTCATTGCGCAAAAGAAAGTCGTTAATACAAGAAAATGTAAGTAAATATACAGTGACCTAACCCCTCTAGATTATTGCTTATGGGGTTACTTAAAACAAAAGGTTTACCAGCATTGGCCTTTTCATGATGGAGAGGATAATTACACAATTATGGTGGGAGATTTCTACAGAAATGATAAGGAAAGTATTAAGGAAATTTGCCAATAGAACAGGAATTAGTGGAATGAGTAAAAATTAAATTTCTATTTATTTCTAGTACTATTATTGTGTTAGTTACACAATTTATTATTTGTATGTGTTTTCTTATTTGCAATATAAATGCATATTATGCATTCATTACAGACGTGTTTAAATTGCAACATTGGTAGATAAAAATTAAGAAAAGCTTATCATGTTTTTAATAATTACAAGAGATAAATGTTCATTCATAATTAATTAATAATGCCGAAAAATTATTGAAAAATAACAAAACTTATTTTTTATCGTAAATGGGTGTAATTACACATTTAAACGTGGTTTTTGTTCTGATCAACTTTTTTTAATAACAATTTTCGATATTGTCAAAAATAGAGGTACTTTGATCTTGAACAATATTTATATTTTTTGACAAACCTCGTATATGCATAGAAGAATTTATTTAATATCTGATAGTTGCAGAAATTTTTATGAAAAATAACTTTTTTTCGTAAAATTAATAATAAAAAAGTTTTCCATATGGTTCCAACTTACAGAGACATACTGTATAAACCTTTCGAAGGAGAATTTGGAGGAAATGGGTTCTTTTAGATCTTTTCATTTTAGTTTCACCAAAAATAAGGGTTTTTCGTATTATTACTTTTAAAGGAATTTTAGTAGTCCATCCATCGGAACGCTAGGCACTCCTATTACAATGTTCATAAGATGAGATTTAGTGAATTTTTTTCCAGGTAATTATTATTTGGTTTATACGATTTTAATAACGTTTAGGTGATGACGCACTAATAAAAATCTCTCGGGACTACCTAAAAAACGCGCACAGTTATTAAAATTATTTTTTATAACCATATCATAATTATTTCCCTTGTGGCAATTGAACAATGAAATTACCCTCAATTTAAACCAATCAATTTACAGTATAACAGACAAATTGCCGAAATCGTAAACCATGGTTTCGAGAAGAATTATTATGCTCAAACAACGAAACCTGCAATTATTGCAACACCTGATTTTAATCGGAAAGAATTCATCGATCGATCGGGAATATCGATTGGAAATTTATTGATTTTGACAGCGGCGCAGTTTGCAGTTAAAAAAAATATAGATATAATAATATCATGAACGTCTTTTCGTATTTCCTACCAAAAAATGTATCGAAATATACACTAATATACAGGGTGGAATTTTTAACTGGAACAAATTCAGTATTACCGTGCGAGCAAAAAGTATTTGCATCAAAAAGGGCCTTGCATCTAAGGACGCAATGCTTAGCCGTAGAGCTTAATACCTGTTGGGTGGCAGTAACTACCTGAATTAACAATCAATCAGTTATTCCGTCATCTTTGACAGTAGTTACAAGTAATTTGATTCATCGCTAATTTTTCCAATTTCTTGAACAATTCACACAATGGGCTTTACGGAACAGCACAAAACATTCATGGTTAAAGCGTATTTTCGAAACGGGGTTAGAGTAAATGGTGAGTGGCAATACAATCCGGGTTTGTGCATGGACGATTTTCACGAACATTTTCCTAACGTTGCTGTTATTGCCAGGGATTTTTATCATTGCCTGAAAAGAACCGCGGCTGTGTTTAGGGAAACAGATTCTATACAACACAAAAAAGGAGCAGGAAGACCATCTGTAAGAACAGAAGAACTTGTTGCAAACGTTCGTGAAATAATGCAAAATACGCCAACAAATTGTATAAGACGCCTGTCCCAAGAAGTGGGAAGATCTTATGGAACCTGCAGGACTATTCTTAACAAGCAGCTACATTTATTTCCTTATAAAGTGCAAGTATTCCAAGAAATACAAGCCGCAGATTTTGAAAGACGCAGGAATTACTCTCAATGGTTTACCCAAAATTTATTGGAGAGAAATTATTTGGTCAACACTTTCGAAAATATGAAGAGACCTGTGAATTTATGCTTGGAGCATGGCGCTGGCCCCAATTTCAGCAATTTATGTAATTATTTTTCTTTTTCTTTCTGTATATTCTTACTTTGTTAATTTTGTAAACAACAAAAATAAATTTGTATTTGTCAACTTATTTTATTACTCATTTACTCATTAGTTTGTCATATCATGTCATAATATGAATTTGACGAAATTTTAACCTAGATTTGGTTAGATATATCGTCCCTATATCATTGTGGTCTAAACCAAGCCCTACGTTTTTTAATCCAAGCCCTCTTTGATGCAAATAATTTTTGCTCACACGGTAGAAAGCCTCTTTATTCGCTGAAAAAATACAGAACTAAGGTTGCGTTTATTATTAGTTTGACATACTTTTTTCGTGTCTTCATAAAATTTACCACTCTTTTGATGGTGAAAATCGCCCCCAACTTTTTTTTCAAGTGTACCATTGCATGTAGTGATAAGTATTGTGCTGGGAAGGGCATAAAAGGGGAATACGACCCACTATTTACTTTTGCATTTCGGTAATGTAGAAAGCCAGAAAAAAAACTGATCATTTTAGCAACAATTTGGGTTTTGCCAGCGCAGAAGGGAACATGTTATTGATAAAGTTGTTTGTTTACTTGATTCCAATGGCCACTTTATTTTCGGTTTAGAAAAAGTGAATACTTATCTGTTTGGTGTTTTATGCAGTTTAAAGAGTAGTGCTCGGAATTTTTAAAATATAAGTATTCGAATAGTCGTTTGGTATGTTATTCGAATAGTCGAATAATTCGAATAGTCGAATAGATACTTGAATAGCCGAATAGTCAAATATTCGAATTTCGAATAGTCGAATATTCGAATAGTCGTCTATTTAAATATCGAAATACAGTCGTTTAATCGTTTAATCACGGTAAAATTGGTTTAACTGCTTAAACATAATAAAGGAACATTTTTAAGTATTAGTAATTTTTAATATCTAAATTATCGAATAATAATAATGTGCATTTTGTCGAATAAAGTAAGATGACAAATAAATAATTCTGTTAAACAATTTAAAGATATGAGAACTTGAGAACTCAGTAATAAATGTTTCTGTTTTTACGTTAAAATTTACAGTTTCACAGAAAACACGAATAGTCGAACATATAAATATTCGAACAAAGTCAAATAGTTAAATATTCGAATGGTCGAATATTCAAATAGTCGAATATTAGAATAGTCAAATATTCGAATAGTCGAATATTTAAATTCGAATAGTCGAATATTTGAATTGTCGAATTTTTTAACTAACAAGAAATTCGAATTTAGAATAGTCGAATATTCGAATATTCAAATTATTCGAATATAATTCCGAGCCCTAGTTTAAACTAGGGCTAGGAATTTTTAAAATATAAGTATTCGAATAGTCGTTTGGTATGTTATTCGAATAATCGAATAATTCGAATAGTCGAATAATTCAAATAGTCGAATAATTCGAATAGTCGAATATAGTCGAACAATTCGAACAGTCGAATAGATACTTGAATAGTCGAATATTTTTATAATTTTTTAGCATTCGAATTTCGAATAGTCGAATATTTAACTAGTCCAATATTCGAATAGTCGTCTATTTAAATATCGAAATACAGTCGTTTAATCACGGTAGAAGTGGTTTAACTGCTTGCTGACCTAATAATTTTATTTTTCTTTTTCTTTTTTACGGTAAAATTTACAGTTTCACAGAAAACACGAATAGTCGAAAATATAAATATCCGAACAAAGTCAAACAGTTAAATATTCGAATGGTCGAATATTCAAATAGTCGAATAGATACTTGAATAGTCGAATATTCGAATAGTCAAATATTCGAAGTTCGAATAGTTCAATATTCGAATTTCGAATAGTCGAATATTTGAATAGTCGAATATTTAAATAGTCAAATATTTGAATAGTCGAATATTTGAATAGATATTCGAATATTTGAATTATTCGAATACAATTCCGAGCCCTAGTTTAAACCGTTACTTTATAGTTAGAAGTATTTTTTCTATAGTAACATGGTTTATTTAACTGAATCACACAAAATGAAAATATTAATAATGATTGGTTTTGGTGACAGATCGTGTACTCAAGTAGAAGTAGCAACTTGATTCCACGAAACACACCCCGATCTAGCACCAAGGCACCATCAGCAAAATTAAAAGACGTTTTCATGAAGTGGGCCACGGCAGGGACATACCAAGAATAAGGCAGCCTGAAGTAATGGATAAAGATACGAAATTAAACGTTTTATTTGCTCTTCAAGAAAATCCTCTTACTCCAGTTTGGCAACTTACAAGAGAAAATAGCATAAGCTGTACGTCTGCATTCAAGTTATGTCCTTATGAAATGTTAATGGTATAGATGATGAGAAAGGGCATGATTAATAAAAAATGTCTACAATTGATTCTGAAAAGTAAAAATGTAAAAATATACAATGTGTTTCGTTAAAAAAATTAAAGTTGACATACGGAGCATTTTTGTGATCCTCCTGTATAATATCCTCTATTTCAAAAATATGCATTTTAACCAAAATTATTTGACGGGTCCGAACGATTCCTGATTAAGCGGGCGGTATTCTATATAAATAGCTGATCGGTTTCTTTATCATACACTAAGGAAAATGGTCTAATATAGTGGATTTCACCTTAGTTTTTAATGCTTTGACGTCTCTCTTGTCAAACATATTAGCCAACACGTGATTTAAAAATCCCTAATTCTATAAACGGCTTTCAGGCACGGGCATTGGCTAGATTAACAAGAGATGGATATATAACTGACCGTATAGTTACATGTACATGACGAAGATGCACACTACACAGTTCAATACGTTGCCCTTCAATGAGCTCAAACTCGTCAAAAGCACAACATCGCTCGTATATGCCGTTAGTATGTGCATCTTTGTCTTGCGCATTTGCTCTCGCATATCTCTTTTCGTACTTCATTAATTCGATTGTCTCGTCGCGTTCTTTAAATATCACAGAGCCGCATTGGGACTTGGGACACACCGCGCACCGCGTGCATTCTACTGTTAATTCTTAGAGTCTTTAATTCTTGATCGTTCGTGTTATTGTTTTTGGTATTTTTCAGACAGCATTTTGCTTATATTTTGTGCGTATTAGACTTTTTGGTTTTAAACTGCCGGACTGTGTGTATCTGTGACGTGTTTCTTTTTATGCAAAAGTAAGTAAATAATTAGTAATGTCTCGGACGGTGACGACGACATCGACAGCTTGTCAGATGAAGACCAAAAATAATAGGGAACTTGCAACAAAATTAAATTTGAAAACCACAGTGAACCATTATGCTAAAATAAGTTTTACATACAGTTGTATTGAAGAGTGCTTGAGGTATCTGTTCTGCAAACGCATGGACAAAAATCTTTTTTTGTAGTATCTACTTACATTATTTTTTCTTTATTCATTAAAAAAAAATACCTAATTTCATAACATTACAAACTTTTATTGTTTTATTATAAACCAACGAAAAGTTAGACCTATTGTAAACTTCAAACTCTTTAGAACCTAGTCTAAAGAAAAAAATATTTACCCGTGAATAAGAAAATAAAAAAGTAAACAATAATCTATTAAATATAATATATAGATTTTTTCAACTTAACACTGCATGGTCTAAAATCAAATTAAAAAACAAAATAATGCTTTAATAAAAAACGTAGTTAATTATTGATGATACTAGATTCACGACTGCCCCTTGTATATTTTTTATTGTACTAAATTAAGAGTGTGTTTTTACCAAAATAACAGCACTTTATTATATTATGAATAAAAATTAAATGAAATTGTTTTTTTGATATTCTATCCTATATATTCCCCTTCAGTGTTTTTTTTTGAAATATCTTTAAAATTGCTTAGGTAATTCTCGTTTCCATCCATAATTACAACTACAAATAAATTGACCCATGTTCACACATAATTTTTAAGTCCGGCCCTGGCCAATCCTTAAGTTCTGTAAAAATAAATGTTATAAATGACATGTGTCAGCGGCGGCCATTAAAAACTAAGGTGAAATCCACTATATAACAGGTTTGCTAAGAGATAGTTTGTATTGCTAGGTTAATTTTTAGTAACCCATATTAAATACATTGCTTGTGTATAAAACCCACTTTAGTGTTATATCCATTCCAAATTTGCTAGAACAGTATTTTTATTGGTAATAATCAGTTCCATTAGTAGCTCTGTCATGTTAAATAACGAACTACTTTTAATACAGCCATTTTGTTAGGAAATAAATTGTATCTTCTCAATGCGACGCATTTTGTTCCCTATAAAGCGCTTTCTCTACAATTAAGAAAGCAGAACAGCGTCCACAAAAACGATTTGTATCCGTTAGAACCTATAATCCACAAGACGTTGGTGAGGGTTTGTAGCGATCGGCAATCGCCGCGCGCCGTATTATTAGTTTTAACGTATTTATTGCGCAGGTCACATCGTTTTTTGGAGTATTCTAGCTGTCCTGTCTGAATTTGAATTTCATTGATCGTACCTGTTTCAATTTATTTATTTTTACTTTGTATTTAAGTTTTTTATTAAACTTTGCATGTCAGATAAAGCAATAGAATATTCTTATTTCGCACAACCCATCATTACTATTGGACTTTATAAGCTATGGAAGTATTTTACCATCTCAGTAAACCATGTTGAATAATAGATAATCATATGCAATGTTAATCGACAAGAACAGTATCAGACTAGAAGCTATTTAAATTTTTGAGAACTACAGTACTGATTTTTAGTGGTAAGTATATGCTGTATTAACCGTAGCAAGCAAATATTATTATAGGAAAGAAAGAAAAACTAAAAGTCTTCCTCCACAAAGTTTAATTGAATGAAACAATCAAAGGTCTCTACATGTTTCGAACGTAGAAACGTTCATCATCAGGAGACAGAAAATAACATTAAAAAGTGCTGATGGTTTTAGCAAAAGAGAAAATGGTGAAGGACCTTAATGGAGCTTTCGTGAAAAAAAAAAAATTGATGTGCAAAGCCACATAATATGGAGAAAATATTAAACTTTAAAACATACTAGGTATGTAAGAAGTCGGGAAAAGGGGTCTAGACCAACCCTATAAACTGGGAAAGAAGAAAATAAAACCTTTCTATAAAGAAAGTGTTAAAAAAATTAAAATTTGTTTAAATAAAACATTTTGGATAAATGTCAGAGACATAGAAAAATTAAATTGGTAGTAATTAACATACTTAGTGCAATCTGTAAAAGATAGAAATTAAAATTAAAATCAAAGAATAAAGTAGAAAACTTTTTGAAATCTATTTTCTTGGATAAAAGTTAGTAGGTACTTACGAAAATTGCGTTTTGAATTGTCCTTTGGGGTACTGAGGTTTAAGGCTTAGTAACCCCGCAAGAGGTTAATTTAAGTTGTATATATTAAATAAAATCGAAAGTTGAACATTATATTTTGAAAATTTATCAAGAGTTTATTCACTCTTCCACGTGTTGGGACCAAAGTGGATAAAATGAATTGATTGACAGCTATACTGACAGGTAGTATGGCGGTGAAATTTAAAATTACATAAATGAACAAGAGAAAATTATTCTTAGAGGGAAAGCTCAATTAAGGTTTCACGAAAGCTCCATTAAGGTCCTTCACCATTTTCTCTTTTGCTAAAACCATCAGCACTTTTTAATGTTATTTTCTGTCTCCTGATGATGAACGTTTCTACGTTCGAAACATGTAGAGACCTTTGATTGTTTCATTCAATTAAACTTTGTGGAGGAAGACTTTTAGTTTTTCTTTCTTTCCTATACTATAACTCCACTTTAAGCATGGACTACTTTTTCAAATTAAATATTATTATGATTAATGTCAAGTTTCATTTAACTGCCAGTCGAAACTAATACAGTATATAAAACCAGATTACACCTCCAATAGAACTTGATAATTACTGTCAGTATTCAGAGCAAAATGGTGGCTATAAACCATTCTATGGTAGCATTAACTCCCATTTCCTATTGGCTAAATTACCATGATATTATCACTACACAACGGTCTAGCGATTTTCATTGTCTTGCACCTATAGTATTAAACAGTTGTATGAAGAGTATGTGAATTCTAATAAGGAAGAGAAGGCTTTTTTCTCAGTGTCTAGAACCCAACCCTCACAGTATCGAACATAGTCCCATATAACCAATACAATGGATACGCCACTGACAAGAAATGTATTGTAAAGGATCCGCTAAGAGTTACCGATTTTTCATTTCGGCCATTACTTAAAGTTAATTACAGGGCGCTCAGAAAATTTATACGAAATTATTGAAACCGCCATATTAAATTAGGGAAAGCGCTTCAAAATTTGTTTGCAAGTCCGTAGCAAGTATGCTTTTTCAATTTTAATTACGAATAATGTTATTTATGACGTCCAGTTTAAACAGAAACTTTAACGAAAATAAGGTACTTATACTTAGTTAATAGGTCCCATTATTAATTTGGACGGTCCAAGACGTGGAATCTTTTTCTTTTTTAATTTTTATTCGAGTAAGATTTATGTGATGTTTTTGAAAGTTCCCAAAATGTATATAATTAAGATGGTAATCGTACTTTTAGGTACGGAATTGCAAATTTAATTTGCAAAATGCATAAACATTAACAGTAAACTTCCCCCATTTTAAAATTATATTTTGTCAGACTGCATAATACATATTATTATAATATCTACCCTTTTTTCTTTGGAAGAACTGGAACAATCGTTCATCGGTATCATATTTGACATATTTTGAGAATAAGGGCTATTTTAACGCAAATTGCGTTAAAAAAAATTTTTCCACTTCCCTGAAATGAGAAAAAAACCTTCTATTCCTTATAAGAATTCTCATACTCTGTACTACTGTATATAAGTGTTTAATACTATATGTGACAGTTACGCGCTTTCCTACTGTAAGACGGTAATTTAGCCAATAGGAATTAGGAGTTAATAACATAGAAGGGTTTATAGCCATTATTGCTCTGATTACTCACAGTAATTATCAAGTACTATGGGGGTGTAATCTGGTTTAATATACTGTATTTGTTCCGACTGGCAGTTGTCAGGCACGTAGCTAGGGGGGGGGACAATTGCCCTCCCCCCCTGAGGCACGGGACCCATCAAGCACCTCAATTATTACCGGGTTTGTTTTTGTGCTTTTCTTGAGGCTTTTGTGTTGTGTTTTTTATTTTTCCCACTTGAAAACCAAGTTGAACCATGATTCAAAAAAGGGCGTGGCACCCAAAAAAATTTCGCTTTCTTTTTTGCGCCACATTCCAGATCTCTCATTATTTTATCTTATTATATTTGTATATTTTTTTTGATGCATTTGATTTGACGGACGTCTTATTATTAAATCAAATACAAAAGCTTTTGTTAAATCGAATAGACACGGACATTTTACAAGGACGTACACTAATAGGAACATAAAATGACGTATACAACATAATAACAACTTGACAGATTTACAACTCGACATGACGATGTATGAATTAAATTAGAACTAATATCCAACAGATTACAAGCCGTTCAATAAATATAACAATTTTGCAAAACATTTAAGACAATTTAAAATAATAATTAATTCAAATTACGCCTTTTAATATGTCCGCAGAATAATTCTCGAGAAATAATGTCACCTTTTTGTATAAGTGTTATTTAAGCAGCATGAAGTATAATATATATTTATATTGTCTAATCAGTATGAATATAATTCTTAGAGCATAATAATACGTAGACAAAAAGTTTTCATAACATATTAATCGATAAGTTATATAAACTTTTCGTTTTAAACTCATTGGTTCATATTCTCGTGAAAAAAATAAAAACTGAAGTGTCAAAATTAACTGTCAAAAATTCCGCAAAAATACCTTTGCAAAGCACTTTTTCCGCTAATATTATGATGGAGAAACGTATCAGCATTTTCTATAGCATATCGCCCACTTAATCAAAAATCGTTCGGACCCGTCAAATTAATTTTTTTGAAATGTATTTTTTTCAGAAAATACGTGTATCAACTTTTTTTCATGAAACATGTTTTATATTTTCAAATTTTTACATCCTACAATCGATTCTAGACATTTTTCATACATCATGCCCATATACACTGAGGAACATAGGCGTAGTTAGACGGTCAACACTGGGGGTGCTGAAGTCCAGTGGCGGCTCGTGACATGTTAACGTGGGGGTGCACAAAAAGCTCGCCGCAGGCAAAAATTTTATAAGACCACGCCCAAATTTGGTTAATAATGTTTAGTAAATATTTTAATGTGATGTTAATAGCAGGTTTAGGTCTTTCAATGTTCTTAACAATCACTTTGTCCTCCAACGGTAACTTGCTAAAAGATTTTTTCAAAAATTCCACGGTGTATTTTATATCCGACGACGCACTAATTGTTTTTTCGTGTTTATTTAACTTTAAACTTTAACTGAATTCAATAAAACCATATTAAACCTTAATAAACAAAGAAAATAGTCAAAATACCGGTTAAAAATTTCCGCGAATTTGAACGACTACGACTGGTTAAATTTAAATTATCAAATTAATGCAGAATTGCAGAATTTTACGAGATTTTTATAATCATAGACCCGCTCTGACAAGTAAACTGGACGTGAACTACACGGTACAAGTCTTTCTCTGCAAGGAAAATAAACATGGTTATAAGAAATTTTCTGATCGCACAAGCTGATATCCGCGGCTTCGCTTACATTACACTATATTGGTTCTATGTGTATAGTATAATATAACATATTATGCAACAACGGAACCTGCATAGCATACCTAATCTACATGTTATAAAATGTTTAGAAGATGGCTTCGTGATGATCTACACAGCGATAGCAACGTTCGATTAGACAAGCAACCTGATTTACGCCAAGCGCGAGATTGGATGCCAAAGTTTATCGCCTTAATTTGATCATGAATCTGAAGATGATCATGATTAGAATCATTTATTCTCCTTGTTAGACAATATAAAATGTAAGATTGAAATCAAAATCTGGTATTGTGTCAATCAAGAGAGATAAATTGATTTTAGTCAGAATTATCGAATTAGATAAATGAATGTTTAAGGGGGTGATTCCCAGCCAACACGGTATTTGGTAAAACTTTGTTGGTTTTTTTCGTTAAGAACAAACACTAGTGACGCATTTGCTATTTCATTTTCTTACCCGTCTTTGGGTAACAATTACCTACAGTATTAAGTTAAAAAATGTAATTGATAAATAATAATTTATAAAAGCATAAAACAAATTTTTGTCAAATTTGAGCAATTTCTTTTTCTGCTTCTATTAATTTATAAATCCAACATATTTTAACGTCAAACTGTAGGTAATTGTACTCTTAAGAGGTGTATATGAAAAAGTAACGTTTTTTGATTAATATTTCGAAATGGCGAAGGTAAGTAATCGTAGTCAGTCCAATAGACGTCTTTGGCCCGCTTTATTACAAAAAGATAAAAACAGTCTACAGAAAATTCAGAACGCCTGTTTGAGATTTGCTTATAATTTAAGAAAATTTGATCACATCACTTCCAGTCTTATCGACTCTGGCTGCTGGCTTAACATTAAAGAGCGCTTCGAGTTACATTTGGCCAGGTTAGTTTATCGCATTATTGTCTGGTATCCCAATTTATTTAGGCGATCTTTTAACCAAAGGTTCTGATGTGCACAATCGCGACACCCGGAATAGAGAACTTTTTTTCTGTACTCGGGAGGTATACGACACTATGTCCAATTTTTACAAAAATTAGGTAACTATGTAGTTTCATTCAGGAAATTAAACTATTTTGTGGGGCATACAACACCAAGTCCAATTAGTTAAGGTAGCTGAGAAACAGAGTAGACTTTTAACACTATGTGCATTTTTATTCAGAGGCCTAAGACACCAAGGTAATCATATCTGTATGCCTCGGATCTTTAGTAACATCTTTAGCAACACATTTAGCGGCATAGAACACTATATAATCACTTGGTCACTTTGGTCACTTACTAGATCTATATAATAGTAGGTGGGGATTACATATAATGTTAAACGTCAGCATGACTATCGGCATTTAGGCGGCAATAAGTTTTTATTTTTCCTTTTACCAAAATGAATACCATTTCCATTTAATATATTTTTTTTGTAAAAATTGGATATAATGTCGTATGCCTCCAGAGTACAGTATTACGGCTTATAATTTTTTACAGGTATAGAACACTATGTCCATCAAAATACAAATAATTATGATAATTAAAATTTTTAAAACAATTTATTTACAAAGAAACACTAAATAATCAATACTTTGTGTAGTAAAAGTAAGATATTAATATAATAATAATAAAAAGTTTATTCAATATATAGGTACATATAATAAAATATTTGCAAATTTTAAATTAGAACTTTGAATAAACTAAAATGAAATATAATGAAACTCACGAAGTCTTACTTGTAGTGAGTAATAATTATTATGGTATTATAATTTCATATCCATGAATATAATGAATTTTATACATATTATGTATCACAATAATGTAATATAATATAATATATCACAACAATATACGCAATCATATATAATATATTTTATATTTTAAAATATTTATCCATAATATTATTGAAAAAATATCTTTGATTTTTTATTATCCATAGTTTAATTTCTTGTTTGTATTTAATCATTGATTTAATTGCTTTAATCGATTTTGGGAGAATATCAAAAATATAAGGAATTATGTTTAAAAAATGTTTTTGAATATATATGTGGTGTCTGGGAGAAGTCCAAAAATGCCCAAATTCTGATAAGTCCATTTTTATGAATATTAAATGCCATATTTTCAGTTAATACACTAATCATATGTCCAGAACCTTCTAAAGGTAGGTAATCGTTTTGATTTAAAGCTGATAAGTCACAAATTTTTAAACCCCATTTGGTTCAAATGTGTTAAAATCTGTTATCATGTTTGTACCAAATAGGAAAATCTAACTAAATATGATCATTTTCTGATAAGTCCTACCTATAACAAATTTGTACCATATTTTGTTAAAAAGAATCAGTTATTTTTGGTATTTTTATGATAAGTACGAGTTATCATATTTGTACCAAACCGTAAACTAAAGATATTATTCTAATAATAACACGTATCATGCTGAATTGAATGAAATGAAAGAAATTTCCCGCGTGGTCAACATAAGTTTGATGTTAGCTTAATGCAGTAGTGGTTCGTTCTAAGATGTTTGTGTTAAGTAATAGAAGTAAAAAAATTGTAGAATTATGCCAAAAAAAGGCACAGTCCTCGTCTTTTAATAAAGTAAGTACCTAATTACCCGAACGGAACTATCCGAAGAATTCCGATATTACTCCATGCTTAGAAGAGGCAGGCGAGTTTCTATGGATGACGTCCAACCAACCTTGGCTTATAATGGACCTTTAAAAATTGAAGCAAAAAAATATAAAGATATTTTGGACTTATTACCATTTATGATCCAATATATCATGAATATTATCGGAATTTAAAACACGCTGAATCACGTACAAGTTATGTAAGCGATAGCGATGAAAATTTTGAGGTTTAGAATTAACTTTAACGTGAAACATACATAATAAGTCCATTTTAATTATATTTCCTTTAGTTTTTATATTTGGTATAAACATGTTAAGTGCCACTAACTCTAAAAATATTCATTTTTGTTACATGTAAAAGTATTACCTTTAAAAAGCATAATATTAAACGTTTAAATATGATCAAACAGCATTTTTATTTTAAAAGTATGATTTGTGACACAACTATATTTCCTGCTTTCGAGTTACATCCGGCTTAACCGGAAGTTGATTTTTTTTAGGAAGATAATAAAAATTGAAGATAGGGACATGTAAGCCGTTTGGCTCTAAGACGTACTGTTAGAAAGTTATAAGCTGTCAAAGTTCAAAAATGTCACTTTTCGAGAGTCAATATCTCGGAAACTATGAAGTATAGACTAATAATGCATTTAATAAAAAATAATTATAATTTTATGTGGAATTTAAAAATGTAAAAATATACTGGGTGTTATATTTAAAAATATAAAATTCGTTCGAATTCCAGACAAACTAAGAAGCTGGCAACAACGCCAATATCGTCATTCGGTGCGTTAGATCCTCTTACACAACTGTACCAAATTTGGTTTAAATCGGCCAGTAAATTGTGATGTTATTAAGCCGTTTCCAGACTTTATACACACACTGTATATAATACATTCAATGACATTCATAAATCAACATTAACCTCAAAATTATGTTAAACTTAATTGTTTTTACTAAATATCCACAAATCGAGCTGATGGCCCAATGACATAGTGTCGTATGCCTCCCAAGTACAGATACATCTTTTAGCTATAACGCCGCCCTAAAGGTGGATTCATAGTCGCCGTAACGTAAGCCGTAAGACGTAAGCCGTAAGAGTTAAGACGTAAGAGAAAACATACCATTCATAGTCAAAAGTTAAGACGTAAGAAATTTCAAAATTGTAGGTTATGATTTTTTGTTGTTCCTCAACTACCTCACTCATTTTAACCGTTAATATATTATAATATTACTGTAATAACAAAACTGGAAAATGCAAATACGCTAGACAAAAAAGCAAAATGGCGTTAAAATGAAATTACCAAAAATAAACAAAGGAAATCTCCCTCCCGTCCGCAGAAATATTTTTCTTAACCATCCGCACGAGTCCCACCGCCTGACGAGTCCTTGCTAGCCATACGCATGCGCGCGTTCAGCTCATCTGACAATTCTTTTTCTAACCTTTGTTTCGGGCGCTTTGGCGCGTTATAAAGTCAGTTAAAGTTTCGTTTGTGTTTAGTGGTTAAAGTTTTATTTTTTTTTCTGTTTCGCAATCATAATTATACTAAAAACTTTTCTATCACACACCACACCTTGTGCTTTTTGATCAAAATCATGGATAAAGATCAAATTCAAGAGGTAAGTGTATCTTATAGTGTTTTCTAATGTCAACAAGCTACCTCCATTAGTCATAAAAACAACAAATACAAGAAATAATTATTATTGACATTTATTTAATATATTATTTTAGATGTTGCCCCCCAGCTTTTTTCACAACTATAACTTCAGTTAGTGATATTGAGGAGTGTAGTTTTGAGATCAAAGTGAATTGTGAAGCCAAAGACTTTGAAAGTTGGTTAAAAGAATTTGAAAATATTACAAAAACAAATTATACTGTGGGTATTTTTTATTAAAAATATATCATACTTAATACTGTTATGTACCTATGTTAAACTTATATATTATGCACTTTATAGATCAGAAAAAATTCTTCTAAAGGACAATTATATGAAAGAAGTATTTATGCTACATGTCATCATAATACCTATGGAAAATTGCATACCAAAGACAATTTTAAATATGGGTCAAAAAATACACAATGTCCTGCAAAGATCCAAATGAAAAAAGCGAGACCTCTGTTAAATGGGCTGAATACAAGTACTTTAATCTCGGTACATTTTAATCATAACCATTCAATTCTAGCTGCTGATACATTAAGATTTAGAAAGCCAAGTAAGGCAATAGAGGAAAAGTTCTTAAAACTTTTTGAGAGTGGACATACTCCAGCTTCGAGTATTCAGGCTCATAATTTAGACATTATATTAGAGAATCCAGATAATTATGAAGTATATCTTTGTGATAATAGTTTGAGTCCAAATTATCAGTGGGTATCTCGTCTTCATAAAAAAGTGGCCGATTCTAATTATGGAAGCAACAATATAAGTAATAGGGAAAAGGCATTGTTAATAAATAAATTAGCTACAGAAAAATACTGTTTATGTAAAATTGTAGAAGATGGGAACCAAGTAAGTACTTAATATTAGTAATTTTATTTTTACTCTATAAAAATACATATCCTTATCAGTAAGCTAACAATAAATAAGTTATAGAAGTTCCTACTTAAGTGTTAATTTTATTTATTTATTTCATAGTATTTTTTTATAATGCAATCAACTGTGTACAGGTAGCAGTTGTCTTAGTCACAAGAATGATGCTACGCATTTCCTTGATGCCTGAATTGGGAGAATCTTGCTTTGTAGATTCTAGTGGAGGTGTTGACCGAGATGGCACCAGATTTTTTATATTATTAGGAAGATGTCATGCAGGTGGTGTACCTTTGGCAATTGTGTTGTCATCTTCTGAAAGTCAGGATATATTGACTTGTGCTTTTAAAGCTATACAGGTAACTTCCAATAAATTGACATCTAAAAATGCATTATAGGCAGGCGTATCTAATAATAATGTATTTTAAGGAGCTGCTTCCCAAAAATGCTTTCGGAGGAAGATCTAACTTAGTTGGACCCATGACATTCATGACTGATGACTGTGCAGCAGAAAGAAATGCTCTGAAAGAAGTCTGGCCAGATTCTGCTGTTTTGCTTTGCTCCTTTCATGTGCTACAGGTAAAATATTTTGGTGACTAAATTAGAAAGGTAATAATACATTAATTATTTTAGGCACTGTGGAGGTGGTTATTCGATAAAAAACATAATATTGAGTTAGATGATCGTAGCCATTTACTTAATTTATTTAAAATAATGATGTACGCACCTACTGAGGAACAACTGGAATATCTCTATCATAATTTATTGAATGACAGTTGTGCAAAAAAGTATCCTAATTACTTAAAACATATCACATCATATGTGCATCGTCGAACTGAATGGGCTTTATGTTATAGGGATCAATTGCTAGTTCGAGGAAATAACACAAATAACCTCTGTGAATCAGCTATGATGATAATGAAGGATTATATACTTCAAAGAGTAAAAGCATATAATATTGTACAGGTATGGTACTGTATATAATTTATTTTCAATCTAGAGTGCTACAAATTAATTAAATCTGTTAATTTATAGTCAAGTAGTATATGAAAATTAAAATTATGTCATAATAATTGATTTTCTAAGTTTCACAAGCGTTTAAAAAACGAAATTTGGCCTTCCCGACGTTCACTCCATTTTTTCAAATAGTATTAACTTATAATTAATGTTTAAAATTATTGTTGTATTTTTTTTAGGTAGCAGATTTTGTCATAAGTCGTTTGGATCTTTATTTTGAGCAAAAAATACTTAAAGTTGCTTTCAATCGATTAACAAATAGTTTACTTCGCAAACTTGCATTTCTAGGAAGTAATGTTGAATTCGCGAAAGATAGAATTATTCAGGTTTGTTAATCTAGATTTTGAAAATAATCTCTTAATTCTTTACGCCTATGTTTTATAGGAAGGCAACAACATCTATTCTGTTCCTAGTGAAAAAGATACAACTAAAAAATATTCTGTTAACATGGATCTAGCTTATTGCGAGTGTTCCATAGGAAAAGATGGTAGACTTTGTAAACACCAAATAGCAGTTGCTAAGTTTATGGATGTGTCGAACAGAAATATAATGCCTTTAAATGATCTAGCACAAAAACAGTACCTTTATTATATTGCAACTGGAAAGGAAATGAAATTAGAATTTTTTCAGTCATTAAGGGCACACACTGAGGTAGTATTTGACGACAGGCAATTAAAAAAAAAAATAATTATATTTATTTCAGCAAGAAACTAGTTCTAACAAAGAAATGTGCGCCAGGGAATCAGATTTAGAAAACATAAATAATAGTGATGTTTTAAATAATAAAAGTGATCTGAATTCAACTGAAAAGAGTAGTCACAGTATTTTTTTTGGTAATGTGTATAATAGCGATATTGGTAAAGAAACTCCTGAAGAAAATTCAAGCCCACAAATGGTAATTTTTGGCAAGATATTTGTATTTAGTTGACTAACGGAAACTTTAAAATATTAATTGTACATAGAGCAATTTATCATTAGATTAGGATTGTTTTTGTAAATACGTGTACTAAAATAAAAAGATCTAGTAAATAATTAATTTTTAGACCATAATAGAAGCTGAAGAAAATCTAAAGCATATATTTAATTAGCAAAACCAAAGAAAAGCCAGATATTTACTTACCAGCTATAAAAGCCTACACAAAAAAATACAGCGACACAAAGACAGATGCTAATTTAACTTCATCACTGTATTGTTTTGGAAAAACATTTAATGGTAGGTTCTTTACTTATTATTCATTAAAATATTATGTAATAAAATTTTAATACTTTTTTTAGAGAGCACTACTTCTACTAATGTGTATGCCGTTAATAGAAGAGGAAAAAAAGTCCGAGTTCAACCTACATCTGTCTCTCGTCGACGTACTCTACATTTGGGAAAAGGAACTTCTTCTTCAGTTAATGTTGGTCGACCACGTAAACCTAAAGTATTGCAAGATCATAGATATGCAAGTAGTAATCAACTAACTAAAGCACCCCATAGTTTAGCTAGTTGTGTTGCCAAGGATATAAGTATTGGTCGTTAAAAAACAATTATTTTAATGATATTTTTTATTGTGTTTATTTTTGTTTGACATATTTGAAAATGTTAATGCACAGTTTTCACATTTAAACCGGACACCTTCGTGGATATTAAAATGTGCTTTCAGATCTGCACGACATATAAATTGTTTGTCACATTTAGGGCAAGAATGCAGCCTTTCCTTGTTGTGGACAAAACGCATATGTTTGTCAAGGCCTTCTGGAGTTTTGAAAACCTTCTGGCAAGTTGTACATTCCATATCCATGATTCCACATGTTTTGCTGTGAAATCGAAGTCGAAATTCAGCTTTGAAATTGCGACCGCAAATGCTGCATAAATGCTTAAACAAAGAATAAATTAATAGAAGGCAAACAGTATTTATTTTTATAAATACATTTCATGGTTTAGATTATCTTACATAAACATTTAAATCCTAATAATCAGCACAAGAGAGAAAGCCTAGGTACTGGTAGGTATGTATTCTTTTAACCAAAGTTAACAGAAATAAATAGGTTTATAAATATAATGCCCTACTTGTTACCTACATTTTGTTTATTTATACTTTTTGTCTGTTGGCAAATATTGTAAATATTATTATTTGTTGTTAATTGAAACAAAATTTGCTTATTATGTATATTTTTTAAATCCATATACACTTAACCATATATTAAAAAAAATAATAGTTTATCAAAAATTACTCTGTTAATTTTAATCGTAGTTATTATACCTAAATAATGTTTTATTATTGTATTTATTTAACTGCTTACATATGAAGGTAAATTTGTTTTAAGATTCTAATAATATAATTTAAATAAACTGTTTAAAATATAATAGTTTACATTTATTGTACCTATAGCCTGGAAATAAAGTTTACTTAAAAATGTCCTCGAAAATGTCATAATATGGGGTATTAAAACAATGACAATGAAAACAACTGGGAGACTAGTACATCTAAATATTTTGAATGACTAAATTTAAAACTAGTAAACATGGCTGTTCAAGTTTAAATAAAAAAGAATTAACATCCTTGTACCCAGAATCCATTCACCTTTCCTACAATTACCCAATCACCACTTTTTATATTTTTTAACAACCTTAAACCATAACTTAGTTTATTATGCAAAAAAACACCAAAATAATGATAAGTAATTACCTTTTTTAGAATTTTAACTTTTTTACCTATGAAATAAAAAAAACTATTAGTGTGCGGAGCTTACAAAATTTTTTTAAAAATATTTTATATTAGTAAAATGCTTACTTGATTTTTATTATCCACATTGGCTCTATTAGTGGCAGAGTATTCTTCACTAAGGACAATGTACTTCTAAAAACAAAATAATAAAAATAAAGAACTAGAATTTATATAGGTACCTAGCCTAAATAATTGCTCGATAAAGTAGAGTGGTCTGATTTATAGATGGTAGTTGATACAATAGATTAAATTAATATAACTATTTACATTCTTCTCCATTGCTTCTAAAGCCTGCCATGCTTTAGCTGCTTTAACAGATTTTTCACTGAAAGTTAGCGACTTGTTCTCAGCTTTCTAAAATTTAAAACATTCTTTATAATATTACCTATACAGGATATATTATCAACTTACCTGTGAAAAATCGGAAAAGAAAAGGGCATAACAATTTTTTCTCTTCGCGTCCATAACAGCAAATAATGTTAAGTATTAAAAAAAAAACGGAAATGTAACTATTTATTAAACTAAAACAATGATAATCAACAAACAAACAATAATAACGCAAGTAACTTATAGGTTAGGAAAGGAATTGTCAATTGAATTGAACGCGCGCATGCGTATGGCTAGCAAGGACTCGTCAGGCGGTGGGACTCGTGCGGATGGTTAAGAAAAATATTTCTGCCTCCCGTCCCGTCGACGTCATTCAAAGTTGGTAACACAGTTGGTAATGACGGCCGGGTATGCACGAGTAAGGCCGATCCCGACCGAAACTTAAGACGTAAGACGTAAGAAATGGAAATAAACCATTTCGTGTTACGGCTTACGGCTTACGTCTTACGTTACGGCGACTATGAATGCATGTATTTATAATCATATGTTTATTTTTCTTACTGCTTAACCTTACGTCTTACGGCTTACGTTACGGCGACTATGAATCCACCTTAATTTACAACCGCCTACCCATCGACGTAACGATTGCACCCAGCCCAGCAGCGTTTAACCGAGAATTAAAAAAATATATTATGAATAGAAGAGATCCTTATGTTTCATCAGGTTTTTAAGAAAGTGTTCCTGAAAAATACTATTTTCTTTTTAGATTTTTATTATTAGCTGCTTTTTATTTGCATTCTTGATCAGTTCACTTTTAAATGAACTGACCTCAAATGATCTGATCCAAAATGCATCAAATAAAACTGGCTTTTATTTTGTTTCGGACTACGTCAGTGTCAATTGTCACGTAAATTTCGTTGAGGTTATGGTTATTCTCGATTTGATTATATTTTACAAGAAATAAACACTTTGATGTACTTACTATTATAGCTAATTTCTCCTCCGAATCCTCTGATTTTAAATTTTGGATTACGGGCAAATATTTTATGTTTTTATCTGTGGTTTGAGGTTAGGCTACGCCAAGAATCTGTCAAAACAACTCCCACCTTTTACTTCTGACCAGTTCACTTTAAGTGATCGAAATTTGCGGGTGGTGCAGTTAGGGGCAAAGGGGGAAGTGACCGGGTCACTTAAAAATCAGATCAGTTTGTAAATAAAACATCCTAATTGTCAAATTTTAGTGATCTGCATGGGTCAAATTGACCTGATCCAAGATGCAAATAAAAAGCAGCTATTATAGTATAATTTCTTTTATTTTCTTAGCTTAGAAATTTGATTATGGATTTGTTTACATATTTTTTTCAATTTGGCGTTCATAATAAGTTCATTATGAACTTGAAATGAAGTTCATAATGAAGCTATTTCGACCCGCGTTTTTTCTTTATTTGATGTTGGTAACATTGAAATTGAAAAATTGAAAAATTGACGTAAAATCACGTCTTTTGAAATTCAAAAAAAAATTAGCAAAATCGCCCGAATTTCCGAACGCTCTGTATATGTACCGAATGTACACGGATCACACAACGTATTCCGTCCAATTTTAAATCTCATATCGCTTAATAACTTTAGAATCTCGTGGTGAAAATGGGCCAATAAATCAAAAAATGACAGTTCGCAAAATAATTTTTGTTGTCCAGAGATTACTATGATAAAAAATAGTATTACCAACATAAAATTTAGACATAAAAATTTGCGGATTTATTTTCTTTTTAAATATGTATTTTTTATTGAAAAAACTACAAATAGAAAAAATAGTATAAAGCACGTGGTTCATAAGGCGTTTTAGCGCACGTGTCAATTTTAAAATAGACGCGTGCGCTAAAACCGCTTCTTATGAAACGTGTACTTTAATATACTATTTCGCATATTATACAGTAATGCATTAGATTAATGACCTCAAAATCGTACAGTAATGGGTCACTTTACAGCATAGCAACCATTACAGCATAGCAAACATTACTGCATAAAACGTCAATGTCATTCAAAACACAATTTTACATATTATATGCTTTCTCGTATCTTTCCTTGGATTTTACTGGAAGCAAACTTGAAGAAGCTTCGCGGGTCGCATTCAGGATATCTTCCAAGTCGTTTTCATTAGCCATTTCCATAATTCTTGTGAAATTCACTCTTCAAATATGATTTTATTTGGATGCTGTTAATAGTCGTCAAACACAAAAAAAACATCTTGTTTATATTGCTAAGTTACCGAGAAGCCATACTACTAAGTTTTTGTAGATTTTCTTCAATAACTACTTTTTTTAGATTTTAATACGAAATGCAAAATAATTAATTACTTACAAAATGCGAAAAAATAGTATACGCACCTCGTCAGAAAAGTGATATTACTTGACTCGTATGGAAAATAAATCCTCGCTTCGCTCGGATTCAAACTAACCATACTCGTCAAGTAAAGTTCCACTTTTCTAAACTTGATACGTAATGTACTATTAAATAAACATTTAAATATTTTAGTTTTGGGTGATTGTATATGAGCAACCATGTTGGATACCGCCACCCGATATCATTATTTCGTTATATTCATTTTGTCAATATGAAATAAAGACATGTTTGATTTGATTTGATTTTGATAAATGTTACTTTATTTCTGCAGAAAAAAAATTAGATAATTCAGCTTACTTATCCTTGAATGACCAAAGATACCCGAGGTTAAGTTTGGTAAGATTGGCAGACTTCTGGCACTTTCCAAAGAGTCTCATGTAGTCCAGTGAGAACCGTTGTGACACTACACGTGTTCTGCGGAATCTATTGGCATCATGGCATCTACTTCCTGATGGCTAGCGAGACATAAAACGCAGAAGAATCTTGGGAGCTCATTCAAACCAGCCACTACTGTTAATAATCTTAGTGAGTGCTGCACTCTTAATTTATTTGTTAAATCCAGCGGCGCACCCAGGATTTTATGTTAGGGGGGGCCCGCCAACCAGTGCTGGAAGAAAAATTTTTTAATATACTTTTAAGTTATGCATTTTTCTAGAACTTTGAAGCTTTTTTAACAGGTACTCTTGCAGGGAAGATCGCAATAGCCTAGTCATGGGAGTAGTTAAACGGTTTCTTAGGGGGGGGGGCATTGGCGGCTTGTGACTTGTTAACTTGGGGGTGTACTAAAAGCCTGCTGTAGGCGAAATGCGCCGCAGGCGAAATTTTTTTAAGACCACGCCCAAATTTGGTCATTAATTATTATAGTAAATATTTTTAAAATTTATGATTACCTTCTTATTCTATTGAAAATGAAATAAGATAAAAATAAAAAAGGCTAATTTATTTTTCATTAGTGGGTACATTGTTTAAAAGTAAAGTTCATTCATCTGTTTTTATTTGAAGCAAACTTATCAATAACAATAAAGTCCCTAGATTTACACTTTGTGGTATGTATCAAGTTAATTTCGAGAGTTTAGGTCTTCCCTTAATTTTAATTTCAATTTTTTGCTCAATACTTAATGAGCTAAAATTGTTTCTCAAACATTCATAGTCGTTTTGGCATTAAAACTGTTTATTTTTATTAAAATAAGTCTTTACTACCCCAAAATAATAACAAAAATAGAAAGGAAAACTCGAAATAATAAATTCATACATTCAATCAAACCATATTAAACCTCAATAAGTCAACTTCCAGGGGGAGGGGGGGGGGGCAAATGCCCCACCTGGCCCCCCTCAAACGATTCCCGTGAGGTAAATCTAAGAAAATTGACTTTTTAAAATACTTATCCACTTTCATAATTTTTCATTTTATTGGGGGTTTTGGGGGGGGGGGGGGCAAGGCCCCCTTGGCCCTCCCCCTGGGTGCGCCACTGGTTAAATCATTAATTGCAAGACTGAAAGCGAGTGGAATTTTTATTGCATGTCGCATCCTTGTTTTATGGGTAGCAATTCCTCTGGAGGATCTTAAAAAGTCACAAACGTCCAGTCCATGGCCCGTTTAACTTATATTTACACGCAAATAACGCTATTTTTATTCTTCGGGTTCGTTATTGCCACTTTAAATTTTTACGCATGAATTTCCACCAACCACATAACAAAGACAGTCCCGCAAACGCCAATTAACCAGCGGTACGCAACCAGAGAGAAATAAAGAGCTACCAACCGTTTTATGTAAGTATGTATTAAAATGCCATTGGATGGGGGACCACCACAGTTGATGATATCTTCTATAAGATAATAGAGAGTTTTTGCTAGGTTGTAGCGGCACGGTATAATAGGTCGATACAGTGGCGTAGTGATGCCGTTACGGGCCTGTGTTCCATGGGATCCCCGGGCCCCCTACACATTAAAAAACGAAGTATCTATTTACGTTTATTAAAAAAATATGTAACGAACATAACAAAATCACAAAAAATTAAAAGCAGTAACAAGCAACATAACATAAAATATAAAAAGAAATGAAATCACTGATCTAAATAATTTTTTTTTTTTTGTCTTATTATTTGTAAAAACCGATACAATGGAGGACACGTCTATTTTCCGCGCAATTTGGTTTTCAATTGACAGAATTGACAACCCCGACAGTCTTTCCTGTCCCATGGTGTTTCTAAGAAAATTTTTTATCAATTTTAACTTGGAAAATGATCGTTCGGCTGTTGCTACAGATACAGGAATACTTAGGAAAATGTAGCAAGCCGTCAAAATTTCGCTAAAACTACTATAGGAACTAAAATTTTCAATTAAAATAAACTCAATTAAGTCTTTAATGGATTTGATTCTACCTAAATCGCCCTTAAAACAACTTCTAAAAGAAACAAGTTGTGAAGAAATTGTATCGGAAATATCATCGGAACATTTGACGTACAATTCCTGGCCCATCGCATACAATTCATCATCAGAAATTGAATCATTATCTAAAACTTCCGCAGATATTCCACGAAAAGTTTTATAAATTTCGTTTATCCCGGACGTTCTATCTCCTAATTGAGATATTATAATATCTAATGTTGTATTAAAAACGTTTATTTTAAACCAGTCTTCGTTAGATTCGATTTGAAAATGATTTTTCTTTTCATTAAAAAACCGTTTGGGCCTGGTTATTATTTTTTTTGAAAACTCCGCTTTGATCCCCATTCCGCAGCCAAACTATTTGATTCACTAATCAATAAATCATAATTATTTCTTAGCGTTTTGATATTTTCAAGCGCAGTAAGAAACATTTTTGATGCATGTTCAATGTTTTGCTGTTTATTTTGCAGAAGTTTTGAAAGAGCGTCAGTTAATTTGAAAATTTTTGATTGGAGAACTATTAAAAAGACAGTTTCAAATAGTTTAAGTTTTTTTTTCAAAGAATTAGCTTCTTCTACTTCATTTTTATTACTAGAGGTCAATATAATTTGCGACAACACTTTTAAGACATTTACAAATCTAAACCTAAGGGCGTCTAATGCATCGTGTCTGGATGACCAACGTGTTGGATTTAACTTTTTTAGGGTCGTCTTATTTTTATTGGCAGAGTTATCAAAACATTTACTTAAAAGAGCCCATCTTTTTATGTGTCCAAAAAAAAATGTAAACACTTTCAACCAAATCGTAAAAGTTTCGAATTTCATTACCAGACTTATCGTTATCTTATAACTATACGTTATCTTCCCTTTCCACTTCTATCAGATGTATATGTTTAATATAATAGATGTAATATTTGGATGCAATTTTGTTCTGCTGAATTCTGGTTTTTCTTAAAAAGGATGGGATATCTTCCTCCAAAATCTTCTGGATAGCTGAGAAAAGGTTTTCTTGATGGGGATTTAATTCAGTTTTTTCCATTAAACATTGCAAATACTTTAAATTTTGATGAGACATATTAATGTCCCTATTTCAGAGCAAGATTTACAAACACCGTAGGGCTTAAAATTAGTTTCTTGATTGTTTACTGCCATGATTTAATTATTGTGAACTAAAGAAGCACGTTTAAGAAATAACTGTCGACGTGACGTATAGCAGAGACGATTTTGACATCACAAGCCTAAGCCTACTCGACTGTGGTATCTACTATCTACCTAGATTTTAAAAATTGTTTTATCTGGCATAACTAGCCTAAACTTGACTATACTATGCTTTCCCTTTGTTTTAGTAAATGAAATGTAGGAAAAATAAATAAAAAGGATAATTTTCACTTATATTTTTTGCATTTCGTTTAACTAAACGGCGAGGAAACTTTTTTTTGAAAATTTAAGTATTCCCATAATTATGGATAATTTCAATAAAATAATTCAAATAAATTTTAGGTGTGAAATTTTCTTACCGATTCCCCCGCGTGCTTGAATTAATATCCGGAAATTCTTCCTCAGTCACGCATTTTTCTAGAAAATTTTCCCTCGTCTACGACTCGGGAAAATTTTCAAAAAATGCGTTCCTTCGGAAAAATTTCCGGAAATAATTCGAGCACTAGGGAGATTATAAGTGAAAACACAACAAAAAATAACACAAATTAAATTTCCAAATAATATTCATACACAAAAAGTTATTCGCTAAACAAAAATTGTAACCTTCTTTGGTCTTGACCAAACTTATCTATAACTTTTATTATAAAATTATCCTTATTCTTAAGTACGTTTTGCCTATGTACACTTAATAAGCATAACCCAGACAATAGATCTTCTGATATGCTTGATCGTAGCCATGTTTTAACACGTCGCAGTGTGCTAAACGATCTTTCAATGGTGACGCTGGTTGGAGGTAATGCTAAAAATATATTAATCGCCATTTTAATTGACGGGAAGAAATATACGTCGTGGCTTAGAATATCTTGAAAGTCTAGGTTCTGTTCAATTGTTTTTGTTTTCCAAAGTTCCACTCACGTTTCAATTTCTTCTGCAAAGTTTTCAAGTTTATATTTCTGGGAAATTTCATCCTTTCTAAGTAACGGTTCTGTACCTATTTTTCTGTGATGAATTTTTGAGAGTAAAAGAGGGAGGGGGAGTTTTCGCATAGAGCGTCCTTATCCAGCCAGGGGGAGTCAACGGACCCCCCCTGACCCTCCCTGCTGGCGGCCCTGGTACGGAACACTCATCACGTGAATATTATTGGCACTTGATCCCTTTGTTCGGAGTAATGGTATAGTCTGATTTTTGGTAGAACAAAGGGTGACAAGTGACATATGACATTAACAGCTGATTTGGTTCCGTCGAAAAAGTTCCCAGATCGGATCGGCAATGGAAGACCCGTAACAAGCCACACGTCAGGTTGCGTCAGATTATTTTCTGCCGATCTTGGTGTTTTTTTAAGTGTTTCTGTGGCTGTTTTTTGTGTAGTGTGTGTTTAAACATATTACTGTTGGATTTTATACATTTTAAAGACTAGATTTTCTCGGGCGTTTATTATTTAAGTCTAATGGTGAATACAAACATCACTTAGGTTAACTCATCTATTTATCAAAATATTTTTGAATTTAGATGAATATGGATCATGATTATTGTGTGATCAAGGGCTCGTTGATATTGTTGAAGGAAATAAGGTAAGGTACACCAATTATTTTAATTTAATACTGTAATATTTACTCGTCTAAAATCGAGGTCATTGAAGGTCACCGGTATTTTTTATAGAAAATGTCCAAACAAAGCTATACACATTTCATTTGCTATTGTAAATTGTCCCTATTATTAGTTTATCCATCTATTTTAGTTTCTGAAACGGTGATTCTTGCTTTTTTTAAAGAAACAGGGAATATTCGAAATCGAGGGTCAAATTCAATCTGAAATAATTTTCGCATATTAGATTATTTATTTTCACGGTTTCATAGAGCATTGCTTGCTTATTATTAGACCTTTTATACGCAGTTGAAAAAAAATCATGGTAGGTAGGTATACACACCTGGAAAGTTACTAAATGTTTTATTGAAGCGCAAATTACCATGGATTTAAGACCACTCTTCACATTAGATTATGTATAAAAACAGTCCATAAATTAAAATTTAGAAAAATTTGAAATAAATTCAAATCACTATATTTGGCACACCCTGTACAGTATTATTATTTTTCTTTGACAAATTTGAATTTAAATTTTGTTATCATAACCTATGAATGGGACGATCCCTGAACTTAAATATCACTCGAGTAGTTCCAGCAAAATATATAAATTTAGGACACTCTATAGTAAATTAACATTATCCTATTAAGTATTAATTTAGAATAATAAAGTCAAAATCCAAGTATACTTGTTACAAACTGTAGCAAAAAAAGCACTTTAGTTTTAAAGTCAAAATTCAGTATTATTCAGGAAAATCTACTCGTAATAAATATTTGAGTAGACGGAACACTACAATGAAGGCATGCAAGAACAGAATGTGCTTGGTTGCTTCTTGGTATTTGAGGCTACTTGCTGAATATAACCTCTCAGCAGTTTTTCCTCTTCCAGGTTTACGGAAGTAGATAGAACTTTCGGCTGGTGCTAAATAGCCAAATAACAAAATATAATACTTTTTTTTTCAAATAGTGCAACTTCACGGAGATGTAACTAACAGATGTGTGCTACAAAAACCTTTGGGACTTTTGGACCTTTGGAAGATCGTCGTACTTTATCCAGAAAGAGGGTCAAACCTTTAAGCGATGACTTACGAGAGGGTGCACGTGTGGAGGTCAGGGATGAAATGTATAATAAATACGTAACTATTTTTGTTTTGTATAAATAAACGCTAAGAGAAATAAATGTTGTTTTCTTCTTTTCCTTTAATTTTATGTTTTCACATTCTTATTTTGGTAAGTACGGGCCTGTCAAAATTTATTTTTTAAATAATAAGATTAAAAACTATATCTTGGTAAAAAATATTAAAATTCCCTTACAAAATTTAAAATGTGGCGAAGGCGAAGGTAAAATAACTTAGTCCGGTTCTGTTTCTGTAGCCAACCGAATAACTTAAAATAGACCAGACTTTAACAGGTTGCCAAAAATGACAAGTGATGCGGCGAGTTCTTTCATTAATTAGACTTTAGTAATGGTACAAGGGTCAAATGTCTTATTTAATTTGTGACCGTTTAAAAAAACCTGCGCGTTATTTTAATTTTTGTAATAACATAGCATGATTAAATTCTGTGTTGTAACAATCCGTGATCGGTGCCAGTTGTGTAAAAACTCCTTCTAACAAGTGTGAGATGTAAGGTATAATTTGCACTGAGGTCGGTATTTGTAGCTTGCGCGCAGCTGTTATTTTATCATATTTAGGTTTTTAACGAAAGGGCTTTTCTACAGTGTCACCAGTAAAGTCCGCATCATATGGGATTTTTTTTATTAATAGCTTTATTCAAAATTTTACGTGATTCGCATTATCTGTAAAATTTAAATTTTTTCCAAAAAATAATTCAAAAGTGGAGTTATTTATGAAAAGATCGAAAAAAGTTATTAGAAACAGTTTTTTTAAATGCAGTTTCTAGCCCACATGCAAAATTTTAGCTGCATAAGATAATTTTGATTTTTTACCTAAATTTTGTAAATCTTTCGGAAAACAAGACTCAACGCAACCTACATAAAACTTCTCAGTTTTGACAAGGCTTTATTTCAGATACATTTTCTTTAAAGTAGCGCCATATTAAATGTGTGTTTTTCTACAAAATCAAAATTGGGTTATTAAAATTTGGTCGCATGTGATGCAAAGTTTACTTGTTTTTGACCCTGTATAAGGTAACTTCATAAAATAAGTATTTTTGAAAACGTAGTTTGTGTCTGAAAGTAATACACCTTAATATTAAGACAAAAAAGAACATAGTGTCATCAGTAAAGTGTTCATTAAGTGGAAAATAAATTTTAGTTTAACCTTACGTAAAGTTTATCTATTTTCAACGATTTAATTTAAACCCCCCTTATTTTATTTTTTATTTTCTTACTTTTAGACATAAACTACGTTTCCAAAAATACTTATTTCATAAAGTTACCTTCTACAGGGTCAAAAACAAATAAACTTTGCATCACATGCGGCCAAATTTTAATAGCCCAATTTTAATTTTGTAGAAAAACACACATTTAATATGGCGCTACTTTAAAGAAAATGTATTTGAAATAAAGTCTTGTCAAAACTGAGAAGTTTTATGTAGGTTGCGTTGAGTCCTATTTTGCAAAAGTGGTGCAATTTACAAAATATAGGTAAAAAATCAAAATTATCTTATGTAGCTGAAATTTTGCGAGTGGGCTAGAAACTTCATTTAAAAAAACTTTTTCTAATAACTTTTTTCGATATTTTCAGAAATAACCCCACATTTGAATTATTTTTTGGAAAAAATTAAAATTTAACAGATAATGCGAATCACGTGACTACTATTTTTTTGCTTAATTTTCATCTCGATCGAAGCAGAACTTGATGCCAAAGTTAAATTTTGAATAAAGATATTAATAAAAAAAAATCCCATATGATGCGGACTTTACTGGTGACACTGTATACCGAGGTTTAAGTTATATTTTAAAGAAAAAACACCTTAGAAAATTGAACCCACGAATTTTCCACGATATAGACGCTATATTTAACAATCAGAAAACTGTAAGTACCTACGTAGAATACAGGATTTTGTACGAATCAGCAAGATATGGACATCAAAACTGTTGGCTTTGGTAGGTTAATAGCCAAGAGGTTTTTAAATCTCGGATTAATCAACAATTTATACAACATCGTGCTTTAACGGTTGAAATGGTTCGTGTTAATGCTCCAACAGGATTTAAGTTGCCAAAAACGAGGAGTTTAAACGAGAAATAACAATTCTACAACCTAAAACTTTTTTATTAGAACCTTGAAAAGGTATCCTGATCTATTTTCATCTTTTAGTTAAGGGTTTGGGGAGGGGGATTTACTCCTTTATTTTTCCCGTAAATCCAATCCCTTGAAGGCGAAACGACAACGGCTCCATTTTCTATACATTCTATATTCTGGAAGAACTATTCAAGGGGGGAGGGCGAATAAATTAATTAAATAAATACGTAAAAGAAACAACATTAAGGTTTCAAATCTTTACAAAATTGGTTTATTTTTATATTACTAATAAAAATAAAAACTGTATATATATATTACTATATTAGTAATATAAAAATAAACCAATTTTGTGAATATTTGAAACCTTAACGTTGTTTCTTTTACGTATTTATTTAATATGGATCTTCATCAAGTAACGATCGACTCAATTACACAATAAATTAATTGTTAAGAACTATTTTTAATTGTACCGTGCGAGCAAAAAATATTTGCATCAAAGAGGGCCTTGCATCTAAGGACGCAATGCTTAGCGTAGAACTTAATACCTGTCGGGTGTCAGTAACTACCTGAATTAACAATCAATCAGTTATTCCGTCATCTTAAACAGTCGTTACAAGTAATTTGATTCATCGCTAATTTTTCCAATTTCTTGAACAATTCACACAATGGGTTTTACGGAACAGCACAAAACATTTATTGTTGGAGCGTATTTTCGAAACGGGGTTAGAGTAAATGGTGAGTGGCAATACAATCCGGGTTTGTGCATGGACGATTTTTACGAACATTTTCCTAACGTTGCTTTTATTGCTGGGGACTTTTATCATGGCCTGAAAAGAACCACGGCTGTGTTTAGGAAAACAGATTATAAACAACACAAAAAATGAGCAGGAAGGCCATCTGTAAGAACAGAAGAACTTGTTGCAAACGTTCGTGAAATAATGCAAAATACGCCAACAAATTGTATAAGACGCCTGTCCCAAAAAGTGGGAAGATCTTATGGAACATGCAGGACTATTCTTGAGAAGCAGCTAAATTTATTTCCTTATAAAGTGCAAGTATTCCAAGAAATACAATATGTGGTAACATTTCTCCAGAGATGCTGGTCAACACTTTCAAAAATATGAAGAGACGTGTGAATTTATGCTTGGAGCATGGCGGCGGTGGCCAATTTCAGTAATTTATGTAATTATTTTTCTTTTCCTTTCTGTATATTCTTACTTTGTTAATTTTGTAAACAACAAAAATAAATTTGTATTTGTCTACTTATTTTATTACTCATTAGTTTGGCATATCATGTCATAATATGAATTTGACAAAATTTTAACCTAGATTTGGTTAAATATATCGTCCCCATATCATTGTAATTTAAACCAAGCCCTACGTTTTTTAATCCAAGCCCTCTTTGATGCAAATAATTTTTACTCGCACGGTATAAAAAAAAGGAAACTTAGTTTTGCCGGGTGCCGGTGGTCCAAATAGTCCCAGTCCAACACTGACTACTCCGCGCAACCAACCTATTACTTCTTGAACCTCGGAGGCAAAAGCATCTTAGTACGATTGTAAATAATTGATAAAAGGCACTAATATACAATTATTTATGTGGAACGTGAGAAGTATAAACAAAAACTATAAAAAAGTTTTGCGATTGACTACGATTGTTATTATCGTAACAACACGATCTTTCTTTTTGTTTATATCCGTACTTATTGTTGTTATAGAAATAGAAGCGTGGTTTCATGAATAATAATAAAATATTACTGATTTGACTACTTGAAAACTGATTTGAGGAGCAGTTATTATTGGACTCTTCTACTTGGTAATAAGTTAAACCAGGTATCTTAAAATTAGGAGTTAAAAGTAATCGGTTTTAATGAATCCAAGGCAATTGAATTACTTGCAAAATTTTTTATTAAGTTCCATTTGTTTTATTTTAACAAATACATCATATTAACCCATATTAAGGGCAGTTGTTACTGGACTCTTCTACTTTGTAATAAATTAAACCAGGTATCTTAAAATTAGGATTTAAAAGTAATTGCCAATTGGTACTTGGTTTCATTTGAATTCATGGTAATTGAATTAATTTTTGAGTAAATTAATTACTTGCAAAAATTCAATTAAGTTATATTTGTTTTATTTTAACAAATACATCATATTAACCCAATAAACCCATATTGAGGGGCAGTTGTTACTAAACTATTCTACTTTTTAGGAGTTAAAAGTAATTGGTAATTGGTTTCAATGAATTTAAGGTAATTAAATTACTTTTTGAGTAAATAAATTACTTGCGAACAATTTAGGTAAGTTAAAATATTATATTTTAACAAATACATCATATTAACTCATATTGAGAAGCAGTTGTTATTGGACTCTATGACTTTGTAATAAGTTGAGGTATCTTAAAATTAGGAGTGAAAATCTTTCAAAATTTTCGAATTTCTCTCTATAATAAAGTGTGGTTTGTTCTTATAAAATAATAACCTATATTTTTTTTTATAGGTAATATAAAAAAAGAAATTCAGTTTTATATCAATTACCGAAATTTAATTGAATTACTTGGACAGAAATAGGTAAATTACCTGAAAGACTCTAATATCTGCAAATTTAGTGTAATTTAACTACTTTTAGGGTAGTTGAATTATCAGAAAGTAATTGAATTAAATTTAGTAATTTAAGTGCGGTAATTGTTTAAGGAATAATACTTTTAGTGCATGGTAATTGGTAATTAAAGCATTTTTATTATACTCTTAGTAATAATTGGTGATTGTAATTAATGTTTTTTTCGGAAAACATATTTTTGCGTTATCTAAAGACAGTAGAGTCTACATCTGATACTAGACATTTATAAATATTTTCATTTATTATTGACAACTACACAATTACTGTTATTTAAATATAATTTAAACATAAATGTAAGTTTCATCAATGGGTGTTTGTAGGCAAAATATGATAACAACTCTTTTCTCACCTTTTGAATAAATATTATTTTATTAATAATTCAATTAAAACTTTAAATTTAACCGTTAAATTGCGTTTATTTTAAAAGTTGCAATATATAACTTAAATCGTGTCTTACGTGTACCAACTCTTAATTTACATGTTCAATATTATTGACCATCTTCAATGGTGCAGCCTTCACTTTAAGCCACAATTTTAATATATTTTCCGCTCATTTCAAATTCTATTAAATTCGATATAAACCAGCATGAATTCTAATACTCCTGATTTGTAAGACATTTATCATTGAATCATGTACAAGCTGGCTACATAAATCTTTTCTGTATCTATTTGGATTTCAGATTTCGATTTAAACGTTCATAAACTATCAGGTTTCTTGCAGGAGTTATGCTGGTTTTAAAGAATAGGCAAGACAAGTTTAACTTATTTTATTTTTGTTGATATAAAGTACCATTAAATTTTTCCGGATATGGAAAGGACCAAAAATTTGTGGGTACCAATGGTTTAACGGCACTGTTCCACTGTTGCCAGTTTTTTTATATACAAGGTTGGGCAAATGTTCCGGAACGGTTTAATTACATGCGAACGAAAAGTGATATCGGACTCGGGTTTTAGGCAATCTACAGCACTAAAATCTTACTATTTGATTATTATACCATAATATGTCAGTAATGTCACCAACTGTCAAGTGTTGACGTTATTTTTTTTTTTTTTTGATGGAACACCTTGCAAATTATCAGATATTTTAAATCTTCAATAAATTTTAAATATTTTTCGTATAGCATTCCATATGACTAAATTCAAGTGTTTCAGAAATAGGGGAAAATAAATCTAAAAAGCCAATAATACATTTTGTTTTAAAATCAAGCTAAAGTCGCCACAGTGGATCTTTTCCCGTGTGTCATCAATCAACGATCAGGACTCAACGTGGTTAATAACTCTACATCCTTATTTATTACAGTAACAAGTTTAAATAAAAGCATAAAGGAACGTCTCCAAGATTCGGCAAAAATATAACGTGCTAGACAAAAATAAAACTATAAACGTCAATAAATTACTTTTTTTATTTGTTTAGTTGACTACCGTTGTATTTTAGAACGTCATTGTCAACCTTATTTTGATCTGCCAATCTAATTTGTATTTTGTAAATTTGTGTGCCTTAAAACTGTTCCTTTTTCTAAAAATAGTTCCTTTTAGAGCTAATTATACCCACCATCTGTTTTGGCGGTAAGTATTTATGAATTTTTATAATACCTAATTTATTTATTTTGAATATTCTAACCGTGAAAGTTCTTTGAAAAGTTTACGGCAGTGGCTAAATTCCCTTAAATGAAAGTATGTCAAAAATGTGACTTTTGCGATTTTAAAAGGCAATAAAACACCAAACTTTTCTAGATTTTAAGCTTTAAAAATAGTATTAAATGTATTAACATTTGTTTGTCAATTTCTTTTAGATAATAGAGAATGGCGGGCAAAACTTAATATAAATAATAATTTTTCGGGATATTATGTAGGTACGTCAAACGGTAGGCAGGCACGTCCATTTTATGAACTTAGACTTAGTTTTGACTTTTTTCGTCTCGTAATTTTGATTTGATTCATACGCTTTTGATGACGTGAAAGTGATGACGCACGGGAAAAGATCCACTGTGGCGACTTTACATAATATTTTTTTTATTATGACATTCCAAATAAAAGTCTTACTTTCCATGACTCCCAAGTGTCACTCTCACATATTTCGTATTGATAGTAGTTTAAGTGAGTTTTGCGAGTTTTTTATTTATCGAGTAAACCTCTAATATAACTGATAAAACTATGGTTCAGCTACTAAACAAGAACGGATTACTCTGCTTATGATGATAGGATATGGGGATAGACGGAGATCTTTTCAAGAAACAACCGACCATTTTAATCAAAGTTTTTCTGTTCGAAATCCCATTTCTAAACCGACTGTTAATAGAATATTTCATAACTTTTAGGCATACGGGTACGGTAAAAACCTTGCCAAAAACAGGTCGTTCGAAAACTGCTACAAATGACGAGAAATCCCTGGATGTTTAACTTGCCCTGCAAGAAGAACCACCGACCTCAGTTCTAAAACTTGCTTTTGTACATAATAACAGCGAAAAAACTATTAGAAGAATCCTCAAAAAAAAAAAATGTTTCCTTATCAAGTAGGCTTGCTTCAAGAGCTATCAGAGGACGATCCTGATAGGTGTATGCAATTTTGTCAACAAATAATGGACAACATAGACCTACAACCTAACCTTTTAAGTCGTATTTTATTTTCTGACGAGCTACATTCTGTCTTAATGGTTTCGTCAATAGGCACAACTGTCGATACTGGTCAGACCATAATCCCCATGATGATGGAGCACCGTACGCAATATCCCCAAAAATTGCGTGGGCAGGTATAATTGGAAACCATATAATTGGGCATTTCTTTCTTGATAGAAACTTGACAGCCAATTACTACTTAGATCTGCTTCGGAATAGAATTATACCAAATTTAATTACTTGAAGTTATGATCAGTATAACGATCAAATACTAGCGAATGACATTTGGTTTCAGCAAGAAGGGGCGCTAGCTCATTTTAGAATACATGTCAGAAACTATTTGGATCAAACTTTTCCTGGAAGGTGGATAGGTAGGAGAGGGTCCATTAAATGGCCTCCTAGATCTCCAGATTTAACACCTCTAGATTTCTACCTCTGGGGTCATTTAAAGACTGTTGTGTATCTGCATCGTACACAACCTTAGTCTTTGGAGGACGTTAAAAACAGTATTTTAGATGCTGTGCATGTTATTTCTCGTGAACATTTGCAAAACGTGTTTTCCCAATTCTCCAATAGGATTGGACACTATCAGGTGAGTGAAGGACGACATTTTGAACATTTAATTAAATAACTTTTTTCTAATTTTGTATCATAACAAATCTATTACAATACGCATTTGCGTATCGTAATGAAGCTATTTCGATAAGCGTTTGTTCTTTATTTGATGTTGGTAACATTTAAATGTTTTATTTCATTGACTTGCGCGGCCTTTGTGATTTACGAGAAAACCCATTTTTCGCAGAGAGAAAAAATAGCTTGATAACCTACTTTTTTATTCTGTGTGGATAACAGTCATGAGTCATGTATGTTGAAGTTGATTGCATAAATCTATAAATCAATCTTTTTTAGATGCTTCAAGCTATCATTTTCTGCGAACTCCTATCCAAAATTCAATCTACTAACCTTCCAATGTCGATTTTAACTTCAACTTTATTTGAATTTTCCATCTTCCCTATACTAAATTGCAATGCCGTGACGTAACATCACGTCTTTTGAAATTCGCAAAAAGTAGCAAAATCGCCCGAATTTCCGAACACTCTGTATATGTACCGAATGTACAAGGATCACACAACGTATTCCGTCCAATTTCAAATCTCATATCGCTAAAATAACTTTAGAATCTCGTGGTGAAAATGGGTCAATAAATCAAAAAATGACAGTTCGCAAAATAATTTTTGTTGTCCAGAGGCTACTATGATAAAAAATAGTATTACCAACATAAAATGTAGACATAAAAATTTACAAAATTTAAAGGATTTATTTTCTTTTTAAATATGTGTTTTTTATTGAAAAAACTACAAATTAGAAAAAATAGTATAACGTACGTGTTATATAAAGCAGTTTTAAGCACTTGTCCCGTTATAAAACTCGCCGCAAGCGGCTCGTTTTTTAACATGGGCGCGTGCCATAAAATGATGCTTTATAAAACGTGTACGTTAATATACTATTATTTTATATTATTGTTTATTTAAAAATTATTAATAATTTTGTTTAAATAAATTGTACTACATTCCGCCCGTATTTCTGAAACAGTTGAATTTAGTCATATAGTATGCTATACAAAAAATGTCATTTTATTTATCGAAGATTTAGAATATCTCATAATATACAGGGTGTAGTGAGTAAAATTTAAATTACTTGCCTTGAGAATACTATATGTAAGTAGAATTTTATTGCGGTAGAAAAAAAATTATTATTTCTTTTTTATATTTCATAATAATTTTTTTGTTGTATTGCTTGGGAGTTGCGCCAAACCGTAAACCTAATGTAAAATTAATCGTCTTTACATCCAACTGTCTTGTTAAAAAATTACATCGCGAGAATTATAGTTTTCTTTAGATAGCTGTAAATACAACCACTCATATTATTATTTATAGTCAAATATGCTAATCGTTAGAACGATTTTTACTTCTTTGCAAGCAATGTTTTAAAAACTTATGTAAATATTTTCCAATAAACTATCAGAGAGGATTGTTTATGGCCATTTAGTAAAGCAAATGATGGCACGCCATGACTGTAAAGCAGGCAACGTTATTACAATATTCAATTAAACTGTTGTAAACATAAGTAATGGTCGATTCGGTTCCTGCAACTCAAAGATAAAATAATCATGCAGAATGTTGGTATGTATGTACCTAACAACATACATTTTATTTTTTTTAATTTCTAGCTTAATTGCTTGACCTTATTTTAATCACATGAAAAACTTAAGAGAATTGCACACCAGTAATTGTTTACGTTCAATTCTCATTCGTCAATATGCCTAACATCAAAAAATGCTTTCATAAAAACCACCGAAAATTAGGCTCTCACTCACTTCTTTAAAATCGAGAAGGCTATGCTGCCAGTAATCAATCAAACGAACGTTTCCTACCCTTCTTCTGCACTGAGGAAAATTATCTAATATATAAGACATAGTTTGTATGGATAGCTTATTTTTTATTAACCCATAAGTATTACACAAATTGCTAGTGTATCAAAGCCTCTTTAGTGTTATATCAATTCCAGATTTGCTAGAACAATGTTTTTATTGGTAGTAATCAGTTCCATTAGCAGCACAGTCTTGTTGAATACTGAACTACTTTTAATACAACAATTTTGTTGATGATGAACTGTTGATGTCCACATATTATTAGCTATTTTTTTTACCTTTTAACAAACCCAAATAACATAAACCTATATTTTTTATGGAGAAAAAAACTCGCAGTCGTCTCCACAAATATATGAAAATTCAATTTATTGGGGTGTACATGTTTCGGTACCAAAAAGTACCATCATGTACCATCATCACCTTTGCTTTGCATCGATTCTAGATTTGCTAGAACAGTGGTGTTTTTGTTGGTAGTAATCGGTTCTATTAGCGGCACAGTCTTGTTGGATAATGAACTACTTTTAGTACAGCCAATTTGTTAAGAAATAAAATGCACCTTCTCAATGCGACGCATTACGTTCCCAGTAAAGGACTTTCTCTACAATTAGGAAAACAGAACAGCGGCCCCAAAAACGAATTGTATCCGTTAGAACCTATAATCCACAAGACGTAGGTGGGGGTTCATAGCTATTGGCAATCGCCGCGCGCTGTTAACATATTTTTCGCGCAGGTCACATTGTTGTTCGAAGTATTCTAGCTGTCCTGTCTGAATTTCAACCTTATTGATCGTACCAATACAATTAATTTATTTTTACTCTGTATATACGTTTTTTAAAACTCTGTATGTCAGATAAAGCAATAGAAGATTCTTATTTTGCACAACTCATCATTAGTATTGGACTTTATGGGCGAGTTTTACCATTTCAGTAAACCGTGTTGCATAATAGATAATCATATGGAATGTTAAACGACAAGAACAGCATCACACTAAAAGCTATTTAAATTTTTAAGAACTACAGTACTGATTTTTAGTGGTAAGTATACCTATGCTTCACTAACCGTGGCAAGCAAATATTATTATGATTAATGTCAAGTTTCATTACAACTGCCAGTCGGAACTAATACGGTATATACAATCATATTACACCCCCAACAGAACTTGATAATTACTGTAAGTATTCAGACCAACAGTGGCTATAAACTATTCTATGGTAGCATTAACTCCTATTTCCTAGGAGTCTAATTTCTTTAAGCACTCACAAGGTTACCAATAATATATAAACTAAATAGCTTGCTACTACTAGAGAACACCACCCTTTAACTAACTGTAAACCTACATTTTAACAACTCTAGTACGCGAAAATAGTAAGCTGAAAAGAGACGACAAACAGCGTGCACGTTGCAGCTTTGTTTTAAAAAAGCGTCAATGACATCCACCCGCGAGGCCCGTTGTTGCCGGCCGGCAGTAGCATTGGCGCGCGAATTTTCAAAAGCCATGACATATCGTCGCTCGCATTACGTAGGGGCCTAACTCGGTTTTTGTAGTTTTTCAGTAGAGAGATTTAAAGAAATCAATGGTGCTTATTTTGGATACAGCATTGACAGCAATTTTTTATTTAGGTTTATTTTTTACAGTTTCCCAGATAACTAGAATGATGAGACATAATAATTTTTAATGAAGTTTTACGGGTTTTGTAAAAAATAAATAATAATCAAGATAGGCCCCTTCGTAAAAACAATAATAAATTCTGATTTGTACATGAAATAAGATAGGCCCCTGTGATATTAATAAAACATTTTGTTTTCAAAGAAAAGGGAGCGAAATTTTTAAACTTTAAACATCTTTATTTTATAAAAACGGTAAAAAAATTCTAAACATATAATTTCAAAAGAATTAAAAACAGCTAGTGTAATATTCAATTATTTATTCTCTAGAGCAGCGGTTGTCAACCTGTGGTACATGTACCACTGGTGGTACATTTAATTATTTGCGGTGGTACGTAAAAACAGACCTAAAACGCAAAAACAGACCTAAAATCAGCACCAGATTTATTTTATCCTTTGGTTAAAATTTCAGCATGTGAATTACAATTAATTAAATTACCTAGCTAGATAGGTATTTTAGTTAGGTGGTACCTAAAATTATAAAAAGTATTTTATGGTACGTCACTCAAAAAGGTTGACAACCGCTGCTCTAGAGGTATAACAAATTAAAAATGGGATTGGTATTTATTTTATTTTTTACGAATTGTCTTTTATGTGTTAAATAAAATTGCAATAAATAATAAATTAATAAGGCCTATCTGCAAAGTACTGTTCATCCTTTAAAAATATTTTATAACGTAAAGGAATATGTTGAGATTCGCCCAGTAAGACCCATACAAATAATATAGCATTGGGGCCAATCTTAAGTTTGGTCTTTACGTAAAAGTATTTTTATCGATAATTTAAGATTGGCCTGGCTATAATAATACTATAAAACAAAAACCATGTAGTATTGAGATATGCCAGTTTGTCATAACGTTAAGGCAGTCTTTCCCTGACTTTATATGGGTATATTTTTGCCAAAAATCGAGATAGGCCCCTACGTAATGCGAGCGCCGATATGCTTTATTAACCGTAGCTAGCAAATATTATTATGATTAATGTCAAGTTTCATTACAACTGCCAGTCGGAACTAATACAGTATATAAAACCAGATTACGCTCCCCATAGAACTTGATAATTACTGTGAGTATTTTGAGCAATAATGGCTATAAATCATTTTATGATAACTCCTATTTCCTATTGGCTAAATTACCGTGATATTATCACTACACAACGGTCTAGCTATTTTCGTTGTCTTACAATAAAAAAGCGTGTTGCTGTCACATATAGTATTAAACAGTTGTATAAAAAGTATGTGAATTCTTATATATAAGAAAAGAAGGATTTTTCTCAGTGTATGATACCAGTAATCAATCAAACGAGCATTTCCTACCCTAGTTCTGTGACTTTGAAAAAGGGGAGTTTCAGCAAGTTGACTAAATTGTTTCTTTTTAAATAACTTTAAGCGACATTTTAAATTACTGTTAGATTCATAGTTGGGTCGAACAAAAACTTACTGTACAACTCTAGTGGACCGTGATCGTCCATATCCATAAGTACCTCTTGCGATATGGACTTAAATACATATCTATAATCTGTTGTACGAACTAACACTAACCTACGATGGTTCCTTTAAAATATCCCATAAAATTCAGTCTTACCGACGATAATAATTTAATAATAGGAAGATTTTAAGCCACCTAAATTGTGAACTCCAGGTAAACTGAGCAAGCGCAGTCTGTGGCAAATGGTGTATATGTCGTAGGCTAATGGAAGTTTTAGGCAAATGCTAAGGTATCGGCAACCGGTTTGTTTGTTGTTACCCAGAGCATTTTTTTTAATTCAATTTTTCCAACTAATTAACTTTAAAAAAACGCTATGGGTAACAACGAACAAACCGGTTGCCGATATACCTTAGCATTTCTCCAGGTAAAAGCCATTTGCCTAAAACTACCATTAGCCTACGACATATATAACGATATAATATATTTGCTTCTTTGAGTTTTTGAAGCCATATGTAAGAACTTACGTTACACACTTAAGGTTATTCCGATCATGCGCAGTTTCTCAAGAATACCCAATAACAATTTGCTTTCGATTCTTTGCAACTAACCTTACTTTTCTGTTGTTTATTGATTTTATTTCTTTAGGTGCCTCATGGAAAACATAGAAAATAGTGAGACGTCGAAACCTTTCGAGGTTATGAAACCACCACAATTCGGCGTTGCGAAAGTAGGACATTCAAAATTTTTGTAATTTATTTTAAAAGATAAAACAAAAACACCTTGTATTAAAATTAAATTTTTTAATACATTTATGTATGTTTTAATACATCATAAATAATTTTGATGTTCGTTCTTTTTTAAAAGCAAATAACAACAATACGTTTGGCACTGATGTAACGTAAAACGTAAACGTACGTAAACGTATCGCTTATTAAGGTAATCGGTTATTTTTTCACTACTAACGCATGATCAGAATAACCGGTAACGTATAATGTTGATCAAATTAGCGGCTTAAATCTCTCTAATAACACAGCGCTATTACGTAAATTTTAGTATTTTAATGTTTTTTTTAAACAATCGTTTTTTTTTTTGTGTATGGCTGCTTATTACGCTGTCTATTACGATCTATTAATATGTCTTTATCTTCTAGAAGAAAGCAGTTGATAAAATATGCAAGTTACAGTGTAATATGTCCCCAGTAGCAAAATATGGTTACATAATAAGTCTCATTATTAGTAGTTATCTACTATTGGTTCCAGGTTAGGTACATTTTTCCTTTCACTTGACATCGGGGGACAAATAGGCGTATTTTAATTATACCAGCTTATTTAACATTCTAGTTATTGTTTCTATAATAAAATTTATTAGCTTCACCCAGTGGCGGATTTACAAATTTGCTGCTAGTAGGCTATTCAATTTTTGCCGCCCCTCTACCAGTGACGGCTCGTGAGTTGTGAAACAGGTGAAGTGTTCGGGAAAGAAAAAGCCCGCTGCAGGCGAAATGCGCCGCAGGCGAAAATTTTTGAAGACCACGCCTTGGTCAATAATTTTTAGTAAATATTTTAAAAATTTATGATAACCTACTTATTTTATTGAAAATGAAATTTCTTTCTGCAAAGCCAGTAAAGTTCCAACTACCTTTTTTTATCCCCATTAACAGACACGGCCAACAATAAAGTTTATTTAAAAAAATACTACCCGTCGACCATGAATAAAGATTGTACCATTTATTTCTGTAAGACAAAAAAAAATGTTTGGGCCAAATTTGCCGCCCCCTAAAACCTGCCGCCGTAAAGATTTTCTTCCTGTTGTCCGATCAATCAGCTGAAAGTCTGCATGTGCAATTAAGTTATTTTTAACACTGCATGCAAATAAACCTTGACATGAAGAAATGGGCGGTCAAAGGATACGATGGTGCAATAATTATGCCTGGGCACGTAAGCGGACTTCAAACTAGAATTCGAGAGATGCATCCGAAACTTATATATACAGCGTGTCTTCGGAAGTTCTTACCAAATGAGAAACTTTTTTATTATTAATTTTACGAAAAAAAATGATTCTTTATAAAAATCTCTGCATGGTCTAAAACCTAAAATGCAACCATCAAATATCGAAATTTTCCAGTCATATAGGTACGAGGTTTGTCAAAAAATGTGAATTTTTCCCAAGAATGTGAATTTTTCCCACCTTTATTTTGACATTATCAAAAATTGTTATTAAAAAAAAGTTGATCAGAACTAAAAACTAAGGCTAAATGTGCAATTATACGCATTTATGTTGAAAAATTATTTTATTGATTTATTATTAATTATTTAATTTTTTAATTATTTAATTAATTTAATGCATATTTAGACGTGGTTTTTAGTTCTGATCAACTTTTCTTAATAACAATTTTTGATAATGTCAAAAATAAAGGTACTTTACTCTTGGGAAAAATTCACATTCTTGGGAAAAATTCACATTTTTTGACAAACCTCGTATATGATTGGAAAATTTCGATATTTGATGGTTGCATTTTAGGTTTTAGACCATGCAGAGCTTTTTATGAAGAATAACTTTTTTTCGTAAAATGAATAATAAAAAAGTTTCCCATTTGGTAAGAACTTCCGAATACACGCTGTATTATGTACACTGTGCAACTCATCGATTAAGTATTGCCTTGTCAAAAGCTTTATTGCTACTAGCAGTTAAAAATGATCTTGGAGTCATAAACGAGGTCGCTATCGTTTTCAGAAATAACTCTCGTGCTGAAACAACAAATAACGGAACTTTTGCCTGCAGCCAAAAAAACTAGAGATATAAGAGACAAAAAATGGTCAAAAATAAATGATTACCTGAAAAAGCATAGTTCGGGAGTCACTGGCTAAAGTACTAAAAAATAACGGGGGGGAGGGGGGGTCAGCCAGTACTGGACCCCCCACCTATTTTGATAATTTGACAATGTTTGTTTTTTCAAAAGATGTGAAGCAATGTACCAAATTTGAAATTAATATCCTATGAAGTACTCGAATTATTCAAAAAAATCAGTTTTTAATTTCAAACTTTGACGTATATCGAACATGCGGGTCAAAAATTAAAAATGGCATTATAAAAGTCATATTATTTTTGCTCCAGGATAACCGTGCGAGCAAAAATTATTTGCATCAAAGAGGGCCTTGCATCTAAAGACGTAATGCTTGGCCGTAGAGCTTAATCCCTGTTGGGTGTCAGTAACTACCTGAATTAACAATCAGTCAGTTATTCCGTCATCTTTGACAGTCGTTACAAGTAATTTGATTCATCGCTAATTTTTCCAATTTCTTGAACAATTCACACAATGGGTTTTACGAAACAGCACAAAACATTGATGGTGGAAGCGTATTTTCGAAACGGGGTAACGTTGCTTTTATTGCTAGGGATTTTTATCATTGCCTGAAAAGAACCGTGGCTGTGTTTAAGGAAACAGGTTCTATACAACACAAAAAAGGAGCAGGAAGACCATCTGTAAGAACACAAGAACTTGTTGCATACGTTCGTGAAATAATGCAAAATACGCCAACAAATTGTATAAGACGCCTGTCCCAAGAAGTGGGAAGATCTTATGTAACATGCAGGACTATTCTTAAGAAGCAGCTAAATTTATTTCCTTATAAAGTGCAAGTATTCCAAAAAATACAAGCCGCAGATTTTGAAATACGCAGGAATTACTCTCAATGGTTTACCCAAAATTTATTGGAAAGAAATGATTTATTAGACCTGACATTTTTTTCGGATGAAGCCTGGTTCTGCCTCTCCGGTTATGTGAATTCTCAGCATACGTGGAATTATTTTTCATTTTCTTTTTGTATATTCTTACTTTGTTAATTTTGTAAACAACAAAAATAAATTTGTATTTGTCTACTTATTTTATTACTCATATTAATTTGGCATATCATGTCATAATATGAATTTGACCAAAATTTTAACCTAGATTTGGTTAGATATATCGTCCCCATATCAGTGATCTAAACCAAGCCCTCTTTGATGCAAATAATTTTTGCTTGCGCGGTATATGGTTAACAGATTGACCTCCTTTTTCCGAACACCCTGTATATAAGGTTGCAATCGGATAAGATTTTCATTCTTATTTTTGTGAGGAAAGTAAAAACAGACCCGGAGATGGATGTTTGTTCCTTACCTAATGATGTTTTATAATGCTTAAGTAGGTACTCTTAAGTATTTTAGAAAATATTTTTAATTATAGTGATTTATTTATATTAATAATTTAAATTGGTTTTTAGCATGGTTAATCCCATCCTGCTTGCCGCATAACTTGTTTATAGACACAACAATTTATTTAAGGCAACCCAGCGGGAGAGCAGGAGCATCATTTCTTGATTTTTATATTAATATGTTAATATATGACACCTCAGCTAATGAGTCTCTATGTCCATCTAATAAACTACTGTAAAATTGCCTATTTATACACGCTGTTATTTTTAAAATGACTTTCCTATAGTTTATTAAATTTTATTTATTGGCTTGATTAAACACAGTCGGCATCCATTGAATACAAGTATTATTCTTATTTTTATTTTCTAACTTTGTCTGTAAGTTTGACTACTTAAGATGTTTTCGTCCTTTTCATGTTTTTTAATTATATAAAAAAAATTCCTTCATGTGAGTGACACTTGGGCCCAATGGTGCTGATGATAATGCTTTCTAGCATCAAAACATGTTTTTTTAACTAACCATTAATATATTTGTGGAGACAACTTTGAGTTTAATTTTCCCCCATATCTCATCAGCTCCACTCTGAGATATTGGACTACTTCCGTAAAATTAAAAATTTTATCTGTTTCTCTAGTGGTTGAGTTGGAAACTAAACCCCTACATCTCTAGCACCAGTACCAATTTTCAACAATTTAGTCATTTTAGGCAGTTAGGTACCCCCTCACAATACGCTATACCCCTTTTTTCAACTCCCAACTTTTGATTTAATACACTAGGTTTGCTGAGACATACTTAGTTTGTATTGATAGCTTATTTTTTATTAACTCATATTAAATAAAATGCTAGTGTATCAAACCCTCTTTAGTGTTATATCAATTCCAGATTTGCCAGAACAATGTTTTTATTGGCAGTTATTAGTTCCATTAGCAGCACAGTCTTGTTGAATAATAAACTATTTTTAATACAGCAATTTTGTTAAGAAATAAATTGTATATTCTCAATGCGACGCATTTTGTTCCCAGTAAGGCGCTTTTTCTACAATTAAGAAAGCAGAATAGCGGCCCTAAAAACGAATTGTATCCGTTAGAACCTATAATCCACAAGACGTTGGTGGGGGTTCGTATAGCGATCGTCAATAGCCGCGCGCCATAATGTTAGTTTTAACTTATTTGTTATGCAGGTCACATCGTTGTTCGGAGTCTTCTAGCTGTCCTGTCTAAATTTGAATTTTATTGATCGTACCAATACCTGTTTCAATTAATTTATTTTTACTTGGTATAAAGGGGTTTTTAAACTTTGCATGTCAGATAAAGCAATAGAAGATTCTTATTTCGCACAACCCATCATTAGTATTGGACTTTATAATCTAAGGACGAATTTTACCATCTCAGTAAACCATGTTGCATAATAGATAATCATATTATGCAATGTTAAACGACAAGAATAATATCACACTAGATGTCAGTTAAATTTTTGAAAACTACACTACAGATTTTTAGTGGTAAGTCATATGCTTTATTAACCGTAGCAAGCAAATAATATTATGATTAATGTTAAGTTTCATTACAACTGCCAGTCGGAACTAATACAGTATATAAGACCAGATTACACCCCCAATAGAACTTGATAATTACTGTGAGTATTCAGAGCAATAATGGCTATAAACCATTGAATGGTAGCCTTAACTCCTATTTTATATTGGCTAAATTACCGTTATATTATTGCTACACAACGGTCTAGCAATTTTCGTTGTCTTACAGTAGAAAAGCGCGTTGCTGTCATATACAGTGTGTCCCGCTTTTCATGAATACACCCTGATATCTCAGTTATTAATAATGCGATACTCTTCAAATTTTGGTGGTGATTGTATGTTAGAAAAATGAAGTATTTGGCATAGCGAACAGTTTTATGCATCATAGGCGTGTGCGGTCTTGGGGGGTAAAAAAGGGTTGATTTTTTGAGAAAAGTATATTAGGGCTTATTTTAAATAATTTTTTCTATCAGATTTAGAATCAGCATCCCAAAAACCCCCTTAATTAATATTTTCAAAATCTCAAGAGCTGATTTTAGCAGTAACAAAATTATTTTTTTATTTGGCACTTTTTTTTTAATAGGTTGTTTATTGCTTACTTTTTGGTTTTAATGTCCTGATCCTATTACGTTTCAAACGCCTCCATGTCATTTCGTTGAATTCAGTATCCTCGCAACTACTATGATTAAGTTTTTTTTTTCGAAATTTTGATAAGAAATTACTCCCCAAACTTTAGGAAAAGTGAATTTACGTTTAGGAAGAATTGTTGAAAAGTGTATTGTTTTAGAAGGTAGTTATGTTAAAAATACAGAAATCTAAAATAATATAATTTGTAATTTTGATATCATAGTTTTAAATAAAAGAGTTATTAAAACAGTGCCAAATAAAAAAATAATTTTTTTACTGCTAAAATCAGCTCTTGAGATTTTGAAAATATTAATTAAGGGGTTTTTTGGGATGCTCATTCTAAATCTGATAGAAAAAATTATTTAAAATAAGCCCTAATATACTTTTCTCAAAAAATCAACCCTTTTTTACACCCCAAGACTGCACGCCTATGATGCATAAAAGTGTTCACTATGCCAAATACTTTATTTTTCTAACATACAATCATCACTAAAATTTGAAGAAAATCGCATTATTAATAACTGAGATATCAGGGTGTATTCATGAAAAGCGGGACACACTGTATAGATAGTATAAAACAGTTGTATAAAGAATATGTGAATTCTTATAAGGAATAGAAGGCTTTCTTCTCAGTGAAGCTAAAAATAAAGGCAGCCGTAGTTCTGTATTTATTCGGCAACTATAGAGGTTTCCTAATACTGAATTTATTCCAGTTAAAAATCCCACCCCGTATATTATTCTATTTAAATCAATGGTCCATATTAAGAATACCCTCGATGCCAAACATCTAAATCCGCCCTTACCCGGGTCTACCAGGTAGGATTGTTGCAACGGGCACTTACCAGAAGTCGATAATACAGCGTAATGGTAAAACAACCATCACTTACGCTTACCAGTGAGGATTTTTTAAATCCGGCACTGTTGTCTTCACGCCAAGTAGTTGGTTTAATTCCCACGCATTTCTTCAATCAACAACTGCAGATTAGTAAGAAATTTGTCTCTCATGTCTTTATGTATTCGGGAGATATCACGCTCACTTAATCCGTTGGTCAGGAGTATTGTTACGCAATCGACTTCATCCCAAAGAAAAAATAACGGCAGAGATTAAAGATATCCAATTAAATTGGTAGTTACATACGCTAATTAATGTAAAATCATCAAGGTTTTACTGTAAATAAGAGTCATTATTTTAGAGATTATTTATTGATATGGATTTTTTCTGTTTAACTTGAGTCTGAATCAGTGGCGCACAGAGGGGGAGGGTGCTGCAAATTCCCTCCCACCCCAAACGACATAAATTAAAAAGTGCGCTAATCATAATAAAAAAAATATATATCAAATCAGGCTCGGTCCCAGCGCCCGGGCAGACGCCGGGGGCGCAAAATATTGCCAAAAATAAAACAAATAAGCGTCTATATAACCTTTGATGTATAATATACTATTTAAAAGATAAGGGCGCCCAAGTATTTTTTATAAATTCTGAAACAAAGCGGGTGCCTTTAACCCATTTAATAGGGGCCAAAAAAACATCGAAAATGGAACATCGATGATCTTTAAACCCCGATATTTAGAGTCCGCCCTTAGCGCGACGCGGTGAGCGCGGCGCGGCGACTAAAAAAGAAACAGCAGGCTCAGTTGGATAGACTCGTGTCGACTTGTTTTTTCTAAAATTAAAACATTGAAGGGAGCGAATTATTTGCAAATTAGTTACTGCAGAGTGCACTTAAAATATCACGTCAAAAAAATTAAATATTTTTGATGGTATAAGTATATATACAGTGTCACCAGTAAAGTCCGCATCATATGGGATTTTTTTTTATTAATAGCTTTATTCAAAATTGGACTTTGGCATCAAGTTCTGCTTCGATCGAGATGAAAAGTAAGCAAAAAAATAGTAGTCACGTGATTCGCATTATCTGTCAAATTTTAATTTTTTCCAAAAAATAATTCAAAAGTGGGGTTATTTTTGAAAATATCGAAAAAAGATATAAAAAAAGTTTTTTTTTAATGCAGTTTCTAGCCCACATGCAAAATTTCACCTGCATAAGATAATTTTGATTTTTTACCTATATTTTGTAAATTTCACCACTTTTGCAAAATAAGACTCAACGCAACCTACATGAAACTTCTTAGTTTTGACAATGCTTTATTTCAGATACATTTTCTTTAAAGTAGCGTCATATTAAATGTGTGGTTTTCTACAAAATCAGAATCGGGCTATTAAAATTTGGTCGCATGTGATCCAAAATTTATTTGTTTTGGACCCTGTATAAGGTAACTTCATAAAATAAGTATTTTTGAAAACGTAGTTTGTGTCTGAAAGTAATACACCTTAATATTAAGACAAAAAAGAACACAGTGTCATCAGTAAAGTGTTCATTAAGTGGAAAATAAATTTTAGTTTAAGTTAACGTAAAGTTTATCTATTTTCAACGATTTAATTTAAAACCCCTTTACGTTATTTTTTATTTTCTTACTTTCAGACACGAACTACGTTTTCAAAAATACTTATTTTATGAAGTTACCTTATACAGGGTCCAAAACAAATAAACTTTGCATCACATGCGACCAAATTTTAATAGCCCAATTTTGATTTTGTAGAAAACCACACATTTAATATGGCGCTACTTTAAAGAAAATGTATCTGAAATAAAGCATTGTCAAAACTAAGAAGTTTTATGTAGGTTGCGTTGAGTCTTATTTTGCAAAAGCGGTGCAATTTACAAAATATAGGTAAAAAATCTAAATTATCTTATGCAGCTGATACTTTGCATGTGGTCTAGAAACTGCATTTAAAAAAAAAATTTCTACTAACTTTTTCGATATTTTCAGAAATAACCCCACTTTTGAATTATTTTTTGGAAAAAATTAAAATTTGACAGATAATGCGAATCGCGTGACTACTATTTTTTTGCTTAATTTTCATCTCGATCGAAGTAGAACTTGTTGCCAAAGTCAAATTTTGAATAAAGCTATGAATTAAAAAAAATCCCATATGATGCGGACTTTAGTGGTGACACTGTATATATATTCAGGAAAAAAATATGAAATAAAAATTTCGAGGGCGCTAAATAAGACGCTTGCCCGGGGGCGCCAGGAGGTCTAGAACCGGGCCTGATCAAATTATAAACATTATTAAATAATTAAATACAATATTTAATTTACATTTCCCTTTAGGTTAGGATTGCAAACTGTCTGTATTCCCAGGACATGTCCGGGGTATTTCGGTTTTTCTAAAATGTCCTGGCTTTTGAAAATTCGCGCGCCAATGCTACTACCGGCCGGCAACAACGGGCCTCGCGGGTGGAATTGACGCTTTTTTAAAACAAAGCTGCAACGTGCACGCTGCTTGTCGTCTCTTTTCAGCTGACTATTTTCGCGTACTAGAGTTGTTAAAATGTAGGTTTACAGTTAGTTAAAGGGTGGTGTTCTCTAGTAGTAGCAAGCTATTTAGTTCATATATTATTGGCAAGCTTGTGAGTGCTAAAAGAAATTAGACTCCTAGGAAATAGGAGTTAATGCTACCATAGAATAGTTTATAGCCATTATTGGTCTGAATACTTACAGTAATTATCAAGTTCTGTTGGTTGTGTAATATGGTTTTATATACCGTATTAGTTCCGACTGGCAGTTGTAATGAAACTTGACATTAATCATAATAATATTTGCTTGCCACGGTTAATAAAGCATATACTTACCACTAAAAATCCGTACTGTAGTTCTTAAAAATTTAAATAGCATTTAGTGTGATGTTGTTCTTGTCGTTTAACATTGCATATGATTATCTATTATGCAACACGGTTTACTGAAATCGTAAAACTCGCCCATAAAGTCCAATACTAATGATGGGTTGTGCAAAATAAGAATCTTCTATTGCATTATTAAACATACAGAGTTTTAAAAAACGTATATACAGAGTAAAAATAAATTAATTGTATTGGTACGATCAATAAGGTTGAAATTCAGACAGGACAGCTAGGAGACTTCGAACAACGATGTGACCTGCGCAAAAAATATGTTAACAGCGCGCGGCGATTGCCGCAATTTATTTCTTAACAAAAAGTAGTTCAATATCCAACAAGACTGTGCCGCTAATAGAACCGATTACTACCAACAAAAACACCACTGTTAATTCTAGCAAATCTAGAATCGATGCAAAGCAAAGGTGATGATGGTACATGTTGGTACTTTCTGGTACCGAAACATGTACACCCCAATAAATTGAATTTTCATATATTTGTGGAGACGACTGCGATTTTTTTTTCTCCATAAAAAATATAGGTTTATGTTATTTGGGTTTGTTGAAAGGTAAAAAAAAATAGCTAATAATATGTAAACATCAACAGTTCATCATCAACTAAATTGCTGTATTAAAAGTAGTTCAGTATTCAACAAGACTGTGCTGCTAATCAGTGGCGTAGCTAGGATAGTCTTGGGGGGGGGGGGGGGCATATAGTTGGATAGAGGCGTAAAGGCCGCCGGAGGCGAAAGCGCCGCAGGCAAAATTTTTTTTGGACCACCCCCAAATTTTTCTATTATCTACAATTGTTACGTAATCGCCTAAGTACAATCCGCAACTGAAATAATCTAGAAGTCCTACAAACAAACCACAACCAAACGTAATTACCTAGGTTTTCCTACGATGTTTATATCTTACTTTGTCTTATTTACGTAAATAAAAGAGAGAAAAGGAAATTTACACCACCAGACACCAGATCCGCGAATGTCACATAAAACAAGACGACGGGGATGTGATGACCAAAACAGACGCGTTGTTTCTCAAAGTAAGCCTACCTACGTTAAATTTAAAAGGGCAAAAAAATTAAATTTAAATATTGTTTTTGAAATATGTTGATAATTACTTTTTTTCATGGCTCTTGGGGGGGGGCAAATGCCCAGATGCCCCCCCCCCTCCTAGCTACGCCGGTGCTGCTAATAGAACTGATTACTACCAACAAAAACCAAAAACACCACTGTTCTAGCAAATCTAGAATTGATATAACACTAAAGCGGGTTTGATACACTAGCAATTTTTATAAGTAATATCAATACAAAGTATATTTCAGCAAACCTGTTGTATTAGATCATTTTTCTTAGTATATAGGTAAGACTATATTTCGTCTAACATTTCACATTGCATCGTACTACCAAGATGAAGAATTAGGAAAGCGTCAAAATATATCTTCGATATATTTAAAACTAATAAGTCACAACCACCACATTGCATTTCACTTCACTGTCAGGTGACCTTAGCTGCTAGGACTATTCAACCTGTTGTTTTTGGGTAGGTCCAGCTTATGAAGGCTGCTGCTATAAGGAAAATATTGTTTGGCATCAACCCAGATTAGGAATTATTTGTTGTTTGGGTTATTATTGTAGAGCAGTGATTCCCAAAGTGGTCCAGGTGGACCCCCAGGGGTCCACGGGAGACTGGACGGGGGTCTACGTTGGCGTGACAAAAAAATGGGGGTTCACAATTCGTAAGCGGGGGTCCACGAAAATTTATCTGGTTTCGATAGTGAAGAACTAAAATGTTGGCTTGACTTCACCTATCAATGTAGGCAGATAATATTTTAAGAAGCTCAGCGACTGTTACTTGTAAAAACTGGCATATTCCATATTCAGTACCGACTGCCAAGGATAAACGTTACTCATTTGTTGTTCCCTGAATTTCAAAAAGAAAAGTTACTACTAAATTATTAATGTTTAATTTTAATTATATTACGACTGTTATCATATTACAATGTTATGTAAACCTTACAATGTAATGTAAACCTTACAATGTAATATGATAAGAATAATAATTATTAGTGTAATAATTACATTTTTGGATAAATACAACACAAGAAAATATACTTTTTTATTCTTACCACTCCGGGAGTTTTCTAAATAAAATAGATGAGGATTGATTGGTTTCTTCTGCTGTGAGTAGATGCCATAAAAGTAAAGTTAGATGTTATCACTTTTTTGATTGGCCAACTTTACTTTTTTGACATCCACTCACAGCACAACCAATTAATTAATTAACCAATCAATTCTCACTTTTTTTTTCGAAAACTGTTAATTCGTGGTTGGAACTCAGCCGCAACGCAAATTTCCATAGTTATAGATCTAATCTTTACATTTTTTGTCGAGTTTTGGAAATATGAGCTGTAGGGGGTCCTCCGGAACCAGCAAAATTTTTAAAGTGGTCTATGAAAAAAAAAAAGTTTGGGAACCTCTGTTGTAGAGGCACTAAAACTAAAGTGTGTAAAATAATGTTAGTTATTCTCCACAACTACAAAGGTCGTGTTGTTGGTGGCTTGTGAGATCTTTGTGTTAATGGCATGCCTTTTGTCGCCCCCGGTATAAATAAAAAATAAGACAAAAGGTACAAATTAAAATTTTGTCTACATTTTCATTTTAAAAGCAAGTGACGCTGATTTCGGTTGGGTTGCATAAATGTTGCAGGATCGGTGAAAATGTTATTAAAACTTTTTAAGAATTAAGCGAGCAAGTAGTAAATTATTATTATGCTGATTTTGAGACAATTTAATTCCTTTTAAAATAAGCTATCGGTCGACCTTCCTTTTCATTTAAGATTTTACCGGTGAAAGCCACCCCTCCATAATGTTCGCGAACATTTTGAACAGTGCCTTAACTGCCTTAACAATTGCATGGAGGTTGGAGGTGGACATTTTCAACATTTACTTGATTGATACAAGCGGTAATAAATTTTATTCATACTTTTAAATTTTCTTTTCTTTTTAGCCCTATTTCTTAGGAACTATTTACTCGATTTAAACGAGCAAGGTCGCGTTTGGAAGGCAATTCAATTCCCTTTAAAATAAGGTATCACTCGACCCCCCCTCTCCATTTCAGATTTTAAAGATGGAAGCTACCCCGTCGTAGGGATTCCAGCAGCGGGGTGAAAATAGCAAAAAAATATGTCCCCCTGAGAACTAAGTTTCCCGTGTTCGAGCCAATTTTCATTTATTTATTAACAAGAAAATAAACCTGGGTGGAAAGTTTTCGGTGCGCTACCCTGTATTATAGAGTATGAGTTGGTAACTTGGATAGGGAGAGGGGCTCCAGATATTGTGGTTATGCACGCAACAGGCATCGAAAACGTAGTTATCAAGAGAAAATAAAATTTTGTTACAATTAAAAATTTAAAGCTTTTACTTTTCTACCTTTATCAAAAGCGCAAAGCAGAGGCCCAATGCCAATTTTGAACACAGATCACGCACTGAGTTTCAGATTACGCCCCTGCCTGCCTGTAATATTAATAAATAATAAATAATTATTTAAATTATTATAACAACAAATACAATGTAGGTATTTAACTCCTTTCATACTATTTCCACACACCGCTCTGGCGTAATTCGGTAGCGTATGACGTAAAAGAGAAAGCAAAAATTGATCGGTGATCTGGGATGGTCTTCGTTCGGCACCGCCTATGCGACGCGTATGGCGCAACTCATTTTGTTACTAAGTGACAACAATTATACAACATTTCACTTTTCATTAACTTTTCTTTTTTCTTATAGTAGGTACTGCCAAATTTAAAAAAATAATTGTATTTATTAAAATTATTTTGATTGGAAATTTAAGCAGATATTTTCGTATGGCTCATAATTCTGCAAACAAATATAAATATACAGGGTGTCCGGGAAAATGTGGGAAATCTCCCGGATATGAAAAAAGCACGTGAAAACAATACTACAAGTTCATATAAACTTCTTTTGTATCGGCCTCCTCTTCGGAGATAATATGGGCTCCCAAAAGAGCTCCCATTATAGAATGAAGTTTTTGACACATAACTATTAAACCAACAGGTATATTTCAATTTATTTTTCATATGATATATAGGTACCAGGTAAGACCCTTCAAATTACTATCCCAGAAAGTGTTGCGAATTACTCACAGCTGCAGGGACGGACTAGCTGTGACACTAATGTGTCCATTTTTTTTACGCCCTGGAACTTGATGCCAAAGTCAAATTTCGAATAAAGTTATTAAAAAAAAAATCCCATGATGCGGACTTTACTGGTCACACTGAATATAATTTAATCCGGTGATTGTAAAGAAGTAAAAATAACAGTTAAATAAATCTAAAATTTTGCTAATCTACTGTTTTAATAAAATAGTCCTCTGTCAAAGTCGTAGAGGCCCCATTATCCTAAAGTGCCCAAGGCCTCCAATAACACTGGCCGACAAATTTTTTTTTGTTATAACACAAAGCTAAATAGCATCTTGTGGTAGAATGGACCTATCCAAATACGAAAATGAGAAAAAACAAAGTTGTAACACGTAACGTTTTCTTGTTACAATTATAGTACCACATTTAATGTTACAATATTTAATATCTATTGAAAAAATAATTTAAGAATTTTCTAACTGTGTATATCGACTATATTTAAATTTTTACACGTAGGTACTAAACATACCTTACATCTAAAAAAAACACAATCATTACAAATGTTAACTGAACACACTAATTAAATTTTATTTTTTTCTTTTATGAGGGGTCATATCTACTCTTTTCAAAAACCAACAGTAATCACCCATCATGGCTGGATCCCATCGTCCTTAATATAGCGAATTTCCATTGTCCTGATATCCTGGTGAAACCTTTCACCCTGTTCGTCACTGACAGCTCCCAAATTTTCAGGAAAAAATGACAGATGGGAATGGAGGAAGTGAATTTTTAATGACATTTGGGCACCAAGCGATTTGTAGGAATCTAAAAGTTTATCAACTAACTGTTGATAGTTTGCATCCATATTGTTGCCCAGAAATCCCCTTACTATACTAACAAATGAGTTCCATGCTCTGAGTTGCTGCCTGGTAAGCTTCTCTGTAAAGTTGACATCGTCCAGCAATTTTCTGATTTGTGGCCCAATAAAAATGCCTTCCTTTAATTTAGCATCACTTAACTGGGGAAAGACTTGTCTTAGGTATTTGAATCCATCACCGTCTTTATTCATAGCTTTCACAAAGTTTTTCATCAGCCCAAGTTTAATGTGAAGAGGAGGCAGAAGGACTTTTTTGGGGTCTACAAGAGGTGCAAACTTAAGATTTTGAGATCCCGGCTGAAATTCACTTCTTTGTGGCTAATCTTTTATTACATAATGCTGATCCACTGCACGACTGTCCCACAAACAAAGAAAACAGCAATATTTTGTAAATCCTCCCTGAAGTCCTACTAAAATTCCTACAGTTCAGGTAATTTTTCTGTTATAAAATGCATCCATTTTAACCGTCCCGTAATTAAATTGACTACCTGTTAATGTAAAACGGTCTTATTAAGCTATTTAAAAATGGTATGTATTGGGGCTTTCCGAATATTTTTTCTATTATTAGAAGGGTATTTCCATTTTAAAAATAAAGAGCTGACCTGTGTTAGAAAAATCTTGTCGGCCAGTGTAAGTTAAGGGCGGCCCTGGCTTCAATACATGATTGGAGTTGATTGTAAATTGGATGAGGCGATGACCGCGAGATCTAAATCAGTCCAATGCTTCCAGTAAATGTCCCAACGCAACAAGGAAATTTATAAATTTCAATAAACCACTAAGCCAACAATTTTCTAAGGACATATTAAAGCAATTATCGTAAAAAGTATTGTCGGTTTCGAACGCGGAAAATATTTGATAGAGATTAGAAACGGCGATATGAATCGTTAATGACCCTTATCTAGCTCGATATCAAAGTATATCGACTGCTGCATGTTCCGTATGAGACTGGGACTGGGATCATAATTATTGGGTTTCTATGGTATACTTGCTACTATATCGGCCGTTATTGGTATGCTGATAAGCTGATACAGTACACAACTGATTTCCAGGAAATGATGTTTAATTTAAGTTGTTTATTTTTAAAAAAATACCCATAATTATTATTTTACTGGGTTCTCCATTAAAAGTACCGTGCGAGCCAAAATTATTTGCATCAAAGACGGCTTGGATTAAAAAACGTAGGGCTTGGTTTAGATCACAATGATATGGGGAGATGGGGACGATATATCTAACCAAATCTAGGTTAAAATTTTATCAAATTCATATTATGACATGATATGCCAAACTAATGAGTAATAAAATAAGTAGACAAATACAAATTTATTTTTGGCCACCAAGCATAAATTCACACATGTCTTCATATTTTCGAAAGTGTTGACCAGCATCTCTGGAGAAATGTTATCACATTCTTGGATAATCCTTTCTTGTAATTGTTTTAAATTTGCAACTGGTGTTTTAAAAATAGTGTTCTTTAAATGAGGAAAAACGAGGTTCTTCTGTTCTTACAGATGGTCTTCCTGCATCTTTTTTGTGTTGTATAGAACCTGTTCCCCAGCAATAAAAGCAACGTTAGGAAAATGTTCGTGAAAATCGTCCATGCACAAACTCGGATTGTATTGCCACTCACCAATTATTCTAACCCCATTTCGAAAATACGATTCAACCATGAATGTTTTGTGCTGTTCCGTAAAGCCCATTGTGTGAATTGTTCAAGAAATTGGAAAAATTAGCGATGAATCAAATTACTACTTGTAACGACTGTCAAAGATGACGGAATAACTGATTGATTGTTAATTCAGGTAGTTGCTGACACCCAACAGGTATTAAGCTCTACGGCTAAGCATTACGTCCTTAGATGCAAGGCCATCTTTGATGCAAATAATTTTTGCTCGCACGGTACCAATAGAAACACTTTCTAGCAAATTTGGAATTGATATAACACTAAAGCGGGTTTGATTACACTAGCAATTTATTTATTATGTGTTAACAAAAAACTAGCTATCAATACAAACTATGTCTTAGCAAACATGTTGTATTAGATCATTTTCCTCAGCTTGCGGATTTAAATTTACGTTAAAGGAGCTTAGATTAGAAGGGGTAGTATTAAAATTAAAAAAAACTATTTCAATGGAAAAATATATGACATTCTCGGATAAATAACTTCACACCGATTTTATATCGTGCACATATCTGCCTATTAAATAAATGTATTATTACCATGTCTGTAACTTATTATTATAATTTAACCACACAGTACGATATTCAATGTTTATTTATCCAATTTATTATATATCTCTAATAATTATTAATACTATCCCATAACCTAGGGTACCATTTACAGATGGCAAACGAATTTATACATTACTTACTAATCTGATTTATACCGTAATTTTTTTTATAAAAAAGGATATGAAAGGGTCTAGAGCAGTGGTTCCCAAATGGTGGTCCGCGGACCCCTTGGGGTCCGCGGCGTATTTTTTGGGGGTCCGCGAACCCACAGAGCACAAAGGTAATATAAAACAAACATATAACTCACCACTAGAATAGAGATAATCCTTGTGTTATAAGTTTATTATTGTTTTTAAGGAAAATACGTTGTATTGATAAATAAAATGTTGTTTAAATAAGTTAAAAAACGGTTGTTTTAGTACTTTTAAAGATTAACTGGCCATGGGGGTCCGCATGTTACTATAATCCGATTTTGGGGGTCCGGGATTTTGCGAAATTTGGGAACCACTGGTCTAGAGTATTCGAGAGTAGCGATTCACCGCAGCCTTCAGCACCCTCTTTGTTCCACCTCCAACAGAATACAGTAGTCGCAATCCCAAGATTTTATATAATAATTCTATCAATCCAAGTTATTTGCAAAAAATAAAATTTAAATTTATAATTTATAATAAATAAATATTTAAAGAATGTAATAAATTTACAAAATCAAAACTATAATATAAGTAGGTGTAGGTATTTAATTAGGTATGTATAGAAAATAAATATTTGTGTTTATTGTCCAGCAAACAATTGGGATGTATACCTTTGCTTAAAAGCTAACAAATTCAACATTTAAACTCATTTGACAGCCTATTATACATACAGGGTGTTCATTTGAAAACTTTCCAACTCGATTTTCCTGCTTTAAAATGAAAATGTGGAAAATCGCTCGGACCCGTCGATTTTTATTTCGAGGGGGACATCTTTTGCGTATATTGTCAATTTTGTTACTAGGAAGGAGGGGGGGGGGTAAGATCTAAATCTTAAATGGATACCCCTATTTTATATAATTTTTTTGGATTCTGCATAAAATTCTGAACATTTTTTAATAAAAGCATTATTAGTCTATACTTAACAGTTTTCGAGATATTTACTCTTGAAAAATGACATTTTTGAACTTTGACAGCGTCTAGCTTTCTAACTGTACGTCTTAGAGCAAAACGGCTTACATGTCCCTATCTTCGATTTTTATTATCTTTCCAATAGTGTGAACTTTCGGTTAAACCGGATGTAAGAAATATAGTACTTTCGTGGAGCCCGATGACTAGAACATCGCCGAAACATGGCTGTAGAATGCTTGGGAATGCTAAATAGTTATTTATATTACTAGATGCGAAAGTTAGTTTTTTCGTTTATGGAGGTTTCTGAATTGCCGAGGCAAAGCCGAGGTGATGTAATACCTCCGACCACCAAAAAAGGTTTCGCATCGTGTAATGTATTAAATTTTTTCTACTAGTGTTCTCTGATCAATATATTATTATAGCTATTAATATAACGAGATTATTATACGATTTATAATAGTCGAGGACATTGCTAGGTGACGAGGCGACAGCCGAGTCACCCGCAATGTCCTAGACGGTGTTAAATCGCTAATAATCGAGTTATATTCAAAGCTTTATCGTATCATTGACAACGGCGATGCGAAAATAAAAACAAGGTTTTTGACATTTCATATTGGCATTTCAAAAAGTCATCATTAAAATCATGCAAGATTTTGATATTCCTGACGATATATTAGCTGCAGCCAACATTATAAGGTTGAACTTGCTTCCGGACAAATCTAAAATTCATTATGAAAAAGAATATCGGCAGTTTTGTGAGTGGCGAAACAAAGTACATGTTCAAGGTGCAGAAGAAACGGTATTGCTGGCGTATTTCTCAAAACTCTCTGAGGAATACTCTGCTTCGTCCTTATGGCCGAAATATTCCATATTACGAGCGACTTTAGAACTGAAGGAAAGAGTGGAAATCGACAAATACGGCGCCTTAATACGTTTTATCAAGAAGAAAAATGTTGGATATAGAGCAAAAAATCGAAAGTATTTACAAGAGAACAAGTCAACGAATTTGTGTGTTCTGCCTCAGACGAGAAGTTTTTAATGATGAAAGTGGCTTTTTTAATTGGAATTGGAGGAGCCTGTCGAACTACTGAATTAGCGAAGATGACCACGCGAAAGATGTTGACGTTTTAGAGGACAAGCTGATTGTTACTATTCCCGACTCAAAAACCCACAAGAAACGTATTTTTGCTGTGATATTTGACGGCGAAGTCAATCCTGTGCTTTTATTTAAAAAGTACGCAATGTTAAGGCCAGACCATGTCACTCACCAAAGATTGTTTGTATCATATAGAAAAGGGAAATGTACGGTACAGCCCTGCGGCATTTATTTCTTCTCTAAAATACCTCAAAAAATAGCTGAGTATCTCTCACTTGAAAATCCTAATTTGTATACTGGTCACTGCGTTAGAAGATCTTCGGCAAATTTTCTTGTTAATGCTGGAGGAGATATATTAGAACTACAAGAACTTGGTGGATGGGAATCGTCGAAGGTTGCTAGAGGGTATTTAGAAGAAAGTGTGACCAAGAAAGTTTCCATTGCTCGCAAAATTCAAATCGGCGATGTTTCCGGCAGTGGATTAGGTACTGGGGAACCGCACGAAATCGAAAGGAGTGCTTTTTCGGTCATTAATCAGTCTTCAGAGGGCATACCTAAGATCGTGGACGTTAAAGACAAAGGTGTATCCATCAAATTTGAAAACTGTCAAAATATTGTTTTAAATGTTCATGAAAAATAGTTCTAATATTATTTGGTATCTAATGTATTATGCTTTCGTAACTAACATATTAAATTATGGTAACTAATGTATTATGAGTAACTAAGGTTTTATGTAGGTTTTAGTATGTTTATGATGTTAATAATTATTAATAAAGATATCATATAAAAATTACTTAATCTTCAATGATACGATAAAGTAATAAACTTTGATTTTATTCAAATTAAAATGATAAAATAAGATTTTTCTCCACCTGTAAAATAATCCATGACAACTAGTTATTTGAGTATTGTTGACAACTAGTTATTTAAGTACTGTCAGAGTCTGTCAGTTCGATTTTTTTGTCCTGGCGCCGAAAGTTATACTTAACATAGCTAGCAACGCTACTTTACATTACATAGCTAGCAACGTATAATATTCAGGTAACTCGAATGTTTACTTTCGTTATCTCTCGTGTTGCTAGGGCCCGAAAGTTAACTTATCTACAGTAGTAGAAAAACGATCATTATATCGAGTGTTTCTGTTGTGTCTCACTCCTAGAAATAAGCCGATCGTTTAGAAAAGTATAGAGTGAGGCCTGTGAGCACAATTTTATGCACAAATACTGCAAAGTGCAGTTCTTGTCTAATCATATTAAGCCATCTCAGTTCACGCATAGATTCCGAAACATGATCATATTTACGCAAAGAGACAACAAAGCGACGGCATGCATTTTGCACCCTCTATATTTTTCTCTTTTCTAATAGATAATTGGTAGGGACCATAAGCAAAATTCCAATAGTTAAAATGACTTAGTACTATAGTAACTAGAGACTCAGATAAAACAACTCATACCTGTCTAGAGAAAATGTGTCTATTTGCATACAGAACTCAAAGATAATGAAACGACTTTTTAAGCATTATTACAAATTTCAACCGACCATCAAGTACAATTCCAAGAGATTTAGTAGCGTTTCTAACCGGAATAGGCACTCCACCAATCTGTAACTGGACCGTGTTATTAATATCTGAAATTTTTTCTTTACCAAAGTGAACCACAACAGATTTGTTTGGATTTAAAATTTATGACCCTTTGCACAGTCATGAATTTTTGATAATAAACTCGCCGATGTGATGTTCCTTTGGCAAGAAACGAAAGGTAATTTGGGTGTCATCGCATAAGTTTTCTTAGAGCAGTTTTCAACATCCGTATCGAGTTTTATGTCTAATCGAAAATGGTACAAAAAAAAAATCGGCAAATTTGAGTTGATAGTTCTGTTGCTTTTGTATTATACATTTTGAGAGGTGATTCATCCTATATCCGATTGTTGAAATAGGAAGAATAATGCAATAACTATAGTAATTTGTAAAGAGAGGATAGTATATTAAAGTACACGTTTCATAAGAAGCGGTTTTAGCGCACGCGTCTATTTTAAAAAACGAGCCACAAAGTGGCGAGTTTTTTTATTGACGCGTGCGCTAAAACGCCTTATAAAACACGTGCTTTATACATTTTTTTCTATTTCACCTTTTATAATCAAGAAAAATACATTTTAAAAAGAAAATAAATCCTTCAAATTTTGTAAATTTTTATGTCTAAATTTTATGTTGGTAATACTATTTTTTATCATAGAAGCCTCTGGACAACAAAAATTATTTTGCAAACTGTAATTTTTTGATTTATTGACCCATTTTCACCACAAGATTCTAAAGTTATTTTAGCGATATGAGATTTAAAATTGGACGGAATACGTTGTGTGATCCTTGTACATTCGGTACATATACAGAGGGTTCGGAAATTCGGGCGATTTTGCTACTTTTTTTCGAATTTCAAAAGACGTGATTTTACGTCACGGCATTGCAATTTAGTATAGGGAAGATGGAAAATTAAAATAAAGTTGAAGTTAAAATTGACATTGGAAGGTTAGTAGAATGAATTTTGGATAGGATTTGGCAGAAAATGATAGCTTGAAGCATCTACAAAAGATTGATTTATAGATTTATGCAACCAACATACATGACTGTTATCCACACAGAATAAAAAAGTAGGTTATCAAGCTATTTTTCCTCTGCGAAAAATGGGTTTTCTCGTAAATCACAAAGGCCGCGCAAGTCAATGAAATAAAACATTTAAATGTTACCAACATCAAATAAAGAAAAAACGCGTATCGAAACAGCTTCATTACGATACGCAAATGCGTATCGTACTGAGCTTATTATGAACGTGAAATAGAAAAAGTAAATTAAGCACGTTAAGCCCCGTAAGATTAGATTTTTATTAAATAAAATGATAAAACTATTTCTATTATTTAAAAAAAAATCGCGCTTGGCAATCCCAAAAAATTTACTACTTGTTATTGTTAAGTAAACGAAGCAGTACTAACTTGTTTCTACATTACCATCGTTTTTGCCATAGTACATCGGTACCATCTATGTAATACAATGTACCAAGATTTAAAATATACGATGTTAATTAGCTGATTATATGATAAAAGGCTGTGTTAACAAGTGCACGTTTTTGTTATTTCCATAACTCTTTGCAAATACGACAATTACATAAAGTTTATTTTAATAAATTATTGTTATAATAAAGCGGGCTCTTTTAATATCCGTTGTTTGTAGCCACTTAATAAATTTTTATTTGCATACATTGGAAGCATTGCTGGGTTTAATTGAAAATTGTCATTATAATATGTAAATTTGTTATACCGTAATAAATAACATAATCTAACACGCGTATAATTTCCACCAGCACCTATACAGGGTTATTATCTTTGAATATAGAACGACAGGAAGGAGGGTTTCGATACTTGCGCGTGGCTTTAAGCGCGATGGAAACGGCCATTTTGACCCTCCACGTATGACTCATTACTTTGCTATTTCTCCTGTCAAGTATTGTTGTTTCTGAATTTTGGCGTCTATTTTGGAAAGCTTTAGTGTTATTAGCTTTGGTTATTAGTGTGAAAGGTAAATTTTAAGAGCTTTAGTATTATTTAACCATACCTATTTTAATATTGACTATTTTAATTGTTGAAAAAACATTTTCATTGTGTTACTGGAACAAAAGACGAATAATTGTAATAATATGGTTAGTTGTGCATCTTGTGGTTGTTCCCTAACAACAAAACAAAGAGATTCTGGGGTAACATTTCACAGGTAAGTGTTTTTAATGCTAAATTGGATATAATATGAAAATAAAGTGCTAACCGGAAGCATAAGTCGGCCATTTGCAACCTCCATCCCCGTCGCAGTTATCTGACCTTATGCTCCTTCCTGTCGTTCTATATTCAAAGGTTATTATAAAGAAACAGATCAGCCTTTTATCGTGGACATTTACCTTTAGATAAGCAAACAATAATCGTGAAAGTGGTAAATTTATGGCTTTGCACATGTAAACAAAGCTACACCGGATTAGGCATGCACACTGCAACATTATCATAGTAGGTAGTGATTTCTAGCATTTTTAGTAATTGCAAACCTATTAAATTTTGAGGATAGAAAATTGTTTTTAAGGTTTTGTTCCTAAAATTGAGAGCAAGTCAATTAAAATATTCAATCGATCACAATTTGTGGCGGTGAACGGTCACCAGTCTCCTGTTTACAATGTAACTTCTGGTGTGCCCCAAGGTTTCCACTTGGGGCCTTTACTTTTCATTATACAGTGTGTGTATAAAGTCTGGAAACGGCTTAATAACATCACAATTTACTGGCCGATTTAAACCAAATTTGGTACAGTTGTGTAAGAGGATCTAACGCACCGAATAACGATATTGGCGTTGTTGCCAGCTTTTTAGTTTGTCTGGAATTCGAACGAATTTTATATTTTTAAATATAACACCCAGTATATTTTTACATTTTTAAATTCCATTATAATTATTTTTTATTAAATGCATTATTAGTCTATACTTCATAGTTTCCGAGATATTGACTCTCGAAAAGTGACATTTTTGAACTTTGACAGCTTATAACTTTCTAACAGTACGTCTTAGAGCAAAACGGCTTACATGTCCCTATCTTCAATTTTTATTATCTTCCCAAAAAAATCAACTTCCAGTTAAACCGGAACAACTATATTTCCTGCTTTCGAGTTACATCCGGTTTAACCGGAAGTTGATTTTTTTGGGAAGATAATAAAAATTGAAGATAGGGACATGTAAGCCGTTTTGCTCTAAGATGTACTGTTAGAAAGTTATAAGCTGTCAAAGTTCAAAAATTTCACTTTTCGAGAGTCAATATCTCGGAAACTATGAAGTATAGACTAATAATGCATTTAATAAAAAATAATTATAATTTTATGTGGAATTTAAAAATGTAAAAATATACTGGGTGTTATATTTAAAAATATAAAATTCGTTCGAATTCCAGACAAACTAAAAAGCTGGCAACAACGCCAATATCGTCATTCGGTGCGTTAGATCCTCTTACACAACTGTACCAAATTAGGTTTAAATCGGCCAGTAAATTGTGATGTTATTAAGCCGTTTCCAGACTTTATAAACACACTGTATATTTAAACGATGTAAAAAAATGTTTTAACATTTGTAAAATTTTGCTTTACGCGGATGATATGAAAATATTTTTTACAATAGGAAGTATTGGTGACTGTTTACTGCTACAGAGTGAATTGGATTTGTTTTTCCAGTATTGAACAAACCCGAACAAACTCTCTTTGAATTTAGATAAATGTAAATTTATTTCGTTTTCAAGAAATGTAAATATTTTTTCTTATTCTTACAACTTTATGGAATTTTACTTAAAAAAGTAGATAAGATAAAGGATCTTGGTGTCATTTATGATGAAAAAATGATTTTTAACAAGCACATTAGTTATGTTGCTAACAAATGTAATCGCATGTTAGGTTTCATATTTAGGTCGTGCAAGTTTCTGTCTTCCGTTCACTTCTTAAAAGTTCTATACTTTGCCTATGTTTATAGTAAACTAAGTTTTGCCTCTGTCGTCTGGACACCTCCGTATGTGGTATATAAAAACAGATTGGAAAGTATTCGAAACACGTTTCTTAAATTGTTAAACTTTAAAAGCACGACTTTTTCGACCCTCACGCCAATCTTTCAGATCTTCAGCGGACTTTTCAGTTATTGCCTCTTGAGTGTCAGCGTACTCAAGCTGATATTCACTTTTTGTTTAAAATTATCAACAACTATATTGATGATCCGAATTTGCTTCTCGGTATTGGTTTTAATATTCCTTCAAGAAAATTTTGTCCTAATAATATATTTGCAAACTGTTTTTATAGAACAAATTCAGGTAAACATTCTCCCATAAATCGCTTAACCACACTTTATAATACTTTATTCCACAATATTGATTTGTTTAATTTACCTCTATCAACATTAAAAAAAGGCTTAGAAATCATACTATTGCTCTTAATATTAATTGATGAACTAATGGTAATATTACAATCTTAGTTATTATGTATCTGTACACAACATTGTAAACTGTGGGTGCCAAGCCTGGGCCATTGGCCTGTTGGCATCTTATTTGTGCAAATAAATAAATAAATAAACTAGTCTTATAAAATCGAATATAAAAAACAAACAAAACCAGCAAAATAACCAATCTTCGATATTATCGTGTACCTAACCTCAAGTCACATATTAGTTGGTATAACATAACTTGTATTGCTTTTTACAATTTGGCAAAAACTTGGGTTGGTACGTGTAAAAACATTTTCAAACACAATTTCTTGTTCAAGAATTTAAAAAAGTTTTACCTTTGTATTAATATAAACATACCTAGGTATTTACTTTTTCCTTTTATATAATATAAGTATAGAGAAAAGTGTCTTTTAAAGTTTTTGAAGCAATATATTGCCCGAAAAATAGTCGTACCTAATAAAATAAAATATACCAAAACATGATCTGGATAATCGGTGTGTGTTTCTCTTTATTTTCATACCTTGTTTGTATAGCCTAGGCCTAGTTTGATGTGTTTAAATTGATCATTATAAACTAAATTTATATATTAACACGTTGAGTGCCATGGTGGGATTCAATTAACGACTCTGAGAAACCAACTCTAACTTTTGGGTTATATGATTTTTTTTAACGATAAATGCATTTAAATGATCTTGTAAACTAACCTTGACCAGTGTCAAGGTCGCCAGTAGATGTCCAGTAACTAGACAATGGGTTATGAACATACTTTTACCCTATATGTCCCGCTGTCCAGTTAACTGGACATATAATATAATATATATATATAATATAATATTCTTCTTTACTACAAAAATAATGAGTAATTCTTAAGATTTATTCAAAATAAAAATGAAATACATGTTAGGCTTAAATACTACATATAAGACGCTCAAGTAGATTTTGCATGCCAATCCTTAAAACAGCGATAAACACAATTCATAGACCCGGTTTGCTTGCCGGTTGCTTGTTGCCATATTGTGCCCGACCCGCTATTGCTATCAAAATCGCAAAATTTATGACTTATTCTTTGACAATAGCCCGTACGGAACAAGTTTATTTGATTCCCATGACCCGCAAACAAATCGAAGCATATAAACCCGCTGTTTAATTGCGTCAAGTTAACTGGACGCGGGCTATATATAAAGAACAGTATACTGGACGATGGCACTCAACGTGTTAAGATTCATCGCTATTCCATACTTCTACTGAATATACGGAGTATCCGGTATTTTTCGGTTTACCCCTATTTGGGCATAATAAAAGCATACAACGATTTTTACTATTGATTGTTAATATGTATTCCAATCCGAGTATCCGAGTCACTAAAAGCACAAACACAATTCACTAAACTAAACAAAAACTAGAAATCCGTGAATATTAAACACCCACAATACACAATAGCAAGAAAACAACAAGGAATCCACAGAGAAAACTTAAAACACAACAACAAAAATTGCGCCAAGCAGGTTCTGGAGTGTATTTTCAGCATGGCGCTAAAGGACAGGCCGCTAACAAGAGGCTTGTGCGCATGCCCAATTTTGTTGGGAAGGAAGGCATCTGACCGGCGAGCCGTGCGCTCAGACGTATTTTTTCACTCATATAACTTTTGTTTGCACAGGAGATAAGCTGTACGTATCTAAAGGTAAATGTCTAAGCCTTTTATATAACAAAAAATTACCTTGTCGGACTTCCATTGTCTTTATTTTATTACTTAACACAACGTTTCGGTTAGAGATACTAACTAACCGAAGACTTCTAGCGGATGTTATACCAACGATATCGCATAATAAGTAATATTAATTTTGAAATCAGTGTTGATTATTTTTGAATGAATAGATTTTAGACCGATTAATAGTATATTATTTAACAAGCCTATAATGTAGACTATATTACACGAGCCTAAGGCTCGTGTTTTAAGAATCCGAGTGTAATATAGCCATTATACGCGAGTCAAATACTATACTTTATCTACGACTATTCAGTATTCAAAAAATTAGAAAATGCATTCAGAGCAACAAATTTTATTACAATAGGATATTTTTACATAACAAGGTAATATTATTAATGGTATTTCTTAACTAAAAAATACAATTCAACAATGTTAACAATAATTAAACAAAATACAATTACTTATTTCTAATTATTTTTCATGAAATTGATTGTAACATTAGAGCAATTATGAAAATGAATGGGAGCAAGAATATTACTTATATTCATATCGTTTTTATTAGTAATGGAAAAAGTTTCGGAGCTAACATTATTTACAGTGGTAGGTTTACTTGTCAATCGCTTGGGTTGCTATGGTAATAATAACATACACGTCTGCTTAAACTAGATCTGGTGTGTTTTTACCGTAATTCCGGTTTAATTTATCTACGACTATTTAATAATAGAAGCATAATGTGTTTGTTAGCACATATATAATGTGGTTCATATTACCATAGTTACTCATAATCCACGGTCCCAACGAAACATAGTTACCGGAATTACGGTAAAAACACACCAGATCTAGTTTAAGCAGGCGTGTATGTTATTAATACCATAGCAACCGAAGCGATTGACAAGTAAACCTACCACTGTAAATAATGTTAGCTCCGAAACTTTTTCCATTACTAATAAAAACGATATGAATATAAGTAATATTCCTGCTCCCATTTATTTTCATAATTGCTTTAATGTTACAATCAATTTCATGAAAAATAATTAGAAATAAGTAATTGTATTTTGTTTAATTTTTGTTAACATTGTTGAATTGTATTTTTTAGTTAAGAAATACCATTAATAATATTTCCTTGTTATGTAAAAATATCCTATTGTAATAAAATTTGTTGCTCTGGATGCATTTTCTAATTTTTTGAATACTGAATAGTCGCAGATAAAGTATAGTATTTGACTCGCGAATAATGGCGTGTTTTAAAATCTCGTGTAATATACCCTACATTATACGCTCGTTAAATAATAAACTATAAATACTTAGAAACGGAACAAGATCCTGAAAAGAAAGGTTCACTCGGCTGGTGGGCATCCAAGCCCGCACGAACCATCCGATTAAGGCGTTAAATGTGCATGTGTTCCTCGACAGCTTACACGATTATCTTCCGATGAATTATAGTCTAATCCTCTCATTTTCCTCCTCAAGGATAAATTAATTTAGAGGAATCTTTGCTAATTGAACGGTGTCAAACGCCCGTGACTTAAGTATCGAATCTTGCAACTAACGACGTGTATGCAAGACAAGATAGTTCTTGTTAAACAGCCAATTTAGATAATTTCCCCGGTAATAATGTGTATAGGGGAGAGAAGGGCAAGAGTGAACACTATGCTTTAGTTTGCATTTAAATTTTAATGCAAAATATGAAATAAACTTGCTTATACTTCATACGAAGTCAGTTGAAACAACGTAAATATTGGGGGTACGATCAATTTACTGCATCACACACTGAAACTACAACACAAATATAACAAAATTTGTATTGATCGCACGTGAACTTGACAAGTCTGTCATCAATTTTTTTTAGTTTTTTTGTCTGTCTCAACTAAGATCGTATACACTTTATCAGAGAACAATCATTGGTGATACCGTGCGAGCAAAAATTGTTTGCATCAAAGAGGGCCTTGCATCTAAGGACGTAATACTTAGCCGTAGAGCTTAATACCTGTTGGGTGTCAGTAACTACCTGAATTAACAATCAATCAGTTATTCCGTCATCTTTGACGGTCGTTATAAGTAATTTGATTCATCGCTAATTTTTCCAATTTCTTGAACAATTCACACAATGGGCTTTACGGAACAGCACAAAACATTCATGATTGAAGCGTATTTTCAAAACGGGGTTAGAGTAAATGGTGAGTGACTATATAATCCGGGTTTGTGCATGAACGATTTTCACGAACATTTTCCTAAAGTTGCTTTTATTGCTGGGAATTTGTATCATTGCCTGAAAAAACCCGTGGCTGTGTTTAGGGAAACCGATTCCATACAACACAAAAAAGGAGCAGGAAGACCATCTGTAAGAACAGAAGAACATGTTGCAAACGTTCGTGAAATAATGCAAAATACGCCAACAAATGGTATACGACGCCTGTCCCAAGAAGTGGGAAGATCTTATGGAACATGCAGGACTATTCTTAAGAAGCAGCTAAATTTATTTCCTTATAAAGTGCAAGTATTCCAAGAAATACAAGCCGCAAATTTTGAAAGACGCAGGAATTACTCTCAATGGTTTACCCAAAATTTATTGGAAAGAAATGATTTATTAGACCTGACATTTTTTTCGGATGAAGCCTGGTTCCACCTTCTCTCCCGGTTATGTGAATTCTCAGAATACACGCATGTGGAGTAGTAAAAATCACCATTTTTTTGTAGTCCACATTGCACCCTCAAAAAATTGGTGTCTGGTTAGCTGTTTCCCGAAGAAAAATTGTTGGTCCTATTATTTTCCATGACACAGATACAGCACAGCGGTATAGAGACAATATTTTGAATCCATTTGTGGAGCAATTATTTGACGACGAACTACGTTTTGGATATTTTCAACAGGATGGTGCAACCGCCCATACAACCGCCGAAACTATTAACCACTTACGCAATTTTTTTGACGACAGATTGATCAGTTTTCGATTAGACATTGAATTTCCACCTAGATCACCTTGTTTAACGGTTATGGATTACTTCGTTTTTCCTCATTTAAAGAACACTATTTTTAAAACACCAGTTGCAAATTTAGAACAATTACAAGAAAGGATTATCCAAGAAGAATGTGGTAACATTTCTCCAGAGATGCTGGTCGACACTTTCGAAAATATGAAGAGACGTGTGAATTTATGCTTGGAGCGCCGGCGGTGGCCAATTTTAGCAATTTATGTAATTCTTTTTCTTTTTCTTTCTGTATATTCTTACTTTATTAATTTTGTAAACAAGAAAAATAAATTTGTATTTGGCTACTTATTTTATTACTCATTAGTTTGGCATATTATGTCATAATATGAATTTGACAAAATTTTATCCTAGTTTTGGTTAGATATATCGTCCCTATATCATTGTGATCTAAACCAAGCCCTACGTTTTTTAATCCAAGCCCTCTTTGATGCAAATAATTTTTGCTTGCGCGGTACATTTCAAATCTGATTTTTGTGGTTCCTTGGTGGTAGTCATATTTGTCAGATAAGAACGGTCGAAGAAATCTGCAATGGTATTGACAATGTCATGGGAACTGGTAAACGTCTGACCCTCAAAATACATTACGCGGACATAAAATTCGAGCCCCTTCTGGAACCAACAAAAGCCCAAACTGTGTTGAGATCATCAGGAGTTAGTTTATAGGTAATAGATAGGTTTATAACAAGATGGTTATCCTTCATTAAAAATAATTTTATTCGCTGTGTATAGTAACAGTTGCCTGATGAAACCGATACTGTCATAAAAAAAAAATCCAATTGATTTATTTTATAAAAGATTAGTTATCTCTGTAAAAAAAATCGTGATTCAAGCTACCTACTATTTGCTAGTACTAGACTTCATGCCGTTAGAATCAGACATCAACATCTTCATTAGGAAAAATAATGATCCCGTTTCATTGTTCAAATCCTAAATAAAAGTATTTAATAAATCAGTTAATATTTTAATGAAGACGTTTCTCATCGATGATTGATTTACTGTCTATGCCCTTGCTATTTAAAAAATCTTTTTTGTTCGTTTGTAGTAATGAAGAGCAGTGGCGCAACTAGGTAATCCGTCTGGGGGACAAGGCCAAGAGAAATCCATCTTAGGGAACCAGAGCCTCACAAAAAGACTATAGCTTCCCTTTTCGCTTTCTTCCCTGGCTAGCGTGCAGACGAGATGTAAGGGACTAAGGATGAGGTAACTAACCCTTAGACTCAATCAAAGGTTAAGTTCTATGGGTGAAAAAATCCACTTGTACACACGGCTCACCGATTATATTTCTAAACCCATTAACGATGGGCAAGCGCACAACCCTCTTGTTAACCGCCTCTCCTTCTTCGGCGACATCATCTAAATACACTCCAGAACCGGCTCGTCGCCATTTTTATTGTTATACGGTTTCTTTATTATGGTGGATGTTTTTTTATTTACGAATTCCAGTTTTTTAGTAGTTAGTAGTAGTAGTAGTAGTTAGTAACATGTTTCATTTAGCAAAAAGCTACAATTAAATATTTTTTAATACATTTTTTAAACACATTTTTATAGATTTATTTTTAAATTTTAAAACGCAACCTTCTTTTAACAAAAACAGACAGAAAAGCTAACATTTTGCAAATTGTATCAAATATTACGTATCATTTTGTTTTTTAATTAAATGTAATTTTAAAGTTTTTTTAAACAGTTTTAATGATTTTTAATAGAATTTTCCAAATTATTATATTCTATCAAACCTTTATGAAAAATAGATTTATAAGCTAATATTTTAGACACTCTGTCCACATAAAAAATTTTATTAATTCTTGTTTTATAATTATTATGATGGTCATAACTAAAAGAACAAAAATTTTTTAAACAATCAGGCAATAAATTATTTTTAATTTTATGTATAAAGATACATACTAAATAAAAAATTTAATTTCTGACATTCAACCAATCGAAATTTTGGAGCATAAAATTAATTTTTGTATATTATTTGTCACAATTTAAAATAATCCGCTCCGCATTGATATTTTGTAAAATTTGTAATTTATCAGATATTTCCTCACTAGCACAATATAAAATGGAAGAACAATAAAGAAAATGTGGTAATATAATAGTAATAAATACAGGTTTTTTAGAAAACAAACTTAAATTAGAACTGATTCTTTTAAAATAACATACTTTTCCTGCAATCTTCGATTTAATACTTTCAAAATAATTTAAAAAATTTAATTTTGAATCAATGATTATCCCTAAATATTTAAAACTGTTTACTAATTCCAATTTTTTACCATCAATTACAACATTTATATTTTGACAATTTAAATTATTACCCATAACCATACATTTAATTTTTGAAATATTTAATTTTAATTTATTTACTTTTAGCCAATTTAATAATATATTTTTATTTCAGAATTTAGGGTATTTAGACCATCAAAAATATTTAAAACATTAATGTAAATTAAGGTGTCATCAGCAAACATTTGTAACTTACACATTTTGAAAACTAAATACATATCGTTGATGTATAAAATAAATAATATTGGACCTAGTATACTTCCTTGAGGAACTCCTATATTATTTATTTTTTTATTTGAATATGTTTTTAATATTTTTGTTATTTGTGACCTGTTACTTAAATAATTTATAAACCATTTATGAACGTTTCCGCGAATACCATACTGATACAATTTACTCAATAATCTAGCCCTGTCAATTGTTTCGAATGCCCGCCTAAAATCCAAAAATACAGCTATAACATTTTCCCCTTGATCAATGGGTCTCTTCAACGTCTCAATCACTAAGTGAATTGTGTTTGTGCTTATTTAAATTAGTTACTTTGTTTGAAATAAACTCGGTTTGAAATATAAATAGAAACAATGACTTTAGTATCGAAAGTTGTGCTTTTATTTTGCCCAAATAGGGGTAAAATACTGGGTGTTGAGTATTTTCAGTAGGAGTAGTGATAGTACTTAATGTATAATTTTATTTTAATATGAACAATAATTTCAATAGATCTAAAGCCTAATAGGTCACACAAACAAGACGTAAAAGTAAAAATAAATGCATGTTTTGGTTCTTGATTAGCTACGCCTATCTTCATTGCAGTATATTGCTTCAACAAGTTTAAAAGATAATTTTCTAGTTATATACAGGGTGTTTCAGAACATGTGGGCAATCTCTCGGATTTATCTAGATTAGGTGAAAATAATATGATAAGTTAATATAATATTTTTTCCTAAGAGCCCCCCTCGAGGAGATATATGCCCCTAAAGACCGGCCCTGAAAACTAGTTTTTTATTGATAGCCTTTGAATCGCCCTGTAATTTTGATTAAAATTTAGTATAATCTACACTATAGAAAGCTTTAATAAATAGGTTAATAATAAAATGTACAGTTGATTCTGTGGGCCAGGGACGGACTAGCTTGGGCATTAAATATCTTACATCTTTGACAGGTGTCATGCAATCGGGATTTTTATATTATTTTTGGATAGCTTACGTATTTTAACGCAAAATAGATACTCTTCGTAGATTTCGATAAGTTGAACCGTTTTCGAGAAAAATCAACTTGACCGTTAACATACTTTAAAAAGGTTTAATCCTACCCGAATCTGTTTCGTGTTTTTTCGTTATAATAGGGGTGTTATGGAGGGTGCAGCAGTTTTCAGTACATCATGCCCGGGAGTGTGTTAGAGTAGAGGGAGCCCACATTGAGCCTTGTTATAAATTTTTTAATTAAGTAAAAATCCGTTCATTTTCCTATTATTATAGTTATAATAATTATTAACGTTATTGTCTTTTTCTCGAAAACGGTTCAACTTATCGAAATCTGCGAAGAGTATCTATTTCGCGTAAAATACGTAAGCTATCCAAAAATAATATAAAAATCCCGATTGCATGACACCTGTCAAAGATGTAAGATTTTTATGCCCAAGCTAGTCCGTCCCTGGCCCACAAAATGAACTATACATTTTATTGTTAACCTATTTAATAAAGCTTTCCATAGTGTAGATTATACTAAATTTTAATCAAAATATACAGGGCGATTCAAAGGCTATCAATAAAAAACTAGTTTTCAGGGCCGGTCTTTAGGGGCATATATCTCCTCGAGGGGGGCTCTTAGGAAAAAATATTATATAAACTTATCATGTTATTTTCACCTAATCTATATGAATCCGAGAGCTTGCCCACATGTTCTAAAACACCCTGTATAATAATAAAAGTAAATACCTATGTCTACAATATTAATCCAAGTGCAAACCAATTTTTTTTTTATTTGATTAGTCTGTCTTACCACTCGTTAAATGGGAATTTTGCAGTGCGCATGCTCATGTGTAGTGGGCTTTATTTACATGCGCAATGACATAATTTGCCACTTTCGTGATTATTGTTTGTCTGATAAATTATACTTTAGAGCATACATTATGCAGGTTCTAAGGTAAATAAATTAAGAATTAGGTTTGGTTAAAGTGGCAGACCTCTGGCATTGTCCAAACAGTCACACGTAGTCCTATAAGGACCGTTGTGGTACCACAAATGTTCCGCGGAACCTATCCGCATCAGCTCCTGGATGGATTGAACCGTCTTTTTGCGAGGCCGGGGCATTCACACAAGAAATGCTGATTACTCTCCTCCTCTTCTTCATCTCTGCAACTTCTACAGAAGTCGTTAGTTGGTATTTGCATACGTTCAGCGTGTCTACTGAACAGGCAATCTCAGTGATGTTTCTTACTCCGACTGTGCTGTAATAGCGCTGCGGTTTTCTTGCTGTCAAGTAGGAGCCACAATTGCCTGGAGATGCTACAGGTTGTCAGCCCTGTTTATCTGCTTTGCGCAAGTTGTTTAGCTATCCGATCTATCTCCTCTTCGACTGATCCCAGTTCCCAGTGGTCTAGTCACAGTATTTTCTGCTAGTTCGACAGACCTTGCGCCCAGCAGTCTCGTTGCCAAACTTGCCATATACTCGTATATTGCTGTATCCAGGAACCCAACACAAGGTGATTCGATTAGGAATTAAGTAAGCCTTTAAATTTTCTGTGAGTTGTTGATTTTACTACTATTATTAATACTAATATAAAAATCTTTGTTAAAATTTCGTCATTTCCCCTTTCAAAATTGTAACTCATCGAATGGCTTTTCGGATTAGTTATGTTTGGCTCAAATTCATTTTAAAACAGCCACTTCTTGTAAATTCCACTTCAACACATTTTCATAACATCCAGGAAAAGCATTTACTCGTAAGAAACGAAAGTTTTATGTGATAATAAAGGCAATAACATCGTCTAAGGATTATTCAGATTCTAAAAAGCCGTATAATAACTTTCATTTCAACTTTTGTTCTTTGAAATAGTATGTACATTGAAACCAAGCGGTATAATTAAGATATTAGGAAATACACGTTAATTGAAAAAAACAACTAGAACTGTTTATTTTTCGCTTAATTAACTTGTCAAAATATTTCAACAAATCCTCCCGACAACAACCGATCGTTTCACGATTTTTTAAACCTCTTAGTTAACCTCACATAGGAATGGTAAAGAATAACTTTTATAATTTATCGATATAAATTCTAATCGAACAATAAATCAAAGGAATTATTATTGTTTTGGTAATTACTATTAATTAAAGCTACTACTACTGAGCCCGTAAAAGCAGCATGGGCTTTTCCACTGAATTTTCATTTTTATCCTCTCGAATAGAAAAAGAAAAAATAAAATTTTCTACGGTTTAGTTTTTAAAATTTCGAATTATTTACTGAGAAAATAAATAAACAATATACGCTCTTTAAAACACGGGAATAAACTGACGTCACATCTGCCTCGACCAATGGGTCCCAGTGATTCAGCTGAAGGTCGAACGCCGCGTCTACCTGAATATCGGACGGGTTTTTTTTTTCTTTTTAAGCTGTTCTTATCTATTTAGTTTATCAAAACAAAGAATATAATCCGTCGAGGCTGACAAATAAAAGAATTGCGCCAATAATGGGATGACGTAATAAGGTTTTAATCTCATGTTTTCAAACTTTCTGCTTTCGCGGCGTCTTTTTAATTGTTTCTAGGAAAGGTTTGTGACTCTCTAGGAAGACGTTTATTATTGGGATGTATTTTCAAGTGGTTCTAATTCAGGATGTTAATGCTGAATATGATGAATTCGGTTATAGTGAAAAGGCCCATTGTCACAAAATAAAAACGTTTTGCAATGAATAGGACACCAAATGGTAGGGGCGGGAATGTCGATTCGGCTTGAAATTGAGTTACTGGTATGCTAAAGGTTTTCCTTTAGGTTTTCCCACTGATGTAGACTATTTTTGAAGACAAACGTAAGCAAACCCGTAGACAGATCACTTCAATGTTAATAATTTAGCAAAAGGAAGCCCAGATTGTCAACCAAAAAGGGACAACAAAAGCCGTATCCAAAACCTTCGCTTCTGACCACTGTATATTATGTTGGTTGGTTTATACGTGTTCTGCTATGCCTGACTGGAAGTTTCACCTATTTGGGTATCTTTGAAAAATTTTTTAACTCGATTCTTGTTTGTGTTTCTAAACAATTTTTAGGATTACCTTTCTGTTTCTAATCTTTTTTAATATTTGAAATTCCGGATTGTTACAAATATTAGATGCTCTGTGATAAAGAGTTTAAATTACGCCCTGTTTTATGGAGTTTGAATGATTCGATCCGTGTACACTAAAGTTTTTATGTTTTCAGCACTTCTTTTGACGAGAACATCGAGAAAAGGTAGATTAGAATGTTGTTCTGTTTTCACGGTGAATCTAATGGATTTTCTTATAACATTGTTTTGTTATCATGTATAGGCACACAACAAGTAACACGGTTTAAATTTGATCACCATTTTCACAATATCCTAATTTCTAATGTCAAAATTCCAGTTATAATAATAAATATTTTATTTTCTTAGTTTCGCTTGCTACCGCTAGGAGGCGGACGTTGCCATGTTCTGGGTACTCAACACCAGTGTGGAATATTCCGAATATTATAACTACTGTTCTAAGTGTTAGGTTACATTTTTGATAGGCTACCAGCCAACGGATTTTCTTGAAATCAGCATTATGCGCCCTCCGTCACACACTGATGAGAACAAATCCTTCTATTCCTTTTGTAAATTCACATACTCTTTATACAACTGTTTAATACTATTTGCGACAACAAAGCGCTTTCCTACTGTAAGACAACGAAAATTGCTAGACCGTTGTGTAGTGATAATATTAAGGTAATTTAGCCAATAGGAAATAGGAGTTAATGCTACCATAAAATGATATATAGCCATTATGGATCACTCTAATGGGGGTATAATTTGGTTTTATACAGTGTGTCCGAAATTCAAGTCTCTATATGGGTATCTCGCTTAATAGATGAGATAGAAAGTTGGTTTAATGGGGAATATTTTAGAGAATTTAATGCCGATCTCAAATTCTTTTTCAAAATTATAAAAAGTTTTGTAGTTTTTCACTTATTAAACAAAAACTAAAATGGCGCATTTCGTTTTTTTTAAATAGAGGCTTAACGGTTAATTTTACATATCCCAAAGTGTTACATTCTTAAGACACTTTTTAGGGAAGAACATTTCTGTACAAAAAGAAAATGCAGATTGTCTTTTGTTTGTGAGTTACCCACAGTAACTTTGTTATTTCCTATGGCGGCCATCTTGGATTTGTACATAAAATTATTTCTCTTTGAATCACCTTTTAAACGATGTGTCACATGCTACCAAAATTTTGGAGAAATACTCTTAAATTATTAAAAAAACCAGTTTTAACGGTAACTTGGCAACAGCGCATGCATCTAACATAGCATGTGGGTACATCCAAGGGTATTAGTTTAATAACAAAAACATTTTCTGCCCCAAATAATCATTGTTTTCTAGCCAATAAAATAATTAACGCATTTTTTGTCTACGGTCTTAAATAGGTTTGGCAACGCCGCGATAAAAAAATCTTAATCGGAATGAAACGAAAATTAATTCAATTAGAAAAAATAGGGCTTTCAACTAAAAATCGCGTCTTTTTTTGTTTGCAACTACATTTAGTTAAAATATTAGAAAAAATAGATCAGAATAAAAACTTTACAAACAAAAAAAAATGCAAACCTTTTTTAATTTTGCCAAACCTAAGTTTTATTACATTAAAATTATTTGGTATAATCATATTATAATAACGGAAGGATTATTGTTACATGGTATTCCGTGATATTTTTGCATGGTAAAAAAACGCCATGATATTTTTACATGGTAGGCCATGATATGCAATATTAGAAAAAATGAAGTGCCTATTTATTTGTCATTCAAGATTCTAAAAAGTGGTTTAAATTGTATGATATTACCTACATCTTATCTTATTTTGAAAATGGCACAAATTTTAAATGAAGAAAAATTTGATATGTTGGCACTTTATTTGCAATCACACCGAAATGCTGAAATAACTTCTGCTAGATATTTGGAATTGTATCCAGAAATACATCAACCGCATAAACCCTATTACAGGAAGTTAATTTAATTAAATTTAAGTTATCCTACTTGGTTTTGGTTAGGTTAGGTCAGGTTTAGAATTTAAGGATCTTGTAAGAAACTGTATTTAAAAAAAATAAAGGTTTAAGAGGTGCTTTAAATGGTTTAATTACTATCTGCTATGTTAGATGCATGCGCTGTTGCCAAGTTAACGATAAAACTGGTTTTTTAGTAATTTAAGAGTATTTCTCCAAAATTTTGGTAGCATGTGACACATCGTTTAAAAGGTAATTCAAAGAGAAATAATTTTATATATAAATCCAAAATGGTCGCCATAGGAAATAACAAAGTTACTGTGGGTAACTCACAAACAAAAGACAATCTGCATTTTCTTTTTATACAGAAATGTTCTTCCCTAAAAAGTGTCTTAAGAATGTAACACTTTGGGATATGTCAAATTAACCGTTAAGCCCCTATTTTAAAAAAACGAAATGCGCCATTTTTAGTTTTTGTTTAATAAGTGAAAAACTACAAAACTTTTTATAATTTTGAAAAAGGATTCGAGATCGGCATTAAATTCTCTAAAATATTCCCCATTAAACCAACTTTCTATCTCATCTATTAAGCGAGATACCCATATAGAGACTTGAATTTCGGACACACTGTATACTGTATTAATTCCGACTGGCAGTTGTAATGAAACTTGACATTAATCATAATAATATTTGCTGGCTACGGTTAATAAAGTATATACTTACCACTAAAAATCAGTACTGTAGTTCTCAAAAATTTAAATAGCTTCTGGTTTGATATTGTTCTTGTCGTTTAGCATTGCATATAATTATCTATCATGCAACATGGTTTACTGAGATGGTAAAATTCGTCCATAAATTATAAAGTCCAATACTAATGATGGGTTGTGCACAATAAGAATCTTCTATCGCTTTATCTGACAAGCAAAGTTTTAAAAAACTTTAATACTAAGAAAAAATAAATTAATTGAAGTAGGTATTGGTATACGATCAATGAAATTCAAATTTAGATGAACAGCTAGAAGACTCCGAACAACGATGTGACCTGTGCAACAAATACGGTAAAACTAATACTACGGCGCGCGGCGATTGCCGATCGCTACGAACCCCCACCAACGTCCTGTGGCTTATAGGTTCTAACGGTTACAATTCGTTTTTGGGGATGCTGTTCTGCTTTCTTAATTGTAGAGACAGCGCTTTACTGGGAACAAAATGCGTCGCATTGAGAAGATACAATTTATTTCTTAACAATATTAATGTGTTAAAAGTAGTGTTCATTATGAGCCTAATGAATAAAAATGTAGCGATCGCTTTTTCTTATAAAATCGAAGTAATGTCTTGAAAGCCAATGAATAAAAACTAAAGTAATTGCTTGTGCGTCCAGCAATTGTTAAAAGTGCAGGAATTGCTTCTAGTCAATGCTTTTTCTTAAAAAATAGAAGCAATTGCTATAGTTTGCTTAAAATGTAATGAATAAATTAAGGAATCGCTACCCTGTATCATTTGCTTGGTAGCAGTCAAATTTAGTTCTCCGCGGCATACACGTGCGTTGCTCTTTATTTGTGTCTTCAATTATGGCTGAATACATTATGAACGTCCGTAAAAGAAAAATCTACAGTGTATATACGTAAAAATTGCAGATATGATGATTTCAGAAACTTATAACGATTTGACTGCGAAAATGTTGAGTGGTTGGCAAATTATTTTTTGATTGATACTGGTAAAAGGCGAGGGAGTGCACTGTCGCCTTTAAATAAGATTAAAGTCTTTCTGCGGAAATTTTCGGATTCGGGCTTTTAAAATTCTATAGGTGAAGAACTCGGTGTTCAGCAAACTACTGTCTCTAAGACATACACTTCTGTAATGGATGCAGTTTTGGAGAAGGCCAATATTTTTATTAAATTAACTACAAGTGCTGAAGCTGTCGTGGAAGCTAAACGGTTGTGGTCAGAGAGATTTATGTATGTTCCTTCAATTTGTGTACGAATATCAATTGTTTGTCTTTAATTTCTTCATCGCTTCAATCACTTTCCCCATTTTCACTGAAATCTGCCATATCACAAATATAAGTTTCCTATTTTCCACAAAAACATATATCAGATTACTATTGTTCTAAATAAATAGACCAGCGTTGTTTTATTTACGTCAACTCTTTTGCAAATTAGGCACCAAGCTGAATATGAAATATTTAATCCTGAACAAGTGGATAAGCCACGTCTGAACTTGTGTTAAATAAGCATTTGCTATACAGAGGTGTAAGAAAAGCAGCGATTGTTTCCAAATTTTATTCATATCCAGATCTAGTAATTGCTTTTTATGGCATTTGCTAGTCAAGCAATTGCTTTTACTAAAAAGTAATTGCTTTAAGTAATTGCTTAATTTTTATTCATTAGGCTCATTCAACAAGACTGTGCTGCTAATGGAACTGATATAGCACTAAAGCGGGTTTGATACACTAGCAATTTATTTAATATGGGTTAATAAAAAAATAAGCTATCAATACAAATTATGTCTTAGCAAACCTGTTGTATTAGATAATTTTCCTCAGTGTAGCACTGGTGTATCCCAACAGTTACAAACGGAGTCAATTTAAGCTCAAATAAATCCCAAAAGGGAAGATTCTTTGTGGATTCTTTGGCAACAGCGTATCATTCTGGAATATTTTTCTTTTTTTTTTTTTTTTTAATTAACCAATTCCCAACGAACTTTAAAAGGCCATTACAGGGAATATAAATTATAAACAATAACAAACTTAAAAATTACCAATTTTTTATAAAAATACATAAATATATACAGGGTGTCCCAGATAAGAATGCACTCAACAGGGATCTCGTAAACCATAGGAGATACAGAGATGGTTAAATTAGAGAAAAATTGCGCATTACTGAATTCTGTAACGTCATGTTTTCAAATTTAAAAAATTCCGAATGCTTTCTAAGATATTTGGATAAAACCGAATTTTCGCAATTTCGTTTTAATTGATTTATGATTTTATTTGAGGAGACATGTCGAAACAAATTTGACATTCTCATTGCCACATTTTCTCCCCTACAAGATTGTTTAATTACATTTTTGATCCGACGTTTCGTTTAGTCACAACCATCATCAACTTTGTTATTTTAAATAGTACGAAAATTTTGTTTTATGCTTAATAAATTCTACGCTTTATTCTTAATCTAACGGTCTATCACACTTATTATTTATTAGACGTTTCGATATTTAAAAACACATCATCAATGAAAATAGGCACATTATCGAAAATATTTTTGTTTTTATTGTTGTATTTAAACACTAGTTGGATTTTAAAATATTTTTTTAAAAGAAACTTAAGTATAACAAAACATAATATCGAATAAAACTTATCTGAAAAATGCAACAAGTAAAGTAATAATTAATTTTAATTATTAAATACAATTACATATTTTTTATTTTTTAAAAATGCATGATAATATTCAAACATAACGTACCATTTAAATTCGGCATCATATGGGTGGCTATGAAATTGATTGACGACATTGACGTTCGCAATTGTTTAAATAGTTTCTTTAGATCTGTCACAGTTACAGAGACCTGTTAGTTTTAAATTTGGTAATAATTATTGTTTAAAAAAAAAAATAACTACAGAAATGTTAAATAACGTTATGAAAGAAATTGTTTACCGGTGTTATTTATGTTTGGAGAATAAGGGTGGAATTTTTGAAAATAAAAAATAATTTATTATAAAAATAATTGTATTTAATAATTAAAATTAATTATTACTTACTTGTTGCCTTTTTCAGATAAGTTTTATGAGATATTATGTTTTGTTATAAGTTACTTTAAAAAAAAAATGTTTTAAAATACAACTAGTGTTTAAATACAACAATAAAAACAAAAATATTTTCGATAATGTGCCTATTTTCATTGATGATGTGTTTTTACGTGGTTTCACTGTGGAAGTCACGAGGATACTGGTGGACTTTTACATTTGACGTTTTGTCGGCTTGTTATCGAAATATAAAAGCGTGTTCCAGATTTTTCTTGTTAACCGTCGATATCGAAATAATATGAATGGTTATATCGATATAACAACACCATTTCTCTTTCCTAACCATAAGACCTGTTCTAATGGTCCATATTGCTGACAGGTCGACTCAGCAGGGGCGTGAGATTTTCTTTGGTTTCATCGAAGCGCTAAAGAAACACAGTCGATCACCATAATTAAAGTCGTGATAGGAGAAAGTGATTTTTTTAGTGGTAGATCGTGAAAATAGGATTTCGTCGGCGAAAAGTTTTTTTATGTATTATTGTTGGCTATGTTTTAATTTACAAAATTTTGCAACTTTTATTCTTATTAAAATCGAAAATAAAGAATAAATCTTATTGCACGAATTTCTCACAAAAAAATTAGCTCTATTATTCCGAAGAAGCATGTTTAGCTGATGAGGTTGTGTAGGTATAGTCAATCTGGTCTTATCATGCGGATCCAAAGGTCACCGACCATATGAATCAATTCAAAAATTTCAGAGCTTATCAAAATGTTGTGAGATTATGTAGGTATAAATATACCCGGAGAAAAGAAACATATTTTTATTATTTTAACTGTCGTTAAGATAGCCACATATAATATTATTATTTTTGAAAAAATTATGTATATGTGTACAGGGGTGGCGAACCTTTATGTATTAACGTGCCATTTTTCTAAAGAAATGTTTAATAGGGCCATAGACGTGCCGTCATTCGTAATAATATAATAATTCATAAAGTCGCCACAGTGGATCTTTTCCCGTGCGTCATCACTTTCACGTCATCAAAATCGTATGAATCAAATCAAAATTACGAGACGAAAAAAGTCAAAACTAAGTCTAAGTTCATAAAATGGACGTGCCTGCCTACCGTTTGACGTACCTACTTAATATCTCGAAAAATTATTATTTATTTTAAGTTTTGCCCGGCATTCTCTATTATCTAAAATAAATTGACAAACAAATGTTAATACATTTAATACTATTTTTAAAGCTTAAAATCTAGAAAAGTTTGGTGTTTTATTGACTATTAAAATCGCAAAAGTCACATTTTTGACATCCTTTCATTTAAGGGAATTTAGCCACTGCCGTACTTTTCAAAGAACTTTTACGGTTAGAATATTTAAAATAAATAAATTAGGTATTATAAAAATCCATAAATACTTACCGCCAAAACAGATGGTGGGTATAATTAGCTCTAAAAAGAACTATTTTTAGAAAAAGGAACAGTTTTAAGGCACAAAAATTTACAAAATAAGAATTAGATTGGCAGATCAAAATAAGGTTGACAATGACGTTATAAAATACAACGGTAGTCAACTAAACAAATAAAAATAGTAATTAATTGACGTTTATAGTTTTATTCTTGTCTAGCACGTTATATTATTGCGGAATCTTGGAGACGTTCTTTTATGCTTTTATTCAAACTTGTAACTGTAATAAATAAGGATGCAGAGTTATTAACCACGTTAAGTCCTGATCGTTGATTGATGACGCACGGGCAGAGATCCACTGTGGCGACTTTAGTAACCTTTGTGATCGGTGGCGTGCCCAAAATTTTATGTCGCATGCCATTAATGGCACGGGAGCCATTGGTTCACCATCCCTGTAAATAGTATAGCTACTCAATTTATTTATTAAAACCGACAATAATAAACAGTGTAATTTATTTTAACAATAAAATTACCTAACCTAAAAATACAATGGAATTTAATCCGATCACTTATTTCAAGAAATAAGAAAAAATGGTAATTTGCCAACCAATAAGTAGAAAGCAGTAGCAAAAGCACTGGTAATCAATTTAGGGATTGTATAGAAAATTGTCCATGAATGAAAGAAAGCATAATATAATACCGAAGAATACTAAAAAATTTAAACAAAGAAAACCGTTTATAATTATAGACTAAAAACATAAAAACTGTCATCATCACTCCTCGTCATCTAAATCGTCCTCGAATGGAGCAATGATCATCGACGCTACTTCGACATCTAATACTTGTTCTCGATCCCACCAATTCTTTATTAATTTTTCTGTATGTTCCACCGATTTCTTCCAGTACTCCTGCGTAATATGATCCAACGAATATTGCCAAACTATCTCTACTAGCGAGGATTTAAGACGAGACCTACATGTTTTTCATAAAAAGATTTTGCCCCAGCCCATATTAATTATATCGCATTAAACTGGCAATGTTGGCGGCAGTCGTAGATCCTCAAGGCCTTATTGACGCAATTTTTCATCTACAGCGTACTACATTTTCGGTGATTTGAGAGACTTTTCCATTGATGGGAGTTCGGATTTTAACATATTTGGTAAATATTTGGGTTGTGTTGTTCATGTGTGTAACTCATAAATATCACTTTTTCGCAAAGATAAACTAGGTTGTTTATTTAAAATTCTTGGATGATATGATGCATTGTCTAATACAATTTAAGACGGCTCATCTAAATTTGGGATTAATTGAGCTTTTAGCCATTTTTTAAACATTTCGCAATTCATATTGTCATGATAGTCAGAACTTTTTGATGTGGAAGAAAAAATTAAGCTTGCTCCTGGAACATATCCTGTTACAGAACCGGCATGTAAAATAATGAACCGCTTTCCCGTGCCACATCCCTTTTTTCTTTTCACGCTTTTCACAGAATCATCTTAAACCACTTCCATTTGAAAATATCCATGTATCGTCTAAAAATACTACTTTTCTAAATTTTGATTTGTACTTTTCCGTATATGTTTTAAAAACTGAACACGTTGACTCACTATCTGTGGCTGCTCACATAAAAATCTTTGGTTACAGTATTTTTTTTAGCGAAAACCCAACTTTTTTATTAATTTTAATAACAATTCAAGTCCGATTTCCAAAAAACCTCGAATTTTTAAATTTTCTTTTAAAACTGGAAGAGTTACATTGGTTTTTGATCTGTATAAATCTTCGCTGAAAACTTCAGTCTTTGGCTTTCTTCGTTTACATTTTTATTCTTCGGTATTATATTATGCTTTTTTTCATGCACAATTTTCTGCACAGTCGTTAAACTAATTCCCAGTGCTATTGGTTGGCGAATTTTCACTTTTTTTTTCATTCTCGAAATAGTTTAACAAATTAAGCACCATTTTTTTTCCCTTGGGGATGCAAAAAAACAGAAAATTGCTTTTATTGTTCATATCGTCACATTAATTTAATTGTCAAAGTAACAAAACTGACATCTTCTACAAATCAAGACGACGCCGACGGTGGCAGGTACAACCTTTTGTGAATCGCTGAAAATTAAAATACATTTATCCTTTTCTTTCATGTCAAAATTGCATAAGTCTGTCATATTTGTCTTACGGATTTTATTTGGATAGTATGAAACGCAATAAAAGAAAAGAAAAATTGAAATTATGTCTGTGTTAAATCGTAAGACCCGCACGATAAGACCGGATCTGACTTTGTTATTGTAGATTTAAACAATGTAAAAGAGGCAGTATGGTAAATGTAGCCTCCAAGACATGTATTTGTATTTATTCTTAATAGTTTGTTAATAAACTGTTAACCTTCTAAACTAAATATCATTTTAATATAGAGTGCGATTTGGGAAACAAGTTTCTTAAATCGTACCAATTGCAGGCTCTTGCAAATTTGCTTCCAAAGTAACTTGCAATGGTGGTTAATAAATTTATATTTTGAAATTATCTACCTAAAATGTCAAAAAACACATTAGTGGTGATAACTTTATTCAAAATCATGTTTCAAGAAAAGTGGTGCAATATAGACAACCTTACCCTGATAGAATTTATTTGACATTTACGAAGTAATGGTTCAATGGAATCAATGTTTCGAAAATATATTGGGTTACGACCCTGCAGTCCTGCAGACCTCTTACATACCAATTTCAATTCTGCATTCGCCACGCATCACAATTGGTAAAGCACAAGCAGTATGGTAACGTCCATGGTAACATTACCAGGTACTTAGCGGCCTAACGAGCAGTAATACTAATGACTGAATGACCATAATGACGTAATTTTACACCCGGATTCCTTTGTTTGAAGATGCTCCGTAAGGACGACTGAACAGTAGCGCCTACGTGGTGACAGTCATAATTTTGCACGTTGCCAAGTTGTGTTAAAAATATTACGGACGCCGTTATTTTAGATATTTATAAAAAGGGTGTACATTCAATAACAATTATGATCTGGTTGGCATTAACCTTCAGTCAGTGCCGGATTATTTAGGACTATACTCCGCTGGGGGATAATTATTCATAATACCTCCACTTAACAACACTAAGTAAAATAGCCTGTTATTCTTGGGTAAATCAGCAATAGAATAATAATAATAAATTAAAGAAAAAAACATATTTATTTATTACTTTTTTTTATTTTTCATCTAAAAAAAATAAGATCTAAAAAACGGCTTTATTAGCGTTTGTTTAATACCTACATAAATATTACTATGAAATTTTATATTACAGGAAAATTATAAAAAAAAAAATAAGAAAATGACTTGACTTTTTCGCTGGAAACTCATCAATTACTCAAAATTAAGCTACTAATCATACTCATAATTAACTCTAATTAACTTGTATTTTTACGCTTAATTATTGCAAAAACTTGCTGGCACTTCGTCGTGCCGGAAAAATGCCATAGGGCTCGCATAAAATAGAGGGAGATATAATAAATTACAATAGATATATCCTCCTCTCTTATTGGCTCATCAAGAATTTTGTGCCTCGGCCAGATCCCCAAATCAGGCAGCGATTGGTGGATTTTCAAGTGCCTAATTTTGTCTAGACTACTTCTAAAGGGGCCGGGATCACCGTGACCACAAATCGCAACCTATACGACTAGGCTACCGAACACTTTGAAAATAAATAATAATATAGAATATGAATGCCGTAATGGAAATGTAAAGTATCGAAAATACTCACATAAACAATATATTTTTTCCATTATTCTTGGTCAGACAGGAAAGAAAAAGGTCCAAAACCGGTATTCCATAGGTACCTTAGATAGTCTGAAAATGTTATTACCGGGCGAGCAAAAATTATATGCATCAAAGAGGGCCTTGCATTTAAGGACGTAATGCTTAGCCGTAGAGCTTAATACCTGTTGGGTGTCAGTAACAACCTGAATTAACAATCAATCAGTTATTCCGTCATCTTTGACAGTCGTTGCAAGTAATTTGATTCATCGCTAATTTTTCCAATTTCTTGAACGATTCACACAATAGGCTTTACGGAACAGCACAAAACATTCATGGTTGAAGCGTATTTTCGAAACGGGGTTAGAGTAAATGGGAGTGACAATACAATCCGGGTTTGTGCATGGACGATTTTCACGAACATTTTCCTAACGTTGCTTTTATTGCTGGGGATTTTTATCATTGCCTGAAAAGAACCGTGGCTGTGTTTAGGGAAACAGGTTCTACACAACACAAAAAAGGAGCAGGAAGACCATCTGTAAGAACAGAAGAACTTGTTGAAAACGTTCGTGAAGTAATGCAAAATACGCCAACAAATTGTATAAGACGCCTGTCCCAATAAGTGGAAAGATCTTATGGAACATGCAGGACTATTCTTAAGAAGCAGCTAAATTTATTTTCTTATAAAGTGCAAGTATTCCAAGAATATACAAGAAAGGATTATTCAAGAATGTGGTAACATTTCTCCAGAGATGGTCAACACTTTCGCAAATATGAAGAGACATGTGAATTTATGCTTGGAGCATGGCGGTGGCCAATTTTAGCAATAATTCTTTTTCTTTTTCTTTCTGTATATTCTTACTTTGTTTGTAAACAACAAAAATAAATTTGTATTTGTCTACTTATTTTATTACTCATTAGTTTGGCATATCATGTCATTATGGAGAACTATAGGGTAGGAGGCCGATCGACAATGGCAGCATTTTCAAATTCTGTCCCGGTTTTTTGGTTAGTTCGCTATTGGCCGATAGATGGCTCTCGCGTCCGAAGTGGGCTGATGTTGTCTTCTTCTTCTTCGTTTTTAATATGGAAAACTAGATCCTCCATAGTTTTTAACTTTTACTTAAACCCTTTATTTTTCTGTGCTTTTACTTTTGACAATTGACATTTTATTTTTCGAAATAACAAATAATGTTTGAAGGCAAGACAAGACAAATAACGTTGTATTGTAATTAATTTCCATATTTATAATAAATAATGGTACAATTTATAAAAGTAGAGTTTGCTTTGTGTCGGGGTGTAAGACAGGATCTTTTTCAGAGAGAAAACGCAGCCAAATAAGTCTCTTTCTAGCTCCAAAGGTATAGCTAGAATGTTTAATACCCTGTATTTTAAAAACCAAGCATCGTTGGAACTTTATACAGGCCGAGTTTACTAATAAGTATAACAAAGTAAGTGTAAATTCATATAAAAGTCCTTATTTGTTCCTTAAAGAACTAATTTAAATAAAAACAGTTATTGCGTCCATAAGAAACCATTATTTGATAGCCCACTTCGAACACGCGCGCCATCTTACAGCGACTCGTAAAGCTGAATTACCGATGCTAATTTGGGACCGAATCCAATGCATTGCGATCGGCCTCCTACCTCAAGTCCTCCATACATGTCATAATATAAATTTGACAAAATTTTAACCTACATAGGGTTAGATATATCATCCCCATATCATTGTGATCTAAACCAAGCCCTACGTTTTTTAACCCAAGCCCTCTTTGATGCAACTAATTTTTGCTCGCAAGATATAACTATAGGAATTTAAGTTAAAATACCTCATGCAAACTATTTTTATTGTCAAAAGTACGGAAATAAATGCGATATTTTTTTCATTATTTTTTGTCAAACACAAAAGATAAAGGTTCAAGGTAGGTATTTCATACAAAAAATAGTCTCGAAATGTTCTTATTACTCTAGAAATTCAAGTTCAAAACACCCATTTTTCCCCCATTTCTGACACACGGTATTAAAGTTCAATTCCAAATGGGCATTGCAAAGCCACCCGTGTAATTTTAACCTACAGACCCCCAGACTAATAATTTCAAATAAATTAATTGGGACGCACTTAAGTAATCAATTCAAAAAAGCACAAACACTATCCACAAAAACTAGAAGTCCGTAAATTTTAAACACCTACAATCCACAATAATTCATAATATTAAAAAATAAAGCTCACAAAAGATTACAAATACATAGTGATGGAAATTTCTCGAATTTTTTTCGAAAAAAAGATTACTAATACCTAGTGATGGAAATTTCTCGAATTTTTTCTTCGAGAATATTTCCCAAAATTTCGGGAATTTTCTAAGAATATCGTAGTAATGGTTAGAAATAAAGAATAAAGCAATAAAATCGTGAATATTCCCGACTCCCAATCACGAATACTTAACTAAAAATTTTCATTTAGAAGAAATTTTTGTCTGATATTAGATAATAAAACTTTTAAAAAAATTACGCCCCCCCTGGCAAAAAATGATATCTACTCCCTTGGTACAAACGAATTGTTTCAGCCATAAGGTTAACTTTCGTTTGCGCATGAAATAAGCTGTATAAAAGAATACACAGGCGCGAGTGGAAAATGCCTAAAGGCGATGGTAGACCCTTAACGTTCCTGAGTTCATCCGGAAGAGCAGCGGAGCTGGCAACACAGCGAGACTCGTAGATAACATTAAATTTTGCGACTGTCAAGCTGTAGCGACCATCGACGAAAAAGGCAGTCCGAACGCGTAAATGCGGCCGCTTTTTATTTGAAATGCCGCCGATTCGTGAAGAAAACTTCTTCAGTTCGTAATTGGTCGTACGTGAAGATATTTGAAGATTATAATTATTCTTTTTTTGTTCACGATAGAAAACCTAGTAAGTTATGTAAGGTATTTGCTAATAGAGGAAGGATAAATCGGCATTATTCTGCTAAAGATGTTTGTTTAGTCTGAGCAGGATCGGAACGGCCCTATCTTCAGTATAAGAAAAAGTATGCATAAAACAAAGTCCGTGCAAATGTAAAACCCACATCGAATAAATACAGCTGATTTCGTAAGTTCACACGCTATAAAATTCATAGGGACGAGTCGGGACGGACGGCAGTGCTATGATAAAATGATGACAATATTTTAGTCACTTGAAAATATACTGGAATTAGCGTTAATTGTACCTTCTCGATAACTTTCCTGATTTTGGCCCTTATTTTCAACGTACCTTCATAAGACTTCATAGAAGACTATACAACTTCCCTGGTTTGATAACTTTCATAAAGCAATAAGACACTTTTAAATTTGAATTAAACAGTTTTATTTCAAAATAATAAGTAGAGCAGACGTTTAAATATTTATTGAAGTAGAAACAAACCGATGTCAACGAGTTGCCGTGATTTGACAAGCAAAACTAACTGAACGTTAAATCAACTATAATTTGCAATATTCTCGGATATGGATTGGTATCCTTAGCAATGGATTATTCATGTCGTACTTTGCTGTGCCAAGACTGTGGGTGTTGAGCTTGATAAGAAGAGGTGTAGTAGAAAGATAGTGTATAGAACAAGGACAAGGACATTTCTAGTTTCGTAGGAGGAGTCGGTAGACGAATGTTGATAAAAAAATAATTGTTTATAATTGGTTGGGATAAAGTGTTCCATTTCGAATAGTACATCCAGGAAAATCCCCCCCCCCCCCCCCCCCCTTCGTGCAAAATTATTGCTGACATAGCAAAACGGAACACCTTCTTTTAGCTGGTAACGGTTGCAAAAAGGTATAAAACTCGAAGGAACCCTTACTCAGAAAGTTGTAACAATTATTGTTCAAGTGTCAGGGTAACTTCTGCCCGTTTGTCTACTCAGTTTAAAGTCAATACTAAATTCGACAATTTTGAAGTCAAAAAGAGTACTGCACCAGAACAAATCTATTTTGACCCAATTGCCAGTGCCGTCTTTCCGTACGGGCCCACCGGGCCCGGGCCCCACGGTCCCCGCTGTCTTCGTCTTCGGGGCCCCAGCAGAAGAAGCCCAATTTAGCGGCAAAGAAAAATTTAAAATTGAAGTTTTTTTCCCAATTATGGATTCATTAATAGCTGAACTTAACCGGCGATTTGCTGCATACGACAGCATATTCAATCGGTTTGGTTTCCTCACAATTTTAAAAACAATCAGTAAAGTCGATTTGCACCTTAGTTGTTCAAGATTTGTAGAAAATTACAGTTCTGATGTCAATGGAAAAGAATTAGAGTTGGAATGCATTTTTTTGGCAGAATATTTAAATTCAGATGAACAATATAAAATCCAGGAAATCAGTTTAATGGACCAATACAATATTATAACAACTAACAAATTAGAGGATACATTTCCTAACGTTGCCATTTCATTGAGAATATTTTTATCAATGATAACCAACTGCAGTGGAGAACGTTCATTTTCTAAATTGGCTAGAATCAAAAACCAACTGAGGAATACCATGCTGCTAGAGAGACTAAATAGTCTATCCTTAATGTGCATAGAAAATGAGATCTTACTAGGAATAAATTTTGATGACATAATAGACGATTTTGCTCACCTACGATCAAGAAAACAATCATTTACATAGCGCGGATTATTTACAGTTATTGTTATTAATATTAATGTTTTAGGATGAGATTTCATCTTTATATTTTAGTTAGAATAAATAGTTTTTTCTCTACTTTCATCTGCATATTAGGTATTTCTTGCACAATTTACAGAATGGATAAGTAGGCAATTCCAGTTAACTGAACGGATATAATTTCATATCCATCCTAGTTAGAATATGAAATCGAGCAAACACAGTTAGCATCAGCTGGTGTCCAGGTAACTATTCGATTTTAAAATATTATGTCTAAATTCGACTAAATTTTACGAACATTTGACCCTGACCTTGCAAATTGAAGATTTTTCTCGTGAAGCCTAATATTTAAAAATAATTATATTGCTGATCGAATTCCTAACTATTCATTTTAAGCGGGCGAAAAAGAGCGCCTTCGGCGCCTTCCAAACACCCTAAATAGGGCGTGCAACCCAATTTTTTTTCTCAGGGCCCCATTTCCGCCTTGGCCCCAGGGCCCCAATCATATGAAAGACGGCACTGCCAATTGCGTAAGTGTTCTTTGAGTAATTTCTTTAACCGTTTATTGTGTAAAATTGTATAATTCTTATTTTGGGCAGAGTTGTCCATTAAGTGGAAATTGTTTCTTTAAACTTGCTCCTAAAGTGAGTAGGTAAAACGTTAAAATCCCTATTCTTATTAGAAAACTTTCTAGATTCACCGTTTTATACTCTTAAGTCGTTAATTTGTATTTTATTCGCACTATTTATTGTAATATTTCATTCTTTTATTGCTTTGCTGTATTGCTATTCATCAAATAAATCTTTTAAAAAATCCTTGGTGTTTCAGTGATTTCATAGCGCACCATAAGGGCACAGTAAATAATAAAGGATCACAGTAGAAAATAAAAACATAAATTAAAACCATCTAAGCCACACAACCCAGTCGCCTAACATTCTGATACGCGACAATATGTTCAATATCTGGTGGCATTCATGCCTAAACGTTTAGAATTGATTACTGAAAAAAAAATTGTGAAGTAGGTAACTGTAATTGTACTCTTAAGCAATCAGGAACATAATACTACAATGCAGATTTCTGATTCTTTAAAACTAATAAATCTGCAACTCTATATACGGATATTACCATCAATAAAACTGTATCTCATTCAAGCGTTTGTACTCCTAAATTAGCTATAACTATTATCACACCTACAATCTGTTGCTATTACTTGCTAGTTTTACACAATTTGTGCAAAATCTTCAGTTATGTCATGATAATAGCGTAGGGAAATTGCACAAGATTGCAATATTATGTTCAAACAAATAAAATTATATCTGGGTCCTTTTTGTTATATTTTGGTTATTTAATTTTAAGTTAAGTTTGGTATATTTTTCAAATATTAATTACTTATTTATATAAAAATTTTAAAATTATATTTTATTTTAAACACATCTTGGTGTGGAATTTTCTTACCGAATACAAAAATATATTAGAAAATTACATAAATTAATTTTTAACCAATTACAGGGCTCCTTTTTGTTGACGTTGCACGTTGCTTAGGTATATAGCAACGGGAGATTATCGCGATAATTTTGTGAGTTCCTATTATCTTAATGAAATTAATAAGTGATGATTTTTCTGCCAAAAATGAAGTGCTTTATATCTATTGGCAAAAGTCACTCAGAATAAAACAAAATACATTTTGTTGCTAACTTATAATTTTTATTGATACGAACTAATTTGCTTCACATATCGAACACCGGGGCTAAAAGAGAGCTATCAAAAATTTAACTAAACTCATCGGAAATATGTTTTTTTAAGTTTTTTTTGAAACTATGTACCTAGACATGTAATTTCAGATGTTATGGTTAAAAACGATTAATGTTTTTAATATTCCTGCAATTTTATTGATAAACCTTAGTTACTAACAAGTAAAATCAAGTTCTATTGTAAAAATATAGTTCGTCATATTTAACTAAACTCATTGGAAATATGTTTTTTTAAGTTTCATTTGAAATTGAAACTATGTAGACATGTAATTTCAGATGTTATGATTGAAAACGAAATAATGTTGCTGAAATTTTAGTAATAAACCATAGTTACTAACAAGTAAAATTAACTTCTATTGTAAAAATATAGTGCGTCATATTTAACTAAACGCATCGGAAATATGTTTTTTAAGTTTCATTTGAAACTATGTAGACATGTAATTTCAGATGTTATGGTTGAAAACGTAATGTTCCTGAAATTTTAGTAATAAACCTTAGTTACTAACAAGTAAAATCAAGTTCTATTGTAAAAATATAGTTCGTCATATTTAACTAAACTCATTGGAAATATGTTTTTTTAAGTTTCATTTGAAATTGAAACTATGTAGACATGTAATTTCAGATGTTATGATTGAAAACGAAATAATGTTGCTGAAATTTTAGTAATAAACCATAGTTACTAACAAGTAAAATCAACTTCTACTGTAAAAATATAGTGCGTCATATTTAACTAAACGCATCGGAAATATGTTTTTTAAGTTTCAATTGAAACTATGTAGACATGTAATTTCAGATGTTATGGTTGAAAACGAAATAATGTTCCTGATATTTTAGTAATAAAACTTAGTTACTAACAAGTAAAATCAACTTCTATTGTAAAAATATAGTTCGTCATATTTAACTAAACTCATTGGAAATATGTCTTTTTAAGTTTCATTTGAAATTGAAACTATGTAGACATGTAATTTCAGATGTTATGGTTGAAAACGAAATAATGTTCCTGATATTTTAGTAATAAACCTTAGTTACTAACAAGTAAAATCAACTTCTATTGTAAAAATATAGTGCGTCATATTTAACTAAACGCATCGGAAATATGTTTTTTAAGTTTCATTTGAAACTATGTAGACATGTAATTTCAGATGTTATGGTTGAAAACGAAATAATGTTCCTGAAATTTTAGTAATAAACCTTAGTTACTAACAAGTAAAATCAACTTCTATTGTAAAAATATAGTGCGTCATATTTAACTAAACGCATCGGAAATATGTTTTTTAAGTTTCATTTGAAACTATGTAGACATGTAATTTCAGATGTTATGGTTGAAAACGAAATAATGTTCGTGAAATTTTAGTAATAAACCTTAGTTACTAACAAGTAAAATCAACTTCTATTGTAAAAATATAGTGCGTCATATTTAACTAAACGCATCGGAAATATGTTTTTTAAGTTTCATTTGAAACTATGTAGACATGTAATTTCAGATGTTATGGTTGAAAACGAAATATTGTTCCTGAAATTTTAGTAATAAACCTTAGTTACTAACAAGTAAAATCAACTTCTATTGTAAAAATATAGTGCGTCATATTTAACTAAACTCATCGGAAATATGTTTTTTTTAAGTTTCATTTGAAACTATGTAGACATGTAATATCAGATGTTATGGTTGAAAACGAAATAATGTTCCTGAAATTTTAGTAATAAACCTTAGTTACTAACAAGTGAAGTCAACTTCTATTGTAAAAATATAGTGCGTCATATTTAACTAAACTCATCGGAAATATGTTTTTTAAGTTTAATTTGAAACTATGTAGACATGTCATTGTAATATCAGGTGTTATGGTTAAAAACGAATTAATGTTTTCAATGTTCCTGAAAGTTTAGTAATAAACCTTAGTTACTAACAAGTAAAATCAACTTCTATTGTAAAAATACATATTAAACGAAACTCATAGGAAATATGTTTTTTAAAGTTTTATTTGAATTTAAAACTATAAAGACATTGGATTTCAGATAACAAATTTGTTATTTAATGTTTCTCACATTTTAGTAATAAAAATGAGTTACTAACGGCTAAAATGAACTTCATTTCTAAAACTTTAATTGGTTACAATTAACTAAAGCTGCCGGAAATATTTTTTGTAGCATTTTAGCAAAAAATTACAATAAGAAAAAACTCCAATTTATGAAATTTTCTTACCGAATCTCCCAGGCAGCAGAATTAATTTCCGATCATTTTTTTTTCTCGGTTTCACTCATGTTTTTGTTGATAGAAAATTTCTCATTGTTAAGTTTTCTTAGTTCGCTTGGCAAAAAATTGCTCTGGCATTCGGTAGACCTGACTAATACCTTATTATTCATTGTGTTAAATAAATGGTAAAAAAATTAAAAAATTGTAATTTTACACTTCCCACATATTTTTATTTTTACTCGACATGTTTCGCAACACAGTTGCTTCTTCAAAGGAGTACTTAAAAATGGTATCTTAAAAGGTATAACTTAGGTGTAACAATAAAATTGCAGGTAATGTTCAGGTTGTTTAAAATTGTTGGAAAAACCAATAATAATGTTTACAGACGAATTAAAGAGATTTAAAAGAGGTGATCCGTTTAAATCCAATTGATCATTAAGAAGAGTATTGTTATTTTTAAGCCTGTTTATTTCTATAAGTATTCAAACAAATTTAATTTTGTACTTTTGTTTTTAATATGCAAGGTAATATCATAGTTATGATTAAATGTATGATTTACTTCTAACAGATGGTTAGAATAGTTAGAATCTGTTTTGTTTTTTATAAAACTAGCATGATGCTCATTCATCCGTTTTTCGAAGTTTCGGCCTGTTTGTCCAATATAAACTTTGGAGCAATCATTACATTTTAATTTGTAAACACTAGATTTATTTCCTTCGTTCAATTTACTTTTATTATTTTTAATTTATTTCCCTAGAGTCTAGGAAGAAAGAAAATAAATCTGGTGTTTACAAATTAAAATGTAATGATTGCTCTAAAGTTTATATTGGACAAACAGGCCGAAACTTCGAAAAACGGATGAATAAACATCATGCTAGTTTTATAAAAAACAAAACAGATTCTAACAATTCTAACCATCTGTTAGAAGTAAATCATACATTTAATCATATATGATATTATCTTGCATATTAAAAACAAAAGTAAAAAATTTAATTTGCTTGAATCCTGAGAAATAAATAGGCTTAAAAATTCCAATACTCCTTAATGATCAATTGGATTTAACGGATCACCTCTTTTGAATCTTTTTAATTCGTCTGTAAACATTATTATTGGTTTTTCCAACAATTTTAAACAACCTGAACATTACCTGCAATTTTATTGTTACACCTAAGTTATACCTTTTAAGATACCATTTTTAAGTACTCCTTTGAAGAAGCAACTGTGTTGCGAAACATGTCGAGTAAAAATAAAAATCTGTGGAAAGTGTAAAATTATTGTTTTTTTATTTTTTACCATTTGTTTAACACAATTAATAATGGATTTCCACCAAGTAAAAGCCGAATCAATTCTAACCTTATTATTCCTTTTCTTACCAATCATATTGCTTGTATTTATTTATTAAACCAATTAGCTCTAACTAGATGGCAATAACTGGCAGCACGCCGTGCCACGAACTTTTTTACATCTCGATTCTTGTTGTAAAAAAATGTACACACTTCTATAATAATTATTATGCCGTGTCAGCAGTGCATGTGAAGTTTGATGGCACAGACATATAATTTCTTCGATGGTGTTAAATTAACAGTAACAGGTGATTATTTTCTTATTTGGTTGAAGATTCAGGAATTTGGGAGTGTCAATTTTTTAGTTAATTTTTTCTTCGGTTGCGCATCCGAACATAAATATATGTGTGAGGAAAAAGTTTTTTAATAGATACAGTGTGACCAGTAAAGTCCGCATCATATGGGATTTTTTTTTATTAATAGCTTTATTCTAAATTTGACTTTGGAATCAAGTTCTGCTTCGATCGAAATGAAAATTAAGCAAAAAAATAGTAGTCACGCAATTCGCATTATCTGTCAAATTTTAATTTTTTCCAAAAAATAATTCAAAAGTGGTGGGGTTATTTCTGAAAATATCGAAAAAAGTTATTAGAAAATTTTTTTTTAAATGCAGTTTCTAGCCCACGTGCATTTCAGCTGCATAAGATAACTTTGATTTTTTACACCACTAAAATTTATTTTCACTTAATGAACACTTTACTGATGACACCGCATTCTTTTTTGTCTTAATATTAAGGTGTATTACTTTCAGACACAAACTACGTTTTTAGAAATACTTACTTTATGAAATTACCTTATACAGGGTCAAAAACAAATAAACTTTGCATCACATGCGACCAAATTTTAATAGCCCAATTTTGATTTTGTAAAAAAACACACATTTAATATGGCGCTACTTTAAAGAAAATGTATCTGAAATGAAGCATTGTCAAAGCTAAGAAGTTTTATGAAGGCGTGAAGCATTGTCAAAACTATGGAGAACTAGAGGGTAGGAGGCCGATTGACAATGGCAGCATTTTCAAATTTTGTCCCGGTTTTTTGGTTAGTTCGCTATTGGCCGATAGATGCTCTCGCGTCGCATGTGGGCTGGAATCGTCTTCTTCTTCGTTTTTTACTTTTACTTTTGACAAATTGACATTTTATTTTCGAAAGAAAAAATGACGTTTAAAGACGAGACAAATAACGTTGTATTGTAATTGATTTACATATTTATGATGAATAATGGTACAATTTATAAAAGTAGAGTTTGCTTTGTGTCGGGGTGTAAGACAGGATATTTTTCAGAGAGAAAACGCAGCCAAATAAGTCTCTTTCTAGCTCCAACGGTATAGCTAGAATGTTTAATACCCTGTATTTTCAAAACCAAGCATCGTTGGAACTTTATGCAGGCCGAGTTTACTAATAAGTATAAGAAAGTAAGTGTAAATTCATATAAAAGTCCTTATTTGTTCCTTAAAGAACTAATTTAAATAAAAATAGTTATCGCGTCCATAAGAAACAATTTATTTGATAGCCTACTTCGAACACGAGCGCCATCTTACGGCGATTCGTAAAGCTGAATTACCGATGCTAATTTGAGACCGAATCCAATGCATTGCGATCGGCCTCCTACCTTAAGTCCTCCATAGTCAAAACTAAGAAGTTTTATGTAGGTTGCGTCGAGTCTTATTTTGCAAGTGGTGCAATTCACAAAATATGGGTAAAAAATCAAAATTATCTTGGGCAGCTAAAATTTTGCATGTGGGCTAGTAACTGCATTTAGAAAAACTTTTTCTTATAACTTTTTTCGATACTTTCAGAAATAACACCCCACTTTTGAATTATTTTTTGGAAAAAATTTATATTTGACAGATAATGCGAATCACGTGATTACTATTTTTTTGCTTAATTTTTATCTCGATCGATTTTTTACCCACCACTAAAATTTATTTTCCACTTGATGAACACTTTACTGATGACACTGTGTCCTTTTTTGTCTTAATATTAAGGTGGTGTATTACTTTCAGACACAAACTACGTTTTCAAAAATACTTATTTTATGAAATTACCACAGGGTCAAAAACAAATAGACTTTGCATCACATGCGACCAAATTTTAATAGCCCAATTTTGATTTTGTAGAAAAACACACATTTAATATGGCGCTACTTTAAAGAAAATGTATCTGAAGTAAAGCATTGTCAAAACTAAGAAGTTTTATGTAGGTTGCGTTGAGTCTTATTTTGCAAAAGTGGTGCAATTTACAAAATATGGGTATAAATACTCACAGTAATTATCAAGTTCTATTGGGGGTGTAATCTGGTTTTATATACTGTATTAGTTCCGACTGGCAGTTGTAATGAAACTTGAAATTGTTCATAATAATATGGCTATAAACCATTCTATGGTAGCATTAACTCCTATTATTTCCTATTGGCTAAATTACATTACATATTATTAGGTACTACAAAACGGTCTAGCAATTTTCGTTGTCTTACAGTAGGAAAGTGCGGTTGATCTCACTTATAGTATTCAACAGTTGTGAATTCCTATAAGGAATAGAACGCTTTTTTCTCATTGAAAGGGTACAAAAAGTTTACAGTCATTTAAATTAAAGAGTTTTGAGTTAAGAGCAGTAAAGACGTTATTTAAATAACTTCAACCTATCAGATGTCTGTATACATTGTAAATGATGTAGTTGCAGAATGAATCCCATAAAACTGAAGAAACAAAATGAAAGTCCGTAGTCCATAGTTGTCAACGTGTGAAAAAGGATGGCCTGGTGAGGAATTTATAGCATTTTGTTCAGTTAGGCTTAAATGGGAATTTATGTGATGTTATTTCGTGCTTTCGCAAAATTCTTATGTAAAACGTTCTCTTTGGTTGTAAATAACATCGCAGAATTGTTGCTTTTCCTCTGGGGAAAATTTGCTTACAAATTACATACTTTGACTGTAAAATGACTAATAAATGGTAGTCTAGGTGATAGTTTCACTTGTTCTTAAAGTCATATATGTTCAAAATAAGATAAACGGGTTTTGACGATATACGGAGTTCTGATTTCATTAAATGGTTAGAATCTAATAAAAACATGAAGAATACGAATTTATTATTCCAAAATAAAGAGATCAACTGCGTTTTTGATTTAACATAAGTATTTTGAAGTTGGTTGCATACTCCTCTTAACTTTGACTGAAAACAAGCACTACGTAATCATTTGGTTTTGGCTTTAAAACCCCAAATATTTACGTATGCTTCTCGATATTCCTCGACGATATTAATATTTTATACCGTGCGAGCAAAAATTATGTGCATCAAAGAGGGCCTTGCATCTAAGGACGTGATGCTTAGCCGTAGAGCTTAATACCTGTTGGGTGTCAGTAACTACCTGAATTAACAATTAATCAGTTATTCCGTCATTTTGGACAGTTGTTACAAGTAATTTGATTTATCGCTAATTTTTCCAATTTCTTAAACAGTTCACACAATGGGCTTTACGGAACAGCACAAAACATTCATGGTTGAAGCGTATTTTCGAAACGGGGTTAGAGTAAATGGTGAGTGCATGGCAATACAATCCGGGTTTGTGCATGGACGATTTTCACGAACATTTTCCTAACGTTGCTTTTATTGCTGGGAATTTTTATCATTGCCTGAAAAGAACCGTGGCTGTGTTTAGGGAAACAGGTTCTATACAACACAAAAAAGGAGCAGGAAGACCATATGTAAGAACAGAAGAACTTGTTGCAAACCTTCGTGAAATAATGCAAAATACGCCAATAAATTGTATAAGACGCCTGTCCCAAGAAGTGGGAAGATCTTATGGAACATGCAGGACTATTCTTAAGAAGCAGCTAAATCTATTTCCTTATAAAGTGCAAGTATTCCAAGAAATGTGGTAACATTTCTCCAAAGATGCGGGTCACAACGGTCAACGTGCGAATTTATGCTTGGAGCATGGCGGTGGCCAATTTTAACAATTTATGTAATTATTTTTCTTTTACTTCTGTATATTCTTACTTTATTAATTTTGTAAACAACAAAACTAAATTTGTATTTCTCTACTTATTTTATTACTCATTAGTTTGGCATATTTTATTTAAACAAATAAGGTTTACAATTGCACTTGTGTAATGTTAATTACAAGTAATGAAAATTATAATTGCACAAAATATAGTTATACCTAACACCTAGACGCAGGGCGTCTGTATGTGTTAACTTAAGACTAATACTAGGGCTCATTTTAAACAATAAGTAAACAAAAGCAGGTAAAGTACTTTAGATAGTATACACAGTTAATATAGTCAATATTGCAGTTGTCTAAAGCAGTTCCAAACATTTAGAAAAATTGTTAAAATATAAGTTTTACACTTTTTAGAGAATCGTTTATAGTTTTCTATATTCTTAATGGTCGTAGGTAACAAATTAAAAACTTTTGGGGCTACTCGATTAACAAACCTCTGATTGCCGTCCCTTCTATAAAAAGGTACAGTCAGATGTCGGTTAGTAACTTGTCTAGTATTGTGTTGATGAGATAATGGTTTTTGGCACTGCTGGATTTACCATTAGGCTGAGTAGGCTGGAGCCTAGGGCGGCAGATTTTAGGGGGCGGCAAATTTGGCCCAAAATTTTTTTTTATCTTACAGAAATAAATGGTACAATCTTTATTCATGGTCGACGGGTAGTATTTTTTTAAATAAACTTTATTGTTGGCCGTGTCTGTTAATGGGGATAAAAAAAAGGTAGTTGGAACTTTACTGGCTTTGCAGAAAGAAATTTCATTTTCAATAAAAGAAGTAGGTAATCATAAATTTTTAAAATATTTACTAAAAATTATTGACCAAATTTGGGCGTGGTCTTAAAAAAATTTCTCCTGCGGCGCATTTCGCCTGCAGCGGGCTTTTTCTTTCCCGAACACTTCACCTGTTTCACAACTTACGAGCCGTCACTTATATAGGGGCGACAAAAATTAAATAGCCTACTAGCGGCAAATTTGTAAATCCGCCCCTGGTTTTTGGATATTAATGTTTTTATAAATAAAAAGGCAGCAGTTGTAGAAGTATAACATTCTAACATTTAAAATACTGTCATTGTACAGTTTATCAGTAGAGTATAATCTGTCCTTTTTAAACATAACTTTTAGAATATAGTTTTGTATTGTATTTAGAGGTTCTATGCAGTCGAGTACAGACCACCCCACACCACAATACCATATTGCAGAATGGATTCCACCAGAGCCTTATAGATAGTTAACAATAACCCCTGTGTCGTAAATTTTCTAAGTTCATAAAATTTATATATAATTCGTCTTATTTTATTACAGAGGGTATTGATAATATAATATGAATTTGACAAAATGTTAACCTAGATTTGGTTAGATATATCGTCCCCATATCATTGTGATCTAAACCAAGCCCTACGTTTTTTAATCCAAGCCCTCTTTGATGCAAATAATTCTTGCTCGCAGGGTACAGTGTGTATCAGCCAAATGGAATAAATTCGATAATAAATACATGGGGGCGTGTCCGAAAAAACGCTCATATCATAGGTCCCTTTTTCATTAATGGCTATTTAAATGGCAATAATAATTTAGCACTGCTCCAAAATAATGTCTTGCCAACTTTGACAAACTTATATCCTGAACCAGCGAACCCACAACTTCCAGCGAATATGATATGAATTCAGCAAGATGGAGCATTACCAAATCAAAGTCCGGCAGTACCTCAACCGAGTATTTCTAAATCGGTGGATAGGGAGGCGAGGATCGATGGAATGGCCAGCACGATTCCCTGATCTGACGCCATTAGACTTCTTCTTATGGGGTTATGTCAAAAATATTATAAACAAAACTAAACCCCTCGACTTAGCTGACTTAAGAAGACGAATAACGCTTGCGCGGTCACGCCTGAGATGTTCAGTTACATTAATTTTAAGGTTAATTAGGATTTGATTAAACGGCTTTGGAAAAATTTGTTATTTACTTAAGTATAGTTGTTTTATTAAAAAAAGACAAAAATAATAATATACCTTAAGCTATGCTGTATAACGCATATACCAATTACATGGTAATAATTGGCTAAAAATGGTCCATTTTTTTTCAGCCGTGCAGGCAGTGAAAGAACACCTAAAAATAGAAGTGACTGAACGGGTTTTATGTAAAATTATGATAAAATTGGTAGCATTTCCTTCATTATTATCATAAAAAGTTGTATAATGACCTAATAACCGACGTGTAATTGGATAATAGCTGTATCAGATCAATTCTAAAGTAGCCATTATCTATTTTAAACTATATAGTCTTTGAGCTTTTTTTGTCTGAAAGTAGTATTTTATATTATGAGTAACAATACCATTCTTTGAAAAAACGATTCTGTCATAGTTAAACGTGGGTACTATGGTCTGTCAATGTTATTTTAAAAATGAAAAAACAATTAAATGAGATTCGAAAAAGGTTTTTCTGTTTCCTTCCGCCAAACCCTTCCCCAGACGCGTTTCGCCGTTATTACGGCTCATCAGTGAGGCTCGGTTTGGCAGAAGGAAACAGGACTCAAAGACAAATCACTTGTCAGGATCGATCATCAACGGGATTTATAAAACCCAGTGCGACATCTTGCGTCCCAGTACGGTACCTTAGAAAAGGTCAGTCGTAAAGGGTTATTCTGTAAAAACAGAAAATTATGCAAAGGGTTATTCTGTAAAAACAGAAAATTATGCAATATTTTATGCATAATTTTCTGTTTTTACAGAATAACCCTTTACGACTGACCTTTTCTAAGGTACCGTACTGGGACGCAAGATGTCGCACTGGGTTTTATAAATCCCGTTGATGAATTAAATGAGAATTCACCATGGTGGCTAATCCACGGATACTCGAAAAATGTGCTTAAAATGACCTAAAAATGAAGCGGCAAATTTTATTGTGGGCTGAATGAGTAATAGCAATCTCCATTTGCAAAATCAATATACAGTGTGACCACGGATAGAGTTTGGAACGGTGCTGGTAAATTCGGGATTTAATCTTTTTAGGGTAGGTAAATTGGGGCCAAGCGAATCTAAGGATTGAAATTGTCGCAGGTAAACTGGGGATAATGTATAAAGATAGGTAGGTAGAATTCAAAAGGGCTGTATTACAAGTAATTTTATTAATATTTACCTTCCACCTCTCCAATCGGTTCTAAAAGGTGTATTGGCAACCGGTTTGTTCGTTGTTATCAGAGCATTTTTTTAAATTTTAAATATTTGTTTTTAATAAGTAAAACAATATATTTTCCACCTCTCCAATCGGTTCTAAAAGGTGTATTGGCAACCGGTTTGTTCGTTGTTATCAGAGCATTTTTTTAAATTTTAAATATTTGTTTTTAATAAGTAGAACAATATATTTTTTTACTATAAAATCGACTTTTATTTAAATATCTAAGTTCTGAATAGTAAATAGAATATTGCCTAAGTACCTATTTGTTCTCCCCAATTTACCTGTTACATGATGAGATGTTTTTCACCAATTTACCTGTACCTTTTTTGACCATCAATTATTTTATTGCTCTTTCTCCCCAATTTACCTTCCACCGTTTAGAAGAGGAAACACTTTTTATTAGTAGGTAAACACACAAAAAAATCTAGTATCCAGTTGAACCTAAAAGTTTCAAACTGAAACTATCATAGACATAAATAGGAGCAATGCTAAAGTAAAATTAAATAGAAAACACAACAAACAAATTAATACTACATTCTTTTAACTTAACTCTACTTTAGTTTTAGGGTAATAAAAATAAATGATCAACCTATCAATAATTGCAGTTGCAGATATAGTATACGTTAATATTGGTTTGATTCAAAGTAATGCAAATAGCATCAAAGAAATAATAAGGGTTTAGATTTTACTCAAGTTGAGTATAGAGACTGTCTTGGTGCTCGCTGTGAGAATACAAATTTATTTTTATTTTTAAACCCATCATAGTATATTTCACTTTGACCACAATACTTATTTTTAAAACAAGTATAAGATTATCTTGTTATGATGATAATGTAATCTCTTTATGAACATAATTTTGATTAACTTGATGATATAATTTAAAACCAGTAGTAGTTTAAAAATGAATATTTTTTAGGTACAAAATAAAGCAAGTTAGTTTCAAAACAAGGCTATTTGTTTGAGCATTACTATAAGCTTGTTTTGAGAGTAGTTTTTTTTTGTGTGTAGAAGAAAAAGTTCCTTATAAAAACCTCCGCTTGTGCTGAAACTACAATTTCGAATATCAGATTTGCGATTAGTATACAGGATTCGTCACAAACGACATTTTTAGTTTTTTGTATCATTTTTTTTCCTGGATTTATTAAATGAATTTTGGTAGTGTTGAAAATACAATTTTAACTATTAGATTTGGGATTACTATACAGGGTTCGTCAAAAACAACAGTTTTAGTTTTTGGATCTTCTTTTTTCAATTCCTTGATTTATTAAATTAATTTTGCTAGTGTTGAAACCACAATTTCAACTATTTGATTTCCGATTACTATACAGAGTTCGTCAGAAACAACAGTTTTTGTTTTTTGGATTTTTTTTCAATTCTAATTTTCAATTCCTTTTAATGATTGGCAAAATTATCACTTTCGGAACAAATGGGTTGGAAGGTACCTATGGTCCAAATCAGTTGGCACGTAGAAGTCCCGATCTCACAATCAGAGTACATAAATCGACCCGTGTAATACCGCGTCACAATTATCGACATTTATTTATGGTGATTTCTGAAGCCACATGTGTATAAAACCAATTTCAATAATAACGTAGATCTCTTGAAAGAAAAAATAAGAGTGGTTATTGTAAATATCCCAATACAGCAAGTTAGGAACTGTTATCGGAAATTCAGATGTCCAGTTGAACTATGCGCTAACTCGGTGGTACCACGTTTGAATAAAAGTTTTATAATTTATGATTGATTGAATTGAAGAAATATGACATGTAATAATAAAAATACTTCAAAAATAGGCAAATAAAAAATGGTTTTCTTACAACAAAATCGTTACTTGGCTAGATATAAAATCATAATCAAAGTAAGAAAGCAACAATAGTTGTTTGTTTTCACGTAAATTTATTTTAAACGAATTCCAAAACACTAAAAATTTTGTTTATGACAAACCCTGTATAGTAATCGCAAATGTGATATTTAAAATTGGAGTTTCAGCAGAAGCTAACGATTTTATAAGGAATGATTTTTCTTCTATACCTACCTACTAAAAAAAAGTTTTTCCTCTTCCAAACTTTATCCGTGGACACAATGTACCGGGTGGTCAAATAAGCGAGGACGTCGGCTTTATCTCGGAAACCATTAATCGTACAACTTTCGGAAAGATTTTTTTATGAGTAAAGTGGTCAAGAGAAATTGCTGGAAATTATTTTTAAGTTCCTCATTTCGCCGCAAGGGGGCACTATTAAAAATTGTTTTTTTAAATTCTAAATTTCATCGAAAATTCCCATATAAAGGTATAACTCTGATTACATCATTGGAAAGCTTAGACAATTCTGCATCATTTTGGTTTAAGGCTCTTTGGCGTACCGACCTTGATAAGAGTGGGAGAAGCTATTGAAAGTGTAAACATTAAAATCGCTGTAACTTCTAAACGACTTATCCGATTTTACAAAATTTAAGCTTGTTTGTAATATACATATTTTAGCCCTCATCATATTTATATTTCCTCTTTTATCGGCCGATTAGGGCATGGTAATGTCAGTTGTTAAACGGCGGATTACAGTTATCTCAGTTTAACTGCGGGCGAGTTTAAACAAGGAACCTTGTGCTCAAAACGTCTTTAGTCTTGCGTTTCTTTACTGAAATAATTACAAATAATTTTAATGTAAACAAAGAATTTTTGCATATTCAGATATAACGACGTTATAAAATCGAATGTTGGGTCGTTCTTAAATAATAAAGAAAATCGGCGTTCCTTGAACCAAAATTGGAAAAACGAACCGCTCAATCGGTATCTGTCTATTTCTTGATAACAGCTCCTTCTCAGAGACATAGAGCTCAAACTTGACCAGGTAGGGTTGACCGGGGCTAGTTGAGCACAGGGGTAAGTTGGTACAGTCGCTATATTTCTGTTATTATAAATAATCTTGCAACATGGCTACGTCAGGTGATTCACTATACAGACAAACAAATCCTCCGAAGGTGTCCGGTTCAGGGATCTATCGGCTGTCGAAGTAGAATGGTGTTTGTGTTTTGTTTACTCGGAAGTAAATATATTTTTTTCCCTTTTATACCTAATAGTAATAAGTATCTAATAAGCAGACTTTATATTTTAATTATTTTTTATGATTTGTATATAATAAATATACTACCATTATGGCAATTTAAATAAATAAAAAAAAACAAAAATTTAGGACTTAGGTAACATTTAAGAAAAACATGGCTATGGGGTTGGTTGATACATTTTTGTTGGGGTTAGTTGATACAGTACCAACTAACCCCAATGTCAATAAACATTGTATCTATTTAGTTAAAATTTAAAAAAGCTTCGGTAGATCGACCAGTTTTGTTACTTCTCGACAATCATGATTCTCATCAGTCGAAGGACTTAGTTTTTGTAAGGATAATTGTGTAACCGTTTTGTCCTTTCCTCCACATTGTAGCCACAAGCTTCAACCCCTTGACAGGAGTGTATATGGCCCGTTAAAAAAATATGTCAATAACGCTTTTGACGCATGGATGACCAATAATCCGGGACCCACAATGACTACATAGTATGATATCCCTGGAATTGTTGCTTCTACTTTACCTCTGGTTCTGGTTGCGACACCAAACAATCTCACAAGTGGTTTTTAAGTATCTGGAATATCACCCTTTAATCGAGACATTTTTCCCCAAAGCGAATATATTACATCATAATATGTAACTGACAGACAGGATCCCAACATTGAATACAATGAAGCAACTGATCTGCTGCTTAATATCGAATCCACAGAAGTCGGTGATCTTAATCTCGAACCTGCAGCTCATAAATTGCCCACTGCGTCGACTTCAGTGGAAACTCCTTGTCATGCAATTCATGACATTTTAAACTTACCTAGCTGTAGTAAATCTTCCGTTTGTCTGGAAATCCTAAAAATGTTACCAAAAGCGGCACCAAGAAAAATCTATGTGTAGAACCATTCTCAAATAGTGCACCCGGTAAAAAATGGATTCAATGTACAACATGCGTAAACTGTGGGCGCACGAAGCATGTTGTGATTCTAATAATAACTAATAATAACAAAAAAAATAATATAAAGAATTATGAATGTACAGATATTATATAAATATCATAGAAAGGAGAAATAAAATAATGTTGGTTCAAATAGTTAACATTCTAGAAAAAAGAAAAATACGCTACATTCTAACCTGATGGAAAAGACGACAATTATATGAATCGAAGAATGACCTGCAAAACATTGATAAAAATAATAATTTAACAAAAATAATTGACGCAGTTTGTTCATTTTGAAAACTGAGTAGATATTTTTTATATTGCAATTTAAATTTGTTACTATCAAGGAAAACCAGTTCATTAGGTATGGGGTTTGTACAATTTAACAGAGTTGTAGGTAAATGATCTCTGAAACATGGCACTCTGATGCTGAGGCATCGTCCACCTATTAGGAAATCTCATGTCACGGGAATGTATATTTTCACGAAATACAAACCAACGTGTTAAAGAAAAGGCAGAGCCGGATTATTTAGAGTTTTAACCAAAAAATTCCCCAAATGTAAAGTTCTACGGTTGTTCATTACTAGCTACTTGAGATTTTTAAACGTGAGAAATATGATCAAATTTTCAAAGTCCAAAAACAAGGCGTGCCCTTTTTATCCTATTCCTATCTGCTACATCAAGGCATGGCCCATAAAAGCTGGATAAAACGAGACTCTCACACAGCATTTTACGTAATTTAAAATTTAGGACATGACGGCTGTTGTATAAAGACATCTATGACTTTTGAATTAGTTATTTAACATACTCCCTAAACCTTAGTTCAGTATCCAGGAGTATACCCAGATTTTTAGCTGTTTTAACTACGGGGAGTCTAACCCATCAATACCTATACCTATATTGATATTATAATTCAAAAAGTCAATTTTGTTCTTATTCCCAAAAAGCATCAAGGATAACTTCAATGGATTTAACCTTCGGTTGTGATCTAGAGAAAGTTGACTTAACATGAAATGATGGTAAATTTGTGTATCATCTGCATATGCCCGAACCTTACAATGCTTTAAAGATTTTAAAATATCTGAGGTATAGATAATAAATAGAAGAGGTCCAAGGATAGATCCTTGAGGTACACTAGACAAAATTTGAAATGAAAATGAAAAAATGAATAAAACAACGTCATCATTGCATACGACCAATGTCGTTGTCGACAGGTCGACCAATCTCTTACTGCTGCGTTGCTAAACCTACTGCAGACTTTTTATAAGGTTTTAGACAAAGATTTAAATTCCCCGCATCATGTTAGTACAAGTAAGTTTGGCATACAGAGTGGAGGGGCGAAACAATAGGTTCATTTATTATTGTTTCATCTATACCGGGTGTCCACGGAAGGTGGCTCGCCCCTCTAACTTTTTTGTTTTTCAAGATAATGAAATAAAATTCGGGGGATTTGTATACGACATAAAACTGCATTGTTTGACAGGTGACTCAACATTATGGAACTTCCGGTTTAACCGTGACATAAACTTTCGATTTTTAAATGGGAGACCTGGTATATTTTTACTTTTTTTTGACTCCATATGACATTCTAAATACAACGATGTGTCACTTGTCACTTTTTGTCACCAAGAAATAATTTTTTTTCCAAAATTATTCTTTTATCTAGAGGGCTATGAATACCTTAAAATCACTTATTTCGGTTCTTTAATCTTGGGAAAAATACAATTTTACTATTTTTGGTCCAATGCTATGTGCTATGTAAAATGTACTCTTTAAAGTTGTATAACTCATTTTTTTTAAATGGCAACATGGTGGCTCGTCGGGTTAAGAAAAAAGAGAATTTTATTACGATTATTTTGATACCATACACCAAGTATTAGGTTTTAGAAAAGCTGCCATTAAAAAACTTTAAAAGGTTAACTTAGAACTTTCCTAAAATGAGCATATTTTGAGAATAAATTTAAATTTAAATGCATCAAGTAGCCTGTGACCAGCAAAACTGATAAAACAAAATCATGCCTTGAAGAAAATTGAAATGGCAACAGCTTCTGCAAAAGTAAATTAGTTTGTTGTTTAAAAAACATGGAAAATAATAGTTTTACAAGGAGTGAAAAAGTTGATATGTTATTAGTGTTTGGAGAATGTAGAAATAATTCAACCGATGCTGCACGACTTTACGCACAAAGATATTTTAATCGGCGTCATCCAACCCGGCACTATTAGGTACCCAAACCTGGTTCCGAAAATGCGAAATGAGCCTGACAATAATAACATATCAACTTTTTCACTCCTTATAAAACTATTATTTTCCATTTTTTAAACAACAAACTAATTTACTTTGGCAGAAGCTGTTGGCATTTCAAATTTCTTCAAGGCATGATTTTGTTTTATCAGTTTTGCTGGTCACAGGCTACTTGATGCATTTAAATCCAAATTTATTCTCAAAAGATGCTTCATTTCAGGAAAGTTCTAAGTTAACTTCTTAAGTTCTAGTTTTTTAATGGCAGCTTTTCTAAAACCTAATAGTGTATATGGTATCAAAATAATCATAATAATATCCTCTTTTTTCTTAACCCGACGAGCCACCATGTTGCCATTAAAAAAAAATGAGTTATACAACTTTAAAGAGTAAATTTTACATAGCACATAGCATTGGACCAAAAATAGTAAAATTGTATTTTTCCCAAGATTTAAGAACTAAAATAAGTGATTTTAAGGTATTCATAGCCCTCTAGATAAAAGAATAAATTTGGAAAAAAAATATTTTCTTGGTGACAAAAAGTGACAAGTGACACATCGTTGTATTTAGAATGTCATATGGAGTCAAAAAAAGTAAAAATATACCAGGTCTCCCATTTAAAAATCGAAAGTTTATGTCACTTCCGGTTTAACCGGAAGTTCCATAATGTTGAGTCACCTGTCAAAAAATGCAGTGTTATGTCGTATACAAATCCCCCGAATTTTATTTAATTATCTTAAAAAACAAAAAAGTTAGAGGGACGAGCCACCTTCCGTGGACACCCGGTAGGTACCAGATCATTGATGACAATAATACTGAATATGTTAAATTCGATTTTGATGAAAAAAAGCCCATTATACGAGAAGAACCCCGCATATTCAAGCGAGAGATTTTTAAAATACATAGAAGCACGTTGGCTTGTCGGTAATAACATATTGGGAAAAATAAATTGTTGGAGAAGTCAATTTGGCGTGTTGCAATGAAGCAAAAATAACAGTGTGTGTTTTAGTAACGAGATGCTTGTACCTTTAACTAAGTTTCATTATTTCTATTATAATCTTAATTAGGTACAGGTATAGGTATCTACGCACGACAAGAAAATTGGTAAATAAGTGAGTATTAGATATTTTGCAAGTCTAAAAATATTTCTACATGAAATAGACATAATATATCAGGGCCGTGTCAAGCGCTGGGGCACTGGGGACAGCAAAGGGTGCCCTGGTAGCAAGGCCGTTGCCAAAAGAGGGCAAATTACATAATCAAATAACATCATGCAACATTAATTTTTTTTTTAAAGTTAAATTATTCATATTTTAAAAACTTCTTAAATTTATTTAAGTTATAATATGTATAAGAAAAGGGATTGATTCATTTGGCTTATTAATGAATACAAATACAACAACCGGCCGCTATTGTTCGTGAGAAAATTTGCCAGTCTAATATATCAAAAACATATTCAAATAAAAAAATAAATAATATAGGAGTTCCTCGAGAAAGTATACTAAGTCCAATATTATTTATTTGAAACATCAACGATATGCCTTTAGTTTTAAAAATGTGTAAGTTACAAATGTTTGCTAATGACACTTTAATTTATATTAATGTTTTAAATATTTTTGATGGTTTAAAATGATCTAAATCTTGAGATAAATATATTAATAAATTGGCTAAAAGTAAATAAATTAAAATTAAATATTTCAAAAACTAAATGTATGGTTATTGGTCATAATTTAAATTGTCAAAATATAAATGTTGTAATCGATGGTGAAAAATTGGAATTAGTAAACAGTTTTAAATATTTAGGGATAATTATTGATTCAAAATTAAAATTTTTTATTATTTTGAAAGTATCATATCGAAGATTGCCGGAAAAGTAGGTTATTTTAAAAAAATCAGTTCTGATTTAAGTTTGTTTTCTAAAAAAACTGTATTTAATACTATTATTACCACATTTTCTTTATTGTTCTTCCATTTTATATTGTGCTAGTGAGGAAATATTTGACAAATTACGAATTTTACAAAATAAGGCAATGCTTATTTTAAATTGTGACAAAAAATATATAAAAATAAATTTTATGTTAAAAAATTTAGATTGGTTGAATGTCAGAAATTTAATTTTTTATTTAGTAGGTATCCTAATATAAAAAATTAAAAATAATTTATTGTCTGATTGTTTAACATTTTTCTGTTCTTTTAATTATGACCATCATAATTATAAAACAAGAACTAATTAAATTTTTTTATGTGGATAGACTGCCTAAAACATTAGCTTATAAGTATATTTTTTTATAAAGGTTTGATAGAATATAAATAATATAATAATTTGGAAAATTCTATTAAATCTCAAATATCATTAAAACTATTTAAAAGAACTTCAAAATTACATTTATTTAAAAAAACAAAATGATACGTAATATTTCATACAATTTGCAAAATGTTTAACTTTTCTGTCTGGTTTTGTTAAAAGAAGGTTCCGTTTTAAAATTAAAAATAAATCTATAAAAATTTTGTTAAAAAAATGTATTAAAACATATTTAATTGTAGGTAGCCTTTTTTGCCAAATAAAACATGTTACTACGACTACTACTAGGTACTACTACTACTACTATTACTACCTCACACGCTCGTATTATGTGATTTATTGCCAGTAAAATTATTCTTTTATTGTTTATAAATTCGTAAATTTCGATTATTGTTTGTGCATTGTGTGCTCTTTTTTTTTGTTTCTAACAACTGAAGTGGGGAGTACCCACAATTTTTACAAGAAATAAATTTGAGAGAAAGTATGTAAGACGATAATTTTCCGAATGATTTATACGTTTTTGCCATAAGTGGTGAGTTTTTAGTAGGGCTAAAGCAAGACATTGTTTTTCTACCATGAGTTGCGCAGGTTAGTAAGAAAGTAATAATTAAAAATAATAAATAATAATATTTTTTACCCTATAATTACTTGTGTTAGAAATAATTACATTGTCAATGTTTGGTGTGTTGAAAGCGGGGTGCTTTGCACAATTATTGAGGAATGATTAATTTTGCTTATGTAAAATAATATTTTATATATTACTAATGTTTATCGTTCATTATTATTTTCTGCCTATATTAAGAATTTCAACAATTATTTTAAACTATATTTATTTTCCGCTTTTTAGTTTGATTAATAATTATTAAAGCGTGTTTTTGAGTTTTTTAAACTATATTTATTTTTCATTTTTTAGTTTGAGTTATTGTTAAGAAAATTTATTTTTTTTGAGTAGAGATAGTCATAGAGAGGTCCGGAGTAGAGATGGAATACTGTCACTAATTTAACAATGACTTTTTGAAATGGCTAGATTTAAAGTAGTGGATCCATTTTTTTTTTAAATGGCTAGATTCAAAGCATTGGATCCACAAACCCGAACAAACCCGCTCGGCCAACGGACCAACTGATAGCGAAAGAATGTACCAACACTATTAAGCCGAGTGCTCGAGCCGGAAACTAGGTAGATAGTACGCATGCGCATACGGTGAGCTCTCTCTCACTCTCATACAGAGGATCTGGAAGGAAACGATTTAATTCCGGCCATCCTGATCAGGATAATGAGATAAACTTGTCAAATTATTGTATTGTCAGCGGTTCTAAGTCTACAAAATTTAAATTAAATTGACCGTTTAAAGTGGGTCAAAATCGGGTTCAAAGAAGTCGGTTACAAACAAACATACAAAGATACAGGTGAAGCTAATGAAAGCGTGTTAAAAAAATAGAACTGATCTACATTTTTCAAGATAACAACATCACTAGCCTGCATCGCAAACTTCGATCTTTTTCCGCGATACATTTTCTGTGGACATCCATAAACGGAAATGAATGGAACACTGTCAACATGGCCTCAGACCAATGTCGTGGCTGTCACATCTTTGAAGACGGATCCCTTACTGCTGAGTTACCAAACTATAGACTTTTATAAGGTTTTAAAGAAAGATTAAAATTTCCCACATCATGTTAATATTTTTAACAACGTAAGTTTGGCAACAAAAGTGGAGGGGCGAATTTTGTATGTCGATTTACGTCAGAATGCAATACGATTTTGTCAATAGGTTAATTTCTAATTGTTTTATCTATAGGTAATTTATGTTTTCTCTGTGTGCCTCAAAAATAAATTAAACATTATATTCCGGAATATACGTCCGAGGAAATTGTAAAAAAGTCATAAATAAGTAACTTCTGAATAACACATTTTCCGAAAAGATACTAACAAATGAGGGACAAGTGTTTACGTCAAATATCTCATGTTTTCCTAGACTAATCGCATTCCTTCTTCACAGGTCTGCGAAATAGAAAAGCGCTTTTCTTCAGAAAGTAAAGGACCGAAAAGTCTGTCTCGGTTATTTCTGGATATAGTTAATTAATTCCGTAATTTCGGACTAAAATAACGGCACTGACCTAGCACAACCAGACACAATTAAGTATTTTGCCCTGAAAGCAGGAAAATAGCACAAAAGGCTCTTTTCACTGTTCTATTTGGCAAATGCCAGAGCACGAGGTGAGCCTTTATTTATTTTGTTCCGACCATGCAGGTCCGTACTGAATTTAGAATTACTTAAAGCGCTTATTGAATTCGGTTTATGGATTTTGTATTTTCGGACTTCTAATTCATTTTGTTTTTACTTTTCTAACGAAGTAAAGTTGCTATACCTTTTCCTATACCTAAAATTCACCTTAAACAAAATAAGTACTTAACATTAAAAAATTTCTGTTTCCGCATTTTATTTATGGTACCTACCACTTGCAGAAAAATGTATTCTTAATTTATACATTAAAAGGGACTAAACCATAAACTTCTCACAGAATAGACTAAGGCATTTATTAATGAATAGCTTGTTTTTTGCAACAAACATTCGTATGAGTGAAACAAAGACAGAAGAGAGATATAGCGTTAAATTTCCTACTCTTAATTGTAATGTAAAAAAAGGTTTTATTATTATTCCGTAAATGTTATCACAACAATCAAATATTCTGAGTTTTGAACTCTGTCGTCACTAATTTTTTTTATTTTTAGATATACAGTGTGACCAGTAAAGTCCGCATCATAAGGGATTTTTTTATTAATAGCTTTATTCGAAATTTGACTTTGGCATCAAGTTCTGCTTCGATCGAGATAAAAATTAAGCAAAAAAATAGTAGTCACGTACGTGATTCGCATTATCTGTCAAATTTTAATTTTTTCCAAAAAATAATTCAAAAGTGGGGTTATTTCTGAAAATATCGAAAAAAGTTATTGGAAAAAGTTTTTTTTAAATGCAGTGTCTAGCCCACTTGCAAAATTTCAGTTGCATAAGATAATTTTGATTTTTCACCAACCACTAAAATTTATTTTCCACTTAATGAACACTTTACTGATGACACTGTGTTCTTTTTTGTCTTAACATTAAGGTGTATTACTTTCAGACACAAACTACGTTTTCAGAAATCCTTATTTTATGAAGTTACCTTATACAGGGTCAAAAACAAATAAACTTTACATCACATGCGACCAAATTTTAATAACACAATTTTTATTTTGTAGAGAAATACACATTTAATATGGCGCTACTTTAAAGAAAATGTATCTGAAATAAAGCTTTGTCAAAACTAAGAAGTTCTATGTAGGTTGCGTTGAGTCTTATTTTGCAAATTGGTGCAATTTACAAAATATACATATCGTGGTGAAAACGAAATCAGCTGTTACTTCATCTATTCTATTCCTTGATTCATGTTCCTGTCCATATCTTTTTTGCCTTTAATGTGTTCTATACAAACAGGTCTTTCCATTTCCAAAATTGTGAAATTCCGGGCCCGAAATTCCGAGGGTCCTGGAGTGCACCAGACCCAATTTAAGAACCGTATCTTTATGACCACTGCATTGTAATAGAGTTAACTCATTATTCTGTCTTTATTAAACTAATATGACTATATAACTAATGGTATCTATAATCCCCATAATATCTCACATAAATTACCTACACAGGGTGTGACAAAATTGCCATCTATATTTCATTTAAATCCGATTATTTAAATTTATCCACAATAAATTATTTTTGCAGGTAAGTTTAGAAGGATATGCAAGTCTCTTTGTCACAATATTTTCAAGGTTTTGTTAATCTTTAAGAGAAAACATCAGTAATGCATTCGCCATTTGATTTTCGTATCAAATATTTCGATTAATTTTCGTTTACTCCAAAAGGCGATTTACGTCTGAATGGAATACATTTACTTCGTTAATGTATGTATGCTCTCTGTAGTAAGTACCAATTGCCTGTAAAATTTTAGTCTATTTAAAAATAATAAATAATATTTTCTAATGAGTCCATCACTACCTGACATCCGCACCCTAATTATTACAACTTACATAAAAGAACCAGTAGCGCATCCATCATTTTTCTAAGGGGGATCCAATAGGTGGATTGTATTTCGTAATGACTATTTAGAAAAATAAAATATACACTGACATGATTTTCATTTTTAATTCGGGAACATATCAATCCATTCTCGTACCTCCGCGAACAGTAAAGTACAATATTTTAAAATAATTGCCCCATTTGTAGTTTATTGATGAGCGCACCTTTTAAATTGCTGGTAATCCAATTTTGCGGAGGCATGACGGAAGCCCCAGTACGTGACAGTATTTCTTTCATTTATTGCTGATAGATTCGTGGCAGTAACTGAAGAATTCAAAATGAGATGGAAATGAGGCCTAATTCAAGGCCTTTGTAGAAGATGCCGTACTATCGTTGGTTGGTATAATTATGATTAATATTATACTAGATTGCTGCCAGGCTTTGTTTTCAATTTAAGTACAATTAAGCAGAGCCGTCTTAGGGGATGGGAGGGCGCCCGGAGCGGCCGTTTTTCTGGGGTGGCATCACTAATCAACATCTAATAAAATTTTAAAATATAAGTATCCATATAAATGTGACACCAACTAAAAATTATTATTTCTCAAACATTTCCCGATTGTGCATATACTCAAACCATAGCAAGGGCGTCAGAAGGGGGGGGGGGGCAAGGGGGTGCGCTTGCCCCCCCCCCCCCCCCCCCTGGCCCAAGTAGATTTGAGATATTTTATTTAACTGGAATATACATATTTATTGAGATACAATTCAATTGACAAAATTGGTAAAACGAACTCTTGTTGCTTAAAATGAAATGTGGAATTCAAAAATCTTCACTAAATAGCGAAGGAAAAATATTAGAATAGAATAAATAAAGCTTTATTTTAATTTACACAGCTAGTCATAATAGCAATATACAAACAGATATACTATCGGTCAGGCAATTGCGATAGCAATTTGTTTACCTCCAACTGCATGTACTGTCGAAAGATCATTCAGTACTCTCAGAAGAGTAAAAACCTGGATTCGCTCGACTATGACTGAGCACCGATTGGACGGTTTCTGTATGATGAGTGTTCATCGCAAATTGTAAAAGAAAAAAAAATACAGTAATTAAAAAAATTATTGATGAATTTGCAAAAGATTCAAGAAAATTAACATTTCTTTTCTCCAATAAATCTGAATAACTTATAAGTTTTTTGTTATATTTGAACATTTTTAAATATTTTGTTTAGCTATTTTTTGTTATTTAATATAAGCATTAGGTGTTTTGCTCTATTATTTTATTGAAGGTTTGTTGAAGTACTAGAAACAAAAATAATTCCAATTATGATTTGCCCCCCCTTGGAAAAGTTCCTTCGGACGCCCTTGAACCATAGACATGTACCACCTTTAGATAAGCAAAGAATAATCACGAAAGTGGCAAATTTATGGCCTCCCGCAAGCCATACAGGAATTGGTATGCGCACTGCAAAATTCTCATTTAACGAATGGAAAAACAGACAGGTCCGGACTTTAAAATTTAAGTTCTTGCTCAAGAAATTGTAAAAGTTGACCTTTAATTTATTTTCACGTGTACACAGCTAAAATTTGCCCCCAAGTTCTTGCCACAATTTATTGGTATAAAACTGGAACTTGTTTTAATTTTTTGTTTAAGTTGGGGGAAAAGGAAGTTATACAACACAGTATTCTAAATGACTGCCAACGGTCTAGCAATTTTCATTGTCTTACAGTAGGACAGCGCGTTGTTGTCACATAAACAGGGTGTCCATTTAGTGTGCCGGTGGACGATATATCGTAAACGGCAGGGGCGGTTCTAGACCCAAAATATTGGGGGGGCACCACATTGGCGCAGCCACAATTTTTGGTAGCCTTTGCAAGCAAATAACGCCGCAGCCCAAAATTTTTTAGGATCACGCCCAAATTGTATCAAATTATGTAAATAATAAAGCACCCGGAATTTTTTTTCATCATTGGCATGAAATCATAAGTAGTTAGCAATTCGATCAGCGATAAATTTATTTATTGAGTATTAGGTTTCACGAAAAAATATTTGTATTATTTCAGTTTTCCTCAGCCGTATTGTAGGGACATAGGTTTTGGATATGGTTACCTAACATGTTTCGCGAAGATTTTTGCTTCAATGCGAGGGTGCCTAAAACCTGGACTAGGGGCAAAATTAAAAAAAAAAATCGTTTTTCTAATTGCTTTATTATTATTCTGTGTATAAAATATGTACCAGAGACAACTGATTTGATGATTGAACGGATGATTAATGCGTGCGCAGAGTGTAGAGTAAAGCGAGGTTGTCATTGTTGCCAAATTGATTGTATTTCTCTATCGCAATGCGAGGTTGTCATTGTTGCCAAATTGATTGTATTTTTCTCAAGATATTTTAATGTTTTTTTCAGAAATGTTGGGGGGTCCTGCCCCCCCCCCCAGGCCCCCCCCCCCCCCGTAGAACCGTCCCTGGTAAACGGTCGACTTAAGGAATAAAACTTTTATACAAAGATTGTACAGGTTAACGTCGCGCACCTTTTAAAAATAATTTTACATATACAGGTTGGACCAAAAATCCAGGGTCTAGACATATATTTTTTTAAATGGAGCACCATATATTTTTTTCATTATATTAAAGTCTTTAGTAGTTCTCTATTCTACTACTACAAAAATTTTTAATCATCAAATGCGACGTTGTCAAGATATGATTTTTTTCAATGGATTTTTGGCTAAAAATGAGTTTACATCAAAATCGTTGAATTTTAACGATCTTTACAAATTTTTTCACTAAAACTTAGGAAGAAAAAGTTGTGGATTTTTTGTATCATAAAAGTGAAAATTATGTCTATTGACGAACCCATTTCTATGAAATGTCGATTTTTTTAAAACCGACCAGAAAATTTACACTTTCTGGACAATTTTTCGTCTAGAAAATAACGTTTTTCCGATCGCAAGACCGGAAAAGTGACATTAGAGACCGGAAAAATCTTTTCCGGACTCTAATGTTACTTTTCCGGTCTCTAATGTCACTGTCACCCTGTTTTTTGTTTTTCCAATCGCTCTTTGATAATACAAGATACCTTGATTTCGTTATTATGACAACAACATTTCGATGTATTGTCGAGTGACAGTTCGTTGATTTTTAATTTTGTTCTTTATGTCAAACTTGTTTCGCGTAGATTATAAAATATATCGAAGTGTCAGTCTTAAAAAAAATATTGTACGTCACGCGACCGAAAATTAGTGTTTTCCAGGTCTCTCCAAGCTTCCAGGACTCGCCTATGGCTCGCCCTGGAAATGCTTGTCTCGACCTGAAAAACACTATTTTCCGGTCTTGTAACGTAAATTACTATTCCGGTCCCTGTTTTTTGTTTTTCCAATCGCTCTTTGATAATACAAGCTACCTTGATTTCGTTACTATGACTACAACATTTCAATGTATTGTCGAGTGACAGTTCGTTGATTTTTAATTTTGTTCTTTATGTCAAACTTGTTTCGCGTAGATTATAAAATATATCGAAGTGTCGGTCTTAAAAAAAATATTGTACGTCACGCAACCGAAAATTAGTGTTTTCCAGGTCTCTCCAAGCTTCCAGGCCTATGGCTCGCCCTGGAAATGCTTGTCTCGACCTAAAAAACACTACTGTCCGGTCTTGTAACGTAAATTACTATTGTCGGTGAACTTGACATATTTAAAAAAATCTTCATCTTCAGCAGTGGTATTTTGGGTCCATTGACAAAATAACGTTCTTCTTTCAAAATCTTTGTCGCTTAATTCTTGATGTAATTGAACCTTATAGGGATGAAATTTGTTTGCAAATAAACAATTATTCACTGAAAATTTTTTTATTTCCAAATTAGAACTAATTTTTCTGACACTTATTTCTGGATTCCCCACCACCGCCAATGCAGTGGCTAGCTGGTTATCTTCATTAAGCATTGTTTTGGTCCTAGATGTTTTTTCATACTCTACGCTTCCCGTTCTCTCAAATCGATCATGTAGTTTAATTATTGATCTTTCGTCCGGACATCGAGCTTCTGGAAACCTCTGAGCGTATAAACGTGATGCCATAAAACAATTTCCATCACTTTCTCCAATTGCGTAAATCATATATACTAATTCTACTCGTGTGTAATTAAAATTTATTTGGACAATTAACGTTGACAGAGCCACCATAAAACGTCAAATAATTGATGAATATAATGTCTGTCATTTGCAGAAAACTTAAATTTGATAGAAATGCATGGTCAACTAGTTATTAAATTGACAACATCACGAATTTACGCTTGCATTCATGACAAAATTTTTTAAATCATGTTTTCATTGACAACTTTTTAAAACAGGGTATCACATATTGGTATCAAATTAAAGAGAATTAAAATATCTTTTCGAAAAAAAATTAAAATACAGGGTGATTCATTAGAAAAAAAACGAAATCTTGGTTTTAAATTCATTAAGTTTTGAGCAAGATGTTGAACACTCTGTAGTACCAATTCTAATAGCCGTTTGGTGATTTAACATGTTATAACTTTTTCTTCCTAAGTTTTAGTAAAAAAATGTGTAAAGATAGTTAAAATTCAACGATTTTGATGTAGACTCATTTTTAGCCAAAAGTCCATTGAAAAAATCATATCTTGACAACGTCGCATTTGATGATCAAAAATTTTTAAAGTAGAATAGAGGACTACTAAAGGCTTCAATATAATGAAACAAATATATGGTGTTCCATTTAAAAAAAGATATGTCTGGCCCACCCTGCATTTTTGGTCCAACCTGTATATTTAAAATTATTTTTAAAAGGTGCGCGACGTTAACCTGTACAACCTTTGTATAAAAGTTTTATTCCTTAAGTCGACCGTTTACGATATATCGTCAACCGGCACACTAAATGGACACCCTGTTACAGTATTAAACAGTTGTATAAAGAGTATGTGAATTCTTATAAGGACTTGAAGGCTTTTTTCTCAGTGTGTCCTCCACAACCATAACATGACTTATTAATTGACGGAGATAAACAGTCCAATTCCGATCCTGCTTCACATCTCCTAATGCTTTCAAACAAACCTATTTTAAATAGAAATCCAAAAACCTTTCAAAAATAAAACTACTCGCTAAGAATCCTGTAAATCCTCATTTTTCCGATTTTTTCAAATAACTTGCTATTTTGATGGCCATAAACCAAGACAGACATTTTAATGGGAATTCTTTTTCTTGCTTTATTTGTCTTCTATTCGATTTTGCTGGCAAATAATAGAGAGAATCTATTTTCAACTGACGAAAAGACGGAAGTCGTAAAATCATCAAAATAGGATTGTTCGGGAGACAGGGGGATTATACGCATAACTGAAGCGAAAGATAACGGGACAATAAGACAAGCCTAAAAAGAATGCAATAAGTAATACGCGTTTTTCATATTAAAATAAAAACACATATACACTGCCGAGCATTAAATTAGGGTCACCCCGTAATTTGAAATTATTTCAGACATTTTTAGTTTTTTCGAATTTTTTTCGGTTGTAACAAAGTTTACTAACTTTATACGATTATTTGTTCGTGATTGCTTGTGTAAAACAAAGTTGTTGTTGTTTCGATAAGCATTTGACAAAAAGAGTGCCCCTTACCCAAATTCCTAAAAACCATTATCAGCATATTTTTTTTTGGTTTCTGTACTTTTATCTGTCTATTGCAAATTGTTTGTGTAGTGTTGGTATTGTGAGTGTATTGAAATGGCCATAAATCCTGTTGTTGCGGCACGAATTGTGGCGGCTATAGAAGATGGCCGCGGTCAGCGCGAAACTGCGAGAAACGTTGGTGTAAGCCTCTCCAGTGTGCAACGAGTATTTTACCGGTACGAAGAGTCTGGTCTGCTCACTCGAAGACCTGGTTCAGGACGAGGAAGGACTACAACAGCTAGTGATGACCGCTTTCTCGTTTTTAGTGCTTTGAGAAACCGGACGGTCACGGCAGTTTCCCTTCGAAATCATCTGCAAGAAGTGAGAACTGTAAACATAAGTGAGTGGACAGTTAGGAGGCGACTTTATGCTGTTGGATTATCTTCCCGAACTAGAGCTACCGAACCGCCGCTTTCCCGTGACCACCGGATTGCAAGGTTGAATTTTGCACGAGAATACTTGGCTTGGACAATAGAGAATTGGAGTCGCGTTTTGTTTTCCGATGAATCGCGATTCTGTCTTACGGGCTCAGATAGACGTGTAAGAGTGTGGCGACTACAAGGCGAGAGATATGCTCAAGCGTGTAAGCGAGCGACTTCCGTTTCGTGGAGGATCAGTTATGGTATGGGGAGGCATATCTTTTGAAGCTCGCACGGAGTTAGTCTTTATCCAGAATGGGACGTTGACTGCGCATAGGTACCTGACAGAGGTTCTAGAAGACCATGTTGTACCGTTCATGTTTATTCTTGGAGAAGACGCAACCTTTATGCATGATAATGCACGGCCCCACACTGCTCGGTTTGTTTCTGCTTATCTTGACGAGGTTCAAATCACGCTATTTGTTTGGCCTGCTCGCAGTCCAGACTTAAATCCCATCGAACATGTTTGGGATGAGATGGGGAGACGTTTACGGAGACATCTGCCGGCCCCCAGCAATTCTAGAGAGCTTCGCGACATACTGACGCAGGAATGGGACAATCTTCCGCAGGATGTGATCCAAAATCTTATCCAAAGCATGCCTCGTCGTTTGCAAGCTGTTATCACTGCCAGAGGAGGGAATACTCGCTACTAAAGTCCTTAAAATTTCTTTTGTTTCAACTAAAAGCATATCAAATTAAAATTTGCATTTTCATTACTTTCAATAAACTTTGAACAAAACAACAAACACTTTTTTTTATTCAAGCAATCATGACAAAATCATCGCATAACGTTAGTAGACTATGTTACTACCAAAAAAAATTCGAAAAAACTAAAAATGTCTGAAATAATTTCAAATTACGGGGTGACCCTAATTTAATGCTCGGCAGTGTAGTTAGGTACACTAAGGAAAATCCGAGGGATAATCATTCGATACCTACAAGTTTTTTTTTAATATAAATGGGATACCACAAAAAAACTCCTTTAATCCCTAAAATATTTCATTTAGACCCTCGCACGAGGTCGTTTTTTAACAACATATTTTTGCTCCTCTTCATCGATATTTTTTTCCGGTAACAAAATATCGTTTAACCATTAAAATATGTAGGTATACCTATGGAATAAAATATAGGTACTTTAATAGACGCCAAGTTTTGCAAAATAAAGATATGCATAATTTTAAATCTCGATAAATAGGTATACGAAAATAAATAATAATAGGTAACTTACTGTCTTATAAATTTAAAAGATTTTATAAGTAAATCCCCGAGTAAATCAAAATTTTGAAAATCATAACTATTCAACCAGGTATAATAAAGATTTTTGTCTAGGTAGGGTATCAAAACATTTGACATATAAATCGGTTTTCCATACATAAAGGATTAGGTATGGAGAACTATAGGGTAGGAGGCCGATCGACAATGGCAGCATTTTCAAATTCTGTCCCGGTTTTTTGGTTAGTTCGCTATTGGCCGATAGATGGCTCTCGCGTCCGAAGTGGGCTGATGTTGTCTTCTGCTTCTTCGTTTTTAATATGGAAAACTAGATCCTCCATAGTTTTTAACTTTTACTTAAACCCTTTATTTTTCTGTGCTTTTACTTTTGACAATTGACATTTTATTTTTCGAAATAACAAATAATGTTTGAAGGCAAGACAAGACAAATAACGTTGTATTGTAATTAATTTCCATATTTATAATAAATAATGGTACAATTTATAAAAGTAGAGTTTGCTTTGTGTCGGGGTGGTAAGACAGGATCTTCTTCAGAGATGAAACGCAGCCAAATAAGTCTCTTTCTAGCTCCAAAGGTAAAACCCCCTAGCTAGAATGTTCCTGTATTTTAAAAACGAAGCATCGTTGGAACTTTATACAGGCCGAGTTTACTAATAAGTATAACAAAGTAAGTGTAAATTCATATAAAAGTTCTTATTTGTTCCTTAAAGAACTAATTTAAATAAAAATAGTTATTGCGTCCATAAGAAACCATTATTTGATAGCCCACTTCGAACACGCGCGCCATCTTACAGCGACTCGTAAAGCTGAATTACCGATGCTAATTTGGGACCGAATCCAATGCATTGCGATCGGCCTCCTACCTCAAGTCCTCCATAGGATTAGGTAATAAGTGAATATTTCAATTAAATCACAGAGCTCTATTTATTTAAAAAACAAAATAGTGACAGAAAATGTTTATTAATACTTCAAAGATGATAGGTATCTACCTATTGTTAAATTAGTTTGAATATTTTATAAAACTTGTTAAATTGTAGCACATTGCTAAATAAATCTTGTTACTACTATAGGTACTACTACAATAGGGAACAGAGATGAGGGACGAACTAACTTAATGATCTGTCGTTGCTTCGCGTGGTTTAAATCGTACGGAGTAATTCAAATTCAAAACATATCATATGATTGCCGTTGTTGGTGGGTGATTGATGTTTGATGGTATGGTGTACCTATTACCTACAGTTAGTGCAAGTGCTAGGTGTATATGACTGCAAACCCAATTTTGTGTTCCGTGATATACTCGGTGATATAAGTCTTGCCAGTTTTTTTGTGAGATTGAGCTTATTGTCTTCGTCTTAGATTGATTTGTGTGTAAATTTTTGACCATGACTATTTTATTGTCTCATAAGGTGTGATTATCTATTTATTTAATTATCTATTTATTGGATTACTTATTCTTACTTTATATAATGAACATTCTAATTTCCATAATAGTTTTAATACTGTCCAAAGCTTTGTTAACAAAATGTAGGTTTATAATTATAACAATAAAGTGTATTTTGTTTTGATTTTATTTGTGTAAATGTGTCCTTATATTCAAGGTTTATTTGCGTTTATTTTCCCCTTAACAATAAACGTGACCCTCCTGTTGTTTGGCACTAACTAGATATCTGAAATAAGCTGATGTGTACCTACATAACATTAGGAACATTTAAATTATCGTTACAAATCTTGTATTAAGTGGAAGAAAGCAACAAAATCCCTATAGTCAGTCCTCTTTTCTTTGCGTATTTCAACGTTGATAATGTTTTTGTGTGATGATTAGCGGTTTTAAAAGTTGGCAGCATCATTTCAACTGATTGTTGATTTCATATAGCGATCATAGATAAAGGTTTATAGGGGATAGCCAGGGGCGGATGGGCTCGCCGGGACACCGGGAGGTTTCCCGGTGCGCCGGTCCCTCAGGCGCCGCGGCGCCGCCGCTGTTTGCGAACTTTTTTCTATTCTTTTTTAACAATTTGAATACTTTTGAAAATAATCGAAAAAGCAAAAAACCAGTTCCTTTTTTATTTACAGTGTCACCAGTAAAGTCCGCATCATATGGGATTTTTTTTTATTAATACCTTTATTCAAAATTTGACTTTGGTATTAGATTCTGCTTCAATCGAGATGAAAATTAAGCAAAAAAAATAGTAGTCACGTGATTCGCATTATCTGTAATTTTTTTTTTTTAAATAATTCAAAAGTGGGGTTATTTCAGAAAATATCGAAAAAAGTTATTAGAAAAAGTTTTTTTAAATGCAGTTTCTAGCCCAAATGCAAAATTTCAGCTGCATAAGATAATTTTGATTTTTTACCCATATTTTGCAAAATAAGACTCAACGCAACCTACATAAAACTTCTTAGTTTTGACAATGCTTTATTTCAGATACATTTTCTTTAAAGTAGCGCCATATTAAATGTGTTGCAAATTTGGTCGCATGTGATGCAAAGTTCATTTGTTTGTGACCCTGTATAAGGTAACTTCATAAAATAAGTATTTTTGAAAACGTAGTTTGTGTCTGAAAGTAAAAAAATAAAAAATAAAATAAAGGGGTTTTAAATTAAATCGTTGAAAATAGATAAACTTTACGTTAAGTTAAACTAAAATTTATTTTCCACTTAATGAACACTTTACTGATGACACTATGTTCTTCTTGTCTTAATATTAAGGTGTATTACTTTCAGACACAAATTACATTTTCAAAAATACTTATTTTATGAACCTTATACAAGGTCAAAAACAAATGAACTTTGCGTCACATGCGACCAAATTTTAATAGCCCAATTTTGGTTTTGTAGAAAAACACACATTTAATATGGCGCTACTTTAAAGAAAATTTATCTGAAATAAAGCATTGTCAAAACTAAGAAGTATTATGTAGGTTGCGTTGAGTCTTATTTTGTAAAAGTGGTGCAATTTACAAAATATAGGTAAAAATCAAAATTACCTTATGCAGCTGAAATTTTGCATGTGGGCTAGAAACTCCATTTAAAAAAACTTTTTCTAATAACTTTTTTTGATATTTTCAGAAATAACCCCACTTTTGAATTAGCTTTTAAAAAAAATTAAAATTTGACAGATAATGCAAATCACGTGCCTACTATTTTTTGTAAAATTTCGAATAAAGCTATTAATAAAAAAAATCCCATATGATGCGGACTTTTACTGGTGACACTGTAGGTATGTCATTAATATTTATGTTAAATATTTTTTATTTAATTTTTATATCAATAATAAATATTTTTTTCACCTACTTAAATGTGTTTTAAATGTAAAAAATGAAGTTTGTTTTTTATATTTAGTTATTATAAAAAATATGTCGTAAGTGGATGAAAAAATACATATTTATGTCTTTTAATTTTTTTTGGATCGACACGACGCGGCGCCGTTTCAATTGACTTCCCGCGCCGGTTCGAGGTGTCCCCCTGGGGATAGCGATCGACGCGCGTCAACTTTAAAAATGCGGTTTTGTTATTTGGGTTTGTTGAAAGGTAAAAAATAAGAGCTATCTGAGGCGTGTTCAATTCGCTGGTTTAGATCGATCCAACTGATCTGACCTATGTTCGATTGGCAAATGATCACTGTTCCCCCCCCCCCCCCCCCCCACCATCCCCCCACTACCGTCAAAGTGATCCCAGAACATGGGAAATTGCAGAATCACCAAAAAAATCAGATCAGTTTACTTGTTTGTTTTCTTTACTTTATGGCTTTGGAAGTTATAGGTATAGTGCCATTCTATCAATGTTTTTACATTTACATTTTCGTTAAGTACTTATTATAGTATTCTTTGATTATGTCTTTTTTCAAGAAAATTAATTGCGATGTGGAAGTAGAAATGGATGAATTACGTCTTTTTGAACCCATCTAGGTAAATAATATTTTCTCTACGTGAATGAGAAGAGTGAAAATAAATATTTTAAAGTTGTTTTACTTTAGTCCCCCGCTTTATAAAATACTACTACGCTACTTACTTATTCGACTAATTTTTGAACATGAGGTTAAGTCAAAATCGAAACGACCCAACCGAACAGCTATATATAACATCTAATTATTATCCTTGCATCACTGCGAACTGATTTTTTTAAGATCAGATCGATCCAAATCTCCTCGCAAATATCTGTCCAAATCGAATTCGGCTCTGGACATCACAGTTTGTCATAAACAATTTTAAAAATTTATTTATGATATTATTTAGGTATAATATCAATAAAACAATGCGTTTATTCGTTTATTAAGATTTATTACCTGTTGAAAGAAATATCCATCCTCTGCCGCACCATTATGCACTAAACACATAGTGGCATTAATATCTATTGTTTTGAAAGTTTACATATCACAAAAACAACAAATTGTTCAACAAAATTAATGACACTACAATAAACACGCGAACAAGTTAATTAAGAATACACAAACACAATACACAATAGTTTTGATTGGCTTGCCAATTCGGCGCTCAGTCAGTTCGCGTTATTATTTCTCTTTTTTAATATTGCTGCTGCCATCTATAGGGCAGCGCCAGAACTAAAATAATTTTTACATTATGTTTCTTATGAAGGCACAGAGAAGTTAATAGTCGGTGCGTGACGTCTAGGATGTCTGATGTCTATATAAAACACAGAATACAAAAGAAAATTTTATGTCAGTATGAGAGAGTAAAAAATAATATGTTTGAAGGGGTAGACAATGAAGGAATATAAAAAGAAATTGTCGGACTTCCATTGTCTTTATTTTGTTACTTACCACAACGCTTCGGTTAGTTAACCGTTTACAAGTGTAAACTGTCAAGGGTTGGGTGTGGGGGGGGGGGGGGGGGGGGTATTCTGTGATATAAAATTTAAGTCTGTGAGGACACAGTCTTGAACGAAAGGTACTTTCCATTTGTTTCTTTTAAACAGCAAAGCAAAGAAAAAATCTTTGCCTAGCAAAGTTGTGAAAGGAACGTCCCTTGAAAAACTTCGTATATAATGGGAAATAGAGAAGAGCTGTGCTAAGTTACGTTTTTTAAAAGGAACGCTCAACTTCGCATTTGGCTTTTGGTTTGCTTCTCGGCTATAGGCACAGAAAAATAAAGGGTTTGTTCGGCTTATGGAGAACTATAGGGTAGGAGGCCGATCGACAATGGCAGCATTTTCAAATTCTGTCCCGGTTTTTTGGTTAGTTCGCTATTGGCCGATAGATGGCTCTCGCGTCCGAAGTGGGCTGATGTTGTCTTCTTCTTCTTCGTTTTTAATATGGAAAACTAGATCCTCCATAGTTTTTAACTTTTACTTAAACCGTTTATTTTTCTGTGCTTTTACTTTTGACAATTGACATTTTATTTTTCGAAATAACAAATAATGTTTGAAGGCAAGACAAGACAAATAACGTTCTATTGTAATTAATTTTCATATTTATAATAAATAATGGTACAATTTATAAAAGTAGAGTTTGCTTTGTGTCGGGGTGTAAGACAGGATCTTTTTCAGAGAGAAAACGCAGCCAAATAAGTCTCTTTCTAGCTCCAAAGGTATAGCTAGAATGTTTAATACCCTGTATTTTAAAAACCAAGCATCGTTGGAACTTTATACAGGCCGAGTTTACTAATAAGTATAACAAAGTAAGTGTAAATTTATATAAAAGTCCTTATTAGTTCCTTAAAGAACTAATTTAAATAAAAATAGTTATTGCGTCCATAAGAAACCATTATTTGATAGCCCACTTCGAACACGCGCGCCATCTTATAGCGACTCGTAAAGCTGAATTACCGATGCTAATTTGGGACCGAATCCAATGCATTGCGATCGGCCTCCTACCTCAAGTCCTCCATAGTTCGGCTATAGGTTTGTAACTTTACTTTCCGAGTAGTGTATAATGCAGTCGCCTATGACTGCCCGGAGTTAAACGTCAAATATCCACTGTTTTTTTTCATCAACAACTTCAACAGGCCTATTATTTGTTCCACTTTACTACTCCTTAAAGCTCAGAAGGCCTTGACTAAACTGAGTCTTAATTTTATTCTGTGAAAAACTTTAAAATTTAATATTTCGATTTTGCCCGACGATTATTAAAAAGAAGCGGTATCTACTGGTGAAAAGTTAAACTTACCCCACATTGTGAAGTTTATGACAGGGCCGATAGTATAGGTTGCGACATTGACGTTGGCAGGAAATTGGAAATTTTCCCTTGCCTCCCGTTCCACCAAATCAGCCCATGTTAACGGTAGATCTAACAACGCGTTGTCAAATAACACCATTTCTTAGTTGTATGTATAAATATTCCAAATAGGTAACAGTTTCAGATAAGCCATTCTTGCATTCGCAGGTGAGATTATATTTAAATCTGACGTAACGTGACTTTTACGTTGACCGAATTTTTGAATTCGAGGAATAACGATTTAAACGACTTCACCTGTCAAATTTGGCGTAGGAATATTCGTCCTATTCCTTCCCGCAAAAGATCTGCCAGTTGAATCATCTTACATGTGGTGTTCACCGGCTTATTAAATAAAAATCGCGAAGAAAGTCAAGTAAAACGCTTAATAAGATAAACCAAATCGAAACGATGCATCAAGAAACTATTCAACTCATACAAGTCCTAGAAAAAACAGTCTCACCGGGTAAGTACGAAGTTGCACTCGTCAGGTTGCCAATAATTATCTTCCATGTCATATTTGCCCTTGTTTATCAGTTACATGAATTTAGCAGAAAATGCGACGGAGCTTAAGGAAATACTGCTTTGATAAGACTTTTCTACACTTGATAACCTTCAATTGAATTGAGGTCAATAGCATATTTAGTTTATTTAGAGTTTCTGCTAGCTAAAGGTTAACTAACAGGGGCCTTCAGAAAATGTTTTCCCTGACAGCTGAATATTTTGTAAAACCACATACCTACCAGTGAATATGCCCAACTATATCAACCATTCACTCAATACACCTAAGTGATTAAACAATTTTCGTAGTTAAATTGAGTTGTCTCACATCGGAGATATTGTCCAGGAGATAAATGAAATTCCATTACTTACTTATTTTTAGTGTAATATAAGTTCTTAAGACGTTAAGGCCTGTGGTACATTATTATGGCTGCAAATCTTAAAGGATCAAAAATAAAATTCCTTTAGAATTACCTACGTAAGATAACAATAAATATATATCCTCAGTAATGCATTTTATAATCAGCTGATAAGAGTCATAAAATCTACATCTCTGACTAAGAAATTTTCAATTTATTAGCCAATATTAGGGTATGAAGTTCACTCAAGTTGGTAATTTAGATTGGGGCAAAATTTTTCAGATTAGGTCTTGGTGATACTGCAATCTTTTGCAGACAAACAAACCCTGTTCTCTCAAGAGTTTATGAATGCTCAATTAACAGTTTACTCTGAAAAAGGGATGCAAATAATAAACTGAATCAAATATGTATTCTACAATAAATTTAAGATAATTAGTACACAGCATCACACAAAATCAAGCTATTTGTGATACCTATGGTGGATTAAGAAAAACAACTGGCATCGATTATTTCTAAAATATTTGCATTTATTCTTTTGTCTCACTTTTATTTGTGAGCTAAGAGTTCAATACTTAATGAGCTAGGGGTTCTAATTAATTAGTCGTGTTTGATAGCTTGAACTCAATTGAGATGTGATATTATGTAAACTTTTCTGTATTTTTATTGTTTGTTATTTTAACTAGGTACGTAGGTTTAACTTAATTTCTCTAAGATTTATTTTAACTATAACATCAATATTTACTATGTAAATCTTACTAGCAATACATATTATTATATTATCAATATAAATATATGAGTTGCTTCCCAAAAAGCTTAAAAATGAAAAAAAATAAACTATTAAAATGTCCCTACACCTACTTTTCAGGAGCTAATTCAAATATTTTCTGTTCTTTACCACTTTAGATAAAAATGATCAAGATCAAGCCTCCTCCTTTCTGGAACAGGCTGCTTCCACAAATCTCCTGGGCTTCATCAAAACACTTTCAGAAATCCTTAGACATGGTGGCAACAGCCCTGTTGCTCGTATGGCTGCGGGTCTGCAGCTGAAGAACCAACTTACAGCCAAAGATGCCAATATCAAGGTGCAGTATCAGCAAAGGTGGCTCGGTTTTCCAGAGGAGATCAGAAGCTACATTAAAAAGAATGCAAGTATCAATTTCCTGATAAGAATTTAACAAAGGATGCTATATATTTGGGATGTGTTTATTTTAAGGATTTAAGCAAGGGATAAACAGTTGTAAAAATTCTTGTACACTAATGCCTACTAATGCTTCTAATTTATCATTTTAATTAACTAATACTCCTAATTTTAATTCATCCTAATTCCCATACTAGTACCTTCAATGGCTATTAATTAATTCAATTACTAATAGTCAGTATAGTCACTAACTAACTCCTCTAAAACCATCTGGTATTATAAAGCCCATAATAAATTTCAATTTAAAGAAATTATAAATAATATTATCTTTTTATCATATTAATGGTTTGTGAATTTAATTGTGGTTTCTTAAACAGGGTGGTTTTTTTTGTTTTAACGAAGTGGTTTTTAATTTATATAAACTTGATAAGTAGGGCTGGTTTCGTATGTTATCATTCAATGATTCCTTACGTCACTATAGATTAATAATGATGACAAATGTCATCTGTCACCGCCGAGCCGTATAATAAATGCGATAGACCAAGCAATCGCACTTTGACTTAATATGGCGCATGCGCATTTGGCGAATGCTTTTCGGCGAAAATTTTTCCAAAACTATTCAGCCTAATAAAAAAACTACTCAATAATTTTGAAGGAACAATAATTTGGTCAGTATTCAACTAAATAAAAATAAATTTAAAGCACAAATAAAGATTTATTTACAAAGTAATACCTTGTTTAACTAATTTCCAATTAAAAGTTAAAATAATGGAAAAAATGTTTAAAAACATATTTACGTATTTATTATAAAAATACCTAATTCTACATTAAATTTACCCAAAAAAATACACATTAAACACAACATTGGCGTAACTCTTGGGAACAAGTAGCATGCAAAAATACATTACATAATAATAATCTTTATTGCCAGCAAAATCAATATAAATCGACATAGCAACGTCACAAAGAGGACGATTTAATCGCCTGTAAATAATCTTAAGGTAATACATTTGAACCAATAAATACATTTGTACATCTAAACATTTTAAAACCATAAATCATTTAAAAAAAATAGTATATAACAATCATACAAAACAAAAAGAGACACACTATTAATGTTGAAGTTAAAACCTTGTAGTTCTACAATCATAAAAACATTCACCATGAAAAAAAGTCCAATGTGGCTCATCGGAATGACACAATTTTTTTTTTTATTAATATCCTTATTGCTAACAGAGTTAACTTTCAAAATGTCTTTATTCCAAGCTAACTTTTACAGTTCATTACATGGAAAGTGACAACATAATATAAAAAATAATAACCATAAAACAAAATAACAATAAAAAAAAATGGAAGTTAATCCAATTTAATTCATTAATAAAATCGATTTAAAAAAAAATAGTATAGGTAAATAATTTAATTTAGTAAAAATATCTCTTTAATTGTTTTTTAAAAATTGGCAATTTTTTAATTTTTCTGATATTTTTTGGAAGTTGTTATATTTTATTATTCCGTCATATAAAAGCAATTTTTTTCCAAAATTACTTTTTACTGGTATTTGATAATTTATACATTTAAATATAACTAAGCAGTGGCGTGCAACATTTTTCTGGCCCCCCCCCGCAGATTTTTTTACGGGGCCCCCGATCATACTTAGAATTTTTTTAAAACAGGAAAAAACACATGTTTATAAAATACATATTTATATTTCTTAATCTATAATAAATAGGAAAATAGGACTAAACAAAATACTTAAAAATCAAAGACGCAAAAAAAGAAAGTTAGTAATATTGATTAGTGATGGGCAAATACCCGGTAAATATATTTTGGGTAAATACCCGGGTATTTACCCAGATATTTACCCGGACCCTTAATGGATATATAAATAGATTTAAGGTTTTTTACATATTTTATTGGAAATGTAAATTAGTAAAATCCTTTAAGTCGTATTTAAAATCAAATAAAACAACACATCAATAAAAAATAATAAAAACAAAACATTAACATTACTAGGAAGCTAATAATATGAGTTAAACAAAATAAAAGAAAAACAGTAAAATTTTTTTAACATGTAAAAACATAATCTCGATTTTCTAGACTACGACTAGCAGAGATAATACTTATAGGATAGGAGTAGAACGAATAAATATATAAAAAATATTAAAATGAAAAAACAGTATAATAATATAATAATCTGCATAAATTATATTGTTTCTTTATTTTAAGGAAAAAACCCAATCTTCCCACGGGTAAATACCCGGTATTTACCGGGTATTTATGAATTTACCCATCGGGTAAATACCCACGGCCCATCACTAATATTGATTGATTTAATCTATCTACAACACTACAACTTGCAACGCGCGGTTGCCGGCGTTAACAATAAATGTTAATTCAATACGAAATTTGGTAAAGTTATTCAAGACAGATAGAACGGGGCCCTGCGGGGCCCCTCTATACTCCGGGCCCCTCCCGCACTGCAGGGGCTGGTTTGCACGCCCCTGTAACTAAGCAACATCGTTGGCGAATGTATAACTACTGTATTACTGTGGCATTGTGGGCAATGATCTGGTATCTATGAATGACACAAACACTATTAAAATGTGTTGACAACATCGTTTTTAGGAGAGAGGCGGTGAAGAGCTGGGTGGGGCAGGCATGGAGTAGGGATTACGGTAGATTTACCTTTGAATGTGACCATGCTACTATCTTTTAACCTAACCTACAAATAACCCAACGTTCTATTTACTCATGAAAAGTAACTGGAGAATTATTATTTTCCAAATTCTCACATACTTGACACTTGCGACTCATCTTAATTAGTCTAATGGATAAATGGAACTCTGTTATTGTTGACTGTGGGTGTTTAATATTTCGGATTTCTAGTTTTTGTGTACTTGTGTAGTTTGTGCTATAAGCAATGACTGGTACCGAAAACTTTTCCAAGTTCTTAATCAAGAAGTTGTGCTTGAAAATGTTATTTTATATGTATCCAACTTTTTGGCAAATTGGTAAATGTTACCAACTAATATTTGGCTTAAAGTTACGTTCGCGATAGCATTGAGAATTTCTTGACCAAGAACTTGGCCCGTGAAATACGGGCTTAAAATCTGTACACCCCAACATTAAGCGTTTGAAAATTTAAAAATCTCGAAACTATTTTTTTCCTTGGCCACTTTTCGTATCTCTAACTAGAAAGGCTTACTTTGTTGCACGATTGGCACACCCTCTATATTATATTAAATTCAAAATTAAAGCATTAGTACTGGATTCAACAACCATTTTTTTTTAATACCAGGTTGTGGGAGCTCTGGGCACTGAAACCAACCGCCCATCGTCAGCCGCCCAATGTGTTGCCTATATTGCAGTGACCGAGTTGCCACAGAGACAATGGCCAGACCTCATCTCGACATTGGTGAACAATGTGGTCAATGCTACTTCGGAAATGCAGAAAGAAGCTACTTTAGAAACTATAGGATATATTTGTTCGGTAAGTTCAAAGAAAAACTTGATGTAGATTTTATAATTAATTACCTACTTTTATAATACAATTTCACATTTTCGTTGTGAAATATTGATCAAAAAATTAAATAGTGAACTAATTCTGGCACTTAACCTTCATAAACCCGTGGTCAAAAACTTACATTAAATACCGATTGGGGTCCAAATGTACCCCAACATTTTTTTGGCTTATTATTTTTTTAATGTTATAATTAGGGAATATTAAAAATAAAACACATTCTGCTTATAAAAAAAATATATTTTTTCATAAAAAAGTTGTCAGGATGTAAACACATTTTGAAAAAATAATATGAAATGATTAGAAATAATAAAAACAGCTGGACCCCAAGCAACAAAACTCTCTATAATTAGTTACAATAAAAAGCAATTTATTCAAAATTTTGTATACCAATTTAGATATATATTTAAGAAACATAGATCGAAGGAAATTAAGTAAAAAAAATTATTTTAGAAAATATACCCAAAAATTCATTTCTGGGATACAGCTGTACCCCGCTCGGGTTTATGAAGGTTAAAAAGGAAACATATGTACATTACATACTATACATTATTTTTCGTTGTTCCGATTCATTTTTTGTTCTTATTAATAAGTAAATTAAAATAGTTTTTTTTTTGGCTACTTTCTACATAGGAAATTGATTCGGATGTTCTTATTTCCCAATCCAACGACATTCTGACTGCCATAGTTCATGGGATGCGGGTAGCAGAGCCAAGTAATCATGTCAGATTAGCCGCTACCCGAGCGCTGCTCAATTCCCTGGAATTTACCAAAGCGAATTTCGATCAGCCAACTGAAAGAAACTACATCATGGAGGTTGTGTGCGAAGCTACACAGTCACAAGACACACAAATTAAGGTAGGTGTCAAATTTTATTTTATTTATTTATTTATTACAATAATACATAGTACCAATAATATAGTAATGTGAACTAAAGTCTGTGTGTGCATACAGTCACTGAGTTAAACCAATCAAGCACTTTATACTTATACAGGCTCCCATATCTAGGGGGTTATACACAGCAGGAGATAGGAGACTTAAAAAAAAAAAATAAAAAAAAAAAGAATAATATAATAAGTATGTTTATGTTGTCTTCTATAAACTTATTCTTCAATCCCCTGAAGCTGAGCTTGTTAGGGGCAAATCTTATTTTTTGTTTTAGTATATAAAATCATAAATCATAAATATGCATTAAAAATCAAGTTTTAAAGTAAAATGTTAATTTATAGTATAAGCGCATTTTTTTTTTGAAGAAATATATTACCTATAATAAAATTATTAGTTTATAATTTTCAAGTAAAAAATATTACTTATATAAATTATTTAGAAATTCAGAACAATATTAATTAATTAAAGCATTTCTAAAAATATTTTCAAATTGTGTTTTTAATGAAATCAATTTTTTAATTTTTGTTGGTAAATAATCGTTTAAATAAAAACAAATATTTGAAATTTTTTTGTCCTATGGACTTATTTATTGTAGGTTTTATAGTTATTTCATTTTTATGACGTGTATTATGATTATGGTTTTGAAATTGTATAAGGTTTTTATTTTTAAATATATATATTAAGATGTTATAGATGTAAAGTTGTCTTTATGTTCAACTTTTTTGTTTTTGAATATAATTCTTTTGAAGAATCAAGATAACCTTTATTTAATATAATTTTTAGAAACCTTTTTTGTAATATTTCTAAATTTTTAACTAAAGTTCTATTTATTCCTCCCCAACCTAAAAATCCGTAATTTAAATGAGTTTTAAGGAACGCGTAATATAATATTTCCATGTCTTACATTTAAAAAATTTTTAATGTTTTTAAAAATCGGTAGTAAACTTCTTAATTTTTTAATTAAGTATTCTAAGTGAAAATTTAATTTACTGTCAAAAGTAATCCTAAATATTTTATTAACTTTAAAAATTTGAATGGCTTTATTTATTTGAATACTATTCATATTTCGTGGTAGGTTATTTAGGTTTAAAGTAAAAGGAATATAATTTGTTTTAATAAAAATCAATTGTTATCAAACCAATTTTTTTATAATTTTAAAACCTTTTTTAATTTTATTATTTAAGTTGTCCCAATTTAGGTCAAAATAGGTCATTTATGCTTAATTTCTTATGATAAAATATATACACAACAAAACGATAATGTATTTTTTGTTGTAGGTTACCGCCCTTGAATGTCTAGTAAAGATAATGTCATTGTACTATCAATATATGGAGCCATATATGGGCCCGGCCCTTTTCCCTATTACACTGGAAGCTATGAAATCAGAAAACGATGCTGTAGCTTTACAGGTAGGAAGAGTAGAACATTTTACAGTTATCATTAAACCCAGTAATTTTTCGTTTCCTATTTTCCTTTGTTAATATGAATAATCTCAAAAATTGCTTACATATAAAAAGCACAGAGAATTATTGCTATATAGTAAGATATATTTGATAATAGACCAGACTAGTGCTGACGTCGTTAAGTTGTGTCACTTGCATTATCCAAACAAACTTTTGTTGTGCCTAATTCATGTATAAGCTGTTTGATTTTTGTGGATATTTAATTTAACAAAGGGTTTTTAAGAGAATACGTAATAACAGTAAGTAAATCACACATGTTTTTAATTATTTCACTACACTACTTTCGACAAAAACACTGAAAAATAGTCAAATCAAAATACACTTTATTCTTATAAGAAGTACATCTTGTTAACAAAGCTTTGGACAGTATTAAAACTATTATGGAAATTACAATGGCGGCGTTTCCTTTTCTCTGGGCACACCGGTGCTAAATGTCCTTTTTCATTGCAAACATAACAAGAATGGTCTTTAAAAGCGCACTTGTCAGTGGCATGGTTTCTACGCCCACAAACAGCGCAGCTCGAACCTGGAAACCTCTGGAACCTCTGGAAGGAAGGTCGTCGAAATCCAGTACGACGTGCTTATGCATTTTGAAAATACTTCTCACCTCCTTGACTGTGAACTGTGAGTGAAGTGTAATTCAGCAGATTCCTCCTTGATGATACCTGAACCCGTAGCAGCGTTGAAGTAGGGTTGTGCAGCCGATTTTGTAGCTGCCAACTTAATTATTGCGCTAAATGTTGTCGTCTTTTTCTCCTCCATCAGACGATCTTGGACTGGTCCCTGCTCGTATCCAATTATGAACATATCTCTGAGAATCACTTGAAGTAATCCCGCTTCAATCACAACAGTCGTCAGTCACAGCCGGCAGCCAGACTTCTTAAACGCGCGGCCCATTCTTTAGCACTTTCCGAGGGCTGTTTTCGGCCTGTATAAAAAATATATCTATTACCAAAAACCGACAGGGTAGGTTTAAAATGTTCCGAAAGAAGCGTTATGAGTTGTCAAATGATTTATTCTCAGGTTCTTCCGGTATGCATAAATCAAAAACTAGTTTGCATCTTCACTTAATAAATTAAGAAGTATTGCTCGTTTACGATTACCGTCCGTAATGCTATTAGCCGTGAAATAGTTTTGAATTCGCTTCCTTAACAAAGATGACGCGTGACGTCGCACTAATGTGGTCTATAACATCATCCTTATGATTATTTGTGTATTTGAAAAATTTGTTTTTAAATAATTATGGGATTTTACGGTAAATTTAATTACGTCTTGACAATAAATAATAATTATTCTTAGTTCATCGTAAATAATTTTAAAACCACCAAGCTCATCACGTCTTTAAAGTAAAGGGTTACCCAAAGTATCCTATAAGGATTACATTGCTACTTCTTATTATCATATTCTGTCTGTACAAATGTCTTTTATTTGCCCTTATAAGGTCATTACTTAATAGGAAACTTTCCAATTTTTTTTTTCAATAATATGATTTAGTTAGGCCTGAAATAGTATATTACGTACCGAGGTGGAAAGTGTTTCATTACTGTCGAGAGATTAGATAGTTTACCGAGACGCGAAGCGTCGAGGTAAACTATATCTCAGAGACAGTAATGAAACTTTTCACCGAGGTTTGTATACTATTTTATTTACAACCACATCCAACATCCACTTCTTATTATTTTGAGTTCAAATAATTATTAAAAGGTAAATGTCATTTTGACTTTTCCATTGCAAAAGTAGACAGACATTTAGAATTTCAAATAACCGCAGGTGATAAAATAACGTAGGTAATAATACACATCAAGATGGCAAATATCATTTTTGGAATATGGTTTCCATGTCACTAAACAATATATTATTTTTTTAAAACGTTAGTGTCAAAGTTTTTACAAAACACCAAAAAAATGCTCTCAGATGAGGAATTTGATTTGGCTGCTACTCCCCCAGAAATTCGAGAAGCAGCAAAAATAGTAGAAGAAGATCTTCTGCCAACTAAAAGCCGCCCGAGATATGACAAGGCATATAACTGTTTTAAAGAATGGTGTATTGGAAACAAAGTTCAAAATCCTGGTTCTGAATCGGCGCTACTAGCTTATTTTAGTGAAAATGCCAAGACAAAGAAAATATCAACGCTTTGGTCAATATATTCAATGTTGAGGACCACTCTATCAATTAGGGAAAAAGTAGACATATCTAAACACGCAAAGCTATTAGCATTTTTAAAAAAGCAAAACAAAGGATACAAGCCGAAAAAATCGACCACACTGTCTATGGATAATATTGAAACATTTTTGGAACAAGCACCTATGGAATTTCTTGTTCAAAAGGTATTTTAGGCTAAAAGGTTGACTATTTCTATATTAACTTATTATTTTATACATTTGTAGGTCGCATTGGTTATTGGTGTCTCAGGCGCCTGCCGATCAGATGAATTATACAAAATGAAAACAACAGACGTTCACTTTTTAGAAGAAAAGGTCGCGATTGAAATACAAAATAGCAAAACGTACCAGCCACGATCATTTATGATAACTGATAATAAATGGATTGCACCACTTAAGGAGTACATAACTTTACGGAAAAATATACAGGATGGAAAGCTTTTTATGCAAATAAGATATGGAAAAATTAGTAAACAATGTATTGGGCACAACACTTTAAGTCAGTTTCCAAAAAAAATTGCAGCTTTTCTGAAGCTGAATACTGAAGGTTTTACTGGTCACTGTTTCAGAAGAACAGCGGCTACTTTGCTCGCAAATAACGGTGGCGATCTTATGCAAATAAAGCGGTTAGGAGGCTGGAAATCTAGCACAGTAGCTGAGGGATACATAGACAGTTCGGTTTCTACTCAGGTTAATACGGCAAAATTGATTTCAAAGCCAAGTTCAAGTTTTACTAACACTACTTTAACTTCAAATAATCATGAAATAAACCTTTCAAAAGAAGAATTTCAGCAAGGTTTAAACATATCTGTGACTGCCTACAATAATGCCAATGTAATATTTAATGTAAATAAGTAAAACATAAACCATGTTAATTTTTTGTTTTTTATAAATGTCATTTAGGTATAATTCATTTAAAGAAATAAAAAATAAAATTATTGTTGTTGAATTTGTGTAATGAGTTGTGTGTTGGTGTGTTTGTATATTATTTTGAGATATCGATTTTTATTAAAATTTAAAAAAAAAAAAATTTACTATTTTGAGATATCGATTTTTAATAAAATTACAAAAAATAACAATTTTACTTTCCACCCGGGTGGAAAGTGCTCACTTTCCACCCGGGTGGAAAGTAAAAGTCAAGAAACGTCAACTTTCCACCTTTCAAAGATAGGTGAAATGTCATTATTACATACATGGTTGTAAATAAAACGTATTCCCCAATTATTACTCCTTAAAAGTCAAAAATAACTTGGTAAAAATTCTTTAAAGTTTCGCGCGTGTCGAAAGCATTTCAAACGATCTCTAAAGCGCGCAAAGCCCGATGACGTCAGGGGGTATGACTTTTGGTCCGAGCAACCCAATTTGGATTGCCGTGTGTTATTGTTATTGTATTGTTGTTTTAAGGTCGTGTCGCTTGACGCGTGGATGTCAAATCTGACAAATCATCAAATTTATTGAAAACCTATAAACCTATTTTGTGGATGTCACACACAAATCTGACAAATGATACCCCTTGACGTCACGACTACTAGCAGCGCGTTTTTACCCGCTTGGAATAATTTGAATTTTGGGACATTTTAAAATCTTTCTAGCGGTCTTTTGGGACGAAATATGTTGTTTTTTTTGCTGTCATATGTTTTATGACAATATGTACCTATGATTTATAGAATTTTTTCCCCATTTAAAATTTTTGTCAAGTTCCCTATTGGGTTAATAAATTATTTTGGCTTATGTACACTCAATAAAGTAGATCATTCTTAGTAGTTTCCCATGAAAATTTTTTGTTTAAAGCCTAACCCTAAAGAAACCACCAATTTGAGTTGAATTACGTGAAGCAATTCGACCAAACATCGCGAGATGTTAAATAGTTCGTGTGAAAAGTTCGGGAGCTAAAAACTGGGATCGATCTTTACCTTATTTATGTCCTGGTTATATTATTAGTTCTATAAAATAAGTATTTCAATTTTTAAAGTCAATTAAACCTTAAAGGGTCTTATTGTTTACCTTTTTGAATACTGGCTAAAGTAAAGAATATCGAGAATTTTATTTTATAAACATCGGGACATACCTAAAGTATAAAATTTGTCATACACAAGCTAAAAAATAAAATAATATTTTCATACTATTTTCCCCGTGTATTTATTTTCCTGAACTATCACAGTCGCTTGGCTACTTACTTCGGCGTACTGTAAATGAGTGTCGAGCAACGATGCCGCGGCAAAATATGAGCAAGTCTGTAGGCAAAGCGTCGAGAGAGACAGAATTGTATCTTACCTATGCTAGAATGGCTCGATATCGAATTTCTTTTCACTGGCAATGGCCCTTAATAAATATTTACTATGAAGTTTTGAAGTTTAAAATAAATTTACTTATTGTGAAATTTTACATTTTTTAAATTTTTTTAGGGAATTGAGTTCTGGTCTAATGTCAGCGATGAAGAGGTTGATTTGGCCATAGAGGACACTGAGGCTCAAGAAGCTGGCAGGCCACCTTCAAGGTATAAAATTTGTTCTTTTAATTCCATTTTTTTAATATAAACTTTAATAAATATTTTCCAAAATTATTTCCCATGAATGTAATAATTTCATTTATACTATGCACGTATTATGTTGAATAATGATTTAATGTGAGTAACTGTAATATTTGAATGTTTGATCTAAATGTTAAGGAAATAAAACCTTTATTTATTTTTTTATTTTAGAGTATCCCGTCACTACGCCAAAGGTGCCCTTCAATTTATTGTACCGATTTTACTACAGAAACTTACCAAACAAGAGGAACTGGACGATGAGGACGATTGGAACCCGAGCAAAGCCGCCGGGGTTTGTCTCATGTTGCTTGCAACATGTTGCGAAGATGAAATTGTACCTCACGTGCTACCTTTTATTAAAGGTATGTATCTCGACTTAAGTTTGGCTACAGATACGCCACAAATGAATAAATATTAAATTTAAGGCCAGAATTTAGCAAAAAGTTTCATTTGGAAATAAAAAATCTGTCTAGTATTTCTATATAATTAAAAATTATCTGAAAAAAAGACCAACTTATGTTCAAATAGATAAAGAAAAAAGCTATCCAAAGGTATTTAAGTATGGTGTTCCTCAAGGAACAATTTTAAGACCATTGATTTTTAAAATTTATATTAACGACTTATTTAGTATAAATTCCGACGGATATATTCATAGTTTTGCAGATGATACTACAATTTTTTATACCGATACAAATTGGGAAAATTTAAAAAATAACATTAAAAAAGATTTTAAAATTATAAAAAATTGGTTTGATAACAATTTGTTAACAATTAATTTTAATAAAACAAATTATATTCCTTTTACTTTAAACCTAAATAACCTACCACAAAATATGAATAGTATTCAAATAAATGAAGACATTCAAATTTTTAAAGTTAATAAAATAAAATATTTAGGAATTATTTTTGACAGTAAATTAAATTAGAATTTTCACATAGAATACCTAATTAAAAAAATTAGAAGTTTACTAAAGATTTTTAAAAACATTAAAAATTTTTTAAATGTATGACATGGAAATACATATTATTACGCGTTAGTTAAAACTCATTTAAATTACGGAATTTTAGGTTGGGGAGGAATAAATAGAACTTTAGTTAAAAAATTAGAAATATTACAAAAAAGGTTTCTAAAAATTAAATACAATAAAGATGATCTTTATCCTTCAAAACAATTATATTCAGAAACAAAAAAGTTGAACATAAGACAACTTTACATTTATAACATAACTATTACACAACAAATAAAAACCTTATACAATTTAAAAACCATAATCATAATACACGTCATAAAAATGAAATACCCATAAAACCTAAAATAAATAAGTCCATAGGACCAAAAAATTTCAAATATTTATGTTTTTATTAAACGATTATTTACCAACAAAAATTAAAAAGTTGATTTCATTAAAAAAATTTAAAGTCGAAATAAATAAAAACATGGATATTAAAAACAGACAATTTGAAAATATTTTTAGAAATGCTTTAATTAATTAATATTGTTCTGAATAATTTATATACGTAATATTTTTTACTTAAAAATTATAAATTAATAATTTTATTATAGGTAATATATTTCTTCAAAAAAGATGCGTTTATACTATAAATTAACATTTTTACTTTAAAAAACTTGATTTTTAATGCATATTTATGATTTATGATTTTACATACTAAAACAAAAAATAAGATTTGCCCCTAACAAGCTCAGCTTCAGGGGATTGAAGAATAAGTTTATCGAAGACAACAAAAAACATATTTATTATATTATTAAATTTTAACTAAACTTATTATTATATGCATGGGTACGTATATTTTACTTCATCACTTGGCTGTGCGAGCGTCTATGTTTTTTTCTTTTTTTTTACAGACAACATCAAATCAGACAATTGGCGATTTAGGGATGCTTCTCTTATGGCCTTCGGATCGATATTGGGAGGTTTGGAAAATGCAACACTGAAACCTTTAGTAGAACAAGCCATGCCAACTCTTATTGAGCTTATGTACGACAGTAGTGTAATGGTAAGAATACTTTTGAATTTACATTTTTTTTTCTTTCCCTGCCAAGGCTCATTTATTTTTTCCAAAAAAATCACATTTGTTTATATCGAATGCTTGACTTATTGCAATAATGTAGGTAGTAAAATATAATTCATTAAAAATATAAGGAAAGTCAATATAATTAAAATAATACTTTAAATATTAATACCTAATAAAAATAGAAATATTTAAATATGTATATAGTTTACTGAATTTATTTCCCATGTCTCTTTCCATTCTGCAGATAAATGTTATATCAGAATATCAAAGCACGCAATATAATAAAACCAATAAACATTCTTTAGCTTTCATTTTTATTTTTTTAAGAATAATCGTAAAAGAAAATGCATATTTAAATATTTGTTAGTTTAAATTTTAGTTTTCCCTTTTTTAATTAGGTACATATTTTCTTAATTACCATTTTAAAACGTTTTGTATTAAAAATTTTAATTCTTTGGGTATTTAGTTTTAAAATTTCATTTCATGATAATAAATGCCGATCTGTTTTATTTGATTGTGTCCAACTTTTAATTTTAAATCACTTCTGTATAAATTCGTTTTCTTTCTACCATCAATAAAGAGTTGCTTATACATACACAAAAAAGAAGATTTTGTCAATTTATGACTACACATCCATATTGCGATTATTTTCAAGTCATGATTTATAAAATTTTGTATAATATCATTTGCATTAGTAATATACCGGGTGTTTCTCAAAAGACGTTCACCCCTATAACTTTTTTATATTTATAGATATTAAAATGAAATTTTGAGATAATGCATAAGAGATGAGTCTGCCTTTATTGGCATAATTTTCAATTTGTTAGCACTTCCGGTTTGACCGGAAGTAACCTTGACTTTGATATTTTAAATGGGACATCTTGTATATTTTTACTTATTTGGGTTCAGCATAACATTATGAGTAAAATTACACCTCACTTGTCATTTTTTGACGTGTTATAACATCTTTATGTTTAGTTTTTATTTTTAATTTAGAGTGCTATAAATTAATTAAATGTTAATTTATAGTCAAGTCTTGGGTATATGAAACTTTAAATTATGTCATAATAATTGACTTTCTAAGTTTCACAAGCTTTTAAAAAATGAAATTTTGTTTTCTTGACGTTTATCCATTTTTTCAAATGGAACGATGGTGGTTCACTAGAATATTTAAAACGAGCATTTTTTTTCCAACAATTTAATACCATACACTCCTATGCTAAGGCTTAAAATTGACACTGAAAAATTTGCCTTAAATCCCAATCGCAAATTTAAAAGCGTTATATCAATAAACCAAAAATTTCTTGAAATAAATTCTCTAGCTTTAATAGTTAAAACCTTAACACTCTTTTTAATCATATTGTCTTTTAGGTGAGAGACACAGCTGCTTGGACTTTTGGCAGAATATGTGAGATAATTCCAGAAGCTGCCATTAACGAAACATTCCTGAAACCCCTTTTAGAAAGCTTAATAACTGGTTTAAAAGCTGAACCCAGAGTGGCAGCAAATGTTTGTTGGGCTTTTTCAGGTAATTTATGACATTTCTTTTATTTCTCTACACTTGTACCCCCTTATTTACTAAACTTTTTATATAGTTACATGTACAGTGTCACCAGTAAAGTCCGCATCATATGAAATTTTTTTTTATTAATAGCTTTATTCGAAATTTGACTTTGGCATCAAGCTCTGCTTTGATCGAGATGAAAATTAAGCAAAAAAATAGTAGTCACGTGATTCGCATTATCTGTCAAATTTTAATTTTTCAAAAAAATAATTTAAAAGTGGGGTTATTTTTGAAAATATCGAAAAAAGTTATTAGAAAAAGTTTTTTTAAATGCAGTTTCTAGCGCACATGCAATTTCAGCCGCATAAGATAATTTTCATTTTTTACCTATATTTTGTAAACTGCACCACTTTTGCAAAATAAGACTCAACGCAACTTACATAAAACTTCTTAGTTTTGACAATGCTTTATTTCAGATACATTTTCTTTAAAGCAGCGCCACCTTAAATGTGTGTTTTTCTACAAAATCAAAATTGGGCTATTAAAATTTGGTCGTATGTGATGCAAAGTTTATTTGTTTTGAACCCTGTATAAGGTAACTTCATAAAATAAGTATTTTTGAAAACGTAGTTTGTGGTTGAAAGTAATACACGTTAACGTTATTATGACATAGCTTAATAATAAATTATAATATAGGGGTCTTAAATTAAATCGTTGAAAATAGATAAACTTTACGTTGTTAAACTAAAATTTATTTTCCACTTAAAAAACGCTTTACTGAAGACACTGTGTCCTTTTTTGTCTTAATATTAAGGTGTATTACTTTCAGACACAAACCACCTTTTCAAAAATACTTATTTTATGGAGTTACCTTATACAGGGTCAAAAACAAATAAAGTTTGCATCACATACGACCAATTTTTAATAGCCCAATTTTGATTTTGTAGAAAAACACACATTTAATATGGCGCTACTTTAAAGAAAATGTATCTGAAATAATAAACTAAGAACTTTTATGTAAGTTGCGTTGAGTCTTATTTTGCAAAAGTGGTGCAATTTACAAAATATAGGTAAAAAATGAAAATTATCTTATGCGGCTGAAATTTTGCATGTGGACTAGAAACAGCATTTAGAAAAACTTTTTCTAATAACTTTTTTTCGATATTTTCAGAAATAACCCCACTTTTGAATTATTTTTTTTTAAAAATTAAAATTTTACATATAATGCGAATCAGGTGACTACTATTTTTTTGCTTAATATTCATCTCGATCGAAGCAGAGCTTGATGCCAAAGTCAAATTTCGAATAAAGCTATTAATAAAAAAAAATCCCATATGATGCGGACTTTACTGGTGACACTGTATGTCAAAAAGAATATTTCAACCATTTTAAAATCTACCGAATATAATTTTTTGATTTTCATCCCTACAATACAATACCATACTAAATATTTATTGGTTCCAAATAAATTTCCATTAATTGATGACACACATTTTGGTCGAAGGCAAACTGGTGATCGATTTTGATTATCTTTTAGATTAATTAAAATATCTAGAGCCTTATCACCGCCAGTAGCTGTTTTTGGTCTGTCTGTCCTATGTTTGTCTTTGACACATCCAGTTTTCTTTAAATTTCTTAATCAGTTTGCTTACACATGATTGTGTCATTGCAAGCCGATTAATATAAATCTGACCAAATAACTCGCATTCTTCTTGTTGTGTTTTCTTGCGGTCACCACGTCCAACCAGCATTAGCTTCTCATTTTTTTTTCAGGTAAGGCCACCATCCAAATTCCTAGTTTTTGAAATCCTGCGAATGAAAATTTATTAAACCTTTATCACCTGATTTCAACGCTGTTTTATCACCTTTCTAATTTTCAAAAACGTAATAATTAACCTAATTTCAGGGTTAGCAAATATGATGATATTTATATAAATATCCAAATATCCGATACCTATACAGGGTGATTGGTAATTCGATGCATTCCTCGCAGGAGGTTATAGTAGAGGTCATTTGTGATTTTTTTTTCTAATTATGACCTATTCCGAAAATGCTTGGTTTTCGAGTTATTTTAAATTTTGTTTTTTTTTCAAAAACGCATACCTTTACGCTTTTCGTAAAATTCTTTAAAATTAAATACGGCTCTGATACCTCAATAAGTTCACTAGCAATAATTATGATATGTCAAATCAAATTCTACACGCTGAAAAAGAACAAACAAGTTATTAGTGAGCAAAATATTTGCATAATTAAATTTAACAATAATATATAAAATGTTTTCAGGCTTAGCTGAAGCGGCGTTTGAAGCAGCAGCTTGTGAAGTAGCTGGCGGGGATGACACTGCGCCCGAAACCTATTGTTTATCCCAGTATTTTGAATTTATAGTACAAAGGTATGTGTATGTAGTTATGCAGATGATACTACAGTTTTTTATACCGATACAAATTGGGACAACTTAAATAATAAAATTAAAAAAGATTAAAAAATCGGGTTGATAACAATTTGTTAACAATTAATTTTAATAAAACAAATTATATTCCTTTTACTTTAAACCTAAATAACCTACCACGAAATATGAATAGTATTCAAATAAATGAAGACATTCAAGTTTTTAAAGTTAATAAAATAAAATATTTAGGAATTATTTTTGATAGTAAATTAAATTGAAATTTTCACTTAGAATACTTAATTAAAAAATTAAAAAGTTTACTACCGATTTTTAAAAACATTTAAAAAAATTTAAATGTAAGACTTGGAAATATTATATTACGCGTTAGTTAAAACTCATTTAAATTACGGAATTTTAGGTTGGGGAGGAATAAATAGAACTTTAGTTAAAACATTAGAAATATTACAAAAAAGGTTTCTAAAAATTATATTCAATAAAGATTATCTTTATCCTTCAAAAAATTATATTCAGAAACAAAAAAGTTGAACATAAGACAATTTTACATTTATGACATCTTAATATATATATTTAAAAATAAAAACCTCATACAATTTAAAAACCATAATCATAATAGACGTCATAAAAATGAAATAACCATAAAACCTAAAATAACTAAGTCCATAGGACAAAAAATTTCAAATATTTATGTTTTTATTTAAACGATTATTTACCAACAAAAATTAAAAAATTTAATTCATTAAAAAAATTTTAAGTCGAAATAAAAACATGGATATTAAGAACAGCCAATTTAAAAATATTTTTAGAAATGCTTTAATTAATTAATTGTTCTGAATAATTTATATAAGTAATATTTTTTACTTAAAAATTTTGAATTAATAATTTTATTATTGGTAATATATTTCTTCAAAAAAAAACTGCGTTTATACTGTAAATTAACATTTTTACTTTAAAACTTGATTTTTAATGCATATTTATGATTTATGATTTTACATACTAAAACAAGAAATAAGATTTGCCCCTAACAAGCTCAGCTTCAGGGGACTGAAGAATACGTTTATAGAAGACAACATAAACATATTTATTATATTATTAAATTTTAAATAAACTTATTATTATTATTTTTATTATTATTATTTTGTGTTGGGTATGTTATTGTATGATGTATTAACACAATATGAAAACTAAAGTTTATTATTATTATTTTCTTTTAGGTTATTAGAAACTACAGACAGACCCGACGGAGCGCAAGCCAACCTTAGGCCCGCCGCCTATGAAGCCCTCATGGAGATGGTTAAAAACTCGCCCAAAGATTGTTATGTAACAGTACAAAAGACTACCATGGTAATCTTGGAAAGATTACAGCAAGTACTTCAAATGGAGTCTCACATAAGCAGTCACAGCGATCGATCGCAATTCAACGATTTACAATCGCTTCTCTGTGGTACCCTTCAGTCCGTACTGAGGAAAGTAGTTCCTGAAGATGCACCACAGATATCAGATGCCGTTATGACTGCTCTGTTGACGATGTTCAATTCAAATAAGAGCGGCGGCGTACAGGAAGACGCACTCATGGCTGTATCGACCCTTGTCGAGGTCCTAGGCGAGGGTTTCCTCAAGTATATGGACGCTTTTAAACCGTTCTTATATCTAGGTCTTAAGAACCACCAAGAGTACCAAGTGTGCGGTACCGCAGTAGGTCTCACCGGGGACATTTTCAGAGCGTTAAAATTCAAGGCTCTACCGTATTGCGATGAAATAATGACGCTGTTATTGGAGAACTTGGGAGAGCCGACGGTGCACAGGAGCGTGAAACCGCAGATTTTGTCGGTTTTCGGAGATATAGTGCTGAGTATAGGACCCGAATTCAAAAAATATCTTGATGTTGTTTTGGCTACTTTGGCTCAGGCGTCGCAAGCACAGGTAAAGGCACGTGCTTTGGTTTGTAGTTATTTTTAACGACTTCTATGTTATAATCTAGTATTTATCAGCTTAGAATGTAATTGCCGCCGTTGTCATATCTTATCCTAGTAACATTATGTTTACACAACTTTAACTTTGGTCGGGACCGACCTTCACATTTTTTATTATTATTTGTAAGTTTCCGCACTTGGAACCCTTTTTCTAAAAAACACAAATATTCCTAAAAAATAAACTTGATTTTAAACTTCATAAATCAAAATCGTAATGTGGCGGCTCTGCGTGTTTCCAAGGTTACCGAATGAAAGAATAACAGACAGACGGGTCGGAAAGAGATACGCCGGTGCAAGGTGTAAGAAAAATATGCCTATTACAATATTCTATTTGAGGTGCCGCACATACCGGGTGTTTCTCAAAAGACGTTCACCCGTATAACTTTTACGTTTTTTAGATATTAAAACGACATTTTGAAATTATGGATAAGAGGTAAGTCTGCATTTATTGGCATAATTTTTAATTTGTTAGCACTTCCGGTTTGACCGGATGTGACCTTGACATTGATATTTTGAATATATGCAACTTGCGTACAAGGATTATTTCTTCCAACTTGCGTACACGGGTAGGTAGGTCCCGCGAACCAGGTAAAACTGCAAGAGTACATTATTCCAACTTGCGTACATACACAAATATTAGAAGCTTATAAACAAACTAAGGACATAAAAAATGCTCTGATAACAACGAACAAACCGGTTGCCAATACACCTTTTAGAACCGATTGGAGAGGGCGTATTATTACGGTCCGTTTAAAACTCTGTGTATGTGAAGACATAAAAAAATGCTCTGATAACAACGAACAAACCGGTTGCCCAATACACCTTTTAGAACAGATTGGAGAGGGCGTATTATTACGGTCCGTTTAAAACCCTGTGTATGTACGCAAGTTGGAATAATGTACTCTTGCAGTTTTACGTGGTTCGCGGAACCTACCTACCCATGTACGCAAGTTGGAAGAAATAATCATTGTACGCAAATTGGACGTAGGCAAGTTGGAGGATACCGATATTTTAAATGGGACATCTTCTATATTTTTACTTATTTGGGTTCAGCATAACATTATGAGTGAAATGACACCTCACTTGTCATTTTTTGACGTGTTATAACATTTATATGTTAATTTTTTATTTTCAATCTAGAGTGCTACAAATTAATTAAATCTGTTAATTTATACTCAAGTAGTATATGAAAATTAAAAGTATTGTCATAATAATTGACTTTCTACGTTTTACAAGCTTTTAAAAAATGAAATTTGTTTTCTTGACGTTTACTCTATTTTTCCAAATGAAACGATGGTGGTTCACTAGGATATTTCAAGCGAGCATTTTTTTCCCAACAATTTGATACCATACACTCCTATGCTATTTGAAAATTGACACTAAAAAGTTTGCCTTAAATCCCAATCGCAAATTTAAAAGCGTTATGCATTATTGCCGCCTTTCTTTTCTAAAGAAATATAAAGGCTACTTTGAAAAACAATGGAATGGTTTTGAAAAGCGATATGGCTTTAATTTAAAGTTGTAATGTCATTATTTTATAAAACATACAATCTTGCGGCTTCAGAAGAATTTTTCTGGTCACTCCAAAAATTAGGAGCATATCAGTTTGTTCATTTCTAATAAAACTAACCATTTTATTTAATTTACAATGTAAGTTTAATAAAAACGAATGACATTACAATTTTACTATACATATACTACTTGACATACAATTTTACTATACATATACTACTTGACATAAATTAACAGATTTAATTAATTTGTAGCACTCTAGATTGTAAATGAAAAATAAACATAAAAATGTTATAACACGTCAAAAAATGACAAGTGAGGTGTCATTTTACTCAGAATGTTATGCTGAATCCCAATAAGTAAAAATATACAAAATGTCCCATTTAAAATACCAAAGTCAATGTCACTTCCGGACAAACCGGAAGTGCTAACAAATTGAAAATTATGCCAGTAAATGCAGACTCATCTCTTATGCATAATCTCAATATTTCATTTTAATACCTATAAATACAGAAAAGTTATAGGGGTGAACGTTTTTTGAGAAACACCCGGTATTTTACCTATTGAGCTTTTCCTGCTAAAAAGGTTAGATGCGGAATATATATCTGTTGTGTACATAATATGGCCATTTATATTTTATATATCAATGTCTCATCAATTCAACAATTGTCTGTGTCAACGAGTCGTTGGCAAATATGTTTGACATATGACAATGGTGGCCATTACATTCTTATTTGGTAAATGCTATAGTAGTATATTGTATAACGAGCATCAAATAGTACTAATTTTTCACGAATATGAAAGTTACGCATAGGCCAGAGGCCGATGCTGCAAACATACTAGTGCACAGTTCAAGGTATATCTTATATTTTTTACGACTAAGCTAGCAAATCAAAAATTTTAAACTCGTGTACACTTTACTGCAAATATAAACAAGTTTTACTCAATTTAAAGAAATAGTCCATAAAGTGTAGTGGTAAGTTCAATGGAAAAATATAAAACACTTAAGTATTTCTCAACTAATATTTTTTTACTTGGGTGAATTTATTTCATTTTTAGTTATGAACAAAAAACGATTTTGTTTAACTTTTGTTTGTAAAAGTTTATTTGAGAAAGAAGTATTTGTAAATCATTATTAATACATACATTTCTCCGAAAGTTTTAGCAACATAAATAATTGTTTAGATAATGGACTACTTCCGTAAAATTTAAATAATAATTGTTGTTTCATCTATTTCATTATTTAACCATAATCATAATTTACGTCATAAAAATGAAATAACCATAAAACCTAAAATAAATAAGTCCATAGGACAAAAAAAGTTCAAATATTTATGTTTTTATTTAAACGATTATTTACCAACAAAAATTAAAAAATTGATTTCCTTAAAGAAATTTAAAGTCGAAGTAAAAACATGTATATTAAAAACATACAATTTGAAAATATTTTTAGAAATGCTTTAATTAATTAATTAATTAATATTGTTCTGAATAATTTAATATTTATTACTTAAAATTTATAAATTAATAATTTTATTATAGGTAATATATTTCTTCAAAAAGAACTGCGTTTATACTAATTAAAATTGACATTTTTACTTTAAAACTTAATTTTTAATACATATTTATGATTTATGATTTTACATACTAAAACAAAAAATAAGATTTGCCCCTAACAAGCTCAGCTTCAGGGGGATTGAAGAATAAGTTTATAGAAGACAACATAAACGTATTTATTATATTATTAAATTTTAAATATACTTATTATTATTATCTACAAAGAGCTTTATATTGCCCTTTAAGTTTAATTTGGAAACGAAATTAATGTAAATTAAGAATAAATAATGGACCTAATATTGATCCTTGTGGAACTCGACATAATATTTTTTTTCCAAACCTATTCGTCAAATTGTTTACAATAGCTTAAATAATTTTGAAGTAATTTGTATGTATTTTCCATTATCCCAATACTGTATAATAATTTTCTTAATAAAATGCGATAGTTTACGGTGTCAAAAGCCTTACACAGATCTAAGGATAGTAAGCAGCATTTTTTATTGCATTAACTTGATGTTATGATATATCCTACAGCTATGTCTGTATACTTAGATCTGGGTAAGCCATACTTTTTAACGAAACCCAATTTTGGCTCTCCAGAAAATCTCATAATTAATTATTTTTTTGTAATATTTTTGAAAATGTTGGTTAAATGGATATTGGACGATAATTACTTCATTTAAATCTTTTGTGAGTTTTAAATAAAAATGTTACTTTTTCCAATTTTTCTCAACAAATTCCTGTTTTTTTTTAAATGCAGTAATTTCATTTTTTAAACACTTATTACTACATCCGAAACATGTAAAAAATTCCTAGTTTGCTTAAATTAAAATATATTAGTGGAGAAAGACTCAAAATGTCTTCCATTGAAGTTTTAATCAGTTTCTAGCTTGTTGATTATTGATTTATGGCAGTAAAATTTAAACAATTTTTGAGTTTTCCATAACGGAACATCCGCAACTAGTTTTTAAATATGTATCTTTGCATTTATCAATAGAACAAAGGTCAAACGTATAAAAACTCCTTCAGCACCTAAATTAAGACATTTTTGGAAATATATTCTATAGCTAGAATCAGACCTTTGGACAGTCAAAACTTTGAACAATGTTACTTAATGATAATCAAAAAAGTATTATTTTTGTCCATCATTTTTTTAAAATTCTGTGGATAATATTTTCATTTTTTTTTTCTCCAGGTGGACCGATCAGACTTTGACATGGTCGACTACCTCAACGAACTTCGCGAAGGTGTTCTGGACGCGTACACGGGAATTATACAAGGTTTGAAAGGCGATGGGCCTGGACCCTCGCCAGATGTAACCTTGTTGGAACCTCAGATACCTTTTATAGTCCAATTTATTACTGTCGTTGCCCAAGATACTGAGCATTCAGATGGAACTGTGGCTGTCGCAGCAGGTAATAAACCCCATTAATGATTATAGTGTGAAAAATTTAATTTATGAATTTATGGCACTTAAATATGACCATCTTATTTATTTATTTAATACATTTTAAATGTATCAAATTAGAAAACGATTTACTAAAACAAGAAGTTATGAAATATAAAAAGGAAATTAATTTTTTAACTACAAACGTGGATATTGAACAACAAAATAAAATTATAAATAATATTGAAATTAAAGGAATTCAAAATCAAGAATTTAAAAATGATGGGAATATAGCAAAACAAGTTTTAAACAAAAGCAATATTAATGATACAACGAAAAAAATTTTAAAAGGAAGGAATCAACGATATCATTCAAATTAATTTTAAAAATCAAAAAACAAAAGAAGTTCTTAAAAAAACAAAAGATTATTTCAAAAAAAATGGAAAAATCGCTAGTTAAAATCTTAATCTACCAGGACCAAAAACAAATATTTATATCAATGAACATTTAACAATGAGAAACCAATTTTTACTTGGAAAAGCTAAAGAGAAAATTTAACTACAAATTTATATGGTGCAAAAATGGAAAAATATTTGTCAGGAAAAATGAAGAAAAATAAATAATTCAAATTACAAATGAAGAACAAATAAAAAAACTTAAAATCATTTTACCCATATTTGGGCATAATAAAATCATACAATGGTCTTTACTAGTAATTTTTTTTATAAATTATATTATATAATTTATATTATTCACTTAGAATACTTAATTAAAAAATTAAGAAGTTTACTACCGATTTTTAAAAACATTAAAATTTTTTTAATAAGACATGGAAATATTATATTACGCGTTAGTTAAAACTCATTTAAATTACGGAATTTTAGGTTGGGGAGAAATAAATAGAACATTAGTTAAAAAATTAGAAATACTACAAAAAAGGTTTCTAAATATTATATTCAATAAAGATTATCTTTATCTTTCAAAAGAATTATATTTAGAAACAAAAAAGTTGAACATCAGACAACTTTACATTTATAACATCTTAATATATATATTTAAAAATAAAAACCTTATACAATTTAAAAACCATAATCATAATACACGTCATAAAAATGAAATAACCATAAAACCTAAAATAAATAAGTCCATAGGACAAAAAAATTTCAAATATCTATGTTTTTTATTTAAACGATTATTTACCCTTATTGGCGTTGTGGTCTACTGGTCAGTGCAGCGGCCTCACAGATCGATGGTCCCGGGTCGATCCCCGGTGCCGACAACGTCGATGGTAAATTTAGAATTTGGTTTAAGAGGTGCGCCGTCTTTCGGAAGAGACGTTAAACTGTGGGCCCCGTGTCATGGATGTTGGCACGTTAAAGAACCCTACCCTCGACAAAGAGGGATTCGGCAAAATTACCAGATAGTGTGTGACAAATTCCCTGGCGTCGGTGATTGGCCTCGTTGCGGAAATAGGCAGACGTAAAAAAAAAAAAAATATTTACCAACAAAAAAAAACATGGATATTAAAAACAGACAATTTGAAAATATTTTTAGAAATGCTTTAATTAATTAATATTGTTCTGAATAATTTATTAATATTTTTTACTTAAAAATTATAGATTATTAATTTTATTATAGGTAATATATTTCTTCAAAAAAAACTGCGTTTCTACTATAAATAAACATTTTTACTTTAAAACTTAATTTTTAATGCATATTTATGATTTTACATACTAAAACAAAAAATAAGATTTGCCCCTAACAAGCTCAGCTTCAGGGGATTGAAGAATAAGTTTATAGAAGACAACGTAAAAATATTTATTATTCCTAAATTAATGGTACATCCGAAAGCAGGCGATTCTTTGGCATATTTCATAAATAAAATGTTATATAAACATGGGACCGAAAAAGCTTCGTTTCCGAGATACAGGGTGTTAATGATAATTAAATGGGTTATGTGTTTCCAGGAATGTGCATTAAAATGATTTTTATTTTTTACTCGAAAATGGTACACCGTAAGAAAATAAGTCAAGAGACCGAATTTGCTCTAAATTAGACAGCAATTTCAAAAATATTAAATGCAAGCCCCGCACGGACGCCACTGCTAAAATTTAAAAAAATTATTTTACACCAAAAAATGCCTTTCGATGCTCAAAAGACGTGTACCCAATTTCATAAAAATATCTAGAGTGGTTTGAAAATGGCCATAAAAAAATATTTTTTTTATTAAAATGTTAACACCCTGTATCTCGGAAACGAAACTTTTTCGGTCGCATGTTTATATAACATTTTATTTATGAAATAAGCCAAAGAATTGCCTACTTTCGAATGTACCATTAATTTAGGAACACCCTGTATTATTAAATTTTAAATAAACTTATTATTATTATTATTATTTCCTTATTAAGAATGTTATTCTGAATGATCATATTGTTATTATAGTCTCCACATGTTGTCTTTCGGTACCAGATCTTTATATCAAGTTATACGATGATAATGTTTTTTTTTTCAGGTATTGTAGGTGACCTATGCACAGCGTTCGGCGCGCCAATGTTGCAACTTTTAGATCTAGAACCAATTAACGAAATGTTGGCGCAAGGCAGGAGATCGCGAGTTTCCCGCACAAAGACTTTGGCCACATGGGCGACCAAGGAGCTTAGGAAATTGAAGAATCAGCAACAGGCAACGGCGCCTGCGGCCAGCTGGTAAGTCGAAATGCGATTCGGTCATATATCTTTTTGTGTAGGCTTTCCAAACTAGCAAAGCACGTATGTAGAGGCATTTACATGTAGGTTAAATTATCTTGAATATTGCTAAGGATGAGCGCCCCACTGAGCTGATATTGGCCAGCGATACAATCTATACAGGGTGCTACAAATTCGTGTACGTACCGGGTGGTCAAATAAGCGAGGACGTCGGCTTTATCTCGGAAACCATTAATCGTACAACTTTCGGAAAGATTTTTTTATGAGTAAAGTGGTCAAGAGAAATTGCTGGAAATTACTTTTAAGTTTCTCAGGTGGCCGCTAGAGGGCGTAATGCTAATGCTCAACTAAGAAAGCGAAGGTTTATTCGTAATATGCCTAGTTAAGCCCTATTGAAAATATATTGGTTGTAAACTTGCGAAAGTTATGAACAACTTTCGTTTAACATTTATTGCTCCAAATCCTTAAATAAAGGGGTGGGGGGAAGTCAAACATTTTTTGGGAAAAAATTAAGCAACTTCGGTTATGGTCAACGAAAATTATCAAATTTAGTCTCGTTTAAAAGAGATTCAATTGTTTTATCATTTGCATTACAATACATATTGTTTTAGTTTCTGCGGTAGTCGCTAGAGGGGGCCGTTGGAAATCTCCTTGAAATTTACGTTTTTTCTTCAAAATTTTAAATGAAACCCTATGACGAATTTTACATAGTGAAAATGACAACTAAAATTGAAAGAAGTCAGTAAAAACCGCAAGTTGTTATCTCTTTTCTAGACAAAGATATTATCAAAACATTCTAAAAATAGAAAGATTTGAATATCGATATTTAAATGAATAATATAGTAACGAGATTATATTATAACTGTCACGGAGTTTTAACTATTTGTTACTCATAAAACATAGTTTTTAGGTTTTGTCACTTTTAAAATAAATATTAATGTTAACTAATAGTATGAGAAGCTGTGAAACAAAAATTGTAAAACATACAACAAAAATCGTAATTTAAAAACATAATTCAATTAAATCATTGATGAGGAATGGTTCGCTAATGCCTTCCTAAACGTTCAAACTGTTTCCCATCATTTTCAATGCAAGATTCCACCCTATTTCTGCCATGGAAAGTACGGCAATTTGAATTCTATCAATCATGTCTTCTCTTGTAGGTATTCTTTGAAAAGCAATATCTTTTAGTCTCCCCCACAAATAAAAATCCAAACACGTTAAATCAGGTGACCTGGCTGCCCATGAAAATAAACTTCCTCTTCCTATTCATCCACCTATCAGGAAATGATGCATCTAAAAATTCCCGAACGTTAGCCGCAAAATGCGCAGGACATCTATGGTGTTGAAATATTATATTTTGTCTTGTTTGTATTGGAACATTTTCCAGGAGCGGTGGTAGTTCATTTCTTAAAAAATTGAGATACCTCTGGCCTTTAAGCGTTTCATTAAATATAAATGGCCCAATAATTCTTCCTCCTAATATTCCACACCAAACGTTTACGCTTTTAAGCCTCGAAATAAGCAACTTCGCCTCAATTTAACTATTTTCGTATCTCTTACAGTTTTCGCCCATGAACCTGTATGTACGCCCACAAATTCGTAGCACCCTGTATATATTTATAATTCACATTATGTTGGTGCGATTGTCTTCAATGACACATTTACACATGTAATAATACCAGCAAAAACTGTAGTTTTTTTTTTCTAATAAACAACATTTTGATGGCAATTACTAGACTTTGACGTTAAGTTATTTTATTAGGACTTTTGTAATGCAGGTTTAACCTGTCAAAAAGTGATATTTCGATCATCACCCACCCGTATTCACTAATGAATTTTAAATTGAAATTATCAAACGTAAGTCATAGTTCATAGTCAGCTCATGGTGGTAGCTGGGGACGTAAAAAGATAGAACAGTGTATACACGTAGTTTGGATTCTACGCTAAACTGTAGGTCACGTTTGGCTGACTACCCAGGCGATAGGGATACATAAGGGGCCTCATAGGCCTTAGTATACTCAGGCTCTTCCACCCCTGCTTAAAAAAATCAAAGTCAAAATATGCTTTATTGCCTGAAAGTATAAATACTTAATTGACGAAGCTTTTTGTCAACAATAACAATACAATATAATAACTAACGTTTGAAATATTGGAATGAAAAATGCAAATAATTATGACAGATTACCATCATCATATTTATTAAGTATAAAGCTTTATTTAATAAATATATTTAACAGTTTTTTTGAAACATTTTAAAATTTGACATTTTTATAATGTAAACTGGAAGACTATTAAAAAAAATTTAAATCATACATTATAGACAACTTTTTTGTTTGTTATAAAAAAATATATTTACAGTGAAAGACTTGTTCCGACACTCTAATCATAGAACTGTTAAATTAGGATGGTTTTAAATTTAGATCTCTTTAGTGAATACGAATGTAAATATAGAAAAAGAAAAGCACAAAGTCTTTCTCCACAATTTTTATTTGAAAAACTAGGCGAACCTAGAATAATTCATAATACATTTTAATCGACATGTTTCGAGTGTAGAAACACTCATCATCAGGAAAACGAAGGAAATGATACAATGCTGATGTTGTTAGCGGTAGAGAAAATAACAAGTGAAACTAAGCCGTAATGGAGCTTTCAATGGTACATACAAGGAGTGAAAAATTTGAATAGTCAAAAAAAAGAAAATATTTCTGCACACTGAAAAGTCAAGGACCATTGCCAAGCCACTGTCTTGGGTGGGAAATAAAGACAGTGGCTTGGCAATGGTCCTTGACTTTTCAGTGTGCAGAAATATTTTCTTTTTTTTGACTATTCAAATTTTTCACTCCTTGTATGTACCATTGAAAGCTCCATTACGGCTTAGTTTCACTTGTTATTTTCTCTACCGCTAACAACATCAGCATTGTACTATTTCCTTCGTTTTCCTGATGATGAGTGTTTCTACACTCGAAACATGTCGATTAAAATTTATTATGAATTATTCTAGGTTCGCCTAGTTTTTCAAATAAAAATTGTGGAGAAAGACTTTGTGCTTTTCTTTTTCTATATCATTTAACTCCACTTTGAGTATGGACTACTTCCTCAAAACGAACGTGAATGTTACCAGAAATCCAGATAGCCCATTAGTACTTGTTTATTATGTGGCAAACCTATGCCTTAAACATTATACCCTCATTTCATGTTATTTTAGGTGTTTTTTTAATAATTAAGAATAAATTTGGTAACTTTTGATTTGTTATCTATTGGGCAACTTAGATTTTCTAACCTCAATAACTTTGAAAACAAGATCCAACATTTTTGATACAAGATAGTCAACTCTTTTTACCCCACTTTACTTTTTTTGATAAATAGTACACAAAATTGGGGTTTCCGATGTTAATAACTCTGAAACCAATTCACTCAACATTTTTGGCAAAAAAATTTGCGGCGCTACATTTCATCTTCTCTTACACTTTTCCATATATTTTTAAAAATGTCTTGTCCACCTCATAGACATATACCTTTAGACCAGCAAACAATCTGCACGAAAGTGGCAAATTTATGGCCTCTTGCATGTAAACAAAGCCGACCAGATGTGGGCATGCGCACTGCAAAATTTTCAAGTAACGAATGGAAAGATAGCCAGGTCCGTGATATAAAATTTAAAATGTTACTAAACGCTTAATCCTGGGTGCACGTGCACAGATTTTAAGCTCGTGTTTTACGGGTAAAGATATTATTGTGAAGGTTAACTTATAATTTATTTTCACGTGTAAACAGCTAAAATTATCTTAAAAGTTCTTGCCACAATTTATTACTAAGAAACTGGAACTTGTTCTAATTTTTTTACCAAGTTGGAGGAAAAGCTAGTGATTTCTGGTGTTTTTGTAGTGGCTACCTATTAGAATTTGAGGGTGGAAAATTATTTTTAATGTTTTGTTTTTAAAATTTGTTTAAAAACGACTCGCCGTCGTGATTTTAGTTCAAAAGGCAAAAGAACAAGTCAATTAAACTTACCTTATCAAATCGAAAATACCGTGCGAGGAAAAATTATTTGCATCAAAGAGGGCTTGAATTAAAAAACGTAGCGCTTGGTTTAGATCACAATGATATGGGGACGATATATCTAACCAAATCTAGGTTAAAATTTTGTCAAATTCATATTATGACATGATATGCCAAACTAATGAGTAATAAAATAAGTAGACAAATACAAATTTATTTTTGTTGTTTACAAAATTAACAAAGTAAGAATATACAGAAAGAAAAAGAAAAATAATTACATGTATTCTGAGAATTCACATAACCGGCGAGGTGGAACCAGGCTTCATACGAAAAAAATATCAGGTCTAATAAATCATTTCTTTTCAATACATTTTGGGTAAACCATTGAGAGTAATTCCTGCGTCTTTCAAAATCTGCGGCTTGTATTTCTTGGAATACTTGCACTTTATAAGGAAATAAATTTAGCTGCTTCTTAAGAATAGTCCTGCATGTTCCATAAGATCTTCCCACTTCTTGGGACATGCGTCTTATACAATTTGTTGGCGTATTTTGCATTATTTCACGAACGTTTGCAACAAGTTCTTCTGTTCTTACAGATTGTCTTCCTGCTCCTTTTTTGTGTTGTATAGAACCTGTTTCCCTAAACACAGCCACGGTTCTTTTCAGGCAATGATAAAAATCCCTAGCAATAAAAGCAACGTTAGGAAAATGTTCGTGAAAATCGTCCACGCACAAACCCGGATTGTATTGCCACTTACCATTTACTCTAACCCCGTTTCGAAAATACGATTCAACCATGAATGTTTTGTGCTGTTCCGTAAAGCCCATTGTGGGAATTGTTCAAGAAATTGGAAAAATTAGCGAAGAATCAAATTACTTGTAACGACTGTCAAAGTTGACGGAATAACTGATTGATTGGTAATTCAGGTAGTTACTGACACCCAACAGGTATTAAGCATTACGTCCTTAGATGCAAGGCCCTTTTTTGATGCAAATAATTTTTGCTCGCATGGTAGAAAACAAATAACACAGGAATCTTAGATGTTATCGCGTACCTAACCTGAAGTCAAATATTAGTTGATAACATTTAACAATTTGCCAAAAACGTGTAAAACAACATTTTTTTTATTGATACCCTATTTCGCTTATTTAAAGTACGCCTCAGCGTGTTTAAATCCCACTTTCAAAAGCGCGCGTGTTTTAAAGTCACCATGGCAACATCAACAACCCGTGAAACGTGAAGTCTAAATAGGTCAACTTTTTAATTATTGATTTGACAGAATTACCTTTTAACGGCAAATAAAATATTTTTTTAAGCAATACACATAGACAAGCGAGTTGCGCACTCTCAAGGATAGATAGGCAACTTAACATACTAAATTGGTTCCCTGATAGCGCCACCCGCGACCGAAGGCGAAACTAAATATAGTCGTGGTGGGGGTAGGCGCCAAGCATAAAAATTTAAATTTTATTATTACTTTGAATTCAAATTTTCGCGCTTCTAACTTAACGGAAAAGTTTGAAGCGCGAAACATCTGATTCAAGTTAAAATAATTTGGGAGAACGAAAGGAAATTATAACAACGTTTCTGATATGGCGACAAGATTTATTAATAATTAGATATTTACATAAATAGGTTTTAAATAAAAAAACAGCTTATATTATTATATTATTTTCTGTAGATTTTTCTAACAATTCCGTGTTATTTTCAAAGTTTTTATTTAATAAACTAGTTATTGTACCTTGTAGTTCATTAAGTTGTGAAGTAAAGTTTCTTTCTATATCTGTAATAGCTTTCTCTGTACTTTCCAATCTTTGGGCGACATTAATGAAGTATTCAGGAGGTTCCACGCTTTTGTTAATTTAATTGCCTTGGTTTTTCTTCCCGATTTCTTTGGTCGCGACATATTAAATATATATGATTCTCAAACTACCGACTGCGCCATGTTAAGTCTATAAATTGTAATAATATATGAATAATTATTTAATAATAACTTTATTTTTTATATATTTTACAAATCAATCATAAAATGACAATGACAATCTGTCACCAGTCCAGGTAAGACTTCAGGATCTGTCACAATAAGCCATATTTTTATCTTTCTCGCACATATGCTGGTACAGTTTAATACAGAGGGAGAGAGGTACAGACTGTTGGCCATGCTCATTCTAAATGAATATTTTGTTCCTATCAACGTTAGGAGATGAACAACCTTATAAAACAAAATTCCCACAATAGCGCCACTAGCGACCGAAGGCTAAATTAAACGAACAGGGGACGACCTTCACCATTTAAGTTATCCTAGCCTGGCAATACATAACCAATGTCAACGGTGACAACAATGAATCTTATGTGACAGATTGGAAGTTATTTTTTGTTCTCCCCATTTTCATGACAACGACAGGTATATCACATCACGAATTCGACCATTTCACTTACTTACTAAGTTATTATTTCCATTTTTTGTAATATAAATACCAATAAGTGTACCAATAAAAAAAATAATGTAAAGTATTCGTGGATAACTGGTCTTTAAAACACTTGCTCTATTTCAAGCACTCCGGCTGCGCCGTCGTGCTTGCAAAATCGCGCGTGTTTTAAAGACCTTAATATCCACTTATACTTTAATATACTATTCAAGTACAATTTCTTGATCAATAATTTGAAAAAGTTTTCGGTACCAGTCATTGTTTATAGCATAAGGCATAAACACAATTCACTTAACTACACAATACACAAAAACTAAAAATCCGAAATATTCAACACCCACAATTCTCTATACGAAGTTGTTCGGGAGCCTTCCTTTCACAACTTAGCTAAGCAGAATAGCAAAGAATACAAGAAATCCACGAAGAAAATGTAACAACAAAAATTGCACCGTGCCGGTTTTGGAGTGTATTTAGAGGAGGTAATTAAAGAATGAAAACCTACAAACAAGAGGGTTGTGCGCATGCCCATCCCTGTTGGGCATCTAACAAACATATTTTTCCACCTATAAAATTGAACTTTTGTTTGCGCACGAGATAAACTGTACGGATCTAAAGGTATATGTCTATGGACCACCTCATCTCACTGTATGTAAAAAAAATAATCAAAATTGATTAAACCGAAAACAAGTTATGCAGGAATACATGTAAAAATAACACCTGAATTGAGAACCAGGAACCTCCTCCTTTTTTGAAATAGGTTAAACACACAGCTGGCCTATTATAAGTTCTATGTTTGATAATAGATTACATACTATTTGAAGCCCCTTTAGTAGTTATGAAGGGTTATGTTTTGGTATCTGACAAATTCTTCAAAAAACATCTAGTTAGTAATGCTGTACTTTTTTTTACGCCAGCAATACGAACGATTTAAATAAACACTAAACATACTAATACATCTGATTTTTTACAGCGCTAAAAAATAAATAGTCTTTATAATTGTTATTTCCTTTAGGTCTGAACTTAACGTTGCAAGATGCGAGTGCTAAATAAAATTCAGTTATTTTTCACAAAGGTACCAAAACATTTTAAGGTGGTGAAAGTTGTAGGGTACTGCTGGGAGCATGTTTTTTTGTAGAATAGCTTTTTATTTTGTATTTTGGTATTATCTGTCGGAAGAATAATTATTGTAACAACCGCGACATGAGTACCGACTGAATTCGTATAGATCTTTGTCACTGTTTGTCAGAATTTGTTTTTGTTATAATATTGTTTGAATTCTGAGAAATAGTGATCCCGACACCCATATGGGTGAGGGTACCATATTTATTCCCGTATGCACCACAGCGTTTCAAACAGGGTTAGTATTTAACCATGATTAAGTCATTTTAGTTTAAAAGGCACCAACATTTTTTTTTGGTATTAAGCCTTGATTAAATTGTCCACTCCTATTTGGCGGACAAACCCGACAGATCCACTTTAATCAACACTAATTAAGAAGTGAGGTTATGTTGATTTAACGTTTGTTAATTAAAATTCGAATCGGAGTTCTACAGACAATGGTAAAATTAATTAACCAATTTCCCAACTACAAAAAGCAACAACTTAAAAATCCACAAACACTACTCTGGAAGTCCACATTGACTAGCACTTTTTCGTTTATATCCCAGTACTCAAATCCTCATTGGCCAAATAACCTCACTTCTCACAACTGATTGGTTAAATCGCAGTAAAATTAAGTTCTGACCGCAACACTCTACTAACCAGCCCTCTCAGAAAACCACCAAATTTTACAGCAGCCAAGAATTGTCTATAGACCTTGTTTGTCTATAAAAAGAAAAACGAAACAGAGACGATCACGCATGTCACGTATTATACCGTAGATCACTCGCCTAGAATCCCTGTCTGGTTGCCGCGCGCGCCGGATAATCCAAGGTAACGTAATATAAAAAAGTAGTCAGTCATTTTCCGACTAAATTATGTAGTATAGAAAGGGTTTAAACGTTCAAGAAATATTTAAATAAATGTGAAACTTCTGGTAGTAAAATATTTTAATTTTTTTTATAAAAACATTGTTTTAGATTTTTTTTATCAACAGGCATATAAATACCAGGACCGACAAAATTTGGGGTTATATTGTACTTACTATTTCTAGTTTACACGAACGGTCTAATACGCGTTAACCGAATACCCATTTTATTAAAATGCGTGTATTAATTTAAAACATTATGTGTGTATTATCCGATTTACTTGCAAACGTGAATACACATTATGTCTCATGGCTACCAACTTTTTAAAGTTAACCTCACCATTTTCGCGCAGTTTTAAGTTGGCAACGGTCAACAGCTGATTAACGTAATCGTAAAAGCGCCTTTTATGGCCATTTGCACCGCAAGCACTAAGTCGGGATGACCACTAAGCCTAGTCTAACACAGACTTAAACTTTAATTGGTTTGCACCGTTCTTGCAAGGCCGAGCTTTGTTCTTAAGCCAGGCTTTATTTTAATTCCTCCAATTTCTAGGATTAACGCTGACTTAACTTTAAGTCGACACGTGCGCCTGCGTATTTTGAAGCTTTCAAAGTCAAAAAAAGCGATAAAAAGTATTTTTATTAATAGAATTATGGATGCATTGATGGACTTTGTGTTTGAAGATAACATTTTTAAAGACGATTTAGAGGTCCTAGATATTATCGATTTTGGGGTTCCAAGAAGAAGATATCTTAGGAGTAATTATTTTGAAGATTTTGATGAGCTGCAATTTTTTTAAAAGGCTGACAAAAGCAACAGTACTTGCTGTGCTTGCAGAAATTGAAATTCATCTGGAATATCCCCATGATTGGTACTGAGACTTATTTAGGCTTGTTCAATGAAATAATATATATATAGTCAGATCTGGTCTTAACGTGCGGGTCCAAAGGTCACTGATAATATGCGTCGAATCAGACAACACAGAGGCTATCAAAATGTTGTGAGATTATTTACAAATATACCAAAGGAAGAAAAAATAGTTTCATTATTTTAGCTATCGCGAAGATAGCCACATATACCTAATATTATTAGTTTTGTAAAAATTATGTACAGGGGAGTTGAAAAGTTACAAAAAAGTTATATAATCGTTAATTATATACCTACTGTACCCTTTAATTAAAAACGACAATAATAAACAGTGCAATTTATTTTAATAATTTTACTACTAAAACCTAAAAATACAATGGCATTTAGTCTGATAAACTATTTCGATAATGAAAGAAAAAGTGGAAATTCGCAAACCAATATGCAGGAAACCGTAATGAAAACACTGGGAATTAGTTTAAGGACTATGCAGAATAATGTGCATGAAAAAAAAGCATAATATAATACCCAAGAATACTAAAAAATGTAAACGAAAAACACCGTTTATAATTATAGCCTAAAAACTCTCATCGTCACTTATAAAATCTGAAAAGTCCTTGTCGTCTTCGAATGGAGCAATTATCATTGGCCCTACTTCGACATCTAGTACTTGTTCTCGATCATACCAATCCCTTATTAATATTTCTGTATGTTCCACCGATTTCTTCCAGTACTCTTGTGTAATATGATCTAACGAATCTTGCCAAACTATTTGTACTTGGTCGGATTTAAGACCATCACCTACATGTTTTTCATAATAAGACTTTGCACCAGCCCATATTAATTCTATTGCGTTAAACTGGCAATGATATGGCGGCAGTCGTAGAACCTCATGACCATATTCACGCAGTATTTCATCTACCGCGTATATTTTGGGTTTTTTAAGAGACTTTGCTATTGATAGGAGTTCCGATTTAAGCATATTTGGTAAAGGATTTTGGTTGTGTTTTTCCAGCCACTTATAAATATCACTTTTCCTCCAAGATGAAGTAGGCTGTTTATTTAAAATTCTTGAATGATATGATGCATTATCTAATACAATTAAAGACGGAGCATCCAAATTTGGTATCAATTGAACTTTTAACCATTTTTCAAACATTTCGCAATTCATATTATCATGATAGTCAGCACTTTTTGATGTTGAAGAAAAAATTAAACTCGCACCTGCAACATATCCTGTTGCAGAACCGGCATGCAAAATAATAAAACGCTTTCCCGTACCGCACCCCTTTTTCCTTTTAACACTTTTTACAGACTCATCTTGCCAAGATTTTGAACCACTTCCATTCGAAAATATCCACGTTTCGTCTAAAAATACCACTTTTCTAAATTTCGATTTGTAATTGTCCGTATATTTTTTTAAAAACTGAACACGCTGACTCACTATCTGTGGCTGCTCACATAAAAATCTTCGATTACAGTCTTTTTTATAGCGAAAACCTAAATTTTTTATTACTTTTGATAACGCTTCAAGTCCAATTTCCAAAACACCCCGAATTTTTAATGTTTTTTGTAAAACTGGAAGAGTTACATTGGTTTTCGATTTGTATAAATCGTAAATCACATTTCGAACTCCCATTTTAATATTTTCGCTTAAATCCTCAGTCTTTGGCTTTCTTCGTTTACACTTTTTAGTATTCTTGGGTATTATGTTATGTTTTGTTTCATGCACAATTTTCTGCACAGTCCTTAAACTAATTCCCAGTGCTTTGGCTACTGTTTCCTGAATATTGGTTGGCGAATTTCCACTTTTTCTTTCATTTTCGAAATAGTTTATCAGATTAAGTACCATTTTTTTTATTGGGGATGCAAAAACCCAGAAAATTGTTTCATTTTGTCACAAACTGTCAAAGTCACAAAACTGGCATATTTAATATAAAACGTAGCTGCTGCTATTATAAGCTTTTTTAGAATCGCTGGAAAGTAAATACATATGCTTTTTTTTCATGTCAAAATGGAATAAGTCTGTCTCATTTATCTTACGTATTTTATTTAGAGGGTAAAATTAAACGCAAGTAAAGAAAACAAAAACTGAGAGTATGTCTTTCTTGAATCGTATGACCCGCACGATAAGACCAGATCCGACTATATCTAGTTAAATCTTGTGAATTACTGTCGAATACTTTCCTACTAAAAGTTTATATATGAACTTATCCAGTCTAATAACTTAGCTTTCTAATGTTGTATCCGTTTTCTTATTCTCAATAATATGTTTATAGTTGTTTAGTATATTTAAAAGCAGTTCTTTACTTGTGGGGTATAGTTTGCGGTACGAATTCCTCTCTTTTTCTTACGTTCATCTGCCATATTTACTTTTGTTCACTATTGAAATTTGAAAACTAATACGTACGTAATGTTTAATGTTATGTTAGCACCGAAGCAGGCCGCCAGCCATACAAAAAGAAATTTCCTAGATATTAACGGTGTTGAGTGAATGCAAGGCTTTCTAAAGTCTACAATTTAAAATTAATATCACTCCCGGTGCAAATGAAATGTAACCAAAGTCAGGCTTATAAATAAGTCGGGCTTAGTTAAATCAGACTTAATATAAAAATGATGCAAATGGCCATTAGGACTCTTCTTATAAACACAATTTAAACTTAGTAATTGAAAACACTGCCATTCATGAATGTCAAGTAAAGCTAACATAACCATATTTTGTTGGTGCATACTCTATTAACTTAATCATGATTAGCAAACTCCTGTTAACGGCTGTTTTGGAGCATACGGGCGTTAAAAACACAACTAGATGGATGTTTAATATTTAACCTTAGAGCCTGTGAGGTCAACTATTTGCTATTTGATTTGGGGTTGATTAGTTTAGAGCTAACCGGAGTATATTTATAATAAGGAACTAAGTAACATAAAGTTGTTGGTTTGCATAAACATTAATTATCCAGTTAAATCAACATTAAACTATAATTTATACTATATTTAAAATATATTACACACATTGTTTAAAAAAACACTACAGACACGTGCTTTTAGAAGTCGGACGCCGGCGCCGGTAACTGACCTATTTTTGCACTTGCGTGCGTTCTGTTCCGCCCCGTGCAGGCAACCAGCCGTTCCGTTTTGTGCTTGGAATACTCGAAAAGGAATCTTACTTTTAATATTCTAAAATTCTATTTTTGTATACATATGCAACCCTAAAAACATTATTCAAATTTAAAGGCAACGGAGCTAACCGCGAATGGCACCCGTTGAATTCGGTTCCAGTGACGGATGCGTATTTGTTAGGTAATATAAGTACTATTATTTTTATTATTTATTATTTGCGAGACAAAACTGGTGGACATGGTGATAAAATGATCGTCCGTTACTGTAGCTGCTTACACCCAGCAAATAATAGTTGTCAATAACTCTTGTGCACTTTCTTCATCTGCTGCTATCTTTATTAATATGCTAATTTTCTTTTACACAGGAAACTAGTTGAGGTTCAACAAAAATTCTATTGAGATATAAATGCAGATAGAAAATTCGTAAGTCGTTTTCCTTTTGTGTTTTGCAAAAAAAAATTAACAAACCGAACGCATAATAATGTTCGTGCTTTGAGTACCTTATTACTAACTTTTTGTTTTAGAGGTCAACTTCCTCATAAATGTTTAATAAAGATTTAAACACCCTCTTTTAAAAATATTTTTGTTTAACATTTTACCTATTTTTGCTAGACCATTTACGAATTTATTTAATTTTTAATCAATATTGCGTTTCTTTTTCGTTTAATCCCAAAATCGGCCAAATCCATCTTTGGAGCACACTTATTTGCAGATTTACGTTAAAAAAAGGTTTTATAAATCGATAAAAGCAGAAAAATAAATAAGGGCAAATCCAAGAAAATTTCGTTTTTTCTTTTATTAATTGATCAATCAAAAACTTGACACTAGGTGATTGCTACCACCGGCCTGAAAAAAAAGTTGAATGCTTAATAGGCTGTAGAGCCCTGCACGGGCCGGGTTTTCATCTCGGCCGAACGGATTTTTCCGGCCTTTTCGGATCGACTGGCCGTTTAAATTTTAAACGTATAGGTAATCCGCAACAGCTGATAGTTTATTTTTAAAAAAAAATTGCAAAAATTCTATAAAAGTACGTTATTAGTTATTTTTATCCAAAGAAGTAAAAAAAATCCTTTTAATAATAAATAACTAATTTAGTTAATAATTCAAATCAAATTATTCAAAAACAAAGTTTTGCATCTTTCTCGTTCAAAGAACAAGAATGTAAAAAAAAGTGTCTAAAAGCACCTCTAAAAGTGCAGTTTTATAAGGAGAGATAACCAGGAGTTAGTTTACCTCCAGAACCTGTAATTACCCGGTGAGGAACAAGGATTAAGACAGCAATATTCTACGCAGAGCATTTCGAAGCCATTAAAGAACTAATTTTGGATTTAGATGACGATTCGCAGTGTGTTGTGCAAAGCAAAGAGTTGTTAAAAAATGCAAATGTAGCTAAAGATATTGTTTTTATTAAGGTGAATTTCAGTATTATACCGGACATAATATCCTCGTTGGAGAGTAGAAATTTAAGTTTAAGAGACTCAATCAATTAGTATTGTTGAAATATTTTCCGCTAAATGTAACAACATTCCCGGTAAATTAGATGGTCAAGTAAGGAACAAATTTTGATGTAACTGTGAAAAAGAATGAAGGATTTAAATACTTTATTGCAGTAAAAAGCATTTATGAGTGTAAACCATCCAACGAAGTTGTATCTTGGCCTTATATTTTGCTACCTAAGTTGCAGTATTGTCCGATTACATCAGTAGATGTTGAAAGAAGCTTTTTTAGGTTAAAAAATTGTTTACTTTTATTTGTCTGTTTTTTTTTAAATTTAAAAAAAATTAAACATATTTTTTAGAACCCAATGTGTTCTTTACCTCATTTTTACTATAATAAATTAAGAAATATTGCAAATAATCCGCCCTTTAGTAATTATTATATGTTATTTTCTGTTCATGTAGTGATTTGGTTCTTTAATTGTTTCCCTCCTTAAAATTTATAGGTATATAAAAATGGTGTTCTTTTCTTTGTAGATTTCACGGAGGTCCAAATCAAAAAAAACAACAACCAACGCAACTATTCCGGGATGTCAAAAATGGTCCCAGAAACCGTGGTCGATGGACTGAGATGGTACTGTCTAAATTCCAGTGCTTTTTCGGTTTCGATGTGCCGCGAGTGACTCAAAAATGTGTCCCAAAAATAAAACAATTTTATTTTTATCGCATTGGAGTTTTTTGGTTAATAGTGAGTTGAATCGTCTCTTTAAGTTTTTTTGTTTTAATTTTTATGGAAAGTTGCGCGTTTTAGGCCAGAGTTGGTAAGTTTTTATGATTTATCTTTATGAAAAATGGTATTTCGGTTATTTTTCGTAAATATAATCATGTGTACATAAATGTTCAAATGTGATGTCATTGGCAAAATTAAGGATGTCAAAACTTACGATCAGTATCGCAATCGCTGTTTCATTGTCAGTGTTTTGGTTATTTTATGTTTTATCTTAGCAAATACCGCAATAGTCGCTTCTACAAGTACCAAGAAGATAAGCAAGCTTCTAAATCGAATTACTAAATTTAGTTACTTGTACCGTAGAAACAACCCGATTTAGTACTCACAAAACCATCACTTCAACTCAACGGGATTGAGTGAACCGATACTTATAGGTTCGAGAGCCACCAAAAATCGCCGCGTTTATTACCTTACGCGAAAAATAACATTTAAAATTGTTTTTATTTATGACTACAAATCAGTACAGAGATACTGGCGCCGAGGCCGACACGTACAATCAATAAAAAAAAAATATCTTTTATAGGTATATAACAGTCGCTCTAATTTAGGTAGTCCACATCTCTTCTCTGTCTTTAGTTTTAATATAATTTTTAAAATTTACGTAAGTCTTTTTGACTGTTCTACTAATGATGACTTTCGGTTTTTCATTATACACCTGGATGCTTCGGAAAATTGGAGAGTTTGCCACTTTCTTCTAAAGAACTTATTTCTAAGGTTTATGTTTGTTTTTAAGTTGTACTTATGAAAGTCCAAATTTTTGCTCAACACTACATTTGATTTTAATAATTTATCATTTTTACCTGAATTGGAAACGTAGAATCCGACTCCCTTTAAGACCGTGAACGGTTTGTTTTATTTCAAAAGTACTATCTATGAAAAAAATTTGATTTCCCTACCCTACAACTGTGATGGACCGCTATTCTTGGATTTTTTTTTAATTTGGGATTTTATTCGCTGATCTTCGATAAAACAAAAAATAACCAAAAATATATGTATTGTTGGCGGTACCGTAGACAGCTTTCTAGTTGTTACACTAAATTTTCTCGTAAGTTACCTTGTGCTTAGACTCATCTGAATGTGTTTGTCCAACTGTGCCAATGATGTGAATGAACCTAAAATGCGCGTTTTAAAATATTTTTATCGTTTTGAATTGAACAAAATAAAAATCTTTGATAAAATAAGAAATATTTGGCTATTTTTACATATTAAAAAAATTGTATTTCCTTGTGCAGTGTTTTATTATATAATTATATTTTTTCCAAAAATAAATCGCAATAAATTTGTAAGAATAGTCGAAGATTTATACTGGACAATTATGTATGTTACCTATAATGCTATATACACCATATTATTACATTGATATTTTATTAAAAATTGCAGTAGAAAACTGTTGCTTTTGTAATTTTGAATGTTGTTCAAGACAAAACGACCGTATTTTTGTTCTTCGGTTTAAAACGTGGTTCCCAACAAGTGACCTAAATTTTTTATCAAAACTAACTAGAAATCTATTTGGATTTATTTATTTTACCGTTTATTTACTAACAGGGACTTAATTCACTTGTACGGGGACCCCGTTTGGTTTAGACACAGAATTATAAGAGATATGGAATAAAAAATATTTATAAATAGTAAATCATTAGAGAAATATTTCAATAGGCAGAAGAAAAAAGCTTTAAAATATATTAAAACCATAATAGAACGTAGACTTATTAGTTCAGTTGCCATAGAAATAAAATCGTTTAGCGGTATCGCAGGTTGTTATTCTGTTTGCACATAATTTTTATACGGTATGTCCCAAATTCGTAGCTCCCCATTGGAATATCAGTTATTATTAAAGTGTTTTAGAATTTTCTTATAATGTTTTTATCTTTAAATTACCTTTAAACTGAGGTAGTAGTAGTAGTAGAATAAAGTAAGTACGGTATTTACAAGCAAAACAAAAAAAAAGTCGCAAAACGCTTTAAGTCCGACATGTGGCAGTTTCGTGCGGTAGTGCATGGTAAAACTGTTGAAATTCTGGTTGTGGTATAAGAGGCGTATTACCGGAACATGTAGACACTAAATCTTCGATTTTTTTTCCACTTACGTCGGTTCGTGAAAGAGTTTTCGTCAATCAGTTTGACTGTTGTGACGAAGCTAGAAGAAATACATTTACGTCATTTCCTGAGAAGAAGGATGCATTTGAGAGAGTATTTTTGACGGCCGCGGCGTTAGGTGAGATAGGGGATGATATATAACAAATAAAAACTCTAAAAATATCGTAGATTATAAACCACAACAATAAAAAGATTATTTGAAAGAAAAACAAAACATAACAAAAAACAAATTATTCTTTCTTCTTTTTTAAATTTTCGGGACACTTTAGACAGTTCGAGATATGTTTTTGCATATTATTTACATTTGCGTACTTATATCCAAGTCTACAATATTTACGTTGAACCCCATTCTTTTCCTTATTTAAAAAATACCATGGTTATGGTTGGACCCTTTGGCTTGACCATTTTGTTGTACCTAGTTTGGAATTTTTGAAACTATAACAACAAATTTTTTCCTGACTACAGTGTCACCAGTAAAGTCCGCATCATATGGGATTTTTTTTTATTGATAGCTTTATTCGAAATTTGACTTTGGCATCAAGCTCTGCTTCGATCGAGATGAAAATTAAGCAAAAAAATAGTAGTCACGTGATTCGCATTATCTGTCAAATTTTAATTTTTTCAAAAAAATAATTCAAAAGTGGGGTTATTTCTTAAAATATCGAAAAAAGTTATTAGAAAAAGTTTTTTTAACTGCAGTTTCTAGCCCACATGCAAAATTTCAGCCGCATAAGATAATTTTCATTTTTTACCTATATTTTGTAAATTGAACCACTTTTGCAAAATAAGACTCAACGCAACTTACATAAAACTTCTTAGTTTTGACTATGCTTTATTTCAGATACATTTTCTTTAAAGTAGCGCCATATTAAATGTGTGTTTTTCTACAAAATCAAAATTGGGCTATTAAAATTGGGTCGCATGTGATGCAAAGTTCATTTGTTTTTGACCCTATATAAGGTAACTCCATAAAATAAGTATTTTTAAAAAGGTTGTTCGTGTCTAAAAGTAATACACCTTAATGTTAAGACAAAAAAGAAAACAGTGTCTTCAGTAAAATGTTTTTAAGTGGAAAATAAATTTTAGTTTAACTTAACGTAAAGTTTATCTATTTTCAACGATTTAATTTAAAACTCCTTTACTTTATTTTTTATTTTTCTTTTTTTTACTTTCAGGCACAAACTACGTTTTGAAAAATACTTATTTTATGAAGTTACCTTATACAGGGTCAAAAACAAATAAACTTTGCATCACATGCGACCAAATTTTAATAGCCCAATTTTGATTTTGTAGAAAAACACACATTTAATATGGCGCTACTTTAAAGAAAATGTATCTGAAATAAAGCATTGTCAAAACTAAGAAGTTTTATGTAAGTTGCGTTGAGTCTTATTTTGCAAAAGTGGTTCAATTTACAAAATATAGGTAAAAAATGAAAATTATCTTATGCGGCTGAAATTTTGCATGTGGGCTAGAAACTGCAGTTAAAAAAACTTTTTCTAATAACTTTTTTCGATATTTTAAGAAATAACCCCACTTTTGAATTATTTTTTTGAAAAAATTAAAATTTGACAGATAATGCGAATCACGTGACTACTATTTTTTTGCTTAATTTTCATCTCGATCGAAGCAGAGCTTGATGCCAAAGTCAAATTTCGAATAAAACTATTAATAAAAAAAAATCCCATATGATGCGGACTTTACTGGTGACACTGTATATCAAGTTATTCTGTAATCCATTATTGCAAAAGCAATGCTTAACAGAGATCTGAGACGTATTGAGTCATGGACAAGCCAGTGGTGCATGAAGCTTAATGTATCAAAATGTACAGTATTGCATATTGGCCCAAATAATCCTTGTGAAACATTTGCTAAATAATCTTCAACTTATTAGTGTTACAGAACAAACAGACCTGGGGTTACTAATTTCTTCTAATTTAAAACGGGAAGCACTATTAAAATGGTAAAGAAAGCCAATAGTTTTATTTTTATGGTGCAAAAGACTTTCAAAGATCACTCTCTACAGATCGTAAAGAAATTGTACACTTCCTATATTAGACCAAAAATTGAATATGGATACAGTATTTGGAACCCCTACTACATCAAAGATATTGAAATTTTGGAAAGGGTCCAAAGGGGGGTTACCAGAATACCATTTGAATTAAGAGGATTACCTTATCCCGAAAGACTTAAAAGATTTGGGCTAACTACTCTGAAGCAAAGAAGAACTAGGGGTGATATAATAGAAACTTTTAAAATACTAACAGACTACTATTCTTGTAACTGGAGTAATTTGTTTCATTTAAATCAGAATCAACAGCTTCGGGGACACTCAAAAAAATTAAGCAAAGAAAAATCCGCGACATTTCCAAGAAAGAACTTCCTCATCAATCGGGTAGTGTACATATGGAACACCGCCCATCACTAGGCATAGTTAATAAGAATTTGTTTTGTTTTAACATTGGAACAATATAAAAGTACATCGTGATTTGCGGCTTTAACAAACAAACTAAATGCGTAGTTTTGTTTCCGGGGTCTAATTTTTCCCAACGACGACGTCAATGTCGAATGAATAAAGCAGGCGTCGCTGATTTGTCTTGTTAAACAACAAAAATAATGATACGCCAACTTGAATACCCAGATTATTAACTGGCTAGCCGCTACTGTTTTTAATAACTGAGATTTTATTGGTGCGCATTGAATTTGGGACTTGGACAGTATATCAAGGAAGCTAGGCGCGTTTACATTATTCTAGTAAGTGGATCGAGTCAGTTGAATTCAAGTAACTTGCGTTGAATTATTTGTGTACACACTATGGAGGACTTGAGGTAGGAGGCCGATCGCAATGCATTGGATTCGGTCCCAAATTAGCATTGGTAATTCAGCTTTACGAGTCGCCGTAAGATGGCTCTCGTGTTTGAGGTGGGCTATCTAATAAATGGTTTCTTATGGACGCGATAACTATTTTTATTTAAATTAGTTCTTTAAGGAACAAATAAGAACTTTTATATGAATTTACACTTACTTTGTTATACTTATTAGTAAACTCGGCCTGTATAAAGTTCCAACGATGCTTGGTTTTTAAAATATAGGGTATTAAACATTCTAGCTACAGAGGTTTTTTTTTTTAAGTGAGCAACTAAACAACTATTATAATATTAGGAAAGACAAATAATAAGATCCTGTCTTACACCCAGACACAAAGCAAACTACTTTTATAAATTGTACCATTATTCAATATAAATATGGAAATCAATTACAATACAACGTTATTTGTCTTGTCTTGTCTTTAAACGTTATTTGTTATTTCGAACAATAAAATGTCAATTGTCAAAAGTAAAAGTTAAAAACGAAGAAGACACCAGCCCACCTGCGAAGCGAGAGCATCTATCGGCCAACTAGCGAACTAACCAAAAAACCGGGACAGAAATTGAAAATGCTGCCATTTTAAAAATGCACTTCCCGACCTCGGATCGCCCGTAAATTATTTTTTCTTTCATTTTTGTTATGTTCTCTTTTCCAATGGGTTTCCTCTTACTATTATTTTTTTCACTTTTTACTATTTTCAAAGGCTTCAGCCCTGGTCTATAAAAGCAAAATTTATAAACAAATTACAGCTATACGTGATGCTCTTCTTTCTCCTTTGACAGTCTAGTTGTTGCCATTTTAAAACACTTGTTTTAAAAGTAATTGAATTAAAAACTTAAATAGGTCACAATCAATTCAATTAAATTGATCAAGTAAAACGAATTAAGACATTCCACGAGGTTTAAATATTCATTTCGCTTTCAAGTCACTTGGATTCATCTGACTTTATCCAGTACAATAATATAAATGCGCCTTAAGAACAGGCCTTCGGCGTTTCGTTTTTTGATCAAAATTTCGTTACTTCTTCGTTTGGAGTACAATTACCTACGGGTTTAAAACGGTTGCATTTATAAATTAATAAAAGTAGGAAAAGAAATATGGGCAAATTTGCCCAAATTTTGTTATTTGCTTTTATTAACTTATTAATTAATTTGTTTTTCATCTTAAAACTGTAGGTATTTGCTACCCAAAGATGAGTGTTTGGCCACATTTTGGAGAAAACGAAAAATAAAGGAAATATTGATAAGAAAATTAAATGGCGAATCCGTCACTAGCATTTGCTCTTAAATGTTGCAAACAAATCACAAATCGCTTGAAAATAAGTTTACAGATTTACCAAATACAGTAGACTCCCGATTATCCGAAACCCGATTATGCGAACTCCGCACTATCCGAAACGACCCGTGAACCGGATTATCCGAAATGATTCTGGCTATTCCTCCGCATTATCTGCAATTTCTAAGAAATGTTTTGTTGGTTTTGTTGTTGCGGCCAAAAATCGACATACTTTAAAATTAAAACAAGTACCAATTACCTCTTTCTTGAATTTATTAATATGAATACATACTAATGTACATATATAAGTATTAGAATTTATTATGTATGTATGTACATCTATAAAAGTACATAGATATAGTTACTTTTCCTATAGTTAATGATTTTCTTCAATCTCCGCATTATCCGAAATCGGTCCGGTCCACATCATTTCGGATAATCGGGAGTTTACTGTATTAAAATTCATTTCAATTTTTAAAATTTTCATTCTAACTATTGACGTATAGTATGCAGGTACAACTTAACTTACAAGCTATCTTTTTTAATTCTGTGTTTAGTTAGATATATTATCTTTTTCTTTGTCCGTCACTCGGTAAAAAGGATTCCATTTTCATTGAATAAAAGCTCAGGTACACATGGGTGATGAAAAGAAGAGAGGAGAAAGTTTTCTGCTCGTGGTGTGACAATTGGTAAGTCGATGGTAAGTCTTGATGAAAGATATTTGTTTCAAGGCTCAATAGTGCCTTGTCTGGGTGGGTGGGTGTTTGTCTGTCTTAGATTCCAAAGTGTACAGAATAAATTTGGTATTACAGTTAGGAAAATAGCGTGTAGATTTTACCATGAAATGTAACCGCATGCCATGCAGGAACTTATAAATTCAAAACGTTTTGCTTTCAGGACATTTTCTATCGGGTCGTTTTTAGCAATTTGCAATCAAAGTGGCACAAAATTAACCAAAACTTGAAATTTTGACAATCATTGTCGAAATTGAAAAACTTGAGTGTCAGGTCAGCTTTTGGTTAACAAGGTACAACTTTACCTGGTACCTCCCTCATAAAACCAACAACTTTATTAATCATGAACCGATCAAGATAAATCAAATCTCAAATATTTCGTATTTCCTACTGTAATAACATAATATATCCAAATAATATTTAATTAATATTAATAATTAATATTTATAAAAAAAAAAGAACCGGGAAGTGAAAATATGATTTCAACCCTTTAAGGGGTGGTTTTGGGAAGGTTAAATTTGGTAAAAACGTCTTACCAGCTAAGGTTAGAGTTTTTAGTGCCATGTGAACCGTAAGCTCGCATGGAAGACGTTTTTTTTTTCAATTTTAACTATTTTTTCTCAAAATTTCAGATTTTGGTTCATTGTTCGCTCAATAACAGCTCGATAGAAATATCTGCCACTATAGTACAGTATAGACCCTAAGTTTGTTTTGGTAACTAAAGATATTTTCAATTTCCGCTAACCTCACGTCGACTGAAAGTTTCAACTGCCAGCGTAATTGGGGTACGTGGAGTACATATACTAACTACCAGGCGGACGAATAACGGTAACCATTCGATTAACCCCCCCCCTTAAGGGCCCACCAAAAATTTCCAAATAGAAAAAAGTTTGATATAAATATTGAGGATACAAAACAAATATTAAATATAGAAACAAAAGAAAAAATTAAGTTTTCTTCCACAAATTTATTAGAATAAAAATATTCAATTAAGGTATCTAAATGTTTCCAATCTGATTCAGTTACTTACTGTGTGTCTACTCAAACTGTCAAGTGTCATTCACTTTGGTTACAGCACGTGTAGGTACATATAAAAAATTTAACGATTTTTTGAAAGTTTTATGTTTTTAAAAAAATGTACGTCTGGAAATTAATTTTCACTGCGTCTTAACAAAGCACAGTGCCGCAAACAGTTTTTTATTCACTATTTTGTGCAAGTACAACTTCATAGAGTCTAAAATGTTCTGATTTTAATCCCTTTATCTTTTTATGCATTTTACAGATTTCAACAAAATCAATATTATGCCTATCTAATTAAAAAAAAATACGTTTTACTGATTCTTATGAACTAATTTTAAAATCTTCTTTTTGCAAATGTTATTTTACTTCCCCTTCCATTTGGTTGGTTTGGACGTCTTCTTTTTACACAAATATGTTTTATTATTTTACTACATATATTTTTCTACATACTCTGTACGATATAAACATCTTCCAAATTGTTTCTTCACTTGATTTGATATACCAACCAACACACCTTTTTTATATTCCATAAAAGCTCGATTAAGGTTGTATACCCTCTACCCTTTGCTCTTCTGTTAACAATATCAGCAGCTTTTTCTGTCTCCTGATGATGAACGTCTTTACGTTCGAAACATTTGAATACCATATTTGAATATTTTTATTCTAATAAATTTGTGATTATTCTAATTAGGTATGTGTGGTCACTTAGTTTTTCTTTTCTTTTTATACTTTCAACTATACTTTAAGCACGGACTATTTCTTCAAATATAAAATAATTGATATTTATTTACAATATAATAAATAATAAATATTTCTTCAAATAAAATAAAGATTTTAACAACAAATTATACATTATACAATAAGGCCATAATTTTAAAATTTCTTGGTACGTACGTTTTTGTTAATGTTTATTCTGTACACTTTTAAATTTTTGACACGGTGTGAACTAATAAGAAAATTGTCGCTTTCTGGTGAAGCTTCAGTTTGGGGTGGGTTAGAATTTAAGAATTAAAGAATCTGTGATTTGGAAAGGTTTCTACAACGTTGCCAAAAATACGTGAAATTCCATTAGTTTTTTAAATTATTAAGTAATCAAATAAAATTATAGTAAGTTAAAAGAAACCTTCCCAATGTAAACGTAATTATAATTGTAGCGAATTATAATTATCGATTCCTCGTATGTATGTGATATTTTGCTGTGGGCGCATGATTGGGAAAATTTTTAAAATCAATTTTGTGGAATGGCAAAAACATTGAAACCGTCTTATATTATAGCACATTCCATATAACTAATAAATGTTTACTATATTTTAGAAAGTTGGTAAGGTGTATGAAACTTGTATACAAGGTGACTCCGTGTTTTCTTCTTCAAAGTCATTTCTGCTACAAAACCTAAGCCATGTGGTTTTAGCTAAAATAGTTAATCGGAAAGCGAACTGGCGTTAATTAGATTATAATTTTAACCTTTTGGAATAGTAGTTCAGATAATTTTTCGGTATGCCAGTACTACCTCTGAGGAGTCTACCTGGTGCTACCGAAACACAAGTATTCCTAATAACATGGTATCTTATTTCCAAAAAATAATAAGAAAAATCACTAATGCTTTTTCCCAATATTCGGTATGCTAATTTTGGTGCCGCTCAAAGCGTAGAGAATTAAGGTCGATTCCCATCTGTGCAGCGAAATGCGGCTTATAATTACTTTCCTGCAATTAATTGCTAGCATTCCCACCAAAGCTAAGCGTCGGCGTTGCAACAGGACGCAGCAAAATTTTAACTCCTCAAAGCGCATTGATATTTTATATTACTTATAAAGTTTCTGTTCATCCTGCTGGAGTCGTCTGAAGAGTGTATGGAATTCCTTCTTCCAGCCTTGCACAAAAGATCTCATAAACTCGATACTTTCGCTCTCTTTTTCTCCTAGTTCTTCATACTCGTGACAACTGAAAGAACCAACATATTGTCTGACGTGTCTAAGCATTATCGTATATCACTCGAACAAAAACGGGATTCTTTTTGCGTAGCGCAATGCTGCAGTTGCGGAATGCTGCTTAGGTAAAAATTTCATAAATTTATTTTCAACCAATTAGAAGGCTCCTTTTTGTTTACGTTGCTTATAACAACGGGAGATTATCAACGGTAATATACCGATAGAGGAGGCGTCTTATCGGTAATACCGCAGTTTTTTACAAAAAATCGATTTTCTGATAAATCTTTACGAAATGTAATATTTACTTATAATCTTATATGATCCCGAGAGCTTTAGCTCGAGGGTCTTATTTTTGATTATAAGTAAAAATTACATTGAGTGAAAATTTTCTTAGAAAATAGAGTTTTGAGTGAAAAACAAAGGTATGAAGATAAGAAGCCGCCTCTAGAGGTGTATTTTATTAGATAAATTTACTGAACATAAAGGTCGTTAGGTGTTATTAATATATTTATTTTGAAATAGCAAAATAATATAAAAAGCTACTAGCGTCTTATCAAGCTAGCGGTATGTCTTATCGGGTAAGACGACCGTTACCAAGGTGGTTGTTATGAAAATTAGCATTTTGATTGGCTCTATACACGTGAGGTAAATTATCGCGATAATTTTGTGAGTTCCTATTAACATAATGAAAATTAATAAGTGATAATTTTTCTGTCAAAAATGAAGTGCTTTATATCTATTGGCAAAAGTCACTCAGAATAAAATCAAAATACATTTTGGTGCTAACTTATAATTTTTATTGATACTAACCAATTTGCTTTACATATCGAACACCGGGGCTAAAAGAGACACATCAAAAATTTAACTAAACTAATCGGAAATATGTTTTTTTAAGTTTCATTTGAAAGTATGTAGACATGTAATATAAGATGTTATAGTTAAAAACAAATTAATGTTTTTTTTAATGTTTCTGAAATTTTAGTAATAAACCTTAGTTACTAACAAGTAAAATGAACTTTTATTGTAAAAATACAGTGCGTCATATTAAACTAAACTCATCGGAAATATGTTTTTAAAGCAAATATTTGTTATTTAATGTTTCTCACATTTTTGTAATAAAAATGAGTTACTAACGGCTAAAATGAACTTCATTTCTAAAACTCTAATCAGTTGCAGTTAACTAAAGCCGCCGGAAATATGTTTTTGTAGCATTTTAGCAAAAAAAATTACAATAAGAAAAAACTCCAATTTATGAAATTTTTTTACCGAATACGCAGTAGAATTACTTAAAGCAGAAAGCTTAAAGACTTTATAAAAGTGATATGATCCCTTAGTGTAAAAGACAAACAGTCAGCCCCTGTTACAAAAAAAAACTGCCAGAAAAATACTACCTATTTAAAAATAACGAAATAAATTTATTATATTTATTAATAATATAATATATTATTAACCTACAATTATTACAAGAAGTGTTTTTGAATAAATCAATATCAATATTATTCACCAATAGAAGTTTGCTGTGTATACAGAGAGCGCTAGGCAACTGTGGTAGTGCACATCAGCTGCACGGGGCCTGACCTTAGTACGTCTACAAAACTAAATTTTTTTTTTAAAACTATACCAGCAATAGATATACCTTCGTTTGGTGTGTGAGGTGAGGACACTCACCCATAACATTTTTCGCCTGTTGTGGGCACTTTTCCAATTTCTAAAATTGGAAATCTGATAATTGAATGATATAATCAAAAATATCCTACCATTTACAGGGTTGCCATTCCGCTAAACACAATTTTAGTACTGAAAAAAGTTAGGCTGATATAAATAGTTCCCAATCTAGTCCATGGTGTATTCAAGGCTGTATGAACTTTAGGATGTAAGAAGGATGCTCGTTATTTTGTATGTAAGTTTGTAAGTAAGTATATTTTTTAACTTTTTTATTTAGTATGATAAGGTTTTTCCACGTTACATATGAATAAATAGGCCTACAGATTATTTTTTTGTTAAAACTACGAAAACGATGATATTTTATATTAATTTTTCATGATTGAGTTTGCTTAATATTGAATAACGAATAAATTTTATTGGTTAAAAACAAATATTGCAAGTTGAGCGCAGGGCTGACTACCAAGTAATTAAGCTACTAACTACTTTTTTGGTAGCTAATAGTTTTATTCCAGCTACTTCCAAAACCAAGTAAATTATAGCTGTAACATTATTTTTCGGTATATTTATGAAATTACCTTAAAAGAAGAGACTCGAAGAAGTCACTTTTGGTAGTAACCAATATGTCTTGTTTGACATTATAGACAGTCACAGCCGAGTCGTATTCACTAAAGGGGTCTAAATTTAAACTTAAATTGACAGTTCTAGGTTATCAGAATAAGCCAACGAAGTATTGTATTGTATACATTTTTTTGGTTTTTGGAAAATAGTTTTTTGCCTCGTACTGTTTCCTTTAATCGACCTAAAACTATTTTGGCATTCCTGGTAAAATTATTTGTCGGTAACACGATTTAACTATTGTAAATAAAATCAAATTAACGCGAAAATATCATATTGCATTTTAAGGTGGGGTTAACGACGCCATTTTTTATCGTCAATTCGATTTGCCGAACTGTTGACGATTCCCATGCGCACTGCAGTGCTGTGTTGATCAGAGTAGTTATTTTCATGCTTTTGGCATACGAAGAAGAAAGACAGACATATTCTGGAGCTGGTACGGCAAGGCAGATGTTAGTCAGCCGGTCATAGTTTTGTTCACTTTCGTGTTTTGTGCCATTTCAGAACCTTTCCTGTTAACGCAAACACAGCTTCTCTTGAATTCTTAGGAGAGATGACATCTAGATAGACTAGAAAATATCGTATTACCAGTAAAAATTGTTGTTTTTTACTTCAGTTCTGAAAATAGACGTGTTTACTTTCAAGGATTTTAAGATAAATTGTGGCAATTTTAGTGGTTTCAAAAACCTTTTTTTTAAGTTTCTGTGCATTTATTTAAAAAAAAAAACACCGGCATTCTTTATAGTGAAGCAACGTACCAAATTTGAAATTTATATCTTATTAAATACTCGGATTGTTAAAAAAAATCCGTTTTTAATTTTAAACTTTGACGCCCTGTACATCGAACATTTTGTTCAAGGAATATATAGTTAATGGATTGACCTCCTTTTTACGGACACCCTGTATATGGCGCACTGCTAAAAAAGCACTGTGTAAATAATATACCTACGTTTTAAAGATTTTATTATTTTTGTTTTTGAAAATAAATAAATGGCTAAAAATACCTTAAACAAAGTAGCTTGTATCTTAGCTACCCCCACTTTCAATTATGGTAGCTTAATTACTAGGTAGTTTAACTCCTTGCACATTTAAGTAGCTTGTAGCTAGCTACTTTTTTCCAGTAGCTTACCCAGCACTGTTTGAGAAGAATTTTAGGCTGGAAAATGTTCCCTCGCATGCCAGGCGCCTGCGAGACTAACGAAAGCACCGTGCACGTATTCTCACGTTAGAAAGTCATGCACGAGCGACGTAAACAAAGGTAATCGGTAGAGTAGACTATATAGGCAACAAACGATCGGATTTTATTAACACTTTACACCGAAAAATACAGGATACACGGATTTGTGATAAAATATTTTACCAAAATCATGGTTATTAGAGTATGTGAGTGAGAAGTGTCTCGTAGGCGATGAGCTCAATTTATTTTTAATTTAGCCAAATTTGTTTAAAAATGTTTTTATTACAAATTCGTGTTTTCTCCAGCTTTTTCGGTGTCACGTTTCAGAAGTTCCAAGTCGTTTGCCGTGTGTTCTACCCTGCTATTTAATTTTATCTTTGTTAACGTTACTCATATTATGATTCTCGAGCGTGCGAGGACTTTTCGACGAAGAGATCAATGCAGGCTGTTTGAAATGATGGCTAAAATGCTCAATGCAATCGGCAAGCGTTCATTTTTTCTAGTGTATAATTATTCTTAAGGTGTGACGGAGAAAATGGTTATTACATCCGATTAAAGAGATTAAAAATATTACGACTGATTAGTTTGATGCTGCCTTAGAAAATCAAAGTTTTTTTTCTTGCAATGTTCGGCAAACTTGTCTCTCTTATCTCACTTAAGTTACTCATGTTACAGTGGCTATGGAAGATACTCGCAGGCAATTTTTAAAATAAACTGTGTTGTGAGAATCAACAATCACTATAAAATCGTTTCAATATTACTAGTAACGGGGTACTTGTGTAGATAAAGAAGTTCTTTTTTAGCGGCCATATTTGATGCAATGTTATCGTCAATTATTTTTTGTAACTATGTATTTTCGTAGAGAAAAATGTGTTTAGATTGTCACTTTTACCGCGGAATTACCATTATCAAGCTGCTTTCAAAAGTATATTTTAGAAAAAATATGTTTATTAAAATATTTTTAAATTCTTATGAAGACCTCCAATTGTCAGTTTTTGCTTGCTATGATATAGGGCGCCCTTTATAGGTTACTGGTAACAAAACTAAATGGCAAATTACATTTGTTTGAACGGTACTTCTTAGAAAAATAATACGTTTTACACCAGTGCTGGATTTACCATTAGGCTGAGTAGGCTGGAGCCTAGGGCGGCAGGTTTTAGGGGGCGGCAAATTTGGCCCAAATTTTTTTTTTCTTACAGAAATTAATGGTACAATCTTTATTCATGGTCGACGGGTAGTATTTTTTTAAATAAACTTTATTGTGTGCCGTTATTATATAAATTTTTAAAATATTTACCTACAAAAATATTATTGACCAAATTTGGGCGTGGTCTTAAAAAATTTTCGCCTGCGGCGCATATCGCATGCAGCGGGCTTTTTCTTTCCCGAACACTTCACCTGTTTCACAACTCACGAGCCGTCACTGGTAGGGGCGGCAAAAATTGAATAGCCTACTAGCGGCAAATTTGTAATTCCGCCACTGTTTTACACTCTTATTCCATAGTATTTAGTACTCTATTTTTAAAAATCAGCCTAGAAGAAATTTTTTTATTTAACAATTGGATGCACAATTCATAAATATTTTAATATACAGGGTGGACAGTTTGTTTGGACCCTAAATTATTTGTAGTAAAGCCTTCCTGGTTGTATACGACTGTTACCTTAAGAGCAAACACTTGTAGAGCATTCTCCATTTTGTTTTTTGATCAATATTTCGTAACTTCTTTGTTTCATCCAAAAATCGACCAAATACCTATATTTCGAGTACACTTACATACAGTTTTAAGTTAAAAAAAAGTTGGATTTATAAATTAATAAAAGCAGAACAAGGAATATAGGCAAACTTAACCAAATTTGGTTTTTGCTTTTATTAATTTATCAATTAATTAAACCTAAAACTGCAGGTAATTGTAGTTCAAAGACGGATATTCGGCCGCTTTTAGAGTAAAACGAAAAATAAACGAAATATTGATAAAAATTAAATGGTTAATGCGTCACTAGTGTTTGCCCTTGAGTAAAATCTTAACCAAATTCCACACACAGTTCCTAGTAAAACTTGGCTCTAACCAGGTGAGCGTACAAACCTATTGCGTATCATATTGCATTAAATATTGGAAGCTGAAACTTCGAATTTAGCCAATTTTTTTAACAACAAAAATATTGTTCTCGCGTCGCGTGTTTTCAACGTCCTATTGCGTAATGACACAACCCGCGTTACTTTTTATATATAAAATATTTATTTCGAATCTTAATTTCCGACCAAAAAATACTACAAATTAGTGAATGTAGGGAAGCAAACCAAGCAAGAAAATGAAAAAACCAAGTGACTGTGGAAGGCTGCATTTTTTGCTTGAGTGTTTCGTTTTGATTGTGCCATGATTGTTACCGCGCATTGCTGGGGAAGATTTTTCTGTTGTTTTAAGGAATGTGTTGTTTTAAAGGTTGCAAACGTACTTAATGGTAAATGACGTATCTGTCATTAGAAGTTTCGGTGGCGTAGTCAAATTTTGTATGAAAAAGGGATAGAAAGGCCTAAATATCGGCTTCGTAGCCGGTGTTAAAAAATATTTGCTACCTTTTAATCGGCACATTTTGATACTTCAGATGTCATTTTCCCCGGCTCTATTTTTGAGCCGATGTTTGACAATAGTCGTTTTAGTGTGAAAATGAAGACTGATCCCTTATGATAGTGTATAAGTTTAGCTCAAATGCCGTTTGTGAGTTGCTGCATCAGTGCTGCTGTCAGCGGCTGTATTCCAGTTTTTTCCTTATTCTATATAATTATTACATTAATTTCTTACTTCGGAAAAATGAAATTCTCCTGGACTTTTATACACATTTTTTTTTGACGTCATAATTAAAAAAGTTCCCATTAAAGTAATGTTCTATTCGAAGGTTGTACACAATGGCTTCCAAAAATCCGCATTCTCGCTTGCTATTGGTTAGGTGCCATTATATCAATGGAAGAAACTATATAAAAGAGAACCCGCCTTGCACTCTACCCACATACCGGGTGTTTCGCTCGCTCCTTTAACTTTGTTATTGTTTAAATTACAGAAGTAACATTTGGTGGATTTATGAGATATTATTTTGCATTTTCAGGACGGATGCCTCTTTGTCACTTCCGGTTTAACCGGAAATAGCAACTTTAGATTTTTAAATGGAACACCCAGTATATTTTAGGCTATATCAATACCATTCCAAATTCAACGACACTCCATACTTCACTTTTTGACACTTTAAATTATTTTTATTTTTTTTATGCTCTATCTTTTTGCCCGAGTGAGCCAATGTTCTTCTCTGGAAAAGAGACTAAAGTTAAATAAAAAGAAAAATTATTTAAAATGTCTGAAAGTGACGTAAGGGTTGAATTTGGAATAATAGTCGGAATCCATATAGCCGAAAATATACAGGGTCTTCCATTTAAAAATCTAAAGTTGAGGTCATTTCCGGTTAAACCGGAAGTGACAAAATGGCGTTCGTCATGTCATAAAATGTAAAATAATATCACATATAAACCCAACAAATTTTATTTCTGTCATTTCAACAATAAAAAAGTTATTGGGGTGAACGACCGTTCCTCCAGAAACACGGTATATAGATATATTATATTACCACAAGAATAATTGTTATTTATTCTTGTGATATTACTAATACCATGCTTCAATTATGTCCCCACCGTGGGCAACCGATCAGGGCCTGTCGAGTTTCCGCAGTTCGGAAATTCCCTTGTATTGGACAGAACCGGCTTTCAACTATTTTACAAGCTTCTATTTAACTTCACTTATTAGTTTGGCTAAAACAACGTTGTAATCGACATTTTTGAACTCGTCGGCCTGTGTTAAGAATTTTTCTAGTACTGTGAATGTTGCCTAACCAAGCAATAGCAATCAAGATATTCGCAAAATGCCAATTTTTATGCCGTTTAACCTGTAAAAACCTTTCGAAACGAACAAGTTATCTGGAACTTTTACCAAGCGTCAAAATAAAGATGCCTGGAACACCCCAGCTGAGGATTAATTTTTCCGTAAATAATCTTTAATTTGATTTATGTTATTGGCCTATGTAGCCTTTCTTGTATACAGGGTGTCCCATTTTAAGGAATCAGGTTTTTAGAATATTATTTCTAAAAGCTGATTTCATAATAATATGTTAAAAAAAAAGTTTGTCAACTTTATTTTGAAACTAACAATCAGAAGTTTTTAAAGAATGTTAAATATTGTGTTTAAATTAAAATGGAGTACCCTATAGTGTATTGTCGAATATCGGTTATTTTTTCTTTTATCTTTTTTCTTTAATAATTATTATAAGTCATTGCTCTGTTAATCGATTTAAAAACAAAATAGCAAAATGTTACCACGTCTATTTACATTTCAAAATTGTATTTTAAATTTTTTTTGTTTTTATTTTGTGCACGCTCGTTCTGTTACTTTCCACTGTGGAATCAGACTTTTTGATGGATATTTTGTAGTTGTCATATCAAAAATAAAGTATTTCATTTAAAATATTTCTTGTTTTTATTATTTTTATTGATGGCAAGTTGCAGGGTATATATTCAGAATGAAGCTGGTGGTAAAGGGGGCCAATCGTTCCCTCAAATAATAACAAAAATTCTACGGAATCTTACGGTGCATTTTAACAAACCACTGTTAAGTAAACAGAATGTCTCAAAACTAACATCCTCGTCAAATTTTCACCCGGGCGAAAGGGCAATTTGGCGCTCCAAAAATTTTATTGACTGCCAAAAAAAGGGCAACTCTACATTTTTTGGGCTGCCTCGACCACCTCGTCATTTTTTCAAAATTTCTTTTAGTGGTCGGAGATTTCTAGTAGAATATCCATTTCGTAGTTTAATTGAAAACATATTATCGAATCGTTTTTAAAATGTTTTGTCAGTATGGGATCTTGACACACGTATTTTAAATAACAACAATAAATAATTTCCAAATTTGACTTACTCAAATACCGTGCGAGCAAAAATTATTTGCATCAAAGAGGGCTTGGATTAAAAACGTAGGGCACAATTATATGGGGACGATATATCGAACCAAATCTATGTTAAAATTTTGTCAAATTCGTATTATGACATGATATGCCAAACAAATCAGTAATAAAATAAGTAGACAAATACAAATTTATTTTTGTTGCTTACAAAATTAACAAAGTAAGAATATACAGAAAGAAATTCACACGTCTCTTCATATTTTCGAAAGTGTTGACCAGCATCTCTGGAGAAATATTACCACATTCTTGGATAATCCTTTCTATTAATTGTTCTAAATTTGCAACTGGTGTTTTAAAAATAGTGTTTTTTAAATGAGGAAAAACGAAGTAATCCATAACCGTTAAACAATGTGATCTAGGTAGAAATTCAATATCTGATCGAAAACTAATCAATCTGTCGTCGAAAAAATTTCGTAAGTAGTTAATAGTTTCGGCGGAAGTATGGACGGTTGCACCATCCTGTTGAAAATATCCAAAACGTAGTTTGTCGTCAAGTAATTGCTCCACAAATGGATTCAAAATATTGTCTCTATACCGCTGTGCTGTAACTGTGTCATGGAAAAAAATGGGACCAACAATTCTTCGGGAAACAGCTAACCAGACACCAATCTTTTGATGGTGCAATGGGGATTTTGTTTTTCACTACTCCACATGCGTGTATTCTAAGAATTCACATAACCGGCGAGGTGGAACCAGGCTTTATCAGAAAAAAATGTCAGGTCTAATAAATCATTTCTTTCCAATAAATTTTGGATAAACCATTGAGAGTAATTCCTGCGTCTTTCAAAATCTGCGGCTTGTATTTCTTGGAATACTTGCACTTTATAAGAAAATAAATTTAGCTGTTTCTTAATAATAGTCCTGCATGTTCCATAAGATCTTTCCACTTCTTGGGACAGGCGTCTTATACAATTTGTTGGCGTATTTTGCATTATTTCAAGAACGTTTGCAACAAGTTCTTCTGTTCTTACAGATGGCCTTCCTGCTTCTTTTTTGTGTTGTATAGAACCGGTTTACCTAAACACAGCCACGGCTCTTTTCAGGCAATGATAAAAATCCCCAGCGATAAAAGCAACGCTAGGAAAATATTCGTGAAAATCGTCCATTCACAAACCCGGATTGTATTGACACTCACCATTTACTCTAACCCCGTTTCGAAAATACGCTTCAACCATGAATGTTTTCTGCTGTTCCGTAAAGCCCATTGTGTGAATTGTTCAAGAAATTGGAAAAATTAGTGATGAATCAAATTATTTGTAACTGTTGACTATCAAAGATGACGGAATAACGGATTGATTGTTAATTCAGGTAATTACTTGACACCCAATAGGTATTAAGCTTTACGGCTAAGCATTACGTCTTTAGATGCAAGGCCCTCTTTGATGCAAATAATTTTTGCTCGCTCGCGGTAAAATACTACGCTACCCTCGACTAATTTTTGAACATGACATGAGGTTATATAAGTCAAAATCGAAATCCAAACGAACAACTGACATAAAAATCCGTGTTTCACCTTGAATCACTGAACTCATTTTTAAGATCAGATCGATCCAAATCTCTATCCCAATCGAATACGGCTCTGTTTTGGTTAGTTAATTCCCGACATCTGCTCGAGCCGTTTTGGGTATTATAAAGCAAACTGCGTGAGGTCCCAAACATTTCCCTCTTGTATTAAAAACCACAAAAAAAAGACGGCAAGATATTGCATCATAACAAAATTGTTTTATTACACCAACAAGAACGAAAATGGGTATTATACCTAGTTATTTATTTTGTTTCTGGAGACAGGAAACAAACATCAAAAATTTAGGTACCTATATATTGAGTATTGTAAAATATTTAAATAGGCGAACCAACCCTTCAAAATTGCGCAATTCTGTGTCGGTACAATCATTAGGTTGGCCCTATCTAGGTAAAATAAATCCCTTTTGTCGGAATTCCTTGGCGGTAGAGGTACTAATCTTAAATAAAATTGGCCCTTATTTTATTGTTATGGACACAAGGCCATCGGAGAAGAATCTTGAGTATAGATAGAATAAGCCATATTGTTTACTACCATCGTCGGTTGAAATAAGAAAAAGAAAAATATTATGCAAAAGAAGTTTTTTTTAGTGTCTGTATTAAATACAGGGTGTCCGGAATGACGATGAAACATTTTAAGGTATGATTCTAAATAAAAGGATATGAAAAAAGTTCATATTAACATAGGTCCGGAAATGCTTCCAGAGGGAGCTACAGAGGCCCTTGAAGATGGTGTCATAAAAATGGTTTTTATTTAATTTATTAGGATCTACTTACAATACAGGAATTAACTTCTACGTATAAGTTAGAGTGATTGGAGGTCACTCTTTGAAAATATCAGGTGACCCATAATTGCAACCAGTGGCGTGGGAACAAAGGGGTGGTTAGTTATTTAGGGTTATATTTTTTCGCCGAGTGTATTTTCGCTATCTTTTAACTAAATTATGATTCTTTGAACATTTTTACGTAAAAAAGGTTTCCTTGGTATAAAGTCGTATAGTCGACCGTTTTCGAGATAAACGGACTTTAATGCTCAGATTTTTTTTTGAATAATTTTATTAATAAAAATAAAAAAGTGACAAAGTGAAGTTGCTTATTAAACAAGTTCAAATGCATTTGAATTAAGCCAACTATGATTTGTTGCGAAGCGCTTGGTATCCTATGCGTTACATTTTTAAATGAAGTTTTTGGTGGAATCCACAGGTGAATGTACCCAATGTAGTAGGTACCAGTAAATTCGTTTTTCTTTTTGGCAATGGGTGTAAAAGAATAACTACATTTTAAAATAGTATTCAAGCATCTTCTTATTTTTATTACATAGCCTGTTTACTGTATTTACGCACTGCAGTCGTCCTTTTAAGTCCGTTTATCTCGAAAACGGTCGACTATACGACTTTATACCAAGGGAACCTTTTTTACGTAAAAATGTTCAAAGAATCATAATTTATTTAAGAAATAGCGAAAATACACTCGGCGAAAAAATATACCCCTAAATAACTAACCACTCCTTTGTTCCCACGCCACTGGTTGCAATTATGGGTCACCTGATATTTTCAAAGAGTGACCTCCAATCACTCTAACTTATACGTAGAAGGTAATTCCTGTATTGTAAGTAGATCCTAATAAATTAAATAAAAGCCACTTTTATGACACCATCTTCAAGGGCCTGTAGCTCCCTCTGGAAGCATTTCCGGACCTAAGTTAATATGAACTTTTTTTCATATCTTTTTATGTAGAACCATACCCTAAAATTTTTCATCGTCATTTCCGGACACCCTGTATACAGGGTGTCTCACGGTGATCATTCATTAGAATATTTCGGAAAGTAATGCGGCATGAATCCTGCAAATTTTAATACCGGGGTTTTCGGAGACGCTCTCTTCAAATGAAGTACCTAACAGCGACCATATGCAACTTCCGGTTATACCGGAAGTTGTCTCAAACTTGCTTATTTTAAATGGAGCACCATGTATATAACATAGTTTTTGTTTCTTTCTCTATTTCCAATAACTTTTATTAATCGTTTTTATATCTTGCCCTATCCGTTTCTGAAAAAAAAAAAGTTTTTCTCAAATTTTGACCAGGATGGCGAATCAAATTGAATAGGTGCATTTTCAGAGGTTTCCATCTGCGACATTAGTTAGGTAATAATTGTGCTTGAGAATGAATTGTTGGAAAATTAAATTTTAGATATACTTTAGGGAAGTGAAGCCCTTCTCAACAATGCAACGATGTTACAATAAGTCAATTGTGATAATACCAAGGAATGGGTTAACTTAAGTTTCAAATCGGTACTGAAAATATCTTTATGTAAATATAATAGTTTTAGTGTAAAAATGTTTTTTTTTATTAAATTATTATTAACGTGAGAATTATACCTTAAATCAGCATACAAGCCTAGATTCCTACAAGTATGAACTGGTTGTAAAACAACCCCGTTAAGTATGATCCTAAAAGCAGGGTTGTCAGAGAGTTCTTTTCTATCCGAGTTTCTATTCTTCCCTATTAGCATTAGTTGTGTTTTGCCCTCATGAAGAACCAATCCGCGAGCCTCAGAAACCTTAGAGATTGTTGTTAGATCATGGTTAATTTTATCCATTGCCAACAGCAGAAACAACATATGAAATGAAAAATATACCTGGGTATCATCAGCGTATATGTGAACTACAGTACCTACCTACTTAAGAAAGTAACAAAAATCAGCTGTGCAAAGGGAAAAAACTATAGGACCCAAGATGCTGCCCTAAGCCACACCTTTGTTTACATGGAGAAGCTTTGAAGTATTATTTTTTAACACAACTCTCGTGGTATCTGCCTTAAAAATAGTTTTTAAAAAAATTTAGAGTGGAATCCTCAAAACCGAAATAGTTTAGTTTAAGATACAGTGTTTCGTGATTTATAGTGTCAAAAGCTTTGTTGTAATCCAATAAGATCAATGAAGTGTTAAGTTGGTTGTCATAAGCACTAAAAAGGTCATCAGTTATTTTTAACAATGATAGTACCTACTATGATTGGCACGGAAGCCTGACTGTGTTGAAGGCAAAATATTGATTTATCTACCACCTTACTGAATATTATTTTACATACACCTTTTTAAAATAAAATACAGTTAAAAGTACCGACAAAACAAGCAACTTCCAAATTGCATTTTATTCTATTTTACTATAAAATATGTAGGTATACCTACTTATCAGATATAAATATTCGAACGTTTTTGTACTAATATCGTACGTACCTACGCATAAGGAGGTCTCTAAGCTCCGCTATCCTTTCTAACTAAACATGATCAAAGCTATGTCAAAAAATCACAAAACAAATAGCAAGCAACCGGTTTTCAGTTCACCAAAATTGTTATTTAATGTGAAAAGTACACATTCTTTGAGAAAATGGTCGAATAAAAAAGCATAGGCGCAGATAAGGTTCAAAGAAGTCTGTTTGAAATACTTTTCTGATGAAAAATTGTACTGGCACCCTAGTGTTATGATTGCTGCTTGTTTTCCGAATTTTACCTCATTACTCAGTTAATACCAATGTAGTATGGGGCCTAGCATTATATCGTGCCTCAGAGTAGACTCGACGCAAATAACCTTTATTTACATAAACATAGGTATTTAGCTATATTGCTTGGAAACTGCCTCTTAAAGAATATGTATTTTCTTCTCTATCTTAGGTGTTCCATTTTCCGCAAATATTAGTTCAATGCGTTAGTTTAAAATTCTTTAACTGCAAGTTAGAAATTTACAACCAATGCAGCCAAGCAATTGAATACGAATAAATTTAATTAATATTTTATAAAATATGAAATGAATTGGATTTTTAAAAAAATGCTCTGCTAACAACGAACAAACCGATTGCCGATATATATTACATGTCATTTCATCACATTTCTTCAATTCATTCATTCATAAATTAAAAAACTTTTATTTAAACGTGGTATCACCGAGTCAACTCAACATCTGAATTCCCGATAACAGTTTCTACCTTGCTGTATTGGGATATTTGCAATAACTACTCTTATTTTTCTTTCACGAGATCTAAGTTATTATTAAAGTTGGTTTTATACACAAGTAGCCTCAGATATCCCCATAAATGAAAGTCGATAATTGTGAGATCGGGACTCCTACGTGCCAACTGATTTGGACCATGATGATAGTCCAATCCATTTGTTTCCAAAGTGATGATTTAGTCAACCATCAGAAGGAATTAAAAATTAGAATTGAAAAATAAATCCAACAAACAAAAATTGTTGTTTCTGACGAACCCTGTATAGTAATCGCAAATCTAATAGTTGAAATTGTAGTTCCAATACTAGCAAAATTCATTTAATAAATCAAGGAATAAAAAAAACGATCCAAGAAACTAAAAGTGTTATTTGTGTTGTGTGTAATCGCAAATCTGATATTCGAAATTGTAGTTTCAGCACAAGCAGACTTTTTATAAACAATGACTTTTTCTTCTGTACCTAACAATAAAAAAGTTTTTCCAAACTCTATCCGTGCGGACACACTGTATATACAATTTTATATAATAGGGTAAATAAATCCAACCTTTTTTAACATAAAACTGTAGCTAATTGTACTCCAAAGAGAGGTATTTTGCCGATTTATTGATTAAATATAATAAAAAAATAATAATTTGTCTTTTTTATAGTCATAGATATTAGTTATTTTAAATAAACCACCTGTTGCGAAGAAAGGAAAAAGTAAAAATCCAGGGCACCTATATTTTTATTCCGGGAATTTATTTATACCTACCTACTTATATTTTCAATGGCTACGCCAATGGTAAGTGGTCATCTTTGTACGCGACTGTTTAGTATAAGGTGCTAATATGAAAAATAAACAATTTCAAATGTATTTCTCTCAGAGCTGCTGTACTACCTTACCTATACAATAAAAAGAGCAATAGAACAAATAATATTTTTTCTTGACCACCAAGAAGAAATATTTAGGTCTTACTATCCAAATTCACTAAAGAGTTTTATATTTTAAAACGTTAGGAAGAAAGGATAATGGAACGAATTTAAATCCGAAGTACCTATATCGTAGTTACGCTAGCTGAGGATGGGTTGGATATTTCGTGAAGTACGTTTACAGGACTCGCCTGCCTCTTCCTGTAATTTAGTAGGTACTTTCCGGCCTAGTAACGTGAAGTACCTACCTACGTAAATTTTAGAATTTATGCAAAAATTCTGTATTTTTTTCACTAGTAGACTAGCTGGGACGAGTAGTAGACGAGTTGGAAATCTGCGTATCACAAAAAAAAAACAGTTTCCGGGCGTGTCGGGTACAATATTTTTTTAATAATCGTCCGGAAGGAGAAATTTTCTAATTTAGAAATACTGTTCTCACAAAAGCCGCTAATAAGTAAATTGCAGCGCTTTTTAGGCTTGCGCATACTTGCAGTTTTTTTATATTTTTATTTTAATGGCTCTTGAGTGGGCGATTTTTACTGTATTGTTATACCGTGCGAGCAAAAATTATTTGCATCAAAGAGGGCTTGGATTAAAAAGCGTGGGGCTTGGTTTAGATAACAATGATATGGTGACGATATATATCTAACTAAATCTTTGTTAAAATTTTGTCAAATTCATATTATGACATGATATGCCAAACTAATGAGTAATAAAATAAGTAGACAAATACAAATATATTTTTGTTGTTTACAAAATTAACAAAGTAAGAATAGGTATACAGAAAGAGAAGGAAAAATAATTACATAAATTGCTGAAATTGGCCACCGCCATGCTCCAAGCATAAATTCACACGTCTCTTCATATTTTCGAAAGTGTTGACCAGCATCTCTGGAGAAATGTCCCCACATTCTTGGATAATCCTTTCTTGTAATTATCGTTCTAAATTTGCAACTGGTGTTTTAAAAATAGTGTTCTTTAAATGAGGAAAAACGAAGTAATCCATAACCGTTAAACGAGGTGATCTAGGTGGGAATTCAATGTCTGATCGAAAACTGATCAATCTGTCGTCGAAAAAATTGCGGCGGCTGTATGGGCGGTTGCACCGTCCTGTTGAAAATAGCCAAAACGTAGCTCGTCGTCAAGTAATTGCTCCACAAATGGATTCAAAATTGTCTCTATACCGCTGTGCTGTAACTATGTCATGAAAAAAAATAGGACCAACAATTTTTCTTCGAGAAACAGCTAACCAGACACCAATTTTTTGAGGGTGCAATGTGGACTCTACAAAAAAATGGGGATTTTCACTACTCCACATGCGTGCATTCTGAGAATTCACATAACCGGAGAGGTGGAACCAGGCTTTATCCGAAAAAAATAGGTCTAATAAATCATTTATTTCCAATAAATTTTGGGTAAACCATTGAGAGTAATTCCTACGTCTTTCAAAATCTGCGGCTTGTATTTCTTGGAATACTTGCACTTTATAAGGAAATGAATTTAGCTGCTTCTTAAGAATAGTCCTGCATGTTCCATAAGATCTTCCCACTTCTTGGGACACGCGTCTTATACAATTTGTTGGCGTATTTTGCATTATTTCACGAACGTTTGCAACAAGTTCTTCCTTCTGTTCTTACAGATGGTCTTCCTGCTCTTTTTTTGTGTTGTATAGAACCTGTTTCCCTAAACACAGCCACAGTTCTTTTCAGGCAATGATAAAAATCCCCGGCAATAAAAGCAACGTTAGGAAAATGTTCGTGAAAATCGTCCATGCACAAACCCGGATTGTATTGCCACTCATAATTTACTCTAACCCCGTTTCGAAAATACGCTTCAACCATGAATGTTTTTGCTGTTCCGTAAAGCCCATTGTGTGAATTGTTCAAGAAATTGGAAAAATTAGCGATTAATCAGATCACTTGTGACGACTGTCAAAGATGACAGAATAACTGACTAATTGTTAATTCAGATAGTTACTGACAGCCCAACAGGTATTAACCTCTACGGCTAAGCATTACGTCCTTAGATGCAAGGCCCTCTTTGATGCAAATAATTTTTACTCGCACGGTAGTAGGTACTTTCCAGCCTTGTAACGTGAAGTACCTACCTACGTAGATTTTAGAGTTTACGCAAAATCGGAAAAATTCTGTTTTTTTCACTAGTAGACAAGCCGAGACGAGCCGTAGGCGAATCCTGGAAGTCTGCGTATCACAAAAAAACAATTTCCGGGCGTGTCGGGTACAATATCTTTTTAATAATCGTCCGGAAGGAGACGTTTTCTAATTTTGAAACACTGTTCTCACAAAAGCCGCTGATAAGTAAATTGCAGCGCTTTTTAAGCTTGCACAAACTTTTTTTTTCAAGTTTTTTTTATTTTAATTGCTCTCGATTGGGCGATTTTTACTGTATTGTTATAATTTTGATTTTGTTGGATGCCGGTGCCACTCCATAAAGGGTATCACTAGGGGCAGGCCGCTCCCCCCATCCCCCAATACGCCACTGGCTTTATTCAGATATTCTAAAACCTAAGTCTGCAAAACTGAACTAATGTTATTTTTTCGAGGCTCTCCACACACTTTTTGGCTTTATATTTTTTAATACATAAATTATGATGTGTTAACTGTAAAGATTGATTCTTTTTTAAGCGGCAATAGTCTATAAAGCAATAAGATTTATGGAAAATAGGTGTTAAACCACAAATATTATTTTCGAACTACCTAAAAAACGAAAAAAAACTAGCAGCACCGCTATAAAGTTTATAGCATGGCATCGCTGCATCATCTAGAGTTCCTACAAAGTTTGCCGGTTTTATTGCACCTCCAGTAAAATTTTATAAAAGGAAAAACTATAGGCAGAAGCACTTTTGTATTTATGTCTTTATTACCTATAAGAACGGGTAAAATAACGTCATATCGGTGTCTTTGATGTGTCTGGGGCTTTATGAAAATATGTTTATAACGTTCGGTTTAATCGTGTGAGTACGAAACTACAAAAGAAGCTAAAAAGCAACATTTTTCCACAGTTTTTTTACCACAAAATTGGTTAGTTTATCACCATAAACAATTTTTAAAATTTCTAATGATAATAAATATGTAGGTATTATTAAAACAAGGACCTATTGAGCCTAATGAATAAAAATTAAGCAATTACTTTTTAGTAAAAGCAATTGCTTGACTAGCAAGTGCTATAAGTAAAAGCAATTGCTAGATCTGGATATGAATAAAATTTCGAAGCAATTGCTGCTTTTCTTACACCTCTGTAGCAAATGCTTATTCAACACAAGTTCAGACGTGGCTTATCCACTGTTCAGATTATAGATTTCATGTTCAGTTTGGTGCCTAATTTGCAAAAGTGTTGACGTAAATACAACAACGTTGATCTATTTATTTAGTACAATAGTAATCTGTTACGTTTTTGTGGAAAATAGGAAACTTATATTTGTGATATGGCAGATTTCAGTGAAAATGAGGAAAGTGATAGTAGTAATGAAGAAATTAAAGACAAGCAATTGATATTCGTTCACAAATTGAAGGAACATAAATAAATCTCTCTAACCACAACCGTTTAGCTTCCACAACAGCTTCAGCACTTGTAGGAAATCTAATAAAAATATTGGCCTTCTCAAAACTGCATCCATTACAGAAGTGTATGTCTTACAGACAGTCCTTCAGAACACTGAGTTCTTCACCTACAGAATTTTGAAAGCCCGGATCCGACAATTTTCGCAGAAAGACTTTAATCTTATTTAAAGGCGACAGTGCAACTCCTCGCCTTTTACCAGTATCAGTCAAAAAATAATTTTCCAACCACTTAACATTTTTGCAGTCAAATCGATATAACTTTCTGAAATCATCATATCAGCAATTTTTACGTACACTGTAGATTCTTCTTTTACGGACGTTCATATATTCAGCAATAATTGAAGACACAAATTAAGAGCAACGCACGTTTATGCCGCGGAGAACTAAAGTTGACTGCTACCAAGCAAATGATGCAGGGGTCGACCTACCTTAAAAAGTTGAAAGCAATTGCTACACTAGAAAAAGCAATTCCTTAATTTATTCATCACATTTTAAGCGAACGATAGCAATTGCTTCTATTTTTTAAGAAAAAGCATTGACTTTTAAGCAATTGCTGGACGCAAAAGCAATTAGGTACTTAAGTTTTTATTCATTGGCTTTCAAGAAATTACTTTAATTTTATAAGAAAAGGCAATTGCTACATTTTTATTCATTAGGATTGAGATTTAGTACCTATTGAAGGATATCCTCCTGCACTTTTCTCACTATAGCACAATTATGCACTAAATACAGTGGCATTGTTAATATTCATTGTTTTGAAAGTTTATACATAATACTAGAAAAATAACAAAAAATTCTTCAACAAAATTAATAAACACCACAATAAACACGTGGGCAAGTTATCAACAATAAAGTCAAGTTAATATAATTCAACGTACAAATATATAAATAACAATAAATTATTGTATAAAAACAAATTATGCGCCAACAATTAAAATAAAATAAACATGAGGAGAAACAACAAACTGGCAAATTCATACCCAATGTACAACATCCAGACAATGATTACCAGGAGGCCAAAAGGTACTCATTCAAGGTGTAAAAGGAGTGGTCAAGTAAATTTTTTTTAACATATTTTTTGAATCGGACATCATCGAGAGCTCGGTACCGTCCTGGAATCTTATTGTATAAATGACAGTCAAGAGAATTGTTTTCAGATTTCCTTAGTTAGTCTGAATCATCGCTGAGCCACTATCCTGTCTGTGCCTCGGGTGTTGTAGCTGTGAATATCTGAATCCTTAGGGAGTTTATCTCGGCGGGAATCGTAGCTCTGGTACAGAAGAAATATCGCAATAGAAAATTTTCTTCCCAACTTAGTTATGTAGGCTTTCCAGGATAAAGAATCATCCATAGTGATACCCAGTAACTTTTGTTTAATAATTGATTACTCGATCAGATCTTAAGACTTACTTTTATTAAGCTGCAGGAGATAGGTCTCCCTTTTTTAATAATGGTGTAATTTTAGCTAGTTTGAAAACTTCTGGGTAAATACCGCTTAAAAAACTTTCAGTTATTAAAGTGGTCAAAAGTTCAACTAGGATTTCTATGGTTTTCTTAAGCAGTCTATCATTTATATGAAAATCATTCAAAACTGCGAATCTTTTAAGGTTTAATATTGACAGTTCAACTTTTTTTGGGCATACTGGATGTAGAAAAAAGTTTATTTATTTTAAGAAGTCACTTGCGTCGGTGCTGTTTGCCGGGATGTTCTTAATTATGTTTTTTGAAACCGAGATAAAATAGCTATTAAAATCATTTCGATCAATTATTAGGTATGTTATCTTTATTTACTAATTTTTATTAATTATTTTTTCGATTGCATTCAAAATTTATTATTTTCCAACAATTTTTGGACTTAGTTTTTGAATTCAATATGTAATTATTATAAGCTTGTTTTTTTAAAAAGGTAATAGAATTTGTGCAGTCAGTCTTTAATTTCCTGTACGTAGACCAATCTTCAGGATCATTTTTTACATGGCATATCATTTTTACAGCTGATTTCTTTTATTATTCAGATCCTTATTGAACCACTGCGGTTTTATTACATTGCTTACATTTCCTTACAGAAAACCCTTCATCTACTGCCGCTCGATAAGTCTCAACCAGTCACTTAGCCATTGGATTCGTATCTTTGGACCAAATATGACATTTATTCCAGTCCACTACTTTCAAAAGATTTTTAAAATTTTGTGTATTCTTATCTGACAATATTCGCCTATCCGTCTAGGTACGGATGTCGCAATAAGGCGCCAGCCCTCACGGCCAAATACTGTCCGGAATGATCCGAAATACATGGGTCAAAAACGGCAGCATCTATGCCATTTACACAAAGACTAGTAATTACATTATCTGTACAGGATTATTTAGACTGTAGGGTAACCCTGATATAATACTTAATAGTAGCCGAAAGACCAAATGACTCAAAAAGAAACAATTGTTTCTGGAAAACTGTATCAGACCTGAAAACAGTACTGAAATCACCAACAAGGCCTGTTGTCCTGTTTTGGTGTTCCAAAACCATTCGATGATACTCTACTCAATAGTAATTCAAGATTGTCCAAAAAAAGATTTATATCACACACGCAAATGCAGAAAATTCAGAGTGAAACTCCTCAAATTTCACACATGATAAACTGTTTAAAAAAAAAATAGAAACACCACCATGGATAGCAGTTTGTCGACAGAAAAAGCTTGAATATTAACGGTCTCTAAATTAGATTCAAAAAGCCAGTGTTCAGATACACAGAATAATCTTGATTGGCTCGTCGACTCGCCCTGGTTCAGCGAGACTTGTTTTCTTAATTGGTGTTAATATAAGTTCAAATGGTTGCCAACTTCTTTTTAGGGAAAAAATGTATTCCCCGTCATGACAACCTTTCCTAGAGATGCTATTTTAATAACGGCGTAACGGGCGTTTCGTTTTTCAGATATCACCTTCAGATCAACATTTTTAAATACGGACCTGAAATTTAAATATTTTATCAATCAACATTTTTGAGAAGAACATTATTTTATCACCTTAAACTCCCCCCTTAAACTTTTTTAAAAATGTATCGTTAAAAATTGGCGAGCGGCAAAATGTACCCTAAATGCAGAATACAGTATTTAAAAAACTGTCTTTTAATAATAGTTTTAATTAGCAAAAGGGGGCGGGAATTTACTGACAATTTTCTTTTAGAAGGGGACGGCAAAATCCTACTTTGCCTGCTTAAAAAAAACCTTGCGTTGAGTCTTACTTTTTTAAAGCCAGTTAAAAACCTCGGAATAATAAAAAATAACCAATAAGAATCTGAGGATTGAAATTTTTTTTTAAATATGCGGAACAATTTTTCTGTTATCCTAAATCAGTAAAATAGGTATTAAGTTCCGATCGCATATTATTCGATTGCATTTTCCTAAGAAAACTTCTTATAACCATATAAAGGTAAATTTAACAATTCATTTTTATGAGTGGGCACCATCGTTTTAGTTGATAGGAAGCATCCCAATTATAATTATTTCTTAATGAAATATAAAACATTTTTATGAAAAGAGATTTAAATTTATTTGTAGGTATATTAGTTATATGGCTTGAAATAGTAGGTAGCTGTTACAAAGATTACGTGAACTTTTATTGGAGAGTAGTAGCCATTGGGCTTGTAAACCAACTGGACCATTATTTCTGGTAAATATTGGTTATTAATAAATTTTTTTCAGTCCGCAACAGTAAATTGAAAATAGTTTACATAATAATATTGCAAGATTTTCACCCTCCGTGCAGTTTGCCGCTCCCATTATTGTAGTCTGCTCTCGCCTACCCCTCAAAACATTGGCGACGTTGGGGGGGGGGGGGGGCAATGGCAAAAGTTGACTTATTGAGGTTTAATATGGTTTGATTGAATGTATGAATTTATTATTTGGAGTTTTCCTTTATATTTTTGTTATTATTTTGGGGTAGAAGACTTATTTTAATAAAAATGAACAGTTTTAATGTCAAGACGACTATGAATGTTTGAATATTTGAGAAACAATTTTAGCTCATTAAGTATATTGAGCAAAAAATTGAAATTAAAATTGAGGGAAGACCTAAACTCGAAATTAACTTGATACAGACCACAAAGTGTAAATCTAGGGACTTTATTGTTATTGATAAGTTTGCTGCAAATAAAAACAGAAGAATGAACTTTACTTTTAAACAATGTACCCACTAATGAAAAATAAATTGGCCTTTTTATTTTTTATCTTATTTCATTTTCAATAAAATAAGAAGGTAATCATAAATTTTTAAAATATTTACTAATAATTATTGACCAAATTTAGTACACCCCCTAGTTAACTAGTCACAAGCCGCCACTGCCCCCCCCCCCCCTAAGAAACTTTTTAACGACGCCCATGCCTTAAAACCTCCACAATCATCAATATTTGTATAGTCGATTACCAAAAATATAGGCAGTGACGTAGCTCTAATAACCATGGAAACAACCAAAATACTGTATGGTCATTGGCGGTTTGCATTAGTTTCCATGGTTTCGAATAATACGTCACTGCCTACATTTTTGGTAATCGACTATACAAATATTGATGATTGTGGAGGTTTTGAGTATAACTTAACTTATTAGGTATTTTAGAATTTCACAAAAATAGGAAATCGATTAATGCTTAGGGTTGCTCAATGATCTTGTACCTATAGATGAAAGAATAACAAAATGAACCTATTGACAAAATCGTATTCCATTCTGATGTAAATCAACATACAAATTTCGCACCTCCACTTTGTTTGTCAAACTTACGCTGGTAAAAGTATGTATTAACATATGATGTGGGAAATTTAAATCTTTGTCTAAAACCTTATAAAAAGTCTAAGGCCATGATGACGTTGTTTCATGCATTTTCGTTTAGGGAAGTCCACAGAAAATGTATAGCGGAAAGATATCGATGTTTGCTTGCATCGAAAAAAAAATTTAATCGAATTAGAATTACACAGCAAATCACAAGTCTAATTATTCTAAGCTCACACCTTGACTAAAGCCAAAGATAAAAGGTATAATTAAGATCGAAAGACAACGGCAAAATAATTGTTTTACGAATAAAATTAAGGCCTAATACGTCGATTAAAATACATCGATGCATCGACATAATCAAATGGTCTCGATGCATCGCTTTAAAACGATGTATCGCATTGAAAATATCGATACTTTCGATGCTTCGATGTTTATTAAATGTCCCTATTTCCGTTTGGTGTTTCGTTGACAGCGGACTGAAATTTTCTTCACTTTATCGGTTTTGTGGAATAATTGCTTTGTTTTTAGTGTTTTGTGATATTTTTTGGAGACTAATTAAGATGAGTCGCAAGTGTCAAGTATGCGAGAATTCGGAAAATAATAATTCAGCAGTTACTTTTCATAGGTGAGTAAATAGAACGTTGGGTTATTTCTAGGTTAGGTTTAAACTATAGTAGCATTTAAAAGTAAATCCACCGTAATCCCTACTCCCTGCCCCCTTTAGCCCCTCACCGCCTCTCTCCTACTAACTATGTTGTCCACACAGTTTAATAGCGTTTATAAATTACATGTGCCATCTATAGGTACCATATCATTATTGGGGTTGCCTTGTTTACCGCCTGTTGATGTCTTCCATATTATAAGTTTACTACAGTTCTCTAAAAAGGTTTTATTTTCTTCGTTGAAACAAATAATAATTAATTAATATCTCAAAATATATTTACTTTTAAAATGAAAATAAAGCTTTATACCCTTGGTCAACCATAAACCTTCCAGAGAGCCATTATATATTGCGAAAAATTAAACGAATACAATTAAATAAATAATAATAATATTAATAATAACAAATTTGTACAAAAGCAAAAATGTTTGTTATATGTACCTACCTATAAAAATCACTTGCTTTTGAAAATAAATTAGAGTATCGTTAAGTCCCCAGGACTTGTACTAAGTTCAGACTTATTAATATAAGCATAAGTACAACTTTAAGCAAAATTTTAAAGAGAATAAAAAAATAAAAATACTTATCATTTATCGTCAAAGGGTATCCTTACACCAAATTAAATTTTCTAATTCGCTTCTTAACATAGTTTAAAACAAAGTCGCTATCCTGTTCATGTCCCCTTATGTGCGTAAGTCTTTAAAACTACGCAACGGATTTTGAAGCGGTTTTTTTTAATAGATAGAGTGATTCAAGGGGAAGGTTTTTATGTATAATACATGCATAATATTATAGAGAAACACTGATAAATTAGAGTAAGGAGAACGAACGACCCAACCTAACCGGTCCCCGGCCCGTTCAACGATCGATCCGAAGCCGGAATAGACGAAGACAGACTATATTTTATGCATGGAAATTGTGGACGGGCCGGCAAACGGTTGAGTTTGAGGTTCGCCTTATTATCTCACGTCGTATAATGACGGGCTGCAACGCAGGCCGGGTACACGCTAGTATTATTAGGTATAATAACTAAAAAAAAAATATAAAATAATTGTGTCTTATCGATAATAAGTGAACCCAATACGAAAAAAATTATTAGATTTTTTTAATGCATACGAGGGTATAGGGGGGGGGGGCAATGGGGGCAATTGTTTCCCCCCCCCCCCCCCTGAGGCACGAGACCCAAGCACGTCAATTATTACCGGGTTTGTTTTTGTGCTTTTCTTGAGGATTTTGTGTTATGTTTTTTATTTTTCCCACTTGAAACCCAAGCACCATGATTCAAAAAAGGGCGTGGCACCCAAAAATTTTTCGCCTGCGGCGCTTTTTTTAGCGCGATCTCAGTGAACCTCCCCCAAACAAAAACCCTGGCTACGTGCCTGGTTGAAAAATGTTAAAAAAATTAGTTGGGAAATGTTGGATAGCACCCCCCCCCCCCCCCGCAATAGAGTGCACTTCGCTACGCCCCTGCTATAGGAAATATGGGGTTGAACGAGAGAAATGTACAGAATCGTAAGCTCCCTCTCCTAAAAAACTTTTTTAAATTTTTTAAACCTGCCCAGAAGGGACCTTACCTTCTCTGTAACGTAATTTATATAGATATCCCATCTCAGATGGGAGTCAAGACAGATTCCAAGATATTTCATGCTCTTACGGCCGGCAATCTTCACGCTCGCACAGTTGCAGGGGTTGTTAATATTTAACTAATGAAGTAAAAGGACACAATTAGTTTTTGTGATATTTATTGTTAAAGTTTGCTTTTAAAATAGTGAATAATTTTACACATTTCAATTTCTGCTTTGTTTTCAAGTTCATTCCATTTGTCAGCTTGAAAAAATAAAACTGTGCCATCAGCAAAGCTAATAATGTCTCCATTAATCTGTAACTCAAACAAGACATTTAAATATATTAAAAACAACAGTGGCTTGGGCTACCCCATATTTTACAATTTTTGGATCACTAAAAATGCTACCAATTTTAACTCTTTGGCTTCTACTTGTAAAATAATCACCGATAAGTTAATAAGGAATTCGTCTAAAACCAATTTTCTCTAGTACAGTAAGAAGTTGAGTATGACTAACCGTATCAAAAGCCTTTTTTTAATTAACAATGATAGCCATTGAGGGTTTGAGATCATTTAACGCTTTATATATATATTAGTAGTTAAACAAACCATGACATCTTCAGTGGATTTAGCCTCCCTAAAACCGAAGTGCCGTGATGACGAAACACTATGAACATTCCAAAAAACTAGTAATTCTATATTTTTGTATTTTTTTCATACACTTTAGCAAAATTCGTAAAAATAATCCATATTATCTAACTAAATATTAAAAAAGTGAATTGTTCAAATTTTTGCGATTGATCGACTTTTCTATTTGAAAAATTTGTAAAGTTCGTAGTTTTAGAATAGTAAAGAAATACTACATCGCTATAAATTACTTAATTTTTTTTTGTTTCCTAACGTTTAAATTAGATTTTTTTTTCATTTTAAAGATATTTTGAATCATTGGAATCAACAAATTAAGAAAAAAAAAATAAGACTTGTGACGTGTTAACACACCATATTTAAAAACATGCTTGTAGGGTTATAGTCTGGACGAATTTTTCTAAATATCAAAAGCCTTTTCTATTTATCTCACAAATTAAAAAAAAAAAGTAGAATGTTTAATAGGCTGTATAAATGCCCTCATCCACTCATTTGAGTTGACAGCATCACTCCAACTGACTAACTTATATAGTTTGGAAGTCAATGGCGCAAGTACTAAAAAATATGGGGGTCAGCGAGTACTGGACTCCCCTTATTTTAAATATTTGACAATTCTTATTTGTTTCGTTTTTCCCAAAAGATTTAGCTCTTTATGATGAAGCAATGTATTAAATTTGAAATTTATATTTTATTAAATACCCGAATTATTCAAGAAAATCAGTTTTTAATTTCAAACTTTGACGCCCTGTATATCGAACATGAGGGTCAAAATTGAACAACGGCATTATAAAAGTCACATTATTTTGCTGAAGGAATATAATATGGTTATAACATACACAACTCCTTTTTCCGGACACCCTGTATACAGTGTGACCAGTAAAGTCCGCATCATATAGAATTTTTTTTTATTAACAGCTTGGAAATTTGACTTTGGCATCAAGTTCTGCCTAGATCGAGATGAAAATTATGCAAAAAAATAGTAATCACGTGATTCGCATTATATCTGTCAAATTTTAATTTTAATTTTTCCAAAAAAATAAATAAAAGTGGGGTTATTTCTTAAATATCGATAAAAGTTATTAGAAAAAGTTTTTTTAAATGCAGTTTCTAGCCCACATGCAAAATTTCAGCTGCATAAGATAATTTTGATTTTTTACCCACCACTAAAATTTATTTTCCACTTTACTGGTTACACTGGTTGTTTTTTGTCTTAATATTAAGGTGTATTACTTTCAGACGCAAACTACGTATTCAAAAATACTTATTTTATGAAGTTACCTTAGGTATACAGGGTCAAAAACAAATAAACTTTGCATCACATGCGACCAAATTTTAATAGCCCAATTTTGATTTTGTAGAAAAACACACATTTAATATGGCGCTAATTTAAAAAAAAAGTGTATCTGAAATAAAGCATTGTAAAAACTAAGAAGTTTTATGTAGGTTGCGTTGAATCTTATTTTGCAAAAGTGGTGCAATTTACAAAATATGGGTAAAAAATCAAAGTTATCTTATGCAGCTGAAATGTGGGCTAGAAACTGCTTTTAAAAAAACTTTTTCTAATAAGTTTTTTTCGATACTTTTAAAAATAACCCTACTTTTCAATTATTTTTTGGAAAAAATTAAAGTTTGACAGATAATGCGAATCACGTTACTACTATTTTTTTGCTTTATTTTCATCTCGATCGAAGCAGAACTTGATGCCAAAGTCAAATTTCGAATAAAGTTATTAATTTAAAAAAAAAATCCCATATGATGCGGACTTTAATGATCACACTGTATAGGTACCTATATATAATTTTTAACATCAGAAATAATTTCCTAAAAATCGGAAAAAAATTACATTTTTTGGTCATCGTTACAAAAAATTATTTCTTAATCAACATATTATTATGTAATGTAACTCATGCAAAACTGTCATCTGCGCAAACATTACACTAGATATGCATTTTTACGTTAAGATATATGTACGTATACCGGTACCTATATTTTTAGCGTTTACTCGCATATAAGTCCAAGCACTTCCAAGAAAATCAAAACCCACACAACCATGCTTTTAAAAACTCTACTATATGTTTGCGTCCATCATAAAATGAACCATTGCGGTACCCAAGGTACCTGCTCGGTACTACTTGGGCACCGACCAATTAAAGCGTTAGATTCGCCTAATAGGCGGAGCTTCGAGTAAAGAGTTAAAGACATAACTATTTATGTGATAATATGGCATAAGTCCTTTGAAATGCTGCCAGTATTTAACAAATCGGTGTGAAAAATTGACAAATACTACACAATAAGCTGGTTTAATTTGTAGATAATTTACACCAAATAGTGTGTAACTATTAAATAATCATACAGTGTCCTTGTTAGTCTTGTTAGAGATTTAAATTTTATTAAATGTTAGATTAATATTTTAAAGTCGTAATCACTGTTTTTTTTTGTGCGTTTTTATAGTTCCGATGATTGTTTTGTGATTTTATATTGTGTTTGTTGTATGTTGTTTGGATAATATTTTTTAATTTTATTTCATGAGGATACACGCCCAATAGGTAAGTTAGTAATCTGTATTTTTTATTAGATTGTTATACCGTGCGAGCAAAAATTATTTGCATCAAAGAGAGCTTTGATTAAAACACGTAGAGCTTGGTTTAGATCACAATGATATAGGGACGATATATCTAACCAAATGTAGGTTAAAATTTTGTCAAATTCATATTATGACATGACACTAATGAGTAATAAAATAAGTAGACAAATACAAATTTATTTTTGTTGTTTACAAAATTAACAAAGTAAGAATAGGACAGAAAGAAAAAGAAAAATAATTACATAAATTGCTGAAATTGGCCACCGCCATGCTCCAAGCATAAATTCACACGTCTCTTCATATTTTCGAAAGTGTTGACCAGCATCTCTTTTATTTTTTCTTTTTTTATTTTGCATTATTTCACGAACGTTTGCAACAAGTTCTTCTGTCTTACAGATGGCCTTTCTGCTCCTTTATTGTGTTGTGCTATATTCCTGGGAATAACTGAAGGTAAGCCGGGGTGTTAATATATAAACGAAACCTTTTACTACTAACGAATTTATTTTAAACCCAGAAATTAACTACAACCTTGTTAAAGTACATATAATAGTAAAATTGACGTTTTTACAAGTACCACGCGTACGCGACTGCCGCTTCACTCGTCTCGAGGTATGTCCCATGATGCACAAAAAAGGTACTTTGAATGCGCGTTGGAAATCTTTATAGGAATAAACAATCTGCAAATACAATGCATGTTGTATAGAACCTGTCTCCCTAAACACAACCACGGTTCTTTTCAGGCAATGATAAAAAACCCCAGCAATAAAAGCAACGTTAGGAAAATGTTCGTGAAAATCGGCCATGCACAAACCCGGATTGTATTGACACTCACCATTTACTCTAACCCCGTTTCGAAAATACGCTTCAACCATGAATGTTTTGTGCTGTTCCGTAAAGCCCATTGTGTGAATTGTTCAAGAAATTGGAAAAATTAGCGATGAATCAAAATACTTGTAACGACTGTCAAAGATGACGGAATAACTGATTGATTGCTAATTCAGGTAGTTACTGACATCCAACAGGTATTAAGCTCTACGGCTAAGCATTACTTCCTTAGATGCAAGGCCCTCTTTGATGCAAATAATTTTTGCTCGCACGGTATTAGTTGAAATATCGTAATTTATACTTACATAAGTATAAAGAGTTTTGAGAGAACCACTCTGGATAATTTATAAATAATATCATTTTATTATTATATTTTATTTACAACTCGGCAATTGTACTTTTTCAGCGGCACAAAATAACCGTCTTGTATACTGTTCGTTGGAATTAATTGTTTTTCCGAGATTTCGGAGAGAAAAACCGAAATTTTCAGTTTTGTTTTTTAACTTTTGGAGTCTTCATTTTTTACTTGGGAAAAGCAAAAAACACTTTCATAGCTGGGAACGAAAGAAAAACAAAAAGAATTTCTCCACAATTTTATTAGAGTAAAAAATGTATTTTTTTTCAAAGGTCTACATGTTTCGAACGTAGCAACGTTCATCATTAGGAGACAGAAATTTACTGAATAATTTTTTCTTCGCCATTTATATGTTACACCTACCTACCTACCATTTTACATTTTATACAGGGTGTCAGGAAATAATGAGAAAAAAATATAGGGGATAATCTAATCCGAAAATAAATGCTATCTCTTCTTAAAATATTTTTTCGAAAATTGATTATTAGGGGTGGTAAAGTTAAATTTTATTTGCAGTTTTAAAATACATAAGTTACTAGAAGTACTAGAACAATTAAAATTAATCATTCAAATGAAAAGATGAAAGTGACGTACTTTCTCTTCAATGCATAAACTAATTCTTCTTAAAAAATTCCGACGAACTCCATGGAATAGTCCTTCCTTTGCTATGCTATGTTTAAGGTTGAAAATTGGTGTTGCCGCGAGACGACCTTCTCTCGTCTCGTCTCGCTTCTCTCGTGATTTAAACCAAATATAGTAAAAACCAAGCAAAATTTTAACGCGTTTAGGTTAGGTTCTATCATATTATTTGACATAAATTGTGTGCAATATATGTCAAATATGACAGAACCTAACCTAAATGCAATAAAACTTTGCTTGGTATTTACTACAGGGTGGCCCATTAGTGCGACATAGGTCAATATCTCCTGTACCACTAAGATAGCGGAAAACTTTTGACGAAGCTTATTAAGGGTTAAGAGGTGCCTCTTATAAAATTATTTTTGTCTACACAGGGTGCTCCAAAACACCAGCACGGTAAGAAATTTCCATTTCCAAGATATTGACTTTTAAAAAATGTCATTTTTTAGTTTCGACAGATCTAACAGTACGTCTTAGAGCAAAACGGCTCAGTTGTCCCTATCTTCCATTTTTATTATCTTCCCAAAAAAAACACCTTCCGGTTAAACCGGAAGAACTATATTTCCTGCTTTCGAGTTACATCCGGTTTAGCCGGAAGTTTGATTGATTTGAAAAGATAGTGAAAATGGAAGATATAGAAAAATGCGCCGTTTTGCTCTAAAATGTACTGTTAGAAAGCTATAGGTTGTCAAAACTCAAAAATATAATTTTTCAAAAGTCAATATCTTGGAAACTATTAACTATAGACTAATAATGCATTTAATAAAAGTAATTATAAATTTATGTAGAATCAGCAAATTTAAAAAAAAAAAATTTGGGACACCCTGTCAATTATGAGATTTTTAAAATCTTCTTAAATTCCTCTAATCAAAAATATATAATGTCCATATTTGGACCGACGGTTTTCGAGTTATTTGACTGCAAATAATTTTTTCTACTACTTACTTGAGAAGTCGTCATTATTTACTTCATTCCTTTATCGAGAAGTAACATTTCTTCACCTAGGTTAATAATAATAATAAAAAATTTCCTAGGTCAATAATGAAAAACAGCTGTTTAATGAGGTTGTTGCAGACAATTTTATACCTTTTTTGACCATTTTAAACAAAGAAATTCTGGAAAACAGGATTAAATTATCAATAAAATAGGACTTTTTATTATAATTTTATTGGGAAGATACTTTCAGGAATGGTTCTGTGACCAGCTTTTTTTCTTACACACCAGTCCATTAATTGCGCGTATGCATTCAAGTATAGTTTCTTAGATTTCTCTGGTAACAGATCGCACTGTGCGCTATTTGCCGCCTCTCTAAGCTCGGGTGGGGTACAAATTTCCAATTCTTCACTCTCAATTTCAGACATTTTATGATTTTAACTTTATATTATTATCTAACCCGAATATTTTCTACATACTGACAGAAGATCGCATTTGACAAGTAAAATCCTAAGTGACTTGATTTTCAAATTTTTTAAAAAATTAGGTGAAAATGGGTAACAAAGATTTAAACGAATTAAAGTATGTAATATTTTATTGTTAGTAGTAGAAAAAATTCTATACACACCGCAGTTGAGAAGGCTATTATATACCTCGCACATTATATCCCTCGGCGCTTCGCGCCTTAGTATATAAAAGCGCTCGCTGTATAATAGCTCACTTCTCAACCTAAGTATATAATGTACTATTATCCAGCGATAAAACGTCATAATAATATTATGTTATTCTAAATGGCCAGGCACGGCTAACTAGATGAAACTATTTGCAGTTAAATAACTCGAAAACCGCTGGTCCAAATATAGACATTATGTATATATTTGCAAAGAGGAATTTAAGAAGATTTGAAAAAGCACAAAAAAGTAAAGTTTTTTGCTCGAGAGAGACGAGAATTTCTCGACGAGAGAGGGTACTTCTCTCGTCTCGTCTCGGAGCTTTATTCGAGAGAAAATATCTCGAGAATCTCCCGTCTCGGCGGCAACACTATTGAAAATAAATTAAAATTATTTCGTATTCATCACACGCAAGCTGTGCTATTTTAGCGTTTTTCTCGAAAACGGTTAGATTTATCGAAACAAAAGTAGTATACCTTTTTTTATGTCAAAAGGTTAGGAGAATAAAAATATTCAGTCAAAATGCACATACAGTCTAGGACAAAAAAGTTGGGACCATTCAAATTAAAGTATAGGCTCCTATGTGGCGCCCTCTACAAAATGCGAAAAAACGGTGGGCAAATTTGTATTCCTCATCCCGAAAAAGCTCTATATATACGAGATTTTGTCAAAATATTATGAGCGTGGCAAAAGGTATTGCAAAAAAACCTGCAAATAAAATGTAACTTTACCACCCTGTAATACCCCTCCGTTAATAATCAATTTTCGAAAAAATGTTATAGGAAGAGATAGCATTTATTTTCTGTCTAGAATTATCCCCTTAATTTTTTGCTTATCATTTCCGGACACTAAGTTTGGAGCATTTTCTCTTCTGCTAACACCATCAACAAAGCTTTTTCTGTCGCCTGATGATAAACGTTTTTACGTTCGAAACATGTAGAGACCTTCCAAAGAATACATTTTTTATTTCAATAAAATTTTGAAGTAAGATTTTTTTGTTTTTCCTTCGTTTCCCTAGATACTTTTGACTCCAATTTGAGCATGGACACTTTTATATAGCTGTTTATTATATTCTTCAAGATGACTTTATCCGTTTTGAAATTCGACGTTTCGTTCTTCAGATACCACCATAGACTTCTTATATAATAGACTAAGCAATTCATTCATGAATAGCCTGTTTGTTTGCGTCAAACATACGTACGTATGAAACAAAGACAGAGGAGAGAGATAGCGTTAAATTTCCGACTCCGTGCGGAATTGTAATGGCTCGAGGATTGATTCGGAGCGATTAGTCAGCACCAGCGGCGTAGGGTGTGGCAAGGATTTTTAATACAATAAATAAGTAATAGTTTAAAAAGTTTTCATTAAAGTAATAATAAATGTTTACTGAAGTGACGATTAAAAGAAGCCATTAAAAAAACCTAGGCTGTGAATGTAAAGTGTTATTATTAATTAATGCAAAGAAATTTTAGGCGAAAGACAATAAGAAATATTTTATTTTTAAACATATATTAAAAATGTCTGATGATGCACATAATATAATAATATATAATAATATAAGTAATAAGCTTTATTTTTTTATGTAAAAATATATTTTTTACCAGGAAGCTGAGTGAATAAAATGACATACCTATGTGTAACTTTCAGTCAAAATTGTAGACTAATTTGTTATCGCCCAAAGAAGCAAGAACGTGTCACATTTTTAAAAGGTTAATACCATGGCGGCAATATAGGTAAAAAATAAATCCATTTGATTTTCAACTTACCATGGCAATTTGATGGCGGTGGTGATGGCAGTTGGATTTTCCCTCTGTTGCTTCTAGTAAAATTGTATTGGCAATATTATTTATATCAGTCTTGTCAAGAAATTTTCTATTAAAATATGTTTCAATCTACAATAAAATATCAAACAAGAAGTAACAATTTTATGAATTTTAAACAGAATAGTTTTTAAAACAATTTTAGCAGGAGAAACATTTTTGTCTTGTTAAAAATAAACATCTACAGCTTCCTGCACGTTTTTTTGACATCATTCTATATTTAAAAAAATTGCTAAAATCGACTTAAACGGCATGTAAAGGAAATAACCTAACCTGTATGCATAAAATAAGTGAAATAAATAAAATGTTTTGCAGGAAAGAAAGAAAAACTCAGTCTTCCTCCACAAAATTTAATAGAAATAGATTCTTTAGGGGTATCTACATGTTTTGAACGTAGAAATGTTCATCTTCAGGAGACAGAACATTTTTTTATATAGTGCTGATGGTATTAGCAGAAGAGAAAATGGTATAAAACCTTAATGGAGCTTTCATGGTATTGAAATGACGTATATAAGAAAATTAAGGAGAGTTAAAACATGCTGAACACAAGAAAGTTAGTAAAGGAAGTTTAAACAACCATACTAGATGAGGAAGAAAAAAAGGGGGCCTTCGAGAAAGAAGGTGTCAATGATTTTTTAAAATCATTTCTATACATTTTTTTAAAAACATTAATATGTCAGTGAGACAGTATAAAGATAGGAATCTTCAGTCGAGGTCATAGTCTGTAAAATAAAACTTGAAATTAAAATCAAAATTAAGAAAAGAAACTTTATATATTTTTTTAAAAAAATTCTAGGTTAAAGAGAAAGTACTTACGTCAGAGTATTTGAACGTTTGATTTTTGGGGTACATGACTATGACCTCGACTGAAGATTCATGATTTTATATTGATATATCAATGTTTTTAAAAAAATGTATAGAAATGATTTAAAAAAATCATCGACACCTTCTTTCTGGAAGGCCCCCTTTTTTTCTTCCTCATCTAGTTTGGTTGTTTAAACTTTCTTTACTAACTTTCTTTACATGCTCAGCATGTTTTAACTCTCCTCAATTTTCTTATATACGACATTTCAATACCATGAAAGCTCCATTAAGGTTTTATACCATTTTCTCTTCTGCTAATACCATCAGCACTATATAAAAAAAATTCTGTCTCCTAAAGATGAACGTTTCTACGTTCGAAACATGTAGAGCGACCCCTAAAGAATCTATTTCTATTACATTTTTTGGAGGATGACTTTGAGTTTTTCTTTCTTTCCTACATTTTCAACTCCACTTTAAGTATGGACTACTTCAAATTAAAATATTTTGCGTTTTAGTAACTTAAATAAAAGGATAAAAAAATAAAATTAATTATTAAATGAAATACCTAGGAAAAGCATAGCTGGCAGCAAGTTTATTGTGGGCCCCGCGGTGCAGGGTCTGCGGGGGTGTTTGTTACACCACTGCTTTGCGCTTCTAATACACAAGCAGCTTGTACAATACAGATATAAATTTATGAATATATGAAACCATAAAACCCAAAAACCATGATCTGTTATTGAATTTTTTACTATATTTTTCTAAATTTCCATATAATACTTGCTAACTAGCACATTATTCATATTGTTACGTATTAAAGTACGTGCCCAGCACCATTTTCCAAACATATTGACCGACTGACGTATTCGGTTTACATTTCCATTTAGGAGTATTAGAAAAACCGTTTTTGTGCCAATAATTGAAAATATAATTAAATGTATTTTAATTCTGTGTACCAAACCGTTTAGATATCGTAATGTGGAAGAAAAAATAATATTTATTTTGGGGTCGTCACAATATCAGTTGTATGTGATAATTACATCCTATTGTGACGTAGAGCATAGAAAGACCCAATAGTTATATGATTTAATTTAAACAGGTATAATTATTGTTCTGCAGGAATATATTTTTATTAAACTTTTAGAGGCTATTCTATATTTAATAAATTATTTGGGTGGTTAAAGGTGTAATCCCCCCCCCCCCCCCCCCCCGATTGCAGCTTATTGCCCTGCTGAAGTCCAATGGGGGCTCGTGACATGTTAGACAACGTTAAGACAACGCCCAAATTTGGTCAATAATTTTTAGTAAATATTTTAATGTGATGTTAATAGCAGGTTTAGGTCTTTCAATGTTCTTGACAATCACTTTCTCCTCCAACGGTAACTTGCTAAAAGATTTTTTCAAAAATTCCACGGTGTATTTTATATCCGACGACGCACTCATTGTTTTTCGTGTTTATTTAAACTTTAACTGTTTAACTGAATTCAATAAAACCATATTAAACCTTAATAAACAAAAAAAAATAGTCAAAATACCGGCTAAAAATTTCCGCGAATTTGAACGACTACGACTGGTTAAATTTAAATGATCAAATTAATGCAGAATTGCAGAACATGACATACACAAGGTATTATGCCGCTCTCGTATTTGACGAGATTTTTATGATCATAGACCCGCTCTGACAAGTAAACTGGGCGTGAAGTACACGGTACACGGAGAGAAATTTTGAACAGAATCCACAACTACCTAAATATAGGTACTTGAATTTGTACCAGAATTCGAATGCTTAAAATATTAATATGAAAAATTCATTACATTAATGTATATTATAAAAATAGGTTAGCTCTAAAATTAGCCTATATATTGTAAATTTTTTTGGGGGTGCTAATTTAGATTTCGGGGGTGCTTAGCACCCCCAAGTACCCCCCTAACTACGCCTATGCCGCCACGACATTGGTCTGAGGTCATGATGACGTTGTTTCATTCGTTTCCGTTTAAGGATGTCCACAGAAAATGTATCGCGGAATAACATCGATGCTTGCGATAAATCGAAATTTTTTTTTTAATAAAATTTGAATTACAAGACAACTTACACACCTAATTATCCTAAGCTCACACCTTAACTGAAACCAAAGGTAAAAGGTATAATCAAGACCGAGAGGCAAAGGCAAAATAATTATTTTACGAATAAAATACATCGATGCATCGACAAGTACAAAATGGACTTGATGAAACGCTTAAAAACCATGTATCGCATTATAAATATCGATGTTTTCTCGATATACAGGGTGTCCAGTTTTCGTGTGTTTTCATATACCAGCTCCCTTATTATAAAAGATAGAAAGATGGGGTTTGCGGCTTACTGTTCTATTTTTTTATGAAACTTTTATTGCCGTAAACAAAATTTTCATAGCCCTCTCAGTTTCTGACATACAGGGACATTTTCAAATTTTGTCATTTTTGACGCTTCCCTGTATCTCGATTATTTGATAACTTATCAATAAGGTAAAAATGGATTGTTATATAGTTTTTTATGTTGAATTCAGTGGCGTAGTTAGTTTTTTTCTAAAAAGTTTTGTTTATGAGTTATAACCCAAACTTATATTTTTTTAATGGGACACCCTATATATTATTTATTTTTCTTGTTCCTTTTTTTAAGAGCTTTTCAAAAATATATAATAATCCATATTTTTTTCTTTTAAAAAGGGACAATTTTAACTTTTTTTGTAAAATTAATAATTTTTCATCTAGAATCCAGAAGGCCATGATCAATCATGGATAGACATGACAGAAAACAAAGGTTTGTAAATGCGCCATTACGGATTATTGTCAAATATTAAAGGTATTTGTTTGATTTTGTTAGTTTATTTGATATTTCTGTGAAAAATCATTTAATTATTTAATAATATAGAATAGAATAGAGGGCTATGCCCGCAAATAAAAAAAAATTAACAACTGGATATCTACGAAAAATTTAAATATGTATCAAATAGCTAATAATAGATAAAAATAACTATGATTAAAACTTTTTTTTATTATAAACATTAATGGTATCTAAATAACAAATGGTTTTGAAACTTACCTATTAAAATACAGTTCCGAGGCTGCGTTCGCGTCTTCATTAGCTCGGATAAAACAAACATACATATCGTGTTTTTCATAATTTTCATAATATCTATTATTTTTTGCCATGTTAAATAATTACATGATTTTTCACAGAAATATCAAATAAACTAACAAAATCAAACAAATACCTTTAATATTTGACAATAATCCATAATGGCGCATTTACAAACCTTTGTTTTCTGTCATGTCTATCCATGATTGATCATGGCCTTCTGGATTCTAGATGAAAAATTATTAATTTTACAAAAAAAGTTAAAATTGTCCCTATTTAAAAGAAATAAATATGGACTATTATATATTTTTGAAAAGCTCTTAAAAAGAGGAACAAGAAAAATAAATAATATATAGGGTGTCCCATTAAAAAAATATAAATTTGGGTCATAACTCATAAACAAAACTTTTTAGAAAAAAACTAACTACGCCACTGAATTCAACATAAAAAACTTTATAACAATCCATTTTTACCTTATTGATAAGTTATCAAATAATCGAGATACAGGAGAGCGTCAAAAATGACAAAATTTGAAAATGACCCTGTATGTCAGAAACTGAGAGGGCTATGAAAATTTCGTTTACGGTAATGAAAGTTTCATAAAAAAATAGAACAGTAAGCCGCAAACCCCATCTTTCTATCTTTTATAATAAGGGAGCTGGTATATGAAAACACACGAAAACTGGACACCCTGTACATACAGACTCTCCGAGGATAGGGTTTACCTACAATAGCACCAATGGATAAAAAATTTAATTTTTCGGGAAAAAGTCATTCTTGATAAAAAGTTTTGCTGGTAAAAATGCAATTTACGAAGAGAAAATTTTGATTTTTTATACAGGGTTCGCAAAAACTTCAAAAACATAATTTTTCTCCAAGAGTAAACTACCTTTATTTTTCATTTTTGACCAAAATGCCAATTAGAAAACTTATTTAGAATAACGTTTGTAATTTAAATCCGAGATTTAAAATAAATCTTCGATTTTTTTAGTTTTTTTAATTTTTAGAGCCTAAATGGAAATTTTGCTGCTCAATAAAAATATTAATATAAAATTGTATTAGACTCTATTTTCATAATGGGTGGTGTGTATCTTATTTTAAAATTTTAAATGCATTCCTTTTACTTCCATCTTTTGTAAAAACAAGGAATTGTTTTACCTTTATAACCTCCTGAGACCCGAGCCTTTAGTTTTTCAAATTTTTCGATAAAAGTTTAGTATTTATATTAATTATGGTCAAAAAAACACATGTAAATTTTTTCAAATTTTTTTTTTGTTCCTTTATTGAAAAAAAATTAAGTCCATTTAAATGGACATATCGTTACAAATTATTTTATGTGAAATTCTTTTTGTTTCCTGTAAAACATAAAAATACATCACATGCTTCACAATAAACTTTAGTTTTTTGCTTGCACCCAGGATTCTTACATCTAACAGAGTTCTTTAAGTCAGAAGCCATTGCAGGAAAGTGTTGAATACTTGTTTTTGACGAACGGCTTTGAGGTAATCGTCTGGTACTTGAAGTGCTTCTTGTGACCAAAGGGAGAGTATTGGTAAAGTCCAAAGAATTTTCATTATTGGTATCTTTGAGTAACCACTCAGACACACCTATTTTAATTTCCAAAAATGTCATAACGGATTTGTTGGTATACCCAAGTTGCTTTTGATCATCTCTGTAAAATATCCAAGAATTTGCAATCGCCATGTCAAATAAGTGGAAAATGTTGAAAAATTTCCACAATCAGACAAGTCAGAGTTTTTTAAGCATTCTAGAAGCTTTTCGTCATCCTCTCCAGGCTTTAAATAGGTTTTCTTACCAAAGATAGCTAAAAGAAAAAAAAATACTAGTATAATTTTTGTATGCTAAACGACCTGATGTCTACTAAAATGGACGTAGTAATTTAAGGCTTAAAAAAAATAGATAATATTTTGCCAAAACCTTAATACTGCTTGTCTCTATTCACTATATCCTAAACAACAAGTTTAATAAAAAAAATGCAATTATAACTCAATATTACTAGCTACTTACCATCAATTGTTTCTCTGCGAAATGAAGCCATTTTATCACCTGTTTACAACAGCAGTAGACGCCTTAAAATATTCTTGAAATAAGCTGTCGCGGTGTTGACGCGTTCATATGTATGTACACCACGGTGGACCGTGGGACTTCACGCTGTATTTGCGGCTGTTACCAAAATAATAAATAAAAAGGGAATGAATGTCCATTTAAATGGACGCCAGGTCTCAGGAGGTTATTACTTTGCTTTACGTATGGGGAAAATTTTGAAGTTGTCAAATAGAATTTGATGTGTTTTGAAAATGTTGACCTTAGAACAAAGGGTTTATTTAGTTTAATGTTACGGTGCGGGCGAAAGTTTTTACAACGTTGTGATAGAGAAATTTAATCAAAGATACCCTAACGTTTACGTCGCAAAAATGGGACTTAATTATTAGGAAAATTTCAGCGAACTGGTTCATTTTCAAATTTAAAAAAAAACTATGATCAGAATGACGCGGCTTCCCTAATCGTATTGCAGTCTGTTGCTGACAATCCTACCCTTTCATTAAGAAACCGAGCTCAAGAACTTGATATAGTAAAAAAAAACTCATATTCAGTAGGTATCTATATTTCAAAGGCAAACAAAATATTCCCATTTCGGCAAACTTTTAATCAAACGTAGGAAGAATGACACGAAGCCAAACGTTTGGATTTTTGTCTTTGGATCGGAAACAAAATTGTAAGTGAAAACAGGAATTTTCATAAATTTTTTATGTTCTCCGATGAATAGACATTAATAAACGGGAAAGTGTCTTCTGCGTAAATTAGATACTGGAGCGAAAATAATCCCCATTTTAGAATTCCTGCAAGAAGATGACAATATTACGAAAAAGTAAATGTCTATAGTGTGCAATTTCTTATTATGGCATTATTGGCCCACACTTTTTCGAAAAGACGTGTAACCGTAGGAGTTACCTTGAAATGTTGGAAACATTCCTTTCTGACAACCTAGAAGAATTGCCTCTCCAATTTAGGAACGAAATGTACTTTCAACAAGATGGATGCCCTGCGCTTTTCGTAAAATTCGACGACGACATTAAAATTTGGAACTGTTTCTTTGGCAAAGTCTAATACTTTCGCCATTTTTCGACAACTACTATCATCGTTGTCATCTTTAAAAAAAAAATAGTGTGTAAATGACACAGAAACTCCTAATATTCTGGTAGTTACAAAAAAATTAATTTTTATTACGCTTCACCATTGTACATCCAAACGAATTTTTAGTTTAATCTTTACAAAAGTTGTATAGATATTTGAAAATAAAAGTAGAAACCATCAAAATCGGAAAATTGTTCGGTAAATATCAACGTCGCGTCGTCTGAATCCTCCATGATCACATGACCTAAAGTTTTGAACTTGAATAACCTTGTACAAACTTGTACAATGCCTAAACGACCCGCTTTGATTGTAGTAATTTATTAGGCTGAAAAATTTTAGTTATAATAATTAATATTTTCCAATGAGTCCATCATACCATGCCAACTCTGGTTTACAGTCTTTTCACTACCCGATATCCGGACTTTAAATATCCTGACAAGGGTTCGTTCAGTTAACTGGAATAGCTTATTTATCCATTCAGTAGATGGAAGTAGAAAAACACTCTATTTCCTCTTAATTTCATTGCTCGGTGCTCGGTGAGCAAATACAATAAAGATTTCTCTCCATGTAGGAGACTTCTCAAAAGATCTTTGGTGTCTAAAATCCTGTACTGATTTTGAATTAGGAATTTTTTCATGGTTTTTTGCTTGCTGCAACATCATAGAATTTAACAGTGAGTTTATTTATTCCAAAAATATATCTGGCATCTTAAAATAACTATTTGGTATTTGCTTTAACGAATTCATGATTTAAATGTTTACCAGCAACAGTGATAATAAGTGCAACCTTCATAAATATGGATATGGACTTGGATGTATATGTACAGGGACATTTTTTTAAGTGTCTCACCCGATTAGCTATTTTCCTACTGACTACAATAAAAAAAACAATTAGGTACTCCCTAAAGGCTTTTTGCGATTTGCGAAGATGCCAAATTTATTGTCAAAATGTATACAGGATGTACGGAAAAAGGAGGTCAATCCTTTAACCATATATTCCTTGAACAGCAATACTATGATTTTTATAGCGCCGTTTTTCGTTTTTGACCTGCATGTTCGATATACAGGGCGTCAAAGTTTATAATTTTCTTAAATAATTCGGCTATTTAATAAGATACAAATTTCAAATTTGGTACATTACTTCAACATAAAAAGTTACATCTTTCGAAACAAACAAAATAAAAAACAATTGTCAAATATTCAAATTAAGGAGGGTCCAGTACCCGCTGACCCCCCTTATTTTTTAGGACGTGCGCCAGTGACTTCCGAACTATATTTTTTCAGGTAATCGTTTGTTTTTGATTATGTTTTGTTCCTTATTAAATTTCGATAAAATGGTGCGTTTTGGAGATAACTTTAAAAGTATGAGTCCTTACGGTAATCTCATAATTTTCAAATGCTAAATCAAGTCCGTCCTTGTGGCATTACCATGGATACAAGATATAATAAAGTAAAACTTTGCAAGAGGTGACGATGAGACTAATGAATAAAAATTAAGCAATTACTTGAAGCAATTACTTTTTAGTAAAAGCTATTTCTTGACAAGCAATAATTGCTAGATCTGGATATGAATAAATTTTTGAAGCAATTGCTGTTTTTCTTACACCTCTGTAGCAAATGCTTATTCAGCACAAGTTCAGACGTGGCTTATTTACTTGTTCAGATTATAGATTTCATGTTCAGTTTGGTGCCTAATTTGCCAAAGAGTTTACGTAAATACAACAAAACGTTGGTCTGTTTATTTAGTACAATAGTAATCTGCTACGTTTTTGTGGAAAATAGGAAACTTATATTTGTGATATGGCAGATTTCAGTGAAAATGAGGAAAGTGATAGTAGTGATGAAGAAAATAAAGACAAGCAATTGATATTCGTTTACAAATTGAAGGAACATAAATAAATCTCTCTGAACACAACCGTTTAGCTTCCACAACAGCTTCAGCACTTGTAGGAAATGTAATAAAAATATTGGCCTTCTCCAAAACTGCATCCATTACAGAAGTGTATATCTTACAGACAGTAGTTTGGTGACCACCGAGTTCTTCACCTACAGAATTTTGAAACTCAGGATCCGACAATTTTCGCTGAAATACTTTAATCTTATTTAAAGGTGACAGTGCGCCCCCTCGCCTTTTACCAGTATTAGTCAAAAAATAATTTGCCAACCACTCAACATTTTCGCAGTCAAATCGATATAACTTTCTGAAATCGTAATATTATCTGCAATTTTTACGTACACTATAGATTTTTCTTTTACGGACGTTTATATATTCAGCCATAATTGAAGACACAAATTAAGAGCAACGCACGTGTATGCCGCGGAGAACTAAAGTTGACCGCTACCAAGCAAATAATGATGCAGGGGACTACCTACCCTTAAAAGTTGAAAGCGATTGCTACACTAGAAAAAGCAATTCCTTAATTTATTCATCACATTTTAAGCAAACGATAGCGATCGCTTCTATTTTTTAAGAAAACGCATTGACTAGAAGCAATTCCTGCACTTTTAAGCGATCGCTGGACGCACTTTATTACTTTAGTTTTTATTCATTGGCTTTCAAGAAATTACTAAAAAGCAATCGCTACGTTTTTATTCATTGGCTTTCAAGAAATTACTAAAAAGCAATCGCTACGTTTTTATTCATTGGCTTTCAAGAAATGACTAAAAAGCGATCGCTACGTTTTTATTCATTGGCTTTCAAGAAATTAGTAAAAAGCGATCGCTACGTTTTTATTCATTAGGCTCATTATCGAAACCACAGTACTAGCAAAAAATAATGTAATTACAATGGCGTAACTAATTTAAATTGTTGTTTACAGCTTTACCAAATGGCCCAGCACATACTCTCAGCAGTAGAAACAGACATAAATTCAATAAAGGACAAAGGTGATCCACGGGAACGGGACATAGCAGTGTCGCTGGATGAACGGGATCTCTGGGTACGATTCGAATGTTTTACTAATGAAATGATCGTAACTAAAACGGGAAGGTAAGCTATGGGTGATTTATGAAGTTAAACAAAGAGCGTAAGTCTCGCTTTTTACAATAAAATTCCATTATTTTGGATGTTAAAAGTCACTTAAAAAACCTGAATCTAGCCGGCGACCTCGATCCATAGACATGTCTTTAGATATATATTCATTTGAAAACTTCTCAACTCGATTTTCCTGCTTTAAAATGAAAATAGGGAAAATCGCTCGGACCCGTCGATTTTTATTTCAAGGGGGACATCTTTTGCGTATATTGTCAATCTTGTTACTTCAAGCCCCTAGGAGGAAGGGGGGGGGGGGGGGGGGGGTAAGATCTAAATCTTAAATGGATACCCCTATTTTATATAATTTTTTTGGATTCTGCATAAAATTCTGAACATTTTTTAATAAAAGCATTATCAGTCTATACTTAACAGTTTCCGAGATATTTACTCTTGAAAAATGACATTTTTGAACTTTGACAGCGTCTAGCTTTCTATCTGTACGTCTTAGAGCAAAACGGCTTACATGTCCCTATCTTCGATTTTCATTATCTTTCCAATAGTGTCAACTTCCGGTCAAACCGAAAGTACTATATTTCTTACATCCGGTTTAACCGAAAGTTCACACTATTGGAAAGATAATAAAAATCGAAGATAGGGGCATGTAGGCCGTTTTGCTCTAAGACGTACAGTTAGAAAGCTAGACGCTGTCAAAGTTTAAAAATGTAATTTTTCAAGAGTAAATATCTCGGAAGCTGTTAAGTATAGACTAATAATGCTTTTAATAAAAAATGTTTAGAATTTTATGCAAAATCCAGAAAAATTATATAAAATAGGGGTATCCATTTAAGATTTAGATCTTACCCCCCTCCCTCCTAGGGGCTTGAAGTAACAAGATTGACAATATACGCAAAAGATGTCTCCCTCGAAATAAAAATCGACGGGTCCGAGCGATTTTCCACATTTTCATTTTAAAGCAGGAAAATCGAGGTGGGAAGTTTTCAAATGAACACCCTGTATAAGCAAACATTAATAATGACGATAGTGCAAATTTATGGCCTTGTGCATGTAAACAAAGCCATACAGGAATAGGCATGCGCACTGCAAAATTTTCGTTTAACGAATGGGAAAATAGACAGGTCCGGGCTATAAAATTTAAGTTCTTACTCAATTTAATTTCGCGTGTAAACAGCTAAAATTTGCGCCCAAGTTCTTGCCAACAAATTGGAACTTATCTAATTTTTTGACCAAAAAAAAACTATTTCTGGTATTTTAAGTAGCTGCAAAACCATCAGATTTTGACGTTGGAAAATCAGAGTCTAAATTCAATTCTTTAGCAACCACACTCACTGAATGAACAATATTTTGCAAATGAAATGGTCGCACCCAATACCGACGTCGTTTTTTTTGTTAGTAATAACATGTTTTATTTAGCAAAAAGCTACAATTAAATATTTTTTTATACATTTTTTTAACACATTTTTATAGATTTATTTTTAAATTTTAAAACGCTACCTTCTTTTAACAAAAACAGACAGAAAAGTTAAACAATTTGCAAATTGTATCAAATATTACGTATCATTTTGTTTTTTAATTAAAAAAAGTTTTTTTAAACAGTTTTAATGATTTTTGGGATTTAATAGTATCAAATATTACGTATCATTTTGTTTTTTAATTAAAAAAAGTTTTTTTAAACAGTTTTAATGATTTTTGGGATTTAATAGTATCAAATATTACGTATCATTTTGTTTTTTAATTAAAAAAAGTTTTTTTAAACAGTTTTAATGATTTTTGAGATGTAATAGAGTTTTCCAAATTATTATATTCTATCAAACCTTTATAAAAAATAGATTTATAAGCTAATGTTTTAGACACTCTATCTACATAAAAATTTTGATTAGTTCTTGTTTTATAATTATGATGGTCATAATTAAAAGAACAACATTTTTTTAAACAATCAGGCAATAAATTATTTTTAGTTTTATGTATAAAGATACATACTAAATAAAAAATTAAATTTCTGGCATTCAACCAATCTAAATTTTTCAACATAAAATTAATTTTTGTATATTTGTCACAATTTAAAATAATTATTGCCTTATTTTGTAAATTTTGTAATTTATCAAATATTTCCTCACTAGCACAATATACAATGTAAGAACAATAAAAAAAATGTGGTAATATAATAGTATTAAATACAATTTTTTTAGAAAACAAACTTAAATTAGAACTGATTCTTTTAAAATAACCTAGTTTTCCTGCAATCTTCGATATAATACTTTCAAAATAATTAAAAAATTTTAATTTTGAATCAATGATTATCCCTAAATATTTAAACCTGTTTACTAATTCCATTTTTTCACCATCAATTACAACATTTATATTTTGACAATTTAAACTATTACCCATAACCATACATTTAGTTTTTGAAATATTTAATTTTAATTTATTTACTTTTAGCTAATTTAATAATATATTTATCTCAGAATTTAGAGTATTTAGACCATCAAAAATATGTCATCAGCAAACATTTTTAACTTACATATTTTAAAGACTAAAGGCATATCGTTGATGTATAAAATAAATAATATTGGACCTAGTATACTTCCTTGAGGAACTCCTATATTATTAATTTGTTTATTCGAATATGTTTTTGATATTTTTGTTTTTGTGACCTGTTACTTCATAGTAATTTACGTTACAAGACCGGAAAGTAGTGTTTTTCAGGTCGAGACAAGCATGGCTCGCCCTGGAAGCTTGGAGAGACCTGGAAAACACTAATTTTCGCTTGCGTGACGTACAATATTTTTTTTAAGACCGACACTTCGATATATTTTATAATCTACGCGAAACAAGTTTGACATAAAGAACAAAATTAAAAATCAACGAACTGTCACTCGACAATACATCGAAATGTTGTTGTCATAATAACGAAATCAAGGTATCTTGTATTATCAAAGAGCGATTGGAAAAACAAAAAACAGGGTGACAGTGACATTAGAGACCGGAAAAACGTTATTTTCTAGACGAAAAATTGTCCAAAAAGTGTAAATTTTCTGGTCGGTTTTAAAAAAATAATTTTTAAACCATTTATAAACGTTTCCGCGACTACCATACTGATACAATTTATTCAATAATCTAGCGAATGCCCGCTTAAAATCCAAAAATACAGCTACATATAACATTTTCCCCTTGATTAATGGTTCTCTTCCACGTCTCAATCACACATTGAATGGCTGTCTCTGTCGAGTACCCTTTTCGAAAACCAGCTTAAACGGAAACTAAAATTTTGTTGGCATCAATGAATTCTAATAACGGCCAAGGGGGCCTTGGCCCCCCCCAAAACCCCCAATGAAATGAAAAATTATGAAAGTGGATAAGTATTTTAAAAAGTAAATTTTCTTAGATTTACCTCACGGGCCTCGTTTGAGGGGGACCAGGTGGGGCATTTGCCCCCCCCCCTCCCCCTGGAAGTTGACTTATTGACAAAAGTTGACTTATTGAGGTTTAATATGGTTTGATTGAATATATGAATTTATTATTTCGAGTTTTCCTTTATATTTTTGTTATTATTTTGGGGTGTGTGTAAAGACTTATTTTAATAAAAATAAACAGTTTTAATGCCAAAACGACTATGAATGTTTGAGAAACAATTTTAGCTCATTAAGTATTGAGCAAAAAATTGAAATTAAAATTAAGGGAAGACCTAAACTCTCCAAATTAACTTGATACATACCACAAAGTGTAAATCTAGGGACTTTATTGTTATTGATAAGTTTGCTGCAAAGAAAAACAGATGAATAAACTTTACTTTTAAACAATGTACCCACTAATGAAAAATAAATTAGCCTTTTTATTTTTTTTCTTATTTTATTTTCAATAGAATAAGAAGGTAATCATACATTTTTAAAATATTTACTATAATAATTATTGACCAAATTTGGGCGTGGTCTTCAAAAAATTTCGCCTGCGGCGCATTTCGCCTGTAGCAGGCTTTTAGTACACCCCCAAGTTAACAAGTCACAAGCCGCCAATGCCCCCCCCCCTAAGAAACCGTTTAACGACTCCCATGACTAGGCTATTGCGATCTTCCCTGCAAGAGTACCTGTTAAAAAAGCTCCAAAGTTCTAGAAAAATGCGTAACTTAAAAGTTTATTAAAAAACTTGCTTCCAGCACTGGTTGGCGGGCCCCCCCTAACATACAATCCTGGGTGCGCCGCTGGATCGCAGTATACTATGGTTTTACCACAGAATATATAGCTTGCGTAGCTATATATTCTGTGACAATGTGTATCGCGATTCAGAGCATGAGTTTGTTTTAACGTGCTGGACCGCAGTATATAATGGCTCTAAATAAAGGCGCGTGTCTCTGCCAATTTATACTGCGATTCAAACCCCACACTTGTTGAAAACACCTTATCAGAAGGTTAGCTCTCCGTTATGACGCCTCAGAAGATTTTTTTGAAAATATGAACTTAGACGATTCTGAAAGCCATTTCGACTTTACACCTATAAATAAAAGTCCAGAAGGAAATATTCAACAGGTTACCGAGGTTGATTCCATTTTGGAAACAGAGAAAAAGGAATCAGATGTTAACAGAAAACACACTTCTGTAGTAGAAAGTCTAAAATTTGGTAGAAAATATTTTTGAAGCCAACCCAATGCAAAAAGCCATAAATTATATTTTTTTTTAAATAAACACAGCTGTTCATCACAAAAAGTTTTTTTATGAAATTTACGATATTATTCCTAATATTGCCATAAATTTAATTTAATTATAATTGATACGTGTTGATAACTCAAGATAGTCAAAAAAGCATCAGCAATATAAATTATGTAATAAATACTTTGCGGTAACTTGTGATACAGATTGTTCTAACTCTAACAATCCAATTATTAAATCCATTATATACTGTTTTCCAGCACGTTAAAACAAACTCATGCTCTGAATCGCGATACGCATGGTCAATTAATAGTACTATTAGCCTCTGAAAATTTTCTTTTAGACTTTCTACTACAGAAGTGGGTTTTCTGTTAACATCTGATTCCTTTTTCTCTGTTTCCAAAATGGAATCAACCTCGGTAACCTGTTGAATATTTCCTTGTGGACTTTTATTTATAGGTGTAAAGTCGAAATGGCTTTCAGAATCGTCTAAGTTCATATTTTCAAAAAAATATTCTGAGGCGTCATAACCGAGAGCTAACCTTCTGATAAGGTGTTTTCAACAAGTTAGTGTTAGTGGTGAATCGCAGTATAAATTGGCCGAGACACGCGCCTTTATTTAGAGCCATTATACAGGGTGTCCCGGAATAAGCGTGCAATATTTCTAGGGCGTAAACTATATCCAAAAATATGACAAAAATGTCCAATAAACATACCCCGAGAAATGCTCCTGTAGGGGGCTAGGGCCCCTCAAAGAGGGTCGGGAAGGAAGTATTTTTTTATAATAGTATGGAAACCCTTTAAGATAATAACATGAAAATTGGTACGTGCCTTCCAACCGATAAGTTGTACATAACAGTTACTTTAGAGTGAAAATATTTCTTCCAGTGGCGTCGCACGGAGTTAGGCTAAGTGTAAATATTATCCTATATTTTTTATTTCTAGGATTTTTTAATTTTAAGTACAATATTTTAAGAACCTCGAGTTTTTTCTTTAAAAAAGTACCCCTTGTTTTATTTCGATAGGAGGCACCGTTTTCAAGTAAAATTAATTTTAAAATAAAACGTATTTTTCAAAAGAAAGGTTAGTCCATATGAGTTCAGGTTAATCCGAAAGTTAGCGTGCAATATTCCTAGGGCGTAAAGTACATCAAAAAATATTACAAAAATGTTCTATAAACATACCCTCAGAAATGCTTCTTTAGGGGGCTAGAGCCCCTCAAAGAGGGTCGGGAAGGGAGCCTTTTTTTTATAATAATATGACATGAAAATGGGTACGTGCCTTACAACCGATAAGATGTACATAACAGTTAGTTTAGAGTGAAAATATTTCTTCCAGTGGCGTCACACGGAGTGGGGCTGAGTGTAAATATTATCCTATATTTTTTATTTCTAGGATTTTTTAATTTTAAGTACAATATTTTAAGAACCTCGAGTTTTTTCTTTAAAAAAGTACCCCTTGTTTTATTTCGATAGGAGGCACCGTTTTCAAGTAAAATTAATTTTAAAATAAAACGTATTTTTCAAAAGAAAGGTTAGTCCATATGAGTTCAGATAAATCCGAAAGTTAGCTTGCAATATTCCTAGGGCAAAAAGTACATCAATAAATATTACAAAAATGTTCTACAAACATACCCTCAGAAATGCTCCTTTAGGGGACTAGAGCCTCTCAAAGGGGGGCAAATTTTTTTTTCGTAATAGCATGAAGTCTTTGAAATGATCCATTTTCTCTTAAATTTCGATGGACCGTAGCAAATCTTCTACGGCTAGGTATTCTTCTATGCGGAAATCGTTTCCTGTACTCTATTACAGCGGCAGTAGAACTACCATTACAAAATCCATACACAAAATGAATATCTGTGAGTTCTCTGTTGCCCCCTTTTGAGAGGCTCTAGTCCCCTAAAGGAGTATTTCTAAGGGTATGTTTACAGAACATTTTTGTAATATTTTTGGATGTACTTTACGCCCTAGGAATATTGCACGCTAACTTTCGGATTTACCTGAACTCATATGGACTAACCTTTCTTTTGAAAATACGTTTTATTTTAAAATAAATTTTACTTGAAAACGGTGCCTCCTATCGTAATAAAACAAGGGGTACTTTTTTAAAGAAAAACTCGAGGTTCTTAAAATATTGTACTTAAAATTAAAAAATCCTAGAAATAAAAAATATACGATAATATTTACACTCAGCCCCACTCCGTGCGACGCCACTGGAAGAAATATTTTCATTCTAAACTAACTGTTATGTACAGATTATCGGTTGGAAGGCACGTACCAATTTTCATGTCATTATCTTTAAGGGTTTCCATACTATTATAAAAAAAGACTTCCTTCCGGACCATCTTTGAGGGGCTCTAGCCCCCTAAAGGAGCATTTCTCGGGGTATGTTTATAGAACATTTTTGTCATATTTTTGGATATAGTTTACGCCCTGGAAATATTGCACGCTAATTTCGGGACACCCTGTATACTGCGGTCCAGCACGTTAAAACAAACCCATGCTCTGAATCGCCATACACATTGTCCATTAAAATTACGCGTATCGTAAAACCATAGTATACTGCGATCGAGAGTACAACTGCTCTGAATAATAGTACATTATGCCTTTACGCAATCGGGTAGTATTTGCAATTAGGTACTGCAGTACTGCAAAAGTCCTGATCGATTAATATTATAACGCGACCTCTAATCGTAAAGGGCTTTAAAGAATGAAAGTATAGTTTATTGGTATTATCAATTTCCACTCAGATTAACATAATATTATGTATATAAGTATATCTATTGTCTAAGCAAATTTTTGCACGCTCTTTTGCCGTGATCCATTCATAAAAAGAAAACCGGTCAGTCTAACATTAAAAAATTGTCACAAATCCAATATAATGAACTGACAAACATATTATTATTTATTATATACAAAAATAGAACGGTTTTGTTTAGGTTCGTTAAAAATAGGCTTTAAATAATATTTAGGAATTATTTTTTGAAAAAAATTAAAATTTGACAGATAATGCGAATCACGTGACTACTATTTTTTGCTTAATTTTCATCTCGATCGAAGCAAAACTTGATGCCGAAGTCAAATTTCGAATAAAACTATTAATAAAAAAAAATCCCATATGATGCTAACTTTAGTGGTCACACTGTAAATATACAGGGTGTTTCAGAATAAGATGCTGATCCTTAACGGTGTGAATCCTTAGGTGATTTTAAGAAGAAAAGTTCAAATTAATATATATCCTTAACCTATCAACTTTCGAACTACAGGGCGTTAAAGTTTTAAGAAAAAAATCGTTTTTCTATTATAACTTTAAAAACTTTCTAGCTATTTTTATGAATTTTTTACACATGCCCTCTAAGCATCAATAGCCATTTTTTGGTGTAGAAAATTTTTAAAAATTTTTAACCAGTGGCGTCTTGAAAGGGTTTGGACTAGACATTTTGGAAAAATATTATGTACGCCACTGCTTTTTCTCAATCAAAATTATTTTTAAAATACTCATTCATTTTAGGCCAAATTTAATATCTTGCCTTTTTATCGTCCGACAAACAGTTTCCGACAAAAAAAATAAAAAGCATTAAATGCGCATTCGCTATGTGCCTATGGTTTATTTTTAACAATAAATTAAAACAACTAACATTCAATAACGTGTGAACAAAAACGAAAATCATTTGGATTAGCTGTTGAAAGTGGCCACCACATGCAATAATGCATGCTTCAGCTCTTCTCCTCATTGAGTCTCGTACCCTTTGAAAAATTCCTGGAGTATTCCTGATAGTGTCAAAACAAACCATAGGCACATAGCGAATGCGCATTTAATGTTTTTATTTTTTTGTCGGAAACTGTTTGTCGGACGATAAAAAGGCGAGATATTAAATTTGGCCTAAAATGAATGAGTATTTTAAAAACAATTTTTATCTTGAGAAAAAGCAGTGGCGTACATAATATTTTTCCAAAATGTCTAGTCCAAACCATTTCAGGACGCCACTGGTTAAAATTTTTTAAAAAATTTCTACACCAAAAAATGGCTATTGATGCTTAGAGGGCATGTGTGAAAAATTCATAAAAATAGCTAGAAAGTTTTTAAAGTTATGATAGAAAAACGATTTTTTTCTTAAAACTTTAACGCCCTGTAGTTCGAAAGTTGATAGGTTAAGGATATATATTAATTTGAACTTTTCTTCTTAAAATCACCTAAGGATTCACACCGTTAAGGATCAGCATCTTATTCTGAAACACCCTGTATATTTGGGATTTTATTTTTATTTTATAACTAAACGGCGGATTATATGCACTTAAATTTAGCCAAAATATACGCATATATATGCCTGGTTTGCCTTTAAAATATGCCGTTATTTGCATTTTTTTTTACCAAATATGCATACTGGTATGCAGTATTTCTTAATTTATTATAGTAAAATGAGGTAAATAAACACATATTATAGGTATTGGTTCTAAAAAATATATTTATTTATATTGTATAAAAGGCATTTACTACTAAAAATTTTTAACTAAAAATAATTGTCTTCTATTTTGTACAAACTTCACAGAAGGCTTTTTTTCCACTAAACTCTAACTCTGGGCTGGGAAATTTTGAATCCACAAAGACGTTTTCGCCACCTTAGACATTCTAAACACAGATTTGAAATTACTAGTTTCGCACTGAAAATACTGAAATCATTCGACAAACTAAAACATAAGTATGTGTTACAAATCGATATAAATACAGTTTGTTAAGCAGGTAATTATAACGCATTATTAAATGGCAATAAACAACCCCTAACAATATACGTGCGAACCCCGGAAACCCCCGAACCTTGTGTATTACCAAAATGTAAATATAATTATTATAATCTTCAGATTGGAAAATCCCTGAAATAAGTACCGAACTGGACATTACACCTTTAACGTTTTAAATTTTTTGATAAAGCCGAAAACATAAAATTATGCTCTTAAAATAATAATTTATGAAAAATATGCATTTTATTATAAAATTGACAAAGTATGCCAATAATCATAATCATAATCATAATCATAATCATAATCATATTCATAATCATAATCATAATCATAATCATAATCATAATCATAATCATAATCATAATCATAATCATAATCATAATCATAATCATAATCATAATCATAATCATAATCATAATCATAATCATAATCATAATCATAATCATAATCATAATCATAATCATAATCATAATCATAATCATAATCATAATCATAATCATAATCATAATCATAATCATAATCATAATCATAATCATAATCATAATCATAATCATAATCATAATCATAATCATAATCATAATCATAATCATAATCATAATCATAATCATAATCATAATCATAATCATAATCATAATCATAATCATAATCATAATCATAATCATAATCATAATCATAATCATAATCATAATCAATCATAATCATAATCATAATCATAATCATAATCATAATCATAAATTTTATTTGACTACGTTTTGTACATGTTAAAAATACAATTGTAGCAGGTCAGTGTATCAATAATCAAAGTCTATATGCTACTAGATTATAAATATCACAATACAATAAGGTAATAGCAACAATACTTCTCATGAACAAACAATTTTAAAAAACAATTATTTAAAAAAATAAAACAGCAATGTTTCAACGTACTATGTCAATATTTTCGCATGATGAATTTATATTTTCCAAATATTCCTTAATAGAATAAAAAGCAGATTTACTAAGAATGTTTTCCATGGTATTTAAATTTTTTTGGCTGAAGGCCTTTGATTGAATCTGGCAGAGCATTAAAGAGATCAATTTTTGGTGAGTTCTTTATTGATTTTTCTAGTCTATATTTGGGTTTTCTAATCAGGACTGCCGATCTAGTGCTGTAGTTATGAAAGTTAGAATTTAGCTTGAAGTAATCTATGTTACTGTGTATTTCAATCAGCTGATGCAAAATAAATAGAGACGGTAATGTCAATATTCCCAGACGTATAAAATGAGGTTTGCAGTGGTCTCGATGCCCTGCACCCACAATTGCTCGAACATCCCTCTTTTGCAATTTAAACACAATATGCGAATCCGCAGAGTTATTATTATTATTATTATTATACAGTGTGTCCCCGGATGGAGTTGACAAGAGGAAAAATATCTTTAATATTGATTTTACGACGAACAGTTATTCTTTATAAAAAATTCTGCTTGTCGAGAAAATGAATTAATTTACCATATAAAAATTTTAGATCAGATGAACAGGCTGTTGATAAATTAAGAAAACATGAAAAGGCTTTAAGAGAGAAGTACCATTATTTATTATTTTAGACAAAATGTTTATGAAACAAAGTTGTTTATAATCCAAAATAAAGCCCAAATACAAAATTTGAAATCTGAATTCTAATTTTTGTTTTTTATTTTTTACAATAGAATTTATGAACATTCAAAATGAAAACCTTAGAGTGCTGACCTATTTATTTAATTTATTTCTAAGTTGAAGAAATGTGTGTAGAATGATAAATTTTTCCACAATTGTACATTTTGAATTGAAAATTAGAATTCGGATTTCAAATTTTGTATTTAGGCTTTATTTTGGATTATAAACAACTTTGTTTCATAAACATTTTGTCTAAAATAATAAATAATGGTACTTCTCATTTCAGGTTGAATTCTCAACGTCATTCAATCTATTGCCAACCTATAACCTATTTCGCGTTGATTTTTTGAGTTTATTATTTTAATAACTAACATTTAAAGAAAATCAACATCGTCGGTAGATTATTTAGGTAGTATCTGATATATTACAAAAATATCAATTTATTTTATTGCTAATTTTGGGAGAATTGTATAGTGAAAAAACAATGAGTGACAATGACATAATAATGTTTAAAAAAATCTTACCCGATATTTTTCGCTATACAATTCTCCTAAAATAAGTTATGAAATTCCTTGATATTTATTAAATATGCCAATTATTAAGTCGATACTGATTTTCTTTAAATTTTGTGTAAAAGCTAGAAAACATAAATAAATCTACGCGAAATAGGTTATAGGTTGGCAAGCATGTTGATACTCCCACGTTAAAGCATTTTCATGTTTTCTTAATTTATCAAAACCCTGTACATCTGATCTAAAATTCTTATATGGTAAATTAATTTTCTGGACAAGCAGATTTTTTCATAAACAATAACTTTTCGTCGTAAAATCAATAATAATAGTACATTATATACTTAGGTTGAGAAGTCAGCTATTATATAGCGAGGCGCGAAGCGCCGAGGGATTTAATGTGCGAGGTATATAATAGCCTTCTCAACTGCGGTATATATAAAATTTTTTCTACTACTAACAATAAAATATTACATATTTTAATTCGTTTAAATCTTTGTTAGAGTCGATTCACTCAGTAAACCTGCAAGATGGCCGACATGTCATATGACAAAAGTCATATTCCAGCTAAATAAAATAAATTTTTGCATTTTCAATGACTTTTGTCATATGACATGTCGGCCATCTTGCAGGTTTACTGAGTGAATCGACTTTACCCATTTTCACCTAATTTTTAAAAAAATTTGAAAATCAAGTCACTTAGGATTTTACTTGTCAAATGCGATCTTCTGTCAGTATGTAGAAAATATTCGGGTTAGATAATAATATAAAGTTAAAATTATAAAATGTCTGAAATTGAGAGTGAAGAATTGGAAATTTGTACCCCACCCGAGCTTAGAGAGGCGGCAAATAGCGCACAGTGCGATCTGTTACCAGAGAAATCTAAGAAACTATACTTGAATGCATGCATAGGCGCAATTAATGGACTGGTGTGTAAGAAAAAAAGCTGGTCACAGAACCATTCCTGAAAGTATCTTCCCAATAAAATTATAATAAAAAGTCCTATTTTATTGATAATTTAATCCTGTTTTCGAGAATTTTTTTGTTTAAAATGGTCAAAAAAGGCTCAAAATTAATAATATGTTAAAGAAACGGTGAGTTAAGTTATAAAATTGTCTGCAACAACCTCATTGAACAGCTGTTTTTCATTATTGACCTAGGAATTTTTTTATTATTATTATTAACCTAGGTGAAGAAATGTTACTTCTCGATAAAGGAATGAAGTAAATAATGACGATTTCTCAAGTAAGTAGTAGAAAAAGATATTTTTCTTGTCAACTCCATCCGGGGACACACTGTATATGCATTTTGCATATATTTCGCCCTTTCTATTTATACAAAATAGTTTTATTATGTTGGAGGATACGAGCGTTATATTTTGGTTAAAAAGAATCCTAAAGAACGAAAAATAGGGAAAAAAAGTAACAAATTGATAGAAATGACCCGTTTTAGTCATGTTTTCCTGATCCTTTTATCATCATATTGTTATTCCTTAATTTTGGCATGGTATTCGTATAATTGCTAATTAATTACCAAAAACCATTTACTTGGTGCTTTTACGAAAGTATAACTGCAATAATTTGTTTTTTTATGTTTTTATTATTTGCATGAATTACTGGCCAAAAAGTCATTTCGTTTTCCGAATACCCATAAAAAACGTTTTGTTCGACAAAAGCAAATATTGTTTCAGACGAAGTACCGACAGGCCAAAAATCTTTTAACCCAAACTTAATTTGGTGACTTAGTGGGTACCCATACAGCAACACATTAAAAGTGTACACTTTATTACTTGTATAAACAAATAATAAAATGTTATTTTGTGGCACTCTGTTTGGCCAGTCGCAAAGTTTCAATTTCCATAATATTTTTGTTTGGTTTGCTTTGTTAAAAATTAAGTCATACTTTGAGAACTTTATGAATTGCGTCAACAATGATTAAAGTAACATTTTTAGAACGTAGCCAAATTGTTGCAATAATAAATATGGGATCGGCCAAAGCGTCACTTAGTCGAGCAAACCCGAAATAATACAATAATCACAGAAAAAAAAAAGGTTTATAATATTAGTGTACAGTCCTGGTTTCCCAGTAGGGGAAGGTCGCCAATGATGGAACCTTTTTTTTACCACCTAATATAATTTTTATTATCTATAAGTTTAATATATTCATTATAAAACTTTAAAAATATACAAAAACTATTTCTTTTTGGTAAAAAAAATAGAAAAGAAAAAATCACCAAGTTTGCCATCATAGGCAACTGTAACCAGTAAAATGCAAAAATCTGAAGGACGCATACATGTAAAATGAATATTTTTGTTACAGTTCGCACATTTTTATTGTTAAAAAATCCAAGCACATTAAACTGTTTAAAAAAAACTTAAAATAATATATTACATTCTAGAGAACATGTTTAAAACTTTTAAAAAAGATAATGAAAACATTGTCAGGAAAGTACAATCTGAAGACATATTAAAAAACTTTAAAAAACATAATATAAGTATTGACATATCTAAAAGAAAAGTAAATGTAGCGCCGTTTTAAATATGATGCCTATGATGGCATACCTATTTATAGGTATGCCATCATAGGCAACCAATGCATGGATATGCCATCTTAGGAATATGTCACACTTCTAGTAAATAAATTATAAAAAATTAAAACCACAACTTAGATTTAAAATAATCATAGCAAAGTCACATCTATATCCTACTATAGTTAGTTTGTGAAATTTTTATTCTTAAAATGTTTGTTGGTAAAGGTTAGGTTTCTAATGTATAATTTTTGCATTTTGCATTATCTAGAATAATCTAGATATCCTTTTCTGTTTCAAGAAAAATAAGCAGAAATTATATCTCTGACTTAGGTAGGTAGGGGAGAGTTGGACAAAACCGGGTAGGTTGATAAAACCGGGTATCGCCTAGTTCTGCCGAATGCCAAAACAGCCTTCCATATTATTAACCTTTAAAAATCAGCTATTTGATTTCGAAGGAATTATTTTTATTATTGTTATTATTGTTATTATTATTATTATTATTATTATTATTATTATTATTATTATTATTATTATTATTATTATTATTATTATTATTATTATTATTGTTTGGCAATAGTAAGGTTGAAATAAACTATTTAACATTATGTTAGCCTCCTATGCATACTGTATAGTATAGTTATATATACTGTATAGTATAGTTTAAATAGCTAACCATTTTAATATATAATAGGATAGCGAACAAATATATAATTATATTTTCTGGGTCTACGTAAGTACCTACCTTACAAGTAAAATTATTATTGGATATTACTATTACTATTATTTGTATGACAATAAAATATTCAACGGTAGCGGTAGAACCGATGAGACTATTGCATCAATTGTTTTAGAAGGTATCATTTAATACTAAACAAATACTATACAGGGTACAGCTAATTATTTATTTATTTCTATTCTTACACTACACATGTATAATTGTCAAGTCCAGTCCTGGAATTCATGCCAACTTATAAAAATTTAATAGACCAAAATTGACAGAGTGTCACGTGACTTTGCCTCCATCTTGCGAGAGTATTCAAAATTTATACTATCACTTTATTTAAAATATTCGTGACTGCAGTTTCGTAGTACTAGTACGTGTGAAACTGAATACCTTAAAACTACGGCGTACCATTGTAAATAGGTTTGACGATGGATGTTCGTAGCAAAGATATTTTTCTCCTTTCTTGTATGCCCATCTATATTTCCCATGATTATACGATTTGTTCGCTAAGCGTTCCTTTAACAACTTAGCTAAGTAAAGATTTTTACTTTGCTATGCTGTTTAAAAGAACAAAAGGCAAAGTACCTAATAGCAAAGAATACAAGAAATCCACAGATAAAACGTAACAACAAAAATGGCGCCGAGCTGGTTCTGGAGTGTATTAATATGATGTCGATAAAGAAGGAAAACTTAATAAATAATGCCCATTCCTATTGGGCGCCAAGAGATCAGACCGGCGAGCCGTGCGTACAAACGTACTTTTTCACCCGTAAAACTTGACTTTTGTTTGTGCACGAGATAAGCTGATGTACGGATCTAAACGAGGGGTAATTCACCGGGAAAAATTTGTACACCATTTTCCATATTGCCGAATTTTCTTTGTATTTTCGGTATTTTCCTTGTATTTTCTTAATTTTTCTCGTATTTTCTGTATTTTCCTTGTATTTTCTTAATTTTTCTCGTATTTTCTGTATTTTCCTTGTATTTTCTCGTAATTTCTGTATTTTCCTTGTATTTTCTTATTTTTTTTCGTATTTTCTGTATTTTCCTGCTATTTTCTAGAACTTGTACACCATTTTCGCAAAAAAAAAATTGGCTTTACTAAATCGACATCCATTGGAAAAAAATTGTTTTTTAATAATCACGGAACTGGCGACCTTTTTTTTTTTAAGCAGCGTTGTTCTTCCAGAATCTTAAGTCGGTTATTCCCATCATTAAAACCGTCGAAAACCCGGCAGCGTTAACGATTTTACGTCATTGCCAAATTGATTGCCGCGCGTATTTTCTCGTATTTTCTTCGTATTTTCTGTATTTTCTTCGTATTTAATGCATTTTCCTCGTATTTTCTTTTGTATTTTCTAGAAGTTGTACACCATTTACCCCTCGGATCTAAAGGTCTATGGTATTATAACGATTCAGCGGATTTGTTGTTTAAGAAAAAGGTTTATACACTTGTAAAAAAGGATGTGCCACTTATTTTTTGCTTTTCCGATAATTTTTCCAAATTATTATAGCTTCACACGAAACATATTTTGTGTAAAAATAACTTCCGTACAGTCCGTACACCCGATTTTTAAATATAATTTATAACAACAGAACAAATCTGACACATCGCACCTTTAAAATTAAAGTGACACACAATCCAAAAAATAGAGTTTTGGAGAAAACAGGAAAAACTGTAAAATATATTGGACCCCTCTAACTCTTTTGTCTCCTAAGCCCAAGTAATAAATTAAATTAAATATTAAATTTCGGGGAACATTAGCTAAATGATTTTACTAGAAGACAATTATTTAAATTTGATATTAAGGCCTACCCTTAATGGTAAAAAAAAATAAAAATAAAAAACAAATTAGGTCTTTTTACTGCCAAATTTCTTTTAACAACAACGAATTATTTGGAATTGTATTATTTTAAAATTAAAATTGTCGTTGTATTTAGCGAGTCATTTTAGAATAATGTCCTTTTTTTATTAACGACCAAATACTTTGTTGTAAAATGATTGGAGTCAAGTCAGTTTAGACAATAGACAATTTACCTTTAGATACATACAGCTTATCTCCTGCGCAAACAAAAGTTACGTTTTATGGGTAAAAAAATACGTCCGAGCGCATGACTCGCCGGTCAGCTGGCTTCCTTCTGGACACCTTCGTGCATGCGCACAAACCTCGTGCTATCGGCCTGTCCTACTTTATCGACAATAATCGACATGCTCAAGATACTCTACAGAACCGGCTCGGCCGCCATTTCTGTTGTGTTTTAAGGTTTCTCTGTGAATTCCTTGTAGTTTTCTTAGCTATCGTGGATTGTGGGTGTTTAATATTTACGGATTTCTAGTTTTTGTGTAGTTTAGTGAATTGTGTCTGATTGTGAGAAAATTAATTCTGTCAAAGTGGCTGGTTGGTTAATTTTTTGGTTAAAATCTGTACACCCCGACATTAAGCTTTTAATAAAGCCAGTATTTCACGGGTCAAGTTCTCGGGCAAAAACTTTTCAAATTCTTGAACACAATATTTTGCTTGAAAATATTTTACACGTACCCAAGTTTTTGCCAAATTGTAAAAATCAATACAAGTTATATACCAACTAATATTTGACTTGAGGTTATATAGGTACGCGATAACACCGTAGATTGTTTTTTTTGCTGGTTTTGTTTGTTTTTATATTCGATTTTATAAGACTAGTTTAATTTACTTGTTCTGTCCTTTTTGAACTAAAAACACGACGACGAATCATTTTTAAACAAATTTTAAAAACAAAACTTTAAAAACAATTTTCTATCCACAAAATCTGATAGGTTTGCTACTACTAAAAATGCCAGAAATCACTACCTTCTTTCCAAACTTGATTAAAAATTGAGAAGAAAGTCCAATTTTTTGGCAAGAATTTAAATTTTAAAGCCCGGACCTGTCTATTTTCCCATTCGTCCAACGATAATGTTGCAGTGCGCATCTCTAATAGTGCCTACCTTTGTTTACATGCGCGAGGCCATAAAACTGCCACTTTCGTGATTATTGTTTGCTAATCTAAAGGTAAATTGTCTATGGTTTAGACTTAAAGCAGTGTCAATTTTCCGTCGCATGCGACAACATACTGAAATGATACTCTTTAGTATTAAAAAGACGCGCGAATACCGTTAATATTAAAAAGGCGTAAATAGGTTCATCTACTTTGGGAGAAGCGATTTGGTATTAGGTCAAGCGGCAGCTAATAGAGGGCGGTATTAAGTGTCATTTTATGATTAAACCTAGAAATATACAATTTTCGAGTTGTGTCACTTTACTTTTAAAGGTGCGACATGTAAAAACGTAGCCAGATCCCAGATAATTAATAAATTATTTCACCAGCTAATAATAAAGTATTTCGTTTAATATAATAGCAACAGGTTTGACAAGTCTTTGTTAATTTCTCTATAGGTTTATGAAACCTATCGCTTCCGCGTATTTTTCGGAATTATGTAAATAAAAAAAACCTTTACAAAATATGGCGCAATTCTACTTATACAGTGACCGGCAGAAAGTGCGCAGCATATGGGAAAGTTTTTTATCTTTAAGTTTAGAAAATAAATTTTATTTTAGATAGGTTCTGCATGTTCTTAAACCAAAATAACACCCATTAAATCCGGTAAATGTCTTAAGGTATACGAGGTAGGATCAAAAATTTGAAATTCCGCTAAGAGTAAAGTACCTCCATCTTTCATTTTAGAATATTTTTTTACAAAGAATTATTATTTTAATTTCAAAGTTATACCCAAATTCCAAATTTCCCTTATTTTGGACATAAAAATGGATTTAATCGTGTTTTCTGAATAACCCTGTATAAAAAATAAATGGCAACCGAACAGTACAAAAATAAGATTTTCTGCAGACTTTGTTAGAGATAACCGTCGATCATAAGTCCGATTAGTTTGTTTTCACAATATTATGGCTTTTTAAAATAAAAACATAAAAATATTAAATATTTTTGCTGCACACCGTATTTTATTTTTTGAGGGAACAAGTTAATTTCATCTAACTGATATTTTTTGATTTACATTGACCTAAAGCATATCCTAAATATTTTTTTTTACATTGAAGTATGCAGAGATAGTTTCCTTTCCAGATGCCGTTCCTTCCAGCAGAATTGGGCATGCGCACAAACCTTTTGTTATCGGCATGTCCTTCTTTAGCGACATGCTCAAAACACACTCCAGAACCGGCTCGGCGCCATTTTTGTTGTTGTGTTTTAAGTTTTCTCTGTGGATTCCTTGTTGTTTTCTTTGCTACTGTGTATTGTGTGTGTTTAATATTTACGGATTTCTTTCGTTTTTATGTAGTTTAGTGGACTGTGCTTTTAGTAACTCGGATTAGTCGGATTGGAATATAAACAAAAACCGTTGTATGATTTTATTATGCCCAAATACATACAATACGGGATATTTCGTATTTTCAGTAAGTATGGAGTAGTGATGTATCTTAATACATAACTTTATTTTATTATGATCAATTTAAACACATCTAACTAGGCCTAGGCTAGACAAACAAGGTATATGAAAATAAAGAGAAACACACACCAAGACAGATTATCCCGATGTTTGCATATTTTGGTATATTTTATTTGCAGCCCTACAATCTAATTAGGTAGGTACGCGTATTCGGGCAATATATTGCTTCCAAAAGTTTAAAAGACACTTTTCCCTATACTTATATTAGGTACATAAAAAAAATGTAAATACCGATAGGTATGTTTATATCAATTCAAGCGTGAAAGTATTTCACGGGTCAAGTTCTCGGGCAAAAACTTTTTCAAATTCTTGAACAAGAAATTGTGCTTAAAAATATTTTACACGTACCCAAGTTTTTGTCAAATTGTAAAAATCAATACAAGTTATATACCAACTAATATTTGACTTGAGGTTTGGTAGGTACGCGATACCATCGAAGATTGGGTATTTTGCTGGTTTTGTTTGCTTTTTATATTCGATTTTATAAGTTTTACAGTTTAATAGCCCCTTTTCATCATTTCGCTGTCGGTCACATCTATGGACCCGAGCCGCAAACCTAAATTTTCGGCACGTTCTTGAAATCTAATGAATAAACGGTGTTTGTTCGGGTTTGTGCGCAATTGTTGGAGGCGGCAACTGTGCGCGCGTACAGTTGCCCCCAACTCCCTATAAAGACGCATTATTGGAAGCAGAAAATAGGAAAAAACGACGAATCTCTCTTCAAAATGCTATATCTAAAAAAAAACAGAAATCGAAAACCCAAACAAAGAAAAAAAGCGCTGTAAGCAACCTATTTATAGAAAGTGACAGTAATGACAACCCAGACCTGGATGAAGATAAAATTTACGATGATGACGAGATGGATGACATAGGAAATCCAGCAGAGGATACATGCCTTGTCTGCGGAGATGTTCCGCGTAAAACGAAGCAATGGTACCATTGAACGTTATGTTCTAGATGGGCGCATGCACTGGGTAGCCCTGGAAACTATATATGCGATTTTTGTTCGAACTAATTTATTTTATATACAGTCTTAGGAAAAAAAGCTTCTTAATGTTTAGAGTTTTTCTTATAAGTTATATTGCGTACAATTACCCCATCCCCGCGCATACTTACCTCGTATATACGGGGTAACTGTACGCAAGCACATTATCGTTTATTTTTTTACGTAAAATGTAAATGTGACAACCTACGTTTTTCATATTCTACACTATTGTCTGATTGTAAGCTAAGTTATATAACAAATGCGTTCACAAAAATAAAGTCGTTTTGTTCATTGATTGCAAAGTTATATAATTTCAAAATAATTTGCGCCCAGTCGCCCCATTCTCCCCTACCTAATTAGATTGCAGGGCTGCAAATAAAATGCATCGGGATAATTTGTCATGGTATGTGTTTCTTTTTATTTTCATACCTTGTTTGTGTAGGCCCTAGCCTAGGCCTAGTTTGATGTATTTAAATTGATCATAATAAAATAAAGTTATATATCAAGATACATCACTACTCCATACTTACTGAAAATACCAAATACCCCGTATTGTATCCCTATTAAGGGCATAATAAACTCATACAACGGCTGTTAGTAGTCATTGTTTATATTCCAATCCGAGTCACTAAAAGCACAAACACAAATTCACTAAACTACACAAAAACTAGAAATCCGTTTAAATATTAAACACCCACAATACACAGTAGCAAAGAAAACAACAAGGAATCCACAGAGAAAACTTAAAACACAACAACAAAAATGGCGCCGAGTCGGTTCTGAAGGGTATTTTGAGCTAAAGAAGGACCAGCCGATAACAAGACTTTTATAAGCATGCTCAATCCTGCTGGGAGGGAAGGCATCTGACCGGCGAGCCATGAGCTCAGACGTATTTTTTCACACATAAACTTAACTTTAGTTTGTGCACGAGATAAGCTGTACCTACGTAATGTCTATCCATCTACCAGGAACAAATAAAAAAAAACTTTTAAATAAAATCATGTTTTGATGCATTTGAATGAGAATATTTGCATTACGATGTTTCCTAATTAATGCCGCTGCCATAAATTAATAATCTTAAAATATTCATTACTATTATTGTGTTATTAGCGAGTAACTAATAACTAACATTGTAACGATGTGTTAATTTTTGTGTTAATTCGTGGCATCCACTGAAAAAGTAAAAGTTTATTAGTAACAAAATGAGATATTAAAAAAGTAAATAAAAATGTTAGTCACGATACATTATCATCATAATCAATTTTATTGTCGTTCTAATACTTAATTTCTTTTATCTAGCGTTTATAAAAGATATGTACCTATGTATTCCGAAAAAATGTTGGCAGTCTGGTACATAGACAATTTACCTTTAGATAAGCAAACAATAATCACAAAAGTGGCAGTTTTATGGCCTTGCGCATATAAACAAAGCTAGACACTATTAGCCATGCGCACTGCAACATTATCGTTTGACGAATGGGAAAATAGACAGGTCCGGGCTTTAAAATCTAAATTCTTGCCAAAAAATTGGAATTTCTTCTCAATTTTTGATCAAGTTGGGAAAAATCGTAGTGATTTCTGGCATTTTTAGTAGTAGCAAACCTATCAGATTTTAAGGATAGAAAATTGTTTTTAAGGTTTTGTTTTTAAAATTTGTTTAAAAATGATTCGTCGTCGTGTTTTTAGTTCGAAAAGGAAGAGAACAAGAACAGGTAAATTAAACTAGTCTTATAAAATCGAATATAAAAACAAACAAAACACTACTCCATACTTACCGAAAATACGAAATACCAGGGTTTTTCTTTTTACCCCTATTTGGGCATAATAAAATTATACAACGGCTGCTACTAGTACTAGTCATTGTTTATATTCCAATCCGAGTCACTATAAAAGCACAAACACGATTCACTAAACTACACAAAAACTGGAAATCCGCAGATATTAAACACCCACAATCCACGATAGCTAAGAAAACTACAAGAAATCCACAAAAAAACCTTTTAATTTTTTTTAAAGAATAGCTATTGCCAAACTTACTTTACCATATTTCTGAGTCGCATATTATAAAAAATTAATAAAAATTTATATTTTACAAGTACAATTATTATTGCAAATAAGCTTCAAAAGTTGATAGGATACTATAGGTAAAACAAGTTTTTGCTGCTTGGTTGCACTGGAAAAGAAATAAAATATGTACAGGATGTTGAAAACCTATAAAAAAATTATGAAAATCCTAAAAAAAATTACCAATTTTGAAAACTAACGGCTAAATTTTGATTGTATTTTAATATCTTGTAGTAGTAAATAGGAAAAAAGTGGGTATTGGTTGATGCAGACTGTAGAGTATATTGCCTGGTATTTTATTTATCCAAAGAATAAAAAGTTTGCACCTGAAAACAACTTTCATTTCTATGTTATAATTATTGATACATTTAAATATTATTAATTATTAACATCTAAAGGGCGGAATATATGCAAAATGGTCAATTTTATTATAAAATGCATACTTACTTACTTAATGTTCTTTATTAAACTGTAAGTTAAAATACACAATTCAAAACATACAGCTTAAATGGCCATCGACCGGGGTCCTTCAGCCTTTTAATGCATATTTTTCATAAACTATTATTTTAAGAGCATATTTTTATGTTTACGACTTTATCAAAAAATTTAAAACGCTAAGGTTTCATGTCCAGTTCGGTACTTATTTCAGGGTTTTTCCAATCTGAAGATTATAATAATTATATTTATAATTTATCCAAAGTCAGTGTGATGACATTCCAATCATTCCATAAGGCATACAAACGGCGGAGACGTCTAAACGGCGGTAAACAGTCTCAAAGAGATGAAATGATTGAAATGTCATCACACTGACTTTAGATAAATTATACATTTTGGTTATAATACACAAGGTATTTTATTGGGGGTTTCCAGAGTTTGCAGGTATATTGTTAGGGGATGTTTATTCTCACTTAATAATGCGTTATTATTACCTGCTTAACAAACCGTATTTATATCGATTTGTAATACATACTTCTGTTTTGGTTTTTCGGTACTCAACTAATTTTTTCCATATGTTGCAAACTTTTAGCCGGTAACTGCATATTATATTAATACCATTTTATTTCTTTTAGAAGAATGTTCCCAGTGGTAAAAGTTACAGCCTCTGGTCTAGATCCCAAAGCTATGTACACCGTTCTTCTAGAATTTGTCCAGATAGACCCACATCGGTGGAAGTACGTCAATGGGGAATGGGTACCTGGTGGCAAAGCTGAAGTGCCTCCATCAAACCCGATTTATGTTCATCCGGAAAGTCCTAATTTTGGCGCACATTGGATGAAGGAATCCATATCGTTTGCCAAGGTTAAATTAACAAATAAAACAAATGGTAAGAAAAAAATTCATTAAAAAAATAGAACCAACCGGTTTTAAAAACAGTCTAAAAAGTATGAAATAATTATTATTTGAAGGATAATACATCAGTAAATTGTAATGTTTCTAAAAACAAGCATACCAGGATCTTATGAAATGACCTATTATATTTAAATGGATAAGTCCTGTAGAGAAATACCCTTTTTTTAATATACCTTCTAAAGTTGTTGAGGACCATAATTAGGGTCCCCGATATATCGGGATTGCCACCATTATGGAACTTTATGTTCCGGTGTCCCGACCAGGTCGCACAAAGTCCCGTTTTGCATGCGCAAAGCCCTAACAACAATGAGGAAAAATGGAATAGACAATTATGAATCTAAATTCAAATAATTTGGAAATTTCAGGAAAACGTTGTTTTCAGCAATACTTACATATAGGGTTATTGAAAAAAAGTGAAGTTTGATTTTATATAATAACTTTTTTATTTATGGACTGATTTGATTGATTTTTGTCTTGTTTTGAGAGAGAATGGATCAAGATCGATAATATCATATTTTTGACATTTGTTGAAAAAACAAAATGGTGGACACACCTCAACTTGGTTAACCTTTAAAACTTGCTGTAACTTTTTTGAATAGGACTGTATATCTTTATATGCCAAATTCTGAAATATTTAACATTTCTGAATGAAATAAAATGTTTTACATGCAAATATGTTAAAAAATAGCTGACGTATGACAACATAAAAACATGTAGGTATGTTTTAACATTTTGATTTCGATTTTTTAAAACTGTAGATCATAATTTAAGAAGCATAGTTACTTGCCGTACATATTTCAGGTTGGTGTTTCAAATTTTATTGATATTTAAGCAAAAATATCCGATTTAATTCTAAAACAGAGACCTCTGCAAGAAAGTATACTTTTTCATTTCTTAACTTTCTTATTTTAAATAGAACATCCTGTATTTATATCGTAATTCGATTCTAATTGTCATAATACTACACTACTTATAGATAAATAGTTTGGTTCTGGAAAAATACTAAAAGTCAATTGAAATCACAAAAGATCACAGGTGCAGCTCAACAAAACACTGTATTGTTTTAGTCATAAAATTAAAACATATACAGAGTGATTCACGTTGAGTGGCCTATTAGAAGATCTCGGAACGAGTGAAGTTATATTTCTAAAAATTCGGTAGCAGGCATGATTGCCTTTGAACTTTTAAAATATTCTATTTTTATGTTTGTATCACTTCCGGTTATACCGGAAGTTATGGCCAACTTTGGTATTTCAAATGGAATACCCTGTATATTTTAGCATTTTTGAATACCCTATTAAAACCTAAATAACTTTTATTAACAATGATCTATACTTATCTCTTACCGTTTTTGAGATATGAATTATAAAATGCATTTTTTATGTAAAAACCTTTCCGAGAAGAAAGTTCCGTAATTTTTAAATTAATAAAGCAAAACATTTAAAATTTTGTAGGTTTTTAACTAAAACATAGATCTTTAGACTACATTACTTAAGTTTCATGTTTTGCATACAGGGTGTTTTTAAAAGTGTGCCAATGTGTCCATTTAGATAAATGTGCATAAGTCAATTTTTGCAAATGGAACACCATAATATTTTTTATTTTAGTAACTTGTAGAGAATCAAATTTCCCATCTAAATGTTTAATATGTCAGTATCAATATTTTTAGTGGTTTTGGAATTATGAGCAATTAAAAAAAAATATCTTAAAATATGTGTTTGTGTCAAGTTCAGACATTATTTTTGTAAATAAGGCTTTGACTCCGATTTTTGTTTGACTTTGAGCTTTATATAATAATAATATATATAATAACATATTAACAAAATGCTGCCATTAAAGCATATTTTGTCAAAAATCGGAGTCAAAGCCTTCTTTACAAAAATAATGTCTTATGAACTTAACACAAACACATATTTTAAGATATTTTTTTTAAATTGCTCATAATTCCAAAACAAATAAAAATATTGATACCGACATATTTAGATGGGAAATTTCATTCTCTACAAGTTACTAAAATAAAAAATATGGCGTTCCATTTGCAAAAATTGACTTATGCACATTTATCTAAATGGCCACATTGGCACACTTTTAAAAAACCCCTGTATGCAAAACATGAAACTTAAGTAATGTTGTCTAAAGATCGATATTTTAGTTAAAAGCCTACAAAATTTTAAATGTTTTGCTTTATTAATTTAAAAGTTACTGAACTTTCTTCTCGGTAAGGTTTTTACATAAAAAATACATTTTATAATTCATATCTCAAAACCGGTTAGAGATAGGTATAGCTCATTGTTTAATAAAAGTTACTTAGGTTTCAATAAGGTATCCAAAAATGCTAAAATATACAGGGTATTCCATTTGAAATACCAAAGTTAGCCATAACTTCCGGTATAACCGGAAGTGATACAAACGTCGAAATATAATATTTTAAAAGTTCAAAGCCAATCATGCCCGCTACCAAAATTTGAGAAATATAACTTTACTCGTTTCCGAGATCTTCTAATAGGCTACTCAACGTGAATCACCCTCTATATATTCGGCTTCACTCGAATTAAAAATGGCCGCACAGCGTTACCACAGTGATTTTCCTAATATATTGTAATTTGATGTAATTTAGGAAATTATATAATATTTTTAAGTTCATATGACAAATACATCTAATGTAATTAATATTACCTTCGCTTTCAAACACAGGCGGTAGAGCTAGGAAGAAATTTATCATCATTGATTTCTGTTAGAAACGATGTTTAATCGGGACAAAATGTAATCACTTTTTTTCTTTTTATATCTATCTACAGATCCAGATTAGTGCTAGTAATTTTTTTCTATACATTAGATCAAACATGGAATTAGGAGCACAGAATATTAGCAGCAAGCAGAAGCGACAATACCTGTCGGCACCTTTGATATCGACTGGTCGTTTTTTAATGACCTTCACACAACGATAACGGTCGATCCACAACATAATACTCCGAGAAAACTTGCTTATTTTCTACACTGAACGACATTACTTTTTAGTACAGGTGCAAATGTTATAACTTGATTTATTTTTCAAACATAAAAACTTAAAAAAAGTTTTAAATTTGTTAGTCTTGGGAATTAAGAATATTATTGAAGTAGAAAATGAAAAAAATTATTATATTAAAAAACTTTTAAATTGCTAACGCTTTTACAGATTTGTTTGAGGTTCCTTCGATTTGTGACGGGCAAAAATATGTACTTATATAATATTAAAAACATATTATAACATAAATTATAGAACACTATTAGGTACGTCAAAATATATCGTGAGTAGGTATACGTAGATATAAGGTGGCGTGAGATAAATATCATTTTATTAAAACGTCAGTAATTTGTTACACATTTTTTTGCGCTTTAAAAACTACAGTGACGTTTTTGACAATTGCTTTAGTGTCATAGTTACTTACCCATGGATAAAAAAAATGTGGTCCTTCGGGATTAGAAAAAAGTTAATTCACCCTGAATAAGTAAAAAGCTGTTGTAAAAAAACAAAAATTTTATTCAGAAATACATGGTAATTCTGAAATTACTAGAGGAATAGTAATTACATATTGTTTTACATTTGCCTATTTAAAAAAACTTATATATGTGATAAAATTCGTAGCTTTCGTATAACTTTTTAAGTTCTGCATGTCCCTAAACAAAAAAGAGCATAGGCAAAACTAGTAAATATTGCGCTGTACACGAGGGAGAGGTGAAAACGTTAAATTCACTCAAGAATAAAGTGCCCTTATTTTTCACTGTAGAAAATTTTGTTATAAGGAAATGTTGTTTGCACTTAAAAGTTATCCATAAATACCAAATTTCAGCTCGGTACCACAAAAAAAGTGTTTTACGCTCCCTCGTATAACGAATCGATAGAAGCTATGCAACCTATAAATTCAATTTTTTAACACCTCTTGGGCAATTAGACACATAACTTACTTAAATTTGTTTAAATACGCGAGAACTGGACGTTTAATAAAATAACGTCAAAAATAATTCAACTTTTCTGGTGTTTAAACCCTTACAATAAAATTCGTTTTCATTTAAATCTAGTAGCCATGAAAAATATTTATATTTGTGCTACCGAGCTAAAATTTGGTATATTTGGATAAGTTTTAAGTGCAAACAACATTTCCTAATAAAAAAAAAAATCCACAATGAAAAATAAGGGCAATTTATTCTTGAGTGAATTTAACGTTTTCACCTCTTCCTCGTATACGGCGCAATATTTACTAGTTTTGTCTATGCTCTTTTTTGCTTAAGGACATGCAGAACTTTTCAACCGCCAAAAAAATTTGGTAAGTTTTCAAATAAAAATAAAACCCTTTGGTGCGAACTTTCTGCCACTCACTGTATAAAGCATACAAACCTGACAATATAATAATTTTTTTGGGAGGCTCTCCTAATGAAGGAATAATTTCTTCAGGCATTTCTTCACATGTTGGCGAAAGGTTAGAAAACTTTGTGGGTACTGCTTGCGGAAATAAGGTTTTTTTAATAGTTGAACTTCTTGAAAAATATTTTTCTTCGAAATGGTTTTCACAAAGCCGATAGTTTTTGTGTGCATTTATTATATTTGGCAATAAATCTGGCCTACTGCAGGCGTCTATCCACAATTTTGCACTATAACAAAATATTGTATTTAAAGCAACATAATATCCATTATTTCTACCCCTTTTGAAATAAATCTACCCAAAAACTATTTTAACCAGACCTTTACAACTTATATCTTATTATTTTATTTTATCATATCAACAATTATTCGCGATTAAACATAAAAACATAAGGAAACTAATAAGCTCCATCTTTATTTATCAAGTCTGTTAAAAATATGTACCTACATCCCAAAAAACTTTAAGATTAAAAATTTTAAATCCATCATTCATATTATAATTAATTGATTATCATAATAATTACCGTTCGTACTCATAAACTTAATCCTTGGCCGGTTCTCACTGAACAATACGGGTAGGCACAATAATATCCAGACATTTTACAACACACAACGAAAACAAAATAATACCAAAAATAGCTAGGCGCAACGTCAGCTCACGGACTAAACACAATTTAGACGAGCACATGTTTTTTAGCGATACACAACATCTTTGCGACATGCGCGTACCAAAACAGGACCCGCAAAACGCCCAGCTGTCGCTTCTCGTTGGCTGTGTGTTCTCTGATTAGGAGATAGGAAAAAACCTCCGCGCGCCTGTCTGAAGCCTAAAAACAACCCATTAACGATATTATTTTTAGGTAATGGTCAAATAATGCTAAATTCCCTCCACAAATACGAACCCCGAGTGCACTTGGTCAAAGTAGGCAGCGAATCCCGGCGAGTGATGACGTTTCCCTTTCCGGAAACGCAGTTTATCGCAGTGACCGCCTACCAAAATGAAGAAGTGACTTCCCTGAAAATAAAGTATAACCCTTTTGCTAAAGCCTTCTTGGACGCCAAGGAGCGGCCGGATAATTTGTATCAGAGAGGAGAGTACTCGCCGACGTACGGACAGCAACAAAGTCAATATTCACAATGTAAGGGCAGGTGCAGTATGGAAAAATAGTTCCATCTTAAAATTATAGTAAATCAGCTACATTTGCTAAGTGTCAAAGTTAATGTGGATACTTAAGGTTAATAATTTTTTTCTAATAAAAACGTTTTTTCGTAGTATACGGAATTACTAATTTTATTCTAATCAAAAATTTTATTTAATACTTAGTTTAAAAGTTATTTAAAAGTAACAAAATAGTTAAAAATGATAACGTCGTGATAGCAATTGTTCAAAATGGCCACCATTGACCTCAATACATTTCGCTATACGTTTTACAAAAGACTGTCGTACTTTATTCATGAGATCGTCATCATTTCTGAGCAGATTAAGAGAATTTATAATTTATTGATTTCACTCATTATAACTCGTTATAAACAATGGTTTTAAATAACACTAAATGCAGAAGTTCATTGGATTAAAATCCGGACTTCGCGCCGGCCAAGGCAAGGGACCACCACGGCCTATCCAACGTTCAGGGAACTGTTCATTTAGGTAATTTTGCACATTTCCGCATTGGAAAATAAATTATGTTGAGGCGTTACTAAAAAAATTATAATATATAATATAATATTGTACGTAGAAAATTAATAACTTTGACAGATGATACTTTATGTAACATGTTGCTTTAGTTTTTATTCAATGCCAGCTGTGATAAATATAATACTAATACGAATACACAATTATTTTAAATATTTTAGCATTCTTGCATTAAAAATATCGAATGCGATTATCTCGAAAACGGTTGCTTCTAGCTACTTCAATAAGTTATACGCTTTTGATGTAAAAGAAGTAAAGTAACTTATTTTTTTAATAGTCGGATCAATATAAGAAGCCTAAACAAAATTATACCAGCTAAAAGGAGTGGGCCATGTCGTAGGCAGCGTCCTTTACTGGTTACACAAAAACTATAAATAATTTTGAATTCCTCACCTCAAAAAAACCCAAAATCCTTAATTTTGTGCTGCTATGTCGTTTCGTTAGGAAATAATCGCAAAAAAAAACGAAAACAAAATTAAAACTTTGACACCCTGTATCTTGGTTGTTATCAACTTTGGGATAAGGCAAGTTTAAATAAATCCCATTATTTCTCCTTAAGAAGTCTGCTGTTGCTATGTGTCCCATTACTTTTGGGACACCCTGTACAGTGCCACGAATTTAAAATTCCTTTATCTTGTTTGATCATCACTGGATCTATATCCTAGATTTTACAACTTTTACACTTGAAAACGGTTACGATAGAACGGAAACGTTATATTCAGTTACAAAATAAGGATAATGCCACAGAAAGTTGTAAAAATGCCAGTTTGACAAAAGCACTTTTTTCTTTTCCAATAAAATGATATCATTTATTTCAATTTATAAAATAATATTTATTTTCAGACGGTTCCTGGTTTATCCCTCATCAACCAATTTATCCATCTCCGGGTCAAATGTCACCATGTCAATATCGAACTAGTCCCAAACTAATTAGACAAAAATCGGCGCCATATTTGTTAAATAGACAAAAATCTGAGTCACCCGTATCGCCACCACCCAACGGTAAGCAACAATAAAAAACTAATTAAAAAGTTGTCATAAATGATGGTAAGATGAGGCGAAAAAGGTAAAATTACCCACAAAATATAGGTAGGTTGGTATTTAATAAAATATTTAAAAAATTAAATCATACGTGCTCATACTGCTAAAACCTTACTTTTTTACATTTTACCGCCATGTCCCTTCAGGTGTCGTAGCCTAAGAACGGTGTGTAGAACTAGAACTATATGTAACTTAAAAACGATTGTATCAACTTTATTATGTCTTTATTATTTTCAGTATATCATCCGCCAGAGCACATCCAGCAACAACAAATCTACAACTCACCTGGTGCCACATACGCAAGCTGGTCCTCGATGCCCTCAATGCAAGCTCAAACCCCAACCACCATAGTATCACCAATCAACTGCTGGAGTCTTACATCCAGTCCGCCCCCACCACAGCAACTGTCAACTCAACACACTCCCAACCAATCGCCAACTCACCAAATGTATCAACACTCTCCTCCAGCAGTGACTAGTCTTACAAATTTGTCGTATCCCAGTTATTATCCCCAGGATATGCCCACGTATCAAAGTCCTGAGTACATTGTCAACCCAGTCCAGGAGGTAACCTATACTCAACTAGGTAGTGATAGAAATACTCCTATAATATATAAGGCGGATCACATTCAAAGCTTAGATAATGTAAGCGAGTATGGCAGTGTAAAGTCTGAATGTACAGGACGACAGACGCAAGACGACGGTACAAGTTCCGCGCCGGGTACCCCGAGAAATGACTGGGTGCCCCAAAACCATTTGCAAAACTAAATTTTTTATGATATACTGTGAAATAATATGTGTATAGGCGATAGGAATTGTGTAAAATGTAAATGGGTTTATACAAGACTAAATTAAAATGTTAGAGTTTCTTTTCATTGTCTATAATAAATAAAATAAAAAATTTTCGTAACGATCCAGCCTAAACAAAAGTGTAATATTTTTAAATTAGATTAATAAAGTTATTTTCAGTACTTTTGCACCTTGTATTAAGCCACAATTCAACTTCCCCTCATCCATCTAGGCCCGGCAAGCCGAAGCTTAGTAGGACTTGAAGTTTGCCATGTCGGCGGTATCCCACATAAAAACCATCGATATAATGAGCCTAATGAATAAAAATTAAGGAATTACTTGAAGCAATTACTTTTTAGTAAAAGCAATTGCTTGACTAGCAAATGCTATAAGTAAAAGCAATTGCTAGATCTGGATACAAATAAAATTTTAAAGCGATTGCTGCTTTTTCTTACACCTGTGTAGCAAATGCTTATTCAACACAAGTTGTATGAAGCACAACGCAGGCAATTATCGTGGATGGAATTTTTTAAAATTTATTTCCAATTTTATACTGAAGGAAACCTTGCTTTTAACTGCAAAAAACATCGTTCAATTATGACACGTTCATGGCAGAAAACGTTATTATAATTTTGCTGCTCTTGGGTTGCAGGAGTTTTCTAGGAAGTCATAACCCCATGCGATATAGAGTAGCCATCGTCTCCTAATAATACGCATTCTTCTGTGTTGTTTTTAAGAATGTTGTATATATTAGAATTTTTGAAAATTCTGCTATTGTGCACTGTACAGAGCAGTAGCAGGCCATTGGCAGTCTACACTAAAAATTTCTTGTGCATTACAAGTTGCCTGCACATTGATGCTGGGGTACCCCTTTTGGTTTATATAATCATCACCGAATTATTGAAACTTTGGAATCCTGACGTGTGTACAGTCTATCAAGCCGATGGCATTTGGAAACCGGTATCTCTCTTACCACAACCGTTTAGCTTCCACAACAGCTTCAGCACTTGTAGGAAATAGTTTTAAAATATATTGCCCTTCTCCAAAACTGCATCTATTACAGAAGTGTATGTTTTACAGACAGTAGTTTGGTGAACACCGAGTTCTTCACCTACAGAATTTTGAAAGGCCGGATCCGACAATTGCCGCAGAAAGACTTTAATCTTATTTAAAGGCGACAGTGCACCCCCCCCCCCCTCGCCTTTTGGCAGTATCAGTCAAATAGTTATTTGTTTCACTAGGCAGAAAAGCACAAGATTTAATGCCGCGGCTGGTGTTTCATAGACGAGGCGCAGCCGAGGCTAGGAAACCAGCCAAGGCATTAAATCTGCTTTTCTGCCTAGTAAAACATATAATTTTTTCTCCAAATTTGTTCCAATTTCACGCAAAATCGTATTTTTTATATTTATGTATGTTATTTATGACATTTATTGAATTGTTGTGTTTACTTGTCATTTTAAATTTTAATTTTTAATGACACCTGACAGGCTGAAAAGGTGTATTTTTTCTGCCCAGGCATAAAAAGTCCACTTTTTCTGACTAGGCAGAAAAAATACACCTTTTGAGCCTGTCAGGTGTCATTAAAAGACCGCTTTTAATGTCATTTGGAGAAAAAAATAATTTGCCAACCACTCAACATTTTCGCCGTCAAATCGATATAACTTTCTGAAATCATCATATAATATCTGCAATTTTTACGTAGACTGTAGATTTTTCTTTACGGACGTTCATATATATTCAGCCATAATTAAAGACACAAATTAAGAGCAACGCACGTGTATGCCGCGGAGAACTAAAGTTGACTGCTACCAAGCAAATGATCAGGGGTCGACCTACCTTAAAAAGTTGAAAGCAATAATTGTTACACTAGAAAAAGCAATTCCTTAATTTATTCATCACATTTTAAGCAAACGATAGCAATTGTTGCTATTTTTTAAGAAAAAGCACTGACTAGAAGCAATTCCTGCACTTTTAAGCAATCGCTGGAAGCAAAAGCAATTACTTTAGTTTTTATTCATTGGCTTTTAAGAAATTACTTCGATTTTATAAGAAAAAGCGATTGCTACATTTTTATTCATTAGGCTCAATGCCTCGTGCATTAAAACAAATACATCGTTAGGCTAGAAAAGGATAGATTCACCGGCAGTGTGCACAGCCTGACTGGCCATAGCAAATTCCATGTAAGTTTTGCAACCCTCAAAGATTGGCTCCTCTATTAATGTTACTTCCAAATTGTATTAGACTTTTTCAAAGGTACTTGTATGTATGATATGCGCTCGCATATCAAACTTTATTATTTTCTAATAAGCCAATAAAGGTTATTTAGATAAAACTCGTAAAATTTTAAGTTTTTATTATTTCGTTTAAGGTGGAATTCTCATCGTCATTCCATCTATTGCCAACCTATAACCTATTTCGCGTTGCCTTTTTTAGTTTATTATTTGATTAACTAACATTTAAATAAAATCAATATCGTCGGTACAATATTTAGGTAATATCTGACATAATAACAAAAATATCTATTCATTTTATTGCCAATTTTGGGATAGTTGTATAGTGAAAAAACAATGACATAATAATGTTTAAAAAAATCTTACCCGATATTTTTCACTATACAATTCTCCTAAAATATTTAATTAAATTCACTGATATTTATTTATTATGTCAATTATTACCTATAAAATATGAAAACGATAATGATTTTATTTAAATTTTGTGTAAAAGCTAGAAAAATTAAATAAATATACGCGAAATAGGTTATAGGTTGGCAAGCATGTTGATACTCCCACCTTAAGGCAAAGTCTGTCCTCTGACCGTTACGTCATATTCTCCATATTTGCAGTACGTCGTAAATTAATTTAGTCAGTTTGACTTACCGGTGGTAAAGGTTATGATGTTCTTAGGCTTGATCTACATAAAGGCGGGTTTGTTCGGGTTTGTATATGAACAAGTAATAGAGGTATACAAGCAAATCAAATAATTTTAAAATTAATACTTGTTGTTCTTCACAATACCGTGACATTTTTGAAATAATGTTGATTAAAAATGCCACGGTCAAAAATGACAATAAGACTTTTTTGACTGGTAAAATTATACGACATTCATTATTGAGGCAAATTTACTATCTCACCTAGTTCACGAATGTTAGAAAGATAAGCACTAGTCGTGACGTAACAGTCAGCGGTCACTGAACAAATTTTAGATGCGTTTATTAAATTAGAACAATTATTTTTTCTTGAAAACTGTAAAACTTGTTGCAACTAATAAAAAAATAATACGTCTAGTAACATTTGACATTGTCATAATTAATGTATTTAATATTTAAGAATTTTAATTGTGTTAAATAAATGGTAAAAAAATTTTAAAAATTTTATTATTACACTTTCCACAGTTTTATTATATATATTTTTATTTTTTTATCATTTACCAACACAATAATTAATGGATTTCCACCAAGTAAAAGCCGAATCAATAGGGAACTTTCCAATTTTTTTTTTTTCAATAATATGATTTAGTTAGGCCTGAAAAAAGTATTCCCCAATTATTACTCCTTAGAAATTAAAAATAACTTGGTAAAAATTCTTTAAAGTTTCGCGCGTGTCGAAAGCATTTCAAACGATCTCTAAAGCGCGCGAAGCCCGATGACGTCAGGGGGTATGACTTTTAGTCATCTGTCATCCTGACAGGTGCCGAGCGACCCAATTTGCATTTGGATTGCCGTGTGTTATTGTTATTGTATTGTTGTTTTAAGGTCGTGTCGCTTGACGCGTGGATGTCAAATCTGACAAATCATCAAATTTATTCAAAACCTATAACCTATTTTGTGGATGTCACACACAAATCTGACAAATGATACCCCTTGACGTCACGACTACTAGCAGCGCGCTTTTACCCGCTTGGCATAATTTGAATTTTGGGGCATTTTAAAATCTTTCTAGCGGTCTTTTGGGACGAAATATGTTTTTTTTTTGCTGCCATATGTTTTATGACAATATGTACTTATGATTTATAGAATTTTTTCCCCATTTAAAATTTTTGTCAAGTTCCCTATTCTATAAAGAATTTTATTTTATTTAGTTTTTTCTAAATACCTTTTGTTTAGAAATTAATAAAATTTAGTGTGCCAGTTCATAAGGCAAGAAATAATATTGGAACCAACATTTCAGGGTTTTACTGTTGCAAAATTTGACGTAAACGGGAAAATGGCTAAGTAAATCAGGGATGTTGGTAATTAGAAAATCACTCCTATCGATTAGAGTGTTGAATCTGTGACAGATGTTGACGTTGAGTAGGCGTCATTTTGTGGAATTTTAACATCTCGTATGAAAATAGTAACGGATTTTATAGATTTTTACATCAAATCTAGTAGCATACCATTTTTTTCTAGTTGAAAAAATAATACAACGTTTCTAAATGGAAGTTTATTAATATTTTATCACTTATTTAACATGGAATGTTACGATGTGATGTTTACAATTTGATTGAGAAGTTACAGTTTCTAATTCTACAAGTAATACTGGCAATGTAAGTTTTCTTACATTTGGTCATTTGATTTTTTAAGCTTATTTTAAAAAACTAGTACTAAAACACAAACTTAGATTTTATATTTATCTATCTAACTATGTAGGTACCTAATGGATGTTTCATTTTGGCTAGTCTTTAAAATTAAAAAAAAAAATACTAAAATATAGGTACTTGTACTTTATACATCAATAAGTAAAATATAGAAAAAATATGCTTTAAAAATACCAAAAAAATATATATATATGACACAAAACTGTTTGTATAAAGCTTTTCCACATTCACTCTTAGCTATATAGTTACGCTTTCTACATTCCGTTCTAAATCAATATTTCGTTACTTTTCCGTTTTGATTAAAGTACAATCCCACAGTTTCAAGTTTAAAATTCGGAAAATACATTTACCAGATACTTTCGGGGGTAATATCATAAGTGCATCTAATTTTTCCGAAAAAATGTGGAAAAACGAGTTGACCAGTAATTTGTCAACGAGTTATTTGGATTTTTTCATAGGAAAAATTAGATGCACGAATGATGCTTGGCAAGATTATTTCCTGACTGGACAAAAAAAGCCTATTTACTAACTAGTAATATCAATTACGTACTTTTTTTCAGAGCCAAAACTCAAACTGCTTCCAAATGCTGTTGCGTGTCTTCACTGTATTACTGGGTAGGTACACGGTGATCATTTATAATGTCCCCCCTCTTAACTTTTTTGTTTTTTGCATTAGATAAAAATGTCAAATATAAAAGTTGTACAGGGTGTCCCAAATTCGAGCCTCATCATGGGGATCTCGGAAACTATAAGAGATACAGCATCGATTAAATTGTGGCAAAGTTGCGCAATTTCGTACTGAGCAATATCGCAAAAAAATATCTGAGCTATCTTTTTTAGTTTTTGAAATTTTTGCAAAAAACTAAAATTTTGAGTTTTTGTTTTTTTAAATTGCTCGACTTATTTTGTCCGCTACAGAAAAACAAGCACAACATTGTTAAGGCAACTTTTTACGCTCCATATTGTTACGTTTTTAGAATTTCGTTACAACGTTTCGTTTTTGTGGAACTATTATCAACTTTAATTTTTTTAATACGGACCTGCATTTTTTATTTTATTTTTTGATAGTCCTTTAGGCCCTGAATTCAACCATGTACCACACTTAATTATATTTAGACGTTTTGATGTCATTATTACATCTTCAGAAAGGTGATAATTATTTTTAAATACGGCCCTGGTGTATATTTGACTCTTGGTTTGTTAAAACTACCATACTGGGCTAAATTAGTATCAAGCGTAGCAAAATAACTATAATGAGGCTGCAAGCGTTCAGGATAGTCCTGTAAATAACGGTCACAAGAAATTTGTGATTCCTATTGGAAGAATAATAAGTGACTGCAGTTGTCAAGGTAATTAAGGTGGAAGTATCAACATGCTTGCCAACCTATAACCTATTTCGCGTATATTTATTTAATTTTTCTAGCTTTTACACAAAACAAACGACAATTAAATAAAATCATTATCGTCTTTATATTTTATACGTAATAATTGACATATTACCTAAATAAATATCAAGGAATTTCATTAAATATTTTGGGAGAATTTTATAGCGAAAAATGTCGGGTAAGATTTTTTTTTAACATTATTATGTAATTTTTCTTTCACTATACAATTCTCCCAAAATTAGCAATGAAATAAATTGATATTTTTGTAATATGTCAGCTATTACCTAAATATTGTACCGACGATATTGATTTTATTTAAATGTTAGTTAATCAAATAATAAACTAAAAAAAGCAACGCGAAATATGTTATAGGTTGGCAATAGATGAAATGACGTTGAGAAGCCAAACAATCAAGTAAAAGTTCTTGTCATAGCAACCTTTGTTCTGTTTGGTTTTATTTTTGCTTTGTTACAATTTATATAAAAACTTAAATATAGCAAATTATTTGTATAAAATTCCGGATCCATTTACATGTTGTATGTGGTAAAAAGATTAAGTAACTAACAAGCAGGGCCGTATTTAAAAATAATTATCACATTCCTGAAGATGTAATAATTACATCAAAACGTCTAAATATAATTAAGTGTGGTACATGGTTTATTTCAGGGCTTAAAGGAATATCAAAAAATAAAATAAAAAATGCAGGTCCGTATTTAAAAAATTAAAGTTGATAATAGTTCCATAAAAACGAAACGTTGTAACGAAATTCTAAAAACAAAATATGGAGCGTAAAAAGTTGCCTTAACAATGTTGTGCTTGTTTTTCTGTAGCGGATAAAATAAGTCGAGGAATTTAAAAAAACAAAAACTCAAAATTTTAGTTTTTTGCAAAAATTTCAAAAACTAAAAAAGATAGCTCAGATATTTTTTTGCGATATTGCTCAATACGAAATTGCGCAACTTTGCCACAATTTAACCGATGCTGTATCTCTTATAGTTTCCGAGATCCCCATGATGAGGCTCGAATTTGGGACACCCTGTACAGAATCATGTAAGCTATTTGCAGAATAATATAAATATATACAGGGTATTGCAGAAATGAGTCACAGGTTAAAAATGTTTTTTTTTAAATGGTACACCCTATATATTTTTAGTTTTTTAGAATCCCCTAAAACTTCTGAATATTTTTCTTATAATATGTCCTATACCTAAATATAATAGTTTTCGAAATGATCGCATTTTACCTAAGCGGCTACATTCAAATATAAATTCTAGATTTCAGTAAAGTTCTTAGGTTGCCGTGAATTAGGCGGTCGCGGAGAAACAAAAACTATGCTTATTAGTGACAGTTACTGACATATTAAGTAAATATAACATTTTTTTTTTTTTGATAAAGACGCCTTATTCAGAAAGGGAAAACAAGTAATTTTGCAAACATTTATTAAAGCAAACAATAGCGTTAAATTGGCTGAACGGGAACTGCATAGAATTATTCGCCGGGTCAACGTTTCAGACAAAAAAACCATCGAATCTAGGAAAAGTTTCAACAAACATCTAGCCTAGCGAGAAAAAGAGAACAATGAAAAGAGACGAAAATAGTGATTTAAATATACTACTAAAAGTATATGAAATATGAAATACAAAATTAAAAATAATTTTTAAATTTAATGTCTTAACAATAAAGAAGAACTTTTGGTAATTACAAATCAAATTGCTCAACTGGGCCACCGTTTTCTTGAATACATTTGATATACGTTTTTCGTAACCTTCGTAATGCGGCGGTGATAGATTGAGAATAATCTTCATTCAGAATTCGAATTTCTGCTCTAATAAGTTCTTTTAAATGTTCAGTGCTTTCAATGTTATTTGCAGTCACTCGATCCTTTAGTGTTCCCCATAAAAATGCATCCATCGGCGTCAAGTCAGGGCTGTTAGGTGGCCATTGTATTGGTGCATTCCGTCCAATCCATTCATTGAACCTTTGATTAAGGTAATTTGTAACATCTACTAGACTGTGAGGTGGAGCGCCATCTTGTTGGAAGACGATGTTTCGCTCTTGTTCCAACGGAAGCACATCAAAATAGTCCTCTAGCTCGTGTTGGAGAAAATTCAAATAACCTTCTCCATTTAAAGTACCGGTAAAAAATGGGGACCTATTATTTTGTTGTTTAAAATAGCACACCACACATTAATAGTTTGACGTCCTTGAAATTTAAATTCCCTGTAGCAGTGGGGATTTACTGTGGCCCATTGTCTGCTATTTTTTCTGTTTATCATGCCACTAGTTGAAAATGATGACTCGTCGGTCCAAAATACATTTTCGAAGGAACTGGGATTTACATTAATTTTTTCCATTATAGTTTGGCAAAATTCAACCCTTTTTTCTCGCTGTCTCTGCGTTAATTTTGTTACAGGCCTAATTTTGAAAGCTTTATATCCATATTTTTTAAGAGTGTTTTGAACCCTTCCATAAGAGGTATTTTTTAAATCATCAAGCTCTTCCTTTAAACATTTCGATGCTGCTCTTAAAGAAATGTTTGGAGTTTCTTCAACTTTTAGTAGTATATTTAAATCACTATTTTCGTCTATTTTCATTGTTCTCTTTTTTCTCGCTAGGCTAGATGTTTGTTGAAACTTTTCATAGATTCGATGGAATGTTTTTTTGTCTTGAACGTGCATCCGGGGATTAATTCTACGCAGTTCCCGTTGAGCCAATTTAACGCTATTGTTTGCTTTAATAAATGTTTGCAAAATTACTTGTTTTTCCCTTTCTGAATAAGGCATCTTTATCAAAAAATTTTTATATTTACTTAATATGTCAGTAGCTGTCACTAATAAACATAGTTTTGGTTTCTCCGCGACCGCCTAATTCACGGCCACCTAAGAACTTTACTGAAATCTAGAATATTTATATTTGAATGTAGCCACTTAGGTAAAATGCGATTATTTCGAAAACTATTATATTTAGGTATAGGACATGTTATAAGAAAAATATTTAGAAGTTTTAGGAGATTCTAAAAAGCTAAAAATATATAGGGTGTACCATTTAAAAAAAAAATTTTAACCTATGACTCATTTCTGCAATACCCTGTATATATTTATATTATTCTGCAAATAGCTTACATGGTTCTGTACAACTTTTATATTTAACAATTTTATCTAAGGCAAAAAACAAAAAAGTTAAGAGGGGGGACATTATAAATGATCACCGTGTACACTATTTTTACTTCTTGATTGATTTCTTCGTTTGGAACATATCCAAAACGCTCCATGTTGCACAAAATAACTTTTTTTGCGAACAAATTATTTAAAATGAAAGCGTTGTTAGGTCGCTATGTGGAATTGTTTTGCTAAAGTCATTCGCTTATAACTAGATAGAAATTCAACAATTTTTTATTTTGACAGTAGGTACCTATCAAACATTTTTCCGGAAAAATTACTGACAGCAGCTGTCATGCAATTTTTCCACTTGACTGAAATTAAATATTATTATGACATACGAATTCTTGTCGGTGAAGTTTTTTGCAATCAACACAAAATCTTATGGATCCGTCCTTCTTTTAAACTAAGACTATTGGGCTGAAGGTAATATTAAATGACAATGACGGAAACTCACAAACTTACCTGGTTAGTGGAATCAAGAATTAAGCTAACCCGATCGATAGCCTTAAATGGTGAGAAACTCATTTCTGTCATTAGCTAGCTCCAGACCGATTAAGCAAACTCGCGAGGAAAATAATTATAAGTACAATTACGGTTAGTTAAGAGCTGTGGCTATTAAAATAGCCCCCATAATTTAATTTTTTCATTAATAATTTGTTGTATCTTAATTATTACACTTGCAGTTTCAAGTTTTAAAAGTTTTGATTGCCAATATTTATTTTTCTGCTTTGATAAATCCAAACTTTTTTTTAACTTGGAACTGCAAGTAATTGGTTGATTTGTGGATATAACGAAAAATTAACGAAATATATCAATAATAAAACGAAATGAAAAATTACTCCCTATATAACTTTTAAATATTATGTAAAATATCTTGCAACCAGGCATTGAGTTTTTAATTGCCAATTATAAGACTTAGGATGTTTTTTAAAATTTTTTAAAGAAGAAAATACCGAATATAGCAAGCAAAGCCTTAATACATTCTATCATTAAATGTCGACCTAGATCCATGGGCGTAACGAGGGGGAGGGGGTAAGCCGTGTCCACCCAGACTGTTTTAGTGCCCACCCCTACAGTAAGCGCTTGAGAATCTACAAAATGTGGCAACACTGAGTAATGCTAGTCCATATAAGGAAGAATATACGCCTTGTAGTTAGTGTTCATAGACATGTCATGTTATGTCCTCAACACGTTTACAAATGAAATGATTTGTCTATCTTCTAACGCCCAACAATATTTTGGCCAAAACATTAAAAGATTTTTATGGAATAAAGATAGCTAGGCAGTGGCGGACTAAGCCCGTCAGAGGCCTGGGGCGGCAAAGCTGAATGAGGCCCCCCAGCTTTAAAAGAAATGTAGTTTTAGAAGCTTTTTATTCAGTTCACGTTTATATATGTATATGTATTTATGTTTATTTCGTTAAAATCTGGCAAGTGAAATTTAAAATCGACTTAAATTATTTAGGCTAAATAAACCTACATACCTATAATATGGAATGGATATGGGTGAGGAAAATAAAATATGAATCGATCGACAAAAAAAATTAGATAAAACAAATCGACGATAGTTTTTTTATTTTTTGCAGCGTGTTATATATGTATTTTTGTTCCTTCAATTTACTGAACTCCTCAATAACTTCTGTGAAATCGATTTCTTTTGAAATTTTTCTTTCTATTGAAAGCACGGCTAGATTAACCAGTCGCTCTTGACCCATTGTAGATCGAAGATAATTTTTAATTAGTTTAAGTTTCGAAAAACTCCTCTCGCATGATGCAGCCGAGATGCAAATGGTCAAGAAGTATTGAAGTATAATAAGCGATATAGGACAGGGTAACGATTCACTAAAGTCCCATTTTATTATAAATTGAAGGATTTCTTGGGCTCTCCATTTGGCAGCAACGTCCATACCCGTATCGGTGGCTTTTACATGCCTGCGGTACCTTTTTATTTCTTAGGAAACTTGCTCCTTGTCAAATTCACTATAAGTTTGTATCAGATTGTAAACTGCTACAGCCAGAGCGTCATCTGAAGCTTCTAGCATAAACTTTGTTTCAATAATTTGGAAAATATTATTGATTTGTTTGGTACTAAGCACATTTTTAAAGTATTGTTTAGGATTTGATCAGGGGACGCGGAGGCATTTGGGGGCCCCCCAAGACAGGAGACCCGGGGCGGGCCGCTCCTTCCGCCCCGCTGTTAGTCCGCCACTGTAGCTAGGAGTTGCAAGAAGACTACTTTTACCTCCGTAAAATCCCTGATGTGAACACATTTACTTTGTCTAGGGGGGCAGACCCCTCTTAGAAAGTACTTTTATACGTAATACGCCAATGCCTAGATCGACATTTAATTGTTTTATAAAATCCTTTTATTATATGTAGGATAGGATAGAACTTAGACGTGAGTTCCATCTAAAGAATGAACCTTATTTAACTTATCCTTATACGTTCCTTCTATCTGTACCTTTGGATCACGCCTCCCTAAAGGACTTTTTAGGGAAAACTTGGTGTCCCTTTTCAAAACGTGCTTCGGTGAATGGACCGGGACTATTGCTTCTGAGGGTTTAACTTTGAAGTGTTCGGGGATATCTATGGCTACAGTGTCCGTTATCTTATTGGGTTCTTTTTGTGTACGTTTGTTGTTTGAAGCTGGCGAGCTTCTTGACCTAAAATAGAAAATCTAGTTATAGTCTGGGGGACGATACTTAAAACCTTCCTGAATAAAAAGTACATTTTTTAAAAGTAGGTAGACTTATTAATTAAAAGCTACTTTTTCAAAACGTTGTTTTTGACACAACAATCCCATACTCAATAGAATTGATTCGGCTTTTACTTGGTGGAAATCCATTATTAATTGTGTTAAATAAATGGTAAAAAAATTAAAAAATTGTAATTTTACACTTTCCACAGATTTTTATTTTGACTCGACATGTTTCGCAACACGGTTGCTTTTTCGAAGGAGTACTTAAAAAAGGTATTATACTAGTAAACAAGGTCTTGTTATGGGTAAACCTTTAAGCAGCGATGGGCGGATCGGTGAGTCGGATCTTAAGAAAGATTTATACTGATCCGACTCTCAAAATAAAATAGACGGATCACGGATCTGACGGATCTATTTGATTTGATTGTCGACCGCTAGGTTCACGTTCGGCGTAGGGGTAGAATTCACTGCTACGGCGCGCGGCGCTACGAGCTGCGATGCGATGGAGAGTGGCTCGTGGCTCTCGGATCCGTTAAAAGATTTTTTAAAGTCGTTCCGATGCCTGACACGCGGGTCGCAGCGTTGGAAAAGAAAACGAAGCGTGGCGATTTATTACTGTTGTGTTTATTGTATTGTGGGTTGCGTCACTTATTTCTTGATGATTTCATAGAGTCTGGAATGTAAGTTTTTTCTATGAAACCACCATATTAAAGAATCTTCGTATCTTTTAATAAGCGGTTCATTTAAATGTTTGTCCATTTCTGTAATCACTGGGGGTTCTTATTTTTTGAATAATGTTAAATGGCGCTACCGCGTAAGATCGTTTAAAATAATGTTCAATGACACGGATCGTGACTCAGAATAACCGAGCCGAGAACCGATAAGATTTTCTTTATGATTTTTGGGACAAGACCCGGGATCCGGCTCATTGAGTCGGATCTTTGTGCTGATTGGGATTTGGTGACCCGAATCCCAAAATAGATCCGTCTTGCCCACCACTACCTTTAAGTCCCCTCCTAGCTGAAATCTTTATGGACAATATAGAGCAGAGAACACACAGCCAACAATATTCTGTGATATAGAGTCCATTATATCGAAACATCCTCTGTTTAAAAAAATTCTTTATTGGTAAAGACACGTAGACGACGTATTGGCTTGTTTTATATGTACTGAAAGGCAATTAGATTAGTTTATAGAATTTATAAATAATATACATATCTAACAATATAAAATTTACAATTGAAAAATAAACCAATAATTCTATTAACTTTTTAGACCTAACCATCAAAAAATCCGAAAATAAACATGATTTTTTAATATACCATAAACCTACTCACACTGATACCACTATACATAACACATCATCCCGTACAACATCAATTAGCTTCTTTTTTAGTATTATACATTGACTAGTAACATTACCTTTAAACAAAACTAATTTTCAAACTGAATTAAATATTATTAAGCAAATTGCAGTAAATAATGGTTATTCCGCGATAACAATGGATAAAATACTAAATAAGAAATTATACAAAAAGGCTATAAACTTAGTTTTTCCAACAGCAAACAATAATAAAAATAATTATAAAGTTATTTCTTACATAGGTCATATTAGCAAATAAAAAACTTTTTAAAAAACTTGAATATATTGCTTTCAAAACTAATAATACCTACTCTAGGGAAACACATTAAAAATATTAAAAGTAAATTTAACAAAGGAAATAAATCTGGTGTTTACAAATTAAAATGTAATGATTGCTCTAAAGTTTATATCGGACAAAAAGGCCGAAACTTCGAAAAACGGATAAATGAACATAATGCTAGTTTGATAAAAAACAAAACAGATTCTAACTATTCTAACCATCTGTTAAAATAAATTATACATTTAATCATAACTACGATATCTTGCATAATACAAAAGTACAAAATTAAATTTGCTTGAATCCTTAGAAATAAATAGGCTTAAAAATAACAATACTCTTCTTAATGATCAATTGGATTTAAAGGGATCACCTCTTTTGAATCTCTTCAATTAGTCTGTAAACATTATTATTGGTTTTTCCAACAATTTAAACAACCTTAAAATTACCTGCAATTTTATTGTTATACCTAAGTTATAACTTTTAAAATACCATTTCTAAGTACTCCTTTGAAGAAGCAACTGTGTTGCGAAACATGTCGAGTCAAAATAAAAATCTGTGGAAAAATTATAATTTTGTTTAATTTTCTACCATTTATTTAACACAATTAATCCCATACTCTATAAACGTTCGATTTTCATTAGTGTAATGGATTTTAGTTTCCGAGGATTATATTTTTTAACAGTCGATTTTGTCAAATTTTACTAAAATTAAGTGATTAAAAAACTGCCATTCTAAAAGTCTTTGTCCGTTGAAGTTAAACATTCAAGAATCCAGAATCTATAAACTAAATTATTGTAAGTTTACTCACCTATTAACTATGGGTTCGGATAACAACCTAGGAACAGTTTTAAATACGGGAGTTTCTGAATGACTTGACGCAGACACGGGTGTATGAGGTGCAGATTGAGATACTGTCATTCGACTTATGGTGTTTGACGTCATATCTCTGTCGATGGACTTCATTGATTTCATGTTATCCAGATATTGGGAGCCTAGTTGTCTCATATTAGGTTGTGATCTAAGAGTTAAAAATGCATAATATTTTAGATTATTGAGTTCAAATACTGTTGGAATAACACCGCAAAGTAATCAGTTTAATGGTAACCGTATCGCCTAGCCTGGAGTTTACCACAAGCGCCGTTTATTATTGCCGTTATGTTATATATAGGGTGTCTGGGAAAATGTGGGAAATCTCCCGGATATGAAAAAAATACTACAAGTTTATATAAACTTCTTTCGTATCGGCCGCCTCTTCGGAGATATGGGCTCCCAAAGAGCTCCCATGGAATTAAGTTTTTGACACATAATTATTAAACCAACAGGTATATTTCAATTTTTTTTTCATATGATCTATACCAGGTAAGACCCTTTAAATTACTATCCCAGAAAGTGTTGCGAATTACTCACAGCTGCAGGGACGGACCAGCTGTGACCTAATGTTCCCATTTTTTTACGCCCTGTATGATAAAAACGTTTTTTACATACCTTTAACTATTGACTAAAAATTAAGTACTTTTCATTCATGTCGCTAATCCTAACCGTTTTAGGAAAAACGTAATTTTAACATATTTACATGATGTATATTTTTAGCATATTTCAATAAAAGATACATCTTTGTTCCTATAAATTATAAATGTTCACTTTTAACTGCTTAATATTAATACATGATCGCAATAAAATGACGTACTGTGTGTATTGTAACGAGTTTTACTACACAGCTGTTTGGTGGCTAAAAATAGGACAATTTGAAAATTGACAATTTTGACGTCCTACCTTGCATGCATTTGTTTATGATTTCCTCTAGTTGTATTACGTCTTACTGGCCCGCCAAAAGTTTTATTTGTTATCCTCATGGAACTGTAGTTGATTATTTTCCTACTTATGTCACTTTTGCCTTGAGTTCTTGCTCTCCCCAACGCTGCACTACCAGCTAAAAAAAACACCATAATTTTACCAACAAACATAAAATGTAAGACGAAGGAAATTAATAAAAAAAAAAAAATGGCGAACGTATCACTACGGTTACAAAATGTCCTATTGATCTAGTTGTTAGCAACTTACGTGTGTTTCCAGTATGTTTTCTTCTAGTTTGTGCTAGCTGGTAGACCACCGCTGCCAAAGTACTGTAATTACTAGATTGTCGCTGAAAACTAGGTGGTCTTGTAACTTGCCTTCCTATCACAAAGTACGTCTCCATCAACCCTTTTCCTTTTACATCTATTATTCCTCGCATCTTGAGTTCGTAACCTCTAACACCCAACATCTGAAATAATGATTAAATTTTTAGATATTCTAGGGACAAAGTCTTTCTTGATTATTTGTGATTTTTTTATCGTCCCCCATGTAAATTTTGCCACTCTTAAATAATATTGACTCTACTAATACTACTACTCTATTTAATAATTATTATGATACTGTCAAATGTTGATAAACGTTTTATGTTTTATGATTTTCAACATGGTTTTTAGTGTTCAAGAAACAATATCAATGTTTAGGTGGTCACCTGAGCCGTTTCCTTAGGGACCTGAATAGATCCAATAATACCCGTAGAATCCATCCTGGAAGCTAAATTAACAGTGTCGCCCCAAACATCAAAAACTGGTTTTCTGGCACCAATGACTCCACAAACCAACGGTCCGCATGACATTCCTATCCTCAATCCGAAGTTATTAAATGAATCTTTGTTTATGTCGTCCAGTTTGTCTTTCATACACATTGCGTAGTCTACCAGAGCACACAGGTGTTCTACGGTGTCTGTATTCTTATCAGAATCCTAAAAATGCAAATAATTTTATGTGAAAATTAACGGTAATCATCTGTTATAGCTACATCTACGCCAAAAATTATATATACAGGGTGTTCCTAAATATCATGTAAATACGAAAAGGGGTAATTCTCTGGCTTATTTAATGACCAAAAATTCATATAAACATAGGCGCACCGAAAAAAAGTTCATGGGGAGAAAAAGGAGCATGACCCCTGAAAAAATATCTCCCTGTAGATTCTTAAAACCATTTGGTATGCCCAATGATGTAAGTCCTACAGCGTAACCTATATTCCAAATAAGAGCTAAATATCTCAAAAACTACAAGAGCTATAAAGAAAAAACTGAAAAAATATCTTGAAATTTCAACACCCTGTAGATCGGCAACGAAGCGTTGCGGACCTATGTTTATATGAATTTTAAGTCATTAAATAAGCCAAAGAATTACCCCTTTTCATGTTTACATGATATTTAGGATACAGCAGGGTGTTATTTTAGTATGTGGCCAAACTCCAAGGGGTGCTTCTTTAAGTGATTCTAAAAAGAAAAGTTCATATAAACATGGGTCCGAAAATGCATAGTTTTTACAATACAGCCTGTAACAAACCTGAACAAACATTATCGGACCCATGTTTATATGAACTTTTCTTCTTATAAGCACCCCTTGAAATTTGACCACATCATACTTAAATAACAACCCTGTATATTATAAGCTTAGTTTGCCAGATATTTTCATCTGAAGGGCTCATTTTCCATAGTTCTGTTTATGTCGCGTTCTGAATTTACACTGTTTTTTCATCAGATTTTGACCAAAAAATATATCACACCACACTTATACTACCACCTTCTTCAAACCAATACAAAAACCAAGAGAAAATAAAGAAAAACCGCAATTTTCCCTCTGAAGATGTTTTCGACGAGGTTATACCCTTATATATAGGGTGTTTCTTTTTAAGTTGGTTCTATGTAGGCTTGGCAATATTTTCTTGATGTCTCTTGAAATTGGATTAAATTTGTGCCTTTAAGTGCTTAACACTGGTGACGCATTCGCTCTTTCAATATTTTGTTTTCTCCCAAAAGCGTCCGGGCGAACAAACCCGTGTTTGGGTAGTAGTTATCTACAGTCTACAGCTTCAGATCAGCACTGCAAGTTCTCTCCCTAAAATAGTGAGGTCCTCATAGCCGTGAAGCATGGGCACGTGTTATCTCTTCTGAAGCACAAACTCGTACACTGTACCAAGATCCTTACACCTACACAAACACCATTACAGTAAGCTGTAAACAAACAAGGTAATAAGACAAAACCGAAACCTAGGTCTAGGTGAAGTACGAAGCAAAGCACGCACTAGGCGTGCAAAGCGGAAATACTAATCGAGTGGTCTGAAGGTTTATACGCCTATGGCGCGGAAACCGCAGGAACACGGGGAGTTTAGTCGGTAGGCACCCCATCAGGGTTGAATCCGACACCACTCTGCTTCACAGGGTGCCAGTCTTTAGAAGATTCTCCTCGAAAAAAAAAACGACAGTCTTGAGTTTAAGAAAAATTTACTGATAAATCAATATTTTTGAACTAAGGGTTACCCAAAGCCGGATATTTGGAGAAAACGAAAAATAAACGAAATATTGATTAAAAAACGAAAAGGCGAATGCGTCACTAGTGTTTGCTCTTAACATTAAAAATGTCAGCCCTGATTGTAAAGCTTAAATCTTACCTTGTGTGTAGGGTTCAGGCCGGAAGCTGCCATATAGGTGGCAGTGGCACTAACAGTCTTTATTTTCTCTATAGAGCTAAATCTATCTTCGTCTAAAAGTTCATCAAAATCAGCTGAAAAGAGAAAAAAAAATACTTATTTTATAGTAGGGTATATTTTTCATAAAGTCCATATTTTCAATAAAGTGGTGCAAAATAACTTACCTATGATTTCATTTAACAGTCTTATACATTCAACTCCTTTATTGATTTTTTCTGAATAAAAATCAGTAAAATTTGGGATTGTAGCAAAAAGCACACCTACTTCCTCCCTATACTGAGCAAAAAGTTCCTACAATTACATTTTAAAATTAATTTTAATATAGGTAATAGTATATTTTTATATTTTTACATTAGCTACACAGCACCAGCCACGTAACTTGGCGAGAAGGCGCAGTAAATATTAAATGTGAACACCAGCTAGGCTTTTGGCAGTTACTTGTACCTGTACGCAGAAGTCAAGAACTTCTAAATATGAAGATAGTGCAAATATAGAGGACCGGAATTTCGAAAAAATTTACAAGTGTAAATGAAAAACCTCTCTTTGCTTTGCTGTTGTTAAGACGTTATAATATGTCCTTGCGCCCTGTAGGTACCGAAAGATTTTTTTAAGGTTTCGACAAAATAGATGTAATCCCTAGCAAATCTCAATGTATTTAGGATTGCCAGACCCGTCTTCCTATATGAGATAGGTACTGTCTTCGTCGCACGTAGGTACAGTTGACGACATATAAATTCGCACACTCCACCCATACATAACTCAATTACAACAAAATTGGGTAAAATGGGTTTCTCTCACCTTGCTGCTTATACCTGGATAGAATGCCAGCTATATACATAGCTGTAAATTATTTTATGTGCGATTTTTTACCATAAGAAATAATGGTTATTTCTAAATATTTTTGTGTTTAAATTACAGCCGCGAAATAAGAAAATTATAAAATAATACCAGGAAAACTACAAAAGTATAAAGCCAAAAAGGGTAAATTTATTAACAAACCACAAACAAAATACTTTTATATTTAATTGCTGCGCCATTGGTTTCTAACACTAATCGTAATATTCTTGGCATTGACAAAATAATACTTCTTGTGTAATCCGGAGTTAGCCCTTCCCAAATTTCTTCTATTTTGTCAAATAACTCTATTTCATTCTGTGGTTTAAAATTTATTTTGTACATTTTTTTTACCATCAATCCCCAAACATTTTCAATTGGATTTAAATCAGGACTTCTTGAGCACCAAGGCAGACATGTTACGTTGTTTTGTCTAAACCAGTTTTTTGTCTAAACCAGTTTCCTATATTTCTTGCAGTATCTATATGCACAGGGCAGTTATCCTGCTGAAATATAAAGTTATTTTCTTCAAAAACTATCGCGGCAGAAGAAAAAAAACATTTTCCAAAATCTGAAGATATATATTACTATTTAGTGTTTCACCAATATTCCAGCATACACCTGCACCGTAAACACTTATCCATGCCCACACAAAACGTCCACTGGTTTGCTTTTTTTGAGTTCTCATCATATCGGAAATTTGGTGGCCTATATACGCGAATCCTTCCATTATAATAATATGTAGACTGAAAAGTTTTCTCATCGGAAAAGATAACATTTTGGCAAAAAAATCATTTTCTGGTAAATATTGCATAGCAAACCCAATTCATTGTTTCTTATCACTATTTTTTTAAGGTTTGGATGCAGCTGCTCGATTTCTTAACTCGGCGTTGCGCAGTTCTAGATGAAGCATGTTATGTGCATAGCGGATACTGCAGTTTCAAATGGATTTTGTCGTAAATTCTGTCAAATTTCGGTCTTCATTTGATGATTTTCTATTATTTAAACCAGACCCAGCAGACCTTTCAAGGGTTTGTTTCATTTTTTACAATTCCTTGAACAGTACTTTTAGGTACTCTAAAATAATCAGCTATTTTTCCATAAGACCACCCTATTTCTACTAAACATATTATTCCTGCTTTTTAAATAATACTTAAATGGCATTTTTAAATCAAACAAGATAATGATAATACTTTGACAGATATCATGAAAAAAATTTAACACATTACAAAAATAATAAAGGTAAAAAAGTTGCATTTACAGTATCATAGTTTAATGTACGAAATTATCTGTAGTCAACTGTATGTCGTAGGTACGTTTTGATTTGTATTTCATAAATATTTTTTTAAAACTTATTGTGTTTCATTGCTACTTGTAAAAGAAAGAGGCAATGATATTCAGTATTATCCTAATAGAGTTATGACCCTCTTCTTTGGTCGCGTAACCGACATAAGCTAATAACATCCCGGTCAGACATAAATTTGATTGATTCTCTGTTGGTTTTCTAAACTTACCTCACTGTTTCTATCATTGGACAAGAAATGTTGCGCTACATGGTCGGGCAGTATATTTTTTAAAAGTTGCGTATTATTATGTCTAGTTTCTTCCATGTCGGTCAATTCCCTTTCTGCTTGCTGTTTCCATAGAAAATCGAGCCTGGAAGTGACCTCCACTAATCTGGCGTGATATGCGACCATCAAAAAGAAGACGACCAGAAGAATAAGCATCTGAGCAGATAGAGCTGTAACGATGGATGACCTAAAAAAAATGCATGGATTAAATCTACCTTTTTGGGGTGAAAAAAAATTCTTTTAACTGAAAATCTTACACCTATATTTTTTAGTCAATGGAATGTCTTTATTTTAAGTCGTCTTTTAACACGCTTTTATTAGCTTCACCTGTATGTTTGTTTGTTTATTTGTTTGTTTGTTTGTCCGTAACCGACTTTTTGAACCCGATTCTGCTCCACTTTAAACGGTCAGATTTAATTTAAATTTTGTAGACTTATCAAGAACCGAGAAGAATCCTAAAATTTGACGTCAGGTGTAGTAAAGTGTAGTAAAAACGTCCGTACAGCGTTTTCACAGTGATTTCCCTCAAACATTATAATTTAATGTAATTTGTAAATAAATAACTTTACGAGTATAAAATTTCGGGACAAAAATGTAAACAGTTTTGTCTCCTTTTATATTTTAGGGTCTATGGTATGAACTTACTTAACTACAGTACTATTAACGTCGTCAAAAATTGGCTTGTACGGAACCAAAATTAAAATAGTATACACTCCAATCATAATCAAAGCCAACAAAAGCTTCACCAAATAATACAATTTCAGTGCTGTTGCCAGGGCTATCATACAGAGAACCCAGGTAAAGACAATATACTCGGGATGTTTGCAAACTTTCGTTTCAACATCGCACAGAGTGGCATTCTCAGTAGTTACGTCAGAAGCAGTTGTGATTTCTTGTGTATATAATTTATTGGCACCGCCAAGGTTCCTTTTAAATCTGTGTCGGTTTAATTTAGTTATTTTTTTTACAATTTTCTGTTTAAAAATGTCTGACTTTGTTGTAAAAGTCCTTTTGGATCCCTAAAAAATAATATAAAAAGTATTTTTATATCATATAAATCAGACATAAACATATGGTAAATAAAAGATCATGAATTAGGCTCTAAATTGGTTTCCTCGATTTCAATAACTCTGAAAATTACAACCTATTTAATAAAATAAAAGTATGTCTCTCACCACTAATTTTTAATTATTTAATGGGGGGAGGGGGGGATCATCATCAGCCGTAAAAATGAAAATACGGAGTTAACCTCCAGGGCCGTAATTAGCTATTTTGGCGCCCGAGGCGAATTACAAATTTTTCGCCCCTTCTTCCCTCAACAGAATTTTATTGCAGCGAATTTATCAATTATATCGTCAAAATCAATACTCTAAGCCTAAGCAATCTCATATTCAATCGACATAATTGCCAAGCTAGTCAATCTTTCTTGTCTCATGGTTGATCTCAAATAATTTGATTGCGATCGTTTCGTACACGATACAAAAGTTGATTTTATTTTACGTTTCCAATGTTATGTTATTCTATGGTTTTCACTCAAATAAGAAGAGGGCGCTTGTAAAATTTAATACAATTATTCTATATTAAGTTAAGCGGGAAAAAGTCCGCGAAATTTGAAAATTGCTAAATCTCAGATTATTTTGTCAATTTTTGGCGCCCCCTCGGTGATTGCGCCCGAGGCAAGCGCCTCAGTCGCCTCGCCCTCAGTACGGCACTGTTAACCTCATAATTCTTTTTTAATTTAGGATAAAAGGATTGGCAAATCTGACACTATCATTAATATTATTAAAATTTTACACCAATAATGCTAATAAAATAAATAGAACCATGTCCAGCTGAACAACTGAATGTTAATGCTGATGATGACGATACCTATATCGTCAAAACATGTTCATAATTAAAGATTATAGTGGTGAGAGACCCTTATTTTATTAATTTAATTTTTTATTTAGATTACATTACATTACACTACAATGGAACCCATCAAACTGAAATCGGTTAAACCAAAAAAAAAAAGATATGCGCGAACATTAACAAATCTAATTTCTACTGGTCAAATTGATATAATCTTCTTCTTTATTAAAGTCCGTTTAGTTTAAAATAGTACTTACCAATAATGATTTGGTGTATATTTGCCCCTCAGAATGTTTTGTGATGCAGTCATGTGAAGCACTGGAACACTGCTTCTTATCTACTCTAGGTAATTTTTTCTGTTCATCAATATAGAGGGTATAATTATTAGTTAAATCTTCTAAATCACCGGGTTGTTCTGTATAAGAAACCACATTACTATGGTTTCTTGAAACATTCAACATTTGGACCGATCCACTTGTTCGCTTTATCAATAAAGTCCCAATCTTGTCTAATGTAACGTACTTTATATCATTTATATTTGCGAATCCATGCGAAGAACCTTCAGCTTCTTCTACTTTTCTTTTTCTCCTTTTCCCAAGTAAAAGTTGGGTTATATTCCTGCCTTCACTGTTAAACTTCAGCACTGTGTTATTCGTCAAACTATCCATTTTTACCATAGCAGGTGCTGTATCATTAGAAATAAGATTGTGAAGTGTACCCATAAATAGTCGTAAGCAATCTCCTGAGCAGTTTATGTTTTTCAGAGTAATTCCTGTGTTTAATTTGGCACTCAATGTTAAATTTAATGTTAATTCCTGCTCTACGTTGTTTAGCTCTATATCTGATGCATAGAGCGGAGAGTTTTGCAATAGCAGTGAAGGATAGTTCTTTAGCATAGAAGTAGAATAAGGTTGGTTAACTTTTAGAGCACTGCTACTCGTACTAGTATTATTAACCCCCGTTGAACGAGATTGTAAGGGGTAACTTTTGAAAAGACTTACTGAGCTGCTAAGGGACATAACTACAATTAATATACAGATAAATGCGGTTCTAGTATTTCTATTGTGAACTAAAGTTGATGATATTTTTTGAAGTGATTCTGGGAACTGATTAAATTCTTCTGCCATCACTAGGACTGAGGCCGCAGTAAGGATTATGGTGACTCCGGCGAGTAGCCAGATCACTAAAGGTGACCTAAAAAGTGGTAACAAGTGTTATATTGCTTAACAGAAATTGATTGCCTTCAAGACATATAAGTATATTCATATAAGTTGACTGTATATTTAATAAATATTTTTGATTCTACTTACAAACTGAATATTGCAAATTGTGATATAACAGTAAATATCCATATGATGTAACAACACAGCATATTAGACTTAAACATATCTTCTCTGAGTTGACTAAACTGAAAAAAAATCTAGTGTAAACAATTAAATTATTTTCATATACAGCGTTGGTTATGACCAAATTCAGCGAAAATATGCGCATATATATGCTTTGTTTGCGTTTCAAATATGCAGTTATTTGCATTTTTTACCACATATGCATACTAGAATGCAATATTTCTTAATTTATTATATAAAATGAGGTAAAGAAACACACTGGGGTCTAAAAAATATGTTTATTTTTAAAATAATGCAAAAAAACAAAGAAAAATAAAAGTAAACAATTATTTAACCTAAAATTCTATAAAAGGCATTTATTACTAAATATTTTTCAAAATTTTCAACTAAATAGGATTGTCTTTTATTAGTAAAAATATGTTTATACGAAGAGAAGCTTCTTTCAACATCTACTGATGTAATCGAACAATACTTAGCTAGCAAAATATAAGGCCGTTTGATGGTTTACCCTCATAAATGCTTTTTACTGCAGTTAAGTATTTAAATCCTTCAATATTTTTTACAGTTACATCCAATTTGTTCCTTACTTGACCTCCTACTTTACCGGAAAAGCTTCAACAATACTAATGGACTCTCTTAAACTTAAATTTCTGCACGAGGATATTATGCCCGGTGTATAAAACTGAAATTAACCTTAATAAAAACAAGATCTTTGGCTACACTTGCACTTTTTACCAACTCTTTACTTTGCACAACACACTGCGAATCGTCATCTAAATCCAAAATTAATTCTTTAATGGCTTCGAACTGCTCTGCGTAGAATATTGCGGCCTTAATCTATGTTTCCCACCGGGTAAATACAGGTTCTGGAGGTAAACTAACTCCTGGTAATCTCTCATTATACAACTGCACTCTTAGAGGTGCTTTAAGAAACACTTTTTTACATTTAAAATTAATTTATTTACCAAAGGTTATTTATTAGAAGTATGTATTACAAATCGATATAAATACAGTTTGTTAAGCATGTAATAATAACGCATTATTAAGTGACAATAAACAACCTCTAACAATATACCTGCAAACCTCGGAAACCCCTAATAAATACCTCGTATATAACCAAAATGTAAATATAATTATTATAATTTTCAGATTGGAAAATCCTTGAAATAAGTATCGAACTGGATATATTAAACCATTAACGTTTTAAATTTTTTGATAAAGCCGCAAATATAAAAATAAGCTCTTAAAATAATAATTTATGAAAAATATGTATTTTATTATAAAAATAAACAACAACGAGCCGTTAGTATAGGCGAAAGAATTTCTAAAAAAAAATCATGGGATGGCCAAAAAGCAAAAAACTTTATTAAAAACAAAGGACACTTTAAGTAGTGCCAATTTTATATATTGAAATACTATTCCGTCAGTTCGGTAAAGTTATAAAGCAACTGTTTTACAGTTAAACAGTTAACGCATTTTTATTCTTGCGTTATTATTATACGCTGCTTGCTATATGATTTACTTAAGTAATAAAATAGTTTTAGTTTTTAATAGCGTTCAGTTACCTCAATTCATTTCCAACACCTAAGATTTTTTACAGTTAATTTTGATGACTTAGGACTGTATGTATCACTTTTTCTTATTCTTCAACTATACTCACTTGCCACTCCATATCTTTATCTATAAATCTTAAAGTCCAAGGATTAACATTGGCACTTCTCATTCTTTTGTTACTCTCAATCTCAATGCTATGGTCTATTATATCGTCTACTTGTTCCGTAACCATTTTTCTTGGAACGTTCAGCTCATATTTTTGCTTTCCCTTTGGTTCCATTGCTTCGTCAAGATCGGCAGATACTGATCTGTGCAACTGGAATAAGCAAAGATGTTTTTATTTGCAAGAATACTTATTGGTATTTCTTGAAAATAAAAGTAGGTATTATACCGTGCGAGCAAAAAGTATTTGCATCAAAGAGGGCTTGGATTAAAAAACGTGGGGCTTGGTTTAAATCACAAGGATATGGGGACGATATATCTAACCAAATCTAGGTTAAAATTTTGTCAAATACATATTATGACATGACATGCCAAACTAATGACTTTATTACTCATTACTAATGAGTAATAAAATAATTTACAAAATAAGAATATACAGAAAGAAAAAGAAAAATAATTACATAAATTGCTAAAATTTGCCACTGATATGCTCCAAGCATAAATTCACACGTCTCTTTATATTTTCGAAAGGGTTGACCAGCATCTCTGGAGAAATGTTACCACATTCTTGGATAATCCTTTCTTGTAATTGTTCTAAATTTGCAACTGGTGTTTTAAAAATAGTGTTCTTTAAATGAGGAAAAACGAAGTAATCCATAACCGTTAAATAAGGTGAACTGGGTGGGAATTCAATGTCTGATCAAAAACTGATCAATCTGTCGTCGAAAAAATTGCGTTAGTAGGTAAGTTTTGGAGGCTGTATGGGCGGTTGCACCGTCCTGTTGAAAATATCCAAAACGTAGTTCGTCGTCAAAGTAATTGCTCCACAAATGGATTAAAAATATTGTCTCTATACCGCTGTGCTGTAACTGTGTCATGGAAAAAAATAGGACCAACAATTCTTCTTCGGGAAACAGGTAACAAACCAGACACCAATTTTTTGGGGGTGCAATGTGGACTCTACAAAAAAATGGGGATTTTCACTACTCCACATCCGTGTATTCTGAAAATTCACATAACCGGAGAGGTGGAACCAGGCTTCATCCGAAAAAAATTTCAGGTCTAATAAATCATTTCTTTCCAATAAATTTTGGGTAAACCATTGAGAGTAATTCCGGCGTCTTTTAAAATCTGCGGCTTCTATTTCTTGGAATACTTGCACTTTATAAGGAAATAAATTTAGCCGCTTCTTAAGAAAAGTCCTACATGTTCCATAAGATCTTCCCACTTCTTGGGACAGGCGTCTTATACAATTTGTTGACGTATTTTGCATTATTTCACGAACGTTTACAACAAGTTCTTCTTTTCTTACAGATGGTCTTCCTGCTCCGTTTTAGTGTTGTATAGAACCTGCTTCCCTAAACACAGCCACGGTTCTTTTCAGGCAATAATAAAAATCCCCATCAATAAAAGCAACGTTACAAAATCGTCCATGCACAAACCCGGATTGTATTGCCACTTACCATTTACTCTAACCCCGTTTCGAAAATACGCTTCAACCATGAATGTTTTGTGCTGTTCCGTAAAGCCAATGGTGTCGATTATTCAAGAAATTGGAAAAATTAGCGATGAATCAAATTACTTGTAACGACTGTCAAAGATGACGGAATAACTGATTGATTGTTAATTCAGGTAGTTACTCACACCCAACAGGTATTAAGCTCTACGGCTAAGCATTACGTCCTTAGATGCAAGGTCCTCTTTGATGCAAATAATTTTTGCTCGCACGGTATTAAAATTTTAACTCTCAGGTACGAGGTAATGGATATTTTTAAGTAAGAATAAAAATAAAAATTGGATAAATAAATGATGAAAAACAGAAGCAAAGAAAAGAACATTGTACAATTTCATTTACATTTTCAAAGGGTATTTCTGGTGTCCAATCGGTGGTCGTTTCCTCTTCAATGCCGCTATGTTGAATGCCACTGTCACTTCTATCTCTGGAAGGCGGTTGTGACGAAAAGCTTGTTGATTTTGGCGTTTTTGGGGTGCTTATATTACTATTAATTTCTTCTTCTGGCCATAGTTTGTTGGAAAATATACTACAAGATAAAAACACAAAATAATAGTTTAGAACATTGTCAACAAATTAAGAAATACAAAGTCGGCATTCCAAAAAATTTCTTGCTTTTTATAAACGCCTTTTTATGGACATCGTCAGCCTTAAAAGTGTATAACAGTATAACATTAAAATTTCTGATAGAAAACATAGGAATTTTTCTTACCTAACCTTCAAACATAAAGGCAAATTAAAAATAATAAAAATGTGTAATTAATAATCATTACAGTAAAAACAAGTAACCAACTAAATAAGAGTTTATAATTACCCTAACCTGATGTAAGAAGATCAACAAAATAATATCTAAAGAGAATTTTAAATCCAGGAAAAAAACACTGCAATTTTTTGCACCCTATTTTCAAAAATGAAACACTTACCTAGGTCGTGAAGCTAATCTTCTTCGTGGTAACATGGGTTCACACTGTTTTATAAGATACGTAGTAACGTTATGTTCTCTTAAATAAGAATCTCTTTCTTGTCCGTTTCCAGGTTCCACTTCGTACGCTCCATTAAGACATTGAAAGGTTGCTTCAGATATGTGAACTTGCCTGGAATAAAGGAAATTTCCGATCATGAAAAAAATTATTTAAAATTTTAGATTATTAGTTGTTACTTTTCTCGTATCAAATAAAAGTTGTGTCACGTCCGATGGCTCTTAGAATATTTTTATGGAAAAAGATGAAAAAATAAATATAATGGCACTTAGCCTGTTTGAACCGGACACCCTTCGTTTGTCGAACGGTATGACGAGCCGCTCGACAAGCCTATGTGGGCTCTTATGCTAAATCGCATTACATGATATGATTTTGTAATTTTAAGAACAATTTTTTGTCAGTCATGTAATTATTTAGTATAATTATTCTGCAATTTCTATTAAATAAATGTTAGGCTTGCTTTTCCAAGAAAAAAAATTACCCTGGTTTTCCTCCAGATTCCATGTGGTTGGCTAGTCGAACGTCGTACGACCAAATATCAAACTGCCACTTTCTAAGACCCAGAACCCCACATAGAACAGATCCGGAGTGAATACCTATTCTCATGTCTAAGTCTTCTACCTGTAACAAAAAAAATCTATTAACTCCTAGTTTATATTAACGACAACGGCAGCTTCTAACGGGCACAAAAAAACACTTTTCCGCACGCTACTGCAATTAAAATGAATTGATAATTATAAATAAAAGCATTGCTGTCATTGTGGTGGTAATACAAGTTGTCGGCGCCAATAAATATTAAAATAATAATTTGATAAATTTTTGGTATTTTTTTAAGTTTCAAGTTTATTTTGGCAATTTTTAAAGTTTGTTTTTATTAGCATCGTATTACAAAAATAGTACGTAAACAAATTAGCGCCACTGTTATAAAATAAATGGCCAACAAAATGGATCATCACCTGTTAAAAATTTATAGAAATATCACACTATATACAGTGTCACCAGTAAAGTCCGCATCATATGGGATTTTTTTTATTAATATATTTATTTAAAATTTAACTTTGGCATCAAGTTCTGCTTCGATCGAGATGAAAATTAAGCAAAAAAAATAGTAGTCACGTGATTCGCATTATCTGTCAAATTTTAATTTTTTCCAAAAAATAATTCAAAAGTGGGGTTATTTCTAAAAATATCGAAAAAAATTATAAGAAAAAGTTTTTTTAAATGCAGTTTCTAGCCCATATGAAAAGTTTCAGCTGTATAGGATAATTTTGATTTTTTACCCACCACTAAAATTTATTTTCCACTTAATGAAAACTTTACTGATGAGACTGTGTTATTTTTTGTCTTAATATTAAGGTGCATTACTTTCAGACACAAACTACGTTTTCAAAAATACTTATTTTATGAAGTTACAGGGTCAAAAACAAATAAACTTTGCATCACATGCGACCAAATTTTAATAGCCCAATTTTGATTTTGTAGAAAAACACACATTCAATATGGCGCTACTTTAAAGAAAATGTGAAAATGTAACTAAAATAAAGCATTGTCAAAACTAAGAAGTTTTATATAGGTTGCGTTGAGTCTTGTTTTGCAAAAGTGGTGCAATTTACAAAATATGGGTAAATAATTAAAATTACCTTATGCAGCTAAAATTTTGCATGTGGGCTAGAAACTGCATTAAACAAAACTTCTGAATTATTTTTTGAAAAAAATTAAAATTTGACAGATAATGCGAATCACGTGCGGACTTTACTGGTCACACTGTATAATCAAATTAATCTAACAAATTGCCACATCACCTGTCATTAATGGTCCCCTGTTAAAGTCTGGTATATTTTACGTTAAGCGGTTGGCTACAGAAACAGAACCGGACTAAGTTCTTTTACTTTCGCCTTCGCCATCTGTTAAATTTGGTAATGGAGTCTTAATATTTTGTAAAGATATAGCCTAGATACTAATTTTATTATTTATAAAATAAAATATTGACCGACCCGTACCTGCAAAAATAAGAATGTGAAAACATATAAAACTAAAGGAAAAGAAGAAAATATCATTTATTTCTTTGAGTATTTATTTACAAAAAGCAAAAATAGGTATTTATGTATTTATAATACCAGGAAAAAAGTAATACATTTTTTACGAGGGGGAAGCTTGGTGGGGGTGCACGTCTAATTAAAACACCATATTGGGAACCCTTTTGGTATTGTTAGTTTTGTGGGAATTTTATAAGTATATGGATATATAAAGGGATGTCTTGTAACTACGGCAAGACGAGATGGTGGACTCGAAAATATGTCATTTAATTTCATTTCTTATACGGTTAAAGAGATACAGGGTGATCCAAGTATATATTTACTTTATAAAATTGGCGATGATTTGATGTTAAGTGGATATAAATCAAACATTTTAGTTATATTTTTGACGGCAAGAAGGAGGATTCCATAATGAATTTTAAGATACCTCGTAGAGAATGCCAGCTACACAATATGAGCTTGATAAATTATCTTATATATTTTTTGTCCCTCACATTTTCTGACTGCGCTACCTCAAATTATGAAAGAATGACCAGTATACGTAAAAAAGTGGTACTTCATTAATCTCGATATGTCAATTATTTTTTGATAATTGCGTTTAAATGCTAGATGACAAGAAACATCTAAATAAACACTTTTCTTAACAAAACATATTTATTGAAATTCAAACGTGCGTTCTTAAGGTGGGAGTATCAACATGCTTGCCAACCTATAACCTATTTCGCGTATATTTATTTAATTATTCTAGCTTTTACACAAAATTTAAATAAAATCATTATCGTCTTCATATTTTATAGGTACCTAATAATTGACATATTAAATAAATATCAAGGAATTTCATTAAATATTTAAGGAGAATTGAAGACATAAGTGGATAAAGGTGTTATGTCGCATTTTTTTTTAAAACTACTTTTTCTACTTTTTGAGCATCCCTGGTATACACGGTGTCCCATATAAGAATGCACAGTACAGGGATCTCGTAAACCACAGGAGATACAGAGATGGTTAAATTAGAGAAAAGTTGCGCTTTGCTAAACCCTTTAAAGTCACGATTTGAAATCTAAAATAATCCGATTACTTCCGAAGATATTTGGGAAAAACTGAATTTTCCCGATTTTGTTTTTATTTTTTTCTGACTCTATTTAAAAAGATATGACAAAATGAATTTCACATTCTCATTGCCACTTTTTCTGCTCTACAAGCTGGTGTTCTTAAATTTTCAATCCGACGTTTCGTTTTTCCGCAACCATCATCAACTTTGTATTTTTAAACAGTCGGAAAACTTAATTTTATGCTTAGTAAATTCTACCTTTTATTCTGAATTCAACGGTATATCACACTTAATATTTATATCATGTTTCGGACTTAAAAACTCATCATCAATATTATTTGATGAATATTACGAAGGAACAAAACGTCGGATCAAAAATTTTAAGTTTTAACTATTATAAGGGCAAGTAAGCAAAATATTAGCATCAAATAATTAATTGCGAGTTATTCCATTTATATCGTCTTGATTTATTTATTTAGCGTATCGGGTTACAGTACGGTACAAATGACAGAAGTATGTAAAATACAAAATACAAGTTGGCATATTCGCACAGAAGTTCCGATGTGCTTCGTTAATGGGCGCTGAGAAGCACCATTTTCACTTTCCACTCAGTTGATCCATAGTTCGGGGAAATCGTCTTGAAATAATATAGGCTTTGAAATGCATTTGTCTAAATAAATCATGGCGATCTGTCAGTATTGCAGATAAATCGAAATTTTTACGTAAAGAAGTAAAATTAGTTCGGAAATTACCGATTAAATTTAAACTTTTTCTTGTCTCTTGATGTGTTTTTTAATTATGGCACTAAATGAAGAAAAATCGGACATGTTATGTTATTATATTGAAAGCCATAAAAAAAATTTCGACACTGAAAGGCGATATTTGCTCAAATATCCAGAGCGACGCCAACCTAATATATCAATTTTCAAAAGACTTCTCACAAACCTAAGGGAATATGGCGCATTTTAAAAACCAGTGGCGCATAGAGTAAAGACGAACGATCCAGAACAAACATTAACCGTTTTATTGGCTGTACAAGAAGAAGATACTATGGGATTAAGATGAATCGAAAAAGAGCACAATGTTCCGAAGTTCAATGCTCAAAGGATACTTCACAAGGAAGGTTTTCGTCCATTTAGATTCAGGATTTGTCAGAGTTTAGTACCGGGTGATCAACAGCGCAGAATGATTTTCTGCGAGTGGCTGACTACAATGTGTGATGAAAATCGTAAATTTCCAAGAACTATTCTATGGTCAGACGAAAATTATTTTTGTAATAATGAAATTTTTAATCGACACAATCGACATTATTGGACAAAGCATAATGAACATCGTGTACGACCATTGAGGCACCAGCAACGCTTTGGCTTTAATGTGTGGTGTGGTATTTTCGGAACAAGGATTATCGGACCAATTATTTATAAAGGTACTTTAAATGCAGAAAGATATTTACAGTTCTTGAATAACGATATTGAAGATTTTCTTGATAACATTCCTCTGGCAGAAAACAACAGTATTTGGTTTCAGCAAGATGGGGCACCTTCACATAATTCTCGAAACAACATTGAATATCTAACAGAACGTTTCCAGAACAATATAATCGCCACTAATGGTCCTATAAGATGGCCTGCACGATCTCCCGACATCTCTCCGTTGGATTTTTTCTTGTGGGGCTGTCCCAACGATTAAGTCTACTGGAAAACGTACGAGAATGTAGAAGCACTTAGAGCCGAGGTTCAAGCCGCTATTGCAAGTATAACTCCAATGATGCTAGAAAACGTAATGAATGAAATTGTTTACCGTTGCTACGTTTGTTTAAAGAATGAGGGAGGACTTTTTGAACATTTGATTAAATAAGCTTGTTCAATAAACTTTTTGTAGCGTAAAATTAAAATATTTTGTTTACTTACTTAATAAAAAAAATATTAATATTGATGATGAGTTTTTAAGTTCGAAACATGTTATAAATATTAAGTGTGATATACCGTTGAATTCAGAATAAAAGGTACAATTTACTAAGCATAAAATTAAATTTTCCGACTATTTAAAAAAACAAAGTTGATAATGGTTGCGGAAAAACGAAACGTCGGATTGAAAATTTAAGAACACCGGCTTGTAGAGCAGAAAAAGTGGCAACGAAAATGTGAAATTCATTTTGTCATATCTTTTTAAATAGAGTCAGAAAAAAATAAAAACGAAATCGGGAAAATTCGGTTTTTCCCAAATATCTTCGGAAGTAATCGGATTTTTTTTGATTTCGAATCGTGACTTTGAAGGGTTTAGCAAAGCGCAACTTTCCTCTAATTTAACCATCTCTGTATCTCCTGTGGTTTACGAGATCCCTGTACTGTGCATTCTTATATGGGACACCGTGTAGATCTTACTATTAGTAAACCTTAGATGCAGCTTTCTTCATAATAAAAGATTTTTTTTAAGGATAAAGGTGTTAAGTCACTTAAACATCTAGCATGCCGTAGTGAATAAAGGTGTGATGTTACAATTTTGTTACATGACACTATGAAAAAAACTATGAATTTGATTTTATTATTAAAGTGAACTAAATAAAATTAGTTAATTTTACCTAATTTATGCAGTGTTAGTAAATAAAATTAAATAAAAATTTAAAAAGTTCTAAGTCATAACGCGTTTTATTGAATAACTTCGAAGTTTAAAAATGTGACATGACACCTTTATCCACTTATGTCTTCAATTGTATAGCGAAAAATATCAAGTAAGATTTTTTTTAACATTATTATGTCATTCTTCTTTCACTATACAATTCTCCCAAAATTAGCAATGAAATAAATTGATATTTTTGTAATATGTCAGATATTACCTAAATATTGTACCGACGACATTGATTTTATTTGTTAGTTAATCAAATAATAAACTAAAAAACCAACGCGAAATAGGTTATAGGTTGGCAATAGATGGAATGACGTTGAGAAATCCACCTTAAGCATAAATGACATATTTTCAAGTCTACTATCTCCTGTTGCTGTATTTGCCCCTTAGTTATGACACATCCTGTATATAACGATAAGTAAATGGGTTAACTAGGCACTTTATTGATTTATTTTGTTATTGATGAGTTAACCAAAATGGTGTTTGTACTTACCATTAAACTTAAATACTAAACACAAAGAAAACATGTCTCTGAAATATATAAAATCCAAAAGTCAAATGTTTAAAACGCACACTATACAAAAACAGCCATAGAAACATTTAAAAAACACCAAAATCGGAAGAAAATAATGTGACACACCCTGACGCTTGAGCTTGCTACGGCCCACTGCTGATCTGGGAACTTTAACGACGAAACCAGATCAGCTGTTAATGTCAAATGTCTCTGTCTGCTGTCGAAACGCTTTGTTTTAAGAAAAAGTTACCTCTATTTCTAAGTGGAATATTAAAAATATTTTGAAACCTTAATTCCCTAACAGGTACAGTGTTATCAATTTAGTTTGTCCCACTTTTAAGAGCATGTAACTTTTTTGTATTTTAAGTTAGCGAGCTCATTCAAAAAACAAGATGTACCATTTTTAGCCAAGTTTTTATGAGTGTTGTCAAAAATGACAGTAGGTGTCACATGTCACATTTAAAAGCAAAAATTTAATTTTTTAAAATGGGACACCCTGTATATTAGAGGCGCGTTAGATGGTCCCTTTTCTTCCGATTTCAAAAATATAATACACGTATGCATTCTTTTCTTCATTCCATCAAACATTGACAAAAATATGAAAAAATATATTATTGTTAAAAAGCATCAAGATAGCTATGCAACTGTTTTGGTTGCTATGAATTTTTTTGCACTCTTCTAGGCTTGTATGGACGAAACTTAGGTATATTTTTTTAAATTGTTTCTACTGAACCATACGATATAGGCCGCTCTCGTAGTATATCGGGTATAGATTTGTAGGGAAATGCCCGAAAATAGGCTAATACATTCATTTCCATTTCTTCCGTAATAATTGTTTTCCGCCTAATTATTCGTTTTTTCTTTATACCTCCAGTCTCGAAAAAGTCTTCTTCAGCCGATAAAATATTTTTTTGGAAGGAACCCGTTTATTGGGAAACTGAAGCCTATACCTCCTAAGTGCTAAGGTTGCACTGCCCCTTTGACGAAAAATATCAAACATAAAACACTTTTCCTCCACTGAATAATAATATCTCATGTTAGTTAATTTTTACATATAAAATAACTTTTCTACAATATTCGAAACGATTAATAATGCTCAGAATGACAGACTAAAATATAAATGAAGATAAAATCCATAGCAACCAAAACAGTTGCATAGCTATCTTGATGCTTTTTAACAATAATATATTTTTTCATATTTTTATCAATGTTTGATGGAATGAAGAAAAGAATGCATATGTGTGTTATATTTTTGAAATCGGAAGAAAAGGGACTATCTAATGCGCTTCTAATATACAGGGTGTCCCATTTAAAAAAATTAAATTTTTGCTTTTAAATTTGACATGTGACACCTACTGTCATTTTTGACAAAACTCATAAAAACTTGGCTAAAAATGGTACATCTGGTTTTTTAAATGAGCTCGCTAACTCAAAATACAAAAAAGTTACAGGCTCTTAAAAGTGGGACAAACTAAATTGATAACGCTGTACATTAAAGCTTAACTTGGATCTAAGTGTTGGTGAATTAACATGACAGTTCACGACACAAAATTGTAAATCATTATATTACATTTTATTACGTTAAAAATGTATGGAGTGTTCTCCAGGATATCCATTTAAATTATATCAATAGCACCCTGTATAACGCGGTATGGTTTAAGTCCAGTGGTGTATCTAGGATTTTGGTTAGGGCAGGGGCAATGAGGGACAAATGCGGATTTAGCTTCAAATCATTGCGGAGGGAGTTATATTGTCCGTTACACCCCCCCCCCCCCCTTGGTGAGAGACATAATTTATTTAAGAAAGGGCCAATTTTGAAACATACTTTTATAAATTATTGTTGCTCTACAGTGTGGTTGTTTAATTGTGCAACATATGGGAATTTTTTTTATTACCGATTTCTCAGAAAATTTTATTCTTGATAAAAGTTGGTGCATGTTCGATAATCATATTAGGTGCACTTGGAATGGTTGCAAGTCAAACGGCGTACAGGGTAGGCCAAAAAATATAAAACTTGTACAAGAATTCGTTCATTCAAATTCAGAAAATTCAGCAAAATGTTATTAAGAAAAGTTGTTTAGAATTAAAAGTTATGCATAGATTCAAAAACGTGACCTCCTAAAATAAAAAAAATATATTTTTTTAAAAAACATTAATTTCCCAAAAATTTTTTTTTTTATATTGACCATAAAGACCTTTATAAATTAATCAAAATCAAATCAATTTAACATATCTTTGTTCAAATTCAAGCATATTTGTTAAATTTACTTGAATTTTTAATTTATTAAGGAATCACAAACTTCATGTTTGTTGCAACGATATTAAACAGAAATTTAAAATATCCTAAAAATTATTTTTAACAAGATAAAACATTAGTAATGATATAATGCTAATTAAAAAACTATCATTTAACGTGCAAAATTTGTATTTTAAATGTTTATTAAAAACCTTTATTCTTGTGCAAGTTTTATATATTTTGGCCTACCGCCTACGCCGTTTGACTTGCAACCATTCCAAGTGCACCTAATATGATTATCGAACATGCACCAACTTTTATCAAGAATAATATTTTCTGAGAAATCGGTAATAAAAAAAAATGCCCATATGTTGCACACTTAAACAACCACACTGTATACCAATATTGTCAGTTTTTAGACTTTTTGTTCCACTAACTATAGAAACAATGATTCGTAATTTTTATAACTAAACTTTAAACCAAATTATTTCGATAGATAAATAGATAATTTTTATTAATTAATGACAATAATTAAATTTAACTCATAAGGTTTGTCATGATGACATGACTTTTTCCTAACAAATTAATTTATTTTTAATAGTAATATTATATCTGTACAGATAACACATTAGCGACGTGGATGACATTAATAAATTTTTTATTAATGCTGCGATATCTTCAACCCCTGATCCTGAAACGTTAAACTATTATTCACAAAATATTAAGGAAAATACTGGTGCTTTTCAATTCACACTTGCAACCCTTGAGGAAGTTCAAACCGCTCTCTTCTCCATAAGATCTCAAGCTTTAGGTACTGATGGAATCGGATTATCTATGCTATGCCGTTGCTGTCCACATATACTACCTTTTATTTTACATATTGTCAATTCTTGCATAGAGACGTCCACATTCCCGGAAATTTGGAAAAGCTCTTTTCTTCTTCCGATTCCTAAAGTTCCTGCCCCCAATGAGATTAAGGACCTCAGACCTATAAGTATTCTTCCCACTCTGTCAAAGGTCTTGGAAAAAGTGCTGGAGAATCAGATTCGTAAGCATATCCAAACATATAATTTATTACCGACTGTCCAGTCTGGCTTTCGTAAGGATCATAGTTGCACCACAGCTCTTTTAAAGGTCACTGATGACATTCTAGTAGCAGCCGATCGTGGTGAACTTACTGCCTTGGTTCTGCTTGACTATTCCAAGGCCTTTGACAAATTAAATCATAAGCTCCTCTTGGCCATTTTAAAGTTTCTTGGTTTTGAAAACAATGCTTGCCAACTAATTGAGAGTTACCTTACCGGACGGTCACAATCTGTTAAACTTAACTCGAATCTTTCAGGATTTATGGATGTATCATGTGGTGTTCCTCAGGGATCTATTCTTGGCCCCTTACTTTTTACTCTATATACCTCTCAACTAATTGAGAAACTGAGGTTCGCCACTGTGCACATTTATGCGGATGATACCCAATTATACATCTCCTTTTGCCCTGAAAACATTTTTGAGGCAATTGACAGATTAGCAGCTGACCTTGATCTTCTGTTAAGAATATCTACACAGCATTGTCTCGAACTAAATCCAAAAAAATGCCAGTTACTTCTGTTTGGTCATGCACAGAGTAGGGAGCAATATCGAAATATCCTTCGCGTTGACTTTGGTGGTCAAACCTTGTCATGTTCACCCAATGCGAGAAACCTTGGACTGCTGCTAGATGTTAACCTAAGATTTACTGAGCATATCAATAACTGCATAAAGAAAGCTTTTACCAACTTAAAGCTTATTTTTAACCAAAGGCACATTTTAAATACACACCTCAAAAAATCGTTATGTGATAGTCTGGTCTTATCACAATTTACATTCTGCGATACACTGTATGGTCCATGTCTTTTAGAATGGGATGCCAAACGAATACAAATGATTCAAAACTGCTGTGTACGTATGATAGGGGGAATTAGAAAGTATGATAGAGGGGTGAGTGCTAAGATGAATGAAATTGGATGGTTGAATATGGGTGAAAGAAGAATGCTTCATTGCCTAGCACTGTATAACAAAATAATCGTTAAAAAATGTCCAGAATATCTATATCAAAAAATAAAATTTAGATATGACTCTCATGACCTCGACCTCAGACATAAATCCACAATTACTCCTCCGTCACACAAAACCACACTATTTGAAAGATCATTTAGTTATCAGGTGTCTTTAATATACAACAAAGTTCCAGTTAATTTAAAATCTGCGCCAATTCACACATTTAAAAATGCCATTCGTCCTCTTGTCCATCAAATATGTTCTGACACATATTAGATCAGTCCAGTTGTACTGCCTCTCAATGCCCTTCACATGCCCACGTTAAAGTTAATAGGATTTAACTGTAAAATCTGTTACTATCATTACTTATTACGTAATTTTTTCAACCTATAAGTATCATAACTACTGTCAAATATTACTACCATGTTATTAGTTATAATGTTAGGTTAAGTGAGGAAGCCTAGCTTCAACTTCGCCTTTTGTAATTTTGTCCTTAATTACAATAAAAACATTTATTATTATTATTATTATTATTATTATTATTATTATTATTAAATTTTAAATTGTAATTTAGCTGGTAATTATTTTTTTTATTATTACAGTACCCAATATCCGATTTACGTAATCATTAATGTTCGTTAATTGACCATTGGATTTTTTATAACTAGTTAATGATAGATAATAGGCAAAGCAATTTTAGATATCGTACATAACAAGTATATTATGAGGTCAAAACAATAAATCTCGAATAAATAATTAATATTATCATAGTTTTGTCAAAAAGTTAGGAAAAATTTAAATAATCCTTTTAGTAGTATACCGGGTCTCCACGGAAGGTGGTTCGCCCCTCTAACTTTTTTGTATTTCAAGGTAATGGAATAAAATTCGGGGGATTTGTGTACGACATAAAACTGCATTTTTTGACAGATGACTCAACATTATGGAACTTCCGGTTTAACCGGAAGTGACATAAACTTTCGATTTTTAAATGGGACACCTGGTATATTTTTCCTTTTTTTGACTCCATATGACATTCTGAATACAACGATGTGGATACACTATTAGGTTTTAGAAAAGCTGCCATTAAAAAACTTTAAAAAGTTAACTTAGAACTTTCCTAAAATGAAGTATCTTTTAAGAATAAATTTAGATTTAAATGCATCAAGTTGCCTGTGACCAGCAAAACTGATAAAACAAAATCATGCCTTAAAGAAAATTGACATGCCAACAGCTTCTGCCAAAGTAAATTAGTTTGTTGTTTAAAAAACATGGAAAATAATAGTTTTACAAGAAGTAAAAAAGTTGATATGTTATTATTGTCAGGCTCATTTCGCATTTTCGGAACCAGTTAATAACATATCAACTTTTTCACTCCTTGTAAAACTATTGTTTTCCATGTTTTTTAAACAACAAATTAATTTACTTTAGCAGAAGCTGTTGGCATGTCAATTTTCTTTAAGGCATGATTTTGTTTTATCAGTTTTGCTGGTCACAGGCCACTTGATGCATTTAAATCTAAATTTATTCTCAAAAGATGCTTCATTTTAGGAAAGTTCTAAGTTAACTTTTTAAAGTTTTTTAATGGCAGCTTTTCTAAAACCTAATAGTGTATGGTATCAAAATAATCGTAATAAAATCCTCCTTTTTCTTAACCCGACGAGCCACCATGTTGCCATTTAAAAAAAATGAGTTATACAACTTTTAAGATTACATTTTACACAGCACATGGCATTGGACCAAAAATAGTAAAATTGTATTTTTCTTAAGATTAAACAACTAAAATAAGTGATTTTAAGGTATTCATAGCCCTCTAGATAAAACAATAAATTTGGAAAAAAATATTTCCTTGGTGACAAAAAGTGACAAGTGACACATCGTTGTATTTAGAATGTCATATGTAGTCAAAAAAAGGAAAAATATACCAGGCGTCACATTTAAAAATCCAAAGTTTATGTCACTTCCGGTTAAACCGGAAGTTCCATAATGTTGAGTCACCTGTCAAAAAATGCAGTTTTATGTCGTATACAAATCCCCCAAATTTTATTCCATTATCTTGAAAAACAAAAAAGTTGTCTATGGTGTATACTTACTACCAAAATAATAAAAAGTAAAAATTGTAAACTGTAGTTAACATGTTTTATTTAGCAAAAAGCTACAATTAAATATTTTTTAATACATTTTTTTAACACGTTTTTATAGATTTACTTTTAAATTTTAAAACGCAACCTTCTTTTAACAAAAACAGACAGAAAAGTTAAACATTTTGCAAATTGTATCAATTATTGCTTGTTATTTTGTTTTTTAATTAAATGTAATTTTAAAGTTTTTTTAAATAGTTTTAATGACTTTTGAGATTTAATAGAATTTTCCAAATTATTATATTCTATCAAACCTTTAAAAAAAATTGATTTATAAGCTAATGTTTTAGACACTCTATCCACAAAAAAATTTTGATTAGTTCTTGTTTTATAATTATGATGGTCATAATTAAAAGAACAAACATTTTTTAAACAATCAGGCAATAAATTATTTTTGATTTTATGTATAATGATATACATACTAAATAAAAAAATTAAATTTTTGACATTGAACCAATCTAAATTTTTTAACATGACATCTTAAAATAATTCGCATTGCCTTATTTTGTAAAATTTGTAACTTATCAAATATTTCTTCACTAGCACAATATAAAATGGAAGAACAATAATGAAAATGTGGTAATATAATAGGTAGTATTAAATACAGTTTTTTTAGAAAACAAACTTAAATTAGAACTGATTCTTTTAAAATAACCTACTTTTCCGACAATCTTCGATATAATACCTAATACATTCAAAATAATTAAAAAATTTTAATTTTTAATGATTATCCCTAAATATTTAAAACTGTTTACTAATTCCAATTTTCACCATCAATTACAACATTTATATTTTGACAATTTAAATTATTACCCAGAACCATACATTTAGTTTTTGAAATATTTAATTTTGATTTATTTACTTTTAGCCAATTTAATAATATATTTATCTCAGAATTTAGAGTATTTACACCATCAAAATTATTTAAAACATTAATGTAAATTAGGGTGTCATCAGCAAACATTTGTACCTTACACATTTTTAAAACTAAAGGCATATCGTTGATGTATAAAATAAATAATATTGGACCTAGTATACTTCCTTGAGGAACTCCTATATTATTTTTTTTTTATTTGAATATGTTTTTGATATTTGTGTTTTTTGTGACCTGTTACTTAAATAATTTTTAAACCATTTATAAACGTTTCCGCGAATACCATACTGATACAATTTACTCAATAATCTAGCCCTGTCAATTGTTTCGAATGCCCGCTTAAAATCCAAAAATAGAGCTATAACATTTTCAATTTTCATTGTCCCAAACAATTTATTATAGCAATATAAAGAAGACAAAAGTAAATAATAAATTATTATAAAAGACCATCCTCACATAACTCAATAAGATCCTCAATAAGTCCTGCCATAAGGTTCCTATACTCTTCATGCTCAAATCCTAAATCAATTAGGCCTGTTTCGTTATCAGAAAATATTTTCATTGCCCTTTCCACATCTTGCATAATATCTTCCCTGACTTTCGGATCAAGTGCATTAAACGGCGAATAAAACAATGCCTGAAACACGGCTTCAGATTTCATATATTTCAAACTTTCTTCAAACTCTTCCTTTGGGTAGATCGTTGCAATATCCAAATTGAAGTTTTCAAGATGTTTCAGGAGTTCTAAATAGTACCCATCAACTAACTCTTTAAAATGTTTATCTCTTGTTTCTTTGTAGGAGTTTTGATATATGAAAAATAGCAAATCGTGAACTGGTGGGCAATATCTTAAAATTTGAAAATCTACTAGCGTTGCACCGTGACATGTCCCGTTTGAGTGAAACTTAAACAACATATTTCCAACATACATGTCACCATGGCAAATAGTGTTCTTAAACTTTTCTGACTTCTTAATTTTCTTAAACATTAAACTCCATCCCGCGTCAATCTTCTCCGTAATTTCCTCATGGGAAAATGTCTTATGTAATTCAGGGAATTTTGCAGCTAAGTAATGTATATTCCTTAGCGTAGCGTCAAAACTTTCTTTCAAGACTTTATCTTCGTGATTAAATATAACTTCTTGCAGATATTCACCATAAATCTCGTCTAAGGTAATTTTTCTGCCTTCTTGCTGGCTCAACACATCCTCAAGAATCATGCTACAAGCGTGAAATCTTGCAATTTGTTTAATCACAAACATAAGCCCATCAAACTTAACCTTAATATTAGGAGTTAATGATTCAAAGCCTAAAGAAACCATATCATCAAGCACCAGAACATCGTTCAATCTTGAAAGGTAACATCTAGGTGAGAAATCAAGAAGAGAAAGAAGTCCATGTTTTTCAAGTAAAGGCAAATAATTCATATAAAAGAATTCTTCCTTTTTGGATGGTCCCGAACGTACTAACGCTTTCATTTTTTCCATTTTAGGCGTTAAAAATTTAGCAAACAAATTCAGAACTTTCTCACTATTTTTAAATTTAATATTAATCGTTAGGTTAAAGTAGTCCCCTAAATGTCCATTTCGTTGGTCCAGAGATATTAGCTCGTATGAAAGAAGCTTGTAGTCTTTAGACTCAAGTTTATTATTAGCAACTGCATAAATATCTTCTTGGTTTAATCTTGAATATTTTAGAAATGACGTTATATTGGATGTGATTTCTTCAAGTAGTATCTGGCTTCCAAAGTCTTTATTGTTTATGAATTTGTGTGCGGTTTCAAGCTTAACGACTGGCAAAAAAATTTTTACTTGCTGATCAAAATCCTCTCTTAACACAACCTTTATGGGAGATAAACTCGTCATATTCTCACACAGTTCCCGATAATAATACTCGATAAGTTCGTGGAAAAAAAGTTGTCGGAATTTTTCATTAGTAGACACAAAAATTAAGCTTAAAACTTCATAGCACAGTGGCACAAGCTCTTTAATACCTTGATCCTTAATGAGAATACTTGAATCCATAACCTCTTTGACAGAGGTTTCTAGGTTTTTAACTTCTTCGTCAAAGGATGCCTGGTCAAAACCTTCAAATCGATTTTGCGCTATCACTTCCTGTGCGTCTCGAGCAATATTAAACTCACGTTTATTCATAACTGTTTTCGTTTCCCTACTAATTTCTTGCATATGACCCATTGCAATGTTTTTAATAATGTTTTTAAGATTTTCGAGATTGATAAGTACGGCGCCATCTTCTAAAGAACCATTGGGCACAGTATTCTCCATCGTAATTTCAGCACGTTTACAAGTCAAAATTTAACTGCGGTTATAGTTAAGTAAATTCAAAATCTAGTTGTTGATTGACCAATAATTTAATTTAGTAATCGGTTTAAACGAACAAACAAGCAGACCTTTCTTAGGTTTTTTGCTGATCTATCGCTAGAAAAATTATCTCGAGTGCACTGTGTCATAAAAGATTTGATAAGACAAATTGTTATCTATAACAGGGTATACGGAAACTTAAACTGGATAAAGTACCGTGCGAGCAAAAATTATTTGCATCAAAGAGGGCCTTGCATCTAAGGACGTAATGCTTAGCCGTAGAGCTTAATACCTGTTGGGTGTCAGTAACTACCTGAATTAACAATCAATCAGTTATTCCGTCATCTTTGACAGTCGTTACAAGTAATTTGATTCATCGCTAATTTCTCCAATTTCTTGAATAATTCACACAATGGGCTTTACGGAACAGCACAAAACATTCATGGTTGAAGCGTATTTTCGAAACGGGGTTAGAGTAAATGGTGAGTGGCAATACAATCCGGGTTTGTGCATGGACGATTTTCACGAACATTTTCCTAACGTTGCTTTTATTGCTGGGGATTTTTATTATTGCCTGAAAAGAACCGTGGCTGTGTTTAGGGAAACAGGTTCTATACAACACAAAAAAGGAGCAGGAAGACCATCTGTAAGAACAGAAGAACTTGTTGCAAACGTTCGTGAAATAATGCAAAATACGCCAACAAATTGTATAAGACGCCTGTCCCAAGAAGTGGGAAGATCTTATGGAACTTGCAGGACTATTCTTAAGAAGCAGCTAAATTTATTTCCTTATAAAAGTATTTCAAGAAATACAAGCCGCAGATTTTGAAAGACGCAGGAATTACTCTCAATGGTTTACCCAAAATTTATTGAAAAGAAATTATTTATTAGACCTGACACTTTTTTCGGATGAAGCCTGCCTGGTTCCACCTCTCCAGTCATGTGAATTCTCAGAATACACGCATGTGGAGTAGTGAAAATACCCATTTTTTTAAGTCCACATTGCACTCTCCAAAAATTGGTATCTGGTTAGCTGTTTACTAAAGAAGAATTGTTGGTCCTATTTTTTTCCATGACACAGTTACAGCACAGCGGTATAAAGACAATATTTTGAATCCATTTGTGGAGCAATTACTTGACGCCGAACTACGTTTTGGATATTTTCAACAGGACAGTGCAACCGCCCATACAGCCGCCGAAACTATTAACTACTTACGCAATTTTTTCGACGACAGATTGATCAGTTTTCGATCAGACATTGAATTCCCACCTAGATCACCTTGTTTAACGGTTATGGATTAGGTACTTCGTTTTTCCTCATTTAAAGAACACTATTTTTAAAACACCAGTTGCAAATTTAGAACAATTACAAGAAAGAATTATCCAAGAATGTGGTAACATTTCTCCAGACATGCTGGTCAACACTTTCGAAAATATGATGAGACGTGTGAATTTATGCTTGGAGCATGGCGGTGGCCAATTTTAGTAATTTATGTAATTATTTTTCATTTTCTTTCTGTATATTCTTACTTTGTTAATTTTGTAAACAAGTTGTTATTTATTACTCATTAGTTTGGCATATCATGTCCTAGGTTTTATTTGTCCTAGTACCTAGGTTTTATTTGCTTACCTCTATGAGAGATATCGTAAAATATGATAGGAGGAAAGGGAGACGGCTTATAAGAAAAAAAATCCTAATCGTAATTTATTTATTGTGTTTCTTTTTATTACTATCCATACATGTTTATAAAAGACCTTCCTCACATAGCTTCATAAGATCTGTCATAAGTCCACCCATAACTCTTCTGTAATTATCATCTTCTAATCCTAAATCAATTATGTCATTGTTTTCACTGGTCAAGTATTTTTTCATCAATTCCATGTCTTGTACAATTTCCTCCCTTAACTTAGGCTCAAGCATACTAAATGGAGAATAAAACAACGCCTGTAACACACTTTGCGGCTTCATATAGTTCAAACTTTCTTCAAAATCATTTCGTGGATAAATATTCGCGATGTTCAAATCGAAGCTTTCAAGATGTTTGGATAGCTCTAAATAGTATCCATCAATTAACTCTTTGAAATGTTTATCCCTCGTTTCTTTATAAGAATTTTGATATATGAAAAACAGTAAATCCTGGACGGCTGGACAATATCTTAAAATTTGAAAATCTACCAGCGTCGCACCATGACATGCTCCATTTGAATCAAACTTAAACAGCATATTGCCCACGTACATGTCACCATGGCAGACAATATTTTTGAACTTTTCTGATTTTGAAATTTTTTTCAAAATTAGGTTCCATTCCGCGTTGATCTTCTCTATAAATTCATCATGAGTGAATTTTTTGTTTAATTCCGGAAATTTTTCTGCTAAATAATGTACAGTTTTTAAAGCTCTTTCCAAACTTTCCTTTAATAACTTATCTTTGGGGTTAAATATCACTTCTATAAAGTATTCAGCATACATTTCATATAAAGAAACCCTGTGGCCTTTTTGCTTACTTAACAGTTCTTCTAAAATTATTCCACAAGCATGGAATTTTGCAATTTGCTTTACAACAAGTATTAGGCCATCATAATCTAATTTAATATTGGGAGTTAAAGCTGTAAAACCCAAAGATACCATATTATCCAGCACAAGAACATCATTTACTCTTGAAAGATAACATTTAGGGGAGAAATCAAGTAAAGATTTTAGCCCATAGTTTTCAAGTAAAGGCAAATAAGTCATGTAAAAGAATTCCTCTTTTTTAGATGGTCCTGAGCGTACTAATTCTTTTATACTATCGATCTTAGGTGTCAAGAATTTAGCAAAAAAAATAAGAAGTTTTGTTGAATTTTCAACTTGGATGTTAATTTGGAGCTTAAAGTAGTCCCCTAAATGTCCATTTCGCTCCTCCAGAGGAATCAGCTCATATGATAGATATGATAGTCTTTAGAGTTAAGTTTATTATTAACAACTGAATAAATATCTTCTTGGTTTAATCTAGAGTATTTAAAAAATAATGTTAAATTGGATATTATTTCTTCAAGTAGTTTCTGGCTTCCAGAATAGTAATTGCTAATGAATTTGATAGCAGTTTCAAGCTTAACGATTGGCAAAAACACTTTCACTTGCTGATCAAAATTTTCTCTTAATACAACCGTCTGCGATAACTTTCTTATATGTTCATCTAGTTCGTGATAATAATATTCAATAAGTTCATGGAAAAAGAGTTGCCGGAAGTTTTCGTTGGTAGAAACGAAAATAAGGCTTAAAACTTCATAGCAAAGTGGCACAAGTTCGTTAATACCTTGATCCTTGACCAGACTGTTCGAATCTATTACCTCTTTGACGGAAGTTTCTAGAGATTTAACTACATCATCCAGAACTGCTGGATCCAATCCATTAAAATTTTGCGATATCACTGTCTCTACAAATTTAACAATATGAAAGGCACGTTTATCTGTTAGAACAGGTTTGGTATCTCCACTAATCTCTTTCGCGTGACACAATGCAACGTTTTTAATAATGCTTCTAAGGTTTTTCAACTCTGAAAGATCTGTGTCATCGTCCACGGCTCCCGTTCTCTCCATTATAATTTAAGCAAGATATTTGATTACTGCACTATTAAGATTTATTAACTTAGTATTTGATGATGCAACATAAGGTTTTAAACACTGCCTATTAAGTGGCCACGTACATACTAGCAAAGTAGTAAAGTGCTAACCTAATTGCAGCGAAAATACTTTATATCTGAACGTCATCTACCGAACATAAACCTTAGTTATTTATAGCGTGTTTATCTAAAAATAAATAAAACAACTTGAGTTCTTACTGTCTACAAGGTAGGTATGATAAATACAGGTTTTTCACGAGAAACAAATATATTATATTATTAATCAAAACTTTGGCATAATTCTTAAATTTCGTTTAAAATACTTTCTTCTCCTACGTCCTTAAACTAATATAATCTTTAAAGCTTTTTATAGATAGTAGAAGCATTTTTAGATAAAATATTTTTTAGTAGTTTTTAAACTTTATCCTTCATTCTCATAGAAAAGAATGGCATATTCTCCGTTACTATACAACAAATAATATAAGTATGATAGGTTGTAATCTCATAAGTAAAAACAATTCAAGACTTTTATCGATTTTATCAGACTTTCGATTAGCTGGAAACATATGTTTTCTTCCTTAAAAAAACATCCGTTCAAAAAATTTGGAGCCCTGACCTTAAAGGTATTGTGACTGAAAAGTTACGAAAACCTGATAATAACAGAAGGGAAATAATGATAGAGAAATATTTCTTCTTTAATTCCCACCGTACTGGGTAGTCAGCGTTTTTTAAGTCGCGTAGTCAAGGGGAAAGAGGGGGGGAGGGACAAACACGGGACTCCCACCTAATAATTCAGGTCATCATGTGTATATATAAAACTGTAATATAATATAATATAAATAAAATAATAATAATAATAATAATAATAATAATAATAATAATAATAATAATAATAAGCAGCAGAGGTTGGATATACAGCATTTAACCTACAGCAAAATGGATTACTCGATATGATCCGCACGCCACCAAGGCCACAGCTTGTAACTTGGCAAGAGAAAGCTTTATGCGGCAAATATCCTACTCTACTCTACTTCAAAATCCACACATATGTAGAGAAATGTCACTGCATTGGTTAGAAAAAATGCAGCTAAACGCTGACAAGGATTTCTAATTTCTATCCATGACAGTGTTATTCGAACAAGAGAAAAGGTCATCGTGTGGTCATGAATGTGAAAGATGTGTGCAAAAAATGCATTTTCCGTAGTTTTTAAATGCAACGATATATCTTTTTGAACTTAAGCTAAATGTCATAGTCTGTGTAAAGCACAAGTCAATATCTTTTTTAAACCAGAGATATATAATCTATGGAGAACTAGAGGGTAGGAGGCCGATCGACAATGGCAGCATTTTCAAATTCTGTCCCGGTTTTTTGGTTAGTTCGCTATTGGCCGATAGATGCGCTCGCGTCGCAAGTGGGCTGGCGTCGTCTTCTTCTTCGTTTTTTACTTTTACTTTTGACAAATTAACATTTTATTTTCGAAATAACAAATAACGTTTGAAGACAAGACAAGACAAATAACGTTGTATTGTAATTGATTTCGATATTTATAATAAATAATGGTACAATTTATAAAAGTAGAGTTTGGTTTGTGTCGGGCTGTAAGACAGGATCTTCTTCAGAGAGGAAACGCAGCCAAATAAGTCTCTTTCTAGCTCCAAAGGTATAGCTAGAATGTTTAATACCCTGTATTTTAAAAACCAAGCATCGTTGGAACTTTATACAGGCCGAGTTTACTAATACGTATAACAAAGTAAGTATAAATTCATATAAAAGTTCTTATTTGTTCCTTAAAGAACTAATTTAAATAAAAATAGTTATTGCGTCCATAAGAAACCATTTATTTGATAGCCCACTTCGAACACGAGCGCCATCTTACGGCGACTCGTAAAGCTGAATTACCGATGCTAATTTGGGACCGAATCCAATGCATTGCGATCGGCCTCGTAAAGTCGATTCACCCAGTAAACCTGCAAGATGGCCGACATGTCATATGACAAAAGTCATTGAAAATGCAAAAATTCGTTTTATTTAGCTGGAATATGACTTTTGTCATATGACATGTCGGCCATCTTGCAGGTTTACTGGCTGAATAGACTTTACCCTCTAGTTCTCCATAATATAATCTTAACATAGTATAAAACAAAGTCGCTGTCGCTGTCTGTCCGTCCCTATGCTTAAATCTTTAAAACTACGCAACGGATTTTGAAGCGATTTTTTTTAGTAGATAGAGTGATTCAAGAGGAAGGTTTTTATGTATAATACATGCATAATATTGTAGAGAAACACTGATAAATTAGAGTAGGGAGAACGAACGACCCAACCTAACCGGTCCCCGGCCCGTTCAACGATCGATCCGAAGCCGGAATAGACGAAGACAGACTATGTTTAATGCATGGATGTGAATTGTGGACGGGCCGGCAAACGGTTGAGTCACAGTAATCTTCTAGAGGTTTGTTCGGGTTTGTATTTATAAATCTTGACGTGATGGTGAACTCGCCTTATTATCTCACGTCGTATAATGCCGGGCTGCAACGCAGGTTGGGTACACGCTAGTATAATATAAAATAAAAATGAGCTCTATAAGAACAAACAGATGTTTTAATAGGCAGGCAGGTTTTTGTAGACAACAAGTTACAAATTAGTATATTAACGTACACGTTTTGTAAAGCATAATTTTATAGCACGCGTCCATGTTAAAAAACGAGCCGCTTGTGGCTAGTTTTATAATGGGACAAGTGCTTAAAACTATTTTATATAACACGTACGTTATACTATTTTTTCTAATTTGTAGTTTTTTCAATAAAAAACACATAGGTATTTAAAAAGAAAATAAACCCTTCAAATTTTGTAAATTTTTATGTTGCTAATACTATTTTTTTATCATAGTAGCCTCTGGACAACAAAAATTATTTTGCGAACTGTAATTTTTTGATTTATTGACCCATTTTCACCACGAGATTCTAAAGTTATTTTAGCGATATGTGATTTGAAATTGGACGGAATACGTTGTGTGCTCCTTGTACATTTGGTACATATACAGAGCGTTCGGAAATTCGGGCGATTTTGCTACTTTTTTTCGAATTTCAAAAGACGTGATTTTACGTCACGGCATTGCAATTTAGTACCTATAGGGAAGATGGAAAATTCAAATAAAGTTGAAGTTAAAATCGACATTGGAAGGTTAGTATATTGAATTTTGGATGGGATTTGGCAGAAAATTATAGCTTGAAGCATCTACAAAAGATTGATTTATAGATTTATGCAACCAACATACATACTGTTATCCACACGCACACAGAATAAAAAAGTAGGTTATCAACCTATTTTTCCTCTGCGAAAAATGGGTTTTCTCGTAAATCACAAAGGCCGCGCAAGTCAATGAAATAAAACATTTAAATGTTACCAACACCAAATAAAGAAAAAACGCGTATCGAAATTGCTTCATTACGATACGCAAATGCGTATCGTAATAGATTTGTTATGATACAAAATTAGAAAAAATATTATATCATTGTGTCCTCTACCAAGCCATAATCATCACAACGGTTCTTTAAATTAATGTCCTATAAGTTTAAATTATTTACAACAAAAAGAATAGAGCATGGTTGCGTTAATGAAACAAATTGCAGTAAAATTATAAGTAGAATATAAAAAAGGCCACGCTTTGATTAAAAAAAAATTCAGTAACTTCCCTTAGTAATTTATGCTAAACAATTTCCCGCAGGTCGTACGGTAAACAGTTTCCAAAATACAGCCGGCGGCGTCCCTTTTTAGTTGGACACCCGATACATTTTATCAAAATAATAAGTCTAATTAATAATGCTGTATAATTATTATGATGACAAATAAAATTTACTCCAAGATTATTTTTATACACGAACCTTTTTATTGATATTATTTACTTCCCAATCTTAAATCTCCTTGATATTAACTTATTCATACAATTACTTTTTTATAATCATCATCAATCAGCAGTGCCAAGGTTATTTATTATAAATTTGTTCAGTTGCGTTCAAAGTACAGATTACTTACAGATATCTAGGTTTTATAATACGTATCTCACTTTTGGAAATGCGATGGTAATTATTATATTTTTGGATTTTGGATTGAGAAATATGAAATATGTATAGCTAAGCTTGACACTTGCGTTAGCCTCCAAAAAATATCACAAAGCACTAAAAACACAGCAATTTTGATATACATTGACGATCGAAAACATCGATATTTTCAATGCGATACATCGTTTTATAGCGATGCATCGAGGCATTGAATATCAAACTATATAAGAATGACGGATGTCCGATAAAAGTTGACAGCCCATTTTTTGACGTATTGGAGCTAGTTTGGCCGTATGGAGGACTATAGTTCTCCATATTTGGCCGCCATTGTGGAGCTGATCGTAACTCTAACCTTAAATCTGTCGCCTGTCTGTCGTTATAATGCAGCGCCTCGGCAACAGATGTCTCAAATTCACTGATGTGATGTCGTGGTGTTGCCGCATATCGTATTTTATTGGAATTTTTAAGAATTCAAGCATTTTTAACAGACAATAAAATAGGAGGTTCTCAATTCCAGCCGAATGTATGTTTTTGAAAATAATATGTACGCTGATTACTCCGTGGTAATTGGACCGACTTTCATAATGATTTTACCGTTGCATTAGGTGTTAAATGTTAAACAAATAAAAGTAGATAAAAATCGACAGCAAGCATAACTAAAATAGGTCTTATTTCGTCGAAAAATAGCAAAATACGTAATACACTAATAATACAAACAAACTGAATGTTTCTTAAGTAAGAAAGTAAAACCTACTTATTTTAACCATTTTGAAAAGTAGTAATAATTGCAAATAAAAACCAAGTTATACAAACCGCACATCATTCATATTTTACCCAAGATATACGTTGTAGCCTAGGTAGGTATTGAATAGTGAGAGTCGTCATTTAGTTCTGTTAGAAATAGAATACATGGCGGTCAATATGTTTTTATGTAATTAACGTTGGGACGTCAAAAGGTTGAAAATATTATAGGCTACAAAGCAATTAAAAATAGGTACATTTTTAGGTCTAGACGTGGATAGGTGTAGGTATTTATGTGAAATCAAGTTTTACGATAAGCTATAAAAATAAATTTAAAAAACTCATGCAGCAAGTCAAACAGACAGGCGGCAACAATGTTTTAATTTAGCAGTAAAAAGATTAGTCGCTTTCTTGTTGGTGAACTCATTGTGCCATCTATGAATTAGACGTAGCAGATTTAGGAAATCGGCTCATATGACCTTCTTATAGTTTGATATTCAATGATCGAGGCCATTAATTTGATATTTTTTGTCGTTGCATCGATGTATTTTCATCCATGTATTAGACCTTAATTTTATTCGTAAAATATTTATTTTGTCGTTGTCTTTTCATCTTGATTATACCTTTTACCTTTGGTTTCAGTTACGGAGTGAGCTAAGAATAATTAGATTTGTGATTTGTTTTGTAATTCTAATTCTATTAAAAAAAAATTTGATGCATGGCAAACATCGATATATTTTCTGTGGCGTCTATAAATAAAAATGCAAAGATTGTCCTAAAACATACATTGGCCAAACGGGTAGACATTTTGAAAGAATACAGGAACATTATAACAGTTTTCTAAAAAATAAAACAGACTCAAACTATGCTAACCATTTACTTGATTATCAACATAATTTCGATCCTTCCTTTAAAATCTTACCCACAGAAAATAAAGGCTTAAAACTAAATTTGTTAGAATCTATGGAAATAAAAAAACTTAAAAATTCGGACCTGTTACTTAATGATCAATTAGATTGAAATTATTCACCTTTGTTAAATTTATTCTGTTGACCACCTACTTAAGATTTTAAAATTGTACCTAATTTAATTTAATTTTTAAACCCTCTGTTGGATTTTCCCGTTATTGTAACCCTTCCACTGTTTTTATTTACATCTTCTATAATTACAATTTTATTGCACCCAATTTTTATTTTTCACCTTTATTAAATCATTGTCATCTGACGAAGCTACAGTGTTAGCGAAACAGGTTATTTTTCTAGAAAATATAGTGGAAGCTTACAAGTTCAACTTTGTTTTACTGTATTCCATAATACTATAATTATGGATTTCCACCAAGTATCGGCTGAATCAATTAATTTGTTTAAAAAGCATATAAATCAAAGGTTCAAAAAGTATAGGAGAAGATTGGAATTTGATCATTAAATCTTGAAGAAAAGTGAATGGAAATCGAACATACCGGAGGCAATGTTTTCCATTATAAAAAATAGAATGGCGTAGATACAAGAGTAGGCATCCTGAAGGTGATTATTTAAAGCTGAAAATAAAAGGAAGGGATGGTTTTAGGTAAAATTATTGAAGTCGAGAAATAAATTTGAACAGACATTATGTTTGAGTAAAATTAAGTTAAGATAGAAATAAATCCAAGAATGCTTATATGCTTACCCTTATGTGCATTAAAATTGGTACCTAGGTTGTTATAATATAATATTATTATTGTAAGACGGAGAGGGAAATAAAATAATAATACCAAACAGAAAATGCAAACATTTATTTTACAGAAAGAAGTAGGTAAACAAATAATGTTTCATATTATATATTATCAACATAATTTTGACGATAGAACTAAAAAGTCAAAATTCATTATTAATTACATCAATTATATCTTCTGCAAATCCCCTGAGGATATTTTTATAATGCTCGACTTCTAACGACAAATTAATTAGATCTTCTTGATTATGTTTTATATAATGATCAAACTTAACTGGATCATGAAAAATATCTTCTCTCAAATCAGGGTCTATGTGAATCATATAAGCATAATTCAATGATCCAATAATACTAGCTGACCTCATAAAGTTAATACTTTCATCAAATGATATCTTAGGAAAAATTTCTTCAGGATCAAAATTAAATTTTCTTATATTTTCACTTATACATTGATAATATTCTTCGATTAATATTTTTTGGTATTTATCTCTGGTCTGTTTAGTGGAATTTTCAAATATAAAAAATAACAGCTCGTAAGTGGGTGGTATATAACGGAGTAGTTGAAAATCAATCAACATACATTGTGTGATCAAGTTACTTTCATCAGACTTAAAAAGTATATTTGCCACATACATATCACCATGATTAATAACGTTTCTTATTTTATCGGATTTTTTAACCTTTGAGAAAGTAGCCATGAACATTTTTTTTAGTCGTGCCCTTAATTCTTCTGAAGGGCCGCTAAGCTTTTTGGTTACTTCTGGAAATTTTTCAAGAATAAAGCAAAATAACTCCACTGTTTTATCATGGCGTTCTTTTAAATGATGACCTTCCTCGTAAATATACATATGCTCTCCGAAATAATTGCTGTAATCTTGATCAAGTCTAACTAGCTGTTCTGATTCTTTTGATAAAATTTCTTCCAAAATTATTGAACAGGCATGGAACTTAGCTAATTTTATTATGGATGCCCTTAGCCCATCATAATTTAAAACCGAATTAGGTTTAAAACCTTTATAACCCTGCAGGGCAAGATCATCGAGGATAAGCAGCCAGTTGATCCTACTAAGGTAGCACTTGGGGGCAAAGTCCAGTATACTCTCCAAACCATTCTGGGCGCATAAAGGAAGAAATGTTTTGTAAATAAAGTCTTCTTTCTGTGCGGGTCCGCTTTTTACAAACTGAGTCAACATTTCCGATGAATTGCTTAAAATCTTTGCAAACAATTCCAATGTCTCTTCTTGTCCGTTAGTTTTAATTTTAATATCTAGATGAAAGTATTCGCCCAAGTGTCCGTTCTTCTCATCTAAGGCTACAAGACTGTAATCTAAAAGGCCATAATCGCTGGATCCAATTTTGTTTTTTACCACTTCGTATATATCTTCTTGATTAATTAAGGGATATTTCAAAAAGTAGAGTATATTTGTGAGATTGTCTCGAAGTTCAGTCGAATCATTCAATTTAAGTAGAGAGGTGACCAACTCAAACTTTATAACAGGAAGCAACACCTTTACTTGATGCTCGCTATCGTATCTGGTGACTTTCTTGGCAAGATCACTACCCATGGTTTCCAAGGACTCAGTTAATGATTTAAAATAGTAATGTATTAAAGTTTCAAAGTGTTTCTGTCTAAATGTTTCATCACTAAGCGCAAAAATGTACAGCAGGGCATCATAAGAAAGGGGCGTTATTTTTGTGGAAGAAACATTAAGAAAAATGCTTTTGTTTTTAGCTTGATTTACAATTACGTTTTTCGCAAAAGGGCACCCAATACTTCTCACCAGACAACTACAATTTCTTAGTAATTTATTTACGGCTAACTGAAGATCCGCTATGGATTGCTTTATAAGTACTGCATTTATATCTTTAAAGAACTCCAAAGATGTGATTGGATGAGTGATAGGCTCTAAGTTATACTCACTGGAGGATTCAATTTTGTCGCCACCAGTCAACTCGGAAGCATGATGCTCGGCCAAATTTTGTAAAATGATTTTGAGATGCTCCACGTCGTTTGGTTCTGGTGTTTGAAAATGAGCCATTCCATGTTGATATTCATATGCTCCATAACATTCTTCCTTCCTACTTTTTAAAATGAACACAGGATAGAGCACTTTTGATTTGTTCGTTTGTGGTCCCTCTTTAGTATTCAAACATTCAGAAATTTTCTTCAAAATATACTTTTGTTTAAGACCATCTTTGTCCACAGTTAACACTGCAACGTTTTTGCAATTGCCTAAAGAAATTGATATTTCACTTGCACCAGAATATGAAGAAGTACTTTTTAAAGTGTCAATAATATGTTGAGGTGAAAATAAGTCACCCATTTTGATAAAACAAGGCAAAAGGTGGGTTTAATGAAGTACCTATAGAAATTTACTACAGTAATTGCGAATCACAATTTCTTTTAATCTATAAAATAACGGGGAGATAATGCGATAACATTCACGAAAAATGTTAAGGTTTAATAATACCTAACAACATACCGTCTGGACCAAAATTATTAACATTAAGGGTTTGTTCGCCCTTGCTTTTGGTTATTTTTTACTCGCACCTTGCTTTTCCACTGTTTATTCAAAAACGACCGAGGTTATTGAATTTATTGCAAGTTCAGGAAGCACCTGTATCCGTAATAATTAACAATATACCACACAAACGAAAGTGACATTATTTGTATGCGAAACAAGAGTTTATTTATGTTCATTATTAAAAACCGAATGGAAATTAAATTATCCAGATTATACAACAGTGTACATAATTCCCATATAGCTCGAGAGGCTTAATAAGTGATAAGCCTTTGGGATTATCGCTTTTGGTGGAACGATTGTTACTGTCATGGTAACACATAATCAAATATTTAATTGTGACATAATTTTAAAAAAAATGTGAAACCAAACGAGATTTGGAAGTGTTTCGTTGTCCGAAGTGGATGAAAATAAAAAAACTTTGTAGCCAAAAAATACAGAAAAATCGCACTGGAGTAAATAATATTTATTATAATTGTAACTTTGTTATCAATAATAATAAAAATGAATAATTATTCAAATTATGGTTCGTTATATAATCTTTTGAATAACACTCGATGTTTTGGGATTACCTAATACTTTTACCTGGCACTCAACGAGTTACCATCAGCAACCAGGGGCGGCGAGTACATGGGTGCATGGGGTCAGTTGCACCCAAAGAAAAATTATATGGGGTGCATAGCACCCCATATAAAGGCCTCTACAGACTGGCGCGATTTTCAGATCGCAGCCGCTTTCTGCAATGCAAAATGCAAAACAAATAGACAACAATAATTGGTTTCGGTATTCGTTAACAATTTTATACTTTTTCAACCAAATAATCCTTTTCTACCTTTTTTCGGTTTCGGCTGTAAAATATTTATTTTTACGGCATTAACAAACCTAATTAATAAATAAACCAGCATTCATTTTTCACTTCACGCACTAGCTGGGGGGCTACGTTACGGCATGGGTATTATGTGCGATCAGATCGATCCTATGTCTTCTCTATTAAACAAAATACAATCCTTCTTCCAAACAGTGCTGTTTTCCGCCCGCAACCCAAAGAACAATCCACAATGCGAGCTGCGGCAACGGCGCTTTTTAAAGAACGATACTGTTTTTTTTAATAAGACATTTTTTTTTGTATCTGTTTCAGTGGCGTAGCGACAAATTATGGGCCCCCCGCGAAAATTGTGTTAGGCCCCCCTCGCCCAGGACTTCGGCCCCTTCGGGGCCATAGCAATAGGCTCTTTCGGGCCTCGGAGCCTTCGGGCCCCCCGCAACTGCGGGGGTTCGCGGTAGTAGCGCTACGCCACTGATCTGTTTTCTAATTTTGTTGCTGTTTTAGGGGAAGATAAATATATTTTCAACGTACGTAAATGTGTATTATTGACATAAACAAGGACATCATTTTTCGCGATCATTTAATACTAAATGGTACGATAGTCACCAGTGGCTACCTGGGAGTTATTTTAAACAAGGGTTATGGCCAAGTTTGTTGCTTTCAAAGGGGAGAACTAATGTTTGGGTTTCTCAGGGCTTTTCAGATTTTAAAAATTTGTCTGCCAATATTAAGAAGCATGTAGGATCAAAAGACCATATGAGTAGTTATTTAAGTGTGAAACGATTCGAAACAAGAGAGCCATGAAAAAAAGTAACTATCAACAAAATTATTATATAATTATAAAACTTAATATTTAAATTAAATTTTATCGGTCTTCTAACTTTATCGTGGGTCGTTTGCTTACTTTGAGAAAGAACGCGTCTTTTTTGGTCGTCGCACCCCTCTCGTCATGTTTAATGACATTTTATGTTCGTTGCGTGGTGTGGTCTAAATATTCTTTTCTCTCTTTTTATTTACGTAAATATAACAAAGTAAGATATTGTGATAATCATAGGAAAAATTAGGTACTATATCAGGTAATTCCGTTTGGTTGTAGGTTGTAGGACTAGGTTATTTCAGTCGCGGTCGCGTACGTGTATAGGTATATATAATATTATATACGATTATAGATAATAAAAATGAAATATTATACGTACATTTTAAACGTTTTAAGGTGGCTTTCGGGTTTTTTAAAATTAGGTATTCATTGTTTCAATAAAAATAAACGGTTTAAAAAATTTATATTAATTATTATTGTGGTATTTTTTTTTCGTTTATAAGTGATAGAGTAATAATTTATTAACAATAAATTATTGACCAAATTTGGGCGTGGTCCAAAAAAATTTTCGCCTGTGGCGTATTCGCCTATGACAGACTTTCTATATGTTCCACCCAAAGAAGATATCAAAACCCGCCGCCCCTGTCAGCAACACCACTCCTTCGGAGTCGTGGTGTTGCTGGGTAACACGTTTCGTGTCAGGTCAAAGTATTATTTAATAATCCCGAAACATCTTGTGGTATTTATGGATTATACAACTCCATGCATGCATATTTTTCCTATATAGAAGGATGTGATTATGTGATTAATAAGTCATAATCATTTAAGTGATTATCGCTTGGTGGCCATATTGTAATTGTAATTTTTTGACAAATTATATCAGAAGTAATTTCTGTCAATTCTTGTTGCAAAATGGCAAAAGAAAGATTTGGTAAAATTTTGTTGCCTCAAGTCGACGATGCTATTAAAAATGTGAGGCCAAAAAATACCGAGCGTTCAGACAAATATGTATGGAAGCAGTTTACTGAGTTTTGCCTTGCACAAGTTTCAAAATGGAGAAAACCACAACCGACGAGGATTTGTGCAACATTTTAAAAGACTGGGCATATAATATGCGAAAATCCGATGAAAGCGATTATAACGAAAGTGTGGTCAAGCTTTTATGGAACAAAACGGCCAAAATGCTCCAGGAACTATATTTTGAAAAATATAATCGCCGCATAGATCCATTCAATGACATGGTTCTTCAAAGCGCCCGTTTTGCAAAACGAAAAGAGTTGCAGGCGGTACCTCGTGCACGAAAGGAGAGTTCCACAGCTTTGACGAGACAGTAAATAGAAAAAATGGCCTTTAGTTTGAATGAAAATACCCCAGATGGACTTCAACGGATATTTTTCCACATAGCTGCATCCGAACTAGCATGGAGGGGAAATAAAGCGGTTTTTTTCTATTGGAATATTTTAAGGAGGAAAAATATAATAACGGGTCTAGTACCGGTCGTCTGGAATACAACCCAATATTTGCTAAAAGGGCGCAAGGAGGAGCAAGTTAAACATGCGAAAGTAAGTACCTTGTAAAAAATCTTGTGAATCCGGATTTATGTCCAATACGATTATATTTTAAGCTAATGTCCAAAAGAGGCGAAAACATTCAGTCAATCAGAAATGGAAACAGAATGATAATTCCCCATGGTTTAAGAATTGTCCAGCAGGTACATTATAACAAACTGGACAAAAATGGAAGCAATCAACATTGGCCTAGATACTAAAAATTTAAAAAATCACGAATCACTCTAATAGAGCTTCAACTGTAAGTACTCTTAGCAGTTCAGGCGCTAATCTCCTGGAGGTCATCAAAATAACGGGCCATAGTTCTATAAATTCTGTTACTACCTATCTCCAGCTCAGTGAGCAGCATCATATGAAGATTTTGAAATGAGAGCCGAAAATACACCGAAACTACTTCTAATGCTGAAGCCCAAATTCAAACACCTCCAACCTATGATAGTAATTCATCCAATGGTTCAAGTTTTCTCTATAATATAATTGTAATTTTGTTATTAACAATAATTATTATAATAAAAATGTTTAAGAAAACCGACAACACTACTTCTCCTTTGGAGTCGTAGTATTGCCGGGTCACGCGTTTCGTATCAGGTAAAAGTATTATTCGGTAATCCCGAAACATCTTGAGGTATTACATTCGAATATTCCATTCACGTATAAAATTCCATAAGGATAGTGGTATTTTTGAAAACTTACAGCGGATATACATAATCCACAATACCAAAACAAAAATACCGCGACGTCCGGGCAACCCAGTATGGCAATTCAAATATTTTGTCAATGTCACTTTGTTCACAAATTTTTATTTATTTCAAAGTTATTAATAAAATGCAACGTTTTGGAATTATTTCTGATAAGGAAATTGAAAGTAATATCCTACTAAGTGAGCCAAAAAATACCATATATTTGGAGGCAGTTTATGTCGTTTTGTGAACATAAAATTTATATTTTGGATCTAGTTACGGCGGTATTTCAGCTCGCCTTTTTTTAAAAAAGCTGGGCATTAAATATGCGGAAACAAAATACAACAACTAAAAGAACTATACGGTAAAAACGATATGGAACAGTACGCAAAGGAAAAATATTTTAAAGAATATGATATTAAAATCAACCCGTTTAAACTACGTCTAAAAACTAAAAAATAGTTATTTGTGTAACTACTGCAAAAAGTATATCTTTGTTGCATGATGCATGAAGTTTGCAGCTCGAGACGAAGTCGAGAGCTGCAATCATGCTGAGTGCAACAAATATGCTTTTTGCGCATGCACTACATTTTTTCTACGATCAAATTTAATTTTTTCTTTGTTCAAATTTTATTGAAGAATATTTTACAATAGAAGAAATATTACTAACTAATTCTTAACAATATAAGATGAACAGTTTAAACTAACGTTATTTCTATAAAACTAGTTAGGTATTTCCTTTTTTTAAGTTAATTTCAATTTTAATATCGCAGTTAGAGCAATTTACTATGGTAACTGATGGACAAAGTTCATGTCTAGTAATTTTTTGAATTTTGTTCTCGTTTTTGCCCGTGGAGGTCTCAGGTTCTTCACTTAATCCTTTTCTGATGGTTGTGAAGTTTCCGGTACTAGTACTTGGTTCACCTTCCAAAATTTGAGTCGCTATTTTAGTTTTCTTGGAAATTGGTTCTTTTTAATAAAACAATAAACGTTTTAAGGAATATTTAACCTAAGTACTTATGGTAACCATGTTTTTACGTATATACAAATTACAAGAAAAAAAATGTTACCTTTAGAATAAACTTCTAATCAATAGAGTATCAAAGTATTACTGCAAAAAGTACCTATGTTACTTTTTACACTAAGTAACATACTTTTTTGCACTAGTGCAAAAAAATTAAACGTTTGGCACAGTAGATAGTGCAAAAATAGTAAATTTTTGCACGATCGTAGAAAAAGGAATTTTTTCAGGTTTTTCAAGAAAGCAGTCCAATTAAATGGTGCAAAATCGGCACGGATCGAATATAATCCGATATATCGTTTTAACCCGGTATAAAAATAATATCTTAAAAACTTGAGTACATTTTTCCTTAAGGTGGCATTCTCAACGTCATTTAATCCGTTACCAACCTATAACCTATTTCGCGTTGCTTTTTTTAGTTTATTATTAGATTAGCTAACATTTAAATAAAATAAATATCGTCGGTACAATATTTAGGTAATATCTAACATATAACAAAAATATATATTCATTTTATTACTAATTTTGGGATAATTATATAGTGAAAGAACAATGACATAATAATGTTAAAAAAAATCTTAACCGATATTTTTCGCTATACAATTCTCCTAAAATATTTAATGAAATTCCTTGATATTTATTTAATATGCAAATTATTACCTATAAAATATGATGACGATAATGATTTTATTTAAATTTTGTGCAAAAGCTAGAAAAATTAAATAAATATACGCGAAATAGGTTATAGGTTGGCAAGCATGTTGATACTCCCACCTTAACAATAGTAAATTATAAGTTTTGTCTAGAAACGCCACAAAAAGCTAAAATTCCTGTTTTATTATATCCACTATATCTTCTGTAAGTCCCTTCATAATATTTCGATAATGTTCATGTTCTATGAATAAGTCCACTAGAGCCGGTTGATTTTGATAAGATTCAGACTTTTTTTTATCATGAAAGAGTTCTTCTCTAAAATCAGGGTCTATGTGCATCATAGGGGCATAAAGAAGAGCTCCACTAAGACCCGCGGACTTCATATATTTTATGTTTTCATCGTACGACTTCTTAGGGAATACAACTTCCGGATCGAATTTAAACTTTCTTATGTTTTCGCTGAAAAAACGATAATAATCTTCAATTAATCTTTCCAAATATTGGTCTCTGGTTTGTTTCGTCGAATTTTCGTATAAGAAAAACAAAAGGTCGTATGTGGGTGGGACATATCTGAGGATTTGAAAGTCAACCAACTTTCCCTGATGGATTAAATTGTCTTCCCCGAATTTAAAGAGCATATTTCCTACATACATATCACCATGATTAATGACGTTTCTTATGGTGTCCGACTTCTTTACCTTCGAAAAAATAGAAAAAAACGCACTCTTCAAACGTGTTTTAAATTCTTCCGCAGGAATGGCCAGTTTATCAGTAACTTCAGGAAATTTTTCTGCAATATAACACCATAATTCTAATTGTTTATTATACATTTTTTCAAAACTACTTTCATAAATTATTATGGATTCTTTTAGAAATTCTCCATACTCCTCGTCAAGTCTAACTATGTGTCCCGCCTTCTCTGACAATATTTCTTCTAAAATAATTGTGCTAGCATGAAGTTTAGCTAAATTTTCTATGGAAGCTCTAAGTCCTTCGTAGTTTAAAACTGAATTGGGCTTAAGCCCCACATAACCTTGTCGACTTAGATCATCAAGCACCAGAATCCAGCTAAATTTACTAAGATAGCATTTTGGTGCAAAATCTAGTATGCTATCTAAACCGTGAGAAGAAAATAATGGAAGGAGTGTTTTATAAAAGAAGTCTTCTTTTTTCGCTGGACCACTAAAAAGAAAATTACTTAATTTCTCTGATGCTTTTAAAATTTTCGCAAAAAGTTGCAACTCTTGTTCCTTTCCTTTAGATTTAATTTTAATGTCAAGATGAAAGTACTCGCCTAAATGTCCATTCTTTTCACTTAAACTCACAAGACTGTAGTCCAAAAGGTCATAATCGCTGGATCCAATTTTGTTCTTAACCACTTCGTAAATATCTTCTTGGTTTATGAAGGGATATTTTAAATAGTAAAATATATTTGTAAAAAGATCCTGAGGTTTTAAAGAATCTTCCAACTCTACAAGACAATTTGCTATTATTAACTTAACAACAGGAAGTAAATTTTTCACTTGATCCTCCTTGTATATTTTGGTTACTTTATCAGCAAGATTATTTGGTGATTTTTGGAGAAACTTCTCTAACATCTGAAAGTAAAAATCTACCAAATTTTCAAAATTGGCCTGTCTAAACTTCTCATTACTAAGTCCAAAAATGTACAGCAATGCATCAAATGCAGGAGGTACCAACTTTGCGGAGGCGCCACCAAGAAAAATACTCTCACCCTTGGTGCACTCAAAGACGTTATTTAAAAAAGAAGATCCAACACTTGTGACAAGCAAATCAGAATTGTTTATTAATTTATTAAAGTCAATTAGAAGACAATCCATTGACTTCTTTATCACTGCGGTGTCTACATCTTTCAATAAATTCAAAGATGTTACTGCATCAATCGAATCTTTTAGGTTGTACTCACTTGGTGACTCAACTTCTTGGAGTTTCGCTAGCTGTAAGGCTTGTTTTTCCGCTAAGTTTTGTAAGATGATTTGAAGGAACGTTACATCGTTTTTTCGTGATGACGCAAAATCTTCCATTCCAAGTTTATAGTCAAACGCAATAGAACACTCCATATCGGTATTTTTTAAAACAAACACTGGATCCACTGGACTTTCCCGGACAGATTCTATGATTCTAATATTCTTCTTGCCTTTCACTTGGCAAGGAGCAGGTAGTTTTTATTTCGAATATATTACTAAGTAAAAAAATTTAATATAGATAATTAATTTTTAGCAAACATTGATTATAAGTCAAAGATAGGGTATACATTGGGTGATTTTGAGTTACAAACTGCTTTTATACCTATATATGAAGCGCTATCGATATAGTATGACACGGCAATGTTTTACTATAAATGCATATTATGGCAATTCATCAACAATGCGAAGCTAATTTAAACAGAACATCCCTAGTAAAAATATGATAAAACTTGAGATAACACATTAACAAAATATGGTAACAAATAAATATTACTTTGTCACTTAATCTATTGTTCCATTGTTTGGGTTTGATTTGATGATGCAATGTTTAGAGGAGAACTTCAAAAATCGGCATATACCGTTGTCCGGCACTTTGGAATAGACTCAGAAACATAATTTATGATACAAGTGCTAACAGTGACATTTTATTTTGTAAGAAGAGAAGATTGGGACGCGACGCCGAAGGCGAAGAGCATCTCTGCTTATCTTTCAGCCAACCATGACTTGTAATTTACTGAAGTTTAAAGCATTCTGATTGAGTTTTCAACCACCAAAATTTTCCACGACGTATAGAATTTGAGTTATAGACAGTGGTGGCTCGTTAATGAAGGGCTCTGGGGCGCCGCCCTCCCTGCAATTATTTCAAACAGAATCCAAAAATACTTTACTTAAAAAACCAATAAAGCAATGTATGGAAGCAATCCATTAAAATAATTCAAACCAAACATATAGCCCTATTCCAGCGGGCAGGCTATACTCATAGACAAGCGGGTTGCGCGCTCTCAAGATTATACTAAGCGCGGGCGACCGATTAGTCGTCCCGATTCAACGCGACTTCTCGTTATGACTACGGAGGCGTGACGTCACCTACAACAGCTGTTCGCGTAGTTCGCGACTCGCGATTCGACCTGTCGATTTCGCTCGCGTTTTGTTTATTTGTTTTGATTTATTTTATAAAGTTGGAAAATTTCGTCTAATATGAAGGTCATTGATTTACAGAATCTTGTGTTTAGTTCTCTGAGCTTAAGTGAAAAACTTGATTTAAAAAATACAGGGCGGCCACTACCAATATTGAATATAGTACAAGTGCAATCAAAATGTAAAAGTATGGCACAGTTTACTCGTAAGTTTGACAAATAGATATATAATAAAAAAATCCTGGATATGCGGTTGTGAGGACAATTCTTTTTTTTTTGTTTCGTGTGTCTTCTTTTTGACGGGGATGATAATTGGACTATAAATGGGGTGCAGGACTTAAAACATCTTTCAGAGAAAATAAAAAACATGAAAATAGTACAAAACATCGTTATAATGTGGTAAGTTTTGAGATGTTAGGACAAACTAATATTTTAACTTGTTTAAGTAGTGCATATGCTGATGAAATTAAAATTCACAACGAGAAAGTTAGAAAAACAGACACGTACTTTCGAAAATAATAGACATTTTAATTTTTTTTTTAATTTAAAGCCAGCGCCCACCCTGACTCACTAGTCACGAGCCGCCACTGGCAGTGGCGGTTCGTTAATAGAGGGCTCTGGGGCGCCGCCCTCCCTGCAATTACTTCAAACAGAATCCAAAAATACTTTACTTAAAAAACCCATAAAGCAATGTATGTAAGCAATCCATTAAAATAATTCAAACCAAACATAGCCCTATTCCAGCGGGTAGGTTACACTAAGCGCGGGCATAATAATTCAAGCTAAACATAGCCCTATTCCAACGGGCAGGTTATACTCATAGACAAGCGAGTTGCGCGCTCTCAAGGTTATACTAAGCGCGGGCGACCGATTATTCGTCCCGATTCAACGCGACGTCTCGATGAGTTGCCATGACGACGGAGGCGTGACGTCACCTACACATCGCACAACGAGCGGCCACGGATAAGCTCCAATTTTCCGCGCCCAACAGCAATATTAACTCTGACGAGGCGACCTGTCGATGCCGCTGATGAGTGATGTTTTGTTGATTTGTTTTGATTTGATTTATTAGTTACGTTATAAAGTTGGAAAATTTCGATCGTGTAATATGAACGTCAGTGATTTACAGAACCTTGTGTTTAGTTCTCTGAGCTTAAATAAAAAACTTGATTTAAAAAATGCAGGGCGGCCACTACCAATATTGAACATAGTATTACAAGTGCAATCAAAATGTAAAAATAAGGCACAGATTACGCGTAAGTTTGACCAAGAAATATATAATAAAATAAAAATCCTGGATATGCGGTTGTGAGGACAAAAATTGCTATGGCAACACTGTATTTCCATTAAAAAGTACCGGGGCGCTTATCTACCTTATAAAGTAGCGTTACCTTGTTAATATCTCCATAGTTATGGACTCTAGTGCTTGGTCTGAGGTTATGGACAAGCTTCAAGAAAAGTTCTTGTCGTATCAAAATGGCTTATTTAACTGTAACCTTAAAAATAGACATTCTTATAATGATCGGTTTCGGGGACCACTAACGTACTCAGGCCGAAGTTTGCACTTTATTTCAAGAGATACATCCTGATTTGCCACCACTGGATAAGGGCACTGTGTCCAAAATTGAGGCACAATTCAGAACTAGCGGACACGTTAGAACAGTATCTCGACACCGTGCACGGGCCTCAACGCGTGGACGAGGAAAGAAAACTCAATATTCTTCTCCCATACTCCTATAACTCCAGCTAGACAAGTAGGACGAGAGAACAATACATGTCACAAAACAATCTTAACAATTTTGAAATCGGCGAGAATTCGCCCATTTAAAATTAAACCAGTCCAAGAGTCACTTGAGGATAATTCTGATCGGCTAGTAGAGTTTTGCGAGACAGCAATGAATAGGATTGATTGTGGCCAAATTTTTTCACATTGGATTTTGTTCTCTGATGAAGCCACTTTTACCTTAAACGGCGAGGTATGCATTCTTTATTCATCTTCTTATGAAGATTGTACTATTAATTTTTTTTTAGGATAACATTCAGAATTGTCGATACTATGCCGAAAAAAATCCGATTGGATTGTTGAGCAACATACTCAAAATAGGCAAAAAGTTAATGTGTGGGCTGGAATCATTGTTTTAGTGCCAGAACTGATTGAGTCATACCCCCCCGGATATGATAACTTGGACGAAAGAATTTTTTTCCAGCAGGATGGGGCGCCTCCGCGCTATGCGGCTAACGTGCGGAATTACCTGAATAACGCCTTTCCTGGCAGGTGGATTGGACGACGGGGAGCTATTGAATGGCCAGCAAGGTCGCCTGATTTGACACACTTACATTTTTATTTATGGGGTGGGGCTACTAATATTGAAGATCTAAATTATTGGATTAGACTAGAAATCAGATCTATACCACCTCAGGTTTTGCGCAGCCAACAAAATAAGTTTTATAACCGGTTATCTTTTTGCCAAGAAGTCAATGGAACGCATTTTGAACAACTTTTAAAATAATAAATCGATAGAACTAGTTTCGTGTTTCTATGATCATTTTGTCAAATTTGTTCCAGTTAAATTACCGCCTGTAGCACACAGCTGAGAATTCTCACAACATTGCCGATATCATTGTTAATTTCTGCATGCCTAGAAACCCCCAGATAGTAAATTTTGTAAGCGAAACGTTAACGATTCTAAAGGTAGATAAGCGTTCCGGTACTTTTTAATGGAACTACAGTGTTGCCATAGCTCAGCAACTAGTGAAGATAGAATTTTGTAAATTTGAGATCTTACTAAATTTGACACGCCCAATTTACTGCAATAAAAATAAATTGGGCATTCCATTTAAAATAATAAAATTACTTGCCTTCGGGCGACTTACAGATCACGGCCATCGGTTTTGTTTGTAAGATCGTCCCCTCAGGGAATAAACATTCACCTAATACCCGTGGTACATAAATAACTACATGTGATTCTAATTTGTGCCCAAGAGGTAAAATTTATCGGCTTTTATAAAGAGTAACTTTTTTGTTTAGTAATTTATTATCTTTAATACGACACATTTGCTTTGTAACATCTGTCAAAACAAAAAAAGATATTCGAAAAATCAGATATGGTTTTCAGATAAAGTGCCCTTGGTAGCATAGTAGCGCAACATTTTTGTAACATGATAGAAATAACCACGTTAAATCTCTGTACCAAACATCAATTTAATGGGTAAAGAAATAACTAGGTACCGTATGCTGAAAAAAAGAAGAAAAAAACTTCGATTTGCTGTAACTGGAAAATATTGAGATTAAGATTTTTGTTATATGACTACTACTACTACTATTATTTTGCCACGTAGAATAACCTGTTTAAGTTTCCAAGCACATTTTTCGAACGCCCTCTACATAAGCTTAATGAAACGCCTTTGTTTATACCTACAGATATATATTTTTTACAAAAATAACAATTTTTATTAATTTAAAACAACAAACGAAACAAATTTTGCTTTAAACATTAAAAAAATGTAAGAAATTCATAAATATTTAGGTAATTCTGAGTAATCATAGATTACACTAATCACATATAACAATTGAACACAATGAGCCAAGTGAATAAAAAGTAGTCAATGCTTATACTAATTGAAGACACGTAAATGCTAACGTATTTTTTGCTCCTATTTGTTAGACAATAACAATAATTTACCAAACAGTAAATATTTTCTTGTTTTTGTTACTTTTTATCCACTTGGTTCATTATCTTAACGATAATAAAACAAACTCATTACATAATAATAAAACATATATTTTTGTCTAAGACTTACAGAATAAGAAGCCGTACCGTAGCAACATCATGCTAGTGGACCCGGGTTCAAAGCTATCCTCGCGGTCCCAGGCCCTTTAGACCCAAATCATAAATTATGGAGAGAGAATGGAGAAACCAGTACCTAATCAAACTATTAGTTATCATTGTCAATTAAATGCATTTTACACGACCTTTTGGGATTTAAGAAGGAGTAAGACACAAACTACGTTTTCAAAAATACTTATTTTATGAAGTCACCTTATACAGGGTCAAGAACAAATAAACTTTGCATCACATGCGACCAAATTTCAATAGCCCAATTTTGATTTTGTAGAAAAACACACATTCAATATGGCGCTACTTTAAAGAAAATGTATCTGAAATAAAGCCTTGTCAAAACTGAGAAGTTTTATGTAGGTTGCATTGAGTCTTATTTTGCAAAAGTGGAGCAATTTACAAAATATAGGTAAAAAATCAAAATTATCTTATGCAGCTGAAATTTTGCAAGTGGGCTAGAAACTGCATTTAAAAAACTTTTTTTAATAACATTTTTCGATATTTTCAGAAATAACCCCACTTTTGAATTATTTTTTGGAAAAAATTCAAATTTCTCTTCTATGAACCACAATTACCAATGTAATAAAAGCAGAAAAATAAATATGGGCCAATTTGAGAAAATTTCGAATTTTGGCTTTAACAAATTAATATGTTTTTATCTTTCCAATAAAATAACTAGCCGTCACATACACAGTTGATTACATATGATCATTTGACATACCTACTTATTAAATCAAAATGGTATTTTCTTGACGAAAACTAAACGTGGTTAAATCATCATCGAATCATACAATATGTTAATACTTGTTTATGTTATAAACAACAACATAAAACCTAAAATTCTCTTTCTATTACATCTACTATGTCTTCTACAAGCCCCTTTAAAATAGTCCTATAGTGTTCACTCTTCAACGATATATCAATAAGCTCTGATTTATGTTCGTATAAGTAATAATTAGTCTTTTCCTCGTCATGGAAAATCTCTTCCCGAAAATCAGGATCTATGTGAATTACATGGGCGTACATAAATGCTCCTATAACACCTGTTGACATCATATACTTAACACTTTCGTCGTATAATTTTTTCGGTAGAACTATCTCAGGATCAAAATTAAACCTTTTTATGTATTCACTAACAAAAAAATAATAGTCTTCTATTAATTGTTTCAGATGCTCGTCTCTTGTTGCTTTAGTAGAGTTTTCAAATAGGAAAAACAAAAGGTCATAATTAGGACTAGCATACCGAAGCAACTGAAAATCAATGAGAATGTTTTTAGTTGGTATTTCACCTTTATCAAATTTAAAAAGCATATTGGCCACATACATGTCACCATGATTTACTACTCTTCTAATTATTTCGGAATTCTTTACCTTAGAAAAGATAGCTATAAAAGCTTTTTTAAGTCTAGCTCTTAGTTCTTCTGTAGATGAGTTAAGTCTTTTAGTAACTTCTGGAAACTTATCGACCACATAATATAATGAATCGAGAGTGTTATCATACATTACTTTTAGCGGATGATTTTCTTCATAAACCAAAAGACTTTCGAATAAATATTCTCCATAAACCTGATCAAGTCTCACAATTCTTCCAGATTCTTTGGACAACATCTCTTCTAAAATAATTGTAGATGCATGAAATTTTGCCAAATTTTCAACAGAGAGCCTTAGTCCTTCATAACCTAAAACTCTATTGGGTTTAAGACCAACAAAACCTTCTCGACTGAGATCATTTAGAATCAAAAGCCAATTAATTCTACTAAGGTAGCATTTTGGGGCAAAATCTAAAATACTATCCAAACCATACTTGGTGTATAATGGAATAAGTTTTCTGTAGAAAAAGTCTTCTTTTTTCGCAGGTCCGCTCTCAACTATTTCCTTCATCAACTCAGTAGAAGCTATTAAAATTTTTGCAAAAAGTTGTATTTGTTGTTCTTTGTCGTTAGCTTTGATTGTGATGTCCAGATGAAAGTACTCGCCTAAATGACCGTTTTTTTCACTTAAACCTACAAGGCTATAATCCAAGAGGTCATATTTATTGGATCCAAGTTTATTTTTTGTTGCTTCGTAGATATCTTCCTGATTAACTAAAGGATATTTGAGGAAATTAGATATGTTTTTGAGGATGTCTTGATTTTTTGGAGGATTTCCTAACCTCAGCTGAGTGTTCACTACTTTAAACTTAACAACCGGAAGTAAGACCTTTGTCAGATGTTCGCTGTAGGCTCTGGTTATTTTGTCAGCGACGTTGCTTTGGAAATCATTCAGATATTTAACTAATAATTCAAAATAATAAAAAATCAAATGCTCAAAGTGCTCTTGTCTAAACTTCTCGTCACTCAAAGCAAAAATGTATAACAAGGCGTCATAGACAGGCGGCACCACTTTTGTTGCGGATACATTAAGGAAAATACTTTTGTTTGCTTTTTGATTTATATAAACATTTTTTGCCAAAGGGCACCCAATACTTCTAAGAAGCAGCTTGGAGCCAACAATTAATTTATTTACAGCCAGTTCAAGTTTAGCTATTGATTCATTCACCAGCACTGTATCCAAGCTTTTAAAAAAATCCAAGGATATGACAGCTTCCGTTATATCTTTTAAATTGTACTCACTGGTCACATCAATTTCTTCATTATTAGCAAAATCCGAGGCTTGATACTCGGCCAAATTCTGTAGGATCAGTTTGAGACACTCTGTATTGTTTTGCTCTGGCGACACGAAGTCTTCTAGTCCATGTTGGCTTTTGAATGCAGCGTAACACTCTTTGTTGTTTTCTAAAGTAAACACTGGATACAGAACGTTTGAGTTAGTTTGTTTTTTCTCTTCTTCATTCTTCGAGGTTTTCGGTACCTTCACTAAAAAATATGTTTGCTCGACACCCGCACTTGTTACATGTAATGTCGTAGAGTTATCGATAATGCTGCTATTATCCACCGAAAATAAAATTTCAGATTTATCTGATAATGAAAATGTTCTTTTTAAAACATCGTGAATATGCTGGTGTGTAAACAAATCGAGGAACTGCATCTTTAAAAAAATAAAATACAACTGGTTTGTAGGAGCGGCAAATTATTGTTGTGTAATGTTAATCAACTATAGAATTAAATAATTGCGTACAATAAACAATTTAGTTTTCATTATATAGTCGAGTGGCTGTGTATTTACGGAGATAATGACATTAAACATTATTATTATGGTATCTCGTATTGGAACAAATTACAACATAGTACCGGGCGAGCGAATATAATATATATAATAGTTTTATCTACCAACGCATTAAGATGCTATAATAATAAGTTAAAATTGAGAGCCGTATTTTTTTAATATCGATGGAAGTTGTGCAAAAATATTATTTTAATATTTAACATAGCTCATTATTTCATATTATGTAAGATTTGTTTTACTACAATTGGTAGAAAATTAATTTTTTTTTGGTTTTTCATATAGGTAGGTAGGTACATAAAGAGATTTAGTATTGATTTCTATTTATTATGGTTACACTGCAATACAATTTTAAGACTTACCAATACTTACCATAGTATATTCTTTAATTTTACATAAATTTTGAGTTACTACAGGTGGTAGAAAATTGTGGTTTTTAGTTTTTATTTAATTTTTTTATATACAGGGTGGCCCTTTAGTGTGGCAAAGTACAATAGCTCCGTTACTATTTCAAATACATTAAAAATATTAATACAAAAGTTGAAGGGCAGTAAGTGACTTATAACGTAAAATTATTTTTAACTTTATAGGGTGGCTCAAAAAAGCGGAACAATAAAAAATGTACTTTTTTCAAATGGAACACCCTGTATATTTTTTCATTTTTAAATTCCATATTAAATTATAATTATTTTTTATTAAATACATTATTAGTCTATACTTTATAGTTTCCGAGATATTTGCTCTTGAAAAATGACATTTTTGAACTTTGACAGCTTCTAGCTTTCTAACAGTACGTCTTAGAGCAAAACGGCTTACATGTCCCTATCTTTAATTTTTATTATCTTCCCAAAAAAATCAACTTCCGGTTAAACCGGATGTTACTCGAAAGCAGGAAATATAGTTGTTCCGGTTTAACTAGAAGTTGATTTTTTTGGGAAGATAATAAAAATTGAAGATAGGGACATGTAAGCCGTTTTGCTCTAAGACGTACTGTTAGAAAGTTAGAAGCTGTCAAAGTTCAAAAATGTCACTTTTCAACAGTCAATATCTCGGAAACTATAAAGTATAGACTAATAATGTATTTCATAAAAAATAATTATAATTCTATGTAGAATTTAAAAATGAAAAAATATACAGGGTGTTCCATTTGAAAAAAGTACATTTTTTTTGTTCCGCTTTTTCGAGCCACCCTATAAAGTTAAAAATAATTTTACGTTATAAGTCACTTACTGCCCTTCAACTTTTGTATTAATATTTTTAATGTATTTGAAATAGTAACGGAGCTATTGTACTTTGCCACACTAAAGGGCCACCCTGTATTTCATGGCTAGCATAATCAGCGGTAGCAAACCGGCCATAGCGGGCTATGTTTATCATATTTTGATAGTACAAACTGTCAGTAAAAATTCGTGTTTTGTAGAATATTTTGCAGTCAAAAACAAACAAGATTTTTAAAGTTTTTAAAATGAATCATTTTGAAAATTATGCTCTACGCAATTTATGCAAACAATTTTTCCAACGTTACGACCAATCATCGTGTTATATCATATTTGAGAGAAAGAAAATTTGTTTCGAATTATTCAGGAATATTTGCTTCTAAGTTATTTAAAATTGAAACTATTAAATGGAAAAATGGTAAATAAAATGTTGTCTAAATATTATATACAGGGTGTTAATTAATGTCATGCAGATATTTTAGGGGGTGATCGTACTCGTCAAAATAAGAAAAAAATGCAAATACATGCATGGTCTAAAACGCGTTATTTTCGTTATACAGGGTGGCAAAGTTTCAATTTTTTTTCTCGTATTTTGCGTTTTCTCTCTTATGTTTTGCGATAATTGTTTCAAATTTGTAACATCAACGCTTTTTTTAAATCTCTACAATAAAGTATTAAAATTGCGGTCTCAGTATACAGGGTGTTACATTTTCTTGAATCGGCTACAATTTTAGCTTTCAGAACTTTTTTTTTGGCTCCCTGTATGAATTCCGGTATGAAATTTGAACTCTCTGTTCCTTTGTTTAGCATTCTGGTCTTTTGCACTATTCTCGTATCTGTGACCCTTTTCGATTTATTTGCAAAAATAGCCATTGAGTTTATGCGAAATAACGCAGTAAAAAGCTGTGTAACAAAATAATTTATTAGTTAATCAAATAAAAATAAAACAAAATTATAAAAACTGTTGAAAATTTCCGCCTCTTGCTAAAATGCACGAATCAAGTTTTCGTCTCACGCATGGACTGACGGCCAAATATTCCAGGAGTATTGCGAATGACGTCGCATGAAGCTATTATTCTGTTTCTTAAATCCTCTTCTGTCTGGACTGGGGTCTGATACACTAATGCTTTCAGGTGTCCTCAGAAAAAGTAATCCAGGCTATTCAGGTCTCGGGATCCAGGGGGCCATGGCTGAGGTCCTCCTCGACCTATCCAACGGTTGTTAAAAAATTGATTGAGAAAGTTTCTCACCTCTATGCTGAAGTGCGGTGTTGCACCATCGTGCATGAACCACATTTGGTTTGTGACAAAATTTGGTACCTCTTCTAGCAGCCCTGGGAGTTCCTCTTCAAGAAATTGACGATAATATTGTCCGTTTAGCCTTGCTGGTAGGAAAAATGGTCTTTTACTCTGCGTTATTTCGCCTACACTTAATTTCCATCGATGGCTATTTTTGCAAATAAATCGAAAACGGTCACAGATACGAGAATAGTGCAAGAGACCAGAACGCTAAACAAAGGAACAGAGAGTTCAAATTTCATACCGGAATTCATACAGGGAGCAAAAAAAAAGTTCTGAAAGATAAAATTGTAGCCGATTCAAGAAAATGTAACACCCTGTATACTGAGACCGACAATTTTAATACTATATTGTAGAGATTTAAAAAAAGGGTTGATGTTCCAAATTTGAAACAATTATCGCAGAATATAAGAGAGAAAACGCAAAATACGAGAAAAAAATTGAAACTTTGCCACCCTGTATAACGAAAATAACGTGTTTTAGACCATGCATATATTTGCATTTTTTTTTTATTTCGACTAGTACTATCACCCTCTGAAATATCTGCATGACAATAATTAACACCCTGTATATTTTATCAGACATAGATATTTAACTAATAAGCGAAATGTTCGATTTCAAGTCCAGTTTTCTCGCCTTTAAGAAGATAGGAGATGGCAGAAGAATATCAAAAACATCTTAATTATGTAAGGAAAATGTATAAAAATTTTAGTTTATAAAAAGTTAAGACCTAATTTTTTTCCACTCACAAAATCAAATAATACACACTGGAAGAGGATCACGGAACTATTTTTCGGAAGATAGAAGAAGTCAAAACAACTCCCTCAAGTAAATGTTCATGAAAAGAAATTGCCAAAACATGTTAATCAAGAAACATCAACAATGCAAACCAAAGAACCATTGTCAACATTTCATCTAAGGAATTAATAACCATGGAAGAATGTCTATTGGCAAATAATTTTAACTTCCCAATCGCTCCAAAAGAGACACCAATATTAGACATTATTAGCTCTGTCGACTCAACAAATATAAGAGAGACACAAGCGGAAGAATTTAGATGGAGGATTAGAGAAGTTCTAAAAAAAGTAATTTTATACTAGTCTTCGTTTGTGCCTCCAAGAGAACGAAAGAAAACACATCGAACATTCTAGTAGGTAAGTTTATAAATGTTTACTAAAGTAATTTATGATTTTACTTTATTAAATTTCAATGTTAATAAACTATTTTTCAAAGCCACCTGCGATATTTATTCACAATAGTGACTGTTGGCATAGTTGATAAAACGAGTTTTCTGCAAATAAGTCTTGATCCGTTAGAAATTGGGATGGGGTTGTAATTATGACAAATGTTTGATTTTTAATTCTGCATCGAATGACATAAAAAGATACAGGGGTTTCTATTTGAAATAAGAAAAATAAATTGCTTTAAACTTTGCAAATTTTGACACTAAACTTTGGACACCCTGTACAATTCGTATTAATCAAACTTGGTTAACGAGACTGTTTTACCTTATTTAATAAGTACACACACTTTTTTGGAACACCCTGTATGAAAAAAAATCTTTTCCTGAAGTGCGCCCCAAGATACAGGTAAGGTCTGCAAAATATCAAAATTCTACCTTAATTACTAAGTGAGCTATAGAAGACGGGAGGTGAGGTGCAGGACCCTGTAAAGCTGTAGCTACTTTGCTTATTTAGTATTCACCTGAAGACGACTGTAGATATTATACCAGTTGAAACGTTCTGTTTTTAAGAAACTCATCTATCATTCAAGAAACATCATTGTCTCTAACCTTCAAAAGCTTAATAAAACTCAGTTTGTTTTTACAACAATATACATTTTAATTAATTTAAAAGCAACGAAATATAATTTGCTTTACACTTTTAAAAATATGCAACAAATACATATAAATATTTAGGTAACTCTGAGATAGATTACGCTAATCATAGATAACAGATTAACACAATGGGCCAAGTGAATAAAAAGTATTGACAAAACAGTAAATATTTTAGTTCTTATTTTTTTTAATCACGTGGCTCATTGTTTAAACAATAACAAACTTATTCCGAATCAATAAAAATAACAAATATTCTTTTATTACACATCCGATAATATCTGAAAAAATTTTATAACAAAAACAACAACATAATAATAATAACAAATTTACATTTTTTATTTAAGACTACAGGATAAGAAGATCATACGTCATAGAATTGTTAATGACAAAATATGACTTTTTAATTAATACGTAGGTATAAAAACTAAAAACAAAACACTTAAGTGACGCATTCGCCACTTCGTTTTTTGATCTATATTTCGTAAATTTTACTTTCCTCCAAAAATCTACTAAATACCTTTTTTTGAACCCCATGTGAAAATTAATAAAAGTAGACACAGAAATATGGGCACATTTGACAAAATTTGGTTTTTTGCTTTTACTAATTTGTCAATCAAAATTTTTTAAACTTTTGCACCTCTTTTGATTAAAGGAAAAAAAATACAGGACAAAGAATGAAATGGCGAAGGCGTCGCTTTTAAGGGTGTTTTGTGGTGGTGTCCATCAAAAGAATAAGAACTTCTTATAATCTTTTTAAGAAGTTTGAAAAAAAAATGTTTTTTCTGATATCGCAGAGGTTGATGGTAGCGGAATTTTAATTTTGAAACAGAAATATCGTCAAAAAACTGAATTTTTACGCCCCGAGGACATAACAGATGGTTCTAAATAAAACAAAAAAAAATGGATTGAAAAAAATGTTAACTACTTTAACAAATATGTTTTTATCTTTCCAATAAGATAATAAAATAACTAGCCGTGACATACACAGTTGTAGGTATTTCGTCAATAATGATATGATTATTTGACATACCTACTATTTAAATCAAAATGGTATTTTCTTAACGAAAACTAAACGTGGTTAAATTATCATAAAATCGTACAATATGTCAATACTTGTTTATGTTATAAACAACAACATAAAACCTAAAAATCTCTTTCTATTACATCTACTATGTCTTCTACAAGCCCCTTTAAAATAGTCCTATAGTGTTCACCTTTCAACGATATGTCAATAAGCTCAAATTTATGTTCGAATAAGTAATAACTAGTCTTTTTTTCATCATGGAAAATCTCTTCCCGAAAATCAGGATCTATGTGAGTTATGTAGGCGTATATAAACGCTCCTATAACACCTGCTGACATCATATACTCAATACTTTCGTAGTATAATTTTTTAGGTAGAACTATCTCAGGATCAAAATTAAATTTTTTTATGTTTTCACTAACGAAATAATAATAATCTTCGATTAGTTGTTTCAAATGTTCGTCTCTTGTTTCCTTAGTAGAGTTTGCAAATAGAAAAAACAAAAGGTCATAAGTAGGACTAGCATACCGAAGCAACTGAAAATCAATGAGAATGTTTTTAGTTGGTATTTCGCCTTTATCAAATTTAAAAAGCATGTTGGCCACATACATGTCACCATGATTTACTACTCTTCTGATTATTTCGGAATTCTTCACCTTGGAAAAGACAGCTATAAAAGCTTTTTTAAGTCTAGCTCTTAGTTCTTCTGTAGATGAGTTAAGTTTTTTAGTAACTTCTGGAAACTTCTCGACCGCATAATATAGTGATTCGAGAGCGTTATCATACCTTGCTTTTAACACATGATTTTCTTCATAAACCAAAGCGGTTTCTAGTAAATATTCTCCATAAACCTGATCAAGTCTCACAATTTTTCCAGATTCTTTGGACAACATTTCTTCTAAAATAAGTGTAGATGCATGAAATTTTGCTAAATTTTCAACAGAGAGCCTTAGTCCTTCATAGCCTAAAACTCTATTGGGTTTAAGACCAACAAAACCTTCTCGACCAAGATCATTTAGAATCAGAAGCCAATTAATTCTACTAAGGTAGCATTTTGGGGCAAAATCTAAAATACTTTCCAAACCATACTTGGTGTATAATGGAATAAGTTTTCTGTAGAAAAAGTCTTCTTTTTTCGCAGGTCCGCTCTCAACTATTTCCTTTATGAACTCGGTAGGAGCTATTAAAATTTTTGCAAAAAGTTGTAATTGTTGTTCTTTGTCGTTAGCTTTGATTGTGATGTCCAGATGAAAGTACTCGCCTAAATGCCCATTTGTTTCACTCAAACCTACAAGGCTATAGTCCAATAGGTCATAATCACTGGATCCAAGTTTATTTTTTGTTGCTTCGTAGATATCTTCCTGATTAACTAAAGGATATTTAAGGAAGTTAGATATATTTTTGAGGATGTCTTCATTTCTTGGAGGATTTCCCAATGTCAGCTGAGAGTTCACCACTTTAAACTTAACAACGGGAAGTAAGACTTTTGTCAGATGTTCGCCGTAGGCTCTGGTTATTTTGTCAGCGATGTTGCTTTGGAAATCATTCAGATATTTCACTAATGATTTAAAATAATAAAAAATCAAATGCTCAAAGTGCTCTTGTCTAAACTTTTCGTCACTCAGAGCAAATATGTATAACAAGGCGTCATATACAGGCGGCACCACTTTTGTTGCTGATACATTAAGGAAAATACTTTTATTTGATTTTTGATTTACATAAACATTTTTTGCCAAAGGGCACCCAATACTTCTGAGAAGCAGCTTGGAGCCAACAATTAATTTATTTACAGCCAGTTCAAGTTTAGCTATTGATTCATTCACTAGGACTGTATCCAAGCTTTTAAAAAAATCCAAGGATATGACAGCTTCACTTATATCTTTTAAATTGTACTCACTGGGCACTTCAATTTCTTCATTAGTAGCAAAATTCGAGGCTTGATACTCGGCCAAATTCTGTAGGATCAGTTTAAGACACTCTGTATTGTTTTGCTCTGGCGACACGAAGTCTTCAAGTCCATGTTGGCTTTTGAATGCAGCGTAACACTCTTTGTTGTTTTCTAAAGTAAACAATGGATACAGAACGTTTGAGTTAGTTTGTTTTTCCTTTTCTTCATTCTTCGAGGTTTTCGGTACCTTCACTAAAAAATATGTTTGCTCGACACCCGCACTTGTTACATGTAATATCGTAGAGTTATCGATAAGGCTGCTACTTTCCACCGAAAATAAAATTTCAGATTTATCCGATAATGAAAATGTTCTTTTTAAAACATCGTGAATATGCTGGTGTGTAAACAAATCGAGGAACTTCATCATTAAAAAAAATAAAATACAACTGGTTTGGAGTAGCGTCAAATTGTTGTTGTCAAATAATAATCAAAGAATTAAATAATTGCGTTCAATAAAAAATGTAGTCTACATTATATAGTCGAGTGGCTGTGCGGAGATAATGACATTGTACATTATTATTATGGGTTCTCGTATTGGAACAAATTACAACAGAGTACTGGGCGAGCAAATATGATGTAATAGTTTTACAAATCTCCCATTTTGATGATAAAGAAACAGCCTTTGGGGTATTTTAGTGACTATTTCCTGCACACATTATAGCTACTATAAAATATATTATATAGGGTGGATTAAAAAAATGTGTATCAATTTAATTTTTTTTTAATGAAACATATAAATAAACGGTATAAATAGGTATTGGGCATAATTTATGAAAAATGTCTTGAATTGATTAGATAATGTAAAAATGTAAAAATATACAATACGTTTCATTAAAAAAAATTACGTGGCATTTCGATCCACCCTAAATAATATTTTTCGATTTGGAACCGTCGATAAAGAAGTAATAAATGCCCAAATTTATTAAATAAAATAAATAAATAAGTAAATAAATAATGCCTTTATATTTCAAGAAAAAACAAAATGTTACAATTTATTTTACGTAAAGAAACTTAACTCTATCTATTGAGGTAGCATGGCGCAGTCTGGCTTTAGTAGCTACTCTACTGGACCATACCACAACAAGCAAACCTAATAAAATAAGTTATTTAAATAATATCAAATGTAAAATTAATAAAGAAGCAGAACAATAATAATTGACAGCGTGTTATCAAGCAATGGCCAAATTAAACTAGAAAATTCAACATATTTTATCGTATCAACGTAAAATAGGGTGAACTATTTCCCAAAGGATATACAGTGTGTCCGGAAAATACGTGTACAACGTTTGACGACAGACTCCTGACGTCAAAATATTTCGATCTAAGCCGACTTAGTTATATCCAAAATTGTCTCGTTTAGCGGATAGAGGGCGTCAAAAATTTGTAAAAATATTGGTTTATCCTAAATTACGTGAAAACCTGCTAATCGATTTTAATGATTTTTAGTATGTAGACTAATACTATAAAATGACGTTTTCTAGTACTTCTAGTAGTATAGTTACCGGCTGTAAATAAGTGGAAGTGTTATAAAAGTGATATAATACGTCAACATTTCTCCTCATTTTTTATATGAACGGCGTTATGACAACCCAGATATTTTTGTAGAGTGACTGGATGTATTTGGAAGCTATTTTACCTCTTTAATATTTTTCGTTAAATGAGCTGTTTTGCCAAAAGAAAATATTTACAATATTTAGTATTATTAGTAATAATATTAAAATCAAATTACCTGTAACAATAGTTTTTTAAGTGACCTTGTTGCTATGGCATTTAATAATTTGACAATTACTGACAAATAGTCACCAGTCTATGAAATTTACTCAAGTATACGATCAACATTCTTGAATTACAAGTTCATTTTACCATTAAAAATGGAAAAGTATACGAACTCTGAGAAGGTTGACATGCTCCTGGTATACGGGTTTTGTCAAGGAAATGGGCGTCAGAGTGTTAGGGTTTACATGGAGAGGTTTCCTAACCGTCGAATACCAAACCACCAAACATTTGCCAATATCGAGCGTCATCTTCGGGAAACGGGCAGCTTTGAGAAAAACTTTGAAGGCAGGGGTCGTATGCGAACAACTCGAACCGTGGAAACAGAAGAGATGATTCTGGAAAGAGTTGAAGAAGTACCAAGTACCACTACCCGTCGCTTAGAACGTGAGTTACATGTTCCTAAAACGATTGTCAATGAGGTTTTAAAAGAACAGTTGTTACATCCTTATCACGTGCAAAAAGTCCAGAAACTTTTACCGACTGATCCCCCCATGCGGCTTACATTTTGTTAAATTATTAGAAACAAAAGAATCCGTGATCCAAATTTTTGTAGAACAATTATGTTTACTGACGAGGCGTGCTTTACAAGATCTGGAGTAACCAATCTGCACAACGAACATATTTATTCCGATGAAAGTCCACATGCCATTAAAGTTGCACATCATCGCATCAATTTAAATTAAATATTAGGGAAGGTATTATTGATCGCTACCTTATTGATCTCATTGTTATTCCAGACAGGTTAGATGGAAATATTTATTTAAATTTTTTGCAAGACACATTACCAATTCTTCTGGATAATTTGCCCCTTTTACTTCGGAGGGAAATGTGGTATATGCATGATGGTGCCCCGCCCCATTTTTCCGTTGCCGTTCGGCAATACTTACATCATCAATATCCCAACCGATGGATTGGAAGGGGCAATGATGCACCAGTAAAATGGTCACCACGTTCTCCTGAGTTAAATATGTGTGACTTCTTTTTGTGGGGCGCTATTAAAACAGAAGGTTACAATACTCCGGTAAACACACGCGATGATTTATTGCAGCGGATTTTAAATGCAGGCAACCATTTTAATAACCCCGAGACATTAGGTAGGGTCCAATATGATTTTTTAAGGAGTGTTAATAAGTGTATTCAGCAAGATGGCGGTCATTTTACACATTTGCTTAAGTAATGTTTTTGTTTTACTTAGTTTCTTACAATACATACTTTTAACTTTGTTGTACTTTGTTTTATTTTTATTGTTAATAATTGATGTATGCAGGTAATTATAAATATTTTCTTCTGGCAAAACAGCTCATTCAACGAAAAATATTAAAGAGGTAAAATAGCTTCCAAATACATCCAGTCACTCTACAAAAATATCTGAGTTGTCATAACGCCGTTCATATAAAAACTGAGGAGAAATGTTGACGTACGTATTATATCACTTTTATAACACTTCCACTTATTTACAGCCGGTGACTATACTACTAGAAAACGTCATTTTATAGTATTAGTCTACATACTAAAAATCATTAAAATCGATTAGCAGGTTTTCACGTAATTTAGGAAAAACCAATATGTTTACAACACGCATTTTTGACGCCCTCTATCGGCTAAACGAGACAATTTATATAACTAAGTCGGCTTAGATCGACCTATTTTGACGTCAGGAGTCTGTCGTCAAACGTTGTACACGTATTTTCAGGACACCCTGTATATATATATTTTTATAGTCAGACAAAAAAAAATTTTAAAAAAGAAATAGTGAAGGTTGTAAAGCTAAAAGATGCTTTTTATGCTTTATTTTAAATAGAGGAACACTCAAACCAATCAAGTTATTAGGTAAGGAGACTAAGGAGTTATAAGCTCTTACTGCATTATAGGTAAACGACCTCTGAAATAGGGCACTCTGATGGTGAGGTTGAGTTAATCTACCTCTATGGCGAATGTTGACGAAATCAATCACCAACTACCATTCGTGGTCAGATTTTGGACAGAATATTTTTTAGGCTTGGTCTCTGATACCTGCTTTATTTAAGGCAATTTTACTGAAGCTGTTTCATAAAATTACTCGAGGGAAGCTCTCGTAGATTTAGATTTAGAGCATGTAGCCGGGACCAAGAATAAAAATATTCGGCCACAAATTTTTTGAGTTACAATTAATATCTTGTATTGTGTGCAAAAGCAACCAATGGTAAAAATATTACACTAATGGATAGTTATCACTTATGCCATCATACGTTACCACAGAATAAAACTTTTTTTCTCACTACAATAATTGTTACAATTTTAAATGGTATTATATTTTCAAACCGAATATCCCTCCCAAAATATTATTAAAACTTCCTCAATCACATATTAAAAATCATTTTTTATTATATCCACAATATCTTCTACTAACCCTTTCAATATTATTCTATAATGTTCAGTTTTCCAGGACAAATCAACTAATTCATCTTTGTGTTTATTAAAATAATAATCGAATTTTTTGTCATCATGAGCAATTTCTTCCCTAAAATCAGAATCTATATGAAGAACGTGAGCATACATGAAGGCTCCTACAAGACTGGCTGACATCATAAAGTTGACATCTTCCTCAAATGTTTTTTTTGGAAAAACTATTTCTGGAACAAAGTCAAATTTTCTCAAGTTTTCACTTACGTATTGATAATATTTTTCAATTAATATTTTAAAATATTTATCTCTGGTTTCTTTTGTTGAATTGTAAAACAAAAAGACTAAAAGGTCATAGTTTGGTGAATTATATCGAAGCATTTGAAAATCTACCAACATTCCCTTAGTTATAAGATTATTTTCACCATATTTAAAAAGCATATTTGCAATAAACACATCACCATGGTTAACTACATTCCTTATTGTATCTGATTTTTTGGTCTTGGAAAAGAGAGTTAGGAAGAGCTTTTTAAGTCGAGCTCGAATCTCGTCTGAAGATACGTTTAGCTTCTTAGTAATCTCAGGAAATTTCTCAACAATATAATATAACATCTCCAGAGTAGAGTCCATTGATTCCTTTAAGGGATTATCCTCATCGCCATATTTTAAAACAGTTTCTTTAAAATATTCATCGTAATAATCGTCTAGTCTCACTGTTTTTCCTGATTTAGTAGATAAAATTTCTTCTAAAATAAGTGTGCAAGAATGAAGTTTTGCAAACTTCTCAACCATCGCTATTAGTCCATCATAGTTTAAAACTGTATTGGGTTTAAACCCAACAAACCCATCTCGAATAAGATCATCAAGAATTAACAGCCAATCGACCCTACTAAGGTAGCAATTAGGAGCAAAATCTAATAGGCTGCCTAAACCGTGCTTATTTAGTAATGGAAGCAATCTTGTATAGAAAAAGTGCTCTTTTTTTGAAGGCCCATTCTTAAGAACTTCTTCAAATATTACTGTAGACGGGATCAAAAATTTTGCAAAAAGTTGCAAGCTCTGCTCTTTTTCTTGAGTTTTAACTTTGATAGTCAGGTGAAAGTACTCTCCTAAGTGACCGTTCGTTTCACTTAAGCTCACAAGACTGTAGTCCAAAAGGTTATAATCAGTGGTTTCAATTTTGTTTCTTATTGTTTCGTAGATGTCCTCTTGGTTTATTAATGGATATTTTAAAAAGTAGTATATATTTCTAAGAATACCTTCCTGTTCACTATTGTTTAGGTTTAGTAGAGAATTAGCTGTTATAAACTTAACAACAGGAAGCAACACTTTGACTTGATGTTCACTGTAGATTTGGGTTACTGTATCTGCCACACTGCTCTGCAGCCTTTCAAGCGATTTAGTATATGATTCAAAATAGTAAAGTATCAAACTTTCAAAATGTTTTTGTCTAAACTTTTCATTACTAAGAGCAAAAATATACAACAATGCATCATAGGCAGGAAGCACTTCTTTTGTTATATTTACATTAAGAAAAATGCATTTGTCCATATTATGGTTAATACGGACATTGTGGGCAAATGGCCACCAAATACTTCTTACAAGGAAATTAGAACCAACCAATAGTTTATTAAGGGATCGTTGAAGATTATTGATTGATTGATTAATAAGTGCTGTATCTAAGTCTTTAAAACGATCCAAAGTTGTAATAGAATCAGTAATATCTTTAAGGCTGTACTCACTAGACCTGCCAGGTAAACCACTGTTAGTTACAGCTAAGGCTTGATGCTCCGCTAAGTTTTGTAAAATAGTTTTAAGGCTCTTCGTATTATTCTGCTGTGGTGGTAAGAAGTGTTCCATTTGATCTTGACATTCAAATGCACCATAAAACTCATTCTGAACGTTTTTTAGTATAAAGACTGGGTGTATGACCTTAGAACTCTTTTCTTCAGAAAGATCTCCGGGCTTACAATTTTCAGGAGTTTTCACTAAAATATATTTTCGCTCCATGGTATCTCCTATCACAGTCAACAATATAAAGTTGTTGATATTACGACTTTGATCCACAGAAAATGATATCGCACTTTTATCAAACCATAGAAGCGTATTTTTTAAAACATCATGTATGTGTTGCTTTAAAAACAAATCAGCAAATTCCATAATTAACGAAATAAACAGTTAAGAAAACGCGACGATGATATTGTAATAATTTTAAATAATATTTTATACCCGACTGACTGTAATATAAATAGCGAATTGCGCTGATCACTTTAAGTATTTACACTGACTGATAATTCCTGATATTATCGTGCGAGGAAAAATTATTTGCATCAAGGAGGGTTTGGATTAAAAAACGTAGAGCTTGGTTTAGATCACAATGATATGCGGACGATATATCTAACCAAATCTAGGTTAAAATTTTGTCAAATTCATATTATGACATGATATGCCAAACTAGTGAGTAATAAAATAAGTAGACAAATACAAATTTATTTTTGTTGTTTACAAAATTTATTTTTTCAAAAAAAGTAAGAATATACAGAAAGAAAAAGAAAAATAATTACATAAATTGCTGAAATTGGCCACCGCCATGCTCCAAGCATAAATTCACACGTCTCTTCATATTTTCGAAAGTGTTGACCAGCATCTCTGGAGAAATGTTAAGTGATCCATAACCGTTAAACAAGGTTATCTAGGTGGGAATTCAATGTCTGATCGAAAACTGATCAATCTGTCGTCGAAAAAATTGCGTAAGTGATTAATAGTTTTTGCGGCTGATGGGCGGTTGCACCGTCCTGTTGAAATTATCCAAAACGTAGTTCGTCGTCAAGTAATTGCTCTACAAATAGATTCAAAATATTGTCTCTATACCGCTGTGCTGTAACTGTCTCATAGAAAAAAATAGGACCAACAATTCTTCTCCGGGAAACAGCTAACCAGACACCAATTTTTTGAGGGTGCAGTGGGGATTTTCACTACTCCACATGCGTGTTTTCTGAGAATGCACATAACCTTGGAACCAGGCTTCATACGAAAAAAATGTCAGGTTTAATAAATCATTTCTTTCCAATAAGTTTTGGGTGAACCATTGAGAGTAATTCCTGGGTCTTTCAAATACTGCGGCTTGTATTTCTTGGAATACTTGCACTTTATAAGGAAATAAATTTAGCTGCTTCTTAAGAATAGTCCTGCATGTTCCATAAGGTCTTCCCACTTCTTGGGACAGGCGTCTTATACAATTTGTTGGCGTATTTTGCATTATTTCACGAAGTGCTTCTGTTCTTACAGATGGTCTTCCTGCTCCTTTTTTGTGTTGTATAGAACCTGTTTCCCTAAACACAGCCACGGTTCTTTTCAGGCAATGATAAAAATTCCCAGCAATAAAAGCAACATTAGGAAAATGTTCGTGAAAATCGTCCATGCACAAACCCGGATTGTATTGCCACTCACCATTTACTCTAACCCCCGTTTCGAAAATACGCTTCAACCATGAATGTTTTGTGCTGTTCCGTAAAGCCCATTGTGTGAATTGCTTAAGAAATTGGAAAAATTAGCGATGAATCAAATTACTTGTAACGACTGTCAAAGATGACGGAATAACTGATTGATTGTTAATTTAGGTAGATACTGACACCCAACAGGTATTAAGCTCTACGGCTAAGCATTACGTTCTTAGATGCAAGGCCCTCTTTGATGCAAATAATTTCTGCTCACACGGTACATACGAACGTATTTGCTGGTATGGAGGGGGAATGCAGCGAAAGCGGAATGTGAATCGCGCTCGAACAAAAGTTGGCAACGCTGAGTCACCCCGGTGAAGCTTAAATGGACGATTTCGCAACACAGTAGAAAGAGAAAGAAGAGAGAGAGAGAGAGAGGGGTGTTAGTGTGCCCGCCGGCCATCAGGGCAAATTAGCGCTGTTGTCGCCAGCTGGCCGTGTAACCGGGTTCTGTCGCATATTTTTGACGTATAGAAGAGAAGGATAGTTATATTCTAACCGACTATAACGCTTCCCAAACTGCGCCAGGTGCTAATTGGAACAAACCAGCCAGCCGCCAGCCCGTCATCCATCCATGTCACAACTGTCAATTTTTCTTGTCCACGTTTTTTTCTGAGGAAATTAATTAATTTTTTGTTATCATTTTAATATACAATTCTATTAGTTTCTATTCTAGAAAACTTCGCCGATGTGTGTAATCTTTCAGTTATTATTCCAGCCTACTATGCAGGTAATTATTTTTTTATTGTTTATCAAATGTACTTCTTTACCTATTTTTTATATAGGAATATGGGAAATGTAAGTTTACAATAAATAAATTAACATGAAATGTTTCACATACATAATAGGTGTTGGTTAACAAGCCAATCTTAACAAAATATCACTGGGCAACCAGCAGATAACTGCAACACATTGTGCCCGAGGTAATACCTAACAATCTATCAGTTACGAACAGATAAGTTTAGTCTCTTGAAATGATAATTTTAACATTTTTGTTTTACTGAGTGGATTAAAAATTATAACATAATGGCACAAAGATAATGGTTTGAGCTAACTCGATAAGTAGATACTTGGCCATCGGCCATATTTTACAGAGAAATTTAATGTTTACCCGATACTGTTTATTTTGTTTCAGAGAACGCTGTAAGAATCACCTGATAGTTTATGGATCTTTTAGTACGTGTCTCAATGCATCCTAGTGCTTGTGTTTATACAGTATTGTGATAATATTATATGAATTTAGACAATTCCAGATGAGTGAGACCTGTGAGACGTAACCTAAGGACATTAGTTTATTCTAAACAGTTATTTTTTGTTATGGTTGTCAATGTAGTTTTTATTTATAAATAAACGTAGAAAAACATTATTTACGATAAAGTGCTTCCATCTTTAATTTCTAAATCTTGGTTAATATAAAAATGTGCATTATTTATTCCATAAAATAAAAACTTTTCTGCTTCTTTTTATTGATTTAATTTGTGATTTAATAATATTTATATTGAATCACAAAATAAATCAATAAAAACTCGTTCAAAAGTTAATAATTAAATTGAAAAGTCCTAAAACCGCTGTTCAAATTTTCCGCCATTGCGCCTCTGATGGCCGGCGGGCACACTAACACCCCTCTCTCTCTCTTCTTTCTCCCTCTACTGTGTTGCGATTTTTTAACAAGGAGTTAACATTTCTAACCCTATAAATTTTCTTTGCGCTGAGTCTTCATCGATCTCTTTTTAACTCGCGCCATGTACATTTTGAATTAATTTCTCTACATTAAAAGTAAATTCAGGCTTGATTATATTTAAATTGTAATTAAAGTTATTTTTTAAAATAATGGTTCCATTAATTACCTAATCTACGACAGTGCCATTATGACGTATTTAGCATTCTCATTTAGATACAAAAACAAAAAGAAAGTCGGTGCAAACTATTTATTTGTTATTATTACTTAGAAAAACGGATTGCATTTATTTATTCTAAACATTAATTACAAAATCTGAACAAGTAGTTAAATTAATTCCAGCCGATGTAGTGATGCCGCCGAGACGAGAAATTCTCGTGCCTCGTCTCGTCTCGACGAGACGAGAGTAAAATTTTTTTCTCGAGAGAAGTCACGAGACGAGACGAGAGAAGACCGTTTCTCGTCGAGAAATTTCTCGTTTTTTCTCGAATTTTCTCGTTTGTTAGAACACTGAATTTTAGGTATCTCCTAATATATAGACAGAAAAATAATGTGTTTAACGTTCTCACTCTATCGTATTGTGAAGGCATTTACATAAAAACAGATATTCAAGAGAACAGAATCAAATTGTCTAGCCTCTTTCTTCTGTCTACACGGTTAGTAGTTGACATTTTTAAATAATTAACCAAATCTGAAAGAAAGCATTTTCGATTGAAAACACAATATCGAAAAGGACCCCAGTCAAATTTCATTCACAAGGCGAAAGGCGATAGATTTTGACTAAATTTAACAATTTTGTATGAAAAATTCGAAATTCGCCAAAAACTTCTCACACAAAAATCATTAATAAAAGTGTGAATTTCATTTCATATCTCTCTTACCAGTTTTAATATTTGACATTACTTTCATAACACCCTGTATATCAACCGAAACTTTATTAGGAAATCACAGATAAAGACAACGGAGGGCCATGAAACTAGTGTTATTGAAACAATAGCCTTAAGTTAATAGTCTCAATTATGACATTAGTAAATAAATTAAAAATAAAAAGTCTAATATAATAGGTAAAGTGACATTCAGTACGAATGATTCAAGTGTATGCCTTATTTTGCCTCATTTTATTACACAGGTCTCAGACATAAATTTGGCTATTGAAAATAATTATTAAGTGCGGTAAATGATACTTTTCCGCACGAGGTGGCAGTTGGCTCGAAGCAAGTCCGGGCATGCCACTAAGTGAGTGTGGAAACGGAACTTTTTGCACATGTTACTTACAATATTTTTCCTAATTGCGTAAAATTAAGCTTGTTCGTAATAAATTTTTGTATTTTTTGGGTAAAAGGAGCAAAAAATAAAGTGAATTTTTAAATTTTGATATGTCAAATAGAGCATTTTCGGAAATACTTCTTTAAGTTCTTTCTCTTGCACTTTCTATTAATGTAATAAAAAAATTAGGGTTTTTCCCCGGATGACATTCTGGGCTGATCCCTTTATTTAGTCGAATATTTTCCAAACTATTGCAGTTAATTATGCCCCGAATTATGCCAAAAAATAAATAATAAAAGAAGGGTAGTTCCATTATGAATCAATTATTATTATTATAAATCGTTCTCTATTCTGTATCTTTTACCACCCTGTATATTTTGGACTGAAAATACCTCGGTGCCAAGCCTATTACATTACGTGAATTATGTCTTATGGCCGCTTGCAATATTTTGTTGATCTAAGAAAAATAGTTTCTAAGTCACATGACTAACAAACCTACTTATATTAAACCCTTCTGCGAGACGACCAGATACTTTTAAATGTGTACCCCCTTTAAGATTCGTATAAAAAAATATTTTTTATGATTCCCTACTCACGAGAAAAAACGAGACGAGACGAGACGAGACGAGACAATGGCACTCTCGAGCGAGAAAAACGCGAGACGAGATAAAAAAAATTTCTCGCCTCACGAGACGAGACGAGAATGGGCCAATTCTCGTCTCGTCTCGTCTCGCGGCATCACTACCGATGACAGGTGGGTTGAATTTTTAGAAAGTAAGTTTATCCCCGGGTGCTCGAACTTGTCAAAGGGCCATCAGTGCCTGAAATATTACCCAAAATATTAGAGGACACTTTCTTCTTATTTTTTTTGGAATCTTCTATATAACTCTCTGCCACTGTGCTCGAACGCCAACCACCATGCCTCTTAACAGTTAATAAATCGACTCCAGAATCTGCAAGCAACGACGCAGACGATCTACGGAAACAATGTCCAGTATAAAGTTTAGGATTTGGAAGGCCTAGGAAGGATGCTATATTATACGGCATTTTTCCAAAAGTATTAATGCCAACTGGTTGCTTAATACATGTTCCATTTCTGTATCCCACAAAAAATCGAGTGTGATCTGCGTTACTTGGCCGCATCGCTTTGTATCTTCGAACCAGTTCGACCATATTAATTCCTTCAACATTCCCGCTTGTGATGAAAAAATCTCGTTGTATCTTCGTTTTCGTAATTCGGATAGTAATATAAATGCATTGTCCTTCATCTTTGACTTTTTGTAGCTGCAGATTCGTCAATTCAGTGCGCCTGCACGCACCCGCATACCCCACAATCAATGCAACTTTCATCATAAAATAAGTTCTATGATCAGCTTCCAACAAAAAACGGGTTATGTCTTCTTTTGTTAAAATCTTAGATTTTTTTGTTCGAAATCCTTCTGATTTTCGTTTAAGAAACGCAATTAAATGGACGCACTTACTGATATCCGTATTTTTTTCACTGACATAACTGAACGTAGCATAGAATAATAGACCCAAAGCGACTAAGCCTTGCTATGTTTTGCGAGATGGTTAAAATATGCAAGGAGCGCCTTCTCGCTGCTGATGTTTTTGATTCCTTTTCCATTACACCAATCTTCATATTTTGCGTAGGTCTGTTCGTACACCTGCCTGGACTTTTCGGGAAGAAGGGGAATCTATTACGCTTTGCGCGATATCTTCGACATCCTAAGGGACACTTTCGGATTCAGAATCTCCCATATTTAAATTATTTTTGGCCAACACTTTGCATACAATAGAAAATTAGACGGCAATAATGACGTTGTCAAAATCGAAATTGAAACAATCAAAAATGCTGTTACCATGATATCGACTAATATGGACCTGACCTGAACCTGAAAATTTTAAAAATTACGAAAACGTTATCTGATATCAATGAAATTTAGACGAATAAAATCTATTTGCACTGTCGTAGATTAAATTTTGAATGATACACGTCCGATATCAACTTTGTTAATGAAACTTGTGCAATTAAACCACTCGGCTAACGCCTCGTGGTTTAACGTTACACACGTTTCATTATAGTGTTCATATCGAACTAGTATCATTAATATCTATTAAAAAATTAGGGGAATAAAACATAACTCGATTAAACGACAAAAATAAAAGAAAATATTTTTATCTGGTTATATTTACAATTATAAAGTCCATAAATGCAGCTAATACAATCAAAAATCATTTTTTATTATATCAACTATGTCTTCTACTAACCCTGTTAAAACAATTCTATAATGTTCATTTTTCCACGATAAATTCACTAGCTCGTCTTTGTGTTTATTAAAATAATAATCGAATTTTTCAGCGTCGTGAATAATTTCTTCCCTTAAATCCGAATCCATATGAAACATATGAGCATAAAAAAACGCTCCTACAATACCTGCTGACTTCATATAGTCTATGTCGTTATCAAATAAACTTTTGGGAAATACTTCGTCTGGATCAAAGTTAAATTTTCTTATGTATTCATTTACGTATTGATAGTATTCTTCGATTAACATTTTTAAATATTTACGTCTTATTTCTTTGGTTGAACTGTAAAATAAGAACACTAAAAGGTCATAATTTGGTGAAATATATCGAAGCATTTGAAAATCTACCAAAATTCCTTTAATTATGCGGTTATCTTCCCCAAATTTAAAAAGCATATTCGCAGTGAATTCGTCACCATGATTGATGACGTTTCTTATGGTATTTGATTTTTTAATTTTGGAAAAGAGAGTTAAAATAGTTATTTTTGTATTAAGTGCGCAAAATAGGTGTTTTTTTAATGGCACACGAGATTGTAAATTTTTACCGAGACCGTTAGGTCGAGGTTAAAAATTCAATCAAATGTGCCATAAAAACACTTTTGCGCGCGAAATAAAAACAACATTTTTTCTACAACTGTTTGTTGTTAACTATTTTTTATCGTGTTTAGAAAAAAAATCTAAAATCATAATTCATTTAAGGTATTATTTCTTACACCTGTTCCCATTACTATGGAAACCTAAAATTGTTTAAATTTTATTGATTGTCAAATCTATCGTTTTTCGTGTCAAAATTGTATAGTTGCTTGCTCAAGTTTGATACCATTTAAATGTCTGAAAGTGATAGTGAGACGCCTTACGAAATTACGGATGCGGCAGAAATCGTTATATCAAATCTTTTGCCCGTGAAATCAAGAATCAAATATAAGAAAGTGTAGGTACACTCAGTTTCGCGAATGGTGCAATATAAAGAAAGTAAAAACAGTAACAGAAAATGTTTTGCTCTGTTATTTGGAGGAAAAGTTGAAAATTTTAAAGCCATCTACACTATGGAGTACCTATTCAATGCTTAAAAGTACCCTAAACATAAAGGAAAATATTGATCTGCGGCGGTTTACTAAACTGGTTCCATTTTTAAAGAGAAAATCCATTGGATATAGAGGAAAGAAGTCTAAAGTATTAACAAAGGAGGATGTAGCAAGGAAGAGAACTTCACCGTTAATTACTATTCTAATAAAGATTGTTAATTTAATTCACTTTAATAATACATTTTTTTATAAAAAATGTTTTGGAAATTAATTTTTGCATTTTTATACGAAAACATCAATCAGCTGAGCTTGCCGTGAAAAAATATCATTTTTTCACGGTGAAAAAATGACATTTTTTTACGGTGAAAAAAAGCGAGGTTTTGTGCATCCATAGTAACCAAAAAAAGTAATCTTTTTTTGACAGTTGTAGAAAAAGAGTGTTTTAAGTCGAGACCTAATTTCATCTGGTGTGTTGTTAAGCTTCTTGGTAACCTCAGGGAATTTTCCAACAATATAATACATTTCTAGAGTAGAATCAATTGCTCCTTGTAAAGGACTCTTGTCCTCATCTTCGTATTTGAAAATAGTTTCTTTGAAATACTCAACGTAATCATCATCTAGTCGCACAGTTTTACCTGCTTCCTTAGATAACATTTCTTCTAGAATAAGTGTGGATGCATGGAGTTTTGCAAATTTCTCAACCATAGCGCTCAGTCCATCGTAATTTAAAACTGTATTGTGTTTAAATGCAATAAACCCGTCTCGTATAAGATCATCAAGAATCAACAACCAGTCGACTCTACTAAGATAGCATTTCGGAGCAAAATCTAGAAGGCTGTCTAAACCATGCTTACTCAATAATGGAATAAATGCTGTGTAAAAAAAGTGTTCTTTTTTTGAAGGTCCACCTTTAAGAACTGCCTCCATTGTTTCTGTAGAAGTAATCATAAATTTTGCAAAAAGTTGCAGGTCTTCCTTTTTATTTTGTGTCATAATTTTAATGTCTAGGTGAAAGTACTCTCCTAAATGTCCGGTCTGTTCACTTAAGCTTACAAGACTGTAGTCCAAAAGGTCGTAATCGGTGGCTCCAACCTTGTTCTTGATTACTTCGTAAATGTCTTCTTGGTTTATTAATGGATACTTTAAAAAGTAGTAAATATTTCTAAGAATATCTTCCTGTTCACTATTGTTTACGCTTAGTAGAGAATTGGCCATTTTAAACTTAACAACAGGAAGCAACACCTTGACTTGATGTTCACTGTAGAATTTGGTTACTGTATCTGCCACATTGCTTTGCAGTTTTTTAAGAGATTTAGTTAATGATTCAAAATAGTAAAGTATCAAACTTTCAAAATGTTCTTGTCTAAATTTACCATCACTAAGAGTAAAAATATATAGCAATGCATCATAAGCTGGAGGCACCTCTTTTGTTACATTTACCGTAAGAAAAATGCTTTTGTCCATATCCTGGTTTATATAGACATTCTGGGCAAATGGCCACCAAATACTTCTTACAAGAAAATTAGAACTATTCAGTAATTTATTAAGAGATCGTTGAAGATTATTTATTGATTGATTAATAATTGCTGTATCTAAGTCTTTAAAACAATCCAAAGTTGTAACAGAATCAGTAATATCTTTAAGGCTGTACTTACTAGGCCCACCAGGTAAATCACCGTTAACTAGAGCTAAGGCTTGATATTCCGCCAAGTTTTGTAAAATAGTTTTAAGACTCTTGGTGTTATTATGCTGTGGTGGTAAAAAGTATTTAATTTCGTGTTGACATTCAAATGCACCATAACACTCATTGTTGATGTTTTTTAAAATAAAAGCTGGGTGCAGAACTTGTGCGTAATTATTTTCTAGTAGAAGTTCTTCATGTATAAAGCTTTCGGGAATTTTCACTAAAACATACTGCTGTTTCAAAGCATCATCTGTCACATTTAAAAATATAACGTTTTCGTTATCACTGCTTTTATCTATTGAAAATGATATTTCACTTTTATTATACAATATCGATGAACCTTTTAAAGCATCATTGATGTGTTGTTTTTTAAATAAATCTTCCATAATAAGAAAATTTGCAATGAGCCTATTTAGTGAGACGGTGTCACAAGAAAAGTTAAATTATCTCAGGTAAAAACGTTAAACAATATTTATAACCGTCAGTTATATAATAGAGAATGATATTAAACAATTTAGGGATTTAATGACTGACTGATGCTTGTAAAAAACAAATAAATTTAATAATGCTGTATAAACAACATTTGGGGGACACTCTTTTAAGAGTGTTAGTTACGGTTCCGTTAATTAATTAAATTTTTTGGCATTTATTATGTTTAGTACGATTTTTCTAAAATCAGTTTCTATACAGGGTGTCCTTAAAGGCATGGTTAATATTTTGGGATTGAGTAGATTGATTAAAAATAAAGTAAGAACTTCATATAAAATTGTCTCCTATGTCCACTTATTACGAAACTATAGCCCCCTAAAGGGAGTACTCTGAAGATGGTTTTTCTAAATATTTCCGAAACCTTTGTAGATACAAATTTAAAATTTAGATATTTTGGTAAACTTTGTACGCGTGTGGTCTTAAAAATGTCGATATTTATCAAATGTGGGCAAAAATAGGGGATAGTGGGATAAAAATGGACATAACTTTTTTTTTACCCCAACATTTATACATTTTTATGTCAAATTAGAACATCCTCACATATTTTACGAAAAAAAGGTACTATTGGTAAGACATGATTGAATACGCCGTTCAATAGATAAATTTATTTAAAAATCACTTTGCTTCAGAAAAAATACGATAAAGCATACGTAGTAATGGTCCATCGATAACATAAGGACCGATTAAATGATTTCCAATAACCCCCATCCAGATATTTATCCATAATCGATGTTGATTTTTGATTTATATCATAACATGAGGGTTCTCCTCGGAACAGTAGTGGAGTAATACCATCCCCCTAGAGAAACCAGATTCATCGGTAATAGTACATTACGTATCAAGTGTTGTAAAAGGCATTTTACGCACGAATGGAAAACTTGCGCACGAGCCGCGTAGCGGCGAGTGTAGTAATTACATGAGTGCGTAATTGCTATACAACAAGCAATACGTACTATACTTTTTCTACGACTCTTACATACCGGGTGATGCGTTTGTTTAAGCCTTAAGTAATAAAAAAAAACGTAGGTAACTAACGTACTTTATGGTTTCATTTTCAACAACAAACTAAATCTAAGAAAATATAAATCAGAGTAAGTATATAAATGATAAATTTGGGTATAATAATTAGGAATTATTAATTATTATTATTATTATTGGTATTAAAGTTAATAGTAAAATTTTTACAGTTTTTTATTACAATGGGAGCATTTGATTTTTCCAATAAATTATTCATTGTTAAAATATTCGACGAAATCTCAATATCATTATTTAGAGTCGATGTGGATGGTAAATTACTGTTGATGGATTGCAATATTTTTTCAGAAGTGGTCGTTTTATTTACAATGGACTCGTCTACGTATCCTTCTGCTACGGTGGAAGACTTCCACCCACCGAGTCGTTTCAGTGCCATTAAATCACCCCCTGCGTCGACTAAAATGATAGCCGAAGTCGTTCTGAAGCAATGACCAGTGTACGAAGCAGCATCGGGCAATTTCAAGTACTCTGCAATTTTTTTTGGCACTGCTTCTAGTTTATTTATTCCCACCACTTGTCAGTTTTCCATTTTGAAAATTAAAGAAAAACTCACTAATACTGGTCCCCTTTACAGCATGTCTCATTTCCATATATTGCTTGCAAATATTGTAGAAAATTCCGGAAACAATGAACGATCTCGGCATCTTATTTTTCGTGTCAGGAATTCTTATTATGAGAGTTTTCCCATTACAATCTTCTAAATCACTTACTTTCATATTTTTAAGTTCTTGCTTTCTACAAGCCCCAGATATTCCAATAATCAGGGCTACTTTCATAAAGAGGAATTCCCGATCCGGAGCTTCGTGCAAAAACTTTTTCATTTCTTGCGCTGTAAGAATTTTTGATTTTTTCCCCTTGTAGCCGTCGGACTGCCTCTTTAGATAAGCTTTTAATTTTTTATAATTTTCGATATTAACATCGTGCCTTATATTTAACGTAGTACGTAACATCGAGTATATTGCCCAGAGCGAGGAGGGTTTAAATGTTTTCGTCAAATTATTAAAATAGGCGAGCAATACCGTTTCGGAGTAATGACTCACATGATTATCCATACTCCATTCCATAAATTTTTGATAAGCCTTTTCATATCTATCCTTTGATTTTTGCGGCAGAATATTCTCTACAGCAGAAGCAGCCTGAAGAACAATGTCCGGTGGCGTTGCACTCATTTCAATATCGGAGTTGCTCGTATTGTTATTATTCAAAGAATACCAATAAATTAAGGATTGGTTTTTAATTTATACACTTATACAGTATCGGTTTCAACTTCAAATCTCAAACAATAACAATGTCACTGTCAAATATTCAAAACGCCAGAAAATAAATGTCACGATTTGAGTGGATCAAGGCTAACTTGATTGTTATATTAGATCTCATAACGCACAACTGTGTGGTAAATGCATCCTTACGCACAGTTGTACGTAAGAATGGATTTACTTATAGAGTGAACTGTACGTAAAACAATGTTTACTAATATAGGAGTAGAAAAAACAATGTTTACTAATATAGGAATAGAAAAAAGTTACTCTGCTTACGGACGTATTATCTTCACGTTGCTTGTGCAGGAACCAATAAGCGTATTCGAATCAGGCAGGATAATCATCGGGTAACATAACGTGAACTTTTTGAAAATGGTAGGAACGAAGTAATAGCTCCTGAAGTACCACATGTACAAAAAATTCTTATGTATGCAGTGGTATTGCTAATTTTCTAATACTATTTATTGGGTCGTCTGATACCAAATCCAAAACAATTTCTTCAATTTTCAGAGTACGAGCAGTTCTTGGACGATCTAATTAACCAGGTTTTCGTATCAGACTGCCTAAAACGTTTATATCTAATTTCTGTTTAAATTTCTCAAGGTGAGTGCGTTAAATAAAATAAACATCCCTGTTTCACATAAATTGCTGTCAACACGTGAAATCGCTGGGAATAGAGACATACTGCTTATATGCAGAGTTAAACAAAGCTAACCCGTAGCTTAAATGCATGTCTGCATACTTAGAATGTGGCATAAGATATTGTGTCATAATTAAATCGATAGGAATATTTCAAACTACGGAAAGTCATAAAATAGCAACATTTATATTTTTATGACAAAATATAGGTATGACAAACACCTAGTTGATTTAATTGTAAGTTTTGCAATGTGTTTTCATTTTACAATTTATTTTTTGTGTGCTACAATGGCTCAAAATAATACCGAAAAATAATCAAAAAGAAAAATTTTAAGTTTATTTTAAAATAGCAGGAAATTAGTACATAAATTAAATTAAAATGAATAAAATTTTAGGATTTGTTCATATTAGTAAATAACATAAATTAGAGATTTTTTAAATGCAAGGTTATTTTGTATCCAACCCCATCTTACCAATAGTACCTTTCTTTCGTAAAATATGTCAGGAGTTTCTAATTTGACATAAAAAAAAGTATAAATGTTAGCGTTAAAAAAAGTTACGTCTATTTTTACCCACACTACCCCTATTTACAGGCCACATTTCTTCAATATCGACATTTTTAAGACTGCACCTCTATTCAGCGTACAAAGTTTACCAAAATATTTAAATTTTAAATTTGTATCTACAAAGGTTTCGGAATTATTTAGAAAAAAACATCTTCAGAGTACCCTCTTTAGGGGGCTGTAGTTTTGTAGTAAGTAAACATAGGACACAATTTTATATGAAGTTCTTACTATAATTTTAACCAATCTGCTAAATCTGCGAAATTATTGACCATATTATACCTTTTAGTATGTATCTGACGAGAAATATCATGAAATTTAGTATGCGCGGCACTAGTTCTACGTAACGACAAAGCACGTTATTTATAAATTTTGCCTGTCTGAAGAAATATTTCTAAAAAATTAAAACGTGGGCTTTACTATGTGCTGCCGCCCATCTTCTCAACCCCAGGACGTCTATTCTCCTCTCTCGCGAGAAGGGACAATTCACATCATATGCTCACATCGTCATGGAAATAAATAGTCATTTTAAGTTTCAAGAATACAGTTTAATCATTCTTAATAGTAGGGGAGCCCAACAGGGGATTTTGGGATTTACTCAAGCGCGGCAGATTAACATATTATGGGAGATACCTTGCAGCCTGTTGAGTACCTCTGCCATGTCTAAGCCGCGCGTGTACGGCAACTGATCAGAATAGTAAAAAAAAATCGATGGCTGGATTTACTCGAGCGCGTCAGATTAAGGTGTGGTGGGTTAATTACATGCCAAAGAGTCTGCATTTCAATAATCTAACGATTTGAGCGTGACGTAAGGGAGTGGGAGGGTCACAAGCTTGCAAAAAAAAAACGTCACATGGACATTCTCGAGCGCGGTCCATTTTTTTTAATTTTGAAGAAAATAATTTAAGGATAACGGGAAAAATATAATCTGCCGATTACCACAAGCCGAAGTAACAAAAATCGTCAATAAAGTTTATTAGCGCGTGCAGCTGCAGTGAAGCACTCCGCGCCTCAATGTCTCTTTCTTTATCACCCACTCTCTCGCACCGTCCCCACACTACTTTCCGTCAGCAATCACGCCATCACAGGCTGATCACAGCATTCGTGGGATTATATGTACAGGGTTATTATTTTACATTTTAGTTTGTCCCACTTTTAAAAGCCTGTAACTTTTTTTGTTTTTTGAGTTGCGCGTTCACTCAACAAGTAGGATGTAGAACTTTTGGCCAAGTATTTATGGGTTTTGCCAAAAATGACAGTAGGTGTCACATGTCACATTTAAAACCAAACATTTAATTTTTTTGAATGAGCAACTCTGTATATTAGAAGCACATTAGATGGTTCCTTTTCTTCCGATTTCAAAAATATAACACACTTATGCATTCTTCTCTTAATTCTATCAAAAATATGTAAAAATAATATTATTAAAAAGCATCAAGATAGTTATAAAACCGTTTTGTTGCTATGGATTTTGTCTTTATTTATATCGCAGTCTGTCACTCTTATTGTTATTACTCGTTCCGAATTTTGTACCGAAATATTTTTGTAAGTGAATTAAATTTTTTAAAGATTTAAGAAAAAAAATCATGAAAATTTTTTTTAAACGGTCAGATTAACAAAATCCCTCACAATAGTCAGATTATGAATCAGCACGACCAGGACACCAAGCTGAACCGTCTGTATGAAAATCTGACGCGCTCGAGTATGTCAAAATAGCGTTTTTTTTTGCATTTTCGAAAAGTCGCCACGAGCTTGCGTCACATCCGAATCGTCAGTCTATTGGATGGGAGCTTCCTTAGGGATCCCTTAACATCCCCTCTGAATATCTGACACGCTCGAGTAAATTTTTTTTCCCCCATTTTTAACCCTTCCGTACCGCCGCGCCCACCATCAAAACCGGCAGATTAATGTACCTCCGTCACGAGAGTCACGTGGGGCATATACACTATTAATATCTGACGCGCTCGAGTATATCCATGTGACTGTTTTTTTTTTAATTTTTGAAAGCCTGTAGTAACTCCCCCCACCGGTGAAAGGGTAATCATGATATGACATTTTTCCTTTCTACCATCCAATCTTCAAGATCCTATAGGTCCCCACGACGCTCGAGTAAATCCCCATTTAGCATCGTGGGCTCCCCTACCATAAGAGAAAAACTAATCACTTCTCTTGAAATGATCATTCGCCTATTTCGAGAATAGACGTCCAGATAATAACCATTTAAATTATGATGGTTTAGTTCCCACCTTCAAGTACAGGAATAACTATTATTTAGGTATTTTATTATTTACATGTCCTCAGGATATAAACACTAAGACAATATTTCTGTTCTAAAATAAACATTTACATTTGGCCACCATCCCATACTTTTAATAATTGGTGTATTGTCACATTATTTGGCTAGGGGGAGTTTTGTGGGGTGAAAATGCGAACACATTTTTTAAAATTTATTAAATTAAAATAATTTGTGAAAAAAATATGCGATACGCGTGCATAGGTGAACTTTTGCCGTTAATAAAAAGAACTTATCTCTTTCTCTCTTACCCTTTTTAGTACTCTAATTTAAGAAACTAGAAATGTGTTAAATTTAGACTCATTTAGTGAATATTGTGACTTGTAAATTATTTAAATAAATAAAGAAAATAATTTTTGCATTTAAAACGTTTAAATAAAATGTCTCCTTCAGATTATAAATTATTTCAACACATTGTACAGACCAGATAACGTAAACCCTTCACATGATTATCGAACAAATAAAAATTGTATTAAAAAAATGCGTGCTCACTTAACACAATAAATGGAATACTATTATATTTTAATAACTTTTAAGTAAAATGGTGTAATATTGCTATACTTGCATTTTTTTATTGGATATATAGGGTACCTATTTAGATATACCCCAAATAAATATGTTTCATATACAGGGTCCTGCACCTCACCTCCCTTCTTCTATAGCTCACTTATTAATTAAGTTAGGATTTTGATATTTTGCAGACTTTACCTGTATCTATTTTTTAATTCAATAAAAGCTCCATTAAGGTTCTACACCATTTTCTCTTCTGCTAAAACCATCAGCATTAAAGATATTTTCTGTCTCCTGATGATGAACGTTTCTACGCAGGGACGAAGCCATGGGGGGTTGGGGGGGGGGGGGTTTCATCCCTACCAATAATTTCCAGTTGGGAGATTTGGTTGGAATTTTTGATGGACAGCCCGTGCTGAGACCTTAAAAGCTGTAAGCACCTCTCTTGAAGGCATAATCGAGGTCTTAGAAAATATAACTAAAGATCAAACAATTGATAATAAGAGCAAAGCCAAAGCTCTCGGCTTGTACAAACGCATATTATCATTTGATTTTATCTCCTGTTTATTTTTCTGTAAACATATTTTTTATAAAATGAAACTTGTCACAGAAATCTTAGAGCGGGATGATTTAAATTTAGTGGATGCAATGCAACTTATCTTGAGTACAGCAGAGAGTTTAAAAACTATAAGAAACAAGAAAAATGAAATAAATAACCTTATTGAATGTGCCATAGTTTTTTCGAATAAATTAGGATTTTCTCATATAGACGATTTTCATAAACACCATAGGCGTCGACTAATTCCTAAAAAATTGGATGGAAATAGAGATGATGCAGTCGAACTAAATGTTAAAGATTTTTACCTAAAAGAATTTGTCTGTGTGCTAGATACACTAATCCAATTTCTTGAAAATAACTTGTCTTCAGTATTGGGAAATATATCTGGTTTTGTCGAAGTTTTTAAATTTCCACTTAGCAAAGAAAATTTATTAATGAATTTATATATAGAAAAATTAGTGGCACTGTATCCTCCAAATTGTAGACCCGACGAATATGCCCTGCAAGACCAGCTAGAGGTCTTATTTATCATTTGCATGAAAAATTACACAAAAACCATGCAGGAAGTCATGGACGTCGCTGTCAAGTATAAAATACCACTTAAACTTAGATTTCAGTTGTGTCAATTAATTTTTACTGCAGGATATTCAACCGCAACTAATGAACGAAAATTTAGCCTCCTGAAATTTATTAAAAATGTTAATAGGTCCACAATGACCACTGATAGATTGGACTGTTTAATGGCTATCAAAAGCGAAAAGGATCTTGCACTTTTTGATAATTTAGAAATTGTAAAGCAGTGGACTAAACTAAAACAACGACGAATCCAATTAAAAATGTAACTGTGTGTGTACTAAGTACATATTAATAATATTTTAAAATTTAAGCCAAATGTGTTCAAAGAGTTTTCGGTTTACTTACAGTTTAATGTACTTAAATATATATCACAAATAAACCTTTGCTAAACCAGATGATCTTATTTATCAAGTTGGGAAATGTTGAATACTCTCACCCCCCCAATGGTCATGGCCTCGCTACGTCCCTGTTTCTACATTCGAAACATGTAGAGACCTCTAACAAATTTTTATTCTAATAAATTTTGTGGAGGATTTTAAGTTTTTTGTTTCTTTTCCATACTTTCAACTCCACTTTAAGCATGGACTATTTCTTCAAATATTATATAATAGAGTTTAAGAGTAAGGGCTTAGCTTCAACCTTAGCATCAAGAATTAAAAAAAAAATACGAATATGAAAAACAAAATACTTTGTTCCCTATTTTTTAAGCAGTTTTATTTTAAAATTAAGTCATATCAATTAATAAATTACTTACGCAATGCCTACAAAAGCAAATATTGACACCATTGATAACCTCCTTTTTACATCAGCTCTTATGAATATTCAGATAAAATTGTGCGCTAACTATAATATGACAGTACCTGCGAGAGTGCCTAAAACATTTTAAAATATTGGATCCTTAATCGTAAGTAGGTACCTAATTTTTATTATTCTTTTTATACCTATACATGATATATATAATATTATATTAAAATTGCACAATGTTGAATTACTATCGAAATATTAAATATTAAATATTCGATTATAAAAATGTAATCTAAGGGAACTTTGCTACTTAAATACTTAACAAGGCACAAAACAAAAAAATCACACCTCTAAATGCAGGTGTTAACATAAAAAAGTACCCTTTCTGCCGTTTGTCGTTTGTCGGCATCACAGGCCTATAAAAAAATACTATCACTATAATGGGTACCTACTTTCCATTTGTTTCTTTTTAAACAGCAAAGCAAAGTAAAAATTTTGTTTTGGGTTTGATTTTGGCCCCTTTATTTTTCCTTATTTATATGTTTATGTTGTTATTATTATGTTTGCTGATGATACAACTATTTTATACGTCGCTGATTCATATGAAATTATACAAAATTTTATAAATCATGATATGAAAATCTATGAATTATGGATGTGTAGTCATAAATTAACATTAAATTTGGAAAAATCCTCTTTTTTATGTATAGGAAAGAAACCAAATATATATAGAAGTGATTTAAAATTAAAAGTCGGGCATTTAAAACATCAAATAAAATTAAATTTTTGGGGTTGATAGTAATAGATGAAGCTATTATTTGGAGTGAACACATGCATTGAATATATTAAACAGAAAATAGTTGCACCAGTGGGGATTTAAAAAAAAACTCAAGTTTTTTTACTCGAAATTATATGTTACGTCCTGTTTATTTTGCTATTATTCACTCTCATTTACAATCTTTAACTTTAATATGGGGATAAACTTTTCAAAATTTGCTTAACCCTGTACAAGTTTACAAAATAAAGAAATTAAAAATATATATTGCTTGGATAGACAATATTCAACTAAACTTTTATATAAAAATTTTAATATTGTCAATTAAGGATATTCACTTAATGCAAAATATTGTTTTTGTTCACCAAATTATATCAAAAAATAAACAATCAAATATAAAGTTTAATTACAGACGTGACGTACATGATCATTTAACTAGAACTGTTTTCAATATTGATTTACCTTTAATACACACTAGGGCAGTTTAGAACTCCATTTATTATCAAGGTATGAAATTTTGCAACGAAATACCCCAAGAATTAAAAATTTTAAATAAGTATATATATTTTTAAATGATAACTAAGAAAATACTTAAAAAAGGGGAAGCTAAATTTTAAACTAAAAAATATTTAAACGTGCACTTATTTTATGATTAATTATTCTTTTCAAAATTATTTATAAATGATGTCTAAACGATATTATTAGTTATATTATTTTATTAAAAGAAATAATAATTGAATAGTTTTATACATACATATTTATATTTTTATTTTTTTTATTGATCGAATATTAACATTTTAAGTATTATTTTGACTTAACTTGTATTTTAATTAGTTATATTTAACAATTATATTTTTAGATGTTGTTATTAGTAGAGAATCCCTCATGAACAGATTTTGGGATTTAATTTGGAATATATTTAAATAAGTAAATTAAAATCAATTAAAAGATTAAAAAATCTGTTCTTAGCTAAGTTTTTAAGGGAACGCTTTGCGAACAACTTTGTATAGTTCGTATGGGAAATAGAGAGGAGCATACTTAACCGCGGCAAGGGGGAAGGAAAACATATTTTTATAACACGGTAGAATATTAGGCATATTTGAGCATTTGACTCAAATATGCAAACTTAGAGGTCAAAGAGGTTGTTTCCAGCACGTGGACGTAAACAACCTGATTGACCTCTAAGTTTTTAAAATGTGCAACTTTCTTATTAATTTTATCGATTGTAAATTAACCTCTTGCTAAGCTTTAAACCTCAGTACCCCACAAAACACTTTACTGAATGTAATTTTCGTAAAAATATTTCAAAAAGTTTTTTACTTCATTCTTTGATTTTAAATTTCAATTTTTTTACAGATTGTGATACTTTGATAAATTACTACTAATTTTATCCTTACAATGTCTTTTTGACAAATACTTAAAAATGTTTTATAAAAAGTTTAAATAATCTTTGACACTTTATTTTTAGAAAGGTTTTTTCTTCTTCCCCCATCAGTTTATTTGGTTGGTTTAGACCCCATTTACTGACTTCTCATATACTCAGTAAGTTTTAACTTTTATCAATTTCTCCATATTATGTCTCTTTTAAACATCATTTTTTAATTCCATAAAAGCTTTATTAAGGTCCTTCACCATTTTCTTTTCTGCTAAAACCATCAGCACTATAAAATATATTTTCTGTCTCCTGATGAACGTTTCTACGTTCGAAACATGTACATTAAATAATTTTATTCTATTAAATTTTGTGGAGGAAGACTTTTAGTTTTTTCTTTCTTTCCCATTTTAAATAAATGTTTAATAAAAAGAACAATATGACAAAATGCGTATTTAAAAAGACTTTGCCACTTTCGCCCCCTACGCCACTGGTACTCGATAAAAACAACCGTTTATTAGTATTATGCTATACCCGCAAAGAAAATATTTGATATTTTTCCTAACCTAATGAATTTTATTAAACTTTCCCTTCATTTACGACAAACTTCGGGATATTATGGTTGCTGGCATTATTTTAAGAGGAAAAGTTTTAATAAACTATGCTCTTTAACAGCTTCATTTCAGAATACAGAGTGACCAAAATTTAAAGAAAGGTAATTTTTAAATAATTAATTAATAAACGAGTAAAAATGTTTAGATTAAATTTGGTAAATTTGGGCTCTTTTGTATTTTTTGATATGGGGGATGCTTTAAAAAAAAATTTTTCACATAACACTGATCAAAATTCTTAGCAAAAAATAAAATATGGCTGCAGCAACACGCTTTATTGTTGGTGAACTCATTGTGACATCTATGAATTTAACGTAGCAGATTTAGGAAATCTGCTTATATGGCCTTCTTATAGTTTGATATTCAATGCGGTATGTAATATAGATATTTCCGACTTTTCGAAAGTGAAAGTATCATTCTATTGACTTTAACTTGCCAACCGAAAGTGCTTGTTTCGGCAACCGTCCGAAAAATAGATACTTCTCAGCAGGGGCGGTTCTAGACCCAAAATATTGGGGGGGCACCACATTGGCGCAGCCACAAATTTTGGTAGCCTTCGCAAGCAAATAACGCTGCAGCCCAAAATTTTTTAGGATCACGCCCAAATTGTATCAAATTATGTAAATAATAAAGCACCCGAAATTTTTTTTATCATTGGCATGAAATCATAAGTAGTTAGCAATTCGATCAGCGATAAATTTAGTATTAGGTTTCACGAAAAAATATGTGTATTATTTCAGTTTTCCTCAGCCGCATTGTAGGGACTTATATGATTACCTAACATGTAATTTATATAACATAGATATATAAATATTTTAATAATATTAACTTTATACTTAATCCTAAAAAAAACACATGCTGCCGTACTGGTAGTGGACGCGCAGCTTTACAGCGTTTGCATTTTTAAAGCCATCTCCTTCTAACTTATCTGAAACTGTTGGGGTTTTATAAATGAAATGTTTTGTCTCTCCTGATATTATATGTCTATGGGCATAACCAAAAATGTATTAAATTGAATGTATGCAGTTACAGTGTCGCATTAAATTAAAGGTTTAATACATTTTAATGCCTTTAATACTTTATATTATATTGACAACGTTGTCTACCACCGTCAAACAAACAAATTAAAATAATGATTCATATAAAAATGAAAATGAAAAAAAACTAACATAATTTTTATTTTATTTTACAGCTGCGAACAATGGAAGATACAGAAATTTCCGAAGAAGATATTCTCCTAGCAGTGGAACAAAAGTTGGGTACTAAAGACTTTAATATTCTATCAACCAACTTAAGTCCAGTAGGAGAAAAAGTTGGCATGCTTGGGGACCACGCTTATTTGACTGTCACGGTCTTCAAAAACTCCAGGAACAAAGAGCAACATGTACATTTTTTTGTTAAACTATTTCCGAAATCTGAAGCAGTAGCAACATTTGCTGTAGGTGCAGGAGCTTTTCAGAGAGAGGAGTTCTCGTATAAAATGTTTGCCGATTTCAAAAGTAAATGCATTAACATAATAGAAAATAGTATTGGGAGATGTTATATTAACAAACCAACTGAATACGTTATTTTAGATAATTTGGTAGAAGAAGGGTACAAAATGCCTGATAAAATGGAATATATTGACTATGATAGTCTACTGGTAGTTCTTAATTCTCTAGCCCAATTGCATGCCTGTTCGTTAATTTTTGAAGAAAAAATCTCCGAGGAAACGAATCAAACCTACAGAATTTTAGATGGAAACGAAGAAAAACTCAGGGAGACGTTATACTGCGACAGTGACGATTTTACCAATAAAGACACTATTGACGCAGGCTTTAAATGTATTTTGGAAGAAATCAAATTATTCGGATTTCCGGAAACCTTAAGTTCGGGAAGAAATTTTTTGGAGGCAACCGAGGAACTGTATCCAAAAATATATCAGTTAGTTAAGCCGTCGAACAAATATAGAAACGTATTGTGTCATGGTGATTTGTGGGCTTCAAATTTTATGCTTAAAGCAGATACAACTGGAAAAGCGTCTGCTTGCAAAATTGTAGATTTTCAAAGTGTTCGATATGTTCCTCCAGCGCACGACGTTCTATCTTTAATATATTTAACAACCTCCAGAGAATTCAGACAAAAACACATGTATGAAATTATAGGCATCTACTACAGCTACTTGGAAAAAATTCTTAAAGTAGCTGGCTATCGAATAAACGACATCATCCCTTTCAGCGAATTCATGGCGTCATGCGAAGAACAGAAATTGTTTGCAGTGATTTTCACGGTAGGAATTTTACCATTGATTTTGTGTGATAGAGATTATGTAGAAAATATTTTTGACGATAAAGAACTTTACCAAAAAGTATTTAGGGAAGATAGATCCGCCTTAGTTTTTCATAGTAAGAAGCTTTATAGTAGAAAGTATATGATCCGACTGAAGGAGTCAATTAAAGATCTGAAAGAGGCTTGTGAAAAAATGTATTGAGTAAATAAAGTTTTAATAAAACTACAAAAATAGTATTTTATAAGTATGTACTAATACGGTGCACCGCCCGACTGCCCATGCATGACTAGGGCAGATTATATGCACTTAAATTTAGCCAAAATATGCGCTTATATTGCGCCTTGTTTGCTTTAGACAGTTATATGCATTTTTTTACCAAATATGCATACTGGTATACATTCTTAATTTATTATAGTAAAATGGGGTAAAGAAACACATTGGGTTCTAAAAAATATGTTTATTTAAAAAAAAAATGAAAAAAAAAACAAAGAAAAATAGAAGTAAACAATTTTTTTAACCTAAAATTGTATAAAAGGCATTTATTACTAAATACTTTTTTAAATTTTCAACTAAAAAGGATTGTCTTCTATAAGTAAAAATATATTTATACAAAGAGAAGCTTCTTCTAACATCTACTGATGTAATCGGACAATACTGCAACTTAGATAGCAAAATATAAGGCCAAGATGCAACTTCGTTGGATGGTTTACCCGCAGGAATGTTTTTTACTGCAGATAAGTATATAAATCCTTCATTCTTTTTTACCGTTACATCCAATTTGTTCCTTACTTGACCTTCAACTTTACTGGGAATGTTGTTACATTTAGCGGAAAAAGTTTCAACAATACTAATTGAGTCACTTAAACTTACATTTCTACTCTCCAACGAGGATATTATGTCCGGTATAAAACTGAAATTAACCTTAATGAAAACAAGATCTTTAGCTATACTTGTACTTTTCAACAACTCTTTACTTTGCACATCACACTGCTAATCGTCATCTAAATCGAAAATTAGTTCTTTAATGGCTTCGAAATGCTCTGCGTAGAATATTGCGGCCTTAATTCATGTTCCCCATCGGGTAATTCAAATGTTGATCGATTTGGAACTTCTTTTTACAAACAATAATTTTTGTACAAGTTTTACAGAATACTTTTTCTCCACTAAACTCTAACTCTGGGAAATTTTTAATCCACGAAGACGTTTTCGTATTACAAATCGATATAAATACAGTTTGTTAAGCAGGTAATAATAACCCATTGTTAAGTGACAATAAACAACCCCTAACAATATTCCCGCAAACCCCGGAAATCCCCAATAAATACCTTGTGTATAACCAAAATGAAAATATAATTATTATAATCTTCAGATTGGAAAATCCCTGAAATAAGTACCGACCTGGAAAAAAAGTGTAATCACGTTTAACGTTTTAATTTTTTTAATAAAGCCGAAAACATAAAAATATGCAGAAAAAGAAAAGCACGAAGTCTTTCTCCACAATCTTTATTAATCGAAAAACTAGGCGAACCTAGTATTACATCGACATGTTTCGAGTGTAGAAACACTCATCATCAGGAAACAAAGTGAAAATTAAAATGCTGATGTTTTTAGCAAGAGAAAATAATGGTGAGATTGAGCCGTAATGGAGCTTTTAATGGTGTACAAGAGATGTAAAATTGAAAAATCAGAAGGTCAAAAATCAAGACTCCAGCATACTGAAGAGTCGAGGGTTAAGTGGTATGTGTAAGGGTTAGTGTCTTCAGTATGCTGGAGTCTTGATTTTTGACCTTCTGATTTTTCAATTTTACATCTCTTGTACACCATTAAAAGCTCCATTACGGCTCAATCTCACCATTATTTTCTCTTGCTAAAAACATCAGCATTTTAATTTTCACTTTGTTTCCTGATGATGAGTGTTTCTACACTCGAAACATGTCGATGTAATACTAGGTTCGCCTAGTTTTTCGATTAATAAAGATTGTGGAGAAAGACTTCGTGCTTTTCTTTTTCTGTATCATTTAACTCCACTTTGAGTATGGACTACTTCTTCAAAAATAAAAATATGCTCTTAAAATAATAGTTTATGAAAAATATGCATTTTATTATAAAATTGACAAAATATGCAAAAAATGCATATACAGTGTCACCAGTAAAGTCCGCATCATACGGGATTTTTTTTTATTAATAGCTTTATTCAAAATTTGACTTTGGCATCCAGTTTTGCTTTGATCGAGATGAAAATTACGCAAAAAAATAGTAGTCACGTGATTCGCATTATCTGTCAAATTTTAATTTTTTCCAAAAAATAATTCAAAAGTCGAAAATATCGAAAAAAGTTATTAAAAAAGTTTTTTTTAATGCAGTTTCTAGCTCACATGCAAAATTTTTTACCTATATTTTGTAATTGCACCACTTTTGCCAAATAAGACATAACGCAACCTACATAAAACTTCTCAGTTTTGACGAGCCTTTATTTCAGATACATTTTCTTTAAAGTAGCGCTATATTAAATATGTGTTTTTCTACAAAATCAAAATTGGGCTATTAAAATTTGGTCGCCTGTGATGCAAAGTTTATTTGTTTTTGACCCTGTATAAGGTAACTTCATAATTGTAGATTAAAGTATAAGTGGATATTAAGGTCTTTAAAACACGCGCAATTTTGCAAGCACGCCGGCGTAGCCGGAGTGCTTGAAATAGAGCAAGTGTTTTAAAGACCAGTTATCCACGAATACTTTACATTATTTCTTTTTATTGGTACACTTATTGGTAATTATATTACAAAAAATGAAAATAATAACTTAGTAAGTAAGTGAAATGGTCGAATTCGTGATCTGATATACCTGTCGTTGTCATGAAAATGAGGAGAACAAAAAATAACTTCCAATCTGTCACATAAGATTCATTGTTGTCACCGTTGACATTGGTTGTGTATATGGAGGACTTGAGGTAGGAGGCCGATCGCAATGCATTGGATTCGGTCCCAAATTAGCATCGGTAATTCAGCTTTACGAGTCGCTGTAAGATGGCGCGCGTGTTCGAAGTGGGCTATCAAATAATGGTTTCTGATGGACGCAATAACTATTTTTATTTAAATTAGTTCTTTAAGGAACAAATAAAGACTTTTATATGAATTTACACTTACTTTGTTATACTTATTAGTAAACTCGGCCTGTATAAAGTTCCAACGATGCTTGGTTTTTAAAATACAGGGTATTAAACATTCTAGCTATACCTTTGGAGCTAGAAAGAGACTTATTTGGCTGCGTTTTCTCTCTGAAAAAGATCCTGTCTTACACCCCGACACAAAGCAAACTCTACTTTTATAAATTGTACCATTATTCATTATAAATATGGAAATTAATTACAATACAACGTTATTTGTCTTGTCTTGCCTTCAAACATTATTTGTTATTTCGAAAAATAAAATGTTAATTGTCAAAAGTAAAATCACAGAAAAATAAAGGGTTTAAGTAAAAGTTAAAAACTATGGAGGATCTAGTTTTCCATATTAAAAACGAAGAAGAAGAAGACAACATCAGCCCACTTCGGACGCGAGAGCCATCTATCGGCCAATAGCGAACTAACCAAAAAACCGGGACAGAATTTGAAAATGCTGCCATTGTCGATCGGCCTCCTACCCTATAGTTCTCCATAGTTGTGTATTGCTGAAAAATATTTTATTTGACGTTAAAAGGTAATTCTGTCAAATCAATAATTAAAAAGTTGACATATTTAGACTTCACGTTTCACAGGTTGTTGATGTTGCCATGGTAACTTTAAAACACGCGCGTTTTTGAAAGTGGGATTTAAACACGCTGAGGCGTACTTTAAATAAGCGAAATAGGGTATCAATAAAAAAAATAATTATTTTTGAAAACGTAGTTTGTGCCTGAAAGTAAAAAAATAAAAAATAAAGTAAAGGGGTTTTAAATTAAATCGTTGAAAATAGATAAACTTTACGTTAAGTTAAACTAAAATTAATTTTCCACTTAATGAACACTTTACTGATGACACTATGTTATTATTTTTGTCTTAATATTAAGGTGTATTACTTTTAGACATAAACTACGTTTTCAAAAATACTTATTTTATGAAGTTACCTTATACAGGGTCAAAAACAAATTAACTTTGCATCACATGCGACCAAATTTTAATAGCCCAGTTTTGATTTTGTAGAAAAACACACATTTAATATGGCGCTACTATGGAGGTCTTTAGGAAGGAGTCCGATCGAAAATGGCTGTTCTTTAAATTGACGTCCCTGTTTAGTAGTTAGTTCGCTGTTTCCCGGTCGCGGCGCAGTGATCGTCAAGTGTTTGACTTTTTACAGGTTTTGATAGACGTCAGCGGTATTTCTAGCCAATAATTAATAAAATAAGCTTTATTAGATATAATATATACATATCTCAGCCTGTAGAGGGTTTTAGTTAAATACATTCAATAAAACAGTTGATTATCCCATAAGAACCCATGCATTTTACAGATTTAAAGAAACACATGCGCCCCTGACGGCCATTTTTAAAGCTGCTTTACCGATCCAAAACTTTGCCCGAAACCAATGTATTGCGATCGGACTCCTAACCTAAAGCCCTCCATAGGCGCTACTTTAAAGAAAATGTATCTGAAATAAAGCATTGTCAAAACTGATAAGTTTTATGTAGGTTGCGTTAAGTCTTATTTTGCAAAAGTGGTTACAAAATATAGGTAAAAAATCAAAATTATCTTATGCAGCTGAAATTTTGCATGTGAGCTAGAAACTGCATTTAAAAAAACTTTTTTTAATAACTTTTTTCGATATTTTCAGAAGTAACCCCACTTTTAAATTATTTTTTGGAAAAAATTAAAATTTGACAGATAATGCGAATCACGTGACTACTATTTTTTTGCTTAATTTTCATCTCGATCGAAGCAGAGCTTGATGCCAAAGTCAAATTTTGAAAAAAGCTATTAATAAAAAAAAATCCCATATGATGCGGACTTTACTGGTGACATATGCATTTTCCATATATTCCGCCTTTAGCCATGAGAAATCAAATATAAATTTTGCTACTCTGAAATACTGGCTCCCCTATTAAATTTACATTAAAATTATATTAGACTTTTTTGAAGGTTCCTGCATGATGGGACTCGCACACCAGTAGGTACCTACACAGTTCTTTTAATTTTTTTTATTAATATCGCTAACTAACTTACCTTAAAAAACAATAGACTATAATAATCGACCTAATATTTTATATAATATTTTTTATAATATTTTTTGTAGAAAATAATATCATTCACGCCTTAATGTTTATGTACAACATTTCTGATTAGTTATTATCGTAGTAATTATATGTGGCGCCTTGCAAAGAAATATGTAACCTATTTTTTTTAAGCTTTTGATTGGTCAATCAAACAAGACACAGAATCATGCCTTACGTTCTCTTAGGGATATATTTATGGGTACCTATTATATCGCCTGTTGGTTCATATGTAAAAGAATCAGAAATTATTAGTTTTGAATTTTTCTGTTAATTATAATTAAAAGATCGTAAACTGCTTAAGGTGTATATCATATTTTTAATAGCAACCCAAGCAACATCGAATAGTTTGATAAACGTTTACTAAACTAAAATTTCGTTTATTTTTGGTAATGGTATTGTTTTTAAACGTATATAATAAACGAAAATTTTTGAATACGTATAATAAACATATATGATCTACTACATTATAAAACTACTTTGGATAATCCTCTCGATTTTAGTACTACTATGGTGAAATTTAACTCCCTATCTAATTCATACAATTATTTAAACAATTTAAATAATTAATTACACAATTTTCTGTTAATTGTTTATACCCAATTTTTCGTAATGGTTTTATAGACGAAAACTATTGTCATTTATTACACGTTTTACATAAATATAATAATAGCATGGAACATTACCCTTAAATAAATGTATTTAATAAACTCTTTTTTTAATTCTGCAGATCAATGATTATTTGCATTGCCTGTAATTTATATTATATTATAAATATATGGTGGAATGCCCCTGTCCATTTCAGACAATTATTATTTGAAGAATTTGAATAATTAATTGCACAATTTTCTATTTTTTGTATATATAATTTTTCGTTATGGTTTTATAAACGAACAGTATTGTCGTTTATTACACGTTTTCCATAAATCATATTATTAACATGGAATATTATATTACCACTTTTTAACTCTGTAGGTCAATTAGGTACCTGTATTGCCGATAAGTTAAATAATATGATTAAATTGTTAACTTATCGCAGTGCTTTACGTAGTCCACATGACCTTAATTGCGCCAATCCCGAACGAATCCCGCTCGCTGGGAGCAGGTACAGAGTCGATCAACCAAACCCGAACAAACCCTTTCTTATTCTGTGGCTACTCATGCTGTGTATTATTTTCGAACGAACCCTTTCTTTTTCTGTGATTATTTTAAGATTGCATGTGGTTGCGAGCGCATCGCATAGCCATCTTGCATCATTTTTAATAATTGTGAAATGTATTGAGTTTTGTGGGAATTTTGCAACAAGTGAATAACTTCAACTTGATTGGGTAAGTAATATTGTTATTCTTTGGCCTTAAATAAACTCTTAATACCGCAATTTTGTTCTAGAAACACTTTTTTTCGTCCAAGGTCACAAGATTAATTATTGTACTTTCTGAAAGCCCTTTATCGAGCGGTTTAATGCCATCGTATTCGCTCACCTTTATATATTATTTACATTTATGAGTTAGGTAGGTAGGTACATATATTTTTCTTTTACAGGCATGCCAAAAATGTTATGTAAACGGATGCTGTGAAGCTAGCATTTCCTGGAAGATAATCTACAGTCGATTTAAGCGACCAGGTGGTGATAAGGGCAGTGCAAGACTGGCTGAAACTGGCTAAAAGTCGCCACACTTACAATAGCGCTACAAAATGACATGTAACAAGTACCTACTTAATACAGATTTCTTTTAATTCTATAGGTTTATCATTTATTTTGTAATATAATTATAGACATTGATGAAATACAGAAATAATACGTTTTTTAGCAATATTTATTATGACATTATGATAAACGTTTATAAAAGATTTGCCACTATCGAAAAAAATACTTTATTTCAGCAGAAATTAAAACGTTTAAAAAACGTTTTCATTTACAATTATATCACGTTTGGTATATGCAAAAAATAAACGTTTCTAATAAAGGTACAATAGAAGTCTACAATATACGTATATGATTTATTTTATGGAACATATATATATATACGTTTACGAAATACGAAAATCATACGTTTCTTAATAACATTTATTATAGGAATATAATTGGCGTTTATAATATATTTATCTGTAACGGAAAACAAACATTTATTCGGCGGACATTCGAACGTTTATTGAACGTTATGATTAACTAAAATTAAACGTTTGGTTCAGACAAAATAAAAACGTATAATAAACCATTCAGTGTTGCTTGGGAATAGTGTAAAAAGTTTACAATAAATAAATTAACCTAAAATATTTCACATATTTATTATTAGTTTACAAGCTAAACTTAACAAATTATCGTTGGGCAGCCAGCAGACAGATTTGTGCCCGAGGTAATACCTAACAATCTATCAGTTACGAACTGATAGTATAGGTTTTTAAAATGATAATTTTACCATTTTTGTTTTAAGGAATATTGTACATAGAGAAATATGATAGCACAAGGATAATGGTTTGAGCTAACTCGATGAGTAGATACTTGGCCAGATATGATACAGATATTTACCTACCGAAAGGTTTTTTAAGTAACAAAATAAAGACAATGTAAAGTTTTTAATAATACTTCATTGTCTACCACGTTCAAACAATACAAGGTATGTTTATTCCTACTGATAAAATGGTGAATTTTAAAAATAATTTTTGATTTTTTTGAAATTATGTCCAATTAATTCAGGTAAACAAACAAAGGGAATTATTGGTGTATTGTCATTGTTAAAAAATAAACCATAATACGAATTTTAAATCAGGGATGCGTTATTACTTACAAAGGTTATAAAAAATTGGCGTTTTGACTTTATTTCTGTCCTAAAGTTAAAATTAAAAACTACCATTGGTCCATTTCTGGACATGAAGGAGCCTTTTTCTCTACTCCAATAATTAACTAACCAGACACTTTGATTGTAACATGAATTACAACGCCAGAAATGATTTACTCACAATCGAAGGTACCTTATTAGTAAATCAAAAATGAAAAGCTAACAGGCCCACTTTGATTATGAGAAAATAATTTCTGTCATTGCCATTAATGTCACAGTCTAAGTTGACTGGTTAATTGCTAATTAAAAATCACAATTTCAAGTAAAAAAGGTTCCTTTATTAATTAGTGTCGTAAAAACAGTTTGTAGGATAACAATAGGAAAAACATCAAAAGAAAAGTACACAACAAATTGAGTCAAAGCATAAATTGACACTTTACAAGTCACCACTTTTACACAGCTCAACTAAATCTTCAATCAGTCCTCTAAGAACAGTCTTATACAGAGCATCCTTAAGCCCCATATCAACTAGTTTACACCTATATTTATTCAAATAGTAATGTGTTTGTTCATCGCTTGAAAAAATATCCTCCCTTAACTTTGGCGATATCATTGTAACTGGCGAATAAAATAAGGCCTGCATCACTGCTTGCGATTTCATATATCTAAGGCTATTCTCAAAATCCTCTCTTGGGTAGACATTTTTTATGTCAAATCCAAAGTCGTTTATATTCTTGGACAGTTTTTTATAATATTCATCGCATAATTGCATGGAGTACTGGTTTCTTTCTTGCTTAGTACAACTTTGATGTAAAAGGAACAACAAATCATGAGTAGGTGGACAATATCTCAATATTTGAAAGTCGATAAGACTTGCGTTCTGGCAAATTCCTGCATTATTATATTTAAATAATATGTTTCCCACATACATATCTCCGTGACAGATTGTATTTTTAAATTTATCTGACTTGGTTATTTTTTCAAAATGTAGCTTCCAACCTTTATTTACCTTATGCAATAAAAATTCATCAGAAAAATCTTTAGTCAATTCTGGAAATTTGGTTGCTATATACAATATAGTATGCAGTCCCACATCAAAGTTGGGTTTCATAAAATAATCATCACCGGGGACAAAAAAGGCTTCTTGAAGAAATTCTGCGTAAAGATCATGCACCGTTACAGGTTTTCCTTCTTTTTGGGACAGCATTTCCTCCAAAATCATAGTGGCGGAATGGAAATTAGCAATCTTCTGAACAACTTCGTGAAGAGCATCATATTTTAGTTGGATATTTGGAGTTAAACCTTCAAAGCCATTAGCGGCCATGTCATCCAAAATAAGAACGTCGTTTATTCTTGAGAAATAGCATCTAGGAGCAAAATTTAGAAGAGGTTTTAATCCGTACGTTTCCAACAACGGCATGTAGATCGTATAAAAGAATTCTTCCTTTTTAGAAGGTCCTCCTAGAACCATCTTTTTCATTAATTCTGTTGTGGGAGTTAAAAATTTGGCAAACAGATCAAACTGTTGCGTATCTCCATTGATGTCAACTAAGATTTTAAGGTTAAAATATTCTCCAAGGTGACCATTTTTTTGACTTAACGGTATAAGTTGATAACATTTAAGATTAAAATCACTGGAATCAATTTTATTTTTAACCACTTCATAGATATCTTCCTGATTTATTCTCGGAAACTTGAAATAGGAAGCAATATTAGCAAGCAATTGCTTCTCATCATCTTCCAGTTTGGATCTCTGAGAGGCTAATTCCAGCTTCACTAGTGGTAAAATAATCTTTATTTGTTGACCATAACTAGCTTTATCAATAGTTTGTTCACACTGTAAGTTCTGGAGAGTTTTACATAACTCTTCGTAGTACAATGCTACAAGGTTTTGGAAGTTAATCTGTCGAAATGTATCATTAGAAAGAGTAAAAATTTCCACTAAAGCGTCATAGGCAACAGGCATTTGTTTTTTATTATGTTTGCTTTGAGTTAAAATATCAGATTTTACAAGTTCTGTTATGGATTTCTCAAGATCAGTAATTCTTTGCTCAATGATGGATTTGTCATAGGTTTTAAAGAAATCCAACGATATTACAGCTTTCTCTATTTCTCTAAGGTTACACTCACCAGCTGCAATTGGATTGGTCTTTTCTTTTCGATTGGTTATCTCGATGGCATGATGTCTGGCGAGTTCTTTCAAGTTATTAGTTAGAAACTCCAGATTGTTACTTTGTTTACTGTTCATGTTTTTTTTAAGAATGTAAACATACGAGAAGTAAACTTTTTATTTCGCACTGTACGTTTCGTAATAAATATTAAAAACCATACTAAAACTATGTTTACTAGGTGGCTGGTTACAAACTGCTTTAAGTTGATGTAATTACAAAGTAAATAGCTGCAAATCAACTAGACGCTTAATTATACCACCAGCTGATGATTATGATGTGTATGTAAATTATTATGGCGCGACTACTAACATAATACATTGGACCTTGGACGTTGACTTGTTTATTAAATATCAACAACAAAATTCGGTTACAATTTTTAAATAAATACATGGTGCTCACAAAAATTTTCAGCAAAGCAAAATGTTTGTCTGTTGATTCAAAGTTTTTGATACGGATGAATGAAATTTTGTATATGTATTTGGTATAGTCTGTAAATTATTGTTCATGGATAGAGGCCACAAGACGAAAAATGGACCAATACTTTCATTGTTCGAAAAAAAAAATCATTATTGGTAGGTTAGGTTAGGTTTACCAATCATAATTATTGTGTACCTACTTCCTAGTTGTGCAACTGGTAACATTATACAAGGAAATAACTTATAAGACTCGGGGAACAAGTTTTAACTAGTTTGTATTCGCGAACGAATTGTTTAAACACGATGGATCACCAGATGAGTAGAAAGTATTTATTAGATTATTAATGAAAATTTATTTCCTTCCAAAAAGTACGTGGTCTGTGGGCTAATTAACAGTGCTACCAGTAGTAATCTCGATCCTTCACCATAACATGAATTGCCGCTACTAGATCTAAAATTCACATTTCGCATCACTTATTGGTTTTTCAATTTTATTATGTTTCAATATTTTCCAGCCGTTGCTATACCGTCACAGAAAAATAGTAAATTATTAACATATCGCAAATTTTTTTAAGTAAAGGCGTTGTCGATTTACTGTGACCTGTGTTCGATTGGCAAATAATCACTGTTCCCCCATTACCGTCAAAGTGATTCCAAGTGAACCGGGGAAATTGCAGGATCGACAAAATAAGATCAGTTTTTTTGTTTTGTTTACTTTATGGTTTTGGAAGTTATACTTAGTTCCATTCTGTCCCTGTTTTTAGATTTTCGTCGGTTATTTATTAGTATCTTTTAATTATGTATTTTTTAAAGAAAATTAACACTGTGTACCTACTGTGTAATATCTAGGTAAATACTATTTGCTTTACGTATATATGCACATGACGTATGCTCCGACAGTCAAGCTGCCCTAAAAGTCATGTGTAAACCAAGAGTCACAACCAACCTTGTCAGCGAATGCGTAGATGCCTTGGAGAGACTCTCGAGGAGGAAAGAGGTAAACTTGGTCTGGGTCCCCGGACACGATTGGGTTCAGGGCAACGAGACGGCGGATGAACTTGCCAGACGTGGAGCTGAGACCTCATTCCTGGGACCAGAGCTTGCTATTGGAATATGATATAAATAACTAAAAAGCAGGTAGGATCTGCACTAAACGAGTGGGCTAGACGCCGCTCCAAGGAGCAATGGCGGATGGTTCAACGGTGCAGAAAAGCTAAGGATTTCATAGCCTGACCGAGCAAGGCTAAGCTAGAATGGATTTTAAACAGAAGACGATATGTCGTAAACCCCTTAATTGGGATACTGGCCGGACACTGCAAGCTGAGGAAGCACCTAGCACTGATTGGTGTCGAAAAGGACCCAATCTGTGCTCGATGCCTGAAGGAGGAAGAGACCCCGCTGCATTTTCTGGGCACCTGTGAGGCCCTGGGAAGACTCAGGCATCAGGTACTGGGATCGGCGGCTCTCCAAAAGGAAAAAATCACGGCCCTAGCCTGGAGCGACATACTTGACGACATAAGGAGGTCGGGACGTTTTGGCGGGGGCCAAGGTGATTAGAGTGACTGGGGGAAGACTCTGGGGTAGGCAAAAAAGATCATCGCCGTTGGTCTACTTGCTAGGTTTCGGAACCTCCCTTCAATTACTACTACTACTACCACTACTACTACTACTACTACATTTCCTTTTCGTGAATGAGAAGAGTGGAAATAAAATATGTTAAAGATGTCTTTCTTTAAGCCCCCTTTATAAATTACTACTGCGCTACTCTCTGACTACTTTTTGAAAATGAAATGAGATTAAGTCAAAATCGAAACCCAAACGAACAACTGACATAATAATTCGATTCGTGTTTCACCTTGGATCACTGATTTTTAGCTTAAGAGTAAAAGCTATATTTTTATGGCACGTCTGCAGGTTTGCAATTACAGACAAGTCATAAAAAGTTGCTTTTACTCCGAATAAAACATACTATTTTTAAAAAAATAAAAATATGAAAACATAAAGACACAAAATGATATATTTTATTCATGAGAACACAGTCTCACTATTGGCAACGAAAGTAAAAAGTAGGTACTTTTTCTTCCGCTGCCAATAGCAACCGCCTTCTGACAAAAAAAAGCAAAACATTAACGTCTAAGAATTAGTAGAAAAATATCAGGTTTATTGACGTTTGAAGAAATAGTTATTTTGCCGTAATAATAATATAATAATAATAATAAAGTGATACTTTCCCGGCACGCGACTGGAGTTGACCCGAACGAGGCGGAGCAGAGTTCGGGCAAGCGGTCAAGGGCGGCGGAAAAGACACTTTACGCATGAGTTAGAAACATTATTTTTTCTACGATCGTATAGATATACAAAAAAGTATACATACTTATTTTCCAAAAATTATTTTTCCTACAGACGTGTGGAAAAATCAATTTTCCGCACTGATATCCGTGCGGAAAATTAATTTTTCCACACTAGTGCGGAAAATTTTTTCGGCACGTTTATGTCAAAAATCCGTGCGGAAAATTGGTTTTTTCACACTAGTGCGAAAAAAATTTTCGGCACGATTATGTCAAAATCAATAATATATCAATTATAACTTGTAGTTATTACTTTTTTACTGAGAATTAGTTACTGTTACATATTATGTATGTGAGTGTTATAGTTAATTAAAAATTATTAAATTTCTTTGAAATACGTGTTACTTATTTCCACACGTCTGTAGAAAAACTATCGTACCTGACACGTGCGAAAAATGTTTTCCCTGCACTGCGGCAGACTCGTGCGGAAAAATTCATTTTCCGCACTTGTTAGGTAAATAGCTATTATTTCAACATATTATAATATACAGTGTCACCAGTAAAGTTCGCATCATATGGTATTTTTTTTTATTAATAGCTTTCTGCAAAATTTGACTTTGGCATCAAGATCTGCTTTGATCGAGATGAAAATTAAGCAAAAAAATAATAGTCACGTGATTCGCATTATTTGTCAAATTTTAATTTTTTTCAAAAAATAATTCAAAAGTGGGGTTATTTCTGAAAATAACGAAAAAAGTTATAAGAAAAAGTTTTTTTAAATGCCGTTTCTAGCCCACATGAAAAATTTCAGCTGCATAAGATAATTCTGATTTTTTACCCATATTTTGTAAATTGCACCACTTTTGCAAAATAAGACTTAACGCAACCTACATAAAACTTCTTAGTTTTGACAATACTTTATTTCAGATACATTTTCTTTAAAGTAGCGCCATATTAAATGTGTGTTTTTCTACAAAATCAAAATTGGGCTATTAAAATTTGGTCGCATGTACAGGGTTATCGGCCACATTTTGACCAATAGGTAACTTTTTTATTTAAAGTTTTTCATATATAGTTTAAATGTAACATTTATAGGTCCTTTTGAGAAGCGCCAGTAAAAGTAGGTTTCGGATATACAGGGTTCCCCATTACGAAATGTCAGAACAATGTTACTTTTTTTAAACGGAACACCCTGTATATTATTGAATTTTTAGATTCTCCAGACAATTCTAAGTATATTTCGTGTATAATATCCTATACCTATCTTCAACAGTTTCCGAGATCATAATTGAAAATCGGATTTTCTTTTATTATTTATTTCAATTTAATTAAATTAAACAATGAATAAAAAGTTAAAATGAAATAATTGAAAAGTAAAGAAATGAACTAATTCGTTAATAAATGCTCAAAATGGCCTCCATTTTCTTGAACGCAAAGTCGGTAACATTTTTCTAAGTTCTTCACTGCATCGCTTACCATAAGTGGATCGTTTTTTATAGCATTAATTGAGATTATAAGTGCGTTCTGCAAGACTTCGATGTTTGGAAATGTTGGATTATTGTCAAAGAGACTGCCCTTAATCGTACCCCAAAAAAACCTGTCCATTAAAGTAAGGTCTGGGCTGTTTGGGGGCCATTTGATGTTTCCATATCTTCCTATCCATCTAGGATATTTACGGTTTAAATAATTCGTTACATTTTGAACGTTATGTGGAGGAGCCCCATCATGTTGCCAAATCAACCTGTTCACGTGAACTAAAGGGATCTCTTCCAGATATTCTTCAATTTCGTTGTTTAGGAATTGAAGGTATCTTTCTCCCGTTAAGCTCCCTTCATATAGTAAAGGCCCCAAAATAATATTATTTGTAATACCACACCAAACGTTAATGGATCTTCGACCAGACGACTTTATAATTTTTGTTTGATGCGGATTCGTTTGGGACCAATAGTGGCAATTTTTTCTGTTAAAGATCCCACTTGTTGATAAATTCGATTCATCGGTCCACGCAATTTTATAAAAAAAATTTGGATTTCGTTCCAGCTCCCGCAGCATAATTTGGCAAAATTGTAGTCTTTCCCGCTTATTATCTTCGCTTAAAAACTGAACCTTGGTGAATTTAAAAGGTCTGAATTTATATTTTTTCAGCGTATTTTGTATTTTCCAGTATTTTATATCCAAAGTTTTAACAGCAGTGGGAATGGAATGTGTTGGATTTTCTAAAAAATAATAAATAATAACTAAGAATAATAAACATATCAAGTTAAAATTTTACCTTGGAAATATAATAAGACATTAAGCTCTGTATTTTCATCCACACCACGATAAGCCTTCTTCCTCTGCAATGTTTTAAAGTATTGTAACTGCTTAAATACATTAACAAAAGTGTTTTCAGTTGGTGTTTGACGGTTTCTGTATTCTCTTTGGTATATTTCTTTTGCCAAACGCTTATTTTTATTACACTTTATGTAAAACTGTAAAATATTAAATTTTTCTTGTTCTGTATAGCCCATCTTTATACAGAATTATGATTGCGAAACGTAAAAACTTTTAGAAAAAATGAAAGTTAATTCTGTTTCTGTCATAATATGATTTCAAGGTAATATGATAAAAACAGTAATAATAGCCCAATTTAAGTCCGAAAATCCGATTTTCAATTATGAATATCTCGGAAACTGTTGAAGATAGGTATAGGATATTATACACGAAATATACTTAGAATTGTCTGGAGAATCTAAAAATTCAATAATATACAGGGTGTTCCGTTTAAAAAAAGTAACATTGTTCTGACATTTCGTAATGGGGAACCCTGTATATCCGAAACCTACTTTTACTGGCGCTTCTCAAAAGGACCTATAAATGTTACATTTAAACTATATATGAAAAACTTTAAATAAAAAAGTTACCTATTGGTCAAAATGTGGCCGATAACCCTGTAATGCAAAGTTTATTTGTTTTTACCCTGTATAAGGTAACTTCATAAAATAAGTACTTTTGAAAACGTAGTTTGTGCCTGAAAGTAAAAAAATAAAAAATAAAGTAAAGGGGTTTTAAATTAAATCGTTAAAAATAGATAAACTTTACGTTAAGTTAAACTAAAATGTATTTTCCACTTAAAAAACACTTTACTGAATACACTGTGTTCTTTTTTGTCTTAATATTAAGGTGTATTACTTTCAGACAAAAACTACGTTTTCAAAAATATCTCTTTTATGAAGTTACCTTATACAGGGTCAAAAACAAATAAACTTTGTATCACATGCGACCAAATTTTAATAGCCCAATTTTGATTTTGTAAAAAAACACACATTTAGTACGGCGCTGCTTTAAGGAAAATGTATCTGGACTAAAGCCTTATCAAAACATGTAGGTTGCGTTGGGTCTTATTTTGCAAAAGTCGTGCAATTCACAAAATATAGGTAAAAAATCAAAATTATCTTATGCAGCTGAAATTTTTCATGTGGGCTAAAAATACCATTTAAAAAAACTTTGTTCATTAACTTTTCTCGATATTTTTAGAAATAACCCCACTTTTGAATTATTTTTTGGAAAAAATTAAAATTTGACAGATAATGCGAATCACGTGACTACTATTTTTTTGCTTAATGCATCTCGATCGAAGCAGAACTTGATGCCAAAGTCAAATTTTGAATAAAGCTATTAATAAAAAAAAAACCATATGATGCGGACTTTACTGGTGACACTGTATAAAATTGAAACAACAGCTCGGAATTTCTATTTTCTGCAGCCTTCAAAATGGCTTCGGGAAGTTCTTCGTCGGATGAATACAATAAATATTGATTTGATTCGCTTTAATTTAGAAAAATACTATACTGTCACTTCGAAGCCGCTTTTTAAACAACTTTGACGTTTTAGTAACAATGACACGGCTTGGTAATCATAGCAAATGATATCAAACCAGCCGTCACATGTTGGTTTAATAGTTGTTTTTATGACATGACTATGGAGAACTATAGGGTAGGAGGCCGATCGACAATGGCAGCATTTTCAAATTCTGTCCCGGTTTTTTGGTTAGTTCGCTATTGGCCGATAGATGGCTCTCGCGTCCGAAGTGGGCTGATGTTGTCTTCTTCTTCTTCGTTTTTAATATGGAAAACTAGATCCTCATTAGTTTTTAACTTTTACTTAAACCCTTTATTTTTCTGTGCTTTTACTTTTGACAATTGACATTTTATTTTTCGAAATAACAAATAATGTTTGAAGGCAAGACAAGACAAATAACGTTGTAGTGTAATTAATTTCCATATTTATAATAAATAATGGTACAATTTATAAAAGTAGAGTTTGCTTTGTGTCGGGGTGTAAGACAGGATCTTTTTCAGAGAGGAAACGCAGCCAAATAAGTCTCTTTCTAGCTCCAAAGGTAAAACCCTCTAGCTAGAATGTTCCTGTATTTTAAAAACGAAGCATCGTTGGAACTTTATACAGGCCGAGTTTACTAATAAGTATAACAAAGTAAGTGTAAATTCATATAAAAGTCCTTATGTGTTCCTTAAAGAACTAATTTAAATAAAAATAGTTATCGCGTCCATAAGAAACCATTTATTTGATAGCCCACTTCGAACACGAGCGCCATCTTACGGCGACTCGTAAAGCTGAATTACCGATGCAAATTTGGGACCGAATCCAATGCATTGCGATCGGCCTCCTACCTCAAGTCCTCCATAGACATGACTTTAAAGAAATGTACAGGGTTATATAAAAATATCTTCATTATTTTATATTTTCAAAAAATTTAAAATACAACAAAAAGCTAGCAAAGAGGTAGATTTTATTAGATGGACTATTTCGGATTTCGTAAATACTTATTTACCCAATTTTACAATTATTACTTCCGAGGTAAAAAACTATCTAATAAGGTCAAAATTTGCATAACTTTAGTGACATTTTCAAAACTAAAATGCGTGCGGGAAAATGGGTTAAAACGCACGGTCGTAGAAAAATAGTATATTATACACGAAAAAAGTAATATTTTAGCTCTCGGTGTACTACCTATATGTTTGTTTTTAAAAGTAAACTTTAAAAGAAATAGTTATTGCTTGTTGCACAAAGCTGCCATCATGTACGTAGTCTCTGGGCTATTCTTGAACGATGTTTTTACGAAAAGGTACAAACCTTTTATAGTATAAATAGATTAGTTTAAACTTTATTTTTAAATAGAAAAAAACTTCGTAAACAGTTAAGTATCAAAAATGTCTTCAATTATGTCTACAACAGCTATTTTTTTTTTAATAGGACACTTAATTCTTGCACTATGATATAAATTTAAAAAAATAACTAATTTGTCCCGAGATATTAACTAAGGTTTTAAAACGACGGTAAAATATAACAACTTGAAAATTTTAATTTAATATAATATTTAATAATTTTTTATTACCATACTATTAATCTGCTAGAAACAATCTTTCAAACTCTGCAAACCGCATTAAAATCCGTGATGTCGTTTTCAAATTGCAGACTAGTGATAAAGGTGTTAAAAAAAACAATTTGTCGAACTTGGTGAGCAGTTTAGTTCAAAAAATTGTTCCAATTTTCAGAAAAAAACTATAATATTTATAAAATAGGTTTAATTCTAACCACAGTCTTAAGGATTAATACAAACATCATACAAATCTTGAACAAGCCCTTTTAAATATAGCGTACATTCATCGAGAGGAGATAACAAATATTTTTGGACATATTCCTTTCGGTTTTCATAAAAATAATATTTTAATTTAGCATTATCGAAAAACACTTCTTCTCGTTTTTCCTGCGACACTCCAATTACTTGACCGTAGAAAATAGCCGCTAGAATCATCACTGGTTTCATATACTTGACACACTCTGTAAATTCTTCAGGGGTGTAGAATGTGTCAATATCCAAATCAAATTGACACATAATTTTTTTTAATTCTTCATAATACTCCCCTAAAAGTTGGTCTAAATATTTATCTCTAACATCCTTAGTTGTACTACAATAAGCTAGCATCAGTATATCTTCGGTGATTGGTGCGTATCTTAAGGCTTGAAAATCTACCATAAAACTGTCCTTAACCGCATGATTTTGATCATGTTTTGAGAGGATATTGCTGGCATAAAGATCTCCATGGCACACAACATTTCTAAATTGCTTAGCGGGGAAAATTACTCTTTCCAAAAATACCTCATAAATAGCATTCACTCTTTTATGAAACTCATCTTTAGAAATTTCTTGTGGAATATCTCCAAAACCGTCGATAAGTTCATCTAAACCTGGTTTAGCCAGAATAGCACTTAACGGTGTCATGGGCAAATCTTTGGGATTTTCAAAAAGCCACTCCTGCATATATTCCTTATACATACCGCCCAACCTAACAGTTTTGTCTTCGCTTTTGGACATGCGATCTTCTAATATAAGGGTGCAAGCATGAAACTTGGCTGCTTTTAAAAATACTGATCTTAAGACATCATAGCCAAGCTTTGCATTGGTTTTAACACATATGAAACCCTGATCGACCAGATCGTCCAAGATAATAACATCATTTAGTCTGTCAAAGTAGCAGTTTGGAGCAAAATCAACCAGCGATTCCATTCCGTATTGCTGGAACAGAGGTATTAAAGTTCTAAAAAAAAATTGTTCCTTTAGTGACACTCCAGAGAAAATAATAGAATTAAAATCGGAATTATCTGTGCCTATGACTTTTGTAAACATACTAAATTTTTCCGTTTTGTCAGCAAATATGACTTCAGACTTCAAACTAAAGTACTGCCCGATGTGCCCATTTCTTTGATCAAGATGAACCAGCTGATAGTTAGTAAGCTGAAAATCTGTACTTCTCAATTTTTTCGAAATAGCTTCTAAGCAATCTTCGTAGCTTACTTGATGATATTCTAGAGAATATAAAATATTCTTCAATAGTTCTTTCAAGTTTTTCTCTTCCTCGATCGATTTTTCTTTTTGTATTAAGTATGCTGCCGTTTCAAACTTTACTGCGGCAAGGAGTACCTTGACATGAATTTCAAAAATATTAAAATCAAAAGTCTTCACCATAGTATTGTCAATTTTTTTTAGCAATTTAATAAACGTTTCATAATATAAACTTAGTAACGATTTCAAATGATGTTGCCTAAAATTTGCGTCGCTTAGAGCAAAAATAAATATTAATGCATCGTAGACTGGTGATTTTAATACCTCATTTTCTAAATCCAGAATGACGCATTTTTCAGAAGCTTTTATAAAGACGTTGTTGGCAAATACACTTCCTACACTTTTAACTAATAGGCTATTTTTAGAAAGATCATCTATTGCGTCTTGAAGACTGGAAATTACGCCATTTAGTTTATCTTTATCTAAATCCTTGAAAAGGTCTAATTGAACCACAGTATTACAGAAATTTTTCACAATAAATTGGCCAATTTTTGTAGCTTTTTCTTTTGTCTTTGCCAAGTAACTCACTTGAAATTCGGCTAGACTTTTTAGAATTGACTTTAGATTTTCTATGTTGTTTTTAAAAGGATAAAAAGTACCTTTTTTTAAAAATCCGAGATAGACATCGTTGTTTTCATCTTGAATCGTAAAAACATTTTCTAAACTTTCACCATATTTGATTTTTTTCTCACTTAAGTCTTTAGTATTCGACATTTTTATCATATAATAGTCCAAACCAGTATCTTCGTTTCTAGCTGCAATGTTAAGGACCAAGATTTTATCGTTTCGCTCATACTGTTGGACAGAACACTCAACATTTTTGTTATCTAATTTTAAATTATTTATAAATAAATCTGAAAGTGATTTTTCACTAAATGTAAGTAGTGATGCCATTATAACGTAAATGCTAGTGATTGGGATGATACATTTATATCATGTTGGATTCTGATTACCGTATCTTTATTAGAGGAATGGGCAAAACAACTCGGTTACGTATTTAACAAACATAACGTTTTTTTCGGTTACTCTTGTCTCTATATAGTACTAACGTATTAAATAAGCTAGTTTAGATATTAAATCGCCCAAATTTAGTTGCGTTTATTTTTAGTTTGGCATACTTTTTTCGTGTCTTCATGATATTTACCCCTGTTTTAGGGGTAGAAACCGCCTTTTTACTTTTTAATATATGTATGTATTGTTGTAAAAGGCAGAAAAAAGGGAATACGATCCACTATTTGCGTTTGCACTTCGGTTCAGAAAAAAAAAACTAGCCATTTTAGCAACAATTCATACTACAATTTGTTGTTTACATGTTATTGATAAGGTTGTTTGTCAGTGGCGGCTCGTGACTAGAGAGTCAGGGGGGGGGGCTGGCTTTAACTAATGCGGATAACTATGTAATCAAATCATTTTTTGTTAACCATACCAAATGATAACACTAACAAATATTACATTTTAAAGTGAAAGTCAAATCTTCGTTTTTTTCGGAAATAAACTTCTCGGTGACTTTGTTATTAAAATTATCCATGTCCCAAACCATCGTTTCGATTAACAGCATTGTTAATCTGTCTTTATCCATAGAATTTCTAAGAAATGTTTTGATTAACTTTAGGGTCGAAAAACATTTTTCTGTTTCTGATGTAGTCATTGGAATGGTAACCAATAATTTCAAAACCTTTACAATTTCCAGAAAAACTTTCTCGTTGTGAATTTTAATTTCATCAGCATAAGCACTACTTAAACAAGTTAAAATACTAGTTTGTCCTAACATCTGAAAACTTACCATATTATGACGATGTTTTGCACTATTTTTATGTTTTTTTATTTTCTCTGAAAGATGTTGTAAGTCCTGCACCCCATTTTTAGTCCAATTATCATCCCCGCCAAAAAGAAGACACACGAAACAAAAAAAAAAAGAAATTTTGTCCTCACAACCGCATATCCAGGATATTTTATTATATATTTCTTTGTCAAAGTTACGCGTAAACTGTGCCTTACTTTTACATTTTGATTGCACTTGTACTATGTTCAATATTACAATATTGGTAGTGGCCGCCCTGCATTGTTTAAATCAAGTTTTTCACTTAAGCTCAGATAACTAACCACAAGCTTCTGTAAATCACTGACCTTCATATTAGACGAAATTTGCCAACTTTATAACTTAACCAATAAATCAAATCAAAACAAATAAACAAAACATCATGCCGCGGCCTCGACAGGTTGCATCGCCAGTTTCTTTATTATACCGTGGCCAGAGTCATAAGATATCGATTATTCTACCGTGGCATCGCGATTCCCGAACAGCTGTTTTGGGCGCGGAAAATTGGAGCTCATCCGTGAAGCTCGTTGTGCGATGTGTAGGTGACGTCACGCCTTCGTAGTCATGACAACCCATCGAGAAGCCGCGTTGAATCGGGACGAATAATCGGTCGTCCGCGCGCCCTGCGCTTAGTATCACCTTGAGAGCTCGCAACTCGCTTTGTCTATGAGCATAACGTGCCCGTTGGAATAGGGTATGTTTGGTTTGAATTATTTTAATTGATTGCTTACATGCATTGCGTTATTGGTTTTTTAAGTAAAGTATTTTTGGATTCTGTTTGAAACAATTGCAGGGAGGGCGGCGCCCCCAGAGCCCTTCATTAACGAGCCGCCACTGTTGTTTGTTTACTTGACGCGCCGCATTCCAATTGTCACTTTATTTTCGGTTTAAAAGAAGTTAATACTTATCTGTTGTAATATTTTGTGCTTTCTAAACTGTTACTTTACAGTACAGTTGGTTATTTAACCAGTGGCGGCGATAAGGCCCCCGCAAGCCCCTCAACGCGGGGGGGCCCAGAGCTTCGTTTTACTTGCTCTTCTAAGAAAATTCTATTACTCCAGTTCGGCAACTTGCAAGAGAAAATAACATAAGCCATGCGTCTGCATTCAAGTTAATGAAATCATGTCAACTGCGTCCTTCTAAAATGTTAATGGCACACAACAAGAGTTACTGGAAGATGATCCGGACCGCCCGCGCCGTCTTCAGTTTTGTGAAGTGAGGATGAATGCACTTGATCAGCATTTAGTAGATTTGGACCGGATTATTTTTAAAGTACTTTTGTACTAAATGGTGAAGTCAATAAACAGAACTATATCGATATTGGTCCGCATAAAATCCCGCATCCGCATATTGGATGCGAGAAATACACACCCAGCTTCCGCAAAAACTAAATGTTTGGGCAGGCATAATTGGCGACCGTGTCATTGGGCTAATATTCCTTGAAGGTAACTTAAATGATCATCCCTAACTGGATTTTTTGCAAGGAGAACTTTTTCCAGCTTTAACTGCTTTTCCTCACCATGCAGAAGCATCTTTATGATGATCGAATATGGTTACAGCAGAATGGTGCTGCTAATAAATCGGGAAACAGATAACAAAGCTTGCCGTAGAATTATCTTTTTAAATTGATGCCGTGGATCCAAGATCGCTTTCTAAGTTTGTCCTCAACCTCAACCTCAGCAGTGTGTCTTTATCAGAATCAGAAGAACTACTCATTTTAGTTTACTTTCCGCCCTATACGGCACGTCTATACACGCTAGGGGTGGCTGCTCGATACTGGAACTGATCCGGTGGAACTGATCACTGGGCCTGGATTTGTGGAACTGATTCGGATCAAAATTGTGTGCAGGTACAGGTACGAGTCCGGCCAGTCCCGCGTGTTGATAAATATCAGGCTAATAATGAATGAGCAAAAGCTTTTAACTGTTCCAACTGAATTAGGCAACAGCGGAAGGTTCGCGGACTTCAAAAAGTAATCCGTGTTAACTTTAAAAAAAAATACTTTCTTTGGTTCAAGATTCGTATGGCTCATTCTTATACAACCAAATATGTGATTTAAAAATTAAGTGTTATTTAAGTTTATAATTATTACTTTAAAATATTGCATAATCATCATGATACTGCACGTTTTGATATCCTGGTAAATTTCAGCAATTAGGTAGTTGTTTTTTTCAATAAAATAAAAATACGTTAACGTTAACGTTGAATCACCCTTTATACTAAGCCATAGCGACGGGGGAGAAGAGGGTTTAATACTTTTTTTTGGTTTTTTTAATAAGTAAATTTTATTTTACTGTTTTATATTATTTTGTAAATGACCTTGACCGGCTATTCCTAAATTGTATAGCAAATTTGTAATGTTGATAATATCCCCGAATAAAAAAATTTCAAACCCCAAAAATTATGGGATTTATTTATGAACCCACAAGTTGAGGAAAAATGCTTATTTTTAAAGATAGGCAACTAGTAGCCGCAATTTTAATTTTAGAAAGAAATACCGTTATTTTATACCTATGTGATAAATTGTAAGCAATGCTTAATTAATCCAAAAGATAGGGACTATGTCCTTAAAGGGTTGTTAAAATATCAACTTATATTAAGTTTTGCCCAAATAATAGACCAGTTCCCAAAGGCACAAATTTCAATTATAAAGGACGGAAATCCCATCAGGCAAATATATTGTTTATTAAACGGATAATAATAATTACTTGAGGTTTAGCAGTAAAGTTTGATAAAAGTTTTACGAAACTTAACATTTATATTATCTTAATATATATATAAGTCGAAATAAAAACATGGATATTAAAAACAGACAATTTGAAAATATTTTTAGAAATGCTTTAATTAATTAATATTGCTCTGAATAATTTACATAAGTATATTTTTTACTCAAAAATTATAAATTAATAATTCTATTAAAGGTAATATATTTCTTAAAAAAAAATGCGTTTATACTACTAAATTAACATTTTTACTTTAAAACTTGATTTTGAATGCATATTTATGATTTATGATTTTACATACTAAAACAAAAAATAAGATTTGCCCCTAACAAGTTCAGCTTCTGGGGATTAAAGAATAAGATTATAGAAGACAACATAAACATATTTATTATATTATTAAATTTTAAATACTTATTTTTATTATTAGTATTATTATTATTTTTGTTATTATTATTATTATTATTCTTCTTCTTCTTTTTTCTCACTTAATCTTAATCAAATGGTGTTTCTTTTCTGGGATGACGGGCTGTACCAAGTCGTCTCAGAGTCTATTGCTTGAATTGAGGAATGATCGCACTATATTGCACGTTTTAAGGATGACAGACTTTTGTATGTTTGTATGGATATTTGGGTCGACACCGAGTTCCTCAAGATGTGTCTTAAAGATGTATGGGGTGACGCCTGTGGTTGAAATGGTGAATGGTATGATCGTTACTTTTTTCTGTTTCCAATGAACTTCCATGGCTAATTCCGAATACTTTGCTATTTTCTCTCTATACTTTGTTTGAATGTTGGGGTCGTTAGGTATGGATATATCTATAAGATAGGTGATATGTTCTGTATGGATTATTATTATTATTATTATTATTATTATTATTATTATTATTATTATTATTATTATTATTATTATTAATTATTATTATTATTATTATTATTATTATTATTATTATTATTATTATTATTCTTATTATTATTATTATTATTATTATTATTATTATTATTATTATTATTATTATTATTATTATTATTATATTATTATTATTTTATAACATGCGCTGCTCATACAACCACCCTTATTCAAAATACCGTAAGAAAAAAAAAAGAAATATACGGCTAAAGTTTACGTGCTAATGTCTAAATATTATAATTACATTAAGACATTATCGTACGGATAATACGTAATAAGTACGTATATTAGTGAAATATATTCAAAGCCATGCCATACAAATAATTAAAGAAAATAAAAGTGTTACAACAGAAATTCAAAACTAACTACATCAATAAATAGTTGAAAATTATATAGGAAAATAGTGTATTAAATTTTTAATAAGCGTATCCAAGTATCTCTAATTATGGTTGTTAAAAATAGAATTCTTAAATTTGTTTCGAAAATTAACAAGAGTAGGGGCTATCATTGGGAATAGGGTTAAAGGTCGAGACTGCGTAACAAAAACTCAGTGGGCCCGCCCGCAAACGTTTTCAGGGGCCCCCTATCTATAACGAATGAAAAATGATAATTTTTATTTTTATTACTATTAAGAGGAAGTAACCCCTTTTACCACAATGAAAATTGCCGAACGTTTTGCTGGTCAAACGAAAAGAAAAAATAAAAATTGGTATTTAGAAAATAAATTCTACTTTAAATACCCCATCCAGAAAAGTAAATGACGATCGAAAATATTCCCAAAATTTTTTTTAGAAATTTTTTTTATTTTTAGTAATTTTGTAATATCTTAAACAATTCTTTATTGGTCAAAAGCAAAATGACTTTCCCGGGTGTAGAATGTTGTACCAAACAATTTTTCTTAAAGCCATTTTTCAATATCGGCCTTACTTTTTTCTCAAAAACGTTGGGCGCGTAAATCCACTTTACACGCTTAAATTCACTTTACGCGCCCAACGTTTTTGAGAAAAAAGTAAGGCCGATATTGAAAAATGGCTTTAAGAAAAATTGTTTGGTACAACATTCTACACCCGGGAAAGTCATTTTGCTTTTGACCAATAAAGAATTGTTTAAGATATTACAAAATTACTAAAAATAAAAAAAATTTCTAAAAAAAATTTTGGGAATATTTTCGATCGTCATTTACTTTTCTGGATGGGGTATTTAAAGTAGAATCTATTTTCTAAATACCAATTTTTATTTTTTCTTTTCGTTTGACCAGCAAAACGTTCGGCAATTTTTATTGTGGTAAAGGGGGTTACTGCTCTTAAGTTCAGGTTTATGAATTTTTGAATTTGTTAATCGTGTAATAATTTAATTAGGCTTAAACCCACATTATGTGTTAACTATTAAAATAGCAAACAATTCGAATTTATTTTATAATCCAAGGTAGACTGGTAGCCATAACATAGGTAGTTATTCACACCTGAATGCATCGTTCGTGGAATGTAATCCCAGTTCCCCGATCCAGTTTTTGTAATCTTTTGTTCGTAGCTATGCACAGTCAGTACATTTTTTAATCCGGATTAGAAATCTTACATCGTCGGAATCGCAAGCTATTTTTCGAACGTTGAGGAATAAACGTCAAAAATTTGTCAGTATTTCTTTGGTTTAATTTTCAAAAATGAGTGAAAACCATGACCAATTTTTCCCCAGGAGTCTCATGAGAATACTGCTAAAACATGACAATTTAATCGAAGACAAAAAACAAACAAAGTTTCGAATGGTAATAAATCTGAAGCTTGGAAGCGAGTTCACGAAGAATTCTTTTTGTTTTTAATTGTTCTTGCAATGCCCGTTGTAACCCGATTTAAAATTCTGGAAATCGAACTCTGATGGCATCCAAGAAAATCTCCAATAATTGTAGTCTGATGCCCCCACAAGAGTACAGACGCAATGTGGCCAGGAACCGGTTTCATCGGGGTATACCTACTAATATTTCTAAAACAAATAAGATTATAGTAGATCCAGGAGTAGTCACCAAGAGTCCATCGAATCCCATTGCACTCCCTTCTATTTATAAACTTAAAAGTCATTTTGGAATTAAATTTCTTCTTCTATGTTTTCCAGGAAGCTGAGAACTGTAGGTTTTGTGAGGCGAAATCTTCGAAAAAATGAATAATTCTCCATGCATTGAGTAAAAATAATCACTTCTTTCGTAGATTCTGCGAGGAAAACCAAAGTTGATGATGTCGGGGATATCTAGGTCATCATCAATGAATATTTCGTCCTCTATAAACTCCATTTTATCCCGAAATATTAAAAAAATTGCAAAAAAATAGTGCCAGAATTTGACTTTGAGGTTAGACGTCGATCGCTAATCCACGCTTCATTGACCGATTAGATAATCTGAAGCTTAAGCCACATTTTTCTTGTGGTGCATGTAAACATTTAACCTAATCCTGGCTTGCCTAACTAATCCGCAAAATTTGCTTACGGTGCATTCGGGTGTAAGTCATTATACGTAATATTCCAGCAAAAATGATGCAAAATCAAAATTTTAAAACACCACTTATAATCTTAACAAATAAAACTAAAACAACACAAAGTCGTCGTCTCGTCAATCACTATTTATTTAATCAAAAAGGTGACATGTTTCGCCTTATATGGGCATCATCAGACCTAACATTAAAACATAAAAATAAAAGTTAATAAATAATAATTATACACATCAACATTACAATAATTAAAAATCAAGTTACTTGACAAGACCAATATATAGATTAATTCAATATGTACCATATCCGGGGTTATTTAGAGCGAATTTCGTGTATAAGTCGTTGCCTAAGTTCCTCTAAATTTTCTGGTTTTGTAAACTTTGGTTTTTAGGTGACCCCAAAGGAAATAATCTAGAGGATTAAGGTCCGGCAATCGTGGCGGCCATTCAATGGTACTCCTTCCTATCTAGCAGTTTGAAAAAACGTAACACACCTAAATATTGTCGAACATTTATGGCGGAGTACCATTCTGCCGTAACCATATTCGATCATCATGAAGATCTGCTTCTGCATAGTGAGCAAACAAAGCAGTTAAAGCTGGAATAAGTTCTGCTTGTAAAAAATCCAGATATGTATGGCCATTTAAGTTACCATCAAGGCCCAATGACGCGATCGCCAATTATGCCTGCCCAAACATTAAGTTTCTCCGGAAGCTGGGTGTATGTTTCTCGCATCCAATGACTCTTTTCTGCGGATCAATATCGACAGTTCTGTTAATTGACTTCACCATTTAGTAAGTTTAAGAAATAATTTTTTAACTTGTAAATACAAAATCAGGTCTATATCACGCTTTTATACGATAATAGTTATTTACCTAACAAGTGCGGAAAGACACTTTCCGCATGTGTTAGGTACAATAGTTTTCCTATGATCGATATAGTTCTCAGATAAACGTCAATTAGGTTCGTAATAATATACTGTAATTACAAAAATTATTGAGCTTCTGGCAAAAAAAAAATATTTATTTTGCAAGTATTTCACTTTATTGAGTGTTTTAGATAAGGTTAAGATTAATTTAACATGAAAAGTTACTTTTCTGCACGATTTACATATAAACACATATTTACATCTAAATATTACAAAAATCTTTTTATTTATTTTAGACTAGGAGAAAAGAGAACTGAGAACAAATTAAGCATTTTGTTAAAGTTAAACGTGCATTTCATATATACTTTATAGGATAACAAAAAACAAGTAAAATCGCGGAAAACTCGTACTTACCGCACGATAAATCGTGCCGAAAAGTAATTTTTTCCCCACAATCGTAGAAAAAATAGTAAACCTACGCTACGCCTACGCAAAAAAGACAGGCGAGTTGACAGAACGCCAAGCCAAACATATAAAGAACCCATAGTAACCTGATAATAAACACAAACTGTGTGTGTGGGTAAGTATTATAACTTTGACAAGGGTGGATATGAAACTATATCAGCTCGGTTAACATACCTATTTATCCATTTCGTAGATTATAAAAAACCGAAAATATACACGTGGAATTAGATTTTTTTTGTTTTCCACATTCCTATAAATATCTAAAATTCTTTTTTGTCTAAGGCTTATAAGTAAATAACGAGTATATAAAATTTCGTCATTATCCTTGTTATCTAAATATAATGCCTGTCATGGTCCAAAGCTCAGACCAATTACCAGTGCATGGTCTGAGGTCCAAAGATTACTTTATATCCTAAAAAATGCGGTTAATTTTATTGCATATTGATTTTAATATGTTTCTGTTATCTAACTAGCGTTTTTATGACACGTGGTTTTGATTCCCTCTTTTTGCTTTCCTCGCAAAGGAAAATATTTTGTAATTGCGAAAACAGAGATATTATGATGTCGATGTTTTAGTGGGTCCCTAGAACACGAAAAGTACACATCTTCGTCGGTCTGACTGACTGAGTGGCTGTTAGCTAGAAAGCTTAAAAACTACCTGACGGTGAATGACGAAATTTTGTATACAGGGTGAGTTTTTTAAAGTGTTACAAGGCGATATCTCGAAAACGGTTCAAAATATTTTCTTGAAATTTAAGTAAGGGAATGGGGAGATGGGGGGACATATTTAAACATATTTTTGATGTCTATCCCCTTTCCCGATTTTAAGGGGTGGGGGGTAACTTGGAATTTTAAATAAGACAATGTACTATTTTTTGGTAAATACGAACCTACGTAAAAAACTACGTACGTATACAAAAAATCTTTTGTTTTGCTCCCCTGGTTAGGAAATTATGATTTATTAGGTTATAAAACACAAAAAATACTTTACTATTTAATTTCAACTTATTTATCGTCTGTCACGCTTCAGAAGATGTTCAAAATGTCTTCCTTTAACTTCCAAACACTTTGTCACTTTTTTTCAGAATAAATATCGTACCCGTTGTAACATTTTAGGTCTCACTAATAAACATGCAACGCGGATTCGGTATTTCATATCATCTAAAGTTGTAGGTGTAGCCGCCATCACTTTATCTTTTATAAAATAAAAATAAATAAAGGAAAAAGTCAAGGGGGTCAAATCCGGGGACCTAGCAGGCCGTTTACCGAACCAGCTCGATTTATCCACCTGTTTTCAAACAATTCGTTCAACTCATTACGGGCCCGTATCACATAATGCGTTGGAGCTTCGTCCTATTGAAACCACATGTCAGAACTTATGTTTTGGTTTAATAATTGGGGTAATTGGTTTTTAAAAGAATTTCGTAACCAGGGGAGCAAATCAAAAGATTTTTTGTAAACGTACGTAGTTTTTACGTAGGTTCGTATTTACCAAATAAAAAGTACATCGTCTCATTTAAAATTCCAAAGTTACCCCCCACCCCTCAAAATGGGGAAGGGGGGTAGACGTCAAAAATATAAGTAAATATGTCCCCCCTATCTCTCCATTCCCTCACTAAAATTTCAAGAAAATATTTTAAACCGTTTTCGAGATAGCGCCTTGTAACACTTTAAAAAACTCACCCTGTATATTATAACCCTGCTTAAAAAATGTTATAGTTTGGGTTTATCATATACAGGGCGAGTATCAGAAAAACAATTAATTCCATTTGTTTTTAGTTTAATTTCATTATTTATTTATTTATTTATTTGCAAGTTTCTTTATAATAATATTAATAATTAATTAATTTTTTTTTTATAAAAATAAATCCCATGAAAGCATCATTACAAAACAATAGATTAACAAATCTGTCCGAGTTTGTAATGAAAAAATATACACCCATTTAGATTATTAATTTTAATCACATCATAAATATATTTAAGTAAGTAATTCAAAAATATTACATCAAAAAAAAAAAAAGAAAAAAGGAAAAATTATAAATAAGGAATAAATTATAATAGAAAAATTGTTATATTTAGTATTATTATTACCTACAAGTATACAGGGTGTCCCGAAAGTAATGGGACACAGAACAACAGCAGACTCCTCTAGGCGAAATAATGTGATTTATTTAAACTTGCATTATCCCAAAATTGATAACAACCAAGATATAGGGTGTCGAAGTTTTAATTTTGTTTTGGTTTTTTTTGCGATTATTTCTTAATGAAACGACATAGCAGCACAAGGGAATACCTTAAAATTACTTATTTCTATTCTTTAATCTTGGAAAAAATACAATTTTACTATTTTTGGTCCAATGCTATGTGCTGTGTAAAACTTAATCTTTATTTATTCCGGTTAAATCGAAAGGGCGCACCACCTTCCGTGGACACCCGGTATAAGGTAAAAATTGCGTTTTTCGTTGTAACAATTACAATGAGAACTTTCGTGTTTTGAAGTTGGTCATTAATAAAAATTGGAGACATCTACTTTCTAGTGTGACACAATTGAAAGGATTTAGCAACAAAATATTTTATTGTAACTTAAATTTGTTATATATTATAATTTTGTTAAAAAAATTCTGTTATATTTTGACAATTTGAGCGATATATTTCCTACACACACAACAAGTACGTTGTCTGTGGGCTGCTTTTGAAGGATGTTTTTACCAAAAGGTACATCTTTATTTTTAAATAGAAAAAACTTCGTTAACAGTCATCAAAAAATGTCTTCAGTTATGTGTACAAAAGCTATTTTTTTTATAAAAATAGTAATAATAATTATTCTTGTCCTAGAGTCTATAATAATACAAAAACTACCGAAATTGTCCGGAGATATTAACTAAGGTTATAAAACGAATTGAAATATAACATAAATATTACTACTACTAACAAAATCTGACTTACTTAAAATTTTTTAATTTTTTTCACTTTCTTTTCCACTCTATAGTCTATATAGGCTTAAAGTGCATTGATTGCGTTATAGGCATACCATACTACTAACCTGCAAGACACAATCTTTCAAACTCAGCAAACCACATTAAAATCCGTTATGTCGTTTCCGAACTACAGACTATGGAGAACTATAGGGTAGGAGGCCGATCGACAATGGCAGCATTTTCAAATTCTGTCCCAGTTTTTGGTTAGTTCGCTATTGGCCGATAGATGGCTCTCGCGTCCGAAGTGGGCTGATGTTGTCTTCTTCTTCTTCGTTTTTAATATGGAAAACTAGATCCTCCATAGTTTTTAACTTTTACTTAAACCCTTTATTTTTCTGTGCTTTTACTTTTGACAAGTGACATTTTATTTTTCGAATTAACAAATAATGTTTGAAGGCAAGACAAGACAAATAACGTTGTATTGTAATTAATTTCCATATTTATAATAAATAATGGTACAATTTATAAAAGTAGAGTTTGCTTTGTGTCGGGGTGTAAGACAGGATCTTGTTCAGAAAGAAAACGCAGCCAAACAAGTCTCTTTCTAGCTCCAAAGGTATAGCTAGAATGTTTAATACCCTGTATTTTAAAAACCAAGCATCGTTGGAACTTTATACAGGCCGAGTTTACTAATAAGTATAACAAAGTAAGTGTAAATTCATATAAAAGTTCTTATTTGTCCCTTAAAGAACTAATTTAAATAAAAATAGTTATTGCGTCCATAAGAAACCATTATTTGATAGCCCACTTCGAACACGCGCGCCATCTTACAGCGACTCGGAAAGCTGAATTACCGATGCTAATTTTGGACCAAATCCAATGCATTGCGATCGGCCTCCTAAGTCCTCCATACTACAGACTAGTAATAAAGGTGTTAAAAAAACAATTTGTCAAACTTGGTGAGCAGTTTAGTTTAAAAAAAATGTTCCAATTCTCAGAAAAAACTAAGATATTTAGAAAAAAGGTTTAATTCTAACTACAGTCTAAGAATTAATACAAACATCATACAAATCTTGAACAAGCCCTTTTAAATATAGCGTACAGTCATCGTGAGGAGATAACAAAAATTTTTGGACATATTCCTTTCGGTTTTCATATAAATAATATTTTGAATTAACACTATCGAAAAATACTTCTTCTCGTTTTTCCTGCGACACTCCAATTACTTGACCGTAGAAAAGAGCCGCTAGAATCATCACTGGTTTCATATACTTGACACACTCTGTAAATTCTTCAGGGGTGTAGAATGTATCAATATCCAAATCAAATTGATACATAATGTTCTTCAATTCTTCATAATACTCTTCTAACAGTTGGTCTAAATATTTATCTCGAACATCTTTAGTTGTACTACAATAAGCTAGCATCAGTATATCTTCGGTGATTGGTGCGTATCTTAAGCCTTGGAAAACTACTATAAAACAGTCCTTAACCGCATGATTTTGATCATGTTTTGTAAGGATATTGCTGGCATAAAGATCTCCATGGCACACAACATTTCTAAATTGCTTTGCGGGAGAAGTTACTCTTTCCAAAAATACCTCATAAATAGCATTCACTCTTTTATGAAACTCATCTTTAGAAATGTCTTGTGGAATATCTCCAAAACCATCGATAAGTTCATCTAAACCTGGTTTAGACAGAATAGCACTTACCGGTGGCATGGGCAATCCTTCGCGATTTTCAAAAAGCCAGTCCTGCATATATTCCTTATACATACCGCCCAACCTAACAGCTTTGTCCTCGCTTTTGGACATGCGATCTTCTAATATAAGGGTGCAAGCGTGAAACTTGGCTGCTTTTAAAAATGCTGATTTTAAGACATCATAGCTAAGCTTTTCATGGATTTTAACACATATGCAACCCTGATCGACCAAATCGTCCAAGATAATAACATCATTTAGCCTGTCAAAGTAGCAGTTTGGAGCAAAATCAACAAGCGAATCCAGTCCGTGTTGCTGGAACAAAGGTATTAAAGTTCTATAAAAAAATTGCTCCTTTAGTGACACTCCAGACTGAATAAGAGCATTCCAATCGGAATTGTCTATGACTTTTGTAAACATACTAAAGTTTTCAGTTTTGTCAGCAAATATGACTTCAGACTTCAAACTAAAGTACTGCCCGACGTGCCCATTTCTTTGATCAAGATGAACCAGCTGATAGTTAATAAGCTGAAAATCTGTACTTCTCAATTTTTTAGAAATAGTTTCTAAACAATCTTCGTAGCTTACTTGATGATATTTTAGAGAATATAAAATATTCTTCAATAATTCTTTCAAATTTTTCTTTTCCTCGGTCGATTTTTCTTTTTGTATTAAGTATGCTGCCGTTTCAAACTTTACTGCGGTAAGGAGTACCTTGACATGAATTTCAAAAATATTAAAATCAAAAGTCTTCACCATAGTAGTGTCAACTTTTTTTAGCAATTCGATAAATGTTTTATAATATAAACTTAGTAACGATTTCAAATGATGTTGCCTAAAATTTGCGTCGCTTAGAGCAAAAATAAATATTAATGCATCGTAGACTGGTGATTTTAATACCTCATTCTCTAAATCCAGAATAACGCATTTTTCAGAAGCTTTTATAAAGACGTTGTTGGCAAATACACTTCCTACACTTTTAACTAATAGGCTATTCGTAGAAAGATCATCTACTGCGTCTTGAAGACTGGAAATTACGCCACGTACTTTATCTTTATCTAAATCCTTGAAAAGGTCTAATTGAACTACAGTATCACAGAAATACTTCAAAATAAATTGATTAATTTTTGTAGCTTTTCCTTTTGTCTTTGCCAAGTAACTCACTTGAAATTCGGCAAGACTTTTTAGAATTGACTTTAGATTTTCTATGTTGTTTTTAAAAGGATAAAAAGTACCTTTTTTTAAAAATCCGAGATAGACATCGTTGTTTTCATCTTGAATGGTAAAAACATTTTCTAAACTTTCACCATATTTGATTTTTTTCTCACTTAAGTCTTCAGTATTCGACATTTTTATCATATAATAGTCCAAACCAATATCTTCGTTTCTAGCAGCAATGTTAAGGCACAAGATTTTATCGTTTCGCTCATACTGTTGAACAGAACACTCAACATTTTTGTTATCTAATTTTAAACTATTTTTAAATAAATCTGAAAGTGATTTTTCACTAAATGTAAGTAATGATGCCATTGTAACCTAAATTCTAGGGATTGGGATGATGCATTTATATCATAATCGGATGTTCTGATTACGGTATCTTTATTAGAGGAATGGGCAAAACAACTCGGTTACTTATTTAACAAGTATAAGAGTTACTCTTGTCTCTATTTTGTACTAAGGTCGTATCTTTAAAATTATATCATGGGAGGAAGGTCTTAAATAAGCTAGTTTAGATACTAAATCACCCAAATTAAGTTAGCTTGGCCAAGATAAATACAGGGTGGAATTTTTAACTGGAATAAATTAAGTATTAGGAAGGGTCTTTATTTGCTAAAAAAATACAGAAGGGAATACGACCCACTATTTACTTTTGCACTTCGGTAATCTAGAAAGCCAGAAAAAAAACTAGCCATTAGTAACAATTCATACTACCATCTGAGTTTCGCCAGAGCACTGTTTTAAAAAAAGGAAACATGTTATTGATAAGGTTGTGTGTTTACTTGACGCCGCATTCCAATGGTCACTTTATTTTCGGTTTAGAGAAGTGAATACTTATCTGTTGTAATATTTTGTGCTGTTTAAATCTTTACTTTGTAGTAAGAAGTAGTTTTGCTGTACTAAAATTGGTTATTTAACTGAATCACACAAAGTCGAAATATTAATGATGTTTGGCTTTGGCGACAGATCGTGTACTCAAGCAGAAGAAGCAGCTTTATTTCACGAAACACACCCCGATCTACCACCAATTTCCCAAGGCACCATCAGCAAAATTGAAAGACGTTATCGTGAAGTTGGTCACTTCAGAGACATACCAAGAATAAGGCAGCCTGGAGTAATGGATGAAGCCACGCAATTAAACGTTTTACTTGCTCTTCCAAGAAAATCCTATTACTTCAGTTCGGCAACTTGCAAGAGAAAATAACATAAGCCATGCGTCTGATTTCAAGTTAGTGAAATCATGTCAAATGCGTCCTTCTAAAATCTTAATGGTACAAGAGTTACTGAAGGATGATCCGGACCGCCGTCTTCAGTTTTGTGAAGTGATGATGAATGCACTTGATCGGCATTTAGCAGATTTGGACTGGATTCTTTTTACAGATGAGTGTACTTTTGTACTAAATGGTGAAGTCAATAAACAGAACTGTCGATATTGGTCCGCAGAAAATCCTAATTGGATGCAAGAAATATACACCCAGCTTTCGCAAAAACTTAATGTTTGGGCAGGCATAATTGGCGACCGTGTCATTGGGCTAATATTCCTTGAAGGTAACTTAAATGGCCATCCCTATCTGGATTTTTTGCAATGAGAACTTTTTCCAGCTTTGACTGCTTTTCATGGTGATGGAATATGGTTACAGCAGGATGGTGCTCCGCCTCATTACGCCATAAAGTTTCGACAATATTTAAGTGGAAGTTTTTACAAACCGCTGGATAGGAAGATGGGGTACCATTGAATTGCCGCCACGATCGCCCGACCTTAATCCTCTAGGGGTCACCTCGTTCATAGCCATGTCATACGATAGAATGTCCTTTATATAAATAGTGAAATGAATGAAATGCGTGGTCTATCGTTGCTTTATCATTGTTGATTTCTACTATGGTTAAGGTTCGCGGATTTCAAAACGTAATCCTTGTAAACTTAAAAAAAATATATTACTTCTTTTGGTTCAAGATTCGTATTACCCATTCCTACATCTTATGCAACAAAATATGTAATTTAAAAATTAAATGTTATTTAAGTTTATAATTATTACTTTAAAATACTGCATGTGCATCATCATGATACTGCACGTTTTAATATCCTGATATAAAAATACGTTAACGTTGAATCGCCCTGTATACAATGCCATAGCGACGGGGGAAGGGATGGATTAGGTACTTGTAACCCTCCGAAATGTACAAAATTGGAAATAAAAATTAACCACTTATCAACCTCTTACTTTTTTTTAGTGGTCGCTTTTCTAATTTTATATTATTTAATATTAAACTGTAAATAATGCTGGCTTTTACTTGATGGAAATTCATTAAAATTATTGCAATAAAGACTTTAGTCTTATTTACACATAATATTTATTTTATAACCCGACGCGTTTCGCTACACTGTAGCTTTCTCAAGGGATTTTTTAAATCTAGTAAGATAATTAGTATACAAATATTTAAGTTAAAATTATAGTACCTCACTCAATTTAAAAAATCCCTTGACAAAGCTACAGTGTAGCGAAACGCGTGGGGTTATAAAATAAATATTATGTGGAAACTAGACTAAAGTCTTTATTGCAATATTTAATATTAAATTATAATTATTATATAAATAATATTAATATAAATAAAAATTATTCATTAAAACGACCACAAAAAATTGATGGAAAATATTATTAAGTTTCCAAAATGACCGCAAGGGGGCGCAATTATTATGATATAACTAAAAATTAAAAAGCATTGAAGAAAAGCGTTTTTTTGAAATTGCTGTTTTTTCCATACCCTTTGTTCAAATTTAATCAGCATAGGCTCTTTTTAAAGATAATTTATTAGAAATCCGAGTTGAGCACCACTCACACTGCCTCTTCTAGATGACGCTGTTTATCCAAGATTTAGTATTTTAAAATTTTCTTAATAAAACTAAATAGCATGACATATTCTTTTATTAGAAATCTCGCTTCATTTTGGCGCAAACCGTTATTTACTAACTAATTTTAATCAGAAAAAAATTTATTTAGTAAATCTGGTACAGTTTTTTTTTGGAAAACTGCTTTAGTACGGTTATTAACATTTTAAATTGTGGTCTTTGGAGCGTAAACCTATATGCACATTTACCTACATTATGACATTTTGCAGCTTTTGTAGACTGACTCTGTCAACTTGAAGTAGAGGGGGCCAATAAACTAGGTCGCAGTAGCCCCAATGGGACAGAACAAGAGAGTTGCATAACCTTAGTTTTGTAGCTGAATCGAAAATATCCTTAGGCATGTGGAATAATTTAATTTTGCCATAGGCCTTCTGTAATAAAAGCAAAGGAAACATAGGAAGACAATCTTAGATCAGAACCCATGGTTAATCCAAGATTCTTGCAAGTTATAGAGGGCTTCAAGACGATATTATTTACGTGTGAAACTCGAAATTCATGTTGTGGAATAAAATATTATTGTGTTCGATATTGTCGGAAAATGACAGTTTAGAGATACAGAAGTGAAAAAGTAACAATTTTTGATATTTATCATGAAATTTAAAAAAAAACTCCATTTTTTTCAATATAAATGCGATGCAACGTTGCTGGTTTATTCAATGGATAGGCGAGAATAATTCCTATCTGGCCATATAGGGTGTCCTTATACCTACCGTAAGTTTAAAACTATTCTAGTTAGGTACTGGAACAACATATATGGACAGATAGGAAATGTTCTCACCGTAGCATCGTATTTGAAAAAAATAAGTTTTTTAAAAAATGTGATAAATATAAGTACTTATAAAATTGTTACTTTTTTACTTCCGTGTATTTAAAATTTCATTTACTGACAATTATTCATTATATTATCGAGCATAATAATAACTAATTCCACAACCCGAATTTGGAGTTTTACGCTTTGAAAAGATATTTGATTTTAGGTAAAAATTTAAGAAATACAATAATAATGCAAAAACTGTTATCTTTAAAATATGCGTTTAGACGTTACATTCAATCAATTAAAACCAATTAAATCAAAAACGATAACACAATATTATAATAGCTTTTATTAGACTAATAAATCAATATCACCACTAATACTGTTCAGTTTCACAAATATCATACAAGTCTTGCACATATTCTCCAAGCCGAACTTTATAAAAAGAATGTCTCTCCATCATTTCTTTGATAAACGGGCGTCTATCAACCATCAAAGTCTGCTTAAACTTCTCAGGATCACCAAAAATACTCGCCCTCTCTTCAAAACTTGACAGATTTATCGGAGCATACAGTAATGTCTGGCAGATCGCTTGCGATTTCATATAGATACAACTATTTTCAAATTCTTTGGCTGATAAAACTTTTTCCATGTCAAAACCGAAACTTGATACGATCCTAGACAACTCTGTGTAGTACTCCTGTAGCAAAGTTTTTAAATATTTTGTTCTTGTATCTCTGGTGGTGGTCAAGTAAAGATGGGACATTACATCTTGTATTGGTGGGCAATAGCGGGTCATTTGAAAATCGACCAATTTGCAGTCTATGGGACAATGGTTAGTGTCGAATTTAAACATGATGTTTGTATCCCAGGTATCTCCGTGACACAAAGTATTTCTGTACTTGTGGGACTTTAGAACTTTTGAATAAAAATTCTTGAACGTAATTTTTGACCTCTTGTGGAATTCTTCCATGCTCAGGTTCTTTAGTACCTCTGGGTATAAATATATTAAATAATTAGTTATACTCAATTCTCCTACATCCGATAAGACCATCATCATATCATGTTTCTCCCTTTGAAATATGATTTCTCCTAAATAATCTCCATAATACTCATCCAGCCTAAACTCCTTTTGGAATTCTTTTGACTTTGTTTCTTCAAAAATTAAAGAGCATGCATGAAGTTGAGCCAATTTTTTCACCGTTAACTTTAGCATGTCATAGGTGAAGTAATTTTGTTCGGTTACCAGACGGTATCCTTGCAACCCTAAATCTTCCAGAATGAGAACATAGTTGATTTTACTTAGGAAACATGTAGGTGCAAAGTTTAGGAACTCTTGTAGGCCACAATTTACAAATTCTTTGACAAAGAAATTATAAAAGAAGTCTTCTTTCTTTGAGGGCCCGTTTTTTGCCGCTGCATTTGTAGATTCGTTGTTACTTGGCAAAAATTTAACAAAGACATCAACCTCTTTTTCCTTCTGTTCTAAATTAATCGTTGCTTTGAGCTTAAAGTAGTCTCCAAGGTTTCCATATCGGTGTTGCAGTGGTGTCAAAGAAAACGTTTGTAATACATATTTGGTGTGGCCTAAGTAATTCTTTAATATTTCATAACATTCTTCTCTTAGTAGCCTTGGACAGTGTAGAAGTTCTGACAATTCTTTTAAATTGCTCATGTAAACATTATCAGTAGGTTGTTCTTCCATGTGAGTAATAAATCTTAAAAGTTTGATCAAAGGAATGAAATTTGTTACCTGGAAATTAAATTGTTCTGTATCAATTGCGTTGGAACCAAATTCTTTTACCAACTGTGTAAAATAAATATGGAGAAATTCATGAAGGTATTCCCTTCGAGTTTCTTCAGTGGAGCAGGAAAAAATTAAAACCAGAATATCGTACAGTGGAGGAACGGATTCCAAAGAATTGACCAGCAATATCTTAAAGTCAATTGGTTTAGCGTTAATATCATATTTAAAAAATACAGGATTCGTTTGAAGATTGCCCACACTGGGAACCCAATAATTTTGATCCAGAGTTTTGTCCAAAGTTGCTAGTATTTTATCAAAATATCGTTTGAAAAGTTGCGGAGTAAAAGTTTTTGTTTCATTTAAATTGTCTTCAATTTTCTGCACATAACTTTGAATATGTTTCAAAAAGGTAAGATAATAGTTATTTTTGTTCGTTGAAGAGGATTCTAAAAGGAAACTCCCGTGCATTTTTGAAAATACCTTTAACATCAACACTGTGTGGTCTGGATTAAGATCTTCTTGATAATTGTGATTTTTTATAGATTCTGCTTCAAAAACAGCATAAATACTACTGTTGTGTTCAATAACGAAACTTGGAGGAATTATATGTTTGGATCCGGTGTAGCTCTGAGTGAAACAATGGCCAGCTTCGTGTGCTGTTTTCACTAACACAAGCTCTCGATCCCCAGAACTAGAAGAAAGACGTAACGTAAGGATTTTGTCACTGTCCGAATTAATATGTTTGAAATGAAGGAACTGAAAGTCGTTTCGATCCGGCACTTCAAGTTTATCCAGAACTTTCAAATACACTTCCATGACGTTATTTTTTGTTAACTTTTCACTTCAAAAGACTGAATCGAACTAGGAATAAGGCCAACAATTGTCTTAACTTTATTTCAGATTAAATTAGAATTTAACTGGGTAAATTGAAAAAGAATGACATGTTAATGTAATATATCAAGAATTTCCAGACGATAAATTGAGATTTATAATAGAACAATGGTTCAATTACTGATTATTGAAAAATTGCAACAATTTCAAAAAATCGTTAAATACTCCGCAAATGGTTTTCTTGATTTTAAAATTATTATAAGAAAACTGTGTTACTAAAATGATTTTTCATATCTTTAATTCGGCAAATTAAATTTTTTTAGTAAACTAACTAAGCAAAGTCATATTACTCATGTGTTTTTAGTATTAACCTGAAAAATACCTATTGTTTACTCCATTTATGAGAAATTATCTTTCTTTACCTAGGTAAATAATGGCAGCGAGAAAGAACCTAGGGGAATAATAAAAATAATATCATTTTATTGGCTACGGCATCGAGTTGCTGTCAAGTAACGTGTTTTCGAAATCTATACCTACTTTTATACAGGGTGATCCAGGCAGTACAGGCTGTATCTCCAAAACCATATAAAATAACATTTTAGTTCCTAATTCTACCGCTAGGGGACGTAGTCGCTACGCTATGATACACAATTTCTTCTAATAACTTTAATACAATGTAGGTCAAAAATTAGGTTTTTATATTCTCTGTAATATCCTCTATAAATTTTGTAATAATAATTTTTTGTAGTTACCATGGTAACAGCGTGAAGGGTAAGGACTAAAAGTACCTAAAAGGCTGTAACTTCGGTCTGCGTTAACCGAATTTAACAAACTATGGCTTATAAAGAACGTTCTGTCCTGATTGAACGTTAATATAAATATTATTTAAATTAATGCTTGTGGTTGATATAAGAGGGCACTTTTAAAAAAATATATTTCTAGCTTCGGTTCCTTAATAAATTTGAATGCAACCATCCAACCATTTTAACTCTATTCCTTAGCTAACTGGTTAGTAAAGAGAACTGCAAAAACCGCAAGTCTCTCTTAAAAGTTATCGCAATTGTGGAAGAGTGTAATTCTATTTCGGCTTTTAGCAGAGTTTTGCGATTTTCCTTTTACGAATGAGGAAGTCTATGATATGACGATATTTTCAATTTTTTGAAAACGCAGTTTTGGCTTCAAGAGAATACGCTATGTATTGTCCTCATAGAGTTCACCGTTCCAGAAAAGTTTTTTATGATTTTTATTACATAAATTGTTTATTTATTCCTTTACTAACTAATGAACTAAAAAATAGAGTAAAAACTAATGATACCTGTTTTATTAACCGCCTGGAACTATGTACCGTGCAAGCAAAAATTATGTGCATCAAAGAGGGCCTTGCATCTAAGGACGTAATGCTTAGCCGTAGAGCTTAATACCTGATGGGTGTCAGTAACTATCTGAATTAACAATCAATCAGTTATTTCGTCATCTTTGATAGTCGTTACAAGTAATTTGATTCATCGCTAATTTTTCCAATTTCTTGAACAATTCACACAATGGGCTTTATGGAACAGCACAAAACATTCATGGTTGAAGCGTATTTTCGAAACGGGGTTAGAGTAAATGGTGAGTGGCAATACAATCCGGGTTTGTGCATGGACAATTTTTACGAACATTTTCCTAACGTTGCTTTTACTGCTGGAGATGTTTATCATTGCCTGAAAAGAACCGTGGCTGTGTTTAGGGAAACAGGTTCTATACAACACAAAAAAGGAGCAGGAAGTCCATCTGCAAGAACAGAAGAACTTGTTGCAAACGTTTGTGAAATAATGCAAAATTCGCCAACAAATTGTATAAGACGCCTCGCCTGTCCCAAGAAGTGGGAAGATCTTATGGAACATGCAGGACTATTCTTAAGAAGCAGCTAAATTTATTTCCTTATAAAGTGCAAGTATTCCAAGAAATACAAGCCGCAGATTTTGAAAGACGCAGGAATTACTCTCAATGGTTTACCCACAATTTATTTGAAAAAAATGATTTATTAGACCTGATATTTTTTTCGAATGAAGCCTGGTTCCACCTCTCCGGTTATGTGGATACTCAGAATACACGCAAGTGGAGTAGTGAAAATCCCCATTTTTTTTGTAGAGCAAGTAGAGTTTGCACCCTTAAAAAATTGGTGTCTGGTTAGCTGTTTCCCGAAGAAGAATTGTTGGTCCTATTTTTTTCCATGACACAGTTACAGCACAGCGGTATAGAGACTATTTTGAATCCATTTGTGGAGCAATTACTTGACGACGAACTACGTTTTTGATATTTTCAACAGGACGGTGCAACCGCCCATACAGCCGCCGAAACTATTAACTACTTATACAATTTTTTTGACGACAGATTGATCAGTTTTCGATCAGACATTGAATTCCCACCTAGATCACCTTGTTTAACGGTTATGGATTACTTCGTTTTTCCTCATTTAAAGAACACTATTTTTAAAACACCAGTTGCAAATTTAGAACAATTACAAGAAAGGATTATCCAAGAATGTGGTAACATTTCTCCAGAGATGCTGGTCAATACTTTCGAAAATATGAAGAGACGTGTGAATTTATAGTTTTTTCTTTTTCTTTCTGTATATTCTTACTTTGTTAATTTTGTAAACAACAAAAAGAAATTTGTATTTGTCTACTTATTTTATTACTCATTAGTTTGGCATATCACGTCATAATATGAATTTGACAAAATTTTAACCTAGATTTGGTTAGATATATCGTCCCCATATCATTGTGATCTAAACCAAGCCCTACGTTTTTTAATCCAAGCCCTCTTTAATGCAAATAATTTTTGCTCGCATGGGATAAATGTATTTCTCAATAAAAAATCGAAAATGAAAAATATTCTATAAATTCTTAAGTATAGGGATAGAAAAACAGTTTCAAATCATAAAGTAGTTAATATTTTATTAATAGATAGTACAAATAAAATAAATTTCAGAGATTTATAGTGTTGATGGTTATGATTGCAATTATTTACGTCGTGCATTGTTTAATGAAAATAAAAACGCGCAGCGCACAATTGACGTAGTAAATAAATAAATTGTTTAGTCACAGGATAATATAATATCAGCTTTAATTGGTAACTAAATGTAAGTGTGTTTTAAATGGTCGGATCGTCTTGATAATTAAAATTATGTTATTTTTTAGATTAGAAGCTCGTTTCATCAAGGACAAAGCTAATTCCTCAAGTGGTTTAATAAAATAAATAATCTGCATTGTCATGGTCTCTAAGCAAAGAATTTCCCAAAGTGCATAATAATGTGTCGCTGTTTATCAAATTTGAGTTACCGCACTCTAGACTGGAATTTCTCGGAATTATCAATTCCTACCGACGCGACGGCGACGGTCGTTGTTTAAATTTTTTCATCGTCAAGTAGTCTGGCGTTTCAGTTTATATTTTAAAGATCAAAATGCTCTACAGGGTGTTTCACAATGACCGTCCATTACAATGTTTCGTAAAGTATTGCGACTTGAATCCTGCAAATTTGGATAATGGAGTTTTCGGAGAAGCTCTCTTCAAATGAAATTACAGCGACGATATGCGACTTTCTGTTATACCGAAAGTTGTCTCAAACTTGCTTATTTTAAATAGAGCACCCTTATATATAAATATATGCAGTGTCCGCGAAAAAGTCTTCACCATATGGAATAGTAATTTACATTACAAGACCGGAAAGTAGTGTTTTTCAGGTCGAGACAAGCATTTCCAGAGCGAGCCATAGGCGAGGCCTGGAAGCTTGGAGAGACCTGGAAAACACTAATTTTCGGTTGCGTGACGTACAATATTTTTTTTAAGACCGACACTTCGATATATTTTGTAATCTATGCGAAACAAGTTTGACATTTTTTTTTTTTTTATTTTATTTATTTATTCAAAAAGTTTGCTTGTATACAATATAACATTCAAACTATTATTATATATTCAAAAAATATCATTAAAGACGCCTAGCTAATTAAATAGCTGTATGCGTCACAGTGTTCTTAAATAATGTATACATATTATATTACAGACATACTTTAGCTATTAATAACTTACAAACAGTAAATCGTTCAAGTACTCACCACAAAAAAATTAAAAATAAATAATCAATAATCAAAATAACCCTTCAAATTGTTTTATATTTTGGAAAATAAATTCCCTGCAGAGAATTGAAAACCTTTTTTTATTGTTAACTTCCCTAATGTGTATTGGTATCATATTATAAACTTTAGGGCCAATATAATTTACATATTTTAAATTTAAATTATTTTTACTTACCGGTATTTGCAATTTTTTATTCACATAACCACGGGTAACGTAGCCATGATCTATAAAATTTTGCAACTTTTTACTCTGATGTATATAAGAGGAGATTGAGAGCATATATAAAGTTCTTATGTCACATACTTCGGGGGAAAACAACATTCTGGTAGGATAAAGAGTGGTTTTTTTAAACATTATTTTTAAAATGTATTTTTGTACTATGTTTAATTTATACAAGCCATTACTGTAAAGCCCACCCCATACCAAAATTCCATATCTCAGGATTGATTCTACAAATGCCTTATATATCGTTATTAAAGTTTTTTTATCAAGGAATTCCCTTAGTAAATAAAATTTGTGAATTAGTTTGCGTACTTTGTTGGACAAGTACTCAGTATGAGGCTGCCACTTAATGTGCTGATCAATAATAATTCCAAGATATTTAGTTTGTGATGTTTCTTGTAGAAGGTGATTTTCTATTAAAATGTTATTAAATGTTGGTCTGTCTGCCTTGGTCAGTGAAAATGCTATATAATTTGTTTTCGTTAAGTTTAGTGTTAGCTTGTAGTTCTGAAGCCAATCTTTTACTTTATTCAAACCCATCACCGTTTTATTTTTCACGCTTTCCCAAGTATTATCAGCAAATACAATGGCCGTGTCATCCGCATATGAGATCGTCAAACAATCTATATTCAATTTCAGTAAAGAATTTATGTAAATAACAAATAAAAGTGGACCAAGTACAGTCCCTTGAGGAACGCCAATCATAATTTTTTGTTTTTTACTAATGACATTATTTAGTTTTACCATTTGATATCTGTCTGTTAGGTAACTTGCAAGCAAACCACCAGCAACCGTATGCCATAATTGTTGAGTATATAAATCAGTTTGTCGTGGGGAACAGTATCGAACGCTTTTGCTAGGTCCAAAAACACAGCTAGGCACTTTCTTTTATTATTCAAACTATTTACAACCTCTGTAATCATCCTATGCATAGCGTCCGAAGTGCTGCAACCCTCCATAAAACCAAACTGATTGGGCGATATTATGTTGTTATCTCTAAAAAACACATTGAGGCGATGTTTAAGACATTTTTCAAATATTTTCGCAAAATTGCTTTTAAGACTTATTGGTCTATAATTATTGATAACATTTTTTGACCCAGATTTATGTACAGGAGTGACAATTGAGATTTTAAATTCACTTGGGACAATTCCCTTTTCAAAAATTAAATTAAAGATATGTAATAATGGAGTGATTATTTCTTGATGAGTCTGCTTTATTATTTCTACCTGGAAACCGTCGTGTCCAGGTGCGCTATTGTTTTTTAAAGATGATATGTGTTTTATTAATTCATTCTTTGTCACTGGATGCAAAAAAATTGAGTTTTGTAGTGTCGGAATTCTATGCTTTTCCCCTTTTATAGACGGAATAGCTTCTGCCATTTTAGTTCCTATATTTATGAAATAATCATTGCAATAGTTTGCCATCTCATTAGAGTCATGAAAATGGACACCCAATGCATTTGTTATGTTAATATATTCTTTTGCATTTTCATTCTTTTCATACGTCGCATCCTTGATTATTTGGTAGAGTTTTTTCATATTGTTTTTATTGTTTTCAATTTGGGATTTATAATAGTCATTCTTTTGTTTGTGTATCAACTTGCTCAGAAAATTACGATACTCTTTATACTCTTTTTCAAGATGTATGTTATAACTAGATAATAATTTTTTTTTCATTTTATCTCTAACCTTGATAGATCTAACAATACCACACACATATTATTTGTTGAGTAAGTTTCGGTTGATTCCAACAATAGATTCTTGTATGTATTTAAGAAAATTTGTGTAGATGTTTCAGGATTATCTTCCCTCACAACCGGAGACCAATCACACTGTAGCAATTGTTCTTTAAATTTATTTATATTAATCCTACTTTTAATTGGGTTTTCGTTTATGTTATTGCTTTTTGTTTCATATGGGTTTTTTTTACCAATAAGAAGTACAATGGGACTATGATCCGTGATATCTGCATCAATAATGAAAGAATTTATGCGCAAGTTGTTAGTTTTTAATTTTAATCTGACAATGACATAAAGAACAAAATTAAAAATCAACGAACTGTCACTCGACAATACATCGAAATGTTGTTGTCATAATAACGAAATCAAGGTATCTTGTATTATCAAAGAGCGATTGGAAAAACAAAAAACAGGGTGACAGTGACATTAGAGTCACACAGAGTGTCACTTTTCCGGTCTTGCGATCGGAAAAACGTTATTTTCTAGACGAAAAAATGTCCAGAAAGTGTAAATTTTCTGGTCGGTTTTAAAAAAAAGTTTTTTATGAGTTTTTTTTTTGCAAATCTGTTTTTGGCACTAGGTTCTGCATGACTCAAAACAGAAGTTTAAAGCTTTTGACTTGTGACGTGCGTTACACCTGTCAAAAGTCATTTAAAAGTAAGTTTCAAACTAGCAAAAATGACATTTTTTGAAGGATACGAAAAAAAGTTATAAGAATATATTGCTTCCCATCATATTTTGAGTCCATACTCAAATTTTTCTTTAAAAATTTATATGTAAATTTCTTTAAAAATTTATATGTAAATTTTTTTTTTTCATTTTTTGGGAAATTCAACTTATCGTCAATAGATTCATGCGAAAATTTCACGCCATCAATATTCATCCAATGAAATACAATCATTTCATAACGTTGCCATGGCAACCTTTGTATTTTTTCGGAAATTTTCCCTTCCTGGGGTACCCTGGAGGGTATTACAGTGGAAATTTTTTGACATAATATAAAGTGACAACACGGAACTTTATAAAATGTCAACTGTCAACAATCAACCAGTACGTTTTGTCAAAATTTCTATAATTTTAAATTTCTTTTATTAATGTTAGTTAATATTAAAGAAATAAAAACGCCTAAATAATACAAAATAATTAAAAAAAGAAAATATTGTGGCATATCGGACAAGTGTGTAACTTTTTTTTATATTGGAATACACAGGGATCCAAGTTCAATGGATACCCTGGGGCGGGTAGACCACGACGGCCGTTTTGTCCTTGTTAGGACTCGACGGGCAGCCATAACCCAAGCAATTCCAAGAACGACGGAAAAATGTACTAAAAGCCTCCCTGTAGAATCAAGGCGGCCATCAATACACCGTAGCGCCATCCCACGGAATCAACTCCAATATAAAAGATAGTTACACTAGTTATACGAAAGGTAGACAACTAAATAAACAAACTCGAAGTGCATCACAATCCAGTATAGGGAACGCTATTTGCGTTTTCACCGAAAACATATGCCATTTTGCAGACCAGAAAACAGATCAACGCTGGCACCCACCAGAATGCGCGCAATCCGCTTGAGTTACACACTTGTCCGATATGCCACAATATTTTCTTTTTTTAATTATTTTTGCGGACATTATATCATCTTCTAATACATAACAATTTATTTTTTAGATACATAATTTTTAGTTACAAACTGTAAATGTACCTTAAATTTCTAAAATTCGACCTCTTCCCTTTTCAATGGCGAATAATCCGATGGACAAATTCTATTCAATAAATGTCTGTGTTTTAAATAATATAGGTAATATTTGAACGCAATTTTGTTAACTTCTTGTCCATGTAATAATCTGCATTTTGTTGATTTTTCTAAAAGATATTGCTGGATGATCGAGAACAAATTATCTTCCTCTAATTCACTACCGCATTCGGCAATGAGATCTTCCAAAAAAAAACATAGTACGGTGATGGGTTTTAACGTCGGATATTTCTTTGCACAAAATGCAAATTTTGAATTTTTCAAAACGATTCATTTTAGAATATTGAATTAAATACTTCGACGAACAACTATCAGCAAGATGCAGATGCATGGCCTTCTAGTTAAAACAACAATGCTCATGCTTCAAAATCGCTCGGCTTGTTTTGGCAAATATAGCACGGAAAGATTTATTTCTAATATATAATTTTCTACAAACTTTAGTGATCTAAACTAAATATTAGATAAGAATATAAGATATATTAAATCTGAAGGTGTTGTTTTTGTGTTACTAAAACTGGTAGAAAAAAAGTTTAACCAGGATTATTTTATTATTACGTAACTCAATGCATAAATTTTTGGTGATTTATTTCTAAAAAATAATTTTCTACGAACTTTAGTAAACTAAACCCAATATTACGAAACAATATGAGTTACATGAAACCTAGAATTGGCGTTTTCATGTTACTAAAATTGGTAAATAAAAATGTAATCCATTCATAATAATTAGTTTGAAAAAAGCCTACCAACACATTTTTAAAATTAAAAAAGGTTTACGCCTTTGCTATAATTAATAAATATGTAAAAACGTAGTGGACCGTAGTGGACGCCCTTAAATATAAGAGTATAAGCAATGCTTATTTAGCCCAAAGGATAAGGATTATGTTCTTAAAAGGTTGTTAGGATTTTAACTTATACATATTTCGGTTTGCCCAAATAATAGACCAGTTCCGAGAGGCAGAAAATCAAATTATAAAGGACCGAAATCCCATCAGGGTAATATATTTATTGAAAAGGTTGAGGTTGGGAGTTTCCGAGTTTAGTTATGTAAAAAGAATTTTAGGGAGAGAGTCTCGAATATTATTGTAATAATGGCAATATTCAAGGTATCTACAGGTTCTTGTTTAGTATAAAAGCACCTCTGGAGTGCTACAAGCCTCTAATTTGAGTCCATTACTGGTTTTGACAACTGACTTTGTGGGTGCACTCTGAGAGTTTATTGTATGCAGATGACTTTAAGTTGTTTTTGGAGATTGCCATCACGAATGATTGTGACAAGTTACAGAATAATCTACGTATAGTGTGTCTGATTGCTGTAATGTCAATGGTTTTACCCTTAATGTAAATAAATGTTCTGGTACAAAGCAAGTCTTGAACAAAATTAAGAGCTTGAAGGATATGACTTTTTCCTGAGCAATTCCCGTATCCAACACTTATATCCTAATCGCTCGAAACATTTATGTGGTTTCAACTGGATGGAGCGCCAATATTTATTCTTTTTGATCCAATATTAATTAAGTAAGATTTCAACGAAAGCTTCCTAATATTTTCTTTTTGTACATCTGTTTACTAACTTAAGAAAAATGAGAAACGTCGGTTTTGGTAAAACTGATGTAATTAGATAAACTTTGCATCAAACATTACGTACTGATCAATAACAATTTCAGTTTTTGATGCAAAATAAATAATTGGAAACAAAAATTTTACACAAAATTGCATTAGGATTACAAATGAAGTAAAGGCAAATGGTTTTACATCGATGTATAAAAGTTAATCCACGAGGGTTGATCAAAACTTTTAAGAACCTGGCAAAAAATAAAAATTGTATTGGACTGTCAAAATTTCGTACAGAGGCTAAAAATGCCTAAATAAACAACTTTATCGAATAAAGTTTTTCGATATTTTGATAAATAAGGGCATTTTTGAACCTATTTTATTAAAAATGTCAAATTTGACAGGTAACGCAAGTCGTGCAGCTGATTCAGTGTACGTCATTTTTGGTTTTTAGGTAAGCAAAAACAAACGGCTTTGTCAATTTTTGCCTATACCTACTAATAAAAAAAAATCTCATTTGATGGGAACTTTCTTGCGGACACTGTACAGCTTGTGATACGGGTCATTCTATTTAAACCGGGATATTCATGGTCCCCGTTAAATATCCCAATAATCTGAAATAATTTCTGTAAACAAAGTGTAGTAACAATAGGTACTTTTTGAGGTCTTTATGTTTTTCAATCATAGAATTCATAATTTTTTTGAAATACTTTAGTATTTCAGCTTCAAACCGTAAATTTCTCAGCTCCGTGTTATGTCCCCCGCCATTATTTACGTGCTTTATTGTGAAATTCCGTATAATTCGAACCAATTTTGTCAATATTTTTTGATCATTTTAACAACAAAGGTAAGATCAATACTCATACAAGGAATTTTTAAAAACAATATTAAAACAGCGTTAATATTTTACTAAAACTCGATGTCCCTAATATATTTCTCAGCTCCGCGAATATGGTTTATATATTCTATGAAATCCGATTGAGGACACTGCGGGACTATATCGTACGAGTTTGGAGATTCAGCCTACATTTGCTTCTAGCACGTGCACGATAAAAGACGTATTTGTTCGTTATAAGAGTTTTGTGGCAGTGTTTCGAAGATGGCGGTAAGTTCGTTATCCATTTTTCTCTTCTCCGTGAATGCATTGCACCTATGGGCATTTTGGCTTAATTTTTATAATATTGTTTTTACACGTAATTTTCCAAACAATGTTCTAAACAATATCTTGAAGTTACAATAGTTTTTAATAATAACTAATCAAAATATCGTGTAAAAAGGTTAAAAATCCTCATCTCCGTGGTCTCAGCTACGTTACTATACTAATGTAACGGAGCTGAGATTGTATTCACGCAAATGAGAAGTCATGAAAACCGTAAAACAAACCATGACGTAAGACAATACCATGCATGGTTTAAATGTAACAGAACTGATATTTCACTTCTTAACGCTTTACCTAGATTATACTTCAAATGGTGACTAATTTATTTGATTTGTTTCGAACATAATTTTAATTAATTATTTTCTTATGGATGGAAATATACAAATATAAATCAGCTACCAAAATGTTTATTCTGACAGCGATGAAGACTATCTTCCTTTAAGCAACTTGGTTAATAACTCCCATTCCGTTAACATGCATGATTTTGTTGTAGTTCAGTTATTAACAAAAAAAAAATGAAAAATTTATAAAGCCGAAGTATTGTCAGTACTAAGCCCAAAAGAATATCTTTTATTATTTTTAAGAAAGTCTGTGACATTTCCAGTCATTGATGATACATCCGTCATTAACAATGATGATATTTTATTTGTTTTAAATTACTCAGTTAAAAATAGACGTGGTCAATATTTTTTCGAGTTACCCAACATTACAAATATAAACGGGAATTTTTTTAATAAACTTACGCAGCCCTATACTATGCTTACCTATCTGTTACATTATAAACCTTAGATGCTACCAATATTTAGTATAAGTTGTATTTCTTTGTTCTTACTACTCTGTATTTCTTACTTTAATATAAATGGTTAATAAAATTGTTAGACAATATAACTTTTGTTTAAATATCTCAGTACCGTTACTACATGTCTCAAATCCGTGGAACACTTTTTTTATTTTTTCTTTAAATAATCGTTTTAATGAATAGCCCTTCACCTTGTATTGATAATAGTAGGCAACAGAATTTACATAAAAAAATTAATCAAAACAACAACAAAAAAATATATTAAATAAATAGAATTTCGTTTTTCCCTACTTGAGTAGATTTAAATTTTGGTGCGATTCTGTCAAGCTATTTCAAAATACCGACTGTTAAAAGTTTTAAAAAATCTCTATTTAAATAAGCGGAAATGATAAATCATTGAAGTTTTTTTTTTACCTTTTAAGGTAAGAAATCTACAGTGCAGATGCAGTGCCGGATTTAAGCATAGGGTGCACCTATGGGCCCGTACCACAAAGAGGGTTCCCACCACAAATGGTCCCGCGACCACTGTCGAGGTGAAAAATGAATATATAGGCAGCTATATGTTCTGTGACATCATAAATCTGATAGATATAGAAAAATGGCACTCTCATTTAGTACTACAAACATTAAATTATAAGTTTTTGTCAACGTACCTGTGTTTTTTGCCTTGTATCTTTAATTGCTTTGATCATATGAAGTCCCATTTCGACGCAGCAGTGAGCATGATCCGACCTTGGAACAGGTAATCCTGAAACGCAGTAATAGCAGTCTCCAAGCAGTTTTATCCGGAGACAGTGATTTTCCTGTAAAAGGAAATGTCATCAAATAAATTTTTTGAAATGCTTTTTTTTTTTTTATGATCCAGCACAAGCACTATAGGAAAAAACCTTTAAGGCGCTCTGGGAGCGGTGCGTGTGCGAAGAAAGCGATTCACGTTTTTCTTGAATCGTTGGAGGTTATATTCGGTTGGAAACACGGTCTCAGAAAGGCCGTTCCACAAAGATGACGTCCTCCAAATGAAAGAGTTCTGAAACAATGATGTTCGGGGTGTACTAATTTGAACCACATAGGAATGGGCGGCAGTGGTTCGTCGTGTGTTTCTGCTATGCATTACTCTAGGTGGCATCGAGCGGGCAATATCAGTCGAACACTTGCCATGAAAATATCTGTAGAAGAGAGTCAAATCACCAACCTGTCTTCGATGTTTTAAGCTGTCGAGGTTCTTAGTCAGCTCGTGGTCGCCGATTAGACGAACGGCTCTCCTTTGGATGGAATCCAACAACCGAAGGGTATGCTTCGGTGCAGAACTCCAAATATGAGAGCAGTATTCCAGTGATGGTCGAATCTGGGCTTTATAGAGTGTCAAAAGTTGTTGAGGTGTATACAACTTTTTGGTACGGAAAAGTATACCGAGCTTCTGAGAAGCTGCCCTGGCGATTGCCACAACGTGATTATGCTAAGACATATTTCCTCCCAGGTTGACACCCAGCAAAATGATAATATACAGGGTAGATCAAAAACGCTAATCAATAATTTTTTTAATGAAACATATTGTATATTTTTACATTCTACAACCAATTCTAGACATTTTTCGTAAATCATATCTTCAACCGTTTACGAAATATTAACACTTTAATGGTGGTATGCACCATTAATACATTTCTCGACGTCACCATCTTTAAGGCTTCGATAATGTCAATATTGGCAATTTGCTATTTAAGATTGAGACGTCAAAAAATGTCAGTGAATGTTAATGAAATTTGAATTTTGCTCCGGTGCATGGTCTATCCATGCTCCATGCTTCATTGTCATTGTCACTATACTTAAAACCCAATATTATATGCAGTGACGTAGCAGTCGAAACCATGGAAACTGCCAAAGTACTGTGTTATCATTGGCGGTTTGCCTTGATTTCCATGGTTTCGACTGCTACGTCACTGCATATAATATTGGGTTTTGAGTATAACAACTTATACAGGGTGTCCCAAAAGTAATGGGACACAGAGCAACAGCAGACTCTTTAAGGCGAAATAATGCGATTTATTTAATCTTGCCTTATCCGAAAATTGAAACCAAGATACAGGGTGTCAAAGTTTTAATTTTGTTTTCGTTTTTTGCGATTATTTCTTAACGAAACGACATCGCAGCACAAAATTAAGGGTTTTGGGGTTTTTTGAAGTGAGGAATTCAAAATTGTCCATAGTTTTTGTGTAACCAGTAGAGGACGCTGCCTACGGCATGGCCCACTCCTTTTAGCTGCAGGCATAACTTTGTTTAGGCTTCTTATATCGATCCGACTATTAAAAAGATAAGTTACTTTACTTCTTTTACATTAAAAAACGTATAACCTATTGAAGTCGCTAGGAGCAACCATTTTCAAGATAATCGCATTTCATATGTCCAATGCAACTAAGTAGTGGTCCGAACGCAGCTACATTTGCTAAGTGTTAAAGTTAATGCAGATACTTAAGGTTGACTATTTTTTTTCTAATAAAAACACCTTTTCGTATACCAACCTACGTGATAGCAATTGTTCAAAATGGCCACCATTGACCTCAATATATTTACCTGCGCCCTGCACTCCGACCGTTAAAATTTTCTTGGGCATAAATACAAAGCACATCACGCATTTTCGCATTGGAAAATAAATTATGTCGAGGCATTACTAAAAAATGTATAATATCTATGTAGGTATTGTACGGAGAAAATTAATAACTTTTACAGATGATACTTTATGTAACATGTTGTAGCCTTAGAAAAGTCGTTGTTTTTAATCAAGGCCAGCTGTAAAAAATAATACCAATACGAATACACAATTATTTTAAATATTTTAGGATTCTTGAATTAAAAATATCGAATGCGATTATCTCGAAAATGGTTGCTCCTAGCAACTTCAATAAGTTTTACATTTTTGATGTAAAAGAAGAAAAGTAACTTATTTTTTTAATAGTCGGATCGATATAAGAATCCTAAACAAAGTTATGCCAGATAAAAGAAGTGGACCATGCCGTAGGCAGCGCCCTTTACTGGTCACGCCAAACTATGGGCAATTTTGAATTCCTTACCTCAAAAAACCTCAAAACCCTTAATTTTGTGCTGCCATGTCGTTTCGTTAAGAAATAATCGCAAAAAAACGAAAACAAAATTAAAACTTTGACACCCTGTATCGTGGTTGTTATCAATTTTGTGATAAGGCAAGTTTAAATAAATCGCATTATTTCGCCTTAAGGAGTCTGCTGTTGCTCTGTGTCCCATTACTTTTGGGACACACTGTTTATATTATTTAATCGTTTCGGAATTATAACATTTTAAAACACTGTGTTCCATTAGCGAAAATTGACTTATGCACATTTAAGTAAAATAATATTAAATTTAAAGACAAGTTTGTTATAAGCTATTTAAGGGTGTTATTCGTTGTAAACTTTTAAAATTTTATTTTGCACCTCGCGCAAAGGAGCGGCCCTGAACTGTCATTGCTGTTACTGCCCAATCTTCAAATGCTTTTATAATTATTACACAATTACAAACCCGGGAGAGAAAATTTGTTTTTAAATACAAAAAACCCAATTAAGGGTGAAAAGAAAAAGGTAAAAGTACGAAATTATTATTTCAGGTATAAAAAAGAAGGTCTAATACAATAATGATTCATGAATAGGTAGTAAATTACAATTTATTTAATAGTTTTCACACAAAAGTTTAATTTAACTCTAATGCAACAACATTCATTTTATATTGGCACCATCAAGTAAACTTCGATTAAAAAAATATATAAAAAATTGGTTACTGGATAATAAGGCTCAAATTCAACCTTAAATTATCAAATAATTGAAATAGTCCAGGACGTGGGGGGTTTTTTGAATGCAAAAGGTGGGGTAGTAGCGATTTTTTAGTATGTTGTTAGGCTTGGGGCCCTAATGAAAAATCCAAGTTTTCGACCTCGAGGCGCATGCGCTCGAGCCTCCATCTTGGATTTTAGGTACAAAAATTTGTTTTTTTGATAATAACTCAAAAACGGTGGCTTTCACGACAAAGTTAAAGAGGATAAAATTTCCTACATTTTTGTGGATTCTTTTTTTGTAGCACACATAATATGTTAGGAGTTACAGCTCCGTGAAGTTGCATTATTTGAAAAAAAAATGCGGAAACTTTTTGATTGTTTTATTTTATTATTCTTATTATATATAACTATAGTTTTACATAATTATAAAAAAAACTATAGGCTTTTGAATATTATCATTTAACAGTAGTATACTTTTCGTAAACAAAGTTTAAGGCGAAAAGTATATCGCATTTTATTTTTAAATTTAAGAATAGTAAATTATGATTTTAGAGCATTACAAAAATTAATTTCTACTACATTTTGGTACGTTTCGATGGTCCGGATTGGTTATTGTCGGTGTCCTGTAGTTTTTTTCTGATTGAATAGGGATGACGTTAGTGCCACAATCACTGAAGGCATGCAAGAACAGAATGTGCTTGGTTGCTTCTTGGTATTTAAGGCTACTTGCTGAATATAACCTCTCAGCAGTTTTTCCTCTTCCAGATTTACGGAAGTATATAGATAGAATTTTCGGCTGGTGCTAAATAGCCAAATAACAAAATATAATACTTTTTTTTTCAAATAGTGCAACTTCACGGAGCTGTAACTCTCAACATATGTATGCTACAAAAAAAAAATTCTACAAAAAATGTAGGAAATTTTATCCTCTTTAAATTTGTATAGAATATGTTTTGTCGTGAAAGCCACTGTTTTTGAGTTATTATCAAAAACCAACTTTTTGTACCTACAATCCAAGATGGCGGCTCGAGCGCATGCGCCTCGAGGTCGAAAACTTGGATTTTTCATTAGGGCCCCAAGCCTAAAAACATACTACAATATCGCTACTACCCCACCTTTTGCATTACAATTAAATGTTCATTTAAAATGTAAATTTCCATATAACTGTGTAGGTACGTTTCTTTTTACGTGTTTTTAATGGGTTTGTTCGTCGAATGGATCTATTGGTACTTAATTATACATTTGATTTTTTTAAATTTCTACTCTTTCGAATAATTTCAAATATTCTTTTAGTGGACAAGTTTTTAACTAATACAAAGGAAAAATTAAAATTATATTCTTGTAATATTATTAGTAGGTACTATTATTTATATAATTAAAATTGTAAAATTAATGACTCTATGTTATAAAAAGAATGACAAACATGAAACTTTACCTATTAAAAAGTTATCGTTAACTTACAAACCTGCTACAATATTTCCCTTTATTCGTTTTTCGTGAAAAAAAAAGTCCTGAAGGTGAATCCAATACCCTTAACTTAAACGATGTTTTTAAATCATGTAGGGCAACAAAAAAAAAACTTTTCTTCATCAATTCGTTTCTTTGGATAAAATATTTACAAGAACAATAAGTTGGAAAATATTTATTTTAAATTCCCACGGTAGAATTTGTATTCTGATGTTACTATTGCAAATCAATACTTACAGCAGCAAGTTTATCGAACCTAGCAAACAGCTCATTTAAAATCTTCACCAGCTCCTGAGCTGTGCACTTAGTAGCTAACACTGAAATAGAACAAAAAAATGGAAATAAAATAATATTATTGCTCCATTTGCATTGTACATAAATGGGTATGATATTCTTTGTAGTATATTGTCTACCTATAGTATCGATAATTTGCTACACAAAAAAGTCCTTGCTATTTTCTTTGTAGAATCAAGAATTTGCAATACATTTTTTGCAAAGTTGACGCACAAACTTTTATACCGTGCTTGATAAAATAAGGCTACGAAAACAATGCAAAAAATGCTTATCCCAAGGGATACATATAATATGATAGTTAAAAAACTAATTGAAAATCGTAAAGCTAATGAGCCTAATAAATAAAAATGTAGCGATTGCTTTTTCTTATAAAATCGAAGTAATTTCTTGAAAGCCAATAAATAAAAAAAACTAAACTAATTGCTTTTGCGCCCAGCAATTGCTTAAAAGTGCAGGAATCGCTTCTAGTAAATGCTTTTTCTTAAAAAATAGAAGCAATCGCTATCGTTTATTTAAAATGTGATGAATAAATTAGGGAATTGCTTTTTCTAGTGTAGCAATTGCTTTCAACTTTTTAAGGTGGGTCGACCCCTGCATTATTTGCTTGGTAGCGTCAACTTTAGTTCTCCGCGGCATACACGTGCGTTGCTTTGTGTCTTCGATTATGACTGAATATATGAACGTCTGTAAAAGAAAAATCTACAGTGCACGTAAAAATTGCAGATAATATGATGATTTCAGAAAGTTATCTCGATTTGACTGCGAAAATGTTGAGTAGTTGACAAATTATTTTTTAACTGATACTGGTAAAAGGCGAGGGGGTGCACTGTCACCTTTAAATAAGATTAAAGTCTTTCTGCGGAAATTGTCGGATCCGGGCTTTCAAAATTCTGTAGGTGAAGAACTCGATGTTCACCAAACTACTGTCTGTAAAACTTCTGTAATGGATGCAGTTTTGGAAAAGGCCAATATTTTTATTAAATTTTCTGTGCTGAAGCTGTTGTGGAAGCTAAACGGTTGTGGTCAAGAGATTTATTTCTGTTCCTTCAATTTGTGAACGAATATCAATTGCTTGTCTTTAATTTTTTCATCACTACTATCACTTTCTTCATTTTCACTGAAATCTGCCATATCACAAATATAAGTTTCCTATTTTCCACAAAAACGTAACAGATTACTATTGTACTAAATAAATAGATCAACGTTGTTGTATTTATGTCAACTCTTTTGCAAATTAGGCAGCAAACTGAACATGAAATCTATAATCTGAACAAGTGGATAAGCCACGTCTGAACCTGTGTTGAATAAGCATTTGCTATAGAGGTGTAAGAAAAACAGCAATTTCTTCAAAATTTTATTCATATCCAGATCGAGCAGTTGCTTTTATTTATAGCATTTGCTACTCAAGCAATTGCTTTTACTAAAAAGTAATTGCTTCAAGTAATTGCTTAATTTTTATTCATTAGGCTCAATATTAATGTAAAAAATTGAACCGATACGTTTATTACAACATTAAAAATTGTTAATATTTTTAAAACGAATAAAATTAAAATATTTAAAGAAAGAAAATTACCTGTGAACCCTTTGATGTCAGCAAACAAAATGCTAACATTTTCATATCTATGAATGTAAATTTTATGAAATTGATGTGGCTGAAAATGACCTCCTTTTTCCTCACGTTCTATGTCTCTAATCATTTCCTTCGCAACAAAGTCAGGAAGAACTGAAAAAAGTATATATTTTAGCAATTGTAAGAGCAAAAATGGTCGCGCTTTCGACATTTCCATGTTCAATGTCCGAATCACTATCACTATTGTCGGGAAAAGTCAATGGCAACTTGCAATAGCTTCGCAGGAACAACTTTTAATTTTAAATTTGTATTGTGCGTCTGATTATTGAAAAATCGGTTTCGTCAAACTTGTCTTTGATATTGTGATGATTGATCACTGATGACAAAAATTGATCCGGGTGATCTTTTCTTCTCTCCTCATATTCCTTACGAATTCTTTTAACCGAATTTTAGGCGTGATTGATTGGTATTGGCTTCTTCCCCACATAGTAGTAGTAGTAACCTGTTTCATTTAGCAAAAAGCTACAATTAAATATTTTTTAATACATTTTTATAGATTTATTTTTAAATTTTAAAACGCAACCTTCTTTTAACAAAAACAGACAGAAAAGTTAAACATTTTGCAAATTGTATCAAATATTACGTATCATTTTGTTTTTTAATTAAATGTAATTTTAAAGGTTTTTTAAACAGTTTAAATGATTTTTGAGATTTAATAGAATTTTCCAAATTATTATATTCTATAAAACCTTTATAAAAAATAGATTTATAAGCTAATGTTTTAGACACTCTATCCACATAAAAATTTTGATTAGTTCTTGTTTTATAATTATGATGGTCATAATAATTAAAAGAACAACATTTTTTTAAACAATCATGTATGTATGTATAAAGATACATACTAAATAAAAATTTAATTTCTGACATTCAACCAATCTAAATTTTTTAACATAAAATTAATTTTTGCATATTTGTCACAATTTAAAATAATCCGCATTGCCTTATTTTGTAAAATTTGTAATTTATCAAATATTTCCTGACTAGCACAATATAAAATGGAAGAACAATAAAGAAAATGTGGTAATATAATAGTATTATTAAAATACAGTTTTTTTAGAAAACAAACTTAAATTAGAACTGATTCTTTTAAAATAACCTACTTTTCCGGCAATCTTCAATATAATACTTTCAAAATAATTAAAAAATTTTAATTTTGAATCAATGATTATCCCTAAATATTTAAAACTGTTTACTAATTTAAATTGTTCATCATCAACTAAAACATTTATATTTTGACAATTTAAATTATTACCCATAACCATACCTACATTTAGTTTTTGAAATATTTAATTTTAATTTATTTACTTTTAGCCAATTTAATAATATATTTATTTCAGAATTTAGATTATTTAGACCAGGGGTGTCAAACTCAATTTGTTTGAGTGCCATTTTTTTTTCGAGGCATGTTTGGGGGCCGGCTTCAAAAAAAGTTTATTTTTATATCAATACAGAAATCTTTATTAAAGGAAATCTATAAAATATAAAAAGTTATAATTATGATATACCTTTATGTATAGCAATTAGGATTAGGAATATTAACTATTTCGATGACTCAGATACTTGACATCGCTTCAGCTTCAATATTTCGTCGAATCGCTCGGGCCGGATCCGAATGTATTGAGGGCCGGTCATGGCCCGCGGGCCGTATCTTTGACACCCCTGATTTAGACCATCAAAAATATTTAAAACATTAATGTAAATTAAAGCGTCATCAGCAAACATTTGTAACTTACACATTTTTAAAACTAAAGGCATATCGTTGATGTATAAAATAAATAATATTGAACCTAGTATACTTCCTTGAGGAACTCCTATATTATTTATTTTTTTATTTGAATATGTTTTTGATATTTTTGTTTTTTGTGACATACTTTTTTTATATAAACATACTTTGTAAACGTAGGCAACCCATTCTCTAGCCTGACTATGAAGAGTTTCTCCATTTCTATACATTCATTTTAAATTAATTTTATTAAATAAATATACTCCTCCGTCACTGGCAGACAGTCGATTCCAGATTTGGGTTTGTAGGTTTGTTCGTATCAACGATCAATGTAACTGACTATAATAGTATATTAAAGTACGAGTTTCATAAGAAGCGGTTTTAGCGCCCGCGTCTATTTTAAAAACCGAGCCAAGAAGTGGCGAGTTTTTTTATTGACACGGGCGCTAAAACGCCTTATGAAACATGTGCTTTATACATTTTTTTCTATTTCACCTTTTATAATCAAGAAAAATACATTTTAAAAAGAAAATAAATCCTTCAAATTTTGTAAATTTTTATGTCTAAATTTTATGTTGGTAATACTATTTTTTATCATAGGAGCCTCTGGACAACAAAAATTATTTTGCAAACTGTCATTTTTTGATTTATTGACCCATTTTCACCACGAGATTCTAAAGTTATTTTAGCGATATGAGATTTGAAATTGGACGGAATACGTTGTGTGATCCTTGTACATTCGGTACATATACAGAGCGTTCGGATATTCGGGAGATTTTGCTACTTTTTTTCGAATTTCAAAAGACGTGATTTTACGTCACGGCATTGCCATTTAGTATAGGGAAGATGGAAAATTCAAATAAAGTTAAAGTTAAAATCGACATTAGAAGGTTAGTAGATTGAATTTTGGATAGGATTTGGCAGAAAATGATAGCTTGAAGCATCTACAAAAGATTGATTTATAGATTTATGCAACCAACATACATGACTGTTATCCACACAGAATAAAAAAGTAAGTTATCACGCTAGTTTTCCTCTGCGAAAAATGGGTTTTCTCGTAAATCACAAAGGCCGCGCAAGTCAATGAAATAAAACATTTAAATGTTACCAACATCAAATAAAGAAAAAACGCGTATCGAAATAGGTTCATTACGATCCGCAAATGAGGGTCGTACTGAACTCATTATGAACGTGAAATAGAAAAAATATAATATGTGGTAAAAAGAGACAGAATAGTAACGGGGACAACCTAGCGCAGGATATGGACAAGCCCGATACCGTGAACATAGCTGGGTTGCCAGATTTAACAAAATCATTGGCTTTATCGAGATTTCTTTAAATATATTATTTGGTTTGTACCTTTGTGAATTTACTCTAAACGATTGGTATTATTTTATATGTGAAAAATATAAACAGGGTATATTACGGGCCGAGGAATATGTATGTACCTTAGAGAGATAAATAAATGAATAACCTATTTATATTGAAATTTAAATCGATCACTACAACAACAATGTATATTTGAGGGGTATATATTCAAAGTGTAAAATCTCCATGTTTCATTAAAAATGAGATGGATGTCGTTTTAAATAGTAATTCTGAATCGAAATAACTCATAATTTTTTGTCAAAACAGGCAAGCTTCAACGGATTTTGATGGCAGAAAATTGGGATTATATTCAAAACATACAAGCTCCATTGACATTTAAGTTTCGAACCATACAATCTCCTGTTCAATTTTAAAAATCAAAGTGTACAATCTCCAATGGGTTGTTTTGCTGTTCGTTTCGAATTATTTCAAAGCGTGCAAAATCCTGCACAGACCTGTTGATAATAATTCGCGCCAAATCCATTCCGAGTTTACTTTTTTAAGTTAGTTGCATGTGATGCGTGAAGCATTACATAGTGGTTGTTTGTTGTTTACTATTTTTTTGTATTTTTCATGTCATTTAATGTATTGTTTTTGAGATTAAAAATTTTGTGAAAAATGATCCATAAATTATTTTTAAAGTGGGAAAACTCCATATTTGCTATTTTCAAAATGAACAAATTCCAATTGTTAACATTCCCAAAACGTACAATCTCCATCGCCTTTTTCCAAATAACTTTGATATTTTTTAGAAATGTTAAGGAAAAAAATTGGTTTTTTAGTCTAAGATGTGCCATAAATACAATAAAAAAGAAAAACTATAGTAAGTGTTTATATTTAATGAATTATAAGTTTTTTTTCGTCTAGTGATAATTTGGGAAACATGGAGATTGTACACTTTGAATCTATACCCCTCATTTTTTGCCCACATTCCTTTGACAGCTCAAAATCGGTAACGCGGACTTTCTATGGATGTGCCAATTTAAAAAAAATTATATTCCATAGTTTTTGGAGTATTTGCAATATTTCAGACTGTTTGACACCCCGTATATTTACCTGATAATAGCAACTTTTCTTGCTTCTCGTTTTCCGCTTGAGTTCTGTATCTCATTTCCATTGATCTGTGCGTTTCCAAAAAGGCTTTCCTTTGGCTCCTGTCGGTAAGGTATTTTGTGTACATTCCTGCGAAGTTTACGCACGTATAAAGGATTATGTTGGCAATTACTCGTTTAATTTTGCACGAGTCATCCTCGTAAAGCTGTAAAAGAAATAAATATATATAAGTGCAAAGACAGCGTCTCTAATAAAAACACGAGAAAATCCATACCCGCGTCATAACAGCAACAGCCCAGTCAACATAGCGGATTGTGATTTATATAATTATTATTAAAATATATCAGACAAACGTAGTTCCAGTGGAGTCCCTCGAAGGAGGCATACCATGCGAGCAAAAATTATTAGCATCAAAGAGGGCCTTGCATCTATGGACGTAATGCTTAGCCGTAGAGCTTAAAACCTGTTGGGTGTCAGTAACTACCTGAATTAACAATCAATCAGTTATTCCGTCATGACATTGACAGTCGTTACAAGTAATTTGATTTATCGCTAATTTTTTCAATTTCTTGAACAATTCACACAATGGGCTTTACGGAACAGCACAAAACATTCATGGTTGAAGCGTATTTTCGAAACGGGGTTAGAGTAAATGGTGAGTGGCAATACAATCCGGGTTTGTGCATGGACGATTTTCACGAACATTTTCCTAACGTTGCTTTTATTGCTGGGAATTTTTATCATTGCCTGAAAAGAACCGTGGCTGTGTTTAGGAAAACAGATTCTATACAACACAAGAAAGATCTGTAAGAACAGAAGAACTTGTTGCAAACGTTCGTGAAATAATGCAAAATACGCCAACAAATTGTATAAGACGCCTGTCCCATTTCCTAGCATTCCTTTGTGATTTAAATAGCCTAACTAGGTTCTCACTAGATCCAATACGGTGGCGCTGTTTTTGACAATTTTGACATTTCCCATTAACATACTTGTTTGTCATCTTCCTGGTGTAAATATTCGTTGCTGCCAATGTTTATTTTGCAGGTCGTTATGAATTAAAAAAAAACACGATATTCATGGATTTGCATAAAGGCTTTAATTTTCAAATTCAATAAACAGACCAATCCAAAACATTAACCTTTCGGGATAATTGTACATTTGTGTTTTCCGCTGCTGCTGGCAAAACATGCGGATCGTCTATTGGACTGTGAAATAATCGCTTTAGGGAAAAGATTTGTTTCCAGTTGAGGGTTTGTCAAAGGTAATGCGGTGGGCGGCCAACCGTTTGTTGTGAAAATAACTAACAGTAGGAATTGAGTGACAAAATTAATTTGGTCGAAACTATTGAGTAGAATAATACTTATACAGCTGTTACGTAGAACACTAAAAACATTTTCTGTCGTAATGAAGGAAACATAAGGACGGGGGTGGTCCGTGGTCCACGTAAGATGACCTACTGTCTGATCTCAGAATCTACCGTGCGAGCAAAAATTATTTGCATCAAAGAGGGCCTTGCATCTAAGGACGTAATGCTTAGCCGTAGAGCTTAATACCTGTTGGGCGTCAGTAACTACCTGAATTAACAATCAATCAGTTATTCCATCATCTTTGACAGCCGTTACAAGTAATTTGATTCATCGCTAATTTTTCCAATTTCTTGAACAATTCACACAATGGGCTTTACGAAACAGCACAAAACATTCAAGGTTGAACCGTATTTTCAAAACGGGGTTAGAGTAAATTGTGAGTGGCAATACAATCCGGGTTTGTGCATGGACGATTTTCACGAACATTTTCCTAACGTTGCTTTTATTGCTGGTAAATTTTATCATTGCCTGAAAAGAACCGTGGCTGTGTTTAGGGAAGCAGATTCTATACAACACAAGAAAGATCTGTAAGAACAGAAGAACTTGTTGCAAACGTTCGTGAAATAATGTAAAATACGCCAACAAATTGTATAAGACGCCTGTCCCAAGAAGTAGAGATCTTATGGAACATGCAGGACTATTCTTAAGAAGCAGCTAAATTAATTTCCTTATAAAGTGCCAGTCTTATAATTTTGTAAACAACAAAAATAACTTTGTGTTTGTCTACTTGTTTTATTACTCATTAGTTTGGCATATCATGTAATAATATGAATTTGACAAAATTTTAACCTAGATTTGGTTAGATAATAATATATCGTCCCCATATCATTGTGATCTAAACCAAGCCCTACGTTTTTTAACCCAAGCCCTCTTTGATGCAAATAATTTTTGCTCGCACGGTATGTGAGTATTATAATATACATACCTCATAACGCCCAAGAAGAAACACCTTAACGCTGACCCAGATTACGTGACTTAATGCGGATATGCATCCAGCCATGATGCACCATCGCAGTGAGAGTGGCAACATTGCGTACGATACAAATATGATGAACAGGACGTACCAAACCAAGGACTCTTTCATGCCGAAGCCGATTCCATCACTACCAACACCTAAAAAATAATAGATGAATGAGCGTTTTCTAATTCTGGAATATAGGTAAAATAGGAAAGCCATCATTACTGGTTAAGGGAAAATCACTTATAGGGCTTTTAATGTAAAAAGATGAACACACACAATGATCAAGATTCAACGTTGCCAAGTGTCAACTTCTGTTGAAGGTTCAAGAGCGATTCACATTCCGCTCTCGCCGCATTTCCCCTCTCCATAGCAGCACATACGTTCGGACTGAAATTTTCAGGTAAGCGTACGTTGAAATATCTGCTGGTGTTTTAAAATGGTTTATTCGAAAAAAAAAATTAAATTTTTGTTATGATATGCGTGACATGATTGCTAAGAACCTACACAAAATATTACCTATTGAACACTTTTGGTGCGAGTTTGCACACACAGCATTAATAAAGTGAAAAATCGAACAGCCTGGCCGGCCGGGCGGTTTGTTTACGGGTCTTATAATGGCGGCAGAATTTTATTTGTTTTAATTTAAAAGTTGTGTTTTTTGCATTCTAGTTAGCTCTTTGAGATAAACTTTATTGTTTTATGGCTACAGTTAATTTATTAAATATTGAAGTGGTTATTTAGCTTGAAGGTATATGTGAATTAGTTTAAAAATATCACTATAGTAGAGATAGTTCGTAAGTAGGTAGGATACCTCTAGATACCTAGGTACTTAGGTAAGTACTATTTTTTTTCTTTTAGTTTGTTTATTTATCAACATGCCAAGCCCCTGCTGTATTCCTGGGGGTAACTCTAACTATAAAAGTGTTTTGAAAGCAGGTGAAGCGAGTGTATCCGTTTTTCACTTCCCAAAAGATGAAAATCTAAAAATTCTATGGTTAAAAGCCATTCCAAGAGCTAATTGGTTGCCCACACAGTATTCTGTAGTTTGTGCTAAGCATTTTGTCCCCACTGACATTATTCGTGAGGATATTTATCTTTTGCCTGATGGCACCACAAAAAAAAATTCCAACTAAAGTGATACTAGATTTAACAGCTGTTTCGTGCTTTTAACCCAATTGACCTGCTTGCTTGTTCTCATTCCTAGAAAAAGTCCAGAGGAGAGAAACGAGGAACAACAAGAGCGTACCTCTCAACTTGATCAAGATTTCGAGTAATCAGATTTTATAAGAAGTTTGGACGATCTCAGTAATTATTCACAAAAAATTAATACTTTTGAATTTTGGGAAGTAAAAATGGTGAGTGACTCAAAAATATATTTTTATAGTTTAGATTTGACCACTGACTGTATAAATATTGTTAATCAGGTTTCAGTGGACATTGATATAAGGGTAAATGTTTTTTTTTTTAAGGTAATGAATTACCTTACTTGCTTACAATGATTTAAAATGGATTTTATTCTTTGAAATGAAACTAAGCAGGTGGTCTCAGCTTGAAAACTTATTGTCTCGGTACCAATTCATACATTGTGAAAGTAACGAGGCAAGCGTAGATAAATAAAGCCTTAAGCTTACTAAATTTTGAGACTTCAGAAGATGATAGTCAATATAGTGGCAACAGAGCCAAAAAAACGCAAAAAATATTATCAGAAAGAATAAAAAGCTCGCCCGTTGCCGCGCGTCATAATAATAGCTTGTGGATCCGCAACTCCCAGCTGATGCGGCGTTGCCCGATGTCACTTCATGGCTTCTTTTCAAGGTGGTTGTGGCACAAACACATACACTACACCAAAACCATACACATGCATACACACCCTCTCTCACATTAAGCTATAGTATAGTAAAGTAGCTAGAAGACAAAACCTAACCTAGCTACACCGGTTTGTAGGCTAGGTGAAGTAAGAAACAAAGCACGCATTAGGCATGCAGAGCGGAAATACTAATCGAGTGGTCTGAAGGTTTATACGCCCTAGGCGCGGATACCGCAGGAACACGGGGAGTTTAGTCGGTAGGCGGGCCCTTCACGGTTGAATCCGACATTATTCTGCTTCAGGTGTCGGTCTTAGAGAATTCTCCTTGTTAAAATTTAAAAAAATAAAAAGTGGAGGACTAGTATTTGTTCTTAATGGAGTGAAGACCATCTGCTGAATGAACGATTAACTATAAATTATTCACTAAATTTAGCAAAATTTGGCCGTAGCGTAGTCCAAAGATTATTTACGTCTCTACGACCTCCCTGTACCTGCGAACCGCCACTGATATTGTGTCCCCTTCAGGAGTCCTGGGTTCACCACTGTGTTACACAAGGGTAATATTTACATGAGATGAAATTAAAAATATTAATTTTGCATTTAAATTTAACGGCCAAATTATATTTTTATTTAAAAAATTTCTGTTTTACTTTTTCCTGTACTTTAAAGCAAACAAAATTTAATTTAATACTGTTTAAGTTTTCACTATTTATTAATATACAACATAGGTACAAATTATAAAAAATAAAACACTTTTTTTTTATAATTAAAAAGAAAACACTTTATTTTTTGTTAAAAATTAAACCAAATAATACCTTTCAAGTAATCCTTTGAGCTTGCAATTAAATTACATTTTATCAGCCTGCAAATATTTTAGAGTTGTTTGAGTAATTTCCGAAAAAAAAAACGGTTAAATTTTAATGTTAATTAAAAAGATTGATCGAACATTGAATATAAACCTCTTTTAAAATCAATCTCATTTAAAAGATAAGAAAATATACTCCCAGGCCAAAATGTTGCTTTTTCGGCTAACTTTTATGTAAATATAGGCTTTAAAATGCCCAATAAAGTTACTGCCCCATCTATTGAACCAGATGTTAACATAAACACCGTTTCGTCCATGCTTCTAAGGTTTGTTCATAAAAACGAAATTATTAAACATATTAACTCTCTTAAGAATAATTATGATGCAGGTATATATTTTATTGGTGTCCGGCTAATATAGTAATTTCCACCTATATTTATTGGAACTTTTAACCCATATCATAAACTGATTTTTAAAGCTGGTAAAGTACCAGAAAATTTTAAAACATCTGTTGTTATACCTACCTATCTATAAAGCCGGCGATAAAACTAATATAAATAATTATCGGCCAATAAGTGTAATGAATACCTTTTCAAAAAAATGTTGAAAAATGTCTTAAAGAAAGGCTGATCAATTTTCTTCAAAGTAACAACATTCTTTCCCGTAATCAATATGGGTTCATAACTGGTTTAAGTACTGAAAATGCCATATATGAATTGACTATCCAGATAACCCACCACCAATTGAGGAGCTTGCGTTCAAAAGCGGCTATATCACTTTTTTTGCTGATATGCTTTTTTTGCGATTTTCTGTTAAGTTCCACAAGCTCTATCAACTGGCACGATCATTTGCGTTCAAAACGGGCTATTTGTATGTTAAAATTGCATGTAAAGTCGGCCTTTTGCATCAAAACTGGCTATATCCTCTTTCTGCGATCAAAAGTGATTAAATATTTTATGTTTCTCTTGTTTTTTTTTGTTATGTATGTTGGGTTTTCATAATAAAAATATGTTTTGTGTTCCAGTCTTATAATAAAAATATGTTTCCTAGCGTTTTAATGGTTTTTTGTTGAGATTATTTAAAGCTTTGCTATCAAAACCATCTATATTCAGATTAATTTTCATTTTTTCTCACGAACTATTGAGATTTCAAAAAAAAATTCAAATTGCATCAATCTACTTCCCTAAAACACTATAAATAAACTTTTTTTGCTATCTCTATATATTAAGGCGAACCGATGAGAAGTTTTTGTCGATTCCTGAACATTTTTCCTAAATGGATATAGCCGCTTTTGCACGCAAGCTCCTTAATTAGATAATAATAGAACGAGCATCACAGTGATCCTTGATCTAGCATTTGCATTTGATACGGTGCCACATGATCTGCTCTTAAATGTATTACAATCATATGGCGCAAGGGGTACCGTGTTAAATGTCTTTAAGAGCTAAGGGATCGTCAACAAGTAGTGAAAATCGATAATATAGACAGTGATCCGCTAAACCGTAAAAATTGGAATACCCCAGGGTACCGTCTTGGGACCAATCCAAGCGCGGATTTCGGGGAGGGGTAGGGGGGGTAATTACCCCTCCCTGGATCCTAAACCCAACCAAACTTGAGTGTCCTCTTATACTTATAAATATTAAAACATCGTTTAATAGATTTAATTTTATAAATGTGTTTTTACTAAGTATTTGATTAATATTATGTTTCTTTTATTCTCTTTATAAGTTCCTGTAAATTTTGTTGTAGGTTGTAGGTTGGTACCTATAGTACCTAATATGATAAATAGTTATTTATGCAACTAGTGCAAAAAGTGTAAGTTTATTGCACACGGCATAGAAGTTATTCACCGAGACGTAGTCGAGGTGAATATTATGCCATGCGCAATAAGCACACTTTTTGCACATGTTACATACACTATTTTTTCTACGATCGTTTTTTTTTATTTAACAAAAAGTTTAAAATCGCTCTGTATTACCTCTCCTTTGCGTGCAAAAGTTGTAATTCAAATTTGGCAATGGATCATAGATACCTTTGACTTCAACATAATAAAATTATGGAGCCCTGTCAACGTGAATTCTATTTCGATAGGGTATTGACGGTGTGCAACGCACAATACACATACTATAAACAAATTGTTCGTTTCCTAGGTAATTTACTTTATTGCACTAGGGCAAAAAGTACTTTTTCTAATTTTGTATCATAACAAATCTATTACGATACGCATTTGCGTATCGTAATGAAGCTATTTCGATACGCGTTTTTTCTTTATTTGATGTTGGTAACATTTAAATGTTTTATTTCATTGACTTGCGCGGCCTTTGTGATTTACGAGAAAACCCATTTTTCGCAGAGGAAAAATAGCTTGATAACTTACTTTTTTATTCTGTGTGAATAAAAGTCATGTATGTTGGTTGCATAAATCTATAAATCAATCTTTTGTAGATGCTTGAAGCTATCATTTTCTGCCAAATCCTATCCAAAATTCAATCTACTAACTAACCTTCCAATGTCGATTTTAACTTCAACTTTATTTGAATTTTCCATCTTCCCTATACTAAATTGCAATGCCGTGACGTAAAATCACGTCTTTTGAAATTCGAAAAAAAGTAGCAAAATCGCCCGAATTTCCGAACGCTCTGTATATGTACCGAATGTACAAGAATCACACAACGTATTCCGTCCAATTTCAAATCTCATATCGCTAAAATAACTTTAGAATCTCGTGGTGAAAATGGGTCAATAAATAAAAAAATGACAGTTCGCAAAATAATTTTTGTTGTCCAGAGGCTACTATGATAAAAAATATTATTACCAACATAAAATTTAGACATAAAAATTTACAAAATTTGAAGGATTTATTTTCTTTTTAAATATGTGTTTTTATTGAAAAAACTACAAATTAGAAAAAATAAAAAATGATGCTTTATAAAACGTGCACGTTAATATACTATTATTGCATAGTATGCAATAAAGACCTACTTTTGTCATTACAAATTCATACACAAAATGACATTTTTTGAACGATCGTAGAAAAATAATGTTTCGCTAATGTAATGGTTTGTTTATTTTTCAATAATTATTAGACAATTTGACACTAAAAATATAGGTACTTAAAAGATATGGGTTAACTATAACTATATTAAAAAAAATATATTTGAGATTCAATTACCCCCCCCCCCCTAGATTTTGACCCAGATCCGCGCCTGGACCAATCTTATTTATGACTTATATAAATTCCTTAGCTAATATTAGTATTAATAATGGAACAGTCATATCATATGCTGACGACACAACTATGGTGTTCAAGGGTGAAACATGGACTCAAGTGAAAGAGTCAGCTATGGATGGTATCAAAAAAATTAAGATCTGGCTGGATTTCTTTAAATTAATCTTGAATACTGCCAGAACTAATTACATAGCATTCTCTCGTACTTCTTCTAATCGTCCTAATTTTAACAATATAAAAATTGAAAATTTTAAAGAAGTTGCTTTTAACACAGAAATTGAAATGTAGAAACACCTAAGCAAACTAAGCATTTATTCATATTAAATTTTTCTTCCACATTTTTATATGTACCTATTACAATTACTATTATGCCTATTATTGTGCTCTTTTTATAACAGAATGTTAATCGTGTTATCGAATAATTATGTTTTGAGCATAAAAACTGTTAATTTTGTTCTCTATATCTTCGCGGCGTTTATTTTTAATATAACTTTTTTACCCTACTGTCTGGTTTCGGCGCCGCATCGCTTCACATAATGTTTTTATTAAAAATGGAAACAGTGTTTTTCATGAGATTCTTTTTATTACTGATGTTCGAATATTTCGTAGTTTTTTAAATTTATTTATTTTTAAGTTTAAATAAAATGACGACAACTTAATTTTGTATACTAGGGAATAACGTCATAATATGTCATTTGATTTTTAAGATATCTTTATGATATTTTATAATATATCTTAATAAAACAATGAACCTATTGAGATTAATTATCTGTTAAAAGAGGTATCCTCTGCCGTACTTTTCTCACTATAACATAATTATGCACTAAACACAGTGGCATTGTTGATACCGATATTTTGCTTCCTGATGACTTGCAACCCGTAAAAATTTACCTTTAGATCAACAAACAATAATCACGAAAATGGTAAATTTATGGCCGCGCGCATGTAAACAAAGCCATACAGGAGTAAGCATGCGCACTGCAACATTCTAATTTAACGAATGGAAAGATAGACAGATCCGGGCTTTAAAATTTAAAAGCTTATTAATGCTGGAGTGCACCGATTTTAAGGTTCTTGGTCAAGAAATTGTAATAGTTGACCTTCAATCTACGTGTAAGCAGGTAAAAAAAAAAGTTATTGCCACAATTTATTGACAACTAGTTGTTGTTCTAATTTTTTGACCAAGTTGGGGGAAAAGATAGTGATTTCTGGTGTTATTAGTGGCTGCCTATTTATCAGATTTTGAGGTTAGAAATCCGTTTTTGATGTTTTGTTTCTAAAATATGGTTCGCCGTCGTGGTTTTAGTTCGAAAAGCAAGAGAACACGTCAATTAAACTTACTTTATCAAATCGAAAATAAAAAAATAAACAAAACAGCAATCTTCGAGGCTATCGCGAACCTAACCTCAAGCGAAATATTAAATATGAATAGTATTCAAATAAATAAAGACATTCAAATTTTTAAGTTAATAAAATAAAATATTTACGAATTATTTTTAATAGTAAATTAAATTGGAATTTTCACTTAGAATACTTAATTAAAAAATTTCAAATGTAAGATATATGGAAATATTATATTACGCGTTAGTTAAAACTAATTTAAATTACAGAATTTTAGGTTGACGAGAAATAAATAGAACTTTAGTTAAAAAATCAGAAATATTACAAAAAAGGTTTCTAAAAATTATATTCAATAAAGATTATGTTTATCCTTCAAAAGAATTATAGTCAGAAATAAAAAAGTTACAAGTATACAATTTAAAAACCATAATCATAATACACAGTGGCGGATTTACAAATTTGCCGCTAGTAGGCTATTCAATTTTTGCCGCCCCTATACCAGTGACGGCTCGTGAGTTGTGAAACAGGTGAAGTGTTCGGGAAAGAAAAAGCCCGCTGCAGGCAAAATGCGCCGCAGGCGAAAATTTTTTAAGACCACGCCCAAATTTGGTCAATAATTTTTAGTAGATATTTTAAAAATTTATGATTACCTACTTATTTTATTGAAAATGAAATTTCTTTCTGTAAAGCCAGTAAAGTTCCAATTACCTTTTTTTATCCCCATTAACAGACACGGCCAACAATAAAGTTTATTTAAAAAAATACTACCCGTCGACCATGAATAAAGATTGTACCATTTATTTCTGTATGATAAAAAAATTTTTGGGCTTTTGCCGCCCCCTAAAATCTGCCGCCCTAGGCTCCAGCCTACTCAGCCTAATGGTAAATCCAGCACTGATAATACACGTCATAAAAATGAAATAACCATAAAACCTAAAATAAATAAGTCCATAGGACAAAAAAATTTCAAATATTTATGTTTTTATTTAAACGATTACTTACCAACAAAAATTGAAAAATTGATTTCATTAAAAAAATTTAAAGTCGAAATAAAAACATGGATATTAAAAACAGACAATTTGAAAATATTTTTAGAAATGCTTTAATTAATTAATAGTGTTCTGAATAATTTAAGTAGGTATATAAGTAATATTTTTTAATTAAAAATTATAAATTAATAATTTTATTATAGGTAATATATTTCTTCCAAAAAACTTCGTTTATACTATAAATTAACATTTTTACTTTAAAACTTAATTTTTAATGCATATTTATGATTTATGATTTTACAAAAAAAGTTAAAAACTGGCAACGGTGTACGGTTGTTATTATTGATCGGGAGATTCAAAGTCGATTTTTCAGTTATTATTGACGCGAAAAAAAGTATAAAAGTGATTAACGAGTTTACAACACTAACAAGAATTGATTGAGTGTAAAAACGTGAAAAAGGGCGTTAAAATTGTAAATAATAAACGTGTTTTTGTTTACGTTGGTTCGCTACAGGTTCTACAGTGTTGTCGGATATAGTCAGATCTTCCTGGCGCAATGTCCGAAAAAGAAATATGCAATGTTTGCCAAAAAATTGTGTCGGATGATGAGGAGGGACTACTGTGTGATAAATGCTTAGTTTGGAAGCATAGAATTTGTCTGTCGATGGCCCTCAAAACATACCAAAAAATTAGCAAATCCAAGGATAACTGGTTTTGCACTGACTGTCAAGATAAAACTAGAAAGCCACACAACTATACGATAAATGATGTAATGGCTAAGCTGGAGGACATGGCTAAAAAATATAACGTATTATTTCAGAAATACCAGGAACAAATTAAGATAAATGATGAGTTAAAACAGGAACTTCTTGAAATAAAAACCCAATTAAACAAAAATGAACAAAAAGCTTTAAATAATAACTTGATTATTCACGGCATCCCTTATGAAACAAACGAAAATCTAAAGAATAAGATAGAGAAGATCGCAGGCGAACTGCAAGTAAATATATCGAATGAAAATTATAGAGCAGTAAGAATTGGAAGGGATGAAAAAAAGAAAAATCCCATAAAAATAACTTTTCAAAATGAAGAAATTAAAAACAGACTGCAAAAATCACCTCGCAGGTTTAACCTACACACTGGCTCCTTGGGATACACCGAACACGGCAAGATCTTCCTAAACAACGACCTAACAAAAAAAAATCTGGAGTTGTTCAGGAAAGCGAATGTGTTTAAGCAAGAAAAAGGCTATAAATTCTTATGGATAAATAACGGAAATATACTACTAAGAAAAGAAGAAAAAAGTAAGGTAATAATTGTTAGTAGCGAAGATGACTTAAAAAACTAATACCAAAAAATCTAAGTCTAATTTATATAAATATCCAAAGCATTAGAAATAAGCTAGATGAAATACAATGTCTTGTGAGAAATAATAATTACGATGTATTACTCATGGGAGAGACGTGGTTGTCGGAGGGAGAAACTTGCTTATTCGAACTGGAGGGTTACCAATCAGTACATTCATGTCGAGATAAGAGAGGGGGAGGTGCTTCTATGTATATAAAAAATGGTATAGGGTATAAGGAACTTAAAAAATCTAGTCATGAAGATCTCATTAGCTGGTTATGCGTGCAAATTGGTGATAACAACTTAAAAATTAGTTTGGTGTATAGACCGCCCTCATTCCCATATGGAGAAATGACAGAATATATGGAAAATATAATAACAAATCACCCAAAAAATCATGTAATTGTTGGTGACTTTAACCTTGATTTACTGGAACGTAATAATAGTGAAGTAAAAAACTATATACAACTTCTAACTCAGAATAATTTCTTTCTTAAAAATACTATTAATATAGAAAGTGCTACCAGAATAACCGCAGACTCTAATAAAATCATTGATCACGTAATGACCGATCAAAACTATAAGGACAAATGTGCAGTTAGAGTCGAATATAACCCCTTGTCGGACCATGAAAAACTTATCTTAAACATCGAAGAAAAAACTAAAGTATATAAACCTACAGTAACTTATAAATCAAATGCAGTTGATCATAAAAAATTTAAAAAACTATTTCACCAAAGAGCGCATATTGACAGCATCAACACATTTCAAGAACTTATAGATGTAATCCAGTTATGTAAATATGAGTCAGAATATGAACGGGTAATAAAATGTCGTGAAAATAATACCTGGATAACACAAGAATTGCTTAATCTAATAAAAGAACGCGACAAAATGTATAAAAGGATGCGTGATAACATTAATAACGATAACCTGGCAAGCGAATTTCGAAAAATAAAAAATAAAGTAAACAATAAAATAAAAACTTTAAAGAATCAACATTTCAGAAATAAATGGAGTCAAGCCGATACTGACCATAAAAAACAATGGAAAATTATAAACGAGTTGGTGAGAAATAAAAAACACATTACTAGTATTCAATCTCTGACTGTAGGTAATAATAAGACAGTGGATGATCCAATCAAAATTGTTAACGAAATAAATAAACACTTTACTAGTGTAGGTAAAAATATTGTTGAAAAAATTGACTTAGAAGTGAAAAATTTAGCGCAAAATGTCCAGGATAGTCTCGGGTTTAATGAAATTCAGTGTCAGAATAGTGTATATGTGGAGTTAACAACGGAACAAGAGGTGACAGAGATTGTTAAAGATTTAAAACGAAGTTCGGCCCCAGGTCATGATCAAATCTCGGTATATGATGTATGTAATTTGGCAGAACATCTTGTTCCGGTGTTGACTAAACTAATTAATAAAATATTATCTACGGGCATATTTCCTGACGAACTTAAGGAAAGCAAAGTTACTCCTATATTTAAATCAGGTTCAAGGGAGACTATGGGTAACTACAGACCAATAACTGTTATAAGCGTATTCTCTAAGATAATTGAAAAAATAATAAAAAAAAGAATGGTGAGCTTTGTTGATAAGTATATTAAACCAGATGAATACCAGTACGGCTTTATTAAAAACAGTAATACGCTGGGCGCGACTATGGATCTCGTTAACCAAATATCCACAGAGCTAGATAATAGAAAGGTTGTTGTAGCAGTATTTATAGACTTAAAGAAGGCATTTGATGTTGTTAGTGTGGATGTTTTGTTGAGGAAATTGGGTGGTATGGGTTTCAGGGGTGTTATGTATAGGCTTATGGAGACGTATCTGTCGGGTAGGCAGCAGTATGTCAGGATGGGAGATGTAGCTAGCAGTTGTGAGTCAAGCGAGTGTGGAGTACCGCAGGGCTCAGTTCTTGGGCCTTTGCTATACTCGTTATATGTACTAAGTCTTAAAAGATCAGGTCTTAAAGCTCGGTATTTTACATTTGCGGATGATACGGTGTTAGTTTACTGTGACGAGGATGAGATGCGCCTTGAAAATTGTGTGAATGCAGATCTTCAACATTATTCTAACTGGTTATTGCATAATAAGCTAAGGATTAATATATCAAAAACAAAAATTATGTTATTTAAACAAAAAAATAAAGTTATTCAGGAACCTGTAATCAAGATAAATAATGTTATTGTAGAGAGAGTGACACAAATAAAGTATCTTGGGCTGGTTTTAGATGAAAATCTTAACTGGAAAGAACATATAAATAAAATAACTAATAAAATTATACTCATGATCGGAGCTGTATATAGATGTAGAAATTACTTGACATTTAAAAGCAAAATGAACATTTATATGCCTACTTTTTGTCTTGCTTCAGATACTTGATTCCTGTGTGGGGCACCTGCGGAGTTACAGAATTTGAAAAAGTACAGATATTACAAAATAAGGTACTAAAAACTTTATTCGGCTACGACCGATTAACACATACGGAGGTCCTATACAGAGAGTTGGGTGTCATGAAGTTAAAAAAAATACAGGAGCTGGAACAGGCTAAATTTATATATAAAGTAATAAATAAATTTCAAAAGTCAAATTCTAATATAGTTTTTAACGAAAATGTACATAATCATTACACTAGGGCTTATAATAGCATTAATCTAGAATTAATTAGGACAAATAAAGGGTTATATAATCATATTCAACAAGCGGCAAAGATGTTTAATAAACTACCTCAAAATATTAGAATGGCTAACTCTAACGGAAAGTTTAATAGGTTGTTGAAAAAATATTTGTCAAATGCATTAAATATTTAATCTTTAAGTAATTGTATACTGTTGTCTGTAAATTAGTTTTTGCCTTAATATCTTTGATACCAGTGTTTCGAGCACTGTTTAAAAGATTTTTTTTCAATGTAATTTATCTATGAATATTTTGTTAATAAAAGTTTTCAAAAAAAAACATACTAAAACAAAAAATAATATTTGCCCCTAACAAGCTTCAGGGGATTGAAGAATAAGTTTATAGAAGACAGCATAAACATATTTATTATATTATTAAATTTTAAATAAACTTATTATTACTATTATTATTATGAATGGTAACATTTCCCAATAACGTGGGTAAGTGTTATACAACATTTTCAAGCACAATATCTCGATCAAGAAATTTGAAATTTGTTTCGGTACTAGTCATTGTTTATTGCACAAACGACACAATACACAAGTGCACAAAAACGAGAAAGAAATATTAAACAGCCACAATCAACAATAACCGAGTAACCTTTAGTTGCTTTTAAATAGCAAAGCCAACGGGTAAGTTAAGCATTTCTTTTAAAAATTTAACTCAGCTCAGCACAGATATTTTCCTCCTCCCTTGCGTCGGTTAAGTATGCCCATTTATATTTCTTATATGATTATACGATTTGTTTGCGAAGCGTTCCTTAAACAACTTACTTTGCAGACTTTGCTATGCTGTTTAAAAAAAACAAACGAAAAGTACCTAATAGCAAAGAATATAAGGAATCCACAGAGAAAACGTAACAACAAAAGTGGCGCCGAGTCGGTTCTGGAATGTATTTATTGATGTCGATAAAGGAGGAAAACCTAATAACACTTGTCATTTGTTCCCCCTTTTACAATGTCAAGTTCAGGTTCATTTCCCTTCTTACACGTGCTGGTTTGCAGTGGAACTTCTTTAACAAAGATTTTATAGTAAAACAAAAAACTTTTTAAAACTACTAATTTTGCACAAAATGTGTATGTTTTGACTCCTGCCGGGATAACTGGGCCGTAAAAAGCCTGGTACCCCAACAGTATTTTACTTCAAGCTAAATGATGCTTTGACTTTTATCCCACCTATTTCAATACTTTTACATGTCGCTGACAAAGCTGAATAAAACTTAAGATTTTTCACTACTTAATAAATGATTTTCACAAAGTCTGTTAAAACCTGAAACTCCCTAATTTATCTTTTTCTCTCTTCATTTTTCTTCCCAAGACATGGCCTTTGCACTAATCCTTGACTTTCCAGTATGCTGAAGTCTTGATTGTCGGTCTTTTAACTATTCAATTTTTACATCTCTTTTGTACACCATTGAAAGCTCCATTACGGCTCAATCCCACTATTATTTGCTCTATTGCTAGCAACATCAGCATTGTACCTTCCACTTTGTTTTTCTGATGATGAGTGTTTTTACACTCGAAACATGTCAAATTGAATTATTATGATTTTTTCTAGGTTCGCCTAGTTATTCAAATAATAAAATTGTGGAGAAAGACTTTGTGCTTTTCTTTTTTCTATAATAACAAGAGGTTTTTAAACTTAACTTTTGTTTGCGCGCGAGATAAGCTGTACGAATCTAAAGGTCTGTCTATGTTGCAACCACGTATAAACAAAATCGTATTATTTTTCCATTATTTCGTGTAATAACAAAATCGTTCACTCAGCAAAAAATACATAAATTTAAGCTTAGCTTCTCATTTTGCGACTACGAGTAATTGGAGAAATCCATTAGTATTTTTAACTAGCATCGCTTTAAATGAAATGTCCTCTTTCATAAAAATGTAACAAGTATATAGAAACCCTATAAATATTCAATTTGCGAAATGCATTTTCGATTGCTGAGAAAAGCTCAGCTTTGAAAAAATGTTAATGAGAAAATATCAGGAAAGTGCCAATATTGGAATGAATGCAGGAAAATGCACAAAAGCTGCATTTTTGAATAGAAAGTGTAAATTCCCTTCCGCCAAATCCTATTTTCTTTTTGAATTATTTATGATGATAGAACAGGTCAGGCAATTGAGATAAAGTTTACAGCTTTGAAAAAGTAAAAGAGACAAAGAATTGTCTCAGATTTGATTTTTTAAATCCTGTTGGAACTCTCGCAGGCCGTCTACCTTTTTCAGGTCAGCTCTGGTCATTGTCATTACTTTGGTCGACAAATTTACCATCAAGATTTCAAAGAACTAGTACTTTTTAAAGCAGTCCTAAAGTTATTACTATACGGTACAGGGTGTTACAAATTAGGCGCCCACCATTGGGATCTCCTAAAGGGTAGGAGATATAGATAAGGTTAAATTGGGATAACTAGTCCAATTTGGACATAATTAACAAAAAAGTATTAGTATTAGTATTTCCGAAGATACCTACTCGGAAAAAACTGAATTTTTTTTTATTCTAGCTTTATTTAAAGAGATGGCGAAAAATTAATTTTACATTTTCATTGCCGCTTTTTATTTTTTATAACATCTCGCTATACGATATTGATTTTGGCGTTTCGTCTAGCAGGTAAACCAAGTACATTATAAGCCCAAAATTTGTTTGTTTGAGCTCAAACTTCACACTCCAATAAGCACGTAGGCAGAGTCATCAAGCTTCATTGCACATGGATATTATTTAATTATTTAGAATTATAATTTAGTTTGAAAATGGTTAGAGATACTAACTAACCGAAACGTTGTGTTAAGTAACAAAATAAAGACAATGGAAGTCCGAAAATGTATTTTTTTTTATATTACTTCATTGTCTTTAACCTTCAAACAAAAACTGTATTTATATTGTAATTAATCGTATTTAAATCGTAAATAAATTAGTTTCAAATGTACAAAAAGTGTTTCTAAAAGCACCTCTAAGAGTGCAATTGTATAAGGGAGATTACCAGGAGTTAGTTTACCTCCAGAACCTGTAATTACCCGGTGGGGAACATGGTAATAAGGCCGCAATATTCTAGGCAGAGCATTTCGAAGCCATGAAAGAATTAATTTTGGATTTAGATGACGATTCGCAGTGTGTTGTGCTAATTAAAGAGTTGTTAAAAAGTGCAAGTGTAGCTAAAGATATTGTTTTTGTTAGGGTTAACTTCAGTTTTATACCGGACATAATATCCTCGTTGGAGAGTAAAAATGTAAGTTTAAGAGACTCAATTAGTATTCTATAACTTTTTCCGCTAAGTGTAACAACATTCCCGATAAAGTAGGAGGTCAAGTAAGAAACAAATTGGATGTAACTGTAAAAAATAATGAAGAATTTAAATTCTTAACTGCAGTTAAAAGCATTTATAAGGGTAAACCATCCAAGGACTTGACCTTATATTTTGCTATACCTATACCTTAGTTGCAGTATTGTCCGATTACATCAGTAGATGTTGAAAGAAGCTTCTTTTTATATAAACATATTTTTACTGATAGTTTAGTTGAAAATTATGAAAAATATTTAGTAATAATTGCCTTTTATATAATTTTAGGTTAAAAATTGTTTACGTTTATTTTTCTTTGTTTTTTTTGCATTTTTTTTAAATAAACATACTTTTTAGAACACAACGTGTTTCTTTACCTCATTTTACTATAATAAATTAAGAAATATGACAGTATGAATATTTGGTAAAAAAATGCAAATAACTGCATATTTTAAAGGCAAACAAGGCATATATATGCGCATATGTTAGGTGAATTTAAGTGCATATAATCCGCCCTTTTATAATTTCTGTTAAGCCACCAAATTTCTAACAGGGACTTCAAAGTTTACTTGAGCAATAATTACAAACTTAAAGTAGGTACGTACGTACAACATTAAGTTAAATAAAAGGTAGAGTTGATAGCAAATTAGTTCCTAACTTTCATAGGCATTTGTGTATTATTATCCAAGTTTTATTGTATGCCAATGCGTGGTTAGTTAAGCCTGTCGCATTAGCGAAATTTTAGGGTACAATACGCGTTTTAATATGCTTTAACTGACACAACAAGAGATAATTAAATTAAGATAGGTGCCTTAAAGGTAGGCAGGAATATTCTGGTAATGGAAAATTGAATTTGTATTAATTAAATTTCATGAGGCATATTAAAAACAGTTAGGGCCGCCGCTACCATGTGTGCGTGCAAAGTGGTGTGTACATAGATATATTTACCTTTAGATAAGCAAACAATAATCACGAAAGTGGCAGTTTTATGGCCTCGCGCATGTAAACAAAGCTGGACACTATTAGCCATGCGCACTGCAACATTATCGTTTGACAAATGGGAAAATAGACAGGTCCGGACTTTAAAATTTAAATTCTTGCCAAAAAATTGGAATTTCTTCTCAATTTTTGATCAAGTTGGGAAAGAAGGTAGTGATTTCTGGCATTTTTAGTAGTAGCAAACATATCAGATTTTAAGTAAGTATAGAAAATTGTTTTTAAGGTTTTGTTTTTACAATTTGTTTAAAATTGATTGGTCGTCGTGTTTTTAGTTCGAAAAAGAAGAGAACAAGAACAGGTAAATTAAACTAGTCTTATAAAATCGAATATAGATCAAACAAAACCAGCAAAATAACCAATCTACGGTGTTATCGCGTACCTAACCTCAAGTCAAATAGTTGGTATATAACTTGTATTGATTTTTACAATTTGGTAAACACTTGTTTTGTTCAAGAATTTGAAAAAGTTTTTGCTCAAGAACTTGACTCATGGAATACTTTCACCCTTGGATTAATATAAAAATACCTAGGTATTTACTTTTTCTTTGCATGCATCGGAATAATCTGTCTTGGTGTGTGTTTCTCATTATTTTCATACCTTATTTTTCTAGCCTAGGCCTAGTTAGATGTGTTTAAATTGCTCATAATAAAATAAGGTTATATAACAAGATACATCACTACTCCATACTTACTAAAAATATGAAATGCCCGATATTTTACCCCTATTTCGGCATAACAAAATAATACAACGGCTGTTACTGTCATTGTTAAAATTCCAGTTGGAGTCACTAAAAGCACAAACACAATTCACTAAACTACACAAAAACTAGAAATCCGTAGATATTAAACACCCACAATCCACGATAGCTAAGAAAACTACAAGGAATCTACAGAGAAACCTTAAAACACAACAACTAAAATGGCGGCCGAGCCGGTTCTGGAGAGTATGTATCTTGCAACCTTGAGTATCTTGAGCATGTCGATTATTGTCGATAAAGTTGGACAGGCCGATAACACGAGGTTTGTGCGCATGCACGAAGGTGTCCAGAATGAAGGCAGCTGACTGGCGAGTCATGCGCTCGGACGTATTTTTTCACCCATATAACGTAACTTTTGTTTGCGCAGGAGATAAGCTGTACGTATCTAAAGGTAAATTGTCTATGAGTGTGTACCGCACAGGCGACCAAAAATAGGGGCGGCCAAAGCAGATTCCTCTAAATATTAGTACCTAGATAGGAAAGGGGGGAGGCGGCAAATATAAGTAGATACGTCCGAGGTCTTTTTAACCGATGAGAAACGAATTAAAGAAATAATTAAAAGGGTGTTAATATGCTTTAAGAAATATGTTTTGCTTTTGATGTTATGGAATTGCCTTGGTATATTTAAACCCGTAGATACTGATATGAAAATACATCGCAGAAAAATATTTTTTAATGTTGCTTTGCTATAATAGGCCAGAAAATGAACCATTTCTTTTTCTGGTATGGCACGTCGCCTCTAGTGGATTTTTAATAACAGCCGCATGGCATTAAATGACAAGGATATGTGGGATAAAAATTAAATTAAAATCCAAACCATTTTAAAAAAATAGTGATAAGGAACAAAGAATTGGTATGGGGAAAAACAGTCGTCTCCACAAATAATATATAAAAAGTCACTTTATTGGGGTGTACATGTTTCGGTACTAGAAAGCAGTGCTGGATTTACCATTAGGCTGAGTAGGCTGGAGCCTAGGGCGGCAGATTTTAGGGGGCGGCAAATTTGGCCCAAAATTTTTTTTTTATCTTACAGAAATAAATGGTACAATCTTTATTCATGCATGGTCGACGGGTAGTATTTTTTTAAATAAACTTTATTGTTGGCCGTGTCTGTTAATGGGGATAAAAAAAAAGGTAGTTGGAACTTTACTGGCTTTGCAGAAAGAAATTTCATTTTCAATAAAATAAGTAGCTATCATAAATTTTTAAAATATTTACTAAAAACTATTGACCAAATTTGGGCGTGGTCTTAAAAAAATTTCGCCTTCGGCGCATTTCGCCTGCAGCGGGCTTTTTCCTTTCCAAACACTTCACCTGTTTCACAACTCACGAGCCGTCACTGGTATAGGGGCGGCAAAAATTGAATAGCCTACTAGCGGCAAATATGTAAATCCGCCACTGCTAGAAAGTACCATCATCAGCACCGAAGGGCCCAAGTGCTAATTACAAGAAGGAATGTAAACAAATTTTAAAAACATAAAAAGGACAAGAACATGTTGTATAATTGGACGAAAACAAAGTTAAAATATTTAAATAGTGTTAAAAATTAAAAATCGATTTTAAAAATCGAAAGGAGTTTCCTCCTCTTTTCCTTTCCGTACACTTTTACTCTTCACAGCTCCACTCTGAGATAATGCTACTTCCGTAAAATACAAAGAATTGGGTTTGTTATGCAATATTTACCAGGAAAAAATTTTTTTTTGGCAAAATGTTATCTTTTCCGATGAGAAAACTTTTCAGGCTATATATAATGGGGGGATACGAGTATATAGACCACCAAATTCCCGATATGATGAGAAGTATACACAAAAAAAACAAACCAGTGGACGTTAATGTGTGGGCATGGATAAGTGTTTACGGTGCAGGTGTATGCTGAAATATTGGTGAAACACTAAACAGGAATATACACGGTCCGGCAAAATGTATTACCCATTTTTAACGAGTTATAAAAATTTATTAACTTGGATAAGATTAAAAAACAATACGGATTTTTAACGAGTAGGCTTTGGAAATTTTGTGACATGTTTTAACAGTTGTTAAAATGGAGCGCTGGTCAGTGGAACATCGTGTATTTTGCAATTTTATGAATTTGCGCGAAAATCATCAAGGTATAGAATATTATCTTTATATGAGCGACGAAGCACATTTTTACCTTAACGGTGATGTCAACAAGCAAAATTGCCGTTATTGGGCTGAAGATAATCCTCGTGAAAGCTAACATAAGAAATGAAGTGAATGCTATTCCAAGGCACATCCTTCGCGCCGTAATGCAAAGATTTATCAAGAATTTGGAAGAATGCATTGTTCAAGAAGGCGGTCATTTGCTAGACGCTATTTTCAAGACATAAGAATCTCCCGTCCTTTGTCTTTAAAAATTTGTATTGTTATTTAATTTTATTAAAGTAATTAAAGTGTTATAACTCGTTAAAAATGGGTAACACATTTTGCCGGACCCGGTATATCTTCAGATTTTGGAAAATGTTTTTCTTCCTTCTGTCGCGATAGTTTTTAAAGGAAATAACTTTATATTTCCGCAGGATAACTGCCGTGATGCATACTGCAAAAATATAGGAAACTGGTTTAGACAAAACAACGTAATAGGTCTGCCTTGGTGCTCAAGAAGTCCTGATTTAAATCCAATTGAAAATGTTTGGGGATTGAGGGTAAAAAAAATGTACAAAATAAATTTTAAACCACAGAGTTATTTGATAAAATAGAAGAAATTTGGGAAGGGCTAATTCCGGATTATACCAGAAGTATTATTTTGTCAATGCCAAGAAGATTACGATTAGTGTTAGAATCCAATGGCGCAGCAATTAAATATTAGTATTTTGTTTGTTGTTTGTTAATAAATTTACCCTTTTTGGCTTTATACTTTTGTAGTTTTCGTGGTATTATTTTATAATATTCTTATTTCGCGGCTTTAATTTAAACACAAAAATATTTAGGAATAACCATTATTACTAATGGTAAAAAATCGTACATACAATAATTTACAGCTATGTATATAGCTGGTGTTTTATCAAGGTATAAGCAGCAAGCTGAGAAATCCGTTTTACCCAATTTTGTTGTAATTGAGTTAAGTATGGGTAGAGTGTACGAATTTATATGTCGTCAACCGTTCATAAGATATGACGACGTTGTGTTTATTTCAGGAGTAATCAAAAAAGTTGTCACCCCTCTTCTGTATCTTAAGATCTAACCTAACCTCCAGCTTAAAACCGTATCTAGTAGGTCGTGATTCTCAGTGTTGTCGCTTTAGCACAATATTTGGTTATTGATATGTGCGGGCAGGCGAAAAAATTGTATTCTTTTTTATCAGACCTTTTAAAAATAGCACTGGAAGTTAAAATACTAGGGAATATTCAGAAAATTGTGAAAGGAGGGCACAAAAAAAAATAATCATGCAACGTTGTAGGTGAGAATTTTGCAAATATGAGAAAAAAAAAAGCTAGCCAAAAGCATTTTTCTTATCAGCAATATAACAATGCCTTCAGCAAATAGTAAAACTGTAATATTAAATTTTAAGCTTTAGGTATAGTATTTGTAGAATTATACCGTTGATCTTTTGACTGCAATTAACCCTCATTATCCCTTTGACCATAAAATAAATAATGAAATCCCAAATTTTAAAACCTTTTCGAGCAGAGCCGGACCAGGTACAAATTCAATTTATACCTATGCCTGATTCATATATAAATACAAACTGATTTTAATAATTTTAGTCTTTAGTGGTTTTCCGGCGAGTAATTTTTAGTTAGGCTTATTAGTAGTAGAATGTGGTGTCCTTGGAATTCTGCTGATAGGGGGGCATCTTCAAGTGTAATTTTTAAAAGAAAGCATTTATCTACCGATGCCAAACTAATAATTAAAAATGTGTATCAATCTTTGTTGAGTAGAAATTTTAATTCGATGGATGCTTTAATTGCTTTAGCAGAGACGTCTACTTTGACAAAAACTTCTTTATCTTTGGTAAGAGACATAGTACTTAAACCTGTTAATCCTAGAAAAAATCGGAGTGATTCTGGCACATTTAGAAGCATTGACGAAAATGACATGGATTTATTAAGAAGAAAGATTTACCAAATGTAGGAGGCACAAACTGTACCCACTTTGATTTCCCTCAAAGAGCGGCTGATTAAAGACGAAACAAATATCTCTTGTTGCCTTTCAAGTCTTAGGAAAATATTGCCTCAAATGGGTTTTAAATACCGAAGCATTAATAAAAGACAAACATTAATGGAATTTCAACGTTTACGGGAATGGAGACTGAAATATTAGCTGTTAAACAATTTAGAAAGAAAATCGTCCAATTATTTACCTTGACAAAACATGGTTCGATACCCATAAGACTCCAAGAAAGGGTTTGGATGATTCTTCCAAAAAATGTCAAACCAAGGCATCATCAAATAAAGGCAAAAGAATCACAATATTACATGCTGGTTCAGAGAACGGGTTTGTTCCAAATTGTCTGTTGCTTTCAGCTAAAAACATAGCAGATTCTTCTTTAGATTACCATCAATATACCGACGCACAACTTTTTGAAGATTGGTTTAAACATAAACTCCTTAAAAATGTACCTGAAAATAGCGTTATTGTAATGGACAATGCTAGTTATCATAGTCGGCAAGCAAAAATCATTCCCAATTCTAATAATACAAAAGCAGAAATTCAAAATTTTATGATTGAAAATGATTTATATTTTGAAGAAAATCACAAAAAGCGAGAACTGCTAGAAGTATTAAAAGCTTTTAAAATAAATAAGGAATACGAGTGTGACAAACTTGCAGCAGAAAATGGACATACAGTGTTGCGTCTTCCTCCATACTATTGTATATTCAATCCTATTGAGCTAATATGGCACCAATTAAAATCCAATATTAGGAGAAATAATATTTCATTTGCATCTGTAGTAGAATTAATTAAAAACGAAGTAAGAAAAATTTCTGCAGACAGCTGGAAAAACTGTGTACAGCATGTACTTAAGGTGGAAAATTCTTACAATTGTATGATTACAAATGCTCAACCCTTAATTATAAGTTTAGGCTTAGATGAAGATAGTGATAGTGATACAGAGTTAAATTTTGAATAAATTATCAATAGTTTTTTAGAATTTAATTAATTTTCATTGTACTTGTTATCCTAATAGTTATACTTTTAAATTATATTATTTTCAATTATCATCAATTGTTATCATTATTTTACATTCATTATAGGTACCTACCTAAAACTAAAAATATCTATCTATTTATTTGAAATTATAAAAATAAATCATGTGGTGTAGGTACATTTTCAAGCCGACCCTGATCCCATTTAATCCCCTTTGAAGAGCTTGAGGCATATACAATAGGGTTTAGTAAGGTAGTTTATTTTTGGCAGTAAGAGTCAACGGTATAATTCTGCAAATACTAAAGAGCGTATAATAAACAGCGATAAATCGTTATAGATTAAAAAACTCACTTTGTGTAGACAATAACAGCCAGGTGCACGCGGCCGCCCAATGTAGATAGTTATTGGCAAAGCATCTCCACCAGCCAAGAACACAGATCGCAATGTTTATAGACATGCAACACACGGACCAGATAATTTGGTCTGTATATTGGGACAGGTTGACGTGCTTTTCATTGCTCGTCCAAACGATGATAAGGGCCACCTAAAATTTCACAAAAAATAATGAATTCAATAATTTATATATTCATTTATATATAATCATTAATAATAGGCGTATAATAAGAGCAATAGAACAAGTGCCGTTATAATTATTACCTATTACTCATAAACATACAAGTGTAATTATTGTAATTAATTATGTGTGTGTAATAATCCGAGATCTCGATTGAAATTTATCCCCAAAATGGGATATTTCGACTTGTTTCTAAAGTTATATAAAACCTTTGAACATTTTGTTGGGCGATATAGGTTATTTGAGATCTCAACATTATCATGTGGTAGTTGGCCAGTTCTATACATTGGAAAAACCGTAAGAAAACTCGGAATAAAAATAAAAGAACATGTCAACCGACCAGGTACGTCTGTATGTGGACAGCACCTCAAATTTAATAACCATAGTTTCTCACCAACTTCTAACAGCAAAATTTTACATCAATTTGATCATAAAAACTTCTAAGAGTTGGACAATCTAGAGGACCTTGAAATCCACATCCACATTCATGCCTAAATTTAAGACTTCCAATTTTTAGACTCTTTCAGCGATAAGAATTTATTATTTGCCTTAACCTATGCTTGTGAACTTTTGACTCCTTCCATTTTATTAAGAATAGGACGGTTTTGTATACGAGTATAAAGATATCATAATTTAAAAGTCGTGTTTAAATTATTTTCTTTTTAACAATAGAGAACTTTCCAATTTTTTTTTTCAATATGATTTAGTTAGGCCTAAAAAAAATAATCCGCAATTATTACTCCTTAAAAATCAGTAATAACTTGGTAAAAATTCTTTAAAGTTTCGCGCGTGTCAAAAGCATTTCAAACGACCTTTTAAGCGCGCCAAGCCCGATGACGTCAGGAAGTATGACTTTTCCGTCATCCGTCATCCGTCATCCTGACCGGTGGCCGAGCTACCGAGTTTGCATTTGGATTGCCGTGTGTTATTGTTATTGTATTGTTGTTTTAAGGTAGAATTCTCAACGTCGTTCAATTTATTGCCAACCTATAACCTATTTCGTGGATGTCACACACGAATTATACTTCTTGACGTCACGACCCGTTTTTACCCGCCTGGGATAATTTGAATTTTTGGGCATTAAATCTTGCTAGCGGTCTTTTGGGACGAAATATGTAGTTTTTTTTGCTGCCATATGTTTTATGACAATATATACTTATGATTTATAGAATTTTTCCCCATTTAAAATTTTTGTCAAGTTTCCTATTGACGGAGTTACCTACCTTTTTACCTTCTTATTTAATTTTATTCATTAAGACTTATTTAAAGTTTTTATACCACTGTTCTGTTTCCTATTATTCGTCATTTTGTATACAGTAACTACTTTTTTATCTAAGATATCCCTCACCACTTTGTGTCCATATGTCAAATGTCAGTCAGGTATTGTTTATAAAATTTGAAACCACTACTAGAGAAAATTTGTTTATAAATTTTCAAATATCTTATTAATATATGTTTCTTGTCTCCTGGACATAATTTGACGAGTAAGTATTCTCACGTAGTTTTATCCCACTATGTTTTTACTCTGGTTTGTGTTTTTCTTTTAGAACCTAAGCCCTGATGATGCATAATGGGCTGAAAGCGCTAAGCAATAGTAATAAAATTATGCTTAATACACAAAAAATGTCTCATATTTTAATAATTTCAATCAAAATTTCGGATTATTAGTAATTAATAATTTCACAGATATGTTGTTTTATGAGTAATTATAATTGCAGTTGCTGTATTATGTGTAGCATAATACCCTTAATATCAGAATAAGCATAAGTCGGTGCAGCAGAGTTAATAGAATGTTTTTTTGTTTAAGCATAATTTTCTTACTGTGTTTAGTTAATATAACCAAGGTTTTAATTGCATCTTTAATTTATTTCTCTTGATAACAAAAAAAAACAAAATAGGACTATTTTACATTTTATTGTTTTCCAAAGGCCATCGTGGAAAGCGTAAAAATCACATAAATTGTTTTTTTCTGTTTCTTCCAAATTACCATATTTTTTCCATTAAAGAAAAAGGGTAGAATAAAACAAACACTAAAAATGATTTGTTTTAACAATTTCCAGGCTGCGAAATTCATTTAACATATGAATAAATAAAGGGGATGAAATTAAAATGTATTTTAATTTTTTGCGATGACGAGTAAAAAGATAAATACTAAATTTCATTACAATTCAGAAAACTAAAAAAAATTAACAGGAAGTACTTGTTACATAAATAATATCGGTAGATTTTCGTGACTTTAATCTTGTTGACTTTTGAGATTTGATGAAAATATATTATATACAGTGTCATCAGTAAAGTCCGCATTATATGGGATTTTTTTTATTAATAGCTTTATTCAAAATTTGACTTTGGCATCAAGTTCTGCTTCGATCGAGATGAAGATTAAGCAAAAAAATACTAGTCACGTGATTCGCATTATCTGTCAAATTTTAATTTTTTCCAAAAAATATTTCAAAAGTGGGGTTATTTATGAAAATATCGAAAAAAGTTATTGGAACAAGTTTTTTTAAATGCAGCTTCTAGCCTACATGCAAAATTTTAGCTGCATAAGATAATTTTGATTTTTTACCCATATTTTGTAAATTGCACCACTTTTGCAAAATAAGACTCAACGCAACCTACATAAAACTTCTTAGTTTTGACAATGCTTTATTTCAGATACATTTTCTTTAAAGTAGCGCCATATTAAATGTGTGTTTTTCTACAAAATCAAAATTGGACTATTAAAATTTGGTCGCATGTGATGCAAAGTTTATTTGTTTTTGACCCTGTATAAGGTAACTTCATAAAATAAGTATTTTTGAAAACGCAGTTTGTGCCTGAAAGTAAAAAAAATAAAAAATAAAGTAAAGGGGTTTTTAATTAAATCGTTGAAAATAGATAAACTTTACGTTAAGTTAAACTAAAATTTATTTTCCACTTAAAAACACTTTACTGAAGACACTGTGTTATTTTTTGTCTTAATATTAAGGTGGATGACTTTCAGACACAAACTACGTTTTCAAAAATACTTATTTTATGAAGTAACCTTATACAGGGTCAAAAACAAATAAACTTTGCATCACATGCGACCAAATTTTAATAGCCCAATTTTGATTTTGTAGAAAAACACACATTTAATATGGCGCTACTTTAAAGAAAATGTATCTGAAATAAAGCCTTGTCAAAACTGAGAAGTTTTATGTAGGTTGCGTTGAGTCTTATGTTGCAAAAGTGGTGCAATTTACAAAATATGGGTAAAAAATCAAAATTATCTTATGCAGCTGAAATTTTGCATGTGGGCTAGAAAATGCATTTAAAAAACTTTTTCTTATAACTTTTTTTCGATATTTTTAGATATAACCGCACTTTTGAATTATTTTTGGGAAAAAATTAAAATTTGACAGATAATGCGAATCACGTGACTACTCTTTTTTTTTTTAATTTTCATCTCGATCGCAGCAGAACTTGATGCCAAAGTCAAAGCTATTAATAAAAAAAAATCCCATATGATGCGGACTTTACTGGTGACGTATATACACCAACCCCTATTACAAGAATGTACTTTGAACTTTCTTCAACTGAACTAGCCCCCAAATGATTAAAAATGAGAATTTTGTTTCATGTTTCATAAATACCGATAACTAGTATTTTTTATTCAATCGAAAATTCCTCGATAATCTTTCACTTTAGGCGTAGGATATGCTATATCAGATATGTTTAGAATGTTTATTAAAATTAAAAAATTGAAAAATATACGGGGTGTTCCATAAGAAAAAATACCGAATTATGTCATATCTTTAACGTGTGCCACCCTGTATACTAAACTTTCACGTCAAAAGGTGCGTAAATAAAAATAAAAATTTACGTGTTCAAGTATTTTTCCGAAAAACGCATCTCTAATTTTTTATCGAATTTATGCAGGACTTCTGGTCCTCACTGTATATAACGATTTCAACAGATCACCAGACATTTCACCGTACGTTTACCAAGTATCACTTGTTTATGTTAATATTGATACACTGGTTAGTGAAACCCAACATCTACAAACTTCCCTCCCACTAATTTATTTTTTGTATATTGTTATTTTTTCGAATAAAAAAAAATTATTATACACACAAAGAAGTTTTTTTGTACCTATTACAAGTTACAGAGTATTTGCTTATTATAAATGCAATTTAATTTTGGGTCTGATGATGCTTTAAAGAGCAAAACATGTGTAACGAATGTTACACTACTTACTGTTACTTAATGGTACAATACTACGTATTTTCTCTCGGAAATTAAGGAAGAACAAACTTTGTTCAGGAAATTGGCCAAAAAAAAACTTAGCTATAGCTGCCTTTATTAGAAGATTAAAGGCAGGGAAATGGAATTAATATTAAATCCCCTTTATACGTACCTTTTTTTTTATTAAAGAAAATGGCTGGTTTAATAAAGTGAATAAAGTAGCAGCTTTTTTAATTGGATGAATAATATTTCAGAGCGACGTTAATGAAACAGAATCTTAAATCATTTGATTAATTCCGCATTATATACACTGCCCGCAAAAAGTCGGCTTCAAATGGCAATTTTTGCATGTCCATTTAGGTAAAATTTAATTTTGGCTGATTTGTAACAATGGTGCACGTCAAATAATCACGTAACTTGCTACCTGCACAACCTGACCACTCGTATTCATTATAATAGTATGTATATTATTTAACGAGCGTATAATGTAGGCCATAATAAGCGAGGATGATTATATAATAAAATCATCCAAGTGTATTATGGTTCATTATAAGTCAGTCAAATGTCAAATACTATGCTCTACAACCATTCATCGTATTTCTTTTTCACTATTTTCAAAATCCATTATTACTTATTAAACACACAAACGAAACGTTAACATATAATTAATTTGTGTTGGGCTACATGCTTGGTGAAACTGTTGTTCCATTGCACAGGAAGTAAAAATAATAACTACTTGTTATGTTTCACAAATTTAATCAGTTTCTTGACACGTGTCTCGACCCTTGCGGGTCATTGTCAAAGGAGTACAAGAAGATACTAAATTCTACGTGACATTACAAAGGTATTTATATCATATTATGGTAACTATAAACACTTCATAAAATTAAAATTAGGATTAGAAGATTGAATGGTCATCTGTGGGTTTTTCTAATTTTTAAAGGTACAGATACATATTTAGTCTTAATTAGTGTGCTATTAAGAATTAGGAAAGCACCTGAAGGTATTTTGATTTGATTATTAACAACATTAATTTGTTTTTTATGGCTTTTTTGATAGCTATTGTGTCTTAGATTTACTTTTCTGCTTTTATTGTGTATACCGGGTGTCCACGGAAGGTGGCTCGCCCCTCTAACTTTTTTGTTTTTCAAGATAATAAAATAAAATTCGGGGGATTTGTATACGACATAAAACTGCATTTTTTGACAGGTGACTCAACATTATGGAACTTCCGGTTTAACCGGAAGTGACATAAACTTTCGATTTTTAAATGGGACAGCTGGTATATTTTTACTTTTTTTGACTCCATATGACATTCTAAATACAACGATGTGTCACTTGTCACTTTTTGTCACCAAGAAAATATTTTTTTTTCCAAATTTATTGTTTTATCTAGAGGGCTATTAATCCCTTAAAATCACTTATTTCAGTTCTTTAATCTTGGGAAAAATACAATTTTACTATTTTTGGTCCAATGCTATGTGATATGTAAAATTTAATCTTTAAAGTTGTATAACTAATTTTTTTTAAATGGCAACATGGTGGCTCGTCGGGTTAAGAAAAAAGAGGAATTTATTACGATTATTTTGATACCATACACTATTAGGTTTTAGAAAAGCTGCCATTAAAAAACTTAAAAGTTAACTTAGAACTTTCCTAAAATGAAGCATCTTTTGAGAATAAATTTAGATTTAAATGCATCAAATAGCCTGTGACCAGCAAAACTGATAAAACAAATTCATGCCTTAAAGAAAATTGAAATGCCAACAGCTTCTGCCAAAGTAAATTAGTTTATTGTTTAAAAAGCATGGAAAATAATACTTTTAGAGGGAGTGAAAAAGTTGATATGTTATTAGTGTTTGGAGAATGTAGAAATAATTCAACCGATGCTGCACGACTTTACGCACAAAGATATTTTAATCGGCGTCATCCAACTCGGTACCCAAAACTGGTTCCGAAAATGCGAAATGAGCCTGACAATAATAACATATCAACTTTTTCACTCCTTGTAAAAATATTATTTTCCATGTTTTTTAAACAACAAACTCATTTACTTTGGCAGAAGCTGTTGGCATTTCAATTTTCTTCAAGGCATGATTTTGTTTTATCAGTTTTGCTGGTCACAGGCTACTTGATGCATTTAATCTAAATTTATTCTCAAAAGATGCTTCATTTTAGGAAAGTTCTAAGTTAACTTTTTAAAGTTTTTTAATGGCAGCTTTTCTAAAACCTAATATTGTATGGTATCAAAATAATCGTAATAAAATCCTCTTTTTTCTTAAACCGACGATCCACCATGTTGTCATTTAAAAAAAATGAGTTATACAACTTTAAAGATTAAATTTTACATAGCACATAGCATTGGACCAAAAATAGTAAAATTTTATTTTTCCCAAAATTAAAGAACTGAAATAAGTGAATATCTAATATTAGTATTCATAGCCCTCTAGATAAAACAATAAATTTGGAAAAAAAAATTTTTTTGGTGAGAAAAAGTGACAAGTGACACATCGTTGTATTTAGAATGTCATATGGAGTCAAAAAAAGTAAAAATATACCAGGTGTCCCATTTAAAAATCGAAAGTTTATGTCACTTCCGGTTAAACCGGAAGTTCCTTAATATTGAGTCACCTGTCAAATAATGCAGTTTTATGTCGTATATAAATCCCCCAAATTTTATTTCATTATCTTGAAAACCAAAAAAGTTAGAGGGGGCGAGCCACCTTCCGTGGACACCCGGTATATATGGGGTTTATGTTGTTAGAGATTAAGCGATTGTCTTTTGTGCAGTGATCAGCTAACCCTGTTTTATTTTGTTTTTTAAAATAAATGTTTTGTGTTCTTTAAGCCTGGTGTCAAAATGTCTACCTGCTTATCCAATGTAGATAGCATCACAATGTCTCATTCTATTTGGTAGACCCCACTTTGTAAAAGTTTGTTTTTAGTTTCTATTTTGGCATTGGATATGTGTTTGTGTAAGTTGTTTTTATTGACTTGTATAGGAATGATATTAGTAAGGTTTTTAAGTTTTTCGGAGATTTTTTGGCTTGTGTTCCCTGTATATCTTATTGAGCAGTATTTTTCCTTAATTGGAGTGGGACGTTCTTTGTAGAGAAGTTTTTGTGTGTTTTGTCTTTGTTTTTCTTTATTATTTGGTGTATGATTATTGTTGGGTAACCGTTGTTTGCGGCTATTGTTTTTATGATATCTAATTTTTTTTGTATTGGATGTCTGAGAGAGGAATGTTAACTAGTCGATGTACCATGCTATTGAATGCAGCTAGTTTGGTTTGTTGGGGGTGCTTTGAATTTGCGGGTATGACTATATCTGTGGTAGTTGGTTTTCTATAAATTTGGTAGGTAAATTAATTTTGTTGGTATTTTTATTATTGTGAGCTCTAGGAAATTAATTGATCATTGTCTCCAACCTTTAAACAGATACTGGTACCAACGACTTCTTTATATATTAGAAGTCTTTGACTGGTACCTAACCTATTAAACGCAAACAAATTTACGACTATATTATCATACTATGCAACTTTAAAGTTATTAGAAGAGTTTTTGTTTCCTTTTTTAAATTTATTATTGTAGACGAATGTAGAGTAAAGAAGAATCAAAAACTTTTGATCTTGATATTTGGAACTAACTTAATTTTTAGCAGAAAGGGGGATACTTAAATAAAACAAGTAAAACGAAAACAAACTTTATTTGTGAGCTCAGTGCTCTTAATGACATTTTGTTGCAAGGAAATAAAAGTTTTTGACGAAGACCAAGCCAAGAATTATCTAAGAAAATAAAGGCAAGCAATAAAACCCTACGACATTTTACCTGGGGCACAGCCTAAAAGTTTCCTTTTCTGTTATTTATATTTACTTTTCCCGTAGAGAAAGTATTGAAATTGTAAAAAAATAATTACAGAGTTACATCAGGAAGGCATTAGGTCTACAATTTAAAATATTTTTGAATTATACAGGGGGTCCCAAATAGTCAGGACTAAAGGGCGAAATATATGCAAAATGCATATAGAGGGTTAATGTCCAGTTAGGTACTTATTTTAGAGATTTTACAATCTGAAAATTGTAATAATTATATTGACATTTTGGTTATAGACAAGGTATTTATTGGGGGTTTCCGGGGTTTACATGTATATTGGTTAGGGGTTGTTTATTGTCACTTAATAAGGCGCTTAACAAACTGTATTTAAATTAAAATAAATTAACTTCAAATATATAAAAAGTGTTTCTAAAAGCCCCTCTAAGAGTGCAGATTACCAGGAGTTAGTTTACCTCCAGAACCTGTAATCCGGTGGGGAACATGGATTAAGGCCGCAGAGCATTTCGAAGCCATTAAAGAACTAATTTTGGATTTAGTAACGATTCGCAGTGCGTTGTGCAAAGTAAAGAGTTGTTAAAAAGGGCAAGTGTAGCTAAAGATCTTGTTTTTATTAAGGTTAATTTCAGTTTTATACCGGACATAATATCCTGAGAGTAGAAATTTAAACTTAAACACTCAAATAGTATTGTTGAAACTTTTTCCGCTAAATGTAACAACATTCACGGTAAAGTAGGAGGTCAAGTAAGCAACAAATTGAAGGTAACTGTGAAAAAGAATAAAGGATTTAAATACTTAACCGCGGTAAAAAGCACTCATGAGGGTAAACCATCCAAAGAAGTTGCATCTTGGCTTTATATTTTGCTACGTAATTTGCAGTATTGTCCGATTACATCAGTAGATGTTGAAAGAAGCTTCTCTTCATATATAAACATATTTTTACCAATAGAAGACAATCCTTTTTAGTTGAAAATTTTGAAAAATATTTAGTAATAAATGCCTTTTATACAAGTTTAGGTTAAAAAATTGTTTACTTTTATTTTTCTTTGTTTTTTTTGCATTTTTTTAAAAATAAACAAATTTTTTAGAACCCAATGTGTTTCTTTACCTCATTTTACTATAACAAATTAAGGTATTGCATACCAGTATGCATATTTGGTAAAAAAATGCAAATGACTGCATAATTTAAAGGCAAACAAGGCATATATTATATGCGCATATTCTGGCTAAATTTAAGTGCATATAATCCGCCTATTAGTCAGGACACATCGAACCTACTTTCTTTTAAATTAAACACTTTGTATATTATGATATTTTTGGATTGCTTCATCAATAATTATTATAAGAACATTTTGTATAACATATCCTATGATTAAATTAAATAATTTACGATTTTTTAACGATTTTTCAAAGAGTTGATATTTTGCAACCTTAAAAAAACACGCACCTGTCTGTAGAACAGGGCAACAAAAATACATGAAATTTCGGTTATGGAATATAATTAAGTAGCGACCAAAGTATATTTTAAAAATTAAATATATTGACCGGAGCCTTTAAAAATGATTTTCTAAATGTAACAATTTTAAAAACAAGTCTAACTTAAAGTAACAAGACTTTACACGTTTGCGTTATATTATTTCAATCTTCTTTAATCTTCATCAAGCATCGGCTACTTCAATTGAACACTTTATCAATATGACTGAGAACTCAAAATGGTTTTAAAGACTTCTTTATTGAATAAGTAAAGTAAGAAAAATTACAATTATCGTAGAAATCTATATTAGTCATATTATGAGATTTTTGTGACTGTAGATATTTGAATGTTAATATAAGATATATTAATAATTTTATTATAAGTTCGAAAAATGTTTTTCTTTTGTTTAAAATGTAGTTGTGTGTTTAACAACATAAATTCTCCCACTATTAAATCACTCAATATGTCCGCTATAACAAATATATAATACAAAATGTGCATATGACATTTCAATAGTCACAACTTAAACTTCCATATTTTAGCTATCGAGCATCACTGAATTAATTTAAACTTAAGCACTTAGTTTGTTAAACTAAAATTACTTCCAAAAAGGAAGTTGGCAACCGTTTAACCCTGTGGCTTGCCAGCTTTACCCATTAAAGTTAAATATTATGTTTAATTATTTTCTTTTTTTTAAGCACCTTTATACAGCTTTATAATAGAGAAAAAGATCAGCGTTTTATATATAATACCGCCACTTAAGCAAGAATCGCTGGTGCCCGTCAATTTACAAGGATTTCGGAAAACTAGTGACTTATCCTGAACCTCAGTCTGTATTAGGGCTGGTTTCACTTGAGGTTCGCCGTAAGAGGCATGATTTAAAATTATTATACAATATATTAAACCATGCCATTGTCCGGATCTGTTATTAAAAGTATCACTTTTTGTCTCACACAGAACCTTACACGTTCTATTTTCACTTTATATGAGTTATTTTATCGCACAAATTATGCTTCAACTTCTTTTCTATAGAGGTTTATAAGATTGGCTAACTATTATTCTAACTACTGCGACTTTTTTTTAATTTTCTTCAAAATTTTATATACTTAAACCTGCGACTATACTTAAATTAAAATAATTTCCGTTGCACGTCATACCTTCGAGTATCAGCAGTGTTGCCAGTTTGTAATTAAAATACCCCAGTAAGGAAATGCTTCGGCATTTTTCAATAAAGGTAAACAATGTAATCAACAGAAATGTGTATGAATCCCTTTGTTGTTCTTAAAAGATCAGTTTTTAATCCTATTTAGAAAAGGATTTGCAGTTTTAGTTAAAAACGACTTAAATAAAGTCACGAAAACACGAAATGAAAACAATAAACGTCAATCAAAATTCGCCAAGAAATAAACTGACATCACCGATGCGTTGACACTTCTGTTGCCAACTGTCAGCCCAAAAAATTCAAATGATATTAATTTTTAAAAGGTTAAACTTAAAAAACATCCCCTTTAAGCGGCTTAGTATCATAGAAGAATACATTAAGTTTCTTTTACATTCAATATCGCATGAACTTTATACATTTTTTGCCCAAATTTTATGTTCTTATGTTTCCTTACCGATTTTCAACTTTCAGCTGATTGATGACGTGCAACGGAAATTCTTTTAATTTAAGTATAGTTATAATTTTTCCAAACTCAATTTGATTATATAAAAAAGCGAATAACTAACGGGCTTCAAAGAGACCGACATCACAACCAGGGTTGTCAGATCTTTCTTCTTCAATTATTTAAGTTTTTTTTATTAAAAATGTTTTTTTTTATATCAGTATTCAATTGTTAGTCAGTAACTCTCTTTGAAAGCTAGTTTGCAAATATACTTTAAACCGAGGAGTTTTGAGTGTATAATATAATATACAGTGAGGACAAAAAGTATGGAATAAATTCATTATCTAAAAGACGATTTATTTTATGAACAATCGCTCGGACACGTCAACTTTCTTTTTATTTTCTACATATTTTGAAAATATTTTTCCTTATACAGGGTTGCCCAAAAAAGTAGGACATAAGTCAACTTAATTTTTTTAAATAGATCACCCTATATATTATTACATTTTCGAATTCTACGTAAAATTCTAAACAATTTTCGTGTAGCATGTGATATACCTATGTCGAATAGTTTCAGAATTACACAGGTTGAAAATTAATTTGTAATACCTATTAATAAAGTAGACTTTAGAAATCCGAAAAGAAACAAAGCGTTAAATGTAATGTCAGCGAATTATTTCATTAAAGTTTACTATCAAAGAAGAAACATCAAAATTTTTTCTAGTCAAAAATTTCGTGAATTAATTTCATCTAATAAAAATGAAATTAACCAAAACAGAAAGAATTGAAATATTAATGATGAAGTTTTTCCAGACAGGTGGATCGGGAGGAGGGGGTTTATTGAGTGGCCAGCGAGATCACCTGATTTGACACCTTTGGACTTTTTTCTATGGGGTTATTTGAAGAGTAAAGTGTTCAAAACAAAACCCATAGATCTTGAGGACTTGAAAACTCGCATTCGAAATGAAATTAGACTAATACCTCCTAGTGTAGTGCATAACAATCAAATTGAGTTTGTAAATAGACTTGGATATTGCCAAGTAGCAAATAGTGAACATTTTGAACATCTAATTAAATACCATTAAATTACCTTCAGAGTATCCAATATTATGCATTACTTACTATTAGTGTTAATACTGTTAATTTTTCTGAAATTTGGCATTGTTGTTATTAAAAAAAGTTTCTCAATATCTATTTTTTGAGCGACCCTGTTTAATTAAACAAAAAACAAATATTGAAATCCATTTAGATAACTTTCAGACGTTCATAATTTCCGTCATGTTGGAAAAGATTTTGCAGTAATTAATAACTTCGTTTTTTTTTTGCCGCTACACCACAGAAAATAAGAATACAAATTAATTTTCAACCTGTGTAATTCTAAAACTATTCGACATAGATATATCACATGCTACACAAAAATTGTTTAGAATTTTACGTAGAATTCGAAAATGTAATAATATATAGGGTGTTCTATTTAAAAAAATTAAGTTGACTTGTGGCCTACTTTTTTGGGCAACCCTGTATAAGGAAAAATATTTTCAAAATATGTGGAAAATAAAAAGAAAGTTGACGTGTCCGAGCGATTGTTCATAAAATAAATCGTCTTTTAGATAATGAATTTATTCCATACTTTTTGTCCTCACTGTATAATATATAATATATAAAAAGTGTTTTCAGTGTTTAAAACAACTAATTAACAAACCCTTGTTTCTCGTATACTTAGTATATATTGTATTTACAAACCCGAAAATTTGGTAGAACTGGCAACGACAAATAATTTGTTCACGTTGCCATGGAGACTCCCGGCAATGGCGCTGTCTCGAAACGACCTGTGAATATACTAAGACAAATGCAATTGCAAATTTATATGTCCTAGACAAGAAAGACGGAATATTTTTAGCGAATGAAGATATTTCTCTCTACTTGCAATTAAAATTTTTGGTTGGCGTTAATATAATGTCAAGTGGTTGCCAACTTCTATCTAGGGGAATAAATTCCCAACAATGAAGCCTTTCCTAGATATGCTATTTTAAAAGCACAGCTAGGACTGTGCTCGGAATCCAAAACTATTTTCCAGTGACTCATCCAGTACCCGAAACAGCAACTATTAGTCGGTACAATAAAATGTTTCATTGTTCTCGCACCCGATATTAACCATAAGTAATAAACTTTGCCGTTCTACTTTATAGTGGGCCGACTGGAAGGGCGTCGTTATTATACATCAGAAGCGCCAAACATAATGCAAGCTGATTAAATGAAACCAAGAATAATTTAAAAGTTTACCTACCTTTAATAGGAGATCAACAATATTTACAATAATTAAAGCTTTCTGTCGTTGCCTATGCGAGTATCTCAAATAAGCCAATTCTAGATGTTTGCAATGGAAACTATTCGTCAGACTCGGCCAATATATTCCTTTATACATGAGTCCTTTTTTGAAAAGTGAAGTGAAGTCAGCTAAAAGTTAATTCAACCAATTAAAACATATACCTACCTATCGTAAATAATAATTTATATCGACGCTTGACAGGAGAAAAGTCTACCATCGCTTTTATTAGCTATATGCATTCATACCATTTCCTTATTCGATTTTATTTCAAGACATATTTGTTTATTTAGAAACAATAAAGTAATTTTTTTGGTACATTTGGCTTGTATACTCTACTATCGCCAAGATAATTATTTCAAAAATAGTTGCAGGCGTTCGACTGTCACTAAATATCACCAGTAAAACTTAATTAAACAGTTACAACTTTGGTATCACTGGGTAGCTAGAGATTCAAACGTTGTTTGTCTTGAAATGGATTTTTAATTTATGCCTTGCTTTGAAAGAAAATAATTTGAATAATAATTTTGGCTTATTTATACTAACACAAATTATGATATAGTTTGAAAACAAAAGGGTAGCCGGAAGATCTGCTAAAGGGCGGAATATATATGCAAATTGAATATATATGCATTTTTTGTCAATTATAATAAAATGCATATTTTTCATAAATTATTATTTTAAGAGCATATTTGTTTAATATCCCGTTCAGTATTTATTTCAGGGATTTTCTAATCTGAAGATTATAATAATTAGATTTACATTTTGGTTATTACACAAGGTATTTATTGGGGTGGGGGTTTCCGGGGTTTGCAGGTATATTGTTAGGTGTTATTTATTATAGTTGAATTCACATAAACTTTTAACGCCGTGAAATTTCAGTTCTGTCATACTTGTCAAATACTGCAGCAACTCATAAAATATAAATTTCTAATGGCTAAATTTAATTAGTATAATTGTACTGCACAGAAAGTATGTCTATCTTGTATTATTTCATACGATTAAAAAGAGATAGAAATAAAAAGAGTTGGCAGAACAATTCCAGAAAAGAAAAAGAAAAAACACTGACCAATCTCAGCTGTATAAGAAATTTAGTATTTGGTGAAATCTAAAGTAACTAGGCAATGACAAGTCTTGACATTTGGCATTAAAACTTTATGTGAATTTAACTATATCACTTAATAATACGTTATTATTACCTGCCTAACAAACTGTATGTATATCGATTTGTAAGACATGGGTCTGTTTTCGTTTGTGGAAAGATTTCAGTATTTTCAGTGTGGAACTAGTAATTTCAAATTTGTGTTCAGAATGTCTAAGGTGACGAAAACGTCTTCGTGGATTAAAAATTTCCAAGAGTTAGAGTTTAGTGGGGAAAAAGTCTTCTGTAAAGCTTATACAAAAATTATTTTGTTTGTGAAAAGAAGTTCCAAATCGATCAATATTTGAAAATAGTGCTGCGTAAGGCTAAGTTACAAAAATGAAATCTGAGCCACTTCAGCTGAGTGAAATAAACGCATTGTAAAATGTTGGAAAAACATGTTGAAAGAAGCTTCTCGTTGTACTATACCTATTTTTACTAATAGAAGACAATCCTTTTTAGTTGATAATTTTGAAAAGTATTTAGTAATAAATGCCTTCTATACAATTTTAGTTTAAAAAATTGTTTACTTTTATTTTTCTTTGTTTTTTTTTGCATTTTTTTAAATAAACATATTTTTTAGAACCCAATGTGGTTTTTTACAAAAACCGCCCGCTTTACCATTACCATTGGGTAACCAACATAGACAATTTACCTTTAGATACGTACAGCTTATCTCCTGCGCAAACAAAAGTTACGTTTTATGGGTGAAAAAATAGGTCCGAGCGCATGACGCGCCGGTCAGCTGCCTTCCTTCTGGACACCTTCGTGCATGCGCACAAACCTCGTGTTATCGGTCTGTCCTACTTTACCGACATGCTCAAAATACCCTCCAGAACCGGCTCAGCCGCCATTTTTGTTGTTGTGTTTTAAGGTTTCTCTGAGCAAGAGCGCGCAACTCGCTTGTCTATGTCTCTGTGGATTCCTTGTAGTTTTCTTAGCTATCGTGGATTGTGGGTGTTTAATATAGACGGATTTTTAGTTTTTTGTGTAGTTTAGTAAATTGTGTTTGTGCTTTTAGTGACTCGGATTGGTATGTTAACAATGACTAGTAACAGCCGTCAATACAAGTTATATACCAACTAATATTCGACTTGAGGTTGGGTACGCGATAACACCGTAGATTGGTTATTTTGCTGGTTTTGTTTGTTTTTATATTCGGTTTTATAAGACTAGTTTAATTTACTTGTTCTTGTTCTCTTCCTTTTCGAACTAAAAACACGACGACGAATCATTTTTAAACAAATTTTAAAAACAATTTTCTATCCTTAAAATCTGATAGGTTTGCTACTACTAAAAATGCCAGAAATCACTACCTTTTTACCCAACTTGATCAAAAATTGAGAAGAAATTCCAATTTTTTGGCAAGAATTTAAATTTTAAAGCCCGGACCTGTCTATTTTCCCCATTCGTCAAACGATAATGTTGCAGTGCGCATGTCTTAAGCCGACATTACACGGCGGGTGGAGTGACGCTCCCGGCGTGTAAACTGAAGCACCACACGCCATGAGAACGGTTCGGCGCGGCGCGATAAACTTCCCGCCGCCTGTCTGTTCCCGTCGATGAGCGGTAAATTTTGCACACTGCAAAGGAAACGCGCCGAGCGAGAATGGAGTGACTCAGGTTTTTGCAGTCACACGGCGCGTGGAGCGAGCGGGATGTTCTCAGGCTTGCCAGATGTGGCGATAAATCGCCATTTTGGCGTTTTCTATAGGGCAATTGGCGCGTACTTTTCCTATTTGGCTATTGGCTCCAATATTTGGCGGTACAAAAATTGTTCTTGTTTATTTTTGGCGATATCACTAGCTCAATTATTAATTCTACACCAATGACTTTTATTTACTAATATTTCGATAACCCTTATTTCACGGGTGTAATGTATGTTGCCTACGATGAATACGAACTTTATGAAGTTTGCAACAAATACAACAAACACTATGACACACTTGACTTAAACGAATAACGGATGTACAAGAAATTAGAAAGAGATAAAATATTATCTAATGATTGGTATAACGATGCGAGAATGAGAGATAGATGATTGATTGATTAGAATAGATTGATTTGATGGCGATAGAATTATTTCCCCGAAATTCCAAAAACCAATAATACCAATTACCAAACCATAATAATACCATAGTACCATATTATAATGCCGGAAAAGTTATGGAAATTTTTAAATTGTGGTCCAGATTCCGGAAAAACAAATGGGGAAACACGAAAAATATTCCAGAAAATACCGAAAAGATTGGGAAAGAGAACGCTGGGCGGTAGGTATGTACCTTATTTGCAGAAATATATTTTTGTTTCTGCCCACTTTTATATACCAAACAATGCCACAGTCCCCTCCAAAAAGCTGGCTGTGCTACTGTGCTAATATATTTATTTAAGATAATTTAGAACCTAATTCACTTAATATCTAAAGTTTCATACTTTTTAGGATGGTTGTGTTCATCTGAGCCAGGGGACATTAATGAGGCTCGCTGTAAAGTGTGTAAAGTATCCCTACGAGCTCACCAAACCGATTTACAAAGACATGCAAAAACAAAGCAGCATATTAATGCAACAAAAAGATTAAATCCCCATGAAAATAAACAAAATGTGCTGGAACCACATATTATCGAAATAAAAAATGAAGACAAAGAAAAGGAGTTAAGGTTAGCGGTATACGTAGCCTGCCATACTCCCATCCGAAGCATTGACCATTTATCAGAAATACTTTTAAAAGCTTTTGGACATTCAACTTTAAAACTTCACCGTACAAAGTGCTCTGGACTCATAAAGAATGTAATTTCACCTGTGCTTTTATCGGAGCTTATCGAAGATATTGGTAACTCAAGGTACTCGCTAATTGTCGATGAATCAACAGATGTTTCAACAACGAAGTATATGTGTGTCTGTGTCAGGTACTTCAGCATAAAAAAACAGCAAGTAGTTAGTGACTACTTAGGTTTAATTGAATTGGAGAGTACTAAATCAGCGGATCTTTATGAATATTTGAAATGTTTTTTGGTAAGAATGGGAATTGAGTTAAAAAATATTATTGGTATTGGCACTGACGGAGCGAGCAATTTGTGTGGGTGTAATCATTCACTTTATACCTTGTTAAAAAAAGACAATCCAAATATCCAGTTAATTAGGTGTGTCTGTCATTCTCTTGATAATGCCTCAAAAAAGGCAGCTGAGAGTTTGCCGGCAAATATTGACTTTCTATGTTCTGAAGTTTATAACTGGTTTAGCTATAGTGCACAAAAAAAAAATGATTACAAAAAATTTTTTGATTTATTAAATACGAACCACGATGGTCCAACAAAAAAATTTCATAAATTTGTTCAGCTATCTCAAACAAGATGGTTGGTTCGCTTTAATGTTGTAAATGTCCTATTAGAACAATGGGAGGAACTGAAATTATATTTTAATGAATTTATTAAAAAAGAAAAATCTTATAAAGCTCGTCTCATTAATGAAATGCTTAACGACCCATCAAATTACTTACTCTTGGTTATATTGAAACCTTTGCTTTTAGAAGTCAACAAAGTTAACCTAATTTTTCAAAAAACCTCTCTAAATATTGGTAGGGCTCATGAAGACCTTGAAACCTTAATATTTTTTTTTGCTTCCAAAATCATGAAGGCCCCATTTGTCCAAAATGGGTTAGATAAAATTGAAAATTCAATAGATAATGATTTAGCTTTTCTACCACTTAATAAATGTGATTTTGGGATAGAATTTTATCAAAAAATTCAGGAATCTACCTACACGCAAGAGATTATCGATAATGTCTCTGATAGAGGATTTAAGTTTATAAAGTCATTGCTATCTGAAATGATAAATCGCCTACCCATAAGTTTGGAACATTTTCGAAAATTTAAGTTTTTGGAGCCAAAAGCAGCCCTAAATAGAGTAAACAGGCCAAAATTTTCTGATCTGCCTTTCATTAATTATTATGTACCTAAATCTAAAATGTCTGAAATGGAAAGTCAATGGCAAAAATTGCTGCTCGTTAATTGGGAGCTAACATATGGCTTAGAATCGGCGATATTTCAGGATATTTACACATTTTGGCAAAAAGTATATATGCATCAAGATGCCGGAGATAATTTTGTTTTTAGAGAGCTGGCTAATTATGTTTTTGTTTTATTGTCTATGCCATCAAGCAATGCGATAGTTGAAAGAGTATTTTCTGTAATGAACGCCGTAAAAAATAAAGCTAGAAATAAAATACAATATAGTATGTTGGACGCATTATTGCGTATTCGGCTTAGAATGGCTTTTGGTGAAAACTGCTGTAAGTCATTTAACCCATCGAAAGCTATGTTCCAGAAATTTAAATCTGAGGTAATTTATCAAAAAAATACACCTGAAACTGATGAACTAGTTCTAGATACATTTGAAATTGTCCAAGAAGTTCTTGGCGTTACAATTCATATTATATAAGTACCTACAGAACATAAACCTATACGTCGTGTAAAATTATTTGATTGTTACATCCTGCCTTATTTTTTATTGTGCTATTGTGTACCTACTTATTTGTATTTATGTATTTTGTATCTGTTTTTATTGCTACCAGTAAAATATATATTATGTTTTGCAGTCAAAAGTTTACATTTCATTTTTTATGCGCTGTATCAAATACAAATTTAAATTACTGCCAGTTTAACTTAATATTTTGATTTGCATTATTAAAGGTAGATGGCGCACCATCTTCAACGCATTGGCGTACAAAATAATTTAGAAACAATTTTTCGTTTTTTGTAAAAATAAATAAAAAAACTCTTGCATATCTCCTATTGCCAATATATCAAGCATTTAAGTCATATCATAATAATATACAGAATTTCTGGCGATTTTGGCGATTTTAAATAACAATATTGGCGTTACTGAACTCTGAAAATCTGGCAAGCCTGGATGTTCTCGGAGATTTAGTAGTTATTCATTACTGGAACCATCAACATGTGGTCAAACGACGTTATTTCTTAATTTCTAGTACTATATGAACAAGAACCGGCCATTTGGAATCCGAAGCATTTAGGTCATAAAGACAGAAAAGGTGTACATGATTCGTGGATGCGAATCCAACAAATATTAAGTTTTAATTGCACACTAAATGAACTAAAAAAGAAAAAAGAACCATTATTTTTTTCCTCTTTTTTTCAAAACATCATTTTCACTCAATAAAATATGACAAGCAATCCGTTCTCGACGCCTGAACATTTTCAAATGAACAGGCCCGAAGAATTGTTGGAGAAGACCTCAACTCGCAATTCGCGCAGTTTCACTAGGCGGCATGTCGATCTACAGGCCGTGAGGCCGCGTTCGTCCAGACGTGCATCAGCGCGTCACTCTGCACCACGGGGATGAAGGTGGGATTGGGCAACCCGCAACATCTTGCCACCGGATATGTTAGCCACCTGGCCATATTTGAACGTATGTGCAAAAGCAATTGAGACGTACGTGCGATTAAAATTTGACATCGTTGACGTTTCGTTTTCGTAACCTATCTTTTTTTAGACCGCCTTGTGGAAAAGTTTTATTTTTTTGTGATTTTTATCGCACCGGCATTATTATTTATGTTAAAAATGTCACTGAAGTTCTTAGTATTTCTCTGAGTAAGTACTAAATATTGTAATATTATTATTAAGCTAAAAATATTGCATCCGAGAATGAATATTTCTTTTACTTCCAAATAATGTTTCTTGGAGGGATGATTTTTTATAACCTTTGAAATTGAAAGCCTACCTGACTGTGAAACTTGCTAATTTTTATTCTAGCGACGTTACTAATCAGTATTTATGTGTTTCATTTAAAGAATATGATGAAAATACTAGACTTACTTATGCCAGTGACAAACTAGTTCGCTTACTCGATGTAATTCCACGAGAAATTGTATCGTTTCCTTAATAATAGTGCATTGCTCACTTAGAAGATACATTTTTAGATATTTATGAAAATGAATTTCAAAAATTTAACTTCTGTGAGCAACACGACATATGTAATGAAATTGTTAAATTATATGTTCGATTAACAGTTTACAAATATTTAAAAGATAAAAATACTCAAAATCAAACTTTAAGTGCTGGACACTATAAAAAGCATAACATATTTAATAAAAGTAACGTTAATGACCCCAGTTATAAAAGATTTAAAACCAATTAAACAATTTTCTCAGTTTCTATTTAAAAATAATTCCTGTTTTAAAACACTTTACTAATGTATGAGATTATTCTGCCCAATTTTTTTTGTTTCATGTTAATGCACACCTACAAGACTAGCCCAATGTTGACCTCCACCGGAGTAAGACTTGCCCCACATGAAGACCTAATTTTAATAACGACCAGCCCTATAGTGCAAAATTGAAAAGCATAGGCAAGGAAGCCATTGAACGACACCACGGTGACTCTAAACTTGTACCTACTAAGAAGGGTGATATAAGAATCACTGGTGGATACCTTAGATGCTTCCTTGGCTTATATTTTTGTACAGGCCCAGGAAGTTAGTCGACTCTGAATACCACCTTTAATCCCTTAGGAAACTTTTATTTTTGATAGTACAATGTTCCGTAACTAGTTCGTACCAGAAGTTCATATAGTTATTAGAAATTCGTCTTGTGTTAGACTCATTGGAAGTTATGCCTTCTGCATTAAGATATTTTTGATCTAAACTTGAAATAAATTATAAACAAAATATGGTCGTTTTTTTTTTCTAGAAAAGTCTTATTGTTTTTTTATAGTAAATTAATTTTTTTAATGTTGTTTGCTTTGCTGTTTTTAATCGTTGAATAAACATAATTTGTCTCAGAAAATTAAAAAGCAAAGTAAACAAACATTAAAAAATTAATTTGCTAACCTGCAATTAAAATTAAGCGTTCCCCCGCCTTCCTCACCCCCTGCCACCTAACATGGCGATCGGTTAAACGTCATTCCCGTTTCGTTCAATTAACATGCAAATAACGTTTCTCTTAGTTGGTGTTTTGTGCTCTGCACTCCACACGCCAAACGTGTCAGTCCACACGCCGTGTAATGCCGGCTTTATAGTGTCTAGCCTTGTTTACATGCGCGAGGCCACAAATCTGCCCCTTTCGTGATTATTGTTTGCTTATCTAAAGGTGAATTGTCTATGGTAACCAACTAGCATCTGCTATAAATTTAAGTAAGTAATACAAATAAATGTATATTTAGAATTAATTATTATGATAATAATAATAAAAAATGTAATACATATTTTAAAGTAAAGTTATTTTTCGAACAGTTTTTTATTGTTTCATTTTTATCACTCTAGAAAAATAGCTATTTTATAACATTCAGTATACCATAGATGTCAGGACAGCATCCAACTTAATCTATAATATCACTTCTTTTTAAACAAATGAGTACTAACAACATAGTTCATGTAGGTATATAATTTTTTTTTTCTATTTCAAGTTCATAATAAGCTCAGTACGATACGCATTTGCGTATCGTAATGAAGCTATTTCGAAACGCGTTTTTTCTTTATTTGATGTTGGTAACATTTAGATGTTTTATTTCATTGACTTGCGCGGCCTTTGTGATTTACGAGAAAACCCATTTTTCGCAGAGGAAAAATAGCTTGATAACTTACGTTTTTATTCTGTGTGGATAACAGTCATGTATGTTGGTTGCATAAATCTATAAATCAATCTTTTGTAGATGCTTCAAGCCATCATTTTCTGCCAAATCATATCCAAAATTCAATCTACTAACATTCCAATGTAGATTTTAACCTCAACTTTATTTGAATTTTCCATCTTCCCTATACTAAATTGCAATGCCGTGACGTAAAATCACGTCTTTTGAAATTCGAAAAAAAGTAGCAAAATCTCCTGAATTTCCGAACGCTCTGTATATGTACCGAATGTACAAGGATCACACAACGTATTCCGTCCAATTTCAAATCTCATATCGCTAAAATAACTTTAGAATCTCGTGGTGAAAATGGGTCAATAAATCAAAAAATGACAGTTTGCAAAATAATGTTTGTTGTCCAGAGGCTACTATGATAAAAAAATAGTATTACCAACATAAAATTTAGACATAAAAATTTACAAAATTTGAAGGATTTATTTTCTTTTTAAAGTGTATTTTTCTTGATTATAAAAGGTGAAATAGAAAAAAATGTATAAAGCACATGTTTCATAAGGCGTTTTAGTGCACGTGTCAATAAAAAAACTCGCCACTTTGTGGCTCGTTTTTTAAAATAGACGCGTGCGCTAAAACCGCTTCTTACGAAACGTGTACTTTAATATACTATTGTAGCAAAAAACTTACGTTTAACAGTTTGATCGTGGCCATCGTCAAAATACGATTTGTCTTGGTTAATACATTCACTGTAAAGTTCCAGTTTTTTTTCTGACAATCCATTTGGCGTGAAAAAGTCGTCATTGTGCATTGGTATTCTGGTCTCTTTGTTTAATTTATTAATCCATTTTTCCTAAAAAAGTATTTGCAACACTTAAATTAATGAAAATACGTTGATACAGTGCGTTAAGTTAAAAGGGTCGTGGGCAAAGAACTCTAAAGAACTCTTATACATCGAAAGAATAGCTGCGGCCAAACTTACTATTAAAAAGTCACATTATTAGATTAATGATATGAATTTTTTGTTTTGTTGGTAAGTTAAATAAATATGTAAAGGTAAATGTCTATGACCACCTCGCAATGTCATTTTTTGAAGAGCATTTGAACAACATTTTTCAATTAGAAATTATCTTTTCACAGGTAGGTAAGGTTATAATCTGTAATATTTGCCCATTTAGTGGTGATGCAGTAATCCGGAACAGAGTAAATAAAAAATATTCTTGTTAACATTTTTTACTTGTAAGGATACCATTATTGAAACAATAATTATTGTTGTCATGGTAGTTAGGTAGTTATGTGGGTTCAAACAGGACATTAATAAGTTGAACCCTATGCATATATTTCACTCATTTTTTATGGAATTTGAAACATTCAAGTGTAAAATAACATATAAGTAGGGATCCATCATAAAAGCAAGAATGATACTTCTATTTATATACTGGCATGTCAACGAAAAATATTTCTCTTTCAACAATTAAAGTACAGTAGACTCAGTGGCGTAGCTAGAGGGGGGGCGGGGGGGCGGACCGCCCCGGGTGTCACCCTTTTAGGGGTGACACCCGACCCACCCGATAACCCGACAGTGATGAAAAAAATACACAAATTATAATTATGACAATTTTTATCAACAATAATAATCACTGAGTAAAGCCACTTTTATTTTTTTTTTAAGATCATTCAGTGGTTATTAACATACATACAAAATGTGTTATTTACTTATATGCGGCTCATTTTACTTTACAAATCACAATTTTATTTTATAAAAATAAACACAAAAATTGCTTTTATATTTTAAGATCTAAGAATCTTCTTACTTCTATCATCTCTCTTGTTATTAAATTATTCAAAATAATTGTCTTAGTTTAACAACATGCATAAGCCCTGTCCTAATTTTATCCGTTAACCGAATTCATTTTAATATTCTTCGTCCCTTCACCAGTGCAAATACTGTTGAATTGAAATTGGCTGTATCAAAATTTTGTAATTTTTATGACGATGAAGTATCGGAAGCCGAACTCCTCTTGGAGATACCAAGACTCCGCCGACATATTCAAGCGGCCAATATATCATCAGTGTCTAATTGGTTGTCTCTAGACTTTTTAAAGTTTATTGTGCAATGGGATTTTATAGAATCTGTGCCAAATCTGGTGGTCGCTCTCAAACTATTTGTAACAATTTGCGTATCGGTAGCCTCGTGTGAAAGTTTCAGCAAACTCAAATTAATAAAAAACTATTTGAGGGCTACAATGAGCGAAAGAAGACTCAACAGTCTAAGCATGTTAACAATAGAACACGAGGCAACGCAAAAAATAAATTTTGAGGACGTAATTAGTGAGTTTGCAGCTGTTAAATCTAGAAAAAAGAGCTTTTAAGGTACTTACATATTTTTGTTTACTCATTTATATTTTAATTAGAAAAAAATAATAATCAGTTTTCATTTTTGGGGTGACACCACGAATTCCGCCCCGGGTGTCACCCATGCTAGCTACGCCACTGAGTAGACTCCCGATTATCCGAAACCCGATTATGCAAACTCCGCATTATCCGAAACGACCCATGAACCGGATTATCCGAAATGATTCTTGCTATTCCTCCGCATTATCCGAAATTTCTAAGAAATGTTTTGTGGGTTTTGTTGTTGCGGCCAAAAATCGACAGACTTTAAAATTAAAACAAGTACCAATTACCTATTTCTTGAATTTATGAATATGAATACATACTAATGTACATACATAAGTATTAGAATTTATTATGTATGTATGTACATCTATAAAAGTACATAGATATAGTTACTTTTCCTATAGTTAATGATTTTCCTCAATCTCCGCATTATCCGAAATTTCGATTATTATCCGAAATCGGTCCGGTCCACATTATTCCGGATAATTGGGAGTCTACTGTACCTCTTTACTGTAATTCAGCATACCAGAAAGTGTACAAATATCCTCTACATGATTAAATATAAAAAAATTAAATATTTCTTATTGTCTCTTGTCCAAAATTTCATTAATTCAACAATAATAACACTATACAGGGTGTTTCATTAATAGTGGCCACCGGCCATATCTCGAAAACTACTAAGCATTGAAACTCAGGGAAAAAAAATTATGATTGGTCATGAGAAAATTCTGGAAGTTATTTTTAAGTTCCGCATTTCGCCACAAGGGGCACAATTAAAAATTAATTTTTAAAATTCTTCTCCGAAAATTCCTATATTGTGGTAAGTATACCTCTGGTTACATCATTAGAAAGACTAGACAATGCTGCATCATTTTGGTTTAAGGCTCATTGGCGTATCGATCTTAGTAAGAGTGGGGGAAGCCATTGAAAGTGTAGTAATTTAAATCGCTGTAAACGACTTATCCGATGTTATTAAATTTAGGCTTGTTTAAAAGAGAAAGGTAAGTACTTTTAATTGTCGTATCCAACGGTACACGATAGTTTCTAATAAAATTGCTAGAGGGCGCAATTTGTAATAATAACAGTTTTTTGATTTTATCCAGAAAATTCAAATCATACGGTATAACTATGACATCATAATCGGAAAGTAGATTAAATTTGCAAGAAAAAATGTAAAGATCACAGTTCGATGTTTTTGTTCGTTTCCGAGTTATTGCCAAAACAATAATTTTTAACACTTTTATAGAAGAAATTATTGTTTTTATAGCTTCGTGGCCACGACAAAAAAATATTTTTGTGTTATGTGTGGGTTTGTTACTCATTATTCCAATGGCCCAAAAAACTACTTTAGAATTGGGGACTTAATCATGGAAAAGTTCTAATTTAATCATAGCTCTATATAATATTTTAAAAAATAAATAGATAGCCGTAAAACAAAATCGGCAGATTTAATTTTGACAGATGTTGACAAAAAAAGTTTCTCCTTGATTCTTTTTGAATTATTTCCTATCTAGTCAAAACTTATGCTATATCCCTCAAAAATAACTTATACCAAAGCTTACGATGGGCTTGCCGTATATTTTGAATGTTTTCAAAGTGCACCTATTGTGGAACGAGAATATGCTGCCATAAATCCTGAACGAAGGCACTATGCCAGAAGAGTAATTCGACGACCGGGAATACGTTTAAGGTAAACGGGAAGTGTACGACCTATTTCAGCTTTTAGCTCGTATCAGAAGACGTCTGGTAAGGAATGAAGACAATATTATAAACGTTCTTGCGCACGTGGAAGCGAATCCGCATTTAAGTTCACGAGAAATTTCCATAGACCAAACAAGTGTTATTAAAGTGCTAAAAATTATTATTTTCGCAATAACTCTGAAACGAACAAAGATATCGAACTGCGGTCTTCACATTTTGTCTTGCAAATTTAATCTACTTTCCGATTATGATGCCATAGTTATACCGTATGGTTTGAATTTTTGGGATAAAATCAAAAAAACTGTTATTATTACTAATTGCGTCCTCTAACAATTTTATTAGATCATGTACCGTTGGATACGATATTTACAAGTACTTACCTTTCTCTTCCGAACAAGCTTAATTTTAGTAAAATCGGATAAGTCGTTTAGAAGTTACCGCAATTTAAATGATTTCACTGTCAATAGCTTCCCCCACTCTTATTAAGGTCGGTACGCCAATAAGCCTTAAACCAAAATGATGCAAAATTTTCTAAGCTTTCTAATAATGTAACTAGCGATATACCTTAATATGGGAATTTTCGAAGAAATTTAGAATTTTAAAATTAATTTTCAATTGTGCCCTTTTTCGACGAAATGCGGAACTTAAAAAATAATTTCCAGAATTTTCTCAACTTGTTTATTGTATTAAAAATCCTTGGCATACCCTACGCCGCTGGTGTTGACTAACATCAATAAACAAACATCACTGTAGGAAAAAAACTTCCTGTATAATCTTATTTTGAGTTTTACTTACATTATTCATATTGTAGCAATATTCTAAGTTGTTCATCATAAAATTTTTCGGCGACGAGGGCGGGGTAACAGTTATTGCGATATCGTGCGTCTTCGTCTTGTCCAAGAGTGAGACGGCTATGTTGGACAGTCTTTGCTTTCGTCTTTCTTTTGATACTGTACGCACTGCCTTTTCCCATAACACTTTGCTGTTTTTCTCATTCCTAAAACGAAATAATTTACGAATAAAAAGTCAGCTACTCAATATTGTAAGCCCCACGACAGAAGGCATTCCCACAAGGTTATAATTTAATAACAAAAACAACGTTCACGTAGGCCCAAAAGTCCTCAACTCAAGGGTAGGTATTAGAGAGGAAATAATAAATAATAAAAGAATTATTTTTATTTTCCAATACAAATTCGCATTTGTATTGTGAACCATGGATAAAGTGGTCTTCTGGGTTCATAAGGGCAAGTGAAATGAACAAAAAATTTTCGTGTGTAGGTGTAGGTAAAGACCGAGACACAAATAAAAAATAAGCAATATGCAATAAGAAATAGGTAATAAGAAATCAAAATAAAAATTATGATGGCACAATACAGAATTGTGCAGGGACGGACTGGGTCTATATAATGTGACGGGCTATAGGATGGCAAAGGCGCCAGCATATATCACGATGAAAAAAAAAATAGCGATAATTTATTGGATGCCACGCCCTTTTTTCAATGATGTGACTTGCTTTATAAAAAGGAAAAATAAATAGTGGCGCCGCAGACGAAAACTTTTTGGGTGCCACGTTTTTTTGTCAATGATGGTACAGGGTCTTCCAACGAGAACTGAACAGGGGCTAATTTTTGAGCTTCCTTGTATTTAAAGAAAAATCCAAAATAGCCAATCGATGTACTTTTTCCTGCAGAATTCAAAAATGAAACCAAAAATTTATTTGAACCAGAAACAAAAGAGTTACGATATGGATAAGGTGTTTTTTAAATGGAACATAGCTTTTTTTATACGATTTTTGGAACGAGTGATTTTTTTTTGTCCGTTCTGATTAAAATATTTAATATTGTGACAGCTATTTTTATTAAATTTTAATGTTTTATCCAGTATAATTTAACTTTAACCTGTTTGAAACATACACTAGGTAATAAAGGTATAATCACCTTTGAATCCTTCAAAGTCAAAAAATTTAACAAATTTACTATAATATTGCCGAAATTACTTTGAAGGATTCAAAGGTGATTATACCTTTATTACCTAGTGTATGTTTCAAACAGGTTAAAGTTAAATTATACTGGATAAAACATTAAAATTTAATAAAAATAGCTGTCACAATATTAAATATTTTAATCAGAACGGACAAAAAAAAATCACTCGTTCCAAAAATCGTATAAAAAAAGCTATGTTCCATTTAAAAAACACCTTATCCATGGCGTAACTCTTTTGTTTCTGGTTCAAATAAATTTTTGGTTTCATTTTTGAATTCTGCAGGAAAAAGTACATCGATTGGCTATTTTGGATTTTTCTTTAAATACAAGGAAGCTCAAAAATGAGCCCCTGTTCAGTCCTCGTTGGAAGACCCTGTACTTTGTGCTCAGGTAGGAAAAATAATAAATAGAAAGTAAGATTAAACGGCTCTGGGAGAAGGAGGTGGGGAGTTGCGTTTGTATCATAGTTATATAATGTAATTTGTTTTTTTATTAACAGGGGTTCACAAAAAAAAAGAACGTTAAACCAAAAATAACATTTTTTACGCATAAGTGAAAATTATAAATATTTATAACAAACTATCCTAAAAAAAAACAAAGAACAACATTTTTTAAAAAAAAACAAGTTCTTTTTCATTGCGCATGCAGGCGCCACCAAAACATTAAATTATTAATTTTTGATTTTGGTTTTTGTTTTTCCTATTATTTTCATACGTTCAAGTAAACCAAAAGGGCGCCAGGCCAGGGCGACAGGCGCGGCGGTCTCCGCCCGCCAGCCCGGTCCGTCCCTGGAATTGTGACATAATGGTTAAATTGATGTAAGAACTTGCCGCATCACCTGTCATTAATGGCACCCTGTTGAATTCTGGTATATTTTACGATAAGCGGTTGGCTATCGAAACAGAACCGGACTAAGTTATTTTACCTTCGCCTTCGCCATCTGTGAAAATTTTGTAAGGGAGTCTTAACATCTTGTGAAGATATAGCCAGGCGCGTAACTACAGGGGGCCGGGCCCCCCCAGACGTCGCTAGCCCCCCCCCCCCCCCCTAGGCTGACTACGAAATAATCTTGCCAAATATCACTCGACCATCATTTTTTTGTTGGTTAAATTTTCCATTTTTCACTCAAACTTTTTTGGCAATACTCGTTGAACTTTGGGCTTGTTTATTCAAAAATTAAATCGCTCTCGGGATCTAATCAGAATAAACATGTCCAAATTCAACTCGAAAAATTTCCAAAAAAAGTTGTAGCTGAAAAATCTAACCGATAAAGAAACGAGGTCTCATGATATTACTGTTGATTATTGACCAAATTTGTTAAAATTTGGGCGTGGTCTTCGCCGGTCCGCATCTACACGAGCCGCCACTGCAAGTCACAATAACCCCACCCTAGGCCACCCCCAGGTCAGAGGGCGAGTTACGCCACTGATAGCGTAGATAATAATTTTATTTTTATGAAATAAAATATTGACAGACAGGTACCTACCAAATTAAGTATGTGAAAACGTTAAAAAATAAAGCGAAAATAGGTATTTATGTATTTATTATACAAGGAAAAATGTTTTTGCGAGGTGTAAGCTTTGTGGTGGACGTCTAATTAAAACGCCATATTGGGAACACTTTTTGTATTATTACTTTTGTGGGAATTTTATATATGGATATACATAGGGATTTCTGTAACTAAGGGGCTATACAGAAACAGGAGATTATGTCAATTAATTCCATTTCTTATACGGTTAAAAAGATACAGGGTGATCCGAGTAAATATAAACTTTATAAAATTGGCGATGATTTGATGTTAATCGGATGTAAATCCAATTTGGTGTAGGTATGTTTTCGAGGGCAAGAACGAGGATTCTATAATGAGTTTAAGATACCTCCTAGAGAACGCTAGCTACACAATATGAGTTTGACAAATTCTCGTATATATTTTTGTCTCTCATATTTCTGATCGCTTTATATCAAACTAGCGCGTACCCGGCATGCGTTGCAATCCGCTGGTATAAATACAAACCCGAACAAACCCGATATATTAGTACCCGGCATGCCACTTTCTGAAATTGCACCCGTGCGAAGCCGGGGCGGGTCGCTAGTTATACATAAAAACCTTCTTATTGAATCACTCCATCTATTAAAAAAACCGCTTCCAAATCCGTTGCGTAGTTTTACAGATTTAAGCACATATAGGGACAGACGGGCGATAGCGACTGTTTTATACTATGTTAAGATTATGAAAGAGGGATATTTTGACTTCGATATTTCAATTAGTTTTTGAGATAATTGCGCTTAAATGCTAGATGGCAAGAAACATTTAAATAAAGACCTTTCTTAACGAAACATATTTATTGAAAATTAACCATTCGTTCTTAGGTACGCATAAATGACATATTTTCAAGTCTACTATCTCCTGTTGCCGTATTTACCCCTTAGTTATGAGACATCCTGTATATAACGATAAGTAATTGGTTTAACGAGGCACTTTATTGATTTGATAATAGATGAGTCAACCAAAATGGTGTTTGTACTCACTATTAAACTTAAATAATAAACACCAAGAAAATATATCTCTGAAATATATAAAATCCAATAGTAAAATGTTTATAACACACACTACACAAAAAACAGTAACAGAAACATTTAAAAAACACCAAAATCGGGAAAAAATAATATGACGCAACCTGACGCGTGGGCTTGCTACGGCCCACTGCTGATCTGGGAACTTTAACGACGAAGCCAGATCAGCTGTTAGTTGTCTTAGGTCGAAACGCTTTGTTTTAAGAAAAAGTTAACTATAACAGGATCACACCACACCTGGATCAGTGAAAGTGCCTTTGTGAAGAGGCTAAGCCAATTAAAATCGAGATAGCTATAATAAATACGAATTTTCACGTCACAGATAATTTTCAACAGAGGGCAAAACAAAATTCAAATAATTGTTTTTTGACGTTTTTCCAAAAAGTTAATAATCATTTCCACTATTCATAAGAAAGGGGTAAAACATTTTGTTTTTAAGCTGCTCTAGACGCTTTTGTTTTATCTTACCCCATGCCAATTTAATTAAAAGTTTGTTGCTCTGATGACTCTTATTAAATAAATGCTTTCCAGGGGATAAAACAACCTTATGAGAGAAAGGGCGCATTGTTTCTCTAGAGCCTCTGACGACTAGGAACCCTTTGTCATTGCGTTATTAAAATATAAAATGCAGAAAGGCTTTTTGATAAATTATTTTAAATCACGAGCATAAACATTTAGACTAGGGTTTTATGTACTTATGGGGGTGTTCTCCACGCGCAGCTCTTTTATAAGTTCATAATCTTAGCCCATCAATAACACAACTAAAAAATAATTTATTTCAACATTTGAAGACAACTGGAAAAATTAGTTTATCAAGAAAAAGAATGATTGTACTAATTTATTAAATGCCAGTACTTAAAACTAAATAATAAGACCTCTGATATACCTATTACTCCTCTGCTAAACTCCATTACTACGGGTTTACGAATAATACTATAACTTTCTTTAAAAATTATCTCTCTGGTCGTTCACAGCGTGTGCTTATTGACAGTAAATTATCCGAACCCTTAGTACTTAGCAATGGCGTACCCCAAGGGTCGATTTTAGGGCCTTTGTTATTTCTAATTTATACTTTTGATATGGGGAATGTTGCAACAGACTACATCATGCAGAGATACGCTGATGATACACAGCTGCGAATTAGCTTTGCCCCCACTGAAGCAGCCACGGTTGCTGAAAGAATGAACCGATGTCTTGATAGTGTCTGCGAATACTCTACTAAAAATGGTCTAAAAATTAACCCGTCTAAATCAGCTGTTATGTTTCTTGGACCAAATAGGGAATGGGCAAACGAAAACCTTAACCCTAAAATGATACATGTCACTATCCCCACAGTAAAAGAATACAAAAACTTGGGAGTCCTTCTGGACAGCAATCTTAGATTTAAAGGTCAGGTCTCCGAGGTAGTTTAAAAGTCAATTATTTCTCTTCGGAATTTATACAAAAATAAGGAAATTTTGAGTCCGTCTCTTAAGCGGCAATTGTGCGAGTATCTTGTTCTCTCGCATTGTAACTATGCAGATCAGCGGCGCACCCAGGATTTTATGTTAGGGGGGGGGCCGCCAACCAGTGCTGGAAGCAAATTTTTTAATAAACTTTTAAGCTACGCATTTTTCTAGAACTTTGGAGCTTTTTTAACAGGTACTCTTGCAGGGAAGATCGCAATAGCCTAGTCATGGGAGTCGTTAAACGGTTTCTTAGGGGGGGGGGGGGCATTGGCGGCTTGTGACTTGTTAACTTTTTAAAAAAATTTTCATATTTTTTTCTACGATCTGTATTAATTGTGCAAGGTTTCTAGAAAGCGTTCACCGTGTTGCTCGTCGAGCGGCTCGTCAAGCAAAGCTGCCAAAAAAGCCGTAGTCTGTCGAATACTTAACGATAAGTTTTGTATTTATGAAAGTAGTCTGCTCTGCGTTCTTCAATCACTATATTTAACATTCTAATAAAACATGATAGTTTTTATCAGATAACAACACACCATATGTTTGAAATTAATGTACCACCATGACAAAGCTTAGAAAACATACGTATTATAAACGTTTTTGTTATTCAAAGAGATAACGTTATAATCTATTTCAATACAGAGTGATTTCTTGAAACCTTACAATGGCTTTATTTTCTACGCTAAAGAAGATTATCAAAAACCAAAAATATCATTTCTACATGGGAAAAAAAATTAGTTATTTTGTGGATCACCCTCGCATACGTTGAAGCACTACCCTCATTCATTTTAAAATCTTAAATGGTACTACCCCACTTGTGATATCTCGCCGGAAAGGTTATCAAAAATGCTTTTCAGCGATTTAAAAATTAATGAGATTTAAGTACAAAATATCAGCAACATTTTTAGAAAAATGTTTTAAAATTTGCTTCTGCAAAATTTGACAAGCAAAAATAGAGGGAACATTGGCGCACCCAAAGGGGGGGCACCAAGGCACGTACCCCCACCCCCGACCCTGTCCTCTAGCATACTATCGTCGCGTCGGTACTGTTTCAAACTGGACAGTACGCATAGAGCGGTCAGTGTTGCCAGAGTTGTACAATCGTACAAATTTTGCACTTTTTCACAAAGTGTTGTTTAAAAAGGAAAGCAGTCAATGTTTTTGAAAAAGTAGGAACTCATCCGAATAAAGAATTAAAAAGATTAGTGGATTATGATTCAGTACAGGACGAGGAAAGAATGATGGTGTACTAGAAGCGTCCAAGGAATCAGCTATTCTAATAGCTTAAAGGAAATTCGCTGCTGGAACAAAGAAGAACTAATAAATAAAAAAGAAGAAAAAAGATAAAGAAAACTAGAAGTAATATACTGCGTAAGGAGTCGGTAAACTAGACGCCGCCATACCTAGTTTGTTTAGTAGTTGGTAAACAAAAACCTACAAAAAATATATCTACCACACACTTACTACACACAACACTGCACCAATACATACACCTACACTAACATCAGTAAGTTCTTAGCAGCTTCTTACAACATTACTAAATAAACACTAATTTGGTCGTCGTCTTCGCTGGAACTTTCTTGCAAAACGTATATTTGCTTCTCTTTCTCCTATTTCTTGTTTGTTCGGTGTGTCAGTCAATAATCAACTTTCCTTTACATCTTGATGCTCTTCCTTCTTTTCGTGTATCTGCTTTAGGTAACCCTTGAAACTCTAATGGACTGACGAAGCTTTTTTCCAAATTTGTTTAACTATACCAGCTGAAGCCATGGTCGAAGTTTGCAATTTCAAGAGTAATCTCGTATGCAATATCAGGATTTATTAGTGCCGAATTATTAGATGAAGAGCAAGGCTAAATTGCAGAAGAATTATTGATGCAGAAAGTACTAGCCGTATCGGGTTGTTTAATTTGTTTAGTTGGAGTGTAGCAAGTCTCTTGTACTGAAGGCGATGCATTTTTTCGTTCTGGTACTAACATTAGCACGTGCAAAAAAAGTAAGTCTTAACTTCGTGGGTCACACTGGATCATTGCGGGTCACAGTGAACCCCAATGACAGTTATTTAATAAAATGCTGATAAAACAATAACAAATACTAGTGTTTGAGTAATAGATGTGTTTTGGACTTCCATTGCCTTTAGTTTTTCATATCACAACGTTTCAACTGGTAAGTATCTCCAGTCGTCTTCAGGTGAATCGTCCAAAACAGATCTGTTACTCAATAACAAACACTGCTAAAGATAAAACACCATAGTTTACAACTAATATAAGCATTACCATCAAACTGTAACCAAACATCCAGATTTAATACTAACTTAAATATAATACACATTTTTAAAACAAGTGATAAAAAAGTTTCGTATGTGCCTGTTGATCTGAGCGTCGCAGTACTCCCTGCCGTTTTGATATCGTGACAACGATTAGTTCAGCTGAGGAGGGTAATTTAAGAGTCGCTATCAACCGTTTGTTATAGCTATGGTGGCTGATCCACTGTACCCCGTGATCCACTATTACCCAGTCTCCCCTATATGTATTAATATTTTGCATTATAATACTACTATAAGATTAATGTAAAGTAAAAACATCCAAAATAAAAAAAAAACATATTACATTAATGATTGATTGATTAACTATACATATTTTCACTTATTGCGGCAGAAAATGTCCTTAATTTTAACTTGCCTCGACTGAAAAACTTGTCTGTGAACTTTGTGGTGTTTTATTACTCAAGTACTTTAACCCATTATCTTTGTATTGAAAGTGATCTTTAAGAAAATGATCCGAGCATATAATGTAAGGATGCTCTGGTAATGGATTGCCTTTATCGAATTCTAAGAGAGCGAACCAAATAGTCCTCTTCTTTTGTTTTACTGGGAAGCTTATAATAATACCTACCAAAAATATTCCCCTGATTACTTTACACAGAACAGAGAATTGAAAATTGAAATTGTTTTGTTTAAGTTGCTGAAAGTATTTGCAGGCATTCATTCAATATTGTTCAATATTTTTAACATTTATGCATTGAATACTACAAATTTATGCTTAAAGCCTAAAGAAATAAATATTTTTGCCATCTACCCATGCCTATGTGCAGGGTAGAACGGGGTTAAGTGAACAGGCGGGTTAACTGAACAGTGTGACCTAACTGCCATCTATGAGCTAGGGGTACAACTAAATTTCTTCCTAAGATTTCTCACCAGAAATACTTTAGTAACAGTTCATACAGGTTTCTCTATTATCCACAGGAATACATTCATTTAGTATAAACATTTTTATTGGCGGCCGAGTAAATTATTTGGTTCCCGTTTCATTTTTATTATTGCCGAAATAAGTTTGTTTTAAAAGGAGTGTGTTATATAGTAAGTATTTTAGTGTCATTTGTGGATATGTAGGTTTTCCTACAGCCATTATTTTTAACAAATTCTATAGTCTTTCGGTTTTAGCATGGAGTGGGTTTAACTGGACACTTTCAAAGTGGGTTAAATGAACAGGTGTTCAGTTAACCTCCTGCCAGAGTTTTTTTTTTGGTTTTAAATATATGTTTTGATGTTGGAGAATTTTTTTAAAATCTGCGAAATCTAAAAGATCAACATAAGTTACAAGCTAACGATATATACAATCTAGATGAGACCGGAGTTACCGCGGTTCATAAGCCCCCCAAAATCCTAGCAACAACGAGTAAAATAAATATAGGCCAATTGACTTCTGCGTGAAAGAGGAAATTCAAACACTCTAGTAGCAATTATTGGTGCTGTAGGAAAATTCGTGCCACCATTTTTAATTTCCTTTCCGCGCGTTAATTTTAAGGATCAAATGCTAAACGGAACTCCTCTTGGCACTAAAGGAGCTGCCACGCCGTCCGGGAGAATGAACACTGAGTTGTTTTTACCTGTCCTGCAATATTTCGCATAACATGAGAGACCATCAAAAGAACAGCCTAAACTAATTATAATTGACAACCACGAGAGTAATTGAAGCATTGTTGCGTTGAATTTTGCAAAAGAAAATGGAGTAATCCCATTAACCTGCTTACCACCCCATTGCAGTCACAAGTTGCAACCCTTAGACGTGGCAGTCAAATTTTCCTCAAAAAATGAAATTTTATAAGTTACCAATCAGTAAAAAGTAGCAGTGCCAGATTTCAAAACATGTTTTCATTTAATGTAGATTTTACTGAAATGAGTTTCACTGTATATTAAAAATAGTTTTTTTAATAGTCAGTATGTGTTTTTATACAAATAAATAAATGTTTTGTTAAAGTTATTGCGCTTCTCTTTTACTTACAAACATAATTATGTTACTGTTCAGTTAACCTATTTACATGAATCAGTTAACCTGCCTGACAGGTTAAGTGAGCCATTTTACAGATCATTACAACATGCTAATTGCCAAATACGCAGTATTTTATTTTGTTCTAAAGTTTATCATTTTTAGTTGTTCTGACAATTACACTTATGATACAAACAAAAGTAACATTTTTATGCTTTAGAAAAAGCTGGAAATAAAGTTTAATCCCAAAGTGGATCAGTTAGCCCCACTCTACCCTATGTGTAGCTAAACCTACACTGAGGGAAATGATCTAATACAACAGGTTTACTAAAACATAGTTTGTATTGATAGCTTATTTTGTATTAACCCATATTAAATTAATTGCTAGTGTATCAAACCCGCCTTAGTGTTATAGCAATTTCAGATTTGTTAGAATAGTGTTTTTATTGGTAGTAATCAGTTTCATTAGCAGCATAGTCTTGTTGAATAATGAACTACTTTTAATACAGCAATTTTGTTAAGAAATAAATTTTATCTTCGACGCATTTTGTTCCCAGTAAAGCGGTTTCTCTACAATTAAGAAAGCAGAACAGCATCCCCACTAATAAATTGTATCCGTTAAAACCTATAATCCACAAGACGTTGGTGGGGGGTTTGTAGCGATCGGCAATCGCCGCGCGACGTATTATTAGTTTTAACGTATTTGTTTTTGTTGCGCAGGTCACATCGTTGCTCGGAGTCTTCTAGCTGTCCTCTCTGATTTTAAATCTTATTGATCGTACTAATACCTGCTTCAATTAATTTATTTTTACTTTGCATTTAAGTTTTTTTTTAAACTTTGCATGTCAGTTAAAGCAATAGAAGATTCCTATTTCGCACAACCCATCATTGGACTTTATAAGCTATGGACGAATTTTACCATCTCAGTAAACCATGTTGCATAATAGATAATCATATGCAATGTTAAACGACAAGAACAATATCACACTAGAAGCTATTTAAATTTTTGAGAATTACAGTACTGATTTTGAGTGGTAAGTATATGAGTAGTAAATAGGTGCACTTGAGCCAGACAGCGGCAAATCGCCCAGGTGGGCGGTCCCTTTTTTCATGCCTATTGATTTTCGGCGTAAACCGATTTTTAATCCCTTTGTTCGCTCAGGTGTGCGGCTCTTTTTAATATTATTTCCAAGGATTTCTTGGGTAACCCCGGGAAGAATGACTTTGTTTGCTTACGTGGGTGATACCTTTTTTATAATTTGTGATGATTTCTCGTATAAACCCTTAATTTGTAACCTTGAATACATACGTGCGTGGGTGTTTTTTATAATTGTATGCAGGTGTTAATGATGATATATGACCTTGTATTATCCGTGTAGAAGCGGGATGATTTTTTATTGAAAATAACTGTTCGTAGAGAAGTGCAGAGTTCCTATTTTTGGCATCGTATATCTATATGGTATTATGTTATATGATACATGACCTTGTATTATACATGACATGGGATGATTTTTTATAACCTTTGAATTTGGCTGTACGCAGGTGTTTTATGGGGAAAATAACTGTTCGTGAAGAAGTGCAGATGGTATTTTTGCTATGCCTATAACCTCGAATATGTGTCCGATGTGTGTTTTGAGGCTACGTGGGTATTTATTCTATAATACTAAGCATGAACACAAATTGAGTTTTTGTTTTTTGGTCAGACAAACTATGTGACGGTTCCTATTCTTGGCATCTATATTGTATTATTTACCGTGTACGTATACCTACAATACTTTTTTGTAATGATAATGATAATATTTTTATGTTTTTCCAATTCCTCTAGCAGGGTATCTGTCTTTCTAACTGTCTGATTCGTATTGATATATTATGATCTGCTGTGAAGTAATTTTGTCTACCTATACAATCTAATTCATGTACTTATTCATGTATCTAAATATATAATACCCAAATATCCAATTAGTCACTTACCCAAATTGCCAAATATCCCAAAACCCAAATATTTCTACTGACTTTCACTTTCACTTTTCACTAATTTTTAGTTTACTTTTTAAAATAATATTAAACATCTATATGGTATTCTTTATTGCCTACGTGAGCAATACCTTTTTTTGTAATGATAATGAAAATGATAATATTTTTATGTTTTTCCAATTCTTCAAGCGGGGTACCTGTCTGTCTAACTATTTTGTAATGATATAATAAATTCCGATATGAAGTAACTTTGTCTGTCTATACAATCAGTGTTGACTATTATGTTGAAATCCCTTTTGCGCAGGTGCTCTTAGAAGATTATCACAGATTCAATCCCGTAGGTGGTATTATAAGTTATTATTTCAGATTTGTTTCAAAATTTTCTGTTATGTTATGTGGTGCACCTATTTTGCGCATTAACAATTTATTATTGACATAATTATGTGTGATATATTTTGACTAAATTTTAGTTTACTTTTTTCTTAATAATATTAAACATCTATATGGTAATATTTATTGCCTACGTGTGCAATACCTTTTTTGTAATGATAACGATAATGATAATATTTCTATGTTTTCTCCAATTCCTCTAGCGGGGTACCTCCTGTCTGTCTAACTATCTGTTTTGTAATGGTATACTATATTCTGATATGAAGTAACTTTGTCTACCTATACAATCAGGGTTTAGAGTATCGTGTTGAAATCTCTTTTGCGCAGGCGTTCTTAGAAGAGTATCATAGATTCATTTCTGTAGGTATTATAGGTTATTATTTCAGATTTGTTTGATAATTTTCTGTAATGTACATTAACAATTAAGTCTTACTGACATAATTATGCATGTTCTATTTTGACTAATTTTTAGTTTACTTTTTTCCCAATAATATTGAATATCTATATGCATGGTGTTATTCATTGTCTACGTGTGCAATACCTTTTTTTTGTAATGGTTATATTTAATATTTTTATGTTTTTCCAATTCCTCTAGCAGGGGTATCTGACATTCTAACTGTCTGTTTTGTATTGGTATATTATGTCCTGAAGTGTTTACCTATACATTCTAATTCATGTAGGTACTCATTTATGTACCTAAAAACTCCAATACATAATACTCCATTATCCAATTAACCACATAGCCCAATTGTCAAATACCCCAATACCCAAATATTTCTAATGACTTTCACTTTTTGTAAGTGTTTTCTCATTTGTAATGTGTGTGAGTCACTTCTTAAATCAATATGGAACCGGGGAGTTTAAAAATATGACAAAATGTATAGAAGAAGAAATAAAATGTACGTATAACCCAAATAGTTACTACCATCTCTACCGGACCTAGAATTTCAAAAGATTAAAAAGTTCACCCGAAATACTCCCGCGTATCTTTTATCACCCCTCCTCGTCACTGATTATGCTTTTTTTTTTAATCCGAGGCATTCGGCATGTGCCCCTGTATATTAACAAAAACCCGAAAATATATGTAACTATTTGCACAGCGTGATCATATGCGTGTTAGATTACTACTAACAATACCTAACCTCGACAATAGGCGTAAAAAAAATTTACCACATTTTTTACAGGATTAGTTCAACACTTCCAAGACGCTGAATTTACAAAAATATTGATAAACTAAAGATAGTAAATGTAAGATATTTTCTAACCGATTCAGTGATGGAGGGTTAACATTTTTTTTTTAGACCACAGTTTATTACTTATAACATGACTAAAATAATTACATTTTACACAAGAATAATAATTTTTTAAATGGGGGAAAAGGTGAAATTTTGTATATTCACGGGGCTTATCAGTGTGTATTTTTAAACACAACTAATTCTTATACCTATACTGTTGGATCTGACTGGAGATAATTCAATAAACTGAGGTATACCACCCTCTTATATCTCCGCACAATACGGTTGTGTTTTTTACCCGGATGGACTGTCAGTGCCTGAGAGCGCAAAAAAAAAAAACGCTAGCAAAGCAGACCCCTGCTGAGCATTTCGTTACAAAGGCCTGTATTTCTTCGATACTTTAGCTCTATTTGATGCTTTGACCTTCGCAAATTGTGTTAGTTTACGCCGAATGAGACAATTTTTCTTAGATAATAAGCATATTATAAAAACCCTTGATATTTACGACTGAATGGCAATTTATAAAAATATGTTAAATAATTAAGACTATGTTGCTGATTACGTTTTAATTTTTAATTCATAAAATCCGTTTTATACACTTTTGTGTTTTAAGATAAATTAAAATGCCTTGGATTATACATTTTCTGTAATCAATTACTACTACATTACATTATTTTAGGTGATTCAAGGAAGAAGAAAATAAATAAAATCAAGTAAAGTGGTTTTCTCTAAGATTAATATTCCCTTTATACCCCAAAACCCAAATATTTCTACTGACTTTCACTTTTTGTAAGTGTTTTCTTATATGTAATGTGTGTGAGTCACTTCTTAAATCAATACGGAACCGGGGAGTTTAAAAATATGACAAAATGTATAGAAGAAGAAATAAAATGTACGTATAACCCAAATAGTTACTATAATCTCTACCGGACCTAGAATTTCAAAAGATTAAAAAGTTCACCCGAAATACTCCCGCGTATCTTTTATCACCCCTCCTCGTCACTGATTATGCTTTTTTTTTTAATCCGAGGCATTCGGCATGTGCCCCTGTATATTAACAAAAACCCGAAAATATATGTAACTATTTGCACAGCGTGATCATATGCGTGTTAGATTACTACTAACAATACCTAACCTCGACAATAGGCGTAAAAAAAATTTACCACATTTTTTACAGGATTAGTTCAACACTTCCAAGACGCTGAATTTACAAAAATATTGATAAACTAAAGATAGTAAATGTAAGATATTTTCTAACCGATTCAGTGATGGAGGGTTAACATTTTTTTTTTAGACCACAGTTTATTACTTATAACATGACTAAAATAATTACATTTTACACAAGAATAATAATTTTTTAAATGGGGGAAAAGGTGAAAATTTTGTATATTCACGGGGCTTATGAGTGTGTATTTTTAAACACAACTAATTCTTATACCTATACTGTTGGATCTGACTGGAGATAATTCAATAAACTGAGGTATACCACCCTCTTATATCTCCGCACAATACGGTTGTGTTTTTTACCCGGATGGACTGTCAGTGCCTGAGAGCGCAAAAAAAAAACGCTAGCAAAGCAGACCCCTGCTGAGCATTTCGTTACAAAGGCCTGTATTTCTTCGATACTTTAGCTCTATTTGATGCTTTGACCTTCGCAAATTGTGTTAGTTTACGCCGAATGAGACAATTTTTCTTAGATAATAAGCATATTATAAAAACCCTTGATATTCACGACTGAATGGCAATCTATAAAAATATGTTAAATAATTAAGACTATGTTGCTGATTACGTTTTAATTTTTAATTCATAAAATCCGTTTTATACACTTTTGTGTTTTAAGATAAAATTAAAATGCCTTGGATTATACATTTTCTGTAATCAATTACTACTACATTACATTATTTTAGGTGATTCAAGGAAGAAGAAAATAAATAAAATCAAGTAAAGTGGTTTTCTCTAAGATTAATATTTCCTTAATACACATTTTTTTTACCACGTGTACTATTCGAAAAACGAATAAATTCTGTACTATATTTAGGGGTAGGTTTATGTTTCTAATTTCACCCCTTTTTAAAAGCTTTACCATTATCCATACCCTAATCATAGGAATTCATTTTGCTACCTTTAAAAGTACAGGTACTTAGTTTGTATTTACAGATATAGCGATATAATACCTACAATAGGCGTGCGAAGGAGATACGCGTAAATCAATGACTAAAAATATTGGCAATTTTTAAATAATAATTATTACTATAAAAAAAAGCAGATAATGTAAGGGTGAATGAAATTTTTTAAATTTAAAAAAAATATTTCAATCATGTCTAAACAAGCTGCGATATTGACAAAATTCTGTGTTGACATTATCTAGTTATATATATATTAGTTATGGATATTTTATGATAGAATATTAACATTATTGAGATACGACTATGACGATATTATGTAGGATGGTATGTTGTAGAGTAGCAAATGGGGCTTGCTAGGAAGCAACGACATGAATTCAGTCAATATAAGGATTTAAAAAATTATTACGACCTTTGCCAGCACCTGGGGGATGTGATATATTATATTATGCATGTGTAGAAGGTTATAGGAAACAATTCACAACTCATGCTTCATTTTATATGAATATAGATCTTCTCGCCAAATACGTAAGTTTCTTAAGAATAATTAGTAGGTATATTTAATACACTCCAATTGTTCAGCAGCTGTGAACAGATAACAAGTGGTCTCTACTCTGAATTTCAATTAAACAACATAAACTTATTGAACACGGGAAGGATAAGCATATATAAAACCCTCTCTGTAAATTCTATACAGAAGCTAATCAGCTGACATTATTTAAATGTACCTGGATCATGGTGAATACCTTTTAGATATACAATAATGAGGATATTTTAAAATAAATCATAGCTATTCAAATATCGGGGCAATATATTTTGACTTATAGTTAACAATAAAGACAAAACTATATACCCTTTTTACGGCTAATTAATATCAATTTCTCTCGCTTCAGAAAGAAGGAGACTCAATTAAATATGTCCATTTTTTTTTGCTAGCATTTAGTGCCAGGTTACTTACTATTCATATATTCGGTAATAATACTTTACCTGAAATATCGAAAATTTCCACAATACATTTTAAAAACATGTATTAAATATTCTTTATGCAATATTAATACCAATTCTTCTCCTTTAGAAAGAAAAATACCTTTTCAGTCTATGACATTTGTTAGCCTTTAGTACATGCTCTCGGTTCTTATAGTAAACATTAATACGTTATTTGAAATGTCGAAACATTTTCAATGTAATTTTTAAATAATAATTACATGTATGTACATAAATATATACTCAAAATCGAATCATCGTGAGCGACCTCTTTTCGAGTATTATCTCATTTACAAGTTCCTACTGTGCGTATTAAAACATGCTCTATGAGTTTGGTAAAGTTATCACCCCACACACACATTCATATACTAATGTTCAGAATGCCGACGTCGGGCTTGCGAAAACGGGGTGGACTATGTAAGGAAAAATGTGAGAAAATACGTGATAAAGCGTCTTCCAGGATGTTAACAATATGAAAAATATAAAAATTTCGGTATTTATAAACGTATAATTGCTATTGAATGTATCTGATTTGGTTCGGATATAAATCCTTAAGCCCTATCACCACGTCAAGGTACAGATACAATGATAGGGGCCGCCCTCCCGCCACTTTACTGTTTGTTTTTACTTTTTAATATTTTTTTAATTAAGAAGTATATTGTATTACGATAATGTTTTAATCAGCACACATTTTATTGCATCCTAGCTTTCTTGAACCCAAAGGGGATAGAATCATGATTACTTAAAAATAATCTTTTTGTTGAGTTGGGCTTGTATATTTTCGACTCTTCTTTAGTTATTATTTCATGCACCTTGGTTCTTCTAATATTCTTGGAAGTTATTACAATAGGTTCTGCTTTCTCGTTTAATATCATTTCTTTAATGGTATCAAAATTAACAAGTTGACTTGCACTATAGTTAAGGGTTATACCCTTGACTTTACATACTACTTTTTCTTCGTTGCTTAAAGTGGAAAATAATTTATAAGCATAGTTCTTCGGTCCACCACATACAAACTCAGTTATGTAACTGCCATGTCCATACTCCACCAACTCATCTGTTAGATCACCTATAAATTCTCCAGTAGGAGGTTCAGTCTCCCCTTCCTTATGAGAAAAAATTATTGAATCGGTATCGTAATAAAGCACACGTGTATTTAACTCTTCAAGATATGAATAGAGTTTTAAACGCGCTTGCGCCGTGACATAAGCGGCTATGGCTACATTAACGGTTGAAAGAGGAGTGTAACTTTCTTCGATATATTTATAATTTACTATCAAAGTATCTTCATTTACAGGCAATACATTATTAATTTCTAGACACGGATTTGTTAACACTGAATAAAATTCCTCAGGATTGGTTATTATTTTACATTGACTTTGACATTCTGATTGACCGAATTTGCCCCAAAAACTGTTCAGGATTAGTTTAGATTGAGCCCTTAATCCGGAATTTTTTGAAATATTACTTATATCCAGCTTCACACCTTCCTTGTCAAAAAAGCTATCTACATATTTTTTCTTTTGCTCCATATTATTACACTCTAAAGGCCATCCAGATGCTTCCTGTTTAAATTTAATAAATTTATTCATCATATCGGCAAATAATCCTCCGCTTCTTTGATGTGGATCATATAAGGATACCTGATATTTCCAAATTTCTAAAATATCCATGATAATATACCCCTTTTCTTTAGCCTTTAACACCTCGGATATAACCCATGTCCCCTCAAGTGCACGAGTATTTTCATCGTGGTCGCAGGAAGTATAATTCATATTTTGACCACATTCTTTACATAAAACAAACATGAGTTTATTATTCATTTTTACCGGTAATACAGGGTGGTACAGATCTGAGGGTGGTAAAATTTTACATTTTATGAGACCTTCGATTTGTTCTAAGTTTAGTTTGTTACATTTTTCGCCTACAATAACTTCAGGATGACCGATCGGGAACATTCCGTACTTGCAGACATACGGATATAGACTACAAACGTCTAAATACTTTATTTTTTCATTATTCTTAGCTTTATAATAAGTTCTGCAGTTCCCTGTTCTACCGCCGTAAAATGCATCCCGTGGAATAAGAGGTGATTGGAAAAATAGAGAATGATTTTCTGTGTATTGTTGTATTTCAGGAGAGGCAATCAACATTTTTCTAAACTGACACTCCCAAATTTCAATAACTTCATACCCTAGTGTTCTTAGTCTTTCAGTTTTTGCTATGGTATTTTCATATCGGATATTTAACGTCTCCGCAGGATTATCAGGAAGCGAAATATCTCTTTGATGTTTTAAGCATTCCTTATGACCGTGAAAGTAGCAGCCATGAAACTCAAATACTTGATTTAATTGCTCGTTATATCCATCAACTTTGACTCCATTCAAAATTGTTTCACGACCCCTGGCAGCATGTTGTATGTCTATTTCGCGATGATGTTCTTCCCAAATTAGCCACTTTAGCGCAATACGAGATTGATTGTCCCGATATCTATACCCATTTTTTGGAATTATACCAATTGTGTTGGGCAACAGAAAATTACGCCGAAAAACTTTATTACAGGTAGAGGCTATGGTGGTTGCTTCGGTAAATGGACAGACATTTGTAGTATTAATCATTTGATCTCTAAATTTTTTACAGGTTTCATATAATATTTCTACGTCGGAAACACAATAGTCAACAATCTCCTGTTTAAAATCAAACTCGTCGTTTTTATGTTGATCATACCATTCCAAAAATACCATTCTTTCTTCGGGCTTCATAGTGTCTGGAGCGTAATACTCAAGTGGTGGTAAAATACCAACGTAACACTCGTTTTCCTTTTTATTAAAAAAATGCGGGAAATATCCTTTTTTAAACTTGTCGGGTAAGCCAAATGTTTTAGGTAGTTTCGAAAGGCTCATTGGAAAATAATTTAAAGAATCTATAAATTTAATGTTTAATATCTTCATCATAATTATTTTCGTCCCTCTCATGATTACTTCGGGGGTATGATCTGTATCAGTCATAAGCTTATTTAAAATAAATTGGTTATCAAAACCTCCACCATTATGACTTATTACAACAACACTTTTAAAAAGGATTCTCTGGTTTAAGACGTATTCAACAAATCTGTCTAACGGGTTTATACGCAACACTTGTTTTGTTACGCCGCATTTTTCACATAACCATGGTTCTGTATTGATACATGTATCGCAAAATTGTTTAAAAACACACAGATTAACTTCATGCAATAGAGAGCCGTCTTCTAGCAGCTTTTCCTGTCTAGTTTCGAGATCGAAAAATATGAACAGGGTATTTTCTGTTTTGGGGTTTCCTGTATCCACTTGTATATAGCAAAGATGATCTTGAGGCTGATGTTTGTTACAGGTTTTACAGAAAATTTCTCCACATGTGTGTTTTCGGTCATTAAACATCACTTTAAGGCATGAGGAGCATTTCCTAAATCGTTCACAAGTGGAGCTCTTTTTATCATACGATCCTATAGTTTTATGATTATCGAAACATTGTACACTATTCATTGTGCGAAGACAGTCCTGACAATTAATTTTTCTTTCCACTTGACATGGTGGAGATTTGCGACAGCTTGTACACATACTGTTACAATTATGTGTGCTTTTAGTATTATACGGTGTATGACAGGATTCGCAATAAAATGAGCATGAGAAAGCAGCTGTCAGTGAGGTGATAACACAGTAGTGGCCCTCAGCATACAAAATATTTAAATGTTTTCCTTCACAAGTACCTTCAAAAATGACTTCTCTGCCCTTAGTTCCATGCTGATACGTAACTATTTTGTACTTGTTACTAAGGTAAGCCTGAAATTTCTGCAGTTCGGTTATACCAGCACCCTCCTCCGGAATTACTACTTCTGCATTATGCATTAAATTAACTGCTCTAATTCCTTGAATTTTGCCTATATCTTTACGAATAGCGATGTAATTAGGATCTTTTTCGACATATGCAATGGCTAAGATTAATGCTCTTGGTAAACAGAGATTATCTGTGTTATTTATCGGCACTATACCGCGTCGCATTTTTACTTCTTCTTGAAACGTTTTATAATTACTTTTTCTTCCTCTTCCTTCAGGCATCTGGACACTGGTAACCCCCAAACAAAACGTATCAGTATTTAGGCCTGTAGCATTTGATTGGTATATCCCTTGGATTATAGTCCAAATATCATTTATACTTATATTGCTGACGTCTTTAAACGAAATCCATCCATCACCTTTTGAAAAATCTTTTGAGCAAAATCTTAGTCCAACCTTATCTCTAGGATTTAGGCCTTTGATACTGTATTCTAAAATCTCTGTTAACGCATTCTTAATCCAAGAGACAGGCTCTTCTTTTGCAGGAATATCCTTTATTTTAAAGTCGATAGTACGACCTCGCAGATTGAAGCGTCTCGTATTTTTTATAGAGTCCTTAATTATAAAGAACTTCTCCATTTTTATAACTTTTTAATTTATTGAATCTTTTTGATCACGTATATCACTAGCTGACGCACCTTATGCTTGAAATAGGTGCAAATGGGAATACCTCTGCACTATCTGTCCACTCCTGACTGTGGATAATATAAAACTAAAGTATTTATTGTATAGTTTAAAAATATATACTATTTTGTAAGATATAACGGTATATGCAAGCGCACTATGTAGCTTATATTAAATGTTTACACGTATTTGCTTCTTTTTAATATTTTAAGAAACGAAATTATAGTCAAATTTGTGGAACTTTCCCAAAAAATCTTCTAAGGTATTCCGAAGATCTGCAAAAAAAAAAGGATATTGACCATTCCGCGAGCATCATCATTTAATGTACGTTCTATCACAGAAAACTTAAAAAAAAAAAAATGTTTTAATTAAGATGTTAAATATTACCTTCATAGGTAGCCCTTCAAATAACAGAAACGAAATTTGAGTGTCGTTTATGTATTGATCGGCATTAACACTTTAAAAAATGTTACCAAATTTATATTCATTGTTTTCAAAATATATTTTTAAAATATTGTAATTTTTGAAAAATAGTTTTAAACACCTTTGATTACCCTGAAATAAATTTTTAGAAAAATTATTGGCAATTTACGATTATTAGAGCTGATAACAAAGAAACTTTTTAAAATTCAAAGTTTTAGCTTATTCCTATCTTCAGAGTTACCTATACGGCTATCGTTTACGTAAGTCGAAATACCTGCATTTGAATGTTTAATTTATCTTATTGTTAATATTACAAAAACGAAATTGCTATTTATTATTATAACCCTAACCTTTTTAAACCTTTTAGAGTTGTTTTACCCACTCATCATAATTATTGTCAACCTTTTGACACTCTTCGGCACCCTTAGGGGTTATACTGTTTATTGTAAACATTTTGAACAAATAAAAGTTATTATTATTATTATTATTATTATTATTATTATTAATATTATTATTATTATTATTATCTAAAATAGAATTCATACTTGTATGAAAAATAAACAAATTTTTTGGTTTATGTCAATACATTTATTTATTCTCACACAAATGAAAAATGATCCTTGGTATGAATAATTTAAATTAAATCAAAAGAAAAAAATTAGAGTGAGTGTAAATTTATTAAGAGTGCTTATCGTTGTAGCCGTAGCAACCGCTAACAATGTGTTTATGTTGTTGTTCTATCGAGAATAACAAACGTGTGTAAGATTTAAATTATTGCCTTTGTAATTGAAATTTACACATTATTCGCTATTTATAATTTAATTAATTTTCAAGTGTGTTAGTTAAATGCATACTACACCGCATAAAGCCGCTCAAGTAGTTGCTTTAATTCATAATGGACTTCACCAGCGAGAAGTTGCTCAAACTTTGAATATGACATGCGCAGCGGTTCGAAGGGTATGTCAACGCCATGAGGAAACTGGATCCTTTCATAGGCGACCTGGAACAGACAGAAAGCGATGTACAAAAAATCGTAATGACCGCTTTATTGTCTCGACATCATTAAGAGATCGTCGCCTTAATGCTGTTCAAGTTCAACAACAACTCCGTGGAATACAAGGAGTGGCTATTAGTCAGTGGCCAGTCAGGCGAAGACTGAAGGAAAGTAATCTAAAACCTAAAACATCTGCGATTGGTCCAAAACTCAGCCCAGCTCATCGTCAAGCGCGCCTGCGTTTTGCACGGGATCATCTAAATTGGACATTAGAACAGTGGGGGTCTGTTTTGTTTTCAGATGAGACTCGGATTTGCCTCTATGGTAGCGACCGAAGAAAGAAAGTATACCGAAAACCAGGAGAGCGATTTGCAGAATGCTGCATTGAAGAGCGGATTGCTTATGGAGGTGGATCCTGCATGATCTGGGGAGCAATTTCAATGGGAGCACGAACCGACCCTGTTTTCATACGTAGGGACGACCACGTTCGTGGAAGAAAAGGTTTGACGAGTGCTAGGTATATCGAGGAGATTTTAGCACTTTATGTAGTACCTTACATCAACTACATTGGAGATGAATTTATTTTTATGCATGACAATGCGAGGCCGCACACCTCAAGAATCGTGCAAGCTTACATTGCCGAAGTCGGTTTTCGGATTATGGAGTGGCCAGCATATAGTCCGAACCTAAATCCGATCGAACATGTATGGGACGAGCTTAAAAGAGGAATTCGTGCTAGACTTCATGCTCCAGCTTCGATCCGAGAGCTGATTATTGCAGTAGAAGAAGAGTGGCTTAACATTCCTCAAGAAACAGTAGCAAACCTAATAAGATCTATGCATACTCGTATGAGAGAGGTAATAAGGGCAAGAGGGGGGTCATACCCATTATTCAAACTAAATTAATTGACTAGTTAGTTCAAATAATTTTTATTAAACCGTATTTATTTTAGTAATAAAAATATTTAATTTTTTTCTTTTGCTTTAATTTAAATTATTCATACCAAGGATCATTTTTCATTTGTGTGAGAATAAATGAATGTATAAACGAAAAAAACACAATGTAAATAATAGATGACTCTAAAAGAAAATTGTTATTTTGAAATAATTTTCCCACTTGATTATAACACAGGGTGTTTTGAAATTAGGTAAAAAAACAACATTTTGATTATCCATGTAAATAGGTCGAATAACCAATGCTAGTTAAAAATTCCTAAAAGTTAAGTTAAAACGTACAGTTGTACCCACAAATCTCTAAAAAAACACTAAAATCGGACTAAAAATAAAAAAGTTATCAAGCCTTAAACTTAATCAAAATTTTGGGTGGGCCGTTTTTGTGCACGCAAAGTGTATTATGGATGTAAAAATAACAGTTTTTCTGTCATAAGTAGATAAAATTCTGTTTTAACGATTGATTGTTTTTTCTTGTTTTTAATAAATATATAGCTTGTCTAAAAACATAAATTTAGAACAAAATGCAAGTAATTATATTGATTTCAGCTTAATTCTGTCTTTCTATATCAAATTGAAAACATCGTACTTTTTATAGATACATTAATGTATACATAAATAACTCAATAATTGATTTTTAATAGAATATATTATTAAAAAGAATAATATAAAAAAAACCGTAAAATGATAAAATATTTTAAAGAAATACATAATCACTACCAGAATTGACAAAAAAATATAAGAGAAAAAGTATCTAATAATCAAAATCATACTGAAACAGTATGAAGTTTACCAATTTCTGTAATAATTTAAAATAAAAATTGTTTTGGATTTAATAATACCATTTTTCAGGCAATGATAGATCAAAATATGTTTCTGCGATTTTCTATAATAAATTCCCCGTTATTGAGCTAAACCGAGAATTTAAATATTGGGGGTCAAATTTTCGTTTATTCTTAAGTTGAAAACAAAAAAAAATGCCAACAAATATCTATATTAAAATTAAAACAATATAAAGGAAAATAAAATATTTACCAATCGCAGAATAATTGTAAGAAAAATCAAACACTCTCACTCACACGCGTATTAATCAGTCTTTAAAAAGTTAGAAGAATAACTATTGGTCATATATATATTTTTAGACCTTTTATACCAAAACAGTTCCTTTGTGACCTAGACCTTGAAAAAGTTTCGAATAGCTCCCTAAAAAGGTAAAATTTTCTAAAATGAAGGTCGTTCAGACACGTGTCTTTTTTACAGTGGTCTAAAGCTCCCATTCATTTAAAAAGTATTTTAACTCCCCCCACCGATTCTTTTCATACAAGTATTCGTTTCCCTTCTTCTTCGTAATGTGTCCTTGTCCTCGGAATTTCGTTCAACACTTATGTTACATAGGTACCTTGAAACCAGTACCGTTCTATGAAAATATCTAAATTCCTATGCATTGGCTAAATATCCATGCAGGTGCAGTGACGCCCCTGACTCACGAACATCACGCTTTAAGGGCCAATATATATATTTAAACCTTTTATACAGTAGCAGTTTATGTACGACCCAGACCTTGAAAAGTGCAGAATAACTCCCTTAGGTAAAATTTTCTAAAATAAAGGTCTTTCAAACATGCACGTGTCTTTTTGCATTCATCCGAAGCTCACATTTATTCAAAAGTATTTTAACCCTCCCCCCACTGATTCTTTTCATGCAAGTATTTGTTTCCCTTCTTCTTCGTAAGGTGTCCTTGTCCTCGAGGTATCGTTTAACACTCTTACTGCATCTTGAAACCAGTGTCGTTCTATAAGAATAATCTAAATTCCGATGCGTTGACTGACTAAGAAAAACTCAAGCTGTACTTTTAAAGGTAGCAAAATGAATTCCTATGATTAGGGTATGGATAATGGTAAAGCTTTTTAAAAAGGGGTGAAATTAGAAACATAAACCTACCCCTAAATATAGTACAGAATTTATTCGTTTTTCGAATAGTACACGTGGTAAAAAAAATGTGTATTAAGGAAATATTAATCTTAGAGAAAACCACTTTACTTGATTTTATTTATTTTCTTCTTCCTTGAATCACCTAAAATAATGTAATGTAGTAGTAATTGATTACAGAAAATGTATAATCCAAGGCATTTTAATTTATATTAAAACACAAAAGTGTATAAAACGGATTTTATGAATTAAAAATTAAAACGTAATCAGCAACATAGTCTTAATTATTTAACATATTTTTATAAATTGCCATTCAGTCGTAAATATCAAGGGTTTTTATAATATGCTTATTATCTAAGAAAAATTGTCTCATTCGGCGTAAACTAACACAATTTGCGAAGGTCAAAGCATCAAATAGAGCTAAAGTATCGAAGAAATACAGGCCTTTGTAACGAAATGCTCAGCAGGGGTCTGCTTTGCTAGCGTTTTTTTTTTGCGCTCTCAGGCACTGACAGTCCATCCGGGTAAAAAACACAACCGTATTGTGCGGAGATATAAGAGGGTGGTATACCTCAGTTTATTGAATTATCTCCAGTCAGATCCAACAGTATAGGTATAAGAATTAGTTGTGTTTAAAAATACACACTGATAAGCCCCGTGAATATACAGAATTTTCACCTTTTCCCCCATTTAAAAAATTATTATTCTTGTGTAAAATGTAATTATTTTAGTCATGTTATAAGTAATAAACTGTGGTCTAAAAAAAAAATGTTAACCCTCCATCACTGAATCGGTTAGAAAATATCTTACATTTACTATCTTTAGTTTATCAATATTTTTGTAAATTCAGCGTCTTGGAAGTGTTGAACTAATCCTGTAAAAAATGTGGTAAATTTTTTTTACGCCTATTGTCGAGGTTAGGTATTGTTAGTAGTAATCTAACACGCATATGATCACGCTGTGCAAATAGTTACATATATTTTCGGGTTTTTGTTAATATACAGGGGCACATGCCGAATGCCTCGGATTAAAAAAAAAAGCATAATCAGTGACGAGGAGGGGTGATAAAAGATACGCGGGAGTATTTCGGGTGAACTTTTTAATCTTTTGAAATTCTAGGTCCGGTAGAGATTATAGTAACTATTTGGGTTATACGTACATTTTATTTCTTCTTCTATACATTTTGTCATATTTTTAAACTCCCCGGTTCCGTATTGATTTAAGAAGTGACTCACACACATTACATATAAGAAAACACTTACAAAAAGTGAAAGTCAGTAGAAATATTTGGGTTTTGGGGTATAAAGGGAATATTAATCTTAGAGAAAACCACTTTACTTGATTTTATTTATTTTCTTCTTCCTTGAATCACCTAAAATAATGTAATGTAGTAGTAATTGATTACAGAAAATGTATAATCCAAGGCATTTTAATTTATCTTAAAACACAAAAGTGTATAAAACGGATTTTATGAATTAAAAATTAAAACGTAATCAGCAACATAGTCTTAATTATTTAACATATTTTTATAAATTGCCATTCAGTCGTAAATATCAAGGGTTTTTATAATATGCTTATTATCTAAGAAAAATTGTCTCATTCGGCGTAAACTAACACAATTTGCGAAGGTCAAAGCATCAAATAGAGCTAAAGTATCGAAGAAATACAGGCCTTTGTAACGAAATGCTCAGCAGGGGTCTGCTTTGCTAGCGTTTTTTTTTTTGCGCTCTCAGGCACTGACAGTCCATCCGGGTAAAAAACACAACCGTATTGTGCGGAGATATAAGAGGGTGGTATACCTCAGTTTATTGAATTATCTCCAGTCAGATCCAACAGTATAGGTATAAGAATTAGTTGTGTTTAAAAATACACACTCATAAGCCCCGTGAATATACAAAATTTTCACCTTTTCCCCCATTTAAAAAATTATTATTCTTGTGTAAAATGTAATTATTTTAGTCATGTTATAAGTAATAAACTGTGGTCTAAAAAAAAAATGTTAACCCTCCATCACTGAATCGGTTAGAAAATATCTTACATTTACTATCTTTAGTTTATCAATATTTTTGTAAATTCAGCGTCTTGGAAGTGTTGAACTAATCCTGTAAAAAATGTGGTAAATTTTTTTTACGCCTATTGTCGAGGTTAGGTATTGTTAGTAGTAATCTAACACGCATATGATCACGCTGTGCAAATAGTTACATATATTTTCGGGTTTTTGTTAATATACAGGGGCACATGCCGAATGCCTCGGATTAAAAAAAAAAGCATAATCAGTGACGAGGAGGGGTGATAAAAGATACGCGGGAGTATTTCGGGTGAACTTTTTAATCTTTTGAAATTCTAGGTCCGGTAGAGATGGTAGTAACTATTTGGGTTATACGTACATTTTATTTCTTCTTCTATACATTTTGTCATATTTTTAAACTCCCCGGTTCCATATTGATTTAAGAAGTGACTCACACACATTACAAATGAGAAAACACTTACAAAAAGTGAAAGTCATTAGAAATATTTGGGTATTGGGGTATTTGACAATTGGGCTATGTGGTTAATTGGATAATGGAGTATTATGTATTGGAGTTTTTAGGTACATAAATGAGTACCTACATGAATTAGAATGTATAGGTAAACACTTCAGGACATAATATACCAATACAAAACAGACAGTTAGAATGTCAGATACCCCTGCTAGAGGAATTGGAAAAACATAAAAATATTAAATATAACCATTACAAAAAAAAGGTATTGCACACGTAGACAATGAATAACACCATGCATATAGATATTCAATATTATTGGGAAAAAAGTAAACTAAAAATTAGTCAAAATAGAACATGCATAATTATGTCAGTAAGACTTAATTGTTAATGTACATTACAGAAAATTATCAAACAAATCTGAAATAATAACCTATAATACCTACAGAAATGAATCTATGATACTCTTCTAAGAACGCCTGCGCAAAAGAGATTTCAACACGATACTCTAAACCCTGATTGTATAGGTAGACAAAGTTACTTCATATCAGAATATAGTATACCATTACAAAACAGATAGTTAGACAGACAGGAGGTACCCCGCTAGAGGAATTGGAGAAAACATAGAAATATTATCATTATCGTTATCATTACAAAAAAGGTATTGCACACGTAGGCAATAAATATTACCATATAGATGTTTAATATTATTAAGAAAAAAGTAAACTAAAATTTAGTCAAAATATATCACACATAATTATGTCAATAATAAATTGTTAATGCGCAAAATAGGTGCACCACATAACATAACAGAAAATTTTGAAACAAATCTGAAATAATAACTTATAATACCACCTACGGGATTGAATCTGTGATAATCTTCTAAGAGCACCTGCGCAAAAGGGATTTCAACATAATAGTCAACACTGATTGTATAGACAGACAAAGTTACTTCATATCGGAATTTATTATATCATTACAAAATAGTTAGACAGACAGGTACCCCGCTTGAAGAATTGGAAAAACATAAAAATATTATCATTTTCATTATCATTACAAAAAAAGGTATTGCTCACGTAGGCAATAAAGAATACCATATAGATGTTTAATATTATTTTAAAAAGTAAACTAAAAATTAGTGAAAAGTGAAAGTGAAAGTCAGTAGAAATATTTGGGTTTTGGGATATTTGGCAATTTGGGTAAGTGACTAATTGGATATTTGGGTATTATATATTTAGATACATGAATAAGTACATGAATTAGATTGTATAGGTAGACAAAATTACTTCACAGCAGATCATAATATATCAATACAAATCAGACAGTTAGAAAGACAGATACCCTACTAGAGGAATTGGAAAAACATAAAAATATTATCATTATCATTACAAAAAAGTATTGTAGGTATACGTACACGGTAAATAATACAATATAGATGCCAAGAATAGGAACCGTCACATAGTTTGTCTGACCAAAAAACAAAAACTCAATTTGTGTTCATGCTTAGTATTATAGAATAAATACCCACGTAGCCTCAAAACACACATCGGACACATATTCGAGGTTATAGGCATAGCAAAAATACCATCTGCACTTCTTCACGAACAGTTATTTTCCCCATAAAACACCTGCGTACAGCCAAATTCAAAGGTTATAAAAAATCATCCCATGTCATGTATAATACAAGGTCATGTATCATATAACATAATACCATATAGATATACGATGCCAAAAATAGGAACTCTGCACTTCTCTACGAACAGTTATTTTCAATAAAAAATCATCCCGCTTCTACACGGATAATACAAGGTCATATATCATCATTAACACCTGCATACAATTATAAAAAACACCCACGCACGTATGTATTCAAGGTTACAAATTAAGGGTTTATACGAGAAATCATCACAAATTATAAAAAAGGTATCACCCACGTAAGCAAACAAAGTCATTCTTCCCGGGGTTACCCAAGAAATCCTTGGAAATAATATTAAAAAGAGCCGCACACCTGAGCGAACAAAGGGATTAAAAATCGGTTTACGCCGAAAATCAATAGGCATGAAAAAAGGGACCGCCCACCTGGGCGATTTGCCGCTGTCTGGCTCAAGTGCACCTATTTACTACTTATATGCTTTATTAACAGTAGCAAGCAAATATTATTATGATTAATGTCAAATTTCATTACAATTGACAGTCGGGACTAATACAGTATACAAAACTAGATTACACACTCAATAGAACTTGATAATTACTATAAGTATTCAGAGCAAAAATGGCTATAAACCATTCTATGGTAGCATTAACTCCTATTGGCTAAATTACCGTGATATTATCACTACACAACTATCTAGCAATTTTCGTTGTCTTACAGTAGGAAATCGCGTTGCTGTCACATATAGTAATAAAATTAAACAGTTGTATAAAGAGTATGTGAATTCTTATAAAAAATAGAAGATTTTTTCAGTGCACCATCTGGAAGCGGTAGCAAGGACTAACCCGATTGGTACTAGCCGGCTAGACAAAATAAAGCTCGTGAAAATCTGCCAATCGCGGCCTGATTCGAGGATCTGGCAAGGCAAAATCCCTATTAGTCAGTAAAAGAAGAAGCTATTATTATATATACAGGGTGTCCCATAACTTATGGGCCGTAGAGTAACTGGAGATACTAGACATCAAACTAAGCCGATTAAGTCATATAAGTTTTTTCGGATTGTTACTCGTTCTAGAGATACAGGGTGTTGAAAGTAAAAGTTTATTCTCGAAAATAAGCCATAATTTTAAAACCGTTTAATGAATTGAATTGAAAGTTGGCAGTATTATGTTTTTATGAGCAAGAAATAAGAATTTGTAGAAATTTTTAGGTTTCACACTAGAGGGCGCTAGTTGCATACACTGGGCTTCATAAATCTATGATTTTTTTTCTTACCTGTGATATTAGGTGTTTTTCAATTAAAGTTTCTTAAAGAAGGGCATTTTCTGAGTCAAAAAGGTGTACTTGATTGATCTTAATATCTTTAACGGTTTTCGAGATATTTCCCTTTAAACATCCCAAAGCATAAAAAAACATAGTACATAATTAAATTAATATTTTAATTATCACAACGCAATAAATTCGAAACAGTGGAACAAAAACAAAAAGCTCACTTTAGTAAATGTTGAAAGTGACCACCGTTGACCTCAATACACTTTATTAAACTTTTAACTAAATAAATAATAATATTAATAATAATAATAATAACCTTTTACTTTCAACACCCTGTATCTCTAGAACGAGTAACAATCCGAAAAAACTTATATGACTTAATCGGCTTAGTTTGATGTCTAGTATCTCCAGTTACTCTACGGCCCATAAGTTATGGGACACCCTGTATATATATAATCTGTTGCCGATTTTCTAAATAAAAGTAAGATCTTTCATAACAAACAGTTAAAGTATTGTATTGGCTAAATTACCGTGATATTATCACTACACAACGGTCTAGCAATTTTCGTTGTCTTACAGTAGAAAAGCGCGTTGCTGTCATATATAGTATGTGAATTCTTATAATGAATAGAAGGTTTTTTCCCAGTGTAACCTACAAGCAACCCAACTTTTCATTTACTCATTTATAAAAAGTAACTTTATCCCATACTTCAGACTCATCTCAATTAGTCTCCAAAAAAAGATCACAAAACACAAACAACAGTATTTATTACAAAAAACGGAAAATATGAAAACGCTGTCAAAAAAACACTAGACGATAATGAATGAAACAACGCCATGACCTTAAACCAATGACATTGTGGACATGCCACGACAACAGCTGTTTGGGCTGATCTCTTATCATTGCGTAGCCATACTGCAGACTTTTTAAAAGGTTTTAGACAATAATAAATTTCCATCATCCTAATACTTTTAACAGCATAAGTTTGGCAAACAAAGTGGAGAGACGATGTTGATTTACTTTAGATTGAAATACGATTATGTCAATAGTTTTATTTATTATTGTTGTATAGTGTTTCTCAGGTTAATTTAATGACATAAAAAAGTATTAAACTCCTAACCATAGGCATCCCCAACCAAATAATTAAAATGCGTAGGGTAGGTATTGTTTTAATATTTTAAGATGATAATAATATATAAATAAAGCAACTTTCACATAAAAAAGCATTAAACTTTTAATCATAGGCGTCGTATCTCCAAATAATTAAAATGCATAGGGTATATATTGTTTTAAATTTTTTAAATGATAATACAATATAAATAAAACAATTTTAATAGTTGTAAATGTAGTTGAACGTTGTAAACGAACATTATTGATTTAAAATGCAGTAGCAATTGAATTAATGGAATCATCATAATTTTCAGAAGTAGAATCGTTTTCAGGTTGGATCACTATTGGTGCTATAGGCGATAAAACAGGGATGTTCCATTTATACAGTAACATGAGCTTCGCAATTTTTTCATACATCGCTACTCATGTCGCTAATTACCTGCCGAATATTATCAAGGACAGCTGCGCTTATACGTTGACATTGAACGTGTAAATCTTTGTTTCTCAATTCCGGACTTGTTACGGTCTCGAAGGCCGACTCCACCGAGCATGTTGGCACCAATATAATTCACCCTGATCTGCTGTTTAAAATGATCGCTAAAAAGCCATCACTGATAATAAAATGTACCAAGTAAAAACGTATCTGTCCAAAACCACACAGTTATAAACCAAAATTAAATACGTAAATTATAGCAAATATGTTAAACCACCTACTCCACTGTCCTTTTCCTTAAGAAACTATTAATACCTGCCATGACAGTGATGATGGCTCAATTATCTTTTAGCAGGTAGATAAGAAATATCGTGATTCGCTGAAAATATTCCGCCCTCCTTGTCCAGAACATATAAATTTCCAATTGCGTTTGTCTTAGTAATATTCACAGATTGGGAGACAGTGTTCGAGACGCGCATAAGTTATGCACGATTGCCAGTTCAACCAAATTTTCGGGTTTGTTAATATAATATATAGGTATACGAGAAACAATTGTTTGTTAATTAATTGTTTTTTAACCATGAAACCCCTTTTTATTTTTATTTTTATTCTTTTTTTCTAAATAATATTTCTTAAGGACTAAAAAACCTATAATAATATTAATATTCTTCTTTCTTTCACACTCAAAACTTCTTTATTTATTTATTGTTTATTGGTGCTTACATACAATTCAGTATTTACACAAGTCAAAATATCAAGTTGTTACAAAACTACAAAAACTACATCTCTTACAGTGATATTCACAATTTTTAGGATGATGAAATAAATAGGTACAAGTAACAATTAATAACATTTTAGGCATTAACATACAACACATTAAAATAATTAAAAGTTACAATCATAAAACTCGTCAAAAGAAAAAAAGGCACCCCTGATCAGCAATTCTTTCACGTCCCGTTTAAACAGAGAAATGGGTAAACCTTTTATATGACTAGGTAACTTGTTAAAAAAACGAACAGCCAGACAACCGGGCCATCTTGACACCTATTTAATCTATGGTATCTGGGTACCAGCTTACTCTTTGTTCGCGTATCGTGGCAGTGAATGTCTTGGTGTAGTGTGTACAGGTTTAAATTTTTTCGGACGTGAACCAAGTTTTAAAGATATATAATGATGGAAAAGTAAGTATCTTATTTTGAATAAATGCGTTTCTGCAATCGGCTCTATAGGATAGTCCTGAAATCAGTCTTACTGCCTTCCGTTGAAGTCTAAATACCTGATCACCCCCGGGTGCATGCCCCCAAAACAAAATAGCATATGACATATGGCTGTGACATAATGAAAAATAAGCCTGCTTTAGGACATCAGCTGTCACACAGTGTGATAAATTTCTCAACACAAAGATATTAGAATTAAGCTTCCCAATTAAAATATCAATATGAAAATTCCATCTCAATCTTGGATCGATATACACTCCCAAAAATCTTACCACCTTCTCTGCTTCCTCTTGTGGAAGTTGTTTCATAGTAAACATCACATGTTCGGTCTTGGAATTATTCAAATGTAGCCTATTTGCAGAGAACCAGTCTTCAGCCCTCGACTGCGACACCACAGATCCGACTAATGCAGTATCGCGATCATCAGATGTAGAAGAAAAGGTGGTGTCATCCGCGAAGACAGTGTAGTGGGAAGAGGCATCAGTAAAGGGTAGGTCGTTTATGTATATCAAAAATAGCAGTGGGCCAAGTACTGAACCCTGCGGAACACCAACACTTACCACTCTCTCCCCGGATTTCACCCCATTCATCCCCACAATCTGTTTTCTGTTAGTAAGGTATGATTTTATTAGAGCTATGTTCGTCAAAATTGTAGATTTTAAGTTTTCTTAAAAGATTATCGTGGGAGACACAGTCAAACGCCTTGCTAAGGTCACAAAAGGTTGTTGCCGTGAAATTTCTTTTATCAAAAGATTCTAGTATATTACCAATAAGATCAAGTATCCCCATAGTAGTACTACGACCCCTACGAAAGCCAAATTGAGAATCTGTGAAAATGTTATATGATTAAACTTAAAGTATATTTGTAAACTAGTTTTCAAAGAGAGTTACTGACTAACAATTAAATACTTACTGATATAAAAGGGAACATTTTTAAAAAATAATTTAAAAAAATAGATCTGACAACCCTGGTTGTGAGGTCGGTCTCTTTGAAGCCTGTTGAACGTTTTTTTGTGTCATCAAACTGAGTTTGGATAAATTATAACTATTGGTATGAAATCATTGCTCGAAACGGTCCGCTCGACCCCTTTTTCCCAAAAAGTTGGTATATAGTAAAATTATTTATACCTATAGGTATTTAATAAGTTTGCTTTTTTCCCAGAATTTCCCCTTCATTTCTTCATTAACTAATTTAAGTAACGTGCTTTAGTATTTAATTCTCAAAAAGTAATCGGGAACTTTATAAGATGCCTAGAGCTAATTAAAGGACACCGTATTATCTCAAGAACTTCAAATCTCCTGCGAAGTTTATTTAAAAGTTTTTAAGCTTATAACAGCTAATTTATATGCCAAATTGAATGACTTGGATGAAAGTAATTTACGAGATTTAAATTCGGTAAAAATAAAACGCTTGAGTGGATAAGACGTAAATAAGGATCGTTTAGAGCACTTAAGAAGCGAGCATACGTAGATGCTTTTAACAGTTAGGGGTGGTGACTGGTGACGTATTCGCCATTTCGTTTTTTTTTTATTAATATTTTATTTTATCCGAAAAGCAGCCACATACCCGTCTATTGAACACACTAATTTATCAAACATTTTTTAAACTAGGCTCCAAAAATTTACATTTTTCTTGCTAAGAGTATGTATATTTTAGCTGGTTTAGGTACCCTGGATCAAACAGACTCGGAAACTTATTTCAAATATAAAAGATAACTACATAATTTGTTTCTCAAAGCAACAATTAAAGACATGTCTATTAGGTATATTAAAAATTCAGAATTCTGATATCAAGAATCTCTCGGACCCGTAAAATTTATTTTACCAAAATGCATTTTTTAGAAAATAAATATTATTCAGGGTACATCATAAAAATGCTACGTGTATCACCTTTAATTTTTTTAATGAAACATATTTTTACATTCTACAATCAATTCTATTTTCATAAATCATGCCCCTACACCTATCTTCAATCGTTTACGAAATATTAACTTTCAAAACAAAATAGGCAAACGACAAAGTATGAAAAGAAGCTATTTTATAAGATGCTCAGCGTAGTGAAGTAGATCAATCGATCTAAAAATTTCTGTTGTACATTTTGTACACTTGTGCTGAAATATCTCGTATTACTCGGTGAAACTCCATAAGCGTATCTAGCGAGTTGAATTTAGAATTATTAACTAAATTTTTGGCGTAGCTCCACAAAAAAAGTTCAGGGGGTTAAGATCAGGTGATCTAGGTGGCCACTTTATTGACCCATGTCTAGCTATCCACCGTCCCGGAATGTGTGTTAAAGTACTACTTTACATGGTTGTCATAGTTCCCAGGCTGATAGTTATTTCTATTTTTGGGTTTTTGCCATATAATGCAATTGAAATGTGTGCAAGACTGCTGATAGACCGATGGTATGCACACAGATCAATCAAGATATTCTCCGATAGTCAAGCTGCATTAAAAGCTCTTGAATCGAGATGGTGTACCTCAAAAACTGTGTGGAGCTGTCACGAAACACTACCCGAACTAAGTCTGAACAACAGAATAACCCTAGTATGGATACCGGGACACATGGGCTTGGAGGGTATTGGGGCTGCCGACAAGCTCGCTGAGAGAGGTGCAGCACTAAAATTCACAGGACCCGAGCTGGTTTTAGGTATATCTACGGCCAGGAAAACAATACTAGCCGAAGCAAAAAGCAAATGGGAAAGACACTGGTTAAATCTACCAGGTCTAACACACTCAAAAGCATTTATATACAGCCATATAAACCAACAACTAACTGACAAACTACTTGTGCTCAACCTCAACAGATCATGCCTTACAGCACCTGTGGGATTGTAGATACACCGGCCACTGCAGATTGCGACGCCATATGTATAAAATTGGATTAGCCCCAACTGATGAATGCCGGCTCTGCATGGAAGATGCAGAAACATCAGAACACGCAATGTGCGCCTGCCCCGCAGCAGAGAGAATTAGATTTGCCCTATTCGGCGAGATGACTCTGCTGCCGGATGACATGAAAAATGTCTCTCCCAATACTCAATAACTTTATCAAAAAGTTAGACCTATTGGGGGAAATATAAATAAGGTGTGAGCCACAATAGATCGTATGGTCGCAGTGGAGGGTTAGCCGTAACCCACTCCCTTTTAACCTAACCAAACCTAACCTAACCTAACTACTTTACATGAGCAGCATAATGCGGGGTCGCCACCCTGTTGAAACCATAAGGTTAAACTTGGTAAATTAGAATCATTATTATCTGGATATAGTGACAAGAGCTAGGACCAGATTATTTCGAAGGAAAGTTCGATACCTTTCTCCAGTGAGGCTCTCATCAAAGAAAAATGGGCCGATTTTTTCAACCATGCCCGGCCAGACATTAAAATTTTCATTATACTGGGTGTGATTTTCTATGAACCATGGAATATTTTCCTGTGCCTAGTAGCTGTAGTTTTGTATATTAACCGGACCATTGAAAGCAAACGTATAGCTGCATCTAAAAAACCAATTCTTTGGACAATTCGTGCGTAATTATCGGTTATATGCTTAATTATTATTTCACAAATTTGTTCTCGTCTATCAGCAACATCGTCCAAAAGTTATTGTACAATTAATGGTTTGTAGGAGAGAAACTACCCTTTTTTTTAAATTTAGATACGGTGTTTTAAAAATATTTGTGATGTTTAAGACAAAAATGGCCACCCACAACCAAATTTATTAATAACTCAAACAAATAAGGACAAAAATAAACAAGTACATTGAAATTTTCGTGTAGGTATGATTCTTTCTAGTGGGTTTGTGAATGTGACGAGGGCAATTTATTTTACTGTTTTGTTTATTTGCTTCTTTCTAATATTTGCAAACGTATGAATGATATTAGTTTTATATTAGGTTACGTACTTATGTACATTTAATCTAACCCGTTACATCGCGAAGACAACAATTTTTGGCATTTTGTATGTTAATGTAAATACTTCTGACAGTAATATAAATTTGTTCTTCTGTCATAAGAATAAAATGTTTCGAGTATATCGGTTTGTTTCCTTAACGTAAGGAAAGGCCGCACCAGTGGACCATAATATAAAGTCCACTTGTCCACATTAGTAATTTTAAACATTATAAGAATCGCATTGAGAAAGGAATTTTACCCAAACGTATTTAAAATTAGTAAAACAGGTCCAATCTTTAAAAATGGTGACCCTGACTCACCAAATAATTATAGACCCATTTTATTAATACATGTTTTATTTAAAATTTTTGAACGTTTACTTACAAACCAGTCAGTTGTGCGAGTACTTCGAATAGAATGGTCTGCTGTTTGATGAGCAATTTGGCTTTAGAAAAGGAACAATCAATTGTGATGGCTATAAATAGGTTGTTCGAAGGCATAGTCGAGGGGTTTGAGAGTAGAAACTATATTATAGGGGCTACTCTTTGCGACCTGTCCAAGGTTTCCTCGACTGTGTCTCGCATGATATTTTAATCAAAAAGCTAAGGTTTTACGGTTTATCTCAAAGAAGCAGCAGTTTGATTAGGAGTTACCTCACGGAAAGACGACAGCTCACCTGCTTTCAGAACAGAAAGAAATTTCGGAAGAAAGAGTGATGAGTCATGGTGTCCCATAGGGCTCCATTTTGGGATCCTTGCTTTTTCTTGTATACGTTAATGACATAACATCAGCATTACAACAGAGCATTGGGACAGTCTATGCGGATGATGCTAACTTCTTGCTAAGATCGAAAGAATTTGCGACGTTGATTCAGGAAATGCAAGAATGTACCGAAAGTGTGTATTACTGAGTATCATGCATTTATGCACTTTATTTGTGTGTATGGTTTGTTGGCTTCAGGACATTCATCTCATGCCGCAAGGATTTTTGGCCCAAACAGATGACTAAAAAAAAGATTCAGGTCCGTTTCAGGCATTCCCATTTCGTGCAAAATTGCAGAATAGTATCGTTTCGAGCAACGCAGGTATTATGATATAAATATTAGGAGGTTTTTTCCCGTTTCGGGCAACATGGACAAAATAAAGTTTGACGATATTAGTAGCCTATATAGTGTGAAAGGGCGCTTTCACTTTTTACGTACAATTATTCTTAATTTTTGATCTAGGAGGTTCGCCGTGGCATATCCATATGGGATCTGCTTCCATTCACTGATTAACAAAATAATCATTAAATTTATTTTTTAGTTCGTCTTGTGGAGCAGTTCACATGATTTCCAACCAAGCGTCGGATAACGTAAAAGTGCTCCGGTAAATGCGACAGAGCAGCGCACATTCTTATGTTTTACCTTATTTTTGTGCTTTCTCTGTAGAATGGAACTAAACTACGTTCTTGTACTTATCTCCATACGGTTGGTTGAAATGAAAATTGCAGCCTATTATTTTTCCTTCCGAAAAAAATTATGCCCGAAATGAGAACTAATTATTATTATTGTTAGATATTTTGCTTTGCACCAAATGGGAAGGTTTCAGGTAGTTTTGAAATATGATCCGAAATGGGGATGCCCGAAAGAGGAAAACACTAAAAAAAAATACTTCTGCGACATCTTCGGCTAGAGAAGATAAATTATTTGTTCCTAAGATTTTTATCGGCTGTTTAATGTTAATGTACCGAACCGATATTATTAAAAAAAAAATTTAACAACCCTATAGAAAGCTATAAAACGTTATTCCCGGAAAGTTTAACAAAACATCCCGAGGGAATGCGGACATGCGATGTTTCATAATGGATTTTTAAAATGCCATGTCGTCCGCCTCGGGAATATCGGGAATTATTTAATACTACTAATTGGAATTGGAACTCGTTTTGGAGGAAATTCACGCGGCATGCTTTCTATAGTAAATATATACAGTAAGCTTTATTGCAACACGTCTTTGAATAATACAATAGTAGTTTGTACAACAAGAGTGGATCAAAAAAATTACCTTATGGGACTTCCATTGTCTTTATTTTGTTACTTAACACAACGTTTCGATCAGTTAGTATCTCTAACCTTTTCAAGTGGAAACTAAATTATAATTCCCTGGTGGCTAACCTATACAGCGTTATCAATTTAGTTTGTCCCACTTTTAAGAGCCTGTAACTTTTTTGTATTTTGAGTTAGCGAGCTCATTCAAAAAGCAAGATGTACCATTTTTAGCCAAGTTTTTATGAGTGTTGTCAAAACTGACAGTAGGCGTCACATGTCACATTTAAAGGAAAAAATTTAATTTTTTTAAATGGGACACCCTGTATATTAGAGGCGCATTAGATGGTCCCTTTTCTTCCTATTTCAAAAATATAACACATATATGCATTATTTTCTTCATTCCATCAAATATTGACAAAAATATGAAAAAATATATTATTGTTAAAAAAACATCAAGATAGCTATGCAACTGTTTTGGTTGTTAGCTTAATATGATCCATAAAACACGACACATTGAAACGAATAAACAATTTTATTATATTAACTAGAAAATAACAATCGTTTCTACTGAACCATACGATATAGGCAGCTCTCGTAGTATATCGGGTATAGATTTGTAGAGAAATGCTCGAAAATAGGCTAATACATTCATTTCCATTTCTTCCGTAATAATTGTTTTCCGCCTAATTATTCGTTTTTTCTTTATACCTCCAGTCTCGAAAAATGTCTTCTTCAGCCGATAAAATATGTTTTTGGAAGGAACCCGTCCATTGGGAAACTGAAGCCTATACCTCCTAAAAGTGCTAAGTTTGCACTGTCCGTTTGACGAAAAATATCAAACATAAAACACTTTTCCTCCACTGAATAATAATATCTCATGTTACTTAATTTTTGCATACAAAATAACTTTTCTACAATATTCGAAACGATTAATAATGCTGAGATTCACCGACTGAACTATAAATGAAGATAAAATCCATAGCAACCAAAACAGTTGCATAGGTATGTTGATGTTTTTTAACAATAATATATTTTTTCATATTTTTGTCAATGTTTGATGGAATGAAGAAAATAAGGCATATGTGTGTTATATTTTTGAAATCGGAAGAAAAGGGACCATCTAATGCGCCTCTAATATACAGGGTGTCCCATTGAAAAAAATTAAATTTTTGCTTTTAAATTTGACATGTGACACCTACTGTCATTTTTGACAACACTCATAAAAACTTGGCTAAAAATAGTACATCTTGTTTTTTGAATGAGCTCGCTAACTCAAAATACAAAAAAGTTACAGGCTCTTAAAAGTGGGACAAACTAAATTGATAACACTGTACATGGAATGCTTTGAGTCACACGCTATTAACACTGCCAAGATTAAACTTAAACTTTGGCTTAGATATTTATTATCTGGACAGACAGCAACGAAGAGCTGATACGGTTTTTGGAACATACTAATAGTATAAGTCAATCCATTAAATTTCTTATGAAAACAGAAAAACAGTCCACTCTACCTTTTCTCGAGGTTCTAGTCAAACGAAATGCTAAAAACATTAAAACTTCAGTGAACAGTTAGTAGGTACTATAGTGTACAATACCTTAATCACGGATCGAATCATTCAAACTCCATAGAACAGGGCGTAATTTAAACTCTTTATCAGAGAGCATCTAACGTTTGCAACAATCCGGAAGACCTTAAAATTGAAATATAAAATATCAAAAAATATTTAAAACGGAATGGTTACCCTGAAACCTTTGTAACCAATACCATCTCAAAACTTAAAAATCGCGAAGTGAAAACTAATACAGAAACGAGAGAGGAGCAAGCATTTCTTACAATACCTTATAAGGGGATTTCTGAAAAGATTAGAAGGATAACCAAAAACTATAATATCAAAACAGCCTTCAAATCCGAAAATACGCTTAGAAGCTTTCTTACAAAAGTAAAACCCCCCGTAATGAAAATACAAAAAATAGTATCTATCAAATCCCTTGCAAATGTGGCGAATCGCACATTGAAGAAACAAAAAGACCTCTTCTCGTACGAGTTAAAGAACATCTAAAATATACTCAAAGAGGTGAAACTTCGAGATCAGGTATAGCGGAACATGTATGGACCAACCAGCATAATATACAGTGGTCAGAAGCCAAGGTTTTGGACACGGAACAACACTGGAGAAAACGAAAATGCAAAGAAGCTTCATGAGTCAAAATACCCATATATTTAGTAAAGCAAGTATAGATATCCCCAATATCTAGAAGCCTCCCGAACGAGAATTATTTTTATTTACTCTTTTCCTCGTTCTTGCATCGCATGCCGAAGGTACCTGGTTCGATCCCAGGCAGGTTTGGCGGACTTATTTAGTTTGCTTGACCAGGCCACCGTACTTCGTAGTGTTGTATTGTACAACACACAGTGGCATTCTCAGTGGCAAAATAAACACTGCAGTAAAAGGCGACCTCGATACGATATAGCGGTGGAGCTCTCGGGCGGCCTCCGGTGTCATTTGGGTGCTCCTTCGGCATGTTGTCGAGAAGTGAGCTACTCCTGAACCAAGTAACGGATCTAGTGACCCACAAAAGGGACGCATGTACTGTTACCGATCCAGACGGATTGGGGGACGCCCCGAATCAGAGGATTTGATAATACGGACGGTGTGTCCCGTGGAGTGACACTCCTGATACTGGATCCTGATGGATGCGACTCTGCGGCAACATCCTTCAAGTCGCACCACGGAGACGTAATAGGCTTCCCCCGTCGAGGTCTGTGGTGGACAAGAGGTGTTACAACAGGACCGTAAAAACTGTGCCGAGAACAACATCTGCCGGTAAAATTGTGGTTCGGAACCCACGTAAAACTGTAGGTCCCGTCTGGCTGACATTACCCAGACGTAAAATGGGGTTGGCAAAACGGGTCGCACTGACCTACTTGCTTGGCGCTAAGCCTCCCCCTTTACTACTACTACTACTACTACTTCTACTCTTTTCCTGATAACTACATCACTAAATGGGCAAATAATACAGATTATAACCTTACCTGTGAAAACATAATTCCGGATTAAACGAATCTAATGTTCCACAAATCTGACACTGACGAACCATTTTGTTAAGTATTTATAGATAACAATAAAATCAAAAATCTTTTACAAAAAACTTTAAAAAATACGTACATATACGAGTAACCAACGACTAACCACGATATCGCAAAAACAAATACTACGATTACTCACAGAACAAAAGAAGCGTTTGTTCGATTACTACAGCTGTTTTTGTTGCTTCCCGTGAATGGCCGACGGGTGAAAAAGGAAGGCGAGGTTGCCGATATCATTTTAGATTTTGTCACCATGGAACTAAAATAAGTACGTTCTAAAAACAAAGACCTGAACTAATCATATTTATTTTATTTAAACCAACAAAACAAAAACCTATTCTACCTATAGTATCTTAGTAAGGTTTGTAATTTATCTGATTTATCCTTGTAAAACGTGTATTTCATTAATTTTATGAATCTAATATGTTACTTTACAGTAAGTTTGATAACAGCGCTTCTTTTGATGCACGTGTTAAATATAGTCGACCATAAGTAGACCCTACAGCTAACCAGACAAATTGATTTTTTTAAAACGTAAACAATATAGTCTTAATATATGGAAGAATCAGTGGAGTCGCTTTTAAGCTTCAACGCAGTTTATTTATACAGAGAATATGTATATTATACAGAAATATGTTTTATTATGACGCACATAAAAATTCAGAAAACCTAATGGAAAAGCTGAGAAATGACAATAAATTTTAAAAGTTATCACACATTTTGCAGGAAAAACTGTAAATTATTCAATTTCACATGAAGAGTACAAAGTCCGATTTTTAAGAAAAAAATTTACTTAATAGGTATTGAATTTTAAAAATTATTTGTTTAAAAGATTTTTTTAAATTACATATTTTTTCTGAAAATTGGAACAGCTTTTAATTAGAAAATAAAATTGTTAATTATCCAATATTTTATGTAGATGGTTTTTATGGGGTTAAGGATCTTAGGGAGCAAATAAAACACAAATTTTAATTTGCCGACGTTTCGGAAAATTTATTTCCTTCATCAGGGTTCTGAAACAATAGGATTCTCTCTTAGGTTTCAACAATAACCGGAAAAAAATGTTGTTTGAAAAAATTACAAATCTTATTTTCGATAACATAACGTAACAGAAAGTAGGGCCCTACATAATATTATATACCTTTGATATATTAAAGAGAAACACAGTTACAAGCAGGTGTAATTTTTTGAAAAAATATTTCATGGTGTTTAAAGAGAAAAAGAAAACTTTTAGAGATAGCGCGCAAGCTGTAGAGAGAGACAAGCGAAAGTTACGACAATTTGTGTATTTTAATTTTCTTAAAAGGTACACCCTAATTAAAACATATTAGAAAAAAGAAAAGGTTTCTAATTAAAATAAAATAAAATAGGGACCAAGGATGAACCCAAAAAAACACAAAACAACAAACAAAAAGTGGTAAAAACTAACAGTTAAAGTGGGCTCCACGAATGACAATGGTAAAAAACAAATAAAAAAATATAAAGTTAGGACACATAATGGTAAAAGGGACACGTAACAAACGGCACCGTAAACAATTATTTGTATTTTTTTTTTGTTTCAGAGCCCTGAGGAAGGAAATATATTTTCCGAAACGTCGGCAAATTAAAATTTGGGTTTCATTTACTCCCTAAGATCCTTAAACCCATAAAAACCACCTACATAAAACAGCTTTTAATGTTATTGTCATTTTCCTGCCTTATCTATAGTGTTGTATAGTGTATATAGTATTTATCACATTGTGCCATTTTGTAAACCATATTTGTTGCCAATATTTAATTGAAAAATCCTTAATTCAGAAAACACCTCGTTGATACGGACAATCATTGCATTGAGGAGAGATCGATATGTAAATGTGTACTTATAGCTTTACATGTACACGACATATACATATTCCTCATCTAATCTAAAAGCGTCAACTAGTGAAATATGTGCTGCACGCTGCACCTAAGATATAATGCCGTGTAGACGTTCGGTAACCTCGAAAACTCGCAGAGCCGTTACATTCCGATTTTTATTTATGAAGTTTGTTTTTTAGGAATATTTATGTGCGTTTTCAGTGTTTTGGTATTATTTTGGCTTTATGAGATATTATGGTAGTATATTGTTGGGCTATGTGTGTCTGTTAAGTGTATATTGTTCTTAAAAAGTAAATAAACATAATGTTTTACTATTATCTCTTACACAAACATTAGCTCAATATTAATTAAAACACAACTGGAAGACTGTAAGATGTAAATATTTTGATGGACTGAATTTAAAACTATTTAGTCAATACGGGTGTAAGTTCTTTCTCGCCGCGACCGAGCTTTACCTGAATGCAGGATTTAGTACCTAACAACTAAAAATTAGAAATTAGACTAATAGAAAAATAAGAATCTCCTCGCCCCCCTCGGAATAAAATAATAACAATAATATTACAAAAGTTTCGAAAATAAAGTTTTTCATGTTTATCGTCTTCTAACTTGCCCTTCTCGTTCTTTAATAATAAAAAGGTTGCTGACATCTGTCGAGTTGATTATTTCATCGTCGCGCCGCACTATGGGGTAGCAACTCTAAAAACTGGTCATAAATAAAATTTGTAAAATTTAGGCAATTATTTACTTTAGGGAAAAAAACCCACAGTCGTCTCCACAAATTTATTAAAAAAGGTCAGACTAATGTGGTGTACACGTCTAAGCACTCAAAATGTCCTCGTCTCATTAATGGTTTTAGTTTTCAATTTTTAAGAACCTTTTACATTCCTAGTATCAGTGGCACTTGGGCCCTTCGGTGCTGATGATGGTACTCCCTAGTACCGAAACATGTACACCACATTAATCTGACCTTTTTTAATAAATTTGTGGAGACGACTGTCGGTTTTTCCCTATATCTCTACAGCTCCACTTTGAGATTTTCCGTAAAATTATTTTATATATAGGTAAAGTCTATACGAAGTCAGTTGAGACAACATAAATATTGGGGGTACGATCAATTTACTGCATCACACATTGAAACTACAATACAAATATAACCAAATTTGTATTGATCGCTCCCTGTACAGATGCTCGAAGATAGTCAACGTGGACTTGACGAGTCTGTCATCAAAAATTGTGGGCGGAGTTATATTCCGCAAATTTGATTTGTCAGTTGCGAATTTGGTTGGTTAGAAATACTTTAGTTCTATATTTAGATCATTTTGATGGAATGCGTATCGTATGATTTTTAATACAGTGCTGTGTCGAATGGGGAAAATTGTTGTTGATGTTTTCTTAAATTTGCATTAGTGATTAGTCATAATTTTGTGTGTGTGTGTTGTAGTGTATTTTAGTATCGAGTTTTAATTAGACAATTACAATGGCATTTTGGCGGCCTTTTGATACTAGTGATAACGGAACGTACAATTTGGGTATTTTTAATTTTTATCTTGCATACGCACGGAATACCTATTAGGTGCATCACAAAAATTATGCCAGTCTTCTCACATACGGATTCCGTACAAAATTTCAAAATTGTTTTTACATTTTTCAGTCAACCTCCATATTTGTATGCGAAAATATGGGAGGGTTAAAAATCAACTGAGTATGGACTCGAGCCATAGGAGCGTTTAAAACCATAGCGATACGTGGTTAATAGGCTATCCAGCCCGAAACCACATATCACTGAACGCGGGGAGTTTAGTCGGTCGGCAGATGCCCCCTCAGGATAAATGTCAACCCGACACTACGTCTGTGCTTCCTCCGGTGGGGGCCATTTGCTCTGGCTGTACCCGGAAAGTGGAGTGCACATGTGTCTGTAAGCAGATTCTCCTCGTTAGCCGCAAATAAAGCACGCCTGTGCAGAGCCGAAACACCGAACCGAGTGGTCTGAAGTTTTATACGCCTATAATGCGGAAACCGCAGGAACACGGTGAGTTTAGTCGGTAGGCGGCCCCACCACAGGGGGTTGAATCTGACACTTCTCTGTTAGTATCACCACAGGGGGTCAGTCTTTTGAAGATTCTCATCGACAAAAAAAAAACAATTAAATTGTCACTGCATTTTAAATCAATAATGTTTGTTTAAAACGTATTACGTATTAAAGTTGCTTTATTTATAATATTATTATCATATTAACAAATTAAAACAATACCCTGCATTTTAATTATTTGTTTGGGGCGCCTATTAGGAGTTTCATACATTTTTATGTCATTAAATTGACCTGAGAAACACTTTACCTATTGCATAAACACTGTGTATAAACCCTAAATACCTACCTATTTTCCTATTTATATATGAATTTATAATGACATACATCATTATAAAGAAAACCATAAAAATCAAAAAAATTAACCGTCATCTTATATTCAGTTTATAAATACATCAGATAGTTTATAGTTGGAATTGATTAAAATTGTGATGAATTTCTTTAAAAATACAATATATAATTTAGTAAAACATTTTTAAATTTCTACCGCCGCCCATGTTTCCCAAAGGAGATGCAGATTTTAGCCAAATTTTATTTTTTTTTGTTTACCTCAACTGACTTCGTATAGACTTTAATAGTTTTAAGCCCTCGTCAACCATAATTTTTTTGATATGTCTATGATATCGATATTGTCCGTATTTAGTCCAGGCGAGTGTCTGAACCTGTTAAATAAATAATTCAAAATATATTCGTTATTTTGTCCATGTCCCCTTAAAAGGTAAATGTTTAGGCGGGCACATTTTGGATATCGGATTATTCTTTTTCTTGTTGGAATAAAATTTGGAGAAAGAAAATGGAACTTTTACAAAATTTAACGTGCATTAGAAGAAGTTGCTCCTGAAAATAAAGATATTTGATTACAAATAAACGATTGTCTTGCGCACAATTCTCGAAAAGTAAGGGAATATGTCCAAAACATTTTTGATGGACGCACAATAGGTTTAATTTACGCTATAAATTAACCAGCTCCTGATTTCCCCATCTTTCACCAAACGACTTTTTCCTGTGGGGTCAGATTAAAAGGGTTACTTATAATAATGTGCATTATAATTTGGAAGAACTGAATTTCAGGGGTATGCCATCGAATTCCTGAGTATCAACTTAATAATGTAAGAACTCAATTTGACAACCATTTAGGATAATGAGCCTAATGAATAAAAATTAAGCAATTACTTGAAGGAAGCAAATACTTTTTAGTAAAAGGAATTGCTTGAATAGCAAATGCTATAAGTAAAAGCGATTGCTTGATCTGGATATGAATAACATTTTGAAGCAATTGCTGTTTTTCTTACACCTCTGTAGCAAATGCTTATTCAACACAAGTTCAGACGTGGCTTATCCACTTGTTCAGATTATAGATTTCATGTTCAGTTTAGTGCCTAGTTTGCAAAAGAGTTGATGTAAATACAACAACGTTGGTCTATTTATTTACTACACAGGTTCACAAAGGGTTCACAGGTAATTTTCTTTCTTTAAATATTTTAAATGTTATTCGTTTTAAAAATATTAACAATTTTTAATTTTCTAATAAACGTATCGGTTCAATTTTTTACATTAATATTGAGCCTAATAAATAAAAATTAAGCAATTACTTGAAGCAATTACTTTTTAGTGAAAGCAATTGCTTGAGTAGCAAATGCTATAAATAAAAGCAACTGCTCGATCTGGATATGAATAAAATTTTGAAGAAATTGCTGTTTTTCTTACACCTCTATAGCAAATGCTTATTCAACACAAGTTCAGACGTGGCTTATCCACTTGTTCAGATTATAGATTTCATGTTCAGTTTGGTGCCTAATTTGCAAAAGAGTTGATGTAAATACAACAACGTTGGTCTATTTATTTACTACAATAGTAATCTGTTACGTTTTTGTGGAAAATAGGAAACTTATATTTGTGATATGGCAGATTTCAGTGAAAATGAGGAAAGTGATAGTAGTGATGAAGAAATTAAAGACAAGCAATTGATATTCGTTCACAAATTGAAGGAACATAAATAAATCTCTCTGACCACAACCGTTCAGCTTCCACAACAGATTCAGCACTTCTAGGAAATTTAATAAAAATATTAGCCTTTTCCAAAACTGCATCCATTACAGAAGTGTATGTCTTACAGACAGTAGTTTGGTGAACACTGAGTTCTTCACCTACAGAATTTTGAAAGCCCAGATCCGACAATTTCCGCAGAAAGACTTTAATCTTATTTAAAGGCGACAGTGCACCCCCTCACCTTTTACCAGTATCAGTCAAAAAATAATTTGCCAACCACTCAACATTTTCGAAGTCAAATCGATATAACTGTCTGAAATCATCCTATATACAGGGTGATTCATTAAGGTTGGCGACCGGCCATATCTCGGAAACTACTAGGCATAGAAACTTGGAGAAAAAAAATTATGATTAAAGCGGTCATGAGAAAATTCTGGAAATTACTTTTAAGTTCCTCATTTCGCCGCAAGGGGGCACAATTAATTTTTTTTTTTTAATTTTAAATTTCTCCGAAATTTCCCATGTTAAGGTATAACTCTTATTACATCATCGAAAAGCTTAGACAATTCTGCATCATTTTGGTTTAAGACTCATTGGCGTACCGACCTTGATAAGAGTGGGGGAAGCTATTGAATGTGTAAACATTAAAATCACTGTAACTTCTAAACGACTTAACCGATTTTACTAAATTTAAGCTTGTTTGGAAGAGAATGGTAAGTAACTTCAATTGTCGTATCCAATGGTACAAGATAATTTCTAATAAAATTGCTAGAGGGCGCAATTTGTATTAAAAATTATTGTTTTGGCAATAACTCTGAAACGAACAAAGATATCGGACTGCGGTCTTCACATCTTTTCTTGCAAATTTCATCTACTTTTCGATTATGATGTCATAGTTATACCGTATGATTTGAATTTCCGGGATAAAATCGAAAAAACTGTTATTATTACAAATTGCGCCCTCTAGCAATTTTAGTAAACACTATCGTGTACTATTGGATACGGGGATTGAAGGTACTTACCTTTCCCTTCCAAACAAGCTCAAATTTAGTAAACTCGGATAAGTCGTTTACAAGTTACAGCGGTTTTAATGTTTGCACATTCAATAGCTTCCCCCACTCTTATCAAGGCCGGTACGCCAATGAGCCTTAAACCAAAATGATGCAGAATTGTCTAAGCTTTTCGATGATGTAATCAGAGTTATACCTTAATATGGGAAATTTCGAAGAAATTTGGAATTAAAAAAAAAAAAATTTAATTGTGCCCCCTTGCGGCGAAATGAGGAACTTAAAAGTAATTTCCAGCATTTTCTCATGACCGCTTTAATCATAATTTTTTTTTCTCCGAGTTTCTATGCCTAGTAGTTTCCGAGATATGGCCGGTCGCCACCCTTAATATAAGCAATTTTTACGTAGATACACTGTAGATTTTTCTTTTACGGACGTTCATATATTCAGCCAGCCATAATTGCACACACAAATTGAGAGCAACGCACGTGTATGTCGCGGAGAACTAAAGTTGACTGCTACCAAGCAAATAAAAGTTGAAAGCAATCGCTACACTAGAAAAAGCAATTTCTTAATTTATTCATCACATTTTAAGCAAACGATAGCAATCGGTTCTATTTTTTAAGAAAAAGCATTCACTAGAAGCAATTCCTGCACTTTTAAGCGATCGCTGGACGCAAACGCAATTACTTTAGTTTTTATTTATTGGCTTTCAAGAAATTACCTCGATTTTATAAGAAAAAGCAATCGCTACATTTTTATTCATTAGGCTCATTGCTTAGCTGTAAATAGAGGACTGTTTAACCATTTCATTAAAAACCATTAAGGTTCGATATATTTAAAATAGGTTCGTATTTTTTTAAAAGTGTTGTCAAACAAATAGAGTTCTCATTATTTCGTTTTAAGTACGTGCGTTAATTAAATTAGTACAATCATTATGTTTTCTTGAATACTGTAAAAAATTTTAAAACTAATAAAAAATAAAACGTCTAGTAACATTTGACATCAAAGTTATTTCTGGTGGTTTTATTGAGGTATGATATCAGAGCAGTTTTTAATTTTTAAGAATATTACGAATAGTTTTCCAAAATAACTTTTAATTGGCTTATTAGAAAATAATAAAATTTTGTGTGCAAGTCCATCATACCAGGACCTCTAATACAATTTTGATATAAAATTAATAGGCCACAATTTGAAGGCAAAACATGGTTTTCAAATTTTTAACATCAATGCCCCCGATGAGCAGTCACTGTCGGTTGTGAAACGTCGAAACTACAACACTGTGACAGACGAACGTAACGAAATATAAATTTGCTATGAATCCTCAAAATTCACATTGTCATGTACTTACATTTTGACCAGAATTTGGGCTTAATATCCCACTGTGTGCCGACCAGAAAGGAAACGTAACGTAATGAAATTTTATAGTTTCCTATTTGTGTCCTGCGGATGGTCTTGCTTGCAGGAATTGACTCAATTTTTCTTTGACGTCGTTTAGTTTCTCATGTGTAAAAATGTTTTTTATTTGCTAGAAACTGCAGATAATGAAAAAATCTTTAATATACCAGTATACGTACTCAATCGGACTTTCCAAATTTTTCTATGAACCCATAATTTTTAGTATAGGCATTAAAAAGAAAAGAATATAAGGGACTCTTCTCTAAAGTTTTATTTTACGCAGTACTTAAAAATATAAAATGAATTCGTTTGCCCCTTCCCGAACTGTCTCTGGATTATGCTGCTTCCATTCTATAACATATACCCTATACCGTTAATATGTAATCAGATTTTGCAACATTAATCACCATCTAAAAAACTGCTAATTTGGTGATTTTTTGGCTTTAGCTATCTTTTGTATTCTATTATGATGTTATTGTTAAAGGACAACAGCATTTTTAGTTTCCCTCTATTTACCTACAGAGATATGATAAAGAAACTGATCAGCCATTTGTATAGAATACCGCCCACACAATCTAGAATTGCTTGGACTCGTAAAAAAAAATCCCAGTGGGTTAAGATCGGGCGATCTGGGTGGTTACTCTATTGATCCCCGTCTACCTATTCACCGCCCCGAAAACGTGTATTTAAGGATAATGCGGGAGAGCATAATCGTCCTCTTAAAACCATAAGAATAAACTTGGTAAATTAGGATCATTATCATCTGGAACTAGAGTGTCATGAGCTAGAACCAGATCATTTCGATGGAAATAATTGTCCTATTACCAGTGAGGATTATCCTGTGCCAAGTATCTGTAGTTTTGTACCTAATACATAATTACATTAACCAGATTTAAAGAAAACGTAGCTTCATCTAAAAAACAAATTATTTAGATAATTCGTGAGGGATCATCTGTTAGATCAATCTTCGCCTCACAAAATTGCTCTCGCCTATCAGGATCATCCAATAACTCAATTATGGTTTGTATAGGGATCCAACTTCTCTTTTTATAAAAATGTACGTAAAGATTATTAAAGATGTCGCTGGAACTGGAGGGTACTTGGAAGCATTTATCGATGCTGATCATGGTGGTGATTTATCGACATTGGCGGGGTGGTTGAGGGGTAACCAAACCGTGGACATCATTGAGTCCATGAACCTCTCCGATCCGGGCACTCTCAATACGCCATTTTAAAGTAGCTGGATTTCTTTCTTTTTTTTATCTTAAACGTCCTGAAAGGCCTAGATTTCCAAAAATTGCCCTCTTCCCTTCAGAATTTTAGTCTAGGACCACCCTTGTTTAATGGAACATTGTGGAATAATAAAGACCTCTAAAATTGAAAAATTGGCAGAGGCTTTGCAAAACTTTTGATCACTGACCCATTACGGCGTTGTTAGGCCTCTGTTATGGCTATATCACTGCTGTACGCATTGGCGGAGTGTACAAACATAAATTTTATTTTTAATCATACTTTTCGAATGGCAGAGGGGAGAAAAAAAATAGTTAATTAAATAAGAAAGTTCGTGCGGCTGAAACAAAACAAGTTTGGCATGAACTCGAGTATAATTAAAATTAAAATCGTTGGCGGAAAATAGAATGGTCTAGATTAATTGGAATATGTAAATATGAAATTGGAATTAACAAGTTTATAAATACTTTGCGTGCTTTTATGAAACTTTAAAAAATTCTGGTGCGATCATATTATGGGGATTTCTTAATTTCACGTCAACGACAACTGGAAAATTATCTCCATAATAATAAAACAATAGATATCATCGCTATTGGACAGTGGCGTAGGTACCGTGAGACTCATTTAAGAGGGTTGTTCTATAAGGTAAATAAAAACAATGTTGGTTTCTTCACAGTAAGTAAGAAATCGCCGTTAGAAAATACGAGGAAATCACAGAACTAAACAATAAATGGAATACTTATTTTCCATAAGACCTCGTGTGCTATCAAAATAGTTAGACCTTATGGTCTCCAGGCGCGGATCCAGAACTTTGCTTTGGGGGGGGGGGGTTATCATATAAACGAAGTTAAAAAGCGCCGCGCAGGCGAAAAATTTTTGCGACCACGCCCAAAGTTTGACAAAGAATGCGCTATAGGCGAGAAAATTTCCAATGATAAACTTTACATTAAAAAGGATAATTTATGCATGTAAATTAATGTTAAAGTGAATTCAAAAAAAGAAAAATATACAGCTAAAATTAGTATCTTTTTTCTTTCCTATAATATGTTTTATCCCAATATTTTGAAAAATTGCCACGTTCGTTATCGACAATACAAAATATAATATACATATATAAGTAGTCGTGTGTTTACTTTTAAAAGCAAGTAAAAATTTTGGTTAAACCCCATTTATTCCCCAATATTAAGACCAAAAAAATTCTACACTTGATAAAATAAAATTAAAAGCATACATAACATGGCATTGATTCTTAAATCACGAATTCTAATTTTCTTTGTTTGTTATTTCCAAATCTGGTTATAACTTCATCAACGTTGATGATTATATTTTTATGAATGTTCAACAAAGCCAAGCCAGTGAGGCGTTCCTCTACCATGCTTGCTCTATTTTTTTTTCTGTTTGGGGGGGTCATGGGGGTCATGACCCCCCCCCCCCCCACCCTGGATCCGCGCTTGTTCCGATTGTGGTTTCACCATATTATTGTTTTAATACGGCACATGACGATCTACAGTGTCACCAGTAAAGTCCGCATCATATGGGATTTTTTTTATTAATAGCTTTATTCAAAATTTGACTTTGGCATCAAGTTCTGCTCCGATCAAGATAAAAATTAAGCAAAAAAATAGTAGTCACGTGATTTGCATTATCTGTCAAATTTTAATTTTTACCAAAAAATAATTCAAGAGTGTGGTTAGTTCTGAAAATATCAAAAAAAGTAATAAGAAAAAGTTTTTTTAAATGCAGTTTCTAGCCCACATGCAAAATTTTAGCTGCATAAGGTAATTTTAATTATTTACCCATATTTTGTAAATTGCACCACTTTTGCAAAACAAGACTCAACGCAACCTATATAAAACTTCTTAGTTTTGACAATGCTTTATTTTAGATACATTTTCCTTATTGCGCCAGATTAAATGTGTGTTTTTCCACAAAATCAAAATTGGGCTATTAAAATTTGGTCGCATGTGATGCAAAGTTTATTTGTTTTTGACCCTGTATAAGGTAACTTCACAAAATAAGTAGTCTGAAAGTAATACACGTTAACGTTATTATGACATAGCTTAATAAGAAATTATAATATAGGGGTTTTAAATTAAATCGTTGAAAATAGAAAAACTCTACGTTGTTAAACTAAAATTTATTTTCCACTAAAAAACACTTTACTGAAGACACTGTGTTCTTTTTTGTCTTAATATTAACTTAAACAAAGCTAATAAACACTACTAAATAGCAGCTAAGCAACTCTGCATCGAAAATAAATGAATCTGAAAAAATCGGCGTCAAGCGTAGTAAAATGTAAGTAAAATGGGGTAAAACGCCCGTGTAATGTCGCCACGAATATGATTAGTATACTATTTTTACTAAATAGGTACACATGACAAATTCATCTATAACCCTCGTTTTCAAACACACAGGCGGCAGATCTAGTGCAATCAGCCGTAATTTGTCATCATTGATTTCTGTTAAAACGATTTCTGATCGGGACCAAATGTAAACAATGGGGTCTTCTTTTATATTACAGGTTTGTGGCAGCAAAAAATCTCGGTTTAAATTATACCAAAAATATTAAACACTTAAAATAACTGTTAGGAGTTTATTACTCACTTGGATTACTAACGTCATGAACTAGCTAGAAACACGTGACTCAAATTTTATCCAGGGTCTTTGAATAATTAAATATTGTTATAAATAAAAATATTAAATTTTTGTTTTTAAAATTACGTATAAAGAAAAATTGTATATTTCTTGTGTGTGTTTTTACAATTCGTACCTAATGGATAAAACGTGTTTGCTAAAAAAAAGGTATAAAATGTATGTATATAAGCACCATTAAATAAAATTCCAATGGAAAAAAAAAATTACAAATTTAACCCTTAAAAAACCTGGGCGATAATCCTTCAGGGGGAAGTATAAAATTAATTGTGTTTATCACAACATAAAAATAAGGAGCCGGGAAAGGTAATAACAGAACTGGTGAATGGTATTTTTAAATTCTATGGTTATTATTATTATTATTATTTTGATTCGTTTCGCATGTGACAATAATGTTATCCTGCGCATGCCTAAATAAATCGCGCATGTTTTATTTTTTTGCCACCCAGGACTACAATAAAGTATGCCCATCTATATTTCTCATATAAGTAATTATACCTAAAGTCGCCACAGTGGATCTTTTCCCGTGCGTCATCAATCAACGATCAGGACTCAACGTGGTTAATAACTCTGCATCCTTATTTATTACAGTAACAAGTTTGAATAAAAGCATAAAAGAACGTCTCCAACATTCCGCAATAGTATAACGTGCTAGACAAGAATAAAACTATAAACGTCGATTAATTACTTTTTTATTTGTTTAGTTGACTACCGTTGTATTTTATAGAACGTCATTGTCAACCTTATTTTGATCTGCCAATCTAATTCGTATTTTGTAAATTTGTGTGCCTTAAAACTGTTCCTTTTTCTAAAAATAGTTCTTTTTAAAGCTAATTATACCCACCATCTGTTTTGGCGGTAAGTATTTATGGATTTTTATAATACCCAATTTATTTATTTTAAATATTCTAACCGTGAAAGTTCTTTGAAAAGTTTACGGCAGTGGCTAAATTCCCTTTAATGAAAGGATGTCAAAAATTTGACTTTTACAATTTTAATAGTCAATAAAACACCAAACTTTTCTAGATTTTAAGCTTTAAAAATAGTATTAAATGTAATAACATTTGTTTGTCAATTTCTTTTAGATAATAGAGAATGCCGGGCAAAACTTAAAATAAATAATAATTTTTCGGGATATTATGTAGTTACGTCAAACGGTAGGCAGGCACGTCCGTTTTATGAACTTAGACTTAGTTTTGACTTTTTTCGTCTCGTAATTTTGATTTGATTCATACGATTTTGATGACGTGAAAGTGATGACGCACGGGAAAAGAACCACTGTGGCGACTTTACAATTTTTTGGCGAAGCGTTCCTTTAACAGCTTAGCTAAGCAAAGATTTTTACTTAGCTATGCTGTTTAAAAGAAACAAAAGAAAAGTACCCAAAAGCAAGAAATCCACAGAGAAAACGTAACAACAAAAATGACGCAGAGTCGGTTCTAAAGTGTATTTATATGATGTCGATAAAAAAGGAAAACCTAATAACGAGAGGGTTGTGCCCAATGCCCATCCCTGTTGGGCTCGACAAACGAAGTTTTTGCGCACATTGAGCCTAATGAATACAAATTAAGCAATTACTTAAAGCAATTACTTTTCAGTAAAAGCAATCGCTAGATCGCCTAACTAGCAAATGATATAAGTAAAAGCAATCGCTAGATCTGGATATGAATAAAATTTTGAAGCAATTGCTGTTTTTCTTACACCTCTGTAGCAAATGCTTATTCAACACAAGTTCAGACGGGACTTATCCACTTGTTCAGATTATAGATTTCATGTTCAGTTTGGTGCCTAATTTGCAAAAGAGTTGATACAACAACGTTGGTCTATTTATTTAGTACAATAGTATTCTGTTACGTTTTTGTGGAAAATAGGAAACTTATATTTGTGATATGGCAGATTTCAGTAAAAATGAGGAAAGTGATAGTAGTGATGAACTGAAGAAATTAAAGACAAGCAATTAATATTCGTTCACAAATTGAAAGAACATAAATAAATCTCTCTGACCACAACCGTTTAGCTTCCACAACAGCTTCAGCACTTGTAGGAAATTTAATAAAAATATTGGCCTTCTTCAAAACTGCATTCATTACAGATGTATATGTCTTACAGACAGTAGTTTGGTGAACACCGAGTTCTTCACCTACAGAATTTTGAAAGCCCGGATCCGACAATTTCCGCAGAAAGACTTTAATCTTATTTAAAGGCGACAGTGCACCTCCTCGCCTTTTACCAGTATCAGTCCAAAAATAATTTGCCAACCACTCAACATTTTCGCAGTCAAATCGATATAACTTTCTGAAATCATTATATCTGCAATTTTTACGTACACTGTAGGTTTTTCTTTTACGGACGTTCATATAAGACATAAATTAAGAGCAAACGCACGTGTATGCCGCGGAGAACTAAAGTTGACTGCTACAAAACACTAGAAAAAGCAATTCCTTAATTTATTCATCACATTTTAAGCAAACGATAGTAATGGCTTCTAATTTTTAAGAAAAAGCATTGACTAGAAGCAATTCCTGCACTTTTAAGCAATTGCTGGACGCAAAAGCAATTACTTTAGTTTTTATTCATTGGCTTCAAGGGCGTCCGAAGGAACTTTTCCAAGGGGGGGCAAATCATAATTGGAATTATTTTTGTTTCTAGCACTTCAACAAACCTTCAATAAAATAATAGAGCAAAACAGCTAATACTTATATTAAATAACAAAAAATAGCTAAACAAAATATTTAAAAATGTTCAAATATAACAAAAAACTTATAAGTTATTCTGATTTATTGGAGAAAAGAAATGTTAATTTTCTTGAATCTTTTGCAAATTCATCAATAATTTTTTCAATTAAATGTATTTTTTTTTCTTTTACAAATTTGCGATGAACACTCATCATCATCATACATAAACCGTCCAATCGGTGCTCAGTCATAGTCGAGCGAATCCAGGTTTTTACTCTTCTGAGAGTACTGAATGATCTTTCGACTGTACATGTAGTTGGAGGTAAACAAATTGCTATCGCAATTGCCTGACCAATAGTATATCTATTTGTATATTGCTATTATGACTAGCTGTGTAAATTAAAATAAAGCTTTATTTATTCTATTCAAATATTTTTCCTCGCTACCGTAAAATGGGGTGAATAGGATCAATTTTCCACTTTGAAAGCTTGTAACTTGAAAACTATCTGCCTGAATAAATTTCTCAATGGCTTAAAACATGAGTTAAGGTTGATACTTTTAAATGGTGGTATATGTTTTTATACCAGGTGTACCCTGTTGTATATATATGTATATATTTTTTTGTGCACAAATCCTTTTCACCCCGCAGGCGGTGTCAATAGTAGGCTGGGCCGAAAAAGTGAAAAATTGGAAATTGCAAATGGTATATTTGCCAATATCTGACTATACATCTAAAAGTAATTTGTAGAAAATTTTATTAAAATCCGTAAATCCGTAAATGTTTCACCGCGCCCCTGTGACTTTGAAAATTAGTAAAAAGGCCGATTTTTCAATATTTAATATTTTTTAAATCCAAAATTATAATTTTTTTGTGACTTCTTGTGGGTGTGGGAATGTGTATAAAAATAATTTTTTCAATAAAATATTTTTCTGTTGGATGGAAATTACAAATTTGTCCTCAAAATCTTCATTTACACGTAATTTAACGTTTTCGGAGACAAATTTGTAATTTCCATCCAACAGAAAAATATTTTATTGGAAAAATTATTTTTATACACATTCCCACATCCACAAGAAGTCACAAAAAAATTATAATTTTGGATTTAAAAAATATTAAATATTGAAAAATCGGCCTTTTTACTAATTTTCAAGGTCACAGGGGCGCGGCGAAACATTTACGGATTTTAATAAAATTTTCCACAAATTACTTTTAGATGTATAGTCAGATATTGGCAAATATGCCATTTGCAATTTCCAATTTTTCACTTTTTCGGCCCAGCCTAGTCAATAGGATCATTGATTGATTTATTGACTATATCGCATTTAAACAACCGCGGGGTGTATAGAATTTTGCACACAAATTTATCTTAAGTAATATAAAAAGTACTAAAAATAATATTACCTAAATTTTATAAGTGCTGCAGAGTTGTAGAGATATGAAGTTTGTAAGACAAAAGCAAAGATAATATGACAACAGTTTAACCGCTAAATTTGACGTTTTAGGTTATGGTATTTAGCCTGCGATGTGACCAAGTTATTTTAAGTTTAATGTAATAAAAATTACTTTTAACAATCGTTACTTAAAATCTGTACATTGAAACGACCTACACTTTAAAATTACAATTATTACAGATTTTTGAAATTTGAAGGTAACTTTCAATCCTATTTACCCCGCTGATCCTATTCACCCCATTTTACAGTATTTCGTGAAGATTTTTGAATTCCACATTTTATTTTACGCAACAAGTTCGTTCGTTTTACCAATTTAGTCAATTGAATTGTATCTCAATAAATATGTATATCCCAGGTAAATAAAATATCTCAAATCTACTTGGGCCAGGGGGGGGGGGGGGCAAGCGCACCCCCTTGCCCCCCCCCCCCTTCGGACGCCCTTGATTGGCTTTCAAGAAATTACTTCGATTTTATAAGAAAAAGCGATCGCTACATTTTTATTCATTAGGCTCAATATGTTTGGGGCATTTTTAAGGTAATGTCACAATTTCTCAAAATACTTTCCGCCTGAGGCGCTGTAGATATAGAGCAATTTTTGTAAATTCCACGACCGTCGGATCTGCCTGTAATATTTCTACAAGTATAATATCTCATAACATAACTAAAACGTAAAAAAAAAGGTTTATTTCTTTTAAATCTAATTTTCCGTCGGAAGTATGACGGACTACCTTTTTTCCATTCATGTAAAAAAATAAAATAATCGGGAAGGATATCAAAGCAACAATGACTAGATTGTTTGTCCCTGACAGGCACTCGACGGCTTTTCAAATATGGGAACAATAAAAATCAATTTTTAGCAAATTGATGTTTGCACAGCGAGGCCCTTACTTATATTTTTTTCCTTTTAAAACTGTATTTTATGCTACGCCAATTTTATTTTATTTTTTTGTAATTTGTTGACAGGGGTAAGATCGGAATAGAGATGGTTACATAAGATTTTTATAGTGTGAGTTGGTAAATAAATAAATTCAGTAAATCCAGTGGTTTTGTTCTTGAAAAAATGCTTTAGCAGCGGTATTAACATTTAAGTTGTGATCTTTTTTTATGAAAAAAATTGATACAAATTGTAGTATTATGGTATACAGTAAAACAAAGTTGAACTTGTAAATTTCCACTGTATTAACTAGAAAAATGACATGTTTCGCTAACACTGTAGCTTCGTCAGATGACAATGATTTAATAAAGGTGAAAATTAAAAATTGGGGTGCAATAAAATTAAATTATTGAAGATGTAAATAAAACAGTGGAAGGGTTTCAATAGCGGAAAAATCCAACAGAGGGTTTAAAGAGTAAATTAAATTAGATACAATATGGGTAATTTATAAAATCTTAAGTATATGGTCAACAGAATAAATTTAACAAAGGTGGATTATTTAAATCTAGTTGATTACTAAGTAACAGGTCCGTATTTTTAGGTTTTTGTTTTTATCGCTTTTAGTTTTATTGTTTTTGATAAATTTACTTAAAGAGTTATTACATTTATATCAAGTTTGTTAAGAAAATTGCCACTTACTTTGCTAGGTTGTCCGAAGAAAGTGACAAGTTTAAATTGGTCAGAGTTTTTCCTTCTATGAAAAACAAAGTCAATAGCCTTTTTGTAAGTTTTCTTTTTCAGGATTCGGTCAATTAGGTTTAAGTTATATCCGTTATTGACTGCAATTTGTTTAATAATGTTTAGTTGTTGTTTAATGTTTTTGAAAATTGATTTTATTTAGAGGGAGAGTTACTAGTCTATGGATCATACTGGATGTGAAAAGAAACTAATTTGTGTTGTATAGGGTGGCAAGAAAAGTTGTGTATGACAGCATCAGTATGAGATGATTTATGGAAAACTGAGAAAACCTGTCTATCATTTTCTCTCTTAATATTTAAATTTAAAAAATTGATAAAATGTTCACTTTCGTGTTCTATGGTAAACTTGATATTTTTGTGTAGGCTGTTAATATATTCTAAAAAGACTTTTAACTGTCTATCAGTACCAATAAAACATGTTAAGGCGTCATCAACATACCTATGCCAATAAAGAAACTGTTTGAAAAGAGGATGATTGCTTATTTTATCTTCTAAAAAAATATTTTCTAGTTAATTTAGTCGAAATTTACAAGTTCAACTTTGTTTTACTCTATCCCATAATACTATAATTATGGATTTCCACCAAGTATCGGCTGAATCAATTAATTTGATATAAATTGAATTAGAAATATGACGATATCAATCTTTTTTTTTTAAATGACAACCCTAATGTTTTATTGACTCTTTTATAAAGTGCATATTAAGCTATACGGAAGTACCAAATTTCCAATTTGTATTCCTTGCTACATATTGAGGAGTTGAAAGCACGAATAAAACATGAGTCTAGGTTAATTTCTCACAAAGTAATTAGAAATGTTCGAAACGAGTTTCACTTGCGTAGGATATTGCCAAATAGAGAATGAACAACATTTTGAGCATTTATTGACGAAATTTTTTAAAAGGATGTACAATGTACAGTGTCCGCCGAAAAGTCTGCACCATATGGAAAACTTTTTTATGCCTTTTTTTTGGAATTAGCTTCTGCATGACCCAAAACAAAAGTCTAAAACTTTTGACTTGTGACGTGCGTTACACTTGTCAAATGTTTGTTAAAAATTTCAAACTGGCGAAAGTGTAATTTTTTTTAGATGGGTACAAAAAAAAGTTATGAGAAAATATTGCTTCTCATTATATTCTGAGTCTATATCCAAATCCAAAAAAAAATTTTGTTCAGAAATTTCTATGTACATTTTTTTGGAAATTCAACTTATCGTCACTTTTTTTTACTCTTTTACGTCAGTTTATTAAAAGGAAGGAATACAAGTGTGTAACTGTTTTTTTTATATTGGAATACACAGTCATTCAATTAATTCCGCTGGGATGGCGCTACGGTGTATTGATGGCCGCTTTACTTTTGTAAAATACTTTTAATACATCTTACCGCTGTTGTCGGGATTGCTTGCGTTATGGCTGCCCGTAGAGTCCTAACAAGGACGAAACGGCCGTCGTGGTCTACCCGCCACAGGGTATCCATTGTGCTTGGATCCCTGTGTATTCCAATATACCGTGCGAGGAATAATTATTTGCATCAAAGAGGGCCTTGCATCTAAGGACGTAATGCTTAGCCGTAGAGCTTAATACCTGTTGGGTGTCAGTAACTACCTGAATTGGCAATCAATCAATTATTCCGTCATCTTTGACAGTCGTTACAAGTAATTTGATTGATCGCTAATTTTTCCAATTTCTTGAACAATTCACACAATGGGCTTTACGGTACAGCACAAAACATTCATGGTTAAAGCCTATTATTATATATATTATATATATTATATATATTATAAAGCCGAAACGGGGTTAGAGTAAATTGTGAGTGGCAATACAATCCGGGTTTGTGCATGGACCATTTTAACGAACATTTTTCTAACGTTGCTTCTATTGCTGGGGATTTTTATCATTGCCTGAAAAGAACCGTTGCTGTGTTTAGGGAAACAGGTTTTATACAACACAAAAAAGGAGCAGGAATGCCATCTTTAAGAACAGAAGAACTTGTTGCAAACGTTCGTGAAATAATGCAAAATACGCCAACAAATTGTATAAGACGCCTGTCCCAAGAGGTGGGAAGATCTTATGGAACATGCAGGACTATTTTTAAGAAGCAGCTAAATTCATTTTCTTATAAAGTGCAAGTATTCCAAGAAATACAAGGATTATCCAAGAATGTGGTAACATTTCTCCAGAGATGCTGGTCAACACTTTCGAAAATATGAAGAGACGTGTGAATTTATGCTTGGAGCATGGCGGTAGCCAATTTCAGCAATTTATGTAATTATTTTTCTTTTTCTTTCTGTTTATTCTTTCTTTGTTAATTTTGTAAACAACAAAAATAAATTTGTATTTGTCTACTTATTTTATTACTCATTAGTTTGGCATATCATGTCATAATATGAATTTGACAAAATTTTAACCTAGATTTGGTTAGATATATCGTCCCCATATCATTGTGATCTAACCCAAGCCCCACGTTTTTTAATCCAAGCCCTCTTTGATGCAAATAATTTTTGCTCGCACGGTAGAAAACGGTTACACGCTTGTCCCATATGCCACAATTATCCCCTTTTAAATAAATTTTAGTATTTATATTAACTTGTATGGTCGCAATATTATGGATGTCCTACTTAAACGTTATCTATTAATTCTTAATATAGGTACATCATGCATGTACAATTTATAATGGGAATAAAATATTAATCTCCCGGCTATTTCAGAGTAATTAAGGGCCTAATTTATGGAGGTAGACCAGTTATATGAGGCCTATTTGTGATTTTCAATTAGTTGCGGTTATGTTAACACTATATTAATTGTAGGGTTTCATTTATGCAAAATCCTCGGAGTTATATAAATGTCGTATATTATTTTGGGTTTGTTTTTTCTCCTATTTTAACATATTAATAAAAAAAAACGCGTTTGAAAAAGAAACGATGATGATGAATGTAATGAGATATAGGATTAGGATCATTTTTATAAAGACGGAACAATGATTTATTTGTAATTTAATTTTATTCACATATTATAATAGGAATATGATAATTTTCATTGCATAGGAGAATTTCAGGAACCAAATTTTGACCCCTCGTGTATAGATGAAAATGTTACGTTCTCTTTTTCTGTTATTAAATAAAAATTCAATGTTAACATAGTGTTTTTTGATTATGACTGACAGAAAAACAATCGGCGTAATTTTTGACAGATGAATAAAATTCTCGCTGATAATCTCCCTAGCAGCAGATTTATTACCGATAGGTTTTTTCAAGGTCACGAATGATATTGTTGATAGAAAATTATCCCGAGTCGAAGACGAGGGAAATTTTCTATCAACATCTACATCAACATCTACGATGTACGTGAAGACAAGGCGAAGAGTATTAGCGGGGTGGTTGAAGGGATGAGAGACGTCAAAGGTTCATTAATCAAAGTCAAATTGATAAGACGTTAATATCGGTTTGTTTATCATTAAATTGTCAGTTTGACAAGAGAGCCCCGGGCGTCGCTCAGCCACTTAAATTCACTGATCTCGGGATTGTGTCAAAACGCCATCGCTATAGTCTTTGTCTACTCTTAAACACCCAAGAGGGCCATGGTTGCCACATCGGCATGTCAAACTCTGAGCTCCTAAAACAAGTTCCAGAGTTTTATCACAAGTCAACACACCATTCAACATTGTACCGTGCGAGCAAAAATTATTTGCATCAAAGAGGGCCTTGCATCTAAGGACGTAATGCTTAGCCGTAGAGCTTAATACCTGTTGGGTGTCAGTAACTACCTGAATTTATAATCAATCAGTTATTCCGTCATCTTTGACAGTCGTTTCAAGTATAATGATTCATCGCTAATTTTTCCAATTTCTTGAACAATTCACACAATGGGTTTTACGGAACAGCAGAAAACATTCATGGTTGAAGCGTATTTTCAAAAAGGGGTTAGAGTAAATGGTGAGTGGCAATACAATCCAGGTTTGTTCATGGACGATTTTCACGAACATTTTCCTAACGTTGCTTTTATTCCTGGAAATTTTTATCATTGCCTGAAAAGAACCGTGGCTGTGTTTAGGGAAACAGGTTCTATACAACACAAGAAAGGAGCAGGACGACCATCTGTAAGGACAAAAGAACTTGTTGCAAACGTTCGTGAAATAATGCAAAATACGCCAACAAATTGTATAAGACGCCTGTCCCAAGGAGTGGGAAGATCTTATGGAACGTGCAGGACTATTCTTAAGAAGCGGCTAAATTTATTTCCTTATAAAGTGCAAGTATTCCAAGAAATACAAGCCGCAGATTTTGAAATACGCAGGAATTACTCTCAATGGTTTACCCAAAATTTATTGGAAAGAAATGATTTATTAGGCCTGACATTTTTTCGGCTGAAGCCTGGTTCCACCTCTCCGGTTATGTGAATTCTCAGAATACACGCATGTGAAGTAGTGAAAATCCCCATTTTTTTGTAGAGTCCACATTGCACCCTCAAAAAATTGGTGTCTGGTTAGCTGTTTCCCGAAGAAGAATTGTTGGTCCTATATTACTATACTAAATCCATATTATGTCATAATATGAATTTGACAAAATTTTAACCTAGATTTGGTTAGATATATCGTCCCCATATCATTGTGATCTAAACCAAGCCCTACGTTTTTTAATCCAAGCTCTCTTTGATGCAAATTATTTTTGCTCGCACGGTATGAAAGAGAAAATCCAAAACATTATTTTTTTTACTTTAACAATGAACAGTTTTTAAAATTTTGAATTACAAATTTACTAAGAACGTAATTAAATAAAAGCTCGCAAAACCACCAGCGATTTACGTCATAACAAATTGACTAGTCACAGGGAATTCGACTGAAGGTCGACCCGCAGGCATCTACCTGAATAATATCTCGCGTCTAGTCTCCCGTTCTTGTCTATTTAAGTTATCGAAATAATGATAGCGATATAATCGACCTCGTGGCAAATAAAAGAATTGCGCGGATGACGTGCTAAGAATATGATGTATTTTTACCCGATCTACTTGATCCTTAATTAATCATATCGTTCAGGGTACCCCTTGTATAAAAGCCAATATAAAGAAGTGTTTTCAGTGGTTTTTAAATCTCATTTTACTAAATCTGTCGGGCAATTCGGTGTTTCATCGATGTTGTATTCATTTAAAAAACAATTAAAAACCTACCCACACAGATCGTTAAAATCCGATATTACCATAAAATAATGAATATTAAATTTATTCTATTAAATATGTTTTCTAAATTAACTTATCAATCCTAATAAAATTAAGAAATTACCCAAATTGCATTTTTATTAACAGACATTCTATTTTGAACTAAGTGGGTCTAAGACGTCATTGTCGGTTGGTTTTCGCCAAGAGACTGATTGACTGAGGTGAACTGATTGAGCCCAGTCTAAACCTGTCCTCGTCATCCTGAATCATGAAATTTCAAGTGGAGTATTCTTTTAACTCGGGCATCTACTAAGAAAGGATTTCTCGAAAACTAACCCCTAAGGGGGCTAAAACGGGAAATTTTTAAAGGAGTTTTTGTATCTCAGAAACTATTTCACTAACAAATTTCGCATTTTATTGATTACCCAAGTAAACCTTAAAATAAAATTAACAAAAAATGATGTTCCACCAAGTTTAGTTGATAAAAATAACGAAATATGAAAATGTTTTTAAGTTACTTATCAAAGATTCATATAAGTAAAGCTGGAAAATTATATTTTATTTCACCAACAAATTTCTTATTTTGTGGAGAATCTGGCCATATTAAAGTAGATACATGCTTCAAAAATATTAACAAAAAATGATGTTCCACCAAGTTTAGTTGAATGAAGTTAATACAAAGTTTAAATATAAAATGTTTTTAAGTTACTTATCAATGATTTATAACTAAAGCTGGAAAATTATATTATTTCATTTCAACAACAAATTTCTCATTTTATGAAACTTATAAAATATTGAAGCAAGTATATATTTCAGAATAAGGTATTCTTTAATAAATGATTGTAAAATTTTTCTTACCGAAGATCCCACGTGCTTCAATTAATAACCGGTAATTGTTTCTCGATCATGAATATTTTTAGAAAATTATCCCTCGCCTTCGGCTGGAGATAATTTTCAAAATATTCATGACCTCATAAAAATTTCCGGTAATAATTTAATCACTAGGGATATTATAAGTGAGAACACCAAAGGAGGTATTAAAGGTTTTATTGCGTAATATGTAAGGTACACGTTGTTTTGTTTTGATAGCGAATTTATAACAATGAAAATGCGCGAGCGAAGTCGAGGGTACAAGTTAGTAATGAATAAATTTCTTCCATTTTTTCTGTGGCCTTCTTTTATAAAACTTGTTTAAAATTACAGAATATTATATTATTATATTATTACAAACAATATATTCATGCAGAAAGTCTCCATTTCTCCATAATATTGGGATGCAAATAGTGCTTGCAATACAGAGAGCAAGTCAATATAGTTTGAATTCCGAGAACATTAATGTAAATTTCAGAGTGTTTGCTTAATTTTGCTAATCTCACTATTCCTGCATTGTATTACATTATTCCAATACGGAACTACCTAATTAACTCTAGCAGTATAAGATCTCATTAAGGGTATTTGATTCGTCGTCATCACATAATATGATCATCCACATACAAAACTCCCAAAGAAGCTGATATTCCTTTCCTCTCTTCCCCATTTATATTCGTTAGTAGATCCGGGATGTTTGATTGAAACAAATATTGATGAGTGTTTTAGTTGCATTCTATTAAAAAAATTAAAATTTAACTGTGCTTTGTAAAACACGTACAATAAATAATCATTACAGCCAGTACTATGCCCCAGTACCCTTCCCCCCAGAGCCAGTTTGATGCGTCACTAATAAGCGGGTCAAAAAAAATTATATTAATTATTCTGGTATTTTTTTTCGTGACCAAACCGGACTTTACACCTCTGTGGTACCTGTCTGCCAAACGGGGTTGAGTAAATGGTTAGTGGCAACACAATCCGGGTTTGTGCATGGACGATTTTCACGAACATTTTCCTAACGTTGCATTTATTGCTGGGGATTTTTATCATTGCCTGAAAAAAACCGTGGCTGTGTTTAGGGAAACAGGTTCTATACGACACAAAACAGGAGCAGGAAGACCATCTGTAAGAACAGAAGAACTTGTTGCAAACGTTCGTGAATAATGTAAAATACGCCAACAAATTGTATAATACGCCTGTCCCAAGAAGTGGGAAGATCTTATGGAACATGCAGGACTATTCTTAAGAAACAACTAAATTTATTTCCAATGCAAGTATTCCAAGAAATACAAGCCGCAGATTTTTAAAGACGCAGAAATTACTCTCAATGGCTTACCCAAAATTTATTGGAAAGAAATGAAACTACTAAAATCTACCTTAAGATATACACGTAAGGAAAATGTTTGTCCGCCTATCTCTTAGTAATAAGAATAAGTTAGAATAGTACAAATAATATGAAGTATCGCAAAGTAAACAGAAATAGGTAGATTATGTTTCCCCCACTCCATCGCATCGGATCTGGCTGGCTCGATGCGTTTTGCTTGATCCTGATCCTTTAATTCAGGCGGCAACGTACGAAAGAATGGATATTTATTTGATATTAATAGAATCGAAGCGGCGCGGCGTGCCACCAGCGAGTGCCATGAGTGAGATGCAATACGATGGAGGGGGGGAAACATAATCTACCACCTTTGTTTGCTTTGCGATACTTCATATTTGTACTATTCTAACTTATTACTAAGAGATGGGCGGACAAACATTTTCCCTACGTGTACATATATTGTTTAATACAATGATCTGGTGCCTATATATGGCACATGTCATTCATAAATGCTATTTAAAGGTATTGACAACATCGTTTGTAGGAGAGAGGCGATGTGGGACAGGGAGGAGTAGGGATTACGGTGGATTTACCTTTGAATATTTCCTCGCTACTATAGTTTAAACCCAACCTACAAATAACCCAACTTTGTATTTACTCACCTATAAAAAGTAACTGCAGATTTATTATTTTCCGAATTTTCGCATACTTGACACTGGCCACTCATCTCAATTAGTTTACAAATTTGATATTTGTCGATGCATTGATGTATTTTAATCGATGTATTAGGGTTTAATTTTATTCGTAAAATAATTATTTTGCCCTTGCCTCTCGATCTTGATTAAACCTTTAACCTCTGGTTTCAGTTAAGGTGTTAGCTTAGAATAATTAGATTTGTGATTTGTTTTGTAATTCCAATTATATTACAAGAATATAGAAAAAAGAACAAGATTGTGCTGAATAGTTCATATAACCATTTTTTTTTAATTCGAAACTATCACTACACGAGCGCTTTCACTATTTTTAAAATAAAAATATAAGAGTTTAAAAAAACTAAAAAACACGCTTTAATAATTAATCAAACTAAAAAGCGGAAAATAAATATAGTTTAAAATAATTCTTGAAATTCCTAATATAGGCAGAAAATAATAATGAACGATAAACATTAGTATTATTGTGAAAAAAACGTGGGGTGCTCGATATATGAAAAATATAGCACAAAGCGCCCCACGCTTTTTTTTCACTATAATACTAATGTTTATCGTTCATTATTATTTTCTGCCTATATTAAGAATTTCAAGAATTATTTTAAACTATATTTATTTTTCATTTTTTAGTTTGAGTTATTGTAAAGAAAAAAAATTTTTTGAGTAGATTGCGCTAGATTAGTTATTTATTGTATTGTCAGCGGTTCTTGATAAATCTACAAAATTTAAATTAAATCTAACCATTTAAAGTGGGTCAAAATCGGGTTCAAAGAAGTCGGTTACAAACAAACATACATACAAACCCGAACAAACGACAAAAATTTTCAAAATTTTTAAAAAACGAGTAGAATTTTTTTTTTTCTCTATTCTTAGCGACAATATCTATACGACCCCACGTTTGTTTCATTACTATCGGTTATTGTAATAATTCTGACATATTGACAGATGTCAAATTTTGACAAGAGAATTTTTTGCGTATTTTTTTCACCTTTCCATCGTCAATATACATACGACCTTATAGTTTTTTCATTAATATCATTTTTTTTAAACGATTTGACATATTGACAGCTGTCAAATTTTGAGAGGATAATTAATTGCTTATTTCTCCCGAAGTCTCCGCACCGAATACTATACGACCCCATAATTTGTTTCGTCAAAATCGCTTCTTGGTTTTATAACTGACAGCTGTCAAAATTTGACAGGAGATTTTTTTGCGTTTAGATTATTGTATTGTTAGCGGTTCTTGATAAGTCTACAAAATTTAAATTAAATCTGACCGTTTTAATGTGGGTCAAAATCGGGTTCAAAGAAGTCGGTTACAAACAAACATACATACAAACCCGAACAAACCCGAACAAACAAACATAGAGGTGAAGCTAATAAAAGCGTGTTAAAAAATAAAAAAAGCATGTTAAAAAATAAAAAAAGCATGTTAAAAAATAAAAAAAGAAAACGTGTTAAAAACTGAATGCAGAGAGATGAATTGGTTGATAACCAAATTGCTTGGAAAGTCGTCTAATGAATGGGCAGTTCCTGAGCCAGATTGTCAGGAAATTTTTAAGTAATTTGATCGCACGACTTGCTTCCTCTGTAGCTCGGTAATCACCCAGTGAATGAGCCTCTTAAGAAAGAAATGAGGCCAACAAAAGGATAATTTTATTTACGAGAAAAAGTTTACTACGTAGCGTACTCTAAAGAACTATTGAGGGAGAAAATATTGACGTTGCGTTGGGTGTGTGTTATGTGTAATTCCGTTTTGTGGTTTTGTTTACGCACAATGACGTTGTTTTGTAGAAAAAATGAAAAAAATATTACTGGAACTATGAAAAAAGCAGGTATTTTAGCAGAATAGAAGGCTTTATACAGAGTGTAAAATATTCGAAAATTATTAGGATTTCGGAAACTATAAAACATATATACAGTGTGCATCAGCCAAATGGAATAAATTCGATAATAAATACATGGAGCGTGTCCGAAAAAACGCTTGGACACGTCCATTGGTATTTCTAGTTGAGCATTTTTTTCAATAAAAACTTTTTATACGGGGTGTATCATGTAACAGTGGCCAATACCAACTTTCTTATTTTAAATGCAACACCCTGTATATTATTCAATTTTTTGATTCTCCAGAAAATTTTAGACATATTTCATGTACAATATCCTATACCGATCTTCAACAGTTTCGGAAATATTAAGTGTTTTCAGATTTATTGCATTTCAGCGTTTCTTTTGACTGATATAAAATTAAAAAAAAGGTATTAATAGTTTTGTTTACTTTTGTTTAAAACTCTTGACCTTAGCAAATTGTTGTCTGTCTGCATGACAGTAGTAGTTGTCAGTTATAGTCGTTTGAATTTCGTTAACTAGATATCAAAAAAATGGTTTATTTAAGAGAAATGCACCAAATAGCAATTCTACAGATGATTGGTTATGGAGATAAAAAACGGACACAAATGGAAGTTGTTCGCTTATTTCATGAAAAATTTCCAATTTGCCGCCTATAACTTAAGGGAAAATTAGTAAAATTTCCCCAGCTTGGACAATGGACATGTAAAGCAGATAAAAAAATACCAATGCAATAAGTGATGATACCAAATCAGATATTATGTTTGAGTTTAAGGAAAACCCACATACTTCTAGTCGAAAAACAGCTCCAATGTTCGATGTTAGCTATTCATCGATTATTCGAACATTGCAAGAAAATTAAATGTATCCCTATAAAAGGATACCTACTCCTGAGCTCATGGAAGACGATTTTGATAGGAGAACGTATTTTTGTGAACAAATGATGGCAATCTTAGATAACAATGTGATCCAATTAGAGCATGTTTTGTTTTCTGATGAGTGCACCTTTAAACTTCACGGTCATGCTAATCGTCAGAATTGCCGTTATTGGTCTAAGAGTCTAGGGAAAATCCTCACTGGATTAGAGACGAACATACGCAATATCCTGAAAAGGTTAATGTTTGGGCAGGAATAGTTGGAGATCATATCATAGGTCCTTTTTTCATTAATGGCGGTAATTATTTAGCACTGCTCCAACATAATGTCTTGTCAACTTTGACAAACTTATATCGTGATCCAGCAAACCCACAACTTCGAGCGAATATGATATGGTTTCAGCAAGATGGAGCACCGCTCCATTATCAAATCAATGTCCGTCAGTACCTCAACCGAGTATTTTCAAATCGGTGGATAGGCAGGCGTGGATCCATGGAATGGCCAGCACGATCCCCTGATCTGACGTTATTAGACTTCTTCTTATGGGGTGATGTCAAAAATATTGTATACAAAACTAAACCCCTCGACTTAACTGACTTAAGAAGACAAATAACTCTTGCGATTAGATCGGTCACGCCTGAGATGTTCATTAACATTAGAAGAAATTTCTATTTAAGATTAGAATGTTGCCAAGATGTTCGCGGCGAGCATTTTTAACATCTCCTACATTAATGTTTTTTTTTTGTTTTTTACATTATCAAGAATATTATTACTTATTAGTTTTTGAGTGTGTAGTTAATTTTTGCAATAAATCTGAAAACACTTAATATTTCCGAAACAGTTAAAAATAGGTATAGGATATTGAAATATGTATAAAATTTTCTGAAGAATCCCAAAATTGAATAATAGGGTGTTGTATTTAAAATAAGAAATGGTATTGGCCACTGTTACATGACACACCCTGTATAAAAAGTTTTTATAGAAAAAAATGCGCAACTAAAAATACCAACACACACGCCCCCATGTATTTATTATCGAATTTATTTCATTTGGATGATACACACTGTACAATTATTGGGTGAATTGAGAAGCTCAGTTAAGTTGTGACAAAAGCACTAAATTCCACAACTTTGCCATAATTAAAACAACGCTGTGTCGCTTATGAAGAGGCGACCTTGCATAAATTAAATTAAAAAAGTTACTAATAATTAAAGAAATTCATTAATAAAGTAATAAATGGACCTGACAAAAAATTAAGAATACTTAACATTTCGTTGAGCCTAGTTAAGTTTAAATTTTTTCATTGTCATTTTCTCTTAATTGTTTCATGTTTCATGGCTTCCAGTGCCGTCTTTCCGTACGGGCCTGCCGGGCCAGGGCCCAGGGCCCCGCTGTTTTAGGGGCCCCACGGTCCCCGCTGTCTTCGTCTAAGGCATTCTTGGCTGCGCTAACATTAATTGCTGAAGATGATGATCAATCGAAAGAAACTAGATGTGAAGCAGTTGGCATTTCCAAAAAAAATGCAGAAGTTGGAAATAATTGTTCTTACGGAAATATGGAATAATGTATTAACAACCGTAAATAAAGTAAATGTTAATTTACAAAGTAGATCTCTTAAGATGGAAGTAGCAGTACATTTATTGAAATCACTAATTAAGTTTCTGAATAATGAAAAAAATGATTTCGAAAACTACTATAGCATTGCTAAAGATAAATTTCCAGATAGTGACTTCAAACAGAATACACAACGCAAAACTGAACGGAGTTCGAGAATCAAATTTTTTGATGGACCAGCTGAAGAAGCCCAAGTTAGTGGCAAAGAAAAATTTTAAATTGAAGTTTTTTTCCCAATTATGGATTCATTAATAGCTGAACTTAACCGGCGATTTGCTGCATACGACAGCATATTCAATCGGTTTGGTTTCCTCACAATTTTAAAAACAATCAGTTAAGTCGATTTGCACCTTATAGTTGTTCAAGATCTGTAGTAATATATTACAGTTCTGATGTCAATGGAAAAGAATTAGAGTTGGAATGCATTTTTTGGCAGAATATTTCAATTCAGACGAAAAATATAAAACCCAGGAAATCAGTTTATTGGACCTATACAATATTATAACAACTAACAAATTAGAGGATACATTTCCTAATTCCTAACGTTGCCATTTCATTGAGAATATTTTTATGAATAATGATAACTAACTGCAGTGAATAACGTTCATTTTCTAAATTGGCTAGAATCAAAAACGAACTGAGGAATACCATGCTGCAAGAGAGACTAAATAGTCTATCCTTAATGTGCATAGAAAATGAGATCTTACTAGAAATAAATTTTGATGACATAATGGACGATTTTGCACACCTACGATCAAGGAAACAATCATTTACATAGCGCGGATTATTTACAGTTATTGTTATTAATATTAATGTTTTAGGATAAGATTTTATCTTTATATTTTAGTTAGAATAAATAGTTTTTTTCTCTACTTCCATCTGCATATTAGGTATTTCTTGCACAATCTACAGAATGGATAAGTAGGCAATTCCAGTTAACTGAACGGATATAATTTCATATCCATCCTAGTTAGGATATGAAATCGAGCTAACACAGTTAGCATCAGGTGTCCAGGTAACTATTCGATTTTAAAACATTATGTCAAAATTCGACTAAATTTTACGAAAATTTGACCCTGACGTTGCAAATTGAAGATTTTTCTTGTGAAACCTAAAATTTAAAAATAATAATATTGCTGGTCAAATTCCTAACTATTCATTTTAAGCGGGCGCAAAAGAGCGCCTTCGACGCCTACTCATTCACCGTTAAAAAATATTTATTAATAGGTATTATTATAACAACCAACATAAACAAATGATCACCCAGAACCAATAACATAGCGTATTATGTGCTCTTTAAATAACAAAATAGGTATTTTGGAAAAAAAACAGTTAAATGCAGAATTGTAACTTATTGAAAAATGTTACCCAAAGGGAAAATTTTACGGATGAAAGTACATTAACAAGTTTAATAACATATAACCAAGAAAAAAAATAAAAAACACTGAGCCTTACTACCTACACAATAATATGTCTCCTAAAAAGCGTCACCAACGTGCACTAACACGAAAATAAAGGTTAGGTACTCGAAACCACCGAAAACAGAAACTTTTCTTTTCTTCTTTTCTCAATCGCGTGATGTGGGCTGTCTAAACTCCCAATGGACGGGCTAACGGCCAAATGCAGAATGACACTTTAATATTACAACAGTTGAAGGTTAAATTCTTTCAAAATTACCATCGTTTCATTCTAAGCACGTTATACCGTGCGAGCAAAAATTATTTGATTCAAAGAGGGCCTTGCATCTAAGGACGTAATGCTTAGCCGTAGAGCTTAATACCTGTTGGGTGTCAGTATCTACCTGAATTAACAATCAATCAGTTATTCCGTCATCTTTGACAGTCGTTACCAGTAATTTGATTCATCGCTAATTTTTCCAATTCTTTAAACAATTCACGCAATGGGCTTTACGGAACAGCACAAAACATTCATGGTTGAAGCGTATTTTCGAAACGGGGTTAGAGTAAATGGTGAGTGGCAATACAATCCGGGTTTGTGCATGGACGATTTTCACGAACATTTTCATAACGTTGTTTTTATTGCTGGGGGATTTTATCATTGCCTGAAAAGAACCGTGGCTGTGTTTAGGGAAACAGGTTCTATACAACACAAAACAGGAGCAGGAAGACCATCTGTAAGAACAGAAGAACTTGTTGCAACTAAATTTATTTCCTCATAAAGTGCAAGTATTCCAAGATATACAAGCCTCAGATTTTGAAAGACGCAGGAATCACTTTCAATGGTTTTACCAAAATGTATTGGAAATAAATGATTTATTAGACCTGACATTTTTTTCGGATGAAGCCTGGTTCCACCTCTCCGGTTATGTTATTTTTCGACGACAGATTGATCAGTTTTCGATGAGACATTGAATTCCCACCTAGATCACCTTGTTTAACGGTTATGGATTACTTAGTTTTTCCTCATTTAAAGAACACTATTTTTAAAGCACCAGTTGCAAATTTAGAACAATTACAAGAAAGGATTATCCAAGAATGTGCATGGTAACATTTCTCCAGCAATGCTGGTCAACACTTTTGAAAATATGAAGAGACGTGTGAATTCATACTTGGAGCATGGTGGTGGCCAATTTCAGCAATTTATGTAATTATTTTTCTTTTTCTTTCTGATGTTTATTCTTACTTTGTTCATTTTGTAAACAACAAAAATAAATTGGTATTTGTCTACTTATTTTATTACTCATTAGGTTGGCATATCATGTCATAATATGAATTTGACAAAATTTTAACCAAGATTTGGTTAGATATATCGTCCCCATATCATTGTGATCTAAACCAAGCCGTACGTTTTTTTAATCCAAGCCTTCTTTGATGCAAATAATTTTTGCTCGCACGGTATATCCTTAACTTCAATAAGAAATCATAGTGATTCTGATAGTTTTAATATTAGAACATTAAGTAAAATTTGAGTTCAAAGTAACATAATGGTTCGTTTAAAATAAGCACAGCAAAGTTTCTGGTTTAGATTACTGTAATTATTAAGTTTATTATTTCGAGGGAAAAACAATAAGCTAAGAATACTGTAACTTTCTTGTTAAGTTACACATGTTTTTAAATCAAGCATACCCTTTTGAAGTAAAAATTAATTTTATTTGGATGAAAACTAAATTTCCAAAACCACCAATATTCTGATTTCAAAAGTAGATTATTTCGCGCGAGTTAATAGCTCAGTTAGTTCGTGAGAACTTTGGCAACGCTCCATACAGGGTGTCTCAAAACTCAGTATCAAGATTTTAGGGGCGTATTTGCCAGGTCAAAATAAGCCTTTTTTTTCCTATAAGCATGTGTCCGCAAACGCTTCGTCACCGATCTACAGAGTGTTAAATTTTCAAAAAAAATGTATTTTTTCCTTCATAGCTCTTTTAGTTTTTGAGATATTAAGATAAAATTTAAAACATAGATTACGCTTTAGGGCTTACATCATCTAGTATATCGAGTGATTGTAAGAATCTACAGGGAGATATTTTTTCAGGGGTCATGCTCCCTTTTCTCGGCATAAACTTTTTTATAGTGCGCTGCTGGCGGATTCTGAAATATGCAGTACATTCTTTGTTTTGTTTATAAACTTTTTTATCTCTTATAATTTTTATGCATCTAAGATCGTTATCGAGAAAAAAATTTAAACAAATTTTTGTAATTCGCCATATTTAATTGAAATTTTTCAATGAAACAATAAAAAAAAAACAAGTGGGCTTTGACTGCTATTTTCATTTTGACGTTTACGCTTATTTTGAAGCATTTGACATTATTTAAAAGTTGGTTTATGCATTTGACATTATTTAAAAGTTGGTTTATAACTTATCGTATATTTTTTGATTTGTTTAACATTAAAATGGAAAATGGACCATATTCATTTGAACATCTGGCTGACATCCATTTCGTTTATGGTCTGGCTAATGGTAACGGGCTTAATGCTCAGAGGTTGTACGCGCTAAGAACTTTTATAAATTCCCATCAACACCTTCGGGAATACGGCAAATTTCAGACTCCAATGCACGATACTGGTAGACCAAGACAAGCACGCAACCCAGCAGTTGATGAAGAGATTTTAAATGTTATCGACGAAAACCCTGGTATGAGTACTCGACAAATAGCACGGCATTTGGATGTTTCCCGTTCAACTGTCTGGAGGGTTTTACACGAAAACATGCTATACCCATATCATATTCAGCGCGTCCAAGGTTTGCTTCCTCGAGACTTTCCACAGCGCTTGCAGTTCTCCAGATGGATACTGCGCAAGTGTACTGTGGATCCTGAATTTTTATCTCGTATCCTTTTTACCGACGAGACTCAATTTACACGCGACGGAGTAGTGAATTACCACAATGTTCATATTTGGGCACTAGAAAATCCACACATGATCAGAGAATCTCGACACCAGGAACAGTTTAGCGTAAACATATGGGCAGGAATAGTAGGAGATACTTTAATTGGTCCTTTTATTTTACCGCGAATTTTAAATGGTGACACATATTTAAACTTCCTACAGAATGAATTGCCTGCATTAATGGAGGATGTGCCTTTACATGTTCGTCAACAAATGTGGTTTATGCACGATGGGGCCCCCCTCATTTTCGAGTCACCGTCCGCGATTATTTAGACACAGTGTTTCCCAATCGGTGGATTGGCAGAGCAGGTCCAATTGCTTGGCCCCCACGGTCCCCAGATTGCAACTCGCTGGACTTCTTTTTATGGGGGCATGTAAAGAGTCTAGTTTATGATGCAGGACCAGTGCCTTCCATCGAAGTTCTAACTGGACGAATTATGGATGCCTTTCAAACGGTAAGAAACAATCCCGGAATATTAGAACGCGTACGGCAGTCTATGAGAAGAAGAGTAGAGGGTTGTATCGCAGAAAGAGGAGGGCATTTCCAGCATCTTTTATAAAACGTCAAAGTTGATTAAGTTTCTTATTTTTGAGGTAATGTTTAAATAATCTTATAACAAATAAGTATAGCGTCTTTTGTTTTCATTGTGGTATTTATTCCCCCCTGTTGTTATAAATGTTAATTAAATGTAGCTAATTACAAAAATTTGTTTAAATTTTTTTCTCGATAACGATCTTAGATGCATAAAAATTATAAGAGATAAAAAAAGTTTATAAACAAAACAAAGAATGTACTGCATATTTCAGAATCCGCCAGCAGCGCACTATAAAAAAGTTTATGCGGAGAAAAGGGAGCATGACCCCTGAAAAAATATCTCCCTGTAGATTCTTACAATCACTCGGTATACTAGATGATGTAAGCCCTAAAGCGTAATCTATGTTTTAAATTTTATCTTAATATCTCAAAAACTAAAAGAGCTATGAAGGAAAAAATAAAAAAAATTTGAAAATTTAACACTCTGTAGATCGGCGACGAAGCGTTTGCGGACACATGCTTATAGGAAAAAAAAGGCTTATTTTGACCTGGCAAATACGCCCCTAAAATCTTGATACTGAGTTTTGAGACACCCTGTATAAATTGTGGCTGCCGCCCATCTTTTGTACATTTTACTCCGTATTCCAATTATTTTGATTCCACCAAACCGTTGATCCCTACTTGGAAACAGATTAAGACGCATTCAAGTAAATAATATACCAAACAGAAGTTTCTTGATTGCTTTTCTGGATTTCACAGTTTTATCCTAAAAAGCCTTAAGAAGTCCGTAAAAAAATCACAAAAAAATTATTGACATCTAGCATGGGCTGAAATGATAATACATAATTTTTCCACAAACAACATAATAAGAAGCTAATCATTATTTTAAAGAAATAAATGTTGCTTAATTATTGAGTGAGTTCAGATGCTCGGACTAGCCCGGACGACAATTTCCGACAAAGCTTAGTAACATGTTTCACAGTATTCAAGAAAAAATAATGATTGTACTAATTTAATAACCGCAAGTACCGTGCGTGCAAAAATTATTTGCATCAAAGAGGGCCTTGCATCTAAGGACGTAATACCTACTTAGCCGTAGAGCTTAATACCTGTTGGGTGTCAGTAACTACCTGAATTAACAATCAATCAGTTATTCCGTCATCTTTGACAGTCGTTACAAGTAATTTGATTCATCGCTAATTTTTCCAATTTCTTGAATGGGCTTTACGGAACAGCACAAAACATTCATGGTTGAAGCGTATTTTCGAACGGGGTTAGAGTAAATGGTAAGTGGCAATACAATCCGGGTTTGTGCATGGACATTTTCCTAACGTTGCTTTTATTGCTGGGGATTTTTATCATTGCCTGAAAAGAACCGTGGCTGTGTTTAGGAAAACAGGTTCTATACAATACAAAAAAGGAGCAGGAAGACCATCTGTAAGAACAGAAGAACTTGTTGCAAACGTTCGTAAAATAATGCAAAATACGTCAACAAATTGTATAAGACGCCTGTCCCAAGAAGTGGGAAGATCTTACGGAAATGCAGGACTATTCTTAAGAAGCAGCTAAATTTATTTTCTTATAAAGTGCAAGTATTCCAAGAAATACAAGCCGCACATTTTGAAAGACGCAGGAATTACTCTGAATGGTTTACCCAAAATTTATTGGAAAGAAATGATTTATCAGACCTGACATTTTTTTCGGATGAAGCCTGGTTCCACCTTCCACCTCTCCGGTTATGTGAAGTCACAAAATACACGCAAAAAATTGCTGTCTGGTTAGCTGTTTCCCGAAGAAGAATTGTTGGTCCTATTTTTTTCCATGACACAGCTACAGCACAGCGGTATAAAGACAATATTTTGAATCCATTTGTGGAGCAATTACTTGACGACGAACTACGTTTTGGATATTTTCAACAGGACGGTGCAACCGCCCATACAGCCGCCGAAACTATTAACTACTTACGCAATTTTTTGGACGACAGATTGATCAGTTTTCGATCAGACATTGAATTTTCACCTAGATCACCTTGTTTAACGGTTATGGATTACTTCGTTTTTCCTCATTTAAAGAACACTATTTTTAAAACACCAGTTGCAAATTTAGAACAATTACAAGAGAGGATTATCCAAGAATGTGGTAACATTTCTCCAGAGATGCTGGTCAACACTTTCGAAAATATAAAGAGACGTGTGAATTTATGCTTGGTGGTCAATTTCAGCAATTTATGTAATTATTTTTCTTTTTCTTTCTGTATATTTTTACTTTGTTAATTTTGTAAACAACAAAAATAAATTTGTATTTGTCTACTTATTTTATTACTTATTAGTTTGGCATATCATGTCATAATATGAAGTTGACAAAATTTTAACCTAGATTTGGTTAGATATATCGTCGCCATATCATTGTGATCTAAACCAAGTCCTACATTTTTTAATCCAAGCCCTCTTTGATGCAAGTAATTTTTGCTCGCACGGTATTAGGGTACAGAAAATGAAGACAGATTTGTACAAACAAGGACTCAATACCCTCAAAAAGTAAATGTTTGAGTGGGAATATTTGGATATCTGATTTTTGTACCGTTTTTGGAAAAATAATTGTTTCTTAACTTTTACAAAATTCAATTGGATCTGCATTAGAAGAAATATTTGTATTCCACCCGGTATACAAATATAGAGAATAAAAAATGTTTCTGATTTGAAAAAGCTTTTGTGAGCGCCTTAATCCTCTTAAATGTATTTCTGTTTCTACAAGCTTTTAAAGAAAACTATAAAGGGAATGTGTGTTTACTTACTCGAACCTTTTTGGCATATAAAAGGAGAAAATTGTGTTTTTTTTACCAAACGCACGGTTTTGTGTAAGATTTTTGATGAAAGAACTGAAGTGTATTAAAGAGTGTTAGAACACCGAAAAAAATCTTCGTTAATTATTAAAGTATATATCGTCTTGCCCTTTTAACATTATTTGACAAAATGCAAATTTCTAGCCAATATTTATTATTTACAACAGGCAACAGGTATTTTAGGAGAATAAATTAGTAACGGATTAAAAAAATGTTAACTCACATAATCTTTAAAATATACTAATAACATGTGTCCTAACTAAAGGGCTGATTATATGCACTTAAATTTAGCCAAAATATGCGCATATATATGCCTTGTTTGCCTTTAAAATATGCAGGTCTTTGCATTTTTTTACCAAATATAACCGACCATAACCATAAATGCTTTTTACTGCAGTTAAGTATTTAAATCCTTCATTCTTTTTTACGGTTACATTCAATTTGTTCCTTACTTGACCTCCTACTTTATCGGGAATATTGGTATATTTAGCAGAAAAAGTTTCAAGAATAATAATTGTCTCTTAAACTTAGATTTCAAATCGATATAAATACAGTTTTTTAAGCAGGTAATAAAACGCAACGATTTTTAAATCTCTACTCTTTAGAAGGCCTATTTTTTCTTTCTCGTTTAGTATGGTTGTTTATACTTCCTTTACTAACTTTCTTCACATGCTCAGCATTTTTTAACTCTCCTCAACTTTTCTTATATAGGTTCGTCACTTCTAAATTTCAATGTTTCAATGCCATAAGCTCAGTGGCAGCTCGTTAATAAAGGGCTCTGGGGCGCCGCCCTCCCTGCAATTATTTCAAACAGAATCAAAAAATACTTTACTTAGAAAACCAATAAAGCAATATATGTAAGCAATCCATTAAAATAATTCAAACCAAACATAGCCCTATTCCAGCGGGTAGGTTATACTAAGCGCGGGCATAAACCAAACATAGCCCTATTCCAACGGGCAGGTTATACTTATAGACAAGCGAGTTCCGCGCTCTCAATGTTATACTAAGCGCGGGCGGGCGGGGGCGACCGACTATCCGTCCCGATTCAACGCGGCTTCTCGATGAGTTGCCATGACGACAAAGGCGTGACGTCACCTACACATCGCACAACGAGCGGCCACGGACGAGCTCCAATTTTCCGCGCCCAACAACAGCTGTTCGCGATGCCACGGTAGAATAATCGATATTATGTGCTCTGATGAAGGTCAGTGATTTACAGAAGCTTGTGTTTAGTTTTCTGCGCTTAAGTGAAAAACTTGATTTAAAAAATGCAGGGCGGCCACTACCAATATTGAACATAGTACAAGTGCAATCAAAATGTGAAAGTAAGGCACAGTTTACGCGTAAGTTTGACAAAGAAATATATAATAAAAAATCCTGAATAGGTATGCTGTTGTGAGGACAAAATTTTTTTTTTTTTGTTTCGTGTGTCTTCTTTTTAACGGGGATAATAATTGGACTATAAATGGGGTGCATGACTTAAAACATCTTTCAGAGAAAATAAAAAAACATGAAAATAGTGCAAAACATCGTCATAATGTGGTAAGTTTTGAGATGTTAGAACTAATATTTTAACTTGTTTAAGTAGTGCTTATGCTGATGAAATTAAAATTCACAACGAGAAAGTTAGAAAAAACAGACACATACTTTTGAAAATAATAGACATTTAAAATTTTTTTTATTTAAAGCCAGCGCCCCCCCCCTGACTCGCTAGTCACAAGCCGCCACTGCATAAGCTCCATTAAGGTTTTATACCATTTTCTCTTCTGCTAATACCATCAGCACAACATAAATTTTTCTGTCTCCTGAAGATAAACACGATAAACGTTCGAAACATGTAGAGACCCATAAAGAATTTATTTCTATTAAATTTTGTGGAGGAAGACATTTTCTTTTTCTTTTTTTCCTACATTTTCAACTCCACTTTAAGTATAGACTACTTCTCAAAAAAAAAAAAAAAAAAGTTATTATGCTACCTAGTTTAAACCTAGAGTATATGTGCTACTACGCAACTGCTATTTATTCTTAAAACACTGTGCGTGATTTTTGTTCGACTATAATGTTCGTCAGCACGACGTGCCGCTCCTCGTACAAATCTGTCAACAAGTAAGTAGTCTGTGGGCTACTTTAGTTTGTTCAAATCTAAAGTTACAATAAAACAAAAAAATAACAGATGGAATTATTAAATGTTTACCAGATGTTGCATGTGTTTACATAAAACATACTTTATATTTACCTAATCTGATTAGGTGAGGGTGTAACACTCTGTGAAATGAATAAATAGCTGGATTATTGTAACCCACAGAGACATCTAGTGTTACACCTTTAAAGTCTACCAGTATAGTGTTTCTCAGGTTAATTTAATGACATAAAAAAGTATTAAACTCCTAACCATAGGCGTCGCCAACCAAATAATTAAAATGTGTAGGGTATTGTTTTAATTTTTTAATATGATAATAATATTATAAATAAAGCAACTTTAATACGTAAACATTATTGATTTAAAATGCAGTAACAATTTAATTGCTGGAATCATGAGAATATTCAGAAGTAGAATCGTTTCCAGGTTGGATCACTATTGGCGCTATAGGCGATAAAACAGGATATTCCTCTTCTACTTTTATTACATGAGCTTCGCAGTTTTTCCATACATCGCTACTCATGTCGCTAATTACCTGCCGAATATTATCAAGGACAGCTGCGCTTAATGTAACTAATTTTTTTTTCGTAAACTTTTTATGGTATCCCAAACCGTTTCGATAGGGTTAAAGATACAATAATATGGGGATAATCGCAAAAGAGTATTGTCGCGCCTTGTGCAAAGAGTATCAATTACGTAGGTATTCGTTTTTAAAGGTCCTCCTTTTGATGATTTTAATTAATTCCTTTTTGATTGGAATCCTTTCAGGAATATCCATATTTTTATTTCTCATAAACTTTAGATTGTCTTCTTTCTTAGTGCTCATGTTGGGTATTTTATTTAATATTCTCGAATGATATGACGCATTGTCCATAACAATTACCAAATTCGGAGGAATTATAACCGTTCGATTGTCTAATTTTTTATGTTTAAAACCACAACTCAATAAAAAATATTAAGTAAAAAAAAACGTTACGCACAGTACACAGTTATAAACCAAAATTAAATACGTAAATTACAGCAAATATGTTAAACCACCTACTCCACTGTCCTAAACTATTAACTAACTAAGGCGAGAATGATGATGGCTTAATTATCTTTTAGCAGGTAGATAGAAATATCTTTATTCGCTAAAAATATTCCGCCTTTCTTGTCTAGAACATATAAATTTCCAATTACGCTTGTCTTAGTATTATTCACAGACTGTCCGAGACAGCGTCATTGGCGCTTGTCTCCATGGCAACGTGGATAAAATATGTGCGCTTGTCAGTTCTTCTAAATTTTCGGGTTTGTAAATACAATATATATATATATATAACGTATAAGTATAGGTGAAACAAGGGTTTGTTAATTAGTTGTTTTTTAACACTGAAAACACTTTTTATTTTGATTTCAGTTATATTGTTTCTTAAGAACTAAAGAATGTATTATTATAACAATGAATGGCTTGTTATTTTTTTCTGTCACACTCAAAACTCCTCGGTTTAAAGTATATTTGCAAACTAGCTTTCAAAGAAAGTTACTGGCTAACATTTAAATACTGATATAAAAGGAACATTTTGAATAAAAAAACTTAAAGAATTGAAGAAGAAATATCTGACAACCCTGGTTGTGAGGTCGGTCTCTTTGAAGCCCGTTAGTAGCTTTTTTATGTCATCAAACTGAGTTTGGATAAATTATACCTCCAATATGAACCTGAAAAAATGCAATTATAGTGTTTACGCTGGGCAGCGCCCTAAAGCGGTAGGTCGTCGGTTAATAGAACCTGAAGAAGCGTTTTCTTTTATTTCGTCAGATCTATTCTTTGACCTGTCTCGCCATATCATAGCTCATGTAGCATATTTTCTTCTTTTAAAAAAAATAAAGTTATATTATTTTATTAAAATGTCAACTTAATTTCAAGCATCAATGCTCTTGTAAATAACGCACATTATTATCGAGACTCTTTAACCGTGTCGATATTTATTTTCGTTTCCGGAATAACAAATCGGAAGAAAAACATTTATTTTCCAATGCCCTCGTGAATTGAAAATCAATTGGATATAAAGGGATTTAAATCAGATACACCGTGTCATATTAGAAAGCTATTTAGGCCTTAAATGTATCGGTTTGCTCGCGCGTGTTTGATATCGATGGTGATCTAAATTGTTATTTATTTTTAAATTTTCTACATCACGGATATAGATATGTAATTTGCGAAATCTTTAAATAAAAGTGATAAAGAACTAACAAATCACAAAGAAAGTGATTGCCTGTTTAAGTTTTGATAATAAACACTCTGAAAACTGGAAACACCCGAACAAGAAAAACCGAACACCAAAAATATTAGTTGAGTTTAGTGTTTAATAACTCTTTAGTTTTTAGATAATAGACTAATTTGGATGGAATTTTCAGTCATTTAAAAGCCTCACCTTTGCTTGGTGTATTCCGTATGTAAACAGAGCTACACACGATTAGACATGCGCACTGCAACATTATCATTTGACAAATGGGAAAATAGACAGGTCCGGGCTTAAAATTTTAAGTTCTTGCTCAAGAAATTGTAAACGTTGACCTTCAATTTATTTTTACGTGTAAACAGCTCAAATTTGCCCCAAATTCTTGCCAAAAAATTGGAATTTCTTCTCAATTTTTGATTAAGTTGCGAAATAAGGTAGTTCTTTCTGGCATTTTTAGTAGTTTTGCAAACCTATCAAATTTTAGAGGTTAGAAAATTGTTTTTAAGGGTTTGTTTTTAAAAGTTGTTAAAAAATGATTCGTCGTTATGTTTTTAGTTTAAAAAGGAAGAGAACAAGTCAATTAAACTATAAAACTTATAAAATCGAATATAAAAAGCAAACAAAACCAGCAAAACAACCAATCTTCGATATTATCGCATACATAACCTCAAGGCAAATATTAGTTGGTAGATAACTTGTATTGATTTTTCAAGCACAATTTCTTCAAGTAATTAAAAGAGTTTTCGCCCGAGAACGTGACCCGTGGAATAATTTCACCCTTCCTTGGAACATACCTAGGTATTTACTTTTTTCTTTTATATAATATAAGTATAGAGAAAAGTGTCTTTTAAACTTTTTGAAGCAATATATTGCCCGAAAAATAGGCGTACCTACCTAATTAGATTGCAGGGCTGCAAATAAAATATACCAAAACATGCATCCGGATAATATGTCTTGGTGTGTGTTTCTCTTTATTTAAATACCTTGCTTGTGTAGCCTAGGCCCTAGTATAATGTAGGTATTTAAATTGATCATAATAAAATAAAGTTAGGTATATATGAAGATACATCACTACTCGGACTACTCCATACTTACTGAAAATACGAAATAGTGGCTGGTTATAGTTGAAACAGGTAGGGCCAAAGTGTTAAATCAAAAAGTCAATAAAAAAGTAAACTTACCGAATAATTAAATGCAACATCATCAGGATATTATCTTAAATCACCATACATAAAGTAAAGGGCATTTCTCGATATTCCAAAAAAAAACATAGATAGAAAACATTCCTATTAAATTTCGAAGATGTCATTTCTGCTGACTTTGAGTGTTTGTTATAAACAAATCGGACAAGAGACGACCCAATTCTCTCATCGGCCCTATTCCCTCAATGGGACGAAGGGAAAGTCGCGAATATTTTAGAAAACTGATTTAATACATAACACACTGAACCAACCTACATCAATAATTAAATTATAATGTAGAAAGATATTTTAAAGTTAATATGTCGACAGGGAAAATCGTATTTAAAACAGCTACACTGAGAAAAATGATCTAATACAACAGGTTTGCTAAGACATAGTTTGTATTGATAGCTTATTTTTTTTTATTAACCCATATTAAATAAATTGCTATAGTGTATCAAACCCGATTTAGTGTTATATCAATTCCAGATTTGCTAAAACAGTGTTAAAAAAGCAGAACAGCGTCCCCAAAAACGATTTTTATCGGTTAGAACCATGATACAAAGAAAGAAGAGATATGACATTGCGCATGTGGGCGGAGCCAAATCGACAGCCGCTTACGTCATGCGGTGATAATTTTCTGGCGGGCTTCGTATAACCTACGTTTGGTTTTATGTACTATTGTTATTATTTGTTATACAGAAAGAGGTTTTTAGTGTTTTTTTGGATTATTATTGTTGTTTGTTAGTGACAATTAGTTGTTAAAAATGCGTTATGCAGTGGCGTTATGCATAAGTGACAATATGACAGCTTTTATTTGTTATAATTATCTGCAAAAGTATACCTTTACATATTTATGATGCAAATCAATGTAAAATATTTCAAATTTTAGCTTAAAAAAATTGTTCTCTTCCTCGTAGGTGAGATAAAAAAGTTTAATTTGACGAAATTGGTTTAAAATAATAAACTGTTAATATGTGTGCCTTATTATTTTTTAATAATTGTTAATGTACCTCTTATTACTATTATCATAATTACCAGTCCTAGTATATTTTTTTTAATGTCTGAATGAGTTTTTTACATCCTTATCCTTGGTCAAATTATAGTCAAATGCAGTGGCGGACTGGAGCGGGTGGCCGGGTGGCCATCGCCACCGGGGCCAGAAGGCCTTTAGGGGCCAATTGGTCCAAACATTTAAACCACAATTTTTTTTTTCAAAAAATGTTCTTAATGAGAGTTGGGGCCATAGAGGCCATGTAGCCACTGGGGCAAAATGATTCCAGTCCGCCCCTGGTCCAATGTTAACAATATAAATTTATAAACAGACATCTCCAAAAATATTATCGTTACCTATTGTATAAAAAAAAATCTTAATAAGCAAATTAATTGATTTTGGTCATTTAAGGCTCGAAACTGTTCTAAGAATGTTTAGGACTGCACATTTGTACCTATTTTTTTTTTCAAACAATTTATTGCTTAAGGTGGAAGGGCCAAAAAATATAATAATAATAATAATAATAACAAATTTTTATTAGTTCATTGAACTATTTAATTACATTTCAAATTTTAAATTTTTTCTTCTCTCCTGATAGATAGGTAATTACAATCTAGAAAGACTATTTTATTAGACTTTTTTACATAAAATTTGATTCTTTAATTTTTTTACAAATAGTTTTAAATTACACCTTTTAATTTCATTTCCTAACTTGTTATATTCTATAGCACCACTAAAAAATATTGATTTTTGAGTCGATTTCAAATTTGTATGATCCAAAATAAAGTTATTTTTTCCTCTTGTTTCATGAATATGAACTTCATTAAATTTTGTCAAGAAATTTTTATAATATGGTGCTGTTATATTTAAATTTATTTTATGAATAAAAATCAAAATACGAAATAATAAAAAATTTTCTATATTCATCCATTGTAAACAATTTAGCATTTCCGTTATTTTAGTGTATTTATTACATCCCAATATTATTCTCATTGCTCTATTTTGTAAAATCTGTAATCTGTTTTTATCTTGTTGTGAACATATATATAAAATTGAACTACAAAAAACAAAATGAGGTAAAATAATACAATTGAAAATCATTTTTTTACTATAAATGCTTAAGTATCTGCTTAATCTATTTAGTACTCCTATTTTTTTTGAAATTTTTTTACAAATATAATCCATATGATCATGAAATTTTAAATTTTTGTCGATAATAACTCCTAAATATTTAACTTTAGTAACAATTTCAATAGCTTCGTTATTTATTTTAAAAGAAATATTTTGATTTTGAAACTCATTATACTGTTTATCAGAACTTAGTAATAAACATTTTGTTTTATCAACATTTATTTTTAATTTATTTTCACACATCCATTTATATATATGTTCTAGTATATTGTTCATGTTATTTATTAGAGATATTAAATTACAATCTGAAATATAAATTACTGTATCATCAGCAAAAAAATGATATTTACAAATGTCTAGATTGTAGGCCAAATCATTAATATAAATTATGAATAATAAAGGACCAAGTATACTGCCTTGAGGTACACCAACATTTATACCTTTTTTATTTGACACATACTCGTTACATTTAACTACCTGCCATCTATTCATTAAATAGTCATGTAACCATTTATGTGCCTGTCCACCAATTCCGTAATGTCGTAATTTTTCTAATAATTTTTTTCTATCAATTGTTTCAAATGCACGTTTCAAATCTAAAAAAATAACGGCCACCATATCACCCTTATCAATTTTAAGTTTCCAATCATTTAAAACATATTGTACAGCAGTTTCACAACTATATTTCTTCCTAAATCCTGATTGAAATTTTGATAATATTTTATTTTCCTCTACAAAATCTAATAACTGATAATAGACTATTCGTTCTAAAATTTTTTCGACAGCTACAAGTGTATTTATTGGTCTAAATTCTTCTGGTTTTGATGTATTTTTAACCTTTCTTATTGGCGTTATTGTAGTTATTTTTAAAATTTCAGGGACAATACCAAATTTCAAACTAGAATTTATAATATCCAATAGTTGAATAGATATTTCATTAAAATATGTTTTTAAAAAATTTATTGATATATCATCTGTACTAGATTTATTTGAAAAACTAAAAATGATTTCTTTTAGTTCATTTAAGTTTAACAATTTAAATTTATCAAACCTAGTATAATTTTCTTTGAAAATAAAGTGTTCATTGTAATTTGGTATTGAATCAACTATATGGTTTATGCTTTCTATAAAAAACTTGTTAAAATTTTCTGCAATTTCAATATTATTGTTTAAATTAACTCCATTAAAATTTATTTCTTTATATTCTTCTACTTTGTTTTCCGAAATAAACAATTTTAGAGTCTTCCACATTTTTTTTGAATCATACTTACATTCATCTATTTTTAAATTAAAAAACTTTTTCTTTTCATTTCTAATTGTTGATGTTACTAAATTTCTGGATTCTTTATACGTAAGCCAGTCATCCGCCACATTTGTGAATCTAAATTTATTGAAACATTCATTTTTATATTTTATTAATTTTATAATTTCATTACTGACGTAAAATTTTTGTTTAGAATATAATAAAACTTCTTTTTTAGGGGAATATGTGTCAATTACCTTTCTTACACTATTTACAAAAAATTCACACTTTGTATTTATACTTGGTTCACTAAAATCATAATCGATATTTTTTAAAGAATTTTTAAAATTTGCAGTATCATCCATTCGTTGACGAATAGTAATTTTTTTATTATTTTTAAGGTTTTTTAAAAGAATCGTTTCAACAATACAGTGATCAGTAATTATGGGAGTTGTTAAGCTTTGTGTAACAAAATTTTTGTTATTTGAAACTATTAAATCAATTATAGTCGCATTGTTAACTGTCAAATGTGTTTCTTGATTCACCAGTTGATAAAAACCACTATCATTTAGAATGCATTTAAGTTTTTTTGTATAAAAACTATTATTGTCCTTCCAATTTATATTGAAATCTCCCATAATTATAATATCATTTTTAATTAAAATACCAAAACTTTCATACCATTCAACAAAATAATTTAAAAAATCAGCATGAGAATAATTTGGCGAGTGATAAATACCCACTAACGTATATGATTTATTTAAAATTTTAATTTCGATGTGTAATAACCAAAGGTTATTTGGAATAATTTTATGAAAAATCTTTTTGTAAAATAGATCCTTTCTTATATAAAATATTACACCCCCTGTATGTCGACTGCTGGAATTTAGTCTTTCTATATTATAATTACCTATTTCCAATTCAAAATTTTCAATATCCTCTGTTATGTGGGTCTCCGTAAAACAAAAGACTAAAGGTTTTTGTATCTTCATAAAATTTGTTATTTCATCCAAATGTCCTAACATTCCTTGAGCATTGAGTAAATATATTTTTTCTTCTTTCTTTGAAATAATCTTACTATTCTGATTTAATTGCTACTTATTATTTTTTGAATTTTCTACCTTCTTAATGTAAACTTGACATGATTTTTCAAATGGTGAATGTTTAGTATCTAAATTTAATTTAAATTTTATGTTTAATTCCTCACAATTTGGACATCTTAGATCGTTAAGATTGCTAGTGCAACTTGTGCTTAAATGCGATTTACTTCCACATCTTAAACATACAGCTTCTTTAGTGCATTTGTTGGCCATATGGTTATATCCTGCACATTTGTAACACCTCAAAATATTAATGTGTTCATATACAGCACAAATTGACAAGTCTATACATAACAATCCATTTTTTATAATATTATAGTAAGTATTCTTATCACATTCTATAATAGCCATATATCTATTAACCATTTTACTTATTTTGATTACTTTTATTTCAGAATCTTTACTCGTACAATTATTTTCCTCTCTTATAAACTTTATGAGTTCCTCATTACCTAAATTTCGTTCCAAACCAACAATTTTTATTTTAAATTTATTTTGTTCCAAACTTATGTTGTAATGATTTCCAATATTTTTTCGACTTATTTCTTCAATTTTTTTAATTTCTTCTTCATTTTGACATTTAATTATTAGTCCTCCTTCATTTGTTTGACGGATAAAAGGTATTTTCACGTTTAGATCGGCAGGTTTTAAAAATTTTTGAATATCTTCCTTGGTTTTTTTAATTTCTTGTTTATTTTTTGGGTTTATTATTAGCGCCTTGCTGTTTACGGTGGCATTTTCTTCTATATTTTTATTTTTTTGTAATATCTCGCTGTAAGAACAATCCTGTCTACCTTTATTCCCATTATTTATTAAAAAATTAATTTTTTCTTGTAGTAAAACTGTCTTTTCATTTAGCTCTTGTATGATAACATCTTTTGATTTAATTAATTCTTCTTTTGTAAGTAAAATTTCTTCATATAAAGCTAATTTTTCTTTCATTTCCTTTTTATGGTTCGATATGTCATTTAAGATATCTGTCATTTGATTTTCTAGTAATAAATTTTCCTCTTTTGGTAAATCTCCATTGGAACTATTATTTTTTTTAACTTTCCCTTTTAATTTTTGGCTCATCAGGTCTTCGTTATTTTTTTTTACTATAAAATAACCCTTTTTTCAGTACTTATTTGCAGAGATGATTTGACGTCTTGTCAATATAAACTAACCTGCAATACAATAGGTTATTTTTTTATGATTTTGTAAAAATAAATAAGTAAGATAAAATGTATGTCAGCATAAGCAGAAAATTATTTTCATTGATACCAAATATATGCTAAATTTTAACATTTAACCCAAGAACATCATGAAATACGTTCTGATTTATGAACCTCTATCCTTAAAGTACTTAAAATAATATGCACTGAAATCTTCCAAATCAAAAATTGCAAAATATGCAGTAAAATTTCTATTTTTAACGGCTAACCCTATGTAATTTTAAATCTCGTTAGCACCACATGACGTCATTGCGCGGACCGGACCGAATTGGAAATACGATCGATCATATCTTTCTTTCTTTGTATCATGCGTTAGAACCTATAATCCACAAGACGTGGGTGGGAGTTCGCAGCAATTGGAATCGCCGCGCGTCGTACCGTCGTATGTCGTAGCCATGTCGTACTGTCGTACTGTCGTAGCGTAGCATTAGTTTTAACGTATTTGTTGCGCAGGTCACATCGTTGTTCGGAGTCTTCCAGCTGTCCTGTCTGAATTGGAATTTTATTGATCGTACCAATACATGTTTCAATTAATTTATTTTTACTTTGTATTTAAGTTTTTTTTTAAACTTTGCATGTCAGATAAAGTAATAGAAGATTCTTATTTCGCCCAACTCATCATAAGTATTGGACTTTCTAATCTATGGACGAATTTTACCATCTCAGTAAACCATGTTGCATAATAGATAATAATAAGCAATGTTAAACGACAAGAACAATATCACACTAGAAGCTATTTAAATTTTTGAGAACTATATTATATGCTTTATTAATCGTAGCAAGTAAATATTATTATGATTAATGTCAAGTTTCATTACAACTGCCAATCGGAACTAATACAGTATATAAAACCAGATTACATCCATAATAGAACTTGATAAATACTTTGAGTATTCATAGCAATAATGGCTATAAACACCATTCTATGGCAGCATTACCTCCTATTTCCTATTGGCTAAATTATCGTGATATTATCACTACATAACTGTCTAGCAATTTTCGTTGTCTTACAGTAGGAAAGCGCGTTGCTGTCACATATAGTATTAAACAGTTGTATAAAGAGTATGTGAATTCTTATAAAGAATAGAAGGTTTTTTTTCAGTGCACCATGTGGAAGCGGTAGCAAGGACTAATCCGATTGGTACTAGCCGGCTAGACAAAATAAAGCACGTGAAAATCCGCCAATCGCGGCCTGATTTGAGGATCTGGCAACGCAAAATCCCAATGAGCCAGTAAAAGAAGAAGATATTATTATATATGATGTTGGCGATTTTCTAAATAAAAGTAAGATCCTTCATAACAAACAGTTGAAGTATATATTATGTATTACATTACTGCATTTAACTCGATTTAAAAAAAAATACTTCAACTATTTTGCTCTCAACCTCCTATACGTACTTTTTTTGATGATTACCGATTCCCTTTTATAGCTGCAAAGGTGATCGAATATATACATACATTTTAGATGATATTTTAAGATACGGAAACTATGAAAAAGCTTTTATTCTGATCAAAAAATTTACGACATCCTACTAACGCAGTTATTTATAAATTTTATGACGAGAATATTTCAGTTCCAAATATTTTAAAAAGTTTATGCATTTGTAAGAAGCAGTTTTGTTTTAATGGACGAAGTTTTGACGTTTTGTTATAGCATGAGAGCATACAAATTTAAAGTATTACTTAAATTATAGAAGATTTAAAAAATCGTATCTCTATAATAAACAGTGCTTTGTTAAAAGCTTTGAAACAGTTTGAATAGGTAAATCGTATCCTGTATTGCTGAATCAAGACCCGGTGTGACATCACACTGGACATATTTTGAGAATACATGTTATATTAACGCAATTTGCGTTAAAATAACGTTGATTTAAATATTGCCAGGGGAGTAGTTGTTTTGAGTTAAACACAAACAGCAAGCAAGACACAAACTACGTTTTCAAAAATACTTATTTTATGAAGTTACCCAGTGACGTAGCAAGGGGGGGGGGGGGGGGGGCGAATAGGGCGACCGCCCGGGGCGCCATCCAACAGAAAAATATTTTATTGAAAAAATTATTTTTATACACATTCCCACATCCACAAGAAGTCACGAAAAAATTATAATTTTGGATTTAAAAAATATTAAATATTGAAAAATCGGCCTTTTTACTAATTTTCAAGGTTACAGGGGCGCGGCGAAACATTTACGGATTTTAATAAAATTTTCCACAAATTACTTTTAGATGTATAGTCAGATATTGGCAAATATACCATTGGCAATTTCCAATTTTTCACTTTTTCGGCCCAGCCTAACGTGCACCCCCATACTTCGTAAAGAATTACCCATAAAGAAAAAATAATGGTCATTTAAATTTATCTTCCTCTATAATACTAGCGTGTAATCGGCATGCGTTGCAACCCGCTGGTATAAATACAAATCCGAACAAACCCGATATATTAGTACCCGGTATGCGACTTTCTGAAATTGCACCCGTGCGAAGCCGGGGCGGGTCGCTAGTTATACATAAAAACCTTCCTTTTGAATCACTCTATCTATTTAAAAAAACCGCTTCAAAATCCTTTGCGTAGTTTTAAAGATTTAAGCATATATAGGTAGGGACGGACAGACAGCGACAGCGACTTTGTTTTATATTATGTTAAGATGATACCTAGGGACTTCATTGTTATCGATAAGTTTGCTGCAAATAAAAACAGATGATTGGACTTTACTTTTAAACAATGTACCCACTAATGAAAAATGAATTGGCCTTTTTTATTTTTTTTATTTTATTTCATTTTCAATAAAATAAGTAGGTAATCATAAATTTTTAAAATATTTATTAAAAATTATAGACCAAATTTGGGCGTGGTCTTAAAAATTTTTCGCCTGCGTTGCATTTCGCCTGCAGCGGGCTTTTAGGACACCCCCAATTTAACAAGTCACGAACCGCCACTGGGTAGGGCGCAGAACTACTATTCGCCCAGGGCGCCAAAATGCCTAGATACGTCCCTGAAGTTACCTTATACAGGGTAAAAAACAAATAAACTTTGCATCACATGCGACCAAATTTTAATAGCCCAATTTTGATTTTGTAGAAAAACACACATTTATTATGGCGCTACTTTAAAGAAAATGAATCTGAAATAAAGCATTGTCAAAACTAAGAAGTTTTATGTAGGTTGGTTGAGTCTTAGTTTGCTAAAGTGGTGCAATTTATAAAATATGGGTAAAAAATCAAAATTATCTTATGCAGCTGAAATTTTGCATGTGGGCTAGAAACTGCATTTAAAAACTTTTTTTAATAACCTTTTTTCGATATTTTCAGATATAACCCCACTTTTAAATTATTTTTAGGAAAAAATTAAAATTTGACAGATAATGCGAATCACGTGACTACTATTTTTTTTTTGCTTAATTTTCATCTTGATTGAAGCAGAACTTGATGCCAAAGTCAAATTTCGAATAAAGCTATTAATAAAAAAAAAATCCCATATGATGCGGACTTTATATACTGGTCACACTGTATAAAGGGACCCATTCACTGGGCGATTACTTGGGGTGGAGGGGGGGGGGGGGGGGGGCTAATAAATGTTTAATTATTATGATCTAAATTAAAAACGATCTTATAATTACACACTTTCGTGTTGATAACAATATTCGAATATCGTGTCGTATATTTAAAATAAATACAAATTTATTCACCCCTCTTCTTCCGAAACTTTTAAATTTTATTAGCTGTTTTAAGGTGGCATTCTCAACGTCATTTAATCCACTACCAACCTATAACCTATTTCGCGTTATTTTTGCAAGTTTATTATTTTATTGACTAACATTTAAATAAAATCAGTAATATCGGCACAATACTTAGGTAATATCTGATATATTACAAAAATATCTATTTATTTCATTGCTAATTTTGGGAGAATTGTATAGTAAAAGAACAATGACATAATAATGTTAAAAAAAAATCTTACCCGATATTTTTCGCTATACAATTCTCCTAAAATAAGTTATGAAATTCCTTGATATTTACTAAATATGTCAATTATTACTTATAGAATATCAAGTCGATACTGATTTTATTTAAATTTTGTGTAAAAGCTAGAAAACATAAATAAATCTACGCGAAATAGGTTATAGGTTGGCAAGCATGTTGATACTCCCACCTTAAGGCGATTAAAAACTTCGTAAAACCACTTGCTTCCTTAGCATACATTTTTAATTTTTCGAGTTTCATATCAACAAGAGAAATTTATCTGTTTTTGGAAGTTGGATAATTCACGAAAACTTTCCAACAGTCTATTTAAATTTAAGAAAGGAGTAGCTGTAACGTGGCTGTAGCCGTAGCTGTAGCTGTAGCGGTAGCTACAAGCGTCATACAACGTCTCACTTTTAAAATTTCCCATATTTCCAAAAATAAAATTTCAAAAATTTGATATTAAAACTGTCGGCTTTGTATCTTACTATACCACGTAACCAAAACTGATGACATATTGACGCATATGCGTTTTGTAAACTGCGCTATATGTTAGCCACTGCCAGTGCGACCGCCCGGGGTGCCATATTAACAGGGCGCCAAAATGGTAATTAGAAATACGGGAATTTAAAAATTTACTTATGCAACTACGGCTGGATTGCTTTTGACATTTGGCAACGCCGATATTTGAAGAAAAGGCGCCGCAATTCGATTGCGTCACTATGCTATAGTGGATTTCACCTTAGTTTTTAATGGCCGCCGCTGACACATGTCATTTATAACATTTCTTTTTACAGAACTTAAGGATTGGCCAGGGCCGGACTTAAAAATTATGTGTGAACATGGGTCAATTTATTTGTAGTTGTAATTATGGATGGAAACGAGAATTACCTAAGCAATTTTTAAGATATTTCAAAAAAAAAACACTGAAGGAGAATGGAAATAGGATAGAATATCAGAAAAACAATTTCATTTAATTTTTATTCACTATATAATAAAGTGCTGTTATTTTGGTAAAAACACACTCTTAATTTAGTACAATAAAAAATATACAAGGGGCAGTCGTGAATCTAGTATCATCAATAATTAACTACGTTTTTTATTAAAGAATTATTTTGTTTTCTAATTTGATTTTAGACCATGCAGTGTTAAGTTGAAAAAATCTATATATTATATTTAATAGCTTATTGTTTACTTTTTTATTTTCTTATTCACGGGTAGATATTTTTTTCTTTAGACTAGGTTCTAAAGAGTTTAAAGCTTACAATAGGTCTAACTTTTCGTTGGTTTATAATAAAACAATAAAAGTTTGTAATGTTATCGAATTAGGCATTTTTTTTTAATGAATAAAGAAAAAATAATGTAAGTAGATACTACAAAAAAAGATTTTTGTCCATGCGTTTGCAGAACAGATACCTCAAGCACTCTTCAATACAACTGTATGTAAAACTTATTTTAGCAGAATGGTTCACTGTGGTTTTCAAATTTAATTTTGTTGCAAGTTCCCTATTATTTTTGGTCTTCATCTGACAAGCTGTCGATGTCGTCGTCACCGTCCGAGACATTAATAATTATTTACTTACTTTTGCATAAAAAGAAACACGTCACAGATACACACAGTCCGGCAGTTTAAAACCAAAAAGTCTAATACGCACAAAATATAAGCAAAATGCTGTCTGAAAAATACCAAAAACAATAACCCGAACGATCAAGAATTAAAGACTCTAAGAATTAACAGCAGAATGCACGCGGTGCGCGGTGGTGTGTCGCAAGTCCCAATGCGGCTCTGTGATATTTAAAGAACGCGACGAGACAATCGAATTTATGAAGTACGAAAAGAGATATGCGAGAGCAAATGCGTAAGACAAAGATGCACATACTAACGGCATATACGAGCGATGCTGTGCTTTTGACGACTTTGAGCTCATTGAAGGGCAACGTATTGAACTGTGTAGTGTGTATCTTCGTCATGTACATGTAACTATACGGTCAGTTATATATCCATCTCTTGTTAATCTAGCCAATGCCCGTGCCTGAAAGCCGTTTATAGAATTAGGGATTTTAAAATCACGTGTTGGCTAATATGTTTGACAAGAGAGACGTCAAAGCATTAAAAACTAAGGTGAAATCCACTATAGTGAGTTGTAAGTTGCCACGACATAAGTCACACAAGTCCGAACAAGCAATTTTTCTTTTCACGAATGTTAAGTTCAAGTCTGTTAATCAGTGGCGGTTTCTCCATAGGAGCACAGAAGCACGTGCACCCCCATACTCCATAAAGAATTACCCCATAAAGAAAAAATAATGTTCATTTAAATTTATCTTTTTTATATTCTTACCGTAATATAAGTTAGAACCCTCCTATTTTAACGTACCGTCAAACAATCGAACGAAACGTGGTGTAATAGCTCCCGCCAAGCCGGTTGTCAAGAGCAACCGTATGGCGCGTAGGAATTCATAAGTCGCACACCTGCGTTACGTAGGCGGGGTTTCTGCTGTTTCTCTATGCATCTTTACTAGCAGGTGTGGGAAAGCGCGATTCTAATAGGAAAACTCGCACAAATTAAATGTGCGCCGTTGAGTCGTTGAGTTCATTGCTGTATGAATTTATTATTTGGAGTTAACCTTTATATTTTTGTTATTATTTTGGGGTAGTAAAGACTTATTTTAATAAAGATGAACAGTTTTAATGCCAAAACGACTATGAATGTGGAATATTTGAGAAACAATACATTACAGTTATTTCAAACTTTAATGAAGCTGTTATTGATAAGTTTGGTGCAAATAAAAACAGAAAAGGTGACTTTACTTTTAAACAATGTACCCACTAATGAAACATAAATTGGCCTTTTTTATTTTTTTTATCTTATTTAATTTTCAATAAAATAAGTAGGTAATCATCAATTTTTAAAATATTTACTAAAAATTATTGACCAAATTTGGGCGTGGTCTTGAAAAATTTTCGCAACTAAAATTTATAGATGTATAATTTTAGTTTTAAGATTGTCTGGTAGGGCGCAGAACTACTATTCGCCCGGGGCGGAAAAATTCCTAGCTACGTCCCTGGCCACTGCCATCAGTTTTGGTCGAGTAGTATAGATATAGCAATTCCCTGTGGCTTTTATATGTAAGAATTTTTTTGATATTATGGATATTATCGAAGAAAAATTGGAAGTAAAAAATGACTGGTATACAATTCCCTTAAAATATCAACTTATATTATGATTTGGGCTTAATGTGGGAGAATGAACATCAAATTATTTGCTATAAAAGCGTGGGTAAATACTAGAAGAAATAAGTGGTATTAGAAACATACTTTTATTTCCCACATTAAATAAATAAAGTATTTTTAACAGAAAACGGTTTTATCAGGAAATAAATGTTATCCAAAAAAAGGAAAAAACTAGAGGGACTATTTCAGGTAGAATATGATCGATTATTAGATTTAATAATGTGGTATCTTTTTTATCTGTACCATAAGCCAATATGTTAACATTTTTAGTTAATTTGCATGTACATTTTATTATCCACACTTCAATTAATGTATTGCATATAGTGGTTTTACCATTATTGATTACACTTTTATCTCCATAGATGTAGGTTTTCCGTTTCTTACCGAAAGCACAGAATATATAGCTTTATATTCTGTACAGAAAGCTTGAAATCTAGAATTTTACTAGAACTATTTAGGTAACTTCAAGCAGTGGCGCAACCAGAAATTTAGTTCGGGGGGGGCTTTAACTTAATGCGCCGAAGGCGCTCTTTTGCGCCGCTGGCGAAAAAATTTTGGGTGACACGCTCTTTTTTGGGTAAAATACGTATGATTGACGAGAGCGACAGCCCCCTAAAACTTCTGCAATAATACGCCGTTGGCCCTAACTAAATATTTATGAAAAAAAAATTAGAGATTTTATTTTAATTAGTAAAAATGTATTTAAAATAAGTAACGCATATATTAATCATACTTATACTAAAACAAAACAAAAACCTTATACAATAAGTTGTAAGTAATCACTAATAATACTAAAATTTAAGTAAAATTCTTCGTTTTGTTTTTGCCTTTTCGTCCAGAATTTCTGCCACGGTAATATCAATATCGTGGTTCGCATAAAGAACTGCCAAACCATTTAATCTGTCCTCTTTCGTGGTGCTACGCAGATATGTCTTTAAATATTTTAAATTTGAAAAGGACCTTTCAGATGTGGCGTTTGTAAGTTGTAATAGGCAAAGTTAAAAAAATTTGTAAAAGCCTTTTTATATTAGGAAATATATTGGCATCACATTCGGAATACACTTTGTCCAAATCTTCCTTCAGTTTTTGTTTTTGCATTTTTTATACCACAGCTCAAGTTCAGCTTTTAACATCGTTTTAATGGAAAACTCTTCAAGGAACTCATTCTTGTAGAAGCTGTGAAGTTTCAAAAAACATTTAAATTGACTATCAAAATCTTGATTATCATATTATGGAAAGAGGCATTCAAAATTTTTGAAGGGTTTTTCGATGTTTTAAAAACCGATCCTCGAGATTTGCTATGAGGCCATCTAAAAACGGAATAAAAATTGTTATTTTAAAATACTCAGCAGCGGAATCGGTTTTTATAACCAATCTTTGTGTTTGTCTTGGCGGTAGTCTAGGTACACTGATTTCAATATCGTATTCCGAAAGTAGATCTTGAGCTTCCTTAAAAATATTTTGAAAATTATCATCTGCCAGGCCTCTTATTTCTTTAACTTGATCTGTTACGTCATTAGCTAACTGTAATGCTTAAAAAAGGTTTAAATCGACTGTTTGTAGAATCTTGCGGCATATATTCTTTCTGTACACATTAGCGCGATCACAAATTTGGGACTTATATAATGCTGGCCAGTAATCCAGATGCCTCAGTGGAAGTATTTCAGTCGGTCCGGTCCATTCAGTCAGACGTAGTATAATTTCACTATTGATAACATAATTGATTTAAATTATGTGGCTGAATATAAAATATTAGTAAAAGGCGTGACATGAAAAATTGGTTTGCAATTAAACGAATAGGCTAAGTTTCTAAGCTCGGGGGGGCTGCAGCCCGGCAGCCCCCCTCCCCTGGTTGCGCCACTGACTTCAAGAACCCCCTCCCCTGTTTGCGCCACTGACTTCAAGCACTCTGATTGAACACTGACAAAACTAACTTTCTAGTTAGATACAAGAATAACTTGGATTTTTTGTTTTGTTATGTTTATTTTTGATTTAAAATTATTACAATCACAATATCCTACGGCTTTTCCATCAGATTTGTCGGATTAATCCACGCCAGTTCGATTAATGTTTCAGAGAACAGAGAGAAATCCTAGGCTTATTCGATTGGGACAGAGAATTGGATCTATCTGATCTTAAAAATCAGTTCAGTGATACAGTGATCCAAGGTGAAACACGGTGTTCTTTTGGGTTTTGATTTTGACTTTCTCATTTCATGTTAAAAATTAGTCAGAGAGCAGGGTAGTAGTATTTTATAAAGCGGGAGCCTAAAGAAAAACAATTTAAACACATTTTATTTCCAGTCTTCTTATTCACGTAGGTAGGTACAAGAAATATTATTTACCTAGATGGGTTCAAAAAGACGTAATTCATCCATTTCTACTTCTACATCACAGTTCATTTTCTTGAAAAAATACGTAATCAAAGAATACTAAAAAATACCCAACGAAAATCTAAAAACAGGGATATAATGGAACTATAACCTCCAAACACACCTCCAAACTCTTAAAGTAAACAAAACAAACAACTGATCTGATTTTGGTGATTCTGCAATTTTCCAGGTTCACTTGGAAACACTTTGATGGTTGTGAATAGAACACAGGTCAGATCAGTTAGATCGATCCGGATCGATCTAAACCAGCGAATCGAACAGCCTCTGAATGCCGTTCGTTTATTATATCGGCGAGCAACTGGAGGTAGGTACATATTTTTCGTCGTAGAATTTCGACCGATTGGTAAAAGGATATTTTCAAGAGGAGGGAAATTTAAAAATCTTAATCTTTAAGGGATGAAGAACTAAAAATAAGCTCAATTTTCGTGAAATTTTGTAAAAGTGAAACGTCCCCCATTTTGTCAGAATTGATGGTGCTTAAAATTTGGAACTGTTTCTTCGTGTACCTACTGTACGCTCGCCATTTTGCGACCAAAGCTATGTGAATGGCACCGAAATCCCCAATATTACGACAGTTGCAGCAAAATTAATTTTTATTGCACAATTTTTAGTCTAAACTGGGTTAATCATTTTTACAAAATTTTTGGGTTCGAAATAAAAGTAGAAACCATCAAGATCGTTCTGTAAATATCAATGCGTCAGAATCTTCCATAGTCACATGATCTACAAATGTCAAAAACGAACTCGACTAACTACAGTATGCCGAAGCCCATAAATTATTTCTATCTCTCTCACATTGTGACGTCACGTGAGGGAGTCCAGCTTGCTTAAATGTACGGGGATACAAACAATTTTTTTTTGTATAAATATTGTTGAATATTGGAGCAGTTTAAAAGCCGTAAATAAGATAAATGAATTGTTTTAGAATAAAATTAGGACAAGTGAATATTATTTCTCTTAACATTTACTTTAAATGATTTTGAAATGACGGGACAAATTATGTTATGGACCGAATGACTTATTTATGTAAAAATGTTTTATTTTATAGTATCATACAATTATTGTAATGTAAAGGTAATACTAATGTTTTATTATTGTAAAAAAAAGGGTTCAATTTTTTTGCTACTTGCTTTCAGAATTAAAAAAAAAAATAAATAAACCAGGTTTAGCTGATCACTACATATTACACAATTACTCAATCCCTAACAACATAAAACCCATACACATACATAAATTTGCTAGAAACAATAGCTATCAAAAAAGTCATAAAAAACAAATGTAATGTTGTTAATAATGAAACCGAAATACCTTCAGGCGCTTCCCTAATTCTTAATAGCATACTAATTTAGGACTAAATATATATCTGTACCTTTAGTATCTTCGTGTAGGGTACCCCTTTGGCAATGGCCCGCAAGGGCCGAAACACGTGTCAGGAAACTGATTAAATTTGTGAAACATAACAAGTAGTTAATATTTTTTTTTCTTGTGCAAGGACGTGTTTTTACGTTACTACAACAATCGCACTGAATCAATGTGTTTGGGTCATTTTCATCGACTCTGCATGTGATGCACTTCGTTTCATAGGTTAGCCAAAGTTGATTTGTTGTTTACCAGATGCACTTTGGGTTGTGATGAAAAGCAACAAGTACTAATATAGTAAGGGTCCAAGAGGGGTGGTGGACAAACAAACTTTGAGCCTCTTAAAGTGACAAATATTCAAGAAAATGTAAAAGGAACTTAGACGAAATAATAACAATGTTATAGCATAACCTCAATATGCAAGTAGTGTGCGTGAAACGGCAACAAATAATATCGATTTTGGTGAAAGAAATTCTTAACAAACTCGTATTTTGTTTCACTGTTAGTGAGAAAGCTTTTTAGAAGTGGAGAATATTGTTTTTACTTTTTTCGTCACTGTAAAAAAAGAGGAAAACTTTCGTGTTTCATAATTTACGAGCCTTTCACAATTAACATCTATAATTAAATAAAGTTTCCAGCTTTTTTCTTTTCTGAGAAATTTCGTTAAAAATCGAGATCAAAAAGGTTTTAATTAACTCCAAGCTTGGGCTTTTGGTCTTTATGAAAATGATTGATTCAATTTCCACCTATTTACTCACTTTTTAACACCTTTTCATTTCTTGAAATTAAGTAATTATAAATTAATTCATCCGCTCGCCTTTCCAATGTCGGAAATAATTTAATAATCGCCAATCAACAATTTCTGCACGTGTTAACAGAAAAAATTGGATAAACGAATCCGTACAAATAATTTAAATTAATGAGGAAGTAGAATCAAATTCGATTTAAATTTGGTTTACTCAACCAAAAAAGAAAAGAAAATGTCTTATGAAAACAACTTTTTATATTTAAATGGGTTCTTAGGTGTCTGTTCATCTGTTTATTAGAATTTCTTCATTTAAAATGGTTAGTCAAAGCACAAAACCAATAACAAAATAAAAGGCGATTAAAAATGCTAAAGTTGTGTGTGCTTACTCACAACCACCTTGAAAGAAGCCGTGAAACAGAAACATCGACAACACCGCTTGAATATCCATGTGTCACGTGACTTTTTGAGGTTAGCCATGTTTTAGTATGTAATTTACGCGTGAAGTAGGTGTAACTTTGCGGTTTTTCGTATTAATTTGTATTTTTATACGGTTTATGATTGATATGTAATAGAAAATTTAAGTGACATGATTGCTAAGAACCTCTACAAAATATTAGTGAAAATTTTTGGTGCGCGTTTGCTGTAATAACATTAATAAAGTGAAAAATCCAACAGCATGGCAGGCCCAGGGCGGTTTGTTTACGGGTCTTATAATGGCGGTAGAATTTTATTTGTTTTAATTTTAAAGTTGTGTTTTATGTATTCTGGTTAGCTCTTTGGGATAAACTTTATTGTTTTGTGGCTACAGTTAATTTAATAAATATTGAAGTGTTTATTAAGCTTGAAGGTATAATAATATGTGAATTAGTTTAAAAATATCACTAGTAGAGATAGTTCGTAAGTAGGTAGGATACCACTAGATTCCTAGGTACCTACTTAGGTAAGTACTATTTTTTTTTCTTTTAGTTTGTTGATTTATCAACATGCCAAGCCCCTGCTGTATTCCTGGGTATAACTCTAACTATAAAAGTGTTTTAAAAACAGGTGAAGAGAGTGTATCAGTTTTTCACTTCCCAAAAGATGAACATCTGAAAATTCTAAAGCTAAAAGCCATTTCAAGGGCTAATTGGTCGCCCACACAGTATTCTGTAGTTTGTGCTAAGCATTTTTCTCCCCAGTGATATTTTGTCTGATGGCACCACAAAAAAAATTCCAACTAAATTGAGACTAAATTTGACAGCTGTTTTGTGCTTTTATCCCAATTTGCCTGCTTACTTATCAAAAACTGATCTCATTTCGAGAAAAAGTCCAGCGGAGAGAAACGAGGAACAACAAGAGCGTACCTCTCAACTTAATCAAGCTTTCGAGCAATCTTATAATCAGATTTTATAAAAAGTTTTGCCGATCTCAGTAATTATTCACAAAAAATTAATACTTCTGAATTTTGTAAGTTGTAAAAATTGTAAGTGACTCAAAAATATGTTTTTATAGTTTAGTTTTGACCAATGACTGTATAAAATTGTTAATCAGGTTTCAGTGGACATTGATATGAAGATAAAGGTTTTTTTAAAAGGTAATGAATTGGCTTACAATGATTTGAAATGGATTTTGTCCTTTGAAAAAATAAAAAACTCGCCTATTGCCGCGCGTCGTAATAATAGCTTGTGGATCCGCAACTTCCAACTAATGCGGCGTTGCCCGAGGTCACTGCATGGCTTCTTTTGAAGGCGGTTGTGGTTTACTTCTAATTAAAGAAATGTAGTGAATAATGGCAATCTTTCAGGTTAGTAGTAGACAACAAAAAAAATATTTGTACCTCGTTCACTTTTTAACTAAATAAAAGGAAATTGTTGCGGAATTATCAGCCTTCGTATTATGTCAAATTTTACATCAAAAATAATTTATTGTACATAATGTAAGTATTTTTTTCTTTTGCTTATCATAAATCTAGCACCATTTTAGGCATTTTAATACCTGTAATTCGACAAGGTACGTATGTGTTAAGGGTATGCAAAAATATTTAGTATAAAAAGGCAGTTTTGAACCGGACGTGCTTTTAAATATTTTAGCTTCCTCAGTAGTTTTAATTTAAAAATACAGATTTTAACAAAAATCAATTCGTGGATTTTGTACCTAAGAAGTTTCCTTCGAAAAATGTGTATCTACTCTGATACTCTGACTCTGAATAAAGGCATGTAAGTAAGTTGAAAACAGTTTTTTATTCCTCTAAACCGTCGGGTTGTACGTTTTGTGTCAGTCAGTCTTGGATTTTTGAAGTATACTTATGTTTAATTTTTATTTACCTCTATACAACCACTAAGTGTTTATTATAACAAAGTGTAAGACTGGGTGATTACTGATTCGAAATACATTTTTATTAAATCACCTATTGACTAATACTTAACTTGGCAACTGATGATCATGATGATACTCTTGTCTCGACAAACAAGTCAAGTACCTTCCCCATCAATTGGATTGGCGAAATTAAATAAAATCAGTCATTTTAATAATGCCCTACCCTAGGGTTGCAAACCGTCCTGTGTTCCCAGGACACGTTCTCGTTTTCAGGGTGTCCTGGGTATTTTTTAAGCGGCGTCCTGGGTTTTTTAAAGCGTCCTGATAACGTTCTATTTTTTAAAATTCGCGAGCCATTGAGCCTTTGTTTTAAAACAAAGCAGCAACGTGCACGCTGCTTGTCGTCTCTTTTCGACAACAACCATTTTCGCGTACAAGAGTTGGTAAAGTGTAGGTTTAGGTTTAGTTATGTGGTGGTGGTGTCTCTACCAGCATGCTACAATAAAGTTCTAGCAGTAGCAAGCTTTTTAGTTAATTTATTATAGGCAAACTTGTGGGTGCTTGCTGCACGAATAAAAATTTGTCGCAAAAGTTACCAATTAAATAGGTATTGTATTATTTTATAATTTAACAATAATTGTATAATTTTTATGTTATTTAAACAGTTTTAACTGGTCGTGAGTTTAGGTTAGTTAGTTCCGTTGAAATGTATATAGTTGAATTTCATTGCATTGACTTTGTTTACACAGGGGCGGATGGGCCCACCGGGACACCGGGAAATTTCCCGGTGCGCCGGTCCCTCAGGCACCGATAGGCGCCGCCGCTGTTTGCGAACTTTTTTCTTTTCTTTTTTAACAATTTGAATTAATTTTGAAAATAATCGAAAAAGCAAAAAACCAGAAATTATTAATCAAGAGTTTTTTTGGAGACACTTTTTATAATAATTTGTCTGCACTATGGAAACAAATGAAAAAATATATTAATAATAAATATTTTTTCTACTACCGTGCGTAAAACACTAACTTTACACACTATGGAAGGTGTCTAAAATTTAACTTTTTTTAACTAGTGCGTAAAGTAAATTACTTTACGCACTAGTTAAAAAAAGTAAAAAATATGAATGATTACATTGATATGGATACCTGCATTTTTACTTAAAATTGGTCTGGTTGGCCATGGACAAATGGCGATTTCTGTTTGACGTATCTGAATGTTGACAATTTGTGATTTATGCCAGGTGGTTTAATGATTTTAGGAATTAGTGAAGATTTTAATACGGTAAGTTTTGAGTTGTGATATCAAATGTGTTATATTGTTATGATTTCGTTTAATTTTATTTCAGATTTTTAAATCTCAACATTATGGACAGTGATTTATCGGATTTTGAGAACACTCCGCCGAATATTGCAGATTCTGCACAGGAAGCTACTTTGAATTTGCTTCCCAACAAGTCTCGGTTAATTTACGAGCAAAAATATACATTGTTTATGTGTTGGTGCAAGAAAAATAAAGTGACAAGGTACTCAGAAAATGTTTTGCTAGCTTATTTTTCAGATGAATTAAAAAGCTATAAATCATCGACAATGTGGTCAATATTTTCCATGCTAAAGGCTACCTTGAAAATTAAAAATTCAGTAGATATTTCAACCTACCACAAGTTAATTGCCTTTCTTAAACAGAGAAGCAAAGGCTACAAAGCAAAGAAATCAGGAATATTTGAGAAAAGTAATTTCATCAAGTTTATTTTGGAGGCTCCGGATTCGAAGTTTTTAATGATAAAGGTAACTTTACATCAATTTAATTCTATTGGTAAGGTAAAATATCATATCAAAAATTATAGAAGTTTTACCTTAGTTCTTAATACTTTTAGATTCTCTATAAAATGTTTGTATTTAATAGTTATTATATATTTTATATAGACACGATTTATTATTTTAGGTTGCATTTATTATTGGCATTTCTGGGGCTTGTTGCAGAGAAGAACTGATGAAAATGACAATAAATGATGTTGAGAACAAGGAAACAGTCCTTATTATAAGAATTCCTGATTCAAAAAATGGTATGGAAAGAATTTTTACAGTTCTAAACCCAAATAATTCCATAAATTATTTATCGTACATTATAAAATATATGACATTAAGACCTCCTAATATTGAATCATCCAGATTATTTTTAAAATATGCCCAAAATAAATGTTCGAAACAACCTGTGGGCATAAACACATTTGGTAAGATGCCTTCTGTAATAGCTGAATATTATCTGAAATTGCCAAATCCAACATGTTATACTGGTCATTCTTTTCGAAGGTCATCTGCCACTATGTTGGCAAATTCTGGAGGAGACCTTATAACAGTGAAGAAGCATGGGGGATGGAAATCATCTGCCGTCGCAGAGGGTTACATTGACAGTACACTGAGCAAAAAAATTGACATCGAATAAAATATTAACAAATGATGCTTCCTCTTCTAATTCTACTAGTACGTTTGACAATATTCCTGAAATCGAAATAAGTAATATTACATCAAATTTGTCTTCTGAAGTTTCAACCAATATAAATAAGCTAACTGATACACCATTTACATCTAGTTCTAATGTGGCAGACGTGTGGATTGTGAAGATTCACAAGTAAATGAGCCAAGGATTAACTTTTAATAATTCTAATAGCTGTACATTTAATATTTATATAGTCCACAATTAAATTGAATATAAATCCGTATTTGTAAGTACATATATGAAATTTTATTATTGTTATTGTTCCTATAACTTTTGTTCTTAATATTTTTTAGATAACTCTCTTCCTTTAAGAAATAATCGACCATTTCAATACATAACAGCGACCCTGTATAACGTCCGGTAGTAGAAAAAATTGTGTATGCAATTCGTGCGTAAAGTGCCTTTTTTTTACTCATGTGATTTGCGCACTCGCCTGCGGCTCATGCGAAAAACTTCTCATTCATAAAAAAAATGCTACTTTACACCCTTGTTGCATAAATAACTATTTTTCATCTAAATGTGTTTTAAATGTAAAAAATTAAGTTTGTTTTTAACACGCTTTTATTAGCTTCACCTGTATGTTTGTTTGTAATCGACTTCTTTGAACCCGATTTTCACCCACTTTAAACGGTCAGATTTAATTTAAATTTTTGTAGACTTATCAAGAACCGCTGACAATACAATAATCAACACGCAAAACTTTCTCCTGTCAAAATTTGACAGCTGTCAATAAGTCAAATCGTTTAAAAAAAATGGACTTAATGAAAAAACTATAAGGTCGTATGTATATTGACGGTGGAAAGTTAAAAAAAACTACGCAAAAAATTCTCCTGTCAAAATTTAACAGCTGTCAATATGTCAAATCGTTTAAAAAAATTATATTAATGGAAAACTATAAGGTCGTATGTATATTGACGGTGGAAAGTTGAAAAAAATACGCAAAAAATTCTCTTGACAAAATTTGACACCTGTCAATACCCATGTCAGAATTATTACAATAACCGATAGTAATGAAACAAACGTGGGGAAGTATAGATATTGTCGCTAAGAATAGAGAAAAATTTAAAAAAAAATTCTACCCGTCAAAATAAAATGTTGACTTTTTTTAAAAATTTTGATAATTTTTGTCGTCTGTTCGGGTTTGTAGGTATGTTTGTTTGTAACCGACTTCTTTGAACCCGATTTTGACCCACTTTAAATGGTCAGATTTAGTTTAAATTTTGTAGACTTATCAAGAACCGCTGACAATACAATAATCTACTAATCTAGCTCAATCTACTCAAAAAAAAATCAAACTAGAAAATGAAAAATAAATATAGTTTAAAAAAACTAAAAAACACGCTTTAAAAATTAATCAAACTAAAAAGCGGAAAATAAATGTAGTTTTTTAAAAAATAATTCTTGAAATTTATTTATATATAGGCAGAAAATAATATTGAACGATAACCATTAGTATTATTGTGAAAAAAGCGTGGGTCGCTTTGCGCTATATTTTTCGTTTATCGAGCACATAAAAAATATGTCGTAAGTGGATGAAAAAATACATATTTATGTCTTTTCATTTTTTTATTGGATCGACACCGACGCGGCGCCGTTTCAATTTACTTCCCGCGCCGGTCCGAGGTGTCCCATCCGCCCCTGTGTTTACATTGCGTATTACAAATTACAATAATCTATTGCTCCTTATACTAAAACGCCCTGGTATTTTCACCTTTTAATCCTGATTTTTAAAATTTGGAGATGTTAACCCTACCCTACCCAACTCGCTATACCTCTGTTTAACCAACTTGTTTTCCTAAGTCGAATTTTCTTATACGCGAATAAGGATTATTTTTTAAATAATTTACCTGCCGGCAATTTTTTTTACGGAACATTTCGGAAGTTAAATAAATTCTGTTGCCAAGAAACTTCAATCAATTTTGACCTGTGGCTTATATTTTTCGTTATTTATAATATCGACAGAAAAACTTTTTGTTCGCTTTATGAAGGGCGTCGTTAAGGTCAACTAAAAACTGAAAAAACATTCCTTTTTCCACGTGACTTCACTTTTTCAGTTATGTCAAGAAAGAACCTTCCATAATGATTTACCATTTCCCGTACCCCCTTACCATATCGCGGTATCGCGCATCGACGCATCGATTCGTTTACATATAGGTATGAAAATTATTATTAAGTGGGGGAAAAAGAAAACTCCTGTCGTCCTTCTTAAGAATTTATTAAGCCTACGCATTTCGGCCTAAATGGCCAACGTAACAAAAAAAATTGTTTTTTTTTTATGAAAATGCCCATATCCTAGTAATAATATAATGATAAGTTAGAAGAGTTTGTGAGTTGTGACTTGTGATTGTCGTTCTCCTGGTAGCACGCCATCCGCTTAGATTCAATTAATAATAAATAAATATTTATTATTTAGTACAATGATCTGGTACTTCTAGATGGCCCATATCATTCATAAACTCTATTAAAATGTGTTGACAACATCGTTTGTATGAGAGAGGCGGTGAAGTGCTGGGTGGAGCCGGAAGTAGGGATTACGGTGGATTTACCTTCGAATGTGTCCTCGCTACTATATTATAGACCTAACCAACAAATAACCCAACTTTCTATTTACTCACCTATGAAAAGTAACTGCAATAATTCTGCAGCAGAATTACTATATTCCGAATTCTCGCATACTTGACACTTGCTACATATCTTAAGCCTATAAAAAATTTCACAAAACACTAAAAATACAGCAATTAGACACAAAACCGATAAAATGAAGAAAAGTTTAAACCGCTGTCAAGGAAACACCAAGCGAAAATAGAGATGTTCGATATACATCGAACCTTCACACTATCAGGTTCAGGTTCGACGACCAGTTGCAGCCGGATGGGTCGACTGGAGCATCCCGGTTCCCTGACGCCGGACGAAGTGATGGTGGGGTATTGCAGCTTATGTGCGCGTTCACACTTGTCCGGTTATGGTCTTCAGGTTTAGTCATTAGTCTGTGTAGAGGTGGGCTTAAGAGTTATTTTTGAATCACCGGTATACCGGTGACTGTTATTTTAAATTAACTGTTATTTTAAACAGTTACCAGTTATTTTCAAAAAATGAGATTTACTAAGGTGAAGGTGTCAATTTAAATAATCGACTTTTTATCTTTTTAAATATTTTATTGGCGCCAAATTAAAATAGCTGTTTAGAGTAGTGAAGACGTGAAATTATCTTGTAACTATTTAACACCTTTCCTTTAAGCATCCTGCCAACCAGGACTATCAAATATCAGAGAAATAACGTTCATTGGAAATTAATTATACCTTACCGTTACCGCCCACAAAGTGATATGAAAATTATCCGATTACTAATAATTACCATGTTATTTTTTAATATCCAGTTATTTAACAGCGAGAGAAGGCTGCATGAGCCGGCGACTTAAGCAGCGGCAGTGCTGTGCGATCGGTTGGTATATGAATCACTAGTAGTTGCTTCACATCCTATTACTAAAATAGCCATGTTATTCTTTATCCAGTTATTTAGAAAATAACAGCGTGCAGCGAAGGAAGGCTGCCATGAGCCGGCGAACTCAGTCGGCAGTGCGATGTGCGAGCGCTTGGTATATTGAATAACTGGTAACTGCTTCAGATCATATTTAATCACCGATAGCGACTGTTATTTCTTAATAACCGGTTACTTTTAACCGTGACAGTTATATCGTCACACCTCTAGTCTGTGGTAGTTTGTTTTAACTCTGGCGAGGAAGGTGCGAACGCTTACCTGATAGTTAAACTAAGCATTTCTTTTGGACTGATGCAATTCCTCATTTTTGTATTGTGACGCTGTAAAACTGGCTGTTACTTAGTATGTAGTTCTTCAAAAGACGGAAAAGACATTCTAAAGTAATTTAAAAAAAAAATATTCGTCACTTCTTAATCCCATATACAAAATTTAAAAAGCACGAATCTCGTCACGTTTTTGAAGTAAAGGGTGTACCCAAAGCCCCTTTTACCATTTCTTTGCCTTTTACGCTTTCTATATCCTTTCCTACTGAAAGATGGCGGCCAGTGATGCACATCAGCTGACTGACTATTTTAATTCAATAAAATGTCTTAACGACAACCAATTTGGGTTTCGCAAACGCTGCTCCACTGTGCAAGCTGTATCGAAGGTCATATTTGATGTGGTCGAGAGCCTTGAAAGGGGCGAGCACGTGGGCTTGACTCTGTGCGATCTTAGCAAGGCTTTTGACTGCGTCTCTCATGGTCTTCTAATTGAAAAACTTTCAAGGTATGGTGTTCGGGGTCTTCCTCTCAATCTAATCTCTTCCTATCTAAAATCCAGATACCAATGTGTCCAACTCGGGGAATCGAGGTCATCGTTTAGGCCTGTTGAGAGCGGCGTACCGCAGGGTTCTGTCCTCGGTCCGCTTTTATTTATTGTATATATCAATGATTTGTGCCATTACTTATCCCCAAATAAATGTACTTGTTTTGCGGACGACACTTCATTTATTACCTCCGATGAGGACATTCTGAGTATACCACGGAGCATGTCATCTTTGGAATCTAAAGCCCACGAATGGTTTACAAATAATGACCTACAGCTTAATCTTGAAAAAACGCAGCGTATTATTTTTTCTACCAATAATACTGTTACGTGTGGTAAATCGGCAAAATTACTGGGAATTACACTGGACGATCGATTAAACTGGTCTGCACATGTTAATGGTCTGACAAACAAACTAGCATCCACTACCTTTGTCCTGCGGAGATTAAAAAGTTCAGTTAATCCATCTACCCTTTTAGCTGTTTACTTCGCACTTTTTCATGCTCACTTGAGTTATGGTGTCATATTGTGGGGCAATTCTTCATCGGCCATTAAAGCTTTTAGACAGCAGAAAAAAGCTGTTCGTGTGATTTCCGATGCTGGTTATTTTGACCACTGTCAGCCCCTTTTTAAGAGGTTTGGAATTATGCCACTACCTTCTTTGTATATATACTATCAACTGCTCGAAACCCATAAAAACAAAAATAGTTTTTCCTTAAATTCAAATTTTCATAACTACGCAACTAGAGGCTCTGACTTAATCAGACCTAAAAAATTTTGCTACAAGAAGGCCAAGGATAATTCTATTAATATCTCCCTGTATAATGCGCTGCCTGAAAATGTAAAGCTGCTTAGTCATTCAAAATTTAAATCTACGATTAAAAAATCTCTTCGACGACACTGTTTTTATTCAGTTCGGGAGTATATGGACACAGCCACAGCGGATGGATTGTTTTGATAATTTTTATCTGTTGTGTGAGAAATATTTAAATTGTTTGTTTACAACCTATGTCTGTACTATGTTCTTATACAATAATTATGTTTTAATATATATTTTAGTTAGTTAAATGCATGCGTTTAGAAATGCTTTATATTTTATATATATATATATATATATATATATATGTATAAAGGGTACGTTGTCACCTCAAAAATAGATGCACAACATACGGTGTCACCTCATATATAACGCTGTCACCTCAGATTTTCGAGGTGACAACGTTTTGCGTGCATTTTAATTTTATTGGGTTCGCTGTCGTCATATCTTTCATTTCACAAAAAATCGCTGTGAGGTGACAACGTAGCTCCAGTATCTGTAACCTTGTCCTCTTAGTTCGGGCATATATAATTGGCGCTAGTGTCGCTTTCTCGTTTAACTTTAAGGAGACAGTACGTTCGATGTCACCTCACACCACTCTCGACATATATGCGGTATAGAGGCCATGCTTTGTCACCTCAGAATATTGGCAACATTGCAATTATTTAGCGCTCTGCAAATTTTATCGGATTGTGTGGTAATTACATGGAAAATGTCGGCAAGAACAAAACTATTATTAAAATTGGCCAAGGTATATTTTTTGTAAAATAAATAATACATCTTGTTGAGATTAATTGCATATTACAACTTGCTGTTAAGTTCAACTTTTTAACAATAAAGTACCTTTTAATTTATCTACTTACTTGTTTCTATTTTTTACGGTCTAGTGATGTCTTATGAAGAAAATCTCAGCATTAACTAGTTCTTTTGACTGATTTTATAATAATTCGTATTTGTAAAATAATATAATATAGAAAACTATCTAGCGGGTACTCGCGGCTTCGCTGCCGCAATCTAGTTGTTGTTTATTCGTTATGCGAGCAAAGTCTCATAAATACTTACATACCATACATACTATTCAATATAAACTGTTATACTTACCCATATTATTTTCATGACCAAAGCAAGAAGGTAAAAAAATTACATTGGTGCTCTTCTAATAAGACGTCTTTTATCTTCTAGTTTTGTTTAAAAAATTATACAAAAATGTAAATTTGTTACCATTACCGATCATATTTTGTTACAAATGATGAATGATCTATTGTTGCTGCATTTAATAAAAAAATAACTACAATTCACTACATGAGGAAAGTTTACCCCCAAACCCTCGGGGATGAACGCCGGGGATTTGGAGGTAAATTTTGTGACATTTTAATTTTTATTTAGGTATTTATTAGCATCTTATATTTTATTTAGGTATACTGACTCTCTGGTTTCTAAAATGTTTTCTAAAAATTTTTTACCACCTCGGCACTTGAGGGTAAATTTTTTGGATTTTTCCTCTATTAGAAAAATTAACTACAATATCCCGTAGTAATTGGGATACATTGACAGACAGGGTTTCTAACTGACACAAATGCTAAAATACGTACCTACTTTGCCTATTTTAAAAATTAAGCCTCTAATGGGGAGAAAAACGAGGTCAAAGTTTTCCTTACTTTTGTTATTAAACCCCTTAACTTGAAATATAAACGGTGACAATAAACTACAGTATCATGACATTGAAATTCATGTACAGGTTGAGTCGGGAGGAATGGGACAAACTCTAAGGATGTAATCTATTCATTAAAATAATAAGAAAAAACCCAAATGTTGTTACCCAATATTAGTTTGTTTTCAAATTACAGCGCTAAATAAAATAATAATATTGTTAAACCAAAATATGCAACATTAACATTGTTTTAAATAAAGCATTGGTTTGGTTAATTTTGAAAAATGCCGCCATTGACTTTCAAACATTTTCCGCTTCGTTTTACGAAGGGCGCGCGTGGCTCTTCTAATTTCTTTAATATAGAGTGCAGCATTTCTAATGCATCTAATTAATGCATCCCCAGTATCTACTTTTACTTTGTATATCTCATTTTTTAACCAACCCCATAAATTATAGTCCAACGGTGTGAGGTCTGGCGATCTAGAAGGCCAACTAATAGGACCACCGCGACCAATCCAAACCTCTGGAAACTTTTGGTCCAAATATTGCTTGACCCGACGATCGAAATGGGGAGGCGCAACGTCGTGTTGATAATACATTTTAATTATGATGTTTAAAGGAATCTCCTTCAGTAGTCACATTACATTACATTTTGTAAAAAACTTAAGTAGTAGTCCCTTGTAAGGCGATTTTCCAAAGGAAGAGGACGAATTAAATTATTATCGATCAAACCACACGTTTACTGAAAACCTGTGTTGAAAATTATTTTCGACAATAATTGCGTGTACATTGTCGTCCGACCATACATGGGAGTTCTGATTATTGTTAATACCGTCACGGATGAATGTAGCTTCGTCAGTAAAAAGTATTTGCGGTACAAGATGGCGATTATTAATAATCCACTCACAAAATTGCATACGCTTGGTGTAGTCTCCAGGTTGAAAATTCTGTACACGGGCTGTACATGGTACGGGTATAAGCCTTGCTCGTGAAACGTATTGATCACTCTGTTTTGGGGAATCCCAAACTAAGTTTCAATTTTTTGTGAGCTGGTCGTTGCATCTTCTTCTACTAAAGCTAGAACATTTTCTATTTCTTCTAAATCCTGTCGAATGGCTCGTTCGGATGTTACATTAGCACTTGGAAGGGATCTGCTCTCGCACAGTTTGTTGAAAACTCTGATAAAGGCCTTTCTATTCGGTGTTCTTTGATGTGGAAATCGTTGACGATATTATTCAGCAGCCGCTGTAGCATTCCCATTACACAAACCATAAATAAAAACCATATTGGCGTACTTATTCAAGATGTGATAAATGTATAGCATTTTATAAAATTTAAATGATACAAATCCGAAAGTTAACGGTGAATCAATGTAAAATTTTATACTGACACTATTTATACTGACACTAACAGGATAGTGACAGCACAACAATCAAAAGCGGACAATAATACCATTTATTACAGGAAAGCTAAATTAATTCAATATTTTGTTTTTGCGTTATAATTTAACAAGAAGGAATATTGGATAACAACATTTGAGTTTTTTTTATTATTTTGGTTTCCAGAGGTTTGAATTGGTCGCGATAGTCCTATTAGTTGGCCTCCTAGATCGTCAGACGTCACACCGTTGGACTATAATTTATGGGGTTTGTTAAAAAAATAAGGTATACAAAGTAAAAGTAGATACTAGGGATGCATTAACTAGACGCATTAGAAATGCTGCACTCAATATTAAAGAAAGGCACGAATCAATTAGAAGAAACATGCGCGCAAGCAGAAAATGTTTGGAACTTAATGGCGGTACCTATATATTTGAAAATTTACTAAACCAATGATTTATTTAAAACAATGTTAATGTTGCATATTTTAGTTTAACACTATTATTATTTTAAAGCAGTTACATAGACGCTACAGATTAAAATTAGAACTGATAGTACTCTTCAAATGAAAAAAAAAGCATTCAGCACAAGGTAGTTCTTAATTTGTTTCTTGTAACGATTGAAGTTAAGAGCCTTGATACTAGCCGGTAGGCAGCTATAAAACTTTATTGCTAAATGTGTAGAATCGTTTCTGGATCTCTTAAGATGACAAATATCAGGTACCAGATTGTTGTTGATTCTTGTTGGGTTCCTGTGAAAATCTTCATGTGATCTGAACAGATCAAAATTTTGTTTAACGTAAAACAAACACTGCATAATGTACACACACGGTAATGTCAAAATCTTTAGAACCCTAAAAGAATTTCCACAATCCTCTCTATAACCGGGACCAGAAATAATACATACACACTTTCTATGTTGCCCAAATGCCCTATCAAAATGACACTAATGTCCCCAGGAGAGAATAGCATAAGTTAGACGAAAGTAAAAGTTGCTATGGTACGCTGTCAGTAAAGTCTCCCTGGAAGTCACTTGTACAAGATTCCTGAACATGAAAAGTTGTTGGGATAGTTTTTTCGAAAGATCAACAAGATATTGTTCCCAGGTAAACCCGCATCCAAGTGTACTCCAAGAAACCTGGCTTCTACTGCAGAATGGGGGCAAATAAGAAGGGTGTACAACATTAGTGCTATTCGTTAGAGTAAAATTAATACATTGTGATTTAGAGTTGTTCAGGTATAGACGATTAGCTAGAAACCATTGAAATACATTTTTTTCTGTAGTGTGATAACCAAGATTTTCAATTTCTGAGAAGTGATAGCTAATGTAAAAGGTTGTGCCATCTGCAAACAAGACAGTGTTGACTCCCTCTCCCTGGGAGTATGCGACGTCGTTTATGGAGATGAGAAATAAAATGGGGCCTAATACATACCCTTGAGGCACGCCATGCTTCAGGGATTGTTTTTTGAGTCACATTGGTTAAAGTGAACATATTGAGTACGGTCCGAGAGGTATGAATCGAGGAGTTGAACAGCGTCATCCTAAAACTTGTAGTAGGGTAATTTTTTAAAAATAATGCTGTATGTGATACAATCGAAAGCCTTAGTGAGATCCAGAAATAATGCGATAGTGTCAAGATGCTTTTCAAACCCTTCTAAAATGTTACTAGAACAATGGTCAATGGCTAGAGTTGTGGTTTTGTTTTTCCGGAATCCAAATTGGTTAATGGCAAATAGTTTGTTAGAATCAAAGTGCTTGTTTATTTGATCCTTTCAGATAAGTTCATAAACTTTTGACAATATTGGAAGTAAAGATATGGGGCGATAATTGTTACAGTCGTTGATAGAACCTTTAGTCTTAAAAAAAGGTACTACCTTTGCAGTTATGAATACTTCCGAAAAAGTATTGCAAGCCATAGATTGATTAATTAATATTGTTAGAAGCAGAACTAATATGTTTTTTATTTTTTTAATGATTTTTCTGTTGATTCCATCTGGGTCTTTACTCTTACTATTTTTTTTATCTCAAATAAAGCCACATTGACATCATCAGGATGTACTGACTGAAAATTAAATGATGGGGTGTTTGCCACTGGTATGGATTGTAGATAGTCTTCGAAAGGCCGCGGAGAACTATCAAGTTTATTTAACACATTTTCGCATTAATTTAGATTTAGATTAGAGCATGGAGCATTATTTTTGCTTTTAATATTAAAAAGTTTCCACATAGCCTGCTGGGGTTTACTAGAATTTTTTATGAATTTAAAATTGGCTTTAATTTTTGCGATATTTATGGAATTTGTAAACACATCATTTAGCATTCTGAATTTCTGATCAATATCCAAAAACTCATTGTTAACAAAATCGAAGTTGCATTTAAGCACTTTGAAAACAAATGAATATTGGATAACAACATTTGAGTTTTTCGTTATTATTTTGATGCATGGGTTACACCCTTGGAGTTTGGCCCATTCCTCCTAACTCACCCTGTATAAGGTATGCGTTACAATTTGTTCATCTACATAGCATACGTACTACGCATTCCACGCAGTCGCGGGTAAAAGCTAGTTGTATATTTTGATTGCAATATTCAAAAAAGTGTGCTCTTTCGGGTTATGGAGCATAGCAAGTCTTATTTCAGCAGATCATTAATACATATTAGGTACGTTCACAGAACCATTCCATAAACTTTTCATTCATAAACACCTGATCAGAAAAAAAAATCCGTTAAAAAAATATTTTTTCCTATTTAAACTTGTACACGTAGTATTAAGTTTTGAAAAAATCTGAACAAAAATATGTTTCCCATAGAAACCATGTACACCGTCTTTTCTTTTACCCCTTTAGTTGACTGAAAAAAAGAAATACGTAATTTATCATTTGTAGTTTTATTGGTGCTAAAACTTTCAACTTCCTTGTGACCCTTTAAGTGTTGAATTTTGAAAAAAAATTTCTTAGTTAATCTCTACATTACAAAATTAAGCCACTGACCAAATTTTATATTTATAAAAGTTCCATTCGGCGATGATGAATCAGTCAGTCAGTTACAATATTTTATACATTAGAATAAAATAGATAGATTAATTACTTAAAAAATATGCTAAGCGCTTGACCCGATGAGAACGTTGGAATTTGATTTAGTCTTTAAAATAAATCCTTTATATATTTTCAGTTAACTACTGTGCACGTAGTCACCTCAAATTAGTGGCAACATTGCTTGAGGTGGCAACGTCTGGTTTAAATAAGCATGCTTCATATACAACTGAGGTGACAACTCATTTAACTTATCAACTTTATTTTATAAAAATTTATCATAAAAATCATTTCCCCTCTCATGGAAAACCTACTAAGGGGGTTCCCCTTAACCTATATATGAATTTATATATGCAAAAAAGTGCTTCGTTAATGGTGAGGTGAGTCCGCCTTCCCGACGACCCTGAGGTGACAACTTAACAACCATACGTATATATATATATACTTATATATATATATTTTTATGACTTGCTACAATTTGTAATTTGCAAAAACGTAGTCAAATAAATATGTCTATGTCTATGTCTATACAAATACCACAAAGCTACAACAGCATAACGATCCGCCATCGAAACGTGGACTAAACTTTATTAATAAGGACAATACCGGACCTGATGAAAACCTGATCGGGTCCGGATATTTTTATTTTTACTTCAGGATTCTGTCCGGTTTAAAACCTGACCGGCGAACATGATAGTGTGAAAGAGGCCTAAGGCCTTAATTTTATTCGTAAAATAATTATTTTGCTGTTGTCTCTCGATTTTAATTATACCTTTTTCCTTTGGTTTCAGTTAAGGTGTAAGCTTAGAAGATTAGATTTTTTCACATAAAAATAATATCAATCGCTTAATGTTAGACGTCGTAACCCAAGAACGGTGTGTGAAACTATAACTTGATTGAAACCTCAATGGTTCCAATATTAAAATCAAGTCCGCTTTTGATTGATTGGTAAAAATTATACTGACCAATCAGTAACAGAAGTTTTTCAAAACCACGATTTAAAAATATCCTATTTGCAGGACGCGAACCCTGCTAGCATTAGGGCTATATGTTCGTTGGTTAAAAAGTTTAAATTCTATTAAACATAAATATAATTTTTTTTTACTTTTAGTTCAATTTTAAGGGTATATAATGGAGGTGTTTTCAAACTTTTTGACTGGGAGTAGCCAAGAAACCCACATTGGGGTGGAAAAAATTTTAAATAAAAATGTGTCGATGCTGTGAAAGTTTTTTATTAAAAGGCAGACCTTTTTTTGTCGGTTTAGTTTACCCACTTCACTTTAACAAGGGTCAAAGCCAAAACTGTCAACTTTAAGAAAAGTATTGATTACTATAATTATTTTTGAAATGTGTTACCATTTTTAAAATGAAAATATATACACTACTGGCAAAAGCCTGAACTTACCTTTTAATGTAAAGAAATTAATACACAATGGAATTGGCGCGAGTTGAAAAGAGATCGATCTCAAGGTTCAATGTTACCAAGGGCTAACTTCTGTTCCAGGTTCGAGTCATAAATATTCACCTTTAGATAAGCAAACAATATTCTTAAAGGTGGTAAATTTACAGCCTTGCACATGTAAACAAAACCACACAGGAATAGGCATTCGCACTGCAAAATTATCGTTTGACAAATGGGAAAATAGACAGGTCCGGGCTTTAACATTTGTTTGTGTAGCCTAGGCCTAGTTAGATGTGTTTAAATTGTTCATAAGAAAATAAAATTATATAGTGACCGGCAGAAAGTGCGCAGCATATGGGAAAGTTTTTTATCTTTAAGTTTAGAAAATTAATTTTATTTTAGGTAGGTTCTGCAAGTTCTCAAACCAAAATAACACCCATTAAATCCGGTAAAAGTCTTATGGTATACGAGGTAGGATCAAAAATTTGAAATTCCGCTAAGAGTAAAGTACCCCTCCATCTTTCATTTTAGAATATTTTTTTACTAAGAACTATTGTTTTAATTTCAAAGTTATACCCAAATTTCGCCTATTTTGGACAAAAAAATGGATTTAATCGTGTTTTCTGAATAACCCTGTATAAAAAATAAATGGCAACCGAACAGTACGAAAATAAGATTTTCTGCAGACTTTGTTAGAGATAACTGTCGATCATAAGTCCGATTAGTTTGTTTTCATAATATTATGGCTTTTTAGAATAAAAACATAAAAATATTAAATATTTTTGCTGCACACCGTATTTTATTTTCTGAGGGAACAAGTTAATGTCATCTAACTGATATTTTTTGATTTACATTGAGTTAAAGCATTTCCTAAATAGTTTTTTATACATTGAAGTATGCATAGAGTGTGTCCTTTTGATTTATAAAGATGTATAAATTTATTTTTTTATTTATATTTATATTTGGTTGCTTTGATCTTAAATAGTACAGATTATGAGAAGGAAATTAATTTGTGTTATTATTTTTAGGCTTATTTGGGGCATAAAAAATCAGTACTTCAAGAAACATTATTTTAAAATTATTTAAAATGTGTACAAAATATATTTTTGATCATTATTTTGCGTGACGAATAAAATCCGTTGAAAATATATTTTTAATTTAAATTTTTTTCTTTATAAATCAAAAGGACACTTTCTATGCATACTTTAATGTATAAAAAACTATTTAGGAGATGCTTTAAGTCAAAATAAATCAAAAAATATCAGTTAGATGAAATTAACTTGTTTCCTCAGAAAATAACATACGGTGTGCAGCAAAAATATTTAATATTTTTGGGTTTTTATTTTTATTATGAAAACAAACTAATCGGACTTATGATCGACGGTTATCTCTAACAAAGTCTGCAGAAAATCTTATTTTCGTACTGTTCGGTTGCCATTTATTTTTTATACAGGGTTATTCAGAAAACACGATTATATCCATTTTTTTGTCCAAAATAGGCGAAATTTGGAATTTGGGTATAACTTTGAAATTAAAACAATAATTCTTAGTAAAAAAATATTCTAAAATGAAAGATACTTTACTCTTAGCGGAATTGCAAATTTTTGATCCTACCTCGTATACCGTAAGACTTTTACCGGATTTAATGGGTGTTATTTTGGTTTGAGAACTTGCAGAACCTACCTAAAATAAAATTAATTTTCTAAACTTAAAGATAAATAACTTTCCCATATGCTGCGCACTTTCTGCCGGTCAGTGTATATCAAGACCTGTCACTACTTCATACTTACTGAAAATAAGAAATAACCTGTATTTTACCCCTATTTGGGCATAATAAAATCGTACAATGGTCTTTACTAGTCATTGTATCAGAGTCACTAAAGGCACAAACATAATTCACTACACAAAAACTAGAAATCCATTAATAATAAACACCCACAATCCACAATAGTAAAGAAAACAACAAGAAATCATATGTGTGAAGTTAGCAACGTCATCAGCACCGTTTATGCAGCAACAATTTTTTTTTTGGGGTACGTGTCAATTTTGCCTGTAGCGTTTATAAAGAAATTTTAATTTTTTTAGTGGCGAAGATTGAAATTCTACCATTTGGATTTATCGTCATTAATAAACTACCCCATAGGGTAAATTACCTGCTAAATACGAATTTCCAAAAACCCGGAGGAAAAAAATTACAGGATAAAAACTTCGAAAAGTAGCGTTTGTAAACGAATTTTTATTTTTTTAGTGGCGAAGATTGAAATTCTACCATTTGGATTTATCATCTTTAGAAAACTATACCATAGAGGTAGAATTTCAAACTTCGCCACTAACAAAATTAAAATTCTACTAAACGCTACTTTTCGAAGTTTTGATCCTGTAATTTTTTCCTGCAGTTTTTTGGAAATTCGTATATACCAGATAATTACTAAAGACGATAAATCCAAATGATAGAATTTCTTCGCCACCAATAAAATTAAAATTCGTTTATAAAGGCTACAGGCGGAATTGACACACGTACCCCAACAAAATTTCAGTGCTACACAAAACATTGCTAACTTCACACATATCAAGAAGTCCACAGAGAAAACGTAAAACACAAGAACAAAAATGGCGCGGAGCCTGATCTGGAGTGTATTTTGAAGATGTCGCTTAAGAAGGAAGCCCTAATTATAAGAGTGTTGTGCGCATCCCATCCCTGTAAGGCGGCAAGGCGTGTGACTGGTAAGCTCTGCGTACAAACACATTTTTTCACCAATAAAACTTAACTTTTGTTTGTGGGCGAGATTCCGCTTTCGCTGCGTTCCCCCACCATAGCAGCAATAATTATATACTTTAGATATTAGGTGCTTATATTTAATGCTCTATTTATAGCTCTTGGAAAGGAGGGGGAGGGAGGGGGGGGGGGGAAATGTATTTTCCACAAGTACGCCAGTGGTTGTATGGTTAATGATTTATCTAGGACTGTGTACCTCGACGGTACTGCGACTGCCGCTTCTAGACCTGTGCTTTTTTTTTCGATCTATTCTTATCAATTTCATTGGCTTCGTGTCCTAGTATTATCGGTTTAGTAATTATCATTAAATTTTCCAAAGTATAATAAAATAAAGGAAATTCTTTGAAAGCAACCGTTTTTTCATTTACTATAAAAACAAACTCATCTATCACTCCTGACGCTCCAGGATGAGTTCACGGTTTTTTAAGACTTATAAAGCGAAATTATAGGCACTAGGATATTTTATTATCGTTCGCTGGTTTTCTCCTAATAAAGTCTGAGGACGGCTAATTTGACATAAAAACTGTATTTTTTTTGTCACAAAGCTAAATTTTCTTTTACGACCCCACGAACTGTAAAAAAAATTAGAACATTGTTTGCATATTATCATGTCTTTACCATTTTAGAGCTGTAAATATAGCTAAAATATAGATTGGGGATTATGAAGTAGTAATGTATCTTGATATACAGGGTGTAACTCGAAAGCAAGAAATATAGTTGTTCCGGTTAACTGGAAGTTGATTTTTTTGGGAAGATAATGAAAATTTAAGATAGGGACATGTAAGCCGTTTTGCTCTAAGACGTACTGTTAGAAAGTTAGAAGCTGTCAAAGTTCAAAAATGTCACTTTTCGAGAGTCAATATCTCGGAAACTATGAAGTATAAACTAATAATGCATTTAATAAAAAATAATTATAATTTTATGTGGAATTTAAAAATGTAAAAATATACAGGGTGTTCCATTTGAAAAAAGTACATTTTTTCTTGTTCCGCTTTTTGAGCCACCCTGTATATCATAAAATATTTTAACGTTATGCTCCATTGTCAATCCTATAACTTTTATATAACACATTTTTATAAATCACTTATAGTTTAGGCGCTATCGAAGGCGAACACCTTCACACCTTGTTGACACACCCTGTATAGCTTTATTTTTTTATGATCAATTTAAACACATCCAACTAGGCCTAGGTTACACAAATAAGGTATGAAAATAAAGAGAAAAACACACAACAAGACAGATTATCCCGATGCATGTTTTAGTATACACAGAATATTAAGTGAGTTCTCTGTATTTTATTTGCAACCCTGCAATCTAATTAGGTACGCCTATTTTGCGGGCAATATATTGCATCCGAAAGTTTAAAAGACATTTTTCTCTATACTTATATTATATAAAAGAAAAAATGTAAATACCTAGGTAGTTTATATTAATCCACGGGTCAAGTTCTCGGGCAAAAACTTTTTAAAATTCTTGAACAAGAAATTGTGCTTGAAAATGTTTTACACGCTCCCAAGTTTTTGCCAAATTGTGAAAATCAATACAACTTATTTACCAACTAATATTTGACTTGAGGTTACGTACGCGATAACATCGAAGATTAGTTATTTTGCTGGTTTTGTTTGTTTTTTATATTCGATTTTATAAGTTTTATAATTTATTTGACTTGTTCTCTTCCTTTTGAACTAAAAACACGACGACGAATAATTTGTAAATCGTAAATCGTGCTCGAACAGATTTTGTATTAATTTCTTTACATTAAAAGCCAAAGTTCAGACTTGCCTGTATTATTGTTTTTGTAGTAAGTATAGTAACTAATTTATTTTCTCTATGACATCATTGAAACATAATAAATTATTATTGCTCAAGTTATTAAAGAAAAAAACACAATGAACTTGTAAGGGGCATGGACGCCCATAAGAGAAGGAACCAGGGGAGAGGGGGTATCGCCCCTCTGGATCTTGGAGTTTTTGAAGTGAAAACTTCTTTAGGCGCGTTTAGCACTTTTTGTGGGCACTGAATTAAACTGAGCCGTCACGCGTCAGGCGTCAGACTCGGGTGTGCTACGCTCGAATTCAACTGCTATATTCAATCCGAACTGACCCTGACCCGAATGAACGTTATATGAAAGAGCATGCCGCCATCGGTCGCATTCAGTATCGACGTATCGACGTGGAAACAGTCAGTGTGCGTTGTCTAGACACTCGTGTATTTGATATTGTTAATTTTACCTTGTTGAAGTTTTCACTTCTGTCGTGTGGTCTTAAGCACACACAATTTTTCTTTAGAAGTCACTTTTGATAGGAAAGTTTTTGTTGCCGCATTTGTTTTTGACTGGTTACACTCCCACTTCTTTGGCTCTATGACAACAACTCCTTAATTGGGGACCCTGGATTCCGTAACGGGCATAGGGCCCCCTAAAACATATAATAGACCCTGCCCCCAACGTCGAACTAGATGCCCTCTATATGATAGCAATGGATCACCGACATAAATATTGAATTTTGGACATTATGTACGTCTCTTATTAGATAGACGAAGAAACGTTTAATCCTAGCACTCAAAAGTATACTTAATACAATAATATATGTTTCGAACATCCTTACCTATCATTTCCTACGACCGTTCCATTCCCGTCCAAATTAGCTTCAACCCGTTCCTCTGGGCCCCCGTCCTCTGCTTTTGCCCCCAGGATTGCCGGGGGAGTTCCGTCGTCCATCGACCCCTGTTCGTACATCAGATGACACGAAACCTGACCATGTGTGACATACAATCTCTAATGGGCTCGGTGCCGATGCATGGGGATTTTATGACGGGCTGGAAAATAGAGATAAATTACAGGCACGTAATGTAGCGATGCTATTGTAAGTATACTAGTTTCGTTGCGTTCAAAAAAATAAATAGTTTGTATAACAGGGTCGTGTGCGGTTCATGAAAGCAAGATAATCGATAACAGAACTATAAAAAAGTAGAATCCTTAATAGTCTGTATAATTGGCGTATACCGGGTGTCCACGGAAGGTGGTTCGCCCCTCTAACTTTTTTGTTTTTCAAGATAATGGAATAAAATTTGGGGGATTTGTATACAACATAAAACTGCATTTTTTTACAGGTGACTCAACATTATGGAACTTCCGGTTTAACCGGAAATGACATAAACTTTCGATTTTTAAATGGGACACCTGGTATATTTTTACTTTTTTTGACTCCATATGACATTCTAAATACAACGATGTGTCACTTGTCACTTTTTGTCACCAAGAAAATATTTTTTTTCCAAATTTATTGTATTATCTAGAGGGCTATGAATACCTTAAAATCACTTATTTCAGTTCTTTAATCTTGGGAAAAATACAATTTTACTATTTTTGGTCCAATGCTATGTGCTATGTTAAAATTTAGTCTTTAAAGTTGTATAACTTATTTTTTTTAAATGGCAACATGGTGGCTCGTCGGGTTAAGAAAAAAGATGATTTTATTACGATTATTTTGATACCATACACTATTAGGTTTTAGAGAAGCTGCCATTAAAAAACTTTAAAAAGTTATCTTAGAACTTTCCTAAAATGAAGCATCTTTTGAGAATAAATTTAGATTGGTGACAAAAAGTGACAAGTGACACATCGTTGTATTTAGAATGTCATATGGAGGCAAAGAAAGGAAAAATATACCAGGTGTCCCATTTAAAAATCGAAAGTTTATGTCACTTCCGGTTAAACCGGAAGTTCCATAATGTTGAGTAACCTGTCAAAAATGCCGTTTTATGTCGTATACAAATTCCCCGAATTTTATTTTATTATCTTGAAAAACAAAAAGTTAGATGGGCGAGCCACCTTTTGTGGACACCCGGTATATGGCATTATAACAAGGGGGTATTGGTTTTTAAAGGTTGCCATCCACTAATTTGAGTTGGCTGCATCATTCCAACTGACTAACTTCGTAGCGATCGGCGCGCGCCAACTTTGCAAATACAGGGTTATGTTTTGTTTAGCAAAAAGCTACAATTAAATATTTTTTAATACATTTTTTTTAACAAATTTTTTGAGATTTACTTTTAAATTTTAAAACTCAACGTTCTTTTAACAAAAACAGACAGAAAAGTTAAACAATTTGCCAATTTTATCAAATATTACGTATCATTTTGTATTTTAATTAAATGTTATTTTAAGGTTTTTTTTAAGTTTTAATGATATTGGAGATTTAATAGAATTTTCCAAATTATTATATTCTATCAAACCTTTATGAAAAATAGACTAGAGGCTAATGTTTTAGACACTCTTTCCACATAAATATTTTGATTAGTTCTTGTTTTATAATTATGATGGTCATAATTAAAAGAACAAAAAAAATTTAAACAATCAGGCAATAAATCATTTTTAATTTTATGTATAAAAAGATACATACTAAATAAAAATTAAATTTCTGACATTCAACCAATCAAAATTTTTAATTTAATTTTTTTTTTGTATTTTTATTACAATAATTTATTTTTGTATTTTTATTACAATTTAAAATTATCCTCATTGCCTTTATTTTGTGAAATTTGTAATTTATCAAATATTTCCTCATTAGCACAATATAAAATAGAAGAACAATAAAGAAAATGTGGTAATACAGGGTGACGCGGATCTAAATGAACATACTTCAACACAAGACAAAGAATACCTTGGGGGTTCTTAATCACCCATCTTTGATAGTTCAATTGTCGATAGTTAATAAGATACAGGGTCTTTTATGAACTTCAGCAATTTTTTGTTCTTGTCATATTTTTTAATGCACTCCGTATAAAATTTTCATATTGGGTCAACATCTGTAACCTATCTGTCGCTTAAAATTGCAGTATCAGAAAATTTTAAATTCCAGGCCTGTATTAAAAAAAGTTGACATTTTCAATTTTTACATTTTTAACACCCTGTAGATCAATTTTTTTAAAATATTATTTTTTTATTGGAAAGAGCATAAAGAATTGACCCTAACGGCATAATTTTCAAAGTTCCCGCACCCATCACTTGATTAGAATAAATGGTTGTTTTGTAAAAAATTTCAAAATGGTGCATATTTGGAAATTAGAAATTAAGAAAATAACAATAAAAAAGCAAAAACTGCTTCCGAAGTAAAAAAATAAATGTACTAAACGTTTAATAGTTTTAACGAGACTAAATTTTAGGGAACAACACAACAACAAATAACAAAGTAATAATAATAATAACAAAACTGCAAGTTAAAATCGACTGCTTAAAATCTAATACATAGAAAAAGTTTTAGCAAGAATTAATTTTAAGAGCACTTTAGCAGAACACTGTTATTTAAGAAGCTGTTCAAAATGCCCTCCATTGGCTTGTTCACATCTTCGTCTTCTGATGTTTAAATTTGACACTGCTTTTCTAATTGCGTCTGGGTTATTTTTTATTTCCTGAAAAGCATTAATAATTCGTTGCAAAAGCTGCTCCCGCGTGTTGATTTCTTCTAAATAAACCAAATTTTTCATATTCCCCCAGAAAAAAAATCCAAAGGATTAAAGTCCGGCGACCTGGCTGGCCATAAATGGGGCCCTCCACGGCCTATCCATCTGTTAGGAAACATAATATTTAAAAGTTCAGATACAACCCTTGCAAAATGTGGTGGGGCCCCATCATGTTGAAAAAAGAGCCCTCTCACGTTAGCATTTTCATTCTGCATAAGTCCTGGCAAAATGTTTTGTAAAAAATTTAAATATTGATTTCCATCTAATCTTTCAGCAAAAAAGTGCGGCCCAATTAATTTATTATTTATTATACCCGCCCAAACGTTTATGGAAAATTTGTGCTGCGAATGCGATTGTCTGATGGCATGGGGATTTTCTAACGAACATACATGGGAATTCTTTGAATTATTTACACCATCTCTGGTAAATTGTGCTTCATCGGTCCAGAGGATTCGATAAAGACTCCTTTGGTGTCTACTGAGCCACGGGCAAAAGAGTAACCGGTTTGCATAATCGCCAGGTTCCAATCTTTGAACTTCTTGAACATGAAACGGATGCAAGCCTTCCTTTTGCAGTGTTACATTAATTCTTTTTTGCGGGATTCCTAGACGTGTCGCAATTTTTCGAGTAGATGTTTTGGGATTATCTTCAACAAGATTTAAGATATCTTCTTCCTCCTGAACTGGATGTCGTATTGGTTGATCAATATTATTGTCAGTGGAAAAATGTCCATGTTCTCCAGCAAATAAAAATACATTTGCAAATGTTTTGTGATATGGACATCTTCTACCCGGAAATCGCCTACGATATTCCCGAACAGCAGCTCTTCCATTACCGTTACAAAAACCGTATACAAAAATAATGTCGGCATATTCGGCATTTGAAAATTGGTAATGCATCTTCAACAGAAAATTGCAATAATTGTTAACCGAATACTAACAAAGGTCAGACAACTGTCACATATCTGATAGTGACTTGAATTGTTGCTATGGAACAGTAACTCGATAGTCTTTGGTTTGTTTTTAAATGAGGCAAAGCCTACTTTACAAAGTTTGAAATTTCTGACTGTAATTTACGATTTTTTGTCGATGTCTAAAAAGCAATCATTATCATGCAGTTTTGTTATTATTATTATTACTTTGTTATTTGTTGTTGTGTTGTTCCCTAAAATTTAGTCTCGTTAAAACTATTAAACGTTTAGTACATTTATTTTTTTACTTCGGAAGCAGTTTTTGCTTTTTTATTGTTATTTTCTTAATTTCTAATTTCCAAATATGCACCATTTTGAAATTTTTTACAAAACAACCATTTATTCTAATCAAGTGATGGGTGCGGGAACTTTGAAAATTATGCCGTTAGGGTCAATTCTTTATGCTCTTTCCAATAAAAAAATAATATTTTGAAAAAATTGATCTACAGGGTGTTAAAAATGTAAAAATTGAAAATGTCAACTTTTTTTAATACGGGCCTGGAATTTAAAATTTTCTGATACTGCAATTTTAAGCGACAGATAGGTTACAGATGTTGACCCAATATGAAAATTTTATACGGAGTGCATTAAAAAATATGACAAGAACAAAAAATTGCTGAAGTTCATAAAAGACCCTGTATCTTATTAACTATCGACAATTGAACTATCAAAGATGGGTGATTAAGAACCCCCAAGGTATTCTTTGTCTTGTGTTGAAGTATGTTCATTTAGATCCGCGTCACCCTGTATAATAGTATTAAATACAGTTTTTTTTAGAAAACAAACTTAAATTAGAACGGATTCTTTTAAAATAACCTACTGTTATCTTAATAAAACAATACACCTTTTTTGAGACTCATTACCTTGTTCAAAGAGATATCCTCTGCCGCATTTTTCTCACTATCACACAATAATTATGCACTAAACATAGTGGCTTCGTTAATACCTATTGTTTTAAAACTTTATATATCACAAAAATATCAACAAATTGTTCAACAAAACGAATTAACATCACAATAAACAAGCGAATAAGTTAAGAACAATAGGCTGTGGTTTGGCAAGACTTGTGTTTTTGGTTGAGGTTAATATAATTTCAAAAGGTTGCCAATTGTTTTCTAGGGCAATTTTATCTTTAAAAAAAAATTAAGAAAAACTTTTAAACATAGCGCCCTCTGTAAAATAAAATACGAATTAGCGACCATCAATAAAATTAGTTTTTTTTATTAAGCATGAAATTATCTTTTAAACCAACCGAAATTTATTAAAATTGCTTAAAAAATGTGAAAGATGCAGTACTTTTAGTAATAACTTATTTACCAGCTTCTCCCGCTCTTATGAATTTATAAATGAACCAGGCATGAATATCAATAATAAATTTACTCGTTTTAATGACACACTTCAGCAGGCTTTTTTGAGGGCTTTTCCCGAGAGGACATTTAAGGTTAGATCGGATCAGCCAGGTACCGCTTCTTGGTTTACGGATGAACTTAGGGGTATGAGGGAACATTTAGGGCTTTTGGGGGAGCTTAGTAGACAATATAAGCAGGCTGGGCTTATTCAGGAATACAAGAGGTTTAGGAAATCTTACAATATTGCTGTCAAAAGAGCAAAAATCACAGCAAACGACCGTATGATAAATACAGCTAAAAACCCGTCTAAAGCCATATGGAATATAATAAATAAAAAGAGAAAAAAAGATAAAAAATCGGACAATATTCCTATCATATCACCTGATGAGTTTAACAATTACTTTTCTAATATTGCTCACAAAATAATAAAGGAAATACCTGAGACCGACGTTGATCCATTGGGAAGGCTAAGGGAAAATACAAATTACTTAGAAAACAACTTTGAGTTCCGGGAGATGACTTTTAATAAAATGAGGGATATAATCAATCATATGAATAATAAGCGTAGCAATGATATCTTCGGTCTAAATATGGTACTAATTAAAACAATTAAAAACTTAATAGTAACGCCACTAACAAAGCTAATAAACTTATCTTTTCGAGAAAGTACTTTCCCGGATGTCCTAAAGCAAGCGCTAGTTATACCAATCTTTAAGCAGGGGGATAAGGAAACACCATCAAATTACAGGCCGATATCGTTGTTACCAGTAGTATCTAAGATTGTTGAGAAATGTATGACAGTGAGAATGGTGAGCTTTATGGAGGAGAATGGTCTTTTCTCGGATAGTCAATTTGGCTTCCGGAGGGGTAAAAGTACAGTGTATGGGATTCTGAACTTAGTGGACAGAATAGCGAGATCGTTTGAATGTAAAGAGTATCATGCTGCACTGTTTTGTGACTTGAGTAAGGCGTTCGACTGTGTGAGCCATGACCTTCTCCTTAGGAAGCTTGCTTTCTACAGTTTTAATCGGAACAGCATAGCTTTAATAAGGTCATACCCATGATACAAAGAAAGAAGAGATATGACATTGCGCATGTGGGCGGAGCCAAATCGACAGCCGCTTACGTCATGTGGTGATAATTTTCTGGCGGGCTTCGTATAACCTACGTTTGGTTTTATGTACTATTGTTATTATTTGTTATACAGAAAGAGGTTTTTAGTCTTTTTTTGGATTATTATTGTTGTTTGTTAGTGACAATTAGTTGTTAATATGCGTTGTGCAGTGGCGTTATGCATAAGTGACAATATAACAGCTTTTACTTCTTATAATTATCTGCAAAAGTATACCTATACATATTTATGATACAAATCAATGTTTAATATTTCAAATTTTAGCTTAAAAAACGTGTTCTCTTCCTCGTAGGTGAGATAAAAAAGTTTAATTTGACGAAATTGGTTTAAAATAATAAACTGTTGTATGTGGGCCTTATTTTTTAATAATTGTTAATGTACCTCTTATACTATTATGATAATTACCAGTCCTAGTATATTTTTTTAAATGTCTAAAGGAGTTTTTTACATCCTTATCTTTGGTCAAATTATAGTCAAATGCAGTGGCGGACTGGAGCGGGTGGCCGGGTGGCCATCGCCACCGGGGCCAGAAGGCCTTTGGGGGCCAATTGGTCCAAACATTTAAACAACATTTTTTTTTTCAAAAAATTTTCTTAATGAGGGTTGGGGCCATAGAGGCCATGTAGCCACCGGGGCCAAATGATTCCAGTCCGCCCCTGGTCCAATGTTAACAATATAAATTTATAAACAGACATCTCCAAAAATATTATCGTTACCTATTGCATAAAAAAAATCTTAATAAGCAAATTAATTGATTTTGGCCATTTAAGGCTCGAAACTGTTCTAAAAATGTTTAAGACTGCACATTTGTACATATTTTTTTTTTCAAACAATTTATTGCTTAAGGTGGAAGGGCCAAAAAATATAGGTTATTTTTTTATGATTTTGTAAAAATAAATAAGTAATTGTAATAATTTAAAAGATAAAATGTATGTCAGCATAAGCAGAAAATTATTTTCATTGAAACCAAATATATGCTAAATTTTAACATTTAACCCAAGAACATCATGAAATACGTTCTGATTTATGAACCTCTATCCTTAAAGTACTTAAAATAATATGCACTGAAATCTTCCAAATCAAAAATTGCAAAATATGCAGTAAAATTTCTATTTCTAACGGCTAATCCTATGTAATTTTAAATCTTGTTAGCACCACATGACGTCATTGCGCGGACCGGACCGAATTGGGAATACGATCGATCATATCTTTCTTTCTTTGTATCATGGGTCATACCTGATAAATAGAACCCAGTGTGTGAGAGTGGGGGGAGTGGTGTCTGGCAGAGAGGAGGTTACGATAGGTGTACCCCAGGGCTCGGTCCTGGGGCCCATACTTTTTTTAATATACATAAATGATCTGCTCATGAATGCACTAAATGATCATACCATCTTTGCTGATGATACCACTGTCTCTGTCTCATCGGATACCCTGGACGAGGCTGTGGAGAGGTTGGGGGTAGCGCAGTCGACTGCAAAAGACTGGTTTAGCGCGAACAAACTACTCCTGAATGAAGCAAAAACAAACAAGCTTGTATTTGCACTTCGTGACACGGAAAACCTGAATGAAGATACACCATATGTTAAGTTCCTAGGAGTCCAGCTTGACTCAAAGCTAAAATGGGACAAACATATAGATCAGGTAGCAAAAAAACTTAGGAGTGGTTTGTTTGCGTTACGCAGTCTGGCCGAACAGGTCTCTGGGGGGGTGCTGCATGCAGCCTACCATGCACTGTTCCATTCGGTAATGGTGTATGCTCTGCTCGTCTGGGGACATGCCCCTCAGTGCGCTAGAGTCTTTGGTCTGCAAAGAAAGGCTGTTAGAGTGATGGCTGGTCTGGGATATAGAGTTGACTGTAGGCAGTCCTTTAAAGAACTTGGTATTCTGACTCTACCATCTCAGTACATTCTGGAGAATTTACTATATGCCAAGATCAACCTAAACAATTATAGGATGCACAGTGAGATCCACAGCTATGACACGAGATTTTCAGACAATTATGTTCCGGAATACTGCCGATTGAAGAGATGTCAGAGTGGCCCTGGATACCTTGCAATAAAATTTTTTAATTGTCTTCCACACAATCTAAGAAACCTACCATTGAAGGAATTTAAAGCGAACGTAAAGAAATTGTTGATTAATGGGGCCTTCTATACATTTGAAGAATTTTTTAATTGTGAATTTTAACTTGTTTTATTGTGTTTTGGTCTTATTTTAAAAATAAAATGGTTTTAAAGTGTTTTATCTTAAATATAATATTATTAAAATATATGACGTATGTAAATGCATTAGCATGTTCACATGAAAATAAATGATTTGATTTGATTTGATTATTGGAAATACGAAAAAAATGCTTAGGACCAAACTGTCACAAAAATGGATAAGCTTTCCATTCCCGATATCAAAACAGTACCTTAATGGAAGAAATAACGAAATATTGAACAAGAAACGCAATGGCGAAGGCGTCTATAGCGTTTGCTCTTAATCTCGAAAATTAAAAATGCTTGACAATCTATAAATAACACTCCCAATGGTTAGCATATTGTTTTTGAGGTATAAAAATACAATCTTTAGGTAGTTAAAAAAAACTTTTTGCTGTTGAATGAACAAATAAAAAACACGTGTCTTGCGAATCCCAAAATAGGTTCCAACTGGTCTGGTTATATCGTTTGGGTGCGTGATCTCTCAGCTGTAACAAATGGAGGGTGAAAACTCTTAAAGCACAAGCAAATTATCGGTCTCTATTTCTTTTATGAGTTCAGTCATTCGAAACGGTCTTTATTATTTCATAATGTTGAGGGTCAACCTATTAATACCGTGCGAGCAAAAATTATTTGCATCAAAGAGGGCCTTGCATCTAAGGACGTAATGCTTAGCCGCAGAGCTTAATACCTACCTGTTGGGTGTCAGTAACTACCTGAATTAACAATCAATCAGTTATTCCGTCATCTTTGACAGTGGTTACAAGTAATTTGATTCATCGCTAATTTTTCCAATTTCTTGAACAATTCACACAATGGGCTTTACGGAACAGTACAAAACATTTATGGTTGAAGCGTATTTTCGAAACGGGCTTAGAGTAAATGGTGAGTGGCAATACAATCCGGGTTTGTGCATGGACGATTTTCACGAACATTTTCCTAACGTTGCTTTTATCGCTGGGGATTTTTCTCATTGCCTGAAAAGAACCGTGGCTGTGTTTAGGGAAACAGGTTCTATACAACACAAAAAGGAGCAGGAAGACCATCTGTAAGAACAGAAGAACTTGTTGCAAACGTTCGTGAAATAATGCAAAATACGCCAACAAATTGTATAAGACGCCTGTCTCAAGAAGTGGGAAGATCTTATGGAACATGCAGGACTATTCTTAAGAAGCAGCTAAATTTATTTCCTTATAAAGTGCAAGTATTCCAAGAAATACAAGCCGCAGATTTTGAAAGACGCAGGAATTACTCTCAATGGTTTAACCAAAATTTATTGGAAAGAAATGATTTATTAGACCCCACATTTTTTTCGAATGAAGCCTGGTTCCACCTCTCCGGTTATGTGAATTCCCAGAATACACGCATGTGGAGTAGTGAAAATCCCAATTTTTTGAGTCCACATTGCACCCTCAAAAAATTGCTGTCTGGTTAGCTGTTTCCCGAAGAAGAATTGTTGGTCCTATTTTTTTTTTCCATGACACAGTTACAGCACAGCGGTATAGAGACAATATTTTGAATCCATTTGTGGAGCAATTACTTGACGACGAACTACGTTTTGCGGTGCAACCGCCCTTACAGCCGCCGAAACTATTAACTACTTCCGCAATTTTTTCGACGACAGATTGATCAGGTTTCGATTGGACTTTGAATTCCCACCTAGATCACCTTGTTTAACGGTTATGGATTTCTTCGTTTTTCCTCATTTAAAGAACACTATTTTTAAAACACTAGTTGCAAATTTAGAACATTGCACAACACACAATTGTTGTAATTGTAGTTAATTGTAACTAATTGGAGTTTTAGAAATAACGTTCATTTTAGCCGTTAGTAACTCATTTTTATTACTAAAATGTGAGAAACATTTAATAACAAATTAGTTATCTGAAATCCAATGTCTTTATAGTTCTAAATTCAAATAAAACTTTAAAAAACATATTTCCGATGAGTTTGGTTTAACAACAGAAGTTGATTTTACTTGTTAGTAACTAAGGTTTATTACTAAAATTTCAAACATTAAAAACATTAATTTGTTTTCAACCATAACATCAGAAATTACATGTCTACTCTACATAGTTTCAAATGAAACTTAAAAAAACATATTTCCGATGAGTTTAGTTAAATTTTTGATGTGTCTCTTTTAGCCCCGGTGTTCGATATGTAAAGCAAATTGGTTAGTATCAATAAAAATTATAAGTTAGCAACCAAATGTATTTTGATTTTATTCTTAGTGACTTTTACCAATAGATATAAAGCACTTCATCAGGGAGGTATCCTGGGATACCTAATCTGAACTTCGCCTTTTTCTGAGGACCATTATTTTAGTCTTAACAAATATGTATACATATAATATGTACTGTGGAAGTCAGAAATAAAGACATTAATTATTATTATTATTATTATTTTTGATAAAAAAATTATCACCTATTAATTTCAATAAGTTAATAGGAACTAACAAAATTATCGCGAAAATTTCATAACTTTATTTTCAACCAATCAGAAGGCTCCTTTTTGTTTACGTTGCTTATAGCAACGGGAGACTATCACGATAGTCTATAGCCTATTAACCTAATGAAATTAATAAGTGATCATTTTTCTTCTCGGCTTAATTTTAATTCAAATGTCAAGTCATTTCGAGTGACAGGTGAGACAAACCAGCAAGTAACAATCAGGTTTTTAGTCGTACCCGTGATATTTATTGTTACAATAATATTGTGTAAAAAATGATTCGTTTTGGTAATGAATCAGCAAGTTCGATTGCTAAAGAAATTGAGCAAAAGTTGATTTTACTTGTTAGTAACCAAGGTTTATTACTAAAATTTTAGGAACATTAAAAGAAACTCCAATTTATGAAATTTTCTTACCGAATCTTCCACGCAGCAGAATTAATTCCCGATAATTTTTTTTCTCGGTTTCACTCATGTTTTTGTTGATAGAAAATTTCCCTCGTCTTCGACTCGGGATAATTTTCTATCAACAATACCATTCGTGACCTCAAAAAAAATTATCGGTAATAATTCTGCTGCTAGGGAGATTATAAGTGATAATCTCCCGTTGCTATAAGCGACGTAAACAAAAAGGAGCCTTCTAATTGGTTGAAAATAAATTTATGTAATTTTCACTTATAATATCACAAGAGCTTAAATTTCCAGGAATAATTTAAGCTCGCGTGGGATTCGGTAAGAAAATTTCACACCACTTCACAACATAATTTGGAAAAAAAATTATTAATCAAACTTGACATTTTAAACTAATTTCACTGCTTGTCAAGTTGGCCAGGGTATTTTGACATAATATTTTGAATTGTCATTTTTGTTTAACCGGTTCTGTCACAAAGCTTAATAATTACTAGGTATATAGTTTAAAACGTCTGTACGTTGAGTGTTGAGTTTAATAATAAAAAATACATTTCTACCACCTTTAGTAACCTAAAATTATGAAAGGGCGATAGACTGAACTAATACCCATCTGTGTTATAGCATTTGGTGTAACTAAAGTTGGTATTTTTTTTTATTTAACGAAATATGGTGCATATACCTATATGTTTTTTTTAGAATTTATTTCATGGTGACCTAATATACTTTAGCAAAAAGTACATTTCTACCACCTTTAGTAACCTAAAATTATGAAAGGGCGATAGACTGAACTAATACCCATCTGGGTTTTAGCATTTGGTGTAACTAAAGTTGGTAATTTTTTTTTATTTAACGAAATATCATTATATATATACCTATTATTATGTATATATATTTTAGAATTTATTTCATGTTGAACTAATATCTTCATTGGCAAATCTCTAATGATATACACTAATAAACAAAATAATAACGAAATAAATTTAATTATTATAGGTTATATAGACATCTAATTAATTCGTCACCTTCCTATTCAACATTAAAAAGAGAGGATGGGTTAAAATTCAAGCAACATTTAAATCTTATGTTTGTACATCCAACGTTTGTTGAAATATAAATTGTTAATGCATAATAATTAAACAAATTTGTGTTTTCTGTTTAATGAAACGTTATAGCGAATCATAAATAATAATGTTACATAATTCAGATATTTTGCATTATTCACAGGTATATTGTACATTATTTAATGGTTGTAGATCATATGTTTACCTTTTCTACTGTCAAAAAATTTCCACTTAAATATCGTGCCGCCTCGAAAAAATTTCCGGAAATTCTTTTAGTTGCCATGGTAACTAGTCATAATTAAGGTATCTTATTGGTTAAAAAGTACAGGTGTGAAATTTTCATCCATATTCTTCAAGTTCACCATTTCGTCGAAAAGCTTAATTTTTATCTCTATTGGACTATTTCTTCAAGTTTTTATCTCTATATTTTGACCATAAATAATATAATAAGAATGATATCACGTACGCACGCACGCACTTCTAGTCCTTAGTTAACCCCAAAAAAAACTTTTTCTTATTAAATAAGGAACAAACTAACGAAACTGTATGCCAAATGGCAAGATAAAAAGTAAAAGTTCTTTATTAAACTTTGGAGAAAGATAGATCGTCTGGGTCGTAAGAAAGTATTTTTCTTGTCAGTGTTTCTGTCTAGGTCGTTTGGTATAATATTACCGATTCGTTCGTGCACCTAATGGTTTTATCCATTTCGTTAAAATTTAGCGGAAAACTCAACAAAAATAGGGAAAAACACGAGGGTAGATATGTAATTCCCTTAAGTAGACTAGTACGGATTTGTCGGCAGCTTCGCTCGGGATCTCCTTCGCTCGACGAGAGACTCGTCAAGAGCGAACACACCCGAACATTATTTTCGAACAAAAACACACTTAAACACGCACAGTGTTTCAGTATAAATAGAAGTAGAGTAGTATCCCACAGACTGCAGCTCTAAACTAGGTGGCATAATAATTACCACTAATCGATTCCCGTAGTAACCTACCCAAAAATTAACTAAATATTTTTAAATTTTCAATTTTTGATTTTTTTTAAATATCTTTCTTTGTACCGTGCGATAAAAAAAATATTTTCATCAAAGGACGTAATGCTTAGCCGTAGAGCTTAATGCCTGTTGGGTGTCAGTAACTACCTGAATTAACAATCAATCAGTTATTCCGTCATCTTTGACAGTCGTTACAAGTAATTTGATTCATCGCTAATTTTTCCAATTTCTTGAACAATTCACACAATGGGCTTTACGGAACAGCACAAAACATTCATGGTTGAAGCGTATTTTCGAAACGGGGTTAAAGTAAATTGTGAGTGGCAATACAATCCGGGTTTGTGCATGGACGATTTTCACGAATATTTTCCTAACGTTGCTTTTATTGCTGGGGATTTTTATTATTGCCTGAAAAGAACCGTGGCTGTGTTTAGGGAAACAGGTTTTATACAACACAAAAAAGTAGCAGGAAGACCATCTGTAAGAACAGAAGAACTTGTTGCAAACGTTCGTGAAATAATGCAAAATACGCCAACAAATTGTATAAGACGCCTGTCCCAAGAAGTGGGAAGATCTTATGGAACATGCAGGACTATTCTTAAGAAGCAGCTAAATGTATTTCCTTATAAAGTGCAAGTATTCCAAGAAATACCAGCCGCAGATTTTGAAAGACGCAGAAATTACTCTCAATGGTTTACCTAAAATTTATTGAAAAGTAATGATTTATTCCACCCGACATTTTTTTCGGATGAAGCCTGGTTCCACCTCTCCGGTTATGTGAATTCTCAGAATACATGTAATTATTTTTTTTTTCTTTCTGTATATTCTTACTTTATTAATTTTGTAAACAACAAAAATAAATTTGTATTTGTCTACTTATTTTATTACTCATTAGTTTGGCATATCATGTCATAATTTGAATTTGACAAAATTTTAACCTAGATTTGGTTAGATATAATATCGTCCCCATATCATTGTGATCTAAACCAAGCCCTACGTTTTTTAATCCAAGCCCTCTTTAATGCAAATAATTTTTGCTCGCACGGTATAAAAAGTGTTACCAAAATATTGGACTAAAATTTTATTTAAAACATTCAAATAAAATTAAAGTATTTGAAGCTTTTTATTTTTTTTTTTCTCTCCAAGAATATCGTTACTATAGCTCGAAAAGACCAATCTATATTTTCAAACATAGTATAAATTATATAACATGTTTTATATTTATTGTTAACCAATTATCTTGTACCACATTCCAATTATTAAGCTCGTTTTTAAACATATTATTTTTTGTTTCATTAAATTTTATTACTGGTGTGCCAAATCGATTTTACGAGGGATCTTTTTTAAATTGGCAGAATGTCTAAGTTGGCGGTGTAAAAACAAGCATTTAATTTTTATTATAAATTGTCAAACACGGCTGTACGTCGTACGTAGGTACGTTAAGAAATATACTTTCCGATATACAGTGTCACCAGTAAAGTCCGCATCATATGGGATTTTTTTTTATTAATATCAAAATTTGACTTTGGCATCAAGTTCTGCTTCGATCGAGATGAAAATTAAGCAAAAAAATAGTAGTCACGTGATTCGCATTATCTGTCAAATTTTAATTTTTTCCAAAAAATAATTCAAAAGTGGGGTTATTTCTGAAAATATCCAAAAAAGTTATTAGAAAAAGTTTTTTTAAATGCAATTTCTAGTCCACATGTATTTTAGCTGCATAAGATAATTTTGGTTTTTTACCTATATTTTGTAAATTGCACCACGTTTGCAAAATAAGACTTAATGCAACCTACATAAAACTTCTTAGTTTTGACAATGCTTTATTTCAGACACATTTTTTTTTAAAGTAGCGCCATATTAAATGTGTGTTTTTCTACAAAATCAAAATTGGGCTATTAAAATTTGGTCGCATGTGATGCAAAGTTTATTTGTCTTTGACCCTGTATAAGGAAACTTCATAAAATAAGTATTTTTGAAAACGTAGGTTGTGTCTGAAAGTCATACACCTTAATATTCAGACAAAAAGAACACCGTGTCATCAGTAAAGTGTTCATTAAGTGGAAAATAAATTTTAGTTTAACTTAACGTAAAGTTTATCTATTTTCAACGATTTAATTTAAAACCCCTTTATTTTATTTTTTATTTTTACTTTCAGACACAAACTACGTTTTCAAAAATAATAATTTTTTTATGAAGTTACTTTATACAGGGTCAAAGACAAATAAACTTTGCATCACATGCGACCAAATTTTAATGGCCAAATTTTGATTTTGTAGAAAAACACACATTTAATATGGTGCTACTTAAAGAAAATGTATCTGAAATAAAGCATTGTCAAAACTAAGAAGTTTTATGTTTATGTAGGTTGCGTTGAGTCTTATTTTGCAAAAGTGGTGCAATTTACAAAATATAGGTAAAAATCAAAATTATCTTATGCAGCTGAAATTTTGCATGTGGGCTAGAAACTGCATTTAAAAAAACTTTTTCTAATAAATTTTTTCGATATTTTCAGAAATAACCCCACTTTTGAATTATTTTTTGGAAAAAATTAAAATTTGACAGATAATGCGAATCACGTGACTCCTATTTTTTTGCTTAAAAAATATGAAGAGACGTGTGAATTTATGCTTGGAGCATGGCGCTGGCCCCAGTTTCAGCAATTTATGTAATTATTTTTCTTTTTCTTTCTGTATATTCTTACTTTGTTAGTTTTGTAAACAACAAAAATAAATTTGTATTTGTCTACTTATTTTATCACTCATTAGTTTGGCATATGTCATAATATGAATTTGACAAAATTTTAAGCTATATTTGGATAGATATATCGTCCCCATATCACTGCGATCTAAACCAAGTCCTACGTTTTTTTTTCCAACCCCTTTTTGATGCAAATAATATTTGCTCGCACGGTATAACAGTAACCGAGGGTCCGAGGGATCACCTTGTTGCCATATATTGGTCACGTCTGCAACACTGATTGATCTCTGTCCTTATTGAGGCCTGAGGCCATCTAAACATAATATTTATTCTCTCAAACCCATATAAAATGGTACTGTAAGTTCAAGCTTGCCAAAACGATATAAACCCCGTTCCATAAATTTGAAAAACAGCCCTCCCTCGTATATAAATATATGATATTAACACCTGATTAAAATGTATTCTACTCGGTATTTTATTGACTTGTAGATCTACAAAGAATTAACAAGGTCGTTTAGTTGTTGCTGGTTGGTTAAAAGTCCAAAATTTAAAGTTAGAACAATCGGATAAAGATTTTAAAGTTTTTTGAGAAAATAATTTAGTTAAACCTATAGTTAGAAATAACAGTAGACAGAGACAGCCATTCAATGTGTGATTGAGACATGGGAGAGATCATTGATTAAGGGGAAAATGTTATAGCTGTATTTTTGGATTTTAAGCGGGCATTCGAAACAATTGACAGGACTAGAAAATTGAGTAAATTGTATCAGTATGGTATTTGCGGAAACGTTCATAAATGAATGAATGAATTGAAGGTGGTAGACAATGAAGTAATATCAAAAAATAACCATTGTCTTTATTTTGTTACTTAATACAACGTTTCGTTTAGTTAGTATTTCTAACCGTTTTCAAGTGTAAACTAAATTATAATTTTAAAATTTATAAGAACAACATGCCGCTAAGGCAAATCACCAGCTTCAGGGACTCTCCTACAAGCGCATTATCAAAATTTATTTTTGAAATAATTAAACCGATGTAGGGTAAGTCCTTTTCTCTTGTTCAGAATTTTAACCAGTTTGTAAATATTCTGAGAATTATAAATTTAAAACCACAAGACACATTTGTTAGTTTCAACGTAGAGAGCTTATATATACCAACGTTTTGTACAAGAGTTATTGGACGATGATCCCGATAGGCGAGAGCAATTTTGTGATGATGGAGCTAAGAGCTAACAGATAATCAATAATCACGCACGAGTTGCCCAAAGAATTTGTTTACCAGATAAAGCTACGTTTTCTTCAAATGGTTAAGTTAATAGAGAAAATGACAGATACTGGGCACAGGAATGAAGTACCGTGCGAGCAAACATTATTTGCATCAAAGAGGCTTGTCAAATTCATATTATGACATGATATGCCAAACTATAATGAGTAATAAAATACGTAGACAAATACAATTTTTTTTTGTTTACAAAATTAACAAAGTAAGAATAATGGGGATTTTCACTACTCCACATGCGTGTATTCTGAGAATTCACATAACCGGAGAGGTGGAACCAGGCTTCATCCGAAAAAAATGGCAGGTCTAATAAATAATTTATTTCCAATAAATTTTGGGTAAACCATTGAGAGTAATTCCTCCGTCTTTCAAAATCTGCGGCTTGTATTTCTTGGAATACTTGCACTTTATAAGGAAATAAATTTAGCTGCTTCTTAAGAATAGTCCCGCATGTTCCTTAAGATCTTCCCACTTCTTGGGACAGGCGTCTTATACAATTTGTTGGCGTATTTTGCATTATTTCACGAACGTTTGCAACAAGCTCTTACAGATGGTCTTCCTGCTCCTTTTTTGTGCTGTATAGAACCTGCTTCCCTAAACACAGCCACGGTTCTTTTCAGGCAATGATAAAAATCCCCAGCAATAAAAGCAACGTTAGGAAAATGTTCGTGAAAATCGTCCATGCACAAACCCGGATTGTATTGCCACTCACCATTTACTCTAACCCCGTTTCGAAAATACGCTTCAACCATGAATGTTTTGTGCTGTTCCGTAAAGCCCATTGTGTGAATTGTTCAAGAAATTGGAAAAATTAGCGATGAATCAAATCACTTGTGACGACTGTCAAAGATGACAGAATAACTGACTGATTGTTAATTCAGATAGTTACTGACAGCCCAACAGGTATTAACCTCTACGGCTAAGCATTTCGTCCTTAGATGCAAGGCCCTCTTTGATGCAAATAATTTTTGCTCGCACGGTATAATGTAAAGGTTAATGTCTGGGAAGGCATTGTTGACAATATGGGGTAATCGGATCATTTTTTTTTTATGAGAGCCTCACTGGTGAAATATATCCAAATTTACTTCGAAATGATCTGGTCCTAGTTCTTGTCACTCTATCCAGATAATAATGATCCTAATTTACCAAGCTTAACCTTATGGTTTCAACAGGATGACTCCTCCGCATTATGCTGTTCATGTAAGGGAGTACTTAAATACTATTTTTCCGGGTAGGCGAGATTCAATAGAGTGGCCACGCAGATCGCCCGATCTTCACCTATTGGATTTTTTTTGTGCATGGGGCTACGTCAAAAGTTTAGTTTATAAATCCAAACCCAACTCGATAAAATCGTTTAAGAAATCCATTCGACGAGTACCTACCTAATACGAGCAATTTTTCCACAAATATGTAGAACAAAATGTACAAATGTTTTTGTTTTTTTTTTAATTAACTACATTGCTTTCAAAGTACCTATATTGTTTTTGTTTATATATTTTACTACTATTTTATATAAAATTTGATGTTACTGAGATTATTGCTGTGATACCTTTAATTACGTAACATTCTAAATAAGCACATACAGGTATTTAATACCTAGGTGCTATATGTAACTGTTTTTAAATGTTTTATAAAAATACCTGTATATTTCACATCTGTATCTGTGTAAAAGAGTAATTTTGAAATAAAAATTTTGATTTGATTTTGATTTTGAACAGGAATTTTTAGATCGACTGATCTACCGCAGCACAGTTGGTGGAGGACATTTTCTACATCCTAAAAATAGTTTTTTTTCATACTATGTCGTTTGCCTGTTTTGTTTTACAAGTCAATATTTTATAAACGGTATAGAGCATGATTTATGAAAAATGTCTAGAATTGACTGTAGAATGTAAAAATATACAAGTTGATACATGTAGCATTTTTATGTAGGCGGTATTCTATATAAAAGGATCCATTTCTTTATCATAACACTGTATACTAGAACTACCTATGCTACCATTTGATCAAAGAAAATGTTTCCCCCTCCCTATCGGTCGACCATACGAAAAATTTCCATAGAAAAAAGTTTCGCATTTTTATAGTATATCCGATTACCGACTGGTAGACGGTAACCTTTCATCGTCGAATCGCTATTTCCTAGACCTACACTATAATATAGTAATGATTAATTGATTAAACACTCGATTAAACTAGTCAAAAAATAAGTTTGATAGAAAATAAAATTAACGAACCATAGACCCCTTTTAACTATAATTCCATCAAACCCACTGCGGGAAAAGCTCCCCCGTCGATGAAAACTTCGTTTTCTTAATGAACTCCGCAGGTTTCACCCTTTTAGCTCAATGTTCGCTACGTTGTAGGCTGTGGGGCCTATATTTTATTTGAACCACATAAATTACAGGTAGACATCATAAAGTAACTGGGTTATAATGAAGTCGTAGATGTATATTATGCTAGATTAAGTAGATATATACCGGGTGATTCTCAAGAGTGGCTTGTCTTTTTTTTTGGCTTCTGCAATAAAAGAATAAAATTTGAATACAAATAATTGAATGGACAACCCATTATAGTTCAAGTCTCACTCATAGACATTTACCTTTAGATACGTACAGATTATCTCGTGCGCAAACAAAAGTTTCATGGGTGAAAAAATAGGTCCGAACGCACGGCTCGCCGGTCAGATGCCTTTTCTCTCAGCAGAATTGGGCATGCGCACAATCCTCTTCTTATCGGCCTGTTCTTCTTCAGCGACATGCTCAAAATGCACTCCAGAACCGGCTCGGCGCCATTTAAGTTGTTGTATTTTAAGTTTTCTCTGTGGATTCCTTGTTGTTTATTGAGGGTATTTAATATTTACGGATTTCTAGTGTTTGTGTAGTTTAATGAATTGTGTTTGTGCTTTTAGTGACTCGGATTGGAATAAATAGCCGTTGTATGATTTTATTATGTCCAAATAGGGGTAAACTAGGGGGTATTTGGTATTTTCGGTAAGTAGTGATGGGATAAAAATGGATAAATAACTTTATTTTATTATCATCATTTTAAACACATCTAACTAGGCCTAGGCTTCACAAACAAGGTATGAAAATAAAGAGAAACGTACACCAAGACAGATTATCGATGCATATTTTGGTATATTTTATTTGTATCCCTGCAATCTAATTAGGTACGCCTATGTTTCGGGCAACATATTGCTTCCAAAAGTTTAAAAGATACTTTTCTCTATACTTGTGTAAATACCTAGGTATGTTTATATTAAATCCAAGGGTGAACGTACACGGGTCAAGTTCTCGGGCAAAAACTTTTTGAAATTCTTGAACAAGAAATTGTTCTTAAAAATGTTTACACGTACCCAAGTGTTTGCCAAATTGTAAAAACAGTGGCGGCTCGTGAGTTTCGAGCCAGGGAGGGCGTAGGGCCGCAGGAAGAAAAAACAAAGTGCGTCACGAAAATGTTTGCACATTTCCTCATTTTCCAAAAGAAAAACAACACTAACCTAACATAACACTGTCAATTGCCGATGCAGAACAATTACCATGTAAGTAAACAATCAACAATCGCGAAATAGAATGATAGAATGAATTGGCTTCACCCACGTTGAGTTTGAGTCCCCAGAATCACTTCTCTTACCTCTCCCAACCGCGGATATCTGCTGCTGCTGCTGCTGCTTGTCTGCCTGCTTCTGCGACAAAAGGACGTTCGCGTAAACGTCCGCTCCATCGAGAAAGTGTTGGTTGGAGTTAGTTTCGTAAGTTAAGCGGTGGAGCTAATATTAAATGGATTTGTTTAGGTGAAACGATTTAATTTATTTAAAATTATTAAAATAAAGCGTAAGCCTTATAGTAGCTAACTAGTACTTATATATTTATGTATGAAATTAAAAAAACACGATTCTTACTAGAATTCTTGGGGGGACGGAGTCCCAGAGTCCTCCCTCACCAGCCGCCACTGTGTAAAAATCAATATAAGTTATAATATACCATCTAATATTTGACTTGGTTAGGTACGCGATAACATCGAATATTGGTTATTTTGCTGGTTTTGTTTGTTTTTTATATTCGATTTTATAAAAACTAGTTTATGTAACTTGTTCTCTACCTTTTTGAACTAAAAATACAATGACGAATCATTTTTAAACAAATTTTAGAAACAAAACCTTAAAAACAATTTTCTTGGCTAAAAACGCCATAAATCACTGCCTTATTTCCCAATTTAATAAAAAATTAAGAAGAAATTCCAATTTTTAAGCAAGAATTTGGAGCCAAGTTTAGCTGTTACTTAATACAACGTTGCGGCTAGTTAGTATTTCTAACCGTTTTCAAGTGTAAACTAAATTATAATTTTAAAATTCATAATACAACATGCCGCTATGGTCAATCACCAGGTCCAGGGACTCTCCTACAACCGCATTATAAAAATTTATTGTTGAGATAATTAAACCGTTGCAGGGTAAGTCCTTTTCTCTTCTTTAAAATTCTAACCACTTTGTAAATATTCTGAAAACTGTAAATTTAGAACCACAAGACACCTTTGTCAGTTTCGACGTAGAGAGCGTAGGTATCGTATACACCAACGATCCGACAGGAGAATCACTGTATATCATGAAGCAAAAGCTACAAGAAGACTCAACAGTTTCAGAACGCACTAGTTTACCGCTGGATGAGGTGATGGGACTATTGGAGTGTTGTCTAGGTATAGTTCCTACTTTCAAGTAAAAGATAGGTTCTATTTATAAGTTTTCAATAACACTTTTCATCTTGCTTCACTGCTTTATATTTAAACGGACATATTAGTTACTTTCCAGTTGATAATAATCGTAATATAAAAAAAATCCTTTTAGCGCCCTGAAGATGACTACTATACAAGTCAATATCTTCTAAGCTGTTTTATTGACCTCAAAGCTACGGGAACCGTCTCCAGTCAATGACATAGACCTATTTATTTGACCACGTTTTTGTAAATTACAAATTGTAGCAAGTCATATAAAATATAAAGCATTCCTGGACGCGTGTATTTAACTAAATTAAAATATATATTTAAACATAATTATTGTATAAGAACATAGCATATACAAACGTTATAAACAAACAGTAATAACAAAAAATTTTAATATTTCTCACACTACAACAGAAAAAAATTGTTGAAACAACCCATCCGCTGTGGCTGTATTCCTATACTCCCGAACTGAATATGGAACGTGAAAGGCTTGCAGGACCTACTACATGTCTTAATAAACCCTAAATTTATTTAAAAATCTTTGAAGCCCTGTATTTACAGTGTGTCCACGGATAGAGTTTGGAAGAGGAAAAACTTTTTTATTAGTAGGTATACAGGGCCGTTTCTGGCCTGTTGGTCGCCCTTGTGCGACATATGAACTGGCTGCCCTTTAAATCAAATAAGTTACTATTTTACAATTACCTACCTGAAATTATGGCGCAAAGCAATTGTCAGAAAAATAAATCTTTAATAGGTGTATATTTTTAATATTTTTCTTTTATTCATACTTACCTACAGAGGGGCTCAGCAATTTGGCTTTCAATGGCGATAAGGGCCAAGCCACTAATCCTTTCTTGGGACATAATTGACCGCAAGTAATTTTTGATTAATTTTAACTTTGAAAAACTACGTTCGATAGATGCAACAGTAACCGGCAGAGTAATAAAAATTCTCAGCGCAACACAAAGATTTGGAAATGATGAGATTAAATATTTTTCAGCTATGAATTTTAGCGTATCTACAATTATTATTTTGTACGTTTTATTGGAAAAATTTCTCGGAACGACAAAATTTCCTGGTCGAGCTCTGAGCGATCAATATCTTTGTTTGTGGGACTTTCTTGCTATTGAAGCGCTATATCGAGATCTTTGCAGGATTTTAACAATTTCTCGTCATTTATGGCATTAGCTTCATAGAAGTTCGACAAAAACCCAAAAGTTTCATTACACTTATTAAGTGAAACGAATCTCTCCTTAATTGATTCTATCGCAATATCCAAAGGACAACTAACCGGTGCCCATAAAGGGTTTCCTCCCTGGCAAAAAAAAATCGAAAAATAAAAATTTACATTAAAACTCTGTTTGGCCTCGACGATGGGGTCATCTTTTAGTTCGTAATCAAAATGTCTGGGTACTTTTTTTCGACGTCGGAAAAGTTATTTGTAACAGCATTTGAAACCGGACATCGGCGGCAAATTTAAATAGGGGTGCGTTCTTTTGCCCTGTGAGTATTTGTGCCCCCACCTACCCTACTACCAAATTAATAAGACCTATAGTTAAATTCATATAAAGTTTTAATGCCAAATGTCAAGACTTGTTATTGTCTAGTTACTTTAGATTTCACCAACTTACTAAATTTCTTATACAGCTGAGATTGGTCAGTGTTTTTTCTCTTTCTTTTCTGGAATTCTTCGGCCAACTCTTTTTATTTCTATCTCTTTTTAATCATATGAAATAATACAAGATAGACATACTTTGTGTGCAGTACAATTATACTAATTAAATTTAGCCATTAGAAATTTATATTTTATGAGTTGCTGCAGTATTTGACAAGTATGGCAGAACTGAAATGTCACGGCATTAAAAGTTTATGTGAATTCAACTATACCTACATAATTATTCAAATAAAATCAATTAGTTTTAATTTTTTGAGTAAACTCAAGACAAAATGTAATTGACGTGGGTTGCAGGGCGGCCACCTCCGTTGAGAATTCTTTTTATTTTTCCGATACCTATCTAATTAAAAAGAAATCTCTAATTAACACAAAGGGCGGCTGCCTCATTCTTGACAGCTACTGCATAATTTTTTTTTGAAAACTGAATTTACCATTCTTATTTGACCCTTCATATTTATGAAAAAAAATTTTTTTTCACGTTTAACATTTTTTTCTGTGAAACTGCAGGCGGCTTTCGCCGCCCTATAACTTTGGCCCCCTTGTGCGGGGGCACTCCCAGCACACCACTCAGAAACGGCCCTGTAGGTATAGAAGAAAAAGTCATTCTGTATAAAAACGACTGCTTGAGCTGAAACTACAATTTCGAATATCAGATTTGCGATTACTATACAGGGTTTGTCACAAACAACATTTTTAATTTTTTGGATCTTTTTATTTAATTCATTGATTTATTAAATGAATTTTGCTAGTATTGAAACTACAATTTCAACTATTAGATTTGCGATTACTATAAAGGGTTCATCAGAAACAAGTTTTTGTTTAGGGTTTTTTTTTTCAAATCTAATTTTCAATTCCTTTTGATGATTGGCTAAATCATCACTTTGGGAACAAACGGATTGAAATATACCTATGGTCCAAATCAGTTGTTACCTACGTCCCGCTCTCACAATTATCGACTTTCATTTATGGGAATATCTGAAGCCACATGTGTATAAAACCAATTTCAATAATAACTTAAATCTCTTGAAAAAAAATAAGAGTGGTTATTGCAAATATCCCAATACAGCAAGTTAGGAAGTGTTATCGGTAATTTAGATGTCGAGTTGAACTATGCGCTAACTCGGTGGTACCGAACAAAAGTTTTATAATTTGTGATTGAATGAATTAAAGAAATATGACATGTAATAATAAATATACTTCAAAAGTAGGCAAATAAAAAATGCTTTTCTTACAACAAAATTGTTACTAGGCCAGATATAAAATCATATTTGAAGTAAGACAGCAAGAATAGTTGTTTGTATTTACGTAAATTTATTATAAACGAAATTCAAAAAACTAAAAATGTTGGTTCTGACGAACCCTGTATAGTAATCGCAAATTTGATATTAGAAATTGTAGTTTCAGCGCAAGCAGTCGTTTTTATAAAGAATGACTTTTTCTTTTATACCTACTAATAAAAAAAGTTTTTCCTCTTTCAAACTCTATATCTACCTACGTGTACACACTGTAGAACAGGGGGATCTGAAAGGAAAAACGACATTATTTAAGTCAGATGATTTTTGCTTAACGAATGGTTATTTGGTGGAATATGGTTAAAGGATTGACCTACTTTGTTCGGACACCTTGTCTTGTATATCCGTTTTGGAAAACAAAAGGTAACGTCTATGTTTTGACGTTCCTGTACTATCCCCCAAGATTTTTCTTGCCCCCTCCCCTAAAAAGCAGAGCTTCATATGGCCCTGGATTGAAAACACAGTTTAAGGATTTAAGAAAGAAAACAGAGGTTTTCAACTGTATAAAGACCCGTAATTGATGAGTTACGACCAACAAATTGTTGTTCATATTTGTCAATCAGTATAATTGTTATGATGCAAAATTAAGACTTTAAACTCGGTCATGCCCTAATTTAATATATTAACGTTTTGTTTCTTTCATTGGTTTACCAATAAAATATATGAAATCAAACGATCAAACGATATTTAAATTTAAATACATTTACGAATCTCTCGACCGGCATGGTGCCTAACAAACAGAGGCGGCTCGTATAGTGGGACAACAGTGCCATGATACCATACCTAGATCTTTAAAATATTGTAAAGTGCAAGCATTTGCTGACGATACACAAATATTGCTGTTTTGACGCTGAGGATTACGCCGAAGTCGAGAACTGTTTAAACCAAGATTTGCAAATATTGAGTGAGCTCTCTCGAAGTCAAAATTTAAATATAAATCCTACTAAATCATGCATACTAATTTTTGGTAATAAGAATAAGGTCAATGGTTCAAAAAATATTTTAAATATACAGGGTGTTAATTAATGTCATGCAGATATTTCAGGGGGTGATAGTACTCGTCAAAATAAGAAAAAAATGCAAATATATGCATGGTCTAAAACGCGTTATTTTCGTTATACAGGGTGGCAAAGTTTCGATATTTTTTCTCGTATTTTGCGTTTTCTCTCTTATATTCTGCGATAATTGTTTCAAATTTGGAACATCAACCCTTTTTTTAAATCTCTACAATAAAGTATCAAAATTGTCGGTCGCAGTGTACAGGGTGTTACATTTTCTTGAATCGGCTACAATTTTATCTTTCAGAACTTTTTTTTTGGCTTCCTGTATGAATTCCGGTATGAAATTTTGAACTCTCTGTTCCTTTGTTTAGCATTCTGGTCTCTTGCACTATTCTCGTATCTGTGACCGTTTTCGATTTATTTGCAAAAATAGGCCATCGATGGAAATTAAGTGTCGGCGAAATAACGCAGAGTAAAAAGCTGTGTATCAAAACAATTTATTAGTTAATCAAATAAAAATAAAACAAAATTATAGAAACTGTTGAAAATGGCCGCTTCTTGCTAAAATGCACGAATCAAGTCTTCGCCTCATGGACTGACAGACACTCTATTTTTTTCTTATATTCATTATTGCGTTATTTCGCCTACACTTAATTTTCATCGATGGATATTTTTGCAAATAAATTGAAAACGGTCATAGATACGAAAATAGTGCAAGAGACCAGAACGCTAAACAAAGGAACAGAGAGTTCAAATTTTATACCGGAATTCATACAGGGAGCCAAAAAAAAAAGTTCTGAAAGATAAAATTGTAGCTTGTAGATTTAAGAAAATGTAACACCCTGTATACTGCGACCGGCAATTTTGATACTTTATTTTAGATATTTTAAAAAACGGTTAATGTTCCAAATTTGAAACAATTATCGCAGAATATAAGAGAGAAAACGCAAAATACAAGAAAAAAAATTGAAACTTTGCCACCCTGTATAACGAAAATAAGGCGTTTTGGACCATGCATATATTTGCATTTTTTTCCTATTTTGACGAGTACTATCATCCCCTGAAATATCTGCATGACATTAATTAACACCCTGTATCTGTTAATTTCTTGAACAATTCACACAATGGGCTTTACGAAACAGCACAAATTATTCATGGTTGAAGCGTTTTTTCGAAACGGGGTTAGAGTAAATGGTGAGTGGCAATACAATCCGGGTTTGTGCATGGACGATTTTCACGAACATTTTCCTAACGTTGCTTTTATTGCTGGGGATTTTTATCATTGCCTGGAAAGAACCGTGGCTGTGTTTAGGGAAACAGGTTCTATACAACACAAAAAAGGAGCAGGAAGACCATCTGTAAGAACAGAAGCTTGTTGCAAACGTTCGTGGAATAATGCAAAATACACCAACAAATTGTATAGGACGCCTGTCCCAAGAAGTGGGAAGATCTTATGGAACATGCAGGACTATTCTTAAGAAGCAGCTAAATTTATATCCTTATAAAGAGCTACTATTCCAAGAAATACAAGCCGCAGATTTTGAAAGACGCAGGAATTACTCTCAATGGCTTACCCAAAATTTATTGGAAAGAAATGATTTATTAGACCTGACATTTTTTTCGGATCAAGCCTGGTTCCCATGGCCGGATTTAAGCTTCGTGGGGCCGGGTGCTAACTGTACTTGTGGGGCCCTCATTGTTTGTTTTTTTAGAAGATATTGCTACATTGCCTACGGCCTACGGTACACTGTGATTTGAATAAAACAGACACTTAAACTGGCCCTGGCCGGGGCCCCTTTTGATCTTGGGGCCGGATGCTATAGCACCCTAAGAACCCGCTTAAGTCCAGGCCTGCTGGTTCCACCTCTCCGGTTATGTGAATTCCCAGAATACACGCATGTGGAGTAGTGAAAAACCCCAATTTTTTTGTAGTATTTTAAATATATCCGTTAATGGAACAAAATTAAATATTGTGGATAGTGCTAAAAATTTGGGTTTATTACTTGACATGGAACTAAGGTAATCTTTCTTTAAAAATACTATACAGCAATAGAGACATTTTAAATTAAGGGAAAATTTGTGTGAATCTCTCGTTTTGTATTTTAATTATTGTGATTTTGTCTACGGATTCTGCTTGGATTTCGAAAGTAGATCTCGGATACAGAAAGTGTAAAATGGTCGTCTTTGTTTTGTGTATGGTATGAGAAAGTTCGAACATATTTCCCACTTGTATAGAATAATCGACTGGCTAACGATGGATGAACGAAGAATGCTTCATTTTTGCATATTCTTGATAAAAATTATTAATAATCCTGACTCCCCTATTTCGATTCGAGGGCGTCTGATTTTTCGTCATGATATTCATGATAGATGGGTTAGAGACAGAAGTAAATTAACCATGCCTCATCATCGGAGCGCCATGTTTCAACGATAATTTTTCTATATATGATGCAGTCAAATATTATAATTCGATTCCCACTGAGATGTTGCCTCTAAATGTAAATTTATTTAAAATTAAATATAAAAAATATCTTTTAAATGTCCAAATTACATAATATTTTAATATAAATTATACTCATGTATTTTTTTTTTAATTATTTGCTTTAAGTTATTTATATTTAAATTTATAATAAATTAAAATAAAGAACATCAGTTTTTAAAACACTCGCGACTTTCCACGTTTTATTTTAAAGAATTGTGTTGTCCCTTGTCCGATTTGTTTATAACAACCAAGCACTCAAAGTGGGCAGAACTCATGACTAGACAAAATTTAATAGGGGTGTTTATTCTATCTATGTTTTTCTTTGGAATATCGAGAAAAATATTTTTTTTTTAATGTATTGCCCCGTGTTAGTGGGTTTCCTGTGAAGCTATATATTCTGTGCTATTCTATATACAGATGGGAGTAGATATAGATATAATATATTGCGTATTTTAGGGATACAAAAAACATATTATAAGTTACGGTTATAGTAACTTGACCCCGTTTAATCCGAGCAATCAAAAAATATATAAAATACATTCCCATTTACGAAACCATAACTTTCCCGCATAAATATCAAATTTTGGACACCCTGTATACTTTTAGGGTACCTATCTTTTTATATTCAATGGATGGTCACTGATCAGCGATATTTCATGGTTTTCCAATATCCATTAAAAGTCGAAAATACCCTTTAAAGATTTTGTCTTTTACCCAATTAATTTAGGAACTATCAAAGCTGTTGTGTCATATTCTCCTGTAAGTAGGCATTCGTATCATTTCAGTTTAGATATGGAATATATTGATTTTTATGGGTAGTTCTGGATAAATATACCTAAATGTAATTTTTGGATCAGATAATTTTTTTAAACGTTTTAATAAATTAATTTGGAAAACATCTACCTAGAGCTAGACAGAAGCGGACCCACTCTACATTTGCAATTCATTTCGTGGATTAATACCTGTATAAGGAGTATAGTGTCTGGAAAAAGCAGAACTATTTGCATTTGTAGGTTTTCTACATCAAGATATTGTCATCAACCCACTATTAAACAATTTAAATCCTAATTTTGCCAAGATTGCAATTCTGAAATAATTATCCCACCATTTATTTAAAATGCCTTAAATGAAATATTAAAAACTAGCGTGTATCCGGCATGCGTTGCAACCCGCTGGTATAAATACAAACCCGATATATTAGTACCCGGCATGCCACTTTCTGAAATTGCACCCGTACGAAGCCGGGGCAGGTCGCTAGTTATGCATAAAAACCTTCCCCTTAAATCACTCTATCTATTAAAAAAAACCGCTTCAAAATCCGTTGCGTAGTTTTAAAGATTTAAGCATATAAGGGGACGGACGGACAGACAGCGACAGCGACTTTGTTTTATACTATGTTAAGATATGTATTAAATAAAATACTGGAAAATAAGTTAATAAGCATTTGTCATCACCAACAACTTCTAATTAGAAGTCTTTGGTCATCACTATACATCCTACATACCCAAAAATTATTCTAACTTTGGCGAAGATTAAAGGTCTACCATTGGATTTATTGTCTTTAGTAAACTACTCCATAGGGGTAAATTACCTGCTATATACTAATTTCCAAAAACCCAGAGAAAAAAAGTTACCGGATAAAACCTTCGAAAGTAGCGTAGGTCTTTTTAAGTTAAGTTATTTTGTTTAGTTAAGTAAGTACATACTTTCTGTTTCTAGCTTCACACTCCACCGTCAAGCGCGGTCCTACGGGGGGGGGGGGGGTACTGGGGGTAATTACCCCCCCCCCCAAGAGTCCAGGTTGAGAACGCAAAAAACTAAAAATAATATGTCCAAAAAACTATAAATATTTATTATTTTTAAATAAAAAACAAAACCAATAAATTTGAAAAAACATTTTTTATATAAAAATATCAACATCTTAATATTATAAGATAAGATATATTCTATTATAATAATAGTCCGTCGATATAATATCGCGAAAATGTTGGTAAACCGGACCGAAAATGTCCGGTTTTCTAATGACTTAATAAAAATGTTAAAAGCAGCGGCATCCAATGCAAAATATATTAAAAAACAATTGTAATTTTTTTTAGCTTTATTTTCATGTTCTGATTTCTTTATTATACATATACATTTAAGTTTTGTTTTATTTTAGTGTTTTGACTTATGTTACAATATTGAAACATACTACATCAGTGGCGTATTTACGAGGGGGCTCGCCCCCCCCCCCCCCCCAGATATGTATAGTACAATTGTATAAACAAAGTTCATCTGTCACGGATAATGCCTTCGAAGCTTTTAAAACTTGTTTATTTTGTCGCCCTTTCAAATTTCTTTTAAATTATAAGAGTGTTTTAAAGTCTTGCATATCGCCGCAGATTAAGCTTTACGGTTATTTAACCCAAAAAAGGGCGTGGCATCCAAAAAATTTTCGCCTGCGGCGCGAAAGAGCGCCTTCGGCGCATGTGGATTTGCGCCTTCGGCGCAATTCCTTACAAGTAACCCCCCCCCAGAAAGACGTTCTAGGACCGCCGTTGTCCACCGTATTTTTAGTTGTTGATAGAATCTGGAGTATGTGGTCACTAATACTGTTCTGGACAATTGCTAGATGACTCTGTTCCTTTTGTTATTAGTGACTGCATAATCGATCAGTGTCCTGGATTTTGTTGTTACTCTTGTCGGGGTCTGTTGGTTTACAATGGGTGAGTCCACTTAAACTTATTAAAATATCGAGATTTTGTTTATGATTGTTGTCTGTTAAAAAGTCTATATTCATATCCCCAAAGAGTCAGCAGCTTCTATTTTTATCAATAGTTTCCAATTAACTTTCTAAGGCTTCTTGGAATTTGCCAATATCAATCAGGAGGTCTATACCTAGATGCCTCCAATTATTACATCCTTTATTTTATTTGTATAAACAGTATTGAGCACTCTACAACTGTCAACTTTGGTTTTTTAATGGAACACCCCAGTTTTTTTGGCTGTTTTGGATTTTCTGCACAATTCTAGCCAAATTTCGTATAACATAAAATATGACTAAAATTGACAGTTTTAGAAATATTTAAATATTTATAAAACATATTAATAACCTTTGCCATATCGCATTAATAATTTGATTATAAACACATACCTTTATGCAATTGTGTTAGGAGGTATCAACACCTAGTTCTAATGAGTGTGTCACTTCAATAGTTGCCAATAAAATATTGCTATTCTTTTGGATACAAATATTGACTATGCGTTTAACCGAGGAGGAAAGAATGGAGATTTTAATAATGCTTGGTACTGGTGATAAGACTAGGACACAACAGGAAGTTCGTGAAATGTTTAATAACAAATATCCCCATAGGAAACGCATAAGTAAATCAGCAGTGAGCAAAATTGAAAGCAAATGGAGGGATACTGGCAGTGTGAAGGATCTTACTGGAAAAGGTCGCCCTACGATTTCAGATGAAAAAAGTTAGATCTTCTGTTAACCTATGAGGAAAATCCACATTCATCGACGACCCAAGCGGCATGTGATGTACACAGAACAACGGTAGCAAAGATTTTGAAAAAAGAAAAGTTTCACCATTATAAATTACAATTCGTTCAAGAGTTATTGGATGATGATCCACATCGCAGAAATGAATTCTGCGAAATAATGACGGATATGTGTAATAATAATAGATTTTTTGTTAAAAGGATCTGTTTCTCGGATGAAGCCACATTTTGTCTCAGCGGTGAAGTCAATAAACAAAATTTTAGATATTGGGCGAGAGAAAACCCTCACTGGTACAGGGAAAGTCATTCACAGTATCGTCAAAGTGTGAACGTTTGGGCTGGTATTGTTGATAATAAAGTTAGGTCCATATTTTTTTAATACATCACTAACAGGGCAGCTGTACCTCGAGTTTTTAGAAGATAGTTTAATCCCAGCATTGGCTACTTTATATCCTAATCCAAACGATCCTGACCTCCCAATTGAACATCTGTGGTATCAACAAGACGGCGCACCGCCCCATTATGCGGCTAACGTCAGAAGATATTTAGATAATACTTTTCAAGGGCGATGGTTAGGGAAACGTGGCGCAATAGAGTGGCCACCAAGGTCGCCGGACTTAAATCCCTTAGATTTTTTTCTTTAGGGATATATTAAAGGCATCGTGTACAAAAATAAGCCCGATACAGTCGAAATTCTTAAAGATAGAATTCGTAATGTGATAAGAAGTATTCAACCAGATGTAGTTAATAATGTGCAACAGGAATTTGTTGACCGACTATGGCACTGCAGAGCTGTATATATGGTGGCCATTTTCAACAGTTCCTAAAGTAGTAGTTCTGTTTAATATTTAGTTCTGTTTTGCGATGTTGCTTGAATTAATATATTTCTCAATTGTTTGATAAATTTGACATTTTAAATGTCTAATAATAAGAGCATTGTGCGCATGCCCATCCCTGTAGGGCGGCAAAGGATGTGACTACCGAGCTGTACGTACAAACGCATTTTTTTACCCATAAAACTTAACTTATGTTTGCGCACGAGATAAGCTGTACGGATTTAAGGGTAAATGTTTATACGAGGATCCTATGTGTTAATTTTCAAGCCAATCTTCCGTAAAATGGTCATCAAACGCTTCGGGTGGCTTGGCGAACTCTCCATAATTTTTAACCAACCTTATTCTACATCTCGCAGTGACAGATGAGCACATACGAACATGTGGTCGAATTTCAGGGTCCGATATATGAGGGGTATAGATTTCAAGTGTATCTCCATGTTTCCTAAATTATCAGTAGACGAAAAAAACTTATAATTCATTAAATACAAACAATTACGATAGTTTTGCTTTTTTATTGTATTTATGGTACCTACCTACAGACTAACAAAACAAATTTTTTTCCTTAACATTTTTAAAAAGTATCAAAGTTATTTGGAAAAAGGAGATGGAGATTGTACGTTTTGGAAATAAAATTCCAATTTTTTGTACGGTTCAAAACTTAAATGTCAATGGAGCTTGTACATTTTGAATTTAATCCCAATTTTCTGCCATCGAAATCCGTTAGAGCTTGCCCGTTTTGACAAGAAATTATGAGTTATTTCGATTCTGGGCTACAATTACTATGTAAAACTACATCTATCTCATTTTTAATAAAACATGGAGATTGTACATTTTGAATCTACACCCCTCATATACTTTGTTGCTAATACAATGCTTTAACACTGGGATAGTTGCGTTGCGCTTATTTGAACGTCGTGAAAATCCTGCTTTAATGATGAAACTGCGGCTTCAAAATCAAAAACGATTTTCACTAAAATAACAGCTGATCTTCTTAAGTCATCGTTCCTGAACTGCACCGTTTTGTCTTCTACGAACTCGATACAAAGTGTCTCTGAAAGCCATTTCTGATGTTATGCCGCTGACAAAGTCGTATTTTGGTTTAAGAAGTGGAGTTATTTCCTCTTTGCAAATTGTCGTTATATGTTTAAATTTCGTGTTCAAAATTCTACAGTGTCGTCAGTAAAGTCCGCATCATATGGGTTTTTTTATTAATAGCTTTATTCAAAATTTGACTTTGACTTTAAGTTCTGCTTCAATCGAGATAAAATTTAAGCAAAAAAATAGTAGTCACGTGATTCGCATTATCTGTCAAATTTTAATTTTTTCCAAAAAATAATTCAAAAGTGGGGTTATTTCTGAAAATATCGAAAAAAGTTATTAGAAAAAGTTTTTTTAAATGCAATTTCTAGCCCACATGCAAAATTTCAGCTACACAAGATAATGTTGACGGTTACCTATATTTTGTAAATTGCTTTTGCAAAATAAGACTTAACCCAACCTACATAAAACTTCTTGGTTTTGACAATGCTTTATTTCAGATACATTTTCTTTAAAGTAGTGCCATATTAAATGTGTGTTTTTCAACAAAATCAAAATTGGGCTATTAAAATTTGGTTGCAAAGTTCATTTGTTTTTGACCCTGTATAATGTAACTTTATAAAATAAGTATTTTTGAAAACGTAGTTTGTGTCTGAAAGTAAAAAAATAAAAAATAAAATAGGGGTTTTAAATTAAATCGTTGAAAATAGATAAATTTTACGTTAAGTTAAACTAAAATTTATTTTCCACTTAATGAACACTTTACTGATGACACTGTTCATTTTTGTCCTAATATTAAGGTGTATTACTTTCAGACACAAACTACGTTTTCAAAAATACTTATTTTATGAAGTTACCTTATACAGAGTCAAAAACAAATAAGCTTTGCATCACATGCGACCAAATTTTAATGGCCCAATTTTGATTTTGTTGAAAAACACGCATTTAATATGACGCTACTTTAAAGAAAATGTATCTGAAATAAACCATTGTCAAAACTAAGAAGTATTATGTAGGTTGCGTTGAGTCTTATTTTGCAAAAGTGGTGCAATTTACAAAATATAGGTAAACATCAAAATTATCTTATGTAGCTGAAATTTTGCATGTGGGCTAGAAACTGCATTTAAAAAAACTTTTTCTAATAACTTTTTTCGATATTTTCAGAAATAACCCCACTTTTGAATTATTTTTTGGAAAAAATTAAAATTTGACAGATAATGCGATTCACGTGACTACTATTTTTTTGCTTAATTTTCATCTCGATCGAAGCAGAACTTGATGCCAAAGTTAAATTTTGAATAAAGCTATTAATAAAAAAAAACCCATATGATGCGGACTTTACTGGTGGCACTGACGCACTGTATATGTATACCACCAGCACGAGATGGGTCTCCCGAACTTTAAACCTTATGGAAAACAATGACGTGGTGGTTATTGTAACCAATTTCTAGAGCTCTTAGTATAATCTGGCAGATGTTATCAACAAGATTGGAGATGAACCATGGGTTTATTTTATGATCCCGAATCAACAAAAAAGCCGAACATTCGAAATTTAAGCTTGTCATTGCGTTTTGTGTTCGTATTAATTATCGGCAAAAAATATAGTGCGACCTTTAAATGGCATTTTAGCTCCGAATGACCCTTTATATCTACTTATGTTATTTTTGCTTAACAGCTGAAATTATCTACCTGTAATAGAACAAACAGATACGTGTTCAATAAATGGATTTAACAAATAAATTATCGCTATTTTTATGACACTTTTATAATGTTTTATTGTTTCCATTGCTATTGGGTAAAATTATAACGCAACAAATGTGTCATTAGACGATGCTACTAGTTTGTAGGGGTGTTACGAATACAGTCTGAGAGGTCGTTGCTTGAAACTGAAACCTCTTAATTGAAAAAGTGCGCTAATATGTAAATTGAGAACAAACACTCATTTCGTTTTTTGATCAATGTTTCGATACTTCTTTGTTTTATCCAAAAATCTGTCACTATAATCGAATTTTACACATTTTTAGCATTGACATTCTATTAAAAATATTTCCCAATAATAAAAAATCTTTCTGGAGGTTCACGCACAAACCTTTTTTAGAAACAGTTAAAAAGACGCCGCGAATACCGAAAGTTTGAAAACATAAGATCAGATACTTAGCGTCGTCTCATTATCCGCGCAATTCTTTTATTTGCTACTCTTGAGGTCGATTATATCGTTATCCTTGTTTCAACAACATAAGTAGACACGAACAGGAGACCAGACGCGATATATTATTCAGGTAGATGCCGGCGGGTCGACCTTCAATCCAAGTCCCTGCGACTGGTCAATTTGTTATGACGTAGTTAGCTGGTTTCGCGAGTTTTATTTAAGAGGAAGTAACCCCTTTACCACAATGAAAATTGCCGAACGTTTTGCTGGTCAAACGAAAAGAAAAAATAAAAATTGATATTCAGAAAATAAATTCTACTTTTAATACCCCATCCAGAAAAGTAAATGACGATCAAAAATATTCCCAAAAATTTTTTTAGAATTTTTTTTTATTTTTAGTAATTTTGTAATATCTTAAACAATTCTTTATTGGTCAAAAGCAAAATGACTTTCCCTGGTGTAGAATGTTGTACCAAACAATTTTTCTTACAGCCATTTTTCAATATCGGCCTTACTTTTTTCTCAAAAACTTTGGGCGCGTAAAGTGAATTTAAGCGTGTAAAGTGGGTTTAGTTTTTGAGAAAAAAGTAAGGCCGATATTGAAAAATGGCTTTAAGAAAAATTATTTGGTACAACATTCTACACCCGGGAAAGTCATTTTGCTTTTGACCAATAAAGAATTGTTTAAGATATTACAAAATTACTAAAAATAAAAAAAATTTCTAAAAAAATTTTTGGGAATATTTTCGATCGTCATTTACTTTTCTGGATGGGGTATTTAAAGTAGAATTTATTTTCTAAATATCAATTTTTATTTTTTCTTTTCGTTTGACCAGCAAAACGTTCGGCAATTTTCATTGTGGTAAAGGGGGTTACTGCTCTTAAGAGAGCATTTTGTCTAATTACTTTCTCAGTAAAAATTTAAAAATTTTGAAAAATGGAAACAGTAGAAATTTTTTTTTCCTCTTTCATGCGGTAGGCGAGGCGGTAGGATAAAAAGTGAATTTAATAAAAAACCTAGTATTATCTATAGTGTTACGTTAAAAAAAAGTTGGATTTATACCTTATTAAAAGCAGAAAAATAAATATGGGCAAACTTCGTTTTTGGCTTTTATTAATTCATCAATTTAATTACAAAGACGGGTTTTGGAGAAAACGAAAATTTGATAAGAAAATAAAATATTGATTAGAAAATGAAATGGCAAATGCGTCACTAGTGTTTGCTCTTAAGCGCAAGTGCAATTTGTCTTACCTCCCACTGCCAGTGTATAGATACGTCAATTTTTTTAAAGGAATAATCAGAAATAGGGTTCCAGCCCGGGATCCCGGATCTCGAAAATCCCGGGATCCCGGAAGATTTTTGTCCCCGACAATCCCGGGATTGAAGTATAGCAATCCCGGAAAACCACTAGAACTAAACCTAATTGGCGGCAAATATCGGAAAATCCAAAAGTTCATCTTAAAAGTCTTAACGTAATTAAAAAAGAAATGTCCCTTTTTGAAAATGGAGGATTAAGAGGTTTATATTTGCAAAAGGGTTACGAATATTTACTGACAGTACCACCTACAAGTGTGGAACTTGAAAGAGCCTTTTCTTCAGCAGTCACATTTGCGACCAAACTTAGATCGCGATTAAGTTACTCAACTTTAAACACGTTGGTGTTTTTAAAAGCATATTTTATTTTTACTAAGCAAATGGTAAATGTTTAACAATTTTTTTGTTTGCGCTGTTTAATAAAAAGTTCTTACCTGTGTTTTACGTACGTACGCATAACTTAATTTTTTTATTTACAAAACGTAAATCTATAAAAATGGTTTTTATTTTTAAGTTTTTTAATAAAAAGTATTTTGCCATATACAGTGTCACCAGTAAAGTCCGCATCATATGGGATTTTTTTTAATTAATAGCTTTATTCAAAATTTGACTTTGGCATCAAGTTCTGCTTCGATCGAGATGAAAATTAAGCAAAAAAATAGTAGTCACGTGATTCGCATTATCTGTCAAATTTTCATTTTTTCCAAAAAATAATTCAAAAGTGGGGTTATTTCTGAAAATATCGAAAAAAGTTATAAGAAAAAGTTTTTTTAAATGCAGTTTCTAGCCCACATGCAAAATTTCAGCTGCATAAGATAATTTTGATTTTTTAGCTATATTTTGTAAATTGCATCACTTTTGCAAAATATGACTCAACGCAACCTACATAAAATTTCTTAGTTTTGACAATGCATTATTTCAGATACATTTTCTTTAAAGTAGCGCTATATTAAATGTGTGTTTTTCTACAAAATCAAAATTGGGCTATTAAAATTTGGTCGCATGTGATGCAAAGTTTATTTATTTTTGGCCCTGTATAAGGTAACTGCATACAATTAGTATTTTTGAAAACGTAGTTTGTGTCTGAAAGTAAAAAAATAAAAAATAAAGTAAAGGGGTCTAAATAAAATCGTTAAAAATAAATAAACTTTGTAAAATTTATTTTCCACTTAATAAACTTTACTGATGACACTGTGTTCTTTTTTGTCTTAATATTAAGGTGTATAACTTTCAGACATAAACTACGTTTTTAAAAATACTTATTTTATGCAGTTACCTTATACAGGGTCAAAAATAAATAAACTTTGCATCACATGCGACCAAATTTTAATAGCCCAATTTTGATTTTGTAGAAAAACTCACATTTAATATAGCGCTACTTTAAAGAAAATGTATCTGAAATAAAGCATTCTCAAAACTAAGAAATTTTATGTAGGTTGCGTTGAGTCTTATTTTGCAAAAGTGGTGCAATTTACAAAATATAGGTAAAAAATCAAAATTATCTTATGCAGCTGAAATTTTGCATGTGGGCTAGAAACTGTATTTAAAAAAACTTTTTCTAATAACTTTTTCGATATTTTCAGAAATAACCCCACTTTTGAATTATTTTTTGGAAAAAATTAAAATTTGACAGATAATGCGAATCACGTGACTACTGTGATGCGGACTTTACTGGTGACACTGTATGTCTGTATTTATATTATTTCTGTTGCTACTTGTTAGTCTTAGATTTTTTAATGTTAAATATTATTAATTATTGATTTTTAATCCTGGGATCTCAAAACGGGATCCCGATCCCGAAAATTGGAAACCTTAATCAGAAACTCGCCGCATAGCTGATAGGGCCAATAAAAAATTCAACTTTAGTTTTTCAAATAGAACGCCCTGTATATTTTAGCCAACACCAAAAATAATAAAAAATTTGACTTCCTTGTTCGTTCAACTAGTATTGAGTATAATAATGCCCAATGTTAGCTCTTTACGACAAAGAGAGGCACAACAAACAGTTAATTTTTTTACATACATTTACAAAAATACTTATATTATTTCGTAAGAACATAGTTGCTTGTCAGGTAGTAATAACATCATACAAAATAATATTTCTTTGGCACATTTATATTTAATTATTTCATTTCCTAATATAATAGTTATATTAGTAAATATCGTAATTTTATACGAAAAAAAACTTACCGTTGCTGACGGTTCTGTAATGTTTAGTTCATATTATTCGCACATACGTTAGTTTTGAACGATGCGGATAGTCAGAAACATATATTACACTAAAACTTAGGTAGCACATATATTTAGTGAGTTTTTCTAAAACAAATTATTTTCACAAAGTTGTCGTAAGTTTTCTTAACTACGTGAGTTTTCCGAGTTTCCCGAGCTTTCACTTCGGCCGTTTCGCGCGGTATGATACAGAAACTGAAACAGCGCCAAAGTTTGGGTGCTCTTCTTGTTGCGTATGATATTCAGTGGCGGACAGACAAATGTGATTCTATGTTATAATAATATTAATATGTTTAGCGTATTTGTTAATTTACGTTAAATATAATTTTTTTTTGTTATTATCGATCAGATAAAATTTTTTATATGAAATTGAACATTCTAATTATACAGGGTAGCCCATAACTATAAGGGGCCATGCAGCAACAGGAGATAGTAAACTTAAAAATAGGTTAAAAAGATACAGGGTGATCCAAGTAAAAATGTATTTATTTATTTTAGAAAATTGACGATGATTTGAAAATGGTTAAGCGGATATAAATCAAAATTTTCAAGAAAGACAATGTTATAATTAGTTTTAAGATACCTCCCAGTGGCGGATCCAGAACTTTACTAAGGGGAGGGGGGCACATGACCCAAATGGTTTTTAGAAGTGAATACAAAAAAATGTTATTGCAAAACAAGTGCATTTAGTAGGCAAGAGAGAACTTACCGTGCGAGCAAAAATTATTTGCATCAAAGATGAGGGCCTTGCATCTAAAGACGTAATGCTTAGCCGTAGAGCTGAATACCTGTTGGGTGTCAATAACTACCTGAATTAGCAATCAATCAGTTATTCCGTCATCTTTGACAGTCGTTACAAGTAATTTGATTCATCGCTAATTTTTCCAATTTCTTGAACAATTTACACAATGGGCTTTACAGAACAGCACAAAACATTCATGGTTGAAGCGTATTTTCGAAACGGGGTTGGAGTAAATGGTGAGTGGCAATTCAAGCCGGGTTTGTGCATGGACGATTTTCACGAACATTTTCCTAACGTTGCTTTTATTGCTGGGGATTTTTATCATTGCCTGAAAAGAACCGGGGCTGTGTTTAGGGAAACAGGTTCTATACAACAGCGGTTCTCAAACTTTTTTGGTGACGGAACCCTTTTGGGAAGCAAAATACTTGATGGAACCCTACAGTAAAACAATAGTTTTTAAAAGTGTATTCTTTATTAATAAGCATAATAAAAGTACAATGTAACAGTTACTAATTATTACTCACTTTACCACATGGCAAGTACAATAATAGAAGATATTAAAAAAGAAAAAATCTAACTAATGGGAGGTATGAAACTGTTTTTTATTTTTCATCAATTGGTTGATATCAGGTTTGATAGAAGACAGTTGAATCAGGTTCGGCGTCCAGTCTATTGCGATATTTTGTTTTCGTGGCTGCATAGGTTAAGAATCCTGTTTCGCACAAATATGTTGTTGGAAACGGGAGAATAGCATGCAGAGAGGTGAGCCGTTGGAATCAACAAATCCGAAACTGATATATGATTCATCATACTTCCTTTTTTTCGTCTTTGAAACCGTCGAGCTTGACGTCGTGGCATCATCGTCTGGATCGGTGATTGCTATATTCTCCGCGCGTACTGCTTTTGAACATTCAGCGTCATTAGAAGATGTTGTTGCAACACGTTTAACACCTTTAAGCCAACGTTCCATTCTTCTTTATTTATAATGTTACACGTCAGGATGGTGGGGTCTAAATAATGCGCAATCGTTACTGCGTATAAGAGACTAAGTTTAGTACAATGAAGAAATGTATAAAACTGAGACAACAGAATACAGCAGGCAGTAGAACAATGAACACTAGTTTCTCGCTAGCGAGCTTGTAAGTAGGTAGGTAGGAACTTATCGCTCCGAACGCTAATCGTCAACTGACTGACGAGGCGCGACGCGCGATCGCCGCTTTTATACTTAGTCCTAGACTCGATCTCGAATATTCTCGAAAATACTCGAGTCGGCGCCTTTGATAAACAAAAAGCAAAAATAAAAAGAGAAATATAAAAATTGCGTTGTAAACAATACAGAGGCGGCTTTTATCAAAGGGACTGCGCGCTCACAAGTATACATGTTGATACCAAACTTATGAGATATTGTACCAGCTATTGTAACACATGTTTATACAAATACAAATAAATATACCTACGCGCGGCCGCGGAGTCAAAACGTTCGACCAGAGAGAGGTGTTTTGTTTTTTTTTCTAAATTCTTGAGGAACCCCTACAGAGGTATCGCGGAACCCTAGGGTTCCGCGGAACACACTTAGAGTATAGCTGCATACAACACAAAAAAGGAGCAGGAAGACCATCTGTAAGAACAGAAGAACTTGTTGCAAACGTTCGTGAAATAATGCAAAATAAGCCGACAAATTATATAAGACGTATGTCCCAAGAAGTGGGAAGATCTTATGGAACTTGCAGGACTATTCTTAAGAAGCAGCTAAATTTATTTCCTTATAAAGTGCAAGTATTCCAAGAAATACAAGCCGCAGATTTTGAAAGACGCAGGAATTACTCTCAATGGTTTGTTGTTGTTTACCCAAAATTTAGTGGAAAGAAATGATTTATTAGACCTGACTTTTTTTCGGATGAAGCCTGGTTCCACCTCTCCGGTAATGTGAATTCTCAGAATACACGCATGTGGAGTAGTGAAAATCCCCATTTTTTGTTAGAGTCCACATTGCACCCTCAAAAAATTGGTGTCTGGTTAGCTGTTTCCCGAAGAATTGTTGGTCCTATTTTTTTTCATGACACAGTTACAGCACAGCGGTATAGAGACAATATTTTGAATCCATTTGTGGAGCAATTACTTGACGACGAACTACGTTTTGGATATTTTCAACAGGACGGTGCAACCGCCCATACAGCCGCTGAAACTATTAACTACAATACTTACGCAATTTTTTCGACGACAGATTGATCAGTTTTTGATCAGACATTGAATTCCCGCCTAGATCACATTGTTTAACGGTTATGGATTACTTCGTTTTTCCTCATTTAATAAAGAACACTATTTTTAAAACACCAGTTGCAAATTTAGAACAATTACAAGAAAGGATTATCCAAGAATGTCGTAACATTTCTCCAGAGATGCTGGTCAACACTTTCGAAAATATGAAGAGACGTGTGAATTTATGCTTGGAGCATGGCGCTGGCCCCAATTTCAGCAATTTATGTAATTATTTTTCTTTTTCTTTCTGTATATTCTTACTTTGTTAATATAATAATAAACAACAAAAATAAATAATTAAATTTTTGCTCGCACGGTACCAGAAGTTGTCTCAAATTTGCTTATTTTTCATGGAGCAACTTGTATAATATTTTTTTTGTTCTTTTGTTCATTTTCAATAGGTAGGTACCTTATACCCATTAAAAGTTTTTGTATCGTATTCTAACAGTTTACAAAATTAATTTTTCTCGAATTTTGACTAGGTATTTACACTGTGTCGCCTAAAATGGAATATGTTTTCGAAGATAACAGAGGGAAACCCGAAATTCAGGTTGTAGTAATAATTTTTGATCTTTATCAACAAATTTAAAAAATCCTTATTTTTTTTTAAATACGATGCTACGTTTCTATTTCATTAAACCGATAGGCTAGATACAACATTTTTTTATAAAATAAAATAGTTAATGACCCAATACTTTTTATGTAGGTGGTTATTATGGGTTTAAGGATCTAAGGGAGCAAATGAAACCAAAATTTTAATTTGCCGACGTTTCGGAAAATATATTTTCTTCCTCAAAGCTCTGAAACAATAGGATTATTTCTTAGGTTTCAACAATAACCGATAAAAAAATTACATAACTGATTTGTTTGAAGAAATTAATCTTATTTTCGATAACATAACATAACAGAAAGTACATAATATACACTGCGCGACATATTTAACGCATAACGAAAAAATTGCCTCAATTTAGATGTTATATATTTTCCAAATTTGTGGTTCGTTTTTAATGATTTTTTTTTCAAATTGTAGGTTTTTTCCTTAAGCATATCACTGCCTTTGTTGTTTTACTTGAAAAAGTAACCTTGGTATTATACCGGGTGTTATAAAACTGTTATGTTTTTTTTACGGAAATTCAAAACACCCTGTGGGATTTACTAGCCATTGCAAGTTATCGCAATTCCAGCCAAATTAAAGTCCCATGTTTCCTTTACATTTTCTTTTTTGATTCATTGGTTTATCTCTGTTTTTTTATGAAATATTCAATTTTTAGTTCAACGTGATTTTCATAAAAAAATGTTTAGTTAAAAAATACAAAATAAACGAAATGCTTTGATTAATGCAACAGCAAGAAAAAACAAATTATAAAGTAAATAAAGAATCAATATCTGGTATTAATTTACTGAATCCACAAAACAGGGCAAAAAAATACAGGGAAAAAAATTGTAATTTCTAAATGTATTAAAAAAAATTAAATATGAATAATTAGTAGCGAGTATTGCCTCTCCTTGCTCTAATGAATGCTTTGCATCTTCTTGGCATACTTAAAATCAGGTTTCTGATTTCATCTTGATTAATCTGATTCCATATTTCCATAAGCCTCAATGACAGATCATTTAAGTTTCTAGGAGGAGGAAGCAAGGCTCTAAGATTCGTCGGCAATACTCGCTACTAATGATTCATATTTAATTTTTTTAAATACCCTCAGAAATTGCAATTTTCTTTCCTGTATTTTTTTGCCCTGTTTTGTGGATTCAGTAAGTTAATACCAGATATTGATTCTTTATTTACTTTATATTTGGTTTTTCTTGCTGTTGCATTAATCCAAGCATTTCGTTTATTTTGTATTTTTTAACTAAACATTTTTTTATGATTATTTACCTCATCCATTATAAAAGCGGGTTGATTTTCACCTGATTATTCAGCGATAATCTCCCGCTCTCCGGTAAAAATCACAAAAATGTAGTTTTTATTTGGTAAAGAATCTTCAAAATACATTTCGGGATTGGGAAATAATCAGAAAATCATTCTCAGATTTTTTGCCATTAGGAAATCTTCGGAATGATTTTCGATAATAATTTCCCCATCCCTTAATATATTACTACAGAAAATCACGTTGAACTAAAAATTGAATATTTCATAAAAAAACAGAGATAAACCAATGAATCAAAAAAGAAAATGTAAAGGAAACATGGGACTTTAATTTGGCTGGAATTGCGACAACTTGCAATGGCTAGTAAATCCCACAGGGTGTTTTGAATTTCCGTAAAAAAAACATAACAGTTTTATAACACCCGGTATAATACCAAAGTTACTTTTTCAAGTAAAACAACAAAGGCACTGATATGCTTAAAAAAAAACCTACAATTTGAAAACAAAATCATTAAAAACGAACCACAAATTTGGAAAATATATAACATCAAAATTGAGGCAATTTTCTCGTTATGCGTTAAATATGTCACGCAGTTTGTTTAGAGAGGAAAAAAAAGAAAAAAAAAGAGAAAAAAAGGTTTTTTTTCTCTTTACACACCATGAAATATAATAAAAATTTTTTAAAAAATGACACCTACTTGTAACTGTGTTACTCTTTAATATATCAAAGATATATTATGTACTTTCTGTTTATTAGAAACTATCATATACCAGTGGATGCGACAATTAAAAGTACTTACCTTTCTCTTCCAAACAAGCTTAAACTTAGTAAAATCGGATAAGTCGTTTAGAAGTTACAACGATTTAAATGATTACACTTTCGGTACGCCTATAAGCCTTAAACTAAAATGATGCAGAGTTCTCTAAGCTTTCTTATTATGAAACCAAAGGTATACATACCTTAAAGTGGGAATTTTCGGAGAATTAAAATTTTATAAATTCATTTTCAATTGTACCACCTTGCGGCTAAATGTGGAACTTATGACTAATTTTCATAATTTTGTCATGACCAAGTTTCTATGCTTAGTAGTTTCCGAGATATGGCCGGTGGCCACGCATAATAAAACACCCTGTATACATCCCTCCTGAAATAATAGCAAAAATATTTATTTATACAAATATTATTACTGAATATTAATATTTTTCCTTTCGAGTTTGTTTTTGTTTCGTATTTTGTAACTGGAACAATTGCGTTTTTATTTTATTAATAAATGTTACAATAAAAAAGTTTTAATTACAGTTTTAATTGCCTTTTTTTGCGCCAACTCCCCTGAAGAAAATCCTTGATTCGCGCCTACATTATATAATCTGTAATCTGTAGCATTTTATCTTGTACAATATTAAATTAATTCAATGTGGGCTGTTCAAAAATACTAAATAATTATTAGAAATAAAAATGAATAAGGTCGATTGTAGCTATTTAGGTTGGAAGACTGTAAATACACAGGATTGAGTATTGTTGGTTGCTAACATATTTTCGGTATGACACCAAGAAAATCTAGTCTCTAAAATATGTAAAATCCAACAGTTAAATGTTTAAAATACACACTACACAAAAAGCAGCCACAGAAACACTTAAAAAACACCAAAATCGGAAGAAAATAATACGACGCAACCTGACGTGTGAGCTTGCTACGGCCCACTGCTGATCTGGGAACTTTTCGACGCAACTAGATCAGCTGTTAATGTTATATTATGTCATTATCTTCTGTCGAAACGCTTTGTCTTAAGAAAAAATCATCTATACATAATATGCTGCTATGCCACATGCATGTTATTTATAAACGCCATTGAATATCAAACTATATAAGAATGACGGATGTCCGAGAAAAGTTGACAACCCATTTTTTGACGTATTGGAGCTGGTTTGGCCGCCATTGTGGAGCTGATCGTAACTCTAACCTTAAATCTGTCGCCTGTCTGTCATTATAATGCAGCGCCTCGGCAACAGATGTCTCAAATTCACTGATGTGATGTGATTCAAGCATTTTTAACAGACAATAAAATAGGAGGTTCTCAATTCCAGCCGAATGTATGTTTTTGATTATAATATGTATGCTGATTACTCCGGGGTAATTGGACCGACTTTCATAATGATTTTACCGTTGATGTTCAATGTTAAACAAATAAAAGTAGATAAAAAGCAACAGCAAGTATAACTAAAATAGGTTTTCTTTCGTCGAAAAATAGCAAAATACGTAATACACTAATACAAACAAACTGAATGTTTCTTAAGTAAGAAAGTAAAACCTACTTATTTTAACCATTTTGAAAAGTAGTAATAATTGCAAATAAAAACCAAGTTATACAAACCGCACATCATTCATATTTTACCCAACATATACGTTGTAGCCTAGGTAGGTATTGAATAGTGAGAGTCGTCATTTAGTTCTGTTAGAAATAGAATACATGGCGGTCAATATGTTTTTATGTAATTAACGTTGAGACGTCAAAAGGTTGAAAATATTATATGCTACAAAGCAATTAAAAATAGGTACATTTTTAGGTCTAGACGTGGATAGGTGTAGGTACTTTTATGTAAAATCAAGTTTTACGATAAGCTATAAAAATAAATTTAAAAAACTCATGCAGCAAGTCAAACAGACAGGCGGCAACAATGTTTTAATTTAGCAGTGAAAAGGTTAGTCGCTTTCTTGTTGGTGAACTCATTGTGCCATCTATGAATTTGACGTAGCAGAATTAGGAAATCGGCTCATATGGCCTTCGTATAATTTGATATTCAATGTAAACGCTAATAAAATGTGTTGACATATCGTTTGTAGGAGAGAGGCAGTAAAGAGCTGGGTGGAGCAGGGAGTAGGGATTACGAAGGATTTAGCTTTCAATGTGACCTTTGCTACTATAGTTTAAACCTAAAAATTACTGTTTTTGAATGTTACCTTTGTCGTTTAAGGTTGAATTCTCAACGTCATTCAATCTATTGCCAACCTATAACCTATTTCGCGTTGATTTTTTGAGTTTATTATTTTAATAACTAACATTAAAAGAAAATCAATATCGTCGGTACATTATTTAGGTAGATTCTGATATATTACAAAAATATCAATTTATTTCATTGCTAATTTTGGGAGAATTGTATAGTGAAAGAACAATGAGTGACAATGACATAATAATGTTAAAAAAAATCTTACCCGATATTTTTCGTTATACAATTCTCCTAAAATAAGTTATGAAATTCCTTGATATTTATTAAATATGTCAATTAACCTATAGAATATCAAGTCGATACTGATTTTCTTTAAATTTTGTATAAAAGCTAGAAAACATAAATAAATCTACGCGAAATAGGTTATAGGTTGGCAAGCATGTTGATACTCCCACCTTAATATGAGACAGATTTTTTAAATCAGTTTCTTGAAATATTGCCTTATCGAATGTAATTTACGACTGCTAATTTTTCCCCAATGATGAATTGAAAAAAAAAATAAAAATTGATATAAAAATGGTACAGGTAGGTAACCTTATTTCCTTTAAACCTTTAACCTTTAAAGTATAATAAATTTAAGTAAGCTTTACATTAATTTATTTTGCCATTCTGTCATTTTCTCCCCTAAAATTAATATTTCAACCGTTCTCAGAGTTATAATGACTCAAATAAATAAAGTACCTACATATACCATGATATTTTTCACCCTCGATTCTTACACAAATTGGTTTTAATATATTTTTTTATTATTATTTTATTATTTCCGATTTTACAGTGAGAAAAAAGTTAAATTAGAAACGTCTAAACATCTACAGCGGTGTATATATTTTAAAGTGTAAACATAATACACTTAATAAAGGTTAGAGTAGAGCTTTGTCACAAAATAAGTAAAGATTATTTAATTCTAGTTTAAATTTTTTATTATCATTAACGAAAAATTCAAATAAGAGATTTATGGGATAAGAAGTGAAGAGATTCAAACTTTACAAAAACGTAACAAAATAATGATAATGCAAGTCCGACAAAATCAGTTTTTGAATAAGTGTGCATATATTCAACGGGTTTAATAGTAATAAGGTTAATCATTATAAAAAGCATGGTGAACAATTAATAAAAAATAAGGAAATTAACAGCAATAAGACGAAATAAAAAAAGAAAGGATAAATCTTTTTCTGTCCATAAGAAATAAATGTGAAAAATATAAAGATAATATTCTATCCTTTTACTCTGACGGCTTTTGAAGAAGCATACATGAGTTTGGTAGGTTAATTTTAGATATTATTAAAATATAATTTTGACCCGACTTTTTTTTTTAATTGTGAAACTATGAACTAGTGGTAAAAACTGGTTTTCAAATAATACTTAAACTATTACGCGTATGTGTGTTGAGTAATGTTGAGCATATACCTTTAACTATAGACATTTACCTTTCGATAAGCAAACAATAACCACGAAAGTGGCAAATATGCCACATGCCTCGCGGCATGTAAACAAAGCTACACCGGATTAGGCATGCGCACTGCAACATTTTCAGTTGACGAATGGGAAAATAGACAGGTCCAGGCTTTAAAATTTAAGTTCTTGTTCAAGAAATTGTAAAAGTTGACGTTCAATTTATTTTTACGTGTAAACAACTAAAATTTGCCCCAAATTCTTGCCAAAAAATTGGAATTTCTTCTCAATTTTTGATTAAGTTGGGAAAAAAGGTAGTGATTTCTGGCATTTTTAGTAGTTGCAAACCAAATCAGATTTTGAGGATAGAAAATTGTTTTTAAGGTTTGTTTCTAAAATTTGTTTAAAACTGATTCGTCGTCGTGTTTTTAGTTCGAAAAGGAAGAGTCAATTAAACTAGTCTTATAAAATCGAATATAAAAAACAAACAATACCAGCCCAATAACCAATCTTCGATGTTATCGCGTACCTATAACCTCAAGTCAAATATTAGGTGGTATATAACTTGTTTTAATTTTTACAATTTGACAAAAACTTGGGTACGTATAAAACATTTTCAAGCACAATTTCTTGTTCAAGAATTTGACAAACTTTTTGCCCGAAAACTTGATCCGCGGAATACCTTCACCCTTGGATTAATATAAACATACCTAGGTATTTACTTTTTTAATTTTGCGGAAGTAGTCCATTATCTCAAAGTGGAGCTGTAGAGATATAGGGAAAAAACCCACAGTCGTCTCCACAAATACTGAGTAGGTATTTGTGGAGACGACTGTGGGTTTTTTCCCTATATATTTACTTTTTTCTTTTATATAAGCATAGTGGTCTAAAGTGTCTTTTAAACTTTTTGACGCAATATATTGCCCGAAAAATAGGCGTATTTGATTAGATTGCAGGACAGCAAATAAAATATGTCAAAACATGCATCGGGATAATCTTTCTTGGTGTGTGTTCCTCCCTTGTTTGTGTAGCCTAGGCCTAGTTCTTCTTCCTAATCATAACGTCTTTACAGATGTGTTGTGACCCATATTAACGAGGTTCAATGTTTTGTATGGCTCTCTTGACTGCATCTCGCCATTTATCTCGACTAGATGACATGTGAGCCGCTTGCGGGAGAGTAGCATCTAATAATTGTTTGGTTACATCCACCCATCTATTTGGTGATCGGCCACGCCTTCTGTTTCCTTCAGGTTTTCCATGTACAATAAGCCTCTCCATATGCTCACTCCGATTGATGTGTCCGAAAAATGTAAGAATTCGGGAGTACACGATACTGGACAAACGTTTTGACGGACGTATTTATTGTAGAACCGAAGCATTTGTTCTATGTGCGGTCCAGGACACTCTCAACATTCGACGCCACGCCCACATCTCAAATGCGTCAATCCGACGACGATCTAGTTCTTTGACAGTCCAAGATTCTGAAGCATGTAGTATGACCGAAAAGACCAAGGTACTTACTAGATTGATTTTAGCTTGTTTTGTGATATTCCGATCCCTCCATACTTTATTTGTGTCATTGCTGTCCTAGCAAGCTGAATACGCCGTCTTATTTCGCCATCACATCCCCCGGTATTTTCTATTAGGGCTCCAAGATAGACAAAACTGTTGACAACTTCATAGTGTCCAATAGTCCGAGTTTCAGGGTAGTTGTTATTTTCTCTATCAATGATCATAATTTTGGTTTTATTATAATTTATATTTAGTCCGTAAAGAGCACTGACATCTTCAAGTCTCTTCAGGAGTTCCAGAATTTCTCTCTGGGAGGCAGCTATCAAGGTCGTATCATCGGCAAACCTTAAGTTAGACAGTTTTGTGCCGCCAATATTTACTCCACCATGCCAGTCCTCTAGAACCTGGCTCATAATAAATTCGCTATAGATATTAAAAAGAAGCGGCGAGAGAACACACTCCCTTACATATGTGGCACCTTCGTTAGGCAAGCATTTATCAACCCTAACCCGTGCAGAATTGTTATTATATAATTGTTGTACGAGATACATTAGATGGTCTGGGACACCCATTGACAGCAGAATAGACCAGAGCTTTTCCCATTTTATATTATCAAAAGCTTTGCTATAATCGACAAAACATAAAAGGCCTAGTTAGATGTGTTAAAATTGATCATAATAAAATAAAGTTATATATCAAGATACATCACTACTCCATACTTACTGAAAATACGAAATACCCGGTATTATACCCCTATTTGGGCATAATAAAATCATACAATGGCTGTTACTAGTCATTGTTTATATTGCAATCCGAGTCACCAAAAGCACAAACACAATTCACTAAACTACACAAAAACTAGAAATCCATCAATATTAAACAACACGGAATCCACAGAGAGAATTTAAATTACAACAACAAAAATGGCGCCGAGCCGGTTCTGAAGTGTATTTTAAGTATATCGCTAAAGAAGGACAGGCTGATAAAAAAAAAGGGCTTGTGCGCATGCCCAATCCTGCTGGGAGGGAAAGCATCTGACTGGCGAGCCGTGTGCTCAGACGTATTTTCTCACCCATAAAACGTAACTTTTGTTTGCGCACGAGATAAGCTGTACGAACCTAAAGGTAAATGTCTATGCTTTAGACCCGTACAGAGCAAACAAAGTTTTATGGGTGAAGAAATACGTTTGTACGCAATTCGTCATAATTCTAGACGTCTATTGACGATGGGCATGCGCACAACCCTCTTGTTATCAGCCTGCCCTTCCTTAGCGACATCATCTAAATAGGTACACATCAGAACTGGCTCGCCGCCATGTTTCTTCATTGTGGATTGTGGGTGTTTAATATTTACGTCATCAAGCCAAGCTTTATTTCATAGAGTTGTCGGTATATTGTAAGTAAAATTTTAAAGCCCCGGACTTGTCTATCTTGTCAGTTGTTAAATGAGAATTTTTCACAATCGATTATTGTACTGACAAATTAGTTGAGCGACTGGAAATTACAGCTCAGTAACGATTCTCTAACTGGGTTGGAACAAAGCTAATAAAGCATCATTATATAGGTTGCAGGGAATTGCACACATTTTGTTTAGTTTTTGAACAAATATAAGTCATCACGTTGGGCTACTTACTTAAAGTGTAAAAGCGGAGCCATTCTGTGGTCAATCTTCCGCCAATAAACCCGAAGTAAAACTAATAAATTTAAAAATCGTGCATTCCGTGTCTATGGAATACCGACCTCAAGCGAAGATGCGTTTAAAGTAAAATTTTAAGAAAATAAATGAAAATTTAACCCAATGAGCCTAATAAATAAAAATGTAGCAATCGCTTTTTCTTATAAAATCGAAGGAATTTCTTAAAAGCCAATGAATAAAAACTAAAGTAATTGCTATTGTGTCCAGCAATTGCTTAAAAGTGCAGGAATTGCGACTAGTCAATGCTTTATCTTAAAAAATAGAAGCGATTGCTATCGTTTGTTTAAAATGTGATGAATAAATTAAGGAATTGCTTTTTCTAGTGTAGCAATTGCTTTCAAGTTTTTAAGGTAGGTCGACCCCTGCATCATTTGCTTGGTAGCAGTTAACTTTAGTTCTCCGCGGCATACACGTGCGTTGCTCTTGATTTGTGGCTGAATATATGAACGTCCGTAAAAGAAAAATCTACAGTGTACGTAAAAATTGCAGATATTATGATAATTTCGATTAGACTTCGAAAATGTTGAGTGGTTGGCAAATTATTTTTTGACTGATACTGGTAAAAGGCGAGGGGTGCACTGTCGCCTTTAAATAAGATTAAAGTTTTTCTGCGGAAATTGTCGGATCCGGGCTTTCAAAATTCTGTAGGTGAAGAACTTGGTGTTCACCAAACTACTGTCTGTAAGACATACACTTCTGTAATGGATGCAGTTTGGGAAAAGGCTAATATTTTTATTAAATTTCCTAGTGCTGAAGCTGTTGTGGAAGCTAAACGGCTGTGGTCAGAGAGATTTATTGACGTTCCTTCAATTTGTGAACGAATATCAATTGCTTGTCTTTAATTTCTTCATCACTACTATCAATTTCCTCATTTTCACTGAAATCTGCCATATCACAAATATAAGTTTCCTATTTTCCACAAAAACGTAACAGATTACTATTGTACTAAATAAATAGACCGACGCTGTTGTATTTACGTCAACTCTTTTGCAAATTAGGCACCAAACTAAACATGACATCTATAATCTGAACAAGTGGATAAGCCACGTCTGAACTTGTGTTGAATAAGCATTTGCTACAGAGGTGTAGAAAAACAGCAATAGCTTCAAAATTTTATTCATATCCAGATCTAGCAATCGCTTTTACTTATAGCATTTGCTAGTCAAGCAATTGCTTTTACTAAAAAGTAATTGCTTCAAGTAATTATTGCTTAATTTTTATTCATTATGCTCAATGACACGTTCTATTACATATTTTAAATCAAAGCCTTCTTGCATTTTATTTTGTTTCACAGCCCACTTACATTTTTTTTTAAACCCGACCAAAAAATATACACTTTCTGGACAATTTTTCGTCTAGAAAATAACCTTTTTCCGATCGCAAGACCGGAAAAGTGACGTTAGAGACCGGAAAAGATTTTTCCGGTCCCTGTCTTTTGTTTTTCCAATCGCTCTTTGATAATACAAGCTACCTTGATTTCGTTACTATGACAACAACATTTCGATGTATTGTCGAGTGACAGTTCGTTGATTTTTAATTTGTTTTTTATGTCAAACTTGTTTCGCGAGTTCGTAAATTTAACAATATGAATTCAGATTTTGAATTATCCGACACGGAAAATGAGATTTCAGAAGAAATTTTGGAAACAGCAAGAAAAGCGACTTAAGATATATTGCCAGTAAAATCAAAAGCCCGTTACGAGAAGTCATACGACGCATTTAAAAATAATATAAAATAATTTAATGTAAGTATATCGAAGTGTGAAAAATATTGTACGTCACGCAACCGAAAATTAGTGTTTTCCAGGTCTCTCCAAGCTTCCAGGACTCGCCTACGGCTCGCCCTGGAAATGCTTGTCTCGACCTGACAAACACTTTCCGGTCTTGTAACGTAAATTACTATTTTTTTGTAAATAATTTAAATTAGCAGAAATGTGTTGATTATGGCTTTGCAGAAGACACAATAGCATGGGGTATGTGTAAATTCTTGCCTACAAATATCGTATTAAACAGTCAGTTTATACGTATGGAGCTAATTTTCCGTGTCTAGCAAATAAACGACCTTTTAACAGGACATTATTTTTTTTTTCCTTCCTCACTTCAAAAACCCACTGTACGCCACTGGTTATGTGCATGGACTAGAAAGACGAAATTGTTATTATTACCCCGTGTTCTTCTTACCCCGTGTTCTTCTTACCCCCGGCCGACCTACCTTTCGGAACGTGCACGTGGTAGCTTTAATTAAACGTTGTTATAAATCGTCAGTTATTTGCGTCCAGATACAACAAGATAATCATTATGTATATACTAGATAATGGAGTAGAATCTTGAATCCACATCGATAAAGTTTTTTTTTGCTATTTATGACTCAATCGATTTTTTTTTCGAGTTATACGTGTGATGTGCAATAAATTAAAATAACTCTTTTTGTGTTCGTGGTTATTTCGATCTATCTATCCATTTTTTAAGGAATTTTCACTTAGAATAATTAATTAAAAAATTAAGACGTTTACTACCGATTTTTAAAAACATTAAAAAATTTTTAAATGTAAGACATATGGAAATATTATATTACGCGTAGACGTAAGACGTAGGGTTATTTGATTCTACAATTTTTAACTGGAATAAATTCAGGTATAGGAATCCTCTTTATTTGCTGAAAAAATATAGTACTACGGCTGCGTTTTAATTTTTAATTTGGCATACTGTTTTTGGTGTCTTCGTGAAATTTACCCCTCTTTTGGAGGTGGAATTAAACCGCCCCCACTACTACCCACTATTTACTTTTGCATTTCGGTAATCCTGAAAGCCAGAAAAAATTTCCATTTTAACAATAATTGATACTACAATTTGAGTTTTGCCAGCGCAGGCTGTTTAAAACAAAAGAAACATGTAATTGATAATAGCCACTTTATTATCGGTTTAGAATAAGTATATTATACTTATCTGTTGTGCTGTTTCAACCGTTATTTTATAGTAATAAGTATTCTTGCTATACTAAAATGGGATATTCACTTATAATCTTCCTAGCAGCAGAATTATCGGGAATTAATTCTGCTGCGTGGGAGATTCGGTAAGAAAATTTCATAAATTGGAGTTTCTTTTAATGCTCCTGAAATTTTAGTAATAAACCTTAGTTACTAACAAGTAAAATCAACTTATATTTTAAAAATACAGTGAGTCATATTTAACTCATCGGAAATATGGCACCTTTAAAAGTAAAGTGACACAATTCGAAAATTGAATATTTCTAGGTTTAATCATAAAATGGCACTAAATAACGCCCTCTATTAGCTGCCGCTTGACCTAATACCAAATCGCTTCACCCAAATTAGAAAAATCTATTTATGCATTTTTCATATTAACGGTATTCACGCGTCTTTTTAATACTAAAGAGTATCATTTCAGTATGTTGTCGCATGCGACGAAAAAGTTACACTGCTTTAAGTCTAAACTGACTTGATTCCAAACATTTTACAAAAAAGTAACTGGTCTTTTATAAAAAAAGGCTATTATTCTAAAATGAGTCGCTGAATACAATGACAATTTTAATTTTAAAATGGCATAATTCCAAATAATTCGTTCGTTGTTAAAAAAAAATTGGCAGTAAAAAGACCTAACTTGTTTTTTTATTTTTATTTTATTTTTTTTACTATTAAGGGTAGGTTTTAATATCAAATTTAAATAACTGTCATCTAGCAAAACCATTTAGCTAATGTTTTCCCAAATTTAACATTTAATTTAATTTATTACTTGGGCCTAGGAGACAAAACAGAGAGGGGTCCAATATATTTTACAGTTTTTCCTGTTTTCTGCAAAACTCTATTTTTTGGATTGTGTCACTTTAATTTTAAAGGTTTTAAACTATAAAGACATTGGATTTCAGATAACAAATTTGTTATTTAATGTTTCTCACATTTTAGTAATAAAAATGAGTTACTAACTGCTCAATTTCTTTAGCAATCGAACTTGCTGATTCATTACCAAAACGAATCATTTTTTACACAATATTATTGTAACAATAAATATCACGGGTACGACTAAAAAACTGATTGTTATTTGCCGGTTTGTCTCACCTGTCACAGACTGTCACTTCGAAATTACTTGACATTTGAATTAAAATTAAGTCGTAGTAGTATAGATAAGAAAAATTATCACCTATTAATTTCATTAGGTTAATAAGCTATAGACTATCGCGATAGTCTCCCATTGCTATAAGCAACGTAAACAAAAAGGAGCCTTCTAATTGGTTGAATATAAATTTATGAAATTTTCTTACCGAATCTCCCACGCAGCCGAATTAATTCCCGATAATTCTGCTGCTAGGGAGATTTTAAGTGAAAATTTAATAAATTAGAGTTTTTTCTTGTTGTTATTTTTTTGCTAAAATGCTACAAAAACATATTTCCGGCGGCTTTAGTTAATTGTAACTAATTAGAGTTTTAGAAATGAAGTTCATTTTAGCCGTTAGTAACTCATTTTTATTACTAAAAATGTGAGAAACATTAAATAACAAATTTGTTTTCTGTCTTTATAGTTTTAAATTCAAATAAAACTTTATAAAAACATGTTGCCGATGAGTTTAGTTTAATGTGACGCACTGTATTTTTACAATAGAAGTTGATTTTACTTGTTAGTAACTGAGGTTTATTACTAAAATTTCAGGAACATTTAAAACATTAATTCGTTTTCCACTATAACATCTGAAATTACATGTCTACATAGTTTCAAATCAAACTTGCAATACTGTCTGCTGATGACGAACGTTTCTACGTTCGAAACATGTAGAGACCTCTGAGCAAAAATTCTTTTGTTCTATTAAATTTTGTGTAGGAAGACTTTACGTTTTATTTCCTTTCTTTAAATTTTAAAGCACCCGGACCTGTGTATTTTCCCATTTGTCAAATTATAATGTTGCAGTGCGCCTGTCTAATCGTGTGTAGCTTTGTTTACATGCGCGAGTCCATAGATTTGCCACTTTCCAGATCATTGTTGCTTATCTAAAGGTAAATAAAGTTGCCACAGTGGATCTTTGCCCGTGCGTCATCAATCAACGATCAGGACTCGACGTGGTTAATAACTCTGCATCCTTGTTTATTACAGTAACAAGTTTGAATAAAAGCATAAAAGAACGTCTCCAAAATTTCGCAATAATATAACGTGCTAGACAAGGATAAAACTATAAACGTCAGTTAATTACTTTCTTTATTTGTTTAGTTGACAACCGTTGTATTTTAGAACGTCATTGTCAACCTTATTTTGATCTGCCAATCTAATTCGTATTTTGTAAATCTGTGTGCCTTAAAACTGTTCCTGTTTCTAAAAATAGTTTTTTTTAGAGGTAATTATACCCACCATCTGTTTTGGCGGTAAGTATTAATGGATTTTTATAATAACTAATTTATTTATTTTAAATATTCTAACCGTGAAAGTTCTTTGAAACGTTTACGGCAGTGGCTAAATTCCCTTAAATGAAAGGATGCTAAAAATTTGACTTTTGCGATTTTAATAGTCAATAAAACACCAAACTTTTGTAGCTTTTAAGCTTTAAAAATAGTATTAAATGTACAAACATTTGTTTGTCAATTTCTTTTAGATAATAGAGAATGCCGGGCAAAACCTAAAATAAATACTAATTTTTCGTGATATTATGTAGGTACGTCAAACGGTAGGCAGGCACGTCCATTTTATGAACTTAACTTAGTTTTGACTTTTTTCGTCTCGTAATTTTGATTTGATTCATACGATTTTGATGATGTAAAAGTGATGACGCACGGGAAAAGAACCACTGTGGCGACTTTATGCATACCACAAATCGCAAATAGGCAAATAGTGTAAGAACGTCATCATACGACAATATGTCGCATGACGTCGGACCATTGGCATCGCTTCCAGTGTGACCGCAGCCTTATCGATGAAAATGCTGGGCAAAGAAATTTGCCTATTTTTATTTTACAAGCAAAAATTTTTAATAGGAGTGACTTTTTATATACCTTTCGAAGTTTGGTACATTTGTCTTATCATCTTCCAAAGCCCATTGGCGGACAAACTGCGTATATTAAAAGTATAATATAAGTATTTCCGTGTTAATATAATTTATTTTTTTCAAAATATCCATGGGTCGTTATAAATAACAAAATAACAATACTAAAATGAAGTCCAAAAATATGCTAAATTAAGGCGAGTAAAAAAATGCTTTTGTACACTTATAAAAAACGTTTTTAATAAATAAAATACAATGTTGCATGGAATTACAAAATAAAAAAAATATTATGGCACTTCTCGTCTTTTAAAAATGGGATGTATTCGCAGACCTATACAAAGTCGCGTTAGCTGCTGAATTTCCACTTACACTATTAGACAAATCGGTGTAAATAATTGGATAATGCTGAATTCTTCCACTAGACCAGCCAATGGTAAGGCAAGCCCCTTCCTTAAAGTTTTGTTGAAAACTTATTGAACTTGGTTTTTCTTCCGCAAGCCCCATTACAAGAGAACTAAAATAGGATTTGTTTTTACACTTAAGTACTTAGGTACCTAGGTACTAGACAATATTTAAACATATTTTTATGTAAAAATGTCTTTTCTATACTATACCTCAAGTAAAAAGCAGGACACCACATGTAGTAACACTGGTCACAAAATGAAAAAACACGCAAACCAAAAATTAATAATTAAATTGAATTAATTAACTTTCAAAATGCCTTTATTCCAAACTAACGTTTACACTTCATTACGTGGAAAATGACAATAGAATATAGAAAATAATAAAAAAAAGTTAATCCAATTTAATTCATTAATAAAATAAATTTTAAAAAAAATAGTTAATCTACTAATTTGGTAAATATCTCTTTAATTGTTTTTTAAAAGTTGGCAATTTTTTATTTTTCTGATATTTTTTGGAAGATTGTTATATTTTATTATTCATTCCGTCATATAAAAGCGATTTTTTTCCGAAATTACTTTTTACTGGTATAGTTTGATAATTTATACAATGTCTGGTGTTATGATCATGTAATGTCTTATTTTCATGAAGTTTTATGTTTGATTTTTTTTCGTTTAAAATAATAAAGTGAATTAGAATACAAACTTTTAATTTATATAAATGTTTTGAACGTGTAAATATCCCTTCGATCTATATAGATTAATAGTTTGTTCTAAATGTGGTAATTTGCGTATGCATTAAGTAAATAACTTTATTTTGCAATTTTTTAATGGTTTTAAGTTTGATTAACAAGCAGATACCCATACAGGAGCTAAAGTCGCCACAGCGGTTCTTTTCCCGTGCGTCATCACTTTTACGTCATCAAAATCGTATGAATCAAATCAAAATTACGAGACGAAAAAAGTCAAAACTAAGTTAAGTTCATAAAATGGACGTGCCTGCCTACCGTTTGACGTACCTACATAATATCCCGAAAAATTATTATTTATTTTAAGTTTTGCCCGGCATTCTCTAGCTATTATCTAAAAGAAATTGACAAACAAATGTTAATACACTTAATACTATTTCTAAAGCTTAAAATCTAGAAAAGTTTGGTGTTTTATTGACTATTAAAATCGCAAAAGTCAAATTTTTAACATCCTTTCATTTAAGGGAATTTAGCCACTGCCGTAAACTTTTCAAAGAACTTTCACGGTTAGAATATTTAAAATAAATAAATTAGTTATTATAAAAATCCATAAATATTTACCGCCAAAACAGATGGTGGGTATAATTAGCTCTAAAAAGAACTATTTTTAGAAAAAGAAACAGTTTTAAGGCACACAGATTTACAAAATATGAATTAGATTGGCAGATCAAAATAAGGTTGACAATGACGTTCTAAAATACAACGGTTGTCAACTAAACAAATAAAAAAAGTAATTAATTGACGTTTATAGTTTTATTCTTGTCTAGCACATTATATTATTGCCGAATCTTGGAGACGTTCTTTTATGCTTTTATTTAAACTTGTTACTGTAATAAACAAGGATGCAGAGTTATTAACCACGTTGAGTCCTGATCGTTGATTGATGACGCACGGGCAAAGATCCACTGTGGCGACTTTAAGTATTGTAGTTTTGAATAATATATTAAAGAAAAATATATATTTTTTAAGCATTTCAAAGGAATGTAATATCTAGCTCTGTACAAAACAAATACCAAAGGAGATATTGAGTTCATAATGTACTGGATATGGCCTTTCCAATTTAAATTTTCGTCTAAAACTAATCCTAAAATTTTTGTCGTTTTTGAATATTGTATATTTTCATTATTAAATGTTAAGGGGTTAATGATAGAATTTATTTTATTTTTAGTTATAAACATAAAAGATTTTGTAAAATTTAAGGTAAATTTATTTGATTGAAGCCAAGAAAGAAGTATTTTTAAATCATTATTAATATCAAAAAATGGGCCGTTGAAAACTCACAAGTGCAATATCATAAGTTTATAAAATTTCTGGTTTATAATTCGGTTTTTTTAATAGTTTGTATAATTGTAACGAAAATACACTTTTCTTCTACTAACCTTGGCATGATTTGCAATCCTGGTTGTCTAACAATGCTAAAAACGGCAATGGTGCTAGCATCTTGAAACATCACAGCTAAGTGTTTCCCATTTGGATCTGTTTCCATACACTGAATAAGCCCTCCTACCATTATACCTTCTAAATCTGTTTTACTGACATCAAATATCGGTAGTGCAAGATTTGAGGAAGATTCTAAAAAACACAGTAAAAATATTTTTTTTTACTTGCAAAATGGTAAGTAGGTACTTAGGTACTTATATACAGGGTGTCCCACCGGAAACCGCTTCGATCTACACAGGGTGTCCGGAAAAAGGAGGTAAATCCTCAGTGGCGTAACTAAGGACATGTGCGCCCCCCCGCAAAATTTTGAAAGCGCCCTGCTATTTTTCGCCTGTCATACCATAGTAAAAAATATTGTAATTTGTAAGCGTTGTTTAATATACAGTGACCGACCAACAAAAATTGTTCTCTACAATGTTCTATATCTTTCTCGAGATCTTTCTACAGTGACCGGCAGAAAGTGCGCAGCATATGGGAAAGTTTTTTACCTTTAAGTTTAGAAAATTAATTTTATTATAGATAGGTTCTGCATGTTCTCAAACCAAAATAACACCCATTAAATCCGGTAAAAGTCTTATGGTATACGAGGTAGGATCAAAAATTTGAAATTCCGCTAAGAGTAAAGTACCACCATCTTTCATTTTAGAATATTTTTTTACAAAGAATTATTGTTTTAATTTCAAAGTTATACCCAAATTCCAAATTTGGCTTATTTTGGACAATAAAAATGGATTTAATCGTGTTTTCTCAATAACTCAGTATAAAAAATAAATGGCAACCGAACAGTACGAAAATAAGATTTTCTGCAGACTTTGTTAGAGATTACCGTCGATTATAAGTCCGAGTAGTTTGTTTTCATAATATTATGCCTTTTTAAAATAAAAACATAAAAATATTAAATATTTTTGCTGCACACCGTATTTTATTTTTCATTCAACTGATATTTTTTAATTTACATTGACTTAAAGCATCTCTTAAATAGTTTTTTATACATTGAAGTATGCATAGAAATTTTTCTTTTGATTTATAAAGAAAAAAATTTTAATTAAAAATATATTTTGAACGGATTTTATTCGTCACGCAAAATAAGGAAACTTTCTATGCATACTTCAATGTATAAAAAACTATTTAGGAGATGCTTTAAGTCAATGTAAATGAAAAAATATCAGTTTGATGAAATTAACTTTTTCCCTCAGAAAATAAAATACGGTGTGCAACAAAAATATTTAATATTTTTTTGTTTTTATTTTAAAAAGCCATAATAATATGAAAACAAACTAATCGGACTTATGATCAACGGTAATCTCTAACAAAGTCTGCAAAAAATCTTATTTTCGTACTGTTCGGTTGCCATTTATTTTTTATACAGGGTTATTGAGAAAACACGATTAAATCAATTTTTTTGTCCAAAATAAGCGAAATTTGGAATTTGGGTATAACTTTGAAATTAAAACAATAATTCTTAGTAAAAAAATATTCTGAAATGAAAGATGGTGGTACTTTACTCTTAGTGGAATTTCAAATTTTTGATCCTACCTCGTATACCATAAGACTTTTACGGGATTTAATGGGTGTTATTTTGGTTTGAGAACATGCAGAACCTATCTAAAATAAAATTAATTTTCTAAACTTAAAGGTAAAAAACTTTCCCATATGCTGCGCACTTTCTGCCGGTCACTGTAGAAAGATCTCGAGAAAGATATAGAACATTGTAGAGAACAATTTTTGTTGTAAAAATAATGTACTACTACGAATTTCAGCTTATTGCTGCGCGCCAAAATATGAATTTTGGTGCGCAGCGAGTTCTCTAGATTAGTAAGGTGCTCTAATTCTCTACATTAGATTAGTAAGGTGCTTAAGGTAGCCCGATCCGTCTCCTGGCGGGTTTTCAACAAATGCTGTGTGTGATTGTAGCGGCGCCCACGCGGGGTTTCCGGCGCGGATATTTGTACGAACCTTGATACTGTTATTGGGGTAAAATTGTTAATTATGATTTACGTTACCCCTATTTTATATAGGGACTCATATTAGTCATATTTCATTATTTCTCATTCATTATTGTTAATTTTTAACTTTAATATTGTGATAATGAAACAATTATTTTATTATTTCTTGATTTTTTTTATATATAACGTCGCTTTTCATTTGTTTTATTTTTCATCAAGGAACTTGAGGGCGCCCCTGGCTTTGCTGCGCCCCCCCCCCCCCCCCCCCCCGCAATGCGGGGTCTGCGGGGGCGTTAGTTACGCCACTGTAAATCCGTTAACCATATATTAATGGAGCAAAAACAATATGACTTTTATAATGCCATTTTTAATTTTTGACTCTCAAATTTTGAAAAGTCGACAGTATACTAATCTTGATCGGGGCAACCCGCCTAAAATATTTTCAATATGATGGCACGTCCGGTTATACTGGCAAGTAGGTGTAATCTTGCTTATTTTAAATGGAACACCCTATATCTTAACATAGTATAAAACAAAGTCGCTGTCGCTGTCTGTCCGTCCGTCCCTACCTATTTATGCTTAAATCTTTAAAACTACGCAACGGATTTTGAAGCGGTTTTTTTTAATAGATCGAGTGATTCAAGGGGAAGGTTTTTATGTATAACTAGCGACCCGCCCCGACTTCGCACGGGTGCAATTTCAGAAAGTGGCATGCCATTGCCGGGTACTAATATATCGGGTTTGTTCGGGTTTGTATTTATACCAGCGGGTTGCAACGCATGCCGGATACACGCTAGTATTATTATATTTTTGGATTCTACGCAACATTTCTAGGCAGATTTCATCCTATTCCAAATATTTATCAATTTCTTCTATAAGGAAGCTTTTATTATTTAATTTTGGTTTGATTTATTGTTGAAGAGGACTTGCTTTAATAGATTTTTTATGTTTTGATAACTATTCATACAAGGTTTTCAAATATGATTAAAAATGGAATTTAAAAAATTGCAAAAATCTACATTTTCAAACGAAAACCCCTAAATTCTAAATTATATACTTATTTCTTATTTAGCATTAGAAATAAGTGTAAGTTTGTGTAAGGTTGTCTATTCCAAAAAATTTTAGTTTTCGAAATGTTGCCAATTTATTACATATTTTTATATGACGATATTACTGGGAGTTTTAAGTTCAGTTACTCCTAGTTGGCTATTATGAAAGTGACAGCTTCATACATTTCTTTAACATTTGACCGTTTTTCATTTGAAAATGTCGATTTTTGCAGTTTTTTAAATTTCATTTTTAATCATATTTTTTGAACACCATGTAGGAATAGCTGTAAAAACATATATAAAGTCGCCACAGTGGATCTTTTCCCGTGCGTCATCACTTTCACGTCATCAAAATCGTATGAATCAAATCAAAATTACGAGACGAAAAAAGTCAAAACTAAGTCTAAGTTCATAAAATGGACGTGCCTGCCTACCGTTTGACGTACCTACATAAATATCTCGAAAAATTATTATTTATTTTAAGTTTTGCCCCGCATTCTCTCATTCTCTATTATCTAAAATAAATTGACAAACAAATGTTAATACATTTAATACTATTTTTAAAGCTTAAAATCCAGAAAAGTTTGGTGTTTTATTAACTATTAAAATCGCAAAATTCAAATTTTTGACATCCTTTCATTTAAGGGAATTTAGCCACTGCCGTAAACTTTTCAAAGAACTTTTGCGGTTAGAATATTTAAAATAAATAAATTAGGTATTATAAAAATCCATAAATACTTACCGCCAAAACAGATGGTGGGTATAATTAGCTCTAAAAAGAACTATTTTTAGAAAAAGAAACAGTTTTAAGGCATAAAAATTTACAAAATACGAATTAGATTGGCAGATCAAAATAAGGTTGACAATGACGTTCTAAAATACAACGGTAGTCAACTAAACAAATAAAAATAGTAATTAATTGACGTTTATAGTGTTATTCTTGTCTAGCACGTTATATTATTGCGGAATCTTGGAGACGTTCTTTTATGCTTTTATTCAAACTCGTTACTGTAATAAATAAGGATGCAGAGTTATTAACCACGTTGAGTCCTGATCGTTGATTGATGACGCACGGGCAAAGATCCACTGTGGCGACTTTACATATATTCCATTTAAAATAAGCAAGTTGGCACCTACTTCCGGTATAACCGGAAGTGCCACCATATTGAAAATAGTTTAGCCGGGTTGCCCCCATCACTATTTAACAGCAATGAAGTAGAATTTTTTTGTAAAAAGATATGACATGGTCCAACAACAATTTGTCTAACGAGTCCCGAAATCTGGAGTTCGTCGTTATCATGGTGAAAACGAAATTAGCAAAATCTATTCTATTTCCTGATCTATGGATTAGATGCTATGCCCGCGTTGAGTGAGAGTATGTATAATACAGTACAGTTCTTACCAATATCATTTGAAAAAATCAAATCACTCTTAACAATTACCCCATATATGATCGGTTCAGTACTCGGGGCGAAAAGTAAAGTTGTACCACAATTTGACCAGCATGCTGATTGGACCCGTCCACTTAATACTGTCCAGCGTTCACATTCCCAAGTGCGATAATCCCACACTCTACAAAATATTATTATAAAAGGAAATAATTAAAGCTATATTGTAAAACTTCCCACTGACCTAAAAACAATTCCATCTGAACAAGTAAAAAACGTCTCTCCTGTGGGGGACCATTTCACCAAAACTTGTCCAAATCCACCCGGTCTTTTTAGCGAACTAGTCCTGTCTAACTCAGGGTCCCACACCAAAATGGTATTATCACAGGCTGCAACACTCACCAACTTGTCACCATTCGGAGACCAGGCTATACTCATTACAGGTCTGTGTTCGAGTCTTTGTAGGACTATCGCGTTGCTGACAGATGGCCTGGATACCTTTAGACAAATTTCAAAAATTTAATCATATGGTAGGAAACTATACTTAGCTATACAAAAAGAAATTTCCTTGAAAACCTTCCTAAACTGAGAAGTATATGATTTAATTAAAAACATACATACCAATGAATTAGGATCAATATTCCAAATAATGATCCCATCTTCGTGAGCAACAGCAATTTCTGTGTTAGACAGAGGCCTCCATGCTACACAAGTAATGTTTTTTTGTTGTTTACACCGTAACAAAGGGCTGTAACTGCTCTCACTACTAAAAATTCGAACACTATCATCGCAGGTAACCACTGCTAACTTAGTACAGTATGGGTGCCAAGAAATCATTCTTATAGTGCTGTTCTGCCAGTCACGAGTTTGGCCCAGTTTGCTGATAAGTGTGGGTCCACTGTATCGGATATTGGGATTTAAAATTAGTCGAACCTTCTGCAGATATTTATAGATGTTCAGTAAAAGATTTGCCCCTTGAGAAATAACGAATTGGTTATGGGATCTGGCCAGATGTAATGCTTCAATTGGACCCTGTTCATAATAGACTTGAGTAAGTTGTTTTAAAAAAGAAACATTTACTGGTAAAAATAAGGCTTTGCCTTCATCTCCAGATGTTGTAGCATGTAGCTGGTCACGCGTTATATGGATTTTGGGGTGATTTTCGACCTGCAATATAATATATTTCAGTATAATAATATGACTAGTAGATACAACTTTAAAGTATACATACTGAACTAGTAAAGCAAGCAACATTAGCATAGTCTGCACTCATGCAATGTACCCTTCCATTTATTTCGCACAAAGCAATTTCATAGTCAGTGGGAATATCAAAGTCTTGTAAAGTTCTCATTATTTTTTCTGTACCTATTTATCTTTAAATGAGTATATTCGTTAAAATTTATAATTTAAAAAAGTTGGGTTAAGACATAAAGAGTTGTCAAAAATAAAAATCACATGTTAATGGTTTGGTAGGCAACCAAATATACTATAAGCTGCAATAATAAAATATTAATTCTAAAAGCTCAAAAACTCAAAACTTAAAATTAAGAACAATTTCGGTTATGTAAAAAATATTTTTAACGTAAAAAAAATGCATAAAGATTAATTTTTCCTCTTTTTAAAAAAGTGAAGGAAAATAAGAATATTGGTGTATGGAGCGCATACTCAAACCACGAGATACGTTGACGAGTTCTCATTGGTCAATTGAAAGCGACAACATATTTCGAGACTGCCATCGTCGCCATATTGTGCTGTTGTCATTGCGACGTACGTTTGGTTAAAGTGAAAAGCTCCAAGACAGACGTTTTTGGGGGCTTTAAGATGGATTTAAGTGTTTATTTAACAACACCCCTGCAAATTGACAAAGTTTGTAGGGCTTGTCTGATGGAAAAAGGGGACATGAGGCCCCTTTTTGGGGCTTGCTTGGACGAAATGCTTCATAGCTTCGCTGCCATTGAGGTAATTTTTTTAAAAATTTGTCCATCACATTATGGGTTGTATTTCTGTCTTTGTCGTTTGAAATGAACAAGATAGCGAAAGAATAATAATTGGTGTATGATTAATTTGACATATTCTATTAAGGGGCAAGTTCAGTGACGCATTCGCCATTTAATTTTTTTTTAGTTTGCCTTGCTTTTTGCTTTTATTAATTGATGGAATCAAATTTTTGAAATTTGTATAGTAATTAATAATTATTATTACCAGCAAAAACAGGATATGAACACAGCACTGCAGTGCTTTTATTGTCCCTAATAATTATAAATCTTTATATCTAATAATCGTTGTAAAAGTAGGTATATAGGATATAGGTACATAAATTATACTATATACTTATTATAGTTAATGTTTTTTAAATTGAAGGTAGCCAAATTTAATGTTGTTTGTGTGTATAACATACCTTTTTAGCCTGGTGTAAATTCCTTGCTTTTTAGTTTGTTGATTAGAAATTGTACAACAATCAGTGTTGCCAATGACATTAGGTGAAAAGGTCCGCCCAGTGGCACGAAAAAGTCCGATTTAGTCCGCGTCGAACTGAAAATGCTTCGTCTGGCGCATTCGCCATAGGTGATATTTATTTTTTACTGTTGGAGGTATATTATATAATGAAAAAAACTGATAACTCTATAAACATTTAAACTTCATACGAAGTCAGTTGAGACAAAGTAAATATTGGGGATACGATCAATTTACTGCATCACACACTGAAACTACAATACAAATATAACAAAATTTGTATTGATTGCTCCCTATACAGATGTTCGAAGATGGTCCACGTGGTCTTGACAAGTCTGTCATCAAATTTTTTTTAGTTTTTTTATTTGTCTCAACTGAGATCGTATACACTTTACTTTTTAATAACAAAAAAAAACAATAATAAAAAAGTTAATATAATAACTAATAAGACAACCCAACACTTGGTAAATAAACAATAAGTTACCTGCCGATTTTATTTCCAAACTTGTGCATTTAGCATATTTTCGTCAGGTATCAAAAAGTCCGAAAAGTCCGAAATAGTTTCAAAGTCCGACAAAAGTCCATAGCCTTAAAAAAAGTCCGAAAATCGGACTAAAGTCCGCCGATTGGCAACACTGACAACAATAAATTACTATTTTTGCATAGGTATACAGGATGGCTCAAAAAGTGGGATAACATAATATACAGTGACCGGCAGAAAGTGCGCAGCATATGGGAAAGTTTTTTACCTTTAAGTTTAGAAAATTAATTTTATTTTAGATAGGTTCTGCATGTTCTCAAACCAAAATAACACCGATTAAATCCGGTAAAAGTCTTATGGTATACGAGGTAGGATCAAAAATTTGAAATTCCGCTAAGAGTAAAGTACCACCATCTTTCATTTTAGAATATTTTTTTACTAAGAATTATGGTTTTAATTTCAAAGTTATACTCAAATTCCAAATTTGGCTTATTTTGGACAAAAAAATGGATTTAATCGTGTTTTCTCAATAACCCTGTATAAAAAATAAATGGCAACCGAAAAGTACGAACATAAGATTTTCTGCAGACTTTGTTAGAGATTACCGTCGATCATAAGTCCGATTAGTTTGTTTTCATAATTTTATATGCCTTTTTAAAATAAAAACATAAAAATATTAAATATTTTTGCTGCACACCGTACCTATTTATTTTCTGAGGGAACAAGTTAATTTCATCTAACTGATATTTTTTAACTTACATTGACTTAAAGCATCTCCTAAATAGTTTTTTATACATTGAAGTATGCATGGAAAGTTTTCTTTTGACTTATAAAGAAAAAAATTTAAATTAAAAATATATTTTGAATGGATTTTATTCGCCATAAGGAAACTTTCTATGCATACTTCAATGATTGAAGTATGCACTATTGGAAAGATAATAAAAATCGAAGATAGGGACATGTAAGCCGTTTTGCTCTAAGACGTACAGTTAGAAAGCTAGACGCGATCAAAGTTCAAAAATGTCATTTTTCAAGAGTCAATATCTCGGAAACTGTTAAGTATAGACTAATAATGCTTTTATTAAAAAATGTTCAGAATTTTATGCAGAATCTAAAAAAATTATATAAAATAGGGGTATCCATTTAAGACTTAGATATTACCCCTCCTCCCTCCTTGGGGCTTGAAGTAACAAGATTGACAATATACGCAAAAGATGTCCCCCTCGAAATAAAAATCGACGGGTCCGAGCGATTTTCCACATTTTCATTTTAAAGCAGGAAAATCGAGGTGGGAAGTTTTCAAATGAACACCCTGTATAGGTACCTACCAGATCATTGATTGTAGCATATTATTATAGGTACATATTATATACTTAGATTTGAAGGGTAACATTTAAATTTATTTTTTTATAGGTTTCACAACACGATGGGTTCCCAGATCATATGTGCGTTCAGTGTGTATTGCAGTGCAGCAGAGCCTACACTTTCAAACAGCTTTGCGAAAAATCTGATACAATGTTACGCCAGTACTTAAGTCCTGAGTTTCAGGTAATTGTAATTGGTAACCCCTCGTTGTACGTCACTGATTTTACTGTTTGTTTTTAGGGTTCATTTATAGCTAAAATGCGCTTAATTATAGAATAGCCTATATAATATGCATATCAGAAATATTTTAATACTTTAAAAGAAAAGCATGCAGGCATAAACTTCATAAAAAATTTACAGGAAAAGATAGTCAAACATCAGGAACACATCAGGCACCAGGCAAAAAGAGAACTCGAGGAACAGTTAAAATTCAGAGCTTCGCCTCCTGTACAGATAATTGTAGAAGATCCTAATGATCCTGAATTTATTACGTACGAGACTACAGTTAGCACTGAAGATTCCGAAGAATTGCAGTTACAAAAAACGGAGGTAAACCATAGACATTTATACCTTTAGATCCGTAATACAGCTTATCTCGTGCGTAAATAAAAGTTAAGTTTTATGGGTGGAAAAATGCGTTTGTACGCATAGCTCGCCAGTCACATGCCTTGCCGCCGTACAGGTGCGCACAACCTTCTTGTTATTAGGTTTTCCTTGTTTAGCGACATCCTCAAAATACACTCCGGAACCGGCTCGGCGCTATTTTTGTTGTTGGGTTTTACGTTTTCTCTGTGGATTTCTTGGAATCCCAGTTAATACATCCCGATCATCAATATACCATGCAAAAATATCCTATACTAAAAAATCCCATGGTAAAAACATCAATCTACAAAAATATCCTACAACAATAATGTCCATGTCTTTTATATTTGCAATAACCTTACAAGCTTGGACCTTGGCAAAATTTGGTAAATGATTATGCTCAGTTATCGACAATACAACACCTAAAAAAAAATATGTTTTCAAATAAAAAAAATACATCTAAATTGTGATAGTTGTTCGGTCATGAAGGCCATAATATGAACCTATATAACAAATCTAATATAACAATATCATACAAACCATCATCTTCCATATTGTCAGTACAAACACGTGCTCTGCATTTCTTTGTATTGTAATTAACACATCGCCATGTGACTTTTTCGTCTGATTTGCGGTGAAAGGTGTATATAAATCCCTCCAAATTAAGGTTTTTACCACCTTTCTGATTGATAATAAATTCCAAAGGCATTTTAAAATATCATTCAATAAAATCTAAATAACGATGAGTAGGGGAGAGTGGGGATCCTTGGGCAGGTGGGAGACCTGAGCACATGCCATTATAATATTCTACAAGTTCACTGGTGGGTTCTATTGCTGCCGTTTGTAATGCCCTTGATATGGCAACCCTGTAAACGGCCACTTGCCGCAATGGCGGCTCAGCTGTATAGACGGGCGCACGTTGTTTATTTCAGTGATTGAAAAGTCAAATTTTTATATGTCAGAGTAATTGTTTTCACTTGAAAATAAAGAGGTAAGTACATTGTGTTGTGATTTTTTTTTTATAGCTACCTATTATGTGCATAATTTATCATTATTTATTTTATTAATAGTTAACTTTTTTATAACGTATTTTTGTTTAATATATTTTAAGAGCCATGCGGGATCCTTGGCCACAGAAGCTAGGGGGAGGTTTGGGCATGCCCAACCATCCCCGATTTATTTTGTTTTTCTATTCGTCGGCTTTAAATAAATATAAACTAAACTTATGTATATATAAGTGTACGGTTGTTTGTGTACATTTAATTAAAAATATGATTCTCACACGCTTTTACGCGAAAGTGGAATGTTCAATAAAAAATAAAATAAATAAAGAGTTTTTAATTTTTAGATCTTCTATAAACAGTGGCGTATTTAGGATTTGGATACGGGGGGGTCCGTAATTATTTTTTCCCTTAAAAAATGTGCCGCAGGCAAAAGTTCTTAGGTGTCACGCCCTTTTTTTACTCTCAAATCTCAGAAAATGGGTTATGACTAATTTAAAATAGTTAGGTACCTAACCTTTTTTCATGCCACATTTTTTAAAATTTAATATTATCTAAAGTTGGTTCGTTTTGTATTGTAATGTTTTGCTTTAATGGTAAAAATATATTTAGTCCACATATTTTATCATGTTTATTTGAACTAGAAAAGGTTTTATTTAAGAAAATAATGTAAAAATATGTTTTTTCTGTAAATTTGTTTTGGTATTTTTTGGAAATTTCAACTGGTTAGGTTGCAAATATGTTTAAATTTATAATATAAATATACTGTTTCAAAGAAAATAATTAAATTCAATTATTTATATATCAGTGGCCAAACCTCCCACCTCAGGTGCCCAAACCACCCTACGGGTGCGAAGTTTGGGCAGTTCTGCAAGCATTTTTGGAATTGAAAATATCTTAAAATCTTCTACTTATGGATTCTTATTTATTTTGAATTATTACTCTTAAAGCATCCCAGATTACATTGAAAACGACACAACATAAAAATGCTTGCTCGTTAATGATACAGAAGCATTTTTTGAAAAAAGTGCCCAGGTATCCCCAATTTCCCCTACTAAGTATTTATTAAAGAATTAAAATGACGTTATAGGTTTGACTGACGTGTACTATTTATACTGGTACTATAGTTTGTTTGTCTTGTGACTTTCTTGTAGAGACTTTTCGGCATGGGATATTTTGTGATGGAGATGTTTTTATAGCGAATTATTTTTGTTAGGTTATTTTCTATTTTGGGGTATTTTGGATGAGCTAAAAATGAGTGGGAAATTTTTTTCTGGGATTTTCAGACCGGACACCGTTTTTTTGATATGTGTGAAGTTAGCGATGTTTATCAGCGACGTTCATATAGCAACAGAATTTTTTTCGGTGACGTGTCAATTCTGCCTGTAGCGTTTGTAAAAAAAAAAATATTTATTTAGTGGCGAAGATTAAAATTCTACTATTTGGATTTATCGTCTTTAGTCTTCGCCACTAAAAAAATTAAAATTCGTTATCAAACGCTACTACACTACCCCCAAAGGAGTAAATTACCTGCTATATACGAATTTCCAAAAAACCGGAGGAAAAAAGTTTCAGGATAAAAACATCGAAAAGTAGCGTTTGTAAACGAATTTTAATTTTTTTTGTGGGGAAGATTGAGATTCTACCATTTGGATTTATCGTCTTTAGTAAACTAACTAACTAACTAAATAAATCACATCATGCAAAATTTCGCAAGTTAGTTCGCCAATAAATGAAAATTATAAAAAAATTATGTTGATAATCAAATAAATGGTTAGCATAGTTTAAGTCTATTTTATTTTTTAGAAAACTGTTACCGTTCCTGTATTCTTTTCTCAAAATGTCTACCCGTTTGGCCAATGTATGTTTTAGGACAATCACATTTTAATTTATAGGCGCCTGATTTTTTGTTTTTATCGCTTTTAGTTTTATTGTTTTTGATAAATTTACTTAGAGAGTTATTAGTTTTGTAACACACATTTATATCAAGTTTGCTGTAACAAACTATGCTAACCATTTACTTGATTACATTACTGAATCCTGTAACGTCATGTTTTCAAATTTAAAAAATTCCGAATGCTTCCGAAGATATTTGGATAAAACCGAACTTTCGCGATATCGTTTTAATTAATTTATGATTCTATTTGAAGAGACATGTCAAAATAAATTTTACATTATCATTGCCACTTTTTCTTCCCTACAAAATGGTTTAATTACATTTTTGATCCGACGTTTCGTTTAGTCACAACCATCATCAACTTTGTTATTTTAAATAGTCGGAAAATTTTATTTTATGCTTAATAAATTCTACGTTTTATTCTAAATCTAACGGTGTATCACACTTATTATTTATTGGACGTTTCGATATAGAAAAACACATTATCAATGAAAATAGGCACATTATCGAAAATATTTTTGTTTTTATTGTTGTATTAAACACTAGTTGGATTTTAAAACATTTTTTTAAAAGAAACTTATAACAAAACATAATATCTAATAAAACTTATCTGAAAAATGCAACAAGTAATAATTAATTTTAATTATTAAATACAATTATTTTTTATTTAAAAAAAATGCCTGATAATATTCAAACATAACGTACCATTTAAATTCGGCATCATATGGGTGGCTATGAAATTGATTGACGTTCGCAATTGTTTAAATATTTTCTTTAGATCTATCACTTAGTTACAGAGACCTGTTAGTTTTAAAGTTGATAATTATTATTATTATGTTGTTTTCTTTTTAATTTTTAACTGTTGCATTGTGCAGTAAATTTTAAAATAATGGAACATTATTCTAACGAAGAAAAATTTGACATGATTTGCTGTTACATCGAGAGTCATAAGAATTGTGCGCAAAAACATAATAATAATTACCAAATTTAAAACTAATAGGTCTCTGTAACTAAGTCATAGATCTAAAGAAAATATTTAAACAATTGCAAACGTCAATTAATTTCATAGCCACCCATAAATATGATGCCGAATTTAAATGGTACGTTATGTTTGAATATTATCATGCATTTTTTTAAAATAAAAAATAATTGTATTTAATAATTAAAATTAATTATTACTTGTTGCATTTTTCAGACAAGTTTTATTAGATATTATGTTTTGTTATAAGTTTCTATTAAAAAAATGTTTTAAAATCCAACTAGTGTTTAAATACAACATTAAAAACAAAAATATTTTCGATAATGTGCCTATTTTCATTGATGATGTGTTTTTCTATATCGAAACGTCTACTAAACAATAAGTATGATACACCGTTAGATTTAGATTAAAACGTAGAATTTATTAAGCATAAAATAAAATTTTCCAGTTATTTAAAATAACAAAGTTGATGATGGTTTTGACTAAACGAAACGTCGGATCAAAAATGTAATTAAACCATTTTGTAGGGGAGAAAAACTGGCAATGAGAATGTAAAATTTATTTTGACATGTCTCTTCAAATAGAATCATAAATCAGTTAAAACGAAATCGCGAAAATTCGGTTTTATCCAAATACCTTCGGAAGCATTCGGAATTTTTTTAATTTGAAAACATTACGTTACAGGATTTAGTAATGCGCAACTTTTCTCTAATTTAACCATATCTGTATCTCCTATAGTTTACGAGATCCCTGTAGAGTGCATTCTTATCTGGGACACCCTGTATAAAATAAAACTAATAAATATCGCTTAGATTTCATTTTAAAATAGTTTAAAAAGAAAAAGAACAAGAAAGAAAATAATTGCATATTTAAATATTTTTTAGGTTAAAATTTGGCTTGCCCTTTTTTAAGCATTTTAATACGTTTTGTATTTAAAAATTTTAATTCTTCGAATATTTCGTTGTTAAATTTCATACCTAGTTTGTATTTAGGGTAAGTCAAGTATTACTTTTGTCTGAGATTTAAGCCATATAACAGGGGCTGTTGCAAAACCGTTTTCTTCCTTATTTTTTTTTTGTTTGCTCTTACTATTTTGAGATGGCAAAAATTTAAATACGGTTGTCCTCGCTCATTTGGCTATAAACGTCTTCCCCTTAATGTTTATGGTATTTTTTAGGTATTATTACCCTTTATAAATCCATTTACTTATTTATAAATCATTTTATAGATTTCTGGCGAGTATTACACAGTAATCGAAACAATTGAGAGTGCTAATGATGATTCAAATAACGAAGATTCTATAAATAATGACGCAACTGAAGGCAAATATAATATCGACATTTCGACAATTAAAACCGAAATTACAGCTACACTCGCACCACCTACCGACAAGAAGCAGCTGAAATATCAGTGCATAAAGTGTGATGCTCAGTTTCCTCTTAGAGTCGATTTGAAGGTAAGAAAATTAAACCCCCTACAAGGAACCATACTGGACTTCACTATAACCGAAATAATCATATTCAGCACTGATTTAAGAACTTATTGAAAAAATACAGGGGGGGGGGCCGTTGGGTAACATTATAGGTGTTCTGCATAAGAAAAAACCCGCGGGAGGGTGCTACGCCCAAAGTCTAGCTGGTATTGCATTACTTCTGCAATAAAATTAAATTTGCCAAAATAAATAACGTGTAATTTTTTGGGGCGCATTGCCTTATGCCTTATCTTCGACTAATGTGTCTTTTTCATGCAGCACATTCCCGAGAACCCTACTGCTCATGTCAGAAAATCACTTTTTTTGTAAATAATTTTTTGTAATTTTCTCGAAAATAGGCAAAATCAAAAAAAAAATTACCCTCTTATAAATAGGGAACACGCTTAATTTCTAGTTTATGAACAGTGTGGCCTTTCCATGGTGGAATCATCAGGTCGGGCTCTCCTACTATCAAAAACAATTGAAAATTGACAATTGCGACGTTGCCAGATTTTTAGTTTTTTCTGTAACTCAAGGAATGTTTTTTTTTCAAATGTAACACTACTCTTTTTTTTATTGAATTCGATTCCTCCCATCAACATTACCAATTCCTGATAGTATCAAATTTGTATCTCAAATAGTTCTGTGGGAAAAAAAGTTAATTAGTTACAACTCTAACTCTAAAAAAATCCAATCTATTTCCATTTAAAAACGTTTCAAATCATGTGAAAAGGAAGGTTGGTTGACATAATGTACCTAATAGTATCTAACGATAGTAACAACAAACAACTACTGACAATAACATAGCTAGTAAAAATTACTTACATATTATAGTAGGGATACTACATTAATTTGATTATGAAACCGATAATATGTAAGTAATTTTTACTAGCTATGTTATTGTTAGTAGTTGTTTGTTGTTATTATCGTTATCGATACTATTAGGTACATTATGTTTACGCAACCTTCCTTTTCACATTATTTCAAAGTTTTTAAATGAAGATAGATTGGATTTTTTAGAGTTAGAGTCAGTTGTAACTAATTAACTTTTTCCCATAGAACTATTTGAGATAAAAATTTGATACTATCGGGAAATGGTAATGTTGATGGGAGAAATCGAATTCAATAAAAAAAAGAGTAGTGTTACATTTGAAAAAAAAACATTCCTTGAGTTACAGAAAAAAACTAAAAATCTGGCAACGTCGCAAATTGTCAATTCAATTTTTTAAGTTATCCACCTGTACCAAAATTAATTGATTTAGCCTTAGCAGTTTTGAAGAAAATTAGCCGTTCCGGTTATTTCAACTAACCCTGTATAGTCTCTAAAGTAATTTATGATTTACTTGGAATATGATGATTATTTTTTCAAATATGGTTTTAAGGTTCATATGATGACCCATCCCAAAGATTTAGATCACGTCTGTACGGTATGCGAAAAAGCCTTTGCCGAAGCTCGAATATTAAAACGTCATCAGAAGATACACATGGATCACAAACCGCACCAGTGTAACCAGTGTAACATGTCGTTTGCAGAAAGCTCTAACTTGAGTAAGCATAAGAAGAAACATACTGGCGAACTGAGGAACATAAAGGTAAAGAAATTGGTCCAGTGCAAAGACCTCTTATACATAGACCAAATTGTTTACATTTTAAAGCATTCAAAGATTACAGGGTTCACAATTTGTCTGGTTAGTTGTATGGTCCACTATACTTAACACGAGCATCAAAAGAATAGCTGTTGCCAAACTTACTGTTAGGTCACATATTATTAAATTCACGAAATTAATAAAATACATGTTTTACAAAGTATAATTTGCAAATAAGCTACAAAAGTTATAATAGGATACCTACTATAGGCAAAACAAGTTTTTTCTTGCTGACAAAGAAAATAAATATGTGGTATTTAGTAACAGGTTTTGGTTGTTGTACCTACTTATTTTAATTTCATGGTAACAAAATCTAGAATGATAGCGGCAACGTCGCTTTCCTTTTTCACGCATCGGCCATTCTTAGGAAGCAACTGAAACCCCTGTAGTAGGCGTAGGATTTGTTTTTTGTCATTTGTAGGTGTTTAGTATATATTTTTTAGTTTTTTGTAAAGGATTTTATTGATATTTAAGAAAATGGTGCGTCAGGTTATTTTATAATTAGATTAATTCGGAATTATCTTTTCACAAGTAAAGTCATATTCTCTATTGTTTGCCCATTAACTGACGTAGTAATCAGTAAAAAGAGTAACTAGAAATATGTAATTGCAAATTAAGGCCCAAATTATACCATTAACTGCGATCTAACTTTTAAAAGGAACAACAATTGTTATCATGGTAGCTATGTGGCCGTTAGTACCTACTAACAAGACATTAATACAACTTATTGGGCCTTATGTATTTATTTTCTTATTCAATTACAAATGTTTATTAGAAACAAAATTTTATCAGCAACTGGGAATAATGGTTAGTTTATAAACTTTTTTTACCACCCAATGCAGGTAGTTAAATATTTTCACACCGAAAAATGGCTGATTTTCCTTTTGTTCTTAAAAGTTACCTACAAAAATTATGTATACAATAAACCTATAGAAACTAGTAGGTATGTTTCACTAATTTTTTTCTGAAATTTGAAATATTTAAGTTTAAAATCATATAGGAAGCCCTTCTAAAAACAGGAAGCAAATATTAATACTTGTTATATTTATAAAACATTTTCCCTCCTGGCATGTCAACAAAAAATACTTCTCTTTCAACAATTAAAGTATAGTTTTACCTATTACTGCAGTGTAGCACACAACATACCAGAGTATAATATACAAATATCCTCTACGGCGTTAATCGGCTCATTATTAAATAATAAAATATTTCTTATGGCCGTTTTACACCAACAATTTCTTCGCAAATTAATTCATGAATTTATTCATGAACTTCATTGATGAAGTTTTGCGCTTTACACTGATCAAATAAATTCACGAAGTTTCAGCCTATTTTTACTGTCATTTAACAGTTATACCAACATAACAATTTAAACTGTACTTTTAAGGTTATGTTATTTGTGAAGCTCGAGTTTTTCGTTATTTTGAGCTCTGCTATGCGGTTTTGTTTCTATTTTATATTGAACTATGAATAAAATTAAAAATAGAATTCCATCAATTTTCCATGGCATTTTATTTTTACTGTTGGCACTACTGAAATTCACGAATAACTTTGACGCAATTAGAACAAGTTTTAATTTCGTGAAGTTCTTCACGAAGACGACCGTGAAGTTATTTGATGTCAAATTGGGCTTTACATATATCGAATTTCTTCATGAAGTCACTTCGTAAACTTATTTGACAAAGAAATTGTTGGTGTAATACGGCCTTTATTGTCCCTAGCTTAAAACTTCATTAATTTCATTCATTTATAATAACACTATACAGTGTGACCGGTAAAGTCCGCATCATATGGGATTTTTTTTTATTAATAGCTTTATTCGAAATTTGACTTTGGCATCAAGTTCTGCTTCGATCGAGATGAAAACTAAGCAAAAAAAATAGTAGTCACGTGATTCGCATTATCTGTCAAATTTTAATTTTTTCCAAAAATAATTCAAAACTGGGGTTATTTCTGAAAATATCGAAAAAAGTTATTAGAAAAAGTTTTTTCGATATTTTCAGAAATAACCCCAGTTTTGAATTATTTTTTGAAAAAAATTAAAATTTGAATTAATTTTCATCTCGATCGAAGCAGAACTTGATGCGAAAGTCAAATTTCGAATAAAGCTATTAATAAAAAAAAATCTCATATCGGGGGTAATATATCAGAAGGGCGGATGCGCCACTTTCCTAGTTTTACAGTAGAGATGATTTTGTTCACTTTTTCAATATTTCTTAGAAATTTTGAGATTGTGATGACGAATAATCATGATAACTTGACTGTGTGATAAACTGATCGGTATCTACGACATTCTTATGTTAAAAATATTTTATTAATTTGTATAATACAATTAATGGCGCATACGCCTGTCTGATACAACGTTTAGGTCAAATTAAGTTTTTTTATAACAGGCGTATAAAGTAATACAAATATTTAATCATTAAGTAAATTTTTATTACTTTAAAAACAACAAACAATCTTTAAATAAACGTATTAAACTAAACTCTCTCTACTTTGTTAAAGTGGTGTAAACTAATGGAGAGGAATTAGCCCTATTTGTATCATTATCCAGCAATTCGTCAATTCTCACACTTGATTGTAATATTAGTCTATCAAATGAATCTTTATCATCCATATTTCTAAAGAATTTAACGACACAACACACAACATACGCTAGAAAAACCGTTGAATATTAAAGAACATGTGCAATGACCCATTCGCTTTGCAGGTTTTAGCAGGACTAAAGCAAACAACTGAATAATCACAAGGGCGTACCACGCTTAAATCCGACACCAAGGCCACCTACAAAACTATACGCCTATATGATTCTTTATGTTGCAATACTTTAAAGATTTATTTGGGCTTACGAGCGTTTATGCCCTTTAGATAAATTTAGAAAGTGTAGAAATTAGCACATACGCCTCTAAAACACCTGTTACTTTCAATTAGTTTGGCACGCCGTTCTGATATGTTGTGCACATCTATTTTCTTTAGGTTATACCGTAATAAATGGATGATTGTAGAGCGAGTTTTAGGGAATTAGGAATACTTACCCTGCCGTGCCTGTATATTCTGGAGTTTCTTCTCTATGTAAAAAATAACACCCAGTTATTTTCGACCCATGAGAATGTACACGCCCACTCAACCAGAAATAAAAGTAATTTGATACCAGCATACCAACGACTAAAGAGGTGTCAAAATGGTCCTGGCTACTGGGCAATAAAATATTTCAATGTGTTGCCAAGGGAAATTAGGGAACTACCAACACATATATTTAAGAACAAAATGAAACAAATTTTAATTAATAACACATTTTATTCAAATGAGGAATATTTGAGATATTTTTCGTGATCCTGTATTTATCGTGTTTAATGTATTGTGGAATCCTGCTTTTATATTGTGTGTTTAACTTATAAGATTTTAATTGTAAATTTTATTTTATTTTTTGTTACCATATTTTATTGACATGTAAAAGTACAATGTACAAATTACCAAAAATGAATAAATTGAAAATAAATTGAAAAAAAAAATTGAAAAATCTCAATTTTACAAAAAATGGCTCTAACGCCCTTATGATATATTACCCTCGATATGATGCGGACTTTACTGGTCACACTGTATTTTTAGCCAACAAATTTCTTACGGTTAAAAAATAATGCCAAGACCTTTTTATTTGTATAGGGAAAACCACATCTATGTTCTGTATGCGGAAGAGCATTCAAATGGGCTTCCAGCCTACACAAACACATGAAATATCATACAGGCCATAAGTTGCTCAGCTGCACCATGTGTCCGAAACAATATGTCGAAGCAAGAAGTTTGAAAATCCACTTAAGGTCGCACACAGGAGAACGTCCCTATGTTTGTGAGATTTGTCACAAAAGTTTCACTCAGAGTTGCAACTTGGAGAAACATATTCGCGTGCATACTGGGGAAAAGCCGTATATTTGTCCAGTGTGTAATAAAGGGTAAGCATATCGTCGCGTTACAGTAACGAACTGGTCTGTTGAAAGTCTTAGAAAATAATCAACTAGAATTAATGTATAGAGCATTATCAAAGGTCTTTTGACAGGGTTAACTATACAAGCTTCTCTAGCCTAGTAAATCTGTATTTGTTAAGGCTCTTGTTACTTCTCCAGCACTATAGTGACGCAGTCGCCAGTTTATTTTCTTATGAATATTTCGTTTTCTCCAAAAAGCCGCCAAATACCCGTGTTTGGGTAGCAGTTACCTACATGTTGTTTGTGACGTAGATATATTTTGTTTCGCGAGTGTTTATTGGAGAGCGTATTTTATTTAACTAATATCTCGGTAAATATTTCAAAATTTTAATAAATAAAGGAAAATTTATTTTTTCTTCCCCTATGCCCATGCTTGTCATGGCTAAGCAGAAAAATAAAAATCACAGTTTTTCTCCGAAAATTTAAATAAAAATCGAAATTTTCACAAAATTACTGTATTTTTATCGTATGACTTAACAAAAATAAAAGATAATTAAAGTATCAATAGAACGAGCCTAATAAATATGAGGTTTCATTTGAAAAAATTGAGTTATTGTACTTGAACATTTTCTATACTCGAATGTCAACAGAAATAGTAATTTACGTTACAAGACCGGAAAGCAGTGTTTTAAAGGTCGAGACAAGCATTTCCAGGGCGAGCCGTAGGCGAGTCCTGGAAGCTTGGAGAGACCTGCAAAACACTAATTTTCGGTTGCGTGACGTACAATATTTTTTTTTAAGACCGACACTTCGATATACATTTAATTCTTTATTTTATTTTATTTTGTATTATTTTTAAATGCGTCGTATGACTTCTCGTAACGGGCTTTTGATTTTACTGGAAATATATAGTAAGTCTGCTTCCAAAATTTCTTCTGGAATCGCATTTTCCGTGTCGAATAATTCAAAATCTGAATTAATATTTTTAAATTTGCGCACTCTCGAGTGTGTTTGACATAAACAACAAATTAGAAATCAACGAATTGTCACTCGACAAGACATCGAAATGTTATTATTATAGTAACGAAATGAAGGTAGATTGTATTATCAAAGAGCGATTGGAAAAATAAAAAAACAGGGACCGGAAAAATCTTTTGCCGGTCACTCACGTCCATTTTCCGGTCTTGATCGACAAAACGTTATTTTCTCTTCTCTCTTAAAAAAAAAACACTTTTTTACTTTTAACTACTTTTTAACTTGAAACTTTTTCTATCCCTATACTAGAATTTATAGGAAATTTGCGATTTTAGATTTTCTTATTGAGAAATACGCTTCATTTTATACTATCATTTTTTCCAAAATTTTAACATTTTTTCTATTTTAGCTTCAGTCAATCGGGTTACGTAGCAATACACATGCGTACTCATACTGGAGATCGTCCCTATGTCTGCCAGACGTGTGGGAAAGCTTTCTCCGGTTCAAATACTCTAACTTTGCATCAGAGAATTCATACTGGAGAAAAACCTTACAGCTGTGACATTTGTGGAAAGAACTTCGGTAGACACGAGACTTTGGTTATTCACGTAAGGTATGAGTGTCAAGACCCAAAATTATTTATTTGTTAGTAATTAAGACCAAAATAACAAGTTATACTGTGGGCCGGTGTGACTTTGCTACAGTTTATGCGTATCTTTGTTAGAAGTTAATTAATTTAATAGTTAATCATTGCAGAAATAATATATTATGTGATATTTTTATTACACTTTTTTATATGGCAGCGTGCATGGACCTGTCAAAACCCTTTAACAGTATAAATAGTTTAAATAGATAAAGAAAAAAGCTATCCAAAAGTGTTTAAGTATGGTGTTCCTCAAGGAACAATTTTAGGATCATTATTTTTTAATATTTATATTAACGACTTATTTAGTATAAATTGCGATGGACAAATTCAGAGTTTTGCAGATGGTACTACAATTTTTTATACCAATACAAATTGGGACAACTTAAATAATAAAATTAAAAAAGATTTTAAAATTATAAAAAATTGGTTTGATAACAATTTTTTAACAATTAATTTTAATAAAACAAATTACATTCCTTTTACGTTAAACCTAAATAACCTACCACGAAATATGAATAGTATTCAAATAAATGAAGACATTCAAATTTTTAAAGTTAATAAAATAAAATATTTAGGAATTATTTTTGACAGTAAATTGAATTGGAATTTTCACTTAGAATACTTAATTAAAAAATTAAGAAGTTTACTACCGATTTTTAAAAACATTAAAAATATTTTAAATGTAAGACATATGGAAATATTATATTACGCGTTAGTTAAAACTCATGTAAATTACGGAATTTTAGGTTGGGGAGGAATATAGAACTTTAGTTAAAAAATTGTAAATATTACAAAAAAGGTTTCTAAAAATTATATTCAATAAAGATTATCTTTATCCTTAAAAAGAATTATATTCAGAAACAAAAAAGTTGAACATAAGACAACTTTACATTTATAACATTTTAATATATATATTTAAAAATAAAAACCTTATACAATTTAAAAACCATAATCATAATATAGGTCATAAAAATGAAATAACCATAAAACCTAAAATAAATAATTCGAAAAAGGTTTTTCTGTTTCCTTCCGCCAAACCCATCCCCAGACGCGTTTCGCCGTTATTACGGCTCATCAGTGAGGCTCGGTTTGGCAGAAGGAAACAGGACTCAAAGACAAATCACTTGTCAGGATCGATCATCAACGGGATTTATAAAACCCAGTGCGACATCTTGCGTCCCAGTACGGTACCTTAGAAAAGGTCAGTCGTAAAGGGTTATTCTGTAAAAACAGAAAATTATGCAAGATGCCCTCAAAACCGGTATAAGTGCCGGACCACAGATATTAATTCGAATTAATGATTGAAGTAAATCCTCAGACCGGTTTAACAACATACGCCGATGACACAAATCTGTTAGTAGGAGCATGTCAAACTCCTGCGCTAATTGAATACGGCAATCATGTGTTTAATATAACTAAACAGTGGTTTGACATGAATAAGTTAATAGTTAATGTAGATAAGACAAACATGGTAATTTTTAGAACAAAACAAAACAAAAATATTATCTCTGAAGAAATTTTCTTTAATGATAAACCGTTAAACGTTCAAAAAACAATAAAATTTTTAGGGATACATGTAAATGAGTTTTTGGATTGGACAGAGCATATAGAGAATCTAAGTGCGAAATTAAATAAAGTATGTTATTGTTTTCGCATTGTTTTAAAATATCTTAATGAAAAGGCCAGAAGAACTTTGTATTTCGCAAATTTTGAAGCGGTATTGAGATTTGGTATTATTTTTTGGGCATCCAATTCAAAAATTCAAAACGTTTTTATTATTCAGAAACGAGTAATTAGAATTATGTATAAAATGTCATATTTGCAGACGTGTAGAGGAGTATTTAGAAACAAAAATATATTAACGGTAGTTGCTTTGTATATATATGATTCGGTAATGTTTTTTTATAAGAATAGAGATAGGTTTAACACCAGTATACGGCATGAACACAACACTCGTTCATACAATATCATTTACCCTATACATCGATTAACTCTGCTTGAGAAAAGTCCATATTATATGTGCATAAAATTCTTTAATAAGTTGCCTCTTAATATAAAACAGGCAATTAATGAGAGAATTTTTAAAAAGAACTTAAAACAATTACTTATAGAATTGGAACCTTACAGTGTTGATGACTACTTGAACATGTAATTTCTTGCCGTGTATATGTATTTTTGACGTCATTTCATTTTTATGTTTGTATTTATATGTATATATATGTATTTATGAATGTAATTTGAAATAAAGAAATAAATAAATAAAAATGTATGTATACTAACGAAACGATATTACCGGTTAGTATACAATTTTCCATACAGTACATCCAGAGAAAACACAGTTTATAATATTTTACCATAAAATTAAAAATTCAACGCCAACTGTAGTAGAAGTTCTGAACCACCAATTAAACCCACAGCCACATATTAAATAGTTGTGGATCTATTTTGATCACAAACTGAATTTTAAACATCAGACAACAATTATAAAGAAGAAGTAAACATTTTAGATATCTCACTTATAAAAATGAAGGAAAAATATCACAACTTAAAATGTCAATACCCGCGGTGGCCAAGCATTTTTATAAAAAAAAGCTACTGGATTTACTGAATTTATTCCAGGTTACAAACTCTCACTGTATAAAAGAAATGTCTTAAATTCGCAAAGATATAAAAAAATTATGTTTATAATATGGTGCATATTTTACCTTTCACTGTATGTACCGGGTGAGTCAACGATTGCGCGGAGTAATTTTAGGCCTTGAAGATAAGATTTGTCGATAATGAGCTTTTGTATGAAGGTATGGTTTGAAATCTGGCACATTTTAAAAATATTTTGAATTACACAGGGTGCACCCAAAAAGTAGGGTGTCATAAAGTTACATTTTTTAAATGGGACACCATATATTTGAATACATTTATTAATTCTACGTGTTATTTCATACATTTTTATTAATGGTTTAATATACGAAAAAGTTATAGTTTTTAAGATAATTCGACGTATAATGAAAATTTTGCATTTGCAAGCATCTCGTTATTGTGAAAATGCTACTTAAATTTTGACACTAAGCGATTCATAATTTTTATACTTACTAAATAAAGTCAAAAATACATTTTCACTATGAAATATTTGACGTATCATTTACAGGGTGTTTACTTTCTAGGACCAAAGTCAGAAAATTTCTAATTGAAAAATATCACTTTTATTAAATGGAACACCCTATATATTTTTCTGTCATCTTATACCTCGTCATAAACTCTTCAACTTTCGTAAATAACGTCCTATCCCTATATCTTAATAGTTTTTGAAAATCTAAGCATTTTTTGCCAATGGATCACGCCTGTTGAATCCAATATGATTTCCATTCAATTTTGAAAACTTCGAGGACTGGGTCTTCGCCGCTCGGGATATTTCATCCTGCATAGTTGTTCAGCAAAACGACACTTTTTATTCGCCTCGCCCAAAACATAAATCATATCGATTAATTCATTTTTTGAAAAAAATCATTTTGAGTGCCAACTTATAAAATGACTGGACAATAAACTTTGCAGTAAAAACGCACAATTTTTACGTTGATCTGATTCTAATGTGTCATCCACTGCCATTATTTTCATTTATTTTCCATGGCTATTGTGATCCATCGACAAAAAATGCTATAACGAGGACATTATATCTCGAAATATCAAAATATTTCAAAAACTATTAGTGATAGGGATAGGACGTTCTTTACGAAAGTTGAAGAGTTTATGACGAGGTATAATATGACAGAATAGTATATTAAAGTACACGTTTCATAGGAAGCGGTTTTAGGGCACGCGTCTATTTTAAAAAACGAGCCACAAAGTGGCGAGTTTTTTTATTGACACGTGCGCTAAAACGCCTTATGAAACGTGTGCTTTATACATTTTTTTCTATTTCACCTTTTATAATCAAGAAAAATACATTTTAACAAGAAAATAAATCCTTCAAATTTTGTAAATTTTATGTTGGTAATACTATTTTTTATCATAGGAGCCTCTGGACAACAAAAATTATTTTGCAAACTGTCATTTTTTGATTTATTGACCCATTTTATAAGATGACAGAATAGTATATTAAAGTACACGTTTCATAGGAAGCGGTTTTAGGGCACGCGTCTATTTTAAAAAACGAGCCACAAAGTGGCGAGTTTTTTTATTGACACGTGCGCTAAAACGCCTTATGAAACGTGTGCTTTATACATTTTTTTCTATTTCACCTTTTATAATCAAGAAAAATACATTTTAACAAGAAAATAAATCCTTCAAATTTTGTAAATTTTATGTTGGTAATACTATTTTTTATCATAGGAGCCTCTGGACAACAAAAATTATTTTGCAAACGGTCATTTTTTGATTTATTGACCCATTTTCACCACGAGATTCTAAAGTTATTTTAGCGATATGAGATTTGAAATTGGACGGAATACGTTGTGTGATCCTTGTACATTCGGTAGATATACAGAGCGTTCGGAAATTCGGGCGATTTTACTACTTTTTTTCGAATTTCAAAAGACGTGATTTTACGTTACGGCATTACAATTTAGTATAGGGAAGATGGAAAATTCAAATAGAGTTGAAGTTAAAATCGACATTGGAAAGTTAGTAGATTGAATTTTGGATAGGATTTGGCAGAAAATGATAGCTTGAAGCATCTACAAAAGATGCATTTATATATTTATGCAACCAACATACATGACTGTTATCCACACAGAATAAAAAAGTAGGTTATCAAGCTATTTTTCCTCTGCGAAAAATGGGTTTTCTCGTAAATCACAAAGGCCGCGCAAGTCAATGAAATAAAACATTTAAATGTTACCAACATCAAATAAAGAAAAAACGCGTATCGAAATAGCTTCATTACGATACGCAAATGCGTATCGTACTGAGCTTATTATGAACGTGAAATAGAAAAAAATATATATGGTGTTCCATTTAATAAAAGTGATCTTTTTCAATAAGAAGTTTTCTGACTCTGGTCCTAGAAAGTAAACACCCTGTAAATAAGACGTCAAATATTTCATAGTGAATATGTATTTTTGACTTTAATTAGTAAGTATAAAAATTATGAATCGCTTAGTGTCAAAATTTAAATAGCATTTTCACAACAACGAGATGCTTGCAAATGCAAAATTTTTATTATAAGTCGAATTATCTAAAAAACTATAACTTTTTGGGCGCACCCTGTATAAATCAAAATATTTTTAAAATGTGCCAGATATCCAACCATACCTTCATACAAAAGCTCATTATCGACAAATCTTATCTTCAAGGCCTAAAATTACTCCGAACAAATCGTTGACTCACCCGGTACATAGTAAATATCTGAGATATTTACGATCCCTGATAATCGATTCAAAATTATGGCGTATGAATATACAGGCTTAAAGACCTTTTTATTGACCCTTGAGAAAGTGTTTATATAAAACGAAACGTTGGGATAAATACAATTGTGTCATTTTATTGCCTGCTCTCATTCCCGCTATATACTTATTCAAATTATGAAATCTTTTGTTTGCCTTTTAGGTCACATACAGGTGATAGACCGCATATCTGTCAGGTTTGCAATAAAGGTTTTACTTCTTCCGGGCAGCTCTCCGGACATATGAAAACTCATACTGGTGAAAAGCCTCATACGTGTGAGATCTGTGGCAAGAAGTAAGTATAATAATACCCGAAAATTGCGAAATATTGATAGCCAGTGTATACGAAAATTGGGGCTTTTATTATTATTAACAACGGTTGCGATAAGAAGGGGGTGTTATTATAACAAGTAAAGGTGGGTTCCAGTAATAACTAATAGGGAACTTGACAAAAATTTTAAATGGGGAAAAAATTCTATAAATCATAAGTATATATTGTCATAAAACATATGGCAGCAAAAAAATAACAAATTTCGTCCCAAAAGACCGCTAGCAAGATTTAAAAATGCCCCAAAATTCAAATTATCCCAAGCGGGTAAAAACGCGCTGCTATTGGTCGTGACGTCAAGAAGTAAGTAAATTCGTGTGTGACATCCACGAAATAGGTTGGTAATAAATTGAACGACGTTGAGAATTCCACCTTAAAACAACAACAATAACAAGAACACACGGCAATCCAAATGCAAACTCGGTCGCTCGGCCACCGGTCAGGATGACGGAAAGTCATACATCCTGACGTCATCGGGCTTGGCGCGCTTAAAAGGTCGTTTGAAATGCTTTTGACACGCGCGAAACTTTAAAGAATTTTTACCAAGTTATTACGGATTTTTAAGGAATAATAATTGGGGAATATTTTTTTGGGTCTAACTAAATCATATTATTGAGAAAAAAAAAATTGGAAAGTTCCCTATTATTTATTAAATTTAATTAAGTGATGTTTTTACCAGATATTATATTTTTTAGATTCTCTGGAACGAGTAGCCTAAAGGTCCATATGAAGTGTCATGTGGCAAGTTCGGAAAAGGAAATGATCCAAACTGTTCAGTATACTTGCAAACTGTGTAACAAAAACTTCGACGATGACACCGCATTTAATAAACACATTCTGGGCGTGCACGCCATTCAAGCCACAACCATTCAGATTAAGGGAGAAGATTTGGAAAATATAGAAACCATGCAAGTGGCAGAGATCATGTAAGATAATACTTACTTACAATGTGTCCCAAATCGACAATTTTTCAAAAAATGTAAAAAAAAAATATTTTTTGAATGACTTTATTCATGAATAAATTCACGAAGAACTTCACAGGTGAAAAGACCGCTTTAGTTTTGCTTGTCAAATCATGGCAAGACGTCATAATATCAAAAAATCAACTGCCATTTTGTGTTGCTTCTGGACTATACAGTTTGGTTTGTATCTTTGCTCCACGAGTTAAACGTCAAAATTTCACCTACTTTTTTTTCTCTTTTTTTTTAATAATAATATATATCTTTATTCTCAACCAACTTAAAAAAGTTTATTACAGGGAATATAACACCAAATATGTGTTTAGTAACTATTAATAACCAGGGTTGTTATGTTTAAAACAAAATCTTTTAAACCAGATGTTTTAAACACGACCTGATGTTTTATTAGGTGTTTTAAACAGGTGTTTAAAACATTTATTAAAATATACTGTTTTTTTCTTTTTTTCTCAATGTAGTAGATGTCAAATATCACTTTTTTTTGTCTCCCCATATCACCCAAAAAAACTGAAAAAAAAAAACACAAAAATAATTTTAATTTTGTTCTATTTTCATAGATTTCACTTAACGTGAACATAATTAAAAATTTCTAACAATCAATTTTATGAGTTTCCCCATATTTTAACGTAAAATTAGCCACTGAAGGCCACGCTGTAAATTCGTAGTTTACATTCAAAATTATTTTATTTTTGCTTAAACTTTTGTCACAGTTAAATATAAAATTGCCCATGAGATACCAGTCATACAAGTAGTCAAAGTTGAATTTATCTTTTTAAAACGTGTTTTAAACATGGGTATGTTTTGTTTAAAACATGTTTTTAAATGCCTAATAAAAAACATGTTTAAAACAAAAAAAAACTGTTTTAAACAATAAAAACCACATGTTTTGTTTAAATATAAAAAAAAACATGTTTTTTTTCAACCCTGTTAATAACATCGAAATTATTCAAAAAAAAAAAATATATAACCATTTATCAAAAAAAATATTAATATATAATACGTTAAACTTAGTTGTTTTAAAAAATATTTTTTTAGTGTTTTTTTAAAAGTCCATAATTTTGATATCTTTAATTTTTTTCGGCAAACTGTTATTCCTTTATATATTATTGATTTTTGGCCAAAAGTACTCTTTACCATTGGTGTTTGAATATGATGATTTTGTCTCGTGATGTGAATAATTGCTCGAAGGAAATATTATATTAGATTGTTTTTCTTTAATAATAATAGAGTGTATTAGAATGCATAGTGTAACGAAGTTACTATATTTTTCCGGGGTTTTTAATATTTTTACTGCATTACTTATATAGTTGTAAAGGATACTATGCGTGTACAAAAATTACTTTTTTATTTTTCGTGCTACAACGTTCATTCTTGTACGTAAATAATTCATTTAATTTTTACTGTTTAAATATATTAAGTTTTCCGTCGCGAAACATCCGGAAAATACTTTTCATCATTTTCCGGCCACACTCGTTAGTACTGCTGAGCGCGCCGCCAAGTCCAAGCGCGTACCGTACCCCCAGATGCCTCCGCGCGAGATCGAAGCGCGTACGGTACCATCGCGTCTATGACCGTGACGTAGTTTCGCCGAGTCAATTTATACGGGAAACCGACCCATTTTAAATCAGAACTCGTGTTCTCACCGTCCCGACCACTCGACATCGTAGAACCGCTCCCGATCCGACCGACGACCACCGAGGCTGACCGACCGACTTCCGCCGGTAAGAAACTACCATCCGAACCGCCGTTTCCCCGCGCCGCTTCCATCTTCATAGACCGCTGCACGTTCTGGTTATAAGGTATGGTTCTCACTCTTACACACAGGTTTTAGGTACTATTTTACACTTTCTCATACACACACCGGGCCGACCATATGTTTGCTTTGTTTCTTACATATAGGATAGAGCTGCTCTCGGAATAAGTACCGGGTGGCTATGTCTTATTTTAAAACACGCGAGCCGTCATATTATTGTTGTCACATACGTAAGCGATCGAACTGCTCTCGGAATAAGCACCGGGTAGTTCGGTCTCTCTCTAAACACATACAACACCACTAATCTACACACCTACACACACGCGACCGAACTACTCTCGGAATAAGCACCGGGTAGTTCTGTCTCACTCACTCATACGCACACCGATCAATGTTTGTTCTCACATATGACGCCCAGCTGCTCTCGGAATAAGGACCGGGTAGCTTGGTCTCATTCTTAGCCTTCAGCTATTTTTGTTGTCTCTGTCACATACGAAACCGGATTGCTGCAGGATCCTGTCTCGTTCTAACTAATAGTTAAAACGGGTAAATATCGGGTTTCTACACACACACACACACCGTCTTTGTCTTACACACACCTTTACCGTCTCTGTCACATACACATAGTACCTTCTCCGTCATACACATTACTTCAATACCAGAACGCGCCCGGCCGCAGGTTAAGTTTTTTTTTTAATATGTTATAATTAGCCGCGTATTCGCAGGGAAACGACGTCTTACCGCCTCACCACCGATCATTGTTCGTATTACCGCTTAGTTAGGAACTTTTTCCGGCCGCCTCGGTGAAAGTTTTACATTCGCACCCGTCTTCGCAAACACCGCACACCTGTCCGTAGATAGCATAAACAAACCGCGTTTTTAAGCACAGCCGCAAGTCCGCGTACCGCGTTACCTTTCCACTGACCGAATCTGATAAAGTTAACCGCAAACCTTACTTGCCGCCTGCTACCGACCGCAACCGTTTACCGCTACCGCTGAGACAACCGCCGCGTTTCTTGCGAATTTGATAACATGCGCACTATTCAAAAACCGATACTAGTAGAACAGCCGGATCATTTCATTTCATTTCATTGTATTAAGACCGATTTGTCGCGAGCATACACGCATACTCTTCCTACTCTTTCTTCCTTTCTCTCTCTCTTTCATTCATATCATTTCACCGCATCTCATTTAGACACATTGTAATTTACAGAGAGTTAATTTTTAATACAAAATGTTGTACCGAATCGATTGTTTTATTTTCCTTCACCGAAACTGTTTCTTTCAGGACGCTTAAAAAAAAAAAAAAATAGTCGCTAAATGCGTAGTTGAACGCCTGGTTTAATTTTCTCCACTGTAACAAGCTACCTGGTGCATCGTGGGCCCCTTACCACATTAATCCAAGGGGTGGCGCCCGAGATACCGTTGGAAACTCATTTTTCATCCGTCCGATATATATTGAAAGAAAAAGCTTTATTCATATGTCAGTACTGTTCACTAAATGAGCAGATATTGGCATTGAAACGAAAAGCGACAAAACAATATTTTCAAACCGATATTTTATTTATATAGATAGATCTCCTTTCCTAAAAATTTGAAAAGCACCATTACAATAGTTTTAATTTATAAAGCTTTTCTAAATTTAAATATCCATTTGGTTCATTAAATTTATAGTTGGTTCTAAAGAAGGCAGTTTATGTATGCATTTAATTATTTTGTTTTGTAGTTTTTTTAATGGCTGAATTGTAGTTAAATTCGCTGATCCCCAGATTGAAATTATATACTGTAATTTTGAATAAACCAAAGAATAATATATATTTTTTAAATATATTAACGATATATAATTTTTAAATATTCAATAATATGCTTTTTCCAACTTAAATTTTCATCAATCGTGTGATTTATTTATTACCTAATAACTTTATTCGAAATTTGACTTTGGCATCAAGTTCTGCTTCGATCGAGATGAAAAAATTGTAGTCACGTGAGTCGCATTATCGTCAAATTTTAATTTTTTCCAAAAAATAATTCAAAAGTGGGGTTATTTCTGAAAATATCGAAAAAAGTTTTTTTAAATGTGTTAAATTTTTAAAAGAAACTGGACGAACTTCTTTCTTCCTAGTTACTTTTAAAAAGTAACTAAAAGAAATTCGGCCAATAATAATTCTAACTAATGTAACAATTATCTTTTTCAGAACCAGTGACAACCAAACTATTCAAGTCCAAACCCTAAATCAAATATAAGGAATTAATATTATTATGTAAGCAATAGGAAAAATGCCTTTAAGCCTTTTTTTAGTCTTTTTATTAATTGATGTAAATTTATTGCAAAATATAATACTTTTTAAAACTAATGTTGCTGTTTCTTTTTACCAAAAACATAGGGATGGTTGTCATAAAAATGTCCTCCTTCATCTCAAAGTATACCATGCGAGCAAAACTTATTTGCATCAAAGAGGGCCTTGCATCTAAGGACGTAATGCTTAGCCGTAGAGCTTAATACCTGTTGGGTGTCAGTAACTACCTGAATTAACAATCGATCAGTTATTCCGTCATTTTTAACAGTCGTTACAAGTAATTTGATTTATCGCTAATTTTTCCAATTTCTTGAACAATTCACACAATGGGCTTTACGGAACAGCACTAAACATTCATGGTTGAAGCGTATTTTCGAAACGGGGTTAGAGTAAATGGTGAGCGGCAATACAATCCGGGTTTGTGCATGGACGATTTTCACGAACATTTTCCTAACGGTTGCTTTTATTCCTGGGGATTTTTATCATTGCCTGAAAAGAACCGTGGCTGTGTTTAGGGAAACAGGTTCTATACGTAAGGTATAGCAAAAATAAATTAAAATTATTAGAAAACTACCCAAACACTCAGGAAATAAAGCGACGACCTTTGTGCTTAAAAACATTTATAATTAAACTGGTAGAAGTAAAAATTTTACATTTTTATTATAACATTACAAAGTATGTATATCATCTAATCGAAAACTTAAGGTTGAATTCTCAACGTCATTCAATCTATTGCCAACCTGTAACCTATTTCGCGTTGATTTTTTGAGTTTATTATTTTAATAACTAATATTTAAAGAAAATCAATATCGTCGGTACATTATTTAGGTAGTATCTGATATATTACAAAAATATCAATTTATTTCATTGCTAATGTTGGGAGAATTGTATAGTGAAAGAACAATGAGTGACAATGACATAATAATGTTTCGCTATACAATTCTCCTAATATAAGCTATGAAATTCCTTAATATTTATTAAATATTTCAATTATTACCTATAAAATATCAAATCGATACTGATTTTCTTTAAATTTTGTATAAAAGCTAGAAAACATAAATAAATCTACGCGAAATAGGTTGGCAAGCATGTTGATACTCCCACCTTAAGTGACATATCATATTATTGGGGATAAACAAAACATTTTTTCCAGGTCATGTAATACAATTTTTATCTCGCAAACAGCGATATTTTTTTTAATTTTAATTACTATTTACTTTTGAATATTTATTTAAAATTAACTGATATAATAAAGAATATTTTCTGAATGCTAGCAGAGATAGTTTGGACTGTGTAGATGTTTTAGCATTACATGGTGCATACACAGTGTGATCCACTAAGGGTGGCGAGCGGCTGTATCTTCCAAAACCAGACATGCTACGACTTTGGGGAAAAAATGGATTACGAAATGACCAAAAAAGTACTGGAAATAATTTTTCCTAATTCTTCCGCTAATGGGCGTAGTCACTATATGATATAAAATACTTAATTTCTACTAATAACTTTAATACAATGTAGGTCAAAAATTAGGTTTTTATATTCTCAGTAACACCACACTATAAATTTTGTGATAACAATTTTTTCATAGTTGCCGTGGTAACGGTGTGGAGAAGGGAAACAATTTAAAACACTTAAAAGGCTGTATAGTTGTATACCTTCTTCCGTCTGCGTTCACTGAATTTAACAAACTATAGCTTATTTTCAAGAACGTTTAAAAAAAATTGTAGATATCATCGATATCTTAAATTTTGACTGCAACAATTTTAACTCTATTTTATAGCTAACTAATTAGGAAAAAGTACTGCAAAAACTTAAAATTAATAAATATTAATGAAAATTGCAACGCTTTGGTAAAAGCCGAAAAGGAATTATCCCACTATTTTTGCGATAACTTTTAAAAGATAAGCGACTTAGGCCTCTTTCACACTATCAGGTTCGCCGGTCAGGTTTTAAACCGGACAGAATCCTGAAGTAAAAATAAAAATATCCGGACATGATCAGGTTTTCATCAGGTCCGGTATTGTCCTTATTAATAAATATAGTCCACGTTTCGATGATGGATCGTAATGCTGTTATAGCTGGTACTTGTATAGAAAGCGTAAAAAGCAAAGAAATGGTAATAGGGGACTTTGGGTACACCCTCTACTTCAAACACGTGAAAAGGTTGGTGCTTTTCAAATTTTTTATGAGGAATTAAGAAGTGACGAAAATTTATTTTAATTACTTTAGAATGTCCGTTTCGTCTTTTGAAGAATTACATACTAAATTACAGTCAGTTTTACAGCGTTAAAATACAAAAATGAGGAATTGCATCAGTCCAAAAGAAATGCTTAGCTTAACTGTCAAATAACCGTTCGCACCTTCCTCGCCGGAGTTAAAACAAATAATAAACTTCCACACACTAAACCTGAAGACCATAACCGGACAAGTGTGAACGCGTACATAAGCTGCAATACCCCACCATCACTTCGTCCGGCGTCAGGGAACCGGGATGCTCCAGTCGACCCATCCGGCTGCAACCGGTCGCCGAACCTGAACCTGATAGTTTGTAGAGCTATATTTAAACGAATGGTCCATTACTTGTCCGGTTTGCTTCAGGTTTGAAACCGGACCGGCTAAAACTGATAGTGTGAAAGAGGCCTTAAGAATAAGGTAAGACTGGCGGTTTTTGCAGTTCTCATTACTAACTAGTTAGCTATAAAATACAGTTCAATAGTTTTAAAAAAGCGACGCTAATTTTTTTTTTTCAGTGCCCTCTGTTATTAACCACACGAATTAATTTTAGTATTTATTATAAACGTTCAGCTAGGATAAAAAGTTTTTTACAATAAGCTATAGTTTGTTAAATTTTAGTATTTTTAATTGTTACCTTCTTCACACCGTTCCCATGGTAACTACGAAAAAAATAGAGGATATTACAGAGCACATAAAAACTTAATTTCTGAACTACATTTGTATTGAAGTTATTAGGAAATTAAGGACTTTGTACCATAGCATAGCGACTAAGCCCCCTATAGAATTAGGAACTTAAATATTGTTGGCAGTGATTTTTTTTCATAATAATTTTTTTACCTTAAGGTGGGAGTATCAACATGCTTGCCAACCTATAACCTATTTTGCGTAGATTTATTTATATTTTCTAACTTTTACACAAAATTTAAATAAAATCAATATTGTCATCATATTCTATAGGTAATAATTGACATATTTAATAAATATCAAGGAATTTCATGACTTATTTTAGGAGAATTGTATAGCGAGAAATATCGGGTAAGATTTTTTTAACATTATTATGTCATTGTTCTTTCACTATACAATTCTCCTAAAATTAGCAATGAAATAAATTGATATTTTTGTAATATATCAGATATTACCTAAGTAATGTGCCGACGATACTAATTTTATTGAAATGTTAGTCTAAAAAATAATAAACTTGAAAAAACAAAGCGAAATAGGTTATAGGTTGGCAAAAAATTGAACGACGTTGAGAATTCCACCTTTATTTATTTATTTATTTATTTATTCATTTATTGCCATATAAATTTACAAAGTAAACAATGACATTGCCACAAGAAAAACGAAGTTTTTAGGTTTTAAATTATAATGTCATAAAAATGACGAACATCATAAAAGTTATTTTCAAGAAGGTAGCACTTCACCTTGTTCTTGAATTTTTTTAGTTTAGAGATGCTTCTGATAGTCTCTGGAAGTGTATTATTTAAGTCGTAGCATGTATGGTTTCGGAGATTCTCCACCCTGTATATAGGAAAATATTCTGTCTTTCACGGTGTTCACTAAAGTCTAAATATTTTATATCTCTATTTTCTACCTTGATTCACTATACATATTACGAAATAATGTAACTTGTTGCAATTAAACATAAACCTATTTTAGTTCTGTCAACATTATTTTTAAACTAGTTTACTTCAAAGTATATACATTACCCAATTTTTTTAATTAAAGTAGTAGAAACTAAAAGCCAAAACATGTATTTTGATAAAATAATAAATATTAAATTATCTATACAGGGTGCCCAAAATTGGTGTTGACAATATCGCGATCTCGGGAACTATAAAAGATAGAAATACGGTTAAATGGGAAAGTTTTAGGCAATTATGTTGGCAGTTTATTGGTGCTTTGGTTCTTTGGTTTTTGAGATATTTTGAATAAACTAAAATGTTGCATTTCCTTAGATCGTTTGTAACTATGTTATTTCCCAATATTTTTAAAATCTGTAAACACATTTTTATAGCAACTTTTTACATAGGAGATGCCTATTTGGAAATATTAATACATCATCAATTTTTTTTTTCTTATGGCCGCCATATACTCATCACCACTTAATCATCAGATCAGTGGTCATGAGTGAGTTCCTTTCCCTTAATAACCCCCTTCCTCGTTTGAGATTGCAAGCTATTTCAAAATATACAGCTTGTCCAGAGAAGTTCTAGACATATGGGAATTTTTTTTATTGTTGATTTTACAACAAAAAGTTATTCTTTATAAAAAGTTCTACTTGATGCGCAAACAATATTGACATATCAAAACTTAATATATCATGTACAGGGCGGCAAAAAAATATAGAAACACAGAATTACGTTAAGAGGGAAGTACCCTCGATTTTTATTTTAGAGCAAATTATTATAAGAAAATTTTACTAAGGACTACAAAACGCGGTCAGATACAATTTTTCGTTAAAATATTTTAATTTACAGGGTACCATCAAAAAGCCTTTGCAAAATATTTTTTTTATTCTATTTCTTTACTTTTTACCTGCAACAATTTCGCAACAACTATGTGCAATACTATAGTAACGAATATTGACATGTTATTCAAAAATAATTTAATATTTTTTGACTTTTTAACAAGATATTTTTTGATGGTACCCTGTAAATTAAAATATTTGAACGAAAAATTGTATCTGACCGCGTTTTGTAGTCCTTAGTAAAATTTTCTTATAATAATTTGCTCTAAAATAAAAATCGAGGGTACTTCCCTCTTAACGTAATTCTGTGTTTCTATATTTTTTGCCGCCCTGTACATGATATATTAAGTTTTGATATGTCAATATTGTTTGCGCATCAAGCAGAACTTTTTATAAAGAATAACTTTTTTTCGTAAAATCAATAAAGAAAATTCCCATATGTCTAGAACTTCTCTGGACACGCTGTATACTAACATTAAAATTGGATACTTATGTAGTTATATTGACGAAATTGGTGAGAGAGACCGAGTGTCTCCATACCGCAATTGTTTATAGAGCGTTCAACGGGTAATCGAGAGGTTCTGGGTTCGAATCCCGGCAGAAGTGTAAAACTTTTTTCAATTTTAAAAACTTTGCACGCCGATTAACATTTTTCCGTTATATTCAATAGAGACCTTAAAAAACTACCATTTCTAATCGCTTTTGAATTTCAACTCTTATTATGTTCTCATTTTAGTGGTTTAATACAACTCATATTCATACAAATATAACAAAAAAACGGGGTAATGTTCCTCAAGATATTAACTGTTTTTGTTAAGAACTACTTAAGTATATAAGTAAAACCTAATATATTTTCTTCTAAAAAAATGCTGTGTTAAGTAACTAAAAAAAAAATAGTTTATCACACATTTATTTTTTAAACTCCTAAAGAACATTAGAGTTGGTGTGGAAAGAAATAAACTATTTTATGTATTTTTCAAGTTTGGCAGGGCGAAAATATTACATTTATAGTGGTAGAAAAGCAATAATTATTAATGATAAAAAAAATACTGGACTTTGCGCCTATGTCGAGCCAACACATTTCCAATCCAGACAATATTTATGTACACAAAAAAAGTAATTTCTAAGGCCTACTTAACAGTCGCTTTGAATCTTTCCAGTCGGGCTGCTTTTACTGCCTCTAAGTCAGTGTCTGTTTTACCATTACTCGTTGTAGTCGTTGTAGAAGTTGATGTTATCCCACCAAATCGTTCTTTGCGTTTTTCTAATTTCTCTTTTTTTTCTATGTCTGACATTACACTTGATACTGACACACCAAATCTGGCTGCCCTTTGCTTTAAAACATCAACACTGGCATTCTAAAATAAAAATAATTGTAATTAAATTCACATAAAAAAACTGTCCAGTCAGCCAATATTTCTTATAGGCCTATTCTGTGGTTGTAATGATTGAATTTGTTAAACACTTTAGTTAGATATGTGTTTATCTCTGTTGTGTTTATTTCTTGTTGCAATCTAAATAAAAACGTTTAAGTTGAACTTACATTTTCAGATTTAATGCTATTTGTGGAATTTGATTTACTAGATCCCGTTACACTAAATCTTTCTGCCCTGACCACTTTTTTCGCATCATCGCTAAATGTTATTACTCCAAACTTCTTGGCTCTCATTTCTAACCTCTAAAAAAATTTCAGTTTTTAAAAATATTACCAACGTAAAAACCCTTCAGCAAGACAGGGTTACTATTGACTGTCATAAAAGACATTGTCTTAATTACAACATAATTATTTTAAAACTAATATACATATCGTGGGCATACTGCCAAAAGTGACCAAGTCAATTATCATACTTTCTAGATAATTGATGTTGAAAAAAAAAGTTTTTTATGATGAATTTTTACGAAATTTAACAATAAATAATGTTGTTTTTTTAATCCAAATATTAAGTTGGGGGTAGGTGATTCAAAATAACTCTTAAAATTGTGACGACTTCTGCTGGTTTGCAAAATAAAATTGACTTGGTTATTTTTTGCTGTACAAATTTTCTCATATTGCAGACTTGATAAAAAAAGATGATTATTATTTAACAAAAACTCAAAGTATATAACTTTTATTTTTAATGATTTACAAAGTAATGCTATAAATGAAAAAAAATGTATAAAATGTAGGTATATTAACGGTAATATTATTGATTTAGTAAGAAGATAACATATTATTAAAACTAATCTGAATCTAAATCAGACTAGACAGATTGAGTAATCAATTTTGTTTACTATGTACCGAAAGAAAGAGAAAGGGACCCTTTCGGGTACTTATTTTATTAACGAGTTTTAATTTTTTAACTTTGTTTTCGTCTGAGTATTCAGAATGATCTTGTCCTTGGAGATTCTGTGTGTATTATTTGGACTTGGTCACTTTTTACAGATATTCGGCAACTAAGTACTTATGATGAGTGACTTGGACATAATATATATAAAATTATGAAAAAATTACTTGATCACTTTTGGCAGTATGCCCACGATATACAGAGTGATTTATGGAGTGGCCTATTACCAAGATAATCTTGAAAACTAGATTCTTTTAAAAAATATACATTTCCAAGATTATTTTCTATTTGTTACAATTTACATATAAAAAACCAGTTTTATAAAGACAAACCTAAAATATTGTTTACCTCTTTGGCAGAAAGATCAGATAATTTAATAACTTTTTTCTCCTCTGCTCCAATTGTATTTTCTTCAACTTTTTTTTCTTCTTTAGGCTTTTCCTCCACTTTTGATGCTTTGGCCATAGCAGCTAGAGTTTCACTTGTATTTCTTTTTAAAATTACTTTTTTGGGTGGCCCACCAGTAACTTCAGGCTTGTCTTCAATATCTAACTTCCTTTTTTGTGCTTTTGGTATGTCGTCTAGGTCATTGTCAAGTTCATTTATCAGGGATTCCCTTTCATCAATGTGTTCATCATCATCATCCTAAATGATTAGTTTAAAAAAACACTTCGGTATTAATATAATATGTTAGAGGAAATGTATTTAATGTACCTATTTAATATTTAATTAGTTTAATAGTAAAACCAGAACCACTATATATACTGGGACTGGAGTTTAACTGAAGAATTATCATGACATGAAGTTTAGATGTTTAATGTTTGCCAACAGTCTAACTTCTGATACAAATTAAAACATATTAAAAGCACAACAAACTACCACATTTTGTCTCTCAACTAGTCTACGCTAACATTCATGTCCAAGCTGTGACTTCTTTTCTTGTAGCATTACAGAGAGGTTAACCTATGCCAAAAGTTTAACCATGTCCATCTGACTAAACTTGTGTAAATGCATTAGTTTATTAACACCAATAAAGAAATAGGAAATAATTGTTTAACACAAAAGTAGTATTAAAATTTCAAAATAATTTAAAAACATGCTTACATTTAATAGATCCTCCTCTATATCGTCAATAGAATCAGAGTGCTTAGAATCAGTAGTTACAGTGTCACTGGATTTCATAGCAGCTTGTAGCCTTTCTACAAGTTCATTCTTATTGCCGGAGGAGCTTAGACCTCTATTTTTTAGTTCCTTCTTCAAATCTGGAACCTAACAATGAAAATAAACAGCTTTATCAACTTTTACATAACCTATATATCAAGCCAGTTACGATGCTGTATTAAATTGTCAGAATATACTAAAGATTTATAAAAGAAAAGGCATTTTGAAAAACAACTAATTTACCTTTAATTTGGAAATATCCAACGTGGAAACTTCGTCCAACGATTCGTCAGCCATTTTTAAAGTTATATACAAACGGTGTTGCCACACTTGCCACTCCACGCCACAGAAAAAGAAAGGGTTGCACAACAAATCTCCTAAAACAAGTAAGAGATTTGTGGTTGCACCACACACTGCCAGGACTCCAGTGTTTTCTATTTACTTCACTATGTAACATAAAAGCAGCCATCAGCAGCAGTTAATACCATACCATCTTTTAGAAAGCTATAGAAGTATTTTTTAAGTAACTGTATAAACGCTGGCAACGTTGCAGAAAATGATAACTTGAACAAACCCTATAAATTTTCTTTGATAACTTGTATGTAGTTCCATCATATCAAAACCCTTTATTTTTTTGTGGTTCCATCTTCCATCCATCCATGGAGGAGAAATAGGTTTGACCGAATCCGATATCAAAGAAAATTTACAGGGTTTGTTCGGAACCTAATAGTAATAATAGTCTTGTCGATTTAAAAGTAAGTGAAACAACTTAAACTAGCCTCTTCGCAAAGGCACTTTGTCTGATCCAGGTGGGAGGTGGGAGGGCATTTCCAAGGAGGAAGGTCCCAAGGTCTCTAAAGGGTGAGACCTTGGGAAGGTCCACCCACAACCACCTTATGGTGGTTGTAGTCCACCCTAGGCAGCGTCAACCAGTCAGCGGCACGGAGTTTAACTAAATATTGTAAGGTTAGTTTTGCTTGCGTTTGTTAATTTTGTGCATTCCGTTAAAAAACTGCGGAGGTTCTGCTTTTCTGCCTATGGCCAAGTGCACCGACGTTTTTAACCCAGGGTTAACGCTAACTCATGGTGTAATAGAACGCAAAAATCTATCATTTTATTTTAAGTTATTTTATTAAAGTGCGTTCTCACGAGTCAAAACAATATGTTTCCTTTTAAAATTCAAAGAAGGGCTCTAAAAGCTTTTATTCCAAGAATTTTTATTTATTTATTTTTATTTATTTATTTCAGCAATTATAAAATAATACAACTTAAAACTTATTCTAATTATTATAAACTACCTCACAATTGCTAAAAAAATTTAGATGCACAATGGTATTTAAAATAGTGTGTGTGCATCTTCTTCCTTATTATATAATTTAACATTTTTGAGGTTTTAGGTTAATCTCTCATTAATAAGAAAAGTAAAAAACAACTCTCCAACGTAAGATAATTCAACAGAAATAAATAATACGAGACATAATAATACCAAAAAGAAAAATAAATACACAACAAATGAATAAATATGATAATAAAACCAAATGTAGTATAACTATTTTAAACAAATACCAACGGTTTTTTCTAAACAAATAACCAATGCTCAAGTTATCGTAAATATTCGTTATGTCATAAAGTTTATTTGTATATCCTAAAAGCCAACCATACTACTATTATATAGAATCCTTAATACAGCACGTATTGTCGTAGTTAAGATAAACAAGGGGACTTCGTTGGTGGTCGGTCCATTATAATGAGATAATGTTATGAACCATATATTGAGAATAAAATGGAAAATATAGGTAGCAACGCGGATTTGTATTTTGACCATTCTATGTATGTGAAAGTCGGATCAGATTTATTCTTTCTTTTCCCTGTGTATCAGCTTAAAAAGGTTTTTTTTTTAAGTAAATCTGATTGCTGTACTTTAAATTTAAGGTTATTTAGGAATGTTATTTGTAAGACCGTTTTTACGGTTATTCTATAAGTATGATATGTATGTATTGTTTATCTATAGATATGATTTTTAAGTTGAAATGTCCATAAAGAGAGAAAAAGTTTTAATTAAATATCGAGAGGGGATAAACTAGAGTCACCTAGCGGTAATGTCTACAATCATATATTGGGACGACCCTGTTTTATGATCTAAGGCTAAGGCAGAGTTTTAGAGAGAAATGGCCTCTGATTGGTTGGATAGAATAAACTGTTTATACCCTAAGACGTGGTACCGAGGGGTAATATTGATTTTTGTACATTCTATAGGGTGGAATATCTAAATATTTGAAGTAGCATAATCTAAGGGGTTGTGTCTAGAAGTTAGATGCTTAATCAAGAAGATTCACAATTCAGTTCCTAAGTTTCTCTTATCGGTTTCGGTTTAGGAGTTCCTAAAATTCTGTTTTCGGGTTCGGTTGACCATCTACCAAAGATGTTATTTTCGGGTGTATAGTCGAGCGGGTTTTAAGGGAATATATTAGCGGGTATAGACGAGCAAATTAGTATATATTTTCGGACACATTTCTCTCTGTGATATACCTCTCGTGTGGTGAATCCTTTGTTTCTTAAAAGTGTAAAGTTAAATTGTGGGTCTAAGTATAATTATTGTTTTACCTATAAGTTTCAGGGTTTTAGTTTTCAGTTTTTGGGGATTATCATAAATTTTAGGGAATAAAATTTCATTGGTTCATATTAATCATGTGGTACACAACGGATGCGTATCACGGATGTATGTGAATCCAGCCTTACGAGAATGACAGCTAAGTGTTATGTGATTGGCCAATTAGGCCGCCATTTAAAAAGTTGCTCATAATCAACCAATCGCCTCATACAGAATAGGCACGCTGTCAAATTTAAGCACGTGGATCCCGTGTAAAGTATCTGTCCATGCCCGTGGACACCCCGTAGGGGCATTACCTTCCCCTACAATCATTACCCTCTGTTTTTTCGAGGATAGTGGTCGGGGTCAGTCGGGGACATGGTCTTTCTTAAGCGGTCTACTTACACGCCTGCCGCAGTGGCAATCTAGGGCGCACGGCAGACGGGGCAATCTAGGAAGCTTTTCTACACACATCCCTGGATGTGTTTTGTTTTTACTGTTCAGGTTCAGTGTGCAAGTGAGTGCGAAGTGTGTCGCGCTAATAACAGGAAGATGGCGCCAATATTGTCATTACACCAAAGAATTGGTGTAGCATTAGCTCTTTCCGTTGTCCTACCAAAAAAAAGAAAAAGGAGATACTGGGTGAAGGGGTGGCTACAGAAAAGAAAAGATATAAAACTTCTATCACCCGCGTCCAAACTTCGTGCTCTTTATTTTCCATTTTGTCGTAATGAATGACCAAAAACACTACTCCGCGCTTCGTTGGTTATGTACGAACTGACTCAAATTGCCCCAATCACACGTACTACACACGTGTGAAGTGGCAGGGCGGCAGGATCTGATCTAGGGAGCTAGGAAGGTTCGGAGCCCCTGCCGCCCTGCCTAGGAGACTATTTAGGAAATTGTCCCTGCTTGCCTACACACATCACATTTAAGGAAGCAATTAAGGAACATAACCCTAGATTGCCACTGCGGCAGGCGTGTGAGTAGACCGCTTTAGAGAATAGCTTCGCTGTCACGTTACGATGTTCAATTTACGCCAATCGGGGCATGTAGTCAGGACACGGCACAGGCATCTAAAAATATGTTTAGATGCCTGTGGGACACGGTCATCTAAACACATTTTTTAGCTGCTTATGGGACACGGTCATAAAAAAAAAATTTAGATGCTTGTGGGACACGGTCACGCTGACTGAGCGTTCTTTGGGGGTATTTATTACGAAAATCAGAATCGGAGAAATTGAAGAACTCCTATTTCTCTTTCTCTAAAGACTCGACCGTTGCCTACGTTAGATCCGTAGGCAACGACTCGACTATTAGATATTGATTTAATTGTTTATTAACAAATTCCTACCTTTTAACATCTATTTATTTATAAAATAATATATTGTATCAACCACGACGTACTCCCCAAAGTTACCCTTTCCTCAACATTCAACCTCAAAAAACTTGTTTTTAACTAAAAGAAAAAGATCACAGTCGGTTACCATCAAGATTTAAAACAACCGCGCAGCGCTAACTTCAGGCGACAGTTCGTTGACTTTTGAACTTTCTGTCAAACGACAAAATTTCTCGAACACGAACAAACTTCGCGTTGCTCAAAAGCTGTTCAACATGGCGACGTGTTTCTGATTTGTGATTCAGAAAAAATGTGTGCAAGTTTACAAGCTTTTAAGTTGTGAATTTTGTGCATTTATTTGAAAAATGAGTTCGTTACAGTACGTAGTGCATCCTTTGCCTGGAACTGAAGAGCAATTCAACGACAGGTAAGTCTACGAGGCGAATGTTGGAAATTTGGTCATGGTGGACATGAAGACGATCTCCATTTTCGTTTTAATGTCGTATAGAATTATTAAAAATACTAAGGATTTAAGAAAATAATTTACTACCACGAGTTCAGTTATTTTAGGGAACAGTTTATTTAATTCTCATTACACAGAATTAATTTTAAGTGATTTTGAAAAATAATCTAACTTAAAAGGAGTGACTTTTCCTTTGTCCCTCCACCTCCCAGGGATGTTGTAGGACATGATATTGCGTTGTTGAGTTTCATTCCAAAATTAATTTTATTTTTGCTCGTCTGACATAGTTTTATTGAAATTTCCTTATATCTATTATAGCTTGATATAGTTTTATCAATGTTCAGTTTTTAGAAGCATGATTTCTTGGCCTAATCTTGCATAATAATTTTGTATAAAAATTCCTGTGTACTTTTATGAGTTATGAGTGTTTCGTATTTTTTTAGGTTCATTCATGTATGTTAGAAGGTTAAGTGTATATTACTGTATATACATAATTTTAGGATAAGTTTGAGATATAAATTTTTTTTATTAAAAAATACAATGCTCAACAAAGCACATGATTTTTTAGTCACAAAAATTATTTTTATTTTTTGACAATAGTAAGCGGTAGAACTGATAAGACTATTGTTCTTGTCTAGTAGGTATCATTTATTAATTTTATTATAAAATAATTACTTACCTCGGTATTTTTATATAATTTCTAGGACTAGGTAATGTTCAATTATTAAACAGCATTATTTAATTCATAAATAGGTATAATGCTAAATCATTCTTTTATAGTAGGTACAAAGTACTTAACTACCTAGCAACCTAACTGATAAACAATTGTGGTTTTTCCTTGAATAATAGGTATTTACCTATATTTTGAGGTGTAGATGATAAATAAATGTTGAATGTTTAGTTTTTAAGGTGGAAATAGCAACATGCTTGCTAACCTATAACCTATTTGCCATAGATTTTTTTTTTCTAGCTTTTACACAAAATTTAAATAAAATCAATATCGCCTGCATATTCTATAGGTAACAATAATTATTGACATGAAATAAATATCAAGGAATTTCATAAATTATTTTAGGAGAATTGTGTTTTTTTTTTGCCTTGAAATACACTGTCATACGAATCTCGGTATTGATTTAATTTGCCTGCATTACTGAATAACAATACTTAGATATTACCTAAATAAAGTGCAGACGATATTGATGTTATTTAAGTAAATGCTAGTTAATAAAAAAATAATGCAAAATAAGTTATAGGTTCTACATGTGGGGCTTAAAAACTTAGTTTTTAAATGATATTTTTCTGTTTTAAAAGAAAATAAGCTCCAAATGGACTAGTAGTCTAGAAATTGATGGTGGCCACATAATGTTTAATTTTAAAACAAAAATATCACAAAGCTGAACTTTAATACTCCCAACAGGTAAATTTTTGTAAGTTTGAGTACCTATTTAGGTACCTATTATATTTTCACTTATAATCTCCCTAGCAGCAGAATTATTACCGATAATTTTTTTCAAGGTCACGATCGGCGAGGAAAATTTTCTGAGTCTAAGACGAGGAAAATTTTCTATCAACAAAAACATGAGTGAAACCGAGAAAAAAATTATCGGGAATTAATTCTGCTGCGTGGGAGATTCGGTAAGAAAATTTCATAAATTGGAGTTGCTTTTAATATGATGAGATGATGAGACCTACGACCTATTCTCAATAAAAATTATAAGTTAGCAACAAAACGTATTTTGATTTTATTCTGAGTGACGTTTGTCATAAAAAATAAAGCACTTCATTTTTGACAGAAAAATTATCACTATTAAGTTAATAGGCTATAGACTATCGCGATAGTCTCCCGTCGCTATAAGCAACGCAAACAAAAAGGAGCCTTCTAATTGGTTGAAAATAAATTTATAAAATTTTCCCATTAATTTTTACTTTAGGTAAGTAGGTACCTACATACCTACTATTTTAAAAACAAGTTTTTGAATTTTTTACCAATTTGGATTTCTAGATTTGCAATGGTAAGGTTGAAAATATAGGTACCTATTATTTTTAAGACAATCATAATTTTTGGCATCAGGTATTGGAAAATTTCGAAAATATTAATAAGATTCCTGTTTCTGTAATTTAAATTTAAGTAGGTATCAGTAAATAACTAATAAAAAATTACAGCATTATAGTTCATCCAAAACCCAGACATGTAAAAAATTAAAACATGGATGACCCAATCCAATTTAGTGGCCTATATTTTAAAATACCTATCTAAACAAAGAAACGAAAAATGAAAAATGTAAAATGGACTTGCTAGTGATGTATAATTCTCGGTAATAATCTTTTGGAGAATATTCTCGAGAATATTCTCCTCTCACATCACTAACAATTCACACAGCTGTATACGAGTATACGTTCGCGCTTCTAGGGGATTTCCCTGAATCACTGTTGCCAGACGTAAAACACTGTTGCCAGAGTTATAGAAAAGGTTAGGGAAACTCAAAATTTTAAAAATCATTGCAAAATTTTTCAGTGTAAATCGAGGCGGTGTAAATTATGTGGAAAAACTTCTCTAGAGAACATCACTAGGACTTGCTAATACAATAATTATTTTTGTTTTGTCCCAAAGACCTACTACAGGTTAGGCAGACAATTAAAATAAAATATCAAAAGTTTATGCTATTAGTATTAGGAGAGCAAAATTTGGTAGCTGCCGCTATCAGTAGACCTACTGAAATTAGTTTCCCAAATTATGACCTCTGAAAAGTTTATAATGTTTAGGAGCATATTTTGAAATAAAATAATTATACTTATATTAAGAAATATAAAGTAAGTACAGGACAGGATATCTAAGAAATATAGATATACTTAATAGAAAGATATTATTTTCTTTTAAAAAGGGGCACCTAATATTTTAGGGCATTTTTGAATTCTAAGGGCCAAACTAATTGTTTTTATATATCCTATCCTTAAAGTGTGGAAATTTATTTTAATTTTTATCTCCTACACTTTAACAAACTATAGAAATTTTATGGTACACCTAAGGCAAGAAAAAATGTTTTTATAGGTTGAAGGAAGTTGCAGATAGAATTAATCGTTTAGGACACAATTTACACCCAGCTTTATCAAATCTTCGTGTGGGCATCAAGAAAATTTGCTTAGGCTCGACTTACATCGCCTTGTTGTTAGAAGATGGACGTGTTTGTAGAGTATCTTACAGCATTCTTTCTGATAGACTTGATTTGAGCAAGAATGATTCCAAGAGGTAAGTAAGAAAAGTTTGTTTGCAAAATTAAATAATATTATAAAATTTGTCAGTTATATTTAGGTACTTAGTGATGTAAAAACCGTTTTTGTCACCTAACCTTTTAGCTGGCTCATAATTGCCCATACTACATACAGTGTAATCTTCCTGAAAGCCTTGCATCAATTTTTTAAATCTTATTTACTCCCCCCCCCCCCCGGCTACCTTCCATATACAGGGTGTTCCAACAGTGCGACAAAGTAGAATAAAACTATTTATGGTGTTAGGTAGAAAAAAAAGTTTTTTTTTAAATTGTATAGGATCCTAATTAGCACATTTTAAATATACATTGCGATATACAGGGTTTTTTGATATAGGGTTTAGTTAATCTATACAGGGTATTTTAGAATTTATGTCAAAATTGTTATCATTTCATGGGGCTGTCTCTTTGTAGTAAATTGTAATAAGAAATTTATTTTCTTATTTATAATATGGTCTAATTTTATTATTTAGTTAGCATTTGAATTTGTCATCTTACATATTTCTAAGATCTCTTCCCTACCGCATAAAAAAATATATCTTGCTATAAAATTCTTATAAAAAGATATATAATTTTAAGTCCGTTCCTGGATTGCATACCAACCAAAGACTTCTAATATATATATTAGAAGTCTTTGATACCAACCTATAAAAATTTAACTGACCAGAATTATGCAGGCATTATATTTTTGGATTAATCGACAAATAACGAAATTAAAAAGAAATCGTAAGTTAAGGGTCTATCATCGCTGTTGAGTATTTTCCACTCACAACCGCTGTCATACCAAAAGGGTTTTAAACAAATTACAATACCGGGAGCTGCACTTCCAGACTGGCCATGGGAAATCCCATGTAAATTTTGTTATCCTAAAATTAATGTTACATCAAAATTGTATTAGGCTTTTTTGAATGTCCTTATACTGCTTATACAGGGTGTCTCTAGAAGGTGCGGGAATAATGCTACCACAAATTCCTGAGGCTTAAATATCTCTAACCCAACTTGCCTTAGTACAAAATTATATGATTTTGAAGATACAGCAAAAGTTCAATTTGGAGACGTATTCGAACTGGAATTGAAGCTTTGAGAAATAATGGCGAAATGCTCCAAAGAGTTCAATTTAATTTTTTAAAACGTTTTAATCTTTGTACACACCAAAATAGAGGTAATTTCGAACATTTAATAATAATAATAATAAAAGACTTTATTGTAAATAAATTACAAAAGGCGAAGTTGAGGCAGAACCTCCTAGCTTAACCTAAAAATATAACCACTATTAATTAGTATAACTGTCTATCCTGTTATACACCAGCGGCCTGGCCTGCTAGATTAAAAAATATTGAAACTGAAATGTGCTGTTTTGTAACAATTACTACACTTAAGAGATACTGGACGAAGAACCAAAATAACATTATCTTAATTAACATATTATATTACATATAACTGTCTATCGAAGCTTTAATTAGTTGCCTAATTTCAAATTTCAAATTTCAAAACTTTATTCAAGTATTTGATACAAATAATATCATTCCTTACGTCAGCAGGTACCTTGTATAAGGACTAAAAAATTTAAAATAAAATAAAAAATATATATAAAAAAATCTACAAAGACAAACTTTACTTAAGTAGTACACGAGACTAAAATACACATTAAAATATCATGGGACTATTCAGAAACTCGTCCATGCTATAAAAGGCTTTACTTAAGAGGAAGTTCTTAACCTTATTTTTAAATTGATTTTCCCCAAGCAACTTGACACTATCAGGTAGCCTGTTGTAGAAGGCTGGAGCATAATAATTTACTGAGATACGGCTCCTATGTAGTCTTAGAAATTCCAAACGAATGCTGTGCCCATTTCGAGTTTCATACCGATGGTAAAAATTATTCTGACTATACCTCGCAACATTAGAGTGGGCATAAAGTAGGCACTCCAAAATGTATCTACTTGGTATAGTCAGAATCCTTAAATCCACAAAAGATCCCCGAACATCCTCCCTATACCCCAATCCAGCAATTACACGCACTGCCCTCCTTTGCAGCGCAAATATGCGGACGGAATGAGCAGAATGACCCCAAGCCAGAATCGCATACACACCCACTGACTGAAAGATACTGTGAAATGCCTGCAACAACACTGCTGGTGGTAGAATCTTGAAGAGATTTTTTAGCAAAAAGATATTTCTGGATAGTTTTCCCGCTAACACATCAATGTGCATCTCAAAAGTCAGAAGTGGGTCAAGATGTACTCCCAGAAATCTCACTGTTTTAGCATTACCTTCGGGAATTTCTCGCAAACTAAAAGTCATGCACACTGTTTTATCTTCATTCATTGTCAGCTCATTTGCACTGAACCATTCTTGCAATTCCTGCACTTCCCCATTTACCTCACTTACCAACTCATTCAGACTCTCACCACGGCCAGCTAATGTAGTATCATCAGCAAACAGCCAAAGCCCAGAGTCCGGTGATGCACCCTGGATATCGTTTATATAAATAAGAAACAGAAGAGGCCCCAGTATGGATCCCTGGGGCACCCCATGCCTCATCACCAGTCTCCGTGAACTTTCACCCTTAAAAGATGTCTGCTGTTTCCTGTCGCGCAGATAACTCGTCATTAGTCCTATACTCTTTTGCCCCATTCCATATGATGCAAGCTTGGATATAAGTACAGAGTGGGAGACACAGTCGAAAGCCTTCGAGAGGTCGCAGAAAGCTGCATGGGCATACTGACCCCCCTCGAAGGCATCCGCTATGTACTCCAATAGGTTTGTTATAGCCAGTGTAGTAGAGTATTTCGTTCTAAAGCCAAACTGGACAGCTGCAAAAAGATTTTTTTCGTCAAAATACTTGTAAAGTTGCTGTTTTAATATAAATTCAAAGATCTTGGACATAATTGGAATAAGAGATATTGGTCTATAATTATTTGTATCATTTACTGACCCTTTTTTAAAGACTGGTACCACCCTAGAAATCTTAAAGCACTCTGGAAAGACCCCGTTTCTAATGCTTGTATTAAAAAGCTTTGTAAGACATGGTATTAAATGATGCTTTAGTTTCTTTACCAATGAAACATTCATACCGTATGCATCCTTACTGGCCTTGTTTTTAAGAGCATCAATAGCATCTCTCACCTGCACAAATCCAACCTCACAAAATTCAAAGTTTAAATTGTTTTGTGACCTATCTGGTAAGTATTTATGGAAGTTGTCGGCTGTTTTTTGTATGGATGCTGTTAACTTCTCTGCTACTCTGGAAAAAAAGTCATTAAACTCATTTGCAGTCAAATTCACATCTCGATCAGACACTCTATTTACACCTCTAACCTGGTTTATTATATCCCAGGATGTTCTGACAACATTGGTTGAATTTAAAATATGGTTTGTATATGCCGTCTTTTTTGCATCCTGAAGTTTGCGATTGTAACGTTTTTTAAAAGCATTTATCTCGTTTTTTAAGACTGGGGATGGATTATTTTGATGGGCTTCCTGTAGGAGGCGTAAGGTCTCCCTCATCTGTCGAATTTGGTCATTAAACCAAACAATGCCCCTACTAGATGATCTAGGAACCTCCCTAAATTCAGGAAATGCATACCTCATACCAGTCTCAAATACCTCCAAAAAGACCTTGTATATATCATTCACACAGACGTTCTGGTCACTCAAAAAGTTCCAATCTTGTTGTTCTAACCATACATACATCTTATTTATTCCTCTTTTTGTGATAGGTCTATATGTATGCGACTCTGGCACAGAATCCGTACCCATCCCAACCAATACATGGACAGCCGAATGATCAGATATGTGTGGATTATAAACCTTCGTATTCATTCTCAGTAAACCATTAAAGTTGATAAAAATGTTATCCAAACAGTTTACCTTATGTGTCCTTTCAAATATTTGTTGGTCCAAATTAAATCCCCTAAGTAAATCTATTAAATCAGACTTTCGTTGGTTTATTGTATTGAAACTTACATTAAAATCGCCATTGACAATTACATATTTAAAACTTTTGCAGTCTACGACTTGATCGAGAATCTGACATAGAGTCTCCAAAAATATATTAAAATTTCCATCAGGAGATCTATACACAGTTATAATTACACAATTAAAATCTATTAATTCTACGGCAGATAATTCACAGTGAAACTCCACTGACCTGTTTACTAAGTTTGGCAAATTTCTACACTTAATACTAGGATTTGTCATAATAATGGTACCCCCGTTACGTAAGGTTTTTCTACTAAAATAAGAGCTAACAATATAGTCATTTAGTCTTAGAAAAGGAATTTCATCTTCTTTTAGGTGATGTTCACTGAAACATAGTATGTTGTAGTCCTCTGGTGAGTTTCCAACAAAGTCTTCAATCTCTTCCACTTTATTTCGTAATGACCGTACATTTAAATGCAAGACTCTAATGTTAAAGTTTACTTGTTCGTTTACCTTCAAGTTCGCATGTATATGCTCTCCTTGCTCTATTGTCGTCGTCTGAGATTCACAAAATGGTTTACGACCACACCATTTGGCCATGAAGTTGGGCATAATATTTGGTCTTTGTAATTTATATCCACTCCTACTCTGAAGCTACTCCTTTCATTGTCTCTCTTGGTACGAATTTTCTGACATATACTTTCTAGTTTTAATTCAGTTTCGATGTATTTTTTAATAGTATCAGCTGATGTTTCTGGAGCAAGTCCCGAAACAAAGAACCAACCTTTTCTAGCAGCCACCTGGAGGTTGTCCGTTGGCTCTGTCTTTTCACCCCTGATTGGAGTGGGTCTGTATACTTTTTGATATTCTGCAATGTAATTTTCTGCTGATTTACGTCTTCTTCTACGTGTGACCAAATTCCAATCAGAATCGTTTTCGTTATTGTTTTGGTGTTTTTGTTGGTTCTGTTTAAGTTCGTCCTCTTTTCCTTCTTTATCCCCATCGACTTCCTGTACTGTAGCAACATTTTGTGTAGTCGCCACCTTTGGTGCGGTTGTGCCAATGCTTTTGTTGTCAACTTCATTGTTGTTTACGTTGACTTGACGTTCATTTGACACTAGGATTTCTGACTGGGGCTGGGGGGGCTTTCTGGCCCCTTTTGGATTTTTTATGCCGTTAGAGCTCTGTTTTTTAGAACTTTCCTGCTCAAGAAGCTGGATTCTTTCGATTAAAAGTCGATTATTCTCTTTTAGGATGCCATTTTTATCCGTTGTTTCTTCAACTAACCTCTTCAAATATTCCACTTCCATTTGCATTTTTTCATCTGGTCGACTAGCCCTTTCTTCAAGTTTTACTTGGTTTTCCTTTAATAACTTGACTTTATCTTCCATCTGCGCTAAGATTTCTTGTAAATGGGTTATTTTATCCTGTTGTATTTTAATTTTTTCTTCATGCGTTGAGGTTATGGTAGCTTTACAACACGTTAACCGCGATTCATCAATAAATCTCACTTTTCCAGCGAAATCTCTTTGCGCACATGATTTATGAAACACATTTCCACATTCTACACATACTGCATAAGAGTGCTGACGCGTTTTACAGCAGTGAAAAAGATTTTTACTGGCCGCATTATTTTGATCGTCACCTGTCAACGACATCGCGTACTGTTAACAATTTTACTTCTGGTTTAACTTTATTATACAATTTTGCAATATTAAATGAAAAAGATCTTTGAAAATAGTTTGTTCTGTAAATTGGTGGGGTAATAATAAGTTTGTGACGTAAATCAAGGTTATGTATATCAGTTCGAAACTTAATTTTATCATAAAGATAGTCTGGACATTTTTTACATATGATTTTATTATATAAAGTAAGCGCATGCAACACCCGTCTTTCATTCATCTTTAACCATTTAAGTTCCCTTATTTTGGCAGAAACACCCCGATCATACTTTCTAATGCCACCTATTAGTCTTACACAACAATTTTGTATCAACTGAATACGACGGACATCCTCATCCAGAAGACAAGGACCATAAACAACATCCGCATAGTTAAAATGTGACAAGACTAGGGATTCACATAACATTGCCCTAAGCGAAGCATTAAGTACATTTTTCTGACCATAAATTAGTTTCAGATTGCCAAATGCTTTTTTTATACTTATATATATATTTGTAAAAACATTTTTTTAAATTAAATTAAATTAAATTTTTGTTGATAAACCTCTTGGTTGGTTTTAGTAGAGAATAAAATTAAAAACACACACTTCAAATTGGTTTGAGTTTTTGAAAAATATATTTTTTTATAATAATTGGCGTATTGTCTAGATATTCGACTAGGGGAGGTTTTAAAATCTGCTCTCATTTTTATTGTTAACTTTAGAGGGCGCCTCCTGCGGTATCTTGCACACATTTGAAACGAAATAACTTTCTTTAGCCACTCTGTATTGAACTTTTAAATAAACATTATTATCCTCCAACGTCTTTTTTCTGTATGGCCAGGTCTAAATTATTGTAATAATTGAATACAATTTGAAGTGTGTGAGTATGAATTGTTAATTTTATTCTCTACTTAAACCAGCCAATAAGAGGTTTATCAACAACAAAAATTTAATTTAATTAAAAAAAAAATGCTTTTAACAAATGTTCAAAATTAACTCTTTTGGATCATTTCCTGGCATTTCGTCATCATTTATCAAAGTGTCAATTCCAGTTCGAATAGGTGTCCAAATTGAACTTTTGACACTCTGTATCTCCGAAATCACCCACTTTTGGACTGAGGTAAGTTGGGTCAAATCGTTATATTTAAGCCTTAGGTATTTGTGGTAACGTTTTTTCCGCGTCTTTTAGAGAGTATAATGGGGTTGCACACCAAATTTTATTGTTTTCTAATAAGCCAATTAAACGTTATTTAGAAGAAAGGACCTTCAAAAAAGTCTATTACAATTTTGATGTAACATTAACAAGGGAGCCAATTTTTAGGGAGGGTAACAAAATTTACATGAGATTTTCCATGGCCAGTCTAGCGGTGCGCCATACTAGGTATATTTCAAAAATGGAAACTAAAAATCTATTGCGTGCGAAATACAGTTTAGGGTTAATTCTTTCAATAAATTTAAACTGTAGTCAATCGTATGTCGTAAGTAGAAATTCAATGACAGTGCTAACAGTTAACTTCACCGCGATTACGAACCCTTTACTCCCAAATGGTAATAATAGTTGTCCAAATTATATATATGTATAGATTATTCACACCAATGAGAGGAAGGCACAGATAGGGAGATCAATATTGATATATTATGTCGCTATATAAGAAGTACAAAACTTGGATTGGATTATCAAAAACCGCAGTGTTATAGTTTCGAATAATTGTCGATATACCTAGATGTCATTACGTAAAAATGCTGTGTAAGCTGTATCACTACTGCGCAACTCTGCTCAAAGTGACCCATATTTGTGCCGATTGAGGAAGTAAAGACTATTTAAACTAACAACGACATATTCCTGATCGTTGCGGATACTTCAAAACCATTGTGATCTCTATCTGTGCTTCTTTCCATTAAAATGCACATGATAGTTCCTAACCCATAACCCTTACCACACAACCAAAGATCTTGGTTGTTGCGCAGTTCTGGCGGCGCCGGCGGTGGCTCGGGCGGCGGATCTGGCTCTGGCGGTGGAGCGGGCGGCAAGCCGGCCGGGAACGGAAGGGCGTGCAGGACTAGGGCGAACACCAGACTGATTCCAGGGCAAAGGGCCAGTAGAGGAGGGACTGCTAACAGTGGTAAGTAATATGTTTTATAACAAAATATATTGTTTACAATGGTCACTCGTGCTATTTGTTAATAATTTCTTGCAAATATGCTGTGGCGAATTTATTATACATACATCTATGAGCACTCTATACAATAGACACTTGCCGATAAAGCAAAGAAGAGAAATAAGGAGTCTAATGTAAAGCTTCATAGCTCCGGCTTTTCGTCAATGCTTTACGCATGGACGTAAAAAGGCCCAAAACAACTACTCCCCTGGCATTATACCACTCCGGACAAAGAGTAATGCACTAATTAGTACATTACTCTTTGCTTTACATACAATTTTATTGTACGGCCTGTTTTTACACTGTTTCAACCTTCTGAGATCCTAATCAAGAAGGCGGAAGCGTACTTAGCCTTTGTATTGTGCAACAAACTATAAGGTTTAGCAAGTATTCCATTCTCGCAGTGATAAAATTATTATGTAAAGCACTAATTTTTTATTTTCCTCAGAAAAAATATTGTTATGTATTGCGATAAAATTGGAGATATTAGATCTTAAAATGCAACATAAATTCATAAAATTTTCCAAATAAGATTTGTTTAAAACCGGTAACGACTTCAGTAACAATCAAACTATACCCTGATAGCCTATACCCACTAGGTGCATCCCTAAATAACTTTGTATGCTTTGAATTTTTCAAATATTTATAATAATTGTTTACCATATTTTTTTTATAAAGAACATTATAAATAATTCTAATGTTTGATAAAAAAAATACCTTTTATTAGGAAAACAAATGAGTGAAGGTCGATCTTAGAAAATTAGTGTGTGTTAAATTGTACAAAATCTTCTTTTATGTTTATAACTAAAAATAAAATAAATTCCCTCATTAACCCGTTAACATTTAATAATGAAAATATTCAATACTAAAAAACGACAAAATTTTTAGGATTAGTTTTAGACGAAAATTTAAATTGGAAATGCCATATCCAGTATATTATCAACTCGATATCTCCTTTGGTATCTGTTTTGTACAGAGCTAGATATTTCATTTCTTTGAAATACTTTAAAAATATATATTTTTCATTAATAATTCAAAATTACAGTACTTAGCTTCTGCATGGGGATCTGCTTGTTTATCAAACCACGTAAAACCATTACAAAAATTGCAAAATAATATTATTAAATGTATACACAAATTACCACATTTAGAAGTAACTGTTAATCTATATGTATAGACCGAAAGGGTATTTACACGTTCAAAACATTTATAAATTAAAAATGTGTATTCTAGTTCACTCTATTATTTTAAAAGAAATAAATCATACATAACACTTCAGGAGAATAAGACATTACATGATCATAACACCAGACGTTGTATAAATTATCAAACTATACCAGTAAAAAGTAATTTTGGAAAAAAATCGCTTTTATATGACGGAAAAATAAAATATAACAATCTTCCAAAAAATATCAGAAAAATTTATTTATTTATTTATTTAATTCAAACTCAACAGATACGAGTATCCTATTACAGGATAGGAGTGTACTTAAATCTAGATAATATAAAAACTAAACTAAACTAGCACTTTTTTGATCCTTGAGGGTTAAAGAGAATATATCCAAATTTTTCATTATAGAATTCGACAACTTACACAAAATATTAAGATGCGAATTTCCATAGCCATTTGTAGTAGTAAACTTTATATAAAAAGTAGCACAATTTCTTGTTCTATAAAGCGGCATATTAAAGTTAATTTGTGATAACAACATTGGTGCATCTATTTGATTCTGTATTTATTTATAAAGGAACAACAGGGACGAGTGAGTTCTACGTTTTTCTAAACTAAGCAGGTTATACAGGGTGTCTAGGAGCCGGGAAATCCGGGAAAAAAACGGGAATTTTACAAAGCCGAAAAAAACCGGGGATTCGACGGGAAAATCAAGTTTAAGCCGGGAATTTTGAATGAGCAGATAATTTTGAACTTTAAAATTTGAAGTAGGTTTTTTACCTACTTATTCCTATAAACTGCATCCGAAACTTCATTTTGAATCTCCCCTGTAACCGGAGCGGCATCGGCACCTTGCGTTGTTTAGCTGTGTATTTATGGTTGCATATCAACTGCAATTTAATTTGTTTTGGGATTCCCCTAAATCGCCAAGTTTTGTTTGGCGTTTGGTTTTTTAGGTTACCAGTTTCCAAACTTTTGGAAAAATGTCCGTTAGCATATAAATTAACTGAAGCTATAAGTTTCCCTAACCCCCAATAAAACTGGCAGAGATCCAAAAAAATCCTTGCAACTGATGTCCAAAGCATTTGAAATTTTGTTAAATTCAAACAGATGCAATGCGACTAAATTGGAAGAAGCAGATAGAGCATTTAGAGACATTCTTACTGATCAGACTATGATAAATAAAATGAAAAATTATTCCAGATGTAACAGAGTAGATGACTTTTGGATGGAAACCATCACAAATGACAGTTTAAAAAACGTGGTGCAACTTCTTCTAACAATTTGTTATGGAAATGCCACAGCAGAAAGGGGATTTTCTGTCAATAAGGAGATTTTGGTGGAAAATTTAAAAGAAGAGTCACTTATAGGCCAAAGATTAGTGTACGATTCACTACAAAAAATTGGAGGAGTTCAAACTATGGACATTACAAAATCCATGATACTTTCCACGAGAAATGCCTATTCAAGGTACAACACAGCACAAAAAGATAAAAAGGCAAAAGAGGTTGATAGCGACTTGAAAAAAGCAGAAAAAAGGAAGCTTCAAAAGCAAGCAGGAGGACTGGAAACTAAAAAGAAAAAAATTATCTAACAATCACAAAAAGATTTGGCAGCTATAGAACAAGAAATCGTAAAATTAAAAAAGTAACTATATTATTTGGTTGTGCTTAAGCCATGTGTTTTTCAAATAAATGTTTTAAAATTTAACAACGAAAGTGTAGTTAATTTAGGAAAACCCAGCCGGGAAATTTTCAAAAACCGACCGGGAATTAGTCGGGAATTTTGTTTTCGATTTTTGCTAGACACCCTGTTATATCTATCTCTTAGTTGAGCTTTACTTATTGTTAGGTCATATGTACTGGTTTCCTTTTAATACAGATATCTTAGAAATCTATTCTGTACTACAATAAAAAAATTGGCAACTTTTAAAAAACAATTAAAGATATATTATTTACTAAATTAACTTATGTATACTATTTTTTTTAATGAATTAAATTGGATTAGCTTCCATTTTTTTTGTTATTTTTTTTAATGGTTACTATATTATGTTGTCATTTTCCATGTAATGAACTGTAAAAGTTAGTTCAGAATAAAGACATTTTGAAAGTTAAATGCAGCAAAATACAATAGTTGAGTTTTTTTTAGACATGTGTAAAAAATATATTAATACAAAAGTTGTAGGATAGCAAATGGTTTGTAACTTATTGCAAATTCCATTGGCCGAACTGGTAAAAGTTATTTTGGATTTTACAGGGTAATACAAAAAATCGGGACAAAAAATATATAATTTTTTTTAAATGGTACATATTTTATTTTATAGTATTTTCGAATTCTAGGGATCTAACTTAAAATTGCTGTAAAGTTTTCTATACGTTACATTTTAAAATACATTACGGTTTCTACTGCAGATCTGCATTATTTTAAACATCATTTACTCCACCTTGAAAATCATTTGCTTTACTTCAAGGAAAACGAAAAGAAAATAGTTTTAGGGTCACCTAATACATAGAACCAAAAAAAGCATGTTTATGCGTGCTTAATAAATGAAAGGCGATTTATTATTATTAAATGTAGACTTTTTTGTCTGTTAGGTAGTCGGGGAGCCCCGGTCATTATAGGAACTTCAACATCAGGCAGTGGCAGACCCATGGTCACTGTCCCAGCCCCGTACGTTCCTGAAGAGTTGGTGTCACAAGCTCAGGTAGTGTTGCAAGGAAAGAGCCGAAATCTAATTATCAGAGAGTTACAGGTATAGTAAAGATCTGTTATATTCTGATGATAAAAAGACATATTTTTTTTTATAAAACTTTATTACTAACTACAGTCTGTTAATTATCGACCGGGCGTTTTATAAATACAAAACTGTAGCGCTGACTTTGAAGGTCATCATACAATCGTGGCAAAAAATTTCAATTTCCTCCTAGAAAGCTTTATGACCTTCACTTTTCGCCTTAGGAGTAAACACTAGTAACGCATTCGCCATTTCATTTTTATCAATATTTCGTTAATTTTTCGTTTTCTTCACAAAGCGGTAAAATACTCTTACAATTACCTACAGTTTTAGGTTAAAAAATAATTTAATTGATACATTAATAAAAGAAAAAAACGAAAATTAAGAAGTTTACTACCGATTTTTAAAAATATTAAAAAAATTTTAAATGTAAGACATATGGAAATATTATATTACGTGTTAGTTAAAACTCAATTACTCAATTACGGAATTTTAGGTTTGGGGAGAAATAAATAGAACTTTAGTTAAAAAATTAGAAATATTACAAAAAATGTTTCTAAAAATTATTTTCAATAAAGATTATCTTTATCCTTCAAAAGAATTATATTCAGAAACAAAAAAGTTGAACATAAGACAACTTTACATTTATAACATCTTAATTTTAAAATAAAAACCATATACAATTTAAAAGCCATAATCATAATACACATCATAAAAACGAAATAACCATAAAACCTAAAATACATGAGTTCATAGGACAAAAAAATTGCAAATATTTATGTTTATTTAAACGATTATTTACCAACAAAAATTAAAAAATTGATTTCATTAGAAAAATTTAAAGTCTAAATAAAAACATGGATAGATATTAAAAACATTAAAATGTGCGTTTGCTTTTTCGTCGTTGGGTAATCGTACTCCAAGGATGGGTATTTGGCTGATTTTTGGATAAAATAAAGAAGTAACGATTATTAATCCACAAACGAAATGGCGAATGTATCACTGGTGTTTGCTCTTATAATTAAAGAAAAGGCTATACATTTTTGTGCAAAAGGCGTTTGGTTTCCATGGATATGACAAATTTTACTAACTTGATAAATGGCACCATGAGCAGTTCGGACAATGTTTGTCTCATCAATTTGAAAAATACATACTTTTCAAATTAAAAAGTAATTTAGTAAATAATACTCTGTATAAATTTATATGAACACAAAATAATATCAGTAAAAATCTTAATATAATTTAGTAGGGCTTTAGGTTCAACCGCCATATGTATATTTTTCTCTTCCTACGTCGAGATGAGGTAGTATCTAGTAGTAGTAGTAGTAAACATTTTCCACATTATTATCAAGATAACAAGATCAGCTTCAGGGGATTGAAGAATAAGTTTATAGAAGACAACATAAACATATTTATTATATTATTAAATTTTAAATAAACTTATTATTATTAATTAAAATTCGGCTGAATAATAGTATTATAAACCAATATTTTCGCTCATTGTGACAGACAATTTGAGACGCGACAAAAAAATCCAACCTTTTTACCCAATTTATTCCAAAGATAGTCTATGTGATTTGAAAAGGTTAGCTGAGGATCCAAAAAAATGCCTAGATATTTTATTTCTAAGACGTTGTTAATGTAATTTAAGTCGAAATAAATACTTGTTTATTACCACAAAACAAGTTGTAAAATTAATAAATATGCCATGACAAAATGGACGATATTAGACACATGATATATTCTTAATTCTATTTGGTAATTTATTATAAATTCTTATACACATATATGAGGGGTGTCTTTCTGTCATTGTTAACTTACGGATTGGATAATTTATATCTAATGTTCTAGTATTATATACATTATTTACATTGTTTATTAAGAATTTTTATTAATATAATTAATTTTAAGTTTTACCAATTGAATTTGATGTACAGGGTTATCCAACCAAGACTAGACAAGGCGATTTTTTGACTTTTCCTGTACTTTTACAAAAAAACTGAAATAGCCATCTTAAGTCATTTTCTCCCGCGAATTCGAATATCTTTAGCAAAAAACCATTGAACATCAAACAAAAGTACTAGGGGTCACTTTGATATTTTTTTAAATGGAACACCCTGTATATTTTTACATTTTTAAATTCCACATAAAATTATAATTATTTTTTATTAAATGCACTATTAGTCTATACTTCATAGTTTCCGAGATATTGACTCTCGAAAAGTGACATTTTTGAACTTTGACAGCTTATAACTTTCTAACAGTACGTCTTAGAGCAAAACGGCTTACATGTCCCTATCTTCAATTTTTATTATCTTCCCAAAAAAATCAACTTCCAATTAAACCGGAACAACTATATTTCCTTCTTTCTAGTTACATCCGGTTTAACCGAAAGTTGATTTTTTTGGGAAGATAATAAAAATTGAAGATAGGGATATGTAAGCCGTTTTGCTCTAAGACGTACTGTTAGAAAGTTATAAGCTGTCAAAGTTCAAAAATGTCACTTTTCGAGAGTCAATATCTCGGAAACTATGAAGTATAGACTAATAGTGCATTTAATAAAAAATAATTATAATTTTATGTGGAATTTAAAAATGTAAAAATATACAGGGTGTTCCATTTAAAAAAATATCAAAGTGACCCCTAGTACTTTTGTTTGATGTTCAATTGTTTTTTGCTGAAGATATTCGAATTCGCGGGAGAAAATGACTTAAGATGGCTATTTCAGTTTTTTTATAAAAGTACAGGAAAAGTCAAAAAATCGCCTTGTCTAGTCTTGGTTGGATAACCCTGTACATATATATAATATATTTTTTTCTCAACCAATTAAGAAAAAAAATGTTAAGCAAGGCACGTAAAGATGTCAAGGGTGATTGAGGCAAGAGAACCCAATAATTTTGATGCGAAAGAATAAGAGGATACTAGGGGATAAAATAAAATATTAATGTCGTTTTCGGTATTTTTTTAATGTCAGTAAAACCAATTTTGCATATTGTGTGTCAAAAGGAGATTATTAAGAATCTATTTAATATAATTGAACGTTTATTCCTCTGTATTGCTATTCTATAATTATATTTTGTTTTCCAGAGAACCAACTTGGACGTTAATCTAGCGGTGAACAACCTTCTCTCTCGGGACGACGAAGAAGGTGAAGAGGGCGACGATGCTGCCGATTCTTACGTGCCAGAGGATCTTATATCCCTTTTGGACGGAGGCTTTCACTCGGATCACTCCGTGATCATCGACGCGGATGCTATGTTTTCCGAGGATATGTTTGGATATGCGGGAATTAGAAAGTGAGAAAATAGTAGTAATTTATATAATCATACTAGCCAATGTATCTGTGACCACCGTAGCATTCATATTTTTTTTTATTCCATGCTCAACATAAGCTCATATAGTTGTTAGAAATCAAAGAAAAAACACAGCACACAGTGCACAAACAATAATTCAAATTTACGAATTTACATAAAATTACCGGCGGCATGAGAATACGAGCGTGTCGGGTATCTGCCCAAGACTGACATTAATGCGCACGACCGATATAGTCGGCTTCCACTTAACTAGGCGCACGTGACCTCCTGAATCAAATCAGTTGAATCAGAGGTTCAAAAATGTTTCAAAATATAAAAACCAATATGGCGGCATATGGACAGCTGATTTTCCATAAAATTGAATGTTAATAGGTTAACAATTAATTTGAAACTATCAGTCCTAATAAAAATGACATAATAATAGTGACGGGTCTCGTTCCAAAATTAATTTCCCAGGGGTGCGTTCGTGTTGTTGCACACGGTTGACAAAATAGTTTTATATTTCAAAAATTTAATTACTAAATTGATGGAAAATTAGATAAACAATATACCTACAGTAAAACCTCTGACTAGCGACCACCCTTGGGAATCAAATGTTGGTCCGTAAATAGGGGTGATTGTTTTATAAATAAAAATTAGAACATCAGAATTTGTCTGCATTTTACATTGTATATAATTTTGAATATATTTGTGTACATTTATTTTAACTAAACTGATGTTTATATATTATTGCGAATAGGTACAAATAACTTATTGGTGCCAATACATACAATATATCTATGTTTAGACTTTTATAGACAAGTCACAAGATGATTTAAACCCACTTCCATTCGAAAATACCCAAGTTTCATCTAAAAAAACTGCTTTTCTAAACTTTGATTCATAATTTACTTCTACTTTACTCGTTCGCTTGCAATTCTTAGTAGTTCGCACAAATATCTTCTGTTGCAGTCCTTTCTATAACGAAATCATAAGCTTTTAATGAGCGCTGACAATGACCTGAGACCTATTTCCAAAACACCTCGTTCCGTCAAAGCATCTTTCAGAGCTGAAAGCGTTATATCGACTTGTGATGCATATAAGTCGTATATAACATTCCTTACATCCATTTTTTACCTTCCTGTAAAGTTTCAATCGTCGTTTTCCTTCATCGTCGTTGCGTTTTCTTCATTGGTATATTTCTACTACTTTCATGAACAATCCTCTATCCGTAGTTTTAGTGCTTCCGATACTTTCTCTTTAATAGACTTGGGATTTAATAACTCGCCGGTTTCAGTAGCCTTTTCTTCTTCATTTTTAAAATAATCTATTAAATTGAGAACCATTTCTTTTGCCTGGGGATGCAGAAAACCTGCAAACCGATTTGTACTCGACATTTTATGTCACAATATTTTTAATAATGACACATTTGTCAAAACTGGGGAGCTTATTCACGACATTATACTACCGTATTGGTAGTGTTCTTCGAAACATTTTGATAATTACTGAAACTTAGATGTGCTTTTCTCTCAGATTCATAAATAACCACCCAAGTAGCACAATAATCTTACTATTTGACTAAATTGTTTTATATCGGATTTATTAGAGCTTTTAAATACACTGAATTATTATTTAACACTTGCCATCAACACTAACTTGCTGTATAACCAAAATTACTTTATAAGTTTGTAATATAGGTGTTTATAACGTTAATTGTTAAAACAGTTTTAAAAGTACAGAAACCAGATTGCTTAGAAACATGTATGTAACAAAACTTATACAACTCTTTTCGCTTAAGATAGATATATTTTATACTTATTTTGTAAGGGTAATTTTAAACAGTTTATAAAGCAACTATAAAAACATTCACTTTAATTTTTTAGAAGCTTTATTGTTAGATTATATAGCAGTAGCGGCTACTCTTAAACGACTATTTTATAATGGTTATTTAATAAAACGTAATGAAATAGTTAAAAAGCATTTAAAATATAAAAATGCTTTTGTAAATGCAAAATTATTATTTAGTGAACCTTATATAATATTTATAGCACTTCCCGTACTAACCTAACTTTTTACGTCCACATCAGTTGATATGATCAGTCAGTGTAGTCTATTTATAATTTGTAAACAATGTCAAGCTTAAGCAGTCGGCCAATTTCCCACTGGAAAAAAATAAGAGAAAGTGGAAACTTTAAGAAAAAGGTTAGAGATAACTATCAAAGAATTTTAAATGCAAATGTACAACGAATAAACACAACAGCACAGATAACAGACAGGGTTGATTTGGGTAAAATGCTTTACGATTCTTCATCCGAGCAAGAATATGAGCCCATAGTAAAGAATACAATCAATGTTTAGACTCTGATTATTATACCGTAGAATCGAGCGACGATGAAGAAAATTCTTTAGAGTTAACTGGGATCAACAAAAATATTGAAGCTAATAAAAAAATGAAAGTATGGGCTACTAGATTTAATTTCTTAATGAAAAGATTATATAGAACCGGTTACCATAATAGCGTATACGATAATAGTATCGAATAAGATGCCTAAAGTGAGCCTTATACAACAAAACTATCATATTATCAATTTATTAGTGTCGCCATTATTTGAAATTAATCTACTGTCACGCTACCTTGCGCCACTTACTAACACCACGGCCGAGAATGACTGGCCGGCCATACAGCATTGTCGGAATAAAAATAAAATCTGCAAGTCTACTTAAAAGTATTCTTAATTTCTTGAAGCAAATATATTAAAATAGGAACATTAAATAGAAAGGACTAGAGTGCTTCACCAAATCACTTTAATTTTTCAAGGCACAATTATTTTAATAAAAGTAAGCAATGGTTCTTTAAGGTTACACGCAAAAATTATAAGGAAATATTTGAATTATAGCAAAAAGGTACCAAAACGATAATAATAATAATACTAATCATGATAAAAATAAAGAATGGATTTTACAAAAACATTTAACACAGGCGAACCAGTATACCTATAGCTACAAAAAATCTATATTCTGCAAAAACATGGCAACATTGCGAGAACCACAATAATTTTACCACGTGATGCTGCGCCGTTTTAAATAATACAATTTCGTCATGTAAAAAGGCATAATATAACAATTTATATAATATATTTGTTTTATAAGTGTGCCTGGAACGATAAAGTGATTTGTTAGAGTTGACGCCATATTTTAAAAACTACTTTTAATCGGCCATGTTGGCGAAATAATATTAATCAAATAAAATATTTAAATATCTCTTAAAGTATTCATTTTAATAAGAAAAACGTTTGGCCGATAACATTGCAAGTAAAAAAGATGTCGATTTTCAACTTTATAAATTATTATTTAACTTTTAAAAATATTTTAAAAATATCTTCAATAACAAAATGTTTAATTAAATGAAAGCCCGTAAAAATTCACTTAAAAATATGGATATGTTATGTCAGTAAAATCAGCCTGGCAGAGAAATTTGGCCGTGGGAAAGCGTTCGACTTGAAAATCTTTTTCGTGCAATTGCTGTAAGTTTTTATTGTCGCCATGTTTCAAGTCTATGCTATCTCTTGTATAAGTTGACATATTAGGTAAATATATGGAAATTTTATTCGTAATAACTACACGACTAAAATATAAACACAATATAATAAAAATATTTTATTCGGCCCAAAATGGTTATTGTTAAAATATTATTAAGCCCGTTATAAAACAATTTTATTAATATCTTATTAGTATCTAAGAGAGGTTATTTGCTATAGTTATAAAATATTTAATTATTTCTTATAAAATGGATTATATAAACGTTACATAAAATACCCAAAAGTGTATTGTAATTATTTTATGTGAGCCTAACAAAACTTCTAATAAATGAAACTGTTTTATAATCTGGGCCTTTTCCGTGTTTCTAAGAGTCATATAATGGTTTACAGAGGACTTTTAAAATATCATAGTTATATTACAAATTGTTATATAGCAATGTATAGAACTGTCTGAAGTATATTTGTGCTACTTGGGCAATAGGTTTATCGCGTTTATATTACGGATATCTTTATAATGCCGTTTTAACTTTGGTTTGATCAAGACAACACTATATAAGTTTCTCTATGATAAGTTCATAACGCGCCTAGTTAAGTGGAAGCCGACTATAACGGCCGGTTCTTCTAAAAAAATTCATTACATAAGGAAAATGAATCGATCCCTTTTCTTTTAACTTAAATAAATCTAACAGTTAAGAATTTTCTGGTTGTAGTGTAAACTCTGAAAAGCAGATAGTTTTTTTATTAAAAATATTATGATGTAAAGTGAATATTAATTGGAACCATTTTTTCTTACAGTCGAAGTAGTGGCGGACGTACCGCAGGACGTTTACCCGACAGAGATGCTCCCCCAGGAGGTGGAAGTGGCACCGGCCCTGATCGAGATAGAGAGAACTTTTCAAGATGGCGAGAGAGACAATACTTCGGACCGCGCAAGTGGTTGGAGACTGCCCTGAGAGAAAGTCCTTATGAAAAAGATTCTGGTATTAATTGTTTTAACATTTTCTAAAATTTCTTATTTCTTTTTTTGAAATGAAAAAGTAACTAAAGTCGCCACAGTGGATCTTTTCCTGTGCGTCATCACTTTCACGTCATCAAAATCGTATGAATCAAATCAGAATTACGAGACGAAAAAAGTCAAAACTAAGTCTAAGTTCATAAAATGGACGTGCCTGCCTACCGTTTGACGTACCTACAGAATATCCCGAAAAATTATTATTTATTTTAAGTTTTGCCCGGCATTCTCTATTATCTAAAAGAAATTGACAAACAATTGTTAATACATTTAATACTATTTTTAAAACTTAAAATCTAGAAAAGTTTGGTGTTTTATTGACTATTAAAATCGCAAAAGTCAAATTTTTGACACCCTTTCATTTAAGGGAATTTAGCCACTGCCGTAAACTTTTCAAAGAATTTTCACGGTTAGAATATTTAAAATAAATAAATTAGGTATTATAAAAATCCATAAATACTTACCGCCAAGACAGATGGTGGGTATAATTAGCTCTAAAAAAGAACAGTTTTAAGGCACACAAATTTACAAAATACGAATTAGATTGGCAGATCAAAATAAGGTTGACGTTCTTAAATACAACGGTAGTCAACTAAACAAATAAAAAAAGTAATTAATTCACGTTTATAGTTTTATTCTTGTCTAGCACGTTATATTATTGCGGAATCTTGGAGACGTTCTTTTATGCTTTTATTCAAACTTGTTACTGTAATAAATAAGGATGCAGAGTTATTAACCACATTGAGTCCTGATCGTTGATTGATGACACACGGGCAAAGATCCACTGTGGCGACTTTAAGTAATATTTGCCTGTAAACTAAATTTTATTTTTAAATTTTTTAGATCATAAGAAAAAAGACAGTGCTTGTCCATTGTGGATATCGGACGACTTAGAGTTTTGGCCAGAGCCAGCCCCTAAATTTAGTCAAATCGCTACACTATACAGTGAATTGATAGCGCTGTCGTCTAACGGCCAACTATATCAGTGGAAATGGAATGAGCATGAGCCCTACAAACATCCTGAGGTAACACAGAAACTGATTTTTGAAAGCTAATATCAAGCGGTTGTTTGTTTTGTTATCGTACGAAATATTTTTATTGTGTTTTTTAGAACCCCAATATACATCACCCCAAAACGATACCCCTGAATCTGACCAGCGAGAAAATAGTTCATCTCTCTGCTTGCTCCACACGTTGCTCTGTCGCTACCGAATCTGGAAAAGTGGCAACCTGGCTGGACGAACTTTTAGCTCCGGCAGCCGCTAAGTTGGAGCACTCCGCTCAGGCGTATAGCGAATTCCAAAATGACAAGATTACTGCCCTCCACACTTGTCCTTTGTACACTGTTGCCAAGTTGGAGAGTGGAGCTTTGTATTGGTGGTAAGTAAACAACAGCATTTGATGACTGTAATATTTCGTTATGAAATAATATTTTATTTTAAATGCATGTTAATAAGTAATAAATAAAAACCTCATACAATTTAAAAACCATAATCATAATACACGTCATAAAAATTAAATAACCATAAAACCTAAAATAAATAAATCCATAGGACAAAAAACTTTTACTTGAAAATTATAGATTAATAATTTTATCCAACACATGACAGTTATGACTTTCATTATCAATGTCATTTTAGACAAGTAAACTATCAAATAACTCACGTTCATATTTAAAGTCGTATTCTATTTATTTCTATTACAATTACAAGCAGAATTCACATTGATATTGAAATTAAAGGAAAACCCTAACGGTTTATTCGAATTTGAAGTCATTGTAAAATTCGTTGGTTCATTGGAACCAGACGCTCCCATATCGGTACAGCTGCTGATAGTGCTAGAAGACGCCGACACATTAGAACCTTGTATTTTTTCTGCAATTTGTATTTTGTTATGCACCGATTCTTCTAGGTATCCTTCTGCTACCGTCGAGGACTTCCATCCTCCGTGTCGCTTCAATGTTGTCATGTTAGCCCCTGCATTGGCCAAAAGAGTCGCCGAAGACCTTCTCAGACAGTGACCGGTGTAGAGCGCTGGTTCCTCCAATTTTAAAAACATTGCAATTCTTGAAGGTATCTTCGACAACGTATTTAGTCCCACACACTGGCTGGTACACCTCCCATTTTTGTAAAAAACAAAAAAGCGGCTAGAACTAGTATTCTTTGGTCTCAAAGACATGTATTTTTTACACAAATTGATCGGGTTAACTGGAAATCCTTCTTTAAGTATCGTGAAACTTCTCGATCGTCTGGCAAAACTACGTAAAAATATTTCCCTTTGTCTTGAATATTTTCAATTTGATCAATTCATCGCATCTACAAGCACCGCTAATCCCCATTATCAAAGCCACTTTCATCAACAAGTACTGGTCGTCGGGAGCTTCGTTCAAAAATTTCTCTATTTCAGGTCGTTCTAATGTCTTAAACTTCTTTGGTTTGTATCCCTGTGATTTGCTTTTCAAAAAGCTCGTGCCATATTTTGAAATGTGGATTTTTTTATAAAGATGAATAGTCTAGCGAAGCATCCATTATTTGGTCCATAGCGACGATGGGGCTAATTTTTTTTTGCAAATGTAAAAAATAAGCCAATAGAACATTTTCATCGATACCTTTTATCGTCCGTGAATTCATCCAAGACTCAAAACATTTTGAACTCCTTGTCGTAAGCATCTCGGGACTTTTCTGGCAAAATCTGCATCGCTGCTTCTTCCGCTTCGGCCTGACGGCCTCGTGGTATAAATCTTTCTCGCGTGACTTATTTTCAACAAAACACACTAGTACCATAAATAACTATTATTATAGGTATATTTTTCCTCAAAAAAAACTCCGTTTATACTATAAATTAACATTTTGCATGCATATTTATGATTTATGATTTTACATACTAAAACAAAAAATAAGATTTGCCCCTAACAAGCTCAGCTTCAGGGAATTGAAGAATAAGTTTATAGAAGACAACATAAACATATTTATTATATTATTAAATTTTAAATAAACTTATTATTGTTATTATTATTATTATTATTAAATACCGGATTTATTTTTTTTATCTATTTCAGTTTTTCTTTTTAATGTACGTAATGATTTTTTGGTTTTAAATGCTGTCAGAAAATTTTAAATTAACCATGGGATACACTTCAGAAATAGCCATAATTTTAATTTTTTGGAAGTTATAACGTCGAGTCTAGTTTTTTTTAAATCTTTTTTAATAAGCTAAACCTCTATTGTGTTTTCATAAACATCTTTTGCTAAATTAAAATACTTCTACTACGGATCTGTTCGCGCATACAAGCATTCAGTGATAAAGGACCTTCAATAATTATTATTATAACTAGTTATTAATATAACATTTTTTGGCTTTTATGATTTACTTTTTTTTTGTTTTAGGGGAGTCTTACCATTTGTTCAACGTAAACGGCTGTGGGAAAAGTACAGAGCAAAATGCCGGAAACAACGTCCTTCGACAAACCAATCGGAAATTGTTGCCGGTTCTCAAGTTTGCATGAAGAACAGTCCCATGTATCAGCCTGGCGCCATAGGTATTTATTTGACAATTAATCAAATGTACAATTATACTTACATAGTATATTTGGTTCTAGGATTTACTGTTGCTGCTGGTGTGCCAAAAATGGGACAGTTACAAAACGCTGCTTGGACCTTGAGTGATACTTGTACTTTTAAGATAATGAACGTTCAAACTCAAGCAGCTACTGATAAAATTAATAGAGAAGAAAGGGCAAGTGCAAGTGGTTCCGGACTGTGTAAGTAATGTTTCTTTTGCAACGGCAACGAGATGCGTCAGAAGTTCTCTCCCTAACAAAGAACGACATTTTTGATAATTTAATTTTTTAACGTAACCACGAGAGTGGTTGTGATATGAAATACTAAAGGCAATGGAAGTCCAAAACACATCTATTACTCAAGATACATCATTGTCTACAACCTTCAAACAAACACCATTAATAGGTGTTTTAATTGACTAGATATGTCTATTAAAGTATTCTATTTTTTATCATCGATTTTGGTTTAAGAGCAAACACTAGTGACGCCATTTTGTATTTTAATCAATATTTCGTTACTTCTTCTTTCAAAAATCGGCGAAATACCCCTCGTAGACCTATAGTTTTACGTTAAAATAGGTTTTACTTTTCTGTTGGTGTTCAAAATGGGCATCAATAATCTCGTTTAATTGACGTTCCCTGGAGTTTTTTCCATCTTTTAAAATTTCAATAGAAACGGGATATTTATATTATTGCTTATTTGGAAGTTCAGAGGGATTAATTTTTTTTGCTGGAATAATTTAGTTCAACACGACGGCGCAAGTGGTTTGAATTGAAGGGAGTTTTTGTTTCATCATATAGGGAGGTAACTTTGCTATACCTTTAAATCTTTAGGTCCTAACAAGTAGAGAAACAAAAAATGTACTTTGAATGCAGATTGTCTTATTTTTCAAAATTATACATTTGCAAATTACATTTTTATGAAATCCTAAGGAGGATTAATATTCATAAATAATTTTAAAATTTTAGATGCCATTAAGAAAGGATCGACTAACAAGAGGACTGATGATGCCATAACTGAATGTAAGTGTAATTTCTCATAGAATTTATTATTTAGCATTTTACATGTTTAACTTGATAAGCATTTTTTTAAGGAGGTAGGAGGGGACAAAATGCAAAAATATTCACAACTTTGGTTTGGCTTATCGGAATTTGACAAATTTAATCTTGCTAAATAGGGATTCTTCTTCAATTTAAAGAAAAACGAAGTCGTTCTGAATTCCGTTGCGACAGCTAGATGGCACTATTTAAAAGAATCGACAATTTCTTCATTTTTCTTAAAAAATTAAATACAACGGTATATCTTTTTCAGCTTAACTAATAAAAAAATAAATAAGAAGAATATCTGTAAAAACCGCAAGCCAATATCTTTTTTTAATCGGAAATATGAAAAATATAATAAAATGGGGTCCATAAGAACAAACTGACGTTTTAATACGTTTTAATTTGTAGGCAAATACCATACCACGGTGTCTTCTACAAAGCTGTAATACTTCACACAATATATCTTTAAATTCATATTTTTTTCTCTCACTCGTCATAAATATTTTTTTTCCGCAAGCCGTGCGGTAAACAGTTTACGATACAGCCGGCGTCCCTTTTTAGTTCTACATCTGGTACATGTTCTAGTTTAAAAGTTTGACATACTATGGTGTTTTGGTTTTAGCTTCAAGCTCAAAAAATTCTAGTGCTAAGGAAAATACTGATAGATTGGACATGCCTCCACCGCCCTCACCAGCATCTAGTACTTGCAGTGATACAGGCAGTACAAGTCATAGTAAGTTTATTTATTTATTAAACATGGGATACCGATACCCCATTTTATAAATAATTTTTAATTGCATATTATACTTACTACTTAATTTTAAACAAAAGCTAACTAAGAAAATGACTCTTGAAACAGCCTTAACAAATCACAGTATATATAGGCCATAAAATACAGATTTATAATTTTTTATATATGCCATACTTTTACGTTGAAAAGATGCCAGCGAGAGATTAATAAAATATTAAGAGTTCTATCGAAGGGTGTGTTCACATACCATAGTTCTATGAAAATTAAGATGACAAATTTTGCTAACTTGAAATTATCACAGTGACAATTTTTTTAATACAAGAACAAGACTTTTAGTATTTAAAGTACTTAACAAAATAAAATCTAGTTTTTGCAGTGTAAGTTTTTCAACAAATACAGTAATTTTTGAGAATGCTTTTTTCATACTGTATGGTATGAGGGAAACAAGAAAAAAAATCTACTCTGCCATCATAGAAACAACTACCTGTGCTTTGTCTAGTGTCCTTCAACAGTAACATTTTTCTACTTGTAGGTACAAAGATTGTTATTCAAAATATCTGTCTAGCATTGCTAAAAAAATCTAAACAATAATTAAGGCAGTATAATTTCAGCAAAGTATTTTGTTTGGACAAATTATCAGGTCAAAACAAGTAGCACCATTATTATTGCTTAGCAAGTATTTTTTTTTAGAACGCCAAAAAAAACTAGTAGTAACGGTATCCGATATCAATAATGACACTCGTAAAGATGAAGAGGAATGGCATTTGCGTGACGTCATCTTCGTAGAAGATGTGAGGAACGTTCCAACCGGTCGAGTATTGAAAGTCGATGGCGCTTACGCCGCAGTTCGGTTTCCTTCGGCTCACACTCGCGAAAAGGATAACACTAAGGATTTGTTGGACGATATTTTCCAGGATTGCCGACTAATGAGAAAAGATGATTTACAGGTAAATGTACATGTTTTATTCGCGCTAAAAATTGTAGTCCAGATTCATTAGAATTACCTTGCTATTTTACATGATTGATGTTTTGCGTTCCTAACGTAAGTTTGAATCGTGACTGTTTCCGGTACTAGATGAGTCACCGACGGAGTATACAATATTTAATATTTCAGGTTATTAAATCAAGTTCCAACTCTAGAGTACCAGACTGTTTCCAGCGTACACCAAGACGAGTTCAAATATCAGAAAATGTTGGTCAAATATTAACAGTAGCTGTAGATGGCCAGGGCATACATGCCATAGTACGAAACGGCACGAAATTAAGCTACACCATTTTTAATATTAGCAGTGGAAGAGTGGAACAAGATAATCCCTTTCCAGGAGACACCGCTGCTTTTATGGGTCTTTATCCTTCTTTGATCAATTTAGTTTGTGCAGGAGAGGTAAGCAGTCGAATTATAGTTTGACAGCAGATCATAATATGAAAGCGACCACCATAATCTAAAACTTTTTATTGGTAAAATATAATGTAAATCAAGCAAAACAGTTTCGTTTCTTGTGAGTAAAGTGTCAAATTTTTTATTTTATTTTCATAAACAAAAAATTTCAACTCTGACAATCTTATCAAGTTCGGGATCTCAATGTACGTACACGAATTTATAACACTAGCATACGATTTTTCTTTTTTACCCAATATGAAGAATGCGTGGGCGACCTTTTCTTCCTTTAATTCTATTTGCATTTATACAATCAAACCTTTAAAGGGTTGGAACAATGTTTGCTCTGGTAAATGCGTTAAATTTACGGAACCAATTTTTTTTTCTAGAGCAATGAAACTGTCCTTATTCTTCGCGATGGTAACAATACCATCTATCCACTAGCAAAAGATTGTGCAGATGCCATTCGTGATCCCCAATTCCTCGATTTGCCTCCAGTTAAGTGTGTAGCCGCTTCCACAATGTCCATAACGGGCACAAGCCTTAATATGAAAAACCAAGTGGCCATAGTTGTGTTTGCTCTCGAACAGCAACTGTTGATGCCCAAGATACTGAGATGCGATACGGAAGGGGTAAGGCAAGTTTTGGCTCAGCTGGATCAGGATGGTAAAATGAACGCCATTGTAAAACCGTCGATTTTGACTGAAAGGTGTGACGGAAATAGAAATATTTTCCATGCGGTTGTCAATATGTGCACACCGACTTCCAATAAGGATAACGACGATCAGTTTATTCAGGAAGATCCGATCCCTACACAGAGTTGGCCGCCTGAGTCGTTTGATGTTGCATCAGGTAACGTTAGAACAAAAATTTAATACAGATCAATAAAGCCAACGATGATCAAGCAAAGTTTTAACACGAATTTCATTCATAATTGTACTTGTACTCGCTGTTTATAGAGAACATATTTAAAGTAAAACTGGGTAATATGGCAACTTAAATTTTGAATGTTCACATTCTAATAACTAACGCACCTAGCTGAAACGTAATGGCTGCACCTTAGCGCTTACACATGTAGGTATGTGTTGTGAGACGCTCGTTGCCGTTTTTCCATTGACACAAATGTAACGAGCAAATATGTTCAATGATGCAATTGTGCCATATTACCCAATACTATGGGTAATAAGGCAAAATTCATTTTTAATTTAAAAATTGTGCATTACAATGATTCATGAAAAAAGATTTAAAACTAGAAAAATGAAACTGTATTTCCTGTAAGCTAATAAAAAACAACGTAAACAATAATTCTTAAGCTATTAATGGGGGTAACAGCAGCCTACTATTTACTGGTTGTAGCTATCATGGACTATGGGATACACTCTTCGCAAAATTGTTCAGATTGCGTACAGATTTGATGGACCCATAGACAACTGGGCCCTCAACTTTTTTGTTATATAAGAACGTGGCATTGTGTAAATCTAAAACAAACAAGAAACACATGAATCATATCATGATATATCGTACCTATCAAGAAATTACAAACTCATCATAATAATATTATTTTTCGTGGTTCACTTACCGATTATTATGAAAATTTTCACTAGATTGAAAAAGAACCAAACACCGACTAAGACACGTGCTTTTTCCGGTATTTTCTAAACTGCAGCGGTGTTAACCCTCTTGAGTGGGCTTGGAGCTAAGTGAGGCATATTACCCACTGCGGCATATTCACCCGTTTTACTCTATATCATCATAATATGTCTATGAACGCTTATTTCTAAAATGAAAAGCCTGCCACTAAATCAGTTACTTTACAGACTTGATACTGTCTTGTAATATTATTTTGTTATAATGTTTATACTACACGTAAAAACGTTTAACTGGCATTACACAATAACCTAATAATCGTTTTATTTTATTACTAGGAGACGAAGACAGCATAATGAGTTTAGGAAGTAGTGCAGCAAATAAAGGTAGCAGTCAAACTAACAATATGTCAGGAAATATCATCGATCCATCAGAGAGACGCTCAAACGCAATGCAAATTCTTCACGCTCTACTATACGAATCTACAACTATAGAAAGTCACCTTATTGAGCTCTTATGCGCTAAGGATGCCCAGGGCCAGAGTCCTTTCATGTTGGCAGTCTCGTCACGAAGCTATCCTGCGGCATTAGAAATTTTTGAAAGAATAACTAAGCTTGGAACTGCCCAAGAGAGGGAAGAGATGATTTTTCCTAAAGGCTCTAATGCTGACCATTCACCATTACATGTCCTCTGTTGCAATGACACATGCAGCTTCACTTGGACAGGAGCCGAACATATTAATCAAGATATCTTTGAATGTAGAACTTGCGGTTTGACAGGTACCCTGTGTTGTTGCACGGAGTGCGCTAGGGTGTGCCACAAAGGACACGACTGTAAACTAAAGAAAACTTCGCCAACCGCCTATTGTGACTGTTGGGAAAAGTGTAAATGCAAAGCGCTGATTATGGGCAACCAATCGGTGAGATATGAATTGTTAAGCAGACTGGTTAAGGAAACGAACCTCGTGTGTCAACCGAACTCCCGTGGTGAAAGCATCTTACTGTTTTTGGTGCAGACTGTAGGCAGACAGAATCAAGAGCAGCGGCAGTTTAGTAAATCCCGGCCTCGTACTAACTCTAGAAATAAGACTCCTTCATCTGATATTGAATCTGACATGCCAGAGCATGATTTGGAACCTCCTAGGTTTAGTCGCAGGGCACTAGAGTGTCTGTTGTCTGATTGGAAGGCGGTGAAGAGCATGATTATGTCTGGAACTAGGGAACCAACTGACCTACAGGTTGGTTATCACTTAAATGTTTGATAATTGATTAGTGTCTTTCTTTTTCTTGTAAAAATTGTTAACATAACAAAGGCTTGTTTTGATTTACAGTTTGCTGACCAGCCTTATGTTTCGGGACAATCCGGCACTACATTGCTAGACAAATTTACTCATTGCTTCCTAGTTAAGGGCCAAATGTCAACTGATATATTAGTAGAAACTTTGATTAAGGAAATGAAAAATATCGACAAAAAACAAGCTGAATTTGCTAGGTAAGAATAAGATATATATACAAGCTACCATGTTCCTTTGAGTAACACACATTATGTTTGCAACAAAGATGAAATAACATCAACGCAATTATTTCTTTTTTAGGTTTGTAGCAAGAAGGTTTGTCCGTTCAGTAGTTAGAATTTTCGTCATATTTAGTATTGAAATGGCCCCAACGTCAGTGAAAAGAAGACCTCTGAGTAATCAGAACCAACCGTTGATGAAATGTAAGCGAATTTTCCAGTCATTAAGTAAATTAGCCATCGAAGAACTGTGTGAGACTGCCGATTCACTTATAGCTCCTGTCAGATTGGGAGTGGCTAGACCAACTGCTCCTTTTTCACTAGCTACATCACCCAGTGATGTCCTCAATGTAAGTTAACTTTTAAAATGTCTATTCCAAACTAACTTTTACAGTTCATTACATTATATAGAAAATATAACCATTAAAAAAAACAATAAAAAAAGATGGAAGTTAATTCAATTTAATTCATTAATAAAATCAATTTAAAAAAATAGTATAAATATTATAAATATATCTTTAATTGTTTTTTAAGTTGCCAATTTTTTAATTTTTCTGATATTTTTTGGAAGATTGTTATATTTTATTATTCCGTCATATAAAACCGATTTTTTGAAATTACTTTTTACTGGTATAGTTTGATAATTTATACAACGTCTGGCGTTATGATCATGTAATGTCTTATTCTCCTGAAGTGTTATGTTTGATTTTTTCTTTTAAAATAGAGTGAATTACAATACAAATTTTTAATTTATAAATGGTTTGAACGTATAAATACCCTTTCGGTCTATATAGATTAACAAACAGTTGGTTCTAAATGTGGTAATTTGTGTATACATTAAATAATTTTATTTTGTAATCTTGTAATGGTTTTAAGTTTGATAAACAAGCAGATCCCCATCCCCAAAGTGAGAAGGTATTACGTTCGTTTAGAAGTAATTTAATAAATAAACTACCTACATCTATAACACCCAAATTAGCGATATCTAAAAAATCAGTGTTGAGCAGCAAATGATAACTTGATTGTAGTAGGTTGCTTAATGATACATTTTTATATCTAGGGTTCGGAAGAATTATTCTTGGTAGATCCATTAGCTCCGAGTACTTCAAGGCAGAGTAGCAGCCAGAATTCTTCAGATAATTTCCCATATTTGAGCGAGTCTATCCGTAGGTCTCAGACTGCCAGAGAATTGTTGCAAATTGTTGATTCAGAAAGTAAGTAACGAAGTTCTAAAAAGCATGTTTTACTAAAGTACTTTGTTGCTACCCTTCGGTTTTAAGTTTTACTTGTCCAAACCATGTTTAAAGGAAACATCTAAATTTTATTGTAAATTGTGAAGTTTAGTGTGAAAATATGCAAAATACTGCTGTAAAACGTTTGATGCAAAATGTAACAATAGGGAACTTTCCAATTTTTTTTCAATAATATGATTTAGTTAGGCCTAAAAAAAGTATTCCCAATTATTACTCCTTAAAAATCAAAAATAACTTGGTAAAAATTCTTTAAAGTTTCGCGCGTGTCGAAAGCATTTCAAACGATCTCTAAAGCGCGCGAAGCCCGATGACGTCAGGGGGTATGACTTTTGGTCATCCGTCATCCTGACAGGTGCCGAGCGACCCAATTTGCATTTGGATTGCCGTGTGTTCGTGTTATTGTATTGTTGTTTTAAGCTATCACCTGCATTTAAACAGGTCGTGTCGCTTGACGCGTGGATGTCAAATCTGACAAATCATCAAATTTATTGAAAACCTATAACCTATTTCGTGGATGTCACACACAAATCTGACAAATGATACCCCTTGACGTCACGACTACTAGCAGCGCGTTTTTACCCGCTTGGAATAATTTGAATTTTGGGGCATTTTTAAATCTTTCTAGCGGTCTTTTGGGACGAAATATGTTGTTTTTTTTTTTGCTGCCATATGTTTTATGACAATATGTACTTATGATTTATAGAATTTTTTCCCCATTTAAAATTTTTGTCAAGTTCCCTAATGTAAAAACAAACCAATCTTCCAATATATTACATATATTATTAAAGGGTTAAATCGTAGTTGTTTTTTTCTGTTCATATTTTTATTTACCAACAAAAATTTTAAAAATTGATTTCATTAAAAAAATTTTAAGTCGAAATAAAAACATGGATATTAAAAACAGACAATTTGAAAATATTTTTTGAAATTCTTTAATTAATTAATATTGTTTTGAATAATTTATATAAGTAATATTTTTTACTTAAAAATAATAAATTAATAATTTTATTATAAGTAATATAATTCTTCAAAAAAAACTGCGTTTATGCTATAAATTAACATTTTTACTTTAAAACTTGATTTTTAATGCATATTTATGATTTATGATTTTACATACAAAACAAAAAATAAGATTTGCCCTTAACAAGCTCAGCTTCAGGGGATTGAAGAATAAGTTTATAGAAGGCAACATAAACATATTTATTATATTATTAAATTTTAAATAAACTTTATTATTATCAACGTTTTTTTGTTTTTAAGTTGGTATGGCTATTGATAACGATGATGACGTTGCCTCAGAACATGAAGACAATCCAGCTGATCGTGATTTAAGTCTTGTCGGTCAAGCTTCCTCCTTGGCTGAGAGTGAGAACCCAGAAGCGCCAGCTGATCAACAAGAAAACCGCTTGCAGGTAGGTACAAGAACGATGCCAAATAGTTATATATGTTAGTTTTTCATTATTTAACACTATCAAGACATGACATGCATGGATTTTGTGCACAGACATTGCATCGATTTAAGTCGAAAAATACTTCAAGAGCAGTTTTTAAGAGTAGCAAGATCGTCCCATTATCCGCTCAATTTTTTTAATTGTCAATCCTTTGACCAACATTATTCACATCACGAGACAAAATCATCATATTCAAACACCAATGGTAAAGAGTACTTTTGGCCCAAGATTAATAGTATATAAAGGAATAACAATTTACAACAGTTTGCCGAAAAAAATTAAAGAAATATCAAAATTATGGACTTTTAAAAAAACACTAAACAAAATATTTTTAAAAACTTTAACGTATTATATATTAATATTTTTTTTGTAAATGGTTATTATATATATTTTTTCTTTTTTGAATAATTTCGATGGAGTTATTAAAAGTTACTAAACATGGTTTTTATTATTTCTGAATTTGTATATTGTATAATTGTTATTTAGGGTGAAGAGTCTGACCCAGAGTTAGATCTATTAGCAGAGACCGAAAGTGACAGTGATGATAACCACAGTAACCAAGATGCTGCCAGTGCTCAAAGGTCTGTACAAACCGGAGCTACGGCTGGAAGTGATACAGGTAAGAAAATTTTATAATTTTGACATTTTTTTTGCAATAATATAATTGAAGGATATTTGTTACAACGTAAGGACAGATATGTATTGTTTAGTTATGTTAGATTTACTAAAAGTTATAGCCCTACTGTGACTGATTGTAAATATAGACATCAAAGTTGAAAATTTGATAACTTTCCTTTTCAAAAGTCGAGGACTTACCGTTTGCTATCAGTAAACTTATATTTAAAGACTATTTACATGAAAATATTTTTTCCATCGTTAACGCCCATTATTTTCAAATAATATACACGGTGGAATGTTTAACTTGAATAAATTCAGTATAAGGAAACCTCTTTATTTGCTGAAAAAATACAGAACTACGGCTGCGTTTATTCTTAGTTTGGCATACTTTTTTCGGGGGTTTCTACCTCCAAAAGAGACGCGAGAAAACTATGCCAACCTAAAAATAAACTCAGCCGTAGTTCAGTATTCTTTCAGCAAATAAAGAGGCTTTCTAATACTGAATTTATTCCAGTTAAAAATTCCGTCCTTTGTAGGTGTAACATTTTTTTTATATATTATATATATTTAAAAAAAAATAGCCTAGGTAAATCTTTACTGTTGCGGCAAATACCCTTTTTGCCCTATTTTGGCACTATACTTAACTTATTAGGAGGTATGCTGTTGTTTCCTGAAGATGAGAGTGGTGAATCCAGCCAGCAGGAAGAGGAGGAGAGCGAGGCAGGTACAGACGAACCGGACAATGAGGATTACATTAACGACGAGCAGCTTGAACGTAGGAGGTAGGGTTGGATTTTGTTCTCATACCAATTTTGGTTACTAAAAATATCTCATGAAAACTTTTGTAATAAGAATACGTTTTGTATAGTAAAAATCAGGTAAAGTTTTAACGCGTTTAGGTTAGGTTCTGTCATATTTGACAAATTGTGTGCAATATATGTCAAATATGACAGAACCTAACCTAAACTCGTTAAAACTTTACTTGATTTCTACTATATTATATTGACGAAAGAACGATAGTACCCCAAACCGCCTTTTCTGGAAAATCTTTTCATTTTAAATACATGATGGCTATTACCAAATTTCTGTACATAAATTTTTTTTTTCTATATTTTGCAATGTCTTAAAGACATTATTTTCATTAAAAAAAACCCTTTTTGACATCTTCTTTTTAGAAGTGTTTTTCTGCTTCCCCGGTCTTTTTAGTTGTTTTAGACCCTTTCAACTAACTTTCACATACTATGTTTTAACTTATTTTCATTTCTATTTTTCCTCACATTATGTCATTTCGACAATCCAATTTTTGATGCCATAAAAGATCCATTAAAGTTTTATACCACTTATCATTTTCTCTTCTGCTAAAACCATCAGCAATATATTTTTCTGTCTCCTGATGATGAACGTTTCTACGTTCGAAACATGTAGAGACCTTTGAACAAACAAATTTTTATTCTGTTAAATTTTGTGGAGGAAAACTTTTAGTTTTTTCTTTTCTATTCGCAATAGTAAATGTTGTGGTTTTTTAAATTTGAAATGCTGAAATGATGCTTTAAATCACAACCAATAGGAATTGTTGATATAATACATTCATACAGGTATGGAAATGCGTTATATATCCTAGTAAAAATTTTAAAAGTAAAAATATCAAGTATCGCAAAGCAAACAAAAATAGGTATATTATGTTTCCCCTACCCCACTTCATCGCATCATTTTGCTCATAGTTTCGATGCAATTAATCTATATATATACAGGGTGTTTCAGAACATGTGGACAATCTCTCGGATTCATATAGATTAGGTGAAAATAACATGATAAGTTCTTATAATATTTTTTCCTAAGAGCCCCCCTCGAGGAAATATATGCCACTAAAGACCGGCCCTGAAAACTAATCTTTGAATCGCCCTGTATATTTTGATTAAAATTTAGTATAATCTACACTATGGAAAGCTTTATTAAATAGGTTAATAATAAAATGTATAGTTCATTCTGTGGGCCAGGGACGGACTAGCTTGGGCATAAAAAATCATACATCTTTGACAGGTAAGATTAAACCTTTTTAAAGCATGTTAACGGTCAAGTGGATTTTTCTCGAAAACGGTTCAACTTATCAAAATCTACGAAGAGTATCTATTTTGCGTTAAAATACGTAAGCTATCCAAAAATAATATAAAAATCCCGATTACATGACACCTGTCAAAGATGTAAGATTTTTTATGCCCAAGCTAGTCCGTCCCTGGCCCACAGAATGAACTATACATTTTATTATTAACCTATTTAATAAAGCCCTTCATAGTGTAGATTATCCTAAATTTTAATCAAAATATACAGGGCGATTCATAGGCTATCAATAAAAAACTAGTTTTCAGGGCCGGTCTTTAGGGACATATATCTCCTCGAGGGAGGCTCTTAGGAAAAAATATTATATGAACTTATCATGTTATTTTCACCTAATTTATATGAATCCGAGAGATTGCCCACATGTTCTGAAACACCCTGTATATATAAAAATGAATGTTTGTCTGTATGTCCGGTATGCGTTCCTATACCATTTATCCGATTACGATGAAAATTTGGTGAGTTGGGTGCAGGCCGAGAAAAATTATGGCATAAAAAAAAGTGGCGCAACGCATGCCGGGATTTGGTGAGTTGTTGTGTGCAGGCCGAGGAAGGTTTCGGTATAAAAAAACGCATGATGGGATGCCGGATATTTGTGTAATCTCTTTCCTTCAAATTTATTTTAGTAAGTAGCATAGCAACGCGCGCGGGGTATAGCTAGTATTAAATAAATACTCATTGAATGTTATTTATCTTACAATGTAATTTTTTTTACTTTCTGACGGCAAAAAATGTTTTTATAAACAAACTAAAAATTAAAACAGGCCTTGAGTACGTAAATTTTTTGGCATCTGTGTCCAACACAGTACATCTCCCAAAATTTAGTCAAAACGTGAGGCGCGACACCAGGAGACCGATCAGCGAGATGCGTTACGGCGGAGTGGGGGAAATAATTACCAATTTTTGTTTTCTTTGCGATACTTAATATTTTTAGTCTTCTAACAACTCATTTCCATACCCGTATCTATACCGGGTTTCCCACTAAAAATGGCTCTCGGCCGTATCTCAAAAAGTGTCGGTCGTATGGTTTGCGGAAAAAATGTTTTTTTAGTAAAAGTGGCCATGAGAAATTGCTGGAAATTACTTATAAGTTATTAGGTTGGCCGCTAGGGGCGTAACTTTAGTGGCCAAACAAAAAGAGGAATTTTCCAAAAATCCTCATGGTAAACATGTATCAAAGGTAGCATTTTTTCAATCTAATGAAACTTCAGGAACTTTTGTTTTTGAGAATTACCTTTTTGTTTAAGGGGGGTAATAGGGGACAAATATTACTATGCAAAAATATTTATAACTTTGGTTTGGCTTATCGGAATTTGACAAATTTGAACTCACTAAATAGGGATTCTTTAGTTTTATCAATTTTATAAAACCGTTCTGAATTCAGTTGCAACAGCTATAGGGTGCTTTTTAGCAGAATCAACAATTTCTAGATTTTTCTGAAAAATCTTTAATGCAATGATATATATTTTTTAACTTAAGCAAAAGAAGAATAAATACCCAATGTCCAGGGAACTATCATTTATATGGTCTCATTGCATTTTGATTTCCTTTAGTGATTTTAACATTAAATGGAAATTATTAAATACTGTACTTAAAGCCTTATTTGCAATGTGTAGTATTCATTGTATTTCCATCATAATTTAGATAAAATCATTTTTGTATGATTTCCATAGCAAAGTGAATATGTGGAAACGATTTTTGTCTTGCTTTTATCTCCATCAATATTTTCGTATACAATGGGCTTCTTCACTAAATTTTGATTTTCATCCTATCATATAGAGGAAGTAAAAATAAAATTTTCTTCCGTTTTAGTTTTTAAACTTTTGGATTATTTACTGAGAAAATAACTAACCAAGAGACGTTCTCTAATAATAACTTGCGAAACCAGCTATCAACGTCACATTCAATTGACCAATCGCAGTGATTCGTTGAAGGTCGACCCGCCGGCATCTGTCGAGTCGGGGTCTCCTGTTATTTTCTATTAAGTTATTAAAACAAAGAAAATACTATAATCTGTCGCACGACCGGCAAATAAAATAATTGCGCGAATAATGGGATGACGTACGTACTAAATATCTTATCCATCGTCCATTTTTCTTAAAGAGACCTGATTTAGATTGAATTGTAAAAAAAAAACACGCAGTCACGGTCTCACGTAAAACTTTTATCCAAGTAAGTTAGGTTAAGGTGACATGTCATCTTAACCTAACTTAATATCATCTTATGTTTTCAAACTTTCTGATTTCGCGGCGTATTTTTAATTGTCTATGGAAGGTTTGTGACAGTTGAAATATTTGTATTATTGGAACGTTTTATCAATAGGTTCATCATGTTAATGCTAAATATGATGAATTCGGTTATAGTGAAAAGGCCCATTATCGGCAAAAATTTCAATTCGTGGCAGTCGATCTGTGATGTCTAGTGTTTCTCATTCCTTAATTTTGACTTCTCCATTTCACAAAAGAAGCCGTTACAGCACTGCCGCCGGCGGATCGGGGCAACGGTCCAACCTGGCACCGCAGAACATGCAATGGGCCATTCGATCGAGAGAATCGAACCGTTCGACGGGCGTCCGGCTCGCCAACGGCTCCAACCTGGTATTCATCGATCCTAGTTCGCTGAGGAGGTCGACCACGGGAAGCACCGCGGTCGCCGCTAGTTCCGAGCCGATCACCATGGCTACGACTGCGAGCTGTTTGGCTAGAGCTTTTGGTAAGTTACAGATACGAATCTACTTATCTAAAATAGACTGACGAACAAAATAATGTAACCGGTTTGTGTTTTTAAAATAAGAAAATATGTAACGATTGTTTTATACAGGATGTCCGAATAATACGTGCACTAAACGCTAGCACAAATTCCTGCGGTTAAAATAAGAGGAGCCCAATTTACCTTTTTCCAAAAGTTGACAGTTTCCAAAATACAGAGTGTCAAACTTATTATTTTTTTTTACTTTTTTGTAAATATGTATCTTAAAAATAGCACAAATTGCACAAAATTTGGTACTTAGACGTTTTTTGGGATGAAAAATCGCAGTGTTGGCCTTCATAACTTTGTTGTGCCTCCGTATATTACATTTCTAGTTGAAAATTCTTATTCCTTGGCATCTTTAATCCAAAAAAGGTATATCTAGTAGGTGTCGCTTCGAGCAGTCGTTTCTGAGATAATCGACTTTAAATGTTGTATTGCGTACTAAAGTTCATTGTAGTCCCCTTCAAACTGTAGTCCCCTTCAAACTTTAGTGTTTGCGAACATTTTTGAAATAAAAACTTAGACACCCTGTATTTTGGAAACTATTAACATTTGGACGAAGATAAGTTGGACTAGATTCAGTGGTTCTCAACCTTTTTGTGGGGGCGGAACACTTTTGGTAGCAATAGGAAAGTGGCGGAACACTATCAACATATTTGCGGTGAAGTAATCACTAATCAGTTTTTCAAATACTGTCTCATGATTCAGATTAGTTCATATTACTAAATTATTTCGCGGAACACAGCGGTTGAGAACCACTGGGCTAGATCCTCATATTCTATCCTCAGAAACGTGTGCTAGCATTTTGTACGTGTATTTTCCGGACACCCTGTATAATAATAAAAACATGCTATTTTACGAATATTTTATATAAAAAAATTATAGGAAAGAAAGAAAAACGAAAAGTCTTCCTCCACAAAGTTTAATTGAATAAAACAATCAAAGGTCTACATGTTTCGAACGTAGAAACGTTCATCATCAGGAGACAGAAAAAAACATTAAAAAGTGCTGATGGTTTTAGCAAAAGAGAAAATGGTGAAGGACCTTAATGGAGCTTTCGTGAAAATAAAAATTGATGTGCAAAGCCACATAATATGGAGAAAATATTAAACTTTAAAACATACTAGGTATGTAAGAAGTAGGGAAAAGGGGTCTAGACCAACCCTATAAACTGGGAAAGAAGAAAATAAAACCTTTCTATAAAGAAAGTGTTAAAAATTAAAATTTGTTTAAATAAAACATTTTGGATAAATGTCAGAGACATAGAAAAAGTAAATTGGTAGTAATTAACATACTTAGTGCAATGAAAATTGCGTTTTTGAAGTGTCCTGTGGGGTACTGAGGTTTAGTTTAATTTACTTTTTCTATGTCTCTGACATTTATCCAAAATGTTTTATTTAAACAAATTTTAATTTTTAACACTTTCTTTATAGAAAGGTTTTATTTTCTTCTTTCCCAGTTTATAGGGTTGGTCTAGACCCCTTTTCCCTATTTCTTACATACCTAGTATGTTTTAAAGTTTAATATTTTCTCCATATTATGTGGCTTTGCACATTAATTATTTTCACGAAAGCTCCATTAAGGTCCTTCACCATTTTCTCTTTTGCTAAAACCATCAGCACTTTTTAATGTTTTTTTCTGTCTCCTGATGATGGACGTTTCTACGTTCGAAACATGTAGAGACCTTTGATTGTTTCATTCAATTAACCTTTGTGGAGGAAGACTTTTAGTTTTTCTTTCTTTCCTATACTATAACTCCACTTTAAGCATGGACTACTTTTTCAAAAAAAAAATTATATTTTACACATGTCAGCTTTTGTTGTTAAAAATTAAACGTCCTCCGAGAATCGAACCCAGAACCTTTGGCTTGAACGAATTTGCTGACAAAAACACACGTCACAAAGACGTTGAATTTTTCTGTGTCAACTTTAGCCATCTAACCTATTTTTCTCATCTAAATTTTATATTATATTTTAAATTTTTCCTAACCGTATACAAACAACTAACGTCCACATAATATATAGGTATTCTTAATTTATCAGAGAGAGTAATTCTTGATTAAAAGATATATTGCTGCAGATCTACTTCCGGAACAAACGTCAAATTTAAATTTGGATATACACCAGTACATAGCTATATTTTCTTATACATATTGTGTTTTTTTAGGCATTGTTGTAAGACAGATTGCCGATTTACTCGCTACCATGTCTAGCAATACAACTTCTGGTATTCCTCCTTCTGCCGCTATGACTGTGTCGATGGATGATATTTGTAATGTACAGGTGGGTTTATAATAGTTAGGCATAGAGTTAATTTTTTTTCCAAAAAAACCCAAAAACATTTGTTGATATGAGATACTCTACTCACAAATAATAATAATAAGTTGATTTAAAATTTAATAATATAATAAATATGTTTATGTTGTCTTCTATAAACTTATTCTTCAATCCCCTGAAGCTGAGCTTGTTAGGGGCAAATCTTATTTTTTGTTTTAGTATGTAAAATCATAAATATGCATTAAAAATCAAGCTTTAAAGTAAAAATGTTAATTTATAGTATAAACGTTTTTTTTTTTTTTTTTTTGAAGAAACATTACCTATAATAAAATTATTAATTTATAATTTTTACGTAAAAATATTACTTATATAAATTATTCAGAACAATATTAATTAATTAAAGCATTTCTAAAAATATTTTCAAATTGTGTGTTTCTAATATCCATGTTTTTATTTCGACTTTTAATTTTTGTTGGTAAATAAGCGTTTAAATAAAAACATAAATATTTGAAATTTTTTTGTCCTATGGACTTTTTTTTTAGGTTTTATAGTTATTTCATTTTTATGACGTGTATTATTATTATGGTTTTTAAATTGTATAAGGTTTTTATTTTCAAATATATATATTAAGATGTTATAAATTTAAAGTTGTCTATTAAAAAAAATATATATAATAACCATTTACAAAAAAAATATGTATAATACGTTAAAGTTAGTTTAGTTTTACAAAATATTTTTTAAACTGTTGTAAATTGTTATTCCTTTATATAATATTGATCTTCGGCCACCATATCAATATGATGGTTTTGTCTCGCGATGTGAATAATGTTAGTCGAAGAAAATATATTCGATTGTTTTTCTTTACCAATAATAGAGTGTATTAGAATGCGTAGCTTTAACTTATAAAGCTTTTCTAAATTTAGTTTGGTTCATACAATGTTGAGTTCTGGTTTATTTAGATAAAAACATGGACACAGTCTGGACAGTCTCTAAAAGCATAATTTTTGTTTTCAGATCTATCTGGAATTCCGCCTGAAACCGACGTGGGACTGGCTATTAACTGTGATGGACGCGACCGAGGCCCAATTGAAATTCGGTGCGTCCTTGACCAACTCGCTAGACAGTGGCAGCGGCGGCGCCGCGGGAAGCGCCGGGGCGGCCAGCGGGAGCGGCGGCGTCAGTGCCGCCGCCGCTTCGCAGCACGCGGCGGCCGGCGGCACAGGAGGTGGGCATCGACAAGTGCCTGCTCCCCCCCTTTTAGCCTCACTAGCTGCTTTAGGTTAACTCGTGTGCTTGATAACTTAGTTAGGCCCCCGTAGAGTTGTTGGAGGTTTTTGGGGAATTTGCGGGACAACGTGAATAAAATTCTTTTCGTCAAAAAAACTTAAATTTTGCTGGATAATTTTCAAAACTAATATTGATCTAGTAACTTGCAGTACAGTATACAATTTTTGTAGTTCTATTTATAATGAATAAAGAATACTTCTCTATATAACTCGAAACGTTAAAAAAAAATTGTAAAAGCTGGTTTAATTATCGTTAGCATTAGTAGTTAGTACTGCAATGGTTTACAACCAGGGTTGGACTGATTTAAATCAAGTGATTTAAATTACTTTATTTTTTTTTTTAAATCATGATTTAAGTCACTTATCACTTTATTTTTTATAGATCGGGAAAGAATCAAGTCGCGACAGGAATTTTCTTGCAAGAAGCGTGTTCTGACAATATTTTGGGTAGAATTTCAACCTACTATATTGTAAGACCGACATTAAAATAATTTGTATTAATTTGAAAAGAGAGAAAAATGTTAAATTTTTAATAAAATGCAAATTTTGCCCAACCCTGTTTACAACTTAAGTCGAACAGATAAAATGGAATCAAATTTTTTTGACAGTGTGCGATCCCGCAAGTTCTTCGCATAAACTATTCTATATCCAACGGTAGTCTTTATCGTCCAAACTATCAAAATAAGCTTTTACTTTATAATTTCATTATGCCCGTGTCCCACTTGGCAAGTCGGGAACATGTAATCAAATAAAATTAATATCAAAATGTGAAGATGCGCATGCGCGAAAAGAGTTGCTGCAATTTTGGCTAAAAGTGGCCTGGTGGGAAACTGGCATTAAATATTTATAGAAATATTCATTACATACATTTTTTTTAAATTTAAGTCAATGACTGCTCTAAACTGTTATTCGAAATCACAAAGTTTTTTTTTGTAATTAAGAACCTGCATTGAGGGTAATTCGCTGAAAAAATGATCGCATCGCAACAACCTGCAGTCAGATCATTATATTTCGAGTTTTAAATCTCATTTGGAACGGGTCTCCTCGCATAATATAGTAATTACCAGCAAATAATGTAATGACCGCCGTTGTCATAAATACATAGGACTACATTATCTTTGTGTTTGGAGAATTAAAATGTAGTTGACCACTTGACATTCATCTTAAAGGACACGTATCCTATGGCAAAATAAAGAGAGACAAAGGCAAAATTAACAATATACAGGGTGTCCCAGATAAGAATGCACCCTACAGGGATCTCGTAAACCATAGGGGATACAGAGATGGTTAAATTAGAGAAAAGTTGCGCATAACTGAATCCTGTAACGTCATGTTTTCAAATTTAAAAAAATCGGAATGCTTCCGAAGATATTTGGATAAAACCGAATATTCACGATTTCGTTTTAATTGATTTATGATTCTATTTAAAGAGGCATTTTAAAATAAATTTAACATTCTCATTGCCACTTTTTCTCCCCTACAAGATGGTTTAACTACATTGATCCGACGTTTCGTTTAGTCACAACCATCATCAACTTTGTTATTTTAAATAGTCGGAAAATTTTATTTTATGCTTAATAAATTCTACGTTTTATTCTAAATCTAACGATGTATCACACTTATTATTTATTAGACGTTTCGATATAGAAAAACACATTATCAATGAAAATAGGCACATTAAACAATTGCGAATAACGTCAATCAATTTCATAGCCACCCATATTATGCCGAATTTAAATGGTACGTTATGTTAGAATATTATCATGCAATTTTTAAAAATAAAAAATAATTGTATTTAATAATTAAAATTACTTGTTGCATTTTTCAGATAAGTTTTATTAGATATTATGTTTTGTTATAAGTTTATTTAAAAAAAATGTTTTAAAATCCAACTAGTGTTTAAATACAACAATAAAAACAAAAATATTTTCGATAATGTGCCTATTTTCGTTGATGATGTATTTTTCTATATCGAAACGTCTAATAAATAATAAGTGTGATACACCGTTAGATTTAAAATAAAACGTAGAATTTATTAAGCATAAAATAAAAATTTTCCGACTATTTAAAATAACAAAAGTTGATGATGGTTGTGACTAAACGAAACGTCGGATCAAAAATGTAATTAAACCATCTTGTAGGGGAGAAAAAGTGGCAATAAGAATGTTAAATTTATTTTGAAATGTCTCTTCAAATAGAATCATAAATCAATTAAAACGAAATCGCGAATATTCGGTTTTATCCAAATATCTTCGGAAGCATTCGGAATTTTTTTAATTTGAAAACATGACGTTACAGGATTCAGTTATGCGCAACTTTTCTCTAATTTAACCATCTCTGTATCTCTTATGGTTTACAAGATCCCTGTAGAGTGCATTCTTATCTGGGACACCCTGTATAAACTCAAAATAAAGTTAATTCAAAAGTATTTTAAAAACTATAAGCTTTTACAATAAAAAGTATTTTAAATATTTAATCTTCGCCCCAAAACATAAAATTCCTAGAACATTAATTAGTTTTGGGCTAATGTTTATGTAATAGATAATAGAGAACTTTCCAATTTTTTTTTTCAATAATATGATTTAGTTAGGCCAAAAAAAATATTCCCGAATTATTACTCCTTAAAAAACTTGGTAAAAATTCTTTAAAGTTTCGCGCGTGTCAAAAGCATTTCAAACGACCTTTTAAGCGCGCCAAGCCCGATGACGCCACGAAGTATGACTTATCCGTCATCCTGACCGGTGGCAGAGCTGCCGAGTTTGCATTTAGATTGCCGTGTGTTATTGTATTGTTGTTTTAAGGTGGAATTCTCAACATCGTTCAATTTATTGCCAACCTATTTCGTGGATGTCATCATGACAAATGATACTTCGTGACGTCAAGACCCGTTTTTACCCGCTTGGGATAATTTGAATTTTGGGGCAGTTTTAAATCTTTCTAGCGGTCTTTTGGGACGAAATATGTTGTTTTATTTGCTGCCATGTTTTATGACAATATATACTTATGATTTATAGAATTTTTTCACCATTTAAAATTTTTGTCAAGTTCCCTATTGTTAAAAAAAATTACTTCTCAAGAAAAGTAAACACTTTACAGGCACACAAAGTCCAACAATATACTACCAAAAAATCTTATATATATCTAACACAAAATAATGGCAATGTAAAAACGCTGAAAACGCACAGAAATATTCCTAAAAAAAGTTTAGATAGTTAGAAAAGAGTTTATGTTACCGAATTAAAGCATAATAGAAAGACGGGTCGGAAAGAGATGCCGGTGCAAAGGCTTGTGAAAAACATGCCTAACTACACGGCATTATATTTGAGGTACAGCACATATTTCACCTGTTGACGATCTTCCGGCTAAAATGGTTAGTGCGGAATCGTGTACATGTTATATATCGATATCTCATCAATGCACCGATTGTTTGTATTAACGAGGTGTTTTCTGAATTCGGGACTTTATGTGGGTTGGGTTGGCAAATATATTTGACATATGACAACAGCGGTCAGTACATTATTACCTGGTAAATATTATAGTAAATATAGTAATATAAAATGAAAGCAAAGATTATCGGCAGGGTAGACCATGAGGCAAATGATTGAGATATTACCTAAATTTTAGTTAAACATGACACCATAAAACTCGAAAGAAAACACGGATTAATGATAACAAGTTTTAACAATTGTTTCTGAAATCTGCAGAAGGCTATCATATTGTAATTTAAAAGTAAATTGAGCCTATCGCCTTTTAGCATTCTCTGTGTCAATATCTTAATCCTTTGTTGCATGTTCTACACTATCGATCGAATTTTGTGATTAGACGCTCTCGGTGCTTTCGTTAGTCCACGTTAAAATGCGAAATACAATATTCAATCTCTGGTTTTTTGGCATGCGTTTCAATTATTGGTTTTAACTTATATAGAACTTCTTCAGAGATTTGCGATAATAGTTTATAGCATCATTTTGCTCATTTGAACAACTAAAATTCATTACTACTAGGTCTTTTCATTGCTTCTATTTTTTTATTTCTCTAATGGCCTGGCCACGAAACATTCGCCCCGCTTCAAGCCGCTCGTCGCAAACAACGGTATTTCGGGCGTCGAAAATGAGGCCACGAGCGACAAAACTTGTGAATAAATGTGTAAACGAGTATTTTAGTCGATTGCGACATTTTCAGTATTAGTCGTTATCTAATTGTCTTGAAACCCGCCCTTTCATGTCAAAAGATATCATTAATTGTAGACCAGGAATGCCCGAAGTCAACAAAAAATAAACCATAACACTGTGAATTTCACCCTATATAGGTATAGAAATTTAAAAGCTATCATCAATGATCCGCGAATTATTCCACCAACAGAAAAACTATTTGGAACATTATAGTGAGTACAGTACCTACATTGACATTATTTGTTATTTTTAAATATAAATATGTGTAATTTTATTTCTGTTTGGGTTTTTTCTTATTACCTTTTTAATATATTTTTGAATTTATGTTGAGTATGGGTACTCATCCAAATCGCTGGTCTTTCCCGAACTGCACTAATAAATCCTTCGATATCCATTATTATGGAGCAAACAAGTCAAAATATTTTGTTTTTTTTAGCGCTAACCTAAAAAAACAACAGTCTACGCTACAAGTGTAGCGACTGTTTCGTGTACGCGCTGGGACATTATAAACGTTTTTAACGTTCATCAAAAACGCTCGTTCGGTCAGTCTACGGTGGTGCAGCTCCTTTTCGTGGCCTGGTAGATTTAAACACGGAACATTTATTTTCTTCGTTTGACGCTTGCAGCTCGAAGCCAATTCGCTTACAGCGGTACGGTTCGTGGCCCTGGCATTAGACTATAATTTGCTCTAACTTTCTGTATACTAACTTAAGGTGGTGTAACCCTAAGAAACAAATTTTTTATAAAAAATCTACAACTATTCAAAATTACAACACATTGGTTAAAGAGTTTTCCATTTAAAACAGTTATAATTTGATAATTAGGCGTTTAAAATGGCATACATTTATGTAAAAATCAGAATACATTTTTTGGGATTTTTCTCCAAATTAACAAATAATGAATCTAATTAATCCTAAAAGAGTATAATAAAACATATATTTTAAATGCCTCGTAAAAGCAATGGGATTAATAAGACCTATTTGACCTACCTACAGTTTTTATAAACCCATTCAAAGTGATGTTGTGTAACAAAACTATGAACTACATTTTTTAAGAACACAAATGAACCAAAAATTTCATTGTTCGAGAAAGAATAATTTTCAAACTCAAACGTAGCTTTATTATCAAAGAATAAATTGTTATTGACAAAGCAGATTATAAGTCAAAATAATTACATACAAAGCTACTCACAATATAAAAGATTTGATAAGCTAGTTTGCGAAAAAAGTTTTTTTTTAAATACTAAATTATATCACGAATTTGTGCAGGTTGATTCATTTTAAATACTATTTATTCAAAACAGAAAATTTCCCAAAAAAAAAATTTTGGTTCTTTTATTCTCTTGTGACCTCTGTGGATATGCTGTATATGGATTGGACTATTCAAATCAAATGAATTCCCTTTAGGTTTTTACATACAGTGCGTTACACCCCTTACATTCTTAGCAGAAACATAGGAAATGCTTTTATAATTTATTAAATTAAATAAAATGAAAATCACTAACCGTATTTCCTCTACAGTAGGTTCCAATTCGAGTGTGGTGCGATCAAGTCGAGCTCACACGGTCGCTGGTGCCGCAACGGGCTCGGTAGGCAGCAGAATAGTAGGATTTACCACGAATGTAGATAGTGGCAGGTCTAGAGCTGACAGAGAAGGTAGGTGCACCATACTTACAATATTAAACAACTAGCAGGAATAGTATTTCCACACAACGACAGGCAGAGCGGCATAGTTTCATGAAAAATCTTCTCTGATCATATTTTTAGTAAAATATTATAAATTTTTTTTGTAATTTTATACCGCCATACGGGAAGACATGGGAAATCCCATTTGAACTTGGAATTAAAAATGGAATCGCGCACCAAATTTTACTATTTTCTAATAATGTCTTCGTAAACTTCTTAAAAGTTAAATACAGATGTCATACATATATAAAGTCTATACGATGTCAGTTGAGACAAACAAAAAAAATAAAATTTGGCTAAAATCGGCATCTCCTTTGGGAAACATGGGCGGCGGTAGAAATTTAAAAATGTTTTACTAACTTATATATTGTATTTTTAAAGAAATTTATCACAATTTTAATCAATTCCAACTATAAACTATCTGATGTATTTATAAACTGAATATAAGATGACGGTTAATTTTTTTGATTTTTATGGTTTTCTTTATAATTTATGTCATTATAAATTCATATATAAATAGGAAAATAGGTAGGTATTTAGGGTTTATACCCAGTGTTTATGCAATAGGTAAAGTGTTTCTCAGGTCAATTTAATGACATAAAAATGTATGAAACTCCTAATAGGCGCCCCAAACAAATAATTAAAATGCAGGGTATTGTTTTAAATTGTTAATATGATAATAATATTATAAATAAAGCAACTTTAATACGTAACACGTTTTAAACAAACATTATTGATTTAAAATGCAGTGACAATTTAATTGTTTTTTTTTGTCGATGAGAATCTTCAAAAGACTGACCCCCTGTGGTAATACTAACAGAGAAGTGTCAGATTCAACCCCCTGTGGTGGGGCCGCCTACCGACTAAACTCACCGTGTTCCTGCGGTTTCCGCATTATAGGCGTATAAACCTTCAGACCACTCGGTTTGGTGTTTCCGCTCTGCACAGGCGTGCTTTTTTTGCGGCTAACGAGGAGAATCTACTTACAGACACATGTAGACTCCACTTTCCGGGTACAGCCAGAGCAAAGGGCCCCCACCGGAGGAAGCACAGACGTAGTGTCGGGTTGACATTTATCCTGAGGGGGCAACTGCTGACCGACTAAACTCCCCGCGTTCAGTGATATGTGGTTTCGGGCTGGATAGCCTATTAACACATTATTGGTTTTAAACGCTCGTATGGCTCGAGTCCATACTCAGTTGATTTTAAAACCCTCCCATATTTTCGCATACAAATATGGAGGTTGACTGAAAAATGTAAAAACAATTTTGAAATTTTGTACGGAATCCGTATGTGAGAAGACTGGCTTAATTTTTGTGATGCACCTAATAGGTATTCCGTGCGTATGCAAAATAAAAATTAAAAATACCCAAATTGTCCGTTTCGTTATCACTAGTATCAAAAGGCCGCCAAAATGCCATTGTAATTGTCTAATTAAAACTCGATACTAAAATACACTACAACACACACACACAAAATTATCACTAATCACTAATGCAAATTTAAGAAAACATCAACAACAATTTTCCCCATTCGACACAGCACTGTATTAAAAATCATACGATACGCATTCCATGGAAATGATCTAAATATCGAACTAAAGTATTTCTAACCAACCAAATTCGCAACTGACAAATCAAATTTGCGGAATATAACTCCGCCCACAATTTTTAATGACAGACTCGTCAAGTCCACGTTGACTATCTTCGAGCATCTGTACAGGGAGCGATCAATACAAATTTGGTTATATTTGTATTGTAGTTTCAATGTGTGATGCAGTAAATTGATCGTACCCCCAATATTTATGTTGTCTCAACTGACTTCGTATAGACTTTAATAATTATGATAATGTCAAATGTTACTAGACAGACTTTTTATTAGTTTCGACGTGTTTTACAATATTCAAGAATAAATTATTGTACTGATCTAATAAACTAATTAATAAGAAGTTTATTTATTTAAACATTTGGAAAAAGTGGAGACAACACTATAAAAAATACCTATTAAGACAACTTATTAAAATGGAAACTTATGGCCGTATGCACCGTTAGCATAATTTCTTACTTAGTGGAACTTTTCGACTTAAGTCGCATTCGTCGGTGTAACATACATTGCGTGAAAATTCCCTATAGTTATTTATTTTCAATATCAAAACAAAATTTTGCTCTTTGTATTTCATTACCTTCCCTCAATTTCTGATGTTTTTAATATTCCTATGGATAATATTTCTACTTATACAGGGTTAGGAAAAATTACCAGAACGGTCGATTATTTCAAAATATACAGGGGTTATCAAAAAACGTCTTGTATAAAAAATGTAGGGCTGTTAAAAATCTACATATCGGTGATAAATTGAAATATAAAGGGTCGCCCACAAAGTTGTGGAGAATGATAGTTATATTTTTTTAAATGGAACACCCTGTATATTTTTACATTTTTTAATTCCACATAAAATTATAATTATTTTTTATTAAATGCATTATTAGTCTATACTTCATAGTTTCCGAGATATTGACTCTCGAATAGTGACATTTTTGAACTTTGACAGCTTATAACCTTCTAACAGTACGTCTTAGAGCAAAACGGCTTACATGTCCCTATCTTCAATTTTTATTATTTTCCCAAAAAAATCAACTTCCGGTTAAACCGGCTGTAACTCGAAAGCAGGAAATATAGTTGTTCCGGTTTAACTGGAAGTTGATTTTTGGGAAGATAATAAAAATTGAAGATAGGGACATGTAAGCCGTGTTGCTCTAAGACGTACTGTTAAAAGGTTATAAGCTGTCAAAGTTCAAAAATGTCACTTTTCGAGAGTCAATATCTAGGAAACTATAAAGTATAGACTAATAATGCATTTAATAAAAAATAATTATAATTTTATGTGGAATTTAAAAATGTAAAAATATACAGGGTGTTCCATTTAAAAAAATATAACTATCATTCTCCACAACTTTGTGGGCGACCCTGTATATTTCAATTTATCACCGATATGTAGATTTTTAACAGCCTTACATTTTTTATATAAGACGTTATTTGATATCCCCTGTATATTTTGAAATAATCGACCGTTCTGGTAATTTTTTCTAACCCTGTATAACTTGCGCTCCACTGTGCAGTGATACTTTCCTACAATTTTGCTAAGAAGTATGGTCCTAATTCCATTACTTTCTTCTGCATGTAGTAAAAGTTCTTAATCTGCATTATTTTCTTGTCCTCTACCATCAAATACATCATTATGTCGCTCTAAGCAGTTGCATTTATTAATTACAGTACCTTTACTCTCAAAATTAGGAACAGTATGCAGTACTGTTATTTTGCTTGAAATGGATCTGTGAGGAAACATCGCAGAGAACATTTCAAATACACTCCGAGAACTATATTCCATATAGTACCACGAAATCATTGTAATTTTATCTTGACTGCTGTAAAACTTGTTGAAACTAATAAAACTAAAACGCCTAGTAACAGGTTGCACATTATCATAATTATTACTGGTATGTATCAGAGCCATATTTAATTTTTTTAAATTTTACAAGGATCATACAAGGACTTCAAAAATATATAATTAAAGTTGTATATATATATATATATATATATTCCCAACCAACTATACAAGTTTATTACAGGGATAAAATGTAACTACCTAACTTAAATAACAATTTAAAACAAAGTTAAAAATAGTAAAGTATATTTTGAACGTAAAACGTATAAATTCAAAGATAAAAATTATCTTAGAAAATATTTTTTTAATTGAAATTTAAATAATTGAAGTTTTTTAATTGTTTTTATGTGTCCAGGTAAATTATTATATAATATTAATCCATTATATAACAACGAACGTTTTCCGAAATTACTGTTTATCTTGATGGTTTGTAAAAAGTTAGTTTGTCTTGTATCATGAGTGTGTGCATTATGGCCAATTTTAAAGGTTATGTTTGAAATTTTTTGTTTTAAGATTATGGAATAAATAAATATGCAAATTTTTAAATTATATAAACTATGTATATCTAAATATTTATTTGGCCTGTATAAATTTATTGTTGGTTCTAAGTGCGGAAGTTTATGAATACATTTTATAACCTTATTTTGTAATTTTTTTAAAGGTTTTAATACTATAGAGTTTGCTGAACCCCAAATTGAAATAAGATACTGAATTTTTGAATATACTAATGCATAATAAATATTTTTTAAATAATTTAAAGATCTATAATGACGAATTTTAAACAATATTCCTATTAATGGTGAAATACAAGTTCGAATATTTTCTACGTGTTTTCTCCAGCTTAAATGTGGATCAATATACAAACCTAAAAACTTTATGTGATCTGTGTAATTAATATTATGTTAATATAATACAATTTTGATGTAAAATTGATAGGAAAGCCAATGTTCGAGGGTAGCAAAATTTACATGAGCCAGTCTGGCTGCACCATCCGGTATAGATTAATTATTACATCTCTTTTTCTTTTTTCTAGTTATTGTTTAGGTATATGATTCATAACTTTTCTAAAACTGTTAATTTCAATTTTCCTTTTGAGCTTTTTAAAATAATGCTTATGTTTGTTTTAGGCGGAGATGCACACGCTGCAAGAAGAGAGTTCCTCTCGTACTGTCTGTCTTTAATGAGAGCCCACAACAGTGAACATCTCGACTCATTGCCAATCCTTGATGTGTCTGCCCTCAAACATGTGGCTTACGTTTTTGATGCTCTCATTTATTATATGAGATCCGGACTGATTGACCAAAGGTAGGTTTTTATTGTGTAAGGCCAGGCACAGTAGCGTGCATACAATATAGGCAAAAAGTATTGCTTACCCTACAAAATAGAACTGACATGAAATTATAAATTTGTTTTTGTTTGTAGAAGTTATCGTACGAAATATTAAATTATTTTCGAAGCGATCTTATAACCTTAATCGGTGACCCTCATCGGTGACACATTGTTCTGATGTGTACACACGACACAAAATCCAAGATCTATAGGCTAACTAGGTTGGCTCATTCAATGCTGACCTACCATACAGCTTACTTCTCGTGTATTTAAATGAGCTGCGTGCACATTCATCTGATGCTACGTCAGAAGCGACAGACGGCGTATCATACACATTTAAATACTCGAAAAATAAGCTCTATCATTTGTGTAGCATCAGAACAATGTGTCCTCGACTTTATTATTACTCTAATAAGCGATTGTTTCGAAATCCGTCATCATTTTTGTAGCAGTCAATGACAGAAAATATATTTCTAACAACTGACAGATATTCTACTTTTTTTTCAAGTTCTGTGAATTAATATTTGAATAACCGATATTTTAATTTATTTTTTAGGGATGAGGACCTCCGAAACCAAAACGGAACCCTTCCACTACCGCCGTGCTATGACCAAGATGAAAATGAGAACGAAGAGGCTGAAGAAGATATCGCCGTCGCCATGGACACGGACTCTCTGGACGACCAAGAGGTCTCCAACTTGGCCAGCAATATTTCGAGCAACTTGAACAGTTCGTCACAGCATGGATTTAGTGGAAAGGGGAGGAAACACTCATTTTTCCAGGTAACATTTTTGTTATATTATTGACTACGTTTATAACTTTTTATACTCTAAAGTTGTATAACGCATGCCAAATTAAGATCAGAAAAAAAAAACATTGTACTTTTCAATGATTCTAATGAGTTTCATTAAATCTTTATTCCTAAAACTTATATTCCTTTTATTCATTTTTTTCAGAGATCTGAGTCTACATTATGCTTAGGATGTCCACCTCCTGATCCTTTTGAAACTCCAATGTCTGAAGCCCTACCGCTGGCTGATCAGCCCCATTTGTTACAACCCAACGCTCGTAGAGAAGATCTTTTTGGCATACCGAAACAACCCATCACTTTAAATTCTGCAGGTATGTGAGAGGATGAAGTAAAAACTTGACTATGCACCTTCATCACCAATATATTGGTATTATCATAGAGGAAGAAAACCAAGACAAACCATTCAATGTAAACATTTTACCGTTCATAATTTTGTACGACGTACAAATCTGTGACGAGTTACACCGAACGTTGCCTGTGGTACACAATTAGCAAACGCGAATTTCCGTCTAAAATCACTTCCATTTACATCGAGCCTCGCTTTCGATCATTTAATAATAATAATAATAATAATAAGTTTATTTAAAATTTAATAATATATGTTTATGTTATGTTGTCTTCTATAAATTTATTCTTCAATCCCCGAAGCTGAACTTGTTAGGGGTACATCTTATTTTTTGTTTTAGTATGTAAAATCATAAATATGCATTAAAAATCAAGTTTTGAAGTAAAAATGTTAATTTATAGTATAAATGCAGTTTTTTTTTTTGAAGAAATATATTACCTACAATAAAATTATTAATTTATAACTTTTAAGTAGAAAATATTTTCAAATTGTCTGTTTTTAATATCCATGTTTTTATTTCGACTTTAATTTTTTTAATGCAATAAATTTTTTTGTCCTATGGACTTATTTATTTTAGGTTTTATGGTTATTTCATTTTTATGACGTGTATTATGATTATGGTTTTTATTTTTAAATATATACAGGGTGTTCATTTGAAAACTTCCCACCTTTTTCTGCTTTAAATTGAAAATGTGGAAAATCGCTCGGACCCGTCGGTTTTTATTTCGAGGGGGACATATTTTGCGTATATTGTCAATCATGTTACTTCAAGCTCCTAGGAGGGAGGGGGGATAAGATCTAAATCTTAAATGGATACCCCTATTTTATATAATTTTTTTGGATTCTGCATAAAATTCTGAACATTTTTTAATAAAAGCATTATTAGTCTATACTTAACAGTTTCCGAGATATTTACTCTTGAAAAATGACATTTTTGAACTTTGACAGCGTCTAGCTTTCTAACTGTACGTCTTAGAGCAAAACGGCTTACATGTTCCTATCTTCGATTTTTATTATCTTTCCAATAGTGTCAACTTTTGGTTAAACCGGTTGTAAGAAATATAGTACAAATCGACGGGTCCTAGCGATTTTCCACATTTTTCATTTTAAAGCAGGAAAATCGAGGTGGGAATTTTTTAAATGTATATTAAGATGTTATAAATGTAAAGTTGTCTTCAACTTTCTTGTTTCTGAATATAATTCTTTTGAAGGATAAAGATAATCTGTATTGAATATAATTTTTAGAAACCTTTTTTGTAATATTTCAAATTTTTTAACTTAAGTTCTATTTATTCCTCCCCAACCTAAAATTCCGTAATTTAAATGAGTTTTAACCAACGCAAAAAATATTTCCATGTCTTACATTTAAAATTTTTTTAATGTTTTTAAAAATCGGTAGTAAACTTCTTAATTTTTTAATTAAGTATTCTAAGTGAAAATTTCAATTTAATTTACTATAAAAAAATAATTCCTAAATATTTTATTTTATTAACTTTAAAAATTTGAATGTCTTCATTTATTTGAATACTATTCATATTTCGTGGTAAGTTATTTAGGTGTAAAGTAAAAGGAATATAATTTGTTTTATTAAAATTAATTGTTAACAAATTGTTATCAAACCAATTTTTTATAATTTTGAAATCTTTTTTAATTTTATTATTCAAGTTTTCCCAATTTGTATCGGTATAAAAAATTGTAGTATCATCTGCAAAACTATGAATTTGTCGTACGTGGGATGTCTTGGTTTACTTAGTTTATGGTATTATTAAAATAAACCCGTATATTTTTTTTCTAAATGGCATTTAGTCCACTATTGATTAAAACATATTATTATTTTGAATTTGTTATAAGTTTGATGGAATTTGAAAGGTACAACTATTAAATATAATAATATTGTTATAGGTAACTCGGAAAACCCTCTAGAACAGCTTCCAACGAAGCTCAGCCTCTCGACCCGCACTACCGATTATGCCATGCGACAGCCCGCTCATGCTAACCACCCCATTTCCAGTTCGCTGAACGTCATGGGACCTAATCCGTTGACGTATCCCAAAAACTACAATCCCGATGGCGAAGTGTCGAGGGAGGTCCAGGTTAGTTTTTTCTGAATATTTCAATAAAATGAAACTGAATGAAAATTATTCATCTTTTGGCAATTAGGGAAAAAACATTTGACAGTAAATTAAATTCCTATGGTTGACCATAGAATACCATTCAACGCTCTATAGGTTTATTTGCAATAAAAAAAAAAAGGAAATTACATAGTATACAATCATGGACTTTTCGTTTAAAATAAAAATAAAACTGGCAGAACATTATTTCATCTTACTATTTTGCTAAACTTTTTGACTGAGACGCAAAATGTCAAGCTGTTATAGTAGCTACATGTCGGTATGATAGAAAATAACATACCGTGCGAGCAAAAATTATTTGCATCAAAGAGGGCCTTGCATGTAAGGACGTAATGCTAAGCCGTAGAGCTTAATACCTGAATTAACAATCAATCAGTTATTCCGTCATCTTTGACAGTCGTTACAAGTAATTTGATTCATCGCTAATTTTTCCAATTTCTTAAACAATTCACACAATGTGCTTTATGAAACAGCACAAAACATTCATGGTTGAAGCGTATTTTCGAAACGGGGTTAGAGTAAATGGTGAGTGTCAATACAATCCGGGTTTGTGCATGGACGATTTCCTAACGTTGCTTTTATTGCTGGGGATTTTTATCATTGCCTGAAAAGAACCGTGGCTGTGTTTAGGGAAACAGGTTCTATACAACACAAAAAAGAAGCAGGAAAACCATCTGTAAGAACAGAAGAACTTGTTGCAAACGTTCGTAAAATAATGCAAAAGAAGTGGGAAGATCTTATGAAACATGCAGGACCATTCTTAAGAAGCAGCTAAATTTATTTCCTTATAAAGTGCAAGTATTCCAAGAAATACAAGCTGCAGATTTTGAAAGATGCAGGAATTTGGCTAATTTCAGCAATTTATGTAATTTTTTTTTTTTTCTGTATATTCTTACTTTATTGTTAATTTTGTAAACAACAAAAATAAATTTGTATTTGTCTACTTATTTTATTACTCATTAGTTTGGCATATCATGTCATAATAGGAATTTGACAAAATTCTAACCTAGATTTGGTAAGATATATCGTCCCCATATCATTGTGATCTAAACCAAGTCCTACGTTTTTTAATCCAAGCCCTCTTTGATGCAAATAATTTTTGCTCGCACGGTACATGTCGGTATGTTTATAGAAAATAACATATTATTACACAACTGTTTACATTTCGTAGAAAAATAAAATTTATATTAAGGCGTTAATTAACTGAATCTTTGCATGCGTCATAGGTGCATAAAAGGTATTCTATTTTTTAGATTCAAACTGACATAAGTCAGCACAGTTCATTAAGAGATCCTCAACCCGGACCTAGTGGCAGTGGCATTGGTAGTGGTGGTACTTCGGTAAAGGATTCAGACTCACTCAATTTTCTAGAAAAAAAGAAGAGGATTATGCAGCCTTTTGAGAGCCTGCTGGCAGCTATCGGTAATAAAGCTAGTGGTAAGTTAGATGTTAGAGGAGCAGTATTGGTTGGAAAATGTCAACTGACAATTTTACGTCACTTTAGAACTACTTATTAGTTATAATAGACCATAGACCTTCGATCATTGAACTCTGTAAATATACTGTATTTTAAGAGTAGATTTCCCTAAAGGTTTTTAGATTATACAGACTAGGTCGAAAATATATACACAGCGTTGAAACGTTGTTTTTAAGCTCAGTAATCTCGTCATTAATAGATTTGAGATCGTTAACCTAACTTAAATCGGCGCATAATGTATATTGTGTATAGTAGCTATTATCTACTTCATAGTCGAGTTTCTGGTGTTCCTTAAGGCTTACATATTGGCCCTATTTTCTTTTTCCTTGTAATAGAATATGTCATATCGTACTTTAAAATGTCTGGAGTACGTTAATGATTCCAAATTTTATACCAAATTTTCTTCTAACTTAAATTATTTGCAATCAGATCTAGACAGTTTGGTTGACTGGTGTAAAGTAAAACTTTTACAACTGAATGTGAGCAAGTGTAATATTTTTCGTTTTTGTAATTCTCCGCCGAACCCTGTCTCCGAAATAGATAAGGCTAACCTGGTTATTGTCTCAGTCTCCCTGTCTTTACTAGAGATTTTATTCTTACACAAATGCACCTTATGGCTCTATATGGTGGCCTAGTTCTATCGTTACTTAAATAATGTTCCATTATATGGAGTTCCGCCTATCAATGCCACATCAAAAAATGCTATTATTGCAAAATATCTCTATTAAAACTCAGGCTTCTCTATCAAAACGAGCCATACAAAACTAGACTTCTCCTTTGTGGCTAGAATATTCACGCAGAAAACCATTACCAATCGTTTTGTACACACTAAGAAATGGTTCAATGTGCTGTGATGAGCTAGAGCCTGTTTTGTTTTTGTTTCTATCATTTTAACATATTTTCTGTTATTTTGTTTATATTGTATTGGACTTTGCTGCTGTTACCACTTTTAATTTAGCTTTAGGCATACCATTTGAAATGTTATTATTTCTTAATATAATGTATTTAGTAGTTCGTACTTAATTTTATAGGTGTTCAATTTTCGAAAGCATTGGCCGAAATCATTATCCTATTGAATTTGAGTCAAATTATTTTTGATATTATTTGGTTTTGATTAATTTTTTTCGCTTAAAACTGTTTGAAAACGTCAAGCCGTTTTATTGTCAGTTTACCTGTAATATATTTGTGTAAGATCTTCAGTTTTACCTTTTAAAAATTTTGGCCAGAACTGCTCCTTTAAGAAACGTAAGAACATTAACATAAAACAGCCATTTTATAGGTTAGTTAGTTAACTTTGTTTGATAATATACATATAGTTAAATTATTAGTAGTGTTTGTTAAAATATGCACTGGATAAGTGAGATAAATTTATAACATGAGACAACTTAAAATGGCTATTTTAACTTGGATCGCTTGACTCAGTGCACAAAAATATTCAAATTTCGTATTTGCCACTTGTCGAATTTACATTTAATTTTAATATTTAGTGCCGAAAGTCCCATGTTATGTCAATGTCATTTAAAAAATATATACTATATGGTCAACATCTGCACCGTATCACAGTAGACTTAATTTTCTGTAAACAAAAACTACTCTATTTTCTCCTGGTTCAATTAGTATAGGATTTGCAAATTCGCGAACGGCTCGGCGAGCTACATATTTAGTGCCGGTTAAGATGCAGAAACCTACTTTTCTGTTATGAGAAGTTATAAAAAAAACCTAGTTTAGCATAGGTTTTATCCTTTCAGCGATGATTTTACCCTCTTAAGTCCTTTGGCGCGAGATATTTGCTAATGATATTGGAGCTTTCACATTACATACGATACCCGGTTCTGGCAAGTGTGCAACGGGCCTTAGGGGTTTTTCTGCTGTTTGTGTCTTTTGACAAGGCAACTCTGGTGCTATATATTTTTTTTAATGAGTAGATATTCTTACGAACCAAGCAACTTAGATGCAGTTAGGAGTAACCAATATACTCGGTAGAGCTGTGATATGGGCCGCGACGTCCCGAGTTCGATTCACAGGACGTGTTAGTATACCCAAGATTTTGAAAGGTCCAAGAATGTGACGTGACACTGGCGGACTCGAGAACGACCCACTGCGGATACATCTGCCTTTAAGGGGGTTTATAAGCTAGTGCATACGCGTGGTTCGCTGTCAAAAACTGTACTGTGTCTGGCTGACTTTACCCAGACATTAAACAAAAGGGATATTCTATCAATTCATAAGTGCTTAAAGTAAATCTGTTAGAACTTTACAGTAATCCTTATTTTGCCAAATGTGTCATCAAATCGCAACAACTAACTCTATTTAACTTGCTACGTATAAGTAACTTTAGGGCAGTGCAACAACATATGTTTTCTTTTTTCAGAAGAGGCCATAAATGAGAAACCCCAAGATCTGTCGTCTAAAAACAGCTCGCGATCCGTTACCCCGGCTCCCCCCGAAGTCTCCCAGGCTGCTAGGCCACAAATTATTGTGTCTCCAAGAAAACCTGAAAGTTTGCTAGATCCTAATAGCCAAGAAATTGTGAGATGCTTTGAACAAGGAACAGTGGTAAGTGACCCAAATTGCTTTTTGTACCGGGTTGTGGTGGAGATAATTTTTAGCGAGTTCGGTTTTACCATGAGATTTATTCGATTATTCCGCGCCCGTTTAGTATTTTATAGGACCGAAATAAATCTGAACGTCGTTCGTTTATCATATCCGCTAGCAACTGGAGTTACATTTTTTAGTTTTTGTCGATTTTTAGGAGAAAATTTTCAAAAGGCAGAAAATTAAAGAATCTAACCATTGTTTGAGGGTAAAAATAAGCTCCTTTTCGTGAAATTCACCAAGTGAAGGCGAAGAAAAAGACGTTTTTATTTTGTGAAAGTAAAACCGGGGAGGTTATGTTTGTATTAATGATCCTTAAGGTGGAATTCGCAACGTCATTCCATCTATTGCCAACCTATAACCTATTTCGCGTTGCTTTTTTTAGTTTATTATTTGATTAACTAACATTTAAATAAAATCAATATCGTCGGTACAATATTTAGGTAATATCTGACATATTACAAAAATATCAATTTATTTCATTGCTAATTTTGGGAGAATTGTATAGTGAAAGAAGAATGACATAATAATGTTAAAAAAAATCTTACCCGATATTTTTCGCTATACAATTCTCCTAAAATATTTAATGAAATTCCTTGATATATTTAATATGTCAATTATTACCTATAAAATATGAAGACGATAATGATTTTATTTAAATTTTGTGTAAAAGCTAGAAAAATTAAATCAATATACGCGAAATAGGTTATAGGTTGGCAAGCACGTTGATACTCCCACCTTAAAATTTGAAACTGTTTTACTTTCGCCCACAGCTATCATTATCAAAAAATACATAGTGTGTAAATGGCACAAATATCTTCTATATTCTGGCGGTTTAGTCAAATTCATATTTATTGTACTTCACACAAATATGCATCCAACCAAATTTTTCGTTTAAACTAGTTTACAAATTTTTTTTGAAGATCGTTTGGTAAATATCAACGTCGTCTGAATCCTCCGTGATCACATGATACAAAAATTTACTTGCTCTCGTCTCATCTGCGATGTCAACCGAGCTCACTAAGTATCCGAATTTAAAGAAAATCGCAGCTGTCTATTTCCTTCCTTCCTTTTATTCGAATATGGCCTAAACTGCCAAGACTATTCTGACAAAGAACCTTTTTGTTGTGGACTCTTTTAGTCTCTTGTTGAGTTCTCCTAGTTACAAGGGGTTAGTCATCAGGCTTTATCTGGTATGTGAATGAGTATGCAGGAATTGGACATGCATGAAGTTTATGCAAACGCTCGGATTGAGGTTGTTTGAGTGAAATGATAAAACATATTTTATGGCTAATGTTTAAGGAAATGTCATCCTCAAAGCTTAAGGTTTCTGTCTCCAATAAAGAAATGATTAAGTAATGCTCGTAGAAAAGAAGTAGAAATAAATGATTGTAGCAATTATTTCTGGATAAAAGAGATTGTCGTGCATTGAGTATGGGTAGGCCAAACAGTGACCTCTAAGCTGGTTATTGAATTGGTCTATGTTATGCTGGTTATGTGCTCTTGCAAGAAACTGATTGGACAGCGTACCAACTGAGTTTGTTAGGGGGCACTTACGGCAGGCCTGTGCAATCGACACATGTACAAAATTTAACTTGTACGGTATAACCATAGACAATTTACCTTTAGATAAGCAGACAATAATCACGAAAGTGGCAGTTTTATGGCCTCGCGCATGTAAACATAGCTAGACACTATTAGTCATGCGCACTGCATCATTATCGTTTGACGAATGAAAATAGACTGGTCCGGGCTTTAAAATTTAAATTCTTGCCAAAAAATCGGAATTTCTTTTCAAACTTACCGAAAATACGAAATACCATCAGGTATTTTACCCCTATTTGGGCATAATAAAACTACAACGGCTGCTACTAGTACTAATCATTGTTTATATTCCTATCCGAGTCACTAAAAGCACACACACAATTCACTACACAAAAACTAGAAATCCGTAAATATTAAACACCCACAATCCACGATTGCTAAGCAAACTACAAGGATGATGGATGAAGGAATCCACAGAGAAACCTTAAAACATAACAAAAATGGCGGCCGAGCCGGTTCTGGAGAGTATCTTCACAGAGAAATAAAGTATCGTGAGCATGTCGATAAAGTAGGACAGGCTGATAACTGATAACACGAGGTTTGTGCGCATGCACGAAGGTGTCCAGAAGGAAGGCAGCTGACCGGCGAGTCATGCTCTCGGACGTATTTTTCACCCATAAAACGTAACTTTTGTTTGCGCAGGAGATAAGCTGTACGTATCTAAAGGTAAATTGTCTATGGATATAACGAATAAACTTTACGGTTGGTAAGATTGTTTGATGGGTTGCACAATGTTGCAATAATTGCAATGGTACGAACCCTAAGTTTCTATTGTACAAAACTGCCGCCGATCCAACCGGATTGTCATATGTATTGAGCTAGCAAACTGACAAATTGTTTTACCGATATACATGGTTGACAAAAATTATCCTTTCCTTGCGGTCTAGGTAATTACAAGCAACTTTTAAAGAATATTCCTATCTTTGTTTGTTTAAATTTCTATTCTGTTTAGAATAGTTCAGAAACATTTACCCATAAATATTACGTTCAATTCAAGCAATTTTTGCTATTGAAAAATTTGTTTGTTATCGGCATTTAAAAGTTGCATGATCTTAAGTTAACATTGAAAATAGTTTTTTGGACAGCAGGCACATAAAAGCTTAGTTGTGATCATAAACATGCTTTGTACCTCGTAACGGCTACATAATAGCCACGGTCGATACTTAAAACTTTCTATTGTGCACTTTTTGACGTCGGTACTCGGACTTGGTAGGGCCTTGGCCAAAAACCGACGGTTTGCAAAACCAAGGTTTTGGATGACAGTGACAACCGCCATTACATAATATTATTTAAATACTTAATTTAAGCGAAAATTGATAAAATCGATAGTAAAAAAGTGTTAGTCCAAATAATATAATCCTCTAATGTCGAAAAGACAATATTGAGTCAGTTATAAGTTGTTTATAGCCTTTATTAATGCGATTTGTATATCCCAACTAACCCGAACATTGCACAAATTAAAATCGAACATTTATAAAGTGAGAGAATATTGTTTTAAGATTGGCGTTTGAAAAATAAATGTTAAGTATCGACCCCCAGTTCTGTTAGGCATAGGACCAACGAATATTATGTTTCAACATTTTAATCCTGGTCTTTTTTTATAGTTAACAGCTTTCTCATCATTTCAATCCGGTGAAAGCCTTGAAGGTTGTTGTAGTAGCATATGCATGGATTCGTCCACTTCAGGATCATCAAGAAGTCCCAGTAAAAGTGTTATTGTCAGAGCGGGATCATCGATGGTAAGATTTAGCAATATTTTATTTTATTGTCTTTTTCGTGTGAAGTTTGCGCTAAATTATACCAAAAGACTGCGAATTTAAACAGAAATGATTAGAAACGAAACTCGAGGGTATTTACACGTTCAAATCATTTATAAATTAAAAATTTGTATTCTAATTCACTCTATTATTTTAAAAGAAAAAAAAAGCAAACAACACTTCAATAGAATAAGACATTACTACATGATCCTAACACCAGACGTTGTATAAATTATTATCAAACTATACCAGTAAAAAGTAATTTCTGAAAAAAATCGCTTTTTTATGACGGAATAATAAAATATAACAATCTCTCCAAAAAATATCAGAAAAATTAAAAAATTGGCAACTTGTAAAAAATGATATTTACTAAATTATATTATTTTTTACTATTTTTTTAATTTTATTTTATTAATGAATTAAATTGGATTAACTTAAAAGTTAGTTTGGAATAATAGTGGAATAAAATCGGTCCTCTAACTCGCTGTTTTCTGAGGGTGGGTGATGCAGAGGTAGAACCAAATGAAACCTATACCATCTCGTAGAGGACACTCTAGGGCATAGGAAATGGGAATCTACAACTTTTTTTTAGTAGGACCGAACTTTGAAAATGACCCTTAAGTGTGACTACGCTAGAATGAAAAAAACTACATTCTTTAAACATTAACCCTTGTATTCATTCAAGTATACAATCTAAAATTCTGATTTTTTGCGGACTTTTAGCTGAAGTGTGAGCGCTTCTAATGGCTATTTCAAATTTTCGAAAATGTTTTTAGTTTTTGAAAAAAAAAGTTAGGAATATAGAATTGTCAAAATCGTGCATCCAAAACTTTACCCTGCGGCGAGCTATGTGAATTATTTAAATTTTTTATACATATATATCGAGTCAAATGTAGTCAAAACATTGACAAAGTTTTAAAAAAAAATAAGTCGTTAGCTTCAATAGTTATAGAAATATGATTTTTTTTCCAAGAGACCTGGAATACGCTCGAGACTGCGACGTTGCGGAATTGTTCGTATATTTTGCTGCGTAATTATAAAGTCTATTCAGCCAGTAAACCTGTAAGATGGCCGACATGTCATATGACAAAAGTCATTGAAAATGCAAAAATTCATTTTATTTAGCTGGAATGTGACTTTTGTCATATGACATATCGGCCATCTTGCAGGTTTACGAAGGTTGGTGAACATCTTCTGCAAAAATAAATAATCTCAAGATAATAAATGTGTATGTTTAAAGGAGGGTTTAAAATGCTGCAGCGATTGTTCCTGCAAAAATTGTCTAGTAATATGTTAAGGGCATAGGAACTTGTCCAATATTTTGCCTGAAGATTTGTTGCCTAGAAACAGTTTGAATTAATTTATATTATTGACAAAAAGTGCCGGGCACTTTTTGTCAACAATATAAATTAATGAGTGCTGTTTTTAGGCAACAAATCTAAAGGCAAAATGTTCTACATAGTTCATATGCCCGAAACATATTTGATAGACTATTTCCTGAAACGTGAAAAGTACAATACCTAAAAATAAAAATAGAAAAACATGGTATTTTAAAAATACATATTTATTTCGAACAATTTAACGTGTTACAATTAAAAGTACAATTATTATATTTAATTATAGTCTGACTCGTAGATGGCGTGGTCTCCCTAACAGAATTATTTTCTTTAATTTGAACATTTTCAGCATTGTTTACATTTTCACCTCTTATTTTTTCGATAATTTGTTTGTGATGTTCTTCACCAAGTTGTAAATAGGGTCTAATGGAGCTTGTTGATGAGTGTCCCGTTATCTTTATAAGTTCTTCTTGTACTCCATTTTTTGCTAGCTCTGAGACCGCTGAAGCACGTAGTGAATGATTGGTAATTTTTTTTATTTTCAATATCCAGACCGACTTTTTTTGCAGTATTTTTCATCCATTTCGCAAAAGTATTTTTTCCAATGGGACTATTTTTATACCAATTTTTACTTACTTGCCAATTGAAATTTGGAGTAAGAAAAAACATCTCACATTTTATAAAATGATTACGTTTTTCCATATTATATTTCTTAAAAAGTCGAATTGGGCAGACATCTGGATTCTTTTTGTTTGAAACTAGCCACTTGGAATCGGTACATTTTTTGTTTCCGCCTTGAGCTGTTTTTGCGAAAATTGGGTTATATTCGATTCTTCCAGTTTCATTACCAAAATTATCATATTCTTTTTGAAAATAATTTATAAGGCACTTTACCCCCTTACCTCCCCTCCAGGCTAGCTCGTATGAAAAAATATAAAACATCTTTTTTATCAAACCCTCTGGCGTTTTTTCGTCGCACGAATTAACCAGGTTTAAAACATCATTATATGGTAGAGCCGCAGAACTTTGTTTCCTTTTATCTGGAATTGCTTGTAGCTCCTTTCTTTTGGCATTTCTTGCCTCCCTGGGTCCTTATTCTTGAAACTGGGGAACACTGTTCTCAGGAGAAATAAGGGCGGAGTTCTCACGCAACGCATGAAGCGGTATTCTTGATCACATGGGACCATTCACATCACCGATTTACGGGAGAGCGCGCTTCTCCTACTATTTTTGGTGGGAACGACCGATCCCATGCAATTCTAACCCCAGTATTATATTTACGTCGTAATAATATTTGACATTGACAAGTTTCATAATCTTACCTTTCACAATAAAGAAAAACCCGCACTAACAATCTCCGTCTCAATTTACCTTTAGATTTCTTTAATATTTTGGTAAAAAGTGGCGGCCCTTGCCTTGAAAATGATTGGCAACACTGTCTTATTACCTCCCCGCACGGAACATATCGTCTGCGTTCGAGAATACCAAATTTTACTAACTTATGTTCATAGGAGAACTGCCGCGGAAGGGAATGCTCCTTTGCGTGATGTGATCGTTCACGTTCTCTTACGCTCGAGAATTAGGACCCTGGCCGCTTTAAAAACGATATCTTCGAAAGAATTAATTTTTCTATTATATTCGTTAAAATATTTATCCATTAGTATTTTAGAAATAGTATTCCATAAATGTTTTACCGTCAACTCCTTGTAATCCATTCCATTCGATTTCCTCATACTGTAACCCAAATCTTCTTCTGAAGTTGTAGCGTTAAATTCATATTTCCGTTGGGAACAAAAATCCATGAATTGTTTCCACACATACTTTTTCGACTTCTTCGTATTTATTGAAACACTTTTTTCAACATTGGTTGTTATATTTTCCAAGGAATACGTTCCAAAACGCTCCATTTTTTATAAATTTAAAGTTAGCAACAACAAAGATTTTTAGTTAATAACAATGACGTTAAGATTTGATTTGTTTGTATTGTATTGTTGTGTCCTTAGCAACAAGAAAGATTTTTAATTAATAAGCTTGCTAGATAAGCAAAAATCTAAATAAATATCTACAAAAAGGATGGCCATGCAGGGAAATATTGGCGAATATTCGCCGGCTAACGGGCACAGTGTCGCTGATATTTTGACTATTTTCCTCCAATTTTTCATATGTGAACAATAATATTCCTAATTTAGACGATGATGACGAAGAAGAAACATTTGAAGTAAATTTCATATAGAACGATTTAATTACTTTCTCTACATTTACAGATTTTTTTAAATTTTATTTCTAGATGTACTTAACGCTAACGCAAATGATTTCCAGATGGTAGCTGCTAGCCGCCTTCAGCACCAGAGCACATTCCAAGGCTCTCAGATAAAAACTCACATTTTCATAACTATTAAAGCTAGCGACTTATTATTTTTTTTTAAACTTTGTCAATGTTTTGACCACATTTGACTCGATATATATGTATAGAAATTTTAAATAATTTACATAGCTCGCCGCAGGGTGAAGTTTTGGATGCACGATTTTGACAATTCTATATTCGTAACTTTTTTTTTCAAAAACTAAAAACATTTTCGAAAATTCGAAATTGCCATTAGAAGCGCTCACACTTCAACTATAAGTCTGCAAAAAATCAGAATTTTAGATTAATTGATTAGATACTTGAATTAATACAACGGTTAATGTTTAAAAAAACTTAGTTTTTTTTAATTCTAGCGTAGTCACCCTTAAGGGTCATTTTCAAAGTTCGGTCCTACTAAAAAAAAGTTGTAGATTCCCATTTCGTATGCCCTAGAGTGTCCTCTACAAGATGGTATAGGTTTCATTTGGTTATACCTCCGCATCCCGTTAAGTCACAATTTCACTATGGCTTTACTCCACTATAAGGACATTTTGAAAGTTAAGCGCATCGAGTCTAACACCATCGGCTGGTCGGCTGGCTGGAACCACAGTATTGTAATCAATCTATTGCCAATGGTATGCAACCGGCTACGGTTATTGCAATGTGAGGCCAATGTGCGGTTGGTTACTGTGATAGTAAGCAATATGTAGTATAAACACACATTTTCTGAACGCTAATGCTTCGATGCTAACAGAACCGTAGGTATTAAAATATCCTTAAAATAAATAAAATTTGGAAGTGCTAATACGTGTGTACACAATTGACTTTAGTGAACACATCACCAAACTTCCTAGAATATTGTCGCTTTCTGATGACCGCAGTTGTTTAAGTTTTTGACTGGGGACAGATACGAAGCATACAACAATAATAAATGTCTTTATCGTAATTAGTGTGTGTTATTGTCCGACCGAAACAAGATTTTCAGTTTCGGCCGAAACCGAAACCGAATCTTCGGCCTTAGTCTCAGTTTCGGCCAAAACCGAAACTTATTTATACATGTTAAAAATTTTATTGTATGCTGAAATTTAATTTATTTTATATAGGACAAAAAAAAAGTCGAGAGAAATCTATTTATATAGACAACACTGCCTACGGAACCACCCAAAGTTAGCCGAACGGTGCGCGACAATTCACGAACACTGAGGTTCGGCCAGTTTTTGGCCGAAACCGAACCTTCGGTCGGTCTCTAGTGTGTGTATTTTTTTGTACACAAAATAATTGTTTATTTATATCAAACTTTAGATGATTCGAAAAATTTAATTGACATTAAACGAAACAAAGTTTTAAAAGTTATTCCAATACTTCTAATAACTATTTTATTTTACATTTTAAAATTCTTAGACAAAAAAAATTCCAAAGGATAAGTTTTTTTAAATATCTAAAATATATCGGGTGTTGCGGCGCCAGACTGGCCATGGGAAATCCCATGTAAATTTTGCTGCCATCAAATATTGGCTCTCCTTTTAATTTTATATCAAAATTGTAGACTTTTATGAAGGTGCTTGTATAATGGAGCCGCACACCAAATTTTACTATTTTCTACTAGGCCAATTAAAAGTTTTTTTTAGAAAATACTGTCCCTAAAATTCTTTAGAATTAAATATGGCTCTGATACATAATATATCAATGAAACCGCCAGAAAAATTTATGATAATGTCAAATATTACTAGACGTTTTATTTTTTATTAGTTTTAACGTATTTTACAGTATTAAAAAAAAATTAATGATTTTTAATAAACGTAGTATTTTAAACAAAATAGGAACTTTATTTATTTCAACATTGAGACCAGACCATTTTTAAACAACAACTAATTTAAAGGGAACCTTAATGTTTTTAATCAGGTGCTTAAACAGTTCTTTGTTAACTGCCAAGCAATATCCTAAAGGTCCTAAAATTCTTCAAATTTTGATAACGCGCATTTTTATAAATAACGCTTTTAATGTGGCCCACAGGAAAAAGTCAAAAGATGAAAGATCAGGAGATCTAGCTGGCCAATTTATGGTAACTGTCCCATTTGAAACCAAATATCTCCATTCTTAGGAGCAACTCCCGATGCAGGTGTAATTTGATTTTGTAAAGGTTCCAAAAAAGGTCCAATAATCTGATGTTCAAATATGCCCGCCCAAACATTTACCTCTTGAGGGTACTTGTTTGTACAAATCTGTGATTTGGTTCATTGTTTAATGTGAAGGTACATGCATTTGACGGTAAAACAAACATTGCTTGAGAATTTCAAATCGTTATTTACCCATTCTAAACTTTAAAAACAAAACAAAAGTTTACTTACTTAGAGGGATGATATTTTGACTTACGTAGTTTGCGCAGTACTGTGAAGCTCATCATTATTTTGCTCTAGGCAGGTGCATTTATTAATTACAGTACCTTTACTCTCAAAATTAAGAACGATATTCTGGACTGTTGGAACGGGTCTGTGAGAAACGAGAACATTTCGGATACTCTCCGAGAAGTATTTTTCATGTAGAACCGCTTAATCATTGTTAATTTTTCTTGAACACTGCAAAACATGTTAAAAGTAATAAAAAAATAAAACTTCTAGTAAGATTTGACATCATAATTATTACTGGTTAAGGTATGTATATGTAATAAAGTTGTATTTAATTTTAATGAAGTTTACGAAGAGTTTTCTAAATAACTTTTAATTGGCTTATTAGAAAATAATAAAATTTGGTGTGTGAATATATCATACAAGGACCTTCAAAAAATTCCAATACTATTTTGATGTAAAATTAACAGGGAAACCAATATTTCTGTGTGGTCTGGCAGTGTTGCTCCCGGAGTAATATAATTTCTGAAATCAGCCAAATATTAATAGAGGGTTAGTTATGGATTAAAACACATGGTTGACTTATATGATTTATCTTATTGAATCCAACAATTCTGCCTGTCACTGTTTAACTTATAGTGTTCTCTTTTGTTATAAAAATAAATAACTGTTGTATTCAGAGTTCTTACAAATTCGGAATAGAAACACAACATATTACATACTATTAAAACTAATTGTTACTCATTTTTCAGAGCAATCCTCACAGCCAAAAATCCAACGAAGCCGAAATTTTGATGGATGTGCAACAGCCAGAGACGTTGGAAAACCAGGAAATATCGGCAAACGTAACTGTGGTAACAACATCTGTAGCTCCGGAAGTTTCTAAACAACCGACCATTGGACAATTGGTGTCACATGATTTACTACTTGGTAAGAATAAGAACGTTTATAGTAAAATCAATAAAAATTTGCTGATGATCGGCTTAATTGATAATCAATTAGTAATTATTTAAACTAATTTTATACGTTTTTTCCTTTTGTAATTTATGGATATGTTTTTTTGATGGGCTTTATTAAATGTGCTGCGTATTTTAGTTTTTAATAGTTTCATAAGAACTGATCTGCAATAGTTGCAAATAGGACACGTTCTGATTCATTATGTTTTATTTAGGCCGATGGAGACTTTCTTTGGACTTATTTGGACGAGTTTTTATGGAAGACGTTGGTCTAGAACCAGGCTCGATAGTATCAGAATTAGGTGGATTTCCTGTGAAAGAGGCCAAATTTAGAAGGGACATGGAAAAACTAAGGAATAATCAGCAGAGAGATTTGACTTTGTCAAAAATCGAGAGGGACAGAACTCAACTGTTAATGCAAACTTTTAAGGAATTGAACACCCAGTATACTAGTTACAATAGAAGGAATTCTTCATCACCGCCTTTAGCAGTAAATAGGTAAAGTCCTACATTCAGTAACTAATAAATAGATCGATTATATATCCCCATTGACCAAGATATTAAGATAAGTATTGTGGTTATATAAAGTAGACTATGCTTTTAATAAAAAAAATCTATCTTGAATACTTTCAATGTCCTGGTTTGAGTATTTCAGTAAATTATTTTCCAAATTACATTAAACATTATCATTGAATATCAAACTATATAAAAATGACGGATGTCCGAGAAAAGTTGACAACCCAGTTTTAGACGTCTTGGAGGTGGTTTGGCCGCCATTGTGGAGTTGATCGTAACTCTAACCTTAAATATGTCGTTATAATGCAGCGCCTCAGCAGCAGATGTCTCAAATTCATTGTCGTGGTGTTGCCGCATATCGTATTTTATTGGAATTTTTAATGATATAAGCATTTTTGATAGACAATAAAATAGGAGGTTCTCAATTCCAGCCGAATGTATGTTTTTGATAATAATATGTACGCTGATTACTCCGGGGTAATTGGACCGATTTTCACAATGATTTTACCGTTGCATTGGGTGTTAAATGTTAAACAAATAAAAGTAGATAAAAAGCAACAGCAAGTATAACTAAAATAGGTTTTATTTCGTCGAAAAATAGCAAAATACGTGATACACTAATACAAACAAACTGGATGTTTCTTAAGTAAGAAAGTAAAACCTACTTATTTTAACCATTTTGAAAAGTAGTAATAATTGCAAATTAAAACCAAGTTATACAAACAAACCGCACATCATTCAAATTTTACCCAACATATACGTTTTAGAGAGTCGTCATTTAATTCTGTTAGAAATAGAATACATGGCGGTCAATATGTCATTGTTTTCATGTAATTAACGTTGGGACGTCAAAAGGTTGAAAATATTGTAAGCTACAAAGCAATTAAAAATGGGGTCATTTTAAAATCTAGACTATACTATAGGTAGGAAAATAAATGTAAGCTACTTAAATCTAGGATAGGTGTAGGTACTTATGTGAAATCAAGTTTTACGATAAGCTATAAAAATAAATTTAAAAAACTCATGCAACAAGTCAAACAGACAGGCGGCAACAATGTTTTAATTTAGCAGTGAAAAGGCTAGTCGCTTTCTTTTTGGTGAACTCATTGTGCCATCTATGAATTCAACGTAGCAGATTTAGGAAATCGGCTCATATGGCCTTCTTATAGTTTGATATTTAATGACATTATCATTGCTAAACCTCTCCCGGTTGGCTCTTTGTTACCTTATATTCTTTATTACCTTATACTCTTTGTTAACTTATATTCTTTGTTACCTTATACTCTTTGTTACCTCATACTCTTTGTTACCTTATACTCTTTGTTACCTTAAAACCTTTTTCTAATCTGCGAAAAATATTTGGCAAATCCTTTACCTACCAATATCACGACCTATTTAAGGTTGAATTCTCAACGTCATTCAATCTATTGCCAACCTATAACCTATTTCGCGTTGATTTTTTGAGTTTATTATTTTAATAACTAGTATTTAAAGAAAATCAATATCGTCGGTACATTATTTAGGTAGTATCTGATATATTACAAAAATATCAATTTATTTCATTGCTTATTTTGGGAGAATTGTATAGTGAAAGAACAATGAGGGACAATGACATAATAATGTTAAAAAAAATCTTACCCGATATTTTTCGCTATACAATTCTCATAAAATAAGTTGGGAAATTCCTTGATATTTATTAAATATGTCAATTATTACCTATAGAATATCAAGTCGATACTGATTTTCTTTAAATTTTGTATATAAGCTAGAAAACATAAATAAATCTACACGAAATAGGTTATAGGTTGGCAAGCATGTCGATACTCCCACCTTAAGTAGTATTTTTTGCATACCTTTTTTGAAAAATTGGTTTAGGCTTTCGCGGACAGTCGGTGAGCTAGTGTAGTCACCATTCGGGTCTAAAGGCCGTCGTCGGTTGGAATTGCTTCCTAACGTTTCGCTAGCACGAGTGGCGAGCTTCTTCAGAGGTCCTTCCATCTCCGGTGCTGGAAGTAGACTCAACTTTTTTGAAAATAGCCTCGTAAACATTTATTTTACTTGTAAATCCAAATAGTTTCCCAGTAAATTAAATATCTTTTATATTCGCTGAGCATTTCCTTATGAATAAGTCAATATTTTTAACGTGTCATTTTGTGTCTACAGGGTCAAAGTGACATTTAAAGATGAACCTGGCGAAGGCAGTGGCGTCGCTCGGAGTTTCTACACCGCCATAGCCGAGGCAATCTTGTCTAATGAGAAGTTGCCAAACTTGGAACCTGCACAGGTGGATAACAAGTATAGTCAGTACAGTGTCCTGCAAAGGTTGGTAAAGTAAGCATTTTTTTTTTGTTTTATTTTTTTATTAGATTTTAGTATTTTTCTTTTTTTTTGTAGAGTTTTTGCGCTACAACATAATGTTGACATTAATAAAACATTATTAAACAAGAATTTAAAAAATTGGCAACTTAAAAAGAACAATTAAGGAGATATTTACTAAATTAAATTATTTATATTTTTTATTGATTTTATTAATCAATTAAATTGGATTAACTTCCTTTGTTAATGTTTTTTTTAATGATTATTTTCTATATTATTTTGCCATTTTCCATATACCGTTTGTCCCCAGAGTTCATGATTAGCTGAAAAAGACTAAAAAAATTATAGTTAAAACTTCATCTTTTGGGGTTCAGGCCTGCTTGGGTAGAAACTAATTTGTGTCATATTTTTAGTTTTGAAAAATCAAATCTGTCTTGGAAATTACAAAAATCTTTTTTTTCCACTAGTAAAGTGCTTTTTTTCGGAAATATAAAAAAATGTTATTAAGAAAAGCTGTTCAGAAATAAAAACTGAGTAAAAATGTATAATTTTAAAATTTTACCACCCTCCCATGAACATTTCTTAATTATCTTAATGTATAATAGACGCATGAAAATAAACCGATCGTGTTAAAGTTTTGCAAATTACATAATTTATTATTTTGAACAACTTAACGAAATTTTTTAATATCGTCAACAGAGGTGGAATGAAAATAACGCCTAATATCAAAGTAGGCACAGGACTTTCAAATTTTGTTTTCTTACACAGTTTTTGTTTCTGAACACATTTTCATAATAACATTTTTTCGTATCTCCTAGAGAAAAAAACACTTAACTAGTTGAAAAAATAATTTGTGTAATGTAAATTTCCAAGACATACTTGATTTTTCGAAACTAAAATTATGACACAAATTAGTTTCCACCCAAGCAGGACTGAGCCCCAAGAAGATGAAATTTTAACTTAAAAAATGTCACTCTTTTTTACCTATTCATTCATGCGTCGATATGGGAACACCTGTATAATGAGTTGGGATTTTGGCCGACAAAGGTAAATATTTCCGACACCCTCGAGGCCTGCCTCCCTCCACCCCGTCGCTGAACCCGAATATGAGTTTAATTATAAATATTTATATACTTTTTGTGAACTATTCATATACTAAACTTTAAACCAACAAAATATTAATGTTAACTGGCATAGTGTTTTGTCAGATTTGACCAATTCATGAATTTATTACTGATATAAATTCAGCTATGGTATACAGCAATACAGCTGTACTCATAAAGAAAAAGCGTACAACTTTAGAATGAGATGTGAGCTTTGCCCGTGTTATGACTTTGCTTTACTGCTTGTATTTGTTTTTTTTATGAATATATAATTAAAGTATTTTTCACAATAAATGGTTGACTCCGTTTAACTACCTGGGACGTTTTGCAAGAGCTCGGCCATAAAAATGCAAAATAAAGTGTCTGTCAGGGTCGGATTATAATTTGTAATTAAAGCAGATAATATTTAACTATCTTGTGCTTGCGATAAAATCTTTCAGTCTTTGTGTTTCTTAGGAAGTGTTCAAGTTGTGCTAGTCGATACCATTTAGGGTGAAAAATACTTTACTTATTCTTATAAGTAGAGAATAGCGCTGTAGGTTTGCATATTTCTGTTTTTTAGACTTAGACAGCGAGACCGGGAAGTTCTGCGTCGCTCTATCCCCTCGAGAGGTTCAGGAAGGAACCGCGATCACCACCGCAGGACAATGAGCGCGGACACAAGACCATTCGTACCGGCCGACAGCTTGCTGAACAGCGCCGAGGCGCCATCAATGCCGGACATATCAGCGGCAGTGGCCCATGGTGGGGCGGTCAATTCAATGCATAACGAACACCTAACTAGCCATCAACAGCAGCTGGGCGATAGATTGTATCCCAAGGTTTATAATTTGCATCCAACGTTTGCTTGTCGGATAACAGGTGTGTAATTTAAAGAAAATACCGATTCCTGAGAAGTACATAAATATGAAGCTTAGTACGAATCGAAAAATGCTTTACATACATTTTGTATTAAGGGTATTTGATTCGTCTTTATTCCATAATTTTATTTTCCGCGCGAAACTTCCAAAGAAGCCGATCTTCCTATTCTCTCTCCCCCATTTATACTCTGTGGTGGAAATGAAATGTTTGAAATAAAGATCGTAGCGGGTTTGTAGCTTCAGAATAACTTTTGAACCGACGAAGATACCATTTTTGTTTTTGGGCAGTCGTATAATATAGACTCGAATGGCGCTAACTTGTTAAAAATACCATATTACCAACAAACTTTTTAAAAATTATAAAAATAAAGTTTAAACTGAAATAAAAAACCAAACATCATGGAAACTATTATTTTAACGTTCTTACTTGTTTTACCATCACAATGCCAAAAACCAAAACGTTAAATATTTTTTAGTTTTTTTTTTATGAGGACTGAATTAGTAGTTGTGGCATTTTCTCCAACTCTGTTATACACTCAGAAAACTTATAGCTCTTCCTGCTTGCAATGTATCGCATTTTGCTTCGACGGCTTCTCGCCGACAACGGCCCTACAGATTAGTCCCAATGAACCTCGCATTATTATACCTACATAATTATATAATAATGTTGCTGTAGGTATAAAATAAATGTTCGCCAGCTAAAGCTAATGCAACCAAAACGGCCCTGTCCCCAGCTTTAGTTAAAAGGTCAATAGATTGGACAGAAAGCCTTACATCCTAACCGCTTTTAAGACTATCTACGTGCTTATCAAAGCTTAGATCACTAGTAAAAATTACACCCAAGTCATTGAAATGATCAACAGATTCCAACTTATTATTCTCTATGGAGTATGGAAGTTTTGCATTTGAAAAATCTCCTAACTTTACATTTAGACACATTCATTTCCAAACAATTTAAATTGCACCATTTAACTAAATTATTAAGATCTTCTTGAACAGCTATACAATCGTTGCTAGATCTAACAGAACAAAACAATTTCAAATCGTCAGCATACAAAAGAAGTCTGCATTTTTTAAATTGACCTACAACACTATCAATAAAAATTAAAAATAAGATTGGACCCAAGTGAGATCCTTGCGGTACTCCCGACAGAATACTTATTTTCCGTGACACTACATTCCCAAGCTTAACGCACTGTTTACGATCAGTCAAATACGACGTAATCCATGCCAGATATGGTCCACTGACTTCCAACTGCGAAAGTTATTTTTATACCCAAAATGACTTAATTTGCTTTTTCTAGGTATGTTGCTCGAGTTATCACCCGCACAGTTACTTTTGCTTTTGGCGTCCGAGGAATCTTTGAGGTCTAAAGTTGAAGAAGCTGTAGAAATAATTTTGGCCCTTTCACACTCTCATGCCGATGTGGGATCGGACGCACTATTAGGTAAAGATAAGATATGTTTTTAAAGAAGTTAATTCGCACAATTCGACACAACTAATAATAAAATATTTAGAAATTATTTTTGACAGTAAATTAAATTGGAATTTACACTTTTAATTAAGAAGTTTACTACCGAATTTTAAAAACATTCAAAAAAATTATTTTAAATATAAGACATGGAAATATTATATTACGCGTTAGTTAAAACTCATTTAAATTACGGGATTTTAGGTTGGGGAGGAATAAATAGAAATTATAAATATTACAAAAAAGTTTCTAAAAATTATATTCAATAAAGATTATCTTTATCCTTCAAAAGAATTATATTCAGAAACAAAAAAGTTGAACATAAGACAACTTTACATTTATAACATCTTAATATATTTATATTTAAAAATACAAACCTTATACAATTTAAAAACCAAATCATAATACACGTCAGGACAAAAAAAATTCAAATATTTATGTTTTTATTTAAACGATTATTTACCAACAAAAATTAAAAAATTGATTTCATTAAAACAATTTAAAGTCGAAATAAAAACATGGATATAAAAAACAGACAATTTGAAAATATTTTAAGAAATGCTTTAATTAAATAATATTGTTCTGAATAATTTATATTTATAAGTAATATTTTTTACTTAAAAATTATAAATTAATAATTTTATTATAGGTAATATATTTCTTCAAAAAAAAACTGCGTTTGTACTATAAATTAATATTTTTACTTTAAAACTTGATTTTTAATGCATATTTATGATTTATGATTTTACATACTAAAACAAAAAATAATATTTGCCCCTAACAAGCTCAGCATCAGGGGATTGAAGAAATAATTTATAGAAGACAACATAAACATATTTATTATATTATTAAATTTTTAATTATTATTTCTGTAGAAGAAAATAGATAATCCCCTCTAGCCTCACCATGCGTTGTTCGTACCGCACGCCTGATTAATCTGTTGTCCTTATTGCGGGCATCTAAACATTATTTACTCTCATACATAAAATATCACTGTAACTTGGAGTTTTCCAGTAGCGTATCCGTTTAGGAAAATAAGGCCGACGAGTGCCACTAATTCACTGAAATACTTGAGCGTTGTATGTATCTGAAAATTAATTTAGATTTGGGATTAAAATCACGATGATATTTGTTTTTCTCTTTCTGTCTTTAAAATTTATAAATTGGCGTTTTATCATCCTCTGAATCATTCATTTTTATTCGCATCTTATTATTTGAAGCTTCAATAATGCAATTCCATTGTTGTTATTATTAATTACATAGAATTATCCTTATAATATTGAAACTATTCAAAAATACATTTTGAAAATTATTTACGAAAAAGACCACCAATATTCTTCTGATTTACTATTTAAAGATGGCAAAATAATGGATATTAAACAAATATTTTCTTACAACATGTTAATATATATTTTTAAACATAAAAATAAAATAAATTATCTTAATCACACATATGAAACTCGTCATAATAGTACTATTACATATAAAAATAGAGTAAACAAAACAATAGCACACAAACATTTTTTAAACATCAATCCATATATTTTTTATATGCTACCACAGTCAATTGAAATAATTAAATTATTAAATAATTATAGAAATAAAATTAAAAATTGGATATTATCTAATCCAAGAGATATATTCGAGAACATGATTATTAAATAATATACCAAGTTATAATGAATAAAATAAATAAATATATATATATTATATACATAACGTATTGTATCTTCGTATACTACAGTAATATAAAATATACCAATAAAATATTGTCATTCGGTTAATTGAATTATAAAATATATTCTTGACAAAAATATTATATTATTTAACTTAAAACAAGTATTTTACTTCTGAGTTCGGAATTGATAGTTTATACAAAAAAAATTATATATCATCATTAAATGTCAAAAAAATATTTGAATAAACTTTGTTATTATTATTATTATAATTATAATTATTATTATTATTATTATTGTCTCAACAAAATCCTTATGTATTACAGACTCTACGTATCAGTATTATTTCCTTTCTTTTTTAAAAAGTAAACCGAAATATTGGAAAACTCTTAATGCACTCTATTAAAGTAAAGCAGGGCAGAACCGACTCTGCTCGGAACAACCGTCTCGGTACAATTAGAGCATTTTGGTACACATGGTATTAACGCTGACATCGCGCTCACCGACCGCAACGGAACGGTTGACCCGTATCGGCAAGCTTCCAATATTCCAGAGGAGACAGGGTTAAGGGGGCAAAAACTACCTAACAGTCCTAGAACTTACGATCATATTTAGTGTTTGTATCAATTTGCAACATGTTTGTGTAATGATATTTTGCCTGACACAACTCCTCTCACTGCAATTGCCCAAATCGTTTTAAATATCGTCTGGGTCTCATCGTGCCGATATGTGGGCTGGCGGACGCTATCGTCTCTTCGTACTAAACGTGCCAAGCGGACCGTTCAGAGTCGATTTTGTGGGTTTTAGGCTTAAATTATTCTTGCGATAATAATAATGCATTTTCAATTATTAATTTATGCTGTAAAAATAACCTTTCTTGTGCTAGCCCAGTAATCATATTTTAATTTGTAGTCCTTAGTACCTATTTCATATTTTTTTTGCTTTAGTTTTTTAATTATTTTGGTTTTGTTTCAGTTAATGGACTGATTCTGTAACGAAATTTACATTGTTTATAAGCTTACATCGACGATGAGTATGACAACTAGCTGACGAATCTGCCATATTTATATTCATTCTAAGAGCAGCAACAACCTTATAAAAATATAATTTGGTTACAGAGTCACACCGCTAAAGCCATTTACTTAGTGCATACTATTTTTTTTTATGTTTTAGTTTTTTGTTAATTTGTTTTGCTTGTTTTCCTTCTTGTGTAGAACTAGACGTTTTTTCGTTGAACGAACGTGGTTCGAGAAAGAGCTCCAGGGCCGTCAACTCGGATAATTCTGTTACAGAAGAGGGAGCTCCAGAGGAGGAGGACAACGCCCCACTTTTCTACTGCCCTGGAAAGAGGGGCTTTTACGCGCCCAGGCAAGGAAAATCTACATTCGAGCGGCTGAATGCATTTAGGAATGTAGGAAGGTAAGGGTGGTAATAAACGTGTATTAAATAAACAGGCATAGTTAAAATTATGTAATAAATTTAAGCGAGATAAGTTTTACAACGTACCTGTCTAAATCTAAACTATAATTTTATTGTACAATGTTTTTTTGCTAGCCATATTTACATCAAGGACGTAAAAGTTTTTTAAGAAATCAGTTGTATCTCAAGGTGACATCACTCTACAACAAGACTCTTTTTAAGATCCTATGTGGCCAACCAAATTTTATTATTTTCTAATAAGCCAGTCAATGAAAAGTTATTTCGTAAAATTAAAAAAAAAACGGCTCTGATACATACCTCAATGTACAACCAGTAATAATTATAATAGCCCGGGAGGCTGCGTTGCATTTTTGATGGTGATTTCAGGTAGCTTGATTTTGTGTGTATTCGATAGTCTAGATATAGCTAGCAATCGTAACAAGCGTCAGCGGTCAGAGGCGTGGTCTGGATCTAGTAAGAAAATGTCAATTATGTCAAAAAAAATATCTAAAAATGATTTCAGGTCGTTCAGCTGCAAAGATAATGGGGGATTATGCGTCAGCTGCCTATTCAGGGTCCTGCACCTCACTTATTAATTAAGTTGATATTTTGCAGACCTTACCTGTATCTTGGGGCGCATTTTAGGAAAATATTTTTTTTCATACAGGGTGTTTCAAAAAAGTGTGACGTCATAAGGATGTATTTTTTTAGATTACTTGCCATATATTTTCTTACTTATTTGGGTGCCTCCTATAGTTACCTACATACGCCTAAAATTTTATTGAAATCGATTCAGTATTATAGGCGAAAAAAAATAAAAACTAAAAAAATATCAGTTTCACCACTGGTTTTAAAAATTATTAAAAAATAAAAATAATGCTTCGTTAATAAAATTATACAATAGTACCTTTGTATAATTTTATTAACGAGTGAGGTGTAGGACCCTGAATAAGCAGCTGACGCATAATCCCCCAATATCTTTGCAGCTGACTTTTAAAATTTATTGTCATATAAACATTTGCTGTACAAATTTTCAAGCTACCTGAAATTATTTTTAGATTTTTTTTTTACATAATTGACATTCTCTTACGCCTAGGTCTACCGCTACTTGAGCAGCTGACGCTTAAATCATTAAATGACTACCCAATAAGAATTACTTGTGATAAGAATTAGATGACTTAAAATGACTGTCATTTGCAAAGCTGTCTCCCGGGCTATAATATTAAATGTTGCTAGACGTTTAATTTCTTATTAGTTTTAAAATGTTAATGTTATGTACCTTAATATCTACAAGCTTGAACATTTGGTTTCTTTGTTTAATGTATAGGTAAAACAAACATTTCGTCATTGCGTGAGATTTTCTATAGTTATTCACGCTATTCCATAACTTTAAAACAAAATGTTGCTTTTATATTTCACCTTTTTTCCCTTAATTCCTGATATTTTTGTGAGTGATGCTTTCCTACAGCTTTGGCTATGACGCCTAGTACTAATTCCATTTGCTTCTACATGGAGTAAAAGTTCCAAATTTGTATTATTTTATTGTACTCTGTCATCGTCACTATTTTGCTCTAAGAAGTTACATTTATTGATTACAGTACCTTAACGTACAATATTTAGGACTGTTGTTTTGCTTTGAATGGGTCTGTCAGAAAAACCACCATAATTATTACTTGTGGTTTTCGATGACATGAAATATTTTATTTCTAACAATTATATTTTTTTAGGTTATTAGGTTTATGTTTGTTACAAAATGAGCTATGTCCAATATTTTTAACGAGGCACGTGCTAAAATCTGTTTTGGGACGACCAATTAAATTCCACGATTTGGCCTTTTTCGACCCGGTAGTTTACGAATCTCTAAGGCAGCTGGTGGTCGATGCCGAAACTAAGGATAGCAACAGCTTATTCTCTGCATTAGATTTAAACTTTACGTAAGTATAATAAAATTAATCTGATATTGTATGGCTTATCTAACAAATAAACCGTATTTTACTGGTTTGTTAAATATATACACAATAACATCATTAGTTAAAGAATTAAAAATTAATATAAATGAGACTGTGCAAGTGTAGAACCCGTTTTTCTTGTAATATCGGTGTATTAGATAAAAATGCTTATACCCTTTGCACAAATACACCCAACATCAAAAGTCTTTGACCCATGTAATCATTTTACTGTATTATATTGTATTTGCTTTATGTTTATTGCGTTTTTGTTGCTAGGCAAAAAAGTTGAAGTATTTGGTGAATAACCAAGATGATAAATATTGACAGATAAAATATTGTTGATTTGTTATAAATTTTTAAAAAATATTGGTCAGTTTTATTGAATATTTAGCAAAGTAAATTTCATAATTTTCTTTCGAAATAATGCCAGGACGTGAAATTTTTAATTTTGATAGGGCAAGAATGATTGCTCTGCATGATGCTGGAGATTCTAATCATCATATACACAGAATGTTAAACATTCCAAGATCGTCAATTGTGCGAATAGTTCAAAGATACCAAGGCTTTGGGACAGTGGAAAGAAGACCACGTAGTGGGCGTCCTGGAATAACACATGAAAGGGAGGATCGGTATTTGGTTCAATATGCACGTAGACATCGAAATGCTTCAGCTCCAGCCCTTAGGGCTCACTTTCAACGTACGTATCGCCGTGTTATATCGACCTCTACAGTTAGAAGAATACTTCATCGTGCAAATATTCGTACGAGAAGGCCTTTAAGGGTACCTACTCTACTTCCACGACACCGAGCTGCCCGCTTACATTGGGCGCGAGAGCATAGCGAATGGCTTTTGCGGCAGTGGCGATGGGTCATATTCACAGATGAAACCCGAATTGGACTGCAGAGTGATGAGAACAGGCAAAGGACGGCAACGCCCGGCCGCATATACAGTAACAGCACGCGGGCTAAAAAATCCGACTTTCCGAAGTCCTGGCTAGTAACGACACTCGCGCTAGCAGCAGTTACAGTAATAGCACGCGAGGTATAAAAAGGTATATCGGCAATCGGTTTGTTCGTTGTTAGCAGAGCATTTTTTTAAAAATCCAATTCATTTCATAATATTTCATAAAATATTAATTAAATTTTAAAAAAATGCTCTGCTAACAACGAACAAACCGATTGCCGATATACCTTTTTATACCTCGCGTGCTATTACTGTAACTGCTGCTAGCGCGAGTGTCGTTACTAGCCACCACTTGAGGAAGTCAGATTTTCTAGCCCGCGTGCTGTTACGCATTCTGCTGTCTAGCACACGTGCCATTATGATTTCGGCGATCCGAGCTGAAACGAAGTTTCTAGCCCGCGTGCTGGTACTGTATATGCCGCCCGGCCACATCGCGCAAGAACGGTTCATGAGGTACTTGAACAAGGACATATTACCCGACTAGATTGGCCAGCTAACTCGCCGGATATTAATCCGATTGACAACGTGGGATTTTGTCTCTAGAGCAGTTCACAATCGCATTAACTCACCCCATAATGCGGAAGAGTTAGTTGCAGCGGCAGTAGAGGAATGGAACAATATTCCTCAAGAAACGATCAACCGCTTAATTATTTCAATGCATACTCGTGTCAATATGCTACTCAGAAACAGGGGAGGTCATACTGACTATTGATTGATGTTAATTTTGGATAAAAAAATGTTTTGTCAATTTTCGTTGCAATAAATTTACTTAAAAATTGCAATATTTTTTGTTATGCTGTTTCAATAATTCTTTAAATTTTTTAAAAATATTGTTATTGTGAAAAATACCTTCAGAAATAAACATACTTTAAAAAACATTCACTATTTTATTTAAAAAGAAACTAAATTACAAAATACCGGTGGGGTCCAAGACTTTTGATGTTATGTGTATATTAAATAATGATGACCTTTTATTGTGACATCAATGACTTTGACAAAAAGGATTTATATACAATCAAAGTAAATCAATAATTAAGATAACCGAACTACTTTGACTGAAATAAGCGTTTCTGCCGATCTCTTTTACGTCACAGTCGAAACTGCTAATGATTATTTAAAAGCTTTGTTCGACCCGACAATAGACTTTTATGCAGAATACAGATATAATATGTGTTCCATTTAGAAATTATCTAATTATATCCAATAATAAATAATATAGCAATAAGGCAGATTTAATTTGAAACATCATTTTTCCATTGTAGGATCGACTTAGGTCCTGAGGAAGGAGGGGGTACAGTCGAAATAATTCCCAGCGGTAAAGATATTGAAGTTACATCCACTAATGTCTATGACTATGTCAGAAAATATGCCAAATACAGAATGATTAAGGTTCAGGAAAAAGCTATAGAGGTATGAATTAACCTTGTTTAGTAAAAAACTACCCCATTGGGCCAATGAACATTTGCCCAAAGGGTATCTTAATCGACAGATGCACTATACACAATAATTGTTGTTCAAAATTAAATTTCTCCATGTAGTTTTTAGAGTTTGTTTTGTAGTTTAAGTTATAAATACTAAAATAGTAAGAATCTTTCTGTTGTAAAATTTAATTGCCTTCGGCATGGGGTAGTTTTATGATAGGTCGGTACTTTCCCATTCTAGGTAGAAGACAAAGTGACAAATATTCACCCGAACGGTCGAAAAACATTTTCCATCAAAAAATACGGTCGATTTAGTTTTAAAAAAGCTCACAGCTTTCGGTTTCGCCCTGTACTACAGGTTATATTTTTTTGTTGTACTCACTGTACAATTTAAGGGACTAATTTTTTTTTGTGGTAATTTTTGGCAGATACTCTTGTCACTTAACATCATAATATAATCATTTTACTGTATTATATTGTGTAATATCTGTCATTTACCATTGATTTTCATTTGTTAAGCGTTGTAAATATATTTGTGTTCCTGTTACCAAACTAAAGTGTTTCTCATCGCCCCACATCCTATGGTAATACAATCGAAATAGTTTCTGGTCCTTCGAGATTGAACGTTGCTGCTGGGTATTCGCCAACAATTGTAATATTTTTTTTTCTTGTAGAGTATTCGTACAGGAGTATTTGACGTGCTACCAGAAGGATCCCTGGACGGCCTCACAGCTGAAGACTTAAGACTGTTACTGAATGGCGTGGGCGATATTAACGTGTCAGTTTTGATTTCTTACACGTCGTTTAATGATGAATCTGGAGAGAGTAGCGAGAGACTTGTTAAGTTTAAACGGTGGCTGTGGTCTATTGTAGAGAAAATGACCCATATGGAACGGCAAGATTTGGTATGTTGAATTTTTTAAATTGTAGAATAAACTTATCACTTACATGCCCTAGATGTCTGGTTCTAGATTTTAAATTTGGCCACCATCAATATCTGCGGCTAATAGTTGTTATTCTGTCACCTAATTTGTAAATTAATAAGTATGGCCATTGAATATCAAACTATAAGAAGGCCATATAAGCAGATTTCCTAAATCTGCTACGTTAACTTCATAGATGGCACAATGAGTCACCAACAATAAAGCGTCTGATGCAGCCACTAACGACAAACCTTTTCACTGCTAAATTAAAACATTGTTGCCGCCTGTCTGTTTGACTTGCTGCATGATCCTCTCCCCACTACCATAACCACACCGTCACGCGCATCGCGGTGCCTGGATTGCCTTGCACTGGCATAATATATCCAAACGAATGACAGACTCGCCGCCCCTGAAAACTAATATTGGCGTTCCACAGGGCTCCGTTCTGGGCCCTGTGTTATTTTTATTATACCTAAATGACATTGATTTTGTGGGACAGGGGGCTCATCGTACGGCTTTTGCCGATGATGTGTCATTCCTGGTTTCAAACAGGTTCTCGAATATCTTGGAGCAGATGTCAAATGGTGTTCTGTCTGAACTTTGTGCCTGGTTTGGGGAGAATTCGATGTTACTAAATGTAGACAAGACCCAGTTTGTTAGATTCCATAATAGACAAAAAACGGATGATAGTATTAATTTATTTATTGATAATAAATCCTTGTGCCAAGTTCAGAGCACCAAGTTTCTTGGTATTCATCTTGACGAATGTTTGACATGGAAGGTACATTGTGAACATGTTATGTCTAAACTTAATTCATCCTTTTATCTGTTTATAAATTTAAGATCTATGTTAGGTAAAGAACACCTAATTATGTTGTACTACGCATATGTAGAATCGTACTTAAGAGATGGTCTGACTTTCTGGGGTACTTCGACCCTATTTAAAAATATTTTTGTAAAACAAAAAAAAATCTTAAGGTGTATAGCAGGTGTTCCTAATCGGTATAGTTGTAGAGAGATTTTTTAAAATTTTAATATACTACCTCTTCCTAGCTTATACATATTAGAATTAGCAGTGTTTGTCTTCTGTAATAAAGGTCAATTTGTACAAAACAGGGATGTGCACGGTTTTGATACAAGGCATAAAAATAGTTTTCGTGCTCCGCACTCTAGAGGATTAGTAGCCTATAATTCTCCTAAATGTCTAGGTGTTAGGGTCTACAATGTTTTGCCCGAAACAATTAAAGATTGTAATAGTATACAATGTTTTAAAAAGTCGTTAAAATCATTTTTAATATCTAAATGTTTCTACAGTTTGGATGAGTTTTTAATTGTCTGTCTTAACGCTTGTACATGTTTTGTTTATATTGCGTATTGAAATGTTTTGTTTGTTGTTCATTTTTAGATTTACTACCTGACTATTCCCCTACAATTGTAAATTGTCTTTGGGAAAATAAACGATTTGATTTGATTTGATATCGTCGTCTAAGTGCAAAAATTCATTAAGTCAAAATTGACAGTTTTGAGTCAAACCCAGTTTTAAGAAATGGCGGAGTTTAAAGTGATTTATTAAAAAAATGTGCAATAATGTTATTCCTACGAAGTTGTCATGTGCATATATACAATATTTTTACAAAATAGTATTTATTATATGCACAATTCATTAAGTGACTTAGTGAGTTTTCAACCCAACCATAAATAGCAATACTTGCTGTCGCTTTTTAACTACTTTTATTTGTATAACATTTAACACCTAATGCAACGAAAATCATTATGAAAATCGGTCCAATCATCCCGGAGTAATCAGCGTACATATTATTATCAAAAACATACATTCGGCTAGAATTGAGAACCTCCTCTTTTATTGTCTTAAAAATGCTTAAACCGTAAAAATTCCAATAAAATACGATATCGACATCACACCCGTGAATTTGAGACATCTGTTGCCGAGGCGCTGCATTTATAACTATAGATTTACGATCAACTCCACAATGGCGGCCAAACCGACTCCAATACAGTCTAAAACAGGGTTATCAAGTTTTCTCGAAGATCCGCTATTCTTATAGTTTGATATTCAATGGTATGGCCAATCTTTTTAATTTTATAGCAGAATATACTTTTTACCTTATTGTATTTTTTAGATGAAGTCGTTAAACGGTCAACATTTTTGCTAATTACCTTGTTCCTTATCGGGCGTATTTTAGATGTTAATGTTTTTGAAAAGAAATAAACATAAATTTGATCATACGCACGCCACTGGTTGTATTAATTTATTGAATTTTAGTGTATGCCAAATCGACTTCTCATAATAATATTAGTTTTGAAATAATGTAATCGCTAACGGTACTTTACTCTTTACATTATTATTTTAGAACCCCTATAAATCCGTACGCCAATAGGTTAACTAACATTTTAACCAATAGAAAAGTTCGCCCTAGGATCATATACAGTGTGGTTGTTTAAATGTGCAACATATGGGAATTTTTTTATTATCGATTTCTCAGAAAATTTTATTCTTGATAAAAAAGTTGGTGCATGTTCGATAAACATATTAGGTGCACTCGGAATGGTTGCAAGTCAAACGGCGTACAGGGTAGGCCAAAAAATATAAAACTTGTACAAGAATAAAGTACCCCTATTTCAGAAAATTCAGCATGTTATTAGGAAAAGTTGTTTAGAATTGCATAGATTCAAAAACGTGACCTCCTAAAATAAAAAAATAAAAAAAATTTTTAAAACAATAATTTCCCAAAAAAATTTTTTTTTAAGGTTCACCATAAAGACCTTCATAAATTAATCAAAATCAAATCAATTTCACATATTATCTTTGTTCAAATTCAAGCATATTCGTAAACTTTACTTGCATTTTTAATTTATTAATCAATCACAAACTTCATGTTTGTTGCAACGATTTTAAACACAACTTTAAAATATCCTAAAAATGTTTCTAACAAGATAAAACATTCATTATAAGTGGAAATTTGACCCATTTGTCTTTTATTGCAATTATTTGTAATGGATTATTATATTTAATTATATACAGTGTGGTTTTTTAAGTGTGCAACATATGGGAATTTTTTTTATTAACGATTTCTCAGAAAATGTTATTCTTGATAAAAGTTGGTGCATGTTCGATAATCATATTAGGTGCACTTGGAATGGTTGCAAGTCAAACGGCGTACAGGGTAAGCCAAAAAATAGAAAACTTGTACAAGAATAAAGTACCCCTATTTCAAAAAATTCAGCAAAATGTTATTAAAAAAAGTTGTTTAGAATTAAAAGTTATGTATAGATTCAAAAACGTGACCTCCTGAAATAAAAAAATATATTTTTTTAAAAAACTAATAATTTCCCAAAAAATTTTTTTTTTAATATTCACCATAAATACCTTCATATATATATATTTTTGTTCAAGTTCAAGCATATTTGTAAAAGTTACTTGAATTTTTAATTTATTAAGGAATTACAAACTTCATGTTTGTTGCAACAATATTAAACACAACTTTAAAATATCCTAAAAATTATTTTTAACAAGATAAAGCATTAGTAATGATAATATGCTAATTAAAAAACCATCATTTAAAGTGCAAAATTTTTATTTTAAATGTTAATTAAAAAATGTTATTCTTGTAAAAGTTTTATATTTTTTGGCCTACCCTGTACGCCGTTTGACTTGCAACCATTCTAAGTGCACCTAATATGATTGTGGAACATGCACCAACTTTTATCAAGAATACAATTTTCTGAGAAATCGTTAATAAAAAAAATTCCCATATGTTGCACACTTAAACAACCACACTGTATAATTAGAGGCTAAAACCATTAATAATTTTTTTAAATTTTAGGTTTATTTTTGGACGGGCTCGCCGGCACTTCCCGCAAGTGAAGATGGATTCCAACCGATGCCATCAGTAACGATTCGTCCTGCAGATGACGCGCACCTACCCACGGCCAACACTTGTATTTCACGGCTCTACATACCCCTTTACAGTAGTCGAACTGTCCTTAGGCAAAAATTACTCCTCGCTATTAAAACCAAGAATTTCGGATTTGTCTGAAGAATTTGTTGTTCTTTTTATTGTAAGATACCTTGCATCTAGAAACTTGTTTAATAAATAAAATATTGTTTCGTACTTTAGAATACTGTTTACTAAATTTTGAATGTGATGTATTTATTTATAAGATTTGAACAGTGATAAAGGATTGTAAATAGTCTTTTTTGGCACGTGGGTAAAGTACGGAATTCTTTTTTTTTGTAATTTTTACTTCTCACTGTGTTATTTTGTTATTTATTTTATAAATGATTATAGGTATATATACTATAAAATTTAGATTATACAACAAAAACTTGTTCTAGGTTACTTTACAACTGCAACAATATTTCTTTAACGGAGTAGCTTTGAATTAAAGAGATCCTACTAAAATTGTGCATTTTATTTACTGGTGACCTTACTAAACCTTGGAGTTACGGTTCAGAATTATTTACTTTAACAAAATTGACCAATAGCTCGGCACTTTCGTCACTAAGATAACCTAATAGACCAGGGCCAGGCCTTTGAAAACGGTAAAAAGTTTTAAAAAAAATAATAGAATGAAACCCATTGGAAAAGGAAGAGAATATAACAAAAATGAAAGGAAAAATAATTTGCGGGCGATCTGAGGTCGGGAAGTGGAAAGGGGTGAGTTTTTAAGGGTAGAAATAGTATATTACGTACCGAGGTGGAAAGTGTTTCATTACTGTCGAGAGATTAGATAGTTTACCGAGACGCGAAGCGTCGAGGTAAACTATATCTCTGAGACAGTAATGAAACTTTTCACCGAGGTTTGTATACTATTTTATTTATAACCACATCCACTTCTTATAATTTTTAACTTTAAAAATATTATTAAAAGAAAAAAAAATGTCATTTTGAAGTAGTATTATAAAAACCCAAGTTTTTGGTTTTTTCTTTTGCAAAAAAAAATTTTTTCACGAAATTGAAAACCTACCTTTTTATGTCCCGAACACACTGTAATTTTTTTGATTTAAAATATTTATTTTAAGTACTTTTTCAAAAGTCAGTATTTTGTCAACGGTGGGTTTTCGGTATAGGAAACAGCAACTTTACTAGGTTTGATCTATAGAATTCGAAAATACTATAAAGTATGTGTGTATATATACAAAGTGTATGTGGTAGCATTTAACTTAACATTTTTTGCGTTTTGATTTTTTTCTATTGTACTCACTAAATAACTAAACTATGTTTTAAGCAAGGTCAAACAAACCCTAATCAATCTACAAAATTTCATAATTCCCCGTCAAGAGGTTTTAAGCCAACAAATCGACGGGACTGAAATGGTAAACATGTTTTTTGTGATGACGTCCCACGTCTGATATCTCAAAATACTTTCTAGCAAGTAAAGTAAAAATATACATAAATTTGAAAGGCCCTAAAACAAATTAACTACCTTAAGGCGATTTTGCTGTTTCTTTGATAAAATTACAAGATAAATCTGAGGGACAAAATCTAATATAGACACTGTCAACGTTTTTGAAAAGAGGTATCTTTTAAAACAAAACCTTAACAAAAAAGTACCAAAGGATTCAGTGGCGTACCGAGACCTGAACCTTGGGGGGGGGGGGGGGGGAAATAACGCTGGTAACGTGCGTATCTGGATCTATAGATTACGAGTATATAGTAATATAGGTTACCAGCCATTATCGAACCACCATCTATTTACCGTTTATAGATTTCCTCATAAACCAGCTAAAGATTCCATTAGGTATAATGAAATAAATATCACTTTTAAGGTGGATGTAACATCTTGAAAAAAATTTATTCCGTGTAGTATATCCCAATTTTTTGTCTTTTGCGGGCATTGCAACCCATTATAAATGAATTATAGGTGGCCGCTACATTAACAATTATAACTTTTTTTATATTTACGGCAATAGACTTGGTGCATTTTGCATAATATATTTATAAACTTCGCATTCTTGGCAAAGGCTATGGGGGGGATATATCCCCCCCCCCCCCCCCGTAAGTACGCCACTGAGATTTCCCAGATTACATACCAAACGCTACAGTTTAATAATTTGAACAAAACCGCATGTTTTCCATGGGGGTTAATTTTAATTGAAATACTTTTTTTATGAGTACCTATGTATTTAGTTTTCATTCAGTCTACTTTTAAATCTACGAAATATGCACCAATCTTTAATCGCTTTTTGTTTTGTATTTGAAAAGTGTTTGAAATTGGACACTTTTACGGTACTGATACTCGTTAAACTTTTAGTTCAATAAATGAAACGCTTTTAGTTAGAAAGCTTTCTTTTTGAAGGATATACTTTATAATGTAAAATAACATTTCAGTACTAATTTGTGTCCAGCAAGGGAAAATATATTTTTAAGGAACAAACACGTACTGGAACATAGAATTGTTAAATTTCGGATGTACAGAAGAACGGACTATCAATTTTTTAGACAGTCCGTTTACCCGAATTTCTAGAACATGCCATGTTGGATATCGGCGCCCTACAAAACAAATCGCTTTGTAACATTCTGTTTTATCAGTGTTTCTTTTCGAACTAACGTTTCACAATATTCCCTGGATATTATTACTTATTCGAAATTTTATGTTTCATAATGGCTTAAACAAAGAGGGAAGCTGGCCATTTGGTTTTAACCAGCGCCATAAAACACACACACACATAATGGCTACTTAATAAGTAAGTAGCTATAAATTACTAAAAATACTTATAAATTACTATAAATTATTTATAGTCTTAACTAATTGTATGGTGTATTTAAAGTTGGGAGCATAGGAAATGTTTTGGGATAGAATAATACGTGCAGCCGTAAAATATCTAAAAATATTTATTGATTTTATTTAAAATTTTAAATTAATATAAATTTCTTCCATGTTCCTCTTAAAGCTAGTATAAATTGATATTTGACAATTAAAAATAAATACCACGTTAATATGATAAAACCTTGTAAAAAAAACATTAGAATAAAAACTATACATTATTTACAAAATTATTTTCAATTATTAAAATAAGGCACAATCTTTACTTGAGGAATGAATTTTAACATTAAATGCTATTCTTAATACTGTCCTAATACAGTACGATTATCTGTAAATTTAAGTCATAGCATGACTTTGTTTGGTTCAGCAGCTATACATTATTTCAGTTTTTGGAATAAACATATTCTGATAACGTTACATTTCCTAGAAAAAAAGCAAAGACCGTCGAAAACTTGTTAAATTGCAACTAAAGTGAATAGAAACGTATCTTACAAATTGACTTTTTACCGATTTCCGCATAGGTAGAGATTGTCTGTTTTAGCGAGTACATGTACACCGTATTGTACTGTAGTGGCAAGTTTTTGAGAATTTTGCCATTCAATTGGCAAATGAACCAAAACTAGAAATGTTGACAAAAAAATAGTTACAAATTGAAAAAAATGTCTGCCAGACCAGCTTGTGGTTCACAAATCCTAACATTGGCTGGCAGACATTTTAGAAAAATTTAACTTCCCAATACCAATTATTGTTGTTTAGGAAAAACACGCCTAAAACGGACTGACGTCACATCTTGCTCGACTAGTGAAAGGATTCGGGCTGAAGGTCGACATTTACCTAAATATTTCTGGTTTGTTTCCAATTTTTAGGCTGTTTTTTTTTTTAATTTGAAGAGCTTAAAGTGGAGTTAAAAGTATGGGAACAAAAGAAAAACTAAAAAGTCTTCCTTCAAAATTTTATTAAAATAGAAAATCATTAAAGGTCTCAACATGTTCCAAACGTAGAAAAGTGCATAATCAGGATACAGAAAAAGCTTTGCTGATGGTGTCAGTAAAAGAGAAAATGGTAGATGATATCCAACCTGGAACTTTTATGGGATATAGAATGGTGTGTTAGTATAACATAGGAATAGTAAACACAGAATTTTTTTTTATCAGCGTACTGAAATTATTTGCAAAAAACAATTCAAACATTTGTTTAGAAAGAAAAGTCCAAACTAACTGAATGGAAGGGAGAAGTCTACAAGATTTTGTAAACCATTATAAAGAATTTTTATTTTTCTCAAGAAGAAAATAGATGAAATCTTGGGTAAGGGAAGAAGAAAGAAACATATTTTACGTCGAAATATAAAAAAAACTTTTTAAAAAAATGCGTTTGGAGCACTGAGACTTCTTAGTCATCATGACTAAGAAGTCTCATGACTAAGTCATGTTAGTCAATAGTTAATTTTGAAACATCCATCGTAAAAATATAAAACTTTTGTAATTCTTTAAAAAAACTTTTATAAAGCACGCGTGCTGGAGCACAATTTAAGTTATCGAAACAAAGATTACTATAACGGGATGACGTACTGATCTGATGTTTTCAAACTTTATGCTCCCTAAGCGTATTTTTAATTGCTTCTAAGAAAGCCTCGTGACACTCTCGCCTACGAAAGTTTCTTTGGCAGCGTAATTGGGGTGTGTGTAGTACATAACTACCTATGCGGACAGAAATCGGAAACCCTACCCGCTTTCAATCGGCCCACCATAAAGAAGATTTTTAGAGATTAACGATTTGTATTTATATTTTATTCGATTACCGGCTGGCAGTAGCAGACTATTAATTTCGGCATCAAAGATCTCCACATGAATTGGTGAGGGCCTGCAAAAATGACGTTTCATCATCAACAGCTGATGGCGAAATATTTGTTCGACGTTTAATCATCAAGTCAGGTACCTACGCTTACAAAGGCAGAAAGAGTAATACACTCCATTTTAATGTATTTCTTATCACTTTAGCATCTGTCAAAAATGAATTATAGAAAATTTCAAGACGGCTGAATTATGCTAGAAAATTTGTCTTAATACTATTGTAAAAAGTGTTATGTAGTTTCCAATATGTGATATTTGGGTTAGTGTGTTGATTAGTCTGGTTGTGCCAATGTAATTTCATTTGTATCTCTTAGTATTGGCCTCTTAGATTTATGCTGTGTGGCACTACCCAAAACTTCTATCCACCTAAAACAAAACAACATTTTAGTAAAATGTAATTTTGTTCGATATTCCTACTAGCAAATTTCTGGTTAAGCTATACCTACTATTATTAGCTATACTGTATAGTGCACCACCAGACCACCCATGGGATAACCCATGTACATTTTGTTACCCTATTACTTTTACATAAAGTTGTATTAGCCTTTTTTGAAGACTTGTATGATTGACTCGCACAACAAATTTTATTATTTTCTAATAAGTCAATTAAAAGTAATTTAGAAAATGCTCTTCGTAAAAATACTTAAAACTTTAATACGGCTCTGACACATACCTCAATGAAATCATCAGTAATAATTAGGATAATGTCAAATGATACTAGACGTTCTATTAGCTATAACATGTTACAGTATTCGAGAAAACAATAATTGTACTAATTTAATAAACACAAGTACTTAAAACGAAATAATTGGAACTAAATTTATTTCAAAAACAACTAATTATCGTCTTCAATCAGATGCTCACACAGTTCTCCGTTTACTGCAAATTTATGGTGTAATTTAATCCTATTGTGCGTCCATCGAAAACATTTTGCGCATATTCCTTTACTTGCTGTCCATTTAAAACCATATATTTTCATTCCCAGGCTTAACTTATAGATTTTGTAAAAGTACAAAAAAAATTATTATCCCAAATATTGTTAAAAAAAATGTTGAAACATTTGGTTCATTGTTTAATGTGAAGGTATACATTCGTCGGTAAAACAAAAGGTTGTTCTTCGTATTTCCTTAGTTCCTAATGCTTGGAATGGGTCAGTCAGGAAACCTCGCAAAGAACATTTCGTTTCGGATACTCTCCGAGAACTATTTTCCATTTAGTACCACTAAATACGAGCTGACTAAGAACCTCGACAGCTTGGAACATCGAAGACAGGTTGGTGATTTGGCTCTCTTCTACAGATATTTTCATGGCAAGTGTTCGACAGATATTGCCCGCTCGATTCCACCTAGAGTAATGCATAGCAGAAACACACGACGAACCACTGCCGCCCATCCCTATGTGGTTCAACTTAGTACACCCCGAACATCATTGTTTCAGAACTCTTTCATTTGGAGGACGTCATCTTTGTGGAACGGCCTTTCTGAGACCGTGTTTCCAACCGAATATAACCTCCAACGATTCAAGAAAAACGTGAATCGCTTTCTTCGCACACGCACCGCTCCCAGAGCGCCTTAAAGGATTTTCCTATAGTGCTTGTGCTCGATCATAAAAAAAAAATCATTGTTATTTCTTCTTGAATACTGTAAAACTTGTTGAAACTAATAAAAAATAAAACGTCTAGTAACATTTGACATTATCACAATTATTACTGGTGGCTTCATTGAGGTATGTATCAGATCCGTATTTAATTTTTAAGAATAGTTAAAAAATATTTTTTTCTAAATTTAATTGGCTTATTAGAAAATAATAAAAATTGCTGTGCGAGTCCCTCAAACAACCTTAAAAAAAGGTCTAATAGAATTTTGATGTAAAATTAATAGGAGAGTCAATATTTGAGGGTAGCAAAATTTACATGGGATTTCCCATGGCAAGTCTGGCGGTGCACAACCCTGACTGAATATAGGTATTATACAATTAGGGGAGGAAAGGGGGGGCTGGGGGGAGTAATTTCTAAAACAAGATCAGCACAGTTGTAATTATGATAATAATTATTATGCATTTCTTATTGATATAACGGTAAGTTTTAAGAAAAAGATAGTCTATACCAAAATTTAGTGTAATATCTCAATTGTACCTAATGATTGTAATATCTCAAAATATTTTCGAAATTTTTGATAAAAATCAATATCGAAAATAAAGCATTTTAGGTCATATTAAGTGCATTCGAAAGTTGGTCTAGCAATTAACCGTGAAAATAAGTACATATCATTAAGCAACAACCCTGTATATAAAAAGCGTCTAAATACCGTTCTTCAGGTAATAAGTAGGTAAATAAAAAAGTAAACTAAATTACTAAAGCAAATATAGGTAGGTACCACTCTTTTAAAAACTTAGTGAAAATGAACTTACCTATTATAAGTGTACTCGGACTCCGCTCTAAAGAAGTACACATGATTCTTATATTGCAACTTAAAAACGAAATCTTTTCCAATTTGGTCATCGGGCGAGGGTGACCCCACGCTATAACCCAATAACGGCAAACAAGCCAACGGAAAGTCATCCATGCATCCTTTATAGAAGAATAGGCAAAACGAGGTGAAGACCACCCAGAGTTTTTGCCAACCATTACTGCTTTTAAATTTTCGAAGGAGGTAACCAGACAGCTGATTCTGAAAAACAATTTTTTTCCTATAATACAGTACGGGCGTGAAAAAAAATAGTTACCTCTACAGCCAGCAACTCGTCTTTCATGCTTATACTAGTGTTTCTATGCCAACAAACATGTACGGTTGTGTTAGTTCTTTGCGCCTGGGGTTTAGTCTGTGTACTAGCTTCTATACTAACTTGGTCTACATGTTCCTCCGATGAGCCTAAAACATATCAGAGGTATAAAAATAACAGCAATTAATGCATTAGGTACTTATACAGTGTGTCCAAGAAAGTATGCAACATAATATGGGAAAGTTTTTTATCACCGATTTCTCAGAAATCTTTATTCTTTATAAAAGTTGATGCATTCATTAAAACTATAATTGCATATTTCACCTGCGGCTAATAGTTGGGGAGCAAATGTCATTTTTTCGAAATTGCCTTAAGAGTAAAGTAGCCTAATTATTAGAAATACAGCAAAATTTTATATGGAAATGTTTTTGCAAATTAAAAACTTGGTCCAAATACGAAATTTGAGTTATTTTTTTTTATATGCATTTCTTTAAAATAAGTTTTTGGAGTTCAGCGTACTGGGTGAAAATGAGTTAAGTTAAAAAAAAGTTATTAATTATTTCCAGTAATATGAATAGAGTTGGATTCTATCATAATTTTGTTTAGAACATAGGTTGGCTAAAATGTGTTGAAATAGGTGTGCAACACGCTTATATCTGAACCAACTCGTAACATTGAAAGGTTTTAAAAAGTTAGCACCTACAACAACAAAACATTTTAACAACAAAAATTTTTCTGAGAAATCGGTGATAAAAAACTTTCCCATATTATGTTGCATACTTTCTTGTATTTATGAAACGTTAGAGATAATAGAGGCTTTCATATTCGCTTATACAGTGTGATTGGCATGGAATTTACTACGCGGAAAAACTTGTCATTGATGGAATATTGAAAAAAAAATTTATGACTAGGTATTATCATTCTGGCGGGAAAATTGTAAAAAAATATATTTTGTTACGAAAATTGTTATTAGATGACGAGATATCGAAAAAGGTGTTTAGATTTTAATTTTATGCTTGTTTACAATCATACATACTTTTTTTTTTAAATACATCCAATATTACTTTTATATTTCTATGAATTTAATAATAATGTGTTAAATGGTGTTAAATAACCGGAAGCCAAGGTATAAATGTATTGGTTAAATATTTTAGTTTTCTTAAAGTTTTTATTTGTAAAAATTTAACTTTTACCAGGCGCAGTCCCTGAGTTTTTTTACACGTGGGTCAAATTTTGATAGCATGGCAGTAACATAACAAGCAAAATGCAGTTGAGTGCATCGTTTAGCCAAGGAATAATAAAACTGTAATATTTCTTGGACTGTTGAAGTCATTGTTCTATAATTTTAATACAATTCACAAGTACAAGTCAAAAACACAAACATAAACGAACTACATAAATGGTTAACTACATACGGGCAATTCGGCATCGGCATACCTAATGATCTAAAAGGAAAGAAAACTGTTTATGCAAATGTTGCAAATACAATCCGCATATATGGTAATTAGTTTGTCTTTGTCTAACACACGTCAAGTTTTTACGTGACAATATATATAGACAGTACCAGGTCGGTAAAGTAACTGATTTAGTGCCAGGATTTTTGTTTTACAAGTAAATGTTTATATGACATGATAGCATGTTCTCTATTAACAGTGAGTTGTAGGCTCGGCGGAAAAGTACGTTATGAATAAATCTTGATCGTCATTGGAAATTACAGTATCAACGACTTTTGATAACTAACTCTTAGGTTTATTGCGAACACGATGTTTTATCAAAATACAATGGCGTCGGAGCTAGAAGTCGGACCTTTTTTTGATTTGTATTTCTTCGACAGTCATTTAAATATTTTTACATTATTTCGTTAAAAAACTAACAAAAAAAACATAAAATAAATTACCCTACTTACTGCAACTTTTTAGGCTCAAATAAGTAATTTTCGTGTCCAACTTATCCCTTGCCAACTGAATCGCATTCTGTAGGTCTTCCTTCCATCTATCTTTTTCTTCCGGTGAATTTGCCGCCACGGTTAAAGCTCGGTTGCCTCCGTAGATGATTAAACCGTTGTAGGCCAGTTCGCCTTCGGGTTCCTCAATTAGGACACCTCTTAGAGGCATATGCCCGTGTACCTTGAATTGTAAAGTTGCTTGAGAACGGGAAGTGTAGAGTAAAATGTCCGAAAACTAAAAAAAAAAGTTGTCAAATATTTTTCATGTCACTTTCGGCCTTCTTATCCTGTAGCCTTTACACAAAGAAACCTTACCAAAAAGAACATCCTCTGCTGATATCCCTTTCTAGAATGCTTCAAAAGACACCCGTGTCGTATAAACTTCCTTCCAGACTGTATCAAATTGTCAAAGCCTATAATATCCCTTTGCAATTCGCACAGAGTTGCCAAGTTTTCCGAATGTTCTAAAGTTTCTCGAACCGGCAACATCAGATCTTTGAGCGTGTCACTTGCTGTCAGACAGTCGGTACGGTCAGGGTGGTTGGGGCCGTAGTGAGTCAGTAGGCGCTCAAGTAAAGATTGATATTGTAATAGTCTGGAAAACAAATAAGTATAGTTAAAATTTGTATTCCTCTCGCAAGGTGGATTCCAAGTCATATAACACTCTGGTCTATTGAATTTTTATAAGTTAGTATGAATTCCAGGACCGGACTTGAAAATTATACATGTGATACCTTCCAAAACAATTGATGCTATAATCTCATCGGTTCTACCGCTTGTATTGCCAAACAATGATAATAATAATAATAATAATAATAATAATAATAATAATAATAATAATAATAATAATAATAATAATAATAAATTGATTATGAAACATTTTTCTTATAAATATTAACTTTTAAAATTCCTTTATTCCAAACTAACTTTCATAGTTCATTACATGGAAGTCAATCCAATTTAATTCATTCACATAAAAAAGTATAAATAATTTAATTTTAGTAAATATATCTTTAATTGTTTTTTAAAAATTGCCAATTTTTTAATTTTTCTGATATTTTTTGGAATATTGTTATATTCATATAAAAGCGATTTTTTTCCGAAATTACTTTTTACTGGTATAGTTTAATAATTTATACAATGTCTGGTGTTATGATCATGTAATGTCTTATTCTCCTGAAGTGTTGTTTGATTTTTTTTTCTTTTAAAATAATAGAGTAAATTAACAGTTGGTTCTAAATGTGGTAATTTGTGTATGCATTTAATAACTTTATTTTGCAATTTTTGTAATGGTTTTAAGTTTGACAAACAAGCAGACCATACAGAAGCTAAGTATTGTAATTTTGAATAGATTATTGAAAAATATATATATTTTTAAGTATTTCAAATGAATGTGATATCTCGCTCTGTATGAAACAGATACCAAAGGAGATATCGAGTTTATAATATACTGGATATTGCCTTTCCAATTTAAATTTTCGTCTAAAATTAATCCCAAATTTTTGTCGCTTTTGAATATTGAATATTTTCATTATTAAATATTAAGGGGTTAATGATGTGATGTTTATTTGATTGAAGCAAAGAAAGTAGTATTTTTAAATCGTTATTAATATCAAAATACATTGCAAAAGTTTAAAAATAATTATAGACCAAAAAATTTAATTTCATCTAGCAAAACACAGAAAATGTTTTATTTTTTTTCTCGATAACGGTGGTAAATACGAAAAAACTACAAGAGATTAAAATGCTTTAGTACAAAACAAAAAATTAATTTTGTATTTTAGAATCCACCAGTGGCGCACCGAAAAAAAGTTCATGGGGAGAAAACGGGGCATGATCCCTGAAAAAATATCTCCCTATAGATTCCTAAAACCATTTGGTATGCCCAATGATGTAAGTTCTACAGCGTAGCCTATATTCCAAATTAGAGCTAAATATCCCAAAAACTACAAGAGCTATAAAGAAAAACCTAAAAAAAGCTTGAAATTTTAACACCCTGTAGATCGACAACGAAGCGTTTGCGGACCTATGTTTATATAAATTTTTAGTCATTAAATAAGCCAAAGAATTACCCCTTTTCGTATTTACATGATATTGATATTTAGGAACACCCTGTATAGTCTCTTTAATAATATTTTAATACATAACAGCCGTAGCTCATTCAACTTGCTAATAAATTATATGGGCTGTGACTATGGCCACCAATATCCAGCTGGATCTATTAAAGTTAACTTTTTACGTAGACAAGTCATACAGTGTCCGCAAGAAAATTCGCATCAAATGGGATTTTTTTTATTATTAGGTAAAGGTAAAAATTGAAAAAGCAGTTAGTTTTTGCTTACCTAAAAACCAAAAATTACGTATACTGAAGCAGCTGCACGACTTGCGTTACCTGTCAAATTTGACATTTTTAATAAAATAGGTTCAAAAATGCCATTATTTATCAAAATATCGAAAAACTTTATTCGAGAAAGTTGTTTATTTAGGCATTTTTAGCCTCTGTACAAAATTTTGACAGTCTAATACAATTTTTATTCTTTGCCAGATTCTTGAAAATTTTGATCAACCCTCGTAGATTAACTTTTATACATCGATGTAAAACCATTTGCCCTTACTTCATTTGTAATCCTAATGCAATTTTTTGTAAAATTTTTGTTTCCAATTATTTATTTTGCTTCAAAAACTGAAATTGTTATTGATCAGTATGTAATGTTTGATGCAAAGTTTATCTAATTACATCAGTTTTGCCAAAACCTACGTTTCTCATTTTTCTTAAGTTAGTAAGCAGATGTACAAAAAGAAAATATTAGGAAGCTTTCGTTGAAATTTTACTTAATTAATATTAAATTAATTATATTAAACTATATTTTTGTTGAATAAAATGTTTCGAGCGATTAATATTTATTCTTTTTGATCCCATATTAATTAAGTAAAATTTCAACGAAAGCTTCCTAATATTTTCTTTTTGTACATCTGTTTACTAACTTAAGAAAAATGAGAAACGTCGGTTTTGGCAAAACTGATGTAATTAGATAAACTTTGCATCAAACATTACATACTGATCAATAACAATTTCAGTTTTTGAAGCAAAATAAATAATTGGAAACAAAAATTTTACACAAAATTGCATTAGAATTGCAAATAAAGTAAAGGCAAATGGTTTTACATCGATGTATAAAAGTTAATCTACCAGGGTTGTTCAAAATTTTCAAGAATCTGGCAAAAAATAAAAATTGTATTAGACTATCAAAATTTCGTACAGAGGCTAAAAATGCCTAAATAAACAACTTTCTCGAATAAAGTTTTTCGATATTTTGATAAATAATGGCATTTTTGAACCTATTTTATTAAAAATGTCAAATTTGATAGGTAACGCAAGTCGTGCAGCTGCTTCAGTATACGTCATTTTTGGTTTTTAGGTAAGCAAAAACTAACTGCGTTTTCAATTTTTACCTTTACCTAATAATAAAAAAAAATCCCATTTGATGCGAATTTTCTTGCGGACACTGTATGACTTGTCTACGTAAAAAGTTAACTTTAATAGATCCAGCTAGATATTGGTGGCCATAGTCACAGCCCATATAATTTATTAGCAAGTTGAATGAGCTACGGCTGTTATGTATTAAAATATTGTTAACACTGTATAATTTTTTTAAAAATAATTATACTAACCTATGTAAAGGCTTTAAAACGAACGTCGTCAAGGGAAGATAACAAACTTTCTGTGTCTCAAAATCTCTATAGAGTTGTTCAAACTTTTGGTTCTTTCTGAAAGCCTCATCCAACCTTTCGAGCACTAACATGTGACCGTCAAGATACTCCTCGTATATCTAAAACAATGAATACATATAATTTTAAAGACTGCAGTTACACATGAATATATGAAACAGAAAAAAGTTGCACCAGTAAAGATTTTAAAAAAAAACTCAGTGTTTTGACTCCAAATTACTTGTTACGTCCTATTTATTTTGCTATTTATTATTCACTCTCATGTACAATATTTAATTTTAATATGGGGATTAACTTTTTAAAATTTACTTAACCCTTGAGAAGTTGTACAAAATAAAGCAATTAAAAATATATATTCCTTGGATAGACAATATTCAACTAAACTTTTGTATACAAATTTTAATATTTTGTCAATATAATATTTATTTAACCCAAAATATTGTTTTTGTTTACCAAATTATATCAAATAATTGAGTTTAAATATTTCTATTTTTTTATTTGGATATTAACATTTAAAGTATTTTTGAAGAAGTAGTCCATACTCAGTTAAATGTATAGAAAAAAGAAAAGCACAAAGTCTTTCTCCACAATATTTAATTAGAAAACTAGGTGAACCTAGAATAATTCATAATTCAATTCGACATGTTTCGAGTGTAGAAACACTCATCATCAGGAAAACAAAGTATATAGTATAATGCTGATATTGTTAAAGAGAAAATAAAAGTGGGACTGAGCCGTAATGGAGCTTTTAAAGGTGTACAAGAGGTGTAAAAATTGAATAGTCAAAAGACCGACAATCAAGACTTCAGCATACTGGAAAGGGTTAGTGCAAAGGCCCTGTCTTGGGCAGAAAAATGAAGAGAGTAAAAGAAAAATTAGGGAGTTTTATCAGACTTTGTGGAAATCATTTATGGAGTATAGTGAAAAATCTTAAGTTTTATTTATCTTTGAGAGACATGTAAAGGTATTAAAATAAGAGGAAAAAAAAAAGAAAAACATTTTTTCATAATAGTCAAAGCATCATTTAGCTTTAAGTAAAATACTGTTGGGTACCAGGCTTTTTACGGCCCAGTTACCTGGCTGTGGAGAAAGACTTTGTGCTTTTTTTTTCTATTTAAAGTATTATTTTAGTTTTAAATATATATTTTTATTGATTTATCTTGTATTTTAATTAATTATATTTTACCACGTACGTTATTTAAGATGTTGTAACTAGTTGAGAATTGGGATTTTTTTGGAAAAAATAGAAATAAATAAATAATTCATAGCATTGAATGCGCTAATTGAAACATATTTTACTGCATGTTACAAATAGTCTAAAGTCAAGCTATAGTATTGCTGACTTCGGGCAGCAGCCTTAATTTATTAAATAGTACGCCATCTCAATCTCCACGTGATTTATTCTATCTATCTATATTGTTGCATAGTTCTACTTACAGGTAATAACGGTGGCAAATGAGCCAACAGTACATCAGCTATCCTTCCGGTAGTCGCTTTTGGACCTCCCCTACCGTCCCAACCGTGTAACCTTTGTTCCAAGTCTTTAACCAGGCAACCATGTGCTTGCGCCAAGGGGGCAATAAGGGAAAGGAGTATGGAACATTCCTCCGGTTCTTCTTTGCTAACTTCATCTCTAAACCACTAAAATAAATAAAGTTTTTCTCTTACTGATTTGGTAAAAACCAACTGTTAGAATATGTTTTATTTTTATTATGGGTCACGCCCGAATAAAACCAGGACAGTTTAAATAAGGTGCATGACCCAGGGTCGATAATTTTTGAAACCAAAAAAAATAATAGTAGGATGAAACCCATTGGAAAAGGAAGATAATATAACAAAAATTAAAGGAAAAATAAATTACTGGCGATCCGAGGTCGGGAAGTGAAAAGGGGTGAGTTTTTAAGGGTAGAAAACGATTTATCTCGATTTCCGGCAAAACCACAAGTCCTATGGAAAAATGTTAAATGGCATAAACAAGTTTTTGGTTTTTATTTTTATCTTTTACAAAAAAAATGTTTTTTTTTCACGAAATTTGGTGAAAACTTAACTTTTTATGTCCCAAACACACTGTAATTTTTTTGATTTAAAATATTTATTTTTTCACCTTATTTTGACTTAATATCGAAAAAGCACCCTAATTTTCAATCGAAAATTCTCACGTCAAAATATCTGCTTTTTTAAAAAAGTCGGTGGGCTTTTTGTTCGTTGAAATCTCTACTTTCTGATGGTGTAAAAAAATATACATTACTATCGTAAATGTTCTCAAAAAATGCAAAGAAACGAAAGAAACTGGAATCAGAATTTTTTTTAATCATTATGTACAATTTTGAGCTATTTATTAAAATTTATACTTTAATTAGTCGAAAAACGTAAGATTCCATGTTACAATGAGTATATAAAGTATAAATTTTAATAAATAGCTCAAAATTATACATAATAATTAAAATTTCAGCGAACAAAAAGCCTACCGACTTTTTTATAAAAGCAGATATTTTGACGTGAGAATTTTCGATCGAAAATTAGGGTGCTTTTTCGATATTAAGTCAAAATACTGTGAAAAAATAAATATTTTAAATCAAAAAAATTACAGTGTGTTTGAGACATAAAAAGTTAAGTTTTCACCAAATTTCATGAAAATTTTTTTTTTGTAAAAGATAAAAATAAAAAACCAAAAACTTGGTTTTTTGAATTTTTCACATAAATTTTGAGGTTATTGGAAAAAAGTGTAAATACAAAAGTTGTAGATCTTTTTATTGCCTACAACTTTGCCATTTAATGTTTTTCCATAGGACTTGTAGTTTTGCCGGAAATCGAGATAAATCGTTTTCTACCCTTAAAAACTCACCCCTTTTCACTTCCCGACCTCGGATCGCCCGTAATTTATTTTTCCTTTAATTTTTGTTATATTCTCTTCCTTTTCAAATGGATTTCATCCTACTATTATTTTTTTTCACTTTTTACCATTTTCAAAGGCTTCATCAGCCCTGGTCCATAAATACTATATTTCTTGTTTTCAGCTAACTCACAGTATAAAAGCGCTAATAATGGGACCTTGGTCTGTGGGTTAGTAAGCGTATATTTATATAGAACTTACCACATTTATCACGTCCAAGTCTTTCTTATACGTCAACTCGGTCATCAATATTTCCTTTGCAATATAATAGGTTTTGTCGATCAAATGCCTGTTCTTTATTTTTTTCACGTCATTTTCTATGTCAGCTATTATCGTTGTCGTATTCGTACCATTTGTTGTTTTTGAGTCTAAAACAAAAGATGTACCTATATAAAAAAAATAATTGTATGACGTAAACTTTTATTAATTGATAATATTTATTTAAAAATTTAATAATATAATAAATATGTTTATGTTGTCTTCTATAAAGTTATTCTTCAATCCCCTGAAGCTTAGCTTGTTAGGGGCAAATCTTATTTTTTGTTTTAGTATGTAAAATCATAATCATAAATATGCATTAAAAATTAAATTTTAAAGTAAAAATGTTAATTTATAGTATAAACGCAGTTTTTTTGAAAAAATATATTACCTATTATAAAATTATTAATTTACAATTTTCAAGTAAAAAATATTACTTATATAAATTATTCAGAACAATATTAATTAATTAAAGCATTTCTTAAAATATTTTCAAATTGTCTGTTTTTAATATCCATGTTTTTATTTCGACTTTAAATTTAATTTAATTTACATTTTGGTTATACACAAGGTATTTATTCAGGGTTTCCGGGGTTTGCAGGTTTCTTGTTGGTATCTTCCAACTTGCGTACGTCCAATTTGCGTACAAGGATTATTTCTTCCAACTTGCGTACATGGGTAGGTAGGTCCCGCGAACCAGGTAAAACTGCAAGAGTACATTATTCACAGGGTTTTAAACGGACCGTAATAATACGCCCTGTCCAATCGGTTCTAAAAGGTGTATTGGCAAGCGGTTTGTTTGTTGTTATCAGAGCATTTTTTTATGTCTTTAGTTTGTTTATAAGCTTCTAATATTTGTGTATGTACGCAAGTTGGAATAATGTACTCTTGCAGTTTTACCTGGTTCGCGGGACCTATCTACCCATGTACGCAAGTTGGATGAAATAATCCTTGTACGCAAGTTGGACGTACGCAAGTTGGATATATTCATATTGTTAGGGGTTGTTTATTGCGTTATTATTACCTGCTTAACAAACTGTATTTATATCGATTTGTAATACATACTTCTGTTTTAGAATATAAATCCGTAAATAAATTAATTTCAAATGTAAAAAAAGTGTTTCTATAAGCACCTCTAAGAGTGCTGTTATATAAGGAGAGATTACCAGGAGTTAGTTTACCTCCAGAACCTCTAATTACCCGGTGGGGAACATGTATTAAGGCCGCAATAATCTACGCAGAGCATTTCGAAGCCATTAAATAACTAATTTTGGATTTAAATGACGAATCGCAGTGTGTTGTGGAAAGCAAAGAGTTGTTAAAAAGTGCAAATGTAGCCAAAGATCTTGTTTTTATTAAGGTTAATTTCAGTTTTATACCGGACATAATACCCTCTTTGGAGAGTAGAAATTTAAGTTTAAGAAACTCAATTAGTATTGTTGAAACTTTTTCCGCTAAATATAACAACATTCCCGGTAAAGCGGGAGGTCAAGTAAGGAACATATTGGATGTAACTGTAAAAAAGAATGAAGGATTTAAATACTTAATTGCAGTAAAAAGCATTTATGAGGGTAAACCTTCCAACGAAGTTGTATCTTGGCCTTATATTTTGCTACCTAAGTTGCAGTATTGTGCGATTACATCAGTAGATGTTGAAAGAAGCTTCTCTTTTTATAAACATATTTTTACTAATAGAAGACAATCCTTTTTAGTTGAAAATTTTGAAAAATATTCAGTAATAAATGCCTTTTATACAATTTTAGGTTAAAAAATTGTTACTATATAAATCTTTCATCAAACAACTTTTTCCTGTGGTACTTTTAATGTGAACCCACAGTGGGGTGGTGTATTATACATGTGTCACCAGTAAAGTCCGCATCATATGGGATTTTTTTTTTATTAATAGCTTTATTCAAAATTTGACTTTGACATCAAGTTCTGCTTCGATCGAGATGAAAATTAAGCAAAAAAATAGTAGTCACGTGATTCGCATTATCTGTCAAACTTTAATTTTTTCCCACAAATTACTCAAAAGTGGGGTTATTTCTGAAAATATCGAAAAAAGTTATTAGAAATTTTTTTATTAAATGCAGTTTCTAGCCCACATGCAAAGTTTCAGCTGCATAAGATAATTTTAATTTTTTACCTATATTTTGTAAATTGCATCACTTTTGCAAAATAAGACTCAACGCAACCTACATAAAACTTCTTAGTTTTGACAATGCTTTATTTCAGATACATTTTCTTTAAAGTAGCGGCGCCATATTAAAAGTGTGTTTTTCTACAAAATCAAAATTGGGCTATTAAAATTTGGTCACATGTGATGCAAAGTTTATTGGTTTTTGCCCTGTATAAGGTAACTTCATAAAATAAGTATTTTTGAAAACGTAGTTTGTGTCTGAAAGTAAAATAATAAAAAATAAAGTAAAGGGGTTTTAAATTAAATCGTTGAAAATAGATAAACTTTACGTTAAGTTAAACTAAAATTTATTTTCCACATAATGAACACTTTACTGATGACACTGTGTTCTTTTTTGTCTTAATATTAACGTGTATTACTATCAGACACAAACTACGTTTTCGAAAAGACTTTTTTTATGAAGTTACCTTATACAGGGTCGAAAACAAATAAACTTTTCATCACATGCGACCAAATTTTAATAGCCCAATTTTGATTTTGTAGAAAACCACGCATTTAATATGGCGCTACTTTAAAGAAAATGTATCTGAAGTAAAGCATTGTCAAAACTAAGGAGTTTTATGTAGGTTGCGTCGAGTCTTATTTTGCAAAAGTGGTGCAATTTACAAAATATAGGTAAAAAATTAAAATTATCTTATGCAGCTGAAATTTTACATGTGGGCTAGAAACTGCAATTAAAAAAACTATTTTTAATAACTTTTTTCGATATTTTCACAAATAACCCTAATTTTGAATTATTTTTTGGAAAAAATTAAAATTTGACAGATAATGCAAATCACGTGACTACTATTTTTTTGCTTAATTGTCATCTCGATCAAAGCAGAACTTGATGCCAAACAAATTTTGAATAGAGCTATCAATAAAAAAAATCCCATATGATGCGGACTTTACTGGTGACACTGTATATAAAAATACCAATCTACATACCATTTATACTATTCATAAGCTGCTCTTTTTCATAATTTCGTTTGGAGCTTTCCTCCATTTTACTCGTCACCGAGTAATTGGCATTTGTAGCATCGAGAGATAAATTTGAGAGATTTCCATTGACGTTTCTAAAGGTGGGAGTGGAAGTGTAAAAATTGTTATTGTCGTTTGACCGAATCGGCGACGTATTGCCATTTTGTTTATCCTCTTTGTGATCGTCTGTAAAAGAAAAAGATACGAATATTAATTCTTATGAATTTGTTAACCAATTTTTATTACGTTTACAACAAAATAAACTTTTTAAAAAAACAGTGTTTTTGGATTTTTTTATTTTGTTCTTAAATCATGTTTTTGTTTAAAAAAAAATGGATAGCCTAATATTGATATAAGTGGTTTTTAAAACAACCATCAGGACCATTGCATTGGGGACCAGTACAATCAGTATTATTATTGCCAGTCCTATATAATTATTTCATTATTATTAGTAACGAATGATATTTCTTTGATTACTTTAGGATTGGCATCAGTAATACTGACCCGAATATGGTCCCCATCTCATACCATATCTAAACAAGATTTAAGGACAAACAAATATAACCAGAAAAATATAAAAAACCATAACAAAAATCGAAACACAAAAAAAACCAGACTACATAAATAAAACAGAGACAATAAATAATTAAATTGATATATAAAATTACGTAAAAAACATTTTTTACGTAATTGACGGTTTTTGTAAATAAGCTAATTAAACCTTAAAGCGCGAGCCGCTGGGCGAGTCCTGTAAACGTACTTTCCGCATGTGTAACGTACACTATTTTTTACAACCGACACAGGGTCAGTGGCGTAAGAGATTTTAATACTGGCATGTAAAATGGGGAAATCGGGAAAATAAATTAATATATTGTCTATTATTCTTTCATTCGGTAACCTCGGCAACTCGCAGAGCCATCACATTCCGAATTTGATTTATGAAGTTTAAATCATAATTTGTTTTTTAGGAATAGTCTTGAACATGTTCAGTGTTGACAAAAAGTGTTTTGCCATTATTTTGTATTTTTGTAGTATATTGTTGGTGTTGGTGCCACTAAACTGTTTATTGTTTTAATATTTACGGGTTATTATATAATATTAATCCATTATAATATAACAGTAATCCAAATAATCGTTTTCCAAAGTATATCTTTGTGGTTTGTAAAAATTTAGTTAGTGTAGTGTCGTGGGTATGTAAATCATAAACAATTTATGAATGAAAACTGTTCTCTCAAATTTAAAGAATAGATAAATATACAAATTTTTAAATTATATTAACCATTTATATCAAAGTATGCATTTGGCTTATAAAAATTTATTGTATGTTCTAAGTGCGGAAATTTAGGAAAAATAATAAAAAATGTGAAGTCTGGCCCTGGACAAAGTTCAAGTTGTGTAAACATAACGTTACTAGAATTGATATTTGAGAACAGAGGCCATTATATTCTTAGCTGGTAAATACTATTAGCCCGGGAGGTAGCGTTGCATTTTTGATAGTGATTTCAGGTCGCTTAATTTTGTGTGTATTCGATAGTCTAGATATAGCTAGCAATCAAAACAAGCGTCAGCTGTCAGAGTCGTGGTGTACCTAGTCATAAGAGAATGTCAATTATGTCAAAAAAATAATATCTAAAAGTGATTTCAGGTCGTTTGAAAATGTGGACAGCAAATGTTTATACGATGACAATAAATTTAAAAAAAGTCAGCTGCAAAGATAATGGGGGATTATGCGTCAGCTGCTTATACAGGGTCCTGCACCTCTTCTATAGCTCACTTATTAATTAAGTTAAAATGTTGATATTTTGCAGACCTTTCCTGTATCTTCAGGAAAGGTCTGCAAAATATCAACATTTTAACTTAATTAATAAGTGAGCTATAGAAGAGGTCCAGGACCTTGTATAAGCAGCTGACGCATAATCCCCCATTATCTTTGCAGCTGACTTTTTTTTATTTGTCATCATTTGCTGTACAAATTTTCAAACGACCTGGAATCACTTTTAGATATTCTTTTTTTGACATAATTGAAATTCTCTTACGACTAGGTCCACCACGACTCTGACAGCTGACGCTTGTTTTGATTACTAGCTATATCTAGACTATCGAATACACACAAAATTAAGCGACCTGAAATCACTATCAAAAATGCAACGCTACCTCCCAGGCTATATATAAACCATAAAATATTTGTTTATACACCCACACCTACGTCACGTGGCTAATTTGACTTTGACAGTTTGTTGCTGAAGCAAAAAGCATGTCAAAGCTTATTTTTCTCAAATGGGAAGAGGAAAAAAGTCTGGGTATATTTGTCTAGACGGTAATATTTTCTGGGTAAACAATTATCTAGACTGAAAGTGCCTATTTTCCGGTAGGTAATAAATATTGATTGTTTCAGGAGCCAGCGGTTACCGATAAATTGACGTTTAAAGAACAGATTAGCGTGTCTCCATTGTGGGTATTAATATGACGTTAACTCATGCAACTTGTGAAAAAATTATAAAATAAAACCACTAATAAAACTTAAGAAACTACTTTAAAATATATTATTTATTAGAATATCTCACCTGTCTATCCATATTTAAACTTTTGCTAAACATTATTGGGACTTACATTATGCGCTAATCATGGCGATGGTGCTTTTATCATAAATATTTTCAAAAATCGAATATAAGGTTGTTATTAATTATTTATACAAAATGTGTTTCATATTCATACGATTATTAAAAAAAATTACTGGAAAATTCTGAAAATTACAATAATGTTTAAAACACAATTCCAATTTAAAAAAATATATATAAAGCCTAAAAATCGGCTTATTGTGCAAATTATTCCGAAAAATAAAACTTAAAACTTTAATAAAAAAAAATAAAATTGGGAAATTATTTATTATACAAACACCACACCATAATTCATGATTTTTTTTTAGGAACAATAATAATAATTGTACTTAAGTATGCCTATTTTTCTGGCAGTATATTGCTTCAAAACGTTTAAGAGACTTCTTATAAATATATTTAAAAGAAAAAAGTAAATATGTTTATTTTGATCCGAGTGGGAATCAATAATTCTATTTGAAATGATTAGTCTGGAGGGCTTTACGTATTAAAATTATACATCAGCAGACGTACATTTCAAATTTTAAAGCCCGTACATGTCTATCACCCCATTCGTTAAATAAGAATTTTGCAGTGCGCATTCTCATCTATACTGGACTAACATGTTTAAGGTTGAATTATCAATGTCATTCAATCTATTGCCAACTTATAACCTATTTCGCGTTGATTTTTTGAGTTTAATATTTTAATAACTAACATTTAAAGAAAATCAATATCGTCGGTACATTATTTAGGTAGTATCTGATATATTACAAAAATATCAATTTATTTTATTGCTAATTTTGGGAGAATTGTATAGTGAAAGAACAATGAGTGACAATGACATAATAATGTTAAAAAAAATCTTATCCGATATTTTTCGCTATACAATTCTCCTAAAATAAGTTATGAAATTCCTTGATATTTATTAAATATGTCAATTATTACCTATAGAAAATCAAGTCGATACTGATTTTCTTTAAATTTTTTATAAAAGCTAGAAAACATAAATAAATCTACGCGAAATAGGTTATAGGTTGGCAAGCATGTTGATACTCCCACCTTAAGGCCATAAATTAGCCACTTTTGTTATTATTGTTTGCTGATTTAAAGGTATATGTTTATGCCAACAACCCTTCTCTACTAATTTTCGATTATAAAAGCTTTTGGTGCCACTGTAATTACCATAATATACTCGTATATACAGGGTGTCCGGGAAAATGTGGGAAATCTCCCGGATATAAAAAAAACACGTAAAAAGAGTACTACAAGTTCATATAAACTTCTTTCGTATCGGCCTCCTCTTCGGAGATATGGGCTCCCAAAGAGCTCCCATGGAATTAAAGTTTTTGTCACATAATTATTAAACCAACAGCTATATTTAAATTTATTTTTTCGCATTTTATACAGTAATGCACTAGATTAATGACCTCAAAATCGTACAGTAATGGGTCACTTTACAGCATAGCAACCATTACAGCATAGCAACCATTACTGCATAAAACGTCAATGTCATTCAAATTAGAATTTTACAAGAAAGAAATTCGTTTAGCTTAAATCTTATTATATTTTACTGGAAGCAAACTTGAAGAAGCTTCGCGGGCCGCATTCAGGATATCTTCCAAGTCGTTTTCATTAGCCATTTCCATAATTCTTGTAAAATTCACTCTTCAAAAAAATATGATTTTATTTGGATGCTGTCAATAGTCGTCAAACACAAAAAAACATCTTGTTTATATTGTTAAGTTACCGATGAGTCATACTACTAAGTTTTGTAGATTTTCTTCAGTAACTATTCTTTTTAGATTTTAATATGAAATGCAAAATAATTAATTACTTACAAAATGCGAAAAAATAGTATACGCACCTCGTCAGAAAAGTGATTTTACTTGACTCGTATGGAAATTAAATCCTCGCTTCGCTCGGATTCAAACTAAGTACTAACCATACTCGTCAAGTAAAGTTCCACTTTTCTAAACTTTATACGTAATGTACTATTTTCATATGATGTACACCAGACCTTTCAAATTACTATATCAGAAAGTGTTGCGAATTACTGACAGCTGCAGGGACGGACTAGCTGTGACACTAATGTGTCCATTTTTTTACGCCCTGTATGATAAAAACTTTGGACAACGTTTTTTACATTCCTTTAACTATTGACTTAAAATTAATTACTCTTCATTCATGTCGCTAATCCTAACCGTTTTCGGAAAAACGTCATTTTATTGTCATCATGTATTAATATGCAGTTAAAAGTGAACATTTATAGGAACAAAGATGTATCTTTTATTGAAATACGCCGTTTTTCCGAAAACGGTTAGGATTATCGACATGAATGAAGAGTACTTAATTTTTAGTCAATAGTTAAAGATATGTAAAAAACGTTGTCTAAAGTTTTTATCATACAGGGCCTAAAAAAATGGGCACATTAGTGTCACAGCTAGTCCGTCCCTGCAGCTGTGAGTAATTCGCAACACTTTCTGGGATAGTAATTTAATAATTATGTGTCAAAAACTTAATTCCATGGGAGCTCGATATCTTTGGGAGCCCATATCTCCGAAGAGGAGGCCGATACGAAAGAAGTTTATAAGAACTTGTAGTATTCTTTTCATGTGTTTTTTTTTATATCCGGGAGATTTCCCACATTTTCCCGGACACCCTGTATATTTTTTTTAATAAAGTTTTTTGAACTTGACAGTTCCATTTTTCATTTACCTTTTACCTGGGTAACATTGCAGAGGTAATAATTTAAGACACACGCGAGATCAGAGATCGATTCCACGGCATACTTTAAAAATTTTTTTATCCTAATATATTTTGCGTATAAATATTTAGTTACCTTGTAGTCAGTTTTTAAAAATATTAATAATAGTAGAAGGGGTATAATTCTAATACATACAGAAAATTTTCTCATCTTGAGCAATAAAAAAAACCTTTTCTTTTTCCAAACCTCCTAGAAGGGCTCTTTAAAAAATATTTCTAAGGGATTTGAAAAAAAATCTTTTTCTTAAGTCTTACAATTTAAAATTTTAATTAAATTTAATTATGTCGAGAAATTAAATAAGGGTGCCCACAAGGACAGGTAATAAAATACCCTATTGAAGACAAACAAAATTATAGCGAAAAAAAAATATAAACTACATAAATATGGAAACTTAACAAAATATATACATTAAGAGAAAACACTCATTCGCCAATTCATTTTATTATCAATACTTTGTTTATTTTTCGTTTTTTCCAAAAAGTGGGCTAATACCCCTGTTTGGGTAGTAATTACCTACAATTTTAGGTTTAAAAAAAAATTAATTGATAAATTAATAAAAGCAAAAAACGAAATTTTGTCAAATTTGCCCATATTTATTTTTCTACTTTTATTACTTTGTAAATTTATTTAACGTAAAACACTAAATAATAGAACAAGTAACGAAATGGCGAAAATTTGGTAAAAACAAACACCAGATATCAAGATTTTAAATATTATTTATTTTTATGGCCTTACAATATTGAACGATGCTTTAAAATTTTGGTAATGGTAAATAAATGATTGTACACAGCTCGACTATGTTAGTATACTAGTCGCCGTCGATATCTCACTTCGCTGGTGGCAACAATGACTGGTGTCCCCGAATAAAATATTATATACAGTGACCGCCAAAAAGTTCGCAACATATGGGAAAACATTTTATCAGCAGACTACCGAAAAAAGTTTTCCATCGGCTATGTATGCCGACAAGCTGAAAATTGATTATGACATAGGTACGTCATGTAACATAATATATGGTATAGAGGCAAATTTAAAAAAAAATGTAATTTAGAAGAAGTGAAGTTGTGTAATGAGCTATCAAAGAAATGTATGTGAAAAAGTTGTGTATAATTAAATACTAGGTCCATATGCAAAATTTCAAGATTTTATTTAAAAACATACATATTTTACAAATTTCCCGTTGTTTCCTTTTAAGTAGCTTGGCTAATGTAAAACTCACGTATTTGGATAAAAATGTCACCAGTACTTTTTAACAAATCAAGATAGTATTTTTTGACAGCTCACCATGGCTACATATGTATTTTATCGGAATTTTTTTCGCTGTAGGTAACCAACAGCGAAATATAGTGAAAATGTTTTGATATAATTACAGAATAATTTTCTTTGACCTGTCAATTGTAGAAAAAACTACCTACTACAATAATTTATTTTAATCCAAATACATGGGCTTTCTAAAAAAAATTGTAATTTGATAAAAATATTGCTTTTTCCAATTTTCCTAAATAAATTCTTAAAATTTTGCAAATGGGCCTAGAAAGAATTTAATTTATATTAATAAACTACTTTTTCATACACATTTTTTGAATCTTTCGTCACCTCACCTCGCTTTTTGTAAATTCACAATTTTGTTTTTATTTTGCCGCTATACCAGTAGTTATTGACTTATGTCAAATTCGATTTTTAGGTTATGGGATATGCACAACCGATCTCTCGGAAAAAGGTTTTCGGTATTCGGCTAAATAATTTTTTCATCATATGTCGGTGACTGTATAGAATAAATAAATATCCAGTATTTGCAAGATAACGACGGAGACGACAATTACCTAAACCTTGTTTTTTTATTTTTGGTAAAAAAAGTCTAGATAAGGACAACTAAGGGATGTCAATACATTTGGAGCTTAGAAATCACATATACTAAATAGTAAAAATTTTGTGAAAAAATACACGTTACACATTGATGTCTCTATGTGTAGTTAAAGCCTTACTTTATGTTGAGTTAGTTTAGTTTTAACATGTGCTTAAGGTAGTTGACTACAGTATTAATAAAACCTCATAATATAGAATATTATCATATACAGGGTGGTCCATTAGTGCGATAACGTCCAATATCTCGTTTATTTCAAACAATAGAAAAAAAACCTTTAATACAAAAGTTGTGCGAACACTTTAAAAACCTAAACCGAATAGGTTTTTAGATAATTAGGATTTTGTAGGAAACTAGTTTTCACCCCTCGTATATTATAGAAAACATGTCCATATTGTGACAATTACTTGTACATATTAAAGTCAAATATACAGGGTGTTTAAAAAAATTGGGAAAAAGTACTTTTCCGTTTCGTTTCAACCTGTATACTATTAGCAGGTTGCGCGAAACTTAAATAAGTACAACTGTTACAATATGGACATTTTTATTTTATAGAAAACTATTTATAATCACTGGTTTTCTATAGTATACAAGGGGTAAAAACCTATTATTTTTAGGTATAATATTAACTGGAGAATTCGAAAATCAAAAAATTTATAGGGTCACATTTAAAAAAAAAAGCCTAGGTTTACTCAGATTGTATCTATTTTTTTGGTTGGCCACTCTGTATAATAAACAATATTTTTAAAATGTGTAGGTACCTCAGGTGTCCACACAATTTTGTATAAAAGGGTTTTTTTCTATTATTTGAAATAGACTAGATATTGGAGTTTATCGCACTAATGGACTATAATACTTGCATTGAGAAATCACATCTAATTTTTTTAAGTAAGTACTGATAGAATAGCTATTTTCGTTGTTAATGATTCATAAGATAAAACCAAAAACCAAATAATTATCACTATTAGCTGTCCTTACCATTGTTAATTACTATTACATTATAAACCATTTTTAAAAAGATCTGTAAAACTTTTGGGGCTGGATAATCTTCAATTCTCAACTGCAATATAATAAAAAATTGCGGAAAGAAAATGGTTAGAGATAGGTATGGATTATATTATTAACAAATGTTACTTTATATGGCATCCTGAAAGCTATAATATACATGAAATACTAAAGTTGATATTAACTTCCGGTGAAACCGGAAGTGAAACAAACAAATCCAAATATACTATTTTAAAAGTTGAAAGTGAATCACCCAGTATAGTATGCAATTTTAATAAAATATTACCTGATGGCCAACTTTTCAAAATATTAATAACAAAAGCACAACAAAAAACGGATACATGTAAATACCCTTAAAATAAAAACAATATGTTATTTGGAAAAATAAATTTGACGTTTTGAAACTTTTCGAATAAACTTACCCTATTTTTTTCCTTCGCTTTATATATTATAGCAAAGTATATTAAAAAAAACTAATTTTTGAAATGTATGTATGTATAATAATGTATTCCTACTTTTAAAAATGGTTTATACTTTTTACGACTTAAGAACTGCAAATATGGGGGTAACTTACGATTACCATTGTAAAACCAGTAAAAACTTACATAATAGGGAACGACATTCAAAATGTCCATAATAACAAAAATCCATCATAGAGGTCGAAAATATTTACAATACTACTTAATTAGGTTCTTCGTTAATAACAAATTACTATTAAATATCACAAAATGAAACTGGGTTACTCTTAATATTGATTTTAAAAGTTTCATTGACTACGACATTAAGGTTGAGTTTTAGAATTTAGTCCTTGTAAAATTTGATTTTCTTTAAAATACAGTAATAATCCTAACTTAAAAATTTATTATAATTGGTCATAATAAGCTTAGATTTTTATGTTAGCAACGCAAAGCTGAGCGAAATCTAATTAAAAAACAAATCTTCAATATTAGTGAATTAACTTAATTTTTTTTAGTTTTAGTGAAAAAGCCAGTTGCTCGCCGCTCGCCTGTATACACTAGTTCAAGTCAAGTCTTCTCTCTAGGTGTCGGTATTCTTTCCTCGACCACGACCATGAATCAATGTATGCAATATGACAATGCAGTAAAAACAAAATTACAATATATTAAAATTTCAAATTTTACCAGGGCTAAAATATATTTTATTTATTACAAATAAAAATATTCATATAAGTAATGTTTAGGCCTTTAAAAATGTATTTTAAAAGTATTCGCAACCGACCGAAAATAGAATTTTACCAAATTATTTTTTAATTGAAATCAGTAACAGCCACAATTTTCAACGAAGTAGACCTTTAGAATTTTAGTTAAAATAACTTACACACAAATTTTTGGACAAAATAATAATTTGTTTTGTTAAAATTACCATACTTCAATTTTGTTGAAGGTAAGAAGAAACACATGCAGTTTTAGGTCCAAGTGTTTCTACAAGACCTTTTGGGATTTAAGAAGGAGTAAGTGGAACAGAATACAGGCCTGCTCATTAAAAAAAGCAGTGGAAGTACTGTCGTTTAACATCCTTTATCATAATAACATGCTCGTTAAAAACTCCCAAAAATTTCAAATTTCGCTGGTCGAAATTCAAACAGCACTGCCTATTGCGTCAGCGAATCTTGGATCCAAACTGGTGACCAATAATGAACGTGAAACCTCCTAATTGCAAAAGTGTACTTTTCATATATTCGCATACTTCTTACTAATTCTGTAAGCTTTGGCTAAAAAGACGACGTTTTGGAAAACGAAGACTCTTTGAATGACAGTGACAATCGCAAACTACAGCCTGTTATGCAGCAAAAAACAGGATATTATATCATAAAAATGCTGTTTTAAAAGAGCATGTTATCACAGCGGATGAAATTATTATCTTAATGCGTGTGGAGGTGTGAAGTATTTTTACATCAATAAAACGTAAAATGATGATGACCTATACAAGGTAAAAAAGTAATTATCTATTATACGAGCACCATGCCCAAATTGAGGATTTTGCTGTGCTGTGCTGTTTCTCCTAGGGGTTATGTCACCGGCATAAATTTTTTTTAATTTTTCTTTTATATTTCAATTACTATTTTTTATGTTGATAAATAAACTTCTTTCGAGTTAAAAAAAAAACATTGGAGAAAAGAGCACATTTCATTGAATTATCAATTTAAAAAATTATTTTAACAACATAGTCAAATAAAATGTATTTCTTTATATTCTTGTATTCAATTATTGTTTTTAATTTCTTATATAGCTTACCATGCAAAATAATTTTCTTGTGTTGCAGGAACCGAGTGCTATATTTTGGTTAAAAGGAGCCCCAAAGAACGAAAATTAAGAAAAAAAGTACCCAATTGCATTACCATTTTAGTATTTTTCTCAGAAAACCATTAAAATGCGAATTTTTCCACAGGAACCTAGCACCTACGAACAGGGACTTTAAGAAGAAAATATTTTTTTATTACTTCTTAAAAAATCATTAATTTTGGCGTGGTGTTTGCATATAATAGATAATAAATTACCAGAAATAATGACAAACTACTTTTCTTGTTAATACTTAAAACAGAAATTACAACATTTTTTCCCTGCTGCACGGATTATTATTTTGCCCACAATTACACACCAATAATTTTTATAACAAACCAATTAAATTCGACTACATTTTTTACATAAAGTTTGAAACAAAAACAATCTCTAACAATTTCTTAAATTATTACGTTTGATTTTTAATCTCAACATAGTTTATTTACAATACTTTTATTATCAGTCTTCAGGCTTGCACAATATGATTGCAAAATTAAGGAAACAGTTGTTCTAATTCCAATTTAGTTTTAGCACGGATTTGCTATAAAAAACGACTATTTTTTATTCTTATTCATTATTTTAATTTTTATATTTAAGTAAATATGTAGGTAAGCGATAAAAAAAAGTATAAAGGAATACTTACTGCCTAATAATATGTTTGGAATTAAAAAAACGTCTCCAAAAATCCTTTGGTTACTGATTAAAACATGTTATGTGCAAGATTGATTGATTACAAAAAAAATGTTGAAGACATGTATGGATTCCTAAGCATGAATACAAGACAATATGCTAACACGTACTAAAACGATTCCTTAAAAAATGAAAAAGTTATTATGTAAGTATTATTTATAAGGCGTGCTGAGTAATTCGATATTATTTATTTTGTCAATCATTTTGAACATATTTATTGCTCAGTTTACAATACAACACAAATAATGTTATTATAATATAGTCAAAAAGTATTGGCATGACTAGCTTTTAGAGTAATACCTATCACGATACACCTATACACTAGTATACACTGAACGCTAACGAGCATAAATAAATTCTGTCTATCTCTCTCTCCTCTCACATTGTGACGTCACGTGAGGGAGTCCAGAGCGGGGGATTCAAACAATTAGAATTTATTATTCAAATATTGGAGCAGTTTAACAAACAAACAACCTATAAATATGACAATTGCATTGTTTTAGAATATAATTACGACCAGTGAACCTTATTTCTCGAAAAATGTGTTTTAAATGACCTAAAACTGAAACGACAAATTTTATTGTGGGCTGAATAAGTTATAAATGTAAATAATTAACGATCTCTGTTCGAAAAATCAATATAATTGCAATAAAATGTTTTATTGGATAATATCATATTTATTATTGTTATGTAAATAGGTTAGGTTAGGTTAGAGTGGCAGACCACTGGCATTGTCCAAACAGTCACACCGTAGTTCTATAAGGACCGGTGTGGTACCACATTCCGCGGAAGCTATCCGCATCTGTTTTCTGATGGTTAATGCGACGTAGACCGTAAAATAATCTTGACAGCAGCTCATTCAAACCAGCGACTGCTGTTAATAAACTTAGTGAGTCGACCCAGTTGCAGACTGCTCACTTCCTCCAGATTATTGAAGTGAAAACTTCTTTAGGCGCGTTTAGCACTTTTTGTGGGCACTGAATTAAACTGAGCCGTCACGCGTCAGGCGTCAGACTCGGGTGTGCTACGCTCGAATTCAACGGCTATATTCAATCCAAACTGACCCTGACCCGAATGAACGTTATATGAAAGAGCATGCCGCCATCGGTCGCATTCAGTATCGACGTATCGACGTGGAAACAGTCAGTGTGCGTTGTCTAGACACTCGTGTATTTGATATTGTTAATTTCACCTTGTTGAAGTTTTCACTTCTGTCGTGTGGTCTTAAGCACACACAATTTTTTAAATAATGGTTCGCTCAGAGCATTGAACCTTCTTCTCGCGAGGCCTGGGCATTCACACAATAAATGCTGAATACTTTCCGCATCTTCTTCATATTTGCAACTTCTGGAGAAGTCGTTAGCTGGTATTTGCGTACGTTCGGGTTTGTTCGTGTCTACCGAACAGGCAATGTCCGGTGACTACGACAGTGATATTTATTAGGTCCTTCCTACTGTGCTGTAATAACACTGCGGTTTTCTTGCCGTCAAGTAGGAGCCACAATTGCCTGGACATGCTATAGGTTGTCAGACCTGTTGCTATAGGTTGTCAGACCTGTCCATCTGCTTTGCGCAAGTTGTTGAGTTATCCGATCTACCTCCTCTTTGACTAATCCCAGTGATCTAGCTAAAGTATTCTCTGCTAGTTCGACAGACAGGCTTGCGCCCTCCCTGGCTGGCTATGTAAATGCAATAACACTGTTTTATTGTTGTAAAAAAACCTATCCCCAACTATACAGGCACCCGCTTTTTGCTAAATACGCAACAGAGTCGATAAAAATTACTTAGTCAAAAATTTGTGATGTTCTAGTACGCTATATAGTATACATATTCAAACTAAAAATAAAAAACAATAGCCACAGAAGGACTAAAAATAAATTTGCTCGCTTTTTACAATATGACATTAGACCGTCTCCTGTGACACAATGGGAGCCGTGTTTAAATTTCTACTGTCTAGTCAGCATATACCGTGTATTATAAGTGTATCGTGGATAATATGAATCGTATAGTCGTCGTCGTACTTTAAATGATCTTAAATACTCAATTCAGTCAGTTTGATAAAAAATGCCGATTATAGAAATATATTATTAGTAACCAAAGAATTTTATTCTAAAGAGATATTCTAGTGGTGCCAGAAGTTCCATTAAAGTAGATAAATGTATAGTTCTTTTTACAATCTTTTTTTATATTAATGGGAGTTAGTGTATATTATTTTAATGCGAGTACTCTATCAGTATAGTCTCATTGAGAAATAAAATATTTCATTTACTAACCAATGAACAAAATGGTCACAAAAGGTCCATTATTCATAGACTATAATAAGTTATTTCCTTAGATTGTAATAAGAGCTTCAGATTTTAAGAAGTTAACTTGTTTAGCGCAGACTTTCCGATCACAAACCCTTCAACGAGCTCTTCAACAAATAAATATATTTTTTTTATTCCGTTTGCATTTCAAAAATTTGGCACAGAGTCAAAGTATTAAGGTAGGTAGTATTAGCTATATCTATACCATGCCCATTTTATCTTGAAAAAGATTATAGAAATCCATTTTATATTGGGCACATTTTACGCATCGTTTTATGAAATTAGAAAATGTAAGGTTATGTGTAAATATCAGAAAGTTATATTACCGTGCGAGCAAAAATTATTTGCATCAAAGAGGGCCTTGCATCTAAGGACGTAATGCTTAGCGGTAGAGCTTAATACCTGTTGGGTGTCAGTAACTACCTGAATTAACAATCAATCAGGTATTCCGTCATCTTTCACAGTCGTTACAAGTTATTTGATTCATCGCTAATTTTTCCAATTTCTTGAACAATTCACACAATGGGCTTTACGGAACAGCACAAAACATTCATGGTTGAAGCGTATTTTCAAAACGGGGTTAGAGTAAATGGTGAGTGGCAATACAATCCGGGTTTGTGCATGGACGATTTTCACGAACATTTTCCTAATGTTGCTTTTATTGCTGGGGATTTTTATCATTGCCTGAAAAGAACCTTGGCTGTGTTTAGGGAAGCAGGTTCTATACAATACAAAAAAGGAGCAGGAGGACCATCTGTAAGAACAGAAGAACTTGTTGCAAACGTTCGTGAAATAATGCAAAATAAGTACGCCAACAAATTGTATATGACCAATAACTCCTATCGAGGGGATATTGATATGACGCCTGTCCCAAGAAGTGGGAAGATCTTATGGAACATGCAGGACTATTCTTAAGAAGCAGCTAAATTTATATCCTTATAAAGTGCAAGTATTATAATTTTGTAAACAACAAAAATAAATTTGTATTTGTCTACTTATTTTATTACTCATTAGTTTGGCATATCATGTCATAATATGAATTTGACAAAATTTTAACCTAGATTTGGTTAGATATATTATCGTCCCCATATAATTGTGATCTAAACCAAGCCCTCTTTGATGCAAATAATTTTTGCTCGCACGGTATAATTACTTCTGAGGAATTTTGGCATAAATGTGATCCTTTTTAAAAACTTGCCGCCTTGGATGTATCAATAGAAATTATTAATGAAAATTCAATAGTTTTTTTTATTGTTTTACCCGATTTTTCAGCATCTCTGTTTTCAACTTGCCTAGATTTTAAAAACGATATTGTTCCTTTTTCTTGGCAATAAATATATTGCTCTGTATCGGTCAAATGCAAAACATCGAATGTGACAAAGATGGATAATTTGTTCCGTGGATTCACCGATGTGGTGAATTTTTGTTCAATTGTTTTTCTGTCATCTTTCTAAAGATAAAATGGACAGACCATAGTCATATCGTTTACTGGTTATTATACTTAGTGGGGCGCACGTGTAAATATAGAATTAAAAGAATAATAACGTATACATCGAAAATATAAAAATTACTAAGAACGACACAAAATGAAAAAACCGGAAATAGGAAAACATTCCAGGTTTTATTTTACTTTAAAATATTGACAGATCGGTATTAATCGCACGGATATATTTTCAAATCAGGAATGACAAATTACCGCATGCTGAAATAAAAAAATTGCGGCCAACCAACAGCTAATTTCAAAAGAACTATACAGCGTGTGCGTGGATTTGCTTGCCAAATGGAAAACTTCTTTATTATCAATTTTTCGAAAAAAAGTTATTCTTTATAAACAGTTTTGCTTTTAAAATTATTAAGATTGGCATAAGAATTTATTTCTAATGTTGTACATGGTGTCTCGAAAAACGAAAAACTTTAATTCTAAATGTGAAAAAACTGTATATCAATATTTATTAACCGGCAACTTGGAAAGCGCGGAAAGCGCATTAAATCGTTAACTAATTTGTAGTATACAGGGCAATGATAAATTTTTTTTTGAATAGTTACTTAACATTTTTAATAAAAATTATTAGGTGTATGATGAACAACGGGGGACTTATTGAAATTTAATCTTCTATGTATATTTGTTCGTGTTTACTGTGTAGTTACTAGTAATTAAAAAACTTGTTATGTGTAAATATGTTTATATTTATGATTGTTTAATAAATTTTCAATTAGGTTGTAAATTATCTAAATATTTTAATCACTCTGTATACTAAATTAACCTGCAAATAGTACATTGATGGCTTGATAATAAATATTGCGATGGTATTTATCCATATTGTTTATCAAAAATGTTAAGTAACTAATAAAAAAAAAACTTTATCATTGGCCTGTATACTACAAATTAGTTGACAATTTAATGCGCTTATCGCGCTTTCCAATTTGCCGGTTAATAAATATTGGTATAAAGTTTTTTCACATTTAGAATTAAAGTTTTTCCTTTTTTGAGACACCATGTACAACATTAAAAAGAAATTCTTATGCCAATCTGAATAATTTTAAAAGCAAAACTTTTTATAAAGAATAACTTTTTTTCGAAAAATTGATAATAAAGAAGTTTTCCATTTGGCAAGCAAATCCACGCACACGCTCTATAAATAAATTTAAAAAATGTTTCAAGAAATATATTATTTCTCTTACAAGTGCAGAAAGTGATACTTTTTTGCCCGCGACTGAGTGTCAAGTATGCAAAAATTCGGAAAATATTTATTTTGCAGTTACTTTTCATAGGTGAGTAAATAGGAAGTTGGGTTATTTGTAAACTAGGTTTAAACTATAGCAGCAAGGTCACATTCAAAGGTAAATGCACCGTAATCCCTACTCCCTGCCCCCACCCAGCCCTTCTACAAACGATGTTGTCAACGCATTTTAATAGCGATTATGAAAGACATGCTCCATTTATAGGTACCAGATTATTGCCAACATCGGAACAATTGTTGTTATGGTAGTTAGGTGGCAGTTAGTACTAACAGGACATTAATAAGGTTCTTTATTTTGAAAAACTACCCACGCTACTGTTGAACCGTCAATATTTTGTGATCCAGCAAACGAAAAATTATCACGATCTATGTTGAGCGCGTAGAGTCATTCCTAATTTAATCCTTAACAAAATGATAACATGCGCACCAACAAGTTATTAAGTCTTTTTTTACCAGCTTAACATAGTTTATTGTGTTTTAAAATTGCAATTCGCTAGTGTGCAATATATTTTATATAGTAGGTCATTTGTTTAACGTGTCTTTATTTAATTATAATAATGAGCAAACATTTAATGTACTTTTTGTGTTTGAAGTAACAATATGGTATTAAAATTATTATATAATAATATTTTTTTAATTATACGATTGAATTGGTAATAAATATTAGTTGCGTACCTTACCCAATGTCTATAATATATTGTTATTAAATATAAATATAAATTAAAGGAAGATTTAACTTGGAAGACCAAGAAACACAAGTTAAAATAACGAGTTGGCACTTAATACTGCTAATTTTGATTTCTTTAAAATTTTAAAATGTTCTCACTAATTACGCAGCTTTACGATTTAGCAATCGTCACAACGGGCACGTTTTTAAAGTAACTAGCATCTGTTATCAGTGTCATCGAATATATCTTCTTTTTATCATAATAAATACATAAGAAATAGCTTAAGCACAAATGTACATACACTAAAAACGTGCCCAATAGTTTACAATCTTCAAGCAGCGATTTTCTTTTAAAATAATTATTTAGATTTAGACTGTGACGTACGAGAATATTTAGGAGCAAACACTAGTGACGCATTCGCCATTTCGTTTTTTGACCAATATTTCGTTACTTTCGGCCAAATACTTAGCTTTAAAATACGTTAAAAAAGGTTCGACCTATAAATTAATAAAAGCAGAAAAAGAAATATTGGCAATTTTGACAAAAATTTCGTTTTTTTTTGCTTTTATTATCAATTAATTTTTTAACTGTAAGTATTTGTTACCCTTGGCGGCTTTTTGGAGAAAACGAAAAATAAACAAACTATTGATAAAAAATGAAATGGCAAATGCGTTACTAATGTTTGCTCTTAATAGCATTCGTACATACATAATATAATATGATTGATTAATATTTTTAGTGTAAAACATACTCATGTTCATGTATAGAAAAATCCATTTTATAGACGATCAATTCGCTTTTAGGGTGGAATTCTCAACGTCATTCAATCTGGTGTCCATCTATAACCTACCTATTTCGCGTGGTTTCTTTTGTTTATTATTCCATTAACTAACATTTAAAATCAATATCGTCTACACATTATTACAAAAGTACCAACTTGGTATTGGTAAAAGAACAATGACAATACATAAAAAATGTCACCCGACATTTTTTCGCTACACAATTCTCCTAAAATAATTTATAAAATCCCTTGATATTTATTTAATATGTCAATTATTACCTATAGAATATGCAGTCGACATTAAATTTTGTGTACAAGCTAAAAAAAAAATCTACGCGAAATAGGTTATAGGTTGGCAAGCATATTGATACTACCACCTTAAGAGCAAAAAGTAGTTTTTTTTGGGCCCCGTAATAGGCTTTATAAATACAGCCTTGTAAAAATAAAAAAATAGACTGTCGCAACTTTTATTACGATCATAACTAAACCCAATAACAATACAAATTATATTATGTACCTATCAGTTCATTACAGAAAAAACAGTCCTTCAACAAACAGTAAAAAACCCAACGAAAATCAAAAACTCATAAACGGACAGCACCAACCAAATAGTACCGAAAACTAAACCGAAAAATATTAAAAGAAGCTTAAGCGACTCCTACAACGCTACCAATTCATTAAAATCAAATGTGCGGGGTAGGATCGCTTTCGAAATCGTCCTCCAACAGCGGTGGAGGTATGGAACTGACGTCGAAACCCTCGTACTTCTCCTCCTCGTCCTTCTCCATCCGAAAAATATCGGATCCTGATTGAGAATCGCCGTCGGGGTAATAACCTTCCTCTACGTTTTCGGTATAATGAAGACCTGGGCTATCTTTCGCGAGTGCTGCTTCATATTGAAAATTTGACGCCATTTCCTCCATGTTCCTTTCTCTTATGTATTCATTATACTCTGTTAAACCGTGCTCGTGCTCTACATAATAGTACTCATCCATGCAATACTGTTCTTTTTCACTTTTAACCTTGTTCCTTTGATTTTGTAACTGCCTTTTTCTTCTATAACCCCTTCTTTCCCTTTCAGATTTACTTTTCGGTGACTCAACAGAACTGGTCGAATCGTTCTCACTAGGGGGGCTTTTAGCGTGTGTCAAATTTCTTGATACTGGTCTTTTATGCACTCTAGTTAATGGAACAGTAGCCGTTTTGTTAATGGGAATGGGGCTGGTTCCAGTTAACGGCGTACTCTCACTGCTCAAACTGCTAGAATAATATGGTGAACACTTGGAGAGTTTTAAATTGACTTTAACAGGTCTATCGGTACTTTTCGACGTGGCCGAACCGGCGGAGTGATATTTCTGTAAATAACCCTTTTTGTCCTTATCGTACCTTTGTGTATGAACAGTCTTATGTTCTACAGAACTGCTGCTTTTATCAGTATCAGACTGTACTTGCACAGGAATTACCATTGGTCTTTCCATGCTTTTAGTGAAAAACTTTGCTACATCCGGCCTGGTAGGACCAGTTGAAGAGAATATCGAAAAATCTTCAGAAGGTATATTCTTTGGACTCCGTTGATCATGCACCAAATCCTCTATATCGACACTAGAGCCTAGTCTCGTTGGAACCCTTTCCGGCACATTAGTTCCCGGAGGAAAGAACTGTTGTGATACCAATTGTTTACCATCGGAATTTGACCAATCGGAGATACTAGGAATCAATTCCGTCAGAGTATTTTCACCTGTAGAAGTTGTACTAGACAGTTTTTGAAATGGATGACTACTAGTCTGCGGTTGAGCTTTCATAGTACTACTATTCGTAGTAGACCACTCCGAAATACTTTGGGCAATATCCGTCAACGAGTTCTCGTCGCTTTTTAACCCAGAGCTACTTTTTGTTGTTCCGCTATTACTGGATAAATTTTGAAACTTAACTGTATTGGTACTGTTTGACCATTCAGATAAACTCAGAGCTATTGAAGTATCTTCAGAATGAGAACTATGAGTACATTTAGTAGGCTTTAAAGCAAATCTTACTGTGCCGTCCTCCAGGTTAGTACCCACTGAACTAGTGCAATCTTCCTCACTATAGGAACTATGGGAACCCGCTGGCGAGCTTTTTTGGGACCCACGCATGTCGCTTCTTGAATCGTCGGAGGCAGTACTTCTTCTTAAGGCTGTAGGAGGACGCAGCTGTTCACTTCTTGGCATGGCATCACATGAGTCTATGAAAACATCGTCGTTTAAGTTGGATATGTTTAAGTCTTCATCAGAATTTGATCCCTGAGATTTTTCTTCCAAGACTATTTTTACTCCACTAGGTCCAACGCTGAGGCTTTGACTTTCAGATAAGCTTTCGCTAATATGCTCGGCGGTAGCAACGTTTTCGTATGTATGCGTTTTTTCCATGTCCAAATCTGTTTTATAATCGTCAGAATTTGAATCGTTGTCGTAGGTACTGTAAGTATTCGTGTTAGATTCAACAGTCACTCTACAAGCTTCTTCCGGAGGAGAAATGTAGTACGTCTCTACATTCTCTACTATCGGGGGTTCTAAAACACTGGACGGGGGACTAGGCCACTGCTCAGAATCTTGACTTTTTAACGAACCTCTTAAACCAAATGTTTTGGGAATATTCTTGCTTGGAGGTTGATAAACTTGGGTTGTAAGTTGAGCAGAGGTATCAGAACTAGGTACTTCATGCATAGCAAGCAAAGATCTCTGACCCTGAGTAGGAATATCAGGCAACGGCCAGTCTTCACTTTCCTGACTGCTTTGTTTTTCAACTTGCAGCTCTTCAAAACACTCTTCATCAATGATTGTATCGTCAGATCCTTGTCTTCTCAATCTAATACCTCTTTCTGAAGTAATAATCTCTATATCATCCATTGAGAGCTCTGCCATCTCAGCTGATGTCCTTCGATCGTCAGATATTTGTCTCTGCAACAAACTACTAAAATTGGGAGCGGGATCTGTACTGTGCTTGCTTATATCCTGCTGCTTACTTCCCCTGGCATTAACACCACTCAATGGTTTTTCATTTGTTGGAGTCTTCTTTTCATTTTCATAAACATGAGCATGACTTGGTGATTCTGAACTTATACTAACCTGTGGATTACTGGAGGCTAAGGATTCGTCGTTTAAACTATCACTTTGAGTGCTTGCCTTGGTGGAATCCTCTTCTAAACTTGATTTTTCCGAATTAGTACTGCGTTCAGATATTCTTGATAATGTCCTAGATAAATAAGCTCCACCGGTGTATCCTGTAAGTATATCTGTAGCACCAGCCAAAGAAGTTAAGCAAGGATAGCCAAAATTGGCTGGAAAGTTAGCTAAATCCTCAGGCAACTCTGTATCGTCCCTCGTAGGTGTAAGCTCATCAGATTTGTAATACACATCAGCCATAGAGGCAAAATCGCCAGAATTGTTATCTCTACAAAGAAAATATTCCTGTTTTTCTAAATCTTGATCTGGCGGTAAAAGATTATCCTCAAAACTTTCTGATCCTGAACTGTCTAAGGGAAAAGGCTTCCAGGTAGAGCTTAGTTCTTTTGGAATATCACCAGATTTTGCCATCCTGACTGCATTGCCCAAGCTACCAGAGCTTGATTCGGTGTCGAATGAATTTCGAGATTCTGTGGAGAGTTTTTCAACAGATAATAAATTTGGTTTATCTAAAGTGTTACGTTTACTCACTGAATATGAATCTTCCATTGATGATAAGCTTGCCCTTTCCGCAGATGACAATTTTTTAGAAAGTTTTTTATGTAACTTTTGGCTTAATTCAGAGTCTTGTGACCACTTTTCTTCAAAGGGATAAGGTTTTTTAACTTTTCCATTTTCAGAGTCGATGCTTTCCTTGTGCAACTCTTGAATTGGTGCTAAGTCTTTTGGAATTTCATTTGCTTCATCAGAGCTTGAATCATCTAGTTTTTGTGAACCTTCATCAATGGTAAAAGCCCTTCCTAGAACACAAATTCTCGGACTCCTCGGGCTTCTAGGACTCTTAGGTGGCTCGTCGGATGAATGAGAAGGCGCTTTGTCCAACTGTTCTTTGGTAGCAAACATCTCAATGTTTTGACTCAGACCTATAGCTCTTCCCATAGAACAACTTACACTAGATTCGTCAGTTTCCTTAATATTGCCAGGGCTAAGTTCCTTTTCGCCACTGGTCCAAGAACCTGTGTCACTAGAACGTGATTGATCGGAACTTCTTTTTAACAGCTTTAACTTCGCATGTTTAGCGTCAGCGCCTAATAAGTTCAAATCATTTTTTTCCACAGCTAATTCCTTTTCTTCCTCAAGAAGTTTTTCTGGTGATTCTAAAGTCACATTATCATAATCTAAAGAGCTTTCTGTGCCTACAAATTCGTCACACTCTACAGTCATCCAAGAACCGGTATCTTCAGATTTACTTCTTTCAATGCTTAATTTTAATAAGGCATCTTTGTGATCGGTTACTGTTACAGTCAAGAGATTTCTGTCCACATCTTGTCCTTCTAGTTTTAATTCGCTTACTTCAGTTAATGATTCATCTTCACTTGTTATCTTAACGTGGCCATCTGGCACAACAGTGCTTTCCTCAGAATCTTTTCGTCTTCTTTCCAGCTTCCTCTGAATAAACTTACTAACGGTGTTAGAAGCTTTTTGCAACTCAGCAATAAGTTCTTTATCTTTATCAGACTTACATGACGACTCTCCCGATTCATCAATATATTTAATGTCCAGAGAATTACCTAAGCTTATTTTTTCCATGCTAGCAGAGTCGGAGGAGCTTTTGGTGTCTATCTTACCCAAATCTGGAGGCTTTGGAGACACTCTTTTTTCAAAAAAACCGCCACCATCTTGAATTACCTCTATACCTTTAAGTTTATCATCATTTGTATCTCCAACAGACAGCCATACATCGAGGCTAGTTCCTTCTAATATTACCTGATCTTCTCCTGGAGGTTCTGTGTGAATATCTGCAGTTACAGTTTCTTGTATTGCGTACGTTTCTGGTGATACTTCTTCTAATTTATCCCTATTATTAATAACTTTAATGGTTTCAGGTTTAAAATCAAATTCAGTTGACTTTTCAGTTTCGTCCTCAGATTTACTTAGTTCTAGGTCCAAGCTCTTGCCCATTCTTTGAAAACCTTTGTCTTGAATATCATCACTTAAGTTTAACTCTAAGCTTTTAGTTAACTTTTTGTCCAACTTTTTATCGAGCTTTTTGGGACTCTTTGTTACTATAATAGCTTCTTCCAGTGATACGGTGGGTTCTATGGTATTGATACTAATTTCTAACTTACCGCCTCTTTCCCTAACAGTCTCTTCTACTTGTGGAAATACTGGCAACACGTCCTTAACTGGACTTTTAAGTGTTTTGGTTTGTTTGATAGCTGTTTCATAAAGCATTTGTTGCAGTTTTCGTCTTTCTGCGATAACTTCTTCACTTTCCTCTTGACTTTTAGTCCTCTCCTTGCTCCCCATTCTTTTTAATTCTAGTTTCTCCAACGATTTAGCTTTCTCTTTGCTTGTTGCAGTTTTTCTGGCTGGTTCCATTTCTTGACTCTTGGTTCTTTTAATTTCTGGTAGCGTTAAAGAAGATTGAGTCGATAGGGACTTTTGACCCGAAGATCTTCTATCATCATCACTTTTTGAAGCTCCGTCAGCTAAAGCTGCTTTTTCACTTAGCATTTTGTATCCATTATTCTTAATCTTTAAGTCTGTAGCACTTTTTGTAAAAGCTTTTATATCATTGGAGCTAGACTTTGGTCCTAAAGGAGGTTTAGCACATGTTTTATCATCTTTAGAGCTTGGTTTAGGATCTGGGGCTTTAGGTCTTAGTGGTGGTTTAGAAGGTGTTTGCCTGGACATCTTAGGCTTTTCTCTAGAAATTTTGTGGGTATCTTTTAATGGCGGCGGCTTTCTACTTCCTGTTTGTTTTAAAGAAGACACTGCCTTAGGGGGTAATCTGGGTTTAGTTTTAGTTGAAATATTAGGCGAAACTTTTTTCTTAATGCTAGAAACATCTGGTACAATTTGATCATTCTCACCCAAAGATCCTTCTTTGGGAAACTGTTTAGGCTTTTCATCAACAACCGTAACTTTGGAAATTTGTACAGGAACCACGCCATTTTCGGGGTTCCTAAGTTTCTCACCTATTTCTGCATCTGATACTTCTGTAGATTTATCACTAATTAGATTGTTGTCTAATCCGCTATCTCTATCAGTCTGTTGTTGGTCTTCTTCCTCTACAGTATCATCTTTACTTGAAAAGGCATTTAAAGGCGGTAACTTGTTAATAGGAATAATCGGGGCATCTAAACTTCTAGCCCTTCTACTAGAAAGAGGAGAATCTATTGCTTGTTGTTTTTGAAGTAGCGAAAAAGCCGAACCCTCCGAAAGATTAAGTCTTGCGTGGGCAAACAACAAAGGACTATGTCCCTTATTTCTTAAAGATGGCGACATAATTTCTGTTATTTTAGTTTTGGGAGGCACTTTTAGATTTTTTAAATCATTTTCGATTTCCGCTTGAAGCAACGCTTTTTCTCTTTCTCTTTCATCAACTATAGTTGTAAGTTCGTTATCCGTTGCTGGTTCATCTTTCAATGTTTCATCCAAAGATCTGTCACCTTCTTCTTTATCAGCTTCTTCGACCGTTTTTAAAATATCTAGAGGCTCCGCAAAAACGGGAGCCATATCAGCCGTTTTAATATTAAGTTCATCCTCAGAGCTAGGAATTGAAAATGATCTTTCAGAGATTCTTCGTAATTCAGTTTGTTGTGCGTTAGGATCTAGTCCATCCTCAACTTGCTTGTCTGTTTTCTTCCTAGTAGTCGGAGGAGATCCCTCAACTTCAGTAGATGACATGGTATATTGCAGGTATTTTCTCTCAGACTCGAATTTTAAAATTGATTCCATTTCTTTTCGCATTTGAGGTGGGGAAAATTCAATTTTAGTTGGTGTTGCTTCAGCACTCCCAAAAACATCGTCCGAATCTAAAGATTCATCGTCCGAACTGAAAGAAGTTATTCTGACTTTTGTTTTGTTAGCTCTGTTCCCTTTTTTACCAGGTTGCATTCTGGGCTTAATAATACGTTTCGGTTTAATGTCAGTTTTAATTTTGTCGCAAGTTTTGGGTTTTGAAGGTTCAACGAAGGGCTTCTTTTCCTCTGGTTTTTGCACAGTTTTTTCTTCAGTTTTGGGTTCTACTTTAATTTGCCTTTCTATCTGTTTAACAAAAATAGTTTGTAACGGTTTCAGGCTTTCTGTTTTAGAGCTGGTCGGTGAATCACTTTCTATTTGACTGAGTTTAGAGTTCAATGTTTCAAGCATTACTGGATCGATGTGGGTTATGTCCCGCTTGGGGCTAGATATAAGCTGGACAGAAGGCACGCTCTTATCAACTTCTAAAGTTACTGGATTTACTTTTGATAAATCAATATTTTGAGTAAACAAAAACGAGGTTTCGGGTTCGGTAACTAAAATATCTTGTTTTATCTTCTCTTTTGCACTTACAATATCGCCTAAAGGTTTCTTAACAACTTCTCTTTCTTTTTCGTACCGCTTAATTTCTTCTTTTTGAGCAGTTCCATTCATTATATGCCTCTTATGTAGAACATATGGAATATCTTCACCTTTTGGCGGCAAATTAATAAGGTCAGCCTGATTTTTAGCTCCTAGGATTTCAAATTGACTTTTTGGTACTTCAAATTTAGTCTTCTGTCCTTCTATTTCTCTTTTTAATATATCAAAATGGCCGAACTCGGCTGTAGGCATTTCGAAATGAGTTCCCTTAAACTTTGTTATAGGTGGGGCACTCGGGATTTGTTTATATAAGTAATCCTCGTCGCTAGATTCCGCTGGTGTCAAATCTATTGACTTTTGATGCATAAGCAACAGCCTCCTGGCGCTAGAATTTAATCTCTGCCTAGCTAAAGAATTAGGGTCCGATTTGGTTCTCTCGATGGGTTGATGTAGGGCTAAGTCATGACAAATTCGAGGTTCAATTTCCATAAACACATCCCTATAGCTCTTGAACTCTTTTTTCTTGGGTTTAACGTCAATATTCGGTACAACACTAAATCCATGATCACTAAAGTCACTACTTTCTTGTAGAGATTGAATTCTATCTTCATCGAAGCTAAAAATATTGCTTTCCGATTCTGTTGATCTTTGGCCTGCACTGTTCGTTCCGCCACTATGTGTTTGTTTTACATTGTCTATTTCTGTTGGCAGTCCTACGATACTTTCCGGCCAGATGTGGGTTGTCTTGGATATTTCGTGTGCAGGGTGTTCGGGTCTATTTTGTACTTTGGACAGTGTATTCTGTTCTATGTCTGACAAAATTTTGCTAACTCTCATGCTTTGTTCAGTTTCAACATTTTGAAGTGTTACCGAGTGCACATGAGTAGTCTCTTTTACTGAGTAGTCATTAAACAATTCATTGGAGTGATTGGAAAAATCTGGATATGCTGGAAGCACTGGTTCTGGAGAAACATGTCGCGGCTTGATAGTTCCATAATTCCTTTCAAAAGAAATCTTTCTATCATACTCACTCTTCTTGACATACCTGGATTCTTCTTCTTCTTTTGAGGGCGCATCGAAATATTCACTTTTAGACTCTAAACTGGATGTTCTCGACTCGTAAGAGTGGTTATGCCTTTTTAAACTATCGGCGCTCTTATTTCTATGTAAAGGCTTTTTGTTTTCATAATCACTCTTAGATTCTTGACTCGAGGTTCTTGATCCAACGCCACGACTTTTTCGAAGACTTTCTTTGCTAGATTTAGACGTTTTTGACTCGTAATAGTCGCTTTTCGATTCCAAGCTTGATTGTCTAGAGCCCTGCTTGAAATGTCTATAAAAATTACCGTCAGATTTTCGTGGAATAATTTCTCTGGGAAAGTCCCTGGGGTCTTCCATTAAGAAAATATCGTGATCACTAACGCTCTTGTATTTATGACGCGTTCCATAATCCGATTCGCTGTCAGAGGGCAAATGGTTGCCCGAATCTAGGCTGCAACTTCTTGTGTTAAAAGGTTTAGGTTTTTTATACTTATAGTCGCCCGACGTGCTGTCATCCGACTTTTCAATAAGCTCGTAACTGTCATGGGACAAATCGTCCTGCGAATCTCGGAGATCGTAATTGCCAGGATCTTCGACGGATTCTTGGGAGAACGACGTTGTCCCAGGAAAGCTACTAGAGTAAATTTTTGAACTGGGGACCATAATGTCTTGTTGGATTTCTAAGCTACTATCGCGCGAGCTAGTACTATATAAAGCTCTATGATCATCGTACACCGTAATCGGCGAGTCTTGCTTACGCTCGTCAAGACTTACCACGGCTTTATCAAGGGGTCTGGGAGATCTCGCTCTACGCTTAGCTTTGCCGGTTTCCTCAAAGCTAAAATCATATAAATCTCTACAGCTAGCGCTTCTCTGCCACAGTTTCCTCTTAGGGGACGCACTTGCGGCTTCGTATGAGTACTCCATGGGACTTTGGGGTCTTGGTTCGTATAGAGGGCCGATATCGCTTTGCGATTGGGTCTGCGAGGGACAATAGTTAGCGAAAGGCGGCAAAGGTTGATGGGTTGAATGGTCGAGGCTGCCCTCCGACTTGTGACTAGAGGGCGTCCGGGAAGTAATGTGAGTGGGCATGGTGGTACCTGAGGATGTTAGTAAAGAATAGTGTTATCGAGAAATTTTGTTAGTAACGCTAAAAACCAATAAAAGGATACAACGAAATCTAAAAACAAAAAATATTATCTAATATAAGTAAAACACAAAAATTTATAAATAATACAATAATTTTAAAGGGAAAACTAATTACATAATATAATACCTAGAAAACAGCAGAAAATAAAAAAAAATGAGTTATTCAGTTTAGTACTGCTCATGAACGATCTATCAATAAATGGAATATAAATAATACAATGCAGAACAATCATCATAATCAGTGGTACAACTAACTTTTGGTTATACATAAAAAACCTGTACAAATGTGAAATCAATTCTGTTGAAATTGATTTCATTTCGCTTACCTGTGTCTGCTCTGTGGACAGCTGCGCGCACGGCGAGCGGCGACGCAGGCTTCCGATTGGCTGTGGCTACGGATGTGGGCGTGGCCGGAACTGCCTTGTGCTCCGGTGAGGCCGCCAGGGGGCTCCCGGTCGCTGAACTCGCGTCCGATGCCGATCGCGTCTCCGTCGGAGAAGGCGAGCTCATCGTCGGAACAACAGCCGGCGGCCGGGGTACCTAAGAGAATAAAAGAGTAAAGTAAACATTGTATACAATATAGAATATGCTGTCGTGCGATTTGTTGAAATGAGAATAACTCATTTTCAATGGATAGAATTCTTCCTTACCATAACACTGGGTCTGGTACTGGTACTGGTGGTGTCTGGGGCCGAGCTCCAGGATATAGCTGTGCCGAGGGGGCGAGAGGCTGATCTCGTCGTCGGAGAAGCCGGGCGCCCGCGCCCCCCACGTCCCTCCGTCGCCACTACTGCGCCCATCGAGCCCAGGGACGCTGAGAGCTTGGATGCTTCCACTAAAAAAAATATTAGTATATTATTTAACGAGCGTATAATGTGGGCCATAATAAACGAGGATGATGACCAGAATACGAGCCGCTTGTATATCCATCCGAGTGTATTATGGTTCATTATAGGCGGGTCTTATACTATGGTTTATCGAAAAAAATCCAATTTTTTCGAAACCCGAAAATTGCAGACCATCATTAAAAATGAAATTACAAATATAAATTACGCACATTTCCCTTATTTTCGGTCAAAGTAAAACGTAGAAATACCAAATTTCGTTCAAATTTTCGTTAGAAAGGTTATAACTTTAGGAACTGAAGCCGAAATATTACATTTTGGCCTTGTTTTCACAGCGCAAGTTTTAATAATTTCAAATTAGGTTGTCTCCTTCGCTGCTGACCTACCTCAACACCGGCGGTCGGCCCGCATCGTCGTATTTACAGATCTTATCTTGATGTAGACATTTCTCGTTTTCATAATAACGGCAATGAAAACGCAATGACATTAATCCGAGAGTAGAAACTAATTTATGTCATAATTTTAGTTTCGAAAAATCAGTATGCCTTGGATATTTACAAAAAAAATTTTTTTTCCTACTAATAAAGTGCCTTTTTCTAGGAAATACTAAAAAATTTTATTAAGAAAAGATGCTCAGAAAGAAAAACTGGGTAAGAATGTAAAATTATAAAATGTTATGACTACTTTGATATTTTACATTATTTTCATATCATCCTCCCATGAGCTATTGAGCATGTCTTATAATTATCTAAATATGTGTAATATATGTCTAATAGACGGAAGAAAATAAAGCGATTGTCTTGAAATTTTGCAAACTTAGATAATTCATAATTTTGTACAACTTTTCTTTACGAAATTTTTTAATATCTTCAACAGGGAGGTTGGAATGAAAAAAAAATGCAAAATATCAAAGTAGGCTTAGGCTCCTTTTATACTGGGATTCTGAATCTCCAATTCCGGAATTTCGGCTTCACATTTAACGTAGCGCTTAAGCAAAGCGTTTAGACAGGGGTCTTCTCGGATACAGAATCGCGATTATAAATTTCGGAATCGCACTAATTTCAGCCGCCCGGCTACAGGATTCGAATCGGCGACAGGTCTAGCATTGGTTTATATATAAGCATTTTCATTGCGATTCTCGTTCAGTAGCCTCTTGCCAGCTCCGTATTAAGGGTCGTTTCTGTTAGGTTTACGAATAAAGAATTCAATATGGATGTCTTAAAAACTCTTTTCGACACTGACAAGTTCATATCGTCAATACAGGCACATCCAAGCTTATGGGATACTTCGGCATAAGAGTATTCAAATAAAACAATAAAACAGGCACACTGGGTGGAAGTGGCCAAAGAAATTTTGTCTTTTAAGATATTGTGTAGCTCGTCAAAATACCGAATTGACATTCTGAAACAGTTAAAAAATTTCTCAGAGTGTTTTCTTAAATTTTTATACAGTAAAACGTATCCTCTTGCTGTATTACGTTCGCTGATTACACTGGACAACAAATTTTAGGTTATTGGTTGTATCGTGTATCAAAATGCATTTTTTTTTTAACTTTGGGATGCTGAATACAAAAATGATAATGAAATTAAAAACTTAGTTGCCGTTTTAAAAAAAAAGTGGTTATATTTTATTTTTGATAAAATAATAAAAACTACATAATTTTACACTTTAGAGTCACTAAATGCGCTGTCGCTTTGCTACTCTTTTGTGAACTGTTTCTGGAGCATCTCTAACAAGAGTCCAACAGTAGTCGGCAAGCATGGAAGCATTCCAGTGTCCCTGGTATCTGTTTTCCATGGTTGATATGTCCTGATGGAAGCGTTCGCCGTGCTCATCACTTACAGCTCCGCAGTTGTCAGGAAAAAAGTCCAGGTGAGAGTGTAGGAAATGGATCTTTAGAGACATATTGCAGCCCATTTTTTGATACGACGACAGCATATTTTCAACCAGAGTAACGTAATTGTCAGCTTTTTTATTTCCCAAGAAATTAGTTACCACGAGGCGAAAGTCTTTCCAGGCGTTTTTTTCAATATCTGTTAGAGTGCTGTCAAAGTGTTCGTCTTTCAGAATATTTCGAATTTGTGGCCCAATAAAAATACCTTCTTTAATTTTTGCCTCACTTAGCCTCGGGAATTTCTGACGTAGGTACTGAAATGCTGGCCCATCTCGATTCAGTGCCTTAACAAAGTTTTTCATTAGGCCCAATTTGATATGCAGTGGTGGTAACAAAACCTTTTTGGAGTCTACCAATGGCATGTGTTGTACATTTTTTTGCCCTGGCTCTAATGATTGTCGAACGGGCCAGTGTCGTCTATTGTAATGAAGTGACCTTGCCCGACTGTCCCATTCACACAAAAAACAGCAAAACTTGGTGTAGCCTAGCTGCAACCCAAGTAAAAGTGCAATAACCTTTAAGTCACCACAGATCTGCCATTGGTGCTCAACATATTTTATGGTTGTCAATAGGAACTTCATATTGTCGTATGATTCTTTCATGTGAACTGCATATCCGACAGGAATGGACGGAAGAATATTGCCAATATGTAATAGTACTGCCTTTAAACTTAATTTTGAACTGTCTATAAACAATCTCCATTCCACTGGTTTGTAGTTTATATTTAAAGCCTCCAATAAACCGCCAATATTATTTCAGAAAACTAAGTTATTTTCCATGTCAAAAAATGGCGCTAGACCTTTATGGCGTTTACGAAAAACACTTACAGAGACATCTTCTTCTAACAGGTTCCACTGCTGCAATCTTGATCCTAGTAACTCAGCCTTACTTTTTGGAAGTTCTAGATCTCTCACAAGATCGTTTAATTCTGACTGGGTTATTTTGTGCGGTTGGCGGTATGATGTGCTGGGTGCGAAATCGGGATCTCTTAAAGTTGATGGCATATCTTCTTCTTGGCACAACGCTGTATCGCTGTCTGATTCGTAAGTGACTGTTTCTGGGGGTTCTGGAATAGGAAGGTCGTCACTATGTGGTACAGGTCTGATGGCAGATGGTAGGTATATTTGGATAGTTAATAACAGACTTTTTCTTCTTGGATATACCGGTGCCTTGCCCAACAGGAGGTATCATGCAGAAATAGTAATCATTAACATGATTTGTAGGCTCTCTCCAGACCATTGGAACAGCAAACCGCATAGATCGGTTTTTACGATTTAACCAGCTTGTCAAACTTGAAGCGCATGCATTACAGCATATATGTGGCGCCCACTGTTTGTCTTGATCTCCTATTCTGCAACCGAAATAAAGATGATATGCTTTTTTCATCAATGGAGTCATAGATCGCTTCTGAGACGCAAAAGTCACTTCACCACAAACATAACAGAAGTGATCTGGATTGTTTACACACTTTCGAGGCATTTTACAATCTTAACTATTCGACTTGAATTACTAACTTCGACTGACTAACCTCTCCGCTTACCTACCTGTTTATATCCCCAAATATGGATTATAGATTTTTAAATACATTTCATTATAATTATACTTATAAGTAGTCTATATACAATTTTAAGAAACCAACATAATGAGTTTTTTATTTGTTATTACCTAAATAGGGATAAAGGACACAATGCGACTGAGCAAGTAATGGATTTATTGGCATACATTATAGTACTGTGCTCAGGTAAACCATAGAAATGAGGATAAACAAGGGTCCTTTTATCCGTTTAGTCGTTTATTTATTTAAAATCGGGTAGTAAAGCATTATTTATTTGCCGCTTAATTAAATATTTCAATATTATCCCTGTTTTAGGGTGGTCCCGGCTAAGTCGCCATTGTGTTAATATCCCTATTTAGGTAAATTTATGTAAAACTCATTTCGTTCGCTCTCTTATTTTTGTAAACAGATTTTTATTATATAGGGACTGTTCAGTACAAGGCAGACATGAAAGTGGATTTACATGGGTTTCAATGGCTATCGCTCTTATTTTAAGCAATAGGGGGTTAGGATTTCGAATATAGGGGATCGTCCCTAAGAATCCACCATTCCTTAACTTGGTGAAAATGTAGATTTGGCAATATAAAATCCATATATTGTTATTACAATACAAATATACTACGTGCGTTCTCGCGGTTACAGTGTTAATATATTAGGGGAACATGACGTCACGTATCTCTTAAACGTGAACTAATATTAAAAAAAAAAGTTTATTTTCGATTTAAGCACACCTAAAATAGTAAGATTTAGTTGATTTTATTTCTGCAACATTTTAGCTGTTGTCCAGTGTTATTGGATGAACCCACATTCTACGTTTTCGTTTGAGTTTTTTCTTTTTTTTACACACGGTCTGATAATAATATAGCAACAGCGCTTGTTCTACTGCATTCATTTTAACACTGAACAGAAAGGAGCGTGCGGCCCTGGAATTAATCGCCTCTCCACAAAATTTCCGAAACCGCGCAAGATTAGAAAAGTATGCATTCCGAATCTCGTTAGAATTCACGTGAGATTCTGAATCCCAGATACTGAATCTCGCATTCAGAATCCCAGTATAAAAGGAGCCTTACTCGGTTTTCTTTTCTGAACTTTTTTTTCTTAATAACATTTTTTCGTATCTCCTAGTGGAAAAAATAAGTTTTTTGTAAATTTGACGTACTTGATTTTTCAAAACTAAAATTATGACACGAATTAGTTTCTATCGAAGCAGGGCTAAAAAATAACTGTTAAACTTACTCAACTACAATTAGTCGATCGAACTGAAGCATTCATGATCATAATACAACACACAACAAACTGAAAAATTATTCACATTATTTGTTAATTAAATAATGACCTGTATATCTGTCAGATATAACACTTGATTATATTATTGCCGTGAATAGGTAAAAGTTTCAGAATGACCAAAAAGGTTAATTGGCGTATAAAATGTAAACTGCGTAGGGAAGACCGGGGCTAGTTGACACACATTTTATATAATTCTTTTAAAAAAACTGAAACGATGTTCCGTATAGCATATGGTATGTGTATTAAGTAAGTGTGCCGCATAATAGTATATTATTAATCAAGGTTTAGATATTATTGCCTGAGCGTCGAGTTTAAATCACGAGGAACGGAAGAGAAGAGATTTAAGGGCTATTAGCTGTCAAACAAAACCGTGGTTAATATAATTTTTTCCACTACTAACACATTTACAAGAACCTATTTTTACAGTAGGTATTAATACTACACTGGTTTACAGCCAATTTGCGACTGTAATGTAAATGGCAGTCGATTGTTAATTTTTGTTCTCTAAATGCGAAAATGATCGTGAAAACTTCTTCTTAACATAAAGATTTTTGAGTTATGATTTTTTCAGCTGACGTATTAGGCTCTAAATTACAACAATGGAATTTACTAGCCACTGGAGCCAAAGTTACAATATTTAGGAACCGTAACAAGGACCTATCCTTGCTTTTACTATGTAGGATAAAATGTGTGTTTGTGTTAAGGCAAATAGTGTTATGGAAATATTAGGATTTGCACATAACCCGGACGAATGGCAAATGGCAAAAAAGACCCTATATTCCTCTTGCACATGTAGTTGACATGAAGTAAACATACAAAAGTATGTTACTTATTCTAAATGCAATAGGCTATGATACGTATTAGTGGTAATATGTGGTGACCTAAAAGTCATAGGACTATTACTAGGGATTCAGGGTGGATTTACGAAGTACTACTGTTTTTCTGTCTTTGGGATAGTGGAGCAACAGAGCGCCATTACCAAGTAAGAGAATAGCTTTCGAGATATCAATATATTCCAGGTCAAGCTAACATAAAAAATATACCTCTAATTAAATTGGTATTAATGAAAAATGTTGTTAAAGCATTAGATAAAGAAGGGGATGCATTTAAATACCTTAAACACATTTTTCCTAAACTTGATGTTATGCTAAGCTTAAGGAAGGAATATTTGTTGGACTAAATATTAAGGGATCAACAGTTTGGTCAAAAATTAAGTGATGTTAAATTAGTTGCGTGGAGTTTTTAGGATACAAAAAACAGAAACAGAAACCTATGAAAAACTTGTAGAAGAACTAGTTGAAAACTACTGCAAAATGGGCTGTCTTAAAATACATTTCTTGTAAATTTATTATTTTAAATTTTTTCCCAGTTTTTTGGGTGCGGTTAGTGACGAAAATGAGAAAGATTCCGCCAAGACATACTAACAATGGAGTAACGCTACCAAGGCAAATGGAATCCAGCAATGATGGGGGATTAATGTTGGTTTCTTATGAGAGAAAGCGATCAGGAATAAAAACAAAAAGTCAGCATTTGCAAAAAACTTATGTACGAAAGACTCACTATAATGATATTGTATTTTCATATGTATTTTTGTATAATCCCTGTTGTCCTTAAAATATCTAGTTTTTTTTTATCTTGGTTTGAACCGAGGTTTGAACTTATATATAAATAATATATAAAAATAGTTGAGTAAAATGAAAATAACTAACTCAAAATCTATGCGTGGTGGAAAATTTTAATTGTTGAATGCTCAATCGGGATGCTTTGAAGTCCTCCGTACAGTCATTATAACATCAGTCGCAATTTATTTTGTATTCGTTTAGTGTATTTATAAAAAAAAATATATGCAAATATCATTCATAAAGATTTTAAGGCTTTCCAAATAGTCCATGCTTAAAGTGGAGTTAAGCGTATGGGAACGAAAGAAAATCTAAAAGTCTTCCACTACATTTTTATTAAAATAAATATATTATTCTTTAAAGGTATTATATCTACGTGTTCCGAACGTAGAAACGTTCATTATCAGGAGACAGAAAACGCTTTGCTGATAGTTTTAGCAGTCATAGATCTGCCCACGATCTGTCGTAACCCTGAAAGCGGTTGCATGCCCTCGCATATAGAGTGTACATAGAACGTGGCATCCTGTGTGTTATTGCACAGGCGCGCGCTGCTCCTTCCCCCCTATTTATTTTTACAATATAAGTTTAAAAATTAACGTTTACTGGCCTTACTAAGTCTTAGGAAAACTCAGTACCTCAAACAGATTTTTTTAAAAGTTTTTTATATTTGAACATAAAAATTAGGTTATTTTTCTTATATGAAAGATAATTTGGCTAACATAGATACATCAATATTGTTCTTGATAAAAATTTAAAAAAATTTTTTACAAAGTCTTATATCTTCTTTTTAGAAGTGTTATTAAACTTCCCCTTCCATTCAGTTGGATTAGACTTTCCTTTTGAAACAAAATTTAAATTCTTTTTCTTCTAATTTTTCTTCATTATTCTAATGTTATACCAACACACCATTTTATATTCCATTAAAGCTCCCTTAAGGTTGGATATACCTTCCATATACCATTTTCTCTTTTGTTTGAACACCATCAGAAAAGCTGTTTTTGTCTCCTGATGATGAATGGTTCTACGTACGAAACATGTAGAGACGTTTAAAGAACAATATTTTTAGTCTCATAAAATTGTGGAGGAAGACTTTTAGTTTTTCTTTGGTTTCCATATAAGATAGAGTTTGCAAGTCGTTGGAACCTCGCATATGGTTTTAGTACAACGATTTTCAAAGTTAAGCGACGTCGGGCGCAAATATGATTTGGATGGGTGACCGCTTGTGAATAGCTGGTGTCAGAATAGATGTTGCATCCTCCAGAATGATAGTAAAAAAAAAGATTAATTTAAATTAAATAGATTGCTGTTTTCATTAAACCATCATCAATAATAATTATAATTGGCAAGGTAGAGAAAAACTATTTGTATGGTCGTTTTATAGGTTAGTACCTAGCAGTAGAAAATAGTATATTATTAAAAAAGGTTTAGACAGCCTATTCTAGAATTTTTAAATGTGTACTTTAAGAAGTACGGAAAAAAAATGGGGGGTAATTACTTTTTGTATCGCTTGATATAACATGCTGTTGAGTAAAAACTTTAAATATACAGTGTGGCTGTTTAAGAGTGCAACATATGGGCATTTTTTTTATTACCGATCTCTCAGAAAATTTTATTCTTGATAAAAGTTGGTGCATGTTCGATAATCATATTAGATGCACTTGGAATGGTTGCAAGTCAAACGGCGTACATGGTAGGCCAAAAAATATAAAGCTTGTACAAGAATAAAGTACCCCCTATTTTAGAAAATTCAGCAAAATGTTATTAAGAAAATTTGTTTAGGATTAAAAGTTATGCAAAGATTCAAAAACGTGACCTCCTAAAATAAAAAAATATATTTTTTTAAAAACATAATAATTTCCCAAATTTTTTTTTTACATTCACCATAAAGACCTTCATAAATTAATCAAAATCAAATCAATTTCACATATTTTTAATTGAAGAAATAGTCCATGCTTAAAGTGGAGTTGAAAGTATAGGAACGAAAGAAAAAACTCAAAGTCTTCCTCCACAAAGTTTAATAATAAAATTATTTAGGAAAAGTCTATACATGTTTCGAACGTAGTGACGTTCATCATCAGGAGACAGAAATAAAACTTATGATGGTTTTAGCAGGAGAGAAAATGGTGTCGAACCTTAATGGAGCTTTTATGGAATTAAAAATTTGATATGCAAATCAAACATAATATTATGAAGAAATTGATGAAATTTAAAAACATACTGAGTATGTGAGAAGTCAGTAACTAAGGTCTAAACCAACCAAATAAACTGGGGGGGAAAGAATTTTTTTTTTAAAAGGTGTCGAAGAATATTTAAAAAAAAAATTTCTTTAAAAAAGCATAATTAGGTAGGAAATTGTCATTGTGAGGACAAAATTCACCAGAATTACATGTAGGTAATGAGTTATATTCAAAAAATTTTGTTTAGTGGGGTACTGAGGTTTCACATACATACAACACATACAACATATTTTTGTTCAAATTCAAGCATATTTGTAAAATTTACTTGAATTTTTAATTTATTAAGGAATCACAAACTTCATTATTGTTGCAACGATATTAAACACAACTTTAAAATATCCTAAAATTCTTTTAAACAAGATAAAACATTAGTAATGATGATATGCTAATTAAAAAACTATCATTTAAAGTGCAAAATTTTTATTTTAAATGTTTATTAAAAAACTTTATTCTTGTAAAAGTTTTATATTTTTTGGCCTACCCTGTACGCAGTTTGACTTGCAACCATTCCAAGTGCACCTACTATGATTATCGAACATGCACCAACCTTTATCAAGAATAAAATTTTCTGAGAAATAGTTAATAAAAAAATGTCCATATGTTGCACACTTAAACAACCTCACTGTATAAGAGGAAATTATTATTACATTAGGTTGACAAACCAGAAAGGTATTATTTATTTTCATGCAGTCACAACTTTTATACTAAACACAATCTTATCTAGGTTTGCTTTCTGAATAGAGTTTATCTCGTTAAATGCCTTCGTGACAACTTACTCGTGACAATCACCCCGGTATCCCCTACTTTCCTAAATTAGCTTTGATACAAAGCAAGTACCGACACATCTACACAAAGAGTTGAAATAATTAAAATTAATGTATAGGTACAATTTCGCTATAAAACAAAATAAAAACAAAAGGGTTATTACTCATTTGCTCTAAAAATAGTTGGTACCGTATCACTACTTAATGGAAACGAAGTAAGATAAATGAAACAAGCACGTCATCGATAGACTTTGTGCGGAGTTTCTTCACGATGAAGCCTGTAAAAACTACGATTTACGCGAATACAAAGACAGAATTCTGAAGCCATGGCAAACGATATCAACAGGAAACGAAACGTTCAGATTTAAAGTCGCCACAGTGGATCTTTTCCCGTGCGTCATCAATCAACGATCAGGACTCAACGTGGATAATAACTCTGCATCCTTATTTATTACAGTAACAAGTTTGAATAAAAGCATAAAAGAACGTCTCCAAGATTCCGCAATAATATAACGTGCTAGACAAGAATAAAACTATAAACGTCAATTAATTACTTTTTTTATTTGTTTAGTTGACTACCGTTGTATTTTAGAACGTCATTGTCAACCTTATTTTGATCTGCCAATCTAATTCGTATTTTGTAAATTTGTGTGCCTTAAAACTGTTCCTTTTTCTAAAAATAGTTCTTTTTAGAGCTAATTATACCCACCATCTGTTTTGGCGGTAAGTATTTATGGATTTTTATAATACCCAATTTATTTGTTTTAAATATTCTAACCGTGAAAGTTCTTTGAAAAGTTTACGGCAGTGGCTAAATTCCCTTAAATGAGAGGATGTCAAAAATTTGACTTTTGCGATTTTAAGTCAATAAAACACCAAACTTTTCTAGATTTTAAGCTTTAAAAATAGTATTAAATGTATTAACATTTGTTTGTCAATTTCTTTTAGATAATAGAGAATGCCGGGCAAAACTTAAAATAAATAATAATTTTTCGGGATATTATGTAAGTACGTCAAACGGTAGGCAGGCACGTCCATTTTATGAACTTAGACTTAGTTTTGACTTTTTTCGTCTCGTAATTTTGATTTGATTCATACGATTTTGATGACGTGAAAGTGATGACGCACGGGAAAAGAACCACTGTGGCGACTTTAATTCAAACGGGTTTCTTTATACAGAGGGTGGTACATTAGTGCGATAAAGGCCAATATCTCGTCTATTTCAAACAATAGAAAAAATCATTGTATACAAAAGTTGTGCGAAAACTTGTCGTGCATATTTTAAAAATATTATTTATTATACAGGGTGGCCAAAAAGAGAGATACAATCCAAACCTAGGTTTTTTTAAATGGGGCACCCTTTATATTTTCTGATTCCCCAGGTAATTTTAGTTATATTTTATCTAACATACTCTATACCTAAACATAATGGGGTTTCAGATATTTAGGGTTTTGTAGGAAAATCTAGTTTTGACCCCTCGTATATTATAGAAAACAAGTGAATATAAAGAATTTTTTATATAATAAATCATGTTCATAATGTGACAATTTCTTGTACTTATTGAAGTCTCGCGCAACCTCCTAATTGTATACAGGGTGACACAAAACGCAAAAGTACTTTTTTCCCAACTTTTTTAAATGAAACACCCTGTATATTTTTACATTTTTTAATTGCTCATACAATTATAAATATATTCTATGTAGCATACCCTATACCTAAAATGAACGGTTTCAGAAATATTTACATTTATATTTTAAAATATTGGCTTATTACTTTTTTTACATAAAGTACCTACCTACTAAAATATTATATTAGTATGGATTTTTGTATTGATTTCATATTAATACTGACTAAGGTAGTTTTTGTGTCAAAAAATGACTTCTGCTTCTGATAGATATTACAAACATTTAAATACATTAAATAGAAAAATAGATCGCCTTTATCTTAGGTAGCTATGAGTTTAATAGCAAAGTTGAAGCCAGTTATGAGACAGAAAATCCTCATTTTATTAGAGTACACAGTCAAACTAGATGGTCTTTAAATGTATGCGGGGAGGTATTGTGGAAAACTTTGTAGGACCAATGCGCAGCGCTATATTCAGTTTTTGCAGGATGAATTGCCACCGATAATGAGACATATTTCTAATTATATTAAGGAAATAATATGGTTTCAACACGATGGTGCACCTGTTCACCATACAGTAAATATTCATAATTATTTAAATAATGGGTTACCGGGAAGTTGGATTGGTAGGGGTGAACCAGTCGCATGGCCGCCAAGGTCACCCGACAAAAATTGATTATTTTTTGTGAGGATATGTAAAATACTTAGTATACAAGATTCCTCCAACTACTAAAGAAGATATAAAGGCAATAATTCGTATTTCAAAATATTTCTGTCAATATGCTTAGAGATGTGGGCCGATCATTTGTGAATCGTATGAGACTGTGTGTTGACCAACATGGTCGTCATATTAAACATTTGTTGTAATTTCATATTTTGTTGCTTACTTTAATTTATTTTACTTTGTTTTTGTTAATACATTTTCATTATTGTCGTTTAATAAAGTGCTCACTGGCTAGCCGGCCGATAGATAAAGACGATCTATTTTTCTATTTACTGTATTTAAATGTTTGTAATATCTATCAGAAAATCAGAAGTAATTTTTTGTAACAAAAACTACCTTAGTCAGTATTAATATGAAATCAATACGAAATGAACTCAATTCATACTAATATAATATTTTAGTAGGTACTTTATGTAAAAAAAAAATAAGTATAGCGGGAATGAGGGCAGGCAATGAATTGACACAATTGTATTTCTCCCAACGTTTCGTTTTATATTAAAACTTTTTCAAGGGTCAATAAAAAGGTCTTTAAGCCTATATATTCATTCTGTAGAATAAAAACACACATTTCGTCGAACACACATTGGACACCTGTACATATCCGAACTGTCAGCACCAATTTGTGGGAAGGATTGGGAACAAAGTTCTTTTGTGTTTTGTGTCACCCTGTATACAATTAGGAGGTTGCGCGAGACTTCAATAAGTACAAGAAATTGTCAAATTATGAACATGATTTACTATATAGACAATTATTTATATTCACTTGTTTTCTATAATATACGAGGGGTCAAAACTATTAAGATTTTCCTACAAAACCCTAAATATCTGAAAACCTATTAGGTTTAGGTATAAAGTATGTTAGATAAAATATAACTAAAATTACCTGGGGAATCGGAAAATCAAAAAATATATAGGGTGTCCCATTTAAAAAACCTAGTTTTGGATTGTATCTCTCTTTTTGGCCACCCTGTATAATAAATAATATTTTTAAAATATGCACGTCAAGTTTCCGCACAACTTTTGTATGCAATGATTTCTTGTATTGTTTGAAATATACGAGATATTGGCCTTTATCGCACTAATGGACCACCCTGTATATTTCCAACTACTAAACATTTTTTAAAAAGTAAACAAACCCCGACCTTTCAATCTCCTCGATTCGGGATCCGTTAAAACGCCTTTTTGAAGTGGCCCGATTTATCGTTTTTTTACTTTTAAACTTCCTAGAGGGCCATGGTAAAACAATTGACTTAATAATGTGTGTCAAATAAACTTTTTAATGTTACAGAAATAGAAATTCTTATAAAGTAAAAAATGCGGTACTGTAAATGGAATATGCTTTAATTAATAGCCAAATTTAAATAAGCTCAGGTTGTTCTTTACTATAGGACACAACACTATACAAAATAAAACTATAGGTCATCCAAGTTAAGAGTACAATGGTTATCAGGTATATTTACACAAATTAAGATGCTTTGGGTTTTAATCAATTAATGCACTATAAACTACATAATAATGACCGAGCATGACAAGTAACAAAACGGGTACTCTTAGCTTGAATGGTATATAACTTGGTAGAAATTCTCTTAGAACGTGCCTTTTACGTCACCAGACGGTTAGGAGCAGAACTATTTACGATTGGTTTACCGTAAACATGCCCCCTAGCAACAAAAAAAATGCTTGGCAACGGACTATATCAATGTACAGGGTGTTTCATTAAGGGTGGCCACCGGCCATATCTTGGAAACTACTAGGCATAGAAACTTGAAAAAAAAATTATCATTAAAGCGGTCATGAGAAAATTCTGGAAATTACTTTTAAGTTCCTCATTTCGCCGCAAGGGGGCACAATTAAAATTTTTTTTTAATTCTAAATTTCTTCGAAAATTTTCATATTAAGGTATAACTCTGATTACATCATCGAAAAGCTTGGACAATTCTGCATAATTTTGGTTTAAGGCTTGTTGGCGTACCGACCTTGATAAGAGTGGGGGAAGCTATTGAATGTATAAACATTAAAACCGCTGTAACTTCTAAACAGCTTATCCGATTTTACCAAATTTAAGCTTGTTTGGAAGGGAAAGGTAAGTATGTTTAATCGCCGTATGCAGCAGCATACCATAGTGTTTAATAAAATTGCTAGAGGGCGCAATTTGTAATAATAACAGTTTTTTCGATTTTATCCCAAAAATTCAAATCATACGGTATAACTATGACATTATAGTCGAAAAGTAGATGAAATTTGCAAGAAAAGATGTGAAGACCGCAGTTCGATATCTTTGTTCGTTTCAGAGTTATTGCCAAAACAATAATTTTTAATACAAATTGCGCCCTCTAGCAATTTTATTAGAAACTATCGTGTACCATTAGATACGACAATTGAAGGTTCTTCCAAACAAGCTTAAATTTAGTAAATTCGGATAAGTCGTTTAGAAGTTACAGCGATTTTAATGTTTACACATTCAATAGCTTCCCCCACTCTTATCAAGGTCGGTACGCCAACGAGCCTTAAACCAAAATGATGCAGAATTGTCTAAGCTTTTCGATGATGTAATCAGAAATATCCCTTAATATGGGAATTTTCCGAGAAATTTAAAATTTAAAAAAATTATTTTCAATTGTGCCCCCTTGCGGCGAAATGAGGAACTTAAAAGTAATTTCCAGAATTTTCTTATGACCGCTTTAATCATAACATATATATATATTTTGAAGAAGTAGTCCATACTCAAAGTGGAGTTGAATAATATAGGGAAAAGAAAACCATAAAGTCTTTCTCCACAATTTTAATTCAGTAGCTAATAAGCTAGAATCGACATGTTTCGAGTGTAGAAACACTCATCATCAGGATGTTAAAGTAAAAATTATGAACAGCTGATGTTGTTAGCAAAAGAGAAAATATAATAAAGTTAAGGTGGAACTAATCCATAATGGAGCTTTCAATAGCACGCATAGGGAGTGAGAAAATTTGTTTGTAGTCAAGAGGTGAAAATCTATCAGCACGCTGAAAGGTCCGGGACCAGTAAAAAAGCCACTGTGGGCGGGAAATGAAAGGAAAAACAGGACATATCAGTATGTTCCAATGTCAAATGAAGTGTTTTGTGGAAATCAGTTCAAGTGTGTGTGATAAGAAAAATATAGTTTGATTTGAATAGAAAAATTCATCCGTGTCAAAGAGGTGTGAAAGAAAAAGTCAGATATGAAGGGGGGGAGAAAGAAAAATTGTGTTTTTTTTATATTTTAGTATAGTTGCTTTCATTTAGCTTGAAGAAAAATGCTGTTGGGGTACTAAGCTTGTTACGGCCCAGTTACCCCAGCAGGAGTCAAAACTGACACATATTAAAGAAATGAAATAAAAGTTATCACATTATCAAAAGTTTCCTTTGATAATGTGATAACTTTTATTTCATTTCTTTAATATGTGTCAGTTTTGACTCCTGCTGGGGTAACTGGGCCGTAACAAGCTTAGTACCCCAACAGCATTTTTCTTCAAGCTAAATGAAAGCAACTATACTAAAATATAAAAAAAACACAATTTTTCTTTCTCCCCCCCTTCATATCTGACTTTTTCTTTCACACCTCTTTGACACGGATGAATTTTTCTATTCAAATCAAACTATATTTTTCTTATCACACACACTTGAACTGATTTCCACAAAACACTTCATTTGACATTGGAACATACTGATATGTCCTGTTTTTCCTTTCATTTCCCGCCCACAGTGGCTTTTTTACTGGTCCCGGACCTTTCAGCGTGCTGATAGATTTTCACCTCTTGACTACAAACAAATTTTCTCACTCCCTATGCGTGCTATTGAAAGCTCCATTATGGATTAGTTCCACCTTAACTTTATTATATTTTCTCTTTTGCTAACAACATCAGCTGTTCATAATTTTTACTTTAACATCCTGATGATGAGTGTTTCTACACTCGAAACATGTCGATTCTAGCTTATTAGCTACTGAATTAAAATTGTGGAGAAAGACTTTATGGTTTTCTTTTCCCTATATATATATATATAAAAATATAGCAAAGTGATAACAAGTTTTAAGAGAATTTCACCTCTACTTATAAAGGGTTACCTACCGCTCAAATTGCTGTCAGCCAAAGGAAGGAGGGGGTGCGCGCTAATGCTGTTCCCGACTGCACTAGTGTGCATGTTGGACGCGCTCGAGTGTGCACTCGAGTGCCTGAAAGAGTGAGACCTGGGCAAAGGAACGAGGAAAGTCAATTTTTAAACAGTCAACAATTAATTAGGTTATTATTTATCCATATGCCCGTTAAGCCCCAAAAATGATCGCTAATAAATGTTTTTTTTAATTATATAAATGTATATTTGGGTTCCTTGATAATATGAACAATGTTTGTAACAAATATACGGTCTCTTCGTTCGGTCTTTTTAGATTTTTTTCTAAATTAGGTTCTGAAAAGCAAACTATACGTAAAAAAATTGTTAAAATGATGTATATCTAAAATTCAACATCTAATTTAAAAATTACGTCTATACAAAGCTTCATAAAGCTACATTTTCTGGCTTGGCGTAAACTACGCAACAATGGCAGTTTTGACAGCTATAAAACATTTAAAACTAGTGGACATTGATTTATTTTTAACCCTTTGAATAAGGCATTTTAAAGGTTACCATTACTACTATTTATGTTATGTAATTTATGTCACGTCGTTTTATTCCTATGTACCTATTTAAGTCGTTAAATGATGTTATAGGATAATTTAATATAATACTACATTTCAAATGGTTTTAAGTTTTGTTTAAAAAAGCAACAGTTACAATAGTTAAATCATTTAGGATCAGTAACCGCGTGGACAGTTTTATTCTAGGACATAGCAGGCCATCTGTACATAAAAAATTTTAAAATATGTTTGTTTATTATACTATACTGCCGTGCAACAGAAAAACACCGTATGTAACATTTTTTCAATATTTAGATTTTTATAATTTTAAATTCTGAGTACTAAAATCTATCATATATTTTTTGTTCCAAATTTTTCTTTAACTTGCAAACGCAAAAAAAAACACTCTCAAATTAGTTCATTTGGACGCTTTAAAAAATACGTACTTACTTACATAACATAAAGACAGTATGTATCCATTTTTCACGTATGTCATTCAAAATATCCTAAATTACTAGACATAAATACCGTGTGTCGATTATATTTATTTACATACGTTCTTTATGCTTAGGAGCATGTGGCGCATGGAGTTCCCGCCACATTTTACTCCGTACGTAAAGACGTACGCTATTTATGTCTAGCAACGAAGTAGATCACTGCTTCTTATTTAGTTTGCTCTCAAACGTATGTGCGCGCACACGTATAAATTACTGTAGTAATTTCTTGTTTAAAATGGGATCCAGAGGAAAAAGAATGGTTATACACTTCAAATAGAGGTATAACTGCTGAGAGAAAACATAGGCTAATAAATAACTTGTCCTCACTTTTTCCTAAACATAAGTTACCTTTCTGGAAAAATTTAGCTGAAAGTAATGCAGTTGATCTGATAAACAACATTGATGATGAGTAACATTTAGTACATATTTAGAATTGTAACCCTACTGTAAAAAGGGAAAATAGATTTTTGTAATATAGAAGTATTTTTACAGAAAGTTTTAAAGTTTTATTGTCAAATTCCTATTTAATCTATAATTTGGGCAGTTTGTAGAATAACTTCAGTCCCCCTCTGGCCCATTAATTACTGACTACCCTGTAGTTATTTTTACACTTAATCATAATACACTAATTTGTTTATAATAAATGGGTCTTCCTTAACTTGAAACTTAGCAATTGTAATATCAATTGTTCGTAATAATAAAATGTCTATAATATAATTATACAGTGTACCAACTAACGTAAGTAAATCAGTTTTAGTTATTCTTTTCTAAAGTTTCTAGAAATAAATAACGTTCGTGCCTACATACGGTGTTAATAACTAGTATTTAGTGATCAGGATACTAAACTCGTAACCGTATATAACTAAAACTACACATACGTTTGTTATGGTTAGTAACGAAACGGTTTTTATTAGTAGAATTTAACGTATGTACTATATTTTCACTATTTACTCTGATTCTTGTCTTGTCAAAAGGAAACTTGTAAAAAATAAAGTTGACTTTAGTGTTATTTATCATGTGTACTTGTATTTTTTTATTATTTATGCTTCCGGGTACAAGATATCGCTAAACTTATAAGTCAAAACTTAAAACGTCATTTACACAAAACTTCGAACTGACAACATACGGTGTTTTTCCGTTGCACGGCAGTATACAGAAAAGTAAATTATGCACTTTTTACTACCGACTTCAGCAAACCTATTTATAAAAAAAAGATGCCAAATGGACATTTTAATCATGTCACACCCAAGCTGTTGAGCGATGCGTAAGATTATAAAATAAACGTCCAGTAAAGATGGCGATCACTCTTCAAGAGACGTGTTTATAATAGTTAAAGTAGATGCAAGACAACATTTAACTTCATTTGAAAAAAAAAAAACAGAGTACTTAAAGTAAAAACTTCAAATAATTGAGTTAAGGGCGGGAAGGGACATGCAGCCACCTCTACAAGTTGTGGGTCGAGTAAATATATTTCTGGTGCGCGATTTCAGTATACATAATCATTTTTTAAAGCGAAGAGCTGCATATTTGAACTTTAATTGCTCTGGGACATTAAAATGAGCTTAGTTTTGCCCACCCACCTTACAAACTAAATAAAATAGATGTTCTGTTTTATGATAAAATATCCACGGGTAAGTAATCCAAATAAAAAGGTATTTTAGAAAATTGGCGATGATTTAAAAAATAGTTAAGCGGATATGAGGGCAAGAATAATTAGTTTTAAGATACCTTCTAGAAGTTCTAGAGGACGCTAGTTATAGTATACACCGTCTAAAAGGGGAGCATGAGCGTGCGATATTTTATGTTTTTAGTCTTAAATTAAAGAAATCGTCCATGATATAAATCACCATGTTACTACGATACTGGCAGACATGCGACTCAAGATTTATTGGTGTATTACGATCAAGGTGACATATTATTAAATATTATATGTCATAAAAAGAGACACAATAGTAACCGGGAGAATTGAGCGCACTATTATGATACACGATATGGACAAGCCCGAGACCGTGAATATAGCTGGGTTTCCAGATTTAACAAAATCATCGGTTTCTTTAAAAATACTATTAGGTGTGTCGCTTCGTGAATTTACTTTACACGATTGTATCATTTTATATGTAAAAAAATATAAACACCTAGCACAGAATATATAGCTACGATATATTCTGTGACCTTAGTGAGATAAATAAATTTGAATAAACTATTTATAATTATTATTATGTTAAAATTTGAACTGAGCACTACGATAATAATATACATTTTTTGCCCGCATTCCTTCGGCAGCTCAAATGATGAAGAGAGCAGTATTTTATATACGTAAAAACGCTGTACTTCATTAATATTTATATCTCAATTGGTTTTTGAGATATTTGCGTTTAAATGCCAGATAAAAATTTAAATAAGCACCTTTATTAACGAAAGGAACCTTAATTTATTGAAAATTAACTCGTGGATATTTTATCATAGCAATTAAGCCTTAATGAACTATCGCAGAGTCTACCATCTCCTGTTGGCCTGTTGCTATATGGCTCCTTAGCTATGGGATACCCTGTATAAGCAGATAAAGTAACTAGGTAATTATACATTTTTGTATTGTTATGATCACTGACATTTCTAATACGAAAATAAAATACACTTTGCATCCGCTTTGAAGTGTAGAAAAACATTTTTTAAATATTGTCGTTTGGTCCTATGTCATAGAATTAACGTGTCGCTCGGTATACTGTTATTTCCTAAAAACCATACAAATCCTTCGAGATTTGCAATAATATTATTAAAATATATCCTGTTATGCTTATGATATAAAACTTAAATACATACACTATGTATACAAATACATAATGTAATATCTAACCTCAACAAAACTAAAGTATTCTGTATAAATCTCATAACTTTACGAGCTGTATAACAAAGAGAAGCAATTTTATGTCATTTCAGTAACAAAATAATAAAAATAATTCGTTTTAATAATTGGATACGAAAATACTTCGTAAATACAGGAAAATTCCTATATTCAAAATAATTTCATATTTATGTACGTAACAGATAAATATTTTCCCTATAAATTGTAAACATGATTGGCTTATTTCTTACAAAAATAACTGATTAAATTTAATATTAGAAAAGTATATTTACATTTTAATAATCTTAAGAGCGAGAGCGCTGACCATTCCTTCGTTATTTCATTGTTTTGACGAACATAAGAGTTTTATGCTTTTTCCTGAAAATCTTGCTTGTGTGCTCTTCTTAGTAATTTTATTAATTGGGAAAAAGCACTAGTATAAAATCTAAATAAATATTAAAATATTAAACTTGCCAAATGCTTGTATCCATGATACTATTATTAGTAATAGTATCATGGCTTGTATCGGTACGAAATGAAAGAGCAAAGACTGATTTTAAAGAAAAAATGTTAAATGGTCAACAAGGGTCTTAAATATAGAGCTAATTTTATTGCAGTTTGAAGAAATATTGAATTTATTACCTGATAATTTATAGTATCCATTGCTATTAAATGTTTTGACACTAAGGTTCTCTGTATACTTTTAAGAGCAAACACTAGTTGCGCTTTCGCCATTTAGTTTTTTACTCAATATTTCGTTACTTCTTAGTCTTATTCAAACATCGGCCAAATATCCCCCTTTAGAGTAAATTATTACCTACAGTTTTACGTTAAAAAAGGTTGGATTTATAAATTAATAAAAGCTGAAAAGGAAATATGCGCAAATAACAAATAATCAGCTGGCTTTATTGTGGGGATAATGTCTCAGCTACTCACATAAAGCAGTTTTGTGACACTTGATATTGGGATATATTTTTAATGATACCTACAATTGAGAATCCCTGATTGACAATCTAGTCGCTTTCGATCGAATTCCCAAAAGATGGACCCGTTATCGTTAGTGAGCGATTTCAATCACAAGTTGAAAGCAATATTGTTGTTGCCAAGCGATTGTTAATTTGCCAGGTGGAAGGTGAATCGGGTTGTGATTAAAGATAATTTATACACATTGCCAGAATGCTGAGTGAATGTATAGTAGCGCAATGTGGAAGTCAATAGATTCGTCGTCGTGTTTTAATACTTTTGGTGGTTTTGCATTATACGTGTAAAGTGGAGAATGCTCATAACGAGCACTATACTATACAAACAGCAAAGCAAAGCCAACGGCTAGAGCGTTTTTAAAAATTTAACTTATCACAGCAAAGATTTTGTCACCACCTTTTGCCTCGGTTAAGTATGCCCCTCTACATTTCTCGCATTGCTTGCGAAGCGTTCCTTTAACAACTTAGCTAAGGAAATCTTTTTATACTGCTTTGCTGTTTCAAAGAAGCAAAAGGAAAGTACCTTATACAGTGTGTCCACGGATAGAGTTTGGAAGAGGTATTAGTAGGTATAGAAGAAAAAGTAATTCTTTATAAAAAAAACGTTTGCTTGTGCTGAAACTACAATTTCGATTATCAGATTTGCGATTACTATACAGGGTTCGTCACAAAAAACATTTTTAGTTGTTTGAATTTTTTTTCAATTCCTTGATTTATTAAATGAATTTTGTTAGTGTTGAACCTACAATTTCAACTATTAGATTTGCGATTACTATACAGGGTTGGTCAAAAGCAACAGTTTTTGTTTTTCGGATTTTTTTTTCAAATCTAATTTTCAATTCGTTTTGATGATTGGCTAAATCATCGCTTTGGAAACAAATGGATTGAAAGGTACCTATGGTCCAAATCAGTTGGCACGTAGGAGTCCCGATCTCACAATTATCAACTTTCATTTATGGGGATATCTGAAGCCACATGTGTGTAAAACCAATTTCAATAATAACTTAGATCTCTTGAAAAAAAATAGCTGTAGTTATTGCAAATATCCCAATACAGCAAGTTAGGAACTGTTATCGGGAAATTGGATGTCGAGTTGAACTATGCGCTAACTCGGTGGTACCACGTTTGAATAAAAGTTTTATAATTTATGATTGAATGAATTGAAGAAATATGACATGTAATAATAAAAATACTTCAAAAGTAGGCAAAAAAAAATGGTTTTCTTACAACAAAATCGTTGCTCGGCCAGATGTAAAATCATATTTAAAGTAAGAAAGCAACGATAGATGTTTGTTTTTACGTAAAATTGATTTTAAACGAAATCCAAAAAACTAAAAATGTTGTTTGTGACGAACCCTGTATAGTAATCGCAAATCTGATGTTCGAAATGTTGTTTTAGCACAAGCAGACGTTTTTATAAAGAATTACATTTTCTTCTATATCTACTAATAAAAAAGTGTTTCCTCTTCCAAACTCTATCCGTGGACACGCTGTATGTCACTACCTCTATATTTAACCGTTCTGGGATTATAGGCATTTTAAAATTCTAATATCGGGTTGCACAAAGCTTTTAAACAATAATTAACTAACAAGGTCATTTTGCCTGTGACATCAATAATATTGACAGTCACTAGTGTTACTATAAAATCATATGCCAAGACTTTTTCCAGCTACGTCACTGAATAGTAGTAATAAAGGCTATAGGAATTTTAATAAGTATAAAAGAAAAACCACCAAAAATATGAAAACACGACAAGACGGGAAACCTATTAACCTGCACCTTGCACTACAAGCAGTCATATACCTACACACATACCAAAAATCTTAAGGAAATTGAGCGACTCGGTAGACGACGTCCATTCACACAGCAATATTCTGGTAGGTAATGTGTGTAAATTACTTTTAATTGCAACCCAAACCCGTAAATTAAATAATCGCTCGGCAACCAAAATACCGCTTACAATTTGATTGACATCGCCCACTAATGGAACCAATCTTTATGAAATTCGATCGCAAGCGACTAGATTGTCAATCTGGTTGCTTGATAATCGTCTAGTGAATGGGCCGTTTTTTAGTAAAAAAGTCCATTTTGTACAATGTTATCAATTTAGTTTGTCCCACTTTTAAGAGCCTGTAACTTTTTTGTATTTTGAGTTAGCGAGCTCATTCAAAAAACAAGATGTACCATTTTTAGCCAAGTTTTTATGAGTGTTGTCAAAAATGACACTAGGTGTCACATGTCGCATTTAAAAGCAAAAATTTAATTTTTTTAAATGGGACACCCTGTATATTAGAGGCGCCCTAGATGGTCCCTTTTCTTCCGATTTCAAAAATATAACACACATATGCATTATTTTCTTCATTCCATTAAATATTGACAAAAATATGAAAAAATATATTATTGTTAAAAAGCATTAAGATAGCTATGCAACTGTTTTGATTGCTATGGATTTTATCTTCATTTATATTTCAGTCTGTCATTCTCAGCATTATTAATCGTTTCGAATATTGTAGAAAAGTTATTTTGTATGTAAAAATTAACTAACATGAGATATAGGCTAATACATTAATTTCCATTTCTTCCGTAATAATTGTTTTCCGCCTAATTATTCATTTTTCCTTTATACCTCCAATCTCGAAAAATGTCTTCTTCAGCCGATAAAATATTTTTTTGGAAGAAACCCGTCTATTGGGAAACTGAAGCCTATACCTCCTAAGTGCTAAGGTTGCACTGCCCGTTTGACAAAAAATATCAAACATAAAACACTTTTCCTCTACTGAATAATAATATCTCATGTTAGTTAATTTTTACATACAAAATAACTTTTCTACAATATTCGAAACGATTAATAATGCTGAGAATGACAGACTGAAATATAAATGAAGATAAAATCCATAGCAACCAAAACAGTTGCATAGATTGATGCTTTTTAACAATAATATATTTTTTCATATTTTGTCAATGTTTGATGAAATGAAGAAAAGAATGCATATGTGTGTTATATTTTTAAAATCGGAAGAAAAGGGACCATTTAAGGCGCCTCTAATATACAGGGTGTCCCATTTAAAAATATTAAATTTTTGCTTTTAAATGTGACATGTAACACCTACTGTCATTTTTGACAACACTCATAAAAACTTGGCTAAAAAGGGTACATCTTGTTTTTTGAATGAGCTCGCTAACTCAAAATACAAAAAAGTTACAGGCTCTTAAAAGTGGGACAAACTAAATCGATAACACTGTACCTCAAAGACAGATATTTGGCAGCTTTTTAAACTAAATGAAATAGAAACGAAATATTGAACAAAAATAATTAAATGACGAATACTACTGGCTGTAGTTTAGCAAAGTAACGTTCCACCAAAACAATAATAGCAATTGGTATAAACTTTATTATTTTACCATTATTAATATTATGATAACAAAAAATTGCTTCCGAACTACCCTTCCTCCTTCCCTTGACTAGCCAATCACGGAACTTGATTTTAGAAAAGTCGAAAACAGCATTTTAGCAGATAATCTGTATGTATGTATATTCAAAAGGCTAAAAACAAACATGCTCCACGTCACAAAGTTCTACTGTCAATTTTATTACAATGGAATGTTTCAAGTTTCTGGATTTTTTGCGTCTGATATTAAGCAGCAATAAAGCAGCCGTATTTTGCAACTCTGCCGTAGTAATCCTAAGAGTTGTTAAGTGCATTGAAATTCCTGGTAAAACCGAGCTATCGACAATGTGAGACGGGGGTATAATATACAGGCGTGAACAAAAGTATGGACAGTTTTTAACACCCTAACCTAACTTTTATTTTTTTACGAAATGCAATTTATAGCACTAATATGTTATTCACAACGACACACCTATACATGGTATGCCTGTCAAAATTTGAACACGGCTGTGCATTGCGTCACACGCGGGAGACGGTTCTAACCTCACAAATTGCCGGGCCATTGTAAAAAGCGCACAAATTTACTTTAATTCCTTATGTGGGTTTTGTTGTTTTTTTAATTCTCAGTTTGGATAGATATATAGCGTACTGGAACATCTTTTTTAATATTTGATATCTTAATACATAACAAAAAAATTAATAATATGTATAAAAAGTAATAATATTTATGGGGAAAAAAGAAAAAACTTTAAGTATTCCTCCACAAAATTTAATAGAATAAAAATTCTCTAGAGGTCTCTACATGTTTCGAACGTAGAAACGTTCATCATCAGGAGACAGAAAATGTATTTAGTGCTGATGGTTTTAGCAAAAGAGAAAATAGTGACACTTTTATGGAATTAAAAAATTGATGTGTAGAAGAGAGATAGTACGAAGAAAATTGATTAAGGTTAAACCATACTAAATGTTAAAAAAGTTATTAAAGGGGGTCAAAACCAACCAAATAAACTGAGGAAGAAGAAAAACCTTCCTAAAAAGAAGGTGTCGAGGATTATTTAAAAATTTTTATAAAACTTTTCAAGTGTATGTCAGTAAACATTATAAGGATAAAATTGTCATAATTATGAAGATATCACAATAAAATTACATTGTAAAAAGTGTTTTGTGGGGTACTGAGGATTAAAGCTCAGAGCTCAAAGCTTAATTCCATAAAAGCTCCATTAAGGTTTTGCACCATTTTTTCTTCTGCTAAAACCATCAGCACCAAATACATTTTCTGTCTCCTGATGATGAACGTTTACGTTCGAAACATGTAGAGACCCTTAGAGAATTTTTATTCTATCAAATTTTGTGGAGGAAGACTCCACTTTAAGCATGGACTATTTCATTTCTTCATATTAATATTTAGTTGGGTATCCCTTTGCAGCTTTTTATAACATCCTTATTGAGAATAACATGTTTTTGTTATAAACTGTTTGGTGTTTGGATTTCGTAGAAAAATTAAATTTACGTTGGGAGCTTTCATTCTAGCGTTTACGATTGTAACAGTATTTTCAAAGGTTTCTCGCAGAAATTCTTACTAAAATTATTAAAATAAACGTTAAAAAAATTATATTTAAGATGTATCGCTCGTAGTCAGAAAATAATTGGCCTTTCTTGAGGTGAAAGGCTCCACGACAGCATGTTGACTACATTGGGCGGTTCGGACAACGACAATCAAGCAAAGATGGACAAATAATTTAATTTATAAATGTACTTTTGGTTTTAAAGTCGAAAAAGATTAATTTTAAAATAATTTTCTTCGCATACATAATTTTAAAACAGCGCTTCTAAAGTGCTTTATTTACATGGTCGATAGCTCAGTCTAAGTATTTTTTCTGGGAATTCAGATGCAGTTAACAATTGTTCAAATTTGTACCGCAGAGATTTTTGGAAGGGTAACAATATTTCGTTCGAGTATTATTAAGGAACCTTAATACAATATTTTTTTTTTTAATAATACTTGAACCAATTATTATTTTTCCTTCAAATTTATCATACCTACTACTTAAAAAGCTGGATGGGGCTTATATTCTACTTCAATGCAATATTTAGTTTACATATTTTGAATTATTATCGATATATTTTTAACGGTACCAATACAACGTTGTAAAAGGGTGATCATTATAAGCTAGAATAATAACAAAACGATACATCATACACACACAATTAAAATATCAATTTTTGGATTTCGTTCGCCTTCTAAGATAATAAAAGTATGTCTCACAGTATACTCAAGGCAAATCATTTAATTCGAACCTCAAAGATACTTTATTAAACCATGATGCCCATTGCCTGTCTATTCCCGTTGATAAACAGTAAATTGTGCACGGCAATAATTGAACAATTTGTTTAGTTTCTAAACACAAATAAGATTTTTTTGGATCACGCCCGATTATTGCTAAATTTAGACAATATTTTAGAGTAAATATTAAGTCGGTCGATCAAAAGCAGAAAAAAACAAACTAGATTATATAAAAATATTTCTATGAAATTTTCGCATTTTTATATAGCGGCCGCCATAACGCCCTAAATTCCAATTTTTGTCAGATATTGCAGAGAATGGATTGTCCATGAAAAAACTAATTCATAACTCAAATTATAAAAAGTTAGAAAGAAAAACTTTGTTTATGAGAACGAAATAACACCACGCATTCGCGACGACCTCTTAAACTTTTTTAACCACAAGGATTTAAGATATAGTAATTTACGTTACAAGACCGGAAAGTAGTGTTTTTCAGGTCGAGACAAGCATTTGGAGAGACCTGCAAAACACTAATTTTCGGTTGCGTGACGTACAATATTTTTTTAAGACCGACACTTCGATATACATTTAATTCTTTTATTTTACATTATTTTTAAATGAAAAATGTGGGAAATCTCCAGGATATGAAAAAAACACGTGAAAAGAATACTACGAGTTTATATAAACATCTTTCGTATCGGCCTCCTCTGCGGAGATATGGGCTCCCATGGAATTAAGTTTTAACACATAATTATTAAAGCAACAGGTATATTCAAATTTTTTTTTCATATGATCTATACCAGGTAAGACCCTCAAATTACTATCCCAGAAAGTTACTCACAGCTGCAGAGACGGACTAGCTGTGACACTAACGTGCCCATTTTTTTACGCCCTGTATGATAAAAACTTTGGACAACGTTTTTTACATACCAACTATTGACTAAAAATTAAGTACTCTTCATTCATGTCGCTAATCCTAACCGTTTTCGGAAAAACGTCATTTTATTGCGGAGCTAGAAAGAGACTTATTTGGCTGCGTTTCCTCTCTGAAGAAGATCCCGTCTTACACCCCGACACAAAGCAAACTCTACTTTTATAAATTGTACCATTATTCATTATAAATATGGAAATCAATTACAATACAACGTTATTTGTCTTGTCTTGTCTTGTCTTCAAACGTTATTTGTTATTTCGAAAATAAAATGTCAATTTGTCAAAAGTAAAAGTAAAAAACGAAGAAGAAGACGACACCAGCCCACTTGCGACGCGAGAGCATCTATCGGCCAATAGCGAACTAACCAAAAAACCGGGACAGAATTTGAAAATGCTGCCATTGTCGATCGGCCTCCTACCCTCTAGTTCTCCATACTTTTATTGAAATACGATAAATATACATGATGTAAATATGTTAAAAATGACGTTTTTCCGAAAACGGTTAGGATTAGCGACATTAATGAAGAGTACTTAATTTTTAGTCAATTAAAGGTATGTAAAAAACGTCGTCCAAAGTTTTTATCATACAGGGCAGTAAAAAAAATGGGCATATTAGTGTCACAGCTAGTCCGTCCCTGCAGCTGTGAGTAATTCGCAACACTTACTGGGATAGTAATTTGAAGGGTCTTACCTGGTATAGATTATATGAAAAAAAATTGAAATATACCTGTTGGTTTAATAATAATTATGAGTCAAAAACTTAATTCCATGAGAGCTCTTTGGGAGCCCATATCTCCGAAGAGGAGGCCGATACGAAAGAAGTTTATATGAACTCGTAGTATTATTTTCACGTGTTTTTTTCATATCCGGGCGATTTCCCACATTTTCCCGGACACCCTATGTATAACAATTTTATCTAAAAATGTTTAGACACTGTGGTTTGTGAAACTTTTTGAAACAAACAGTTCAAAAATGTTTTAAGTAACAAAGTTCGAATATGTGTCGAAAAAGTTTCGGAACGTTTCTCGGCAAAGAATTTGTGTCTAAATATGCTACTTAGAAAACCTACAGAAAAAACGATTGCTGACGAAAAAAAATAGTTAAATGGAAATTAAATTAAATTTGAGGAGACGAGTCTAAGCGCCAGTACCATAAAAAAATTACACTTTTCTAATCTGTGATTGAGTTCCTTGGTCGCAGGGTACCACGATTATTATCTTAGAAGGGCAAAATATCCAGTTTCCATCGATCAGGTAAAGAATATCGATCGTTGATTGTTTTAATTAGTTCTTATATGAATTTTTTATAAAAATAAAAATTGTAATGCATGCAACGTACCTTTGGAAGGTTTGCCTCTTTACATAGTTGTCCCTGACGAATTCTACGATTTGTTTTTGGGTTTTACCACTATACCTAAAAAAAATTATTAGGAACTGGTTAAATTTAATTTACAAATAATTATGGCTTTATTGTATTTTACATGAGTGTAAAGATTACAAATGGCGTAGTAGTTTAGTTTTCTATTTCCTATCTTAACCGGATTTGAGAGATAGATCTCTAATTGTTGGTACTTTCAATACATGATATACCATCACGTATAAAATATGTTAAAAACGATCGAAAGTACCAGAATGTACGAATAACAGGGTGTTCTGGAAATTACTTATTGTATTTAAATGGGTGGTGACTCCTTAGGTATTCTTAGGTTTGCGGATTTGACCGGTCAAATTTATTTTCGTCAATTTTATTGACCAAATTAAATTTCAACATAAAACAAACAAGTAATTATAAATTATTTTTGCTATAATTTGTAAAAACGCCAACAAATAATCACAATAAGAATATTACCAGAACTGTTAAGGGGATTGAACGCCAGTAATTTTTACTTCGAATTTTCTTTCGTTATTATGAAAAATATCAAAAAATGCTTATAGATAAAAGCTACAGATAATTCCTATATCTAGGGCAGAACAGAGCCAAAAATTGTAATGTCAAATTTTGAAATTCGGACGTTGTATAGTATGTTCAATGACCGCTGACCGTTACGTCATATTCTCCATATTTGCGGTACGTCGTAAATTAATTCGGTCAGTTTGACTCACCGGTGGTAAAAGTTATGATTTTTCTTACGCTTGATCTACAAAAAGACGGATGCATGTAAAGAAGTAAAATACAAGCGCGTTTTTCACATTTTTAATTATTATTTTTATACATAAGTAATTTATTTACATATTTATACACATATTCTCTTGAATTCTTAGGATAGATGACAATGATGACATCTCGATAGACTAGAAAATATCGTGTTACCAGTAAAAATTGTTGTTTTTTTTTCAGTTCTGAAAATCGACGTGTTTACCTTCAAGGGTTTTAAGGCAAATTGTGGCAATTTTAGTGGTTTCAAAAAACTGTTTTTTAAAAGTTTCTGTGCATTTATAAAAAAAACACCGGCATATTATTAGTCAATGCCTCCCTGAACAGTATTTCCAAAATAAGATACTAATTATTTTTTTTTAATAATTGCAAGGTTCCGGAAGTTACCCCTTGCATTCAACTAATTTATAGGTCTTTTATACATGATTGGCCTTAAGAAATGTACCCTTAATTTAATATTTTGAGGTTAGTTTTATGACAGAGCGTTGGCATCGGTATATTTTTAGGTTAGTTGGTTTGATTGTCATATCATGACAATATCTCATATCAAAAAATTCTGCCATTTTGGTTTGCTTCTCGGCTATACAATTAGTTTGAATCTTTACTAGCCTAATAGTAGAAGGCTGTGACCTACGTACTGCACGAGTATGGACAACTAGAGGGTAGGAGGCCGATCGCAATGCATTGGATTCGGTCCCAAATTAGCATCGGTAATTCAGCTTTACGAGTCGCCGTAAGATGGCGCTCGTGTTCGAAATGGGCTATCAAATAAATGGTTTCTTATGGACGCAATAACTATTTTTATTTAAATTAGTTCTTTAAGGAACAAATAAGGACTTTTATATGAATTTACATTTACTTTGTTATACTTATTAGTAAACTCGGCCTGTATAAAGTTCCAACGATGCTTCGTTTTTAAAATACAGGTACATTCTAGCTAGAGGGTTTTACCTTTGGAGCTAGAAAGAGACTTATTTGGCTGTTTGCTCTCTGAAGAAGATCCTGTCTTACACCCCGACACAAAGCAAACTCTACTTTTATAAATTGTACCATTATTCATTAAAAATATGGAAATCAATTACAATACAACGTTATTTGTCTTGTCTTGCCTTCAAACGTTATTTGTTATTTCGAAAATAAAATGTCAATTTGTCAAAAGTAAAAGTAAAAAACGAAGAAGACGACACCAGCCCACTTGCGACGCGAGAGCATCTATCGGTTAATAGCGAACTAACCAAAAAACCGGGACAGAATTTGAAAATGCTGCCATTGTCGATCGGCCTCCTACCCTCTAGTTCTCCATATGCACGAGTTAAACGTCAAAATTTCACCTGCTTTTTTAGAGTATTCTGTTTTACTTACTCCTCCTTAAATCCCAGTGTCGCACAAAGATTTCTGTTAATGATATTTATGTCACAGACAAAATTATTGGGTTAGTTTTTTTGCAACCCCCGATAAAAAATAAATTTTACCTAGATGACTTTACTTTTCTTACCTAAACGAACTTCCTCGAGATAAAACTCTTGTTTTATGCCTGGAAACATTTTTGACCGATGAACACCTAAAGAAACCATGATTTTCTACACATTTCTTCCAAAAATTTTTACATTCGTTCCTCCCTTCAAAATAGAATTCTACTGTATCCTTATAGTAACCCTAAAAATTTATTTAGGTAAAATGGGATTTTAAATAAAAAATAACTTTACAATTTATTTATTTTTATTGGGTTTTTGGTTACTTTTCTACAAAGACGTACAAGGGCCATATAAAAAAATGTTTCGACTATAATGTCGGTCAAGTGCCGTGCGAGCAAAAATTATTTGCATCAAAGAGGGCTTGGTTTAGATCACAATGATATGGGGACGATATATCTAACCAGATCTAGGTTAAAATTTTGTCAAATTCATATTATGACATGATATGCCAAACTAATGAGTTTTGTTATTTACAAAATCAACAAAGTAAGAATATACAGAAAGCAAGATAATTACATAAATTGCTGAAATTGAAATTTTAGGTAAACCATTGAGAGTAATTCCTGGGTCTTTCAAAATCTGCGGCTTGTATTTCCTGGAATGGAACAGGTTGCATAAGATCTTCCCACTTTTTGGGACAGGCGTCTTATACAATTTTTTGGCGTATTTTGCATTATTTCACGAATGTTTGCAACAAGTTCTTCTGTTCTTACAGATGGTCTTCCTGCTCCTTTTTTGTATTGTAAAGAACCTGTCTCCCTAAACACAGCCACGTTTCTTTTTAGGCAATGATAAAAATCCCCAGCAATGTTAGGAAAATGTTCGTGAAAATCGTCCATGCACAAACCCGGATTGTATTGCCACTCACCATTTACTCTAACCCCGCTTCAAAAATACGCTTCAGCCAGGAATGTTTTGTGAGGTTTCGTAAAGCCCATTGTGTGAATTGTTCAAGAAATTGGAAAAATGAGCGATGAATCAAATTACTTGTAACGACTGTCAAAGATGACGGAATAACTGATTGATGGTTAATTCAGGTAGTTACTAACACCCAACAGGTATTAAGCTATACGGCTAAGCATTACGTCCTTAGATGCAAGGCCCTCTTTGATGCAAATAATTTTAGCTCGCACGGTACAATAGCTGAATTGTTATTAGAAATAAGTCATGTTAATACAAAAGTTGTAGATAGCAAATGGCATATAAGGTAAAATTTGTTTAATTCATTCTACAGAGTGGCTCCTAAAATTTTCTTCATCTAAAAAGTGACCGAAAACCGAAAACCCAAGAAAACCAAACATATTTAATTTTTTTATATTTGTAAGCATAAAATAGGGGTTATAAAAATTCAATACCGTACTGGCAAACTCCAAGTTAAATACAGTAAAAAATAGTTAAATACATTTTGAGCCGGCCCTGTTCAGTATTTACTTAGTGTTTACAGTACATTTAAAAAAAAAATTATAAAGATGTAAAATTGACCATAAAACGGTCCTCTTTAAAATGTCTTTATATTGCCATTTTGGCCTTATTTAAAAAAAGAAAACTATAGAGCATTTTGCAGGAACCATTTTTATAATATCAATTTTTCTTTCCAGGCTTATTAATCTGGTATGGTAAACTTCTCAGTTGATTGAAACGCGGGTACGTGTTTTCACGAAAAAAACGCAGTTTAACGGCGGCGCTAATAATTTGGCAAAAACAATACTCCTATCCCGTGCGACGCTCCTTACTACCTTTCGGATCGTACAGAATTTGGATCGAGCGTACAACACTTTGTGAAAAGGTACAAAATTTGTACGATTGTACAACTCTGGCAACACTGCTCGATGGGGAGCTCTTAAACATCGCGGTGGGTGCTTCGCTATCGGAACGTATTTGCTGCTATGGAGGGGGAATGCAGCGAGAGTGGAATGGGAATGTGAATCGAACAGAAAATGGCAACGTTGAGTCTTGATCGAACTCTTTCTAACTAACAAAATCTTCTTTTATGTTTATAACTAAAAATAAAATAAATTCCATCATTAACCCCTTAACATTTAATAATGAAAATATGCAATATTCAAAAACGACAACATTTTTAGGATTGGTTTTAGAAGAAAATTCTTTTGGTATCTATTTTGTACAGAGCTAGATATTTCATTCCTTTGAAATACTTAAAAAATACATATTTTTCATTAATATATTCAAAATTACAATACTTAGCTTCTGCATGGGGATCTGCTTGTTTATCAAACTTAAAACCATTACAAAAATGGCAAAATAAAATTATTAAATGTATACACAAATTACCACATTTAGAACCAACTGTTAATCTATATAGACCGAAAGGGTATTTACACGTTCAAAACATTTATAAATTAAAAATTTGTGTTCTAATTCACTCTACCTTTTATTTTAAAAGAAAAAAAATCAAACATAACACTTCAGGAGAATAAGACATTACATGATTATACCAGACGTTGTATAAATTATCAAACCATACCAGTAAAAAGTAATTTCGGAAAAAATCGCTTTTATATGACGGAATAATAAAATATAACAATCTTCCAAAAAAAAAATATCAGAAAAATTAAAATATTGGCAACTTTTAAAAAACAATTAAAGAGATATTTACTAAATTAAATTATGTATACTATTTTTTTTATAAAATTGATTTTATTAATGAATTAAATTGGATTAACTTAAATTTTTTTTTTAATGTTATTTTTTTTATGGTTATTATTTTCTATATTATGTTGTCACTTTCCATGTAATGAACGGTAAAAGTTAGTTTGAAATAAAGACATTTTGAAAGTTAACTCGCGCTAATTCCATTTTGTATTTATTTCTTTACATTAAGGGCCGCCCTGTAACTTCAGACTTGCTAGTACTGTATAGTTATTTGTAAAAATTGCAGTAAGTCTACAAATTTTATAGAGTAAGCCAATTAAATGATATTGTTCTATCAACGCATACTTACATAACCTTCCGGATGTAACTTAACTAAAAATCGTTTCCTTTTAAAAGAAATTTTCCTAATTTTCGCCCATGAGAACGTATTTATTTTGGTATAGTTTTGGAAAACTAAGATGCCCATGTGAGCCACTGTTAAGTTTAAGGGCACATTTTCGTGATCCTTTGCCGGATGCATTTTCATCCCGTACAGTTCGCATCTGCGCGCTGTTTCGAGAAGATTTAGGTCTGCCTCCGCTGGTGACTGACCTCTGAAAATAAAATTAAAATTATTACTTTGACTTCAACAGAGTGCCATTAATGACAGGTGATGCGGGAGTTCTAAGATTAATTTTACTTTACGTGTTGGTGAATACCCTTATTACTATATTCTATTTGAAACAAAGAGTACAGAATATAACATAGCTACGCATGCGAATGCCTAGCTATATATTCTGTGCCAAGAGTCAGTAAACGCAAACAATCGTTAGCGAGTGATGAATTATTCAATCAGCTCTACAGGGTGTCCGGGAAAATGTGGGAAATCTCCCGGATATGAAAAAAAACACGTGAAAAGAATACTACAAGTTCATATAAACTTCTTTCGTATCGGCCTCTTCTTCGGAGATATGGGCTCCCAAAGAGCTCCCATGGAATTAAGTTTTTGACACATAATTATTAAACCAACAGGTATATTTCAATTTTTTTTTCATATGATCTATACCAGGAAAGACCCTTCAAATTACTATCCCAGAAAGTGTTGCGAATTACTCACAGCTGCAGGGACGGACTAGCTGTGACACTAATGTGCCCATTTTTTTTTACGCCCTGTATGATAAAAACTTTGTACAACGTTTTTTACATACCTTTAACTATTGACTAAAAATTAAGTACTCTTTATTCATGTCGCTAATCCTAACCGTTTTTGGAAAAACGTCATTTTATTGCGATCATGTATTAATATTAAGCAGTTAAAAGCAGGGACCCGGACCGGAACCGTTAACTGCAAAGAACCGGACCGGAACAGATATTATTTTTGGACCGGAATCGAAACCGAACACATATTTTACTAGCAAAACAATTTTAGGTGCAAAACCGGAACCTCTAAAAATTATAACGGTTTTTTGTGTTTTTTTCGGTTTTCAGGGTGATACTTGGCCTTGGCCGGATATTGTTTAATTTTGAGTTTATTCCGTGACTTCTGTTCTGTGGGGAACACTAACCTTAACCTAATTTTTTTTGTTATCTGTGATGAGTGTCTTTGACAATAATTTTTACCGTTGGTTTACTTGTCTTTTTTGATTTTCTACGAACGTACTTCTTCAAGCCACTTCAAGTACTAGGAATACAACTATACAATACAACAGGTATTTATTTATTTGCCTTTGATTTTTCGGAATCGAATCGGAATCGCAATTTCCTAGTTTGTATGAAACCGGATCGGAACCCCTAAAAATTGGTAAGAACCGAATCGAAATAATTATTTCGGGACCGGAACTGTAACGGAACTCAAATTATTTATTTCATCTGGAATCGAAACTGGAACGGAACCGTTATTTCATTTCGGTCCGGGTCCCTGCTAGAAATACAACTATACAATATAACAGGTATTTATTTATTTGCCTTTGATTTTTCGGAATCAAAATTTCCTAGTTTGTATGGAAACGGATCGGAACCCCTAAAAATTGGTAAGAACCGAATCGAAATAATTATTTCGGGACCGGAACTGTAACGGAACCCAAATTATTTATTTCATCTGGAATCGAAACCGGAACAGAACCGTTATTTCATTTCGGTCCGGGTCCCTGGTTAAAAGTGAATATTTATAATTTATAGGAACAAAGATGTATCTTTTATTGAAATACGCTAAATATACATGATGTAATATGTTAAAAAAATAGGGCATGATTTATGAAAAATATCTAGAATTGATTGTAGAAGGTAAAAAAACTAAAGTAAAGTAAAAAAAATGCATTTCATGCATGCATGCATGGATGATTCTTTGTTTTGAATAGATGTATAGATAGAGAACTATCAATTTACTTACGCATGTTTTTTATGATTTTCCATAATCTTTTTTTCCATTTCGTGGTCCTGCTGAGGTATAAATTTATAACTAGATAGGTAGGTGTGGTCTGGATAGTCTTCTGGAACAAAGTCCCCGCATTCCGCTTGAACAATGTAGCTTGCCATTAGAGCTGCCGTGTTTTCATTACATTGCATATTTCCTAAAAATTACAGTGCAATAATAGGCTACAACTATATTATTAAGACTACAGTGGACCAGTGTGCCATGCTGACCTCTAATCAGGCGCAACCTGTGAGTTTTAAAGATGAGTATATTATAGGGTAATTCATTTGTGAGTGGCATATATTTTTAATATTCATCACTTAAACAAGTTTAGTCTTTTAAATTTCCCGCCTTTTGAAAATGTCCTCTTAAAAATCGGTCGAAATTCTCCGACGAAAAATATGTACAGTTGACGACACAGATAATTTCGTACACTAAACTGCGACTTTTTTACCTTTATCACCTTTGTACCGTGTTAATTGTTATCATGATATCTGTCAAAGTATTGTCATTATCTTATTTGATTTAAAAATGCCTCATTTAGGTATTATTGAAAAAGCAAGAATAATATGTTTAGTAGAAATAGGCTGGTCTTATGGAAAAATAGCTGATTATTTTAGAGTACCTAGAAGTTCTGTTCAAGGAATTGTAAAAGAATAGCGCTTTGATCAAACACTTGAAAAGTCTGTTGGGTCTGGTTTAAATAATAGAAAATCATCAAATGAAGAAGACCGAAATTTGGTGGAGTATTTAAGGCAAAATCCATTTGAAACTACAGTATTCGCTATGCACATAACAGGATTCCCTGCTTCATCTAGAACTGCGCAACGCTGAGTAAGACAATGTTCCGAATTAAGAAATCGAGCAGCTGCATCCAAACCGTTTTTAAAAAATAGTGATAAGGAACAAAGAATTTGGTTTGCTATGCAATATTTAAAAGAAAATTATTTTCTTTGGCAAAATGTTATCTTTTGCGATGAGAAAACTTTTCACTCTACATAATATAATGGAAGGATTCGAGTATATGGACCACCAAATTCCCGATATGATGAGAAGTATACTCAAAAAAAGCAAACCAGTGGACGTTTCTCCGTTAATGTATGGGCATGAATAAGTGTTTACGGTGCAGGTGTATGCTGGAATATTACAGTAATATATATCTTCAGATTTTGGAAAATGTTTTTCTTCCTTCTGCCGCGATAGTTTTTGAATAACTTTATATTTCAGCAGGATAACTGCCCTGTGCATACTGCAAGAAATATAGGTAACTGGTTTAGACAAAACAACGTAACATGTCTGCCTTGGTGCTCAAGAAGTCCTGATTTAAATCCAATTGAAAATGTTTGGGGATTGATGGTAAAAAGAATGTACAAAATAAATTTTAAACCACAGAATGAAATAGAGTTATTTGACAAAATAGAGGAAATTTGGGAAGGGCTAACTCCGGATTACACCAGAAGTATTATTTTGTAAATGTCAAATTAAATATTAGTATTTTGTTTGTTGTTTGTTAATAAAGTTACCCTTTTTGGCTTTATACTCGTGTAGTTTTCCTGGTATTATTTTATAATTTTCTTATTTCGCGGCTATAATTTAAACACAAAAATATTTAGAAATAACCATTATTACTTATGGTAAATAATCGTACATACAATAATTTACAGCTATGTAGGTATATAGCTCGTGTTCTATCCAGGTATAAGCGGCAAGGTGAGAAACCCGTTTCACCCAATTTTGTTGTAATTGAGTTATGTATGGGTGGAGTGTACGAATTTATATGTCATCAACTGTACCTCCAGTTGCTCGCCGATATGATTAACGAACGGCATTCAGATTTCTCGCTGTCCTCTAAAACATTAAACGACGAACGAGCGCGGGCAGAGCAATCCGACCGACTCGCTCATATTATATATATATTTACCTTGTGCCAAATCCCTTTTGACTTGCAAACAAAATAAATATCGTGTATATTCTTCTTCAAGCTGCGCTGGATCCGGCGTGTAAAACTTTACACAAAAAGAGAGTAAAGGATCGACTAACGAAAGGCCTAACTGTCTCGAAATTGGTTTTTGTAGGTCCAGCCAATACTAAAAAAATAGAAATATAAATATTATTTACAATAGGATCACACAAAGCATAAATCTGATATATATGTAAAAAAAACTAGCCCCTGCCACTAACCTAAAATACTACTGGCTGGTCTTTGTTGTTTAAACATATTTTAATTTTTTAAGTGGCGAAGATTGAAATTCAACCATTTGGATCGATCATCATTAATAAACTACCCCATAGGAGGTAAATTACCTGCTATATACGAATATCCCAAAACCTGGAGGAAAAAAGTTACAGGATAAAAACTTCGAAAAGTAGCGTTTGTTAACGAATTTTTTTTTTTTGGTGGCGAAGACTAACGACGATAAATCCAAATGGTAGAATTTCGAATATCAGATTTGCGATTACTATACGGAGATTTATTAAATGAATTTTGCTAGTGTTGAAACTATAATTGGAACTATTAGATTTGCGATTACTATACAGGGTTCGTCACAAACAACATTGTTAGTTTTTTGGATCTTTTTTTTTCAATTGCTTGATTTATTAAATGAATTTTGCTAGTATTGAAACTACAATTCCAACTATCAGATTTCCGATTACTATACACTATACAGGGATCGTCAGAAACAACAGTTTTTGTTTTTTGGATTTTTCTTTCAATTCTAATTTTCAATTCCTTTTGATGATTGGCTAAATCATCACTTTGGGAACAACTGGATTGGAAGGTACCTATGGTCCAAATCAGTTGGCACGTAGGAGTCCCGATCTCGCAATTATCGACTTTTATGGGGATATCTGAAGCCACAGTGTATAAAATCAATTTCAATATAAACTTATATCTCTTGAAAGAAAAAAATAAGAGTAGTTATTGCAAATATCCCAATACAGCAAGTTAGGAACTGTTATCGGGAATTCAGATGTCGAGTTGAACTATGCGCTAACTCGGTGGTACCAGGTTTGAATAAAAGTATATTATCAATCTCAAAGACCTTCTCTTTCACGGAAGTTACCTTTAATGAAGTTAGAGAAAGCTTTTATAATTTACGACTGAATGAATTGAATAAATATGACATGTAATAATAAAAATACTTAAAAAGTAGGCAAATAAAAAATGGTTTTCTTATGACAAAATCGTTACTCGGCCAGATATAAAACCATATTCGGAGTAAGAAAGCGGCAATAGTTGTTTGTTTTTACGTTAATTTATTTTAAACGAAATCCAAAAAACTAAAAATGTTGTTTCTGATGAACCCTGTATAGTAATCGTAAATGTGATATTTGAAATTGCAGTTTTAGCACAAGCAAAATTCATTGAATGAATCAAGAAATTGAAAAAAAAATCCTAAAAAGTGAAAATGTTGTTTTTGACGAACCCTGTATAGTAATCGCAAATGTGATATTTAAAATTGTAGTTTCAGCACAAGCAGAAGTTTTTATAAAGAATGACTTCTTTTTCTATACCTACTAATAAAAAAGTTTTTCCAAACTCTATCCGTGGACACACTGTATATTATATATTCTTTAAAGATGTCATTGTATTATTAACATAGTTTTCTATAAATATCTTTAATAACAAAAAAAAAATTTGGATTTCTGTGAACCCATAATTTTTCTAGGTGGTTTGGGAAAAAAATTCTATCTTTTAGGCCTGTAAGACCTGGAGACCCATTGTTTACATTTTGATCCGATCAAAAATCGTTTTAACAGAAACCAATGATGACAAATTACGGCTGATTGCCCTAGATCTACTGCTCGTGTTTGAAAACGAAGGTTATATTAATTATATATAGGTATTAGATGCATTTGTCATGTGTACCTATTAAGTAAAAATATTAAACTAAATATAATGTGCGTGCTTTTTAAAAATTTTATACTCGTAAAATTGTTTATTTTCTAATTACATGAAATTCACGTTTACAGTGTTGCCATTTTTTCAAGTCATCTCTAGGGTTTCCATCCCGGGATCCCGGATCTCGAAAAATTCCGGGATGCCGGAACATGTGAACGAACGATCAAATTTCAATCTTCTCTCGATAGTTCTCGTTTAACATGTATTTATTTGTTTTTTCTTGGCGTTTTATTTGAAAATGACGAGGAAGGACAGAGATAATGAAGCAGATGGCATGGAAATTATGTATGAAGTAGAACCAGAGAACCATATTCAAATGACAAGAAATCACGATATTTATCCCATTGTCAAAAAAGTCCGGAAAGTGGTTAAGATATTTCGCCGGTCTCCTACCAAAAATCCAATTTTACAAACGTATCTAAAGGAAAAACATGGAAAATAACTTTCTCTAATATTAGACTGCAAAACAAGATGGAATAGCCCCCGTTGATATCTTGGAACGGTTCGTTTTGCTAAAAGATTGTATTTAGAAGAGTTTAATTGATCTGAATAGTCCGGTAGTTATAAATGACAGTGAATTTCAAATAATGAGAGATATCATCCAATGTCTTGAAGCTGTTAAATTGACGGTGGAAGCGATTTGTAGAATAGACGCCAATTTGTGTACGGCTGATGTAAGTTTTAAATTTTTATTTTAGGAACTTGCAAATCTAAATACGCCACTTAGTAAAGACTTTTAACAAGCGCTTACAAATCGTATAAATGAACGTGGAACTATAATGTCTCGGGTTATCTCCTACCTTCAAAATCCTAGCACCAATCATGGAAGCAATTTATTCAAACACCCAAATTCTAAAGCCATAGCTCAATTTGTCAAACATTTAAAAAAATATATTACTTCAGATTTGGAATCCGGCGATGAAGACAATATGCCTCTGTTTGAAATAAGAGAAAAGCCGGATTTTTTTAAGAAGCCTGTTACCACTAGAACTAAACCTAATTGGCGGCAAATATCGGAAAATCCAAAAGTTCATCTTAAAAGTCTTAACGTAATTAAAACAGAAATGTCCCTTTTTGGAAATGGAGGATTATGAGGTTTATATTTGCAAAAGTGTTACGAATATTTACTGACAGTACCACCTACAAGTGTGGCAGCTTAAAGAGCCTTTTCCTCAACAGTCACATTTGCGACCAAATTTAGATCGCGCTTAAGTGACTTAACTTAACACGTTGGTGTTTTTAAGAGCATATTTTATTTTTACTAAGCAAATTGTAAATTTTTAACAATTTTTTCGTTTGCGCTGTTTAATAAAAAGTTATTTCCTTTGTTTTACGTACGTACGCATAACGTACCTTTTTATTTACAAAACGTAAATAAAATAGGGTTTTTATTTTTGAGTTTTTTAATAAAAAGTTTTTTGCCATATATGTCTGCATTTTTATTATTTCTGTTGCTACTTGCTAGTCTTGGATTTTTTAATATTAAATAGATATTATTAATTATTAGGGTTGATCCCGGGATTTGATTTTCAATCTCGGGATCTCAAAGCGGGATACCGATCCCGAAAATTGGTAATTTATCTCGACCTTTAAAAGTGTGTCTGATTGTAAAGAAATGGTTTTTCATGAATGGAATGTTTTGTCTCCTTATAAATGTCTGTGGTAGTTACACAGAGCCGCAGAGATTGATGATAATGATCGGTCGAATTTAAAATATTTTTTAGAACAGCAATATCGTCAAAAAACTTGATTTTGAAATAATATTATCATACCCTACAAAATAGAATAGGGAAAGCTCAGGGGAACAACAAACATTGTAAATAGGTTTTCGTTTCGTAGCAAAAGATGCTTGCTTGGGTACCAAGACAATTATTATTAATAAATTCTGATTCATGAACATGTGAACAAACAAATGTACAATACCTTTTAGCGACACGTTACGTACAATAACCAATTATATTGTTGCAGATGATGCATTAATTTTTATTTTTAAACAAGAACCTCACACAGAATAGTCAGAATACAAGAATTGTGGTAAAATTCATATAAAAAGAGAGAGACAACAAATAAAAATCATTGTTGTTGTCCCAACAGATAAAATGTGTCACTTTTGTCTGGCTGAATAAGTCTGAATGCTTACATGAAAAGAAGACAAGAAAAATGGAGAGAGATATTGTTCCGGAAAAACGGAGTTCTGTAGTTTTTTATATTTATTTCTTTTTGCTTTTCTGTGTTCTTCCATTTTACGTTATTTTATGTAAATACCAAAAATACGTATTGTATGGCCCAAAAATTAATATTATTTAGAGTTTCCTTCCACCACAATTTTTTTTTAAATTAACACCACTTGCATGAACTTTCACCTAGGCCTCTTTCTCGGAGAATATTCCTACTTACAAACCAACCATAGACGTAAGTACAGAAAATGACAAGCGTCTACATATCGGCCGTTGATTTTGGAACCAACCAATCGGGGTTATATAAAAAGCATTAAAATAGTATGAACCTAACCTTACTTGTTTTGTTAGTTGTTTTATAAACATTAATAATCATCATCAATATTGAAATTGTGTTGGATGGGAAAGGATGCACAGAAATTGCATTTATATTGTGTCTGACGTGTTTTAACATAGTGAATATTGTTTACTTTTCTTTCATATCTCAAGATATTATTATTATTAAATTGCCTGGTTACATACTTCTTCGCCTTTTACATATTTTATAAAGTGAATGTTTCTGCTTCTCATGCCTTCGAAGGGATTTAAAATGCTCATAACTTGTAGAACAAATATGACCAGAAAACATAATTTAACGTGTATAAACACACTTTAACAATAAATATGATGATTATTATTGTTTATAAAACAACAACTAACAAAACAAGTAAGGTTAGGTTCGTAACCATAAATACCTTGCGAGCAAAATTTATTTGCATCAAAGAGGGCCTTGCATCTAAGGACGTAATGCTTAGCCGTAGAACTTAATACCTGTTGGGTGTCAGTAACTACCTGAATTAACAATCAATCAGTTATTCCGTCATCTTTGACAGTCGTTACAAGTAATTTGATTCATCTCTAATTTTTCCAATTTCAGTTTCCCGAAGAAGAATTGTTGGTCCTATTTTTTTCCATGACACGGTAGCACAGCGGTATAGAGACAATATTTTGAATCCATTTGTGGAGCAATTACTTGACGACGAACTACGTTTTGGATATTTTCAACAGGACGGTGCGGTGCAACCGCCCATACAGCCGCCGAAACTATTAACTACTTACGCAATTTTTTCGACGACAGATTGATCAGTTTTCGATCAGACATTGAATTCCCACCTAGATCACCTTGTTTAACGGTTATGGATTACTTCGTTTTTCCTCATTTAAAGAACACTATTTTTAAAACACCAGTTGCAAATTTAAAACAATTACAAGAAAGGATTATCCAAGAATGTGGTAACATTTCTCCAGAGATGCTGGTCAACACTTTCGAAAATATGAAGAGACGTGTGAATTTATGCTTGGAGCATGGCGGTGGCCAATTTCAGCAATTTATGTAATTATTTTTCTTTTTCTTTCTGTATATTCTTATTTTGTTAATTTTGTAAACAACAAAAATAAATTTGTATTTGTCTACTTATTTTATTACTCATTAGTTTGGCATATCATGTCATAATATGAATTTGACAAAATTTTAACCTAGATTTGGTTAGATATATCGTCCCCATATCATTGTGATCTAAACCAAGCCCTCTTTGATGCAAATAATTTTAGCTCGCACGGTATAACCCTGTCTGATTGGTCGGTTCCAAAGTCAACGGCCAAGATGTAGACGCTTGTCAGAAAATGTAGGTAGTTTACGAATTATTCCCTATGAAATATAAGTCCGTCTTCCGTGTCAGAAAAATAATAGTTGAAAATTTATTACAGGTTGATAAAAAAAAAGATTTTCAATTCATAAAAATGTCTTATTTTATAACCAACCATATCAAGAGTTATAAAACTATCTTTATGAAAATACTCATATGAGATGAAACACAGTTCCGACCCTTTAAAAACTTCACAAGAAGATTAAGTAATAATTCTATGGACCTGTTTTAAAACCGGTGTGTTTCCCATAAGTATTAACTTCACGTTGGGAACAAAACCGTTTTTTATATAACCTGATTTTGTGAAGTTTATAGAATACATCTTATTTGTTACCTGAACAGGCTGAAAATACTTATTTGATGGAGGAACATTATATTTAAATGAATTCATTCTTCCAAGTTCATCATCGCATGTTAAACCCAATTTTTGCCCACCGTTGTCACTGCATTTATCAGAAACTGCTCATACGACGTATAGTTCAATTTAAAAATATTGAAAGATTTAAAAAATATCCTTAATGGCTGTTTTTCATGTAGAAGATTTTTAGATAGGTATCTTTTTTTACGCCTTTGCAGCGACATATCTCTTTTCGACCCTCTGTCGATTATTCTTTCATTCGGTAACCTTGGACACTCGCAGAGCCGTCACACTTGGATTTTGATTTATGAAGTTTAAATGGAGGTTTATTTTTTAGGAATATTTCTGTGCGCAATTTCAAAGTTTTCAGAAAGGGTTTTGCTATACATATATAGTGACAGTTATTTTAATGTAACGCCTTCTATTCAAATTATGTTATATTATTAATTATTATAATAATTTAGACCTGGCCATACACGAAGTGATTTTTTTAAATACATATATCTCAAAGACGGCTGCTCAAATCAACTCTTATACCTCGTATACATTTTTTTAGGTAAAAGACGTAGGAGAGTAAAAATGTTTATTTAAAAGTTCAATACAAAATGGCTCAAAAAAGTTATTTCGTTTTAAATGTGTGCCAGGTACCGGAGGTGGCGCCCTCCAAATTTTACAATAAAAATGAGAGCAGATTTTAATTTTTCACCCCACAAAACTCTCCCTAGCCGAATATTGTGACAATACACCAACTATTAAAACAATTATTTATGAAAAACTAAAACAAAATTGAACTTTCAACACTCTGTATCTCCGAAATCATCCAGTTTTGGACTGAGGTTAGTGGGTTAGATCGTCATATTTACGCCTCAGAAATTTGTTGTAGCATTTTTCTCGCACCTTTAGTATATTATATTGTTGGACTTTGTGTGTCTTTAAAGTGTTTATTTTAATTGAAAAGCCAGTAAACATATTTTTTTTAACAATAATTAGACAAACATTAATTAATATTTTAGGAATTATATGTTTTGGGGCGTAGATTATATCTATAAATGAGTTCTTTGGCAAGAAAATTTAGACTTCTCATATTGTAAAAAGGAAAAGAAGTAAATACTTGTTTGAAGTTTGATAAAAATTTATTCAGTTGCCAGGCATGTGTTTCAGCCCTCTCGGGTGAAAAACTTTAAAATTACTTTTTTTAGAGTTTATGTTTATTTTGTAGTAGTTTTGCCTTTAGGCCCAAATTATTAATGTCCAGTTAGTACTAACAGCCAGATAACTTCCATGATAATTATTGTTTCAATAATGGTATCCTTGGAAGTTATGTTACAGTTAGTGTTAACAGAATATTAATATTTGTTTGAAGGTGGTAGATAGGTAGACAATGAAGGACTTCCATTGTCTTTATTTTGTTACTTAACACAAGAGGTTTCGAGATATTGGGGATATCTATACTTGGTTTACTAAATATATGGGTATTTTGATTCATGAAAGCTGCTTCTTTAAATTTTCGTTTTCTCCAGTGCTGTTCCGTGTCCAAAACCTTGGCTTTTGACCACTATATATTATGTTGGTTGGTCCATACATGTTTCGTTATACCTGATCTCGAAGCCTCTTTGAGTTTGTTTCAGATGTTCTTTAACTCGTACGGGAAGAGCTCTTTTTGTTTGTCCAATGTACGATTCGCCACACTCGCAAGGGATTTGATAGATACATTTTTTTGTGTTTTCATTACGGGGGGGTTTTACTTTTGTAAGAAACCTTCTAACCGTATCACCGGATTTGAAGGCGTTTTGATATTATAGGTTTTGGTCATCCTTCTAATATTTTCAGAAATCCCCTTGTCATAAAGTATTGTAAGAATTGCTTGCTCCTCTTTCATTTTTGTATTAGTTTTTACTTCGCGATTTTTAAGTTTTGAGATGGTATTAGTTACAAAGGTTTCAGGGTAACCATTCTGTTTTAAATCTTTTTTGATGTTTGAAATTTCAATGTTAAGGTCTTCCGGATGGATGCAAACGTTAGATGCTCTGTGATAAAGCGTTTGAATTATGCCCTGTTTTATGGAGTCGTAGGCAGAGTCTCAAGCTTCATTGCACATTGATAGTATTTAAGACAGTAGCCTTAGAATTATAATTTAGCGGTTAGAGATACTAACTAACCGAAACGTTATGTTAAGTAACAAAATAAAGACAATGGAAGTCCGACAAGGTAATGTTTTTTAGGATATTAATAATTTGGACTTAAAGATGTCTCCAACTACATTTTAAATATCACGAGAATAATACAGTCGTATAAAGTACCTCCGGCAAGCAAAAACGAGTGGGTAACGCTCAGTCTTCTAGCACTGGCAACCCAAAATACATACATAGAATGTCTGATATTAGGAGTACACAAAAGCTGTTTACCAGGATCACATTACAAGATAACATTTCCTCTATTAAATTTTATAAAAGTGTAGGCGCAGCGCATAAATACGTTTATAAAATAAATGTGATTGGTCTAACTTCGTTGATCGTAGTTGTTAACCGTGCACTTAATACCAATGATTATTTTAATCAGATATTTGTATGTCAACAAAGCATGATTAATCTCTTATCACTTATAAACAGTCAAAACATTGATTAACGGTAATCAACATTAAATTGGCTAATTGTGTGTCCGGTGTCGAAGGTCCCAGAACTTAAAGCGGTATGCAAGATTGTAGGATTAACTTTAATCTGGTTTAAATTCATTTTTACCGTGGTACAACATAGCAAAAAAATGATCTGAATTAAGGACGTGTGCTGCATATCGTTGTTAGTCTGTCTATCTTAGATAAACCAATATACAGGGTCCTGCACCTCACCTCCCGTCTTCTATAGCTCACTTAGTAATTAAGTTAGAATTTTCATATTTTGCAGACCTTATCTGTATCTTAGGGCGCATTTCAGGAAAATATTTTTTTTCATACAGGGTGTTCCAAAAAAGTGTGACGTCATAAGGGTGTATTTTTTTAAATTACATGCCATATATTTTCTTACATTTTTGAGTAGTTCCTATAGGTACCTACATACCCCTAAAATTTTATTAAAATTGATTCAGTATTATAGACGAAAAAAAATAAATACTAAAAAATATCAGTTTTGCACCACTGGTATTAAAAACAAATAAAAAATAAAAATAATGCCTCGTTAATAAATTTATACAAAGGTACGTATTAAATAAGGTGTAACAATTTCCTTAACCAAGTTTGGTTAACACGAATTCTACAGGGTGTCCAAAGTTTAGTGTCAAACTTTGCAAACTTTAAAGCAATTTATTTTTCTTTTTTCAAATGGGAACCCCTGTATATTTTTATGTCATTCGATGCAGAATTAAAAATCAAACATTTTTCCTAATTGCAACCCTATCGCAATTTCTAACGCATCAAGAGTTATTTACAGAAAACTAGTTTTATCAACTATTCCAACAGTCATTATTATGAAGAAATATCGAAGGTGGCTTTGAAAAACAATTTATTGGTATTAAAGTTTATTAAAGTCACCATAGACCATTTTGACTTCAGTAATCTAAACGTTTCAAATATTGTTAAATTGTTAGTAATTATTAACTGGAAATGATAATCGTGAATATGGCTATATCCTTGAAAATTCGTTGAACTGTTCTTTCGATTACATCTACGGCATCAACGACTGCTTGTTGAGTAACTGAATGGTTTTCTATAACCAGGGCCGTACCGTGACCTTTGGGGGCCCTGGGCTAACGATATCTGGGGGCCCCACGAAATTATATAAATTAGGCATTTTTCTAAAAAATGTTTTATGCGGGAAAATTTAATTCGAAACTTAAAGCTTTTTATTTCAAACGAAAATACATTATAAACTTAGGTAAAAGTAGTTAAAATAAACAGATACCTTCTTTATCTTTGATGAAGAAAAAATTAAAGCCATTAATTCTTAACCTAAACATAACTTAAACAAGACAGAGTTGAAAGTATTAATAAATGAACATAACATAACAACCAATAAGAAATTTATAAAATAACTTTTCTACACTATTTGTGCTGCAAATTATTTTATTTGCTTATCACATTTCAAGTCTTTGGTGAGATCGGCATTGAAAGAAAGAAGTGATAAATAATTAAGTATTGTATTTGTCATTGTTGTCCTACATTTGTTTTCTATATAGGACAACTTAGAAGAGAACGCACGCTCGGCTTCACAACTAGTAATAGGAAGCGTTAGAAAATTTTTTAAGATGGTATATAAATTTGGAAAAACGTCAACAAGTTTTTTTTCAAAAATTATTTTTTTGATTGTATGCATATTTTTCTGTTTCGAGAAACGGGGCCCCCTGGAACCCGGGGGCCCTGGGCTGCAGCCCATTAATCCCATACGTAGATCCGGCCCTGTCTATAACAGATAATAGCACAGCCAATTGATTTTTTTTCAGTTCGGGCCGGTTTATTTCTCACTGGTTTTGGGTAAATTACATTTCCCGTTTGTACAAACCTCTCTAATATGTTTTGCAGGCTCCTTTTGTCTGGATGTCGTCGTTCCGGATAACACTGTGCGTAAACTCGACTTGCCAAAAAAGAGTTCTTTTCGCATGCTCCTAATATAAAAATCATATCTACGAGCTCTTCTTGGTTGTAGTCCATCACAAAAAACAATATAAAGTGATTATAACAGCTTAAATAATTACTAACAATTTAACAGTATTTAAAACTTTTAGATTACTTAAGTCAAAATGGTCTCTGGTCACTTTAATAAACTTTAATACCAATAAATTGTTTTTCAAAGCCACCTTCGATATTTATTCATAATAATGACTGTTGGAATAGTTGATAAAATGAGTTTTCTGCAAATAACTCTTAATGCGTTAGAAATTGCGATAGGGATGCAATTAGGAAAAAAGTTTGATTTTTAATTCTGCATCGAATAACATAAAAATATACAGGGGTTCCCATTTGAAATAAGAAAAATAAATTGCTTTAAAGTTTGCAAAGTTTGACACTCAAATTTGGACACTCTGTACAATTCGTGTTAACCAAACTTGGTTAACGAAATTGATATACCTTATTTAATAAGTACCTTTGTATAATTTTATTAACGAGGCATTATTTTTATTTTTTATTTATTTTTAATACCAGTGGCGCAAAACTGATATATTTTAGTTTTTTTTTTTTTCGTTTATAATACTGAATCAATTTTAATAAAATTTTAGTGGTATGTAGGTAACTATAGGAGGCACCCAAAAATGTAAGAAAATATATGGCATGTAATTCAAAAAAATACACCCTTATGACGTCACACTTTTTTGGAACACCCTGTATGAAAAAAAAATATTTTCCTGAAATGCGCCCCAAGATACAGATAAGGTCTGCAAAATATGAAAATTCTAACTAAGTGAGCTATAGAAGACGGGAGGTAAGGTGCAGGACCCTGTATAGACAAAAAAATTATTATCATATATAACTGTCTATTTATTACCTTTGTGCCATGTATATCTGAGTATTCCAGTCCGAAATAGTCTGCTTCTAATAAATGTAGCTGCTTACAAACTTGCTCAAATAAAACTGAACCCATAGCTTTGGCCTGAAAAAAAGAAAAATTTTAATAAAATAAATAAAAAACAAATAAAATTTTTAAAAACTTTAACAGATAGCAGAAACTAAACTTTCCACTTAAAAAGCCGAAAGCGAGGCGATGTTAGATGCAAAGCAGCGAAGTGACTTTCGACGGACACTGGCGTTCGCTAAACGATAACTGTTGCTAAATGACCAAACATAATGTAATGTATTATTATTCCTTCAATAAACATTAATCAAAAAAAATCATAAATCATATTTAAAAAAAGTAATACTTTACCCAATCATCATACCCGGCAAATTAAAACTCTTTTGACAGTAAATATAAGAAGTAATTTCGGTAAACGATCATTATTATTATACAATGGGATTATGATCTATAATAACCTACCAAATAACCAAATAAAAACATAACAAAATAAATGATAATTATAATTTTTAAGTTTGTTATCTTAACATAGTATAAAACAAAGTCGCTGTCGCGTCTGTCCCCAGCTATATATGCTTAAATCTTTAAAACTACGCAACGGATTTTGAAGCCGTTTTTTTCAATAGATAGAGTGGTTCAAGAGGAAGGTTTTTATGTATAATACATGCATAATATTGTAGAGAAACACTGATAAATTTAGAGGTTTGTTCGGGTTTGTATTTATAAATCTTGACGTGGTGGTGAACTCGCCTTATTATTATCTCAGAGGGGTATAATGCCTGGCATTGCAACGCAGGCCGGATACACGCTAGTTGTATATAATTTATATTTCCTGTACTTTTAAAGTTCGTTGGGAATTTGTTCATAAATAAAAAAAAAGATAAGCAAACAATAATCACAAAAGTGGCAAATTTATGACCTTGCGCATGTAAACAAAACCACACAGGTATAGGCATGCGCACTGCAAAATTATCATTTAACGAATGGGAAAATAGACAGGTCCGGGCTTTTACATCTTGTTTGTGTGGCCTATTCCTAGTTACATGTGTTTAAATTGATCATAATAAAATAAAATTACACATCAAGAACTTTCACTGCACTTCATATTTCCTGAAATTACGAAATACCCGGTATTTTACCCCTATTTGGGCATAATAAAATCAGACAATGGTCTTTATTAGTCATTGTGCCCGAATCACTAAAGGCACAAACACAATTCAATACACTACATAAAAGCTAGACATCCATAAATATTAAATATCCACAATAGCAAGGAAAACAACAAGAAATCATATGTGTGAAGTTAGCAACCTTCAGCAGCACCGTTTATGCAGTAACGAAATTTTTTGGGGTACGTGTCAATTCCTCTGTAGCGTTTGTGAACGAATTTTAATTTTTTTGGTGGCGAAGATTGAAATTCCACCATTTGAATTCATTGTATTAGTAAACTACCCCATAGGGGGCAATTACCTGCTATATACGAATTTCCAAAAACCTGGAGGAAAAAAGTTACAGGATAAAAACTGAAAAGTAGCGTTGTAAACGAGTTTTAATTTTTTTAGTGGCAAAGATTGAAATTCTACCATTTGGATTTATCGTCTTTATTAAACTACCCCCTAGGGGTATAGTTTAAATATTCGTCACCAAAAAAACTAAATTTCGTTTACAAACGCTACTTTTCGAAATTTCTAGATATCCTGTAATTTTTTTTCCTCCCGTGTTTTTGGAAATTCGTATATAGCAGGTAATTTACCCCTTTGAGGTAGTTTACTAAAGACGATAAATCCAAATATTAGAATTTTAATCTTCGCCACTAAAAAAATTAAAATGCGTTTAGAAACGCTACACGGAAAAAAAGGTTTCTTTCAATCAAAGCAAACCGCCATAATTTAAGGACCTCTTGACTTCGATATGAGTCGAAGAACTGTGGCTTTGTATGTAGTAAATAATTTCTTTGAAAATAATGTCATACATTAAGGAAATAGGTATCTAAAACAATATATTTAGATTTCTATTGGATAAGCTAATCCGGCTTTATACGAAGGTTCCCATGTCCTTGTACTATGAACTGAAACTCTTGTGTGAGCAGGGATTAAAGCACTTGGTTACACTCAAGAAGTCTTTCAAGTCCTTAATGTAAAGAACGGTAATTTAGTTTCTATCATTTAAAGTCTTTAATTCAACCTTTAGAAAATTTCGAATAAACTTTTAAAATATTTACTTTAAAAACTGTCGATTATCAAATTAAGAGCTTGGAATCCTTCATGAAAGTGTATATAAATCCTTAGCTCTAGGTTTGAATTATTTTAATTGAGGATATTGCTTTTTTAAAACAATGATTCGGAGACTTTCTTTTAAAGGATGCGTGGTTCCTTCCTTATAGGATTTGGAGTCTTTCTTTTAAGAGCAAACCCTAGTAACGCCTTCGCCATTTAGTTTTTTGATCAATATTTCGTTTATTTTTCGTTTTTTCCAAAAATCGGCCAAATACCCCTCTTTGGGTAGCAGTTACCAACAGTTTTAAGTTAAGAAAAATTTAAATGATAAATTTGTAAAAGAAAAAAAAAAAGAAATTTTGTCAAATTTGCGCATATATGTCTTTTTCTGCTTTTATTCATTTATAAATTTAACTTTTTTAACGTAAAACTGTAGGTAATTGTACTCCAAAGAGGAGTATTTGGGCAATTTTTGGATAAAACGAAGATGTAACGAAATATTAATGAAAAAACAAAACGGCAAAGGCGTCACTAGTGTTTGCTCTTAAAGGATGAGTGATTCCTTCGTTATTTCATTTTCCATAATTATTGCATACTACACATTAACTACACGAAAAATAATATATCCACTGAAACAGCATTCCTTAAAAGTTAGGGACCAATTTAAATCAAATTACAAAATACATAAAAGTATATAAGCAAATTCTACAGTAATTTAGGCAAGTATATCACCATTTAGGATAGGTCAATAAATAAAAAAAATTGTTACTAAAATAATTATCCTATATTTGTCAAAAAAGTGTAAAACAAACAAAAAAAAAGTTAGTTATGATATAACAACTAACAACAACGTTGATATTTTAAATTTATTGAATTTACTTTTTTATCGTATTTAATTTACCACTGAACAAAACAGGTTTAATTTACAACAATCTAAGGTTCATCATGGCTTAGTAATGTAATAAGTTTTATTATATCCCTAGTGTTGAAATAAATCCTATTACAAAACCCTTTTTTAAACTGTAATATATGTACTTAACATTAAAAGTAGATAAAAATAATGTATACATACAAAATAACTATTAATAAACATGTTCTTGTGGAATCAAACTTTTTTTATATTTTGAAGAAAGCAAAATTGAAAGAAATAAATGTCCATCAGTTTTTCATCAAGAGATGCAAAATACTTCGTCCCTCCAACAAACATGAATTATTTTGGCCACATGAATTTTTCTCCGTTGGTCGAACTATATGGGAGAGCATTTTACTATATTTAGCAAATAAAGTAGTGCTGGTATATTATCATCTGTAATTAAAAAAAAAATAATTAAGCCAGTGGCACCAGAACAACTTTCCTTTAGGGGAGTGCTTGAAAAATAAACTTTACAGGAGGTACTCATTTTTTTTCTAGTCACTTGTGGTAGTTATTTACAGCCAAAAGAGAATGCGGCAAAACAATAATTATTGTTTTAAATTCTAAAAAAATGGTACAAATTTAACCTGAGATGGAGAGGTGACAATAAAGTGTAGTGTAGTAAGTGCAAAAATACATGTTCATAAAAAAATATATATGAGCTGCTGGCAATTTTTTTTACCAAAAATGTTGCAAAGTAAAAAGGGTATTGCTTATTGTATAGCTCGCTTCATGGCAGCACGGCGCGTTCGCTCTATCCTCCCGTTGTATCCGCTGTTTATGATGATGATGACATTGGAAAATAAAATACTATAAAAAGAAGTACCGAAAATTTTCGAAAACAAAAATAGTTCGAAAACATTTTTTCAAAACAACAAATTACGAGTTTTTTTTCCAATACCAAAAAATAATATGTCATTGTAATGATAGGTAATTTTTTTTCGGAAAATTTTTTTGATAATTTTTGTTTTTGAAATTTTTTTGTTTTGAAGTAATATTTTAAAAAGGCCATTTTCATTTCTCCAGCAGCCGGGACACCAGCGCAAGGTTTAAAAATACAATCAATGCAATATAATCTATAAATCATACACCAGTAATAAATAGAATTATGCTTACCTTGGAACCTTTATTGCGTATTCACCCATATCCCAACTTTGTAATACATTTTCCATTTCTATACTTATTTTTATTAATTCACAATTCACACCCACCCCGACACAGTGCCAAATCTACTTTAAGCGAGTGAAATTAAGCAAATTGCTTTAGGCAAGGTGCCATTGCGGGTAACAGTAGGGGTAAAAGACTGTAACCAAAGACATCGATTCCTTAAATTATGGCATTGCATATTTAAATATAAATACTTGATGCCATACCTTAAGACATATGGTTTGGTTAAAACAATATACTTTGTGATTTTAATATAAGACATTTGGTTTTAGTATTTAAGATGCATATTAATTGGATTATGTATATATATCTTATTTCAATTAAATTCTTTAAAACCTTAAAATAAAAACAACATGTCCTTAAGCCAAAGGTATTGATTTCGAATTAAAAGTATTAATATTTTGATGGAAATACACTTATTTTTTTGCATTAAGGTTATTAGTATCATTATTTCAAAAGCGTTATTATTTTCTTTAAAGAGAAAATAATTTAATTTAAGGAAATATTTTAAGGAAATTATTTTTCTTAAATAAGTACTTTTAGGGTCTCAATGTAAGTCAATTGTCTTACTATAAAGACGTAGATTTTTATATTGAGTAATTATTTTTAAAGTCTTAAAATGTCTTATTTCAAGATTTTTTTTTTCTGTGTACAGGCGGAATTTACACGTCCCCCAAAAAAAATTCGTTATAATATACATCGCTGATAAACATTGCTAACTTCACAGATATTAAGATATCCGCAGAGAAAATGTAAACACAACAATGAATGAGAATGTCGGTAAAGAAGGAAAACCCCATAACAAGAGAGTTGTGCGCATGCCCATACCTGTAGGGCGGCAAGGCGTGTGACGGACGACCTGTGCACTCAGACGTATTTTTTCACCCATCAAACTTAACTTTTGTTTGCGCACGAGATAAACTGAATGGATTTAAAGGTAAATGTCTATGTAAATGAAGCATTGACAGCTCTAGATTTATAGAAATTACCCAAGAACTTCAAAATACTTCATCCAAAATTCTATATGCTCCAGTTAAAGAAGCTCGCATTACCAAACCAAAAGCACCCTGGTTAACTGATGAGATAAAACAAGTCAAAAAACTAAGATCTAAGGCTTTACAGAAATTTAAAAAAAATCGTAGCGACGACAATAGAAATAGATATAAACAACTTCGCAATCATTTAGTTACACTTGTCAGAAGAGCTAACAAACGCTACCCTGAAAATGTATGTTCTGAAAACAATAGTTTTTAGACTTGGAGTACATTAAGAGACCTTAATATTCGTACTTGCCAAAATCATAGTTTACCCCCAAACTTATTCAACCCCGATAACATTAACTACTATTTCGGCTCTTTTCTGCAAAACGTATCTAACAAAGGTAACGATAAAATAAATTTCTACAACAATAATAGGTATAGAGAAAATATCGCCTTTAGGTTTCAGTTAAGCACAGTGGAGGATATCAACAAAGTCATACATTCTATTAAAACTGACTGCGTGGGTACTGACAATATTTCAATGGGGATGCTAAAACTTTGCAGTCCGTTTATTGATGTTTATATTCTACATATCGTTAATTGTTGTATAGAGCACAAATATTTTCCAGACTCGTGGAAGATTGCCATAGGGAAACCCCTTGCTAAAAATAACAACCCTAAAACTTTTTCGGACTTAGGAATAATTAGTATTCTTCCGGCAATGTCTAAAATTCTAGAAAAAATTTTGCACGGCTAAATGTACTCTTTTTTTTATAGAAAATCAACTTTTTCCTGACAACCAATGTGGTTTTCGAAAAAATTTCAGTACGGCCACAGCATTAAGTTCAGTTATAGATGATATTATGACCGCCTATGATAAAGGCCAGGCCAGCCTGTTGATCTTGTTGGATTTCTCCAAAGCTTTCGATACACTTGATCATAGGCTTTTGTCCTTTAAATTACATTATTATGGGTTTGACGTGGATTCTGTTAAACTAATATCATCTTTTTTCAGGCGCGTGCTGGCGACCGGTTTACCGGGAGTTTCCCGGTGGGCCCTCCCACTGGCCGGCGTAACACCCGAGAAAAGGTACCACAATACCAATACCCCCAACAGATTTTCAGTCACCCACTATACCCCCATACCAAATTTTTTTTTACTCAGCTCCTGTTCTTTATTTTAAATAAACAACCATAGAAAACAGGTTAATTTATGAGAAAAATATACATTTAAATTATTATTATTAGGTTTAAAATTATTTAAAATAGGCGTGTAACATAATTTTGTTTTGTTTTCGTATTTGTTTGTATTTTTTTTATAAATATATATTTCCTACGTTACAGTGTAATCAAGTCTGTTTAAATTTAAGAAAACTCCATTTTCCTTGGTAGTGTTGATTATTTTGTATCAGTTTCTAAAACGCTTTCATAAAACTCTTAGTTTATGAAACGTCTTAATAATTTGTATAAATGACAAAAATTTTAAGATGTTGAGGGTAGGCCCTATTGTCCAGCGCGCGCCTGCGGACGCCTTATTATTTACATACCAAATTTGAAAATCTGTGTTCTTTTAATTGTTAGATTTTATTTTATTTTCATAATATGACAAAAATCACAAGATATGTAAAAAAGCTAGAACGTCTTTTGATGGCTATAGGTACATACATACGTCGATTTTAAAAATTTTTGCTATAAATTATTGACGAAATTCGTTAAAATTTGGGTGTGGGCCAAAAAAAATTTCGTCTGCGGCGCTTTTCTCCTGCAGCGGACTTTACGCCTACCCGCGCCTATACGTCACAAGCCGACACTGGGGCCCTATAAGGAAACTATTTCCCGGGCCCTAAAATTGCCCCAGCACGCGCCTGTCTTTTTTACCCAACCGTGCTCAAAAAGTCGTATTATTCCTTATTTATACAGCAGAAATAATAACTTCTACGCTATTCTGTCAGTCAGACGCTTACGCGGACGATACTCAACTTCACCTGAGCTTCTCCCCAACAAACTACTTGGATGCGATCCAGCAAATTAATTTCGACTTGGAAACCATTATTTCCCTATCTAATACTCATAACCTTAAATTAAATTCGGAAAAATCCAAAATTTTGTGCTTTGCAAACAAAGGTAATCGTGACACTGTAAAAAATAATGTGAACATTTCTCTAAACGGCGTTCATCTTCCTTATGTACATTCAGCGAAAAATCTTGGTATTGTTTTGGATGAGGAGCTGCGCTTCAAAGAACACGTAAAAAATATTAATAAAAAAGCATTTTATTCCTTAAAATTAATTTACAATAATAGACATATCCTCGATCAAAAACTTAAAAGAATGCTCTGCGACAGCCTAGTTCTGTCACACTACTCCTACTGCGACTTCATTTATATGCCTTGTTTACATGAAATTGAAAAGAATAGAATACAAAAAATGCAAAATTCCTGTTGCAGACTGATTTACGGAATAAGAAAACGCGAGCATATAACCCATAAAATAAACGAGTGCAATTGGCTTAATATGAGAAATAGATGTAATTTTCATCTGGGTAATTTTATTCATAAAGTTCTTACCATGGAGAATACATCAAAAAAACTTAAAAATAAGTTCGTTTCCAGAGACAACATTCACAAAAGAAATATCAGATACAAGAACAGTTTTACCATACCCCAATATAAAACATCATTATTTCAAAGAAGTTTCACTTATAATGCTATAAAATTTTATAACTCAATTCCAAACGAATTTAAATTGTATAATATTAATAAGTTTAAATTTAAGCTTCGTGCGTACTTGTTCAATAAGCAGTAATACATTAATTGTTTCACCACTTTTGCTGCCCGGGACCGCGCTTACGGGGACGGAATCGTTTCCCATTTTGTCGTTTAATTTAGTTTTACCATTAGCTTATAATAAATGTCATTTTTATCAGACCAATACATCCGCTGCTATGCATTATACTATTAGTTATTTATTTCTTATATTAATATATTTCAAGACGACTACCTTCTCAGTTTAGTGGTTGAGTTGGAGTAGCCCTGTTAGCTAGGCTTCGCCACTCTGAGTTTGGTCAATTTATTTTCTTTTCTCAGCTATGTACATATTATTTTTTGCTAATAAAAGTCTTTATTATTATTATTATTATTATAGGTCCCTTCAAATACCATAAAAAAACCGTTGTAACACTACTAATCGAAAATATTTTTTAAATGTACAGAATATCTAACCATATCGTACCATACAAAAATTATTGACCAATATTCAAGACACAAAATTACTCGGCGCAATCGTTTACTCGCCATGTACAAAAAAAAAACTTGACAAATTGATTTATTTAAAGAAAAATTCTTCAATACGAAACGCACTCTAGGAAGCCCCACAGTCTAAAAATTACAATTATACCATTTAATTAAACCGTTCTTAGTTCCTGAACGTTTAGGATTGCATGTAAGATATTTAGCTTAAATAACGACTAAACACACTGAAAATTTAAAGTCGCTCCACAGTCTCATAATATTTTAAAATTATTTTACTGAACATTAGAAATTTACAATGTACAGCCCAAGCTGAGCTGGCACTAGTATTTACTATGACTGCGCGCAGCGCGATCGATTTGATATTAAAGCTGTGGATTGGGCAGTCTTGGCTACATAAGTTATAGTAAAATTTATCTAAGAACACGCCGCATTGTGGCTAAGTCATCTGTCATTTATGGCACCCTGTAGAAGTCTGGTCTATTCTACGTTAAAATGTTGGCGACCGAGACAGGACGTTCACAATATTTTACACTTGTACGGGGGGGGGGGGGGGGGGTTAATGGTTTATTAGCACAATGGCTTGCAAAAATACAGCGTTAATTTTATGTATAAGTATAACATCGAACTCAACGTACGATAAATGAAAAGTTATGACGTTATTCATTGGTAAAACATAGAAATGCATTTGACATGTACTAAACTTACCAATGGAAAACGCTATGAACAACCCTGACAACATACAAAAGTTTCGCCGCCAAAATAGTGTTGCTACGAACCAATTAAGCAGTAAACGTTGCGCACGTTTCGCATTCAATGCTGCATTGCCATATTATAATTGGCGTTCGCGGCGTAGTACAAAGCCGTCAAAATGCCATGTGTTTTTAAACACAAACAGCTGGATTAGTTCTCAGTGAGCGCAAGGTTTGGTAACCTACGGTACCGTAATAGATAAACTAATAATATTAAATTTATAATAGCAAAAAATGATAATAAATCAAATTTTTGTTATTGGAAATAGGAGAGTTAATTAACCTAAACTGGTTCATTCTACTCACCGTTCAACTTAAATAATAAACACCAAGAAAATTTAGTCTCTGAAACCTGACACGTGAGCTTGCTACGGCCCACTACTGAACTGGGAACTTTTAGGAAGAAACCAGCATCAGCTTTTAAGGTCACATGTGGGTGTCAACTGTCGAAACGCTTTGTTTTTAGAAAAAGTTGACTCTATGTGAATTATTGTGAAACTAATTGATTTTTAACTTGAAGAAGAGTGCAAATTTAAAAGGAAAGAAATGAGATACTGTAAGTCTTCCTCCACTGGTATATTAAAATAAAATACAAGTTAGGATGTGGTTAATTCACTACATATTTCGACTATAAAGACAGTCATCTTCAGGAGAATAAAGAGAGAGAACAGGAAGATCGACTGCGTTAGACGTTTCGTGCAGAAAAAAAGACTATGGGATAAAGACTAATCATTTGATTAGTCCCATAACGCTATTGGGAATGCTGTGTTACTACCGTGCGAGCAAAAATTATTTGCATCAAAGAGGGCCTTGCATCTAAGGACGTAATGCTTAGCCGTAGAGCTTAATACCTGTTGGGTGTCAGTAACTACCTGAATTAACAATCAATCAGTTATTCCGTCATCTTTGACAGTCGTTACAAGTAATTTGATTCATCGCTAATTTTTCCAATTTCTTGAACAATTCACACAATGGGCTTTACGGAACAGCACAAAACATTCATGGTTGAAGCGTGTTTTCGAAACGGGGTTAGAGTAGATGGTGAGTGGCAATACAATCCGGGATTGTGCATGGACGATTTTCGCGGAACATTTTCCTAACGTTGCTTTTATTGCTGGGGATTTTTATCATTGCCTGAAAAGAACCGTGGCTATGTTTAGGGAAACAGGTTCTATACAACACAAAAAAGCAGCAGGAAGGCCATCTGTAAGAACAAAAGAACTTGTTGCAAACGTTCGTGAAATAATGCAAAATACGCCAACAAATTGTATAAGACGCCTGTCCCAGAAGTGGGAAGATCTTATGGAACATACAGGACTATTCTTAAGAAGCAGCTAAATTTATTTCCTTATAAAGTGCAAGTATTCCAAGAAATACAAGCCGCAGATTTTGAAAGACGCAGAAATTACTCTCAATGGTTTACCCATACATACACCGCCATGGTAGCCAATTTTAGCAATTTATGTAATTATTTTTTTTTCTTTCTGTATATTCTTACTTTGTTAATTTTGTAAACAACAAATATAAATTTGTATTTGTCTACTTATTTTATTACTCATTAGTTTGGCATATATGTCAGAATATGAATTTGACAAAATTTTAACCTAGATTTGGTTAGATATATCGTCCCCATATCATTGTGATCTAAACCAAGCCCTACGTTTTTTAATCCAAGCCCTCTTTGATGCAAATAATTTTTGCTCGGTACATAGGGTAGTATCAAAGACCTCTATGAGGTCGATATGCTGTTCTACATACTACCCCAAGACTTTTGAGAGCTAGACTGTGCAGGATGCTTCAACGTTTTTAAGCGCAATGTCATCAAGGAAAACGATACTGTAGGCTGACATTACTTTTTCTGACAATCATACAATATCGACTAAAAAACGAATAATAACGTTAACGACAGCTTGATAGAGAGAAATAATATTTATTTCAAGGTTTCTTTGTTCAGTAATTTATCACTTTTGTGCAATTTCGCAATGCCTATCGATCTAGCTGCACGACGAAATTGTGGTTAATTGATTTGTTAGAATTAACACAAACTACTACCGACCGCAAAAATTGTGTTGAAGAAATTCTTCTTATTGACTTCCGAATAAAATGTTTCTTGTGTAATGCAATACATTAAACGTCAAGTAGGATGTATGATGTAGGTATCTTTATTTATAAAACAAATAAACATTACAACATAAGATTTGTGTGTATTTTACATGTAACTGAGACGCGATTCTTCTTCATCAAATCATTTATGAGCTTTGACTTTACATATTACCTAATTTCACATGTTTTGACAACGCACCCAACCCAAATTTTTAACTACATAATATACAGGTTGTCTCTCGGTGACGGTCCATTAGAATATTTTGGAAAGTAATGAATCCTGCAAGTGGGGGTTTTCGGAGACACCCTCTTCAAATAGAGTAACAGCGACAACATGCGAATTCCGGTTAAACCGGAAGGGGTCTCAAACTTACTTATTTTAAATGGAGCACCCTGTAAAATATATTTTAAAATTTATTTCCAATGCCTTTTATTAATCGTTTTTATATCTTACTCTATCCGTTTCTGAGAAAAAAGTTGTTTGTCTCAAATTTTAACCATTAACAGGGTGTCGAATAAAATTGAATATCTTGTCAAAGATAAAAGAGTGAATTTCCGGTTGCGCAATAACATAATTATTATGATGTTCGATAATGAATTGTCGGATCATGAAATTTTAATAAGTGGAAACTTAACAATTTTTGATATTTATCGAAGAATTAGAAAAATCTAATTTTTTTAAAACGATGCTATGTTGCTGGTATTTCCTAGTTGTCCATATACGGTGTCTCTATACCCAAGTAGAATAGTTTTAAAATTATTTACGGCTTTTCGCAAAATCTAAACATATACAGTGTGACCAGTAAACTCCGCATCATATGGGATTTTTTTATTAATAGCTTTATTCCAAATTTGACTTTGGCATCAAGTTATGCTTCGATCGAGATGAACATTAAGCAAAAAAATAGTTTACCTATAGTCTAATTTCACAACCGTAATTTTCCGTTTCCCTCTTTTATCTTTGAAAAGATATTCAATTTTAGGCGATTTAAAGGTCAAAATTTGAAAAAAAAATTTCCTTCTCAGAAACTTTTAATAAAAGTTATTGGAAATGAAGAAAGGAATAAAAAAATATATTATACAGGATGCTTCATTTAAAATAAGCAAGTTTGAGACAACTTCCGGTTAAACCGGAAGTCCCATATGGTCGCTGTTATTTCATTTGATGAGAGCGACTCCGAAAACCTCATGCAGGATGTAAATCGCATTCCTTTCCGAAATATTCTAATTGACCACCGTGAGAAACTCTGTACCCTATGCCAACGTATAGATTTATTATTTTTTAAATTCCTTCAAGCCATTGTGTAGTCCATGTATGGGCAACGCCCGGCCCGCGGGCCGGATCCGGCCCTCCACTAGCTTTAATCCGGCCCGCGAGAGATTTCAAATATTTCAAATAACGCGCGCCCGATCGAAGCGCTCGCGTATGATCAAGAGGCCGGCCCAGCGCGAGTGTTGCCTTTTATATGTTTGATTATGCTATTATAATTAATAAATAAAAAAATGTGTGAATTTCTGCCGCTTTTTTATTCACTACTACCCACCTATTTCTTGTCTACGGCCCGCGACCTGATTAAATCCCGAAATTACGCCCTCAGCTAAGCAAAGGTTGCCCATACCTGGTAGTCGATCTTCCGTCGATGAATCCTACTTGGAAATTTTATCACGGGCCGGGCCCAATCATTTTTGTAATGAGGCGATGAGCAGTTAAAAAGTATAAAATAAATTGACTTTTAACTTACATTTGGAGATGCAGCTGGTCCAAACGTCGAACATTTATAATTCAAAATAGAAAAATTAATTTTTGAAAAAAAGGGTTGAATGGGCTCCCCTTATGTGCAGAGGGCTCCATCGCGGCGCAAGCTCTGCTACGCCACTGGCTTTTTCATGAAATTTTGACACTAATTGTTTCATACATTGCTTGTGGTAACACCTTAGTCCGTTCTACTTTTGTGTATTCAATTTACTACGTAAGTTTTGCGAACGTCAATATGAAGTTAAATATTACATTTAACTATCTAAAAAAGATGTACGTTTCAAATAATTAAACAATTTTCAACCGACAACCAGTATTTATTGGGCAATTATCGAAATTACCAATACAAATGAAAAAAATAAAACCAATTACCATCTTAATGGTCTAACGGACCAATTGGGACGAATTCTACTGCTAGGTATATCGTATCGAAGAACAGGCTCGGACTAGATCATTATAAAGGCGATTAAACACTAATTAGGTCTATAAGATATTGTCGGACATGGATCGGTATCCTTAAGGATGGATTACTCATTTCGTACTTCGCTGTGGTGCTAAGACACTTAAGGTTTGTTCCTACAGCGATCAGAAACAGTCCTTGACAGTCAGGATTCTGCGCAGTAAATATAAAAGTATTCCCACAAAGATTTTGGACAGTTTGAAAACCCAAAGTCGCTGTTCCTACACGTTTCTCTGATAGTTTGCCAACTGTCAGAGCAGTTTGCGAATCTTTTGCCAGTAAAATGTCCGGAGCAAGCGCGGTTAAACGCTAGCATAACATATAACATAACCTATTTTTGTTAGACGTGTTTTTGCGGTTTTTGCTTTTGTATAAGACTTTTTCTATTATTTAATTGAGAAATGAGCGACATTGCGTTATCTGATAAAGATTCAGAAATATATACCTTCATAACTTTGTTAATTCATTTTATAAACGTTACTTAGTTTGTTTAAGTTTATTTATTGGGCCGAGCCAAACGAGTTTAATTAACAAAATAACAATAAAACAATTATAAAAACGATAACAAAATATATAAACTTTGAGGTTATGTCCATCGTTTAAAATTTCTTCAGTTTTAAACACCGAACCGAAGTTAGTTGATTTCGAACGCCTGTTCCTACAAGAGTTTAAAACCGGTCAGAAATCAGACTTGCGCCGTAAAGTTGGTTTGAAAATTGTCATGAAGTTGTCGGGGATTCGCTGTAGGAACAAACCTTTAATGGGTAGATAGAGAGTTGTAACAATTATTCAAGTGTAAGGGTAACCTCTGCCCTCTGCCCGTTTGTCTATTCAGTTTGAAGTCAAATTCCATAATTGTTGAAGTCATGAAGAGTTCTGCACCAGAAACCAGAACCAGTATATTTTGCTCCCATTGCGTAAGTGTTCTTTGAGTAATTTTTGAGTAATTTATCTAACGGCTTATTGTATAAATTTTGTATAATTCTCATTTTGGTCAGAGTTATCTATTAAGTGGAAATTGTTTCTTTAAACTTACTGGAATAACACCTTCCTAAAGTGAGTAAAAAGGGGCAATCTCTCTTCTTATTAGAAGACTATTTAAATACATACACCGTTTTATACTCGTAAGTTTTTTATTTGTATTTTATTCGCAATGTTTATTGTAATCTTTCATTATCTCATTGCTTTGCTGTTCATCAAATAAATCTCTTTAAAAAATCCTTAGTTTTTCAGTAAATAGTGCACCATAAGGACACGGTAAATAATAAGCATAAATCAAAACCATCTAAGCTACATAACCCAGTCGCCTACCATTTAACCATTTTGATACGCGACAATCTCATCAAGGGAAGCTTTTTGTCATGAAGGGCGATTTAGCTGTCATGGAGGCGATATTACAGAGGACAAGTCTTTTGTAGCAGCTATCAGCAAGCAAATTAAACAAAGCTTGTATAAATGTTGATATGATATAGATTTATTTCTAGTGCCAATATCAAAGTTCGGCCCTGTCCAAATAAGACCAGTTCATCGCCTTAGTTAACCTAATTTAACCAACAGCCGGTAGTTAACTAGTCAGTTAGTTATGCGACGAAAATTAATTTATTGACTGGTAAATCAAAATGTCTGTGTACATAGATAAAGTGAAAAATAAGTTAATGTAATGGTGCAATTAGCCTTTAAGTGATGTTGACATCATTGTATTCCTTCGTTTTAGATACGCATAAGTATACATTGTATATAATAAGTAGCCTATTCATTACATTACATACAGTTATATACAGTGTGGTCGATTAAGGTTAGTGTGCCAAAAATGGGAAATTTTCAGTGAATTTGAAAGGAAAAAAATGAGACACTAAGTATTTCTTCACTGGTATATAAACGAAGGCTAAAGGATGGCAAGTGTTCGACATATATTGCCCGCTCGATCCACCTAGAGTAATGCATAGCAGAAACACACGACCCACTGCCGCCCATCCCTATGTGGTTCAACTTAGTACACCCCGAACATCATTGTTTCAGAAATTCAGAACTCTTTCATTTGGAGGACGTCATCTTTGTGGAACGGCCTTTCTGAGACCGTGTTTCCAACCGAATATAACCTCCAACGATTCAAGAAAAACGCGAATCGCTTTCTTCGCACACGCACCGCTCCCAGAGCGCCTTAAAGGATTTTACCTATAGTGCTTGTGCTCGATCATAAAAAAAAAACTATCTACATGTTTCGAATATATTCATCCTCAGAAGAACAGAGAAAGATTATAAAAATAAAAGGCGCAACTGTTAAGGTTGAATTCTCAACGTCATTCAATCTATTGCCAACCTATAACCTATTTCACGTTGATTTTTTGAGTTTATTATTTTAATAACTAACATTTAAAGAAAATCAATATCGTCGGTACATTATTTAGGTAGTATCTGATATATTACAAAAATATCAATTTATTTCATTGCTAATTTTGGGAGAATTGTATAGTGAAAGAACAATGAGTGACAATGACATAATAATGTTAAAAAAAATCTTACCCGATATTTTTCGCTATACAATTCTCCCAAAATAAGTTATGCAATTCCTTGATATTTATTAAATATGACAATTATTACCTATGGAATATCAAGTCGATACTGATTTTCTTTAAATTTTGTATAAAAGCTAGAAAACATAAATAAATCTACGCGAAATAGGTTACAGGTTGGCAAGCATGTTGATACTCCCACCTTAAAGGGAGACCAACAAAGTATAGGAAGTAATTAAGGACACTATACCGGGTGTTTCTCAAAAGATGTTCACCCCTATAACTTTTCTGTATTTATAGATATTAAAATGAAATTTTAAGATTTTGCATAAGAGATGAGTCTGCATTTATTGGCATACTTTGCAATTTGTTAGCACTAGCACACTAGAGTGCTACAAATTAATTATATCTGTTAATTTATAGTCAAGTAGTATATGAAAATTAAAATTATGTCATAATAATTGATTTGCTAAGTTTCACAAGCGTTTAAAAAAGAAATTTTGTTTTCTTGACGTTTACTCCATTTTTCCAAATGGAACGATGGTAGTTCACTAGGATATTTAAAACGAGCATTTTTTTTCCAACAATTTGACACCATACGCTCCTATGTGTTTTCTAAAGAAATATAAAGGCGGCTTTAAAAAACAATGGAATGGTTTTGAAAACCAATATGGTTTTTAATTCAAATTGTAATGTTATTCGTTTACTAAACTTACATTGTAAATCAAATAAAATGGTTAGTTTTACTAGAAATGAACAAATTGATATGCTCCTAATTCTTGGAGTGACCAGAAAAATTCTTCTGAAGCCGCAAGATTGTATGTATTGTATGTTTTATAAACTAATGACATTACAACTTTAAATAAAAGCTATTTTATTGTTTTTCAAAGCCGCCTTTATATTTTTTTAGAAAAAAGAGGGCGGCAATAGTGCATAACGCTTTTAAATTTGCGATTGGGATTTAAGGCAAATTTTTCAGTTTCAATTTTAAAATAGCAGAGTGTATGGTATCAAAATTGTTGGGAAAAAAATGCTCGTTTAAAATATCCTAGTGAACCACCATCGTTCCATTTGGAAAAGTGGAGTAAACGTCAAGAAACAAAATTTCATTTTTTAAACGCGTGTAAACCTTAGAAAGTCAATTATTATGACATAATTTTAATTTTCATATCCTACTTGACTATAAATTAACAGATATAATTAATTTGTAGCACTCTAGATTGAAAATAAAAAATAAACAAAAAAACGAGCAAAAAAATGTTATAACACGTCAAAAAATGACACGTAAGGTGTTATTTCACTCATAATGTTATGCTGAACCCAAATAAGTAAAAATATACAAGATGTCCCATTAAAAATATGAAAGTCAAGGTCACTTCCGGTCAAACCGGAAGTGCTATCAAATTGAAAATTATGCCAATAAATGCAGACTCATCTCTTATGTATAATCTCAAAATTTCATTTTAATATCTATAAATATAAAAAAATTATAGGGGTGAACGTCTTTTAAGAAACACCCGGTATACGTAAGGAAGACTATGTATTAATGTAAAAATGATTATTAAATGAGAAAATATAATAGAGGGGGATCTGAACTGTTACTGAATCATTTTATACATATTTATTTTTTATTTTTACACCCTGTATTTTAAAAAAAACCCCACCCAAATAATTCCACAATAATCCTGTTGTTATACATTATTTCGTCAAGGTATACCACTTATGTTTATTTATAAATTCAAATTAAAACCGCCAGGTGACAGGTCTTAGGTTAAATAAAGCGGTTGGCTAATCGCGAGGCTATTCATTATAAACATTTTTATTGTTGAACATTTTATGGCGTCAAAATTGATTATGACATTGTTTGTGCACGTTTGGGTTTTAGCAAAAACTAAGTAACCTAGACATCGATGTAAATGTTAAGAAGCGACGTGACTTTAGACGGATATTCGCGCTTGCTAAATGTTTATCACAGGCAACGTTCGGCGTAACTTGGACGTCGTCCAAAGTTATGAACGATAAAATTATTACATTGGTTCTGTTTCTCTTCTCTATGGTTTTAGTTTCTTAAGCTTTAGTTTCCTACAAAGCGGCACCGCAAAAGAGCGGCTGTAATTTGCAGGCTGTTTTTGCCAACAGTAGTACGGTCGCTTTGGACGGTGAATATTATTGGAAGTAACATTACATACGGTTCGATAAAATACTAGCGCACCGTCAAAAATCGTGCTTGCTAGTGTTGGGAAAAATCGACTTATTTTAACAATCGACTACCGAGTATTCGAGTGATTTAAAAAACCGAATGATAATCGATTTTTTTTCAATCAAATGCTAATAATAATTATTAATATTTGCGGTTCATCGTTCATGTTGATATACAGCATTTGTATTGGGAATAACTGATTCGGTGTTGTTAATCGATTGATTTTTTGCGGATTATTAAATGTGGCGGAGATATTTGTGGATTTTTAGGCATGGTTCCCAGATCTTACAATTTAACTACTTGACCTTGAGATGTCACGATATTCCTATATTGCATAACTCATGCATGATATTTATGAATACTGAATACTCACCACTAAACATTAAGTTTTCAGTAGACGCCGACGATTTAAATCTAAATAAAAAAATCCTATTATTCTACGCAGGCAACCCGTTTTGCAGTATTTAAATCTAAATAATAAATAATATTATCTTACACAGGAAGGTAACCCGTAATGCAGTATTTAATTTGAATTATATCGCCAATAATAACCGAAACCACTCGGTGTAGCCGCTCGCTAGGAGATGGCTCTGGCCGCAGTGAGTGATTGACAGGCGGGCAGCAACTTTGGAGACGCGTTGGAAAATAAAAACCATGTGTTCGTCACTCATATCGTCACTCGAATTATTTCCGAAGACAATCAAATTATTCAAGTGATTGAAAAAACCGAATAATAGGTTATTTTTCACTCGAGTGATCCCATCACTAGTGCTTGCACTATCTCCCAACGTACAGAGCGGCCGCTTTAGAAAATACGGTGCGCTGAACGCTCTGAAGGAACACACTTCGATTTGCAAGTATTATACTTATTTTTTCGCGGCGAGGCTCGCTGTCAAATTACGGCCGCTTTTTTGCGGTGCCGCTTTGTAGGAAACCGAGGCTTAACTAAAGAGTTCATCACCGCTCACCACCAGTGGCGTAGCTAACTTGCAAGGAACCTACTGGAAGTTAGCAGTTTAGGTATTGTCAGCTTGTTGTGACAAAGACAATGCACTGTCTATCTTTGCTTGATCGTCATTGGTCGTTTCATAAACCTCATTGGGACCCCTTCAAGCTAGCGCCCGTGGTCTTCTCCACTTTTTCATAACCATTCGGGTTTTCAATTTTTGTTTGAAACACTAAAAATCCTATGTCGTTAGGACAAATTGTCGGTGTTGACGGTGAAGTAAGTACAGAGGCTGTAACGTGCGGAGTGCATTACTGAACGCACTACAATGATTGTTAATAAAACTACAGAGTATGACAAATAAAGTTTAGTGTCCAACAGAACTTCAAGCTAACCTAACAAGTCGTTTCACTTTCCCATTCCCAACCTTTAAAACATCACAGAGGCCATTGTAAAAAATGGCGTTCCGCAGGGAACGGTTTTAGGAATAATATTACTATATATTTTAACACCTTGTTATTGTATATATTTTATAATGAATTTTTGAATTGGTTAATCGCGTAATAATTTAATTAGGGTTATTTTATTTTATTTATTTATTTATCCAAATAAACCCAAAAACATCTGTTTATGCGGGATTCTCTACTAATAACAACATCAAAAATATAATTGTTAAATATAACTTTTAAAAAGTTGATCCCCATATTAAAGTAAAATATTGTAAATGAGAGTGAATAATAGCAAAATAAATAGGACGTAACATATAATTTGGAGTCAAAAAACTGAGTTTTTTTAAAATCCCCACTGGTGCAACTATTTTCTGTTTAATATATTCAATGTGTTCACTTCAATTAATAGCTTCATCTATTATCAACCCCAAAAATTTAATTTTATTTGATTGTTTTAAATGCCAGACTTTTAATTTTAAATCACTTCTGTATAAATTGGTTAAACCCACATTATGTGTTAAGTATCTACTATTAAAACAGCAAACAATTAGAATTTATTTTCTAATCCTAGGTAGACTGGTAGACATAACATAGGTAGCTATTAAGTCATTATACGTAATATTCCAGCAAACATGATGCGAAATCTAAATTTTAAAACACCACTTATTATGTTGCTTACCATGTATGGTAGTAACGGGGATAGTAGTGATCGAGCCTTATAGAATCCAAAAGACAGCAAACCGTAAAACACATGAACACTCAACAAGTCTGCACAAACATTATGTCACTAAGTACTATACAAGGTATTATACAAAACGACCATAGATCGTCGAGAGTTTTTTTTGCAAAATCGTTTATAATTTCGTCGATATTTAATGTTTTAACAAACTCGTGTTCGATACTGATTACGGATAAATCCGAAAGGCGTTGTTATCCCATGGTGTTACGTAAATAGGTTTTTACTATTTTAAGTTTGGAAAAAGATCGTTCCGCTGATGCCACACTAACTGGTAAAGTTAGAAATGCACTAGATACATCTGGCAAATTTAAAGAAACACACTGATTTTTTATTAATAAATGATCCGCAAGTTCATACACTGTTTTTAATTTTGAAATGCTATCTCCAAGTCCCTTTCTGAGGCTTCAAATTCGACTAGGAAAGTCAATGGACAAGTCTTTTTATGGTAGCTTTCACGTATAATTCTTCTTCACTTAACGAAGTTAACTTATCAGGATTAAAAAAATAAAATTAATTATATTATGAAATGAAATACCTATGAAAAGCAAATCTGGCAGCAAGTTTTGAAGGGGCCGTCAATGCCACCCCCATGTGTTTGTTACGGCACTGTCAGTGGCTACTGAAGATGCTGGCATCAAAATCCATGACGCTACCGTTGAAAATGAAGATGATGAACATAATCGGTGAATGACGAAAAATCCCCAAACTTGAAATATTTTTAATATATACATACGTTCTTTTTCGAATATTATTTTTCTAGTTTGATGTTTCTACAGCATAAAATTATAAAATATATTTATAAACCTTTGTTTTAAGTCGTTTAAAACGAGTTTTAAATATTTTTTTTAATATTTCCGAGACACGTTCGAAAATTTTCAGTATTTCTATTCCCATGGAAATGTTTCCACTTACAACGCTACTTGTATGTAATATTAACGAAATTTGAGGTCCAGTGGCGTAACTAGCCCTCTGACCTGGGGGTGGCCCTGTTATTGTGATTTGAAGTGGCGGTTCGTGTAGAGGTGGAGAGCCCGCCGCAGGCGAAATGTGAATTTTTTTCTGGACCACGCCCAACTTTTAACAAATTTGGTCAATAATCAACAGTAATATCACAAGACCTCGTTTTTTATCGGTTAGATTTTTCGGCTGTCACGAAAACTTTTTTGGAAATTTTTCGATTTGAATTTGGACATGTTTATTCTGATTAGATCCGCGCCATATTTGAAACAAAATGTTTTTAGGAATTTTATCATATAATTTAAGATAATTAAAACAAATAATTTAATAAGGTTAGGTTTAGGTTCACGATTCCTTCCTCCAAAGAACTACATAAAGTCGCCACAGTGGTTCTTTTCCCGTGCGTCATCACTTTTACGTCATCAAAATCGTATGAATCAAATCAAAATTACGAGACGAAAAAAGTCAAAACTAAGTTAAGTTCATAAAATGAACGTGCCTGCCTACCGTTTAACGTACCTACATAATATCCCGAAAAATTATTATTTATTTTAAGTTTTGCCCGGCATTCTCTATTATCTAAAAGAAATTGACAAACAAATGTTAATACATTTAATACTATTTTTAAAGCTTAAAATCTAGAAAAGTGTGGTGTTTTATTGACTATTAAAATCGCAAAAGTCAAATTTTTAACATCCTTTCGTTTAAGGTAGGAGTATCAACATGCTTGCCAACCTATAACCTATTTCGCGTAGATTTATTTATGTTTTCTAGCTTTTATACAAAATTTAAAGAAAATCAGTATCGACTTGATATTCTATAGGTAATAATTGACATATTTAATAAATATCAAGGAATTTCATAACATATTTTAGGAGAATTGTATAGCAAAAGATATCGGGTAAGATTTTTTTTAACATTATTATGTCATTGTCACTCATTGTTCTTTCACTATACAATTCTCCCAAAATTAGCAATGAAATAAATTGATATTTTTGTAATATATCAGATACTACCTAAATAATGTACCGACGATATTGATTTTCTTTAAATGTTTGTTATTAAAATAATAAACTCAAAAAATCAACGCGAAATAGGTTATAGGTTGGCAATAGATTGAATGACGTTGAGAATTCAACCTTAAGGGAATTTAGCCACTGCCGTAAACTTTTCAAAGAACTTTCACGGTTAGAATATTTAAAATAAATAAATTAGGTATTATAAAAATCCATAAATTCTTACCGCCAAAACAGATGGTGGGTATAATTAGCTCTAAAAAGAACTATTTTTAGAAAAAGGAACAGTTTTAAGGCACACAGATTTACAAAATACGAATTAGATTGGCAGATCAAAATAAGGTTGACAATGGCGTTCTAAAATACAACGGTTGTCAACTAAACAAATAAAAAAGTAATTAATTGACGTTTATAGTTTTATTCTTGTCTAGCACATTATATTATTGCGGAATCTTGAAGACGTTCTTTTATGCTTTTATTCAAACTTGTTACTGTAATAAACAAGGATGCAGAGTTATTAACCACGTTGAGTCCTGATCGTTGATTGATGACGCACGGGCAAAGATCCACTGTGGCGACTTTAATATTTTTTTTAGTTAATTTAAAGATTAACTTGAAAAATATAATATTTAAAAAAAATTCAATTAATCAATTTGTCGTTTGACTTATCGTTCGCAGCATTTGGGTGGTCTGGCCGAATAAATTTATTTCTCGCGGATTCTGGGGGGGCGGCCCCCCCTGGTCCCCCCTAGTTACGCCACTGCGAATACCTACTGTTTCTTAACAGCTTTTTAGTTAAATATTAGCATCGATTCTGCCATTTATTCTGTTCAATTTCGAGTTCACCGTTAAAGTTTAATGCAGTTTGGCTAAACACAAATTTATTACTGCTTAAAGTCGTAAAATTCGTCATGTGCCCGACGCGACGTCGTAAATAAGTAAACACCGAAATATTCTTGAAGGCGTTTCCTCAAAAAAGACGCCGCGCCGTCCGCCCGTTCACTTTACTCTCTACGACATCCGGTGTTTTGGAGAAAGGTGAAATAATTGGGCTTTAGCGATGAGAGCCAGTTTTCAGATTTGGTTTTATACGAGGAAAAATTAAAAAATAAATTTACCGGCCACTATACACTTACAGTGTCACCAGTAAAGTCCGCATCATATGGGATTTTTTTTTATTAATAACTTTATTCGAAATTTGACTTTGGCATCAAGTTCTGCTTTGATCGAGATGAAAACTAAGCAAAAGAATAGTAGTCACGTGATTCGCATTATGTCAAATTTTAATTTTTTCCAAAAAAATTATTCAAAAGTAGGGTTATTTCTGAAAATATCGAAAAAAGTTAATAAAAAAAGTTTTTTTAAATGAAGTTTTTAGCCCACATGCAAAATTTCAACTGCATAAGATAATTTTGATTTTTTACCTATATTTTGTAAATTGCACTACTTTTGCAAAATATGACTCAACGCAACATACATAAAACTTCTTAGTTTTTACTATGCTTTATTTCAGATACTTTTCTTTAAAGTAGCGCCATATTGAATGTGTGTTTTTCTACAAAATCAAAATTGGGCTATTAAAATTTGGTCGCATGTGATGCAAAGTTTATTTGTTTTTGACCCTGCATAAGGTAACTTCATAAAATAAGTATTTTTGAAACGTAGTTTGTGTCTGAAAGTAATACACCTTAATATTAAGACAAAAAAGAACACAGTGTCATCAATAAAATGTTCATTAAGTGGAAAATAAATTTTAGTTTTAACTTAACGTAAAGTTTATCTATTTTCAACGATTTAATTTAAAACCCCTTTGTTTTGTTTTTTATTTTTTTACTTTGACACAAACTGCGTTTTCAAAAATACTTATTTTATGAAGTTACCTTATACAGGGTCGAAAACAAATAAACTTTGCATCACATGCGACCAAATTTTAATAGCCCAAATTTGATTTAGTAGAAAAACACACATTTAAGATGGCGCTACTCTAAAGAAAATGTATCTGAAATAAAGCCTTATCAAAACTAAGAAGTTTTATGTAGGTTGCGTTGAGTCTTATTTTGCAAAAGTGGTGCAATGTAGAAAATATAGGTAAAAAATATATAGGTAAAAAATCAAAATTATTTTATGCAGCGGACATTTTGCATGTGGGCTAGAAACAACATTTAAAAAAACTTTTTCTAATAACTTTTTTTCAATATTTTCAGAAATAACCCCACTTATGAATTATTTTTTAAAAAAAATTACAATTTGACAGATAATGCGAATCACGTGACTACTATTCTTTCGCTTAATTTTCATCTCAATCGAAGCAGAACTTGATGTCAAAGTCAAATTTTGAATAAAGCTATTAATAAAAAAAAATCCCATATGATGCGGACTTTACTGGTGACACCAGGGCCGTCGAGAGCCCGGTCAGGCCCGGGGGCTGTGCGGCATCCCGGGCCCACTCCTAGGGCTGCCAGATTTAAAATATAAAGCGGGAGGTAGGGTCCTAGCCAGTGGCGGCTTGTGACTTATTAACTTGGGGCTGCACTAAAAACCCGTTGCAGGCAAAATGCGCCGCAGGCGAAATTTTTTTAAGACCACGCCCAAATTTGGTCAATAATTTTTAATAAATATTTTAAAAATTTATGATTACCTACTTATTTTATTGAAAATTAAATAAGATAAAAAAAATAAAAAAGGTCAATTTATTTTTCATTAGTGGGTACGTTATTTAAAAGTAAAGCTCATTCTCAGATTTACACTTTGTGCTCTGTGTTAAGTTAATTTCGAGTTTAGGTCTTCCCTCAATTTTAAATTTAATTTTTTGCTCTGAATACTTAATGAGTTAAAATTGTTTTTCAAATATTCCACATTCATAGTCGTTTTGGCATTAAAACTGTTCATTTTTATTAAAATAAGTGTTTACTACCCCAAAATAATAACAAAAATATAATTTTTAAATAAGAAACCCATTGTTGGTCAATTCTAAAATGTACAAAATTTTCGGGTAGGTTCTCCAAAAAAGATGAAAGTTTCATAAATTCTTCGAATAATAAATCGATGTTAATACAAATATTGGGCCGGACGGGCGAGGACAAAATGTATCGATATTTGATACTTAGCACATTAATTATTCGCCAACTCGCCTAACAATTTACATACCTATGTAATGTTTACAAAGTAATTTTTTGTCAACAGAGATTTTATATTTTTTTTTATAATTTATCATATTTTTTTAACTGCGCAGCCCGAGCACGGGCCCTTAAAAGAGACGTGGGCCCGGGAAATTTGCCCCCCCCCCCCCTCTTGTCAGCCCTGGGTGACACTGTAGATGTATTTTGCCTGGTAACGTTCAATATGAAGAACCCATAGACATTTACCTTTAGATAAGAAAACAATAATCACGAAAGTGGCAAATTTATGACCTCACGCATGTAAACAAAGCTAAACACGATTAGACACGCGCACTGCAACATTATCGTTTGACGAATGGGAAAATAGACAGGTCCGGGCTTAAAATTTAAATTCTTGCCAAAAAATTGGAAATTCTACTCATTTTTTTTGATCAGGTTAGGAATTAAGTTAGTGATTTCTGGTATTTTTAGTAGTTGCAAACCTATAGCAGATTTTGAGAATAGAAAATTGTTTTCTAAGGTTTTGTTCCTAAAATTTGTTTAAAAATGATTCGTCGTCGTGTTTTTAGTTCGAAAAGGAAGAAAATTTGGCGTTTGCTGCGTTGTATCGAGAACAAACACCTTTTTTTATTATTTAAGATGTGAGTGTACAGATGCACTCTTTATTTTTGAAAAGTAGGTAGAGGACGGAATAATGAACGCCACCTTACTAAAAAACACGAAAACCTTTTATTTCAACAAAAATACATACACGGGTTACTCACAAAATATAGCAAAAATATTGTTATTTAGCTTGCGCGATATGACAGGTCTTGACCGAATGAAAAACTGAACTCTAACTAACTAAAAACTCTACTGCCACAAAAATTCTTCCCACTTCTCTAGTCGAAAATTATAGTACTACCCCTTGTCTCAACGCGAGTTTCTCATTGGCTAGCTAGTCCGACAAGGGTGAATTTTTGGGACGTAGGTTATATTATTTACTACAGGGTTTATTGTACCATGCCTAAAATTGCTGGAATTACCGGGCTGTTAATCGTACGTGACGAAACCTTAAAACTTTGAACCTGAGTTAATGGCCACTACCTTAATAAACAATCCCGGGTATTCTTAACTGATGGTACAATAATCCAGATGTTATTAAACAATAGCCTAACTTAATAAACGTAACTGCTAACATAAAATGCAAAATATCTATTTGTAAAGAACTTTCAAGAATTTGTAATTAGGTTTTGAAAGCTGTAAAAGAAAATTAAATATTAGCACGTTTGATTTAAAACTAAAATTTGTTTAGAAAAATACATGGCTTATAAAGAAATAAGAATGACATAAAAAATTTAGAAAATAAAAAATATTCACACGCTTTGGCAAACAAGTGTGGAAGACGTAAAGCCTCCACAAAAACAAGTCAATTAAACTATTAAACTTATAAAATCGAATATAAAAACAAACAAAACCAGCAAAATAACCAATCTTCAGTATCAGTATTTACCTGAAGACGACTGGAGATGATACTTACCAGTTGAAACGTGATTTAAAACAAATAAAGACAATGGAAGTCCAAAACTACTTCATCATTCAACCAATCTTTGATGTTATCGCGTACCTATCCTCGAGTCAAATATTAGTTGGTAGGTATATAACTTGGATTGCCTTTTAGAATTTGACAAAAACTTGGGTACGTGTAAAACATTTTCAAGCACAATTTATTGTTCAAGAATTTGTAAAAGATTTTGTCCGAGAACTTGACCCTTGGAGTAATATAAACTACCTAGGTATTTACATTTTTTTTTTATATAATATACTAGCGTGTACCCGGCATACGTTGCAACCCGCAAATACAAACCCGAGCAAACCCGATATATTAGTACCCGGCATGCCACTTTCTGAAATTGCACCCGTGCGAAGCCGGGGCGGGTCGCTAGTTATACAGAAAAACCTTCCCCTTTAATCACTCTATCTATTAAAAAAAACCGCTTCAAAATCCATTGCGTAGTTTTAAAGATTTACGCACATAAGGGGACAGACGGGCGACAGCGACTTTGTTTTATACTATGTTACTAGCGTGTACCCGGCATGCGTTGCAACCCGCTGGTACAAATACAAACCCGAACAAACCCGATATATTAGTACCCTGCATGCCACTTTCTGAAATTGCACCCGTGCGAAGCCGGGGCAGGTCGCTTATTATACATAAAAACCTTCCCCTTGAATCACTCTATCTATTAAAAAAAACCGCTTCAAAATCCGTTGCGTAGTTTTAAAGATTTAGGCACATAAGACAGGATAGCGACTTTGTTTTATACTATGTTAAGATTAAGAAGAAGAAGAAGTAGGTATAGAGAAAAGTGTTTTTACATTTTTTGAAGATTGCAGGGCTGCAAATAAAAAATACCAAAACATGTATCGGAATAATCTGTCTTGGTGTGGGTTTCTCTTTATTTATATACCTTGTTTGTGTAGCTTAGGCCTAATTAGATGTGTTTAAATTGATCACATAATAAAATAAAGTTATATATCAAGATACATCACTACTCCATACTTACTGAAAATACGAAGGTATTTTAACCCTTTTTGAGCATAATAAAATTATACAACGACTCTTACTAGTCATTATTTATATTCCAATCAGAGTCACTAGAAGCACAAACACAATTTACTAAACTACACAAAAACTAGAAATCCGTAAATATTAAACACCCACAATCCACAATAGCAAAGAAAACTACAAGGAATCCACAGAGAAACCTTAAAACACAACAACAAAAATGAAGCCTGAGCCGGTTCTGGAGTGTATTTTGAGCATGTCGCTAAAGAAGGACAGGTCGATAACACGAGGTTTGTGCGCATGCCCGATGCTGCTCAGAGGGAAGGCAGCTGGCCGGCGAGTCATGCGCTCGGATGTATTTTTTCACCCATAAAACGTAACTTTTGTTTGCGCAGGAGATAAGCTGTACCTACGTATCTAAAGGTAAATATCTATGGAAGAACCACAGACATTAATTCATATCTCTTTAAAGTAAGTCCGTAATGGGTCGTTGCTGTTTACCCATCAGTACGTATCACGATATACGTAAAAACATAGACAACATGTTCGTATTTTTCTCTTCTTAAATGTTCCAGAGGGCCACATTTAACCTATACGCCTACGAAAACTTTCTGAAAACGCCTGGTATGTAAATTTTTTCTTTCTCTATTCCAACGAAGATATTTAATTATTTCGAAGAACATGTTAATTGGACAACTATTTATGGAATATTTATACAGTATTTTTATAATTCTTAATTATAAAACATACTTATTTAAAATACTACATGTATGGTAATTACTAATTAGATACTAATTATATACCTAACGTTATCGGGTTATTGATCAAGCCTGATAGTAATTTTAATTTTTCAAATTTTAGTAGGCGGTCTGCGGTAGGCTGCAACTCAAAATTATGAGCTAGTGTGGGGACCATAACAAGCTTCGACTAAAAAAGGTAATAATAAATTCTTTAGATTTTGGAAAGTTTATACTCTTCAATATATTAATTTATAGAATACACGCTAATTTTATCATCCACGGTTTTCAAATAACACAAATGAATATTCATATTTTTTTAATAAGCCAATTAAAAGTTATTTCGAAAAAACTCTTAGTAAAATCACATTTTGTGGTAAAGTTCCCAAAAAATTTAATACGGCTCTAATACCGTGCGAGCAAAAATTATTTGCATCAAAGAGGGCATTGCATCTAAGGACGTAATGCTTAGCCGTAGAGCTTAATACCTGTTGGGTGTCAGTAACTACCTGAATTAACAATCAATCAGTTATTCCGTCATGTTTGGCAGTCGTTACAAGTAATTTGATTCATCGCTAATTTTTCCAATTACTTGAACAATTCACACAATGGGCTTTACGAAACAGCACAAAACATTCATGGTTGAAGCGTATTTTCGAAACGGGGTTAGAGTAAATGGTGAGTGGCAATACAATCCGGGTTTGTGCATGGACGATTTTCCTAACGTTGCTTTTATTGCTGGCGATTTTTATCATTGCCTGAAAAGAACCGTGGCTGTGTTTAGGGAAACAGGTTCTATACAACACAAAAAAGGAACAGGAAGACCATCTGTAAGAACAGAAGAACTTGTTGCAAACGTTCGTGAAATAATGCAAAATACGCCAACAAATTGTATAAGACGCCTGTCCCAAGAAGTGGGAAGATCTTATGGAACATGCAGGACTATTCTTAAGAAGCAGCTAAATTTGTTTCCTTATAAAGTGCAAGTATTCCAAGAAATAAGGGCCGCAGATTTTGAAAGACGCAGGAATTACTCTCAATGGTTTTCCCACAATTTATTGGAAAGAAATGATTTACTAGACTAGACCTGACTTTTTTCGGATGAAGCCTGGTTCCACCTCTCCGGTTATGTGAATTATTCTCAGAATACACGCATGTGGACTAGTGAAAATCCCCATTTTGAAATTTATGTAATTATTTTTCTTTTTCTTTCTGTATATTCTTACTTTGTTAATTTTGTAAACAACAAAAATAAATTTGTATTTGTCTACTTATTTTATAACTCATTACTTTGGCATAGTATGTCATAATATGAATTTGACAAAATTTAAACCTAGATTTGGTTAGATATATCGTCCCCATATAATTGTGACCTAAACCAAGCCAAACGTTTTTTAATCCAAGCCCTCTTTGATGCAAATAATTTTTGCTCGCTCGGTATTGGTTTAATGTGTTTACATCCCTCCCTATGAACCAAGTACCAAATCTAGCTACGCTTCTGTTGAAATTTATTGCAATTTGCTGCAAAGGTTCGCAGGTCTATTTTCTAATGACAAATTGAGGTCACAAGACCACCATTGGCCATTTTATTTTTTATTTTCATTTTAGTCTGCGCGTTTGCCTATTAACGAAGAGCCCTGTCAACACATCTAGTAAACTTTACCCGAGCCCGTATGGATAGGGACATTAACATACAACATCGCTGTAAACAATGATGAATATGAATACTGTTTACTTGCGGTGTGCGCCGGCGGAATTTGATTTTGAATTTAGTTATCTTTGACGGCCTCATGTCGATCAGAGAAAGTATTATTTCAGCATTTCAGCCCTAATGGAAATTGATAGTGTTGGGAACGTTTGCGATATTGTAAGAGCAAATGGAGAACTTTGAGCTTTTTGACGTACATGTAACCTAAAACATTTAAACACATTCTTCATTCTAAAAGTATCATGAGCTTATAACACTGTCCTGCTGAAAAAAAAAAACAATTGAAAATTTGACGTTTACGTCGATTATGACATAGGTCACACCTTGCTGCTACTTGGGGAGTAATAACAAACCTGTATACCTATATAGCCGAGAAGCAAATCAAAATGGTAGTTGATTTTTTGCTATGTGGTATCCAGTATACCGGGTGTTTCTCGAAAGACGTTCACCCCTATAACTTTTTTATATTAATAGATATGAAAATGAAAGTTTGAGATTATGCATAAGAGATAAAAGTCATTTATTGGCATAATTTTCAATTTGTTAGCACTACCGGTTTGACCGGAAGTGACCTTGACTTTGATATTTTAAATGGGACATCTTGTATATTTTTACTTATTTGGGTTCAGCATAACATTATGAGTGAAATGACACCTTACTTGTCATTTTTTGACGTGTTATAACATTTTTATGTTTATTTTTTATTTTAAATCTAGAGGGCTACAAATTAATTAAATCTGTTAATTTATAGTCAAGTAGCATATAAAAATTAAAATTATGTCATAATAATTGACTTTCTAAGTTTCACAAGCGTTTAAAAAATGAAATTTTGCTTTCTTGACGTTTACTCCATTTTTCCAAATAGAACGATGGTGGTTCACCAGGATATTTAAAACGAGCATATTTTTCCAACAATTTGATACCATACACTCCTATGCTATTTTAAAATTGACACTGAAAAGTTTGCCTTAAATCCAAATCACAAATTTAAAAGCGTTATGTATTATTGCCGCGCTCTCTTTTCTTGAAAAACAATGGAATGGTTTTGAAAAGCAACTTGGCTTTAATTTAAATTTGTAATGTTATTAGTTTATAAAACATACAATACATACAATCTTGCGGCTTCAGAAGAATTTTTCTGGTCACTCCAAAAATTAGGAGCATATCAATTTGTTTATTTCTAGTAAAACTAACCATTTTATCTGATTTACAAAGTAAGTTTAATAAACGAATGGCATTACAATTTTAATTAAAAACCATATTGGTTTATAAAACCATTCCATTGTTTTTCAAAGCCGCCATATTTCTTTAGAAAAGATAGTGCGGCAATAATGGCCTCAGACCAACGACTTCTAATACAAGATTAGAAGTCTTTGCCTCAGACCAATGTCGTGGCGGTCGCATCTTTGGGAGCGGATCTCTTACTTCTGCGTTGCCACACTGCAGACTTTTTATAAGATTTTAGACAAAGATTTAAATTCCCCACATCATGTCAATATATTTAACAACGTTAGTTTGGCAAACAAAGTGGAGGGGCGAAATTTGTATGGTTGATTTACTTCAGAATGGAATACGATTTTGTCAGCAGGTTCATTTGTTATTGTTTCCTCTATGGGATTATTTTATTTTTATCCGTGAGTATATTAAACACAGTTTCCCTTATGCAGCACGTGCTTTGAAGCCAAACAACCGCTCGCTCATTCAACTTTAAACATGTAAAGCGACTCGACTCTTCAACCTTACAATAATAAAGGTTTTTATTAATTCCTACCTAAACATTTTAAAGCCAGCTGTGTAAACCGCCAAAGCTTTTTTAACGTGTGTGCATTAAAAGAGAATACCGAAAATTGGGAAAATATAAACATGGGCAGGCGCTGATCTAGAATTTTCTTCGGGGGAGGGGGTAAATCACATTTTTTTTTGTTGTAACATTGTTGGAGTGTGGAGTAGAGCCCCCCGGCACATATTTAAATTTGTGGTGGAAATGGGCTGGGTTGCTAGATTGACCTGCTATATTCTCCTCCTTTACTAATACGTTATTAAAAACTGCTTTTATATAGGGGAAGGTTGCCCATATTGGACCAATTTCCAGATTTCTTATCATAGATCCTGATAAAAACGCAAAATCGATCCTGAAGCTATACCCTAGTGTACTTTAGTATGTTGTTCAACTGCAGGATTTTTTGCAGAATTTTATTTCAAAGTATCTATGATATACCAGGCTATAAAAAAACCTCTACAAGTGGTTCAATATAGGAAACCAGTTGCCTAAATTGCACCTGGTGGTTTCAAAATTGGACCACATGATTTAAATCGGAAGCTTAGGTGTTAAAAAAAATAAAATTGTTGGTATAGGAAGTTTTATACTAATATTTCAAAAAAACATGAAATTTACAATCAAAATTTCGGTAGAAGATATCCCTAATGCAAAAAAAGTACCTATTAGTTTCCTATATTGGACCAGTCATAGTTTCATTTTTTAACTCAAAGAGAAAAGATTTTAGCAATACTGAAATGGTGTTAGTTCATGACATTAACTTATTTAAAGAGAAAAATTATTTTTGCACAATTTGGAAACATTGCCTAAATTAGACCGGTTCAATTTTGGCAATCACCCAGTGGTCCATTTTGAGCAACTACCACGTGTTTTACAAAACCATCCAGGAAAGAAGCAAGAAAAAACAAATATGGCATGGTAATAGGAGAAATAGAAAGAGAAAAACTTACTTGAAAACTTTCATAAAAAAGATTATGCTTAGAGTTTTATGGTTCTAAAGTAAATTCTTACGAAAATCCTAAAAATATTACATTAAAATTGTGTAAATTACGTTTTGCTCTGTACACGCCAAGAACTAACGGCTAGAGGTGGGTCGTTATTTAGATAACGCGATATTGGAGCGGTATATTTTGATAACGCTCCAACGCGCTTCACAACGACTAAGTTACTAGTTACCGTGGAGCGACACCGGCAACGGAAACGTCAGCCGCAGTTTACAGAACGAACGGTCGAGACCGCTCATCGAGGACGCGACGCGACGGCTGCATTCTGCGTTACATTTCAATGCCGCTTTGCAGCAACGTTTCACGGTTTGGAGCGGAGCGTAAGATCTGGCAAGCCCACGTGCTATATTGAATTATATTCTACTGTTGGAGCGCAACGTAAAATACATCATTAGGACTGGTTGTATACCCTTGAATACGCATAATAAAACAAGGTATCAGGCGATTTGGAGTGGACTGGAGCGTCACTCCGGTCGAAGCGACGCTGCACTCGTCGGAACCTACGTTCCAACTGGAGCGAGCAACTTCAGGAACGAACAATAGTGAATCGCGCTGCAACGTGGAACTATGAAAAATGTCTTGCGGTGCGGTTTAAATTTGAAAGAAGACTGATGCTATTATAATTACTTTTAGATTATTAGATTTACCGAATTTTACTGCTAATAAAATAAGAATAGTAAAAATGAAATATATAATACCAACATTTTTATGTTTAAGAATAAATAAACAAACAGTAGAAACACTTTTTCAACGTCGATTTTTATATTTCTAAAGAAATATACCTAGTTGTGTAAATGAATCGTAATGAAAGTTATCATATAAATACTATAATAAAAATCATGAATCATGTAAATCATCATACTGCACACGTCACGGCGACCCTTACATAAAATTGCAATGGGTTGTTTGGGATTTTAACAGTTCGTTTAATATTGTAGCCTATAAGCACGCGGTTGGAAAATTTTGGTCGCTCCAAAGTACCGTTGTTTTGGAGCGGTATTTTTTTGGAGCGTTCGCGATTGGAACGCTCCAGACGTGGAACCGTTTTTTCCACCACTACTAACGGCCAACTAGTTGAGTTTGTTGCCGATCAAAGGTTCTAGGTGGAAGTATGTTACAGTATTGCCAGATGTGTGTAAAACGGGTTTCTCACCTTGCTGCTTATACCTGGATAGAACACCAGTTATTGTATGTACGATTTTTGACCATAAATAATAATGGTTATTTCTAAATATTTTTGTGAAAATTATAAAATAATACCACGAAAACTACGAAGGTATAAAGCCAAAAAGGGTAAATTTATTAGCAAACAACAAACAAAATACTAATATTTAATTGCTGCGCCATTGGATTCTAACACTAACCGTAATCTTCTTGGCATTGACAAAATAATACTTCTGGTGTAATCCATAGTTAGCCCTTCCCAAATTTCTTCTATTTTATCAAATAACTCTATTTCATTCTGGGGTTTAAAATTTATGTTGTACATTTTTTTTACCATCAATCCCCAAACATTTTCAATTGGATTTAAATTAGGACTTCTTGAGCACCAAGGGAGACATGTTACGTTGTTTTGTCTTAACCAGTTTTCTATAATTCTTGCAGTATTCACAGGGCAGTTATCCTGCTGAAATATAAAGTTATTTCCTTCAAAAACTATTGCGACAGAAGGAAGAAAAACATTTTCCAAAATCTGAAGATATATATTACTGTTTAGTGTTCCACCAATATCCCAGCATACACCTGCACCGTAAACTCTTATCCATGCCCACACTTACGGAGAAACGTCCACTGGTTTGCTTTTTTTGAGTCATCATATCGGGAATTTGGTGGTCTATATACTCGAATCCTTCCATTGTAATATGTAGACTGAAAACTTTTCTCATCGGAAAAGATAACATTTTGCCAAAAAAAGCAAACCCAATTATTTGTTCCTTATCACTATTTTTTTAAAACGGTTTGGATGCAGCTGCTCGATTTCTTAATTCGGAACATTGTCTTACTCGGCGTTGCGCAGTTCTAGATGAAGCAGGGAATTCGGTTATGAGCATAGCGGATACTGCAGTTTCAAATGGATTTTGCCTTAAATACTCCACCAAATTTTGGTCTTCTTCATTTGATGATTTTCTATTATTTAAACCAGACCCAACAAACCTTTTAAGTGTTTGATGATAGCGCCATTTTTTTACAATTTCTTGAACAGTACTACTAGGTAAAATGATCAGCTATTTTTCCATAAGACCACCCTATTTCTACTAAACATATTATTCTGGCTTTTTCAATAATACTTAAATAAGGCATTTTGAAATCAAATAACACAATGACAATACTTTGACAGATATCATGATAACAATTAACACGTTACAAAGGTAAAAAAGTTGCATTTACAGTGTCACAGTTTAGTGTACGAAATTATCTGTCGTCAACTGTATATTTTTTTTTGTATAAAATGTTTCTTTAGTTTTATTAGTTTAGTCATACCATTTACCGTGTTATTTCAAAAATCTTAGTCTAATCAAAACAGGATGAATAACTAATAATTTATCTATTAGCGAGGAAACTAGCCGTTTTTTTAGCAGTTTACCAGTTGCAAAATCTCAAAATTTAAGAAAAAATAATTACCATAGGAAAATTTTGAACAAAAAAATATTGTTCTCATATCGAAATAAAAATAAACAAACCGTAAAAAGATGCAATATAGCCACAGGCCGTTGCATTTGTACCATTCATAAAGAAACCGCCTTTGAACAGCAGCGCAATGAACATACACAAAAAACAGGAAGTAGATAGCATTTCAACAGATTCATTAAAAGACCCATGACACCAACCGAAGTGCCAAAAGCTGCCTAATTTGGTACAATGTATGGCCCGACATGTAGGCTGGGCGGTTGCTTAATCACTGCACGATCCCGTTGCTTTTTTATGGACTGTTGTAGGCGGAAAAGGTACGTTTCATGTTAGGTTTATTTTTAGTGGTACCTCGTACCTACTGTATACGATCTCTGACAAATATGTAATGTAAATGTAAGATTAGGAAGGTCATGGAGTCAGGAGTGTATTTCTGATATTCTGTATGGACATCGTGCAGTTAGAGACAGTTAGAGATATCTGCTCGATACCGGAACTGATCCGGTGGAACGGATCTCTGGGACTGGACTTGTGGAACTGTATATCTGGCGAATAATGGGAATGTGGGGCGCAAAAGTTTTTAACTGATCCAACTGATCTAAGACTTGGTTCAGTAATGCAGCTTTGCTCGTCGCTCTCATAGACATTTACCTTTGGATACGTAGAGCTTATCCCGTGAGCAAACAAAAGTTACGCGCACGGCTCGCTGGTCAGATGCCTTTCCTCCCACCAGAATTGGGCATGCGCCCAACCTCTTGTTATCGGCCTGTCCTTTAGCGACATGCTCAAAATACACTACAGGACCGGCTCGGCGCCATTTCTGTTGTGTTTTAAGTTTTCTCTGTGAATTTCTTGTTGTTTATTGTGGGCGTGCTTTTAGTGATTCGGATACTATAGGATTGGAATATAAACAATGACTGGTTAAAACCGTGGTGGGTATAATTTTATTATTTTTTTTATATGCCTAAATGAAATAGGGGTAAAATATTGGGTGTTTTGTATTTTCAGTAAGTATGGAGTAGTGATGTATCTTGATATATACCTTTAGTTTATTACTAGCGTGTACCCGGCATGCGTTGCAACCCGCTGGTATAAATACAAACCCGAACAAACCCGATATATTAGTACCCGGCATGCCACTTTCTGAAATTGCACCAGTGCGAAGCCGGGGCGGGTCGCTAATTATGCATAAAAACCTTCCTCTTGAATCACTCTATCTATTAAAAAAAAACGCTTCAAAATCCGTTGCGTAGTTTTAAAGATTTAAGCACATATAGGGATATAGGGACAGACGGGCGATAGCGACTTTGTTTTATACTATGTTAAGATGATCAATTTAAACACATTTAACTAGGCCTAGGCTACACAAACAGGGTATAATAATAAAGAGAAAACTCACCAAGACAGATTATCCCGATGCAAGTTTTGGTATATTTTATTTGCAGCCCTGCAATCTAATTAGGTACGCCTATTTTTCGGGCAATATATTGCTTCAAAAAGTTTCAAAAACACTTTTCTCTATACATATTTATATTATATATAAAAAAAGTAAATATCTAGGTATGTTTATATTAATCCAAGGGTGAAAGTATTTGACGGGTCAAGTTCTCGGGCAAAAACTTTTTCAAATTCTTGAACAAGAAATTGTGCTTGATAATGTTTTACACGAACCTAAGTTTTTGCCAAATTGTAAAAATCAATGTACAAGGTATATCCAAAAAAATCCACAACTTGCTCATAAACTACTTCTATTCATTTTTCTATATCCCATAATACATTTATTGGTCTCATCTCATTGCATTGTTTTGAATTTTTAATTTTCGGAACTGCAGTAATATAATATGTATATTTGAACATTTAAGGTCTAATGGAATTTCCCTCTGGTTTAAGCAAACATCAATAAAGTAAAGGAGATAATATTATCCAACAACTTTACTGTAAATGTTTCTTTCATCAATTTCTTAGTTACAACCTCATTGTAATTTTCATTGGAATTTAATAGTATATAACATAACAAGTGACGACAAGTGTTGAAAGTGGTACACTCCAAACGAGGAGGTATTTAGCACGAGGCGTTAGCCGAGTGCGGAAACTCTCCGAGTGTGAGAAAATCACTTTCACACGAGTAATGTACACAATTTTTCCTACGACCATACAAAATAATCAAAAAGGGTTTGATTCGTTTTTAATAGTTTGTAGGAATCACCATTGTGTTAAACAAATTTTTTCAACACTAGAGTTGAAAAAAATAAAAACAATGCCCACTTACACATTTCAACATACCGAGATTTAAATAAAAATAATAACTTTTTCTCCTATGTGCTTACTACCTATGCTACTATCTATGTAGGTACAGTGAATAAATTCCGTTTCTGATTTTTTAGCTGCTTGCATTCTTTCAATAAAACAATAATATACCTAAATATACACACAAAAACAACAAACACAAAACTAAAACATAACCTCAACATTATAGAGAGATAGAGATGGAGTTAAATATCGATAGCTTGTTCATTATAAAAGTTCTATCTATATTCGATTTGTTTTGAATATTGCTAAAATAAATTTACTTAAAGTACATTCACTTGTCCCATCCTTAAACATGTATGGATATTTTTATCCGAGATAATTGTAAAATTATAAATCGGTATTTCCTAGAGTATTCTATTTCTGCTCTATAACTGCCCGTTTTTTTTCTGTGGTTCAACTAAGTTGACAACGTTTAGAACGTTGACATGTTTGGTGGGTTGCCTGACATATTTTCCCTTTTTGATATACTTAATATATTATTATTATTCTTGTCATAAATACTCTTAGGTTCCCCAAAAATAAGAAAAAAAACGATTTTTTTATAATTGCAGTAATGCCCTAGTGTGCTTTACCCCATCCAGCACCCCAATTCTCTCCACGGGTCCCGTAAGTTTGTTATTTTTTAAAATAGTTTTGCTGTCAAATTCGTCGGCCATCAGCTGTTTTATATTTCAACACACGTATTGAAAGAAAATATTTCAACATGCGTGTGATATAAAGGACGTTCTAGCCAAGTTAAGGTAGAATGTTTTACTTGCCGACACTGTGTCATGCGATAGCCACGTGCGATGAACTGTGGCGACGAGGATTGCGAGTTTGCGAAAAATGTGTGTTTTACCATGCGACACTTCAGTCTAAAAAAGGTCCGAACCAAACTCGCAATCCTCGTCGCCACAGTTCATCGCACGTCGCTATCGCATGACGCAGTGTCGGCAAGTAAAACATCCTGCCTTTAGTTGTGCTCTATTTCTCATTTTCATCGGTGGTCGTAGGAAAATTATTTATAATTTTTCTTAAATGGTTGAGACATTTAGAAAATGTTCTTATAATATTTTTGTTTCTAGTAACTTTAGGACATGTAGAATGGTTTCCAGCATTTATGGAGGCTATCATTTCTTCAACGCTCTGAACATAATATGTGTTTAATTTTTCAGAAATTACATTCTTGTTTGATATTTTACCGTCTTCAAATATTATTTTTCTATAACCAAGCGCAAAGTACAAATTTGCGCTTTTAAGAGAGAGCCCAAAGTTGCACTTTTGTGAGGAGCTCGCCAAGACAGACTAGCCATGGGAAATCCAATGCTAATTTTCCTACCCTCAAATATTGGCTCCCTATTAATTTTACAGCAAAATTAAATGATACTTATACAGTGTGACCAGTAAAATCCGCATCATATGGGATTTTATTTTATTAATAACTTTATTCGAAATTTGACTTTGGCATCAAGGTCTGCTTAGATCGAAATGAAAATTAAGCAAAAAAAAATAGTAGTCACGTGATTTGCATTATCTGTCAAATTTTAATTTTTTCCAAAAAATAATTCAAAAGTAGGATTATTCGGGTATCGAAAAAAGTTATTAGAAAAAGTTTTTTTAGGTAAATGCAGTTTCTAGCCCACATGCAAAATTTTAGCTGCATAAGAGAATTTTGATTTTTTACCCATATTTTGTAAATTGCACCACTTTTGCAAAATAAGACTCAACGCAACCTACATAAAACTTCTTATTTTTGACAATGCATTATTTCAGATACATTTTCTTTAAAGTAGCGCCATATTAAATGTGTATTTTCCTACCAAATCAAAATTGGGCTATTAAAATCTGGTCGCAAATAACCCCACTTTTGAATTATTTTTTGGAAAAAATTAAAATTTGACAGATAATGCAAATCACGTGACTACTATTTTTTGCTTAATTTTCATCTCGATTGAAGCAGAACTTGATGCCAAAGTCAAATTTTGAATAAAGCTATTAATAAAAAAAAATCCCATATGATGCGGACTTTACTGGTCACACTGTATGAAGAACTCGTTAATTTAACCCGCATTCATTACATTAAATTACCCCCTAACAGTTCTAATTTTTTCAAACCACTTTAAAGATTTTTACATCAGGCTTAAAAGCGTAATGGCAAGAAAGTTTCTTGTGGTTTGTGGACTTCCTACACTCTTTTGTCGAAGGTTAACGTTAATTTAATGGAATTTTTGTGTAGGCAAAATACTTATTCCTATTCTTATAGTTATTATAGCTTTTAATTAGGAAAATATGTAATCGTTTTTTTTCAACTTTAATTATGCCAAATGGGTTTCAAAAGTTTAGTTGGACTTATCTGCGATAAAAATGTATTCAGTGAAAGCTACAAAAATAATACTGTCTTTGTATTAGTTTATTTTTTTTATCGAATTTAGAGCCAACACCAGTAAAAGACGACAAAAGATAAAAATAAAAAAGAAAAATTATGTGCAAATTCTCTCTCCAATTTATTTAATTTTTACCAAAGCGCCAACCAAAGATCTTTCAAAGTGGCGACACAATTTTATTGTTTACAATGTGTACCCATCCATTTCATTGCGCCATAGCCAGATATACATATTTTCCCAATATACCTTGCAAAATCCAATGTTGCATGTTGCCATGCAGGTAGAAACCAAAGAATTATCTCTTCCACCCATTACTGATTTTCAATAACATTTGACAACACTGTTTGTAGAAGAGAGGCGGTGAAGAGCTGGGTGGGACAGCCAGAGAGTAGGGATTTCGCTGGATTTACCTTAGAATGTGAATTTGCTACTAGAATTTAAACCCAACCTACAAATAACCCAAGTTCCCATTTACTCACCTATGAAAAGTAACTGTAGAATTATTATTTTCCGAATTTTTGCATACTTGACACTTGCGACTCATCTTAATAAGTCTCCAAAAAATATCACAAAACATTAAAAACACAGCAATTATGATTAAGTATACCTTTTACCTTTGGTTTCAGTTAAGGTTAGAATAATTAGATTTGTGATTTGTTATGTAATTATAATTATTTTAAAATATTTTTTTCCATGCATCGCAAACATCGATGTTTTTCCGCGATACATTTTCTGTGGACATCCCTAAACGGAAATGAATGAAACAACGTCATCATGGCCTCAGACCAATGTCGTGGCGGTCACATCATTGGGGGCTAATTGGAATGATGCTGCCAACTCAAATTGGATGGCAACCTATAAAAAGCAAAACCCCATTCCTACAGATATAATATAGTGTGCCATTTATATATAGCATTCCACTTTTATAGGCTTGTGGTTTCCACCAGAGTTGCCAACACATACCTTAGGTCACCAACTTAACCGTGTTCTGTGAGAACAAACCTATAATCTTTCCCAGGAGTAAGACCAAATTTTTAAAAGTAAAAAACTGATCAGGTACCGTAAAATGGGGTGAATAGGATCAATTTTCCATTTGAAAGCTTGTAACTTGAAAACTATCTGCCTGAATAAATTTCTCAATAGCTTAAAACATGAGTTAAGGTTGGTACTTTTAAATGGTGGTATAAGTTTTTATATTGGGTGTACCCTGTTGTATATATATATTTTTTTTTTGTGCACAAATCCTATTCACCCCGCAGGCGGTGTCAATAGGATCATTGATTGATTTATTGACTGTATCGCATTTAAACAACCGCGGGGTGTATAGAATTTTGCACACAAATTTATCTTAAGTAATATAAAAAAGTACTAAAAATAATATTACCTAAATTTTATAAGTGCTGCAGAGTTGTAGAGATATGAAGTTTGTAAGACAAAAGCAAAGATAATATGACAACCGTTTAACCGCTAAATTTGACGTTTTAGGTTATGGTATTCAGCCTGCGATGTGGCAAAGTTATTTTAAGTTTAATGTCATAAAAATTACTTTTAACAACCGCTACTTAAAATCTGTACATTGAAATGACCTACACTTTAAAATTACAATTATTATTACAGATTTTTGAAATTTGAAGGTAACTTTCAATCCTATTTACCCCGCTGATCCTATTCACCCCATTTTACGGTATCAATGGTTTATGAGTAGGTAATTCAAAAGATTCTGTACTTAACAATGTAACCAATAAACATACATTTTTTGAGTGTTTTATTGTCGTGCCATCCCATGATACTGTGTTTATAATCCACAAGCAGCTGAGGGGCATAAATGTAAAAAAATAAATGGCAACTGTTCTCTCTCGCTTATTATATGAAAACGATATTTAAAATATTTTTTTCTGCTATTTGTTTTTATATATTACTAGCTATACCCTGCGCGCGTTGTTACGCTACTTACTAAAATCAATTTGAAGGAAAGACATTACACAAATATCCGGCATCCCGGCATGCGTTGCGCCACTTTTTTTTATGCCGAAACCTTCCCCGGCCTGCACACAACAACTCACCAAATTTTCATCGTAATCGGATAAATGGTATAGGAACGCATACAACACACAACACATACAGACAGACACGACAGACAAACATTCATTTTTATATATATATAGATATAACTTTCAACAAGCCATTTTCATATAACACCCTGTACCTATAAGGAATTCTTAAAAGCAAAGCACCTTTTAAATTTATATTTTGTAGGTCGAAGTTCAAAAAATACCTTCTGATATTAGGAAGTTTTATAATGAAAAATCTTACAGGTCATAAAGCATTTCTCCAGTAAAGCTTAAATTAGGAACATGGGAATTTCAATTATGCTGATTAGTGATTACGCTGTTAAAAATTTGCTAATTGGACTTATGCATACAATTTGGATAATAATTTGATGAATATGTACGATGTGTTTTGTATAAGTATCTCCGTTTTACTTTTACAGATAGTATTTTTTAATTATCTCCTATCTGTCGCCTCTTATAAAGGGCCTCAGTGTTGGGGTTTTATACACATACACAATTAAATTCCAATATAAGTATTTAATTTTCCTTTAAGGTGCTTTGTTTTATTGAGAAAAATGGTATTTGTAAGGCATAGTATGAGCACAAATTAGAGGTATCGCTAGTAATAGAACGAGTTTTTTTTCTGAAATTGGTAAAAACAGAATATTTTCGGCAGAAAGAAGATAAGTAGAGATATCAAAAAAATTTGAAAAGTGTTAAATAACAAAATAAAGACAATGGAAGTCCGACAAGGTAATTTTTTTGATATTACTTCATTGTCTACCACCTTTAAACAAGCATAAGTAGAGATGTTTTTAAAAGAAACATACATAAATTTGTTTTCAACCAATTAGAAGGCTCCTTTTTGTTTACGTTGCTTATAGCAACGGGAGATTATCGCAATAATTTTGTTAGTTCCTACTAACTTAATGAAATTAATAAGTGATAATTTTTCTGTCAAAAATGAAGTGCTTTATATCTATTGGCAAAAGTCACTCAGAATAAAATCAAAATAAATTTTGTTGCTAATTTATAATTTTTATTGATACTAACTAATTTGCTTTACATACCGGGGCTAAAAGAGACACATCAACTATGTAGACATGTAATTTCTGATGTTATGATTGAAAACGAATTAATGTTCCTGAAATTTTTGTAATAAACCTTAGTTACTAACAAGTAAAAGCAACTTCTATTGTAAAAATACAGTGCGTCATATTAAACTAAACTCATCGGAAATATGTTTTTTAAAGTTTTATTTGAAATTAAAACTATAAAGACATTGGATTTCAGATAACAAATTTGTTATTTAATGTTTTTCACATTTTAGTAATAAAAATGAGTTACTAACGGCTAAAATGAACTCCATTTCTAAAACTCTAATTAGTTACAATTAACTAAAGCCGCCGGAAATATGTTTTTGTAGCATTTTAGCAAAAAAAATACAATAAGAAAAAACTCCAATTTATGAAATTTTCTTACGGAATCTCCCACGCAGCAGAATTAATTCCCGATAATTTTTTTCTCGGTTTCACTCATGTTTTCGTTGATAGAAAATTTCCCTTCTCTTCTTCGACTCGGGATAATTTTCTATCAACAAATACATTCGTGACCTGGAAAAAAATTATCGGTAATAATTCTGCTGGGGAGATTATAAGTGAAAATTTTATATCTGAAAGGACATCAAAGTCATAGAAACATTTGATTCTTGTATGAGAGAAGAATTTTTTTTTTAAATTATCATAGTAAAGTTTTCAAAACATTTAAATAAAACTGGGTTTTTCAAGGCCCATATTCTTTCAGCCGACCATGACTTTTGTCATTATCAATGTTTTCATATTTTCTTTCTGCCTAAGCAAAGGCAAACATTTAAAAAAAGATTTTCTCAATAAATCTAGCACTTGAACGACGCGACGTAATCTTTTAAAAACCTTTTTGCACATATATCTTGACCCGATTTTCTATGAAAAGAAATTTGCTCTTCATGTACGTAATGACGACAGTATAACGAGGTCAGACCCAGTCTTTAAATCACTTAAAACTAAACGAGAATACTTTGAGGGTAAATAAATCTCCTTTAGACTCCAGAAATTAAAAATGATAAATTTACACAAATTAATATTTTAGCTCGTGTATAATACGTGTTTTAACATTGAGAGGAAAAGTATTTTGTTAAAGTTGTAAAAAGCAATAAAAATCGCCTGAAGGGCAAGTCCGGCTAGTATAACTGGAAAGAGTGGGTAGTGCCATGAGATCCAGGTTCCAGATATGTTATTTAATGTCAATAATCATTGTTAAAAGTATACGCCGATGGGCTTTTTCACTAAATTTTGATTAATTTACTCAGAAAATAATTGTAGAAAATACGCTTTCCGATAAAAGGGATCTATGTCACAACACAAATCGATTAATAACCCCCCCCCCCCCCCCAGACGCCCAGACTAAGATGTTTTTTTTTACGATTTAGACCAGGGCTGAAGCCTTTGAAAATGGTAAAAAGTGAAAAAAAATAATAGTAGGATGAAACCCATTGGAAAAGAAAGAGAATATAACAAAAATGAAAGGAAAAATAATTTACGGGCGATCCGAGGTCGGGAAGTGGAAGGGGGTGAGTTTTTAAGGTTAGAAAACGATTTATCTCGATTTCCGGCAAAACTACAAGTCCTATGGAAAAACGTTAAATGGCAAAGTTGTAGGTAATAAAAAGATTTACATCTTTTGTATTTACACTTTTTTCACATAACCTCAAAATTTATGTGAAAAATTCAAATAACCAAGTTTTTGGTTTTTTATTTTTATCTTTTACAAGAAAAATAAATTTGTTGAAAATTACCTTTTTATGTCCCAAAAACACTGTAATTTTTTTGATTTAAAATATTTATTTTTTCACCTTATTTTGACTTAATATCGAAAAAGCACCCTAAGTTTCAATCGAAAATTCTCGCGTCAAAATATCTGCTTTTTTAAAAAAGTCGGTGGGCTTTTTGTTCGTTGAAATCTCTACTTTCTGATGGTGTAAAAAAATATACATTACTATGGTAAATGTGATGAAATCTCCTTTAAATCCTACCTTTAATAATTATATTTAGAACAACTATTTTCGCATATTTTTTGCGATCTTTATGTTTTATGGATTTGTAATTTTTTTGTTAATGTAACATGGAATCTTACGTTTTTCGAGTAATTAAAGTATAAATTTTAATAAATAGCTCAAAATTGTACATAATAATTTTTAAAAAAATTCGGATTCGAGTTTTTTTCGATTCTTTGCATTTTTTGAGAACATTTACCATAGTAATGTATATTTTTTTACACCATCAGAAAGCAGAGATTTCAACGAACAAAAAGCCCACCGACTTTTTTAAAAAAGCAGATATTTTGACGTGAGAATTTTCGATTGAAAATTATGGTGCTTTTTCGATATTAAGTCAAAATAAGGTGAAAAAATAAATATTTTAAATCAAAAAAATTACAGTATGTTTGGGACATAAAAAGGTAATTTTCAACAAATTTATTTTTCTTGTAAAAGATAAAAATAAAAAACCAAAAACTTGGTTATTTGTGAAAAAAGTGTAAATACAAAAGATGTAAATCTTTTTATTACCTACAACTTTGCCATTTAACGTTTTTCCATAGGACTTGTAGTTTTGCCGGAAATCGGGATAAATCGTTTTCTACCCTTAAAAACTCACCCCCTTCCACTTCCCGACCTCGAATCGCCCGTAAATTATTTTTCCTTTCATTTTTCTTATATTCTCTTCCTTTTCCAGTGGGTTTCATCCTACTATTATTTTTTTTGGTTTCAAAAATTATCGAGCCTGGTTCAATTTTAGTTTTTAAAATTTTGAAATCCTGCTCTTTTTTTGAAAACCCCCCCTAATACAAAATTCTGACTGCGCCACTGTTGCGGCTGAACGTCGCCGTCGCCCCTACGGTATCTACCTGAATATTTCCTCGTTCGTACAGCGGTCAGAAACAGTCAGCAAATTAACGACGCATGCGAATGTGTTTTAAAAGCGTTCGCCCACGAGAAATCCCAAACCGCTGACGGAGACAGACAATCCGGCGTTCGCAGAAGCCAAATTGTAACGTAAACGCAAAACAAAAAATTTCGTTAAAAGTGCAGGAATTGCTTCTAGTCGATGCTTTTTCTTAAAAAATAGAAGCAATTGCTATCGTTTGCTTAAAATGTGATGAATAAATTAAGTAATTACTTTTTCTAGTGTAGCGATCGCTTTCAACTTTTTAAGGTAGGTCGACCCTGCATCATTTGCTTGGTAGCAGTCAACTTTAGTTCTCCGCGGCATACACGTGCTTTGCTCTTAATTTGTGTCTTCAATTATGGCTGAATATATTATGAACGTCCGTAAAAGAAAAATCTATAGTGTACGTAAAAATTGCAGATATAATGATGATTTCAGAAAGTTATATCGATTTGACTGCGAAAATGTTGAGTGGTTGGCAAATTATTTTTATGACTGATACTGGTTAAAGGCGAGGGGTGCACTGTCGCCTTTAAATAAAAGATTAAAGTCTTTCTGCGGAAATTGTCGGATCCGGGCTTTCAAAATCCTGTAGATGAAGAACTCGGTGGTCACCAAACTAATGTCTGTAAGACATACACTTCTGTAATGGATGTAGTTTTGAAGAAGGCCAATATTTTTATTAAATTTCCTACAAGTGCTGAAGCTGTTGTGGAAGCTAAACGGTTGTGGTCAGAGAGATTTATTTATGTTCCTTCAATTTGTGAACGAATATCAATTGCTTGTCTTTAATTTCTTCATCACTACTATCACTTTCCTCATTTTCACTGAAATCTGCCATATCACAAATATAAGTTTTCTATTTTCCACAAAAACGTAACAAATTACTATTGTAGTAAATAAATAGACCAACGTTGTTGTATTTACGTCAACTATTTTGCAAATTAGGCACCAAACTGAACATGAAATCTATAATCTGAACAAGTGGATAAGCCACGTCTGAACTTGTGTTGAATAAGCATTTGCTACAGTGGTGTAAGGAAAACAGCAATTGCTTCAAAATTTTATTCATATCCAGATCTAGCAATTTTCCAAAAAGTAATTGCTTCAAGTAATTGCTTAATTTTTATTCATTAGGCTCATTATCTCGAGTCTGCCTCCTCTTTTTTTTTTATTTTACTTATCAAACTTTCTGCATTCTTTTAATTTTATTGTTTCTAGGAAATGTTTGTGTCAGTGTCACTCTAGCAACATTTTGGTTATTGGCAAATATTTTTAATTTCTTTAAGGTTCTAATGCACGATGCCAGTGCCGAATATGATAAATTCGGTTATAGTGAAAAAGCCCATTAAATGTAATTCTAGAGTATATCTTTGTCAATTTCGGATCATCGTTTAGCTTCACTCATGGGTTACCGGTTACCGCTAGGCGCTAGGGTACATAATAAATCGATTTTATTGATAAATCGATATATTGACAAATTGTATTGATACGATAATATTATTATCATTTTAAAATACCCATAGGTATATTGATGTTTTTAAATACCTACTGTTATATCAATAAAACGAACATTTCGTAATTTTTGCATATATATCGATATTGGATTTTTAATATCGCCCAGCCCTAGGGGCTAAGAGTATCAGCGGGGTGATTGGGTTAAAGAGAGACGCCCGGGGTTCGTTAATCAAAGTCAATCATCATCAACATCATAAAAATCTGCTATGCATGCAAAGTTGATTATGATTACATTTTTATAAAAATATTTAAAAAATTTACCTGAATTTGGAATATCGTCACAGTATCGTCCAGCATTTGCACGCGAATAGCAAGCATCTTGCCGCCTTTTTTTGGGGTTGCGGGCGGCGTCCTGGCGCCCCCGTCCACGCCGGCCGGCGTGGACAACGAGTGGTGCATGGAGTGGCCCATCACACTGTCCACACTGCCGGACAGCGCGCCCGTGGATTCACTTACGCCGTCCATTTCTGGGTGAGGTGTGTTCGTTTACTTCTGAAAAAAATGTCTAGTTAAAAAAATCTATACGAAATATTAACCTAATCTGGGATATAAATAACAGATAGTGTTTTCAAACGCACAAATATAATAATAACCTTCTTGGCAATACCTAGCACAACCATAGACATAAGTAGGTACCAGAGAACTCAAAGCCAACGAGAAGCGACAGCTCGGCGTTTTGCGTGTCCTGTTTTGATCGGCGCATGTGGCAAATAAGTTGTGTATCGCTAAAAACCATGTGCTCGTCTAAGTTGCGTTTAGTCCGCGAGCTGACGTTGCGCCTAGCTAATTGTGATATTTTTTGTTTTCGTTCTGTTGCATTTGCATCTGTACTAAAAAGTAAAGTCGCTCAGTGTAGAAAATAAGCAAGTTTTCTCAGAGTATCAAGCTGTGGATCGACCATTATCGTTGTGTGAAGGTCACTGAAAAACGACCAGTCGATATCAAAGGTACCGACAGGTATTGTCGCTTCTGGTTTGCTGAATATTCTGTGATAAGTACTTTTAGATCCGTAAAGCTTATTCCGTGCGCAAAAAGTTTATGGGTGAAAAAATACGTTTGTACACACGGCTCGCCGACCAGATCCCTTGGCGCCCGACAGGGTGGACATGCGCAGAACCCTCTTGTTATTAGGTTTTCCTTTTTTATCGACATCATATAAATACACTCCAGAAAAGTTTATACCTGTCATTTTTAGGAATCAGACACTTGCGTTTTGACATGTAAAATTTAGAGGGCGCCACCTGCGGTACGCACACATTTAAAACGAAACAACTTTTTTATTGAACTTTTAAATAAATATCTTATTCTCCAACGTCTTTTACCTAAAAAAAGGTATTAATTAGAGTTAATTTGAGATACCTGGATTTAAAAAAATCACTTCATGGCCAGGTCTAACCGAGGTCTAAACATAGACATTTACCTTTAGATACGTAGGTACAGCTTATCTCGTGGGCAAACAAAAGTTAGGTTTTTATTTTTTCCGCATTTTTTAGAGACACCCTGTGTCCCGGTAGCAATAAGAAAATAAATGTCTAAAACTAGAGTTCCAAGTTCGAACTAAAAACATTTCCGAGGAAATTTTTATAGGTTTTCTTATCACACAATTTATTTTTCTTTGTTCATCGACATTTTTGCTCTGTCGACGAGAATGCAGAAAATCATTCAGGCATTAAAGCATATTTTGATTGATATGATTTCCACATCTAATATTGACAAACTCGTTAGGTCTACACGTCTACCTCAACGCGACGACATATTACATAAATGGATCGATAAAACAGAAAAAAAAACGTTCATGTTACATACAGCGCGACAACTTGCCTAGGTTTTAAAAACGATATTGTTCGTTTTTTGTTAATTGCTCTTTATCGGTTAAATGCAAAATGCCGCATGTGACAAGGATGGAGATAAATCTAGTACGAGATCTAGTATATTTTAATGTGACCTGTAAGCAGAGCTGTCGCAATTACTCTTAAAAAGTAATTCAATTATTACAATTACCCATTAAGTACCTTCATAAAAATATTTAAATTACCAATTACCCACTAAAAGTAATTGATTCCTTGATCAATTAAGTAACGCATTCGAATTACTGAGTTTGAATTCAATTACTTTTATACTAATTCAGTTACTTTTATACTAATTCAATTACTTTTAAGTAATGGAACTACCCTAAAAGTAATTGAATTACTCTGAATCTATAAATTATAGGCACTTTTTTGGCCAATAAATTACTCTGAGTAATTTAATTACATTTTGGTAATTCAATTACATTTTGATAATTGAATTACATTCTGGTAATTGAATTACAGTTTGGTACCTAATTGAATTACATTTTTAAAATTGAATTAGTCTAATATGAGCAATGGAATTACTTTTTTTACATTTTACAAAAAAAGAGTTGTATAGGTAAGGTATTATTTTTTTTAATAGCAGTAGGTCCTACTATCAGACTTTATTATAGAAAGAAAAAAATTTCGAAATTTATAGTTAAACTCGATCTCCTAATTTTGATAAGTCTTAGTACCTACTTACCTTTAACAAATTGGCCAATAATAACAACTTTTTTTTTTATATATATAATATGATTTATTTGTTGAAATAAAACAAACGTAATATTAATTTGTTTTTTGGTATTAGTATACTACCTACCTAGTTTTTTTTAATTATTTTTTATTTTCCCTAATATTACGTTTGTTTTATTTCAACAAATAAATCATATTATATATATAAAAAAAAAGTTGTTATTATTGGCCAATTTGTTAAAGGTAAGTAGGTACTAAGACTTATCAAAATTAGGAGATCGAGTTTAACTATAAATTTCGAAATTTTTTTCTTTCTATAATAAAGTCTGATAGTAGGACCTACTGCTATTAAAAAAAATAATACCTTACCTATACAACTCTTTTTTTGTAAAATGTAAAAAAAGTAATTCCATTGCTCATATTAGACTAATTCAATTTTAAAAATGTAATTCAATTAGGTACCAAACTGTAATTCAATTACCAGAATGTAATTCAATTATCAAAATGTAATTGAATTACCAAAATGTAATTAAATTACTCAGAGTAATTTATTGGCCAAAAAAGTGCCTATAATTTATAGATTCAGAGTAATTCAATTACTTTTAGGGTAGTTCCATTACTTAAAAGTAATTGAATTAGTATAAAAGTAACTGAATTAGTATAAAAGTAATTGAATTCAAACTCAGTAATTCGAATGCGTTACTTAATTGATCAAGGAATCAATTACTTTTAGTGGGTAATTGGTAATTTAAATATTTTTATGAGGGTACTTAATGGGTAATTGTAATAATTGAATTACTTTTTAAGAGTAATTGCGACAGCTCTGCTTACAGGTCACATTAAAATATACTAGATCTCGTACTAGATTTATCTCAATCCTTGTCACATGCGGCATTTTGCATTTAACCGATAAAGAGCAATTAACAAAAAACGAACAATATCGTTTTTAAAACCTAGGCAAGTTGTCGCGCTGTATGTAACATGAACGTTTTTTTTTCTGTTTTATCGATCCATTTATGTAATATGTCGCCGCGTTGAGGTAGACGTGTAGACCTAACGAGTTTGTCAATATTAGATGTGGAAATCATATCAATCAAAATATGCTTTAATGCCTGAATGATTTTCTGCATTCTCGTCGACAGAGCAAAAATGTCGATGAAAAAAGAAAAATAAATTTAAGAAGGAATTCGAGGCGGCAGTGATAAGAAAACCTATAAAAATTTCCTCGGAAATGTTTTTAGTTCGAACTTGGAACTCTAGTTTTAGACATTTATTTTCTTATTGCTACCGGGACACAGGGTGTCTCTAAAAAATGCGGAAAAAATAAAAACCTAACTTTTGTTTGCCCACGAGATAAGCTGTACCTACGTATCTAAAGGTAAATGTCTATGTTTAGACCTCGGTTAGACCTGGCCATGAAGTGATTTTTTTAAATCCAGGTATCTCAAATTAACTCTAATTAATACCTTTTTTTAGGTAAAAGACGTTGGAGAATAAGATATTTATTTAAAAGTTCAATAAAAAAGTTGTTTCGTTTTAAATGTGTGCGTACCGCAGGTGGCGCCCTCTAAATTTTACATGTCAAAACGCAAGTGTCTGATTCCTAAAAATGACAGGTATAAACTTTTCTGGAGTGTATTTATATGATGTCGATAAAAAAGGAAAACCTAATAACAAGAGGGTTCTGCGCATGTCCACCCTGTCGGGCGCCAAGGGATCTGGTCGGCGAGCCGTGTGTACAAACGTATTTTTTCACACATAAACTTTTTGCGGACGGAATAAGCTTTACGGATCTAAAAGTACCTATCACAGAATATTCAGCAAACCAGAAGCGACAATACCTGTCGGTACCTTTGATATCGACTGGTCGTTTTTCAGTGACCTTCACACAACGATAATGGTCGTAATTAAATTAGGTACTTTTTATGTAATTGAATTATTTGGGAGTAATTCAATTACTTTTTAAGTAATTCAATTAGGCAGATTTCTTAAAACCAATTACCACTTACAATTACTTTATCACAATAAGTGAAAAATCGACACACGAACAAACACGATTTTTCAATTATTTTAATTCAATTACCGACAGCTCTGCCTGTAAGTAAAAGAAATGGCAAATAACCCAAATATGACAAGCGACTAGAGTCTAGCTGTGGACTTTTCAACCGCCCAATCAACGTTCGCAATAAAGCGAGGGAAACTTAAAAATAAATGTGTTCGAATGCGCGCATAAATCATTGTATTATTTCCTGTTAAATGAAGGGGAAAAAATTGATGAAATAAAATAATAAACTAAATGAATTACCTTGATTTTCGCAGACAAAATATAGTGAATATGGAAATTTCTTCTAATGCGGAGGTTTTTTTGAAGAGGATAGTTTAGATTGGAAAAAATTGTATATTTTTGAGAACGGTTTAGACTAATGATGTTACAAGTTACAACCTTTCCGAGTGTGACTATTATGTTTGACTAAACCTACTACTTATCTACGTTAATAATGTACTTACTTACTAGTTTTACAGGTTGTGATTTTTTTTGTATTGAGAAATGTTATTGCAAGATGTAATATAAGTAATTAATAAAACAAAAAAAAAAAGGAAAACATGACAATTTTCGGTTTCTTTTAAAAATATTTTTATTAAACAATTCTCGTTACGTAACAACATTGAAAGTGTTTACCTTCTGGGGCTCGTTCTGGGGTTAAACTCAAATTATGCATATAATTACTGTTAAATGGTCAAGTATGGTATTTATTCTGTAAAGTTGATATTTGTAGTAAATACACTTGTAAATCAGATTATTCCTAATAAAGGCCTTTTTACAGTCGGCAATACTATTTGCAAGTTGCAATTGTCTTGCTTATAAGCATGCGCAGTAGAGAACCAGCTGATCGGATTTGGCAATTCTCTTGCTATTGCGAAAAATCGGTCGTGATCGATTTTTGTTGCAAGTGCGTTTGCAATTCTGGTGGATTTATATGCATTTTCATTGTGACCAACAAAAATGAAAGTTCCTAGAGAGGACGCGCTCAAGCTGAGTTTGACTTTTTTCAGAGTTTGGGTTGTTTCTCTTTTGTTGTGAGTTCACTGTTTCTTTGCGCTTATTCGGTTTGTTTTGTGTTTATTGTTATTCGGTAGTTTTCGCATTGACAGATTAACAACAGAGGCATTTATTTTTGTAATGTTGGCGATCCTTTTCAATGAAAATAGAATTGCCAGCTGTAAAACATCCTGCAAGACAAATTTCAGGCAATGTCTTGTGCCTGCAATGCATTGCAGCAATTGAGTTGCAAATAGTATTGCCGACTGTAAAAAGGGCTTACGTAGGTCATATTTATTATGTTGCTTCCTTTCATGCCTTGAAAGACACTGTTTATTGTTGAATTGTTTATTATATTCACAACCCTTGCAGTTTTTTTGTGTGATGAACTTTTGAAAATTTTAAAAAGAATAGTGTTTTTGGCATACGTGACGTTTCAAAGACACCTATATAAGTACCAATATTAATAAATAGAATTTTATGTTCCTAATTTCCAACAACCGGCTTTACATCGCTTACCCTCAAAATTACTTTCAAGACGGCCTATGATTTGCCGGTTGTAAAGTCCTTAGTCAAGACTCTAGAAGACGCTTGTTCAAATATATCGCAGGGTAATTTGGTCTGTGGATTGACCAATGTGATGAATTATTGTTCAATTGTTTTTTCTGTCATCTTTCTCACCATAAGTAGGATTTACTTAATTACTTATAGCGAGGGTTTCCAAAAAGACAACTTGAAGAACTATACAGTACACAGAACAAGACTAAATTGTCTGTCGATTTTATGGTATTCTATACTTTCGCATGCAATACCTAGTATAGGAAAAAATAATGTATAAAAATAATCTATAAATATTAAAAATGTTGTATTCTAATAAGAGGATGACAGTTCTAGTCTCGAGTCAGCTGTTCTGTGTTCAGGTAGGTATGTTATTAAGTTACCGAGGTCGTCCAACGACCTTGAAAAAATAATTTTATTGAATAAGTACGCTAAACCATAACAGACGGAATGTTATTATGTAGTAGTTGATTTTGTATGACATTAATAACTAGGTAGGTAAAATACTCACTCACCTATAAGCAAATAAGGCGAGTTGGTGGTATTATTAGTAAGGATTAAAGTTTACCATTTACTTATTTATGCTATAATTATTTCATATTCATAGGCTTACTTAATATTATAAAATTTTTACGAGGGGTCCTATAAACGTTTTCTTTTAAGGTGGGAGCTCGGGTGGGAGTATCAGTAACCTAAAACCTATTTCCTGAAGATTTATTATTTATTTCTTCTAGCTTTTACACGAACAAAATTTACATAAAATCAATTTCACCTGCTTTTTTAGTGAACAGGCCTGTATTCTGTTTCACTTACTCCTCCTAAAATCCTAGAAAGTGCTTGGACCTAAGAGAGACGAACCAAACGGTACCTACTACCTAGTTGATTCTTTGAGGTAATGTCATGATTGGACGTACAAAACTTACCTCAAAATATTTAATTGAACATTCCAGAATACCTGACCGGTTGCTTAACGGAAAGCATATCGATTATTTCACGTTCTCATTGTGTTTTCGAGAGTTCTTGTGATAAATAATTTATATTTTTATATTAAACTATAACACCCGTATATTCCCTTAAGAGTTTTTAATTGAGTCCATCAAAATATTTAGATCTTATAGTCTCCCAGTTGTGTTTACAAGGTGTTATTGTTTCAGTGCGCCATAATATAATGTTTCCGCGTTAATTTGATTTTTTGCAATTAAATCGTTTTACCAATACATTTTTTCCGGGATGTTGTTATTTAGTTTTACTAAAGGAATCAACATCTATTTTCTTTAAAAATTTAAAGACAGGGTCAAAAACTAAACTTTGCATCACATGCGACCAAATTTTAATAGCCCAATTTTGATTTTGTAGAAAATCACACATTTAATATGGCGCGGTGCTACTTTAAAGAAAATGTATCTGAAATAAAGCATTGTCAAAACTAAGAAGTTTTATGTAGGTTGCGTTGAGTCTTATTTTGCAAAAGTGGTGCAATTTACAAAATATGGGTAAAAAATCAAAATTATCTTATGCAGCTAAAATTTTGCATGTGGGTTAGAAACTGCATTTAAAAAACTGTTTTTAATAACTTATTTCGATACTTTCAGAAACAACCCCACTTTTGAATTATTTTTTGGAAAAAATTAAAATTTGACAGATAATGCGAATCACGCTCGGAATCACGTGACTAATATTTTTTTGCTTAATTTTCATCTCGATCGAAGCAGAACTTGATGCCAAAGTCAAATTTTGAATAAAGCTATTAATGAAAAAAATCCCATATTGTAATGCGGACTTTACTGGTGACACTGTAGTAGTTAGTTGACTTATTCTGACACATGAGACAATGAGAAATTTCAAACCTAGAACTGTCAATTTAAGGCTGTTTAAAATTTAGACCCCTTTAGTGAATATGGCTGTAAAGTTTTAAAATAATCTGCTTTACAATAAAAAGCATATTATAATCAAGTGCGACTACAGACGACTGTATGCCCTCCAGCACACATTGCTGCCGCCGACGTACATGTCAATGACCTCATTGGGGAATGGTCAATTATTAATACAAACGAATGTCAACGTCTTAAAGACGTATTTTCATGATGTGACAAACGAAACTAACTTCTAATTGCTTAGTGCAACCTCTGTCCGCTGCAGTAAAGGTCACCGTGAGCCCCTGGCGCCCTCAACATCTCGGGGGGTCGCTTGCCTAGATCCATCAAAGTGCCGAAATGAAATGGCTAGGAACTAGAAATGTTATCTCACTTCTTTTAAATCGAGGAGGCTAGGTAAATGATGAATAAGTTCTGCTAAGTGAATCTGATTTTTTGAAATTTTTCGAAAATTTTTGAGATCTTATCAAATCTTAACGTTTTAGGGTTAAAAATTAAAAAATATTTCTACTTCAGCCACAATTTTTGCTTAGTAAACTTTTATTTTTTTTGGGATAACTTTTACTGCAGGCAAAATTATCGATAATAATGTATGTGTTTATGGTTCCCGTCATATAAGGCCGACTTAGAGCTTTAATTTAAAGCCTTCTTTGTTAAATTTGAGCAATGTTGAAGCAGGTATATTCGACGTTAAAGTGAAGGGGCTTTTCTGAGACAACCACTGGGGCTTTTATGATACATTTAGTTTCTTCTCTTTGTTGCAGCTGGTATAATTAAGAGAAATATAGATGAGAACGACATTGAAGTAATGGGATTTATTTCTGAGAATAATAAGAAAACGTTTAAAATTAAAGAAAACGATATATCGGTAATAAACAGGGAGGATATACTTGCTAAACTGCCCGTTCCCAATATAATCGGGAATAGGATAAAATACATTTTAAAAAAATAAGTGCCGGTGTTTGAGGCCATTTAACAATTTTATTTTGTTTATTTTGTTCAGTATTTCGTTGTCTGTCTATGTTATTTTTGTTGGTATTTTATAATACTTAGACCTCGACTTAGACTTTAATTTTCGTTTGTGAGTTGTAGTTTGTTGCTTTTCGATGGTGCTAATATTTTTATTAGGTATATTATTATAAAACCCTTCATTTGTGAATTAAAATTTAATTACAACATTTGTACATTTTTTTAACAATCCCACATCTAACAGTCACATTACCAATTATAATTTTATAATTATCAAAATATCAATCAGCAGGTAGCTTTAGGGAAAAAAAAAACATGAAATTACTTTCCTGTATCCGAGTGTATCTAACTTAAAACATACTTGAAAGATGGCTGTCAAAATTGCAGGATCAACTGATAAAGGACAATAGTGTATTATATTAGCCCCACATATTTTAAATATATCTCCACTACAGAATTAAAGCGTTGTATCACAACGCCCCTTGCTGTATCAACAATAGCCCCAAACGTGGGGCTATTTTGATACATAATTTTGTTGTTTTTTTACGGTCAACTATTGTTTTTCTTGTATTTTTCCCTCAAAACTGGGTAGAGAACCTCATTGCTTACAAATAGGAATTTTTGGAGATTTTTAAAACTAAAACTTATATTTTTTTTTGTTAAAGTTTTAATTTTTGTATCATAATAGCCGCAGTTGACCCTATATAAAGAAATTCTACTAATTTCAGCAAGAATAATACAATAATACCTACCTTAAACATTACCTATATAGTATCCAGAAACTTCGGGAAAATGGGATTTAGGTACATACTTACTCATTTACTGATAACAAGAAAACAAGATAAAGAGAACCATCCCAGTTTATCAATAAAATAAATTAAAAACCATGACCTCGATTAAAATAAACCAATACTTTTTCCATTTTCAAGGAATATTATTAAATACCTAAGTACCTATATAATATATAGATACCTACCCACCAAAGAAATCTAAGGGTGGGGTGTTAGTTTAAATGTTAAATGGTATCTGCGAGTATCTTGAAAGGCAAGTTATTCAGATTTAAGTAAATATTACATATAAAAGACAACCTTTTAACTCCTCACCTCACCCCAATTTTCCAATTTTAAAACCATTACTTATTTCGACCCCAGACTACCTATATAATATAGGTAATCACAATAATTTAAAATGACAAAAATCTATTAAGATTTAAAAAGGTCGCTTTCTAATTAACAAACTGACGTAAAGCAATCTTCGTAAATGTACATTAAAGCGATTCATTCCTTATTTCGTTCATTTTCATTAATTAAATCAAAACACAACAGGCAGACCTGCATTTTAATCAAACACAAAAAACGCATCCAGGCCAAAATGACAACAAATCATAGACGCGACGGTACATTTCATTTATAGGAGTAGCAATGTTACGAAGAAAGACAAAAAATAGGTCGTATGTCTAAGCTTATTAGTAAAGCTGAATCGTAAACCCACCCAATGGTCATTGATCTTATGTTTTGCCGTATTACACCTTTGAAAAAACAAAAGATACTGGATTTTTCGGGTAATTATAAAGTAAACTTACCATTTTGTTGAATTTTAAAGAATTAATCCGTGTAAAAGGGGCGTAAAGAGTATTATTTTAAGCACAAATTAATCGAGTCACAAACAACACACCCAAACGTTTTTACGTATGTCACTTTCTTGCACCGCAGTCGGAGTTGAACTGGCAATGCCGAACGAATATTGCCGACGCAACACTCGGCTACACTGTAGCGTGACTTTACAGGGGGAACTCTAAAACGAGACCAGCAGAACTCTTTGCTTTGACGAGACTACAACATTTCATTTTCCCATGATCTTCTGGGATTTTAGGAGGATGGCATGGAATGAATGGATGAAATAGAATACAGGCCAGTTCAAAAAAACAAGTGAAAATTTATTGTTTACTCAGGGAATGATGTTCGCACAGCCTTTATTTCTCGGTTAGTTGATTTTTTGATGTCAAACAAAACGATATTTTAAATTATTTATATTATACAGGGTGTCCGGTAACTTATGGGCCATAAAGCAACTGGAGATAGTAGATATAAAAATATGTCTTTTGAGCCAAATTTGCTCAAGTAAAATGTTAGAGGTTAAAGAGATACAGGGTGTTGAAAGTGAAAATTAATTTTCGAAAAATGATGATAATTTTGAAACGGTTTAAGATATCGAATTCAAAATCGGTATAACTAGGTTTTCGAGAGTGAGAAATTCGAATTTGGTGTTAATTTCAAGATACTCCCTAGAGGGCGCTTGCTACGTGCTTCATGTTGAACTAACTCATCCATATTTTTTTTTAACCGTGCAGTTACTAGTATTTATACTTTAAACTATAAAATAACCTACCTTTTTACGTAAAAAAGGTACTCTTGGTCGATCTCGATATCTCAAGCCGTTACCCAGATTCTAGGACTTGATGATAAAAAGGCAGAAAAAAAAACAAAATTAAAATATTGGAAACTATTAAAAATTTGTTTTAATTCACTTTAGTAAATGTTGAAAGTGTCCACCGTTTACTTCAATACATTTTCTTAAGCTTTTTAACAAATTACGTCTCACATTCAGGAAGATATTTTGATTATCTCCTATAACAATGGCGGCTTCTTGAATTTTTTGTTCAAGTTCTTCCCGTGTATTGGACCATATACCAAATCATTCATGTGACCCCACAGATAAAAATCTAACGGGTTAATATCTGGGCTACGCGGTGGCCAAGGAAATTCGCTTCTGCGACCAATCCGCCGATGTGGAAAACGCTGGTTTAAATTATTTCGAACAGGAACTGCAAAGTGTGCTGGGGCACCATCTTGCATGTACCACATATTGTGTCTTATGTTCAGAGGTACATCATCCAGAAGGTAAAGTAAATCGTTTTCTAAAAACTGCAAATATTGTTCTCCATTAAGTCTCTGCGGAAGCTGATATGGGCCGATCAAGAAATTGTCGATAATGCCGCACCAAATATTTATCGAAAAGTCGTGCTGAAAATGTCTTTCTTTGGGTAGTCGTGGATTTTCCAAAGCATAGTGATGATTATTTTTCCAGTTAAAAATTCCGCGTCTTGTAAAAGTTGCCTCGTCAGTAAATAATATTTTTCTCAGGAACATGGGATCTTCGTTATTCTTATTTAGTAGATTTTGACAGAATTCTCGCTGACTGGCAAATCTCCTGGCAGTAAATTTTAAACGGGCGTGAAATGGTAAGGAAATAAATTTTCTGCATTGATGACTTCTGAGTAGTTCTGAGACGGTCGATTTACCTATTCCTGTAAAAGCTTCCAAACGCCTAGTGCTTAATTCAGGATTTTCCGCGATACGAACCAACATCTCTTCTTCTTGTTCGACCGTTATAGTTTTCGGTCGTCCACCAGGATTTTTGACATAAAACGAACCTGTTTCACCTAACTGATTGAATATTCTTTGAAATATTTTTCGGTCTGGAATAATTCTGGTTGGGTAGAGTTTTACATACCTTCTAAGTGCAGCACGACTATTATAATTCTCTTGTGCATAAACGCAGACCATATCACGTAAATCACGGTTAGAAAACTTATTAAGCCTGGGCATTTTTATTTGAAAAGATTACAGTACTTGGATATTGCAAAAACTTTTTATTTACGTACCTTTGACGGGAAAAAGTAGAAAATAATGACAGTTTTCACCGCAACAAATTTTGTCAAAATGCAAGGCACACTTTGTGAATTAAATATTTCTCAGCAATCAACAGAATGTGCAATGGAACATTCAGACGCTAAAATCTGGGTAACGGCTTGAGATATCGAGATCGACCAAGAGTACCTTTTTTACCTAAAAAGGTAGGTTCTTTTATAGTTTAAAGTATAAATACTAGTAACTGCACGGTTAAAAAAATATGGATGAATTAGTTCAACATGAAGCACGTAGCAAGCGCCCTCTAGGGAGTATCTTGAAATTAACACCAAATTCGAATTTCTCACTCTCGAAAACCTACTTATACCGATTTTGAGTTCAATATCTTAAAACGTTTCAAAATTATCATCATTTTTCGAAAATTAATTTTCACTTTCAACACCCTGTATCTCTTTAACCTCTAACATTTTACTTGGGCAAATTTGGCTCAAAAGACATATTTTTATATCTACTATCTCCAGTTGCTCTATGGCCCATAAGTTACCGGACACCCTGTATAATTATGCGTCCATCAAAAAAGGAACGTAGGATTGGACAGATGACATTTGTCGTGTACTGTGCGCAGGACACCCGACCATTTGAAATCAAATATCTTTATTCTCAGGAGCAACTTCTTTAAATGCAGGTCCAATTTAATTTTGTAAAATTTTCAAAAAAAAAAAATTATTATTAAGTTAAAATTAAATATTAAATATTTTCCCAAATTTTGTTCCAAAAAATTTTTTTTTCAATAATCGGATGTTTGTAAAAAATCTGTGTTCATTTTCTGTATTTAAATTTACAATATTGTTGGTTCATTGTTTAATGTGAAGGTTCATCGGTAAAACAAATATTGCGTGAGAACTCCTTCAAGACAAAAGTTAGTTCTTCGTATTCCATCACCTTCCCTCAATAGGGAACTTGACAAAAATTTTAAATGGGGAAAAAATGCTATAAGTCATAAGTACATATTGTCATAAAACATATGGCAGCAAAAAAAACTACATATTTCGTCCCAAAAGACCACTAGAAAGATTTTAAAATGCCCCAAAATTCAAATTATTTCAAGCGGGTAAAAACGCGCTGCTAGTAGTCGTGACGTCAAGGGGTATCATTTGTCAGATTTATGTGTGACATCCACGAAATAGGTTTTCAATAAATTTGATGATTTGTCAGATTTGACATCCACGCGTCAAGCGACACGACCTTAAAACAACAATACAATAACAATAACACACGGCAATCCAAATTGGGTTGCTCGGCACGTGTCAGGATGACCAAAAGGCATACCCCCTGACGTCATCGGGCTTCGCGCGCTTTAGAGATCTTTTGAAATGCTTTCGACACGCGCGAAACTTTAAAGTATTTTTACCAAGTTATTTTTGATTTTTAAGGAGTAATAATTGGGGAATACTTTTTTCAGGCCTAAATCATATTATTGAAAAAAAAATAATTGGTAAGTTCCCTATTCCTGATGTTTTTTTATATATATTTAAATATTTATACGTATACCGATGATATTTATACTTATTTAAGGGCACAGTTCTCAAGTTTAATCATGTATAAAATACCTATAAATGGCTTGAATGCAGGCGTAACTTCCGGAACCTTGCAGTTATTAAAAAGAAATAATTAGCATCTAATTTTGGAAGGGCTGTTCAGGGAGTCATTGACGAATAGTATGCCGGTATTTTTTTTTAAATAAATGCACAGATATTTTTAAAAAAGCAGTTTTTTGAAACCACTAAAATTGGCACAATTTACCTTTAAATCCTTGAAAGTAAACACGTCGATTTTCAGAACTGAAGTAAAAACCACAATTTTTATTGATAACACGATATTTTCTAGTCTATCTAGATGTCATCTCTCCTAAGAATTTTAGAGAATATGTGTTTGTTTTAACAGGAAAGGGGTCGTAAGTAATTGCACAAAACACGAAAGTAAACAAACCTATGACCGGCTGACTAACATCTGCCTTGCTCTACCAGCTCCAGAATATGTATGTCTTTCTTCTTATGCCAAAACCATAAAAATAACTACTTAGTCTGAGCAACACAGCACTGCATTGCGCATGCGAATCGTCAACAGTTTGGCTAAGCGAATTGACGATAGAAAATGCGTTGTCAATTTTTACCCATAGAATATGAAGCCGATATTGTTTTTATTTCAATTTTGTGTAAAAGCTAGAAAAAGTAAATAAATCTAATCAAAATACGTTATAGGTTGGCAAGCATATTAATGCTCCCGCCTTAATAAAAAAGTTAGTTTAATACATTTTATTTGATTTACTTAGTTCCTATTTTAGATTAGAGATGTATTTTACATACATTAACAACGATTTCCAGCAGGTTTTTTTTTATTTCGCCAAATTTTATTGCTTTATTCTTTATTTCTAACCATTACTACAAAATTCTTAGAACAATCTTAATAAAAAAAAATTTCGAAAATTTTTCATCACTATTTATGCTAATGCAACAATAAATATAAAAACAATGAAGAACAAGGAAAATATTATGCTTTATTACAACAAATATAAATACAATAACAATAATTAGTTACAGCTTCGATTAAAGCCTTGAATAGAAAGATTCGTGAACCACGCAGTTGGGTTTTATATCACAAACACTAGCACAACCTGAAATAAATATAAAATTAATTAAATATGATAATTAGAACACAAATTTGATTCTGTGGGAAGCACAAAAACATTAAATTTACTTTAGAGATGGAAATCAGTAGCGTACCTTGACTATATAGGCACAAAGGACACAAGAATTGGGGGGGAATTAATTTCTCCATTTATTGGAGGGTACCTATACATAATATATAATAGAAGGCAGTAAATACCCAGATTTTTTTTTTGAATAATTTGAAAGTGCCGATAGAAAAAAATAAACGATAATGACTTCTAAGTAGATGTAAATAATTTACTTGTTTGTAAAATATAGGGTTTTTAAAATACATCACCCCGTGTAAAATAAACCCAATTCTCGCCATCCGCTGTCACCGAATTTCTCACATACGATTTACTTCCATTTAAAAATATTGAAAGACATCCTTAAACTTTATTTCTCATGTAGCAGTTTTTCTGATTACTTTCTCGTTGTCAAATACTATAATTTGTGTTAGTATAAATAGACCAAATTATAAATTTATTTTCTCCGAAAGGAAATCATAAAATTAAAAATGTCTAACCTTTAACCATTCAGTGATACCATCATCCTTTATACCTGTTTGATTAAATTTTACTGGTGATATTTAGAGACAGCCGAATAACGCCTGCAACTATTTTTAAATATTTATCTTGACGATTGTTAATAGTATATAAGAAGTCAAATGTACAAAAATTACTTTATTATTTCTTAATAAACTAATATAAGTATTTTCTAATAAATTCAAAAGGTTTGGAGTGTTTTGAGTAAATGGCATAAGTACATGTCGTGAGTAAAAGCAATGGTATTATACTCTTATTTTTAGTCTATACAACATCATAACAAGTATAATTTATTACGTCAGGAAAACCTAGTAATTAGCATTTAGCAAAGTTAAGTTATGTGTGTAGTGTCATTGTTGTTGTTTTATCCTAATTAAAGTGAAAATCTTAAATTTAGTGTTTGTTCACCCATATTAACAGAAAGTAAAGAGATTTAAATTTAGTTCAGTAAAATATTTAACCCTTAAGCTGGAACTGTCAATTTAGGGCGGTTTTAAAGTTAAACATCTTCAGTGAATACAGTTTTTTAATGTGAACACAAATCTATAATACTAATTGATCAATATAACTAAAAAGCCATTAGCGAAGTGGATGATGAACAAACAAAGAATCAGAATTTCAGAATGCCCCTCGCTAGGACACGCCACTAATAGACATATTGACATATAGCATTGAATTAAATATCAGCAATGCACACAGCAAAAAATAATATTATTGTATAAAAAAAAATAGGTACAACCTGGCCATTTTTATAAGAAGATGTTTATGTTAATGTATATACCTGATATGGCTAAAGCAAACTCAAACTCAGTCCGAAGAATATTGAGTATCTTCTTAACCCCTTCCTCTCCTCCACAAGCTAGACCCCACAAAGCCGGCCGACCAACAAACACCATTCTGGCACCCAAAGCTAACGCTTTAAAAATGTCAGTTCCATCAGTAACTCCACCGTCCATGTATACCTCCAGTCTGTTGCCTACAGCTTTGACAATTTCTGGCAGTGCTTCAATCTAAAATGTTTCTAAATAGAGACTCTGCTGAGTGATTTGCTTAAAGTAAAGCATAAAATTGATTACTATAACAATAGTTCATTGGGAAAGCATACCACGGCAATATTACTTGATATAGTATTTGATACATACAGGGTGACCGGAAAAAGGAGGTCAATCCGTTAACCATATATTCCTTTAGCAAAAATAATATGACTTTTAATGCCATTTTTTATTTTTGACCCTCATGTTCGATATACTTACATCAGTGTCACCAGTAAAGTCCGCATCATATGGTATTTTTTTTATTAATAGCTTTATTCAAAATTTGACTTTGGCATCAAGTTCTGCCTCGATCGAGATGAAAATTAAGCAAAAAAATAGTAGTCACGTATAATAGTCTTATGTTCAACTTTTTTGTTTCTGAATATAATTCTTTTGAAGGATAAAGTTAATCTTTATTAAATATAATTTTTAGAAACTTTTTTTGTAATATTTCTAATTTTTAAATTAAAGTTCTATTTATTCCTCCCCAACCTAAAATTCCGTAATTTAAATGAGTTTTAACGAATGCGTAATATAATATTTCCATATGTCTTACATTTAAAATTTTTTTAATGTTTTTAAAAATCGGTAGTAAACTTCTTAAATTTTTAATTAAGTATTCTAAGTGAAAATTCCAATTTAATTTACCGTCAAAAATAATTCCTAAATATTTTATTTTATTAACTTTAAAAATTTGAATGTCTTTATTTATTTGAATACTATTCATATTTCGTGGTAGGTTATTTAGGTTTAAAGCAAAAGGAATATAATTTGTTTTATTAAAATAATTGTTAACAAATTGTTATCAAACCAATTTTTTATAATTTTAAAATCTTTTTTAATTTTATTATTTAAGGTGTCCCAATTTGTATCGGTATAAAAAATTGTAGTATCATCCGCAAAACTATGAATTTGTCCATCGCAATTTATACTAAATAAGTCGTTAATAAAAATATTAAAAAATAATGGTCCTAAAATTGTTCCTTGAGGAACACCATATTTAAATACTTTTGAATAGCTTTTTTCTTTATCTATTTGAACAGAAGTTGGTATATTTTTCAGATAATTTTTAATTAATTCTAATCGCTTTCCTCTGAATCCAATATTTTCAAACTTTTTAAACAGTAAATTATGGCTAACTGTATCAAAGGCTTTTGCTAAATCTAGAAAAATAATAATACAAGGTTTTTTAATATCTCGTGCATCATATAATATTTTTTCTGTTAGATATCAAAAATAAAAAGTGGCATTATAAAAGTCATATTAATTTTGCTCCAGGAATATATGGTTAATGGATTAACTTCCTTTTTTCCGGACATCCTGTATACCCATCGATAAGCCTGGACTACTTACCGATGCTGGCCATCCATCTACTTGTCTAGCCCCATGGTTAGACACCAATATACCTGCAACTCCAGCTTCAGCTGCTAAAATTGCATCTTCAGCTGTCAAAATGCCTTTAAGCACAATTGGTAATTTAGTAAATGTCTTCAGCCAAGCAATATCCCCCCACTCCAGCGAAGCGTCGAATAAGTCTCCTAAGTTATTAAGTGCAGAGCCTGTGTGTTTCCCCTTGATCTTAGTTATTTCTGCGTTGTAGCCTTCGAAGTTGGCAAGCCTAAAATCGTAAATATCGTGATCGATATACAGTGTCACTATTAAGGTCCGCACCACATGGAGCTTTATTTTCTAAGATTTGTTCAAATTAAATAGCGGCAATCGTTTTTGCTTCAAATTAGACTAAAAATTATATATTCAACATGTCAAAAATTACATTTTTTAAATTAAAATGCTGTTAAATGGCATTTCTTTACCGAATTTCGAAAAATGTTTATTAAACAAGTTGTTTCTAGTGAAGTTTTAGGTATATGTACTAACTTTTCGATGTCTAGGACAAAGTTAAATTTGTTGCTATATTTTCAGTTGATTTTATGGATATTGGACTATTCGTTCATAACTCTATATTTTATTTAGTTTTTATGCTTATTTTTTACTGATATGCATTTTTTTTTATCCGATGGACGTCACAATTTAAATTCAATTTTTTTGCCACATGCATCTAGGGTTGTGCCTGGTCAAGTGACCGAGATTTTGACCGATTTTGACCGAAGAAATTTTGACCAGGTCAAATTCGGTCAAAAACGTTTGCAGCCTCTTGTGAGAGAAATTTATCTTCATGGGGCCTTGTCCATAGCCAGTTTCGCTACCGATTGAAAACAACTTGCTCAGGAAAGCTTGTTTATATCAAGTACGACTTAGAGCTGTTAAGTGGCAGTGGAAATAGGAAATTCGGAGGAACCAGCGCTAAATTTCAGTACTAGTACTGAGGATGAAATGAGTGATTCAGATTCTGAAGAACATAAAGGCAATGCCGGGGGTGAGTTCAGTGACAAATATGATGTACCTTTATCTAAGCTATCTACCAAGGCCAGTACTGCCAGCAGTCTCTCATTTCATCATCAATCAGTCACTCACTCATTACTTCAGAAGTAATTTAGTATTGTTAAGTTAATATTATATACATAATATTTATGTGTCATTTTTGTGTTTTTTGTACCTCAGAATGGTTTCTTTATTTTTTGTTAGCAGTTTTTTAATAAAGACACGTTTCTTTGTAATTAGGTACCTACTCATGGCTTCATTTCTTTTGACAAAACTGAGGAATTTGACCGGGGCTTAGTCAATTGACCAGTCAATTGACCACAAAAGATTTTGACGGTCAAATCCCAACCCTACATGCAGCCCATTGCTAGTTATAAAATTTATAATCAAACTGGAAATTATTTTCATTAATTATAAATTAAATATTAAAAAGTCATGATTTCGTCTTTTATGGCTGGATTAATTTTTAAACAACTAGAATTTGGGACATCAAAGAATAGCAGAACACGTTGTTTGATACCGTAACATTTTTTAGCTTTTCCGTAAGTTCGACTGAGTTTTTTATGGTGTAAAATAGACCAACTTTATTAAAAATTATATATAAACATACACCGTAGTTGGTTTATAAGTTATTCAGTTTGATAAAGTAGCATATAGTACTCTGGAACTGCAGTCACTTATTTTCATAAATAAAGTGAAGTGAACAAAGTTCTTCCTAGGAGTGCCTAGCTCTCCATGAATAAGGCCTTTACGAAGGACGTGGTTGGCTTATACTAACCTAGTTAGTGGTACTTACTTCAAATGTGCTGGCAAATTGAACTTATTTCTCATATCTGCAAGCCTCAACCCAAACATGGGTGTATCTACAGTAACCACAACAGCTTTAAACCCTGCCATCTCAGCTCTTCTGACTAGACTTTTGGTTAGTTCTCTAAAAATAAACGGCAAACACAACAAATTTATTTCTATTTCTGGACTTAACACTGTAGACCTACCTATCATTATAAATATAAAGTTGGAACCATTTAATGGCCTGGGGTGAAGCCTCCGCTACCTCTTCTATACTACTAGTGGCTATAGTACTTAATGTATATATTGTTCCCATTGCCTGTGCAGCTAAAAAACAATAGCTTTTTGAATAAATTAATGCTTAGGTCTCAAGGTAAAAATTATTATCCGTATTGGATGTATAAATAAATCAATAAAATAAATAATGTCTTTATTTCCATTGTGATTCAGAACTAAAACATATTAGATATACATTGAGCCTAATGAATAAAAATAGCAATTGCTTTTTCTTATAAAATCGAACTAGTTTCTTGAAAGCCAATGAATAAAAACTAAAGTAATTGCTTTTGCGTCCAGCGATTGCTTAAAAGTGCAGGAATTGCTTCTATAGTTAATACTTTTTCTTAAAAAATAGAAGCGATCGCTATCGTTTGCTTAAAATGTGATGAATAAATTAAGAAATTGCTTTTTCTAATGTACCAATCGCACAATTACTTTTTAAGGTAGGTAGACCCCTGCATCATTTGCTTGGTAGCAGTCAACTTTAATTCTCCGCGGCATACACGTGCGTCGCTCTTGATTTGTGTCTTTAATTATGGCTGAATATATGAACGTCCGTAAAAGAAAAATCTACAGTGTACGTAAAAATTGCAGATATGATGATTTCAGAAAGCTATATCGATTTGACTGCGAAAATGTTGAGTGGTTGGCAAATTATTATTTTTTGACTGATACTGGTAAAAGGCGAGGGGGGCACTGTTGCCTTTAAATAAGATTAAAGTCTTTCTGCGGAAATTGTCGGATCCGGGCTTTCAAAATTGTGTAGGTGAAGAACTCGGTGTTCACCAAAATACTGTCTGTAAGACATACACTTCTGTAATGGATGCAGTTTTGGAGAAGGCCAATATTTTTATTAAATTTCCTACAAGTGCTGAAGCTGGCGAGTTCTTAGATTAATTTGGCTCTTTACTTTAGGCATGAAATGCCCGGCGTATTACTGGCGTATGGATGCATACCTTACAATGCCTTATTTAATTTTAAATTTGTGATCTATATATAGAAAATAAGAGGGGCCCAAGATGGAGCCTTGTAGGACACCATATGATATAGGAAGTGGGCTTTACTGAACACCATGTATTCTATTATTCTCTAATATTCTTTGAAAAGTTGGTGCAGATTAAATGATTCTATATGTTTTTTTTTTCTTTATCTTTTACAGAAAGCATCTACACTACTTTAATATAAAAAACACATATTTTCTTTCTCTCCACCTCATATCTAACATCTTTTACACCTCTTCGACATAGCTGAATCAAACTAAAATGTTTTTATCACACAAACTTGAACTGTTTTCTACAAAGTCCTTCATTTGATATGTCCTGTTTTTCTCTTCATTTCCCGCCCACAGTGGTTTTTTACTGGTCCCTGACCTTTTAGCGTGCTGATATATTTTCCGCCTTTTGACTGCAAAAGTTTTTCACTCCCCATGCGTGCCTTTGAAAGCTCCATTATGGATTAGTTCCACCTTTAATTTTATTATATTTTCTCTTTTGCTAACAACATCAGCTGTTAATTATTTTTGCTTCAATTTCCTGATGATGAGTGTTTCTACACTCGAAACATGTCGATTCTAGCCTAGCTACTGAATTAAAATTGTGGAGAAAGACTTGCTTTTCTTTTCCCTAGATTCTATATGTATTTACTCCGTTATGCTGTTAACTCAGACCAAGCACAGTGCTTAGTCTGAGGCTGCTAATATAAAGAACACCAAACAGCAATGGCGCGTAAAAGATCTCATCTCACCTCGGACATTGGCACACTCTCCCTGTGGATGCGCCATTCTTTGCATGGCGGTTGGTGATATTCCCAATGGCATCGCAACCGTTTCTCCAAGAACTGTTGTCGATAAATCTCGTTTGGCAACGTTCCTTAAACATCTTGGCCGAATCTTGTATCTAAAAACAGAAATGTTTATTATGTATGAAATATGAAATGCTAGGCAGCTTAATTATCCGAGTTGTTATACCTTGAGCCTAAAACTGACAATTTCAATACGTTGTAGTCTATTTTATTTCTGCTTTGATGTTATTTGTTACTTTTCACTCGTCTTTTTGTGAAAATTAAACTCCAAAGGACAGATGTACCTATATAGAAAGTCAAACAGGCACAGGAACAATTGAGGATTACTTTTATAGACTTTAAACTTGCATAGAAACGTACATTTAACCTTTGAAAACTGAACATTTTATACATATTAGGGATGTATAGCTTTGAATACTACTATTCAACTGTTTCATACTGCATGATGTAACCCTAATAAATATTGCTAATACTTAGTAGGTATAGGTACTGAGGTACTGCATAGGTAGGTAGTTAGATAATACCAGGTACTTAGTTGATTTTGTTGTGTCGATAAAATTTTATCAGTTTTTAAAAACAAGAGGATGATAGTAATTGCCTATTATATTGCTTATTTTTATCATGTGATTACTTATTGCTGCTAGGAAATTTGTTGTTGAGGTATAATCTACTCGGTGAAACATTTAACTGGAATAAATTCGGTAACAAGGAATCCATTTATTGTCCATTCCTTGAAAAATCCAACAATATGGTTACCTACCTTTCTTAAGGTTTTTTTTTAATTTTCGTGAATTTTACACCCGCATAAGCCAATTTACGTTAAAATGCCCTATTTAACTATATCGTACAATATAGTTCTGTATCAGTATCGCTCTGTTCGGTGGAATTTCTAGGTTTAATTAATTCATACATAAAACAAAAGTTTTATAATACCAAAAATATAGATTAATCTTCATTATTAAAAAATATATCTATTTCGTTGCATATCGTTAATGCTCCACAGAACCTTTTCATGGACTTGGCGTTTATAAATAGGTACCTTAGGGTAGAATTGATTGAACCATTGAAATTTTAAACCTTATAAACACTTCACTGGAAATCGGTAAGGTACCATCCTTGTTGAAGATTTCTACAGTTATTCCAATCCAGAAAGTCAAGGGTTCAATTAGGGCCAGTGGCGTATTTAGGGGGGGGGGGGGGGGGTCCGAGGGGTCTGGACCCCCCCCCCCCCGTGGACTCAACATTAAAAAAAACTCAGAACAGATCAGATGCCTTGTTGCATTTAATGTAGACAGGGTGAACTGAACCTCGCCCGATAACAAAATGTAATAATTTTCAATTTTACAATTTTTGAATAAAGACCTTTATTATTATTATTATTGTTAAATAAAATTATTAAAAAATTGAAATGATGTTCACTTAGTTTTGTATTTTTTTTGCAAACTAGAACTATTAGCAACACTTTGTTTTTACAAATAATGAAGTAACTGTGTCACAGATAACAAAACAACATGGCCAAACTTGGCAAAAAAAAATGGCAAAAATAACTTGAAAACCAATCATTTTCGGAATCGGTCATATTATGTAGAAATATATATTTTTAAACATAAATATTTAAAAAAATATATATTCCCATTATTGCGTTTATATTTAAAAATTTCTTAATTTCTTCCTTTTTTGGGTTCAGCTATCAAAACATAGAAATTATAAATTTTGATAGTTCAAAATAGGGCGTGGCACCAACAATTTTTTCGCCTGCGGCTCTTTTTTAAAGAAAGAAAGAAAGAAAGAAAAAAAAAAGAAAGAAAGAAAGAAAAAAAGAAAGAAAGAAAGAAAGATAAAACGAAAGGTATAGACCCCCCCCCCCGTGGCAATATTCTAAATACGCCACTGATTAGGGCTGATGATCTGAGACCAATCAATATGCTGGTAACAGTAGAAAAAATGTTGGAAAGGGTTGTATATAAACAGTTATTAGATTTTACTACGGAAAATAACATCTTGGTTGCTACCCAGTCAGGATTCCGAAAAAATCACAGTTGTGAAACTGCAGGTCAGAATATAATATATGATTGGAAATATCTTTTGGATGATAACTATGCTATTGGAGCAGTTTTTCTTGATTTACAGAGTTCGTTTGAAACAATTCTAATAAAAAAATTAAGAAAGTATGGTGTAATTAATAAAGCATTGGATTGGCTAATAAACTATCTAGAAAATAGAAAGCAGGTGACCAAAATTAACAATAGCATATCACGGGAGGTATTGAACAATAACGGTCTACCTCAAGAAAGTACCCTGGGCCCGTTACTATTTTTACTTTATATTAATGATATAACTTCAGTAGTGCACATCTGTTCTATACATTTGTTTGCAGATGATATGTTGATATACTTCTTTTCAAAGGATCTGGATCATCTCATTCGTACCATTAATTTGGAATTAGGAAATCTTCACTTAAACTGAACATAAAAAAAACCAAGTTCATGTTAATTGGTAATGGTAAGTATCAAAGCGAATTTAAGCAGAGGAAGCTAAGTGTAGAAATAGGCGGTAATTCTATTAAAGTGGTGGAAAAAATCAAATATCTTGGATTTTTTATTGACAGCTATCTTAATTTTAAAGAGCATATTTTACACATTATAAACAATGTAACAAGGAATGATAACTTTTTATCTAGGGTCGCTGCATCTTTATCCCAGTGGACAAAAATTACTGTTTTTAATACTTTGGTTTTGCCGCATCTTGTCTTTAGTTCATCTCTATTGTATTTGCCTAACAAAAATGAGATTAATAGGTCACAAAAACTGCAAAATAGGGCGATGCGGATAATTTTGGGGGAAAGAAGAGACACACCTGTGAGAGATATGTTAAATAGACTAAAATGGCTTTCTATTGAAGATTTTCTTAAATTTTGGACACTGGTTCTTATATTTAAAACAAAAAAATGGGTTGACACTAGGATACCTAAAAGAACGGTTACTGACTAACGAATCAGTTCATTCATACCAGACAAGAAACAAAACGAACTTTTACATTACAACAACGAATAAAAGTAGCTCGGAAAATTCAGTTTATCATAAAGGCTTAATCGGTTTTAATTCCCTTCCACAAGACATTCAGAATGCTAGAAACCTTAATATATTTAAGAATAAATTAAAGAAACACTTAAAGGGAGAATGATTCAATAATCTTGATTGTTTTATTCGTGTTATGACATATATATAAATATGTTAACACATTGACGGTTTTATTTTATTGCATTGTCTGTTGTTAGTATGTAGTTTATTTTATTTTTTATTTTAAATCTTGATTGCTTTGTAAATCTTTACTGAAATTGTTATGTATTAGCCAGTTTAAGGTGCTAAATAAATGAATAAATAAATAAATATGTCAAGAAAATCCGAAAATATTTTTTTTCAATATAACCTTTTTCCGACCCATAGGGATAAAATTTTCGAAAATTTTTGTTCCAAGCGAAGAAATTGTCTAACCTTTTTTACTTGATATCTTTTTTCTAGCGGTTTGCGTTGCAAAATTTACCCCCTCCACTTCTACCCCCTAGGGACAAAATTTCCCAAAACATTGAAGTAGTCTTTTTCAGCAGTACAATTAGGTAATAATTAAAAATTATAGACAACCCCCCAAAATAGACTACACCCCTTTTTTCAACACCAAAATGAATTTTCAAAAAAATGACGAATCACGTACCTACATTATTATTTTATTAAAGAAACTTATACTTATACCAATTTTTAAACCTTTACCAGTTTTAGTTTCTGAGAATGTCAACCCCCGTTTTTATTCCCTTGGGGGTTGATTTTGGAAAAATCCCTTCTTAGTGGATTCCTACATTACCAGGAAAATACATCCTCGAAATCTCATGATTCTAGGCTAAGGGGGTTTAGACTGGGCGTTGATGAGTACCTCAGTCAGCCTCATTTTTAGCTACATCTTATTTAATCAAAGCAACGATTTGCAAAAAAAATATCTAAAATATCTTCACTAGACTTACTATAGTTGTGCCTTTTCTTAAGCCTTCGATGACGTTTTAAAGTCCCTTTGTAAAAAAATCAAAGAGACTTTCTGCACTGTTTTTTTTTTTTAATTATTGTTCTATGTGCTTCTTGTATACCACTCACTATCTTATCAAATACGGTAAAATAACTTTTCCACTAACGCAACTGTTTCTGATTAATATGCTTTTAAAAAAAAAATTTGAATGCATAAATTAATAATTACCATCTTTTCAATTATACATTATTCGGCGCGTACATATGTATGCATGTTTATCGATTTTTGAACTATGATCAAAATGAACTTGAACTTTTTGGGTGACCGATTTTGTTTTCGACTTCACAAGTTGTAAAAATAGTTTAGTTTCAAAGAGCAGAGGAATGAACTTGTTTTGTATTTCGAGCTAATTTACTGTATTTTTCCTAAAACATTCACAATAAATAGCGGATGGCCGCTTTACTTTTGTAAAAGGCTTTTAATACATCTTACCGCTGTTGTTGGAATTGCTTGGGTTATGGCTGCCCGGTAGAGTCCTAACAAGGACGAAACGGCTGTCGTGGTCTACCCGCCCCAGGGTATCCATTGTGCTTAGATCCCTCTGTGTATTCCAATATAAAAAACAGTTACACACTTGTCGGATATGTCACAATTATTCGATTTTAATTATTTTTGCGGACACTATATTATCTTCTATGCACAATAAACTTTAGAAGAAATAATATAATATTGACAAGGAAAAAAATGCAATATAAATGAGAAATCATTGTTCACCACCGAAAAACTTGCTATCTTGCATAAACCTTAAAGAGGATGAGACGTTTAGCAAACAATAATCACGAAAGTGACAATTTTATGTCCTTGAGCATGTAAATAAAGCCCAGTATGCACGGGCATGCGCACTGCTAAATTCTCATTTAAAGAATGACAGGTCCGGGCTTTAAAATTTAATTTACAATATACTTACCGACAACTTTAAAAAAATAAAGCTTGGTTAGATACGGCCCTCCCGCCCGCCCTACCCCATTACTGACGTATAATTTTAATGTCTAGATACCTTCAGACTAATCATTTCAAATAAAATGATCGGTTGACACTTGGATTAATATAAACATAGAGGTATTTACTTTTTTCTTATAAATATAAAAAAGTGTCTTTTTAATTTTTTGAAGCAAGGTAAGGTACTGCAAGGAAATTAGGCGTACCTAATTAGAAGCATTGCAGTGCTGCAAATAAAATCTACTAAAATATGCTTCAGTATAATCATCTAATCTAAGAGCTAGGTACGACAATGACTGTTGCGTCAGCTTGAAAAGCTATTCAGATTTTGGGTTCCATCATAAAACTTTTTCAATTAAAAAAAATATGTATACAGGGTGTTTCATTAAGGTCGAAGAGCGGCCATATCTCGGAAACTACTGGGCATAGAAACTCAGGAAAAGAAAAATGATAATAAAAGTGGCCATGAGAAAATTCTGGAAATAATTTTCAAGTTCCGCATTTTGCCGCAAAAGGGGGTAATTGAAAAGTAAATTTTTAAATTTTACATAACTCCGAAAATTCCACATTAAGGTATATGTTTGATAACACCATTTTAAAGCTTGGACAATTATGCATCATTTTGGTCTTATGCTCATTGGCGTACCGACTTTAATAAGAGTGGGGGAAGCTGTTGAAAGTGTAATCATTTAAATCGCTGTAACTTATAAACGACTTATCCGATTTTAGCAAACTAAAGACTGTTTGGAAGAGAAATGTATGCACTTTGACCAATCGTATTTAGTTGTCCATAATAGTTCTCAAAAAAATGCTAGAGTGCGCAATTTGCAATAACAATACATTTTTTGATTTTCCTCCGAAAAAATAAATCATACGGTATAATTATGATACCATAATCGAAAAGTAGATGAAATTTTCTAGAAAAAATATTAAAACCGCAGCTCGATATCTCCGTTCGTTTCTGAGTTATTGCCAAAACAATAATTTTTAACACAAATTGCGCCCTCTAGCAATTTTATTAGAAACTATCTTGTACCATTAGATACGACAATTGAAGGTTCTTCCAAACAAGCTTAAATTTAGTAAAATCGGATAAGTCGTTTAGAAGCGATTTTAATGTTTAAACTTTCAATAGCTTCTCCCACTCTTATCAAGTGAAACTGTAAACATTAAAATCGCTGTAACTTCTAAACGACTTAACCAATTTTACTAAATTTAAGCTTGTTTGGAAGAGAAAGGTGAGTACCTTTAATTGTCGTATCCAATGTACAAGATAGTTTCTAATAAAATTGCTAGAGGGCGCAATTTGTGTTAAAAATTATTGTTTTGGCAATAACTCAGAAACGAACGGAGATATCGAGCTGCGGTTTTAATATTTTTTCTAGCAAATTTCATCTACTTTTCGATTATGGTATCATAATTATACCGTATGATTTATTTTTTCGGAGGAAAATCAAAAAATGTATTGTTATTGCAAATTGCGCCCTCTAGCATTTTTTTTGAGAACTATTATGGACAACGAAATACGATTGGTCAAAGTGCATACATTTCTCTTCCAAACAGTCTTTAGTTTGCTAAAATCGGATAAGTCGTTTATAAGTTACAGCGATTTAAATGATTACACATTTAATAGCTTCCCCCACTCTTATTAAAGTCGGTACGCCAATGAGCATAAGACCAAAATGATGCATAATTGTCCAAGCTTTAAAATGGTGTTATCAAACATATACCTTAATGTGGAATTTTCGGAGTTATGTAAAATTTAAAAATTTACTTTTCAATTACGCCCTCTTGCGGCAAAATGCGGAACTTGAAAATTATTTCCAGAATTTTCTCATGGCCACTTTTATTATCATTTTTCTTTTCCTGAGTTTCTATGCCCAGTAGTTTCCGAGATATGGCCGCTCTTCGACCTTAATGAAACACCCTGTATATTATCTTCCCAAAAAAATCAACTTCCAGTTAAACCGGAACAACTATATTTCCTGCTTTCGAGTTACATCCGGTTTAACCGGAAGTTGATTTTTTTGTGAAGATAATAAAAATTGAAGATAGGGACATGTAAGCCGTTTTGCTCTAAGACGTACTGTTAGAAAGTTATAAGCTGTCAAAGTTCAAAAATGTCACTTTTCGAGAGTCAATATCTCGGAAACTATGAAGTATAGACTAATAATGCATTTAATAAAAAATAATTATAATTTTATGTGGAATTTAAAAATGTAAAAATATACTGGGTGTTATATTTAAAAATATAAAATTCGTTCGAATTCCAGACAAACTAAAAAGCTGGCAACAACGCCAATATCGTCATTCGGTGCGTTAGATCCTCTTACACAACTGTACCGAATTTGGTTTAAATCGGCCAGTAAATTGTGATGTTATTAAGCCGTTTCCAGACTTTATACACACACTGTATGTATATAATAAGAAGTAAGTATAAGTATAGAGTAGAGTTAATAAAAATTGTAAGGAAAGTAATGGGGGTTTCGAAAATAAAATAAAATATATGGTGTTGCATTTAAAAAATCGAAGTTACTATTATTTTTGTGTGGAAGCGGCAACACTGTATTGTTAAACATATTTTAGGTTGGTAGAGCATGTCCGTTTATGTACGCGACCAAATTTTCAGAACGATTCCTTTACTGGTTCGTCAGAAACGTCTAAGGTACCATCGACCGTGAGACACCCTGTATATAGCCTATGTTCACGTACTACGAAGCTACAGCCCCCTAAAGGAGGTACTCTGAAAATAGGTTTTTCTTGATATTTTCGAAACCTTTATAGATACTTACAAATTTAAAATTTAGATATTTTGGTAAACTTTGTACGCGGAATAAAACTGTGGTTTTAAAAATGTCAATATTTAAGAAATGTGGCCAGAAATAGAGGATAGTGAGGTAAAAATGGACATACGCTAACATTTAATTTTTTTTATGTCAGATTAGAAACAGCTGACATATTTTACAGAAAATAAATAATTTTAAATTATAAAGGTTACACAATAAATTAGGATTTCTGCTATGGAATGTGCTCAATATGCGCACCCCGTTCAGCTACACACTTTCCCAATTTAGTGATGCAAACTTTTTGAACTTTAAAAGGCATCCCAGGATTATTTCTAATTGCAGCGGAGTGAAACAATATCATGTCTAACAATTATTCTCTTGTTGTTACAGGAGTTAAATAAACTCTACTAGCTAATAACATAAAATTAGGGATATTCTCAAATGCAAGGTAATTTTAAAATAAATTTATCTAGAAAACGGGGCGCATCTAATCATAAAATCGCCACAGTGGATCTTTTCCCGTGCGTCATCACTTTCACGTCATCAAAATCGTATAAATCAAATCAAAATTACGAGACGAAAAAAGTCAAAACTAAGTCTAAGTTCATAAAATGGACGTGCCTGCCGTTTAACGTACCTACATAATATCCCGAAAAATTATTATTTATTTTAAGTTTTGCCCGGCATTCTCTATTATCTAAAAGAAATTAACAAACAAATGTTAATACATGTAATACTATTTTTAAAGCTTAAAATCTATAAAAATTTGGTGTTTTATTGACTATTAAAATCGCAAAAGTCAAATTTTTGACATCCTTTCATTTAAGGGAATTTAGCCACTGCCGTAAACTTTTCAAAGAACTTTCACGGTTAGAATATTTAAAATAAATAAATTAGGTATTATAAAAATCCATAAATACTTACCGCCAAAACAGATGGTGGATATAATTAGCTCTAAAAAGAACTATTTTTAGAAAAAGGAACAGTTTTAAGGCACACAAATTTACAAAATACGAATTAGATTGGCAGATCAAAATAAGGTTGACAATGACGTTCTAAAATACAACGGTAGTCAACTAAACAAATAAAAAAAGTAATTAATTGACGTTTCTAGTTTTATTCTTGTCTAGCATGTTATATTATTGCGGAATCTTGGAGACGTTATTTTATGCTTTTATTCAAACTTTGTTACTGGTAATAAATAAGGATGCAGAGTTATTAACCACGTTGAGTCCTGATCGTTGATTAATGACGCACGGAAAAAGATCCACTGTGGCGACTTTATCTTACCAATCAACAGGTTTTTCTAAGTTGTCACAAAAAAGTATAAATGTTGGCGTAAAAATAAATTATGTCTATTTTTACCCCACTATTCGCTATTTCTTGCCATATTTCTTACATCGACATTTTTAAAACCAAACAAAATATCTAAATTTTAAATTTGTATGTGAAAGAGATATTGCGAAAACATTAAAAAAAAAAAACATGCATCTTCAGAGTACCCCACTTTAGGGGCTGTAGCATCGCAGTAAGTGGACATAGGACACAATTGTATATGAAATTCTTACTTTATTTTCAACCAATCTAATTAATCCCAAATTATTGACCGTACCTTTTAGGACCCTGTAGATAAGCGGTACTTACTTGGAAAAAGCGGTCCTGTTATTTTCCAGCGTCTCCTGCCGGCCGGCGCCACTTCGGTAATAATCCAGAGCGTTTCTGGGCAACACCTTGAAAGCGTGCTCTTCAAAATCCTTCACGCACACCAGATCGTTCATTTTACAAAAATTTTCTTACCAATGTCAAAACCTAAAGAAATTCAATGTTTTAAATATTGTTGACCTATTCTATGGTCAGCAATATTGTTATTAATAAGAACGATAAGATATTATTTCTGACTTATCATTTTTTCACGATTTCCAGGGTCGGCTTTAAGATAATTAAATACACTTTTATAATTTTTACATTGTTTGCAGTAACGACTTGTGCTTTAGAAATGTGGAGGTTGCACCATTTGGTCCACTGGCGGATCCAGGGGGGGGGGGAGGGCCCCACCATGTAAGACCTCAAAAAAAAATGATAGCTAAAAAAAAATAAAGCAAAAGAACATTCCATCCAAAACAAAATTTAAAAAATGTGTGAAACTAGATGGGTGGAAAAACACGAAGCTATTATTGACTTCTTGGAAATGTTAGCTACTTTAATCGACTTCTTAGATGATACGGAACAAAATTGCAATAGTGTATCATCCTCCAAAGCTAGTACCCTTTAGCAGCCATTATACAACATCTGATTTCTTGTAATCAGTGATTGTATTAAATTATTAATACCTCTATCTACTCAACCACAAAGTGTCCTACTCGATATTAACATAGCAAAGCATATGCAATTTCTAATTTAGTCTTAAAGGCATTGGAAGAAATAAGATCTGATAGTGATAATTATTTTCACTTGATTTTTGAAAAAATTTGTTCCACAGCCCAAATTTTAAATATCGAAATTAAGTTGCCCAGAACTACTAAGAAACAGACAAATCGTGCAAATTATGAAGTCGCTAATACAGAGCAATATTATAAATTGTCTATGCTTTTACCATTTTTATATTAATTAATTTCTGAATTAAAATTTAGATTTTCTGAAAAACATTCCAATGTAACGGAATTATGGAACATTGTTCCTACCTACCTTGATAAACTCAACCAAGAAACATTTTTGGCTGCTATAAAATTTTATCAGAATCATATCTCTTCTTCTGTGGCAAAGTTAGAAGGTGAGTTACAGTAATGGAAGCTATATTGGGAACAGAAAGGCCAAAAACCTACCAATATAATTGACACAATAAATTATAAAAACTGATTCATACTTTCCGAATATTAAAAAAATATTAGCAACAATTCCGGTAACCAGTTGTACACCAGAAAGATCATTTTCTTCCTTAAGATTGTTAAAATCTTATTTACACTCAACAATGGCCGCAACTAGGTTAAATGGTCTTGCCTTACTTTATATCCATAGAAATTAAATTGTGTCACCAGAAGTTTTAGACCAATTTTCCAAAAACACCGTAGAAGACTTTAGTTACGAAATATGCTGTCTTCTGATGAAGGGTAATGCACTAATACCATTTTGGTCGTTTCTGTACATTGCCCGCGGCCCGCCCTCGCGCTATTTACGAATTTTCTGTTAATAATGTAAAATAGGTTATTCGATTACTTTAGTTTTAGGTGTACCTAACTAAACCTAATTTGTTTGTCCGAGTTAATTAGTTTATTTTTATTTATAGCAATACGAGTATACTTTATGTTGTTAATTTTGTGTCATTGTATCTCATACCATTAACCATATCTTTATTTATACCTATGGTTGACCCCCCTCCCCCAATAAAAAAAAGGTCAAATCTGCCCTTGCCTTGCACCTAAATATATTTCTTTAATTTTTGTTGGGTGCCCCCTCAAATTTATTTCTGGATCCGCCAGTGATTTGGTCTAAGGTTGTACCCAGAAGATATCGGGTGATGCAATCGCCAGATTGGAAATCCATTATAAATTTTGTTAATCTCAAATATTGACTCCCCCATTAACTTTACATTAAAATTGTATAAGACTTTTTTGAAGTTCCTTTGCATGATTGACTCGTACACCAAAATTTATTATTTTCTAATGAGCCAATAATAAGAGTTATACAGGGAGTCCGGAAAAAGGAGGTCAATCTAACTTTACCTTTCAAAATATCTTTATTCCAAACTAACTTTTACAGTTCATTACATGGAAAGTGACAACATAATATAGAAAATAATAACCATTAAAAAAAATAACAATAAAAGAAATCGAAGTTAATCCAATTTATTTCATTAATAAAATCAATCTAAAAAAAAATAGTATAAATAATTTAATTTGGTAAATATCTCTTTAATTGTTTTTTAAAAGTTGCCAATTTTTTAATTTTTCTGATATTTTTTGGAAGATTGTTATATTTTATTATTCCGTCATATAAAAGCAATTTTTTTCCGAAATTACTTTTTACTGGTATAGTTAGATAATTTATATAACGTCTGGTGTTATGATCATGTAATGTCTTATTCTCCTGAAGTGTTATGTTTGATTTTTTTGCTTTTAAAATAATATAGAATTAGAATACAAATTTTTAATTTATAAATGTTTTGAACGTGTAAATACCCTTTCGGTCTATATATATTTACAGTTGGTTCTAAATGTGGTAATTTGTGTATATGTCGTAGGCTGATAGTGAAATCCGTCATTTCATGGTACGCCTAGTAATATCATGAAGCGTGGCTAAAAGGTATATTGCAACTGGTTTGTTCGTTGTTCCCCAGAGCATTTTTTTCAATTTTTTCAACTAATATTATTTTATAAAAATAAAATTTAAATTAAATTAAAAAAAAATTGAAAAAAATGCTCTGGGTAACAACGAACAAACCAGTTGCAAATATACCTTTTAGCGTGCAGCATGATATGCCTAGGCTTTTCATGAAATGACTGATTTCACTATCAGCCTACGACATATACATTTAATAACTTTATTTTGCCATTTTTGTAATGGTTTTAAGTTTGATAAACAAGCAGATCCCCATGCAGAAGCTAAGTATTGTAATTTTGAATACATTAATGAAAAATATATATTTTTTAAGTATTTCAAAGGAATGAAATATCTAGCTCTGTACAAAACAGATACCAAAGGAGATATCGAGTTGATAATATACTGGATATGGCATTTCCACTTTAAATTTTCGTCTAAATTTAATCCTAAAAATGTTGTCGTTTTAGAATATTTTCATTATTAAATGTTAAGGGGCTAATGATGGAATTTATTTTATTTCTAGTTATAAACATAAAAGAAGATTTTGTAAAATTTAACGTAAGTTCATTTGATTGAAGACAAGAAAGAAGTATTTTTAAATCATTATTAATATCAAAATACATTTCTGCAAGAGTTTCAGCAAAATAATTAATTGAATGATCAAAGAGTTTTGGACTTCCATTGTCTTTATTTGTTTTAAATCACAACGTTTCAACTGGTAAGTATCTCCAGTCGTCTTCAGGTGAATACTAAATAAGTGAAGTAACTACAAGACTATTATTTATACTAGCTAGGTGCACTCAGCAGTGAAGTATAACTGAGGTGGGTGCAGTCATGCGTTCAGTTGGCACGCGATCTTATCCTAGGATTACATCTATCTAACAAAGGTTTCCAGATATTTCTTATAATGATGGTTTACTAAAGCAGCCTGGGCTCTGGTGTTTAGCAGCAGCTTCCTTAAACTTTCTTTTCCTCCAGTGTGGTTCCTTATGTAGGATTTCAGCTTCTGACCACATAATGGCGTACAGATAAAAACCTGAAGTAGATACTAAACCAGTTAAATAAAATTCTGTTATTGTCATAAGAACATGAAATTTGGTACTTGTGTATAACTTAATATGCACTTTAAAAATATAAAAAAACTAGGGTTGTTATTTAAAAATATTATCGATCTCGTTATTTTCCCTTATTTGGGACACACTGAATAAATATTTTTTTTTATAAAAATACTACAATTAAAAATGTTAATACCCGTGTCCAAGCTTTTTTCCAAAAAAAGACCTGTGCTGGATTTACTGAATGCCAATGTGAGCATGTTTCCTGTTACAGTTAAGCCTGTCACAACCAATGGTTATTTTTACTGCATACTGCATAATATTTTATAATTTATATTTTGGTTTGCACAAAAGAATAAACCATCCGTACGTTACCAATAGATATCGTAGTCCAACTCTGTACTTTGGTCATATTACTACAGCATGGGCTAGTTCAGATAAACTTATTGCAGAAACCAAATTGCTAAATTGTAAAATGGACTCACCAATATAACTAATAAGAAGTTTGGGTTTCCAGAAAATAATTTTGAAGGGGGTAACATCAGGGACTTAAATTTTAGCAGGTATAAGTACCTGCTAAGGCTAAAACTATAGCATTGGGGATGCGGCAGTGTCTACCATCGCTTTTACTCGCGATATGCATGGATACCATTTACTCTAAACCTATCGAATTTATTTATTATATACCGTGCGAGCAAAAATTATTTGCATCAAAGAGGGCCTTGCATCTAAGGACGTAATGCTTAGCCGTAGAGCTTAATACCTGTTGGGTGTCAGTAACTACCTGAATTAACAATCAATCAGTTATTCCGCCATCTTTGACAATCGTTACAAGTAATTTGATTCATCGCTAATTTTTCCATGCAATTTCTTAAACAATTCACACAATGAGCTTTACGAAACAGCACAAAACATTCATGGTTGAAGCGTATTTTCGAAACGGGGTTAGAGTAAATGGTGAGTGGCAATACAATCCGGGTTTGTGCATGGACGATTTTCACGAACATTTCCCTAACGTTGCTTTTATTGCTGGGGATTTTTATCATTGCCTGAAAAGAACCGTGGCTGTGTTTAGGGAAACAGGTTCTATACAACACAAAAAAGGAACAGGAAGACCATCTGTAAGAACAGAAGAACTTGCAAACGTTCGTGAAATAATGCAAAATACGCCAACAAATTGTATAAGACGCCTGTCCCTAGAAGTGGGAAGATCTTATAGAACATGCAGGACTATTCTTAAGAAGCAGCTAAATTTATTTCCTTATAAAGTGCAAGTACTCCAAGAAACAAAAGCCGCAGGAATTACTCTCAATGGTTTACCCAAAATTTATTGAAAAGAAATGATTTATTAGAACTGACATTTTTTTCGGATGAAGCCTGCATGGTTTCACCTTTCCGGTTATGTGAATTCTCAGAATACACGCCACGCCGCATGTGGAGTAGTGAAAATCCCCATTTTTTTGTAGAGTCCACATTGCACCCTCAAAAAATTGGTGTCTGGTTAGCTGTTTCCCGAAGAAGAATTGTTGGTCCTATTTTTTTCCATGACACAGTTATAGCACAGCGATATAGAGACAATATTTTGAATCCATTTGTGGAGCAATTACTTGACGACGAACTACGTTTTGGATATTTTCAACAGGACCGTGCAATGGCCATACAGCCGCCGAAACTATTAACTACTTACGCAATTTTTTCGCCGACAGTTTTCGATCAGACATTGAACCTAGATCACCTTGTTTAACGGTTATGGATTACTTCGTTTTTCCTCATTTGATGAACATTATTTTTAAAACACCAGTTGCAAATTTAGAACAATTACAAGAAAGGATTATCCAAGAATGTGGTAACATTTCTCCAGAGATGCTGGTCAACACTTTCGAAAATATGAAGACGTGTGAATTTATGCTTGGAGCATGGCGGTGGCCAATTTCAGCAATTTATGTAATTATTTTGCTTTTTCTTTCTGTATATTCTTACTTTGTTAATTTTGTAAACAAAAAATAAATTTTATTTGTCTACTTATTTTATTACTCATTAGTTTGGCATATCATGTCATAATATGAATTTGACAAAATTTTAACCTAGATTTGGTTAGATACTTATATCGTCCCCATATCGTTGTGATCTAAACCAAGCCCTACGTTTTTTAATCCAAGCCCTCTTTAATGCGAATTGGCGTTATTTTCAAATATAAAATTTCTAAAATTTGATGTTACAATTTTTGGCTCTGTACTGCTATAAATATAGAAATAGCTTTATATGTAAGCATTTTTTGATATATTGAATATTGGAAGTGAAAAATTACTGGTGTTCAATCCCCTAAAGTTAGTGGACAAAGGATATAGTTTTTTATTCACACCCAGTATTATATTGTGGATAATAAGAAGCTATAACATTTAATTATTATTAATTATTAAGTACATCATGTTAGGTGGCATGTCGAAAATTCAGATAGCTTTAGATAAGAAGGAACAATTTTTCTTATCTGCTAGTTAGTTTATAGTATATAGCGATTTGCATAAAAGTTAGGGTAATTTTAATGATAAGATGTACGCTTAAGCTTTTTTATGTTAATTAAAATTTAATATTCATTTATCTATACAAATTTTATACAGTGACCGACAAAAGTGAGCAACATGACCGAAAAAACGTTTCCATGAGATTCTGCACTTAGATTGATCGGCCTGAAGTACTGGCAGGTGAAATCCTAATTTAGGTATTAAGTCAAGTCAAGTATTAAGTCGGATTTAGCTTTTTGGCATGGGGAATAACGCTTCAATGCTGAGAGAGAGGGGAAGTTGAGGTAAACAATACAAAAACAGCGATAGAAAAAAAGCTCTAAATTTTTTTTTCAAGCAATTAAGAGCAGTTATGTTGCATTTAGGTAAAAAGGTGTAACAAACTATAACTATTGAATAGAATTTGTTAATATTTGAAATTTAGCTTCGAAAGTTGATACTGTATCACCTTCATTTTATCAATTTTGGAAAAAAATCGTTTTAAATTGTTTTTTAATTAAAAAAATGAAGATGGTTATGTCTTATCAAATTTCGAAGCTTAATTCAAAATTTTAACAAATTCTATCCAATAGTTTTCTTGTCGTTTGTCACACCTTCTTACCTAAATTGGGCAAGTGATAACTGCTCTTAAGAGAGTTGATTAAAAAACTATAGAATTTTCTGTATTTCAGTTAGGTAAGTATAGCGCCCTTACTAGTAGATCCGAATAAGTATAGCGGGAATGAGGGCAGGCAATGAAATGACACAATTGTGTTTATCCCAGCGTTTCGTTTTATATAAAAACTTCCTCAAGGGTAAATAAAAAGGTCGTTAAGCCTGTGAAATATGACAACACATTTTCTTGAAAACACATTGGATACATGTATAGATCCGAACTGTCAGTACTAATTTTAAAATTAGTCAGCAAAATTTTAAAAAACTTGCTATTGACAGTTTGGATATAATAATAATAAATTTTTTTAAAATTTAATAATATAATAAATATGTTTATGTTGTAGTCTATAAACTTATTCTTTAGCTGGGCTTGTTAGGGGCAAATCTTATTTTTTGTTTTAGTATGTAAAATCATAAATCATAAATACTATGCATTAAAAATCAAGTTTTAAAGTATAAATGCTAATTTATTGTATAAACGCAGTTTTTTTTTTTGAAGAAATATATTACCTATAATAAAATTATTAATTTATAATTTTTAAGTAAAAAATATTAAGTACCGGGTGTCTCACTAAGAATAGCTCTCGGCCGTATCTCAGAAAGGGTTAGTCGTATGGCTTGCGGAAAAACTTTTTTTTAGTAAAAGTGGCCATGAGAAATTGCTGGAAATAATTTTTAAATTCCTCATTTCGCCGCAAGAGGGCACAATTAATTTTTTTTTTTAATTCTAAATTTCTCCGAAAATTCCTATATTAAGGTATAACTCTGATTACATCATCGAAAAGCTTAGACAATTCTGCATCATTTTCGTTTAAGGCTCGTTGGCGTACCGACCTTGATGGGTGGGGGAAGCTATTGAATGTGTAAACATTAAAATCGCTGTAACTTCTAAACGACTTATCCGATTTTACTAAATTTAAGCTTGTTTGGAAAGGAAAGGTAAGTAAGTTCAATTGCCGTATCCAATGATACATGATAACAGTTTTTTCGATTTTATCCCGAAAATTCAAATCATACGGTATAACTGTGACATCATAATCGGAAAGTAGATGAAATTTGCAAGAAAAAATGTGAAGACTGCAGGTCGATATATTATTTGTTCGTTTCAGAGTTATTGCCAAAATAATAATTTTTAATACAAATTGCGCCCTTTAGGAATTTTAGTATAAACTATCGTGTACCATTGGATACGACAAGTGAAGGTACTTCCAAACAAGCTTAAATTTAGTAAAATCGGATAAGTCGTTTAGAAGTTACAGCGATTTTAATGTTAACACTTTCACTTGATAAGAGTGGGAGAAGCTATTGAAAGTGTAAACATTAAAATCGCTGTAACTTCTAAACGACTTATCCGATTTTGCTAAATTTAAGCTTGTTTGGAAGTACCTTCAATTGTCGTATCCAATGGTACACGATAGTTTCTAATAAAATTGCTAGAGGGCGCTATTTGCATTAATAATTATTACTTTGGCGATAACTCTGAAACGAACAAGGATAGCGAACAGCGGTCTTCACATCTTTTCTTGCAAATTTCATCTACTTTCCGATTATGATGTCATAGTTATACCGTATGATTTGAATTTTCGGGATAAATTCGAAAAAACTGTTATTATTACAAATTGCGCCCTCTAGCAAATTTATTAAACACTATCGTGTACTGTTGGATACGGCAATTGAAGATGCTTATTTTCCCCTTCCAAACAAGCTTAAATTTAGTAAAATCGGATAAGTCGTTTAGAAGTTACAGCGATTTTAATGTTTACACTTTCAATAGCTTCTCCCACTCTTATCAAGGTCGGTACGCCAACGAGCCTTAAAACAAAATTATGCAGAATTGTCTAAGCTTTCCAATGATGTAATCAGAGTTATACCTTAATATGGGAATTTTCGGAGAAATTTAGAATTAAAATTTTTTTTTTAAATGTGCCCTCTTGCGGCGAAATGAGGAACTTAAAAATAATTTCCAGCAATTTCTCATGGCCACTTTTACTAAAAAAAAAATTTTTCCGCAAGCCATACGACTAACCCTTTCTGAGATACGGCCGAGAACTATTCTTAGTGGGACACCCGGTACTTATATAAATTATTCAGAACAATATTAAATAATTAAAGCATTTCTAAAAATATTTTCAAATTGTCTGTTTTTAATATCCATGTTTTTATTTCGACTTTAAATTTTTTTAATGAAATCAATTTTTTAATTTTTGTTGCTAAGTAATCGTTTAAATGAAAACATAAATATTTGAAATTTTTTTGTTGACTTATTTATTTTAGGTTTTATGGTCATTTCATTTTTATGACGTATATTATGATTATGGTTTTTAAATTGTATTTTAAATATAATATATAGATTTGATGTATCCAATGTTTTTACGAGAAAATGAGTGTTGTCATATTCCACAATATGAATATCCAGGGTTAAAGACCTTTTTATTGACCCTTTCACTGCTCAAGACGAGATAACTCGGTTACGGGTAAATTGCTCGAGACGAGATAAATCGCATTTCAAAATTAAATAGGATCTGACTGATCTAGCCAAATATACTCGGAAACGTAGTTCGCACATGTCAATTGGCGGAAAAAATTTGCTCCATGGCAACATTGCTGCACAGCTGTATCGTTAATCGTAATCAGGTGTTTACGAAGCAGTAGTACATCACTACAGCAGTACGTTAAGGCCTGTTCAGTAGTCTACTCGCAAACGCCAAAAAAAACCCGTACTGGGAGAACCACGAAAAAAAAGCTTTGCGCAGGGAAAGGGTTAAGAATGTTTTATATAAAACGAAACATTGGGATAAATACAATTGTGTCATTTCATTGCCTGCCCTCATTCCCGCTATACTAATATATGAATTTAAGTTTTTCTGAAAATTGCAATTTTGTAGTTTATTCATCAAATCTTAAATATCAGCAAAATTTAAATAACGTAAATCTACTGATATTATTTATGTAACAAGTAATTTCTTAAGGTGGGATTAACGACGCCATTTTCTATCGTCAATTCGCTTTGCCGAACTTTTGCCGATTCGCATGCGCAATGCAGTGCTGTGTTGCTCAGACTAGTTATTTTTATGCTTTTGACGTACGAAAAAGAAAGACAGACATATTTTGAAGCTGGAAGAGCAACAATTAGGTGTTTTGTGCAAAACACAACCTTTCCTGTTAAAACAAACAAATATTCTCTAAAATTCTGAGGATAGATGACATCTAAATAGACTAGAAAATATCGTGTTACCAGTAAAAATTGTGGTTGTTAGTTCAGTTCTGAAAATCGACGTGATTACTTTCAAGGATTTTAAGGTAAATTGTGGCAATTTTAGTGGTTTCAAAAATTTCCTTTTTGTTTGTGCATTTATTTAAAAAAAAACACCCGCATACTAGCTAGCATTAGTCAGTGCCTCCTGGAACAGCCCTTCCAAAATTAGATAGTAATTATTTTTATTTAATAATTGCAAGGTTCCGGAAGTTACTCCGGCATTTAAACCCTTTATAAGCTTTCATACATGATTGATCTTGAGAATGGTGCCCTTAAAGGTATATGTATCTATGACACTTCATCACTCGACAGTTCATCACGGACACTTCATCACGGCGACATCCCATCGCTACAACACTTCATCACGGCGACATTCTATCACTACGACACTTTATCACATCCCATTTTATCACTACGCCAATTCACCACACACAATTTCATCACATCATAGGATATGTATAGGTATATACACTGCGTTTTTTTTAACGCGGGCCATAGGGATTTACATGGTAAATCTTTAAGCCTATATGTTAGGCACATTTATATGAAACAAATAATATTAAAACTTGAGAATAGATCAAATATGAGATGGGAGAAAGAAGTTAACATACAATCTGTGCCAAAAATCTCCAAATGATACCCAAAAAAGCTATTTTTATTTTTTTTAAATTACACTTTTTTACCCCCTTGTAATTTATGTAATTAACTACCTTAGATAAAGAAAAATATTGACGGCTGTCAGTATTATCCTGACTTTCATGAAATTAGTTTTGTAATTTATCATGTCTTGCTACACCGTAAAAGAACCTATTGAAATGGTTTCAAACTGCATAAGAGGAATGTCATAATATGTCTGCTTTAGAATTAAGAAAATTAATACATTTTAAACCACTTAAAATAAAACATATTTAATACAAACTAAATAATCATCAACATTGTATAATTTCGGTACAACTTGCCAAATATTATAAAAATGTCACATACCAGTTTATGTCAAATATACCTGGGTAAACTTAATATACAGGGCTGGGTAAAACAGAGTGATATTATAACTTAAAATGGTATTTTTCAATATTTTGCCTTAGTAAAGTAATACAAACATGGTACTAAATTGGATATGAGACCACAAGAAATATTTGTGTAAAATTTCAACTCGTAGTTCTCAATAGAAATGTGCCTAACATAGACTTAAAGATTTACGATGTAAATCCCTATGGCCCGCGTTAAGAAAAACGCACTGTATATGAGACGAAACATAAAAATATGTCCATATTTAAATATTAATCTCAAAAATTAAAGGCACAGCGATTTAGTGGATATTTCAAGAAAAAAATGTGTAAATAATAATAAAAATAATAATACACGTCTTTTATTCAATAAATTGACACAATTATATAAGTATTAATAACGGAATAGTCATATCATATGCTGACGACACGTGGTGAGATGGTAATCAAGTCCGCTATGGATGGTATCAAAAAAATGAATATCAGTTATTCGAGATACTGTATAATTGCGTGGGATGGGATCTACAAAAACTCGCTAAAATCACTAGATGTTGTTCAAAATTATATCCTAAAAATTATCTATAAAAAAAACGCTACTCCAAACATTTACTCTACAATTCAGAAATCCTAAATGTTCGATCACTATTATCAACTGCTGTATTAACACAAAACCTGAATGTAACTATATTTGTCCGAAAAAGAAAACCGACTTTAAGATGAGGTAGAAAAATTAAATTTTTACCTATTTAGATGACGCTGCCAGTACGTAGGAACAAATCTGACATTCACTAGTTATAGAATTATTTAATATGCAATATATTTCTTGACAAAATGGTGGACTTTGACCGGCACGGCGCGGTACATGTATAAAGTACCGTGCGAGCAAAAATGATTTGCATCAAAGAGGGCTTGGATTAAAAAACGTAGGGCTTGGTTTAGATCACAATGATATGAGGACGATATATCTAACCAAATCTAGGTTAACATTTGGTCAAATTCATATTATGACATGAGATGCCAAACTAATGAGTAATAAAATAAGTAAACTAATACAAATTTATTTTTGTTGTTTACAAAATGAACAAAGTAAGAATATACAGAAAAAAAAGAAAAATAATTACATTGCTTAATAATTGCTTCTTAAGAATAGTCCTGCATGTTCCATAAGATCTTCCCACTTCTTGGGACAGGCGACTTATACAATTTGTTGGCTTATTTTGCATTATTTCACGAACGTTTGCAACAAGTTCTTCTGTTCTTACAGATGGTCTTCCTGCTCCTTTTTTGTGTTGTATAGAACCTGTTTCCCTAAATACAGCCACGGTTCTTTTTAGGCAATGATAAAAATCCCCAGCAATAAAAGAAACGTTAGGAAAATTTTCGTGAAAATCGTCCATGCACAAACCCGGATTGTATTGCCACTCACCATTTTCTCTAACCCCGTTTCGAAAATACGCTTCAACCATGAATGTTTTGTGCTGTTCCGTAAAGCCCATTGTGTGAATTGTTCAAGAAATTGGAAAAATTAGCGATGAATCAAATTACTTGTAACGATTGTCAAAGGAATAATTAATTGATTGTTAATTCAGGTAGTTACTGACACCCAATACGTGTTAAGGTCTACGGCTAAGCATTACCTCCTTAGATGCAAGGCCCTCTTTGATGCAAGAAATTTTTGCTCGCACGGTATGTGGATTGTCCATATCGCGCTCGTATTCACGTTTGTTGTACTAATGATACTATTAGTACAGTACAGAGAAAGGTAGGTAGTTTTTAAACCATGAAAGTTTCCTATTGTACAATGGGGATAATAATAACACTTAACTTCTATAAAAAAATATAGGTTTTATTAAAACATCGAAGAAATTGTACAAAATATGACACTGAAACCAGCAATGACTTCCACTGAACTTCTGAAACTTCATAACTTAACTGCACAAAAAAAAAATAAGTAGGTATATTTAAGTCTATTCGTTTAATTACAATGTTGTTTGGAACCTAAGCAATAAAAAATACAATCTATTTGGACGTTTTCGAAGGAGGACACAAATAAACTGATATGATAAATAATGAGTATCTTACAATGTATAACATCAATTATTTTATTTAGAACCAAATTAATTTGAGACTTTTCTATTTAAACCGTCTGACCTGTTTTTGACCTGGTCAGCAATGGCGTCCAGAAAATCTTGGGTATTCAAGAACATCCCATCTTTAACTTTGTCAAAGCCTCCAGCTATCGAGGCTGCAAGATCTTTAGTGTATTTGCCTGATTCAACCGTTTCTATGCAGGCTTTTTCTAAGTCATGTGCGAATTTGACTACGTCAGGTGTGCCGTCGAGTTTACCGCGGTGTTCGATTCCTCGGGTCCATGCGAAGATTGAGGCGATGGGGTTGGTGGAGGTTGGTAGCCCTTTCTGATGCATTCTAAAATATTGAAAAGTGTGGTGCAGACAAAATATGTTAAACTTGATGGTAAATGATTTTATTGGACATATTATTATTATTATTTTATCCTCCAACCATATACATACAAATATAAAAAATAAATATTACTTATACAGTATAGTCAAAGCAAATCAATTAAATTCCACCAGCGCCGAGGCACTTCGTCCAGCAAATTCTATGACGCCCGCTGCAAAAGTTGCGTTCAAAACAAAAACCTTAAGTAGAGACCCAAAATCGTTTACATTTTTACCCGATCCCCCATCATTCCATCCTTTTCTTCCATTTCATACATACCGGGTGTTTCAATAAAAACTCTCAGGCCAATTATTTCGAAAACTAAAAGTGAAATGTGTTTGAATAATACAAGATGTAGGTGGCTCCACGGTGCAAAGAATTTTTTCGATGACAGGAACTTTTAAATGTTGTGGTTCTTAAAGATAAATAATTTTTGATCAAATTATGTCCCATAAAAATTTTTGATAAATCCAACATAAACGGAGATATTTGCGGTTCAGTTTTTTTTTTCTAATAATTTTAACGAGTATTTTAATTATAAATATTTTTAATATCCTTTAGCAGATTTTAATTTAATTTTGGTATTAATAATTTTAGTGATAAGACGCTCGTGTAGCACTAAATTATTTCGTCCAATGGTCTCAGGGGGCGCCTTAACAAATAATATTGGCATAAAATAAGACGCCACTGACTTTTTGGTAATTTTTATATTTTTTTCGGAATAAGCAACTAAAAATATCCTAAAATAATTAACATAATTAACACTCAGTGTCAGTGTCAGAATTTGCAGTTTCCACATTTTAAAAATTAAAATGGTTCACCATACAAATTGAACATGGTTTTATGGAGAATGCCATCAAAATGCTTCAGAAGCTGTGCGCTGCTATCGAGCTCGTTTTCCAGATAGACCAACGCCCGATCGCAAATCTCTTTTAGCTTTGTGTATCAACTTAGCTGCATATGGTAGCTTTAAAAAGGGAAAAAGGAAGAGGGTTACGAAAAAAATTATTTCTGTTTTCCAAAGATATGTAATAAAATTGTTTTTATGTTTATTTCTCGAAAACGAAGCAAGATATGAAAACAATTTAACAGATAAGAAAAGGATATTTTTAGTTGCTTAATCCGAAAAAAATATAAAAATTACCAAAAACTCAGTGGCGTCTAATCTTTTGCCAATATTATTTGTTAAGGCGCCCCTTCTGAGACGTCACTGGACGTAATAATTTAGCGCTACACGCAGTGGCGGATTTACAAATTTGCCGCTAGTAGGGTATTCAATTTTTGCCGCCCCTATACCAGTGACGGCTCGTGAGTTGTGAAACAGGTGAAGTGGTCGGGAAAGAAAAAACCCGCTGCAGGCGAAATGCGAAATTTTTTTAAGACCACGCCCAAATTTGGTCAATAATTTTTAGTAAATATTTTAAAAATTTATGATTACCTACTTATTTTATTGAAAATGAAATTTCTTTCTGCAAAGCCGCAGTTAAGTTCCAACTACCTTTTTTTTATCCCCATTAACAGACACGGCCAACAATAAAGTTTATTTAAAAAAATACTACCCGTCGACCATGAATAAAGATTGCACCATTTATTTCTGTAAGACAAAAAAAAAATTTTGGGCCAAATTTGCCGCCCCCTAAAACCTGCCGCCCTAGGCTCCAGCCTACTCAGCCTAATGGTAAATCCAGCACTGGCTACACGAGCGTTTTATCACTAAAATTATCATTACCAAAATAAAATTAAAATCTGCTAAAGGATATTAAAAATATTTATAATTGGTTAAAATTATTTTTAAAAAACTTAACCCCAAATATCTCTGTTCATGTTGGATTTATCAAAAATTTTTATGGGACATAATTTGATCAAAAATTAATTATCTTTAAGAACCACAACATTTAAAAGTTTCTGTCTTCGAAAAAATCCTTTGCACCGTGGCGCCACCTACATCTAGTATTATTCAAACACATTTTTTACACAGTTGTGAAGCCAATCATAGAGGCTAAAAACTGGCGTTTACAGAATTTACATGTCACTTTTAGGTTTCGCAACACGCTGTATTTGTCGAAAATACCTTGCAAAATTTCCCGAAAAATATGGTAAATCAGCAATTCCAATAGCTCAAGCAACTGATTTAATAAAAGTGTTATCCGTAATTATTTCCCTAATATTCACAATAAATGTATATCGGTAAGTATGGTTATGTTTTAAGATTTATGTCTACAACTTTGACGCCAAACGTCAAGCTTTAAACAGTGTTCCCATGCTGGGAAAATCCAAGGAATTCTCTCTTCCACCCACAGAACTAGTTTATTAGGTATTTGCTTCCACCTATTCCTATAACTGATTTTCAATATCATTTCAAACAATACCAGATTGGCTTTTCAGTCGTTTTAAAAATAATGAACCATTGAGTCTAGAGATTATAAGTTGCTTCAAACATCAAAATGGAACCTAATAGGTTCCATTTTGCGCATGCGTGTTAGCGTACCCGTAAGCAGCGTTTTATTACCGTCCATAAAGCACTGTTAGGTTGAAGGACAATAGTTTCTTTAATCTACTTTTAAATAGCAAAGCAAAGCCAACGCGATCCTTTTAAAAATTTAACTTCACTTGCACAGCAAAGATTTCTTCCTTCTCCTTGCCGCGGAAGGTTATGCCCCTCTTTTTTTCCCATACAAACTATACAAAAGTGTTCGCTTAGCGCAACTTAGCTAAGCAACAATTTTTACTTTGCTTTGCTTATTAAAAGAAATAAATGGGAAGTACCTTATATTTGCACATAATATAAGCAGAGTTTCTTTACGTTACTTTGAAATAGCAAAGCCAACGGTTAGGTTAAGCGTTTCTTTTCAAAATTAAGCTCAGCAAAGATTTTTTCCTCCCCCCTTGCACGGTTAAGTATGTCCCTCTATTTTTCTCATACAGATTATACGAAGTTGTTAAGTTCGCGAAGCGTTCCTTTAACAAAGATATTTACTTTGCTGTTTAAAAGATATGGCTGATTTCAGTGAAAATGAGGAAAGTGATAGTAGTGATGAAGAAATTAAGGACAAGCAATTGATATTCGTTCACAAATTGAAGGAACATAAATAAATCTCTCTGACCACAACCGTGTAGCTTCCACAACAGCTTCAGCACTTGTAGGAAATTTAATAAAAATATTGGCCTTCTCCAAAACTGCATCCATTACAGAAGTGTATGTCTTACAGACAGTAGTTTGGTACACCGAGTTCTTCACCTACAGAATTTTGAAAGCCCGGATCCGACAATTTCCGCAGAAAGACTTTAATCTTATTTAAAGGCGACAGTGCACCCCTCGCCTTTTACCAGTATCAGTCAAAAAATAATTTGCCAACCACTCAACATTTTCGCAGTCAAATCGATATAACTTTCTAAAATCATCATATCTGCAATTTTTACGTACACTGAAGATTTTTCTTTTACGGACGTTCATATAAACTGCTGCACATAATTATCGTTAAAAGGGCATTTTTTAGTTAAATTTGATACCATGTAATTCCTGATATACTGAACACATTTCAAAAAGCTGGTCACATTTCAAAAGGTATTTTCATCCTCTATTGAATCATTCGTAACAACTTCTTAGATTTTGACCGGGGACTATAATATAGGGTAAAACAAAATGTCGTGCATTTTGAAAAAAAATTCACTTGCTCCCCATTTTGCAGGAAGACCATGCTGATATTTTTTGAACCTAACATTTCATAGATATTGATTATACCTCGGGACCTTTTTGGGATTTTGCGAATATCTACTGTCGTTTTCGAAAAAAAACATTTTTTCGAAAAAATTAATTTTTTTTTTAATTTTATGTTTCTACACCAATTTTCTCCATTTTGTAAAGTGCATCATTAATCAAGTTATCTTTGCTAACTTCTATCCCTATCCTCCTCAAATAAAGAACTCACCCTGCGAATATACGTATACCTACAATAGTTTTATCTAGGAACTTAAATCAAGAATAAAATCAGTTCTTTGTTCATTATAATGATTCATGTAAAAAAAATAATCTCTATCTAGAAGGACGTCCCTTACTATCTCGGGCATAGAATCCACAAATACTGTAATCATGTTTTGGGGAATAGCTTCCCATTCACGCAAAATCGTATTCACCAATTCTTGCAAATTTTGAAATTCATTCCATCCAGATTATTTTTTTTTACATGAATCATTATAATGAACAAAGAACTGATTTTATTCTTGATTTAAGTTCCTAAATAAAACTATTGTAGGTATATATTCGCTGGGTGAGTTCTTTATTTAAGGAGAATAGGAATAGGAGTTAGCAAAGATAACTTGATTAATGATGCACTTTACAAAATCGAGCAAATCGGTGTAGAAACATAAAATTAAAAAAAAAAATTTTTTTTCGAAAAAATTGTTTTTTTTGAAAACGACAGTAGATATTCGCAAAATCCCAAAAAGGTCCCGAGGTATGATCAATATCTATGAAATGTTAGGTTCAAAAAATATCAGCATGGTCTTCCTGCAAAATGGGGAGCAAATGAATTTTTTTTCAAAATGCACGACATTTTGTTTTACCCTATATTATAGCCCCCGGTCAAAATCTAAGAAGTTGTTACGAATAATAAAATAGAGGATGAAAATACCTTTCGAAATGTGACCAGCTTTTTGAAATGCGTTCAGTATATCAGGAATTACACGGTATCAAATTTGACTAAAAAATGCTCTTTTAACGATAATTATGTGCAGCAGTTTATTCAGCCATAATTGAAGACTGCTACCAAGCAAATGATGCAGGGGTCGACCTACCTTAAAAAGTTTAAAGCAATTGCTACACTAGAAAAAGCAATTCCTTAATTTATTCATCAAATTTTAAGCAAACGATAGCAATTGCTTCTATTTTTTACGAAAAAGCATTGGCTAGAAGCAATTCCTGCACTTCTAAGCAATTGCTGGACACAAAAGCAATTACTTTAGTTTTTGTTCATTGGCTTTCGAGAAATTACTTCGATTTTATAAGACAAAGCAATTGCTACATTTTTATTCATTAGGCTTAATGTAGCGACGGTTTTAATAAAAATTAATTCTGTTTCAAGTTTCTTGTCGGAGCCATTTTGTAATAAACTTCTACCTATAGGGAATACTCAATTAATCCGCGCTCCTTTATCCAACTATGCAGCTGTCCAGAATGCAAAGCAATCGCAATACGCGCACGCGTATGCAACGACGATTAAGTAAAGATAGACACGTCGCTTTCTTTTTTATCACAACAAGCATACTAGTCATAAAATGCCAAAGTTCATACTGGGTTTGTTCGTGGAAATATCAGCAAAGTTTTACTCTAGTAGAGTAATCCGCGGTTGTCAAAGATTCTACTTTTATTATCGGTTTTATGTTGTTTTTTTGCACGTCAGTAAAATAAAACATTTTTTGTTTTTGAAATTATTTTAAATAAATAATAAACATAGCAAAAGCAATACATAATTTTAAAATAGATCAGTCATCAATGTGGATCAAGAATAATAGAGAGAGATCATTCTCTTTATAAACGCAAGACAACATGAATTCAAATGCAAGGTTCCCGTTCGTTACTACTTTAATATATGCCCCAAAATGAATCAATTCTGACGTGATAATTTTAAAACTAACCTGTAATGTCTCGTGACAGTACCGTGCGCAGCCTCTGATTCAATTGTTTTACCATCTGGGCACATAAGTACCGATGACATCATGCCTAGGGAACCGTATCCTTGAGCCACTATGTCCGACTGGACGTCACCGTCGTAGTTTTTGCATGCCCATATAAAACCACCTAAAAATATGTTAATTATTTAAATTTTAATAATAATTAACGTCTTTTATTGGGAACAAAGAATCTACAATGCCAAAAACAGAAGTAATAGTTAGATATAGAATAGATCGCTATTCTTACACCTAAAGTATATACAGTGTGACCAGTATAATCCGCATCATATGGGATTTTTTTTTATTAATAGCTTTTTTCGAAATTTGACTTTGGCATCAAGTTCTGCTTCGATCAAGATGAAAATTAAGCAAAAAAAATAGTAGTCACGTGATTCATATTATCTGTCAAATTTTAATTTTTTCCAAAAAATAATTTATTATTTCTAAAAATATCGAAAAAAGTTATAAATTTTTTTTTTAAATGCTTTTTCTAGCCCACACGCAAAATCTCAGCTGCATAAGATAATTTTGATTTTTTACCCATATTTTGTCAAAATCAAAATTGGGCTATTAAAATTTGGTCGCATGTGATACAAAGTTTATTTGTTTTTGACCCTGTATAAGGTAACTTCATAAAATAAATATTTTTGAAAACGTAGTTTGCGTCTGAAAGTAATACACCTTAATATTAAGACAAAAAAGAAGACAGCGTCATCAGTAAAGTGTTCATTAAGTGGAAAATAAATTTTAGTGGTGGGTAAAAAATCAAAAGTATCTTATGCATAAATTTTTCTAATAACTTTTTTCGATATCTTCAGAAATAACCACACTTTTGAATTATTTTTTGAAAAAAATTAAAATTTGACAGATAATGCGAATCACGTGACTACTATTTTTTTGCTTAATTTTCATCTCGATCGAAGCAGAACTTAATGCCAAAATCAAATTTTGAATAAAGCTATTAATAAAAAAAAATCCCATATGATGCGGACTTTACTGGTGACGTATGACTATACTCAACGACTTAACCGAATTCTTAGTAGGAATTTTAATATTGGTTATAAGAAGGTCAATATGACTATTGAATTTCTTGAACCCGGTCTTTCAAAAACCACCATCACAGTTTTACCTGGATTGAGCTTAAGGTTATGCTTACTTGAAAGTTCGTAATTTGATTGACTTTCCTATTTACAACATATTATACAGTCAAGTGGGTATTCATACGGATAGAAGCTGTAACTTAGCTGAATGTCATCGACATCGACATGAACATTGTGTGTGCAAATTTTAATGGCATTTAAGATATCCGAGGTGTATATTAGAAACAGTAAGCGACCCAATATTGAACCTTGAGGTACCTACTCCTGTGATGTGATGTGTCCTTCCCGACAAGGTGAAAGACACGTACGAGAATCCATCGACAACTTAACACAAAATAATTGGTTGGTAATGGTTTATGGTATCGAAAGCTCTGGAAAAATTCAATACCATAACGGGCACCATTCCAGAATCCCGGCATCATCCAAAACGCTAGAAAGTGTAGCAGCTGCACTATCTTCTTGTGATTAACTATAACAATGGGTGCGACCCTCGCATTTCTAAGGCATATGCCGCCACTGCTATTGAGCCGTTAAAACCGTCTTCTGAATAAAAAAAGGAGTAACGCCACTAAACATTTGTATTATATTTACCTGATGATTTTAATGCTTGAGCTACTTGATCATCAATTAGTCTATGTTCATACCAGATTTTTTGGGCATCGAATTTAGACTTGTATTCCCTAAAACAAACAATTTTCTCTAGTAACTGCAAAATCATCTCATCATCCTTTTTTATTTAAAAAAAAAATTTCTTCTTTTACTCAAATAAAGGCCAGAAAGAAGTAAGTAAAACTTCGAGAAACATGTCATATTTTGATAATTTACAAGCCCAATTCCTAGAATTTAGCCTTTTGGTTTACTCCTTACTTTTCAAAAATCTCCTGGAAAATATCTTTAAATCTACCATCGTATTTCTTCAAAATAGTGTTCTTCGTACTCAAATAAAGTGGCATGTTCTTCGCTAGGGCCAGCTGAAATGAGGAGTGAGCGAATCCTATAATACTTTCGTCTGTGTTGTACATGGCCAGGCTAACTCCGGGGCCTTTGTATTTGAATACTTCAACTGTGACTTTTTCGCCATCGTCGGGGGTGTAGACGAGTTCAACCTACAACGGTAAAAAATGCAGTGATTTTATATTTAAGAATCACCAGCCAGTTATTTAATGTAAGTACCGTGCGAGCAAAAATTATTTGCATCAAAGAGGGCTTGGATTAAAAAACGTAGGGCTTGGTTTAGATCACAATTAATGATATGGGGACGGTATATCTAACCCAATCTAGGTAAAAATTTTGTCAAATTCATATTATGACATGATATGCCAAACTAATGAGTAATAAAATAAGTAGACAAATACCGTGCGGGCAAAAATTATTTGCATCAGAGGGCCTTACATCTAAGGACGTAATGCTTAGCCGTAGAGCTTAATACCTGTTGGGTGTCAGTAACTACCTGAATTAACAATCAATCAGTTATTCAGTCATCTTTGACAGTCGTTACAAGTAATTTGATTCATCGCTAATTTTTCGAATTTCTTGAACAATTCACACAATGGGCTTTACGGAACAGCAGAAAGCATTTATGGTTAAAGCGTAGTTTCGAAACAGGGTTAGAGTAAATGGTGAGTGGCAATACAATCCGGGTTTGTGCATGTTCACGAACATTTTCCTAACGTTGCTTTTATTGCTGGGGATTTTTATCATTGCCTGAAAAGAACCGTGGCTGTGTTTAGGGAAACAGGTTCTATACAACACAAAAAAGGAGCAGGAAGACCATCTGTAAGAACAGAAGAACTTGTTGCAAACGTTCGTGAAATAATGCAAAATACGCCAACAAATTGTATAAGACGCCTGTCCCAAGAAGTAGGAAGATCTTATGGAACATGCAGGACTATTCTTAAGAAGCAGTTAAATTTATTTCCTTATAAAGTGGAAGTATTCCAAAAAATACAAGCCGCAGATTTTGAAAGACACAGGAATTACTCTCAATGGTTTACCCAAAATTTATTGGAAAGAAATGATTTATTAGACCTGACATTTTTTTCGGATGAAGCCTGGTTCCACCTCTCCGGTTATGTGAATTGTCAGAATACACGCATGTGGAGTAGTGAAAATCCCCATTTTTTTGTAGAGTCCACATTGCACCCTCAAATAATTGGTGTCTGGTTAGCTGTTTCCCGAAGAATTGTTTGTCCTATTTTTTCCATGACACAGTTACAGCACCGCGGTATAGAGACAATATTTTGAATCCATTTGTGGAGCAATTACTTGAGGACGAACAATTAAAGAACACTATTTTAAAACACCAGTTGCAAATTTACAACAATTACAAGAAAGGATTATCCAAGAATGTGGTAACATTTCTCCAGAGATGCTGGTCAACACTTTCGAAAATATGAAGAGACGTGTAAATTTATACTTGGAGCATGGCGGTGACCAATTTCAGCAATTTATGTAATTATTTTTCTTTTTCTTTCAGTATATTCTTACTTTGTTAATTTTGTAAACAACAAAAATAAATTTGTATTTGTCTACTTATTTTATTAAGGTTGAATTCTCAACGTCATTCAATCTATTGCCAATCTATAACCCATTTCGCATTGATTTTTTGAGTTTATTATTATAATAACTAACATTTAAAGAAAATCAATATCGTCGGTACATTATTTAGGTAGTACGTGATTTATATTACAAAACTATCAATTTATTTTATTGCTAATTTTGGGAGAATTGTATAGTGAAAGAACAATGAGTGACAATGACATATTAATGTTAAAAAAAATCTTACCCGATATTTTTCGCTATACAATTCTCCTAAAATAAGTTATGAAATTCCTTGATATTTATTAAATATGTCAATTATTACCTATAGAATATCAAGTCGATACTGATTTTCTTTACTTTAATATTATTGGTCGTTACTTGGTGGAAATCCATAATAATATTGTTTTATTACTGTAAGTAAAACACTTTTTTACTTAAATTCCACTTTTTATTGACAATACGACATGTTTCACTGCACTGCAGCTTCGTCAGGTAATGTACATTTAATTTTAAAGATACGCTATATATAGATGCCTGTATAATAACAAAAGAAATTTTATTGTAAAGGGTGGTATAAACGATGGGATTTCCTAATATTTTGTATAATTTATTCTAGGATGACAAACAATTTAGTCCTAAGAACAGATCAAAGGTTTGGGGTTTTCCTATCTTAATTTTATTTACAGAATTTATGAAATTGGGAGTTATATTGACTGACAAGAATATTAAAATAAGTTCAATAAAGGTGAATTGTTTAGGTCTAATTGATTATTTAACAACACATTTGCATTTTTAAGCTTGTTTATTTCCAGTGATTCGAGATGGTTTAATTTTGATCCTTTATTTTCTATATGAAGTATTTTAAATTCTTCCTTAAAAGAGTGGTTGGATTCAATAAGATGATTCGCGTAATTGGAATCATTTTTGCTATTTACAAAACTATTAAAATGTTCTTTGATTCTTTTTGAAAAACTTCTACCTGTTTGACCTATATAGGTTTTTGGACAATCACCGCAAGTTAATTTATATACTCCTGATTTTTCTTTTTTATGGGTTTTAGTTTTACTATTTTTTATTAGTTTTCCTATGGTATTTTGAGTTTTGAAGGCTGTGTTTATATTAAGATTTACTACTACTAGTAAATTCATGAGAAATCTTAATATAAACACAGCCTTCAAAACTCAAAATACCATAGGAAAACTAATAAAAAATAGTAAAACTAAAACCCATAAAAAAGAAAAATCAGGAGTATATAAATTAACTTGCGGTGATTGTCCAAAACCCTATATAGGTCAAACAGGTAGAAGTTTTTCAAAAAGAATCAAAGAACATTTTAATAGTTTTGTAAATAGCAAAAATGATTCCAATTACGCGAATCATCTTATTGAATCCAACCACTCTTTTAAGGAAGAATTTAAAATACTTCATATAGAAAATAAAGGATCAAATTAAACCATCTCGAATCACTGGAAATAAACAAGCTTAAAAATGCAAATGTGTTGTTAAATAATCAATTAGACCTAAACAATTCACCTTTATTGAACTTATTTTAATATTCTTGTCAGTCAATATAACTCCCAATTTCATAAATTCTGTAAATAAAATTAAGATAGGAAAACCCCAAACCTTTGATCTGTTCTTAGGACTAAATTGTTTGTCATCCTAGAATAAATTATACAAAATATTAGGAAATCCCATCGTTTATACCACCCTTTACAATAAAATTTATTTTGTTATTATACAGGCATCTATATATAGCGTATCTTTAAAATTAAATGTACATTACCTGACGAAGCTGCAGTGCAGTGAAACATGTCGTATTGTCAATAAAAAGTGGAATTTAAGTAAAAAAGTGTTTTACTTACAGTAATAAAACAATATGATTTTCTTTAAATTTTGTATAAAAGCTAGAAAACATAAATAAATCTACGCGAGATAGGTTATAGGTTGGCAAGCATGTTGATACTTCCACCTTAATCATTAGTTTGGCATTCATGTCATAATATAAATTATAATATGAAAATAATTTTTGCTCGCAGGGTATAAATTTAATATATAATATATATAACTACTATATATACCGGGCACCTTGACACGGCGACGTTTATGATCGTTCTTTCGCCACAGTGAGAAAGACTTACCTTTCCTGGCTTCGGGATTACTAAATCCTGAGCTTTGTATTGGTCGCCGTAAGCGTGACGTCCAATAATAATAGGGTGCTCCCATCCAGGAACTAATTTTGGAATGTTAGAGCAAAGAATTGGCTCCCTAAATACTGTGCCGCCGAGGATGTTTCTTATGGTTCCATTGGGAGACAGCCACATCTTTTTTAGTTTAAATTCTAAAAATACAGATATCTATTTTGAAAAAATCACAACGTAAGTCAAATCTAGGAAAAGCATATTTCCATGCAAATATTGTGTTATACTGATATGAGGAATTCCATGGTAACGGGAGTGCCTGGAACACAGGCATATAAGAGAAAGTAGAGTGCCTAAAGCTCATAAGACCTGAATTATTAAAATATCATCTCTGGGAAAGGCCGTCGGGAATTAATTTATGTCCCTAGAAATAGTTGGCAACCATTTGCAATTATATTAACGCCAACCAAAAACACTTGTCTCGCCGAACCACGACGAGTCGGCAAACCAATTAGGCCAATAATTGTTATTAACTAATAATAATAATTTTATTTAAAATTTAATAATATTATAAATATGTTTATGTTGTCTTCGATAAACTTATTCTTCAATCCACTGCTGAAGCTGAGCTTGTTAGGGGCAAATAAAATCTTTTGTTTTAGTATGTAAAATCATAAATCATAAATATGCATTAAAAATCAAGTTTTAAAGTAAAAATGTTAATTTATAGTATAAACGCAGCTTTTTTGAAGAAATATATTACCTATAATAAAATTATTGATTTATAATTTTTAATTAAAAAATATTACTTATATAAACTATTCAGAACAATATTAATTATTTAAAGCATTTCTAAAAAAATTTTCAAATTGTCTGGTTTTAATATCCATGTTTTTATTTTTTTAATGAAATCAATTTTTTTATTTTTGTTGGTAAATATTAATATATTAACTTGCTCGCGTGTTTATTAATTTTCTTGAACAATTTGTTGTTTTTGTGATATATCCAATATATGTTTATATTATAAACTTTTAAAACAATAAGTATTAACAATGCCACTGTGTATGGTGTATAATTGTTTGAATAGTGAGAAAAGTGCGACAGTGGAGAGGTTTTTTCAACAGGTAATGAATCTCAATGGGTTCATTGTTTTATTTTGATATACAGTGGCGGTGGCAGCGTTTAGGGGGTTGGTACTGGTAGGTGTTGAGTTGGCCCATAGACATTTACCTTTAAATACGTACAGCTTATTTCTTGCGCAAACAAAAGTTACGTTTTATGCTCCCAGCAGAATTGGGCATGCGCACAAAACTCTTGTTATCGGCCTGTCCTTCTTTATCGACATGCTCATAATACACTCCAGAACCGGCTCGGCGCCATTTTTGTTGTGTTTTAAGTTTTCTCTGTGGATTCCTTGTTGTTTATTGTGGATATTTAATATTTACGGATTTCTAGTTTTTGTGCAGTTTAATGAATTGTGTTTGTGCTTTCAGTGACTCCGATTGGGATATAAACAATAATATATAGTAATAGCCGTTGTATTATTTTGTTATGCCCAAATAGGGTAAAATACCGGGTATATCGTATTTTCAGTAAGTATGGAGTAGTGATCATCTTGATATATAACTTTATTTTATTATGATCAATTTAAACACATAAAACTAGGCCTAGGCTACACAAACAAGGTATGGTAATAAAGAGAGGCACACACCAAGACAGATTATCTCGATGCATGTTTTGGTATATTTTATTATTTGCAGCCCTGCAGTCTAATTATGTACGCCTATTTTTCGGGAAATAGATTGCTTCAAAAAGTTTAAAATACACTTTTCTCTATACTTATATTATATAAAAAAAGAAGTAAATACCTAGGTATGTTTATATTAATCCAAGGGTTAAAGTATTCCATTTTCGAAAAATGATGATCATTTTTAAACGGTTTAAGATATCGAATTCAAAATCGGTATAACTAGGTTTTCGAGAGTGAGAAATTCGAATTTGGTGTTAATTTCAAGATATTCCCTAGAGGGCGCTTGCTACGTGCTTCATGTTGAACTAATTCATCCATATTTTTTTTCACCGTGCAGTTACTAGTATTTATACTTTAAACTATAAAAGAACCTACCTTTTTACGTAAAAAAGGTACTCTTGGTCGATCTCGATATCTCAAGCCGTTACCCAGATTTTAGCGTCTGAATGTTCCATTGCACATTCTGTTGATTGCTGAGAAATATTTAATTCACAAAGTGTGCCTTGCATTTTGACAAAATTTGTTGCGGTGAAAACTGTCATTATTTTCTACTTTTTCCCGTCAAAGGTACGTAAATAAAAAGTTTTTGCAATATCCAAGGACTGTAATCTTTTCAAATAAAAATGCCCAGGCTTAATAAGTTTTCTAACCGTGATTTACGTGATATGGTCTGCGTTTATGCACAAGAGAATTATAATAGTCGTGCTGCACTTAGAAGGTATGTAGAACTCTACCCAACCAGAATCATTCCAGACCGAAAAACATTTCAAAGAATTTTCAATCAGTTAGGTGAAACAGGTTCGTTTTATGTCAAAAATCCTGGTGGACGACCGAAAACTATAACGGTCGAACAAGAAGAAGAGATCTTGTTTCGTATCGCGGAAAATCCTGAATTAAGCACTAGGCGTTTGGAAGCTTCTACAGGAATAGGTAAATCGACCGTCTCAGAAGTCATCAATGCAGAAAATTTATTTCCTTACCATTTCACGCCCGTTCAAAATTTACTGCCAGAAGATTTGCCAGTCAGAATTCTGTCAAAATCTACTAAATAAGAATAACGAAGATCCCATGTTCCTGAGAAAAATATTATTTACTGACGAGGCAACTTTTACAAGACGCGGAATTTTTAACTGGAAAAATAATCATCACTATGCTTTGGAAAATCCACGACTACCCAAAGAAAGAAATTTTCAGCACGAGTTTTCGATAAATATTTGGTGCGGCATTATCGACAATTTCTTGATCGGCCCATATCAGCTTCCGCAGAGACTTAATGGAGAACAATATTTGCAGTTTTTAGAAAACGATTTACTTTACCTTCTGGATGATATACCTCTGAACATAAGACACAATATGTGGTACATGCAAGATGGTGCCCCAGCACACTTTGCAGTTCCTGTTCGAAATCATTTAAATCAGCGTTTTCCACATCGGCGGATTGGTCGCAGAAGCGAATTTCCTTGGCCACCGCGTAGCCCAGATATTAACCCGTTAGATTTTTATCTGTGGAGTCACATGAATGATTTGGTATATGGTCCAATACACGGGAAGAACTTGAACAAAAAATTCAAGAAGCCGCCATTGTTATAGGAGATAATCAAAATATCTTCCTGAATGTTAGACGTCATTTGTTAAAAAGCTTAAGAAAATGTATTGAAGTAAACGGTGGACACTTTCAACATTTACTAAAGTGAATTAAAACAAATTTTTAATAGTTTCCAATATTTTCATTTTGTTTTTTTTTCTGCCTTTTTATCATCAAGTCCTAGAATCTGGGTAACGGCTTGAGATATCGAGATCGACCAAGAGTATCTTTTTTACGTAAAAAGGTAGGTTCTTTTATAGTTTAAAGTATAAATACTAGTAACTGCACGGTTAAAAAAAAAAGGATGAATTAGTTCAACATGAAGCACGTAGCAAGCCCCCTTTAGGGAGTATCTTGAAATTAACACCAAATTCGAATTTCTCACTCTCGAAAACCTAGTTATAGCGATTTTGAACTCGATATCTTAAACCGTTTCAAAATTATAATCATTTTTCGAAAATTAATTTTCACTTTCAACACCCTGTATCTCTTTAACCTCTAACATTTTACTTGGGCAAATTTGGCTCAAAAGACATATTTTTAAATCTACTATCTCCAGTTGCTCTATGGCCCATAAGTTACCGGACACCCTGTATAGGTAGGGACGGACGGACAGACAGCGACAGCGACTTGGTTTTATACTATGTTAAGATTTTATAAATTTTATAGTTTAATTGACTTGTTCTCTTCCTTTTTGAACTAAAAACATGACGATGAATCATTTTTAAACAAATTTTAGAAACAAACCCTTAAAAACAATTTTCTATCCTTAAAATCTGCTAGGTGTGCTGGTAATTTCAATTGATCAAAAATTGATTCCAATTTTTTGGCAAGAATTTGGGGCACATTTTAGCTGCTTAGGATTTCAGCAAAAAAATGTATAGCAATTTTCGCCAGCTGTGCTGAAAATGCCGCCCCCTATTATAATAGATGATTGAGTCACTGTTTCACATACCTTCAACTCTAGCCTCATCGGGAGTAATAGTGGCACACTTGATTCCTACGTTATGTTTCAAGATGGCGTGGGCAGCGTCTATGGTTACTTGATCATCAGTCTGATCCCTAAAATGATGTTATTGTTACCAATCATATTAGTTTAGATTTATTTATTATTGATGGCAAAAATTCAATTATATTTCCTTTCCTCTTGCAATAATTGACATTTTTTTTGTTTGTTCAGGTGTGTTCGGTATTTACCTTTGTAATTACAGAACAAATAAACTAAAAATAAAAGTAACTATACAGGGTGATTCACGGTGGATGGTACTTTAGACGTATATGACGAACCAGCTAACGAAGATGATAAATCCAAATGGTAGAATTTTAATCTTCGCCACTAAAAAAATTAAAATTCGTTAACAAACACTACTTTTCGAAGTTTTTATCCTGTAACTTTTTTCCACCGGATTTTTGGAAATTCGTATATAGCAGGTACTTTACCCCTATGGGGTAGTTTACTAAAGACGATAAATCCAAATAGTAGAATTTTAATCTTCGCCAGTAAAAAAATTAAAATTCGTTAACAAACACTACTTTTCAAAGTTTTTATCCTGTAACTTTTTTCCACCGGATTTTTGGAAATTCGTATATAGCAGGTAATTTACCCCTATGTGGTAGTTTACTAAAGACGATAAATCCCAATGGTAGAATTTCAATCTTCGCCAGTAAAAAAATTAAAATTCGTTAACAAACACTACTTTTCGAAGTTTTTATCCTGTAACTTTTTTCCACCGGATTTTTGGAAATTCGTATACAGTGCCCGCAAGAAAGTCCGCATCAAATGGGATTTTTTTTTTATTATTAGGTATAGGTAAAAATTGAAGAAGCAGTTAGTTTTTGCTTACCTAAAAACCAAAAATGACGTATACTGAAGCAGCTGCACGACTTGCGTTACCTGTCAAATTTGACATTTTTAATAAAATAGGTTCAAAAATGCCCTTATTTATAAAAATATCGAAACACTTTATTCGAGAAAGTTGTTTATTTAGGCATTTTTAGCCTTTGTACGAAACTTTGACAGTCTAATACAATTTTTATTTTTTGCTAGATTCTTGAAAATTTTGATCAACCCTCGTAGATTAACTTTTATACATCGATGTAAAACCATTTGCCTTTACTTAATTTGTAATCTTAATGCAATTTTGTGTAAAATTTTTGTTTCCAATTATTTATTTTGCTAAAAAAACTGAAATTGTTATTGATCAGTATGTAATGTTTGATGCAAAGTTTATCTAATTATATCAGTTTTGTCAAAACCGACGTTTCTCATTTTTCTTAAGTTAGTAAACAGATGTACAAAAAGAAAATATTAGGAAGCTTTCGTTGAAATTTTACACTTTTGACACTGTATAGCAGGTAATTTAATCATATGGGGTAGTTTACTAAGGACGATAAATCCAAATGGTATAATTTCAATCTTCGCCACTAAAAAAATTAAAATTCGTTAACAAACACTACTTTTCAAAGTTTTTATCCTGTAACTTTTTTCCACCCGATTTTTGGAAATTTGTATATAGCAAGTAATTTACCCCTATGGGGTAGTTTACCAAAGACGATAAATCCAAATGGTAGAATTTCAATCTTCGCCAGTAAAAAAATTAAAATTCGTAAACAAACACCACTTTTCGAAGTTTTTATCTTGTAACTTTTTTCCACCGGATTTTTGGAAATTTGTATATAGCAGGTAAATTACCCCTTTGGGGTAGTTTACTAAAGACGATAAATCCAAATGGTAGAATTTCAATCTTCGCCAGTAAAAAAATTAAAATTCGTTAACAAACACCACTTTTCGAAGTTTTTATCCTGTAACTTTTTTTCACCGGATTTGTGGAAATTCGTATATAGCAGATAATTTACCCCCATGGGGTAGTTTACTAAAGACGATAAATCCAAATGGTAGAATTTCAATCTTCGCCAGTAAAAAAATTAAAATTCGTTAACAAACACTACCAAAAAAATGTTTTGTTCCTGCATAAATGTTGTTAACTTCCCACATATTATGACTTTGTGTTTTTTTGCTATTGTGGATGTTTAATAATTATACGGATTTCTAATTTTTGTGTAGTTTAGTGAGTTTTCAGTAAGTATGAAGTAGTAGTACTTGATATGTAATTCAATTTTATTATGATTAATTTAAACACATCTAACTAGGCCTAGGCCACACAAACAAGATCTTTAAGCCCGGGCCTGTCTATTTTCCCATTCGTTAAATGATAATTTTGCAGTGCGCATTCCTATTCCCGTGTGGTTTTGTTTACATGCGCAAAGCCATAAATTGGCCACTTCGTGATTATTATTGTTTTCTCGTAAATGTCAATGGTTTTACCACTAATAATATAATCAATTTTAAGTATATTTATTTATTCGGAGGAGTCTTTTAACTCGTAAAAGTAACAGTAAATTTTGATTATTTTTGCTTGGCGCCAATTTCAGAAATAATTAATTTCATACTAAACTATATTCACGTTTGAAATACGCCCGATGTAAACACTGACCGGCGCGTGCTCTCCGCAAGCCGAACCAGCAGCTAACCTCGTGATTGCCAATTCTCGCAACGCTATTGGCCGCGCGGTCCTGTTGTCCACGTGCTTTTGTTGACATTAGGCGTATTTGAAATGTGAATATAGTTTAGGTATAGCAAATCTTTAATTTCATAAAAAAGAAATATTGGCTTAAAAAAAGCAAAAAAGGAACATAGTTGCTTACCTGTATGGCAAACCCAAGTCGTAGTAGAGACATTCAATTTTGAGATATGGAAAAATCAGCGATTCTTTAATTTTCTCCCAAATGATTCTTGTCATCTCATCACCGTCCATTTCAACCACTGGTTTGCTGACAGTAATCCTCTTTGAATTTGAATCTAAAAAGTTATTAAGTACTTATAATTATTATATTATAACATTTTTAAACGATTCGTCATCGCCGTAAAAACTCCTATTCCCGACTTTAACACATTGACGACCGACAGTCAAAATACGAAACTTCCTGAGAAACCATCGAAAACGGGGGGTAATAACAAAAAACTAATATTTGTTATGGGTTCTAGGGCTCTTATAGATAACTCGCACTCAAAATTTTCCAAAATGCCGTCCAGTTAACTGGACGTCGGTATCTGGAAAGAAATTTTACCGTCAGTTACCAACGTCCAGTTAACTGGACGCTGTTTTTTTTTTTTATTTTTTTACACAAAAAACAACATTTTGCTATAAACTTTTTATTTTAAAAAAAAATGCTCTTCTGCCACAAAGCACGTGTATAATATAACGAATGACATAAACAAAAGTATACGTCTATAAACGGGTTTCTCGCCCACCTGCAATAAATACGTCAAAAGCCCAGTTTACACTGACGCTTATATGCAAATTATATGCAGATTTTGCATTTTTTCTTATCTTGGGAACCAACGAAATAAATCAGTCGAGCCTGAGGGACCGCGCGAAATTTTAAACTAATTTAAATGCATTATATTATGTGTCCAGTATACTGGACGCGGTCTCCACGAAAAGAACGACATGTCCAGTATACTGGACGGTGGTCGTCAATGTGTTAAATACAGTTAGGTACAGGTACACATTATTGGAAACGTTTTTAAATGGAAATAGATTGGATTTTTTTAGAGTTGGAGTTGTAACTAATTAACTTTTTTCCCATAGAACTATTTGAGATAAAAATTTGATACTATCAGGAAATGGTAATGTTGATGGGAGGAATCGAATTCAATAAAAAAAGAGTAGTGTTACATTTGAAAAAAAAAACATTTCTTGAGTTACAGAAAAAACTAACAATCTGGCAACGTCGCAATTGTCAATCTTCAATTCAATTTTTTAAGTTATCCACCTGTACCAAAATTCATTGATTTAGCCTTGGGTGGTTTTGAAGAAAAGTAGCCATTCCGGTTATTTCAACTAACCCTGTATATAAGTTTTATTTTGAATATTATGTTTGACAAAATGGGTTGTTTGGGATCTCTACATTTTAATTTCACCAAAATAAGGGAAAATATACGTAATGTATATTTGTATTTTCAATTTTAAAGATGGTCTACATTTTTCGGGCTTCGGCTACATAAAAAAAGCTGGTTGTAGCGCGTTCGTACGCGAAAGGCCAACCGAAACTATATCCACTTTTCCAGATGGTTTTAAATCTGCGAATGCAAAAGACCATAACAAGGGGTCCATCGATTTTATGTTTAAATCTGCTGCAGTCTATCATCCCACAAATTATTTAGTGGTGTAGGTAAATGGGACGAGATCGCTAACGGCATGTAAATAATAATTAGCCCATATACGAACTCAGGACAAAGCGATAATTGTTTTGCCATTACACCGATCCCTTAAGGTAGGAGTATCAACATGCTTGCCAACCTATAACCTATTCCGCGTAGATTTATTTATGTTTTCTAGCTTTTATACAAACTTTAAAGAAAATCAGTATCGACTTGATATTCTCTAGGTAATAATTGACATATTTAATAAATATCAAGGAATTTCATAACTTATTTTAGGAGAATTGTATAGCGAAAAATATCGGGTAAGATTTTTTTTAACATTATTATGTCATTGTCACTCATTGTTCTTTCACTATACAATTCTCCCAAAATTAGCAATGAAATAAATTGATATTTTTGTAATATATCAGATAGGTACTACCTAAATAATGTACCGACGATATTGATTTTCTTTAAATATTAGTTATTAAAATAATAAACTCAAAAAATCAACGCAAAATAGGTTATAGGTTGGCAATAGATTGAATGACGTTGAGAATTCAACCTTAAGAACTGTATACTAGTACTGGCGTGTATACCAGCGGCTTCGCTTGCTCAATTCAATTATTGATTCGCTATCGAAATAAAACAGCGGATACCATAACCATACATACCATGGGAGCAAAAATTATTTGCATCAAAGAGGGCCTTGCATCTAAGGACGTAATGCTTAGCCGTATATTATAGAGCTTAATACCTGTTGGGTGTCAGTAACTACCTGAATTAACAATCAATCAGTTATTCCGTCATCTTTGACAATCGTTACAAGTAATTTGATTCATCGCAAATTTTTCCAATTTCTTGAACAATTCACACAATGGGCTTTACGGAACAGCACAAAACATTCATGGTTGAAGCGTATTTTCGAAAAGGGGTTAGAGTAAATGGTGAGTGGCAATACAATCCGGGTTTGTGCATGGACTATTTTCACGAACATTTTCCTAACGTTGCTTTTATTGCTGGGGATTTTTATCATTGCCTGAAAAGAACCGTGGCTGTGTTTAGGGAAGCAGGTTCTATACAACACAAAAAGGAGCAGGAAGACCATCTGTAAGAACAGAAGAACTTGTTGCAAACGTTCGTGAAATAATGCAAAATACGCCAACAAATTGTGGAAGACGCCTGTCCCAAGGAGTGGAAATATCTTATGGAACATGCAGGACTATTCTTAAAAAGCAGCTAAATTTATTTCCTTATAAAGTGCAAGAATTCCAAGAAATACAAGCCGCAGATTTTGAAAGACGCAGGAATTACTCTCAATGGTTTCCCAAAATTTATTGATTTATAAATTGCAGCAATTTATGTAATTATTTTTCTTTCTGTATATTCTTACTTTGTTAATTTTGTAAACAACAAAAATAAATTTGGATTTGTCTACTTATTTTATTACTCATTAGTTTGGCATATCATGTCATAATATGAATTTGACAAAATTTTAACCTAGATTTGGTTAGATATATCGTCCCCATTTCATTGTGATCTAAACCAAGCCCTACGTTTTTTAATCCAAGCCCTTTTTGATGCAAATAATTTTTGCTCGCACGGTACTGTACTACCCAATAGAACCTTTAATAGATAAGGACCCTTAATATTTTTATAAATACATTTATTTGGTGCTTTCTTACATTGTTTCTATCTGTTTCAATAAAAATGTAATTTATCTCCTATAGCTTTGTTTCTGAATATAATACGAAAAATATAGATTCATCATCTATCATTATTATTAAAAAATCTATCTATTTCATTACATATTGTTAGTAACGCTCGTAGCGTTTACAATTTGCTTGTGACGTCAAAGCGTACTACATATAGCCTTCTTATAGAATGGACCAAGCCATTCATTCATAAATAGCCTGTTTGTTTGCATCAAACATTCGTACGTGTGAAACAAAGACAGAAGAGAGTGAGCGCGTTAAATTTCCGACTCCGCGTGGAATTGTAATGGCTCAAGGATTCGGAGCAATTAGTCAATCCCAGCGGCGTAGGGTATGGCAAGGATTTTTAATACAATAAATAAGTAATAATTAAAAAAGTTTCCTTTAAAGTAATAATAAATTTTTATTTAAGTAAAGATTAAAAGAAGCCTTTGAAAAAAGCCTAGGCTATGAATGTATAGTGTTATTATTAATGAATGAAATTTGAGGCGAGATATGGGAAATATTTTTTTTATATTTAATCATGTATAACCACGTGGAGGATATTTGTACACTCTCTGGTTTGCTGCATTGCAGTAATAGGTAAGTGCTTTAATTGTTGAAAGAGAAATATTTTTGTTGAGATGCCAGGATAAAAATAGAAGCATCATTTTTTTGCTTTCTGCTTTTATGAGGGAGCCCTAGGTAGATGTTATTTTACACTTAAATGTTTTAAATTCAATAGAAATTGAATGAAATATAATATGCTTAAGTTCCAAATTATTAATGTCCTTCTTGAATCCACATAACTATACCTAACCATCATGACAATAATTGTTCCAATAATGGAATCCTTAGAAGTTATCTCACAGACAGAGTTGGAAAAAAACATGTTTTTTTTTGTTTAAAAAAGGTTCTTTTGTTTTAAACATGTGTTAAACTCCAAGAAAAAAGTCATGTTTAAAACAAAAAAAAAACAACTTATTTTAAACTCTGATCTCAAACTTAATTTGAACTCTATAATGCTTAATCGTCACACCAAAGGATATCTGCTATGGACGAATGAAGTAATGTCCATAATGACCCTATTGTAGCTGTATGTGTAACCGATATCGAAAGTGAATCAGTTTATTTGATGGAATCATTTGATACTTCTGGAGCCATACCTCGAAATATCTTCTAGAATTGTTAAAACAATCAATTGGGAAGTGCCATGAAGAATATGGATGTAACGTGACTAGCGTAGTAAGATACAGCGCAGCCAATATGGTAAAGTACTTATTCGAAGAACTAGACAGTAAAGATATATAATAACCTATGGTTGTTTAGCCCACATACTCAACTTATTGGCTTATGACTTAGAAAGACACCCAGAAGTAAAAAGTAGCATTACAAAAATATGAAACGTAGAAACGTTCATTTTGCCAACGCAAAATATAAAGAGGCAACGAGGCTGGTGGGTCAGTTCTGGTTTTACCACAAGACGTCACCTGGAACACTTTGACAGACTGCATAGAAAGTTTTTTAAAAAAACTGGCCAACATTACATGGTGTCTGTTCAAACAATAGGGTTGTTCTCGACAAGGATATTATTAAATTGGTAAATAGTATGGATATGAAAGCTTATGCTCACAACTATCTTAAAAAATTGAAATATATTTCTGTTGCACTAGATAAAGCACAAAGAAGTTTATGCACTCTAGGAGTAGCTGTAGAGATTTTGATTCACCTCTTAAAATCATTTGAAATGGAAGAATCACAAGGAGAATTGAGTCGCGATGATGTGCAGAAGGTTACATATCGTTTGGAGATGGCGCTAACTCCAGCTCATTATTGTGCAAACTTACTGGATCACCGATTTCGGGGAAAAAATCTGAATTAGGCAGAATCAGACAGTGCAATGGAGTACGTGGAGCTGTATCATTCAGAAACAATGCCAACAATATTCGATTTGATCCAAATCCCAAAAAAAGATCTGGATTGGCCACCTCTATTCCCCATAAGAAGCGATTCGCATGGCTTGTTACATCACAAGTACCATCAACGAAAAATGTTGTTAAAACAATCAAAAATCTATCAATAATATTCGTATAAATAAGACTCTTATACGATAACATACATACTACAAGATATAATTATACGTGCACAGCTGATATGGTTAAGTGGTTTACCTATATCATAATGTACATAAATTATTAATTATAATTAATAATTTATGTACCAGCAGGGCGTTTGATTTCAATGAACAGAAAAATTTAGCACACAAGCTTTATAGATTAAAAATGTATATTTCAAGGTAATTATTGCTTGCTACAGATCACAGGTTTATAAAAAAAGATAAAAGGTAGAATGCTCATTCCCCATAAGCCCTGTGTTATTAAAATAGCAAGTCTATGAGCGGCTGTCTGGTATAGGAGAATTAATTTTTTTCCCTAGAAAAAGTAGACAACCATTTGAAATTATATTGATGCCAACCACAGAACACAAACAACGAATTTTGGTGAACAATTTATTGTTATTTTTGTGATATAAAAACTTTCAAAACAATAAGTATTAACAATGCCACTGTGTTTAGTGCCTAATTGTTATAATAACGGCAGACGATATCTCTCCCAACAGGTAATGAATCCAATAGGTGCATTGGTTATTAAGATATCTTATAAATATCATAAAGAAATGTTTAAAATTGTTTATGATAAACCGTTGTGCTGCCTGGCGATTTTCAAACATTACTAGTTATTTTTTTACCTTTCAACAAACCCAAATAACATAAACCCCGACAACCCCGTATTTTCAAAGTTAGCGCCTGTCGATCGCTTCGAAGTTACAATCAGTTGGAACGATGCTGCCAACTCAAATTAGTGGATGGCAACCTATAAAAACCAACTCCCCACAGGCCTGTGCTACATATGAACGAAAAAAAAAGGTCCTTTCAAAAAGGATTTCTCGGTATCCAAAATTTATAAATGAAAATTCTGAGGAGCTTCTGAAAGTTTGACGATGTCATGAGTTTGTGTGTGCGAGTTCAACGGATTCGCGCTCGATGCACTTTTGCAAAGGTGAAAGAACTCATGCCGAAATTTGTATTAATTATGTGATGGTTGCCGAGAACCGATAAATTTATATTATAGAGATAGCAAATTTGCTTAATATGATAACCGATACTTTTATTCTCCGATAAATAATCCACGTGTTATAAATCGTCTATAAAGATACGCGTTATTATGACGTAATGCGGCCAATTTTTTTAAGTCTTTCTTGGCCGTGTGCGATTTCTCACTTCTCACTTGACACTTGAAATATTGAAATGAATGAATCATGTTCCGGCGTACCAAGGTTGAGAAGAGTCAATAAACCCGAAAGGTTGACGTAACTTCGATTCCTGCGTTATTTTATTTGAAATTAAAACATCTTGTTCTTTAAGAGCAAACACTAATGACGCCTTCGCCATTTCGTTATTTCTTCGTTTTATTCAGGTAAAATTCTTTACGCTCATTGTTGGGTTTAAATTACAAAGGAAAGCTGTAAGGATCGTTTCCGGACTCGACTACAGACAGGACGCCAAAGAGGCTTTTAAACACATAGGCATCATGACTATTTCTTGCCGTTACCTGTGTGAGTGTCTAGTTTATTGCGATAAAAACAGGCAACAATTTAATATAAACCGGCTCTGTCACAACTTCCCAACTAGACAGGGAAACCAAATAAGAACGTAAACTATCATCGTTTAGAACGAACTAGAATGTCTTCTAACTATTACGAACTTATACTTTTACAACTGCCTCCCCATCCATATAAAATAATTGCCTGAAATACCTTTTAGGAACGCATTAGAACATTATTATTGCAGAACGCTTTCTATAGTACTCAAGAGTTTTTGGATTTTGACATCATAGTTTGAACAAACTGCCTGTGGTCCCAACTTTTTGTCCTACACTGTAAGCGCATTTTGACTGACTATTTTTATTCTCCTAACCTTTTGACATAAAAAAGGTATACTGCTTTTGTTTCGAGAAATCTAACCGCTTTCGAGAAAAACGCTAAAATAACATTGCTTGCATGTGATGAATACGAAATCATTTAAATTTATTTTCAACCTTAAACATAGTATATAGCAAAGGAGGGAATATTCCATGGAGTTCGTCGGAATTTTTTAAGAAGAATTAATTTATACATCGAAGAGGAAGGACGACGTCACCTTGAACCTTTGATTTGAATATTTAATTTATTGGTCTATAGTAACTTATATATTTTAAAACTGCAAAAAAAATTTAACTTTGTAACACCCTGTAATTCGGTTAATAATCAATTTTCGAAAAAAATGTTATAGGAAGATATAGCATTTATTTTCGGTCTAGAATTATCCCCTAAATTTTTTGCTCATCATTTCCAGACACCCTGTATATTACAAATAATTAAATTATTTAAATAGGAAGATTGTGTAACATTACAGGTATGTAAAGTAAAATTTAATGTATTTTTAATTTATTTAGGATCAAGATATTTCTCAAAAAAAGTATACAGTAAATAGCCTTAATAATTTATAACCATGTTGTTAACTGATAAAAAGTATTTTTAAAATTATCTACATAATGTGTCGCCTTTTAAATACTAATTTATCATTTACCTACATATGTATGTTCATTTTCATACGTGTTTTGATAAGAGCTTATTTATTTCTGGATGTTATGTAAGGCGTGCGATAATTTTAGAGCAAATAAGTAAATTAACGATAATAAAAGTTTGCACAGGATCGAAAACCTGATGCCATTTTTTTTTACAATTATTATATAACAATATTGCATTAAGGTTACAGTTCGTTCTCCACCACTATTTCCGTTGAGGGGGAATTTAACAAAAATCTATTTACTACCACAGGGCCGTATCTGAGGGGGGGTTTTAGGGGTTCAAACCCCCCCCGAAAACAATAAAATCCTTATATGTTTGTTTGTGTGTATGTTTAAATGTATGTTTAAAGTATAACTAGTATTTTTTGCCACTGGTCTAACCCCCCCCAAAATTTTGGTTCAGATACGGCCCTGTACTACCAACTAAACAGTTAAGATTTCGAAAATTTGATGCACTCTTTTGCATTGCTTCTTTATTTTGGGGACCATAGTTTTATTTTGCCATAAAGTTAGTAGGTGGATGTGTATTTGTTACAAGAAACACGTCAAGCGGGATCGATGGGTTTAGGTTGAAATTTACCATTGCTCTAGAAAAATATTGACGATTGACGTAGGTAATACCTAAACGAAAAACAGCTTTCAAATTCCACTACTTTATCTAATGATTTTATACGTTTATTGATGACGGTGTATAAAGATGGGATTCTAAAATTAAAAGTATAACCTTGACTTTGACAGATATTTAGATATACACAGTTTAATGATGTGGGACAGGATCGTATGTGGGAGGCCAAAAAAGAGGCTCGTGCGTGACAGTCGTGGCATGTACGTTATCAGATGCAAAAGGGAAATTGTTCAAAATTCGCAAATTACATAATAATAATACCGTGCGAGCAAAAATTATTTGCATCAAAGAGGGCCTTGCATTTAAGGACCTAATGCTTAGCCGTAGAGCTTAATACCTGTTTCCTGTTGGGTGTCAGTAACTACCTGAATAAACAATCAATCATTTATTCCGTCATCTTTGACAGTCGTTATAAGTAATTTGATTCATCGCTAATTTTTCCAATTTCTTGAACAATTCACACAATGGGCTTTACGGAACAGCACAAAACATTCATGGTTGAAGCGTATTTTCGAAACGGGGTTAGAGTAAATGGTGAGTGGCAATACAATCCGGGTTTGTGCATGGACGATTTTCACGAACATTTTCCTAACGTTGCTTTTATTGCTGGGGATTTTTATCATTGCATGAAAGGAACCGTGGCTGTGTTTAGGGAAACAGGTTCTATACAAGACAAAAAAGGAGCAGGAAGACCATCTGTAAGAACAGAAAAACTTGTTGCAAACGTTCGTGAAATAATGCAAAATACGCCAACAAATTGTTTAAGACGCCTGTCCCAAGAAGTGGGCAGATCTTATGGAACATGCAGAACTATTCTTAAGAAGCAGCTAAATTTATTTCCTTATAAAGTACAAGTATTCCAAGAAATACAAGCCGCAGATTTTGAAAGACGCAGGAATTAGGTACTCTCAATGGTTTACCCAAAATTTATTGGAAAGAAATGGTTTATTAGACCTGACATTTTTTTCGGATGAAGCCTGCCTGGTTCCACCTCTCCGGTTATGTGAATTCTCAGAATACACGCATGTGGAGTAGTGAAAATCCCCATTTTTTTGTAGAGTCCACATTGCACCCTCAAAAAATTGGTGTCTGGTTAGCTGTTTCCCGAAGAACAATAATTGTTGGTCCTATTTTTTTCTATGACACAGTTACAGCACAGCGGTATAGAGACAATATTTTGAATCCATTTGTGGAGCAATGACTTGACAACGAACTATGTTTTGGATATTTTCAACAGGACGGTGCAACCGCCCATACAGCCGCCGAAACTATTAACTACTTACGCAAAATTTTTCGACGACAGATTGATCAGTTTTCGATCAGACATTGAATCCAGATCACCTTGTTTAACGGTTATGGTTTACTTCGTTTTTCCTCATTTAAAGAACACTATTTTTAAAACACCAGTTGCAAATTTAGAACAATTACAAGAAAGGATTATCCAAGAATGTGGTAAGATTTCTCCAGAGATGCTGGTCAACACTTTCGAAAATATGAAGAGACGTGTGACGTGTGAATTTATGCTTGGAGCATGGCTGTAGCCAATTTCAGCAATTTATGTAATTATTTTTCTTTTTCTTTCTGTACATTCTTACTTTGTTAATTTTGTAAACAACAAAAATAAATTTGTATTTGTCTACTTATTTTATTACTTATTAGTTTGGCATATCATGTCATAATATGAGTTTGACAAAATTTTAACCTAGATTTGGTTAGATATATCGTCCCCATATCATTGTGATCTAAAACAAGCCCTACGTTTTTAAATCCAAGCCCTCTTTGATGCAAATAATTTTTGCTCGCACGGTACCTTAAAACGGCTTAAAGCGCGTGAACTATTTTTTTTTTAATATAGAAAAACTGTACCAGGTGTGCAACCAAAAAAGGGACGCCACGACGGCTGTATCTTGGAAACCGTTTATTTACAGTATGCCTTGTGGAAAAAAAATTGTTACAATTATTTTTGGATTTCTAGCTATAGGCGACAACCAAAAACCGGAATTTCCTCAAAAATCCTCAGAGTCAAGGTGCATCAAAGGTAGCATTTTTTCTCCAATGTGTTTGCTCTACCTGCTTATTTAAGGGAGGGGACAAATAATGCCATGAGAAAAACATTCACAACTTTGGTTTGGCTTATCAGAATTTGACAAATTTGAACTCGCTCGCGGAATTCTTTTATTTTATCAATTTATTAAAAAAAAACTATGTCGTTCTGAATTCCGTATCGACAGCTATTTAGCAAAAACAAGAAGTTCTTCATTTTTCTCAGATATTGTAAATGCAACCATATATCTTTTTTAACTTAAGCAAAAGGGAAACTAAATAAGGAGAATATCTGGGAAAACCGCAAATAAATATTTTTATTAAACCGGGGCTCCATAAAAATAAATTGACGTTCTTTTGTAGGCAAGAAGCTACAAATATCATATCATTGTTTCTTCTACAAAGTCATACAACTCCACTCCACCCCACTTTAAATTAATTTCTGTAAATTGCCTTCGTTTTCAAGAAAAATAATAGAGGTTGGTTGCGTTAATGAAACAAATTGCAATAAAATTTTAAGTGAGCTGTGAAACAAAGAAAAATGTAAGAAGGTTTTTTTTTAATATAAAATAGTGTCAAACTTTAAACAAGTTAAATTTTGATTAATTTCATTAAAAATTGACAAAAAAAGCACAAATTTCATTCATTTAGTTGCTTTAAAGGGAAATAAAATAAATTTGTTTTAAATTATTTATTTACTTGCTAGGCTTATCTTTTTTAAATGAACTATATGGCCGAAACTAATTAACGTATTGTACTGTATTGGGATAAAATACGAAAAACGCATAAATTTCCTCCAGTTAGTTACTTTAAAGCCACATAAAATAATTTTTTTAAAAATGATTTATTTCTCGTTAGGCTTAATTTTAAAAAACGAACTTTTTGGACGAAACTACTAAACTTATTGCGCTAATAGGCGTAGTTAGACGGTCAACACTGGGGGTGCTGAAGTCCAGTGGCGGCTCGTGACATGTTAATGTGGGGGTGCAGAAAAAGCCCGCCGCAGGCGAAACGCGCGAAAAAAATTTTAAGACCACGCCCAAATTTGGTCAATAATTTTTAGTAAATATTTTAATGTGATGTTAATAGCAGGTTTATGTCTTTCAATGTTCTTGACAATCACTTTCTCCTCCAACGATAACTTGCTAAAAGATTTTCTCAAAAATTCCACGGTGTATTTTATATCCGACGACGCACTCATTGTTTTTTCGTGTTTATTTAACTTTAAACTTTAACTGAATTCAATAAAACCATATTAGGTAAACCTTAATAAACCAAAAAAAAAATAGTTAAAATACCGGCTAAAAATGTCCGCGAATTTGAACGACTACGATTGGTTAAATTTAAATTATCAAATTAATGCAGAATTGCAGAATTTTACGAGATTTTTATAATCATAGACCCGCTCTGACAAGTAAACTGGGCGTGAACTACACGGTACACGGAGAGAAATTATGAACAGAATCCGCAACTACCTAAATATACTTGAATTTGTACCAGAATTCGAATGCTTGAAATATTAATATGAAAAATTCATTACATAATAATATAATGTATATTATAAAAATAGGTTAGTTCTAAAATTAGCCTATATATTGTAAATTTTTTTTGGGGGTGCTAATTTAGATTTCGGGGGTGCTTAGCACTCCCAAGTACCCCCCTAACTACGCCTATGATTGCGCTGTCTTGGGTTTATGCAAAAAAAGCACAAATTTCATTTATTTAGTTGCTCGGCTTATTTTTTTTAAATGAACTATATGGCCGAAACTACTTAACTTATTGTACAGTATTGGGATAATATAATATGAAAAACTCATAAATTTCCTTCAGTTAGTTACTTTAAAGCCACATAAAATAATTTTTTTTAAAATAATTTATTTCTCGTTAGACTTAATTTTTAAAAACGAACTTTTTGGACGAAACTACTAAACTTATTGCGCTGTTTTGGGTTTATGCAAAAAAGCACAAATTTCATTTATTTAGTTGCTTTAAAGGGACATAAAATAACGTTTGTAAATTATTTATTTAGTTGCTAGGCTTATTTTTTTTAAATGAACTATATGGCCGAAACTACTTAACTTATTGTATATTGTATATATGTATTGGGATAATATAATATGAAAAACTCATAAATTTCTTTCAGTTAGTTACTTTAAGCCACATAAAATAATTTTTTTTAAAATAATTTATTTCTCGTTAGACTTAATTTTTAAAAACGAACTTTTTGGACGAAACTACTAAACTTATTGCGCTGTCTTGGGTTTATGCAAAAAAAGCACAAATTTTATTCATTTAGTTGCTTTAGGGACATAAAATAACATTTTTAAATTATTCATTTACTTGCTAGGCTTATTTTTTTAAAATGAACTAAGTATATGGCCGAAAGTACTTAACTTATTGTATTGTATTGTATTGGGATAATACGAAAAACACATACATTTTCTCCAGTTAATTACTTTAAAGCCACATAAAATAATTTTTAGTATTGAAAATACTATTGGGATCGTGTTTACGCAAACTTTGCATTGCATGTCAATGTCGCTCATGTCGATGTCGCGGCCAACAGCGCAATATCTAGATCGGTCAAAGTATTATGTTACAATACTCTGATAAGACTTGGTAGAAATATAAATATGAATCAGCGTAAAGTCGGCAAGTAAATAATGAATAATGTTTAGTTTAGTTTGTGTTTTAAAGAACGCCATAGTAACTTTGTTAAAAAGTGTTTTATTGAGATAAGTTATAACTAAGGTAAGTTCACGTTATTTAAATCGGAATATTATATCGAAAAAAAAAAGCGGGAGGCAAAAAGTTGGAGCACAATAATTGCATATTACAGGGTCCGCCCAAATTTGGTTAACAAATGGGATAATTTTTTTATTATTGATTTCTCAGAAAATGTTATTGTACCGTTGGGTAAATAAGTATAATTTAAAAACATAGCATACGTAGGCTTAGACAATATGACCGATTGAATATAAGGCAATTGTTCACCTTGGTTGGTCTGCTATGTGAATATTATTGTTTATAAACAAATTAATATTAATTATTCTTAGAAATAAAACCATACATTTAATATAATATGTTTTAGTTAATATACAGGGTGTCCCAAACGTAAAGGGACACAGAGCAACAGCAGGCTCCTTAAGGCGAAATAATGCGATTTATTTAAACTTGCATTATCCCAAAATTGATAACAACCAAGATAAAGGGTGTCAAACTTTTATTTTTGTTTTCGTTTTTTTGGGATTATTTATAGTTCACCCTGGTTGGTCTGCTATGTGAATATTATTGTTTATAAACAAATTTATATTAATTATTCTTAGAAATAAAACCATACATTTAATATAATATGTTTTAGTGAATATACAGGGTGTCCCAAACGTAATGGGACACAGAGCAACAGCAGGCTCCTTAAGGCGAAATAACGCGATTTATTTAAACTTGCATTATCCCAAAATTGATAACAACCAAGATAAAGGGTGTCAAACTTTTATTTTTGTTTTCGTTTTTTTGGGATTATTTATAATATGTTTTAATTAATATACAGGGTGTCCCAAACGTAATGGGACACAGAGCAACAGTAGGCTTCTTAAGGCGAAATAATGCGGTTTATTTTAAAGCTGTGTCAGGTATTTTCAATACATAGGATGCTTGCGTAAGGTGCAAGATCTGTGAATTTTTTTTTAACGATTTATTTCTCGTTAGGCTTAATTTTTAAAAACGAACTTTTTGGACGTCGAGCGGCTCTTTGTTTAAGGTCAGCATTTTGAGGCAGGGCAAATTTTAAGGAAATAAATCAAAATTTAACTTAATAAAATTTTGACACGTACTGTTTCATATTGAAATATACCGATTCTTGCAGCTGATGATAGAGGGCAAGATTGAAGGAAAAAGAGGGATCGGAAGGAAGAAAATGTCTTGGCTGAGACAGTGGACAGGGTCACCCTGTATAAATAATCTGGTTTTATAGTAAAAACAATTTAAATTAATTTCACGTCTAAACTCAAGTTTTATCATATTACGTTATCTATAGGTTGGAGTAACATGGCCGTAGTATTTGTAACGTTTGTTTGTTTTTATACCGATACGTACCTAATCGCCCTAAATAGGTACTCATAGTACTCATACAGACCAAAAGTTTAAAAAAATCAATTTAAAACTTTCGTTTTTTAATTTTTCCGCCTGGGCGAGATATGTGTGTTATCTATAAACGATTTTTTTTTTTCAGTTATTATTAGCACAAAAATAGATTAGTTAATGCGTACTTTGCAGTCAACCAAATCACGAAATCAGCCAAAAAAATGTAATTTGTATTTTTAAAATATAGCATGATAGATGTGTTTTTTTAATCCGTAATATGCTCCGTAAGAGTGACGTTAATACTGTGCTGTTGACACATTAAAAAGATCAAAACAAAAAATAAAAATAGGACATTACATAAAAAATTGTGTAAAGAGATTTTTTTGCGATGGGAATATGTTGCTGTCATTATCATTATATCAATAATCAATCATACGTAAACTGGAGATTAAAAGGGAACTTTATTAGTACCTATAATAAATCTGGCATTTACAGGCTTTTTACAACATTAGCGAAAAAACAGCAAAACTTATATAACCAATAAAAATAAGAGGGGAAATTAATAAAAAAAGTTTTTTCCCAATAACAAAATAAAACGCGGTTTTTAAATTATTTTAACAACAACCATTAATAGGCGCATAATACTTCTGATAGTAAGAGCATTATCAGGCAAGTAGATAAGGGGGTACTGGAATGGGGGGGGGGGGTCAGAACTTCCTTCCCCCCAGAGCAGTTTGTGTAATCAATTAATGCTTATATTGGTGAAACGGTGAGATACTAAAACCACTTGAAACAAGGATTAAAGAACACATAAACAATACGCTAAAAGGAGAGACTGTGCAGCTGACATGCCTGGACATGTGACCATCATATCATATGGTCAGAAGCTTAATTCCTGCATAAAGAACCACACTGGAGGCTCAATAAAGCTGCTGCTATACACCAGAACCCATGTTGTTTTAGTAAGCCATAATAAGAAATATCTGGACAACTTTGTTAAGTATAGATGAAAGTTTAAAAATCTATATTTTATCGATCAAACTTTAATTTCATTAGTACACCCTGTACATAGTTTAAGTTCTGAGCAATTATATTGTGTTGTTTCGTACATAATAAAGCAATTTTTTAATTAAGTTTTCGTTCTCACGCACCTCGAAATAATAAATAACATTTTATGAAGTTTATCACAGTTGTCATAAAATTATTGTCTAAATTAGCACCAATTAATGATGCTTGAATTAGTCAATTTATAGCAACACGTGCCCCACTGGCATTTCTACCGAAATGGCAACCGATCCACCAAACACAGGCGCCCATAGGGAGTTGTTTAGGGACGGGACAAAGCAAAAAAATGTTTAATACCTGTAAGTATGCACAAATTGTCAAAGCGCCGCAGGTGAAATTTTTTTATTTTTCCTTTTTTGTTCGCTGCCAGAGCCAGTCCCGAGGGGACCTACGTCATTAGAAGCACCCCCCAAGGGCTATAAACCCTTGGTTTCGCGATTTCTATGACCTACGGATTGGGGAGTGTGTTCCTTCCCCCCGCACCCCACGAGATATCCGATCTCATATGGCCTGGTTACCGCGGCGTGAATGGGGTGGGTTTAGAGGATGATCATTTTTCACTCTTCCCTAATTTTTGCTCGACGCTGGACCCACGTCAAGACTAAAATCCACCGGGCTCGAACCAGTTTGCCAGCAGTGGGATACGAACCCACCACAAACTCTCGTCCTAGACTTCTCAGCGACTACTGCATTAACCATGCACGGAGCCACTGATGCCGTTAACGTAATAGGTATTTAAAAAAAAAAAAAATATAAGAAAAATCGTAGGAAAAAATTTTCTGTTTCTGGAATATTTTCCGAAATCATTAATTACGTTTTCCACAAATTTATTATTTTTACTTCCTTTGAACGCTCATTCAAATGATCTTCATTTATCGTGAAGCGACTTCACGTTTTCACTTTACTACAAGGAATAGGTAATTTATCCAAAGTCAGTGTGATGACATTCCATACGGCGGTAAACAGTCTCAAAGAGTTACCGCCGTTGTATGCCGCATAGAATGATTGGAATGTCATCACACTGACTTTGGATAAATTATACAGTGGCGTATTTACCCTAGGGCCATAGGGGCATTGGCCCGGGGCGGCAGCCTTCGAGGGGCGGCGTAGCCGCTTCTCACAACGAGCAACAAGACAATTGTTGGGCGAGTTAAGGAGGCGCAAAACTGCATATGATGCATTAACCGCCAATTTTTCATTTTTATGCAAATTGGATACCTTGTCTGAAGCCGAAGTTAGAGTTAACGCCATAAAACTCCAAAAATTGTACCCGATTGATCTTGCGGATGATCTACAAGAAGAATGCGTTCTTTTAAAACAATTCTTGACGTCCCATCAAGACAGTATGAGTTTAAGACAACTTAACCTATTTATTAAAAAAAATAATTTGAAGGAAGCATTTCCATATTATACAGAAATAGCATTACGTATTGTTCTATGTACTGCAGTGACAAATTGCAGTGCAGAACGTTCGTTTTCTGTACTTAAAAGAATTAAAACTTATCTACGTTCCCGCATAAGCGAAGAACGTTTGAACAGTTTAGCCCTTCTCAATATAGAAGCTGACTTAAGGTCGGAGTATCGACATGCTTGCCAACCTATAACCTATTCGATTTATTTATTTTTTTCTAACTTTTACACAAAATTTAAATAAAATCAATATCGTCTTCATATTCTATAGGTAATAATTAACATGTTAAATAAATATCAAGGAATTTCATAAGTTATTTAAGGAGAATTTTATATCGAAAAATATCGGTTAAAATTTTTTTTAATATTATTCTGTCATTGTTCTTTCACTATACAATTCTCCCAAAATAAGCAATGAAATAAATTGATATTTTTGTAAGATATCAGATATTACCTAAATAATGTTCAGACGATATTGATTTTATTTAAATCTTAGTCAATAAAATAATAAACTAAGAAAAACAAGGGGAAATGGGTTATAGGTTGGCAATAAATTGAATGACGTTGATAATTCCACCTTAATAAAATCGGTTAATTTTGACAGCGTCATTGACGAATTTGTGAACTCATTAGTGCATCGCAAAAAAATGTAAATATTTAATAAATGGTGTTTATTATTTTGTATGGCCTTTTTTCATTATTAAAAAAAAATTGTTAATTTATGGGAATAATAATAATAATAATAATAAAAATAATAATAATTATTATTATAGGTATCGTTGTCGTTAAGGTAATAAAAAATAAGTCTGGCGGAAATGTGTGACGATGCAGCGAGCGAATAGTGTGCTACCTACTTTACTTTCGGCTTGAATAGCAAAAACCATGAAAAAAATGTTTTTTGGGTGACTCACCTAAAAAATTTTGCAAGCGGCACTATCTACTTGAAAATCAAGCACTATCAATGAAAAAAGGGCGTGGCACCCAAAAAAATTTTTTAGCGCCTTCGGCGCTTTTGGTACTTTTCATCCCGCCACTGGGGCGGCAAACATTATATGCCCGGGGCGCCAAATCTTAAAATACGCCACTGAGTAGGTACTAAAAAACCGTTCTATAGTAGGTACTTTGTGGTTTGTAGGCTACAAAGTAGGTACCTATAGGTACTTATCATATTAAAATCAGGTACGTAGGTTAAGGAATTCAGGGGCACAAGGGGGGTCATTTGCGCGTAGCCGATCACATTTAAAACGACAACTCCATTGGCTGTCGCATTAATATTAAATAGTACCTAATGATAAATAAACACCATAACCTACTTTCTTATCTAAACTTTTTGCAATTTAATTTCGAATAAGTAACAATATTTAAAATTAAAAAAAATCCTGAAAACGTATTGAGTTTTAATTACCAAGGAAATTATGAATATTTTAAATTATTGTTTATTTGAGGCGGGTATTGGGAAATTTGGGTCAATATGTTATTTGTTTTAACGTAACCCAATGAACCCAAACTGATATATATCCAGAGAAGATTAGGCATTGGGTGAATAACAATTTAAATACAATTATTTCGAGAATTATATTCCGCTAATTAAATAAATTAAAAATCGCTACATACTGTAGGTATCTAATATCACATATATACAGTGTGTCCACGGCCACGGGTAGACTTTGGAAGATGAAAAACTTTTTCATTAGTTGGTATAGAAGAAAAAGTCATTCTTTATAAAAACGTCTGCTTGTGCTGAAACTACAATTTCGAATATCAGATTTGCGATTACTAACAGGGTTCGTCAGAAACATTTATTGTAGTTTTTTTTTGGAGTTCGTTTAAAATAAATTTACGTAAAAACAAACAACTATTATTGCTTTCTTTTGAATGTGATTGTATATCTGGCCGAGTAACGATTTTGTTGTAAGAAAACCATTTTTCATTTACCTACTTTTGAAGTATTTTTATTATTACATGTCATATTTCTTCAATTCATTCAATCATAAATTATAAAACTGGTACCACCACGTTTTAGCGCATACTTCAACTCGAAATCTGAATTCCCGATAACAGTTTCTAACTTGCTTTTCTTTTAAGAAATCTAATGCCGGTTTTCCACTAAACGGACAAACAAAAACAAAACACAAACTCGTGTCGAATAAAAACCAAACTGCAACTTTTCGCAAACATTTTGAAGACTGGCGAGTTTTGAGACAGTTGGAGTTTTGTTTTTCGTGTCCCGTTCGAAAGCGGTACGTCAAAGGGTTTCGGCGTGTTTTGAAACTCGAGCCTGTTTAGTGGAAACGGTCGTGTTGTGGTTTTTATTTTCGCCTTGCTGCTTGCTACTCTGAATACCAATTTTGTATTGGTACCTACCTAGGTAAGTAGGTAACGTTTTTCTTTTATTATAGATAATAAGAAATTTATATGCATATAGTTACAGACACAGCTAGTTCAGTGGCAGCTCGTGGGGTAGAGCCACAGTGCCATGGCACTACCTGCCCTCCTGTCCAGCGTCCTGCCCTTTACAAATTACCAAAACCTATTAAAATTAATATTCTCCTTTTTAAAGCAATTAGCAAAATAATTTAAAAATGGAACACAGTCGGGTGCAAATTTCCATCTATTGAGGAAGCGATTATGCGTAAAACGGTAACGTAGCTTTCGCGCCAAAGTGACGAGGCACACGGGAGGCCCGAAGTTATGACGTAATTGCCATAACACACCAATAAAAAACATTAGAAAATGACCTTGAATGAGAGCAGGAAAACATCTCCGTGTAGGCTCTTTGACCCCGTTTGACCGTTTGACGTTTCAAATTCAAACAGTTGTTTGTCCGCGTCGTGTCGTGTAAGGTTGTTTGTAAACTAAATAATTTTCGTTCGGCCGGAGATTTAATAGAAATATTTATGGAAAAAATACTTGGGTGTGCGGTTGTGATAAATCTAATAGACTATTTTGTTTTATGTGTATTTTATTTGATGGGGGAGCAAACTTGGTCCCAAAAAGGTACAGATGATTTGGTCCATATCTGGGAAAAAATGAAGACACATGAAAAATCGAAGGTACATTTAAACAATATATTTAATTTCAGTATGCTTGGCAAAATTAACATTAAAACTCAATTAAATTCTGCATATCACAATGAAATAATGAAGAAAAACGAACAAATTGATAAAAACGGATACATATTAAACCAAATTATAAACTGCGTTCGGTTTGTGGTTCTTTCGGTCTATATAGTACACTCTACCTACAGTATTTTTTAAAAATTCAAAATATGATTGTAAATTCATAAATTAAATTAGGTGCCTTTTTGCTTATTTTTCCTACTTCAAAAGCAAGAACTATTAACAAAAAAGGGCGTGGCACCCAAAATTTTTTTGCCTGCGGCGCTAAGGATTTACCTGGCCCTACTTCACTAAAATGGCACGAGCCGCCACTGAGCTAGTTTATTAATATAGACACCGTACTTAGTCACTTACTTTCTTTCAAGGACTTCAGTATAAACCAGCCACAACTAACAATAAACAAATCTTCTGTAGACATGTTGGTTATTGAAGAAAAATGTTTTCTGACTTTCTCGCGACAACCATGCAGTGGAAAAGGACCGAAAACAAAAACAAAACTCGAACACAATGTAGCTCGCTTGATGGAAATAAGAGTTTTGGGTTTGTTTCAGTTTTGTTTTTGTTTTTCAAGTTCCAAAAAACACAAACACAACATAAACTCAACTGTCCGTTTAGTGGAAAACCGGCATTTAGTTATTATTGAAATTGGTTTTATACTACACATGCGGCTTCAGATATTCTCATAAATGGAAGTCGATAATTGTGAGATCGAGACTCCTAGGCGCCAACTGAATTGGACCATAGGGTAGGTATGTACCTACCAATCCATTTGTTCCCAAAGTGATGATTTAGCCAATCATCAAAAGGAATTGAAAATAAGAATTGAAAAAAAATCCAAAAAAAACAAAAACTGTTGTTTCTGACGAACCCTGTATAGTAATCGCAAATCTAATAGTTGAAATTGTAGTTTCAACACTAGCAAAATTAATGTAATAAATCAAGGATTGGAAAAAAAAATCAAAAAACTAAAAATGTTGTTTCTGACGAACCCTGTAGGTATATAATCGTAAATCTCAGAAGTTTTTATAAAGAATGAGTTGTTCTTTTATACCTACTAATAAAAGTTTTTCCTCTTCCAAACTCTATCCGTGGACACACTGTACTTAAGTATATCAAAATTAGAAAAAAGTTAGTGGCGTACATTTTTTTGTCAATAATATTCGTTAAGGTGCTCTCCCCTGGACTTAATAAACTTAATCTAGTTAGAGCGAATTAAGCCCTTTATCATTATGAACAACGATAACAAATTTCAATAAGGGATATTAAAAAAAAATAATAAACACCGATTTTTAAAGAAAACTTTAACGGGGCAATTCCAGACACATGTTCAAAAGATAAAGTGACAAACAAGTAAACAAACAACCTTATCGGGAACATGTTTCCTTTTTTCCAGTCTGCGCTGGCAAAAGCCAAATAAGTATGTAGAATCAATAGTTGCTAAAAATGGCCAGTTTTTTTTTAACCTAACTAACCTACCCCCCCCCCCCCCCCATGAGCCATTTTTCTTTGCTTAATTTTTTTTTAATTGGACAGGTGGAAATCGAGAGCAATAAATTTTGATAGATTTTCTTGTAAAAAAAAATTCATAAACCCCCACCAAAATCATTACCCCCCCCCCCCCCCCCCCAAGATTAACTCTAAATACGCGCCTGTCCCTTTATTATGCCGTTTCCAACGTTTACATTTGAAAAAAAAAGTTGGGGGCTGTTTTTTCCCCAAAAAGAGCGGTAAATTTCATGACACGAAAAAAGTGTGCCATACTAAAAGTAAACGCAGCCGTAATTCTGATGTATTCTTTCGGCAAATAAACAGGCTTCCTAATACTGAATTTATTTTAGTTAAAAATTTCACCCTGTATTAATATACCTATATAAGTACTTAATAGGTATTAGGACGCAAAATCCCTAATAGTGATAGTTTACTTACTATACAAAACAATCCTACCACAGTAAAATAAAAATATAAGCGACGTAAAAAAAGCTGGCTGATTATCTACTACTTTTCTAATTTATTTTTTTATAGACAGACTATTTTCACACACAAAAATATGTATATATTTAATACAATAAAAAATATTTGAAAAAAAACTCGTGCTAGGCAAAGTTCACTCTATTTCCAGATTTATATTATAGACACACGTATGAACCAAAGTTTCTTTTTCTGGACCTTAACAATGTTTTTTTAGAAAAAAAATAAATAAATTGGCATACCTACTATTATTTTTTTCAGGAGCGGACTAAGGAGGGCGGAGATCGTCCCAAATCGCGGTGCAGAGCGCTACAGGCTAACAGGAAACATTTGGAAAGTGCGGAAAATTTTTTAAGGCACTCATGCATTTTCTAAACACTTAAAGGAGGGTATAAATAAGCAGGTGCCGATAGTCATAAAATTGATTTCTTGCGAATATATTATTTTATGTCATACCAGTACATTATTGTACCTTAGATACCATCTTCATAATGGATTACTTTATGCCCGTGCGGGCATAAAGTACACATTATGGCCTGCGCGGGCATTAAGGTTGAATTCTCAACGTCATTCAATCTATTGCCAACCTATAACCTATTTCGCGTTGATTTTTTGAGTTTATTATTTTTATAACTAACATTTAAAGAAAATCAATATCGTCGGTACATTATTTAGCTAGTATCCGATATATTACAAAAATATCAATTTATTTCATTGCTAATTTTGGGAGAATTGTATAGTGAAAGAACAATGAGTGACAATGACATAATAATGTTAAAAAAAATCTTACCCGATATTTTTCGCTATACAATACTCCTAAAATAAGTTATGAAATTCCTTGATATTTATTAAATATGTCAATTATTACCTATAGAATATCAAGTCGATACTGATTTTCTTTAAATTTTGTATAAAAGCTAGAAAACATAAATAAATCTACGCGAAATAGGTTATAGGTTGGCAAGCATGTTGATACTGCCGCCTTAAGTGTTGCATTAAGTGTGCATCTTGTTCCATTTTTGATTTTTGACTTTGACACATTAAACATTTTAATAATGTCAAGGTACCTAATGTCGCAGGTAAAAATAAAAAATTGGTAAATCAAATTAAATTTAAAAAAATATTTATTATTCAAAACGAACTGGTATGACATAAAATTTTGTATGCACCACGGGTACTAATAGATATATACCCTAGGGCGACTTACGAACCCTCGGGCCAGAGGCCCTCGGCTTTGTAAGACTGTCGCCCTTAGGGCATAATCATCTACTAGTACCCTTGATACATAAATAACTATTGTTATACCTATTACCCGATCTATTATATGCTACAGTAAATACCTTGGTAGAGGTATAGGTATTTGAAAGTTCCAATACGTAGTTTTATGCTCGGTTTTATGTCAAAAATGCTATCTAGATAGGTACAGGACTCAGGGTGACCACCTTGTATCCAGTTGAAAACCGGAGATATTAAAAAAAAATTTTTGGGTGCCACGCCTTTTTTTGGGCTATCAAAACCTAGAGATTCCATGAGTAACAGTCAACAACTTTAATAATTATAAGTAGGTATAGGTACAATAAAAGCTGAAATAAAAAAAATATTTTTATTTATACGTCAGGAACTGCCTTAAAAACCAATAATTATTATGGGCGGTGCGGTAGTTCTTTAACCAGGTAAGGATTATTTTTATTAATAATAATTGCCACATCTAGATAAATTCCAAAATAAGTTTTTAGGTCCAGATTAAAAAAATAACAACAAACAAACTTTTTAGGAAAATTACGAAAATTGTTAAAAACCGGAGCTGTTACTAAAAAAACCGGAGGCCGGAGGTCAAGTATAAAAAACCGGAGACTCCGTGTGAAAACCGGAGGGGTGGTCACCCTGGTACAGGTACAGCCGATATAGCTACGGGCTACGGGGCACTAGTTAGGTTCTTAAATTATTAAATTTAAATTAGTGGACAGAACTAAACCCTTTATTTTTCTGTGGACAGAACATCTACCTCATCCCGAATTTATATCTACTGTGAAATGAAACATAGCAAAATACAAAGACAAAATAGCTATCCTAACAAAACAAAAAAAATCATGTTTTGCATGTTTGAGTGTTGACAGGCCCTCGACCCTCGATCACCATTCGCCAATATACCTGCTAAATCTGCTGTACCAATATAAATAATAATTAATAGGTACTACCGAATATACAACAAAGTTTTTATAATAATTACCCTTTCATGTAATATAAAAAAATGTAAATAAAAACGATCCCCCACCCCCACCCCCTCAGCCGACAAAGAAATTTTTTAGAACCATTAAATAACGAGATCGTAGTAATGGAGGGAAAAACATGGGGTTCGGAAACATGAAAACGTGTACAAGAATACTCACATTTTCGATTGTGTACCTCGCTGCATCCCGCCTGTAGGAATGCCCCATTTTTTGTCAACAGCTGACTGGAGTTTCTGCAAAGTTTCGTTAAAGTTCCGGCCATTTTTAGGAATTATAACCTAATTTATTATTGCTGTTTTCACTGCTTGCCCGCCGAAAGGAAAGGTTGACTGATCTACGTGCCGATCCTTGTATTTTGATCTGGCAAAAGATTCAAGCCGGTGCGGTGCATTCGATGTTGGCGATCGAGGAAATGGTTTCTTTTAGAGTTGTGTAGTTCGCGAACGAACTAGTTCAAAAGATCGAATCTGGCAACTGAACTAAAAGATTCAATCAGTAATTACTAAAAGATTGAAACAAGGCGAACTAAAGTCTAAACGGAATGTACTACGCAAGCGAGAGTGAGACGACCGAGATTATAGGTTTTGTCACCTGACCGACCTACCTAACGAACTAAACGAACTAGTCTTTTGAACTATTCACTTTATTGAACGAGATCGAAAGATTGAAATCGGCAAAGTGAACTAAACTTCCCAGCACTAGTTTCTTTGCCGCAAACGGAGTTTTGCGCACTCTCTCCCTATTTTATATTTCGGTTACATGGAGGTTTCCGAACGACGACGAGGCGGCAGTTGGCTTGTGTGATGTCGACTGAGATAATAATATACTACAGAAGATAAGAATATAAAAATAAGCTGGGAAAAATATTCTGCTAGTTTTTGTTGCATACTTGACTTGACATGCTTGACATTATGTTAAAACTTACTTGTCAGTTTTACGAATTTTATCAACTGATCGTTTCAGAATACCTGACTTTGACAGTGACAGGTCGCCCATGTTTTTCGGAGGGCCACTTATCAATTATTTTACGTTTAACCTTTGTGTCTTGGATAGCTCTTGTTATAAATAGTTATTGTTCTAGTGTTATTTTACTAACTATCAAGTAAAAATGTCTAGAAATGAATAGCTTCGGAGTACAGTGGTCAGAAACCGACAGCAAATTAACGACGCATGTGAACGTGTTTTAAAAGCGTTCACACATTACAAATCTCAATTCCCAGTTACAAATATTGATCCATATGCGTTATCACACAAGGAACTTTGTCTTTATCCTTACAAGTTTTCAGTTTTCCAATATAGTGTCTACGATAGACTTGGTGAATTTTCTTATTTTGAGCCATATGTCATAGTTTTTATACTGGACAATTAATAGCTGAAGGCTGACAAATTCTAATTTATTATTATTTATTTAATTACTAACAGTTTATAAAATGGCGGGAAAACACACATCCAATTCTAAATTGACTTTCAGTTAACCCAAATATTTCGACGTTCTACAGACAGTTCTCTTGGATGTTCTCGTTTATATTTCCAAACCGTAGGAAATCGGAAAAAGACACCTTATCTCTTTCGGCTCGCATGTGTGACTACTGTGTCCACCAGAGAACATGGTCGACCTGTCAGTGACGTCATTACGGAATGATCAATCAGGCAAATCAACGATGCATGTGTCAAAAATGGAACAAAAAGTATACGACTTCGTACTTCGGTATACGCGACCATAAAAATAATATTTTTGATGGCATTTCGCCTATTTTATTTTATTTAATTATTTTTCTTACAGCCGCTAGTTTAAGTCACGTGTCACGTGGTTTGGATTGGCTGAGATGGTTGTTTTTTTATAATATAGGTATTATAGGTAATACAATACACTTTAATATGAACAAGGATATTTTTTAGGTATGTTCTGGGATTACTTATAAATTTAACTTTTTTACTAAATTTTGCCGAATAGGGGAAAAAGAAATTCTACGGTGTCAGTTTATAAGACCTAAAGTATTTACGACAAAATAATTAAACAATAGGTATACATACCTCGGAAATTGAAAGGAGGTTTTGGTTTAAGGGTTGCAGAATGAAAGTATTTTCTTTTGCGGAACGTCTCTTTATATTAAAAATTTTAAATTCCTCGGTGCAGCTGAAACTTTTCTTGTAAAAAATGCCTCCTTCCTAATTTTTATAACTAAAGTTAAGCCATTTTATTTTTAGCCATTATTGTACCGGGTCGCATCTAGACATTCCGCTATAGGATTCGGCACCCGTCTCTATTCTGATTGGATGATTTCAAATTCCGTCTAAAAGGTATATTGGCAACCGGTTTGTTCGTTGTTACCCAGAGCATTTTTTTTTAAATTTTTTTTTTGTTCGTTGTTACCCAGAGCATTTTTTTTTTATTCAATTTTTTCAACTAATATTGTTTTATAAAAATAAAATTTAAAAAAAAATGCTCTGGGTAACAACGAACAAACCGGTTGCCAATATACCTATTAGACGGAATTTGAAATTTTAGATTTAAGTCTTATTTCCAGACAGACATATTTCGCTTTCTGAGTTGCGTCTTTTTTCAACAATAACGCGTATTTTCTTCAAAGATACTTCCAAAGTGTTCATAAACATGACAAACTTCAACCTTTTTTTCATTGTTATTTCCTTGCGAATTTACTTACTTTTTGAGTCTTTCGTCTTAACCTTTCAATTGATTGCTTGTAGTAAAACTGACAACACTGTCGGCCGTCTTGTTAGCGTTGCTGTGTAATATACGGCCGTACAAATAATACGAGAGTAAAAAATACATATATTTCGACCGTCAAATTCACTGATTGTAAAAGGTCTTTCTATTGATAGTAATGTAAAAAATCAACAACAAAAAAAGTTGTAATTTGAAGTCAGTTTGCTGTTAACAACTGCTAAATTGGTTAGTATACGCAGTCAAAACCTATATATATTCATTGGTTCTAGTGGATGCCAAATTATGCTTCTGTGAAAGGTTGTCCAATTGATAGCGTGATGTAAATACATATATATACATACAACGTGTCCAAGATAAGGAGGGCCAGTACAGGGATCTCGGAAACCGTAAGAGTTACAAAGTCGGTTAAATGGAGGAAAAGTTGCGCATTTACATGCCTAATAACATGCCGTTTAGAAAATTTTAAAATTCCGAGTAATGTCGGAGATATCCGGAAAAAACCGAAATTTCGTAAAATCGTTTTATTTTTTTCCGGGGTTTATTTGAGAACGAATTCTAAAGTAAATTGAACTTTTACATTGCCACTTTCTTCGCTCTATCTAACAGCGTTAATTGTTTTGTAATCCGACGAGTCGTCTTCGAGGGGCCACTATCAACTTTATTTTTTTAAATACGGTCCTGTTTTCCTGATATCGGAATTTGAGAGCCTTTTTTTGTTCCGAATGCAATGATGTATCACACATTATGGTTTCATGACGTTTCGAGGGTTTTTTGAACATCAGGAGATTTTATAAATAATATCTCATAAGTAAACTCTAAATTTTTACGTATGTTGGACTAGTTCAGTAAATAACAAATAATTCTAAAACAAACAAATAATTTATTAATAAAACAACAATAAGTGAACAAAGAACATACCAAAACAGTAGGTAATAAAACGAACAACAAAAAAAGGTAAAAACTACATCATCAGTGGTTCGAAATGATTTCCGTTATTTTCTAAGCACAAATAAAGTCGCCACAGTGGTTCTTTTCCCGTGCGTCATCACTTTTACGTCATCAAAATCGTATGAATCAAATCAAAATTACGAGACGAAAAAAGTCAAAACTAAGTTAAGTTCATAAAATAGACGTGCCTGCCTACCGTTTGACGTACCTACATAATATCACGAAAAATTATTATTTATTTTAAGTTTTGCCCGGCATTCTCTATTATCTAAAAGAAATTGACAAACAAATGTTTATACATTTAATACTATTTTTAAAGCTTAAAATCTACAAAAGTTTTAGCCACTGCCGTAAACGTTTCAAAGAACTTTCACGGTTAGAATATTTAAAATAAATAAATTAGTTATTATAAAAATCCATAAATACTTACCGCCAAAACAGATGGTGGGTATAATTACCTCTAAAAAGAACTATTTTTAGAAACAGGAACAGTTCTAAGGCACACAGATTTACAAAATACGAATTAGATTGGCAGATCAAAATAAGGTTGACAATGACGTTCTAAAATACAACGGTTGTCAACTAAACAAATAAAGAAAGTAATTAACTGACGTTTATAGTTTTATCCTTGTCTAGCACGTTATATTATTGCGGAATTTTGGAGACGTTCTTTTATGCTTTTATTCAAACTTGTTACTGTAATAAACAAGGATGCAGAGTTATTAACCACGTCGAGTCCTGATCGTTGATTGATGACGCACGGGCAAAGATCCACTGTGGCAACTTTAACATCTTCTAACTGTCGATTCTAAAACATTTGACAACATTTCTGGCGTAATACGTTGAAAGGCTTCAAGTACCAACAAAATTAGGAGAAATACAGGACCGTATCCCAAAATCTCATGATGTTGTTCAAAAAACCCTCGAAACGCCATGAAACCATAATGTGTGATACATCGTTGCATTCGGAAGAAAAAAAGCTCTCAAATTCCGATGTCAGGAAAACAGGACCGTATTTAAAAAAAGAAAGTTGATAGTGATCCCTCGAAGACGACTCGTCGGATTTTCCCGACCAGACAGCCTGTGGTTCAAACCTTCAAGCATCAATGTCAAGATTTTTTCGACCCACCGTTTTCAGGCAACATCTAGACGCCATGTAAACGGACCGGTTTCAAAAATGAATGTTTCAGTATCCTGTAGCCGGTAGGCAGCGGAGGAGTTCAGTGTCTGTTTGGTGTCTGCCTTATGTTTCGAAGAACTTTTTTCGTAAAATTCTGGTGAAACAGGCCGTAAAACATCGTGTGAATACTCCGATTTGTCTTTAAAATTAGCAGAAATTTATTTGAAAACATAATTTATCTGATTTTAATAGACTACGAGACTGCAAAACGTTGGAAAAAGCCAAAAAAAAAAAATTGTAAAAAAGAAGTTTTTTGGTAAGTTGTTGAAATACAAAACATTTTACCTAGTTTGATGTTTGAATGTGCTTATTTAAAAACGCTTTTTCTTAAATGTGACCAGATTTGCACCAGACAACTTGTTTATTTAGCCACATGTAATTAAAATAGGTTATTGGAACCTAAATTCTTAATATTAGACATGTTATGATGTAGATTTTTCATCTGTCTTGTTTGTTCGTCACACACTTAATATCTCACGACAGCCTTATCAAAAAACAGCATGAGATTTTTCAAAAAGTTTTAATCGTCTAAGATTAGAAACTCGTTGGCTTTTAGCATAGGTATTAGTGAATTTTTTTGCACGGACGGGTTTGTTAGTTAGATATGAAGCTATATAGAAACATTAAATATAAGATATTATAGGTAATTAATATAAAGTTACAGTAAAGTTTCATCGGTAGGTATTCAATTTTTCTATAAAATGATATTGTGTATTAATGATATAACCATATTATGTAGATTGAAATACTGATATAAATAAGTACCTTCAAGACCTACAATCATAATATGTATATAGATGACAGCATGAACCAATAGAAAACCCAAAGTAGGTATTCTATATCATAGATGGAATGTACGTTTGTCTTTTTATCTTATTGTAAAGAATAAAAATGGTCTTGTGAAATCGTCTGCTCAATCACCTTAATCTATGGCAGGAGTACTTGGTTGTTTCTAGGTCACTCTTTAAGGGTGATCGGCCACTTCCGTCACGCACTCTAAATGAGATAAAAACCTAATGGATTATAGAAGATTTAGGGTTTCAATCGGTTTCATTTACTATTGTGTTCAACTTTACTTCCACATATCCATATTATCTGGATTTTATATGTGGCAGGGACAGAATAGGTTTTACCCTCGATACATTATATACACGGTAAGTCGATGCGCATAAATTCTCTATACCTATATCTGTCTCTTACATTATGACGTCACGTTTGGGCATCCAGCGCGCTTAAATATAATATGGGGATTCAATTATTCAAGCCAGATATATTTAATTTTTTGAATTTAGTTTGAATATTGGATCAGTTTCACATTGTGACGTCACGTTTGGGCATCCAGCGCGCTTAAATATATGAGGATTCAATTATTCAAGCCAGATATATTTAATTTTTTTAATTTAGTTTGAATATTGGATCAGTTTCACATTGTGACGTCACGTTTGGGCATCCAGCGCTCTTAAATATGGGGATTCAATTATTCAAGCCAGATATATTTAATTTTTTAAATTTAGTTTGAATATTGGATCAGTTTCACATTGTGACGTCACGTTTGGGCATCCAGCGCGCTTAAATATATGGGGATTCAATTATTCAAGCCAGATATATTTAATTTTTTTAATTTAGTTTGAATATTGGATCAGTTTCACATTGTGACGTTACGTTTGGGCATCCAGCGCGCTTAAATATATAGGGATTCAATTATTCAAGCCAGATATATTTAATCTTTTTAATTTAGTTTGAATATTGGATCAGTTTCACATTGTGACGTCACGTTTGGGCATCCAGCGCTCTTAAATATGGGGATTCAATTATTCAAGCCAGATATATTTAATTTTTTGAATTTAGTTTGAATATTGGATCAGTTTTACATTGTGACGTCACGTTTGGGCATCCAGCGCGCTTAAATATATGGGGATTCAATTATTCAAGCCAGATATATTTAATTTTTTGAATTTAGTTTGAATATTGGATCAGTTTCACATTGTGACGTCACGTTTGGGCATCCAGCGCGCTTAAATATATGTATGGGGATTCAATTATTTAAGCCAGATATATTTAATTTTTTGAATTTAGTTTGAATATTGGATCAGTTTCACATTGTGACGTCACGTTTGGGCATCCAGCGTGCTTAAATATATGGGAATTCAATTCAAGCCATATATATATTTAATTTTTTTTATTTGGTTTGAATATTGAATCAGTTGAAAACCCATAAATATGTCAAATGCATTGTTTTAGAATAAGGGCCAGTGAACATGACGGGACAAATTATTTTATGGGCTGAATAAGTTATTAGGTAATGTAAATAAATAATATTCTCCATTTAAAAAAAAAATTTAAATCAATATATTTTAAGGTCGATTTTGTTTAGTAATATTCCGATAGCGATATGTTCACTAATTAAATCCAGAAACTCTCTAACAGACGACGCGATTATAATTTAAAAATTAAATAAGTAATATTTTTGTTTTACTTACAGTCAGTGACACATAAAGTAATAATTACTAAAAAATACAAGTTTTGTGATAGTGGACCCTGTCTTATACACGTGTATACAACTTTGAATTAGTTAAAACCATATGTTTAGGAATCATTTACCTATTGCAATATTAAAAGTTGGTAAGTTAAATAATTTTTTCATCTAAGCATTTTTATAGGGGCCTCATATTTATAATGTACCTAAGTAATAGTCTAATAATAATATTCCACATTAATTTCTTAGTTAACTACAGGAAATGAAAATAAATTTCGAGATGTAGATTCTTAAACTTATTAAATAAGTACCTATAAGCAAAAAAAAATGGGGATAACCTAAGCAATATTTTAAATTTAATTATAGGTAAAATAATATTTTTTCGATAACGACAAGACTGTCATGATAAAAAAACAAACAAAGAAAACAAAAGGGGAGCGTCGGGTTTGTTCGACGAATTACAAGACTGGTTAATATTAAATGAATTAGTAACGTTATCTATATCTACCGATCTATCTTCTCATAAAGCTGAATGTAACGAAACCTATGCTTGTCCGCAAAAGAAAACCCACTTCCAGATGAGATGGGACGTTCAAATTTTCCATGCACATACATACGTTTCTAGATAATGCAACCAATATTTAAAGAAAAATCTGACATTCTTAAATGTTTAACATTAAAACGAATAATCATAGAATTACCCAATTAATGCACTATATTTCTCGAGATATTTCTTGACAAAATAATGAACTTCGATGCCGCACGTGGGCGGATGAGTTATAGATATTTACCTTTAGATAAGCAAACAATAACCACGAATGTGGCAAATTTATGGCCTCGCGCATGTAAACAAAGCTACACACGATTAGACATGCGCATTGCAACATTATCATTTGACGAATGGGAAAATAGACAGGTCCGGGCTTTAAAATTTAAATTCTTGCTCAATAAATTGTAAAAGTTGACCTTTAATTTATTTTTACGTGTAAACAACTAAAATTTGTCCCAAATTCTTGCCAAAAAATTGAAATTTCTTCTCAATTTTTGATCAAGTTGGGAAATAAGGTAGTAATTCCTGGCATTTTTAGTAGTCGCAAACCTGCAAAGGATAGAAAATTGTTTTTAAGGGTTTGTTTCTAAATTTGTTTAAAAATGATTCGTCCTCGTGTTTTTAGTTCGAAACGGAAGAGAACAAGTCAGTTAAACTAGCCTTATAAAATTTAATATAAAGAACAAATAAAACCAGCAAAATAACCAATCTTCAATGTTATCGCGTACCTAACCTCAAGTCAAATATTAGTTGGTATATAACTTGTATTGATTTTTACAATTTGGAAAAAAATTGGGTATGTGTAAAACATGTTCAAGCACAATTTCTTGTTCAAGAATTTGGAAAAGCCCGAGAACTTGATGGAATACTTTCACACTTGGATTAATATAAACATACCTAGGTATTTAGTTTTTTTTTTTATCTTAACATAGTATAAAACAAAGTCGCTGTCGCCCGTCTGTCCCCTTATGTGCGTAAATCTTTAAAACTACGCAACGGATTTTGAAGCGGTTTTTTTTAATAGATAGAGTGATTCAAGGGGAAGGTTTTTATGTATAACTAGCGACCCGCCCCGGATTCGCACGGGTGCAATTTCAGAAAGTGGTATGCCGGGTACTAACATATCGGGTTTGTATTTATACCAGCGGGTTGCAACGCATGCCGGATACACGCTAGTATATAATAAAAGTATAGAGAAAAGTGTCTTTTAAACTTTTTGAAGCAATATATTGCCCGAAAAATAGGCGTACCTACCTACCTAATTAGATTGCAGGGCTGCAAATAACATGCATCAGGATAATCTGTCTTGGTATGTGTTTCTCTTTATTTTCATACATTGTTTGTGTAGCCTAGGCCTAGTTAGATGTGTGTAAATTGATTATAATACAATAAAATTACATATCAAGAACTTTCACTAAGTACTTCATATTTCCTGAAATTACGAAATACCCGGTATTTTACCCCTATTTGGACATAATAAATAAAATCATACAACGGTTTTTACTAGTCATTTTTATTTTCCAATCCGAGAATCCGAGTCACTAAAAGCACAAACACAATTCACTAAACTACACAAAAACTAGAAATCCGTAAATATTAAGCACTCAAAATCCACAATAGCAAAGAAAGTAACAAGGAATCCACAGAGAAAACTTAAAACACAACAACAAAAATGGCGCCGAGCCGGTTATGGAGTGTATTTTGAGCATGTCGCTAAAGAAGGATAGGCCGATAACAAGAGGTTTGTTGACGTATTTTTTCACCCATACAACTTAACTTTATTTTGCACACGAGATTTAGATGTACGTATTTAAAGGTAAATGTCTATGCTTTTCTCGCTTGGCGAATTGCTCCGGCGAACCCCCAGATACCTACTACTACTACAAGGGGAAAAAATGTTAGCAAGGTAGTGACCTCACTTTCATGAAAACAGAAAGTAAAATAAATATTAGATATTTGCCGAGGCTAGAATAAAAGATTGTATGCTCTTTTATGCAGTTTCTAGGATTTTAAAATTTAATACTTTGATGGGTATAATTTGATTTCAATGTTTCTAATAATTACAAGAATTAAAAAAAAGTACTAAGTAGGTAGGTATATTGTATGGAAACCCTTTTAAGACCCTTGGAAGTAAAAAGAAAATTTTTGAAATGTGGCCAAACTTTTTTTCTAAATTTAAACGTAAAAGTATTTAAGCGCCTCATAAAATATATTTTTAAAAAACGTGCAAAAATCTTTCAGATTCCAATGCTCTAAAAATAAAGTAACCTATATATTTATTAAACTAATTATCTCATCTTAATCTGATACTACTTTTCTTATGTATATCAGGCAATACCTAGTTATAGTGATAATAGTTCTGGGTTATTGCCTCGGTTATTGCTATAGCTAAAAATAAAATAAAACAGTAGAGAAAGCTTGATGTAGGTCAGTCACTGAAAAAATGCCCTAACCGCCTGAATTCGCCTACGCTACAATCTCTTTCTTTATCAACACTTCATTCAGGAAGGGGGGCGATTATTCTAATTAATAAATGAATTCGAGTGTATCAAAATAAGGATAAGGAGTGTTATGTAGCGACGGTTTTTTCGTCACTTCATTTTTTATTAATTATTTTTTCTTAAAATCAGGCTTTTTTAAATTCTGAAGTGGAGAATGGTTTTTCCTTCCTTTCATTTGGTCTGATCTATCCTAAGGCGCGTTTTGCCTTATGATGGCTCATCAGTTAGGCTGAATCCGACGAAAGAAAGGAAACACAAAGTTCAAACTTGGAAAATTTATCGCCAAGACCGTCGACCATCCAGTGTCGATGTTGGATGTTCTTTTTTCTACTCAACATGTATATTTTCTGTTTTTTTTTTACAATTTACTGAATGGATAAATAATAAGCTATTCCAGCGAAGTTATAGCTGCTCTCTAGAAGGGTCATTGTTAAGATAGTTTTAAAGGTTTGTTGGCAAAGAAAAGTCCTTTCTACCTTCTTATATATTATATTAAGATTGCCTACGCGTTTCGGCTTATATAAGCCATCTTCAGGGCGTATAGATTACAACATTAAAAAATAAAAATAACGTCACAATCATGATTTTAATTTTTAAAATACGGACGTGTAAAAAGGTACCTTTTCGTTTCTTTAACATAGCTTTTTTGCTTGGAGCTCCAAACAAGACTAGCAAAGTTTACTTTACTTAGAACAAAGAATAAATAGTCAAATTATTGTTTTAGTATTATAATAGTATATTATTTAACGAGCGTATAATGTAGGCCATAATAAAACGAGGATGAAGTTTACGGCACGAGCCAAAGGCGAGTGTTGTAAATCATCCGAGTGTATTATGGTTCATTAGACGCGAGTCAAATACTATACTTTATCTAAAACCTTCCATTTATACAGTGCCTAAAAAAAAGTTGAGTTCATATGGGAAACATATTAATTACACTTGTTGTTTTATGATAATTACACTTGTTGTATTATGGATAGCATAATGCTCTTATTATCAGAAAAAAAGTTGAGTTCATATGGGAAATATAATAATTACACTCGAGAGAACGTAGTTGAGACCATAGGACCATAGACATTACCTTTAGATACGTACAGCCGAGCGTACAGCTTATCTCCTGCGCAAACAAAAGTTACGTTTTATGGGTGAAAAAATACGTCCGAGCGCACTCGCCGGTCAAATGCCTTCCCTCCCAGCAGCATTGGGCATTCGCACGTTTTCTTTGCTATCGTGAATTGTGGGTGTTTAATATTTAGGGATTTCGAGTTTTTGTGTAGTAAATTGGGTTTGTGCTTTTCGTGACTCCGATTGGAATATAAACAATGACTATAGTAACGTCGAAGATTATTATTATGTGTGTTATTGGTTGCTGGTTTTGTTTGTTTTTTAACATTGGTTTTGTAAGTTTTATAGTTTAATTGACTTGTTCTCTTCGTTTTTAAACTAAAAACACTACGACAAATCATTTTTAAACAAATTTTAGAAACAAACCCTTAAAAACAATTTTCTATCCTTAAAATCTGATAGGTTTGCAACTACCTACTAAAAATGTCAGAATGAAGATACCTTATTTTCCACCTTAATCAAAAATTGAGAAGAATTCCAGTTTTTTTGGCAAGAATTTGGGGCAAATCTTAGCTGTTTACACGTAAGAATAAATTGAAGGTCAACTTTTACAATTTCTTGAGCAAGAACTTACGTTTTAAAGCCCGGACCTGTCTATTTTCCCATTCGTCAAATGATAATGTTGCAGTGCGCATATCTAATCGTGTGTAGCCTTGTTTACATGCGCGAGGCCATGAATTTGACAGGCGGTCCAAGTAAGTCGCTTTGTAGCTTATGACAATCGTAGGAGTTCATAATCGATAAATAAAGTTTTAAATCATCTGCATAAAGCAGAAAATTCCAGTAGGTACCTAATGAAAACACGAAAAAATTTTACATATTACATTAAACACATAGGTATGTTGAACAACTTTGTAAATATGTACCTGAGTAAAGTAAACCCGAAGTACCTAAATCTCTTAATTTTGACAATAATTGTAAAATTTGTTATCTGTTTGATTAATTTATTTCTGGATCACGACTTATATTATTTTTCAAGGTGATACTAATTTTCGAATAAATTTACGGAACATTAAACTTTCGTATTTAAAAAATGAGATAAAATTATTGTTTGTCCTATTGTGTAATAATGTACCATCATAAATGTAAAGAAAAGAAAAGACGTTCTACTAAATGGACGAGAATAATTCTATTTCAACCTATGATGACCTATGTCATCTCGAAAAGCCCTCTGTCGATGACATAGGCAAGCGGCCATGCATAAAACGAAAAATATCAGTTTGTGGATTCAACGTCGTTTTTTAATGTACCTATATCAAAGAGGGTAGCGAGTGCTGCCCCATTTAAATTTCCTGTAATGCCAAATACATAAAAACATAATATTATTAATGAGGGACTTGTATGTAAAAAACATTTACCTCAAAAGGCGAAGATACAATAAATATGACGTATTTTAAAGGGCAATAGCAATATGCACCTGTTGATTAACATACCATTTGAGACAATAATTTAATAGGTAGGTTTTAACCACAGTAATCAGAGAGCCATTGTTGACCCTTCCCACAAACACCAAAGAATTAATCGAATATTTAAGGTATATAATGTAAGCATTTAAATAGGTTATATTATTAATTCTGACATAAAACTTTGGCATTATTTTTGTCGCAAATTATTTATCTTTTCAAGTCTTCGCGTTTTCTCTTGAGCCTAAACTAAACTTGAAATTAAAACATAAAAATAAACCACTTTCACCTTAATTTTTTAAAAGTTACCGAACCACCAATGTCATTTAACGCTTTATTTTTACTATTAACCTCTACATTGACAAGTTAAATAATAATCAAGATAACTTTTATTGTAGAAGGTTAGCAGAATAGAAATAGCAATAGACAGCACGCACTTCTATTAATAACGTTGTAGGAACTCTGCAATTTGTGAAAAAAATATTTGCAAAATACCTACTTGAAACAGTAGCCAGGGCAGTAGCTACATTAAAAAAATAAATAAATGTGTGGATATTTATTGGGTCTAAGCTAGGCTTTTACCGTGGGCTCTCGGCCCTCTAGGATGTTTCAGAGAAGACAATGACAGAAATGGCGTTTTGACAGACCCCGGGATCGGGAAGGTTGTCGCCCGAACTTGCAGCTACTCCGTCTGAGGACTGCAAGCAAGGGTGGAGGGGGTAAAAATACCAGAAAAATATGTCCCCCTGGGAACTAACGTTTACGTGGTCTGACCGTATTTTGATTTATTTATGTACAAGAAAGTAAACCTGGGTGTTTTCGATGCGCCACCCTGTATATAAAAGGTAATGTTTGGCCGAAAATGTTCTCCCATTTCTATAACAATGTGTGTCTTAGCAGAGGCTGCAGAGGACGTGATCGTTATTGTTAACATGATATTAATAATTTGGGACTTGGAGGGTTAAAATTTGATATGGGGGGGGGGGGGGGGGGGGAGGTTAAGGTTACAACAGTAAACGAGGGAAAATTGGTAAATTTTCAATCCTGAGACGAGTTATAGAATTAAATAATAAATCTGTAAAATATTTCTTGACGCGATAGTGAACGTTTTTTTCCATCCCCAGTTTAGCGGCTGGGCTGATGACAAGACGCGAGGCGAGCGGTAACATGCTAATGTATAAAAAGAGTAATAAATAAAATATAAGAAAGTTTGTACACGTGTAGACATACAGTGTAACCAGTAAAGTCTGCATCATATGGGATTTTTTTTATTAATAGCTTTATTCAAAATTTGACTTTGGCATCAAGTTGTGCTTTGATCGAAATGAAAATTAAGCAAAAAATAGTAGTCACGTGATTCGCATTATCTGTCAAATTTTAATTTTTTCCAAAAAAAATTCAAAAGTGAGGTTATTTCTGAAAATATCGGAAAAAAATTTTTTAAATGCAGTTTCTAGCCCACATGCAAAATTTCAGCTGCATATAATAATTTTGATTTTTTACCCACCACTAAAATGTATTTTCCACTTAATGAACACTTTACTGATGACAATGTGTTCTTTTTTGTCTTAATATTAAGGTGTATTACTTTCAAACACAAACTACGTTTTCAAAAATACTTATTTTATGAAGTTACCTTATGCGGGTCAAAAACAAATAAACTTTGCATCACATGCGACCGAATTTTAATAACCCAATTTTGATTTTGTAGGAAAACACACATTAAATATGGCGCTACTTTAAAGAAAATGTATCTGAAATAAAGCATTGTCAAAACTAAGAAGTTTTACCTATGTAGGCTGCGTTGAGTCTTATTTTGCAAAAGTGGTGCAATTTACAAAATATGGGTAAAAAATCAAAATTATCTTATGCACCTAAAATTTTGCATGTGGGCTAGACACTGCATTAAAAAAAACTTTTTCTAATAACTTTTCGATACTTTCAGAAATAACCCCACTTTGGAATTATTTTTTGGAAAAAATTAAAATTTGACAGATAATGCGAATCACGTGAATACTATTTTTTGCTTAATTTTCATCTCGATCGAAGCAGAACTTGCCAAAGTCAAATTTCGAATAAAGTTATTAATAAAAAAAATCCTATTTGATGCGGACTTTACTGGTGACACTGAATGAAACCTTTAACTAAAATACACCGTATATTTTATTTGGACTGGGGTTGTTATGTACTTAAATAGATTGTATCACATAAATTAATATTTTTTTACCTAGTTACCGACATTTTAAAATAATCTATTAAAAAGATCCACTTGTAAATATTTAAAATACCTTTCAATGACGTACATTTTGCACTGTATCTTTGCAATTCATTAAGACCTCGATAAAAACGATAAATCGTTTGACGTTTGCGTAATATCCTGTTTATAAAAAAACACTCGCATTTTAAAATTAGGTAAGCCTTTCCGAACTTATAATATCTCATTTGTATTAAAATAAAAGGTATATAACCTGCCAAATAGCGTCAATAACACCATTATTATTAAAAATACTTTGGTTTGGTTCCTATGGAAATGTGGATGGAATAAATTTATAGTTTTTTATGACAATAGTAAACATTTTGTTTTGGCAACAAATGTGTCGTCATTAGTTCACAGTTGTTTAAAGAAATGTGTCAAAGATAAAGCAAGTGACCTGTTTGTCCACCTTGTTTGTTATAGGTTTATTTATTGGCATAAAATAGTATATTAACGTACACGTTTTATAAAGCATCACTTTATAGCACGCGTCCATGTTAAAAAACAAGCCGCTTGCGGCGAGTTTTATAACGGGACAAGTGCTTAAAACTGCTTTATATAACACGTACGTTATACTAATTTTTCTAATTTGTAGATTTTTCAATAAAAAACACATATTTAAAGAGAAAATAAATCCTTCAAATTTTGTTAATTTTTATGTCTAAATTTTATGTTGGTAATACTATTTTTTATCATAGTAGCCTCTGGACAACAAAAATTATTTTGCGAACTGTCTTTTTTGATTTATTGACCCATTTTCACCACGAGATTCTAAAGTTATTTTAGCGATATGAGATTTGAAATTGGACGGAATACGTTGTGTGATCCTTGTACATTCGGTAAATATACAGAGCGTTCGGAAATTCGGGCGATTTTGCTACTTTTTTTCGAATTTCAAAAGACGTGATTTTACGTCACAGCATTGCAATTTAGTATAGGGAAGATAGATGGAAAAATTCAAATAAAGTTGAAGTTAAAATCGACATTGGAACGTTAGTAGATTGAATTTTGGATCGGATTTGGCAGAAAATGATAAAGTCGATTCACTCAGTAAACCTGCAAGATGGCCGACATGTCATATGACAAAAGTCATTGAAAATGCAAAAATTTATTTTATTTAGCTGGAATATGACTTTTGTCATATGACATGTCGGCCATCTTGCAGGTTTACTGAGTGAATCGACTCTAGCTTGAAACATCTACAAAAGATTGATTTATAGATTTATGCAACCAACATACATGACTCTTATCCACGCAGAATAAAAAAGTAGGTTATCAAGCTATTTTTCCTCTGCGAAAAATGGGTTTTCTCGTAAATCACGAAGGCCGCGCAAGTCAATGAAATAAAATATTTAAATGTTACCAACATCAAATAAAGAAAAAACGCGTATCAAAATAGCTTCATTACGATACGCAAATGCGTATCGTAATAGACTTGTTATGATACCAAATTAGAAAAAATTATTTATTGGTCCCTTATATATTTTTTTAAAATAACTTTCTATTTTGGTTTTCTATCAAAGAATTTTCGATATGTTTTTCACGATATACGGGCTATGCTATGAGATACGTGAAGTTAAATTAATAATCTACCTACACGTTCATTCATTCAGAATGACAATATTCATAATAAAGGCCGTATTTCATTTGCCAAGTTCTTGGTCAAGAAATTGTAAAAGTTGACCTTCAATTTATTTTTACGTGTAAACAGCTAAAATTTGCCCCAAATTCTTGAAACAATTTATTGCCAAGGAATTGGAACTTGTTCTGGATTTTTGACCAAATTGTGAGAAAAAAAAAGAAAAGAGAAACTTGTTATCGCTTTATGAAACTTTGATTACTTGAATTGTCTCAGTGCAATATTTCACCAACTTTCATATGTTGCGCTAGGCGAAGTCTGACCCTGTATGTTCAGTTTTTCCCACTTTAATACTAAAACACGCTTTTTTGTTGGTGTATCATACTAATTTACTTCTTTTTTTAGAGACATGAGATAAAAATCCACACACTGAACAAATTATGGCAACGGGAATAGTCAGAATCAGTCTTAACAACAAGCAGATATTAGATCTCAAGCTAAAAAAATTTGCAGTATTAGAAAATGTAGCGAGAAGAAATTTTTCCAAAAGTCGCCAGTGCAGGAAAGAAGCCGGCAAAGATGTACAAATTAAAGGAGTTCCTTATAATAAATTGTCGATAGGAGTACCGAAGGAAACATGGCAGAACGAAAAAAGGTAATAAAACGAATAAATTTTGTAACTTTTGCGGCTCCCTTTAAATAATTTGGGCGTGGTCGCAAAATTTTTTCGCCTGCGGCGCTTTTTAACTTCATTTATATCATTATGACCCCCCCCCCAAAGCAAAGTTCTGGATCCGCACCTGTAAATATTGAATAGTACAGTGGTTAGTTAGTAGAGACCAACAAATCACTAAACTAAAGAAAATTTAATAAAAAAAGTAATCAACGAGTTTGGCAAGACGTCTAGGAATTTAACATTTTTATTTTATGATGAAAACTTATAAATTGTAATTTTGTGTTTATTTTTTACGAATTCTGTAGGTTCCGTTAGTCATAAAGTTATGTATATGTTAAATAATTAGTCATATATAAAAAAATATTGTTTAAGTTTTTGCCCCCCCCCCCCCCGAAAAACGCTCTATGGACGCCCTTGGTCATACTAAGACATAAAATGCTTGTAATTTATTTATAATTAAAAAACACTATCTAAGTAGGTATGGTACTCTTTAATCCTGGACTGTAAATTTACAAATTTTTTTTTTTTTTATTTCAATATAAATAAACCTAGAAATCATAAAATATATAGTCGAAATAAAACAGTTTGTGAAATTACCATATACTCTATTTTAAGTTGTAAAATTTCTTAATATACCTACAACAGAATTAGCACTTTTTTATCAACCTATTTAGATAAAACAATTTGATTATCGAAATTAACACACTTTATGTTATGTAAAAAGTTTTATTTTTAAGCTGTTTTCACCTAGAAAGTTTATTTAAAAAAAAAAGATAAAACAATAAAAATCCTTGAAACTGTGTCAGCCCTTCATACATTTTGTAGGCAAACATACGACAGCAATTTTAGATATTATTAATTAGTTTGACTTACCGATGGTAAAGGTTATGATTTTTCTTGGGCTTGATCTACATAAAGACGGATGCATGTAATCAAGTTAAATACAAGCGTGTTTTTTTCAAATTTTTAATTATTATTTTTATACCGTTAATGAAGTCAGAAAAAGTAATTTATTTAGGTAAAAATTAATATTTTGTTTTTAAAATTCAGTATGAAATTTTTAATTAATTTACATTTACTTAGTGAAAAATAAATAAAACTCATTTATAAAATTTAAAATTAAACTATATATTTTTGTCTAGTGCATCAGTTTATAAATTTCGTTTCAAATATTTTTATCTTATTGATAAAATCATAAAGAAGAATACAACAAAATACAGTTTTTTAATAATTAAAATAATTCATCTCCGCAAGGTTCATCATCAGATTCGTCCAAGTGAATAATAAGGGGAAGAATATCTAAAACATCGATAAATCTTTTCCGCTCCTATACATCATTTATAATTTTATTAATGTGTGTTACATAATTTTTCCATTTTCCACTGTTACATTTTCTATGGCTTTATTCCACAGACCCAAAACTACGTGATTTGTTACAGGATGCATAGAACTAATTTTTGCATCATAATTGCGCTTACATTCCGACCAAACCATTTCAATAGGATTAAATGATATGGAGGAAGTCTTAAAACTCGATGTCCGTGTTGCAATGCTAGTTCGTCTAAAGTCTAACCTATTAAAATAAAAATATTTAAAAATAAAATAAATAGCGCTTCACTATTATCTAAATCTGATCCTTCATTGCAAATGGTGTAGGTAGAATAATATACCGTACACCTTCTGACGTTTTTTTAACTGTATGAAGAGTATCATCTTGCCAACTTCGTCTAAAAGCACCTTATTTACTGTATATCCAGGTTTCATCCAGAAAAACAGGTATTAAGGGAAATTAAGTGTTGCCGTTATTCTTAAATTCTCTTAAAAATTCTGCTCGTTTTTGGGCTAGTTGCTCCATTAAAAAAACGCCTGTTTGATACAGTATATTTACGCTATTTAAATTAAATTTTTTTTTGTACAGCCCGTCAATGAACCAGTGGATATTTCAACACCATTAATGATTGTAAGGTTTAGTTGTAGTGAGCAAATGGTAACGTGTTCACCTGCTCTATACATCCCATAAACTCTCTTATGGTATGTTTATGAATTTCGTGAAGTTGTCGACCACGGGATGAAAAATAGCTACATTACTGCGATTCTTAAAATTTACATCGTTCTTTATCACCTTTGTTGAACACGAAACTCTCTAAAACAGATAGGTATTTAAAAAAACATTGCCATATATTAAAAGAGAATATTGTGAAGTTTAATGGATAGTATGGATACCCTGGGGCGGGTAGACCACGACGGCCGTTTCGTCCTTCTTAGGACTCTATGAGCAGCCATAAGCCAAGCAATTCCAAGAACGACGGTAAAATGTACTAAAAGCCTCTTTGCAAAATCAAAGCGGCCATTAATACACCGTAGCCCGTAGCGCCATCCCAGCGGAATTAACTCCAATATAAAAGGCAGTCACATTGGTAATAATCGAAAGGTAGACAACTAAATACACCACGAAGTACATCACAATCCAGTATAGGGGAACGCTATTTGCGTTTTCACCGAAAACATCTGCCATTTTGCAGACCAGAAAACAGATCAACGCTGTCACCCACTAGAATGCGCGCAATCCATTTTTTGAGCCATAAAAATGTTTAGTGTAATATGGTGTCCGCGAAAATAATTAAAAGAGAATATTGTGTCATATCGGACAAGTGTGCAACTATATTTTATCCATTAAACTTGGATCCCTGTGTATTCCAATATAAAAAATAGTTACACACTTGTGCGATATGACACAATATTCTCTTTTAATTATTTTCGCGGACACTATATCATCTTCTACTGCCATATATTTTTCATGTTTATTATTTATTTCACAATTCCTGCTTTATTATATCTACTTACCTCGTAAACTGCGTTAAAGGTAAAATACACTTTCCGGCATCACTTTATCTTTGAAAATAATCAAATAAGTTGAAAATTAATGCTTGTTCTTTTTCACAGTACCGTGACATTTTTGAAATAATGTTAAAGAGAGGTCGTGGTTAAATATCAAGTTAAATTATTAATAAAACAATTGGTAAAATATATTTATTTTATTTCTAGAATAGCTATTCCACCTGTTGTCGCAGAAAATCTAATTAAAAAGGGCTTTACAGTAAATATCGAAGAAAATGCGGGAGCTTTGGCGAAGTTCAGAAACGAAGATTACGCAAAGGTCGGCGCCAAATTGGTCGATAATAAAGGCATATTTGATTCAGGTAAACAGCAGGAATTAAGATTTATTGGTTTAATCATTATCGATAATTAGCAAGGAAACGTTAAAAATGCCAATGATTGAGTTTATTTTTAATATTTATAATATATAGATTTTTTTAAACAAAACCTGTACTTTTACTTAAAACCCGAAATGACTGGTTATTATTTTTGTTAACGGCCAAACCAGAAATCAGAATTTTTTTCTATGGTATTTTTTCCATAAAATGTGATTCGAAAATTAAGGTATTTGGACTAAAGTAATATATTTTTTTTTCAGATATTATTTTAAAAGTCAGACAACCTCTAGAAAATGAAGTACCCAAATTCAATCCAGATTCTACACTTATATCATTTTTGTACCCAGCTCAAAATACAGAGTTAGTCAAACACTTGGGCGAGAGGAAAATCAACGCTTTTGGTAAGAATATAATAATATTAAAATGTCTCAACTAGTATATAAACAAGTTTCATTTTAACGGCGCTAGATGTATTCTATGTAACGTAAAAACCCAAACTTATAATAATCACTACTGTAAGTACATACTGTACCCATTAATATTTATTAAACCTTCTAATTTAATATAGTTTTTTATTTTAAGGAATGGATTGTATTCCCAGGATATCGAGAGCTCAGGTTTTTGATGCACTTAGTTCCATGGCTAATATTTCAGGCTACAGGGCAGTAGTAGAAGCAGCTAGTCATTTCCCAAGATTTTTATCAGGTCAGTGAATATAAATATACAGGCTGTTCAATTAAACCTCTAGAATAGGCTGTTTCATTACAACCGAATTTATCATATTCAGCACTGACGTCCTGAATTCAAACCCATTGATAATACATTTCGATAATAAAAATCTTCCAACAAACCTTTCCTAGAAACAATTAAAAAGACAGCAGAATGTTTAAAAATATTAGATTAGATACTTTGTAACGTTATCCCATTATCCGCGCAATTATTTTATTTGCCAGTCACCATACCTTTAAATAAGCAAAGAATAATCACGAAAGTGACAAATTTATGGCCATTCGCAGGTAAACAAAACCACACATGAATAGGCATGCGCACTGCAAAATTATCATTTAACGAATGGGGGAAAATAGACAGGTCCGGGATTAAACATCATGTTTGTGATCATAATGAAATAAAATTACATATGAAGAACTATCACAACTTCATACTTACTGAAAATACTAAATACCCGGTATTTTACCCCCTATTTGGGCATAATAAAATCATTGTAGCCATTGAGCCACTAAAGGCACAAACACAATTTACTAAACTATGTAAAAACTAGAAATCCATAAATATTAAACACCCACAATCCCAAAATAGCAAAAAAAAAACAAGAAATTATATGTGTGAAGTTAGCAACGTTTATCAGCAACGTTTATGTAGCAACGAAATTTTTTTTGGGGTACGTGTCAATTCCGCCTGTAGCGTTTGTAAACAATTTTAATTTTTTTTAGTGGCGAAGATTGAACTTCTATCATTTGGATTTATCGTATTTAATCTTTGCCACTAAAAAAATTTAAATTTTTATCCTGTAACTTTTTTCCTGCGAGTTAACGTCATTGCATTATCCGCTAGATTATTTTATTTGCCAGGCGCCATGATAAAAATCAAAATTTAGTGCTCATTGGGACAAACCAGGGACCAGGAATACACAGGTGCCGTTTACAGCACTGTATATCCCAGCCCAGCGCCATGATATAAAATCGAAAATGTTTTCAGTAACGTAATAATGACCACATACAGTGTCACCAGTAAAGTCCGCATCATATGGGATTTTTTTTTATTAATAGCTTTATTCAAAATTTGACTTTGGCGTCAAGTTCTGCTTCGATCGAGATGAAAATTAAGCAAAAAAATAGTAGTCACGTGATTCGCATTATCTGTCAAATTTTTTTCAAAAAATAATTCAAAAGTGGGGTTATTTCTGAGAATATCGAAAAAAGTTATTTGAAAAAGTTTTTTTAAATGCAGTTTCTAACCCACATGCAATTTCAGCTGCATAAGATAATTTTGATTTTTTACCTATATTTTGTAAATTGCACTACTTTTGCAAAATAAGACTCAACGCAACCTACATAAAACTTCTTAGTTTCGACAATGCTTTATTTCAGATACATTTTCTTTAAAGTAGCGCCATATTAAATGTGTGTTTTTCTACAAAATAAAAATTGGGCTATTAAAATTTGGTCGCATATTATGTGATGCAAAGTTTATTTGTTTTGGACCCTGTATAAGGTAACTTCATAAAAATAAGTATTTTTAAAAACGTAGTTTGTGTCTCTCAGGGTCCAAAACAAATAAACTTTGCATCACATGCGACCAAATTTTAATAGCCCAATTTTGTTTTTGTAGAAAAACACACATTTAATATGGCGCTACTTTAAAGAAAATGTATCTGAAATAAAGCATCGTCAAAACTAAGAAGTTTTATGTAGGTTGCGTTGAGTGTTATTTTGCAAAAGTGGTGCAATTTACAAAATATAGGTAAAAATCAAAATTATCTTATACAGCTGAAATTTTGCATGTGGACTAGAAACTGCATTTTAAAAAACTTTTTCTAATAAATTTTTTTGATATTTTCAGAAATAACCCCACTATTGAATAAAGCATTTTCAAAACTGAGAAGTTTTATGTAGGTTGCGTTGAGTCTTATTTTGCAAAAGTGGTGCAATTTACAAAATATAGGTAAAACATCAAAATTATCTTATGCAGCTCAAATTTTGCATGTGGGCTAGAAACTGCATTTAAAAAAACTTTTTTTAATAACTTTTTTCGATATTTTTAGAAATAACCCCACTTTTGAATTAGTTTCTGGAAAAAATTAAAGTTTGACAGATAATGCGAATCACGTGACTACTATTTTTTTGCTAAATTTTCATCTCGATTGAAGCAGAACTTGATGCCAAAGTCAAATTTTAAATAAAGCTATTAATAAAAAAAATCCCATATGATGCGGACTTTACTGGTCACTCTGTATTTTTGAGGTTTATCGAAATAGGTCCATAACTGTATTAATTCCCTCCACTCATTTTAGGTCAGATAACTGCCGCTGGTAAAGTTCCGCCAGCGAAAGTGTTGATTATAGGAGGTGGTGTTGCTGGTCTAGCAGCCATCGGCCAGGCTAAAAGCATGGGGGCCATTGTTAGAGCGTTTGACACCAGGTCCATCGTGAAAGAGCAAGTCGAATCTCTAGGAGCAGAATTTTTGACAATTACTATAGAGGTAGAAGGCTTTGTTTATTAATGATTTTTTCTCAGATAATTAAATTGCCTAAAAAAATTTTCAAAACTTCATTTTTTTAGTTCATCAATCCGATTGGAAAAGGGGTTAATTGGTTTAAATCAAAATGATCGTCATTTTATTTTGACCAGATTTTTTCACAGGTTACCTGTTTTTATAAAAATATTTTTTAAATGTAAAAAAAATTAACTTTCAGGTAACCTTTTGATGGGTTTGGGTATTTTTTTTAATATGTAGTTTGTGCACTAAAACCAGTAAAAATGGGCATTTTTCTGATGTAGGAAGAGGGCGGAGATACTGGAGGTTACAGTAAAGAAATGTCCAAGGAATTTATCCAAGCAGAACACGATCTTTTTGCGAAGCAGTGCAAAGAAGTGGATATCATCATTTCGACGGCGTTGATCCCAGGAAGAAAAGCTCCAGTACTTATATTAAAGGTAAGACAACTTCTTTCTTTAGACTCTAAACGCGTTAACTTCTTTAATTGTATCTTAATTGTCGTATAATTTAAATTTTTCAAGCACCTACAATTTTTTTAATAGATGTTGGACGACCAAAACAGTTAAATAAATTATGCTAGACAAATAGGTAGACTCCATATTGTTTTCATTAAGACTTGTCTGATACAGAAACAAAAACCCGCAAGACTGGGCATGAGAAATCATAGGTCAATTTTTCTACCCTCAAATATTGGCTATTGATGGCCTATTAATTTTACCTCAAAATTGTATTAGACTTTTTTGAAGGTCCTTGTAGGATGGACTCACACACTAACTTTTATTATTTTCAAATTAGCCAATCAAAAGTTATTTAGAATAAAACTTACAAAATAACAATGATTAAGGGTACCTACTGCATGCATGGAAAATAGATCTTGGAGAGTATCCGAAATGTTCTTTGCAATGTTTCCTGACTGACCCCCATTTCAAGCAAAATAACAGTCCTGAATATTAATTATTTGGTAATTTTAAGAGTAAATGTACTGTAATTAATAAATGCAGCTGCTTAGAGCAAAATAATGATATACTTGATGGTAGAGTAGAGCGCAAAACAATGGAATTAGCACCAGGCTTCTTGGCAAAGCTCTAGGAAAGCATCTTTCCACAATTAATACTGCGAAAATTAAGAAAGTATGTAAGTAAAGGTTTATGATCTGTTTGAATATCGAAAACAGCAGGAATTTAGGGAAGGTGATGAAATATGAAGAGCAACCTTTTGTTTTGAAGTTTTATGGAAGGGGTGAATAACGATAGGGGTTTCTCACGCAATGTTTGTTCGGGTTACCGACGAATGCACCTTCACATTAAACAATGAACCAACACGGACGCAATACCCTTAGAAGGTAAATTTAAGGGTACCTATTTGGTTATCGGATTATTGGACCTTTTTTGGTAACAAAATTTAAAAAAAAATGTTTTTGGATCTTTTCCAATATCAAATTGGACTTGCGTTAGAAGTTGCTCCTTAAAGTGAAGATAGTTAGTCTCAAATGGACGGTTGATCTGTGCACAATGCACACAAGCCTTCAGCGGGACCTGATGGTATACCTGCGTTTTTGGTAAAGAAAGTTCTACATCTTATTACAGGGCCACTTGTTTTCCTTGTGAATCTTTCGTTTTGTAACGGAAAATTTCCTGGGAATTAAAAGCGGGTAAAATAATACCAATCCATAAAAAGGGCGATGAGGGCTGTGTTGAAAATTATAGGCCAATCACATTGACTTCGGTATTCTCTAAGATTTTTGAGTACTGTTTCTAGGACCGTCTAGTTGATGATCTTAATAAATCGAAAATAATATCCCCAAGCCAGCACGGTTTTCAGAGGGGAAGATCTACCAATACTGCAATGCATGCTTTTTATGATGAACTAACTACATATATTTATTGACGCGAGCGAGAGCCCCGTTGGGATTTTTTGCGACCTTAGCAAGGCTTTCGATTGTGTCAATCATAAAAAAATTTTTCCAAAAGCTGATTAATTTTGACATTAATGGTTGTGCACTTGAGTGGATCCGGTCGTTTGTAATCGATCGCCAACAGTATGTTAGTTTAAGCAACTTTGATGGTAAGTAATGACAGATTCGCCACCCCTGAAAACTAATATTGGCGTTCCACAGGGCTCCGTTCTGGGCACTGTGTTATTTTTATTATCCTTAAATGACATTGATCTTGTGGGACCAAGGGCTTTTCGTACGGCTTTTGCCGATGATGTGTCATTCCTAGTTTCAAACAGGTTTGCAAATATCTTGGAGCAGATGTCAAATGGTGTTCTGTCTGAATTGTGTTCCTGGTTTGGGGAGAATTCGATGTTACTAAATGTAGACAAGACCCAGTTTGTTAGATTTCATAATAGACAAAAAACTGATGATAGTATTAATTTATTTATTGATGATAAATCCTTGTGCCAAGTTCAGAGCACCAAGTTTCTTGGTATTCATCTGGACGAATGTTTGACATGGATAGTACATTGTGAACATGTTATGTCTAAACTCAATTCATCCTTTTATCTGTTTATAAATTTAAGATCTATATTAGGTACAGAACACCTAATCATGTTGTACTAGGCATAATATGTAGAATCGTACTTAAGATATAGTCTGACTTTCTAAGGTACTTCGACCCTATTTAAAAATATTTTTGCAAAACAAAAAAATCTTAAGATGTATAGCAGGTATTCCTAACCGGTATAGTTGTAGAGAGATTTTTAGAAATTTTAATATACTACCTCTTCCTACCTTATACATATTGGAATTAGCAGTGTATTTTGTAATAAAGGTGAATTTGTACAAAACAGGGATGTGCACGGTTTTGATACAAGGCACAAAAATAGTTTTCGTGCTCCGCACTCTAGAGGATTAGTAGCCTATAATTCTCCTAAATGTCTGGGTGTTAGAGTTTACAATGTTTTGCCCGAAAAAATTAAGGATTGTAATAGTATACAATATTTTAAAAAGTCATTAAAATAATTTTTAATATCTAAATGTTTCTACAGCTTGGATGAGTTTTTTAATTGTCTGTCTTAACGCTGGTAAATGTTTTATTTATATTGCGTATTGAAATGTTTTGTTTGTTGTTGTTCATTTTTAAATAGTTACTTAGGTTTCTAGTTTTAAAATTGAAAATGTACCCTGACTATTCCCCTACAATTGTATATTGTCTCTGGGAAAATAAACGATTTGATTTGATTTGAAGCGGGAAGGGGATACGCCGAAAATGTTTTCGATAGACGCACAATAGGATAATATTACACCATAAATTGACCAGCTCCTGATCTTGCACCCAACGACTTTTTACAGGGGGGCTACATTAAAAGAGTTATTTATAAAAATGTGCGATGTCCAAATTGACTGCTTTGTATTTAACAGTTGAAAATCCTTGCTAGAATTTGATGATGTGTACAAGGCTGATCAATAGAGAAAATTACCAAAATTATTACACCTTTTTTTTTGTTTATGACAATAAATATAGGTATATTTTAGGAACACATTATGGCAATGAAACCAGGAAGTGTGGTCGTCGATCTGGCTGCAGAAGCTGGAGGAAACATCGAAACAACTAAACCTGGGCAAATATATTCGTTCAACGATGTCACCCATGTTGGGTTGACTGATTTCCCCAGTATGTTGCCAACTCAAAGTTCGACATTATACGGAAACAATATTTCAAAGTTTTTGCTGTCAATGGGTAAGCTCATTTAATTTGCATTGCATAAGCATTAAATATGTTTGAAGTTTGGATCTAGATAATCAGTTGCCTTAAATTTGTCAATTTCTTTTTCAGGCGAGAAAGATCATTTCAACATTGATCTCAACGACGAGGTAGTAAGGGGGAGCATGATTTTGCACAAAGGCGAACTAATGTGGCCTCCACCGAAACCCACAGGTCCTCCTCAGGTTGTAGCGACAAAGAAGGAGACCATAGCAATCATTGTGGAGAAGCAAGATACTCCGTTTAAAAAGGTTTTGGACAACTGTTTGTTGACAACTGCAGGTAATATTTTATACTTAATATAACAATTGAGCTTCCACACAATCGGCATCATCTCTCTTCATATAAATGGGAGAGTTACTTGCTTTATCAATGCGCCGCTTTGCTACTATGTACACAACAATACTTACGGTACAAAATTAACCTTTTTTTAAATTTATTTTTCAGGTGTTGGCAGTATTGTAGGCCTCGGGATGGTGTCACCAAATCCAGCATTCACATCTATGTTGACGGTATTTGGCTTGTCCGGTATAGTAGGATACCACACGGTTTGGGGTGTAACACCAGCACTTCATTCTCCGCTAATGTCCGTGACTAATGCCATCTCTGGTATTACTGCTGTCGGTGGTCTGTTGCTCATGGATGGAGGATATTATCCTACTAATTCCGTAGAAGTAAGTAAGGTTTACTAGTTAAAATGATTATGCCATAATATACTGGCAGATTTTTTAATTGTTCATAAACTTCCGCACTTACCACCAACAACAAATTTATATAAACCGAATAAATACCTAGATATAAATAATTTATATAATTTAAAAATTTGCATATTTATTCATTCTTTACATTTAAAACCAAAAATTTCTAACATAACGTTTACAACAGTTCATGATCTTCACAGACGTGATACTAGACAAACTAATTTTTTACAAACTATTAAAATAAACAGCAACTTTGGAAAACGGTCATTGTTATATAATGGATTAATATTATATAATATTTTACGTACCCGAAAATATTAAAACATTTTTAAAAAAATTGTGTGTGCTTAAGACCACACGACAGAAGTGAAAACTTCAACAAGGTTAATTCAGTGCCCACAAAAAAGTGCTGAACGCGCCTAAAGAAGTTTTCACTTTACCTTACTTCACCCTACGTAAATATATAATTTAAAAAATGCCAGAACATACCTGAGACGCAACAAGTGTCGCACACTGTTTCCACGTCGACTGATGCGGCAGCGGAGTCGAATTCGAGCGTAACACAGCCGAACCTGACGCCTGACGGCTCAGTTTAATTCAGTGCCCACAAAAAGTGCTAAACGCGCCTAAAGAAGTTTTCACTTCAAAAAAAATACCCTTATTTAAATTTAATTTTAAAAAAATCCTTATGTAAACTTCTTTCTTAATGAGTTAATCAAACGTTTACACAAAACGAATATTTTTTTCATTGTCTTTTCTTTATATTATATAAATACACCTACTAAGTTAGAGTAATAATTGTTGGGAGTAAAAAAAAATAAAATAAATAATTAAATTGTAATAAATTGAATATATTTTTCGAGGGCTCGTAGTCTGGTAGTAATAAAACTACCGACATTCATTCTAGAAAAATTCTAGATATTCTATTACCGCCATTGTAAAAAATATATTTTCCTTGAAATTTCTCTGATATACTAGGGAGGTTACAAAAAAAGAAATTATTTTTGCAAAAAAAATCAATATCCGTCTATTTAAACCTAGTTATTTTATTTAGAAGAGCTTAAGTTTTTTAAACATTTTTAAGGCATTAGCTGCTGGTGCTGCTTTCATCTCGTTTATTAACGTGTTCGGAGGATTTTTGGTCACTAGAAGGATGTTGGATATGTTCAGAAGGTAATTAAAATTAATTAGATTGCAGGGCTGCAAATAAAAAATACGAAAACATGCATCCGGATAATCTGTCTTGGTGTGTGTTTCTCTTTATTTTCATACCTTGTTTGTGCAGCCTAGGCCTAGTTAGATGTGTTTAAATTGATCATAATAAAATAAAGTTATATATCAAGATACATCACTAGTCCATACTTACTGATATACGACCTATTAAATGCCATGAAATTTTTGTAGAGCTGGTGACCCACCAGACTATAATTCCCTGTACGCGATACCAGCCGCCGCTTTCCTGGGAGGTTATGGTTATTCTGCCATGGTCGGTTTGGCTGAGGTCCACCAGGCGGCCTATCTGGCGGCTTCGTTGTGCTGCGTCGGAGCGTTGGCTGGTTTGAGTAGTCAAAAAACGTCCAGAATGGGAAACAATTTGGGAATAGTAAGTATTAAAAAAATATTGTATTGGATACATATACATAGGTATTAAGGGATCCAATCCCTGTCAACATTTCGATCCCGGGGTTGAATTTTTCCAATTCAGGGATCCCTGGACTTATCTCCGGATTAAAACATCAACAGGTTTTTCTTTTCTATTGCATAGAATAATGCCAAACTATTTTTGAATCTAGTTAAATATTAAAATAAAATTTATTCTAAAAAAACATTTAAATAATAACCACAGAATAGCAACCCAAGTATTTTTAGAAAAAAAAAAGAGAATAACTACTTTGCTATGCTATTTTTAAATATGTCAGTTTTTTCCTTTTAGACAATGATACAAAAATATTCAATGTTTCGAACCAAAATATTTTGAAAACTTATAATTTAAAAAAACTTTTTTTTCCAATATCAAGAACAGTAAAAAAATGCCAACTAACACAATTACGTATCTTTATATCTCTTAGATTGGTGTAACTGGAGGAATAGCAGCCACCTTGGGACAAATAGCTCCAACCACGGAAGTTCTTACTCAAATGGCAGCAGTAGCGATAGGAGGAGGTGCTTTAGGAAGTGTCATAGCCAAGAGGATACAAATTACTGATCTACCGCAATTGGTAGCAGCTTTCCACAGGTATAATTAAAATTTAATTAATTGGTAGGAATAATTATCTGTCGCAAAAGCATATATTTTGCCTGTTGATTAGGGCAAGATGAGTTTCAAATAATATACCCACAATATTGTGGTATAGCTTTTAGGTTTAACAACAAAAATGTTTTTCTTTTAGTTTGGTTGGTCTAGCTGCCGTTTTAACGTGCGTATCTACTTTTATGCACGATTTCCCCACTTTTGATACGGACCCCGCAGCAAATGTGGTCAAAACTGCTTTGTTTTTGGGTACATACATTGGAGGAGTTACTTTCAGGTAAGTTTTTTTAAAATGTATATTTGTATTAGCCAATACACCGCCAATGCAATGTTCAACGATTGCAAATTAAAGGGCAAGTGTTAAGTATATAACGTCAAAAATTTTATATAGACTTAAGTATCTGTACATGCAAGCATATACGAGAAGATAAAGTGAATAATGTGGAGGGTACCGACTACGGAGTGGTTACCGCTCGCACCGACAAGATTGCCTATTTGAAGTCATTCAGGGAAACGTATATAGCTCTGTGGTGCGATCCAGATACCAAAATTGAGTTTTCCAGTTTATGCCTACAGGTTTCAATTAACAATTAATCACATTTCAACCAGCTACTTTTATATATTTTAAATGATTTAACTCCAAATTACTGTATAGTCTGAAGAACAATATTCTTGTTGACATAGTAGTCATTATTCGCTAATACAACCAACAAGACACAATCTGAAGGTCCTAAACAATAATTGTCAATAAATAAAAATAAAAACAAAATATGTACCTACCCAGTATACCAAGGCTATTAATCACATATGGAAGTAAGAAACAGCTCAAAGACAAAAACAGTAACTATAGTAAATGTTTCTAACATGTAGAATAAAAATAGTGTCGTACTAAGTTAATCAATAGTTCTGAAGATGGTTGGAAAATAAACCGAAATGTTAACAAGCAAAAAGATTTCAATCAAAAATTGACTTAAAACCCAGGAAACATTTACTATAGTTAACGAATTAAAGGTCAGGATAAAAATATCTGAAAACAATAACTTTTAAAACAAACTTAACATATACTCAATAAGATGATAACTGAACTGATTTTTATACAAACCATATATTGAGGATTTGATTTGTTCAGAATGAGGAGTATGTAAGCTTAAAAGAAAATATTGGGGCGGATTATAATGAGTAGGCAACAACAGCTCGCTTATATTTTTTATGAACAAGAAAGGCAATCTCCAAAATGAAGATATAGCAATAGTGGGCGATAAGAATCGCTACCGTTAGCGTTACACATATATCTTATTGCTATCTTTTTTGCAGAACAAACACAGAGTGAAAGAAATATTGATACCATGAACACCAAAAACAAATTTCATAGCAAATATGGGACTCTATTAGAGCTCCTTGCTACAGTGAAATCTAAATTGTTTGATATCTCCTTCAGAACATTACAGGTAGAAGAAATTTTGTCACATAAATTGTTAATATGAGTTTCAAATTGAAGAGATCTGTCTATTGATAATCCTGAAAATTTATATACAGAAAGTGTTGAAATTTTCTCATTCTTTATAAAAACATTATCTATATAAACATTTGTCTTTGAGATATTAAAGGATAACAGATTACCACTCTCTCATCCTGTCCAAATCATTACTCTTATCAATTTTAAGCTTAGCAAGGTCTGTTCCGTGCCAAATGATCAGCGAAAATAGTAAATTTGAAAAAAAAAGAGTAGGGGCCTAAGACTGACCCTTGTGAAACACTCATGTCAGTGCGAAGCTCATCAGAGCTATTGTTATTAAACACGACTGTCTGCGCTAGGCCCGTAAGATACGAGTCAAACCACTCCAAGGCAGTTCCTCTTACCCCATACGCCTCCAACTTCAATAGCAGTATTCGTGACTAATGGTCTACGCCTACGCAATCGAATGCTTTCGACAAATCATAAAACTCGTATAGATGCTCAAGAAACCCGAAGATTGTACCCTTCGAAGCATAAAATCCAAACTGTTTTGGACAAGGTGGAAGTAGCGCAATTGGTCAAAAATTTGAAGTAGTATCATGACTACCACCCACAGAACTCTTAAACAATGAGTTCTGTGCTACCACCCTTGTAAAGTGGGACAACTATAGCCTTCTTTAGACAAGACGGAAAGATGCAGGCGAGAAAGGACAAATTTATTGCATAATACTGTTTTTTTACAATTTCATTGTATGAGATTTTTTCTTTTAGTGGATCTCTAATTGCTTACGGCAAACTACAAGGAATACTTAAATCGAATCCTCTTTTACTCCCAGGACGCCATGCCCTTAACGCGTCCCTTTTAATGGCCAACATCGGCGCTGGAGGTTACCTATTTTACGACCCAACAATGGCTGGCGGTTTAGGAGCCCTGGGAACCACTGCGGCTTTAAGTACTGCTATGGGGGTCACTCTTACAGCAGCTATTGGCGGTAAGTTATTTATTTATTTATTTATTTATAAGTATCAACAGCACAAGTGCCAATTACAGATACATCTTACAGCTAGTAAACACAACAAAAAAATAAAAATAAAACAAAAGGAAAGCCTAAAAGGCGAACAAGAATCAAAACCCCACAAAAGTGGGTACCTACTCAACTGAGCATCACAATGTTACGTACATTAACTGGTCCTCAGTTTTCTCTCGACTAAATCCTTGAACTGGCCAAGACTAGTTGTATCTACATCAATATCTGATGCATAGAGATTAAAAAAGTGGCACATTTTGTAAATTGGAGAATTTTTGTAAAGGTTTGTTCGAGGATAGGTCAGATAAAAGATATTTGAGGCTCGCGAGAACAAAGTGCATAGTATAGTTTTTATTCTTCTCTTATCCAATGAAAGCCTGCCAAACACCCAAAAGGTATTCGTTATCGCACCCTTTCTAAGGATATATACCGTACTTCCTATAATACATTTAACAAACTTTCTCTGCACTCTTTCAATGAGTGTAACCCACACGTTATACTGGGGGGACCAAATTATGCTTCCGTACTCCAAAACAGGCAACACTAGGCTATCAAAAAGATGCCAGCTAACATCAATGCTAAAATTTTTGGTGTTCCTAACGATAAAACCTGTTAAATCAGTTAACTAATACCAAACCTGAGTTGGATTATTAACACAGAGTATTTATTTTATTAAGTATTTGTTGTTTATTTTAGGAGCTGACATGCCCGTTGTCATCACAGTACTTAACAGTTATTCAGGATGGGCGTTGTGCGCTGAGGGTTTCATGTTGAACAACAATTTGATGACCATCGTTGGTGCCCTTATTGGTTCCTCTGGTGCCATTTTGTCTTACATTATGTGTAAGGTAATAAAAAAAAATCAATTCTACAAACCACCACATTGGTTATAAAAACATTTTCTTATTCCAATTTAGGCTATGAATCGTTCTCTACCGAACGTAATCCTCGGAGGTTACGGTACCTCGAGCACTGGTACCGGTAAACCAATGGAAATTACAGGGACCCATACGGAAATCAACGTGGATGGTGCGATAGATGCTATTCATAATGCTAGAAATATCATTATAGTACCCGGCTATGGTCTGTGTGTCGCCAAAGCTCAGTATCCCATTGCCGAAATGGTTGATGTATTGAAGAGTAAGGGAAAGAACGTTCGATTTGCTATTCACCCTGTGGCAGGTAAGAAACATTTATTTTTGGAAGCTAAACCGTTATAATAATAATAATAATTTTATTTAAAATTTAATAATATAATAAATATGTTTATTTCGTCTTCAATAAACTTATTCTTCAATCCTCTGAAGCTGAGCTTGTTAGGGGCAAATCTTCTTTTTTGTTTTAGTACCTATGTAAAATCATAAATATGCATCAAAAATCAAGTTTTAAAGTAAAAATTTTAATTTATAGTATAAACGCATTTTTTTTTTTAAATATATTAAACTATAATAAAATTATTAATTTATAATTTTTAAGTAAAAAATATTACTTATATAAATTATTCAGAACAATATTAATTAATTAAAGCATTTCTAGAAATATTTTCAAATTGTCTGTTTTTAATATCCATGTTTTTATTTCGACTTTAAATTTTTTAATGAAATCAATTTTTTAATTTTTGTTGGTAAATAATCGTTTAAATAAAAACAAATATTTGAATCTTTTTCCTATGGACTTATTTATTTTAGGTTTTATGGTTATTTCATTTTTATGACGTGTATTATGATTATGGTTTTTAAATTGTGTAAGGTTTTTATTTTTAAATATATGTATATTAAGATGTTATAAATGTAAAGTTGTGTTATGTTCAACTTTTTTGTTTCTGAATATAATTGTTTTAAAGGATAAAGATAATCTTTATTAAATATAATTTTTAGAAACCTTTTTTGTAATATTTCTAATTTTTTAACTAAAGGTCTATTTATTCCTCCCCAACCTAAAATTCCGTAATTTAAATGAGTTTTAACTAACGCGTAATATAATATTTCCATATTATGTCTTACATTTAAAATTTTTTTTATGTTTTCAAAAATCGGTAGTAAACTTCTTAATTTTGTAATTAAGTATTCTAAGTGAAAATTCCAATTTAATTTACTGTCAAAAATAATATATTTTATAAATATAAATAATAAATATTTTATTTTATTAACTTTAAAAATTTGAATGTCTTCATTTATTTGAATACTATTCATATTTCGTGGTAGGTTATTTAGGTTTAAAGTAAAAGGAATATAATTTGTTTTTTTTTTAATTAAAGCAATTTTTTATAATTTTATAATCTTTTTTAATTTTATTATTTACCTAAGTTGTCCCAATTTGTAAAAAATTGTAGTATCATCTGCAAAACTATGACTATGAATTTGTCCATCGCAATTTATACTAAATAAGTCGTTAATATAAATATTAAAAATTATATTATTATATTAGTTATATTACTGAATTTTCAAAACTAACTTTAATTATATATATTTAAACAGAGAACAACAAACACATTGCAGAAAAATATTTTTAACTGACGCTTTGCTATAATATGCCAAATAATAAACATTTAACACGTCCACGAGATTAAAAATTATTTGCTTAATCATAAACAAAGCAAATACATAGTTTAATAAATAAATAAGCTAAAACAAAAACATCACCGGCCACTCGGAATTGGAAACAGTTTTCACATCGGCGCTATTCCCCTATTGTTATAAATCTGGTCAGCGCAGGTTATTAGCGTTGCACGTATACAGATGTTAGGGGTCCTTTTTTCAATTTAAAATAAAAGTATAAAAGTAAAATTAACCGCACGGACCTGTACAACTATGATTATTTTTCCCCTAAAGATTTTATTCTTCTACTTAAAAGTTTAAATGCAGGTATCAAAATTACTCTAAATGAAGTATGGATTTCTGCAAATGTGTAAATTATTTTATTAACAGGTTTTTCCTTCCTTTTTTCAGGGCGTATGCCTGGTCAACTAAACGTTCTCCTGGCTGAGGCCGGAGTCCCTTACGACGATGTATTGGAAATGGACGAAATCAACGAGGACTTCGACAGTACGGATCTAGTACTAGTAATCGGTGCCAATGATACTGTCAACAGTGCAGCCCTCGAGGATCCCAACTCGCCAATTGCTGGAATGCCAGTACTTAATGTGTGGAAGGCCGATCATGTAATTGTTATGAAGAGGTCGTTGGGTACGTATCATGTTTACTAGATTTATTTTCTACTAATTAATGTATGACGATATGCAGGCTGCAGGTTTGTTTTTAAAAAAATTTGTTTGTTGTTGTTTGCGAACGTTGTTTCTAGTCTAAACTAACGCTAATGAAGTGAAGACATAAAATTTTGTAGTCGAAAGATCTGTTGTGGATTTGCACGGTTTTTCCCTACAATATAGCCCCATACGCAAGATGGGAATGAAAACGTCCAAAGTAAAGCGATTTTAAAACTTCAAAAGTCACACACTTCCGCAAATTTATAAGAAGAAATATAGTACTTGACAATTTTCGTCCCAACTCAGTTATGTGGAGCTTCCCATGATAAATAACTGTCCATAGTGATCCATTTATTGTTTTTGTTTAATAATCGGTTACTCGATACAACCAGATCTTGAGTCTTACTTTTATTAAGCTGCGGGAGATTGTAAGAAAACCATTTTTCTGCATCCCTCAGCAGCAGTTGTGACGCCACAATCAAATTCTCCAGACTAGAGGCAGAAGTAATGCAGTAGTGTCGTCTGCAAATATGGTCAAATTACAAATCCGTTGCATAATATAGCACCGATCATTTATATAAATTATAAATAGAAGGGGTCCAAGGTCGGATCCCTGTGGCAGTCCATTTTTGGCATATCCTAAATCAGATTTGACACCTTCAATCTCCGCACACTGCCGCCTACTAGACAAATAAGACTTAACAGGGTAGAAGAACACCTCCTATGCTATAGTGGCATAGTTTTTAAAATAAGTTCGTGACAGACACGGTCTAAAGCTTTTGTTAGATCGCACAAAGTTATTGACGTGAGCTCTCCAGACTCCAAGCCCTCGCCTATGTCACTTACAACCTTTAGTACGGCTCCCAATGTAGATATTTTGCTTCTAAACCCATACACTGAGAAGAGTTAAATAAATTATTAGACTCAAAACAGTTATAAAGACTTTTCTAAGCTGAGATTTATAAACATTGGAAAGTATTACTATCATAGCTATAGGTCGGTAATTTTCCACCAATCCCGGGGAGACCCCTTTTGGGTTTTGGATTTAAAGATTTTTATAGAAAATAACGGACGTTAAACATTTCGATAAAAAATAGTAATAAAAACATTGTTTTCAGGTGTGGGTTATGCAGCTGTAGACAATCCAGTCTTCTTCAAACCAAATACTTCCATGTTGCTAGGCGACGCGAAGAAAACTTGTGATGCACTTTTAAATAAGATCGACAAAGATGCCTAAATTTCTTTAGTTCCATTTTAAATAATTACGAAAAGGTTTAAGTTTGTGGTGTAAATGCTATACCACGAAATTCTGTATTTTTCGCTTTTAAGAAAACCGTTTTTGTAACCGCGAATTTCAAATTTGTATATAGCGAAGGATCAATTTTTGAGTTGGAGGGGCAAGTAGTTTGTTTAAGTAGTCCTGCCTCCAACTTATTCTGTACAGTTAATGGCAATAATTATTTTAAATCAACGATACATATTTATTATAATTTATTTTTATTTGTAATTATTGCGGTAATTATAAATATTAGAACACAAAGTTTTTGATCGTTTAGCTCAAGCATTAAGTAAGGTAAACCATTTTTTTTATATTTCTTCATCTTTGATACTAAATATGTACATTCATTTACTAACGTGCTAATTAAAAAGAATATTAGCCATTTGCCTATTTGAGAAAAGTTTTTAGAAAAACTAGAAAATATTTGTCAAAATTTCTTCTGATTTTCGAAGATAGCGCTTAGCGCTACAGCAAGAATTCAAAAAAAAAATAAGAAAAAATATTTCTAGCTTTAGAATTTTAGGTGGCAAAATACTCAAAAATACCATCTAGACTATGATTCGGCCACAAACATAAAAATTCTCCTTAATTTTTTTTTATTCGACTTTCAGATTTATACAGGTGGGGGTGCAAATACACTGAAACTGGGAAATATTACTGAACAACATAACTTTGTTAGATTCGTTATAATATACTATATTATATTTTTTTCTTCGAACGTGAGTAAACCTGACATTTTTCTACACATTTTTTGACGTTAAAATTGTGCTTTTTTGAGAGAAAATATATAATTTTGTATCTTTGTTTTCATATTTAAACAAAAATATTTGAAGTAAAAGTTGATAATTTACGCACGTATAAATCAGATAATAGGCAGTTGAAGTGCGGTCAAGAACGTTAACGTATACGTACAAATTGACAGCTACGCATGCACAGTAATCACATTTTAACGTACGTGTTTCAAGCAGTTCAACGGGCGTACGTTACATTGCGTTGTTTTACGGGACGTGAAAAATTAACGTTCCGTTACCCGAAGGACCTCCGAATATAACCGATTATTTCCAAAATGCCGTTTTTTGACAAACGCTTCCTAACTTTTTTCTGTGGTTGTAAATGAATAACTTTTTTTAACCACAAAAGGGAATATGGTCTTTTTTAAACCTAAACGACATCTTCGCTTCAATAGGTGCTATTTCATCCAGGTTTAATCGTCCGTAAAACTCAGCTCTTTTACCCAGGTTATGATTTAAAATTTGTAGCACCATTCCATCATCTATATCATCTTCATTAAACTCTCCAAGAATAGCAATATCCAAAATATCTTCCATACTATCCTTTTTGCTTTCCTTCCTTCTTCGTGCAATTTTCTTAACTTTTAAAAAATCACAGAAAAAGGTAAAAAATAAAGATAATAATATGACAAATGTAAAATTGCATTTTTTGCAGGTTACGTTAACGGACACAGAAGATAAGCTCTTCAACTAAAATTCTTGCCACCGGTTTGTCACGTTAACTCCTCAACTAACGTGCGTAAATTTGCTTACGTATTTGTTGTACTTCAACTGCCTAATGTTTTAGAGATTTGCACCTCCCGGAAAGGGTTTCCTGTGCCCATGTCATGCCCTTATTCTTCATTGATTATTGAATCACACTAACTTTAAGCAATATAACAATATATACTTTACACTATAAAGGTATATGACAGTTTTTTTTTTATTACTTTTTAAAAGCATTTACCGACTTTCATTCTTATATTCTATAAGGTTGCCCACACACTACATAATTGCAACCAAATTATTCATATACTCCCACCGCGTACCTGAACCCATAGAAATGAACTAAATCGTTTCATTGATTCTGTATGTAGCCTATTCTAAATTTGGTAGTCTGTGGACAGTCTAAATGTACAATGTATGTATTTATATGCTTCCAAACGGTGTTATATCGTTTTCATTCAGTTCGCTCAGTGTAAATGTAAATCGGAATATATACGCAACAACGTCCGGTTGTAAAACACGGTTTAGTGACGAAATATACACAGGAAAATGGTTCTTTTCCTACTTTTAAATTTCATAATATTTTTAATAAGCAAGTGATTTTTTTACTTCGTATATTTATTAATATTTTAAAAAATGTGCAAGGTATCCCACCTCGATGGGCCACTGTTGATATATGAAGAACCGTATATATACGATTTCTGTGAAAATTTTGTGAATAACTAAAACGTCTGTGTACATCCAACAAAAATGTTTTCGAGAAGATGGTGCTTCCGGTTGTACCGGAAATAGATACTAACTTCTTTATTTTAAATGGAACAGCCTGTATATCTTTACATATTTGAATTTTCCTCGAAATTCCAATACTTTTTTGTATAGAGCACCATGTGATCATGAATTGAATTGAATTGTTTTTGATATATTAATAATTAAAAACTATTTTTTTTCAACTTTGGCGATCGAAACGGCATGTAGATAGCTATTTCAGAAAACCATTCAATATTTGACTTCTGCACTTAAGTTCAAATTTAAATTGGAATTTCACTGTGAACCTTTTACATGATCCTTTGGAAAACCACTAATTTGTGTTTTAGACAGTTCTTGTGTCGCAGGTCATTAAACCATACGGAGAATGATCTAAAAGTTTAAAGAAATGTAGTTTTCCCATAATGACAAGTTTTTATGACCACAACATGTTTTACGATCGGACACCCAACCTATGTACTCATTTTTTTAAAGTATTTCTTGTAATTGTATTTAAAAATAAGGAGAACCATAGTCTGAGTTATATGTACAATTTATGTACATACAAATATTCTCAGGAAGATATGAATTTTCCCATTTTTGTAAATAACGCTGTAGGACCATTTTTAAATAGTTAGTTAAATTACATAAGTCAAAAGCAATGTTCTGTCCGTTGTGTTTTAGCAAAATATAAGCCATTCAAGATGTGTGAAGGTTAGTATTTTGTTACTAAGCTTTCAAATTGTACTTTATTTTTTAAATAAATATTTGTATTTTTTATTTTGTGTATTTATGCCCAACATAAACATATTTATTATATTCCTTATTAAATTTTATACAGTGTTCCCCATTTAAAACGAAACAGGCTAAATATCTGGTTCCACGTTAATTTAAAAAAAAAACGCTCGGAACCGTCGATTTTTATTCAATCTTAAATGGATACCCCTATTTTATATAATTTTTTTGGATTCTGCATAAAATTCTGAACATTTTTTTATAAAAGCATTATTAGTCTATACTAAACCGTTTCCGAGATATTGACTCTTGAAAAATAAGATTTTTGAACTTTGATAGCGTTTAGCTTTCTAACGGTACGTCTTTAGAGTAAAACGGCTTACATGTCCCTATCTTCGAATTTTATTATCTTTCCAATAGTGTCAACTTCCGGTTAAACCGGAAGTACTATATTTCTTACACCAAATGTTCAGAATCCAAAAAAATTATAAAATAGGGGTATCCATTTAAGATTTAGATCTTACCCCCCCCCCCCCCCCCCTCCTAGGTGCTTGAAGTAACAAGATTGACAATATACGCAAAAGATGTCCCCCTCGAAATAAAAATCGACGGGTCCGAGCGTTTTTTTTTTAAGTTAACGTGGAACCAGATATTTAGCCTGTTTCGTTTTAAATGGGGAACCCTGTATAAACTTATTATTGTAGCGTACACACAACAGTATAAAAATAATTAAAAATTTGAAAAAACGCACTAGTTTACTTGCATCCGTCTTGATATAGATCAAGCCTAAGAAAAATCATAACCATTACTACCGGTAAGTCAAACTGACTGAGTTAATTTACGACGTACCGCAAATGTGAAGAATATGACGTAACGGTCAGCGATCATTGAACATACTTCACGTATTTTTCGTTTTACGTCGTTAACTAATTATTTATTGCATTTAAAAATGTCACAATTATTTTAAATGGTTTGTTTTTATTAGCTTATGGTGAAAAATAAAAGGCTGGTATGTACCCCGACTTCTTAAATCTATCAAAATATTTAAGATAGTTTTGCGCGTTGGGACATGTTGGTCGGGCCTCCAAAAATTCAAAACGCCCAACTACTTCCTCTGCACTTGCAGCCTTCGCGTTACATAAATTAATTTTAAGTTTTTGTTTTTGCCATTTCACAATTCCGTATTATAGGTATTTGCTGCAATGGAGGGGGAATACAGCGAGAGTAGGGTTGGGCGATTTGAAAGTTTCAAATGAAATTTTCTGTTTTGAACTTTTCAAAACAGAAAAATTTCACTTAAGGTGGGAGTATCATATATAACATGTTTGCAACCTATTTCGCGTAGATTTATTTAGGTTTTCTAGCTTTTATACAAAATTTAAAGAAAATCAGTATCGACTTGATATTCTATAGGTAATAATTGACATATTTAATAAATATCAAGGAATTTCATAACTTATTTTAGGAGAATTGTATAGTGAAAAATATCGGGTAAGTTTTTTTTAAACATTATTATGTAATTGTCACTCATTGTTCTTTCACTATACAATTCTCCCAAAATTAGCAATGAAATAAATTGATATTTTTGTAATATATCAGATACTACCTAAATAATGTACCGACGATATTGATTTTCTTTAAATGTTAGTTATTAAAATAATAAACTTAAAAAATCAACGCGAAATAGGTTATAGGTTGGCAATAGATTGAATGACGTTGAGAATTCAACCTTAACCCAAAAAGTGAAATTTCAGTGACATTTTTGAAATTTTCACCTGAAGCTTTCAACTGATAAAAATGTCCTTATTACATTCGAAACTTTCAGAAAAATTTCATAAATTTCAGTGAAACTTTCACAAACCTTTCCATGTAGGGTTGGACCATTTGAAAGTTTCAAATGAAATTTTCTGTTTTGAACTTTTCAAAACAGAAAAATTATACCTAACCCAAAAAGTGAAATTTCAGTGACATTTTTGAAATTTTCCCCTGAAACTATCAACTGATAAATGTCCTTATTACATTCGAAACTTTCAGAAAAATTTTATAAATTTCAGTGAAACTTTCACAAACCTTTCCATGCAACAACACCCCTTGTTTTATAATAGACGCATCCCAAATCTCGGCAATACTTGGAATTCCCCTGGTTCGCGACGACAGGCGCGACTTTGCTGTGCGACGTCTTTTATTTATTTAGCTAGCTTTACCGATTATCCCAGATACAACAGAAAATAAAATTTCAATAAAAATTTCAATGAATTTTTCACGACATTTGAGATTTTTTTAAAAGTTTCATAAATTTCACAACAAAAATTTCATAAATTTCATGAAAATTTCAACTTGCCCAACCCTAAGCGAGAGTGGAATGGGAATGACTCGCGCTCGAACAAACGTTGGCAACATTAGTGCCGTCAATATGGTGTAAAAATTCCCTTGACCTGGGCAAAATTGCAACACATGATTCTTTTTGCATTCTATTGTGTAAAGTGTCTATTTTAACATATTCAAAATCCCCATTAATCCTGACCCCGGAAAAAACACTAATGTGTAATAAAGTTTTCTCTAATTTATCTATCTTGCCTATTCAATACCTATTTTATACTTTTATCTTTGTATTTTAAACATTTTTGCAAGTTACACCTTATAAAACCAAAGTTGTAAATTTTGTACTTAATTAAAAATACAAAATTTAGCCGCCATCTTGGATTTTGACTGATTTCCGGGGCCAGGATTATTGGGTATTTTGAATATGTTAAAATAGACACTTTTCACAATAGAATGCAAAAAGAATCATTTGTGTTGCAATTTTGCCCAGGTTATAATTTATTTTTACTGCACTACATTGAGTTTTGATCGATCTTGTTTTAACTAGGGCCAAGTCAATTTTGTTGGGAGTAAATCATTTTTTTTTAAATATCTGGTGAGATCTCTAACAGTATTATTTTTAGGATTTCAATCTTGCGACGAAAATAAGGCCAAAAAATAAATATCAAAACTCTTTATTTGATATTTAAAAATAACGTATAAACTTATATTAGACTCGTATCAGATAGATCCGACAAGGAAGGTAAAGACGACGAAAGCCGAGCGTTACTTGAATCGGTTTCTGGTATTTGTTGATTTTTTTGTCTATCTTCATAATTCTAAAACAAATATGAAATACTATGCTGTTAAACCATCGCAATTAGATAGAATGTTACATTTGGCTTTGGGCGGTCCCAAGAAAACTCATGTACAGAATTATGGTTATTATTTTCTAATAAGCCAATTAAAAGTATTTAGAAAAACTATTTGTAAAATGCTTATTCATCAATGGAACCACCAGTAATAGTTATGATAATGCCAACTGTTTTGGACGACAGTGACAATTTTAATTACATGATATTATTTAATTACTTAATAAGACAAAATTGACATATTATTCGATAGTATTAATCATTGAATATCAAACTATAAGATTAGCGGATATCTTCGAGAAAACTTGACAACCTTGTTTTAGACGTATTGGAGTTGGTTTCGCCGCCATTGTGGAGTTAAGGTGGGAGTATCAACATGCTTGCCAACCTATAACCTATTTCGCGTAGATTTATTTATGTTTTCTAGCTTTTATACAAAATTTAAATAAAATCAGTATCGACTTGACATTCTATAGGTAATAATTGACATATTTAATAAATATCAAGGAATTTCATAACTTATTTTAGGAGAATTGTATAGCGAAAAATATCGGGTAAGATTTTTTTAACCATTATTATGTCATTGTCACTCATTGTTCTTTCACTATACAATTCTCCCTAAATTAGCAATGAAATAAATTGATATTTTTGTAATATATCAGATACTACCTAAATAATGTACCGACGATATTGATTTTCTTTAAATGTTAGTTATTAAAATAATAAACTCAAAAAATCAACGCGAAATAGGTTATAGGTTGGCAATAGATTGAATGACGTTGAGAATTCAACCTTAATCGTAAAGCTAACCTTAAATCTATAGTTATAAATGCAGCGCCTTGGCAACAGATGTCTCAAATTCACTGATGTGATGTCGTGGTGTTGCCGAATATTATATTTTATTGGAATTTTTAAGGATTCAAGCATCTTTAACAGAAAATAAAATAGGAGGTTCTCAATTCCAGCCGAATGTATATTTTTGATAATAATATTTATTTTTTACAAACGGATACGAAAATTAACTAAAAATAAATATGAGATAAATTAATTCATTAGGTACTGAAAACTATCTTTCGTAATGGAAAATATTTATTCCAATAGATAAAATATTGTGTTGTGTTAACGTTAAAACTTGTTATTTAGTAAATAAAATAAGTATAGTAGGCATTATTTATGTTATTAAAGGTGGTAAGTATAACTAAAATAGGTTTTATTTCGTGGAAAAATAGCAAAATACGTAATACACTAAATACAAACAAACTGGATGTTTCTTAAGTAAGAAAGTCAAACCTACTAATTTTAACCATTTTGAAAAGTAGTAATAATTGCAAATAAAAACCAAGTTAAACAAACCACACAATGACATCATTCATATTTTACTGTTGTGAAATAAATTGATTAAGGCGCCACTGACCACACTGACTATGTGTGCGCGCGCATTCCGATGCTGAGCGAGTGAGGCCGATGTAGTGGAGGCAATAGCCAATCACGGGCTTGCGCGATCGACGAGGAACCGCCGCGGAAGAAAACCGGAACGAGACAAGCCGCAAAAAAGTACAAAATATTTTATATTCTTTCCACTTGAATTACGCCATTTTGTAATACTGACCTGACCTGACCTGACAACATAATAAACGTGAAATTTTTAAAATCCTTTACTTCTCCGGACTTCTTCCTCCATATACGTGTAGCCTAGGTATGTATTGAATAGTGAGAGTCGTCATTTAATTCTGTTAGAAATAGAAAACATGGCAGTCTATGTTTTCATGTAATTAACGTTGGAACGTCAAAAGGTTAAAAACATTATATGCTACTAAGCAATTAAAAATAGGGACACTTTTAGGTCTAGACTATACCATAGGTAGGAAAATAAAGGTAAGCTACTTAAATCTAGGATAGGTGCGTAGATACTTATGTGAAATCAAGTTTTACGATAAGCTATAAAAATAAATTTAAAAAATCATGCAGCAAGTCAAACAGACAGGCGGCAACAATGTTTTAATTTAGCAGTGAAAAGGCTTGTCGTTAGTGGCTGCATCAACACGCTTTATTGTTGGTGAACTCATTGTGCCATCTATGAATTTAACGTAGCAGATTTAGGAATTCTGCTTATATGGCCTTCTTATAGTTTGATATTCAATGTATTAATACAATAAATATAATCCTCTAAAAGTCATATCTAGTCGGTTATAATAAGGCGACAGATGGCAACTACAATTTATTGCATGAATAAAAATCGAACCTTTATAAAGTGAAAGAATATTGTTTGAAGAATAGCGTTTGAAAAAGTCGATTATTTGTATTAGTGGACTTTGAATAAGTCTTTAAATTAGGACGTTTCAAGAATTGACCCACATATTTAATACTTCTTCGCAAAGCTGAAGGAAATCATCATAGGTATAAATATCATTCGTATATCAGAAATTGAGGGAAGGTGATGAAATATGAAGACCAAACTTTTATTTGGAAGTTATGGAAAGGGTAAATAACGATATGAGCCGTATTCGATTGTGAGAGATTTGGATCGAACTGATCTTAATAATCAGTTTAGTGATCCAAGGTGAAACACGGATTTATATGTCAGTTGTTTGTTTAGGGTTTCGATTTTAACTTAACCTCATTTCATGTTCGAAAATTAGTCGAGAGTAGCGTAGTAGTAGTATTTTATAAAGGGGCGGACTAAAGTAAAACAACTTTAAAATATTTTATTTCCACTCCTTCTCATTCACGTCCAGGAAATATGATTTACCTAGAGAGTAGACGTAATTCATCTCTACTTCTACATCACACTTAATTTTCTTAAAAAAATACATTATCAAAGAATACTAATAAATACCCCACGAAAATGTACACAGAATGGAACTATAATCTCCAAACCCATAAGAAAACAAAACAAACAACTGATCTGATTTAGGTGATTCTGCAATTTCCCAGGTTCACTTGGGATCACTTTGACGGTATTGGGGGAACAGTGATTATTTGCCAATCGAACACATGTCAGAGCAGTTAGATTGGAATTAGTTATCGATCCGGATCGATCTAAACCTGCGAATCGAACACGCCTATAGGGACTTCTCACGCAATGTTTGTTTTACCGACGACGAACATTCGCATTAAACAACGAAGCAAATGTTCAAAATTCTAGATATTGTAGTAAAGTACAGAAAAGGATTTGTACAACAAAGGATTTGATAGATTTGTACAAATAAGGACTCAATACCCTCAAAAGGTTTAGATGGGCATATTTGGAAATCGGACCTCTTTCTTATGGAAAGGAAAATTTTTTGGAACTTTTACAAAATTAAATTGGATCTACATTAAAAGAAACTGCTTCAGAGAATAAAGATATTTAGTTTCAAATAGACGACACAATGCACGAGAAGTAAATAATTACATTAAAAGTGTTATTGATAAAAATGTGCGTTATCAAAATTTGGAACAACTAAAGATTGTAATTTCAGGGGTATGCAATCGAACTCGCCATATTAACTTTATGGCAGTAAAAGAAGGAATATTTTATTTTAGCATCTAATTAAAAAACATTTAGTTTCCATGTGCTGTTGTCTTAATAGGTATTTTTTTAAGTAATTGAGTTTATTAAATTATTACAATCATTATTTTTTCTTGAATACCTACTGCAAAACATAATGAAACTAATTAAAAATAAATTCTATATGATTTTGTCATTTTCCATATAATGAACTGTGATAATGGCATTTTAAAGTAAATATACCTGTTTAGCTATCTTCTTTAAAATAGCTGCTGTTCCAGGGCCCGTTTTCTTAACAAGTTCCGATAAATAACCATTTGGTATCTGCAATAGGATGTGAGGATGGTCAAATTCTACTGCTTGTCCTGCATCCATAACCAAAATCTATAATTGAAAAAAAACATTTTATGGTTGATACGTAAAACTACAAAAGGAAATTGCACAATTTAGATAATAATAACAATAATAAAAATACTTCTTTATTTCAAATGACGTCACAAAATGGAATAGGTTTACCATTCCATGTTGTAATGAATAGGGTTCAACCAGGCGCGTAACTACAGGGGGGCTGGGCCCCCCAGACGTCGCTAGCCCCCCCCCCCGTGGTTGTCAGCCTCAAAGTTATTTGGCAATTTGACTCGTTGAACTTTGGGCATGTTTATTCAACGATGTACGAAATAATCTTGCCAAATGTCATTCGACCATCATTTTTTTATTGGTTATATTTTCCATTTTTCACTCAAACTTTTTTGGCAATACTCGTTGAACTTTGGGCTTGTTTATTCAAAAATTAAATCTCTCGAACTTCGCTCTCGGGATCTAATCAGAATAAACATGTCCAAATTCAACTCGAAAAATTTACAAAAAAAGTTTTCGTGACAGCTGAAAAATCTAACCGATAAAAAAACGAGGTCTTGTGATATTACTGTTGATTATTGACCAAATTTGTTAAAATTTGGGCGTGGTCCAAAAAAATTTAGCCTGCGGCGGGCTCTCCGCCGGCCCGCATCTACACGAGCCGCCACTGCAGGTCACAATAACAGGGCCACGCCCAGGTCAGAGGGCTAGTTACGCCACTGGGTTCAACGTCTATTAAAATCTTTTTAATGTTTTTTTTCACTTTGACACACTTGTAAAGTACAATATTAAGCCCAAAATTTATCGGTCGTAATATTACTATTAAATTAGATAGGTATGTAGTTCTTTTTATCCATTTCTATAAAAAATTCGTTTATTAAAAAACAGAAATACCTAACATATTTCGGAATACACCTCTCTATTGTCAGTCGTATTCTTATTTGCAGGAAAACCAGACGGGCATTACAATTAATGAATTAAAATATAGAACAAAATTAGTGGTAGGGGAGAGCAAGGCATAATGGCATAGCAGGCAAAATGACATATTACCTGTTTTCGGCCCAGTTCGATTACATTCGTGTTGAGTTCTCTACTACAAAACACATCTTAATACCGCCAAGATCGTCAATCGTAATAAAATAGCATAGTCGATCGTTTGTTGTTTTCTAGAGAGTTTGTGTATTTTCATATGTAAAATATCAAGGTAAGTGATTGTTGAAATATTTTTGGTTAAAATATATAAGGTCGCTGCCAATGTTTTACTGTTAACCCACAACTATTAGCCCTCTAGTTTTATTAATACACTAACATTTAAATGATTGAATAAAATTATAACCTAGAAAATATATTTATTCTTTATATTGCACATTGGGCAAAATGACATAGCAGTGTGTCGTTTTGCCTGTATAGCACTATGTCGTTCTTAATTTATTCATATTTTGTTTCAATATATATTTTTTTAATTTCGTTAATGTAGGTACAACAAACTTAAAATATAAGTAGACATTTGACACTTACGCATTGTTATTTGTTTTTTTACTCACTGGACAGTTAATTTCATACAACCATGTCATTTTGCCTTTAAGGGAAAAATTTGGTATGTCAATTTGCCTTACCCTATAAGGTTAAATGGTTTTTGTAATGCTTGTTATTTTTTGAAATTTTTTCTAAATGTAGCAATTCTTACAAGTAAAATATTTTTATTCGCTTAAAACGTTAAGAGGCCATATTAAAAACAAAGAATAAAACCTAATATACCTTTTGGTTTAGTAAAAATTGATTTTCAAAAGATAGTATGTCATATTGCCTTGCTCTCCCCTATCAATGCTTTATTTACCATAAGTACACATCAATGCGCCGACAAATTTTGGGCTTAGGTATATTGTATGCTCTATAGAGTTTCAAAACGTTCCTAATAAATCATGGCGAAAAGCAGACTTATCAAAATTTGTCCAAGAAAACGTCAATCCCTTACCAGAAAATTGCAAACAATAAAATAATATTTGTATTCAACATTTTATAGCAACTATTAGTGACAATAATACTGGATACACTTCTATGCAATAGTTGCAGGTGACATTTTCGGCTCCTTTATTATATATTTTACATGAGTTTTTGCGAGATACTTCTTCGTTCTCCAAAACATAATGTGATAATGTTGCGTTTATATTGTAAGGATTTTAATAGATTTTATATTAATTGGCAGTTTGGGATAAAGCTTGATACACATATAATATGGATTTTTCATGTGATAGTTAAACGGTGGTCTTGTGTAATCACTACGTACATTTACAGTTTCAAACTTATTCTTATTCTTAAACAAAAACATTAAACATTCAAAAATATATAGCCCATACACTGTAAATTTATTCATGTTTTTAACTATTCCTCTACATCCAGGAATCCAGAAACTTAATTTTATTGATTATCCTTATTGTTCGTTTTTGTACTACAAAAACCCTTTGTAGATCAGAACTATTTCCCCAGGACAATATGCCATATCCCAGGACGGATTCTAGATTTGTCACAATATTTGTAGGGTATCATAAACTATCAATATGATTGGCCCATGATAGAAAATATTCTATAGTAATACGCAAAAAATTCGTATTATTATCCAAAATAAGTTGTTTGTCACATAAAGTGATTTTATTGGGTTTATATAATTTGTTTTGTTTAGTCCCTAAAAGAATTAATTTAGTTTATTAACATGTTAATATATATTTTTAAACATAAAAATATAATAAATTATATTAATCACACACATGAAACTCGTCATAAAAATACTATTATATATAAAAATAGAGTAAACAAAACAATAGCACACAAACATTTTTTGAACATCAATCCATATATTTTTGATATGCTACCACAGTCAATTAAAATAATTAAATCGTTAAATAGGTAATTATAAAAATAAAATTAAAAATTGGATATTATCTAATCCAAGAGGTATATTCAAGAACGTCATTAATAAATAATGAATAAAATAAAGAATATATATTTGTATTTCCCTAGTTTCTTTTAAATATATTTATATATATATATACTTATTATACATAACGTATTGTATCTTCGTATATTATAGTGATATAAAATACAAATAAAATATTGTCGTGTTTGTTTTATATTATAACATAGTTGTGTCTGAATTATGAAATATATTCTTTACAATAAATATTATATTATTATTTAACTTTAAATTTATATTTAACTTATTATTATATTTAACTGAATACAAATATTTACTTCTGAGTTTCGGAATTAAGTTTATACCAAAAAATATATATTAACATTAAATGTAAACAAAAAATGTTGAATAAATTTTTTATTATTATTATTATTATTATTATTATTATTATTATTATTATTATTATTATTATTATTATAGTTTAAAAAAATTATATTCAATAAATATTATCTTTATCCTTCAAAAGAATTATATTCAGAAACAAAAAAGTTGAACATAAGACAACTTTACATTTATAACATCTTAATATATATATTTAAAAATAAAAAACCTTATACAATTTAAAAACCATAATCATAATACACGTCATAAAAATAAAATAACCATAAAACCTGAAATAAATAAGTCCATAGGACAAAAACATTTAAAATATTTATGTTTTTATTTAAACGATTATTTACCAACAAAAATTAAAAAATTGATTTGATTACAAAATTTTTAAGTCGAAATAAAAACATGGATATTAAAAACAGACAATAATTTGAAAATATTTTTAGAAATGCTTTAATTAATTAATATTGTTGTGAATAATTTATATATAAGTAATAGTTTTTACTTAAAAATTATAAATTAATAATTTTATTATAGGTAATATATTTCTTAAAAAAAACTGCTTTTATACTATAAATTAACATTTTTACTTTAAAACTTGATTTTTAATGCATATTTATGATTTATGATTTTACATACTAAAACAAAAAATAAGATTTGCCCCTAACAAGCTCAGCTTCAGGGGATTGAAGAATAAGTTTATCGAAGACAACATAAACATATTTATTATTTTATTAAATTTTAAATAAACTTAAACTTATTATTATTATTATTATTATTAGTTCTCTCGTCATTTAAGATGAATATACATATTTACCTTATCAGAATCCATCACGGTATGCAGTCGATGAGCGATCGTCAGCACAGTACAATGCTGGAACTTGGTCCTTATAGTTTTCTGAATAAGCTTATCTGTTTGAGCATCGACGTTTGCAGTGGCTTCGTCCATAACCAAAATCTTGTTGTTTCTTAAGATGGCGCGAGCCAGACATATCATTTGACGCTGGCCGACGCTCACATTCTGACCACCTTCGGTCATTAATTTATCTAAACATGCTACAGAAAAGTATTTTAATAATAATAAAGATATTTATTTGTGCCAAAATATAACAACTAAAAATAACTATTGGTGACAGTAACATACTAGTTGGCACAAAAAGGTAGGATTTTGATTAGCAATTAATCAGTCTTCCAATCCGACCCCTAAGAAAATGTTTTTTATAATGACTTTTAAAAGCCGAATAGATTAGGTTTTTTTATATCAGATTATAAATTGTTATATATTATTGACCTATTATACAGTGTCACCAGTAAAGTCCGCATCATATGGGATTTTTTTTTATTAATAGCTTTATTCAAAATTTGACTTTGGCATCAAGTTCTGCTTCGATCGAGATGAAAATTAAGCAAAAAATAGTAGTCACGTGATTCGCATTATCTGTAAAATTTAAATTTTTTCCAAAAAATAATTCAAGTGGGGTTATTTCTGAAAATATCGAAAAAAGTTATTAGAAAAAGTTTTTTAATGCAGTTTCTAGTCCACATACAAAATTTCAGCTGCATAAGATAATTTTGATTTTTTACCGATATTTTGTAAATTGCACCACTTTTGCAAAATAAGACTCAACGCAACCTACACAAAACTTCCTAGTTTTGACAATGCTTTATTTCAGATACATTTTCTTTAAGTAGCGCCATATTAAATGTGGGTTTTTCTACAAAATCAAAATTGGGCTATTAAAATTTGGTCGCATGTGATGCAAAGTTTATTTGTTTTTGACCCTGTATAAGGTAACTTTATAAAATAAGTATTTTTGAAAACGTAGTTTGTGTCTGAAAGTAAAAAAATAAAAAATAAAATAAAGGGGTTTTAAATTAAATCGTTGAAAATAGATAAACTTTACGGTAAGTTAAACTAAAATTTATTTTCCACTTAATGAACACACTTTACTGATGACACTGTGTTCTTTTTTGTCTTAATATTAAGGTGTATTACTTTCAGAGAGAAACTACGTTTTCAAAAATACTTATTTTATGGAGTTACCTTATACAGGGTCAAAAACAAATAAACTTTGCATCACATGCGACCAAATTTGAATAGCCCAATTTTGATTTTGTAGAAAAACACACATTTAATATGGCGCTACTTTAAAGAAAATGTAACAAAACTAAGAAGTTTTATGTAGGTTGCGCTGAGTCTTATTTTGCAAAAGTGGTGCAATTTACAAAATATACGTAAAAAATCAAAATCATTTTATGCATCTGAAATTTTGCATTTGGGCTAGAAACTGCATTTAAAAAAACTTTTTCTAATAACTTTTTTCGGTATTTTCAGAAATAACCACACTTTTGAATTATTTTTTGGAAAAAATTAAAATTTGACAGATAATGCGAATCACGTGACTACTATATTTTTGCTTAATTTTCATCTTGATCGAAGCAAAACTTGATGCCAAAGTCAAATTTTGAATAAAGCTATTAATAAAAAAAAATTCCATATGATGCGGACTTTATAGTGGTGACACTGTATTTAAAAGAAGTGTTATATTTTTCTATATGATTTATTGGCATTTTCAAATTATTTTCATTTCTAGTGTTCATGTTGTGGGTAATTCTAAATTGAATTTTTTTCATACCGTGCGAGCAAAAATTATTTGCATCATAGAGGGCTTGGATTAAAAAACGTAAGGCTTGGTTTAGATCATAGGGACGATATATCTAACCAAATCTAGGTTAAAATTTTGGTAAATTCATATTATGACATGACATGCCAAACTAATGAGTAATAAAATAAGTAGGTAAATACAAATTTATTTTTGTTGTTTACAAAATTAACAAAGTAAGAATTTACACAAAGAAAAAGAAAAATAATTACATAAATTGCTGAAATGCTTCAAGCATAAATTCACACAAAATGGGGATTTTCACTACTCCACATGCGTGTATTCTGAGAATTTACATAACCGGAGAGGTGGAACCAGGCTTATCCGAAAAAAATGTCAGGTCTAATAAATCATTTATTTCCAATAAAATTTGTGTAAACAATGGAGAATAATTCCTGCGTCTTTCAAAATCTGTGGCTTGTATTTCTTGGAAGACCGGCACTTTATAAGGAAATAAATTTAGCTGCTTCTTAAGAATAGTCCTGCATGTCCCATAAGATCTTCCCACTTCTTGGAACAGGCGTCTTATACAATTTGTTGGCGTATTTTGCATTATTTCATAAACGTTTGCAACACGTTCTTCTGTTCTTACAGATGGTCTTCCTGCTCCTTTTTTGTGTTGTATAGAACCTGTTTCCCTAAACACAGCCACGGTTCTCTTCAGGCAATGATAAAAATCCCCAGCAATAAAAGCAACGTTAGGAAAATGTTCGTGAAAATCGTCCATGCACAAAGCCGGATTGTATTGCCACTCACCATTTACACTAACCCCGTTTCGAAAATACGCTTCAACCATAAATGTGTTGTGCTGTTCCGTAAAGCCCATTGTGTGAATTGTTCAAGAAATTGGAAAAATTAGCAATGAATCAAATTACATGTAACGACTGTCAAAGATGACGGAATAACTGATAGATTGTTAATTCACTGACACCCAACAGGTATTAAGCTCTACGGCTAAGCATTACGTCCTCATAGATGCAAGGCCCTCTTTGATGCAAATAATTTTTAATCGCACGGTATAAATAATCTGGTTTTTTAGTAGAAATTATTCTATAAATAAAACAATTTAAATGAGTTTTACGTCTAAACTCAAGTTTTATAATTTTACGTTGTCTACTGGTTGGATTAACATGGTCTTATTTTCGAAGGCTAGTAGAAAATCTTGTACAATTATTTTGTAATATTTGTTACTTTTGTTTGTTTTTAAATTCATATTTTTATGATATATAACATCACCATAATCTAAACTACTTAAAATAATAAAATTTGTAAGCCTTAATTTTGCATCAGTGTTTAAGTATGATGAATCCAAGATTTCTAGCGAATGTTACCAACGGTATCGCATAATTATTATTAATAATAATTTTGAAATCAGTGTTGTTTGTTATTTTTGAATGAATAGATTTTGGACCGATAAAAAGTAAACTTGTTATGTTTTGTTTTCATTAGGTTTCAAGCCATGATCCTTTATTACTTTGGAAACATTAGAAAAATCCTCATTTATCAATGAAAACCAATGCAGAAGATTATCATTTTTTATTTTGTGATACATTTGTTTATCATCAGCAAAAGCTAATAGATTACCATATTTCATGGATAAATAAAAATCATATGTATAAATTATAAATAAAAAAGGACCCAGTGCAGATCCTTGAGGAAATCCATTTAATACCTTTGATGAATTTGAAACATCAAAAAGATATTCGTTTGAAATTCTTGTAATTTGAGATCTATTTGATAAATAATTTGTAAACCATTCACAAGTGTGTTTACTAAATCCTATTTACTTAAGTTTGTAAGTAGTAATTCATGAAAGATAAAAAAGGATCTTAATTATCAGTGGTCATAAGTGAGTTCCTTTTCCATAATAACCACCTGCGCAATATTCAATTATAAAAAATTGTATGAAACCAAACATAAAATTTAAAAAATCTGAATCGCCCTCTTCAGTTAAACACAAATAGCTTGACGGAAAAAAATATAGCATATTATAACGGGTTTGTTTAGACCTTTTTTTTAAATTCTAAATATAACTCATAAAATAGAATTGATTGGTGAAATCTTTATTATGAGCTGAAAGAACAATCTTTGACATTTACTTTTTGAAAATAGTTATATTTAAATGCTGGCCGCGACTACGCCGTACGTGGTCCATTCGGAAGGTCCAATTTTCGATCACGCTTTCTAGCATTGCGACCGGTATCTGCCGAATTACGCGAGTAATGTTGGCTTCTAAGTCCTGAATCGTAGCTGGCTTATCGACAAAGACTTTTGATTTGACATAACCCGAAAGAAAAAAGTCCAGGGATGTGATATCACACGATCTAGAGGCGGCCAGTTGACAGGCCCAAAACGCGAAATTATCTGCTCACCAAACTGATTTCTTCAATAAAGCTATTGTTTCGCGCGCTGTGTGTGCCGCATGATGTCGGCCACATTTGGTTTCAGCAAGACGGAGCTACGGCACACACAGCGCGCGAAACAATAGCTTTATTGAATAAATCAGTTTGGTGAGCAGATAATTTCGCGTTTTGGACTTGTCAACTGGCGGCCTAGATCGTGTGATATCACACCCTTGGTCTTTTTTCTTTCGGGTTATGTCAAATAAAAAGTCTTTGTCGATAAGCCAGCTACGATTCAGGACTTAGAAGCCAACATTACTCGCGTAATTCGGCAGATACCGGTCGCAATGCTAGAAAGCGTGATCGAAAATTGGACCTTCCGAATGGACCACGTACGGCGAAGTCGCGGCCAGCATTTAAATAAAATTATTTTCAAAAAATAAATGTCAAGCATTGTTCTTTCAGCTCATAATAAAGATTCCACCAATCAATTCCATTTTAGGTGTTTTATTTAGAATTAAAAAAAAGGTCTAAATGAATCACCCTTTATAGTATATAGTTTCATTTTTTTTTAGTTCTAGTACCTGCTCCTTTAGTCATAGCTAATCGGTCTTCAACATCTATTAGAGCCGACACCATATCCTCGTCTTGGTGCTCACTAAACGGATCCAGATTATACCTCAAGGTTCCATTAAAAAGTACAGGTTCCTAAGAAATGTATGTCTTTTAGGGTTCTATAGTTGATATTTTCGTGAAACTAAAAGATAAATAAGAATGTAGTGGCAAACCGCTTCAGGGCATCCATTATGCTTGGATCCCCGTGTAGTCTAATACAAAATACAGTCACAGTCACACGTCAGGTTTGCAATTACATTTTCATTTTTCGCTATTTACACTGACGCAATTTTATCTTCTAATACTAAAAGGTAAAAGTTTGTACAGGGCGGCATTTAATGTAATGAAATGAATGAAAAATGGACTTGGAGCGAGTTAAAAAGAGACCAATCAAGATTCAATGTTGCCAACTTCTGTTCGGACCCGATTCACATTCCCATCCCACTCTAGGTGCATTCCCTCTTCATAGCAGCAAACACTTCCGATAGCGAAGCACCCACCGCGATGTTTAATGTTTTCGTTTTCTATCTTAGCTGAATTTTTCAGGTAAGCGTAGATACGATGAAATTCTGCTGGTATTTCGAAATGGTTTATTCGCAAGAACAAAAACGTACACTTATTTTTATGTAACGCGAAGGCTGGAGTGCAGAGGAAGTAGTTGTATGTTTTGCATTTTCGTAAACCCGAACATGCACTGTCTTAATCGTAATTTCGTATAAAATTTATGTTGACGAGTTTCCTTACTTTTATTCACGACTGTATAACGGCCTGGATGCACATGTTAGGCCCTTGACTTTTATAGTTTTATTATCTTTCACTACTACCTTCTTATAACGAAATTCAAGTTTTTCACCTGCCCCAACCTGTTTAATTTTGTAAATACCTGTGGTATAATAGATATTTTTCTTCTTAAATCGTGTAAACCCAGCACACTGATGTCCAGATGATCTATATAAATATCTCCTTCATAATAGGCTAAACGGAACAAGGTTACTATTAGAGAAGATTTTCCTGCTCCCGTCCTGCCAACAATACCAACCTAAAAGGATGTTGTATACAACGTGGTAATAAAGAATTCAAATTTAATACACTTGATCATAATTGCGCATTTACGCAACTTGTAAATCATAATTTACTCTAAATTACGTAAATACAGGGTGTTTTTTTAAGGTCGACGATCGGCCATATCTCGGAAACTACTGGGCAATCCTGGGCATAGAAACTCAGGAAAAGAAAAATGATAATTAAAATGGCCATGAGAAAATTCTGGAAATAATTTTTAAGTTCCGCATTTTGCCGCAAGAGGGCGTAATTGAAAAGTAAATTTTAAAATTTTACATAACTCCGAAAATTCCACATTAAGGTATATGTTTAATAACACCATTTTAAAGCTTGGACAATTATGTATCATTTTGATATTATGCTCATTGGCGTACCGACTTTAATAAGCGTGGGGGAAGCTGTTGAAAGTGTAATCATTTAAATCGCTGTAACTTATAAACGACTTATCTAATTTTAGCAAACTAAAGACTGTTTGTAAGAGAAATGTATGCACTTTCACCAATCGTTTTTAGTTGTCCATAATAGTTCTCAAAAAAAATGCTAGAGGGCGCAATTTGTAATAATAACAGTTTTTTCGATTTTATCCCGAAAATTCAAAACATACGGTATAACTATGACATCATAATCGAAAAGTAGATGAAATTTGCAAGCAAAGATGTGAAGACCGCAGTTCGATATCTTTGTTCGTTTCATAGTTATTGCCAAAACAATAATTTTTAATACAAATTGCGCCCTCTAGCAATTTTATTAGAAACTATCGTGTACCATTAGATACGACAATTGAAGGTACTTCCAAACAAGCTTAAATTTAGTAAAATCGAATAAGTCGTTTAGAAGTTACAGCGATTTTAATGTTTACACTTTCAACAGCTTTCCCCACTCTTATTAAAGTCGGTACGTTAATGAGCATAAGACCAAAATGATGCATAATTGTCCAAGCTTTAAAATGGTGTTATCAAACATATACCTTAATGTGAAATTTTCGGAGTTATGTAAAATTTTAAAATTTACTTTTCAATTACGCCCTCTTGCGGCAAAATGCGGAACTTAAAAATTATTTCCAGAATTTTCTCATGGCCACTTTAATTATAATTTTTCTTTTCCTGAGTTTCTATGCCCAGTAGTTTCCGAGATATGGCCGCTCGTCGACCTTAAAAAAACACCCTGTACTTTGGTGTTTGATATACGAGTTTATGATCTAATTTTTTTTTAATATAATAATATCTTTATTCTCAAGCAACTTAAAAAGTTCATTACAGAGAATATAACACCAAATATACAATTTATAAAATCAAAAATAATAAAAATCATGTTTAGTAACTAATAATAGCTCCATCGAAATAATTTTAAAAAATATATACAGTGTGTTTACGTAAGTTGGCGGCATATGGGAAACTTTCTTATTATTAATTTTACGAAAAAAAGTTATTCTTCATAAAAAGTTCTGCATGGTCCAAAACCTAAAATGCAACCATCAAATATCGAAATTTTCGAGTCATATACGAGGTTTGTCAAAAAACGTGAATTTTTCCCAAGAATTTAAATTTTTCCCAAGAGTAAAGCAAAAAATGTTGTTTATTTAGTTTGAACATGAACTAATAGTCTAGCTTTTAACAATAAATAACGACACATAAATAAAAAATTTACAATTGAAAAGGCAATACTGGCACAACTAAACTTATTTTACTAAAATTAGCAATAAAATATAAAATAATAACATGCAATATTGACACCACCTGTAATATGCCACTGTTGCATTATTAAAAATGTAAAATTTGTTCCAACTTATCGTATTAAAACTCAAGTGCCACTGTTGTCTACGTACTCGATCAAAAAATCGCGAAATTCAATAGTGACACTAGTGCCATCTAGCGAGTTCCACTAGAGATAACTTTATGCCACTATTGTTAGTGTGACAAATAAGGTATTCAAGGTAATATGGTATCACTTACTCAATATGACCAATTATTGAGATGTGCCACTATTGCACCCAGTGAGCGATATGATGTTTTTGTCTCGTGTTGTGAATAATGTTGGTTGGATGAAATATTATATTCGATTATTTTTCTTTAATCATAATAGAGTATATTAGAATGAATAGTTTTAATTTATAAAGCTTTTCTAAATTTAAATATCCGTTTGGTTCATACAAATTTATAGTTTATGTATAGGTACATTTAATTATTTTGTTTTGACGTTTTTTTACTGGCTTAATTGTAGTTAAATTCGCTGATACCCAAATTGAAATCATATGGTACTGTAATTTTGAATAAACCAAAGAATAATATTTTTTTTTAATTATATAGGTATATTACCTTTTGTTGTGGAAGAATTGTTAGGTTTAGCTCTTTCAATACCGGAGGATCAGATAAACTGTAGCTCATTGTCGTATTGATAAACTCTATCTTGCCCTTCTTTGGCCAGGAGACTGGTGGTTTTTTATCGGGTAGCTAAAAATATCAAATCTGTTATAATATTATACTTATACAATTGTTAGTTTTTTTTACTTTAAAATACCCTTATTCGATATTAACTTTTACAGTTCATTATTCTTATGAAAAATTACAAAATATTGTCGGATATAAATTGGCATCCTTAAGGTGTAAAAAAGCTCCAAAGAAATTTCTTTTTAAAAATAATATGAATGACTGAGGTCAATCCGATCTGCAAGCCACCCAAAGCTTCTGTGCCTGCTTCGGTGGTAAGCGGGGGCACAGAAGTTAGTGCGGTTAAGAAAAACTTGTTGGACAACAAATCTGTTTTTGGTAAGCTTTTTTGATTAAAGGTCATGCATAGATATTTTAGTTTTAGTCAAATTAACATTTGCTCTCCTACTAAAATGTCTATACCTAGTTAAAAAAAACTTTTATTTAAATTCAGAGATAAAATTAATATAGAATATTATGGTTGTTTCGATACGAAGAAACTATAGACATTCTAGTTGAACCTTTGACTACTTTAATAAACGAAAGTTCTTTGAGCGGTATTTATCCAGAAGTTTTCAAAATAGCTAAAATTACACCATTATTAAAAAAGAGAGACCCGGGATTAGTGGAAATATTAGTAATATTTTTCAAAGTTTATAAATCTCTGCTTAAAAAACGTTGTTTTAACTATTTTAGGATTAATCATTTATTTCACTCTTCTCAGTATGGGTTTAGAAGCAAAATATCGACATTGGGAACCGTACTAAAGGTTGTGAGTTACATAGTCGAGGGTTGGAGTCTGAAGAGCTCACGTTAATAACTTTGTGCGATCTAACAAAAGCTTTCGACGGTGTCACGAACTCCTTGTCTGGTAGGCGCAGTTTGTGGAGATTGAAGGTGTCAAATCTAATTTAGGATATGCCAAATATGGAGTGCCACAAGGATCCGTCCTTGGACCCCTTCTATTTATAATTTATATAAATGATCGGTGCTATTTCATGTAACGGATTTGCAATTTGACCATATTTGCAGATGACACTACTTTCATTACTTCTACCTCTAGTCTGGAGAATTTGATTGTGGCCTCACAAATGCTGCTAAGGGGTGCAGAAAAATGGTTTTCTTGCAATCTCCTGCAGCTTAATCAAAGTATGACTCAAGATCTGGAGTAATCGAATATATTAAACAAAAACAATAAATGTATGTTACTGGGTATCACTATGGATAGTTCTATATCCTGGGAAGCCCACATAACTGAGTTGTCAAGTACGATATTTCTTCTTAGAGATTTGCGTAAGTGTGTGACTTTTGACGTTTTAAAATCGCTTTAATTTTATAATTTATTGTTATTTATATATTTGTATATTTATATGCATACATGTTGAATTATATTAACTTATATCGATCTGTGACGTGATATAAACGATTTATGTAAAGTACAAATGAAAACTTTGACTTTGACAGCAAATTTATAACAATTGAATTGCGCAAGCGAAGCCGCGGGTAGCTGCTAGTATTTTAATACAGCCAATAAACAGAAAAAATATTGATTAAATTTACCGGCTATTTATTATTATAATTTTCAAAAAAAAAATACTTACAGAAAATAAATCTGGTTCATGCTCAATTTTGGTAAATTCCAGAACTCTTTCCACTGACGTCATTTGATTTTCCAGCTCTGCTGATTGTCTCATGCCCCATTGGATCAAGCCGGTCAAACCGATACACTGCGTTATTGCCAAACCCACGTCGCTGCCGTAATATTCTAAAAATAATAATACTTTTTTCCATTATCCAAAGGGATAATTCTCGAGATATTGTGCCTCTAGAATATTTAAGAGTAGAAAATAAACAGACCACCTTTAAACGACATTTTGACGGATTGCAGATCGGAGAGGTTAAACGACGTACGAGGTTCGCTTTTAACTTTAAGACCAAAATTTCTGTCCGTGACTCTCTCGCAGTAGCGGTCCCAAGCGGGGGGGGGGGGGTAGAGGCCCTAGATAACAGGCTGATTACCCCCTGCTACGCCGGTGCTCCCACATAAAAAGTAAAAACTTAGCATAGTGATAATCGGGCAGTGGCGGCTCGTAATGAAGAGCTCTGGGGCGCCGCCCTCCCTGCAATTATTTCAAACAGAATCCAAAAATACTTTACTTAAAAAACCAATACCGCAATGTATGTAAGCAATCAATTAAAATAATTTCAACCAAACATAGCCATATTCCAACGGGCAAGTTAGACCGAATAAGCATTTTCTATTCGCACAAGCAAGATATATCAAGCGCGGGCGGCCGATTAACCGTCCCAATTCAACGAGACTATTAAGTCGGTTGCCATGACTACGGAGGCGTGACGTCACCTACACATCGCACAACGAACTGCACTGATGGGCTCAAAATTTTCCGTCCAACAACAGCTGTTCGCGTTTCTTTTCGAAGCGACGAGACCTGTCGATGCCGGTGATGTTTTGTTTTGACTAATTTATTAGTAATATCATAAAGTTGGAAAATTTCGTCTAATATGAAGGTCAGTGATTTACAGAAACTTGTGTTTAGTTCTCTGCGCTTAAGTGAAAAACTTGATTTAAAAATACAGGGCTGCCACTACCAATATTGAACATATAAGTGCAATCAAAATGTAAAAGTAAGGCACAGTTTTCGAGTAAGTTTAACAAAGAAATATATAATAAAATATCCTGGAAATGCGGTTGCGAGGACAACATTTTTTTTTGTTTCGTGTGTCTTCTTTTTGGCGGGGATAATAAGATTTGACTTTCACTTCAAAAAATAATATTTGTTAGTATTTTGTGTTATTTGGTAAGTTTAACAAAAATAAACGATTTGATTATAGTTATCCGCATTATTTAAAGCCAGCGCCCCCCTTACTTGCTAGTCACGAGCCGCCACTTTAATCGGGTTAATTTAAGCATGAATTGATGACACAAACTGGCTCGGAGAGAGAGGGTACTGTTCTCTCAGTACCCCTCTCCTTATCTTCATGCCTGTATGAAGCCACGAAGAATACAGGATAATATTACATGACCATAACACCAGTCATTGTATAAATTATTGAACCATTCCAGTAAAAAGTAGTTTCGAAAAAATCGCTTTTATATGACGGAATAATAAAAAATCAGAACAATTAAAAAATTGTCAATTTTTAAAAAACAATTAAAGAGAACTAAATAAAATTATTTATACTATTTTTTTATATTGATTTTATTAATGAATTAAATTGGATAACCATTTTTTTATTGGTATTTTTTTTAATGGTTATTATTTTCTATATTATATTGTCATTTTCAATGAAATGAACTGTAAAAGTTAGTTTGGAAGAAAGGCATTTTAAAAATTAAAGAAAAAAAACTAATTTGGGCAGGAGCAAAATCGTTCTGTAAAAAAAAATGGTCCAAGTTCAAATCAGGTAAAAGAAGTATGGAAGAAATCCCTAAAACATCTTATCGGAGACTAATGGAGCAGGAGGCACAGAACACACGGAAAAAATATTGTAGACTGGTGGAACAGAGAAAAATACTGGATGTTCAAGTAGAACCACTTGTTGTTTTGACTGCAGATTATTTATTTATTCAGTGTTCTTATTTGTTAAAATCTATAATAATAATTTCATTTGATAACTGCCTTAGACAAACTTCCATGAATATTACATAAGTTTAGGCACTTCTATTATTTTTTATTTTCTAGAATAAATAATATAATATAGTAATAATAATATAAGGAAATAATCATTCCCGTGGCACGTATTTTTGAAAAAGCAAATAAGGTCATGTAAATATTTTCCTGATTTCGCACACATCGGACAACTATATACTTACTATCAGAGAATAAAATGAAACTAAAAGTCACAACCCCAATAAACACAGTTGTAACACAATCCAACCATAAGCTAAACGCCCTGGAAGTATAGAGGAACATGAACCAGGCACTGCTGTGTATGTCCTGCAGAGCGTCAAATTCCTGCACGAGCAATTTTTCTGCGTTGTTCGATCTTATCGTTGGTAAGCCTTGAAGCGATGCGTTTAGATGGGCAAATACGGGGCTTCTAGCTAAAAAAATTATGATTGATCGAGAGCGTCAGATATTCAAATTTATTTAGTGTCCGACCGGAACAAGATTTTCAGCCGAAACCGAATCTTCGGCATTGGTCTCAGTTTCGGCCGAAACCGAAACTTATTTATACGTTTTAAAAATTTTATTGCATGCTGAAATTTAATTTATTTTATACAGTGTGACCAGTAAAGTTCGCATCATATGGGATTTTTTTTTTATTAATAGCTTTATTAAAAATTTGACTTTGGCATCAAGTTCTGCTTCGATCGAGATAAAAATTAAGCAAAAAAATAGTAATCACGTGATTCGCATTATCTGTCAAAATTAAATTTTTTCAAAAAATAATTCAAAAGTGGGGTTATTTCTGAAAATATCGAAAAAGGTTATTAAAAAAAGTTTTTTAAATGCAGTTTCTAGCCCACATGCCAAATTTCAGCTGCATAAAATAATTTTGATTTTTTACCCATATTTTGTAAATTGCACCACTTTTGGAAAATAAGACTCAACGCAACCTACATAAAACTTTTTAGTTTTGACAATGCTTGGTTTCAGATAAGTACATTTTCTTTAAAGTAGCAATATATTAAATGTGTGTTTTTCTACAAAGTAAAATTTGGTCGCATGTGATGCAAAGTTTATTTGTTTTTGACCCTGTATAAGGTAACTTCATAAAATAAGTATTTTTGAAAACGTAGTTTAATATTAAAACAAAAAAAAAACACAGTGCCTTCAGTAAAGTGTTCATTCAATGGAAAATACATTTTAGTGGTGGGCAAAAAATCAAAATTATCTTTTGCATGTGGGCTAAAAACTGCATTTAAAAAAACTTTTTCTAATAACTTTTTTCGATATTTTCTGAAATAACCCCACTTTTGAATTATTTTTTGGAAAAAAAGTAAAATTTGACAGATAATGCAAATCACGTGATTACTATTTTTTTGCTTAATTTTTATCTCGATCGACGCAGAACTTGATGCCAAAGTCAAATTTCGAATAAAGCTATTAAGGTTGAATTCTCAACGTCATTCAATCTATTGCCAACCTATAACCTATTTTTCGTTGATGTTTTGAGTTTATTATTTTAATAACTAACATTTAAAGAAAATCAATATCATCGGTACATTATTTAGGTAGTATCTGATATATTACAAAAATATCAATTTATTTCATTGCTAATTTTGGGAGAATTGTATAGTGAAAGAACAATGAGTGACAATGACTTAATAATGTTAAAAAAAATCTTACCCGATATTTTTCGCTATACAATTCTCCTAAAATAAGTTATGAAATTCCTTGATATTTATTAAATATGTCAATTATTACCTATAGAACATCAAGTCGATACTGATTTTCTTTAAATTTTGTATAAAAGCTAGAAAACATAAATAAATCCACGCGAAATAGGTTGTAGGTTGGCAAGCATGTTGATACTCCCACCTTAATAAAAAAAAAATCCCATATGATGCGGACTTACTGGTCACACTGTATTGGACGAGATCGATCTTAGGAACGGAATGAACTCTTCCCCCCCAAAAAAAAAGTCGACAGGAAAAAATCTATTTATATAGACAACACTGCCCACGGAACCCACCCAAAGTTAGCCGAACGGTGCGCAACAATTCACGAACACTGAGTTTCGGCCGGTTTTTGGCCGAAACCGAAACTTTCACCGAAACTCGATTGATTTTTTGGCCGAAACTAGCCGAAACCGAACCTTCGGTCGGTCACTAAATTTATTATTTAAATTAGCTGTCTTTATATCATACCTATGCCTTCAAGCCTCTTAACACTTCTACTGGTTTTAAGGTAATATCTTCTTAAAAAATAAAAAATGAGCAGCATGATGGCAACAGGTAACACTAACCATATATTTATTGAACATACGACCACAAGAGCTCCACAAAGATTTAACATTATCTACAAAAAATATTAACATTTGTCAGGCGGTGAGAGAGAGAGAGGAGACAATGTTGGTTTTGACCGTTGGTAATAGAGGAATACATTTTTTATTAGTAGGTATAGAAGAAAGTCATTTTTTATAAAAATGTCTGCTTGTGCTGAAACTACAATTTCGAATATCAGATTTGCGATTCCTATACAAGGTTCGTCACAAACAGCATTTTTAGTTTTTTGGATCTTTTTTTTTTTCAATTCCTTGATTTATTAAATAAATTTTGCTAGTGTTGAAACTACAATTTCAACTATGTGAATTGCGATTACTATACAGGGTTCGTCAAAAACAACAGTTTATGTTTTTGGATTTTTTTTTCAATTTTAATATTCAATTTCTTTTGATGATTGGCTAAATCATCACTTTGGCAACAAATGGATTGGAAGGCACCTATGATCCAAATCAGTTAGCACGTAGAAGTCCCGATCTCACAAATATCGACTTTCATTTATATTATTTATACCTGAAGCACATGTGTATACAAACAATTTTAATAATAACTTAGATCTTTTGAAAGAAAAAATAATAGTAGTTATTGCAAATATCCCAATACAGCAAGTTCGGAACTGTTATCGGGAATTCAGATGTCGGGTTGAACTATGCACTAACTAGGTGGTGCCACGTTTGAATAAAAGTTTTATAATTTATTATTGAATGAATTGAAGAAATATGAGATGATAATAAAAATACTCAAAAGTAGGCAAATAAAAAATGGTTTTCTTACAATAAAATCGTTACTCGGCCAGATATACAATCGTATTCGAAGTAAGAAAGCAACAATAGTTGTTTGTTTTTACGTAAATTTATTTTAAACGAAATCCAAAAAAACTAAAACTGTCGTTTCTGACGAACCCTGTATAGTAATCGCAAATGTGATATTGGAAATTTTAGTTTTAGCACAAGCAAAATTCATTTAATAAATCAAGGAATTAAAAATTAGAATTGAAAAAAAATCCTAAAAAGTAAAAATGTTGTTTGTGACAAACCCTGTATAGCAATCGCAAATTCGCTATTCAAAATTGTAGTTTCAGCACAAGCAGGCGTTTTTATAAAGAATGACTTTTTCTTCTATACCTACTAATAAAAAAGTTTTTTCTCTTCCAAACTCTATCCGTGGACACACGTAGTAAAATGCATATTATTAGTTGACGCTTCTGTAGTTGGTTAAAATTTTTTTAAATTAGTTTACATTTTAGTATCTATACATTGTCCAAAAAGGAAAACCGCTTTCAAGATGACGTAGAAAGTTTCCACATATTGTAACGATACTCCCAATTTATTAAAACTTTTAAATGTTTATTTCAGTATATTTTATGCATATTTTTAGATTTAGCTAAAGCCTTTGGATACTGTCAGTCATAAATGCTTATTAACAAATTAGAAAAACTTGGATTTCGTGGTCAAATATTAACCTTATTTAAAAACTATTTATATAACAGAGTACATCATGTTAAAATACGTGAAAATATTAGTTCACCAAAAATATTTAATTATGGAGTATCACAAGGTACAGCCTAGGACCAATACTTTTTAATATTTATCTAAATGATATTTTTAATTTAAACTGTCAAAGGAAAATTACATAGTTTTGCTGATGATACGGTAATTTTTTATGAAGGTCTAAATTGGAATATTTTAAAAAATACTATTTAAAAAGATTTTATAGAAATAAGCAACTGGTTTAATAAAAACTTATTAACTATTAATTATAACAAAACAACGTACATTCCATTTACTTCATACAAAAATAAACTTCCAAATATTGGTCCAATAATATTAATATAAAGGAAGGTGAAAATATTAAATATCTGGGAATAATTTTTGATAAAAATTTAAAATGGGATTTACATAGTGACTACATTGTAAAAAAACTAAGAATTCTTATACCAAAATTTAAATACCTTAAACAATTTTTAAATATAAAACAATTAGAAATATTGTATTATTCTTTACAACCCATTTAAATTATGGAATACTAGGATGGGGAGGCATAAATAAGAATTATCCTAATATTATTGAAACTATTCAAAAATTTATTTTGAAAATTATTTACGAAAAAGACCACCAATATTCTTCTGATTTACTATTTAAAAATATCAAAAAAAATGGATATTAAACAAATAATTTCTTACAACATGTTAATATTATATATTTTTAAACATAAAAATAAAATAAATTATATTAATCACAAACAGGAAACTCGTCATACAAATACGATTACATATAAAAATAGAGTAAACGAAACAATAGCACACAAACATTTTTTTAACATCAATCCATATATTTTTGATATGCTACCACAGTCAATTAAAATAATTAAATCATTAAATAAGTATAAAAATAAAATTAAAAATTCATTATCCTACCTTCCCATTCGTTAAATAAGAATTTTGCAGTGCGCATGTCCGTGTAAACTGTGCTATATTTACATGAGCAAGGTCATAAATTTGTCACTGAATGTTTCTCTTACTTACCTGTATAGTATCGATAAACGCATTAGGTAGCAATTCATCCACCTGGCCTAGATCTTTCGAAAACCTATTTAGTATTCTTCCAGATGTGTTGGTATGGAAAAATACCATTGCAGCGTGGATAATGCTTTTAAACATTCTGTTATGCAACCTTCAATTTAAAAACAAAACTGTTAATAATTACTGGGAAATTAATTAAAATTAATTAATTTCATAGAAATTAAATTAATTAATTAAAATTATTGGGAAAGAAAGAACAAACTAAAAGTCTTCCGCCACAAAATTGAATAGAATAAAAATTCTTTAGGGGTCTCTACATGTTTCGAACGTAGAAACGTTCATCATCAGGAGACAGCAAATTTATTTAATGCTGATGGTTTTAGCAGAAGAGAAAATGGTTTAGAACCTTAATGGAGCTTTTATGCAATTAAAAAAATTATGTGTAGAAGTGACATAATATGAAGAAAATTGAGAAAAGTTAAAACATACTGAGTATGTGAAAAAGTCAGTAAAGGGGGTCTAAACCAACCAAATAAACTGGGGAAGAAGAAAAAACCCTTCTAAAAAGAAGGTGTCGAGGGTTATTTAAAAAAATATTTTATAAAACTTTTTAAGTATGTCTGTAAGACATTATAAAGATAAAATTTGTCTTTTGTGGAAGTATTACGAAGATATCACAATGAAAATACTGTCTAATCTAACAAGTGGTTTGTGGGGTACTGAGGGTTAAAGCCAAGTAACCCCACAAGCGGTTAAATTTAAATACAATAAAATAAATTATAAAATCACACATTTTTAGAAAATAAAGGTTAAATGGTCCTGTCACTGATAGGGGTGGCGAAAATTGAATTGAATAGCCTACTAGCGGCAAATTTGTAAATCCGCCACTGGCTACAGCTCACTCGTGGTACAAGTTGGAGAACCGTTCGCACAGCCATAGAATATATAGCTTTGCGTAGCTATATATTCTGTGGCACAGTCCTATATTTTAATTTTTTATTATTTACTTAAAAATTTCAAATTGTTAAACAGAAATACAAAGCGGCCAATTAAAAAAGTGATATTATTATTTTTTTTTGGGTTTGAAAGGTTTCTTAAAACATTATTTCATTATTTCTCTCATCGATGGTACTTTGATATTAGAATTTTAAATGTTCCTTTAACTATTACAAACTGTAATAAAAGCCAAAAAATGGAAGTACCTACCTATAAGAGGATCTCATACAAATGGAAAAAAAATATAGGCTTCTGGTCAAGGCAACAATTATGGTGGCTACCATCAGGCCAGTATAAATTTTTACGCACATTGTTCGATCAAATTGATTCCAAAAGCCTCTACTTTCCGCTGTACCGAAAGTATATCTTAGTTCTTCCAGGGTAACCCTAAAAAAGATGTTTTCATTTTTTTTTCGAAAAAAATATAATTTTCCTTAAAGTATACAAAGTACTAAAAATTCGTGTGCGTACATGAAGATCTTCCTTGAAAAGAAAAGAAAAACAATTTTTCATAACTAGTTTTTATATTCTACACGATGGCGTTATTAGTTTTCAAATTTGACGTTTCGTTTTTTAGTTACCACCGTCAAGTCAATTTTTTTTTAAATTTTCAACATAATTTATTTTATAAATCGTTACAAGTATTTAATTATAACGTAAGCTCAAAAAGAATAGTCCTCAAAGGAAGCAGAAAATAGCTTCACATCTGCTGAATTAATCATTATTCGGTGACAGGTATTTTTTAATGACAGGAATTGGGTTTAATAATGGCATTGAATATCAAACTATATAAGAATGACGGATGTCCGAGAAAAGTTGACAACACATTGGAGCTGGTTTGGCCGCCATTGTGGAGTTGATCGTAACTCTAACCTTAAATCTGTCGCCTGTCTGTCGTTATAATGCAGCGCCTCGGCAACAGATGTCTCAAATTCACTGATGTGATGTCGTGGTGTTGCCGCATATCGTATTTTATTGGAATTTTTAAGAATTCAAGCATTTTTAACAGACAATAAAATGGGAGGTTCTCAATTCCAGCCGAATGTATGTTTTTGATAATAATATGTACGCTGATTACTCCGGGGTAATTGGACCGACTTTCATAATGATTTTACCGTTGCATTAGGTATTAAATGTTAAACAAATAGAAGTAGATAAAAAGCGACAACAAGTATAACTAAAATAGGTTTTATTTCGTCAAAAAATAGCAAAATACGTAATACACTAATACAAACAAACTGAATGTTTCTTAAGTAAGAAAGTAAAACCTACTTATTTTAACTATTTTGAAAAAGTAGTAATAATTGCAAATAAAAACCAAGTTATACAAACCGCACATCATTCATATTTTACCCAACATATACGTTGTAGCCTAGGTAGGTATTGAATAGTAAGAGTCGTCATTTAGTTCTGTTAGAAATAGAATACATGGCGGTCAATATGTTTTCATGTAATTAACGTTGGGAGGTCAAAAGGTTGAAAATATTATATGCTACAAAGCAATTAAAAATGGGGACATTTTTAAGTCTAGACTATACTATAGGTAGGAAAATAAATGTAAGCTACTTAAATCTAGGATACGTGTAGGTACTTATGTGAAATCAAGTTTTACGATAAGCTATAAAAATAAATTTAAAAAACTCATGCAGCAAGTCAAACAGACAGGCGGCAACAATGTTTTAATTTAGCAGTAAAAAGGTTAGTCGCTTTCTTGTTGGTGAACTCATTGTGCCATCTATGAATTTATCGTAGCAGATTTAGGAAATCGGCTTATATGGCCTTCTTATAGTTTGATATTCAATGATAATGGTAATTTAAGACATGCCTAATCTACGATGGTGCAAAGCCAACTTTGAGGACGATAATTTTTTGTATAACGTTACCTTGATGATTAAGCCACACAGTTTATTGGAAATTCTGAAAGCGCGATATGGAATTTTGAAAAACTGTTTAAATACAAGCAGATTTTTTAGTGTTCTCCAGACAAAATACAATTTCCAAAATATTCCATCACATTGGAATAAAATTCCCTATGTTCTTGAAAATAATGTTAAATAGTAGGAAAGCAATATACAGACTGTCTGCGGATAGGGTTGACAATAGCACAAATGGATGAAAAATTTCATTTTTCGGGAAAAAGGCATTCTTGATAAAAATTTTGCTTGTAAAAAAAATGCAATTCACGAAGAGAAAATTTTGATTTTTATAGAGGGTTCGCAAAACTTCAAAAACATGATTTTTCTACCTTTATTTTTTATTTTTGACCAAAATGCCAATTAGAAAACTTATTTAGAATAACGTTTGTAATTTAAATTCGAGATTTAAAATAAATATTCGATTTTTTTAGTTTTTTTAATTTTTAGAGGCAAATAGAAATATTAATATAAAATTTTATTAGACTCTATTTTCATAATGGGTGGTGTATATCATATTTTAAAATTTTAAATGCATTTCAAAGAAGAAAGTTTCCCAGTTAGATTCCCAGCGAATACACCCAACTGTTGCTTAGGATTTTTCAGTTGATGTACCCCTAACCAAATACGAGTAGGTAAAATAAGGCGATTTTTACAAATTGTTCTTACCATTGACTTAAAAAAAAATCTCCACCGCTAGCCAAAAATTGAGCTCCAAAAAAAAATACCCACATCAAAATGATCAAGCAGCAGTTGCCTCCAGCCAAAAAGTATGCACTGTAATTTTCAAAACGAATGGCACCAAGGGTTCGCATTTCTGGTGCTATTTTAGGGCCGGACTAAAACAAAATAAATTCATTAATGGCTTTTCATCGACTTATAGCGTTTTCGGTTTACCACTAACTCTGGGAGCGCTCTGTGACGCCATAGATCTGCCGTAGCCCCAAAAGCAGTTGCCCATAGATATACAGTGAGGACCTAAAGTCCGTCCCCCCCCCCCCCCCCTCTAACTTCTAAACCGTTCGGTATATTTTAATGAAATTTTGAACGATAATATTTGAGCAAATCTTGCACTTTTTGACATACCAGTGACAGCTTTAAATGTCAAGATGACAGCTGGGTCCGCTTTTGGAATATTTTTTTAAATGGAAAGGGGGTTCCAATGGTACCTCATTTGGAAGGTCTTTTAATGCTTAAAACATTCTCAAATTTAAAAAACATTTGGTTCAGTATTTTCTAAACAGGAATCAATAATATCGGTTTCTACATTATGACTACCACTGTTTATAACACACTTTTTTTTACCTATAGTTGTCTATTGATTGTTGCTGTCATACTGTTTTTAAATGTCTGATTGACAGAAAATATTTTTACCTCGAAATTGTCTTAAATGGCTCGTTCTTTAGAAGATAAATTTGAAGCGATTATTATTTTTGGCGAAGCTAACCGAAATTACCATGCTGCTGTTCGTATGTTCGATGAACGATATCCGGAACGCCAAATATGCAGAAAATTTTTGCGAAAACTAATCTTAAAATTTCAAGAAACTGGTTCGGTTAAAGACGCACCAAGGTCTGGAAGGCCAAAAATCGTGGAAGATGTGAAAGTCCAAGTTTTAGCTGAAATGGTTGTTACTCCCCAACAGCCAACGAAACACGTGGCTGAGGCATGTAATGTTTCTCGTAGTTCTGTCAAAAGAATTTTGAAAAGCCATTTCACCCATATAAAATGAAAATTATACACGAATTAACAGAAGATGATCCAGATAGACGACTAGAATTTTGCGAAATTATGTCAGAAAGAATCGTAAGGAATAATAACTGTTTGCGGAATATCTGTTTTAGCGACGAAAGTACTTTTTTCTTACATGGACGAGTTAATACCCAAAACTGTAGGTACTGAAGTGATGAAAACCTTCATGTTTTTCGGGAGGGACACACACAGTTTCCCCAGAAAGTAAATGTTTGGGCAGGCATTTTGGGTAATCACATTATAGGTCCCATTTTTCTGGAATATAATCTTAATGGCCCCAGGTACCTGGATATGTTGCAACATACAATTACTCCACTTATTAATGATGTTGTTGCCCAAAACCCACATGAGTTTCAAGAGGTTGTATTTCAACAAGATGGTGCCCCGCCACACTATTTTAGGCAAGTCAGAAATTACCTAGACGAATCTTATGAAAATAGGTGGATTGGTCGTCGAGGTCCAAGAGAATGGCCAGCTAGATCGCCAGACCTAACGCCTCTAGATTTTTTTCTTTGGGGATACGTTAAAACTGAGGTTTATAAAACGGCTCCAGGCTCATTGGAAGAACTTAGGCAACGAATTACAGATGTTTGTTCAAGGATAACGCCACAGGTGCTTCACAATGTCCGAGGGGAATTTACTAATACCTCATTTGCCATGAGGTCCATGGCGGTCATTTACAACAATTGTTGAAGTAACCACTGTTTTGTAGATGTGTCCCTTTATGTTTTGTTTAAAATACTTATAATTAATAAATTTCATTTCATACTGAACCAAATGTTTTTTAAATTGGAGAATGTTTTAGGCATTAAAAGACCTTCAAAATGAGGTACCATTGGAACCCCCTTTTCATTTAAAAAAATATTCCAAAAGCGGACCCAGCTGTCATCTTGACATTTAAAGCTGTCATTGGTATGTCAAAAAGTGCAAGACTTGCTCAAATATTATCGTTCAAAATTTCATTAAAATATACCGAACGGTTTAGAAGTTAGAGGGGGGGGGGGCGGACTTTAGGTCCTCACTGTATATATATACCTTTACCAACTTTACAAGTTTATTACAGGGATAAGTATATAAAAATAACTAACAATTATTACTCTAACTTAATAGGTATAAATATATATTTATTTATTTTATTCATTATTTATTAATGACGTTCTTGAATATATCTCTTGGATTAGATAATATCCAATTTTTAATTTTATTTTTATAATTATTTAACGATTTAATTATTTTAATTGACTGTGGTAGCATATCAAAAATATATGTTTAAAACATGTTTGTGTGCTATTATTTTGTTTACTCTATTTTTATATGTAATAGTATTTTTATGACGAGTTTCATGTGTGTGATTAATATAATTTATTATATTTTTATATTTAAAAATATATATTAACATGTTGAAAGAAAATATTTGAGTAACAGATGTGTTTTGGACTTCCATTGCCTTTAGTTTTTCATATCACAACGTTCCAACTGGTAAGTATCTCCAGTCGTCTTCAGGTGAATACTAAACAAGTTACAAAGCTACGAGCCTATTTATACTACCTAGGGGGGGGGGCGGAGCTATGGTGTTGTAAGCAGATGACTCACGACTGCACCCGATCATACGTCACTAGCTCCCTGAAGACGACTGGAGATACTTACCAGTTGAAACGTTGTGATATGAAAAACTATAGGCAATGGAAGTCCAAAACACATCTATTACTCAAGATACATCATTGTCTACAACCTTCAAACAAACGAACTTCAAAAATGAACAGAATATGGTTCGTTATATCCGAAGTTCGTTATATCCATTAATGAATACATTATGTTTCATTTTTCATGTAAAGGAAAAAGGTTCGTATTAACTGGAAGTTCGTTATAAACGGGTTCGTTATAAGCGGACTTCACTGTAGTTTCAATATTATTAAGATAATCCTTATTTATTCCTCCCCATCCTAGTATTCCATAATTTAAATGGGTTTGTACTAAAGAATAATAAAGTATTTCTAATTCTTTTATATTTAAAAACTGTTTAAGATGTTTAAATTTTGGTATAAGAATTCTTAATTTTTTTATAATGTAGTCACTGTGTAAATCCCATTTTAAAAGTTTATCAAAAATTATTCCTAGATATTTAATATTTTCACCTTCCTTTATGTTAATATTATTATTGCATATAATTGGATCAATATTTGGAAGTTTATTTTTGTATGAAGTAAATGGAATGTATGTTGTTTTGTTATAATTTATAGTTAATAAGTTTTTATTAATAATAGAACTTTAACAAAAACAACAAAATACTCATCAGACCTATAGGTCTGATAATGCTCTCATAGGAGCGAAACATGTAACCTACCTTTTTATAAAGGACGGGAAATTTGTGAGAACCTGACTTAGAGTATTTTGTTGTTTTTGTGAATTTATTCAGGTCTCTTACAGAAAATGGACAACTTCTTTGAAATAGAACTTTAGTTAAAACATTAGAAATATTACAAAAAAGGTTTCTAAAAATTATATTTAATAAATCTTTATCCCTTAAAAGAATTATATTCAGAAACAAAAAAGTTGAACATAAGACAACTTTACATTTATAACATCTTAATATACCTACAGGGTGTTAATAAAAACATTATACAATTTAAAACCATAATCATAATACACGTCATAAAAATAATCATAAAACCTAAAATAAATAAGTCCGTAGGACAAAAAAATTTCAAATATTTATGTTTTTATTTAAACGATTATTTGACAACAAAAATTAAAAAATTGATTTCATTAAAAAAATTTTAAGTCGAAATTAAAACATGGATATTAAAAACAGACAATTTGAAAATATTTTTAGAAATTTGAAAAAATAGTCCATGCTTAAAGTGGAGTTGAAAATATAGGAACGAAAGAAAAAACTCAAAGTCTTCCTTCACAAAGTTTAATACATAGGACAAAATTAGAATTACATGCAGGTTATGAATGTTTCATTCAAGAAACCCCACTAAACAAATTTTCTTGAATGAAACATTCATAACCTAACTACCTAATTCTAATTTTGTCCTCACAATGACAATTTCCTACTTAATAATGTTTTTAAAAAATTTTAAATATTCTTCCGACACCTTTTTAGAAAAAAAATTTTCTTTCCCCCCAGTTTATTTGGTTGGTTTAGACCTTACTAACTGATTTCTCACATACTCAGTATGTTTTTTAAATTTCATCAATTTCTTCCTATTAGGTTTGATTTACATATCAAATTTTTAATTCCATAAAAGCTCCAATAAGGTTCGACACCATTTTCTCTCCTGCTAAAACATCAGCACTAAGTTTTATTTTCTGTCTCCTGATGATGAACGTCACTACGTTCGAAACATGTAGAGACTTGCTAAATAATTTTATTATTAAACTTTGTTGAGGAAGACTTTGGGTTTTTTCTTTCGTTCCTATTTTTAGAAATGCTTTAATAAATATTGTTCTGAATAATTTATATAAAAGTAATATTTTTTACTTAAAAATTAATAATTTTATTATAGGTAATATATTTCTTCAAAAAAGCTGCGTTTATACTATAAATTAACATTTTTACTTTGAAACTTGATTTTTAATGCATATTTACGATTTATGATTTTCCATACTGAAACAAAAAATAAGATTTGCCCCTAACAAGCTCAGCTTCAGACAATTGAAGAATAAGTTTATAGAAGACAACATAAATATATTATTTTTTATATTATTAAATTTTTAAATAATCTTATTATTATTATTATTATTAAGGGTAGCAAAATTTATATGGGATTTCCCATGGCTAGTGGCGTTGTACATAAAGCATTTTTAAGAAGAGTTGAAAATAAAATTACCTTTAATCCTTCGATATCGATCATACTATTGAAAGCAGCACTAGTAATCGAAATAACTCTCAAAACCTTATCCACCTCCTTGAACTGTTGTTCATGTTCCGGCTGGCCTGCCATCGTGGTCGCTTCTTCGAGCAAAAGGGCGAAACTCACACCACTCTGCTTGATAAAGTTGTAATCGCCTTGAATTTGTAGAACGCCTTTGTTAAGAATGATTATGTGGTCCGCCCTTCGTAGATATTGCAACTGATGGGTCACCAAAACTACAAGTTTGTCCGAGAGGTATCTTAACATGCATTCGTCGAAGAGTTGTTGACCCACCTTAAAACGAACAAATTTATATTGTCGGATAATCTTTGCTAGGTTTGCATTGGCGTTTCAATAACCCAAGTATAGTATTTGCAGAATTATACCATTGACTCTTACTTTTAAAAATAAACTACCTGATTATAAACCATATTGTATACGCCTCAACCTCTTCAAAGGGGATTAAATGGGATCAGGCAGAGTCGGCTTGAAAATGTACCTACACCACATGATTTATTTTTATAATTTAAAATAAATAGATAGGTATTTTTAGTTTTAGGTAGGTACCTATAATAAATGTAAAATAATGATAATTGAAAATAATATAATTTAAAAGTATAACTATTAGGATAACCAGTACAATAAAAAATAATTAAATTCTAAAAACGATTGATAATTTATTCAAAATTTAACTCTGTATCACTATCACTATCTTCATCTAAGCCTAAACTTATAATTAAGGGTTGAACATGTGTAATCATACAATTGTAAGACTTTTCCACCTTAAGTACATGCTGTACACAGTTTTTCCAGCTGTCTGCAGAAATTTTTCTTAATTCGTTTTTAATTAATTCTACTACAGATGCATTTAATGTAGGAGAAATATTATTTCTCCTAATATTGGATTTTAATTGGTGCCATATAAGCTCAATAGGGTTGAATATACAATAGTATGGAGGAAGACGCAATACTGTATGTCCATTTTCTGCTGCAAGTTTGTCACACTCGTATTCCTTATTAAAAGCTTTTAATAATTCTAGTAGTTCTCGTTTTTTGTAAGTTTTTTCAAAATATAAATCATTTTCAATCATAAAATTTTGAATTTCTGCTTTTGTATTATTAGAATTGGGAATCATTTTTGCTTGCTGACTATGATAACTAGCATTGTCCATATTACAATGACGCTATTTTCAGGTATATTTTTAAGGAGTTTATGTTTAAACCAATCTTCAAAAAGTTGTGCGTCGGTATCTTGATGGTAATCTAAGGAAGAATCTGCTATGTTTTTAGCTGAAAGCAACAGACAATTTGGAACAAACCCGTTCTCTGAACCAGCATGTAATATTGTGATTCTTTTGCCTTTATTTGATGGTGCCTTGGTTTGACAATTTTTGGAAGAATCATCCCAAACTTTTCTTGGAGTGTCATGGGTATCGAACCATGTTTCGTCAAGGTAAATAATTGGACGATTTTCTTCTTTAAATTGTTTAACAGCTGTTAAATATTTAAGTTTCCATTCCCGTAAACGTTGAGATTCCATTAATGTTTGTCTTTTATTAATGCTTCGGTTATTTAAAACCCATTTTACGCAATATTTTCCTAAGGCTTGAAAGGCAACAAGAGATATTTGTTTCATCTTTAATCAACCGCTCTTTGAGGGAAATCAAAGTGGGTACAGTTTGTGCCTCATACATTTGGTAAATCTCTCTTCTTAATAAATCCATGTCATTTTCGTCAATGCTTCTAAATGTGCCAGAATCACTCCGATATTTTCTAGGATTATCAGGTTTAAGTACTATGTCTCTTACCGAAGATAAAAGAGTTTTTGTCAAAGTAGACGTCTCTGCTAAAGCATCCATCGAATTAAAATTTCTACTCAACAAAGATTGATACACATTTTTAATTATTAGTTTGGCATCGGTAGATAAATGCTTTCTTTTAAAAATGACACTTGAAGATGCCCCCCTATCAGCACAATTCCAAGGACGCCACATTCTACCACTAATAAGCCTAACTAAAAATTACTCGCCGGAAAACCATTAAAAACTAAAATTATTAAAAATCAGTTTGTATTTATATATGAATCAGGCATAGGTATAAATTGAATTTGTACCTGGTCCGGCTCTGCTCGAAAAGGTTTTAAAATTTGGGATTTCATTTTCATTATTTATTTTATGGTCAAAGGGATAATGAGGGGGAAAATAAAATATTTAGGAATTATTTTTGACAGTAAATTAAATTGGAATTTTCACTTCGAATACTTAATTAAAAAATTAAGAAGTTTACTACCGATTTTTAAGAACATTAAAAAAATGTTAAATGTAAGACATAATATGGAAATATTATATTACGCGTAAGTTAAAACTAATTTAAATTACGGAATTTTAGGTTGGGAAGGAATAAATAGAACTTTAGTTAAAAAATTAGAAATATTACAAAAAAGGTTTCTAAAAATTATATTCAATAAAGATTAACTTTATCCTTCAAAAGAATTATATTCAGAAACAAAAAAATTAAACATAAGACAACTTTACATTCTTTATAACATCTTAATTTATGTACAGTATGTCTCCGTAAGTTTGCACCATATGGAAAACTTTTTTATTATTAATTTTACGAAAAAAAGTTATTCTTCATAAAAAGCTGTGCATGGTCTAAAACCTAAAACGCAACCATCAAATATCGAAATTTTCCAGTCATATACGAGGTTTGTCAAAAAACGTGAATTTTTCCCAAGAATTTTTGACATTAATAAAAATTGTTATTAAAAAAAGTTGATCAGAACTAAAAACTACGGCTAAATGGGCAATTATACGCATTTATGTTGAAAAATTATTTTATTGATTTATTATTAATCAAGTATTTAATTTTTTAATTATTTAATTAATTTAATGCGTGTTATTGCATATTTAGACGTGGTTTTTAGTTCTGATCAACTTTTTTTAATAACAATTTTTGATAATGTCAAAAATAAAGGTACTTTACTCTTGGGAAAAATTAACATTCTTGGGAAAAATTCACGTTTTTTGACATTTGAAATATTTTTTGGAAAAAAATAAAATTTGACAGATAATGCGAATCACGTGAGTACTATTTTTTTGCTTAATCATCTCGATCGAACCAGAACTTGATGCCAAAGTCAAATTTTGAATAAAGCTATTAATAAAAAAAAATCCCACATGATGCGGACTTTACTGGTGACACTGTATTTATAATATAATCTTTTTATGTTTTATCGATAATATATATTATCGATATATCAAATAACGATATTTAAAAAATAAAATATCGATAATCGATATATCGACTATATCGATATATTTTTTAATATCGATATTCGATATTGGAATTTTAATATCGCCCAGCCCTAGTCGCGACACATCTGTCACGAACAAACCCAAACGAATTCTGTTACTTGAAACATTTTTGAACTGTTTGTTTTGAAACATTTTAAAACCACAATGTCGATACATTTACCACACGCGGGAATAAATATTTTTCAAAACATTTTTAGATAAAATTCTGTATGAAACTTGCGTTCCCAAATTGTAGAGACACATTTTCGATTTAAGTGAATCGAACCAAATTGGTATTTTTCTACTTCGAAATATTTACCAAACTATGGTTAGGTTAGGTTAGAGTGGCAGACTTCTGGAATTGACCAAACAGTCACACGTAGTCCTATAGGACCGTTGTGGTACCACACATGTTCCGCGGAACCTATTGCATCAGCTTCCTGATGGTTAACACGATCGTAGAAAAATCTTGACAGCTCATTCAAACCAGCCACTGCTGTCGACCCGGTTGCAGGCTGCTCACTTCCTCCAGATCATTAAAAAATGGTTCGCCCAGTGCATTGAACCTTCTTCTCGCGAGGCCGGGGCATTCACACAAGAAATGCTGAATACTTTCCTCCTCTTCCTCATCTCTGCAACCTCTGCAGAAGTCGTTAGTTGGTATTTGCATACGTTCAGCGTGTCTACCGAACAGGCAATGTGCGGTGACTACGGCAGTGCTGTTTCTTAGGTCCTTCCGACTCTGCTGTAATAGCGCTGCGGTTTTCCTGTTATCAAGTAGGGGCCACAATTGCCTGGAGATGCTACAAGTTGTAAGCCCTGCCCATCTGCTTTGCGCAAGTTGTTTAGCTGCTTGATCTATCTCTTCTTTGACTGATCCCAGTGGTCTAGCCACAGTATTCTCTGCTAGTTCGACAGACATGCTTCCCCCCTTCCTGGCGAGCGTATCAGCAGTCTCGTTGCCATATATGTTGCTGTGTCCAAAAACCCAACACAAGGTGATTCGATGTTGAGCACCAAGTGTGCAGAGATTGTTGCGACAGCGTCTTACTAATTTTGACTTAGTGCTGCTGGAGCAAATTTCCTTTATTGCTGCTTGACTGTCTATATAGATAGCTATAGACGCAGGTCCTCTCAAGCCAGGGTGATCCCGCAGGGTACTGACTGCTTTATACACTGCAAAAATTTCTGCCTGGAAAATGCTGCAGTAGTCAGGGAGTCTGTATGACCTCTATATTAGCATGCTCTCGGAGAAGATGCCAGCTCCCACCCCGACGTCCATTTTTGAACCGCCTGTGAAGATCCAGTGATCCGCCTCCATCCACACCACTATGATGTGCATTCATTTTCGAAACTTGTAAATAAAATAATTTTGGTAACTTTCAGCAACATACACTCCCACTCACTACCTGCTCATCGATCGGCATAAATCATAATAACCTATAATTTTAAAAAAGGAAGACTTGAATATCCACCCTCTATAATGGGCTTTTTCACTAAATTTTGATTTTAATTCTATTGCATAGAGAAAGAAAAAATAAAATTTTCTATTGTTTCAGTTTTTAAACTTTTCAATTATTACCGAGACTTATTAATTATTTACCGAGAAAATAAATAAACAAGATACGCTCTTTAATAAAAACACGGGAATGAACTCCGATGACCGATAAGTAACTCAGCTACCTCAATACCGGATGAATTGTTTTCTATTTTTAAGCTGTTCTTGTCTATTTAATTTATCAAAACAAAGAGCAATATAATCAGTCGAAGCTGAGAAATAAAAGAATTGTGCGAATAATGGGATGACGTAATAAGGTTTTGAACTCATGTTTTCAAACTTTCTGCTTTCGCGGCGTCTTTTTAATTGCCCTAGGAAAGGTTTGTGACACTCTACAAAGATTTTTATTATTGTGATGTATTTTCAATATGTTCTAATCCAGGATGTAAATGCTGAATATGATGAATTCGGTTATAGTGAAAAGGCCGATTGTAGGCTTTGTTAATAATTGTTTTCAGTTTGGTTTTTTGAATCTGTTTAATTTTCTTTGTTTTCGATCACCTATTTAACCCTTTTACATTATTTGTTGCCATTATTTCTACGGGTTCTTATTTTTTTTTAGGTTATGTAAGTCGATTTTACTTTATCTACGTTGATTTCGCATCATTTTCGATACATTTTCGAAACATTATTTCTGTTTCGATGTATCTATTAATTATAGCTACATAATAGACGAAACATTATAGAAACACAATACTAGAAATTGTGTCTTGGGAGGCCCTCGCAACCACTTGTGCAAAGTAGAGCTTCGTTAAAAAAAATATTTACTTTTACACTCGAACTAACGAAATTATTATTCGGTCTTTTTGAAAAATTGTCATGATCCACAACAAATGCTGTTGATCACTGATCAGGTAAAGAAGAAGGCTGGCGTGGAAGCAAACGATTTATTTAACATTGGCATGTCCCATGTCCCTACCGTTTGTGGTTAAACGGATGAAATAACCAGAAATAGTGGAGGAGCTAAGGATAAGGATAAGGTTTCCTTACGAAATAGCACCTCAGGGGCATCCACATAAGTAAAGACGGCCCTCGTTACCTGTATATCCACAGCAGACAGCGGGTCATCCAACAAATAAATATCGGCTTCTTTATATACTGCTCGGGCTAAATTTATTCTGGCCCGTTGTCCTCCACTCAAAGATGTACCCCTTTCTCCTACAATGGTCCGATCGGCGAACGGCAAGAGGGAAAAATCTCTCTTTAAAGCGCATACTTTGATTACTTGGTAGTACCTGGCAGGATCAAACTCCTTTCCGAACAGTATATTCTGCCTTACGGATCCTAGAAAAAAATAATAATTATGCTCAAGTATTTTGGTAGGTATGTCAATAGAACATTTTGCTCTACTTTCAAAAATGGAAAAATATATTTTTTTTATTAATTTACTTATTTTTTTTTTTAACTTTCAAAATGTCTTTATTCCAAACTAACTTTTACAGTTCATTACATGGAAAGTGACAACATAATAACCATTAAAAAAAATAACAATAAAAAATAATGGAAGTTAATCCAATTTAATTCATTAATAAAATCAATAAAAAAAAAATAGTATAAATAATTTACAAATATTTTTTGGAAGATTGTTATATTTTATTATTCCGTCATATAAAAGCGATTTTTTTCCGAAATTACTTTTTACTGGTATAGTTTGAGAATTTATATAACGTCTGGTGTTATGATCATGTAATGTCTTATTATCCCGAAGTGTTGTTTGATTTTTTTTCTTTTAAAATAATAGAGTGAATTAGAATACAAATTTTTAATTTATAAATGTTTTGAACGTGTAAATACCCTTTCGCTCTATATACATTAACAATTGGTTCTAAATGGGGTTATTTGTGTATACATTTAGTAACCTTATTTTGCAATTTTTGTAATGGTTTTAAGTTTGATAAACAAGCAGATCCCCATGCAGAAGCTAAGTATTGTAATTTTGAATACAGGGTGTTTCTAAGGTCGAAGAGCGGCCATATCTCGGAAACTATTGGGCATAGAAATTCAGGAAAAAAAAATTAAAAACTAAAGTGGCCATGAGAAAATCCTGGAAATAATTTTTAAGTTCCGCATTTTGCCGCAAGGGGGCGCAATTGAAAAGTAAATTTTAACATTTTAGATATCTCCGAAAATTGCACGTTAAGGTATATTTTTAATAACACCATTAAAAAGCTTGGACAATTTTGCATAATTTTGGTCCCGTGCTTGTTGGCGTACCGACTTTAGTAAGAGTGGGGGAAGCTGTTCAAAGTGTAATCATTTAAATCGCTGTAACTTATAAACCACTTATCCGATTTTAGCAAACTAAAGACTGTTCAGAAGAGAAATGTATGCACTTTCACCAATCGTATTTAGTTGTCCATACTAGTTCTCGATAAAATTGCTAGAGGGCGCAATTTGTAATAATAATAGTTTTTTTGATTTTATCCCGAAAATTCAAATCATACGGTATAATTATGATACCATAATCGAAAAGTAGATGAAATTTGCTAGAAAAAATATTCAAACCGCAGTTCGATATCTCTGTTCGTTTCAGTGTTATTGCTAAAACAATAATTTTTAAAACAAATTGCGCCCTCTAGCAATTTTATTAGAAACTATCGTGTACCATTAGATACGACAACTGAAGGTACTTCCAAACAAGCTTAAATTTAGTAAAATCGGATAAGTCGTTTAGATGTTACAGCGATTTTAATGTTTACACTTTCAATAGCTTCTCCCTCTCTTATCAAGTGAAAGTGTAAACATTAAAATCGCTGTAACTTCTAAACGACTTATCCGATTTTACTAAATTTAAGCTTGTTTGGAAGTACCTTCAATTGTCGTATCTAATGGTATACGATAGTTTCTAATAAAATTGCTAGAGGGCGCAATTTGTTTTAAAAATTATTGTTTTAGCAATAACACTGAAACGAACAGAGATATCGAACTGCGGTTTTAATATTTTTTCTAGCAAATTTCATCTACTTTTCGATTATGGTATTATAATTATACCGTATGATTTGAATTTTCGAGATAAAATCAAAAAAACTATTATTATTACAAATTGCGCCCTCTAGCAATTTTATCGAGAACTAGTATGGACAACTAAATACGATTGGTGAAAGTGCATGCATTTCTCTTTTAAACAGTCTTTAGTTTGCTAAAATCGGATAAGTGGTTTATAAGTTACAGCGATTTAAATGATTACACTTTCAACAGCTTCCCCCACTCTTACTAAAGTCGGTACGCCAACAAACACGGGACCAAAATTGTGCAAAATTGTCCAAGCTTTTTAATGGTGTTATTAAAAATATACCTTAACGTGCAATTTTGGGAGATATCTAAAATGTTAAAATTAACTTTTCAATTGCGCCCCCTTGCGGCAAAATGCGGAACTTAAAAATTATTTCCAGAATTTTCTCATGGCCACTTTAGTTATTAATTTTATTTTCCTGAATTTCTATGCCCAATAGTTTCCGAGATATGGCCGCTCTTCGACCTTAATGAAACACCCTGTATATTAATGAAAAATATATATTTTTTAGGTATTTCAAAGGAATGAAATATCTAGCTCTGTACAAAACAGATACCAAAGGAGATATCGAGTTGATAATATACTGGATATGACATTTTCAATTTAACTTTTCGTCTTAAACTAATCCTAAAAATTTGGTCGTTTTTGAATATATTAAATGTTAAGGGGTTAATGATGGAAGTTATTTTATTTTTAGTTATAAACATAAAAGAAGATTTTGTAAAATTTAACGTAAGGTTATTTGATTGAAGCCAAGAAAGAAGTATTTTTAAATCATTATTAATATCAAAATACATTTCAGCAAAATAAATAATTGTTGTATCATCTGCAAATAGCTTTATATTGCCCTTTAAGTTCAATTTGAAAACGGAATTAATGTAAATTAAGAATAATAACGGACCTAATATTGATCCTTGTGGAACTCCACATACTATTTTTTTTCCGAACTTTTTCTTTCTCCAATTTGAACAAATTGTTTACGATAGCTTAAATAACTTTAAAGTAGTTTGTGTGTATTTTCCCTTATCCCAATACTGTATAATTTTCTTAATAAAATATCATAGTTTACGGTGTCAAAAGCCTTACACAGATTTACCAATTGTTATACCATAAAATAAATAATAGTATATTATTAACCAAGGCTTAACCCGCTAATATTATTGCCCGAGCGTCGAGTTTAAATCACGTGGAGCGGAGCGACGAAGAATTTAACACGCGAAGGCTATAAGCTGTCTAAATCGTAGTTAATGTTAATTTGTTTTCCACTACTAACACATTAACGGGACGCTTATTTTTACAGCAATATAAAAAATAATAAAAACTGTAGGTACATATTTAAAGAAATTACATTTAAAATAAAATAAAGTTTAAAATAAAATAGACATTTGAAGAAATAGGCAAAATAATTGATGAGCTTAATTCGAAGAAAGCAACGGGATTTGACAATATTTCCATCAAAATTATTAAAATTCCAAAATATAATATAATTCCTATATTACATCATTTAATCACAATTTCTTTTAAAACCGAATTATTTCCAGATAAATTAAAAATAGCAAAAGTATCACCAGTTTTTAAAAATGCAGAAAAATATTTTAGGAGTAACTATTGCCCAATTTCTATTTTACCCACATTTTCAAATATTTTAAATAATAGAATAGTAAATTTTTTAGAAGAAAAAAAATTACTCTCTCCATTTCAATATCGTTTTCGTAAATTTAGAGATACAGAAGTTGCAGCTGCAGATATTATCAAAGATATTCAACAAAACGTTGATAGCAACCAAAAGTGCTGTCTACTGTCTCTAGACTTATGTAAAGCATTTAATACAGTCAATCACAACATTTTACTTAAATGCCTATACAATATTGGAATTCGGGGAAATATTTATTTATTGTTAAAAAATTACTTCAGTAATAGAAAGCAGTTTGTTCAAATTGAAAATGTTAAAAGTTCACAAAAAACCATAACTTGTGATGTTCCGGAAGGATCAACCTTAGGACCTACTTTTTTTTTAATCTAAATTAATTTTTAAGCAAAATTAAATTTAAAAGGTAAAATAAAATTGTGTGCTGATGATACATACGAGTATTGTATATTTTCATGAAGACTATGCTCAAATTCATAATAACATTAACCTAATATAATAAATGTATATTGAAATTAATAAATTATCATTAAATTTTAATAAATCATGTTTTATGTTTATAAGTAAATCAAAATTAAAAAATAATAATATTTCTTCACTAAATTTCAATAATCATTTAATTATTATTATTATTATTATTATTATTATTATTATTATTTATTAAGCTACAAATGGGCTACTGCCCGGTGGTAGTATTATAATTACAAAAATCAGTCTTATCACCATAGTTATCTCAACAAATTTTAAAAAATAGGTATAAATATACTAATACAATTAAATTTTTAGGTTTATATATTGATGAAAATTTAGGTTGGAAAAAACATATTGAATATTTAAGAAGTTACATCTCACCAATAATTGGCATTTTGTTTAAAGCTAAAAATTATATATCGTTAAAATATTTAAAAAATATATATTATTCTTTAGTTTATTCTCATATACAGTATATGATTTCAATTTTGGGATTAGCGAATTTAACTACAATTCAGCCATTAAAAAAACTACAAAACCAAATAATTATTAATAATAATAATAAGTTTATTTAAAATTTAATAATATAATAAATATGTTTATGTTGTCTTCCATAAACTTATTCTTCAATCCCCTGAAGCTGAGCTTGTTAGGGGCAAATCTTATTTTTTGTTTTAGTATGTAAAATCATAAATCATAAATATGCATTAAAAATCAAGTTTTTTAAAGTAAAAATGTTAATTTATAGTATAAACGCAGCTTTTTTGAAGAAATATAATACCTATAATAAAATTATTAATTTATAATTTTTAAGTAAAAAATATTACTTATATAAATTATTCAGAACAATATTAATTAATTAAAGCATTTCTAATAGCTATTTATACAATAAGTTGCGAAATGAGTGTCTTTTAGGCACGCGACGTCAAAATTGTCACGTCACAACACGTCTAGTTACGTTCCTTCAAATAGATTGTTCTAATTATTAACCAACTACTCACCTGCAAACAACCACGGTTCCTGCGAAGCATATGACACGCTTCCTTTGACGTTCATTTTTCCGCTAAACAGTTTCAGTTCACCCAATATCAAGTTTAGTAGGCAGGATTTACCGGAGCCTACGGCACCCACAATGGCCACCAACTGCCCACTGTGCATGTGCAGGTTGATGTTTTCTAAGCATACATTATCTCCTAAAATAAAATCGACATCAAAAATTGTTCAATTTAAATGATAACAGTAATGATAGTAGATAGTACAGTAAAATTACACCTTCTTGCACTGGCAGCATTGTGGCTTATTGTGCGCACCAGACTTTTATTTGTCAAATTTGTTCCTTCTATAAGGTCCAATAACAAGTTGTCATGCGGGGGTTGTCCCAAAGATTTTGCGGGTTAGTGCTTTGCAAATGTACAGGGTGTTTCATTAAGGATGGCCACCGGCCATATCTCGGAAACGACTAGGCATAGAAACTTGGAAAAAAAATTATGAACAAAGCGGTCATGAGAAAATTCTGGAAATTACTTTAAGTTCCTCATTTCGCCGCAAGGGGGCACAATTAAAATTTTTTTTTTAATTCTAAATTTCTCCGAAAATTCCCATATTAAGGTATAACTCTAATTACATCATCGAAAAGCTTAGACAATTCTGCATCATTTTGGTTTAAGGCTTATTGGCGTACCGACCTTGATAAGAGCTATTGAATGTGTAAACATTAAAATCGCTGTAACTTTTAAACGACTTATCCGATTTTACTAAATTTAAGCTTGTTTGGACGAGAAAGGTAAGTACCTTCAATTGTCGTATCCAATGGTACAAGATAGTTTCTAATAAAATTGCTAGAGGGCGCAATTTGTATTAAAAATTATTGTTTCGGCAATAACTCTGAAACGAACAAAGATATCGAACTGCGGTCTTCACATCTTTTCTTGCAAAGTTCATCTACTTTTTGATTATGATGTCATAGTTATACCGTATGATTTAAATTTTCGTAATAAAATCGAAAAAACTGTTATTATTACAAATTGCGCCCTCTAGCAATTTTATTAAACACTATCGTGTACTGTTGGCTACGGCGATTAAAGATACTTACCTTTCCCTTCCAAACAAGCTTAAATTTAGTAAAATCGGATAAGTCGTTTAGAAGTTACAGTGATTTTAATGTTTACACATTCAATAGCTTCCCCCACTCTTATCAAGGTCGGTACGCCAACGAGCCTTAAACCAAAATGATGCAGAATAGGGAACTTTCCAATTTTTTTTTTGAATAATATGATTTAGTTAGGCCTAAAAAAAATATTCCCCAATTATTACTCCTTAAAAATCAGTAATAACTTGGTAAAAATTCTTTAAAGTTTCGCGCGTGTCAAAAGCATTTTAAACGACCTTTTAAGCGCGCCAAGCCCGATGACGTCACGAAGTATCATCTATCATCCTGACCGGTGGCCGAGCTACCGAGTTTGCATTTGGATTGCCGTGTGTTATTGTTATTGTATTGTTGTTTTAAGGTGGAATTCTCGACGTCGTTCAATTTATTACCAACCTAAAACCTATTTCGTGGATGTCATCATGACAAATAATACTTCGTGACGTCACAACCCGTTTTTACCCGCTTGGGATAATTTGAATTTTTGGGCAGTTTTAAATCTTTCTAGCAGTCTTTTGGGACGAAATATGTTTTTTTTTCTGCCATATGTTTTATGACAATATATACTTATGATTTATAGAATTTTTTCCCCATTTAAAATTTTTGTCAAGTTCCCTATTGTCTAAGCTTTTCGATGATGTAATCAGAGTTATACCTTAATATGGGAATTTTTTTTTTTAATTGTGCCCCCTTGCGGCGAAATGAGGAACTTAAAAGTAATTTTCAGAATTTTCTCATGACCGCTTTTTTCATAATTTTTTTCCCAAGTTTCTATGTTTAGTAGTTTCCGAGATATGGCCGGTGGCCACCCTTAATGAAACACCCTGTATATGTTATAAGAGGCGGTTTCGTCATTTTCACCGCAAAGTCTGCATTCGTTGTAAATTCCCATTCGTTGAATGTGTTTTCTTAATTAACATTTTAAATAATGATAAATACCTACTCAAAAATACTTACTTAACTTACTTAGGTTGAAAGTATGTATTGTGAGAAACTAAGTAAAACAAAAACATTACTTAAGTGTATTCAGCAAGATGGCGGTAATTTTACACATTTGCTTAAGTAATGTTTTTGTTTTACTTAGTTGCTTACAATACATACTTTTAACTTTGTTGTAATTTGTTTTATTTTTATTGGTAATAATTGATGTATGCAGGTAATTGTAAATATTTTCTTCTGGCAAAACAGCTCATTCAACGAAAAATATTAAAGAGGTAAAATAGCTTCCAAATACATCCAGTCACTCTACAAAAATATCTGGGTTTTCATAACGTTGTTCATATAAAAAATGAGGAGAAATGTTGACGTATTATATCACTTTGATAACACTTCCACTTATTTACAGCCGGTGACTATACTACTAAAAAACGTCATTTTATAGTATTAGTCTACATACTAAAAATCATTACAATCGATTAGCAGGTTTTCACGTAATTTAGGAAAAACCAATAGTTTTACAAATTTTTGACGCCCTCTACCGGCTAAACGAGACAATTTTGGATATAACTAAGTCGGCTTAGATCGACCTATTTTGACGTCAGGAGTCTGTCGTCAAACGTTGTACACGTATTTTCCATACACCCTGTATATATTTTCAAATAAAAACCTTATAAAATTTAAAAACCATAATCATAATACACGTCATAAAAATGAAATAACCATAAAACCTAAAATAAATAAGTGCATAGGACAAACAAATTTCAAATATTTATGTTTTTATTTAAACGATTATTTACCAACAAAAATAAAAAAATTGATTTCATTAAAAAAATTTTAAGTCGAAATAAAAACATGGATATTAAAAACAGACAATTTGAAAATATTTTTAGAAATGCTTTAATTAATTAATATTGTTTTGAATAATTTATATAAGTAATATTTTTACTTAAAAATTATAAATTAATAATTTTATTATAGGTAATATACTTCTTTAAAAAAGCTGCGTTTATACTATAAATTAACATTTTTACTTTAAAACTTGATTTTAATGCATATTTATGATTTATGATTTTACATACTAAAATAAAAAATAAAATTTGCCCCTAATAAGCTCAGCTTCAGGGGATTGAAGAATAAGTTTATCGAATACAACATAAACATATTATTTATTATATTATTAAATTTAAAATAAACTTATTGTTATTATTATTTATTATCGAATTTATTCCATTTGGCTGATACACACTGTATGTATATATCTATCTTTACCATATTTTGTTATGCCCCTAAAAATGGTAACGTCAGCGTCTTCCATCCCAGTACGTCCCTGCAAATATTTAGCAAGGTCCTGGTGTTCAGATTTGCTCCCAAAGCTACTTCCCCGGTGTTCAGTTTTGCTCGCAAAGCTACTTCGAAGGTTCGTGTTTGTCGACGTGGGCCCCATGTCGCGCCTATTTTGCTGCGGAAGAATGTGGTAAGCTGGATCTAGGATACTTGGATCTCCGACAGTCGCTTCGTCTGACATTAGAAATTCTTGGATTCTTTTGATGGATACGATCGCTTCGGCTATCTTAAATTAAATTTAAAAAATATGTTCTGTTATTTGCAGTGTCGGCTCGTGGACGGAAATATACCGGGTGTCCACGGAAGGTGGTTCGCCCCTCTAACTTTTTTGTTTTTCAAGATAATGGAATAGAATTTGGGGAATTTGTATACGACATAAAACTGCATTTTTTGACAGGTGACTTAACAATATGGAACTTCCGGTTTAACCGGAAGTGACATAAACTTTCGATTTTTAAATGGGACCCCTGGTATATTTTTACTCTTTTGGACTCTATGACATTCTAAATACAACGATGTGTCACTTGTCACTTTTTGTCACCAAGAAACTATTTTTTTTTCCAAATTTATTGTTTTATCTAGAGGGCTATGAATACCTTAAAATCACTTATTTCAGTTCTTTAATCTTGGGAAAAATACAATTTTACTATTTTTGGTCCAATGCTATGTGCTATGTAAAATTTAATTTTTAAAGTTGTATAACTCATTTTTTTTAAATAGCAACATGGTGTCTCGTCGGGTTAAGAAAAAAGAGGATTTTATTACGATTATTTTGATACCATACACTATTAGGTTTTAGAAAAGCTGCCATTAAAAAACTTTAAAAAGTTAACTTAGAACTTTCCTAAAATGAAGCATCTTTTGAGAATAAATTTAGATTTAAATGCATCAAGTAGCCTGTGACCAGCAAAACTGATAAAACAAAATCATGCCTTGAAGAAAATTGACATGCCCACAGCTTCTGCCAAAGTAAATTAGTTTGTTGTTTAAAAAACATGGAAAATAAGATAATAGTTTTACAAGGAGTGAAAAAGTTGATATGTTATTATTGTCAGGCTCATTTCATTTCGCATTTTCGGAACCAGTTTTGGGTACCTAATAGTGTCGGGTTGGATGACGCCGATTAAAATATCTTTGTGCGTAAAGTCGTGCAGCATCGGTTGAATTATTTCTACATTCTCCAAACACTAATAACATATCAACTTTTTCACTCCTTGTAAAACTAGTATTTTCCATGTTATTTAAACAACAAACTAATTTACATTGGCAGAAGCTGTCGGCATGTCAATTTTCTTCAAGGCATGATTTTGTTTTATCAGGTTTGGGAACCACTATATAAATATAATCGTAATAAAATCCTCTTTTTTCTTAACCCGAGCCACCATGTTGCCATTAAAAAAAAAAATAGTTATACAACTTTAAAAATTAAATTTTACATAGCACATCGCATTGGACCAAAAATAGTAAAATTGTATTTTTCCCAAGATTAAAAAACTGAAATAAGTGATTTTAAGGTATTCATAGCCCTCTAGATAAAACAATAAATTTAAAAAAAATATATTTTCTTGGTAACAAAAAGTGACAAGTGACACATCGTTGTATTTAGAATGTCATATGGAGTCCAAAAAAGTAAAAGTATACCAGGTGTCCCATTTAAAAATCGAAAGTTTGTCACTTCCGGTTAAACCGGAAGTTCCATAATATTGGTCACCTGTCAAAAAATGCAGTTTTATGTCGTATACAAATCCCCCAAATTTTATTTTCTTGAAAAACAAAAAAGTTAGAGGGGCGAGCCACCTTCCGTGGACACCCGGTATAGAAGGAAAGAGCCAAATATCAATATAAATTCCCGTGGGAAAAAAAACTACAAACTATATGTCACTAAAATATGATAAAGGAACGGATCAGCCTTTTATATACAGGGTGATTCATTAATGGTGGCCACCGGCCATATCTCGGAAACTACTAAACATAGAAACTTGGGAAAAAATATCATAATTAAAGCGGTCATGAGAAAATTCTGGAAATTACTTTTAAGTTCCTCATTTCGCCGCAAGGGGGCACAATTGAATATTATTTTTTAAAATTTTAAATTTCTCCGAAAATTCCCATATTAAGGTATAACTCTGATTATATCATTGGAAAGCTTAGACAATTCTGCATCATTTTGGTTAAAGGCTCGTTGGCGTACCGACCTTGATAAGAGTGGGGGAAGCTATTGAATGTGTAAACATTAAAATCGCTATAACTTCTAAACGACTTATCCGATTTTACTTATTTTAAGCTTGTTTGGAAAGGAAAGATAAGTATCTTCAATTGCCGTATTCAATAGTATACGATAGTGTTTAATAAAATTGCTAGAGGGCGCAATTTGTAATAATAACAGTTTTTTTTATTTTACCCAGAAAATTTAAATCATACGGTATAACTATGACATCATAATCGGAAAGTAGATGAAATTTTCAAGAAAAAAAGTGAAGACCGCAGTTCGATATCCTTGTTCGTTTTAAAGTTATTGCCAAAATAATAATTTTTAATACAAACTGCGGCCTCTAGCAATTTCTTTAAAATATGTGTTACTTATTTCCACACGTCTGTAGAAAATAGCTATTTACCTAACAAGTGCGGAAAATGAATTTTTCCGCACGAGTCTGCCGTTCACCGAACGACGCGTAGCGGAGTTCGGTTAAGCAGCCGAGTGCAGGGAGAACATTTTCCGCACGTGTCAGGTACAATAGTTTTTCTACAGACGTGTGAAAATAAGTAACACATATTTCAAAGAAATTTAATAATTTTTAATTAACTATAACAATCACATACATATGTAACAGTAACTAATTCTGAGAAAAAAAGTAATAACTACAAGTTATAATTGATATATTATTGATTTTGACATAATCGTGCCGAAAAATTTTTGCGCACTAGTGTGGAAAAACCAATTTTCCGCACGGATTTTTGACATAATCGTGCCGAAAAATTTTTCCGCACTGGTGTGGAAAAGTCAATTTTCCGCACTGGTGTGGAAAAGTCAATTTTCCGCACTGATATTCGTGCGGAAAATTGATTTTTCCACACGTCTGTAGGAAAACTATTGTACCTGACACGTGCGGAAAATGTTTTCCCTGCTACCTTTCCCGGCTGCTTCACCGAACTCCGCTACGCGTCGTTCGGTGAACGGCAGACTCGTGCGGAAAAATTCATTTTCCGCACTTGTTAGGTAAATAGCTATTTTAAGTTGGTTGAGAATAAAGATATATATTATTATTATTAAATATTACACAACAATTATTAAACAAAATTGACATGTTTCTTGACAGCCTGTATAGATTTTTACAACTTATCTTAATTTTTAAGTCCTACCCACCGCATTCAGACCTTGTGGAAAATACACTGTGAGGGTCTGTCTAATAACCATATAGTAGCCACCAATCAGAAAAACCTTTTCAGCGGTTATATGATTTCCCAGCAAGACATAGCTTAAAACGCTTAGAAATATTCCCGTTCTTGCTGTAAACATTATAAACGACATTGTTATGCCTCTGATGTAGGACGTAAGTAGAAGGACCGTTAGTTCTTTTCTAAAAATAATTGTTATGTTAATATAGAATGCTCCAGATACTATGAAATTTTCTAAGCGATGGTTTCTATAGAGTTCTGGCAAGTCATAACTTCTGGGACGGTTTTTAATGTAAAGAAATGAATACAAAATAGACTTGGCGCGTGTTACAAAGAGATCGATTAAGGTGGGATTAAGGACGCCATTTTCTATCGTCAATTCAATTTTATATTCAATTACGTTAAATTTTACAAAATCTTTTTTTATGTTTATAACTAAAAATAAAATATATTCCATCATTAACCCCTTAACATTTAATATTCAAAAACGACAAAATTTTTAGGATTAGTTTTAGACGAAAATTTAAATTGGAAATGCCATATCCAGTAAATTATCAACTCGATATCTCCTTTGGTATCTGTTTTGTACAGAGCTAGATATTCCATTCCTTTGAAATATTTAAAAAATATATTTTTTATTAATATATACAAAATTACAATACATACTTAGCTTCTGAATTGGAATCTGCTTGTTTATCAAACTTAAAACCATTAAAAAAAATTGCAAAACAAAGTTATTGAATGTATACACAAATTACCACATTTATGGAAGCAACTGTTAATCTATATAGACCGAAGGGGTATTTCCACGTTCAAAACATTTATAAATTAAAAATTTGTATTCTAATTCACTCTATTATTTTAAAAGAAAAAAATCAAACATAACACTTCAGGAGAATAAGACATTGCATGATCGTAAGACCAGACATTATATAAATTATCAAACTATACAAGTAAAAATTAATTTCGGAAAAAATCGCTTTTTTATGACGGAATAATAAAATATAACAATATTCCAAAAAATATCAGAAAAATAAAAAAAATAACAACTTTTAAAAAACAATTAAAGAGAGATTTATTAAATTATTTAACTATTTGTTTTACATTGATTTTATTAATGAATTAAATTGGATTAACTTTCATTTTTATTGTTATTTTTGTTAATGGTTATTATTTTCTATATTATATTGTTATTTTCCATGTAATGAACTGTAAAAGTTTGGAATAAAGGCATTTTTTAAAGTAAAAGTCATTGCCAAGACTTAGTCTTAAAAATAGTTCATAATTGTCGGTATTCTCACGTAAGGGCGTAACTGAAAAACTCGAAAATTGAGATATAAGCCATCTTCGGAGCGTAGCTGTAAATAAGAAAAATAAATGTAAAAAAGTAAAGAAATAAACATAGTTTGGTCCTAAACCTTACTGACAATGAAAAATCACATATAGGGCAACACAGCGAGACACACCCAGTCAACACACAAATAACATAGGGGAGAGTGGGTAGACAATGGACACGGGAGGCAATGGACATATCACATATTTCGTATCGAAATAATTCAAATTGATTGGTAGTGCGACGTAAACATTTAAAGGTGCAGGTGCTCATTGTGCCATAAAAGTTAATTTGTTTACTTTAGCCAAAAAAGTTTAGTAATACTTTTCTAATTTTTGCATGGTAAGTACAGTGGATTATTTCCCAACAGTTCTGTAGACTTTATATTGGCCAAATTTTCTTTCTGATTCCGGAATCTTACAATTTAGGCTTTTTATTCATAAAGTAAGGTTATGTTTATACATTTGGCGATAAATTAACGACTTTAGATTTGTGGCGCCAAATTTAAAAAATAATGTAATTCGGGGAGAGAATGGACAATGTCCATTATCTCCCCAACTGTCCATTATCACTCAATAATGTTTAAATTAACAAAAAAATCTTTATTTTTATTCTTTAAGACTCAAACAAAAACCATACCATTCTTATGTTATTTTTTATTTGTTTTGTACCAACAGTACCACTAAACGTTTATAAATATTATATGAACCAGATATTTATTTTTCATTGACAATAAGAAAACGTCCATAGTCTCCCCGATATGTGTCCACTGTCTCCCAGACAAGGGTATAGTGTGGACAAAATGTACACCTACATAATATTAAATGTCAACTACATCCTATGGTAAACCTTACCCATATTGCGTCAATATATAGTAATACCATATGGTAGCTATCACTTACACAAGGAATCACTATTTCATTTAAACAAATAAAAAGTCGGTTGCCATTTTTCTCAAAACTGTCCATTGCCTACCCACTCTCCCCTACAAATTAATAAATCAACACTCATAATTATCCTAACAATGATCCTTCCAGAAAGCAGCTATAACTTCGTAGTCTTAAAATAGCTTTCCTGCAAAATCGGTAAAAATAAGATAAAGCCCTTCATTTAAAAGACCCTTTTACAAATGCAGTCTTTAACCTATACCTCAATATCTAAGAGTATAGCAGATATAGAGTAAAAAACAGGGTGTATCTAAAATTATAATAAATTTTAAACCCGCTTTTATGAAATATCGGGAAAAGTGAGATACGCCGTTACTTGAGAAGACCGACTATATACTTACTTTCTTAATCTATTTATAAGAATAGCAAATGCATTTTCCCACGCGTACATTTTGATGACTTGCATTGCTTGAATAATTTCGTTCATTTGTCTCACTCTCTCATCAGATCTCTGTGCTGCTTTCTTTCTCAATGAAGACGTGGCAATACTTAACAAAACTAAAAATAACAGTTTTTATATAATGTAAACATTATTCGATATACAAAGAGCGAGAAAAGTACAGTTGTATTCATAATAATGCTTCGTTTATACATACAGCTACAATATTAGAAGTAGTATATTATAATATTTTTCTATTTCACGTTCATAATAAGCTCAGTACGATACGCATTTGCGTATCGTAATGAAGTTATTTCGATACGCGTTTTTTCTTTATAACATTGGTAACATTTAAATGTTTTATTTCATTGACTTGCGCGGCCTTTGTGATTTACGAGAAAACCCATTTTTCGCAAAGGAAAAATAGCTTGATAACTTACTGTTTTATTCTGTGTGGATAACAGTCATGTATGTTGGTTGCATAAATCTATAAATCAATCTTTTATAGATGCTTCAAGCTATCATTTTCTGCCAAATCCTATCCAAAATTCAATCCACTAACCTTCCAATGTCGATTTTAACTTCAACTTTATTTGAATTTTCCATCTTCCCTACACTAAATTGCAATGCCGTGACGTAAAATCACGTCTTTTGAAATTCGAAAAAAAGTAGCAAAATCTCCCGAATTTCCGAACGCTCTGTATATGTACCGAATGTACAAGGATCACACAACATTCCGTCCAATTTCAAATCTCATATCGCTAAAATAACTTTAGAATCTCGTGGTGAAAATGGGTCAATAAATCAAAAAATGACAGTTTGCAAAATAATTTTTGTTGTCCAGAGGCTACTATGATAAAAAATAGTATTACCAACATAAAATTTAGACATAAAAATTTACAAAATTTGAAGGATTTATTTTCTTTTTAAAATGTATTTTTCTTGATTATAAAAGGTGAAATAGAAAAAATGTATAAAGCACATGTTTCATAAGGCGTTTTAGCGCACGTGTCAATAAAAAACTCGCCACTTTGTGGCTCGTTTTTTAAAATAGACGCGTGCGCTAAAACCGCTTCTTATGAAACGTGTACTTTAATATACTATTATTATTTCTCACAGCAGTAGGTTGGTTTTTAAGGCCTTCTGGGATTTAAGAAGGAGTGAGTGAAACAACAGGCACATTCATTAAAAAAAAAGCAAGTGAATATTTGACGTTAACCTAGGGCCTTCTACTATTCGGCTAGTACAGATACAAACCATAGCCTTCTCGATTTTAAAGAAGTGAGTGAGACAGCATATACAGGGTGTCCGGAAAATACGTGTACAACGTTTGACGACAGACTCCTGACGTCAAAATAGGTCGATCTAAGCCGACTTAGTTATATCCAAAATTGTCTCGTTTAGCCGGTAGAGGGCGTCAAAAATTTGTAAAAATATTGGTTTTTCCTAAATTACGTGAAAACCTGCTAATCGATTTTAATGATTTTTAGTATGTAGACTAATACTATAAAATGACGTTTTCTAGTAGTATAGTCACCGGCTGTAAATAAGTGGAAGTGTTATAAAAGTGATATAATACGTCAACATTTCTCCTCATTTTTTATATGAACGGCGTTATGACAACCCAGATATTTTTGTAGAGTGACTGGATGTATTTGGAAGCTATTTTACCTCTTTAATATTTTTCGTTGAATGAGCGGTTTTGCCAGAAGAAAATATTTACAATATTTAGTGTTATTAGTAATAATATTAAAATCAAATTACCTGTAACAATAATGTACATACATACATACATGCATACATACATACATACAATATTGTACATATTGTAGCAAGATGGCGGTAATTTTACACATTTGCTTAAGTAATGTTTTTGTTTTACTTAGTTTCTTACAATACATACTTTCAACTTTGTGGTACTTTGTTTTATTTTTATTGTTAATAATTGATGTATGCAGGTAATTGTAATTATTTTCTTCTGGCAAAACAGCTCATTCAACGAAAAATATTAAAGAGGTAAAATAGCTTCCAAATACATCCAGTCACTCTACAAAAATATCTAGGTTGTCATAACGCCGTTCATATAAAAAATAAGGAGAAATGTTGACGTATTATATTCTTTTATAACACTTCCACTTATTTACAGCCGGTGACTATACTACTAGAAAACGTCATTTTATAGTATTAGTCTACATGCTAAAAATCAATAAAATCGATTAGCAGGTTTTCACGTAATTTAGGAAAAACCAATATTTTTACAAATTTTTGACGCCCTCTACCGGCTAAACGAGACAATTTTGGATATAACTAAGTCGGCTTAGATCGACCTATTTTGACGTCAGGAGTCTGTCGTCAAACGTTGTACACGTATTTTTCGGACACCCTGTATAATACTAGTCTGTTCATAAAGACACTTTGACGGATCCACGTGGGGAGGGGGGCGTCTTCGAGGGATGAGATCCACCTCAGGGTGGCATTGAGTTCAACTAAATAATTTGAGTTTAATAGTTTCCTTGTCAAATAATGACAACACATTTTCATCGGTTTGTTTTTATACTTCAATAAATGTTTGCTGAACTTATTATTTTGAAATAAAACTGTTTAATTCAAGTCTAAAAGTGTCTGATTGCTTTATAAAAGTTATAAAGCTGGGGAGTTGTGGTATTTTATGAAATCTTATTAAGGTCCGTTGACAAAAATTGCCAAAATCAGGAAAGTTATCGAGAAGATACAATCAACGTTAATTAAAGTATATTTTCGAGTGAAATGTTATCATCATTTTATTATAGCACTGCCGGTTCGTCCCGTGTCGTCTCCATGAATTCTGTGGCGCGCGACCTTACGAAATTAACTGGATTTATTCGATGTTGCTTTTACATTTGCACGGATTTTCTTTTATGCATATTAAATAATAAGTGCATCTCCCTTGTCTATTTTATTGAATAATAAACCCCTGGTTTAGCTTTTCAAGTTTTATGGTAAAAATGCCATATTGTAGTTGCGTTGTTTGGCATTGTAAAATTTTTATTTCATAAAACATGTTCAATCAGAAATCGCAACTAAATTTTTTTAAAATGCCACGCGGCCAACGTGGTCAACCAATACGCTGTTAGCGGGGCCATATTTTTATACTGATGAATAGAATTTTAGAAAAAAAAATATTGATATAGGTATGTCAGGATAAATATCGTCGCATAAATATGATGATATTTATCAAGATATATATCAGGATATTTATCACGGATATATATCCTGCCAACCTTGGTGCACTCCGACATTAAGTTTTACGTATCACATTTTAAAGCCCGGACATATCTATATTCACATTCCTTAATGAGAATTTTGTAGTGCGCATGCCCATGTATGCTAGGCTTTATTTACATGCGCAATATTAATTTCCCCTATGGTTAAACCACGTGCCGCCGACTGGAGTCCACCACCTGACCACAGTTGACCTGGAACCGTCAAAGCCCCGAAATAGAGTGGCTAGTATAACGTTGTCTCGTTAACTATTTAAAATCAAAAAAGTTATGGTTTAGTGTTTAAAAAAGTATCACATTTACTTTGTAGAGGCAGGATCACGATAACCGACAGCATTCCATAAAACGAGGCGATGCCAATTTCTAGATATACAAAGTAGGCAATCAGTATTCCCTGTAGGGGTGATAACCAGAGATAATGCAAAAATAAGGGCGTCTGATCAAACCTGTTAACGTCGTTTGACATCAAATTGACAGTGTTACCGACCGTCTTGCCGCCAAGAGCCGTGAGTGTTAGTCTTAGTGCCTAAAACGAAATATTTTCTATAGTTAAACCATAGTACCGTGCGAGCAAAAATTATTTGCATCAAAGAGGGCCTGGATTAAAAAAACGTAGGGCTTGGTTTAGATCACAATGATATAGGGACGATATATCTAACCAAATCTAGGTTAAAATTTTGTCAAATTCATATTATGACATGATACGCAAAACTAATGAGTAATAAAATAAGTAGACTAATACAAATTTATTTTTGTTGTTTACAAAATTAACAAGGTGGAACCAGGCTTCATCTGAAAAAATGTCAGGTCTAATAAATCATTTATTTCCAATAAATTTTGGGTAAATCCTTGAGAGTAATTCCTGCGTCTGTCAAAATCTGCGGCTTGTATTTCTTGGAATACTTGCACTTTATAAGGAAATAAATTTGTCAAAGATGACGGAATAACTGATTGATTGTTAATTCAGGTAGTTACTGACACCCAACAGGTATTTAGCTCGACGGCTAAGCATTACGTCCTTAGATGCAAGGCCCTCTTTGATGCAAATAATTTTTGCTCGCACGGTAGTAATAGAATACTACACACTACCTTTCTATAAATCAATGAACAACAGGCCACTCTGATCTGCATACCAACATGCATGGCTGCCATTATGTAAGGATGAAAAGTTCCTATTACTATTAAGCTGCACAGCATGACTCCACAACCAAAAAAATACGCTTCCCCACGAGATATCTTGCTTTGATTCTTGGAAAAATAACTAAATATTCTCATTAGATAAGTTGGGGGATAATGGCTAAAATATTTTAAAATTTATTGCATAATAATTTTTATCGTCAACCATCAGTAAAGCCGTACATTATCAGAGTGATTTCCGGAAGTAAACGAACACTTTATTTTATTGTAAAATAAAATACTTTTTCTATTTCACGTTCTTAATAAGCTCAGTACGATACGCATTTGCGTATCGTAATGAGGCTATTTCGATACGCGTTTTTTCTTTATTTGATGTTGGTAACATTTAAATGTTTTATTTTATTGACTTGCGCAGCCTTTGTGATTTACGAGAAAACCCATTTTCGCAGAGGAAAAATAGTTTGATAAATTACTTTTTTATTCTGTGTGGATAACAGTCATGTATGTTGGTTGCATAAATCTATAAATCAATGTTTTGTAGATGCTTCAAGCTATCATTTTCTGCCAAATCCTATCCAAAATTCAATCTACTAACCTTCCAATGTCGATTTTAACTTCAACTTTATTTGAATTTTCCATCTTCCCTATACTAAATTGCAATGCCGTGACGTAAAATCACGTCTTTGAAATTCGAAAAAAAGTAGCAAAATCTTCCGAATTTCCGAACGCTCTGTATATGTACCGAATGTACAAGGATCACACAACGTATTCCGTCCAATTTCAAATCTCATATCGCTAAAATAACTTTAGAATCTCGTGGTGAAAATGGCTTCTATGATAAAAAATAATATTACCAACATAAAATTTAAACATAAAAATTTACAAAATTTGAAGGATTTATTTTCTTTTTAAAATGTATTTTTGTTGATTATAAAAGGTGAAAGAAATAGAAAAAAATGTATAAAGCACATGTCTCATAAGGCGTTTTAGCGCACGTGTCAATAAAAAAACTCGCCACTTTGTGGCTCGTTTTTTAAAATAGACGCGTGCGCTAAAACTGCTTCTTATGAAACGTGTACTTTAATATACTATTACCATCCGCAAATTTTTTCTTGAGGGGTGCTTTGGAATACGCACGTGGTCGGCGGAAATTTTCTGACGTGTCATAAAAAATCGTCTGTCACTGTCACGCCTCTCCCTATTACAGCTCGATAAATAGTAGGTCAATTTTTTTGGGGGGTGTTTTGGAATACGCACGTGGTCAGGCGAAATTTTCTGAATTGTCATTTTTGACGTGTATATTTGCTGTTTTCTTTGTTATAATAAAATGGGATGAGTTATACCTCAATTTTTTATTTTATAAATTTTGAACGGTTGGCGATAAAAGTTTGTATGCACCACGTCAGTAAAGTGTATCGACTCGCATGTTATTCGCCTCACTCGCTTCGCTCGCTCATCTCATAATTTCAGACTCGTCCGATAAAGAATCACTTTACTGCCTTGGTACATAATTAACTATTATCGTTAACCGTCAGTAAAGCCGTACATTATTAGAGTGATTTCCGGAAGTAAACGAACACTTCATTTTATTGTAAAATAAAATAATTTACCTGCCGCAAATGCGGCAGATAAATACTTTTACCCTCCGCAAATTAGTGACTTTGACATTTATTAATCAAAAATCGTCTGTCACTGTCACGCCTTTCCCTATGACAGTTCGATAATAGTTTTCTCGCGATTTAGTTATACCTCAATTTTTTATATTATAAATTCTGAACGGTTGCGATAAAATTTTGTATGCACCACGTGAGTAAAGGGTCTTTATCAACTCGCCTGTTATTCGCCTCGCTCGCTCATCTCATAATTTCAGACTCGTCCGATAAAGAATCACTTTACTGCCTTGGTACATAAATAACTATTATTGTACACTGTAAAGAACCAATAAAACGTCTGGCGAAATGTAGCTGGGTACTGATAGAGGTGTCTCTCAAGACAACAAAATACTCATTTGAAAGGGAGAAGTCGCTTATACGTTATTTATTCATTAGAATAAAAAATTTTAAAAAAATTACCCTGTCGGACTTCCATTGTCTTTATTTTGTTTACTTCTATCTCTATCTATCTCTAACCGTTTTCAAGTGCAAACTAAATTACAATTCTAGGGCTACTGTCTTAAATACTCCATGTGCAAGGAAGCTTGATGACTCCGCCTACGTGCTTATTGGAGTATGAAGTTTGAGCTGTTGGTTGTGGACAAGAAGAGGCTTCCAGATATTGGGGATATCTATACTTGGTTTACTACATATACGGGTATTTTGATTCATGAAAGCTGCTTCTTTGAATTTTCGTTTTCTCCAGTGCTGTTCCATGTCCAAAACCTTGGCTTCTGACCACTGTATATTATGTTGGTTGGTCATACATGTTCCGCTATACCTGATCTCGAAGTTTCACCTCTTTGAGTATGTTTCAGATGTTCTTTAACTCGTACGGGAAGAGGTCTTTTTGTTTCTCCAATGTGCGATTCGCCACACTCGCAAGGGATTTGATAGATACAATTTTGTGTGTTTTCATTACGGGGGGATTTTACTTTTGTGAGAAAGCTTCTAAGCATATTTCCGGATTTGAAGGCTGTTTTAATATTATAGTTTTTGGTTATCCTACTAATCTTTTCAGAAATCCCCTTGACATAAGATATTGTAAGAAATGCTTGTTCCTCTTTTCTTTTTTGTATTAGTTTTTACTTCGCGATTTTTAAGTTTGAGATGATATTAGTTACAAAGGTTTCAGGGTAACCATTCTGTGTCTGTGAGAAAATTTTTAAAAAAGTATAATTACATCAACATCTCTACGAGAATGATCCGGAAAGAAGACAAAATTATTGTATTGGGTTTACGGAAAATAATAGACATGATAACCATTACTGGTCGACTGTGAACCCCCATGAAATGAGAATTGGAGATCATCAACACATATTTGGGCATGGTCTGGTATTGTAGGAAAAAGAGGACTAGGTTCCAAGCAGCTGCTAGAGCTATTGGATAGGTATTTTCGACAAATATTTAAATCTGGCTATGGCGCAATGAAATGGAAGAAAAGGACGAAATGATGAGGACAAAAATGTAAATAATTGGGTCTCTATTTTAAAAAGATATTGATTATTACTGTTCACCCATTAAACCACCGTTAGCTCTTCGCTTAAAAACGTCATACGAAAATACTATTACTAAACTTAACCTCCTAAGATAATAATTGTAGAAATGAAATAACATATTAAATACTTACGAATCTGTCCTAAGCATATTTTCCGATGTAAAATATCTTATAAATAATCCTATGAAAAAAGGTTGAGACATCCTAAAAAATAAAACATAATGTGTTTATCTGCCTTAAGAGCAAACACTAGTGACGCATTCGCTATTTCATTTTCTTATCAATATTTCGTTTGTTTTTCGTTTTATCCAAAAAGCCGTCAAATACCCTTTGGGTAGCAGTTAAATTTAAGGTTTAAGTTTAAAAAAATGATAGATTAATAAAAGCAAAAAAAAATTGTGTGTGCTTAAGACCACACGACAGAAGTGAAAACTTCAACAAGGTAAAATTAACAATATCAAATACACGAGTGTCTAGACAACGCACACTGACCGTTTCCACGTCGATACGTCGATACTGAATGCGACCGACCGATGGCGGCATGCTCTTTCATATAACCATTCGGGTCAGGGTCAGTTCGGATTGAATATAGCAGTTGAATTCGAGCGTAGCACACCCGAGTCTGACGCCTGACGCCTCAGTTTAATTCAGTGCCCACAAAAAGTGCTAAACGCGCCTAAAGAAGTTTTCACTTCAAAAACGAAATTTTGTCAAATTTATATGTTTTATTTTTCTGCTTTTATTAATTTACAAACATTTTTAACGTAAAACTGGTTGGTAAGTAAGACGGGTATGGGCATTTCGCCGATTTTTGGATAAGGCTACGGTTAAACTGGACGAGGGCGTGTGTTACAAATTGTCGTATGATGACGTGGTTACAGTATGTGCGATTTGTTGCGTGCGTTTTTCGTTTATAGCACTCAAAATGGACGATGAAGGCGATTTGACGACGATATCTTAAAAATCCTTTTTTTAAATACGGTATAATCAGGCCTGGATTTAGGGGGGTTCTTAGGGTGCTATAGCACCCGGCCCCAAGATCAAAAGGGGCCGCGGCCAGGGCGGTGATAACTAAAAAGTTACCGAGGAACTTAACAGGCGCTAGAATCTAGTTACGACCATATGTAAATAAAGCTTTAAAGACACTTCGCGACGATCCAGATAAAAAAAAACTGGGACACAGCTAGAAAGCTCTACACTAAAGTCGCCACAGTGGATCTTTGCCCGTGCGTCATCAATCCACGATCGGGACTCAACGTGGTTAATAACTCTGCATCCTTATTTATTACAGTAACAAGTTTGAATAAAAGCATAAAAGAACGGCTCCAAGATTCCGCAATTATATAACGTGCTAGACAAGAATAAAACTATAAACGTTAATTAATTACTATTTTTATTTGTTTAGTTGACTACCGTTGTATTTTAGAACGTCATTGTCAACCTTATTTTGATCTGCCAATCTAATTCGTATTTTGTAAATTTTTGTGCCTTAAAACTGTTCCTTTTTCTAAAAATAGTTCTGTTTAGAGCTAATTATACCCACCATCTATTTTGGCGGTAAGTATTTATGGATTTTTATAATACCTAATTTATTTATTTTAAATATTCTAACCGTAAAAGTTCTTTGAAAAGTTTACGGCAGTGGCTAAATTCCCTTAAATGAAAGGATGTCAAAAATTTGACTTTTGCGATTTTAATAGTCAATAAAACACCAAACTTTTCTAGATGTTAAGCTTTAAAAATAGTATTAAATGTATTAACATTTGTTTGTCAATTTATTTTAGATAATATATAGAGAATGCCGGGCAAAACTTAAAATAAATAATAATTTTTCGAGATATTATGTAGGTACGTCAAACGAACCACGTCCATTTTATGAACTTAGACTTAGTTTTGACTTTCTTCGTCTCGTAATTTTGATTTGATTCATACGATTTTGATGACGTGAAAGTGATGACGCACGGGAAAAGATCCACTGTGGCGACTTTAATAAAAACTTTAGAGAAATTTGAGACAGTTTTTATGACTGTCTTTTGGAATCAAATTTTGAATCAATTTGGTACGGTAAGCAGTTATCTCCAGAAACCTGGACTTGACATAAACAAAGGTTACCATTTGCTCGAAAGTTTGGAAAATAACATAAAGGGGCATCGAGAAAATTTCGAATATTTCGAAGAAAAAGCCAAAACGTTAAGTTCTTTTGTAGAATACAAATATATACATACTACAGTCTCACCAGTAAAGTCCGCATCATATGGGATTTTTTTTTATTAATAGCTTTATTCAAAATTTGACTTTGGCATCAAGTTCTGCTTCGATCGAGATGAGATTAAGCAAAAAATAGTAGTCACGTGATTCGGATTATCTGTCAAATTTTAATTTTTTTCAAAAATAACTCAAAAGTGGGGTTATTTCTAAAAATATCGAAAAAAGTTATGAGGAAAAGTTTTTTTTTTAATGCAGTTTCTAGCCCACATGCAAAATTTTAGCTGCATAAGATAATTTTGATTTTTTACCTATATTTTGTAAATTGCACCACTTTTGCAAAACAAGACTCAACGCCACCTACATAAAACTTCTTAGTTTTGACAATGCTTTATTTCAGATACATTTTCTTTAAAGTAGCGCCATATTAAATGTGTGTTTTTCTACAAAATCAAAATTGGGCTATTAAAATTTGGTCGCATGTGATGCAAAGTTTATTTGTTTTTGACCCTATATAAGGTAACTTCATACTATGCGATGGTTTATGCACAGTAGTGTAGCCAGAGCCTAAAATATTGATCAAAACGAAATGGCGAATGCGCCACTAGTGTTTGCTCTTAAATATGTTAACATACCTGACCATCATCTCCATGAAAAATAACAAAAACCCATAATATATAATTTCATAACGAAATGTCTTAATTAGAACCCTTGTAAAACTGGGTTTTCCTTTATTCTTTTTCGAATCGTCTAGTTCACTAGACCAATTTCTTGATAGTCTATCTCCTAGTATGGACGACTTATGTTCATCCAGTGGTTTTGAGAGGTCATATTCGTCCAGGTCCCTTTTATTTCCCAGTTTAAAGGTTGGTCGGGAGTACCTAAGAAGACGTAACCTTTTCTAAATTATTCATTCAAAATTTAAAAAAAAATTAGCGATGAGTTTTAAATTACATATCTACCTCGCATACCTCTATTTGGATAAAATAAAATCATACAACTATCTGTAGGTACATAGATATTTACCTTTAGATAAGCAAAGAATAATCACGAAAGTGGCACACGATTAGAAATGCGCACTGCAACCTGCAACATTATTATTTGACGAATGGGAAAATAGACTGGTCCGGGATTAAAATTGTAAGTTCTTGCTCAAGAAATTGTAAAAGTTTACCTTCAATTTATTTTTACGTGCAAACAGCCAAAGCAGCTCCAAATTCTTGCCAAAAAATTGGAATTTCTTCTCAATTTTTGATCAAGTTGGGACATAAGGTAGTGATTTCTGGCATTTTAAGTAGTTGCAAACCTTTTTTTATATAGAAAAGGATAGAAAATTGTTTTTAAGGGTTTGTTTCTAAAATTTGTTTAAAAATGATTCGTCGTCGTGTTTTAAGTTCAAAAAGGAAGAGAACAAACAAGTCAATTAAACTATAAAACTTATAAAATCAAATATAAAAAACAAACAAAACCAGCAAAATAACCAATCTTCGATGTTATCAAGTACGTAACCTCAAGTCAAATATTAGGTGGAATATAACTTTCAATCAATTGAGAGCAAAAATGCAATATGCGAATGCGTAACACAAGCAAGATGAGTTATACAAGAGGCAAGGAAAGTGATGATATTCTTGAACTTGATCCATTAACCGAAGATCAGCTTGAGAAAACAAAATCTGAAGATCTTTCTTCTGAAAATAGTACAAGCGACAGCGATTACAATACCACTGATACAGAGACACTTCCCGACACACCCGAGAACGTTCCTATGGAAATTCCCTAAAAGTAGTTTCCCTGGAAAGTGCCCTTCACTATTCTTCCCCACATCCGCTCATTAAAAATTATTTCAACTGTACCCAATGCATATTTCTCTTATAGAGAGAATCTTCAATAAATGTTTAGGTAAAAAGTCACTGATTTTTATACTGATTAAAGCATAAATATATATAAATAAAAATTAATTGGAGATTCTCTGTATAAGAGAAATATGCATTAGGTACACCAATAACCATAATCTGTAAAACTTACCAAAATGTAATTGTAGAAAAAAAATTCGCATTCTTCTTGGCATTCTCAGGCCTTTCATAACTATATGAAGACCTCATCACTAAGAGTATTTATTTAAGGTGACTAATGATTAGCATGTTTCCACTGAAAAAGTCAGGTAATTAACAGTAAGTAAACTCGCCTCTTTTTGCTATGAAAATTACTTGTTACCTTTAAAAAAAATAAACTGACAACGAAGGTTATTGGATGTTTCAATGTCAATTATTTTTAACACCACCACCACCATCGCTAATTTATGTCATTTTGACAGATCTCTTAATCAAAATTAAACCAAATGTCTGTCAACTATCCTTGAAATCAAATGAAACCAACGAAACCTACCCAGACCAAAGGTAGATGCTGTTGTACATGTTGTTCGAAAACCGACGATTTCGACAGTGATGAAGTGATTTTTGAATGTTTCGGAAAAGAATTTACAGAGTACGAATACGTGATTGAAAATTTGGCAATTAGACCAGCGCCAAAAAAGCTTTTGGATTTGGTGCCCATACACTCAGCTAATATTTCGAAAAAGAGCATTTGTAAGGTGAGTTATTTCAATCAATATGTAAAATTGTCATCTTGCCTTAAGCCCGGTCTACACGTAAGGCCCTCTGAGATTTAAAGAGGAGTATGTAAAACAGACTACAGGCATGTTCATTAAAAAAAAATTGACGTTTAACTCCTAGAGCAAAAATACAAACTAAACTGTATAGTGGGGAAGCAAACCAAAATGGCAGTTGTATTTTAACTTTAAAATGTCTTTATTCCAAACTAACTTCTACAGTTCATTACATGGAAAGTGACAATATAATATAGAAAATATTAACCATAAAAAAAATTGAAGTTAATCCTATTTAATTCATTATTAAAATCAATTTAAAAAAAAATAGTATAAATAACTTAATTTAGTAAATATCTCTTTAATTGTTTTTTAAAAATTGCCAATTTTTTAATTTTTCTGATATTTTTTGGAAGATTGTTATATTTTATTATTCCGTCATATAAAAGCGATTTTTTTTCAAAATTACTTTTTACTGGTATAGTTTGATAATTTATACAATGTCTTGTGTTATGATCATGTAATGTTTTATTTTCCTGAAGTGTTATGTTTGATTTTTTTTCTTTTAAAATAATAGAGTGAATTAGAATACAAATTTTTAATTTATAAATGTTTTGAACGTGTAAATACCCTTTCGGTCTATATAGATTAACAGTTGGTTCTAAATGTGGTAATTTGTGTATACATTTAATAACTTTATTTTGCAATTTTTGTAATGGTTTTAAGTTTGATAAACAATCAGATCCCCATGCAGAAGCTAAGTATTGTAATTTTGAATATATTATTGAAAAATATATATTTTTTAAATATTTCAAAGGAATAAAATATCTAGCTCTGTACAAAACAGATACCAAAGGAGATATCGAGTTGATAATATACTGGATATGGCATTTCCAATTTAAATTTTCATCTAAAACTAATCCTAAAAATTTTGTCTTTTTGAATATTGAATATTTTCATTATTAAATGTTAAGGGGTTAATGATGGAATTTATTTTATTTTTAGTTATAAACATAAAAGAAGATTTTTTAAAATTTAACGTAAGTTTATTTGATTGAAGCCAAGAAAGAAGTATTTTTAAATCATTATTAATATCAAAATACATTTCTGCAAGAGTTTCAGCAAAATAAATAATTGTCGTATCATCTGCAAATAGCTTTATATTGCCCTTTAAGTTTAATTTGGAAACGGAATTAATGTAAATTAAGAATAATAACGGACCTAATATTGATCCTTGTGGAACTCCACATATTATTTCTTTTTCCGAACTTTTTCTTTCCCCAATTTGAACAAATTGTTTACGATAGCTTAAATAACTTTGAAGTAGTTTGTGTGTATTTCCCCTTATCCCAATACTGTATAATTTTCTTAATAAAATATTGTGGTTTACGGTGTCAAAAGCCTTACACAGATCTAAGGATAGTAAACAGCATTTTTTACTGCTGTCAACATTAGCTTGAATATTTGTTATGATATCTCCTACAGCTATTTCTGTATCCTTAGATCTGCGAAAACCATACTGGTTAGCAAAAAGTAAATTTTGGCTTTCTAGAAAGTCGCATAATTTATTATTTAATATTTTTTCTGATATTTTTGAAAAGATTGGTAAAACAGATATTGGGCGATAATTGCTGCATTTATATCTTTTGTCAGTTTTAAATACTGGAGTTACTTTAGCAATTTTCATTTTTTCTGGAAAAATACCTGTTTCTAGAGATAATTTAGTTAAATGAAATAAAATTGGAGTAATTTCATTTTTTAAACACTTTACAATTTTAACCGATATATTGTCAAATCCATTTGCTTTTTTTGTCTCAAGGTCGTCAATAATTTGTTCTATTTCGTTTTGGGATATTTCCTCGGGATTAATAAAAAATGATTTTTCTTCTGTCTCCTCGATACATTTTTGGACTTGCGGAATTTTCTTAGCCAGTACTTGTCCTACGTTTACAAAATGATTGTTGATTTCTTCACATATAATTTGCTGATCTTCAACTTTATTTCCATTAATTTCAAGGTAATTAATCAATGGCTTGGCTTTCTTATGTCAATTTGTTAAAATTAAATTTAAATTTTCCCAGATTCTTTTTTGATTACTAGTGGAAAATTGTTCCTTGTAATAATTTTGTTTGGTTATCCTAATTTTTTTTTTTACGAATTTATTATAATTATCATAAATTTCTTTATAATATATACTGTTAGGATTCTTCTTTTTCTTGGCATAATGTTTATCACGAGTTTTAATAAGTTTAGCTATTTCTTGTGTAAACCATTGTTCTGAATCTTCTTTTATTTTGATTGATTGCGTAAATGAACACTTTTCAAAAGTTTTTAAAATAGTATCATACAAATAATTTGGATCTTCAAATAAATGTATATTATTATTTATTAGCATCAGCTCAAGCTTTAATTTATCCATATTAAATTTTCTACAAGATATAGTTTTACTTTTTGCTTTTTTATTACTCGATAATATTTCCACGGGAACAGAAATAACTTGAACTTTATGATCACTTATAGAACTTGTTTCTAGTTGTATCTTTATTTTTTGATTTATATTAGTTATTGCATGATCTATTAACGTAGAGGTATTACCAGCATCTCTTGTGGCTATGAGTTTGTTACACAATAATTGATAACCATTGGTTGCATAAACATCTAGAAGTTTTTGAGTTTCATTATTTCTGTTAAGTACATTAATGTTTATATCACCAACAACAATACAGTCTTTACTTAATGTATTTAAATATTCCAATTTCTGGTCTAAAAAATTTAAAAGAAATTCATTTTTAGTTGATGGTGGTTTGTATATTCCACATATTTTTGTCACAGAAACCATGGGCTTATTTTGCCAAGTCATGATTTTTTTTATTCCAAAGTAACGAAAAGATAACTTGAACCTCCTTATGGGCAATTTTTTTTTTATCGATGTCGGTACTTTTTGGACTTTGAAGAAATGGCGATAAGGATAACATGCGAATTAATTATTCGATTTTTTTGTTGGGAGGCCCGTGAATAAGCTAATGTAGAAATATACTGGTAGCCACAAGCCTTTTCTACTGGATGATCCAATAATATACCGGGTGTCCACGGAAGGTGGTTCGCCCCTCTAACTTTTTTGTTTTTTAAGATAATGGAATAAAATTTTGGGGGATTTGTATAGGTACGACATAAAACTGCATTTTTTGACAGGTGACTCAACATTATGAAACTTCCTGTTTAACCGGAAGTGACATAAACTTTCGATTTTTAAATGGGACACCTGGCATATTTTTCCTTTTTTTGACTCCATATGACATTATAAATATTTTGGAATTGAATTGGAAATTGGGCTGGCAGCATGTCAATTTTCTTCAAGGCATGATTTTTTTATCTTGCTGGTCACAGGCTACTTCTTGATGCGTATAAGTCTAAATTTATTCTCATAAGATGCTTCATTTTAAGAAAGTTCCAAGTTACCTTTATAAAGTTTGTCAGCTTTTCTAAAACCTAATAGTGTGTGGTATCAAAATAATCGTAATAAAATCCTCTTTTTTCTTAACCCGACGAGCCACCATGTTGCCGTTTAAAAAAAAATTAGTTATACAACTTTAAAGATTAAATTTTACACAGCAGATGGTATTGGACCAAAAATAGTAAAATTGTATTTTTCCCAAGATTAAAGAACTGAAATAAATGATTTTAAGGTATTTATAGCCATATAGATAAAACAATAAACTTAGAAAAATTTTTTTTTCTTGGTGACAAAAAGTGACAAGTGACACATCGTTATATTTAGAATGTCATACGGGGTCAACGAAACGAAAAATATACTAGGTGTTCCATTTAAAAATCGAAAGTTTATGTCACTTCCGGTTAAACTGGAAGTTCCACCATAATGTTGAGTCACCTGTCAAAAATGCAGTTTTATGTCGTATACAAATCCCCCAAATTGTATTCCATTATTTTGAAAAACAAAAAAGTTAGATGGGCGAACCACCTTCTGTGGACACCCGGTAGGTAATAATGTGTGTTAATATAGCTTTATTAAAATTATACCCAAAAATGGAAAATGTATAATGAATGCTTAATTCCCGCCCGCTTTCACGTACTTTATCGACTCGAGACGGGTCCCGTGCCGAGCGATTCTTGATTAAGTGGGCGATATTCTATATAAAAATGCTGTATAACGCTGTATATTTAATTTTTGGACCACATTAAATTCAACTAATTGCCTTTTTCAGCATTGTCAAATTAAATTAATGTTAACCTCCCAAAACAGATTCAAACAATGGCAGCCCATGCAGGCGAAGTTCTGTACCAACCCCACAGCTCTAATAAATCGAACAAACCAAAACCGAAGCCAAGCGAACACGGCGATTGTCACACGAACAAACCGGAAGGTGAAAAATTCCTAGACCCGTCGAAAACACCCGATGAACCGATCTCGTTAAAAATCTTGCCGGACGAGGCGGAGCCGAGGCTGTGCGGACCGTGCAACCCGGCCAAGAAAAATTACAATCCGTGCACGAATTATCCGTACGATCAAAAACCTTGTGGGTCGTGTACGGTAGAACCATTTCCTGATGAATGTAAACCGATGGATGATGGTGTTGTGTCCGATATTGTGAATTTAAGGCGAACTATTAAAAGCAAAGAGTACAGAACTACCAAGCAGGTGAGACTATTATCAAATTTTCAAGATTTTCTTAGTTTGTTACGTTTATTACGTTCATACAAATTGGGACAACTTAAATAATAAAATTAAAAAAGATTTTAAAATTATAAAAAATTGGTTTTATAACAATTTGTTAACAATTCATTTTAATAAAACAAATTATATTCCTTTTACTTTAAACCGAACTAACCTACCACGAAATATGAATAGTATTCCAATAAATGAAGACATTCAAATTTTGTAAGTTAATAAAATAAAATATTTAGGAATTATTTTTGCCAGTAAATTAAATTGGAATTTTCACTTAGAATACTTAATTAAAAAATTAAGAAGTTTACTACCGATTTTCAAAAACATTAAAAAAATTTTAAATGTAAGACATAATAATAATAATAAGTTTATTTAAAATTTAATAATATAATAAATATGTTTATGTTGTCTTCGATAAACTTATTCTTCATGGAAATATTATATTACGCGTTAGTTAAAACTCATTTAAATTACGGAATTTTAGGTTGGGGAGGAATAAGAAGAACTTTAGTTAAAAAATTAGAAATATTACAAAAAAGGTTTCTAAAAATTATATTCGATAAAGATTATCTTTATCCTTCAAAAGAGTTATATTCAGAAACAAAGAAGTTGAACATAAGACAACTTTACATTTATAACATCTTAATATACAATGTCACCAGTAAAGTCCGCATCATATGGGATTTTTTTTTATTAATAGCTTTATTAGAAATTTGACTTTGGCATCAAGTTGTGCTTTGATCGAGATGAAAATTAAGCAAAAAAATAGTAGCCACGTGATTCGCATTATCTGTCAAATTTTAAGTTTTTCCAAAAAATAATTTAAAAGTGGGGTTATTTCTGAAAATATCGAAAAAAGTTATTAGAAAAAGTTTTTTAAAATGCAGTTTCTGGCCCACATGCAAAATTTCAGCTGCATAAGATAATTTTGATTTTTTAAATATATTTTGTAAATTACACCACTTTTGCAAAATAAGACTCAATGCAACCTACATAAAACTTCTTAGTTTTGACAATGCTTTATTTCAGATACATTTTCTTTAAAGTAGCGCCATATTTAATGTGTGTTTTTCTACAAAATCAAAATGGGCTATTAAAATTTGGTCGCATGTGATGCAAAGTTTATTTGTTTTTGACCCTGTTATAAGATAACTTTATAAAATAAGTATTTTTGAAAACGTAGTTTGTGCCTGAAAGTAAAAAAATAAAAAATAAAATAAAGGGGTTTTAAATTAAATCGTTGAATATAGATAAACTTTACTAAAACTACTTAAACTAAAATTTATTTTCCACTTAATAAACACTTTACTGATGACACATCCTTTTTGTCTTAATATTAAGGTGTATTCCTTTCAGACACAAACTACGTTATCAAAAATACTTATTTTATGAAGTTACCTTATACAGGGTCCAAAACAAATAAACTTTGCATCACATGCGACCAAATTTTAATAGCCCAATTTTGATTTTGTAGAAAAACACACATTTAATATGGCGCTACTTTAAAGAAAATGTATCTGAAATAAAGCATTGTTAAAACTAACAAGTTTTATGTAGGTTGCGTTGAGTGTTATTTTGCAAAAGTGGAGCAATTCACAAAATATGTATAGGTAAAAAATCAAAATTATCTTATGCAACTGAAATTTTGCACGTGGGCTAAAAACTGCATTCTAAAAACTTTTTTTAATAACTTTTTTCGATATTTTCAGAAATAACCTCACTTTTGAATTATTTTTTTGAAAAAATTAAAATTTGACAGATAATTTGAATCATGTGACTATTATTTTTTTGCTTAATTTTCATCTCGATCGAAGCAGAACTTGATGCCAAAGTCAAATTTTGAATAAAGCTATTAATAAAAAAAAATCCCATATGATGCGGACTTTACTGGTGACACTCATAGACAATTTACCTTTAGATACCTACAGCTTATCTCCTGCGCAAACAAAAGTTACGTTTTATGGGTGAAAAAATACGTCCGAGCGCATGACTCGTCGGTCAGCTGTCTTCATTCGGGGAACCTTCGTGCATGCGCACAAACCTCGTGTTATCGGCCGTCCTACTTTATCGACAACAAACGACGCGCTCAAGAATACTCTCCAGAACCGGCTCGGCCGCCATTTTTGTTGTTGTGTTTTAAGGTTTCTCTGCGGATTCCTTGTAGTTTTCTAAAGTTTTCAGCTATCGGATCGGCTATCGTGGATTGTGGGACTGGTGTTTAATATTTATGAAATTTAAAAACCATAATCATAATACACGTCTTAAAAAGGAAATAACAATAAAACCTAAAATAAATAAGTCCATAGGACAAAAAATTTCAAATATTTATGTTTTTATTTAAACGATTATTTACCAACAAAAATTAAAAAATTGATTTCATAAAAAAAATTTAAAGCGAAATAAAAACATGGATATTAAAAACAGACAATTTGAAAATATTTTTAGAAATGCTTTAATTAATAAATTAATTAACATTGTTCTGAATAATTTATATAAGTAATATTTTTACTTAAAAATGATAAATTAATTATTTTATTATAGGTAATATATTTCTTCAAAAAAAAACTGCGTTTATACTATAAATTAACATTTTTACTTTAAAACTTGATTTTTAATGCATATTTATGATTTATGATTTTACATACTAAATTAAAAAATAAGATTTGCCCCTAACAAGCTCAGCTTCAGGGGATTGAAAAATAAGTTTATACAGTGACCGGCAAAGAGTTCGCAACATATGGGAAAATTTTTATTAGCGGAATATTGAAAAATCTTTTTTGGGGGATTGGATGTGCATTAGGCTGGGCCGAAAAAGTGAAAAATTGGAAATTGCAAATGGCATAGTTGCCAATATCTGACTATACATCTAAAAGTAATTTGTGGAAAATTTTATTAAAATCCGTAAATGTTTAGCCGCGCCCCTGTGACCTTGAAAATTGGTAAAAAGGCCGATTTTTCAATATTTAATATTTTTTAAATCCAAAATTATAATTTTTTTGTGACTTCTTGTGGATGTGGGAATGTGTTTAAAAATAATTTTTTCAATAAAATATTTTTCTGTTGGATGGAAATCACAAATTTGTCTCTGAAAACGTTAAATTACGTGTAAATGAAGATTTTGAGGACAAATTTGTAATTTCTATCCAACAGAAAAATATTTTATTGAAAAAATTATTTTTATACACATTCCCACATCCACAAGAAGTCACAAAAAAATTATAATTTTGGATTTAAAAAATATTAAATATTGAAAAATCTGCCTTTTTACTCATTTTCAAGGTCACAGGGGCGCGGCTAAACATTTACGGATTTTAATAAAATTTTCCACAAATTACTTTTAGATGTATAGTCAGATATTGGCAACTATGCCATTTGCAATTTCCAATTTTTCACTTTTTCGGCCCAGCCTAATGTGCATGTCCCATAACCTTAAAATCGATTTTGACATACGTCACGTGACCAATGGTATGGCGGGAAAGTTGAAAAAACCAATATGAAATCATCATAAATCAGATAAGTTGATGAGATATCGAAAAAATTCCAAGAATAAAAAGTGTTTAGAATTCCATTAGAACCTTATATACAATGTTTGGGATATCTACTTAAAAAAACATAAAATCGAATATTTTTGTAAATATTTTTTTACCGAATTAAAAATTTCCATATTTTTCCTTTCTTAAAGCTTCATTAAAGTAAAACTGACATCTGGTGACCACAACTAGAAATATTCTTTTGTTTTTCTGACAATTTGGAGCAATAATTCAAAAAATTCGTTTACACTTGGATACCAGCTGTTGCAATAGTCTATTTCTAATAACCTTATCGATATTTTTTATATCGAAATATTCTATTATGTTAAGAAATCCTTAAATTCATTAATCCAAAGCAAATTTTATTTATAACCGTAAAAAATAATTTAAATTTTTATTAATTTTTAGATTTTTTTAAAGATTTCTGCGAAATTCAAAATTATTTTTTACGGTTATAAATAAAATTTTCTTTGGATTAATGAATTTAAGGATTTCTTAACATAATAGAATATTTCGATATAAAAAATATCGATAAGGTTATTAGAAATAGACTATTGCAACAGCTGGTATCCAAGTGTAAACGAATTTTTGAATTATTGCTCCAAATTGTCAGAAAAACAAAAGAATATTTCTAGTTGTGGTCACCAGATGTCAGTTTTACTTTAATGAAGCTTTAAGAAAGGAAAAATATGGAAATTTTTAATTCGGTAAAAAAATATTTACAAAAATATTCGATTTTATGTTTTTTTAAGTAGATATCCCAAACATTGTATTTAAGGTTCTAATGGAATTCTAAACACTTTTTATTCTTGGAATTTGCATGCACATCCAATCCCCCAAAAAAGATTTTTCAATATTCCGCTAATAAAAATTTTTCCCATATGTTGCGAACTCTTTGCCGGTCACTGTAGAAGACAACATAGTCTTTGCAATTGTTTTCTTTATTCATCACAATAAAATACGTTCTATTGCGTGGTATGTATAGTACCTACTCGCTGCTTTGTTTTGATGTAGAACAATGTTTAACAATTGAATTGCGCGAGCAACCCGGTACTAACAAGGTACCAGCTAGTATCCTATACAGGGTATTCCCTACTCGATGGTACATTAGAAGTATCTGGAGAACGAAAAGAAAAATTATTTTGAAATTTTCACTACGGCCATAGGAGACTGCGCTCTAGCTTTTAAAAATAATTTCGCGGTTGCAGTGTTGCCAGATCTATTGATTACTGACATCAACTTTGGAATTTTAAATGAGACACCCTGTATATTTTTACATTTTTAAATTCCACATAAAATTATAATTATTTTTTATTAAATGCATTATTAGTCTATACTTCATAGTTTCCGAGATATTGACTCTCGAAAAGTGACATTTTTGAACTTTGACAGCTTCTAACTTTTTAACAGTACGTCCTAGAGCAAAACGGCTTACATGTCCCTATCTTCAATTTTTATTATCTTCCCAAAGAAATCAACTTCCGGTTAAACCGGATGTAACTCGAAAGCAGGAAATATAGTTGTTCCGGTTTAACCGGAAGTTGTTTTTTTTGGGAAGATAATAAAAATTGAAGATAGAGGCATGTAAGCCGTTTTGCTCTAGGACGTACTGTTAGAAAGTTAGAAGCTGTCAAAGTTCAAAAATGTCACTTTTCGAGAGTCAATATCTCGGAAACTATGAAGTATAGACTAATAATGCATTTAATAAAAAATAATTATAATTTTATGTGGAATTTAAAAATGTAAAAATATACAGGGTGACTCATTTAAAATTCCAAAGTTGATGTCAGTAATCAATAGATCTGGCAACACTGCAACCGCGAAATTATTTTTAAAAGCTAGAGCGCAGTCTCCTATGGCCGTAGTGAAAATTTCAAAATTATTTTTCTTTTCGTTCTCCAGATACTTCTAATGTACCATCGAGTAGGGAATACCCTGTATAATAAGTAACGGTACGGTAACCCCGTAACTATAATCGATTTTTTTTCTAGAAAGATTCTCGCGGATCTATACGATGCAAGCGAACGGTCTCTGCATATCAACCCGAAGAACGCGAAATTCTCCAGCAGGCCTATTCCCGAGGAAATCAAGGACACAATTGAATCGCTCAAGTTTAAAAAACCTCTTCCGCAGTTTTTTACCAGAACGGAAAAAAAGTTCTTTCACAAACCCGGAGTCTACTTTCCTAATAGCACACACGAAGGTTGGATGGGGGGAAGAGATACAAGTAAGATAAGGAAGTTTCAAAAGCCCTAAAGTAGTTTACATTAAATTTAGCTCCCCAAAACATTCAGATTTTCCATTCTCCAAATACCGTGCGAGCAAAAATTATTTGCATCAAAGAGGGCTTGGTTTAGATCACAATGATATAGGGGCGATATATCTAACCAAATCTAGGTTAAAATTTTGTCAAACTCATATTATGACATGATATGCCAAACTAATGAGTAATAAAATAAGTAGACAAATACAAGGTTATTTTTGTTGTTTACAAAATTTACAAAGTAAGAATATACAGAAAGAAAAAGAAAAATAATTACATAAATTGCTGAAATTGGCCACCGCCATGCTCCAAGCATAAATAGGGAACTTTCCAATTTTTTTTTTCAATAATATGATTTAGTCAGGCCACAAAAAAAAATTCCCCAATTATTACTCCTTAAAAGTCAGTAATAACTTGGTAAAAATTCTTTAAAGTTTCGCGCTTGTCAAAAGCATTTCAAACGACCTTTTAAGCGCGCCAAGCCCGATGACGTCACGAAGTATGACTTTTCCGTCATCCGTCATCCTGACCGGTGGCCGAGCTACCGAGTTTGCACTTGGATTGCCGTGTGTTATTGTTATTGTATTGTTGTTTTAAGGTGGAATTCTCAGCGTCGTTCAATGTATTGCCAACCTATAACCTATTTCGGGGATGTCACACACGAATTATACTTCTTGACGTCACGACCCGTTTTTACCCGCTTGGGAAAATTTGAATTTTGGGGCAGTTTTAAATCTTTCTAGCGGTCTTTTGGGACGAAATGTGTTGTTTTTTTGCTGCCATATGTTTTATGACAATATATACTTATGATTTATAGAATTTTTTCACCATTTAAAATTTTTGTCAAGTTCCCTATTCACACGTCTCTTCATATTTTCGAAAGTGTTGACCAGCATCTCTGGAGAAATGTTACCACATTCTTGGATAATCCTTTCTTGTAATTGTTCTAAATTTGCAACTGGTGTTTTAAAAATAGTGTTCTTTAAATGAGGAAAAACGAAGTAATCCATAACCGTTAAACAAGGTGATCTAGATAATTTGAGAAAAACATAATAATTTTTAAAAAAAGTCAGTGGCGCGCAAATTTTTGGTCAAAAATATTAGTTAGACTAGTCTTCCGGGACGCCACTGGACTTAATAATTTTAATCTAGTTGAGGCTTAATTATCCTCTTGTTATTACAAACAGAATTGCCAAATTTCAACAAAATCGAATAAAAGAGTATTGAGATATTTACGAACCTCCGATTTATTTTTAAGTTTGACACCCTGTATCGTAAAAAATATGTATTTTCGGACCCATATTTATATGAACTTTTCTTCTTAAAATTACTTAAAGAAGCACCTCTTGGAGTTTGGCCACATACTTAAATAACACCCTGTATACACAAATTTTGCCGTTGTTACATGATTGGAATGATTTCTCGTCAGAAAATATTACTCTCCCTTAAATTCCACCCTTCTCTGTTTGTTTTCATCAGTTAAAAATATTTTTTAGCAGCACATCGATTGTTTATATCTGACGCTCCTAGTCGATGTATTGCTGTTCTGGAAGATTCGGGGATTTTTCACTTTTTTAACTTTATTCCCAAGAAACTTACAGTTTATAATATGGAAATTACAATTCATTATAACATTGTAAAAAAAAATCAATAAAATGAATGAATAAATTAGTTCAATATAATTTTTTTTTATATTATTTCAAATGAAAATAAAGCAAAACAAAAATCCATTCCAGAAAACGTTATTTTTTTCAAAAAAATACATTTTCATTTATTAAATTAATAAACAAACGGATGTCAACGTCTTTGGCGTCTTGTAATAATTTGACAAGCAAAACGAACCCCAAATTATTTAGTTGAACTCCGTGCCGCTGACTTTAAGATGCCGCCTGTGGTAGACCTCACCCATCGGAGATGCCCCCCACCTGGGTCCGTCAATTGCCAGTGTGTCCCATATTAGAGATACACGAAACAGTATTAAAGATGGATAGAAAGTTTTTTATTTTTCAATTAAATTATTTTCTTGTTCGTTTGATATACAGTATGTCTCTGTAAGTTTGCATCATATGGAAAACTTTTTTATTATTCATTTTACGAAAAAAAGTTATTCCTCATAAAAAGCTCTGCATAGTCTAAAACCTAAATTGCAACCATCAAATATCGAAATTTTCCAGTCATATACGAGGTTTGTCAAAAAATGTGAATTTTTCCCAAGAATGTAAATTTTTCCCAAGAGTAAAGTACCTTTATTTTTGATATTATCAAAAATTGTTATTAAAAAAAGTTGATCAGAACTAAAAACCACGTCTAAATATGCAATAACACGCATTAAATTAATTAAATAATAAAAAAATTAAATAATTAATAATAAATTAATAAAATAATTTTTCAACATAAATGCGTATAATTGCATATTTAGACGTGGTTTTTAGTTCTGATCAACTTTTTTTAACAACAATTTTTGATAATGTCAAAAATAAAGGTACTTTACTCTTGGGAAAAATTTACATTCTTGGGAAAAATTCACATTTTTTGACAAACCTCGTATATGACTGGAAAATTTCTATATTTGATGGTTGCATTTTAGGTTTTAGACCATGCAGAGCTTTTTATGAAGAATTACTTTTTTTCGTAAAATGAATAATAAAAAAGTTTTCCATATGATGCAAACTTACGGAGACATACTGTATAATGAACAAGGAACAAAAAATTGAAATTTGGTACTTTTATGTATAATTTAATATGCACTTTAAAAATAGTCATTCTTTATCCCAATATTTTTTGGCCGCAATGGTACATTGTGTCATACATTGTTAAATCCAAACCCCAAACCATTTCTTCCGTAAAATAAATGTATGTTAATTGTTTTTTCTACAGTAACCGACGAGCCAATAACAAATTATGAAAATGATACATTAATACTGACCGCTCAACCCGGCTCCCCAAGACTAAGTGGCGGTTCGTACGAATCCAAACGCACAAGCGTTGACTCAGACACACAACCAAGCAGTCCAAGAAGTAGTGCAAGGTACGAACTACGCAAAGTCAAAAATAAAACCAGGCGAAGACGAAGCAGCAGTCTATCATCGACACGGTCGAGACAAAGCGATGATGAAGAAAAACGTGTGTAAGTATATTAATAAATAATATCACATACATACCGGGTGTCCACGGAAGTTGGCTCGCCCCTCTAACTTTTTTGTTTTTCAAGATAATGAAATAAAATTCGGGGGATTTGTATACGACATAAAACTACATTTTTTGACACGTGACTCAACATTATGGAACTTCCGGATTAACCGGAAGTGACATAAACTTTCGATTTCTAAATGGGACACCTGGTATATTTTTACTTTTTTTGACTCCATATGACATTCTAAATACAACGATGTGTCACTTGTCACTTTTTGCCACCAAAAAAATATTTTTTTTCAACTTTTTCACTCCTTGTAAAACTATTATTTTCCATGTTTTTTAAACAACAAACTAATTTACTTTTGCAGAAACTGTTGGCATTTTAATTTTCTTCAAGGCATGCTTTTGTTTTATCAGTTTTGCTGGTCACAGGCTACTTGATGCATTTAAATTTAAATTTATTCTCAAAAGATGCTTCATTTTAGGAAAGTTCTAAGTTAACTTTTTAAAGTTTTTTAATGGCAGCTTTTCTAAAACCTAATAGTGTATGGTATCAAAATAATCGTAATAAAATCCTCTTTTTTCTTAACCCGACGAGCCACCATGTTGCCATTTAAAAAAAATGAGTTATACAACTTTAAAGAGTAAATTTTACATAGCACATAGCATTGGACCAAAAATAGTAAAATTGTATTTTTTCCAAGATTACAGAACTGAAATAAATGATTTTAAGGTATTCATAGCCCTCTAGATAAAAGAACAAATTTGGGAAAAAATATTTTCTTGGTGACAAAAAGTGACAAGTGACACATCGTTGTATTTAGAATGTCATATGGAGTCAAAAAAAGTAAAAATATACCAGGTGTCCCATTTAAAAATCGAAAGATTATGTCACTTCCGGTTAAACCGGAAGTTCCATAATGTTGAGTCACCTGTCAAAAAATGCAGTTTTATGTCGTATACAAATCCCCCTAATTTTAATTCATTATCTTAAAAAACAAAAAAGTTAGAGGGGCGAGCCACCTTCCGTGGACACCCGGTATATTATGTAAATAGCTGGAAATTAATAAATTACCAAATTACCATTAAATTTTAATAAATCATATTTTATATTTATAAGTAAATCAAAATTATATTTCTTCACTATGTTTCAATGATCATAATATAATTAAATATACTAACACAATTAAATTTTTAGGTTTATATACTGATAAAAATTTAAATTGGAAAAAAATATATCGAATATTTAAAAAGTTAAATCTCACCAATAATTGGCATTTTGTTTAAAGCTAAAAATTATATATCATTAAAATATTTAAAAAATATATATTATTCTTTGGTTTATTCAAAATTGCAGTACCTATATGATTTAAATTTGAGGATCAGCGAACTTTACTACAATTCAGCCATTAAAAAAACTACAAAACAAAATAATTAAATACATACATAAACTTTGTTAGAACCAACTATAAATTTGTAGGAACCAAACGGATATTTAAATTTAGAAAAGCTTTATAAATTAAAACTATGCATTCTAATACACTCTATTATTATTAAAGAATAACAATCAAATATAATATTTCATCCGACCAACATTATTCGCAACACGAGACAAAAAAAAACATCATATTCAAACACCTATGCGAAATATCAATATTATATAAAGGAATAACAATTTACAACAGTTTTCCGAAAAAATTAAAGAAATATTAAAATTATGGACATTTAAAAAAAAACTAAAAAATATTTTTTAAAACAAAACTAACTTTAACTTATTATATATTATTATTATTATTATTTTGTAAATGGTTATTAGGATATACAGGGTGTTCCGATGATCATGTTACAAAATTCTAGGGTAGATAAAACACACGAAAATAAGAAAAAAAGTTCATGTGAACATGGGTCCGGAAACGCTTCTTCAGGAAGCTAGGGCCCTTCGAAGATGACCTTCAAAAACTACTTTTCGTTTTATAGCTTCGGTACTACTGCAGCTATCGCAACCAATTTTGGGACATGAAATCTAGTTCGTAGGTTCATCAATTTGAGCCTTCCAGATTTTGTCACCTTTAACCAGGGGCGTACAAACCAAGGGGGTATTTGAGTAAATTTGACCCTACTCCTCTTAGGCTTTAATTTCTTACCATTTTTATATCTGATTATGATTCTCCAATGCCTTTTACATAAAAAAGGTACTCTTAGTAAAAATCGCTATCTGTCACAGTTTCCTCCGAAAATGCCTAAATCCAATCAATAATAAATTATTGGTCTTAAACCAATTATTACGTTGAAATATGAAAATGAGGTTCAGTACAGATAGTTGTCAAAAATCTGTCAATAAAATATTGTGTCGCCAGTGAATCATGGATTATACTTTCGCCGAATATGCCGATATGCTATTAATTTATGGCGAAGTTCATTGCAATGGAAGAGCCGCTTCAAGATTGTATCAGGAGCGGTTTCCTGAGAGGCGTGTACCTGCTCACACGCTATTCGAGAGGGTAAATCAGCGCATAAGGGAAACTGGCTCCGTGAAAATAACGAGGCCAGATAATGGCGCTCAAAGAACTGTACGAACTCCAGAATTTGAGGAAGAGGTACTCCGACAATTCGAGGAAAATCCTAGTGTTAGTACCCGAGCTGTTGCAGAATCCATGAATGTAAGTCATGTACGTGTATGGGAGATTGTTAACGAACAACTTCTTCATCCTTACCATCGCCAAAAAGTACAGGAATTGAGACCAAATGATTATGCACCCCGCGTAGAGTTTTGCGAGTGGTTTCTTCAACAGTGTACACAAGAACCCCAATTTCCGAAATTTGTGCTTTTCTCTGATGAGGCTGTTTTTACGAGAGAAGGTATTTTTAATTCACGGAATAGCCATGTGTGGGCGGAGGAAAACCCTCATGCTCTTCAAATAAGAGGGTACCAACATCGATTCTCGGTGAACATGTGGGCTGGAATTGTTGGAGAACGTCTAATTGGACCAATCATGTTGCCTCCTCGACTAACTGGGACGGTGTACCTCAATTTTTTAAGATACACCTTACCTGAGTTATTGGATGAGCTGTCCCTCGACATACGTCGGAATCTATGGTTCCAGCATGATGGAGCACCCGCTCATTTTGCACATGTCGTACGTGAGCACCTCGATGATCGTTTTAGAGGACGTTGGATTGGACGTGGAAGCGATGTCAACTGGCCAGCCCGGTCCCCAGATTTAACTCCTATGGATTTCTTTCTTTGGGGACATATGAAAAGCCTTGTATATGAAACTCCAGTTCAGTCGGAGGAAGATTTGGTGGCTAGGATTTCTGTTGCGGCTGAAATGATCCAAACCATGCCTGATGTTTTTACTGACGTCAATTTAAATATGCTACGTAGGTGTAATACATGTATTGAACGTGGTGGCAGGCATTTTCAACAATTGTTATTTTGAATTTATTTTGGTACGTACAGGGTCAGTCAACGACAGCGTTAGTAAATTCATCTTCAAGACAAAAATTTACTCTGCCTTATCCTTGACTCACTCGTTAAACCTGTTTAATTGTTTTTTTTTTTGAAATATTTTGTATACGTTCCCTTTTACTTTTTATACCCCCAATTTCGAAAAGGCAATAAATCTCTCTAATCTAATTTATTTTCATTAAAGAAAAAGATTTGACTAACTTATAATGCTCACTATCTGTACTGAACCTCATTTTCATATTTCAACGTAATAATTGGTTTAAGACCAATAATTTATTATTGATTGGATTTAGCCATTTTCGGAGGAAACTGTGACAGATAGCCATTTTTACTAAGAGTACCTTTTTTATGTAAAAGGCATTGGAGAATCATAATCAGATATAAAAATGGTAAGAAATTAAAGCCTAAGAGGAGTAGGGTCAAATTTACTCAAATACCCCCTTGGTTTGTACGCCCCTGGTTAAAGGTGACAAAATCCGGAAGGCTCAAATTGATGAACCTACGAACTAGATTTCATGTCCCAAAATTGGTTGCGATAGCTGCAGTAGTACCGAAGCTATAAAACGAAAAGTAGTTTTTGAAGGTCATCTTCGAAGGGCCCTAGCTCCCTGAAGAAGCGTTTCCGGACCCATGTTCACATGAACTTTTTTTCTTATTTTCGTGTGTTTTATCTACCCTAGAATTTTGTAACATGATCATCGGAACACCCTGTATATACAGGGTCCTGCACCTCACCTCCCGTCTTCTATAGCTCACTTAGTAATTAAGTTAGAATTTTCATGTTTTGCAGACCTTATCTGTATCTTAGGGCGCATTTCAGGAAAATATTTTCTTTCATACAGGGTGTTCCAAAAAAGTGTGACGTCATAAGGGTGTATTTTTTAAATTACATGCCATATATTTTCTTACATTTTTGGGTGCCTCCTATAGTTACCTACATACCCCTAAAATTTTATTAAAATTGATTCAGTATTATAGACGAAAAAAAAATAAAAAATATCAGTTTTGCGCAACTGGTATTAAAAAAAATTTTAAAAAAAATAAAAATAATGCCTCGTTAATAAATGTATACAAAGGAACTTTTTAAATAAGGTATAACAATTTTGTTAACCAAGTTTGGTTAACACGAATTGTACAGGGTGTCCAAAGTTTAGTGTCACACTTTGCAAACTTTAAAGCAATTTATTTTTTTTATTTCAAATGGGAACCCCTGTATATTTTTACGTCATTCGATGCAGAATTAAAAATCAAACTTTTTTTCTAATTGCAACCCTATCGAAATTTCTAACTCATCAAGAGTTATTTGCAGAAAACTAATTTTATCAACTATTCCAACAGTCATTATTATGAATAAATATCGAAGGTGGCTTTGAAAAACAATTTATTGGTATTAAAGTTTATTAAAGTGACCAGAGACCATTTTGACTTTAGTAATCTAAAAGTTTTAAATACTGTTAAATTGTTAGTAATTATTTAAGCTGTTATAATTACTTTATTTTGTTTTTTGTGATGGACTACAACCACAATAAGAGCTCGTAGATATGATTTTTATATTAGGAGCATGCGAAAAGAACTCTTTTTTGGCAAGCCGTGTTTACGCACAGTGTTATCCGGAACGACGACATCCAGACAAAAGGAGCCTGCAAAACATATTAGAGAGGTTTGTACAAACGGGTAATGTAAACTACCCAAAACCAGTGAGAAATAAACCGGTCCGAACTGAACAAAATCAATTGGCTGTGCTATTATCTGTTATAGAAAATTCTTCAGTTACTCAACAAGCAGTCGCTGATGCCGTAGATGTAATCGAAAGAACGGTTCAACGAATTTTCAAGGATAACCATATTCAGGATTATCATTTCCAGTTAATAATTACTAACAATTTAACAATGTTTGAAACATTTAGATTACTAAAGTCAAAATGGTCTATGGTGACTTTAATAAACTTTATTACCAATAAATTGTTGTTTAAAGCCACCTTCGATATTTATTCATAATAATGACTGTTGGAATAGTTGATAAAATTAGTTTTCTGCAAATAACTCTTGATGCGTTAGAAATTTCGATAGGGTTGCAATTAGGAAAAAAGTTTGATTTTTAATTCTGCATCGAATGACATAAAAATATACAGGGGTTCCCATTTAAAATAAGAAAAATAAATTACTTTAAAGTTTGCAAAGTTTGACACTAAACTTTGGACACCCTGTACAATTCGTGTTAACCAAACTTGGTTAACAAAATTGTTATACCTTATTTAATAAGTTCCTTTGTATAAATTTATTAACGAGGCATTATTTTTATTTTTTATTTATTTTTAATACCAGTGGCGCAAAACTGATATTTTTTAGTTTTTATTTTTTTTCGTCTATAATACTAAATCAATTTTATTAAAATTTTAGGGGTATGTAGGTAACTATAGGAGGCACCCAAAGAGTAAGACAATATATGGCATGTAATTTAAAAAAATACACCCTTATGACGTCACACTTTTTTGGAACACCCTATATGGAAAAAAATAATTTCCTGAAATGTGCCCTAAGATACAGATAAGGTCTACAAAATATGAAAATTCTAACTTAATTACCAAGTGAGCTATAGAAGACGGGAGGTGAGGTGCAGGACCCTGTATATATTTTTTTAAATAATTTCGATGGAGTTAATAATAAGTTAGAGTTAATTAATAGTTACTAAACATGATTTTTATTATTTGTGATTTTATATATTATTGTATATTTGGTGTTATATTCTCTGTAATGAACTTTTTAAGTTGGTTGAGAATAGAGATATTATATTATTAAATTTGATTTTTTTAATTTATGGTGAGGAATCATAGTAACTTTATGTCTTTATTTACACGTGGAGTGGAGTACGTTGGCATGATTTGACCGCTTCCATCTTGTACCTTTACTGGGTGAAAATAATACGTTTAATCAATGTAATCGAGTATTAATTAACTCAGTGATATATAATTTAATGAAGAACAAAAAAAAAATACATTAGGAACTATTTGTTTACATGAAATTTAAATAAAGGAAGTTTTTTAACGTTAAGTTTATTGGTATTGTACATTGTGCCAAAAAACTTTTCTATTATAGACTTCAACAAGAGGGATCCAACACGACCATTGATGATCTTATTGAACATAGCAACCGTAATAGGGACGAACAGAAAAACGAAACAAAAGATGAAAAAAAGGACGAAGAAGAAGATAAAAACATAGACGTAAAAAAGGAGGAAAAAAAAGACGAAAGAAAGGAGGAAAAAAAAGACGAAAAAAGTGAGGAAAGTCAAGAGAAACAAAAGAATGAAAGAGTGTACGAAAAAACTTACGAAAAAATGGAGTCACCAAAAGGACCTAGTATTGATTCTACCGCTCAGACAGATGTAAGTGTAAAAGAAATGGCCTTTCTGAAATACACTAGTGTAGGAAAAGTGTCACTTTCTCAAGGAAGAAGTAAAAACAGTCAACATATTTTTATTCTCAATACATTTTAAACTTTAACAATGTCTTATTGCATAAATAATATGATTATTATTGGTTAACCTTTAGTAGTTCAATGGTCTAATACTAGAACACGATAATAGCCAAATTCCTTTTACGTTACTTTACAATAGCACATCAAAGCACAGCAAAGATTTTTTCCTTCCCCCTTGCCGCGGTTAAGTATTGGCCCTCTATATTTCTCATAAAATTATACGAAGTTGATCGCGGAGCGTTATTTTAACAAGTTAGCTAAGCAATGATATTTAATTTGCCTAGCTGTTTAAAAGAAGCAAAAGAAAATTACCTATTAAAAGGAACCTTAACCTCGAGATAAGCCTTAGGGATAGAACAAAAAAAAGTTAGATTTGCGCACAAATCAAAACTTACGATAATCTAGCAACAGCAATATCATTCTCATTTGTGTCGACCAATCGTCCAAATTTATGCAAACATCGTAGAATTACAATAGTCGGTTTCTGTGTCAACGATGCCGTCCTATGGTACAACGTGGAAGGTTTGAAGAGCCTCTTCGTGAATATTGTTTCGTCATTTCCCATGTTACACGTCAATTTCTCAAGAATAATAAATGGATATACTGTTGCGTCTTGCGCTTCAAAATGTATCACGTGATACAAGCTAGTTTAGGATAATTACCACTTTAAATTAAGGGCATTTTTTATATTTCAGGTTTGTAAACCATGTTCCAAAAAATCAAGAAAGAACCTCAAGTGGAAGATCATCATAAACAAACACTCAAACTGTAAATGTTGAAGTAAAGGAAAAACATTGTGTGCTTTGCGAAAATTAATAAACCCCAGATACATCATAATATGATGAGCCAAAATTTAATATTTTTATTTAATTCCCTTAAGTCGACGTTGTGGTCTGGTGGTCAGCGCAGCAGCCTCACAGATCGTAGGCCCGGGTTCCATTCCCGGCAACGTCGATGTTAAATTTGGAATTTGGTTTAAGAGGTGGCGCCGTCTTTCGGAAGAGACGTTAAACTGTGGGCCCCGTGTCATGGATGTTGGCACGTTAAAGAACCCTACCCTCGACAAAGAGGGATTCGGCAAAATTACCAGATAGTGTGTGACAAATTCCCTGGCGTCGGTGATTGGCCTCGTTGCGGAAAAAGGCCGACGTAAAATAAATAAATAAAAAAAAAAAAAATTCCCTTAAAATTTTAAAGTAGACCACAATCTACGTACTTGTTGGCAACTTTGTATGACGCGTCGTGCCGGTCGACGGATATTATGTTCGAACAAAAAACAAGCAGAGTGTTTTAGAATAAATAACAGTAGCGTAAAGTCGTAATTATGCCGATTTGTGTGTGTGAAACTTCAAGGAACGAAAATTAGACACTGATGTTTTACTTGCTCGACTTTTATTATAATTTTATCGATATAAAAATTTATCTTCAAACAACCATTAAACATATTATATACAGGATGTTATCAAGATGGTTGATTTTTTTAAATTGTAGGGATATATTCATAAATAACGCATCGTAATAGACAAAAAAATGCACAAAAAAAGTTCTGAAAGCTGTTACTGATTTAAAAAAAAATACTAAACGTGTCTCATGGATAAAAACGGATAGGTCTTATACATAATATATCTAAACAACCTAAGGAGTCCTCCATTTCAATATAATAAACCATCTTATAACAGTAGTGTCAGTTCTCAGTATGCTGTCTATACACTTTTTATTAAAAAAATATTTATACAGTGTGTCCCAAATTAGAGGTATGATATCGATAATTTTTTTAAATGGCGAGTGTTGGGGAACTAGCCCCCATTACCCCAACCAGGGTAATTTATTTCTTTTTCTTATATTCTTAATCCCTATAATTGCATATTAAGTTATACATAAGTACCAAATATCAAATTTTTAGTACTTGTCAAAGTTGAGGAGTTGAAAGCACAAATATGACATGAGTGTAGGTTAATTTCTTCCGAAGTCATTAGAAATATTCAGAAAGAGTTTTACTTGCTTATTACCAAGTATTCATATGGACAACATTTTGTGCAATTATGAACGAAAAAGTATTACAGATAAATGATTTTTATTTTTCAATTAAATTAATTTTTGTTTGTTTAATATTTATTCTTATCAAATGACAAGAAATAAAAATTCCATGCGTGCTTATGTATAACTATGGAGGAGGCCGATCGACAATGGCAGCATTTTCAAATTTTGTCCCGGTTTTTTGGTTGGTTCGCTATTGGCCGATAGATGCTCTCGCGTCGCATGTGGGCTGGTGTCGTCTTCTTCTTCTTCGTTTTTTACTTTTACTTTTGACATTTTATTTTCGAAATAACAAATGACGTTTGAAGACAAGACAATCCAAATAACGTTGTATTGTAATTGATTTCCATATTTATAATGAATAATGATTGGAATGATTTCTCGTCAGAAAATATTACTCTCCCATAAATTCCACCCTTCTCTGTTTGTTTACATCAGTCAAAAATATTTTTTAGCAGCACATCGATTGTTTATCTCTGACGCTCCTAGTCGATGTATTGCTGTTCTGAAAGATTCGGGGATTTTCCACTTTTTAACTTTATTCCCAAGAAAAAAAAATTACAGTTTATAATATGGAAATTACAATTCATTATAACATTGTAAAAAAAAATCAATAAAATGAATGAAGAAATTAGTTCAATATAATTTTTTTTTATATTATTTCAAATGAAAATAAAGCAAAACAAAAATCCATTCCAGAAAACGTTATTTTTTTCAAAAAAATACATTTTCATTTATTAAATTAATAAACAAACGGATGTCAACGTCTTGGCGTCTTGTAATAATTTGACAAGCAAAACGAACCCCAAATTATTTAGTTGAACTCCGTGCCGCTGACTTTAAGATGCCGCCTGTGGTAGACCTCACCCATCGGAGATGCCCCCCACCTGGGTCCGTCAATTGCCAGTGTGTCCCATATTAGAGATACACGAAACAGTATTAAAGATGGATAGAAAGTTTTTTATTTTTCAATTAAATTATTTTCTTGTTCGTTTGATATATAATGAACAAGGAACAAAAAATTGAAATTTGGTACTTTTATGTATAATTTAATATGCACTTTAAAAATAGTCATTCTTTATCCCAATATTTTTTGGCCGCAATGGTACATTGTGTCATACATTGTTAAATCCAAACCCCAAACCATTTCTTCCGTAAAATAAATGTATGTTAATTGTTTTTTCTACAGTAACCGACGAGCAATTAAATTAATTTTTGTTTGTTTAATATTTATTCTTATCAAATGACAAGAAATAAAAATTCCATGCGTGCTTATGTATAACTATGGAGGAGGCCGATCGACAATGGCAGCATTTTCAAATTTTGTCCCGGTTTTTTGGTTGGTTCGCTATTGGCCGATAGATGCTCTCGCGTCGCATGTGGGCTGGTGTCGTCTTCTTCTTCTTCGTTTTTTACTTTTACTTTTGACATTTTATTTTCGAAATAACAAATGACGTTTGAAGACAAGACAATCCAAATAACGTTGTATTGTAATTGATTTCCATATTTATAATGAATAATGGTACAATTTATAAAAGTAGAGTTTGCTTTGTGTCGGGGTGTAAGACAGGATCTTTTTCAGAGAGGAAACGCAGCCAAATAAGTCTCTTTCTAGCTCTAAAGGTATAGCTAGAATGTTTTTATACCCTGTATTTTAAAAACCAAGCATCGTTGGAACTTTATACAGGCCGAGTTTACTAATAAGTATAACAAAGTAAGTGTAAATTCATATAAAAGTCCTTATTTGTTCCTTAAAGAACTAATTTAAATAAAAATAGTTATCGCGTCCATAAGAAACCATTTATTTGATAGCCCACTTCGAACACGAGCGCCATCTTACGGCGACTTGTAAAGGTGAATTACCGATGCTAATTTGGGACCGAATCCAATGCATTGCGATCGGCCTCCTACCTCAAGTCCTCCATATGTGTAACTTATACGCATTTTTTTTTTGAAATCATTCTTTATTTAATAAATACAATTTTTTCTTTCGCTTATTTCTAAGCTCCTAATCAGTACATAGAGCACTGGTCTTGGAGGAATATACTTTTGTCAACAGTATTGTTCCTTATTAAATGGCACTTTACAGTAACAAAGCAAGAATATTACAATTAAAGTAGGTACTAGACGATATAAAAGTATTGTACATCATGAGTACAAATTCAAAATTGACTCTAGGAAGACAAACACAAAAGAAAGTTAAGCAAGTACTGCTGCGTACTGAGGTGAGCCTTTAAGGCTCTTATAAACCCATAATCACTGGTAATGTTTTTGATATGCATTGGCAGTTCATTATATACACTAGACGCCTGTGAAATTGGATTGTACAGGCCTTTGCCTGTCCGAACATTGTCCAGATATATGTTATTGCACCACCTTGTATTATGTATATAAATGTTATAATGAAATACAATTTCTACATTGGTCTTTTGCTTTTTATTTATTTTAAAAATAGTTCATAAAAAACGGGTTTGCGATTTAAAAAAGTTATCGATATTGTCATAATATGTCTAATTTGGGACACACGATATCAATATTTTTTACAAAAAAGATCACAACTTAAAATGTTAATACCAGTGCCCAAGCATTTTTCCAAAAACAAACTGTACTGGATTTACTGAATTTATTAATTACAAACTCACCCGGTATAATCAATATATTATAACCTATAAATACATTCATACATACATACATACCTAATACATTTTGTTTCATTCTAATACCTAAATATTATTCCCAAGACAGAACTAGATGAATTGCAAAAAAAATATTTGAAGATGTAAATTTTTGTTTGTAAATTTAATTTAAAAGGACAAAAAATTCCTCCAATTAAATGAGACGCCTAAATAAAGGCCTGAAAACTGGGTGCCTAACACCCTAGAACACTAGAAAATGAAATTTATTTCCATGAAAAATTGATGTTTGAAAATTAGTAGACCTAGAAACATCCCAAAGCGTGTAAAGTGATTGAAGATTAAAATTATGCATGTTTAAAATTTTTCCTTTGTATTTAGTTTTTAGTATTAGGAATAGGCTATAGAGATGCAGATTTTAAAAAGTTCAAACGGGGTGCCAATAGGTGCAAATACAAAATGGATAAGATAACCTACCTACTTTTAATAATTTAACAAGTTTATTTTAACAACACAGAAAAAGGCACATTTTTAGTTATTAATAAATTAGTACTTTACTTAAAGAAATATTAACTGCAAAATTTCCAAAACGGAAAATACTCCAGGTATACTAGAACTACTTTTCTGCTTTTTCTTTTTTGATGTTTGAGGATTACTATTTTTTTTACTATCATTAGGAGCTTCAATATTTGTATTTTCTTGATCATTTGAGCTTTTAAAATTATCTATCTCTTTGTCTATGGTTACCCACTGTTTATAAGGATAACCAAAATTGGAGTTTTGATATATTTCTAGTAGAAAGTCACTAGATTCCGCATGACCATATACGGCTATAGCCAGTGGAGATTCAAAACTAAAAAGATAATTTGTTATGTTTTACCTATTATAATTTTGTTATTAAATTAAATTTAAAATACTACAACACAAAAAGGTAGAAGGAGCTAAGGATTCAGTAAGTACCTACTTAATTAAGTATTAATCTAAAATAATAACATAGGTACAGTTTATATGATCTTAGTTGAGAAAGTGAAGTTTAAACTGGACTTACATTATGCCTATCCCTTATGAAACTTCAAGTGTTGATAAAAAGTGAATAATAAATTACTGTATATTTCCCATATTTATTTATAGGTATATAAAGAGCTAGCAAATTAATAGTGACCCTTAAGGTTGTTTTATATTGTATACCTAAGTACTGTCTCAACTAAGATTGTACTTTACTTTACCCATTACCTAAGTTTGTATGTATTCTTTATAATTTTAAATATTCCTTATTTGTCTAAAACTTACCTTTCTGGAAGTTCTATAATATCTTCACCACAAGTTGCTGAATGTAGAGAATATACTTTAGGATCATATGTTGGATACATGTTTGTGTCCGAGACATAAAGATCTGCATCCCCTGTTCTAAAAATGATTCGATAATCAATTTATTTTCATACCTACTTATGAAACAGCTAATTTTAATAGAGTTTTAATAATAGATAAATGATACATGCACAAAAATGCGAAATTCATACTAGGCACAATAAGCACCTAGTAGTAGATTGTAATGTACTTTACTGTATAGGTATCTGTTGATGGTATACTTAACAAACTTTTAAAAAATAAATAAGTTTGGTGATGTAAATAAAAAGGATTTAGGTATCAGATTTAAAAAATAAATTTGTTAATTTATCTATTAAAAAAACATAATTGATGATTTATCAAGAATATTATATAATTTCAGGGCGTAAATTACAAATTTGAAAACGTTTTTCCATAGGACCAATAATATCTGTGCCTGTCTAAGCTACAAAACAATCCGGCAAAATCTAATTAACAAATAGGTGTTGGGTACTTACAATGAAGTTAAATTTACTACAATAGGTCCTTGGTAATGGACGTAAAAATAGGTAAAATTTCCTCGTTCAATACAGCCGCCAGTTCGAGCTAAAGGACGGGGAATTTCTGGTATATCAACGTTTATCAGTTTGCCAAAAAGCTAAAAATTAAAAAAAAAATAGATTTAAATATGACTATTTAATTTAATTGACTGCAATAGAATACTCACAATAGCCAAAATAACGCATGTTAAAAGAAAAAATAGATTGTACATTTTTGGATTTTTGTTTAAAAAAAAGTTGGGTTTATGGTTTAATTTCAGTCATAAAAGTGAAAACCACAGAAAAATAAAGGGTTGCTAATCGGTGAAAAATGAGGCGTGTTCGATTCGCAGGTTCAGATCGATCCGGATCGATCTAACTGATCTGATTTGTGTTCGATTACTTCGATTGGTAAGTGATCGCACGGTCAAAGTGATCCCAACTGATTTTTAAAATCAGATCGATCCAAATCACTTTCCCAATCGAACACGGCTCTGAAAAAAAAGTTTCAAGTTCAAGCAAAAAACACAAACAAGTTTCAGGTCTTAACACAGAGGATGACAGGAAGTCGGCGCGAACGTTCACAGAAAAAAAGGGCAAGAAGCTCTTAGCTCACGCGTGAGATTACAGAACCTCTACCACAACCACCTTGAAAAGAAGCTATTCGCGAAGCGTTCCTTTATTAACTTAGCCTTAGAACTTAGCTAAGAAACGATTTTTACTTTGCTTTGGGTCGACGTTGTGGTCTAGTGGTTAGCGCAGCAGCCTCACAGATCATAGGCCCGGGTTCCATTCCCGGTGCCGACAACGTCGATGTTAAATTTGGAATTTGGTTTAAGAGGTGGCGCCGTCTTTCGGAAGAGACGTTAAACTGTGGGCCCCGTGTCATGGATGTTGGCACGTTAAAGAACCCTACCCTCGACAAAGAGGGATTCGGCAAAATTACCAGATAGTGTGTGACAAATTCCCTGGCGTCGGTGATTGGCCTCGTTGCGGAAAAAGGCCGACGTAAAATAAATAAAAAAAAATACTTTGCTTTGCTATTTAAAAGAAAACAAATGGAAAATATCTAATAGCAACAGTTAGTTTGGCTAGACTCGTGTTTTTGATTGGCGTTAATTTTATTTTAAATAATTGTCCACTTTTTTCTAGGGGAAACAAGTAAGTCCCTGACCACACAGCCTATCCATAAAATGCTATTTTAATAATACACGGGCCTTATGGGGAATAAGCATTTTTCCTTTTTTTATAGGCTTTTTATGTGGCCTATGGTCTGTATTTATAACACTGTCGTCTGTATTTGCTTTATTCACTTACATTGTAGACGGCCTAAACCCTTTTTTTTTCTGTGAGACGGCCATGTTATACGCAATAGGGAACTTGACAAAAATTTTAACTGGGGAAAAAAATTCTATAAATCGTAAGTAATAAAGTCATAAAATATATGGCAGCAAAAAAAAAACAACATATTTTGTCCCAAAAGACCGCTAGCAAGATTTAAAAATGCCTCAATGTGGTGTGGCCAATATGCCCCAAATTAAAAATCTAGTTCTAATTATATACCTAATATAATCTAGATCTAATCATATACCTAAAATGATTAGATCTAGATTTTTAATTTGGGGCTTTTTACGGAGTTGGGGAAATTTAGTAACAGCGAAGGGTACAAAATGGGTTTATTTTACACGAGGCGATATAGTGATAAAAATCTTCATTTCTGTAACTTAAAGTAATTTTATTAGATCAATCAATAGGTGTAATATAAACGATATTTATAAAAAGCTTAATTGCTATAGTAAACATGTTGAAATATATGTATATACAAAAAATATTATTTGTTCTTTACCTATAAACTATTTAACACCTCTCAAATACTTTGTATAAATTAGGCAAACTAGCGATTTCCAAAATGGCCGCATTGTCCGTAAAACACTTTGGCGGAATCAAAAATTCCTTGACAGCAGGATACAGTAAATATTCCGTCACCCATTTCCACGATTTACCATTTTCGTCCATTCTTTTTGATATATTTGAGTAAAAGGTGGCCGTTTCCCGTGAAAAGGTATCGAAACACTCTTTTTCTGATTCCCAGTTCACTTCTGTCGCTAGCCGTATAAGATACAGTGGTAAACTCATGGAGTCTGGAATATAAGCATCTAAAATACAGAGAGAAATTTCAATTGCATACAGCAGATTGTGGTGTACATTTTTTTATAGCCTGTTTACATGCTATAATCGAATTAATCATCCTGAATTATAACCTATTGAAAATACATCCCAATATATCGCACCTTTAAAAGTAAAGTGACACAATTCGAAAATTGTATATTTCTAGGTTTAATCATAAAATGGCACTAAATACCGCCCTCTATTAGCAGCCGCTTGACCTCATACTAAATCGCTTCTCCCAAATTACAAAAACCTATTTATGCCTTTTTCATATTAACGGTATTCATGCGTCTTTTTAATACTAAAGAGTATCATTTCAGTTTGTTGTCGCATGCGACGGAAAATTGACACTTCTTTAAGTCTAAACTGGTCTTTAATAAAAAAAGGTCATTATTCTAAAATGAGTCGCTGAATACAAAGACAATTTTAATTTTAAAATGGCATAAATCCAAATAATTCGTTCGTTGTTAAAAAAAAATTGCAGTAAAAAGACCTAACTTGTTGTTTATTTATTTTATTTTTTTTACTATTAAGGGTAGGTTTTAATATTAAATTTAAATAACTGTCTTCTAGTAAAACCATTTAGCTAATGTTTCCCCAAATTTAACATTTAATTTAATTTATTACTTGGGCTTAGGAGACAAAACAGTTAGAGGGGTCCAATATATTTTACAGTTTTTCCTGTTTTCTGCAAAACTCTATTTTTTGGATTGTGTCACTTTAATTTTAAAGGTGCGATATAGTGTCCGACCGAAACAAGATTTTCAGTTTCGGCCGAAACCGAATCTTCGGCCTTGGTCTCAGTTTCGGCCGAAACCGAAACCTATTTATACATGTTAAAAATTTTATTGTATGCTGAAATTTTTTTTTTTATAATATGTTAAAAAAAAAAGTCGACAGCGAAAAAATATATTTATATAGACAACACTGCCTACGGAACCCACCCAAAGTTAGCCGAACGGTGCGCGACAATTCACGAACACTGAGTTTCGGCATGGCCGAAGGTTCGGCCGGTTTTTGGCCAAAACCGAAACTAGCCGAAACCGAACCTTCGGTCTCTACATCCCAATAATAAAAATCTTCTTAGGGGGTCTCAAACTCTTCCCGGAGACAATTAAAAAGACGCCGGGAAAGCAGTAAGTTTGAAAACATGAGATGAAAACCTTATTACGTCATCCCATTATCCGCGCAATGGGCCTTTTCACTAAATTTTGATTTTGGTAGTAGTGTATAAAGGAACAAAAAATAAAATTTCCTGTGTTTTTACTTTTCTATACTTTTAAGCCGTAACTGAGAAAATAAATAAATAAAAAAACTCCTTGAATAAAAACACGGACTTAAACATACCTACGTCATCGCGCCGGAAGATTGATGCACAGAGGAATGATAGGAATAGCCGAGTCGCTGGCTTAAAATATCAAGAATTCACAAAATCAGCAGCTTGACAGTGTTGCCGATACTCTCAAAAATCATATATTATAGTACCAGTGTAATGGTAATTGACTAGCAATTAGTAGTTATAATATACCAGTTTTCCATTCAATAGCTGCGGAATGAATTATTTTACCAGTATTATGTTTATATTTATTTAAAGTATCCAAATAAAGTTCTAAGAAGAAAGTATATTATTAAGATTATAAAACTTTCTACATATGGCAACATCGGCTTAATTTGCCAATGGCAGTTCGACAGATCAGCATTTACGCGTGTGCGAGGTTAAACGCATGCGCTCTAGCAAGCTTTAAACATATCTACGTCATGAGTCGCGCCTGTTTTGAGTTTTTCAAATTGGTTGAATTTTACCCGGTTTTTACTGTGCTGAAATAAATTAATGTTATGACCTAGCAATAATTTTATTGATGAAAAACACTTATTATAGCACCGACTAAACAATTCAAATGCCAAATATATCAAATTTAAGAATAGTGAAAAGGCCCATTCTTTTATTCGTTAGCCTCGACAGATTATATTGCTATCTTTGTTTTGATAAACTAAACAAGAACAGCTTAAAAATAGAAAACAACCCGCTCAATATTCAGGTAGATGCGGCGTTCAACCTTCAGCTGAATAACTCGGTCCCATGGGTCGAGGCAGATATGAGGTCAGTGAGTTTATATATTTTGTTTATTTATTTTCTCAGTAAATAATTGAAAATTTTAAAAACTGAAACCGTAGAAAATTTTATTTTTTCTTTCTCTATGCGATAGGATAAAAATCAAAATTTAGCGAAAAAGCCCATTCAAGAAAAAATTGCCTGAAGGCATCGCACGAAATTAGGACATTTTTTTAATTGATTGCAAAAAGCAGGCAATTTTTCTAGTAATATTTTCTTTTTAGAAAAAACTAATTTTTTTAAAAATACTCAATGAAATTCTAAATAACTTTTATTTGGCTTATAAAATAATGAAATTTGGTGTGCGAATCCATCATACAAGAACCTTCAAAAAAGTATCATACAATTTTGATGTAAAATTAATAGGGTAGTCAATATTTGGGGGTAGCCAAATTTACATGTGGATTTAATAATAATAATAATAAGTTTATTTAAAATTTAATAATATAATAAATATGTTTATGTCAGTGGCGGCTCGTTAATGAAGGGCTCTGGGGCGCCGCCCTCCCTGCAATTATTTCAAACAGAATCCAAAAATACTTTACTTAAAAAACCAATAAAGCAATCTATGTAAGCAATCCATTAAAATAATTCAAACCAAACATAGCCCTATTCCAGCGGGTAGGTTATACTAAGCGCGGGCATAAACCAAACAGCCCTATTCCAACGGGCAGGTTATACTCATAGACAAGCGAGTTGCGCGCTCTCAATGTTATACGAAGCGCGGGCGGGCGACCGATTATCCGTCCCGATTTAACGCGGCTTCTCGATGAGTTGCCATGACGACAGAGGCGTGACGTCACCTACACATCGCACAACGAGCGGCCACGGATGAGCTCCAATTTTCCGCGCCCAACAACAGCTGTTCACGATGCCACGGTAGAATAATCGATATATTATGTACTCTGACGAGGCGACCTGTCGATGCCGCTAGGCGCTATAATGTTTTGTTTATTTGTTTTGATTTGATTTATTAGTTACGTTATAAAGTTGGAAAATGTCGTGTAATATGAAGGTCAGTGATTTACAGAAGCATGTGTTTAGTTCTCTGAGCTTAAGTGAAAAACTTGATTTAAAAATGCAGGGCGGCCACTAGAAATTGAACGTAGTTGTACAAGTGCAATCAAAATGTTAAAGTAAGGCACAGTTTACGCGTAAGTTTGACAAAGAAATATATAATAAAAAATCCTGGATATGCGGTTGTGAGGACAAAATTTTTTTTTGTTTCGTGTGTCTTCTTTTTGACGGGAATGATAATTGGACTATAAATGGGGTGCAAGACTTAAAACATATTTCAGAGAAAATAAAAAAACATGAAAATAGTGCAAAACATCGTCATAATGTGGTAAGTTTTGAGATGTTGGGACAAACTAATATTTTAACTTGTTTAGGTAGTGCTTATGCTGATAAATTAAAATTCACAACGAGAAAGTTAGAAAAAACAGACACGTACTTTTGAAAATAATAGACATTTTAAATTTTTTTTATTTAAAGCCAGCGCCCCCCTCCCTGACTCGCTCACGAGCCGCCACTGGTTTATGTTGTCTCCTATAAACTCTTAATCCCCTGAAGCTGAGCTTGTTAGGGGCAAATCTTATTTTTTGTTTTAGTATGTAAAATCATAACTCATAAATATGCATTAAAAATCAAGGTTTAAAGTAAAAATGTTAATATATAGTATAAGCGCAGTTCTTTTTGAAGAAATATATTACCTAAGTTTAATAAAATTATTAATTTATAATTTTTAAGTAAAAAATATTACTTATATAAATTATTCAGAACAATATTAAATAATTAATTAAGTAAAGCATTTCTAAAAATATAGTTTTAAATTGTCTGTTTTTAATATCCATGTTTTTATTTCGACTTTAAATTTTTTTAATGAAATCAATTTTTTAATTTTTGTTGGTAAATAAGTAATCGTTTAAATAAAAACATAAATATTTGAAATTTTTTTGTCCTATGGACTTATTTATTTTAGGTTTTATGGTTATTTCATTTTTATGACGTGTATTATGATTATGATTTTTAAATTGTATAAGGTTTTTATTTTTAAATATATACTATATTAAGATGTTATAAAAATGTAAAGTTGTCTTATGTTCAACTTTTTTGTTTCTGAATATAATTCTTTTGAAGGATAAAGATAATCTTTATTGAATATAATTTTTAGAAACCTTTTTTGTAGTATTTCTAATTTTTAACTAAAGTTCTATTTATTCCTCCCCAACCTAAAATTCCGTAATTTAAATGAGTTTTAACTAACGCGTAATATAATATTTTCATGTCTTACATTTAAAAAAAATTTAATGCTTTTAAAAATCGGTAGTAAACTTCTTAATTTTTTAATTAAGTATTCCAACTGAAAATTCCAATTTAATTTACTGTCAAAAATAATTCCTAAATATTGTATTTTATTAACTTTAAAAATTTGAATGTCTTCATTTATTTGAATACTATTCATATTTCGCGATAGGTTATTTAGGTTTAAAGTAAAAGGAATATAATTTGTTTTATTAAAATTAATTGTTAAGAAATTGTTATCAAACCAATTCTTTATAATTTTAAAATCTTTTTTAATTTTATTATTTAAGTTTTCCCAATTTGTATCGGTATAAAAAATTGTAATATCATCTGCAAAACTATGAATTTGTCCATCGCAATTTATACTAAATAAGTCGTTAATATAAATATTAAAAAATAATGGTCGTAAAATTGTTCCTTGAGGAACACCGTACTTAAATACTTTTAGATAGCTTTTATCTTTATCTATTTGAACATAAGTTGGTTTATTTTTCAGATAATTTTTAATTGCTTTCCTCTGAATCCAATATTTTCAAACTTTTTAACAGTAAATTATAACTAACTGTATCAAAGGCTTTTGCTAAATCTAGAAAAATACTAATACAAGGTTTTTTATTATCTAATGCATCATATATTTGTTCTGTTAGATAGCAAATAGCGTTTTGTGTTGATTTTTGATTTCTTATGGCCAGTCTGGCGGTTCACCAAACGAATTTATAAATAATATTACAACAGGTATACAGCTGATAACAATAAACGTAAATCCCTTACCTAGAATAATGGGCAAACTTTTCAGCATACCCTCTTGGTCGACATCAAGAGAAAAGTACTCATTTAACATTGGGCCTTTCTCCGTTAAAATCTCGCAAATTTTTTCGGCTAGTTCCTCCTTCGGTCCATCTTCCTCCGTCCATCCTGTCGGCGGTAAGTCCAGGCCGAATAAGGCCAATTCTTTTATAGAGTGTGGTTCCGGGAATCTTAAAAAAAATAGCTCAATCTATTATCATTTAGTTTTGAAAAATTACAGTCAAACTTCTACTGCTAATTTCGCATATACAGTGTGGTTGTTTAAGTGTGCAAAATATGGGCATTTTTTTTATTACCGATTTCTCAGAAAATTTTATTCTTGATAAAAGTTGGTGCATGTTCGATAATCATATTAGATGCACTTGGAATGGTTGCAAGTCAAACGGCGTACAGGGTAGGCCAAAAAATATAAAACTTGTACAAGAATAAAGTACCCCTATTTCAGAAAATTCAGCAAAATGTTATTAAGAAAAGTTGTTTAGAATTAAAAGTTATGCATAGATTCAAAAACGTGACCTCCTAAAATAAAAAAATATATTTTTAAAAAAAAAATATTTTTTTAAAAAACATCAATAATTTCCCAAGAAATTTTTTTTTTATATTCACCATAAAGACCTTCATAAATTAATCAAAATCAAATCAATGTCACATATCTTTGTTCAAATTCAAGCATATTTGTAAAATTTACTTGAATTTTTAATTGACGTTACTAAGTATCTGATCTCATGTTTCTAAATCAAATCAAAATACACTTTATTGTTATAAGAAGTACATCTTGTTAACAAAGTTTTGGGCCGTATTAAAACTGTTATGGAAATTACAATGTTCACTATATAAAGTAATAAGAATAAGTAATCCAATAAATAGATAAATAAATAAATAGATAATCACACCCTACGAGACAATAAATAGTCATGGTCAATAATTTACACACAAATCAATCTAGACGAAGACAAGCTCAATCTTACAAAAAATCTGGCAAGAATACTAGTCACAGTTTAAAAAAAAACAAGGGAAATGCCTAGATACTATCATTGTAAAATTCCTGGATAGTACCTATAGTAGGGTCTAGTAATTAGTTGCCTTTTTAGTCTTTGCTTAAAAATCCTGTCATCAATTACCTGCCAATAAGCCAGTGGTATATGGTTATAAATTTTGATGCTCTAAAATATCAAGCAATTTTTGGTGAGAGTAGTTTTTGGTATAGGAAGAGGAACATCATTCACAGTACGCATGTTATAGGAGCTGTTAGTAGCATAATTTTTATATTTTTTATGGATAAGGCAGGCCGCTTCCAAGATAAAAATTCCAATCAAAGTTAATATCTTTTCCCTGACAAATAAAGGTTTACAGTGAGTATGACAATTAACACCACACAAGTATCTTAATGCCCTCTTTTGCAAAACCAATGTAGACCCCCAAAATGGACCCTTACTACTAAATCCCCAAAAAGCAATACCATACCTCAAGTGACTCTCAACAAGTGAAAAATAAACCATTCTACCCACACTCTTCCGCAATTCTCTTGATACAACTCTCACTGCGTAAGAACCGGACGCTAGTCTCCCATTTAATGCAAGAATGTGGTCCTGAAACTTAAGTTTGTCGTCGATTTGAACACCCAAGAATTTAGCAACGCCCGAGATCTTAACAAAATTATCTGTCAAAGTTAAGTCAGAAAACGAAAACTTAAAGGTAAGAATACTAGTTTTGCTGATATTAAAACATAATAGATTCGCATCACACCATTGTTTGACGAGCAATAAATCGTTCTGCACTATTAGCCTTAACTCACTTTTCGTGAAATTCACAAATCTCATATAACTATTTCATTTTATGAGAGTGAAACGTCCCCGATTTTGTTGGAATTGATGATCCTTAAAGTTTGGAACTGTTTCTTCGGCAAAGTCTAATACCTTCGCTGTTTTCCACAGCTAGCATCATCAAAAAATAGATAGTTTTGCTTTGGTCTCATCTGCGAGGTAAAAACCGGACTCGACAATTCTTTTATTAAAAAATTCAAATATTAAAAGTAAATAAGGTGACCAAAAAATGAAACCTAATTTATTATTTTACCTGTAACAGTCAAAATTTTGGAAATTATACAAAATCAGCTGATAAAACAACTCCTCCATAATTACTTTGGTGTTGCACAACAAAAGTTGGGTGCCATACTGAATCAGGGCCTGCTTGGGATTAATCGATCCTACAAACACATGTTGGGCAAAGGTTTCTCTCAGTGTACGGTGACAACCTTCTTCGACTGCTTTCCTCAATTTTAGGACGCTTGTTAATTTTGTTTCTACCCTAAAAAGCCCCCAATTAACAATAAATGCAGTGTGTTAATGAATGCCATGTAGATATTTAAAGGAGTGATAGTGGTCCTCAAGATAGAAAAAAATATTCAAAAAGGCTTCAGTTTTAATTTTTTTTTCGGTTTTCTCACAAATTTTTCGAGATAATTATTTCTAATTTGGTACACTTATTAGTTTTGGAATATCTACAAGAAAATGTCAGAATTGTCGGAAGCAGTATACAGACAGGGTGTTATATTTTTTGCGCTATAGACTAGTCGACTCACCTGTACTTTTTTTTTGGAATTCCCTGTATAAATACTGATATCATAATTTGGCTCCCCGTTCTTTACCCATTCTTTTTGGTTCCCTACATTTTTATCGTATCTGTCATCGTTTTCAAGTTACAGTAGACTCCCGATTATCCGAAATGATGATTCGGATAATCGAAATTTCGGATAATGCGGAGATTGAGGAAAATCATCAACTATAGGAAAAGTAACTATATCTATGTACTTTTATAGATGTACATACATACATAATAAATTCTAATACTTATGTATGTACATTGGTATGTATTCATATTCATAAATTCAAAAAAGAGGTAATTAGTACTTGTTTTAATTTTAAAGTCTGTCGATTTTTGGCCGCAACAACAAAACCAACAAAACATTTCTTAGAAATTTCGGATAATACGGAGGGATAGCAAGAATCATTTCGGATAATCCGGTTCATGGGTCGTTTCGGATAATGCGGAGTTCACATAATCGGGTTTCGGATAATCGGGAGTCTACTGTATTTGCAAAAATACTCATCGATGCAAACCAAGTATTTCCGAAGTAACGAAGGAATACTTCTGTTATATTCGAGAGAGTTCGCCAATTCCTGCATATTAGCAGTTCCTATACTTTTTTAGTTTGTGATGTAACGTGAGAATTAAATTGTTAATTAATTAGCAAACTAGATTTTTTTTAATTTTGCGACTTCGACTTAGACGATACTTCATTTGCATCGACGGCTATTTTCGCAAATAACTAGAAAACGATGACACATACCATAAAAATGTATGGAGCCAAAAAGAATGAGAAAAGAACGGGGAGCCGAATCATGATATCACTATTTATACAGGGTATTCAAAAAAAAAGTACAGGACTGTAATACTTAGTCGGTTGTTGACCGCATGTTTATAAGTATTTTCTTCCTATCTTGAGGAGCACGATCACTCCATTAAACAAGTACGTTACATTCATTAACACCCTGTATATCTTGAAATAAATTTTACAGCGCGAGCTTACCTCGTAATTTTTTTAATTAAATGTTTACTCAAGGGCCTCTCACATTTTTTTGCTTCCTGAGACGCGGAGAAATATTCCTTTGTGGTTTCTCGTTTTTCTCCCTCTTCTTCAACGTTATTTTTAACTAATTCAGTAGTTTCTAACTCCACGACATTATTTTCATTATATTTATAACTTTTAGCTTCTAAATTTGCATCCTTATCAATTTCGTTATCACAAATCCGTTTTTTCTTGTGTGGAGATTCTATATTATCACATATCACTCTGTCAGTGTTTGAGATATCGTTTTTTGTTACAGTATTCAAATCTGGAAACAAAAAAACATTTTATTTCGTGAAAAAGGCCCTCTATCTTACTTATTTAAAAAATTGTATGCTTGTGGTAAATTCGTATTCGTTATATAGAATATATACCTTCTATAATGTTAATATTATCGTTGGTTTTTTCTAAACATTTATTTTCAAACTTTTCTTGGTCTTTTAGGAACTGTTCATGATGTTTTTGATATTCTTCTTCTGTGAGAGAAGCATTCATGTCTGTTTTTTCGTTTTTATTTTTATGGGAGTTTTTATTCTTGTCTTCGTCAATATTAAAAAATTTATCCAGTTTTTGTATTTTTGAATCTGTTCTGACCTAAATAAAATAATTAATGAAAATTCTCGGAAAAAAAAATAGAATGCCTAATCCCCATAAGATCTGTGGTATTAAAATCGCATTTCTAGGCTGAGCTGTCGGAGGATAAATTTTTTCCCTAGAAAAAAATTGGCAACCATTTGAACTTGTACTAACGCCAACCAAAAACACGAGTCTCGTCGAACCACGACGAGCCAATTCAATCTTATTGTTATTAACTTGTTTTCGCGTTTATTAATTTTATTGAACAATTTGTTGTTATTTTTGTCATATATAAACTTTTAAAACAATAGGTATTAATACTGCCACTGCTGTGTTCAGTGCATAATTGTTTGAATAGGGAGAAAAGTGCGGCAGAGCATATCTCTTTCATCAGATAATAAATCTCAACAGGTGCATCGTTTTATTAAGATACAGGGTGTCCGGAAATGATGAGCAAAAAATTTAGGGGATAATTCTAGACCGAAAATAAATGCTATAACTTCCTATAATATTTTTTCGAAAATTGATTATTAACGGATTTACAAGGTGTTAAAGTTAAATTTTATTTGCAGTTTTTTTTTGCAATACCTTTTGCCACGCTCATAATATTTTGACGAAATTTCGTATATGGGGGTTTTCGGGAAATTTGCCCACCGTTTTCTGCATTTTGCAGAGGGCGCCACATAGGAGCCTATACTTTAATTTGAATGGTCCCAACTTTTTTGTCCTACACTGTATGCGCATTTTGACTGAATATGTTTATTCTTCTAACCTTTTGACATAAAAAAAGTATACTACTTTTGTTTCGATAAATCTAACCGTTTTATATGTACAGTATCTTTATTTTGAGATATATCGTTAATTATTTTTAAAATAAGCTGGATATACAGGGTGTCCGGAAAATACGTGTACAACGTTTGACGACAGAATCCTGACGTCAAAATAGGTCGATCTAAGCCGACTTAGTTATATCCAAAATTGTCTCGTTTAGCCGGTAGAGGGTGTAAAAAATTTGTAAAAATATTGGTTTTTCCTAAATTACGTGAAAACCTGCTAATCGATTTTAATGATTTTTAGTATGTAGACTAATACTATAAAATGACGTTTTCTAGTAGTATAGTCACCGGCTGTAAATAAGTGGAAGTGTTATAAAAGTGATATAATACGTCAACATTTCTCCTCATTTTTTATATGAACGGCGTTATGACAACCCAGATATTTTTGTAGAGCGACTGGATGTATTTGGAAGCTATTTTACCTCTTTAATATTTTTCGTTAAATGAGCTGTTTTGCCAGAAGAAAATATTTACAATTACCTGCATACATCAATTATTAACAATAAAAATAAAACAAAGTACAACAAAGTTGAAAGTATGTATTGTAAGAAACTAAGTAAAACAAAAACATTACTTAAGCAAATGTGTAAAATGACCGCCATCTTGCTGAATACACTTATTAACACTCCTTAAAAAATGATATTGGACCCTATCTAATGTATCGGGGTTATTAAAATGGTTGCCTGCATTTAAAATCCGCTGCAATAAATCATCGCGTGTTTACCGGAGTCTTGTAAACTTCTGTTTTAATAGCGCCCCACAAAAAGAAGTCACACATATTTAACTCCCCTTCCAATCCATCGGTTGGGATATTGATGATGTAAGTATTGCCGAACGGCAACGGAAAAATGGGGCGGGGCACCATCATGCATATACCACATTTCCCTCCGAAGTAAAAGGGGCAAATTGTCCAGAAGAATTGGTAATGTGTCTTGCAAAAAATTTAAATAAATATTTCCATCTAACCTGTCTGGAATAACAATGGGACCAATAAGGTAGCGCTCAATAATACCTGCCCAAATATTTAATTTAAATTGATGCTGATGATGTGCAACGTTAATGGCATGTGGATTTTCATCGGAATAAATATGTTCGTTGTGCAGATTGGTTACTCCAGATCTTGTAAAGCACGCCTCGTCAGTAAACATAATTGTTCTACAAAAATTTGGATCACGGATCCTTTTGTTTCTAATAATTTGACAAAATGTGCCGCATGGGGGGATCAGTCGGTAAAAGTTCCTGGACTTTTTGCACGTGATAAGGATATGTAACAACTGTTCTTTTAAAACCTCATTGACAATCGTTTTAGGAATATGTAACTCACGTTCTAAGCGACGGGTACTGGTACTTGGTTCTTCTTCAACTCTTTAAAGAATCATCTCTTCTGTTTCCACAGTTCGAGTTGTTCGCATACGACCCCTGCCTTTAAAGTTTTTCTCAAAGCTGCCCGTTTCCCGAAGATGACGCTCGATATTGGCAAATATTTGGTGGTTTGGTATTCGACAGTTAGAAAACCTCTCCATGTATACCCTAACACTCTGACGCCCATTTCCTTGACAAAACCCGTCGTATACCAGGAGCATGTCAACCTTCTCAGAGTTCGTATAATTTTCAATTTTTAATGGTAAAATGAACTTGTAATTCAAGAATGTTGATCGTATACTTGAGTAAATTTCGTAGACTGGTGACAATTTGTCAGTAATTGATAGATTATTAAATGCCATAGCAACAAGGTCACTTAAAAAATTATTGTTACAGGTAATTTGATTTTAATATTATTATTAATAATACTAAATATTGTAAATATTTTCTTCTGGCAAAACAGGTCATTCAACGAAAAATATTAAAGAGGTAAAATAGCTTCCAAATACATCCAGTCACTCTACAAAAATATCTGGTTTGTCATAACGCCGTTCATATAAAAAATGAGGAGAAATGTTGACGTATTATATCACTTTTATAACACTTCCACTTATTTACAGCCGGTGACTATACTACTAGAAAACGTCATTTTATAGTATTAGTCTACATACTAAAAATCATTAAAATCGATTAGCAGGTTTTCACGTAATTTAGGAAAAACCAATATTTTTACAAATTTTTGACGCCCTCTACCGGCTAAACGAGACAATTTTGGATATAACTAAGTCGGCTTAGATCGACCTATTTTGACGTCAGGAGTCTGTCGTCAAACGTTGTACACGTATTTTCCGGACACCCTGTATATTATAGTTTAAAAATATGCTGGTTTAAAAAGTGTGTTGTTTTCTTGCAAAAACCAAATCTATATTTTGTTAGCTAGTCCAAAACTATAAAACAACAATAAATACCACATATTTTGGAGATTCTCCAGCCTTTGTACTTATATCCTTATCCTTTAATGTTTCCCTTGTTTCAAATTGCAAATTCGGTAGTTTTGCCTAAAAAAAACCAATGAAAAATATAATCGCTATATTATAAGAATATAAAAGGTGAATGGCCAATGGAAAGACCTCAGAAACTCTAAACTTTACTAAAAATATCATAATTTTATGTTTTGTTATTTTTCATTGCCTACACCGAAAGTTCGTTTCTAATTGGCTTTACGATGAATCACTCTAGACAAAACAGCAAAAAAAGATAAAAGTAACAAGCAATACCTGAGTATAAAACACTCTGGAATTATTTGATCCCAGTAATTTCTGCTCCAAAGCAGTTGTAATGCATTCAACAATCTGACTCTCATTTAAAAAATGAACTTCATGTTTTGTCGGGTGTACATTGACGTCAATATTATTTGGATCCAGTTCCAAGCTTAAATATACAAATGGATGGCTGTTTTTTGGTAAGTATGTTTGATATACTGTGTCTATACACTTCTTCAAACCTACAATCATGATTTATTTTGTAGAATGGGTGCAGTATAAAATTTTAAAAAATAACTTTAAAGTTAGGTAATAACATTTAAATAATACAATGATTAAGTTGACTTTTGTACTTACTAGGGCAATCAACCAACCTATGGTTTATGAATAGCAAAAACTGAAATTTTTTTGTGGAATAGTTGACCTTTGTCATATATCCTTTTGCTCGAAACTGTAGATTATCGCTTTCTAATTGAAATTCAACTAACTCCCTAAAAATTTAAAATACCTTGGTACTCATTTTATAATATTTTAATATACACTCAGCACCCAGTTAAGTAACTATATCAGTTTTTTTGTAATTCTCTTAGATCTCAAATATCCAAATCAAATTTTTCTATTAAAAATTACCTAGCTATGGAACTTCCATAAATAAGCCTAATATTTTCAACATGAGTGGAGTTCACTGGAGTCCTTATATCATTGTTTCCGCCATGCTTCTTCAAGGCAAACCCTATACAAAAAAAAATGCAAAAATTTAAGGAACAATTTCTAAACAATTGATCAGATTTGGATAAGTAATTATACTGTTATACCACCCCAAAACTGGGATGATGAATTTTGGGGAATGGATTACGAATTTCAAAACATTTTTAGATGTACCTTTCTAAAGTGCCTGTTAGTACAGATTAGGTCATGTTTTATGCAGTCTGCTACTTTTCCCCCTGATTTTCCAACATGACAAAAAAATCATTTTGCAAACTAAACACAACTGATGCACAACCATCATGCTAAATGCTGGAACATGGAGGACTAGGTTTTTAAAATTAATATTTTGAAACAAGTTTTTTTCTCGGTTTTTTTTAAGGAAAAAAAAATTTGCCCCTTCCTATAATTTCTAACTTTATAGAAGTTTAAATAACATTTTCGGCCTTAGCACAGTACTAAAGCTTGTAAAGAGCTTAGGCGTCTTCACCTACAGAAATGATGATAACAGGCGTGCACTCATGAAAAGGCCATGTATAGGAGACAAGCAAGAGACGAAGTTTTCTTTCTGCGTACATGGAGAATGAAAAGCTAGGAGCAAAGAAAAAGCCATAATATTTTATGTTTTATTGGATGAGACATGGATTTTCTCAAACGTCATACCTAATAAATTTTTTCGGCAACCGTCCGGGAGGTACCCACTTCCCGGACGCTTTTCCTTTGAGAAAGTAGCATTTCTCCGGCCTAGTCCGGGAAGTACGTGCCTAGTCCGGGAAGAATCACATCAATATTAGCAATTGCTCGAATTTTAATATAAATATTAATATAAATAAGAATTAGAAAGTTTTTGTTAGTAAGTACCTATCTTCTGTTCGAATTTCAATATTTAATACGAATAAGAATTAAAATGTTCGAAATTTTGTTCTACAAAGAAATATAATAAAGCAATGTGTCTCATTGATTTGTTATTCTACACGGTTGCCAAAAAAATTGTGTACGCAACACGTCCGAAAACAGTTTTTTTGGACTCGCAGACTTCCAGGACTAGCCTACGGCTCGTCCTAGAATTTTGTCGACTCGTTCAAAAAAACAGTATTTTCCGGACTTGCAACGTAAATTATTATTGTTTCTTGTTTTTTAGTACACTTTTTGTATTTATCCTCCAATAGGTTGCTACGAATTTCCTAGGAAGTATCTTTATCCTTCTTCTTACCCTCAAAAACATAACTACACCAAATTTGTTTCATGTCAGCTTAACATCAAATCATCGCCAATTTTATAAAGTAAATATTTACTTAGATCACCCTGTATCTCCTTAACCGTATAAGAAAGGAAATTAAATGACATATTTTTAAGTCCACTATCTCCTGTTGCTGTATAGCCGTTTGGTTACGGGACACCTTATATATACAGGGTGGTTGTTTAGTGCGAGGAAGTCCAATATTTCCGTTGTTCTTAGAAATATCAAAATTTATTAAATACAAAGGTTCTAGGATAATCAAAAGCGCACATTTTAAAAATATTTTTGGTTATACAGGATGCACCAAAAAAGCGGGGCATCATGAATGTTTTTTTTTAAATGGTACCACCCATTTCTTTTTGTCTCATTGAATTCGGCATAAAATTGTACATAAGATACGCTATTTTATTTTGGTGATTTATACAACGTTGCCAGATTATTCAATGTTTCCTAAAATTTTCGCGGAAAACATCATATCAATGATGATTTTTAAAATCATATTACTAATCTGAACTAAAAAAGAAAATTTTATATTTTATAAATACCTACATATTTTTGCTTTTTATAAAAAATACTGAAAGAAATAAATGTTATTTTCTTCTTTTTCTTTAGTTTTATAATGTTTTCACATTCTTATTTTGGTAGGTACGGGTCTGACAATGTTTTATTTTATAAATAATAAAATTAGTACCTAGGTACGCTATATTTTTACAAAATATTAAGACTCCCTTACAAAATTTAAAAGATGGCGAAGGTAAAAGAACTTGGTCCGGTTCTGTTTATGTAGCCAACCGGTTAACATAAAATATACCAGACTTCAACAGGGTGCCATTAATGACACGTGATGCGGCGAGTTCTTCCATGAATTTAACTTTATATTTATAGCTTTCAAAGAAAAACAAAAACATCCGCATCTAACAAAATATTTATGTTGTCATATTTTAACATTTGCTATTTGAAAGCGATTTGAATATAAAAACATGTATTTGCTGGTTTACTAATACATTTTGGTATAACAATTTATTATTATTATATTTATTATTATTTTAGTTTCTTACCAACTGAAGCATTGTGTACAGAATACTTGCTAACCACATCTGAAATTTTTTGATACTCCTCAGCGGGCGACCTTAATGCTTTTTTCCTGACATTCATGTTGTAAAAAAGATCTTCCACTGTTATAATAGTTCCCTGATTACCAGCCAGAGGTTTTGGGGGAAGTTTAAGTTTGCTGTCACAATAATCTGCTCTAAAAAATTAATATTTAAGACTTATTTATAGAATAGGATCACTTATGAGAAACAGTGAAACAGAACATTTTCATTTATAAAAAATTACTTACTGGTAAGCACATATATCATTTTTGGTTTTTGAAATGATTGATAAATGTGCTACATGTGAGATACTAGCCAATGCTTCCCCTCTAAACCCGTATGTCACAATTTTCTGTAAATCCTCAAATTCACGTAGCTTTGAGGTAGTAAATCGCTCACAAACAATTCCAAAATCATCTTTGCGGATGCCAGTACCATTATCTTGAATCTGCAAAAATTAGACTTATGTTTATGCAAATATTTTAGATTCCTTTTGCTTTTTTTAAAAGCAAATCAAAGAAAAATCTTTGATAAAGGAAAACTTCTTATCAAGGTTGGCAGGATATATATCTATCCGTAATAAATATCCTGATATATATATATATACAGTGTGGTTGTTTAAGTGTGCAATATATGGGAATTTTTTTTATTACCGATTTTTCAGAAAATTTTATTCTTGATAAAAGTTGGTGCATGTTCGATAATCATATTAGGGGCACTTGGAATGGTTGCAAGTCAAACGGCGTAGGGTAGGCCAAAAAATATAAAACTTGTACAAAAATAAAGTACCCCTATTTCAGAAAATTCAGCAAAATGTTATTAAGAAAAGTTATTTAGAATTTAAAGTTATGCATAGCTTCAAAAACGTGACCTCCTAAAATAAAAAAAATATATTTTTTTAAAAAACACTAATAATTTCCCAAAGAATTTTTTTTTATATTCAGCATAAATAACTTCATAAATTAATCAAAATCAAATCAATTTCACATATCTTTGTTCAAATTCAAGCATATTTGTAAAATTAACTTGGATTTTTAATTTATTAAGGCATCACAAACTTCATATTTGTTGCAACGATATTAAACACAATTTTAAAATACCCTAAAAATTCTTTTTAACAAGATAAAACATTAGTAATGATAATATGCTAATTAAAAACTATCAAAGTGCAAAATTTTTATTTAAAATGTTTATTAAAAAACTTTATTCTTGTACAAGTTTTATATTTTTTGGCCTACCCTGTACGCCGTTTGACTTTCAACCATTCCAAGTGCACCTAATATGATTATCGAACATACACCAACTTTTATCAAGAATACAATTTTCTGAGAAATCGGTAATAAAAAAAATGCCCATATGTTGCACACTTAAACAACCACACTATACCTATAAATATATCTTGATAAATATCATGATATTTATGCAACGATATTTATCCTGATATATCAATATTTTTTTTTCTAAAATTCTATTCATCAGTATAAAAAATTGCCCCGCTGCCGCTGAGCCGGCAACAGCGTATTATGCTGCTTACAATGCGGTGATTCCCCATCTTTCCAAGACGTTGACCTCCTGTTGTTCTTTGCCGCGTGGCATTTTTATTTAGTTCCGATTTCTGATTGAACGGAGCAATATTTTGCTGTTTGTTTTATGAAATAAAAATTTTACAATGCCAAAAATTAAAAATCCAGTTTGGGTTCATTTTGATTTAATTAACAAGCCCAGTAATTCTGGGTTTTAAGTTGAACCATAGTTAAAAGCAAAAATATATGATGTGCTAAAAATGTTTTAAATCGGCTGTGAAGGCGTTTTTGCTGGAAAAAGCCTACTATACAGTGACCGAATTTTTTGACGATCGTTTTTAATAATTTTTGTAGGTCTTGTTTAAGTTTTAGCACTTTAAAATTAGTATTGACTTTGTTGTAATGTATATTTCTTTTTTACTGATTATTATTGTTATTATATATTTGCTTTTTGGTAGATATGTTTAAGTGTACTTATGTATTTTGTAATTTATTTGTTCACATGTTTATATTTATTTTTATTTATTGTTAATGTAAGGACACACTTTGTCAATAAGAATGTAATTTTCTTTGGACAATAAAGTATATTGATTGATTGCTCATATTCATAAACTTGTATTTCTTACCTACATTTTACATTTCTAACATAGGAGTACTAAAAAAACTTGTTATTGTGATAGCAGCTATCATTGAATAGAATTGAAATAAAAATTTTCAAGTTTATAACATGTTTACATTAAATTAAGTGATTTTGAATTTTTAAAATATATCTTTACAGAAAACAGATTAAATAATTTAAAAACAATTAAAAATATAAATAAATATCCAAATTTGGATATATTTCGATATATTATATCGGATATTTGGATATTTATATAAATATCATGATATTTGCCAACCCTGCTTCTTATAATCTTATAGTGGGTTACAAAATTTAAATCAGTTGTGAGATTATTTGGCTGGAAAAGGCCTACTATACAGTTTACGAATTTTATAATTATTGTTTTTAATTGTATTTTATACTATGTATACTTACCTATTTCCAAGCACATGCAACTTAAAAATCAAATAAGTTAGTCAAACTAAATATTTGAGAGGGGAGCGTATTTCGACATATACATATGAGATGGGAGACTCATATTCAGTACCTTAGTAATAAAGTTCAAAAACTAGTATATAAATTTTATCAACAAAAGTTACCCAACTGGCCTTTTATATACTGAAGCAAGGGTCTTAAGGTTGAATCAAATGTACATCAGAGAGATAGTCAGGATGTTCTCAAAGAACAATAACTATTTGAACAAAAATACTCATGGTAAAACCAAACAAGCATCAAATAAAGACGCGATAGTATTGAGGGATATTCTGAATGAGGAAATAAACTAATTATGAAGTTACATATTTAAACAAGAGTTTAAATTACCTATATCAATGTAAATTATTCCAAATGCACTCACAGACTACTAGTCCATTGTGCATTTCACTATCCTAAGTAAACATATAGGTACTGTAAGTGTAAAATACTGTAAAGAAATGAAATAAATAAAATTTAACCATACCACCATGTCTTCAGACAATATTAGTCTTCTTAAAAAAACGATGTGCTTTTTAGTCTGTACTTTGCGTGTATTTCATTTATTTTTATAGTACTATTTAATTAACAGTCTTGGTGTACTGTGTAGGTAAGTACCTACATGTTTTGTTTTATTTATTGAAATTTGTTTAGGACCTTTAGATTGTATTGTGCTGATCGTATTGGCAAAAATAATGATTTTACTCTGTTAACAAAACTATTGTTCTTTAGACAATAAAGTACTTTTGAGTTTGGTAGTATGATAAATATAGAGGGGCAACTTAACCGCGACAAGGGGGAGCAGAAAATTTTTGCTGAGCCGAGTTAAATTTTTGAAAGAAACACTCAACTGGCTTTGCTTTGTTATTACAAAGTAACTAAAACAAATTCGGTTATTATTATTATTGCCAGTAGATTTAGGCCAGGATCTAGACACTAACTAAGCTCTCACATTTGATGCTGACCTACCTCAACACGGCGGCCGGCCCGCATCGTCATTCTCTCATCTACGCGCGTTAACGGTCTTCGACCCTACTCGCCCGTACGCCTCACCCGAATGCTGAGGCAATCTAGTTAATGTATAGATATTGTGTTCATCAGGTGTCTGCTTTTTACAACGATTAGAGATATTTGCTGGTAATTTTACTTACTTGAAGTAACCTAAGACCCCCATTTTTAACAGTTATCTGGATATTAGTAGCATTAGCGTCCAAACAGTTTTCGATAAGTTCCTTTAATGCATTGGCGGGCCTCTGTATTACTTCTCCCGCTGCAATCCTATTTATTACTTCTTGTTCTAGCTTTTTTATAGGTTTAGGTTCCAATGCCATTATTTATAAAAACTCTTAGTGTAAATTATTTTAGTTCTATTAGTTTTATTATTCCATAATTTTAAACCTGTGCTTGTTTTTATTTGGGTTTAACGTTTAACGCACAGGGTTTTTAAAATTTTAAAAATTTAACATAACATAACCTCTACAAACACAAAATCAAAATAGACCGCCACACAGTGACACAGAAGAATATGAATATACCAAAGAAAATTTATAGGGGTTTGTTCGGAATATACGCCGAGTTACTCTAGAAACCACAAACAAAGTTAGATACTTGGTGCTTGTCGTTCCTTAGCTTTAACTCTCCCCGTCCCTTGTTGGCTTCTTTTTCGCTCCATTGCCTTCTATTTTGAGAAGTAGACAAAGACAGATATTCCGGCGCCCTAGAATTGCCGTTTTGAGGGATCCCTCGATTGGAACTTAGGAGGATTAGCGACGCCCGCCTTGCTTGTCAAACTGACAATTCAATAACACAGAACTCAAACAAAGTTCAATAATAAACCAGCTGTAAAAATCTTGTCAATTTGACTGTGATTAATGAACCCCTCATCAATTAACCACACCTCTAAAATACCCTTAGCCAGGGCTGCAAACACTGTCTTTGTTTTCGTAGACGGCCATGTGATAAAAAAATTATGCGAGTATTCTTCTTTGTGCATGAACACAGAGGAATAATCGACTAGCATAAATTAAACAACTACAGCTCTTAAATTATTCACGGCGCTTGCTGCAATGCATCGTAAAACTATTAGCAACAATCCTACTTTGTGTCAAACTGGTTGGTTGAAAAATATTCAAACCAAATTTAATCCTTTGTGTTCTGTGTTCTGTGCATGACTCACTCTCAGTAGGGGTGGGAAAAAGCGTGATTTTCCTGTCACAGCTCCAAGCTGTGACAGCTCCATGTCTGAACCTGTGACTTGAACCTGTGACTTTGTCACAGCTCCGGACTTGCAATTTGCAGGGATGCTGGCTGCGAAAGCACAAACGAACGGCAGCGTACCAGCGCGGTAGCGGTTTCACACTTATTTATATTCCGCTCCGCCAACAAGCTCCTTCTGCGCTTCGACACAGCACGTGATTTATATTTTATAGAAGCGGCGGCGGCGACGCTCAAATGAATTCTCCGAATTACTTTTTGAACGAGTTCCGCGAATTGTTTATTTTTCTTTTATTAAATTGGTATTTTCTATTTTATTATAATATAATACGGTGTGGTACTCCTACCGATTCCAATTCCGGCATTTCCAGCGTTTCGGCAGGACCTGTTTTTACGCTCGCGTCGCTCACTCACTTCCAGTCCAGTTTCTACCGCACCGTTAGGTCTTTTTTATGCCGCACCGTCGGGTCCGCGAACCTTATATCCAGCGCGGTCACGTGAGTCACGTCGTCGCAGGTTCTTTAGTCGAAGCGGTAGCCGCAGCGCGCACCTGCCGGTCCGCGAACCTCATATCTAGCGCTGTCACGTCGTCACAGCTCCTTTAGTCGAAGCGGAACTGGTCGCGACTGTGACAGGCCCGGAGCTGTGACAAAATCACAGGTCGTGAAATCACACCACACCCCTAACTCTCAGTGCTCCTCTTGTTTGGGGAAACACCTCCAAATCGCTTCAGTTTCTCTTTTTCCAAATAAAATGAACAAGGATATGATTATCCTTGACTACATTATGTAAAAATAAACATTTAAACACAAGTTTGCCAGCGCCCAACGACGGCAGGTTTTTATGTAAAATATGGCTGATTTTGATTATTTTTTGTCAATATGATAAGCAAAGTTGAATATGAAATTTTATCTTTTCCCTTTGATATCGTAATTAAAAAAAGTGGCAGATAAATGATAAGATAAATTCATCTTAGTTTTTTAGTGATTTGTTGGCAGTAGTAATTTGTTAAAAATGTCTGAAAATGATACAATTCCAGAAGCCGAGTTTAAAGACCTAAAAAATCGAATGAAATTAATATCTGAAGCAGATCCTTCGCAATATCACAATGACTTCTCTCTAAGAAGGTATTTAAAAGCATTTAAGACTACTGACAATGCCTTTCAAGCTATTTTAAAGACAAACAAATGGAGAAAGGAATATGGTGTTGCCGAATTAACTCCAGACCATCCAATAGTAAAAAAAAATTTAGATACAAACAAATCAAGAGTTTTAAGACATCGAGACATGTATGGGCGACCTGTAATTTATATTCCTGCAAAAAATCATAATGCCAGTGACCGGGACATTGATGAACTTACTAAGTTTATCGTGTACTGTCTGGAAGATGCATGTAAGAGATGCTTTGAAGAAGTTATTGACAATTTGTGCATAGTTTTTGACCTAAAAGACTTTGGCCTAAATTGCATGGATTATCAATTGATCAAAAACCTTATATGGCTTTTAAGTAGGCACTATCCAGAAAGATTGGGAGTTTGTCTGGTCATAAACTCACCGACAATATTTTCTGGTTGTTGGGCAGTTATTAAAGGTTGGTTGGATGAGAAAACGGCAGGAAAAGTAACTTTTGTCAATTCGGAAGCTGATCTTTGCACTTATGTGATACCAGATATCTTGCCTACGGATATGTAATAAATATAAGTTTAAAATGTCAACAGTTAAATTAAATTTTGTGTTTTTAATATCCTCTGCAATATATTTTTAAAGTTTAATGTATCGAATTTATTAAGATTTACTTTATTCACCACAAGTGGGTGCAGACTTTCAGTTTTTTTTAAATATATTTTTTTCAATTTTTTGGTGTACCTACCTACTGCAAACTAACTGCTTTAACTTACTTACCAACTGCTTATTATAGGACGGACTACCTCATTTTTATGTTATACTTACCACACACCCATTTTATTTCTAGTAACGGCCAGATAATTATTATTAATTATTGCATTTTAATTAGGTACTTTAGTTTGTGCCATTTAGAGATCTGCCAAAGGCCCTAAGCCTTGATCATACTTTGAACAGAAAAATTAAATTGCCAATTAGGTGTTACAGATATTACAAAGTATGGTACCTATATTGATACAATTATTATCAAATTACTGCTGGAGGCATTTTTCGAATATTTTCTGTAATACCTAGTAATTTTAAACAAATGTAGCCATATTATACCTAGGTAATTCATTTACGTGTCATTCAAAACTTTCTGTGTCAGTTTATTGTTGTGCTGGCCTGGTAAACTTTACCTTGAAAGGCATAGAACGTTACCAATAGTAACTTCCTGTTGTAGAGGGTGTCTTATGCGGTACAAGATAAATTTTTTTCTAACTAGCCTGTTGTAAATATCAAGCTAACACATAGAGAGGGGGTTTATATAATTATTTGTTATTGGTTTAAAGTTTATCATTTAAGGTATTCCAATTGCCAAACATAGCAAAAGAGGCAAATTAAACGACATGTTGGATTGTATACAATATCAATATCCCTTTGTGGAACACTTTAAACAACTCTATTTTCTCATTTGAAGCCTGCTGACAGCTATATATATATATCTAATTATGAATGTTATTATTGTTTTTTATAATTCAGAGCTGTTCCAAATTTTTTAATACACTTTTATTGTAATGCATAAAATAACTTACTATTTTAAAATTTGTACAACTTAAATTAATAATATAGAACTGTTTTTAAATTTTAATAGTCAATTGCCACTTGGACGCAGTTATGCAGAAACCTACCAACCCACAATTCGTCAAATAGGGAACTTTCCAAATTTTTTTTTTTTCCAATAATATGATTTAGTTAGGCCTGAAAAAAGTATTCCCCAATTATTACTCCTTAAAAATCAAAAATAACTTGGTAAAAATTCTTTAAAGTTTCGCGCGTGTCGAAAGCATTTTAAACGATCTCTAGAGCGCGCGAAGCCCGATGACGTCAGGGGTATGACTTTTGGTCATCCATCATCCTGACAGGTGCCGAGCGACCCAATTTGCATTTGGATTTCGTGTGTTATTGTATTGTTGTTTTAAGGTCGTGTCGCTTGACGCGTGAATGTCAAATCTGACAAATCATCAAATTTATTGAAAACCTATAACCTATTTCGTGGATGTCACACACAAATCTGACAAATGATACCCCTTGACGTCACGACTACTAGCAGCGCGTTTTTACCCGCTTTGGAATAATTTGAATTTTGAGGCATTTTTAAATCTTTCTAGCGGTCTTTTGGGACGAAATATGTTGTTTTTTTTGCTGCCATATGTTTTATGACAATATGTACTTATGATTTATAGAATTTTTCCCCATTTAAAATTTTTGTCAAGTTCCCTGTTGAAACCAAGCTCATAAGCAATATCTAAATGCCAAATATTTTGAATTGCCAACCTACCAACTAAATATCATAACCCTTATTCTATTAACCAACCTATTTTCCTAACTTCCATTGGAATGAGTTTTTGCAGAAAAATCCTAACCCACTTGGTCGACCACAATACTAATTTAATGCGACCAAGTGGGTTGGTTGCTATCTTCTATTATGCATTGAAGAAGATGTGGATGGATATAACATAGCTACTCTTGATTTTAAAGTTAAAGATGTTTTCTTTTTGGATACATTTCTTCAATAAATTATTTTTCTTTTGTATAAACCTTTTTAATTTTATTTATTCTGATCAATACGCAATATTGCAGAATACAACCAACCCCCAAAAATATGGCTATATTTTCAAAAATAATATACCAATTATTTTTTTTGCAGTTTGAGATTGTTGAAAATGGTTGGTTTTACTAGATAAAAAATAAAAAGTAACTTTTTTCTTTATAACAATACATTACATTTTATCTATAATGGTTGAAAATAATATAATATCGATTTTCTCGAAACTTGCTTTTGTTGTTGGAAGCTTTCTGCATAACTACGTCCACTTCCTTTAAGCCAACAATTTACCCACTAAGATTTTTATATGATCATAATAATGATAAAGATTGATTGAATTACTGATAATAATCAATTTAATTATTGGTACCCAAATGATTTATAGCTAAGAGTTTAATAAATGAAAAACACTGTGTAAAGTACCTATTAAAAATAAAAGCACACTGTAAAATATTTGTTAGTTTCTTTTATTTTTTTCTTCCAATCGGTATCTTCTTTTATTGTGGAAAACCAAAGGAAACTTAACATCACAAAAATTATACCATATTCGTACATATAGAAATGTATGTAAATAATTTTCTTGATAACAAATCACTTAAAATATCTACATACGTACCACTTAAAAGTATAATAAATAAAATGAGTGAAATATTTAGTATGTGGAAGATAAATATTATAATTATTTATGTTCCTTGGTTCACCTAATTTATTAAATAAGGAGGTATGTTCAGACCAACGAAGATAGAGCAACCATCTCATTCATAAACGTACTTTTGCTCAAAAGCCTACAACTCGCTTTTCATAGAAGACAGTATATCATGACATGTATATTAACAGAACTTTTCTTCCTGGGAAGGGTAGAGCCACACGTCTGCGTAGCTAGGATTATATTTTACGACTATCATTTATAAACGAAAAAAAAAATACCACAATATGTATTATAATTTTTTTTACCATTTATTTCGGAGAAACATTAGTGACGCTCATTCAAAAAGTATTTTTCTCAAATTTTGACCATTTACAGGGTGTCGCATCTAAAATTTAATATATTTTTAAAGATAAAAGAGGGAAACTCGAAATTCCTGTTGTGGAATGAGATAATATTGTGCTCGATAATGAATTGTCGGAAAATGGAATTTTAAATACATGGAAGTGGAAAAGTAATAATTTTTGATCTTTATTAACAAATTTATACTTTACACTTATATTAGGCCTCTTTGAGAAAAACGGACAAATCCTTCCAATTTATCAACAAATTTTAAAAAACTTTATTTTTTAAATGCGATGCTAAGTTGCTATTTTATTCAATTGATAGGCTAGAATATTTCCTATTTGTCCACCTAAGGTGGTCCTACACCTAACTAGAATAGTTTTAAACGTATTTACGGTTTTTCCCAGAATCCCCCAAATATCAAAGAAAACACTTAGTATTGATTTTTGGCAATTAAGAAGGCCACGATAAACAAAGTATTAATTGACAATGACACGCGTCTATCATACAATTACAACAATTTTTTGTCAGAAACGGATAAAGTAGGATAAAAAAAATGTTGATAAAAGTTATTTGAAATAAAGAAAAGAACACAAAAAAGTATTATAAACGGTGCTCCATTTAAAATAGGCAAGTTTGAGACAACTTCCGGTATAATAAACTGAAAGATGCATATTACGGTCGCTGTTACATCATTATTGGAGGATAGTGTCTTCGAAAATCCCATTATCCAAAGTCGCAAGATAAAAATCGCATTACATACTTCCAAAAATATTCTAATGGACAGTCACTGTGAGACACCCTGTACATATCGTCGGCTTGGAGCAAACATTTATTAAGTCAGAGCATGAAGTTTCGAGAAAATGCCATTTAAAAAATTACTTAGACATTTGTCGTTTAAATCCAAATAATGAAACAAATATTTAAGTTTGGATTATACACGTAGGGAAAATGTTTGTCCGTCCATCTCTTAGTAATAAGTTAGAATAGTACAAATATGAAGTATCGCAAAGCAAACAGAGGTAGGTAGATTATCTTTCCCCGCTCCATCGTATTGCATCTCGCTCATGGCAGTCGCTGGTGACACGCAACGCCGCTTATTCGATTATATTAATATCAAATAAATATTCATTCATTCTTTCGTACGTTGCCGCCTGAATGAAAGGATCAGGATCAAGCAAAACGCATCGAGCCAGCCAGATCCGATGCGATGGAGTGGGGGAAACATAATCTACCTATTTCTGTTTACTTTGCGATACTTCATATTTGTACTATTCTAACTTATTACTAAGCGATGGGCGTGGAATATTCCGAACATACCCTAATGTTCTGAAAGATAAAACACTGGTAAGTTCCCAAAACCCAAAATAAGGGGTGCGAGTCTTTAGATCCTTCGGCAACGGCGTATTCTAAAGTAAAAATTGACGTATATTTTCATGTGGTTTCATTGTGAAACTCACTATAGGAACCCGGTAAATCTTTGCATTTGACGTCTTGTCGGCTTGTTATGATAAGGAGCATGATATATGTCTATCTTTCTCGGTCTTCGTCGGTTTAGACAGTGAAAAACCAAATAATTTACCATATACAGTCAATACAGTGTGACCAGTAAAGTCCACATCATATGGGATTTTTTTTTTTATTAATAGCTTTATTCGAAATTTGACTTTGACATCAAGTTCTGCTTCGATCGAGATGAAAAAATAGTAGTCATGCGATTCGCATTATCTGTCAAATTTTAATTTTTTCCAAAAAATAATTCAAAAGTGGGGTTATTTCTGAAAATATCGAAAAAAGTTATAATAAAAGTTTTTTTGATTTTTTACCCACCACTAAAATTTATCGTTACTACGATCGTTTAAAAAATGTCATTTTGTGTATGAATTTCTAATGACAAACGTAGGTCTTTATTGCATAGTATGCAATAAAGTACTTTTTGTCCTAGTGCAATAAAGTAAATTACCTAGGAAACGAACAATTTGTTTATAGTATGTGTATTGTGTGTTGCACACCGTCGATACCCTATCGAAATAGAATTCACGTTGACGGCGCCATAATTTTATTATGTTGAAGTCAAAGGTATCTATGATCCATTGTCAAATTTGAATTACAACTTTTGCACACAAAGGAGAGGTAATACAGAGCGATTTTAAACTTTTTTGTTAAATAAAAAAACGATCGTAAAAAAAATAGTGTATGTAACATGTGCAAAAATAACTATTTCCACTTAATGAACACTTTGCTGATGACACTGTGTTCTTTTTTGTCTTAATATTAAGGTGTATTACTTTCAGACACAAAAACTACGTTTTCAAAAATACTTATTTTATGAAGTTAGATAGGTACCTTATACAGGGTCAAAAACAAATAAACTTTGCATCACATATGCGACCAAATTTTAATAGCCCAATTTTGATTTTGTAGAAAAACACACATTTAATATGGCTCTACTTTAAAGAAAATGTATCTGAAATAAAGCATTGTCAAAACTAAGAAGTTTTATGTAGGTTGCGTTGAGTATGTATTATTTTGCAAAAGTAGTGCAATTTACAAAATATGGGTAAGAAATCAAAATTATCTTATACAGCTAAAATTTTGCATGTGGGCTAGAAACTGCATTTAAAAAAACTTTTTCTAATAACTTTTTTCGATACTTTCAGAAATAACCCTACTTTTGAATAATTTTTTAATAAAATTAAAAAATGACAGATAATGCGAATCACGTGACTACTATTTTTTTGCTTAATTTTTATCTCGACCGAAGCAGAACTTGATGACAAAGTCAAATTTCGAATAAAGTTGTTAATAAAAAAAATCCCATATGATGCGGACTTTACTGGTCACACTGTATTTTAACCTCCAAACGTATTTCCTGTGTGTATTATTCTAGACAATTTAATATACCATAAAATAGTATTATTTAGTCGTTTAGAGACAAGTGAAAAGTTTTTATTTTATACTTCCAAAAAATAATGGGATATGACGATCTTTAATAATAAAAAAGTTTTTAAATAGCTTGTCCAAGCGAGTTTAGTGGTTAATACCAACGCTTATTACTTCAAATGTCAAAATACGTCACGGTTATGCCGGTCGCTTGGATAAATCGGTATTTATCGCGCACCGTAGCTTATAGCTTTATCCATACTGCCGTCCTAAGCCAAAAAGGCGTATCTCATTTTTTTTCTTCTGATTTTTGGTATTTTCATCAATATGGATACCTAAAGGTATTATCTATATATAGGTACATATACTATATAGGCGTAACTTAAACGCAAAACACCAAAAAAAATATAATAAAAATATCCACATCTCAAAAAAATATGTAAAACCTAAGCAACTAAGGCTTATCTCATATTTCTAAGCGAAATAGGCATTTCTCAGAGATATGCCCAATTTGCTTAGGATTTATTAATACTTTGCATTTTTGTATATTTATGTTATTTGTTTATCTGGATTGTTAACAACAAATTAATAAATCTTAGTTTGTGAACATTTTCTAGACCTCATTATCTATCGTAACGGAAATTTAGCAGAATGATTGCCATTAAAAAATTTACTTAGGGAATTGAACCAAGTCGATGATATTTCCTAAGCGAATACGGCGCATCTCAGTTTTTTTTTCAAATACTACCCTACAAGCTAAAAAAAACATTTTTTCTAATTTTGTATCATAACAAATCTATTACGATACGCATTTGCGTATCGTAATGAAGCTATTTCGATACGCGCTTTTTCTTTATTTGATGTTGGTAACATTTAAATGTTTTATTTCATTGACTTGCGCGGCCTTTGTGATTTACGAGAAAACCCATTTTTCGCAGAGGAAAAATAGCTTGACAACCTACTTTTTTATTCTGTGTGAATAACAGTCATGTATGTTGGTTGCATAAATCTATAAATCAATCTTTTATAGATGCTTCAAGCTATCATTTTCTGCCAAATCCTATCCAAAATTCAATCTACTAACCTTCCAATGTCGATTTTAACTTCAACTTTATTTGAATTTTCCATCTTCCCTATACTAAATTGCAATGCCGTGACGTAAAATCACGTCTTTTAAAATTCGAAAAAGAGTAGCAAAATCTCCCGAATTTTCGAACGCTCTGTATATGTACCGAATGTACAAGGATCACACAACGTATTTCGTCCAATTTCAAATCTCATATCGCAAAAATAACTTTAGAATCTCGTGGTGAAAATGGGTCAATAAATCAAAAAATGACAGTTGGCAAAATAATTTTCGTTGTCCAGAGGCTACTATGATAAAAAATAGTATTACCAACATAAAATTTAGACATAAAAATTTAGAAAATTTGAAGGATTTATTTTCTTTTTAAATATGTGTTTTTTATTGAAAAAACTACAAATTAGAAAAAATAGTATAACGTACGTGCAGTTTTAAGCACTTGTCCCGGTATAAAACTCGCCGCAAGAGGCTCGTTTTTTAACATGGACGCGTGCTATAAAATGATGCTTTATAAAACGTGTACGTTAATATACTATTATCGTTTCCTTGCAAGATATTTATATAGAGTTACGAAAAAAAAAATTACAAAATCCATCGAAAAAAGGTTATCAAGTTATTAAAATGTTCAATATCTCAAAATAGTAAAAACTAGAGTTGAGGCTTTTTGGCTTAGGACGGCAGCATAGCCTTCTCGATTTTAAAGTAGTGAGTAAGACAGCATGTACAAGCGTCTTCCCAAAGACACTGACAAAACCAGGTGGGAGGGCCTTTTCGAGGGGTGAGGTCCATCTAAGCTAAGCGTCTCCCAGTCAGCGGCACGAAGCTTAATTTAATAAATAATTCGAAGTTAGTTTTATGACAGAACGTTTACATCGGCATATTTTCAGGTTAGTTTTGTTTGTCAAATCATGACGAGATGTCATAATATCAAAAAATCAATTGCCATTTTGGTTTGCTTCCCGGCTATACAATTGGTTCAAATCTTTACTAGTGTAGCGCACAGTGCTAAGAATTTAAAAAAATAGGAATATTTTTTTTTAAATAAATTAGGTATTTTTAAAATAAAATTAAAATTTAAAATTTTTTTGAAAGCCTCTAATAATTTTTATTCATTTTATTTAGTTCAATATTATTAAAATTTAAAATAAAGTTAGATTTTCTAAAATAAAAAGAGAAAGTTTCAAGAAAATAATTTAAAATAATTTTGAAAATTTTTGTACCTACCTTATTTCGGAATCAAAATTAAAATTTTTCAAAAATATTTTCAAAACACCACAAGTGTTCACTTACACCGAAATCTTAAAACTAAACTTAAAAAAGTATCCTTCTCTTATTTTGATCGGTGAATAGGAACACATGATGTCACCCAAAATATTTCCATTTGGTATAGAGAAGTTCTATAATATTCTATAACCTCGACTGAGAGAAGACAATTCTCACGTAGGCCGTGTAAACCTTATTTACGTATTCCTATTTTGTTATTGGGAAATATATTTTCAAGGCAAGAAATCTTCCAGTTGCTTTTTGACCTATTTTTATCCTTTATTGTTTGCATATGAAAAACGCTGGAAGATTTTAGCAAACAACGCATAGTCATTTGACCATATTCGTCACGTAATAAGCATATACCATATAATACCTGGATTGCGTCAATTTTAAGGGTTAGTCTCAATGAATTCCGTCGGGTCTTAATAATACCGAGAGTCTCAATGATACCGTCGAGTTTCTATATCTTACTTAGACTGTTGAGTTTTTCGGGTATCTCCTTAGACAGTTTATCCAAGTGTTAAGATTGTTTGAAGTTATTTAAAAAGTACAAATTCGTCGAGTTTTAAGAGTCTAACGAATACCGACGCGACGTGACCGTGAACAAAATTACTGACATTCGCCAATTCTTCGGAAAAATTAAAATTTGCTTAAAAAGTTATTGTTTTGATTAAAGATTAAAAATATTACAATTTGTATTTGATATAAGGATTTAACTAGGTACTTGGGTGGCTTGCGAAAAGATTAAAATTTATAGTACTGATTTAAACATTAAGTGAATATACCATTAAATGGATTACGGTGTGTTTTACTAGGAGAAATAGTAACTTGCTGAAGAAAATGACAAGGTAAAGAAGTTCTACGCCAACTTGATTTGTGGTGTTTTGCCCTAACAAACTTTGGGGGTTGGTTGAAATTTTCTGAGAATAGGGCAAGGCACTACACTAGCCTAGCTTAGCACTATGCTTGTCAATTGTCAACCAAAAATAACCAGCACCCTAGCACAGGCAGAGTTACTGGCAGGTTAACCGGTGAAGTAGTTTTAGTTAGTACAAGTTACAGTTATAATACCGATTCTCGCTTGGACGCACTGATACCTAATTACTTTTGGTTTTAACCACCTTCGTTTGGAGAGGCCTATAATGCATGTGTCCTATTTTATTCTGGTCGCATCGTTAATTAAATTTTTAAGTTCCTTGAGATGTTGGGCTTTGCTGCCGGTTGCTGTACTGGAAGCTACAGGTCTACCAACATAGCTGAAAAAAAAAACGAGACAAAATTGTTGACGATCAGAAATCACTTTTAACAGAAATCAATGATGAGAAATTTCTACTGATTGCCCTCCCTAGATCTACTGCCTATGTTTGAAAACAAAGGTTATATTAATTATATAAGATGCTTTGGTCATGTGTACCTATTAAGTAAAAATATTATACTAAATATATAATGTGTGTGTGTTATTTTGATTTTCTACTCGTAAAATTATTTATTTCCAAATGACATCAAATTATAATGTTTGAGAGAAATCACGGTGGAAACGCTGTATGGGCGTTTTTACTACGCGTGACGTCGAATTTTAGGAATTTGTCATATTCATTCATTTTCTAACGGTACAGTGTTGGTGAGATGTGTGTGTGTGTGTGACATATCATATTGTGGTTTTAAAATAACTTTAATTTTCATAATCCCTAAAGACCACATGCCAAAATACCGGTTGTGGACGCGCAGCTTACAGCGTTGCCATATTTTAAAGCCATCTCCTTCTAACCTATCTGAAGCTGTGGAAGTATGTATGATTGTAAGCAAGTGTTGTTTTATGTATGGATTGTTTTGTCCCTCCTTTTATTATATAATGTCTATGGTTCAACTTACACAATATCTCTTTGACCAGCTAAAGTCGTTTCAAATCTAGGTTTCATGTACGCCCATGCGCCTTGGTTTTTGTGTTCTTCTTGCGCCCAAGAAACTTGCGCGTTGGGGTATTTGTGACATTCATTTTTAATGAGATCAAATGGAAATGGTGTTAACTGCAAAAAAAAATTCAATTGATCAAAACTGAAACAACCTTCAGATTTATAGTTGACAATCAAAGCTATTTATTGCCGATTAAATGTTCAACTTAGCATTCGATTGTTGCATTGGCAAATTAGTTGAGCGACTGGACATAAGGAACAACGTTTACGCCTTCCAGTAAAGTTCAAAGAGTTCGGACCTCTATCATATTGAAAAAACGTTTGGGGGCGATATCGTGATATTAAATAATATACAGTGTGTCCACGGATAGAGTTTGGAAGAGGAAAAACGTTTTTATTAGTACGTATAGAAGAAAAAGTCGTCTGCTTGTGCTGAAACTACAATTTCAAATATCAGATTTGCGATTACTATACAGGGTTCGTCAGAAACAACATTTTTAGTTTTTTGGATTTTTTTTTCAATTCATTGATTTAATAAATTAATTTTGCTAGTGTTGAAACTACAATTTCAACTATTAGATTTGTGATTACTATACAGGGTTCGTCAGAAACAACAGTTTATATTTTTTGGATTTTTTTTCCAATTCCTTTTGATGGTTGGCTAAATCATCACTTTGAGAACAAATGGATTGAAAGGTACCCATGGTTCAAATTAGTTGGCACGTAGGAGTCCCGATCTCACAATTATCGACTTTCATTTATGTGGATATCTGAAGCCACATGTGTATAAAACCTATTTCAATAATAACTTAGATCTTTTGAAAGAAAAAATAAGAGTAGTTATTGCAAATATTCCAATACAGCAAGTTAGGAACTGTTATCGAGAATTCAGATGTAGAGTGGAACTATGCGCCAACTCGGTAGTATAATTTATCCAAAGTCAGTGTGATGACATTCCAATCATTCCATACGGCATACAAACGGCGGTAAACAGTCTCAAAGAGATGGAATGATTGGAATGTCATCACACTGACTTTGGATAAATTACACCACGTTTGAATAAAAGTTTTATAACTTATGATTGAATGTATTGAAGAAATAATAAATTTTTGTAATAATAAAAATACTTTAAAGGTAGGCAAATAAAAAAAGGTTTTTCTTACAACAAAATCGTTACTCGGCCAGATATAAAATAATATTTGAAGTAAGAAAGCAAGAATAGTTCTTTGTTTTTACGTAAATTAATTTTCAGCGAAATCCAAACAACTAAAAATGTTGTTTCTGGCGAACCCTGTATATTAATCGCAATTGTGATATTTGAAATTGTAGTTTCAGCACAAGTAAAATTTATTTACTATATCAAGGAATTGAAATTTACAATTGAAAAAAAATCCTAAAAAGTAAAAATGTTGTTTTTGACGAACCCTGTATAGTAATCGCAAATTCGATATTCGAAATTGTAGTTTCAGCAAAAGCAGACTTTTTTATAAAGAATGACAATTTCTTCTATACCTGCCAATAAAAAAAGTTTTTCCTCTTCCAAACTCTATTCGTAGACACACTGTATGTATAGGCATGATTTCAGACCGATAAGTTGAGAACTCCGAAGAAGATACTGGAATCGTGGAACGTGGAACGAAATAACTCCAGAATTTATTTATAACTTTATTTGTTTATTTAGAAATTTGATGTTAAGCATACCACTTCGTCTACAAGCCGTCATCAACAACAACGGTGCAATGACCATACAGGGTGTTCATTTGAAAACTTCCCACTACGGATTTTCCTGCTTTACAATGAAAATGTGGAAAATCGCTCGGACCCGTCGATTTTTATTTCGACATCTTTTACGTATATTGTCAATATTGTTACTTCAAGCTCCTAGGAGGGAGGGGGGGGGGGGTAAGATCTAAATCTTAAATGGATACCCCTATTTTATATAATTTTTTTGGATTCTGCATAAAATTCTGAACATTTTTTAATAAAAGCATTATTAGTCTATACTTAACAGTTTCCGAGATATTGACTCTTGAAAAATGACATTTTTGAACTTTGACAGCGTCTAGCTTTCTAACTGTACGTGTTAGAGCAAAACGGCTTACATGTCCCTATTTTCGATTTTTATTATCTTTCCAATAGTGTCAACTTCCGGTCAAACCGGAAGTACTATATTTCTTACATCCGGTTTAACCGAAAGTTCACACTATTGGAAAGATAATAAAAATCGAAGATAGGGACATGTAAGCCGTTTTGCTCTAAGATGTACAGTTAGAAAGCTAGACGCTGTCAAAGTTCAAAAATGTCATTTCTCAAGAGTAAATATCTCGGTTAAGTATAGACTAATAATGCTTTTATTAAAAAATGTTCAGAATTTTATGCAGAATCCGAAAAAATTATATAAAATAGGGGTATTCATTTAAGATTTAGATCTTATCCCCCTCCCTCCTAGGGGCTTGAAGTAACAAGATTGACAATATACGCTAAAGATGTCTAAGATGTGTTTAAAGCAGGAAAATCGAGGTGGGAAGTTTTTAAATGAACACCCTGTATATTAATTATTATTATAATTATTGTTCTTTTAATTTATTTTCCCCAAATAGAGTTTATATATTATATTATATGATGTTGATGAGAGACAGTGGCTTTATTTGACTACTGATCTATAATAAAAATACATGTGTCACGTAAAAAAAAGGAAAGCTTTTTAAAAACAGAGTGCTGCAGAGCATTTTGAACGCCTTAGTCTTTTCCTCGTATACTACCGTATAGCAAGGTGGAATTACAGATAAACCTTATCGTTTCAAAAGGCTTTGATAATAGTCTAGGAAAAATATATTTTCATTTTTTTTTTGCCGCAATGGTACATAGTACTAGAGTTCTTACTTGTTCAACGCGAGTAATTGCTATCTTATCTTCAATTCCCAACTCCTTGTTAGCTTTTAGCAAGTCATAGTACACTTTTCCAGAACAGAAGATCAACTTCTTGACGTCGTTCGGATTTTGAGAGGCTTTACCTTCGTCTGGGATAATCCTTCTAAATTCAGTTCCTAAAAATATTAGGAGAAATTCAAAATGTATTATTTACCACTTTATACATCATAAACAAATTATAAAATAATGTCTTCGTCTGAGATTTTATTAAAGAACGAAAATAAAATTCCATGCTGGATTATTTTATTCAAATTTTTTAATCCATCTTCTGAACGTACCTTCAGTCATATCATCAAAGGGGCTTCTAGCCTCCGGGTGTCTTAGTAAACTTTTGGGGGTCATAACAATGAGCGGTTTTCTAAAAATTGTATACGGTATAATATGTATAAGACAAATGCTACATTATTTGGTCAAATTTGCCCATATTTCTTTTTCTGTTTTTATTAATTGATTAATACCAATACCAACTGTTAAACTTTGCGATGAACAGAAGATTTTATATCAATACATTGTACCGTGCGAGCAAAAATTATTTGCATTAAAGAGTGCCTTGCATCTTGCATAATTGTTTTAATAGTGAGAAAAGTGCGAATTTTTCTTTTTTAAATTGTATATTATAAGCTGTTGTACTGCCTGTACCGTGCGAGCAAAAATTATTTGCATCAAAGAGGGCCTTGCATCTAAGGACGTAATGCATAGCCGTTGAGCTTAATACCTGTTGGGTGTCAGTAACTACCTGTCCGTCATCTTTGACAGTCGTGTTACAAGTAATTTGATTCATTGCTAATTTCTCCAATTTCTCGAACAATTCACACAATGGGCCTTACGGAACAGCACAAAACATTCATGGTTGAAGCGTATTTTCGAAACGGGGTTAGAGCAAATGGTGAGTGACAATATAATCCGGGTTTGTGCATGGACGATTTTCACGAAGATTTTCATTTTCCTAACGTTGCTTTTATTGCTGGGGACTTTTATAATTGCCTGAAAAGAACCGTGGCTGTGTTAAGGGAAACAGGTTCTATACAACACAAAAAAGGAGCAGAAAGACCATCTGTAAGAACAGAAGAACTTGTTGCAAACGTTCGTGAAATAATGCAAAATACGCCAACAAATTGTATAAGACGCCTGTCCCAAGAAGTGGGAATATCTTATGGAACATGCAGGACTATTCTTAAGAAGCAGATAAATTTATTTCCTTATAAAGTGCAAGTATTCCAAGAAATACAAGCCGCAGATTTTGAAAGAAGCAGGAATTACCCTCAATGGTTTACCCAAAATTTATTGGAAAGAAATGATTTATTAGACCTGACATTTTTTTCGAATAAAGCCTGGTTCCACCTCTCCGGTTATGTGAATTCTTAGAATACACGCATGTGGAGTAGTGAAAATCCCCATTTTTTTGCAAAAAATTGGTGTCTGGTTAGCTGTTCCCCGAAGAAGAATTGTTGGTCCTATTTTTTTCCATGACACAGTTACAGCACAGCGGTATAGAGACAATATTTTGAATCCATTTGTGGAGCAGTTCTTGACGACGAACTACGTTTTGGATATTTTCAACGGGACGGTGCAACCGCCCATACAGCCGCCGAAACTATTAACACTTACGCAATTTTTTCGACGACAGATTGATCAGTTTTCGATCAGACATTGAATTCCCACCTAGCTCACCTTGTTTAACGGTTATGGATTACCTCGCTTTTCCTCATTTAAAGAACACTATTTTTAAAACACCAGTTGCATATTTAGAACAATTACAAAAAAGGATTATCCAAGAATGTGGTAACATTTCTCCAGAGATTCTGGTCAACACTTTCGAAAATATGAAGAGACGTGTGAATTTATGCTTGGAGCATGGCGGTGGCCAATTTCAGCAATTTATGTAATTATTTTTCTTTTTCTTTCTGTATATTCTTACTTTGTTAATTTTGTAAACAACAAAAATAAATTTGTATTTTTCTACTTATTTTATTACTCATTAGTTTGGCATATCATGTCATAATATGAATTTGACAAAATGTTAACCTAGATTTGGTTAGATATATCGTCCCCATATCATTGTGAGCCTTACGTTTTTTAATCCAAACCCTCTTTGATGCAAATAATTTTTGCTCGGACGGTATATGCCCTACTGTTTAGGTTTATTGTGTCATTTTTCATACCTGAAAGGTAAGGCGATCTGTCTCCTCAACAAATGAAAAAGGTTGGCTGGAGTGGTGCAGTTCGCAATGATCCAGTTGATATCGTGGAGTTGGCGTACGTCAAAGTCTTCAGTTTCGGGAGGGAAATAGTCTGGATCGTCGGATGACAATTGGAGGAATCTTTCCAGGCGAGCGCTAGAATGTTCTGGACCTTGCCCTAGAACGCACAAGTAAAATTTTTATATTTATATATATAAAAATAAAACTACCATATTATAATATTTAAAACTCTAAAGAAATCAAAGTTTTGGATAATCATTTAGCATGGTCATTATATATCAAACTATAAGAAGGCCATATAAGCAGATTTCCTAATTCTGCTACGTTAAATTTATAGATGGCACCAACAATAACGTGTTGATGCAGCCACTAACGACAAGCCTTTTCACTGCTAAATTAAAACATTGTTGCCGCCTGTCTGTTTGAACAAACATAACTTTTATTGGACCCTAAGTCTTTGAGTTTTTTAAATTTATTTTTATAGCTTATCGTAAAACTTGATTTCACATAAGTACCTACACCTATCCTAGATTTAAGTAGCTTACATTTATTTTCCTACCTATAGTATAGTCTAGACCTAAAAATGTCCCTATTTTTAATTGCTTTGTAGCTTATAATATTTTCAACCTTTTGACGTTCCAACGTTAATTACATCAAAACATATTGATTGCCATGTTTTCTATTTCTAACAGAATTAAATGACGACTCTCACTATTCAATACATACCTAGGCTACAACGCATATGATGGGTAAAATATGAATGATGGGCGGTTTGTATAACTTGGTTTTTATTTGCAATTATTACTACTTTTCAAAATGGTTAAAATAAGTAGGTTTTATTACTTTCTTACTTAAGAAACATCCAGTTTGTTTGTATTAGTGTATTACGTATTTTGCTATTTTTCGACGAAATAAAACCTATTTTAGTTATACTTGCTGTCGCTTTTTATCTACTTTTATTTGTATAACATTTAACACCTAATGCAACGGTAAAATCATTATGAAAATCGGTCCAATTACCCCCGGAGTTATCAGCGTATATATTATTATCAAAAACATACATTCGGCTGGAATTGAGAACCTCCTATTTTATTGTATGTTCAAAAATGCTTAAATCCTTAAAAATTCCAATAAAATACGATATTCGGCAACACCACGACATCACATCAGTGAATTTGAGATATCTGTTGCCAAGGCGCTGCATTTATAACTATAAATTTACGATCAACTACACAATGGCGGCCAAACCATCTCCAATACAGTCTAAAACAGAGTTGTCAAGTTTTCTCGAAGATTCGCTATTCTTATAGTTGGATATTCAATGGCATGGTTCATGCTTATTAGTGACATTGCAGCAGAGAGCATCAGGTAAAACTTATTTTTTTGATTTTATCCTGTTAATTGTGGAAAAAACTACTACATTTACAAAATAAAAACACTTTTAACACATAATAATATGCAATATTTTATCTACAATCACTATTAAACCAGACACTAAAATAAACAAAAAAATTAATACCTATTCTACCAAATTCAAAATTAAAGTAATAAAAATCCTAAATCAAGTGACTTGCCTTATCTCCTTGTCGTTAGTTACATAAAAACCAAAGTGTATTGTTGTTAGTTATGAAAAAATTCGCTGTCTATAACTTGTAAAAAGCGTTATTTTTAAAATTTGTTCGATTATCGATGGAGAATAATTATGGAAGAAAACGATCCAAATGTGGAAACAAAAGAAGAAGCTTCAAAAACTTTCAATGTAGTTGAGCCATTTTATTTGAATTTGTACAGAGAATACAGAGCTCTTCGGCCAACAGATATCGGATATCATTGAATTTTTATCAAAATATGATTAGCAAATTAGCTAAAAATCCAGTAGGTATCAATAGTATCGCTAAAATGCCTGCTGTTACAACAGAATTATTGAAGCTCCCAGATACGAAGCTGGTCACTATTTCCATCGGTCTTCGGCTACTTTACTGGTAGACTCTGCCTCTGGTGCGAACCAGAGAACTATCAAAAGACATGGTGGATAGAAGTCCTCAACATTGGCAGAAGGATATATTGAAAACTTACTGGAAAATAAGAGGAGAATTGCCAAAAGCTTTCTTACGACGTGATCGTCCAGTACCTACTGTTGTTTCCATTCCCTCCACAAGCATACATGACAATAAAACCCTGATTGGTGAAACTGCAGAAGGAGTTCATATTTCTGATTGCTCAAATTGTACAATACCTAAATGTTGTTGTTAATAAGTTAAAAAGATTCTTGTGTTTATTTTTAACACTAACGTTAAAATTAATTCACTTTTATAGCATTTTAGTCATCAAGTCTACTTTCAATAGTGTTTGTAGATAAAATGTATTTAGATATTTTTCAAAAGTTATGTCAGAATAAAGACGAACTAGAGATGTGTCATTCGTTCATTTTAGTGGGATTCTATCAATCGGCGATTGATACTGAAAATGATCGAATCTTTTCAATCGATAGTTTCAATCGATCATTTTCGGCAATCGCAGGTGAAACGATTGGTATTGACATTCGCGCGTCCGAATCGGTCCGGTCGTTGATTGTCGATCCCACTCGTGTCAATCTTTTAAACGAACGATTGACCAGTACAGTTACAGTATTGAAACTTTGTGGCGCCAACCGCGAACGGCACCGTCGTTCGACGTCGTTTCAATCGGTGATGCATGATGCATGGGCATGCGCATTTATATTGATTTCGAAGCGAAGCCAATCTCGGCCATCGGTTCGATCGTTCGATCTCCGATCGGTCAGTGCCAGTAGTCACGTGACGATTGATAGATTTAAGCAGAGCAAGATTCGATCATTCAATACTTAAAAGTGATTGAATCCACGTGATCGAATCATTCACGAATGACACATCACTAAGACGAACGCTTTTACCTACCTTCCATACCATGTGGCAACAACATAACCAAACCGGTCTGTCTTACCCATTTAGATTGTCCACTGGCCAAAAGAGTATCGATCACGGCCTGAGCAGTGTTGGCGAAGTCTCCAAATTGTGCTTCCCAGATGACTAAGGCGTTGGGGTTGGTCATTGAATAACCTTAAAAAATATAAACAATAGCAGGAAAAAATGTAGTTATTACCTCTGTTTTGGAAAAAAAATGTTTTTATCTTGTGAGTAATAATTGTCATACGCTTACCTAATTCAAAACCTAGCACACCATATTCTGATAATGAGCTGTTACAGACGGTGTATGGACCCTGATCAGGATATAGGTTGCAAAGGGGCCTGAAAAATATCAGCAAAATATGTATATGGTATAAAGTGAAAGCAATAAATAATTATTAATATTGGCGGTTCATCGTTCATGTTGATATACAGCATTTGTATTGGGAATAACTGACTCGGTGTTGTTAATCGATTGATTTTTTGCGGATTATTAAATGTGGCGGAGATATTTGTGGATTTTTTGGCATGGTTCCCAGATCTTACAATTTAACTACTTGACCTTGAGATGTCACGATATTCCGATATTGCATAACTCATGCATGATATTTATGAATACTGAATACTCACCACTAAACATTAAGTTTTCAGTAGACGCCGACGATTTAAATATAAATAAAAAATCTATTATCCTACGCAGGCAACCCGTAATGCAGTATTTAAATCAAATAATAAATCATATTATTATTATCTTACACAGGTAACCCGTAATGCAGTATTTAATTTGAATTATATCGCCAATAATAACCGAAACCACTCGGTGTAGCCGCTCGCTAGGAGATGGCTCTGGCCGCAGTGAGTGATTGACAGGCGGGCAGCAACTTTGGAGACGCGTTGGAAAATAAAAACCATATGTTCGTCACTCATTTCGTCACTCGAATTATTTCCGAAGATAATCGAATAATTCAAGTGATTGAAAAAACCGAATTATAGGTTATTTTTCACTCGAGTGATCCCATCACTAGTATAAACGCAGTTTTTTTTTGAAGAAATAAATTACCTATAATATTATTAGTTTATAATTTTTAAGTAAAAAATATTACTTATATAAATTATTTAGAACAATATTAATTAAGTAAAGCATTTCTAAAAATATTTTCAAATTGTCTGTTTTTAATATCCATGTTTTTATTTCGACTTAAAATTTTTTTAATAAAATCAATTTTTTAATTTTTGTTGGTAAATAATCGTTTAAATAAAAACATAAATATTTGAAATTTTTTGTCCTATGGACTTATTTATTTTAGGTTTTATGGTTATTTAATTTTTATGACGTGTAATTATGAGTATGGTTTTTAAATTGTATAAGGTTTTTATTTTTAAATATATATAAGTATTAAAAGTTCGGAAATATGTGGAGTTCCACAAGGATCAATATTAGGTCCGTTATTATTTTTAATTTACATTAATTCCGTTTCCAAATTGAACTTAAAGGGCAATATAAAGCTATTTGCAGATGATACGACAATTATTTATTTTGCTGAAACTCTTGCAGAAATGTATTTTGATATTAATAACGATTTAAAAATACTTCTTTCTTGGCTTCAATCAAATAAACTTACGTTAAATTTTACAAAATCTTTTTTTATGTTTATAACTAAAAATAAAATCAATTCCATCATTTACCCCTTAACATTTAATAATGAAAATATTCAATATTCAAAAACGACAAAATTTTTAGGATTAGTTTTAGACGAAAATTTAAATTGGAAATGCCATATCCAGTATATTATCAACTCGATATCTCCTTTGGTATCTGTTTTGTACAGAGCTAGATATTTCATTCCTTTGAATTACTTAAAAAATATATTTTTTTCATTAATATATTCAAAATTACAATACTTAGCTTCTGCATGGGGATCTGCTTGTTTATCGAACTTAAAACCATTACAAAAATTGCAAAATAAAGTTATTAAATGTATACACAAATTACCACATTTAGAACCAACTGTTAATCTATATAGACCAAAAGGGTATTTACATGTTCAAAACATTTATAAATTAAAAATTTTTATTCTAATTCACTCTATTTTCTTCACTCTATTTCTTTTAAAATTAAAAGAAAAAAAATCAAACATAACACTTAAAAATACATTACATGATCATAACACCAGACGTTGTATAAATTATTAAACTATTCCAGTAAAAAGTAATTTCGGAAAAAAATCGCTTTTATATGACGGAATAATAAAATATAACAAACTTCCAAAAAATATCAGAAAAATTAAAAAATTGGCAACTTTTAAAAAACAATTAAAGAGATATTTACTAAATTAAATTATCTATACTATTTTTTTTTTAAATGATGGTTATTATTTTCTATATTATGTTGTCACTTTCCATGTAATGAACTGTAAAAGTTAGTTTGGAATAAAGACATTTTGAAAGTTAAAATCGAATTGACGATAGAAAATGGCGTCGTTAATCCCACCTTGACGGTGACTTTTAGGTATAGGAAATATTTTAGCGATTTTGTTTGGTTTGAACCCTATAGAATACGAAAAGGCTATGAAATAAAATGTGTTCTATTTAAAAAAAGGTGATATATTTTTCCTCCCTCTTTTTTAAGAATCAAAAATAATCTTACGTTATAGGCATAGGCCATTTGCTGTCCTTTAACTTTTGTATTAACAGTTTTAATAAATTGGCTGCTAACCCTCTTCCCCTCCCCCTTCCCGAATAGAATGTGCTTCGGTGTCTACATCTTACCTATATGTCGCCTTATCAACAGTTTGATGATGCAAGACGTGATGTCTGTGAGAGAAGGTGCCTCTTTCTACGTCCTGACCAGATAATCTCACGTGGATTCCTTCTTTGAGGAGGGAACCAAAAGCGAAAGCTTCACCTAAAGCCCAATCGCAAACTCTGTTCTCTACCATTTCCATTCTCGATTTTAAGATGCGCTCAATACCTTAAAAGTAAATTTCCGTATATTAAATGTTCAATCAAACAAGATCAACAACAAACAAATCATCAGAGGACTAGGACAAACATTAATTTAAAAACAGTATAGTAAACCTTAAAAAATATCATATATCAAAACTGTTTTTAAAGAAGCAAGATTACAATAAATTAAAAAATTATTACCTTTGTGTATAATAAATTCGGTTGCATTAGGAGGTGGGGACGAAAACCTTTTTCCAATGTGAACCAATGTGTCTTCAACGATTCCGGTTTTGGCAACCTATTCGATAAAACTACATGTTATTTAGGGCATGTGAAACAAAAATCGGGGCAGATTAATGCAGAGCCTAAAACTCAGTCACATTTTTCTTGTTTAATTTTAGAAAAAATGCCTAGTTTAAAGTAGGGAAAAGTATAAAATACAATAACAATTTAAAATATTAATATGGTTTTTTTTGGCGTTAATCTTTTCGCTGTCATTGCTTTTATTCAGTTCGGGAGTATAGGGACACAGCTACAGCGGATAGGTTCATTTAACCATTTTTTCCTGTTGTCGTGTGAGAAGTATTAAAATATATTAAAAAATTTAAAGAAGTAATTAAGAGATTTCTTGAATCCTATGCTTTCTGCTCAGTGGTAGAATACTTTACTTACATACTTCACGAACATCGACATTCAAATTTTAACTATTTTTTGTTATTACTGTTTGTTTATAACGTTTGTGTATTCTGCTCAGTGGTAGAATACTTTGATGTTGTTAATTCACGAACATCGATATTAAAATTTTAACTCTTTTTTGTTATTACTGTTTGTTTATAACGTTTGTGTATGTTATATTCTTATACAATTGTTTTAATATATATTTTAATTTAGTTAAATACATGCGTCTAGGAATGCTTTATATTTTATATGATTTGTAATTTACAAAAATGTGGTCAAAATTTTTTTCTATGTCTATGAGTTTCATATCACTATACCGGGTGGTCCACCGCAAGAGACGCAGGTATTTAACTAAATTAAAATATATATTAAAACCATTGTATAAGAACATAACATGCACAAAAATTATTAAAAAAAAACAGTAATAACAAAAAAAAATTAAAATTTGAATGTTGATGTTCGTGAAGTATGTAAGTAAAGTATTCTACCACTGAGCAGAAAGCATGGGATTCAAGAAATCTTTAAATTACATCTTTGACTTTTTAAATATTTCTCACACTACAACAGGAAAAAATGGTTAAAACAACCCATCCGCTGTGGCTGTGTCCATATAATAATAATAACAATAATAATAATAAATAAATATAATAATATAAATTCTATAAACTTATTCTTCAATCCCCTGAAGCTGAGCTTGTTAGGGGCAAATCTTATTTTTTGTTTTAGTATGTAAAATCATAAATCATAAATACGCATTAAAAATCAAGTTTTTTAAAGTAAAAATGTTAATTTATAGTATAAACGCAGCTTTTTTAAAGAAATTTATTACCTATAATAAAATTATTAATTTATAATTTTTAAGTAAAAAATATTACTTATATAAATTAGTAAGAACAATATTAATTAATTAAAGCATTTCTAAAAATATTTTCAAATTGTCTGTTTTTAATATCCATGTTTTTATTTCGACTTTAAATTTTTTTAATGAAATCAATTTTTTAATTTTTGTTGGTAAATAATCGTTTAAATAAAAACACAAAATTTGAAATTTTTTTGTCCTATGAACTTATTTATTTTAGGTTTTATGGTTATTTCATTTTTATGACGTGTATTATGATTATGGTTTTTAAATTGTATAAGGTTTTTATTTTTAAATATATATATTAAGATGTTATAAATGTAAAGTTGTCTTATGTTCAACTTTTTTGTTTCTGAATATAATTCTTTTAAAGGATAAAGATAATCTTTATTGTATATAATTTTTAGAAACCTTTTTTGTAATATTTCTAATTTTTTAACTAAAGTTCTATTTATTCCTCCCCAACCTAAAATTCCGTAATGTAAATGAGTTTTAACTAACGCGTAATATAATATTTCCATATGTCTTACATTTAAAGAAATTTTAATGTTTTTAAAAATCGGTAGTAAACTTCTTAATTTTTTAATTAAGTATTCTATGTGAAAATTCCAATTTAATTTACTGTCAAAAATAATTCCTAAATATTTTATTTTATTAACTTTAAAAATTTGAATGTCGTCATTTATTTGAATACTATTCATATTTTGTGGTAGGTAAAGGAATATAATTTGTTTTATTAAAATTAATTGTTAACAAATTGTTATTAAACCAATTTTTTATAATTTTAAAATATACTCCCGAACCGAATAAATACAGTGACGGCGAAAAGAGTTTTTAATTATAGATTTAAATTTTGAATAACTAAGCAGCTTTACATTTTCAGGCAGTGCATTTTACAATGAGATATTATTAGAATTGTCCTTGGCCTTCTTGTAGCAAAACTTTTGGGTCTGATTAAGTCAAAGCCTCTAGTTGAGTAGTTATGAAAATTAGAATTTAAGGAAAAGCTATTCTTGTTTTTATGAATTTCGAGCAGTTGAAAGAATATAAACAGAGAGAGACATAATTCCAAACCTATTAAAAATGGGCTGCACACTTTGTATATACATAACTACGCTAAAACCGATTTTTTTTTTAAATATGTGTAATAAGAGGCATAAAATGTGATACACGCAAAAAGGTAAATAGTACAGGAAATGAAGCTCAAAAAAAGGTAAAACCTCGCAATTTTTTCGTCCAGCATGGATTTACTTGAAATTTTAACAGAAGGTAGGGAATAGCCCACAGATCAAAATCTATACCGTACCGAAGGGCGCCGAACGTTTTTAGGGGTGAAAACTACCCCTAATTATCAAAAATTATAAAATAACATTTTAAACCTGAATATGGGAAAGATTTGGTTTCGATTAGTTAAATAATGATTGTTTCGTGCTTTGGAATACAGTTTCATCATGTTTCAACCCTTAAAAAGCAACCCTTGTTAGAGCTTAATGTAAAAAAAAAATTATTAATTCTAAAAAAATGATTTCGCCTTATATCGATTTGCATAAAAATTTGAGATTAGGCTAAACTCACCCTCTGCTTTATATTTTATATCATGCCAATGAGCGCTGATTGTTTCTTAGGGGTGAAAACAACCCCTAATTGTAAGAAATATAAAATAACATTGTAAACCTTAAGATAGGGTGAAATTTGGTTTGGATTAGTTAAATAATGATTATCTCATACTCTGAAATACAATTTCATAATTTTTCAACCCTTAAAAATCAACCCTTGTTACAGCTTAATGCAAAAAATTTTTTTTACAAAAAAAAAATGATTAATTATCATAGTGATTCAATTCAAGAATTCTGTTGTTTAAGATATGTATCAAGTGCATTTTGCAACTTTTCAACCTTTGACAACCACCCTTCACAACATTGCAATTTTTATAAACTAATTTAATTGATATAAATAGAAAAAAGTAGAAAAATTGATTGGTGTTTTTAACGTATCTCCTTCATTTTTAATGCTAGAAAGTTTTTCAAAAACGGTTTTGTAGGGTTTTTCAAGAGCTACAAGGATCTATGAATTAAATCCCTTAAGATCCCTTGGTTTTTAAATGGGGTGAGTTTAAAGGGCTTGAAAAAGAAGGTGCTCGTTCATAAATAGAGGATTTAAACGGTTATATCTCGCCAAATATTCACTGTACAGAAAATTTACACACAGGAAAATTTTAGTCATTAAAAAAGCTACAATTTAGTACTCTATCATTTTTTTCGTATCTCCAGTATTTTCGGAGTTATTTTAAGAAAAAGGGTGAAAAATTCGAAATTGTAAAAACTCGTTTTTCACTTAAGCTCCAATTTTTCAAAAATTAGGCATTTTAAATTGGTCAAACTTTTTGGACGTATTAAGAATACATTTATAAAGAGAATTGCAGAAGGGTGAAGATCAATTTTAATTAGGGGGGTAGTTAGGGGGTTGTTTTCATTGATTTTTTCGTAGAAAAAATTAGGCACTGACCTTATTTTTAACATAACTCGCTCAACTTTCATGCTAGAGACTTTTTTTTATTTGAAAAAGAAAGGTCTAATTACGTACTTTAAAAAAGATTTCATTAGTTTTCCTCGAAAAATACAGCCTTTTTCCGTTATTTGACTTTGAATTTATCAAATTTTGCATTTGACGAAAAAAGCTAACCATTAACACGCCATATCTCAGTTCGCATTGGTCGTAGAAAAATTATAAAAAAATATTTTTGTTTGTTTTTTTAAAAGCTACAATTTTGCTCTCTGCAGTTTTTTTGATAAAATGCATAATTTTCGAATTATTCGCGATAAACTTATTAAAACGTCGATTTTTTCGTCTAAAAATTGTTACTTTCAATCGCGAATAACTTGAAAAATATTAGTTTTACGAAAAAAATGTATAGAACATTTTTTGCTTAGAATCGCTTTCTCGATCGATTCCTGTGGTTAAAATGTAATAAAAAATGTCCACCCCCGAGATGGGGTGGCAACCACCCCCAGGGCTTTGGCGCCCTTCGGTTCGATATAGATTTTGATCCTTGGGCTATTACCTACCTTCTGTTAAAATTTCAAGTAAATCCATGCTGGACGAAAAAATTGCGAGCCAAAATGCTTCATTTCCTGTACTAAAAATCGAAATTAGAAAACGCCATCTTAACATATTTTAATATACTTTTTAAACAATTTCATATTTCAAAAAAATATTTGAGAGCGAGTTGTATAAATTAACACCGTCGTGTAGAAGACTGTAACTTGCAACTCAAAATTTGTCCAGTGTTATAACGTACCTTCAATGGATCCTTTCCTTCAAAGAAACCGGACCACGGACTATCAATCCAGTCCTTGTATTTAATGTGGGTTTCTTCTCGTGCTCTTTCCAATGCATCTTCACAAATTTTTTCGTAGGTGCCTTTTATATTGTTTACTTCGTCCTTCGTTATCACACCTTAAATACAATATAATTTATTCTTTGAGAAACATTAACAGTGGCAGTGGCAAGAATTATCTGTGCTGTCTAATATTTGCCCGAAATCGTTTGGTTGTCGACCGGCGGCGCGCCGCACAGCGGACCATTTAGACGTAAATAACTATGAAACCTGGTATAACCATTCTAATGAATTATATTATGCATAATATCAACTTTCTGTTTAACCGGAACTAATAGATTATGACATACAGCGTCATCAGTAAAGTGTTCATTAAGTGTAAAATAAATTTTAGTTTAACCTAACGTAAAGTTTATCTATTTTTAACGATTTAATTTAAAACCCCTTTACTTTATTTATTATTTTTTTACTTTCAGGCACAAACTACGTTTTCAAAAATACTTATTTCATGAAGTTACCTTACAGGGTCAAAAACACATCGCAACAATCACATGCGACTAAAGTTTAATAGCCCAATTTTGATTTAGTAGAAAAACACCCATTTAATATGGCCCCTACTTTAAGGTTGAATTCTCAACGTCATTTAATCTATTGCCAACCTATAACCTATTTCGCGTTGATTTTTTGAGTTTATTATTTTAATAACTAACATTTAAAGAAAATCAATATCGTCGGTACATTATTTAGGTAGTATCTGATATATTACAAAAATATCAATTTATTTCATTGCTAATTTTGGGAGAATTGTATAGTAAAAGATCAATGAGTGACAATGACATAATAATGTTAAAAAAAAATCTTACCTGATATTTTCCGCTATACAATTCTCCTAAAATAAGTTATGAAATTCCTTGATATTTATTAAATATGTCAATTATTACCTATAAAATATCAAGTCGATACTGATTTTCTTTAAATTTTGTATAAAAGCTAGAAAACATAAATAAATCTATGCGAAATAGGTTACAGGTTGGCAAGCATGTTGATACTCCCACCTTAAAGAAAATGTATCTGAAATAAAGCATTGTCAAAACTAAGAAGTTTTATGTAGGTTGCGTTGGGTCTTATTTTGCAAAAGGTGCAATTTACAAAATATATGCAGCTGAAATTTTGCATGTGCGCTAGAAACTGCATTAAAAAAAACTTTTTCTAATAACTTTTTTCGATATTTTCAGAAATAACCCCTCTTTTGAATTATTTTCTGGAAAAAAATTTAATTTGACAGATAATGCGAATCCGACTACTATTTTTTGCTTAATTTTCATCGCGATCGAAGCAGAACTTGATGCCAAAGTCAAATTTTGAATAAAGCTATTAATAAAAAAAATCCGATATAATGCGGACTTTACTGGTGACACTGTATAGTACAGGGTATTTTAAGGTTTCAGTTAAAAAATAGTTTTTAAACTTTTATATTATTGACACGTTCTGACCTTTAAAATCTGAAACGTGTGAGATTATCGATAAATTCACTATAATAGAAAAAAAATAATGAAAATCAGAATTAACATTAAAAAATGATTCACGATTAAAAAACATCCAAATACTAATTGGATCGCTAATTTTGCTGGTGACTGAAGACTATACCATATTATCACATAGTAGTTTATAGGGAAAAAAACCCACAGTCGTCTCCACAAATATATTTAAAAAAACGTCAAATTAATGTGGTGTACATGTTTCGGTACTAGAGAGTACCATCATCAGCACCGAAGGGCCCAAGTGCCACTAATACTAGGAATGAAAAAGATTTTAAAAAATTAAAAACTAAAAACCTTGAATGAGACGAGGACATTTTAAGTGCTTAGACGAATACAGATTAAAAAGTGGTATTAAAATTCGAAAGGAATTAATTTTCTTCTTCTACCCGTACATTGTAAACAAATAACAAACTCTCAACTACCTTTACAGTGTACGGGTAGAAGAAGAAAATTAATTCCTTTTGAATTTTAATACCACTTTTTAATCTGTATTCGTCTAAGCACTTAAAATGTCCTCGTCTATCATGGTTTTTAGTTTTTCATTTTTTAAATCTTTTACATTCCTAGTATAAGTGGCACTTGGGCCCTTCGGTGCTGATGATGGTACTCTCTAGTACCGAAACATGTACACCACATTAATTTGACCTTTTTTTTAAATATATTTGTGGAGACGACTGTGGGTTTTTCCCTATATCTCTACAGCTCCACTTTGAGATAATGGACTACTTCCGTAAAACATAGTAATTTTATCGCACATTGTTTATATTGTGTAGAAGATTTCACACCTAAATTTTAGCCAATAAGAAGCTTTCATTTCAGCAGCTTAAGAAAATTCATGCTCTCGGAAACATTTCCGGTAGCAATTCAAGTAGGTACTAAGGAGATTACTAGTGATAATATTTAAACAAGCAAAAACGTTTGCTCTCTCGGCGGAAACCAGATGAATTCCAATTATTTTTTATATCCAGTCCAGTTAGGTGAATTTTTATCGCAGTACTACAAATAGGACAGAACAAGGGAGTTGCATAACCTTAGTTTTGTAGCTGAATCGAAAATATCCTTATGCATGTAGAGTAATTTAATTTTGTCATAGGCCTTCTGTAATAAAAGCAACACATAGGAAGAAAATCTAAGGTCAGGTTAGGTCTTATAATAAAAAAATTACCTTCAGTAATAAGTTGCTCGGAATACTTATCCAGGCACGGTTTGGTGCTTCTGATCTTTCTGTACATGAGAGGTTGTGTAAACATTGGCTCATCAAGCTCATTGTGACCAAATTTTCGGTAACAAACCTTAAAATAAAAAATGAACATAAACTGAAGAATAGGTTCCTTTTATTTCATCAGATCCATCCTGAGATACGTCTCGCCATACCATGGCTGATCACTAAGGTTAGGATTCGACGAAATAAAGTGACGTAGTGCATGAGAATACGATTACGAGTATAGTAAGTGTTTTACCTACCAAATCAATGACAACATCCTTATGGAAGGTGGATCTCCATTCAGCAGCAATATTACATACATGAATGACAGCTTCAGGATCGTCAGCGTTAACATGGAAGATTGGTGCGTTGACAACACGAGCGACATCTTTAGGACAAAATGGTGCATACCGTAAATAAATAATTATTGAACTAATGGTAAACGAAACGTTCTGTTGCTATACCAATCAGAATATTATGAACGAAAATTACAACGCAAATGGAAGTTTTTTTTCATTGGCCTGATATCAAGTTTTTAAACTCTAGTAAGATTTTTATTGTTGGAATATATTATCAGTAGGTTTTAATTTAGGATGTCCATGCTAAATATATTAAATTTGATGATAGTGAAAAAGCACATTACAGTTTTCATCAGAAAATATATATCAATACAAAAATCATTTAGATTAATTGACAGCAGATTTGATATTCTTTTTTAAGTGTTTTTTTTAATAATTAGTTACCTGTACAATAAGGTGATGATCGGGAGTACCTAGGATCAGTTGTAAAACCAATTTGGTTGTTAACGACAATGTGAATGGTTCCATGGGTGGTGTAGTCGGGCAATTCAGACAAGCCGATGGTCTCAAAAACGACGCCTTGGCCAGAAAAGGCGGCGTCGCCGTGAACTATTAGAGGCATGACCTATAAGAAGTGAAAAAATATTAAAACCAAAGACCTTTCAAAGTGGAGACCCAATTGTTTACAATTTTATCGGATCCCTCATCATTCCGTCCATTTCATTGCGCAATAGCCACCAAAATACCTTGCAAAATCCCCAAAAAAATATGCTAATTTGGCAATTCCAATAGCCCTAGCAAAGGCTTTAATGAAAGAGCAATCCGTAGTTATTTTCCTCATATTCATAATAAATTTTTTTATCAATAATTATTCTACTACTTTGTAAAACGTTAATAAGAGAATTAATTAAGTGAGGGTAGAAGAAAAGTCTTGTCGTCCTTCTTAAAAATTTAATAAGCCTACGCGTTTCGGCCTAAATGGCCATCATCAGGGCGTTAGAATAAGGTCTGTCACAAATTCTGTGTAAAACTAACAATACTTACTTTTTTACCGTCTCCATCACCTCTGTAGAATTGTTCAGCTCTCGTTTTGCCTGCAACTACTGGATCAACTGTTTCCAAGTGAGAGGAGTTAGCAACAACGGCCAAACGGATATTTTTGTTTGTTACACGGTTTAATCTACAAGAAAAAAAACACGATAAATTTAAGGATTTTTTAATTTTCAAGTGTGCAGCGAATAAAAAACACAGAATTAAAAAAGTTGTAAGGTATCATTTTACTCACCTCTCAATATATGTACCCAAATGATATTTGACATCTCCAGATCCGTCATCGGCCTCTAGACCAGCAAACTGCGTGAAAATCTGATACAACGGTTTCCTACAAACATTAGCTAGCACATTTAAACGCCCTCTATGAGGTGTGCCCATAACTATGCTTTCCACACCTAGATCGGTTGATTTGTCGATTATGGCTTTCATGGCTGGAATCAACATCTCGCAACCTTCCAGGCCGAAACGTTTTTCAGAAGACCATTTGCGGGCAAGAAATGATTCAAATCTAAAAAAAATAGGAATCGGACTTTTCTATTTTTATGCGATTTCTGACAAATAATATTAAAGTTACACACGGGTACGGCAGATTTCGAACTCTGGGACTGTTCAAGCGTTGCATAGGCAAATTTTCACTGATTTTTAATCCCCCTACTCCTCTGTGAAACAAAATAAGGAAATCGCGGACCCCTGACCCCAACAGAGTGAGATGTAATACGTTATTATTAGATGACCCAAACAAAAAGTGCGTTGTTTTTGAAAAATGAAGTTAATTTTAAAATTGTTAATCATTTAATCATTACATCTTTATCAAGAATTTTGTATTCATAGTATTCAAGTGTTACTGTCATCCACTAGAGATGACCCACCTGATTACGAAATGTCTTTTAAAACCATTTAAAATGTTATTTATAACCTACTGTGTTGCACTGGTCAGCCGATCCAAAATCAACTTTTTCTGATCGGCTTGCAGATCCATACATCCAGGCGTTTCAAGTCTCTGTCTAATCCAGTTGCACTGTGCCAAGCTATTGATGAACATGTACTCAACACCGATGTGTCTGCAATAAGTTAGCTCCAGCCGTTTCAAAATTTCTCTGAGAGAGAGAGAAGACTCTTTACCGCCAATGAAGGTGGTGGAGGGTAGTTTGAAGACTCTATCCATGTCAGTTTCATCTATATGTGTGGAAATTATCGTCAATAAGTATTATTTAATTATTTAAGTAAAAGGAATAGGAAATCGTTTTGATTGATGATGGTAGAAGTGGTAGACAACATTAAGGTTTGAATGTTTTGACATAAAAACTGTAATAGAAAAAAATGCTTACGTCTCATAAACTCCTGGACTTGCCTTCTAAGTTCCTCTGAATAGGTCTTGGATGGGTAATCTAAAATTCAGAGAACAAAAATCAAAAAGCCTAATTTTTTCGTTCTCATATGGGAGGGGAGGGACTCTTCACAATCAGCACTACAGTCTATCTATGGTTCTACTGACTGAAAGTATTAATAATGTCATAATTTTGTTACAGAAGAAAATGTTTCCATTAATTTCGTCAGATCAATCATCAGACGCTTTTCACCATATCATGGCTCGTCAGTAAGGCTAGGATCTAACGAATTAAAGGAACGTGTGTACTACTTAAATGTAGTATATCATTTTGTTAGGCTTGACAGTAATACTGATGCAATACTTACTGATCGTGTGAAATCCCCAAATGAAATTAAATTTGGTTACCATTTGAAGTAACAGAGGGTTGATTGACTTACCAAAATCGTAATTAGTTAGCAATTCTTGAGCAGTCTGGTCCTTTAAATTAGCGCTGCTGATACCTAACGGGTCCAAGTTAGCGTTGTGATGTCCACGAACCTTAAAAAAATATAGGTTAAAATGAGAATATACTTTTTTGAGACAGTGACATACATATTTCATTGTGTCTTTTTTTGGTTGTACTTGAAACAGGTCACTTAACAAAAATTGACAACTTCTTCGACACTGTTTTTAAAAAAGTTTTAGCGGTATCCTTTACCTTATAAAAATATATTTAAAAGAACAAATTAAACTATGCTTTTATGGACATTTCTCCCTATTTTTTTTCTTTTTTAAACCAACAAATTTATTTTATAAAAAAAATCTGCAGTCGCGCTTAGTTTCTACTCCGGTAGGCCTGCAAATGGAGGGGGTGGGGGTGATTGCCCCGGGCGCTACAAATTCGTCTGTGACATGGAAATCTAGTTTTGGGTTTTAATTTTTCGCCTAAATTATTTACTTGGGGAGAAAAACAAAATACACTTCTTCATAGTCCTTCTTTATGTTGTACAAGATAGTGTTGTTATTTTCGAAATTCGACGTTCTGTTTAGATATCACCGTCAAGTCAAATATTTTAAATACCTGGAATTTTAAATACAGTGTGACCATCAGTAAAATCCGCATCATATGGCATTTTTTTATTAATAGCTTTATTTGAAATTTGACTTTGGCATCAAGTTCTGCTTCGATCGAGATGAAAATTAAGCAAAAAATAGTAGTCACGTGATTCGCATTAATTATCTGTCAAATTTTAATTTTTTCCAAAAAATAGTTCAAAAGTGGGGTTATTTCTGAAAATATCGAAAAAAATTATTAGAATAGCCCACATGCAAAAAATTTCAGCTTCATAAGATAATTTTGATTTTTTACCCACCACTCAAATTTATTTTCCACTTAATGAACACTTTACTGATGACACTGTGTTCTTTTTTGTCTTAATATTAAGGTGTATTACTTTCAGGCACAAACATAATAAAGTTATTTTATGAAGTTACCTTATACAGGGTCAAAAATAAATATACTTTGCATCACGTGCGACCAAATTTTAATAGCCCAATTTTAATTTTGTAGAAAAACACACATTTAATATGGCGCTACTTTAAAGAAAATGTATCTGAAATAAAGCATTGTCAAAACTAAGAAGTTTTATGTAGGTTGCGTTGAGTCTTATTTTGCAAAAGTGGTGCAATTTACAAAATATTGGTAAAAAATCAAAATTATCTTGAGCTAAAATCTGGCATGTGGGCTAGAAACTGCATTTAAAAAACTTTTTCTAATAACTTTTTCGATACTTTCAGAAATAACCCCACTTTTGAATTATTTTTTGGAAAAAAATAATATTTTACAGATAATGCGAATCACGTGACTACTATTTTTTTGTTTAATTTTTATCTCGATCGAAGCAGAACTTGATGCCAAAGTCAAATTTCGAATAAAGTTATTATTAAAAAAAAATCCCATATGATGCGGACTTAACTAGTCACACTGTATGGGTTTAGGGACTTTTAAGCCTTACAAATTTAAAGCAATTTAAAGATTTTTTTTAATTATAATGTTTTGTCATTAAATATGTAAATATGTAAACACTCGAGCATAGACAAGTTCTTAGATAGAACCACAAATCTTCTGAATTTGTCATTTTTTTACTAAACTAAATTATTCCATAAGAAATATCCTATAACAAGGTGATGACTTTTTGTTAGTTGTCATTTGTCATTTTTCCCAGTGGGAGGATTATTAATATAGGATATAGAATATATTAAAATTAACCTGTAGTTGGAGTTTGTTCATGTTACTTAGTATTGTTTCTTGTTTTTAATTTTTCGTCTTTTATCAAAAACATATTTAAATAGATTTTTTTTATTAGAAAATGCTTGCTCCAATTGTTTTTGTTTAGTAGGTACTGTTATTTTTTTGGGCACAGAAATGTTTTGTTGCGGCCCTGGCTCCGTGTATAGTTTAGTTTCTACATGTATTAGCCAATAGTCTATAGCCAATATCAGTGCAATCTGTCAATTTTGCTTACCTGATAACTCCTAATAATATTTTGGACGGCCAAATGGTCATCTATGGTCTTCTCACTAATGTCACCACCTAAAACCGTCACTGGACTGTTAAACGCCGGCATGAGAGATCCTAAAAACACTTCGTTTTTTCCAGGTGGTGCTAAGCTTGGAGGTCGCGTGTAACCAGGACCTCCTTCCAGGGAGTTTCGGAAGAACGCATCCCATGACTATATTTAAAAAATGTACAAAGAAATAATGTATTTATACAGTGTCTACTATGGGGTCGTTTACTGAAGACGATAAATCCAAATGGTAGAATTTCAATCTTCACTACTAAAAAATTAAAATTCGTTTACAAACGCTACAAGCCGAATTGACCCGTACCCCAAAAAAAAGTTGTTGCTGCGTAAACGGTGCTGATGAACGTTGCTTGCTTCGCACATATGATTTCTTGGTGTTGAAAAGTTAAGGTTGAAGACTTAGTTAGACAAGTTATGTTTTCTAAATAAGTGTATATTATGTAGTAGGTATGTAAGAACTTACCGCATGTACGCTGGAAGGATCTTGTAACCAACTATTATACATTTCCTCGATATACTGGTTTGAACTGCCATTTAAAAAAGGCTCAGAACTTGCTGGTATATTATAGGTCCTACATAATATATTGGTAGCTGGGGAACTTTTGACTAGCCATGATGCGAATTTTTGACCTGGAGTTCCTGCCACTGCGCTTACCAGGAATTTGGCACGATGCATTTTAGGTAATCTATCAAAATCGAACTAGTATAGTTGAAAAATTTATTTGGCAATAAGCTACAGTTTAACACATTTTATAAAATTTTAAAACATCATCCTTGAAGTATTAGGTTTTAGCAGTTTTTATTGTTTTTAAAATAAATAATTTTTTAATGGTTTTATAAAATGTTTTAAAGAGATCTGAGATTCAATTGAATTGAAACTGTTATATTCACTTAGTCCTTTTAAATAAAAACAATTTATATGTCAAATATTTTGATACCGTACCTAGATAAAAATCATTTTTATACATAGTTTAATAGTTAAAATTTAAAAATATTTTATCTATAAACACCTTTTAACGCTTGTTGCCCAGTGTCATATTATTATGAGTGTTAAAAATAAATACAAGGATGTTTTTAACTTTCATTATTAACATTAACATTTATTGCACAATTTGAGCAACCAGAAATATGAATTCCTTCTGCTATTGATTTAATTAATTACAATTTCCAAGCAATCATAGGTTAAGGAGACAAAATACATTATAGTTTTGATATAACAACAAAATATTATAACATAATGTAAAAATATAATAATATAACCAATTATAAACAATAACTAATAAGAGTAGGTAATAGAGGAGCCAAACTATACAGGGTTGGGCAAATGTTCCGGAACGGCTTAATTACAGGCGAACGAAAAGTGATATCGGATCCGGGTTTTGGGTAATCTATAGGACTAAAATTTGACTATTTGACTATTATACCATATGTCAGTAATGTCACCAACTGTCAAGTGTTGACGTTATTTTTTTTTAATGGAACACCCTGTATATTTTTACATTTTTAAATTCCACATAAAATTATAATTATTTTTTATTAAATGCACTATTAGTCTATACTTCATAGTTTCCGAGATATTGATTCTCGAAAAGTGACATTTTTGAATTTTGACAGCTTATAACTTTCTAACAGTACGTCTTAGAGCAAAACGGCTTACATGTTCCTATCTTCAATTTTTATTATCTTCCCAAAAAAATCAACTTCCGGTTAAACCGGATGTAACTGGAAAGCAGGAAATTTAGTTGTTCCGGTTTAACTGGAAGTTGCTTTTTTTGGGAAGATAATAAAAGTTGAAGATAGGGACATGTAAGCCGTTTTGCTCTAAGACGTACTGTTAGAAAGTTATAAGCTGTCAAAGTTCAAAAATGTCACTTTTCGAGAGTCAATATCTCGGAAACTATGAAGTATAGACTAATAGTGCATTTAATAAAAAATAATTATAATTTTATGTGGAATTTAAAAATGTAAAAATATACAGGGTGTTCCATTTAAAAAAAAATAACGTCAACACCTTGACAGTTGGTGACATTACTGACATAATATGGTATAATAGTCAAATAGTCAAATTTTAGTCCTATAGATTGCCCAAAACCCGGATCCGATATCACTTTTCGTTCGCCTGTAATTAAGCCGTTACGGAACATTTGCCCAACCCTGTATAATCATTCTTTTTAGTTGCGAAATATTACAGTGTAGTATATATTGTAATTTTTAAACATTTGATAAAATGGTGAAGATATTCAGGATGCTTATCCATGGCGTTGGCAGCAAAACTAGGTTGGACCTTCTAGCTTCAAATTTTTAGGATTAGTTTTAGACGAAAATTTAAATTGGAAAGGCCATATCCAGTATATTATCAACTCAATATCTTCTTTGGTATCTGTTTGGTACAGAGCTAGATATTTCATTCCTTTGAAATACTTTTAAAATATATATTTTTCATTAATATATTTAGAATTACAATACTTAGCTTCTATATGGGGATCTGCTTGTTTATGAAACTTAAAATCATTACAAAAATTGCAAAATAAAGTTTTTAAATGTATACACAAATTACCACATTTAGAACCAACTGTTAGTCTATATATAGACCGAAGGGGTATTTATTTACACGTTCAATTTTAAATTAAAAATTTGTATTCAGTGGCGGATTTACAAATTTGCCGCTAGTAGGCTATTCAATTTTTACCGCCCCTATACCAGTGACGGCTCGTGAGTTGTGAAACAGGTGAAGTGTTCGGGAAAGAAAAAGCTCGCTGCAGGCGAAATGCGCCGCTGGCGAAAAATTTTTAAGACCACGCCCAAATTTGGTCAATAATTTTTAGTAAATATTTTAAAAATTTATGATTACCTACTTATTTTATTGAAAATGAAATTTCTTTCTGCAAAGCCAGTAAAGTTCCAACTACCTTTTTTTATCCCCATTAACAGACACGGCCAACAATAAAGTTTATTTAAAAAATACTACCCGTCGACCATGAATAAAGATTGTACCATTTATTTCTGTAAGACAAAAAAAAATTTGGGCCAAATTTGCCGCCCCCTAAAACCTGCCGCCCTAGGCTCCAGCCTACTCAGCCTAATGGTAAATCCAGCACTGTTTGTATTCTAATTCACTCCATTATTTTAAAAGAAAAAATCAAAGATAACACTTCAGGAGAATAAGACATTACATGATCCTAACACTAGATGTTGTATAAATTATCAAACTCTACCAGTAAAAAGTAATTTCGGAAAAAAAAACGCTGTTATATGACGGAATAATAAAATATAACAATCTTCCAAAAAATATCAGAAAAATTAAAAAATTGGCAATTTTTAAAAAACAATTAAAGATATATTTACTAAATTAAATTATTTATACATATTGTGGACGAGCTGGCTCAATTAAACTAGCCTGTGGCAAGATTTTTTCAAAATTTTACAAGAGTATAGTACTACCTAGTATAAAGCTTATACTAGATTTGATAGCACCAACAAGTGGCTTTATTGGCCCCTAATATCTATACCTATGTTAGATGAGCTGGATTAATCTGTAGAGGGTGTGGCACGATTTGAATATTGGTCCGCAAATTAGACATACCCAAAAAAATTCTGTTTTTTATTATTTAGAAATTTGCATATTTATTTATCATTTCGACCATAACCGTTAAAAGTGTTAATGATTTACATACATACTAGATAAACTAAATTTTAATAAACGATGATAAATAGTAATTTTGAAAAAATCGAGGATGCTCGAAAGAGTTGAATGTTCCCGGCTCGAGACTAAATTAGGTAAAAAAATGCAAATAATTGTATATTTTAAAGGCAAACACGGCATATATATGCGCATATTTTGGCTGAATTTAAGTGCATATAATCCGCCCTTTAGTAAAAATAATAAATTAAAATATGAAAGAAACTTTTAATTTAGTCTAGTCTAACCATTGTAATTAAGCTTTGTAAGACTGTCGCCCTCAGGGCATAATCATCTACTTAGTACCCTTGATACGATACATAAATAACTAATATTAAGTGACAATATACCTGCAAACCCCGGAAACCCTCAATAAATACCTTGTGTATAACCAAAATGTGAATATAATTATTAATCTTCAGATTAATAACTTAACTGGACATTAAATCTTTAACGTTTTAAATTTTTTGACAAAGCCTAAAACATATGCTCTTAAAATAACAATTTATGAAAAATATGCATTTTATTATAAAATTGACAAAATATACAAAAAATGCATACCAGTAAAGTCCGCATCATATGGGATTTTTTTTTATTAATAGCTTTATTCAAAATTTGACTTTGGCATCAAGTTCTGCTTCGATCGAGATGAAAATTAAGCAAAAAAAAATAGTAGTCACGTGATTCGCATTATCTGTCAAATTTTAATTTTTTCCAAAAAATAATTGAAAAGTGGGGTTATTTCTGAAAAGATCGAAAAAAGTTATGAGAAAAAGTTTTTTTTAATGCAGTTTCCAGCCCACATGCAAAATTTCAGCTGCATAAGATAATTTTGATTTTTTACCTATATTTTGTAAATTGCACCACTTTTGCAAAATAAGACTCAACGCAACCTACATAAAACTTCTCAGTTTTGACAAGGCTTTATTTCAGATACATTTTCTTTAAAGTAGCGCCGTATTAAATGTGTGTTTTTCTACAAAATCAAAATTGGGCTATTAAAATTTGGTCGCATGTGATGCAAAGTTTATTTCTTTTTGGCCCTGTTATAAGGTAAGTTTATAAAATAAGTATTTTTGAAAAGTAAAAATACACCTTAATATTAAGACAAAAAAGAACACAGTGTCATCAGTAAAGTGTTTATTAAGTGAAAAATAAATTTTAGTGGTGTGTAAAAATCAAAATTATCTTATGTAGCTGAAATTTTGCATGTGGGCTAGAAACATTTAAAAAAACTTTTTCTAATAACTTTTTTCGATATTTTTAGAAATAAGCCCACTTTTGAATTATTTTTTGGAAAAAATTAAAATTTGATAGATAATGCGAATCACGTGACTACTATTTTTTGGCTTCATTTTTATCTCGATCGAAGCAGAACTTGATGCCAAAGTCAAATTTCGAATAAAGCTATTAGTAAAAAAAAATCCCATATGATGCGGACTTTACTGGTCACACTGTATATGGGTTTTGCATATATTCGGCCTTATACTTTAATTATTACCTACGTGGTTCGTTAAGAGTAAATACCAAATAAATAATAACCAGTAAATAATTTAACAAATAATATGTAATCTAGGTTAGTAAACTACCTCTAAATCCTCTAATTAGCAATTTTTTAAATCTTTATGGATGTTTTAAAAACTAAACATGCCTGCAAAATTTTGGGTATAATATTTACTTTACCTTTTATAAAATCACCTAGAAATGTTTCTTTATAACAAATTTGTTTTATTCATATTCGTTACACAAACAAAACTTATATTTTATTAAAGATTGTAGAGAAAAATAACACTGCCTGATAAATGATCGAGTCACTATGTTAAATTGTTTTTAACACTTTGCTTTAAAGGTATTTCGATCCAAACAGCGTAGTATTGTACATGTTAAAGTAGGTATTCAAATGAAGTCAGTTAAAACAAGGTTATTCAAACACAAACAATGGCAAATAGTAGATTCAAACGAGCATTTTAAAAATTTAATATCAAGTAAATCTTTAGTATATTTTTTGTAAAAAAAACTTTTTTGCTTCGGTTGACCGAGGTATTTTTAGGTAGGTACTGTTTTGGCTAGATCCATAGAGGTAATATTATTAGTAGGTCTATGCTTGACCGTAATTTATTTCCTGTAACAGATTTATGCCAGTTGTGATAATAAATATTTTAATAGTATATTATTTAACGAGAATATAATGTAGGCCATATTAAACGAGGCTCGAGGATGATTATTAAACACTAGCGGCTTGCGGCGAGTGTTATAATGGGAGTGTATTACGGTTTATTATACGCGAAAGTCAAAAAGTTAAAATTGAAAAAAACGAATATACAGTGTAACCAGTAAAGTCTGCATCATATGGGATATGGGATTTTTTTTTGACATGTTCATGTCTAATACTAGTTCGACCATGTTCCACAACATCTAGGCACAAATTTAATTGGACTTCTTCACTGTTGAGGCTGAGGCAGATGTGACGTCAGTGAGTTTATTCCCCTGTTTTTATTAAATACCGACAATACCGTATCTTGTTTATTTATTTTCTCAGTACCTACATAACGGAAAATTTTAAAAACTGAAACCGTAGAAAATTTTATTTTTTCTTTCTCCGTGCTATAGGATAAAAATCAAAATTTAGCGAGAAAGCCCATTGAACTTCGCTGTTACACTCAGCATGCCCAAAAATACTAAAGCAAGTGATTACATTAGGAATGCCAGTAAAATTATCAGTATGACTGTCATACTGAATGATCGTATAATTTTATTATTATGAATGAAAACATTTTTTTCACACGATATATTTTTCATTTAAATTATACATAAAAAAAAAATGAATTGGAAATAATAATAATAATTGTTTTTATTGTGGAAAAATTTTCCCACAAGGGCAGAGTTCGCACTCATCTGTCTGAACAGTGAGCAGCGCGCTTACACTCAACCCAGTATAATATACTGTATAATTTCAGCGTAAATAAAAAGAAAGATAAATATAATTAGTAACAAAATAAGAGGAATTCGTAGTCTAAGAAAACTATTTTAGATTTCCTATCAAAAGGAAAGGCTTATTATAGGTAACTAATAAAAAAATATAAAAAAATATATAAATACATATAACATATTAACATTAAATATGGCATATTGACAGTAACAGTAAAGGTATCTTATTTTAACTATTAATTGAAACGTATATTTATTTTAGTAGCATTTGTTTTAGTTTTTGTTTAAAGTTGACTAAATTCAAGGATTTCAGAGATTCAAAAAGTTGGTTATATTGCTTGGTGACGTTATAAGAAAAAGATCCACGAAATTGGGTGGTTTTGTGTTGTGGCGGAGTTAAAAGATTTCGATACCAAACATTTAGATTATGGACAGAGGTTCTAAATTTCAGTTTTTTAAATAAATAAGCAGGTTTTTGATTGGTAATAATTTTATGATAGAATATCAAACAGTGTAGAAGTCTCCTCTTCTCCATATTTAGCCAGCCTATATTTTTGAGAGAATAAGTAACATGGTCTTTTCTTTTCAAACCGCACACAAGCCTAACGCAGGAATTCTGAACGAGCTGCAGTCTGCGTGCATCTACATTAAGCAAGTTCAGGCCGTAGACTATATCTCCGTAATTAAGGTGCGACAGGACCAACATTTCACAGAGCATGGTTCGACATTTTTTATTAAGTAAATGGCGATTTGAATATATTAGTTTTAAATTGCAGAATGCTCTTTTAATAATTATAGTAGTTACATGTTTCGAAAACTTAAGTTTGTAGTCCACAATAACGCCTAAATTCTTTGCTTCATCGGTAAGGGTAAGCTTTTCGTTATTAATAATTATATTAACATTTTCTAAGCGTCTAGAACGGGCAACAGCTCTACCAAACAACATCACTTGTGACTTTAAAGGATTGAGCATTAGATCTATCGCAGAGAGCCTCGAGGTCGCGATTAATTAGGTTACAGGACGCAAGTATTTCATTAATAAATAATGACAAATAGAGTTGCGGGTCATCTGCGTAAAAATGGGAAAGACAATAACGAAGTACCTGATAAAATTGAGATGTGTACAGGGTAAATAAACGAGGCCCCAGGACCGAGCCTTGAGGGACTCCATTAAGAACAGGAGCAAAATCGGACAAATTTCCACCAATTATTACTGCTTGGAATCTTTCTGTCAAGTAAGCAGCAAAGAAGCTAGTTGCATCCGTAGAAAACCCCAAATAACCTAATAAAGCAAGCAATAGTTGGTGATTTATAAGGTCAAAGGCTTTAGAATAGTCAAGGAGCACTAAGATTGTCAGTTTATTGTTATCAATGTCTGTAAGGATATCATCAGTAACCTTAGTTAAGGCGGTTACACAGCTATGTTCTTTTCGAAAACCAGACTGTTGCTCGGGAAGGATATCATTGTCATCAATAAATTTTGTCATTTGCCCCTTAACTATATTTTCCAAAGTTTTGGAAAGTACACATAAAACACTGATAGGTCTTAGATCTTTGAATTCATTATTAAAATTAATTCATAAATGAAACTTTTATTTAGGTAAAAGATTTTTTTTGAAAGTTGAAATCTTCTAATTTTTAAATGTATTGTAATTTTCCAGCTTTTTCATTAAATTCGAATTACAAATATGTACCTTTTAAAATAGAGAACCAAGTCTTGTTTATATTTTTACTTCGATCCCTCATCATTCCGTCCTTGTCTTCCCTAGCCACCGTACTTACCACATGCTGCCCGAGACTTACCACGCATGAGGAACAGAGTAAAACAAACAGAGTATGCACACCTATATTCGGTGGTGCCTCACGCCTGATCAACGGTGAAGAGGGAAATTCCTTTAAGTTAAACCGTCATTCCTCACTTCTAAGGTGAGGGGGTCAGTACGTAGAATTACTCACTATTACTCATCTGAGCTCTACAGAGTAATCTCAGACCCGGCGTGGCCCTTATCCCAAAATCGTTGTCCTATACGCATCGGACTCTTCCGCTAGCAATTCTGATGTTGAATGGTCTTTGTGAACAAAAAAGTTCTTTCAGTGTTCCATAGCCTGGTTTGTTGGTGATCTAACTAATAATCAGGAGGTGGACGGAATGAATTCTATAATTCGGTAAGCAGTAGCACCGCTAAATAAACACAAGCCATAGCCAGATTTACATATTTGTCAAAAATACCAGCAAAATCCCCGAAAAAATATACCGTGCGAGCCAAAATTATTTGCATCAAAGAGGGTCTTGCATCTAAGGACGTAATGCTTAGCCGTAGGGCTTAATACCTGTTGGGTGTCAGTAACTACCTGAATTAACAATCAATCAGTTATTCCGTCATCTTTGACAGTCGTTACAAGTAATTTAATTCATCGCTAATTTTTCCAATTTCTTGAACAATTTACACAATGGGCTTTACGGAACAGCACAAAACATTCATACTTATTTTCATTCACGTATTTTCGAAACGGGGTTAGAGTAAATGGTGAGTGGCAATACAATCCGGGTTTGTGCATGGAAGATTTTTACGAACATTTTCCTAACGTTGCTTTTATTGCTGGGGATTTTTATCATTGCCTGTAAAGAACCGTGGCTGTGTTTGGGAAAACAGGTTCTATACAACATAAAAAAGGAGCAGGAAGACCATCTGTAAGAACAGAAGAAGTTGTTGCAAACGTTCGTGAAATAATGCAAAATACGCCAACAAATTGTATAAGACGCCTGTCCCATGAAGTGGGAAGATCTTATGGAACATGCAGGACTATTCCTAAGAAGCAGCTAAATTTATTTCCTTATAAAGTGCAAGTATTCCAAGTATTCTTTCTGTATATTCTTACTTTGTTAATTTTGTAAACAACAAAAATAAATTTGTAATTGTCTACTTATTTTATTACTCATTAGTTTGGCATATCATGTCATAATATGAATTTGACAAAATATTAACCTAATATCGTCCCCATATCATTGTGATCTAAACCAAGCTATACGTTTTTTAATCCAAGCCCTCTTTGATGCAAATAATTTTTGCTCGCACGGTATTAATTTGTCCATTCCTATAAGCTCTAGCAGCCGGATTAATAAAAGAGTAATCCGTAAATATTTCCCTCATAATCATAATAAATTTATTTATCGATCAATATTCTACTGCTTTGCAAAGCATAAATAAGAGAATTTTAAAAATTATTTCTATTGTAATCGTATCCGCCACTCTGGCAATATGCATTTTATTTAATGAGTATCGCTTACTATTCGAAATTCTGAATGAGTGGCACTGACGGCAGGTTGTTGCGATGTTGCTGGATTACTCCAACGCAATTTAAGTTATTTAGTGGCTATTTTGGATGATTTTAATGAATTTTGGAAAATAATGCATAATGCATATTTTTTTGCATATGATAGTATGCAAAAAAGTGGACCAAATGAACAAGAATTTATCTTTTCATCGATAACAACTACGGTTATGTTTTCATATGCAGGGAGAACCTAAGGAGTTTTCTCTTCCCTCCATTGTTGCTTTTCAATAATATTCAAACAATAACGAATCGAAATTGAAATTAACGTCTGGTGGGGTTTACTGAACTTTAACATTCCTTACCCCAAAGCGCCTTCTCTGAAAAATCTTCCATTTTAAATACATGATGATTGATGATTGCTATTACCTAATTTCTATACATAAAAACATTTTTCTATATTTTACATTGTTTTAAAGACATACTATTTTTATTAAAAAACCCTTTTTGACATCTTCTTTTTAGAAGTGTTTTTTCTGCTTCCCCGGTCTTTTTGATTATTTTAGACCCCTTTAACTGATTTTTCACATACTAAGTATGTTTTAACTTATTTTCGTTTCTATTTTTCCTCATATTATGTCATTTCGACAAATCAATTTTTGATGCCAAAGCTCCATTATAAGGTTTTATACCACTATCATTTTCTTTTCTACTGAAACCATCAGCAATATACTTTTCTGTCTCCTGATGATGAACGTTTCTACGTTCGTAACATGTAGATACTTTTAAACAAAAATTTTAAAATTTGTGGAGAAAGACTTTAGTTTTTTCTTTCCTATTCATAATAACGAATCGGCTTTTTAGCCGTTTATAAATGAAACATTGGGTCTATAAGACTCTAGAGTTCTTTGCATTACACATATTTTGCGTACAAAACAATTATCCCCTTTCGATTTTTATAAATAGTTAGGAGCACAAAAGGCATAAATCTGTGACATACCTATGGAAAAATCGCACCGATTCCTTCAATAATACACCAATATACCCAGTATACTCACGATAAATTGTGAAACCAATACAACAAATGCATTTATTAAGTCAATAAAGATAACATTAAACCAACGTTAGGCAACTATCAATTAATGTTTATTTATTAAAAAAAGTTCAATTTATTCCTAAAACTAAATAAAGCGTAAACACTTTTTAAAAACATTCATACTTACCGAGCTTGTTTTCTTCTAATTGAAAGGTCTTGCCCTCTGCCACCAGACTTATACAGTTTTGACCCGGTGGCTTATTTAGGAGGTACATATAATATCGAAGAACACACTTGCCACAGGACACAGTTTTTTTTATATAAGAAAAGTAACTTTATATAACAGTATGAAGTGGTTTAATCTGCTGCGACCTTATCAAAATCAAAAATGTTGACGATTGTCTAATCTAAATGATAAGATAATGTAAAATTACTAAAAAAATAGTTATAATATATTTTAATATTTACTTTTACTTGTTAAAATGTCTTGAAATTCTAAAGTTCTAGAGGTAGGTTTTGGACTAAGATACAATAAAAAAAATCTATTAATGGTACTAGCTTTATCAAATTGAATCCAATAAATAAGCATTTCTAGAACCAGCTAAAAGGGAAAATTTGAATTACATACATACAAAGCTGTTTGTTTGAAGGTGGTAATTTTTTTGATACATACAAAGCGTTTCCCGTTGAGTGGTCTATTAGAAGATCTCGGAAATGCGTAGTTATATATTTTTTAAACAGGCAAATTTGTTGTCAATAAACTTTTTAGGAAATGTGTTTGGACATTTAAAGCTTTTAACCAAAACATTTTGATTCCATAACATGTAGATAGTAATAGTCCATAAGTGAATTTTCGAAAATGGAACACCATAATTATGTTCTATTTTACTAAATTATAGAGAGACAAATTTTAAATTAGTAAATTTAAACACAGAGTGTTCAATATGCGAAATTGACTTTTAATAATCTATATGAAGAAATAATCCATGCTTAAAGTGGAGTTGAAAGTATGAAAAAGAAAGAAAAAACTAAAAGTATTCCTCCACAAAATTTATTAGAACATAGGTCTGTACACTGTACATCGAACGTAGAAACGTTCATCATCAGGAGGCAGAAAAATGTATTGCTGATGGTTTTAGCAGAAGAGAAAATGATAAATGTTATAAAAGCTTAATGGAGCTTTTATGGAATCAAAAATTGGTGTGTCGAAATAACATAATGTGAAAAAAAATAGAAATAAGGTATTAAAACATACCGAGTCTGTGAAAAAGTTAGTTAAAAGGGTCTAAAACAACCAAATAAAACAGGAAAGCAGAAAACCCACTTCTTAAAAGAAGATGTCTAAAGGGTTCTTTTATAAATATGTCTGTGAGACATTTTAAAACATAAAACTCGTTATGTATAGAAATATTTTAACGCTTAGTGCCCCAAACCCCTATTTTTTAAAGGATCTTTTTATTTTGGCTACATTATTCTTTCTTAATTCCTAATTTAAAATATTCAATATTCAAAAACGACAAAATTTTTAGGATTAGTTTTAGACGAAAATTTAAATTAGAAATGCCATATCCAGTTTATTATCAACTCGATATCTCCTTTGGTATCCGTTTTGTACAGAGTTAGATATTTCATTCCATTGAAATACTTAAAAAATATATATTTTTTATTAATATATTCAAAATTAAAATATTTAGCTTCTGTATAGGGATCTGCTTGTTTATCAAACTTAAAACCATTACAAAAATTGCAAAATAAAGTTATTAAATATTAAATGTATACACAAAATACCACCTTTAGTACCAACTGTTAATCTATTTAGACCGAAAGGGTATTTACACGTTCAAAACATTTATAAATTAAAAATTTGTATTCTAATTCACTCTATTATTTAAAAAAAAAATCAAACATAACACTTCAGGAGAACATTACATGATCATAACACCAGACGTTGTATAAATTATCAAACTATACCAGTAAAAAGTAATTTCGGAAAAAAATCGCTTTTATATGACGGAATAATAAAATATAACAATCTTCCAAAAAATAACAGAAAAATTAAAAAATTGGCAACTTTTAAAAAACAATTCAAGAGATATTTACCAAATTGAATTATTTATACTATTATTTTTAAATTGATTTTATTAATGACTTAAATTGGATTAACTTCAATTTTTTTTTATTGTTTTTTTTTAAGGTTATTATTTTCTATATTATGTTGTCACTTTCCATGTAATGAACTGTAAAAGTTAGTTTGGAATAAAGACATTTTGAAAGTAAATTTTAAAATACTTATATACATAACAAGTTTTATGTTTTACAATGTCTTACAGACATACTTATTTATATAAAAAAAAACCTTTAGACATCTTCTTTTTAGAAGTGGTTTTTCTGCTTCTCTGTTTTATTTGGTTGTTTTAGACCCTTTTAACTTTTTCACATACTCAGTATGTTTAACCTTATTTCTATTTTTCTTCACATTATGTTATTTCGACACACCAATTTTTGATTCCATAAAAGCTCCATTAAGGTTTTATACCATTTATCATTTTCTCTTCCGCTAAAACCATCAGCAATACATTTTTCTGTCTCCTGATGATGACTGTTTCTACGTTCGAAACATGTAGAGACCTCTGAACATTTTTGTTCTAATAAATTTTGTGGAGGAAGACCTTTAGTTTTTTCTTTCCTTTCCATTAATCTATATGGTCAGAATGGCATAATTTTAAAACAAACTCTGTTAAAAAAATTTGACTCGTTTGGTTGGTTATTGAAGCAAGAATCTTGAAAACGTTTTTGACAAAAAATGTCCCCATATTATAACTTTATTTCCTTTATTTTTAAACTCTCATTTTTTCAATTGAACCACCTCAGGCACCTACTGTATCATATGAAAAAGGAATCATCAAAACTGGTTAAGCCAGAAAAAAATATGCGCCTACACAACAAACATAAAAAAAAGTCCAGTTCGGGAAGAATTGAAAACCTTTCTTTTTGAAATCAAGAAATGGCTTAAAGCCAACTACACCTACTTAGATTTTGCAATAAAATCATAACCATTAATGTAATTAAAAGTTTATTAACAAAAAACAAGCATTAAAATATGTGTCAGTGTGTGTGTGTGATTTTATGGCTCTGGTAAAACTAAATGGCCAGCATATAATTTAATAATTAGGACATATTACTATATATCGGGTCCGGCAAAATGTATTACTCATTTTTTAACCAGTTATAACACTTTAATTACTTTATTAAAATTAAATAACAATACAAATTTTTAAAGACAAAGGACGGGAGATTCTTATGTCTTAAAAATAGCGTCTAGCAAATGACCGTCTTTTTGAACAATGCATTCTTCCAAATTCTTGATAAATCTTTGCATTACGGCGCGAAGGATGTGCCATGGAATAGCATTTACTTCATTTCTTATGTTAGCTTTCAGTTCCTCAAGGTCTCTAGGTTTATTTACATACACTTTACTTTTTAAAAAGCCCCAAAGAAAGAAATCGGGGGCCTAGAGGTCTGGGGCCCGTGCAGGCCAAGGGAAGTTACAATTTCTTGAAATAAACCTTTCATGAAAAGTTTCTCTTAAAATAGCCATACTGATTCTTGCAGTGTGGCTAGTTGCGCCGTCCTGCTGGAACCAATATTCTCTCAGTTCGTTTTGTATTGCTGGTAAAATGAACATTTGCAGCATTTCTGCATAGCGCGGAGCAGTAACAGTTAAGACATAATGGTTTTACGTTGAGGGCAATGGCGACGAAATTGTCTTTGAACAACAACAACTGAAGTAAACTGAATAAATTTGTTAACACAAAACACACGATGTTCCACTGACCAGCAGCGCTCCATTTTAACAACTGTCGTCAAAACATGTCCAAAGCCTACTCGTTAAAAATCCGTATTGTTTTTTAATCTTATCCAAGTTAATAAATTTTTATAACTCGTTAAAAATGGGTAATACATTTTGCCGGACCCAGTACTATTCTGATATCGAACAGTATTAGACTAAATACGACCTTATACCATAAGGAATTTTCATGCAAATTTGTGTATATATTTTTTTGTATGTCTTCTACGTTCACATATCTTTACTATCATTTATAACAGTCTTTATATGATATAACTTTAAAGTTTCTTCTGACACTTCTGAAGGTGCTTGACTGACCGGGTCTTTGCCTTCAAAAGTTTTTGGAAATGCGATAACGTCTCTAATACTGGTCATTTTAAGTAAAACTGCTAAGAGTCTGTCAAGGCCTAAGGCTATGCCCCCGTGAGGGGGACATCCAGAACCTACAAAATATATAGTATAAAATGGTATTTTTTTAAAGCTTATTTTAAGGTTATAATTTTTCTCAATATCAATGAAAGATGGTTATATTCTTCTTGCTCGTACATTTACATACATTACATATATTCATTCACCACCTAAAATTATAAATAAATACATACAAATAACTTGTGTTATCGTATGGTTTCTTGTTTGCCACTTATATACCAATAAAGTAACTTCTACATCTGCATTGGGCATATTCTCAAAAAATAAATTATGACAAATTGAATTAGAAAGAACCTGGGGTTCTAGATGTAATTAATTTTTTTTAATTTTCAGGTGATAAAGGACAGACATACACTTGTAAGTATCGGACTTAAGAAACGTGTATTTTATAACTTATTTTCTATTTTGATCTTCAATAGCCGCGTTCGGCAATTAAATCTGCGATGCGATGGATATTTTGTCACGTGACTTCGGATCGGTCGGAGAATTTTGTAATAAACGAACGGTACCTAACAGCTGACCACTGTCAAAGTCAAAAAATGTAATTTTGTTTTGTTTTAATCCAAGAAACCTAACCTATTTTTTGCCCTTTTTGTATTAAAGTTACTAAAAAAGAGTATTCCTAGTGTTTTATTGGCCCTAATTGAAGGAGGAAGGAGGCTATCAATTAAATTTTGAAGGCGATAATGAGGAAGACATCAAGATTTTGGAAAAAGTAGACGGTTTTGCCGAGGAAACGGTACCCCGTCGCCAGTTCAGACAGCACTTTAGATTGTCCCCAACTACCTTTGAAGACCTTGAAGCAAAATGCTGGCAAGAGCTAGGTCTATAAAATAAACATGATTGAAATTACTTAAATTACCAAGTTAAACCACCTACTTTCATTGTCTAGAATTTCTTTATAATTTTCTTCCGTCACCAATATGGTAAAGCGTTTTTGGTCTTCCAACATCATACAGTTCCACTTCCTTCATATTTTCAGTCAAATTACCAAAATTTTAAACATGTTATGTTGATGTTTATATGTTTAACATAAACATCAAACCTAACCTCACAAACTCAGCGGAGATTAATCGCTTTCGTCGGTCAAAATTCTCCGAGCAAAAAGATTATCCTCGGAGCGCTCCGATTTTAATTGCCGAACGGTTGAGATTTATTTCCCCTACATTCAGATGTCATAAACGAACGATTTAGATCAATCCAAGCGGTCTGAGGTAATTGCCGAACGCGGCTAGAGTCTCCAAAAACTTTTATGTTTCAATGAATTGACCAATAAATAAGCAATCAATCAATAAAATTGTTTATTACTTACCTAACATATCAATAATATGTTGTAACGATTCCGGCTTGATTTTCAGTGTTTGTAATATTTTCTCTTGTAATACAGGGTCATGGATACGTATTGATCCACCCCCTACTTCATTGCCATTAAGTACCAAGTCATATGCAAGTGCCCTAACCTAATAAACAAATATAGTGTGGACTGTTCCATTGCAAAGGAAGAAAAAATAATAACTACTTGTTATGTTTCACAAATTTAATCAGTTTCCTGACATGAGTTTTCACATTGTCAAAGGAGTACAAGAAGATACTAAATTCTACATGTCAAAAAATTAAAATTAGGATTAGAAGATTGAATGGTCAACTGTGGGTTTTCCTAATTTTTAAAGGTACAGATACATATTTAGTCCTAAATAAGTGTGCTATGAAGAATTAGGGAAGCACCTGAAGGTATTTCGGTTTGATTATTAACAATATTACATTTGTTTTTTTATGGCTTTTTTGATAGCTATTGTTTCTAGTAGATTTAGTTTTCTGTTTTTATTGTGTATGTATATGGGTTCTATGTTGTTAGAGATTGAGTGATTGTCTTTTAAGCAGTGATCAGCTAACACTGTTTTATTTTGTTTTTTAAAATAGATGTTTTGTGTTCTTTAGGCCTGGTGTCAAAATTTCAACCTGTTTGTCCAATGTAGATAACATCGCAGTTGTCGCATTCCATTTGGTGGACCCCACTTTGTAAAAGTTAGTTTTTAGTTTTAAAACACAAAATAAAACAGGGTTAGCTGATCACTGCATAAAAGACAATCACTCAATCTCTAACAACATAAAACCCATAAAAGCAGAAAACTAAATCTACTAGAAACAATAGCTATCAAAAAAGCCATAAAAAACAAATGTAATGTTGTTAACAATCAAACCGAAACACCTTCAGGTGACTCGCTAATTTTTAATAGCACACTAATTTAGGACTAAATATGTATCTGTACCTATACCTTTAATAGTTAGGAAAACCCACAGTTGACCATTCAATCTTCTAATTCTAATTTTAATTTTATGACATGTTTATAATTACCATAATATGATATGCTATAAATACCTTTGTAATGTCTTTGTAGAATTTAGTATCTTCTTGTACTACTTTGACAATGGCCGAAACACGTGTCAGGAAACTGATTAAATTTGTGAAACATAACAAGTAGTTATTATTTTTTCTGCGCACCCTCGTTTATTATGGCCTACATTATACGCTTGTTAAATAATATACCATTAATTGTACAGCACAAAGGCACGCTTTTACCAAGATATAACTTTCTAGTCATATCCTTTTCCAAATAACTAATTAAAACCATGAAAATATAAAAGTAGCAGATGACTGGCTTACCTTTATAGCATCTTTTTCCAGCAACTCCAAATCGTCAGGATGTGGCGCTGTAAACGGGTGATGGGCAGATTGCAATTCCCCAGTTTCATTATTTATTTCAAAAAGAGGAAAATCTACAACCCACAAAAAGTGCAGCCCTTTCTTCCGCAGGTCCAAGTTGAAATTGTCCTCAAGAAAGTTTATATATGCCAGTCTAACTTTTCCCAATAGAGTTCTCTAGAAACCAAATTTTATTATTCTTACTGGTGCAAGATAGTATGCAATCATATGAACTGAATATGATTTTTTATGTACAATGACAATGGGCTCCTTCAATGTAGTCACGTTCGAGTCAAGTCATATATTAGGTCATAATTAATATATGTTTTTTTACAGGGTCGTAATCAAGCAATACATAAAATATGATTTATTTATTTTAACTGAAAAAATATTTATGATATTTTAGGAGCATCAGGTTTAGTGATGTGAGAGGAGACTATTCTCTGTAAGAAAATTCTCCTGAGAATATTCTCTAGAGAAGTTTTTCTACATAATTTACACCGCCTCGATTTACACTGAAAAATTTTGCAATGATTTTAAAAATTTTGAGTTTCCCCAACCTTTTCTATAACTCTGGCAACAGTGATTCAGGGAAATCCCCTGGAAGCGCGAACGTATACTCGTATGTTTTTAATAGTTAAATGTGATCATTTTTTATTTGACTGCTTTTTTGTTTAGTTTTTAGTTATTCTTGGGAAGGTATGTTATGTTTTTTAAATAAAAATTTTATTTCTTTACGTTTTGTTTGATTAACGCCGTTTGACATTTGCCGAAAATAAGCAGAATAGGTAATTTTTCATTTCTTTTTATTGCTATTTCTAGTGGTTTTCTTACCATTCTCAGAAAATTCTCTAACTTGAGAATATTCTCCAAAAGATTATTACCGAAAATTTTACATCACTAATCAGGTTTTAAAAGTTCTGTTTTATTTATTAAATGTAAAAATATTATTCCATAAGATTTGAATGATTTAAGGTTGAATTCTCAACGGCATTCAATCTATTGCCAACCTATAACCTATTTCGCGTTGATTTTTTGAATTTATTATTTTAATAACTAAGATTTAAAGAAAATCAATATCGTCGGTACATTATTTAGGTAGTATCTGATATATTACGAAAATATCAATTTATTTCATTGCTAATTTTGGGAGAATTGTATAGTGAAAGAACAATGAGTGACAATGACATAATAATGTTAAAAAAAATCTTACCCGATATTTTTCGCTATACAATTCTCCTAAAATAAGTTATGAAATTCCTTGATATTTATTAAATATGTCAATTATTACCTATAGAATATCAAGTCGATACCGATTTTATTTAAATTTTGTATAGAAGCTAGAAAACATGAATAAATCTACGCGAAATAGGTTATAGGTTGGCAAGCATGTTGATACTCCCACCTTAATATCGATAAAAAACAAACAAATTTAAGGAATATAAAACTCCTTAGAATAAGAACAACAGATAGATTATGATTATGCACCTTTTTAGCAAAATTTTCTTTATAATCAATTTATCACAAACAACTTTGTAGTTCACTTGTTCAGACATCTTAACCTAACTGGTTATAAATGTCATTGTGATTATAGGCTACTAAGTGATAACAGTTAAATTATTAATAAAATAATAAAACTTAGACATGCCATTTCTTCTGTCTAATTCGTTATTATGTATTTCCAATTTGTGACGTACATTCAAGGAGAAGGAGAAGAAGGACTACATATTAATACTCACAGCATCATTTTTTGATCCATAGGCTATAAAAACCACAGAATCATCACCAACAACAAACTTATCCAAAATATCACTTGTTTCTTGACTAGAAAAGATTTTACTCATCTTGTTGGACCAATTGCTTTTTGTTACTTTACTCTGCAATAACTTGGCTTTTGGACATTCGGATGCAACTTTAAACATTTTATCTTTAACTGCTTTTGTTAAAATACAGTTTTTTAACTTATCTGGATCAAACACTAGTATGTATGCGCCGAAATCTTCGGTAGTGTTTAGTTTGTCGTTGTTTTTAAAAATGGTGGTGCAGTTTTGAAGCTGTAAAAAAATACAATTTTACTGAAAACTTGCTTACTAACCCATATTTTAGGCTTTAACGCCATCCTGTAAGAATATTTTGATTTAAATTACCTGAAAACCAAATGTTATATCCGGCTTATCACTTCCATAATTTTCTACAGCATCTAGGTAAGACATTCTTTGAAATGTTCGAGGTACTCCATCATAAAAATCAGCTAGGGAATAAAATAAGAGCTCTTCAATAAGTTTTAAAACGCCATCCACATTAGTAAATGATAGTTCTACATCCAGTTGAGTAAATTCAGGTTGTCTATCTGACCTGAACATAAAACAGAAATAAATTAATTTAATTTTAACAAATAACACAATACACGAAGATTATATCAAAAAGATTAGATCAAATAGATTATGTCAAAAATATAGCCAAGTACTAAATTTAAATAAGTAATTAATTAAGTTGTGAAATGTGTATGTATACAGTGACCAGCAGAAGTGCGCAGCATATGGAAAGATTTTTTATCTTTGATTTTAGTAAACTTATTTTATTTTAGGAAAATTCTGCTTCTTCTCAAACCAAAATAACACCAATTAAATCCGGTAAAAGTCTTCTGGTATACAAGCAGGATCAAAAATTGGAAATACTGCTAAGAAGAAAGTACCTCCATTTTTCATTTATTTTTTTTTTATTAAGAATTATTGTTTTAATTTGAAAGATACCAAATACCCTCGCAAATACCTTTATGTCTATAATTGGCACTATTTAATTGTACCTACTCTTAAATGATAATTTATTTATTCATTTACTGGACTAACCCAGTCTACAACAATTTTTTTTATCCGCATTATTTGCATCGATTACATTACTTTATTACATTACATTTGTATACACCACAATATAAAACAAATCAACTAAATTACTTTCACACCTACCTATATCATACATTTTTTTTTCTAAAAAGCACCTAGATGTAAAACATCTGTATGTGCAATTGTGCATAGTAGTTTTTTTTTAAATAATAATTAACATTGGTATGTACAGTTATATAATGAAAATATATTTCAATTTAAAAAACCAAATAGTTAACAAACAATACATATACAAAACAATTATCTGAAAAAACCTTTTAAATTGATGAAAATTCTCAAAGATTACATTTTTAATTTAATGCTTGAAACTTATTTTAGAGCAATTTCTTACTACACCGGTAAATTGTACAGTTTGGGACCAAAATAATTAATGTATCTTAGGCTAAGATTATTTGTACTTATTGGTAGTTTGATTTGTCTGTTGTTCTTGGTTCTCGTTTCATAAGTATGATCAACAAAAAGTTTTAAGTTAGGTCGAGTGTGTACAAGAGCAAATTGTAAGAATATAATAATAATATATAATAATAATAATAATAATATATAACAATAATAATAATATATAATAATAATAAGTTTATTTAAAATTTAATAATATAATAAATATGTTTATTTTGTCTTCTATAAACTTATTCTTCAATCCCCTGAAGCTAAGCTTGTTAGGGGCAAATCTTATTTTTTGTTTTAGTATGTAACATCATAAATCATAAATAGGTATGCATTAAAAATCAAGTTTTAAAGTAAAAATGTTAATTTATAGTATAAAAGCAGTTTTTTTTAAAGAAAAATATTACCTATAATAAAATTATTAATTTATAATTTTTAAGCAAAAAATATTACTTATATAAATTATTCAGAACAATATTAATTAATTAAAGCATTTCTAAAAATATTTTTTAATTGTCTGTTTTTAATATCCATGTTTTTATTTCGACTTTAAATTTTTTTAATGAAATCAATTTTTTAATTTTTGTTGGTAAATAATCGTTTAAATAAAAACATAAATATTTGAAATTTTTTTGTCCTATGGACTTATTTATTTTAGGTTTTATGGTTATTTCATTTTTATGACGTGTATTATGATTATGGTTTTTAAATTGTATAGGTAAGGTTTTTATTTTTAAATATATATACAGGGTGATTCCCGGTGGATGGAACGTTAGACGTTCCTGACGAACCAGTAATGGAATCGTTCTGAAAATTTGGTCGCGTACATAAACGGACATGCTATACCAACATAAAATATTTTTAACAATACAGTGTTGCCGCTTCCACACAAAAATAATAGTAACTTCGATTTTTTAAATGCAACACCATATATTTTATTTTATTTTCGAATCCCCCATTACTTTCCTTACAATTTTTATTAACTCTACTCTATACTTATCTCTTATCGTTTCTAAGATATAAATTAATTTCCGTTTTTTTTGTCCAAAAACGTCACTTTTAAAAATGCTGATGATTTTGAACTCTAAAATACTGAAACCCTGAAATTTGGTAAATAGTTAACTAATACCATAGGGCTCTTTGCCCCAGTCCCAAATCTAAGTTGCAATATACAGGGTGGTTGAAAACTACACTTATTCTGGTAACTTGAAAAAGTGACCATAAGTCCTTTTTTTCAAATGTAATGTAACTTATGGTCACTTTTTCAAGTTACCAGAATAAGTGTATTTTTCAACCACCCTGTATATTGCAACTAAGATTTGGGACTAAGGCAAAGAGCCCTATGGTATTAGTTAACCATTTACCAAATTTCAGGGTTTCAGTGTTTTAGAGTTCAAAATTATCAGCATTTTTAAAAGTGACGTTTTCGGACAAAAAAAAACTGAAATTAATTTATATCTTAGAAACGGTAAGAGATAAGTATAGAGTAGAGTTAATAAAAATTGTAAGGAAAGTAATGGGGGATTCGAAAATAAAATAAAATATATGGTATTGCATTTAAAAAATCGAAGGTACTATTATTTTTGTGTGGAAGCGGCAACACTGTATTGTTAAAAATATTTTCGGTTGGTAGAGCATGTCCGTTTATGTACGGGAACAAATTTTCAGAACGATTCCTTTACTGGTTCGTCCGAAACGTCTAACGTTCCATCCACCGTGAATCACCCTGTATATTAAGATGTTATAAATGTAAAGTTGTCTTATGTTCAACTTTTTTGTTTCTGAATATAATTCTTTTGAAGAATAAAGATAATAATCTTTATTAAATATATTTTTTAGAAACCTTTTTTTGTAATATTTCTAATTTTTTAACTAAAGTTCTATTTATTCCTCACCAACCTAAAATTCCGCATTAACTAACGCGTAATAGGTACATAATATTTCCATATGTCTAACATTTAAAAAAATTTAATGTTTTTAAAAATCGGTAGTAAACTTCTTAATTTTTTAATTAAGTATTCTAAGTGAAAATTTCAATTTAATTTACTGTAAAAAATAATTCCTAAATATTTTATTTTATTAACTTTAAAAATTTGAATGTCTTCATTTATTTGAATACTATTCATATTTCGTGGTAGGTTATTTAGGTTTAAAGTAAAAGGAATATAATTTGTTTTATTAAAATTAATTGTTATTAAACCAATTTTTTATAATTTTAAAATCTTTTTTAATTTTATTATTTAAGTTGTCCCAATTTGTATCGGTATAAAAAATTGTAGTATCATCTGCAAAACTATGAATTTGTCCATCGCAATTTATACTAAATAAGTCGTTAATATAAATGTTAAAAAAGAATGGTCCTAAAATTGTTGTTTGAGGAACATCATACTTAAATACTTTTGGATAGCTTTTTTCTTTATCTATTTGAACATAAGTTGATATAAATATATTTATATTATATATTACATTAATATAAATTGATCGAATATTAAAAATGTCGTTATCAAAAAGCAAATGTGTTGGGTACAGTCTATTTTTTTTTGAAAATAATTTTGAGTATATATTTTTCGTCGCGTTGAATCGGGACGGGATAATCGATAGCCCGCGCTTAGTAACCTTGAGAGCGCGCAACTCGCTTGTCTATGAGTATAACCTGCCCGTTGGAATAGGGCTATGTTTGGTTTGAATTATTATGCCCGCGCTTAGTATAACCTACCCGCTGGAATAGGGCTATGTTTGGTTTGAATTATTTTAATTGATTGCTTACATACATTGCGTTATTGGTTTTTTAAGTAAAGTATTTTTGGATTCTGTTTGAAATAATTGAAGGGAGGGCGGCGCCCCAGAGCCCTTCATTAACCAGCCGCCACTGCTCCAGAGATAACAAGGGCCGTATCATCTGCATAAGACACCGTTAAGCCTTCGGCATGTTTTTTTTGTTTAACAAACCTATAAATAGGCACTATAAAAAGTATAAAATAAAATCAACATGAAACAATAAAAAACAAACATATATATGGGTATACATTATATCCGTATTATATACTTTATAAGACCCTTTCTAGCTTATTTTTGAGTGAATCTTTGGATATCAAGAACAAGTCTTTATTGTTAAAAATATTTATGTTATATCCATTCTGTCATTCATAATCTAAGATAATTTATTAATATTATTCTTATTATTATTTATGCATTTGAATTAGGTTTTAGTTTAGCAGTTAAAATGAAAACCTTGTATACTTTACCTAGCTCCTTCATCTCTATAACACTTAGCAATCTGAAAGTATCTATCCAAAGCTCCTGCCATTAACATCTGCTTAAACTGCTGAGGGCTCTGTACCAGAGAGTAAAATTTTCCTGGAAACCTTGTTGGTACTATAAATTCTTGAGCTCCCTAAAATATCATTATTTTGTTACAAACAATATAAAGGTTGTTCAATACATATATAAAAAATGACTACAGGAAACTTACACCAGGAGTAGCTTTAAACAATGTAGGGGTTTCCACATCAACAAACTCATTTTCAATTAAGAATTCTCTCATTTTCATAAAGAGTTTCGATCTTACTCTTAAATTTCTTTGCATCTGGGGAAATCTTACATCCAAGTACCTAAACTGCATCCTAAGGGCTTCCTTGGCTTTTTGAAACTCTCTTATGTTGAAGGGCAGATTATCTTTGGCTTTGTTAATAATTTGAAAGTTTTCGACCTTCACCTGAAATTATTGACAGTATTTGATACATAAATGTGTGTGCTTTTAGTTTTAGCAGTAATCAAATGAGAATATAAGTAAGCATTTAAGTTATGTAAATGTCATATTAATAATGAACTATTTTTATAAAAAATAAACATGCATTGTACAATAATACCTACTAAAGACTACGTTTTAGGCTATAAAAACATATTTAGATATGGATACCTCAATTTCTCCAGTTTGCTGTTTTTTGTTGACCATGTCTTTTGGACGGGACAGGACAGTACCCTTTATTTCAATAATTGTTTCATACGAAATGTGCTCCAAAGCATTTTGTGTACTTTTATCCTACAAAAAAATTACATAAGGAACGAAGACTTGGAAGAATATCTAGTAAATTTTAGTAGCTTACCTCATCAGCTACTAAAAGTTGTGTCTCACCATAACTATCTCTTAACACCATAAACTTATTCATTCTTTGATATTCCAACCAGCCACATAGCACCACCTTTTCTCCCACATTTTGTATATTAAGATCACCACAAGTGTGTGTCCTAGTTGTAAACTTATTTACTTTGTTGGTTTTATTATTCTTTTCATCACCATCACTTTCGTCAATTAAATAAACACTTTTTTGGGTAGTTGACAAGGATCTAAGAATCGTGAACTTTACAGACTGTAGGCAAGCTACCTAAAAAGTTTATTATAAAGTATATTTACTTTTAGAATACAAGGCAGTCGCCTAAAGTCGACTTACTAAAGTAAAGCTCATGAAGTTAACACTTAAAAATCAACCAAATGTTGATTGTTTATATTTAAGTTCCCCTTAAGTATAGGATATTTTAAGTTGTATAATTTTACTTACATATTTGCAGGGTATAGTCGATAAATTCTTAAAACCAACCTTATGTCCTAAAATTCTCTTAAATACTCTACTCATTCTAAATTGAAATTCAAATTAAAAGGACCTTTTTCCTCAATTCAAACAAAACTTTTTAAAAGTAGGGTTTTGTTATACCACAGAGGAAAAATAGAAGTTATTATGTCATGCGTACAACAGAGAAATAATGGGTTGATACGCCTCATTAATTTTTAGCCCATATTAGGTACTTTCCATTTACGGTGTTAAGTAAAATTTTTAAAAGGAACGCTTAACTTAGTCGTTGGCTTTGCTTTACTATTTAAAAGAAACTTAAAGGAACTCTGCGATAATAAGAGCATTGCCCTCTAGAATATTTTCTTGTTGTGGTGTCTAGGCTACTAGGCTACAGTCTAATAGCGTTTTCGGTTTACAACTCCGAGAGTGCTCCGAGAGCGCTCTGTGACGTCATCGATCGGCCCGAGATTTGCTGTCACTCCGAATGCGGTTGCCCTCGGACGGAGTGTAAATTGAACGTAATTGCGCTTGAAAATTTGACAGATGTCAACATACAAAAATAAACAATTAATTTTCAAATTTAAATCACTTGAGCGCGTTTATGGCATATTATATACAATATTCATCGAACTAGACAAAAAACAAACACAGAAAACACAACAAACGAGATCACACATCAACAAAAGAATAGAAAATGGTGGTGGTTTGCGGTTCTGCGCAAGCGCTGCCTCTCTACTCTGTAAAACTTTTCAGATCGTAAAGGAGCACTCTCAAACGGATTCAGAGTAACCAAATTTGGAAATCGAACATGCTACTCCGAGTGAGAGCAGTGGATTTTGATAACCGAACACGCAAATCTCGGGGAGAGCACTCTCAGAGTGCGCGAGAGCAGTAAATCGAAAACGCTATAAGTTTCCTTTGTGGCAGTAGCGACATAAGTGCTGGCGCTGCCGCCTTACCCTCTGTGGTAATTTATTGCTATAAAATTAAATCCATATGACAACGATCTGCATATGCAACCAAATATACTAGTTTAACCTTGGTTGTCTATTATATTATTATTTTCAGGGAATCCATGACACATTCGATTGACGACGTCACGTATTACGAATACAACGATTCGAATCGAGCTGTTGGTTGGTTGGCTGTTAGCTTGACGGCTCTGCCCCTTTTTTTCAGACATCAAAAGAACTTGACCGAGTGAACTATTACGGTTTTTAGCGGGTATAAAGAACATCGAAAGAAAGTCTTACGATAGTAATTTAAAAAGGTATTAAACATCTGTGTCTTGTGTAAATGTGAAAACTGAAATAAAATCGAAGGTGGCTAGAAATATTTGCCAGTTACATAATGTGAAATTTTACCGATTGGAAAATTGATCGATTCAGTTAAATTCGCACATTTAAAGGGTGATTAGTCGTTAAATTGTTGAACTTCCTTAATTTTAAAATGAGTTTTATCAAGAAATATGAGTGACTGTTTTAACTGTTAAAAATAAATTATTTATTCCATCGGTTTTCGCGAAATGACCTGCGACAACCACTGCCAAAAATATTTGTTTTTCACGTGATGCTCTTCATCTGTTTGTTTTATTTTTATTTCATCGCATTCTAGATTGGACAATATGTAATCGTTATTAAAATAAATTTTGTTTTATATTTTTAAGGTCACTTGGTTTTCGTTTTTATAGGTTAAGGTTAAATATTAAGATTTTAGAAGGGGGAAAAAATAAGAACATAGTTAATTCTCTTGTAATTGATGCTGTATCATAGTAATTAATTTTTAATCATTTTTTAGTTATCCAAAGATGCATCGTGCAAAATTGCTAGTTAGTGCAGTCGCAGGCCCCCCCGGTCAAAAATTCGCAGCTTGGCTAGTCAAAAGTTCTCCAGCAGCGTTCCAATGTCGAACCTACAATATACCAGCCGCCTCTGAACCATTTTTGAATGGCAGTTCTGGTCAATACGTGGAGGATATGTACAATGCTTGGTTGCAAGACCCTTCCAGTGTACATGTGGTAAGTTTGGAATCAATAATAAGTAACCATTATTGTGAAATCTTTATACTTATAGTATGTAGTTGGTCAAGTTGGGTAATAAAAAACGGGAAGTATATTACATTTTCCAAGGTGTTCATATCATTGATAAGGTACCTAGGTATCATAGGTACCCAGTTTTCTTTTTTAAAGCATGCATGTGTTTACTGTGTTTATGATAAGTATCAAGGTTCGTAATGTTTATATTTCAAATGAATTATTTAAAAAGACTGCATCTAAATTGCAGGCAATGTTTATAGTTTTAATTATTTTAAGTCAATAGAATTATTAACATGAGATCAGTATTATTATCACCTATAAATTTTGTTTGTTTAGTATTTAGATGAATTTTTATATTAGGGAGAACCAGTCAGAACCAGTTAGATATACCTACAACAAGTCTTGCACTTTCTAAGCTATTTAAAGTGGAATGGTTTTATTTTTCATTGACTGTATAAAACAATAGGATACAGGGATACAGGAAGGAAATACATATGAAAAAAACGATTTTTAAGAGTTTCTGGCTAATTTGCTTACTGGTTGTTACATTACATTCTATCATATGACCTGTCTATGATAGTGATGTAAAATTCTCGGTAATAATCTTTTGGAGAATATTCTCAAGAATATTCTCAAGTTAGAGAATTTTCTAAGAATGGTAAGAAAACCGCTAGAAATAGCAATAAAAAGAAATTAAAAATTACCTACTCTGCTTATTTTCGGCAAATGTCAAACGGCGTTAATCAAACAAAACGTTAAGAAATAAAATTTTTATTTATAAAACATAACATACCTTCCCAAGAATAACTAAAAACTTAACAAAAAAACAGTCAAATAAAGAAAGATCACATTTAACTATTAAAAACATACGAGTATACGTTCGCGCTTCTAGGGGATTTCCCTGAATCACTGTTGCCAGAGATATAAAAAAGGTTAGGGAAACTAAAAATTTTAAAAATCATTGCAAAATTTTCAGTGTAAATCGAGGCGGTGTAAATTATGTAGAAAAACTTCTCTAGAGAATATTCTCCGGAGAATTTTCTTACAGAGAATATTCTCGAGAATATTCCCGTTCTCGAGAATATTCTCCTCACTAGTCTATGAACACCCTCATGTAAAATGAAAAATCTGGCATTAAAATCGGTTACTCCTTAGGCCTGGTACTGTCTTGTAATTTTGTTTTGCTATAATGTTTACAAAACATGTAAGAACGTCAATTTCATTACTTTGTTCACATTTGGCTTGTTATGATAAAAAGAATGAGATATTTATCGTCTGTGTCGTGATGGGTATCCCATAAGTTCCTTGACATTCCTTTATTTTCACTAACAGTCAGGGTAATTCTAGGCCAGTTATTTGGATGCAGCGCATTATTTAACTATTATATTTGTGGGTGCTGACATAATCTAACCAGATTAAACTGCTTCAGGGCTGGCCTGTGCCAAGAATCATTATCCTTTTATTTGAAATAAGACTAATCCTTTAAAAACCTTGATAAGTCTTATTTTTTTAATTGGGGCGGGTCAAATTCAAATCATTATGCAATTTGACTCAAATTGTGGGGTCTCTGGTTGCAGGATATTATCTTTTTTATTAGAATCGAACATCCAGTGTGGGGTGCCTCAGTGTTCTGTACTTGGCCCGGTCTTATTCCTGTTGTATGTTAATGATTTGCCTTCCATTGATATCAGTGGTATCTTTACTTTGTTCGCCGACGATACTACTATTTTGTGACGTGGAAAAAGTGCAGAAGAGTTAAGGCTGATTGTGCAGAACGATTACAGCTTGTCAAACAATGGTGTGATGCGAATCTATTATGTTTTAATATAAGCAAAACTAGTATTCCTACCTTTAAGTTTTCGTTTTCTGACTTAACATTGACAAATAATTTTGTTAAGAACTCGGACGTTGCTAAATTCTTGGGTGTTCAAATCGACGACAAGCTTAAGTTTAAGGACCACATTCTTGCATTGAATGGGAGACTAGCGTCCGGTTCTTACGCAGTGAGAGTTGTCTCAAGAGAATTGGGGAAGAGTGTGGGTAGAATGGTTTATTTTTCACTTGTTGATAGTCACTTGAGGTATGGTATTGCTTTTTGGGGACTTAGTAGTAAGGGCCTATCGGGCTCTACATTGGTTTTGCAAAAGAGGGCATTAAGATACTTGTGTGGTGTTAATTGTCATACTCACTGTAAACCTTTATTTGTCAGGGAAGGGGTTTTAACTTTGATTGGAATTTTTATCTTGGAAACGGCCTGCCTTATCCATAAAAAATATAAAAATTATGTTACTAACAGCTCCTATAATATGCGTACTGTGAATGATATTCCTCTTCCTATACCAAAAACAACTCTCACCAAAAATTCCTTGATATTTGAGAGCATCAAAATTTATAACCACATACCACTGGCTTATCGGCAGGTGATTGATGACAAGATTTTTAAGCAGACTAAAAAGGCAACTAATTACTAGACCCTACTATACTATCCATGAATTTTACCATGATAATATCTAGGCATTTCCTTTGATTTTTCATTTTTTTTATTTTGTTTAATTAAAACTGATGATATTCCTGCCAGGTTTTCTGGTAGGATTGAGCTTGTCCTTGTCTTAAATTGATTTGTGTGTAAATTTTTTTACCATTACTGTTTTATTGTCTTATAATGTGTGATTATCTATTTATTTGTTTATTGAATTACTTATTCTTACTTTATATAGTGAACATTGTAATTTACATACATAATAATAGCTTTGTTAACAAGATGTACTTCTTCTAACAATAAAGTGTATTTTGATTTGATTTGATTTGATTTGAATTGTAGACTCATTTGTAATTAAATAAATAGGTAGCTAATGCCTTTTATTAATTACAATATAATTAATATAAAAGTGAAACCTCTAGGTCATTATCGTTTCTATGCTACCTTCTATAATGTTTTTTTAGAAATCATTCACAGTTCAAGGTCCTATATTTTCTGAACTTTTGACTTTTAAAGGTTTTGAATTGTCAAGAAGCCTGGATCATTGCACATATTGACATAGTTTAAAAACTACTAAATATAATTTTTTCAAAATTCAGATACGTCGCGTGAACACTGGTATAGCCAACGACGACAGACCATTATCTTTATCATAACAAGTCGACAAGACGTCAAATGCATTTTGCATAAGTCCACCATGTTCCTCACGAGTCCCACAATGAAAGCTAAGAATATACATCAAGTTTTATTTCCTATATTAGATCAAAAATTTAATACAAATACAATATTTGGAACTAGGGTTGGGCCATTTGAAAGTTTCAAATGAAATTTTCTGTTTTGAACCTTTCAAAACATAAAAATTCACTTAACCCAAAAAGTGAAATTGCAGTGACATTTTTGAAATTTTCACCTGAAACTTTCAACTGATAAATGTCCTTATTACATTCGAAACTTTTAGAAAAATTTCATAAATTTCAGTGAAACTTTCACAAACCTTTCCATGCAACCAACCACCCCTCGTTTATATAATAGACGCATCCCAAATCTCGGCAATAATTAGGATTCCCCTGGTTCATCGGTGCGACGACAGGCTCGACTTTGCTGTGCGACGTCTTATATTTATTTAGCTAGCTTCACTGATTATCACAGATACAACAGAAAATAAAATTTAATGAAAATTTCAATGAATTTTTCACATTTAAGATTTTTTTTAAAGTTTCATAAATTTCACGAAAGTTTCGCAGAAATTTCATAAGTGTCATAAATTTCATGAAAATTTCAACTTGAAATTTCAAATCCTCGCTCAAGTGAAATATGCCCAACCCTATTTGGAACCCCCTACTAGGTACATCAAAGATATTGAAATTTTGAAAAGGGTCCAAAGGCGGGTTACCAGAATTCCATCTGAATTAAGAGGACTACCTTATCCCGAAAGACTTAAAAGATTTGGGCTAACTACTTTCAACCAAAAAAGAACTAAGAGTGATATAATAGAAACTTTTAAAATACTAAGGGACTACTATTCTCGTAACTTGAGAAATTTGTTTAAATAACTTTCGCCTAAGAATTTAACAAGTAATTTAAACTAGCCAATGGACTTTTAGACATATTAAATCACGATGAACAATTAAAGAAAAAAACAAATCAAAGAGACTAAAACAATAGCTTCAGCGGACTTTCCGCTTGCTATTGATAAAATAATAATAATGATAAAAAAAAAAATTTACTGGATAATATGCCATATCCACAATATCCTTTCGGGTTTTTCTTGAGCTTAGATTGACTCAGTTTGTAACTATTCAAAAAAAGCTCTTATCAAAAATTTAACTTTATAGAGTAGGTACTTATATTATTCGGAATATTCTGGTTTATGGTCCTTTCACTACCTGATATCCGGACTCTAGTCATTATACTAAGCAGGCTACAACGTAGTAAATGTTCCCAATAAAAATTTCAATAAGGTTGATTTTTATTATTACAGTACAATTAAGACAAGTGTTGATTTATATTACAATAAATGTTTCATGAAATAATCGTTCGCGTCAGTCCTTGTAGGTTAATAGACAGGTTTATTAAACCTTATAATGTTGTTATGATTGTAAATTTATCTAAAAACTTAGCTTATTTTAGCTGGCGTCATAAAATTTCGTTAAAATTCACATGACACATTTTAATTAGGTTTTGTGGTGACAAATTTCGAATAAAATTATTAATTATAAAGCGAAATCGACTTTAAGTAATGACAGAAAAGTTTTGAACTTGTATTGTCTATATTTCTTTTAAATCACATTTCAACTAAATTTAAGTAGTTATAGTAGTTTTTTATAGAAGTGCGAGAAATAAGGGTTTTTATCTGTCATCATATGAAAATTCACTTTCTAGGCGAAACCGTAGATATTCACCTTTAGATAAGCAAACAATAATCACGAAAGTGGCAAATTTATGGCCTCGCGAATGTAAACAAAGCTACACACGATTAGACATGCGCACTGCAACATTATCATTTGACGAATGGGAAAATGAAAATAGACAGGTCCGGGCTTTAAAATTTAAGTTCTTGCTCAAGAAATTGTAAAAGTTGACCTTCAATTTATTTTTACGTGTAAACAGCTAAAATTTGCCCCAAATTCTTGCCAAAAAATTGGAATTTCTTCTCAATTTTTGATCACGTTGGGAAATAAGGTAGTGAAATTCTGGCATTTTTAGTAGTTGCAAACCTATCAGATTTTGAGGATAGAAAATTGTTTTTAAGGGTTTATTTCTAAAATTTGTTTAAAAATGATTCGTCATCGTGTTTTTAGTTTAAAAAGGAAGATAACAAGTCAATTAAACTATAAAACTTATAAAATCGAATATAAAAAACAAACAAAACCAGCAAAATAACCAATCTTCGATGTTATCGCTTACCTAACCTCAAGACAAATATTGGTTGACATACAACTAAGCACAATTTCTTGTTCTAGAATTTAAAAAAGTTTTTGCCCGAGAACTTGACCCGTGAAATACTTTTACCCTTGGATTAATATAAACATACCTAGGTATTTACTTTCTTCTTTTATGTAATATAAGTATAGAGAAAAGTGTCTTTTAAAATTTGTGAAGCAATACATTGCCCGAAAAATAGGCGTACCTAATTAGATTGCACACAATTCACTAAACTAGAAATCCGTAAATATTAATCACCCACAATAAACAAGGAAAAGTAACTGTAGAATTATTATTTTTCGAATTCTCGCATACTTGACACTTGCGACGACTCGTCTTAATGAGTTTCCAAAAAAATATCACAAAACACTAAAGACACAGCAGTTATTACACAAAATCAATAAATCTAAAGAAAATTTCATACCGCTGTCCAAGAAACACCAAACGAAAATAAACGATGCATTTAATATTTCTCAATGTATCGATGTATTTTAATCGATAGCATCGACGTAACATGAGATCAGACGTCGTACGCCGTCCCATTATCCGCACAATTATTTTATTTGCCGCTCTTGAGGTCGATTATATCGTTATCTTTGTTTCGATAGTTTAAATAGACAAGAACAGAAGATTGGACGCGAGATATTATTCAGGTAGATGCCGGCGTGTCGACCTTCAGTCCAATTTCCTGCGACAGGTCAATTCGTTATCGCTTAGGTCGCTAGTTTCGCGAGTTTTTATTAAAGAGCGTCTTTTGTTTCATTATTTTCTCAGTAATAAATTCAAAATTTTAAAAACTGAAATTGTAGAAAAAAATTTTGTATTAAAACAACTTGTTAGTGTGCAAATTTGGATATATATCGGATATATCGATATAATATATCGGATATTTGGATATTTATATAAATATCATGATATTTGCCAACCCTGGCCAATAGGTACTTTCCTTCTCTTTTCCTTTTGTTTTTTTTTTTAACAGCACAGCAGAGTAAAAATCTTTGCTTCGCTAAGTTGTTAAAGGAACGCTTTCGCGAACACCTCATGCCTATAATCGTATGAAAAATATAGAGGGGCATACTTAACCGCCTTAAGGGGGGAAGAGTTAAGTTAAATTATTAAAAGGAACTTAGCCAATAACACCACTTCCTTTTGCTGGTATTGGCCAAGGCGAATTTACCCCGGCGTGAATGAAATCTGACTATTATAGAGAATTCCACTTTATCATCATAACAAGGCAAAGTCTAGAATAAGAATTAGCCTTATCTATTTTATTTTATCTTCAAAATACTGTCTAGCGTATTGACTCATTTTCCACATTTTTGGCGCTTTTGTTTTATAATTGCTGTATTGTGTGTGTTATCGTCGCGTCGGGTCATTGCTATAGGATGACAAAATTCTTTTTTAGATATCTGGGTATAAATCCCGCTGTTCTTAAAATTGCATAACATTTATTGATCTCTGCAATGTTTAATATTTACTTTCAATTCAAGGAATTTATTTATAGTGTCATTATGTTATTCAGTATGTACCGTAATTGAAAACGGGATATAGAATCTCCTGGTGATCTGTCTGTAATGGCCATGTACATTTTACATTAAAATTGTATTAGACTTTTTTTGAAGGTCCTGGTATGATGAACTTGCACACAAAATTGTATTACTTTCTAATATTTAGAAAAAAACTCTTTGTAAAATGTACAGGCTTCCCCATTTAAAACGAAACGGGCTAAATATCTGGTTCCACGTTAATTAAAAAAAAAACGCTCGGACCCGTCGATTTTTTTTAAAATTAACGTGGAACCAGATATTTAGCCTGTTTCGTTTTAAATGGGGAACTCTGTATGTATAACGTACCACAATAAAACCGCCAGTTATAATCATGATTTATGATAATGTCAAATGTTACTAGACGTCTCTCTTCGCGGTACTGCGTATATAACATAAGTATAAATATAAAAAAAAACTTAAGGAATTGATGATGATGAAACACGAAGAGCAGTTTTAAAGTTACGGAAAGGGTATATGTATAAGTATAACCATAGGAAATTCTCGCGCAGTGTTTGTTTTATCTACGATCGAATCATTTAAACTCCATAAAACAGGACATAATTCAAACTCTTTATCGCAGAGCATCTAACGTTTGCAACAATCCGGAAGATCTTAATATTGACATTTCAAATATCAAAAAAAGATTAAAAACAGAATGGTTACCCTGAAACCTTTGTAACTATTACCATCTCAAAACTTAAAAATCGCGGAGTAAAAACTAATACAGAAACGAAAGAGGAGCAAGCATTTCTTACAATACCTTATGTTAAGGGGATTTCTGAAAAGATTAGAAGGATAACCAAAAACTATAATATTAAAACACCCTTCAAATCCGGAAATACGCTTAGAAGCTTTCTTACAAAAGAAAAACCCCCCCGAAATGAAAACACAAAAACTTGTATCTATCAAATTCCTTGCGAGTGTGGCGAATCGTACATTGGAGAAACAAAAAGACCTCTTCCGGTATGACTTAAGGAATATCTGAAACATACTCAAAGAGGTGAAACTTCGAGATCAGGTATAGCGGAACATGTATGGACCAACCAACATAATATACAGTGGTCAGAAGCCAAGGTTTTGGACACGGAACAGCGAAAATTCAAAGAAGCAGCTTTCATGAATCAAAATACCCATATATTTAGTAAACCAGGTATAGATAGATATCCCCAATATCTAGAAGCCTCTTCTCGTCCAAAGCCAACAGCTCAAACTTCACACTCCAATAAGCACGTAGGTGGAGTCATCAAGCTTCATTACACATGGATAGTATTTAAGACAATAGCCTTAGAATTATAATTTAGAAAATACCCATATATTTAGTCAACCAAGTATAGATATCCCCAATATCTAGAAGCCTCTTCTCGTCCAAAGCCAACAGCTCAAACTTCACACTCCAATAAGCACGTAGGTGGAGTCATCAAGCTTCATTACACATGGATAGTATTTAAGATAATAGCATTAGAATTATAATTTAGAAAATACCCATATATTTAGTAAACCAAGTATAGATATCCCCAATATCTAGAAACCTCTTCTCGTCCAAAGCCAACAGCTCAAACTTCACACTCCAATAAGCACGTAGGCGGAGTCATCAAGCTTCATTGCACATGGATAGGATTTAAGACAGTAGCCTTAGAATTATATTTTAGTAAATACCCATATATTTAGTAAACCAAGTATAGATATCCCCAATATCTAGAAGCCTCTTCTCGTCCAAAGCCAACAGCTCAAACTTCACACTCCAATAAGCACGTAGGTGGAGTCATCAAGCTTCATTACACATGGATAGTATTTAAGACAATAGCCTTAGAATTATAATTTAGAAAATACCCATATATTTAGTAAACCAAGTATAGATATCCCCAATATCTAGAAGCCTCTTCTCGTCCAAAACCAACAGTTCAAACTTCACACTCCAATAAGCACGTAGGCGGAGTCATCAAGCTTCATTGCACATGGATAGTATTTAAGACAATAGCCTTAGAATTATAATTTAGAAAATACCCATACCGGGTGTTTCAGGAGGTACGCTCGCCCCTATAACTTTTTTGTTGTTTAAATTACAGATTTAAAATTTTGTGTGTTTATATGTGATATTCTTTTGCTTTTGATGACATAGCGGATGCTATTTTATCACTTCCGGTTTAACCGGAAATGATCTTAACCTTAGATTTTTAAATGTATATTTTTGGCTATATCGATTCAGAACACCATTCCAAATTCAACGGCACTCCATACGTCACTTTTTGATGCTTTAAATTATTTTTAATTTTATTTTTTCGTCTAGATTGCTATGAACTCTCTAAAATTGTTTACTTCTAAACCGAAATCTTGATAAAAATGCAATTTTCAAGTTTTATTTTGTTTTAAATTTTTTACATACTTTTAAACTTTTTAACTCTTTAAAAAGGCTTTTTCCAAGAGAACTCAATTTCTCCAAATGGAAACATATTGGCTCACTCGGGCAAAAAGATAGAGCACTTTTTTGCCAACAGTTTTATATCACACATCCTAATGTCAAGTTAAAAGAGCAGCGATAATTTATAAAAAATAACATTTTATGAGAAAAAATAAAACACGAAGCGCAAACGGCTTTGCATTTATCTAGGTACCCATGACGCCATAATGCTCATAAACAAATGAACATAATTACAAATTAAATATAATCATTAAAACAATAAGAACAGTCTAGTTAGTCCAGTTGTTCAAAATGCCTTCCTTGTTCTGCATGACAAGCGCGAATGTTTTGAATTGTTTTTGTTACAACATTTCATAAATTTTCCCGTGTAATTCTATTGATGGCAGCTCTTACGCGATTTTCCAACTCTTCTCTGTTGGCAGGTGGAGTGTTGTAAACCTTATTTTTTATTGTGCCCCACGTTGTGGTCTGGTGGTCAGCGCAGCAGCCTCACAGATCGTAGGCCCGGGTTCCATTCCCGGCAACGTCGATGTTAAATTTGGAATTTGGTTTAAGAGGTGGCGCCGTCTTTCGGAAGAGACGTTAAACTGTGGGCCCCGTGTCATGGATGTTGGCACGTTAAAGAACCCTACCCTCGACAAAGAGGGATTCGGCAAAATTACCAGATAGTGTGTGACAAATTCCCTGGCGTCGGTGATTGGCCTCGTTGCGGAAAAAGGCCGACGTAAAATAAATAAATAAATAAAAAATTGTGCCCCACGCCAAAAAATCCAACGGGGTAATATCTGGCGACCTGATAAATAAAATCATTAGTTATTTAAGTCCCTATTAAGGTATAATTATTTATTACATACCTAGGAGAAATCTGTTGTTTAGATACTCTTGGACTGCGCGAACATTATGTGCTGGCGCACCATCTTGCTGGAAGATAATGTTAGCCCTGTTTTGTAGCGGCAACTCATCCAAAAACTGCTCAATTTTATCCCTGAGGAAATGAAGATATCTTTCACCAGTTAAGTGTCCATCAAAAAAAATTGGGCCTACTATTCTATCTCCAATAATTCCAAGCCAACAGTTAAAACCAAACCTCGCTTGAAAATTACCTTCCTCCATTAGGTGTAGATTATCTTGAGCCCAATACCTTTTATTATTTCTATTAAACATTCCTAGGTTAGTGAATCTACTTTCGTCTGAATATAAAATATTACATGGAAATGTCGGATCTTCATAATTTTTGTTTAGAAACCAATTGCAATAGGTACTCCAATCTTCTGGCAAAATCATCTTCGTAAAGATGCTGATGGATTTGATACTTAAATGAGTGATACTTGTATTTATGTAAAATTCTCCAGGCCGACGAGATAGTTGTCGCGCATTCTAAAGCAATTTCTCTAAGCGATGCTGTTTTGTATACCTCAACATATGCCAACACATCAATTTCCTTCTCTTCGCCAATAATAATTTGTTCGGGTTCGGGCTCATTCCTCAGCTTCTGAATTAGCCTAGGAAAGTAATATCTCGAAGGGTGTCGTCTATCGGGAAACCTGTCAGCATACACCCTGGCTGCTTGAGAACTGTTTGGCAAGCATTCGTCATAAATTAGTACCATATCGATTTTTTCGTTTCTGTTATAGGTTTCCATTTTAATATTTTATTACAAAATTAAAACTAATACACACTGGCTGAAAAATCAAACGATAAAATAGCAGGCTGCTGTTGTCATGTCAAACTTATTTCAATGATGGCGGATTTTAAGTTTGTAATTATGTTCATTTGTTTATGAGCATTATGGCGTCATGGGTACCTAGATAAATGCAAAGCCGTTTGCGCTTCGTGTTTTATTTTTTCTTATAAAATGTTATTTTTTATAAATTATCGCTGCTCTTTTAACTTGACATTAGGATGTGTGATATAAAATTGTTGGAAAAAAAGTACTCTATCTTTTTGCCCGAGTGAGCCAATATGTTTCCATTTGGAAAAATTGAGTTCTCTTGGAAAAAGCTTTTTTAAAAAGTTAAAAAGTATGTAAAAAATTTAAAACACAATAAAACTTGAAAATTGCATTTTTATCAAGATTTTGGTTTAGAAGTAAACAATTTTAGAGAGTTCATAGCAATCTAGACGAAAAAAGAAAAATTAAATTAAAAATAATATAAAGTATCAAAAAGTGACGTATGGAGTGTCGTTGAATTTGGAATGGTGTTCTGAATCGATGTAGCCAAAAATATACAGGGTGTTCCATTTAAAAATCTAAGGTTGAGATCTTTTCCGGTTAAACCGGAAGTGATAAAATGGCATCCGCTATGTCATCAAAAGCAAAAGAATATCACATAAACACACAAAATTTTAAATCTGTAATTTAAACAACAAAAAAGTTATAGGGGCGAGCGTACCTCCTGAAACACCCGGTATATTTAGTAAACCAAGTATAGATATCCCTAATATCTGGAAACCTCTTCTTGTCCAAAACCAACAGCTCAAACTTCGCACTCCAATAAGCACGTGGGCGGAGTCATCAAGCCTCATTGCACATGCATAGTATTTAAAAAAGTAACCTTAGAATTATAATTTAGTTTACACTTGAAAACGGTTAGAGATGCTAACTAACCGAAACGTTGTGTTAAGTAACAAAATAAAGACAATAATAGAAGTTTGACAAGGTAATTTCTTTTATGTTACTACATTGTCTATCACCTTCAAACGAACAGATTTTATGCTCATTCTGCATATTGGTTTTGAAGGGCATCAATAAGTGTTTACTCACTTTAACTATTTTAAACTACCCATTTTATCTTTTATATAGTCATGGGATGCATTCTTCCGCAACTCTCAAACTGGCGGACCCGGGTACCAATCGCCGCCAAGTCTGGCACAACCAGGCAGGAACGAGATAGCGCTGGGGGCACTGATACCCAGCCTGGGTGGTTCAGCAGCGTTAGCAGGTGGTGGCATTAGTGAAAAGATCATTGATGACCATTTAGCCGTGCAAGCTATTATTAGAAGTTACCAGGTAAGGTGGTTACTGACATTTTTATTTCTTATAATATAAGATTTTATAATACCTAGGACGTTTACAGAAAATGTTTTAATAGAAAACTTGATTGAAATGTATGCTGGTAATTATGTAGTAGTAAATTTACGATTTATTTTTAAAAAAATAACAGGTTTATAACGTAAAACATCCCACGCCCTCTATTACCCATACCAATAGATGACGGCGATGACACACCATCGAAAACTTAAAATATTAAAAGTTGGAAATATTTTTGGGAGCAATCAAGACTTCAATCAACATTTTTTGATATGTGCGTGATTCCCTTCAATCAGTTGCATCATTAAGTTGCAGATTGTGTTACGGCAGAACCGGCAAAAAATCCCAACCCAAATCCGTACACACATGCACATGACATTGCACTTACATACACATCCAAAAACTACAATACACTGGGTTTGCAAAAAAGCACTTTTTCTTTAAAAATATATAAAACATATTCTGTGAATCGTCTTTTATAAAAAAAAAACTTTATATGATAGTGTTTTAGTTTGGCCAGTATAAATATTAAGCAGCTTTTAGAACAAAGTCGCTTTTAATTTTAAATATTTATTTTTTAGTCATATTTTTCTTCAGTGAATTCACTGAATATAAATGAACAATTTACCCTCTTTTATTTCTCCTTTATTTCCAAACAGCATGGAAAATCTTTTCTTTCAGTCAATAATTGTCTTTCATTTGCATCGTGCCTGGGATGAAACAAAACTTTCATTTCATACTATAAAACAGGAATTAAAATAATGATATTGTCGGACTTCCATTGTCTTTATTTTGTTACTGTTTCAAGTATAAACCGTAGTCCGACAAAATCGTTCTTTTGATAATACGACCATCTACCACCTACAAAAAAACAGGAATGTTAAGATAACATGAATTCATATTCTGTGGGTTTGTAAATTTACTGTTTAAAAATGTATGTTAACATGAATACCCTTGGTAAAGATAGATTAATGCACAATTAAAATGAAAAAAAAATCTAGTAAATTAACGAACACCTGGAGAATTCAATTGATTATAAGCCGGCGGGACGCCGACGATTGAAAATATATATCATCGAGTTAAATATCTTCTATTTGTTGTAAGATTGTACCAACCTTTCGAAAATTGTATATTTCGCTCCCCCCAATCCAAATTCTGACAGAACATGTCGTCGTCATTTTTTTTTCAATTTTACAACAAGGTGATGTCACTAAATCTATCTTTACCGCTATACCCAATATAGATATACATACGCCTTTACGGAAACCGTAATCTGGAATCACTTGGATCACTATAGTATTGATCAGCTAAGAATGTAATAACGGCGGCCATACATATCTGATACATACTATATCAGCGGATTTAGGTCTGGTTGGTTGATCTAAAAAGTTAAGGAAATAATTGTGTGTTCCACTTTGAATCACATCAATTGGGTTGACTCGAAGGTGAACGGATCTCAGATCCGAACTCCAGGATTAGTAAACCTTGATGTAATCGGATGGATCCCTGTTTTCGGTTTCCGTAAAGGACTAATACACAAATTATTGGGAAAGCAAATCATCGCATTACGTTGGGGTAAATGCATGGAACTTCAATGGGTCAAAATAAATATTTGAAGATCACCTAATTAAAATAAGTTTTATATACACTCGGTGGTATATAGCAACAAGTAGCCAACTTATCAGGATAGATTAGATCTACCGTGCGAGCAAAAATTATTTGCATCAAAGAAGGCTTGGATTAAAAAACGTAGGACTTGGTTTAGATCACAATGATATGGAGACGATATATCTAACCAAATCTAGGTTAAAATTTTGTCAAATTCATATTATGACATGATATGCCAAACTAATGAGTAATAAAATAAGTAGACAAATACAAATTTATTTTTGTTGTTTACAAAATTAACAAAGTAAGAATATACAGAAAGAAAAAGAAAAATAATTACATGTATTCTGAGAATTCACATAACTAGGGAGGTGGAACCAGGCTTCATCCGAAAAAAATGTCAGGTCTAATAAATCATTTCTTTCCAATAAATTTTGGGTAAACCATTCAGAGTAATTCCTGCATCTTTTAACATTTGCGGCTTGTATTTCTTGGAATACTTGTACTTTTTAAAGAAATAAATTTAGCTGCTTCTTAAGAATAGTCCTGCATGTTCCATAAGATATTCCCACTGCTTGGGACAGGCGTCTTATACAATTTGTTGGCGTATTTTGCATTATTTCAAGAACGTTTGCAACAAGTTCCTCTGTTCTTACAGATGGTCTTCCTGCTCCTTTTTTGTGTTGTATAGAACCTGTTTTCCTAAACACAGCCTCGGTTCTTTTCAGGCAATGATAAAAATCCCCAGCAATAAAAGCAACGTTAGGAAAATGTTCGTGAAAATCGTCCATGCACAAATCCTGATTGTATTGCCACTCACCATTTACTCTAACCCCGTTTCGAAAATACGCTTCAACCATAAATGTTTTGTGCTGATCCGTAAAGCCCATTGTGTGAATTGTTCAAGAAATTGGAAAAATTAGCGATGAATTAAATTACTGGTAACGACTGTCAAAGATGACGGAATAACTGATTGATTGTTAATTCAGGTAGTTACTGACACCCAACAGGTATTAAGTTCTACGGCTAAGCATTACGTCCTTAGATGCAAGGCCCTCGTTGATGCAAATCATTTTTGATCGCACGGTATAAGTAATTCCGCCAAATATATACCGATCAGTTGACGTTGTGCTTGTTATTTTTTGCAACATACCATCGAATTATTTAAAAAATTAAATAATAACCTAATACCATTATCGGGTAGATCCAAAAAAGTTAAATACATAACATGGTTGCTATCCTATTCTACAAAGAAAGTTGGTATCAATGTGTGTACAATAATATTTTTCTAAAATCCACTGTTTTACAATGACGTATTCTTGGTGACATTTTGCTATGGCCCTCTAGGATATTTAAGTGTTAGAAAAAAACAGGCCACTCCAAAATGGCGTTTTGACGGACCGGGTAGGTTGAGAGGTTGCGAGACGTTCGGGACGCACTTGCCAAACTGGCAATAGTCTACTAGGTACTATTTTCTTTCATGAAACTACGAAGTTTAAATTTTTTACGAAATTCTGAACACTTAAACTGATTTCAACGTCTTGTCAATTTGACTGTGATTAACGCGTCCCGGACGCGTAAAGGCATAATGTACTATTATTCAGAGTAGTTCTACTCTCGATCACAATTTTAATTGACAATGTGTATCGCGATTCAGAGCATAAGTTCGTTTTAACGTGCTGGAATACAGTATCTAATATGTAGATTTAAAATTGGGCGTTGCTGTTAGAACAATCTATCACAAGTTACCGCAAAGTATTTATTACATAATTTATATTGCTTTTTTGACTACTTATCTTGAAGTATCAACACGTATCAATTACAATTAAATTAAATTTATGGCAATATTAGGAAAAATATCGTAAATTTCATAAAATAACTTTTTGTGACTGAACAGCTGTGTTTATTCAAAAAAAAAATCACTAATGGCTTTTTGCATTGGGTTGGTTTCTAAAAATATTCTACCAAATTATGCTTCCGTTTGACTGTTGTTTTCAATTCCAAATCTACCTGACTGAATCCGTTTCCTTCCAGATGTGAGGCCATTTCGGTTCCTTCTTCTGTTAATAGCTGCAGGTTGAACCCCTATTTGTTTTGAAGAACGTCCTTTCCTTAAATTGCAAAGGAAGCTTGCGAGTTGCGTTGATGTTGTAGTTTTTTTAAATTCAACATTAGCCTTAATGATTCGTTGATTCGTAAAATCTGCGGTGTTATTTTCTGATGCAATTTCTATTAGCCTCTGCAAATTTTCTTTTAGACTTTCTACTACAGAAGTGTGTTTTCTGTTAACGTCTGATTCCTTTTTCTCTGTTTCCAAAATGGAATCAACCTCGGTAACCTGTTGAATATTTCCTTGCGGACTTTCCAGAATCGTCTAAGTTCATATTTTCAAAAAAATCGTCTGAGGCGTCATAACCAAGAGCTAACTTTCTGATAAGGTGTTTTCAACAAGTGTGGAGTCTAAATCGCAGTATAAATTGACCGAGACACGCGTCTTTATTTAGAGCCATTAATATAGGGGTGTTACAGTGGAACTGGACCTGTTCTTTTGGAATAGGTATCATCTGCCTATTCCGCGTACCTATTACCTATTACCAGGTACCTATTCCAGGTCCGTTGGCACTGTCACGTGTTTGATTCTCTGGTTTCATTGATATTATTTTTTCAAGTTGTCAGGTACAGGTACGATACTATAGAGAATGGAAAATGGAACGGTCACAGGTTTTTTAGGATATGCAACCAGCAATTATAATAATTAGGAATTAATTTAAAAGGCAGCGTTGCATGAGCACAGTGGCAGTGAGTGGCAGAGTTTATTATTTTAAAAAGTTAATTTAAATATTAAATTATGTCAATAAAAAAGTAAAAGAGAGATAAGAGACTGAAATATTTTATTTTATTATATTATAAACAAATAGAACTCAAACAATATGCTTAAAAATAAATAAACAATACATAAAATATATAAGCTGTACTTTTTGAAAGGGCTACAACAAAATAAAATAAATGTTTTTATAAAAATCCATAATAATATGGTTAACAAAAAAAAATAGGTATTATACAGTATATCCATAGGTATACAGTAACAGTTGTATTAGGAACAAAAAATTTATTTTGGGATCTTATGAAAATATTAAAAATTAGAAAATATAAAAAATTATTTTTTACAAAATTTGGCGTTATAGTTTAAAAATAATAACATTTGTAAATGTTTCGATTTCAGGTTTCTTCGACGATTACTTAATATTTCGCCTGCCTTCGAAAATAAACTTTCACAAGGCACTGACGTAGCCACAGTGCACAATTTTTTTCTTGATAATAAACTTAAATTAGGATATATATATTTCTGCTTACTCCACCACACCAACGGATCTTCTTTCCGGTCTAAAATGTCTTCCTCCATATACCTTTGTACTTCTATAATTGCTCTTGCAGTCGAGCTTTTAATTGGCGTTTTAGCACCTACTTCGGAAACAACTTTGTCTATCGTGGTCCATATTGAGAATTTTTTCTGTTCAATTTGGGCGTTTGTCTTTGTTGTTTCCTTTTTTTCTGATGCAAGCTCTCTTCTAGGTTCTTTATTAGAAATTTCATCGGCCAACTCTGCAATTATGTTTTTCTTTACCCTTTCTACAGCATCATTGTTTTTAAATGGTAATGTTTTGAAACGGGGATCTAGGAATGTTGTGATTGCAAGGGTATTACTGTACTCTAGATTTCCCAAGCGGTTTCTGAGCCCATGTTGTAGTTTTTTTATAACTTCCATTGCAGAAGATGTCATTTCTGTTTTTAAAAGTTCTTGACAAACGTCCAACAGCCCTCCTGTAATAACTATTACTAGTGAAGATACAAGATATTTCTGCCCACTAATTACGCGGGTAGCATCTTCAAAAGGTTCTAAAATTATTTTTAATTCTTTAAGTATGCGCCACTCGTTTAAATTAATTTGTGGTAAGGCCGTATCTAATAAGGCGACAGTACTACGAACCGCATCTTTCAATTCCAAAAATCTTTGTATCATAAAAAATGTGGAATTCCACCTTGTTACTACATCTTGTAGAAGTTTCTTGGGGTTTTTAACGCCAGTATTTTCTTGAAAAGTTGTTAGTTTTGCTGTAGCCTTGGAACTTTGCTTAAAATGAGTAACTATTGTTTTTACTTTTCCTATAATTTCAATTATTCCAGGCTGGACATTAAGTGCATCTCTGACTATCAGATTTAAAGTATGCGCGTAGCATCCAAAAAACTTCCACTCTGTTCCATTTTTAATTGCACCAGTAATATTTGCCGCATTGTCGGATACGGCCAATACAACTTTTTGTTTTACGTCCCATTCTTCAGCTATACTATTTAGTTCGGAACTTAAATTAACACTGGTATGGTTTTTATTAAAAACTGCACATTTAAGAAGCATCGTCTGAAGTTTAAACTCATCATCAATAAAATGAATTGTAACCCCCATAAAACTTTCATTATTGCCAGATGTCCAACAGTCGGTAGTTAAAGAAACTGCTTGAACTTTTTTTATCTCTTCCTTACATTTAAACAAGCATTCTTCGTAAAAGCTTTGTACAAAAGTTCTAGAAATAACTTGTCTACTTGGAATTTCGTAGGAAATATTTAAAGCTTTTGTATATTGGCGAAACCCTTCATCCTCAACAACGCTAAATGGCTGAAAATCTTTATAAAACAGCATTAATAGCGCCTCGTCAATTTTTTTTTTTGAAACAATGGTCATTTTTTTTGGAACAAAGGAAGAAATTTTTGTCTGAGTTTTGAATGTTGTTTTCAAAGCTTCACTATTACCTTGGGACGTAGAGGCACCGTCTTCCAAATCAGACTAAAAAAAAACAACCTTAGAAGACTTTTTCCAAAAAGTTTAAATCTCTAGGTTAATTTTTTAAATATCATCGTCATGATATAAACATCAATGTCATGATATTTTAAAAATAAACCTTAAGGTATCCTAGTACCCTATCTGCCTATCCGCCCACCACTAAAATACAAATAAAAACACCTACCTGTAATGAAGGGGTGGCAACCGATGCTGGTTTAAGTCCAATAAAAGGGTTTTCTTCTTCTGGAATATTATCTCCCAACGGTTGGTCTAGGTCATTCCTGTTTTCTTTATTTTCGTGGAATAATTGCACTGTAGGATGTCTCCTTATTAAATGTTTTTTTAAATTTGACACTGTGGTCTTATAAGACATTGATGATTTGCACAAATTGCATTTTGCTATTTGTTTTTTTCCATCTGAGATGGAAAAAAAATTCCATATTATGCTTGTGCGTCGATTCATAGCATATAATTTTATATATTAAAAAATATAATATCACTTAAATAAATATGGGGTGTAATATTCGTGAAAAACACCAATAAAAACTTATTAAATTGAATTTCACCAAATTAGCCAGAAGCAAAACAAATTAAACAGGTTCATAGGCTAATCCGATAATTCAAATCACACCAGTATTTTTCGGGAATCACATGCTTGCCGGTTTTAACCGACGATTCACGAAAACGGACGAAGACAATTCCCGCTGCCAAGCCTTTGTACAAATTTCAGCCAGCGTTGCCACCACTGTTACATTAGTAACGGATCTATTGCCAAAGAAATATTAATTGCGCCGCTCGGCATTCTATTACGTTTTTTTCTAATCAAAATTTTAGAGTTTGGTTACAATCAAATCTTCCAAAAAAGTCTGGTGCAAAAAATATTAATCTGTTACCGAATTTAATTCGAACAATCGGAAACTGCTGGCAACGCTGGAGTTCTAGCGACCTTCTTTAAAAACTCGTACTCGTGTCGGCCATGCAGCCGGAATAGCGCCAATAAGCGGAGCGGCGTTTAATTTAGACCTGGAATAGTTTGGACCTGTAATAGGTATTTGGAATAGGTTCGGGTTTGGAATAGGTACAGGTCCAACTAGGTACGAGAAAAAGCTATTCCGTAACATCCCTACATTAATATACTGCCTTCCAGCACGTTAAAACAAACTCATGCTCTGAATCGCGGTACACATTGTCAATTAAAATTACGCGTAACGTAAAACCATAGTATTCTGCGATTGAGAGTACAACTGCTCTGAATAATAGTACATTATGCCTTTAGGCGTCCCGGGCAGACACCTACAGTATTGGCAAACCCCAAGTTACAGTGGCATTTAATGTGAGTATGAAAGAGTAAATATGTTTAGATGCGTGCAATAAGGATAACAGATAAATTAGTGTTGCCGGCGTGTGGCGTGAACAACGCATGCAACGAAGCCAGAGAGGGGATTATTTATTTTCTGCTGCAGAAACGCAGGAGGTATTCACTAATTTTCTTCAGTAATTCAGCAGGGTTGGCTTGATATATATCACTGATATATATCATGATATTTATTATTAAAAAAATAGGTTTTTTAAGTGCTGAAAAAACTATTAACAACGATATTAAACAAATTTTTGGAAATTTTAATTTACCGCCGAATGTTGTATGGTTTGGGTTGGTATTACGATTGGTATCCCCTATTTATTTCATTATTATTTTTCATTACTGAAGCGTTCGTCGACGCGACTGTGCATTGTGTGTGTACTTTTTTTATTACAACGTTAATCCGTAATAAAATTTAAATTTAAATTGCCAAAATAAAAATATAATATTTACTTAAATATCTACTTCCTTGATTTTACTTGGCTACTCTACTATACTAAGTATGGGTTTACCTGTTTCAGCTGAAAAAAATTATTTGATATATATCGAATATATATCCGATATTTGATATTTATATAAATATCATGATATTTGCCAATGTAGGTATTTTTCAATTAATGTCGTTAACTAATTAATTAGGTAGGTACTTTAAATTAACATAAAAAACTTTTAAGTTTTTGTTCTTGCGAATAAACCATTTCATAATACCATCAGGATTTCAGCGTATTTACGCTTACCTGAAAAATTGAACCCAGATAGAAAAAGAAACATTAAACATCGCGGTGGGTGCTTCGCTATCGGAACGTATTTGCTGCTATGGAGGAGGAATGCAGCAAGATTGGAGGAAGTTGGAAACGTTGAGTCTTGATCGATATCTGTTTAACTCGCGCCAAATCCATTTTGTATTAATCTCTTTACATTGAACGCCGCCCTGTAACTTCAGACTTGTCAGTACGGTATATTCAATACTAGCGAGTACCCGGCCTGCGTTGCAGCCCGGCATTATACGACGTGAGATAATAAGGCGAACAAACCTCAAACTCAACCGTTTGCCGGCCCGTCCACAATTCACATCCATGCATAAAACATAGTCTGTCTTCGTCTATTCCGGCTTCGGTGCTTCGGATCGATCGTTGAACGGGCCGGGGACCGGTTAGGTTGGGTCGTTCGTTCTCCCTACTCTAATTTATCAGTGTTTCTCTATAATATTATGCATGTATTATACATAAAAACCTTCCTCTTGAATCACTCTATCTATTAAAAAAAACGGCTTCAAAATCCGTTGCGTAGTTTTAAAGATTTAAGCACATATAGGGACAGGCCGGGCGATAGTGACTTTGTTTTATACTATGTTAAGATAAGATATTGCCGATACAAACAGCGACAGGGTGTAAAAGTATCCCTAGCGTAGGATTTGCAACGGGGCTGTAGAGTTTGCGCAGTAGGCTGGAAATTGTATCGATCGTCATAAAACACGGCAGAACCGGGCTGGCGTTGTTTATAGTTTGTTTTTATTCCAGTTGTTCGTCGTCAGTGTAATTGTGGCACCTATTATTTCCAAGTTTCGGTTTTTATTTAAATATTTATAAAACTTTACTTTAGACATTTTTATATCATTTGTTACTGTATTCTGACCTTAAGAGGGGAGGAAAAAAGTGTAAGCTTGTAAAATAGGAAAAAGCCGATTCTATTGAATATTTACATCAACAATGAAATTTGGAACTGCGCAAAACTCGACTGCCCACAGTGGAGACATGATTGAAGTATGGTATTAGTAATATATGATATGTATACTAGATGTTTCTCAAAAGACGTTCACCCCTTAAACTTTTCTGTATTTATAGAGATTAAAATGAAATTTTGAGATTATGCATAAGATATGAGTCTGCATTTATTGGCATTTGCACATTTTCAATTTGTTAGCACTTCCGGTTTGACCGGAAGTGACCTTGACTTTGGTATTTTAAATGGGACATCTTGTATATTTTTACTTATTGGGATTCAGCATAACATTCTGAGTAAAATGGCACCTCACTTGTCATTTTTTGACATGTTATAACATCTTTATGTTTACTTTTTATTTTTAATCTAGAGTGCTACAATTAATTAAATCAGTTAATTTATAGTCAAGTAGTATATTATAAAAATTAAAATTATGTCATAATAATTAACTTTCAAGTTCACAAGCGTTTAAAAAATTATTTTTTTTTCTTGACGTTCACTCCATTTTTCCAAATGGAAGGATGGTAGTTTTTGCCTTAACTTCCAATCGCAAATTTAAAATCGTTATGTATTATTGCCGCCCTGCCCTGTCTTTTCTAAAGAAACATAAAGGCGGCTTTGAAAAACAATGGAATGGTTTTACATTAAAATTCGTTTATTAAACTTACATTGTAATTCAGATAAAATGGTTAGTTTTATTAGAAATGAACAAATTGATATGCTCCTAATTTTTGGAGTGACCAGAAAAATTCTTCTGAAACCGCAAGATTGTATCTATTGTATGTTTTATAAACTAATGGCATTACAACTTTAAATTAAAGCCACACTGCTTTTCAAAACCATTCCATTGTTTTTCAAAGCCGCCTTTATATTTCTTTAGACAAGAGAGGGCGGCAATAATGCATATAACGCTTTTAAATTTGCGATTGGGATTTAAGACAAATTTTTCAGTGGCAATTTTAAAATAGCATAGGAGTGTGGTATCAAACTGTTGGAAAAAAATGCTCGTTTTAAATATCCTAGTGAACCACCATTGTTCCATTTGGAAAAATGGAGTAAACGTCAAGAAAACAAAATTTCATTTTTTAAACGCTTGTGAAACTTAGAAAATCAATTATTATGACATAATTTTAATTTTCCTATACTACTTGACTATAAATTAACAGATTTAATTAATTTGTAGCACTCTAGGTTGAAAATAAAAATAAACATAAAATAAACACGTCAAAAAATCACAAGTGAGGTGTCATTTCACTCATAATGTTATGCTCAACCCAAATAAGTAAAAATATACAAGATGTTCCATTTAAAATATCAAAGTAAAGGTCACTTCCGGTCAAACCGGAAGTGCTAACAAATTGAATATTATGCCAATAAATGCAGACTCATCTCTTATGCATAATCTCAAAATTTCATTTTAATATCTATAAGTATAAAAACGTTATAGGGGTGAACGTCTTTTGAGAAACACCCGGTATATGTATGTGGTCCCGGACGTCTCTTATCTCCCCAACTTCACCGGCTCACCTCTAATATCCTTTGCCATATCCTGTGAATTGTGTCTGTCATTAAATACTCGTAGACGGCCATGGTGTGATCTTCCATTGAGGATTCCTCTTTAAGAGGGTGGGAGTGTTTACAAAACAAAAGCCACTTTATGAGTGATAAGCTCTAAAGGAAGTTTGTAAAAGGTCTTTATAAAAACCTACCACATGTTCCTGAGATCCAAATAAGACAATTTAAATAAACTTACCTTGGTACAAAGTTGCTCAGTTTCGACGCTATACGGTCCTGATATTACGATTTTAAAATAGTTTTTTATTACAATTTGAAATCGTCCTATGCGATATTGCCGAATTTGATACGTTGACATAGTTGTATGGGACAAATAACTTATATCATAATATTAATACATATTTACATACACATTTCAAATTACTACGCCAATGGAAAAAAAAGTATAAAATTAGGAGTACCTGGTACTCTTGATAAGACTCGATTTCTCTAATGTTTTTGCAAATTTTGTATTTTTATTCGCGGTGTGTTTTACAAGAAAAATTAACTTGCTAAAACATAAATACAAATAATAATGTCATAAAAACTGTTCAAAGTGTCCCACATTTACATGCATACATTTATACAACGAAGAAAATTTAAACGTACTCTTGGTACAGCTTCTTCATCATGCTAAGAATACTTGGTGCATCCCAAAGACCTTATAAACTCTAGACTCTAGACTTAATGTTTGATTCATAAAATGGGTGAAAAGCAGATCCGTTATTTTTTGATATGTTATTGAAAATCGGTAATGGGTGGAAGGGAGAACTCCTTGGATTCTCCCTGTATGACAACACTGTTCAACGCAACTACATTACACTCGTAAATTCCATTAATTTAGAATTTCTAATAGTAAGCGATACTCGTTACATAAAATGCATGTTGTCAGAGTGCCGGATATGATTACTATACAAATAATTTTAAAAAAATTTTTATTGACGTGTTGCAAAGTAGTAGAATAATTATTGATAAATAATAAATGTATTATGATTATGGAAGAAATAATTACGCATTACTCTTTTAAAAAAGCCGTTCGTTGCTAAAGCTATTGGAATTGCCAAATTAGTAGTATTAGTAGTAGTAAGGTATTTTTGACAAATACGTAAATCTGGCTATGGCGCCATGAAATGGAAGAAATGATGAGGAATCTGGTAAAAATGTAAACAATCGGATCTCTACTTTTATTGCTCTTTGGTTGCATCTTTAATGCGTTGCCACAGTTGGTCTTCAGATAGCATGTATACCGATGGACTATAATACATGGACTAAAATATCTTTTAACTTTGAAAATGTCTTTATTCCTAACTAACTTTTACAGTTCATTACATGGAAAGTGATAACATAATAATATAGAAAATAATAACCATTAAAAAAAACCATAAAAAAAATTGAAGTTAATCCAATTTAATTCATTAATAAAATCAATTTAAAAAAAAATAATATAAATAATTTAATTTAGTAAATATATCTTTAATTGTTTTTTAATTTTTCTGATATTTTTTGGAAGATTGTTATATTTTATTATTCCGTCATATAAAAGCGATTTTTTTCCGAAATTACTTTTTACTGGTATAGTTTGATAATTTATGGTCTGGTGTTATGATCATGTAATGTCTTATTCTCCTGAAGTGTTATGTTTGATTTTTTTTTCTTTTAAAATAATAGAGTGAATTAGAATACAAATTTTTAATTTATAAATGTTTTGAACGTGTAAATACCCTTTCGGTCTATATAGATTAACAGTTGGTTCTAAATGTGATAATTTGTGTATACATATAATAACTTTATTTTGCAATTTTTGTAATGGTTTTAAGTTTGATAAACTAGCAGATCCCCATGCACATGCTAAGTATTGTAATTTTGAATATATTTTTTAAGTATTTCAAAGGAATGAAATAGCTATCTCTGTACAAAACAAAGGAGATATCGAGTTGATAATATACTGGATATGGCATTTTCAATTTAAATTTTCGTCTAAAACTAATCCTAAAAATCTTGTCGTTTTTGAATATTGAATAGGATTTTCATTATTAAATGTTAAGGGGTTAATGATGGAATTTATTTTCTTTTTGGTTAAAAACATAAAAGAAGATTTTGTAAGTTTATTTGATTGAAGCCAAGAAAGAAGTATTTATAAATCATTATTAATATCAAAATACATTTCAGCAAAATAAATAATTGTTGTATCATCTGCAAATAGCTTTATATTGCCCTTTAAGTTCAATTTGGAAACGGAATTAATATAAATTAAGAATAATAACGGACCTAATATTGATCCTTGTGGAACTCCACATAATATTTCTTTTTCCGAACTTTTTCTTTCCCCAATTTGAACAAATTGTTTACGATAGCTTAAATAACTTTGAAGTAGTTTGTGTGTCCCCTTATCCCAATGCTGTATAATTTTAATATTTTTTAACAAACTAAGCAACTTTGTACTAGGATAAGTTTATTTAAATTGGCTTATATTGTTAAGACCCTTTTACAAACGTACTATATAGACAATATTCACAACAACGTCGTCATTGTAAAACGGTAAAACAAAAACTTATTTATATTTTGCTATAGCAACGCGGTCATTTAGTGGCCAGGGTGGACCCGCTCGGTATTATGTTTTCGGACCGAACTGCTACCATTAGCGATTTGATTGGATCCGCTCCTTCCGAGGTTATTCGGCAACATAAGTTAGGTACGAAAAATAGTGTTTGAAAATTGTTGACAGGTATGCACTAAAAGTTTACAATATCGGTAATATATGAAACGGCGTTTTGAAAAGTATTTTTAAACCGACCATGAATGTTTCTATAGTCTATTTATTTCCAAGATAGACTGAATATAAACAGATGCGCGCTGCTTGCAATCGAAATATCGCCGACAAGAATATAAGCTGGTGGAGGCTCGACCTGATCGCCTGACTATGGCGCGTAGGGTTAATATTTACAGCGGTTTACCTTGGAAAAAATTTTAATAGGCTTTATACAGGGTGTCCCAAAAGTAATGGGACACAGAACAACAGCAGGCTCCTTAAGGCGAAATAATGGGATTTATTTAAACTTGCCTTATCCCAAAGTTGATAACAACCAAGATACAGGGTGTCAAAGTTTTAACTTTGTTGTCGTTTCTTTGCGATTATTTCTTAACGAAACGACATAGCAGCTCAAAATTAAGGTTTTTGGGGTTTTTTGAGGTGAGGAATTCAAAATTATTTATAGTTTTCGTATAACCAGTAGAGGGCTCTGCCTACGACATAGCCCACTCGTTTTAGCTGGCTTAACTTTGTTTAGGTTTTTTATATCGATCCGACTATAGAAAAAATAAGTTACTTTACTTGTTTTACATCAAAAACGTATAACTTATTAAAGTCGCTAGGGGCAACCATTTTCGAGATAATCGCATTCGATATTTTTAATGCAAAAATGCTAAAATATTTAAAATAATTGTGTATTCCTATTAGTATTATTTTTCACAGCTGGCCTTGATTAAAAACAACGACGTTTCTAGGGCAACAACATGTTACACAACACAAAGTATCATCTGTCAAAGTTATTAATTTTCTACTTACAATACGTAGATATTATAAATTTTTTAATAAAGCCTCGACATAATTTATTTTCCAATGCGGAAATGTGCGAAATTATCTAAATAAACAGTTCCCTGAACGTTGGATAGGCCGTGGTGGCCTCTTGCCTTGGCTGACGCGAAGTCCGGATTTTAATCCAATTAAGTTCTGTATTTAGGGTTATTTGAAAACCAATGTTTATAATGAGTTAAATCAAAAAATTATAAATTCTCTTAATCTGCTCAGAAATGATGAAGATCTCTTGTTTAAAGTCCGACAGTATTTTGTAAAACGTATAGCGAAATGTATTGAGGTCCGTATACGAAAAAACGTTTTTATTAGAAAAACATAGTCAACCTTAAGTATCTACATTAATTTTGACACTTAGCAAATGTAGCTGATTTACAATAATTTTAAGTCAGAAATTCACCGTTGCTCGATTTTCCGTTGCTTTTGGACCACGTACTTAGTTGCATTGACATATGAAATGCGATTATCTCGAAAATGGTTGCTCCTAGCGACTTCAATAAGTTATAGGTTTTTGATGTAAAAGAAGTAAAGTAACTAAATTTTTTAATAGTCGGATCGATATAAGAAGCCTAAACAAAGTTATGCCAGCTAAAAGAAGTGGGCCATGCCGTAGGCAGCGCCCTCTACTGGTTACACAAAAACTCTGGATAATTTTGAATTCCTCACCTCAAAAACCCCCAAAATCCTTAATTTTGTGCTGCTATGTAGTTTCGTTAAGAAATAATCGCAAAAAAACGAAAACAAAATTAAAACTTTGACACCCTATATCTTGGTTGTTATTAATTAGGGAAAAGGTAAGGAGTCTGCTGTTGCTCTGTGTCCCATTACTTTTGCGACACCCTGTATATCAGTACAAAATTTGTGGGTTATTTTAATAATTTTGGTCATTTTTGTTCCATTGAATATTGTATAATTTTTAGTGTACCTACATGTGTCCGAAAAATTGAAAAGAAACATTTGAGTAAAATGAAATATAGTATAAAATAAGAAAATTTTTTATATACAGATTAAACTAAAAAAGAAATATTTTACTTGAGACCTGACTCGCTTATTTTTTGTAAACCTTGCTCATAAAATATTTGGCGACGCCAAGGTCTTCTGGGATTTAATGAGGAGTAAGTGAAACAGAATACAGGCCTATTCATTAAAATTTGACTTTTGCCAGGTGGAGCAAAGATTCAAACCAAACTGTATAGTCGAGAAGTAAACCTAAATGGCAGTTGTATTTTGATATTTTTGTCACAGAAAAAAAAGGGTTTATTTTGTCAAGTCACGAGTGTTTTTTTTTAATTTAAAACAGAAATATTTTGACCGGACTTTATATAGTTGAATTTGGGAACGCAACAACAATATGGCATTTTTACTATAAAACTTGAAAAGCTAAACCAGGAGTTTATTATTCAATAAAATAGACAAGGGAGATGCACTTATTATTTAATATGCGTAAAAAAAACGGTGGAAATGCAAAACCAACATCGAATAAATCCAGTTGATTTCGTAAGGTCACGCGCCACAGAATTCATGGAGACGACACGGGACGAATCAGCAGTGCTATGATAAAATGATGATAACATTTCAGTCACTTGAAAATATACTAGAATTAGCGTTAATTGTATCTTCTCGATAACTTACCTGCTTTTGGCAATTATTGTCAACATACCTTCATCAGATTTCAAAAGACTACGACTCCCTAGTTTAATAACTTATAAAGCAATAAGACACTTTTAAATTTGAATTAAACAGTTTTATTTCAAAATAATAAGTTCAGCTGACGTTTAAACGTTTATTGAAGGAAAAACAACCCGATATCAACGTGTTGTCATGACTTGACAAGCAAAGCTAATCTAACGTCAAATTATTTGGGTTGAATTCGGTGCCTCTGACTTTAAGACGCCACCTGAAATGGATCTCACACCTCGCAGACGGTCCCCCACCTTTATAAACAGGCCAGTATATGCTGTCTCACTCACTTCTTTAAAATTGAGAAGGCTATGGGCAACACAAAGCGCCTAGCCTAACAATAGCTTTATTTTTTTCTCTGAATAGATGAAAATCATTAATATTTAAAAAAAACTATCTTATAATATGCGCTATATAAAAAAACAAACGAACTCAGTATTGACATTATTATTGTTTTTAACATTGTTCGATTTCATATTTTGTGTTTTTACATTGTTTTTTTTTAAGTTCGACAGTTTGAAACATTTATGCTTAGCTGTGGGGATTGGGTGCTGTATGCATTTGTTTCAATAGCAATAGAAGCAACATTTTTAGGAGCGATTTGTGCTATAGAAAATATAAAAAGCAAAGGTAGCAAAGAAACCATTGGCTCATGTGTGATATTAGTCAGTGCATCTTTTTGAGTAAAAACTAGAAAAAAAAAGGGTTTATCCATAAGATAAAAGGCAAAGAGGAGCAACAAGGTATATATCGTACCTAATTCAGGAGAGCTTAACGCCTAAACTCCCTGTCTTTTAGGTTTGTATTAAGATAACAGTTAGTTTAGGTAGTTGTCATTGATGTTTGCAATTAAAGACGAATTGCTTATTGATAATAATTAAACCAAGAAATAGGGCTTAATATCTAAGAGCAGCGTTGGTATGTTTTTGATTTTTTTTGCAATATTTAAAACGCTTTGCTTTTGTTTCTTATCATTGCATGCTGCTTGCCGACTTGCTTGCTTATTTGATTTGTTTTTGTTTTCATCTTTCTCATTGTATGAAACTCACAAAACACAACATGTTTTCTCAGATTAATAACGAATATTTATGTTTAACGGTTTTTAAAAACACCCTTTTTTTTGTAAAATAACATTAAATCTGTTGTTTTCTATAATCGGTATATATAATAGTGTTCCTGTTAAATGATCTCATAAACTGTAGAATAGGTTTTGGCAATATTCTTTCTAGATACGTGGACATCACATTGCCAACTTGGACCCGTTGGGAATCAATAGTGCCGACTTGGACGACCAGACTCCTCAAGAATTGATTTACAAAAACTATAATTTTGGTAAGGCACCAACTAGCTAGATAGAGACAGGTAAAGTTAAAAAATATTGGAACGAGGTCGGAGTTAAAGATTTTGTTGTTTGCTGGCAAAATTGACTTGTCAACGAGGATTCCGGAAAGAAGGTCCAGTATTGCAAGGAAAACTTGATGTGTACTAAAAATGTGTTCTCCCTAGGGATGAAACCAAAAAAAAACGATTAAAAAACGGTTCATTGTTAGGTAGAAAACCTTTTTCAGTGCATAGTAAGCATGTGGAGTTTAAAAAAAGTAAAAACAGCAAAAGTATTGAAATTTACCGACACAAACTTTAAAAAATGCAACTTGCTTTGTTGGCTTACCCATGGTACTATTTCAACAATTAGAAATATTATGTAAGTAATATTGGAGTTTTGTTGAGTTTTATTAGTACCTTTGCCAAGTGTCTCTTTGGGATTTCGAGTGATTTTCTATTTTTTTTTTACTCTTTGCGTTTCGCTAAAAACATAGTATCTAATACCTTTAACGAAAAATGAATGCGTACTTGCAGCAACTAACCCACCCACTCTCATAATCAAGATAACCAAACTAAGACAATTGATATTTTATAAAAAGGCAAACAAGTATTCGATGACGTAGGCGAGTCATTGAAAGTGCGCCTCTTTATGATGGTCGGACACTTCCGTCGTGGTCCAAACCTCACGGCTAATAAGAATTGACTGTAGACGTCACTCACGTGGTTCGGAAACCACGTTGAGCTATACACATGCAGTGTCTGTTTTATGTTGAGAAAAAGTCACGAACCTGTCAAATAATAAAAATTAATTTTTTGAGGTTATGTTCCGACCAAAAAGAAAATGGGTTGCCTGCAGTTGCACAGAGAAATAATAGGTTAAAGTTGGAAGGAAGCGTTTTAAATTATTTTTAAGGAATTTTGGCCCAAATGTGATCTTTTTTGAAAACTCGCCACCTTGGATGTATCAGTCGCAATTATTAATAAAAATTCAAAAGAATTTTATTGTTTTATCCAAATTTTAGCGTCACTATTCTTTAAAGGCAGGCAACCAACAATACACTTGCATTAACAAAACATCAACTTGCCTCGGTTTTAAAAACGATATTGTTCCTTTTCGTCAATATACAGTGTGTCCACGGATAGAGTTTGGACGAAAAAAAACTTTTTTTTGGCAACCGTCCGGGAAGTACCACTTCCCGGACGCTTTTCCTTTGAGAAAGTAGCATTTCTCCGGCCTAGTCCGGGAAGTACGTGCCTAGTCCGGGAAGTACGAGAATCACATCAATATTAGCTATTGCTCGAATTTTAATATAAATAAGAATTAGAATGTTTCTGTTAGTACCTATGTTCTGTTCGAATTTCAATATTTAATACAAATAAGAATTAAAATGTTCGAAATTTTGTTCTACAAAGAAATATAATAATGACATGTGTCTCATTGATTTGTTATTCTACACGGTTGCCGAAAAAATAGTGTACGCAACACGTCCGAAAACAGTTTTTTTGGACTCGCAGACTTCCAGGACTCGCCTACGGCTCGTCCTGGAATTTTGTCGACTCGTCCAAAAAAACAGTATTTTCCGGACTTTACTATTCTTAGTAGGTATAGAAGAAAAAGTCATTCTTTATAAAAACGTCTGCTTGTGCTGAAACTATAATTTCGAATATCAAATTTGCGATTACTATACAGGGTTCGTCAAAAACAACATTTTTACTTTTTAGGATATATTTTTTTTAATTCCTTGATTTATTAAATTAATTTTGCTTGTGCTGAAACTATATTTGCAATAGCTACTCTACTAATTTTTTCTTCCAAGAGATCTAAGTTATTATTGAAATCGGTTTTATACACATGTGGCTTCAGATATCCCCATAAATGAAAGTCGATAATTGTGAGATCGGGACTCCTACGTGCCAACTGATTTGGACCACAGGTACTTTCCAATCCATTTGTTCCCAAAGTGATGATTTAGCCAATCATTAAAAGGAATTGAAAAAAAATCCAAAATACAAAAACTGTTGTTACTGACGAACCCTACATATAGTAAAGTAATCGCAAATCTGATATCGAAATTGTAGTTTCAGCACAAGCCGACGTTTTTATAAAGAATGCCTTTCTTCTATACTTACTTACTATTAAAAAAGGTTTTCTGCTTCCAAACTATCTGTGGACACTTATTGATATAATATACAGGGTGTTAGTGAATAAGTGCGACAAACTTCAGGGGGTGCTTTTTTAAGTGATTTTAAGAAGAAAAGTTCATATAAACATGGGTCCGAAAATGCATAGTTTTTACGATACAGGGTGTCAAACTTTTAAAAAAAAATCGGATCTCGATACTCTTGTACTCAATTCTGTTAAAATTTGGTAATTCTATTTGTAATAACAAGACGATAATTTAGCCTCAATTAGATTAAAATTTTTAAGTCCAGTGGCGTCCCGGAAGACAGTCCAACTAATATTTTTGACAAAAAAAATGCGCGCCACTGGCTTTTTTAAAAATTATGTATTTTTTTTCGAATTAAGCAACTACAAATACAAATATTTTATTTTTTGAGTTTTTTTCATATCTTGCTTTGTATTTGAGAAAAAAAAATAAAAACCACTTTATTGTATGTCCCCGGGACAATAACAGTAAAAATTTAAACCACTTACTATGCTATTAACCAATTAAAATTACACAAAAGTTCTCTTTCGAATTTTTCGCATAGATTTTAAAATATTAAAATTCAAAAGAGGACTTTCGTGTAATTAATTGCTTAATAGCATAGTAAGTAGTTTAAATTTTTTACTCTTATTGTCCCGGGGACATGCAATAAAGTGGTTTCTATTTTTTTTCTCAAAAACAAAGCAAGATATGAAAAAAATCAAAAAATAACATATTTGTATTTGTAGTTGCTTAATTCGAAAAAAATACATAATTTTTAAAAAAGCCAGTGGCGCGCAGTTTTGTTGTCAAAAATATTAGTTGGACTGTCTTCCGGAACGCCACTGGACTTAAAAATTTTAATCTAATTGAGACTAAATTATCCCCTCTTGTTATTATAAATAAAATTACCAAATTTCAACAAAATCGAATAAAAGAATATCGAGATATTTACGAACATCCGATTTTTTTTTAAAAGTTTGACACCCTGTATCGTAAAAACTATGCATTTTCGGACCCATGTTTATATGAACTATTTTTCTTAAAATCACTTAAAGAAGCACCCCCTGAAGTTTGTCGCACTTATTTACTAACACCCTGTATAAACAGTCTACTTGTCAGGTAGTGGTAACATAAATATTATGCACGAAAATATTTTTCTAGCCACCTGAAAAGTCCTTATACAATAAGGTTGTATTACATCTAACGCAGTTAGATATTAAAATACAGATTCAGTTTGCAAAGTACTACTAAGTGCGTGTTTACATTAGGTGCAGTCATAGCATAGCAATGAAAAATTGCCTTAAGGCATGTGCTTTGGTGACTTTCTGATCAGCTCATGCAATTTTATTTGCATCGCGCGAAATTAGGAAATATTCTAATTTGATTGCAAATTGCATGCAATTTTAGTGATTTTTCTAATAATATTTTCAATACCAACCTAAAAGAAGTAAATATAACATCCACAAAAGTATTTTGTAAGTTTTGTTGATTCTTGTGAACATAAGGATCAGTAAGATAACTTCACGGTCCTCGCTACTTCTGTATTCATTGTTTTAATTAACAAAAGTAACAGGTTAAATAAATAAATTAATTTTGGTGTTTTGACACATAAAACCAAACACTACACAAATTATGAAAAATCGGCGGCGACGACACCAGTGGGGTGGATGCTCCTTGACGGTAAGTCTGCGACTGCAACGACACGACACGATACCGAAAAGTCGGTTAATGTGAGAACGCCCATACTTGCATAAAAATATTTGTTTCATATATAATTAATTGCCTCGCTATAACTTGCATGCAGTCACGGCACCTAATGTAAACGGGCTTAAAGAAATTGAAAGTCAATCAGTCAGGTGGGGACATCCTATTGAGAGGATTGGACAGTCCATATTTTCGGTTTCGGTTGTTCTAGAACAGAGATTCTATAAGAAGCTGGCTAACTATTGATAAAACGACAAGAGCATTAAGGTTTTATACGAAAAATTACGTATAGAAGTGGGTAACCCACTCTGGAACCCTTTTTATACATTTATTGTTGTTCTTATTGGTCCTTGTTAGTACAAATCTGTGTTTATTTTCTGTACTCCAACATCTACAATTTTGAACATTTGGTTCATTCTTTGGTAAAACAATCATAGCGTGAGAATTACCTTTACCATAACTTTAAACCTAACAAAACGTTTAACTCCGTCCTGTTCAAATAGTTTTTTTTGTCCAGTTTGTCTAGTTATATTGTCTAGTTTTTTTTGCATTAACTTATTAACATCACGAAACATTAGAAGCTGCACATTTTTTTTCTTAAGTTTTAATTAAAATTTTGTTTTTAACTAACGTAACAAATATCGTTACTTTTTAAATCATTTTAACTTAAATGTTGTTTGTTCTAATATTTTCCTGTATACTTTTTCGTTTTTCTATGCTTGTTTACATTTGTTTGCTTGTTTTTCGCCTAAATTTTAGACAATCCATCCAAAACGTATTCGGAGGAACTTCGACGGCAGGTTCAGGAATTTATGAGACGTAAGCATTATTTTATTACATTTATTTTATTTCCTATGTAGATATCGCTCTGTATATTAAGCCTGTGCTTTGTATAATAATGTATATATAGGGTATATGGTAAAAACGTAGATATTTATTACAGGTCTATAGGAGTTTAAATATTAGTGGATTATCGTCTGTTACGGCGATGGACGGTGGGTATAAAAATTTTAACATGCACTTGAAAATACTCGACCTGAGTGTATTTGCGGTCTCTTTCGCTATTTTACCAAGTTAATAAGTGACATAAATTCATTCGACTTTCACCGATGTTATCGATGGAAAACGCTAATAGCAGAGTACTGTGAGCGCCAAAAAGTAGGATTTTCATTTGGTGAAAAGACTACTTTACTCATAAATCGCCCTGTATAAAACCCAATAATGTCAATAATCTAACTTAATTGTTGTGAGTCAATCAATTAGGCTGATACCACAGGTCCAAAAAAAAATAGAATGCTTATCATAAGACATGAATAGCATCTCGAGGAACTCCGTCTGGTCGGGGAATTAATTTTTTCTCTAGAAAAAAGTTGGCAACCATTTGAAGTTATCTGCGAGCCAATCAAACCTATTGTTATTAATAAAGGGCGGATTATATGCACTTGAATTCAGCCAAAATATGCTCATATGTATGCTTGCCTTTAAAATATGCAGGGATTTGTATTTTTTACCAAATATGCATACTGGTATGCAATATTTCTTATTTTATTATAGTAAGATGAGGTAAAGAAACACATTGGGTTCTAAAAAATATGTTTATTTAAAAAAAATGCAAAAAAAAAACAGAAAAATAATAGTAAACAATTTTTTAACCTAAAATTATTTTATAAAAGGCATTTATTACGAGATATTTTTTTAAATTTTCAACTAAAAAGGATTGTCTTCTATTAGTAAAAACATGTTTATACAAAGAGAAGCTTATTTCAACATCTACTGATGTAATCGGACAATACTGAAACTTAGGAAGCAAAATATACCTAAGGCCAAGATACAAGTTCGTTGGATGGTTCGCCCTCATAAATACTTTTTACTGCAGTTAAATATTCAACATTCTTTTTTACAGTTACATCCAATTAGTTCCTTACTTGACCTCCTACTTTACCGGGAATGTTGTTACTTTTAGCGGAAGAAGTTTCAACAATACTAATTGCGTAACATAAACATTGCATAAACTTAAATTTCTACTCTCCAACGAGGATATTATGTCCGGTAGAAAACTGAAATTAACCTTAATAAAAACAAGATCTTTAGCTACTCTTGCACTTTTTAACAACTCTTTACTTTGCACAACGCACTGTGAATCGTCATCTAAATCTAAAATTCGTTCTTTAATGGCTTCGAAATGCTCTGCGTAGAATATTGCGGCCTTAATCCATGTTCCCCACCGGGTAATTACAGGTTCTGGAGGTAAACTAACTCCTGGTAATCTTTTCTTATACAACTGCACTCTTAGAGGTGCTTTTAAAAACACTTTTTTTACATTTGAAATTAATTTATTTTAATTTCAATACAGTTCGTTAAGCAGGTAATAATAACGCATTATTAAGTGACGATAAACAACCCCTAACAATATACCACTGTGTTTAGTGCATAATTGTCAACAGGTAAAGTAAAGTAAAGTAAAGTAATAAATCCAATACGTGCATTGTTTTAATGAGATATAATATTATAAATATCATGAGGAAATGTTTAAAATTGTTTATGGTAAACTGTTATGCTGCTTGGCGATGTCCAGATATTATCAGTTATTTTTTTACCTTTCGACAAACCCAAGTAACATAACCCTGTAGTTTCAAAGTTGACACGCGTCGATTGCTACGAAGTTACAGTCAATTGGAATGATGCTGCCAACGCAAATTAGTGGATGGCAACCTATAAAAATTAAAACCCCATATTTCTACAGAGATATTATAATGTGTTATTTATACAGTCTATTAAGCATTCTACTTTTTTTTATAGGCCTGTGGTTGATACTTATTCCTTCAGCACCACTGCTTAAATGCACTTAGTATTAACGTAACTTTAGCACACTTTTTGCCTAGTAGCTACCCACTCCAAATAACCAAACACAAATTCACGGTATTCGTGTAAGTACAAATCTGATATTTAACGGCTTTTTTGATTTTATTTGCTTTGTAGTCCCTAGATGGCGCTTATAAAATGTTTCAAGCTGATTGAACCCCTCTATTTATTATTAAATTTGAATACGTTTCTCTTTTTATTCGTAGAAATCTACCCGTGCAAATGTTTCTTTTATTTTCTTAAATTGTCTATGTCATAAACTTAATTTAGGTTACATTATTAAGAAAAATTGTCACATTTTTTATGATAAGATGATCAAAACGTTCTTTTTGCATGTCATTTTGTTCGGTTGGCACGTAGACAAGGCATATTATGTTCCATCGATCTAGGCAAAAAATGTACCGTATGCGGCATAGGAATAGGACTCCCTCTACCAGTAGAGTAGGCAACATTATACTGGATAGTCCACCCATCCTAAATTTCTCTTGTTAAACGCGTCCTATGCTGTATTAGGTAATTTGTTTAACCTACGCCGATTAAATGGACCTGTCGTTCCTAACAAACTGATACCTAGATACTAGAAAACACTGTACAATATTTAGTTTAGGTAAAGTTAGGAACAATGACAGATTCTGTCATTTTTACGTGGCCTTACAAAAATGACAGCTTCCAAAAAAAGACATAGTGTTACGCCGCCATTAATTTTACATCAAAATTGTATTACACTTTTTTGAAGGTCCTTGTATAATGAACTCCCACACCAAATTTTATTATTTTCTAATAAGCCGGTTACGTAAAATTCTTAGAAAATAAATTCGGCTCTGATACATATTTTATTAATTTTGAAGAAGTAGTCCATACTCAAAGTGGAGTTAAATTTATAGAAAAAAGAAAAGCACAAAGTCTTTCTCCATAATTTTATTATTAGAATAACTAGACGAACCTAGCATTCAATTCGACATGTTTCGAGTGTAGAAACACTCATCAGGAAAACAAAGCAAATGGTACAATGCCGATGTTGTTAGCAATAGAGAAAATAGTAAGTGGAACTGAGCCGTAATGGAGCTTTCAATGGTGTACAAGAGGTGTAAAAATTAAATAGATAGAAGACCGACAAGACTTCAGCATACTGGAAAGTCAAGGGTTAGTGCAAAGGCCCTGTCTTGGGCAGAAAAATGAAGGGAGCAAAAGGAAAATTAGGTAGTTTTAACAGACTTTGTGAAAATCATTAATTAAATAGTGAAAAATCTTAAGTTTCATTCAACTTTGTCAGAAACATGTAAAAATACTGGCTGGGTAACTGGGCCGTAACAAGCTTGGCACCCCAACAGCATTTTAATTCAACCTAAATGATGCTTTGACTTTTATGAAAACAATTTTTTCTTTTCTTTTCCTCTTATTTCAATATTTTTACATGTTTCTGACAAAGTTGAATAAAACTTAAGATTTTTCACTACTTAATTAATGATTTTCACAAAGTCTGTTAAAACTACCTAATTTTCCTTTTGCTCCCTTCATTTTTCTGTCCAAGACAGGGCCTTGCACTAACCCTTGACTTTCCAGTATGCTGAAGTCTTGTCGGTCTTCTGACTATTCAATGTTTACACCTCTTGTACACCATTGAAAGCTCCATTACGGCTCAATTCCACTTACTATTTTCTCTATTGCTAACAACATCAGCATGTACCATTTGCTTTGTTTTCCTGATGATGAGTGTTTCTACACTCGAAACATGTCGAATTGAATTATTATAATTCATTCTAGGTTCGCCTAGTTATTCTAATAATATTTAATAATAATTATAATAATTTGTGCTTTTCTTTTTTTACATGTTTTAAGTTTTGGACATATTTCCTTACGTCTCGTACTCCCAAATATCTCATTCTCAGGATCTTCTAATGCAGGTCCAATTTGATTTTGTAATAGTTCCAAAAAACGGTTCCGTAGTCCGTTTGTGTCCATGTCCAAATATGCCTACCCAAACATTTACCGTTTGAGGGTATTGATTTCTTGTTTCTACAAATCTGGATTAATTTTCTGTACTCCAATATCTACCTATTTGAATATTTCGTTAATTATTTAATGTGAAGGTGCATTCGTTGGTAAAACAAATTGCATGAGAATTCCCTATCGTTATTTACCCTTTCCATACCTTCAAAACAAAAGTTTGCTCTTCGTATTTCATCACCTTCCCTCAATTTCTGATGTTTTTGCTATTTATACGGATGATATTTATACTTATGAGTAATTCGCGCAGTTATGTGAAGTGATGCTTTTCAATACACGCTCAGACTTTTACTCCGGCGTGACTGCACAGGTCAGTTTGCACAGTTTACCTGAGCACTCACAGATTTTTTTTCCTTTAATTATAGTTGCACAAACTTTGTTCAGTTTTTAAAAATGGCATGCAGAAGAGACAATATAATAATAAGTAACATTCCTTGCTTTTTACTCTCTATAAACAAGGAAAACTTTTATATAAATCAATGAAATCAGCAAGAAACTCTTTGCTGTTGTTACACTGTTTATGCTTTTATTACCGTTTTCCATGATAACTTTGTCATTAATACCTCAAAGAACTGAATAATGTGACTGAGCCGAAGCCTGAACTACTCACACACGCACAGACATGTTTGGTGTGCGCAGGCCAATATCCAACCAGAACTGAACTCACTGAGGCCAGGCCACTTATCTGTGCAGATGCCCTGAATCACCCACACACATTCCGGTTGCGCTGTGCAAACCAAGTTTGTGCAGACAGGCCGGAGTAAATAACCGAGCGTGCGCCTTTACAATTTTGCCAAGAAACCTGGTATTAATTCCATTATTTTCTTCTACAGTGAGTAAAAGTTCTAAATCTCAGTAAAACTATTTTCCAAGCACGACAAAACGAAATCCAGTATCGAGGATAAAAATTGAATAGCCGTTAAACGGGTCTAAGGATTTAATCACTTATCTTATGGTGTCTGATTGATCTATTTGATAATGAGGAAAATAATCATTGTTATTTTTTCTTGTATATACTGTAAAACATGTTGAAATTCATAAAAAATAAAACGTCTGGTAACATTTGACATTATCATAATTATTACTGGTGATTGCATGTAGGTATGTATCGTTCTGATTTTTTTAAATATTAAGTCTTAATACCGTTTAATTGGCTTATTACAAAATAATCAAATTTGTTGTGCTAGTTCACAATACAAGGACCTTCAAGAAAGTAATACAATTTTGATGTAAAAATAATAAGGAAGACAATATTTGAAGGTGGCCAGCAAAGTGTAATAAATGTAGGTTCCAAAAAAATTGTGACAATTTTAAAATGTTTAATAAAATGTTATATATTCTTTATTAATATGTATTTAAAATACGCCTATAGATGAAACCGACATGGATCGTGTCTTTAAACTACCCTCTACCACCTTTATTGGTGGGAAAGAAAAGTCTCTACCCTTGCGAGAAATTTTAAGACGTCTGGAGCTTACTTACTGCCGGCACATCGGCGTCGAGTACATGTTCATCAACAGCTTGGAACAGTGCAACTGGATCAGACAGAGGCTTGAAACGCCTGGTTGTATGGATCTGCAAGCTGATCAGAAGAGGTTGATTTTGGCTAGGTTAACCAGAGCTCATGGGTATGTGTAGCGGAATTTTTTTACCAATGACGCTCGAATAAGATAGATATTTTTGACAGGCCAGGGTAAAAGATTTAAGCTCTGGCGCCTTTTCTAATCTCTTTCCGGGCATTTGACATCCCTAAAATCCTAAAAAGGGGATGAAAATAACAGAGCCACATTAATTTTGGCTCATCTCATACAATTCATCATTTATTTCTATTTAACTCATTCACTAATATATTTTCTAGGTTTGAATCATTCCTTTCCCGCAAATGGTCATCTGAAAAACGTTTCGGTCTGGAAGGTTGCGAGATCTTGATTCCAGCCATGAAAACAGTCATAGACAAGTCGACTGAACTGGGCGTAGAAAGTATAGTTATGGGCATGCCTCACAGAGGGCGTTTGAATGTACTGGCCAACGTATGTAGGAAGCCTTTGTATCAATTGTTTACGCAATTCGCCGGATTGGAAGCTGCCGATGACGGATCCGGAGATGTCAAGTACCATTTGGGTACATACATTGAAAGGTACGAATATATTTTTCTATCTATTGTGTTCCATCCCTTACATGGCCCAATTTAAGATTTTACCAAATGTATTCCAGTTATACAGTATAAATAATATAATATATATTTTTTCATAGATTGAACCGAGTTACAAACAAAAATATCCGTTTGGCCGTAGTAGCTAATCCATCTCACTTGGAAACCGTCGATCCAGTTGTTGAAGGCAAGACTAGAGCCGAACAGTTTTACAGGGGCGACGGAGAAGGCAAGAAGGTAAGATTTCCTTTTTATTGGGTAGAAGAAAAGAAGGGAAAATGATCTTGACTGAATATAAAAGCAGTTGCTATGTTGTGTTAAATCTCAGAGTCTTAAATTCAACAAGCAGTTAAAGAAATGCATTTATTAAATTTAAAAATTGGTTTTTAATATTTATTTTCTGCAGGTTATGTCTATGTTACTTCACGGCGATGCCGCTTTTGCTGGCCAGGGTGTCGTCTTTGAGACCATCGGCTTGTCTGAATTGCCCGACTACACCACCCATGGAACCATTCATATTGTCGTAAACAATCAGATTGGTTTTACCACTGATCCTAGGTACTCCAGATCGTCACCTTATTGTACAGGTAAGATTTTTAGGTAGTATACGATTTTTTTGAGTTGAAAATACTTTAATGTGCATTATTTTTCATGGCAATAGATCTTAAAACTCTTCGAATTTTGGTAGTGATTGTTTTAGAAGTTAAAAAAACTTATAAACGAAATAAAATGTCAACTGGTCATTAATTTGAATCCATTTTTCTATTTGTAGATGTCGCTCGTGTCGTCAACGCACCAATCTTCCACGTGAACGCTGACGATCCAGAATCTGTCATTCACGTATGCAATGTTGCTTCTGAATGGAGAGCTACCTTTCATAAGGACGTTGTCATTGATTTGGTACGTAAAACATGAATCGATTCCCCAATACGACCTAGGGTTCCTTTTTGTAAGAAACAAATGAATCGATCCCCAATAAGGATTTTAATTGATTAGGTATATTTTAACGTCATGGTTTTGTTTGTTAAATTGGTAATATCGATGTCTTATTTAAATCATTTGTAGTAGGATAAAAGGGTAGTGAATGGAAATCAGTGGTGGCTTGTGACTTAAATTGGCTCACTTTCAGATTGTTCTAATACGTTCGCAATTTCCACCGCCACAGCTGCTAGTCTAAGAAGCATAGACAAACTGCAAAAGTCCTTAAATTAACTAACCATTCTTGATCAGGCAATTTTAATTGTAAGTAAATCGTTTCTGCCAAAGTGATATTCTTTGTGGTACTCAACATTATAGCCAGTATACATTAGATGCAGTCGATACAATTGCAAGAAAAAATTGCCTCAAGGCATGCGCTTTGGTAACTTTGTGATCAGCTGATGCAATTTGATTGCAAATAGCATGCAATTTTAGTAATTTTTTTAGTAATATTTTCAATACCAACCTGATAAAAAGTAAATAACATAAGCCTCCACAGAAGTATTTGTGTTTCGAATCATTGGGTGTCGTTTTTTGTTGATTCTTTTGAATCTCCTTCAATTTATTACATTTAAATTAAAAGTTAATTGTATATTATGTCTCATTTTCAATTCCTTTTGATGATTGGCTAAATCATCACTTTGGGAACAAATGGATTGGAAGGTGCCTATGGTCCAAATCAGTTGGCACGTGGGAGTCCCGATCTCACAATTATCGACTTTCATTTATGGGGATACCTGAAGCCACATGTATAAAACCAATTTCAATAATAACTTAGACCTCTTGAAAGAAAAATAAGAATAGTTATTGCAAATATACCAATACAGCAAGTTAGGAACTGTTATCGGGAATTCAGATGTCGAGTTGAACTATGCGCTAACTCGGTGGTACCACGTTTGAATAAACGTTTTATAATTTCTGATTGAATGAATTGAATAAATATGACATGTAATAATAAAAATACTTTAAAAGTGGGCCAAAAAAATGGGTTTCTTACAACAAAATCGTTACTCGGCCAAATATAAAATCATATTCGAAGTAAGAAAGCAACAATAGTTGTTTGTTTTTACGTTAATTTATTTTAAACGAAATCCAAAAAACTAAAAATGTTGTTTCTGACGAACCCTGTATAGTAATCGCAAATCTGATATTCGATATTGTAGTTTCAGCACAAGCAGACGTTTTTATAAAGAATAACTTTTTCTTCTATACTTACTAATAAAAAAAAATTCCTCTTCCAAACTCTATCCGTGGACACACTGTATAATTTAGGTAGGTATAGTTGATTATAGCTTGTTTTAATTTTAAGGTTTGTTACCGTAAATTCGGTCACAATGAGCTTGACGAACCAATGTTCACTCAACCCCTCATGTACAGAAAGATCAGAAGCACCAAACCGTGCCTGGATAAGTACGCGGAGCAACTTATTACTGAAGGTAATGCGTTTTCTGATTATATTTGCGTTTTTACGTTAGAAATTTTTGAAAAGTAATTTTTACCTCATTTTTATTTTATTAATATTATAGGCGTTGTAACTGAAGACGAAGTGAAAGATGTAAAAGGTAAATACGACAAAATTTGCGAAGACGCATTGGAAAGGGCCAGGCAAGAAACTCACATTAAGTACAAGGACTGGATTGACAGTCCATGGTCTGGATTCTTTGAAGGAAAAGATCCTTTGAAGGTAAGTTCTAATATCGTAATTCTCGCACAGGTTTACAATTTTTTACCGTAGAAATTGTACAATTATTGATAGTTGTTGAAATTGAGAAGGGTTTGTTCGCGATTTTTGAAAAAACACACAACGGACATACAGTTCTATTCTATACTTGCTCGCCTGAAGTTCTTGACACGGTATTGAGCAAATCTGCTTTGCTTCATAATAAATATAGTTTAAAAAAATTAAAAAACACGCTTTAATATTTAATCAAGCTAAAAACCGGAAAATAAATATAGTTAAAAATAATTCTTGAAATTGTTAATATAGGCAGAAAATAATAATGAACGATAAACATTAGTATTATTGTGAAAAAAGCGTGGGGTGCTCGATATACGAAAAATATAGCACAAAGCATATTTTCCGCTTTTTAGTTTGATTAATTATTAAAGCGTATTTTTTAGTTTTTTTAAACTATATTTATTTTTCATTTTTTAGTTTGAGTTATTGTTAAGAAAAAAAAATATTTTTGAGTAGATTGAGCTAGATTAGTAGAAAAATGTATTGTTAGCGGTTCTGGATAAGGCTACAAAATTTAAATTAAATCTGACCGTTTAGAGTGGGTGAAAATCGGGTTCAAAGAAGTCGGTTACAAACAAACATACATACAAACCCGAACAAACGACAAAAATTTTCAAAATTGACGAGTAGAATTTTCTTTTAATTTTTCTCTATTTTTAGCGACAATATCTATACGACCCCACGTTTGTTTCATTACTATCGGTTATTGTAATAATTCTGACATATTGACAGGTGTCAAATTTTGACAATTTTGAATTTTTTGCGTATTTTTTTCAACTTTCCACCTTCTAGTTTTTTCATTAAGGTAGGAGTATCAACATGCTTGCCAACCTATAACCTATTTCGCGTAGATTTATTTATGTTTTCTAGCTTTTATACAAAATTTAAAGAAAATCATTATCGACTTGATATTCTATAGGTAATAATTTACATATTTAATAAATATCAAGGAATTTCATAACTTATTTTAGGAGAATTGTATAGCGAAAAATATCGGGTAAAATTTTTTTTAACATTATTATGTCATTGTCACTCATCGTTCTTTCACTATACAATTCTCCGAAAATTAGCAATGAAATAAATTGATATTTTTGTAATATATCAGATACTACCTAAATAATGTACCGACGATATTGATTTTCTTTAAATGTTAGTTATTAAAATAATAAACTCAAAAAATCAACGCGAAATAGGTTATAGGTTGGCAATAGATTGAATGACGTTGAGAATTCAACCTTAATATCATTTTTTTTAAACGATTTGACATATTGACAGCTGTCAAATTTTGACAGGAGCATTTTTGCTTATTTTTCCCGAAGTCTCCGCATCGAATACTATACGACCCCATAACTTGTTTCGTCAAAATCGCTTCTTCGTTTTATACCTGACAGCTGTCAAAATTTTACAGGAGAATTTTTTGCATGTAGATTATTGTATTGTCAGCGGTTCTTGAAAAGTGTACAAAATTTAAATTAAATCTGACCGTTTAAAGTGGGTCAAGATCGGGTTTAAAGAAGTCGGTTACGGACAAACAAACAAACATACAGGTGAAGCTAATAAAAGCGTGTTAAAAATACGGATTCTTCCTTATTTAGCTTTTAAAAAACCATTAATAACTTTTTTTCTTTAATATATTATTTTTTTTATTGTTAGGTTTCCAAAACAGGAATTGTAGAAGACACGCTGGTTCATATCGGCAAACGATTTTCTTCACCTCCTCCTAATGCAGCTGAATTCATCATTCATAAAGGTAAGTATTTGATACCCGTTTTATTATACATACGGGCATATTTTTTTAAATAACGCAAATATGTGTTATAATATATGCGATAAATTCATATACATATAATACCTTTAGAGCAAGAATCACTAAACTAAATTTTAAATTAGCGCATTTTAAATAAAAAAATGCCCATTTTCTAGTAAAAAAACATGATTAACTGTATAGGCTGTACTAACTACTCATTTTTCTTAAGGTATTGAACGTATTCTAAAAGCCAGAATGGAAATGGTGGAGAACAGAGTTTGCGATTGGGCTCTAGGAGAAGCTTTTGCTTTTGGTTCCCTCCTCAAAGAAGGAATCCACGTGAGATTATCTGGTCAGGACGTAGAAAGAGGCACCTTCTCTCACAGACATCACGTCTTGCATCATCAAACTGTTGATAAGGCGACATATAGGTAAGACTATGTTATTTACCGAGTATAAGATTTAATATTAGTGTATAAAATAAATAAATAAAATATAATCACATCTATTTAAATATTTTTAGACCCCTATGTAACTTATATCCCGACCAGGCTCCATACACCGTCTGTAACAGCTCCCTTTCTGAATATGGTGTACTTGGGTTTGAATTAGGTGAGTACATAAACTAAATAACCGCTTTTTTGTATTTTTATTTATCTAGCTTAAACGAGGAAATAGAATTTACCTTAACTATTTAATGACAGCCGTATGCAAAAAACACTGGCATTATCAATGACAGAAATACTGCAGTTTAAAGGCGATCTTGATACGATACAGCTGTGGAGCTCTCGGGCTCCTCCGGTATCATTTGGGTGTTCCTTCGGCATTTATAAGATTAATCATGGGACCATACTGGCAAAGCTTAAGTTATTTGGATTTACAGATGACTTTCTAACTTTTTTTGAGTCGTATTTATTAGACCGAACTCAGTACGTCCAGTACAATGGATATAAATCCTTCCTCAGAGTTCTAACTTGGGACCATTATTGTTTTTGATTTTTATTAATGAAATATCAGCGGTTATTGATGTCGAATACGAAATTTTTGCAGATGACAAAGCTATATAAATCTATTAGGAGCCCTGAGGACTGTCTGAGGTTGCAACACGCAATAAATGCAATTCAACGGTGGTGAACTTACTGCCTTGGTTCTGCTTGACTATTCTAAGGCCTTTGACAAATTAAATCATAAGCTCCTCTTGGCTATTTTAAAGTTTCTTGGTTTTGAAAACAATGCTTGCCAACTAATTGAGAGTTACCTTACCGGAAGGTCACAATCTGTTAAACTTAACTCGAATCTTTCAGGATTTATGGATGTATCATGTGGTGTTCCTCAGGGATCTATTCTTGGCCCCTTACTTTTTACTCTATATACCTCTCAACTAATTGAGAAACTGAGGTTTGCCACTGTGCACCTTTATGCGGATGATACCCAATTATACATCTCCTTTTGCCCTGAAAACATTTTTGAGGCAACTGACAGATTAGCAGCTGACCTTGATCTTCTGTTAAGAATATCTACACAGCATTGTCTCGAACTAAATCCAAAAAAATGCCAGTTACTTCTGTTTGGTCATGCACAGAGTAGGGAGCAATATCGAAATATCCTTCGCGTTGACTTTGGTGGTCAAACCTTGTCATGTTCACCCAATGCGAGAAACCTTGGACTGCTGCTAGATGTTAACCTAAGATTTACTGAGCATATCAATAACTGCATAAAGAAAGCTTTTACCAACTTAAAGCTTATTTTTAACCGAAGGCACATTTTAAATACACACCTCAAAAAATCGTTATGTGATAGTCTGGTCTTATCACAATTTACATTCTGCGATACACTGTATGGTCCATGTCTTTTAGAAAGGGATGCCAAACGAATACAAATGATTCAAAACTGCTGTGTACGTATGATAGGGGGAATTAGAAAGTATGATAGAGGGGTGAGTGCTAAGATGAATGAGATTGGATGGTTGAATATGAGTGAAAGAAGAATGCTTCATTGCCTAGCACTGTATAACAAAATAATCGTTAAAAAATGTCCAGAATATCTATATCAAAAAATAAAATTTAGATATGACTCTCATGACCTCGACCTCAGACATAAATCCACAATTACTCCTCCGTCACACAAAACCACACTATTTGAAAGATCATTTAGTTATCAGGTGTCTTTAATATACAACAAAGTTCCAGTTAATTTAAAATCTGCGCCAATTCACACATTTAAAAATGCCATTCGTCCTCTTGTCCATCAAATATGTTCTGACACATATTAGATCAGTCCAGTTGTACTGCCTCTCAATGCCCTTCACATGCCCACGTTAAAGTTAATAGGATTTAACTGTAAAATCTGTTACTATCATTACTTATTACGTAATTTTTTCAACCTATAAGTATCATAACTACTGTCAAATATTACTACCATGTTATTAGTTATAATGTTAGGTTAAGTGAGGAAGCCTAGCTTCAACTTCGCCTTTTGTAATTTTGTCCTTAATTACAATAAAGACATTTATTATTATTATTATTATTATTATTATTATTATTAATAAACTGCTTCTCAACTAGAATAAGTGTTCGGTGATGTCCTTAACCAAAAAACATTCTCCAACCCTATATGACTACTCTATTGACCAGAACATATTGTTACGAGTTGACAGTGTTCGTGATCTAGGTGTCTTATTAGACTCTAAACCAACTTATAGCGGTCATATAGAAAAGATAGTGTCGGAGGCTACTCGAATGTTAGGATTTATATTAAGAAACTGTAAGTCATTTACCAATATCGATGCGTTTAAAACCTTGTTTTTTACGCTAGTGAGAAGCAAATTGGAGTATGAATCATTGATATGGTCCCCAATTTACTCAAAATATATTATGATGGTGGAACAAGTCCAAAGAAAGTTTTTAAAATTTTTATCGTTTAAAGAAGATGGAGTGTATCCTCAAAGGGGGATGGATAACAACCACTTGTTACAAAGCTTTGAAATCGAAAGCCTGCAGAAACGCAAAAACATGACAGCAGTGATATTGTTATTTAAAATCATTAATGGTGTTACAGTTTGTCCATCCCTCTTGGAACAACTTAATTTCTTGATACCTAAGATTTCTACTAGAACTAGCACTTGTTTTTACCTGCCAGCAGCTAAAACAAATATAATGTTGACCGCTCCAGTCTACAAATGTGTTCCAGGTATAATAGAGTAGCAAATTACTGTGATCTAGATATGTCGTTAAGTACTTTTGTTCGAACCGCCCTAGCGCACTTGTGATAAATAGAAAAATTTAAGTTAATCTCAAATTTTTAATTTAGTAATAGATTTTATTAAATTATGTAAATTGTAATTGTTATATCGGCCCTATTATTTACATTTCTGTTGGGCCTATATGTATTAAATAAATAAATAAATGTCGATAGTAAGCTCCACCTCAACCAAATGAAGGATTCAGTGCGGACAGTGATCCACAAAAGGGAAGTACTTGTGGTACCGATCCAGATGTATTGAGGGACGCCCTGAATCAGAGGATTCGGTAATACAGTTCCGATTGCTTGGCGCTAAGCCTCTCCTCAACTACTATTATTAGCTATGTTTGATATCTTATTTTTATTTTTAAGGTTATTCAATGACCAACCCCAACGCTTTAGTGATCTGGGAAGCCCAATTTGGAGACTTCGCTAACACGTCCCAGTGTATCATCGATACTCTTTTGGCCAGTGGACAGTCGAAATGGGTAAGGCAGACCGGTTTGGTTATGTTGTTGCCTCATGGTATGGAAGGTAAGTCAACGAAAAAGGGATATTTAGAATCGTTTGTATTCATGGTTAATTAATTTTATCTTCAGTCAGTGTTTTAAAATAATAACAGCACAGAGCATAACTCTGATATACAGTGAACATGTAAAGGTTGGAAAAAATTCTCTTTTAAAGTTTATGTTGTTCCTTTTCTACAAATAGCTCAGTTTTCAAAAGTTAGTATGTAATGATGTTAACATACAATTATGCTGTTGCTTGTACCAAAAACGAGTTATGGCAAGTTAATTTATTTCTGCAATAGGATTTCCTGGATTAGAGTATAATGTGACAAGGCATGATACTACATAATTTTCTAAGAATTCTAAATAACTGTTGCCAGTCAAATTACCTTTAATAAAAAGAAATAATAATAACATTCGGTTCTCGACTATGCCGATCCAAACATTAACTTCTTGGGGTTATTGGGTATGGCATTCCAGGCATTAAAAAACTTATACTTTGACGTAATAATCTAAATTTACCTTAATTCCCAACTACTGCTGATTAAGAACTTAAGAATTTTCAAATTGTTCCCGGGTAAATAATTTAGCTTTTTGGAAATGCAGCCTTCGTTTTGCTTCTTTAAATAGGCACGTAGCTTCAAATATTTGCTTATGTCTATCCCTTGACTGCTATTTAGTATTGTTCTTATCTCTGTCTCATTTTTGTTTACTCGCTAATTCCGATAATAATAAGTTTATTTAAAATTTAATAATATAATAAATATGTTGTCTTCTATAAACTATTCATCAATCCCCTCTGAAGCTGAGCTTATTAGGGGCAAATCTTATTTTTTGTTTTAGTATGTAAAATCATAAATATGCATTGAAATCAAGTTTTAAAGTAAAAATGTTAATTTATAGTATAAGCGCAGTTTTTTTTTAAGAAATATATTACCTATAATAAAATTATTAATTTATAGTTTTTAAGTAAAAAATATTACTTATATAAATTATTCAGAACAATATTAATTAATTAAAGCATTTCTAAAAATATTATCAAATTGTCTGTTTTTAATATTTATGTGGCTTTTTACTGGTCCCTGACCTTTCAGCGTGCTGATATATTTTCCGCCTTTTGATTGCAAAAGTTTTTCACTCCCCATGCGTGCCTTTGAAAGCTCCATTATGGATTAGTTCCACCTTTAATTTTATTATATTTTCTCTTTTGCTAACAACATCAGCTGTTAATTATTTTTGTTTCAATTTCCTGATGATGAGTGTTTCTACACTCGAAACATGTCGATTCTAGCCTAGCTACTGAATTAAAATTGTGGAGAAAGACTTTATGCTTTTCTTTTCCCTATATTATTCATCTCCACTTTGAGTATGGACTACTTCTTCAAAATTTATGTTTTTATTTCGACTTTAAATTTTTCTAATGAAATCAGTTTTTTTAATTTTTGTTGGTAAATAATCGTTTAAATAAAAACATAAATATTTGAAATTTTTTTGTCCTATGGACTTATTTATTTTAGTTTTTATGGTTATTTCATTTTTATGACGTGTATTATGATTATGGTTTTTAAATTGTATAAGGTTTTTATTTTTAAATATATATATATATATTAAGATGTTATAAATGTAAAGTTGTCTTATGTTCAACTTTTTTGTTTCTGACTATAATTTTTTTGAAGGATAAAGATAATCTTTATTAAATATAATTTTTAGAAACCTTTTTTGTAATATTTCTAATTTTTTAACTAAAGTTCTATTTATTCCTTCCCAACCTAAAATTCCACAATTTTAATGAGTTTTAACTAACGCGTAAATAATATTTCCATAATAATATGTCTTACATTTAAAAAAAATTTAATGTTTTTAAAAATCGGTAGTAAACTTCTTAATTTTTTAATTAAGTATTCTAAGTGAACATAATATTATATAAAAAAATAGTACCTTTTCAGAATTATTTTTGATGTTTTTCTCATTGCACTATATCTGGAATCTTTTAAACGCAGCTTCGTAAATACTACTGGATTTTGTTGGCACACTAAATTTTGATTTTCTTTCTCTATGCGATAAAATAAAATTCAAATTTTAGTGAAAAACACCATTGAATTTTTAAATAAATTTGTTCCAACTTTTACATTTCATATAAATATATGATGACCGATGTCCTTAGTGCTGGTACTTTCGACACATACTTAACCAAAGTCAAAGTCAAATACAGCTTTATTATCACAAGAATATACTCTCATTGACAAAGCATTGTTTAAATTTAACGTAAAATTAAATAAAAAGTCTTAAATTGATTTGGTACAAACATTTTAAAAGTCGGAACACAACTACACTTAAAATTCCTCAATATAGCAGCTGGAAGCTGGCCGTTTAGTTTCAACCAGCGCCACACAACACACACAACAGTCGACGTAATCAAATTAATGATACCTCAAAATATTCAGTCATCGAATAGAAGGCTTTCTCAATTAACAACTTTTTTAGCTTTATCCGAAATTTCTTGCCGCAAATAATATTCCGTATACGATGGGGCAGATGATTAAATAAATTCTTGCTGTTATATAAGAGAGAATTCTTTGTTAAGGCAGAAGATACTGATTAATGCTTTGATTGTTATAAGTGGCAGTAGAATAAATAACTGTCGACACGTTCTAAACGCCCGATTAAAATAATAGGGTATCAAAAGTGTTGATCAGGACCGAAAGTTCCAATCCCAAATATATTAAATTTTTATCTTCTAGGCCAAGGTCCAGAACATTCCAGTGCCCGCCTCGAAAGGTTCCTCCAAATGTCCTCTGATGATCCAGATTATTTCCCTCCCGAAACTGAGGACTTTGCCGTTCGCCAACTACATGACATCAACTGGATCATTGCCAACTGCACGAACCCTGGTAGCATATTCCATTTGCTGAGGAGACAGATCGCTTTACCTTTCAGGTAAAAAGAAGTAAAACTGTTTTTAAAAAAAAAATACTTATGTCAGTCTGTCATTGGTAGTTTTAAAATTTTTTATTAAGATGTAAATATTAAACTCTTTATTTCGGTACATAAAATTAAAAGGACGGATATATTATTTTTCCAACTGTATCTCGGACGCCACCCCTTGGATTAATGTGGTAAAGGGCAAAGAACGTGCACCGGAAAGTTGTTACAGTGGAGAAAAGGGAAAGCAGGGTCAACTACTCAATAAGCGACTACCTGTTGTTCATTTTGAGCGTCCTGCAACAGACATTTTTGAGATGAATTAAATAAAACAATCGGTTTTAAAACATTTTTTATTGCCAAGCGAAAACGATACAAATCATAGACCTAAATGTTCGCAGTTTTATACTCAGGTAATGTACCTGAGGGAGATAAATATAATCTAGTAACGGAGTGAAAGAGGAGGGTAAGTATGCGTGTATTCTTGCGAAACTCCAGAGTGGATCAAATATAATACCGATATGTAGTATTGATTGTAACACGTTGTGTGCGTCCATCAAGAAAGCTTGCAAACCTACAAACGGTCTTCATCAGAGGCATAGTTTTGGATATAAATATTGTATTGCATTGTAATATTTCCGCCAATGTAACAAACAGTTTATTAGTGTGAGTACTGACAGTTATTTTATGAGTCCACTACGGCATGCCCGCAAGAGATAATTATCACGTTTGTATCGATGACTTCCAGCTGGATTGAGTCAAAGCGGCTTGTATAAGCGACTCTTGAAAACTGACATAAACGAGCTTCAATCCGACTTAAGTATTCAAGTCAAGCCTAAAAATAATGGGGGTTGACGACTTTATTCAAGTGGTTTTAAAACACGATATAAACGGTTGTTGTAAGTTGGTGGTAACTTCAGATTACCATTGAATATCAAACTATAAGAAGGCCATATGAGCCGATTTTCTAAATCTGCTACGTCAAATTCATAGATGGCACAATGAGTTCACCAACAAGAAAGCGACTAACCTTTTCACTGCTAAATTAAAACATTGTTTCCACCTGTCTGTTTGACTTGCTACATGAGTTTTTTAAATTTATTTTTATAGCTTATCGTAAAACTTGATTTCACATAAGTACCTACACCTATCCACGTCTAGACCTAAAAATGTACCTATTTTTAATTGCTTTGTAGCATATAATATTTTTAACCTTTTGACGTCCCAACGTTAATTACATGAAAACATATTGACCGCCATGTATTCTATTTCTAACAGAACTAAATGACGACTCTCACTATTGAATACCTACCTAGGCTACAACGTATATGTTGGGTAAATTATGAATGATGTGCGATTTGTATAACTTGGTTTTTATTTGCAATTATTACTACTTTTCAAAATGGTTAAAATAAGTAGGTTTTACTTTCTTACTTAAGAAACATTCAGTTTGTTTGTATTAGTGTATTACGTATTTTGCTATTTTTCGACGAAATAAAACCTATTTTAGTTATACTTGCTGTCGCTTTTTATCTATTTTTATTTGTTTAACATTTGACACCTAATGCAACGGTAAAATCATTATGAAAGTCGGTCCGATTACTCCCGAGTAATCAGCGTACATATTATTATCAAAAACATACATTCGGCTGGAATTGAGAACCTCCTATTTTATTGTCTGTTAAAAATGCTTGAATTCTTAAAAATTCCAATAAAATACGATATGCGACAACACCACGACATTACATCAGTGAATTTGAGACATCTGTTGCCGAGGCGCAGCATTATAACGACAGACAGGCGACATATTTGAGGTTAGAGTTACGATCAGTTCCACAATCGCGGCCAAACCAGCTCCAATACGTCAAAAAATGGGTTGTCAACTTTTCTCGGACATCCGTCATTCTTATATAGTTTGATATTCAATGAGATTACTAAGTCATCGCCATATGATTTTGACATTTAGGACCGTTTGCTTAAAATTTAAAGGTTAGTTTGGTTTTACCGTGTTTTATTAACAAAAACTATTAATTACATAAAAAGGAAACAAGCAATTATATCAATAACTTCGCTATATTTACGACACATTAGCATTTCTTTACTTACAGATTTAAACACATCTAAATGTCTATATTGTTTACCATTTAAAATGGTTAAAATCTTTTTTTCCTTTAAAATATTTAAAAACACTTTCACTTCTTCATTTGACCATACATTTCTTTTTCTACGAGCGTGTGAAAAGTAAATTACTTTTCACACGCTCGTAGAAAAAATCTTGTACTTTTCACACGCTCGTAAAAAAATCTTTTATGATATACAAATATCTCGTTTAAGGCACTCATAGGAATTGCGAAACTTATATCATAAATAGCTATTTTAGTTTTTAATCCATGGCAAGTTTTTGCTTTAAGCCAATTAGAAAAAGACAAACCGGAAAGTGAGGTTATTAACGGCAACGGTATTTTATTTAAACTGAAGTTAGCTTCAAAATCAGCGCATGTGTATTGTTGTTATAAAATTCAGCTTGAAGCCACATTTCAATCGAAATTGAAGTCGCTGAAATAAACGTGAACTTGAACCTTAAACTCTAAGCCGCTTTAATTTCAAAGCGGCTTAAGGCCATCGATATAAACTTGGTAAATTAGGCCTGTAGTAATTCAATTTTACTTTTTTTTATAGAAAACCTCTGATTATTATGACACCCAAGAGTTTATTGAGACACCCAGAAGCGAGAAGCTCTTTTGACGAGATGATTGAAGGTAGATTTTTTATGAAATATAGTATATCTTTAGAGTTTATTTTATAACGTTACTTTAGATTGAAAACGACTGGATTCGCACTAGATACTACCAACAAACAAGTTGTAAATAACATGTTTTACAGGATTTTACTGTTTTTAGGAACCGAATTTAGGAGGATTATCCCTGACGAAGGCAAAGCCTCTCATAATCAGGACGGTGTCAAGAAGTTGATCTTCTGTTCAGGAAAGGTGTACTACGACTTGCTGAAAGCTACCAAAGACTTGGGCCTTGATGACAAGATTGCCATTGCTCGTGTTGAACAAGTAAGAAATTGTTACATATTATAGTATTTATCCGCTAAGAATGTATTATGTTTACACAACTGGAATTTGGGTTAGCGCCGGACTTCACATTTTTTATTATTATTCATAAACTTCCGCACTAGGAACTAATAATAAACTTATATGAATCAAATGCATATTTTGATATAAATAATTTATATAATTTAAAAATTTGTATTCCTCCATTCTTTAATTTTGAAAGAAAAATTTTCGAAAATAACTTTTAAGGATGATTTACATACCCGCGGCACTTAACAAACTAAATGTTTACAAACTATAAAAATAAACAGTAACTTTGGGAAACTTAATGATTTTATGGAATAATGATGTGCTTTATATGACTGTATTATCATAGACAATTTACCTTTAAATAAGCAAACAAAAATCACGAAAGTGGCAGATTTATGGCCTCGCGCATGTAAACAAAGCTAGACACTATTAGACATGCGCACTGCAACATTATCATTTGACAAATGGGAAAAGAGACAGATCCGGGCTTTAAAATTTAAATTCTTGCCAAAAAAATTGTACTTTCTTCTCAATTTTTGATCAAGCTGGGAAAAAAGGTAGTGATTTCTGGCATTTTTAGTAGTAGCAAGCCTATCAGATTTTTGAGTCGGTATCGATACGTGCATCGCGACAAAACGGCGATACCGTAGTATCAGCATCGTTAAATGCTCCTACACGTTGAGACCCACTCATGAAACATCAGTTCACTTTACTTGTAGAACAAAAATGGTGCCTCCGCCGCCACCCGTGCTTATTGCAGTAGCAGTTTCGTTATCAGATATTGTAAAGAAAAAAAGACGGCCAAAAAGAATATGGGTAAAGCAATGGTTACGGAAGAGAAACAAATATACTGTGGTAAATTTATTGCAAGAATTAAAAGTCCACGAACCAAATGATTTTAAAAACTATTTACGAATGAATAACATGTTAAGCAGTTTTTACAGTCGGCAATACTTCCTGCAAGTTGCAATTCTCTTGCTTGTAAGCTTGGGCAGTTACTATCCAGCTGATCAGATTTGGTAGATATGATCAGCTGGCTCATAACTGCGCATGCTTACAAGCAAGAGAATTGCGACTTGCACGTAAATATTGCCGACTGTAAAACTATCTTTATTCAATAATTTGTTGAGTATAATAAAACCACAAATTGAGAAAAAAATACTGTCATGCGAGATGCAGTAAGTGCCGAAGAAAGGCTAATCCATGTTGAAAATTAAACTGTTTATATTTTTGCAGTCCGAATCGCGCGCGATGCACGAAACATCTACATACACGCTGCGACAAGTATCTGTTGCAGTCGCGCGGTATCGAAGTTTCACTACGGTGATACAGACGGCGATACCACCTGATACTGATATAGCGATACTGAGACAACCAAATACACTATGAGATTTGTATCGCGAGACTGATAGTTGCGACATGTATCGATACCGATCTCAACGTGAATGGGGCCCTTAAGAATAGAAAATTGTTTTTAAGGTTTTGTTTTTAAAATTGTTTAAAAATGATTCGTCGTCGTGTTTTTAGTTCGAAAAGGAAGAGAACATGTGAATTAAACTAGTCTTATAAAATCGAATTTAAACACAAACAAAACCAGCAAAATAACCAATCTACGGTGTTATCGCGTTCCTAACCTCAAGTCAAATATTAGTTGGTATATAACTTGTATTGATTTTTAAAATTTGGCAAAAACTTTGGTACGTGTAAAACATTTTCAAGCAAAATTTCTTGTTTAAGAACTTGAAAAGTGTTTGCCCGATAACTTGACCCGTGGAATACTGACTTTATTAAAAGCTTAATATCGGGGTGTACAGATTTTAACCAAAAAATTAACCAACCAGCAACTTTGACAGAATACATTTTCTCACAATCAGACACAATTCACTAAACTAGACAAAAACTAGAAATCCGTAAATATTAAACACCCACAATCCACAATAGCTAAGAAAACTACAAGGAATCCACAGAGAAACCTTAAAACACAACAACAAAAATGGCGGCCGAGCCGGTTCTGGAGTGTATTTTGAGCATGTCGATAAAGTAGGACAGGCCAATAACACGAGGTTTGTGCGCATGCCCGAAGGTGTCCAGAGGGAAGGCAGCTGACCAGCGAGTCATGCGCTCGGACGTATTTTTTCACCCATAAAACGTAACTTTTTTTTTGCGCAGGAGATAAGCTGTACGTATCTAAAGGTAAATTGTTATGTGTATTATCTTTGTGTCCGGAAGATCGTAGTGTGTTAAATGTAATTGACGACTTGAAAGTCATCTTAAAGGATAAGAATATATGGTAGAGTAAAGGACAAAGGCAAAACTACAACAAAAGTAACATATAAACTCAAAAAAAAGTTAATTTAAAAATACACTTTTTTTTACACTAAAGAAATCAAAAAGATGTAATCTACGTCCAAAGATATTTAATACCTAGAATATTGATTAGTTTTGGGCTAAGTTTCCGAGGTCGTAAAGAGATATGTCTGTCCAAAGCGAAGAAAAAATGCCTATATTAGTTCCGGTGGATCTTTACCCGTGCGTCATCACTTATACGTCATCAAGATTGTATTAATCAAATCAAATATCCGTGGGAAAAAAATTGTCACGTTATAAGAGATGTACGTATTCCTAAAAATTCTGAATCAAAAATTTGAGGCTAGTACAAAACCGATGTTTTTATCGAGAAAGTACACGTATATTCAATTTTTGCGCAAAATTTCAACCTGGTAATGTTTTAGAGTTTGGAAAAAACAGATTTATCAAAGGTCACGTTTTCGTTAAAAAAAGATGAAAATTAATTAATACTTAAAAAACAGCTACAGATAAGTATAGGGTAATATTCAGAAAAGTTGCTCAGAAGCGGCACTGCTGAAAATATTTTAAAACGATACAACATGGTCCGTTTATCAGAGCAACCAAATTTTTAAAAAGAAAAAAAGTACCGCCAGTTTTCCATAAACGTCTAACGTTTCATCCACCTTGAAAACCCTGTATAGGCCTGATTATTGTCGATATTCAAAATTTAACATTTGTTGATGCTTTGTTCTTATCCATTACTTTTTCCTGTTATAGTTAACACCATTCCCGTTCGATTTAATCAAAAAAGAGTGCGAGAAATACCCCAATGCACACATTGCCTGGGCCCAGGAAGAACATAAGAACCAAGGAGCGTGGACTTACATCAAACCTAGATTTGAAACTACTCTGTCTGGTCAGAGAGATATCGTGTAAGTAGGGTTATCCTTAAAACGTTTTAAAAGTTTTTCAGTAAAGTATTATAGGGGAACGAAAGGTGCTAGATTTTATTGTTATCAATAAAAATAATTGTTTTCTTTACACTGCCGTAAAACAAGAAATGACGTAGTACATACGTACGTACTAGTTTTTTCGCCTATTTCGTTTCATTTCTGTTTACTATAAATCCTAGTCTGTATCATCATAAGAAACATTTCAAATACTATACTAAAGTCAAATAAATAGGTTGTGGTCAAACGTAAACGAAAGCACGTCAAATCATTTGTCAGGGTCGCACCCAGGCAATATTATTGTTTCCCATACAAATATTTGCACCCCATAATGTAAAACACTTCATACTTTTTTCTCAAAAAAATAGGTTAATTATACATACAGTTGTATTCATAAAAAAAGCGTACAAGAATTAGAATTAGAGGTAAGTTTTGTCATATTTGCGTAAAACCGCCTTGTCTAAATGTTTGTTTATTGGAGGTTATCACACGTCATAGATTAGGAAAAATGCAAAGCATTGGAGTCGTCGGTGTAATTAATTTTGAAACTGCATGGTGGTAACGTTTGATAAACTTTGACCGATGATCATTAAAATGCCTCGTCAGTTGTCTGATGTTGAAAGCTCAAATTGTATCAAGAATCGCTGGGAACAAGAATAATCTCTAAAGAGGAAAATTGGTTCAGGTCGTCCCAAATGTTCCAACCCTGAACAGGATGCTGCTTTTTTGGGATATTTAAGAAATAATCCATTTGCAACTGCAAATGATGCTGTTATTGATACAGCATTTACTGCCGCCCAACCTACCGCCAGCAGGAGAGTCAAGGAATCTGAACTAAAATGTCGCCCAGCTGCGAAAAAATGTTTCTTACCGAAGAACAGCGACAAACAAGGATTATTTTTGCCTTAAATTATATATACCGCCATCCTCAATTTTGGAACAGGGTCATTTTTACTGATGAAAAGACGTTCCAGTCGACTTGTAACGGACAAATTCGTGTGTACCGTCCAAACAATACCTACCAGGTTTGAAGAGCGATATACTAACCCCCTCACTTCTAGACCTGGGCGTTTCTCTGTAAATGTATGGGGCTGGATAAGTGTTCGTGGACCTAGTGTTTGCTGGCGAATAGAGGGAAGATTTAATGCCGGAAATTACATTAACATTTTAAAAAACATATTTTTACCATCTGCTGAGCAAATATATCCCAATATTATATTCATATTTCAACAAGATAATTGTCCAGTCCACCCTGCCAATGCTGTAACCCACTGGTTTCAAACCCATAACGTGGAAGTGCTGCCTTGGGTTGCTTATAGTCCCGGTCCCGATATCAATCCAATTGCAAATATTTGAGGTATAATCGTAAAAAAAATATATATAATCAAAATTTTAAGCCACAAAATTCAGAAGATTTATCAAATATAATTCAGTCAATTCCGAATAGACTGGCTCAAGTAATAGAAAAACAGGGATATATGACCAAATATTAGATTTTATTTATTCTTGTTAAACGTTTTTTGTTCTATTGTAATTTTTATAAAACTGTTAAAATAATAATATATTATAAAATAAAATAAAAAATAGTTTTTGTTAATCTATTGAACTAACGCCAAACGCCAATGCTTTGCATTTTTAATAACCTTTAACATGCGATAAGCCGGTTTTACGCAAATATGGTTAAGGTTTCCTCTCATTCTAATTCGTGTACATTTTTTTATGAGTACAACTGTACATCATCAGCCTTTTATATTGAATACCGCGCACTTAATCAGGAATTGCTTGGCCCGTCAAATTATTTTTTTTGAAATACAGGGTTATCATAAAAATGCTACGTGTATTAACTTTAATTTTTTTAATGAAACATTTTACCTATATTTTTACATTCTACAATCATTTTTTTTATATCATGCACCATTAATATGTTTCTCGACTTAAGTCAACGTTCTCAACTCAAGTCACAATCGTTAAGGCATTGACAATGACAATTTGGTATTTACTTTTGAGACGCAAAAACTCACATTGAAAAACCTTAAAGAAGATAAGGCAAGAAAAAGTTTAAAAATTACAAAAATACAACACAAAACGCTGACTTTTACACACATGCCAAAACGAGCTCAAAATGTCAAAATACACCCTAAAAAGTGAGTGCTGAGGGCATCCCTATCACAACTGATGGAACAAGCGCAATAATTCGCGGGCAGGCGATGAGTGGTTTTTTTACGCTTGGCGACAGGCTAATTTGACTTTAGTATACATATCTTAAATACTGGTAAAAGAGCTAAAAACGTTCACTTCACTTACATACCCATGGCGATAACACATTTTTGTTCTAAACTTAAAATATTTGCGGTTACTAATATAACTAGAGATAAGAATAACTTAGACTACTACTACACATTTTTTTTATTTCTTATTAAAACTAGTAGCCTAGTAGAGTTTGATGGCGGCCCAATTTTTATTTTAAAACAGAAATATCGTGAAAAATTTTAATGTTAAAGAATACTTACAATATAATTTATTAAGTATTTAAAATAAACAGTAATTATTAACCTTCCTTTATTCAAGAAGATAAATATATTTATATGAAGATATGATTTTTTTGAAACAGAATTATTGGAATTCGTTGTTGCTAACCTAAATTTATTTCGTGTGTTTTAGACGACCGAGTAAAAAAGGTTGGTTCAGTAGGTTGTTCGGTAAAGACGATCCGAAACCTCAGGAGACACGGCCTGACGACAGGGTTCTCAGGTGAGCCCAATTAAAAAAAGAAATAAGTAAATAAATAAAATCATATCTTCATAATGTTTTTAGCGATTTAGTTCTTAACACAGTAAGATTGTTTTAATTTTTTTTAGCACTATTTATTTTTGCACTCTTCTGGCTGGCTCGTTTTTGTGTAGCATATTTTAAATTTAATGAGCGATAAGGATATTGCTAAATATGTTTATATCTCGTTAACTATATAGTTTCCAATGACATACTTCTGAGAACTATACTAAACTATATTGGATAGTATACCGAAGGACTGGCCATGGGAAATCCCATGTAAATTTGGCTACCCTCAAATATTGGCTCCCTTACTAACTTTCATATGAAAATTGTATTTTTGAAGGTTATGATGGATGCGCACAATAAATTTGAACAAATCAATTAAAAGTTATTTAGAAAAAACTCTTTGTAAAATTCTTGAAAACAATTAGACAATGCTTTGTGCAACATACAACAATAAAAAAAATTTAATACAATTTTTTAGCAAATTTTTATAGATTTATTTTTAAATTTAACAATCAATCTTCTTTTAACAAAAACAGACAGAAAAGTTAAACATTTCAAATTGTATCAAATATTACGTATAATTTTTTTTTTAAGTTTTTTTAAATGGTTCTAATGATATTTGAGATTTAATAGAATTTTCCAAATTATTATATTCTATCAAACCTTTATGAAAAATAGACTTATAAGCTAATATTTTAGAAACTCTATCCACATAAAAAATTTTGATTAGTTCTTGTTTTATAATTATGATGGTCAGGTTATAGTAAACATAAGGTATGACGGAATTTAACAATTTCGGAAAACTATATAGAAATATTATCTTTTTACAAGCTCATAGAGACAAAAAAAATTTTGGATGAAGCAATTTTTCCACAAAAAATATACTAAATAAAAAAAATTTAACCACATAATTAATCCCTGAGGTTTCGGTCGACTATCCGGATACAAAAACAAGATGTTTTACAGTGGCGATTCTTATGGCAATGGTATGGTATTGTTGTCATTGTCATTAAAAGGGGTTAGACGAAAATAGCAATATGACGATATTATCCATATTTGTTTAATCGAATATATTCTTATAATTTGAGCGGATTCGCCGATATCTGTTGCTATTTTTTTTTTATTGCTACCCTATTTCGCTTATTTAAAGTACGCCTCAGCGTGTTTAAATCCCACTTTCAAAAACGCGCGTGTTTTAAAGTTACCATGGCAACATCAACAACCCGTGAAACGTGAAGTCTAAATATGTCAACTTTTTAATTATTGATTTGACAGAATTACCTTTTAACGTCAAATAAAATATTTTTTTAAGCAACACACAACCGATGTCAACGGAGACAACAATGAATCTTATGAGACAGATTGGAAGTTATTTTTTTTCTTCTCATTTTCATGACAACGACAGGTATATCACATCACGAATTCGACCATTTCACTTACTTACTAAGTTATTATTTCCATTTTTTGTAATATAAATACCAATAAAAAAAAATAATGTAAAGTATTCGTGGATAACTGGTCTTTAAAACACTTGCTCTATTTCAAGCACTCCGGCTGCGCCGTCGTGCTTGCAAAATCGCGCGTGTTTTAAAGACCTTAATATCCACTTATACTTTAATATACTATATTTTCTTTACCCATGTTGCCAAGTTATTTGCTGATATTTTCGAGTGTAGTAGAGTAATATATTAAAAATGGAAATAAACTTTATGTCATTATCACATAAAGGTGCAACTTAGGCCGCGGCAGCGGCCGTCGCGTAGCCGGCGTTCTATTGCGTAGCCCAAGGATGTTTATAATAGGGCGAAGCCCGCAACGCTAATGTATGATGCCATTACCGCATAAAGTTTATGTTTATAGATAATGCTATGTCTTATTTTACCACTAGGCACGCTGTCATTGTCTATGACAGCAAACATGTCGATTTAAAAGAACAAAATTGGGTTAGAACCACTGTCTATATACGTTTTTTAATAAATTATTTTTCTAAAAATACTGCATATTCCGCAATTTTTTTATTGAAAACTACTAAGTATTGAAAGTATCTACTTTAAGGCAAAAAAAAATTTTCCGTCAAAATCGTGTATCCGGATGGTTTTATAACACAATTTTAGAGTTTTTGCATTGAAAATAGCCTCGTTTGCCAAATAATTTTAGAATTTTTTTTGATAAAAATAGTGTTTCATCCAACGATTTTTTTCTTTTAAACTGTTCTATTAAACATGCTCTTACTAGTAAAATCCCCAAAATTGTTAAATTCCGTCATACCTATTCTTTACCGGACCCTACATACTAAATAAAAAATTAAATTTCTGACATTCAACGAATCTAAATTTTTTAACATACAATTTATTTTTGTATATTTGTCACAATTTAAAATAATCCGCATTGCCTTATTTTGTAAAATTTGTAATGTATCAAATATTTCCCCACTAGCACAATATGAAATAAAAGAACAATAAAGAAAATGTGGTAATAGTATTAAATACAGTTTTTTTAGAAAACAAACTTAAATTAGAACCGATTCTTTTAAAATAACCTAGTTTTCCGGAAATCTTCGATAATATGATACTTTCAACATAATTAAAAAAATTTAATTTTAAATCAATTATTATTCCGAAATATTTAAAACTGTTCACTAATTCCAATTTTTCACCATCAATCACAACATTTATATTTTGACAATTTATTACCCATAACTAGGGTTGGGATTTTGACCGTCAAAATCTTTTGTGGTCAATTGACCAAGCCCCGGTCAAATTCCTCAGTTTTGTAAAAAGAATCAAAGCCATGAGTAATTACATAGAAACGTGTCTTTATTAAAACAGCTAACAAAAAATAAAGAAACCATTTTGAGGTACAAAAAACACAAAAATGACACATAAATATTATGTATAATATTAATCTAATAATACTAAATTACTAATGAAGTAATTAGTGAGTGACTGATTGATGATGAAATGAGAGACTGCTGGCAGTACTGGTCTTGGTAGATAGCTTAGATAAAGGTACATCATCTTCGTCACTGAACTCACCCCCGGCATTGCCTTTATGTTCTTCCGAATCTGAATCACTCGTTTTATCCTCACTACTGAAATTTAGCGCTGGTTCCTCCGAATTTCCATTTTTTTTAAATTTCCACTGCCACTTTACAGCTTTAAGTTGTACTTTATATAAACAAGCTTTTCTGAATGTTGGGTTGATGAGTAGTCCGTTACTTTGCCCCATGAGGACCGATTTCTCTCACAAAAGGCTGCAAAAGTTTTTGACCGAATTTGACCCAGTCAAAATCGGTCAATTGACCAGGCACAACCCTACCCATAACCGTACATTTAGTTTTTGAAATATTTAATTTTAATTTATTTACTTTTAGCCAATTTATAATAATATATCTCAAAATTTAGAGTATTTAGACCATCAAAAATATTTAAAACATTAATTTAAATTAAGGTGTCATTAGCAAACATTTACACATGTATGAGGTTGGGACTGCCTGTCCCGTGTGACACAATGCGGAGCGTGTTCAAATTTCGACTGGCTAGTCGGCATACCGTGTATAGGTGTATTCGTGGTCCCACTTGCAATATCAATAAGTATTAAAGTAAATGTTGCTTTTATCCCCTTCTTGTGTAACAAAGCTAAATTTGCATACATATGTGTTTAATTGTAAGTGTTGCGTCATTACTAATACAATTTTTATAACTTTTACAGTTATGTTGGACGACCTGTAGCGGCCAGTACAGCAACCGGTAGCAAAGCCCAACATCTCAAGGAACTTAAGAATTTACTTGATGATGCCACCAGGATTTAAGATCTAAATGAAGTTAGAATTCTTATGAAGTTGATTATTTATTGAAACACCACTCTTAAGAAAGATTTAGGTACTTTCTGTGCCTTTTGAATTTTTTTTTACTTTTGAGGCTCTTTTTTTCTCCCTAAACACACATAAAGTTTATTAATTCAAAAGGCAAATTGTGTGACCCACCGTTAAACCATGTAAAATAGAGAATTTTCCTTTCATTCATTAGTGTTCAAAAATGCACCAATACCGATAATTAAACTTATAATGTAATTAATGTACATAGCACTCTGTTATACATAATATTATTTTAAATTAACTTATTTTCACTTTATGTATAAATTTAGCTAGAGCAAATATAAAGAAATTGAGAGATTAGCGAATTAAATTTACTCCACTACTTTCTTTGATGAATCTTATGTTAGTATTATGCGAATTTCTGTTAATAACGCAATGGTTCAGGTATTCGTCAAGTATTTAATAAATTTATTTATTTATTGTAATTTTAAACGAGATATTTTGATTTTGAATGATATAATAAATATTGTTGCTTACATTTATTCATGTTGTGTTTATTTGTAGTAAATTTTGTGGTTTTTCCGTTTTATATTATTGTAATCGCTAAAAAAAATTTTTTTTTCAAATATAAACGTTTAGAGTATCTAGTCACAAAAAAGCTGAATTGTATGACGAAATTTTATATGTGAATTCTGCTCGGCATTACCCTGCTCAAAACCAGATATAGGTAGTTGATTTGCTATCGTTGTCTATGATGCAGGGTGGCTGACCCAAAAAATTGAATGTTGGGTTGATGAGTAGTCCGTTACTTTGTGATATTGCATATTAACAAAAACAATATGAATATTTACTTTGTTATATCACTGTTTTTAAAAAAAATATTGGTGACCGCAGTTTCGTAGTACTGGTAGTACTACTACATTATCAAACTGAATACCTTAAAACTACAGTATACCTTAATCGAATATTAACATTTCTTCCTGTTTGACCTATATTACCATATATATATATATATATATATAGGTCAAACAGGAAGAAATTTTAATAATATTAGATTTAATGAACATAATTAAGGCATGCATCTTATTTGTTAAACGATGAAAACTCTTAATTTCGCAAAACATTGTTTGAGATAGATTATTGTTTCCCAGATATTAATAATTTAAAAATTTTGTAAGTAAGTATGTCCCAAAAAGTAAGAAACGTAATATCTTCAAAAAAAATCAATTGAAAATTACAAACATAATAAAAACCCGACCAAACCGACCTATGAAATTCCCCGCTATTGGATAAATAAGTTAATTAAAAAATATTATAATGTATTGTGGAACGGCCTTTCTGAGACCGTGTTTCCAACCGAATATAACCTCCAACGATTCAAGAAAAACGTGAATCGCTTTCTTCGCACACGCACCGCTCCCAGAGCGCCTTAAAGGATTTTCCTATAGTGCTTGTGCTCGATCATAAAAAAAAAAAAAAAAATATTATATTGCTATATAAACATCCTTTGTTAAGTCCATTTATAAGGGTACACCGTAGTTTTAAGGTTTTCAATTTGATAATGTAGTACGTACTATAACACTGCAATCACTAAGATTTTAAATAAAGTGATATTATTAGAAAGGAAAAATTCATATTCTTTTTGCCAAAAAATTGAGTTTAGCTGAGAAAAAAATCCATATTTTACACCTATAACGAACCCATATGCCATGTATACTGGTGGTATACCGCTGTTATTTATCATTTAAAATGCAAAAAAATGTTAGTTTGAAGCAAAACTCTAGGATTTAAGGTAGGAGAATCAACATGCTTGCCAACCTATTTCGCGTAGATTTATTTAATTTTTCTAGCTTTTTTACAAAATTTAAAGAAAATCAGAATCGACTTGATATTCTGTAGGTAATAATTGGCATATTTAATAAATATCAAGGAATTTCATAACTTATTTTAGGAGAATTGTATAGCGAAAAATATCGGGTAAGATTTTTTTTAACATTATTATGTCATTGTCACTCATTGTTCTTTCACTATACAATTCTCCCAAAATTACCAATAAAATAAATTGATATTTTTGTAATATCAGATACTACCTAAATAATGTACCGACGATTTTGATTTTCTTTAAATGTTAGTGATTAAAATTATAAACTCAAAAAATCAACGCGAAATAGGTTATAGGTTGGCAATAGATTGAATGACGTTGAGAATTCAACCTTAAGGTGGGAGTATCAACATGCTTGCCAACCTATTTCGCATAGATTTATTTATGTTTTCTAGCTTTTATACAAAATTTAAAGTAAATCAGTATCGACTTGATATTCTATCTGTAATAATTGACATATTTAATAAATATCAAGGAATTTCATAACTTATTTTAGGAGAATTGTATAGCGAAAAATATCGGATACGATTTTTTTTAACATTATTATGTCATTTTCACTCATTGTTCTTTCACTATACAATTCTCCCAAAATTAGCAATGAAATAAATTGATATTTTTGTAATATATCAGATACTACCTAAATAATGTACCGACGATATTGATTTTCTTTAAATGTTAGTTATTAAAATAATAAACTCAAAAAAGCAACGCGAAATAGGTTATAGGTTGGCAATAGATTGAATGACGTTGAGAATTCAACCTTAAGGTGGGATTAAGACGCCATTTTCTATCGTCAATTCGATTTGCCTAACTATTGACGATTCGCATGCGCACAAGGCAGATGTTAGTCAGCTAATCATAGTTTTGTTTACTTTCGTGTTTGTGCAATTACGACCCCTTTCCTGTTAAAACAAACACGTATTCTCTTGAATTCTTAGGAGATATGACATCCAGATAGACTGGAAAATATCGTATTGCCAGTAAAAATTGTTGTTTTTACTTCAGTTCTGAAAATCGACGTGTTTACTTTTACTTTCAAGGATTTTAAGGTAATTTGTGGCAATTTTAGTGGTTGAACTCCCTGCCACTGACTCATGTCACACTTACGCTGTCAAATTTACGACCATAGGGTCAGGACAACTTTTATAAAAGTTGTATTAAACTTTCTATGGGGTTTAGATAAGGAAATAGAGTTCCTAGTCAAAGCTATGGGTACTGCTAGAGTCTGAGAGTCCCCATGGTCGTTTTATGACAGCGTAAGTGTGACGTGATTGGTCGACTCTGCCGACATTTTAAAGATGGCGGTAATGAACCAATGAAGTATTAGAAAGTACGTACGCTGTCAAATTTACACCAATGGGGACTCGGGCTCTACACGAAGTGTCCACCAATAAAACATAGGGTTTATCGCGTCCACTCTAGCCCAACGACAAGCGTCGACTTATCATTCTCTGTGCTATCACCTAATGTAGCCCTAACTACTTGGGATTCAAAAGTCTTGAACAAGACCCATTTTTTTCTGTGGTGTTGTAGGAATATATTGGCCACCATTAAACAGCGACTTATTATTATCATTTGCAATTTACTACCCTAACCTATATCCTCAGTTTTTTATAAAAACAAAAATAATTTCATTTCAATCATTTTATTGTTTATAACGTAACAAATATGGATATGGATCCAAAAGATTCAGAGTACTCGCTAAGTTGGGAAGGACATATTCAACATGTAAGAAAAGCATTTAACAGACTTTATCACAGTAACGAATTATGTGATGTTACTTTGTATGCAGAAGGCCAAAAAGTTGGAGCACACAAGGCGTTTCTTTCAGCATGTAGTAAATACTTTGACCAGCTCTTTAAAGATTTTAAGGAGGAACGGCCAGTAGTCGTTCTAAAGGGTGTTCAGTTCGATATTCTTCTACACATTTTAAACTTTGTTTATAATGGTCAAGCCAACATTGAAGTGTTTCAATTAAAACAGTTTTTAGAAACAGCTGCATTTTTAAAGATTGACGGATTAGCTGACAATCACCTAAAACGAAAGAGAAAGACTTCGTCTGACTGTGACAATATTAATGACCCAAGAAATGTACTTGATGTGCCACAATCAGACGTAGCCAAGAATGTGCAACAATCTCCTTTAAGAAATACATACCCCAAGCCTCCTTTAAAAAAATTATACAAAATAACCCATAGTTCAAGTAAAAATCATGACATTTCTGTCAATTATCCGGATTTTTCAAAGGCTCCAATAATAGGTAAATACCCCCCTGTGGCTGTGGATACACCGGCTGGTGAATGGCTATCTGAATATGAGATCCAAAGCCAAAGTAGTATTGCTGATAGCATTTTAGATGAAGATACAAATCCACCTGTAGTTGAACATCCTGTAGAAGAAAGTACAGACCCTTCAGAAAAAAATGAAATAACAGTAATTAAATCCGAGCCTAATCGTAAAGAAATGGATAGTGATATTGAGGAAATATCGTTTAATCAAATTGACTTTTCCAATAGTTTGGATGCAGAGATCGGTAACATTTTGGGTTTTTGTTTCAGTGTATTATTGCTAATTTAAAAATTATTTTTAGAAATAGTTTCCGACAGTGATGATGGCATACTAGAAAAACAATTATTGAAAAGTAAGTTTATAACTTGAATTTTTGTCATCGATCATTAAATATTGTCATGCTCTGGGGTGTAGTGTGAGAATAAAAGGCAGAAAAGTTCTCAAACCATAGGACTTATATTGGCAAAATAATTAAGGGCAAGAATTTGTATGTAAGTATAATTTAACGGGGTGTAGCTTCAAGGCGCGCTGGTCGGCAGACGTCTAGTGCGACGGGCGTAAGGTTCGCGTCCATAGACAAGCGAGTTGCGCGCTCTCAAGGATAGATAGGCAACTTAACATACTAAATTGGTTCCCTGATAGCGCCACATGCGACCGGTGGAAAAACTAAATATAGTCGTGGTGGGGGTAGGCGCCAAGCATAAAAAATTAAATTTTATTATTACTTTGAATTCAAATTTTCGCGCTTCCAACTTAACGGAAAAGTTTGAAGCGCGAAACATCTGATTCAAGTTAAAATAATTTGGGAGAACGAAAGGAAATTATAACAACGTTTCTTCGATATGGCGACAAGATTTATTAATATTAGATATTTACATAAATATGGTTTACATAAAAAAACAGCTTACATTATTATATTATTATTTTCTGTAGAATTTTCTAACAATTCCGTGTTATTTTCAAAGTTTTTATTTACCTAATAAACTAGTTATTGTACCTTGTAGTTCATTAAGTTGTGAAGTAAAGTTTCTTTCTATATCTTTAATAGCTTTCGCTGTACTTTCCAATCGTTGGGCGACATTAATGAAGTCTTCAGGAGGTTCCACGCTCTTGTTAATTGCCTTGGTTTTTCTTCCCGATTTCTTTGGTCGCGACATATTAAATATATACCTATTTACGATTCTCAAACTACCGACTGCGCCATGTTAAGTTTATAAATTATATATGAATAATTATTTAATAATAACTTTATTTTTTATATATTTTACAAATCAATCATAAAATGACAATGACAATCTTTCACCAGTCCAGGTAAGACTTCAGGATCTGTCACAAGCCATATTTTTATCTTTCTCGCACATATTATGCAGGTACAGAAAGAGAGAGAGGTACAAAATGTTGGCCATGCTCATTCTAAATGAATATTCTGTTCCTACCAACGTTAGGAGATGAACAACCTTATAAAACAAAATTCCTACAATAGCGCCACTACCGACCGGGGGGCTAAATTAAACGAACAGGGGACGACCTTCACCATTTAAGTTATCCTAGCCTGTTCGCGTCTCTTTCACTCTCAGAATGACACTTAAAAGACCCAACTAAGAGCATCTTACAAAACTCAACTTGCTGTTTGGATTGATCAAAACAAACCAGTGATGCAGTTTGGAAAATAAGCCTGGACTAGATTTAAAGTAGAAACAATAAGCATTTGTAAAATATATACTAAATTTCGAAAACGCCCCATTTTCATGACAATATTGTAACAAACTCTGTTTATTTTAGCTAGTTTTGCCTCCATAGACGACCAAGGTTACTACCTGTGTACAATATGTAACAAAAGTTATGTAAAAAAAGACTCTTTAAAGAAACATTTTGCAATCCATGTAAATAATACGACGTGTACAATTTGTGGAAAAGTTCTGTCCCGGAAAACTCATCTGATAAGGCATTATTTACTTACACATAGACTAAGTTCAAAATAACAATTTAATATATTTTTTATTTAAGTAAAGTAAGATATTGTGTAGGTATGAATTTTGTTGTAAGAATATTTTTCATCCAATTTTATACAATCATATAATACAAATACAAATATCTGTTACAATATTTATTTTACTTCCTATATTTCCACTTTATTTAAAAAAAACATTAAGTATTTTAAATTTACATGTTTTGCTGCATGGCAGCTACTTCAGGTATACTATTCCACTCTAATGAAACATTATATATATTTGTATTCAGCGTATTTTTATTGCTATCGCTGAACGCTGAATACAAATATATATATAATGTTTCATTTGTTAAAATACGGCGTACAACCGACTCTCCTTTTCATATATTCCACTCTAGTTAATACATATTTGCATTTTTAACAACGGCTGGCAACAGAAAAATTAAGACAATTTGAGAAAAAAAACTTTATTTAATCTACATAAGTTACATTTAAAATTATAGAGAAACAACCTAGTATACGAACAAATAATAGTTTCAAAGGGTTTTAAATAAAAAAAACACTGTACAATTAAAACCCTTATCTATATATAATAATCACTAATAAAAGATTTTGGTATAGGTAAAAAGTAAATTTGCGGTATATTTTGGTACAAACCTACTAAGCCGGAGACGTTTTGTCATTATTTAAATAAGACAAGTAATAACCACATGAGGCTCCAGTAATTTCTTTTCTTACATTTAAATTTTTACTAGGAAACCAATTTAAAAAATGTACCAAAAGAAACACTTAAAATTAAATTTCTTTCCTAACTTATAGTTGCAAAAATAACAAAATTTTCTAGAACCGCTATTGAATATTACTTGTCTATATTAGTTATTAGGGTAATCCAATGGACTATTCCAAACTTGCTTACTGTAATGACAGTAGTAAGTTCTATAATCTGTCACACGAGTTAGAGCACCGGGAAGAATGCCGATTTGAAACGTAGCGACAGTACTTAGAGTAGAACCCCGATTATCCGAGGTAACGTGAAGGGGGGCACCCTATTTTTTTTTATGAATAATGGTAAATGGTCTTTATTAGTTAAAGAAATTGCATGTAATAACAATGTTAAGGGCGAAGTTTAGCAGAGTCAAGGGATGAAACGGCTGTATATGCATTTCTCCGTAGTAAACGCACTGCATTCACGCAAATTTATATGCTAAAATAGTCCAAAAGCAAATAGAGGAACCCCTCACACGGGCCAGGGGAATTCCCCGACGATTTTAAATGGAAATACAGTGCATACATATTTTAGAGACTCCGTTAATATACGGAGCATAGACGCGCGTACCTCCGGTAATCAGGAGCTTGGATAATCGCGCCTCGGTTAATCCGGGTTCTACTGTATTGCTGTTAATTGAGAACTAAAAAAAGTAAACATTACAGTCGGTTGGTTATTTATAGTTAAATCTCCTTTGTAAGGTTGGGACGTTGAGCGGTGGTTCGGGGAAGACGGGTAGGGAAAAACGCGGACCCTCCCCTTCACTACTGCTAGTTAAATCTCCTCTGACGTGTAGCTCTAGAAACCGTGTGTCAGACTACGATAACATCTTACAAGAAGAACGGGAAACCCCTTTATCTTAACTCGCATGGAAGAAAACATATAGGAAAAGCATCTTATAGGTAATTTATACCTATATTTAACTTTATGTGTCCTTAAGTGGAAACAGTAAAATTTTAAATGATGCTTTAATCTAATATTGGATTTGGACTTTAAAGGAAAAAGTAAAAGTGATTGCACCAGAACAGTTAATTAAATAATAAAAAGTTTTTGGGAGATTTTAAGACAAATAAATTTTAATGAAAACAAAAACATGTTTTATTTATTTTTAAACATTGAAAAAGTTTTACAAAGATTTTTTGGTTTTCTAAATATGTATACATTATTACTACGTCATAAGGCATTGGGGGACAATAATTGCTTCTGCTAATTTTTACGGGGTGAAGATGTGTGACATCAATAAGTATGACATTTATTGACATCAAATGGCTATTTCTACACATCAAACACTTATAATAGTTTTGTGTTAAAACTGATTTATGCAATAATTTATTAAGTAAATGAAATTTGAAAATCGTCAAATGTTTGGTAGTTATATCAATAAACGTTTTTTGAAAAAAATGTCGAGAACGATTTACAGTTCGCAATGCAGGTAAATTCTGTATAAAGGGCTTGAAGAATATGCGTTTTCAAAAGTATGGAAACGAAACGGGCCGATGAGTGAGAGTAACGAAGAAATGACTAACACCAAGCGAACATTTATATTTTTTTCAGGAAAGATAAATTTTGGTTCATAGATTACTAATCTGAAAACGATTTTACTGGAAAGCACTTACTTTTTAACAAATTCCTTCTTAAAAAGCTGTTCCTAAATGTTAGGTTTCTAAAGCCAAAGTACTACTGTCGGAATGTATAGGTATATATGTATAATAATGAATGTTGAAATGGAAAAAATTAATAGTCTAAAACCAAATTTTCGACCATATTCTGTCTATGCGTCGACAACCATCTTGAATTTAAGGGAGAATTTCGTTTTTGTTAAATAACTCGCCAATTATAACGGAACTTGTAGAAAATGTAATTCTCTACAACTTTCATTTCAACAATTTTTATAGAAGATTTTCCGTTTTAAACCTTAAAAAATACGAAATTCCACTGCATATTTTATTTAGTTTATTTTAAATTTTGTTCTATATTCAATGTCGGTAAAATTAAATTCTTCAATACTCTTCGGAAGAATAGAGATTCCGGAATAGGTCCGAATTTGTTCCTAGAACAGCGTCAACAAGCATATCCTAGCAACTGCTGAAGAACGCGTTTTAATCGCCTTGTTAAACAAATGCCACGTAGTGGGGCTGGATAAAAACTCATCAGTCAGAACCTACCACCCTTGCTGATCTCGCGCCGGAATCGTTGCTGAAGGCGATTTCTTGTAAATGCAAAACAAATTGTGGAAAAATGGATGGACGTCGAAAATCATGACTCAAATGTTCGGTTTTATGCCAAAACTGCGAGACGGTCACGGAACTAAGGAATCTACTTGATATGATAATGATATCGATTGCCAGGAATATAATATAGATATTCCTGCGGAATCAACACCGACACACTTGAAGACGAAAATCTTGAAAATTGCGATGATGTCAACTTGGCAGAACCATCGTCAAAAAGAAGAAAAAATGTAAATAATTTTTTGAAATAAATAATAAAATTTCTGAAATAATTTTTTCACATCCCTATTTTTCTTTACCGCCGACGTAGAACCTAAAATATTAATCATGGGAGAAAAACAATTAGGACCTCTCTAGAATTCCATTTCCCACAATATTATTTTACTAGATATTATGAAATAATTTAATTTCACCTTTTTTTAGGTTTAAAACGGAAAATATCGATCTTAGACAAGAAATTGTTAAAATGAAAGTTGTAGAGAATTGCATTTTCTGCAAGTTATTAGGTTCTGCAGTGTTATAATCGTGATTAGTCAAAGAGTTGAAAATGGAATGGGCAATTAACAACGAAATTCTCCTTTAAACTCAATATGGTAGCAGACACATAGGCAGAATAGTCGAAAATTGTGGAATTTTTTTTTTCATTTCATGGATTTATTTTAAACCTAGCCACTGGGCTAAAGTCGCAAGTAACGAACTAACAACAAATTAAGGATGGCTCCTAAATGCCTAAATATGAAGGAATTAATTTAAAAGATCGACTTGGTTTTTACTTAAAATACCAAGAAAAGGTGCTATTTTTAAGAGTACTTAACTGCAATAAAGGAAGAAAATTGGAAAATTTTGGGGTGGTAGCAGAAAAATAAATTATTCCAAAAAAAAAAGCGTTTTCTACGAAAATCGTTTTCAGGTTCGTAATCTACACCCCAAAAATCCCTATTTCTAAAAAATCAAATTTTTCGTGGTGTTCGTATAATTCCTAACATACTGAATACAACCAAAATATTAACCGGGAAGTAAGTCAAATAAAGTATCAATTTAGTTGTCTAAATGCCTGCTTCTTTTGCCCTTAGAATGCTTAGAGAGCGTTTCATTAAAAATAAATAGCTGAGCGATTTATTTTAGCGTGTCTTATTGACACCGTTCTGAAAGCGACTATTGAAATGTAAGTGAAAAATTCATCCTTAAAGGATGATCTAAAATTACCAAATGACCATACATTCCGGAAATAACTGAATTATTGCATAGACATATTATATAATTTTATGTTAAATATCATCTAGATTTAGGGTATGGTCCGAATATCACCACCAGTAACCACTGTTAACCGCGACAAATGACAGATCAACCATAAAAATCCGGTTATATTCGGGACGAAAAATCACCATGTTCGTTAAAAGCATAACCTTTAATTTTGAAAAGTCCATGACAGAGTGATAATTTACAGGAATGCTAAATACACTTACTTCTTATAATTTGATTGAGATTGATTCTCTGAAAAACTTAATAAATTACCAACCAACGGCCAAACATTTTAAAATTAAGGTGGGAGTATCAACATGCTTGCCAACCTATAACCTATTTCGCGTAGATTTATTTATGTTTTCTAGCTTTTATACAAAATTTAAAGAAAATCAGCATCGACTTGATATTCTATAGGTAATAATTGACATATTTAATAAATATCAAGGAATTTCATAACTTATTTTAGGAGAATTGTGTAGCGAAAAATATCGGGTAAGATTTTTTTTAACATTATTATGTCATTGTCACTCATTGTTCTTTCACTATACAATTCTCCCAAAATTAGCAATGAAATAAATGGATATTTTTGTAATATATCAGATACTACCTAAATAATGTACCGACGATATTGATTTTCTTTAAATGTTAGTTATTAAAATAATAAACTCAAAAAATCAACGCTAAATAGGTTATAGGTTGGCAGTAGATTGAATGACGTTGAGAATTCAACCTTAAATTCATAACAAAACAAAATATTTCATAATAATGACAAGTGACAGGAGGAACCGCTTGTAACCGGGCGTTTAAGCCGGTGAGCATTTTGACATTTGGGTGACGTGATATCCGAAAACCGTGTTCCAAAATAAACCTATTTTTTGGTTACCGCTATCATTTGGTTAATTACGGAACGCTAAACCACGACACTAGTTACTTTCGGACCATACCCTTAATGAATTGACGTTTCGTTATGTCAAATTTGTCACAGCAGATTTGAAATAAAATGAGAGGCAACAACACTTATGTTTAAGTACAATGATGACCGCGCAAGATATACATCTCATTCTTTTTTATGATGACAAGGTGTAGCCACATTTTTACTCTAGAATAAGACACTGTCGCCGAAAAATCAAAAGAATCACCACTTTTGAGTTTTGTTTAAGCTTAAAGTGCGTTTATGAACAAGAGGCGTGGTCTATCTTGATCAATGGTACCGACACGCTTGTCGGTCGGTAGCATAGACAATTTACCTTAAGATACCTACAGCTTATCTCCTGCGCAAACAAAAGTTACGTTTTATGGGTGAAAAAATACGACCCAGCTGCCTTCCCTCTGGGCACCTTCGGGCATGCGCACAAACCTCGTGTTATCGGCCTGTCCTACTTTATCGACATGCTCAAAATACACTCCAGAACCGGCTCGGCCGCCATTTTTGTTATTGTGTTTTAGGTTTCTCTGTGGATTCCTTGTAGTTTTCTTAGCTATTGTGGGTGTTTAATATTTACGGATTTCTAGTTTTTCTGTAATTTAGTGAATTGTGTCTAATTGTGAGAAAATTAATTCTGTCAAAGTTGCTGGTTGGTTAATTTTTTGGTTAAAATCTGTACACCCAGACATTAAGCTTTTAACAAAGCCAGTATACCACGGGTCAAGTTCTCGGGTAAACACTTTTCCAATTCTTGAACAAGAAATTTAGCTTGAAAATGTTTTACACGTACCTACCCAAGTTTTTGCCAAATTGTAAAAATCAATACAAGTTATATACCAACTAATATTTGACTTGAGGTTAGGTACGCGATAACATCTTAGATTGGTTATTTTGCTGGTTATGTTTGTGTTTTATATTCGATTTTATAAGACTAGTTTAATTCACTTGTTCTCTCCCTTTTCGAACTAAAAACACGACGACGAATCATTTTTAAACACATTTTAAAACCAAAACCTTAAAAACAATTTTCTATCCTTAAAATATGATGGTGCTACTACTAAAAATGCCAGAAATCACTACCTTTTTTCCCAACTTGATCAAAAGTTGAGAAGAAAGTCCAATTTTTTGGCAAGAATTTAAATTTTAAAGCCCGGACCTGTATATTTTCCCATTCGTCAAACGATAATATTGCAGTGCGCATGTCTAATAGTGTCTAGCTTCGTTTACATGCGCGAGGCCATAAAACTGTCACTTTCGTGACTATTGTTTGCTTATCTAAAGGTAAATTGTCTAAGGTATATCTCTCCTGAATACGGGTTAGTATCGATACAATTGCTTGAATAGTTTCGGAGATACTTACGTTTAAAGAATTGATTAGAGTATTTGCAAAAACTGTCACCGAAATAAGGAAATTGTAAAGTAAGGGATAATTGCGAGCAGTGTTGCCATCTTGCACGCACAAAAAATGTTATGTGTGCCCATGTCAGTTTCATAATTATGTTGCCTAAACAACTCACTAGGCGAGAACAATTTTCTTGAAACGTCAATAAAATCCTAGGTGATAGATACTACAGGGGTATTTTAGTCTACCCCAAGAAAATGTCTTTTAACATGGTTTAATAATTATTGATTTATTTAGGACTTTAGATTGAACTACTTTATTGTAAGTCCAAGAAGTACCTACTTAACATTGATATAGGGTGTATTTTACAAAAAAAAAGTGGTCTCAAACACGACTCTACGTTTAGACCAGCGTGTTACAGCAGACCTTACACAATCAGAAATATTATTAGCAATAAAGTAATATTATTACTGAACATTTATGCATATATATGCTATTATTTTATTGGTAATGACTAATTAATGACATAACTGATTATGGAAGGTCTGCCTAAAATAAAGAATATGTTAAATCAAATTTTTTTTCATTTTCAAAATCACAGAAAAACAACATCACAAGATATGCCCAAATAGAAACGCTTACAGTTGACATATGTATGTTTTATATTGATGTTTTCATATAAGACACTTTGTTAAGAAATATATTTACAAAAGAATAGAAAGTCTCGAAACTTACCAAATAATTATTTGTTGCTGCAATAAATGAACTAAACTTTTATCTATATCATCTTAAATGATTTTCACAAGTGATTTTCTTTTCTTTTAAATGATTCAAGGGAGCCTAAAAAATGTATGCTAAAAAACATTACAAACAAAAAAACCTATGTGTCATCCCTATGATGAACGGTTTGCAAAAAAATTAACTTTGACGCACTGTAACTTTTGAATGATCCATTCTATAAAATTGTAATAAAGAACAATTGTAGATAAGTTAATGCGCTACAAAACAGGTTATATTGTTTTTATTGTAGTATCAACAAGTGGCGAGATATTTAGCATTGAACTTTTTGCAAATTTGGCAGCGGCCGCATAAACTTTTCGACCGCGCCAAAATGATGAAATACTCTGGAGACAGCCTTGAATCATTTAAAGCTGTTAAAAATTTTCTTTCAGGAACAATGCATTGTGAATGCAGAATAGAATACCTTAAACTGTAATAAAAATTATATTGTAATTGAAACTGGCTGCTATTTAATCATTTGGTACTTTTCAGACTTAATACATTGTTGTATAAGGTCAGTAATATCTAAAAAAAATCATTAAATATAAAGGTCCGTTTTTTGTTAAACAACCTACTTAAGTTATACAATATGTAAAGAGATTCAGTTCGACGTATTTACTACTAGTAGGATAATAGTATGTTGTGACGTTTTCCATTGAAAAAATCGGGCAGCTGCTATTTTTTTTTCTACTGTTTGTTACTTTAAAGGATACATGGACTTTATGCATAGAAAACCAAAATAGTACTCTCATCTTGTTTTCATTTAAAACCTCACCCAATGAGTCCAAAAAAAATCATTACCGGATAGAAAGATAAATTGAGTAATTTGCGCCAAAGGAATAAACATACATATGCTATGGCAACATGGTAACGCTATCATAAAAGCAGTAAATATTGCATATTTAATTTGAAGAAATAGTCCATACTTAAAGTGGACTTGAAAGTATGAAAAGAAAAGAAAAACACAAAGTCTTCCTCCACAAAATTTATTAGAATAAAATTCTTAGTTTAAGGGCCTACATGTTTCGAACGTAGAAATGTTCATCCTCAGGAGACAGGAAATTTTTTATTTTATGCTGATGGTGTTAGCAAAAGAGAAAATTGAAAATTAGAACCTTAATGGAGCTTTTATGGACTTAAAAACTGAAGTGTAGAAGAAACATGATATGAAGAAAATTGATAATGGTTAAACCATACTGAGTATTTGAAAACGTTATTAAAGGAGGTGTAAACCAACCAAATAAAATGGGGAAGAAGAAAAACCTTTCTAAGAAGGCGTCGAAGATTATTTAAAAAAAAAAAAAAAAAAAAATCTTATCGAACATATGTCTGTAAGACATTATGAGGGTAAAATTGTAGTATCACAATAATATTATTACGAGGTAAAAAGCATTTTTACTGAGGTTTAATCCTCAGTACCCCATCTCCCTCCCACTCTTCCCCATTTTATTTGGTTGGTTTACACCCCCTTTAATAACGTTTTCAAATACTCAGTATGGTTTAACCATTATCAATTTTCTTCATGTCATGTTTCTTCTACACTTTAATTTTTAAGTCCATAAAAGCTCTATCAGCACCATCAGCATAAAATAAAAAAAAATCTGTCTCCTGAGGATGAACGTTTCTACGTTCGAAACATGTAGATACCCTTAAACTAAGAATTGTATTCTATTAAATTTTGTGGAGGAAGACTTTTGTGTTCTTTCCTTTTCATATTGCATATTTATTTTCCTTGTACAGGGTTATTTTTTATATTTGCGTACCCACCTACAGGGCTTAATATAAGTGACAGAAATAAACTTTTAATACAAAAGTTGCATAATGTTTCCCGTCAAACCTTTTAGACTTATTAAAAAAAACATCTGCACATCGGAAAGTTAAAAAACAAATGAAAGTCCTCTTTTTTAAATAGAACACCCTATATATTTTTTACCAGGGCGAAAGACCTCTTTCTCCTGATTTCAAAAATATATAACATGTCATCATTTAATCCAGTCGTTTGTGAAATATTTGAGTTTTTGATTAATTGAATTAACTATAATCTAGTCGGCGTTCCGCATACTTCAATGTGACATATTTGTCACTTTACTTTAAATTGAAAGATTCAGTAATGGCCGTTTTACACCAACATCTTCTTCGCAAATTAATTCATGAATTTATTCATGAACTTCTTTGATGAAGTTTTGCGCTTTACACTGATCAAATAAATTCACGAAGTTTCAGCCTATTTTTACTGTCATTTAACAGTTATACCAACATAACAATTAAAATTGTACTTTTAAGGTTATGTTATTTGTGAAGCTTGCGTTTTTCGTTATTTTGAGCTGTGCTATGCGGTTTTGTTTCTATTTTATATTGAACTATGAATAAAATTAAAAATAGAATTCTATCAATTTTCCATGGCATTTTATTTTTGCTGTTGGCACTACTGAAATTCACGAATAACTTTGACGCAATTAGAACAAGTTTTAATTTCGTGAAGTTCTTCACGAAGACGACCGTGAAGTTATTTGATGTCAAATTTGGGCTTTACATATATCAAATTTCTTCATGAAGTCACTTCATGAACTTATTTGACAAAGAAATTGTTGGTGTAATACGGCCTAAAGGAAAATGGGATATTCGAAAGAAGACTTTACTTTATATCATAAATTATAAATCATAAGTTATTTTCTTTACTGCATATGTTTCAATTTAAAGTAAAGTGACAAATATGTCACGTTAAGGTATGCGGAACGCCAACTAGATTATAGTCATTTCAATTAATCAAAAACTTAAATATTTCACAAACGACTGGATTAAATGATGACATGTTATATATTTTTTAAATCAGGAGAAAGAGATCTTTCGCCCTGGTAAAAAATATATAGGGTGTTCCATTTAAAAAAATAATACTTTCATTTGTTTTTTAACTTTCCGATGTGCAGATGTTTTTTTTAATAAGTCTAAGAGATATGACGGGAAACATTATGCAACTTTTGTATTAAAAGTTTTTTTCTGTCATATATATATTATATTAAGCCCTGTAGGTGGGTACGCAAATATAAAAAATAACCCTGTACATTACCTCCAATCTTCTATGATTTTCTTTGATAAGTGCAAAAACAATCTGTAAAAAATCGTTTTCGACTTGTCAATCGAGGCAGAAATATATCCTGCTGACGATCTGTTCGCCGCACCCAACAAATGTCTGGCATCCCTATAAAGTAAGTTACAAGAATCGCATCACCACAGACAAAAAATATAAAATATTCGTTTTGCTATCTTGGCTAGGGAACCCTAAAAACTGATACAATCTCAGGGCATTTTGCATCGTTACCTTTCTATAGCAAAGTGCCCTATATTACCTACTGGAAAACGCCACATGTTTAAAAAAAACTTACGCTTAAATGAAAGGTATGCTTTTAAGTTTAAAAAAGTCAGTCAATAGATGGAACGCGCTCCTACATGACATTCACATGTGCACAGTAAGGATACATTCATTGTGGAATTTCTTGATATCTTGTAATATAATATACAAAAATAACGTTGCTAAAATGATATTAAGTGTTTAAAAAAGGGTACAAAATGTATTTTAAAAATATAGGCGCCTGGGGGTTGATACTTGAAACCTCATAATTCAAACAAGGCAGTTAAAAGTACCCTAATAAATTAGGCGATTTTTTTAAAACGTTATTATTGCAACAACCTCAGTTCGAAAGTGGTAGACAATGAAGTATTATCAAAAAAATTACCTTTGCGGACTTCCATCGTCTTTATTTTGTTACTTAACACAACGTGTCGGATATAGATAGTAAACTGCGTGAGTTTACACTTGAAAACTATTAGAGATACTAACTAACCGAAACGTTGTGTTAAGCAACAAAATAAAGACAATGGAAGTCCGACACGGTAATTTTTTGATATTATCTCACTTTATAAACGCTCAATGTCTTTTAGAGGATCAAACAATTACAATAATCTCCAATTAATTTTAATTTTAACATATTTAAAAAAAAATTAACTTCGTTTTAAATAGTTTTTGTATTGCATGTCAAATGAGAGAAAACAAATTTTTGCCGCGCGCTCGATTACTGTTCTAAATATGTTGGTGCAAAATTACCTAGAAAAGGACAATTTTTCTGTTAGAATCAATTTTCATCTTTAGTAAAGTCTATTTATTTAATAAAAAATATGATGGGAAAGAAAACACAAATTTAAAAAACTTCAATAAATTTAAATCGTATTTGTATACACAAACACTTTTAACTGTCTGTCAATTCGATTTGTCTAACTATTGACGAGTCGCATGCGCACTGCAGTGCTGTGTTGATCAGAGTAGTTATTTTTATGCTTTTGGCATACGACGAAGAAAGACAGACATATTCTGGAGGTGATAGAGCAAGGCAGATGTTAGTCAGCCGGTCATAGTTTTGTTTACTTTCGTGTTTTGTGCAATTACGACCCCTTTCCTGTTAAAACAAAAACATATTCTCTAGAATTCTTAGGAGAGATGACATCTAGATAGACTAGAAAATATCGTGTTCCCAGTAAAAATGGTTGTTTTTACTTCTGTTCTGAAAATCGACGTGTTTACTTTCAAGGATTTTAAGGTTTTTTATTTATTATTTATAATTAGTGGATGGCAACCTATAAAAGCCAAAACCCTGTTAATACAGAGATATTAGAATGTGCCGTTTATACAGCCTAAATTAAGCATTCTACTTTTTTTATAGTTCCGTGGATAGGCTCAATGTTATCGGACATGTAATGATTCCCGAAATATCGGTGGGCAAACCTTGCGACCTTCTTTTTTAAAATTTGTTACAAATTTTAAAAATATTCTTTGTTAACCCAAAGTGTATAGTTATTTTTGTAACGTTATACTTTGTTTTATAGCTGATAAGATATCAAGAATTCCACATTAAATATCCACCCTGTATATTATTTTTTTATTTTATATTTTTCGCTATAGCTACTATTTAATCTAAGTTTTAAGGTACAAACTTTAACATAATCTAAAACTATACAAAAACCAGGTTTGTGGTGGGACAAATTTGGATCATTTATTTGTACTACTAAAATTATTATTTTACAAAAGTGCGAATTTTTTTTTAATATTAAGGCAGTAGCAAGGTGTCAATACACCTTTTTAAAAATATCATTTGAGTATCATTTCTAAAGGTAGATAATCAAATGCAACGTAAATATTTTTAATCATTTTGACACATCGAATGCCTCGTTTTGGTAACTCCTACCAGAGAAATATTGCACAGTATTGGAATAATGTGTCGAATGCAAAAAAATTCCCTACCACAATGCACAAGTTGAAAATTTTAAATTAAGCAGCAAAAAACAAAGCAAAAACCCTTATGTTTAAAAGACACTGATCATACATTAATTAAATTTTAATTGTCTAATTTATAAGGACTCAAGACAATTTTTCGTAGGTTACATGTTTCGTCCATTGTGAGCATCATCAGACCTCGCAAACAGGTAAAACATTAGTTACATTAAGCTTTACAGAGTAAACATGTAACCCACCAACATATACAAATATTTTTGAAGCCAATCGTTTGGATATACTCTCGTAACTACGGGGCCATGCAGCAACAGTATATCGACTTAAAAATAGGTCATGTAATGCTTATTCATGCTTAATTTCTTAGAATAAAATAACCATGGTTAAAGAGCTACAGGGTGATACGAGTAAAAATTTATTTTAGAAAATTGGCGATGAAAATGGTCAAGAGGATATGAACCAAATTTGGCGTATTGTTTTTGAGGACAAGACGGTGTCATAGTTAGTTTCAAGATACCTCCCAGGGGACACTAGTTACTACAATATGAGTTTGGTAAATTCTTACATATATTTTTGTGTCTCACATTTCTGACCTCTGACCTTAAATTATGAAGGACGGGGCTTGTATAAAAAAAAGTTGTACTTCATTAACCTCGACATTTCAATTAGTTTTTGAGATATTTGCGTTTAAATGCTGGATGGCAGGAAACAGGTAAATAAACACCTTTCTTGACGAAGCATAATTTATTGAAAATTACCCGTTGATATGTTATCATAAATGACCTATTTTCAAGTGTACTATGTCCTGTTGCTGAATGGCCCTTTAGTTCTGCGACACCCTGTATAGGTAGTTGTGTCTGCAACTTATTTATTTTCACAGATAAATAAAACTTAATTAACTTACGATCAAACATGTCAGTTTGAGTAACATAAATGCTTTCATTATATTCCTATCATAAATAATTTAAAAATCAAACAAGTTATAACAGTACAGTTTATTCGTTAATAAAGGAAAACATAAAATTTCCGCAGTCTCATAGATATCAATAAATAACTGAGAAAAAGTCAAAAATATGGATCTGACTAGCCATCTTGCAACAGTGCAGTTTAATTAAAATATTGTAAAACTACTCTTTGTAGAGTAATAAATCCATTTCTACTAATAATAGCGTTTTCGGTTTACCATTCAGAAAGCGCTCTGTGACGTCATAGAACTGCTCGAGATCTGTCGTAGCCCCGCCAGCGGTTACCCTCGCAAAGAGTGTAAATATAATGTGATATTTTGTGTTACTGCGCATGTGCTGCCCCTTCCTCCCTACATGTTTTCAGCCTAATGTCTGAATCTAACGCGTTACTCCGACAAGCGTCTAGAGTCTGACTATGGACATTTTAACCGGCCAATTATAGGCCGCCGTCTTAAAGAAAGTAATTTTGAGGTTAAGCGATGTAAAGCCGGTTGTAGTAAATTAGGAACATAAAATTCTATTTATTAATATCGGTATATAGGTTTCTTTGAAACGTCACGTATGCCAAAAACACTCTCCCTTTTCAAAATTCTCAAAGATTCATCACACAAAAAAAACTACAAGTGTTGTGAATATAATAAACAATAAACAGTGTGTTTCAAGGCATATGAAAGGAAGCAACCTAATATTACATACGTTAGGAATAATCAGATTAATTACAAGTGTACATACTACAAATATCAACATTGCAGAATAAATACAATACTTGACCATTTAACAATTATACGTCATAATTTGAATTTAACCACAGAAGATAAACACTTTGATTGTTGTTGCGTAACGAGAATAATTGTTTAATAAAAATATTTTGTATTCTGCAATAAGATTTTTAAATACAAAATCACAATCTGTAAAAGAAGTAAGTACATTATTAACGTAGGTAACTAGTAGGTTTAGTCAAACATAATAGTCACACTCAAGAAGGTTGTAATATCACTAGTCTAAACCGTTCTAAAAAATATAGAGTTTTTTCTAATCTAAACTATCCTTTTCAAAAAAACCTCCGCATTAGAAGAAATTTCCATATTCACTATTTTTCGTCTGCGAAAATCACCGTCATTCGTTCAGTTTATTATTTTATTTCATCAATTTTTTCGCCTCAATTTAATAGAAAATAATACAATGATTTGTGTGCGCATTCTAACACATTTATTTTTAAGTTTCCCTCGTTTTATTGCGAACGTTGATTGGGCGGTTGAAAAGTCCACAGACAGACTCTAGACGCTTGTGTTACTCCGAGTGAGGTTACTCTATTTTGACGATCGAACAAGCAAGTCTCGGGAAAAGCACTCTGAGAGCACCCGAGAGCAGGAAACCGAAAACGCAACAAAGAATAAATGGTTCTTTTGATAAAAGGTTTGATGTTACTACTACATACAAGTCTAGTATACCTACTTATTATGTTGTAAGTTAACTTGAAATAATGGTTTTTAGAATAAAATGGAATTTCTGTTCAATAATATTTTCATTAAGGTGTCGACGATAAACCAGTGCAATATCTCGATCGCCAGCCGCGGCAATGCAAGGCACCTTAACAAATTCATCAAAAACCAATTAAAAAACAAACCGTTTGTTACATAATAATAATAATATGTACCTTTTTTTAACTGGTGACTATAACATTTTGTTAGAAACTATATAGCCTCCGTATTGAATCTACTAGACTTCAACAAAATGCCGTTAACCCTGAATATCAAAAGATATTTATTAAATTTAGCAAATTGGTGTAAAGAGGAAAAATAAAAATGGTACCAAGAAAGGACCAGTGGCCGGGCGAAATAAATGATTTTTACCATTTAATTAAAAACTAAAAGTGTTGTTGTGTAATGGAATAAATAAAGTTTGTAAAAAAATCACTTAAAAGTTCCAAACAAAATTACATACTTGAAAAAATAAGCACCGCAATGTAAGTCCATACATTCATCATCCTGCCAACTGGCCCAAACTACACGTACACATAAATAAAAATAAGGCCATTGCAACCAATCACAATATTATAGAAAACTAAACATTCTAACCTCACTTCTTGAATTTAGTAATAAAAACCAACTAGGAAAGCCAGCTGTGTTTTTAGTCACCCCAGTTTTCTTCGTCAGTGTCCATTTCCTCTGCCCCCTCTTCTTTAATAACTAAAAAAATAAAATATTTTACTTGGTATACATAGTATATTATATATTTAATAATAATAATAATAATAATAATAATAATAATAATAATAATAATAATAATAATAATAATAATATCGTTTATTTCTCCAATTGAAAGGTAATACAGGGTACTACAATAATTGGAAAAAAGTCAGACAACTGAAGTAACTACAAGAAAAATTCACTAAGACTATAACAGTTTTTTTGAAACAGCAGCTTTTTAAGTCTACAATTAAAAACATTAATAATAGGTGCCACTTTTATGCTATTATCTAGGACATTATAAAATCTAAAACAGTTAAAATAAAAACTCTTCTGGTAAGTAGTTGTGCGATGAGGTGGTAGCATGAATCTTAAGTGACCTCCAGTATTATAATTATGAATAAGTCGGCAACCCTCAAACGTGTGCCTATCTCTATGAACATATGAGCAAACTTTTTCAGGTTTCCCGACGTTGAAGCCCACACAATATTCTAACCGCAAACTTTTGAAGCAGAAAAACCCTGTTTATCTGACTACTATTTAAAAAAGAAAGACTAACAAGTGTACAGGGCTTTTGGGTATATTTTAAGCAACTTCGGCCCTAAAAACACCCCTATTTGTCAGGCCTATTCTATAGGCGTAGGTAAAATAATTTGCCTAGTACGACATAGAACGCCCTTCGCAACAAAAAAATTAAGGTTGGTAACATTAGCTTTGTTCGTACAAGCATTGTCAACCGATTTACAATTTTTCTCTGCGCATGCGTGGTTTTTAACGGGTCGAAAATTTTTGCTTTGCGTTTATGTTACAATTTGGCTTTTGCGAACGCCGGATTTTCTGTCAGTGATTTGAGATTTTAAACAAACCCGAACGCTTTTAAAACACTTTCGCATGGCAAGTCTAATTATACAAAGCAGACCCGATTTTGTTTGAAATGATGATTCTTAAAATTTGGAACTGTTTCTTCGGCCAAGTCTAAAACCTCCGTCATCGTCATCATTATCATCAAAAAATAGATAGTGTGTAAACGGCACAAAAATCCCCTATCAGTTTCGGCCAAACTCACAAAAATGCATTCAAACAAATTTTTACTTTAAAAATTACAAAATTTTTAGGTTAGAAAATAAAAGTAGAAACCATCAAGATCGTTCCGTAAATATTAACTTCGTTTGAATCCTCCGTGATCACGTTTCACAGTTTTATGGAGTTCAGTGTTTACATGATCCACAAAATGATGTGAACAGCGCAAACTCTGTATCCCGCTTTATTCCTTGATAGGGGCCACAATCTTGTAACATGCCATTAGCAATATACTGTGCTCCAACCCCTCCCACGCACTTAACTACGGCCCGATAATTCTATCCTCACGTACATCGTAGACGGCCATGATACGTGAATTAAAATTGTTGACAGTATTGACATTGTCATTTATAATAATAATGTATCTTTTGGAGCGCCTCATGCAACCAATATATTATATTAAAGTACACGTTTCATAAGAAGCGGTTTTAGCGCACGCGTCTATTTTAAAAAACGAGCCACAAAGTGGCGAGTTATTTAATTGACACGTGCGCTAAAACGCCTTATGAAACATGTGCTTTATACATTTTTTTCTATTTCACCTTTTATAATCAAGAAAAATACATTGTAAAAAGAAAATAAATCCTTCAAATTTTGTAAATTTTTATGTCTGAATTTTATATTGGTAATATGGTAATACTATTTTTTATCATAGTAGCCTCTGGACAACAAAAATTATATTGCAAACTGTCATTTTTTGATTTATTGACCCATTTTCACCACGAGATTCTAAAGTTATTTTAGCGATATGAGATTTGAAATTGGACGGAATACGTTGTGTGATCCTTTTACAATCGGTACATATACGTCGGAAATTCGGGAGATTTTGCTACTTTTTTTCGAATTTCAAAAGACGTGATTTTACGTCACGGCATTGCAATTTAGTATAGGGATGATGGAAAATTCAAATAAAGTTGAAGTTAAAATCGACATTGGAAGGTTAGTAGATTGAATTTTGGATAGGATTTGGCAGAAAATGATAGCTTGAAGCATCTACAGAAGATTGATTTATAGATTTATGCAACCAACATACATGACTGTTATCCACACAGAATAAAAAAGTAACTTATCAAGCTATTTTTCCTTGTAAATCACAAAGGCCGCGCAAGTCAATGAAATAAAACATTTAAAGGTTACCAACATCAAATAAAGAAAAAACGCGTATCGAAATAGCTTCATTACGATACGCAAATGCGTATCGTACTGAGCTTATTATGAACGTGAAATAGAAAAAAATATTGTTTTTTTGGACGATAGAGACGACAAAATAAATTGACTTAAAATATAAAAGAGAAATAGAGAATATTTGTCAATGGCAATTTTTCTTACCTGTCACCGCGGGGTCTATGTCACTATACAGTCCTTGCTTCAGCTTTTTCTTCGCCAAGGCTTCAAGTTCTTCTTTGGATCGCTCCTTACGGAATTCATATACTAAGGGGAAAATATGTTCTATTGCGGCTTGAACATCTGCTACACTTGGAGCTAGAGTAAAAAAATGTAATATAAAGTATAAAGAAAATTCAGTTATTGTTCTAAAAGTAAGAATTACCTAACATTGAAACATGAACAGGTTTTATTCCGTTGCCGCGGCTAGCGATCGCGTCCGAGCGAGTTATGAGGCGTGCCCAAAATTGAACTAAACCAGCACAAACGCTCGTTAGACGCGGCAACAAATCGTGCCATTTATGGCACCTTTACGCGAGGTATGTATAGGGAACTTGACAAAAATTTTAAATGGTGAAAAAATTCTATAAATCATAAGTATATATTGTCATAAAACATATGGCAGCAAAAAAAACAACATATTTCGTCCCAAAAGACCGCTAGAAAGATTTGAAACTGCCCCAAAATTAAAATTATCCCAAGCGGGTAAAAACGGGTCGTGACGTCACGAAGTATTATTTGTCATGATCACATCCACGAAATAGGTTGGCAATAAATTGAACGACGTTGAGAATTCCACCTTAAAACAACAATACAATAACAATAACACACGGCAGTCCAAATGCAAACTCGGTAGCTCGGCCACCGGTCAGGATGACGGATAAGTCATACTTCGTGACGTCATCGGGCTTGGCGCGCTTAAAAGGTCGTTTGAAATGCTTTTGACACGCGCGAAACTTAAAAGAATTTTTACCAAGTTATTACTGATTTTTAAGGAGTAATAAATTGGGGAATATTTTTTTAGGCCTAACTAAATCATATTATTGAAAAAAAAAATTGGAAAGTTCCCTATATTGTATGTAGGTATATGATTTTTTATAAAGAAAAAACGAGTTAAAGCATATTTTTCCTTTTGCGTTTAAAATGCAACAATTATTTTAAATGATTTGCTTTTATTAGCCTACGGTGAAAAATAAAATGCTGGTATGCAACCGACTTCTTAAACAAATAAAAACCAAAACATAATTTTCGCCCTATAATATGGACATTATCAGACCTAAAAAATGTTTAACATAAAATATCCAATAGAAAAAACCCATAAATTTTTCCTTGCCTAACATTTAAACACAAAATTAAAATGTTAATAAATAATGAAACACGTTGTACTTACAACGACTTTGACTGACGTGTCTTCTTTATGATTTTTAAGCAGGACACTGGAACGTGGGCTATTTTATCTGTTCTCACCGAGTTACCACCAAGTCTCTGGCCCTACCGTAAACTCTTTGGTTGTTGTTACTTGTTTTTTAATTGCAATGTTGAGAATGTGTTTAATTATTCATTAACTTTTTAATTTTGTGTTGGTATTAGCAATATATTATATTATGTGGACTGTACTTAGGGTTGGGCATATTTCACTTGAGCGAGGATTTGAAATTTCAAGTTGAACTTTTCATGAAATTTATGAAACTTATGAAATTTATGCGGAACTTTCGAAATTTATGAAATTTTTGTGAAATTTATGAAACTTTTGTGAAATTTATGAAACTTTAAAAAAAATCTTAAATGTCGTGAAAAATTCATTGAAATTTATGAAATTTTCATTAAATTTTATTTTCTGTTGTATCTGGGATAATCGGTGAAGCTAGCTAAATAAATAAAAGACGTCGCACAGCAAAGTCGAGCCTGTCGTCGCGCCGATGAACCAGGGAAATCCTAAGTATTGCCGAGATTTGGGATGCGTCAATTATATAAACGAGGGGTGGTTGGTTGCATGGAAAGGTTTGTGAAAGTTTCACTGAAATTTATGACATTTTTCTGAAAGTTTCGAATCTAATCAGGACATTTATCAGTTGAAAGTTTCAGGTGAAAATTTCAAAAATGTCACTTTTTGGGTTTAGTGAAATTTTTCTGTTTTGAAAAGTTCAAAACAGAAAATGTCATTTGAAACTTTCAAATGGCCCACCCTAAATGGAAATGTTTGTGAAAGTTTCACAGAAATTTATGAAATTTTTCTGAAAGTTTCGAATGTACTTAATAAGGACATTTATCAGTTGAAAGTTTCAGGTGAAAATTTCAAAAATGTCACTGAAAACTTTTTGGGTTAAGTGAAATTTTTCTGTTTCGAAAAGTTTAAAACAAAAAATTTCATTTGAAACTTTCAAATGGCCCAACCCTAACTGTACTATGCTTAATTTTAGTATTTTCTTTTAGTACACAATAATTTCTTGAAAGAGAGAGATGTGTCGCATGTTTAGTTTAAAAAATGTTGCAATCGCTAAACTCACTATTTTCTTATGGTAAAATAATTAATGTCGATGCAATCCTTAGAAAATTGAACCCGATGCCATTTTCAACGTTACTTAGCAATTTGTTATCCAAACCTAAAGGTATTGATTGTCTGATGGGGGGCCGAAATCAAAAAACTAGTTCGGAATTTATTATTTATTTGTTCTATTTATTATTCCTATTATTATGCATCAATCATCATTAAAACAAAAATATTCTTTTTACATTTTCGAGCACTTTTGACGTCCGTTTCTTTTATATAAAAATAATTCTCATTAATGATTTAAAACCCTTTGGATCCACTACTTATATATTATATTCTATTAATTATTATTAGCTATTTTATGTTTTATTCCTGTTAGAGCTATATTTTGTAGCACAAGAAAAATACCGGGGGACCACGAAGTACTATATTTGTTTTTATTCGGCTCAATTAAGTGAAAAAATGTACCTTTGTATTTATATTTTTAACAGTTGAAATTTTTAAATAATGAAAAAACCTAAGATAGGTATTTGTTAACAGGTTTCTTTCCAAGTTTTTTTAAAAAAGGTTAAAAATGTAATTTTTTACATGTAGTATCCCATTAACGGTGGGGTAAAGGATATATTATGGCAATGTTCTTTAAAAAAATTATACAATGACCGACATAAAGGTGATTACTAAAGGGCGGAATATATGCAAAATGCATATGAATTTTTTGCATATTTTTCATAAATTATTATTTTAAGAGCATATTTTTATGTTTTCGGCTTTATCAAAAAATTTAAAACGTTAAAGATTTAATATCCAGTTCTGTACGTATTTCAGGGATTTCCCAATCTGAAGATTATAATAATTATATTTACATTTTGGTTACACACAAGGTATTTATTGGGGGGTTTCCAAGGTTTGCTAGGGGTTGTTTATTGTCACTTAATAATGCGTTATTATTACCTGCTTAGCAAACTGTATTTATATCGATTTGTAATATATACTTCTGGTAAATAAACCTTTTAAATACATTATTTTCAAATGTAAAAAAAAGTGTTTCTAAAAGCACCTCTAAGAGTGCAGTTGTATAAGGAGAGATTATCAGGAGTTAGTTTACCTCCAGAACCTGTAATTACCCGGAGGGGAACATCGATTAAGGCCGCAGTATCTACGCAGAGCATTACGAAGCCATCAAAGAACTAATTTTGGATTGAGATGACGATTCGCAGTGTGTTGTGCAAATAAAGAGTTGTTAAAAAGTGCAAGTGTAGCTAAAGATCTTGTTTTTATTCAGGTTAATTTCAGTTTTATACCGGGGATAAAAATCCTCGTGCAGAAATTTAAGTTTAAGAGACTCAATTAGTATTGTTGAAGTTTTGTCCGCTAAATGTAACAACATTCCCGGTCAAATAGGAGGGCAAGTAAGGAACAAATTGGATGTATCGGTAAAAAAATAATGAAGGATTTCAATACTTAACGGCAGTAAAAAGCATTTATGAGGGTAAACCATTCAACGAAGTTGTGTATTTTGGCCGTATATTTTGCTACCTAAGTTGCAGTATTGTCCGATTACATCAGTAGATGTTGAAAGAAGCTTTTTTTTGTATAAACATATTTTTAATAATAAAAGACAATCCTTTTTAGTCGAAAATTTTGAAAAATATTTAGTAAAAAATGGCTTTTATACAATTTTAGGGTAAAAAATTGTTTACTTTTATTTATCTTTGTTTTTTTGCATTCTTTTAAAAATAAACATATTTTGTAGAACCCAATGTGTTTCTTTGCCTCATTTTACAATAATAAATTAAGAAATATTGCATACCAGTATGCATATTTAGTAAAAAATGCAAATAACTGCATACTTTAAAGGCATGTATATGCGCATATTTGGGCTGAATTTAAGTGCATCTAATCAGCCCTTTAATGATTACCTATGGGGAAAAAATTTTGCCGATTATCTCTGCATAGTGGGTAACCTAAAAATTAATTTTGACATTTGTCATAATGTGGCGACACGCGGAAAAATTGTAAAAAATATATTTTGTCCTGAACATTGGTATAAGATGACGAGATATCGAAAAAGGTTAATTAAATAAGGTGTATAGATTTTAATTTCATGCTCGTTTACAAAGTTGCGAAAAATAATTTTTGAAAAAAAATCCAATTTTACTTTTATACTTCTAAAAAAAAAATTCCAATACTGCCCTAAATGCGACCATGTATATTTTTACCTGGCCTTATCTCACAGTTAATGGGTTTTATCACAACGTAAAACTTGTTCCATCCGTTATTTATTTCTCAGGTAAGTAAATATTAAATGACCTTTGCAATTCTATAGAGAATGTAGGACTTTATTTCTATTTTAACCCGTTAAGGGTAAACGACTAAAACTATGGAAGTTACATTAAAATTAATTAAATAGCAAAAATAGATAACAAGACGGCCAAATGTCAAATGCAAAGGTCCACCAGGTTCCTCACGAGTTTCCCAATAAAACCACGTGGGAAAATATACACCAATTTTTACTTTAGTATACGCTGTTGCCAAAGAATCCTATTTTATCCTTTTGAGTTTTGTTTGAGCTGAAATTGACTCAATTTGTAAAGTATTTTTTACAATAAATGGTTGACTCCGTTTAACTACATACCTGGGGCGTTTTGCAAGAGCTGGGCCATAAAAATGCACATAAACTGTCGGTCAGGGTCGGATTATAATTTGTAATTATAGCAGGTAATATTTAACTATCTTGTGCTTGCCATAACATCTTTCAGTGTTTGGGTTTCTTAGGTTGTTAGTTATGTATTATTTATATAGCATATTTCATGTCATTAAATAATATATTATTAATAACGAATTAAACATCTAAAGTCCTACCCTCTAGTGTATTTGCTTGTTGATTGTGTATAACAATGGGATTAAACCGGTAGTGTTATTGCAGTCCATAAGTCGATACCGTTTAGGGTGAAAAATACTTTAACTATTGTTATTGTAAAAATAGTAATGAAATTTAAACATCGTTACGTCTTCTATAAACAGCGAGTTGTGGGGCACAAAAGTACGTTTACGAATGAGATGCGTGCTCTAACATTGCTTCATCGTTGTTGCTAACATCGACCAGGTTTCTCACGAGTTCATGAATGACACCACATGGATATATCATCCAAGTTTTATGCTAGAATAATATGCTGTTGCTAAAGATTTTAGTTAGTCGTACACTCAATGTAGAAAAGCTACATTCTGTTGTAGCTATGAAAACTGGCAGAGTAGTTAAAATTAAGAGTTTATATACAGACTTAAAATATGTTTTATCACAATGATCTAAGCTCTTTGCGCTGACGCATGACGTACAATAGAAGTTAGGAGCTCACCCGCTTTCCGCATGTGTCACTTTTCTTCTCAAGCGGACGTTGTCTTTCATATTACTAGAAAGCCGAGCGACAACGGTCTTCAGCAGTGGACACTAAAGTTATTCCTGCTGTCGGTCATTCATCACAACGTTTTATGTACACCAATTATAAATTGACGTTCTACAGGCAATTTAAACCCCTTTCTGATAACCTTACTTGTATATTGTCAAATAAAATATTGCCCTTATTTAACCCTACCCCATTTCTTTACCTAACATTGCAGATTATTACTAATTTTTTAAGTTATCATTATTAAAACTAAAACCAACTACTACTTAAAAATATTCTTTCACAATATTTGTATAAAAACATGGCGGCAATTATTGTGGAGAGCATAATATACAGATTACTTAGAAAATTATTGTAGGATATCAAGTATAAATATTGCAATTGAAGGCAATGTTTAGCAAGAATAAGTTTGAAGTGACTCAGAAATCGTCCCTAAACGCGTATGTGCTATCTTGTTGATAAATTAGCGATTTTATTCCAAGAACTATTTTTATGATAAAATGTATAGATTCTTTCACTGACACATACCTACCTGACAAATTTAACACAATAAGAAATATTTCATTTCTATCATAAAAATGTCTTTATCCCATAATAGGCAATCCTATCACTTGCTCTGTACTCTGGGCATAAATCATTATCTGTGAGGCTACTAGCACAGATTAGTTGGAGATACGAAACACAGAAATTCCCAACATTTTTCTAGGTGATTTGCAAAATTAAAGGGTTTATTATCTCCAGTGGCCGCATGGATTGACGGTTATAAATTTAAATTTTAGATAATAACGTCAAAAATATGAATTCTTCTTCGACTTTCTCGATCTTAACAATGCTAAATTTGATAATAGTGAAAAAGCCCATTGACATAATTCAAATCGTTGCCTCAAAACTTTTCTTTAGTGGAAAAAATTATTTCACTTAGACCTTGCCTAGAGATGCTATTTTAAAACACGGGTGCTTATGAGGAATAAACATAAATAATTTATATAATTTAAAATTTGTATTTCTCCATTCTTTAATTTTGAAAGAAAAATTTTCGAAAATAACTTTTAAGGATGTTTATAATTTACCGTGCGAGCAAAAATTATTTGCAGAGGGCTTGGATTAAAAAACGTAGAGCTTGGTTTAGATCACAATGATATGGGGACGATATATCTAACTAAATCTAGGTTTTGTCAAATTCATATTATGACATGATATGCCAAACTAATGAGTAATAAATAAGTAGACAAATACAAATTTATTTTTGTTGTTTACAAAATTAACAAAGTAAGAATATACAGAAAGAAAAATAATTACATAAATTGCTGAAATTGGCCACCGCGCTTTAAGTATAAATTCACACGTCTCTTCATATTTTCGAAAGGTTGACCAGCATATCTGGAGAAATGTTACCACATTCTTGAATAATGCTTTCTTGTGATTGTTCTAAATTTGCAACTAGTGTTTTAAAAATAGTGTTCTTTAAATGAGGAAAAACGATGTAATCCATAACCGTTAAACAAGGTGATCTAGGTTCAATGTCTCATCGAAAACTGTCGGCGAAAAAATTGCGTAAGTAGTTAATAGCTTCGGCGGCTGTATGGGCGGTTGCACCGTCCTGTTAAAAATATCCAAAACATAGTTTGCCTTAAAGTAATTGCTCCACAAATGGATTCAAAATTTTGTCTCTATACCGCTGTGCTGTAACTGTGTCATGGAAAAAAATGGGACCAACAATTATTTTTCGGGAAACAGCTAACCAGACACCAATTTTTTGAGGGTGCAATGTGGACTCTACAAAAAAATGGGGATTTTCACTACTCCACATGCGTGTATTCTGAGAATTCACATAACCAGAGAGGTGGAACCGGGCTTCATCCGAAAAAAATGTCAGGTCTAATAAATCATTTATTTCCAATAAATTTTGGTTAAACCATTGAGAGTAATTCCTGCGTCTTGTATTTCTTGGAATACTTGCACTTTATAAGGAAATAAATTTAGCGGCTTCTTAAGAATAGTTCTGCATGTTCCATAAGATCTTCCCACTTCTTGGGACAGGCGTCTTATACAATTTATTGGCGTATTTTGCATAATTTCACGAACATTTGCAACAAGTTCTTCTGTTCTTACAGATGGTCTTCCTGCTTCTTTTTTGTGTTGTATAGAACCTGTTTCCCTAGACACAGCCACGGTTCTTTTCAGGCAATGATAAAAATCCCCAGCAATAAAAGCAACGTTAGGAAAGTGAAAATCGTACATGCACAAACCCGGATTGTATTGCCACTCACCATTTACTCTAACCCCGTTTCGAAAATACGCTTCAACCATGAATGTTTTGTGCTGTTCCGTAAAGCCCATTGTGTGAATTGTTCAAGAAGTTGGAAAAATTAGCGAAGAATCAAATTACTTGTAACGACTGTCAATGATTAATTCAGGTAGTTACTGACACCCAAAAGGTATTAAGCTCTACGGCTAAGCATTACGTCCTTAGATGCAAGGCCCTCTTTGATGCAAATAATTTTTGCTCGCACGGTACTTATAATAAATTTATAAAAAAAAAACTATACCTGTTACGGTTACACTTCCCGTTGAAAAAATCTTTAATGTCGCTTTTGGGCTGGTCAGTTTGTATGTGACGCCAGGATGCAGCTCAGGTTCGTAGCTGAAAATGAAAGAAAAAATGTTACACTAATAATAAAGTAAAGTAAGGGTAGAAATATAAAAAAAAAAACAGGGAATAAAATAAGATAAACAATGTTTCTTTGTTTGTAACGCGACCCTTGGCGAACAATTAACTAAGTAAAATAGAATACATTTAGTTTAAATCACTATTACTGCTTTTACCCTCATCCAGCCTTTACACTTGTCTAATAATAATAATAAAGATATTTATTTATGCAAAAATATCAAATTTATCAAATCAAACAACTATTGGTGACAGTAACATACTAGCTGGCACAAAAAGGTAGGATTTTGATTAAAAAGACGTGGTTTTTAGTTCTGATCAACTTTTTTTAATAACAACTTTTGATAATGTCAAAAATAAAGGTACTTTACTCTTGGGAAAAATTCATATTCTTGGGAAAAATTCACATTTTTTGACAAACCTCGTATATGACTGGAAAATTTCGATATTTGATGGTTGCATTTTAGGTTTTAGACCATGCAGAGCTTTTTATAAAGAATAATTTTTTTTCGTAAAATTAATAATAAAAAAATTTCCCATTTGGTAAGAACTTCCGAATACACGCTGTATATTTCTATATTTCATTAAGTTTCAGCCATGATCATTTATTACTTTGGAAAATTGGAAACATTAGAAAGATCCACATTTATCAATGAAATTCAATGCAGAAGATGATCATTTTTATTTTGTGATATATTTCTTTATCATCAGCAAAAGCTAATTACCATATTTTATGGATAAATAAAAATCATATGTATAAATTATGAATAATTAAGGACCCATTACAGATCCTTTAGGAACTCCTTTTAATACCATGTCCCGGGTACCGCACGCCACTGGGTAATTGCAATCGACGACGGAGCTTATTATTAATAATTAACAACGTTTCAACACACTTTTATTAATTTGATTAAACGGTTTCCTACATAGGTAGTAATTATAATTAATCACCAATCGATTTAGTCCCAACTTTTAATACTTAAAAAATAGGATAAGTGAAGATAATAAAATTATTGGGACTAAATTAGTAGCCTAAAAATAAAACAATATAAAGAAATTAGTTGTAATAAATTTCAAATAAAAATTAATAGAATTGAAATTGAAAATACGATGTTATTGGCTGTTGGACAAGTTTTGTAAAAATATTGGGCTTTTTTATGATTTTAAAACTGATACTTCTGACATGTGTGTATATTGTGAATTGTTTAAGTCAGTCCTATAAAAGGTATTTATAATAAAATTGTGGCTAGGTCATACCGATAGTGAAAAAAATAAGGAGCAAATAAAATTCATAAAAATGTGACCAAATTATCTAACTAGTTAATAATCATTTTTTTTAAATAAAAAAAAATCAGTAAATATCAGTTGGAACATCGTTATTTGAAGTTAAAAATATTGCAAGTTGACACTATCCGTAGTTAAAAACAAACTATCGATAGTTCGATAGGGACTGTTTTTTTACGATCGATATTATGGATAGCAAGACATCTCTAATGGTTTTGATTATAATTGGTACTTTCCATTTGTTTTTTTTTTTAAACTACAAAGCAAAGTAAAAATCTTTGCTTAGCTAAGTTGTTAAAGGAACGCTTCGCGAACAACTTCATATACCGTGCGAGCAAAAAGTATTTGCATCAAAGAGGGCCTTGCATCTAAGGACGTAATGCTTAGTCGTAGAGTTTAATACCTGCTGGGTGCCAGTAACTACCTGAATTAACAATCAATCAGTTATTCCGTCATGTTTGACAGTCGTTACAAGTAATTTGATTCATCGCTAATTTTTCCAATTTCTTGAACAATTCACACAATGGGCTTTACGGAACAGCACAAAACATTTATGGTTGAAGCGTATTTTCGAAACGGGGTTAAAGTAAATGGTGAGTGGCAATACAATTCGGGTTTGGGCATGGACGATTTTTACGAACATTTTCCTAACGTTATTGCTTTTCTTGCCAGGGATTTTTATCATTGCCTGAAAAGAATCGTGGCTGTGTTTAGGGAAACAGGTTCTATACGACACAAAAAAGGAGCAGGAAGACCATCTGTAAGAACAGAAGAACTTGTTGCAAACGTTCGTGAAATAATGCAAAATACGCCAACAAATTGTATAAGACGCCTGTCCCAAGAAGTGGAAAGATCCTATGGAACCTGCAGGACTATTCTTAAGAAGCAGCTAAATTTATTTCCTTATAAAGTGCAAGTATTCCAAGAATGTGGTAACATTTCTCCAGAGATGCTGGTCAACACTTTCGAAAATATGAAGACGTGTGACTTTATACTTGGAGCATGGCGGTCAGCAATTTATGTAATTATTTTTCTTTTTCTTTCTGTATATTCTAACTTTGTTCATTTTGTAAACAACAAAAATAAATTTGTATTTGTCTACTTATTTTATTACTCATTAGTTTGGCATATCCTGTCATAATATGAATTTGACAAAATTTTAACCTAGATTTGGTTAGATAGGTATATCGTCCCAATATCATTGTGATCTAAACCAAGCCCTACGTTTTTAATCCAAGCCCTCTTTGATGTAAATAATTTTTGCTCGCACGGTAGTTCGTATGGGAAATAGAGAGGGTGCAAACTTAACCGCGGCAAGGCGGGAGGCATTTTTTTGCTATGTTGAGTTTTTAAAAGGAACTCTGCTATTGTGAAACTCACTTATTTTGTCATTTATGCTTCTTATGATCAACTATCCACGGTTAAAGAGATACAGGGTGGTCAAAGTAAAAATTTATTTTAGAAAATTGACGACGATTTGAAACTGGTTAACCGGATATGAATTAAATTTGGTGTAGTTATGCTTTGAGGGCAAGAAACGACTTCACAATTAGTTTTAAGATGCCTGCTAAAGGACGGTAGTTATACAATATGTGTTTGGTAAATTCTCGCATATATTTTTTTGGTCTCTCACATTTCTGACCTCAAAATTAGGAAAGAGAGGCATTTTATATGTTAAAACTTGTAGATACTTGATTAATTTCGATATATCAATTACTTTTTGAGATATTTGCCTTTAAATGCTAGATGGTAAGAAACATTTAAATAAACACCGTTATTTACGCAGCATAATTTATTGAAAATTAACCGTGTATAAGAAATAAGGCATAAATGACCTATTTACAAGACCGTTATCTCTTGTTGGCCTCGTAGTTATGGGACACCCTGTATATTTTTATATTATATATATTGCATTAATAACTCCGGCGCCACACTTGCCTTATTCGTTTACAAATATTTCATATAGGGGCGTTTAACTGCATAGGTAGATAAAGAATTTGTGTTCGTTAACGAATATTCCGAGATTGACCAAACACGAAGTTTTGCCGTCTTGAGTCGGTAAATTAACACACATTAAAGGACCCCAGTAATAAACGCAAATATTCGGTTCTAAAAGTGTTATGTGTGGATGGTCTATAGCGAACATTCGTCTATGCATGTGAGCATGTGTGGACACAGGGGAAATAGAACGTTCGTCAAGCGCCTCGTCGAACAAAGCAGCCAGCAAAGCCGCAGTCTGTGGGCTCCTTTAGACGTATGCTTGTGTATTTTTCGTTACTTACTTCCGTCGATATAAAAAAACGTAATTAATATTTTTGGGACATCTAGATATAACTAATAAATAGATTTTTTAATAACATAACTAGTCAGTATGAGTCAATTATTTTAAATTGTGTACTTAATTTTTTATCGTCATTTTAATTATAGAGTAAAATTACTTGCCTCATTTAAAACTGTTTAAAAGAGGATTATACAAAATGTTTTATGTTGTAAATAGGGTTTTAAAGGCCATATTGGGAAATAATGCTTTTTAGGATTAATATGACATGACATGTATTATTACTTACCGTTTGCCGATTAAATACTTAAGAGGCAAAAAGTGACGACTTCGCCACTTCGCTTTTTGATCAATATTTCGTTAGTTCTTCGTTTTATCCCATTTTATATATTTATTCAATTTTTTATCCTTTTTTACCTACAGTTTTACTTGTTTGGATTTATACAGGGTGTTTCATTAAGGTCGAAGAGCGGCCATATCTCGGAAACTACTGGGCATAGAAACTCAGGAAAAGAAAAATGATAATTAAAGTGGCCATGAGAAAATTCTGGAAATAATTTTCAAGTTCCGCATTTTGCCGCAAGAGGGCGTAATTGAAAAGTAAATTTTTAAATTTTACATAACTCCGAAAATTCCACATTAAGGTATATGTTTGATAACACCATTTTAAAGCTTGTACAATGATGCATCATTTTGGTCTTATGCTCATTGGCGTACCGACTTTAATAAGAGTGGGGGAAGCTGTTGAAAGTGTAATCATTTAAATCGCTGTAACTTATAAACGACTTATCCGATTTTAGCAAACTAAAGACTGTTTGGAAGACAAATGTATGCACTTTGACCAATCGTATTTAGTTGTCCATAATAGTTCTCAAAAAAAATGCTAGAGGGCGCAATTTGCAATAACAATACATTTTTTGATTTTCCTCCGAAAAAATAAATCATACGGTATAATTATGATACCATAATCGAGGAGATGAAATTTGCTAGAAAAAATATTAAAACCTCAGCTCGATATCTCCGTTCGTTTCAGAGTTATTGCCAAAACAATAATTTTTAAGACAAATTGCGCCCTCTAGCAATTTTATTAGAAACTATCTTGTACATTGGATACGACAATTAAAGGTAATTACCTTTCTCTTCCAAACAAGCTTAAATTTAGTAAAATTGGTTAAGTCGTTCAGAAGTTACAGCGATTTTAATGTTTACAGTTTCACTTGATAAGAGTGGGAGAAGCTATTGAAAGTTTAAACATTAAAATCGCTGTAACTTCTAAACGACTTATTCGATTTCACTCAATTTAAGCTTGTTTGGAAGAGAAAGGTAAGTACCTTTAATTTTCGTATCCAATGTACAAGATAGTTTCTAATAAAATTGCTAGAGGGCGCAATTTGTCTTAAAAATTATTGTTTTGGCAATAACTCTGAAACGAACGGAGATATCGAGCTGCGATTTTAATATTTTTTCTAGCAAATTTCATCTCCTTCTCGATTATGGTATCATAATTATACCGTATGATTTTTTTTTTCGGAGGAAAATCAAAAAATGTATTGTTATTGCAAATTGCGCTCTCTAGCATTTTTTTTGAGAACTATTATGGACAACTAAATACGATTGGTCAAAGTACATACATTTCTCTTCCCAACAGTCTTTACTTTGCTAAAATCGGATAAGTCGTTTATAAGTTACAGCGATTTAAATGATTACACTTTCAACAGCTTCTCTCACTCTTATTAAAGTCGGTACGCCAATGAGCATAATACCAAAATGATGCATAATTGTCCAAGCTTTAAAATGGTGTTATCAAACATATACCTTAATGTGGAACTTTCGGAGTTATGTAAAATTTAAAAATTTACTTTTCAATTACGCCCTCTTGCGGCAAAATGCGGAACTTGAAAATTATTTCCAGAATTTTCTCATGGCCACTTTAATTATTATTTTTCTTTTCCTGAGTTTCTATGCCCAGTAGTTTCCGAGATATGGCCGCTCTTCGACCTTAATGAAACACCCTGTATATAAATTAATAAAAGCACAAAAAGAATTAAGGGCAAATTCCACCAAAATTCGTTTTTTGCTTTTATCAATTAATTCTTCGTAACTTAAAACGGTAGCTAATTGATACCCAAAGACAGGTAATTGCCTGCAGTTTAAAGAAAACGAAAAATAAACGAAATATTGATAAGAAAATGAAATGGCGAATGCATGAAATTTTAATATTTATTTGGAACGTTTACAGATTTCTAACTACTTACTTCAAACCATAGACATTTACCATTAGATACATACGTACAGCTTATCTCCCGCGCAAACAAAAGTTACGTTTTATGAGTGAAAAAATACGTCCGAGCGCATGACTCACTGACTCTCTTCCCTCCCAGCAGCATCGGGCATGCGTACAAACCTCTTGTTATCGGTCTGTCCTACTTTAGCGACAGGTCAAAATACACTCCAGAACCGGCTCCTCGCCATTTTTGTTGTTGTGTTTTAAGTTTTCTCTGTGGCTTCCTTGTTGTTCATTGTGGGTGTTTAATATTTACGGATTTCTAGTTTTTGTGTAGTTTAGTAAATTCTGCTTTTAGTGACTCGGATTTGAATATAAACAATGACTAGTAACAGCGGATGTATGATTTTATTATGCCCTAATAGGGGTAAAATACCTGGTATTTCGTATTTTCAGTAAGTATGGAGTGTGATGTATTTTGACATATAACTTTATTTCATTATGATCAATTTAAACACATCAAACTAATCCTTTATCCTAGGCTTCATAAACAAGGTATGAAAATAAAGAGAAACACACACCAAGACAGATTATACCGATGCATGTTTTGGTATATTTTATTTGCAGCCCTGCAATCTAATTGGGTAGTCCACTTTTCGGGCAATATATTGCTTCAAAAAGTTTAAAAGACACTTTTCTCTATCCTTATATTATATAAAAGAAAAAGTAAATATCTAGGTATGTTAATATTAATCCAAGGGTAAAAGTATTCCACAAGTCAAGTTCTCGGGCAAAAACTTTTTTCAAATTCTTGAACAAGAAATTGTGCTTGGAGATGTTTTACAAGTACCCAAGTTTTTGTCAAATTGTAATAATCAATACAAGTTATATGCCAACTAATATTTGACTTGACGATAGATACGCGGTAACACGAAGATTGGTTATTTTACTGGTTTTGTTTGTTTTTTATATTCGATTTTATAAGACCAGTTTAACTGACTTGTTCTCTTCCTTTTCGAACTAAAAACACGACGAATAATGTTTAAACAAATTTTAGAAACAAACCCTTAAAAACAATTTTCTATACTCAAAATCTGATAGGTTTGCAACCACTAAAAATGCCAGAAATCACTACCTACCTTATTTCCCAACTTGATCAAAAATTGAGAAGAAATTCCAATATTTTGGCAAGAATTTGGGGCAAATTTTAGCTGCTTACACGTAAAAATAAATTAAAGGTCAACTTTTACAATTTCTTGAGCAAGAACTTAATTTTTTAAGCCCGGACCTGTCTATGTTTCCATTCGTCAAATGATAATGTTGCAGTGCGCATGTATAATCGTGTGTAACTTTGTTTACATGCGCGAGGCCATAAATTTACCACTTTTGTGATTATTATTTGCTTATCTAAAGGTAAATATCTATGCTTCAAACTCATAGGAATTAAACAGAGCAACATAAAAAGTTGTCAAAAGCAATCTTGCTTTATAAACTCCCATTAACAGTTTCACCGAAACTGACTGTAACTGTGCCAAATTTTAGCTGAGCAAGATAGAATAGACATCTCATTTTCATTATCATAACAAGGCAACAAGATGTCGAATGCAAAGGTTCACCAGGTTCTTTACGATTTCCACAATGAAACCACACCAATTTTGAATCTAGAATATTACACTGTTGCCAAAGAATATAAACCCTCAATCCTGTTGTGATTTAATTGAGCTTAAAGTGACGTAACTATTGGGCATTTACCAGTGCTATGGCGGAGTATAACGCCGGTTTCAAGAATAGCTGTTGGAGGGCAGCCAGCAGAATATTTCACACTGGTGTAGTTCGCAAAACGTGGCAACGACTTCCTCCTGGCGATAGCAAGTAAAAATAAGGAAATCAAATGACAATTTTGGAATTTTGACATTAAAATTATAAAAAAAAGTTAGGTTATTGTGGAAATAGTAATAAAATTTAAACGTTTTTACTTGTATGAACATTAAAAGAAAACAATATAAGACAGTGTGCCACGTTTGTAAAGTTGGTAAATGATTTGAAGCAAGAATTTTCAAATGTTCATAGACATGTCATATAATAGAATGTTCTCTATAACACGTTTATGAATGAGATGAATGGATCGTTGTATAAACCAACCGTATTTAAGAAAAGAGGCTCTAATAAAAATAGAGTCTAAAACTAGAGGGTGATTATCCAGTTTTTATAATTTTGGTACAAACATTAAAAACGTAATTGCATCATTACCATTCAAGGTTGCGAATAAAAGGATGCAATTGCAAAAATTCATATTTATATCAAAAAGCGTGTGTGGAGGAAGTTTTCAATATTAACTTCCTTATTCGTTATGAGTCATGGAGCTAATCATGTCACTTAAAAATTTATTACATTGATAAGTGGTTGTACCTACTTAATTTTTACACATTAATTGGGTCAAACTTTATATGACATTGCCTTATCAGCTATATTAAAGGATGTAGTTCCTGATATAAAAAACTATAAAGTAGAAGGTATGCCTATTAAATGCACAGGAAAATGAAGGGAAAATATCCACCTAAGATAAGATGACCACCTCATCTTTCAGTCAATTTAAGCTACAAACAAACCACTGCAGCTTAAATTTTTTAGCACATTATTGACTAGTCTAAAATGTAATATATCAATTATTATGGTTACCTACCTACCCGTTATGTAATAGTTAATAATCAAATTATTAACTAACCATTCCTCATACCTACCTTTATTTGATTGACAAAATTTTACTAATTTATGTACTTCTTGATATTAGAACAAAAAATACAAGGTCAATAGTTGCAGCTGTAATTCATATTAAAGTTAACAACATCAACATTTGCATATACTTAATAGTTGGGTCGCTACATTAGCCTCAGACTTTAATTTAGAAGCCTACCTACTTTTGATACATTTTTTTAGTTGTCAATGCCACAGAGACCATTTATTTTAACAAGGAAGCAATAAATAACCCTTTAGGGGAAAAACAAAAACTCTTATGTACTTAAAAGCAGCTCTGCTTTAATTCGCCGGGTTGAAAATATAGACCTTGTTTGACTATTATTATTATTACTTATTTTCGTCGCTATTTCCTGACACATATTAAATAAGTAAGATGTGTACCAACAACACTAGAAGTTCTGACCGAATCTAATTAATAAATTATTAAAAGCAAAAAAACGAAATTTGATCAAATTTGCCAAAATTTCTTTTTCTGCTTTTAGTAATAAAACTTTTTTAATGTAAAACTGTAGGTAATTATACTCAAAAATATATACAAAAGTACTTAGGTAAGTATATTGGCCGATTTTTGAATAAACGAAAAAGTAACGAAATAATGATCAAAAAACGACATGGCGAAGGCGTCATTAGTGTTTCCTCTTAAGTATTGAATCGATAAACAGTAAGTAAAATTCCAATGTGGCACTAGTCTTTGCTCTTGACAAAACAGAAAAAGAAATATTTAAGCACTTTTTACTGAAAACTGTTGATAATAGGGGCCAGAGTTAGGGCCCTAACACTGGTGTTTTGCTGCTATTTGGATTATAAAAATTACTTATGTAATAGGTATATAAAATAAGTGAAATATTGATCAAAAAATGAAATGGCAAATAGCCCTACCTCTTAATTTTTAATATGCTTAGGTAAGTACCTATCTAATAAGTAGGTTAGTAGGTAGTAGAAAAATGCAAAATATCAAATTTTAATAGGGGTAGGGGTAGAAATCCAGCTGAATTATTTAAATGTATCAATTTTTATAGTAATTTTAATATTTTACAAGTAATGAGGTAATGAGGTTAAGGTAGTTTATTAAAGAGTAAATAAAGGCTTTAAAGAAACTATTTAGATAAATATAGCATCATAATAGACCAGGTATACCTAAACCACCTTCCTATAAACAATAGACAGACGCATTCATAAACAATAAGTAGACAACCAAAGATTATAAAACAAGATTTCAATGTCAATCATATGTTTTAGAGAAAGTATTTTTGTGATCCACCAACCACCAATACAAACAATATAATAAATTAATATTTTTTCAATAATGATCAGTTTAATGTGTATGTTCAACTTTCCTATGCATAAATATTCCATTAAAAAGTTCAAAGTTAAAAATAAATGTAAAATAGTAAAATTTCAGAAAGTTACACCCACATGGTTCTTAATTCCAGACACTGCATAAAATATTTAAGTTTTACACAAGAACACTTTCAAGAAACTGTGCCAAAAGACAACTTTACCAAATAAAAATTGTAATACTTACTCTGCTTCCCTATGTCGTTCTGAGAAAGAGTTTATCCTAATAGCAAAAGGCATGGAACATGTCCCCAAAACATTCACCACTCTGTAGTTATTAAACTTAACGTTGAAACCTAGTTTTTGGAGACACCGTGCGAATTTTCGTGCTGCTTGTTTAGCAGCATCCTCACTTGTAGCACCAGTGCATGTTACTTTACCTGAAGACCAAATACTTGCAGTGGTGTATGGACGGCGTATTTTCATAGTAATCATCCCGTTTTCTTTTCGATATTCGACGTTTGTGCCGTTTAAAGCTATCTCCCTAAGGTTCAAGTGACACCGAACACTAAAACTACACACTACGTTATTTATCACAATGTCTATTTCAGGTTCTACCTCCTCTTGCTGTTCTTGAATGGTTTCTTGTAAGTCTACCTTATTGTCAGTGTTCTCTTCTAATGTGTTATTTACAGGCTCTTCTTTAACTTGGGGGTTTTCGTATTGAGTTTGAGGGATCATGTTATCAAATCCGTTAAGACTTTGCATCTGATGGAGTACCAAACCGTTCCCGTTTGTGAGGGGCTTTAGGCCGTTCTTTTGAACAGCTGTGGCCATTCTAGGACGTAAGTGATGCCCTAGGAGTCAGTTCTGTGGACAAAAAAGATAAATGTGGGAGGTGTCCTAATGGCCTTAAATATTTCTAAATTTAGATATTTGAGTCCAAATGTCGTACAAGAATCTTTTAAAATGTATTTGCTGTAATGGATAATGCAAGAAAACCCCTAGAACAGAGATACCATTGGGCACTGTTAAGTTACGGGACATTTAAAAGGGTTCTTTGTAGCCCACACGCATAGGAAGTACAAAAGGACTAGGAATTTTCGTAAAAATGAGGATAAGCTACAAATAACTTACCTCAGTGCGTGCCTCTTGATTAATATAATAATTAGCACGCAAATTAGGGAATAAAATCTACCGATTTTCGCTTAATTTTTTAACTAACGAAAAATTGAACCTTCCGAAATACGAGAAGCCATGACACAAAAGTTCCTTGGCCATTCAGAACCGACTGATGGAAACCAAAATGATGAGACGTTTTCTGACGTATGGTGGCGCTTGAATCTTACCGACAGAGCAAGCAAATAGGTTTAATAAGCATGACAGTCTAGAGATGTCAGCAATAGCGCCGATGGTACGTTCATTTTCACGCACTGTTCTTAACCATACAGGATCATAGGAATGATGATAGGTACTTTCTATTGGCTTTTTCCATACAGCTAAGCAAAATTTCTTCTTAGTTGAGCCAAGTTGTTAAAGAAACGCTTCGCGAAAAACTTCGTTATGGTCGCATGAGAATATGAGAAATATAAAGGAGCATACTTAACCGCGGCGAGGGGGGAGGAAAGAAACTTTGTCGTGCTTAGCTTTGCTATTTAAGAGTAACGTAAAAGGAACTCGGCTATCAATGAAAGCGACCATAATTACGGCCTATTATTCCTCTGTGCCAACAGATAGGACCACAGACGAATGATAAGTTGACTATTCCTAAAAAGGGGCGGCGCGGCGTATCTCTATCTCCGTGCAGATCTGTCGTTCGTTTGTGGTATGTAATTGTGAAATTCACAAGGCACAACAAAGGCCAATCCGAATACATATGAAGAATCCCAGAAAAAAAGATTTGCTAAGAATAGGGTAATAGGGAAGGTTACAGGCATAGCCCCCTGATGTTTACGGAGTAGACCAGAGGCGTATTCGATTCGCAGGTTCAGATCGATCCAACTGATCTGATTTGTGTTCGATTGGTAAGTGATCCCACGGTCAAAGTGATCCCAACTGATTTTTAAAATCAGATCGATCCAAATCACTTTCCCAATCGAACACGGCTACGGCTAGGCAAAATTGCGTTTTGACGGATCCCGAAATCGTGAGGACGGGGAAGAAGCTGGTCAAACTGACAACTTTTCGTAAGTTTCATTGCGTGGTGTGAGGCCATAATTAATTTACCGAAAATAATAGTGCAACATTTAGTGAATGTGTATAAAATTAATCAAGAAGAAAAATTTGTGGCCGTATTATGCTGTAAAAGCAAACCAAATTAAGAATAGTCGTATGTTGGCGAATGGCACTTACCGCAGCAGACGCCAAAAAGAAGTGGAGAGTGGAGATCACAGAATACGGATTTCTTCCGTATTCTGTGGTGGAGATCACTTGCCCGATTTATACCGGTACTTTGCAAAAAGTAATTTTTATCTGTACTCTGTACCTTTATTGGAGTTCTGTGCTCTGTACTGTAAATTAAATAAATACACCGTCTAGGCAGAGCGTATTCATCGGTCTAGTTGTCCAGTCCAGCAAATAAATTAAGCCTAATTTCTTTTATCTATTTTTTTTTGGAGCTGACCATAATATGGCCTGTGTAAGGGAAGTAAAATTTAATGATATACCAATTTAATAATTAAATATCTAGGTATTTAAGTTATTTTATTAACAAATAAGGTCACATATCAATAATAACTTATTTAATGGTATACCAATTTAATAATTAAATATCTAGGTATTTAAGTTATTTTATTAACAAATAAGGTCACATATTTACAACTTACAAAATTTCTAGAGTTTTCTTGTAATACTAGTCTAAACTGATTTTTCTCCTGTTATGGCTTCTTTAATTTCTAGTTTTGCTTTCTCTCTCTTTTCCATTCTATCTAAGTAGATTCTTCTAACCCTGAAGATTAAAATATTTTTTAAAAGTTACATGTCATGTAGAACCAATTATTTTTTTTTTGAAATCAAAAGCATATTTTCATAATTTAAATAGAACACTTTTTAAATTTGTTACAGGACATTACAAGTATTTGTGACACGTGTGTAGTACTTTATGTTCTTAGAAAATAAGAAACGTTCACTTCTATGTTGGGTTATCAAAATTTAATACCTAAATATTTTCTATTAATTCGATTTTTACATTTAGTACTTTAAGAGACGTTGTTTAGATATCTACATGAGTAGGTATTTCAATTGAATATTTTTACTTGTTATTTTGTTAGGTCAACTGAGCTACGTTGTGGTCTGAATCGTGTGACTAAAATTAGGCTCATAATAAAATTCGTATTTTTAAAACGCGGAATTGAGTTGAGTTCTCGATAACTTAATAAGGGAAAACCTAAACTTGGTATCTCGGTTTGTACCTATGGTAGAATATCTATAATAGATAATTTATTTGATATAAAAAACACAAAACCTATTTTTTATTTACAAAAACCAACTAGCTTCCTTACCATCTCCAATCAACGGAAGCAAATATTAAAGATGCCAATAATATTGAGAACCATATTTTTGAAAATAAACTTTCTATTTGTGGTTTGTGTCCAAAGTTCTTGTATTCTCTGCTCTGTTCATAGTTCGTTCTACATGTCGTTAGAGTAGGTACATTTAAAAACTGTTTCTTCTGGTAAAAAAACCGTGTTATTGGAGAAATCAGTCTCAATTTGTTTATATAGTTCATTTCGGAAATATCTTTGTTTAATCTGTTTTTTTTTTAAAACTACCTTTGACTTCTATTTTCCCGAAATTACATTATTTTCTCAAACCCGGAACAAGACCGTTCTATAACGTTTTAATTATTTTTTATTTTAAAATATTTGTGAATTTTATGGTGAATCTGGTGAATATGAACAAACAAATGAAATGAACATTCAACTAACCCTACTTTTAAATTATGACAGGTCAGGTGACAGAACACCGAACAGTCACAGAAAAAATAGGGGTTAGAACAGTATCAAGTTAAATTTAACACAATAGAAAAAAAAAACGGTTTATTTTTTCTATGATTTAACACAACATAACTACAAATCCAAAAGGCGTATTCGGTTCGCTGGTTTAGATCGATCCGGATTGATCTAACCTGTGTTCGATTGGCAAAAGATCACTGTTCCCGTTCCCGACAGGCATCTAAAAAAAAAGAATAAATTGTCAGCTTGACAAACGAGTCGAATCCTTTTTATTCTGTGGCGAGCACCCGAGCTACGGTAGCTCGGCTCCTCAACCTACCGGGATCGATCAAAATGTTTTAAGTAGAGGTGGAAAAAACTGTTTCACGTTTGGAGCGTTTCAAAATCGCGTTATCTAAATAACGAACGACCCACCTTTACTTTATAGGAGAGGCCAATTGTGGGCCAATTCAATTCACAACAAAGCCTATAAATTTTCTATTCCGGATCTATTCTATATCTGTCTTTGCCAAATAATTATTGTATAATATATAGTATAAATAATATAATATTGCGTTTGCCATCCCTACATCCTAGAGACTTACAGAATATCATACCTATCTATACCTTTACATATTATTATAATATTATGTGCCAGAGGCCAGAGGCCATAACAAAAGTACCTAGTTATAAAAAGAAACTATAAATAGTGTTTAAAATAAACTTTATTAATTAAAAAGAACGTTCAATACTGTGGATACAAATAAAAAATACAATTAAAAATTGAAATGCTTCAGTCGTGGTAATTTACGAGCTAATTACAAAACACTAAAATTAATTCTGATATTACATGAGATCTACAGATCTAGAAAATAATTATTGACATGAATACAGCAAAATTACATTTGTAAACGTATTCCCTTTTCTGAACCCTGAACGTCCCCGTCACCATCCACTGTTTTAAGCTTACTACCTTTAATGGGTTGTCCTGTTCTTATGATGGGAATATGCCTGTACTCAACTTGCTTGATCTTCTGCTTCTTCGGTGCTGTGATGCTTAAAACTCCATCTGAAGACAATTTCGATTGCAGCTGTTTCGCGTCACAATCTTTCGGAAGAGTGTATTTTCTCACAAACTGTCTGGAAATAAATCCATGTTCGTCTTGCTTCTCTTCATGCTTTCCTTCAATGGTTAGCGTATTCTCATCAGTCAATTTAACAGAAATTTCTTCGGGTCTGAACTGTTGAACATCTATGTTTGCTTGGAATCGGTCTTTGTCGATCGTAATGGAGGTGTCCTTTTCAAGTTGTTCAGCCAAGTGATTGCGAAGATGGTGTAATTCCCGCACAGTATCCCTTACGCGGAAAGGGCTGATGAGTTCTTCAGGTTCTAGTGCCGAGGACCATCTTGTAGCTGGAAGGAAGTCGTCGAGAATTAGCGGCAAAAGACTCATTTTCTTCAATCGCGTTGCAAAAATTCGCACTGAAAATACTTTAAATAGCTGGCAACAGCGTTAAACGGTTCGATCGCTTCAAAACAAACACTATTTTGAACCAAAACAAACTACAGCTGATAGCGTGGTCACACTCGTTTATATAGCCGTCACCATGGCAACCACGAACAATCGCGAACATTTCCAGCGTATTCGAGAGATCTGAACAAATGTTCGACGGTTGTTGTTTGTTCCAACTATGTTTCATCATGAATTATATTATTCATGATCATGACATGACATAATTGGAGAGTTTTTCGGAAAAACAGCATAAGTAAAAAAAAACATAGTTAGGAAAAAGGTTTAAAAAGCAGTTATTCACAAAGCATATATACAGGGTGTTCCACGAAGGGAAGGGTGGCGAGCGGCTGTATCTATAAAACCACGCTACGACTTGGGGTAAAAATTTATTATGAAATATGAGTACAAAAAATCACTGGAAATAATTCTTAAGTTCCTAATTCTACCGCTAAGGGGTCCTTAATTTCTATTAATAACTGCAATACTATGTACGCCAGAAATTAAGTTTTTATACAGTGTGACGTGACCAGTAAAGTCCGCATCATATGGGATTTTTTTTATTAATAGCTTTATTCGAAATTTGACTTTGTTGACTTAAGTTCTGCTTCGATCGAGATGAAAATTAAGCAAAAAAATAGTAGTCACGTGATTCCCATTATCTGGCAAATTTTAATTTTTTTCAAAAAATAATTCAAAAGGGGGGTTATTTCTAAAAGTATCAAGAAAAAATATAAGAAAACATTTTTTAAATGCAGTTTCTAGCCCACATGCAAAATGTCACAGCTGCATAAGATAATTTTGATTTTTTACCCCACTAAAATTTATTTTCCGCTTAATGAACACTTTACTGGTGACACTGTGTTCTTTTTTGTCTTAATATGAGGGTGTATTACTTTTAGACACAAACTACGTTTTCAAAAATACTTATTTAATGAAGTAACCTTATACAGGGTCAAAAACAAATAAACTTTGCATCACATGCGACCAAATTTTAATAGCCCAAGTTTGTTTTTGTAGAAAAACACACATTTAATATGGCGCTACTTTAAAGAAAATGTATCCGAAATAAAGCATTGTCAAAACTAAGAAGTTTTATGTAGGTTGCGTTGAGTCTTATTTTGCAAAAGTGGTGCAATTTACAAAATATGGGAAAAAATCAAAATTATCTTATGCAGCTAAAAGTTTGCATGTGGGATAGAAACTAAATTTAAAAAAAAATTCTAATAACTTTTTTTCGATACTTTCAGAAATAACCCTACTTTTGAATTATTTTTTGGAAAAAATTTAAATTTTACATATAATGCGAATCACGTGACTACTATTTTTTTGCTTAATTTTCATCTCGATTGAAGCAGAACTTGATGTCAAAGTCAAACTCCGAATAAAGTTATTAATAAAAAAAATCCTATATCATGCGGACTTTACTGGTCACACTGAATATGACAAAGTATAAAAATTTGAAATTTGGTACTTATGTATAACAAAATATGCACTTGAAAAATAGTCAATAAAAAACTAGGGTTGCACTGCATTTAAATAAATTTTGCATTTTATTGCGCAAACTTACTTAAGGTTGAATTCTCAACGTCATTCAATCTATTGCCAACCTATAACCTATTTCGCGTTGGTTTTTTGAGTTTATTATTTTAATATATAACATTTAAAAAAAATCAATATCGTCGGTACATTATTTAGGTGGTATATGTATATCTGATATATTACAAAAATATCAATTTATTTCATTGCTAATTTTGGGAGAATTGTATAGTGAAAGAACAATGAGTGACAATGACATAATAATGTAAAAAAAAATCTTACCCGATATTTTTCGCTATACAATTATCCTAAAATACGTTATGAAATTCCTTGATATTTATTAAATATGTCAATTATTACCTATAGAATATCAAGTCTTCAAGTCGATACTGATATTTTTAAAATTTTGTATAAAAGCTAGAAAACATAAATAAACCTACGCGAAATAGGTTATAGGTTGGCAAGCATGTTGATACTCCCACCTTAATAATCTTAAAAAGCAAACCCTTTTTTTGTGAAATATGGAACTAAAACGATTTTGTCTCTTTTATTATTACTGAGGAGTTGATGTAGAAAACTAAAATTTGGCATGCTTAGAGTTTAAAGTTATTAAAATTAAATAGTTAAACGCAAGCGCAAAGTACCTATAAGAAATATATAAGAATTTAGAAATGTTTTTATAAAATAAGAAATAAACTAAATTTGTCAAACATAATTTTCAAAAAAGTGAGGACATTTTTTGTTTGTAAAATAATAATTTAAAAAAATAGTATCTACACATTAAGGTGGAATTATCAACGTCATTCAATTTATTGCCAACCTATAACCTATTTCGCCTTGTTTTTCTTAGTTTATTATTTTATTGACTAAGATTTAAATAAAATCAATATCGTCTGCACAATATTTAGGTAATATCTGATATATTACAAAAATATCAATTTATTTCATTGCTTATTTTGGGAGAATTGTATAGTGAAAGCACAATGACATAATAATGTTAAAAAAAATCTTAACCGATATTTTTCGATATACAAACTCTCCTTATAACTTATGAAATTCCTTGATATTTATTTAACATGTTAATTATTACCTATAGAATATGAAGACAATATTGATTTTATTTAAATTTTGTGTAAAAGTTAGAAAAAATAAATAAATCTACGCGAACTAGGTTATAGGTTGGCAAGCATGTTGATACTCCCACCTTAAAGGTGAAAAGTGCATATTATTGCGCTGTACATGTTTTCAGCACCTGTAGTTAGATTTTTCGTAATATGACTCTACAAACGATACACCTATGATGCACATGTATGTATATTATGTATCGTGACTCCACATATTTTATTTTTGCCCGTAGTATAAAGTATTTCATTTCTACAGGAAACAAACAACAACCTCCGAACAGTTGTTTATTTTAGCCGTCATCGATCGAGATCATCGCATCGAGAAACGTTCTAGATATTCTAGAACTCTTCTAGTGGTTTCCATGGCAATATATAAACCAATCATCCGGCGAGCGTTGTCAGTTTGAATTTGAAAGCAAATAAGCGCGAATACGAAGCAAATAGTAAACGCAATAAGCAAATTTACAAAGTTTTACAAAAAGTGAATTATTGTGAAAAGTATTCAGTAGAAATAATGGAATTGTTACTACCATTTTTGATGGACCAACCATCTTATTGCAGTTTCTCTGTCAGACCATCTCGAATTATAAACCAACATTTTGGAATTGGTTTGGATGCTGAAGATTTTTTGCAACCCGTGCAACTCAACAACAAACAAGTCACCAGAACACCTGCAGGTTATCTACGCAGATGGCATTCAAGGGATTCCGCTAACGATACAGGGTCCACAATCGCCTGTAACAAAGACAATTTTGAAGCTAGCTTGGATGTTCAACAGTTCCAACCTGAAGAAATTACTGTTAAAGTAACTGGGGATAATGTACTCACCGTCGAAGGAAAGCATGAAGAGAAGGAGGATGACCATGGTTATATTTCCAGGCATTTTGTGAGAAGGTATATATTGCCGAAGAATTATAACATATCAAATATTCAGTCGAAGTTGTCCTCAGATGGAATATTGACCATCACGGCACCTGCCATAGAAGAGAAAGGTATAGAGCACAAAAATGTACCCATTACACAGACTGGTGAACCAGCAAAACCACAGGCTGTTGACCAGAAAAAAGAAGAGAAAAATTAGATATTAAATATAATTAAAAGTTAGGCGTATTTCAGTGTTACTTTTTCTGTTTCAATAAGACTGTATTAGTTTATATTCTTTATTGTAAGCACATTCCTAGACCTTTTTGTAATTGTACTAAAATAAGTAATGGTTTTAAATTAATTTGTAGGCGTTTAAAAATATTTTACTCAATAAAATAATTTGACACTAATTTTTCTTGTTTTTCTTCTGTTCATATATCTATTATCTATACAAATTATGATTTATTAAACATGAAGTTTAAGATGAATTTTTGTTCTAAACATTTTGGACACTGGACACTGGACTATAGTTTACTTCCACTTCCCTATCTAATCTAACTAGACTGGGTACATATCGCTAATCGTCAGCCGAGAGTGCATCTATTATTAGTACTAAAAATTTGTATTTAAAAAGTATTTTTCTTAGTTTCTTTTTTCTATGTTTTCTATTGCTTTTTTTGCCTCACCTTCCTGCGGAACGTGAAGGGGAAACATATCGCCAAATTGTCATTATAACAACTGACAAAAACTAAAAAATAAAAATAACGGGTGCAAAATTTCCGTTTTCTTGTATAGACAGGTAGTCTTTGAAGACGGCATCGTATACTGCTCGATGTCCCGTTTCCAATGCCGTCTCGCTCGATTCGCTACGACTTTTCGTTACGGAAATATATGATATTTAATATTATGATATTGATATTAACATTGAACCCATCAGCACCGGCTTTTTTTAAAATCGCACAGCAAACGTATCAATGTGGAATATAATTTCCAAGTGTGTCCTATAAAAATATGTATTCAATCAATTTAAACATAAGTAAAGAAACTATTCTTACATTGATAGCTGATAAATTAGTTCAAAAGCTTATTTTGCCGAGCCCTTCCGGCACGGCACTGTTCCAATTCGTTTATTTTATTTCATACTTTTTACAAAACCATTTGTTAGCAATCTTTAATAATTGCCTAAAGAATTATCCAAACCGAATGTCGATCGGATGGACCCAATTCGACTTATTAACGATTCAATAGGTACCTGTTTAGTCCCATATTTAACTTTGAAAAGATTAAAAAAATTATTTCCAAACTTTCGATCGCGCTCACAAACAATAGGGGTCTGTAGCCTACGGTCGTCTACGCGTCGAAAAAGTTTAAATCGAAAAAACTAATTTTTGTTGCCTGTATCGAATGCCAACGAGATCCCGATATTTCTCGACTTTAAAAATTAATAACTTTTTTTTCGTACACCCTGTATATTCAAAATTTTTACACATTGTACCCCCACTATTCTTCTCTAAACTGAAAAAGTTTCAATCGTCCCACTCTTACCGTTTCCGAGAAAAGAAATCGCAAATGTGAAAATGTCGAAACTGACGACGAACAACTTATTTTAAATGTAGCCGCCGTATATAATACTAGACTGGGTACATATCGCTAATCGTCAGCCGAGAGTGCATCTATTATTAGTATATTATAGTAATTTGTATTTAAAAAGTATTTTTCTTAGTTTCTTTTTTCTATGTTTTCTATTGCTTTTTTTGCCTCACCTTCCTGCGGAACGTGAAGGGGAAACATATCGCCAAATTGTCATTATAACAACTGACAAAAACTAAAAAATAAAAATAACGGGTGCAAAATTTCCGTTTTCTTGTATAGATAGGTAATTTTTGAAGACGGCATCGTATACTGCTCGATGTCCCGTTTCCAATGCCGTCTCGCTCGATTCGCTACGACTTTTCGTTACGGAAATATATGATATTTAATATTATGATATTGATATTAACATTGAACCCATCAGCACCGGCTTTTTTTAAAATAGCACAGCAAACGTATCAATGTGGAATATACTTTCCAAGTATAGTTTTATTTGTGGGGTCATACCGCCTAACGGCGGTATAAAGTACATTTTCATGTTACGTTATATGTTTTACGACGTACTTAGTTATTTCACACAATATTATCATTATTACTACAGAGATTATGCATAGTTTTTTAACAATCAAAGATTATGCATAGTTTTTTCACAACCAAAGATCGGTGAAGATTATGGCATAGTCTTATGACAAACAAAGATTATGGCATATTTTTTATGACAAACAAATTTTAAGGCATAGTCTTATGACAAACAAAGATTACGGCATAGTCTTATGACAAACAAATATTATGGCATAGTCTTATGACAAACAAAGATTATGGCATAGTGTTATGACAAACAAAGTTTAAGGCATAGTCTTATGACATACAAAGATTTTGGCATAGTCTTATGACAAACAAACATTAGTGCATAGTCTTATGACAAACAAATATTATGGCATAGTTTTATAACAACCAAAGATTATGTATATTTTTATGACAAACAAATTTTAAGGCATATTCTTATGACAAACAAAGATTATGGCATAGTCTTATGACAAACAAAGTTTAAGGCATAGTCTTCTGACAAGCAAAGATTATGGCATAGTCTTATGACATTCAAAGATTTTGGCATAGTCTTATGACAAACAAATATTATGGCATAGTTTTATAACAACCAAAGATTATGTATATTTTTATGACAAACAAATTTTAAGGCATATTCTTATGACAAACAAAGTTTAAGGCATAGTCTTATGACAAACAAAGATTTTGGCATAGTCTTATGACAAACAAACATTAGTGCATAGTCTTATGACAAATATTATGGCATAGTTTTATAACAACCAAAGATTATGTATATTTTTATGACAAACAAATTTTAAGGCATGGTCTTATGACAAACAAAGATTATGGCGTAGTCTTATGACAAAAAAAAAGTTTAAGGCATATTCTTATGACAAACAAAGATTATGGCATAGCCTTATGACATTCAAAGATTTTGGCATAGTCTTATGACAAACAAACATTAGTGCATAGTCTTATGACAAACAAATATTATGGCATAGTTTTTATAACAACCAAAGATTATGTATATTTTTATGACAAACAAATTTTAAGGCATAGTCTTATGACAAACAAAGATTACGGCATAGTCTTATGACAAACAAAGTTTAAGGCATAGTCTTCTGACAAACAAAGATTATGGCATAGTCTTATGACAAACAAAGATTTTGGCATAGTCTTATGACAAACAAATATTATGGCATAGTTTTTTCACAACCAAAGATTGGGCATAGTTTTTTCACAACCAAAGTTTAGGCATCGTTTTTTCACAACCAAAGATTAGGCATAGTTTTATAACAAACAAAGATTAGGCATAGTTTTTTCACAACCAAAGTTTAGGCACAGTTTTTTCACAACCAAAGATTAGGCATAGTTTTTTTACAACCAAGGATGGTCTTATCAATTACGTATAATTTTTGATTTTCTTTAAAAAATTCATAAAAACGTTATTTTGTATATTTTCTTTGCTATTTGTGAGTTTTACGTTATTTTCGATGAAGATTTATAGAAAAGTTGTCATATTTTCGAATTTTAAATTTTTGAAATTTTTTCATGTACCATATAGTCATGAAAATTTGATGAAATCAATAAGGTAACATTTTCCTCGGAAAGTATAAGAGATATGGCAACAATGTATATAACTATTAAGTAGCATCCTTATGAGATCTTCACTTTAAGTTCTTAGTAATTTTTTGTAGGTCTTATAGTTTTTGAGATATGGAATTAAAAGTGGTTTTCATATATTTGGCAATATCTCGGAACTGATAAAACTTAGATAAAAACTTTTTAAATAAAAAAGTAGCCTTTTTCTATTCTCCATATAAAAAGTTATATTAATTTCTATTCTAAAAGCGATAGTAAGGGACGTATTGAGGAAAATGTAAAAACTGGCAGAAATATTAGATTTTTGGTATTTTTTTAAAAATTCATAAAATCGTACTGGGTACATATCGCTAATCGTCAGCCGAGAGTGCATCTATTATTAGTACTAAAAATTTGTATTTAAAAAGTATTTTTCTTAGTTTCTTTTTTCTATGTTTTCTATTGCTTTTTTTGCCTCACCTTCCTGCGGAACGTGAAGGGGAAACATATCGCCAAATTGTCATTATAACAACTGACCAAAACTACACAATGATGCAAAATTTCCGTTTTCTCGTATAGCTAGGTAGTTTTCTGAGACGGCGCCATATAGGTGCTCTTTAAAAGTTTTATACGACATCTGTCATTTTGACAGGTAACTGTAATTTTTTTTTAAAGCTTTTCTTGTATCTTGCATTATAGATGTAAGAATCCGAAATTTAAAAAAATTTCAGTATCTAAATAACAAAGTTTTATACGACAGCTGTCAGATTTTGACAGGTAAGTTTCAATTTTTTTTTAGCTTTTTCGTAGCGAGAGTTACTACTGTAAGAATCCTAAATTGAAAATTTTTTCAGTTCCTAAATAACAAAATTTTATACCATAGCTGTCAAATTTTGACAGGTAAGTGTCAATTAGAACAATATATTTGAAAAAAGTAGTATTTGAGATGACCTAAGCGAATCTCCAAACCAAAAATATGTGGGACGCACGCAATTCGATTTATTATCGATCCAACATGCCCCTACATTGATTTAAAAAAAATCAGAAAATTGACTTCCCAACTTCCGATCGCCTTGGCAAACAATAGGCTTCTGTAGCCGACGGTCGTCTATGCGCTGAAAAAGTTTAAATCAAAAAAACTCATTTTTACGACCTGTATCGAATGCCAACGAGATCCCGATATTTCTCGATTTTAAAAATTAATAACTTTCTTTCGGCACACCCTGTATATTCGAAATTTTTACACAATGTACCCCCACTATTCCTATCTAAACCGTAAAAGTTTCAATCGTCCCACTCTAACCGTTTCCGAGAAAAAAAAATCGCAACTGTGAAAATGTCTTACATAGACGAAATTGTTCAAGAGCTGATCGGGGTTTTCGAGATTCCGCGCGGAAGAGACGTATATAATACTAGACTGGGTACATATCGCTAATCGTCAGCCGAGAGTGCATCTAATATTAGTACTAAAAAAAAATTTACAATAAAAAAATACTTTTCTTTTCTTTCTCTCTATTTACTATTGCTTTTTTTGCCTCACCTTCCTGCGGAACGTGAAGGAGAAACATATCGCCAAATTGTCATTATAACAACTGACCAAAACCAGAAAATGGTGCAAAATTTCCATTTTTTCGTATAGATAGCCGCATCGTATAGTGGCCGACGTCCTATTTCCAATGCCGTCTCGCTCGATTCGCTACGACCTTTCGTTGCGGAAATATATGATATTTAATATTATGATATTGACATTTATAGGTGCTTTTTAAACTCACACACCTTTGTGCAATGTGGGATATACGTTCCATATTTCATTATTATAATCACATTATCAGCTAATAAATTTGAGGAAATATTATTGTGCCGAGCCCTTCGGGCACGGCACTGTTTAAGTTCGTTCGTTTTATTTTATTCTTTTCACAAAACCATTTGTTAGCAAGCCCTAATTGTAAAGAATTTCGATTCGCGATAAAAAAAATTTGTGGTTTCTTCACAACCCAGGTGGCAATAAAAACATATGTGTAATTTTTCACTACCCAAGTTCGTTTTTTTCGTACTGAGGATTGACGCTGTAAGAATCTGAAATTCAAAAATTTTCAGTACGTAAATAACAAAGTTCTATACGACAGCTGTTATTTTGACAGGTAAATGTCAAGTTTATTTTAAGCCTTTCATGTATCTAGGATTATAGCTGTAAGATCCCAAAATTTAAAAAATTTTCAGTACCTAAATAACAAAGTTGAATACAACAGCTGTCAAATTTTGACAGGTAAGTGTCAATTTTTTTAACCCTTTTCTTGTATCTAGGATTACAGCTGTAAGAATCCTAAATAAAAAAAATTTTGAATTCCTAAATAACAAAGTTTTATACGACAGCTGTCATTTTGACAGGTAAATGTAATTTTTTTTAAAGCTTTTCTTGTATCTAGCATTATAGATGTAAAAATCTTAAATTAAAAAAAAATTCAGTACCTAAATAACAAAGTTTTATACGACAGCTGTCAAATTTTGAAAGGTAATTGTCAATTATTTTTTAGCTTTTTCGTAGCGAGGGTTATAGCTGTAATAATCCTAAATTAAAAAAATTTTCAGTACCAAAATAACAAAGTTCTATACGACAGCTGTCAAATTATGACAGGCGGGTGTAAATTTTTTTAATCTTTTTTCATATAGAGGATTATAGCTGTACAAATCCAAAATTTAAAAATTTTTCAGTGATTAAATAACAAAGTTCCATACGACAGCTGTCAAATTTTGACAGGTAAGTGTCAATTTTTTAAAAGTTTTTTCGTAACGAGGATTATAGCTGTAAGAATCCCAAATTGAAAAAATTTTCAGTACCTAAATAACAAAGTTCTATACGATAGCTGTCAAATTTTGACAGTAAAGTGTCAATTTTTTTTTAGCTTTTTCGTAGCGAGAGTTATAACTGTAAGAGTCCGAGATTATAAAATTATCAGGTCCCTAAATAACAAAGTTCTATACGATAGCTGTCAAATTTTGACAGGTAAGTGTCAATTTTTTTTTTGATTTTTTGTAACGAGGGTTATAGCTGTAAGAGTCCTAAATTTAAAAATTTGTCAGTACCTAAATAACACAGTTTTATACGATAGCTGTCAAATTTTGACAGGTAAGTGTCAATTTTTTTTTAGATTTTTTGTAACGAGGGTTATAGCTGTAAGAATCCTAAATTAAAAAATTTCTCAGTTCCTAAATAACAAAGTTCTATACGACAGCTGTCATTTTGACAGGTAAATATCAAGTTTTTTTTAAGCTTTTCTTGTATCTAGGATTATAGCTGTAAGAATCCGAAATTTAAAAAAATTTCAGTACCTAAATAACAAAGTTCTATACTACAGCTGTCAGATTTTGACAGGTAAGTGTAATTTTTTTTAGCTTTTTCGTATAGATTATTATAGCTGTAAGAATCCAAAATTTAAAAAATTTTCAGTACCTAAAATAACGACATTAAAAAAAAAATTAAAAAAAAAGAAAAAAAAACACTGGGGCTTGAACCCTCGACCTTCGTCTCCAAAATCAAAAGTCTTTAGTACTACGCCACCGAAGCTTGCAGATTGATTTGTGGTAAATAGGATATTAATGACGTATTCGATATTACATAGAACGTTGAGTATTGAAGATACACACAAATAATACACTTTTTTCAATTATTTTTGGTCAACCGCAAAGAAAAAGGTCCAAGACAGGTATTTCATACATTAAATACTCTCCGAATATTATAAAAAGTATAAAAATTGAAGTTAATATGCCTCCTGCAAGCTATTTTTATTATTACAAGTACGCGTATAAATGCGATATTTTCCCCCTTATTTTTGGTCAAACGAAAAAGATAAAGGTTCAAGGTAGGTATTTCCCACAAAAGACATAGTCTAAATGTTCTTATTCCTCTAAAAAATCAATTTGGAAATCGCATTTTTCACCTATTTTTGACAGATGGTATAAAAGTTAAAGTTCAGGAAAACGCACGTGGTAAAACCATGGCCAACTTTTTCTAAATCGAATGGTGTTAGAATTTGAAAATTGTGCCTGTTTCCGCACCCAAAAAAGCGACTTTTCTCAATTTTGCGAATATATTTTAATGATTTTGAATATGTAGAGGTGTTGCGAAGTAATCAGCGCATTTTTTGAGAAAAAAATAAAACGGTTTTGTTAAAAATTGAATAAGCTACAGTCGATATAGTAAAAAAAAAAGCTGCCGTTTTTTCCGTATTAAAGATAAAGAAACGAAAAGATATCTCTTAAATACAATTTGACGAGCTCTATCCGCTAAAGTTCACAACGTTTCGATCAAAAGTCGTTTTCAGTACGAAAAAAAATAAAAACCGTGAAAAAATCAGGCCTAACTTTATGATTTCCACTTTCTTACAATTTTCGGTAATTTCCATTCCAGTTAGGTATAGAACGATATATTGGAAAAAGGTAGATTTTGAGATGGCCTAACCGATTATCTAAACCGAATGTCGATTGGATGCACCCAATTTGACTTATTAGCGATCCAAGAGGTACCATTTTCGACCAAATTTTGACTTTGAAAAAATCAAAAAAATTACTTCCAATCTCTCGATCGTGCTCACAAACAATAGGGTTCTGTAACTCGCGGTCCTCTACACGTCCAAAAAGTTTCAATCGATCAAGTTCATTCCTGGGACCACGGTGTGGGCCGCGTGAAACCCGACTTTTTTCGACTTTGACGTTTAATAACTTTTTTCCGGTACACCCTGTATGTTCGAAATTTTTACACAACGTACCCCCACTATTCCTCTCTAAACCCAAAAAGTTTTAATCGTCCCACTCTAACCGTTTCCGAGAAAAAAAATCGCAAATGTGAAAATAGCAAAAGCCACGACGACAACATACATACATTATTTTTACCGAAGCGCCTATATAGGCGGAGTATCAAGAGCAGTCAGGATTGTCGTGATTTCGCGCCGAAGCGCCGTATAACATATCGCGTGTTTGCGCGATATGTAATTAGTGCCTCTAATCGATTTGTTTTGTTTATTTATTTTGTTTTGTTGTTAAAAATTTAACTAGTCTGTGATGCATGGTCGTCTGTGATTTAAAGATGTGAAACAGAATACAGGCTGTTCAATTAAAAACATTAATAAATCAATCAATCAATTTTGTTGAGAGGCCCAGGAATAAGCTAATGTAGAAATATACTGGTTGCCACAATCCTTTTTTTTAGGATGATGTAATAATATAGCTACTTATAATAATTGGCCCAGCCCTTAACTATTTATATTGAAAAAAACTCATGCTAGAGTTACAAGTTACAAGGTCTCAATTATAGCCGTCTACGATGTACGTGGCCATGGCAAAAGGTATTCGAGGGATAAGATACGCACGGGTGTGTTTCGTTAATCAACGACAAGATGTTGAAATCGATTTGTGTATTCATAAATTTTAATTCTGACAAGTAAGGTGATTTTATATTTAAAAATCAGTTTCGTGTACACTGTAATCTGTAAACCAAAATTTCGAACGTACGCCTGTCGCTGTCAAAGAGTCGACTCAAATTTTTTTTGGAGGTTATGTTTACCACCCCGGTGAAGCTTAAATGGACGATTTCGCAACACAGTAGAAAGAGAAAGAAGAGAGAGAGAGGGGTGTTAGTGTGCCTGCCGGCCATCAGGGCAAATTAGCGCTGTTGTCGCCAGCTGGCCGTGTAACCGGGTTCTGTCGCATATTTTTGACGTATAGAAGAGAAGGACAGTTATATTCTAACCTACTATAACGCTTCCCAAACTGCGCCAGGTGCTAATTGGAACAAACCAGCCAGCCGCCAGCCCGCCATCCATCGCCTCGTCACAACTGTCAATTTTTCTTGTCCACGTTTTTTTCTGAGGAAATTAATTAATTCTTTATTATCATTTTAATATACAATTCTATTAGTTTCTATTCTAGAAAACTTCGCCGATGTGTGTAATCTTTCAGTTATTATTCCAGCCTACTATGCAGGTAATTATTTTTTTATTGTTTATCAAATTGATTTTACACTTCCTTTTTACCTATTTTTTAAGGAATATAGGAAATGTAAGTTTACAATAAATAAATTAACATGAAATGTTTCACATACATAATAGGTGTTGGTTAACAAGCCAATCTTAACAAAATATCACTGGGCAACCTGCAGATAACTGCAACACATTGTGCCCGAGGTAATACCTAACAATCTATCAGTTACGAACAGATAAGTTTAGTCTCTTGAAATGATAATTTTAACATTTTTGTTTTACTGAGTGGATTAAAAATTATAACATAATGGCACAAAGATAATGGTTTGAGCTAACTCGATAAGTAGATACTGGGCCATCGGCCATATTTTACAGAGAAATTTAATGTCTACCCGATACTGTTTCTTTTGTTTCAGAGAACGCTGTAAGAATCACCTGATAGTTTATGGATCTTTTAGTACGTGTCTCAATGCATCCTAGTGCTTGTGTTTATACAGTATTTGTGATAATATTATGTGAATTGAGTCAATTCCAGATGAGTGAGACCTGTGAGACGTAACCTAAGGACATTAGTTTATTCTAAACAGTTATTTTTTGTTATGGTTGTCAATGCAGTTTTTATTTATAAATAAACGTAGAAAACATTATTTACGATAAAGTGCTTCCATCTTTATTTTCTAAATCTTGGTTAATATAAAAATAATGTGCATTATTTATTCCATAAAAAAAAACTTTTGTGCGTCTTTTTATTGATTTAATTTGTGATTTAATAATATTTATATTGAATCACAAATTAAATCAATAAAAACTCGTTCAAAAGTTAATAATTAAATTGAAAAGTCCTAAAACCGCTGTTCAAATTTCCCGCCATTGCGCCTCTGATGGCCGGCGGGCACACTAACACCCCTCTCTCTCTCTTCTTTCTCCCTCTACTGTGTTGCGATTTTTTAACAAGGAGCTAACATTTCTAACCCTATAAATTTTCTTTGATGTTTACAATTAGTGTCAACAAAGTCAGTCAAGTGCTGTCAAAAGTTTGTAAAAAAATGTCGTAATCGATTAAATGCGAAGAAAATGACCTAAAAATAATGTAAAAATTGTACAAATTTTCTTCTACAGTGATAAAAACTACTTATTTACTTTCATACTTAATAAACATGAACTACTTAAGAATTGTACGATTAGCTCCCGTGGGACAAAGGGGAATAATATATCAGAAAAATCACTACAAAAACTTCCCTGTTTTGGCTGTATGTAAAACCAACTATGAGCAGAAACGGGAATATAAAAACTATAGTTACAGCCAAACACATAAATTCGAAGTTCCAAAAGTATATTATACCATTCTTCTTCTTTTCCTTTTGGGACCAACAGTTGACTGGAAACGGTAAGTGTTTCAAACAACAAACTACCTACATTTAGTGAAGTTTAAATTATTAAGGGTTATTAGGTAAGCTTCTTTCTAAAATGTGGACTCCACCTAGTCCCAAGTATTCCTACATAATAAGAATCCTCATAATAAAAAGGTAAGTACATTTTTCTTTATATGCGGGGTCCAAACCAGTCGAGGAATAAAGACAAGCAGCTGTTTCCGCGGCCTATGTGGACGTGCTTTCGTGGACATGTCTATAAGCTTTGTATTTAGTGATTCCTAACAAACCCAACTTATAAGATGCATTGGTATTTTCAAACTTTTTCCACCTGTGATTTACCCATTACATTAGCTCTTTGTTGATCAATTGTACTTTTTGAAGATTCAGCAGATTAACCAGGTTTTGTTCAGTATGGTAGAACAACAACTCTTTGGCGGGGAACTATGATTACCAATTTAAAAATGTATTTTACAGAAAGTTATATTTTGTTTAACAATAATAACAATATAATTTTGAAATGAGGACCTTCTTTTAGGGTTAAAGGATTACTGACAGTAAATGCTGAAAGTGAAGGACTGAAAGAAGTAGGCGATGGAGAGGACAAAACGGAAGAAAATTTAGATGACGATGGATCAAAAAAGAAACGTAGAAAAGAAAAAATTGGATTTAGAGACAGAAAGGTATAATCAGTTCCTAGTTTGTTCACATACTAGAAGGAATAATTTTTAAAATTTTGTTTTTAATTTGAATGTTTTACAATATTTTGTTTGTATTCATAATTTGTTTTTTATGTTAGATCATAGAGTACGAAAACCGTATGAGATCTTTTTCCACTCCCGACAAGATATTTAGGTATTTTGCCACAGTAAAACTGGTTGGCGAATCCAACGAGGTTTACATGACACCAGATGATTTTTTAAGAGCCATTACACCAGGAATGAAACAGCCCGATGGTAATCACTTAAAGTTTGTGCAAGGATTTTATAATGGGCTGTTTTCGAAAGGCTAATAAGGATTGAGGGAATAACTATACCTATATATTTTTGTTTATTCAATTGAAATTACTTACATTTTATTACATAAAAATATTGGGCCATATTCTTGTGAAAAATCGTAAAACGTTGATACTTTAAAAAGATGATAGTGTAGGTAAGCTTAACCTAAAAAAAATCCACCCCTTTTTGTAACTTGATTGTTCACTACATCACTGTCACCTTTTTGACACAACAAAGTATATAACATTTTTGATCAGAATACATATATATAATATAGCGCCAGGTAACTTGAACAAACAAAAAATCCAATTTTAAATAAGATAACTATTGAAAATAATTTAAAGAAACTTTACATTTCCCTCATTCTCTAATGCCTATTTTTTGCTTGGTGTTGGCATCACACTTTTTTTAACATATTTTAAGTGAGTGGTTTGGTTCATTTTAATGGTGTCTTGTATAAATCTAGTCAAGGAAACACTATATCACTATTCAATATTAATAGATATGAAATAATTAAGTTTATATAAGATACCCTTAATTAATTGCTACTCTCGTTGCTACTGTAGCACGGTTTTTTTTAACACATTATTTAGTGCTAAACAGTGGTTTTATTTTAAGAGGTATAGTATTAGTAATTTCGGCGATTTGCCTAAATAATGTCATACAGTAAATTAGGTGTAGGTGCACACAGTTGTTCATATTTAATGTTTCTAAAAAGCACCTACTTGTTGAATTCTCCTTTTAAATTAGAATGATATGTACACAGGTATACTTTTCAGCAACCGAATTTACAATAATTTTACTTAAATTGAGCAAATAGTATGGGTAACAAGTTAAATACTCAAAATACCTAATAATATATCTTTTCCTGAAAAAAATTACATTTTTTCTTCAAAAAGTATGTGCAGAATAAAATAATTTATATATGAAAAAATAATAAAAATTAAACAGAAAAAATGAAAGGTGTTTGTCCATAAAGTATATTATGAAGGATACAGAAAAATTAGGCTAAATGTTCATATTTGAGCAAAAACGAAATCGGCTATCAACTTATAGCAAAGTTATATCAATAAATTCCAAAAGCTTCATGTATAATATTATGCCAGGAACTTTACTGTTAAGCACAAACTTAATGCTCGACGTTGCCGGGGGTGTAAAATTGCGGTATTTCAACGACACTTAAAAACCAAGGAACACAACATATGCCGTAGACAAAACTTTGAAAAAATCACTGTAAAATTCAGGATATCCGCCATTTTAACCTGTCAAACAGTGAAAAATGCCATTTTTTAAATGTTAATATCCCAAAACTGTAGGATTGAGGTTTAGGAGACAGCTTAGCAACTGTACTTGCTTTAATCTGCAGAAATGAAATATGCTATTAAATAACATGTGTCCTGTTATAAAGAAAAGTTCTTGATTTTGAGCAACCTAGTAGAATTTTTCAGTTTTAATATGTTTTGTATATTTTTATGCCCTACTAAAGGACTATATTCCAAATGAGAAGCTTTATTACATCGTAAATGTTAAATTTACTCTCCTGAAAACTTTCTAATTATGGACATATTGCCTTTTTTCCTGTACCCTTTATTTGAAAATTACATTCATCATAAATACATCACATCATCTACTTTTAACCCACTGAGCAAAGAAAACAACAAGAGGGAATACATAGATGTGTTTAAAAAGACATACATGACATAGACTGTAACATAGATTGAACAGGATCGTATTAGGGTTATTAACAAAAAAAATTTTTTTTTAAATTCCTAATTAAAATTAGGGAATCGTCTATTCCTTAAAGAAATTATTAGCTTTTTAGACAGATATAGTCGGTCACGGTAAAATGTCGTTGGCCTTTGTAGGGTAAGCTATTTGTAATGTCACGTAGAATTTAGTATCTTCTTGTACTCCTTTGACCATGGCCCGCAAGGGCCGAAACACGTGTCAGGAAACTGATTAAATTTGTGAAACATAACAAGTAGATATTATTTTTTCTTCCTGTGCAATGGAACAACAGTTTCACCAAGCATGTTGCTCAACACAAATTAATTATATTGTTGGTACCTGCTACCTAAACACGGGTGTTTGGCCGTTTTTTGGAAAACTCGAAAAGTAAACGAGATATCGATAAGAAAATAAACAGGCGAATGCGTCACTAGCGTTTGCTCTTAACAGTTGTAATTTCTGACTAAAGATAAAAAAAACTCTAAGATAGGAATGTTCAAAGCAAATGTTTTTCTTCAAATTGTACTATGAATGAGTTGTACGCTGTCAAAGTATAAAAAATGAAATTTTCCAAAAATGTCATTATCTCATTAACGGAGGTTAGGTATAGGAATCATTATACCGTGATTATTTGCATCAAAGAGGGCCTTGCATCTAAGGACGTAATGCTTAGCCGTAGAGCCTAACACCTGTTGGGTGTCAGTAACTCCCTGAATTAACAATCAATCAGATATTCCGTCATCTTTGACAGTCGTTACAAGTAATTTGATCATCGCTAATTTTTCCAATTTCTTGAACAATTCACACAATGGGCTTTACGGAAAAGCAGAAAACATTCATGGTTGAAGCGTATTTTCGAAACGGGGTTAGAGTAAATTGTGAGTGGCAATACAATCTGGGTTTGTGCATGGACAATTTTCACGAACATTTTCCTAACGTTGCTTTTATTGCTGGGGTTTTTTATCATTGCCTGAAAAGAACCGTGGCTGTGTTTAGGGAAACAGGTTCTATACAAAAGGAAACAGGAAAACCATCTGTAAGAACTGAAGAAATTGTTGCAAACGTTCGTGAAATAATGCAAAATACGCCAACAAATTATATAAGACAACTGGCCTGTCCCAGGAAGTGGGAAGATCTTATGGCAGCAGGTCGTATGCAGGACTTAATTCTTAAGAAGCAGGTAAATTTACTTCCTTATAAAGTGCAAGTATTCCAAGAAATACAAGCTGTAGATTTTGAAAGACGCAGGAATTACTCTCAATGGTTTACCCAAAATTTATTGGAATAAAATGATTTATTAGATCTGACATTTTTTTCGGATGAAGCCTGGTTCCACCTCTCTGGTTATGTGAATTCTCAGAATAGACGCATGTGGAGTAGTGAAAATCGTCGTTGAGGTCAATACCTAATCCATATACAAAATTTCGTCATTCTCCGTCAAGTAGTTTATAAGCTTTTGAGCCTGTCATACAGGCTTACGGAAATGGGAAACATGTTTTTCGTGATCTAGATACTTTAAAACGTCGACAATTTTTTTTCCGCGATTACAATAATGCTGCTGGATGAGGATGAGGATGGATGAAAGTAAAAACCGGGGTAAAATAAAAACACAGAAGAAGAAGAATTTATTATTTTTGCATGACATTGCCACCGACGGTGATATACATGACGGTGGTGACATTAACAGCGTTACTGCCGCGGTAAGAACACGTGTATTCTCTCTAATTGTTTTACGTGCTCCGTGTTTTAACCACATTTTGGTTTCTAACATAACTGCCTCTAATGCATGCCTTCGCAGATCATTGAGTACGAAAACCGCATACGACACTACTCGACTCCCGATAAGGTGTTTCGGTATTTCGCCACTCTTCAGGTACAGGGCCCTACTGTTGATCAGCATGAGATCTTCATGACGCCGGACGATTTTTTGAGGTCTATGACACCTGGATTAAAACAGCCTGACGGTTAGTAATGACTTGTTCAAATAGAGGTAGTATTGTCCTATTTTATGTACATTATAGGAGACAGGACGTGGCCGTATGTACAGGGTGTTTCATTAAGGTCGAAGAGCGGCCATATATCGGAAACTACTGGGCATAGAAACTCAGGAAAAGAAAAATGATAATAAAAGTGGCCATGAGAAAATTCTGGAAATAATTTTCAAGTTCCGCATTTTGCCGCAAGAGGGCGTAATTGAAAAGTAAATTTTTAAATTTTACATAACTCCGAAAATTCCACATTAAGATATATGTTTGATAACACCATTTTAAAGCTTGGACAATTATGCTCATTGGCGTACCGACTTTAATAAGAGTGGGGGAAGCTGTTGAAAGTGTAATCATTTAAATCGCCGTAACTTATAAACGACTTATCCGATTTTAGCAAACTAAAGACTGTTTGGAAGAGAAATGTATGCACTTTGACCAATCGTATTTAGTTGTCCATAATAGTTCTCAAAAAAATGCTAGAGGGCGCAATTTGCAATAACAATACATTTTTTGATTTTCCTCCGAAAAAATAAGTCATACGGTATAATTATGATACCATAATCGAAAAGTAGATGAAATTTGCTAGAAAAAATATTAAAACCGTAGCTCGATATCTCCGTTCGTTTCTGAGTTATTGCCAAAAAAATAATTTTTAACACAAATTGCGCCCTCTAGCAATTTTATTAGAAACTATCTTGTACCATTAGATACGACAATTGAAGGTTCTTCCAAACAAGCTTAAATTTAGTAAAATCGGATAAGTCGTTTAGAAGTTACAGCCATTTTAATGTTTAAACTTTCAATAGCTTCTCCCACTCTTATCAAGTGAAACTGTAAACATTAAAATCGTTGTAACTTCTAAACGACTTAACCAATTTTACTAAATTTAAGCTTGTTTGGAAGAGAAAGGTAAGTACCTTTAATTGTTGTATTCAATGTACAAGATAGTTTCTAATAAAATTGCTAGAGGGCGCAATTTGTCTTAAAAATTATTGTTTTGGCAATAACTCTGAAACGAACGGAGATATCGAGCTGCGGTTTTAATATTTTTTCTAGCAAATTTCATCTCCTTCTCGATTATGGTATCATAATTATACCGTATGATTTATTTTTTCGGAGTAAAATCAAAAAATGTATTTTTATTGGAAATTGGGCCCTCTAGCATTTTTTTTGAAAACTATTATGGACAACTAAATACGACTGGTCAAAGTGCATACATTTCTCTTCCAAACAGTATTTAGTTTGCTAAAATCGGATAAGTCGTTTATAAGTTACAGCGATTTAAATGATTACACTTTCAACAGCTTCCCCCACTCTTATTAAAGTCGGTACGCCAATGAGCATAGGACTAAAATGATGCATAATTGTCCAAGCTTTAAAATGGTGTTATCAAACATATACCTTAATGTGAAATTTTCGGAGTTATGTAAAATTTAAAAATTTACTGTTTAATTACGCCCTCTTGCGGCAAAATGCGGAACTTGAAAATTATTTCCAGAATTTTCTCATGGCCACTTTTATTATCATTTTTCTTTTCCTGAGTTTCTATGCCCAGTAGTTTCCGAGATATGGCCGCTCTTCGACCTTAATGAAACACCCTGTATATAGAAATTAATTTTGGGTAGACGAACATTTAGAAATTTAAAAAATGGCTTTTTTCTTTTTCTATTAATATTATTATTTTGCTTGCTGTTAAATGATGAAAGCGTTCTGGCCAATAATCATATTTTCCCCCACTGTGTAGAGATCGGCCAACCGGGAAGCGTATTTTTAAAACCTACAAGCACATCACAGACAAGCCCACCAAACGCTTATATTTTGATGGGTGTGTCTGATGTTGTGCTCAAGTATGTTTTGTAAATAAGCAACCGGGTAAATGCATTTAACAATATTTAATTAACAAGAATGTTTTATCAATATTTTAAGAATTTGTGTCTTCAAAACCTAGTAGATAGTAGTAAGACAATCAACATAACCCACTGTGGGCAGTGCCATCTTTACACCTGGGCCCAGAGCCCCTAGGTCACAGGGGGGCCCCGCCGATCCCTCTCCCGTTGCCAGCTTTATATATTTTTAACTTTCATAGTAGACTAAAAAAGTTACTTATTTAAAATAATCATAAAAAAAAAACAATCAAATTTACAAATCTGACAATAATTTCTCTGTAATTAAAATAATGCCCAATCCGCTCTATCTGTTATGCGTGAGTGTAGTGTGTAGTCATTGGTAATTAAAAATAGCTTTTTTGTCGATTTAAAAGGAGTGACTGAGACAACATTCCTATTTCCTAGCCATTTCATTTCGGCACTTTGACGGATCCAGGGGCCCGGAAAGGTTAAGGGCGAGGGGCTAACGGACAGTGGTGACGTCCATATCAGCGGCCAAGGGTTTAACTAAATAATTTGATGTTAGTTTTGTTTGCCAAATAATGACAAGACGTCAAACAAGCAACTATCATCTTGGTTTGCTTCTCGGATATCCAGTTGGTTTGTTTCTTTGCTTCCCGACTACATAAGGGAACATAAAATAGTTCGTTATTTGATGTAAAGGTGCATTCGTCGTAAAATTGTGTGATAATTCCTTATCCTATCGTTATTTACCCTTTTCATAACGTCAAAACGAAAGTTTGCTCTTCGTATTTTATTCCCTCGATTCCTAATGTTTTTGATGTGTCCCGGATAGGAATGCACTTTACAAGGGTCTCGTAAATCGTAAAAAATACAGATATGGTTAAATTGGAAGAAGTTGCGCCCTACTAAATTCTGCAACGTAGTGTTTTCAAATTTAAAAAATTCCGAATTCTTCCGAACATATTTGGGCAAAACCGAATTTTTGCGATTTCGTTTTTAATTTTTCTGACTCTATTTGAAGAGATATGTTAAAAAAAAGTTTACATTCTCATTGCCATTTTTTCTTCTTTACAAGTTGGTGTAGTTAGATTTTCAATCCGACGTTTCGTTGTCTCACAACCACCAACAACTTAATTTTTTTAAATAGTCGAAAATTTTATTTTATTATTTTTAAATTCCCCTCCTCATTCCAAATTCAACAACATAGAACACCTTTAATTAATTGCCACTAACGACCCCATACGGTGGCCTGCGTGTTTTCCCGACCTATCACCCTTGGATTTTTTTTCTGGGGCTATCTTAAAAATGAAGTCTCCTGTAAAACCTACGAAAATACTGACCAACTTCAAGTTAAAGTTCAAGTTGCCATTAGAAGAATAACTCCAAGAAAATCAGATCACGTTATGGATGAAATTGTATATCGCTTATGTCTTTTTGAAAATTAAATTAAATAAATTTACACTGTCAGTCAGGTATTTAATAAATCTGTTGTTTAGTTGAACTTTTTTGTGGGTAGCTACGAATAAAATGGCCTTTAATTTTAAATTTATTGTTTCCAGAGGCAACTTATTTCTAGTTGGTTTTGAAAACAAAATAATGTTTATACAAGATATATTTGCACTTATTGAATTTTTAAGTGCGAAGGGTGTTATTAATACTAATTATATGTCGTTGCATTTAGAATGGGGAGGGAAATTTAAAAATAATAAAATAAGATTTTCCGACTATTTAAAAAACAAAGTTTGGTCAGGTGGTTGAAAAAAAAACGGAACGTCGTCGGATTAAAAATCTAATTACACCAACTTGTTTTGTTGTTTGGGAGTTTGGGCTATACCACATAGACACAATTTATTTGTGCTCTGTGATATCGGTTCTATATAATCGCGGTATAGTCCAATTTATCTATAATTAAAAATCACATGTACTATTTTTATTGTATTTTACTTGATAAATAAATTGTGTTTGAATTTGAATTTTTAAGAATTTTTTCTTCATAATTTAATAATTGGTTTAATGGCAAATAATTAGTTATTTGAATTGGATTTCTAAACAAAACGAGACGGTAGTGCCGACATGAATTTTCGTACCACTCTCTGCATAGTAAAATTGTGGAACTATTCTTCGATTTACTGTTGCGAATGTTTGCAAAATGTATTCGGCCTTTGGCGCATCTTGATTCTACGCCAAACCGCTAAACTATTAACATTTCTTGCTTTAATTTAACCCACGCTTTGTATTGAATATGGAAACCGTTTTTATGGTTTCAAGCTTATGATTTATATTTTTTATGTTTATTTTTAGGCCTGGGACTAGACCAATATAAACGCTACGATCCCAAAGTAAGTATTTTTATCTATTAATTTCAATGATTACCTAGTGGCGCGATTCTGTAACACAAACTACGTTTTCAAAAATACTTATTTTATGAAGTTGCCTTATACAGAGTCAAAAACAAATAAACTTTGCATCACATGCGACCAAATTTTAATAGCCCAATTTTGATTTTGTAGAAAAACACATTTAATATGGCGCTACTTTAAAGAAAATGTATCTGAAATAAAGCATTGTCAAATCTAAGAAGTTTTATGTAGGTTGCGTTGAGTCTTATTTTGCAAAAGTGGTACAATTTAAAAAATATAGGTAAAAAATCAAAATTATCTTATGCAGCTGAAATTTTTAATGTGGGCTAGAAACTTTTAAATTCTTTTTTGGAAAAAAATTAAAATTTGACAGATAATGCGAATCACGTGACTACTATTTGTTTGCTTAATTTTCATCTCGATCGAAGCAGAACTTGATGCTAAAGTCAAATTTTGAATAAAGCTATTAATAAAAAAAATTCCATATGATCCGGACTTTACTGGTGACATCACTGTATAATTAATTAAAGAACATGTACGAAAAATTTCCGGAATTTTTTGGCTTGGTGGCATAAAATTATTTACAATATTTCTAGTAACTTCAGTAACATTAAGATATTATGTGACACCACGCGACGCGCCCACCAACGACAACTATAAAAATATTAGGGACATCCAATTAAATATCAAAAAAAGATTTTAAAATTATATTTGACTGGTTGCAATCTTATAAATTAACTTTAAATTTTAATAAATATTCATTTATGTACCTACATTGACAAACAAAGACTAGATATGGAGAAGCAACCAATAATATTTAATGGGGAAAATATTAATTACAAAGATAACGTAAAATTTTTAGGATTATATATTGATCAAAATTTAAGCGGGAGAAAACACGTAGAACATATTCGAACTTACATTTCTCCGTTAATTGGGATATTCTTTAAAATTCGTCATTGTATATCTTTAAATTATTTTAAAAATATTTATCATGCATAAGTACATTCAAAAATTCAGTATCTTATTTGGGGTTCAGCCAATTCAATAGTACTAAAACCTTTGAGGAAATTACAAAATAAAGTTATTAAATGTATTCATAGATTTCCGCACTTAGAACCAACAACAAATTTATATAAACCGAATAAATACCTAGATATAAATAATTTATATAATTTAAAAATTTGCATATTTATTCATTCTTCACTTTTAAAACAAAAAATTTCTAACATAACGTTTACAAAAGTTTATGATATTCATAGATATGATACTAGATAAACTAATTTTTTACAAACTATTAAAATAAACAGTAACTTTGGAAAACGGCCATTGTTATTTAATGGATTAATATTATATAATATTTTACCCGAAAATATTAAAACATTAAGAAACCTACCATTATTTAAAAAAATATTTCCTAGTATAATTTTCTTTCTTAGCGAGTTAATCAAACGTTTATAATACAAAACGATTTTTTTAACTGTCTCTTTTATATATACAGGGTACGCCAAACTCGATGGCCCCTTAGAAGTATCTAGATAATGAAACAAGTTAGGAATTTGAAATTTAGGATTTGTCCATAGGAGGTCATGATCTCCAATTTGAAAATAGTTTTAACATTGCGGCGTTGCCAGATCTACTCTTATTTCATACCAACTTTGTTATTTCAAATGTAATGCCCTGTATATTTTCACATTTTTGGATACCGCTGGACATTTTAAAACTTTTCTGTATAACTGATAGTATACCTATCTAGAGCCGTTTGACAAATAAAAATTATTTATTAAGAAATTTAGCAACACGCATCCCTCAATAAAAAAATAAGATTTTTCGCAACGGATAAAGACAACCGACTGAGATTTTGGCTGTTGTTCGTTAATAGGTTGTTTTGTCATAATATGTCAGGCAAATTAAATTATCTCATACAGGGTGTCTACAACATCATATTCATTTCGTGCAACATAAAAATTGTAGTTATGCAGTAATTTTAAATGGAACACCCTATATTTTAGAGTGGTAACTAAAAGATCCATTAATTCTCTATCTAAAAGTATTATGTGATGTTATACCTAATTTTAGCCGTTTTGGATTTATAAGCAAAAAAACAAAATAATGTAATTAATGTAAATATAATTTCTTATTAGCAGAAGAAGTAGGCTATGACTTCAATCAAAAACGTTTGTCAAAATGTCACTGTCTATTTGGCAAGTAAACGCTGTACTTACGTTCGTAATCTATTATCTGAATATGGCGAATTCTTATACAAACGAGGAAATTTTAAAACTGTTCTACATTCATGGCGAGTGCAACAGAATTATTAATAGAACATGCAGAACATTTAACGAACACTATATCCACACTTAGTCCCAATGAACAAAAAGAAATTCAATAGGATAGAAAATAACTTTAAGAACAAATAAAGCAGGAAAGAACCCAAATTAAACCTGTAACAGGTAACGAAGACAATGAAATAAATGTTCTTGCATATTTTGTTGCATTTCCTCATGCATACCTGTTACAGGTTTAATTTGGGTTCTTTCCTGCTTTATTTGACCATTGTTCTTAAAGTTATTTTCTATCCTATTGAATTTCTTTTTGTTCATTGGGACTAAGTGTGGATAGTGTTCGTTAAATGTTCTGCATGTTCTATTAATAATTCTGTTGCACTCGCCATGAATGTAGAACAGTTTTAAAATTTCCTCGTTTGTATAAGAATTCGCCATATTCAGATAATAGATTACGAACGTAAGTACAGCGTTTACTTGCCAAATAGACAGTGACATTTTGACAAACGTTTTTGATTGAAGTCATAGCCTACTTCTTCTGCTAATAAGAAATTATATTTACATTAATTACATTATTTTGGTTTTTTGCTTATAAGTCCAAAACGGCTAAAATTAGGTATGACATCACATGATACTTTTAGATAGAGAATTAATGGATCTTTTAGTTACCACTCTAAAATATAGGGTGTTCCATTTAAAATTACTGCATAACTACAATTTTTATGTTGCACGAAATGAATATGATGTTGTAGACACCCTGTATGAGATAATTTAATTTGCCTGACATATTATGACAAAACAACCTATTAAGGAACAACAGCCAAAATCTCAGTCGGTTGCCTTTGTCCGTTGCGAAAAATCTTATTTTTTTATTGAGGGATGCGTGTTGCTAAATTTCTTAATAAATAATTTTTATTTGTCAAACGGCTCTAGATAGGTATACTATCGGTTATACAGAAAAGTTTTAGAATGTCCAGCGGTATCCAAAAATGTGAAAATATACAGGGCATTACATTTGAAATAACAAAGTTGGTATGTAGTAAGAGTAGATCTGGCAACGCCGCAATGTTAAAACTATTTTCAAATTGGAGATCATGACCTCCTATGGACAAATCCTAAATTTCAAATTCCTAACTTGTTTCATTGTCTAGATACTTCTAAGGGGCCATCGAGTTTGGCGTACCCTGTATTATATACCTATTAAGTTAGAGTAATAATTGTTAGTTATTTTTATATACTTATCCCTGTAATAAACTTGTAAAGTTGGTTGGGAGTAAAGTAAAATAAAAAAAAAGGTATATTTAATGTAAAAATCCAATAAATAATGGCTAGAGAATATTTTTAATGAGTTAGTTATTAAAAATATTATAACTCCGCCACTGGTAACGCAAAATATAACTGCTGAACGTGATTTTATAGGAAATTTTATGCTCTTTAATTTCTATTTTTATATTTTTTCGTAAATAGCTTTGTTATTAAGAAATTGCCGAATTTTTTTTTTAAAGTCCGATTTTCGCCTATTTTGGGGGTTGTTTAGGGGTGACAGGCACGGCAGATTACCGGTAGGGTTTGGTGGTATTTTAGGGATCCCCAATACAAACTTATATACCAAATTTTAGCTTGTCTCTAATTTGTTCATGTTTTCCTATATGAAGCTGGCAGTGGCGTAGCTAGACTTGACGGCGCCGGTTGGCAAGAGTTACTGTGGCGCTTTAGGTGTAGAGAAAAATCTTCATTCTGTTCAAGTAATTTTTGGTCCATTTGTCTTCTTGTAAACGCCATCCGGGGACATACTGTATAACTTATTATTAAATTATGTAATATTACGGGGAAAAAGTATTTCTAATACATATTAGAAATACTTTTTGCGGTTCTTTTATGCTAGCAAAAACGTCGATTACTTTATAAAAGTTGATTTCTTTTGCGCACTTATTTTCTATGCTTAGAATAGCTAGATTGCTTAAACGCTCCTAAAATCCAAAAAATTCAATACATATATATAACTAATAGTTATACAGGGTGTTGCCTAACGTGATGCTTCTTATAAGATGTGTAAAGAATTCAGCAAAAAAACACTTTTTTAAATAACATTTTTTTAAACTCAAAAATAGATTTTCAGGCAATAAATTGTGACTTTAACATTGACGTTGAAGTATTCCAAGAACAGCCACTATATGAGACGCATTAAAAAAGAAAACCTTTTTTGGTTTAAAAAGATAGCAAAAAAATTACGGTTAATTAGTTTTAAATGTACACAGTATGTCGCCGAGAGCGGTCACCCACATTTTTCACATTCAAATTGAAAACATATTTGAATTTCTTATTTCTCTTGTCAAAAAGCCCCCGGAAACAAAAAAAAAAATTTTGAGTTATTTTAAAAATGATATTTGAAAAAGTAAAAAACACCCTGTATTAAATAAAACTCCCATTTTCTCTAATATGTAATTCAAAAATATATGATATCTAATAATATATCGAAGCCTTCGCCAGAGGACCACAATTAAAAATTATTTTTGTTAAGTTAATCCTATCAAAACATTTTCATCCGCCTTTATTATGTTACTTTAAACCTTAACACAAGACAAAACCACACAGGAATGTGAGAAAATATTTAATAAAATTGTTCAATTCTCATACTGCTTACCACCAATTAAAAACATCGTTTTGGGCACAAAAAATGCCGATTAAACGCGGTCCACCTCGCGACGCCTGGTGTTAAATATGATTATTTTTTTGACTTAAAAGCCGATTTTTTTGTTTAGCGCAATATGCATGTAACTAAATTAAGGGTGAGGGGTAAGAGTATATGTATATAAAAATTACTTGACGTAATAATCAGATTGGGACGCGACGGCGACGCGGCGCCTATTGTGACTTGGCGCCGGTTGGCACTGCCACCCCTGCCACATTGGTAGCTACGCCACTGGAAGCTGGGCTAACTATGAACCACTGTGCGTCGTTTTTGTTTGAACAGACTGTTCGTCGAGCAAAATAGCCAACATAAAGTTGCAGCCTGTGGGCTACTTTGAACCTCCAACGATTTTTAAAATTTTTAAGGTGCTCTCTTGTTAGCGCGATCTATTGCCCCAGCTGATGAAAGCAGCTGCGGCTCGGTTTATATTTATAGCACTATAAGAAAAAGTTATAGAATCGCACCATGGGTAATAAGAATCTATTTTATTTTTCCAATAAATATAATATATGGTTCGATACCCACCTAGCCATCTAATGTCACGTTACCTTTCTTAAATCTATGTATGTATTGTATCTCAAATATTTGCAATAATTTTAAAACCTTTACTACACACAAAAATCCCTTTTCTTTACAACCCGAATAAAGTTTTTTCTAATTTTCATACTTGTTGCAAAATCCTTTTATTATAAAATAGTAATAATATAATCCAAGATTCTATTTTATTTTCTACGTATTTATATCACTGAAAAATGTTAATCGGTGTGCGAAGTTTTTAAAATTGAAAAAGTTTTATGTCCCGCTGGGAATCGAACCCAGAACCTCTCGATCACCAGTCGAACGCACTGCCAATTGCGCTGCTACTACTTTGAAATTATCTCACCCACTTCTGCCACATAACTTATTCAATTTTTATGTTAGTATGTACAGGGTTTTCTTTTATTTTAGATCCCTATTTCAGCAAGAACAATAAGAGAAAAAATTTAAATATAAAAATTTTAGGATTTTTACTGAATCATCAGAATCTTAGCAAAAAATTATCAAAATACTTCTAGGTACAATGTCGAAAAAAATAACCAACCTTAAATTTAATTTAATTTTAAATGGAACACCCTGTATCTATTTTATTAAAATTATAGATCTTTTTTCCTGATTCCAAAAATACAAAGTTTGTCTATATTAATTCCAACCGTTTTTAAGATATTAACGATATAAAATAAAGTTAAAAATACATTGTTTTATAAAATTTTAAATTAAATTTAATACAAAATAAAACAAAAATTACAGGAACATGAAAAATTATGGATTTTCCACATAACTCCCTTAATTTATTATACTTTTTTGAATGTTTCCTAATAACTTATGATTTATTGGGTATTTAGCACCAAAATTTTATCGTGAATTCTTTGTTCCAAAACTTGAATGTTCTCTCGCCTATTGTAATAAATTTTGTTTTTTAAATAGCCCCCAAGAAAAATATCCAACACCGTCAAGTCAGGGCTGCTTGCCGGCCACATTATTGATCCGTAACCCACGTTTTATATTTTTCATTTAAATATCTTGTAACAGGAGCAACATTATGGGGTGGCGCACGGTCCTGCTGCCAAATTAGTGCTAAAATTTGCCTCGTCAACATTTAAAAAACATAACTAGCTTATTTTTTTCGGCATTGTAGTAGTATTTTGATAATTTTTTGCTAAGATTCTGATGATGCAGTAAAAATCCTAAAACAAGTTATTGTTCTCGGTTTAAATAGGGGTCTGAATATAAAAGAGAACCCTGTACAGTAGTTTGAAATACCCTGTGATTTCAAATCGGGGAGGGTATTATTAAGGGAAAGGAACTCACTCATGACGGTCATGACCAACGACTTCTAATACAAAGAAGTCTTTGGTCATGACCACTAATCATTAATATTTTATAATTCCTCCAAATGCATCGTCGACATATAGCGAGTTCTGCACGACTTCGATATTAGACCTCTGATGAACACGCCCATTAACGTTTTTTAGTTATATTTTAATACACGCATTACTACCATTTCTAAAAAAATACTACGGCTAGATATCACTGTGTATTAAACTTGCTTTTTATGGCTCTAATTTTTGTGTACACGGCAATTAATTGTTAACTGGTTTTTGTTCCTCTGTAACTGTAGCTTTTATAAAAATTACCCTTTTATGTATGTACAGTTTAATTTTTTCTGTCTATTTTTTTTCAGCACGGTTTACAGGTAATACATGTCTGTTTTAGAAACGTTACTGCATGGTTATTTTTTTCGCAACAGTATCTCATAAATTTTAATCCATTTCCTGAAAGGTTCATATTTTAGAGTCCAAAATACTTTGGCACATTTATCCTATTGGCAATTAAGGGGAGAACAACTGATCCCCATCGATTCTAACGAAATTTGGTATAAAAGTAGACAACCAAAAATAAGACGCAACCCTTTGGGGTGGTCTGCTACCTGGAAAAAAGCTAGCTACAAGCTACTTAAAATTTAAGTACCTAGTTAAGCTACCACTATTTAAAGGAGTTTAGCTACAGGTAGCTGAGGTGTAGATCGTAACAATGATTTTTGCCATACATATGCGGTGTTTGCCTCCTAAATGCTATAATATCTGCTTGTTATATTCGGGTAGAACACCCGATAAGGGACAATATGGATAAATGGTCAATTTATTTTTGGTCCCAGGATGTGTAGTTTTAAACAGCAAGTGGATTATTATTGCGGGTGCATGGCGATGGTGTAGGTCAATTGGCAAATAGTTTTCGCTAAATTATTCAAAGCTGACATTTTTTTAACAAGCCGAATTCTCCTGCTGGCTTAGAAATAGCTTCATCTTTTGGTTTTTGAGAAGCATTTTTTAATCATATATTTTTGGGGTTTCATACTAAGACGTTTTATTACACCTATGTTCATGAGAGAGCAAAAAACCTTCTCTATTAAGGGTATACTACCATTCCATAACTTTTTTTCCGTTAAAGTTATTTAATAATCAATTAAAAAATAGTGTTATAATGTAGGCATAATAAAACGTTTTTATTTTGAGTTCATTTTTTCACAATTGCAGTAAAGGTAGATATTAATAATATAACTCACTAATAGTAGTAAAACTCAACTATTTATTATTTGTTTCGCATTTTCGGTAAACTAATTGTAATGGTAAAATAATAATAAGACTTGGTTTGTGCTTGGCTTGGCCGGAAGTTCACATAACATTTTTTCCTATGATGTCCACCAATCATCAAGCTACAGGTTCCCAAAGGGGAGTCTGGAGATGGTTCTTTCTCGTTGGCCGGACTTTCGATGTTGACATTTTAAATGTGCCGTCAAAAGTCAACGTGCACATTGGTAGTTGAGTAGATTGATTCCACACCTCAATCACAACACCCAAGTCTTATTATCATCAGCTAGTTATGGTATAGGGTATACACTAACTTAGGGCGTCCAAATTCGTTTCTGAATTCTCAATTTTTTTAATGTTTAAATTCGTAAGGATTAAAGGCAGTGATCCAGGTACCGGATCATTGTTTAAAGGGTTTTTGAGGTATGATTTTTAGGTGTTAATTTAGGTAAAAAAAATGAATTTTTACTTTCATTTATTTGATATTACCATGTTTCGATTGGCTAGTACTAGGGGCACTAGAAAAATTAGGGTTTCGTTTTGATAACTATAATGTGACATTGTCACTACTAGAATATTCTTATCTATGCAGTGTAAAATAAATTAAGTTCTGATGATGGTTTAGACCAAAATAATTAACAAATATAACCGAAACCCCAAGAAACAAATTTTTATATTGTATCTAATGGTCAAGAAAACAATGTACATTTTGAGTAATGAACTATATTTTCCAAAAAAATATCAGAATAATAAAAAATTGGCAACTTTTAAAAAACAATTATTAAAGGTATATTTACTAAATTAAATGATTTGTTAGTTTCCATATAATGAACTGTGATAATAAGTTTGTTCAACACCTGACTTTGACAGGTTGCTGGAGGGCAGGCATATCGATTATTTCACGTTTTTAAACATTGTGTTTTCGATAGCTCTTGTGATAAATAGTTGGTTTTATGTTGAACTACAAATTTTTTAAATAATTTGCTTGTTTACATTTAAAATGCGACTACTGACGAATGTGTGCCCTCCAGCAAACATTGTCGCCCCGTCAATGACGTCATTACGGAGTGGTCAATATTACATTATTGACCTAATGGAGATAGTAACCAGTCGAAACGTTTGGATTTTAACGTAAATGATGGAAGTCAAAAATATATGTTATTCGTTCATAATAAAACACTATTTCCGTAAACCATGTCTGAATTTTTCTTATAAACTGGGATTTCTGTAACATTAAGATGTTTGATGTATATTCTTTGGGCATAGTGATTGTACGTTGTTTATTAAACCTTTTTATCATGATATTGTAACCTATAATAACGGGGGAACCTTTAGAAATAGTCATCAAGACTCATTTAATTGGTGAAGGTATAGATACTGAGAATTATTAATTATCTTTTTTTGAATTTATTATTGGGGTTCGATTTTGGACGCTAATGCTTAGAAAATTAATATTTTCTAAAGGGTTTGTATTTTTTTTTTGTTTAGACTGTTCAACAAAAATTAGATCTCACATTGGACGAAGATAGTATTTTCTACAAACTTGGAAGTGCTGGCCTTATAACCTTTTCGGACTACATATTTCTTTTGACAGTATTGTCAAGTAAGTAAACAACAATAGACACAAATCATTGAATATCAAACTATAAGAATGACGGATGTCCGAGAAAAGTTGACAACCCAGTTTTAGACGTATTGGAGGTGGTTTGGCCGCCATTGTGGAGTTGATCATAACTCTAACCTTAAATCTGTCGTTATAATGCAGCGCCTCGGCAACAGATGTCTCAAATTCACTGATGTGATGTCGTGGTGTTGCCGCATATCGTATTTTATCGGAATTTTTAATGAATAAGCATTTTTAACAGACAATAAAATAGGAGGTTCTCAATTCCAGCCGAATGTATGTTTTTGAAAATAATATGTACGCTGATTTCTCCGGGGTAATTGGACCGATTTTGACAATGATTTTACCGTTGCATTAGGTGTTAAATGTTAAACAAATAAAAGTAGAAAAAAAGCGACAGCAAGTATAACTAAAATAGGTTTTATTTCGTCGAGAAATAGCAAAATACGTAATACCCTAATACAAACAAACTGGATGTATCTTAAGTAAGAAAGTAAAACCTACTTATTTTAACCATTTTGAAAAGTAGTAATAATTGCAAATAAAAACCAAGTTATACAAACCGCACATCATTCATATTTTACCCAACATATACGTTGTAGCCTAGGTATGTATTGAATAGTGAGAGTCGTCATTTATTTCTGTTAGAAATAGAATACATGACAGTCAATAGGTTTCATGTAATTAACGTTAGGACGTCAAAAGTTTGAAAATATTATATGCTACAAAGCAATTAAAAATAGGGACATTTTTAAGTCTAGACTATACTATAGGTAGGAAAATATATGTAAGCTACTTAAATCTAGGATAGGTGTAGGTACTTATGTGAAATCAAGTTTTACGATAAGCTATAAAAATAAATTTAAAAAATTCATGCAGCAAGTCAAACAGACAGGCGGCAACAATGTTTTAATTTAGCAGTGAAAAGGCTTGTCGTTAGTGGCTACATCAACACACTTTATTTTTGATGACTCATTGGTGCCATCTATGAATTTAACGTAGCAGATTTAGGAAATCTGCTTATATGGCCTTCTTATAGTTTGATATTCAATGCACAAATATAACATTAAAACAATCCCATACAGATCTCATTTAAAACCTCTTCTTTTTTTAAAAAGATAGGGAAATATTTAAATTTGTGCATTACATTTTTTAGCTTCCCGTCGCCATTTTGAAATTGCATTTAGAATGTTCGACTTAAACGGAGATGGCGATGTCGACTGTGAGGAATTTGAAAAAGTGGCTACACTAATTAGACAACAAACAAGTATCGGTTCACGTCATAGAGATCATGCAAATACTGGAAATACATTCAAGGTAAAAAAATATAAAAATAAGTGCGGCATAAACTTAAAGACCATCCCTTTTCTACTTTGTATTTTAATCTACTGTTATGACACGATGGTAAACAGGTTTAATAAAAAAATATTTATTTAGGGGGTAAATTCAGCTTTAACAACATACTTCTTTGGTCCCAATTTGAAACAGAAACTGACCATAGAAAAATTTCTGGACTTTCAAGAAAAACTTCAAAAAGAAATTTTAAGTCTGGAGTTTTCCAGGAAAAATCCCGATGAAAACGGGAACATAAGTGAAGCAGAGTTTACCGAATTATTGTTGGCGTATGCCGGATATCCCCAGAAAAAGAAAGCGAGGATGTTGAAGAGGGTTAAGAAGGCGTAAGTATACATGCAGAAAAAAACAATTCAACAATACTTCTTAAATTTACTAAAACTATTTATGCCCTCAGGGCGTTTCGGTCAAAAAGACCATCGTTAGGAGGTAAATATATTTATAACAAATTTCGTAAGGTCACAATATTTGGTGTGCGTAAATTTTCTTGTCAAGTGGAAGGTGCAAATTTTTTTTATTATTAAATTTAGGATAATAAATACTATTATACTTTCAAAATTGGTATAATAAAACCTATTTTTAAAAATTGAGATTATAGTAAAACTAGTAATTATAGACCAATAACATTAATATCTTCGATAGCAAAAGTTTTCGAAAAAGTTTTAAAATTAAGAATCGAAAATTATTTGGAAAAAATAAATTTTATTTCTAATAAACAGTTTGGGTTTCAAAAAAATAAATCAACACAAAATACTATTTGCTATCTAAGGGAACAAATATATGATGCACTAGATAATAAAAAACCTTGTATTAGTATTTTTCTAGATTTAGCAAAAGTCTTTGATACAGTTAGCCATAATTTACTGTTAAAAAAGTTTGAAAATATTGGATTCAGAGGAAAGAAATTAGAATTAATTAAAAATTATCTGAAAAATAGACCAACCCATGTTTAAATGGATAAAAAAAAAAGCTATCCAAAGGTATTTAAGTATGGTGGTCGGGTGTTCCTTAAGAAAAATTTTAGGACCATTACTTTTTAATATTTATATTAACGACTTATTTAGTATAAATTGCGATGGACAAATTCATAGTTTTGCAGATGATACTACAATTTTTTATACCGATACAAATTGGGAAAACTTAAATAATAAAATTAAAAAAGATTTTAAAATTATAAAAAATTGGTTTGATAACAATTTGTTAACAATTAATTTTAATAACACAAATTATATTCCTTTTACTTTAAACCTAAATAACCTACCACAAAATATGAATAGTATTCAAATAAATGAAGACATTCAAATTTTTAAAGTTAATAAAATAAAATATTTAGGAATTATTTATGACAGTAAGTTAAATTGGAATTTTTACATAGAATACTTAATTAAAAAATTAAGAAGTTTACTACCGATTTTTAAAAACATTAAAAACTTTTTAAATGTAAGACATATGGAAATATTATATTACGCGTTAGTTAAATAAAACTCATTTAAATTACGGAATTTTAGGTTGGGGAGGAATAAATAGAACTTTGGTTAGAAAATTAGAAATATTACAAAAAAGGTTTCTAAAAATTATATTCAATAAAGATTATCTTTATCCTTCAAAAGAATTATATTCAGAAACAAAAAAAGTTGCTTTAATTAATTATTATTGTTCTGAATAATTTATATAAGTAATATTTTTTACTTAAAAATTATAAATTAATAATTTTATTATAGGTATTTCTTTAAAAAAGCTGCATTTATACTATAAATTAACTTTTTTACTTTAAAAAACTTGATTTTTAATGCGTATTTATGATTTATGATTTTACATACTAAAACAAAAAATAAGATTTGTCCCTAACAAGCTCAGCTTCAGGGGAGGGGATTGAAGAATAAGTTTATCAAAGACAACATAAACATATTTATTATATTATTCAATTTTAAATAAACTTATTATTATTATATTATTGATGTCGATGACGCTACTGATGAGTCTACGCGCTTATTGGAGTGTAAAGTTTGAGCTGTTTGTTTTGGACAAGGAGATGCTTCCAAATATTGGGGATATCTATACTTGGTTTACTAAATATACGGGTTGGTTGGTACATACATGTTCCGCTATACCTAATCTCGAAGTTTTATCTCTTTGAGTTAACATAATTGTAAAAAATGTCTGCTCCTCGTTCGTTTCTGTATTAGTTTTGAATTATTTTTTAAGTTTTAAGGTGAGTTACAAAAGTTTCAGGGTAACCATTCAGTTTTAAATCTTTTGATATTTAAAATTTCAATATTAAGATCGGATTGTTGCAAATGTTAGATGCTTTGTGATAAAGAGTCGGAATTATGCCCTGTTTTATGGAGTTTGCATGCTTTCATCCGTGGTTAAGGGATTGTCCTGTGTGAGTGGGTTTCCTGTACACAAAAGTTTTTATGCTTTCGCACTTCGTTTGACAATAACATGGAGAAAATGTAGAGTAATGTTGTTCTGTTCCCATCGTGAATCTATTGGACTATTAAGGTGTTCCAAAAACTGTATCAGCTCTTCGTTACTGTCTATCCAGATAATAAAGGTATCTTCAACATATCTAAGTCAAAGTTTACGTTTCATCTTGCCAGTGGAAATTGCATGTGACTCAAACCATTCCATGTACAGGTTGGCCACCACCGGAGAGAGAGATGAACCTATTGGAATGGGTACAAAAACTATAACATCAAAGCAGCTTTTAAATCCGGAAATACGCTTTACTAATAAAGTAAAACCCTGCAGTAATGAAAACACAAAATATTGCTTCTATCGAATCCCTTGCGAGTATGTCGAATAATATTGGAGAAATTAAAAGACCTTTCCCGTACGAGTTAAAGAACATCTGAAACATACTCAAAGAGATAAAACTTCGAGATTAGGTATAGCGGAACATGTATGTACCAACCAACCCGTATATTTAGTAAACCAAGTATAGATATCCCCAATATTTGGAAGCCTCTCCTTGTCCAAGACAAACAGCTCAAACTTTACATTCCAATAAGCGCGTAGACTCATCAGTAGAGACAAGGTAATTTTTTTGATATTTCATTGTCTACCACCCTCTAAGTACCACCCTTATAGTAATTATATAAATCACAATCCGCTATGACGGGTTTGGTTATTAAAACTATATTTGTGACTCTCTCGAATTCATAATAGTCCTTGGTGCATTCTGCATAGCATAATGCTACTATCACATAATTTATGCTATTTAATATGTACCAAATTACTGGTTTTTAAATTATTTTTCTCCGTTTTAGGTTCAGGGAGCACGGCAAAGGAATTTCAAGAGAAGATTACCTAAATTTCTTTCATTTTTTGAACAATATTAATGACGTCGACACGGCATTAACTTTTTACCATATTGCCGGTGCATCGATCGATCAAACTACTCTGAAGCACGTCGCTAAAACCGTCGCCCATGTCGATTTGAGTGACCACGTGATACATGTTGTTTTTACAATTTTTGATGAAAATCGTAAGTAAAAATTTGTAAGGTTCGGTAAGAATAAATGAAGCTATGTTGAGACATTGGGATTGGGGACTCTAGACGATCACTGTTACTGTTGGTAATGTTAAAAGTACTAGGGTAGTAATATATGTTACCAGGCATGGCTTGTCCACATAACACTCCCTAAGGTAATTTGGTTAATGACAATAACAACTAAAAACAGCTCATGGATAGTTATCAGTTATTACTTATATCATCATACGTTACCGTGGAACAAACAATTTTTGACAGTTCTGTAATTGTTACAATTTAAAATGTCATTAAATCTCCCTAGCAGCAGAATTATCGGGAATTTATTCTGCTGCGTGGGAGATTCGGTAAGAAAATTTCATAAATTGGAGTTTTTTCTTATTGTAATTTTTTGCTAAAATGCCACAAAAACATATTTCCGGCGGCTTTAGTTAATTGTAACTAATTAGAGTTTTAGAAATGAAGTTCATTTTAGCCATTTGTAACTAATTTTTATTACTAAAATGTGAGAAAAATTAAATAACAAATTTGTTATTTGAAATCCAATGTATTTATAGTTTTAAATTCAAATAAAAATTTAAAAAACATATTTCCGATGAGTTTAGTTTAATATGACGCACGCTATTTTTACGATAGAAGTTGATTTTACTTGTTAGTAACTAAGGTTTATTACTAAAATTTTAGGAACATTAAAAACATTAATTCGTTTTCAACCATAACATCTGATATTACATGTCTACATAGTTTCAAATGAAATGTAAAAAAACATATTTTCGATGAGTTTAGTTAAATTTTTGAGGTGTCTCTTTTAGCCTCAGTGTTCGATGTGTAAAGCAAATTGGTTAGTATCAATAAAAATTATAAGTTAGCAACAAAATGTATTTTGATTTTATTCTGAGTGACTTTTGTCAATAGAGATATAACCACTTTATTTTTGACAGAAAAATTATCACTTATTAATTTAACTAAATTAATAGGAACTAACAAAATTATCGCGATAATCTCCCGTTGCTATAAGCAACGTAAACAAAAAGGAGCCTTCTAATTGGTTAAAAATAAATTTATGTAATTTTCTCACGGAATAGAACTCCAGCATTGATATAGTATTTACCATAGACTTCTTATTGAATAGACTACGCCATTTATTCATAAATAGCCTGCCTGTTTGTGTGCATTAAACATTCGTACGTGGAAACAAAGACAGAAGAGAGAGAGAAAGAGTTAAATTTCTGACTTCGCGCGGAATTCTAATGGCTCAAGAATTCGAAGCGATTAACCAACACCAACGGCGTGGAAGGTGTGGCAAGGATTTTTAATACAAAGAATAAGTAATAAATGAAAAAGTTTTTATTAAAGTATTAATAAATTTTTACTTAATTGAAGAATAAAAGAGGCATATGAAAAAAGCCTAGGCTGTAAACGTATAGTGTTATTATTAATGAATGAAATAATGAAATTTTAGGCGAAAGACAATAAGAAATATTTTATTTTTTATATTATTGAATCATGTATACCCACGTAGAGGATAGTTGTACATACTCTGGTATGCTGCATTGCAGTAATAGTTAAAAGAACTTTAATTGTTGAAAGAGAAATATTTTTTGTTAACATGTCAGGATATAAATAATAGAAGTATATTTTTTTTTGCTTTTATGAGGAAGCCCTAGGTATATGTTATTTTACACTTGAATGTTTCAAATTCCACAGAAAATGATTGAAATATATGCATAAGGTCCAAATTATTAATGTCCTGCTTAAACCAACATAACTATACCTAACTACCATGACAACATTAATTGTTCCAATAATGGTATCCTTATAATCTTACAGATAAAAATGTGAACAGGAATTATTTTTATTTAATCTTTTCGTGTTACTACACCACTGAATGGACAAATAATACAAATTATAACCTTACCTGTAAAAAATAATTCCGGATTAAAAGAATCTAATTTTTCACAATTTGTTAAGTACTTCTAACAATAAAATAAAAAATCCTTTACAAAAAAACTTCGCAAAACACGTACAAATACGAGTATTCGGACGACTAACCACGATATCGCAATAACAAATACCACGATTACTCACAGAAAAAAAGAAGGGTTTGTTCTATTACTACAACTGTTTTTGTTGCTACCCAAGAATGGCCGACCGATGCGTGAAAAAGAAAATCGAGGTTGCCGCTATCATTCTAGATTTTGTCACCATGAAACTAAAATAAGTAGGTACTAAATACAAAGATCTAAAATAATAATATTTATTTTATTTAAACCAACAAAACAAAGACTTGTTCGACCTATAGTATCTTATTAACGACGTTTGTAATTTATCTGAATTATACTTAACCATGTATTTTATTAATTTTATGAATCTAATATGTGACTTAACAGTAAGTTTGATAACAGCGCTTCTTTTGATGCTTGTGTTAAGTATAGTGGACCATACAGCTAACCGAACAAATTATGAACGCTGGAATGTCTAAAACGTAAACAATGTAGTCTATTCTAAAGGTCTATAGTTCCGTCTAGATGCGGAATATGTATCTTCGTCGTATTCATACAACTATGTGGCTATTTCTATATCTTATCAATGCAACGATTGTTTGTATTAACGAGGTGTTTACTCCATATTGATGTCATTATTTTGTCAGTCATGGGGCAATAATACTGATGCGATCATTGCCTAGCACTGTATAACAAAATAATAGTTAAAAAATGTCCAGAATATCTATATCAAAAAATAAAATTTAGATATGACTCTCATGACCTCGACCTCAGACATAAATCCACAATTACTCCTCCGTCACACAAAACCTTACTGTTTGAAAGATCATTTAGTTATCAGGTGTCTTTAATATACAACAAAGTTCCAGTTAATTTAAAATCTGCGCCAATTCACACATTTAAAAATGCCATTCGTCCTCTTGTCCATCAAATATGCTCTGACACGTATTAGATCATTCCAGTTGTACTGCCTCTCAATGCCCTTCACATGCCCACGTTAAAGTTAATAGGATTTAACTGTAAAAACTGTTACTATCATTACTTATTACGTAATTTTTTCAACCTATATATGAGTATCATAACTACTGTCAAATATTACTACTATGTTATTAGTTATAATGTTAGGTTAAGTGAGGAAGCCTAGCTTCAACTTCGCCTTTTGTAATTTTATCCTTAATTACAATAAAGACATTTATTATTATATTAATAGTGTAAAGGACCCGTATTTAGTATCACTCATCGTCCACAAATATTCTAATTAGGTACACCTTGAAAAATGACAAATTACTTTTTTTTTTTAGTGGATGGCCAATTAAGTAATAAGGAATTCATAGCTGTAATGAAAAACAGATTGCTTAGAGGTTTAGAAAAACCGAAAGATACAGGATTCGTCAAATTTATGCAGTCAATTTTAAAATGCGCCAAAGAAACCAAACCTGCATTGCTTGATCTTTAAGGCTGAAACTTAGTACATAGCTTATATTCTCAGTTTTGTGAAAATGTTTTTAATTTTATAAATAGGTACAGATAGGTATCTTTGTACCTTTCTGTGAACTTTTTTTTTCGCTTTTTAACAAAAACGCCTCTCCAATACCAAAACACTTAATCAAGTAAATGCGTTGCTGTGAAAGCATCTTTCTAGGGATATGTTGACAGATGTAGACAATTAATGTAGAAATATCACCCAGACATTGAGCCTAATGAATAAAAATGTAGCGATTGCTAGCTTGCTTATAAAATCGAAGTAATTTCTTGAAAGGCAATGAATAAAAACTAAAGTATGTAATTGCTTTTTTGTCCAGCAATTGCTTAAAAGTGCAGGAATTCCTTCTAGTCAATGCTTTTTCTTAAAAAATAGAACGAATTGCTGTCGTTTGCTTAAAAAGTGATAAATAAATTAAGGAATTGCTTTTTCTAGTGTAGCAATCGCTTTTAACTTTTTAAGGTAGGTCGACATCATTTGCTTGGTAGCCGTCAACTTTAGTTCTCCGCGCGTTCTTCGTGCGTTTCTTCAATTATAGCTGAATATGTAAACGTCCGTAAAAGAAAAATCTACGGTGTACGTAAAAATTGCAGATATGATAATTTCGGAAAGTTATATCGATTTGACTGCGAAAATGTTGAGTGGTTGGCAAATGATTTTTTGACTGATACTTTTAAACGGCACTGTCGCCTTTAAATAAGATTAAAGTCTTTCTGCGGAAATTGTCGGATCCGGGCTTTCAAAATTCTGTACGTGAAGAACTCGGTGTTCACCAAACTACTGTCTGTAAGACATACACTTCTGTAATGGACGCAGTTTTGGAGAAGGCCAATATTTTTATTAAATTTCCTACAAGTGCTGAAGCTGTTGTGGAAGCTAAACGGTTGTGGTCAGAAACATTTATTTATGTTCCTTCAATTTGTGAGCGAATATCAATTGCTTGTCTTTAATTTCTTCATCACTTCTATCACTTTTCTCATTTTCACTGAAATCTGCCATATCACAAATATAAGTTTTCCACAAAAACGCAATTGCTTGTCTTTAATTTCTTCATCACTACTATCACTTTTCTCATTTTCACTGAAATCTGCCATACCACAAAAACGTAACAGATTACTATTGTACTAAATGAACCAATGTTGTTGTATTTACGTCAACTCTTTTGCAAATTAGGCACCAAACTGAACATGAAGTCTATAATCTGAATAAGTCGATAAGCCACGTCTGAACTGTTGAATAAGCATTTGCTACAGAGGTTTAAGAAAAACAGCAATTGCTTCAAAATTTTATTCATATCCAGATCTAGCAATTGCTTTTACTTATAGCATTTGCTAGTCAAGCAATTGCGTTTACTAAAAAGTAATTGCTTAATTTTTATTCATTAGGCTCATTGAGCGGAAACAACAATCTTGGAAAAAAAATAATAGATACAGAAAAGGAAAAATGTTATAATATCAAATTTACATTTCTTGAAACCCATAACGTCTGTGATCAAACTGTATTTGGCTTTTCCTTTTTCTAAGCTCTCAAAATTTTTGATTGATAAATTGTTAATTTTGCAACTATTGAACTTTTCAGTTTTTGCGAACCCTGTATAACAAAATCAAAGTTTTTTTAATGTAAATCCCATTTATTTAACAAGTATATACTTATGTACATCGATGGAAACACTGTATGTGTATTAATAGTTTTCTGTTAAACATATTTAATTAATTTTAAGAAACCTTTATGGACTGTTACTACCAGCATTGATTTATTATTTTATTTTGCCTCTCGAACAATAAATAAAATACTTCATTAATAAAAAATCTTTTATTTTGATCATCACCCTACATTAAACTAAAAGTTTGACACACGAAAATTATACTATTAATTTTTACAGTAAAACGTTTAAGCATATTTTTAAGAAATTTTTGGTTCTGACTCTTTGACTCTAGAAATAGATAAATTGGTATCTATTAGGTACAATTATTTTCTTGTAAATAAAAGACCAGTCAATGCTTTGAAGATAATCCTGTTCCTGGTTTTAACCCAGATTAAATATCTCCATGAAGACAGGTAATGATAAATTAAATGTTTATCTACAACCAGTTAATAATAGGCACATAAAACGACAACTCCTAATAGGCGTTGTTGAAAATAATCGTGATAGTATGCGTATACAGGGTGATCCACGACGGGTAGCAAGCGGCTGTATCTCAAAAACCATACATGCTACGACTTTGGGGTAAAAAAAAAGTTCCTAATTTTACCGCTAGGGTGCGTAATCGCTATGCTATGATACACAAATAACGGCCCAACAACGTAGGTCAGAAATTAAGTTTTTATATGCTCTGTGATATTCTCTATAAATTTGGTAATTTAATTTTTTGTAGTTACCATGGTAACAGCGTGGAGAAGAGTAGCGATTAAAAGTACTTAAAAGGCTGTAACTTCGGTCTGCGTTAACCGAATTTAACAACCTATGGCTTATTTTAAAGAACGTTTCATCCTGATTGAACGTTGATGTAAATATTATTAAAATTAAGGCGTAAGGTTGATAATAGAGGGCGCTTAAAAAAATATATTTCTAGCTTCGATTTAAAAAAAATTAAATGCAATCATCAAACCATTTTAACTTTATTCTATAGCTAACTAGTTAGTAAAGAGAACTGTAAAAACCGCAAGTCGTTTCATCTTGTCTATTAAAAGTTATCGCAAAAATAGTGGAACAGTGTAATTCGATTTGAGCTTTTAGCGATGTTTTGCAATTTTCCTTTTATTAAAACGTTGAAATCCTACAGGAATAGCTTTTTGGCTATTATTATTAGTCTGTAACATTTGTTTTTATTGCATTTTTAGACAAATAGCTAAATCATTAACAAAATATCATAATTTATTTTTTTTTAATGAAAACTATTGCTGCAGGATTTGAACGTTTTAATAAAAGGAAAATTGTAAAACATTGCTAAAAGCCGAAATAGAATTACACTCTTCCACTATTTTTGCGGTAACTTTTAAGAGGCAAGAGGAAACGACTTGGGGTTTTTGCAGTTCTCTTTACTAACTAGTTAGCTATAGAATATAGAGTTAAAATGGTTAGATGGTTGCATTCAAATTTATTAAGATATCGAAGCTAGAAATATATTTTTTAAGTGCCCTCTATTATCATCCTCACGTCGTAATTTTAATAATATTTACATCAATGTTCAATCAGGATGAAACGTTCTTTAAAATAAGCCAGAGTTTGTTAAATTCGGTTAACGCAAACCGAAGTCACAGCCTTTTAAGTACCTTTAGTCGTTACCCTTCCCCACGCTTTACCCATGGTAATTACAAAAAAATTGTTAATACAAAATTTATAGAGAGTATTACAGAGCGTATAGAAACTTAATTTCTGATCTGCATTTTATGGCATAACGACTACGTACCCTAGCGGTAAAAAAAATGGTGAATTTTTTGTTCAATTGTTTTTTCTATCATCTTTCTTAAGATAAAATGGACAGACCATGGAGTTCCCTATTTCCGTATAAATAATAAATTGCAAAAAATTGGTCTTCTAATTAGGAAAATTATTATACCCTTTCAATAAATGACATAATGATGTATTTGAGTGTCTGTGACAATGCGCTTGGCCTTGGTTAAAACCAACGTAATGTGATTTGTAAGACCAAAAGTCGAGATCGAACCAGTCATCGCCAAGCTTAAACCACAATACCTGGATTTATTGGGCCCTATATAGTATAAAATCAGTAAATAAAGTTCATCTTACATTTAAAAAAGGTATAATGGATTCTAATAAATAAAATAAATACTGTGTAAAATAGAATAATAAAATAAAAATAAGAACAGATCAAACAAAGTTGAAAGCGAAACTTCCTAAAAAAGAGATCGTAATGGGTGCTATATTTCGCACCTTTGCAAGAAAATTGTGAAGCAGTCGCAAAACATTGGTTGTTGTGAAGCGAAAAATATATCAGATTTTATATTCAAAAACGTACGATTTGAGTTGAGTTGACCATACCTATATACAACCTATTAAAAATGGCCTTGTATAAATAAGTCCCTTCGGCCACTGCAAACACAATCTTAATTTACCTTAAGGTGGGAGTATCAACATGCTTACCAACCTATAACCTATTTCGCGTATATTTATTTAATTTTTCTAGCTTTTACACAAAATTTAAATAAAATCATTATGGTCTTCATATTTTATAGGTAATAATTGACATATTAAATAAATATCAAGGAATTTCATTAAATATTTTAGGAGAATTGTATAGCGAAAAATATCGGGTAAGATTTTTTTTAACATTATTATGTCATTATTCTTTCACTATACAATTAAACAAAATTAGCAATAAAATGAATATATATTTTTGTTATATGTCAGATATTACCTAAATATTGTACCGACGATATTGATTTTATTTAAATGTTAGTTAATCTAATAATAAACTAAAAAAGGCAACACGAAATAGGTTATAGGTTGGCAATAGATGGAATGACGTTGAGAATGCCACCTTAAATGTCATATTTATTTTAATTTGGGTAATTACTTTGCTACTTTGTTCGATACTCAATGGAAACGTATCAACCTGCCTTAACACGAACACATTCATAGTTTACAGTAGTATACCATAAATAATAATACAAGAATAATGCCCTACAAATAAATATAACAGTTTTGGATTTTTTCCAGCGCAATTGCTACACAAAACGGGAAAAACGACACAACTTAAAATATAACGAGTAATAGATGTGTGGACTTCCATTGCCTTTAGTTTTTCATATCACAACGTTTCAACTGGTAAGTATCTCCAGTCGTCTTCAGATGAATATGTATGTCAGTATTCGCCTGAAGACGACTGGAGATACTTACCAGTTGAAACATTGTGATATGAAAAACTAAAGGCAATGGAAGTCCAAAACACATCTATTACTCAAGATACATCATTGTCTACAACCTTCAAACAAACATTAAAATATAATATTGTTTGAACAAAGACAAAATATTTATATAGTTATGAAGCCCATTATACAGGGTGATTCACGTTGAACAGCCTATTAGAAGATCTCGGACACTTTTATTTTAAGTAGAACACCCTGTATATTTAAGCTTTTTTGGATGCCATATTAAAGTAACTTGTTGGATAACCTACAGTGATCGGTCAAAAGTTCGCAACATATGGGAAAATTTTTTAGAAAGGGTGACTACTGGTACAGCGGAAAATTAAAAATAATTGTGAAATTGCAAAAAGTGAGGTTATGTTACGAGATATTCAAAAATTTATTTGACAAAGTTGTTTAAAGTATAATTCTAGATCCGTATGCAAAATTTCAAGATTTAATATAAAAAAATTGTAAATTACAAATTTCCAGTTTTTTTTTTAACTTTCAAAATGTCTATTCCAAACTAACTTTTAGTATAACCATAAAAAAAAATGGAAGTTAATCTAATTCATTAATAAAATCAATTTAAAAAAAATAGTATAAATAATTTAATTTAATAAATATCTCATTAATTGTTTTTTAAAAGTTGCCAATTTTTAAATTTTTCTGATATTTTTTGGAAGATTGTTATATTTTATTATTCCGTCATATTAAAGAGACTTTTTTCCGAAATTACTTTTTACTAGTATAATAATATAATAAATATGTTTATGTTGTCTTCTATAAACTTATTCTTCAATCCCCTGAAGCTGAGCTTGATAATTTATACGTCTGGTATGATCATGTAATGTCTTATTCTTCTGAATGTTACGTTTGATTTTTTTTTCTTTTAAAATAATAGAGTAAATTAGAATACAAAATTTTAATAAAATACCCTTCGGTTTATATAGATTAACAGTTGGTTCTAAATGTGGTAATTTGTGTATATATTTAATAACTTGATTTTGCAATTTTTGTAATGGTTTTAAGATTGATAAACAAGCAGATCCCCATACAGAAGCTAAGTATTCTAATTTTGATTATATTAATGAAAAATATACAGTGTGTCCATTTAGTGTGCCGGTGGACGATATATCGTAAACGGTCGACTTAAGGAATAAAACTTTTATACAAAAGTTGTACATGTTAATGTCGCGTACCTTTTAAAAATAATTTTAAATATACAGGTTGGACCAAAAATCCAGGGTGGGCCAGACATATCTTTTTTTAAATGGAACACCCTGTATATTTTTACATTTTTAAATTCCACATAAAATTATAATTATTTATTATTAAATGCATTATTAGTCTATACTTCATAGTTTCCGAGATATTGACTCTCGAAAAGTGACATTTTTGAAATTTGATAGCTTCTAACTTTCTAACAGTACGTCTTAGAGCAAAACGGCTTACATATCCCTTTCTTCAATTTTTATTATCTTCCCAAAAAAATCAACTTCCGGTTAAACCGGATGTAACTCGAAAGCAGGAAATATAGTTGTTCCGGTTTAACTGGAAGTTGATTTTTTTGGGAAGATAATAAAAATTGAAGATAGGGACATGTAGGCCGTTTTGCTCTAAGACGTACTGTTAGAAAGTTAGAAGCTGTCCAAGTTCAAAAATGTCACTTTTCGAGAGTCAATATCTCGGAAACTATGAAGTATAGACTAATAATGCATTAAAAAAAAAATTATAATCTTATGTGGAATTTAAAAATGTAAAAATATTCATATAAAAAAAGATATGTCTGGCCCACCCTGGATTTTTGGTCCAACCTGTATATTTAAAATTATTTTTAAAAGGTGCGCGACATTAACATGTACAACTTTTGTATAAAAGTTTTATTCCTTAAGTCGACCGTTTACGATAATCGTCCACCGGCACACTAAATGGACACCCTGTATATATATTTTTTTTAAGTATTTCAAAGGAATGAAATATCTAGCTCTGTACAAAACAGATACTAAAATAGATATCGAGTTGATAATATACTGGATATGGCCTTCCCAATTTATATTTTCGTCTAAAACTAATCCTAAAAGTTTTGTCGTTTTTAAATATTTTCATTATTAAATGTTAAGGGGTTAATGATGAAATTGATTTTAATTTTAGTTATAAACATAAAAGAAGATTTTGTAAAATTTAACGTAAGTTTATTTGATTGAAGCCAAGAAAGAAGTATTTATAAATCATTATTAATATCAAAATACATTTCTACAAAAGTTTCAGCAAAATAAATAATTCTTGTATCATCTGCAAATAGCTTTATATTGCCCTTTAAGTCAATTTGGAAACGGAATGTAATTTAAGAATAATATTGGACCTAATATTGATTCTTGTGCACCAAAAGATAAAAAAAGATAGAAACTCGAACATTATTAGAGACTTTTTGCACCTCTTAAATTAATATTAGTTTTTACCTCCGTTATGGTTAACTTTATTAAACATAACGAGTAGCGTCACTGTTAAAACCAGAGATTTTGCAGCGCCTATACGTTCTGTCTGTAGTTATTAATTTGGCGCCGGCGCACCCAAACAAAATAAAATACCTAACCTAACAATAATTTGATTAAGTTGTATATTTTAATGTAAAGCTACTATTGCTTTGGATTTTAATCAATTGCTTATCACAATTTTAATTCATAGCAATGATGCTTCATAACTTTTGTATGTTCCGGCAACCATGCAGTTTAAGCATAACCATAAGGATAACGATAAGCTCTTCCTTATCCTTCCGTAACTAACGGAGTCCGTTCTGGTTATTAACCATAGCGGATCACGTTTCTGACATTGCGCATGCTCAGAATAACGATAACCACAAAATAATGACGAATTAAGAGGTGCAAAAAGTCTCTATTATTGCGTTAAGAAGTGATTTTCATGGATGCAATACCATAAACTAAATATACAAACTAAAACAGGGCAAAACTTCAATTTTCTTATAATTGCATACCACTTAATGTTAAGGATCTTAGTATAACTTGATTTAAGATCATTACTAAACGCATGATTAAAAAGAGTGAGAGGATAATTTAAAAAGAAAATACATTGCAACAGATTAAAGCCAAATTCTATTTTTATCAGTATTTTTATCATTAATTATCTAATGCCAATTTTCTAAACAATATATATTTTTTATAATTTTTCCGCCAAACGAGTAGTCAGTCAAGTGACAAAAATGTCATGTAGGTTACCCATTAGCCCCCCATACACCAACATATAAGTTGGACCGATTTGATCCGTTCGGTTTGGTCTGCGAACTAGGCCCGGCACGTACCAAAACTCTCGTCATTTTTGGGCAGCCGAATTTGGCTCGTCGACTTTAAAAAATGACTTTGACTTTCTGACATTTGTTAAGTATGGTTATATGCCTTATTATTCAAATTTTTGGTCATGTAAGCTTTGCATTTTACTTGCCACAAACATGGATAACTTTGGTAAATGTTAATAAATTCCCTCATAAACTCTTTTGATAAGTATGGTGAATCGGCAGACATTATTTGTTATTATTATTATTTTAATTTAACCTCAAACCAAGTTGGATGACGTTTAATGATGATAACAAATTAACCTAGCTAATCTATTGACGGGTTAAAACCGGCTGATTTCATCCGTGGCAGATATTACACGGCCCGAGGAAGCTCGGCTCGCCACATACACGTAAAGTTTTATCGGCGTATTTGGCTCGTGCCATAGCAAATTCGTTAAGTTATCCGCTGGTGTATGGGGGGCTAATCCCTTAAGGTGGGAGTATCAACATGCTTGCCAACCTATAACCTATTTCGCGTAGAATTATTTATGTTTTCTAGATTTTATAAAAAATTTAAAGAAAATCAGTATCGACTTGATATTCTATAGGTATTAATTGACATATTTAATAAATATCAAGGAATTTCATAACTTATTTTAGAATTGTATAGCGAAAAATATCGGGTAAGATTTTTTTTAACATTATTATGTCATTGTCACTAATTGTTCTTTCACTATACAATTCTCCCAAAATTAGCAATGAAATAAATTGATATTTTTGTAATATATCAGATACTACCTAAATAATGTACCGACGATATTGATTTTCTTTAAATGTTAGTTATTAAAATAATAAACTCAAAAAATCAACGCGAAATAGGTTATAGGTCGGCAATAGATTGAATGACGTTGAGAATTCAACCTTAATAAAAATATATCTCATAAGTGGACGACTTTATGCCGGTTACTGCATATTTTTTAAAATAAATTAAATTTCCTATATGTATTGTAAAAAAATCGTGTGATATACCGAGATTCATCAAAAATGAGTAGGAGTAAATATAAAATAAAATTACAACTGAGTATTTTAGTAACCGTCATATTTAAAAAAAATGTCAAATTTCTGATGTAGGAATTTGTACTTTTGAAATGTTTCTACGTATAAATAAAAATACTTTGAAAAGATTTGAAATAATCGCAAAGAAACGTTATCTGGGCTTAGCACCTTAATTATAACTTTTTTCTTACTAAATATGTGGATGTTCTGCAACGAACTACTTACTGTACGACACCTCAAATCGTAAAAAAATACCTTAAACTCTCTAAAATTACGAGATACTTTGAAAATTACACCAGTTTAGTCATTTTGTACTCGCTCCTACAAACTCTTTCTATAGGCATTTCTGGATGTTTTTTCTTTTGATGCTTCTGCATTGTGGTTCGGTCGTGATAGGCGTTACCACACAGCATGCATTGGAAAGGTTTCTCTCCTATAAAAAAAAATAAAAAACTGTAATTTTTTATAACTTTTTCATCAAAATCTTAAAAATCAGCAATATTATCGATGGATAGATGGATTAATGAATATTCCAATACAACATGTGTAAATAGGTAAACATTGCGAAAAATATTAGACGCACCCCCCTCTTAAGACAGTCACAGTTGTGCAATATACTACCTATATAAGTACCCATTTTTAAATTGCAAATATTTTAAAATTGATACAATATTTTCAAATCGTTTATGTAAACCTCTAGCCCTCCTTTCCCTTATACCCGCCACTGGAAGTAACCCTGGCAAAAGCTTGTTTTGTTTTAACTAAAAACTAAATAATTGTATCATTCACCCCCTTACAATTTAATAATGAGAATATTAAATATTCACAAACCATTCAGTATATTTAACCTTTTCGTAAAACAAAGCGTTTTGACGGAAGACAATGACATTTGACATTACCAGCTGATCTGGTTTCGTCGTTAAAGTTCCCAGATCAGCAGTGGGCCGTAGCAAGCGCACGCGTCATGTTGTGTCATTATTTTCTTCCGATTTTGGTGTTTTTTAAGTGTTTCTGTAGCTGTTTTTTGTGTAGTGTGTGTTTTAAACATTTTATGTTTGGATTTTATATACCGTGCGAGCAAAAATTATTTTCATCAAAGAGGGCTTGGTTTAGATCACAATGATACGGGGACGATATATCTAACCAAATCCAGGTTAAAATTTTATCAAATTCATATTATGACATGATATGCCAAACTAATGAGTAATAAAATAAGTAGACAAATACAAATTTATTTTTGTTGTTTACAAAATTAACAAAGTAAGAATATACAGAAAGAAAAAGAAAAATAATCACATAAATTGCTGAAATTGGCTCCAAGCATAAATTCACACGTCTCTTCATATTTTCGAAAGTGTTGACCAGCATCTCTGGAGAAATGTTACCACATTCTTGGATAATCTTTTCTTGTAATTTTTCTAAATTTGCAAATAGTGTTCTTTAAATGAGGAAAAACGAAGTAATCCATAACCGTTAAACAAGGTGATCTAGGTGGGAATTCAATGTCTGATCGAAGACTGATCAATCTGTCGTCGAAAAAATTGCGTTAGTAGTTAATAGTTTCGTCGCCTGTATGGGCGGTTGCACCGTCCTGTTGAAAATATCCGAAACGTAGTTCGTCGTCAAGTAATAAGTAATTGCTCCAAAAATGGATGGGGATTTTCACTACTCCACATGCGTGTATTCTGAGAATTCACATAACCGGAGAGGTGGAACCAGGCTTCATCCGAAAAAAATGTCAGGTCTAATAAATCATTTCTTTCCAATTAATTTTGGGTAAACCATTGAGAGTAATTCCTGCGTCTTTCAAAATCTGCGGCTTGTATTTCTTGGAATACTTCCACTTTATAAGGAAATAAATTTAGCTGCTTCTTAAGAATAGTCCTGCATGTTCATGTTCCATAAGATCTTCCCACTTCTTGGGACAGGCGTCTTATACAATTTGTTGGCGTATTTTGCATTATTTCACGAACGTTTGCAACAAGTTCTTCTCTTCTTACAGATGGTCTTCCTGCTCCTTTTTTGTTTTGTATAGAACCTGTTTCCCTAAACACAGCCACGGTTCTTTTCAGGCAATGATAGAAATCCCCAGCAATAAGAGCAACGTTAGGAAACAAGCCGATCCCTATGCAGAAGCTAAGTGTAATTTTGAATATATTAATGAAAAAAATATATATTTTTTAAGTATTTCAAAGGAATGAAATATCTAGCTCTGCACAAAACGAAGGAAGAAGGTGTTAACTATTGATAATTGCGCCGGAAGGGGTTAACGGCTAGCTGCTAATGCATCTGTCACCACAAAAAGTGATAAAATCTGATCCATAATTTTAAAATTACTTTTATTGCCCGTGTATTGTCTCAATTTGATTTTGATTTTAGTTTAAACAGAAAAGGCTTCGACGACATTACTTTAACCCTTGATATCTCAAAATTATGTAACAGTGACTTTTATGCACTAATAGCTTCAATTATCAAACTATACAAGTAAAAAAGTCGCTTTTATGTGACAGAATAATTAAATACATCAATCTTTCAGAAAATTTCAGAAGAATTAAAAAATTCCTTTTTTTTTTTAATGTTTTTTGCTTTCTTTGGTTATTATTTTCTATATTATTTTGCCATTTTCCATATAATGAACTACAATAGTTAGTTTGGAACAAAGGCATTTTAAAGTTGCGTAATATTAATTATATTTTTACCTGTATGTGTGCGCATATGTATTTCCATAACATGTTGGAATGGAAATGATTTATCGCAAATTCCGCACTTGAATGGCATTTTTCCAGTATGCTGAAACGTGTGGACCTGAAAAAAAAATGTTTAAAATTCGCTCATTCTAAGTGGCATTTCTTATGACACTAATAAGGACAGAACCAGTAATTAAATTAATTCTCAATAACAAAATAACAACAGTTATAGTAGTGCCTTTACAACCTTCTTTACCTATCAAAAAGGTTATGGTAGTAAACCAGCTGAAGATGTGAGGGTCTTTTTTTAGGTAAGCAAGATTTTGATTTACACCCAAAGTAAAGGTTTTAACAAGAATTGGACAAAGCACTAAGCTTCTACACCCATGCTAATACTTTGTATCCTTTTTGGAAAATAAACAGCTTGACGCATATTGAAGTATCTTAGAGTTAAGTACATTTTACCTATTTATTTAACGGTTGGTAACAAATACATGTATATATAAAATGCAAAATGCTTTAAGTCCTCAAAGTGGTACTTTTGTAAGCACAAAACAAGCTCAAGATATGCCCAACAAATATAAAATATTGCATATACTGAGTGACGGGTACCGACCTTAAGATGCGCCGTCTGCTTAAATGATTTCCCGCACAAGTCACACGAAAACGGTCGCTCTCCAGTGTGGATTCTAAAGTGAACTTTCAGTTGAGTTTGAGTCCGGGCTGTTTTCCCACATATCTCACACCTAAAGAAAAGAAAAACAATGGTTACTTTCCGTTTGTGTCTTTTAAACAGCAAAATAATAATAAAATACATTATTATAAAAAATAACTTTTCCGTAAAATTAAAAAAACTTTTTCATTTTTAAAGAAATTTACCTATATCTAGCCATTTCCATATCTTCATGTTTCCTATGATGCGTTTTTAACTCGCTCTCGAATGGAAACCGTTTACCACAGACATCACAGGTATGTTTGTTGTGTTTGTTTTCCATGTGAACATCCAGTTGTTCCTAAACAAATAAATATGGTTAAAAAAATTGTTAAAAGTGTAATTGGGTTTTATTATTATTAACAAGAGCGAAAGACCGCGAATGGGCTTTCTCCAAAATTTAATTTTGACTCTGCCGCACAAAGATAAAAATCTCGAAAAAAAATTAAGTTTTCTTCACGGGCCAAGTTCTTGATTAAGAAATTGTAAAGTATTTTTTACAATAAATGGTTGACTCCGTTTAACTACCTGGGACGTTTTGCAAGAGCTCGGCCACAAAAATGCAAATAAACTGTCGGTCAGGGTCGGATTATAATTTGTAATTATAGCAGGTAATATTTAACTATCTTGTGCTTGTGATAACATCTTTAATTTTTCACATTTAATATATGTATTATTAATAACGAATTAAATATCTAAAGTCCTACCCTGTAGTGTATTTGCTAGTTGATTGTATATAACAATGGGATTAAACCGGTAGTTTTATTGCAGTCAATAAGTCGATACCATTTAGGGTGAAAAATACTTTAACAGTTAACTGTCAATTTATTTTCACGTGTAAACAGCTAAAATGTGTATCAGGTTCTTGCTCCAATTTAAAAAAAATGAAATTTGTTCTCATTTTTTGAGCAAGTTGGGGGAAAAGGTAGTAGTTTCTGGTGTTTTTAGTGGCTGCCAAACTATCAGATTTTGGGGTTAGAAATTCGTTTTTAATGTTTTGTTTCTAAAATTTGTTTAAAAGTGATTCGTCCGCGTCGTCGTGTTTTTAGCTCGAAAAGCAAGAGAACAAGTCAATTAAACTTATTTTATCAAATCGAAAATAAAAACAAACAAAACAGCAATATCGATGTTACCGCGTACCTGACCTCATGTCAAATATTAGCTGGTAACATTGTATTGATTTTAACAATTTTCCAAAAACTACGTACGTGTAAAACAACCTTTTCAAGCACAATTTCTTGTTCAAGAATTTGAAAAAGTTTTTGGGCAATAACTTGGCATGTGGGTTACGAGGTTTAAAACTTTGTTACAACATAACGGGATCCATAACCTACCCTGGTATCACACATAAAAGAGCATATCTTGCACTTAAATTCCTTAAACTCAGGATGTCTTCTAATATGCCTGCCGTACCCATACTTTGTTTTAAATATTTCTCCACAAAATTCACATTGCAGGTTGACCGGTTTGGGTGGCTAAAAAAGTTTCGTTATTAAAATATACATTCACAAAGGTATTGTGACGACACAGATAAGTGATAGCCGCCGCTTGTTGCTGTACTTTCTATGTATTTTCCAAAATGGCAGAAATCACACTGGCCTGGTGTGATCTTATTTATCCCATTGGAATCATAGCGGCTCGACACCTGTAGGTTTTGACATTGCTGATTCAAATGCCATACAAAATTTATTAAAACATGACATGAAAATCTTTGAATTATGGATGTGTAGTTATAAATTACCATTAAATTAAGAGAAACACTTTAGTCTAATCAATTTATTCCTTAAATGTTCTGCTATTGCGTAGATAAAAAATTAAATTTAAATATAACTAATTTGTGTTGGGCTACATGCTTGGTGAAACTGTTGTTCCATTACACAGGAAGTAAAAATAACTATTTGTTATGTTTCACAAACTTATTCAGGTTCAAAGGGGTTCAAGAAGATACTAAATTCTGCGTGACATTAGAAAGATATTTATATCTTATAATGGTAGTTGTAAATATGTCATAAAACTGGTGGGTTTAAAGTACACATGCATATTTTGTCCTAAATTAGTGTGCTATTAAGAATTAATTAGGGAAGCTCCTGCAGGTAGTTCGGTTTAATTATTAACAACATTACATTTGTTTTTATGGCTTTTTTGATAGCTATTGTTTCTAATAGGTTTAGTTTTCTGCTTTTATTGTAGGGGTTTTATGTTGTTAGAGATTGAGTGATTGTCTTTTATGCAGTGATCGGCTAACCCTGTTTTATTTTGTTTTTTTGATAATAGATGTCTGGCTGGGTATCAAAGTTTCTACCTGTTTGTCCAATGTAGATAGCCTCGCAGTTATCGCATGGTATTTCCTAGACCCAACTTTGTGAAAAATTGTTTTTAGCTTCTATTTTAGCATTGGATATGTATTTATGTAAGTTGTTTTTATTGACTTGTATAGGAATGATATTAACGTTTTTAAGTTTTTTGGGGATTTTTTTGCTTGTGTTTCCTATATATCTGATTGAGCAGTAATTTTGGTTTATTGGAGCGGTTCTTTGTAGAGAAGTTTTTGTGTGTTTTGTCTTTGTTTTTTCCTTATTATTTGGTCTATGATTTTTGTTGGGTTGTTTATGGCTATTGTTTTCATCATATCTAATTTTTTTTTTATATTCGATGTCTGACAGAGGAATGTTAACTAGTCGATTTACCATATTATTGAATGCAGCTAGTTTTGTTTGTTAGGGGTGTTTTTGAATCTGCGGGTATGACTATATCTGTGGTAGTTGGTTTTCTGGAAATTGTAGTTAATTTAAGAAGATTTAGAAATTGGTGTATGTGTCGGTCCGTACCGGTCCAAACACAAAACACACCGTCGACATACCTACGCCAAAAATGTATATTTTTAATGAAAGGATTTTTTTTTGCTAAATAGTTTGTTTTCGAAATATGCCTAAAAGTGGAATGAATTTAAATAAACTGCAGAAGATGGATTTCCAGTTTGTCAAAAAATGTAATTACAACAGTAATTATTAAATATACATTGAAACTTACAGGTTTGGGCAATGGTTTACCATCTGCATCCACATTTGTATGCATTATGCGGATATGCCTTTGTAACATGAATTTTGTAGTATAAGCTAAAAATACAAATCGTAATTAGTATAATTGGTATGGTTGTAAAAAAAGCGTTGAAGTAGTAGGCCTATGGAATGTGTGATGACACGACAAAATATACGACCAATCGCAGCTCTCATTTTAATGTTGTACGCCTTTTTTATGAATACAACTGTACTTTATAGTACAGACAACAAATTGGATTTTTAAAACAATATGTAACAACTAGCCCTATGATGCAATATCATAAAGCCAGTTATGCCACTTAAACTTTAATAGTTCATAAGAAAATTGGGGTTTGTTATTATAAAAGGGATATAAAATAAGGTATAATACAACGATGATTAAGCAAAGATAGACCACAGACCACGCATTTCATTCATAAAACTACTTTTAGCTAACATCCCATTGTTATTGACTATTCGGAATAATATACCTACTGTTTGAGTGTCAAGTATTATATATTAATATAATACATATTATATTATTATTATTATTATTCCAGAAGCAACAGGCGGCACAGCCGATACGTTGCACGATTTTAATGAACGTTTGTTTTGTTTTAATGAGTTATCACAGAGAGTCTAGTCTGTTTTTGAAACTGTTCTTTGACACTGCTGTCACTACTTCTTCCAGGAGACTGTTCCAGTTACGCACTACCCTGTTAGTTAAAAAGTTTCGTCTGGGGAGACGATTGCACCTCTCACTCGAAAGTTTATGACTGTTGCCACGTAGATGTTCGTTGTGGTTGTAGTGAAATATGTTTAGGGGCACCGAGTAATGATTATAGACAATTTTATAGGTCTCGATAAGATCCCCTCTATTCCGTCGTTGGCTCAGAGTAGTCAGTTTTAGCCTCAACAGACGTTCCTCATATGGTAGATGTCTAAGGGTAAATGGTAGTTTTGTGGCGCGTCTTTGCACCCTCTCTAAAGCCTCGACATCCTTAGCAAAGTATGGTGACCACGCAACAACAGCATGTTCCAGAACTATATTTTTTTTTGTGAATGGTTATTATATACAGTGTCACCAGTAAAGTCCGCATCATATGGGATTTTTTTTTATTAATAGCTTTATTCAAAATTTGACTTTAGCATCAAGTTCTGCTTCGATCGAGATGAAAATTAAGCAAAAAATAGTAGTCACGTGATTCGCATTATCTGTCAAATATAAATTTTTTCCAAAAAATAATTCAAAAATGGGGTTATTTCTGAAAATATTGAAAAAAGTTATTAGAAAAAGTTTTTTTAAATGCAGTTTCTAGCCCACATGCAAAATTTCAGTGGCATAAGATAGTTTTAATTTTTTACCTATATTTTGTAAATTGCACCACTTTTGCAAAATAAGAGTCAACGCAACCTAATAAAACTTCTTAGTTTTGACAATGCTTTATTTCAGATACATTTTTTTTAAAGTAGCGTTATATTATTAAATCTGTGTTTTTCTACAAAATCAAAATTGGGCTATTAAAATTTAGTCGCATGTGATGCAAAGTTTATTTGTTTTTGACCCTGTATCAAGTAACTTCATAAAATAAGTATTTTTGAAAACGTAGTTTGTGTCTGAAAGTAACACACCTTAATATTAAGACAAAAAAGAACACAGTGTCTTCAGTAAAGTGTTCATCAAGTGGAAAATATTATTTTTTTACTTTCAGGCACACACTACGTTTTCAAAAATACTTATTTTATGAAGTTACCTCATACAGGGTCAAAAACAAATAAAATTTGCATCACATGCGACCAAATTTTAATAGCCCAATTTTGATGATTTGATGTAGAAAAACACACATTTAATAATATAACGCTACTTTAAAGAAAATGTATCTGAAATAAAGCATTGTCAAAACTAAGAAGTTTTATGTAGGTTGCGTTGAGTCTTATTTTGCAAAAGTGGTGCAATTTACAAAATATAGGTAAAAAATCAAAATTATCTTATGCAGCTGAAATTTTGCATGTGGGCTAGAAACTGCATTTAAAAAAACTTTTTCTAATAACTTTTTTCGATATTTTCAGAAATAACCCCGCTTTTGAATTATTTTTTGGAAGAAATTAAAATTTGACAGATAATGCGAATCACCTGACTACTATTTTTTTGCTTAATCTCATCTCGATCGAAGCAGAACTTGATGCCAAAGTCAAATTTTGAATAAAGCTATTAATAAAAAAAAATCCCATATGATGCGGACTTTACTGGTGACACTGTATATATATTTTTTTTAATAACTTCGAATAGTTACCAAACATGGTTTTTATTATTTGTGAATTTATATTTTGTATATTTGGTGTTATATTCACTGTAATAAACTTTTTTAAGTTGGTTGAGAATAATAAATAAAAATTTAAATTGTTGATTGGATGTCAGCCAACAGCTTTTCTTGAAACCGGCATTAAGCGCCGCCATAGCACTGGTAAATTTCCAATAGTTACAGATTAAATCAATTTAAGCTCAAATAAAACAAAAAACTGGTAATTCTTGAAGTCATGGCAACACAGTATTATTCTAGATTAAAAATTGCTATATATTTTTACGTCGTTTCGTTGTGGAACTCGTGAGGAACCTAGTGGATCTTTGCATTTGACGTCTTGTCGGCTTGTTATGATAAAGATAATGAGCTGTCTATCCTTGCTGTCGTCGTTAGTATAATAGAGAGGCCCAATGTATGTTATTTCCGAAATAAAATTATAAGGTAGAAATGCTGCCTACATAATTTTAAAATTAAAAAGTAATGGTTACTAGAGTACTGCAATACAACTGGAATTATATTTTTTCATGAGAATTTATCTTTTTGACATAGTTGAGAGTACGATATAAAAATTGCAGATTATTTGTTAAGGAAATTAATATAGTGTGTACCGGGTGGTCAAATAAGCGAGGACGTCGGCTTTATCTCGGAAACCATTAATCGTACAACTTTCGGAAAGATTTTTTTATGAGTAAAGTGGTCAAGAGAAATTGCTGGAAATTACTTTTAAGTTCCTCATTTCGCCGCAAGGGGGCACAATTAAAAATTGTTTTTTTAAATTCTAAATTTCTCCGAAAATTCCCATATTAAGGTATAACTCTGATTACATCATTGGAAAGCTTAGACAATTCTGCATCATTTTGGTTTAAGGCTCATTGGCGTACCGACCTTGATAAGAGTAGGAGAAGCTATTGAAAGTGTAAACATTAAAATCGCTGTAACTTTCAAACGACTTATCCGATTTTACTAAATTTAAGCTTGTTTGGAAGGGGAAAATAAGTATCTTTAATTGCCGTATCCAACAGTACACGATAGTGTTTAATAAAATTGCTAGAGGGCGCAATTTGTAAGAATAACAGTTTTTTCGATTTTATCCCGAAAATTCAATTCATATGATATAACTATGACATCATAATCGAAAAGTAGATGAAATTTGCAAGCAAAAATGTGAAGACCGCAGTTCGATATCTTTGCTCGTTTCAGAGTTATTGCCAAAACAATAATTTTTAATACAAATTGCTCCCTCTAGCAATTTTATTAGAAACTATCTTGTACCATTGGATACGACAATTGAAGGTACTTACCTTTTTCTTCCAAACAAGCTTAAATTTAGTAAAATCGGTTAAGTCGTTTGGAAGTTACAGCGATTTTAATGTTTACACTTTCACTTGATAAGAGTGGCAGAAGCTATTGAAAGTGTAAGCATTAAAATCGCTGTAACTTCTAAACGACTTATCCGATTTTACTAAATTTAAGCTTGTTTGGAAGTACCTTCAATTGTCGTATCTAATGGTACACGATAGTTTCTAATAAAACTGCTAGAGGGCGCAATTTGTATTAAAAATTATTGTTTTGGCAATAACTCTGAAACGAACAAAGATATCGAACTGCGGTCTTCACATCTTTTCTGGCAAATTTCATCTACTTTTCGATTATGATGTCATAGTTATACTGTATCACTTGAATTTTCGGGATAAAATCGAAAAAACTGTTATTATTACAAATTGCGCCCTCTAGCAATTTTATTAAACACTATCGTGTACTGTTGGATGCGGCAATTGAAGATACTTATTTTCCCCTTCCAAACAAGCCTAAATTTAGTAAAATCGGATAAGTCGTTTAGAAGTTACAGCGATTTTAATGTTTACACTTTCAATAGCTTCTCCCACTCTTATCAAGGTCGGTACGCCAATGAGCCTTAAACCAAAATGATGCAGAATTGTCTAAGCTTTCCAATGATGTAATCAGAGTTATACCTTAATATTTGAATTTTCGGAGAAATTTAGAATTAAAAAAAAACAATTTTTAATTGTGCCCCCTTGCGGCGAAATGAGGATTTTAAAAGTAATTTTCAGCAATTTCTTTTGACCACTTTACTTATAAAAAAATCCTTCCGAAAGTTGTACGATTAATGATTTCCGAGATAAAGCCGACGTCCTGGCTTATTTGACCACGCGGTACATACGGGGATAGAGTTTGGGAGAGAAAAAACTTTTTTATTAGTGGATAGAAGAAAAAGTAATTCTTTATAAAAACGTTTGCTTATGCTGAAACTACAATTTCAATATCACATTTGCAATTTCTATACAGAGTTCGTTAGAAACAACATTTTTAGTTTTTTGGATTTCGTTTAAAATAAATTTACGTAACAACTATTGTTGCTTTCTTACTTCGAATATAATTCTATATCTGGAAGAGTAACGATTTTGTCGTAAGAAAACCATTTTTCTTTGCCTACTTTTGAAGTATTTTTATTATTACACGATCATATTTCTTCAATTCATTCCATTATAAATTATAAAACGTTTATTAAAACGTGGTACCACCGAGTGAGCGCATAGTTCAACGCGACATCTGAATTCCCGATAACAGTTCCTAACTTGCTGTATTGGGATATTTGCAATAACTACTCTTACTTTTTCTTTCAAAAAAACTAAGTTATTATCAAAATTGGTTTTATACACATCTTGCTTCAGATATAAATAATATAAATGAAAGTCGATAATTGTGAGATCGGGACTCCTACATGCCAACTGATTTGGACCATAGGTACCTTCCAATCCATTTGTTCCCAAAGTGATGATTTAGCTAATCCTCAAAAGGAATTGAAAAAAAATCCAAAAAACAAAAACAGTTGTTTCTGACGAACCCGGTATAGTAATCGAAAATCTAATAGTTGAAATTGTAGATTCAACTAGCAAAATTTATTTAATAAATCAAGGAATTGACAAAAAAAGATCCAAAAAACTAAAAATGTTGTTTGTGATGAACCCTATATAGTAATCGCAAATCTGATATTCAAAATTGTAGTTTCAGCACAAGCAGACGTTTTTTATAAAGAATGACTTTTCCCTCTATATCTACTAATAAAAAAGTTTTTCCTATTCCAAACTCTATCCGTGGACACACTGTATAGATGATAATACCATTTCCACAGGATGAACACAAGAACCGCTTGCCAAAATGCATCTTGAAGTGCCGCACCAAGCTTGTTTTGTACGTGAACGTCTTTCCACACTTATTGCAAGAGTAATTTTTTTCTTTAAGATGACTTAGCATATGCTTATTCTAAAAAAAAATTCAAAAATTTTTATTGAATTTTCTGCCTTATAACATGTTTACCTTTTTATAATTCCTAGTAAACTTTTTTCCACATATCTTACAAGCCAAAGATTTATCATGATCGTACTTGGAATTATGAATATCATACTCTTCTTCTGTTTTAAAAAACAACCTACAAGGTCTACAAACGTGGCTCTTGTTCGAGTGTAATCCTAAATGGAACAACGGTACATGTTTTGTAAATGTTCTCAGGCACAAAATACACTGTAAATCTTGTAGATGATCTTGCTCATAATGTTCTATAACTAGATCGATTTCGCCAAGCTTTTTATGACATAACTGACAAGTGAACGCTCCATCATATTGGGTTTCTTTGAGAACTTTTTGGGATAGCTGGGTGGTAACAGAGGGTATTATTGCAGTGTCAGCTTCTGTAAATAAAAATAATAATTGTAAGGAAAAAAATAATGCATGAATAATGTAAAGAAGAACCTTATTGGGGTTACAAAGAATGGGCAGGCACTACTAGCCAGGTACAAAAAGGAGAGAGCAAACAACCATCGCGCTCGCGCTCGTTTTACTTTAGACTCCTAAGCGCAAAATTCACCTAAATTTTGAGTTTCTAAATCAATACGTATTTTAGTTTTTAACACGCTTTTATTATTAAAGTCGCCACAGTGGTTCTTTTCCCGTGCGTCATCACTTTTACGTCATCAAAATCGTATGAATCAAATCAAAATTACGAGACGAAAAAAGTCAAAACTAAGTTAAGTTCATAAAATGGACGTGCCTGCCTACCGTTTGACGTACCTACATAATATCCCGAAAAATTATTATTTATTTTAAGTTTTGCCCGGCATTCTCTATTATCTAAAAGAAATTGACAAACAAATGTTAATACATTTAATACTATTTTTAAAGCTTAAAATCTAGAAAAGTTTGGTGTTTTATTGACTATTAAAATCGCAAAAGTCAAATTTTTAACATCCTTTCGTTTAAGGGAATTTAGCCACTGCCGTAAACTTTTCAAAGAACTTTCACGGTTAGAATATTTAAAATAAATAAATTAGGTATTATAAAAATCCATAAATACTTACGCCAAAACAGATGGTGGGTATAATTAGCTCTAAAAAGAACTATTTTTAGAAAAAGGAACAGTTTTAAGGCACACAGATTTACAAAATACGAATTAGATTGGCAGATCAAAATAACGTTGACAATGACGTTCTAAAATACAACGGTTGTCAACTAAACAAATAAAGAAAGTAATTAACTGACGTTTATAGTTTTATTCTTGTCTAGCACATTATATTATTGCGGAATCTTGGAGACGTTCTTTTATGCTTTTATTCAAACTTGTTACTGTAATAAACAAGGATGCAGAGTTATTAACCACGTTGAATCCTGATCGTTGATTAATGACGCACGGGCAAAGATCCACTGTGGCGACTTTAGCTTCCACTGTATGTTTGTTTGTAATCGACTTCTTTGAACCCGATTTTGACCCACTTTAAACGGTCAGATTTAATTTAAATTTTGTACTTATCAAGAACCACTGACAATACAATAATTTGATAAGTTTATCTCATTATCCTGATCAGGATCGCCGGAATTAAATAATTTCCTTACAGATCCTCTTTATGAGAGTGAGAGAGCTCACCGTATGCGCATGCGTACTATTTTCCTACTTTCCGGCTCGAGCACTCGGCTTAATAGTGTTGGTACATTAACATTCTTTCGCTATCAGTTGGTCCGTTGGCCGAGCGGGTGTGTGCAGTGGCGGCTCGTGACTAGTGAGTCAGGGGGGGGGGGGCGGCTTTAAATTAAAAAAAATTAACATGTCTATTATTTTCGAAAGTACGTGTCTGTTTTTTCTAACTTTCTCGTTGTGAATTTTAATTTCATCAACATAAGCATTAAACAAGTTAAAATATTACTTTGTTCTAACATCTCAAAACTTATCACATTATAACAATGTTTTGCACTATTTTCATGTTTTTCATTTTCTCTGAAAGATGTTTTAAGTCCTGCACCCCATTTATAGTCCAATTATCATCCCCGTCAAAAAGAAGACACACGAAACAAAAAAAAGTAATTTTTGTCCTCACAACCGCATATCCAGGATTTTTTATTATATATTTATTTGTCAAACTTACGCGTAAACTGTGCCTTACTTTTACATTTTGATTGCACTTGTAGGTACTATAGCAGGTATTCAATATTGGTAGTGGAGTGGCCGCCCTGTATTTTTTAAATCACGTTTTTCAATTAAGCTCAGAGAACTACTAAACACAAGCTTCTGTAAATCAATGACCTTCATATTAGACGAAATTTTCCAACTTTATAATGTAACTAATAAATAACTCAAAACAAATAAACAAAACGTCAACGGCATCGACAGGTCGCATCGCGATTCGCGAACAGCTGTTGGGCGCGGAAAATTGGAGCTCGTCCGTGGCCGCTCGTTGTGCGATGTGTAGGTCACGTCAGGCCTCCGTAGTCGCGTTGAATCGGGACGGGATAATCGATAGCCCGCGCTTAGTAACCTTGAGAGCGCGCAACTCGCTTGTCTAGAATTATTATGCCCGCGCTTAGTATAACCTACCCGCTGCAATAGGCCTATGTTTGGTTTGAATTATTTTAATTGATTGCTTACATACATTGCGTTATTGGTTTTTTAAGTGAAGTATTTTTGGATTCTGTTTGAAATAATTGCAGGGAGGGCGGCGCCCCAGAGCCCTTCATTAACCAGCCGCCACTGGGTTTGTGGATCCAATGCTTGGAATCTAACCATTTAAAAAAAAAACGGATCCACTGCTTTAAATCTAGCCATTTCAAAAAGTCATTGTTAAATTAGTGACAGTATTCCTAGTATTCCATCTCTACTCCGGACCTCTCTATGACTATCTCAACTCAAAAAATTTTTTTTTCTTAACAATAACTCAAAGGTATGTGTGCAGGGCAAGAGCAAGGGAATCATGTAGACCATTATTTAGAGAAAACAAATTATTGACACTTACATGTATTTATATTTTAGAGACGGTCTGCTTAATGTATAAAAAACTGAAAAGCCAAGATGGTGTAAGGGTAAATTACTACAAAACTAGACAAGTTGAAGTTCTGCCCTTGCCCATACCTCATACTGCTCTGGTAAAGAAATCTATCTTTTATAATGGTAGAAAGGTGTTCAACTTCAACCACTTACCAGCTGGTATTAGATCGCTGGGAACCCTTAAAAAATTTAAATCGGCTGTGAAAGCGTTTTTGCTGGAAAAAGCCTACTATACAGTGACCGAATTTTTTGACTATCGTTTTTTAACTTTGTAGGTCTTGTTTAAGTTTTATCACTTTAATTATTAGTATTGACTTTGTTGTAATGTATATTTCTTTTTTACTGATTATTATTGTTATTATATATGTTTTTTGGTAGATATGTTTAAGTGTATGTAAGTATTTTGTAATTTATTTGTTCACATGTTTATATTTATTTTTATTTATTGTTAATGTAAGGACACACTTTGTCAATAGGAATGTAATTTTCTTTGAAAATTAAAGTATTAATTAGGCCAACTTTGAAGGATATAAATTTTCTTTCTTTTATTTTTTTTTTTTTCATTTTAGATTACACTGATTCTAGCATAAAAAATTTTCTACACTGTTACCTAAATAATTAAGGACTCGAGGCCAGTGCTCGATGCACTGATTAGAGTAATGATGTATAATTATTGTAAATCTTTACTTTGATGTAATATATTACTTTTTCAAAAAAAAAAAAAGTATATTGATTGATTGAAACTAAAAAATGAAAGATAAATATGTTTAAAAAAACTAAAAAACACGCTCTAATTAATCAAACTAAAAAGCGGAAAATAAATATTAAAATAATTCTTGAAATTCTTAATATAGGCAGAAAATAATAATGAATGATAAACATTAGTATTATTGTGAAAAAAGCTTGGGGTGCTCGATATAATACGAAAAATATAGCACAAAGCGCCCCACGCTTTTTTCATAATAATACTTGTTTATCGTTCATTATTATTTTCTGCCTATATTAAGAATTTCAAGAATTATTTTAAACTATATTTATTTTCCGCTTTTTAGTTTGAAGTGTTTTTTAGTTTTTTTAAACTACGAGGCACGTCCAGAAAGTAAGTGTATTCAATTTATGTAGGGTATAAAAAAAAATGTATTAAAACAAAAACATACTTGGTTACACTTGTACATATGTAAGTTATTTTTCGACATAGTCACCATCCCTCTTGATGCAAGTGGTGAGCCGCGGGATCAATTTTTTGATGCCTGCCTCGAAGAAGTCTCCCGCCAGCTCTTTCGCCCACTTCTCCACCTCCCCCTTCACCTCCTCGTCCGTTGAAAACTTGTTCCCACCCATGTGCACCTTAAGGGAAGTGAAGAGATGGAAATCTGAAGGGGCCAGGTCAGGGGAATACGGGGGGTGGTTCAAAGCGTCCCATCCAAATGAGTCCAGGAGTTGCTTCGTGGCGTTGGCCGTGTGAGGTCTGGCATTGTCGTGCAGCAGGCAGACTCCCTTCGTCAGCATGCCCCTCGTTTTATTCTGAATCGCCCTTTTCAATTTTTTTAGCGTCTCACAGTACCTATCTTGCCGCGTTGATGGTCTTCCCGTGAGGCAGATATTCAATCAAAATTATGCCGAATTTCGCACTTGGCGGGAGATACGATCGACATTTTTCGCGAGAGATGCTACTGAGTCAAGAGTTTTCAACACACTAACCTCGGATTGGTCTCGTTTTGAAGGGGAGGGGTCAGGCTACGCGGCAGTGTTGCCAACATGTCGAAAAAGTATTCCCTACAGCTGTGAGAGTACCAGTACACTTACTTTCTGGACGTGCCTCGTATATTTATTTAATTTCTTTTTTGTACTATTTTTGTGAATCTACTTTTTAATTCTATTTGGTAAGGCAATAAACAATTTTAAACACATATAACTGTTGTAAGTGTCAGTTGTTGTATTGGGTAGTTAACGTCCATTGTTTGTAGGGTAATTTATGTGTTGGTTTAAAATTAAAAAGATTCCTATTTTCAAAAACAAACTGTCCCTCAATCATATACCTACCGACGACCCTAATTCCTTAACAAACGGAATTTAGTATTTTTGTTAAATTGTTCAAATAAACCAACAGCAAAGCATTCATTGATATTGGTAACTAAAAATTTTACATCCTTTGAAAAGTTTAACTCTTTATTATCAATACTTAAAGTTCAGTCAGTCAGTCCTTGAACTGTTTAGTTTATTATTTAAAATTTATTGGTATTCTCCTTGTTTAAAATTACTTAATGTTTTTTGAAAAGTTTATGATATGGCCATTGACCACTTTGTACAAAAAATTAACAGAGCTTACCTTTTATAATATTCAAGGAATTGAAGGCCACATAGTAGGAGCCAAGTTTCATAAGGAAGGCCTTGATATGGAAAATGTAATTTAAAAAATACTTTCTATAGTGTATATTTAGGAAACTTCTACACTAACACCTTTTGTACCAATTACTTACTTAGATCATTCTCTTCTAATAATTCCTCAAGCTTAATAGCAGCTGTCCTATCCACTTTAAAGCACTCTTGCAGATGGTTGGTAAAAGATTCTTTATTCCTAAAATATTTCCTACACGGTATACATTTAATACTATCCTTGGAATGTAACCCCATATGGTACAACAAGTTGTCTCTCTTTTTGTAAACTTTAGGTTTGTCACAAAGTATACACCGGTCCGCTTCCATTTGGGGGGCATGTTGATCATCATAATGGTCTATTGCAGTGTTTATATCAATGAGAACTTCTTCACAAAGTTTGCATTCGAGTATCTTATTCTGAGATTCAATAGCTTCAAGATCTGCGGTATCTTTTTTCCTTTCAATTAATTGGCTTTTCCTGGGTCTTCCTCTTCTCTTGCCTTGTGGTTTGGGTTCGTGGGTTTTTCTCTTTCCTAGAAAAAGAAGAAAAAATTGTAATAATTAAATTATAATGAAGCAATTTCCAAAACAACAGTTACTCCCATATTATGTGCTACATGAAACACAAAATCTAAAATACTTTTAAAAACCAGTAAGTAAGTAAGTAAGTAATAAAAACATTTTCTAAACTTTAGTATGTAATATTGTATAGGTATTTTAGACAGTTGTAATTTTAAAATCAATTTAATTAAAAAAAAAAAACGACTAAAATATCAACATACTTATTCGTTGTTCAATAGCCAATTCATCATCAGATATTTCTTCCTTTATTAAGTCATTTTCAGAGTCTCTCTCTTTATCAGCTTTATATTCTAGTTTCACTTCTGCATTATTTTTTACAATATCTGCTAAAGGCTCCCAATCAGAATCATTATCATCAGGACCACTTACATTAAATACATCATCTCCTGAATCACTAAAATAAGTCTTTTCCTGTTTCGAAATCCTTCTTTTTCTTATTTTACTGTCAACATTATCCTCATACTTAGATATACTTAAATTAATATTTTCCTGTTTGGTTTCCCTTTTCTTTCTTCCAGGTTTAGTCTCAAGAACAACTTCTAAATTATGGTCTATTACATCAACTTCACTTTTTGGACTAAAACTTGTGGTATTATTACATAAGGCAGTGTCCAAAAGTTGATTTGACCAGAAGCATTTTTCAAAAAAATTGTATGATTGGCAAAGTAGGGTGATGCAGGGTTTGCATATTTTCTGGGGCTTGTTGTCATCCCGACTTACCTAAAATTTATTGTTAATGGTTTTAGAAGAATACCTAATTAAAAAACAGATTTTTTCAAAAAAGTCCTGTGTCTTTGGGCTACACTTGAGGTTAGATGAGACAGTAAAATACTTATAATATTACTTTCTGTGCAATGAGCCAGTGAATACCTAAAAAACTTCTGGAAACCTATCCTGATAGCTACTTTTGAGAGTAAATTGAAATTTATTTGTAAGTTGCCTGCTCTAAATAAAATAAACCTAATTTAAAATACAAGTTAAAAACTTACATTTATATTCGCATATCTCTTGAATATTTGTACTAAATCAAGCTGTTCTGTTTTTTGTTCGTTCTGTACAGTGACCTCATAAATACATTCTAGCTCCTCATTTTCTGATAAACACGCTCGGCAAATGTTATTAAAAGAAGTTATTGCTATCTTTATGTCATGTTTTTGCATTTTTTTATAAATACGCTTAATTTTTGACAAAAACTTTACATACAGAAAAAACAAACACAAACGCTCCTCCAACTTTTCATTTACCTTGAAGCAAAAAATTGTTTTGGTTTTCGTCTTGTCTTTTCGTTTTCGAGTTTTTGACGTTGACATTTACGTGACGGGAAATCACACAGACAAGAAATAAGAAATGATGTGTCCATCTCTTAAAATGGTGTTGAATGGGCATGTATTTTTCTCTGTGGCGGTGCATTGATATTCGTCATTAGATTTAAAATGCCGTTTACTACATGGGCTGAAGACACAGAGAAAAAAAAGACGTTGTTGCTAACATTTTAATGCCGATTTTAAACCACCTGACGAGCATGCGCACTGCGCAGGAGCGCAGGTTTCGAACAGCTGTTTTTTTTAACAATTTAACGGTTTTTTTCGTGTTCTTGTATTTTTGATTTTTCTAGCACTAATATTTTTATTATTCAGCTGCAATTTTAAGATGAAAACTCGCCGTGCTGCTGTTTTAAATATAAACTTACCTTTTTTTATATTTTTATTGGGTAATTTTAGTATTGTGCATGGTGGTTTGAAAGATTACATAAATGGATTAACAAACTATTTTGGATATAACCAGGAAAATGTGGATAATACAGACTTGTATGCCAGTGAATTTACACATAAAATCCCTTACGAAGTATCTGCCGTTGATGAGAAGTTTATTTCTGAAGCAGTAAAACTTACAGGAGTGGCTATTTCAGAACTTGATACATGTCAACAAAGAGTAAGAAATATAGCATATTTTTTGTAGTAACAAAATTGGACTGCTTGTAAAATTACATATTATTATATTGTAGGTGGTTCTTAAGCTAAAAGTTGATTGCCATAAAATGAATGATGAGCAAGTTGCTAAGATGGCTGTTCACCTTCTAAACTGCCAGTCCTACGTGGAAGGAAGAAAAATATATCCATGCACAGATGAAATGAGTATTAAAGATTGTACTACTAATATGGACTCTGATACTTGGACAAGCTATCACTTGATGAGCAACAGGTATATAATTGGTCATGGTATATGACGCAGTCTACAATGAACTTTTTTTTAAAAATATAGTCCTTATTTTTTAGCGAATTCACATATTTTAAAAGAGTCTGTTTACATTATTTTTTCTTTCACCTATGTCATAAGTCATGTTAGATTTGAAATTACCCAAAATTGGTTTAGTTATATAAAAAATTATGTACTCTTGTTGTATGTTATAATGTATGATACCTAGTTCTATTATTGATTTAATTAAATATTCTGTAATTTAGAGCCCGAGCAGTGTGCTACATGGTAAGACAGAGTCAGTTTAGAGGCTTGGCTGAACATACAGTGAACAAATTAATGGAGGTATCTAAAGACCAGTTAAGATCATTGGGAAGAATTGCTCACAACCAAGAAAGTATCATGAACCTCGCTGAGGAGACATACAATTCATTATCAATAGGTAAATATTTTGATACAGTTATATTTCTACTTTGTAATATTGTTTCATAGTAGTAATCAGCAGTTGAAAGAGGGACCACTGTTTTTGTTTTTAGCAAATATCAAGAGAGCAACGAGATATCAAGTAATTCCTAAAGTGGCTTAGCCCTATGACTATTTTGGCTTTTGTTTATTTGTCTGTGGTTGGGATCATTTTACTAGCATATGGTAGCTTCTTAATGCGCCTAATGAATAAAAATTAAGCAATTACGTTTTAGTAAAAGCAATTGCTTGACTAGCAAATGCTATAAGTAAAAGCAATTGCTAGATCTGGATATAAATAAAATTTTGAAGCGATTGCTGCTTTTCTTACAACTCTAGCAAATGCTTATTCAACATAAGTTCGTGGCTTATCCACTTGTTTCGATTATAGATTTCATGTTCAGTTTGGTGCCTAATTTGCAAAAGAGTTGGTCTATTTATTTAGTACAATGGTAATCTGTTACGTTTTTGTGGAAAATAGGAAACTTATATTTGTGATATGGCAGATTTCAGTGAAAATGAGGAAAGTGATGAAGAAATTAAAGACAAGCAATTGATATTTGTTTACAAATTGAAGGAACATAATTAAATCTCTCTGACCACAACCGTTTAGCTTCCACAACAGCTTCAGCACTTGTAGGAAATTTAATAAAAATATTGGCCCTCTCCAAAACTGCATCCCTTACAGAAGTGTATGTCTTACAGACAGTAGTTTGGTGAACACCGAGTTCTTCACCTACAGAATTTTGAAAGACTTTAATCTTATTTAAAGGCGACAGTGCACCCCCTCGCCTTTTACCAGTATCAGTCAAAAAATAATTTACCAACCACTCAACATTTTCGCAGTCAAATCGATATAACTTTCTGAAATCATAATATCTGCAATTTTTACTTACACTGTAGATTTTTCTTTTACGGACGTTCATATATTCAGCCATAATTGAAGACACAAATTAAGAGTTCACGTGTATGCCGCGGAGAACTAAAGTTGACTGCTACCAAGCAAATGATGCAGGGGTCGACCTACCTTAAAAAGTTGAAAGCAATTGCTACACTAGAAAAAGCAATTCCTTAATTTATTCATCACACTTTAAGCAAACGATTGCAATTGCTTCTATTTTTTAAGAAAAAGCATTAACTAGAAGCAATTCCTGCACTTTTAAGCAATTGCTGGAGGCAAAAGCAATTACTTTAGTTTTTATTCATTGGCTTTCAATAAACTACTTCGATTTTATAAGAAAAAGCAATTGCTATATTTTTATTCATTAGGCTCAGTGACTAAACTCAATACTATTATGTTTTTATACCATATTATTTTTTTTGTAGCCAATGAGCAGCTTTCCGAACAACAAAAGGACTTGCAAAAGGCCCAGATGCATGGACAACTGGTACTGGAAAATAACATTATGCGACTTGTCGACGAGAAACGGCTGATTCACGAGACACATAATCAACTCATTCAAATGACTAAAGATGTCCAGAATAAGCTTGAAAATTCCGCACAATTGATTGAAGATCAAAACAGTAAAAGTCAAGTTAATCATAAGGAACTGTTGGAGGATATCGTGCTTATTCAGACAAGGGCAGAGGATTTATTTAGGAAAATTGGTAAGTTTAAACTTTTTATTTTACCTGGTATTCATATCATAAGAATAAATAAATAATAATATAATTTTATTTTGGAATTTTCTTATTCAAGAAGTTTAAGTAAGTACTACTTACCTACCGATTTTTAAAAATATTTAAAAAATTTTAAATATAAGACATGAAAATATTATATTACGCGTTAGTTAAAACTCATTTAAATTACGGAATTTTAGGTTGGGGAGAAATAAATAGAACCATTTAGTATAAAATCATGTTTTTTTTTTCAATAAACCTATGATCTATTCCGTTTTTTCTAGACACATATTCAGAAATCCTTTTAAAACAAAATGAAGCATTTAAAAACCAGTATGAGGCGACCCTTCATAATTTACAAGAAGTTAACAAAACTGTACATACCCTCGTTAACCTTGTTGGTGGGACTAGACAGGCTTTGGAAGAACGACTAACTTGGATAATGACAGGTAAACAACTTATTTTCGCACAATTATAGTTAAAAATTGACCAAACATAGTTCAATACAGAAATTTTATAGTAAATGAACCAACAAAAACGTTTTTGTTTCCAAACTAATTGTGTGTCAGTCATTTAATAATAGCAAGTTGTACCGTCAATGAGGTATAGCCTTTTAAATGTCAGCATCTCGACCTAAAAATAGATTTTGACATTTGTCATGTTAACTACTGATAAAAATTATAATGTGATATTTCATAGGTGGTGCAATGCTTTTTGCCATCCAGCCGCGATTATAAGTGACGTGGTTTGGATAGCGGCAAATTAAAAAAAATTGTGAATTTACCAAAATTGTGAATTTACCAAAAATGTGAAGTTAAGTGATGAGATATCCAAAAAATGTATTTGAAAAAGTTATGTAGAATTAGGTTCTCAGAAATGTATATCTAGGCCCATGTGCAAAATTTTAAGGTTTTATTTAAAAAAATTAGAAAACGCAATTTTTTTTAAATATTTTTTTTGTCAATTTACAATTTTCTAGTTTTTTTTTAAATTATATTGGCTAATGTAGAACTCATGTATTTGGATGAAAATAAATCTAGAAAAGTACTATTTTTCTTTTTTATAATCAATTTTCATGGATAGTCGGGAATAAATATTCTACTCGCACATAAATTTAAAAACTAGTTTTCCAGTTTTTTTAAATAAAATCTTGACGTTTCGCGTATGGGGCTAGAATTTAATTCTATACAACTTTTTCAAATACATTTTTTTAGTTACTCGTCATCTAACATCACTTTTTGTAAATCCACACTTTTTTTCTTAATTTGCAGCTGTTCCACATTTTTGCCATTATAATACTTTCTCTTGCGAGGAAAGTAAAAATAGCAAAATAATTCAAATATGAAATATTTGTAGCTTTGGGAGGAACAGATCAAGCAGTGGAGCGGCTGTACTTGGTCCTATGGCACGTCGGCTTTATTTTAACAGCAATGTTAGCATGTGCGTTTTTGTCAGCAAGATCAAGCACAAGATTGGTCGTCGCGTCTTTACCTCCTTTAAATTTGGGTATGGCTCTATATGGAAATGACTCTTTGGATTTTATTAACTTGACTACTGTTATTGGGGCATTTATTGTCGGTAAGTCAAACATAGTGCAATATTAGAAGACAGTATCAGATCTGTAAAGTAAATGATTTGGGGCCAGAATTTTCATTTTATTGTAAACAATCAAATTTTATTAGGAAAATTAGACAGTATTGGAATAGGGGGAAATACACACAAATTACTGCAAAGATGTTTAAGCTGTCGGAAAAAGTTTGTTTCAAATTGGGGAAAGAAAAAGTTCGGAAAAAGAAATATTATGTAGTGTTCCACAATTAGGTCCAGTACTATTCATAATTTATATTAAAATGAATTAAAGCGTTTTGCAGATGATACAACAATTATGTATTTTGCGGAAAATTTCACTGAAATGTATTTGTGATATTCATAATGATCTGCAAATAATTCTTTCTTGGCTTCAATCAAATAAACTTGCCTTAAATTTTACAAAATCTTCTTTTATGTTTACACCTAATTAAAAATAAAATCAACTTCATCATTCACCCCATAATATTCAATATTCAAAAACGATAAAAAAAATTAGTTTTAGCCGAAAATTTAAACTGGACAGCCATACCCAGTATATTATAAACTTGATATCTCCCCTGATATCTGTTTTGTACAGAGCTAGATATTACATTCCTTTGAAATATTTTTAAAAAATATATTTTTCATTAATTATTCAAAATAACAATAGTTAGCTTCTGCATGGGGATCTGCTTGTTTATCAAACTTAAAACCATTACAAAAATGAAAAAAATAAAGTTATTTAATGCATACACAAATTACCACATATAGAACCAACTGTTAATCTATACAGGGTGTTCCTAAATATCATGTAAATACGAAAAGGGGTTATTCTTTGGCTTATTTAATGACTAAAAATTCATATAAACATTGGTCCGCAAACGCTTCGTTGCCGATCTACAGGGTGTTGAAATTTCAAGATTTTTTTAGTTTTTTTTTTATAGCTCTTGTAGTTTTTGAGATATTTAGCTCTAATTTGGAATATAGGTTACGCTGTAGGACTTACATCATTGGGTATACAATACATCAATGGTTTTAAGAATCTACAGGAAGATATTTTTTCAGGGGTCATGCCCCCTTTTCTCCCCATGAACTTTTTTTCGGTGCGCCTATGTTTATATGAATTTTTAGTCATTAAATAAGCCAAAGAATTATCCCTTTTCGTATTTACATGATATTTAGGAATACCCTGTATAGACCGAAGGGGTATTTCCACGTTCAAAACATTTATAAATTAAAAATTTGTATTCTAATTCACTCTATTATTAAAAAAAATAAACATAACACTTCAGGAGAATAATATTACATGAACATAACACAAGACCATGTATAAATTATCAAGCTATACCAGTAAAAAGTAATTTCGGAAAAAATCGCTTGTACAGGGTGTTTCATTAAGGTCGAAGAGCGGCTATATCTCGGAAACTATTGGGCATAGAAATTCAGAAAAAAAAAATTAATAACTAAAGTGGCTATGAGAAAATCCTGGAAATAATTTTTAAGTTCCGCATTTTGCCGCAAGAGGGCGTAATTGAAAAGTAAATTTTAAAATTTTACATAACTCCGAAAATTCCACATTAAGGTATATGTTTGATAACACCATTTTAAAGCTTGGACAATTATGCATCATTTTGGTCTTATGCTCATTGGCGTACCGACTTTAATAAGAGTGGGGGAAGCTGTTGAAAGTGTAATCATTTAAATCGCTGTAACTTATAAACGACTTATCCGATTTTAGCAAACTAAAGACTGTTTGGAAGAAAAATGTATGCACTTTTACCAATCATATTTAGTTGTCCATAATAGTGCTAAAAAAAAAATGCTAGAGGGCGCAATTTGCAATAACAATACATTTTTTGATTTTACTCCGAAAAAATAAATCATACGGTATAATTATGATACCATAATCGAAAGGTAGATGAAATTTGCAAGAAAAGATGTGAAGACCGCAGTTCGATATCCTTGTTCGTTTCAGCGTTATCGCCAAAACAATAATTTTTAATACAAATTGCGCCCTCTAGCAATTTTATTAGAAACTATCGTGTACCATTGGATACACCAATTGAAGGTACTTACCTTTCTCTTCCAAACAAGCTTAAATTTAGTAAAATCGGATAAGTCGTTTAGAAGTTACAGCGATTTTAACGAGGATTTTAATGTTTACACTTTCACTTGATAAGAGTGGGAGAAGCTATTGAAAGTGTAAACATTAAAATCGCTGTAAGTTCTAAACGACTTATCCGATTTTACTAAATTTAAGCTTGTTTGGAAGTACCTTCAATTGTCGTATCCAATGGTACACGATAGTTTCTAATAAAATTGCCAGAGGGCGCTATTTGTATTAATAATTATTATTTTGGCGATAACTCTGAAACGAACAAGGATATCGAACTGCGGTCTTCACATCTTTTCTTGTAAATTTCATCTACTTTTCGATTATGGTATCATAATTATACCGTATGATTTATTTTTTCGGAGTAAAATCAAAAAATGTATTGTTATTGCAAATTGCGCCCTCTAGCATTTTTTTTAAGAACTATTATGGACAACTAAATACGGTTGGTGAAAGTGCATACATTTCTCTTCCAACCAGTCTTTAGTTTGCTAAAATCGGATAAGTCGTTTATAAGTTACAGCGATTTAAATGATTACACTTTCAACAGCTTCCCCCACTCTTATTAAAGTCGGTACGCCAATGAGCATAAGACCAAAATGATGCATAATTGTCCAAGCTTTAAAATGGTGTTATCAAACATATACCTTAATGTGGAATTTTCGGAGATGTAAAATTTTAAAATTTACTTCTCAATTACGCCCTCTTGCGGCAAAATGCGGAACTTAAAAATTATTTCCAGGATTTTCTCATGTCCACTTTAGTTATTAATTTTTTTTTCCTGAATTTCTATGCCCAGTAGTTTCCGAGATATGGCCGCTCTTTGACCTTAATGAAACACCCTGTATATAACGGAATAATATTGTATAACAATCTTCCAAAAAATATCAGAAGGATTAAGAAATTGACAACTTCAAAAAAAAAATTAAAAATATTTATACTAGATTAATGATTTATAAGTTCAATTTATTTATTGATGTTATTAATCATTTAATTTGATTAAATTCCTTTTTTACAAGGTAGTAATGGTTATTATTTATTAATATTATTATTATTGCTATTGTTTCAGTCTATTTGATTTTTTTTAAATTGTTTATCGTGATTTAAAATGTCTAAAAGTCCGTTGGCTAGTTTAAATAACTTGTTAAATTCTTACGCGAAAGTTATTTAAACATGGGTAGGTAAATATTTTGGACGCACAAATATCATTAGATATTTAAAAACGAATATCATCAAGCACCGTAATGTACCAAGTTTCGAGTTAACCGCTCAAAATTACGATCAACTTGGTTGGGGTCACCCCTAGTTATTCTTTGCTCTAGAGCAGTTAGTCCAAATCGTTTAAGGCTTTCGGTATAAGGTAGTCCTCTTAATTCAAATTGAATTCTGGTAACCCGCCTTTGGACCCTTTCCAAAATTTCAATATCTTTGATGTAGTATTGTATTTCATAAATAATATGGGAAGTGTACAATTTCTTTACAATCTTTGGAGGTCTTTTGCACCATGAAAATAAAACTATTGGCTTTCTTTACCATTCTAATATGTGCTTCCCATTTTAAATTAGAAGAAATTAGCAACCCCAGATCTGTTTGTTCTGTAACGCCAATAAGGTGAAGATTATTTAGCAAATATATTTCACAAGGGTTATTTGGGCCAATATGCAATACTGTACATTTTAATACATTAAGCTTCATGCACCACTAGCTTATCCATGACTTAATGCGCCTCCAGATCCCTGTCCAAGCATTTCTTTTGCAGCAATGGATTACAGAATAATAATTTTCTGTATTATTTTGTCAGTTTCCACTTAAAACAGTTTTGTTGTTCTTAAACGTAAATAGGTTTTTAAAGCAATTTTTATTTATTTGCAACTTCATTATGTATCTATCTGTCTAATGCCTACCTTATAGCTTTTATTGACTGCAAAATATATAAAATGGTGTTTTTTTATCAATTTAATTGATACAACTATCTAATATTTTTAGCTCAAACTGTGATAATATCAGCGGTTAATTTTCGCCAAACCATTCCCCAAGCTGTTGCTTGGTCAAAGAGCAAGTTAACACCGACGAAATCTGAAAAATCGTCAAGTTCACGTAGCGAATCGTCGTTCCACGAACCCAGTATCATCAGAAAGACCAATAATTATTTCCAACGTGACGTATCGAAAACCTACCGAAGCGATTTATTAGACAATGGTAACGATGATCATGGAAACGATGACAATGATCACAATGAGACGGATCATTTCAATGAAGATTTTCAGTCGCTTACTCCACCCGTCTCGAGAAATGGTCATTATTCGGGAATACGCTCCAGGTCACGCAGCAATACGCCTCTGCTGATTAACTCGAGCTTAAGAGGTGCTTGCCATGCCAAAACTAGAGCTGGCACTCCTTGTAAACTGAGTTCACTTCCAGGAAGAGACTTTTGTTATAGGCATCAAAGTGGTGATTCAATTATGGGATAGGATAGTTTTAATGTTAATTAACCTCAGGGTAGTTCAACTGAACTTAGTTTTAAATGTAAAATATAATCCCCGCATTCTTTATTATCCTAGTCCGACACTGTTAATGCTTTATTTTAATGATGTTTAAAAGAAAAAGATAATCTTATTTTAATCATTGAAATACATATTTGACGATATTTATGTCCACATTTTTGTTACTTACCAAAACTGTCTCTTTTTCTTTTAAGTATGGATATTTTAGTCCTATTTTTAGTAACTTTATTTACTTAATAAGAATTATCAGTAACTATTATTGACATTTAGGGAAACTTCCATGGATTTCAATAAAAACAATTTGTTATATGTATATGTGTATAAAGAAATAAGATTTGATACCTAGAAACAAATCAATCGCTACACAATTAAGTTTTAAATAACGAGCGACATACATATAAGTTTTAGTTTTTATTACCTATTTCTGATTGCATGTTGCTTATTTTTTTAATTGTGTCTTGGTCCTAAAGTTTGCAGCGAAAATTCGAAAAATAATTTTTTAAACATTTTTTCAAAGAAATATCCATTATTATTATTATTATTATTATTATTTATCAATAGCAAGCGGAAAGTCCGATGAAGCTATTATTATTAGTCTCTTTGATTTTTTTTTTCTTTAATTGTTCATCGTGGTTTAAAATGTCTAAAAGTCCGTTGGCTAGTTTAAAGTAGGTACTTGTTAAATTCTTACGCGAAAGTTATTTAAACATGGGTAGGTAAGTATTTTGAACGCACAAATATCATTAAATATTTAAAAACGAATGTCATCATGCACCATAATGCACAAAGTTTTGAGTTAATTGCTCAAAATTACGATCAATTTAGTTTTTAAAGGAGTTTACACTATTTGCGCAGACTGTACTTTCTTCAAGCGAGTTCCATATGTACACTACCCGATTGATGAGGAAGTTCTTTCTTGGAAATGTCGCGGAGTTTTCTTTGCTTAATTTTTTTGAGTGTCCCCGAAACTGTTGATTCTGATTTAAATGAAACAAATGTATCAAGTTACAAGAATAGTAGTCTGTTAGTACTTTACAAGTTTCTATTATATCACCCCTAGTTCTTCTTTGCTTCAGAGTAGTTAGCCCAAATCTTTAAGTCTTTCGGGATAAGGTAATCCTCTCAATTCAAACGTAACTCTGCTAACCCGCCTTTCGACCCTTTCCAAAATTTCAATATCTTTGATGTAGTATTGTATTTCATAAATAATATGGGAAGTGTACAATTTCTTTACAATCTGTAGAGTGATCTTTAAAAGTCTTTTGCACCATGAAAATAAAACTATTGGCGTTCTTTACCATTTTAATAATATGTGCTTCTCATTTTAAATTAGAAGAAATTACGGACGCTCCCCAGGTCTGTTTGTTCTGTAACGCCAATAAGTTGAAGATTATTTAGCAAATATGTTTCACAAGGGTTATTTGGGCCAATATGCAATACTGTCCATGACTCAATACGCCTCGGATCTCTGTCTAAGCATTGCTTTTGCAACAATGGATTACAGAATAACTTGGTATCGTCAGCAAAAAAAAATGATGATTGTCTCTGATTACTTTCATGTTCCCATGTATTGTTATTCAGAACCAAGGTATTAATCTTAGTTAAAGGTATTTGTGTTCTTTAAGGTTTTTATTTGTTAAAATTCAGCTTTTTACCACGTATAGTATACTGATGTGGTGTATTTCTAATTTAAACCAAACATTTTTCCTTTAAATTTTTTTTTTAAATGTTGTATATACGTAGCAAATAATTTAAATATGGATATTATTATAATATGCTTAGTAATTTGCACAGATTAATAATAACATTGGTACAAAAAAACTCTCTGTACTTCTAAACACAGTCTTAGAATCTCACTTTTATAAAATAATTGTGTCACTCATAGAGATTCATTATTTTTAAAAGCGTCTAATTATTGAATGTCTTGTTATTTAATTAATGTCTTTAAGGTGGGAGTATCAACATGCTTGCCAACCTATAACCTATTTCGCGTAGATTTATTTATGTTTTCTAGCTTTTATACAAAATTTAAAGAAAATCCGTATCGACTTGATATTGTATAGGTAATAATTGACATATTTAATAAATATCAAGGAATTTCATAACTTATTTTAGGAGAATTGTATAGCGAAAAATATCTGATAAGATTTTTTTTAACATTATTATGTCATTGTCAGTCATTGTTCTTTCACTACAATTCTCCCAAAATTAGCAATGAAATAAATTGATATTTTTGTAATATATCAGATGCTACCTAAATAATGTACCCACGATATTGATTTTCTTTAAATGTTAGTTATTAAAATAATAAACTCAAAAAATCAACGCGAAATAGGTTATAGGTTAGCAATAGATTGAATGACGTTGAGAATTCAACCTTAAAATGAAAACTTTAAAAAACAATAACTATCTTTAACTGATTCATGTAGGTAATCCTTTGTTTTCGATCATTTCACTTATTTTCATTAAATTTATGGGAATATGAAAGTAATATTGGATATGTTTTTTAAATGTCAAAAAAATGTATTTTTTAAATTTTTGCATCAAACTTTTTAAACGAGCACAATTAAAATCTAAAGATCTTTTTCAAATAACTTTTCTTGTTATTTCGTCATCTAATACTAATTTCTATGACGAAATATATTTGTTATATTTTCCCGCCAAACGAGTGGTCACGTGACAGCTTATTATGCCGATATAGTTGCCGTAAAAAGTTTTTTCAGAATTCCATCAATAAACATTTTTCCCATATACAATGACCGTCGAAAAGTTGGCAACATATGGGAAAAATGTTATTAGCAGAAAACCCTTTTTCGGAGAATCGGTTATGCACGTCCGATAACCTACAAATCTATTTTGACATATGTGCACGTCATTGTGCATTCTGGTATAGCGACAAATTTAAAATGTTGTTAATTTACAAAAAGTGAGATTAGGTGACAAAATATCCAAAAAATGGATTTTAAAAAGTTGTTTAAAATTAAATTCTAGGTCCGTTATGCGAAATTTCAAGCTTTTTTTTTAATTGGAAAAGCATTTTTTTTAAATCTTCAATAAGTATTCTACTCGCACATAAGTTTAAAAAAATCGATATAGGTTAGATATAAACCATTGCAACATGGTGCTTCTGTCGAATTGAAAAAAATTATGTTTTCCAATTTTTTAAAATAAATCTTGAAATTTTTGCATCTGAACCTACATTTTTTTTCTAGAAAACTTTTTCAAATACATTTTTTTTTTGTTCCCCGCCACCTAACCTCACTTCTTGTACACCCCGATGATATCGATTGACGTAATTCGTGTGTCATAGCTAGCCTAATAAAGATGGCGATGCCGGTCACTGTATAATAGGGTCATAATTCGTAAAGATTGTAGTAGACAATGCTGTGTTATCAAAAGACTGATCTTGTCGATACAAATGTCAATAATTTTGGGATTCCTAAAACATAAAACGATGATTCATAATGATTTTTTTTAAATATGCCACTGTGTGTGTTCAGTAATATAGCAGTAAGATTTTTTCAGAAATTCTTAAGGTAACTAAGATTAACAGCAAAAATTAGTTGGGCAGCTGTATGAAAAAACGCAAAGTTTCTAGATGATTTTAAATTTAACTTTTTGAGCTGCGATTTAAAAATTTATTTTTTTAAAGGACTCTTTGCGTAATCAATATCCCGTCAGTATTCCTGTTAAGAGCAAACAGTAGTCTGTGAGTCATCACGAACAAACAGTGCGTTTCCACTCGCAGAACTTGCGGCGCGGCGACAGTGGAGATTTTGAAGATAATATCTTGGCATCGTTTGAAATTTTAATGGAAAATAAGAAATTAAGATGAAGAGGTACTATTTGTATTTTTCAAAATTAAAAAAAATATTGCAATTTCTTTTTGACAAAAAAATGAGTTATCATCGGCCCGACTAGAAGTTCTTGTAAACTAGTACATTTTTAAATAAACAAGCCAGGAAACGATACCGCGTTTTCAGCTGGTATGGAATGCTCTTAATACTAACAAAATAACGCCATTAACTTGTTAGGAACCTAAAATAAATGTCTGTGTTGACATCGGTAATACTGATCGTGTGAATAATTTTTGTATATTTTTTTTTCCTTGTGATAAAATGCTAAAATTTTGCTCCAATTAATTTTTTTGAAGTAGATTTTTACTAAATTGTTGGTTTACAGGTTGCTTAAAGACAAAAACCAAGAATATTTCTAAAATACTTCTTTTTATGATCGAAGCTTTATATTACCTACCCAGTGCTAGTGGACCTTTGTAAATATTTTAAGTTATTTTACATTGTATTTACCGGTTTTAATATTTAACAGACGTTTTACCAAACTAAAAAAATGATCATACTAATGACCAGCGTTTAGTGTTGCATGTTCTACACTGTCTATTGTGTTTGCTTACGTCGTTCATGCATGACTCTGGAGTGTGTGAGTAAACGAGCGCAGTGCTTTTATTTAATTTTCTTTAGTCAGAAATTACTAAGCGTTAACTGCTGGCATGCGATGTGATCATTTTTCTAGCATCTAGCATAAGTTGGCATGTTGTTAATATAATTTATTTTTATTTAAGAAACAGGATATATATTGTAAATATTGGTTTATATAAGCAGGTAAAAGATGGGGATAACCTTAATAATTCTAATAATGCGACTTAGTAAAATATTTTAGTTATGCACTGAATAAAAGATGCAAAATATTTGTCAAAGTTTTTCACTTTATTTAAGAGCAAACCTAGTGACACATTCGCATTTCATTGTTTTATCAATATTTCGTTTATTTTTGTTTTCTTGAAATAGCGGCCAAATATCCGTCTTTGGTCGCAATTACCTGTAGTTTTAATTGAAAAAAAAAAATAATTATAAGTTAACAAAAGGAAAAAACGAAATTTTGTCAAATTTGCCCATTTTTTTTTTCGGCTTTTATCAATTTATAATCCCAACCTTTTTTTACGTAGAACTTTAGCTAATTGTAGTGCAAAGTTGGATATTTGGCCGATTTTTGGATAAAATGAAGAAGTAACAATATACAGGGTGTTTCATTAAGGGTGGCCGCCGGTGATATCTCGGAAACTACTAAGCATTGAAACTTAGGGGGAAAAAATTATGATTAATGTGGTCATGAAAAAATTCTGGCAATTATTTTTAAGTTCTGCATTTCGCCACAAGGGGGCAACAATTGAAAATTAATTTTTAAAATTCTCAATTTCTCCGAAAATTCCCTTATAATGGTATACCTCTGGTTACGTCATTAGAAAGCTTAGACAATTCTGTAACATTTCGGTTAAAGCCTCATTGGCGTACCGACCTTGATAAGAGTGGGGGAAGCTATTGGAAAGTGTAATTATTAAAATCGCTGTAACTTCTAATCAAATTTTCTAAACAATTTTTAATTATTTTATCTGTTTTCTGTAAAGATATATTTTAAAAATTCAAAATCACTTAAATTAATATAAACATGTTATAAACCTGTAAATTTGTATTTCAGTTCTATTCAATGCGATAGTTGCTATCACAATAACAAGTTTTTTAAGTTCTCCTATGTTAGGAATGTAAAATGTAGGGTAGGTAAAAAATACAAGTTTATGAATATGAACACATCATATATTTTTGCTTTTAACTATGGTTCAACTTAAAACCCAGAATTACTGGACTTGTTAATTAAATCAAAATGGACCCAAACTGGATTTTATATTTTTGGCATTGTAAAATTTTTATTTCATAAAACAAACAGCAAAATATTGCTCCGTTCAATCAGAAATCGGAACTAAATAAAAATGCCACGTGGCAAAGAACAACAGGTGGTGGTCAGCGTCTCTGATAGATGGGGAATCACCGCATCGTAAGCAGCATAATACGCTGTAGCCGGCTCAGCGGCAGCGGGGCCATATTTTTATACTGAGGAAAAGAATTTTAGAGAAAAAAATATTGATATATTATATCAGGATAAATATCGTCGCATAAATATCATGATATTTATCACGGATATATAATATATCCTGCCAACCTTGGAAATATTACAGCGACTTAGGCCTATTCTATACGAGCCACAAAAACGCGACCGTTTGCCTGCGAGCGACACGCGTGTGTCACAGAACCACAGCGGACAGCGTGTTAATTGGGCATACTATACGGGCAACCTTGCGTGTGGACGCGTTCGTCGGCGTGTTGAACGCAAGAGGTTGCGTAAAAGTCGCGCGACGGAGACCGAGATTTTGAGAATTTAGGAAAATTTGGCATATTTCTGGCATAATTCAGCTGTTATTCTAGCAGATACAATGATTCGAGGGTTGGCAACACTGTCTACATGTACTTCTACATTGTTGTGCTTGGTGTCTTGCAAACAAGATGTTTGACACTGAACGATTTATTTGTGAAATCGAGGGTCAACCTCCTCTCTATGATGTTAAAAGTAAGGAGTATTATTCTAATAGCGTTTTTTGGCCAAATTTCATATCGTTAATAATTGGTGAACAGCGATACACCCAACTTGTACGGGATCCATAGCAACTATGAGGCGTTTTGTCGCTAGTCTAGAATGGGTCGCGTTTCACTCGCCAGTTATACGCGCTACAAAGCAAAGGCCCGCGGCGTCAACACGCTCGTATAGATTGGTCAAAATTTTCAAGCGACTGAGCGACTAACCGGTCGCCTTTTTGTGGCTCGTATAGAATATGCCTTTTTGTTGCTGGTCTTTACAAGTTGATTTTCTTTTATGAAATGGTTTATTGTATAACGCCCAATAAAATAAAAAAAAAATAAGAACATTTTTCTGTCCAGCGGGACATTATATAGCCAATAATAATTGTATTTTTCCCGCAAAAAATTGTATTTTCAGTCAGATTTCGAAGCTTCATCAAAACTAGACGAGAACAGATCGTCTTCCTCATGTTCTTGATCGTTCAAAAACGTGTTTTTGTCTTCCATAATGGTAACTTTACCAACTTTTTCCTCCATCGTTTGCTGTCTGTTGTTGCTATCTGGTATCTGAAAACATTGAGGCTGTTGGGCAGGTATTTCGTACAACAAATCGCTGTTAGAGGGCAGTGTCTCTTGCAGGCTTAATCGGTTCATTTGGTCGTTACTGGCGACTTCTCTCGTCGTACCCTTTGCAGATGAACCATGCCTGCAAACGTTATTTTTAATTTAAGACAACAAACATATTTATTATATTATTAAATTTTAAATAAACTTATTATTATTATTAATTGGTTCCAGCCAACAGTTTTTCTTAAAACTGGCATGATGCGTCGTCATAGCACTGGTAGATTCCCAATATAATTACAAATTGAGTCAATTTAAGTTCGAATAAAACCCAAAAGGAGTGATTCTTTGGATTCTTCGGCCACATGCCACAACGTATTATTATTCTATAGAATAAAAATGTTAACATAAATTGTAAAAAAGTCACCTCCACTATTTTGATACCTGAGGCGTGTTTGATTCGCTGGTTTAGATCGATCCCCGATGTTTTGTTTACTTATAGTCCGGTCAATCTAGACCAAAAAATGATAGGGAAGGTACATAAAGTTACAACAAGCTGAAAATCGGTAAAATTGTTCAAAATATTATTATAAAGAAAATTTATAAGTTCCCCATCATTCCCGTGTATGGAAAAAAATTTACTCGAGGTCAAAGGTAAAAAAAAATTAGTTTCGCGATTTTCAGCAAAACGGTAAGTTTTATCATAAAAATACCTCAGACAAAAATTGTAGACCATAAAATTATCTATAAAAAATGTATCAATACTTTTTTCCTACGAGCCACCGTTTCTGACGTAGAAGCAAGTCCGACTTCACGAGCTTTATAACAATTAATTTTATCATTACCAACGACACCACTCGCAATAAAAACAATTTTGTTAATCTCTGGAAAAGGATCATGCGTTGAGAACATAGACAATTTACCTTTAGATACGTACAGCTTATCTCCTGCGCAAACAAAAGTTACGTTTTATGGGTGAAAAATACGTCCGAGCGCATGACTCGTCGGTCAGCTGTCTTCATTCGGGGAACCTTCGTGCATGCGCACAAACCTCGTGTTATCGGCCGTCCTACTTTATCGACAATAATCGACGCGCTCAAAAATACTCTCCAGAACCGGCTCGGCCGCCATTTTTGTTGTGTTTTAAGGTTTCTCTTCTCTGCGGATTCCTTGTGGTTTTCTAAAGTTTTCAGCTATCGGATCGGCTATCGTGGATTGTGGGACTGGTGTTTAATATTTATGGATTTTTGGTTTTTGCGTAGTTTAGTTAGTGAATTGTGTTTGTGCTTTTAGTGACTCGGATTGTAATATAAACAAGGACTAGTACTAGTTGCACCGTTGTATAATTGTATTATGCCCAAATAGGGGTAAAATAAACCCTCTATGGTGGCATATGAGCAAGAATTTAAATTTTAAAGCCCGGACCTGTCTATTTTCCCATTCGTCAAACGATAATGTTGCAGTGCGCATGTCTAATAGTTCCCAGTTTTGTTTACATGCGCGAGGCCATAAAACTGCCACATTCGTGATTATTGTTTGTTTATCTAAAGGTAAATTGTCTATGGTTGAGAACCACTCTAAAAGTTTTCGTATTCTTTAGCATACATAGGATGGATACGACCGAGCAGCATGCTGATGCAAGTGATTCACAAGTAAAAAAATATTCTAAAGACATACGAAAACTTTTAGAGTGGTTCTCAAATGATCCTTTTCCAGAGATTTAACAAAATTGTTTTTATTGTGAGTGGTGTCGTTGGTGATGATAAAATTAATTGTTATAACAGCTCGTGAAGTCGGACTTGCTTCTATGGCAGAAACGGTGGCTCGTAGGAAAAAAAGTATTGATACATTTTTTATAGATAATTCTAAATGTATAACCACATGGGAATGTTTTTATTAACGCACATTCTACATTTAGCTTCTTCAACAGCTTTGACTGCTCTTTGACATACTGGATCATCGTCCGCCGTCATGTTAAACATGAGATTTCTTATGTCGCACCGAAACACTTCTCGATCGTACATTTCTATTGTTAGCCTGTTGTACTCGTTTATTTGAATTACGTCTATTTCGTAGCCCATTTGATTTAGAATATCTACAAGAAACGTGAGAAAATTCATCATTCTATACATTATAATATCGTTTACAAAAAGCCTTCGTCACCGTCACCGCTGTAATTTTGCAAATACGACAAAAATCTTACGGTAAAGTCCAGTAATTTTTTGAGCCCTGTGGTCCATTGTACCGTACGCCAGGTAAGGACCGTAACGAATTGTAACAAATGGCATTTTTCTAAAAATCTTAAGATGTTCCAGTTCGAGGCGGGTTTCTATTCTATATTGACACACTTATCGCAGAAAATGACATTTCTGAAACAACCTCAAAATTTTATATTTTGTCGTTTAATTTGCCTCGCTGCAGCATTGCTTATTGGGCGCCCTTTTTTGCTAAAAAATATCATTGTATAAGAACCAATATACAGACTGCCCGCGGATATACGGTTTACAATAGCAAAAATGGATGAAAAATTTCATTTTTCGGAAAAGAGTCATTCTTGATAAAAAGTTTTGCTTGTAAAAAAAAATGCAATTCACGAAAAGAAAATTTTGATTTTTACATAGGTACAGGGTTCGCAAAAACTTCAAAAACATGATTTTTCTCCAAGAGTATAAACTACCTTTATTTTTCATTTTTGACCAAAATTCCAATTAGAAAACTTATGTAGAATAACGTTTGTAATTTAAATCCGAGATTTAAAATAAATCTTCGATTTTTTTAGTTTTTGTAATTTTTAGAGGTAAATGGAAATTTTGCTGCTCAATAAAAATGTTAATATAAAATTTTATTAGACTCTATTTTCATAATGGGTGGTGTGTATCTTAAATAAAAATTTTAAATGCATTCCTACCATCTTTTGTAAAAACTATGGAGGGCTTTAGGTTAGGAGTCCGATCGCAATACATTGGTTTCGGGCAAAGTTTTGGATCGGTAAAGCAGCTTTAAAAACGGCCGTCAGGGGCGCATGTGTTCCTTTAAATCTGTAAAATGCATGGGTTCTTATGGGATAATCAACTGTTTTATTGAATTTAGTTAACTAAAACCCTCTACAGGCTGAGATATGTATATATTATATCTAAAAAAGCCTGTTTACATTAGGTGCAATCGCTGCATGCAGTTTATAGCGAGACAATTAATTGCATTGCATGACCGTTTACATTATGAAGCGATTAATTTCAAGCAAGTATCTTGACAACAGATATTACCAATACCAACCCAAACATCAGCTGATTAAATAAGAGGTTATGCTGATTTTCCTGTAAGTGTTTCTGCGATTTTTGTTAATTAAAACATATTGTACTTTCAAAAATGTATTATAATAAAGAAAATTACAAAAACCTACACCAAACGCTTCAAAATACAAACAAATACTTTTGTAGAGGGTATATTTACTTTTCTTATCAGGTTGGTATTGAAAATATTACTAGAAAAATAACTAAAATTGCATGCTATTTGCAATCAAATTAGAACATTTTCTAATTTCGTGCGATGCAAATAAAATTGCATCAGCTGATCTGAAAGTCACCAAAGCGCATGCCTGGAGGCAATTTTTTATTGCAATTGTATTGACTGCATCTAATGTAAACAGGCTGTAATAAAGCTTATTTTATTAATTATTGGATAAAAATACCGCTGACGTCTATCAAAACCTGTAAAAAGTTAAACACTTGACGATCACTGCGCCGCGACCGGGAAACAGCGAACTAACTACTAAACAGGGTCAACAGGGACGTAAATTTAAAGAACAGCCATTTTCGATCGGACTCCTTCCTAAAGCCCTCCATAGTAAAAACAAGGAATTTTTTTACCTTTTTATTACTTTGCTTTACGTATGGGGCAAATTTGAAGTTGTCAAATAGAATTTCATGTGTTTTGAAAATGTTGACCTTATCAAAGGGTTTATTTACTTAGTTCAATGTTACGGCGGTGCGGGCAAAAGTTTTTACAACTTTGTGATAGACCCTAACTTTTACGTCTCAAAAATGGGACTTCATAAATTATTAAGAAAATGTCAGCGAACTGATGGTTCAGTTTCCAATTTAAAAGAAAAAACTATGATCAGAATGACGCAGCTTCCCTAATCGTATTGCAGTCTGTTGCTGACAATCCTACCCTTTTATTAAGAAACCGAGCTCAAGAACTTGAGTAGTAAAAAAAACTCATATTCAGTATATTTTAAAGGCAAACAAAATATTCCCATTTAAGCCAACTTTTCGAGGGTCGCAGTGCAATATACCTCGTATCTGCACATTTTTCAATTTTGATATTTTAGTATTAAAGCGTGCAGAATGCGTTGCGCCATCTATTAATGAAGGGCAAAAATAACATAGTTCCCATATTTTACTATTCTGGTAAATGCAGGAACTCGTAAAATTTTCCCGCAATTTTATAATTCATTACCTCGTAAGCATTAGTTTTGTGATTCCATACAGATAAGGTGAAGGTAAGAGATGCACACATTATTTAGCATTATTTTGTATTAATACTATCTAATAAATAAAAATATTAGCATGCATGCCTAACTAACTATATTTGACGGTAAATAGAAACATGTTTTGTGTATTTGTTTAAGTTATAAATACTAAAATTGCCCCAATTCATTGACTTTTGTTATACGAGGTCCTGCGTTTTGATTTTGCAGATACAATAAAGAATAATACGAGTTATTGCACCTTATTTATGATGCCGTTTTTTGGCTCTACTGCAAAAGTATTAAAAAAAACATACGAGGTGTTGCACTGCGACCCTTCGTTTTAATCAAACGTTGGAAGAAGAAAAATAAGCCAAACGTTTGGGTTTTTATCTTTGGGTCGGAAACAAAATTGTAAGTAAAAACAGGAATTTTCATAAATTTATCATGTTCTCCGATGAATCGACATTTTCAACAAACGGGAAAGTGTCTTCTGCGCATATTAGATACTGGAGCGAAAATAATCCCCGTTTTAGAATTCCTGTAAGAAGACAATATTACAAAAAAGTAAATGTCTGGTGTGCGATTTCCTATTATTATATTGGCTCATACTTTTTCGAAAACACGTGTAACCGTAGGAGTTACCTTGAAATGTTGGAAACATTCCTTTCTGACAACCTAGAATACTTGCCTCTCCAATTTAGGAACGAAATGTACTTTCAACAAGATGGATGCCCTGCGCATTTCGCAATTGAAGTGAGGGAATGGCTTAATAATACATTTGGCCACAGATGGATTGGTCGGAATGGTTCGGTTCTGTGGCCCCCAAGAAGTCGCGAATTAACTATTTCAGATGCCTATCTTTGGGGGCGCCTCAAACAAATTAGTGTACTTCCGTCCAATTGAGAACGAGCTTCTAAAACAGCGAATTGTTGAAGCTGAAGAAGTTTTGACCACATTCGTTTACAGCTGGAAAAATGTGTTGAATATGGAGGGGGAGTGTTTGAATAGCAAATTATGAAATTAATATTAGTTATTATTTTAAGATTTTTTTGTGTTATTTCCGGGGTTATTTCATTTGTGAAATTAAAAATACATATTTCTGGTAACACCAAAAATCAGTTTTTGAAACTTTTTGATATCCCTCTGTCATTGATAATGTATGTATTTCGACCGCTAATGCTGCTATCCAAAACAAAATTCTTTTACCTCTAAAAATTAAAAAAACAAAAAATCGAAAATTTATTTTAAATCTCGGATTTAAATTACATAACAAACGTTATTCTAGTTTTCTAATTGGCATTTTGGTCAAAAATTAAAAATAAAGGTAGGTATAAACTACCTTGGAGAAAAATCATGTTTTTAAAAAGTTTTTGCGAACCCTCTGTATAAAAAATTTAAATTTTCTCTTTGTGAATTGCATTTTTTTTACAAGCAAAACTTTTTATCAAGAATGGACTCCCGAAAAATGAAATTTTTCATCCATTTATGCTATTGCATGTAAACCCCGCGGACAGTCTATAGCAGCCCGGTGAGATAAAGATTGGCGGAATGGAAGCATGTGACGTCAGAGTGTGACGTCACATATGCCAGACAATTGTCAATAGAACCGCCCAACGTTTACCGTCCCCATCCTTGTCGTCTATCCTTGTCTAAGGTCCTCATCATTTATGAGTTAATATAACTCCTACGTCGTTATTTGTTTAAACTGAAACTGAATGTGTTTACTAAGAAAAGCGACCTTTCTTCGTTCGAGCTATACTTGTCTCTCTTTATATATAGCGAAGGTAACTTGATGCAGACAGAGACAGATCTATGCTACAAATTACCCAAGCCATTAAATTATTTTTAAACGTTCAGTGTCTTCGTGGTGTCTTCTTGGACTCGGCCAGAAATAATGGAATCGCCCAGCCCAACCTCGCCTTAAAATAAAATGATGTCGACGTTGTGGTCTGGTGGTCAGCGCAGCAGCCTCACAGATCGTAGGCCCGGGTTCCATTCCCGGCAACGTCGATGTTAAATTTGGAATTTGGTTTAAGAGGTGGCGCCGTCTTTCGGAAGAGACGTTAAACTGTGGGCCCCGTGTCATGGATGTTGGCACGTTAAAGAACCCTACCCTCGACAAAGAGGGATTCGGCAAAATTACCAGATAGTGTGTGACAAATTCCCTGGCGTCGGTGATTGGCCTCGTTGCGGAAAAAGGCCGACGTAAAATAAATAAATAAAAAAAAAAAAAAAATAAAATGATAATGGCTGACAAAGTTTATGAAAGTGTTTGTATAACTTGATCTTTTCTATTAATATTGTTCATGAACACGAGCCTGTTTACATTTCATTCTACTAAAGGTAAGTTTGCTAACTTTGATTAATTATTTTTATGATTTATAGGTACAAATCCAAATCATAACATACATTTTTTATTATTATAATTGAACAAAATGTGCCGATTATTTTCTCCTAAATTTTGGTAAATCTATAAATACGCATATTTTAATTACTAAACCCTACGATACTAATTTAAATCTTGCTGATTCTTGCTTACTATGTATGTATATTATACGATCTATTTTTTTGATCTTTTTTAAACCTTTTGTAGATTATCTGCCTACTAAACTCAAGTGGAAATAATTTTATTTTAACCCACTCGGAAGTGTTTTTTCCATGATCTGATCATTGGTTTTTTTTAGTGATGGGATACTCGAGTGAAAAATAACCGATCACTTGGTTTTTTCAATCACTCGAATTATTCGATTATCTTCGGAAATCATTCGAATGACGAAATGAGTGATGAACATAATGGTTTTTGATAGTGATGGGATCACTCGAGTTAAAAAAATACCCGATCACTCATTGCGGGGCTATACAAAGTAGTTAGTTTTTTTTTTTTTAGAAGTAAAAATATATGTGGTTGATTATTTAAGTGATTAAAAAAAATGAATTTTTTTTAAATTGCCCCTCATATAGCATTTGAGTGAACAATCGATTATCATTCGGTTTTTTAAATCACTCGAATTCTCGGTAATCGATTATTGAAATAACTCGATTTTTCCCATCACTAGTTTTTTTACATTGTGGTATTTTTGTTTTAGATTAGCTGTTCGTTATGTGAAAGAATGAATTTTGGAGACAAGATTTTGTCTTCACCTTAAGGTTAGCTATAAAAAGTTTTTACCCAGGCCTTTCCGCTTTTCCAGGCTGACAATGGAAATATGTATTCTTATTCAAAATGCACATTGCTTAGAAAGCTTCAAGTAGAGAATGAATGAAAAACCAGTTAACGAGGAACTCGATCAGCAGATTACGAGAAATTATAAGACAGACTCAAATGGTAATTATTGTGATTTTAATATTTTAATAAAATTATGTCATGTGCATTTTTGAGTTTTATTTTTTATTTTCTTCGAGGCTAGACCAACAACAATATAGAGTATTTTATTTTAAAGTGATATTTAGTCGAAAAGGTTATTCAGAATGCTGCTATTTGATTTTTACTACATATAAAATCAACTAACGGGATTTTGAATAGTTTTTTTGGCTTAAATATTACTTTAAAATATTTCGCCAGAAAAAAATAACGAAACTATGGGCGTTTAAACGTCCCGCCTCTAGCCTTGAGGTTCCAACCAGACACGATGGTGGCGCTCTTTTTGGCAGTTTTGACATTTCTTTAATGACATTTTTGCTTCGACCAATTAACATGCTTGTTTGTCTTCTTCCTGGTATAAGCACAGAAAAAAAAAGGGTTTAAGTATTCGTTGGTCTATAGAGTCGGCCGTGGCCACCTGAGTGTAGGTACTGTAGGTATAGCTTTTTTTTTCTGTGGTATTCGTTGAGTAGCCTAAAAAATGGAAGTTACGTGGTACAGCATACAAATTGTCAAAAATATTCTTGCATTGTATAAAAGTGGGCCCCGCTTGTAACTAAGGGACAAGGGCAAGAAGGGACTAAATGATTAAAGAAGCTATTAGTCGAAAATGAGCCCCTCAAGTTGAAAATCCCAACTTTGTATGTGGAGGTTTTCATTGGTCAAAATCGCAAATTTATATTTCTTCTGTAGCAACAGTCAGGCAATTTCTGTTTTTGTTTGGAAACAACCTGGTTGCGAATTGGAGATAAATTTCCAGCTGGTTGCGGGGACGGTGTTTTGAAGTGTATTTTTTAGTGTACAAGGTGCAAAATTTCGAACGTGCCAAATTTTGACATCTCGATTCAGCATTTTTCTATTTTTCATGTTTCTGCGATGTAATATGTAATCAAAAACAATCATAAGTCGAACTTTACACTAGTTTACAGATAAAATACAGAAAATTAAAAATCATTTGAATTAATTTGTAATGTTTTATCGTTTAATTTGACAGTTATGCTGCTTTGAAACGATCATAAGTTTTAATGTTTGTACTAAAGTTAGCTTTAAAAAATAAAATGAGCGAGTTTAAAAACTTGTTATTAAATTTTAACTTTGTGGGGCCCCTGAGTTTAGCCGTGACAATACCATGGATTATGTTTAAGATGATTAGTGCTGCCTGCTTAAGAAAGGGGTACAACGAACTTGTCGGAAAGGTATGCATGGATAAAATAAAGCAAAAAACCTTTAAATATATATATTATGTATTACTCTGTATTTGTAGGTTGTAGTTATTACAGGAGCTAGCTCAGGTTTAGGCGAGGCCTTAGCTCATGAGTTTTATAAGTATGGGGCACAAGTAGTTCTTTGTGCTAGACGTAGACAAGAACTGGAGAGAGTCAGGACAGACCTGCTACACACTCACTGTAAAGATACAACACATCCACCAATAATCATTCCACTAGATCTTAATGAAACTGGTGAACTTCTAAGTAATGTTGATAAGATACTGTCCATAACTGGTAGAATTGATATTTTAATTAATAACGGAGGAATATCACATAGAGGAAGAGTAAAGGATACCTCTTTAGATGTAGATCAAAAAATAATGGCTGTAAATTACTTTGGAGCAGTGGCACTCACCAAAGGTATGTACAACCTTATTTAAGTTTTTCGGGATCAATAAATGCTAACTAAATACTTAGTTGTTGACCATTTCTGACTATAAGATAAGCCCAAATATCAGTGATTTATCGCTTTTATATAAAGAGCAGCATTGTGTACAAAATTATAGTGGTGTGGACTCTAATTGAGCAGAACATTTCATGATTTTTTCTCTGACTTTGCACAATCTGCTACTGCTATCTATACTATATGAAAGCGATGAGTCACTGGCAGAAACTTTCAACCTATAGTAGGAGAGAAAACAATCAGAGTATCAGAGTTACATACCAAACAGCAAATGCTTGCCCTGTGTGTAATATTGAAATAAATAAATATCAAACTGCTTGTTGAAACAAACTATAATAATCATTACTATTCATTACACACATAACATGTGATTCAAACTTTTTTTTGCAGCTGTGCTATCTGACATGTTAAAAAAGAAACAGGGACACATTGTTTTTGTAAGTTCTATCCAAGGCCTAATAGCATTACCTGAGAGATCAGCATACTGTGCATCAAAGCATGCCCTTCAAGCGTTTGCCGACAGCTTACGAGCAGAAGTAGCTTCAGAGAACATTTCTGTTAGTGTGATCAGCCCTGGTTATATTAAAACCCAACTGTCTGTAAATGCTTTGACAGGTAGTGGAGAAAGCCATGGCCAAATGGATGCCACCACAGAGTCAGGGTATAGTGCGGAATATTGTGCAGAGCAAATTGTGAGAGCAGTTGCTCAGAAAAAAAAAGAATTAGTGCTAGGTACACTCTTACCAAAGATGGCGATATTTTTAAGAAAATTTTTCCCTTTCCTATACTTTTTTGTAATGGACAAGAGGGCTAGGAAAGCTACTCTTCAAGAATTAGCAAAAAGTATTAATGGAGTTGGAGTGGAGAAAAAAGGTCATTAAGTAACCTTTTTCTTTCTTATTTTTAAACGTTGCATTTATATAGTTTAATTTTGTTTCTATGTAGATAAATATTTATGGGAACTTATCTATTTATTATCTTTATGGTAAATGATTGTTGTGTAAATTAAGTTTATGATATTCATGGTTGTGAAAAACCCACCTTGCCTATAAATGTTTATTTTTTATACAGCCAAAAACGCCTTGCAGTTACTTTTTCCATTGTAAATATTGTACGTAGGTAGGTACATTTGCTATACATATTAAGAGCAGTTATCACTTGCCGCATTTAGGTAAAAAGGAGTGACACACTACAAGAAAACTATTGGATAGAATTGGTTAAAATTTGGAATTTAGCTTCGAAATTTGATACTACATGACTGTATCATAGGCTGGGCCGAAAAAGTAAAAAATTGGAAATTGCAAATGGTATATTTGCCAATATCTGACTATACATCTAAAAGTAATTTGTCGAAAATTTTATTAAAATCCGTAAATGTTTCGCCGCGCCCCTGTGACCTTGAAAATTAATAAAAAGGCCGATTTTTCAATATTTAATATTTTTTAAATCCAAAATTATAATTTTTTTTGTGACTTCTTGTGGATGTGGGAATGTGTATAAAAATAATTTTTCCAATAAAATATTTTTCTGTTGGATGGAAATTACAAATTTGTCCTCAAAATCTTCATTTAGACGTAATTTAACGTTTTCAGAGATAAAAAGATGGGTTTGTACAGATTTGCAATGGAGTTTCAGTTGTTTTGGGGGAGATGGTAGTTTTTTCTAAAAAGTATGTTTATTCCATTCTGTGCAAAGTTGTTATGTTATGTATATCATCTGTGAGGTTATTAATATGCATCAATCATATTTTGCACCTGTACTTATGCTAACAAAGAATGTGGTAACACAGTATTTGAAAATTCCACTTTTCTTTGAACATACAAACAATATTAGAAAAATATTGATTTGTTTGAAGTCAAAAAATTACAATATTTAAACACATCATATTTGCATTTTGCTTTAACATATAAAAGTACTGTTTGGTATCAAGATTTCTTTAATAGTATTATCTTCGCCCCGTTTTCCCTTTTGCTAACTGCAGGGTTGGGCAAAATTTGATTTTTATTAAAAAAATCAAAAATCATTGATTTTTTTGAATTTTATTGATTTTATTAGAAATTTAACATTTTTCTGTCTTTTCAAATTAATACAAATTATTTTAATGTCGGTCTAACAATATAGTAGGTCTAAATTCTACCCAAAATATTGTCAGAACTGTCTGTTGATTTTTGAAAATATTTTTTAATATGTTATAATTGTTCATTGTTCTGAATAGGGAACTTGACAAACATTTTAAATGGGGAAAAAAAATTCTATAAATCATAAGTACTTATATATTGTCATAAACCATATGGCAGCAAAAAAAAACAACATATTTCGTCCCAAAATACCGCTAGCAAGATTTAAAAATGCCCCAAAATTAAAATTATCCCAAGCGGGTAAAAACGGGTCGTGACGTCAAGAAGTATAATTCGTGTGTGACATTCACGAAATAGGTTATAGGTTGGCAATAAATTGAACGACGTTAAGAATTCCACCTTAAAATAACAATGCAATAACAATAACGCACGGCAATCCAAATGTAAACTCGGCCACCGGTCAGGATGACGAATGACGGAAAAGTCATACTTCCTGACGTCATCGGGCTTGGCGCGCTTAAAAGGTCGTTTGAAATGCTTTTGACACGCGCGAAACTTTAAATAATTTTAATCGTCAACCGTCAGTAAAGCCGTACATTATCAGAGTGATTTCCGGAAGTAAACAAACACTTTATTTTATTGTAAAATAATAGTTATTTGTTTCACTAGGCAGAAAAGCACAAGATTTAATGCCTTGGCTGGTTTCCTAGCCTCGGCTGCGCCTCGTCTATGAAACACCAGCCGCGGCATTAAATCTGCTTTTCTGCCTAGTAAAACATATAATTTTTCTCCAAATTTGTTCCAATTTCACGCAAAATCGTATTTTTTATATTTATGTATGTTATTTATGACATTTATTGAATTTTGTTGTGTTTACTTGTCATTTTAATTTTTAATGACACCTTTTGAGCCTGTCAGGTGTCATTAAAAGACCATTTTTAATGTCATTTGGAGAAAAAATACTTTACCTGCCGCAAATTCGGCAGATAAATACTTTTACCCTCCGCAAATTAGTGACTTTGACATTTATTAATCAAAAATCGTCAGTCACTGTCACGCCTTTCCCTATGACAGCTCGATAATAGTTTTCTCACGATTTATTGCGATGAGTTATACCTCAATTTTTTATATTATAAATTCTGAACGGCTGGCGATAAAATTTTGTATGCACCACGTCAGTAAAGTGTCTTTATCGACTCGCCGCCTGTTATTCGCCTCGCTCGCTCATCTCATAATTTCAGACTCGTCCGATAAAGAATCACTTTACTGCCTTGGTACATAAATAACTATTACTATTACCAAGTTATTACTGATTTTTAAGGAGTAATAATCGGGGAATATTTTTTTTAGGCCTAACTAAATCATATTGAAAAAAAAAATTGGAAAGTTTCCCTCTTAAAAATAAATAGTTTCATTAAATCATGATTTAAAAAAAAAATAAAGTGATAAGTAAGTGATTTAATCATGATATAAAAAAAAATCAAGTGATTTAAATCAGCCCAACCCTGGCTAACTGCAATAAATGTTTTTTTACCGAATTTTAAAGTGGACAACTAAAAACATTTAATTATCTTTTCATTAGACTGCATGTATTATTAATGGTGTAAATTTCAATGTGGGACTTTAAAAGCTGATGAAATCGTTTTAAGTTTTAAAATATGCTATATTGACACCTACAAAATTGAAAACATTTCTATTTAAACATGTTATCAGTACATAGTATACTTATTTTATTTTTATTGAAAGTATTAGTCAGTCCATCCACTTATTGTGTGAGTATCACTAATTCACAGTTCATCTTTAAAGATAAAAATGGATTTTCAATATTTTTGAAATAATGGAAAAGTACCGCGGGTTATCGGCACAAAGCATGTTCACTACAACCTCCAACGAGGAGTTTAAAATGAGTAGCCTTTTTATGTTTTATTGCCAATTTGCAGTTCGGTGGCCCAAAACACACTAGTATTATGTTATATACCTATAGGTAATTACATTGTTGGATTTAAATTAGATTTTTATTTGTGGAATTGAATTCCATTCTTTAGTTTAAGCATTAACAAAAAATAAATTGAATCAGTTTAAAATAACGTCTTTTATTGGTTTATAAAATGTATATTACACAGATCACCTAATTATGGATTAGGCTATAGAAAAAAAACAACATAATTTCATATTGGCAACCTATTGGTTGCACGACTCTAATCCATAAAGACTAGGTGTAGACCATATCTTTCTTTACCTCACGAAACAAAGTCACTGACAGAATAGAAAAATGTGAAATAAACCACAGAGACAGCAGTAACTGTCAACTAGTTAGCCTATTATAGAGATATTGCCTATTTTCAGTATATTCTTCTGCATTACCAGTACGTTACGTGCTGTGCCTGTCTGTCGTTTTTCTCGAGTTAGGAAATAATGATAATTTTATATCGAGTCGTGCGACCGAAATAGACAAAAATTGTATAACGTGGACTTTATGGTAACAAAAATCGATGCATATAAATAATTAAATTTAATTTAAAATATGAAAATGGCGTTATTTTTATAACGATTGCAAGTGATGGACATAAGTGATTAAAAAAATTATAAATTTTGCTATAAATTAAATTTGACAGGTAATGCAAGACTCAAGCCGTGCACATTAAATTTTTTTATTTGGAATAAGCAAAAACTTTCGCCAAATTGACAAACAATATATTAGAAACAAAATTTAGCAAGCCCCATATTATACAGTGTGTTCGTGAAAGGAATTGGGACTGTAAAATTTGTTCATTTTCAGTTTTTCGAAAATAAATTATTCTTTATCATTTATTCTGCTTGTTAAATAAATACATTACATTACATTAAAAAAATTTTGATTTTATTGTACAAGGTGCGCAAAAACTACAACTTTGAATAGGAAAGAAAAACACAAAGTCTTCCTCCACAAAATTTGCGTGTTTTTCTTTCCTATTCATCATAACTTCTGTAAAAATCTTGGTTTTTCGAATTCTTCTAAGCTCTTTCATTCTGATGCGTCGAAAAAGTTTGAGTGACAAATTTTTATAGTTTTTGCAACATTACAAAAAAATCAACGTTTTTTTAATGTGAATCGAAGAAATGATAAGGAATGACTTTTCGAAAAATTGAAAATAACAAATTTTACAAGTATAGTTCATTTGGACTGTACGTTTTATACAGGGTGGCAAGCGGCTCTATCTCCAAATCCATAATATATTATGCTACGATTATGGGGCAGAAAATTTATTATGAAATATGACAAAAAAAAATCACTGGAAATAATTTTTAGGTTCCTACTTCCATCGTTAGGAGGCGTAATCTTTCTACTAACTACAATACAATACAGTGTGACCAGTAAAGTCCGCATCATATGGGATTTTTTTTTATTAATAGCTTTTTTTCGAAATTTGACTGTGGCATCAAGTTCTGCTTCCATTGAGATGAAAACTAAGCAAAAAAATAGTAGTCACGTGATTCGCATTATCTGTCAAATTTTAATTTTTTCCAAAAAATAATTCAAAAGTGGGGTTGTTTCTGAAAGTATCGAAATTATTAGAAAAAGTTTTTTAAATGCAGTTTCTAGCCCACATACAAAATTTTAAGTGCATAAGATAATTTTGATGTTTTACCCATATTTTGTAAATTGCACCACTTTTGCAAAATAATACTCTACACGGCCCATTCGAAGTTGCATCCCGAAAAAGGTGTCGTTACCTAGACTAGAAAAGGTGTCGTTACCTAGACTAGAAAAGGTCACAACGAAATTGCATCCCAAACAAAAAAGAGTCACCTGAAGTCAAGTGGTCATTGTCATTATACCATATAAAATCAATGTAATGTTGCCAGACCCCTATAAAAAGTTTATCACGACAATTTAGTTCTTTTAAATAATTTATCTAAGAAGACTGTAATATACAGACTTAGTATCAAATATAAATTGATAGAAAATTCCTAAAGGATTTGACTTTTTTTTGAGCCAGTTCAGTTAAAAAGATATTGGTTGAAAAAAGTAAATTAAAAAAAATGCTCTGGGTAACAACGAACAAACCGGTTACCAATACACCTTTTAGAACCGATTGGAGAGTATGTCAAGTCGAAGTTGATTTTCCTTATCGACAATTTCTAGAAAACGGTTCGACAACACTGTCAATATTAAGCTGAATCTAATCTTATTTATAAAATTCGCCTTCGGGATGCAATTTCGTTGTACCCGGGATGTAACTTATGTGTTAAAATTACTACCTGCCCATTTCGGGATGCAATCTCGAATGGCCGCTCTACACAACCTACATAAAACTTCTTAGAATTGACAATGCTTTATTTCAGATACATTTTCTTTAAAGTAGCGCCAAATTAAATGTGTGTTTTTCTACAAAATCAAAATTGGGCTATTAAAATTTTGGTCGCATGTGATGCAAAGTTTATCTGTTTTTAACCCTGTATAGGGTTACTTCATAAAATAAGTATTTTTGAAAACGTAGTTTGTGTCTGAAAGTAATAATACACCTTAATATTAAGACAAAAAAGAACAGTGTCATCAGTAATATGTGTTCATTAAGTGGAAAATAAATTTTAGTGGTGGGTAAAAAATCAAAGTTATCTTATGCATCTGAAATTTTGCATGTGGGCTAGAAACTGCATTAAAAAACACTTTTTTAAATAACTTTTTTCGATATTTTCAGAAATAACCCCACTTTTAAATAATTTTTTGAAAAAAATTAAAATTTGACAGATAACGCGAATCACGTGACTATTATTTTGTTGCTTAATTTTCATCTCGATCGAAGCCGAATTTGATGTCAAAGTCAAATTTCGAATAAAGTTATTAATAAAAAAAATCCCATATGATGCGAATTTTACTGTTCACACACTGTATACGTCATAAATTATGTTTTTAGAATCCCAGTCATATCCTCTATAAATTTGGTAATAACAATTTTTTCGTAGTTAAGGGTAGGTAACGGTAGGGAAAAAAATTATTTCAAAATTTAAAGATAATATTACTGAGGTTATAATTAATGTCTGACCCACATTGTATTAAATAAGTAATTAGTAGAAATTAACTTACTTTGTATGGTAGCATAGCGACCATGCTCCCTAGCGGTAGAATTAGGAACCTAAAAATTATTAACAGTGATTTTTTTGGTCATATTTTAAAATAAATTTTTTACCTCAAAGTCGTAAGATAAATGGTTTTGGGACAACAGCCGCTCGCCACCCTTAGTGGAGCATCATGTATATTAAAAGATTCCTAAATTCATCATAAACATCAGGTACAATTTTGCCGCTAAAATAGGGTCCTCATTGAAAACTAATGAAATAATACACATTGTTCGCCATTTTCTCAAATAATAAAAACGAAATTTCCTAGGTAAAATATCTACATTATTAACAATCTAATATACAGAACATTGTCCCCCTTGACATTCAACGTGTGTTACTACTAACTCGTAAAATTTAATTTGGATTTGGAATAAATGCCAATCGAAATGCGGCAATATTTTACAATGTAAGAAAACGTCAAACAACTAACCTTCATTAAATTTAACGGCTTTTACACTAGAGTAGATCATATTATAGGTAAACATAGAAAGTTTTTGAAGAAACGTTTTCAAATGCAAAAATCTCTAAAATCACAAACGCACTTTTGTCAACATGTTTTTTCTTCAGGAGTAAACGTTATTCAGCAAAGCGAATTGTCTAACAATACTTTTCTATTGTAATTTCAAAGGTGCCAACTATTTCTTATTTGCGTTAAGAACAAATATTAGTGACTCCTTCACCATTTCGTTTTTAATCAATATTTCGCTACTTCTTCGTTTTATCCAAAATCGGCCAAATACCGGTGTCTTTGGAGTACAAAAACTACTGTTTTGCGTAAAAAAAAGTTGTATTTCTAAATTCACACAAGCTGAAAAAGAAATAATTGACCCAGTTTCGTTATTATTGATTAATCAATTAATTTTTTTTAACTTAAAGGGCCCAGTTCTCAAGGGTCAATCATGTATAAAAGAGACCTATAAATGGCTTGAATGGAGGGCTAACTTTCGGAACCTTGCAATTATTAAAAGAAAATTATAAGTATCTAATTTTGGAAGGGCTATTCAGGGAAGCATTGACGAATAGTATGCCGGGTGTTTTTTTTTAATAAAAGCCCAGAAACTTAAAAAAAAACAGTTTTTTGAAACCACTAAAATGGCCACAATTTATTTATGTGTTATATTTAACCAAATGTAGGATTATTTTACGATGGTTATATGCTGAACTGCTGTCGGTGCCAGTATAATTTTTCCAAATAAAGAGGAAAATATTTGTTTTGTCATAAGACCAAAAAAATGTTATCGAAGTATTTTTGCGAATTTTTTACAACTTGGCAATGTTGCATTTTTATAATTCTACCTGGTTGTTCTCGGAAGCCTGACGATTTACACACGCACGAAAGGAATGTATTACGCTAATAATAAAATATTCGCGTTTTGACATTTGCGCGTCATCTACGAACCAATAATTAGGCAAATCGATTCGACATTTAAAAGCTACAAAATGTCGTCGGTAATGAAACCTTAAAACTAGTTAATTGCTGCCCCAAGACGGATATATGGCCGCTTTTTGTAGAAAACGAAAAATAAAGAAATATTGTTCAAAAAACGAAATGGCGTGGCATCAAGTTATTCTGTGTACCTAATTTAAAATCATTCCTATGTTCCTTACGAGTTCCACCACAATAAACCATGCACGTGAAGATATTCGGAATATTCCATGATGGCGTCGTGGGTCCGCGAAACATGACAACGTCTGCCTTCTAGCGGTAGCAAGGGAAAATAGGAATGAAATATGACAATTTTGACATTAAAATTCTTGGTTTGTATAATACAGTATAAATAAATAGAGCCGTTAAACCTAAATGAACAGGGTTTTTGTAAAACGTCTTTACAAAAACCTATACCACATATTCCTTACACCAAAAAAGCCAATACAGGTAAACTTACCTTAGTACAAAATTGCTTAGTTTGGACGCTATAACGGCCCTGAAATTATAATTTTTAAATATTTTTATATTAGAATTTTAAAAGCCCTTATGCGATTTTGCTAAAATTTGGTACATTGACATAGTTTTATGAAAAAGTTAAATATACCCATATCAAAATTATAATTAATATTCATCTATATCTAATGGTTGGTCCATACATGTTCAACATAATATACAGTGGTCAGAAGCCATTGTTTTGGACACTGCACAGCACTGAAGAAAACTACATTTCAAAGAAGCAGCTTTTATGAATCAGAATACCCATTATATATTTAGTAAACCAAGTATAAATATCCCCAATATCTGGAAACCTCTTCTGGTCCATCACCAACAGCTCAAACTTCACACTCCAAATAAGCACGTAGGCGGAGTCATCAAGCTTCATTGCACATGGATAGTATTCAATACAGTAGCCTTAGAATTATAATTTAGTTTACACTTGAAAACGGTTAGAGATACTAACTAACCAAAACGTAGTGATAAGTAACAAAATAAAGACAATGGAAGTTCGACAAGGTAATTTAGGTAGCAGATCATCGGTAATTTCTTTGATCATTATTAAAAGTTTGAGACATATTAAGTAAACAGCTTTTAATAACTATTTACAAGGCCTTAATCGAATCATTACTTCGATATGAACTTGTCATATGGGGTGGTCTATATACAAACACTTTAAGTCAATTGGACGTTGTTCAAAATTACATTCTGAAGATTATTTTTAGGACGAATAAGAGATTCCCCACTCAACAGTTATATTGTGTTAAATAAATGGTAAAAAAATAAAGAAATTATAATTTTACACAGTTATATTCTGAAAATATTATGAATGTTCGTTGGCCTTATGTTTTGAGCCTCTGTTGTTTCGTGCATAAATACTACCAAATTAAAAACCTATGTGGATCATATACACGTAGGGAAAATGTTTGTCCGCCCATCTCTTAGTAATAAGTTAGAATAGTACAAATATGAAGTATCGCAAAACAAACAGAGGTAGGTAGATTATGTTTCCCCCGCTCCATCGTATTGCATCTCGCTCATGGCACTTGCTGGTGGCACGCCGCGCCGCTTCGATTCTATTAATAACAGCGAAACAGAACTAAAATTTAAAATTCAACCGAAGCAAAACGCATCGAGCCAGCCAGATCCGATGCGATGGAGTGGGGGAAACATAATCTACCTATTTCTGTTTACTTTGCGATACTTCATATTTGTACTATTCTAACTTATTACTAAGAGATGGGCGGACAAACATTTTCCCTACTTGTATACATACAATACTCGAACAAAAATAAATAAACATTTGAAAATACCAAATAGTAATAAAAACATTAATCGGTGATTCATTAACTATACCTTGCTCCTAAAATATATAATATTCTGCCACCATCATTTAAATAAATAATAATAATAATAATAATAATAATAATAATAATAAATAAAACTATCGAACGTAAAGATGAGTGCAAGTCAAGTTTTTTTTTTAATTTTAGTTTTTCCTGAAAATTGTAATTTTATAGTTTATTCATCAAATATTAAAAAAAAAACAAGATTAAAATAACAAAGAACTACTGACATTATTTATGTAACAAGTAATTCCTGTTAAAAGTATTTATAAAAAGCCTATATGAGAAGGAACATAAAATTATTTCCATATTTAATTATTAATCGCAAAAAATCAAGGCTTTAGTAGTTATATCAATAAAAATGTGTAAATAGGTAAACATTGCAGAAAATATACTATGTATATTTTCTGCAATGGCCAAAATTTTAAAATGGTATAAAAGATCTTTGTGGACAGTTTGGAGTTTTAAGACATCATTATTATTTCAATTCATGTGGTATTAATTTTTTTTCAAAAAAAACATACTGCGAATTAAAATCGAAATTTCCCAAAAAACCACGAGTGATCCAGGTTTATCAAAGAGCCCTTTTGTAGTAAATAAGTTATTTATTATTAAAAAAATCTAAGTTCTAAGGATTGATATTAATCAAAATTTTGATATGGGTTCTTGTCCCATAAAACTATGTCAACGTACAAAATTTTAGCAAAATCGCTTATAAGTAATTTTAAAATTATAATAAAAAACTGTTTCATAATGGGCATCATGTATCATATTCAGCATTAAAATCCTGAATTAGAAACTAATGGAAATACATCCCAATAATAAAAATCTTCCTAGAGGGTCACAAACCGTTCCTAGTGACAATTAAAAAGCAAAAAGTTTGAAAACGTGAGATCAAAACCTTATTACGTCATCCCATTATCCGCGCAATTCTTTTATTTGTCAGCCTCGACTGATTATATTGCTATCTTTGTTTTGATACACTAAATAGACGAGAACAGCTTTAAAATAGGAAACAACCCGCCCGATATTCAGGTAGACTCGACCTTCAGCTGAATAACTGGGACCCATAGGTCGAGGCAGATATGACGTCAGTGAGTTTATTCCCATGTTTTTATTAAACAACGTGTCTTATTTTTTCAGTAAATAATTCAAAATTTTAAAAACAGTAAAAAAATTTTATTTCTCTATGTGATAGGGTAAAAATGAATTTTTTTTTGTGAAAAAGTCCATTGTAGTTGCGTCTATAGCGTCCAAACCACAGGTCCAAACTAAGCCATATATTGTCGTAAGGTAAGTTTACCTAAATTGGGTAACTTTGCTCTAAGGAATATGTAGTAGGTTCTTGTTAAGACCTTTTTCAAACACCCTATAGGTTAAGATCGTTAAAATATTCAATAAACAACAATATAATTAATAGTATCGCCTAAAATTTCTTGCTACGTCCTTAAACACCTTTTATTTGGCTGTCGAGTATAGTCTGTAAATACACATGGCCGCTGCGGTTAACGAAACAGTACAATGTAAAATTTTTCGACGTGTGTCGTCCTTGCGAACTAACACCACTGGCGAAGCTGCTGATAGAGCACTGAGGATTGGAAGCCTGGCTAATCTTCTTGGATCTCTTTCCACCTAAAAACCATTGAATTTTATTAGCCGTCCGTTGTCATACTAATCTAGGAGTAAATTAGAACAAAAACTAAAAAGGAAGGAAAAACTAAAAGACTTCCTCCACAAAATGTAATAGAACAAAAATGTGTTCAGAGGTTTCTACATGTTTCGAACGTATAAACGTTCATCAACAGGAGATAGAAAAATGTATTGCTGATGGTTTTAGCAGAAGAGAAAATGATAAAAGGTATAAAACCTTAATGGAGCTTTTATGTAATGACAAAATTGGTGTGTCAAAATGACATAATGTGAAGAAAAATTCAAATAAGTTAAAACTATATGGAGGACTTGAGGTAGGAGGCCGATCGCAATGCATTGGATTCGGTCCCAAATTAGCATCGGTAATGCAGCTTTACGAGTCGCCGTAAGATGGCGCTCGTATTCGAAGTGGGCTATCAAATAAATGGTTTCTTATGGACGCGATAACTATTTTTATTTAAATTAGTTCTTTAAGGAACAAATAAGGACTTTTATATGAATTTACACTTACTTTGTTATACTTATTAGTAAACTCGGCCTGTATAAAGTTCCAACGATTCTTCGTTTTTAAAATACAGGAACATTCTAGCTAGAGGGTTTTACCTTTGGAGCTAGAAAGATACTTATTTGGCTGCGTTTCCTCTCTGAGGATCCTGTCTTACACCCCGACACAAAGCAAACTCTACTTTTATAAATTGTACCATTATTCATTATAAATATGGAAATCAATTACAATACAACGTTATTTGTCTTGTCTTGCATTCAAACGTTATTTGTTATTTCGAAAAATAAAATGTCAATTGTCAAAAGTATAAGTTAGAAACGAAGAAGAAGACGACATCAGCCCACTTGCGACGCGTGAGCATCTATCGGCCAACTAGCGAACTAACCAAAAAACCGGGACAGAAAATGAAAATGCTGCCATTGTCGATCGGCCTCCTACCCTCTAGTTCTCCATAGTTAAAACATATTGAGTATGTAAAAAAGTCAGTTAAAAGGGTCTAAAACAACCAAATAAACCGGGGTAGAGAAAAACCACTTTTAAAAAGAAGATGTCAAAAGGGGTTTTTATTAGTGATGGGAAAAATCGAGTTATTTTAATAATCGACTACCGAGAATTCAAGTGACTTAAAAAACCGAATGATAATCGAGTTTTCACTCAAATGCTAATATCAATTGTCACTGGCGGTTCGTGTTACATGTTGGTCGCCAAAGTAATAAAAAACAGTTTTTTCTTGAATCACTTCAGTAATCACCCACACATTTTTAAACTTCTAAAAAAAAAAAAAAAGGTCGCCAGTTCCGTAAACGAACCAGTTTATGTAGTATGTAGCCGCCATTGAGTGCTTGGTTGGTGATTGGTATGAATGGCATGCAGGTCGTTGAAAAATAAAATAATTCGAAATTTTCGTCACTCCAATTATTATCGATGATAACCGAATAATTCAAGTGATTGAAAAAATCGAGTGATCGGTTATTTTTCACTCGAGTGATCCCATCACTATTTTTATATACATACGCATTATATGGGATTTTTTTTATTAATAGCTTTATTCAAAATTTGACTTTGACATCAAGTTCTGCTTCGATCGAGATGAAAATTAAGCAAAAAAATTGTAGTCACGTGATTCGCATTATCTGTCAAATTTTAATTTTTTCCAAAAAAGAATTCAAAAGTGGGGTTATTTTAGAAAATATCGAGAAAAGTTATTAGAAAAAGTTTTTTTAAATGCAAAATTGCATCTGCATAAGATAATTTTGATTTTTTACCTATATTTTGTAAATTGCATCACTTTTGCAAAATAAGACTCAACGCAACCTACATAAAACTTCTCAGTTTTGACAAGGCTTTATTTCAGATACATTTTCTTTAACGTAGCGCCATATTAAATGTGTGTTTTTCTACAAAATCAAAATTGGGCTATTAAAATTTGGTTGCATGTGATGTAAAGTTTATTTGTTTTTGACCCTGTATAAGGTAACTTCATAAAATAAGTATTTGTGAAAACGTAGTGTGTGCCTAAAAGTAAAAAAATTAAGTAAAGGGGTTTTAAATTAAATCGTTAAAAGTAGATAAACTTTACATAAGTTAAACTAAAATTTATTTTCCACTTAATGAACACTTTACTGAAGACATTGTGTTCTTTTTTGTCTTAATATTAAGGTGTATTACTTTCAGACACAAACAACGTTTTCAAAAATACTTATTTAATATGAAGTTACCTTATACAGGGTCAAAAACAAATAAACTTTGCATCACATGCGACCAAATTTTAATAGCCCAATTATGATTTTGTAGAAAAACACACAATTAATATGGCGCTACTTTAAAGAAAATGTATCTGAAATAAAGCCTTGTCAAAACTGAGAAGTTTTATCTTGCGTTGAGTCTTATTTTGCAAAAGTGGTGCAATTTACAAAATATAGGTAAAAAATCAAAATTATCTTATGCAGATGAAATTTTGCATGTGGACTAGAAACTGCATTTAAAAAAACTTTTTCTAATAACTTTTTTCGATATTTCCTAAAATAACAGATAATGCGAATCACGTGACTACTATTTTTTTTTGCTTAATTTTCTCTCTGATCGAAGCAGAACTTGATGCCAAAGTCAAATATAGTCGAGTAGTTATTAATAAAAAAAATCCCATATGATGCGGACTTTACTGGTCACACTGTATAAGTATTTAATCGGCTTATATAAATTTGCTGTTGGTTCTAAGTGCGGAAGATTAGGACTATACATATTTAATAATTTTATTTTGTAGTTTTTTTTTAAGGTTTTAATACTATCGAATTGGTTGACCCTAAGTAGAAATAAGATATTGAATTTTTGAATGAACGCATGATAAATTTTTTTTAAATCAATTATTATGACGAATTTTAAAGAATATCCCAATTAATGGAGAAATGTTAGTTCGAGTATGTTCTACTTGTTTTTTCCAGCTTAAATTCTGATCAATATAATATAAACGTAAAAATTTTACGGTATTCAGGTAGGGTCAACTGGGGCTAATGTGATACACTCAAAATAGTGGGGGTATTATGATACAGCTACTTTAAAAATACTTACAGTCATCAAATTAAAGTAAGAAAAATTGGTAAAGTAAAGAATTATATACTTAATTATAAGTCATATTCACTTTTACAAAAATGTAAAACGTTTAAAAAATAAAAAAATATTTCTACTTCAGCCACAAATTTTGCTTAGTAAACTTTTATTTTTTTAGTGATAACTTTTACTGCAGGCAAAACTATCGATAATAATTTATGTGTTTATGGTTCCCGTCATATAAGACCGACTTAGAGCTTTAATTTAAAGCATTGTTTGTTAAATTTGAGCAATGTTGAAGCAGGTATATTCGACGTTAAAGTAAAGGGGCTATTGTGATACAGCAACTGGGGCTTTTCTGAGATAACCACTGGGGGCTCTTATGATACATTCTTTAGTTTCTTCTCTTTGTTGCAGGTGGTATAATTAAAGAAAGGGACTAATAAAAACAATCAGTAGCAATACAAACATATTATAAAGATGTTTCTGCAAATAAGAAATAATAAGAAAACGTTTAAAATTAAAGAAAACAATATATTGGTAATAAACAGGGAGGATATACTTGCTAAACTGCCCGTTCCCAATATAATCGGGAATAGGGAAAAATACATTTTTAAAAAAGAAGTGCCGGTGTTTAAGGCCATTTAACAATTTAATTTTGTTTATTTTGTTCAGTATTGCGTTGTCTGTCTATGTTATTTTTGTTGGTATTTTATAATACTCAGACCTCGACTTAGACATTTAATTTTCGTTTGTGAGTTGTAATTTGTTGCCTTTCGATGGAGCTAATATTTTTATTATATTATTATAAAACCCTTCATTTGTGAATTAAAATTTAATTACAACATTTGTACTTTTTTTTTTAACAATCCCACATCTAAGAGTCACATTACCAATTATAATTTTATAAATATCAATCAGTAGCTTTAGTGAAAAAAAAAACATGAAATTACTTTCCTGTATCTAACTTAAAACATACTTGAAAGATGGCTGTCAAAATTGCAGGATCAACTAATAAAGGACAATAGTGTATTATATCAGCCTCACATATTTTAAATCTATCTCCTCTACAGAATTAAAGCGTTGTATCACAATAGCCCCAAACGTGGGGCTATTTTGATACATCATTTTGTTGTTTTTTTACGGTCAACTATTGTTTTTCTTGTATTTTTCCCTCAAAACTGGGTAGAGAACCTCATTGCTTACAACTAGGAATTTTTGGAGATTTTTAAAACTAAAACCTATATTTTTTTTTGTTAAAGTTTTAATTTTTGTATCATAATAGCCCCAGTTGACCCTAATCGATATTTTTCCCATTAAATATTACTGGTTGCTTCTTAATAAGTGCTATTTATGAAAATGTGCATTCTCAAAATTTGGAAAACGGCATCAGTGGCTCCGTGGTTAACGCGGCAGTCGCTGAGAACTTTAGGACGAGAGTTGGTGGTGGGTGGTATCCCACTACCGGAAAACTGGCTCGAGCCCGGTGGATTTTAGTGGTATAAGTTTTGACGTGGGTCCAGCGACGAGCAAAAATTAGGGAAGAGTGAAAAATGTATTATCCCCCAAACCCACCCCATTCACGCCGGTAACCAACGGGGGAAGGAACACACTCCCCAATCGGTAGGTCATAGAAAGCGCGAAACCAAGGGTTGATAGCCCTTGGGGGGTGCTTCTAATGACTGAGGATCGTGGTTCGGACCCCACGTTAAACCGTATAGGTCCCCTTGGAAATGGCCCTGACAGCGAATGAAGAGGAAAAAATCGGAATAAAGTAACAACAAAATTTGGAAGTACTTAAAATTGCAATTTCAGGGTTATAATTATAATCAAACCTATAAAAAAATAATAATAATAATAATAATAATAATAATGCAATCAAGTCTCTGCGTATCAAATTAATAATGTAAGAACTGCATTTAAACAACATTTACACAACACCAATTAAATGGACTATTGACCAAAGCTAACAAAAAATGTGCTGCTCACTTGATAGTCTTTTATCTTAGCCAGACGCGCCTGATATCTTTTTTAACTGACTTCTTTAAAGAAAAAAAGGTTATCAATTCGACCTGCATATTATACTTCATTACCGATTTTCATGTTTTTTTTACATGTGGTTTTATAAAACCGCCTTGCGCCTCACTTCCGGCCATTGAGGTGGAAAGTCTAGGTTTATTTAGCTTATGGAATATGTCTTTATTTAAGTCTTGTACTGTAAATAATTTTCATGGAGTATTGAAAAAATGACACAGTAAAAACATCACCCGGAGTCTATATAAGATTTAAATATTTTTGGACTAAATTTCAAACTCTTTAGTGTATACTGACGATAAAAATTTTAACCAACCTGATATTTAACGCAGTGGTCAAACTGCCAACTAGCTGTATAAAGTCCTGTACATAATACTGAAAATATGCCGAGTGGAGCTTGAGGCATGAAATTTTGGGGCCATACAAAACCTACAAAAGAAAAACAGTTAAAAAAATATTTAGCAATAACAAAATTATACTATATTATAAATAAAATTTACCAGTAACTAAACTGGAAAAGCCAGTTATTACAGCCATTTTGTGGAGACAGTTTCCGACAGTAATCCATCGAGCTGTTTCATCTCCCAGTTGAGAGGGCTCTATTACAATAACAGTACAGCAACTATCCAGGGCCTTCTCAAGCTCCATAGCAAAGAACTCTTGGGAGTCGTGGCCATCATATACTTCTCGAATGACAGCTACGTTGCTTGCATGCAGAACTCTTAAAATTTATTTATAGAAAGTTTGCTTGTACAAAAATAAATTATATAGCTCACCTTTCGGGTCTATCTCCCCCTCCGTCCATGTTAACAAAAGGTACAAGGGTTTAACAGATCCTTCGAAGACTAATCGAAACTTTACTGTTGTTCCGATTTGGTATTAGATTACTTTTATAATTTCTTTACACCAATAAGAGGGCACAGTCTTCTACAATCTTTGTTTAAACAATTATTTACCCAAAAGGCTACCTACCAGCCTAAAAATACTCCCAACAATTCTCCCGCTGAACCTTAGCATGCAATAACATAACCTGGTTATAGTTACAGGCGAAAAGTCATGATTCGAATTGTCGCGGCTTATATAAAAGCCTCTATTTCTTTTTTTTTTAACAATTTTATCTAAAAATAGCTAAAAATCAAATAATTTGACACTGACAGTGTATGTATTTACTATTTACTCCTAGCTTGACAACAATGGCAACCATGTAGGCATACAGCTGATACCAGGTATTTACTGGTTGCCTAACTATTCAAAAATAAAGCTTTCCGTACACGGTTTGGTTTAACAGTACCTAGGTATGGATATTATGTGGTTTTCTTTCTCTGAATCATGCACAATGTAGACTATACCTAAAGGCCTTTTTAATTATTACAGTCGGCAATACTATTTGCAAGTTGCAATTGTCTTGCTTATAAGCATGCGCAGTAGAGAACCAGCTGATCGGATTTGGCAATTCTCTTGCTATTGCGAAAAATCGGTCGTGCTCGATTTTTGTTGCAAGTGCGTTTGCAATTCTGGTGGATTTATAGTAATTTTCATTGTGACCAACAAAAACGAAAGTTCATAGAGAGGACGCGCTCGAGCTGAGTTTGACTTTTGTCAGAGTTTGGGTTGTTCCTTTTTTGTTGTGAGTTCATTGTTTCTTTGCGCTTATTCTTATAAATAAGGTGAAAAAACAAAGGTTATATGTATGTTATTTTGTTTTCGCATTGACAGATTAACAACAGAGGCATTTATTTTTGTAATGTTGGCGATCCTTTTCAATAAAAATAGAATTGCCAGCTGTAAAACATCATGCAAGACAAATTTCAGGCAATGTCTTGCGCCTGCAATGCATTGCAGCAATTGAGTTGCAAATAGTATAGCCGACTGTAAAAAGGGTTTAAACAACTTCACGAAGAAATTGAGGAAATAACCCCCTATTCATATTAACGACATCGTTACTGCTCAAGAGTCGTAAAAATAACGATAAATTAAAAAAAAGGTATTCTGTAAAATTTGGTTGGTAAAATGTATTCGTTTATTAACGACAACCCAAAAGAAGTCGTTAAAACATACCCTTTTACTTTTTTTTTTGGGTGGTTTGTTCGGCAATAATTATGGAAATTGGAAACACCACGAATGCGCCGACGAGTTAAAATAAAGGTAATGCATCAACAGAATAGGGAATTTTTGGAATCGCTATGAGGTGAAGGCCTTATTATGGTCGTTCTTAAAATGACAGCTAAGCATGCGCACTAAAAAATATTTAATATGGGAACCATAATAAAATACTGCCTTCCCCTATTTACGACTAGTTACCGTAAGTAAAATAACGTTTCCTTATTTCCCTTATTCGGCCAAAAAACAGATGGATGCATTATAACAGATTAAGGTTTACCTATAATGACGATTTGGCCCTTATAAGAGAATTTATGGGACAAAATCCCTTATCAAATCCTGAAGGATGGGAGGTCATTAGACATTAGGTTAAGAATAACGCTGTTGTAAACAGGAAAGCGTTCCAATAAGTATTTATTTTTTAGAGAAATAAGGTTAAGACCTTATTAAAATAGGGCATTCCCTTATTAGTGCTGACGTAAAAATTATATTTTCAATAATTCCCTAATTTGGCTCTTTTTTAATTTTTTGCTGGTTTTTGTTAATTTCTGAAGGCAGAACATACTTATTTTAATTCGGTAGATATACGATCCCTTTCAGATGATTCCCCAGACGAAGGCAAAAATTTGTAGTTTTCTCACGGAGTTCGTGGGTTTTTATAAACTTATTTGCCTCCAACTGCAAGTAAATCATCGCGTACTATTCTCTAGTGATTTGGGTGCTTCTAATTTTCTTTATTTTTTATTTCATCTTTATTTTAATCAAATTCCAAAATAATGAATATATAAAAGCTAGGGCTACCAACTCTTTTAAGAGTAGGTACATGTACTCTTTTTGAGGTCCTAAATTTGTGTACTCTAACTTTCTATTCAATCCTCTCGAAGGTACTCTTCTTTTTCACACAATACATGGACTTTTTCTGCGGACAGTGCAGACATCTTTAACTTTAATGGAGTATACCTAAATATATAAATTCGTACATACAGCAACTGATAGCTGGCGCGTGTTTATGTGTTCTGAAATGTTTTCAGATTCGTTTTTTTTTATTCGTAAAGTGTGTGACTGACTGTTTTTATTTCACGAACGTCCAGCAGTCGTTGAAAAGATTAAAAGTAACGAGAATTGTTGTAACGACAACGGTACAGATAGAATGTGATTTATCCATAGACAATTTACCTTTAGATAAGCAAACAATAATCACGAAAGTGGCAGTTTTATGGCCTCGCGCATGTAAACAAAACTGGACACTATTAGACATGCGCACTGCAACATTATCGTTTGACGAATGGGAAAATAGACAGGTCGGGCTTTAAAATTTAAGTTCTTGCTCAAGAAATTGGACTTTCTTCTTAATTTTTGGTCAAGATGGGAAAAAAGGTAGTGATTTCTGGCATTTTTAGCTTAGTGGCCAACCTATCAGATTTTTAAGGATAGAAAATTGTTTTTAAGGTTTTGTTTTGAAAATTTGTTTAAAAATGATTCGTCGTCGTGTTTTTAGTTCAAAAAGGAAGAGAACAAGAACAAGTGAATTAAACTAGTCTTATAAAATCGAATTTAAACAAACAAAACCAGCAAAATTACCAATCTACGGTGTTATCGCGAACCTAACCTCAAGTCAAATATTAGTTGGTATAAGTATAACTTGTTTTGATTTTTACAATTTGGCAAAAACTTGGGTACGTGTAAAACATTTTCAAGCAAAATTTCTTGTTCAAGAATTTGAAAGGGGTTTGCCCGAGAACTTGACCCGCGGAATACTGGCTTTATTAAAAGCTTTATGTCGGGGTGTACAGATTTTAACCAAAAAATTAACCAACAGCAACGTTGACAGAATTAATTTTCTCACAATCAGACACAATTCACTAAACTACACAAAACTAGAAATCCGTAAATATTAAACACCCACAATCCACGATAGCTAAGAAAACTACAAGGAATCCACAGAGAAACCTTAAAACGCAACAACAAAAATGGCGGCCGAGCCGGTTCTCGAGAGCAACTGGAGAGTATCTTGAGCATATCGGTAAAGTAGGACAGGCCAATAACACGAGGTTTGTGCGCATGCACGAAGGTGTCCAGAAGGAAGGCAGCTGACCGGCGAGTCATGCGCTCGGACGTATTTTTTCACCCATAAAACGTTACTTTTGTTTGCGCAGGAGATAAGCTGTAGGTATCTACCAGATTATCCTTTAGGAACTCGTTATGAAAGAGCCGTTCTTAGACGACGATATCGTTGGTAAACGACTTTTTAGAAAATAAGGGGGGGTTATTTTACGAAGAACTTCACACATGTGACGACCGCTTAGACTACCAACTTCGCGAATATTCACAGCACTTTAGATATGGTCACCGTAGCTATACTATGAAGTTAAATCCCTTTTGTTCTTAATCAACAAGTTATTTATGTTGAGAATAAACTACGACCACTTTCGTTTTTAAAAACAAGTAAACAAAGAATTTAGAAATAAATCGTACCGTCTACGGATCGCTTTTATATAGAAATTCAGTGTTGCCTAATCTGTAGAAATAAGCTACAGTAAAATTATACCTACCTACCACGTGATAAGTCATAGCAGTTCTTGTATTCCCGCGTGCGTATCGCTACTCCTCGCTTCCGACGACACAATCTGAATGGTTCCATACACGATATACCTTCTTTTACCGAAACTCCGAAACCGAGGCTTTTAGTTCGAGTCGAGCAGCGTGCGATTGGGGTTCGACAACGTCGCATTCCGTTCGTCTGTTTGTTTTTGCTTGAAGCGGTGTTGACACGATTTCGGGACTAAAGTGACAAGTGCTTGCTTATTGTTGTTTTTCTTTGATTATGACTATGCCTGATTTTCTTGGATTTATTTTGGACTTATTTGGGGATGGTTAATGCTTGTGTCTATCGGTTAATTTCAAGTATTTTAAAGTTTTTGTGAAGTGCAGCATGTCGCAGTGTAAGAAATTCACTCCGAATATTTTTCACAAGTCGAAATGTTCAAACTGCTTTCGTCAGAAAGAAGAACACTCGGCCGAGGCCCTGGAATGTAATCGGGTAGGTTATAATTTTTAAGGTCTAGTTTTGAAATAATTGACCGGGCGAACAGACTGGTATTTTTATGGGTCGATGTCCATTAGATGAAGGATTTAATAGCCTTTTATTTTCTTTTTAATTCGTGGTGTGAAAATACATGACGTCACTTTTAAAGGTGGTGTAGGTATATCATTTTAATTTTAGTACGCTATTATGGCTAGATTAATTAGTATCTATATAACATAATAAAATAAGACTGACGAATAAATAAAATTGTATCGGATGTCCCCCACAAAAAATTCTTCTTCCCGGCACTTATTTTCGTCGCCAATTTACAGGTTTTTATAGGAATGGCAAGAATATAAAATAAGTAGGTAGGTATCCTACACATAGATATATGTTTTAAGAGGCCTATTATGATCCTACATCAATATTTTCAAAACGATGTCATAGATACATGTCGGAGTCCACGTCTATTTATCGACAAATCCAACGAGCAGCAGGCTCTGCTACCGACTGCTATTCTTTCTCCAATCAGTTCAATAATCTTATTTAGATTAAAATTTATAAATCCATAATCTCCCACGTTGGACTTTGGACTCCAAGTATGGATTCAAAGACGATTGGGTCAACAAACGAAATACCTAGTTAAAAATATTTTAAATTTAGGTAAACAGACTTTACCACTTACACAAACATCATTAGAGCATTAGCAAGGTAAGCAACAGTAAAAATCTCTACCTCAAGAGTTTGTTGCAAATATGTAAACTGAATAGAGGGTGTTATAGGTTATAGGCTCGGTTATAGGTAATAGGTACATTTAAAAAAATACAGCTTTATCCTTAATAATGTATTCCCTCATTCCCAGCATTCTATCTGATTATTTCCTTCCTATCAATTTTGACCGATCACTGACAAGAATTCGTATGTCATATTTAATTTTCAAGTGGAAAAATTGCATGACAGCTCCCGTCAGTAATTTTTCCAAAAAAATGTTTGATAGGTTGTATTAGGTACTGTCAAAATAAAAAATTGTTGAATTTCTATCTAGTTATCAGCGAATGACTTTAGCAAAACAATTCCACATAGCAACCTAACAACGCTTTCATTTTAAATAATTTTTTCGCAAAAAAAGCTAATTTGATTGACTATTTAACTAGAGTGTTTTACACTGGCAAAATGTCATAGCAACGGCCGGTCTTCTACTGGCAAAATTACTACCTGCACCTACCTGGACAAAATTCACATGTGATTTTTGCCGCGGCAAAATTTTAATAAAATTAATTGCAAACTTAAGAGAAAAAGCACCAGATCAAGTAATATCATCAAATCAAAATCAATCAAATAATGCACAAACGTTTAATTATCACAACTGTAACTTTTACATCAATAAATAAGTAATTTTTTTGTTTTATTCTTAAATAAAAGTTTTCTAATTTTATTGTTCTTTGTCTTTTTTCTAGTTAAATAGTCATGTCGAATACCACTCGAGAAAAAATTGTGTAAGCAAAATTGTTCTCAAGGATTTATTTAAGTTTGTTGCTTTTAAGCAATTTCGCTCATGACATTTTCGACAAAATCACTCGCCTGACGGCTCGTGATTTTGTCAAAAATGTCATTCGCGAAATTGCCAAGCAACAAACTTTCATACCTTTCGAAAATTTTGCCGACAAAATTTTATCTCTTGTGATATTATATATGATTAAATTATCATATTACTTACTAGTAAATAGGCTTTTTTGTTCAGTCAGGAAATAATCTTGCCAAACATCATTCGTGAATCTAATTGTTCCTATGAAAAAATTTAAATAACTCGTTGACAAGTACCTACCTAATTTTTCAACTCGTTTTCCAAATTTTTTCGGAAAAATTAGATGCACTTATGATATTACCCCCGATAATTGCACGGCAGGTACCGATAAGTGACCGACAGGTCTTATTTTGTTTGATTACATTAAACCGAGCATTAAACATTGACATTTTGAAATTACCTAATTTGCGAATTCCATTGGTAAATTTTATGCTCACTGAGTAAAGCTCGGAGTAAAGGTATACAAAAAAAATTATATTCGCAGGTAGGTAAGTTTCCTGTCAACATGTGAAAATACACTTCTTTGCGTTATCAGCTAATGGGTTTTGAACTAATTCTAAATTCACAGGAAAAAGGTTTGTACCCTCCCCCCCCCCCAATCGTAAGCGACGCCCCTGCCTTTGGCCTTTGGTGGTCAATAAATTTGATAAAAGCGTATCTAAAGTATTTGCTAATGAGCCTAATGAATAAAAATGTAGCAATTGATTTTTCTTATAAAATCGAAGTAACTTCTTGAAAGCCAATGAATAAAAACTAAAGTAATTGCTTTTGCGTCCAGCGATCGCTTAAAGGAATTGCTTCTGGTAAATGCTTTTTCTTAAAAAAAATAGAAGGTTGTGGTCAAAGAGATTTATGTATGTTCCTTCAATTTGTGAACGAATATCAATTGCTTGTCTTTAATTTCTTCATCACTAAGTACTTACTATCACTTTCTTCATTTCACTGAAATCTGCCATATCACAAATAAATATAAGTTTCCTATTTTCCACAAAAACGTAACAGATTACATACTATATTGTACTAAATAAGTAGACCAACGTTGTTGTATTTACGTCAACTCTTTTGCACATTAGGCATCAAACTGAACATGAAATCTATAATCTGAACAAGTAGATAAGCCACGTCTGAACTTATGTTGAATAAGCATTTGCTACAGAGATGTAAGAAAAACAGCAATTGCTTCAAAATTTCATTCATAACATATTCATATCCAGATCTAGCAATTGCTTTTATTTATAGCATTTGCTAGTCAAGCAATTGCTTTTACTGAAAAGTAATTGCTTCAAGTATTGCTTAATTTTTATTCAGGGTTCGGAGGATATATATTAAGCGATACATATCGTGATATATATCATGATATTTATAGTTTGATATATATCACGATATATTCAATAATTTTTTTTTTTTAATTTTGATTATTCAGAATATATCAATCGACAAATCAAACAAAAAAAAAGTATTTATGTTTATAATTAATATTAAGGGTAGGTCCGCTTTGAAAATATGTTCAGCTTTATTTTTTCTATTGGATATCTTATAATTATTAACCTTTATGATTTATCTGTTTAGTCATTACTCATTAGTTTAGGTCATGTTTTTTAAAGTCAGTTTACTTAATAAGTATCCTACAAAAATATTTAGTTTTCAATATGTTTTTGATCAAAATAGTAAGTACTTAGTCCTTTCATTAAAAAGAAATATCTTAAAATGATTTATATGTAGGATATATATCCGATACCTATATGTAATAGTAGCAGTATTGTTATTCCAAAGTCAGTGTGATGACATTCCATACGGCGGTAAACAGTCTCAAAGAGACCGACGTTTACCGCCGTATGGAATGATTGGAATGTCATCACACTGACATTGGATAAATTATAACATGATTTATTTAGCAAAAAGCTACAATTAAATATTTTTTAAAACATTTTTTTAACACATTTTTATAGACGTATTTTTAAATTTTAAAACGTAACCTTCTTTTAACAAAAACAGACAGAAAAGTTAAACATTTTGCAAATTGTATCAAATATTACGTATCATTTTGTTTTTTAATTAAATATAATTTTAAAAATTGTTTAAAACAGTTTTAATGATTTTTGAGATTTAATAGAATTTTCCAAATTATTATATTCTATCAAACCTTTATAAAAAATAGATTTATAAGCTAATGTTTTAGACACTCTATTCATATAAAAATTTTGATTAGTTCTTGTTTTATAATTAGGTATGATGGTCATAATTAAAAGAACAAAATTTTTTTAAACAATCAGGCAATAAATTATTTTTAATTTTATGTATAAAGATACATAAATAAAAAATTAATTTTTGTATATTTGTCACAATTTAAAATAATCCGCATTGCATTATTTTGTAAAATTTGTAATTTATCAAATATTTCCTCACTAGCACAATATAAAATGGAAGAACAATAAAGAAAATGTGGTAATATAATAGTATTAAATACAGTTTTGTTAAAAAACAAACTTAAATTAGAACTAATTCTTTTAAAATAGCCTACTTTTCCCGCAATCTTCGATATAATACTTTCAAAATAATTTAAAAATTTTAATTTTGAATCAATGATTATCCCTAAATATTTAAAACTGTTTACTAATTCCAATTTTTCACCATCAATTACAACATTTATATTTTGACAATTTAAATTATTACCCATAACCATACATTTAGTTTTTGAAATATTTAATTTTAATTTATTTACTTTTAGCCAATTTATTAATATATTTATCTCAGAATTTAAAGTATTTACACCATCAAAAATATTTAAAACATTAATGTAAATTAAGGTGTCATCAGCAAACATTTGTAACTTACACATTTTTAAAACTAAAGGCATATATATCGTTGATGTATAAAATAAATAATATTGGACCTAGTATACTTCCTTGAGGAACTCCTATATTATTTATTTTTTTATTTGAATATGTTTTTGAAATTTTTGTTTTTTGTGACCTGTTACTTAAATAATTTTTAAACCATTCATAAACGTTTCCGCGAATACCATACTGATACAATTTACTCAATGATCTAGCCCTGTCAATTGTTTCGAATGCCCGCTTAAAATCAAAAAATACAGCTATAACATTTTCCCCTTGATCAATGGTTCTCTTCCACGTCTCAATCACACATTGAATGGCTGTCTCTGTCGAGTACCCTTGTCGAAAACCAGCTTGAACGGAAACTAAAATTTTGTTGGCATCAATGAATTCCAATAACTGTTCATATACGACTTCTTCCAATAATTTCTCAATATCCCATAAAACATTTACTGGCCTCATCTCATCCCATCTTTTAGTGTTTTTTACTTTTGGCACTGGTGTAATGTAAGAACATTTTATCTCATCAGGCATATTTCCATATTTTAAACAAGAATTTATTAAATTTAATAATGGGTAACCAATGCTGCCAAATGTTTCTTTTAACACCTTTTTATTCAATATTTCTCCATAGTTGTTATTTGAATTCAATTTTGAAATTATTAGTTTTAATTTATTTAATGATATTTGATTGAATTCATCAAAAAAATTATTACTTCTATTTACTATTTGGCATAGTTCTTCATTTCCTGAATTTATTGACTGAACAATTTCTTCAATGCTATGAATATAATAAGAATTTAGTTTTTCAGCAATAATAAATGGGTCCGTTTCTTTTTTATCTTCGAAAATTATTTCTTTAATGTTATTTCTAATTGTAGGTTTAACTAAATTTTTTAAAGTTCTCCACATTTTTTTACCATCTCCCTTGTTATTATCTATTTTTGTTTATCATAATAGGTTCGTTCCAACCGGCGTCAGAAACAGTTTCTAACCATCAGGATTCTGCGCAATAAGCGAAATGCGTTCCAACCAGAGTTACTAACGATTAGTAAACTGTCGGTTTTCTGTTCCAACCAAGATTCAAAACTGTTTGCAAACTATCAGAACAGTTTGCGGATTATCTTCGAACCATCCATCCGGCGCATGCGTATTGCTGTTTTGTACGATTTCATCTTATCGCTACGTAACCTAAATCTGTCAAAGTGCGATATTTATTTTAGTTTAAGGTTATGTTAAATAAAATTCAGTCACAGACAACTTCAAGTACATTGTCGGCTGTTCCAACCACAGACAAATTAATCGTTTGCCAGGAGAAAAATAACAATCATGCGCGTTAAGAACGATTTGCAAACTGTTGGAGATCTGTTTGTAATTCAAAGTTGGAACGAACCTAATATAATGTCTTTTCTCTTCTTAAAACTGATACACATTTATTTCTAAGTTTTTTATATATATCGGATAAGTATATATATCCTTTGATATGATACTTTCGAAAATATCATGATATTTTCGAACCCTGATTTTTATTCATTAGGCTCAATGTGTCATAGATAGCACTTTGTCCATTTTTAATAATACATTGACGACCAGATACAAGATCAATATCACGACCATTTAAGTAGGTAGCCATATTTATGACAAATATTTACATCAAAATTAAAAAAAAAATCTTTGACTGACTCCGAAGGTGATTCGGCTTGCAAAAGACGCGAAATAATTCACTATAACACAAAAAGTATGACCATATAAGACCGGGCAGTCTGGTGTTTAAATGTATAGTTTCTTTATTTACAGCTGCAAACTCGACGTGCAGTCGAAGATACAGCAGTGCGTAAATTTTTATCCCATTTCAAAAAAACTTGTAGGTAAGTATGCTAAAATACCAAGTTGACGAAGTTGGGGGGTAAGCAATACCAAAAAACTTTCAGAAATATTACCTACCTTAGGAATACCATGTAGGTATTACTAGAATGTACCAAATAATTATTTACTACTGAATATCCGGTAATATGTAGTAATAACTGTGGAATAATACCTGTTAATACCTATCGAATGCCTGCCCATTATAAATATCATCAAAAATACCTTTAAGAGAACTTTGCTCTCTTATTTTTATACAAGGTTTCATCATTTGAACTAATTTTAACAATTTGAGGATTCCTATCAGAAAAAAGCCTGCTGTTAATATCGCTTATTCTTAAGAAATTTTACATTGACAGGTGTCAAATTTTTCGAGAAATTTTTACAATAGAATTTTTTGCGTATTTTCCTCTAAATGTCTATACCTACGACTCCGTACTATGTTTCATCAATATAGCGCATTTTAAATTTGACACAAAATCTCAACGGTAACGTCGCCCGGTTTTTGAAATTTTGTTTTAACCGCGGGTTAACGACTGTAAACGCGCCCCGGGTCCGGCCAACAATTTTGACAAAGCGCATGCGCATCTGGCAACATGTAAAAATATTTCTCGTAATACCTATCGAATACCACTGGATAATACCTATGTAATACTTAGTGATATAAAATTCTCGGTAATAATCTTTTGGAGAATATTCTCGAGAATATTCTCAAGTTAGAGAATTTTCTGAGAATGGTAAGAAAACCGCTAGAAATAGCAATAAAAAGAAATTAAAAATTACCTATTTTGCTTATTTTCGGCAAATGTCAAACGGCGTTAATCAAACCAAACGTAAAGAAATAAAATTTTTATTTAAAAAACATAACATACCTACCTTCCCAAGAATAACTAAAAACTAAACAAAAAAATAGTAAAATAAAGAAAGATCACATTTAACTATTAAAAACATACGAGTATACGTTCGCGCTTCTAGGGGATATCCCTGAATCACTGTTGCCAGACGTAAAACACTATTGCCAGAGTTATAGAAAAGGTTAGGGAAACTCAAAATTTTAAAAATCATTGCAAAATTTTTCAGTGTAAATCGAGGCGGTGTAAATTATGTAGAAAAACTTCTCTAGAGAATATTCTCGGGAGAATTTTCTTACAGAGAATATTCTCCTCTCACATCACTAGTAATACTACAAAATTACCTTATAATACCCCTGGAATGCCTCGATAAAACCAGATAATACCTCATTATTACCTGGACATACCAAGTATTACCATAGAATTACCAAATAATACCACTATTTATTCAAGGAATTCCTTCACTATTTTCAACTTGTACACTAAAATATCTGGTCGTTTCGCCCCCGCGTCACGTCGGTTACGCTGATTGATCTGTTGTCCTTATTGCGGGCATCTGAACATATTGTTTATTCTCTCATACCCACATGAAATGCCACTGTAAGTTCGAGTGGGCCAAAACGGTATAGGGATTACCCTCGGTATTACCTATATGGTATTACCCGAGCGAGTACCCGAGGTAATACCCTACATCCATAAAAAAAAGGGCGAAGTCGCCTTGGTTCTAATTGGATAAATAATAATGACCATTACTGGTGAAATTTCCGCCATATTGAAACAATACAGGGAAGGTTCATGTATGTTGTTAGAACCCGAAGGGTCCTCTCTGGTCTAGCGACAAGCGTCGACCTATTATTCCTCTGTTATTATGTGCATTACCGAGTTTTTAAACGCCTTCGGCCTTCTAAAAACCAGTAACATTTTTTATGGGAAAAACCACTTGACCATGGTCTTGCAGTTGTCCACAGATAAACCTTTTGTCGTTGATCGGCACCTTGCGTAGCGAATTTTTTAAAGTAACTTTTCCGACGTTTTGAATTAAATTTATAACTATATGTAGTCGATTTCGCCTACTTCTAGTCGCTTAAATGGGGTTGGTGAGTTAAACTAGATCTAGTTTTGAAAACGGCGCGTTATGTTTCACACATATTTTAATACTAAACGGTAGTAATAAAAAAGTTGGTATTTTTGGAATTAATAGCTTAAGAACAGGATACCATGGTATGTTATTATAGACATTATACATTTTTGACACTGCTATTTTATACGAGAAGCTTATTGTAGAACTCGTAGGGTAGGAACTCGGGTAGGACGTAGAAGTGTATAGAACTGATCTTTTATGTATTATTATTTGTTTGTTGAAAGGGCAGAACAAAAAAGAAGAGGTAGAATATCTTTATTCCCTTTAAAACCCTGTTTTCTAAAATAGTACCTTTAGATAAGACCTGATGTCAATTGCATTTTCAATTGGTCAATTTTGTTTTTGTTAAACTTCTCGCGTGCAGTGGTGGATCCAGGGGGGGGGGGGGGGGGCAATTGCCTTGTACATACATTTAGATTTTTTTAGATATTAACACAAAAAATATAATCAAGCGTTTCTCAAAATCAAAACATACATTACATTTTGTATGCGACTAGATTTAAATAATAGTGGGTCAAAGTTCAAGAGTTGGTGCCGGTGGTGAAGAAATTAATTTTTTTTGCCAACTCCGTTTTTAATTCAAGAACAAATTTAGTTGAAAACAACTTATTTGGAATGAAATTATCATATACCGTTATCAAAGACCGTTTTAAAATGTTCCAAGAAGATTAGGTCTTACCAGCTAAATGAAGGACTTCCTTGTAATAATTGGAGACAAAAAGCGTTTTATTAATAACCTTTTTAATCTTCATTAATCTTGTTAAATAAGTTTTACTTGCAGCGCTTTTCCTTGCCTCTCGACAAATTCTAAGTTATTGTCTGGTGGAAAATATGAAAATTACCTTCTTGGCCATTATTTATATTATAAGATTTTTAAAAAAATCCGTCAACGCAGGCCACGGTGGGAAGAGGGAGAGAGGGCCAGGGTGGAGAGTGGTCAACTGACATGCTGCCTCGTGTTTCGGCTGTTTGTATTTATAATTTCTTCTTATTAAATGTGCTGATGGTCTCAATATTAAATACCTATAAGAAATTTCCGACCTGAATGTCGCTTACATATAAGTAATTTTAATAAGAAAAGTCCAAGATAAAGAACTGTCGGGGTACTTGTCCGACCCTTCATGTTCGTCCCGGCCTTCAGCGAGAGCCAATGAGATTTAAGTTACGCGTATTACTAGCAAACGACGATACCACCTCTCCCACTGAGCGATTTAAATAGCTTGCATTTAAACCCGATACGATCAGCTGATAATAAGGATTCTTAAAAGTAATATTAATAAATTTGTTATTATCGTAGTAACTTATTGAGTTTGTCTTACGTTATCCGTATTGGAAAAGCATTAAAATCAGCCATCAATTTCGCAATTGCGTCAACCATTGCTGAGATGTCATTTAATGCGACTTTTTCGAATCAGCCCCAAGCCAGAACTACTTATTATCTCTCTGATTTTACTCTTTCAAGACCACACCTTGTCGTACACCTTGTAATCGATATTTTTTACTATTTAAACTTTTATTGTTGCAATAAAAAGCTTGCTAGCAATAAAGATTGGATTCAATAAATTTTTATCTCCTTTTAAACGATCGTAGTGCATCATTTGGAGAAACGGTGTCAAGGATTCGCGCAAATGCTTTTATACTTAGTTTAAACTGTTACCTGTCTGCCTACACCTACATACTTTATTATAGTTTTAATCCGCAGTTCATTTTATAGGTTTTCGTTAACTCCGCAATGGGCACAAAATGCAGGTGAACAGAATAGCGTATTTTTATATTGCAAAATTTTACAGGTATCTTATTCTCTCTTCAAATTCAAATTCAAATATATTACAGTCAACAATATCGTACAATATTTCACCGATGTCATAAAGTACAAAAATTCTTTAAGCTATGGTTTTAAAATCATACTAAACTTAAAAAATTACACAATAACCGGGTGTTTCAGGAGGTACGTTCGCCCCTATAACTTTTTTGTTGTTTAAATTACAGATTTAAAATTGTGTGTGTTTATATGTGATATTCTTTTGCTTTTGATGACATAGCGGATGCCATTTTATCACTTCCGGTTTAACCGGAAATGGTCTCAACCTTAGATTTTTAAATGGAACACCCTGTATATTTTTGGCTATATCGATTCAGAACACCATTCCAAATTCAACGACACTCCATACGTCACTTTTTGCTACTTTAAATTATTTTTAATTTTATTTTTATTTTTTCGTCTAGATTGCTATCAACTCTCTAAAATTGTTTACTTCTAAACCAAAATCTTGATAAAAATGCAATTTTCAAGTTTTATTGTGTTTTAAATTTTTTACATACTTTTTAAAAAGGCTTTTTCCAAGAGAACTCAATTTTTCCAAATGGAAACATATTGGCTCACTAAAGCAAAAAGATAGAGCACTTTTTTTCCAACAATTTTATATCACACATCCTAATGTCAAGTTAAAAGAGCAGCGATAATTTATAAAAAATAACATTTTAGGAGAAAAAATAAAACACGAAGCGCAAACGGCTTTGCATTTATCTAGGTACCCATGACGCCATAATGCTCATAAACAAATGAACATAATTACAAATTTAAAATCCGCCATCATTGAAATAAGTTTGACATGACAACAGTAGCCTGCTATTTTATCGTTTGATTTTTCGGCCAGTGTGTATTAGTTCTAATTTTGTAATAAAATATTAAAATGAAAACCTATAACAGAAACGAAAAAATCGATATGGTAATAATTTATGGCGAATGTTTGCAAGACTGTTTTTATTGTTTCAATGATTATATTTAATTTGTAATTATGTTCATTTGTTTAGGAGCATTATGGCGTCATGGGTACCTAGATAAATGCAAAGCCGTTCGCGCTTCGTGTTTTATTTTTTCTCATAAAATGTTATTTTTTATAAATTATTGCTGCTCTTTTAACTTGACATTAGGATGTGTGATATAAAATTGTTGAAAAAAAACTGCTCTATCTTTTTGCCCGAGTGAGCCAATATGTTTCCATTTGGAAAAATTGAGTTCTCTTGGAAAAAGCCTTTTTAAAAAGTTAAAAAGTATGCAAAAAAATTTAAAACACAATAAAACTTGAAAATTGCATTTTTATCAAGATTTTGGTTTAGAAGCAACGAATTAATAATACAAAGGAAGTAGGGTTTTGTAGATTGACAGTTGTCCGGGATGGGTGCTGATGGCGGCAACATTTGACGCATGCGCGCACGACTGTTTCCGGTCCACCTGTGGCGTATCATTAAAATGGTAATAATAAAATGATTAATGATATTTTATTTGGCGAAGAAAAAAAATATTTAGATTTATATATACCTATAAGATACGTTAAGGTTGGTGTAATAAAACAATACAACTATTTCTTTTAATTATTTATTTAAATAAGGTAACGGAGGTGAAAAGGTCCTTTGTAAATATCTGGTTAAATAACTAAAAAACACGTTATTATGCCTGCTTTATACCTCCCATTTAACATTTAATTTAATTTAAGATTTAAGCTAAACTAAGAATTTAAAAGTTGAAAGTTAATTTTCTTATGCATGCGTTTATACCTCTCATTTAAACTAATTTATCATTTAATTTAATTTAAGAGTTGACCAACTTTCAACTTAAGGTAAAAGATCGTGCCAGATCGTGCTAAATCGCGTTAGATCGTTCTCCACAACTGTCCGTGATTGGCCAGGAAGAAAGATGAATATTTTGATGGGTGACAATAACCTAAAATTATGTTGGAATTTTTATTTTTATCAACAAATAAAGTGCTTTTTCTCTATTTATTTTGACTGATCTAAATTCTTGTGATTTGTAATGGAAGACTACGATTTATTTTTTACTATTTGCTTTAATTGTTGTAACAACAGCTGGAAAAATCTTCTTTTTTTTGCACTTCATTTAATTTAATTTAGTGGCACGTTTTCGAGGTATAAATTAACAAAATAATTTCTTAGCTTAGTTTAAATGATAAATTAAATCTTAAATTAACTTAAATCTTAAATGAGAGGTATAAAGCAAGCATTATACATTAAAAAAAATTGCAGAAAACTAATTGTTTCAGATATTAAATACTGATGAAGACAAAATTATTGCCAAAACGTCTATATTAAAAAATACAATTTTCAGAAAAACTTACTCTTTCTTCATGAACCAAATCACAAGAAAATAATAAAATATAATATATAATCCTGTTTATTATATAATATGTACCTAAATAATATTACTGAGATTTCTAGTATACAAGAAAATTGTCAAATGATAAACTATGCAGATGATACAAACATTTTATTGTCATATATAAGTAAAGACCTTGAGCTTCTCGAGCAACATATTCAACAATTTATGATTAAAGTAAATAATTGGTTTTCTAAAAATAAACTAATATTAAATAAATCAAAGACCGGTATCACCTTGTTTAAGGCCCGGTTTAATAATGTACTGATAAGGTCTCTGGTTGTTACCAAGAGAATAAATTTTATCTCTCTGGTAAACCGCCGGAAAACTTCTGATCAGTTTATCAACAAAATTTTAACCAAAGGACAGATAACCGGAGCTATACAATTTGACAACATGTGGTAGCAAAATCCACCTAATTAAAGAAGATATTATAGGGTTATATATCATGGTACGTTATGTTTTAAATGTGTTTTACATTCATTCTATATATTATATACGTTTGAGTTTATTCTATTATAAGTTCAAGAAAATGAATATAAAGAAGGAAAACGAAAAATTAAAAAAAAAGGTTGCAAATTTTACAGACACAGCAGGAATTGTTGCAAGGGGGCTTTTAGAGCACAGTTCCTATAAAATAAAAATAAAAATGGTCAAATTCAAATATAGTTTATTATAACAATAGTCTGTAGGATAGATAGCAAATCATATTTTCTATTCGATGTAAAAAAAAAGCTGTACCGTATCGTTAGACAGTCTAAAACGATTGACAAAATCCCTGTATCATCCTAGTAATTTATGTGATTTGGGGGGTCGTGAAAAATCCTTGGCCTTCTAAATAAAATATTAACATAATCTTCAAAATCATCATCTGAATCCGATTCATTTGAAAACATTTTAACATCAAAAAGCACATTCATTTTTTTACAATTGCTAAAAACAGTTAACTCTACCTAAAGAATGCCAAAAATGATCAAATTTGAGGTTATGGCTTTTGATTTAACCTACTGGTAAACCGTTAACAGCCGAATATTTCGCTGGGTAAATTATCCTGCTGGCAATAATTGTTTATCTTGCTGTTAACGCTACCAGACGATTGAAAAACATATTTTTTTCATTAACAGCAGGATAACTATGCCAGAGGCTTTGCCAGCACATTATTAAACCGGCCCTAAGACTAACCAATACACTTTGGAGAATCCGGAAACCGTAACCATTAATGATTGTCATATGAGATTAAAGGAAGATACTAAAATCTTAGGTGTGTTGTTGGATAGTAAAATGTCCTGGAAGAGCCATGTCCAATATATGTTGTAACCAGAAGGTGTTCCAGTTAGATTCACAGTAGGATAATTATCTTCAGGCAGGTTTTCACATGGTGTCTTATAGGATATTGCATAGGAACGTACCTGCCAAAAAATATAAGTTTTTTAATTATCTGTTTAGCACCTTTACCAAATAACACGAAAGTGCCTATAACGTAAATAAAATACTGAATCCTATAGACTACTACCTCTCTTTGTAAAAAAATTATTTATATTTTGATATGAATTTCTTTGAATGATAGAAGGTTTGGGACTTGCTTTGAATTTATTTTTTTAATCACTGGTATCTCCAGTCGTCCTCAGGTGAATATTGGGAAAAGGTTTCTATCATTCTAGAAACATCATTGTCTTCAACCTTTAAATATGAGTTTCTTTGTTTATCATACCTACACTCCCATATTTTATTACATTCTTTATCCATGGCTTTAAAATTTTAAAAATAGATTAAAGCATTAAAACATCTAAAAACTTTTCTGAATAAATAATTTACGAAAGAGTAACACAGCTTCCTTAGAAGCATAAATAATGCAGCATTATTTGTATTCATATTCTTAAGTACCTACCTACCTACATATTTTCCAATATTATTATGTAATGACCCGATACAATAGTTTCAAAACTTACATTTTTAAACCTGGCTACTGCAAAAGTAGGCACTGCAGTTGGGACCAATCAAACTTTTAATCTTGAAGTTCTGTCAAAGCAATCTTCAGAAAAATGCTCCGAGCAAAGAACGCTATTTCGTGTAGGATCCCAATCACTTCGGTTTACGAATTTCAACCATCCTTTTTTCTTAGGTAATTATTTGGAAAACTAAAAACCAGTAAGTAAGTATTTTTAATTTGCTTTCCTAAGATTTTACTCCCAAGGTTTCTGAAAATGAGATCAAATATTGTAAATTATCTGAGATATTTTAAATTTTGATTTAGGTTTAAATTGTTTTCACTAAAAGTATTGTTTATTTTAAATTTTTATGTAATTTTTTAAGTTATTAAATTGTTGCACATTTTTGTTCCCGATTGCTATAAAATTATTGTTGAAATTGTGATATTATATTTACATAGGTAAATATTTTAGTTGTTATTTAAATATTTCTGTACAAATGGGGTAACCCAGTCGATTAATAAATAAATAATATTTTTCTGGTTTTATAGGACGAACGCCCATGAGGCCATGAATGACATGCGAGGTTATGTGTATTTTGACATTAAATTAAAATAACATTTTTTTTTTCTACAGATTAAAAAAGTTTATATATCTAAACATAAACTTACCGATGATTGAAATGTTATGTCCAGTTTTTTATTCTTTAGCGTTTGGGAGCACCTACAAGCAGCACAACTAACCATACTTATAGCTAATTAAATAATACGGAACACAACCTAAATAAAATGTTTAAATCGCTGTCCAGCGCTAAAAGTATAGTCCACTGTCACAATAAACTAAATTATAAGTTTAATAGAATTCGATAAAATATCGTTGTTAACTAATTAAAATGCAAATCAATTCAAAAACAGCAAAGAAAGCAGAAATCACAGCTCGACCTGTCAACCACGGTCAACCACCAAAACAAACATGGAGTAATTTGTGGGTTCTGAAGATGGCCGACTTCCGTCGCAAATTTTGTTAGGCGGTTTATGCAAAACCCTACTTCCTTTGTATTATTATTTCGTTGTTTAGAAGTAAATAATTTTAGAGAGTTCATAGCGATCTAGACGAAAAATAAAAATAAAATTAAAAATAATTTAAAGTAGCAAAAAGTGACGTATTATGGAGTGTCGTTGAATTTGAAATGGTGTTCTGAATCGATATAGCCAAAAATATACAGGGTGTTCCATTTAAAAATCTAAGGTTGAGACCATTTCCGGTTAAACCGGAAGTGATAAAATGGCATCCGCTATGTCATCAAAAGCAAAAGAATATCACATATAAACACACAAAATTTTAAATCTGTAATTTAAACAACAAAAAAGTTATAGGGGCGACCGTACCTCCGGAAACACCCGGTATAGTAGGTACATGTCTAGATTACAACATATTAAAATTTATTGGAATAAGTATAGCGGGCAGATATTAGATAAAATCAGGGCAGGCATTGAAATGACACAATTGCATTTATCCCAACGTTTCGTTTTATATATATAAAAACTTTATCAAGGGTCAATAAAAAGGTCTTTAAGCCTGTAAATTCACACTGTTGAATATGACCACATTTTCTCGAAAACACATTGGAACCATGTGTCATATTCTACAGTATGAATATAATATATACCTACAGGCCTAAAGACCTTTTTATTGACCCTTGATAAAGTTTTTATATAAAACGAAACGTTGGGATAAATACAATTGTGTCATTTCATTGCCTGCCCTCAATCTACTAGTAAGGGCGCTCTACTTAACTAACTATAGCCAATGGTGTTGAAGCCATACTGGCTCGCAGAGAGTAAACCTCTAGTCTCAAAATAGTTTCCTCTTAAATCTCCCTCCACTATTGTATCGGCAGTATAGAGCTGACTGATCTAGCAACTACATCGCTTTACCAATGATATACACAGACACAGTCACACACATGTCAAAAGGTGTCATTTTTTATGTTCGACTTTCCTTCGTGAAACTAATTTCACCCGACTGGAGCCGAATCGACTTACTGCTTGTGACTGAGATCTCCTCGTGACTCTCTCCAGCAAAATATTTGATATAAGGTCATACGTATTATCGATAATTTAAAATAATATATAACATTGATTGTACCTAGCTCGATCTATTATAGTAATTTGACACTTCGTTAAAAGTATCTCTGGAATTAATCGAGGAATTAATAGTATCAAATTTGCAATTAAAGTAATTTGTAAAACCAGTTTTACTTATGCTGGATCAAGAAAAAAAAGTGCGTTTTATTTAAAACTAGTGTGTACCCGGCATGCGTTGCAACCCGCTGGTATAAATACAAACCCGATATATTAGTACCCGGCATGCCACTTTCTGAAATTGCACCCGTGCGAAGCCGGGGCGGGTCGCTAGTTATACACAAAAACCTTCCCCTTGAATCACTCTATCTATTTAAAAAAACCGCTTCAAAATCCGTTGCGTAGTTTTAAAGATTTAAGCACATATGAACAGACGGGCGACAGCGACTTTGTTTTATACCTACTATGTTAAGATAATACATAAACCATTCTGGTTCTAATAATAATCTTGTTATTGCTCTAGACTAGAACTTCGTCATATTCGTGATTTTGAAACTTTTATCTATGTATAAATTATATATACCTATGTATAATATTTTAAACCATGGATAGTAAAGGTAGATATCCAGATTTTGGTACGTAAGTAATGACTTTTGATCGAGAAAATGGGAAAAAAAGCGAGAAAATGTTTTTTCAACAAAATTTATAGAAATTTAAAGCATTGATTGGAAATCTAGCACAATTTGATCTCCTTAATATATTAGGTAGGTACATGTGGGCGTGATTATAGTATTCGTTTTTATTATTATACTTACTTCTTTAAATTATAAATTATATAATAATATCTTAACATAGTATAAAACAAAGTCGCTGTTGCTGTCGCTGTCTGTCCGTCCCTACCTACCTATATATGCTTAAATCTTTAAAACTACGCAACGGATTTTGAAGCGGTTTTTTTAAATAGATAGAGTGATTCAAGGGAAAGGTTTTTATGTATAACTAGCGACCCGGCTTCGGACGGGTGCAATTTCAGAAAGTGGCATGCCGGGTACTAATATATCGGGTTTGTTCGGGTTTGTATTTATACCAGCGGGTTGCAACGCATGCCGGGTACACGCTAGTATATTATAAGTTTTAAAAGTGCAAGTTTTTTGCATTTTTCACTTGCCTGCTGTCTTTTGTCAATTGGTTAAGCTCGCTAATAAATTAGATAAAATCATTGTTTTCTCAATAAAATTACTTCCTGTACCTATTGACCGGCATAGTACAAAGTAGAAATATCAATCGCCTGTAACCAATAATATTCTAATAAATTCTTCATTTTAGGCGCTGCGTGGGCTTCAACTTAAAGGCAATTAATCTTTCGGTACCGGCATAATGACAGTTGAATTTTTCGATGTGCATAGTTAAATAGAAGTGCATAGGTAAATGACTCGACGGTACTTTGTGGAAGTAATAAGTGGCATTGTATTGAAATTAGATGGGAAATAAATAATAATAAGGAAATAGACGTATTGTTGCTGGTAAATAAGAATAATAGTAGGTATGGGTGAAAAGTAATACAATGACTATAGTGCTTTCTTTTCCTTGTGACATGTGTTATTAAATTACTAATTTTCGTTCAATATTTAAATTAGGGTTTCACTCTTTTCTCGCTTTTTCTCGTTTCGTTCCCGCTAGACGAGACGATAGTGGTCCGGTCTCCTGCGAGACGAGACGAGAGTGTTTTCTACGAGAATCTCGTGAGACGAGACAAAAATATGCGAGAACGAGAAATCTCGCAAATACTTAAGATTTTGATATATTTGCGATAAACTTTCATCTTAAAAGCCTCGTCCTTCAGTGCATACTCAGTGTAAATTTTAGTGATACGGGATTGTTTGTCCGCTTCTATGCTATTTTTTAAAGTTATAACATTAAACTATAATTTACACTATATTTAAAACATATTACACACATTTTTTACCAAAAAAAGAATGATAAACAAAACAGACACGAGATTTTAGAAGTCTAACGCCGGTAACTGACCTATTTTTGCACTTGCGTGCATTCTGTTCCGCCACGTGATTCTTCAGGCAACCGGCGAACAAACCCTAAAGACATGATTCAAATTTAATATAATTTTTTTTTTCATGTAAACCATTAACTATTTGCGGACTAGCTCAACCTTGTTCGTGCACTCACACTGAGACATTGAGCCTATAATGAATAAAAATTAAGCAATTACTTTTTAGTAAAAGCGATTGCTTGACTAGCAAATGCTATTAGTAGCTAGAGGATATAAATGAAATTTTAAAGCAATTGCTGTTTTTCTTACACCTCTGTAGTAAATGCTTATTCAACACAAGTTTAGACGTGGCTTATCCACTTGTTCAGATTATAGATTTCATGTTCAGTTTGTTGCCTAATTTGCAGTGGCGGTTTGTGACTAGCGAGTCAGAGTTAAATAAAAAAAATTTTAAATGTCTATTATTTTCAAAAGTACGTGTCTGTTTTTTCTAACTTTCTCGTTGTGAATTTTAATTTCATCAGCATAAGCACTACTTAAACAAGTTAAAATATTAGTCCTAACATCTCAAAACTTACCACATTATGACGATGTTTTGCACTATTTTCATGTTTTTTTTTATTTTCTCTGAAAGATGTTTTAAGTCCTGCACCCCATTTATATAGTCCAATTATCATCCCCGTCAAAAAGAAATCACACAAAACAAACCGCATACCTACTCAGGATTTTTTATTATTTATTTCTTTGTCAAACTTACGCGTAAACTGTGCCTTACTTTTACATTTTGATTGCACTTGTACTATGTTCAATTTCTAGTGGCCGCCCTGCATTTTTAAATCAAGTTTTTCACTTAAGCTCAGAGAACTAAACACAAGCTTCTGTAAATCACTGACCTTCATATTACACGACATTTTCCAACTTTATAATGTAACTAATAAATCAAATCAAAACAAATAAACAAAACAGTAGCGCCTAGCGGCATCGACAGGTCGCCTCGTCAGAGCACATAATATATCGATTATTCTACCGTGGAATCGCGAACAGCTGTTGTTGGGCGCAGAAAATTGGAGCTCGTCCATGGCCGCTCGTTGTGCGATGTGTAGGTGACGTCACGCCTTTCTCGTCATGACAACTCATCGAGAAGCCGCGTTGAATCGAGACGGATAATCGGTCGCCCCCGCCCGCCCGCGCTTACTATAACATTGATATCGCGGAACTCGCTTGTCTATGAGTATAACCTGCCCGTTGGAATAGGGCTATGTTTGGTTTATGCCCGCGCCCACTACTGAAAACACAAATTAAGAGCAACGCACGTGTATGCCGCGGAGAACTAAAATTGACTGCTACCAAGCAAATGATGCAGGGGTCGACCTACCTTAAAAAGTTGAAAGCAATCGCTACACTAGAAAAGGCAATTCCTTAATTTATTCATCACATTTTAAGCAATTACTTCTATTTTTTAAGAAAAAGCATTGACTAGAAGCAATTCCTGCACTTTTAAGCGATTGCTGGACGCAAAAGCAATTACTTTAGTTTTTATTCATTGGCTTTCAAGAAATTACTTCGATTTAGTAAGAAAAATCAATCGCTACATTTTTATTCATTAGGCTCATGGAGCCAAAACCCAAAACCAAAACAGTTCCACCAAAATTTGGACAATATTATTTCCGAAGTTTGTGTATTTTATTGTCCTTTTGGAAAAAATATAGATAGTGGAATTGTTGCTTCAACTAAACAAAAGTGCTTCCCGCCCGTTTTTTTTTTGTGAAAATCGTAAATATTTTCACCGAGATGTGCAAATTTATTCATTAGTCATCCATCCACGCAACATTTATTTAACGCCTTCGTATGAAGAATGCCTTTCAAGCGTAATAAACTCGACAATACCCGAATAATTAACGAATCTGACCATATTTCGCGTTGACAAAAGCCATAAAACGCCTCGTAATTAATTAAAATGCGCTATTCAAAATGCTTGCTGCATTAACCGTGGGGCACTTATAAAGTTATTAGAAAAACAGTAAATAGGCAATATCCTCATTACGTATGTAAGATCGTTGCCCTCCGAGGTTAACAAACCGTTTTCTTGAAAGTTTTCTACTAGTGTATAATCGCGAACGCTTTACCTACATGAATAATATATTTTTTACTTTCGGTTATTACGTTTGGTCGATTTGTTTGCATTATTGGAATTAATGGTTTATCGCACTTACGCTGAATGCGATCGAGCGATTCGAATTTGCATTAAAACTCTTTTCATTCAAGTGGATTGCGTCGTGAATTTCATTGGTAATTGTAAACAGAAGGTTTTTAAAGAGTTAATCACGTTATTTAAGTTAAGAATAAATATAGTTGAAAAAAACTAAAAAACGCGCTTTAATAATAATTAATAGCGGAAAATAAATATAGTTTAAAATAATTCTTGAAATTCCTAATATAGGCAGAAAATAGTAATGAACGATAAACATTAGTATTATTGTGAAAATAGCGTTGGGCGCTTTGTGCTATATTTTTCGTATATCGAGCACCCCTCGCTTTTTCACAATAATACTAATGTTTATCGTTCATTAATATTTTCTGCCTATATTAAGAATTTCAAGAATTATTTTAAACTATATTTATTTTTCATTTTTTAGTTTTAGTTATTGTTAAGAAATTTTTTTTTGTTTAGATTGAGCCAGATTAGTAGATTATTGTATTGTCAGCGGTTCTTGATAAGTCTACAGAATTTAAATTAAATCTGACCGTTTAAAGTGGGTCAAAATCGGGTTCAAAAGAAGTCGGTTACAAACAAACAAACAAACATACATACAAACCCGAACAAACCCGATCGTTTATGCCGAATTATAAGAAAAGAACGATATTTGCAAATTTTTGAAAATTCTGACTGACAGGTGTCAAATTTTGACAAGAGAATTTTTTGCGTATTTTTTTCAACTTTCCACCGTCAATATACATACGACACAACCTTATAGTTTTTTCATTAATATCATTTTTTTTAAACGATTTGACATATTGACAGCTGTCAAATTTTGACAGGAGAATTTTTTGCTTATTTTTCTTTTTTTTCTATTTTATTAAGTCTCCGCATCGAATACTATACGACCCCATAATTTATTTGTCAATATCGCATCTTCGTTTTATACCTGACAGCTGTCAAAATTTGACAGGATAATTTTTTGCGTATTAAATTATTGTATTGTCAGCGGTTCTTGATAAGTCTACAAAATTTAAATTAAATCTGACCGTTTAAAGTGGGTCAAAATCGGGTTCAAAGAAGTCGGTTACAAACAAACAAACAAACATACATAGGTACAGGTTATGGAGAACTAGAGGGTAGGAGGCCGATCGACAATGGCAGCATTTTCAAATTCTGTCCCGGTTTTTTGGTTAGTTCGCTACTGGCCGATAGATGCTCTCGCGTCGCAAGTGGGCTGGTGTCGTCTTCTTCTTCGTTTTTTACTTTTACTTTTGACAAATTGACATTTTATTTTCGAAATAACAAATAACGTTTGAAGACAAGACGAGACAAATAACGTTGTATTGTAATTGATTTCCATATTTATAATGAATACTGGTACAATTTATAAAAGTAGAGTTTGCTTTGTGTCGGGGTGTAAGACAGGATCTTTTTCAGAGAGGAAACGCAGCCCAATACGTCTCTTTCTAGCTCCAAAGGTATAGCTAGAATGTTTAATACCCTGTATTTTAAAAACCAAGCATCGTTGGAACATTATACAGTATACAGGCCGAGTTTACTAATAAGTATAACAAAGTAAGTGTAAATTCATATAAAAGTCCTTATTTGTTTCTTAAAGAACTAATTTAAATAAAAATAGTTATTGCGTCCATAAGAAACCGTTTATTTGATAGCCCACTTCGAACACGAGCGCCATCATACGGCGACTCGTAAAGCTGAATTACCGATGCTAATTTGGGACCGAATCCAATGCATTGCGATCGGCCTCCTACCCTCTAGTTCTCCATAGTACAGGAGAAGCTAATAAAAGCGTGTTAAAAAGGTTTGCTCTGCAATACAGGGGAGCCAAGAATAGCAATACAATACGGGCTAGGAAACCTAAAAGATCACATTATCAGAGGCGAATACATAATGCTCAAAATCCAATTAAAAAGGCACGGGAAAGAGTAACGGAATTTACTAATGAATGTCGTGAAAAAAACTTTCCATGACGACGGTCGGTTAGAAAATTATTAAAAGGAGTCACAATGGTTTATGGAAAAAAACAGAAGGAAACGTCCCGGTTTATTAATTATCCAGTTAAAACAACATTAAACTATAATTTTCACTATATTTAAAACACATTACACGCATTGTTTACCAAAAAAAGACAGATAAACAAAACAGACACGTGTTTTTAGAAGTCTAACGCCGGTAACTGAGCTATTTTTGCACTGAGCTATTTTTGCACTTGCGTGCATTCTGTTCCGCCACGTGCAGGCAACCGGCATTGCCGTTTTGTGCCTTGAATACTGAAAAAGTCTATCTTACTTTTAATATTCTAAACTTCTATTTTTGTTTACATATGCAATCCTAAAAACATGATTTAAATTTAAAGGAAACGTCGCGAACCACGAAGGGCACCGTAGTCGTTCGTTTTCGATTGAATTCGAGTCCAGTGACGCGTGTGTGTTGACTGTTAGCAACACTGTGCCACAACTGCCAGATTTTAACTTTGGAAACACGTTTGAAAACCGTTTCAGAAGGATGAGTTTATAATAGTCACATGGTTATGGTAATAATAAAAACCCGTATGTACTTGGAGCTTTTGCAGACTCTCGCGGGACGAAAATATTGGAAAATAACACAGTTCCAAGTTACACCCGATTACTCAAAATATCTTAAAACCCAAAGGAACCAGAATCGATCCACAAGCACTAATAAACTGCTAACATAATTGCCTAAAACTTTTCCCATTTAACCGTTAAACGAGATCGCAATACTGTCGCACCAATTTCGGGACCCTGTATACAGGGTGTCCCAAAAGTAATGGGACACAGAGCAACATAAGACTCCTTTTGCGATTACTTCTTAACGAAACGACATAGCAGCACAAAATAGGGTTTTGGGGTTTTTTGAGGTGAGGAATTCAAAATTATCCATAATTTTTGTGTAACTAGTAGAGGGCGCTGTCTACGACATGGCCCACTCCTTTTAGCTGGCATAACTTTGTTTAGGCTTCTCATATCGACCCGACTATTAAAAAAATAAGTTACTTTACTTCTTTTACATCAAAAACGTATAACTCATTAAAGTCGCTAGGAGCAACCATTTTCGAGATAATCGCATTTCATATGTCTAAAGCAACTAAATACGTGGTCCAAAAGCAACGGAAAATCGAGCAACGGTAAATTTCTGACTTAAAATTATTGTAAATGAGCTACATTTGCTAAGTGTCAGTTAATATAGATACTTAAGGTTGACTATTTTTTTCTAATAAAAACGCCTTTTCGTATACGGAATTACTTATTTTATTGTAAACAAAAATTTTATTTAATACTTAGTTTAATAACATTTAAAAGTAACAAAATGGTTAGAAATAAAAATGGTAACGCCGTGATAGCAATTGTTCAAAATGGCCACCATTGACCTCAATGGTTTAATTAATTTAAATATTTTAGCATTCTTGCATTAAAAATATTGAATGCGATTATCTCGAAAATGGTTGCTCCTAGCGACTTCAATAAGTTATACATTTTTGATGTAAAAGAAGTAAAAGTAACTTATTTTTTTAATAGTCGGATAGATATAAGAAGCCTAAACAAAGTTATACCAGCTAAAAGAAGTGGGCCATGCCGTAGGCAGCGCCCTCTACTGAGTACACAAAAACTATGGATAATTTTGAATTCCTCACCTCAAAAAACCCTAAAACCCTTAATTTTGTGCTGCTATGTCGTTTCGTTAAGAAGTAATCGCAAAAAAACGAAAACAAAATTAAAACTTTGACACCCTGTTACCCTGTATCTCGGTTGTTATCAATTTTGGGATAAGGCAAGTTTAAATAAAACGCATTATTTCGCCTTAAGGAGTCTGCTGTTGCTCTGTGTCCCATTACTTTTGGGACACCCTGTATACAAAATCTTTAATAATTGGTGTAAAATGCCAATCAACTAATTGTGTTTCTTTTAATTAGTTTAACACGTCGTGTGGATTCAGTTGCTTAAAAAACTTCCTGTAATACTACAACAATAATTACAATTTATTTTTAACAGTCTTATAATTGCCATCGTGATGCATGGCCGAAGTGTTATTTGGTGAACCAAACTAGCAATCACGGAAGAAAAATGGGTCGAAAAAAACGGAAAAACTGCAATATTTACCGGTCTTAATTGTAGATAGTAAAAAACGGGTTTATGTAGAAAAAATAACGAAATTGGTACTTTGATTAAATAATGTAATCTGTAATTCCGTAAAGTAGTGCAATTCTTGTCTTTTTAACGGGTTGTATGCAATTTATATTAATAACTAATATTTCACATTTCCTGTTCGTAATGTAGGTGTCCATATCCACAGGAATAACTATCATTTGTGCATTTTATTAGTGTTGCAGGAGCGTAACTAGCAGCTCAAGGGCATGTGTTCAAAATATTTAGCGGGCCCCTGTTTTGTGCTTTTAGTAAAAGTAAAAAATCGGAGGAAAACACCTTTTGATATAATATATTAATTTGAAGAAATAGCCCATGCTTATAGTGGAGTTGAAAGTATGGGAAAGAAAGAAAAAACTAAAAGTCTTCCTTTACAAAGTTAAATAGAATAAAAATTCTCTAGGGGTCTCTACATGTTTCGAACGTAGGAACGTTCATCATCAGGAGACAGAAAATGTATTTAATGCTGATGGTGTTAGCAAAACAGAAAATGATGTAGAACCTTAATGAAGCTTTTATAGACTTAAAAAATTAAAGTGTAGAAGAGACATGATAATATGAAGAAAATTGATAAAAGTTAAACCATACTGAGTATGTGAAAAAGTTATTAATGGGGGTCTAAAGCAACTAAATAAACTGGGAAAGAAGAAAAAACCTTTCTAAAAAGGTGTCGCAGATTAGTTAAAAATTTTTTTTTATAAAAACTTTTCAAACATAGGTAAGGTGCAGTGGGGTAAGTGGGGATCTGGGGCTAGTGGGTTTTTTGGAAATATTTTTTAATTTAATTACGAAAAAAATCCAAAATTATAATAAAATAGTTGTCACAGCTGTATAGGCCCCAATATATTGTTAAAAATGCATAGATATTTATTTCTTCAGGTTACACTGCTTTATTTAAAATGTGTCCAATCTTTATCGATTATGTCAAGTTAAAAAATTTCAAAAAATTGTATCTCTACTAATTAACAACCTAGGATTAAAATTTTTACATTCTTAAAGATGTAATCACTTATGTTGTCCCTTATATTTTTTCAACAGTTTTATTTTTCAGGGTTTTCGTTTTAGGTCCATAGTGCCCACTTGCCCCGCTTTTCCTACTACCGGGGTAAGTGGGCACTACGGTTTCAGGGAAAGTGGGGATTAGTTCCCACATTGTTGTTAGTATTTTCCTAACTATAACCTAAGCTAGATCAAGCTTATATTTGCGTTCTTTTTGATACCTATATGTAAACCTAACTTTTTTTTTCTTGTTTAAGACTCAACTTTAAATTGTTCTTATGTTTAACAATAAATAGGTAACACTTTTTTCAGGTTCGTTGTGTAATTTTCTTTTTAAATTCCTTGTACCTTAAAAAGTTTGTAACTTCTGTATTTGAAGACTTTTTTTTATATCTGAAAAAGTTTCTTGTGGATGACGACGTATAGGTCGACCCACTTGCCCCAGTTTAATATAACGCTGCTCAAACGTGATTTGCAAATCAAAAAACCCACTTGCCCCAGTACCTGGGGCAAGTGAGTACTATGGGTACATTTTGACGAAATTTTTTTTTTCTTTAATGTTTTTTTCGTAAATAGTTTAACAATATTAGGATATATTGTAAACATAACTAACTAATTCCTGTCTAAAGAGCACCTCTGTATCTCGATTTTTCGTAAAGATATATGGTTTTAAAGTCGATCTTTCATATTTGTAGTACCCACTTACCCCACTGCACCTTATGTCTATAAGACATTATGAGAATAAAATTGAATATATCACAATTGAATTACATTCTGAGCTTTAATCCTCCGTATCCCACAAAAACACTTTTTAGAATGTAATTTTTCCATCGCCTTTACTAGGCCCCAAACATCGATTATAATTATTGCCCATTAGCTACTGCATACGTTTTGAGTTTGCCTTTTCTTTTCCTTAAACTTGAAAACCATTGTATCTCTGCCTTTTAATGCAAGTGTCTGGTAGTCAAATACTTATAAATAAAAGAAGAACTACTGATGCCATATGGCGAGCAATGTGGGCAACGATTCCCTTTTAACTGCTCAAGTTCGATGACCATTAGTTGGTCGCTAGTAGATTCGCGTATAAGAAAAGTGCGTCTCCTATCGCGAAAGATATGCATCTATGTATCTACTATTAATATTAAAAAGCCTAGTAAGTGGAAAAGGTTCCTTCTCTATTTCGGTTTTGACGATCAACATTTAGTTCTTCGGATTTTTTCATTAAGGTCTGTAGAAATTTGAAATATAGAATGGATATTAGCACTTATTGAAAGGAGCATCTTTTAACAGTATTTTTCATGTTACGGATTTTTAGATCAGCCTAATAAATTTATTTGTAACATGTTCCGTTTCTGTTTTATTCGTATAATCGGTAAGATCGGACTATCTTGCTGACCACTGTTTTATCACCATAACCAATCATCTGTAAAAATTTTATTTTGTGCATTTCTGTTAAATAAACCATTTTTCTGATATGCCGTTAACGAATTTCAAACGACTATAACACTGACAACTACTGTCATGCAGACAGACAACAATTTGCTATATTCACCCTTAATTTATCTGGCTATTCCTTAATATTAACAGTAAAAAAAGTAAAATACACAAGATTTACTTCGTTATTTCCCAATTACAACGTGTTTATTAGAAAACTGCAACTATAGGAAGGTTCATTTCAGTTTCTGGAACAACAGATTTAAACAGAACATCTGTAAATCCGGATTAGTGTTTTCCTGTTTTCGAGTTAAATACGTCGTTATATATGTATCTCGTTTATATGCATCTAAGCCAGCGCCGACATGAAAAACTTAAAGAAATTTGCGAATGTAAAACAAGATAAGCAGTATTCGACAGCTATAAAACGTAAACTTGGGGCGTTATCTTGGCCAATGTCATGGGACATTAAAGCCCGCGAAAGGCCGTAAAAAATGCGAGCCCAAAAACAAATCGCCCGCAAAATCGTAACACATGTCCCAGATCGGAACGCGCTTACGTGCGCGGCCTTTGGGTGTATGTTATCGGGCATCCACAAGAATGGCCTCGGGCTACCCGAAGCAACGTGAGTGAACAGTTAGGAATGTGCCTGCCTGCCCGCCTTACCACCGCCGCATCGTTTTATTTGAATTTTAGGCTCTCGGGTTTTTAAGAAATAAACATTGTACGCAACTAGATGCATTTTCTGGAGAAAGGGGGAGGGGCTGGCCCCTAGACAATCCGAGGAATTTTACTGAGAATAAATTGCATTTTTGTATTCCTGTAAGTGCTAAAGTAAAATTAATCTAAGAACTCGCCGCATCACCTGTCATTAATGGCACCCTGTTGAAGTCTGGCATATTTAACGTTAAGCGGTTGGCTACAGAAACAGAACCGGACTAAGTTCTTTTACGTTCGCCTTCGCCATCTGTTAAATTTTGTAAGGGGGCCCTAATATTTTCTAAAGATATTATAGCGTACATACTAATTTTATTAAAATAAAATACTTACAGACCCGTACCTACCTACCAAAATAAAAATGTAAAAACATTGTAAAACTAAAGGAAAAGAAGAATACAACATTTATTTATTTTAGTATCTTAACATAGTATAAAACAAAGTCGCTATCGCCCGTCCTGTCCCTATATGTGCTTAAATCTTTAAAACTACCCAACGGATTTTGAAGCGGTTTTTTTAATAGATAGAGTGATTCAAGAGGAAGGTTTTTATGTATAATACATGCATAATATTATAGAGAAACACTGATAAATTAGAGTAGGGAGAACGAACGACCCAACCTAACCGGTCCCCGGCCCGTTCAACGATCGATCCGAAGCACCGAAGCCGGAATAGACGAAGACAGACTATGTTTTATGCATGGATGTGAATTGTGGACGGGCCGGCAAACGGTTGAGTTTGAGGTTTGTTCGCCTTATTATCTCACGTCGTATATTGCCGGGCTGCAACACAGGCCGGGTACACGCTAGTTTATTTATAAAAAGCAAAAAAATAGGTATTTATGTATTTATTATACACGGAAGAAAGTAAAACATTTTTGCGAGGTATAAGCTTTGTGGTGCACGTCTACTTAAAATACCATATTGGGAACCCTTTTGGTATTGTTACTTTTGTGGGAATTTTATATATGGATATACATAGGGTGTCCCCAACATGAGATAGTGGACTTGAACATATGTAAATATTTACTTTATAAAATTGGCGATGATTTGATGTTAAGCGGATATGAATCAAATTGGATGTAGTTATGTTTTTGAGGGCAAGAAGGAGGATTCCATAATTAGTTTTAAGTAGAGAATGCTAGCTACACAATGAGTTTGATAAATTCCCGCATTAATTTTTGTCTCTTACCGCTTTACCACAAATTACGGAAGAAGGATTTTTTATTTGTAAAAAAGTTGTATACTTCATTAATATCAATATTTCAATTAGTTTTTGAGATAATTGCGTATAAATGCTAGATGGCAAGAAACATTTAAATAAACACCTTTCATAACGTAACATATTTATTGAAAATTAACCGTTCATGACATATTTTCAAGTCTACTATCTCCTGTTGCTGTATTTGCCCATAAGTTATGAGACATCCTATATATAACGCTAAGTAAATGGTTTAACTAGGCACTTTATTGATTTTATAATAGACGAGTTAACCAAAATGGTGTTTGTACGTACTATTAAACTTAAATAATAAACACCAAGAAAATATTAATCCAAAAGTAAAATGTTTAAAACACACACTACACAAGAAACAACCACAGGAAAACTTAAAAAACGCCAAAATCGGAATAATATGACGCAACCTGACGCGTGAGCTTGCTACGGTCCCCTGCTGATCTGGGAACTTTAACGACGAAACCAGATCAGCTGTTAATGTCAATTGTCGTTGTCGTCTGTCGAAACGTTTTGTTTTAAGAAAAAGTTAACAATACCTAGCAGTAATGATATATCTAATGGAACAAATTCTGTATTTTAAGTTGTTTTCAATTTTTGCTAAAAAATCTGGATATTTTCTGTCTAAATATGTTCAATGTTTTGAGGAAAATATTAAAATTTTTTATTTTACTTTCAAAAATAGTTTTTTATAATGAGAAACTTAAATAATGATATAATGATAAAACAAAAAAAATGTAGGTAATTAAATTGCATTAATCTGGGAAGATGATTATTCTCAAAGAGTTTTACACGTAGGTACCCAAGTTTTTGGCAAATTATTAAAATCAATACAGTGTTTAGTATAGGCTTGCTAGATATAAATTTGGAAAAACGGGTACTTATATACATGCGGGCAGGCGCGTATACAGCTCTTAGTTATGGGGGGGGGATCAAGGGAGAAAAAAGCGCCGCCGGCGAAAATTTTTTGGGTGCCACGCCCTTTTTTCAATGTTTGTGCTTGATTTTTAATTAGGAAAATAAAATACACAACACAAAATCCTCAAGAAAACCACAAAAACAGTGTAACAAACCATAAAAATGATTTAAAAAAAAATTCGGAAATTTTCGGGAATTGTGCAAGCACGCTCGACGCTCGATTTACACAGAAGATGATTGACGATTTGACGCGTGAATCCTAAATCGGCGTAGCTTCCATTCCAACGAATATGGGAGGAGGAATAACTTTGCTCTTGATAAAAATGTCCGAGCGGCCTAAAATGGGGTATTTTCGGTACCCCTTTTAGGTTTTTCAAAAAGGGGTACTTCTGGCAAGCCTAGTTTAGTACCAACTAATATTTGAATTAAGGTTAGGTACGCGATAATATCGAAGATTGCTGTTTTGTTTGTTTTTATTTTTGATTGTTTATAAGGTTTATTGATAGGGTTAGTAATTCAATCAGTAATATCCTTCTCGATTTAAAAGGAGTGAGCTATGACATCAGGCATGTGCCATCTATAGGTATAATTTATCCAATGTCAGTGTGATGACATTCCAATCATTCCATACGGCGGTAAACGTCGGTCTCTTTGAGACTGTTTACCGCCGTATGGAATGTCATCACACTGACTTTGGAATAACAATACCAGATTATTGGGTTTATTTAAATAATTTGAGGTTTGTTCGGGTTTGTTATGACAAGACGTCATTACATCAAAAAATTAACTACCATTGCAGTTTGCTTCTCGCCTATAATACAGTTGGTTTGTTTCCTTACTCACAGAGTAGCAGCAGGCATTTTCACCGATCCTAATGGGTTCAGTTATGGGAGTGAATTCTAAGCACTTGATTGGTTAAGGAGGCGATAACTAGAGAATCCGTCTAAAAGGTATATTGGCAACCGGTTTGTTCGTTGTTACCCAGAGCATTTTTTTTAATTCAATTTTTTCAACTAAAATTATTTTATAACAATGAAATTAAAAAAAATGCTCTGGGGAACAACGAACAAACCGGTTGCCATATACCTTCCTAATGGAACGCCTCCTAAACCAATCAAGTGCTTAGAATTCAGTGAACCCATTAGGATCGGCGAAAATGCTAGCAGCAGGCTATGACCTACGTTATCTACCGGGTAAACATCAAATTTTTTTTTTGTGAAAAAGCGAACTCTATTTTACTCACTCCTCCTGTCTCCTGTAATCCTCTAATTCCAGAAGACCTTGCATTTTTTTCTAGTAACAAGCCAAGTATAATATAGCTTTCACCAATCACCACCAAAATTAAGTGACTGCCTCACCCGGCGTTTCCTTTTTATTTGAAGTTTAAGTACAGTGGAATTTCTGACTGGTATATTTTATAGCTTGGCACGTGTGCCCGCTTTCAATTTACACATAGACGTACGCCCATAATTATTGAAAAGTACATTCTGACACAACGAATACTTACACCAGGAAGAAGACAAACAAGCATGTTAATTGGTCGAAGCAAAAATTACATTAGGAAATGTCAAAACTGTCAAAAACAAGCGCCTCCATCGGGTCTGGTTGGAACCTTGAGTCAATAGGCGGCACGTTTAAACGCCCATAGTTTTGTTATTTTTTTTTTCTGGTGTAATATTTTAAAGTAATATTTAAGCCGAAAGAACTATTCAAAATCCCGTTAGTTGATTTTATATGTAGTAAAAATCAAATAGCAGGATTCTGAATAACCTTTTCGACTAAATATCACTTTAAAATAAAATCCTCTACATAATTTTATTAAAATATTGAAAGGAAATCACAATTACCATTTGAGTCTGTCTTATAATTCCTCGTAAGTAATCTTTTGATCGAGTTCCTCGTTTAGTGGTTGTTCATTCATTCTCTACTTGAAGCTTTCTCAGCAATGTGTGTATTTTCAATGAAAGAAAATACCTATTTCAATTGTCAGCCTGGAAAAGTGGAAAGGCCTGGGTAAAAACTTTTTATAGCTAACCTAAAGGTGACGACCGTTAGATCGTAGGTAACGTGACGACAAAATCTTGTCCCCAAAGTTCATTCTTTCACATAACCAACAGTTTGTGCTTGATTTTTAATTAGGAAAATAAAATACACAACACAAAATCCTCAAGAAAACCACAAAAACAGTGTAACAAACCATAAAAATGATTTAAAAAAAAATTCGGAAATTTTCGGGAATTGTGCAAGCACGCTCGACGCTCGATTTACACAGAAGATGATTGACGATTTGACGCGTGAATCCTAAATCGGCGTAGCTTCCATTCCAACGAATATGGGAGGAGGAATAACTTTGCTCTTGATAAAAATGTCCGAGCGGCCTAAAATGGGGTATTTTCGGTACCCCTTTTAGGTTTTTCAAAAAGGGGTACTTCTGGCAAGCCTAGTTTAGTACCAACTAATATTTGAATTAAGGTTAGGTACGCGATAATATCGAAGATTGCTGTTTTGTTTGTTTTTATTTTTGATTGTTTATAAGGTTTATTGATAGGGTTAGTAATTCAATCAGTAATATCCTTCTCGATTTAAAAGGAGTGAGCTATGACATCAGGCATGTGCCATCTATAGGTATAATTTATCCAATGTCAGTGTGATGACATTCCAATCATTCCATACGGCGGTAAACGTCGGTCTCTTTGAGACTGTTTACCGCCGTATGGAATGTCATCACACTGACTTTGGAATAACAATACCAGATTATTGGGTTTATTTAAATAATTTGAGGTTTGTTCGGGTTTGTTATGACAAGACGTCATTACATCAAAAAATTAACTACCATTGCAGTTTGCTTCTCGCCTATAATACAGTTGGTTTGTTTCCTTACTCACAGAGTAGCAGCAGGCATTTTCACCGATCCTAATGGGTTCAGTTATGGGAGTGAATTCTAAGCACTTGATTGGTTAAGGAGGCGATAACTAGAGAATCCGTCTAAAAGGTATATTGGCAACCGGTTTGTTCGTTGTTACCCAGAGCATTTTTTTTAATTCAATTTTTTCAACTAAAATTATTTTATAACAATGAAATTAAAAAAAATGCTCTGGGGAACAACGAACAAACCGGTTGCCATATACCTTCCTAATGGAACGCCTCCTAAACCAATCAAGTGCTTAGAATTCAGTGAACCCATTAGGATCGGCGAAAATGCTAGCAGCAGGCTATGACCTACGTTATCTACCGGGTAAACATCAAATTTTTTTTTTGTGAAAAAGCGAACTCTATTTTACTCACTCCTCCTGTCTCCTGTAATCCTCTAATTCCAGAAGACCTTGCATTTTTTTCTAGTAACAAGCCAAGTATAATATAGCTTTCACCAATCACCACCAAAATTAAGTGACTGCCTCACCCGGCGTTTCCTTTTTATTTGAAGTTTAAGTACAGTGGAATTTCTGACTGGTATATTTTATAGCTTGGCACGTGTGCCCGCTTTCAATTTACACATAGACGTACGCCCATAATTATTGAAAAGTACATTCTGACACAACGAATACTTACACCAGGAAGAAGACAAACAAGCATGTTAATTGGTCGAAGCAAAAATTACATTAGGAAATGTCAAAACTGTCAAAAACAAGCGCCTCCATCGGGTCTGGTTGGAACCTTGAGTCAATAGGCGGCACGTTTAAACGCCCATAGTTTTGTTATTTTTTTTTTCTGGTGTAATATTTTAAAGTAATATTTAAGCCGAAAGAACTATTCAAAATCCCGTTAGTTGATTTTATATGTAGTAAAAATCAAATAGCAGGATTCTGAATAACCTTTTCGACTAAATATCACTTTAAAATAAAATCCTCTACATAATTTTATTAAAATATTGAAAGGAAATCACAATTACCATTTGAGTCTGTCTTATAATTCCTCGTAAGTAATCTTTTGATCGAGTTCCTCGTTTAGTGGTTGTTCATTCATTCTCTACTTGAAGCTTTCTCAGCAATGTGTGTATTTTCAATGAAAGAAAATACCTATTTCAATTGTCAGCCTGGAAAAGTGGAAAGGCCTGGGTAAAAACTTTTTATAGCTAACCTAAAGGTGACGACCGTTAGATCGTAGGTAACGTGACGACAAAATCTTGTCCCCAAAGTTCATTCTTTCACATAACCAACAGCTGATTTAAAACGAAAATACCACAATGCAAAAAAACACTTCAGAGTTACACGCAGTTACAGACGTGTGTTTGGTTAATTAAAATTAGTCAGAACGGATTTCTATTTCCTCTCATCGTTTTTTTCGTGTAGTGGTTTACAGAAAACGGTTGAAGGTATAAGGTATGCCACGCATTTTTGGATTGGAATCTCACGTCAAATCCGAAAAGTATTAATATACAGGGTGTTCTATTTCACATATAGAAGTAGTATAAAACTTTCGGTATAATTGGAGGTTGCACGATGTTGCAAATATTTTAGTTAAAAAGTGCATATGCAAAAACCGCAAGAAGCAACATTCAAATTTCTACATAACTCACTTTTCCAGGTACGGGACAGACCCTGTATATATGTGACCCGCTTGGGACGGACTAATTACTAAAAATTACACGATAAACTATATTTCATCTTTGCTTTTGTAGTCCTACTCATTAAATTTGTGACATGCTTGCAGGTAAAGTTTATAATTTTATTTATCCAACACATGACAGTTATGACTATCATTATTATATTAATGTCATTTTAGACAAGTAAACTATCAAATAACTCACGTTCATATTTAACGTAGTACCTATTCTATTTATTTATATTACAATTACAAGCAGAATTTACATTGATATTGAAATTAAAGGAAAACGCTAACGGTTTATTCGAATTTGAAGGCATTGTAACATTCGTTGGTTCATTGGAACCAAACGCTCCCATATCGGTACAGCTGCTGATAGTGCTAGAAGACGCCGACACATTAGAACCTTGTATTTTTTCTGCAATTTGTATTTTGTTATGCACCGATTCTTCTAGGTATCATTCTGCTACCACGCATCCTCCGTGACGCTTCAATGTAGTCATGTTAGCCCTGCATTGGCCAAAAGAGTCGCCGAATACCTTCTCAGACAGTGACCGGTGTAGAGCGCTGGTTCCTCCAATTTCAAAAACATTGCAATTCTTGAAGGTATCTTCGACAACGTATTTATTCCCACACACTGGCTGGTACACCTCCCATTTTTGTAAAAACAAAAAAGCTGCTAGAACTAGTATTCTTTGGTCTCAAAGACATGCATTTTTTACACAAATTGATCGGGTTAAGAGGAAGTAACCCCTTTTACCACAATGAAAATTGCCGAACGTTTTGCTGGTCAAACGAAAATAAAAAATAAAAATTGGTATTTAGAAAATAAATTCTACTTTAAATACCCCACCCAGAAAAGTAAATGACGATTAAAAATATTCCCAGAAATTTTTTTAATTTTTAGTAATTTTGTAATATCTTAAACCATTCTTTATTGGTCAAAAGCAAAATGACTTTCCCGGGTGTAGAATGTTGTACCAAACAATTTTTCTTAAAGCCATTTTTCAATATCGGCCTTACTTTTTTCTCAAAAACGTTGGGCGCGTAAATCCACTTTACACGCTTAAATTCACTTTACGCGCCCAACGTTTTTGAGAAAAAAGTAAGGCCGATATTGAAAAATGGCTTTAAGAAAAATTGTTTGGTACAACATTCTATACACCCGGGAAAGTCATTTTGCTTTTGACCAATAAAGAATTGTTTAAGATATTACAAAATTACTAAAAATTTAAAAAATTTCTAAAAAAAAATTTTGGGAATATTTTCGATCGTCATTTACTTTTCTGGATGGGGTATTTAAAGTAGAATTTATTTTCTAAATACCAATTTTTATTTTTTCTTTTCGTTTGACCAGCAAAACGTTCGGCAATTTTCATTGTGGTAAAAGGGGTTACTTCCTCTTAACTGGAAATCCTTCTTCAAGTATGGTGAAACTTCTTGATCGTCTGGCAAAACTACGTAAAAATATTTCCTTTGTCTTGAATATTTTCTATTTTCAATTTGATCAATTCATCGCATCTACAAGCACCGCTAATCCCCATTATCAAAGCCACTTTCATCAACAAGTACTGGTCGTCGGGAGCTTCGTTCAAAAATTTCTCTATTTCAGGTCGTTCTAATGTCTTAAGTTAGGAGTATCAACAGGCTTGCCAACCTATAACCTATTTTGCGTAGATTTATTTATTTTTCTAGCTTTTACATAAAATTTAAATAAAATCAATATCGACTGCATTTTCTATGGGTAGTAATTGACATATTAAATAAATATTAAGGAATTTTATAAATTATTTTAGGAGAATTGTAGAGCGAAAAATATCGGGTAAGATTTTTTTTAACATTATTATGTCATTGTTGTTTCAATATACAATTCTCCCAAAATTAGCCATACAATAAATTGATATTTTTGTGATATTATATCAGATACTAACTAAATAATGTACCGACGATATTGATTTTCTTTAAATGTTAGTTATTAAAATAATAAACTCAAAAAATCAACGCGAACTAGGTTATAGGTTGGCAATAGATTGAATAACGTTGATAATTCCACTTTAAACTTCTTTGGTTTGTATCCCTGTGATTTGCTTTTCAAAAAGCTCGTTAGTTTGCCATATTTTGAAATGTCGATTTTTTTATAAAGGTGAATAGTCGAGCGAAGCATCGAGTATTTGGTCCATAGCGACGATGGGGCTAATTTCTTTTGCTTGGATTTTTTCTTCAAAAAGCTTCCCTTTTCTGCAGGGAAAACTGACAAGTGTCAAAATTTATTTTTAAACATTTGCTAACAATGTATCATGCCCGTGGCAACAAAACAATCAACCAACTTTGACCAAAATGTAAAAAAGTCACTGTCAAGTCATTCTGACATTTATAGGCTACTGAGACGCAAGTAGCTTTGATTATTTTTATTTTGATTATTAATTATTATCTTATAAAAAAACGATTTCTTCCACTTGTTGGATAAAACATTATATGCCACTTGTGTGTTATGTTTCCTAAGTCACTTGAGAATTATAAATCTTTCTCGCGTGGCTTATTTTCAGTATAACCCACTAGTACCATAAACTATTATTTCCTTTTTTGTTATTCTGAAATTTGAATCTAAACTCTAAACAGTTACCGTTTTATCTGTAGAGGAGCATTAACGTAAATAATTAAATTGAAACTTTACACCTTATTTCACGAGTTGCCGCTGAGTTCCAACCTTAATTTATTAAGTACGTAGCCCTAGAGCAAAGTGTATGCTGTGTTACCTCCATTAATCGCATTTATGTTTATATCATAGGTACTAAATAAGACGAAAAGAAATGTTGAAAATTTAACGGTTAAGCATATTAAGTTAATATAAATGCGATAGGCTAGAAAGACATAAAAGCAAAGAAACGAGTATTTTAACATTTTTAAGGAAAATATGCGGCCTTATAACTTCTACGCGACATGTTATGTTTATGAAGATAAATATGCCGAGATAAGATAAAATGAAATGTTTTACTGTGTTGACCTTAGTCGCTTTTGTCTTACGTGCACACATCTTAATTTGTTTGAACAACATTAGAAGAGAGGATAGAGATGAAACTGTTTTGTCATTCTCGGTATCGGAATAGCAGCTAATTTGTTGCCACACGTGTTAAAAATGTAGGCCTTTTTACCAGAGGCGTACAAACTACGTAAATTATCAAATTGAAATTGCGTACTTTATACATGACTCGAAGCGATACGTGCTTCGCGAAACGCCGTACATATTATAGGGATATAACAGGATCGGATTTAGTCTCGAGGGGGGTGTAATGTGCAAAGAGGAATATGGGTATTCGCCTAAATTATTAATTCTTTGTGTATTGAATCATTTTATTCATAATAGAACATAGGAAACTCAACAATCAAATTAAATTAATTATTAAAAAAAAAAATTCAATATATTCCTTCCCTCTGCAGTGGTTTCAAATTTCTTCAAAAAACGTCTAAATTAGTTAAGTGGCCATTCTCCTAACACTGTCAACACAGTCTTTGGTGGAATTTGTTCGTAGGATTTCCCGTTCCCACCAGTGAAAATATCTGGGGGTAATTTTTGGCTCACTTATAGCGTTCCCGCACTGAGAAAAATGCCTTCTATTCCTTATAAGAATTCACATACTCTTTATACAACCGCTTCATACTATATGTGACAGCAACGCGCATAATGTAATAAGACAACGAAAATTGCTAGACCGTTGTGTAGTATCAGTATAATATCACGGTAATTTAGCCAATAGGAAATAGGAGTTTTTGCTACCATATAATGGTTTATAGATAGCCATTATTGCTCTGAATACGCACAGTTATGATCAAGTTCTATTGGGGGTGTATTCTGGTTTTATATAGGTACTGTATTAGTTCCGACTGGCAGTTGTAATGAAACTTGACATTAATCATAATAATATTTGCTTGCTACGATTAATAAAGCATATACTTATCACTAAAAATCAGTACCTACTCTAGTTCGCAAAAATTTAAATATATTTTAGTGTGAGATTGTTCTTGTCGTCTATATTGCATATGATTATCTATAATGCAACATGGTTTACTGAGATGGTAAAATTCGTCCATAGATTATAAAAAGTCCAATACTAATATTGGGTTGTGCGAAATAATAATCTTCTATTGCTTTATCTGACATGCAAAGTTTAAAAAAACTTAAATACAAAGTAAAAATAAATTAATTGAAACAGGAATTGGTATATACGATCAATAGATATTGAAATTTAGACAGGACAGCTAGAAGACTCCGAACAACGATGTGACCTGCGCAACAAATACTTTAAAACTAATATTATCCCCAACAACGTCTTGTAAATTATAGGTTCTAACGGGTACAATTCGTTTTTGGGGACGCTGTTCTGCTTTCTAACTTGTAGAGAAAGCGCCTTACTGGGAACAAAATGCGTCGCATTGAGAAGAACAATTTATTTCTTAACAAAATTGCTGTATTAAAAGTAGTTTATTATCCAACAAGACTGCTACTAATGGAACTGATTACTACCAATAAAAACACTTCTAGCAAATCTGGAATCGATATAACAAAGCGGGTTTGATACACAAGCAGTTTATTTAATATGGGTTAATAAAAAATAAGCTATTAGCAAAAAAGGAAAATGATCTAATACAACAGTATTAGATCATTTTCCCCAGTGCAGGATGCAATTAAGAAAAAAATAAAAAATTTAGGAGAAAAATAGTATTTAAAACATCCACGTGCAAGCCTGTTAATTAATTGAATCCTGCTTCTCATTAACCTGTTTTTTCGTCCCCATTTTCGGATTTATAGATGTTATTTTAAACCACGTACTTATATTTATATAAATATAATTTTCCTTCAAAAATGCACAACAAAAATAATTTTCCTAGTAATGTCGGTCGTACAAAATGTGTAGCAGCAGGACGGCAAGGCACACACACACAGCAACAGATTTAAAATAGAACTCGAGATGTGTATCTGCTGGAGCAAAAGAATAAAAGACCAGTGAACCTGTCACATGTTCAGCGTATGTTCTTGGCTTCCTAGACATACAGTTCCGCAATCTTTCTTCACTTTGGCTTTCTTGAGAAATCTGCGTCATGTTTTTTACTTCACAAATGTTATTATTATTTCTTTTTGGAGTGAGTGATACTGACGGCGGCTGCCGAGAGGCGAGATTTTATGGTTTCACTTCTCTGTCTATTTATTTGTGACTGAGTAACCAATCAAATTTACACATACTACGGGCACGGAAAAAAGAGATCATTTGTATTAATTAAATCTGACATTTTCCTAAATGAATGATTATTTTCATATAATATGCTCAATGAAAAAAAAATCTTTTGAAAAACTTTTTTACTGTTTGTATTTTGCTATTGTGAAATATTTATGTAAGTATTTATTATTGACAGTAAAGTACATATCAAAATCAATAAAAAATACATCAGTAAACCTTATTTTACTGCTACAAAAAAATCGATTTGCAACTTTGGCGAATATTTTAGCGGGGATAGCCAAAAATACATCGGTAAAAATGTTTTTGCTGGAGATTTTCTTACTGTGGTCGCCTTTGTGGTGCTGGCCCATATTGGCCTGCTAAGCTGAAACGTCCTATCTGACCTGAGGAAAGTTTTAGTATGTTAACAATTTTGTTTTCATATTGTTCACTGTTTAAATATTTTTAAGATGTAATGACATTTTGGCATTAGTTAATTTTAAGCAAAATAAAGCAATACCGTGCGATCAAAAATGAATACCTGTTTGGTGTCAGTAACTACCTGAATTAACAATCAATTAGATATTTCGTCATCTTTGACAGTCGTTACAAGTAAGTAATTTGATTCATCGCTAAATTTGTATTTGTCTACTTATTTAATTACTCATTAGTTAGTCATGTTATAATATGAATTTGACAAAATTTTAACCTAGATTTGGTTAGATATATTGTCCCCATATCATTGTGATCTAAACCAAGCTCTACGTTTTTTAATCCAAGCCCTCTTTGATGCAAATAATTTTTGCTCGCACGGTACATTTACTTTGCAAGTCGATGAGTTGCCCAAAGCTTTGAGCCAAAATATGCGCATAATATATGCTTTGTTTGCCTTTAGAATATGCAGTTATTTGCATTTTTTTTACCAAATATGCATACTATCTATTGCATACTGGTATGCACTATTTCATAATTTATTATAGTAAAATGAGGTAAAAGAAACACATTAGGTTCTAAAAAAATATGTTTATTTTTAGAAAAATGCAAAAAAAAACAAAGAAAAATAAAAGTAAACTATTTTTTAACCTAAAATTGTATGAAAGGCATTTATTAGTAGATAAATATTTTTCAAAATTTTTAACTAAAAAGGATTGTATTCTATTAGTAAAAGTATGTTTATACAAAGAGAAGCTTCTTTTAACATCTACTGATGTAATCGGATAATACGGCAACTTGAGTAGCAAAATATAAGGCCAAGATACAACTTCGTTGAATGGTTTACCCTCATAAATGCTTTTTACTGCAGTTAAGTATCCTTCACTCTTTTTACAGTTACATCCAATTTGTTCCTTACTTACTTTACCGGGAATGTTGTTAGATTTAGCGGAAAAAGTTTCAACAATACTAATTGAGTCTCTAAACTTAAATTTCTACTCTCCAACGAGGATATTTTAATATTTTATGTCCGGTATAAAACTGAAATTAACCTTAATAAAAACAAAGCTACACTTGCATTTTTTAACAACTCTTTACTTTGCGCGCACACACTTCGAATCGTCATCTGCGTAGTATATTGCGGCCTTAATCCATGTTCCCCACCGGGTAATTACACGTTCTAGTGGTTCTAGATTGATATAAATACAGTTTGTTAAGCAGGTAATAATAACGCATTATTAAGTGACAATAAACAACCCCTAACAATATGATGCCTGCAAACCCCGGAAACCCCCAATAAATGTGTATAACCAAAATGTAAATATAATTTAATTACTATAATCTTAGATTGGAAAATCCCTGAAATAAGTACCAAACTGGACATTAATCCGTTAACGTTTTAAATTTTTTAATAAAGCCGAAAACATAAAAATATGCTCTTAAAATAATAATTTATGAAAATTATGCATTTCATTATAAAATTAACAAAATATGCAAAAAATGCATATTATATATTAGGACAGGGGTTTTCAACCTTTTTTCATAGAAGGGCCATATTTAGGCTACCCATCGATTGCCGGGCCAGAACAAATAGAAAGGCAGAAATTAAATATAGCTGAAATATAGTAAACTCAAGACAATATTAAATTATACAAACACATTTATATTTAATTTTATTAATAAATTTGTATGCGGGCTACAAAAAAGTTAAAGGCCTGTTGGAGACTCCTGCATTAGGACATCCTGCTTAGTAATTTTCTAATTTTATTTGATACCTTTAAGTTTTACTGAACTGATACGTCCTATTTGCGTACTTTGGGCAAATTTAATTAGTAAATTAAGAAGATGGGACAAACATTCTTAATAATCATGTTGTTTTTGGTAGATAGGAGCAGGAAACTGAATGTAAGAAACAAGTGCTTTATAACGTAGTTAGGACATTCTTGCGTAGGGAAACAGTTGTAAATGCATGTCTGCATTACAAAATAAATATGCCTTTAACTTAAAAACCAAAATTTTGTCAGATAGGACGTTTCAGCTTAGCAGGACAGCATAGGCTACAGCCTAGAACTCTAGGAAGCATGTGGTTAAATCCTGCACTTCCTGTCCATGTCAAAAGTTAATTGGAAAAGTTCCAGTGATACCTCTTTTCCGGTGACTTGGTGTCTGCCATTATTATTTATATTAATTTCAACGATTTCATCGCGAAACAGCCTTTCTTTTCCCCACATTTTACACGCGAAATGAATTATTTAGCAATTCAGTGTTAATCCCACAAATCTATTATTTATTGTTTCAAAGTATAACTTATCTTTCTTGATCTGTTGTCAATAGTCAGTGGCGTAGACGTGTTTAACTCATTTTTAGAGCAATTCTTCAAGACTCATTCTGTTTTTTTTTTGCGGAAAAATAACAGTTTCCTGAAAGAATAATAGCACTTTTCCCCTTTTTTTTACTGTCGCATTAATTTTAGTAAACATTTTTACAAATTTAAACATATGAAAGTTCCCGAGAGGCCAACGGCATTACGTGAAGTTAATGTTTTCTTTAAGTATCTAATTAAAATACTTATTAAATAAAGTAATGGTGTTTTTTTGCATGTTTTGGTTGATTTTTATTAGCAACACTGCAATGATCCTAATTAGGTACTCCTATTTTTCTGGTAGTGTAAACCAATTATTTTATTTGAAATTATTAGTGTAGAGTGTAGAGGTCTTTAAGGTATTAAAATTATACATTAACATCATTGTTATAGGCCTAGAAATATCGCCATATCCATACCCTATAGTTTTATACGTAAGTACCAAATTTCAAAGTTTTTTACTCTTGTCATATACAGTGTGACCAGTAAAGTCCGCCTCATATTGGATTTTTTTTTAATAACAGCTTTATACGAAATTTGACTTTGGCATCACGTTCTGCTTCGATCGAGATGAAAATTAAGCAAAAAAAAATAGTTTTCACGTGATTCACATTATCTGTCAAATTTTAATTTTTTCCAAAAAATAATTCAAAAGTGGGGTTATTTCTGAAAATGTTAAAAAAAGTTGTTGGTAAAAGTTTTTTAAATGCAGTTTCTAGCCCACGTGCAAAATTTCACCTGCATAAGATAATTTTGATTTTTTACCCACATTTTGTAAATTGCACCACTTTTGCAAAATAATACTCAACGCAACCTACATGAAACTTCTTAGTTTTGACAATGCTTTATTTCAGATACATTTTCTTTAAAGTAGCGCCATATTAAACGCGTGTTTTTCTACAAAATCAAAATTGGGCTATTAAAATTTGCAGAAAAAGAAAAGCACGAAGTCTTTCTCCACAATCTTTATTAATCGAAAAACTAGGCGAACCTAGTATCACATCGACATGTTTCGAGTGTAGAAACACTCATCATCAGGAGACAAAGTGAAAATTAAAATGCTGATGTTTTTAGCAAGAGAAAATAATGGTGAGATTGAGCCGTAATGGAGCTTTTAATGGTGTACAAGAGATGTAAAATTGAAAAATCAGGTCAAAAATCAAGAAGAAGTTTTTCAAAACTTCCTAATTTTTACTACCCTATCTTTTTCTGCACGACAGTGTGCTTCTACACTTAACCCTCGACTCTTCAGTATGCTGGAGTCTTGATTTTTGACCTTCTGATTTTTCAATTTTACATCTCTTGTACACCATTAAAAGCTCCATTACGGCTCAATCTCACCATTATTTTCTCTTGCTAAAAACATCAGCATTTTAATTTTCACTTTGTTTCCTGATGATGAGTGTTTCTACACTCGAAACATGTCGATGTGATACTAGGTTCGCCTAGTTTTTCGATTAATAAAGATTGTGGAGAAAGACTTCGTGCTTTTCTTTTTCTGTATCATTTAACTCCACTTTGAGTATGGACTACTTCTTCAATATTAAAATTTGGTCGCATGTGATGCAAAGTTTATTTATTTTTGACCCTGTATAAGGTAACTCCATAAAATAAGTATTTTTATAAACGTAGTTTATGTCTGAAAGTAATACACCTTAATATTGAGTTGAGTTGCGTTGAGTCTTATTTTGAAACAGTAGTGCAATTTACAAAATATGGGTAAAAAATCAAAATTATCTTATGCAACTGAAATTTGCTGGGCTAGAAACTGCATTTAAAAAAACTTTTTCTAATAACTTTTTTCGATATTTTCAGAAATAACCCCACTTTTGAATTATTTTTTGAAAAAAAATAAAATTTGACAGATAATGTGAATCACGTGACTACTATTTTTTGCTTAATTATCATCTCGATCGAGGCAGAACTTGATGCCAAAGTCGAATTTCGAATAAAGCTATTAATAAAGAAAAATCCCATATGATGCGGACTTTACTGGTCACACTGTATAAGATAATAAATTAATAAACAAACAAAAACTAAAGTGAAGTCCATGCTTAAGGTGGTGTTGAAATGGACATGAAAAAAAATTAAAAGTCTTCCTCCACAAAATGTATTAGAATAAAAATTCAACTAGGGGTCTCTCCAGGTTTCGAAGTAGAAACGTTCATCATCAGGAGACAAAAAAGTTAGCTGATGGTTTTGGCGGAAGAGAAAATGGTAAGAGGTATAAAACCTTAATGAAGCTTTTCTGGATTGATATATAATTTATGAATAGCGAAAAAAAAATTGAAATAAGTTAATGGAAGGGGAAGTAAAAAACATTTCTAAAAATATGTCAAAAAGATCTTTTTAGAAGTGTTTTTACTTCCCCTTCCATTTGGTTGTTGCGGACTTTTTAAACAAATATTTTAACTAGTATTTCACATAATACTCAGTATGTTTTAATTTATTCCAATTTTTTTTCTTCACTGCTCATATTATGTAATAACAACACACCACTTTCGATTCCATAAAAGCTCCATTGTTTTACCATTTTTTCTTTTGCTAAAACCATCAGCAAACTGTTTATGTCTCCTGATGATGAACGTGTCTACGTTCGAAACATGTAGACACCTTTAGTTAAATATTTTTTATTCTAATAAATTTTATGGAGGAAGACATTTAGTTTTTCCTTCGTTTCCAAACAAAAATTAATTTAATCGGAAAATTGAAAAAAAAACCTCTATCCATCTTTAATGCTTTTGTCAATAAATGCTTCAAATGTTGTCCATTTACTATATTTGGCAATATCCTATAAATTTGCCACTTCTGCTAATCTAAAGGTATATCTCTACAAAAGCACTTCAAAACTTTACTTTTAAACAAGGTTCGAAAATATCATGATATTTTCAAAAGCATCATATCAAAGGATATATATCCGACATATAAATCATTTTAAGATATTTCTTTTTAATGAAAGGACAACTATTTCGATCAAAAACTTTATCTTGAAAACTAAATATTTTTGTAGGATACTTATTAAAGTAAACTGAGTTTAAAAAACATGACCTAAACTAATGAGTAATGACTAAACAGATAAATCACAAAGGTTAATAATTATAAGATATCCAATAAAAAAAAGGTGAACATATTTTCAAAACGGACCCACCCTTAATATTAGTTAAAAACATAAAAACTTTTTTTTTGTTTAATTTCTCGATTGATATAAAATATTCTGAATAATCGAAATTAAAAAAAAATTAATTATTGAATATATCGTGATATATATCAAACTTTAATTATCATGATATATACAGGGTCCTGCACCTCACCTCCCGTCTTCTATAGCTCACTTAGTAATTAAGTTAGAATTTTCATATTTTGCAGGCCTTATCTTAGGGCGCATTTCAGGAAATATTTTTTTCCATACAGGGTGTTCCAAAAAAGTGTGACGTCATAAGGGTGTATTTTTTTAAATTACATGCTATATATTTTCTTACATTTTTGGGTGCCTCCTATTGTTACCTACATACCCCTAAAATTTTATTAAAATTGATTTAGTATTATAGACGAAAAAAAATAAAATCTAAAAAATATCAGTTTTGCGCCACTGGTATTAAAAATAAATAAAAAATAAAAATAATGCCTCGTTAATAAATTTATACAAAGGTACTTATTAAATAAGGTATAACAATTTCGTTAACCAAGTTTGGTTAACACGAATTGTACAGGGTGTCCAAAGTTTAGTGTCAAACTTTGCAAACTTTAAAGCAATTTATTTTTCTTATTTCAAATGGGAACCCCTGTATATTTTTATGTCATTCGATGCAGAATTAAAAATCAAACTTTTTTCCTAATTGCAACCCTATCGAAATTTCTAACGCATCAAGAGTTATTTGCAGAAAACTAATTTGATCAACTATTCCAACAGTCATTATTATGAATAAATATCGAAGGTGGCTTTGAAAAACAATTTATTGGTAATAAAGTTTATTAAAGTCACCATAGATCATTTTGACTTTAGTAATCTAAATGTTTCAAATATTGTTAAATTGTTAGTAAATATTAACTGGAAATGATAATCGTGAATATGGTTATCCTTGAAAATTCGTTGAACTGTTCTTTCGATTACATCTACGGCATCAGCGACTGCTTGTTGAGTAACTGAAGGATTTTCTATAACAGATAATAGCACAGCCAATTGATTTTGTTCAGTTCGGACCGGTTTATTTCTCACTGGTTTTGGGTAGTTTACATTTCCCGTTTGTACAATCCTCTCTAATATGTTTTGCAGGCTCCTTTTGTCTGGATGCCGTCGTTCCGGATAACACTGTGCGTAAACTCGGCTTGTCAAAAAAGAGTTCTTTTCGCATGCTCCTAATTTAAAAATCATATCTACGAGCTCTTCTTGGTTGTAATCCATCACAAAAAACAATATAAAGTAATTATTTAACAGCTTAAATAATCACTAACAATTTAACAGTATTTAAAACTTTTAGATTACTAAAGTCAAAATGGTCTCTGGTCACTTTAATAAACTTTAATACCAATAAATTGTTTTTCAAAGTCACCTTCGATATTTATTCATAATACTGTTGGAATAGTTGATAAAATTAGTTTTCTGCAAATAACTCTTGATGCGATAGAAATTTCGATAGGGTTGCAATTAGGAAAAAAGTTTGATTTTTAATTCTGCATCGAATGACATAAAAATATACAGGGGTTCCCATTTGGAATAAGAAAAATAAATTGCTTTAAAGTTTGCAAAGTTTGACACCAAACTTGGTTAACGAAATTGTTATACCTTATTTAATAGGTACCTTTGTATAAATTTATTAACCAGGCATTATTTTTATTTTTTTATTTATTTTTAATACCAGTGGCGCAAAACTGATATTTTTTAGTTTTTATTTTTTTTCGTCTATAATACTAAATCAATTTTAATAAAATTTTAGGGGTATGTAGGTAATTATAGGAGGCACCCAAAAATGTAAGAAAATATATGGCATGTAATTTAAAAAAATACACCCTTATGACGTCACACTTTTTTGGAACACCCTGTACGAAAAATTTTTTTCCTGAAATGCGCCCCAAGATACAGATAAGGTCTGCAAAATATGAAAATTCTAACTTAATTATTAAGTGAGCTATAGAAGACGGGAGGTGAGGTGCAGGACCCTGTATAATGATATATATCCTCCGAACCCTGCTTTTAAAAAGTGTCATTTTAAATAAATGTCAAATACAGAAAACAAAAAAAATATTTTTTAGAAAATTTGTTAGTATTCTGCCCGCCCACAACCCAAATAACCGATCACTAATCAGGAAGGAATTTTAATTTGAACCTTCTCGAAAAGGATTTGACTCCGCCCGTGCGGGGCCCATTGTTGCGTGAGTGTAATGTGTCTGTTTCTAAGTAACACAAATAATTACAATAATGAATGCTGATCATTATTGAAGCAAGAGCACAATGTGGCTGTAATCGGGCATTGTATTTTGATTTTAAACTGCGGCAATTTCTATTCTTAAGAGACCTTACACTCGATTACTAGGTTTTTGAAGATTTGCTCTGGCGTCTACATTATAATTTAACATTAAACCCCACTAAATCTTATCTTGTGTTATTTGGGAAAGAAAATAATAATAATAATAATAATAGACTTTTATTCACAAAATTAAATGAATACAATTAGGCTATATTTAGTCAGTAGGGCTATTCTTGCATATAACCTAAGTAAATAAATGCCTATACTGCCGAGCCCCTGATACAGTGCAGCACACGCTCCTGGACTGTCCAAGATGGAATACCCAGAGACGGAACACATGCTTATTACTAGGGGTAAATAACCTATACCTAAATACCTTCCTGGATCAAATGCTGCAGTCCAGCGACAAGTGGACAATAACACACAAGTTCATAAAAGACATACTGAAAAACAAATCAGAAGAAGGAAGGCAGTAGAAGCGAAAACATTGTCCAATAAATAAAAAAAACCTAGTTCGCTAAAAATGCCAACATATAAAGTCTTTTAACCTAAATGACAGGATGGAATCGCGCTTAAATTCAGTGTCAATGCTATTGTATAATTTATCCAAACTCAGTTTGGGGACATTCCAATCATTCCATACGGCGGTAAACAGTCTCAAAGAGACCGACTTCACAACCAGGGTTGTCAGATCTTTCTTCTTCAATTCTTTAAGTTTTTTTATTAAAGATGTTTCATTTATATCAGTATTCAATTGTTAGTCAGTAACTTTCTTTGAAAGCTAGTTTGCAAATATACTTTAAACCGAGGAGTTTTGAGTGTGACAGAAAAAAATAACAAGCCATTCATTGTTATAATAATAGATTCTTTACTTAAGAAACAATATAACTGAAATCAAGACAAAAAGTGTTTTCAGTGTTTAAAAACGACTAATTAACAAACCCTTGTTTCTCGTATACATATACATAATATATTAACAAACCAGAAAATTTGGTAGAACTGGCAACTGTTCACAATTTATTCGTGATAAACGCCAGTTAAAGCGGTTGGTATAAGCTGAAGCGGTTTCCAGCCCGTTCAACGATCGATTCTGTCAGACAGAGATAGGCCAGTGACCGCCGATGGCGTGGAAGAGACGAAGATAAAATATACGTGATTTGGAACTTATGGACGGGCCGGGGAATGGTCCCAGAATGGAGTTCTGGTAAAAAAATTAAAGCATTTTCTGAGCAGTGTCGTGCCGTGTCAGGTTTATTTTTCTGGTTTTAGTTTTGTGTATAGAATCTTTGAGTTACCTTATATTTATTATTTTAATATAATATTATTATATATACAGTGGGTTTATAAAGTGTAGTATGTACAAACACCTAATGTTAAACAAACTTATAAGTGTGTATACGCATTTTAATTATTTGTTTGGGACGCCTATGGTTAGGAGTTTCATACTGTTTTATGTCATTAAATTGACCTAAGAAACACTTTACAATTTAACCGAAACGTATGAGAAACAACGCTAAAATATAGCAGTTCTAAATTTAGGGTTTGACAACATACCTCGAGTTCTAACTGAGACATCATGCAAATTGGACCTATAACAAAGTTTTCTTCGCAGGTTTAAGGGTTTATTCGTGAACAAAAGACGGTTTGTGAACAAAAACAAATGAATTTTCCATATTTTGGCCATTGGCAGCCATTCCAAGATTTTTAAATTTGCTGATATTTTGTCATATTTACGAAGGCCAAAAACGAATCTACCACAATTTTTTTGGACTTGTTGTATTCGATACCTGGCAACAGCATCCAAACAAGGCCTAAAATAAAGTTGCTTATTTTAGGGACAATATTATTCTGAAAATAAATGGAATTAGGCTTACGGTGGTTGATTCTACAAGAATTGTGGGAATAGTTTTACATATTGAATTAAGGTTTCGAGAGACCATTTATAAAAACTATTTCAGAGATATTATCTGGCCTTTAAAATTTTATATAATATAACAGACATATTCTAAACGTAAAATAAAAAAAAATGCTCTGTGAATCACTGGTACTTTTAGTTTATGGTTATTGGGATAATATTGGTAAGTCTCGTATTCAAAACATACAAAGCGTTTGTAAAATAATTTTAAATATTCGTAACTTGGCAAAATAAACCTATTTCTCTTCTGTGACAAAAATATCAAAATACAACTGACTTTGCTTCTCGACTATACAGTTTGGTTTGTATCTTTGCTCCACGAGTTCAACATCAAAATATCATTTTTTTTTTAATGAACAGGCCTGTATTCTGTTTCCCTTACTCCTTCTTAAATCCCAGAAGGCCTTGCTCACACTACTACAACGTCAAATGTTTTATTGGCTAACGGCCAAAGAGAGCTTTTAAAATCTCCACCATGATCCTATTTCTTATGGTAAATCGCCGATAGGCTGCGCTGTGATGCGGTCACATACGTTACAAATACTTATATTACTGTGACCGCTGTGTTTCCTCCGTCCTCACTGCTGAAAATAAATGCCTCTGTCTTCAGCTAATTCGTCTGTGGTGAGATCGGTCTCCCTCCTGCTGGTTGCGTACTTTTAAGATTATGATGTAGACCTCTTAAGAGCTGGTAAATGAGATATACGGAGGATGGTGAATATCATTACACGAACTAATTTTAATAGCTTTTTGGACCTGAATGCATGTTCAAGACAATTTTTTAAAGTTGTACAGTTGTACCAGGCCCTGCCTTAATGTTTTTTTAGATGTTGTAACCTAGTAATTGTTGTAATTCGATTGGGCAATAATAGGAACAATGTTACTAGGCTTTATTCTTGTCTATTTAATTTTAGATTAAAAACAGCGGCTGTTTAAAAAATTAGATATATGAGGGGTATAGATTCAAACTGTGCAATCTCCATGTTTCATTAAAAATGAGATAGATGACGTTTTACATAGTAATTGTAGCCCTGAATCGAAATAACTCATCATTTCTTGTCAAAACAGGCAAACTCCAACGGGTTTTGATGGCAGAAAATTGGAATTAAATTCAAAATGTACAAGCTCCATTGACATTTAAGTTTCGAACCGTACAATATCCTGTTCAATTTTAAAAATCAATGTGTACAATCTCCAATGGGTTGTTTTGCTGATAGTTTCGAATTATTTCAAAGCGTGCAAAAACCTGCACAGACTTGTTGATAATAATTCGCGCCAAAGCCATTCCGAGTTTACTTTTTAGGTTAGTTGCATGTGATGCGTGAAGCATTATACAGTGGTTGTTTGTTGTTTACTATTTTTTTGTATTTTTTACGAGTTTCTTAAAATAATAATGGAAATGAACGTAACTCCGGTAACCGGTAATACAGCAAGAAAAAGACAACATATTTCGGCGTCGTGGAAAAAAAGCCCAGCAAAAAAAATTGAGGTATAGTCCACATTCGCTCCCAATTTATCCAAAATATGGACACAAAAGTGGTGCCCTTCAATGTAGGTACCTTACTAACAATGGCTTTTGAATTCAAAATTTTATGAAAAATTATCCTTAAATTATTTTCAAAGGGGGCAAACTCCATATTTGCTATTTTCAAAATGGACAAACTCCAATTGTTATTTCCCAAACGTACAATCTCCATCTCCTTTTTCCAAATAACTTTGATATTTTTTTAAAATGTTAAGGAAAAAAATTTGTTTTTTAGTCTAAGATGTGCCATAAATACAATAAAAAAGAAAAACTATCGTAATTAGTTGTATTTGATGAATTATAAGTTTTTTTCATCTATACTGACAATTTAGGAAACATGGAGATTGTACACTTTGAATCTATACCCCTCATATGATGTAGATACGGTTTTTTTAGGTTTGCCTTTCGCAACTACCTGGTAACAGGTAAAGGAGCGGGGTAACATTTTTAGAAACTATAATATAGGAGAAAAACCGTTTGCACATTCCTATTTAAATTTTTCATTTCTTTATTTATAAGTTCAAACTGTTAAACTTAAACAGAAATACAAAGCGGTAATTTTAAAATAATAATAATAATTATTATTGCGAAATCCATTGTACTCTTTAAAAATTAGTTACCCTCTTATTATCAAATAAGACACGCAGTTAAGAGAACCTATTACACCACATAAAGCGACTTCATACCTTGCTACAGGCAGGAGTTAAGAAAATTTAAAATTTTCGGTTATTTGGACATTGTGGGCTCCTTAAAAAAATATATTATATATTTTGAAATAAAATAATTAAAGGATGTTATTACGTAATTTACCATGAATTATTTTTGTTACAGGCCAGTAGATCTATTGCACGGAGCGGCTACCTATTTGTTGCTCCAGACTGGGATTTTTCTGTTCCGCTAAACAGAACTAAGGTATGTACCTAATACCCTACATGTATTTTTTTTTATTAAACTATTTTTTATTTACTTATTTTAATATTAAATTTACTATCGTTTATTAATGAACAAACACCAACAGCAAATTATCATACGATTATTTCTTTATAACGAAATCTAATTTTATGTAAATATATTGACAGAAAAACGTTTTAACTCGTCTGAAAACTTCCTCAATTAACGTTACTAGCATTGTCATTTATATACATCATACATAATATTATTAGTATTACGCATGCCGCCATTATTATTGACAGTACTACCTATTACTTAAAAATTATTAAAATTTAATATTTTCAAAGCAATTTCCTGCTTTTATTTTGCCTGGGAGTTACATGCATTTTATTATAATATTTTCTATGTTGGTTATAATAATAACTATTTCGGGGCGGATTATACAGCGTGTATTCGGAAGTTCTTACCAAATGGGAAACTTTTTTATTATTAATTTTACGAAAAAAAATTATTCTTCATAAAAAGCTCTGCATGGTCTAAAACCTAAAATGCAACCATCAAATATCGAAATTTTCTAGTCATATACGAGGTTTGTCAAAAAATGTGAATTTTTCCCAAGAACGTGAATTTTTCCCAGGGTACCTTTATTTTTGACATTATCAAAAATTGTTATTAAAAAAAGTTGATCAGAACTAAAAACTACGGCTAAATGTGCAATTATACGCATTTATGTTGAAAAATTATTTTATTGACTTATTATTAATTATTTAATTTTTTAATTATTTAATTAATTTAATGCGTGTTATTGCATATTTAGACGTGGTTTTTAGTTCTGATCAACTTTTTTTAATAGCAATTTTGATAATGTCAAAAATAAAGGTACTTTACTCTTGGGAAAAATTCACATTTTTTGACAAACCTCGTATATGACTGGAAAATTTCGATATTTGATGGTTGCATTTTAGGTTTTAGACCATGTAGAGCTTTTTATAAAGAATAATTTTTTTTCGTAAAATTAATAATAAAAAAGTTTCCCATTTGGTAAGAACTTCCGAATACCCGCTTGTATATGCACCTAAATTCAGCCAAACTATGCGGATATATGCCTTGTTTGCCTTTAAAATATGCAGTAATTTGCATTTTTTTACCAAATATGCATACTGGTATATTTCTTTTGTAGTAAGTAGTAGTATTTTTCTATTGTAGTAAAAAGAGGTAAAGAAAGCACATTGGGTTTTAAAAAATATATTTATTTTTAAAAAAATGCAAAAAAAAAAAAGAAAGAAAAAATTGTATGAAAGGCATTTATTACTAAATATTTTTCAAAATTTTCAACTAAAAAGGATTGTCTTCTTATTAGTAAAAATATGTTTAAACAAAGAGAAGATTCTTTCAACATCAGCTACTGATGTAATCGGACAATACTGCAACTTAGGTAGCAAAACATAAGGCCAAGATATAACTTCGTTGGAAGGTTTACCCTCATAAATGCTTTTTACTGCAGTTAAGTATTTGAATCCTTCATTTTTTTTTACAGTTACATCCAATTTACTACTTACTTGACCTCTTACTTTACCGGGAATACTGCTACATTTAGCGGAAAAAGTTTCAACAATACTAATTGAGTCTCTTAAACTTAAATTTCTACTCTCCAGCGAGGATATTATGTCCGGTATAAAACTGAAGTTAACCCTAACAAAAACAAGATCTTTAGCTACACTTGCACTTTTTAACAACTCTTTACTTTGCACAACACACAGCGAATCGTCATCTAAATCCGAAATCAGTTCTTTAATGGCTTCAAAATGTTCTGCGTAGAATATTGCGGCCTTAATCCATGTTTCCCACCGGGTAATTACAGGTTCTAGAGGTAAACTAACTCATGGTAATCTCTCCTTATACAACTCTAAGAGGTGCTTTTAGAAACACTTTTTTTTACATTTGCAATTAATTTATTTACCAAAGGTTTTTTTTACCAGAAGTATGTATTACAAATCGATATAATTACAGTTTGTTAAGCAAGTAATAATAAGGCATTATTAAGTGACAATAAACAACCCCTAACAATATACAGTGTATACGATCTTAGCTGAGACAGACAAAAAAACTAAAAAAAATTTGATGACAGACTTGTCAAGTCCACGTGGACTACCTTCGGACATCTGTATAGGGAGCGATCAATACAAATTTTGTTATATTTGTATTGTAGTTTCAGTGTGTAATGCAGTAAATTGATCGTATAGTATTTGCAGAATTATACCGTTGACTCTTACTGCCAAAAATAAACTACCTGATTAAACCCTATTGTATACGCCTCAACCTCTTCAAAGGGGATTAAATGGGATCAGGGTCGGCTTGAAAATGTACCTACACCACATGATTTATTTTTATAATTTAAAATAAATAGATACGTATTTTTAGTTTTAGGTAGGTACCTATAATAAATGTAAAATAATTATAACAATTAACGATAATTGAAAATAATATAATTTAAAAGTATAACTATTAGGATAACAAGTACAATAAAGAAATAAATTCTAAAAAGCTATTGATAATTTATTCAAAATTTAACTCTCTCTTCTCTGAACCAGCATGTAATATTGTGATTTTTTTGCCTTTATTTGATGGTGCCTTGGTTTGACATTTTTTGGAAGAATCATCCCAACCTTTTCTTGGAGTGTCATTGATATCGAACCATGTTTCGTCAAGGTAAATAATTGGACGATTTTCTTCTCTAAATTGTTTAACAGCTGTTAAATATTTAAGTCCGTAAACGTTGAGATTCCATTAATGTTTGTCTTTTATTAATGATTCGGTCTGTAAAACCCATTTTACGCAACACTTTCCTAAAGGCTTGAAAGGCAACAAGAGATATTTGTTTCGTCTTTAATCAGCCGCTCTTTGAGGGAAATCAAAGTGGGTACAGTTTGTGCCTCATACATTTGGTAAATCTTTCTTCTTAATAAATCCATGTAATTTTCGTAAATGCTTCTAAATGTGCCAGAACCACTCCGATTTTTTCTAGGATTAACAGGTTTAAGTACTATGTCTCTTACCGAAGATAAAGGAGTTTTTGTCAAAGTAGACGTCTCTGCTAAAGCATCCATCGAATTAAAATTTCTTCTCAACAAAGATTGATACACATTTTTAATTATTGGTTTGGCATCGGTAGATAAATGCTTTCTTTTAAAAATGACACTTGAAGATACCCCCTATCAGCACAATTTCAAGGACGCCACATTCTACCACTAATAAGCCTAACTAAAAATGACTCGCCGAAAAACCACTAAAGACTAAAATTATTAAATTTAAGTTTGTATTTATATATGAATCAGGCGTAGGTATAAAGTGAATTTGTACCTGGTCCGGCTCTGCTCGAAAAGGTTATAACATTTGAGATTTCATTATTTATTTTATGGTCAAAGGGATAATGAGCAAGGGCTTCCGAAGGAACTTTTCCAAGGGGGGGGCAAATCATAATTGGAATTATTTTTGTTTCTAGCACTTCAACAAACCTTCAATAAAATAATAGAGCAAAACACCTAATACTTATATTAAATAACAAAAAATAGCTAAACAAAATATTTAAAAATGTTCAAATATAACAAAAAAAAATACAACAAAAAACTTATAAGTTATTCAGATTTATTGGAGAAAAGAAATGTTAATTTTCTTGAATCTTTTGCAAATTCATCAATAATTTTTTCAATTAAATGTCTTTTTCTTTTCCAAATTTGCGATGAACACTCATCATACATAAACCGTCCAATCGGTGCTCAGTCATAGTCGAGCGAATCCAGGTTTTTACTCTTCTGAGAGTACTGAATGATCTTTTGACTGTACATGTAGTTGGAGGTAAACAAATTGCTATCGCAATTGCCTGACCAATAGCTGGATAGAACTTGCAATGTTCCAGTAATTCTAACATGGATGTATCTTCTGTGTAAATTAAAATAAAGCTTTATTTATTCTATTCTAATATTTTTCCTTCGCTATTTAGTGAAGATTTTTGAATTCCCCATTTCATTTTATGCAACAAGAGTTCGTTTTACCAATTTTGTCAATTGAGTTGTATCTAAATAAATATGTATATCCCAGTTAAATAAAATATTCTCAAATCTACTTGGGACAGGGGGGGCAAGCGCACCCCCTTGCCCCCCCCCCCCCCTTCGGACGCCCTTGATAATGAGGGTTTATTGCAGTCAAAAGATCAACGGTATAATTCTACAAATACTATACCCCCAATATTTACGTTGTCTCAACTGACTTCGTATGAAGTATACCTACCTGCAAACCCCGGAAACCCCCAATAAATACCTTGTGTATAACCAAAATGTAAATATAAATTGTTATAATCTCCGGATTGGAAAATCCCTAAAATAAGTACCGAACTGGACATTTAACCATTAACGTTTTAAATTTTTTGAAAAAGCCGAAAACATAAAAATATGCTCTTAAAATAATAATTTCTCGAATAATTTATGAAAAATATGCATTTTATTATAAAATTGACAAAATATGCATAGGTATACCTATATGCATTTATTTTATTTATTTTACACCATTTCACAGTTACAATGAACCAATTAACAAATGGGTATATAGGCTATTTAAAATAAAATAGGTAATATTATAACAATTCAAAAAATTATGTAATAACAAAAAATTTAGACTTAAATTATGATATTAAAAAGACACTTATACGCTAATTTAGTTTTATCTTAACATAGTATAAAACAAAGTCGCTATCGCCCGTCTGTCCCTATATCTCTATATATGTGCTTAAATCTTTAAAACTACGCAACGGATTTTGAAGCGGTTTTTTTAATAGATAGAGTGATTCAAGAGGAAGGTTTTTATGTATAACTAGCGACCCGCCCGGCTTCGCACGGGTGCAATTTCAGAAAGTGGCATGCCGGGTACTAATATATCGGGTTTGTATTTATACCAGCGGGTTGCAACGCATGCCGGGTACACGCTAGTACTGGATAAACCACAGCTAAAAATGTCAAATCTATTTTGGTGCAGATTGTATGTGTTGCACAATCGATAAATAGGGGAGTATTTACAGATGTACGCGCGGTTGGTACATAAAAAGTGTTGGATGACGTGTTCTAGGGACGAGGAATTGCAGGTTTTCTAATATATCACTGCACTCAACTCTATTATGCAAGATATTATGAAGAAATTTAAGTTGAGAAACTGTACGTCGATCTTCTAAGGAGCTAAACGAGTGCCTTTGCAGTAGAGTTTCTTCTAGAATACCGATTTCAGGATACTGACCATCAATTTTAAAACTTAGATATTTTAGAAAACGTCGTTGGACCCTTTCAATGCGATCAAGGTGCACTTGATAATATGGCGACCATATACAACCGAGGCGTACTCCAATTTAGCTCTTACAAATGCATAAAAAAGTATTTTTAGTGTATGACAATTTAAAAAAAATTGTGTGTGCTTAAGACCACACGACAGAAGTGAAAACTTCAACAAGGTTAATTCAGTGCCCACAAAAAAGTGCTAAACGCGCCTAAAGAAGTTTTCACTTTACCTTACTTCACCCTACGTAAATACAGGGTGGCCCTTTAGTGTGGCAAAGTACAATAGCTCCGTTACTATTTCAAATACATTAAAAATATTAATACAAAAGTTGAAGGGCAGTAAGTGACTTATAACGTAAAATTATTTTTAACTCTATAGGGTGGCTCAAAAAAGTGGAACAATAAAAAATGTACTTTTTTCAAATGGAACACCCTGTATATTTTTTCATTTTTAAATTCCACATAAAATTATAATTATTTTTTATTAAATACATTATTAGTCTATACTTTATAGTTTCCGAGATATTGACTCTTGAAAAGTGACATTTTTGAACTTTGACAGCTTCTAGCTTTCTAACAGTACGTCTTAGAGCAAAACGGCTTACATGTCCCTATCTTTAATTTTTATTATCTTCCCAAGAAAATCAACTTCCGGTTAAACCGGATGTTACTCGAAAGCAGGAAATATAGTTGTTCCGGTTTAACTGGAAGTTGATTTTTTTGGGAAGATAATAAAAATTGAAGATAGGGACATGTAAGCCGTTTTGCTCTAAGACGTACTGTTAGAAAGTTAGAAGCTGTCAAAGTTCAAAAATGTCACTTTTCAAGAGTCAATATCTCGGAAACTATAAAGTATAGACTAATAATGTATTTAATAAAAAATAATTATAATTCTATGTAGAATTTAAAAATGAAAAAATATACAGGGTGTTCCATTTGAAAAAAGTACATTTTTTCTTGTTCCGCTTTTTTGAGTCACCCTATAGAGTTAAAAATAATTTTACGTTATAAGTCACTTACTGCCCTTCAACTTTTGTATTAATATTTTTAATGTATTTGAAATAGTAACGGAGCTATTGTACTTTGCCACACTAAAGGGCCACCCTGTATATAATTTAAAAAATGCCATAACATACCTGAGACGCAACAAGTGTCGCACACTGTTTCCACGTCGACTGATGCGGCAGCGGAGTCGAATTCGAGCGTAACACAGCCAAACCTGACGCCTGACGGCTCAGTTTAATTCAGTGCCCACAAAAAGTGCTAAACTCGCCTAAAGAAGTTTTCACTTCAAAAATCACGAGAATGTCTTATTATAAAACCTAGGGATCTACATGACAGGCCGCAACAAGGTCATTTATGTGGGGAACAAAAGATAGTTTATTGTCAAATAATCCACCCAAATCGCGAAAAGTCTCAGCTCGGTCTACTGTATATAATTTTGCATATTATATTCCGTCCTTTACTAATAACAAAACAAATTTTTAAAATGTTGACTGCCGATACATATGCACTATTATTTTAATCTATTCACAGCATCAGGAATGAATTTATTTATCTGTCGTCGAACAAAAAAATTGGCCGTCAGAGCTCCGCGTAGCAATTTCACGTAATAATAGTTCCCGATAAGGTAAATTAGATACCACTTTTGTGGTACACATCCTGTATAATAAAGACTATAATTTTTTTAATACTACTCTTTGACTCTTTGCTGTTTAATATATCCAAGGTGAGTGAGAAGTTGAGAAGACGAGCCTATGATGACGAGATTCTTGCATGTCGCCTGTATTTTTTTTTCTGCCGTTTTGTTTGTGTATTTGTGTCTTTACGGCTTAACGTGTTACATGCTCAAAAAATATCGTTATGATTAATGCTTAGTCAGGGTCGGACGATTAAAATATCGGTCCTCATGGCCTGGCGTGACGATTACTTTTCCAAACCAACGATTACCAAGCGAAGATAGATCACACATCTCGTTCATAAACGTACTTTTGTGCCGAGTCCACATATCACTGTATAGAGGACATTCTAACATTTCTAACGAGTATCTATGAACCCTTACTTCTAAAATTTAAACTTCTGGCTCTAAATCATTTACTACCGTGCGAGCAAAAATTATTTGCATCAAAGAGGGCTTGGATTAAAAAACGAAGGGTTGGTTTAGATCACAATGGGGACGATATATCTAACCAAATCTAGGTTACAATTTTGTCAAATTCATATTATGACGTGATATGCCAAACTAATGAGTAATAAAATAAGTAGACAAATACAATAGTATATTACGTACCGAGGTGGAAAGTGTTTCATTACTGTCGAGAGATTAGATAGTTTACCGAGACGCGAAGCGTCGAGGTAAACTATATCTCAGAGACAGTAATGAAACTTTTCACCGAGGTTTGTATACTATTTTATTTACAACCACATCCAACATCCACTTCTTATTATTTTGAGTTCAAATAATTATTAAAAGGTAAATGTCATTTTGACTTTTCCATTGCAAAAGTAGACAGACATTTAGAATTTCAAATAACCGCAGGTGATAAAATAACGTAGGTAATAATACACATCAAGATGGCAAATATCATTTTTGGAATATGGTTTCCATGTCACTAAACAATATATTATTTTTTTAAAACGTTAGTGTCAAAGTTTTTACAAAACACCAAAAAAATGCTCTCAGATGAGGAATTTGATTTGGCTGCTACTCCCCCAGAAATTCGAGAAGCAGCAAAAATAGTAGAAGAAGATCTTCTGCCAACTAAAAGCCGCCCGAGATATGACAAGGCATATAACTGTTTTAAAGAATGGTGTATTGGAAACAAAGTTCAAAATCCTGGTTCTGAATCGGCGCTACTAGCTTATTTTAGTGAAAATGCCAAGACAAAGAAAATATCAACGCTTTGGTCAATATATTCAATGTTGAGGACCACTCTATCAATTAGGGAAAAAGTAGACATATCTAAACACGCAAAGCTATTAGCATTTTTAAAAAAGCAAAACAAAGGATACAAGCCGAAAAAATCGACCACACTGTCTATGGATAATATTGAAACATTTTTGGAACAAGCACCTATGGAATTTCTTGTTCAAAAGGTATTTTAGGCTAAAAGGTTGACTATTTCTATATTAACTTATTATTTTATACATTTGTAGGTCGCATTGGTTATTGGTGTCTCAGGCGCCTGCCGATCAGATGAATTATACAAAATGAAAACAACAGACGTTCACTTTTTAGAAGAAAAGGTCGCGATTGAAATACAAAATAGCAAAACGTACCAGCCACGATCATTTATGATAACTGATAATAAATGGATTGCACCACTTAAGGAGTACATAACTTTACGGAAAAATATACAGGATGGAAAGCTTTTTATGCAAATAAGATATGGAAAAATTAGTAAACAATGTATTGGGCACAACACTTTAAGTCAGTTTCCAAAAAAAATTGCAGCTTTTCTGAAGCTGAATACTGAAGGTTTTACTGGTCACTGTTTCAGAAGAACAGCGGCTACTTTGCTCGCAAATAACGGTGGCGATCTTATGCAAATAAAGCGGTTAGGAGGCTGGAAATCTAGCACAGTAGCTGAGGGATACATAGACAGTTCGGTTTCTACTCAGGTTAATACGGCAAAATTGATTTCAAAGCCAAGTTCAAGTTTTACTAACACTACTTTAACTTCAAATAATCATGAAATAAACCTTTCAAAAGAAGAATTTCAGCAAGGTTTAAACATATCTGTGACTGCCTACAATAATGCCAATGTAATATTTAATGTAAATAAGTAAAACATAAACCATGTTAATTTTTTGTTTTTTATAAATGTCATTTAGGTATAATTCATTTAAAGAAATAAAAAATAAAATTATTGTTGTTGAATTTGTGTAATGAGTTGTGTGTTGGTGTGTTTGTATATTATTTTGAGATATCGATTTTTATTAAAATTTAAAAAAAAAAAAATTTACTATTTTGAGATATCGATTTTTAATAAAATTACAAAAAATAACAATTTTACTTTCCACCCGGGTGGAAAGTGCTCACTTTCCACCCGGGTGGAAAGTAAAAGTCAAGAAACGTCAACTTTCCACCTTTCAAAGATAGGTGAAATGTCATTATTACATACATGGTTGTAAATAAATTTATTTTTGTTGTTTACAAAATTAACAAATTAAGAATATACAGAAAGAAAAAGAAAAATAATTACATAAATTGCTGAAATCGGCCATCGCCATGCTCCAAGCATAAATTCACACGTCTCTTCATATTTTTGAAAGTGTCGACCAGCATCTCTGGAGAAATGTTACCACATTCTTGGATAATCCTTTCTTGTAATTGTTTTAAATTTCCCAACTGGTGTTTTAAAAACAGTGTTCTTTAAATGAGGAAAAACGAAGTAATCCATAACCGTTAAACAAGGTGATCTAGGTGGGAATTCAACCTCTGATCGAAAACTGATCAATCGATCGTCGAAAAAATTGCGTAAGTAGTTAATAGTTTCGGCGGCTGTATATGGGCGGTTGCACCGTCCTGTTGAAAATATCCAAAACGTAGTTCGTCGTCAAGTAATTGCTTCACAAATGGATTCAAAATATTGTCTCTATACCGCTGTGCTGTAACTGTGCTGTGTCATGGAAAAAAATAGGACCAACAATTCTTCTTCGGGAAACAGCTAACCAGACATCAATTTTTTGAGGGTGCAATGTGGACTCTACAAAAAATGGGAATTTTCAATACTTCACATGCGTGTATTCTGAGAATTCACATAACCGGAGAGGTGGAACCAGGATTCATCCGAAAAAAATGTCAGGTCTAATAAATCATTTCTTTCCAATAAATTGTGGGTAAACCATTGAGAGTAGTTCATGCGTCTTTCAAAATCTGCGGCTTGTATTTCTTGGAATATTTGCACTTTATAAGGAAATAAATTTAGCTGCTTCTTAAGAATAGTCCTGCATGTTCCATAATATCTTCCCACTTCTTGGGACAGGCGTCTTATACAATTTGTTGGCGTATTTTTCAGTATTTCACGAACGTTTGCAACAAGTTCTTCTGTTCTTACAGATGGTCTTCCTGCTCCTTTTGTGTTGTATAGAACCTGTTTCCCTAAACAGAGCCACGGTTCTTTTCAGGCAATGATAAAAATCCCCAGCAATTGAAGCAAAGGTTAGGAAAATGTTCGTGAAAATCGTCCATGCACAAACCCGGTTTGTATTGCCACTCACCATTTACTCTAACCCCGTTTCGAAAATACGCTTCAACCATGAATGTTTTGTGCTGTTCCGTAAAGCCCATTGTGTGAATTGTTCAAGAAATTGGAAAAATTAGCGATGAATCAAATTACTTGCAACGACTGTCAAAGATGACGGAATACCTGATTGATTGTTAACTCAGGTAGTTACTGACACCCAACAGGTATTAAGCTCTACGGCTAAGCATTACGTCCTTAGATGCAACGCCCTCTTTGATGCAAATAATTTTTGCTCGCACGGTATTAATACTGTTTTGTTGAATGACAGAAGAGTTTTGTACTTGCATTGTCTTTATTTGTTTATGTATCTCCAGTAGTCTTCAGGTGAATACTGTTTCGTCATAATGTTTACACAACAGTTACGTTTCATTACTATATTTTACAATAACCTAACATTTTTTTTTGTCATTTTAATGTCAAAATTCAAAAATTGTTTTGGAGCACAGACATAGACAACGTATCTAGTACCCCTTGTACCATACACCATGGCGTATATTGTTTATGAACATCTTTATATTGATGAAACTAATTTTGCAATAGTTGTGCTTGTGCATGTGCATGCTTCCTGCAAACTATAAATAAATAAATAACTATGTACACACTTAAACATTGTGTGGCAATCAAAAACCGCATAGATTTAAACACTTGAAATGCCATCAGCGAAAAAGTTTTGAAAATGTCGGTCAATGAGTTTTAACAGTTAGAGAACACAGAAGATAATAAAATACCATAGATAAAATCATAAACCGGGTTTTACGTTTGTGAAGTTCTTCGTGAATTTATTCATAAAGTAACTCCAAATTTGAGAATGCATCTTTGATGTCAAAAAAATGCTTTCATGCCGAAGATACCCAATAACGATATTTCTCTGGCCCGAAATCATTTTCATTTAGCGTCCCTGACTAGTCGAAGAAAATCCACTGATGTACTCTTTTTATACAAGTTATTTAATAATTTAATACAAAGTTCAACAAGTTTATATTAATGTCCCCCAGAGTTCTCCTGCCGACCAGCAGCAAGTACAATAATCCTTTGGGCTACACATGGGAAGTTTACTGGCGGCAAGTACTTTCCGCCAGAAAAATTGCCATGTGAAATTGGGCCTTAAGGACAAATATTTTTTGCCATTTTGACACACTTATTCGGCTCAAAACTCTTCATGCATTGTGTAGAATTATAAGAAATAGTAATATGTTTGTAAATATTGATTTTTGTTCAATGTCCCTGCGAACCGTGAAAGGCATACTTACTAAAAAATTTTTAAAAACTAATTATTTCGACGATTGGGTTTACTGTATTTTTTTCCTCAGAATTCTTCCTTTATTTAAAATAATGAATATTATTATTCTAATGTGAAATATTAGTGACTGTATTTATTTCTTTTTTACCTTATTTTACTATTTATAGGCATATAGACTGTTTTATTATCTAATTATATTATGTGGATACTCCAGTGGGTAACTTTTTACCTGTTTGTATCCCTGTTGATGTCAATAAGTAAATAAATAATTCTTAAAAACAATTATTTTTTTCATAAACAAATAGAAAAAAAACGATTGACGGTTATTGGGACAATATTTTTAACATAGTGCCACATTATCGTCATTATAAGATTGAATTGTGCATTTTTTTACAATTCAATCTAAATCAGGTCTCTTTGAGAAAAATGGACGATTTCTTTGAATGTCATTATAAGACGCTTTTACATTAAGTTTTATCTTGTAAAATCTCCCTTAAAACGTTAATTATTTAAATAATAACTGCTTTAAATACCACTGCTGCACAAAAAAAAGCTGGCTAAAAGTTATTTTTTTATTTAAAATTATATCTACGTTTACTCCGTATTTTGTTAATACTAAGTAATAATGTGTTATTGTAATATCTACAGTAAACATTTTGAATACTCTCGCAAGATGAAGGCAAAGTCACGCGACACTCTGTCAATTTTGGTATATTTAATTTTGCTAGGTTGGTATGAATTCCAGGACCGGACTTGAAAATTATACATGTGATACCTTCTAAAACAATTGATGCAATAGTCTCATCGGTTCTACCGCTTTAATATTTCCAAATAATAATAATAATAATAATTTCTTTTGAAAGTTTTGTTTTATAAATATTATAATTTAAGGTAGGTAATAATAAACATGAGTTTTTATATGGTTTAAAAATAAAGTGTCAAAATCGATTTAAAAACTATATAATATTATAACTATCCAAACCTTGAAAATACTAAATTAACTGAAACGAAACTTTAAATAGGAGTCTGTCACTCATATTTACAAAAGAATTTTTTCTATTTTATTTGCTCAGATTATATCTATAGGTAAAATACTATACCTACAGTTCAATATAAACTAATTGAATTCAGTGAGATATTACATTTACTGTCAAGGAAATCCCCATATAATATGACTTACCTAAGGTACGTAGACCCAAATATGGTTTTTATAGAATTTGTTGGCTATGATACAGTTCTAAACTTGTATGTGGGCTAACATAAAGTTACAAGCTTCAATATAGTCAGGGATTTAATTTTTCTGTCAATGGAAACCCCACTTTAACAGTTTTTGACTTACGTAAGGTACGTAGACCCAAAAGTGGTTTTTATGAAATTTGTTGGTTATGATACAGTTACATTTCTAGATTTGTATGTGGGCTAACATAAACTTAAAAGCTTCAATTTAGCCAGGGATTTAATTTTTCTGTCAGTGGAAACTCTACTTTAACAGTTTTTGACAAACCCAAAAGTTTTCCCACGAGTTTTTGGTGCCCGAAAAATAAAGTTTTATTTCTATATTTATTCATTACAAACAACACATCTTTTTTTGAACAAAAACACATATTTATTTAAACTTGACGACCATTATAATCTTTGGCATGAATGTTCCTTAATTCAAGAATTTGTACTCTTTAACATAAAAAATCTTATTGCTTCATGAAAAAAAGGAGCTATTTGGATGAATTTTCCTGCTGATTCGCTAGAAAGGTGAGTTTTTGCGAATTGCTAACAAAACACCCCCCCAAGCGGGGGGTAAAACTTCATTTTTCGTGCTCGAAAAACTCGCGGGAATTTGCCGTTTACTCTGGACGAATCAGTTGTGGACTCGAGAAATTATTGTGATTGATTTCAGCTAATTATTCTGCAAGATTTAATTGTTATTTGCGATTTTTCGCCACATACTCCCCCACGTAAACGGTGAATATGATGTCTCGCCTGCGAGTACACCATGATAATTCGCCGTACTACTGAAGAGTTGCCGGGACTTCGTTTCTGACCGTGGGAAACCGTTTATTCGTTTTCGGGTGTTATTTGCCCATACAGGACGGATTTCTTATAATTTCCAGTAATAAATTAATTAATTAAATGCGAATACATAGCCAAATCAGCCCCTATTTAATTCTGCGCATTACCATTTTGTCACGGCAAATTATCGACAAATTCCTAGCAGGTTTATTGTTGTTAAAAATTATTTTTAATAACAATTGCCTCAGGTGTTTTGCTAACTTGATATCAAGTTAGCAAAACATCCATTTTTTTTTTTTAAATATGAAACGACAATTTTTTTTTTCACAACTAATTAGCGACTATTTAGCGGCAAATTATTGGCCGGACAGTTTTTCGATTCGAGCGAGTTGTCTTGCTAACTTGATATACATGAGGATTCGTGCCGTTTACTATAAATATACAAAGTTCTTCTCTGTCGATAAAAACTATTTTTTTATAGAATTAGATTCCTAAAAAGTATACGAAGCAAGCTGGGACAAGAACATGACGGCAGGCAGGGTGACGTAAAGTGGGCAATCGCTTATTTAGGGTTTTTGACGATAATTAAAAAATAAAATATTTTTTCACATGAAGTTATGCCTTACGATAACAATGGTACTAGGGTCAAAAGTTGAAGTTATTCTTAAGATGACAGAAATTGGGACAGTTACTCGTCGTCCTTCGCAACAATGTCTGCACACTTGGTGCTCAACATCGAATCACCTTGTGTTGGGTTCCTGGACACAGCAATATAGACTGCTGATGCGCTCGCCAGGGAGGGCGCAAGCATGTCTGTCGGACTGGCAGAGAATACTGTGGCTAGACCACTGGGATCAGTCAAAGAGGAGATAGATCGGATAGCTAAACAACTTGCGCAAAGCAGATGGACAGGGCTGACAACCTGTAGCATCTCCAGGCAATTGTGGCCCCTACTTGACGGCAGGAAAACCGCAGCGCTATTACAGCACAGTCGGAAGGACCTAAGAAACAGCACTGCCGTAATCACCGGACTTTGCCTGTTCGGTAGACACGCTGAACGTATGCAAATACCAACTAACGACTTCTGAAGAAGTTTCAAAAATGAAGAAGAGGAGGAAAGTATTCATCATTTCTTGTGTGAATGCCCCGGCCTCACGAGAAGAAGGTTCGATGCCCTGGGCGAAGTTTATTAATAGCAGTGGCTGGTTTGAATGAGCTGTCAAGATTCTTCTACGATCTACGTCACGTTAACCATCAGGAAGCTGATGCGGATAGGTTCCACGGAACATGTGTGGTACCACAACGGTCCTTATAGGACTACGTCTGACTGTTTGGACAATGCCAGAGGTCTGCCACTCTAACCTAACCTAACCTTAAGTCGTCCTTTTGTTTTCTCGAAATGATAAATTCGTTGACGTAACGTGGTCATTTACACGCGGTTGTGTCCGTCGAACGCCGAGGAGAATAACCAAGCAGCAGCAACCGAGCAAATTAAAATAAATGAAATGTAAATGCGTACTTTCAATTTCTGTCTTTTGTGGTATACACGGGTATTTATTACACACCGAGTGTGCACGCCTGACGGGTCTAAAATATGCACGGACATATAAGAATATTAATAAAACTGATGAGGTGTGCACATTACGTTCGACCGAGTAGAGTCAACTTTTTCTGAAAACAAATCGTTTCGACAGTTGACACTAGCGTTGCCAGAGGTGGTACAATTGTACGAATCTGGTACATTTTGGGCACGTTTGTACCAAAATACAATATCAATATTTATGGTACAATTTCGTCCTTGTACCGAAGGCTAAGGATTAGACGTTAAAATAAAATATCGTACGCCAAGACATCAAACATCTACGTAATTTCTTTTCAACCCTCGATGTTTAAAAATCATGACATCGATAACAAAAACATTGGGCCGTATTCATAAAACTGAAGGATATCCTTGGTAAGTATAAGGTAGAAGTATAAGGTTTTGAGTTGAAGAAAAAGGTAGGAGTATAAGCATTTCCTTTTTTTCATATTCATAATGATTACCTTATACTTGCAAGTATATCATCCAAGAGTAAGAAAAGGGTATGTAATTAATAAAACTAAATTAAATTAGAAGTTTTGTTTTATACAGTTTTATACCTACAGTTAATTATCAAAGTTGTTTATTACAATGCTCAAATTTCTTCTAACTTCTTGTCCTTGCTGGCGAAGAGGTAGATCAAATTTGTCATTATCATTGTTATCTTCTTCTGGCACTTCTTCTTCAGGTCCTTCAAAATCGATGTATTTCAAAGTTTTTGCCACGTTATGAAGCACAATACAGGCAACAATTATTTTTGGCACATTCTCCAATTTCACTCGGCAAACATATTGCAAAATAGGAAATGACGAAAACAACGTTCAATTATCACTCTCTCTTTTTTCAAAAGTTTATTATAATTTGCATCACAAGTGGCTTGCACATTCAGTGTAGGATGACCTTTTCAGTTGACATACTCATCACCATGGCAATTTGGTTTTAGTATTCCTATGTGGATACAGTCAACTACGCCAATTGCTGTCGGAAATCTATACTTGCTTTGCCATAAGTTCATTGTTAGTAGACGGAAACTTTATGCAGTAATTTGATTGCGCAACTAGGCTGTCAATTACGGCAGTCACTGTACGAGATACTGTAGGTTGACTTACACCCAGTTCTTGACCAATGCCTTTCTGATACCCGCAGGGTCACTGAGATATAGCGTAAACATATCTTTATTTTTAGGACGGATGATAACGCACCTCCTCAAGTGTTAGCATTTATTCCCAAAAATGTGTTGGCAAGCCATTGCACATTTTCCTTTTCAAACCGGTATAATTATTTGTAATCACGAACAAGTGTTGATAAACGCTACTTGTAGTGTTTAATCTCTCTCAGTTCCACAATATCTGCCTGGCTGCCTTCGCTACAACTGATCACTACTTACACGACTAATAGCCGTTTGCACCAACATAATTTGAGGAAGACTTAACGCTAAGGAATCCTTAAATTGCTTTTACGACTTGCACCAACCTTAAGGACGCCTTAAACGTCTCCTTAAGTGTCCTTTTCTTGAGTGCCGAAAATGGAGCACTTAAGTGCTCCCTTACGATTTTTTTTGAGGTTATCTTTCAATTTGTTGTTTATTTCTGCTGTCGTATTTTTGTTCAGTGCAGCTTAATTTGATATATTTTGCCTAAAAATGGAATATGTAGAAGATTTTGCGGATTTCGATTATATAGACGATGATGCTGAGCTCATAGATTTAATTGAATATGGTTTTCAAAAAAAATCTATCAAAGAACGAATTATTTCCAAACAATGGATGAATTAACTTTTTTTCGGCGTTTTCGACTTTATAAGGACTAAGGAGACTGTTTATTACATATTAACCCAAATTGAACAGGATCTGGAGTATACCCATAATAGGTAAAGTTAACAACCAATGATCTGCTAGTCCACACTTCTTGGTGTGTTCTCCGGACAACTAGCATTAAAGGCATTTGCCACCTGTTGCAAGGCTTCAGCCTTCTGCAAATTTGTGACTCCATCCGTTTTTTTGTTTTCTAGGATTCCCTTTAATTGGCTAATTAGGGACATGAGCGCTATTGCCTCCTTATCCATAAAATGTTTACCCCTTCTATTTTTATCACTCATTATAAATAGAAATATTCTCACGAACACAGATCAAATACCTGGAATAAGGATTTTATCGGCCCAGCCAAAAATCCAAAAAAATTATAAATGTAAAATGTAAATAACAAAATAAAAACAAAATGAGATGTCATCTGTCAACAAAATCAGTGTCGCCAACAGAATAATGAGAAATTGTATAAAAAACCAACGTTGCCATCTCCTAAATTTCATTTATAGAGGTCGCCACTACTTTAAGTCCTCCTTTGTTGAGTGGTTGTCAAAATCTTTTGGTGCAAGTGAACCATTCCTTAAAAAATATTTGTTCCTCAACTAATCATTCCTTAAGAAAAGTTTGGTGCAATGGGCCATCAGTCTGTTACTGACCACACTCAAAATTATTGAAGGATATCCTTTTTACTTAGAGTAAAAGGTAACGTTCATGAATAACCAAATACTTTTTGGGAATGATATGCTCATAAGTATAAGGTTTTACTCGGAATATTATGAATGCGAGCTGAAGAATCTCCTTCATATTCCGCAAGTATAAGCATAACCTTTTTTTTTATTATTTTTTTTTTTTAATTTGGCCGTAGTTTTTAGTTCTGATCAATTTTTTTTAATAACAATTTTTGATAATGTCAAAAATAAAGGTACTTTACTCTTGGGAAAAATTCACATTCTTGGGAAAAATTCACATTTTTTGACAAACCTCGTATACGTATATGACTGGAAAATTTCGATATTTGATGGTTGCATTTTAGGTTTTAGACCACGCAGAGCTTTTTATAAAGAATAATTTTTTTTCGTAAAATTAATAATAAAAAAGTTTCCCATTTGGTAAGAACTTCCGAATACACGCTGTAGAGTATATTATGCTTAACTCATTTAATTAAAAATTAATAAGCGACAGCGCTACATTGCTACGTGCCATCTCATTTGCCAAGAAAACCTTTTCAAAGCCCCGTACGTGTCTGTTGGTTACGAGACAGTCTCTTCTTGAATTTTTATTACATACCACGTTATTATTTACTGAGAAATATTATGTTACTGCCCATGTTCACATCTGTGAATATTATTATCATTTATTTTGGTCATAAAAATAACTGAAGTTAAGGTACGTTAGATTCTTGGAAAATGGAAGCAATTGCGTTTTGCGATCGGTTGATGAACACTTGAACAGCCCGTTACATTTGGGAATGAGCGTGTGGAAAAGTTGCCCTTCTCAGACCGAAAAATCTGATAAAACTTCTGCTTTTGGCGTCAAATTCAAATGCTTTCTGCAGAAAAGGCTTAGTGTATTGCCACCTATACAAAACGCTACGAATTCTCTCGTTTTGCGACAGATGACACTATGACTTTGTCGTCGATCAGCTGATATTGGGACATAATAATATCTTTAGATTAAGTATGCCCATCTCTATATTACTCATACGATTATACGATTTGGTCTTGAAGCGTTCCTTTAACAACTTAGCTAAGCAAAGATTTTTACTTTGCTATGATGTTTAAAAGAAGCAAAGGGAAATAGCAAAGAATACAAGAAATCCACAGAGAAAACGTAACAACAAAAATGCAGTGTATCTACAGGGTGTTATTTAAGTATGTGGCCAAACTCCAAGGGGTGCTTCTTTAAGTGATTTTAAGAAGAAAAGTTCATATGAACGTGGATCCGAAAATGCATAGTTTTTACGATACAGGGTGTCAAACTTAAAAAAAAATCGGATGTTCGTTAATATCTCAATACTCTTTTATTCGATTTTGTTGAAATTTGGCAATTTTGTTTGTAATAACAAGAGGATAATTTTGCCTCAGAAGACAGTTCAACTAATATTTTTGACAAAAATTATTGCGCGCCACTGACTTTTTTTAAAATTATTTATTTTTTTCGAATTAAGCAACTACAATACTATTTTATCTCCTGAGTTTTTTTCATATCTTGCTTTGTTTTCGAGAAAGAAAATAAAAACCACTTTATTGCATGTCTCCCGGACAATAAGAGTAAATAATTTAAACTACTAAAATTACACGAAAGTCCTCTATTGAATTTTTTCGCACAGAATAAAACTGTTTTCGATAAAAGAAATTAATTATTATTTTAAATGGTCAAGAGTATCGTCATTTTTGGAATTTATTTTACCTGAACTCTTAGAAAATGTCCCACTGGTAGTAAGAAGAGCAATGTGGTTTATGCACGATGGGGCTCCACCACACTTTAGCATAGTAGCAAGACAATATCTGGATGCAGCTTATGGAGAAAACTGGTTCGGTCGCGCAGGTCCACAGTCATGGCCACCCAGATCACCGGATTTAAATCCTTTAGATTTTTTTTCTTTGGGGCATTTAAAGGCTCTTGTTTACAAAACTCCAGTCAACACTGAAGAAGAACTAACCCAAAGGATACGGGATTCATTCATCAATCAATGTTAAGACGAGCCAATGCTTGCATTGTAGTTGAAGAAGGGCATTTTCAGCAACTAATATAAGTTTCGTCTTATTTTCTGTTAAATACATAATTAAACATTGCAGTAATAAATTATTACGTTATGCGATTATTTTATGTTAATTTCTTTTATCGAAAACAGTTTTAATCTGTGCGAAAAAAATCAAAAGAGGACTTTCGTGTAATTCGAGGTGTAATTTAATTGCTTAAGAGTTTCGTAAGTAGTTTAAATTTTTTACTCTTATTGTCCCGGAGACATGCAATAAAGCGGTTTTTATTTTTTTTTCTCGATAACAAAGCAAGATATGAAAAAAACTCATGAGATAAAATAGTTGTATTTGTAGTTGCTTAAATCGAAAAAAATACATAATTTTAAAAAAGTCAGTGGCGCGCAATTTTGTTGTCAAAAATATTAGTAAGACTGTCTTCCGGGACGCCACTGGACTTAATAATTTTAATTTAATCGAGGCTAAATTACAAACAAAATTGCCAAATTTCAACAAAATCGAATAAAAGAGTATTGCTATATTTACAAACATCCGATTATTTTTTTAAAGTTTGACACACTGTATCGTAAAAACTATGCATTTTCGGATCCATATTTATATGAACTTTTCTTCTTAAAATCACTTAAAGAAGCACCCCTTGGAGTTTGGCCACACACTTAAATAACACCCTGTATGATGTCAATAAAGAAGGAAAACCTAATAACAAGAGGGGTGTGCGCACGTCCATCCCTGTTGGGTGCTAACCAAGGAATCTCACCGGCAAGCCGTGCTTACAAACATATTTTTTTACCCATGGTTAGGTTAGGTTAGAGTGGCAGACCTCTGGCATTGTCCAAACAGTCACACGTAGTCCTATAAGGACCGTTGTGGTACCACACATGTTCCGCGGAACCTATTTGCATCAGCTTCCTGATGGTTAACGGATTTTTTTTTTACCCATAGAACTTATCTATATTGTTTGCGTACGAGATAAGCTGCAGGGATCTATTTAAAAAAATTTATTTACATTTAAATTTTCTAAAAGTATGGCTACCAAGAAACTAAGTTTTGTGTTGTAAAGTGATGTTCAAATAACACAATGTGTAACGTATTCCAAACATAATATCAATTATTCAAAAGTAGAGTCGCTGCTTGTCAGAGGAAAACAGTTGTACCGACCAGTATTTTTCAAACCTGGCCCCACTATCAATTTAATCAGAAAATGGTAATTTTAATGAAAAATAAATCAAAGTTTCACCAGAATTCGGATGTAAACAAAAACACCGACACGACAAGAAAGACAAGTGACCAGCTGCATTTCTTTTCTTATCAAAAACGATGTATTTTTAGCTATTATGCCCAAGCGCGTGAGCACTACCAAAATTTATCCGACCTACGTTATTTCATTTTTCATTTAATTTATTAATTCATGCTAAAATTACAGGTTGCAATGTACATACGTCAAATAAAACTACACAATACTAAGACATTACAAACAGATATAAAATCTACTTAAAAATCGCATTAAGATGCATAATGTAATCTTCCTAAACTATCCTTTATTAAAATTTGTTTTATTACGTTATATTTATACGTCATTTATCGTGCCTGGTTGTAGATTTAAAATTGGTTAAAAATCGAATTTAATGTTTTATATCAGCTGCTTGCTGAACGTCAATGCGTGCAGAAAAATTTTCATTGTAATGAATAATGATAAATGTGATGGCTGGCGATGATAGCAGAACAAATGAATTGGTTAAACGAATAGATCATAAAACTATTTACCGTTTTGAAGTTATTCTCCGAATCGATACCTGAAATATATATCGAAAAGTCATTAAAATGACTAATAGAATCGACCTTTCCCATCATCAATAACCAAATAGAAAAAATTGAAATCATTTCGATTGTATTGAGATGCCGATGTGGGTCAGGATAACCTCATCAATATCTGGCAGGAAGATAAAAGTATTTAGCAAATATTTATCGAAAATATATTGTTGTGCCAGTGGATTATCGAATTAAAAGGAATAATATCTAATCGAAACCTTCACAAATTAAGTATTTTATTAAAAATGTCTATTTATAATCGCTAATATAACATATTAAATTCTGAACAACGTTAGTATTGTAGATAAGCTAACTAGGATCTGTCCATTTTATCCAGCTGACATGAATGACAGAAAATACAATTGAACAAAAATTCACATCCACGCAAATTACACTGTGATATATTTGGGTCATTGGCCATTTCTTTTACTTATTGGATACCTTTAAGATCTTTACCTGCATATCAATGGTTGTGGGGTGTCTGCGTCTGTGTTTTGCAACCCGACAAAAGCATTTGACAGCGCGAGTCAGAGAATACGTCTGCAGCATCTTGGGGTTTTAGGGGTGGATCGTCAGAGTGATTACGTAGCTACCTGAGTGACCATACAGTCTGTTTCTGGAAAGATATCTGAGTCATCCACTGTTGACAGTGCAGTACCCCAGGGTTCAGTATTTATAGGAGTTGTTGGTTCAGTCCTGGTCCTGTGGCCCATACTATTTTTAATCTATATTAATGATATTGTACAAACATATTTGAAAAATATACTCTATTTGCGGATCACAGTACTCGCTATTTTAAACATTTTTTTGTCTGATTTCAGCTAGTGTTTTATGATGATGAGCCTAATGAATAAAAATGTAGCGATCGCTTTTTCTTTATAAAATCGAAGTAATGTCTTGAAAGCCAATGAATAAAAACTAAAGTAATTGCTTTTGCGTCCAGCGATTGCTTAAAAGTGCAAGAATTGCTTCTAGTCAATGGTTTTTCTTAAAAAATAGAAGCAATTGCTATCGTTTGCTTAAAATGTGATGAATAAATTAAGGAATCGCTTTTTCTAGTGTAGCGATTGCTTTCAACTTTTTAAGGTAGGTCGACCCCTGCATCATTTGCTTGGTAGCAGTCAACTTAGTTCTCCGCGGCATACACGTGCGTTGCTCTTAATTTGTGTCTTCAATTATGGCTGAATATTATGAACGTACGTAAAAATTGCAGATATGATGATTTCAAAAAGTTATATCGATTTGACTGCGAAAATGTTGAGTGGTTGGCAAATTATTTTTTGACTGATACTGGCGAGGGGGTGCACTGTCGCCTTTAAATAAGATTAAAGTCTTTCTGCGGAAATTGTCGGATCCGGGCTTTCAAAATTCTGTAGGTGAAGAACTCGATGTTCACCAAACTACTCTCTGTAAGACATACACTTCTGTAATGGATGCAGTTTTGGAGAAGGCCAATATTTTTATTAAATTTCCTACAAGTGCTGAAGCTGTTGTGGAAGCTAAACGGTTGTGGTCAGAGAGATTTATTTATGTTCCTTCAATTTGTGAACGAATATCAATCGCTTGTCTTTAATTTCTTCATCACTACTATCACTTTCCTCATTTTCACTGAAATCTGCCATATCACAAATATAAGTTTCCTATTTTCCACAAAAACGTAACAGATTACTATTGTAGTAAATAAATATACCAACGTTGTTGTATTTACGTCAACTCTTTTGCAAATTAGGCATCAAACTGAACATTAAATCTATAATCTGAACAAGTGGATAAGCCACGTCTGAACTTGTGTTGACAAAGCATTTGCTACAGAGGTGTAAGAAAAACAGCAATTGCTTCAAAATTTTATTCATATCCAGATCTAGCAATTGCTTTTACTTATAGCATTTGCTAGTCAAGTAATTGCTTTTACTAAAAAGTAATTGCTTAATTTTTATTCATTAGGCTCAATATCACAATAGCCCAGCATTTTCGTGTGTAAAATTTCGATAGCGTCGACATGATTCGTTATAAAACGTTATATAAATTGCAACGGCGAATCACAAAGATATTCAAGTATTGTAATTTTGATACGGAGTGAATTTAATTCGTAATGAAAAATGCCGACACGTGCCGTGCCCGTCTCGCGGGTCCGTTACGATTCCTCACGAACACTCACGATAAGTTAGTTATGTTATAATAACTTGTAACATCGTTTCTCTTGTTAAAATTTCGCCCGTTCCTCACCAATACAATCACGTTACATTTTATTTATCTTTTCACGGTCATGCACAAAACTGTTTCCCGTTTAGGTCTGGACTTACGATAAATCAAAAGAGAACGGTTCTTCGATTATGACGATGATGATGATGACTATCATTCTGGTTCGGATTAGGTATAGGCGTACTTATTTTGCAAAAATATATAATTTGTATTCGACAGCCATCCGTCCATGCAAACTTAGAAAACTTGGACTTTAGTTTAGCACCGCATAAAAAATAAACAAATTTTTTGCCCTCCGCCGCATAGACTTTTGGATCAGCAAACAATAATCACGAAAGTGGCAAATTTATGGCCATGCGCATGTAAATAACGCCCCCCGGTACACATGCGCGCTGCAAAATTCTCATTTAACGTATTGGAAGAAGGTAAAGATAGACAGGTCAGGGCTTTTAAATTTAACTTAGAATATACCCACAACTCTATAATATATCTTCTCGACCTGTTACAATTATAATTTTGAATGATTTAGGTCTTCTTCCATGGTGACCAAATCTAGAATGGCAACGTCGCTTTCTTTTTTTACGCGTCAACCATTCACGGGTAGCAACAAAAGCAGCTGTAGTAATCAAATAAACCCCTGTTTTTTTCTGTGTATTGGTTTTTGCGATGTCGTGGTTAGTCGTCGGAATACTCGTATTTGTACGTGTTTTGTGTTTTTTTTAAGTTTTTGTAAAGGATTTTTTATTTTATTGTTATAAGTACCTACTTAACGAAATGTAAAATATTAAACAAAAATAATTCTTTTTTACGAAAGTAGTCCATTATCTCAAAGTGGAGCTGTTGAGATACGGGAAAAAACCCCACAGTCGTCTCCACAAATATATTAAAAAGTCAAATTGATGGGATGTACATGTTTCGGTACTGGAGAGTACCATCATCAGCACCAATAAAGGGCCCAAGTGCCACTTATATTAGGAATGTAAAATTAAAAAAAAAAATTAAAAACTAAAAACTAAAAACCATGAATGAGACGATGACATTTTGAGTGCTTAGACGAATACAGATTAAAAAGTGGTACTAAAAATTCGAGGCAGTCCATGTCCGGCGCTCTTGCAACCTACATGAAGGACTTCAATAAAAAATAAAGATTGATTTTGAAACGCTTTATAAAAAAAAAACGTACACTATTAAATTATAACCAGACCTGAATATTTATAAAAAATATAATATAAGTAACTGATTTTTCCGTGGAGATAAACAAAACATAGATAAATACCTGAACCGCCTTGAAAACGAATAAAGAGTAATTGATTCCATTATAATAGTATTTAAAATTCCATAATCCCTTTAATCTCTTTTGATATTTTAATTCGCCGAATTATTTGACTCTAATTTAAATTAGACCAGAAAATTCTATTGTGTTCGGCTCGATTTAGAAAAAAATTAAATTGGTTTGATAAGTTTATAATTTAATCTTAACGCAGAGCTGGATCAGTAAAATTGACTTTGCGTACGTTGGGTGAGACTGCTGATCAGATTGTTGGATTTGTAATATTGAAAATGCTTCTAGGTGGGCTTATGTTTTGGGACCACTTTCAGAAAACGAAGCGACACGCTACAGATTTTATCCGATATAGGCCTTAAGCGCCGGCGCCGGCGGCCCGACGGAAGCGAGTCCGAGTCAGTCTGGTATCATTAACTAAGTAAACGTAGACATCCCACGTAAATGGTCGATAGCGAGACGCGAGTCCGTGATGAAAATTTCAAGAATCGAAGTGCCTTCAAACGGATATTCCCGTTTACTAGGTATTAATCACAGGCAACGTTCGGCGTAGCTCGCTACAGATTTGTACGTCGTACAAAAGTATGAGCGATAAAATATTTTCCTTGCATGGTTTCGCTGGGTTTTGTTGCTCTATGATTATGTCAATGGTTTCGATGGTTTCTTGATAATTGCTTCGCGATATATTGTCGTATGATTTATTGCTATAAGATAATTAGTAGTTTTGAGTATTAAAAAAAAAACTATTTGCTGGGTGAAATAAAACAAGCTCTTCCGGTAAAATAAAACAAGCTCTTCCGATGAAATAAAACACAAGCTCTTCCGGTGAAATAAATCACAAGCTCTTCCGGTGAAATAAAACAAGCTCTTCCGGTGAAATAAAAACAAGCTCTTCCGGTGAAATAAAACAAGCTCTTCCGATGAAATAAAACACAAGCTCTTCCGGTGAAATAAATCACAAGCTCTTCCGGTGAAATAAAACAAGCTCTTCCGGTGAAATAAAACACACGCTCTTCCGGTGAAATAAAATACAAGCTCTTCCGGTGAAATGAATCACAAGCTCTTCCGGTGAAATAAAACACACGCTCTTCCAGTGAAATAAAATACAAGCTCTTCCGGTGAAATAAATCACAAGCTCTTCCGGTGAAATAAAACAAGCTCTTCCGGTGAAATAAAACACTCGCTCTTCCGGTGAAATAAAATACAAGCTCTTCCGGTGAAATGAATCACAAGCTCTTCCGGTGAAATAAATCACAAGCTCTTCCAGTGAAATAAAACAAGCTCTTTCGATGAAATAAAACAAGGTCTTACGGTGAATTAAAACTCAAGCTCTTCCGGTGAAATAAATCACAAGCTCTTCCGGTGAAATAAAAACACACGCTCTTCCGGTGAAATAAATCACAAGCTCTTCCGGTGAAATAAAACACACGCTCTTCCGGTGAAATAAAACAAGCTCTTGCGGTGAAATAAAACACACGCTCTTCCGGTGAAATAAATCACAAGCTGTTCCAGTGAAATAAAACACAAGCTCTTTCGATGAAATAAAACACAAGCTCTTTCGATGAAATAAAACACAAGCTCTTTCGGTGAAATAAAACACAAGCTCTTCCATTGAAATAAAACACAAGCTCTTCCGTAGAAATAAAACACAAGCTCTTCCGGTGAAATAAAACACAAGCGCTTCCGGTGAAATAAAACACAAGCTCTTCCATTGAAATAAAACACAAGCTCTTCCATTGAAATAAAACACAAGCTCTTCCGTAGAAATAAAACACAAGCTCTTCCGGTGAAATAAAACACAAGCGCTTTCGGTGAAATAAAACACAAGCTCTTCCGGTGAAATAAAACAAAAGCTCTTCCTTTTCGAAATATGCCAGAAAAATATTTTCATTGTATGTTCGAGAAAGCAGGCCTCAAATCGCACCACTCTAGAAATGTTTTATAAGTAATTTCGTACTGTTCCTTTGACTTTTCTGGCAACAATTCAAGCTCTACTATCTGCTTAATTTATTTTCACATTAGGATCGTTTTCTTCCAGATCATCCAACGAAAATCTCACAAATTCACAATAGAATGCTTTTTACAATTTTTTTGTAACTAACAACAATACATCGTTCATGAACATATTTTAAAAATTTTTTTTAACAAAGTAACCGAAGAGTTGTCGACCTTAATCAGTAGGCAATTTGGTGCCGTTACTAAAAAAAATTAGATTTTTTTAAAACGTATTACCAAGAATTATTGGAATTATCGGGAATCCCGCCATTTTTGATTACCATTGAGGACAATCTTTTGATTAATTACGTGGGGTCCGAATTAAACTCAGTCTATTTATTTTTTTCGTTGCGGTGACCTAATTAGCTTTATTTTTGTAATGTCATCATGCCGAACCGTCTCGCAACGACAACTCTCAAAAGACCCGCACAAGTGCAGAAAGTTCATTATTAGGAAGTTTTCGCATCGTATAACACCTTACTGCCTGTACCCTTATTAGGAATGCACCAGTATAATTCGACACATGGTTCATTTCAACGATGTGGTCAACAAAGTAAAGAAAGTTGTTCCGTAACTCTAGTATAATTACTAACAAGTCGATACTATGGACTGGGGAGGAGGGGGGGGGGGGTTCTATTTTACGCTGCACCTGCTCGGGAATGGTCGACAACAGTTTTTTTTTGTATATATCTAGCAATCGTTTGACGTTGGTGTGTATATCATAATGGCAATCCTGAAATACATCAGGGCTTTTCATTACACTCTCGCTGCATTCCCCCACCATAGCAGCAAATACGTTTCGATAGCGATGCACCCACTATCTTGGCTGAATTTTTCAATAGTAAGTATAGCATAGATACGGTGAAATTCCATCATTCTAGTCGCTTACGATCGAATTTCCAAAATATTGACCCATTAGTGGGCGATGTCAATCAAATTGCAAGCGCTATTTTGGTTTATTTAATTTACCAGGCGGATGAAAAGCAATTTACACAGATTGCCAGAAGGTTGCTGTGGCAATAGACGTCGGCAACCGGGTCTCTTAACTTCCTTGACAATTTCAGTATGTGTGTATGTAACTGCTTGTAGGTAGTGCAAGGTGCAAGTCAGTAGGTTCCTCGTCGTGTTTTAATAATTTTGATTTTAAATGTGTTACACGGAGCATGCTCGTAACGAATGAAACCATCTTTTTTAATTATACAGGAGAACTTTGACTATTTTTAAAATAAAAACTGATTTCGAAATACGAAAATATATTTATTTTCATTAAACAATAAATACATGAATCACAAGAAGTAAATAACGTAAACAAATATATTGAAAGTTGTTATCGTCAATAAAAAAAATTAGTGAAAAGTAAGAGCACACAGCAGATTCGCAAAGCGTAAAGCTTGACTGCTAATCTGTGTGTCTGTGTGTTAAGGCTAATGCGCGTACTCAAAATCTACTACATAAGATTTTGAGTATAATTTATCAAAAGATTTATAGTTATAAGTTTAGATACTATAGTATAATATAATGAAATTATTTACTAGTACTATTAATTGTGAGAGGGGACTATCTACTTTCTTTAGGTATGTTATTTTTTTAAGTTATTTAATCTGAAAAATATAAAAATTGCAAAATAAGCAAACAAGCTGAATCAATATTGCAGGCACACGAGCAAAGAACCTTAGAGCAATTTTGTTTTTTAGAGGATTATTGGAGGACTAGCAATAAACCATTTCATTAAAGAAGTTTTAAATCTTGCTTGACAAATTATACTTTTAAGATTTTGTGGAATAATGGTAAATAACCTGGATCCAACAAATAAAAATCTTCTTTGTCCCCAACGACGTGGACATTTTAGGTAATTTTTTATTATTATAAACATAAAGCCTAGTTTGATAGCTTGGTGTATGTGGTATGTGGCAAATCAAAATAATTAGTTCTAATTAAGTACATTAGGGAATTTTTGTAAGAACTATTTCTAACTCTTAAAAGATTTGTAAATCCGAACAGCTGATCAGTCGGTAATCTTACCATAAGACCATAAATAGTTTTAATAGTTATTTTTTGGGCCATAAGGGTATTTTCGTAAGCTCCTTCCTATGTAGTTATTCCGTAGCTTAACAGGGACTGAACTAAAGCAAAATACACTTCGCATAAAACTTATATCAGATATTTTTTTGATATGTTTAAATAGATAAAATAAGGATCGAAGGTTCTTAGTAAGTTGTAATGGTTCCATTTTAGTGGTTATCAAATAATATTGCTAAATAATTAACAAAGTCAGATTTTTCTGTTTTAATTCAACGCCTGAGATATTACTTGCAAAGGGTAAATACTTGATTTTACTTAAATGTATGCTCAACAATTATCATCTAATCACGTCACCATTAAATTAAAGTAAATTGCAATTATTATTTTGTTCCAATTCTTTTCTCTCCAGTGCGAGCAAAAATCATTTGCATCAAAGAGGGCTTGGATTAAAAAACGTAGGGCTTGGTTTAGATCACAATGATATGGGGACGATATATCTAACCAAATCTAGGTTAAATTTTGTCAAATTTATATTATGACATGATATGCCAAACTAATGAGTATAATAAAATAAGTAGACAAATACAAATTTATTTTTGTTGTTTACAAAATTAACAAAGTAAGAATATACAGAAAGAAAAAGAAAAATAATTACATAAATTGCTGAAATTCACCACCGCCATGCTTCAAGCATAAATTCACACGTCTCTTCATATTTTCGACAGTGTTGACCAGCAACTCTGGAAAAATGTTACCACATTCGTGGATAATCCTTTCTTACTTTCTTGTAATTGTTCTAAATTTGCAACTGGTGTTTTAAAAATAGTGTTCTTTAAATGAGGAAAAACGAAGTAATCCATAACCGTTAAACAAGGTGATCTAGGTGGGAATTCAATGTCTGATCGAAACCTGAGCAATCTGTCGTCGAAAAAATTGCGTAGTTAGTAGTTTCGGCAGTTGTATGGGCGGTTGCACCGTCCTGTTGAAAATATCATGTCAAGTAATTTGCTCCACAAATGGATTCAAAATATTGTCTCTATACCGCTGTGCTGTAACTGTGCCATGAAAAAAATAGGACCAACAATTCTTCTTCGGGAAACAGCTAACCAGATACCAATTTTTTGAGGGTGCAATGTGGACTCTACAAAATAATTTCACTACTCCACATGCGTGTATTCTGAGAATTCACATAACCGAACAAGTGGGACCAGGCTTCATCCGAAAAAAATATCAGGTCTAATAAATCATTTATTTCCAATAAATTTTAGGTAAACCATTGAGAGTAATTCCTGCGTCTTTCAAAATCTGCGGCTTGTATTTCTTGGAATACTTGCACTTTATAAGGAAATAAATTTAGCTGTTTCTTAAGAATAGTCCTGCATGTTCCATAAGATTTTTCCACTTCTTGGGGACAGGCGTCTTATACAATTTGTTGGCGTATTTTGCATTATTTCACGAACGTTTGCAACAGGTTCTTCTGTTCTTACAGATGGTCTTCCTGCTCCTTTTTTGTGTTGTATAGAACCTGTTTCCCTAAACACAACCACGGTTCTTTTCAGGCAATGATAAAAATCCCCAGCAATAAAAGCAACGTTAGGAAAATGTTCGTGAAAATCGTCCATGCATGCACAAACACGGATTGTATTGCCACTCACCATTTACTCTAACCCCGTTTCGAAAATACGCTTCAACCATGAATGTTTTGTGCTGTTCCGTATAAAGCCCATTGTGTGAATTATTCAAGAAATTGGAAAAATTAGCGATGAATCAAATTACTTGTAACGACTGTCAAAGATGACGGAATAACTGATTGATTGTTAATTGAGGTAGTTACTGACACCCAACAGGTATTAAGCTCTACGGCTAAGCATTACGTCCTTAGATGCAAAGCCCTCTTTGATGCAAATAATTTTTGCTCGCGCGGTACTAGATTCTTGTTTTACTTCCACTTTTTATCTACGATTTAAAAGATAGCTACTTAGTAGGGAAAGTGCCGAACAGCGAATACCTTTAAGAGAAATGAATTGTTCTTTTGCTCTTGAGCAACCAAATTGCCAGAACATTTTTAGGCAATTTGATCGGACGACTTGGTTGCTCTGTAATCGTCCAGTAAATAGGCCCCGTATGCCCCAACAAAATCCGAAGTTATCGTTTAACGCTAAAAATCTGAACGCAAAAACTATCTAATTTAATTTTTCATTCCTTTTAAAGACCCGAAGCAACTAGAGCGTCACCGCGTAGGTATATCGGTCTAATTTTGTAGATATTCTCTCGCTCTTCTGCCCTACTAATTTCATACTTTACTTTCCCTCATTTTTCATCAATTACTTATAGAAAAATCACAGTGATAGGTATATAATTATGAAGTTATGGTGCCAGGTGCCTTCGATGGAATATTAGGTAAAGAAATACATGTATTTTTTAAGCTAATTGTTTTAAAGACAAATTATAGTAAGATTATAATCTCAAACCATAGTGCTTGGTCTTTATAATGGTTTAAACTAGCAAAATTGTTTTTTTGTTAATTAACGTTTTCAATTTTTAAATAAATAATTGTGCCTATTTCTGGATTTATGGTGCGGGGGGGGGGGGTAACGCCCATTACCTCCCTCTTAGAATAGACTCGGTAAAACTAGTCGAAAAATTGTTATTAAAAAATAAAGTTAATCCTGTTAAAAAACAGGAAATTTTGAACACTTTAGAGGTTTGTTTACAACAAAACTATTTCGAATTTAATGGCGAATTTTATACTAGTAAACAAGGTCTTATTATGGGAAACCGTTTAAGTCCCCTCCTAGCTGAAATCTTTATGGACAATATAGAGTCCATTATTTCGAAACATCCTCTGTTTAAAAAATGCCTTTATTGGTATAGATATGTAGACGATGTATTGGCTTGTTTTATAGGTACTGAAAGGCAATTAGATCAGTTTTTAGAATTCATAAATAATATACATAACAATATAAAATTTACAATTGAAAAAGAAATCAATAATTCTATTAACTTTTTAGATCTAACCATAAAAAAAACCAAAAATAAACATGATTTTTCAATATACCATAAATCCACTTACACTGATACTACACATCTTGCCATCCAATACAACATAAATTAGCTTCTTTCTTTAACTTATTCCCTAGTATATACATAAACATTACCTTTAAACAAAACTAATTTTCAAACTGAATTAAATATTATTAACCAAATTGCAGTAAATAATGGTTATTCCGCGATAACAATAGATAAAATACTAAATAAAAAATTATACAAAAATGCTATAAACCTAGTTTTTCCAACAGCAAACAATAATATAAATAATTATAAAGTTATTTCTTACATAGGTCATATTAGCACTAAAAGAAAAAACTTGAATATTAATATTGCTTTCAAAACTAACAATACTCTAGGGAAACACATTAAAAATAATAAAAGTAAATTGAACAAAGGAAAAAAATCTGGTGTTTACAAATTAAAATGTAATCATTGCTCTAAAGTTTATATCGGACAAACAGGCCGAAACTTCAAAAAACGGATGAATGAACATCATGCTAGTTTTATAAAAAACAAAACAGATTCTAACTATTCTAACCATTTGTTAGAAGTAAATCATACACTTAATCATGACTACGATATCTTGCATATTGCAACAATAAACAAAAGTACAAAATTAAATTTGCTTGAATCCCTAAAAATAAATAGGCTTAAAAATAACAATATTATTCTTAATGATCAATTGGATTTAAACGGATCACCTCTTTTGAATCTCTTTAATTAGTCTGTAAACATTATTATTGGTTTTTCCAACAATTTAAACAACCTGAAAATTACCTGCAGTTTTATTGTTACACCTGGGTAGTTATAAGAATTTTGGCCAAAATAGGTCCCTGGCTTTTTATCCGTATTCGGGTCCTTCGGATCCCATTGGTTTTAAATGGAAGATATAAATAAGGTTTTATATTACTATTAAAAAATGTTAAATGGCTTATAGTTAACAAGGATATACTTCCAGAATTATTTATGTACTATGAATGTCATTTCCGCAACATGTCCCCAATCAAGAATTCATATTTAATAATCTACAACTTGTTTCACTTAAGATCCTATATCAATTTTTCTTGACAATTGGTAAAGTAAAAACCTGCATTTATTATATTATTATAAATAAACTTGTCCAATTATTTTTATTAAATTATTAAACGCAGAGTAAAGTCTGTCCTAAGAATACCAGTAATTTTTGCAGCAGATCACTAAATGTAACGTGTGGTTGCCTTAGTTTACGATGTGAAGTCATGGCGCAATCTAATCTGATTTCCGGTCTGAAACTTGTATCGACTAGTCGGTTGGTTATAAATTTTAAATTTTTTATTAACTCCATATTTAAGTCGTGAATTTGAAGTGTGTTTTTATTGTGTGTCAGTTCTGCAACATTATAGGTAAGCAAAACTGTTTTACTATAAAAGCCAGTTGTGTCAATTACTCGATAAAGTGGTCATGTCTTATTATTCTAACCCAAAATTTTTGTAATTATTTTGACGTTTTTATATGTTATGTGATTTATATTCGGATTTTGTCATTTTAGCAACGGTCATTTCGGCAACACGGGTTTTGTTGCGGAAATGACACTACGTTGCAGCAATGACATAAATGTACATAGATAGTCATTTTTCTGGTAAGACTGGCAGTATGTGTTGCAACCTAGCTACAGATGTGATTCCCCAAATGAACTTTAAGTTGCAATAAATCGCTTTACCTAAATATAGTACTGTGTTTTTGATTAATTTCAGAAAATTGTCATTTCCGCAACATTTTCGTTACTTTCAGTAACACCGTAAATAAACAAGATTTAAGAGTATCAGTAAAAAATAATTAAACTAAATGTCAAAATGAGCGTACTATGTACGCATGTTCCAATGGAGTTAAAAATTTACAACATACAGAATCAGCCGAATAGCGTTCACGTGTAGAGAATATTTATAAAATATTCAATTTAAAAAAATTAGTTGCAATTTTTAAACGTTGTTATGTTTAAAGTGTCAAATTTATGACTTATTATTAAATATTATATAAAACAAAGTATTTACTACATTTTTTTTAAAATTAAGACAACTGTCTTCTTTTGTTAAATACTTTCATAATTTAGTATCGTTGCGGAATTGACAATTTACCGTACTTTATAAATATTCTTACTTCCACTAATTCAAATACTTTGTTTCATGGCCACATATGGAATCATATAAATATATAATGACTTTTCTAAAAAATATAATAATAAGTTCAATATATCATAATTTTTTTTTAATGTAGTACAGCTCGAATTGGCCAAAATTTTTGTAACTACCCACCTAAGTTATAACTTTTAAAATACCATTTTTAAGTACTCCTTTGAAGAAGCAACTGTGTTGCGAAACATGTCGAGTCAAAATAAAAATCTGTGGAAAGTGTAAAATTATTATTTTTTAATTTTTTACCATTTATTTAACACAATTAATAATGGATTTCCACCAAGTAAAAGCCGAATCAATTTTATTAGTACTAAAGTAGCTTAGGATTTTCTAACCTTATCCAATGAACCGAAAAAATAAGAAAAAACTTTACAAAATCTATTTGTGGCCGTACACGTAACTGTATACGTTGTTGCTGTTGGTAGTTTGCTTCAGAGTTGGTAGCGCAGAGTTTGTACGATTGCGTAAAATTGAGATCGATATTAGCCGCTGAACGATATTCGACCCCTTTCCCCTAATCCCTAATAAATGCTATAACGCACTAAACAGTAAATGCCAGAAGAGTATTAAACCCCTAAATGGGGAGTTCCCCGGTTACATGGGAGCGAAAAGACAGGGATTTCCCCATGTTTTCAAATGGGGAAATTTGATAAATTCTGTTAATCCGGAGCACCGACGCCCCGCCCCGTACCTCGAATAATGAGTATCGGCTCGGTTAATCCGGACCTCAGGTAATCGGGGTTTTACTGTATATTATGTATAATGCTCACTAATGTTATGTATAAAAAAAACTTCTGGCATCCAATAAAAATAATAGAGTTGAAGGTCAAAAAAACCTCCATTTATAAAATCGAGCGACCACCTAGAACCGAATCATCGATAAAAAGTTGTCCTTTAATTATTTTTTAAACTGTTATAAACAACGATAAAACAAAAAGTATCTCTAGTTTGTTTTTGAATTCGTTAAGGCGAATTCATCCACCCATAACAAGTTGACTAGGATAACATTTTCGTCTTGTTTCGGATTTCAGTAACCGAAACGAAACGGTGAAAAACAATTGATATTCGAATTGGGCGTAAGTCATTTGCGCACAGCGTTCGTTTTTTTTTTTTCTTTTGTGCGTCAATAAATTTCCTTATTTATTTCGGGGTCAGAGTGGAAGACTTCTTTGCTTGAAATTCTTCAAATTTTCAGCACTGGAGAAAACGAAAATTCAAAGAAGCAGCTTTCATGAATCAAAATACCCATATATTTAGTAAACCAAGTACCTATAGATATCCCCAATATCTGGAAGCCTCTTCTGGTCCAAAACCAACAGCTCAAACTTCACACTCCAATAAGCACTTAGGCGGAGTCATCAAGCTTTATTGCACATGGATAGTATTTAAGACAGTCTTAGAATTATAATTTAGTTGAACACTTGAAAACGGTTAGAGTTACTAACTAACCGAAATGTTGTGTTAAGTAACAAAATAAAGACAATGGAGGTCCGACAAGGTAATTTTTTTGATAGTTTACTCTTGACCCGATTTAATTTTTTTATTCTTTAAGCACCCTGTATAAGAACGTCAGAAACTTTCATCGTAGATCATATTCATACTGTAAGAACTTGTAGGCGATGGAAACTTTTATTCTGCTTTTAAATTTATTGATGGGATGTATTGGTGTTGGGGATATTTCAAGTTATAAATAAATAAATGTGTATATGGTAATGTAAGGTAATAATTTATTTTATCTTAATATTAAAAATTCTAATTACATTTTGTTTTTATTTTGCTTGTCATAGCTAACTGGAAAAATAAAAATCAGTTTTTTTTTACGAAAATTTAAATAAAAATCGAAAAATTGACAAAGCAAATTTAAGTACAGGGATGACAAAATTTCTACCTAGTAAATGCAGGGTGCATTTAAAATAAACCAATAATTGTACTTTCACATTACTTAAACTTTCTATACTCGAATGACAACAGAAAACACCCTGCACAAAATTATAACTACTTTATGAATTTAAACTGTTTTTCTATCCCCATACTTACGAGTTTATAGGACATTTTCGATTTTAGAATTTCTTATTGATAAATAGTGGTAATTTAATACTATGTTTGTTTCTCCCGAAATTTTACGAATTTTTCATTATGTTTGGCAACGTTGCAAAAATATTAAAAACCAAAGATGGAGTAATATGGATAACTTTATTAGCAATTCAAAAATGCTTAAACATATATGGAGTTTGATTTAAAAAAATATATCTTTTTATTGTCATGTTTTTCTAGACCACCCTGTGCATCTAAAAATAATTTTAGAACTTATATTTTATTAAACCCCACAACTTTTATAAGAACTTTTTTTGGGTAACTCTAATAGTATAGCCGATATATTACTTAGTCACATAAAAAACACAAAATTAATAAAGTTAAGAGTGTATTTTTAGGGTTTTGTTCAGGTCAAAATCAGACAGTTTTTAATTTTTTACAAATTGTAAATAACCAGATAACTATAATTATTGATATAGTCCTACTAAGACCAGTATTGGATATGTATAAACCACCTTATATAACTGTAAAAATTTACGATTTACACGAAAAAGTCCCATTGACTCTCTACGTTTATAAGACGTTTATACACTACTGGCTAACCCCAAGTTACAGTACTACAATGTCATAATATAATTTCAAACGGTTGCCACCTTTTTTTACTTTCGGTTTCTTAGCTAGTTCATAGAATGAATAGGAAACATCATGACGCAGTGCCAGTGTTATGGCGTAGAAAATGATGACGGTGCGCTAGTGGCAATGGTCCATTCAATTTTATAATTAAACTCACTGTTTGAAGATACGAAAATCTCCATAAAATTGATTCTTTCTTGGAACCGTACGCACTTTATACATGAACGAATTTTTGGAATTGGATCGGGCTCACTTAGTAAGATTGGTCTCGTTAAAAAACTGGAACTAAACTTTTGATCGGTATAAAATATTTCATTGACGAGTTCTCGGAAATTCTTCGAATTTGTAAATGAAGATGTAAAGGGGTCTTTTGTAGTATTCTTCTGTTAAATAAACGAAAATATAAGAACAACGGATGTGGGTTACGTCAACAACTATTTTGGAGGAGTTGTTGGTTACATTCATGCTTAGAATAAGCCTGCATGTTCACTAGAACTAAATTCATCATATTCAGCACTGAGATCCTAGATAAGAACCTATTGACATTGATTATATATTTCAATAAGAAGAACCCTCCTAGAAAGTCACAACTTTTTTATAAACAATTAAAAAGACGCCCGCAAAAGCATAAAAGTTTACTACAAACAGACCTACGTCATCACATTACCCCCAATTATTTTATTTACCAGTGGTAGTGGAGCTTTCGATCATAATGCTATCCTTGTTTTGATATCTTAAATAGAAAAGAATAGCAACGTTCTATATACAGTGTCACCAGTAAAGTCCGCATCATATAGGAATTTTTTAATTAATAACTTTACTCGAAATTTGAGTTTGGCATCAAGTTTGTGCTTCGATCGAGATGAAAACTAAGCAAAAAAATAGTAGTCACCTGATTCGCATTATCTGTCAAATTTTAATTTTTTCCGAAAAATAATTAAAAAGTAGGGTTATTTGTGAAAGTATCGAAAAAAGTTATTAGAAAAAGTTTTTTAAATGCAGTTTCTAGCCCACATGGAAAATTTCAGCTGCATAAGATAATTTTGATTTTTTACCCATATTTTGTAAATTGCACCACTTTTGCAAAATAAGACTCAACGGAACCTACATAAAACTTCTTAGTTTTGACAATGCTATATTTCAGATACATTTTTTTTAAAGTAGCGCCCATATTAAATGTGTTTTTCTACAAAATCAAAATTGGGCTATTAAAATTTGGTCGCATGTGATGCAAAGTTTATTTGTTTTTGATCCTGTATAAGGTAACTTCTTAAAACAGGTATTTTTGAAAACGTAGTTTGTGTCTGAAAGTAATACACCTTAATATAAAGACAAAAAAGAACACAGTGTCATCAGTAAAGTGTTCATTAAGTGGAAAATAAATTTTAGTGGTGGGTAAAAAATCAAAATTATCTTATGCAGCTGAAATTTTGCATGTGGGCCTGAAACTGCATTTAAAGAAACTTTTTCGATATTTTCAGAAATAACCCCACTTTTCAATTATTTTTTGGAAAAAATTAAAATTTGACAGATAATGCGAATCACGTGACTACTATTTTTTTCACACTGTATAATGCAGGTAGAAACGCATAACACGTACAAACAATTATTGCGATTCCTTTTTAAACAGCTTTCTCGACCTGTAGTATTCTATAGAATCTAGAACCCATCAGGCGCCACTTACAACTCTTATCAGAATTTCATGGAACTCACTAACTCCACGTGAGTCAAGTAAGCACTTGGTTGAGTAGAGGCGAGGAAATATAGGCGTGTGGCGCCTTCAGTCTGATTTTAAGGGTTTGCATGCTTTTTCAATAAGACTTTATCCTAGACAACGAAGCTTTTTAAGTTTGTTGAATTGCCAAACTGGCCATGGAAAACTCTCATATAAATTCTTCTACCCTCAAATATCGGCTTCCTCTATTCATTTTACATCAAAATTGTAAGATACTTTTTTGAAGGTCCTTGTTTGACGATGGACTGGCACACCTATTTTTACTATTTTCTAATAAACTAATTAACAGGGGCGGATGGGCCCACCGGGACACCGGGAGATTTCTCAGTGCGCCGGTCCCTTAGGCGCCGAGAGGCGCCGCCGCTGTTTGCCCACTTTTTTCTTTTCTTTTTTAAAAATTTGAATTTGTATGTTATCTTTATGTTAAATATTTAGCAATTGCTTCTATTTTTTAAGAAAAAGCATTGATTAGAAGCAATTCCTCCACTTTTAAGCAATCGCTGGACGCAAAAGCAATTAAGTAGGTACTTTAGTTTTTATTCATTGGCTTTCAAGAAATTACTCTGATTTTATAAGAAAAAGCGATCGCTACATTTTTATTCATTAGGATCATTTTTTTCACCTACTTAAATGTGTTTTAAATGTAAAAAATGAAGTTTGTTTTTTTATTTATGAGTTATTATAAAAAATATGTCGTAAGTGGATGAAAAAATACATATTTATGTCTTCATTTTTTTATTGGATCGTCACGCGACGCGGCGCCGCCCGCGCCGTTTCTATTGACTTCCCGCGGCGGTCCGAGGGGTCCCATCCGCCCCTGCTAATTAAAAGTTAAAAGAAAAAATTGCCTTGTCGGCTTTCATTGTTTTTATTTTGTTACTTAACCCAACGGTTCGGTTAGTTAGTATCTCTCACCGTTTTCAAGTGTAAACTAAATTATAATTCTTGTCTTAAATACTATCCATGTGCAATGAAGCTTGATGACTTCGCCTACGTGCTTATTGGAGTGTGAAGTTTGAGCTGTTGGTTTTGGACAAGAAGAGGCTTCCAGATATTGGGGATATCCATACTTGGTTTACTAAATATATGGGTATTTTGATTCATAAAAGCTGCTTCTTTGAATTTTGTAAAATTTCGTAAAACTGAAATACGGCTGTGATACATACATAACTCAATAAATTGACTAGTAATAAGTGTGATAATGTCAAATGTTACTATATACGTTTTTTTTTGTTATTAGTTTTAATATGTTTAGTATACAAAAAAAAGTACAATAAGTGGTACTACATGGAAAATAATTCTCGGAGAGTATTTGAAATGTTCACTGCGCTGTTTGCTGACGAACCCATTCCGCGCAAAAAAATTATTTGTAAAATTCTTAAAACTTAAATACGGCTGGGATACATACCTCAATAAAACCACCAGTAATAATTATGATAATGTCAATTGTCAAATGTCACTAAACGTTTTATTTTTAATTAGTTTCAACCGAGGTTTCAACATGTTTTACAGTATTCAAGAAAAAGTAATGATTGTAGGACTAATTTATAAACGCCAGTCCTTAAAAAAAATAATCAGAAATTTATGGTATTTTAAACTCTTGGAACAAGTGGAAAAACAATTTTAAAACAAAAAACCATTAAGACAACAACTAATTTAAATGGAAACTTAACGTTTTTTAATTATATGAACAAACAGTTCTCGTTTTACTGCCAAACAATATCCTAAACGGTCATAAAATTCAGTTCTTCATTATTAAGAGTTCTACCATATATGCATACCTACATGCATTTTTTTATACCATGTTCTCGAAACTTTCAAAACCTATTTATTTCAAGATATATTTGTTTATTTAGAAGTGAAGTCATTTTTTGTACATTTGACTTCTATACTATTAACAATTGCCAAATAAGATCTAAAGGGAAGGCTTACAGCCTTAACTAGAACTCAGGAGCAGCCAAGCTGCCAACCTCTCATTGTGTCGAATAAATCACCGACAACAATGAGCTAAGGAGTCTAGAGGATCATTATGATAAATGGAAATCGAACGTGTCACATTGCGATAAGACGATTGACCATCTATGGGCGCAGGCTTCAGGGTGGTCGCGCGTCTCTGATGAGTCCCAGTAGGACGAAACAGACTAAGGATTGAGATGTTTTGCTATACAATTTGACAGAGATTACCATTGGTGAAGTCGCTAGAGGGTAAACCCGTAAGCGCCAAGCTCCTGACTCTCAAGGTCAGGCACCAGACATGGCAGATTAAGTTACTGCCTGGTACATGGAAGCACAGTGAACCAAGGGGGGAAACCTGCCTGTATGCATTTAGCATAGGCTACTGTTTGCGATGCAATCGCTTCAGTCCCCAAATGATCTGATTCTGAGTACTTATCAGTGACGTGGCTTTGCAATGTGACACGTTCCATTTCCAATTGCCAAATAAGTTGATACCCCAGAAATTGCAATTTTTGCTTCTTCCAAATTTTGATAATACACATTTTTATAAATATCACTTTTAATGTGCTTCACAGGAAAAAGTTGTTTGGTGAAAGATCAGAAGCTCTAATTAACTATGGTGTAATGTAATTCTATATGGTGCATCAATCGAAAACATGGGGCATTTTCCCTTACTTTTCGAGTGAGTGAGTGAGTGAGTGAGTGAGTGAGTGAGTGAGTGAGTGAGTGAGTGAGTGAGTGAGTGAGTGAGTGAGTGAGTGAGTGAGTGAGTGAGTGAGTGAGTGAGTGAGTGAGTGAGTGAGTGAGAACCGTCCATTTGAAACCAAATATCTGTATTCTTCTTTATACGGATGTATACTTATGCGACGCAGTACTGTGAAGTGATGCTTTCCTGGAGTTTTGCCAAGAAGCCATAATGACAGAATAGCTAAACTACTCCATGTGTCCCACAACGAAAACTTGTTAAAAAAATAGAAAGTGGCAATAGATCAGTTATCATTTTTGACACTGTTGAAGATTTAGATTAAATTGACTCATGAAGAAGGCATTGATGCTGAATATAATATTGAAGATGATAATTACAGCTCAAATTATTTCTTGATTGTTTTTTTAACGAATTTGACTGTATTCTTTGCTTGTTTCCCATATTTAACCTCTTATTTGTGTTGATGTATTTTGTGTTCTAAATCTTTTGAGTTTCTTAGATTTGGTTGCAATGTTTCCGAAATATTTCCAAAAAATATATTTCCGGAACTTTTACAACACTAGTCCTGATGATAGTTCTTTTTGCAATATTGCTGTTGTGCAATTTTTCACAGGGGCATACAAAAAACAAACGAAAACGACACATTGCCGATTATCCTCGGACGATTTAATCCGAGTCGGTTTGCAATTGTTGGTGTGCCACACGATGGTTCCGCCATGGGCGCGGCCCGATTCAACGGTATTATTTTAATTTCCTTCTAACCCACTTCCTATCTATTGACTCGGTTTATTTCGCAAAAGCTTTTTCGTAAATAAGATTTTACCCGCATGCGCGGGTAAATAAAGCTAAGATCCATCCATGTGATTTTTTTTTGTTTAGGTTGTCATGTTGTAAATTGGTGGTAAATATGGGTGACACTTCGCACGTCATTCAATGGTAACTAGGTTTGTTTATACGCAATTGCAATTAATTATTTCATTTACCATAGTATTCTATGCAATTTAAACATTCATTCATTTATTTACCTGGTGGACCTTTTTGCATTGGACGTCTTGTCGGCTTGTTATGATAAAGAGAATGAGATGTCTATCTTGCTCTCTCTCTCTCTCTCGTTGCTATCATCCATCTAGTCTCGCAAGGGTATTGTTATATACAGTGTGGTTGTTTAAGTGTGCAACATATGGGCATTTTTTTTATTAGCGATTTCTCAGAAAATTTTATTCTTGATAAAAGTTGGTGCATATTCAATAATCATATTGGGTGCACTTGGAATGGTTGCAAGTCAAATGGCGTACAGGGTAGGCCAAAAAATATAAAACTTGTACAAGAATAAAGTACCCCTATTTCAGAAAATTCAGCAAAATGTTATTAAGAAAAGTTGTTTAGAATTAAAAGTTATGCATAGATTCAAAAACGTGACCTCCTGAAATAATTTTTTTTTAAACATTAATAATAACAATTATAATAGGTACGGTTTCCTAGACCTGTCGGTCAGCGGAAACCGATAGTTGCGGTCGTCGGTCGAATGTCGATATACGGGAAAACGTACACGATTGTATTCGACCGACGACGGTAAATATCGGTTTCGGCCGACCGACAGTCCTAGGAAACCGTACCTTAATTTCCCAAAAAAATTTTTTTATATTCACCATAAAGACCTTCATAAATTAATCAAAATCAAATCAATTTCACATATCGTTGTTCAAATTCAAGCATAATTGTAAAATTTACTTGAATTTTTAATAAATTAAGGAATCACAAACTTCATGTTTGTTGCAACGATATTAAACATAACTTTAAAATATCCTAAAAATTCTTTTTAACAAGATAAAAGCATTAATAATGATAAAATGCTAATTAAAAAACTATCATTTAAAGTGCAAAATGTTTATTTTAAATGTTTATTAAAAAACTTACACGTATAAGTTTTATATTTTTTGGCCTACCCTGTACGCCGTTTGACTTGCAATCATTCCAAGTGCACCTAATGTGATTATCGAATATGCACCAACTTTTATCAAGAATTTTTTTTTTTGAGAAATCGGTACTAAAAAAAATGCCCATATGTTGCACACTTAAACAACCACACAACCACACTGTATATAAGGGTTTTTATTCCTCACATTTTAAGCCTTAAACTAGCTGTATTGTGATGATTGTCTGGTATGATGATAATGATGTATAATGATCTGGTATACTTCATACGAAGTCAGTTGAGACAACGTAAATATTGGGGATACGATTAATTTACTGCATCTCACACTGAAACTACAATACAAATATAACAAAATTTGTATTGATCGCTCCCTATACAGATGTTCGAAGATAGTCCACGTGGACTTGACAAGTCTGTCATCAAATTTTTTTTTAGTTTTTTGTATGTCTCAACTAAGATCGTATACACTTTACCTATAGATAAAACAGTAACAAATTGTATTCCTTTCTAAAGTAAATCAACATGCAAATTGCGCCGTTCCACTTTGCTTGCCAAACTTACGCTGTTAAAAGTATTAACATGCTGCGGGAAGCCTTTGCCTAAAACCTTATAAAAAGTCTGCTGTATGGCAACGCAGCAGTAAGAGATCCGCCCCCAAAGATGTTATCGTCACGTCATTGGTCTGACGCCATGATGACGTTGTTTCATTCTTTCCATTTCGGGATGTCCACAGAAATTGTATCGCGGAAAAATATCGATGTTTGCGACGATTCGAAATAACTAACTAACTAAGGTAAAAGGTATATTCAAGATCGAGAGAAAACGACAAAATAATTATTTTACGAATAAACCCGAACAAACATCAAATGGCCTTGATGCATCGCTTAAGAACGATGTATCGCATTGAAAATATCGATTTTTCGATGCGTCGATGTATATCGAACATCCCTATTTCTGCTTGGTGTTTCTTTGACAGCGGTCTGAAATTTTCTTCAGTATGTTGGTTTTGTGTGTGCTGTGCTTTTAGTGTTTTGTTTTTGGAGACTAATTAAGATGACCAAGTTCCAAGTATGCTAGAATTCGGAAAATACTATTTCTGCAGTTACTTTTCATAGATGAGTAAATAGAAAGTTGGGTTATTTGTAGGTTAGGTTTAAACTATAGCATGGTCACATTCAAAGGTAAATCCACCGTAATCCCTACTTCTTGTCCCACCCAGCTCTGCATCGCCTCTCTCCTAAAAAATATATTTTCAACACATTTTAATAGCGTTTATAAATGACACAACACTGACACTAACCCAAAAATGTTGCTTTATTTACTGTACTGTTATTTTATTTTGGTTTCACGACGTAAACGTAGTCACCCACATATGAAATTTAGCCTAAAGCTTTTCCATTTCGAGATTTTTTATGACTTTATGACTAGTTTTGTGTGTTACATTTTACGAGAGTGGCGTGGTCAGGATATACACACAAATTTGGTCATAACATCAAATTTGCAAGACCTCAGAATTTACTAAATTTATACGGGTTTCTTACGGATTCCGTTATTATTGCATTACACACTATTTATTTTTATTATTTGTTTTTTGACCTTTTACGGTATTACAGTTGCATATAGAATTATGAACCTGCCTCTTTTTGGGTTAATTTTTTTAGTAGTGACCCCGCAACTACCTCGTGCTTTTAGATAGATGTTATACTTCAAACGAAGTCAGTTGAGACAACGTAAATATTGGAGGTACGATCAATATACTGCATCACACACTGAAACTACAATACAAATATAACAAAATTTGTATTGATCGCTTCCTATACCGATGTTCGAAGATAGTTTACGTCAAATTTTTTTTAGTTTTTTTGTCTGTCGACTAAGATCGTATATACTTTACTACAGCTGGATACAGTGACGTATTCAAAGGGGTGGGACAATGGAAGGTGGATAATTTGGAGCTTTAGTTAATGCCATTGAGAAATTAAGAAAATTCCGACAATTTCCGTATATATCGGGAAAAACCGAAAATGAAGTTTTCGGTTTTTGTTTTTTTGTGACGTTTATTTTATAAACACTGAAAAACAGAAAGAACTTTCTATAGGCACTTTATTACTTGTTATCAGTTCGCTATCGAAACAAACCAGCTGGTATATAAAATATACATACTACCCAATAGAGAAGAATATACTTAACAGCAAATATAGAGAAATCTTCCTATATGTTTATTGGTAAAACAAACTTGAATACTAACTCTCATATATTATTTGAAAATCAGCAGCTTCAAAATTCATCGGTAATAAAATACTTAGGACTGTTCAGACTCTAAACGTAAATTTAAAATTCCCGCGAATATGTTGGCAACGTCGCCAACCTCGCATCATCCTAAAACCAAAACTGTACACCAGGGGGAGCCACCCTTGGCGATTGCGTTCAACGCGTCCGAACAATAAAGCGCCCCCATATATGTTCGCCCCTCTCGCCCCGCAAGGCTGTTTTAAAAGAAGGCTTAAAGAGCATTTATTAACCATAAATATGAAGTATGAAAGAGTATGTTACTATTGCTATATATATATTATGTATTTTTTCTCTTCCCTTTTGTTGCACAAAGGAACAAAACTGTGATAATATGTAAAATTGTCTTTTTTAATATTTAAATTATCTTTGCTACTACTAGTACTAAAGAAAGGAATTTTTGATTGTTTTTTTGTTATAGATAGAATTGTTTTTTTTACAAAATATTTTTATTGTTTTTTTGTTATATTTGGAATTGTTTTTTTATAGAATAAACTGATTTCTGTATAAAATCATTGTATTTTGGTGAAATCAATAAAACTCCTTTTCCAACAATTAATGCTTACCGTAAAATTCCTTTGTTGCCAAAATATTATTTATTAAATATCTTTTTTTCCCCTGAGAGTAGCATATTTTTTAATCATAATAACTATCACTGACGTATTGCAAAATAGCTGTAAGTTACTGATGATGGATTTTCGGTTTAAATCGGTGAACTTTGCCAAAATGTTTCTGATTTATGTTTTAAAGGAACAAAATACTTCCGAAAGTAATATGTATTTAAATTTTAAGTCCTTATTTAAAATTTTTTATCTGATAGTGATATCTGAACAGCAAACGTCGTTTTTTAAATGAGAAGCTATCCTTAAATGCGTCCTAATAAAATGCCTATAGAAAGTTCTTTCTGTTTTTCAATGCTTATAAATAACGTCACAAAAAAACAAAAACCGAAAACTTCATTTTTGGTTTTTCTCGATATCCGAAAGTAGTCGGAGTTTTCTTAATTTCTCACTGGCATGAACTTAAGCTCTAAATTATCCAACTTAGCTGCTTTAATTTAACATTTGCTGTATCTTTTATAGTTCCGATATCCCAATTGTGACCATCAAATTTGGGACACCCTGTACACAAAACAATAATTGGCTTCTTTAACTAAGACACTTTTAAACCGTTTTAAAAAACCTTTGTTACCGTTTTCCAATATTTTCGTTCGTACTCGAATTGTTATAGTTATTGCAAATTACCTAATGAGAGTCCCCATAATTTTATTTATTTCTGACCGGGATATTATAAGTTTCATGCATCATGGTTTCGCTATCAATAAAGAGGGTTATAACTCCCTTGGGATATTAAAGATTCTTTAATTCCCTCTACCTTTTACAGGTAAAATAAAACAAGAAATGCTAAAATAACTATTTTTTGTACAACTGCCATTAAAAGTGACACTTTTAATGACAGTCAACAGTGTTAAAAGTGATTGTTTACGTGGAAGCGTGTTAAAAATATTTTTAACACATTTTCTTATGATGAAATCAAATAATAGCTATTTATGCCATCAGTTACGAAATGCCTAATTTTGTGTAACGCATGAGATTTTTGCGGAACGAACGAAGTGAGTTTCGCAAAAACTCACAGGTTACACAAAATTTCATTTCGTAACGTATTGCATACAAGATTTTTTCTAATTTTGAAGAAAGTAATAAAAAAATAAAATTTAATATAATTGATAAAAATTTGGAAAACATAAATTTAGTTTTTCTAATTTTGACATATAACTGATGGCATAAATAGCTATTGTTGCTGTTACTTCATGTTAGTTGTCAGTTAGACATTTTGTAAAAAAGTCTAGACGGAAGGTTTTTAGCGAGATTGATATATATTTAGTTTTATTTTAAAAAAATGAGTCATTCAAGTTCTGAAGAGCTACCAAGCGATATTGAAGAGGCAGCAGGTAGTGCTCTATTATCACTAATTCCCAAAAAGTCAAAGGCAGTTTATGATTTGGCATACGAAAAATTTGTTACGTGGTGTGATGAGAAGAAAATTAAACATGTTAATGAGAAAGTTTTACTTGCATATTTCGAGGGTAAGAAAGATCTAAAAGTTTCCACATTATGGACACTTTACTCAATGTTAAGGTCTGAACTAAATCTGAAAAGGAATATTGATATTAAAAAATATACAAATTTGGTAGCATATATTAGAAGGCAAGCGGACGGGTACAGTGCTAAAAAGTCAAAAGTTTTTATTAAAAAAGATTTTGCCAAATTTTTATTGGAAGCTGATGACAAATAATACTTAATGGCTAAGGTTGCAATGATAATTGGAATGGCAGGAGCATGCAGAAAAGCAGAATTAACTTTTCTTCCAGTTGAAAATGTTATAGACGAAGGAAGCCATTTTCGTGTTGATATCCCACCTTTAAAAACAAAAGTTATACGGCAGTGTGCAATTACCACTGGAGACATTGAAAATACGAATCTTGTTGAAATATTAAGAAAATATATTAAGTTGCGTCCCCAGATTCTTAAACACAACAGATTTTTTGTAAAATATGCGAATGGAAAATGTACCAGAAATCCTGTGGGAATTAACACATTTAGCAGTCTGCCAAAAGTTATTGCACAATTTCTTGGTCTTTCAAATCCTGTTCTATATACTGGCCACTGCTTCAGAAGAAGCTCTGCCACTTTCCTGTGGCGCTGATCTTTTAAAATTAAAGAGACACGGAGGTTGGAAATCTAGTTCTGTTGCGGAGGGATATGTTGAAAATTCCATGAATAATAAAAAACTTATAGCGCAAGAAATATTTGGTGAAACATCTAATGCAATGTGCGTCGCTTCCCAAATAACAGCAAGTTCGAGCAATGAAAAAAATATGTCGTCGGGAATTAATTTGAATAATTGCAATAATTGTGTTATCAATATTTATAATAATTAATTAATTTATAATTTATGTTTTTAACTTGTACTATAACAGTTTAATAAATAGAATAATTCTTTTTGTCACTAATTTTGAAATACATTTTTCGTAACCAATTGCATAAAATTTTACTTTATGCAACTAGTTACAAAAAGTAAGACGTTTCATAATGTTTTAAAAAGTGTCACTTTATATGTCAAAATTAGAAAAAATTATAATAATAATTTTAGGAAGTGCAAATTTTTATTATTAATATTTAACAATAATGAACATTAATATTAATCGTACAACTAGAACAATTGCTAACATTAATGCCTTGCGACTTTAGGGAGCTTCGCAACACATTACTAGAATTCCCAGTCCTACCATTTGTAAACAAGCATTTGTTAGTAACCATAGCGTTGGCAACGTTTGTCATTCACAACAACCTTGTGATTATTTGAATATTAAAATGCATTTTGAAGTTTAATGTCATTCCAAATTCCCCTATTTTACTATCGAAATAGGGCAGTTATACAAAAAACATTGTATGATATTTGTGTTAAAAGTAATTTTATTTTGTTCGTGAAATTGTTCAATTCGCTACGCTCTGCTCATTTCACAAACTTTTTCAGTCTGAAAATAAAACATCACTTTTAACACTCACATTATAAAAAAAAATTTATTCGCGTCATTACAACGTCAATGTCATTATTGACTGATTCAAATATACCGGAAAGGTAATAAATTGAAACATTTATTCCGGTTTAAAAATGAAGAAAAATTTAAATCGGTCAGAAATAAAATTATCTATGTACCACGGGAATTATAAGAGTCTCAATTACCTCGGTCAATTGCTGTCCCAGGCCCTCGGGAAGTAAACTTTGCCCTCGGTAATTAAGACCCTTATAATTCCCTTGATACATAAATAACTATCAAAAAACTCCCCGACATCTTTATAAAAACAATATTTTGCAAAAGTAGATACACATAAGTTGTTCTTATTAATGAGTTATAATAATTACCATTTACTATGGGTACAGGTTTTAAAGGAGAAAAATATAACCTGTATTAATTAATTCAGGAACTTAATTTAATTAAATCCAGCCAGTAATGCATTTACCTTAGACAAAAACTGGATATTAGAAAAACTAAAATTATGGCGAAATGAGAAAAATGTCACCATAAATGGATAGGATAAAATAAAATTTCTGGAATGAAAAAAGCAAAATATTGAAAAGCTACGCAATATGTTTTAATTAACAGCTTCATTGACGTTTTTCTTTTTATAAGCTTATATTGATCTGTGCTGGTATTTAAAGAAAATATACAGGGTGGGCATCGATATGGTAGCATGAGTAATAGGTGTGGTTTCATATCACAACGTTTCAACTGGTAAGTATCTCCAGTCGTCTTCAGGTGAATACTAAACAAGTTACAAAGCTACGAGCCTATTTATACTACCTGGGAAGGGCGGGGGGCGGAGCCAGTGACGTATGATCGGGTGCAGTCGTGAGCCATCTGCTTACGTCACCATGTTTATTCATCTGCTTACGTAATCCGCTTACGTCATCACGCTTGCATCACTACCCAATCTGAGCCCACACCTATTTAACAAGGGCTTCCAAATGTTTCTTATATCTGCAGAAGGTTTACTGAAACAGTCAGGGTTCTGGATTATGACAGCTGCTTCTTTGAATTTTCTCTTCCGCCAATGTTCTTCTTTAAGTATAATTTTTGCGTTTGCCCATTGTAAATGATGGCCGTGGGTCCAAGCGTGGTCTGCTGCACCGGATCTGTTTATTTCTCCTTTCAGTGTGTGGTTTCGACGTTCTTTGATCCTTGTTTGGAGAGGTCGTAGGGTTTCACCAACATAGGATTGTCCGCATTCGCAATGTATTCTGTATACACAATTCTTCGTGTCCTTTTGATTTGTGGTTTTGTCTTCGTCAGATGGCTTCTTAAGGAATCTTTGGAGCTGAAGACTGTTCGGATGTTGTACTGTTGTCCTATCCTTCGAATTTTTTCGGAGATTCCCTTGACATAAGGTACATTCATGGTGGGTCCAGAATCCAGATTCATTATCTTTGTTCGTTCTATCTTTGTGATTTTGACGCTTTTTGATGGCCTGATCGACTAGTTTCGTAGGGAAATCATTCATGCCAAGGTCTTGCTTGATGTTGTTAAGTTCTTTGGTCAAAGTTCCCTGCGAGTTGCAAAGTGTGAATGCTCTATCGACGAGTGTTTTGACTATTCCATGTTTGGTGCTGTCTGAATGGTTTGAGGCGTAGTTAAGATATTGACCTGTGTGGGTTTGTTTCCTATATACCGATGTTTGGATGGTGCTCCCGCTTTTTTGTACTACGACGTCTAAGAACGGTAATCTGTCGTTGTCCTCCTTCTCCATCCATGGTAAACTTAATTGTAGGTGCCAGGTTGTTCATATGTTGTAGAAAGGTTTGAAGTTCGTCATCGCTTCCATTCCAAATGATGAATGTGTCATCATCTACGTAACGAAGCCATAGCTTTGGTTTAATATTCGCCTTATCTATCGCCTGATCCTCGAACCATTCCATGTAGATGTTGGCTATTACTGGTGATAGGGATGAGCCCATTGGTAGTCCGTCCTTTTGGCTAAAGAATCTGTCCTTCTCCTGAAAGTAAGAATTATTTAGGCAGCATTCTAGAAGCTCCATTATGGCACTGATGGGTAGCGACGTTCGCTCTTCGAGTGTTCGGTCTTCCCCAAGTTTTCTTCTAATGATCTGCAGTGTTTCCTTCGGTATGGTAGCATATTATTTAAAAAAATATATTTGAATTTTATAACTAGCAGGGCCCATTATTGTGTATCCGTAACCACTGTAGTCATTAAAATAAGTAGGCACTTTACTCTGGTTGTTGACAAGTATATGAGTACCTACTTAGTTTATAAGATTTTTGTAGATTAATTTAATTATAAACACCTTTTAAGAAATATTCATAAAGCCGTTTCAGGTTCAGAACGTTGTTGATATTTTATATTAAAATTTATAATCTTTGCTAGTTTCTTAATTAATTTATGAAACAAATATTAATCTTGGAATCTTGAAGTGTATTATTATATTTGGGGAAGATGGGACTGTGACACACATATATCTATAGATAGGGTATCTAGCGTTAATCCCAATGCACGTGAGTGCTTTAAAAATGTCGTCCTAACAAAAACCTTGTTGTTGCCAGTCGGTCTTAAATATTATTTTATACGCGAATATTGTGGCATATCGGACAACTGTTTTTTTATATTGGGATCCAAGCACAATAGATACCCTGGGGCGGGTAGACCACGACGGCCGTTTCGTCCTTGTAAGGACTCTACGGGCAGCCATAACCCGCATATTCGATTTTAATTATTTTCGCGGACACTTGGGATTGCTTGGGTATGGCTGCCCGTAGAGTCCTAACAAGGACGAAACGGCAGTCGTGGTCTACCCGCCCCAGGGTATCCATTGTGCTTGGATCCCTGTGTATTCCAATGTAAAGGATAGTTACACACTTGTCCGATATGCCACAATATTCGCCTTTAATTATTTTCGCGGACACTATATTATCTTCTAAACATTTTTATGGTTTTTCTTAAACGGATTGCGCGCATTCTAGTGGGTGCCAGCGATGATCTGTTTCTCGTCTGCAAAACGGCAGATGTTTTGGTGAAAACGCAAACAGCGTTCCCTATACTAGATTGTGATGCACTTCGTGGTTTTATTTAGTTGCTTACCTTTCGATTATTGCCAGTGTGACTGCCTTTTATATTGGAGTCAATTCCGCTGGGATGGCGCTACTGTGTATTAATGACCGCTTTACTTTTGTAAAAAGGCTTTTAATGCATCTTACCGCTGTTGTCGGGATTGCTTGGGTTATGGCTGCCCGTAAAGTCCTAACAAGGACGAAACGGCCGTCGTGGTCTACCCGCCCCAGAGTATCCATTGTGCTTGGATCACTGTGTATTCAATATAAAAAACAGTTACACACTTGTCCGATATGCCACAATATTAGCTTTTAATTTTTTTTTTGCGGACACTATATTATCTTCTATTCCTTTATACTTTTTTAATGGTTGGTAGTATTTTTATTTCATTTGCTCACAGTTTCACTAAAACAAAATGCCATAATTCCTGAACTTGCTTTCATAAGGTTAATTAAATTTGTATTATTGTTAATAGAGTTGGAAATGGTCAATTGACCACTAGCTATTTGACCGATCAAAACCTTGTAGCATTTCACAATTTGCTATCAACTATATTTTTGAATTTGTAATCACTCCAGTTGACCTACCTAGTTGTTTTGTGCCGGCAGAGGGCGTATCAGCGCTTTTCAGCAAAATCTTACTTTCAGAATTATGTACAAAACTTTGATTTTGACCTAATTTTTTTACCAGCAAGTCTAAATTAATATCTAACCACAAGCTTCCGAATTTCAAAATTTTTTTTATTTCCAAAAATATAGTTTCAAAAATTTTGACATTACAATTTTTGGCTCTGTACAGCCCCAGATACCAGATATAGGAATTCTCTGTAGCTTTTATCTGTATATATATTTTTTGATATTTTTCGTAATAAAGAAGGAAAATTGGAAGTAAAAAAATCGGGTGTTTAATCCCCTTATAATCCCCTTAACAGTTCTGTTTATATTGTTATTATTTGTTGGCGTTTTTACAAAAATGAACAGAAATAATTTATAACTACTTCTTTCTTTTATTTTGAATCAATTGACCAAAAATAATTTGACTGGTCAATTCCACTTGCCAGTTGCTTTTGCCAAGCAACAAACTTTCATACCAATCAAAAATTTTGCGGACAATTTTTTTGGTTGTAGGTATTGTATATAAAAATCAGCTGTAGAATGTGGATAAATAAGCTGCTTTTATTTAGTTACTTACAACATTACGTGATGTTCATGTTCATCCATATTATGTATCCCCCTGACAGGATTGGTTAATGTCTCGCAACTTTTTCCTTGTGCAACAATTTACTGTTTATACTTTTAAAAACGCATAGATATTTTTTATGAGTAGTTCAATTTACTTAACTGATCTATCTTGAAGCAAGAGAAGGTCACAAAAGATCATTGAATATCAAGCACATGATTGGCACCTAGCCTGTCAACACGTATAATCATGGCCCTCCCTGACCTTTAAACTGATTGTGAGAGAAAATGGTTTTGTAATTTGCCATATTTCATATTGCACCCATGAACATGTATATAAATCCCATTTAACTATAGTGTCGTTTATTCTTCTACCCACTCATTAGTTCATTAAGAGTTTTTAAATTGTTTTCCAACCGGTGTTTTTCCTGATAATTTTAAGTGTTTTTTGATCGCTACAATAACAATCGTGTTGTGGATTTAATAGTTGTTCTCATTGTTTTTTTATTTAATGTAGTTGTCCAAAATTACTTTGCGCTATGTATATAGTTAAAATCTACTTAAAATCATTGGCCAAGGTTAGTTAAAAAGCATTAAGGCAATTCGCAAATTGTCTTTTTCTAATTTTGTATCATAACAAATCTATTACGATACGCATTTGCGTATCGTCATGAAACTATTTCGATAAACGTTTTTTCTTTATTTGCTGTTGGTAACATTTAAATGTTTTATTTCATTGACTTGCGCAGCCTTTGTGATTTACGAGAAAACCCATTTTTCGCAGAGGAAAAATAGCTTGATAACTTACTTTTTTATTCTGTGTGGATAACAGTCATGTATATTGGTTGCATAAATATATAAATCAATCTTTTGTAGATGCTTCAAGCTATCATTTTCTGCCAAATCCTATCCAAAATTCAATCTACTAACCTTCCAATGTCGATTTTAACTTCAACTTTATTTGAATTTTCCATCTTCCCTATACTAAATTGCAATGCCGTGACGTAAAATCACGTCTTTTGAAATTCGAAAAAAAGTAGCAAAATCGCCCGAATTTCCGAACGCTCTGTATATGTACCAAATGTATAAGGATCACACAACGTATTCCGTCCAATTTCAAATCTCATATCGCTAAAATAACTTTAGAATCTCGTGGTGAAAATGGGTCAATAAATCAAAAAATGACAGTTCGCAAAATAATTTTTGTTGTCCAGAGGCTAATATGATAAAAAATAGTATTACCAACATAAAATTTAGACATACAAATTTACAAAATTTGAAGGATATATTTTCTTTTTAAATAATATGTGTTTTTTATTGAAAAAACTACAAATTAGAAAAGATAGTTCTAGGCTCGTTTTTTAACATGGACGAACGTGTTATGAAATGATGCTTTATAAAACGTGTACGTTAATATACTATTATTCAGTCGTTTCTTTTAATAACGTCACAGTGGGTAAATTTAATATTTAAGTTAAATGGGCACATAAAAAATCAATATGATTCAAGTTTTGAATCTGGTATCACGTTTATAAATGTCATCTTGTCTCCTATGAGTCATGAATTATTGATGATTTACTGTTAAGATTACTAAAGGATCCAGATACACCCCGATGATATCGATTGACGTGATTGGTGCGTCATAGCTAGCCCAGTTGCCTAGGCTGTGCCTCCTTATGACGTTACAAAAGGAAATTTACTGCAATTTCTGGCAAGTACATTTATCCTGAACGGGTGAAGGTTACTTGCAATTTTGAAAAATGCCTTCTTTGTGAGTCAAAGTAAAACTACCGATTAATCTATACCAATGGGTGCAAGGCATTTTAATGGTACAAGCCGTCACTAATTTTTGGGCAGCCAACAGCTTTTCTCGAAACTGTCCATACACAAGTAAAATATAATAACAATAACAAATAAGTAATAATTTAGTAACCAGTAATGAAACATTAATTTACCTCTACTCTAAGTTCTATAATGTAATAGAATCAAAGTATGGATTGTTAAGAATAACATGTACTTTTAAGAATGTAATGCACCAAGCAAATTTAAGACACTGCGTAAGAAATAATAGCAACAATATTATATGTATTAAGAGGGGTTTTGATAAAATTTCACTTATTGACTTATTTTTCTCCGTATTCACAAAGTTAAGAGGTGATTACTGGCGACTAAAGGGCGGATTATATGCACTTAAATTCACCCAAAATACGCAGTTATTTACATTTTTTTACCAAATATGCATACTGGTATGCAATATTTCTTAATTTATTATAGTAAAATGAGGTAAAGAAACACATTGGGCTCTAAAAAAATGTTTATTTAAAAAAAAAAATTCAAAAAAAAACAAAGAAAAATAAAGGTTAACAATTTTTTTACCTAAAATTGTATAAAAAGCATTTATTACTAAATATTTTTCAAAATTTTCAACTAAAAAGAATTGTCTTCTATTAGTAAAAAAATGTTTATACAAAGAGAAGCTTCTTTCAACATATACTGATGTAATCGCACAATACTGCAACTCAGGTAGCAAAATATAAGGTCAAGATACAACTTCATTGGATGATTTACCCTCATAAATGCTTTTTACTTCAGTTAAGTATTTAAATCCTTCATTCTTTTTTACAGTTACATCCAATTTGTTCCTTACTTGACCTTCTACTCTACCGGGAATGTTGTTACATTTAGCGGAAAAAGTTTCAACAATACTAATAATTGATTCTCTTAAACAAATTTCTACAGAAGTATATATTACAAATCGATGTTAATACAGTTTATAAGCAGGTAATAATAACACATTATTAAGTGAAAATAAACAACACCAACAATATACCTGCAAACCCCGGAAACCCCCAATAAATACGTTGTGTACAGTGGCGTAGCCACGGGGGGGATATGGGGGATATATCCCCCCCCATAACCATGCACAAAAAAAAATTATTGCGTAATGTTACATGACCTGTTACAAATGCGTTTTAGTGGCAACATTGGCAACAAGGCTTACGTTTCGTAGTAACTAGAATCGTCTGATCAGGCTTTTAGTAGTTGTTAATGCGCAGGTTATGCAGGGCCTAGTAAGCTTAATTATAATATCAATTAAAATATTGCGTGAAAAGAAACGTTTTTACAATGCAGTAGTAAAATTGACTGGCTTTTTTAAGCGAAAAGAAAGAGATTGGGAGGCCGACAGCAATACAGAGAAAAACGAAGAGTATTCTGGGACTTCTCGAGATATAAAAACCTCTGAGAGCGTGAGCAATAATAGTCTTCATGTTGATCAGTTGTTGTGGTAAATAGATACATGTATTAAGAGAATATATTGCATTTGATTTCTGCGAGATGTAACTTTGGGTTACCTTTCACCAGTCTACAGAAGAGTATATACTAACTTTGATGTTTTTATATCCCCCCCCACGAAGCAACTCTGGCTACGCCACTGGTTGTGTATAACCAAAATGTAAATATAATTATTATAATTTTCAGATTGGAAAATCCCTGAAATAAGTACCGAATTGGACATTAAACCTTTAACGTTTTAAATTTTTTGATAAAGCCGAAAACATAAAATTTTCCTCTTAAAATAATAATTATCTTTATAATTAATGTGACAAAATATGCAAAAAATGCAGATATATGGATTTTGCATATATTCCGCCCTTTACTAATGACATAACATTAAAGAGAAACGTCCTCATCCATCGTATTTCCTTCCTACTGTCCAGACCTGGTTCGCTGTGATTAATACCAATCTTCAGAGTAGGAATAATAATAAAAGCACCAGTGAAAATAAAAAAAAATATTTACTTTTTCATTTGTATGTTTGTTGATTAATATTCCCATCCTCGCACATACCTGTATATTGTATTCTTGTTATTCATTATTCATTATCAATATTTTCTTCTTTTGATAACCACCTTTCTCACAAAACGCCATCGGACACTCGGACAGGTGTGCCAAAAGCGATTGTATGAAAGGAAATAAATATCATCTTAAATTCAACGTAACAGTATTGTGTATCTCATAATGAAACCTACTAAACCTGACGCGACCGGACAGATTATTTTTATGTCGTAATCAATAGTTCCATTGTTGTCGTTTAAATTATGATACTTTGCACAACAACGAAATAAAATAATTCATAGTGTCACCGGTTTTTATTTTATTATTAAGTCTGTCCTGTCCCTGTATTTATGCGATGCTATTAAGGAACATTAAGGTGGAACGAATACATTATGTACTCTGTACTCGAAGTATTAAAAAAAAAATAGTTAAGGCCGCGTTATGGTAATGTAAAAAATGTAAAAAAATTAAATACTTTCAATGTCCTTAAAGATGCCATGTGCGCGCGGCCATGGTAAACTATTAAGTAGGAGGATGCAGCGCATCAGTCAGGCAAGTCGGATGAAACCGAGGGGGTAATTTACTGAGAAAAATTTGTACGCCATTTTCCATATTGCCGAATTTTGTTCGTATTTTCTGTATTTTCCTTGTATTTTCTGAATTTTTTTCGTATTTTCTGTATTTTCCTTGTTTTTCCTTAATTTTTGTCGTATTTTCCTTGTATTTTCTGAATTTTTCTCGTATTTTCTGTATTTTCCTTGTATTTTCTTAATTTTTCTCGTATTTTCCTGGTATTTTCCGTATTTTCTAGAACTTGTACACCATTTTCGCCAGTGCATCGGGATAATTCACTGATGAAAAATTTGTAATTTTCACAAAATTGGCTTACTAAATCAACATCCATTGGGAAAAAAAAATTTTTTTAATAATAACGGATTTGGCGACCTTTTTTTTTTTACAAGTCAATCTTAAGTCGGTTAGTCCCATCACTAAAACCGTCGAAAACCCGGCAGCGTTGTCCCATCTTCCAACAATTTTACGTCGTTGCCAAATTGATTGCCGCGCGTATTTTCTATATTTTCCTCGGAATTTTTGTATTTTTCTCGTATTTTCTGTATTTTCTTTGTATTTCCCGTATTTTCTTCGTATTTTCTGTATTTTCTTCGTATTTTCTGCATTTTCCTCGTATTTTCGTATTTTCTCTGCATTTTCCTCGTATTTTCGTATTTTCTTTTGTATTTTCTAGAAGTTGTACACCATTTTCGCCAGTGAATTACCCCTCGGATGAAACCATAGATATTTGCCTTTAGATAAGCAAACAATAACGACAAAAGTGGCAAATTTATAGCATCGCGCATGTAAACAAAGCTACACACGATTAGACATGCGCACTGCACATTATCATTTGACAAATGGGGAAACAGACAGGTCCGGGCTTAAAATTTTTAACTTCTTGCTGAAGAAATTGTAAAAGTTGACCTTCAATTTATTTTTACGTGTAAGCAGCTAAAATTAGCCCCAAATTCTGTTAAAAAAAAATGGAATTTTTCTCACTTTTTGATCAGATTGGGAAATAAGATTTCTGGCATTTTTAGTAAACCTATCAGATTTTGAGGATAGAAAATTGTTTGTAAGGTTTTGTTTCTAAAATTTGTTTAAAAATGATTCGATGACGATGATTCGTCGTATTTTTAGTTCAAAGAGGAAGAGAACAAGTAAAAAAAACTATAAAACTTATAAAATCGAATATAAAAAACAAACAAAACCCGCCAAATAACCAATATTTGATGTTATCGCGTACGTAACCTCAAGTCAAATATTAGTTGGTATATAACTTGTATTGATTTTTACAGTATGGCAAAAACTTGGGTAAGTACGTGTAAAACATTTTCAAGCACAATTTCTTGTTCAAGAATTTGAAAGAGTTTTTGCCCGACAACTTGACCCGTGGAATACTTTCACGTTTGAATTAATATAAACATTCCTAGGTATTTACTTTTTTCTTTTATATAATATAAGTATAGAGAAAAGTGTCTTTTAAACCTTTTGAAGCAATATATTGCCCGAAAAATAGGCGTACCTAATTAAATTGGAGGGCTGCAAATAAAATATACCTACCAAACAAAACAACAAGCATTGGGATAATCTGTCTTGGTGTGTGTTTCTCTTTATTTTCATACCTTGTTTGTGTAGTCTAGCCCTAGGTTGATGTGTTTAAATTGATCATAATAAAATAAAGTTGTATATCATCACTACTCCATACTTACTGAAAATACGAAATATGGGGTATTTTACCCCGTATGAAACCCATAGAACTTCTCTCCTATACAGGGTGTCCCGAAATTAGCTGACAATATTTTAAGGGGATAAAGTACATTCAAAAATAAGACTAAAATCCTTTATTAACATACCTTCAAAAACGCTTCGTTAAGGGGCTAGAGCCCCCCGAATTGGAGCTATGAAAAGCAGTTTTTTTACAATATCTCAGAAACCGATTAGGGTATCAAAACAAAATTTGATACATATTTTACCCATAGCTAGACGAAATAAATGGTTTAATTAGCTTAACTATATTTCCTCCAGCGGCGTCCCACTGGGTAGGTAGTTGGGAGAATATTGCCCTAAGTTTTTTATTTGTAGGATTTTTTAACTTTAGGTGAAATTTTTAGAAGCCTTAAAGTCTTTTGTTGAAAACAGGTACTCTTGTTTCATTGCGGTAGGATTCACCATTTTCCAGTAAAATCGATTTTAAAATTTTCGGTTTTTTGAAATCCGGTGAAAAGGCTAAGGTTTTTTTTGCATATCTCAGCAAAAACTTAATATTAAAACATTAAATTTATTAGAAGTTCTACTAGCGACAAATAATAATAATACATAATCAACTGGGGGATTTATTAGATAATGTGCCACTGGATTTACGTTTAGGGCACTTCTTTCAACATGATGGGGCACCAGCTCACTACGGACGTCAAGTGAGGAATTGGCTTGAAGAAAATTACCAGGTGGATTGGTAGCCATAGCATGCCCACCAAGATCACTTGATTTAAATCCCCTTGATTATTATTTTTGGGGACACATGACTGGTACTTGCTTAAGAATTAGTTTTCCGTGTGGTTCACAATCAAATTTGATTTGCAATTTGTTATTATTTTTAGTTTTATTTTAAAACTCTCTTAAAATCTTCATGAAAATAAATATTTAAAAAACAAAGGAATCTAAAAATATGTTTAATTTAAAAACGTTACATTCTGTCAAATTACAATAATAGAACGTTTTATTAACAAAAAATTTAAATTAAAAAAAAATACATTAATTAAAAAAAAATATAAGTAATATTTACTTAAGGCTCCACCCTGTGCGACGTCACTGGAAAAATGTTTTAAAGTAACATCCTTTAATACATATGCCTTGTCACTAGTAGAATTTCTAATAAATTTCATGTTTTAATATTAAGTGTTTGCTGAGATATGCAAAAAAAAACCTTAGCCTTTTCACCGGATTTCAAAAAACCGAAAATTTTAAAATCGATTTTACTGGAAAATGGTGAATCCTACCGCAATGAAACAGGAGTACCTTTTTTCAACAACAGACTTCAAGGCTTCTAAAAATTGCACCTAAAGTTAAAAAAACCTAAAAATAAAAACTTAGGGCTATATTCTCCCAACTACCTACCCAGTGGGACGCCACTGGAAGAAATAAAGTTAAGCTAATTAAGTCGTTTATTGCGTCTTATCATGGGTAAAACATGTATCAAATTTTGTTTCGATACCCTAATCGGTTTTTGAGATATTGTGAAAAAACTGCTTATCATGGTTCCAATTCGGGGGGCTCTAGCCCCATAACGAAGCGTTTTTGAAGGTATGTTAATTGATGATTTTAGTCTTATTTTTGAATGTACTTTATCCCCTTAAAATATTGTCAGCTAATTTCGGGACACCCTGTATATGTCATTCCGGGTATTGGATTGTATCAGAACCTCTTTTAAATGCGTCGCATCGATTTCTAGCAGTTCCTTTGGGAGGGGTTCACTCAATGCACGATACATTTTTGCAAACCCGAATGTCAGATAGTTTCATTTAAGAAACACAATTTTCTGAATTTTTGGTCATACTAAATTTATGTTAATTTAATATGATTGCACCTTCATATTTTTTTTCAACAGGCCCTGAGGAGGGGGGGATTCTTACACCAACACCCCTCCCCCTCGGTGTGCAACTGCAACAAAAAATGCTATAACGAGGACATTAAATCTCGAAATATCAAAATATTTCAAAAACTATTAGAGATAGGGATAGGACGTTCTTCACGAAAATTGAAGAGTTTATATTTATATGAGATGACAGAAAAATATATAGGGTGTTCCATTTAATAAAAGTGATATTTTTCAATTGGAAGTTTTCTGACTTTGGTCCTAGAAAGTAAAAACCCTCTAAATGAGACGTCAAATATTTCATAGTGAATATGCATTTTTTACTTTATTTAGTAAGTATAAAAAATCGCTTAGTGTTAAAATTTAAGTAGCATTTTCACAGCAACGAGATGCTTGCAAATGCAAAATTTTCATTATAAGTCGAATTATCTTAAAAACTATAACTTTTTCGTATATTAAGCCATTGATAAAAATGTATGAAATAACACGTAGAATTAATAAATGTATTCAAATAAAGGGTGTCCGTCCCATTTAAAAAAATTTAACTTTATGACACCCTACTTTTTGGGCGCACCCTGTATAATTCAAAATATTTTTAAAATGTGCCAGATATCTAACCATACCTTCATACAAAAGCTCATTATCGACAAATCTTATCTTCAAGGCCTAAAATTACTCCGCGCAATCGTTGACTCACCCGGTACATTTTGTATTAATTTCTTTACAATAAAAGCCGCCGTGTAAGATCAAGCTGGCCAATACTGTATGTAGATAGAGCTAGGCTACTGATACTAAATACATCAAAATAATTAACGATTTCCACATTATTTAAAAATATAATAACTAACTAATTGGCAGCTTAGTTACTTAAAAATACCTACATAAATGATTTTTTATGACTAACTTTAATTAATTGAATAACGGTGCTGATTGCGCAATAAACACAAATCCTTATGATTATGACAGCTAACTATGCCAGATGTGTTCCTGTAGACACCTATAGATCTTTTATTGCTTGCAGTCGAAATAGCTCAGAGCGGTTTTATTTCATTGAAATGTAATAATTGGTTTCGTTCAGGTGGAGTATTGAGTTAAAAGTGGTCTGACACTTATATTAGCTTAGTAGTTCTATGATTGTTGTTAATATGTGGAAGTTGTTTGAAAACATCTGGTATGTTTTAAGACTAAACTTAAGGGGTCTCTTCACTGGATGATTAGCGAGCAACCGAGACGTCCAATCAAATTGCTTAAACATTTCCTGGCAATCTGGTTGCTCAGGAACTGTCCATACAATAAGCCTATAATGAATAAAAATTAAGCAATTATTACTTGAACCAATTATTATTTTTTAGTAAAAGCAATTGCTTGACTAGCAAAGGCTATACCTAAGTAAAAGCGATTGCTAGATCTGGATATGAATAAAATTTTGAAGCGATTGCTGTTTTTCTTACACCTCTGTAGCAAATGTTTATTCAACACAAGTTCAGACGTGGCTTATCTACTTGTTCAGAATATAGATTTCATGTTTAGTTTGGTGCCTAATTTGCAAAAGAGTTGACGTTGGTCTATTTATTTAGTACAATAGTAATATGTTACGTTTTTGTGGAAATAGAAAACTTATATTTTTGCTATGGTAGATTTCAGTGAAAATGAGCAAAGTGATCGTTGTGGTAAAGAAATTAAAGACAAGCAATGGATATTCGTTCACAAATTGAAGGAACATAAATAAATCTCTCTGACCACAACCGTTTAGCTTCCACAACAGCTTCAGCACCTGTAGGAAATTTAATAAAAATATGGGCCTTTTTCAAAACTGCATCCATTACAGAAGTGTATGTCTTACACCGAATTCTTCGCCTACAGAATTTTGAAAGCCCGGATCCCACAATTTCCGCAGAAAGACTTTAATCTTATTTAAAGGCGACAGTGCACCCCCTCGCCTTTTACCAGTATCAGTCAAAAAATAATTTGCCAAACACTCAACATTTTTACAGTCAAATCGATATAACTTTCTAAAATCATCATATCTGCAATTTTTACGTACACTGTAGATTTTTCTTTTACGGACGTTCATATATTTAGCTATAATTGAAAACACAAATTAAGAGCAACGCACGTGTATGCCGCGGAGAACTAAAGTTGACTGCTACCAAGCAAATGATGCAGGGGTCGACCTACCTTAAAAAGTTGAAAGCAATCGCTACACTAGAAAAAGCAATTCCTTAATTTATTCATCACATTTTAAGCAAACGATAGTAATCGCTTCTATTTTTTAAGAAAAAGCATTGACTAGAAGCAATTCCTGCACTTTTAAGCAATCGCTGGACGCAAAAGCAATTACTTTAGTTTTTATTCATTGGCTTTTAAGATATTACTACGATTTTATAAGAAAAAGCAATCGCTACATTTTTATTCATTAGGCTCATTAGCTGACGTTCCAAGCATTTTGGTTGTTAACCAATTTATCTCTCTGATACCAGTTTATTTTAAAAATAGTCAAAGCGCTCGTGTAAGTAGTGATCGTTTCTAATTAAAAAAGAAGGTTTTATGAACTCTTTAGTATAATCGTCTTCTTTTTTTCCATCATCGTTATCAGTAGGGTGCGGATATCAGGTAGTGATGAACCTTTAAACCAGAGTGGGCATAAGGACTCATTGGAAATTATTATTTATTATTATTAAAGAAACCAAAATTTTACAGGCAATTTGTACTTACCACAAGGGGCATTATACATACATTGACAGCACCCCCTTAACCCCCTGGGGGAGGGGGGAGGGAGGGGAGGGGGAGCTGCCCCTATTTTAATATCATTAGTAAAAAGCGAAATTTCAAAAACGGTGAAGCCCAGGAAGCTGGAATTTTATATACACTTATGTTGCATTGCACAAAGGTATTTACCAATAGTAATTAACTAATCAGGCAACTTTGACTGTGACATTAACAAACATAATTTACTTACAGTTAAAATGGCTCTTGTAAATTTTGTACAAATTTGTACGCACTTTTGCACGTTTGTACAAGTTTCTAAAGATATGTACCAACGTGTACAAACTTGTAAAACTTGTTCAAACCGGTAAAAACTTGAACAAACCTGTAAAAACTAGTGCAAACTTGTAAAATCTTGTGCAAACTGGTGCAAACTTATGGAAGACTTGCACAAAAGCTAACCGAGCCACTTTTATTGTGATTAAATTGTGGTTGTCAATATCGTTACACAGTCAAAGTCACCTGAGTAGGTAATTATTGTTAAAAACATTTGTGCAATCCAACCTAAGTGTTTCCCAAATTTCAGCTTCCTGAGAATGTTGGCGTTAAATTAGGAGCTGCCCCCCCTGGGGAAAGGGCGGCTTTCAATGTATGTATCCACTTTGTGGTAAGCACTATAATTTTGTCTGAAAAATTGTCTCTAATAATAATAATAAAAATGTATTTCCAATTAGTTTTCATGCCGACTCTGGTTTAAAGGTCCTTTCACTACACCAATATCCTCTCTTTAGTTATGAGCATTCTCCATTTGACACGTATACAAACAAAACCACAAAAGGTATTAAAACACGACGAGGAACCTTAATAAATAACCATTAGTATCCAATATTATTACCCAATTTGCAGGAGCAAAAAGAATACATAATATACAGTGTCACCAGTAAAGTCCGCTTCATATGTTTTTTTTTTAATTAATAGCTTTATTCAAAATTTGACTTTGGCATCAAGTTCTGCTTCGATCGAGATGAGAATTAAGCAAAAAAATAGTAGTCACGTGATTCGCATTATCTGGCAAATTTTAATTTTTTCCAAAAAATAATTCAAAAGTGGGGTTATTTCTGAAAATATCGAAAAAAGTTATTAGGAAAAGTTTTTTTAAATGTAGTTTCTAGCCCACATGCAAAATTTTAGCTGCATAATATAATTTTGATTTTTACCCATGCATCACTAAAATTTATTTTCCACTTAATGAACACTTTACTGATGACACTGTGTTCTTTTTTGTCTTAATATTAAGGTGTATTACTTTCAGACACAAACTACGTTTTCAAAAATACTTATTTTATGAAGTTACCTTATACAGGGTCAAAAACAAATAAACTTTGTATCAGATGCGACCAAATTTTAATAGCCCAATTTTGATTTTGTTGAAAAACACACATTTAATTTGGCGCTACTTTAAAGATAATGTATCTGAAATAAAGCATTGTCAAAACTAAGAAGTTTTATGTAGGTTGCGTTGAGTCTTATTTTGCAAAAGTGGTGCAATTTACGAAATATGGGTAAAAAATCAAAATTATCTTATGCCGCTAAAATTTTTGCATGTGGGCTAGAAACTGCATTTAAAAATACTTTTTCCAATAACTTTTTTCGATACTTTCCGAAATAATCCTACTTTTGAATTATTTTTTGGAAAAAATTTAAATGTGACAGATAATGCGAATCACGTGACTACTCTTTTTTTTGCTTATTTTTCATCTCGATCGAAGCAGAACTTGATATCAAAGTCATATTTCGAATAAAGTTATTAATAAAAAAAAACCATATGATGCGGACTTTAATGGTCACATTGTATATTATGTATTTTATTTTTTATTTATATGGCGTTATTTTTTTTAATAAAAATTTTGGATACATATAAACATAAAAATATGTAAGTATGCCGGAAATTGTCACATCTTTAATTATTTGAGCGTGTTTCAGTAAAAGGTAAAAACAGTAGCAGATGGTAGTGAATTAAGTGAATGTTCAATAAAGCAAATTTATTGCAAAAAATTACAAATCTATTCAGTGAAACTGTTTCTAGATTTTCTACCATTAATTATCCTAATGAATTTGCAATAATTCTAAATTACACATATTAATTTTAATTCGCAGCAGGCTATTGATGCGACGGTGTTTATAATTCGACTAATAAATTTTGTTTTTCAATCTATGATTATAACAAAAAGTTTATTTCGGTTTAGGATTTAAACTGACGGACTTAACATCAACCTAGTGCCCCAAATAGAGTATTTTAAACCTGATTTAGTTTAAATTAATTGATTTAGCCGATACTAGGTGGAAATCCATAATTATAGTATTATGGGATACAGTAAAACAAACTTGAACTTGTAAATTTCCACTATATTAACTAGAAAAATGACATGTTTCGCTAACACTGTAGCTTCGTCAGACGACAATGATTTAATAAAGGTGAAAAGTAAAAATTGGGGTGCAATAAAATTAAACTAGGTATTTAAGATGTAAATAAAACAGTGGAAGGGTTACAATTGCGGGAAAATCCAACAGAGGGTTTAAAAATTAAATTAAATTACACACAAAAAAATCTAGTATCCAGTTGAACCTAAAAGTTTCAAACTGAAACTATCATATACATGAATAGGAGCAATGCTAAAGTAAAATTAAATAGAAAATACCTTAGCATCAAAATATAGTTTTAAATTAATACTACATTATTTTAACTTGACTCTACTTTAGTTTTAGGGTAATAAAAATAAATGATCAACCTATCAATAATTTTAGTTGCAGATATAGTATACGTTAATATTGGTTTGATTCAAAGTATTCTAAGAATAAATATTCGTTATTTTCGTTTTGAGTATGAGTTATTATTAAGTTGAATATACGAAGTTGCATTTGAGCACATATATCTTATTTGTATCTTCAATTTGTGACTATCCTACATTCTCAGCGAAACTAGACAAATCAATTTATTATCATCTTAAAACTAGTTTATTATTAGATAGAGTAAAATTTAAAATCATGTAGTTTTGAAACAGATAGATCTGAAAGGACTATATTATTTAGGTCAGATAGGATAAGCTCACCGCAGTCAATAGAATTGTACAATGTCAAGTTAAAATGTCTTTGTGACATGGGTAACAAATACTATTGTGATATTACCTTAGGTAGTATCTGATCTGAATATAGCCCTAACAGATAACTGATAAATAAAACCACTTTTTATTGCTTTTGGTTTTATTAAAAAAAAAACAGGTAGGTAATAAAAAACCATAACTATAACGAATATAAAATTTCCTCCATCACACTATTACACAAAACGCGCAAAATAGAACACACACTACCAGCATCGGTGAGCATCGACGCGCGACCTCTGCGTGGATGTTAAATAACGACTAAAGTAAACGTATTTCGGTCGTTTCCTCGCAAAACAAGAGGACAAGAGTCTGTGGACCAGACGGATAGGTGCACCGAAAGAAGCCGAACTCCGGTGCCCGGTGCCGATCGATCGAATCGAAAGAAAACCGTTTGACATAACTTATTGGCGCGAAATTCATGTGTTTTACCAGGCACGTTTGATAAACGATAAACGCGTACTTAGTATTCATTGTGTGACCTGTGACCTGTGCGAGACAATCTAGGACTATAAGGTACATTATAATATATATTTTGAATTATGTACGAGTATACAAGGGAGGATTAAAAGCCACTTATACACATTTTTTAAATGGGAAATATTTAGAATAATGTCTATATCAGTCTATCATTTTTGAATGAAAGTTTATTCTACAGGGTCGTGTATCTCATCACCTCCCGTCTTCCCTAGCTCACTTAAAAATTAAGTTATTATTTTGGCATTTTGCGGACTAGACCTGTATCCTATGGCGCATTTCAGGAAAATATTTTTGTTTATACAGGGTGTTCCAAAAAAGCGTGACGTCATAAGGATCTATTTTTTAAATTACATGCTATATATTATGTATCTGTGTGTGCATATGTCAGTTTTTGTGAAATTGATAATATTCGCTTTAAAAGTTTAAACTTTTAAATAGTTAATAAATGACATAAGCATTTTTTTGTTTTTGTAAAATGGGGTTTAGACATTTTACCCTCATAAAATTTACATTTTTTATTAGTACTTTGGCATATTTATCTCAAAAACGCAAAATAGTGACATATAATATGCACTTCTTTTACCAAGCCACAGATACAGGGTGGAATTTTTAACTGGAATAAATTCAGTATTAGAAAGTATCTTTATTTGCGGAGAAAATACCGAAATACGGGTGCCTTTATTTTTAGTTTGTTAAACTTTTTTCGTCCCGTCATAAAATTTACCCCTCTTCTGGGGGTAGAAACCCCCCTAACATTTCCAACAATTTTTACAATAAAAAAAATTGCGTCTAGATTATCGAAATGCAAAAGTAAATAGTGGGTCGTTTTCCTTTTTTTATGCCCTTTCCAACGAGCTACCGCAATACGTTTGAGAAAAAAAAGTTAGGGGCGGTTTCTACCCCCCAGAAGGGGTAAATTTCATAACGGGACGAGAAAAGTGTACCAAACTAAAAATAAAGGCACCCGTATTTCCGTATTTTCTCCGCAAATAAAGCGGCTTTCTATTACTGAATTTATTCCAGTTAAATATTCCGCCCTGAATATTCTGATATATGGATGCCTTTTATAGTTGCCTTCAAATTTTAATGAAATCGGTTCAGTATTATATACAAAAAAAAATAAAAACAAAGAAAAATCAGTTTTGCACCACTGGTTTTAAAAATTAATAAAAAATGAAAATAATGCCTCGTTAATAAAATTATACAATTTGTATTTAATAAATAAGGTCGAACAGTCTCATTAACCAAGTTTGATTAATACGAATTGTACAGGGTGTCCAAAGTTTAGTGTCAAACTTTTAACTTTTTTTTCTTATTTCAAATGTCATTGTATGGTATCTACCTAAGTATGTATTTCTAAATAAATATTATCAAGTTCACCATTCCATCGAGAAATCTATTACACTTTTGTTAATTTTATACGTTTGTGTTTGTAAAAAATTGGCATTTAGCTTCACCGTTTTGTCAAGAAATCTATTACATATTTGTAAAATAATTAAAGTTTACCACCGTACCTACGGAATTACTAAATTATTATTAACGGCAGAATGTGCCCAGATATTTATTGATTTTTTATTGCTTGAAAAGTTTATTGTATAAAAAGTCATGTAATACTTATATACCAACTTGACAAATGTCTAAAAGCCTAACATTAGGTGCAAGTTCAAGCAAAATTGCATGCAAGCGCTTTGATGGCATTTTAATTAGCTGATGCAAGTATTCCCATTTTTATTAGAACTACCATTTTACTTGCACTTGCAACTCGCAACTTGCACCTGATGAAAAAAGGCCTCTACGCGGTTTGGCTTGATTGTGGGGTTCGGGCTTAATCAATAAATGTTCGCGTTTTGGGCCCTACAAAATAATTTGTTACGGGACGGCCGGGCTTTATTGCTTTTAGATAATAATTTCTTCGGTACGCATTAAGGTCTTGCATGGCTGACGGGTCGGCCGGGTTGTAAAAGTAAGGCCCATGCAGGACTCTAGGCAGTAACCAGATAAAAGCTATAGCAGCGTTTTATAATTTTAGATTTTGCATCCCTTATTTATTTGAGTCCTTGCGAGAAAAAATGGATCATCGGTGTGACCATTGTAACAAATCTTTTTCCAACAAATTCAGTCTGAAAAGACATGTGAAGAATATTCATTTTCCCAGTAGAGATAGGCACGTGAAGAATTTTATTTGCTATCATTGTTCAAAAACTTATCCGCATAAAACAAGTTTAATCAAGCATTTGGCAATTTGTAAGTCGCATAAAAAAAAAAAAAACCCCAAAATCATATCGTGCTGCTTATGCGATGACGCAAAATTTTCCAAGCTTGATATTTTACAACATTACAATATTGTTCATGGTCTAGATATGTCAATAAATGAGTTAAATTTTGATTCATATGTAGAATTCGATCATTGGAAGGATAAACTTGAAAGTGATACTGTCAGTAAGTACACGAGATTTGATCAATCCAAGAACCAGAGTAACACGATATATTACTATCATTGTCATAGGGATGGTTTCTTTAACAGTCGGGGCAAAAATATTAAACATTTAAAACTTTTGGGAAGCAATAAAATTAATGGACATTGCCCAGCAAACATGCGCGTAAGTTCATCGCTAAAGACTGGAAAGGTTAGTGTACATTTTCTTCCAACACATGTAGGTCATAGCAGTAATGATTTAGGTAGGATTCCTCTTAAAAAGACTGAACGTGAACTTCTGGCATCAAAAATCCAACAAAAAATTCCCTTTGATGATATATTAAGTCAAGTCAGAGATACCGCAGATGAAAATAACTTTGAACGAATTCATTTACTTACGCGAAAGGATTTATTTAACATCGAACGTGAATACAACATTGACAATTCCATACGTCATGCCAATGATGCAACCAGTTTGGAAGCTTGGATTAATCAATCGTATGAGAAAGATGGTACTTCTGTTGTACGATTTTATAAAAAACAAGGAGAACTGAAAGAAGACTGTAGCTACACATTTGAAAAGAATGATTTTTTATTAATTATAATGAATGAAGCGCAGTTAGAAGTTTTAAAAAAATATGGGAACGACTGCATTTGCATTGACAGCACGCACGGACTTAATTCGTATGACTTCGAATTAACTACGCTCATGGTATTGGATGACTTAAGACAAGGCTTTCCTTGCATGTTTGCATTTAGCAATCGATCTGACACTCAAATTTTTAAAATTATGTTTGATGTTTTGAAAACTCATTTAAACGAAGAAACTTTGTCACCAAACGTATTCATGTCTGACATGGCTAATGCATTTTACAACGCATGGTGTGAAGTAATAGGGTCTGTAAACATGAGGCTTTATTGTAGTTGGCATGTAAACAGAGCCTGGAAAAAAAATGTGCTTGCCAAGGTAAAAGATTCCGAACAACAAAAAACCGTATACAAAATTTTACGAACACTTCTTGAAGAGCGCGACAAAGAAGCTTTTGAACAAATGTTACAGGTATCTTTAAATCAATTTGAATCAAATGATGAATGGAAAATTTTTGGAGAATATTTTCGAGAAAACTATGTGGAAAATCGAACCGCTTGGGCGTACTGTTACCGACAACATTCAGGCCTTAATACAAATATGCATATCGAACGCATGCATCGCACACTGAAGTATATATATTTGAAGGGCAAAACTGTTAGTCGACTTGACAAGGCTATAAATGGAATAATGAAAATGGTTCGAGATAAACTATATGAACGTTTAATTATTTTGCATAAAGGTAAGTTTGTTTATCATTTGGTTTTTAAAATTTTGTTTTCCTACGCATATACCTATATGAATATTAAATAAAACGCTTTAGTTTATTCGCATGTAATGAGTAATGACTTTAACTTACTCAAATTACATGTCATTAAAATACATGTTCGTTAAAGAAAATACCTCAGTAATTTATTTTTCAGGAAAAATTTCAAAAAAAATAAGTGACTTAAGGCATCGTCACAAAACAGCGAGCCAAATTCCTATAGATGATAGCTTAATATTAACGAACGAAGATGGAACTTGGACTATACCTTCTTCTCAGGCAAATGAGCTTTACAATATCGAAATTTTAAATCCAAGTTGTACCTGCTCTCTTAAATGCGAAGACTGTGATGCGTGTTTGCACGCGTATATATGCTCGTGCGCAGATTCAGCTATAAAATGGAATATGTGCAAGCATATTCATACTATTTGCATGCATTTAAAATGTAAGGCTATTGGACTTGCCGTAAATATTGACCATAGGATACACCAAAATATGATGGAAGATGATGCTCTAGATAATAGATTATTAATAGATGAAAATCCGAAGACGGCAGAACAAAATGTTATTTTAAATCATCTTTCAGGACCAACACAGTTAACATCAGAGGACGATAAACGTAAAGAAAAGATTCTAGAGACTTTTCAAGTATTAGTAAATTCTGCTACTACAAAAGAACATTTAAAGGTCCTTGAAAATGCTTTGCTGCCAATTGGACCCATCTTTCGGGCAATTGAATCGAATACAAAATCTACATTTTCATCTTCTCCTGGAGGAAAACGCAAAATAAAAGCACAAACCCGAACATTATTTTCAACAAAGAAAAAAAGGAAGACCAACAAAGAGAGACGTATACTACCAACAATGGAAGAAAGAAATGATACGGCAGTTCAACTTCTAATGGGCAACCAACCGTTATAGGTATGTTATCCCTATACTATTATTTGATTTGTCTTTACTTTTTTAATACGAAAAATGATTTTCATTTGATTTACTTTTTTAATTACTTAAATTTGTATTACTACCATAATAATAAACAATAAAAATAGCTAAAAACTGTCCTAACACCGTCGAATTCTGAACTTAAGATTTTTGCCAATTACATAAAAAGCCGGAAATATTCATAAATATAACGTAATTTAATATAATTTATTTATTATCTAATATCGTTTTAAAACGACATGTAAACTTGTAAATACGCCTACATCTTATTATTGTTTCGGACGACATGTAAACGCACATAACCTAGATTGACACCGCCGCGACACCGCGGCGTTCGGCTTTTTTCGGTGCACCTATCCGTCTGGTCCACAGACTCTTGTTATTGTAACAAGAGGTCACGTGATGCAAATAGCATCAAAGAAATAATAAGTGTTTAGATTTTACTCAAGTTAAGCATAGAGACTGTCTTTGTGCTCGCTGTGAGAATACAAATTTATTCTTATTTTTAAACCCATCATAGTATATTTCACTTTGACCACAATACTTATTTTTAAAACAAGTATAAGATTATCTTGTTATGATGATGATTTAATCTCTTTATGAACATAATTTTGATTAACTTGATGATATAATTTAAAACCAGTAGTAGTTTAAAAATGAATATATTTTAGTCACGAAATAAAGCAAGTTAGTTTCAAAATAAGGCTATTTGTTTGAGCATTACTGTAAGCTTGTTTTGAGAGTAGTTTTTTTTGTGTGTAGGTACAATATGGGTAATTTATAAAATCTTAAGTATATGGTCAACAGAATAAATTTAACAAAGGTGAATTATTTAAATCTAATTGATCATTAAGTAACAGGTCCGTATTTTTAAGTTTATTTATTTCCATAGATTCTAACAAATTCAGTTTTAAGCCTACAGTGTTAGCGAAACATGTCATTTTTCTGTTTAATATGTGTGGCACATATAATTTGGATACCTTTATATGATTTTGCATAAAATTATTCGTTATTTTATCAACAATAGTAACTACTTTTTGCATACCTAATATTGTTTAAAATATTACAAGCAATTTTTGTAAAATCAAAAATCCACCTGATTTCTCATTAGCGTGGATTTTCCTTTGCATCATTAGCATGGTTTTTTAATCCACTCTAACGATTGAGAGTCACGCTAATGATAATTTTTAATTAAATTAGGGATTTTGTTCTTAAAAATAAATTTCCAAATACTGTACATTTTTCTATTTTTAATATGTACCTAATACATTTTTAAGTTTTGTTACATTTGATTTTTAGTTTTAGTTCATTTGAAGTTTTTTTTCTTAAACAAATGAGTAAATTTATCGTTAGAGTGGATTTTACTCATTAGCGTGTCCCTAAAAATTTTTAAAAAACCTAAAAAAAATTAAGCTCGAATAACTACTGCAAATTCATTCTCAACCTCAAAACATATAAGTACGACAATTTTTTTCACTTTTTTTAAATGAATTTTTAGAAATTTCGTTTAACCTTGCTGATATTGTACATTTCAGTATAAACACCCATATACATCTGCAGTCTAAATAAATTAATTGAAACAGGTATTGGTACGATCAATAAAATTCAAATTCAGACCGGACAGCTAGAAGACTCCGAAGAACGATGTGACCTGTGCAAGAAATACTTTAAAACTAATACTACGGCGCGCGGCGATTGCCGATCGCTACGAACCCCCACCAACGTCTTGTGGATTATAGGTTCTCACGGATACAATTCGTTTTTGGGGACGCTGTTCTGCTTTCTTAATTGTAGATAGAGTGCTGTACTGGGAACAAAATGCTTCGAATTGAGAAGATACAATTTATTTCTTAACAAAATTGCTGTATCAAACTACTATCCAGATATTATTATTTCTATTTTTTAATTTTATTTAATTTGTCTACTTTTATGAATTAAATTATTCGATTTGATAATATTTTATTATGCCGGGTCGCGTGATATCCTCAATAATAAATCATTTATATTAAAACTTATTTTATATTAAAAAAATATTATAATAATTTTAATGTAATTTTCAGTTTTATTTTATCTTCCCTATATGATTGGCATTTTTTTAAAATGAGCAAACTTGTACTTCCTGTTAGTTGTCATTGCATTTTTCCCAGTAGGAGGATTATTGTTATTAAAATTAACCTTGATTTGGCCGCTGTACATATTGTGAACAGCTAATTACACCTCTCCACTGATGGCGGCAATAAATAAAAATTTATTATATAAAAAATTTATTATTTTTTAATTAGTCCACATCCACTGTTTGTTTCTGGGCGTAATATAATTAATGAAGTAAAAGTCATAAAAACCTTCGGAGTGGTTTACGAGTTTTTGTTTTGGTAATTATCACACCTTTTTGGTTGTATTTTTATTCAATTTACAGGTCTTATGTATACCTACTTATCTCTTAACATGCTTAAAATTTAATTTGTTAAAGAAACAAATGAACGTTAACGGGCTTGCTGATTTAAATTTTAATTAATATTTTTCGGTAATTATGCCGCTACCAGTTTGATAAAAACCAGAATAGATATTGAGCCCAATGAATAAAAATGTAGCGATTGCTTTTTCTTATAAAATCGAAGTCATTTCTTGAAAGCCAATGAATAAAAACTAAAGTAATTGCTTTTGCGTCCAGCGATCGCTTAAAAGTGCAGGAATTGCTTCTAGTCAATGCTTTTTCTTAAAAAATAGAAGCGATTGCTATCGTTTGCTTAAAATGTGATGAATAAATTAAGGAATTGCTTTTTCTAGTGTAGCGATCGCTTTCAACTTTTTAAGGTAGGTCGACCCCTGCATCATTTGCTTGGTAGCAGTCAACTTTAGTTCTTTGCGGCATACACGTGCGTTGCTCTTAATCTGTGTCTTCAATTATAGCTGAATATATGAACGTCCGTAAAAGAGAAACCTACAGTATACGTGAAAATTGCAGATATGATGATTTCAGAAAGTTATATCAATTTGACTGCGAAAATGTTGAGTGGTTGGCAAATTATTTTTTGACTGATACTGGTAAAAGGCGAGGGGGTGCACTGTCGCCTTTAAATAAGATTAAAGACTTTCTGCGGAAATTGTCGGATCCGGGCTTTCAAAATTCTGTAGGTGAAGAACTCGGTGTTCACCAAACTACTGTCTGTAAGACATACACTTCTGTAATGGATGCAGTTTTGGAGAAGGCCAATATTTTTATTAAATTTCCTACAAGTGCTGAAGCGGTTGTGGTCAGAGAGATTTATTTATGTTCCTTCAATTTGTGAACGAATATCAATTGCTTGTCTTTCATTTCCTTATCACTACTATCACTTTCCTCATTTTTACTGAAATCGGCCATATCACAAATATAAGTTTCCTATTTTCCACAAAAACGTAACAGATTACTATTGTACTAAATAAATAGACCAACGTTGTTGTATTTGCGTCAACTCTTTTACAAATTAGGCACCAAACTGAACATGAAATCTATAATCTGAACAAGTGGATAAACCACGTCTGAACTTGTGTTGAATAAGCATTTGCTACAGAGGTGTAAGAAAAACAGCAATTGCTTCAAAATTTTATTCATATCCAGATCTAGCAATTGCTTTTACTTATAGCATTTGCTAGTTAAGCAATTGCTTTTACTAAAAAGTAATTGCTTAATTTTTATTCATTAGGCTCATATTATCCTAAACGGTCATAGAATTCCCTGAAATTTAAAATTTCAGTTCTTCCAAATTATAAGAACGCACATTTTCATAAATAACACTTTTAATGTGACCCCATGCACAGGATAAAGTCGTTTGGTCAAACCTGGAGACGTGCTGGCCAATTTATGGTTAATTTAATTTTAACCGTCCATTTCAAACCAAATATCTTCATTCTCAGGAGCAACTTTATTATAATGCACTTCCAATTTGATTTTGTAAAAGTTCCAAAAAAAAAGGTCCAACGTTCCGATGTGGTAATATGCCCGTCATTTAGCCAAACATTTAGTTTTTGAAGGTATGGAGTTCTTGTTTGTACAAATCTGTGTTCATTTTTTGTACTCCAATATCTACAATTTTGAATATTTTGTTCATTGTTTAATGTGAAGGTGCATTCGTCGGTAAAACAAACATTGCGTGAGAATTCCCTATCGTTATTTACAGTTTCTATAACTTGAAAACAAATCAAAGAAATTACCCTGTCGGACTTCCATTGTCTTTATTTTGTTACTTAACACAAAGTTTCGGTTGGTTAGTATCTCTAACCGTTTTCAAGTGTAAACTAAATTATAATTCTAAGGCTACTGTCTTAAATACTATCCATGTGCAATGAAGCTTGATGACGCCGCCTACGTGCTTATTGGACTGTGAAGTTTGAGCTGTTGGTTTTGGACAAGAAGAGGTTTCCAGATATTGGGGATATCCATACTTGGTTTACTAAATATATGGGTATTTTGATGAAAGCTGCTTCTTTGAATTTTCGTTTTCTCCAGTGCTGTTCCGTGTCCAAAACCTTGGCTTCTGACCACTGTATATTATGTTGGTTGGTCCATATATGCATGTCCCGCTATACCTGATTTGGAAGTTTCACCTCTTTGAGTTACAGGGTTGGTTGATTTTGTCCAATTATGTCCGTCCGGAGAAAATCAATTGTTCTGGACAAAATGTACAAAATTGTACAAAATCAATTAAACACAAATAAAATTCAAAAAACTTTATTATATTAGGATTAGTAAGGCCCCATAATGAAATAACAAATAGCCATTTTCTGGAATTTTCAATTTGGTATTTATTGTTTATATAATTACAAATTTTTTACCCGCAAATAATGTAAAGACTTTGTATTCAAAAATAGGGTATATATTGAAAGTCTTTTGTAGATCTCTCGAATTATGCTTGTTGCACTATTTCTCTCTGGATGTGATATTGATAGGAATATGGATTATTGTATAGTATAAAATAATAAATATAATCACGTTCAATTGTTGCACATACAGGTGTTGATCACCTAGGTGCACACTACAAGTACAATAGTAAATAGTAAATTACTTAGATGTTGCTGTAATATGTAGTTTTTGTGAATTGAGTAAATAAAGAAATAATACACAATACAAACGTGTATTTTGGGTTGCCAAACAAATTAAATAAAATGTAATGAAATTTGATTTTGTCCAATATTGTCCGATTTTGTCCAATTTTGTACACGTCCTGGACGAAATCAAAAAAAGTGGACAAAATCACAACCCTGTTTGAGTATGTTTCAGATGTTCTTTACCTCTTCCTGAGTTCCCGTGTTTCTCCTGGAGAAACAAAAAGAGCCGTACTCCTTTTATTGGTAAAGTAAAAATAATTGACCTAATAATCGATCGATTTATGAATGACGATTCATGGCTTCATCTGTATGTATGTATCGATTCGCATGCAGCTATTTTTGTTTTACATTTTACTTTATCAAAATAATGTCCCCCATAAAGTATGCTGAATGTTCTGAATGTGGAGGGGCCCTAAGTAATTTTTAGCCTTGTTGCTGTTGTACCGCTAATCCGGCCCTGGAAACAAACCGAAGGCACATGGCGCAAGGTCGGAACTGTACGGAGACGGAGGACGATGTAAGACTGCCCTGCAAGGCCTGAAAGTTTTAAAAATGCAGTTGTAAATTACAATTTTATTGTACCACATTTAAAATCAAGTTTTTGCGTTGTCCACATTCACAATTAATTTGTTTTTCGATTGATTTAGGTATCGAAAACGCCAATCTTGATTTCCCTTTAATAATACGGTTCCCTGCTTTACGAGGTACTTTCTTCATACATCTCAGCCTCCTTGATATTTACGCTCGTTACGAGAACGATCGTTCCTCACCTAACCCGCATCTTCTTTTCCGCCGTTGGTCGACTCTTATCTTCTTCGTGATAATATTTCCCCGTGATTATTGTCGTCATCGACATACTTTCATATAGAAAATTTTAAATTAATATTCAGCGCAGTCGATAGTTTAGGTTTGGGTTTCGGTGACATCAGGAACTTTGGTATATTTTAAGTGGATTTATCTGAAAAAATAAGTTAATTATAAACAAAGGTGAACCCACAACAGACCCCATGCTGTAGGTATTACTTGAGAGTTAGAACCACAGTAATATACAGGTCCGCGGAAAAGTCTGCGCCATAAACAGTGTGACCAGTAAGTTCTGCTGCGATCGAGATGAAAATTAAGCAAAAAATAGTAGTCACGTGATTCACATTAACTCGCACGTTAATATCTGTCAAATTTTAATTATTTCCAAAAAATAATTCAAAATTGGGGTTATTTCTGAAAATATCGAAAAAAGTTATTAAAAAAAAGTTTTTTAAAATGCAGTTTCTAGCCCACGTGCAAAATTTCAGCTACATACATAAGATAATTTTGATTTTTTACCCATATTTTGTCGCTGTAAACGTGTTTTTGGTGCATCATTGTAATTAATTTTTTGGAAACTGCACTTAAATAATAAAAAAACTATTTTTACTTTTATTATGACATAGCTTAATAACAAATTTTAATAAAGGGGTTTTAAATTAAATTGTTGAAAATAGATAAACTTTACGTTAAGTTAAACTAAAATTTATTTTCTACTTAATGAACACTTTACTGATGACACTGTGTACTTTTTTGTCTTAATATTAAGGTGTATTACTTTCAGACACAAACTACGTTTTCAAAAATACTTATTTTATGAAGTTACCTTATACAGGGTCAAAAACAAATAAACTTAGCATCACATGCGACCAAATTTTAATAGCCCAATTTTGATTTTGTAGAAAAACACACATTTAATATGGCGCTACTTTAAAGAAAATGTATCTGAAATAAAGCCTTGTCAAAACTGAGAAGTTTTATGTAGGTTGCGTTGAGTCTTATTTTGCGAAAGTGGTGCAATTTACAAAATATAGGTAAAAAATCAAAATTATCTTATGCAGCTGAAATTTTGCATGTGGGCTAGAAACTGCATTTAAAAAAACTTTTTCTAATAACTGTTTTCGATACTTTTAGAAATTTAGAATTATTTTTTGGAAAAAATTAAAATTTGACAGATAATGCGAATCACGTGACTACTAGTTTTTTTTCTTAATTTTCATCTCGATCGAAGCAGAACTTGATGCCAAAGTCAAATTTTGAATAAAGCTATTAATAAAAAAAATCCCATATGATGCGGACTTTACTGGTCACACTATATTATAATATTCAACTAAATGTATTATTAAGGTTTTGGCCCTACCTCTAAACGAATTTGAACCGCCCCTGGTTGCTCGACCCCATAAAACTTATGTTTTGCTGTAGGCCAGCTATACATACATTCTTTCATCTCTTGTTAAAATAATACACGTTGCCGCCCTTATAATAGACAATCAGCAATTTTAGCTACTTCGTGTCAAGACCAATCACCATAATTATCACCAAATAGGCGCCACGCACGTTTCTTTGTCTACATTGTAGGGAGCCACTGGTGGGCCTTCCAGCCAGTACCATTGTATTACGTGATTCCCGTGTTATTTTCCATCTCGGAGATAATAATTATGTTACTGATGATGATGATTGCCACCGGCACTGTGGTTTAATGTTTTCACTCAACTGCGGGCGTGCAGACACACTACCATCAGAAACAGAAACGACCATCATGTCATTAGGACTTAAACCATTCGTTATACCATTGGTATAACATGGGTAATGGCAATATAGGATGGGATGATGGGAACGATAGCATCGTACATAAGTAGGGAACAAAGTAACGTGGTTTTTACAGGGTGTAAAGCTTCGAAGGAATGTATGAATAAAATAATTGTTATTAAATAACTTTGTGATGTCGCTTGACATAAGTTATTTGTGTAATGATAAATTATTTATTTTAAAAGTCACTTAATAGGCCTGAAGCTAACCGACCGACTCTGTTAACATAGAAGCTTCATAGAAACAGCGCGTGCCGTTCGTATGCCTGCCGAGCGTATGATTTATATTCGCGAAGTAGGGCCTGAGTCATACACAAGCGTCCTGGACGCTTTTACATCGCAACTGCTCAGTAGCGTGCATACAATAGAAGCATAAAATCATTGCCTACCCTAGAAAAATTACCTCAAAAATTACCGAACTACATCTTTTAAAATTATCCCTAAAAAGGTTTTTACAATATATTTTTTTTTAAAAGATCTACTTAATACTCCCCTCACAAGCCACAACTCATAATATGATAAAATTATACAACTTCCGCCGCTGACTCAAAAGGTTATTTTATTTATATTTCCCTATAGCACACCGCTTTGCCGCCTATTATATTCGGTCTCGTCTCCGTAAATAAGTCTAGCGTAGTACCTCTGTCTACATGCTCACGATCACACATTTTAAAGTCCAAAGTTCAACTTCAACCCTTCGCCCCTCTGCCTGGTCCATACACCCACATCCTCTTTTCTTCAGTCTTTTTCTGTGTGCGGTACGATCCACGTCAAAATGCCGAATAGATCGCGCAGTAAGCATCCTATTTAAAATTAAAGCAAAGCATTTTGAGCTGAGTAATACAAATTCATACGGAGCCCAGAAGCACTGCTTTTGCCGTGGTCCGCGATCCAGATCGACCTGACAACCGATAACGAGCAATATTATGCAGGCCCAAGTTCCAAGGCGTTCGCTGACAGATGATACCATTCGATTACCGTGATTTGATTTTGCATCGAAATCGGGTTGACCTGTAAGGTTATAGATATGTTTTTATATTTTTGTTAGTGATTTTTAGACTATACAGTTAAAGACAATGAGTATGGCGGTACCATACATAGGCAAACATTTGCCTACCCTACTGTAACTAGCATTGCAGGCCACTGCAACTGCTTCTCACTGGCCGACCTGGTCTATTGTTTTACTTTTAATAGTTTGCTTCTGTCGCCTGCGTCGGCATGGCATGTGGGATATGGTTCGCGGCTGATTTTTGTGGAGTTTTCTCGCGATCATGCTAGTGACTGCAAAAAAAAACTTTCATATTATCCCACGAGCCTCCACTAATTTGCATTTGTTCTGCATGATCTTAAGTTTCGCGATGTTGCCAAAAATTTTAGTTCCATGGTGACAAAATCTAAAATGATAGCGGCAACCTCACTTTCCTTTAAAATAATAGATGTAATGAACAAACCGGTTTTTATTTCTGTGAATCATCGTAGTATTTGTTTTTGCGATGCCGTGGTTAGTCGTCGGAATATTCGTATTTACTACGTATTTTGTGAAGTTTTGCGTTTTTTTAGTTTTTTGTAAAGGATTTTTCATTTTATTGTTATAAGTACTTAACAAAACGGTGCCTCAGTGTCATATTTAAAACATTCAAGTTTCAAGTGTAAAATATCATACGTAGGGCTCCCTCATAAAAGCGGAAAACAAACAAATTATACTTCTGACATGTCAACAAAAAATATTTTTTTAAAACCGACCAGAAAATATACACTTTTTGGACAATTTTTCGTCTAGAAAATAACCTTTTTCCGATCGCAAGACCGGAAAAGTGACGTTAGAGACCGGAATAGTAATTTACGTTACAAGACCGGAAAGTAGTGTTTTTCAGGTCGAGACAAGCACTTCCAGGGCGAGCCGTAGGCGAGTCCTGGAAGCTTGGAGAGACTTGGAAAACACTAATTTTCGGTTGCGTGACGTACAATATTTTTTTAAGACCGACACTTCGATATACTTACATTCAATTATTTCATATTATTTTTAAATGCGTCGTATGACTTCTCGTAACGAGCTTTTGATTTTACTGGCAATATATCGTAAGTCGCTTTCCTTGCTGCTTCCAAAATTTCTTCTGAAATCTCATTTTCCGTGTCGGATAATTCAAAATCTGAATTCATATTGTTAAATTTGCGAACTCGCGAAACAAAATTTGACATAAACAACAAATTAAAAACCAACGAACTGTCACTAGACAATACATCGAAATGTTGTTGTCATAGTAACGAAATCAAGGTAGCTTGTATTATCAAAGAGCGATTGGAAAAACTAAAAACAGGGACTTTTCCGGTCTTGCGATCGGTAAAAGGTTATTTTCTAGACGAAAAATTGTCCAGAAATTGTATATTTTCTGGTCGGTTTTAAAAAAAAGATTTTTCCGGACCCTGTTTTTTGTTTTTCTAATGCTTGTCTCGACCTAAAAAACACTACTTTCCGGTCTTGTAACGTAAATTACTATTCTCTTTCAAAAATTAAAGTGAAATTTGGCACACATTATATTTTTTCATTATATTTTTTTTACTTAAAATTCGACTAATTTCTTGTTTTATTTTCAGGTATGTAAACTTTGTCGTTGCAATTTCCACAACGTGGTATTTCCGGTAAGTTAGAGTGAAGTTTTTTTTTTCAAAAAATATACAACTCGCACTGTATGAGAGTGTAAGGCTGCTCGGGCGCCAATTCTGTAAGGCTGCTCGGGCGCCAATTCTGTAAGGCACTTTTTGGTGCGGTTACTTTTTGTAACGGCGGATAAAAATTGCTTTTTGAAACTGGCTAATAAAAATTATATTCTTGTACGGATTAGAAAATACTTTTTGTAAAGAATCTCTATTTTAATCTCAATTATCAACTTATCCCTCAGACGCGGAAGTTATTCAATTTCGGGTATTCGGCGGTCGGTAATTCGGCGGTAAATTCGGTCGGGTTTGAATTGAATAACTTCTAAAGCGTTCTGTGGGCGGAATTAAAGAGAATATACAAAAATGAACGGAGTTTTACTCGAGCACCACTGATTTTAATTTTTAGGGAAAATCAGAACCCCCGGAGCCCTGGGTAACCTTTAAACAGTTGGAGACAGAGTTCTATTAGCGCATACAGATAACAGTCATTCACGCCTCTAAGTTCCTATGGGAAATAAAACACACCTATGTCGGGAAATGTAAAATAATTTTATTTTTGTAACAACAGAAATTAATTACAAAGGTACAGGTTACAATATCACGTTACAAATACTTCCCTATAAGTAATAAAAAAAAATCAAAATTTGTCGGAAAATTGGCGGTAATTTACAGTTAAGCTTTTCGGTGGAACAAATTTCAAACAAACGGTATTAAAGTGGGTTTCATGCGACGGTGTTACATAAGACGAAGTCCGGTAATAATTTTAAGAACGGAAAACTTATAAGCGGGCGGTATGAAAATGGTATTACAGCGGCGGTTCTAACTACTGGTGAATGCGGTGATAATTATCGAGCAACTATAATCATGCATATAGGCAAATGAAAAATGATTAAAGCGTGGCGGTATTAAGCAAAAGCAAGCTCGGCAAACTATCGAATAAATCTAGTTCTAAATACGAATAAATGAAAATGATTGTAAGGCGGCGGAAAAATTTAGCAGGAAATAATTTTCAAATATATAAAAAAAATCAGTGTTGCTTACCACAGATAATAACGGTATTCGACGACGGCGGAAAAGAATAATAAAAAAAATGAGACGGCAAACGGTTCACTAGCTGAAAACTAAGCACTTTCAAAATCACTTTTGGTCGGCTGCAAAGCTGGATCGAGAAGGGCTCGTATTTTTGGTTCGATCTCGGATTTCAACTTTTTATCTCCCACCACGGAAATGGTCAAAGATCTGGGGATTTTAAGAACGGTGCGCGTTCGCTATCTTTTCGAATCGGTACCGGAGATAACGCTGAATTTACTTGTATCGGAATGCCATATATTGGTTTGCCAATTAAGACGGTTTCTGTGATAGCGGTAATTAATTAATTTCCCTGATTAAATTCAAAACCTTTTGTTACCAGCGGTTAGAAAAATATTCAATAAGTCGGTTGCCTGAAAGAAACAGAAAAATTAATTGAAAAACTACGGAGATAATTATTTTCTAATAATTCGGTGCTAAACCTGTTATCAATTCGGTAAAACTTAGGTAACTTCGTTACAAGAGGACTGGTAGATACATAGATAAGTATACATGCATTCCTTGTTTATTTGAGACCGATAATTTATTTTCATTTATTAACTTTTTGACGTGATCTATTTAGTAACAATGAAGGGGTTATTAAGGTTGAATTCTCAACTTATTCAATCTATTGCCAACCTATAACCTATTTCGCACGATTTTTTTGAGTTTATTATTTTAATAACTAACATTTAAAGAAAATCAATATCGTCGGTACATTATTTAGGTAGTATCTGATCTATTACAAAAATATCAATTTATTTCATTGCTAATTTTGGGAGAATTGTATAGTGAAAGAACAATGAGTGACAATGACATAATAATGTTAAAAAAAATCTTACCCGATATTTTTCGCTATACAATTCTCCTAAAATAAGTTATGAAATTCCTTGATATTTATTAAATATGTCAATTATTACCTAAAGAATATTAAGCCGATACTGATTTTCTTTAAATTTTGTATAAAAGCTAGAAAACATAAATAAATCTACGCGAAATAGGTTATAGGTTGGCAAGCATGTTGATACTCCCACCTTAAGGTGGGATTAACGACGCCATTTTCTATCGTCAATTCGATTTGCCTAACTATTGACGATTTGCATGCGCACTGCAGTGCTGTGTTGATCAGAGTAGTTATTTTTATGCTTTTGGCATACGAAGAAGAAAGACATACATATTCTGGAGCTGGTAGAGCAAGGCAGATGTTAGTCAGCCGGTCATAGTTTTGTTTACTTTCGTGTTTTGTGCAATTACGACCCCTTTCCTGTTAAAACAAACACATATTATCTAGAATTCTTATTATAGACGACATCTAGATAGACTATAGAAAATATCGTGTTATTAGTAAAAATTGTTGTTAACTTCAGTTTTGAAAATCGACGTGTTTACTTTCAAGGATTTTAAGGTAAATGTGGCAATTTTAGTGGTTTCAAAAAACTGTTTTTTTTAAGGTTCTTTCGAGTCTTTGCATTTATTTAAGAAGAAACACCGGCATACTATTCGTCAATGCCTCCCTGAACGTCCTTCCAAAAGTAGATACTAATAATTTTTTTTTCAATAATTGCAATGTTCCAAAAGTTACCCATCATGCATTCAAGCCATTTATAGGTCTTTTATACATGATTGACCTTGAGAATTGTGCCCTTAAGCAATTGTATAACAAAATCGCCAGTAAATGTCAATACCTGACACGGTTTTTATGACTCTGACATAAGGTATAACAGTTGATAAATTGGTCAATCGTTTTCTGAAGTTGACATTAACAAGATTATCAAAATATTTGCTGGTATCTTCATTAAAATAATTCAGAGCCGTATTATTTATTTTAGGAACATAAAAGATAATATTTGTTAAATAACTTTGGATGGACTGCATTCAAATTGTTAAACTTTTGCAAGTTTGGCTTACTAAATTATTTTTTAATTTTTTTATGAGATTAGTTACTAATACCGTTTTCAGCGTACCACTCCGTGAATAGGTACTCTGAGAGCGCACTATGACGTCATAGATCTGCCCGTAGCCTCGAAAGCGGTTGCCCTCGCTCGAGTGTAAATAGAACGTCGTATTTTGTGTATTACTGCGCATGCGCTGATTCTGCCTCCCTAAAAATGTCCAGATCGATGTAGAGCACTCGCTTATGGATTCAGAATAACCAAACGTTTAAATCGAACATGTTACTCCGAGTGAGATCACTATTTAGACAATCGAACTCACTAATATCGGGGAAAGCACTCTCAGAGCACCCGAATAAATCGTAGTAACATCTTTCTTTTTTTTTGCTAGCCGCCACGGATTATAATGGTATCCTTATTTCGATACTTAAATGGAAAAGAAGAGGAGACAGACTCGAGATTTACATGCAGGTAGATGATGGATGGTCGACTTTCAGCCCCAATTAATGCGATTGGCCGATTTGTGTTGTGACGTAGATCGCTGGTTTCGCGAGTGTTTATTACTTTATAATTTATTTAAAAAGTAAAACCGTAAAAAAAATTTTCTTCCTCTTTGCGAAAGGATAAATATCGAAATTTAGTGAATAAATTGAGCGAATATTTCATCATAACTTCTACGCGATTCCGTCAGTCAGACGCTTACACGGACGATACTCTACTTTACCTGAGCTTCTCCACAACAAACTACTTGGATGCGATCCACCAAATTAATTTCGACTTGGAAACCATTACTTCCCTATCTAATACTCATAATATTCAATTAAATTCGGGAAAATCCCAAATTTTGTGCTTTGCAAACAAAGGTAATCGTGACACTGTTAAAAATAATGTGAACATTTCTCTAAATGGCGTTCATCTTCCTTGTTGTGTACATTCAGCGAAAAATCTTGGTATTGTTTTGGATGAGGAGCTGCGCTTCAAAGATAACGTAAAAAATATTAATAAAAAAGCATTTTATTTCTTAAAATTAATTTACAATAATTGACATATCCTCGATCCAAAACTTATAAGACAGCCTAGCTCTGTCACACTACTCCTACTGCGACTTCATTTATATGCCTTGTTTACATGAAATTGAAAAGAATAGAATACAAGAATGCAAAATTCCTGCTGTAGACTGATTTACAACCCATAAAATAAAGTGCAAATGGCTTAATATGAGAAACAGATGTAATTTTCATCTAAGCAATTTTTCATAAAGCTCTTACCATGGATTACCTTTATGATTAACTTTTATATTATTTGGATGAATTAAAAATACAACTCACATATTTGCCCATTTAGTGCCTCAAGGAGACCATGCCTCAAAAAAACGTAAAAATAAGTTCGTTTCCAGAGACAACATTCACAATAGAAATATCAGAAACAAAAACAGTTTTACCATACCCCAATATAAAACATCATTATTTCAAAGAAGTTTCACTTATAATGCTATAAAATTTTATAACTCAATTTCAAACGAATTTAAGTTGTATAATATTAATAAGTTTAAGTTTAAGCTTGGTGCGTATCTGTTCAATAAGCAATAATACATTAATTTATTGTTTCACCACTCTCGCTGCCCGCGACCGCGCTTACGGGGACGGAATCGTTTCCCATTTTGTCGTTAATTTAGTTATACCATTGGTTTATAATAAATGTCATATTTATCAGACCAATACATCCGCTGCTATGCATTACGCTATTATTTATTTTTTTATATTAGTATATTTCGAGACGACTACATTCTCAGTTTAGTGGTTGAGTTGGAGTAGCCCTGTTAGCTAGACTTCGCCACTCTGAGTTTGGTCAATTTCTTGTTTTTTTCAGCTATGTACATATTATTCTCTGTTAATAAAAGTATTTATTATTATTATTATTATTATTATTATTATTTGACCGCCCTGAATTTGCATGGAAGCTCCACCCTGTAAATATCCAGACACAGGATCTTCGATAAAAAAATGATGGATTAAAGAAAATATAATTATGTTTTGTTTTACAGACTTGCCTGAGGGCCGGTGGTGTCATTAAAGTTATTACGAAACGTTTTTTAAAAATCTTTGTTCTCTTTAAAACCAAAAATCCTTGAAAGTTTTTTCTTATAATGAGAGAATCATCATCAACCGACGGATTAATGATTATCTATCTTATTGTTTGATTGTATTTATTATTAATGATATTAAATTAAAAACGTATTTACATGTTACGTTGTATCTACCTCATAATAAAATAGACGGTTAAACCTTCTTTTCCGTGCTTGCATGAACTTTGATTATAAATTGCAACGCTTTGGTATATTTTTTACTGACACTAATCCAGGAGCGTATTTAGGATTTGGTCTTGGAGGGCAGTGGCGGCTCGTGCCATTTTAGTGAAGTAGGGCCAGGTAAACCCTTAGCGCCGCAGGCAAAAAATTTTGGGTGCCACGCCCTTTTTTGTTAATAGTTCTTGCTTTTAAAGTAGGAAAAATAAGCAAAAAGGCACCTAATTTAATTTATGAATTTACAATCATATCTTGAATATACCTAAACACGATAACAAGTTGAAACACACAAGCAATGTCAGTGGTTTCATCTGCGATAAACGGAGAGTCCTTTATTTCTTTTATGACTTCATCATGATACACATCTAACATACAGTCCAGAAGTTCATTCTGTAGGGGTTTTGATGTTCCTTTAAATACTTTCGATTTTTCAATATGATCTTTAAGAGTTTTGTCTAATTCTGAGCTGAAATTTATTAATTCACGAAATATGCCCCTATTTTCCGACGTCTCTTTTTCGTCATGACCTCTTAAAGCCAACTCAAATGCACCACAAAACCGAACGCAGTTTATAATTTGGTTTAATATGTATCTGTTTTTATCAATTTGTTCGTTTTTCTTCATTATTTCATTGTGATATGCAGAATTTAATTGAGTTTTAATGTTAATTTTACCAAGCATACTGAAATTAAATATATTGTTTAAATGTACCTTCGATTTTTCATGTCTCTTCATTTTGTCCCAGAAATGGACCAAATCATATGTACCTTTTTGGGACCAAGTTTGCTTCCCACCAAATAAAACACACATAAAACAAAATAGTCTATTAGATTCATCACAACCGCACACCCAAGTATTTTTTCCATAAAGTTTCCTTTAAAAATCTAATAGTATTCATTACTTATGTATTTCTAAAATAAAAAGTTCGTTAACCCTACATTAAATCAGCCGCCGGCCGAACGAAAACAAATCGGGACGCGACGCGAACATCAGCTGTTTGAAACGTCTAACATCAAACGGTCAAACGAAGAGAGCCTGGCTACCCGTCGAGATTTTTGCCTGCTTGCATTCAAGGTCATTTTTCAAACGTTTTTTTATTAAGGTGATGGCGTTTCGTCACCTCCCGTGTGCCTCGTCGCGCTTAGCGCGGAAGCTACGTTACCGTTTTACGCATAATCGCTTCCTTTTAGATGGAAATTTGCACCCGACTGTGTTCCATTTTTAAATTATTTTGCTAATTGCTTTAAAAACGAGAATATTAATTTTAATAGGTTTTGGTAATTTGTAAAGGGCAGGACGCTAGACAGGAGGGCAGGTAGTGCCATGGCACTGTGGCTCTACCCCACGAGCCGCCACTGTTGGAGGGGGCGCAAGCAAATCCTAAATTATAATTTGTTGCCATGTCAGCAATAATTTTTCACGTTAATAAAAAATGTACTATTAGAAGTGGAACCCTTTATCCCAACCAATTACAAACAATTATTTTTTATCACATTCGTCTACTGACTCCTCCTACGAAACTAGAAATGCCCTTGTCCTTGTTCTATACACCATCTTTCCACTACACCTCTTCTTATCAAGCTCAACCCTCACTAAGAGTCTTAGCACCATAGCGAAGTACGAGATGATTTCTATACAATTATTATTTTCAAATCATTAACGCAAACGTCTCTAGCAGGGGGGGGGGGGGGGGGGAGGGGGCGCCCCCTAAATCCGCCGCTGCACTAATCACCACAATAACAATGTCATCATAAACGATCAAATGGCTATAAAAACTGCTAAATCCCATTATTGTACCGTGCGAGCATAAATTATTTACATCAAAGAGGGCCTTGCATCTAAGGACGTAATGCTTAGCCGTGGAGCTTAATACCTGTTGGGTGTCAGTAACTACCTGAATTAACAATCAATCAGTTATTCCGTCATCTTTGACAGTCGTTACAAGTAATTTGATTCATCGCTAATTTTTCGAATCTCTTGAACAATTCACACAATGGGCTTTACGGAACAGCACAAAACATTCATGGTTGAAGCGTATTTTCGAAACGGGGTTAGAGTAAATGGTGAGTGGCAATACAATCCGGGTTTGTGCATGGACGATTTTCACGAACATTTTCCTCACGTTGCTTATATTGCTGGGGATTTTTATCCTTGCCTGAAAAGAACCGTGGCTGTGTTTAGGGAAACAGGTTCTATACAACCCAAAAAAGGAGCAGGAAGACCATCTGTAAGAACAGAAGAACTTGTTGCAAACATTCGTGAAATAATGCAAAATACACCAACAAATTGTATAAGACGCCTGTCCCAAGAAGTGGGATGATCTTATGGAACATGCAGGACTATTCTTAAGAAGCAGCTAAATTTATTTCCTTATAAAGTGCAAGTATTCCAAGAAATATAAGCCGCAGATTTTGAAAGACGCAGGAATTACTCTCAATGGTTTATCCAAAATTTATTGGAAAGAAATGATTTATTAGACCTGGGGGTTCCACCTCTCCGGTTGTGTGAATTCTCAGAATACACGCATGCGAAGTAGTAAAAATCCCCATTTTTTTTGTAGAGTCCACATTGCACCTTCAAAAAATTGGTGTCTGGTTAGCTGTTTCCCGAAGAAGAATTGTTGGTCCTATTATTTTCCATGACACAGTTACAGCACAGCGGTATAGAGACAATATTTTGAATCCATTTGTGGAGCAGTTCTTGACGACGAACTACGTTTTAGATATTTTCAACGGGACGGTGCAACCGCCCAAACAGCCGCCGAAACTATTAACTACTTACGCAATTTTTTCGACGACAGATTGATCAGTTTTCGATCAGACATTGAATTCCCACCTTGATCACCTTGTTTAACGGTTATGGATTACTTCGCTTTTCCTCATTTAAAAAACACTATGTTTAAAACACCAGTTGCAAAATTAGAACAATTACAAGAAAGGATTATCCAAAAATGTGGCAACATCAGAATGTCTCCAGAGATGCTGGTCAACACTTTCGAAAATATGAAGAGACATGTGAATTTATGCTTGGAGCATGGCGGTGGCCAATTTCAGCAATTTATGTAATTATTTTTCTTTTTCTTTCTGTATATTCTTACTGTGTTAATTTTGTAAACAACAAAAACAAATTTGTATTTATCTACTTATTTTATTACTCATTAGTTTGGCATATCATGTCATAATATGATTTTGACCAAATTTTAATCTAGATTTGGTTAGATTGGATTAGATATATCGTATATCGTTATAATTGTGATCTAAACCAAGCCCCACGTTTTTTAATCCAAGCCCTCTTTGATGCAAATACTTTTTGCTCGCACGGTAATTGCTCATTGCAGGCAATGCCAGTAATTAGTTAGTTTTAAATTTGTTATCATATTTGTATAATTTGGTATAAGAAAAAAAATTTGGTCCTGTGGGTTTTTGTACTGTCACTGGGATAATGCATCATGATTACAGCACCACTAGCCAAAACAACCAAAGTTACATTTATGACAACCGCTACCAACATTAAGTTTTTCACTGGGAACTAGTTACTGTAGCTTATTCTTCTTCGATTTATTATTTATTGTTTCCTGGGAGTTCTGCGCCCATAAACAAAAAAGTAAATATTATCGCTATCTAGGCTACGGCATCAATAATATTGACAACGCAGTGCCAATTTTTTTTCGTACTTTACAACACACATTATTATGAATGTACCAATAACCAGCCAGCAGATCCGGGACCTACTTTTGGGACCAACATTTAATTTCGCATCGAGTTCAAATCTAAAGAGTGAACGTGTTGGGGATTAGATTTATTTTAAAGTCAACCTTTAGACGCGTTTACTGAGACGCGATTCTTGGCTACCCCAGCCTTTAAACTTTACTTGACATATTTATCTGAATTAGGCACTAGCTACTACGTCACAAATCACATAACCTCATTTTCGACAAGGGGACAAACAAACGATTTTTACAGTTATTTAGGCACTATTTTAATTGATTTAATCAGCAACATCATACTAAATTATTTTTATTAAATAGTTTCTTGTTTTAGACGTGTTAAAGTATCCCTGAAGATAACAAAGAAGGTTCAAAGTGGTTTGAAAGTGTTAAAATAATCGTGTAATATTCAGCCTAATGAATAAAAATGTAGCAATTATTGCTTTTTCTTATAAAATCGAAGTAATTTCTTGAAAGCCGATGAATAAAAACTAAAGTAATTGCTTTTGCGTCCAGCAATTGCTTAAAAGTGCAGGAATCGCTTCTAGTCAATACTTTTTCTTAAAAATAGAAGCGATTGCTATCGTTTGCTTAAAATGTGATGAATTAACGAAGAAATTGCTTTTTCTAGTGTAGCGATTGCTTTCAACTTTTTAAGGTAGGTCGACCCCTGCATCATTTGCTTGGTAGCAGTCAACTTTACTTCTCCACGGCATTCACGTGCGTTGCTCTTAATTTGTATCATCAATTATATCTGAATATATGAACGTCCGTAAAAGAAAAATCTACAGTGTACGTAAAAATTGCATATATGATGATTTCAGAAACTTACATCGATTTGACTGCGAAACTGTTGAGTGGTTGGCAAATTATTTTTTGACTGATACTGGTAAAAGGCGAGGGGGTGCACTGTCGCCTTTAAATAAGATTAAAGTCTTTCTGCGGAAATTGTCGGATTCGGGATTTCAAAATTCTGTAGGTGAACAACTCGGTGTTCACCAAACTCCAAACTACTGTCTGTAAGACATACACTTCTGTAATGGATGCAGTTTTGGAGAAGGCCAATAGTTTTATTAAATTTCCTACAAGTGCTGAAGCTGTTGTGGAAGCTAAACGGTTGTGGTAAGAGAGATTTATTATGTTCCTTCAATTTGTGAACGAATATCAATTGCGTGTCTTTAATTTCTTCATCACTTTCCTCATTTTCACTGAAATCTGCCATATCACAAATATAAGTTTCCTATTTTCCACAAAAACCTTACAGATTACTATTGTATTAAATAAATAGACCAACGTTGTTGTATTTACGTCAACTCTTTTGCAAATTAGGCACCAAACTGAACATTAAATCTATAATCTGAACAAGTAGATAAACCACGTCTGAACTTGTGTTGAATAAGCATTTGCTACAGAGGTGTAAGAAAAACAGCGATTGCTTCAAAATTTTATTCATATCCAGATCTAGCAATTCCTTTTACTTATAGCATTTGCTAGTCAAGTAATTGATTCAAGTAATTGCTTAATTTTTATTCACTAGGCTCATTAAGCTTAAAAGTTAAGTGTGGACTCCTAGAAGTTGCAAGTTGGTGTTTTTTTTGTATGTTTTTTGATGTTATATTAGTGTTAAAACGTACCTACTTTTTCTAGTTTGTTACAGATTGTGAAGTGTGGACTGAAAGCAAGGTTACTGTAGTTCTTTTTCTACTTTTTTAGTTGATTTCCAGAATAGTGGAATTTTGTCCGGTTCCGGAAACCGCTCAAATAATTTATATAATTGAAACTTAAATCACAGGAGTAACAATCTGTTAGTACTAAAGCTAGAGTTTCTTCTTTAATTTTTGCTGTAACATGTTCTAGAGTTAACCCAGCGCGTGAGATTCTTTCATGTACAAAAGTTTAGTGAATTTAATGGCTTATTTTTTACATAAGTTTTTATTTTAAAATCTTCATCAGGTTCTTTCTATCTCCAAGGCACAACAAACAAGACAACAGCAATAGTAAACCCAAACATTACTGAAATGTTTACGTCGATTTCTACAGTGTTATTTTTTTGTTCTAGTCGAGTATATTTCCTTTATATCACTATTATATATTATTAAATCCGAAGTCTTATATAAGACGTAGTAGATTATGCCGATTCTCTTAGGAAAGCAAAATTATAAATTAATTTTCTACATCTGCGACTTCTGAAATGTTCTTACCTTTTCTTATTTGTTTTAAAAATCTTACAAAAATTATTGTTTCTTTTGATACGTCCGATATAGCACCTTTAAAAAAACTCCATAAAATTCTCTCAGTTCGATAGAGGTCTTTTGAGTTTCCTTTGAGTCTTCAGTGTTTGATTATCTCTGAAGGTCGTCACTGGCCCGATAAAGTTCACAACTTTTTTCTCTTCAAAATTTTCATTCTCGCTTTCATCATTCTCATATTCTGACTTGGGACAAGAATCTGGATTATATATTATTTTGTTTTCTTTTACTCCTTATTGAATATATTCTTTTAACTTGTTTAGCATAATTTTTTGACGATTTTTGCTTACAGTTACTTTCACGAATCGTTCGTTTTCGGAAACCATTGCATTTTCATCCTTGGAAAAATCTTCGCAAAACTCCTTAATAGCCAAACCGTCACCAACTCCTAAAAGTGAAATATTCCCCATCGGTCTACCCCTCAACCGTAATTTATGACAAAAATCCGATGGAGCAGCAAGTTATAGAATTAAACGTAATTATAATTGACTCGACCGTTTTGGCTGGTCCATAGCGATTCTTGTCCTCAATCACTTCTTCCTAATCATAACATCTTTACAGATGTGATGTGACCCATATTAACGAGGTTCAATGTTTTGTATGGCTTTCTTGACTGCATCTCGCCATTTATCTCGACTAGATGACATGTGAGCCGCTTGCGGGAGAATAGCATCTAATAATTTTTTAGTTACATCCACCCATCTATTTGGTGATCGGCCACGCCTTCTGTTTCCTTCAGGTTTTCCCTGTACAATAAGCCTCTCCATATGCTCACTCCGATTGATGTGTCCGAAAAATGTAAGAATTCGGGAGTACACGATACTGGACAAACGTTTTGACGGACGTATTTCTTGTAGAACCGAAGCATTTGTTCTATGTGCGGTCCAGGACACTCTCAACATTCGTCGCCACGCCCACATCTCAAATGCGTCAATCCGACGACGATCTAGTTCTTTGACAGTCCAAGATTCTGAAGCATATAGAAAGACCGAAAAGACCAAGGTACTTACTAGATTGATTTTAGTTTGTTTTGTGATATTCCGATCCCTCCATACTTTATTTAATTGTGCCATTGCTGTCCTAGCAAGCTGAATACGCCGTCTTATTTCGCCATCACATCCCCCGGTATTTTCTGTTAGGGCTCCAAGATAGACAAAACTGTTGACAACTTCACAGTGTCCAATAGTCCCAGTTTCAGGGTAGTTGTTATTTTCTCTATCAATGATCATAATTTTGGTTATATTCGGTCTCGTCTCCGTAAATAAGTCTAGCGTAGTACCTCTGTCTACATGCTCACGATCACACATTTTAAAGTCCAAAGTTCAACTTCAACCCTTCGCCCCTCTGCCTGGTCCATACACCCTCATCCTCTTTTCTTCAGTCTTTTTCTGTGTGCGGTACGATCCACGTCAAAATGCCGAATAGATCGCGCAAAAGATATCGTTCTCGCTCTCGCTCGGAGGAACGTAGTGTATTAAAATTGCTCAAGCGGATGGATAATCGATTAAAACTTTTAGAAAATAAGACGTCGCGGAAGAAAAGAGTTTTAGTGACAAGTTCGGACGACGAAAATGAATCAGAATATGGGAGAGTGGTGGATAATTCGTATTATTCACAAAGTTCGGACGAAGAAATCAGAAGCATTGTAAATGCTGACAATCAAGGTAAATAAAAATTATAAATAAGGTGGAACAGCCCTTGGGGTAATTTGATAGGTTTCTAGCTTGGTGTGAAAGTATTGTTGGTGAATACTTATTACCTAGACCTAGTGAATATTACAGAGTTCGGTGGTGGTTACTCTAGCTTGGCGTAAAAGTATTATTGGTGAATACTTATTACCTAGGTTTCTAGCTTGGTGTAAAAGTATTATTGGTGAATACTTATTACCTAGATTTCTAGCTTGGTGTGAAAGTATTGTTGGTGAATACTTATTACCTAGACCTAGTTTTTTCTCACATACAACATGACAAATAGTAAAAGCCTCATAAGGGTACGCTGGTGGTTACCTTTATTGATTGGTTTGTTTCCTAGCTTGACCTAATAAAGACGGACATACCCATTAGGCATTGTTTATCGCAATAGGTGTTTAAAGGGCATATTTTTCTTATAGGGCTGGTTCATAATAGTGGTCCGAGTACATCATTTGAGAAGGACGCCGACAATACTCTGCCAAAACCTTTGGATGAAGGGTTACTGGCAATCTTGGGGGAGGATGTGAATCGGAAAAGTGTCCTGGGACATCCTCTTCAGCCGGAAATCGTCGAAAGATGGCAACACATTGCCGAAAACGGTCTTGAGGAACCAGTCCTTAAACAATTAATGGAGAAGTACCCTCCTCCACAAAATGGGTCCTTATTGGGACCACCACAATTAAACATGATGGTGAAGCAGGCCATTCACGAATCAGTGGAGCGCCGGGATGAAAAATTGGCAAAAATACAGTCGAGGTTAGCTGCCAGTTTGTCGGCGGTGGGTCATGTTATGACAAAAATATTAGAAAAGAAAGGAGGGGGGGAAGGAGACGTCAAATATTTCATAGAGACCCTAAATGATGCGGGACGTTTAATAATTGACGTTATTCACTCCGAGTCCATATCAAGGAGAGAACTAGTTTCTTATGATTTAAATAAAAATTGGAGAAGCACCTTAACTGAATCTCCCTTAGATAACTGGCTTTTTGGTGAGGATTTAGAAGGGAGGTTAAAGGCTGCCAAAGAACTTCAAGTTTCATCAAGTCAGCTGAAAACTCTCAAAAATCCAGGAAAAAAGGTTTTGAATACGTCCAGGTCACGGTCATTGCCGCATTTAAACTTCAAGAGCCTGCCTCGACCTCAACAAGGGGTGAGCCAAGGCAGGCGCAATGTTCGAGAAACTCCCCACAACCGTCAACGTCAAGGGCAAACCTGGGATCGAAATCAATTCCTCGCCTTGAAGCCGCAGTCACAGAGCAAGGAGAGGGGCAACAAGAGATTTCGTCGATATTGATGGTGAGTCAATATGGGGGACGGTTAAAATATTTTATTAATCGCTGGAGGACATATACTAGGAATAAACGTATTTTAGCATGGTTGCAAGGTTTTAAAATTCCATTTTTAGTTAGACCATTGCAAAACAAATATCTAGGAAAACTCAAATGGTCAGTGCAAGAGCAAAAAGTAATTGAGGATAGTATTCAGAAATTACTTAGTATTGGGGCTATTTCTGAAGCTTTGCCATGTGAAAGCCAGTTTGTTTCCGACATATTTGTTCTTCCTAAAGCGGATGGTTCAAGTCGCTTAATCTTAAACCTTAAAAAATTTAACGAATATGTTAGTACAAGTCATTTTAAATTGGAAGGTTATAAAATAGCGTCAGCCCTAATAAGACCTCACTCTTTTATGTGTAAATTAGACTTAAAAGACGCGTATTTTATGGTTCCAATTCACGAAGACTATCGGAAATACCTTAGATTTTACTTTAGAAACAGGCTTTATCAATACAATTGTCTTTGTTTTGGTCTAAACTGCGCGCCTATGGTTTTTACTAAATTGTTGAAGCCGGTTGTCTCCTTTTTGAGAGAAAAAGGTCATGTCTCTATTGTTTATTTAGACGATTTTTTATTAATAGGCGATTCTTATGATAAGTGTTTATCTAATGTCTTAGAAACTGTTAAATTACTCGAATATCTGGGGTTTGTAGTAAACTATAAAAAGAGTATGTTAACTCCTCAAAAGAGTTGTACTTTTTTGGGATTTCAGTTTAACTCGATAGACATGACTATTTCTCTCCAGGAGGAAAAAATTAATAGAATATTGTTACAATTAAGACGTTTTTTAAACTGGAAAAAATGTACTATAAGAGAGTTCGCAAGGTTAACAGGAAAGTTGGTATCTATATGCCCAGCCATTAAGTATGGATATTTATACACCAAATTGTTCGAAAGAGAAAAATTTTTAGCGTTAAAAGATAAAAGAGGTCATTATGACGGGTCTATGATAATTTCTAAAGAACTGCAGGTTGACATTTATTGGTGGATTCAAAACGTGCCTATTAGCAGGAACTTGTTATCATATAATAAATACTGTATGGAAATATTTTCTGACGCGTCTGATATCGGCTGGGGTGTTTATTGCAATGGGATAAGCTCTCAGGGTTTTTGGACGGATAAGGAAAAAGAGGATCACATAAATTTTCGGGAGTTAAAAGCCGTCTATTTTGGCCTAAAATGTTTTGCTAAGGACTTGGTTACTGTTTCTATTTTATGCAGAGTGGACAATACTACTGCATTGGCATACATAAATCGCATGGGAAGTGTCCAATTCCCCAAGTTAAACAGCCTCGCTTGAACAATTTGGCAATGGTGTGAACAACGAAAATTGTATATTGTAGCTTCATATATTAAATCTAAGGAGAATAAGGAAGCTGACACAGCTTCGCGTAAATTTAAAATTGAGACGGAATGGAGTTTAGCTAGTTGGGCATTTGCTAAATTAGTTACCAAGTATGATTTCCCGGAAATAGACTTATTTGCTTCGCGTATAAACACTAAATGCAAAAAATACATATCATGGCAAAGGGACCCGGATGCGTACACTGTTGACGCCTTTACGGTAGATTGGAAAGAATTTTATTTTTATGCTTTTCCTCCCTTTTCAATAATTCCGAAAACTCTCCAAAAAATTATTTCCGATCAGGCGGAAGGTATTATGGTTGTACCCAACTGGGTTTCACAACCATGGTATCCGGTTTTTAGATCACTCTTATTAGACGAGCCGATTATTTTTTCTCCTAATAAATATCTACTCTCTTTTAGCAAAACTCCTCATCCCCTAGCCAACGAGCTTTCTCTGATGGGAGGTCGGTTATCCGGCAAGCCTTGCTCTTAGGGGACGTTCCAAAAGAAGCGCTGGAAATTTGTATGTCGAGTATAACAAGTAGCACCATGAAACAGTATAACTCAGGCCTTAAATTATGGTGGGAATTTTGTGAGGCTAGGAAATTAAATCCATTTTTAATTTCGGTGTCGAACGTTTTAACATTTTTGACCCAGTTTTTTAATAAAGGATCTTCTTATAGCGCGTTAAGTTCCTATAGAGCGGCTATAGCACAGATAGCGGGTCCGGATTTGTCACAGGATTTTCGGATGCAAAAGTTTTTTAAAGGTATATATAGTTTGAGACCAAGTAAACCTAAGTATGATAATACCTGGGACCCCGCAATAGTGCTTAACTATTTAAAATTAAAAAATAATTCTGACATAACCCTAGAAGTGCTTACACATAAATTAGTGACATTACTAGCATTGGCTTCGGGGCAACGTTTACAAACACTATCACTTATTGACATACGAGATATTTGTCGGAAAGTTGAGGAGATAAACATAAAAATTGGGGCAAGAATAAAAACATCCGGTAGAAACAAGCTACAACCATTTTTACGCCTGCCTTACCTTAAAGATGACACCAATTTATGTGTAGCTAGCACTTTAGTAGAATACTTAAATCGAACGTTAACTCTCAGAGGGAGCATAACTTCCCTTTTTATAACGACCAAGAAACCTCATAAGAAGGCATCCACTCAAACTTTGGGACGCTGGATTAAAAATATCCTTGTTAAAAGTGGGATTGATACAGGGCAATTCACTGCTCATAGTACACGGCATGCCGCGACCTCAGCAGCTGCCAGGAAAGGACTAAATTTTGATACAATCAGGCTCGCGGTAGGGTGGTCTAAAAACTCTAAAATGTTCGCCACTGTATACAATAGACCATTGATAAATAGTGAAAAAACTTTTGCCGAGACTATCCTTAGTTTATAAAATATAAATTACATTAAATTTATTATATTTTCTTTTGTCTTAGAGTAGGTAGAATAGGTCTTTTACTATTATAGGACTTAATAATTATTAATGTGTTCTGGCGGTGAGCCGAATTTTATTTTTATAATACACTCGTTCCATGGAAAAACGTATGTTGTTGTTATTGCTTTAAAAATCTACGCTAGACTTATTTACGGAGACGAGACCGAATATAATCACAAGATTAAACGAACTTACCTGAAGTGAAGTTCAATCTTGATTATATGAAGGTCTCGTCGAAGTAAATAAGTTCCCTCCCACCCTAACCCCGCTCTACAACAACATAATTCATAGCTTTAAATTGACTGAAGAAAAGAGGATGAGGGTGTATGGACCAGGCAGAGGGGCGAAGGGTTGAAGTTGAACTTTGGACTTTAAAATGTGTGATCGTGAGCATGTAGACAGAGGTACTACGCTAGACTTATTTACTTCGACGAGACCTTCATATAATCAAGATTGAACTTCACTTCAGGTAAGTTCGTTTAATCTTGTGATTTTATTATAATTTATATTTAGTCCGTAAAGAGCACTGACATCTTCAAGTCTCTTCAGGAGTTCCAGAATTTCTCTCTGGGAGGCAGCTATCAAGGTCGTATCATCGGCAAACCTTAAGTTAGGTAGTTTTGTGCCGCCAATATTTACTCCACCATGCCAATCCTCTAGAACCTGCCTCATAATAATTTCGCTATAGATATTCAAAAGAAGCGGCGAGAGAACACACCCCTGTCTCACACCGTTACATGTGGCACCTTCGTCAGACAAGCATTTATCAACCCTAACCCGTCCAGAATTTTTATCATATAATTGTTGTATGAGATACACTAGATGGTCTGGGACACCCATTGACAGCAGAGTAGACCAGAGCTTTTCCCATTGTATATTATCAAAAGCTTTGCTATAATCGACAAAATATAAATACACAGGAGTGTAGACTCTCTCGACTTCTCAATGATTTGTCTAATCACTCAATCACAGTTAACGTTTAATCCTGATAGTCGTAATGGTGCATTAATACTGGCCGAATTAAGAACGTCGAACGTCTTCTTTTTTGTACTTAGTAGGGTGCCCAGCTTTTTTAAAAAGCGCTTCCCTGTACAACCCTACTTTTATGCTTTACTATAAGATCATTTTTTCTAACGTTCGTCGTTTAAGAAATACTTTTTTTATTGATTCTTAATATAATTATTCGTTGAAAGTTGTACTTTAGTCTTTAATTAACTGTTTTGTCATAATTTATGCACACTCATGCCGTGATACCAGCTTTAAAATTTGAAAATTTACTGCATATATGGCATGTTATGTTAAATTTAATTGGTTGAGATTACCACAAGTTTATTCATATTTACAATTTATTCTCGAAACGAAAATCTGAAACCAACTTTAAAAGTAGGTTTATTTTGTATTAATGTGATCATATTTGTAAAAGTCAGTGAAAACATCCAGTATATTATGTTTATTGTTAAATTTTAATAATTTAATAAATTTTCCCATATTGAATTGAATAATTAAAAAGAGTCGTTAATTGTAACAGCCACTAACCAATAAAGATCTCTCTTCTCATACTCCATTGACAATGGCCCGCAAGGGCCGAAACACGTGTCAAGAAACTGATTAAATTTGTGAAACATAAGAAGTAATTATTATTTTTTCTTCCTGTGCAATGAAACAACAGTTTCACCAAGCACGTAGCCCAACACAAATTAATTACATATATCATAAATTTTGAAGAAGTAGTCCATACTGCAAGTGGAGTTAAATGATACAGAAAAAGAAAAGCACGAAGTCTTTCTCCACAATCTTTATTCATCGAAAAACTAGGCGAACCTAGTATCCCATCGACATGTTTCGAGTGTAGAAACACTCATCATCAGGAAACAAAGTGAAAAGTAAAATGCTGATGTTTTTAGCAAAAGAGAAAATAATGGTGAGATTGAGCCGTAATGGAGCTTTTAATGGTGTACAAGAGATGTAAAATTGAAACCTTCTGATTTTTCAATTTTACATCTCTTGTACACCATTAAAAGCTCCATTACGGCTCAATCTCACCATTATTTTCTCTTTTGCTAAAAAATCAGCATTTTACTTTTCACTTTGTTTCCTGATGATGAGTGTTTCTACACTCGAAACATGTCGATGTGATACTAGGTTCGCCTAGTTTTTCGATGAATAACGATTGTGGAGAAAGACTTCGTGCTTTTCTTTTTCTATATATCATAAAGTTTACAATAAAGTAATTCCCTTTACTTGGCCTGCTAATTTTATTTATAATTAAAAAATTGCAGGAATTTCTTTTTAAATAACTAATACAATCCGTTTAATTTATTATCCTGATTAAAATTTTTTTAACATTAAAATTTATTTAAGCAGACGGTGCTAAAATATTTTAATAATTAATTTCAAAAATTTTATTATAATTTGCATATTATGGATTTACACAAATTTTTAATGTTAGCAAAAAATACTTTTGCATTTTAAAACTGTTCAAATTTCAGTTCATTTATGTAAATTTTTTTAAATAATAGACCAACATTAACAGAACAACTTTTAGAAAACTATTTCTCCATCTATAAATCAGATTCCCTAGGAAGTTGAGTTGTTTTTTCAAAGGCCCACAGAAGTCCCATGCGGAATTAAAAAATTAATTTATTTAAAACATAATCCGGTATAAATGTATTTTCTTGTCTGTGTTAAATAATAAATGAAAAATGTTCTTTGACGTGCAGACACTTTTTTAAAATTGAAAATGTTTTTTGCCGCCGCCGCGCCGCCGCCGGTTCGATTTCCAATACAACATTGTTCATTTACATTATCATTTGTTAATTTGGGCCTGGTTGCATTTATTTTCTTATTCAATTACAAACCTTTACCAAGAACAATATTTTAACAGCAACGGGAAACAGTGTTTCCAAACTTTTTTTTTTACCAACCAACGATAGATAGATATTTTAACACCGAAAATTACCTAATGTTTTTTTCGTAAAAGGTGCCTACAAAAATTAAGTAGGGTAAGGTTGATTAAATCGTTTTTTCTTACAAACTGGTGAAAGAAATATATATTTTTTAGTTTAAAATGATAGATCGGTCTTTTGGACACATAACTGCAATTTAAAAAATATTATTTACCTATTTTTTAAGAAACAGTAATTTCTGTAATAGGCTGCACGATTTGAGAAACTGGTTGCGTAAATCGTTCTAGTGGGTTCCTTAAGGTGGGATTAACGACGCCATTTTCTAGCTTTTAACTGTCGATTCGATTTGCCTAACTATTGACGATTCGCATGCGCACTGCAGTGTTGTGTTGATCAGAGTAGTTGTTTTTATGCTGTTGGCATACGAAGAAGAAAGACAGACATATTCTGGAGCTGGTACGGCAAGGCAGATGTTAGTCAGCCAGTCACAGTTTTTGTTTACGTTCGTGTTTTGTGCAATTACGAGAACTACAGTACTGATTTTTAGTGGTAAGTATATGCTTCATTAACCGTAGCAAGCAAATATTATCAAGTTTTATTACAACTGCCAGTCGGAATTAATACAGTATATAAAACCAGATAACACCCCCAATAGAACTTGATAATTACTGTGCGTATTTAAAGCGATAAGGGCTGTAAACAAACCATTCTATGGTGGTAATTAGTGTTGGGAAAAATCGACTTATTTTAATAATCGACTACCGAGTATTCGAGTGATTTAAAAAACCGAATGATAATCGATTTTTTTTTCACTCAAATTCTAATATTAATTATTAATATTGGCGGTTCATCGTTCATGTTGATATACAGCATTTGTATTGGAAATAACTGACTCGGTGTTGTTAATCGATTGATTTTTTGCGGATTATTAAATGTGGCGGAGATATTTGTGGATTTTTTGGCATGGTTCCCAGTTCCCAGATCTTACAATTTAACTACTTGACCTTGAGATGTCACGATATTCCGATATTGCATAACTCATGCATGATATTTATGAATACTGAATACTCACCGCTAAACATTAAGTTTTCAGTAGACGCCGACGATTTAAATCTAAATAAAAAAATCCTATTATCCTACGCAGGCAACCCGTAATGCAGTATTTAAATCCAAATAATAAATCATATTATCTTACACAGGAAGGTAACCCGTAATGCAGTATTTAATTAGAATTATATCGCCAATAATAACCGAAACCACTCGGTGTAGCCGCTCGCTAGGAGATGGCTCTGGCCGCAGTGAGTGATTGACAGGCGGGCGGCGGGCAGCAACTTTGGAGACGCGTTGGAAAATAAAATAGTATATTAAAGTACACGTTTCATAAGAAGCGGTTTTAGCGCACGCGTCTATTTTAAAAAACGAGCCACGAAGTGGCGAGTTTTTTAATTGACACGTGCGCTAAAACGCCTTATGAACCACGTGCTTTATACTATTTTTTTTATTTGTAGTTTTTTCAATAAAAAATACATATTTAAAAAGAAAATAAATCCTTTAAATTTTTATGTCTAAATTTTATGTTGGTAATACTATTTTTTATCATAGTAACCTCTGGACAACAAAAAATATTTTGCGAACTGTAATTTTTTGATTTATTGACCCATTTTCACCACGAGATTCTAAAGTTATTTTAGCGATATGAGATTTGAAATTGGACGGAATACGTTGTGTGATCCTTGTACATTCGGTACATATACAGAGCGTTCGGAAATTCGGGCGATTTTGCTAATTTTTTTTGAATTTCAAAAGACGTGATTTTACGTCAATTTTTCAATTTCAATGTTACCAACATAAAATAAAGAAAAAACGCGTATCGAAATAGCTTCATTATGAACTTCATTTCAAGTTCATAATGAACTTATTATGAACGTCAAATAGAAAAACCATATTATGTTCGTCACTCGAATTATTTCCGAAGGTAATCGAATTATTCAAGTGATTGAAAACACCTAATGTTAGGTTATTTTTCACTCTAGTGATCCCATCACTAGTGGTAATAACTCCTATTTCCTATTGGCTAAATTACCGTGATATTATCACTATACAACGGTCTAGTAATTTTCGTTGTCTTACAGTAGGAAAGCGCGTTGCTGTCACATATAGAAGAAAGAGTAGGTATGTGAATTCTTATAAAGAATAGAAGGCTATTTTCTCAGTGTAGAACTGTGTTTCTTTTGTTGCAGATCACAATGTTTCGGTTAGTTTCTGCTTATGAATCGTCTCAATTAAGAATTATTGTTTCTTATAAAAAAAAAATAGGTCACAAAAAATACTGTATTAAAAAAAAACTGTATTAAAATTAATGGAAATTGAACTAAAATTACGGGTATCTAGGTACAACTGCTGAAGAGGGTGCAACGTAGTAAGCGGTATTTTTGGCGTTGCATATTAATTACATTTAATTTAAATCGACATTTTTATTGATCCTTATTTACGAGCATCTTACACAATCAACAGGATATGGTTTGTAATATAATTAAGAACATTTCTTGAAATTATACTCATTAAATTCGTTTTAAGTACCTAAACATAATCAACATCAGCTTGTTACAATTTATAATGTAAAAGTGAAACAGCTCAAATAAGTATAATTTTTGTAAATAGTTTTGCCTAAAGACTAAAATAATGAAAGGGAATATGTTCTGTTTAACCAGTTTATTAAATTGTTAATGTTCTAAATTGATCAATCTCAATATTATAGCTATTGAGATATTGTGATTTTTAACTGTAAATAAAAAATTACGACACTATTTCCTAAACTTGGGTATTCGTTTGAATATAACCATTATGTAAAAGATAATCTATCAAATAATGATCTGTGAAACTTTTTCCCAATTTTTAAATTCGTCCGAAAATAATCCCATAAAGTAATTAAACAAAAAAAATATTGAATGTTTCATTGCTTATTTTAGATTTTTTCCTCTTCTTTCGATGTCAGGACCAATGATCTGGTACCTATAGATGAAACAATAACAAATGAACCTATTGACAAAATCGTATTCCATTCCAAAGTAAATCATGCAAATTGGGCCCCTCCACTTTGTTTGTCAACCTTACGCTGTTAAAAGTATTAAATGGATATTTAAATCTTTGTCTAAAACCTTATAAAACGTCTGTGTGGCAACGCAGCAGTACGATATCCGCCTCCAAAGATGTGACTACCACGATATTAGTTTGAGGCCATGATGACGTTGTTTCGTTCGTTTCCGTTTAGGGATATTAAAATAATTATTTTACGAATAGAATTAAGACCTAATACAACGATGCATCGACAAATATCAACTGGCCTCGATGCATCGCTTAAAAGCCATATATCGCATTAAAAATATCGATATTTTCCATGCATATCGAACATCCCTATTTCCGTTTGGTGTTTCTTTGACAGCAGTTTGAAATTTTCTTTAGTTTATCGGTTTTGTGTAATAATTGCTGTGTTTTTAGTGTTTTGTGATATTTTTTGGAGACTAATTAAGATAAGGGAAAGAAAGAAAAAACTTAGTCTTTCTCCACAATATTTAATAGAATAAAAATTCTCTACGGGTCTCTTCATGTTTTGAACGTTCATCATAAGGAGACAGAAAATTTATTTAGTGCTGATGGTTTTAGCAGAAGAGAAAATGGTGTAGAACCTTAATGGAGCATTTATGGAATTAAAAAATTGATGTGTAGAAGAGACATAATATGAAGAAAATTGATAAAGGTTAAACCATACTGAGTATGTTCAAAAAGTTATTAAAGGGGGTCTAAATCAACCATAAACTGGGGAAGAAGAAAACTTTCCTGAAAATAAGGTGTTTTGTCCCAACACGTGGAAGTGAACAACCTTTTGACTTTTTAAAGAAAAATGTGCAACTTATCAATTAGTTTTATCGGTTTTAAATTAACCGCTTGCGGGGGTTACTGGGCTTTAATCCTCAGTACCCCACAAAACACTTTCTACAATGTTACTTTATTGTGATATCACAAATTTATCCTTATAAACTTGAAAAGGTTTATAAAAAAAATTTAAATAATCTTCGACACCTTCTTTTCATGAAGGTTTTTTCTTCTTTCCCAGTTTATTTGGTTGGTTTAGACCCCCTTTAATAACTTTTTTAACATACTCAGTATGGTTTAACCTTTATCAATTTTCTTCATATTGTGTCTCTTCTACACATCAGTTTTTTAATTACATTAAAGCTCCGTTAAGGTTTTGCACCATTTTCTCTTCTGCTAAAACCATCAACACTAAATAAATTTTCTGTCTCCTGATGATAAACGTTTCTACGTTCGAAACATGTAGATACCCCTAGAGAATTTTTATTCTATTAAATTTTGTGGAGGAAGTTTAAATTTTTGTTTCTTTCCCATACTTTCAAACTCCACTTTAAGCTTGGACTATTTCATCAAATTAATTAAGATAAGTTGAAAGTGTCACGTATGCGAGAATTCGGAAAATAATAATTCTGCAGTTACTTTTCATAGGTGAGTAAATAGAAAGTTGGGTTATTTGTTGGTTAGGTTTATCCTATATTAGTAAGGTCACATTCAAAGATAAATCCACCGTAATTCCTTCCTCACCCCGCTCTTCACCGCCTGTCTCCCACAAACGATGTTGTCAATACATTTTAATACTGGTACGGTGTAGGGTGGGCTCCGAACCATGATTCCCAGTCATTAAAAGCACCCCGCAAGAGCTATCAAACCTTGTTTGCGCGCTTCCAAGGCCCACCGATTGGGGAGTGTGTCCCTCTCTAGGCATCCCACGGGATATCCGATCTTTTCCGGCCCCGTTACTGCTGAGAATGGGATGGTATTGAGGGATGATGCATTTACCACTCTTCCCTTATTTTAGCTCCTCGACTTTGAAGCGAAAGACATACCGCTAAAATCCACAGTGCTTGAACCAGTTTTCCGGTCGTGGAATAAGAACCCACAAACTCTCGTTCTTAGGGCCAATTGTATACAGGGGCGTCAATTGGGGGGGGCAGGGGGGGGCATTTGCCCCCCCCTGAGTATTCACACACAAAATTCAAAATTTGGCTTTTACAAATAAAAACATCTTTTAACTTAAATATACCTACTACGGTTTACCGCATCGCATATAGTTTGTACACTTTGTTGCAGAGAAAATGCGTAGGTACATGGAAAAGTAAAATACATGTATGGCACCATTTAAATATATCGTGGGATTCAATATCTGTAAGCAATTTTTGTGCAACTGAGTGTACTTCTACAAACTAGTTGACGAATTTGCTATAATAAGCAATGATCTGCTAGCTAGCAGATCATTGATAATAAGGCATCGCCGTTACCCACTAAACCATTAATTTAGTGAAAGGAGAGAAATAAGACACTTTAAGTCTTCTTTCACTGGTTTATTAAAATAAAGTTTTAATGAAAGGTAAATTCTCTACATGTTTCGAATATATATACATTCATCATCAGGAGAATAGAATAAGGAAAATAAGAAATACAATAGGTGCGAACAGTCCAAACGGAGCTACAAGATGATGAAAAGGTAGAGTTAGGTATTTGGAGAAACTGCAAACATAATGATAGTCCTAACGAGAGGCCATTCGTAAAATATAAGCAGAAACCAAGTCAGAAAGTTATCACAACAGTAAGTTATGTGTCAATGTAGGAGTATTTGTAATCAAAAGAGAAAGAAGCTGATTGTTGTGAAGAAGGAACAGAAAGAATTAAGTAAAATGAAGGGTCGATTCAATTGACTAATTAAAGGGACTAATAAAGAAATAATTTTGTGTGAGGTCACATATTGGTGAAACAACACCGTTAAGTGTGAGGAGAGAAAATTATATATAAAATTTGAAAATTGTAGATGTTATAAAAAATGTATGTCATGTAGACATTCTTTGTTTAAGAGTAGAAGTAAAATCTTGGCTCTCGACATTCCTTAATTAGAAATTAAAGTTTAAAAAGTTTTAAATGTGAACTGGAGCTGACAGTTCTAAAAAGATAGGGTAAAAAAAAATAAAAAAAATAAAAAAAAATTATTAAGTACATAGTATATCATTAATTTAGTGTTTAGGTCTGAGCTTCTTTGTTTTTTTAATGTATATTTTACAAAAGAATTTTTTTTTCTTTTAATTTGGCATCACTAAAGTGTTTTTTTTCGACCATAAAGTTTTTTTTTTGAAATTAGGTATGCCCCCCCCCAAGAGAAATGTGAAATGACGCCCCTGATTGTATAGGTATTAGGTATGAATTTACCTTAGAGTTAAACCTAAGTTTAATCCTAGAGTTATTCAGTGAGTTAACCCAAGGTAAAATGTTTTGCCAGTTGTATGGCTTTGTGTTAAGAAAGTCTTATTTCAACTATAGCTGCTAGCTTCAGTATGATATTATAAGGTACATAATATCTAAATCATGTTCATCATCCGAAAGAAAATCATAAACAATATCAAAGGCCTCAATAATAATTTTAAATAATACAATAAAAAATAGGAATCATGTAAATAAATTAGGTTATTGTTGTAAAAGAACAAAATACGCCATTTTCAGGCTTCTAATCCCGAGATTGTAGGTTAACTCATACCCGATCCACGAGTTGAGGGTTTATCCTAGAATAGGGAATAACTTCTGCCTATACAATGTTTTTTATACTTATCCCCCGATTAACTCTCATTTTTGAGTTAACCCAAACCTAACCAAACCACGAAGCCACTGAAGCAAGCTGTTAGATTAGTGGCGCTAAGTATGCGATCATCACTGTTAGTCATGTCTGGAAAGTCAATAGAATTCGTCGAAATTCTTATAGGAATTTTATTTTTAGACTTAATTGAAGCTTAAGTGCCAGGGTCAAATTAACTTGAAAGGGTGAAGTCCGGTTCACGACGTTTTTTCCCTGAATGTGTAAAGAAATTATATTTTTTTTATTATCAGAAATTGACGACCTGAAGAGACCTTTGTGCTAAAATTAAACTTTTTATAACTTGTTGTTAATGGCCTTAATTTTTTCCCAAGTTTTTTAAGACCCGCTTAAAATCGAACAATATCCTATTAAAACGTTTAAACTTCATTTAATTTGTTTAGAAGAGAATAATGGAACTTCACGCATGGCTGCTGCAATTTTTTTTTTATCCTGCTGTATTTATACTAGCAGTGGTAATTAAATTTAAATCAATTGTGCCCATTTCCAAAATACCAATACCGCAAAAAATCCCTTGATTGGTTTTTTATTGGGTGAAAATAGGTAACTTGGAGACAGTTTTTTTACGTGAACGTTGCCCAACACTTCCCCATCACTACTAACGCACGTGCAGTGGCGTAGTCAAGTGGACACAAAGGGGGGCGACTGGACCATTCATCAAAAACCATTTGTTTACAATCATATTTCCAGACCATCGAGGTGTCCGGATTACTGGAGTATACCTATTGGTATTCCTACCTGCTTCTTGAAATGATTTTGAAATTTCCTTGTTTTTTTTTATGTCGGAAAACGTAGATTTTAAAACACCATATTTCAGCGCAACTTGACATTTTTTTTTCTTTATCAAGACAATCTAATATTTTAGATTTATCAGCAAGGCCTAGGGTTTTATGTATTCTTTTGCTTGGAGCCATTACGTCATGCTAACTTGAAAGTCCAAATTGCAGAATGATATATTACAAAAATTATTTGCATCAAAGAGGGCTTGGATTAAAAAACGTAGGGCTTGGTTTATATCAAAATGATATGGGGGCGATATATCTAACCAAATCTAGGTTAAAATTTTGTCAAATTTATATTATGACATGATATGCCAAACTAATGAGTAATAAAATAAGTAGACAAATACAAATTTATTTTTGTTGTTTACAAAATTAACAAAGTAAGATTATACAGAAAGAAAAAGAAAAAGAATTACATAAATTGCTGAAATTGGCCACCGCCATGCTCCAAGCATAAATTCACACGTCTCTTCATATTTTCGAAAGTGTTGACCAGCATCTCTGGAGAAATGTTACCAGATTCTTGGATAATCCTTTCTTGTAATTGTTCTAAATTTGCAACTGGTGTTTTAAAAATAGTGTTCTTTAAATGACGAAAAACGATAATCTATAACCGTTAAACAAGGTGATCTAGGTGGGAATTCAATGTCTGATCGAAAACTGATCAATCTGTCGTGGAAAAAATTGCGTAAGTAGTTAATATGTAGTTTCGGCGGCTGTATGGGCGGTTGCACCGTCTTCTTGAAAATATCCAAAACGTAGTTCGTCGTCAAGTAATTGCCCCACAAATGGATTTAAAATATTGTGTTTATACTGCTGTGCTGTAACTGTGTCATGGAAAAAAATAGGACCAACAATTCTTCTTCGGGAAACAGCTAACCAGACATCAATTTTTTGAGGGTGCAATGTGGACTCTACGAAAAAATGGGGATTTTCACTACTCCACATGCGTGTATTCTGAGAATTCACATAACCGGAGAGGTGGAACCAGGCTTCATCCGAAAAAAATGTCAGGTCTAATAAATCATTTCTTTCCAATAAATTTTGGGTAAACCATTGAGAGTAATTCCTGCGTCTTTCAAAATCTGCGGCTTGTATTTCTTAAAATACTTGCACTTTATAAGGAAATAAATTTAGCTGCTTCAAGAATAGTCCGGCATGTTCCATAAGATCTTCCCACTTCTTGGGACACGCGTCCCAAGTTGGCGTATTTTGCATTATTTCACGAACGTTTGCAACAAGTTCTTCTGTTCTTACAGATGGTCTTCCTTCTCCTTTTTTGTGTTGTATAGAACCTGTTTCCCTAAACACAGCAAAGGTTCTTTTCAGGCGATGATTAAAATCCCCGGCAATAAAAGCAACGTTAGGAAAATGTTCGTGAAAATCGTCCATGCACAAACCCGGATTGTATTGCCACTCACCATTTACTCTAACCCCATTTCGAAAATACGCTTCAACCATGAATGTTTTGTGCTGTTCCGTAAAGCCCATTGTGTAAATTGTTCAAGAAATGGAAAAATTAGCGATGAATCAAATTACTTGTAACGACTGTAAAAGATGACTGAATAACTGATTGATTGTTAATTTAGGTAGTTACTGACACCCAACAGGTCTTAAGCTCTACGGCTAAGCATTACGTCCTTAGATGCAAGGCCCTCTTTGATGCAAATAATTTTTGCTCGCACGGTAGGTACTTAAAAAAAAGACAGAATTATTTACACCATTGCTTTTAAGCTACAAAAACATAACCTGAACAACCTCACTTACCGCCGAAATATTAATCTAGGCTTAGAATAGTCGGGCTCACCAACACTAATAGCGTTAGATGATGAATGAATATTAAAAATTCTGCGTCACTCGTAGTAAAAACGTCCGTACAGAATTTATCATATTCGGCACTGACCCAACGACGTCCTAAATAAGATCCTATATTGAAACCAATATTAAAATTCTAAACTGTCGTTAAACTTTTCCAGAAACACATAAAAAGACTCCACGTAAGCATCCTATTACAAACCATTCGTTTATTTGGTAGTCGAGCGGCTGATTATAGAATGCTATTTTATCAACTGAAACCGTAGACAATTTTTGTTTTTCTTGTTCTATAAGAATGGGTTAAAGCATTTTCTGAAAAAGCCCATTGTGCCAAAAATTATACACATTCCATTAGAAAAAATATGCAGAGAAGAGGTTTTAGTACGAATGTGTTTTTAACACGCTTTTTTCTTGCGAATAACTCCGCTATTGTAAGTTTGAGAGAAAAATGTTATATAACTATATTAATGGAACGTTGGAAGACGCGGTTTTTTTGTTTTAAAAACTTTCGTCTTAGGTATTATCAGTTTCGAGATATGAGGCAAAATATAGAAATCGTATTTTGGTCGATATCTTGAAAACCGTAAGAGATACGAAAAAATAATAACAAGCTGAGATGTAGAATTCTTTAAGATACAACTTTTTAGCTATATATAGACTTTTTTCCTTACGTTTATACTTTCTGAGAAAAATGGCAATTTATGAATATTACGAAATTTTCCTGAAATATGTATGGAAAATGTCGGAAAATTAAAATTTTTAAAAAATTTGCAAATATCGTTCTTTTCTTATAATTCGGCATAGACGATCGGGTTTGTATGTATGTATGTTTGTTTGTAAGCGACTTCTTTGAACCCGATTTTGACCCACTTTAAACGGTCAGATTTAATTTAAATTTTGTAGACTTATCAAGAACCGCTGACAATACAATAATCTACTAATCTAGCTCAATCTACTTAAAAAAAAATTCTTAACAATAACTCAAACTAAAAATGAATAATAAATAAAGTTTAAAAAAACTAAAAAACACGCTTTCATAATTAATCGGACTAAAAAGCGGAAAATAAATTAATATAGTTTAAAATAATTCTTGAAATTCTTAATATAGGCAAAAAATAATAATGAATGATAACGTTAGTACCATTATTGGGAAAAAAGCTTGGGGTGCTCGATATACGAAAAATATAGCACAAAGCGCCAGCACGCTTTTCACAATAATACTAATGTTTATCGTTCATTATTATTTTCTGCCTATTAAGAATTTCAAGAATTATTTTAAACTATATTTTTTTCCCGCTTTTTAGTTTGATTAATAATTAAAGCGTGTTTTTTAGTTTTTTTAAACTATATTTATTATTCTGTGGTTTACTAGGTAATTTTTATTGGACGGTCAATCCAGAACGACAAGTATTTTGTTTGTAAGTTCCTTTAGATGCTTTAGAACATTTAAGATTTTTATGATACCTCTCGACAGAATCAGAAATCATTTGAATAAAAAATCGGACGTATAGAAAAGAGGTTATTTAGTTTTACAATAGTCACATTAGTATTGTAATTTCTAATAAATCAATTCAAACCGTTTTCTATTGAACTGTCGCCACCGTTAGTAATAAATACATTTGTCAATAGGTCATAAAAAAATATTTGGCGTTTCATTTATAAGGAAAAATTAGGTCAACTTGCTATTGTAAGGCTAATGGACACACATTTTCTCTATTATTATTATTCCTATTTTATTGGCTAGACTAGACAGTACTGTTACAGATAACCTATATGTATCTTTATATCCAAAGTATAAATCGGCTAATTAAATCCATTGGACCCAATCGTGTATAAATTGAAATCAGAGATCGAAAAAGGTGGTAAAAATACGCGTAATCACTAATAACTACGGGTTTTGCCGGTATTTCAAAGGAATCTTTAAAATGTCGCTAACAAAGTGATTTCGGTTGGAATACCGGTACTATAGGAGCCTAAATATATCGGCCTCACAGGCCTATAAAAAAAAGTAGAATGCTTAATAGGCTATATAAATGACACGCTATAATATCTCTGTAGGAATAGGGATTTGGTTTTTATAGGTTGCCATCCATTAATTTGAGTTGGCAGCATCATTCCAAATGACTATAACTTCGTAATGATCGACGCGCGTTAACTATGAAAATAGAGGGTTATGTTATTTAGTTTTGTTGAAAGGTAAAAAAAAAATAGCAAATAATAATATTTGGCAACCCGCGTCCAAGTGCACTCCTGTATTCCAAGAAACCTGACTTCTACTGCACAATGGGGCAAAGAATGGTGTACAACATCAGTGCTATTCCTTAGAGTAAAATTAAAACATTGTGATTTAGAGTTGTTCAGGGATAGACGATTAGCTAGAAACCATTGAAATACATTTTTTTCTGAAGTGTGATAACCAACATTTTCAATTTCTGATGTAAAGCTAATGTAAAAGGTAGTGTCATCGGCAAACAAGACAGTGTTGACTCCCTCTCCCTGAGAGTATGCGACGTCGTTTATGTAGATGAGGAACAAAATGGGGCCCAATACCGACCCTTGAGGCACGCCATGCTTTAGGGATTGTTTTTTTGAATCACATTGGTTGAAGTGAACATATTGAGTAAATACGGTCCGAGAGGTATAATATATATTAATTATACCAAACTAATAATGAATGTATAGTATAAATAAATTAAATAAATATATGTATACAGGGTGTCCGGTAACTTATGGGCCATAGAGCAACTGGAGATAGTAGGTATAAAAATATGTTTTTTGAGCCAAATTTGCCCAAGTAAAATGTTAGAGGTTAAAGAGATACAGGGTGTTGAAAGTGAAAATTAATTTTCGAAAAATGATGATAATTTTGAAACGGTTTAAGATATCGAATTCAAAATCGGTATAACTAGGTTTTCGAGAGTGAGAAATTCGAATTTGGTGTTAATTTCAAGATACTCCCTAGAGGGCGCTTGCTACGTGCTTCATGTTGAACTAATTCATCCATATTTTTTTTAACCGTGCAGTTACTAGTATTTATACTTTAAACTATAAAATAACCTACCTTTTTACGTAAAAAAGGTACTCTTGGTCGATCTCGATATCTCAAGCCGTTACCTAGATTCTAGGACTTGATGATAAAAAGGCAGAAAAAAAAACAAAATGAAAATATTGGAAACTATTAAAAACTTGTTTTAATTCACTTTAGTAAATGTTGAAAGTGTCCACCGTTTACTTCAATGCATTTTCTTAAGCTTTTTAACATATGACGTCTCACATTCAGGAAGATATTTTGATTATCTCCTATAACAATGGCGGCTTCTTGAAGTTTTTGTTCAAGTTCTTCCCGTGTATTGAATTCATCACCATATACCAAATCCTTCATGTGACCCCAGAGATAAAAATCTAACGGGTTAATATCTGGGCTACGCGGTGGCCAAGGAAATTCGCTACCGCGACCAATCCACCGATGTGGAAAACGCTGATTTAAAACAGGAACTGCAAAGTGTGCTGGGGCACCATCTTGCATGTACCACATATTGTGTCTTATGTTCAGAGGTATATCATCCAGAAGGTAAAGTAAATCGTTTTCTAAAAACTGCAAATATTGTTCTCCATTAAGTCTCTACGGAAGCTGATATGGGCCGATCAAGAAATTGTCGATAATGCCGCACCAAATATTTATCGAAAACTCGTGCTGTAAATGTCTTTCTTTGGGTAGTCATGGATTTTCCAAAGCATAGTGATGATTATTTTTCCAGTTAAAAATTCCGCGTCTTGTAAAAGTTGCCTCGTCAGTAAATAATATTTTTCTCAAGAACATGGGATCTTCTTTATTCTTATTTCGTAGATTTTGACAGAATTCTGATCTGACTGGCAAATCTCCTGGCAGTAAATTTTGAACGGGCGTGAAATGGTAAGGAAATACATTTTCTGCATTGATGACTTCTGAGACGGTCGACGCCTAGTGCTTAATTCAGGATTTTTCGCGATACGAACCAAGATCTCTTCTTCTTGTTCGACCGTTATAGTTTTCGGTCGTCCACCAGGATTTTTGACATAAAACGAACCTGTTTCACCTAACTGATTGAATATTCTTTGAAATATTTTTCGGTCTGGACTGATTCTGGTTGGGTAGATTATAGAGTTCTACATACCTTCTAAGTGCAGCACGACTATTATAATTCTCTTGTGCATAAACGCAGACCATATCACGTAAATCACGGTTAGAAAACTTATTAAGCCTGGGCATTTTTATTTGAAAAGATTACAGTACTTGGATATTGCAAAAACTTTTTATTTACGTACCTTTGACGGGAAAAAGTAGAAAATAATGACAGTTTTCACCGCAACAAATTTTGTCAAAATGCAAGGCACACTTTGTGAATTAAATATTTCTCAGCAATCAACAGAATGTGCAATGGAACATTCAGACGCTAAAATCTGGGTAACGGCTTGAGATATCGAGATCGACCAAGAGTACCTTTTTTACGTAAAAAGGTAGGTTCTTTTATAGTTTAAAGTATAAATACTAGTAACTGCACGGTTAAAAAAAATATTAATGAATTAGTTCAACATGAAGCACGTAGCAAGCGCCCTCTAGGGAGTATCTTGAAATTAACACCAAATTCGAATTTCTCACTCTCGAAAACCTAGTTATACCGATTTTGAATTCGATATCTTAAACCGTTTCAAAATTATCATCATTTTTCGAAAATTAATTTTCACTTTCAACACCCTGTATCTCTTTAACCTCTAACATTTTACTTGGGCAAATTTGGCTCAAAAGACATATTTTTATATCTACTATCTCCAGTTGCTCTATGGCCCATAAGTTACCGGACACCCTGTATATATGTTTACCTAAATACGGCCCTGATTAATGCATAGAAGCATAATAATATAATATAAATAAAGTCTTGCGCAGCCCATAGATAGGTAATCGGGACAAGCTTATTGAAAGTGTAATAGATAACACTAATATTAATATTGAATGTTGTTGTAAATTACGTATTGCTTACTTTGGAGAGACATTTTAGTTTCAAAGGCCTACATACATATTATTAGAAACCGTATGGAAATTTTGTAGGTACACTCAACGAAAAAGCTACGTAAATTAAAAAAAAGTTTATGGTATTAACAAATAATGTGATTTTGAAAATCGGTCCAATAAACGGTTTTGAGTAGCCAATAAACCAGTGTAATGAAAAGAAACTTAGAAGCCTTTACGTGCTTCAGATTTGAAAATTGTATTTCCCGCACCTAAGTAACTATTTATCAACAGTAATATCACAAGACCTCGTTTTTTTATCGGTTAAATTTTTCAGCTGTCACGAAAACTTTTTTGTTTGGAAATTTTACGAGTTGAATTTGGAAATGTTTATTCTGATTAGATCACGAGAGCGAAGCTCGAGGGATTTAATCTTTGAATAAACACGCCCAAAGTTCAACGAGTGAAATTGCCAAAAAAGTTTGAGTGAAAAATGGAAAATTTAACCAATAAAAAAATGATGGTCGAGTGATATTTGGCACGATTATTTCGTGAACCCCAAAGGTCCCATCCATATCTATTGAGTAATAATGTTTTATGTATTTCTAAACAGTTTACTGCTGGCAACCAAACATACAATTATAATTAAGTTTATAATTGTATGTTTGGTTGCCAGCCTTATAAGCAGAAGTCAGAATTTTGGATTATTTCTATAATAAATGACATTTGATAAGTATTTTTAAAATGTGGTGTAATTTATAAAGAATAGCAACTTTATTGGAATAAATTGGCATGGGTGCATTATAATATAAAAATAAGTAGGTAAATAAATATAGTACTAATGTTATTGTATTAAAATATCAGAAATGATCCGAAAAAGTTATTAAAAAATAATTGACATTGATTTATACTTCGAAATATTGTGACAGAACTAGACGGGCCAATGGCGACGTTTAATCGCTAAAATCCCACGTAGTTTCATCACTATTATACTAGCTGATTGGTTAAAACGAGACGGTTTGATTGGACGAAAAGGCGAAATTGACAGGTGTACGAAATAATCGAAGTTAACCCATTTTCAGTGTGGAATCTTGTACACACTGTATCTGTGCCTATATTGTATGCCTATATGTAGACATTTCCTTTAAATACGTATAGCTTATCTCGTGCGCAAACAAAAGTTAAGTTTTTTGGGTGAAAAATATGTCTGAGCGCACGGCTCGCAGAGCAAACCTCTTATTATCGGCCTATCCTTGTTTAGCGACAAACTGTGCAAAATTGTGCTTTTAGTGACTCTGATTGGAATATAAACAATGACTAGTAAAATCCGTTGTACAATTTTATTATGCCCAAATAGTGGTAAAACATCGGGTGTTTCATATTTTCACTGGAGGAGATTGGAGTAAACTTAAACTTAAAACACATCAAACTAGGTCTAGGCTACACAAACAAGGTATGAAAATATAGAGAAACAACACACCCAGACAGATTATCCCGATGCATGTTTTGGTATATTTTATTTGCAGCCCTGCAATCTGATTAGGTACGCCTATTTTTCGGGCAATATATTAATTCAAAAAATTTAAAAGACACTTTTCTCTATACTTACTAAAGTAAATTCCTAGGTATGTTTATATATTAATCCAAGGGTGAAAGTATTCCACGGGTTTGTTCTCAGGCAACAACTTTTTCATATGGCGCATTCGGTCTGATTTTAGGGGTCCTTACCCAACTTTTTGACCCACCAAATAAAACAAAGGTATGTCTACTCTCTTGGACATGCATAACACACTGAATAAATATTTTCAAAAAAGGACCATTTAAAAATTTCATACCATTTCCTTGACCCAGTGACCTCCAAAATTACACAACCAGAAATGGTTTTGTATGTGACGTATTTTTCGACATGGTTAACACAGTAAACGTTTTATTTAACAGTCACAAGTGAGCGTCTAGACCTTTTGTGTGGTTTTTTCTTTTTATAGCAAACTGGTGTACTAACGGTCCACCTTGCCAAGACATCTTCCGCTATGATATTTCCTACGTGACTCTTTTTTATGTTTCGGAAATAGAATGTACGCTAGAAACCTAAAGATACACTTTAAAGAGGCACATATAAAGGTTTTTGATGGATTGATGCCACTTGAGCGGTCGTGCTTTTGATTTGTCGGGAGATTAGTTTGGTAGGACGTTGTCAACCGGCTTAATTTTTCCTTGCCTATTGATCTTTGATCTTTGAATGATAATGTGGCGCTGTATTGCGTAAAAAATAGTATATTACATAACAAGTGTTAAAAGTGGTACTTTCCAAACGAGGAGGTATTTAGCACGAGGCGTTAGCCGAGTGCGGAAATTCTCCGAGTGTGAGAAAATCACTTTCACACGAGTAATGTACACAATTTTTCCTACGACCATACAAAATAATCAAAAAGGGTTTGATTTGTTTTTGATAGTTTGTAGGTATCACCATTGTGTTACACAAATTTTTTCAACACTAGGGTTCAAAAATTTATTTTAACTCTAGAGTTGAAAAAATAAAAACAATGTCCACTTACCTAGATTTAAATAAAAAGAATAACTTTTTCTTCTATTTGCTTACGCACATCATACCTACTATCTATGTACAGTGAATAAATTCCGTTTCTAATTTTTAAGCTGCTTGCATTCTTTTAATAAAACAATAATAATATCCCTAAATATACATACAAAAACAACAAAACACAATACTAAATATAACATAACCTCAACTAGGGGTGTTACATTTTTTATAATTGCAGTAATGCCCTAGTGTACTTTACCCCATCCAGCACCCCAATTCACTCCACGTGTCCCGTAAGTTTGTTATTTTTAATAAATAGTTTTGTTGTCAAATTGACACCTGTTTAAATTAAATATAGTTTGCTTTGTATTTCCACACTCGTGTTGAAATATTTTTTTTCAACACGCGTGTGATATTTAGCACTTTCTAGCCAAGTTAACCGTGCTGTTATTGTCATTTTCGTAGGTGGTCGTAGGAAAATGCTATTTCTCAATTGCTATTGTCTCAAAAAATAGTAGTTGTCCAATCGGCTATAAAGAAGCGAAGGTGTTATAAAAACACACTTTACATACACTCCCGTATAAAAAAAAAGTTTAGGGCTTTATAACTGTTTATTTTTACTCTGATTTAAGTGATTTTTTAGAGAGCTCTAGATTGTACGTACGATTATAGTTAAGTTTGAAAATGTCACTAGGACTTTTTTCTGTGGTAAAGTATGGCTCAATGAGCCTAATGAATAAAAATTAAGCAATTACTGAAGCAATTACTTTTTAGTAAAAGCAATTGCTTGACTAGCAAATGCTATAAGTAAAAGCAACTGCTAGATCTGGATATGAATAAAATTTTGACGCAATTGCTGTTTTTCTTACACCTCTGTTGCAAATGCTTATTCAACACAAGTTCAGACGTGGCTTATCCACTTGTTCAGATTCTAAATTTCACGTCCAGTTTGGTGCCTAATTTGCAAAAGAGTTGACGTAAATACAACAACGTTGGTCTATTTATTTAGTACAATAGTAACCTGTTACGTTTTTGTGGAAAATAGGAAACTCATATTTGTGATATGGCAGATTCCAGTGAAAATGGGGAAAGTGAAGACAAGCAATTGATATTCGTTCACAAATTGAAGGAACATAAATAAATCCCTCTGACCACAACCGTTTAGCTTCCACAGCAGCTTTAGCACTTGTAGGAAATTTAATAAAAATATTGGCTTTCTCCAAAACTGCATCCATTACAGAAGTGTATGTCTTACAGACAGTAGTTTGGTGAACACCGAGTTCTTCACCTACAGATTTTTGAAAGCCCGGATCTGACAATTTCCGCAGAAAGACTTTAATCTTATTTAAAGGCGACAGTGCACCCCCTCGCCTTTTACCAGTATCAGTCAAAAAATAATTTGCCAACCACTCAACATTTTCGCAGTCAAATCGATATAACTTTCTGAAATCATCATATCTGCAATTTTCACGTACACTGTAGATTTTTCTTTTACGAACGTTCATATATTCGGCCATAATTGAAGACACAAATTAAGAGCAACGCACGTGTATGCCGCGGAGAACTAAAGTTGACTGCTACCAAGCAAATGATGCAGGGGTCGACCTACCTTAAAAAGTTGAAAGCGATCGCTACACTAGAAAAAGCAATTCCTTAATTTATTCATCACATTTTAAGCAAACGATAGCAATCGCTTCTATTTTTTAAGAAAAAGCTTATTGACTAGAAGCGATTCCTGCACTTTTAAGCAATTTCTGGACGCAAAAGCAATTACTTTAGTTTTTATTCATTGGCTTTCAAGAAATTACTTCGATTTTATAAGAAAAAGCGATTGCTACATTTTTATTCATTAGGCTCAATAGCTTTAATTTCTTTGATTGCAAACGCCAGATTTTCTGTCAGCAGTTTGGGATTTGGGATTTGTCGTGTGCGAACCCTTTTAAACGTCCGCATGCGTCGTTAATTTGCTGAAGGTTTCTGACCGCTGTACGAACGAAGGTAATATTATATATTAACAATTGACTAGGCTCTATCTCGGTCAACATTTAACAACAACAACCAAATCAAGTTACAAACAAGTCAACAAAGTCATAAATAAATTCTTTTTGCACGGTTTTCTTGTCGAGCCTTGTTGTTTGTAAGCATAGCTGTAAATTTCCTATTGTTTTTTTCGATACGAATCTTCCAACGCAAAAATTAATTACAGTTGTTGTCAATCAATTCTTAGCTTAGTAGGTATTTTGCAGGGTATTAATGACTTATTTCTGTTGTTTCAGGTACGTGGCGGTAGGAGTAGGAAGGTGCGAGAGTGGCAAGTAAAACAGAAAATATTTTTCTTATACCAGATAACCAATATAACCATTGTTTATTTGTATGAGTATTATGAGTAGCATGCAATAGCAAAAAGCAACGTAGAAGCAGTGGCGGCTCGTAACATTTTAGTAAGGTAATGCCAAAAAAATGCCACGGCCAAATATTGCTAAATTTAGCCAATATTTTAAAGTAAATATACCAGTTAGATATTTTTTCAACAGTTCCGCAAAAACGAATTATAATTTGATTTAAGACATATCAACTTTTTTGTTTTGCTTGATTATTATTTCTCCACGGTATGAAGAATTTAACTGAGTTTGATTGTTAATTTTACCAAGCAGCAGAATTTCGGGTTTCTTCCCCTCCAAATAAAACACACAACAAAGAAAAATTCTATTAAATAGGTCACATCCAACTAATTTTTTGTATAAATATTTTTATTAAATTTCCGCATAACCACTTTTTGTTTGCGCTAAGTTTTTCAATTTTTAATTTCTAATTTTTGTTCCAAAAACATTGTAGAAAATGGATTGTCTATTAAAAAACTAACCGTATTCATACTTTTAAATTATGAAAAGTAAAATTACTTTGTTTGCGAGCGCGAACAAAGTAAAATAACACGTGACATGCAACCCAACAACTGAATCGCGCCACCGGACACATGGACATCAACAGCAAGGATAGGTAGGGCCGTGGCACTGTGACTCTACCTGACGGTCCGCCACTGCATAAAAGTAGAACCAAATGCCTGATGGCTAAAAATTAGAATACCTACTCATAGTCCAATTAACGAAACGATTAAATGGAAATTTAGCTAGAATGCTGATGTTTTAAAGTAGGATAATTGACATTATCATGTAAAAGAACATTTCAGTGCTATTTTTGTCCGTATCTTGCACGAGAATTGAAAACCCTTTAAATGGTGTTAAAAATATATTTTTGAGCTACAACTATAAACAGTACTAAGAAGAATTTCCTCTGTAGGAACTGTAAATATATATATATTTTTTTTTTGCTTTGAGCATAGCTCATTTAGCCACCGCAGAGTATATTAATTAAATAAATTATAGATTAAATACTTTTTTACAATTTAATGATACGGATATAGGTATGTAACATAAGGATCTGCACAGGGACACTCGTTTTACGTCACTGGGGCCTATCAGGGCGACTTGAATTCATACATAGGACAGTGAAGGCCACTAAAAATGGGAAAACACATATGGTTAAATTAGGATAATTATGGAGGATAAGGAGTTTTAGATTTATTATATTTTAAAGTCGGTCAGTTTCAGATATTTTATAAATATTGACTCTATCGTTGGATTTATATTGGCGTTGACCATGAATGAGGTACAATTTGGGGGCAGTAAACTATGTTGGGCCAGTTCTGAGTAAAGAAATTTGGTTGCATTTTTGTGGTCTAGATCAGCGGTTGTCAACCTGTGGTACATGTACCACTGGTGGTACATTTAATTGTTTGCGGTGGTACGCAAAAACAGACCTAAAACGCAAAAGCAGACCTAAAATCAGCACTGTTCAGCAATCAGTTCTGATTACCCTTCTCTTGCAAAACACGCTTTAAAATACTTAATACCCTTTTCGACAACAAACATGTGTAAGAATGGATTTTCCGCGATGCTGTATATTTAAGAATGTATACAGAAACAAACTTAATGTAGAACCTGATCTTCGGCTATATCCGAGTAACACTTATATTAATAAATTATGTAGAAATATCCAAGCACAACCTTCTCACTAATGTTTGTCATTTTAAGTACCTCTATGTATGAAACCTAAAAATGTAATTAAAAAATATTTTTACTATTGTTCAATTTTATTTTATCCTTTGGTTAAAATTTCAGCATGTGAATTAAAATTAATTAAATTACCTAGCTAGGTAGGTATTTTAGTTAGGTGGTACCTAAAATTATAAAAAGTATTTTATGGTACATCACTCAAAAAGGTTGACAACCGCTGGTCTAGATCATCTAAAGATTGATTGTCGCAGTTGCATACGGGAGTTTCACTTAATTTTAGTTTGTGTAGGTGTTTATTAATGTTGCCATGGCCAGTAACATATCTAAAATATGAGGTAAAGCAGTGTCTTGATAGTTGTAACCTTTTTATTATGGGTTTAGTTGGGAGATTAGGGTTTATGGATGTATAGTTATTTTTATTGTTTAGTGTATAATTGTGATAAATATTCTGCCATGTTATTCTTAATCTTGTTTTTATAAACGGGAACAGATCGCTTGCGGGAATTCCCCTCATAATTATTCCATCTTCCGCTGCTTGTTTTGCCGCCCTGTCAACTTATTCATTGCCTTTTAATCCTGTGTGTCCTTTCACCCATAGAAATACTATTTGAACATTTTTTGAATACAGGTTGTTTATAATGTTTAAAATTTTTGCAATAAATGGATTTTTGTAATGGTATGTATTTTTTACTGCTTTTAGTACTGATTGAGAGTCGGATAAAATTACTATATTTTGGAATAATTCATGATTTGCTACGTATTCTAAGGCTTTTATAATGGCGAGGTCCTCCGCTGTAAATATGGATGCCTTGTCCTCGCATTTGAATTTACGTGTTATGTCACATTCGGGAATGATAAAAGCACTGCCCACTCCATTCAGACTTTTTGAGCCATCGGTGTATATTTTATAATAATTATGGAATTTACTTAGGTGTTGATTGAGGATTGATCGATTGAGACCTTGGAAATGTGTGTATATTTTGGAATTATGACATTAACTATAATTAGCGATTTTTCATAAGGGTAGTTAAATATAAAATACTTATCGCTTTTTTCGATTGTTCCTTCAAATACATTTGTATTTGTAAATGCTTCCGCTAAGGGGGGGCTATTTTTGTTGACCCAGAACGAGCATATTAGATTGTCAATACCCAATTTTCCGATTTTATTTATAATGGAACTGTTTATAAATTGTAGGTGTTTAATACCAAATTTTTCTGCTAGCAATTGTCTTCTAAGTGATAGTGGGGGTTTGCTGCTTTCTGCTAACAGAGCTTGCGTAGGGAAAGATCTGAATGCTCCCGTAACTAGCCGTAGCGCCTTATATTGGATTATATCTAACTTTTTGAGCCTAGTTTTTGTAGCTGAACCGTAAAAAATGGACCCAACATCCAATATCGAACGAGTAAATGCTTTATAGAACATTAATGAGGTGGAGGGGTCAGAGCCCCAAGATCTTGATATAATAGCCCGAAGAGTGTTTAAACTTTTCTCAGCCTTAGCTGCTATAAAATTGATATGCTCCTCCCAGTTTAACTTTTGATTTAAGATAACTCCGAGATATTTTGTGGAGTAAACCCATGGAATAATGTTACGATTGAGGCATGTTGTGTCTTCCTTAACGACCCTATGCCTGAAAAATATTAGGACGGCTGATTTCTCTTTGGACAGAGTAAAGCCATTACTAGGAAAGTATGAATTACATATGTACATAATATGTACATGTATGATTAGTTTATTTATAGTTTTATTTATATATTAATTAAAAATAAATTTTCTATCCCTCATAAAGTGTGACCAGTAAAGTCCGCATCATGTGAGATTTTTGTTTATTAATTGCTTTATTCGAAATTTGACTTTGGCATCAAGTTCTGCTTCGATCGAGATAAAAATTAAGCAAGAAAAATAGTAGTCACGTGATTCGCATTATCTGTCAAATTTTAATTTTTTCCTAAAAATAATTCAAAAGTGGGGTAGTTATTAGAAAAAGTTTTTTTAAATGCAGTTTCTAGCCCACATGCAAAATTTCAGCTGCATAAGATAATTTTGATTTTTAACCCATATTTTGTCGTTGTAAACGTGTTTTTGGCAGGGTTGCGACGATTTAAATCAAATGATTTAAATGATTTAAATCAACTGATTTTTTCAATTTTAATCATGATTTAAATCAAATTATAAATTGCTGTAAAAACAAGTCGCCGAAGCAAATCCATCAGAAAATTAAAAAAAAAGAAGATAGTTTAATTAAAACTAAGTGTTTACATACATTATACAGTGTGTGTATAAAGGCTGGAAACGGCTTAATAACATCACAATTTACTGGCCGATTTAAACCAAATTTGGTACAGTTGTGTAAGAGGATCTAACGCACCGAATGACGATATTGGCGTTGTTGCCAGCTTTTTAGTTTGTCTGGAGTTCGAACGAATTTTATATTTTTAAATATAACACCCAGTATATTTTTACATTTTTAAATTCCATATAAAATTATAATTATTTTTTATTAAATGTATTATTAGTCTATACTTCATAGTTTCCGAGATATTGACTCTCGAACAGTGACATTTTTGAACTTTGACAGCTTATAACTTTCTAACAGTACGTCTTAGAGCAAAACGGCTTACATGTCCCTATCTTCAATTTTTATTATCTTCCCAAAAAAATCAACTTCCGGTTAAACCGGATGTAACTCGAAAGCAGGAAATATAGTTGTTCCGGTTTAACTGGAAGTTGATTTTGTTGGGAAGATAATAAAAATTGAAGATAGGGACATGTAAGCCGTTTTGCTCTAAGACGTACTGTTAGAAAGTTATAAGCTGTCAAAGTTCAAAAATGTCACTTTTCGAAAGTCAATATCTCGGAAACTATGAAGTATAGACTAATAATGCATTTAATAAAAAATAATTATAATTTTATGTGGAATTTAAAAATGTAAAAATATACTGGGTGTTATATTTAAAAATATAAAATTCGTTCGAATTCCAGACAAACTAAAAAGCTGGCAACAACGCCAATATCGTCATTCGGTGCGTTAGATCCTCTTACACAACTGTACTAAATTTGGTTTAAATCGGCCAGTAAATTGTGATGTTATTAAGCCGTTTTCAGACTTTATACACACACTGTATAAGGGTAAAAACATAACTAATCGTCATCAGTCCAACGTAAAAAATATTCATAAATTAAACTTAAGAAAACACGAACAGTTTACAACAATAAAAACAGTTTATAGTAATATAATATAAGTCAATTGTAATTCTTATACAGAAAAACTAATTTAGCGGCTTTTTCTGTTCCTAGGCGATTTCGAAGTTTGGAATGTACCAAACCAAATGTCGAAGACACTCTTTCGACAGATGCTGAAGAAACTGTAGCAGATAACAGTTGTTTAATGGTGGGCAGTAGTTTTTGAACAGCATCGATACTCTGTTGGGATTTCCACCAATTTAAAGCTTTTGAAGTTTTGAGAATTTCAAAAAAGCAGTGGCGTACAATGTTTTTTCCCTTTAATTTCAATCGGATTACCCTCTGGGACGCCAATGGAATTAACATGTCTATTCTAATTACATTAAAGTAAGACCCTTTTTACCGCAAATAAAAGTGCCAAGTTTGATCAAAATCGGCCAAAATGTTTTTGAGTAATTAATAAAAAAAACATTTTTTTTTAACTTTGACACCCTGTATCTAGAAAACGAAGCATGTTAGGCCACATGCTTATAGAAAAAAAAATCTTATTTTTACCTAAACAAGCGATCCTGATCGTTTGGCCGCTTAACCTTGGGACACCTTGTATATTGATAAAAATCAAAAAAATCATGATTTAATCAAAAAAATCTGATTTTTTGATTTTTTCAAAAAAATCGTGATTTTTTGCAACCCTGGTTTTTGGTGCATCATTGTAATTAATTTTTTGGAAACTGCACTTAAATAATAAAATACTATTTTTGCTTTTTTGATGACATAGCTTAATAACAAATTTTAATAAAGGGGTTTTTAATTAAATCGTTGGAAATAAATAAACTTTACGTTAAGTTAAACTAAAATTTATTTTCCACTTAATGAACACTTTACTGATGACACTGTGTTCTTTTTTGTCTTAATATTAAGGTGTATTACTGTCAGACACAAACTACGTTTTCAAAAATACTTATTTTATGAAGTTACCTTATACAGGGTCAAAAACAAATAAACTTTGCATCATAATGCGACCAAATTTGAATAGCCCAATTTTGATTTTGTAGAAAAACGCAATTAATTATGGCGCTGCTTTAAAGAAAATGTATCTGAAATAAAGCATTGTCAAAATTAAGAAGTTCTATGTAGGTTGCGTTGAGTCTTATTTTCCAAAAGTGGTGCAATTTACAAAATATGCCGCAATTATCTTTTGCCGCTGAAATTTTGCATGAGGGCTAGAAACTGCATTTACAAAAACTTTTTTTAATAACTTTTTTTGATATTTTCAGAAATAACCCCACTTTTGAATTATTTGTTGAAAAAAATTAAAATTTGACAGATAATGCGAATCACGTGACTACTATTTTTGTGCTTAATTTTCATCTCGATCGAAGCAAACTTGATGCCAAAGTCAAGTTTCGAATAAAGCTATTAATAAAAAAATATCCCATATGATGCGGACTTAACTGGTCACACTGTATAAGCATAAGAAAAATTGTTTTTCCAACCAGATCGACAAGTACTCACTCAGATTGATGGAATCCAAATTTTAATTTTAGACGTCATCAAAAAACTGGATTTTAATGCCCCACTGGCATCTAAATAAGTTATCAACCACCCTTAAATTCCTAGAGTCTGCCTTGAGTCGGCCCTGATTTTACCCTTTCAATAAATTATTATTATTATTAACATGTTCTTTATTGGTTACCCAATTGGCCTTCGACCGAGGTCCTTCAGCCGCAGTAAAGTTTACATATTATTACTAGTTGCTATTGTATAAGTATAAATAATTAAAAAAGAGATCGCTTGTACAAAAAAAAAAAAAACATTAAGTATTATAATAGTATCTTAAAGTCCAAAAACCGTAGTAAAAGTTATTGCAGTTCCATAATGTTTTCATAGGTCGTTAGGTTTGGAAATCTATATCTGGACTGCCTGTCTTCTCTTTTTCTGCAGTGGGGTTCGATTAACTCGATATTATGTTGTCTCTTGGCAAACTTTGTGTTTAACTGTTTTATTCTTTGTTCAATGGGTTGTATGTGTGTTTTTCTGTACAAGAGTTCGTTGCTGGGTTTGTGCAATTGGTTTTGGGGATGCCTCATTTTGGTTATAGCACGCAGAGCTGAAGTTTCTGCGACTGAGATGTTCTTCAGTGTTGAGGGTCTTAGATTAGAAAATATCATATGCCCGTATTCCAAAATGGGTCTGCAGATGGATTTATAAATTTTCACGGCTGTTCTTGTGTTTATTCCTTGGTTTTTAAAAGTTAATGATCGGAAGTGTTTGGCTCGACTGATTGTTTTGCTTTTAATTGTTTTTGTATGCTTGTTAAAGTTTAGTTTGGCATCGATTTCGATACCCAGATATTTTGCTGAAGGTTTCGGCCTGATCGGCTGGTTAAAAAGGGTAATGTGCGGTGAATTTGCTTTGATTGAATGGTGAAACAGAACGAATTGTGATTTGTGAGGATTTGGAACCAGACGCCAGTTCCGGAACCAGGATTCTGTGTCAGTTATTAGGTTTTGTAGGTTGGCTGTGGCTTTTTTGGTTGTTTCTGCGTGGGTTATCAGGGTCGTATCATCAGCGAATAGAAGGGTGTATTGATTTTGGTCCATGTTGGTGATGCTTTCTGGTAAATCGTAGCAGTAAATATTGTAAAGCAATGGTGACAGTGGTGAACCCTGGGGAACTCCTTGTTCGGGGGTAAATTCTTCTGAAGGCCCCTGTGCCAAACACTGTCAAAGGCCTTTTCGATGTCTAAAAATAGTGCTGCTGATTTCAGGTTTTGGTGTTTGGCTGTTTCGATATTTGAGGTAAGTATAGTCAAGGGATGAATTGTAGAACATTTTTCTTTAAAGCCAAACTGGTGTTTTGGTATCCGTTCGCCTACTATGTTTGTTAGAATATTTCTTATAATTTTCTCATAGATTTTTCCGATAACTGGCAATAAGGTAATAGGTCTGTAATTTTCTGGTTTTTTGTGATCAGCTTTGGCCTTTGGAATGTTAATAATTGTACCTCTCTTCCATTGATCTGGGAAACAGTTTTTGTTAAGGCAGTATTCTAGGATTCTTATTATATATTCATGTATGTTTACGTCTAGCTGTTTTATTATATTCCATGGGACGTTGTCTGATCCTGGGGCGCTATTTTTTTGAGAATGAATTAATTTGAAATATTCGTTAGCATCCATTTTTAAAAGTTCATGGTTAGCCGCTCGGTTGTTGAAGAAGGTTCGGTACCAACGGTTAATGTTTTGCTTGTTGGTGTTGTTGAAACTAGGGTGATTTTTTTCTTTAAAGTGTTCTTTATAATATTCGTAAAATTTTTTGACTTTTTCTTTGTCTGTTGAAAATATCGTTCCATTGTCTTCCAGGTCGGGTGTTGAGGGAGTTGCTTTGTACCTAGTGAGTTTTTTAATCTTACTGTAAAAATTCTTTCCTTGTTCGTCGTTTATTTCTTTGCACGTATTTAGCCACGAATTTTCTTTGTATGTATTGATTAGTCCTTGTATGTACTTGCTAAACTTATTGATTTTTGTTTTAACTTCACGATCTGGTCCGGAATAGTAATCTCGAAGCATTTTCCTCTTTTCTTTAATTAGTTTAATTATATATGGGGGTAGTGGGTAGGAAAAGGGTTGCTGGGCAATAAATGGAGTATTTTCTTCGATTACTTTAGAAATCTTATTATTGAAATTTTCAATTTGTTCTATGGTCATCCTTTGGTCTTGTTGATTTATAAAGTTATTTAGGTCATCATTTATTTTTACTATATAACTCAATAAATTAAAACCGATGAGAACTAACTAATTAGTACCAATTAATATTCTGACTTTGATCGCCCAATTTTTTTATTTATTGCAATCTCAGAGTGAGAAGTACTAAAATCTCATTAAATAATTTTACATTTTAAGTAGGTAGGTTATATCCTTAAGGCCTACTTAACCGTACTGCACACAAACACATAAATAAAGCAATGCTAACGCTTTATCTTCAATATTAAATCCGCCTTTTATTTTACTTACTTACTAACAACAGGTTAAATAAATTTAAAAAAGTTAAAATCGTCGGTCGGAGGACATTTGCTACAACTGAAACTTTTCCGTTTTTGCTTTAGCATCGGGAGAAGTAAATATGAGCCCTCGTATGAGCCTAATGAATAAAAATTAAGCAATTACTTGAAGCAATTACTTTTTAGTAAAAGCGATTGCTTGACTAGCAAATGCTATAAGTAAAAGCAAAAATAATAATTCTGTAGTCACTTTTCATGGGTGAGTAAATCGAAAGTTGTGTTATTGTAGGTTAGGTTTAAACTATTAGCAAGGTCAATTCAATTCAAAGGTAAATCCACCAGAACCCCTACTCCCTGCCCCCTCACCCAGCTCTTCATCGCCTCTCTCCTACAAACGATGTTGTCAACACATTTTACTAGCGTTTATGAATGACATGTGCCATCTATATGTATTAGATCATTGAATGAGACCCTTTTTGAGCGCTAGATGTTTCTCGGTAGACAGTCTCAAGGTAAAATTTACGGGTCACCTTGGCTTAAAGTGTAAAGAACTGTTATAATGTATTAATACGTTTAGAGGTAGATTGTATATACCTAAGTATGTATTACTTTTCTCATTGTAATTTGAATAAAATAGACAATTATTTTTGCAAACATGCAACTCAAATCTTTAAACGTAAAGATCTCGGAAACCATCCAAACAATTTTGTTGATACTATCTCGTATTCAGAAGAATAAAGAAAAATCTTCTTTCGCATTGTATTACATGTTTTACAAAAAATGTTGCTATTCTGTCGGTGCCCACATTTCCTCCGCCGCCATCTTCAATAACCGTTCCCCTGGGCTGTCTGTCTGAACAAATCTTACGTAACCGTTCTCTGAGAAGATGCTCCTCGAAAGTGGTTCTTTATTCTCGATAAAACCAGAGAATGTCACGGATTGCCCAATAGCACTACGGCACCTGATGCAGGAGAGTTTTTGCCATAGAATTTTATAAAATACACTATTGAACACTGCCCTGAAACGGTCAATAAATCTGATTTCCTATTCACAACATCCCCTGTGATTTAATTGGTCATTTTCCCTCTACCGACCCTTTATTTATCTTTTTCTACCTCTAGCCTAATGAATAATTCGGCCCTTGCGGGTCATTGTCAAAGGACATCCTTTGCCACGTGTCAGGAAACTGATTAAATTTGTGAAACATAACAAGTAGTTATTATTTTTTCTTCCTGTGCAATGAAACAACAGTTTCACCAAGCATGTAGCGCCAGTGGTTCCCAAACTGGGGGGCGCGCCCCCCTGGGGGGAGCAAAGCAGCATTAAGGGGGGCGCGAGAGCTCTGAAGAACTAAAAAATTAGAACAAATATTTAACATTAGGACTTTAGAAAAAGGATTTTCTGTTTCAATGGGATTTAAAACAAAACGGAATCGGCCTGATGTTGCTAGTGATCTCCGTTGCGCACTTTCAAAGATAGCACTATGAATTTCCGACCTTGTTAAAGAAAAGCAGCACCACACTTCTCATTAGATTAGAGTGCAATTGTCACGTTTTTAAATAAATAAATGAAGTAAAAGAAATGCTTCTGTATAATGGAGGGGAGGGAGGCGCGACCATTTCTTGATTCCCAAAAGGGGGCGACATAGAAAAAAGTTTGGGAACCACTGATTGTAGCCCAACACAAATTGATTAAATAATTTTGTATCTGTTTTATTGTACGACACACATGTTTTCTAAGTTGGATAATACCAACATAGCAAGCTTACGGAGCTTTGGCTAGCAGGACCTGGATTCACAACGGAACTTTGAATTGTGGTATGTGGTATGTGCGTATGTGGTATAGGGGTCTAACTAAACCGCAGACATAATATAATATACAGGGTGTTATTTAAGTATATGGCCAAACTCCAAGGGGTGCTTCTTTAAGTGATTTTAAGAAAAGTTCATATAAACATAGGTCCGAAAATGCATAGTTTTTACGATACAGGGTGTTAAACTTTGAAAAAAAAATCTGATGTTCGTAAATATCTCAATACTCTTTTATTCGATTTTGTCGAAATTTGGCAATTCTGTTTGTAATACCAAGAGGATAATTCAGCCCCAATTAGATTAAAATTATTAAGTCCAGTGGCGTCCCGGAAGAGAGTCCAACTAATATTTTTGGCAAAAAAATTGCGCGCCAGTGACTTTTTTTTAAATTATGTAGTTTTTTCGAATTAAGCAACTACAAATACAACTATTTTATCTTCTGAGTTTTTTCATATCTTGCTTTGTTTTCGAGAAAAAAAATAAAAACCACTATATTGCATGTCCTCATTTTCACTGAAATCTGCCATATCACAAATATAAGTTTCCTATTTTCCACAAAAACGTAACAGATTACTATTGTACTAAATAAATAGACCAACGCCGTTGTATTTACGTCAACTCTTTTGCAAATTAGGCATCAAACTGAACATGAAATCCATAATCTGAACAAGTGTATAAGCCACGTCTGAACTTGTGTTGAATAAGCATTTGCTACAGAGGACAGAGGTGTAAGAAAAACAGCAATTGCTTTATTCATATCCAGATCTAGCAATTGCTTTTACTTATAGCATTTTCTAGTAAAGCAATTGCTTTTACTAAAAAGTAGTCGCTTAATTTTTATTCATTAGGCTCAATATTATAACGATTACAATTTCTGACATGTGTTTCTCTGCCAATCAAATGCCCGGCTGATCAAACTTAATGTTATCGTTAAACCATGAGTAATATTTTTTTGCGAATACTCCTCTTTATGAATCTTATCTTCAACTTCCAATAATGAACAATGCAAGTCGGGCTTCATCTTCAACCGATTTGCAGGTTACGCAAGAACAATTACACAGGTATTTTACGATTCGGTAACAGGTTGGCATTGGTACTATTACGATAACTTATCCGAATAAAAATATGCATCGGCCTGCCAATTAATTGTTAGGTAGGTATGTTTGGAACGCAATAGTGTAATGATTGTTGTTAAGAGTTTGTGTTGAAATTATTTTTTTTTAAATGAGGTAAAAAAATTAGCGCTAATAGTATATTATTGAACGAGCGTATAATATAGGACCTAATAAACGAGAATGATTATAACAATCATATATTAAAATCAGCAAGTGTATGGTTCATTATACGCACGTCAAAAATATACTATTCTTTTTCCACACTTAGGCGTAGTTAGGGGGGTACTTGGGGGTGCTAAGCACCCCCGAAATCTAAATTAGCACCCCCAAAAAAAATTTACAATACTATATAGGCTAATTTTAGAACTAACATATTTTTATAATATACATTATATTATTTATGTAATGAATTTTTTATATTAATATTTCAAGCATTCGAATTCTGGTACAAATTCAAGTATATTTAGGTAGTTGCGGATTATGTTCAAAATTTCTCTCCGTGTGCCGTGTAGGTCACGCTCAGTTTACTTGTCAGAGCGGGTCTATGATCATAAAAATCTCGTAAAATACGAGAGCGGCATAATAGCTTGTGTATGTCATGTTCTGCAATTCTGCATTAATTTGATAATTTAAATTTAACCAGTCGTAGTCGTCCAAATTCGCGGAAATTTTTAGCCGGTATTTTGACTATTTTTTTTGTTTATTAAGGTTTAATATGGTTTTATTGAATTCAGTTAAAGTTTAAAGTTAAATAAACACGAAAAAACAATGAGTGCGTCGTCGGATATAAAATACACCGTGGAATTTTTGAAAAATCTTTTAGCAACCGTTACCGTTGGAGGAGAAAGTGTTTGTCAAGAACATTGAAAGACCTAAACCTGCTATTAACATCACAATAAATTATTTACTAAAAATTATTGACCAAATTTGGGCGTGGTCTTAAAAAATTTTTCGCCTGTGGCGGGCTTTTTGTGCACCCCCACGTTAACATGTCACGAGCCGCCACTGGACTTCAGCACCTCCAGTGTTGACCGTCTAACTACGCCTATGCAACCCGCATCCTCTTATCAGCGCCACGAATTTTAAATTTTGGCTTAAAAAATACTACACTTCCTGTCTTATTTTGACATTTTACATTTTAAATATCAGCTGACGCTTTCTTTAATGTTAAAGCATGCTATTTATAAATAAATAATTTTCCAGACACTTTAAAATACGATAATTTGGTCAAATTAAAATGTATAAATATAAATATTTTTTAATACATTTTTTTAACACAATATTTATACATTTCTTTAGGGTTGGGATTTTGGTCGTCAAAATCTTTTGTCGTCATTTGACCGGTCAATTGACTAAGCCCCGGTCAAATTCCTCAGTTTTGTCAAAAGAAATGAAGCCATGAGTAATTACATAGAAACGTGTCTTTATTAAAAAACAGCTAAAAAAAAATAAAGAAATCATTCTGAGGTACAAAAAACACATGACAAATAAATATTATGTATAATATTAATCTAACAATACTAAATTACTAATGAAGTAATGAGTGAGTGACTGATTGATGATGATATGAGTGCTGGCCTTGGTAGGTAGCTTAAAGGTACATCATCTTCGTCACTGAACTCACCCCCGGGCCCCGGCCTCCGGCATTGCCTTTATGTTCTTCAGAATCTGAATCACTCGTTTCATCCTCACTACTGAAATTTAGCGCTGGTTCCTCAGAATTTCCATATTTTTTATTTCCACTGCCACTTAACAGCTTTAAGTTGTACTTTATATAAACAAGCTTTTCTGAGCGAGTGGTTTTTAATCGGTTCCAGCTTGCTATGGACAATGCCCCATGAGGACCAATTTCTCTCACAAAAGGCTGCAAAAGTTTTTGACCGAATTTGACCCGGTCAAAATCTCTCCGGTCAAAATCGGCCAAAATCTCGGTCAATTGACCAGGCACAACTTTAGATTTCTTTTTAAATTTTAAAACGCAATCTTCTTTAACAAAAACAGACAGAAAAGTTAAACATTTTGCAAATTGTATCAAATATTACGTATTATTTTGTATTTTAATCTTAACATAGTATAAAACAAAGTCGCTATCGCGTCTGTCCCCAGCTATATGTGCTTACATCTTTAAAACTACGCATCGGTTTTTTTAATAGATAGAGTGATTCAAGAGGAAGGTTTTTATGTATAATACATGCATAATATTGTAGAGAAACACTGATAAATTTAGAGGTTTGTTCGGGTTTGTATTTATAAAACTTAACGTGATGGTGAACTCGCCTTATTATTATCTCAGAGGCGTATAATGCCTGGCATTGCAACGCAGGCCGGGTACACGCTAGTTAAATATAATTTTAAAGTTTTTTTAAATAGTTTTAATGATATTTGAAATTTAATAGAATTTTTCAAATTATTATATTTTATCAAACCTTTATGAAAAATAGCCTTATAAGCTAATGTTTTGGACACTATCCACATAATTTATTTTTAATTTTATGTATAAAGATACATACTAAATAAAAAAAAAAATCTGACATTTAACCAATCTATATTTTTTAACTTAAAATAATTTTTGTATATTTGTCACAATTTAAAATAATCCGCATTGCCTTATTTTGTAAAATTTTTGTAATTTATCAAATATTTCCTTACTAGCACAATATAAAATGGAAGAACAATAAAGAAAATGTGGTAATATAATAGTATTAAATACAGTTTTTTTAGAAAACAAACTTAAATTAGAACTGATTCTTTTAAAATAACCTACTTTTCCGGCAACATTCGATATGATATACTTTCAAAATAATTTTAAAATTTTAATTTTGAATCAATGATTATCCCTAAATATTTAAAACTGTTCACTAATTCCAATTTTTCACCATCAATCACAACATTTATATTTTGACAATTTAAATTAAAATTTTTGCCCATAACCATGCATTTAGTTTTTGAAATATTTAATTTATTTACTTTTAGCCAATTTATTAATATATTTATCTCAGAATTTAAAGTATTTAGACCATCAAAAATATTTAAAACATTAATGTAAATTAAGGTGTCATTAGCAAGCATTTTGTAACTTACACATTTTTAAAACTAAAGGCATAGGCATCGTTGATGTTTAAAATAAATAATATTCGACCTAGTATACTTCCTTGAGGAACTCCTATATCCTATAGTATTACAAATCTGAGAAATCCGAGGAAAAGCAAGACTAGGGTAAAACACTAATAATGAATGACTCCTGTGGTAGTTTGTATAAAATTTTTCTTTCGTCGCTCGTCCCCTCTATTGTTTTTCCCGTTGTTTGGAGTGTCGTTAACAAATTGTTTTTATAACTTCTAAATTTTAATGTAAGCATCACGAGTTCATGACACAACTGGGCGTAGTAGTTTTTTTTCCCACCCAGTTCATTTATCAGACTTTTAAATTCCTTTTCTGGTTTATCATCATTTAAGATATACACTGGGTTTCTACTATTTGAATAAATCAGTAATAAAACATTTATTCTCATATTATAGCAGCTATAAATCCTTGAATTACAGATAGGAAAATAATAAAAGCAAAAATTCCAGACCGCCATATCCCATTAATAATAATCTTGACGTTAGGTTAGGCATGTCTGTTAGATTTTGCCCAATAAAGGAATTTAAAACACCTGTGTGGTTGGTTGGTGACAGGTGTCATACCTATGATGTATTTAGGGTTGTGTGGTACAAGCTGGACTAGTTTATGTGTATAAAACCAAATTCAATAATAACTTTGATCCAGTGGCGGCTCGTTAATGAAGGGCTCTGGGGCGCCGCCCTCCCTGCAATTATTTCAAACAGAATCCAAAAATACTTTACTTAAAAAACCAATAAAGCAATATATGTAAGCAATTCATTAGGTAGGTTATACTAAGCGCGGGCATAAATTCAAACCAAACATAGCCCTATTCCAACGGGCAGGTTATACTCATAGACAAGCGAGTTGCGCGCTCTCAATGTTTTTTGTACTAAGCGCGGGCGGGCGACCGATTATCCGTCCCGATTCAACTTTTCCGCGCCCAACAACAGCTGTTCGCGATGCCACGGTAGAATAATCAATATATTATGTACTCTGGCGAGGCAACCTGTCGATGCCGCTAGGCCCTAACGTTTTGTTTATTTGTTTTGATTTGATTTATTATGTGTGTATAAAGTCTGGAAACGGCTTAATAACATCACAATTTACTGGCCGATTTCAACCAAATTTGGTACAGTTGTGTAAGAGGATCTAACGCAACGAATGACGATATTGGCGTTGTTGCCAGCTTTTTAGTTTGTCTGGAATTCGAACGAATTTTATATTTTTAAATATAACACCCAGTATATTTTTACATTTTTAAACTCCACATAAAATTATAATTATTTTTTATTAAATGCATTATTAGTCTATACTTCATAGTTTCCGAGATATTGACTCTCGAAAAGTGACATTTTTGAACTTTGACAGCTTATAACTTTCTAACAGTACGTCTTAGAGCAAAACGGCTTACATGTCCCTATCTTCAATTTTTATTATCTTCCCAAAAAATCAACTTCCAGTTAAACCGGAACAACTATATTTTCTGCTTTCGAGTTACATCCGGTTTAACCGGAAGTTGATTTTTTGGGAAGATAATAAAAATTGAAAATAGGGACATGTAAGCCGTTTTGCTCTAAGACGTACTGTTAGAAAGTTATAAGCTGTCAAAGTTCAAAAATGTCACTTTTCGAGAGTCAATATCTCGGAAACTATGAAGTATAGACTAATAATGCATTTAATAAAAAATAATTATAATTTTATGTGGAATTTAAAAATGTAAAAATATACTGGGTGTTATATTTAAAAATATAAAATTCGTTCGAATTCCAAACAAACAAAAAAGCTGGCAACAACGCCAATATCGTCATTCGGTGCGTTAGATCCTCTTACACAACTGTACCAAATTTAAATCGGCCAGTAAATTGTGATGTTATTAAGCCGTTTCCAGACTTTATACACACACTGTATAATAAAAAATTCTGGATATGCGGTTGTGAGGACAAAAACCTTTTTTTTTTGTTTCGTGTGTCTTCTTTTTGACGGGGATGATAATTGGACTATAAATGGGGTGCAGGACTTAAAACATCTTTTAGAGAAAATAAAAAAACATGAAAATAGTGCAAAACATCGTCATAATGTGGTAAGTTTTGAGATGTTAGGACAAACTGATATTTTAACTTGTTAAGTAGTGCTTATGCTGATGAAATTAAAATTTACAACGAAAAAGTTAAAAAAAAACAGACACGTACCTACTTTTGAAAATAATAGACATTTTAAATTTTTTTTTATTTAAAGCCAGCGCCCCCCCTGACTCGCTAGTCACGAGCCGCCACTGCTTTGACCTCAGAGTAGTTATTCAAATATCCCATTACAGCAAGTTAGGAACTGTTATCGAGAATTCAGATGTCCAGTTGAACTATGCGCTAACTCGGTGGTACCACGTTTTGAATAAAAGTTTTATACTTAATAAAATTTATGATTGAATGAATTGAAGAAATATAACATGTAATAATAAAAATACTTTGAAAGTAGGCAAATAAAAAATGGTTTTCTTACAACAAAATCGTTACTCGGCCAAATATAAAATCATATTCGAAGTAAGAAAGCAACAATAGTTGTTTGTTTTTACGTTAATTTATTTTAAGCGAAATCCTAAAAACTAAAAAAGTTGTTTCTAACAAACCCTGTATAGTAATCGCAATTGTTATATTTGAAATTGTAGTTTCAGCACAAGCAAAATTCATTTAATAAATCAAGAAAAAAAAAACGATCCAAAAAACTAAAAATGTTGCTTGTGGCGAACCCTGTATAGTAATCGCAAATCTGATATTCGAAATTGTGGTTTCAGCACATGCAGACGTTTTTATACAGAATGACTTTTTCTTCTATACCTACTAATAAAAAAGTTTTTCCTCTTCCAAACTCTATCCGTGGACACGCTTGTATATTTTGATTTTGGGAAACGATTGATTATAGTGTCTCGTTCAATATTTAAATCTCAATGCACCGGAAGCATTTTCTTCTGAAGTTTTTTAATGACTAAAATAAAAAATTTCACTGTCATTTAACTTTCCACCATTTATTTTTTAATAACACGGTGTGAATAATTATTATTGCATACCATGTATAAATCAAGTTTTATACTTGTGGCACTCTGGCGACGTTTCACCTTGGTGTCGTAAAACAAAACCCCAAAGCTAGAGACAGTAAAACAATTTCTATTTATAATTACTACGGGTATGTAAAAGTGACCGCGAGCAAAAAAAAATATGGAATTGAAAACGAAATGATTATTATTATGTCTACGTAGTACGAATGTACGTACGTGCCATACAGGGCGTTCGAATAACTATGCAATAAAATGTAAAATGTTGAAACGCCCCACACCCGGGGCTATTTTTCGCGTAAAAAAAGTGTAAAATTTTACCCTCTTATCATCAAACCTGTGCAAGCAGGTCAATTTTTTTAGTATTAGAAAAACACATGGTCACGCGACGCGTCTTCAGTTCTAAAGGCAGGGGTGAACATATACAGGGTGTTCATTTGAAAACTTCCCACCACGGATTTCCTGCTTTAAAATGAAAATGTGGAAAATCGCTCGGACCCGTCGATTTTTATTTCGAGGGGGACCTCTTTTGCGTATATTGTCAATCTTGTTACTTCAAGCCCCTAGGAGGGAGGGGGGGTAAGATCTAAATCTTAAATGGATACCCCTATTTTATATAATTTTTTTGGATTCTGCATAAAATTCTGGACTTTAAAAAAAAAACATTATTAGTCTATACTAAACAGTTTCCGAGATATTGACTCTTGAAAAATGAGATTTTTGAACTTTGACAGCGTCTAGCTTTCTAACTGTACGTTTTAGAGCAAAACGGCTTACATGTATCTTCGATTTTTATTATCTTTCCAATAGTGTCAACTTCCGGTTAAACCGGTTGTAAGAAATATAGTACTTCCGGTTTACCTGGAAGTTGATACTATTGGAAAGATAATTAAAATCGAAGATAGGGACATGTAAGCCGTTTTGCTCTAAGACGTACAGTTAGAAAGCTAGACGCTGTCAAAGTTCAAAAATCTAATTTTTCAAGAGTCAATATATCGGAAACTTTTTATTATAGACTAATAATGCTTTTATTAAAAAATGTTCAGAATTTTATGCAGAATCCAAAAAAATTATATAAAATAGGGGTATCTATTTAAGATTTAGATCTTACCCCCCCCCTCCCTCCTAGGGGCTTGAAGTAACAAGATTGACAATATACGCAAAAGATGTCCCCCTCGAAATAAAAATCGACGGGTCCGAGCGATTTTCCACATTTTCATTTTAAAGCAGGAAAATCCGTGGTGGGAAGTTTTTAAATGAACACCGTGTATAAAAGCGATCAAAACGACGCTCTAGTGGAGACTCGATATTTCCCAATTACAAGTTAAGGTCGTTACGCTGCCAGTTTGTTCGGGTTTGTTAGAAAGCAAAAGTGTATTGATTTTTGTTACATTTACAAATAGTAAAAGCCTAGTCCAGACTTACATACATTGCCCGCAAACAAATGTTTAGAAACATTTGCTTGCAAACAAAACATTTTTATACATTTGTGTTTGATGTGTTGTTTCCATAAACATTTAAGTTCAAACGTGGTAGCCAGTGAATCCAGACTAAAGACGAAAACATGTCGCTGAATAGTGAGGCAGTGGCGGGCATTTGTGTAATTTGCAAACATTTGCCTCGGAACGCGTCCAGACTTGCTCCTTGGCGAGTATAAAAACACGTGTTTCCCATTCCAACGGGAAAGTAAAAAACATTAAACATTTGTTTAAATGTTTTTAAACATATGTTTGCAAACACATTTTAATCAGCTTTTAAACAGTTTTTATACAGATGTTTATATGTTTGCGGGCAAATGTTTGTAGGTCTGGACTAGCCTTTTTAGAGTCGTAAATTATGGGTCAAGTTCGCTGACACAGACCCTTTTAATGTAACATAATATGTACTTGTCTCCCTGGGTTTTTGTTGTACTTGAGAACAAAGATTGGACATTACTACGCAGTTATAATGCCATCGTATAAAGGAAATAATAATCTGCAATAACAAGTAAAGAAATGGGGGAGGGTTAAAGAAGGGCAATATATTATTTGACAATATACAAGTAAAGGTATCAGAAAGGGTTATAATTAGTTGGTATGATGTTGCCTGTAGAACCTTAATTTTTAATTGGTGTACATAAAACGGTGTCATGGGTTTTTCTTAAAAATATGGCCCGACAGCAGGAATGACTTGAGTTTCCAGCTGAAGACCATTGTCGCTAGGATTTTCACTAAACTACGTAGTAATGTGTACGTAAATCTATAAAAAATACTCTGTAACTAAAATGACAAATAATTTTAATAATTATACTTACACGAAAATGGGGCGATATGTAACAAAATAAATTGCAGATTAACGGGGAACCAAATTAAACCAGAGTGTGGTCATCATAAAAAAGATTTGTTTGGGGGGGGGGGGGGGGGTAAAGGGTCACCATTACAGTCGCGGACGTATTTGGTAACAAAAGGTAAAACAGCATTAATTTTTATTGTCGCAGACATACCTGTCACCGACAGATGTTGGTACAAACGGGCTTAATTATGGGAGACAGGTAATCTTACACTAAGTTTTATGAAATGTAATAATTAGGAATTTTATTCTTTATGTTATTTAAGGTATATCTGATTAAATTGTTCATAAATTGTGTATGACCAAAATGTTTTTATGTTAGATAGATTGTTTTTAAAACCTCTTTAATTTTCATTTACTGACAGCGGAATACCGTATCATAGGGAAACCGTCAGAATAAGATTAAGCTAAAAAAATCTTAAAACCTCACATACCTTTACCGTTGTACCAAACTTTAAAAGAACCTATTCAGGTTATATTCATAAACACAACGTAGACAGGGTCGTACCACAATATTTGACGATCACAGCTAGAGTGACGGATTTCTGCAGGTGATGACCACACCTGACCTGGGGTCGGTCAGTTTCAATGTTTTTAATCATTCTAATGTCAAAATTAAAAAATTGTTATAATTTACCATTTGATATTATCGTCGTTGGTTTAGCACGACGCTCTATCTCCTCGCTTGTTTCCTGTTTCGAAGCTGTCCTTTTCTATTAAATAACGACTGGCTATTGGCTAATTCCGGAAACTTTTCAAGCCAGCCTCGTACATAAATAATATGTATAGTAGCGACGATACATATCCAATATTAAATAAGAAGACGTCAACCGCCATAAATTAAATATGTTAATGGCTCTTAATTACTTTTTGTGTAATTTATACCTATGACATATACGCACATACGGGCTATTTAAAAATTGAGGTATTCGAATTTTTTTTAAATAGTCGTGCCATAACTTTGCCTTCAAACCATTCGCGTGATGTTCAGTAATTATTACAAGTTCTTTTTGTTTTTTACTATTTTTGCTCCTATAGTTTAAGATTTCGCAGCAGGGTTGGGTAATCAAAAGAAACAAGGAGGTATAGTTTTACAAAAGCTAATTGATATATTATAGGGAAACCATAATTTTCTAATTCAACCCAATGTTATTGACCCGTCGTAAACGAAATAAATAAAATTATAATATATTATGTCGCCTTTAGTACCTTGCGAGCAAAAATTATTTGCATGAAAGATTGGATTAAAAAACGTAGGGCTTGGTTTAGATCCCAATTATATGGGGACGATATATCTAACCAAATCTAGGGTAAAATTTTGTCAAATTCGTATTATGAAATGATATGCCAAACTAATGAGTAATAAAATAAGTAGACAAATACAAATTTATTTTTGTTGTTTACAAAATTAACAAAGTAAGAATATACAGAAAGAAAAAGAAAAATAATTACATGTATTCTGAGAATTCACATAACCGGAGAGGTGGAACCAGGCTTCATCCGAAAAAAATGTCAGGTCTAATAAATAATTTATTTCCAATAAATTTTGGGTAAATCATTGAGAGTAATTCCTGCGTCTTTCAAAATCCGCGGCTTGTATTTCTTGGAATACTTGCACTTTATAAGGAAATAAATTTAGCTGCTTCCTAAGAATAGTCCTGCATGTTCCATAAAATTTTCCCACTTCTTGGGACAGGCGTCTTATACAATTTGTTGGCATATTTTCTATTATTTTACGAACGTTTGCAACAAGTTCTTCTGTTCTTACAGATGGTCTTCCTGCTCCTTTTTTGTGTTGTATAGAACCTGTTTCCCTAAACACAACCACGGTTCTTTTCAGGCAATGATAAAAATCCCCAGTAATAAAAACAACGTTATAGGAAAATGTTCGTGAAAATCGTCCATGCATAAACCCGGATTGTATTGCCACTCACCATTTACTCTAACCCCGTTTCGAAAATACGCTTCAACCATGAATGTTTTGTGCTGTTCCGTAAAGCCCATTGTGTGAATTGTTCAAGAAATTGGAAAAATTAGCGATGAATCAAATAACTTGTAACGACTGTCAAAGATCACGGAATAACTGATTGATTGTTAATTCAGATAGTTACTGACACCCAACAGGTATTAAGCTCTACGGCTAAGCATTACGTCCTTGGATGCAAGGCCCTCTTTGATGCAAATAATTTTTACTCGCACGGTACAAGGTGGAAGGAATTATGAAGCCTATTTATTTGCTAAAAAAAATAGAGAACTATGGCTGCGTTTATTTTTAGGCTGGCCTACTTCTTTCGTACCCCTCTTTTTGGGGTAGGAACCACCCCTAACTTTTTTTTCAAATGTAAAGGTATGTATTGCTCGTTGGAAAGGGCATACGACCCTCTATTCACTTTTGCATTTGATAATAATTGTTATTTAATATCAATTGAATCGGAGCGAGAGGAGTGACACTACGAGAACAATGAGCAACATGATGCTATACGACGGGGTGGGGGAAATATAATATACCTATTTCTGTTTGCTTTGCGACACTTAATATTTTTCCTCTTCTACCTTATTACCAATGGCGTAATAAAAACTGAGTGTGCTCCCTCCCCCTCTGTAACGAATGGAAAATGAGTTCTTATTTTCATTACTGTTAGGTTCAGGTTTATGAATTTTCGAATTCGTTAATCGTGTAATAATTTAATTAGGGTTAAACCCACATTATGTGTTAAGTACCTACTATTAAAACAGCAAACCCCCCGCAAACGTTTTCAGCCCCCCGCCCCCTCTGTAACGAATGGAAAATGATTCTTATTTTCATTACTATTAGGTTCAGGTTTATGAATTTTCGAATTCGTCAATCTTGTAATAATTTAATTAGGGTTAAACCCACATTATGTGTTAAGTACCTACTATTAAAACAGCAAACCCCCCGCAAACGTTTTCAGCCCCCCGCCCCCTCTGTAACGAATGGAAAATGAGTTCTTATTTTTATTACTATTAGGTTCAGGTTTATGAATTTTCGAATTCGTCAATCCTGTAATAATTTAATAAGTGTTAAACCCACATTATGTGTTAAGTACCTACTATTAAAACAGCAAACCCTCGCTAACGTTTTCAGCCCCCCGCCCCCTCTATAACGAATGGAAAATGAGTTCTGATTTCCATTACTTTTAGGTTCAGGTTTATGAATTTTCGAATTCGTTAATCCTATAATAATTTAATTAGGGTTAAACCCACATTATGTGTTAAGTACCTACTATTAAAACAGCAAACCCCCTGCAAACGTTTCAGCCCCCCGCCCTCTCTATTACAAATGGAAAATGAGTTCTTATTTTCATTACTATTAGGTTCAGGTTTATGAATTTTCGAATTCGTTAATCCTGTAATAATTTAATTAGGGCATTATGTGTTAAGTACCTACTATTAAAACAGCAAACCCCCCCGCAAACGTTTTCAGCCCCCCGCCCCCTCTATAACGAATGGAAAATGAGTTCTTATTTTCATTACTATTAGGTTCAGGTTTATGAATTGTCGAATTCGTTAATCGTGTAATAATTTAATTAGAGTTAAACCCACATTTTGTGTTAAGTACCTACTATTAAAATAACAAACAATTGGAATTTGTTTTATAATCCTAGGTAGACTGGTAGACATTATTAAGTCATTATACGTAATATTCCAGCAAACATGATGCAAAATCAAAATTTTAAGACACCACTTATAAAGTTGCTTACCATGTATGGTAGTAACGGGGGTAGCAGTGATCGAGCCTTATAGAATCCAAAAGACAGAAAACAGTAAAACACATAAATGCTTAACAAGTCTGCACAAACATTATGTCACTTAAGGGGCCAAAACTGTGCAGTTTTTCCTCTGAGGATTTCCGGAGTGTGAGTGGACACCTTAAGTACTATACAAGGTATTATACAAAGCTACCAGATCGTCGAGAGATTAGAGACTTTTTGCACCTCTTAAGTCGTCATTCTTTTGTGGCTATGGTTATTCTGAGCATGCGCAATGTCAGAAAGGTGATCCGCTATGGTTAACAACCATAACGGACTCCGTTAGTTACGGAAGGATAAGGAAGAGCTTATCGTTATCCTTATGGTTATGCTTAAACTGCATGGTTGCCGGAACATACAAAAGTTATGAAGCATCATTGCTATGAATTAAAATTGTGATAAGCAATTAATTAAAATCCAAAGCAATAGTAGCTTTACATTAAAATATACAACTTAATCAAATTATTGTTAGGTTAGGTATTTTATTTTGTTTAGTTGCGCCGGCGCCAAATTAATAACTACAGACAGAACGTATAGGCGCTGCAAAATCTCTGGTTTTAACAGTGGCGCTACTCGTTATGTTTAATAAAGTTAACCATAACGGAGCTAAAAACTGATATTAATTTAAGAGGTGCAAAAAGTCTCTTTTGTTTTTGCAAAATCGATATTTAATGTTTTAACAAACTCGTGTCCGATACTGATTAAGGATAAATCCGAAAGGCGTTGTTGTCCCATGGTGTTAATAGGTTGTTACTATTATTTTAAGTTTGGAAAAAGATCGTTCCGCTGATGCCACACTAACTAGTAAAGTTAGAAATAACATCGGTCCATCGGTGCACTATACATCTGGAAAATTTAAAGAAACACACTGATTTTTTATTAATAAATGATCCGCAAGTTCATACACTGTTTTCAATTTTGAAATATTATCTTCAAGTCTCTTTCTGAGGGTTACAATTTGACTAGGAAAGTCGATGGACAAGTCTTTTTGGTATATCGTTTGTAAATTCCGCGCTTTCACGTACTTATATATATAATTCTTTTATTCTTCCGAAGTTAAATTCTCAGGATATAAAAAAATATAATTAATTATGAAATGAAATACTAGCCAATGGCAGCAAGTTTTGAAGGGGCCATTAACGTGGACCCATCGGCTACCTGCCCCCCCCCCCCCCCCCCCCACCCCCCGCGGTGCTGGGTCTGTGGGGGTGTTCGTTACGCCACTGCTTATTACTAGGATACGGGTGGACAACGCATTTCCATACCTGTCACCTGTCTATCGTTGGCTGTACATTACATATTAAAAATTGCTAAAATGTGTAATTTTATTGTAAAGCTAAATGCCACAGAATATTTTTATCCCGTTCCGACTCTGCCCTGGAAATGTTTTATTTTTTTAATACTAAAGTGGAGACAAATTATTGAATACTTTGCACGTTTTTGTTCCTTTAAAATTGCCTGGTATTCGAATAAACATTCACGGCGTTGAACGGGTTAAAGCGTTCTGTAATGGCTTCATTTTTGCGTTTTGTAATTGCTCCTTTATTTCGTATTGATGCATAGTTAGAAATGCATTGTACGAGTGGTATCGGATTTCTCAAAGGCTTTTGACCGCAACCAAGGGTCAGATAAAATATTTTTCAGCTATTTTATTGCCTGAAAATATATTCTTCTTTTACCCTAGTTTCTTTAGTCAATAATACAAAACCGTAAATCGGAGATCATATTTCACTTTGTAAAGTAAATACCTACAAATAATCTCGTTTGTAAGCAAACATCTTTTGTCTAAAATCTTGATGTTTGTTTTTTGTTAATTCGTTTTCTATACAACCACCTTTGTCGGTTTCGGTATCCTTGTTATACTTTTCTGTAAAATATTTACCCAAAGGAAGATATAATTATGTTGAAATGTCGTTTGCGTGTTTTAGCTTTCCTCTTACACTGTAAAGCTCTTTAATAATTTCCTTTCTAGCTTTGGTGGATAAAGTTATAAAAGTTTTGTCCCATACCATACAAGGACGTACGCAGCATCAAATTTAGAGGGGGGGCAAATGTAAAAAGTAAAAGTTAGAAATAAAAAAGGTGTTTTTTGAAATAAACAAAAAAAAGAAAACGAGAAAACAAACATTTATACATACTTATTATTTTTTATCTTAATCTAGGTATTATAGCAAAACGAAACGTCTTCTTCTATGTGTTTCTTTTTTTGTGAAACTAATTTCTGGTGTACACTCAGCATACACAAACCGCTTAATCTATTGCCTGTGGATCTTAACCAAATGTTAACTCTGCGTAGAGTAAAAGAGCGTTCTACGGTACTTGTTGTACATTGCATGGCAATCCTAACAAAATATGTAGAGCAGTTTTTGTTAATGGAAAAAAAATTCTGCTTCTTTTACCACTTCTGCTACTTCCAAACTTTTTAACTCCTCTTTATTACTTTTTTTGTCTTTCCATAAGTTGTACCATGCATAATTCGGCTTCATCGTTTAAATTATAGAATTCTGAAAATTGTTTAATACGCATCTTCAATTCGCTCAATGACAAGTTGAGCATAACGAACGGATGCAGTGACAATAATTCGAAAGCTGGTAGGTTTCCATCGGAAAAGCGTTGCTCCAAAGATATCATCAGAGAGTCCAAAGGTATTAACAAAGATATTCTCCAGTATTCTGGCGGGTTGCTAGCTGGAATGTTCGTACGATTTTGCTGTCGCCCTACTATCCTTGGCACCTGTAACTCTATTCCAAGGTTTTCGGCATGTGTGCTGGTTTAGCTAAGGTAGTGTTCACGACTTCTTCTGCATATTTTAATTACATCTAATACTCTTTTGATATGATTTGAACATTGCAATAAATCTAAACTTTTAGATTGCAAGATATTGGCCACAGGTTCCAACAGCGCAGAATACTGTGCTATCAGGCACAGAGAAATTGATTTATTTTATCTTTTGTTTAGAAATTAGGAAATTATTAAATTATTTTCAACATTTGGGGGGGGGGGGGGCAAATGCCCCCCCCCCTGCCCCTCTTTGCGTACGCCCATGATACCATACCAACATTTTAGGAAATAAGTCTAGTATGTTTTTAACGAAATGATTAACAAAGGAAACAGAGTGGATCACTGGGTTAAAAAAAAAATAAAAATAAGTTTTTTAAGTTAATTAGTTAGATAGAGGTAAGTAAAACAAAACGTGGAAGATCAAATTTTCTATTTAACCAAATTGATGTCCTACGTTTTGTTTTATTGACCTCTATCCAAGTAATTAACCCTTTTGGATAATTATTTTAGTTTGGCCTGCTTTGTAAAGAAATATTTTCTTATTAAAAGGTGCGTTTCGTCTTTTTCCGAATATGATTCTTCTTATTTTTCACTATTTTACATACAATACTCTTTCCGTAACGGTTTTTTATTGCATGAGAAAAGAGTCGCTATTTATTATTATCTAAAACAATGCGTCATAATAAAACAATAAAACTTGTTTTTAGAAGTCGAGCAAATTGTCGGCCTTATAAGAAGAAACTTGAAAATGGGACATTTTTATATTATATTATAATCCTCCTCGCTTCGGAGTAGGGATTGAGCCTAATGAATAAAAATTAAGCAATTACTTGAAGCAATTACTTTTTAGTAAAAGCAATTGCTTAACTAGCACTTGCTGTTTTTCTTACACCTCTGTAGCAAATGCTTATTCAACACAAGTTCAGACGTGGCTTATCCACTTGTTCAGATTATAGATTTTATGTTCAGTTTGGTGCCTAATTTGCAAAAGAGGACGTAAATACAACAAAGTTGATCTATTTATTTAGTACAATAGTAATCTGTTACGTTTTTGTGGAAAATAGGAAACTTATATTTGTAATATGGCAGATTTCAGTGAAAATGAGGAAAGTGATAGTAGTGATGAAGAAATTAAAGATAAGCAATTGATATTCGTTCACAAATGGAAGGAACATAAATAAATATCTCTGACCACAACCGTTTAGCTTCCACAACAGCTTCAGCACTTGTAGGAAATTTAATTAAAATATGGGCCTTTTCCCAAACTGCATCCATTACAGAAGTGTAATAGTTTGGTAAACACCGAGTTCTTCACCTACAGAATTTTGAAAGCCCGGATCCGACAATTTCCGCAGAAAGACTTTAATCTTTTATTTAAAGGCGACAGTGCACCCCTCGCCTTTTACCAGTATCAGTCAAAAAATAATTTGCCAACCACTCAACATTTTCGCAGTCAAATCGATATAACTTTCTAAAATCATCATATCTGCAATTTTTACGTACACTGTAGATTTTTCTTTTACGGACGTTCATATATTCAGCCATAATTGAAGACACAAATTAAGAGCAACGCACGTGTATGCCGCGGAGAACTAAAGTTGACCGCTACCAAGCAAATGATGCAGGGCTCGACCTACCTTAAAAAATTGAAACCAATTCTACACTAGAAAAAGCAATTCCTTAATTTATTCATGACATTTTAAACAAACGATAGCAATTGCTTATTGCTTTTATTTTTTAAGAAAAAGCATTGACTGGTAGCAATTCATGCACTTTTAAGCGATTGCTGGACGCAAAAGCAATTACTTTACTTTTTATTAATTGGCTTTCAAGAAATTACGTCGATTTTATAAGAAAAAGCTATTGCTACATTTTTATTCATTAGGCTCATTATTGTTAATCAGGTTTCAGTGGAAATTGATAGAAGGTAAAGGTTTTTTTAAAAGGTAATAAATTGGCTTGAAATGATTTGAAATGGATTTTTTTAAAGTGGTTGTGGTATAGCGGTCAGAAACCTAACGACGCATGCGAACGTGTTTTAAAAGCGTTCGCACGCGTCAAATCCCAAACCGCTGGCAGAAAATCCGCCAAATTGTAACGCAAAGCAAAAATTTTCAACCAGTGAAAAACCACGCATGCGCAGAGAAAAATTGGAAATCTGTTGACGATTGTTTGTAGGAACGAAGCTAATAACAGTTAGTAGCGGAACTAGGATTTTGCTCTAGCTCCCCCTAGATCCGCCACTGATTTTTTTTCTAAAACTTAAAATAACATTTTGTATCCAAGCAACTGCCCTAAATCCCATTTAAAAAAAAATATTTATAATAGCATAACATGGACAATCCCACAACATGGACTACAATGATTAATACCACAGATTAATAAGATAAAAGAAAAAGATGAAAGGCATGTGGTGTTACGGTTTTAAAAGAGAAGTTATGAAATCATTCTCTGGCATATATTTTATATATATCGCATATATTGGTCCAACAATAAAATTAAAGCGACGATAAAAAAAATTATATTTCAATGGATGTAAGGTATAGCGCATTTTGGTTACATAACAATGGGTGCTTTTTTTCTTGCAATCGCCTTTTGTCTGGGACTTACAAAATGTTCTGTGAGTTTTTGTTCTGCAATAAAGATTTTTGGTAATACATCTATAATAATGGGAGCAATATGTTATGGGAGTATTGTTAAAAGTATAAATAATGGATGAATGTAATAATTTTTTGTTAGGTACTTATTGATCAAAATGTTGCTTTGTTTAAAACTTATTATATCAACCGACAACTTGAACTTGGGAAAGTGCTATTTGTCGTCAAATCGGACCCCGCATGAGAACAAAAAAAAATTGCGTTCATCTTCATGTCCGAAAATTTTTTTAAACTTCACTCACTGTGCTTTTCCTGCTTTATCATCAAATTGAAACTGTTTATATTCTGGGGTTAAATTCAAAATATGACATAATAATATAATTGCTAAATGGTCTAGGATTGTATTGATTCTGTAATGTTGATATTAGTAGTAGGTACTTGTAAATCTGATTATTCCTAACGGATGTAATATTATGTAAATTATGTTGCTTCCTGCTAAGACACTGTTTATTTTTGAATTGTTTATTATATTCACAACACTTGTAGTTTTTTGTGTGATGAACTTTTGAGAATTGTGAAAAGCAGAGTGTTTTTGGCATACGTGACATTTCAAAAAAACCTATATACCGATATTAATAAATAGCATTTTATGTTCCTAATTTACAACAACCGGCTTGACATCACTTAACCCCAAAATTACTATCTTTAAGACGGCGACCTATGATTGACCGGTTGAAAAGTCCATAGTCAGACTCTAGACGCTTGTTCATACTATTACTAAAAAAGATAAACCTACTGGACGATCCAATTTCGTACGACGTTGCTCATGACGTCACTGCGAGACAAAAATACTGCTGGTCAGTATAAGGAAAAGCATTGTTTTAGAGCGGTTTTTATTAATGTTTACTACATTTTCTTATTATTTAAAAAAATATCGATATATTAAATTTCATTATTACAATAGTATGCAGTTCAGACTAGGGCTCGGAAATTTTAAAATATAAGTATTCGAATAGTCGTTTGGTATGTTATTCCAATAGTCGAATAATTCGAATAGCCGAATAGATAGGTACTTAAATAGTCGAATAGTCGAATATTTGAATAGTCGAATATAGTAGAATAATTTGAATAGCCGAATAGATAGGTACTTGAATAGTCGAATAGTCGAATATTTGAATAGTCGAATATTTAGATAGTCGAATATTTAAATTGTCGAATATTCGAATAGTCGTCTATTTAAATATGGAAATACAGTCGTTTAATCACGGTAGTTGTTTTTCTTTTTTACGTTAAAATTTACAGTTTTACAGAAAACACGAATAGTCGAATATTCGAATTTCGAATAGTGGAATATTTGAATAGTCGAATATTTAAATAGTCAAATATTCGAATTTCGAATAGTCGAATTTTTTAACTAACAAAAAATTCGAATTTAGAATAGTCGAATATTCGAATTATTCGAATACAATTCCAAGCCCTAGTTTAGACAGTATATTTTCTTTATGATTTATTGTAGGATTTAGGATCCACACTAGGATATTATATAAACCTTTAAATAAAGTATTATACATAAAAATTATTATAGTATTATGAGATACAGTAAAACAAAGTTGAACTTGTAAATTTCCACTATATTTACTGTATCTCATAATACTATAATTAAGGATTTCCACCTAGTATCGGCTGAATCAATTAATTTATAAAAATTATTTTTGAACGTTTAGCATGGTTTCAAAATTTAGAAACGAACAATAGACGATTTGGAATACTATAAAATATCTAAATGTAAAAGAGAGATACTAACATGAAGAGTTTAAAAAGTAGGGTTGTTTGTTAAAAAATATGTATTAAACAATAATAAAAAGCATTATATGTTTTGTTTTAAATTAAAAACATGCTTTTTTCTTCAACCGTGTTGAAAAACTTATTTTGTTGCCAAGGAATTCAAAGACTCATCCCTTTCGGGTTCTATTTGACTCATTTTCTATAGTCAATTCGATTTGCCTACCTAGTGACGATTCGCATGCGCACTGCAGTGCTGCGTTGATCAGAGTAGTTATTTTTATGCTTTTGGCATACGAAGAAGAAAGGCAGACATATTCTGGAGCTGGTAGAGCAAGGCAGAAGTTAGACAGCCGGTCATAGTTTGGTTTACTTTCGTGTTTTGTGCAATTACGGAACCTTTCCTGTTAAAACAAACACATATTCTCTTGAATTCTTAGGAGAGATGATATCTAGATAAACTAGAAAATATCGTGTTAACAGTGAAAATTGTTGTTTTTACTTCAGTTCTGAAAATCGACGTGTTTACTTTCAAGGATTTTAAGGCATTTTTAGTGGTTTCAAAAAACTGCTTTTTTAAAAGTTTCTGTGATTTTATTTTAAAAAAAAAACTCCGGTATAGGTACCTATTCGTCAATGCCTCCCTGAACAGCCCTGGTAGTAAGTACATTATTAACTTATATAGGTTTAGTCAGACATAATAGTCACACTCGGGAGGGTTGTAACATCACTAGTCTAAACCGTTCTTAAAAATATACAATTTTTTCCAATCTAAACTATCCTCTTCAAAAAAACCTCCGCGTCAGGAAATATTTCCATATTCACTATTTTTCGTCTGCGAAAATCAAGTTAATTCGTTTAGCTTATTATTTTATTTCATCAATTTTTTCGCCTCAATTTAATACGAAATAATACATACGAAATTCGGCCGTAACCGAAAAAGTCGGCGGATGCATTCTGGATCCTTTACCTGACTACATATTTAATTTACGAATAATTGCATATTATTTATTACGCCAATCAATATGAAGGTTTTATTTAGTTCTTTGTTCTTAAAAAAAAATAACCAAATTAAATAACAGGAAAGGAAAAAAGTGAATACCTTGAATGTGGCGTAGCCGGGGCTTCGTATAATTGTAGGACATCAAACTTGGAAACCGAAAGCCCACCTATTTAATAACCTAATCTAGCTCACGATATTAACTAACCTTTTCAAGTAATTACAAAATTCTCGGAAGAAAATGAGCACCTACGTCCATCACTTGACTTTCAGACGATTAAAACTAAAACGCAGGGGTAACAACATTTTAGACTAGCGGATTTCAATGCATCTATTTTACTTTCTTTTCCCGTTTTCTATATAGCTCAGGTATTCTTTAAATTAGGATTTTGATATTTTGCAGACTTTATATCTGTATCCTAAATTTCAGGAAAATATTTTTGTTTATCTAGGGCAGCGGTTCTCAAACTTTTTTGGTGACGGAACCCTTTTGGGAAGCAAAATACTTGATGGAACCCTACAATAAAACAATAGTTTTTAAAAGTGTATTCTTTATTAATAAGCATAATAAAAGTACAATGTAACAGTTACTAATTATTACTTACTTTACCACATGGCAAGTACAATAATAGAAGATATTAAAAAAGAAAAAATCTAACTAATGGGAGGTATGAAACTGTTTTTTATTTTTCATCAATTGGTTGATATCAGGTTTGATAGAAGACAGTTGAAGTCTCATATCAGGTTCGGCGTCCAGTCTATTGCAATATTTTGTTTTCGTGGCTGCATAGGTTGAGAATCCTGTTTCGCACAAATATGTTGTTGGGAACGGGAGAAGAATATTCAGAGCCATTTTGCCAAGCATTGGATATTCATCACGGATTCTGCACCAAAAATCGTTGAGAGGCGTCGTTTTGAACAGTGACTCCATACTTGTGTCTGATGACATTTCTAAAAGAGATTCATATATCTCGTTTGACATACTTTCGGGCTTTTCCAAGTTGGGTAAAAAAGGATTATGAATCCATGAATTCAGTTTCATTTTTGTATTCTGTTCTTCGGGAAAATACTTTTCAAAAGATGCGCGCATCAAACTGAGATATTGGACCAATTCTTCAAACACATCATCTTGAAACATTTCTGAGTCGTTATCGCTAACAAACTCACTGAGTGACGTAAAGCTTTCTATTTCTTTCTTACCAACGCAAATAATCCAAAAATCTAATTTTCTTTTGAAGGCAGTTATTTTATTATAGGCCTGAAACACTGTTGTCTGTTTACCTTGCAATGATAAATTCAATTCGTTCAGTTTTTGAAAGATATCCGCCATAAAAGACAATCGGAACAACCAAGTTTTATCATACAAACGGTCCTTCAAATTAAAAGAAGTATCTGCTGAAAGAAACATTTGTAACTCGGCTCTAAGTTCAAATAGCCTTGTTAAAGTTTTACCCCGAGACAGCCATCGCACTTCTGTATGGAGCAGCAGTGTTTTATGTTTGCTGCCATAATCTTCACACAATAATGAGAACAATCGGGATTGTAGTGGTCGTGATTTGATAAAATTAATTATTTTTACCGCTTCATCCATAACTAATTTTAGATTTGACGGCATTTGCTTCATCGCAAGTGCTTGTCTATGCAGAATACAATGGCTGGAACTACAATTAGGCGCTTTATTTTTTATTCGTGACACTGCTCCTGCTGTTTTACCTGTCATCGCCTTGGCCCCATCTGTACAAATGTCAATGCAATTATTCCAACTGAGATTATTTTCTTCAAAAAATATATTTATTTTATTAAAAATTTCTTCCCCGGTAGTGTTTGTGAGCAGCGGTGAATACATAAGCATGTCTTCTTCAAAAGAACTTTCATATGGATATCTCAAATAAATAAATATACCTACGCGCGGCCGCGGAGTCAAAACGTTCGACCAGAGAGAGGTGTTTTGATTTTTTTTCTAAATTCTTGAGGAACCCCTACAGAGGTATCGCGGAACCCTAGGGTTCCGCGGAACACACTTAGAGTATAGCTGATCTAGGGCTAGAGTGACTATGGACTTTTCAGAAAGTAATTTCGAGGTTAAGCGATGTAAAGTCGGTTGCTGTAAATTAGGAATGCTATTTAGTAATATCGGAAAAGTGGTTTCTTTGAAACGTCACGTATGCCAACAACACTCTCCTTTTCTCAATTCTCAAAAGTGCATAACACAAAAAACTACAAGTGTTGTGAATATAATAAGCAATTTAACAATAAACAGTGTCTTTTAAGGTATGAAAGGAAGCGACATAATATTACATACGTTAGGAATAATCAGATTTACAAGTGTATATACTACAAATATCAACATTACAGAATAAATACAATACTTGACCATTTAACAATAATTATACAGCGTGTATTCGGAAGTTCTTACCAAATGGGAAATTTTTTCATTATTAATTTTACGAAAAAAAATTATTCTTTATAAAAAGCTCTGCATGGACTAAAACCTAAAATGCAACCATCAAATATCGAAATTTTCCAGTCATATACGAGGTTTGTCAAAAAATGTGAATTTTTCCCAGGAATGTGAATTTTTCCCAAGAGAAAAGTAACTTTATTTGTGACATTATCAAAAATTGTTATTAAAAAAAGTTGAACAGAACTCAAATATTGTTAAATTCTTAGTAATTATTAACTGGAAATGATAATCGTGAATATGGTCATCCTTGAAAATTCGTTGAACTGTTCTTTCGATTACATCTACGGCATCAGCGACTGCTTGTTGAGTAACAAGGATTTTCTATAACAGATAATAGCACAGCCAATTGATTTTGTTCAGTTCGGACCGGTTTATTTCTCACTGGTTTTGGATAGTTTACATTTCCCGTTTGTACAAACCTCTCTAATATGTTTTGCAGGCTCCTTTTGTCTGGATGTCGTCGTTCCGGATAACGCTGTGCGTAAACTCTGCTTGCCAAAAAAGAGTTCTTTTCGCATGCTCCTAATATAAAAATCATATCTACGAGCTCTTCTTGGTTGTAGTCCAACACAAAAAACAATATAAAGTAATTATAACAGCTTAAATAATTACTAACAATTTAACAATATTTGAAACTTTTAGATTACCTAAGTCGAAATGGTCTCTGGTCACTTTGATAAACTTTAATACCAATAAATTGTTTTTCAAAGCCACCTTCGATATTTATTCATAATAATGATTGTTGGAATAGTTGATAAAACTAGTGTTCTGCAAATAAGTCTTAATGCGTTAGAAATTGCGATAGGGTTGCAATAAGAAAAAATGTTTAATTTTTAATTCTGCATCGAATGACATAAAAATATACAGGGGTTCCTATTTGAAATAAGAAAAATAAATTGCTTTCAACTTTGGAAAGTTTGACACTAAACTTTTGACACCCTGTACAATTCGTATTAACCAAACTTGGTTAACGAAACTGTTATACCTTATTTAATAAGTACCTTTGTATAATTTTATTAACGAGGCATTATTTTTATTTTTTATTTATTTTTGTGGTGCAAAACTGATATTTTTTAGTTTTTATTTTTTTTCGTCTATAATACTGAATCGATTTTAATAAAATTTAAGGGGTATGTAGGTAACTATAGGCGGCACCCAAAAAGTAAGAAAATATATGGCATGTAATCTAAAAGAATACATCCCTATGCCGTCACACGTTTTTGGAACACCCTGTATGAAAAAAAATATTTTCCTGAAATGCGCCCCAAGATACATATAAGGTCTGGAAAATATGAAAATTCAAACTTTATTACTAAGTGGGCTATAGAAGACGGGAGGTGAGGTGCAGGACCCTGTACAGGGTTTTTCCGTATATTTTGGAGCACCCCTGGAGCTTTTATTTGAAGACCTAGAAAAAACTTTAAATTACCAAAGTTGCATGATTTATCCTGAACTGCCAGAATTTGTTATCGGACAAAACAAATGAACATCGTAAATTTGTTTAATAATGCCAATGTCGATTTTTTAAAATGGAACACCCTGTATATTAATTTTTTTTTTAACTCCTCACTCTTTTCTGATTCCAAATATGTATATATGTTATATGTTTACTTTAGTCGTTTAGGCAAAATTTCATTTCAAAATATTGCGGATTAGAAAATCTATATTGGTGTGAAGAAAACATGCTAGAACATAATGCTTATTCAGTAACATAAATAATGATAATAATTTATGAAACAATCATATAACATATATACATATTTGGAATCAGAAAAGAGTGAGGAGTTAAAAAAAAATTAATATACAGGGTGTTCCATTTAAAAAAATCGACATTGGCATTATTAAACAAATTTACGATGTTCATTTGTTTTGTCCGATAACAAATTCTGGCAGTTCAGGAGAAATCATGCAACTTTGGTAATTTAAAGTTTTTTCTAGGTCTTCAAATAAAAGCTCCAGGGGTGCTCCAAAATATACGGAAAAACCCTGTACCTGCACCAGTTATTACTATTTTAACTCCATCGTATATGCAATAAGGTTTTTGTTTCCACAATGTTCTGGGTAAAATTATTCAATTTATTTTTGTAAAATATAGTGTTATTAATTTCTACTGAATCCCAAACTATCTCTATGCTAGTATAGATATAGGTAGGTTATTTAAAAGTTAAAAATGGTTTTGTCTTTTAGCTCGGACCACCTTTAGATATTATATTCTTTATGTATATTAGACATATTAGATAATGTTAGTGCCTGTTTATTTTAGTATTTAGGCCTTATTATTATAGTTATTTTTTAGATCTACTAAGCTGTGAATTTCTAGTCTATCTTTATTTTTTAAAACCAGTAGTGCAAAATTAATTTTTTTTAGTTGTTTTAGTTTCGGTTTTCATGACATCTCACTTTTTTGGGACACCCTAGCTAGACGCTTGTTCTTGTTACCAATACGGCGTATTTCTGCTCCACTATAGCGTTTAATATTTAAATTAAAACTAAAGTCTAACTTTTGCGCCACCCAGCGTAAGGGTCTAATTACCATTGGTCCATGGTAGAGTTATTAATTATCTTTAAAGCCGAAGATTAATACCATTTGCCCCATGGGATGTGAAGTGAAGTTGAACACGGCAGAGGCGTAGATTGAAGGTTTTGCCGCTAGATTTTTCTCTTGTGAGGAATGTACCTAAGCAATGACTTGTATACCTACCTACCTATTATTGGCTATATGGGAGTCTCTTTAAAGGTTGGAGACAATTATGTCTCTTGAACGGCGAAAGAGTTTTGGACTTGAAATGGCTTTATTTGTTTTAAATCGCAACGTTTCAACTGGTAAGTATCTCCCAGTCGTCTTCAGGTAAATACTAAATAAACAAGTAACTACAGCTCCAATGTACAATGGTGCAATCATGCGTTGCATTCGTTCGTGGTATTGCGCCTAATGAATAAAAATGTAGCGATTGCTTTTTCTAATAAAATCGAAGTAATTTCTTGAAAGCCAATGAATAAAATCTTAAGTAATCGCTTTGGACGCTTAAAAGTGCAGGAATTGCTTCTAGTCAATGCTTTTTCTTAAAAAATAGAAGCGATCGCTATCGTTTGCTTAAAATGTGATGTATAAATTAAGGAATTGCTTTTTCTAGTGTAGCGATTGCTCTCAAATTTTTAAGGTAGGTCGAGCCCTGCATCATTTGCTTGCTTTAGTTCCCCGCGGTATACACGGCGTTGCTCTTAATTTGTGTTGGCAAATAATATTTTGACTGATACTGGTAAAAGGCGAGGGGTGCACTGTCGCCTTTAAATAAGATTAAAGTCTCTGCGGAAATTGTCGGATCCGCCGCCGGGCTTTCAAAATTCTGTAGGTGAAGAACTCGGTGTTCACCAAACTATTGTCTGTAAGACATACACTTCTGTAATGGATGCAGTTTTGGAAAAGGCCCATATTTTAATTAAATTTCCTACAAGTGCTGAAGCTGTTGTGGAAGCTAAACGGTTGTGGTCAGAGAGATTTATTTATGTTCCTTCAATTTGTGAACGAATATCAATTGCTTGTCTTTAATTTCTTTATCATTACTATCACTTTCCTCATTTTCACTGAAATCTGCCATATCTCAAATATAAGTTTCCTATTTTCCACAAAAAACGTAACAGATTACTAAGTATTGTACTAATTAAATAAACCAACTTTGTTGTATTTACGTTAACTCTTTTGCAAATTAGCCACCAAAATGAACATGAAATCTATAATCTGATCAAGTGGTTAAGCCACGTCTGAACTTGTGTTAAATAAGCATTTGCTACAGAGGTTTAAGAAAAACAACGATTGCTTTAAAATTTTATTCATATCCAGATCTAGTAATTCCTTTTACTTATAGCATTTGCTAGTCAAGCAATTGCTTTTACTAAAACGTAATTGCTTCAAGTAATTGCTTAATTTTTATTCATTAGGCTCATTATTCTAAGATTACATCTAGTTAACAATGGTTTCCAGATATTTCTTATATCTAACGATGGCTAAAACAACCTTGGTACTGGTGTATAGCAGCAGAACTTCCTGCAGTGTGGTTTTTTATGCAGGATTTCAGCTTCTGACTTCATAATATGATGGCCATGTATATCCAGGAATGGTTGTAGTTGCAACTAGCTTTCCGGTCTGTCTTTTTAGAGTTCTGTGCTCTCTAATTCTTGTTTCGAGCGGTCTTACCAATATTTGGAAGTTTCTCATTTCTTCTAATTCAATTTTTTTCAAATATTTTTCACCACAAAACTAAGCGTTATATTTAAAGGCCGGGACACACCTATCATGCACCCTTCCGATCCGACTCCGATCATACAGTCGGACGAGTGCCTGGACCTCCATTCTCCAAGTTAAGAGAAGTGAATGGTCTCGCGCGAGAGAGCATTCACTTCTCTTAAGAAGAAAATCAGTAGAAATCAGTAGATGCTCAGAATATGAGAAAGTAATAAAAAATGATTCAATAAACATAAATATTTATTCGACACAAAATAAAATGCAAGAAATTTTTAGGAAGGCCTTTCTCCGCCAGAGTCAGAATCACTATACGAATCGTTTGATGAACTGTAAACAATATGCACTATGCAGCATAAACAAAACAAATCATTTTATTAAAGAATTATTTGAAATTCAATTTAACACAGTCAACACTAAAATACATTAAAAATAGGTACCAAACAATGAAATAAAGTTGACCTTAACAGGATTAACGAGCCATAGAACTGAATTTGCATAAATTCGGGGAAGCCCAACCGCCCAACCTATCATCGACGCGACGTTTGCTTGCGTGCGTCGGCTGAAACTGGGTTGCGGAGCGGCTGAACTCGGAATGGTTGCCGGCGTAGGAAAAGTAGGCGGGCGGTGTTCTCCCAATATTCAAATTTACTGCATTCTCGAAATTTGTGATCGTTCCTATCGTACAAAAAGTGTGCTGCTGGTTGCACCCTGTCGGTTTCGGTCGCGACGACAGTATACAGAATAATCAGTAGATTTGCTAATGATATCAGTAGATCAGTAGATGGGAATGCAAATCAGTAGATCTACTGATAAATCAGTAGACCTGGCAACGCTGACAACGCGTCGTCATCGAGCGATCAGGGTGCCTGCTTGCTGTAATCTAGGTGAATCCCCTATTTTAACGCTTCGGTGTGCATTTCACGTCACGGATCGCTATCAAGGAATATCAAGTAGTTTGATTTTACTTGATATCAAGTCAAGTAGTTCAGACCCTAAATCAAGTCGAGTTAAATATCAAATTTTCAAGAGCTTGAGTTTTCAAGTCAAGTATTTAAGAAAACATTCAAGCTACTGATGAACCCCTAAGAATTTAAGGCAAATTTTAGCTGTTTACACGTAAAAATAAATTGAAGGTCAATTTTTACAATTTCTTGAGCAAGAACTTAAATTTTAAAGCCCGGTCCTGTCTATTTTTCCATTCGTCAAATGATAATGTTGCAGTGCGCATGTCTATATATATGTGTGTGCAGCTTTGTTTACATGCGCGAGGCCATAAATTTGTTAATTGTTTGGATAAATTTCCCACTTTCGTGATTATTGTTTGCTTATCTAAAGGTAAATATCTATGGAACAAACGTATAAAAATGCAGTTAGTGCATTATTTAATAAGTATATTTATATAGTTCTTTTTTGCGTTCCAACATGAAAACAACCGTGGCAACACCTCAAGAACATTCCGATGTTAGGTGAAATCCATCGGTACGTTGGACTTGCGGGTTCATGGCACTGTACTATTTGTTTTTCTCTTCTATCTAATCACACTTTGCGGTCGATCATGTTTTAATATTTTCTTGCGACATATTAGAATTGAACAGAGAAATACTATTGCGTACGCGCGTCCGCGTGAATAGATTATTTTTATTATTATTTTTTAACTACCTACTTACTGAAAAGCCAACCGATTTTATACTATTTTTCCCGCTGTGGTTTTTATCTTTTAAGTTTTTCTTTTGGAATATCTAGAATGCATTAACCGTTGATGGTTTTGTAATAGAGCCGACTAAATTTTTAACTGGAATAAATTCAGTATTGGGTGGAGTTACCATCTAGAATATTTTTCAGGACAAACAGGCCCGAAATTCCGGACAAAGTCCGGATATTTTTCTTTGGAGGCGCAGCAAATGAAAAACGAAATTTATTTTTGAAGTGAAAACTTCTTTAGGCGCGTTTAGCACTTTTTGTGGGCACTGAATTAAACTGAGCCGTCACGCTCGGATGTGTAACGCTCGTCTGCGTCGAACAATTGTATTTGATATTATTAATTTTACCTTGTTGAAGTTTTCACTTCTGTCGTGTGGTCTTAAGCACACACAATTTTTTTATATAAATTTTATTGTCATTTTTTACCATATATTATAGAAATAATGACATATACTACCTATATGTAACCTAGGTATACTTAGCCTTTCCTTTTACATCTTTTAAAAGAACAACGGATAAAACGTTCGTACTCAAGCTTTTCGACTCGTTTTCTGAATTTCACCGCACTCCGCAACAATCAGAACATGCGATCGCTTAACTAGACCAGGGTCGATAATTTTTGAAACCAAAAAAAATAATAGTAGGATGAAACCCATTGGAAAAGGAAGAGAATAGAACAAAAATGAAAGGAAACATAAATTACGGGCGATCCGAGGTCGGGAAGGGGGGGGGGGGGGGGTTTAAGGGTAGAAAACGATTTATCTCGATTTCCGGTAAAACTACAAGTCCTGTGGAAAAACGTTAAATAAAGTTGTAAGTAATAAGAAGTTCTACAACTTTTGTATATACACTTTTTTCACATAACCTCAAAATTTATGTGAAAAATTCAAATAACCAAGTTTTTGGTTTTTTATTTTTATCTTTTACAAACATTTTTTTTTATCCACGAAATTTGGTGAAAACTTACCTTTTTATGTTCTAAACACACTGTAATTTTTTTGATTTAAAATATTTATTTTTTAACCTTATTTTGACTTAATATCGAAAAAACACCCTAATTTTCAATCGATAATTCTCACGTCAAAATATCTGCTTTTTTAAAAAAGTCGGTGGGCTTTTTGTTCATTGAAATCTCTACTTTCTGATGGTGTTTAAAAATATATACATTACTATGGTAAATGTTCTCAAAAAAATGCAAAGAAATGAAAAAAACTCGAATCAGAATTTTTTTTTAGATCAATATGTACAATTTTTGCTATTTATTAAAATTTATACTTTTTTTTATCAATGTAACATGGAATCTGACGTTTTTAGAGTAATTAAAGTATAAATTTTAATAAATAGCTCAAAATTGTACATATTGATCTAAAAAAAAAAATTTCGGATTCGAGTTTTTTTCGTTTCTTTGCATTTTTTTTGAGAACATTTACCATAGTAATGTATATATTTTTTAACACCATCAGAAAGTAGAGATTTCAACGAACAAAAGGCCCACCGACTTTTTTAAAAAAGCAGATATTTTGAAAAAATTAGGATGTTTTTTCGATATTAAGTCAAAATAAGGTTAAAAAATAAATATTTTAAATCAAAAAAATTACAGTGTGTTTAGGACATAAAAAGGTAAGTTTTCACCAAATTTCGAGGATAACAAAAATTGTTTGTAAAAGATAAAAATAAAAAACCAAAAACTTGGTTATTTGAATTTTTCACATATATTTTGAGGTTATATGAAAAAAGTGTAAATACAAAAGTTGTAGATCTTTTTATTACCTACAACTTTACTATTTAATGTTTTTCCATAGGACTTGTAGTTTTACCGGAAATCGAGATAAATCGTTTTCTACCCTTAAACCCCCCCTTCCCGACCTCGGATCGCCCGTAATTTATTTTTCCTTTCATTTTTGTTCTATTCTCTTCCTTTTCCAATGGGTTTCATCCTACTATTATTTTTTTTGGTTTCGGACGCAGTCCGGACGCCCCTAAATTCCGGACGAATGGTAACCCTAGTATTGGGAAGCATCTTTATTTGTTGAAAAATACAGAACTCGGTTTATTTTTAGTTTGACATACTTTTTTTGTGTCTTCATGAAATTTACCCCTCTTTTGGGGGTAGGAACCGCCCCCCTCTTTTGTTTTCAAATGTTAAGGTATGTATTGTGATAAAAAGGGCGTAAAAAAATGAATACTACCCACTATTTACTTTTGCATTTCGGTAATCTAGAGATTTTACTGGCTATTTTAGCAACAGTTGATACTACAATTTGGGTTTTGCCAGAACAAACTGGTTAAAAAAAAAGGAACCATGTTATTGATAAGGTTGTTTGTTTACTTGATGCCGCAATCCAATGAGCCTAATGAATAGAAATTAAGCAATTACTTGATGCAATTACTTTTTAGTAAAAGCAATTGCTTGACTAGCAAGTGTTATAAGTAAAAGCAATTGCTAGATCTGGATATGAATAAAATTTTGAAGCAATTGCTGTTTTTCTTACACCTCTATAGCAAATGCTTATTCAACACAAATTCAGACGTGGCTTATCCACTTGTTCAGATTATAGATTTCATGTCCAGTTTGGTGCCTAATTTGCGAAAGAGTTGACGTAAATAGGTGTTGGTCTATTTTTTATCTGGTACAATAATAATCTGTTTGTGGAAAATAGGAAACTTATATTTGTGATATGGCAGATTTCAGTGAAAATGAGGAAAGTGATAGTAGTGATGAAGAAATTAAAGACAAGCAATTGATATTCGTTCACAAATTTAAGGAACATAAATAAATCTCTCTGACCACAACCGTTTAGCTTCCACAACAGCTTCAGTACTTATAGGAAATTTAATAAAAATATTGGCCTTCTCCAAAATTGCGTCCATTACAGAAGTGTATGTCTTACAGACAGTAGTTTGGTGAACACCGAGTTCTGTACTTACAGAATTTTGAAAGCCCGGATCCGACAATTTCCGCAGAAAGTCTTATTTAAAGGCGACAGTGCCTTTTACCAGTAGCAGTCAAAAAATAATTTGCCAACCACTCAACATTTTCGCAGTCAAATCGATATAACTTTCTGAAATCATCATATTTGCAATTTTTACGTATACACTGTAGATTTTTCTTTTACGGACGTTCATATATTCAGCCATAATTGAAGACACAAATTAAGAGCAACACACGTGTATGCCGCGGAGAAATAAAGTTGACTGCTACCAAGCAAATGATGCAGGGGTCGACATACCTTAAAAAGTTGAAAGCAATAGTTGCTACACTAGAAAAAACAATTCCTTAATTTATTCATCACATTTTAAGCAAACGATAGCGATTGCTTTTATTTTTTAAGAAAAAGCATTGACTAGATGCAATTCCTGCACTTTTAAACAATCGCTGGAAGCAAAAGCAATTACTTTAGTTTTTATTCATTGGCTTTCAAGAAATTACTTCGATTTTATAAGAAAAAGCAATTTCTACATTTTTATTCATTAGGCTCAATGGTCACTTTATGTTCGGTTTAGAAGAAGTAAATACTTATCTGTTGAAGTATTTTGTGCTGTTTAAACCGTTACTTTATAGTAAGAAGATGATGCAAGATACTAAAATGGGTTATTTAACTGAATCACACAAAATCGAAGTTTTAATGTTGATTGGCATTGGCGACAATTCGCGTACTCAATCAGAAGTAACGGCTTTATTTCACGAAACACATCCCGATGTACCACCAATTTCCCAAGGCAGCAACAGCAAAATTGGAAAACGTTATCGTGAAGTGGACTACATCAGGGACATACCAAGAATAAGGCAGCCTGGAGTAAAGGAAGAAGACACGCAATTAAACGTTTTACTTGCTCTTTAAGAAAATTCAATTTATCCAGTTGGGCAACTTGCGGGAGATAATAACATAAGCTATAAGTTTGCATTCAAGTTAATGAAATCATGCCAAATGCGTCCTTAGAAAATTATAATGGTACAAGAGTTAGTGGAAGATGATCCGGACCGCCATTTTTAGTTTTGTGAATTGACAATGAATGCACTTGATGAACATTTAGTAATTTGGATTGGATTATTTTTACAGATAAGTACTTTTGTACTAATTGAAGAAGTCGATAAACTACCGATATTGGTCCGCAGAAAATCCTCACTGGATGTGAGAAACACACTAACACCCAGCTGTCGCAAAAACTTAATGTTTGTTAAATGACCATATATATCTGGTTTACTATGCAAAAACAGATCTTCGTGATGGTGCTCCGCCTCATTACGCCGTAAATGTTTGATAATATTTAATAGAAGTTTTAACAAACCGCTGGATAGGAAGAAGAGGTAGGTACCATTGAATGGCCGCCACGATCGTCGGACCTTAAGCCTCTAGATTATTTCCTTTAAGGTCACCTGAAAACAAAAGTTTACGTAACAAAACCAAAAAAATTAGAGAAACTTGGGCAACGAAATTCGCCAAATAACCCCAGATAATATGGTGCATGATGTCAAGAATAAATTTTACTTTAGATTAGGAGTTTGTCCAGAAAAAAATGGGCAACATTTCCAACAATTTTTACAATAAAACAAATTCTGTCAACATTCCTTAAATGCAAAACTTCTACTAACATTTTCTAACGTTTCAAACTTTAATTTGATGACAATTAACCGCGTGGATATTTATTTTATCATGAGTCTACTGTCCGAGCAAAAATTATTTGCATCAAAGAGGGCTTGGATTAAAAAACGTAGGGCTTGGTTTAGATCATAATGATATGGGGACGATATTTCTAACCAAATCTAGGTTAAAATTTTGTAAAAATTCATATTATGATATGCCAAACTAATGGGTAATAAAATAAGTAGACAAATACTAATTTATTTTTATTGTTTACAAAATTAACAAAGTAAGAATATACAGAAAGAAAAATAAAAATAATTACATAAATTGCCGAAATTGGCCACCGCCATGCCATGCTCCAAGAATAAATTCACACGTCTTTTCATATTTTCGAAAGTGTTGACCAGCATCTCTGGAGAAATGTTACCACATTCTTGGATAATCCTTTTTTCTAATTGTTTTAAATTTGCAGCTGGTGTTTTAAAAATAGTGTTCTTTAAATGAGGAAAAGAATAATCTTAATAATTATTATTAATATTCTTAAGAATAGTCCTGCAAGCATATTCCATAAGATCTTCCCACTTCTTGGGACAGGCGTCTTATACAATTTGTTGGCGTATTTTGCATTATTTCACGACCGTTTGCAACAAGTTCTTCTGTTCTTACAGATGGTCTTCCTGCTCCTTTTTTGTGTTGTATAGAACCTGTTTCCCTAAACACAGCCACGGTTCTTTTCAGGCAATGATAAAAATCCCCAGCAATAAAAGCAACGTTAGGAAAATGTTCGTGAAAATCGTCCATGCACAAACCCGGATTGTATTGCCACTTATTATTTACTCTAACCCCGTTTCGAAAATACGCTTCAACCATGAATGTTTTGTGCTCAATCATGCTCATTGTGTGAATTGTTCAAGAAATTGGAAAAATTAGCGATGAATTAAATTACTTGTAACGACTGTCAAAGATGACGGTATAACTGATTGATTGTTAATTCAGGTAGTTACTGACACCCAACAGGTATTAAGCTCTACGGCTAAGCATTACGTCCTTAGATGCAAGACCCTCTTTGATGCCAATAATTTTTGCTTGCACGGTATCTGTTATACATTATTATGGCCAGCCAAAAATGATCAATAAAATACCTATTTGACTCTATGGCCATTCTCTTCGTAGATATAGATACGTGTACTGAGTCCTCAGAGTTTCCGAAAACTCATCGAGTTCTGATGGTTCGGGAGTTACGTTCTTCTACGTGTCTAAATCTCTTATCAATAATATTATGCAAATACTCTTCGCAACCAAGAAACGAACGAGCACGGTCATGAGAAACCTCACCTTTGATTTTGATTGAATGCCTCGTCGGAGAAAGTACTTGGAGGCAATTAGTCGTTCATTTAACCAGTTTTCAATAAAATACGAAACAGGTGAGGTGTTCCCTTCTTTGTTTTGTTTCTTTTTGGTAATTAACCTGTCTAAATAATTTGTTACGCGATGGCCATAGGCTGCGTCTGAAAGAGTTAATTCAAAAATCATGTTTTTTTTTATACCTATATTATTGTTGTATGAAACGAGCATAAAGGAACTTTTGTTTATAGCTAACTCCAATCCAACGAAAATATTTTTAATTGTAGACTAAAGGAATAGGAATAGGAGTTAATGCTACCATAGAATGGTTTATAGCTATATTGCTCCCTCGCTACTAACAAGGGTTGGTCTTCCACTTAACCTCAGTTTAGTAATTAAATATCTAACGTATTCAGAAAAAAACAATAAAAATTAAAATGTATATAGGTACACTCTCTAGAATTCATCCCAAATTAAATAACAAAATAAAGATAACGTTGATAACATTATATAAATGCAGTACTAATGCAAAAATATTAATAAGTAAAGACAGTGCAGGAGACGGATGAAGGAAAGAAAGAAACAGCACGACCCGAAAGTAGAAAACTTTAAACACCTTGTACCTAATATACTATTATATATTTTTTTAAAAGGTAAAATATATTTAGACCAATAGAATAATAGAATTATAGACAGCGGATACGTTATAAGAAAAACTACGTTCAAACAGAACAGTTTTATGGATAGGTGGTGTAATGGTGCCCTTAAATCTTTAATCTACGACAGTGCCATTATGACGTATTTAGCATTATCATTTAGATGTCATTATGACCTTCATAATAGCACTCAGTGCCATTATGAATTCATAATAACATCCAAATGTTAAGATACAAAAACAAAAAGAAAGTCGGTGCAAACTATTTATTTGTTATTATATTACTTAGAAAAACGGATTGCATTTATTTATTGTAAACATCCGAAGGGACACTTTCGGATTCAGAATATCCCATATTTAAATTATTTTTGGCCAACACTTTGCATACAATAGAAAATTAGACGGCAATAATGACGTCAAAATCGAAATTGAAACAATCAAAAAGGCGGTTACCATGATATCTACTAATATGGACACCTGACAATTTTAAAAATTACGAAAACATTATCTGATATCAATGAAATTTAGACGAATAAAATCTATTTGCATTGTCGTAGATTAAATTTTGAATGATACACGTTCGATATGAAATTTGTTAATGAAACTTGTGCAATTAAACCACTCGGCTAACGCCTCGTGGTTTAACGTTGCACACATTTCATTATAGTGTTCATATCGAACTAGTAATAACTATAAGATTGTTTAAATCTGTACGGAAAATTATTTTTTTGTGTAAATATGACGGATTTTTAAGCAATATTATTTTGTGAAAAAGGACCGCCGAATGAAACTGTATTCGTTGTTTCATACTTAACCACCCAGCATCTCTCAACTTGTGCCATAAGCAAATCTTAAACAATAATTTTGAATCTTTTAAATATTTTGAGAGGTCACAGCAGTCAAGCATGGGCCGTCTACAACATTACAGTGATTAAATGTGGACGACAAGACCAGCGACTCGCATAACATGAGTTTAACGTTTGAATCTAAAACAGTTCGATAAATTATCGACGATAATTGTATAGCAGCTTAAGCTTAAATATACCTTTTCTAATACACTCAAAAATATGCTTATGAAATCTCAAATCGGTGTCCAGCCAAAGTCCGAGACTTTTTGTCACACAGGAGATGGAAATAATTGGCACATCGTTAATCTTTATTTGTAGAGGAGTATTTTGGACCGATGTTAGATCTTTGTTTTTGCCAAATAGAAGGGCAAAAGTTTTAGTAGGATTAAGAGATAATGAGTGTTCTTCAGTATATATATCATCAGCGTATATTTGCTTAGAACAACTGACAATAACATTTATTAGAAATGCCGTATATATTATATATAATATAGGTCCTAATCATAGACAATTTACCTTTAGATACGTACAGCTTATCTCCTGCGCGAACAAAAGTTACGTTTTATGGGTGAAAAAATACGTCCGAGCGCATGACTCTCCGGTCAGCTGCCTTCCTTCTGGACACCTTCGTGCATGCGCACAAACCCCGTGTTATCGGCCTGTCCTACTTTATCGACAGAAATCGACATGCTCAAGATACTCTCCAGAACCGGCTCGGCCGTCATTTTTGTTGTTGTGTTTTAAGTTGTATAATTTTATTAAGCCCAAATAGGGGTAAAATACCTGGTATTTCGTATTTTCGGTAAGTATGGAGTAGTGATGTATTGAGGTTAGGTACGCGATAACACCGTAGATTGGTTATTTTGCTGGTTTTGTTTGATTTTATATTCGATTTTACAAGACTAGTTTAATTTACCTGTTCTTGTTCTCTTCCTTTTCGAACTAAAAACACGACGACGAATCATTTTTAAACAAATTTTAAAAACAAAACCGTAAAAACAATTTTCTATCCTTAAAATCTGATAGGTTTGCTACTACTAAAAATGCCAGAAATCACTACCTTTTTTCCCAACTTGATCAAAAGTTGAGAAGAAATTCCAATTTATTGGCAAGAATTTAAATTGTAAAGCCCGGACCTGGCGATTTTCCCATTCGTCAAACGATAATGTTGCAGTGCGCATGGCTAATAGTGTCTAGCTTTGTTTACATGCGCGAGGCCATAAAACTGCCACTTTCGTGCTTATCTAAAGGTGTCTATGGTCCTAATATGGAACTCTGCGGAACACCATTAGAGATACTCCTGACGTCAGAAATCTGTCCACCTAAAATTACTCGTTATTGTCTGTCAGAAAATTAACTACCAAAAAATGTAACCGGAACCGATGCCGCGATGGCGCGGACAACAAATATTAACTTAAGTGAATTAAGATTAAGCGTATCAAACGCCTTAGAATAATCTAAAAGTACACGAACGACAAACGACAGTCGCTTACAACTCCTGCTGCAAAATGCATCCTCATAAATAACGGTTGCATGCATGTGATTACCTTTCGTTGAATAACATTAGGTATTATCCGTATTTATATACCAACCCATAACCCATTTAAATTCCCATTTTTCATAGATAATCCCGGCTTAGCCGTAAAGAAAAGAATATCATATTCAAGGCTCTTAATTTGTTTAGATTTGTTGGACGTCAACGCACACGTAGCATATAATATACATATGTACACAGAAAAATAAACGCAAACGCATTTGTAATGTAACAAATAGTCTTACGCCCACAAGAACACCTTTTCAATGTGTTCCATAATCGCGGCATAATTTATTATGCGATGCAAATGCATCACCATACTTGACTTTGTTTTATTTATTTTTCAACTCTTGTCAATGATTGCCGGTTTATACCGTGCGAGCAAAATATATTTGCATCAAAGAGGGCCTTGCATCTAAGGACGTAATGCTTAGCCGTAGAGCTTAATACCTGTTGGGTGTCACTAACTACCTGAATTAACAATCAATCAGCTATTCCGTCATCTTTGACAGTCGTTACTAGTAATTTGATTCATCGCTAATTTTTCCAATTTCTTGAACAATTCACACAATGGGCTTTACTTAACAGCACAAAACATTCATGGTTGAAGCGTATTTTCGAAGCGGGGTTAGAGTAAATGGTGAGCGGCAATACAATCCGGGTTTGTGCATGGACGATTTTCACGAACATTTTCCTAACGTTGCTTTGATTGCTGGGGATTTTTATCATTGCCTGAAAAAGAGTGTGGCTGTGTTTAGGGAAACATGTTCTATACAACACAAAAAAGGAGCAGGAAGACCATCTGTAAGAACAGAAGAACTTGTTGCAAACGTTCGTGAAATAATGCAAAATACGCCAAAAGACGCCTGTCCCAAGAAGTGGAAAGATCTTATGGAACATGCAGGACCATTCTTAAGAAGCGGCTAAATTTATGTAATTTTTTTTTTTTTTGTATTTTCTTACTTTGTTAATTTTGTAAACAACAAAAATAAATTTGTATTTGTCTAATTATTTTATTACTCATTAGTTTGGCATATCATGTCATAATATGAATTTGACAAAATTTTAACCTAGATTTGGTTAGATATAACGTCCCCATATCATTGTGATGTGGGGACCTACGTTTTTTAATCCATGCCCTCTTTTATGCAAATAATTTTTGCTCGCACGGTACCATAGACATGTACGTTTAGATCAGCAAACAATAATTACTAAAGTGACAAATTTATGATCTCGCGCATGTAAACAAAGCTATACACGATTTGACATGCGCACTGCAACATTATCATTTGACGACTGGGAAAATAGACAGGTCCAGGCTTAAAAATTTAAGTTATTGCTTAAGAAACTGTAAAAGTTGACCTTCAGTAATTTATTTTCACGTGTAAACAGCTAAAATTTGCCCCAAGTTATTGCCACAATTTTTTGTCATAAAGCTGGAACTTGTTCTAATTTTTTTTGGGTAGGGGAAACTGTAGTAATTTCTGGTGGTTTTAGTGGCTGCCAACCTATTAGGTTTTGAGGTTAGAAAATAGTTTTTAATGTTTTGTTTCTAAAATTTGTTTAAAAATTATTCGCCGTGGCGTTTTTAGTTCAAAAAGCAATTCAACTTACCTTATCAAATCGAAAATAGAAAACAAACAAAACAGCAATCTTTGATGTTATCGCTTACCTAACCTCAAGTCAAATTTAAGTTGGTAACATTGAACAATTTGCCAAAAACCTTGGTTTTTGTAAAACCAAATTTTTAAACTCAATTTCTTGTTCAAGAATTTGAAAAGGTTTTCGGTGCCAGTCATTGTTTATAGCACAAACACAATTCACCCAAAAACAGGTATTTGACCTCTTTTTGGAGGAAACGAAAAATAAGCAAAATATTGATAATATAATTAAATTACGAGTGCGTCACTAGTGTTTGCTCTTGAATGGAATATTAGTGTTTCATAAACTTTTGTTAGCAAGTAAAATTACAAACCGCCCTGTTAAATATTTATTTAATTTTAAACTGAACATCCCACTATGTCATTCATAAAAAAATCTATTGTCATCTGTCTATGCTGACTTGCAGACATTTGAAAGTCTAACTAAGGAACGAATATATTTGCGACATCATCTGTGGCTTAAAAAAAAGATTAAAGGCGTCCTTCAATTGTATTTAAAGAGAATTATGCAAACTATTAATGCTCCACCCTGAGAATTTAGAATCCCACGATGAATACACTGCCGTTAACTGAATTAATAAGTAAAAAAGTACTTTTTTTACTTCAATATTTATTAAATTAACTGTAGCCACAAAACAATAAAGTTTATCCCAAAGAGCTAACCAGAATACATAAAACACAACTTTAAAATTAAAACAAATAAAATTCTACCGCCATTATAAGACCCGTAAATAAACCGCCGGCTAGGCTGTTCGATTTCTCACTTTATTAATGATATTAGAGCAAACCCGCACCAAAAATTTTCACTAGTATTTTGTAGAGGTTCTAAGCAATTATGTCACTTAAATTTTCTATTAGATATCAATCGAAAATAGGATAAAAATACAAATTAATACGACACCTACACCTACTTCGCGCGTAAATTACATAATAAACCATGGCTAACCTCAAAGAAGTCACGTTACACATGGATCTTCAAGCCGTGTTGTCGATGTTTCTGTTTCACGGCTTCTTTCAAGCTGGTTGTGCCTTTATCATTAAGTACAAGTTTTAAATATGGTAAATCAAATTTGAGATTAGTGAAAACCCATTGAGTGCACAACAGATTATTTTATTATCATATCGTCTTTGCAGCTTTAATAATTATTGAGCCCTGTCGTAATGTTGACCAGTTTTTGTGTTGGCACCCCTACCCCTCCCAGAGCCTGATGAAGAGATGAACACGAAATAAACGAAGTTTATAAATTTAATACGACTGAAAATTCAGAAAATTGCGTTTTTCAAATGCAACAACTACAAAAGCTTTTATATCTGTGATCTGGGGGTTTGTGAACGTACCAGCGCATTGAGTGAACCCGTCCCAGTGGAATATTCTCGGTGCGCCACTGGCCTGTGGCAGTGTAAAAGACTAATTTTTTAAATCAAATATAAGAGAGGCAAGATATGAAAATATTTCCATCAAAAGATTTCATTTAGAAAAATTAAAAAGTAATTTAACCACCTTAAATGAAAATAAATACAAATTTCAAAATGTTAATGAATATTACAATTCGATTGTTCATGTTTTTGAAAAATGTATGTATCAAATTCATGTTAAAATGAAAACAAATTCCAAACCATGGTTTTCAGAAAAACTATCAAGACTAATGAAGACCAGGGATAATTTTTTTAAAAAGAAGAAAAAGTATCCTGAAAACTCGAACTATACAGAAACATTCAATTTTTATAACAAATTAATGAAAAAACAAATGAGGTTAGATAAGCAGGAATACTATAAAGAAAAATTTAAAAGTAGTAATGCAAAACAAATATGGGAAAATATAAACTTTTTAATTACGTCGAAATCAAAAAAAAAAAACTTCTATAGAACATCTTGTGGTCAATAACAAAGAAATCAGAAACCAACAAATAATTTGTGAAGAAATGAATACCCATTTTACAAGTATTGGTCCAAAATTAGCTAAGAAGATCTCATTAAAAGAAAGAATGGAAGAAGAGGTAAATTCAAAATCCATGTTTTTAGATGAAAACGATATTGACGAGGATGAAATTAAGAATATAATTGAAAATTTAAATATACATAAAGCTACTGGTTATGACAATATTTCAGTAAAAATAGTAAAGGCAGTTAAAATTGAAATAATTCCTATTTTAAAATACCTGGTACAATTATCTTTACAAAAATCAACATTTCCTGAAAAAATGAAATTTGCTCAAGTGACACCAGTTTTTAAAAACGATAAAACTAATAATCCTAATAATTACCGTCCAATATCTGTTTTGCCTGTTCTATCAAAAATTTTGGAAAAAATTATAAATATAAAATTAACGAATTTTTTAGAAAGACAAAATTTACTTTTCGAGAATCAGTACGGGTTTCGCAAATCTAGAGATACTGAAGTTGCAGCTATGGATGTTATTACTAACATTCAATTAAATCTAGATACCAAAAAAAAATGCGGCATTTTATCTCTAGACTTGTGTAAAGCCTTTGATACTGTAAACCATGATATATTATTAGTTAAATTATTTGATATAGGAATAAGAGGAAAAATTTATCGTTGATTTGAAAGTTATATAAAAGATAGAAAACAATGCGTTAAAATAGGAAGTAATATTAGTTCCTATCAAACAATTAGATGTGGAGTACCACAAGGTTCTATTCTAGGACCCACATTGTTTCTTATTTATATCAATTCTGTTTCAAAATTAAAATTATATGGACAAATTAAACTTTTCGCTGACGACACAACAATTATTTATTATGCTAAAAATATTAGGGACATCAAATTAAATATCAAAAAAGATTTAAAAATTATATTTGACTGGTTGCAATCTTATAAATTAACTTTAAATTTTAATAAATCATCATTTATGTACATTGACAAACAAATACTAGATATGGAAAAGCAACCAATAATATTTAATGGGGAAAATATTAATTACAAAGATAACATAAAATTTTTAGGATTATATATTGATCAAAATTTAAGCTGGAGAAAACACGTAGAACATATTCGAACTTACATTTCTCCGTTAATTGGGATATTCTTTAAAATTCGTCACTGTATATCTTTAAATTGTTTAAAAAATATTTATCATGCATTAGTACATTCAAAAATTCAGTATCTTATTTCTATTTGGGGTTCAGCCAATTCAATAGTACTAAACCCTTTAAAGAAATTACAAAATAAAATTATTAACTGTATTCATAGATTGCCGCACTTAGAACCAACAACAAATTTATACAAACCGAATAAATACCTAGATATAAATAATTTATATAATTTAAAAATTTGCATATTTATTCATTCTTTACTTTTAAAACAAAAAATGTCTAACATAACGTTTATAAAAGTTCATGATATTCATAGACATGATACTAGACAAACTAATTTTTTAAAAACTATTAAAATAAACAGTAACTTTGGAAAACGGTCATTGTTATATAATGGATTAATATTATATAATATTTTACCGGAAAATATTAAAACATTAAAAAAACTACCATTATTTAAATTTCATTTAAAAAAATATTTTCTAGTATAAAATTTTTTTTCTTAACGTGTTAATCATACGTTTATAATATAAAACGAATTTTTTTTTAACTGCCTTTTTTTTATATATATATCTACCTATTAAGTTAGAGTAATAATTGTTAGTTATTTTTATATACTTATCCCTGTAATAAACTTGTAAAGTTGGTTGGGAATAAAGTAAAATTAAACTTGAAATGACAGTAGATATATCGTTGACGATGAGTTTTAGTTATTGGAAACATTAGAGCAACTTTACAGGGTTCGGTCATTCTAAAACTGCCTATTATCGGTGATCTCTGTTCTGCTTTTGATCAAGATTTGAAATAACACGCCGAGTTAGGTTCTGTAAATGGAGATAATTCGTAATTTACTGTAAAGAGAGAACAGGTGACAACAAAAATTAATGTTAATATGGTGATATTTTACTATTAATTATGACAGGTTCCGTTTTTATGAGCTTGTTATTTTTGTCCGTTCCTGCATGAGAATGATTTAAGGAAATTCTTACTTTTAAAAATTGGTATGAATTTGGAGCATCTTTAAAAAGAAATTGAAATATTTTATTGAAAATGTTATACCTGCAATATTTAGCTAATCAGACTCTTGTGTTTTGACATATTGCTATGACAACCACCTATTTTTTTTGGAAACCACCCTTGCCAGGCTGTAAGAATAAGAAGTGAAGTGGAAATCTGCCTGGTTTGACAGCTGTAATAAAAACGATTGTGATTATAAAGGCATCAATTTATCATTGATTTTGTACGCGTTATTAAGTATTTAATTATTTTATTAGTATTCCCTTGTTTCTACTATAGTATAAAAATATGGAACGTATAAAGAGTAATATTTATTTTAGATTATTATTTAAACCTTGTTTTATTAGAAGGCAGGGAAAGTAAAAATAATGCAATTAAAACTGCTTATGATTTACCAAAATACAGTGTGACCAGTAAAGTCCGCATCATATTGGATTTTTTTTTATTAATAACTTTATTCGAAATTTGACTTTGGCATTGAGTTCTGCTTCGATCGAGATGAAAATTAAGCAAAAAAAATAGTAGTCACGTAATTCGCATTATCTGTCAAATTTAAATTTTTTCCAAAAAAAAAAATCAAAATTAGGGTTATTTCTGAAAGTATCGAAAAAAGTTATTAGAAAAAGTTTTCTTTTAAGTGCAGTTTCTAGCCCACATGCAAAATTTTAGCTGCATAAGATAATTTTGATTTTTTACTCATATTTTGTAAATTGCACCACTTTTGCAAAATAAGACTCAACGCAACCTACATAAAACTTCTTAGTTTTGACAATGCTTTATTTCAGATACATTTTCTTTAAAGTAGCGCCATATTAAAATAAATGTGTGTTTTTCTACAAAATCAAAATTGGGCTATTAAAATTTGGTCGCGTGTAATGCAAAGTTTATTTGTTTTTCATCCTGTATAAGGTAACTTTATAAAATAGGTATTTTTTGAAAACGTAGTTTGTGTATGAAAGTAATACACCTTAATATTAAAACAAAAAAGTACACAGTGTCATCAGTAAAGTGTTCATTAAGTGCAAAATACATTTTAGTGATTGGTTAAAATCAAAATTATCTTATGCAGCTAAAATTTTGCATGTGTGCTGGAAACTGCATTTAAAAAAACTTTTTTTTCAGAAATAACCCCACTTTTGAATTATTTTTTGGAAAAAATAAAAATTTGACAGATAATGCGAATCACGTGACTATTTTTTTTGCTTAATTTTCATCTCGATCGAAGCAGAACTTGGTGCCAAAGTCAAATTTCGAATAAAGCTATTAATTTAAAAAAAAAACCATATGATGCGGACTTTACTGGTCACACTGTATAGTGCCCACTATTATTTTTTACGACACAGGCTTTTTATTTTTATATCTTTTCTCTAGTACTATAAAGTTATAATATACACAACTAGCGTGTACCCGGTCTGCGTTGCAGCGCTTTCTCTGAGATAATAAGGCGAGTTCACCATCACGTCAAGATTTATAAATAAAAACCCGAACAAACCTCTAAATTTATCAGTGTTTCTCTACAATATTATGCATGTATTATACATAAAAACCTTCCCCTTGAATCACTCTATCTATTAAAAAAAAACGCTTCAAAATCCGTTGCGTAGTTTTAAAGATTTAAGCACATATGAAAGGGGACAGACGGGCTACAGCGACTTTGTTTTATACTATGTTAAGATTAGAACTTTCTATACCTTATTCTACTAGTACTAGAGTATAGAGAAATTAAAATATTTGGCATCAAAACCGCCATTAATGAATAAAAGTGCCACCGATATAAATTCATTAGCATCCGATAGGAGTAGGTCTAAAAAAATTTCCCTTTCTTCCAGTACCAGTACTATAAAAGTTTGTGGTATGGGTAGAATATTATCTACTTTATTTAATTATTTAAATTATATTTTAATAGAGCACAGGAAAATTTTTAAACAGTTTTCGCATAAAATTTTCGCGCTGAATCTCCCGCGAGCTTGAATTAAAATTCCGGAAATCTGTTATTTGTGAATTTTTAAAGAAATTCACACCTCGCCCTCCGGGCACGTCATTTTTTTTAAGCAATTGGCATTTATGCTTTTATTAAAAAATTTTATATAAACAAACTGTCCGAAAATATTTTATGTTATATTTCTAGTGAAATTTTTTGTAGAATCCATAATTTTCCAAATGCAATAGGCGGTCCAAAAAAAATTACCCGCTTACAATTAATTATCAAAAATAATAAATGAAGAGCAAACTTTTTAAACCTGTTCGTAATCTGCTGTAAAAATTTAACATAATTAGATGATGCGTTAGAATTGCAACAATATTTTTAATGTAAAATCCAAGCCAAGCAAAAGTTTACGCTTCTATTGTTCACTAACTCTATTTATTGCGTACGGACGCGGAGGCGGCAGTTATAATACAGTGAGAAAATCGTTAACTTCACTTTTTTTTAAATATACTATTTTTTAACAATTAAAATGGCACTGCTAATGCAAATATATAACACTAGCATGTACCCGGCCTGCGTTGCAGCCCGTCATTATACGACGTGAGATAATAAGGCGAACCTCAAACTCAACCGTTTGCTGGCCCGTCCACAATTCACATCCATGCAACAAACATAGTCTGTCTTCGTCTATTCCGGCTTCGGATCGATCGTTGAACGGGCCGGGGACCGGTTAGGTTGGGTCGTTCGTTCTCCCTACTCTAATTTATCAGTGTTTCTCTATAATATTATGCATGTATTATACATAAAAACCTTCCCCTTGAATCACTCTATCTATTAAAAAAAAACGCTTCAAAATCCGTTGCGTAGTTTTAAAGATTTACGCACGTAAGGGGACATGAACAGGATAGCGACTTTGTTTTATACTATGTTAAGATTTATAGGTAAACTTAAACGGCACGATTTCACCATTGCATCTATTCTATAACGGTACCTGCCTTATTCCACTGGGCTAATCACAAGAACGATATTTGGGACTAATTATAAATTTTGTGACATTTTGTCACTAAAAAGTACGTTTTAAATAGGGATTCCCAAATTAATACACAGTTTCCTAATGGTAAAAAGTGTGACATCACGCAGTGGACCATATTGTGGTTTTACGAAGAAACAACATTAAATATTGATCATATTATTGTAAAAGCAACAAGTGCTTCTTAAGATGCTTGAGGTCATTTTGTTTATTCGTTTTTTTTTCTACGAACATAACATGTCGACGTTGGGCGATTGGAATTACCGTTTTAGTTTAGTAGACTACCGTGCTAGCAAAAATTATTTGCATCAAAAAGGGGCTTGCATCTAAGGACGTAATGCTTAGCCGTAGAGCTTAATACCTGTTGGGTGTCAGTAACTACCTGAATTAACAATCAATCAGTTATTCTGTCATCTGTGACAGTCGTTACAAGTATGTAATTTGATTCATTGCTAATTTTTTCAATTTCTTGAACAATTCACACAATGGGCTTTACGGAACAGCACAAAACATTCATGGTTGAAGCGTCTTTTCGAAACGGGGTTAGAGTAAATGGTGAGTGGCAATACAATCCTGGTTTGTGCATCGACGATTTTCACGGACATTTTTCTAACGTTGCTTTTATTGCTGGGGATTTTTTATCATTGCCTGAAAAGAATCGTGGCTGTGTTTAGGAAAACAGGTTCTATACAACACAAAAAAGGAGCAGGAAGACCATCTGTAAGAACAGACGAACTTGTTGCAAACGTTCGTGGAATAATGCAAAAGACGCCTGTCCCAAGAGGTGAGAAGATTTTATGGAACATGCAGGACTATTCTTAAGAAGCAGCTTATTTCCTTATAAAATGCAAGTATTCCAAGAAATACAAGCCGCAGATTTTGAAAGACGCAGGAATTACTCTCAATGGTTTACCCAAAATTTATTGGAAATAAATTATTTATTAGACCTGACATTTTTTTCGGATGAAGCCTGGTTCCACCTCTCCGGTTAAGCGAATTCTCAGAATACACGCATGTGGAGTAGTGAAAATCCCCATTTTTTTGTAGTCCACATTGCACCCTCAAAAAATTGGTGTCTGGTTAGCTGTTTCCCGAAGAAGAATTGTTGGTCCTATTTTTTCCATGACACAGTTACAGCACAGCGGTATAGAGACAATATTTTGAATCCATTTGTGGAGCAATTACTTGATGACGAACTACGTTTTGGATATTTTTAACAGTACGGTGCAACCGCCCATACAGCCGTCGAAACTATTAACTACTTACGCAATTTTTCGACGACAGATTGATCAGTTTTCGATCAGACATTGAATTCCCACCTAGATCACCTTGTTTAACGGTTATGGATTATACTTCGTTTTTCCTCATTTAAAGAACACTATTTTTAAAACACCAGTTGCAAATTTAGAACAATTACAAGAAAGGATTATCCAAGAATGTGGTAACATTTCTCCAGCTATGCTGGTCAACACTTTCGAAAATATGAAGATACGTGTGAATTTATGCTTGGAGCATGGCGGTGGCCAATTTCAGCAATTTATGTAATTATTTTTCTTTTTCTTTCTGTATATTCTTATTTTGTTAATTTTGAAAACAACAAAAAAAAAATTTGTATTTGTCTACTTATTTTATTACTCATTAGTTTGGCATATCATGTCGTAATATGAATTTGACAAAATTTTAACCTAGATTTGGTTAGATATATCGTCCCTATATCATTATCTAAACCAAGCCCAACGTTTTTAAATCCAAGCCCTTTGATGCAAATAATTTTTGCTCGCACGGTAGAAAAATATTAATAAACAAAATAGACATCCATCCAAGAATCTCGATACCTTGGCCACCGCGCACTCGATATAATTTACAAATGATAACTTGGGATCAGAAACAACACCTAAATCTTTAATAATATTAGGCCTTGTAAGTAGGTACAACACCGTCACCATTATAATTATGAATTATAGGATTAAGTTTACGGGTAAAATACATTACATTTAAGAGGATTAGGAGAAAGTTTATTTCTGCAACACCATGCACTCATAAATCATATCCAGACATCTCTGAAGCCTAGTGCGATCCTCAATAGAACGTATTTCAAATATAAGTTTGAGATCGTCAGCATACAGCAAATAAATCAGTCTGCAACCTAGACAAAATATCGTTGATAAAAAGAATAATTAATAGAGGCCCAATCACGGATCCTTGCGGGACACCAGAGGTTTCTGAGAACTTATTATTCTTAAAAAAAAAATCAAAAAAATTACCTTGTCGGACTTCCATTGTCTATATTTTGATTAAGATTAGAAGTTAGAAGGATAACCAAAAACTATCAAAACAGCCTTCAAATCCGGAAATACGCTTAGAAACTTTCTTACAAAAGTAAAACCCCCCCGTAATGAAAACACAAAAAATTGTATCTGTCAAATCCCTTGCGAGTGTGGCGAATCGTACATTGGAGAAACAAAAAGGCCTCTTACCGTACGAGTTAATCTGAAACATACTCAAAGAGGTGAAACTTTGAGATCAGGTATAGCGGAACATGTATGGACCATCAACATAATATACAGTGGTCAGAAGCCAAGGTTTTGGACACGGAACAACACTGGAGAAAACGAAGCAGCAAGCAGCTTTCATGAATCAAAATACCCACATATTTAGTAAAGCAAGTATAGATATCCCCAACATCTGGAAACCTTCTTGTCCAAAACCAACAGCTTAAACTTCACACTCCAATAAGCACGTAGGCGGAGTCATCAAGTTTCATTGCACATGAATAGTATTTAAGACAGTAGCCTTAAAATTATAATTTAGTTTACACTTGAAAACGGTTAGAGATACCAACTAACCGAAACGTTGTGTTAAGTAACAAAATAAAGACAATGGAAGTCCGCCTAGGTAATTTTTTTGATAGTACTTCATTGTCTACCACCTTTAAACAAACATTATTATTCTTATTGGCCGATCGGACATTAATTTAAAATAGGCTTGCCATGTCGGCGGTATTTCGCTTCCAAGCAGCGTGCATCGGTTTATATTAAGTATTTCTTGGAAATACTGGGACGGTCAATCGACAACAACTTGTGTTGTGTGAGTTCGTGTAGATATAAAAGTTTTGTAATGCCTCCTAAAAAAGAGAAGTCAGGGGCTGCTTACAGTTAAAGAGAGAAATATAGCCCTCCCCCCCCCCCCCCCAATCGTAGAGTCTGGCTACGCCTCTACAGGGAATGTGGTACTTAATTCTCTTTTGATTCTTCTAAAGCAAGCTCGTGCTTCTTATAATTGAAAAATAAAAATGAACCCATGTTAGAAAAACGTGCCGTCATCATTTTTTACATCATTTATAGTCGATCGCTGCTTGTCATATATAACAATTAAATAACCATTAAACAACAGTCAGTTGTGTGTTGTGTTATTGTTGTCCACTTTTTGCCAAATATATTCACAGTTTATTATTTCATTTAGCACACTTATATTCGGCAGTAAAAAAAATAAGTGCCGTAATTTATGCGTTAAAATTTTATGGTTCGTTTTAAAAAATTGTATAGCTACTTACAGTTTTTTAAAGTGACAATGAACCTTTGGTATATACGAGTAGTAGGCATACAGTGTCACCAGTAAAGTCCGCATCATAAGGGATTTTTTTTTATTCAAAATTTGACTTTGGCATCAAGTTCTGCTTTCTTTTTTCCAAAAAATAATTCAAAAGTGGGGTTATTTTTGAAAATATCAAAAAAAGTTATTAGAAAAAGTTTTTTTAAATGCAGTTTCTAGCCCATAAGATAATTTTGATTTTTTACCTATATTTTGTAAATTGCACCACTTTTGCAAAATAAGACTCAACGCAACCTACATTAAACTTCTTAGTTTTGACAAGGCTTTATTTCAGATACATTTTCTTTAAAGTAGCGCCGCCATATTAAATGTGTGTTTTGTTTTTCTACAAAATCAAAATTGGGCTATTAAAATTTGGTCGCATGTGATGCAAAGTTTATTTGTTTTTGACCCTGTATAAGGTAACTTCATAAAATAAGTATTTTTGAAAACGTAGTTTGTGTCTGTAAATAAGATTTCATTCAGCCGAAGATCAGAAAAAAATTAATTTATTCCTCGTATCGAAACAAGATCATCTATTTTTTTTAACATTGTAGTACTTTAAAAGTTTATTTACTTCTTTCTCCTCTCAATATTCATTTATATTATGTTTTAAATATCTTTATACTACTGTTCTTTTGATAATATAATTTAAGAAATGTGACACATAATACGGCCTTCATGCTGCCATAGGCTCTGAATTCTCGCCGCGCCACTACCTATAGAAAAAAACAAAAAAGGATTAATTTAAAGAAATAGTCCATACTTAAAGTGGAGTTGAAAGTAATAAAAGGAAAGAAAAACACAAAGTCTTCCTCCACAAAATTTAATAGAATCTTACTAACCCTCAGTACCCCAAAAATGATTTTTACGTAATAATATTATTGTGATACTACAATAATTACCCTCATAATGTCTTAAAGAAATATGTTCGATAAGTTTTTAAAATTTTTTAAAATAATCTTCCGACACCTTTTTAGAAAGGTTTTCTTCTTCCCCATTTTATTTGGCTGGTTTGCAGTGTTTGCACCCCCTTTAATAACGTTTTCAAATACTCAGTATGGTTTAACCATTATCAATTTTCTTCATATCATGTTTCTTCTACACTTCAATTTTTAAGTCCGTAAAAGCTCCATTAAGGTTCTAATTTTCAATTTTCTCTTTTGCTAACATCAGCATAAAATAAAAGAAATTCTGTCTCCTGAGGATGAACGTTTCTACGTTCGAAACATGTAGAGACCCTTGAACTAAGAATTTTATTCTATTAAATTTTGTGGAGGAAGACTTTGTGTTTTTCTTTCCTTTTAAAAAAGGATTATTTATACAAAGCCAATAATATTCATGAATGAAAACGTATCCTACTCTCTCGATACAACTCGCCGGCGGGCGGCGTCGTGACTGGGAATGGCCATGTTGCCTGATTGTTCAATACCACTGCTATGAAAATAAATATGCGGCGAAATATCGAATCGGAATCGGACCACTGAAAACGCGAAAATATAAAATAAATATGAAATGACATTTTATTAGCTTAATGCAGTGGTGTGCGTCGAGTATTTAGTTAAATTTTTAAAGGGAATTTACCTACACACTTTGTTTGACGAGATTCCAATGTCCTGGGAAATATCATCAAAAGGATTGACAAGTGTATTGAACAAGAAGGACATTTATTGGAACATTTATTATCCATTGACAAAAGCTATAACGAGGACATTAAATCTCGAAATATCAAAATATTTCAAAAACTATTAGATATAGGGAAAGGACGTTCTTCGCGAAAGTTAAAAAGTTTATGACGAGCTATAAGATGATAGAAAAATATATAGGGTGTTCCATTTGATAAAAGCGATATTTTTCAATTAGAAGTTTTCTGACTTTGGTCCTAGAAAGTAAACACCCTGTAAATGAGATGTCAAATATTTCATAGTGAATATGTATTTTTGACTTTATTCTAAGTATTCAAATTATGAATCGTTTAGAGTCAAAATTAAAGTAACATTTTCACAACAACGAGATGCTTGCAAGTGCAAAATCTTCATTACAGGTCGAATTATCTTAAAAACTATAACTTTTTCGTATATTAAACCATTAAAAAATATATGAAATAACACGTAAAATTAATAAATGCATTCATGTGTCCCATTTATAAAAAATTCACAGATCTTGCATCTTACGCAAGTATCATAGGCGTATTGAAAATATCGACCACATACAGTGGCGAGAAGGAAACCATTATGTCACAGCACAGATTACTCCTATCTGTGAGTATGTGACGTGCCGCTATCACGCGTTATTATGACGGCATGAATGCTCCGATTTAGTTTGAAATAATAATTAAATTATTATACTTAGAAATGTGTAAATTTGACTGTTTTGTTAAAATATAGGATAATCTGTATATTAGTTATATTGAAGAGAGCTCAAAACCACATTTTCAAAAATAGCGACAAATTATTTCTTTAGCTATACACAGCCTGCTGGTCCTTGTACTCTTTGTTTGTAAAATGTCTTAAATCTTAAGTCGGCTATGAAATGTTTTGGATTGGTATATCCATTCTCCCCCGACTTTTTGTGTAATACGCCAAGACCGCCGCGCTATTTCGCTTTGTTTCAGCGACATTCACTGTTTATTTTTTTCTAATTTTATCGAAATTGAAACAATCAAAAATGCGGTTACCATGATATCGACTAATATGGACACCTGAAATTTTTAAAAATTACGAAAACGTTATCTGATATCAATTAAATTTAAACGAATAAAAAACTTTGTTAATTGTGCAATTAAACTACTCGGCTGACGCCTCGTGGTTTAACGTTGCACGCGTTTCATTATAGTGTTCATCGAACTAGTATCATTAATAACTATCAACTAACTGTTCTCAGACTTTTACTGTTCTCTCTCCCGGCCAAATTATCTTAATATCAACAAATATAATAATAAATGCCGAAACCCAAAACAAAACAAAACAATGTTAATACTCAGCAGATGATGTCATCGATCCTGTGCTGCTCGGATGTTTGTTTAGACTTCACCGCCGTGTTATTTATGTGCATGTCGCATGTCGCGTATATTTTTCATGAAATATACCCGTATATACGCACCCAGTAGTATTTTCAATACTAAAATTACCTTTATGGCACCCTACTTTTTGGGCGTACCCTGTATAATTCAAAATATTTTTAAAATGTGCCAGATATTCAACCATACCTTCATACAAAAGCTTATTATCGGCAAATCTTATCTTCAGGGCATAAAATTACCCCGCGCAATCGTTGACTCACCCGGTACATAAAAGATGCTTTATACCACACTACAAATAATTCGAAATATTTAATGTAAAAGCTAAAAAACGAAAATAAAGTTTAAATAGTATTTCCCAAAGAAATTCAAAAATAAATTTACGAAGAACTTTATAGATGTAAAGACCGTTTTAGAAAAAAGGAAGAAGTTCTGGGAGTTATGGACACTCATGTTTGGGTTACAATTTACCATTGCTCACTGCAATCTCACTCTCTATCTATCTAATTAAGTATGGTTGCTCTTTACTAAAAACGCATGCCTTTTGCTTCCACTTAATTTATTATTAATTGACCTTACACTGCGATATGTAAAAACTCTATGAAGTGTGTAATTAAAACATTTATATTCCTGTAACGTTTTAATAAATTGCCTGCATCCATACCTAGATTATGGAAAGCGATTGGTTACTAATTGCTTTTACAGAATGTACCAAACGTTCAAAGTAGGGCTAGGAATTTTAAAAATATAAGTATTCGAATAGTCGTTTGGTATATTATTCGAATAGTCGAATATAGTCGAATAATTCGAATAGTCGAATAATTCGAATAGTCGAATATAGTCGAATAATTTGAATAGTCGAATAGATACTTGAATAGTCGAATAGTCAAATATTCGAATTTCGAATAGTCGAATATTTAGCTAGTCGAATATTCGAATAGTCGTATATATAAAGATCGAAATACAGTCGTTTAATCACGGTTGAAGTGGTTTAACTGCTTGCTGACTAAATAATTTTATTTTTGTTTTTTTTACGCTAAAATTTACAGTTTCACAGAAAACACGAATAGTCGAACATATAAATATCCGAACAAAGTCAAATAGTTAAATATTCGAATGGTCGAATATTCAAATAGTCGAATAGATACTTGAATAGTCGAATAGTCAAATATTCGAATTTCGAAATAGTCGAATATCCGAATAATCAAATATTCGAATTTCGAATAGTCGAATATTAAAATGGTCGAATATTCGAATAGTCAAATATTCGAATTTCGAATAGTCGAATATTTGAATAGTCGAGTTTATTAACTAACAAAAAAATCGAATTTAGACTAGTCGAATATTCGAATTATTCGAATACAATTCCGAGCCCTAGTTCAAAGGGGGCTCGAAAGGGGGTAAACTTACATTTTCCGAGCGTTATTGAAATACTGCACTAAATGCATTTCCCAGCAGAAACGTTTAGGTCGAACCGTAAGGCGCTAGAGTTTGGAACAGACTGTCGTCGGTTCAAATCTTGTCAGTGGCAAACTTTTTTTTAAATATTTTGAAGGCTGCACTAGAATGTGAATTTAATGGGTTTGTTTAGGTATGTCGATTTAAGTGTTTGTAAACAGGAACACCAAGATATTCTTTTAAACGACCAATTATTATTTAAAAATCAGACAAAACACGCAGAGTTACAGTCCGGTCCCAGCAAAATTAGGTATGAAATTGTGGGTTATGGGATATGGGATAACGTATAGGTCTGCTTGTATTAAAGATAAAAATACGAAATTTGGAAATTTTGGTAAAGTTTGTGCGCTAAGTCGTTCTGTTTTCTTGAAAATGTCGGTATTTGAAAAGAAGCTTCAAAAAGAGAGGGAAGTGAAGAAAAAATAGACTCATTCGTATCATTACATCGTTAAGAATACCTTTTTTAGCAAAATGCATTAAATGCCATAGGTTACCATGTCTATTTTTACTCTACTTCCCCCTCCTTTTGACTCGACATTTTAAAGAAAATAGATTTACTCGACGCATAAAGATCACCAACATTTCCTATTTTGATCTTTGATTGTTTCGAAAACATTTAGAAAAACCACCTTTAGGAGGCTGTAGCTCGATAATGAGGAGGCAAAGGATAAATTTGTAAATAAAGTTCTAACATTGTTTCGGTCCAATCTACCTAGGGTACATACCGTACGAGCAAAAATTATTTGCATCAAAGATGGCCTTGCATCTAAGGACGTAATGCTTAGCCGTAGAGCTTAATACCTGTTGTTATTCCGTCATCTTTGACAGTCGTTACAAGTAATTTGATTCATCGCTAATTTTTCCAATTTCTTAAACAATTCACACAGTGGGCTTTACGGAACAGCACAAGACGTTCATGGTTGAAGCGTATTTTCGAAACGGGTTTAGAGTAAATTGTGAGTGGCAATACAATCCGGGTTTGTTCATGGACGATTTTCACGAACATTTTTCTAACATTGCTTTTATTGCTGAGGATTTTTATCATTGCCTGAAAAGAACCGTGGCTGTGTTTAGGGAAACAGGTTCTATACAACACGTTTTTCCTCATTTAAAGAACACTATTTTTAAAACACCAGTTGCAAATTTAAAACAATTACAAGAAAGGATTATCTAAGAATGTGGTAACATTTCTCCAGAGATGCTGGTCAACACTTTCAAAAATATGAAGAGACGTGTGAATTTATGCTTGGAGTTTGGCGGTGGCCAATTTTAGCAATTTATGTAATTATTTTTCTTTTTCTTTCTGTATATACTTACTTTGTTAATTTTGTAAACAACAAAAATAAATTTGTATTTGTCTACTTATTTTATTACTTATTAGTTTGGCATATCATGTCATAATATGAATTTGACAACATTTTAACCTAGATTTGGTTAGATATATCGTCCCCATATCATTGTGATCTAAACCAAGCCCTACGTTTTTTAATCCAAGCCCTCTTTGATGCAAATAATTTTTGCTCGCACGGTATATATTGACTGTATCTTTTAGAACACCCTGACACCCTGTATAAACTGAATAGATATTCTACCTATTCCTATTACATATTAAGGAACTGAATAATATTTTTTACTGCTAAGAAAATAACGGAAACCTATTTTATTTATGCATCTGTTAGGTTACTTGATCACCCTGTAGCCATGAGTATCATAATATCTGCCCACTTTTAATAATTTTAAACCTATAAGATCCCAATCTGAAATTGAAATCTCTGCTCCACGCTGGATGCATCAGCCACTTTGTATTTAATAGCCCAAAGATATCTATGTTTTCAAATAGGTCCCAATCTAATTACGAGAACAGTAAAAATAATGATGATAAATATTTTGTTATTATAAAATGAAAATTGGAATGCTAGATGATTTATATTGGACAATGGGGCAGGAATATTGTTTCCATTTGTATCTTGTCTAAATATTTAATATACAATCATCGACAAAAAGTGGTTTCTACCTTTTATTACACTTTTATCACAGATAAGGATCAAGGGCGTCCATAGGGGGGGGGGGCAAAACGGGCACTTGCCCCCCCCTAGGCGTCCACATTACTATTTTATTTCATAATTCAGTATAAATCGAGGGGTAATTCACTGAGAAAAATGTGTACACCATTTTCCATATTGCCGAATTTTCTTCGTATTTTCCTTGTATTTTCCTTGTATTTTCTTAATTTTTCTCGTATTTTCTGTATTTTCTTAATTTTTCTCGTATTTTCCTTGTATTTTCTCGTATTTTCTAGAACTTGTACACCATTTTCGCCAAAAAAAATTGGCTTTACTAAATTTTTTTTTAGAAGTTAAAGCAGCGTTGTTCCAGAATCTTAAGTTGGTTATTCCCATCATTAAAACCGTCGAAAACCCGGCAGCGTTAAAGACTTTACGTCATCGGGGGGGGGGGGTCATGGGGGTCATGACCCCCCCAAAACAGAAAATAAATAAATGAATTTACTGTTTTGACTACCTCTGCAGCTTTTTCACAAGATTCATGACAACATTACTATACCATAAATTAGTTATATTTTTCTTTTTTTAAATTCACTTTAACATTAATTTACATGCATATATTATCCTTTTTAATGTAAAAATTATCATTGAAAATTTTCTCGCCTATAGCGCATTCTCTGTCAAATTTTGGGCGTGGTCGCAAAATTTTTTCGCCTGCGGCGCTTTTTAACTTCATTTATATCATGATGACCCCCCCCCCCCCCAAAAGCAATGTTCTGGATCCGCGCCTGTAAATATTGAATAGTACAGTGGTTAGTTAGTAGAGACCAACAAATCTCTAAACTGATTATGATTATTTACAAAAAAATAAAGAAAATTTAATAAAAAAAGTAATCAACGAGTTTGGCAAGACGTCTAGGAATTTAACATTTTTATTTTATGATGAAAACTTATAAATTGTAATTTTGTGTTTATTTTTTACGAATTCTGTAGGTTCCGTTAGGCATAAGGTACCTTTATGTTAAATAATTAGTCATATTGGGCGTTGTTGCCAAGACATTCATCAATTTCTTGAAATTTGTATGTATGAACTGAATCCTGGCAGGGGAAGGTTGTTTCTGACAGACTGGTTTTGGTTACTTACTGCTAATCGTTTTTGGATCTGCCCAAATAATGACAGATAAATGTGATATAAGCAACAACACCCAGCTAGAAGAAATAAAGAAATTGCTGGCCACCAACACTGATAACCTTAAAGGTATGATAGAGGGTTTATCCTTGGAACTTGCTAAGAAAAACGATCAATTGTCAAGGGAGTTGGAGAGTGTAAAACTGAAGAATACCCAGCTTGAGGAGAAGGTCGATAAATTGGAGAGACAATCCAGAAAGAACAATATTGTTGTTTTTGGTCTCAAGGAATCTAATAACAAGCATAATTTAGCCGATTGGAGCGTGTCACTACTTAATAAGTTGCTGGGTGTGACCTTAACATCGCATGACATAAATAATGTATATTTCATAGGAAACGATGTGAATCAAAAACGCCCTTTGTTGATCGAGCTAACGTCCTATTTAATAAAAAATATCATTTTCAAAAACGTCTACAAACTTAAGAATAAAGGCCTTTTTATTTCAAACGATCTCTGTCAGAAGGATCGTGAAATAAACAAAGTGCTGGTATCGCATTTGAAGGAGGCAAGAGAAAGGAAATTGACTGCTCACATAAAACACAACAAATTATACATCGGCGATGAAATATACACTTATGAGCAGTTAGTGGGAAAAAGGAAAGAACCAGGTCATACTGCCGCAACGGAAACTGAAGATGACGTCTTTGGTCCACCGCCGCTAAGGCTATCTACTAGTGCTCCAGGTACCCCTACATTTGATTTTACTGATATCTTATCGCAGCCGGCCAACCAGATCACTTCCCCAAATACTGGGCATCAAACTATTACGGCAGTGAAGGGAGGGGCGACGAATCCTGCTGGGCCTACTGATAATCCATCATCGCCAAAATCTAAGGTATCGCACATTCAACCCCAGCATACCAAGACTTTACGTTCAAGAGTGGACACAATTAAGAATAAATCCAGCGGAACTAGTACCGGCAGCACTCCTAAAGGCGGAGCTAATAAAACCGGTGATAGACTAATCACACGCTCACAAAATAAATAACTCAGTTTTCTCTTTTTGGGACAATTGCGATTGATGCGGAATATTTTGCACTGGACTACTGAGCGCATAGATGTGTTTATTGTTTTTTAGATCTTACTTTAGTGCTATTATTTTTTCAGGCTTTATTCGGAGTCTATAGACAATATATTTTAAACCTATTGTCACTCGTTCGTGGTTAGAATATTAATACAAATGGACTAAACCAGAGTGATTATTATTAGTATTATTTTTGCAAATCTAACATTTTTGTTATTTTCGTAATTTTATATATTTAAATCATATCGTGCCGATAGGTTCTTAAGTACTGTTTAATAATTATATATTTTTTTTTTTGTATATATTTAAATGTATATTTTTGGGCTTAAGATATAGGTAATTGTAATTATTTGTAACATCCAGTTCTTATGTATTATTGATTCTTCTTTTTTATGCACCTGCTATTTTTGATTTTTTGGTTTTCATTTATAACGTAATTAAGAGGAGACAATATGAGAAAACTGAAGCTTGGTCATTTGAATGTGAGATCTCTGTTGAATAAGTTTAATGATTTCAGGTCTTTGGTTACACAACAGCAGTTTCATGTCATAGGCATCACTGAGACTTGGCTTGGATCTGATGTTGAAAACAACGCGATCACATTGCCTGGGTTTAACTTTTTTAGGTCTGATAGGGAAACCAGAGGGGGCGGTGTGGGGATTTATGTCAGTTCACAACTAAAACCTAAATTAATTAAAATTCAAGTTCCGGGCAACTTACTGGAGTATATTTGGATATCCTTTAAGCTTGATGGGAGAAGTTATGCGGTTGGTATTTTTTATCGCCCTCCCAAGTCCAATATTACTGAGTGCATAGAGTGTGTTGATAACCATTTATCCTATATAACCCCTTTATATGATGAGGTATTTTGTCTGGGTGATTTTAATATTAACTTATTTAACTCCAATAATCCATTATCTCAATGTTTTGACTCTTACGAATTTTGTGAGGTTGTTAATGAAGCTACTAGAATCTCCTTTCAGGGCACCGCTACTCTTCTTGATCCCATTTTTATCTCCAATAAAGATTTAGTTGCCACCTCTGGAGTTATTAATACTGATCACATATCAGATCATTCTTGTGTTTTTTGCGAGATTAAAGTGGAAAAATTTAAATTTAAGCAAAAACTGGTTACTTACAGAAATTTCAAAAACTTTGACCTTCCTAACTTTTTAACTGATTTGCACCAGACCCCCTTCCATGATATTTTTAGAGTGCCCAACATAGATGAAAAAGTTCAGCTCTTTAACGAATATTTAATAAATTTATTTAACGCTCATGCTCCAATAGTAACGGTACGCGTAAGTAGACCAAAATGCCCTTGGCTATCTGAGGATACTAAGGTAATCATGAGGCGACGAGACTGGGCTTTATCTCAATACAAACGCACTAGGGACAACAATGACCTTGTAGTATATAAGAGACTACGTAATTCGACTTTAACATTGATTCGTCGAGACAAAAAAACATACATGCAAAACATTTGTAGGTCTGGCGATTCTAAGGTAATTTGGAAAACACTTAAGGATTTTAATGTAAAAAAATGTGACAATACTGAAATACCCATCAGCGTTGGTAATGCTACTGATATTAACAATTTTTTTGTATCAGCATTCAAAGAGGGTGCTGATAATAATTTGGTAAGCTTCTACAATAGCAGTACGTTTGGGCCGTCTTCCTTTAATTTTACTATGGCCACTGTTCAAGAGATTTCAGAACTTATTGCGAACTTTCGAACTAATGCTTCCGGTATTGATAGTATCTCTCCGCTGATGCTTCAGTACTCTAGTCCATTTCTTGATTCCTATATTACCCACATAATAAATTCATGTATTGAAAAAGGATATTTTCCTAGCAACTGGAAAACCAGTATTATTATACCAATACCAAAAAAAAACACTGTAGAATCGGTTTCTGATCTAAGACCGATTAGCATCCTTCCGGCCCTTTCTAAGTTATTGGAAAAGGTACTTTTTAAGCAACTTAATGATTATGTACAAAGATATAATATATTGCCTCCTTATCAGTCAGGTTTTAGAAAGGGACATAGTACAGTAACAGCTCTCTCCAGAATAACTGACGATATTACTTGCAATACTGACAAAAAGAAAGTTACAGCCTTGGTGTCGCTTGACTTTTCTAAGGCTTTCGATACTATAAGTCATAAAGTTTTAATATCCAAACTAAAATACTACGGATTTTCTCTTGATGCAGTCTCTATTTTAACATCTTACCTCCTCCAAAGAACTCAAAAAGTGTCATTTAATTCCCAGTATTCTCCCTTGTCGGCAGTTCTATCAGGTGTTCCCCAGGGATCTGTGTTGGGTCCCTTACTTTTTTCAATTTACACTGCAGATATTGTGGACAGCGTAAATTACTCAAACATCCAAGCGTTTGCAGACGATATTAATTTATTTATTGGTTTTGATCCAGGTGGTGCCATCACTGCTTGTGCTCAATTAAATGCTGACTTGGAAACCCTTAGAATCCTATCGTTACGACACAACTTGAAACTTAATCCTACAAAGTGCAACTTAATCCTTTTTAATAGCAATAATTTGCTCGTTGATTTTAATATTGCTATTGATAATAATGTCTTACAACCACAAATAAGTTCCAGAAGTTTGGGATTGGTTTTGGATCAGAAACTGCAGTTTACTCAGCATATAAATGGTCTAATTCCGCGTGCATATCTTTCCCTGAAGCTTCTATATGCAAATAGACATTGTTTTGATGTAAAGCTTAGAAAATTGTTGTGTGATACCTTGGTGTTGTCTCTGTTCAATTATGGTTCTGTTGTGTACGGCAACTATTTAAACGCTTTTAACAAATATCGTATACAAAAGTTCAGAATGCTTGCTGTAGATATATTTTTGGTCTTCGCAAATTTGATCATGTTTCGCCGTACATAGCACAACTTGATTGGCTTAATATGGAGAATCGGAGAAAAATGCTGTTCTTAACGTTTGTGCATCAAATAATAAAATCAAACAATCCACCTTATCTTAGTAGTAGACTTTCTAGACGACGGGATTGCCACACTGTTAACGTTAGATCCCGCTCTTTGTTTCACATTCCTCGACATCGGACTGCTATGTTTCAGAGATGCTTTTCGTATTGTTCAGTAAATCTCTACAACAAACTTACATTCGTTCCAAACAATTTAAGTATTGAATCGTTCAAGAAGAAATTGAAACGTGAATTATTACTGACTCAGTCTTGACTGCTAGCCTCCTAATTTGGGCCTAATATGTATATTTGTTGTGTTCACTTTAAATTATGTTAATGCGTATTATTATATGATATGTTATATATATCTATATGTGTGTGTGCCCGCTTTTATATTATGGTTAACACACTGTTATTAGAAATTTATATTGCCATTTATAATTGATGTTTTTGATTTTTTGATTATTACTAGGAAAAGGTTAAGTGTAAGAATAGCAGATTCCCATGGTCTCTGCTAAACTTCGCCTTACTATACTACAATATTTATTGTATCCCTTACTATCTTTAATAAAGTCGATTATTATTATTATTATTATTATTATTATATATAAAAAAATATTGTTTAAGTTTTTGCCCCCCCCTGAAAAACGCTCTATGGATGCCCTTGATAAGGATCGCTTTGTTTGCTATTTTGAAAAAGGATTTAATGTAATAATATGCTTAAAAACGAAAGTTATGCAGAGAAAATCCTGCTTTTTGTTTTGCCACTATAGTTAGGCCCCAAGCGGCCAACCTAGAAATTTTCAGCAATTTTTCTCTCTTTCTTTTATAAATATTTTTTTCCGCAAGCCGTACTGTAAACGGTTTCCAAGATACAGCAGGCGTCCCTTTTTAGTTGTACTGTACACCCGGCACACAGTGATCCTTTAATTGTAAAAATTGGTATGCCTCAGGGTACCGTCTTAGGGCATAGACATGTATCTTTAGATACGTACAGCTTATCTCCTGCGCAAACAATAGTTAAGTTTTATGGATGACCAAATACGTCAGACGCCTTCCCTCCCCGCAGGATTGGGCATGCGCACAAAGCTTCCGTTATCGGCCTGTTCTTCTTTAGCGACATGCTCAAAATACACTACAGAACCGGCTCGGCGCCATTTTTGTTGTTGTCTTCTCTGTAGATTCCTTGTCGTTTTCTTTGCTATTGTGGATTGTGGGTGTTTAATATTTACGGATTTCTAGTTTTTGTGTAGTTTAGTGAATTGTGTTTGTGCTTTTAGTTTTAGTGAGTATGGAGAAGTGATGTATCTTTTTATATAACTTTATTTTATTAGGATCAATTTAAAACATCAAACTACGCCTAGGCTACACAAACAAGGGGTATGACAATAAAGAGTAACGACAGATTATCCCGATGCATGTTTCGGTATATTTTATTTGCAGCCCTGCAATCTAATTAGATACGCCTATTTTTCGGGCAATATAGATATTGCTTCAAAAAGTTTAAAAGACACTTTTCTCTATACTTATATTTTATAAAAGAAAAAGTAAATACCTAGGTATGCCTATATTAATCCAAGGGTGAAAGTATTCCACCGGTCACGGTCTTGGCCAAAACCTTTTTCAAATTCTTAATCAAGAAATTGTGCTTGAGAGTGTTTTAGACGTACCCAAGTTTTTGCCAAATTATAAAAATCAATACAAGTTATATATACCAACAGTGGCGCAACCAGGGGGGGGGGGGGCTGCCGGGCTGCAGCCCCCCCCCCCCCCCCCCGAGCTTAGAAACTTAGCATATTCATTTAATTGCAAACCAATTTTTCATGTCACGCCTTTTACTAATATTTTATATTCAGCCACATAATTTAAATCAATCATGTTATCAATAGTGAAATTATACTACGTGTGATTGAATGGACTGACCGCAATACTTCCACTGAGGTATCTAGATTACTGGCCAGCATTATAAGTCCCAAATTTGTTATCGCACTAATGTGTACAGAAAGAATATATGCCTACACACTGCCTTTAAGCAAGATTCTACAAACAGTCGATTTAAACCTTTGTAAAGCATTACAGTTAGCTAATGACGTAACAGATCAAGTTAAAGAAATAAGAGGCCTGGCAGATGATAATTTTCAAAATATTTTTAAGGAAGCTTAAGATCTACTTTCGGAATACGATATTAAAATCAGAGTACCTAGACTACCGCCAAGACAAACACAAAGATTGGTTATAAAAACCGATTCCGCTGCTGAGTATTTTAAAATAACAATTTTTATTCCGTTTTTAGATGGCCTCATAGCAAATCTCGAGGATCGGTTTTTAAAACATCGACAAACCATTCAAAATTTTGAATGCCTCTTTCCATATGATAATCAAGATTTTGATAGTCAATTTAAATGTTTTTTGAAACTTTACAGCTTCTACAAGAATGAGTTCCTTGAAGAGTTTTCCAATAAAACGATGTTAAAAGCTGAACTTGAGCTGTGGTATAAAAAATGCAAAAACAAAAACTGAAGGAAGATTTAGACAAAGTGTATTCCGAATGTGATGCCAATATATTTCCTAATATAAAAAGGTTTTTACAAATTTTTTTAACTTTGCCTATTACAACCGCCACATCTGAAAGGTCCTTTTCAAATTTAAAATATTTAAAGACATATCTGCGTAGCACCACGGAAGAGGACAGATTAAATGTTTTGGCAGTTCTTTATGCGAACCACGATATTGATATTACCGTGGAAGAAATTCTGGACGAAAAGGCAAAAACAAAACGAAGAATTTTACTTTATTATTAGTATTATTAGTGATTACTTACAACTTATTGTATAAGGTTTTTGTTTTGTTTTAGTATAAGTATGATTAATATATGCGTTACTTATTTTAAATACATTTTTACTAATTAAAATGAAATCTCTAATTTTTTTTTTCATAAATATTTAGTTAGGGCCACCGGCGTATTATAGCAGAAGTTTTATATAGGGGGCTGTCGCTCTCGTCAATCATACGTATTTTACCCAAAAAAGGGCGTGGCACCCAAAAAAAATTTCGCGTGCGGCGCAAGAAGTTACAGTCCCCCCGAACTAAATTTCTGGTTGCGCCACTGTATACCAACTAATATTTGACTTGAGGTTAGGTACTCGATAACATCGAAGTTTGGTTATTTTGCTGGTTTTGTTTGTTTTTATATTCGATTTTATAAGTTTTCTAGTTTAATTGACTTGTTCTCTTCCTTTTTGAATTCAAAACACGACGACGAATCATTTATTAACAAATTTTAGAAACAAACCCTTAAAAACAACTTTCTATCCTCAAAATCTGATAGTTTTTCAACTACTAAAAAATGCGCCAGAAATCACTACCTTATTTTCCAACTTGATAAAAATGCTGCTTCCAAAATTTCTTCTGAAATCTCATTTTCCGTGTCGGATAATTCAAAATCTGATTTCATATTGTTAAATTTGCGAACTCGCGAAACAAGTTTGACATAAACAACAAATTAAAAATCAACGAACTGTCACTCGACAATACATCGAAATGTTGTTGTCATAGTAACGAAATCAAGGTAGCTTGTATTATCAAAGAGCGATTGGAAAAACAAAAATCTTTTCCTGTCTCTAACGTCACTTTTCCGGTCTTGCGATCGGAAAAAGGTTATTTTCTAGACGAAAAATAGTCCAGAAAGTGTAGATTTTCTGGTCGGTTTTTAAAAAAATATTTCTGTAATTTTACTAAATGTCATGATTTCGAAAACTTATTTATATTCACATGTAAACCGAAACATATAAACATATTGACAACTGTACTTATTATTCCAATCGATAGTTAAACAAGATTAAATACTGTGCTTGCAAAACGACATGGCAGTGTAAACATTTTAAATTTTAAAGTAAACTTTATGAAAATTAAAACGAGTTTTTAGGCGAAGGTAAACACCAATATACCTAACACCGCCCGTCTGTGTTTAAAAATACGCTTTTCAACTCTTACTAAACTCTAAGTTTTAGAAGCTTTAAAACCGTACTACTGTTTATTTTAAACCGACTTTTTAGTGCATAGGGTAAACAGTTGCTAAACTTCCGTGTTGCAGATTTCTATAGTATAGTACTGACAGATATATTACTGGTTTGTTCTATTTATTTTGCTTTTGTTAGTTACTTGGGGAAATGTATAGTACCTATACACTGCAGTGGCGGTTCCTAGGGCCGAGCCACGGTGCCATGGCCACAGTGGCGGTTCTTCCATAGGAGCACATAAGCACGTGCACCCACATACGTCATAGAGAATCCTTTCATAAAGACAAAATAATTTTCACTTAAATTTATCTATCATCGATGAGCTGATATTGGGACATAATAATATCCCCAGATTCCAGATTACTAGTGGACCGTAATGAGCCCAAACACCGAGTCATGAATTACGTTTTTGGACTTTTTGTTACATTTCATCACGTTCTAAAAATGTTTAACTGGTTTTGGCGCCTTTTATTTCTACTTTGATTGAATTTTAATTAACTACTTTTGTGTGGCCTTTAAGTATCTACAATAATTATTCATTTGACTAAAAATTTAAAAAGCAAAATTTTATTATCTTTTTTTAGACGTTAAATCATTATGGATCATACTAATTATTGTGTGCCTTGCACATTAGTTGATTTTATGGATAAGTAATAAATCATTTAATCTAAACGCCGTTTTTGTCGGAAACTTAGTTTTTGATTTTTCTTCTCAAAACGTCTGTTCGCAAAAGGTTAGGTTTCTAATGTATAATTTTTGCATTATGTAGGTAATCCTTTTCTGTTTCAAGAAAAATAAGTAGAAATGCTTTCTCTGACTTAGGTACCACGTGGTAGTCTTAAAAAATAAAAATATTAATTGGCTGAATTAAAGATGTATATATACAGGGTGATTCAAAAGTACTTTGACAAACTTCGGGAGGTAATTGCTGGCAATATTTTAACACGAAAAGTTCTTATAAACAGTGGTCCTTGGCGACTTCGTTACGGAGATACAGGGTGTTGAAATGTTAAAAGAAATAGTAATAATTTTTAAATAACTCCTTAACGAGTTATCTTTTTTTTATGAAATTTTGTGAACTAAAGGTGCGTTTGAGACTACCATTCTTTTGACTCTTTTCACTCCGAACGTACCTTAAATGCACTCCGTCCGTTCGAGTATTACATTCGGTACAGAAAGAGTGAATCCGCTGGCGTTCGAGTATCGAAAAAAGAGTGAAAAGTGTTCACTCCAAAAGTCCCGTCTCATTTGAAGGTGCTTTAGGAGTGGGTAATGTAGGCATGCGTAATGTGATGTGTCATTTGCAAAATTCTTAACTTTTTCTTCAAAAGTTTCTTTGTCTTCGGAGCTTTCATAGAATTGCTCCTTTGCAAAGTTTAAAATGGGGATGAGGGAACTGAACAATATTTAATAATAATAATTTTAAGTTTTGTTTATGTCACAGGGTTATGTCAAGGTTTAGGTTATGTTTGTTTTTAATCCTGGAGTAGAGCGTTCGTCTTTCAAATATTACTCCGGAAACTCTGAAGTCACGTGACAAAAATCCACTCTCACTCCACTCCAAATCCGCTTGCAATCCCGAACGCAGCTTAAATAAGCATCTAAAGACACCTATTTTCAAAGTACAACACGTTCGTAAATTTAACCAGTGGCGTCGGTACAAAATGTTACTATCATATTTTTTGTGAAAACTATGCTACACCACTGACTTATTTTATTTTAACTTTTTTCTTATAAATCCCCCCTTTATTTAGAACAAAAAAGATCACGTGTGTTTTTTTGATACAAGGGACGGTTTAGGCGTAAATGATTATTTTATTTGACTATACGCAAATATTTATTACAGTATTTTAACGAATACCTACCTACATACTTACTAATAAACAAATATGTAGGTATATGCCTAAGGAAGGTATCTGAGGATGCCTATTTTCTAAGTATAACACGTTTTCAGTGGCATACATATTTATTTATTAGTATGTTATTTTTTAATATTTTGTATTTTGACAAGGCGGCTTTGGAAATGCTTTTTTTGTCGATAAATTAAAATATATTTGACAGTTAGTTACCACTGAGTTTTATTTGTTCAGTTTTGTTATTTTTAATGGTAACTAACTGTCAAATATATTTTAATTTATCGACAAAAAAGCATTTCCAAAGCCGCCTGGTCAAGATACAAAATATTAAAAAATAACATACTAATAAATAAATATGTATGCCACTGAAAACGTGTTATACTTAGAAAATAGGCATCCTCAGATACCTTCCTTAGGCATATACATATTTGTTTATTAGTAAGTATGTAGGTAGGTATTCGTTAAAATACTGTAATAAATATTTGAGTGGTTGATCAGTTTAAAACAGATTTTTTAAATATTTGTGTATAGTCAAATAAAATAATCATTTACGCTTAAACCGTCCCTCGTATCAAAAAAACACACGTGATCTTTTTTGTTCTAAATAAAGGGGGGATTTATAAGAAAAAAGTTAAAATAAAATAAGTCAGTGGTGTAGCATAGTTTTCACAAAAAATATTATAGTAACATTTTGTACCGACGCCACTGGTTAAATTTACGAACGTGTTGTACTATGAAAATAAGTGTCTTTAGATGCTTATTTAGTTCACAAAATTTCATAAAAAAAAGATAATTCGTTAAGGAGTTATTTAAAAATTATTACTATTTCTTTTAACATTTCAACATCCTATATCTCCGTAACGAAGTCGCCAAGGACCACTGTTTATAAGAAATTTTCGTGTTAAAATATTGCCAGCAATTACCTCCCGAAGTTTGTCAAAGTACTTTTGAATCACCCTGTATATATGAAAGTAAAAAAATAAAAAATAAAGTAAAGGGGTTTTAAATTAAATCGTTGAAAATAGATAAATTTTACGTTAAGTTAAACTAAAATTTATTTTTCACTTAATGAACACTTTACTGATGACACTATGTACTTTTTTGTCTTAATATTAAGGTGTATTACTTTCAGACACAAACTACGTTTTCAAAAATACCTATTTTATGAAGTTACCTTATACAGGGTCAAAAACAAATGAACTTTGCATCACATGCGACCAAATTTTAATAGCTCAATTTTGATTTTAAAGAAAAACACACATTTAATATGGCGCTACTTTAAAGAAAATGTATCTGAAATAAAGCATTGTCAAAACTAAGAAGTTTTATGTAAGTTGCGTTGAGTCTTATTTTTCAAAAGTGGTGCAATTTACAAAATATGGGTAAAAAATCAAAATTATCTTATCCAGCTGAAATTTTGCAAATGGCACTTAAAAAAACTTTTTCTAATAACTTTTTTCGATATTTTCAGAACTTTTGAATTAGTTTTTGGAAAAAATTAAAATTTGACAGTTAATGCGAATCACGTGACACGTGACGTATTTTTTTTGCTTAATTTTCATCTCGATCGAAGCAGAACTTGATGCCAAAGTCAAATTTTGAATAAACCCATTAAAAAAAAAATCCCATATGATGCGGACTTTACTGGTGACACTGTATACAGGGTGCAAAATTTAAGTGGATCAGATATTAGCTCCTCGTAAAATCGGTCGATATTACTTTGTAGCCAGCACTGGGCACGAAGACGAAACGCCCCTGGTATACAGGACTGGAAAATAACCGAAAAAGTTAATGTGTAAAGAAGTAAGTACATACATATTAAAAAAATGCGAATACATGCTGCCAGGTAGTCGCAGCTAATAAAAGCCGGTTACAAATACTTGTTTTAAAAGTAATTAGATTTTTTCTTTATCACTATTACTTTCTTTAAACATGAACACCTAATTAAAACTGCAAAAATATATTTATAGGAATTACAAAATTGCAAATTATACACTTTTACAGAAACTAACAAGTTAATAATTAGCAATACATAACTTTCAGCAAGTACTTACCATACATCGTATGGTTGATTTCATAACGATATTACATTTTTTATACATTTAAAGAACCAGTTGTTTGTCTCTCATCGCATTTTTACTTTCCTCGAAAGAAAAATATTGTCGCAATAAAGAAAAGGTCCAAATCACCAAAAGCATATTGTCACTATAAACTACTACTACTACTATAAACATGTCATAAAATTAAAATTAGAATTAGAAGATTGAATGGTCAACTGTGGGTTTTCCTAATTTTTAAAGGTACAGATACATATTTAGTCATAAATAAGTGTGCTATTAAGAATTAGGGAAGCACCTGAAGGTATTTCGGTTTGATTATTAACAACATAACATTTATTTTTTATGGCTTTTTTGATAGCTATTGTTTCTAGTAGATTTAGTTTTCTGCTTTTATTGTGTAAGTATATGGGTTTTATGTTGTTGGAGATTGAGTGATTGTCTTTTATGCAGTGATCAGCTAACCCTGTTTTATTTTGTTTTTTTAAAATAGATGTTTTCTGTTCTTTAAGCCTGGCGTCAAAATGTCTACCTGTTTGTCCAATGTAGATAGCCCCGCAGTGGCCGCAGTTGTCGCATTCTATTTGGTAGACCCCACTTTGTAAAAATTTGTTTTTAGTTTCTATTTTAGCATTGGATATGTGTTTGTGTAAGTTGTTTTTATTGACTTGTTTAGGAATGATATTAAGGTTTTTAACTTTTTTGGAGTTTTTTTGGCTTGTGTTCCCGGTATATCTTATTAAGCAGTATTTGTCCTTAATTGAAGTGGGAAGTTCTTTGTAAAGAAGTTTTTGTGTGTTTTTTCTTTATTATTTGGTGTATGATTTTTGTTGGGTAACGTTGTTTGTGGCTATTATTTTTATGATTTGTATTGGATGTCTGAGAGAGAAATGTTAACTAGTCGATGTACCATGCTATTGAATGCAGCTAGTTTTGTTTGTTGGGGGTGCTTTGAATCTGCGGGTATGACTATATCTGTGGTAGTTGATTTTCTATAAATTTGGTAAGTTAATTGATTTTGTTGGTTTTTCATTATTGTGAGGTCTAGGAAATTAATTGAGTTGTCAGTTTCTTTTTCTATGGTAAATTTTATTCTATGGTTTAGTTAGACTATTAAGAAGATTGAGAAATTGGTGTAATTGTCGGTCCGTACCGGTCCAAACACAAAACACATCGTCGACATATATCTACGCCAAAAAAAATTTCTTTCAATAATATTGTCGTTGGTCGGTCTGTCTGGCTGACCATGACGGCTCGAAATCTTAAAAATTACTTGATGGAGACTGATGAAATTATAATGGGTTCAATGCATCGAATTGAGAATACAAAGGAAGTAGGATTTTGCATAAACCGCCTTACAACGCAACCGACGGAAGTCGGCCATTTTGAACCCCCATCTAATGTCTAAATATGACTCCATGTTTGTTTTGGTGGTTGACCGTGGTTGACACTAGTTGACAGGTCGAGCTGTGATTTCTGCTTTCTTTGCTGTTTTTGAGTTAATTTCCATTTTAATTAGTTAAGAACCATATTTAACGAATTCTAGTAAACTTATAATTACTTTAGTGCGACAGTGGAGTATACTTTTAGCGCTGGACAGCGATTAAAACGGATTAATTGTTTGGTATTATGGGTTAATGAAAAAGCTATAAATATGGTTAATTGTGCTGCTTGTGGGTGCTCCCAAACGCTAGGAAGTAAAAAACTGGGCATTACATTTCATCGGTAAGTTTATGTTTAGATATATAAACTTTTTTAATCTGTAGAGAAAAAAAAATGTAAATATTTAATTTAATATCAAAATACACATAACCTCCAAACCTCGCATGTCATTCGTCATTCATGGGCGTTCGTCTTATAAAACCAGAAAAATATTATTTATTTATTAATCGACTGGGTTACCCCATTTCTACAGAAAAGCAAATTAAAAATACTTATTGGTTTTTAGTTTTCCACATAATTATCCAAGAAAAAAGGCATGGTTGAAAATTGTAAACCGAAGTGATTGGGATCCTATATGAAATAGAGTTCTTTGCTCCGAGCATTTTTCTGAAGATTTGGTTGACAAAACTTCAAGATTGAAAGTTAGATTGGTCCCAACTGCAGTAGTGCCTACTTTTGGAGTAGCCAGGTTAAAAAATGTAAGTTTTGAAACTATTATTGTATCAGGTCATTACATAATATTGGAAAATATGTAGGTAGGTAGAATTAAGAATATGAATACAAATAATTCTGCATTACTTGTGCTTCTGAGGAAGCTGCTTTGTCACTTTTTCATAAATTATGTAGGTATCGATAAAAGTTTTTAGATGTTTTATTGGTTTAATCTATTTTTAAAATTTTAAAGCCATGGATAAAGAATGTAATAAAATATGGATGGTAGTATAGGTACGATAAACAAAGAAATTCATATTTAAAGATTGAAGACAATGATGTTTCTAGAATGATAGAAACGTTTTCCCAATATTCACCTGAGGACGACTGGCGATACCATTGATTAAAAAAAATTAATTTAAAGCAAGTCCCAAACCTTCTATCATTCAAAGAAATTCATATCAAAATATAAAAAAAAAATTACAAAGTGAGGTTGTATCACGTTATAGGTACTTTTGTGTCATTTGGTAAAGGTGCCAAACAGTGATAATTAAAAAACTTATATTTTTTTGGCAGGTACGTTCCTATGCAACCTACTGTGAATCTAAATGGAACACCTTCTGGTTACAACATATATTGGAAATGGCTCTTCCAGGACATGGCTCTTCCCGGACATTTTACTATCCAACAACACACCGAAGATTTTAGTATCTTCCTTTAATCTTATATGACAATCATTAATGGTTACGGTTTCCGGATTCTCCAAAGTGTATCGGTTAGTCTTAAACAAGGTGATAACGGTCTTTGATTTATTTAATATCAGTTTGTCTTTAGAAAACCAATAATTATTTACTTCAATCATAATTGTTAAATATGTTGCTCGAGAAGCTCATGGTCTTTATATGCTAGGATTTATTATAAGAACTTGTAAATACTTTAAAAATGTTAACGCCATAATAACTTTATATTAATCCCTGGTAGTTACAAAACTTTAGTATGCATGCACTATTTGGGATCCTCAGTATGCCAATAAGATTACTCTTTTAAAATATATTCAGCGTAAATTTCTAAAATTTTCGTACTACAAGTCATTTTCAGTTTATCCGCCAAGAGGTACAGATCAAGGGCTTTTGTGTAATTTGTTTAATTTCCCTTCTTTAAGACTATTGCGTATAGAAACAGAAATTATTTTCTTATATAAAATAATTAGAGACAAAATAGATAATAAAGAGTTCTTAGGACTGCTTCCGTTTAGAATAGGCTTAGTCAATACTAGATCCGCACATGTATTTTATATTCCTACACCGAGGACAAATCTATACAAAAACTCACCACTTATAAGACTGTGCTCTATTTTAATAAATATTGTGGAGACATTGACATAATATATAATTTAAACTATGAAAAATTAAAATTAAGGAATGAACTGCTTAGGCAAATGCTAATTGAATATTTATTATAGCTTAGGATAGCTTTTAGAAATGGGGTTTATGTATCTATAATTAACTTGTTAAGTTGTTGATACTAGAAATAAATAAAGTGTTTGTATTATCTGCATAGTTTGTCATTTGACAATTTTCTTGTAAGTATACTAGAAATCTCATTAATATTATTTAGGTACATATAATAAACAGGACTATATTATATTATATTTTATTATTTTCTTGTGATTTGGTTCATGAAGAAATAGTAAGGTTTTTTAAAATTTTATTTTTTAACGTAGACGTTTTGGCAATAATTTTGCCTTCATCAGTATTTATTATCTGAAACAATTTGTTTCCTGCAATTTTTTTTTTAATGTATAATAAAAGGTGTTTTTTAGTTATTTAACCAGATATTTACATTAAGGACCCTTTCACCTCCGTTACTTTATTTAAATAAATAATTAAAAGAAATAGTTGTATTGTTTTATTACACCAACCTTAACGTATCTTATAGGTATATATGAATCTAAATATTTTTTCTATTTTCTTCGTCAAATAAAATTTCATTAATCATTTTATTATTACCATTTTAATGATACGCCAGGTGGACCGGAAACGCGCATGCGTCAAATGTTGCCGCCATCGGCCCCCATCCCGGACAACTGTCAATCTACAATACCCTACTTCCTTTGTATTCTTTATTCGTAGGTTCAATGCTGGGAAGCACGTATCTTTGCGAAAGCAGCTTTTTAACTTACTATTAAAAAAAAAGCTATTTCAAATAGAACTTTTAATTAACGACGGCAGAGCAAGATAGACAGCTCATTCTCTTTATCATAACAAGCCGACAAGAGGTCAAATGCAAAGGTCCGCCAGGTTCCTCACAAGTTCCACAATGAAACCACGTAAAAATATACACCAATTTACGCAATATAGGTACAACATGTACACTCTATAGCGCCTATACTTTTCCAAAAGCCTTCTACTGCCCCCCTGAAAGCCTCCAGGGCCCACAAGGGGGCGATATCGCCAACTTTGAGAAAGACAAACCTATAGAATTTATTTCAAGATACATTTGTTTTTTTACCCCCCGAGGGCATGTCATAAAAACAGCCTTAAAACTTATAAATATCGTTTTTCAGTTTTTTATTTTTTTTTTACTTTTTAAAACACTAAAAAAATTTAATTTTAAATATAAAAGCAGAAAAAAAATTAATAAACTGATCACAGAAACAAGTCTACTACTTAAATAGCCTTTATTATAAATATAATAATAGTTTTATTATTGCTATGCGTGTTATAACTTATAATAAAAGTTATATCATTTATCATTAAATTAATATTTAAAACAAATATTTGTTAAAGTGAAATATGATTCTATAATACCATTACTGAAATACCAAATTTAATAATAATTGTATGGAGTTATAGAGAAATAAAGGAAATTAGAAATCTAAATGATTGTAGCACATTAACTTTATACAATATGTATACTAATACAGGGTGTTCAAGCTGAATTATGTATAGTATTGATTATTTTGTTATTAAAGTGTTAATCAGAGATATAGAAGCTGAAAGAGAACTAAAATAATTTATAATTAATTTGTGTTGGGCTACATGCTTGGTGAAACTGTTATTCCATTGCCCAGGAAGAAAAAATAATAACTACTTGTTATGTTTCACAAATTTAATCAGTTTCCTGACACGTGTTTCGGCCCTTTCGGGTCATTGTCAAAGGAGTACAAGAAGATACTAAATTCTACGTGACATTACAAAGGTATTTATATCATATTATGGTAACTATCAACATGTTTCAGGTGCTTCCCTAATTCTTAATAGCACACTTATTTAGGACTAAATGTATCTGTACCTTTAATACATTTGGAAAACCCGCTCTTGACCATTCAATCTTCTAATCCTAATTTTAATTTTATGACATGTTTATAGTTACCATAATATGATATAAATACCTTTGTAATGTCACGTAGAATTTAGTATCTTCTTGTACTCCTTTGAAAATGACCCGAAAGGGCCGAAACACGTGTCAGGAAACTGATTAAATTTGTGAAACATAACAAGTAGTTATTACTTTTTCTTCCTGTGCAATAAAATAACTTAATTTGACGAATTAGTGTTAAAGCCAATTTAGACGCGGAGCTAGCTAAATTTGGGTGAATTTAGTATCTGAATTAGGATTAAAGCCAATTTAGGCGCGGAGCTAGCTAAATTTGGGTGAATTTAGTATGGGAATTAGGGTTAAAGCCAATTTAGACGCGGAGCTAGCTACATTTGGGTGAATTTAGTATCTGAATTAGGGTTAAAGCCAATTGAGACGCGGAGCTAGCTAAATTTGGGTGAAGTTAGTATCTGAATTAGGGTTAAAGTCAATTTAGACGCGGAGCTAGCTAAATTTTGGTGAATTTAGTATGTGAATTAGGGTTAAAGCCAATTTAGGCGCGGAGCTAGCTAAATTTGGGTGAATTTAGTATGTGAATTAGGGTTAAAGCCAATTTAGACGCGAAGCTAGCTAAATTTGGGTGAATTTAGTATCTGAATTAGGATTAAAGCCAATTTAGGCACGGAGCTAGCTAAATTTGGGTGAATTTAGTATGTGAATTAGGGTTAAAGCCAATTTAGACGCGGAGCTAGCTAAATTTGGGTGAATTTAGTATCTGAATTAGGGTTAAAGCCAATTTAGACGCGGAGCTAGCTAAATTTGGGTGAAGTTAGTATCTGAATTAGGGTTAAAGCCAATTTAGACGCGGAGCTAGCTAAATTTTGGTGAATTTAGTATCTGAATTAGGGTTAAAGCCAATTTAGACCCGAAGCTAGCTAAATTTGGGTAAATTTAGTATATGAATTAGGGTTAAAGCCAATTTAGACGCGGAGCTAGCTAAAAATTTGGTATTTTTTAAAAAGTGTTGTTTTTCCATTGTCTCTAAATTTTGCAATAAATATAGTTCTGATTATTATGTTTTAAGTAGATACTATTTATTAAACTAGTACAATCATTAATTTTTCTTGAATACTGTACAACATGTTGGTTGAAACTATAAAAATGAAACGTCCAGTCACATTATTTGACATTGTCATAATTATTATTTACTGGGGATTTCGTTAATTTAGGTATAAGGGTGTATTTTTATTTTTTTTTTAATTTTCTTGATCTTCATATATACACACGAATTTGTATCACCCTGTATAGTTTAAACACTCATAATATAAATGAAAACTAATTGTTATAAAAGAATGCTTCGTGTAGGTATTATTTATAGAATTTTGCGCTTTTTCGTCTTGGTAATTAAACAACAGTTATTTAATAAAATGGATGAAGAGTGAATGTAAATTACTTGCTTATTGTGTTTCGTTTAATTTAATGATTTTTTTTGTTACAGAGATGGCAGAGGCGATGGTTTGTTCTTTACGACGACGGGGAACTGAACTACTCAGTGGACGAACATGTAAGTATGAAATTAAATTATAATATACAGAGTAATGTCATTGATAATGCATGTTATTATCACAGGCCTATAAAAAAAAGTATAATGCTTAATAGGATGTACCGTGCGAGCAAAAATTATTTGCATCAAAGAGGGCCTTGCATCTAAGGACGTAATGCTTAGCTGTAGAGCTTAATACCTGTTGGGTGTCAGTAACTACCTGAATTAACAATCAATCAGTTATTCCGTCATCTTTGACAGTCGTTACAAGTAATTTGATTCATCGCTAATTTTTCCAATTTCTTGAACAATTCACACAATGGGCTTTACGGAACATCCGGGTTTGTGCATGGACGATTTTCACGAACATTTTCCTAACGTTGCTTTTATTGCTGGGGATTTTTATCATTGCCTGAAAAAAAACCGTGGCTGTGTTTAAGGAAACAGGTTCTATACAACACAAAAAAGGAGCAGGAAGACCATCTGTCAGAACAGAAGAACTTGTTGCAAACGTTCGTGAAATAATGCAAAATACGCCAACAAATTGTATAAGACGCCTGTCCCAAGAGGTGGGACGATCTTATGGAACATGCAGGACTATTCTTAAGAAGCAGCTAAATTTATTTCCTTATAAAGTGCAAGTATTCCAAGAAAAACAAGCAGCAGATTTTGAAAGACGCAGGAATTACTCTCAATGGTTTACTCAAAATTTATTGGAAATAAATGATTTATTAGACCTGACATTTTTTTCGGAAGAAGCCTGGTTCTACCTCTCCGGTTATGTGAATTCTCAGGATACACGCAAGTGGAGTAGTGAAAATCCGCATTGCAAGTCCACATTGCACCCTTAAAAAATTGGTGTCTGGTTAGCTGTTTCCCGAAGAATAATTGTTGGTCCTATTTTTTTCCATGACACAGTTACAGCACAGCGGTATAGAGACAATATTTTGAATCAATTTGTGGTTTTCGATCAGACATTGAATTCCCACCTAGATCACTTTGTTTAACGGTTATGGATTACTTCGTTTTTCCTCATTTAAAGAACACTATTTTTAAAACACCAGTTGCATATTTAGAACAATTACAAAAAAGGATTATCCAAGAATGTGGTAACATTTCTCCAGAGATGCTGGCCAACACTTTCGAAAATATAAAGAGACGTGTGAATTTAGGCTTGGAGCATGGCGGCGGTGGCCAATTTCAGCAATTTATGTGATTATTTTTCTTTTTCTTTCTGTATATTCTTACTTTGTTAATTTTGTAAACAACAAAAATAAATTTGTATTTGTCCACTTATTTTATTACTCATTAGTTTGGCATATCATGTCATAATATGAATTTGACAAAATTTTAACCTAGATTTGGTTAGATTTATCGTCCCCATATCATTGTGATCTAAACCAAGCCCCACGTTTTTTAATCCAAGCCCTCTTTGATCCAAATAATTTTTGCTCGCACGGTATAAAAGGCACACTATAATGTCTCTGTACTAATGGGGATTTGTTTTTTATCGGTTGCCATCCACTAATTTGAGTTGGCAGCACCATTCGAACTGACTGTAACTTCGTAGCAATCTACGCGCGCCAACTTTGAAAATACAGGGTTATGTTATTTGGGTTTGTTGTTAAAAAAGTTATAAAAAATAATAATATCTGGACATCACACCAGCGATTATCAAGTTTTATTGGGGATGTCATCTGGTTTTTTATACTGCATTAGTTCCGACTGGCAGTTGTAATGAAACTTGACATTAATCATAATAATATTTGCTTGCTACGGTTAATATACCTTACCGCTAAAAATCAGTACTGCAAATGCGTCACCAGGCCCAGCTCTTAAGAATTACGCGTTACCAGGTGTTTATTCAATATCCTAAGGCCACAATAAATACCCCAGTTCTTCCCGCTTTGAACTTGCTATCTTCTAGAATAATCTATCTCGCCGGCTTAACGATCTTCAATCGAAGAAAAACGAGAGTGCATCCGCATTGACTAGTTTCATTCATTTTATTATGTTCGCGTAACTTTGGACCGTAACAGTTGATGGATATCAAAGGACTGATTTTTTGTCGGTCTTGCATGTTACTGAATACGACGTTTCGGTTAGTCACTATCCCTGACCTTTTTCAAGTGTAAACTTGCGGTTTTATTGAGCATTCTAACAATGCAAATTTTAAATAAATTAACAAGAACACAATATGAATATTATGAATAGGAAATACTTGCCTGTCAAATTCCTCGTAAGACGTCTATCGAATTTTCCGTATTTTATTTCTACACTGACAAAAAAAACCTTTTATTCCTTATAAGAATTCACATACTCTTTATACAACTGTTTAATACTATACAGTGTCACCAGTAAAGTCCGCATCATATGGGATTTTTTTTTATTAATTGCTTTATTCAAAATTTGACTTTGGCATCGAGTTCTGCTTCAATCCAGATGAAAATTAAGCAAAAAAATAGTAGTCACGTGATTCGCATTATCTGTCAAATTTTAATTTTTTTCCAAAAAATAATTCAAAAGTCGGGTTATTTCTGAAAATATCAAAAAAAGTTATGGGAAAAAGTTTTTTTAAATGCAGTTTCTGGCCCACATGCAAAATTTCAGCTGCATAAGATAATTTTGATTTTTTACCTATATTTTGTAAATTGCACCACTTTTGCAAAATAAGATTCAACGCAACCTACATAAAACCTCTTAGTTTTGAGAAGGCTTTATTTCAGATACATTTTCTTTAAAGTAGCGCCATAATAAATGTGTGTTTTTCTACAAAATCAAAATTGCGCTATTAAAATTTGGTCGCATGTGATGCAAAGTTTATTTGTTTTGGGCCCTGTATAAGGTAACTTCATAAAATAAGTATTTTTGAAAATGGAGTTTGTGTCTGAAAGTAATACACCTTAATATTAAGACAAAAAAGAACACTCTCTGTTGTTTTCTTGTTTTTCTTGTGCTAGTGTCTTTCGACACTTTTACACACTTATTATTCTGAAATTAATAAGACAAATGTGCCCTAGGATGGACGTTAGTGGTGTTTAATGATTGATTTGTATTTTGGAGATTAAAAAATAATTTTTTCCAAGAAAAAATCAAATTTCAATTTTTCCAAAATTTTTTGGTTTTGAAAAATTGACCAAATTTTTTACGTTTGGCCAATTTTAGTTGTTGATTTAAAAATCAAACAACTTGTCTTACATTCAAGCTAGGCTTGAAGTTTTTTGATGTTTTTTTTGTGTCATTATTGTGTGATAGGAGCATTTACGCTCCTGTGTCGTATTTTGAGCAAGTTTGGGGCGGGATTTATGGGGAATGAGTTTTGGATTAGTTGATTTGGGTGGAACTGTTTTTTCCTAAAGAACTCGGTATGTCTTTTGTTTAGAAATTCTCTGATGGTTTCTACTTTAAGGTCGCGGTGTATCGCCGCTCCCCTTATGTAGTGGGGGGCGTTGGTGATTGCCCTGAGAATTTTATTTTGGAAAACTTGAAGACGGTGCCTGCGAGTTTTAGGAGTTTTAGGAGAACACAGTGTCATCAGTAAAGTGTTCATTAAGTAGAAAATAAATTTTAGTTTATCTCAACTTTATCTATTTTCAACGATTTAATTTAAAACCCCTTTACATTATTTTTTATTTTTTTTACTTTCAGACACAAACTATGTTTTCAAAAATACTTATTTCATGAAGTAACCTTATACAGGGTCAAAAACAAATAAACTTTGCATCACATGCGACCAAATTTTAATTGCCCAATTTTGATTTTGTAGAAAAACACACATTTAATATGGCGCTACTTTAAAGAAAATATATCTGAAATAAAGCCTTGTCAAAACTTAAAAGTTTTATGTAGGTTGCGTTGAATCTTATTTTGCAAAAGTGATGCTATTTACAAAACATAGGTAAAAAAATCAAAATTATCTTATGCAGCTGAAACTGCATTTAAAAAAAACTTTTTCTAATAACTTTTTTCGATATTTTCATAAATAACCCCACTTTTGAATTATTTTTTGGAAAAAATTAAAATTTGACAGATAATGCGAACCACGTGACTACTATTTTTTTGCTTCATTTTCATCTCGATCGAAACAGAACTTGATGCCAAAGTCAAATTTTGAATAAAGCTATTAATAAAAAAAATCCCATATGATGCGGACTTTACTGGTGACACTGTATATCGGATATATATCCGATATTTGATATTTATATAAATATCATGATATTTGCCAACCCTGGCTGCTAATGGAACTGATTACTACCAATAAAAACACTGTTCTAGCAAATCTGGAATTCATATAACACTAAAGCGGGTTTGTTACACTGGCAATTTATTTAATTTGCATGGGTTAATAAAAAATAAGATTAATACAAACTATGTATTAAAAAACCTGTTGTATTAGATCATTTTCCTCAGTGTAGGGGGCCGAAATGTTGATAACCAACAAGCTCTGCTTAGTAAGGGCAAGCCCAATGAAGATTTGTTCTGGCCAGTGGCGGCTCGTGCCATTTTAGTGAAGTAGGGCCAGGTAAACCCTTAGCGCCGCAGGGAAAAAATTTTGGGTGCCACGCCCTTTTTTGTTAATAGTTCTTGCTTTTGAAGTAGGAAAAATAAGCAAAAAGGCACCTAATTTAATTTATGAATTTACAATCATATCTTGAATATACCTAAACACGATAACAAGTTGAAACACACAAGCAATGTCAGTGGTTTCATCTGCAAAAACAGCGATAAACGGAGAGTCCTTTATTTCTTTTATGACTTCATCATGATACACATCTAACATACAGTCCAGAAGTTCATTTTGTAGGGGTTTTGATGTTCCTTTAAATACTTTTGATTTTTCAATATGATCTTTAAGAGTTTTGTCTAATTCTGAGCTGAAATTTATTAATTCACGAAATATGCCCCTATTTTCCGACGTCTCTTTTTCGTCATGACCTCTCAAAGCCAACTCAAATGCACCACAAAACCGAACGCAGTTTATAATTTGGTTTAATATGTATCTGTTTTTATCAATTTGTTCGTTTTTCTTCATTATTTCATTGTGATATGCAGAATTTAATTGAGTTTTAATGTTAATTTTACCAAGCATACTGAAATTAAATATATTGTTTAAATGTACCTTCGATTTTTCATGTGTCTTCATTTTGTCCCAGAAATGGACCAAATCATCTGTACCTTTTAGGGACCAAGTTTGCTTCCCACCAAATAAAACACACATAAAACAAAATAGTCTATTAGATTCATCACAACCGCACACCCAAGTATTTTTTCCATAAAGTTTCCTTTAAAAATCTAATAGTATTCATTACTTATGTATTTCTAAAATAAAAAGTTCGTTAACCCTACATTAAATCAGCCGCCGGCCGAACGAAAACAAATCGGGACGCGACGCGAACATCAGCTGTTTGAAACGTCTAACATCAAACGGTCAAACGAAGAGAGCCGGCTACCTGCTGGCTACGTCGTCGAGATTTTTGCCTGCTTGCATTCAAGGTCATTTTCCAACTTTTTTTATTGAGGTGATGGCGTTTCGTCACCTCCCGTGTGCCTCGTCGCGCTTGGCGCGGAAGCTACGTTACCGTTTTACGCATAATCGCTTCCTTTTAGATGGAAATTTGCACCCGACTGTGTTCCATTTTTAAATTATTTTGCTAATTGCTTTAAAAACGAGAATATTAATTTTAATAGGTTTTGGTAATTTGTAAAGGGCAGGACGCTAGACAGGAGGGCAGGTAGTGCCATGGCACTGTGGCTCTACCCCACGAGCCGCCACTGGTTCTGGCACACGGATTTATGTAATAACAATAAATAATCCTTTTTAAATATGTCTTCGTCTATCTAGACACAAGCGATAGTCAAAGTTCCCCATAATAAAATACTCCCACTTAACTTGCGTTGTAGAAAAGCTTGTTAAAGAAAATTTAGAGCATCTTAAAAGATGCATTTGTTTAGCGCGTTAAAAGGGTGTTGCACCTAGAAAAGATATAAAACCCACTTCCTTGTTTTGACTGGTTTGACTTTTACAACTAATTTGTTCCTTCCTTGCTGCGACTGCTTTACACCGAGCAGTTTTACAAAAATGTGCGGATTGTCTCGCTATTGTTGTGCTTATAACTCTTTTTAAACGAGAGAAAAAGACCGAAGGAAAGCTGTAAAAGAAATATTATACCGGGTGTTTCTCAAAAGACGTTCACCCCTATAACTTTTTTATATTTATAGATATTAAAATGAAATTTTGAGATTATGCATAAGAGATGAGTCTGCATTTATTGCAATTTTCAATTTGTTAGCACTTCCGGTTTGACCGGAAGTGAATTTGACTTTTATATTTTAAATGGGACAACTTGTATATTTTTACTTATTGGGATTCAGCATAACATTCTGAGTAAAATGTCGTCTTGTCATTTTTTGACTTGTTATAACATTTTTATGTTTATTTTTTATTTTCAATCTAGAGTGCTACAAATTAATGAAATCTGTTAATTTATAGTCAAGTAGTATATGAAAATTAAAATGATGTCATAATTGACTTTCTAAGTTTGACAAGCGTTTAAAAAATGAAATTTTGTTTTCTTGACGTTTACTCCATTTTTCCAAATGGAACGATGGTGGTTCACTAGGATATTTAAAACGAGCATTTTTTTTCCAACAATTTGATACCATACACTCCTATGCTATTTTAAAATTGACACTAAAAAATGTGCCTTAAATCCCAATCGCAAATTTAAAAGCGTTATGCATTATTACCGCCCTCTCTTTTCTAAAGAAAACGGCGGCTTTGAAAAACAATGGAATGGCCTCTTAAAAGTTCTGTGGATATAACCTCAGACTTTTCGCTTCTGTGGTGGGGCCCACATCCTTTTATCCTTTTATATGACATGTGATTTCTATTTGTGGGGACACATGAAATCATTAGTTTATAAGGACAAAATTAATACACGCGATGCGATTAAAAACAAGCCAGATACTTTTCTAAAAGTTAGATGTCATTTAGTTAAAAGTTTAATAAAGTGTATTGAGGTCAACGGTGGTCACTTTCAACCACCGGCGTATCCAGCTCATGCGTCTGGGGGGGGGTAATCGATCGGCTAGGATCAGGCACGTAGCCAGGATTTCTTTTGGGGGGGGGGGGGGTTATAGGGATCGCGCCGAAGGCGCAAAAAAAAGCGCCGCAGGCGAAAATTTTTTGAGTGCCACGCCCTTTTTTGAATCATGGTGCTTGGTTTTCAAGTGGGAAAAATAAAAAACACAACACAAAATCCTCAAGAAAATCTCAAAAACAAACCTGGTAATAATTGAGGTGAAGAAAATGTAATAGTGTAGGAAATGTTTAATGTATTGTCTATGTTGCCGAAATCAGAGCTCGAGTTTCGGAGGGGGTTTAGGCCCCCTGTACCCTCCCCCCTAGCTACGTGCCTGGCTAGGATACTAGATAATAGCAGCTTTAAGGAGTAAGGACAAAAATTAAACAACGCTTAAGTAATCTTGGGGGGGGTAATTACCCCCATTCCCCCCCCCCCCTTGTATACGCCGGTGCTTTCAACATTTACTAAAGTGAGCGTCTTGTTTTTGTTCCACTGTTTCGAATTTATTGCGTTGTGATATATTAATTTAATTATGTACTATGCTTTTTTATGCTTTGGGATGTTTAAAGGGAAATATCTCGAAAACCGTTAAAGATATTAAGATCAATCAAGTACACCTTTTTGACTCAGAAAAGGCCCTTCTTTAAGAAACTTTAATTGAAAAACACCTAATATCACAGGTAAGAAAAAAAATCATAGATCTATAAAGCCCAGTATATGCAACTAGCGCCCTCCAGTGTGAAACTTAAAAATTTCTACTAATTCTTATTTCTTGCTCATAAAAACATAATACTGCCAACTTTCAATTCGATTCATTAAACCGTCCTAAAATTATGGCTTATTTTCGAGAATAAACTTTTACTTTCAACACCCTGTATCCCTATAGAACGAGTAACAATCCGAAAAAACTTATATGACAATCGGCTTAGTTTGATGTCTAGAATCTCCAGTTACTCTACGGCCCATAAGTTATGGGACACCCTGTATACTGTATAGCGGTCACCATAGTTAAGTAAAGTGGCACTACGGTTAAGGTATGGAGAACTATAGGGTAGGAGGCCGATCGACAATGGCAGCATTTTCAAATTCTGTCCCGGTTTTTTGGTTAGTTCGCTACTGGCTGATAGATGGCTCTCGCGTCCGAAGTGGGCTGATGTTGTCTTCTTCTTCTTCGTTTTTAATATGGAAAACTAGATCCTCCATAGTTTTTAACTTTTACTTAAACCCTTAATTTTTCTGTGCTTTTACTTTTGACAATTGACATTTTATTTTTCGCAATAACAAATAATGATTGACGGCAAGACAAGACAAATAACGTTGTATTGTAATTAATTTCCATATTTATAATAAATAATGGTACAATTTATAAAAGTAGAGTTTGCTTTGTGTCGGGGTGTAAGACAGGATCTTTTTCAGAGAGAAAACGCAGCCAAATAAGTCTCTTTCTAGCTCCAAAGGTATAGCTAGAATGTTTAATACCCTGTATTTTAAAAACCAAGCATCGTTGGAACTTTATACAGGCCGAGTTTACTAATAAGTATAACAAAGTAAGTGTAAATTCATATAAAAGTCCTTATTTGTTCCTTAAAGAACTAATTTAAATAAAAATAGTTATTGCGTCCATGAGAAACCATTATTTGATAGCCCACTTCGAACACGCGCGCCATCTTACAGCGACTCGTAAAGCTGAATTACCGATGCTAATTTGGGACCGAATCCAATGCATTGCGATCGGCCTCCTACCTCAAGTCCTCCATAGGTTAAGGCAGTAGCAAGTTTATTACTTATTTTCATTTCTTTTAAACTAGTAAAAATTTCAGCCCAACGAAGTTGACGTTATGTCTACCGAGTGTCAGTTTAAAAGTTAAAATTGTTAAAAATTAAAAATCATTATAAACTACATGTGTGTATTACGTATTAAGTTTACGTTTATTAACTATGCATTAAAGTTATGAATAGTTATAAACCCGGCTTAACTCTTACCTTGTGATGTGTATAGTTCGTTTGTTATATAACTTGCTGTAAAAACGAATTACTATGTATAAAACTAGTAAAACAAATAATAGTGATGGAATTAACTTTCCCATGAAATGCCCAACTATGGAATTATAATGTATAAGGCGCGGTCCGGTAAAAAAGATAATTTCCTTTTTACAAATGACAATTTTCTGCTTTCGGATCGTTCAAATGATCAACATAACGAATTAAATACTAAAATCATCAATTTTTCTTGAGAAATCGTTCGGAAATCGTATACAAAACAATCAATGAAGGCGGCGGGAAGTCTATATAAAAAAAATTGATATTAATTACGATGTAAAAATTATTGTTTCAAACGTGGCCGTTACGAATTAGTGCCAATTATCGTTACTTTCACTTGCAGCGTTCCGTTGCAAATATTTTCCAAAACCAAAAAAATTAATTATCCTTAAACAATGTCGTGCCGGGCTCATTATGTGCAGCTCAGTGACGGATTACCGTGACGTGTTTATGGTAGTAATAAAAATAAAGATTAGATATTACATGTGGTTAAAGTAAACCCATAAAAAGTTGCTAGAAAGGAGGAAACAATAACTCTAACTAATTATTAAAGTTTCTCTTAATTAACCGAACTGAGTAAACGTAGCAAGAGTTTCAGCCCAGGAAAATATCGTTCAAAGTCGACGATAAAAGGTTAGTGCCTCCTGCCCAGTAAGGCTTATTAGACTTGGAAAGTTTACTTGTGGTGGGAAGTACTGGCCGCCAGTACAACAGAGGAAAGCCTGCCCTTTTACTTACCGGCAAGTAACAAGTGAATTTGAGGAGCTGTATTGTTCAGTGCTCGGCTTTCCTGCTAAGAATTGTAGTTTTATGTGTGTAAACATATACCGTGTGAGCAAAAATTATTTGCATCAAAGAGGGCCTTGCATCTAAAGACGTAATGCTTAGCCGTAGAGCTTAATACCTGTTGGGTGTCAGTAACTACCTGAATTAATAATCAATCAGTTATTCCGTCATCTTTGACAGTCTTTACAAGTAATTTGATTCATCGCTAATTTTTCCAATTTCTTGAACAATTCACACAATGGGCTTTACGGGACAGCACAAAACATTCATGGTTGAAGCGTATTTTCAAAACGGGGTTAGAGTAAATGGTGAGTGGCAATACAATCCGGGTTTGTGCATGGACGATTTTCACGAACATTTTCCTAACGTTGCTTTTATTGCTGGGGATTTTTATCATTGCCTGAAAAGAACCGTTGCTGTGTTTAGGGAAACAGGTTCTATACAACACAAAAAAGGAGCAGGAAGACCATCTGCAAGAACAGAAGAACTTGTTGCAAACATTCGTGAAATAATGCAAAATACGCCAACAAATTGTATAAGACGCCTGTCCCAAGAAGTGGGAAGATCTTATGGAACACGCAGGACTATTCTTAAGAAGCAACTAAATTTATTTCCTTATAAAGTGGAAGTATTCCAAGTAATTTTGTAAACAACAAAAATAAATTTGTATTTGTCTATTTATTTTATTACTCATTATTAGTTTGGCATATCATGTCATAATATGAATTTGACAAAATTTTAACCTAGATTTCGGTAGATATATCGTCCCTATATCATTGTGATCTTAAACCAAGCACTACGTTGTTTTAATCCAAGCCCTCTTTGATGCAAATAATTTTTGCTCGCACGGTACTTACGTGAAATTTAAATCTTTATAAAAGGTGTGAGGTATTGAGGGATTATAGAAATGAAGGATCACAAAAGTCAATTAAAGAGAGGAAGTGCATTTGATAGTTGTTAAAAGAATTAAAGGAAATCGAAAGTTTTGGAAACACGCATGGAACCATACTTAAAACTAAATTAAAAACATCAGAAAATTGTATAGGTTTTGAGGGACTATAGAAATGAAGGATCGCATAAGTCAATAAAAGATAGGACGTGCATTTGATAGTTGTTAAAAGAATTAAAGGAAATCGAAAGTTTTGGAAACACGCATGGAACCATACTTAAAACTAAATTAAAAACAACAGAAAATTGTATACCGGCAAGAATAAAACAAGATTTTAAAATCTAAGTAGAGTGGAACCGACAACTAAACTATCAAATAAGTAAACACACATCAATAGCAAGTTTACTGGCGGCAAGTACCCTTAGCAGGTAAACTTGCAAATGTAAAATAAACCTCATAATATTATATTATTCAAAGAGACCATATAAAAATCAAAAGTTTTTCGCTCTGGAAATTTTTGAAATGGGGTTCACACTAGATTGAGGGACAGTGTTGAGAGTGGAAGAAGAAAAACTGAAGAACCCGGGGAAATCAAGAGAACATCTGCTGTCGGTGGGAGAAATATCTTGAGAGAGGATGAAGATACTGTTACTGTATAACTTTCTAAGGAAACATATTTTTAAGACAGCGTTAAACACTAAAGAGGAAACCAGTTTCCCTGGATCCCTTAGCAAGACGTCGACTAGGAACGTGAAATGTAAAATATAAACATAATACTATTCAAAGTGGACGTTTTTTGATTCATATTTGGGGCTGGATTTAGTGCTAGGGGCCCAGGAGTTTTTCAAATTGTTCAAGAAATACCGACGACTGCTTTTTTTTAGCTATTATTATTCGAGTCATGATTCCATTGGTCGGAGTGGTATAATATGGAGATGATTGCATTTTCAGCACCACAATGCACCAATCCACACGGCAAGAATTGTTCAAAAATTCACCAGATAAAACAATGTGTACGTCTTGCCGTGAAGTTCAGAACTCAATCCTAATGAGAACGTAGAGGGAGAAATGACAAAATACAGTGTGTCGCCGAATCGACGCATGAAACAGTTCGCGTTACTTCAATGAACTTTTATGTAGAACTTGAAACTAATGTATAGTTCACAAAACACGCGTAAGATGCCTAATATACACCGAACAATTTTCTGTAAATCAAGAGTGGTGCGATTTTAAGCCAGTGCGATATCGGCAACCTTACCCTATTCCAAAGAACTGGGCATTTATTATACGTAAAACTATACAGTAAATGCATATTGCGAAAACTGCATATATTACTTCTTACCTACGCTATAAGATCGCTGATGCAAGAATGGCTCAATACCCCTCAAACTTCCATTGCGAAAACTGTATATTATTACTTTTTACCTACGCCATAAGGTCGCTAATGCAAGACTGGCGCAATATCCCTCAAACATCCATTGCGAAAACTGCATATATTACTTCTTACCTACGCTATAAGATCGCTGATGCAAGAATGGCGCAATATCCCTCAAACTTTCATTGCGAGAACTGCATATTATATTACTTCTTACCTACGCGATAAGATCGCTGATGCAAGAATGGTGCAATATCCCTCAAACTTTCATTGCGAAAACTGCATATTATAATACTTCTTACGCTATAAGATCGCCGATGCAAGAATGGTGCAATATCCCTCAAACTTCATTGCGAAAACCGCATATTATATTACATATTATATTACTTCTTACCTACGCTATAAGATCGCCGATGCAAGAATGGCGCAGGATCCCTTAAACATTCATTGCGAAAACTGCATATTATATTACTTCTTACCTACGCTATAAAATCGCCGATGCAAGAATGGCGCAATATCCCTCAAACTTTCATTGCGAAAACTGCATATTATATTACTTCTTACGCTATAAGATCGCTGATGCAAGAATGGCGCAATATCCCTCAAACTTTCATTGCGAAAACCGCATATTATATTACATATTATATTACTTCTTACCTACGCTATAAGATCGCCGATGCAAGAATGGCGCAGTATCCCTTAAACATTCATTGCGAAAACTGCATATTATATTACTTCTTACCTACGCTATAAAATCGCCGATGCAAGAATGGCGCAATATCCCTCAAACTTTCATTGCGAAAACTGCATATTATATTACTTCTTACGCTATAAGATCGCTGATGCAAGAATGGCGCAATATCCCTCAAACTTTCATTGCGAAAACCGCATATTATATTACATATTATATTACTTCTTACCTACGCTATAAGATCGCCGATGCAAGAATGGCGCAGTATCCCTTAAACATTCATTGCGAAAACTGCATATTATATTACTTCTTACCTACGCTATAAAATCGCCGATGCAAGAATGACGCAATATCCCTCAAACTTTCATTGCGAAAACTGCATATATTACTTCTTACCTACGCTATAAGATCGCTGATGCAAGACTGGCATGTCTAATTAAAATTTTCCGAATAAAAGTACAGTCGGTGCGGTGCGCGCTGCATTTTTTTCCTTTAATTTGCGATTTTCAGTCGGCCAGTCACTTTTACTTCCGAATGCGCGACTCTTCCTTTCGTTTAAATCGATTAAAAGCGAGAGCGCGTGTGGTAAATCGATACTAAAGCATGTTGAAAATTATGAAGGGAGGCCTGATTAGGTAAATATGACATTCCCTTTAATATTATTGGACACCTGGCCGTTTACGATGTAAATTTCTTGTAAATTCTTGAATTATTTCATTCATTTTTATTCAAGTATCTTCTGTCGGAGTTCTTCTTGGTTTCTAGGTCTAAAATCATGCCAATACATGTGTCCCCGGATTGATTCATAAATATGTGAAAAGTCAGTCTTTGTTGAGTTGAAACTTCATTGTCTAGGGTTTAACCCTGCTTCGATAGAAATTAATTTGTGTCATAATTTTAGTCTCGAAAAGCAAGTACGTTTCAAATATTTACAAAAAATCTATTTTTGTGCAAGTATCCAAAAAAAATTGGCTTTATTTTGTTGCTACCTTCCCTGTTGAAGATATTAAAAAATGTAAAAAGCTTTTCAAAATAATAAATTATGTAAATTTGCAAAATTTCAACAAGATCGGTTTATTTTCATCTGTCTATTAGACATTTAGATAATACGCTTTATCACTAAATTTTGACTTGTACCCTATCGCATAGAGCAGTGTTTTTCAACCTTTTTTAGGACACGACCCCCCTAGTATCAAAAAATATTTCGCGACCCCCCGACCCTTTCTTTTCATGTATGCGTTATTAGGATTCGGATATAAATATATAATTAAGTAGGTACGTAAAACATATAATTTTAAATCGAATACGTGGCCAATCGATAACTAACAAACAAATACAAACATAAACATATTGTTAGGGCCGAGTGTTAACAACAGATAGTGCTGGTACCTCCCGCGCCCTCCTGGGCCCGCGCGAAATGTCCACAAGTTTCGAGATGATTCTCGCTAGAATGCGCTGGCTTATAAATAGGGTGGTCGACCGTGGCCACTAGTGTTGGGAAAAATCGACTTATTTTAATAATCGACTACCGAGTATTCGAGTGATTTAAAAAACCGAATGATAATCGATTTTTTTTTTTACTCAAATGCTAATATTAATTATTAATATTGGCGGTTCATCGTTCATGTTAATATACAGCATTTGTATTGGGAATAACTGACTCGGTGTTGTTAATCGATTGATTTTTTGCGGATTATTAAATGTGGCGGAGATATTTGTGGATTTTTTGGCATGGTTCCCAGATCTTACAATTTAATTTAACAACTTGACTACTTGACCTTGAGATGTCACGATATTGCATAACTCATGATATTTATGAATACTGAATACTCACCACTAAACATAAGTTTTCAGTAGACGCCGACGATTTCTAAATAAAATAATAAATCCTATTATCCTACGCAGGCAACCCGTAATGCAGTATTTAAATCTAAATAATAAATCATATCTTATACTACACAGGTAACCCGTAATGCAGTATTTAATTTGAATTATATCGCCAATAATAACCGAAACCACTCGGTGTAGCCGCTCGCTAGGAGATGGCTCTGGCCGCAGTGAGTGATTGACAGGCGGGCAGCAACTTTGGAGACGCGTTGGAAAATAAAAACCATATGTTCGTCACTCATTTCGTCACTCAAATTATTTCCGAAGATAATCGAATTATTCAAGTGATTGAAAAAACCGAATTATAGGTTATTTTTCACTCGAGTGATCCCATCACTAGTGGCCACCCCAGTTGAGTGTAAGGCTGAATCCACATACATCCGTGATACGCATCCGTTGTGTACCACATGATTAATCTGAACCAATGAAATTTAGAGCGCTAAAATTTCATTGGTTCAGATTAATCATGTGGTACATAACGGATGCGTATCACGGATGTTTGTGGATCCGGCCTAAGACCGCGAAGCAAATGCTCGTTTCGTCTGCTGGTCGTTGAAGAGCGGGAATAACTTGTTTTACGTATTTATTTGAGTTGCTTGTTATATTTAAAAATGGATAAATTCCTGAAAAGATCGTCAGAACCATCAACGTCTAGCGGGAGTAGTGGAAAAAAAGAAAAAACGTCGTTATGGCGATAATTATTTGAAATTTGGGTTTACTGTGATTCAGAATAAACCGCAGTGCGTAATTTGCTTTGAAATTTTGTCAAGAGAAAGCATGAAGCCATCGAAGTTGGTACGTCACCTAAACACAAAACATCCTATGGAAAAAAATAAACCCGTGGAATTTTTTGAGCGAAAATTAAAAGCTCAAAGAGAATCAGCTGGAATTATCTGCTGATGAGATGTTACATTTGGAATTCAAGTGTGAAAATTGGGATACCTTTTGGTTAAAAAGAAAAACAGAATACCCGGAATTAACAACCGAGGCTTTGAAGGGTTTGATTCCATTTTCTACCTCGTACTTGTGCGAGTTGGCATTTTCATCAATGGCCCAAATAAAAAGTAAACAAAGAAATCGCTTAAATTTGGAAAACGATTTAATACTTAAGTTGCAAAAACGGATCCACGATGGGAGAAATTGATTGAACAAACTCAGGCACAAACTTCACATTAAAATGAACGAGTACTCGAAGATTTTATTTTTTGTTAATGTGTTTGTGAAAATAACATAACGAGAACGAGTATCATTCTGTTAACTTTTTCCTAATATAATTACTTTTTTTAAATGTATTGATTTTTTACTGAGTTCTCGCGACCCCTTTACAGAGGCTTCGCGACCCCCCAGGGGGTCGCGACCCACAGGTTAAAAAACACTGGCATAGAGAAAGAAAAAATAAAATTTTCTACTCAGTTTGTAAAATTTTGAATTATTTACTGAGAAAATAAATAAACAAGATACGGTCTTCAATAAAAACACGGGGATAAACTTACTGACGTCACATCTGCCTCGACCCATGGGTCCCAGTGATTCAGCTGAAGGTCGAACGCCGCGTGTACCTGAACATCTGGCGGGTTGTTTACTATTTTTAAGCTGTTCTTATCTATTTAGTTTATCAAAACAAAGATAGCAATATAATCCGTCGATGCTGACAAATAAAAGAATTGTGCGGATCATGTGATGACGTAATAAGGTTTTTAAAGAATTGATTGACTCGTCCGTTACTTTGTGAAAATACATTTTAACTGTGTAAAGTGAAACGAAAAGTATACTTTGTTATTTGTCACTAATTTTTATTAAAAAATTTCAATTCGACAAATCTGATGGTAAATCCGAACTCGCTTATTGTAGCTTAGGGATGTTACGGAATAGCTTTTTCTTGTACCTAGTTGGACCTGTACCTATTCCAAACCCGAACCTATTCCAAATACCTATTACAGGTCCAAACTATTCCAGGTCAAACTTAAACGCCGATTGGCGCTATTTCGGCTGCATGGCCGACACGAGTTTTTAAAGAAGGCCGCTAGAACTCCAGCGTGGCCAGCAGTTTCCGATTGTTCGAATTAAATTTCGTTATACATTTTTGTAACAGATTAATATTTTTCGCACCAGACTTTTTTGGAAGATTTGATTGTAACGGAGGCCTATTATTTAAAGAAACATGAAGAATAGGCATAGGTACATCCACCATAATATATGTTGTCTTTTTAATTAATTCCTCATTGCTGGTTGCATATCCTACATTAAATACGCAATATTTTGTTGCCCAATAAATTATTACAATATTTTTAGAAATATTTATTATTTATTACTATTTCCCTTTATCTTTATTTAGTGAGATTATTTTAATTATTGCAATGTGCTTGTAACGGCAACGTTTAAAATTCTCAACTGCAAATTCGCCATATTATAAACATATTATATGAATTTAAAGCAAAACCTGTAGCCGTTCCATTCCCTATATCGTACCTGTACCTGACAACTTGAAAAAGGAATAACAATGAAACCAGAGAATCAAACATGTGACAGTGCCAACGGACCTGGAATAGGTACCTGGTAATAGGTAATAGGTACGCGGAATAGGCAGATGTTACCTATTCCAAAAGAACAGGTCCAGTTCCACTGTAACACCCCTATTGTAGCTTACATATAGAAATGCTGATTCGCTCCAATATTGACCACACTAAAATAGGATATCTATAAGTAAAATTCTATTCTGTATAGAAAGTGGTTGTCCATAACAGAACGCGATAAGCGAATAAAAACAAGCGACACCGTAGATTTATAACCTGAAACAAATCCGGCTTCTGTTCTTTATTTTAGACATTAATTACTAATTAGCAATCGATATTTTGTAACAAAAATGTTTTCTCTAACGACACTGTTTAACTGGTGCAAAAACTGCACATGCCCCACATGCCGGTGTTTCACACTTTCACTAAAACATTGGCGGATTTAGATATACGCGTGCTTTGCCGTTTTGCCGTCGTTACATCAAGAAATAAAGTGCGTGGAAGAGTTTTTGATATTGATTACTGAAACTTACTTAAAAAATATTCAAAAATGTTCTTCTGACCATGGGATTGTCACTCATAATCTCCCCAGCAGCAGAATTATTACCGATAATTTTTTTCAACGTCACGAATGTTTTTTAACCCGAGTCAAAGACGAGGGAAATTTTCTATCAACAAAAACATGAGTGAAACCGAGAAAAAAATTATCGGGAATTAAATCTGCTGCGTGGGAGATTCGATAAGAAAATTTCATAAATTGGAGTTTTTTCTTATTGTAATTTGTTTGCTAAAATGCTACAAAAACATATTTCCGACGGCTTTAGTTAATTGTAACTAATTAGAGTTTTAGAACTGAAGTTCATTTTAGCCGTTAGTAATTCATTTTTATTACTAAAATGTGAGAAACATTAAATAACAAATTTGTTATCTGAAATCCAATGTCTTTATAGTTTTAAATTCAAATAAAACTTTAAAAAACATATTTCCGATGAGTTTAGTTTAATATTACGCACTGTATTTTTACAATAGTATCGATATACGAAAAATATAGCACAAAGTGCCCCACGCTTTTTTCACAATAATACTAATGTTCAGGGGCGGTTCTAGACCCAAAATATTGGGGGGGTACCACATTGGCGCAGCCATAATTTTTGGTAGCCTTCGCTTTATTGTATTTCTCTCGAGATATTTTAAAGTTTTTTTCAGAAATGTTAGGGGGTCCTGGGCCCCCCCCGTAGAACCGTCCCTGCTAATGTTTATCCGAGTGTTTATCGTTCATTATTATTTTCTGCCTATATTAAGAATTTCAAGAATTTTTTAAACTATATTTATTTTCCGCTTTTTAGTTTGATTAATTATTAAAGCGTGTTTTTTAGTTTTTTTAAACTACAAATATTTATTTTTCATTTTTTAGTTTGAGTTATTGTTGAGAAATTTTTTTTTTTTGAGTAGATTGAGCTAGATTAGTAAATTATTGTATTGTCAGCGGTTCTTCATAAGGCTACAAAATTTAAATTAAATCTGACCGTTTAAAGTGGGTCAAAATCGGATTCAAAGGAGTCGGTTACAAACAAACATACATACAAACCCGAACAAACGACAAAAGTTTTCAAAATTAAAAAAAAAAATTTGTAAAAATTTTATTTTGACGGGTAGAATGTTTTAAAAAAATTTTCACTATTCTTAGCGACAATATCTATACGAGCCCACGTTTGTTTCATTACTATCGGTTATTGTGATAATTCTCACATATTGACAGGTGTCATATTTTGACAGGAGCATTTTTTGCTTATTTTTCCCGAAGTCTCCGCATCGAATACTATACGACCCCATAATTTGTTTCGTGAAAATCGCTTCTTCGTTTTATACCTGACAGCTGTCAAAATTTGACAGGAGAATCTTTTGCGTGTAGATTATTGTATTGTCAGCGGTTCTTGATAAGTCTGCAAAATTTAAATTAAATCTGACTCTTTAAAGTGGGTCAAAATCGAGTTCAAAGAAGTCGGTTACGGACAAACAAGCATACAGGTGAAGCTAATAAAAGCGTGTGAAAAATGGCATCGAACCGGTTCTGGAGTGTATTTACATGACGTCGCTACAGAAGATTAGAAGGTTGTACGCATGCCCTTCGCTGAGAGATGTGACCGGCTAGCCGTGCGTACACACTTATTTATAAAACTTAATTTTTGTTTGCGCACGAAATAAGCTATACGGCTAAAGGTATAATAATATGTCTATGGTAGCATTGCTAGGCAACGTGCATTCATTTAGTTGATTTCGTCTTAGCCAGTTTTTTTTAAGCTGACCATATTTACGCTTTAAAGACCCCGCTAATCGTTGACAAAAACTCTCTATTTTTTTTTAGCAATCCGATAGGGAAACATGTCACGTAATTCGATTCGAAAAAGTATGCGTTCATGTGTAACTTTCGATATACCCAAGAAAGACAAAAAATAGTTCAATAAACCTGCTTGTTGTCGCTTTTCATTTGTGAACGTTTTATGAAACTCGTATAATATGCAAGCGGTGCATGCTTTTAAAATGCGCATTTATTAAATTTGGTTTACATGAAAACTGCGTTTTATAATCGCGCTTGATTTTAAAATATGATTGACATGAATTATGCGATATAGCTTTATATTATGGACATTTTTGATTTATGGTAGATTGAAGGAAAAAGGATTTTACCAGCAATCTCAGTAAAAATACTACCACTACCTTTATTAATATTAATTGTATTTTTCTATTTCACGTTCATAATGAGTTCAGTACGACCCTCATTTGCGGATCGTAATGAAGCTATTTCGATACGCGTTTTTTCTTTATTTGATGTTGGTAACATTTAAATGTTTTATTTCATTGACTTGCGCGGCCTTTGTGATTTACGAGAAAACCCATTTTTCGCAGAGGAAAAATAGCTTGATAACTTACTTTTTTATTCTGTGTGGATAACAGTCATGTATGTTGGTTGCATAAATCTATAAATCAATCTTTTGTAGATGCTTCAAGCTATCATTTTCTGCCAAATCCTATCCAAAATTCAATCTACTAACCTTCTAATGTCGATTTTAACTTCTTTTGACTTTATTTGAATTTTCTATCTTCCCTATACTAAATTGCAATGCCGTGACGTAAAATCACGTCTTTTGAAATTCGAAAAAAAGTAGCAAAATCTCCCGAATTTCCGAACGCTCTGTATATGTACCGAATGTACAAGGATCACACAACGTATTCCGTCCAATTTCAAATCTCATATCGCTAAAATAACTTTAGAATCTCGTGGTGAAAATGGGTCAATAAATCAAAAAATGACAGTTTGCAAAATAATTTTTGTTGTCCAGAGGCTCCTATGATAAAAAATAGTATTACCAACATAAAATTTAGACATAAAAATTTACAAAATTTGAAGGATTTATTTTCTTTTTAAAATGTATTTTTCTTGATTATAAAAGGTGAAATAGAAAAAAATGTATAAAGCACATGTTTCATAAGGCGTTTTAGCGCCCGTGTCAATAAAAAAACTCGCCACTTCGTGGCTCGTTTTTTAAAATAGACGCGGGCGCTAAAACCGCTTCATATGAAACTCGTACTTTAATATACTATTACTTATTAAGAACGCACAGTGATACTTCGTCACTACGCGACAGGGCCAGCAAGTATTATTTTACAGGACGCCAGCGGCGCACCCAGGATTTTATGTTAGGGGGGACCCGCCAACCAGTGCAATTTTTTAATAAACTTTTAAGTTACGCATTTTTCTAGAACTTTGGAGCTTTTTTAACAGGTACTCTTGGAAGATCGCAATAAAAAATTGACTTTTTAAAATATCCACTTTAATAATTATTCCGGACAAAACATACCACTCTTTTTACCAAATAAAATATAGGTAATAGTAATGACGACATATCCATAACACAAATATATTTATTTAAAAATATAAATTAGTACCAAGCACAACTAACAATAAACAATATTTTATAAATAATAGAAACCAAAACTTTTTTATAACACCTTTGCATTTGTTAAATATGTAAATCTAATTTTCTTCGACCCTTAGAAAGTTTATTTAAAATTTCTTCACAAGAAACAGGAACATTCTTATGAATAAATAAATTTACCAAACAATTAAGTCTTACTTGCCCGGTGGAATTTCTTAAGTACGATTTTAAGTACTTCAATGTGGAAAATGACCTTTCAGAGGTACTGGTGGTGACGGGATGGGTAACAAAAATTTGCAAAAGTTTTTTTTTTTATTGGGGAATATCATACCATTACATTGAATATATGGCTTAAACATATCGGAGGGTATTTCTTTGCTATCTGTAAACTTGTCGTTTCATAATTTAAATTCGCATATTAGAATGCTTTCATTATAAAAAATTTCAAAAAATGAATAATTTGCATAAAAAAAATTAAGGCTGAGAAAGCTTTACAAATTTTCTACTTGGTTATTGGGACGGGACAATAAACAGTTAAATAGCAAAATAATTTCCCTGTGTTTAATGAATCGATCGTCTAGGTTGGTAATAAGTGAATCTAAAAACGGAATAAAAATGGAACATCCAAGTATTCATTTGGTGAATCCGATGATATGTTCAACCTTTGCATTTAGCAAGATGCAAAGGGTATTGATGGTTATCTACATATATAGGTATACAAAACCCCCAATGAAATTGACTTCAACTATACCCACTAACCCACTAAAAAAAACTTTAATTTCCAGGCGCGCTACAAAGAACAATATAATTTTTATTACTTTTGTTCGGGTTTGTTCGTATGTATCGTGGGTATAGTTGAAGTCAATTTCATTGGGGGTTTGGGGGGGGGGGGGCAAGGCCCCCTTGCCCCGCCCCCCCTGGGTGCGCCACTGCAGGACGCCAAAGTTACTTTTGTAGATATTCAATATCACATTTATATACTGTGAGATGTAATAATAAATAACAACTATTTACGAATAATTAAATTTAATAAAAGTTGTTTTAATACAAAATACACGGAGGAATCCGACTATAACGTCTTACAAGTTCAGCTTAACTAACTATCATTTATGCTTTCTTTTATAATCGGGGTTTCGACTAAACATCACACTCTGGTTATGATCCTAAATTGGTTTCCTGGTGTTAAAGATTTCTACCAATAATATACGCCTTACAATACATTTTTTTGAAGATTATATACAAAGAAGTATTATCAAAAAAATTACCTTGTCTGACTTCCATTGTCTATTTTGTTACTTAACACAACGTTTCGGTTGGTTAGTATCTCTAACCGTTTTCAACTGTCTTAAATACTTCCATGAAGCTCGATGACTATGCCTACGTGCTGATTGGAGTGTGAAATTTGATCTGTTTGTTTTAGACAATGAGAGGCTTCCAGATATTGGGGATATCTATACTTGGTTTACTAAATATATGTGTATTTTGATTCATGAAAGCTGCTTCACTGAATTTTCGTTTTCTCCAGTGCTGTTCCGTGTCCAAAACCTTGGCTTCTGTCCACTGTATATTATGTTGGTTGGTCCATACATGGTACGCTATACCTGATCTCGAAGTTTCACCTCTTTGGGTATGTTTCAGATGTTTCTTAACTCGTACGGGAAGGGGTCTTTTTGTTTTTTTAATATACGATTCTCCACATTCGCAAGTGATTCGATATACATATGCAATTTTTTGACTTTTCATTACGTGGGGTTTTACTTTTGTAAGAAAGCCGCTATGCGTATTTCCGGATTTGAAGGCTGTTTTGATGTTATAGTTTTTGGTTTTGGTTATCCTTGTAGTCTTTTCAGAAATTCCCTTACAATTTTCAAGTTTTGAAATGGTATTAGTTATCGTATTTGCTATTGAAATTTCGATGTGATAAAGAGTTTGAATTATGTCCTGTTTTATGTTGTTCTGTTTCCATGGTTAATGGATTGTCTTATACTATTAATATGTTCCAAAAACTGTATCAGCTCTTCGTTCCTGTCTGTCCAGATAATAAAGGTATCATCAAAATACATATCTAAGCCAAAGTTTAGGTTTAATCTTGGCAGTATCAGTTGCGTGTGGCTCAAATTATTCCATGCAAAGGTTGGCCACCACCAGAGAAAGAGATGGACCCATTGAAAGACCGTCTCTTCCTTGAAAGTGCATATGAATATTATTTAAAACAGTAGCCTTAGAATTATAATTTAGTTGTCACTTGAAAATGGTTAGAGATACTAACCAACCGAAACGTTGTGTTAAGTAACAAAATAAAGACCATGGAAATTCGACAAGGTAATTTTTTTGATACAATACCTATATTACCAATACAAACAAAACTCTAAACTATTTAACTATTATTTAATATTCATTTTCTATTTTTGCAGCCCGACACTATTCCTCAGGGGTCAGTGGACATGTCCAAAGTGTTAGAAGTGACAGGAGCAGAACAAGTAAGTTTTAAAATATGGCACACCAATTTTTTTATATACAATAGTTCAATGCACATATTATACCACTTTAATTTATTTGATTAATATTAAATGAAACCTTGGTTTTAGTGATGTAGGAATTTTGTTTTAATTTTTTAGATAACTGGGCATCCTCATTCTTTAGCACTGACAAGTCCCGATCGTGTTACTTTCGTAAAGGCGGCGAGCCGCGAAGATGCCCGATGGTGGGCCGAATTGTTGGCCGTATTTCCTCGAAGGCACAAAAGGAATGCTACTTTTCCGGGAGGCAGGGCTTCACCTAGTTTACCCCAATTGGGAAGAAGCGCGAGTCCGCAGCCTCCAAGACCAAGGTAATGTTTTTATGGTTTTACTCTCCATTTAACAGTTATTGGTCCCTATGAATTGGCTTCTATATACCGGGTGAGTCAACGATTGCGCGGAGTAAATTTATGCCTTGAAGAGAAGATTTGCCGATAATAAGCTTTTGTATGAAGGTATGGTTGGATATCTGGCACATTTTAAAAATATTTTGAATTGTACAGGGTGCATTCAAAAAGTAGGGTGTCATAGAGTTACATTTTTTAAAAATAGGACACCCTATACAGTGCGACCTCGATAATTCGGACCTTCAGTAAACCGGATTCTTCGGTAATTCAGCCAAGTCTTATATACAGTGATGGGCTAAAATATGGAACAAATTCATTTAAAAATCAGGTATTCATTTTTTAAAAAAACGCTCGGACACGTCGATTATAATTCTTTCTTCCGGGTTTTTTGCCTCAAAAAGAAATTATACCGGGTGTGTCAAAAAGTAGATGTAGCAAATTTTTTTTGTTTTTTAAATAGAACCCCCCTATTTTTACTTATTACCCTAATTCTACGTCAAATTCTGCGCATAATTCATGTAGCATACTCTATCCTTATCTCTAACGGTTTTAGAGAAAAATTACATCATAAAAAAAATTCTTAAAAAAAAGGTACCGGGTGATTGGTTATATTTTGCACCCCCACCTATCTCATTTATTTGAAGAGGTATCAAAAAACTTTAAACACTAAAGTTGTAGGATTTTTGATGAATTTTTATTATACAATATCAGAAGAAAAAAAATATTATCGCATAACTGTGAAATACGTACAAATTCTGTTTTTTTAAATGAAACACCCTGTATATTATATGATATTCTTGTAGAAAATCTTCTTCTCATTTCAAATATATATATATTTTATATGGTCTATTTTGAACGCTTGGGTAAATAAGTATAATTTAAAAACATAGCATAAGTAGGCTTAGACAATATGGCCGATTGAATATAAGGCAATTGTTCACCTATTATTGGTCTGCTATATGAATATTAATGTTTATAAACAAATTAATATTAATTATTCTTAGAAATAAAACCATACATTTAATATAATATGTTTTATTTAATATTTATTAGCAAAAAAAACTTACTAAACTTTAAACTACATTTAAAATATATAGATATTGCATAATAAAAATTCATCAAAAACCTACAACTTTGGTATTTAAAGTTTTATGATACCTCAAATAAATAAGATAGGTGGGGGTGCAAAATATAACCAATCACCCGGTACATGTACCTACTTAAAGGTAAACAGGTAAATTTAAATGAATTGTTACTACGATAGCAAGTCATGTGTCAATCAAAAATTAGTTTAGGTATAATTTTGAAAAACGGTGATCATGGTGCATTTAAATGAAACACAAAGAATCGAAATTTTAATTTTAATTGGATGTGGAGACAAAACAAGAAGTCAAGAAGAAGTTTGTAACTTGTTTAACGCTAAGTATTCAGAACGGCCGATTACAAGATCTACAGTAAGTAAAATTGAGAAGAAATTCAGGGAAACAGGGAATGTAAAGGATCGTCTACGGCCAGGTAGTCCAAAAATTAGTGAAAACTCACAATTGAACATTTTGTTAGAGGTTGAAGATAATCCTCATAGTGCATCCACTGAAGTAGCCCTTAATAATGATGTTAGCCGACGATCTGTGTTGCCGGTATTGAAACAAGAAAAGTACCATCCGTACAAAATTAGGTTGCTGCACGAGCTAAACGAAGATGATCCCGACCGCCGACTACAGTTTTGTGAAACTATGATGGAAATTTGCAACCTAAATCTATTTTTCCATCGCAACATACTTTTTAGCGATGAAGCCACGTTTTGTTTGAATGGTTCAGTAAACAGACAAAATTTTCGGTATTGGAGTACAAATAATCCCCGTTGGATGAGAGAACAGCACACGCAATACCCACAAAAAGTAAATGTTTGGGCAGGGATATTAAATGATAGAATTATTGGACCTTTTTTCTTCGATGGAAATCTTACAGGAGACCGGTATTTACAATTTCTTCAAAATGAATTAATTCCCACACTAGCAGCGGATTTTCCAAATCCGAATCAGCCTCATCTACCAGAAGCGTCTATTTGGTTTCAGCAGGATGGTGCTCCGCCTCATTTTGCTCGACAAGTACGAGAGTATTTGAATACCGTATTTCCCGAACGATGGATAGGTAGAAGAGGACCCATAGAATGGCCTGCAAGATCTCCCGATCTTACACCCATGGATTTCTTTCTTTGGGGTTATTTGAAATCAAAAGTGTATAAGGATAAACCACAAAATTTGGAAGACTTAAAATTTAAAATTAGATATGAAATTAGGCAAATTAATGAAAATACTGTAAATAATGTTTTAGAAGGGTTTTTAAGTAGATTAACATATTGTCAAGAAGTTAATGGTTTGCATTTTCAACACTTAATAAACTAATTTTTTAACCTTTTTTTAAAGAATTTTTTTTTATTATGTAATTTTTCTCTAAAACCGTTAGAGATAAGGATAGAGTATGCTACATGAATTATGGGCAGAATTTGACGAAGAATTAGGGTAATTAGTAAAAATAAGGGGGTTCTATTTAAAAAACAAAAAATTTTGCTACATCTACTTTTTGACACACCCGGTATAATTTCTTTTTGAGGCAAAAAATCCGGAAGAAAGAATTATAATCGACGTGTCCGAGCGTTTTTTCAAAAAATGAATACCTGATTTTTAAATGAATTTGTTCCATATTTTAGCCCATCACTGTACATAGACTGTACTAAACTATTCAGCTTCAGTAATTCGAATTATTTACTAATTCGGATCACCGTGGTTTTAATTAGTCCGGATTATCGAGGTCTCACTGTATTTGAAAACATTTATTAATTCTACGTGTTATTTCATACATTTTTATTAATGGTTTAATATACGAAAAAGTTATAGTTTTTAAGATAATTCGACTTATTATGAAAATTTTGCATTTGCAAGCATCTCGCTGTTATGAAAATGCTACTTAAATTTTGACACTAAGCGATTCATAATTTTTATACTTACTAAATAAAGTCAAAAATATATATTCACTATGAAATATTTGACGTCTCATTTACTTTCTAGGACGAAAGTCAGGAAGCTTATAATTGGAAAATATCACTTTTATTAAATGGAACACCCTATATATTTTGCTGTCATCTTATAGCTCGTCATAAACTCGTCAACTTTTATAAAGAACATTCTATCCCTATCTTTAATAGTTTTTGAAATATTTTGATATTTCAAGATTTAATGTCCTCGTTATAGCCTTTTTTGTCAATGGATCACAATAGCCATGGAAAATAAATGAAAATAATGACAGTGGATGACACATTAAGAATCAGATCAATGTAAAAATTAAGCCTTTTTACTGCAAATTTTATGGTCCAGTCATTTATCAGTTGGTAGGTACTCAAAATGAATTTTTCAAAAAATGAATAAATCGATATGATTTATGTTTTGGGCGAGGCGGATAAAAAAGTCTTTTTGCTGAACAACTATACAGGATGAAATATCCCGAGCGGCGAACAACCAGTCCTCGAAGTTTTCAAAATTTAATTGAAATGTTTGATTCAACAGACGTGATCCATTGACAAACAATGCTATAACGAGGACATTAAATCTCGAACTATCAAAATATTTCAAAAACTATTAGACATAGGGATAGGACCTCAGACCAATGGTCTGAGGATAGGACGTTCTTCACGAAAGTTGAAGAGTTTATGACGAGCTATAAGATGACAGAAAAATATATAGGGTGTTCCATGTAATCAAAGTGATATTTTTCAATTGGAAGTTTTCTGACTTTGGTCCTAGTAAATGAGACGTCAAATATTTCATAGTGAATATATGTATTTTTGACTTTATTTAGTAAGTATAAAAATTATGAATAGCTTAGTGTCAAAATTTAAGTAGCATTTTCACAACAACGACATGCTTGCAAATGCAAAATTTTCATTATAAGTCGAATTATCTTAAAAACTATAACTTTTTCGTATATTAAACCATTAATAAAAATGTATGAAATAACACGTAGAGTTAATAAATTTAATCAAATATAGGGTGTCCCCATTTAAAAAATGTAACTTTATGACACCCTACTTTTTGGGCGCACCCTGTATAATTCAAAATATTTTTTAAATGGGCCAGATATCCAACCATACCTTCATACAAAAGCTTATTATCGACAAATCTTATCTTCAAGGTCAAAAATTACTCCGCGCAATCGTTGACTCACCCGGTACAACTGTCGTAAAATTTGTAGTCACGAAGATATAGTTAATATAATATGTCTGGTCTGGTTCACTGGGTCTACTGTTAATTATATTAAATCAAGTAGTTAAATGGTTCTTGTTAGCTAGGTCCACACTTGCCTAGCAGCCAGAACAAACCCGTAATACTTTTAAAAAATAATTTGTTATTTTTGTCATTTCCTAGGCATCTTAGCGTAACTGGCCCCTCTCCAAGAACGAACTTCGAAACACCACCTTTAAAGGAGGAACGAGAAACGCCACCCAAAGACAGTGACAGGGGCTACTCCAGTTTGGATTTACAGATTGAAGATAAAAGGATGGTGTTGAATAATGAAACCAATCTGCAACCACCTAGGCCAGTGTGGGTGCCCGAGAGGACACCGGGTGTTGCTATTGAGAACGCACCGCCATTGGTTCGAAAAGGTAAGTTTTGGAATAAGGGTTGTTACAAATAACATAACCTTCTTTAGTAAAGTAAAGTAAGTTGTGATTTTAGTCGTCTCGTCAGTATTGCCAATACTCCACGTCGCGCAGTGTTGTAGAGTCAACTTTTTTTAAAAACAAAGCGTTTCGACAGTTGACATCCATATGTGACATTAACAGCTGCTACTGGTTGAGTTTCTTGAGTTTTTTTACGCTGTTAAAAGTATTAACATGATGTTGGAAATTTAAAATTTTGTCTGAAACCCGAGGGGTAAACCGCAGTCCCAAATCTTGTACACTAATTCCAAGTAATACCACTAATTCCACTAATTCCATGACTAATTCCTCTAATTCCACGACTAATTCCTCTAATTCCACGACTAATTCCTCTAATTCCAAGACTAATTCCACTAATTCCACTAGTAGTACTAATTCCAATACTAATACCACTAATTCCAATACTAATATCACTAATTCCACCAATTTCTCTAATAATTCCACTATTTCCACTGGTAAAATTAGACATTATAAAAGAAATATGTAATAGTCAAGCCTTGGTTTAGATACAGACATAAAAACACCTTATTTATAGGAAATAAAAACTGGTTGCGCCTACTAATTATTTTAAAAACCATGATATGTCTCTATCGATACATTGAAAATCGAAACATTACCAGTTAGTAGTTTCGATATGTTTTATGGTAATATTATTTAAAACTAACCAAATAAAAACGATAAATTTTAAATTTACCTAAATATTGGAAACTTACTAAATCTCAAAGCTTTAATATGTAGAGAGCTGAATGTGTAGAATCTGCTTAAATATTAGTAACAATTTTACTGGACATCTGACCTGACATACACAATATTTTAGATACCTCCGAGGATTCTTCTTTCACTGGCTATGGTTAAATAAATAAATTAATTTCATGTAAAGTCAATTTAGGTAACTAGACTTTTATTATGTTTCAGGAAAACTTTTTTTATTACAGCGGCAAGCTTTAAGGCTTGCTTTAAGGTGAATTTTCATGCATCTGATTGGTCGGCGTTGATTGGTCATTATGTTTTGGCGCCAATTTTTATCCGAAAAGTTTACCATTTCATCTGTCATCGGACAGAGTTAAAATAAATTTTTCCGAAAATCGATCGGAAATATTAACATTTTTCTACTGTACGGGAATGTTATTTCTGTACTTTTGCTTTATTTCCATACAAAACCAATATTTCCTTTATTTAAGGAAAAAATGATTATACTAATGCTTATTTTAAAATTATAACAGTTGATTGTAATACTTTCCGATCGATTTTCGGAAAAATAGTATGTATACCTCGTAGGAAAAGCCACATTCTCAACATTTGTGACCAGGGATAAGACCAATCACAAACGATTCGTATCATCGGATAATGGATGCATAAAAATGCAAAAAAATTTAAATTCCATAAATTTTCTGACCAATCAAAAGCCGTAAATTCAGCCAATGGGATTACCTTCATATCAACGTATCGACGGATATCGGATGCATGAAAATTCACCTTTATTCGTAAGTAGCAACTTATATATTTTTATTTTAGTGTAGTATACATTTTACTAGACTGTTGTCATATTTTCTCAGTGTATTATCCCGGCCAAGTGTCTAATATTTATAGCACAAGGTCATAAATATTACCCACGCAACATCAATGGCGCCGACACGTTTTGTCACCCCTGGTTTTTGCTTGTAAAGTAGCAACGCCGCACCCCTGCAAGATGACCATGCCTGTTAAGAACGTCGATGATTGGATGTGAGAAAACGGCGGCGTTGCGCTGGCCACCACTTAAGTTTTTGTGTGATATTGCCAGAAATATGAATGCCAGACTACATAAAAAATCGTTTTTGATATCAGTAGTTGCCCGACTAATTCCACTAATTTTAGTACTAATTCCACTAATTCCATCAGTAATACCACTAATTCCAGCAGTAATACCACTAATTCCACTAATTCCCCTAGTAATTCCACTAACTCCAGAGGGTTGTACACCAAAATTCCACTGCGGTTTACCCCTCGCTGAAACCTTATAAAAAGTTACTGCTACAAGAGATCCACCCCCAAAGATGTGACCGTCACGACATTGGTCTGATGCCATGATGACGTTGTTTCATTCATTTCCGTTTAGTTTGTCCACAGAAAATGTATCGCGGAAAAACATCGATGTTTGCTATTTTAAAATAGAATTAGAATTAAAACAAATCACAAGTCTAATTATTCTAAGCTCACACCTTAACTGAAACTATAATCAAGATTGGGAGACAACGGCAAAATAATTATTATACGATTAAAATTAAGGCCTAATTGCCCTAATTGATCGATTAAAAAACATCGATGCATCGACAAATATCAAATAGCCTCGATGCATCTCTTAAAAACGATGTATCGCCTTGAAAATATTAATGTTTTCGATGCGTCGATGTATATCGAACATCCCTATTTCCGTTTGGTGTTTCTTTGACATCGGTCTGAAATTTTTTTGAGTTTATCGGTTTTGTGTAATAATTGCTGTGTTTGTAGTGTTTTGTGGTATTTTTAGAAGACTAATTAGGATGAGTATCAAGTACGCGAGAATTCGAAAAATAATAATTCCTCAGTTACTTTTCATAGGTGAGTAAATAGAAAGTTGGGTTATTTGTAGGTTATGTTTAAACTATAGTAGCAAGGTCACATTCAAAGGTAAATCCACCGTAATACCTAGTCCCTGCCCGACCCAGCTCTTCACCGCCTCTCTCCTTTTTTTTTTTTTTTTTTATGATCGAGCACAAGCACTATAGGAAATCCTTTAAGGCGCTCTGGGAGCGGTACGTGTGCGAAGAAAGCGATTCACGTTTTTCTTGAATCGTTGGAGGTTATATTCGGTTGGAAACACGGTCTCAGAAAGGCCGTTCCACAAAGATGACGTCCTCCAAATGAAAGAGTTCTGAAACAATGATGTTCGGGGTGTACTAAGTTGAACCACATAGGGATGGGCGGCAGTGGTTCGTCGTGTGTTTCTGCTATGCATTACTCTAGGTGGAATCGAGCGGGCAATATCTGTCGAACACTTGCCATGAAAATATCTGTAGAAGAGAGTAAAATCACCAACCTGTCTTCGATGTTCTAAGCTGTCGAGGTTCTTAGTCAGCTCGTGGTCGCCGATTAGACGAACGGCTCTCCTTTGGATGGAATCCAACAACCGAAGGGTATGCTTCGGCGCAGAACTCCAGATATGAGAGCAGTATTCCAGTGATGGTCGAATCTGGGCTTTATAGAGTGTCAAAAGTTGTTGAGGTGTATACAACTTTTTGGTACGGAAAAGTATACCGAGCTTCTGAGAAGCTGCCCTGGCGATTGCCACTACGTGATTATACCAAGACATATTTCCTCCCAGGTTGACACCCAAACAAACGATGGTGTCAACAGATTTGAATAGCTTTTATGAATTACATGTGTCATCTATAATAGGTACTGGGTGCTATAAACGATTTGTGTAAGTAGCAAATAAAGTTTTGACGTTGACAATAAATAGATTTTTTCTACTGACGTTTTATAATAACCTCTTTTCGATTGTCATTATGGTTTTTTAATAACCTCCTTTTAAGCTTAAAAAACTTTTAAGCACGTTACCAGGAGCAACGTGCTTAAAAGTAACGCAGGAAATTATTTACAATTAAAACGTAACCAGAGACTAGGTATAATTTAATATTTTTTGGCAAGTGTCAATTTTTGAAAGGGGCAAATGAAACAGCTAATAATAAGTAATTATTTACAAATAATAGCTATATAAACACAGACTATAGCTTTACCTATTTATTATAAATATTAGCAGTACATTTACTTATATTATTAAAATTAATGCTGGGGTAACCTAAAACAGTACGTTGAGATATTTCTCTTTGTAAAATTGACGAGGAATTTGAACTTGAAATAGAAATAGAATCTGCAACAGCAATATCAATTAAACCCATGCCACTAGTAGAGCTGGTAGAACACTCGGATTCATTAGATTTAACACGTTTGTTGTTAGCGTCCAAAAAATTTTTCACCAAGAATTTTTTCGGAATTTTTTCTTTTATTTTCTAAACAATCGTCTATATACCCCTCAGCCACGGTATTTGACCGCCAACCTCCATGTCGCTTTAGCATCAATATATCCGCTCCAGAGTCAGCTAAAAAAGTTGCTGAAGATCTTCGAAAGCAGTGGCCTGTATATTCTTTAGCGTTTGGAAACTCCAAGAACTCAGCAATTTTCTTTGGTGTTGCTCCGATGGTATTAATACCCACTGGAAGTCTGGAATATTTGGAGTTTCTGTATGCGATAAAAAATCTTTCATGGGTTATGTGTGCTGGACGTAACTGCGCGTACTTTCGGAAAATATTCAAGAAGTTAATGCCGTCAATAGAGCCTTCGCTAATTACAAAGCTTCTTGCAACATTTGTTTTAGTGTTTGGAATGGATATTTTAATTAAAGACTCCGAAATTTCGATATTATTCATATTTAAATATGTGAGTTCTTCTGTGCGACATGCTCCAGAGATTCCCACAATAAGTATGACTTTGTCCAATAAATAGTTCTTATCGTCTGCTTCTTTGACAAACCTTTCTATTTGTTCCTTAGAAAAAACTTTCGACTTTTTGGGTTTATACCCCGTAGATTTTCTTTTCAAAAATGCGATTAGATTTGTAAATGTCTTCATCTCAACATTTTTATTCAAATAAACCATCGTTCGAAGCATTGAGTAAGTACTCCACAAAGTTGATGGCTTATAGGCATCGGATAATAGTGAAAAATATGCCAAAAAGACTTTTTCTGATAAGTTTTTTACCTTTTTTTCTTCACACCATTTTTTGAATTTTTCGTATGTGCCCTCATACAAACTTCTTGATTTTTGGGGAACAAGGTACACCATTGCCTCATTTGCGGCATTTTCAATGTCTGAGTCCTCTAAATCACTCATTCTTACTTTTATATTTGTCGCAGTTTTTGACAAAAAAATCTTTAGAATTTTTTTTGACAACTGTCGATTTTTTTGACATGAAAGGTGTAAATGAAACATAGGTAATTAAATGTTAGTAAAATTAAGTTTTTTATTATAAAACCTCACTAGAAAAAATATTGTATACAATTCGTTACGAAACAATGTCTTTTAGTCACTTTGACGTGTTGTCCAACTCGGCTTTGCCTCGTTGGACAATTTTCACGTCGCGTGCCTAAAAGACACTCATTTCGCAACTTATTGTATAAATAGCTATTCTTTATTTTATACAGGGTGTTCAAAATAATGTTTCAAAAATGACCCCTGGAACACCACAATATATTGTTTCACTATTTTATGAAGAATTTCAAAATAAATAATTTTTTGTATGTGCACTTTATTTAAAATTCCAAACCGTTTTCAAAATATTTATCGAAAAACATAAATGTCGCTATGCATAATAAAGTTTTATGAACAAAATAGCTAGGCGGCCATGGAAAAACAATCAGATTAAACGATTATTTACATTTGAACATTATTTGTCAAAAATAAGTAAACGAATAACAAAAAATAATTTTTTTTAAGAAAGCTCATTATTATGGTTTCTGTGTTGGGCAACACTTTTTCTCGCTAGTGGAATTAATGCAATTCTGTTTCCTGAAATGCAAAACGTTTTTTTAGTTTTTAAGCTATTATATTATACAGGGTGTCTCACGGTCGATGGTACCTTAGACGTTTCTGACGATCCAGTAAAGGAATCGTTCTGAAAATTTGGTCGCGTACATAAACGGACATGCTCTACCAACCTAAAATATTTTTAACAACACAGTGTTGCCGCTTCCACACAAAAATAATAGTAATTTCGATTTTTTAAATGCAACACCATATATTTTATTTTATTTTCGAAACCCCCATTACTTTCCTTACAATTTTTATTAACTCTACTCTATACCTATATCTTACCGTTTCTAAGATATAAATTAATTTCAGTTTTTTATTGTCCAAAAACGTCACATTTAAAAATGCTGATAATTTTGAACTCTAAAACCCTGAAATTTGGTAATTAGTTAACTGATACCATAGGGCTCTTTGCCCTAGTCCCAAATCTTAGTTGCAATATACAGGGTGGTTGAAAAATAAAAATACACTTATTCTGGTAACTTGAAAAAATGACCATAAGTCCTTTTTTTCAAACTTAATGAAATGTCAAAACGATAACCATAGTAACATACGTATACATCAGTTTTTGTCATGGCTAACTTACTAATAACCGAATAAAAATCGATTTGTATGGAAAATTTTACAAATTATGCTTAATTAATACGTCAAAAAAATGGTTAAACTAGTTAGTTAGGTACAGGTATGAATGATATACAAGAATTAAGTGAAATTTTAGCAGCTTTTCAAATCCGTAATAATATACAGGGTGTTACATTTGAAAAAAAGGTCTTATGGTCACTTTTTCAAGTTACCAGAATAAGTGTATTTTTCAACCACCCTGTATATTGCAACTAAGATTTGGGACTAGGGCAAAGAGGCCTATGGTATTAGTTAACTATTTACCAAATTTCAGGGTTTCAGTGATTTAGAGTTCAAAATTATCAGCATTTTTAAAAGTGACATTTTCGGACAAAAATACGGAAATTAATTTATATCTTAGAAACGGTAAGATATAAGTATAGAGTAGAGTTAATAAAAATTGTATGGAAAATAATGGGGGTTTCGAAAATAAAATAAAATATATGGTGTTGCATTTAAAGAATCGAAGTTACTAGTATTTTTGTGTGAAAACGGCAACACTGTATTGTTAAAAATATTTTATGTTGGTAGAGCATGTCCGTTTATGTACGCGACCAAATTTTCAAAACGATTCCTTTACTGGTTCGTCAGAAACGTTAGATACTAATATAAACATAAAAAAAACAATACAGGGTGTCCTATTTGAAAAGGATCCCGTGTACCTGTATAAGCCAGAATATTATGAATAAAATTCCTAACATAATTCTATAATTCCTAACTATACTGTATAGTATAGGAGCGGTACTAGTGTCAGGTGATCAAATAATGAACTTCTGAAGCTTTTCAGAGCAGCCTTCCTTTACAAAACGTAAGAAAGGGTAGGGAAAAGACGAGCTCCAGAATTAGTTAAAATATTGTTGAGTGTTCAAATTACTCATAAAGGTAGGCGTGTCGCAATACTATAAACTCCGAAGAAAATAACTCCATTTCGTAGCTCCGCTTTTAATTTTGCCGTTATCAGAAAAACAGAATTGGTATCATAAATAAAAGATAATTACGTTATAAGCTAATTGACTGAGCACACTAGGATCCTGTTTTATTAATTAGATACCGTCGTAAAACAGCGGGAGAGATTTTGTTCTACAAAACGACCTCATGATCCATTTTTTCGAACCCATTATCGCTGTCGCTGTTATAAATTTTAAGCTACACGTCGTCGCGTAAAAGCCGTAATTTAAAAGTAACTTACTTACTTACTTAAAAAATAGGGATAAAGTATATTGAACAATTATTTACATTACATACAATTTATCGCATAAAGTTTTTTAACTTTTAACATGATGCAAAGCCAGACCACCAGTTCAGTAGTCGCAGGAAGTGACAAAAAGTGAAATAAGTTATAGCTTAATTATAGCTGGATGGATTTAATAGATCGCGACAACATCCTTTGACTAGTAGGATTAAAGCTCAGTACCCCACAAAACACTTTTTTGGAATGTAGTTTTATTGTGATATCTTCATAATTATGACATGACTAATTTTATCCTTATAATGTCTTGCAAACATACACTGAAAAAGTTTTATAAAAAGTTTTAAATAATCTTCGATACCTTCTTTTTAGAAGGGTTTTTTCTTCTTCCCCAGTTTATTTGGTTGGTTTAGACTATGGAGGACTTGAGGTAGGAGGCCGATCGCAATGCATTGGATTCGGTCCCAAATTAGCATCGGTAATTCAGCTTTACGAGTCGCTGTAAGATGGCGCGCGTGTTCGAAGTGGGCTATCAAATAATGGTTTCTTATGGACGCAATAACTATTTTTATTTAAATTAGTTCTTTAAGGAACAAATAAGGACTTTTATATGAATTTACACTTACTTTGTTATACTTATTAGTAAACTCGGCCTGTATAAAGTCTTGGTTTTTAAAATACAGGGTATTAAACATTCTAGCTATACCTTTGGAGCTAGAAAGAGACTTATTTGGCTGCGTTTTCTCTCTGAAAAAGATCCTGTCTTACACCCCGACACCAAGCAAACTCTCCTTTTATAAATTGTACCATTATTTATTATAAATATGGAAATTAATTACAATACAACGTTATTTGTCTTGTCTTGCCTTCAAACATTATTTGTTATTTCGAAAAATAAAATGTCAATTGTCAAAAGTAAAAGCACAGAAGGGTTTAAGTAAAAGTTAAAAACTATGGAGGGTCTAGTTTTCCATATTAAAAACGAAGAAGAAGAAGACAACATCAGCCCACTTCGGACGCGAGAGCCATCTATCGGCCAATAGCGAACTAACCAAAAAACCGGGACAGAATTTGAAAATGCTGTCATTGTCGATCGGCCTCCTACCCTATAGTTCTCCATAGTTTAGACCCCCTTTACTAACTTTTTCACATACTCAGTATGGCTTAACTTTTATCAATTTTCTTCATATTATGTCTCTCCTACACATCAATTTTTTAATTCCATAAAAGCTCCATTAAGGCTCTACACCATTTTCTCTTCTGCTAAAACCATCAGCATTAAATACATTTTCTGTCTGATGATGAAACACGTAGAGACCCCTAAAGAATTTTTATTCTATTAAATTTTGTGGAGGAAGATTATTCGTTTTTTTTTTCTTTCCCATACTTTCAACTCCAGTTTAAGCATGGACTATTTCTTCAAATTTAGAAAGTGGTTTTTACTTTCCGTCCGGAAAGTAACCACTTTCCCGAACTAGACCGGAAAAGTGCGACTTTATCGAAGAAAAATTTTCTGGGTCGTGTTTACTTTCCGGACGATTGCCTAAACAAGCACTTTCGGTTGGAGAGTTTAAGTCAATAAAGTGACACTTTCACTTTTAAAAAGTCAGAAATATCTACATAACTTAATGGTTGTAAATAAATTATTTATTGTTTAACAATGGGAATTCCGGCTTGGAATTTTATTATAATGCAATTAGATAATTTGGATGGATTTAAAATTATACATAAACAGGTAAGTAACCGTTATATTATATTTTTTTGAGAAATTCAGATACAAAAAAATCCATATAGGTATTCTTGCGCAACACTTACTGAAAATATAGAATTATCCTCTCCTCTGCAAGTTAAAAAACATAACCTAAATAACCTCACTTATAGCCGAAATATTAATCCGTGCACCATGCACTGGCGAACCATAGTAGATAGCTAATAAATAGCTCTAAATAGTTCTATTTCGAAAAAAATACTAGAAATGAATCCAAAACCACAACAACCTGTTCGTTTATTTGGTATTTCGGGCGGCTGATTAATTATTGTGTATCTGTATCTTTGTTTGCCGTTGCAAAAATCGGCGTACAGTTCCAAGAACTAAGGTCAACTATCACTGAATGGTGAAGCAAAAGATAAAAGTGAACTATCCTAGTATCATAAGGTACTATATTTTGCCTAACAAACTATTACTATAGTAGGCCAGCGTTCCGGCCTGAATGTCGCTTACAATATAAACAGTTTATTATAGTCAGAATATTTCCCTACCTAATAATAATAAGTAAACTAATAAGAATAAGAATAGACAATCGTCTGGAGTCTGGACTCTGGCTGTGGACTTTTCAACCGCCCAATCAACGTTTGCAATAAAGCGCGGGAAACTTAAAAATAAATGTGTTAGAATGCGCACATAAATCATGTTATTATTTCCTAATAACTTGAGGCAAAAAAATGGATGAAATAAAATAATAAACTATACGAATTACCTTGATTTTCACAGACGAAAAATAGTGAATATGGAAATATCTCCTTATGCGGAGGTTTTTTGGAAGAGGATAGTTTAGATTGGAAAAATTGTATATTTTTGCGAACGGTTTAGACTGGTGATGTTACAACCTTACCGAGTGTGACTATTATGTTTGACTAAACCTACTACTTACTTACGTTAATAATGTACTTACTACTTTTACATGTTTTGATTTTTTTTGTATTGAGGAATCTTATTTCAAAATACAAAATAATTAATAAAACAAAAAAAGGAATACATGCAAATTTTCGGTTTCTTTTAAAATATTTTTATTAAATATTTCTATTTACGTAACAACATTGAAACTTATCAAAAAAAATACCTTGTCGGACTTCCATTGTCTTTATTTTGTTACTTAACGCAACGTTTCGGTTGTTTAGTATCTCTAACCGTTTTCAAGTGTAAACGAAGTTCTAATTCTAAGGCTGTCTTAAATAGTATCCATGTGCAATGAAGCTTGGTGACTCCGCCTACGTGCTTATTGGAGTGTGAAGTTTGAGCTGTTGGTTTTGGACGAGAAGAGGCCTTTAGATATTGGGGATATCTATACTTGGTTTACTAAATATATGTGTATTTTGATTCATGAAAGCTGCTTCTTTGAATTTTCGTTTTCCCCAGTGCTGTTTCGTGTCCAAAACCTTGGCTTCTGACCACTGTATATTATGTTGGTTGGTCCATACATGTTCCGCTATACCTGATCCCGAAGTTTCACCTCTTTGAGTATATCTATCAAATCCCTTGCGAGTGTGGCGAATCGTACATTGGAGAAACAAAAAGACCTCTTTCCGTACGAGTTAAAGACCATTTGAAACAAACCCGAACAAACTCCGATTTTCAACATTTTCCGTGCAGAAAAAAAGGTGACAAAATCAGATTTATTATCATTTGAGCGTACTCTTCATTTTACTGAAGTTTTAAAACTTTTGCAATTATCAAATTTTGACATCATGTCTAAAGTCGCCACAGTGGATCTTTTCCCGTGCGTCATCAATCAACGATCAGGACTCAACGTGGTTTATAACTCTGCATCCTTATTTATTACAGTAACAAGTTTAAATAAAAGCATAAAAGAACGTCTCCAAGATTCCGCAATAATATAACGTGCTAGACAAGAATAAAACTATAAATGTCAATTAATTACTTTTCTTATTTGCTTAGTTGACTATACCGTTGTGTTTAAGAACGTCATTGTCAACCTTGTTTTGATCTGCCAATCTAATTCGTATTTTGTAAATTTCTGTGCCTTAAAACTGTTCCTTTTTTTAAAAATATTTCTTTTTAGAGCTAATTATACCCACCATCTGTTTTGGCGGTAAGTATTTATGGATTTTTATAATTATTTATTTATTTATTCTAACCGTGAAAGTTCTTTGAAAAGTTTACGGCAGTGGCTAAATTCCCTTAAATGAAAGGATGTAAAAAATTTGACTTTTGCGATTTTAATAGTCAATAAAACACCAAACTTTTCTAGATTTTAAGCTTTAAAAATAGTATTAAATGTATTAACATTTGTTTGTCAATTTCTTTTAGATAATAGAGAATGCCGGGCAAAACTCTCAAGACACAAGCCCGCCAATTTGTGCTCAATCTCTGTGAGTACTTTAAATTTGAGAAAGCAAATGGGGGGACCTTTAGAGCATATTTCATCTGTTCAGGAGGTAAACATTTAATTTATATAAAAACAGAAAACTGCTACATTCCATCCTACTACTATACTTATCCAAATCTGCAACCAGCACATCTCACCAACCTACAGAATATTTATCCGAAATACATATTAATAAAACAGTTTTATAAATTATTTTGAGCATTTTTTGTGTATTATGTTATTTCCCAAAACTATATTTAAAAGTACAGGTTGTTACAGAAACGTATTTAAATATATTAAATTATAATAAGAGAAGGATTTTCTATAGGTATATCCAAAAAAATAGTGAAAAAAATGTGTATAAACATGGATCCGCAAACGATTCGTTTCCGAGATACAGCTGTTAAATATAATTCCCCTTTAAAATAGAATGTTAGTTTAAGATTTCAATAAATGTATTGAAATTCATATTTAGCTGGGAATTAATGGGTTAGACTGCTTTAGAGTATGAATAAACCCCGAGAGAAACTCGGAATTATAAATAATTTTTCGGGATATTATGTAGGTACGTCAAACGGTAGGCAGGCACGTCCATTTTATGAACTTAGACTTAGTTTTGACTTTTTTCGTCTCGTAATTTTGATTTGATTCATACGAATTTGATGACGTGAAAGTGATGACGCACGGGAAAAGATCCACTGTGGCGACTTTATATCCACTGGCCAAAAATATCTACAAAGAATATAGATACCACAATCTTATGATATTGCTAATAAAATCTAATTTCTAGTTACATATAAGAACAGTTACATTAGGTAAAACTATTGTTATAAATTATACTCTTTATAAATAACGTTTTATTTGTCGATATAATATTGATAGTTTTATTTATTATTTGTCACATCGGTATTTACAATGTTTACCTACGTAAGGTATAATATTATTATTTCAAAGGTGTGTTAAGACAAACTGTATTGGATCAGCCAACAATCGTTTATCAATATTATCTTTATGTTGTTACGATACCGATACAATTTTATTTCTCAATATTATTTGTATTCATCATTTAACAGCAACATTACTAAGATAAAAGATAGTTTTTGGCGTAAATATTTGAAAAATATTCGCCCCGTATTTCATTTATTTATACTGTATGTGCACAAAATATGTTTTATATTAATTTATAAGTAAATAATTTGGAAAATATTCAGCAAAACTATAAAAAAAGTTTAAAATAGCAAGAAAGTCGAGAAATAATACGAATAAACTTACACCCATGAGTTACTGCAACAAATTTTTTGATTAATTATAATTTCGACATACACCAGCAAGCCCATTCGTTATCGAACGCAGCCTGTGATTTCTTAATACTACTGGCCTATCATGCGATCATCTAAAAATACTATACTTGGGTCATTCCGTGTTAATATGGCATACGTATGTCTCCCTGTTTTTAAAACTGTTGGGCGAATTTATTAAAAACCCTAAATGGTAGGGTAAGCAATCTTACTTACACATAATAGATTTGTTACGCTTGATAACCAAAACATTTTGTCCAATCCCCATCTACCGGGATCTCATACTAAGAATATCAGATACATATTATAAGATTATCTTTGTCATCTTACAACAAACAACCTCACACAACCGTTGTCTTTTAAATTTTTGGATACCTACTCCTAGGAATTGTCAGTATCAAGACCTTCTGGGATTCAAGGAGGAATAAGTAAAGCAGAGTATAGGCCTGGTCACTAAAGAAAGAAAGTGAAATTTTGACGTTTAACTCGTGAAGTATGTAGGTCACAACCTTCTACTACTAGGCTAGTAACAATTCAAACCAATTGTATAGCCGAAAAGCAAACCAAAATGGCAGTTGATTTTTGATATTATGACGTTTTGTTATGATTTGACAAATACACTAACCTAAAAAACGTCCTGTTATAAAACTAACCTCAAAATATTAAATTAATATACAAACGGATTTCAACGTCATAATTTAAGGCGCAAGACTAACCTCAAATTATTTAGTTGAATGACGCCGCCGAGGGTACTTTACCTCGTAGTGCCTTGGCGAAGAGAGTAGTATATTATGTTGTCTCGCTCACTTCTTTAAATTCGAGAAGGCTATGAATATAATATGAATATCTATATTTTTTACGTTATTTAGTAGTTTGAGGTTAGAAAATCTAGTGTTGACAATTGACTTTTTGTGTGTATGACCACAGTTCCATATTTTGGTTTTGAATGTATCGTTTAAGTTATCTACCACATGAACATTTTTACTTATTATATCTCGTAAATTAATGATTTTTTTTTGAAAAATTTAAGGACGTGTACATTGACATTAAATACCGATACCGAGCAGTTAGCACGTGACATCGATTCGCTCTTGACCTTTTTTAGGTAAAAAAAAATCCGTTTAAAAATGCATAAATCAACACAGAATGACCCACCTACTTACAGACGTACGTTATATATGTGTGTGCAAATCAGGCGCGATTTGCCATGACCCGAGCTATTAGAGAGTAATAACCTCTTGCAATAATCATCGTAGATCCAACAATAACTGGGATGGATAACACATCGACATGCAATTTTTTTCTAGGTCCGATAGCGCCTTTATAGTCTGCGCGTGAATGTGCCATCTTTACAAGAAAACAATGGGGTTCACAGAAATCTCTGGGTCTCGCATAGACATTTACCTTTTAGCTTATCTCGTGCGCAAACAAAAGTTACGTTTTATGGGTGAAAAAATACGTCTGAGCGCACGGCTCCCCGGTCAGATGCCTTCTCTCCCAGCAGGATTGGGCATGCGCACAAACCGGCATGTCCTTCTTTATCGATATGCTCAAAATACACTCCCGGCTCGGCGCAATTTTTGTTGTTGTTTTTTAAGTTTTCTCATTGGATTCCTTGTTGTTTATTGTGGGTAAATATTTACGGATTTCTAGTTTTTGTGTAGTTTAGTGAATTGTGACTGGATTGGAATATAAACAATGACTAGTAAAAACCGTTATATGATTTTATTATGCCCAAATACGGGTAAAATACCGGGTTTGTTCGTATTTTCAGTGATGTATCTAGATACTAGATGTATCTTTATTTTATTCTGATCGATTTAAACACATCTAGGCCTAGGCTACACAAGCAAGGTATAAAAATAAAAAGCAACACATACCAAGACAGATTATCCCGATGCATGTTTTGGTATATTTTATTTGCAGCCCTGCAATCTAATTAGGTATGCCCATTTTTCGGGCAATATATTGTTTCAAAAAGTTTAAAAAACACTTTTCTCTATGCTTCTATTTATAAAAGAAAAAGTAAATACCTAGTTATGTTTATATTATTCCAAGGGGGGTGAAAGTATTCCACGGGTCAAGTTCTCGGGCAAAAACTTTTTCAAAATCTTGAATAAAAAATTGTGCTTAAAACTCTTAAAAGTGTTTTACACGTACCCAAGTTTTTGCCAAACTTTAAAATCAATACAAGTTATAGGTAGGTATAATTTATTCAAAGTCAGTGTAATGACATTCCAATCATTCCATACGCATACAAACGGCGGTAACTCTTTGAGACTGTTTACCGCCGTATGGAATGTCATCACACTGACTTTGGATAAATTATACCAACTAATATTTGACTTAAAGTTAGGTAGGTACCATAGACAATTTACCTTTAGATACCTACAGCTTATCTCCTGCGCAAACAAAAGTTACGTTTTATGGGTGAAAAAATACGTCCGAGCGCATGACTCGTCGGTCAGCTGTCTTCATTCGGGGAACCTTCGTGCATGCGCACAAACCTCGTGTTATCGGCCGTCCTACTTTATCGACAATAATCGACGCGCTCAAGAATACTCTCCAGAACCGGCTCGGCCGCCATTTTTGTTGTTGTGTTTTAAGGTTTCTCTTCTCTGCGGATTCCTTGTAGTTTTCTAAAGTTTTCAGCTATCGGATCGGCTATCGTGGATTGTGGGACTGGTGTTTAATATTTATGGATTTCTGGTTTTTGTGTAGTTTAGTTAGTGAATTGTGTTTGTGCTTTTAGTGACTCGGATTGTAATATAAACAATGACTAGTACTAGTTGCAGCCGTTGTATAATTGTATTATGCCCAAATAGGGGTAAAAATAAACCCTCTATGGTGGCATATGAGTAAGAATTTAAATTTTAAAGCCCGGACCTGTCTATTTTCCCATTCGTCAAACGATAATGTTGCAGTGCGCATGTCTAATAGTTCCCAGTTTTGTTTACATGCGCGAGGCCATAAAACTGCCACATTCGTGATTATTGTGTGTTTATCTAAAGGTAAATTGTCTATGGTAGGTACGCGATAAGATCGAAGATTGGTTATTTTGCTGATGTTGTTTGTTTTTATATTCGATTTTATAACACTAGTTTAATTGACTTGTTTTCTTCCTTTTCGAACTAAAAACACGACGACGAATCATTTTTAAACAAATTTTAGAAACAAACCCTTAAAAATAATTTTCTATCCTCAAAATCTTACAACTACTAAAAATGCCAGAAATCACTACCTTATTTCCCAACTGGATCAAAAATTGAGAAGAAATTCCAATTTTTGGGCAAGAATTTGGGGCAAATTTTAGCTGTTTACACGCAAATATTAATTAAAGGCTTTTACAATTTCTTGAACAAGAACTTAAATTTTAAAGCCCAGACCTGTCTATTTCCCATTCGTCAAATGATAATGTTGCAGTGCGCATGTCTAATCGTGTGTAGCTTTGTTTACATTCGCGAGGCCATAAATTTGCCACTTTCGCGATTATTGTTTGCTTATCTAGAGGTACATTGTCTATGGCAGTGGCGGCTCGTGGGGTAGAGCCACAGTGCCATGGCACTACCTGCCCTCCTGTCTAGCGTCCTGCCCTTTACAAATTACCAAAACCTATTAAAATTAATATTCTCGTTTTTAAAGCAATTAGCAAAATAATTTAAAAATGGAACACAGTCGGGTGCAAATTTCCATCTAAAAGGAAGCGATTATGCGTAAAACGGTAACGTAGCTTCCGCGTCAAGCGCGACGAGGCACACGGGAGGTGACGAAACGCCATCACCTCAATAAAAAAACATTGGAAAATGACCTTGAATGCAAGCAGGCAAAAATCTCGGCGACGTAGCCTGGCTCTCTTCGTTTGACCGTTTGATGTTAGACGTTTCAAACAGCTGATGTTCGCGTCGCGTCCCGATTTGTTTTCGTTTGGCCAGCTGATTTAATGTAGGGTTAACGAACTTTTTATTTTAGAAATACATAAGTAATGAATACTATTAGATTTTTAAAGGAAACTCCATTTTCTACCATTTCCTTAGAACAGAAATTGGAAATTAAGGAATTAGGACGACCGTTACCAGATTTAAATATAGAAAAAACTCAGGGCGGACAGAAAGTGCGTTTGCGTTAATTTAATAGAAATATTTATGGAAAAAATACTTGGGTGTGCGGTTGTGATGAATCTAATAGATTAGTTTGTTTTATGTGTGTTTTATTTGGTGGGGAGCAAACTTGGTCCCAAGAAGGTACAGATGATTTGGTCCATATCTGGGACAAAATGAAGACACATGAAAAATCGAAGGTACATTTAAACAATATATTTAATTTCAATATGCTTGGTAAAATTAACATTAAAACTCAATTAAATTCTGCATATCACAATGAAATAATGAAGAAAAACGAACAAATTGATAAAAACAGATACATATTAAACCAAATTATAAACTGCGTTCGGTTTTGTGGTGCATTTGAGTTGGCTTTGAGAGGTCATGACGAAAAAGAGACGTCGGAAAATAGGGGCATATTTCGTGAATTAATAAATTTCAGCTCAGAATTAGACAAAACTCTTAAAGATCATATTGAAAAATCAAAAGTATTTAAAGGAACATCAAAAACCATACAAAATAAACTTCTGGACTGTATGTTAGATGTGTATCATGACTATCATGATGAAGTCATAAAAGAAATAAAGGACTCTCCGTTTATCGCTGTTATCGCAGATGAAACCACTGACATTGCTTGTGTGTTTCAACTTGTTATCGTGTTTAGGTATACCTATTCAAGATATGATTGTAAATTCATAAATTAAATTAGGTGCCTTTTTGCTTATTTTTCCTACTTCAAAAGCAAGAACTATTAACAAAAAAGGGCGTGGCACCCAAAAATTTTTTGCCTGCGGCGCTAAGGGTTTACCTGGCCATACTTCACTAAAATGGCACGAGCCGCCACTGGTCTATGGTGTTTATCCACTTTTTAAAGAAAACGAAAAATAAACTAAATGTTGATAAGAAAATGCCGGCCTAGTGTTTGCTCTTAGTATATTATTTGCTACTTTAAAGGCAAAAATGATTTTCGGACCATTATGAACTTCTACCAGAAATCGAGTTTAAAACAAGTTCATAAAAAGGATAATAAAATTGTAATTTTTAAAAATGCCTCAGAATATTCAACGAAGTGTTACTTTGCCGATACCAATCGTCTGCCCGGTACTATAAATATCATCCATTACACCGGGTTTATCTGTAGGTTATCTTAAGCAGACGTGAAATTACCTTTAAAAATTACAGGCTAGATCTAGAATGGCCGGTGTTATTGTGTTATGTAAAGTATTTTATTTTATACGGCCTGAGGACAAATGCAGGCAGTGGTGGATCATATAACGCGTTTTGAGAGGAAGGGGAGGAGGAGGATGTGGGGGGGTAAATCAAATTTTTAATTTTTTAGGCTTACGATAGGCGATAGGATATTTTGAATGTTTTCGAATTGCCATTCATAGACCTAGGTATAAGTGCTACTTCAGTATTCCGAATTATCAGGGATTTGTCTTTTACATAATTTGGACTAGTCCTCAGGACCCTAGATAAAGAGTAAAGGGCGACATGGAAAATGACAAATGAAAACTTTTTACTATCCATGCAACCTACACGCCTATGGAACTATTAGAACAATAATTTCTTTGATTAAAGTGTTAAAAATTATTATTTTGGCAATAACTCTGAAACGAACAAAGATATGGAACTGCGGTCTTCACATTTTTTCTTGTAAATTTAATCTACTTTCCGATTATGATGTCATAGTTATACCGTATGATTTGAAATTTGAATATTGAAAACTGTTAATATTACAAATTGCGCCCTCTAGCAATTTTATTAGAAACTATCGTGTAGCGTTGGACACGACAATTAAAAGTACTTACTTTTCTCTTCCAAACAAGCTTAAATTTAGTGAAATCGGATAAGTCGTTTAGAAGTTACAGCGATTTAATTATTACACTTTCAATAGCTTCCCCCACTCTTATCAAGGTCGGTACGCCAATGAGCCTTAAACCAAAACGATGCAGAATTGTCTAAGCTTTTTAATGATTTAACTAAACTAAAGATATACCTTAATGTGGGAATTTTTGGATAAATTTAGAATTTTAAAAATTATTCTTCAATTGTGCCCCCTTGCGGCGAAATGTGGAGCTTATAGATGATTTCCAGAATTTTCTCATGACCGCTTTAATCATAATTTTTTTTTCGAAGTTTCTTTACCTAGTAGTTTCCGAGATATGGCCGGTGGCCACCCTTAATGAAACACCCTGTACAATATGGAAGTGTTGGTATTTAGTATTTAATTTATGTTATTGTTATTATTTGAATAGGGAACTTGACAAAAATTTTAAATGGGGAAAAAATTCTATAAATCATAAGTACATATTGTCATAAAACATATGGCAGCAAAAAAAACAACATATTTCGTCCCAAAAGACCGCTAGAAAGATTTAAAAATGCCCCAAAATTGAAATTATTCCAAGCGGGTAAAAACGCGCTGCTAGTAGTCGTGACGTCAAGTGGTATCATTTGTCAGATTTGTGTGTGACATCCACGAAATAGGTTATAGGTTTTCAATAAATTTGATGATTTGTCAGATTTGACATCCACGCGTCAAGCGACACGACCTTAAATCAAAAATACAATAACAATAACACACGGCAATCCAAATGCAAATTGGGTCGCTCGGCACCTAACTAAATCATATTATTAAAAAAAAAAATTGGAAAGTTCCCTATTAGCCAGAAAAATAATTTTAATTTTAGAAGAAATATCTCTCGAGCATACACAAATGCACTTTAGTTGCAATATTTTGTCATAACTAAGTTGCCGTAAATTTGGATCGAACGGAATTTAAATATAAAGGGTATAGGCAGTAGGGCGACTGTCTTTCTTTTTTCTTAAAGATACGCCACTGCTTAGTCCGTAGTGCTTTTGTTCTAAATTATAATGCTCTGTATTCTTCGAAGCACGAGAGTGAGCAATTTTTTTGTTGTCGATAGTCATAGTAATAATAAAATCGTAAAAGTAATTTTTATGGGCCCCACTTAGATTGTTAATAAATAAGCTGATTGTCAAATGTAAAATTATAATAATAAAATTCCAATTTACGTAATTATATTACTTTAGTTAGAATCCAATTAAGTTTAGTATATAATGGAGCATAAAAATCTTATAAGAACAGTCTTTAACAACCATAAAAGTGGACTAAAGGGAGTCTAACTTTTATATTTATTTATTAAAAAAAATAGGTTACCATATGGAGGTAACGCTGCGCTCATAGGAGTGTCTATTTATCTCTTATTTTTAAATTTTTATGTAAGTATTAAGGGTTGCCATTTGTAAAATCATTAGACCAATACAAGAAGCAAAAATTTGACATTCACATACTCTTTATACAACTGTTTAATACTACCTATATGTGATAGTAATGGAGTAACGTGTTTTCCTACTGTACGACGACGAAAATTGTTAGACCGTTGTGCAGTGATATTATCACGGTAATTTAGCCAATAGAAAATAGGAGTTATTGCTACCATAACTACCATGGTTTATAGCCATTATTGCTCAGAATACTCACAGTATTATCAAGTTCTATTGGGGTGTAATCTGGTTTTATATACTACATTAGTTCCGACTGGCAATTGTAAGGGATTTTACACTATTCATAATATTTGCTTGACGTGGGTCCAGCGTCGAGCAAAAATTAGGGAGGAGTGAAAAATGTATCATCCCCCAAATCCACCCCATTCGCGCCAGTAACCAGGCCGGATGAAATCAGATATATCCTGGGGTGCGGGGCGGGGGAAGGAACATACTCCCCAATCGGTAGGTCATAGAAAGCGCGAAACCAAGAGTTGATAGCCCTTGGAGGGGTGCTTCTAATGACTGAGGATCATGGTTCGGAGACCACGTTAAACCGTAGGTCCCCTTGGGTACGGCAGTGAACGAAGAGGAAAAAAACCGGAAATAACAACCCATTCTTAAATAAATGTAAACTATTTTTCGTGCAGTGGCCTAATGTTTTCGCCCTGATTAATTAATTTTTTAATCGCATAATTGGACCGTAATCAGTAAGTTAGTAGAGATGATACAATAATTATTATTGACCGCAGCAAAACCATTGATAAATCCGCTCATTCATAAATAAGTCCGGTACTAATCTACCAATTTCTTTTAAATTAAATAACTTTTTCTTAAAGTCGGTCTATAAAAGTCAAGTCACTTAGATTCTTGCAAAATCCATTGCAATAAGCTTTTGTATGCACTTGGTCTTGGTTTATTTAGTTGTGGTTGTGTGGAATTTTTTCGCTTGTGTCCTAAAAATTCCTTAAATCGGAGCAACTATCGCATGTTGCGGCTGTTGGTAAAATTATATTATGTGGTCGCGACTAGAACCATAAATAACTTAAAAGTTTTGAAATGTTCACGCGATAAGTATAAGACGAACTTTTCTTTGTACTCATAGAATGGCTTAGCTATACCTACATCAGTGGCGTGTCGTGGGGTTTGTGTTTGGAGGGGCGCAATAGAAATCCAATACCAAATGACATAAGCAAATTGCTCGAAAAAGTATCTATTTATAAAAAAAAATTTTAGGTAAATTAATACATACATTTATAAATGTCTTTTGAAAATCGACGCGTAAAAGATCGGTTTTCGGCCCGTCGTTCACATTATATTATTGACGAAATTCATTTTTATTAGTTCGAACTCGACGCGAGCTTACGCCACAACAAAGTCCGAAATGTATAAAACAATGCAGGCGCTAAAATACCGCGGCCGTAGAGTCCCTAAATAAATCGGATATAACCGGGTGACGTTCGGGTTCGTTCGGCGAAATTTATATACGCCAGGCGAGATTCACCGTCCGGCAGCGTTTCAACGACGGAATTCAAATATCTAAAATTCACACGCGGAGGCTTGCTTATCGTTGGTCAACGAAAACGGACAATTAGAGATGAGTTCAGAATTGGTGAGTTGCTATGGTTTTTTAAAATTTAGAAATATTAGTATTAAAATGAATAGTAATAATAAATATTTAAAGAAACATTTAATTGGTGTGTTATGTTAAAATCCCTGGGAGGGGCACGCGGCCCTATAGAGCAACCGCCACTGACCTACATACTTCCCATAGACATTTACTTTTTATATCCGTACAGCTTATCTCGTGTGCAAACAAAAGTTAAGTTTTATAAGTGCGTTTGTACGCACAGCTCGTCAGTCACACGCCTTGCCGCTCTACAGGTATGGGCATGCGCACAACCCTCTTGTTATTAGGTTTTGCTTCTTTAGCGACATCCTGAAACTACATTCCAGAACCTGCTCGGCGCCATTTTGTGTTTTACGTTTTCTCTGTGGATTTCTTGATATGTGTGATGTGTGAAGTAAGCAACGTTCATTAGTACCGTTTATGGAGAACTAGAGGGTAGGAGGCCGATCGCAATGCATTGGATTCGGTCCCAAATTAGGATCGGTAATTCAGCTTTACGAGTCGCCGTAAGATGGTGCTCGTGTTCGAAGTGGGCTATCAAATAAATGGTTTCTTATGGTCGCGATAACTATTTTTATTTAAATTAGTTCTTTAAGGAACAAATAAGGACTTTTATATGAATTTACACTTACTTTGTTATACTTATTAGTAAACTAGGCCTGTATAAAGTTCCAACGATGCTTGGTTTTTAAAATACAGGGTAAACATCCTAGCTATACCTTTGGAGCTAGAAAGAGACTTATTTGGCTGCGTTTCCTCTCTGAAGAAGATCCTGTCTTACACCCCGACACAAAGCAAACTGTACTTTTATAAATTGTACCATTATTCATTATAAATATGGAAATCAATTACAATACAACGTTATTTGTCTTGTCTTGTCTTCAAACGTTAATTGTTATTTCGAAAATAAAATGTCAATTTGTCAAAAGTAAAAGTAAAAAACAAAGAAGAAGAAGACGACACCAGCCCACTTGCGACGCGAGAGCATCTATCGGCCAATAGCGAACTAACCAAAAAACCGGGACATAATTTGAAAATGCTGCCATTGTCGATCGGCCTCCTACCCTCTAGTTCTCCATAGTACCGTTTATACAGCAACGAAATTTTTTTTGGGGTACCTGTCAATTCCGCCTGTAGCGGTTGTAAACGAATTTTATTTTTTTAGGATAGGAGATTACAGAAGCTCTGCATAATAATATGATGTCTGCAGCTGCAAGTAGCAGTTTGCAGGTGCAAATGACAAAATTGGAATTCGCTTGCGTCTGCAGATTTGCAAAAGTTTTGCAGTAGAAACTAACCTCTATTTTGGGGATTTGACGGACGATGGTATTGGTGGTTATTTACAATTTGTATCCGATTTTTATACAGTGTGACCAGTAAAGTCCGCATCATATGGGATTTTTTTTTTATTAATAACTTTATTCGAAATTTGACTTTGGCATCAAGTTTCTGCTTCGATCGAGATGAAAATATTAAGCAAAAATATAGTAGTCAAGTGATTCGCATTATCTGTCAAATTTTAATTTTTTCCAAAAAATAATTCAAAAGTGGGGTTATTTCTGAAAGTATCGAAGAAAGTTATTAGAAAGTTTTTTTAAATGCAGTTTCTAGCCCACATGCAAAATTTTAGCTGCATAATTTTGATTTTTTATCCACCACTAAAATTTATTTTTCACTTAATGAACACTTTACTGATGACACTGTGTTCTTTTTTGTCTTAATATTATGTAATACTTTCAGACACACACTACGTTTTCAAAAATACTTATTTTATAAAGTTACCTTATACAGGGTCAAAAACAAATAAACTTTGCATCACATGCGACCAAATTTTATCATTTAATAGATCGCTACTTTAAAGAAAATGTATCTGAAATAAAGCATTGTCAAAACTGAGAAGTTTTATGTAGGTTGCGTTGAGTCTTATTTTGCAAAAGTGGTGCAAGTTACAAAATATAGGTAAAAAATAAAAATTATCTTATAGAGCTGACATTTTGCATGTGGGCTAGAAACTGCATTTAAAAAACTTTTTCTAATAACTTTTTTTCGATATTTTCAGAAATACTTTTGAAAAACTTTTGAATTATTTTTTGGAAAAAATTAAAATTTAACAGATAATGCGGCGAATCACTTGACTACTATATTTTTGCTTAATTTTCATCTTGATCGACGTAGAACTTGATGCCAAAGTCAAATTTCGAATAAAGTTATTAATAAGAAAATCCCATGATGAGGACTTTACTGGTCACTCTGTATAAAAAAAAATAGAAGGGAACGTTAGTTAGTTATTTAATATTAATCAGGAAAACGATGAGCGAAATGGTGCGATACGATGGAGTGGGGGAAATATAATCTACCTATCTCTGTTCGCTTTGCGATATATTTTTATTCTTTTCGTAAAAGCGCAGCCTTAAGCATAAGCAATGCATTAAACATAAATGCAATATAATAATTTATCTCGAATATGCTAAATTTATGCTGAATAGGATTTAACACACTTGGATTTGATTCGGCCAAGAGTAGCGAGAAACCGAACAAGATAAGAAAAGCTGTATCTAATTTTGAAATTTTGCTGACTCGTCATAGTTTCGCCTTAGCTCGTGGATGTGTGTCACTGGCATAAACTGATACGCGTTTCAATTTTGTATGCGGTATTTAGTAAAAGTGTAAAATGATACCTACACAATACAGGGGAATAGGATAAAACTATAGACAAATAGAAGTGTCTGAAATTAGAAAGTAGAGCCATCTATGATGCAACATTTAAATTATACCGATAATTGACAGGTTAGACAGGTCACCAATAGTTATTTAAATATAACTAATAAATTTTTTTTTAAAATGACCTTGTCACACTTACATTGCCTTTATTTTGTTACTTAACGTAACGTTTCGATTGTTTAGTATCTCTAACCGTTTTCAAGTGTAAACGAAGTTCTAATTCTAAGGCTACTGTCTTAAATACTATCCAGGTGCGATGAAGCTTGATGACAAGAAGAGGCTTCAAGATATTGGGGATATCTATACTTGGTTTACTAAACATATGGGTAATTTGATTCATGAAAGCTGCTTCTTTATTTTTTTTTCGTTTTCTCCAGTGCTGTTCCGTGTCCAAAACTTTGGCTTCTGACCACTGTATATTGTGGGTTGGTCCATACATGTTCCGCTATACCTGATCCCGAAGTATCCATGTGCAATGAAGCTTGGTGACTCCGCCTACGTGCTTATTGGAGTGTGAAGTTTGAGCTGTTGGCTTTGGACGAGAAGAGGCTTCCAGATATTGGGGATATCTATACTTGGTTTACTAAATATATGTGTATTTTGATTCATGAAAGCTGCGTCTTTGAATTTTCGTTTTCCCCAGTGCTGTTTCGTATCGAAAACCTTGGCTTCTGACCACTGTATATTATGTTGGTTGGTCCATACATGTTCCGCTATACCTGATCCCGAAGTATCCATGTGCAATGAAGCTTGGTGACTCCGCCTACGTGCTTATTGGGGTGAAGTTTGAGCTGTTGGTTTTGGACGAGAAGAGGCTTTCAGATATTGGGGATATCTATACTTGGTTTACTAAATATATGTGTATTTTGATTCATGAAAGCTGCTTCATTGAATTTTCGTTTTCTCCAGTGCTGTTCCGTGTCCAAAACCTTGGCTTCTGACCACTGTATATTATGTTGGTTGGTCCATACATGGTACGCTATACCTGATCTCGAAGTTTCACCTCTTTGGGTATGTTTCACATGTTATTTAACTCGTATGGGAAAAGGTCTTTTTGTGTGTATGATACGCCACACTCGCAAGAGATTTGATTTGATAATTTTTTGTGTTTTTATTACTGGGCGAGGGGTTTACTTTTGTAAAAAAGCTTCTAAGCGTATTTTGTTTTTTTTTAAGTGTCATGGACCCCAAATCCTAATTGTTTATTTTATTAACCTTACGTCTAGGGAATCCAATCCCGCAAATGCTGGATCCCGCGGTGAGTTCGCGGGATTGACAGTGCGGGATTAAACGCGCGGAATTTGCGGGACTCGATGTGGGTGCTGTGTGTTAATAAAAAGTTGTTTTATGCAAACATAAACAGAGTAGAGTAGCAGAAAAATATTTATTGCATATAGGTACAATACAATTAATAGTACGACTATACTTTAACGGTTACATGTTACATTGATTTTGGAAGTATTTTCGGAGAAAAGATAACATGTTTAATGTTTCATCTTTTAGATTTGATCTTATTTTATTGCACATGTGTCCTGCGGCTGAAAACGCACGTTCAGCTTCGACACTTGTCGGCGGAATAGATTTTACACAGTTATGCAGCTTCCATGTATTCTCTTGGTCGGCTTGGTCCACTCTCTTCTTCTGCGTGTTCTTCTGCTTCTTGTTGTGTTTTTTTTGTAAAGTACGTCGCAAATGGCTAGCTGCAGCCCATGCGCATAACACAGTTGATGATGTGCTGATAACAGTCTACCCACTTTCTTCATGGCTGCAGCACACCATCAGTCGTTGCTGCGGTAATATCTCGTTCAAGGTGGATGTCGAACTCTTACAGTTTCAGTGAGCGCTTAGCAATAGAACTAAACGAACTACTCGAGCTGCTGGTACTAGCTTTCATTTCCTGTGTTATTTTTTCATTATCAACACTACCGCTGCTGCTCTGGACTGTCAAATTAATATTATGCTTTGTTTGTAAGTGAGTGTGAAAACCTTTGGTGGAATGACCAAAAATACCGCAGTTCATTGTTTGCTATCCCGCAAATCCCGCGAATCCACGGGATCGATGGGCTCAATCCCGCAGGTTTGCGGGAGTAAAGTTTGGGTGCGGGATTGGATTCCCTACTTACGTCATTCCAAGTGACATAATAAAAAATAAAAATAAATTTTAGTAAATTACACAACAAATAATTTTTAATTAAGAATTTTTCTGGAGACAAAAATAATAATGCGATTTCGATTACTTAAAACAACTGAAATAATTTAAAATTTTTTTATTAAGGGCACACTCCTCAAGGTGAATCATGTATAAAATACCTATAAATGGCTTGAATGCAGGGGTAACTTCCGGCAATTATTATTAAAAAAATAATAATTAGTTGGGAAGGGCTGTTCAGGGAGGCATTGACGAATGTATTCCGGTGTTTTTTTTTAGATGAATGCACAGAAACTTTTAAAAAAGCAGTTTTTTGAAACCACAAAAATTGCTACAATTTACCTTAAAATCCTTGACAGTAGACACGTCGATTTTCAGAACTGAAGTAAAAACAACAATTTTTACTAGTAATATGATATTTTCTAGTCTATCTAGATGTCATCTCCCCTAAGAATTCAAGAGGATATGTGTTTGTTTTAACAGGAAAGGTTTCGTAATTACACAAAACATGAAAATAAACAAAACTATGACCGGCTGACTAAGGCCGGGCTCCCATTCTCGTGTATTTGGCGAAATATTTGTCAATTGCCCATATTTGCCAAGTAGTGGAAGTGGTATACTCTGCGAATATTTGTACAATTATTGGCCACTGGCGAAGTCCCGGCGGTTGTCGGTAAAAATTACGTGAGTCAAAGTGATTACAATTATTTGCGTATCAGACGAGTTCATACTTGTTGATGCACTCTCACCACTTGCCTGCTTGTCCCGCAAATATTTCGGCAGTTGTTCTCGAATAAGGTCCTCTATCATAATCATTGTACCTGAAACAAAAATTTTGCCTACTATACCTAAAGAGGTATGGTTTCTGCTTTTGGTCGATCGGGATAGTGGTATTAACTTACCTGTCTCGACTTTTGTTCAAAGAGGTCATCCACCACCTTCTTCTTTTTGCTTTCTGCACTTTTTTTCTCCTCATCACAGTATAGCTGCCAGCTACTACCACAAATGCTGCACCTGCAGCGGCAACGCGACTATCCATATCGAAACAAAATGAACACTGAATGATCGAGAAACTGCTATTATTGCCAAGTACACAAGTATTGGCGTAGTTGTCAAATACAGGAGTAGTGGGAGCGCTGCACTTGTCAAACTGACTTCGGAACTTGGTGTACTTGCCAAGTATGCCCAAGTACGCAAATATTTGCGTACTTGCCAAATACACGAGAATGGGAGCCCGGCTTAACATCTGCCTTGCTCTACCAGCTCCAGAATAGTCTGTCTTTTTTCTTCGTATGTCAAAAGCATAAAAATACCTACTCTGCAGCACTGCAGTGCGCATGCAAATCGTCAACAGTTCCGCAAATCGAATCGACGATAGAAAATGGCGTCGTTAATCCCACCTTAAACAAAAGTTTATTTTCGACGAATAATTTACAAAAACTTTATTATCATTATCACTTGAAATGACATGACAAAAAACACGTTGTGTACGGACACGTTGCGGCCTGCAAGGCATTCTGTGAGACAATGAGCATTAAGTTTTTTCCCCTAAAGAATAAAATCATTATTGGCTATCCTTCCTTTACGATTAGGTATTTTTATTGTTTGTTGATACTCCAAAACTTTAAATCTATGTATTCGGTTTTAGATTAGAGAAAAATGAAAGAAAACCCACAAAGTTTGGTAGTTATGGACCGTTAGGTTTTAATTAATTCTATTCTTCCAAAATAGGTGAAAACGAAACCGTTAAACGTATCATCTCATAATAATAAAAATTTAAAATAACCGACAGGCAATAGAAACAAACAATATCAGCCAGCCTGAAACACTTTCGGTCCCTTTGGAAAAAAAGAAAAAAAAACTAATTAGATCCAAATCACAAGAGGTGAATATTCATATATTTATACGTGAGTTCCAATTTAAATTTGCATCACAAAAAAAATAATAACAACAAAAGGAACAATACGAAACTAAAACAGCTAGACAAAAGATCTCATTATTTTCTAACTGAACAAAAAAAGGTTGGTAGGTAATCATTATAGACATTGGCGTACCTACTCACAAACCAGAATGGGCTTTTTCACTTTAACCGAATTTATCATATTCAGCACTGAATTAGATAGAACCATAGGCCTCTATAAAAACAAGTAGAATGCTTATTTCCCATAAGACCTGTCCCTAGAAAAAAGTAGGCAACCATTTAAAATAATATTAATGCCAACCAAAAACACGAGTCTCGTCGAACCACGACGAGCCAATTCAAGCTTATTGTTATTAATAAAGGGCGGAATATATGCAAAATGCATATATACGAATTTTTTGCATATTTTGTCAATTTTCTAATAAAATGCATATTTTTCATAAATTATTATTTTAAGAACATATTTTTATGTTTTCGGCTTTCTCAAAAAATTTAAAACGTTAAAGGTTTTATGTCCAGTTCGGTACTTATTTCAGGGATTTTTCAATCTGAAGATTATAATAATTATATTTACATTTTGGTTATACACAACGTATTTATTGGCAGTGGCGGCTCGTTAATGAAGGGCTCTGGGACGCCGCCCTCCCTGCAATTATTTTAAACAGAATCCAAGAATACTTTACTTAAAAAACCAAGAACGCAATGTATGTAAGCAATCAATTAAAATAATTCAAACCAAACGTAGCCCTATTCCAACGGACAGGCTATACTCATAGACAAGCGAGTTGCGCGCTCTCAAGGTTGTACTAAGCGCGGGCGACCGATTATTTGTCCCGATTCAACGCGATTTGCCATGACTACAAAGGCGTGACGTCACCTACACATCGCACAACGAGCTGCCACGGATGAGCTCCAATTTTCCGCGCCCAACAGCTGTTCGCGAATCGCGATGCCACGGTAGAATAATCGAATCGATTATGTACTCTGACGATGCTACTTGTCGATGCCGCTAATGATTTGTTTATTTGTTTTGATTTGATTTATTAGTTACGTTATAAAGTTGGAAAATTTCGTCTAATATGAAGGTCAGTGATTTACAGAAGCTTGTGTTTAGTTCTCTGAGCTTAAGTGAAAAACTTGATTTTAAAAATACAGAGCAGCCACTACCAATATTGAACATAGTACAAGTGCAATCAAAATGTAAAAGTAAGGCACAGTTTACGCGTAAGTTTGACAAAGAAATATACAATAAAAAATTCTGGATATGTCTTCTGTTTGACGGGGATGATAATTGGACTATAAATGGGGTGCAGGACTTCAAAAATCCTTCAGAGAAAATGAAAAAAACATGAGAATGAGTGCAAAACATCGTCATAATGTGGTAAGTTTTCAGATGTTAGGACAAACTTTAACTTCTTTAAGTAGTGCTGCTTATGCTGATAAAATTAAAATTTACAACGAGAAAGTTAAAAAAAAACAGACACGTACTTTCGAAAATAATAGAAATTAAAATTTTTTTTTTAATTTAAAGCCAGCGCCCCCCTGACTCGCTAGTCACGAGCCGCCACTGTTTATTGGGGGTTTCCGGTGTTTGAAGATGGATTGTTAGGGGTTTTGTCATTGTCACTTAATATTGCGTTATTATTTCCGCTTAACAAACTGTATTTAAATTAAAATAAATTAATTTCAAATGTAAAAAAAGTGTTTCTAAAAACATCTCTAAGAGTGCAGTTGTATAAGGAGAGATTACAAGGAGTTAGTTTTCCTCCAGAACCTGTAATTGCCCGGTGGGGAATACGCATTAAGGCAGCAATATTCTACGCAGAGCATTTTGAAGCCATTAAAGAACTAATTTTGGATTTGGTTGACGATTCGCAGTGTGTTGTGCAAAGCAAAAAGTTGTTAAAAAGTGCAAATGTAGCTAAAAATTTTGTTTTTATTAAGGTTAATTTCCGTTTTATACTGGACATAATATCCTCGTGCAGAAATTTAAGTTTAAGAGTCTCAAATTAGTATTGTTGAAACTTTTTTCGATAAATGTAACAACATTCCCGGTAAAGTAGGAGGAGGTCAAGTAAGGAACAAATTGGATGTACCTAACTGTAAAAAAGAATGAAGGATTTAAATACTTAACTGCAGTAAAAAGCATTTATGAGGGTAAACCATCCAACGAAGTTGTATCTTGGCCTTGTATTTTGCTACCTAAGCTGCAGTATTGTCCGATTACATCAGTAAATGTTGAAAAAAGCTTCTCTTCGTATAAACACATTTTTTTTTAATAGAAGACCGTTAAAAGTTTTGAAAAATATTTAGTTAAATGCCTTTTATACAATTTTAGGTTAAAAAATTGTTTACTTTTATTCGTTTCTTTTTTGCATTTAAAAAAATAAAATAAACGTATTTTTTAGAACCCAATGTGTTCCTTTACCTCATTTGAAGCGTATTATTAACCTGATCCACAAATTTCAACCGAGCATCAAGTACAATTCCAAGAGATTTAGTGGCGTTTCTAGCCGGAATAGGCGCTCCACCAATCTGCAACTGGACTGAGTTATTAATATCTGAAATTTTTTGTTTACCAAAGTGAACCACAACAGATTTATTTGGATTTAAATTCGAGTTATGACCCTTTGCACAGTCATGAATTTTTCTTAATTTCATTATTGATAATAAATTCCCGACGTTATGTTCCTTTGGCAAGAAACACAACAAGTTAAACCGGAACAACTATATTTCCTGCTTTCGAGTTACATCCGGCTTAACCGGAAGTTGATTTTTTTGGGAAGATAATAAAAATTGAAGATAGGGACATGTAAGCCGTTTTGCTCTAAGACGTACTGTTAGAAGGTTATAAGCTTTCAAAGTTCGAAAATGTCACTTTTCGAAAGTCAATATCTCGGAAACTATAGACTAATAATGTATTTAATAAAAAATAATTATAATTTTATGTGGAATTTAAAAATGTAAAAATATACAGGGTGTTCCATTTAAAAAAATATCAAAGTGACCCCTAGTACTTTTGTTTGATGTTCAATGTTTTTTGCTGAAGATATTCGAATTCGCGGGAGAAAATGACTTAAGATGGCTATTTCAGTTTTTTTATAAAAGTACAGGAAAAGTCAAAAAATCGCCTTGTCTAGTCTTGGTTGGATAACCCTGTACATAGATAGTAGGTAGGATGTATGATGTGCGTAAGCAAATAGAAGAAAAAGTTATTATTTTTATTTAAATGTAGGTAAGTTGAAATGTGTAAAGGGTCTGTTGCACCAAGCAATTTAATCTCCGATTAGCGGTAAACCTAGATTTTAAACTAAGTTTGTCTTGCACGAACATTTAAACTGGGATTTAACAACCTAGATCTTTAGTTAGTTTAAACGGTCGATGTTGGTGGTTTATGTTCGGATTTGTCATTTGGGCGTACGCAGTGAACGATTTTTGACATTTTTGTTGTCAGCTGTTATTTTTTTTATACTATTTACGTTTAGTATTTATACTTTCTTGGTCTACAGAAAATTGGCTGCTTGTCTAAGATATTTTTGAATTGCTTATATTTTAATTGACATGGAAGACGGCGAGGATATATTTGACGATGACATTATTATTTTTATTAATGGAATTAGAAGTACCTACTAGGCATAGCATCAGAATCAAAACTATTAGTAAGTCCATGAATTGTCTTTGTATTTATAATACCTACTTAAAAGAATTTCGTCGCTGGCTTTTTATTTTATTTTTGGGGGCAGCCCTCCCCCCGTCTTGTATAATTCCCTTTTTTCTTCACCAACTTCCCTCCTTAGCTGTTTTTTTCTTTTTAATTTTCATAAAGTCTTTTTAAAGAATCACAACTTCTGGGGCAATATAAACCTGAGCTATTAAAATCTTCAGTAATTTTTTCCTATGCTATTTTTTTTCCCTTATTCCAAATGCATCCGTTTTTTTTGTTCTCAACTATGTCTTTATATTTTGCAATAATATTAATTAACAGTAGTTTTTCATCAGAAGTAAAGTTTACTGTATTTTCCCTTTTAGTTTTGTCGTGATTTTCCATAATAATATTCTTTTTGTAATTCTCAAATCAACAACGACCCCTAAATTTTAGGTTAGAAAATTCCAAAGAATTTCGATGAAGTTAGCTACAAATCTCAAAACTCCAGTTAACTAATCTAGTTTAAATTTTATTGGTGCAAGTGAAATTCAACTAATCTAGGATTGGTACTTGATCCTGGATTACCTAAACGGAGATAAATATGTAGTTTGGTGCAACAGACCATAAGTAGGCATTGTTTTTATTTTTTTCAACTCTAGAGTTGAAAATATTTGATTAACACAATGGTGATACCTACAAACTATTAAAAACAAATCAAAGTCTTTTTGATTATTTTGTATGGTCGTAGGAAAAATTGTGTACATTACTCGTGTGAAAGTGATTTTCTCACACTCGAAGAATTTCCGCACTCGGCTAACGCCCCTTGCTAAATACCTCATCGTTTGGAAGGTACCACTTTCAACACTTGTTAAATAATATACTATTTCGCGCTGGCCTCGCCAGCTGATTAAGTTTTGTCTTTTTCTTACGCGGTTTAGATAAGCGAAAACGTGATTGTGCATCCCGCTTTATAACTTATATCATTTACCATTGCCTGTACGCACGCCTCTGATCAGCTATAAAAAAAATGAGATAGTATATGTTCGATCCATCCCAGTTATTGTTGGATATACAAATTATGTGATAGAGGTTATTACTCTCTAATATCTACGGGTCATGGCATTACGCCTCTGTACAGCCATAGATAGATACGAGTTTTTAAAAAGTAATTTTAGAGATTGGCGATTTGTGGACTACTCACTCGGTATCGGCTAATCAAGCGGTGTTCTGATGAAAGTGAGCGACGAATTTTATTGGCCTATTAGTATTACTAATTCGGTAATTAAGTTGCAAGTGCAATGGAGAAAGTCTGTATGATCGTAGTTTTTTTTTAAATCTCTTATTTGACAAACAGCAGATTAGCGTTTTGAGTTTAAAAGCGCTCACATTTGTCGTTATTTTTAGCTTACTCTCATTTAGGGAATTTAATCCCGGAGGAAATTTTCAATCCCGGGATTTCGAGATTATAATTTTTCAATCCCGGGATCCCGGGATTGGTCCCGGGATTTATAAAAAAATAATTTTCCTTGGAGGTTTTCCTATTAATTAAATAAAAACATTTATTATTTCTTCATCAGAACATTAATACAAAACCAAGAAACTAAAACATACTCTCTTCATCTAATTTTTATAACTAAAAAAAAATAACAATGAACATAATATTCTAAGTACCTACACTATAACATAATAATATAACCTATAAATAAAAAAAATGTTAAAACATAACATAAAAACGATTCTTATTGTAGGAAAAAAAGCTATTTTAAACTTGTTTTTTAAAAAAATTTCTTAAAAAAATAAGTTTATCTAGAATCTAGAGTGTCATCACTCAACCTAGACCTTGTGCACGATATAAATTAATGAAAAATGCAAGGATAAATACCGAAAATCCCGGGATTAAATAAACGACAATCCCGGGATTTCGAGATCGAAAAAATGTCCGGGATCCCGGGATTGGATTCCCTACTTCCATTCCATTCAACCCATGGTCAAGCAAGTGAACGAGGTCTATTTATTAAAATATTTAGCCCATAAAAAAACCCTCGTTGAGTTAGCCTTTGAAACTATATACCCCGGAGTCCAAAATGTCTCTCAGCAAAGAAAATTTAAAGGGTTAGAAATGTTAACTCCTTTTTAAAAATCGCAACACAGTGGAGAGAGAAAGAGAGAGCGGTTTTAGTGTGCCTGCTGGCCATCAGAGGCGCAATGCCGGGAAATTTGAACAGCGGTTTTAGAAGTTTTCAATTTTATTAATAACTTTAATTATTAACTTATGAACGAGTTTTTAGTGATTTAATTTGTGATTTAATAAAAATATTATTAAATCACAAATTAAATCAATTAAAAGACGCACGAAAGTATTTATTTTATGGAATAAAGGCACGTTTTTATATTAACCCAGATTTGGAAAATAAAGATGGAAGCACTTTAGCGTAAATAAATTGTTCTACGTTTATTTATAAACTGCATTGACAACCATAACACAAAATAACTGTTTAGAATAAACTAATGTCCTTAGGTTACGTCTCACAGGTCTCACTCATCAGGAATTGTCTGGAGTTCATATATCACAAATACTGTATAAAACACAAGCACTAGGATGCAACGAGACACGTACTAAAACATCCATAAATTATCAGGTGATTCTTACAGCATTCTCTGAAACAAAAAAAACACATCAATATCGGGTTGACATTAAAGTTCTCTATAAAAATGGCCAAGGGTATCTACTTATCGAGTTAACTCAAACCATTATCGTTGTGCCATCATGTTATACTTCTAATCTACTCAGTAAAACAAAAATGTTAAAATTATCCTTTTAAGAGCCTAAACACTATCTGTTCCTAACTGATAGATTGTTAGGTATTACCTCGGGCACAAATGTGTTGCAGTTATCTGCAGGCTGCCCAGTGATATTATGTTAAGAAAGATTGGCTTGTAAACCAATAGCTATGTGAAACATTTCCTGTTAATTTATTTATTGTAAACTTACATTTCCAATATAAAAAATTGGTATAATTGTATAATCAATTTGATAAACAATAATAAACAATTTCCTGCATGCATGGTAGGCTGGAATAATCACTGAAAAATTACACACATCGGCGAAGTTTTCTAGAATAGAAACGAATAGAATTGTATTAAATATTAAAATGAATTTAATTTCCTGAGAAAAAAACGTGGACAAGAAAAATTGACAGTTTTGACATGGCGGGCTGGCTGGTTTGTTCCAATTAGCACCTGGCACAGTTTGGGAAGCATTATAGTAGGTCAGAATATAACTCTCCCTCTCTTCTATACTCGGCCAGCTGGAGAATCATCAAGTGACAACAGCTCCAATTTGACTCTGATGGCCAGATGGCCACAACTTGAGATAAATATGACCTTGTGATGCAGTCTCTCAGTGATTCATCTATAGTACCGGACACAATAACGATTAGGTGGCACACACAAATAATTTGATCATTGTTTTTGCACCGTACATCATTCATATTTAATAAACTTTACCGCTCTGCTTTATAGTGGGCCGACTGAAAGCGCGGCGTTGTCATGCATCGAGATTCGGGATCTCCAAACATCATTAGCTGATTTACATTTAAAATAGCCGGGTCATTTTGATGCACCTGTAGTGTTAAGGACTTATACATAGGACACACGTAGCGGTTTCTGTCGAGGAGGCGGCATTGGCAATATAAGCAACAACAAGACCATAATATACTAACTAGGTTGCCTCCAAAGAAAATTTATAGGGTTAGAAATTTTAACTCCTTGTTAAACAATCGCAACAAAATGAAGAGAGAAAGAGAGAGGTTTTAGTGTGCCTGCTGGCCACCAGTGGCGCAATGGCGGGAAATTTGAACAGCGGCTTTCGAACTTTTGAATTTGTATTATTAACTTTTGTACGAGTTTTTATTGAGTTAATTTGTAATTCAATAATTATTCGATATAAATATTAAATCACAAATTAAATCAATAAAAAGACGCACAAACGTTTTTATATTATGGAATACCTGTACAGTTTTATATTAACCAATACTTGGAAAATAAACAAGGAAACACTTTTACTTTACTTTTTTCTACGTTTATTTATAATTAAAAACTAGATTGACAACCATAACCAAAAATAACTATTTAGAACAAACTAATGTCTACTTAGATTACGTTTCATAGGTCTCACTCATCAGGTATTATCTCAATTCATACAATATATCACACACACAGTATATAAAACACAAACACTAGGCTGCAACGAGACATGTACTAAATCATCCATAAACCATCAGGTAATTCTAACAGCATTCTCTGAAACAAAAGAAACACTAGCAATATCGCCTTGACATTAAACTTTTCTATAGAATATGGCCAGTGGCCAAGTATCTACGCATCAAGTCAGGGCAAACCATTATCCTTATGCCCCTCTTCCTTAAGGTAGCTCTGTGTACAATATTCCTTAAAACAAACAAATTACTCTTAGGTCGTATAAAATATACTTCCAATCTACGTAAAACAAAAATGTTAAATCATTTCAATAGCCCAAGCCCTAAACTATCACTTCGAAACTGATTGATTGTTAGGTATTACCTCGGGCACAAATCTGTTGCAGTTATCATGCCCAATGATAATTTGTTAAGATTGGCTGATACACTAATATTAAATATGTGAAACATTTCATGCTAAATTATTTATTGTGAACTTACATTTCCAATATAAAAATAGGTATGGAAGTGTAAAATCAATTTGATAAAGAATTAAAAAAAATTATTACCTGCATGGTAGGCTGGAATAATAATTGCAAAATTATACACATTGGCGACGTTTTCTAGAGTAAAAACTAACAGAATTTTATTAAATATTATAATAATAATCAAAAAATGGATTTAATTTCATAAGAAAATAACATGGACAAAATAAATTGACAGTTTTGACATGGTGGGCTGGTTGGTTTGATACAATCAGCACCTGGCTCGGTTTAGGAAGCATTATAGCAGGTCAAGATATAACTGTCCTTCTCTTCTATACGTCAAAAATATGCGACAAAACCCGGTACCTCGGCCAGCTGTAGAATCATCTAGCGGCGACAGCGCCAATTTGACTCTGGTGACCAACTGCGCGGCTTGAGATAAATATGACCTTGTGATGCAGGAGGGATGGCTAATTTACACTTTCACCAGGGTGGTTGCGACCTTTGGACGGCCGTAAACACGCGTGGAAGAGAGAATGACGATGCGGGCTGGCCGCCGTGTTGAAGTAAGGAAATAAGCAAATAGGAATGTCAGTGATACTGAAATAACTACTGTCATTTATAATGATCGTACGTGGAGGGTTTGATTTGAATAAGGTAAGAATGATGATGGGCTGATAACATTTAGGAATGTAATTCTAAATGTTGTGCTGTTATAAATGTTTTTATAAATTGGATACGATTGTACACAAAACGTATTGTTTCATGTCACACCATAGTGCAGGTTAAGGCTCCTTTTATACTGGGATTCTGAATCTCGGATTCCGGAATCCCGGCTTCACATTTAACGTAGCGCTTAAGCAAAGCGTTCGCGGGATTCGAATCGGCGATAGGTCTAGCATTGGTTTATATGTAAGCATTTTCACTATCACTGCGATACTGCGATTCTCGTTCAGTAAGTAGCCTCTTGCCAGCTCCGTCTTATGGGTCGTTCTGAATAAATAATTTAACATGGATGTTTTAAAAACTCTTTTCGACACTGACAAGTTCATATCGTCAATACAGGCACGTCCAAGCTTATGGGATACTTCGGCAGAAGAGTATTCGAATAAAACAATAAAACAGGCACACTGGGTGGAAGTGGCTAAAGTAATTTTGTCTTTTAAGATATTGTGTAGCTCGTCAAAAGACCGAATTGACATTCTAAAACAGTTAAAAAATTTCTCAGGGTGTTCTCTTAAATTTTTATACAGTAAAACGTATCCTCTTGCTGTATAACGTTCGCTGATTATTTATTGGATTTTTATCTTTTTTACACACGATCTGATAAGAATATAGCAACAGTGCTTCTTCTACTGCATCACTGAACAGAAGCGTGCTGCCCTGGAATTAATCGTCTCTCCACAAAATTGTCGAAACCGCGCAAGATTAGAAAAGTATGCATTACGAATCTCGTTAGAATTCACGTGAGATTCTGAATCCCCGATACTGAATCTCGCATTCAGAATCCCAGCCCAGTATAAAAGGAGCCTTAGAGAACTGTATCTGTATACCTATTCCAAATTCGTTGAATTTGACAATGTTTTTTCAAATACTTTAATAATTGGTGTCATATCATAATATTTATAACAACCAAGCCCAAGCATAAACGTAGGCTATTTACCAACCTTGCTTTATCATACTGTGACCTCAGATAAAGCGAAAAAAAAATACAAAAAGGTTAAATGATCGGCCTAACACAAACCCATTCTGACAACACTTGAACAAGATACGAAATTCCCGGGAAAACTGAGAAACGTTGAAATGAAATTTATGCGACGGCTTTACTATATTTGGCTCCGATTCTCGACTTTTTTCGCCAAGCCGGTCGCGAACGGCTCGTATGTGGTCTTATTTTTTCGCATTTTGTCTAGTCTTGCTCATGAACACGAAAAAACGTGATGTATGGGCTTTAAGTATGTGCGAGCTTTAAGATGATATACAGGGTGTTGTTGATCAATGCTAAGCAAAATGTTGCACTACTACTTTACACTTACAGTGTTTATTCTGATCACAGTCAAATCAAAATATTGTTGGAAAGATATAGCGTGGTTACTTGACTGGCTCTTTATCTGGCCTTACAATGTGAATATTATAATATAAGCTGCAAGCCACAATATTTGATCAATGATTCAAAATAACCCCAGGGAAACTCTGGATTGGTGGAAAATTACGGACCTATAGCTGTAATAGTAATATTTTCCAAAGTTTTTGAATCTTTGCTTAAAAAAGTCTTTATAACTATTGAGACTAATAGTTTGTTTCACTATTTTCAGTATAGGTTTAGATGCAAAAGATCGGAGAATAGAGGTTGTGAGTACCATGGTCGAGGGCTTGGAGTATGGAGAGCTCACGTCAATAACTTTGTGCCATCAACCAAAAGCTTTTGACTGTGTCTGTCACAAACTTATTTTGAAAAACTATGCCACTATGGCGTAAGAGGCGTTCCTCTAAACCTTATCGACTTTATTTGTCTGGTACGGGGGAAGTTTGTATAGACTGAAGGTAACAAATCTAATTTAGGATGTGCCAAATATGGAGTGTCACAGGGATCCATCCCTGAACCCCTTCTCATTATAATTTATACAGTGAGGACCTAAAGTCCGTCCCCCCCCTCTAACTTCTAAACCGTTCGGTATATTTTAATGAAATTTTGAACGATAATATTTAAGCAAGTCTTGCACTTTTTGACATACCAATGACAGCTTTAAATGTCAAGATGACAGCTGGGTCCGCTTTTGGAATATTTTTTTTAAATGGAACACCCTGTATATTTTTACATTTTTAAATTCCACATAAAATTATAATTATTTTTTATTAAATGCATTATTAGTCTATACTTCATAGTTTCCGAGATATTGACTATCGAAAAGTTACATTTTTGAACTTTGACAGCTTATAACCTTCTAACAGTACGTCTTAGAGCAAAACGGCTTACATGTCCCTATCTTCAAATTTTATTATCTTCCCAAAAAAATCAACTTCCGGTTAAACCGGATGTAACTCGAAAGCAGGAAATATAGTTGTTCCGGTTTAACTAGAAGTTGATTTTTTTGGGAAGATAATAAAATTTGAAGATAGGGACATGTAAGCCGTTTTGCTCTAAGACGTACTGTTAGAAGGTTATAAGCTGTCAAAGTTCAAAAAGTCACTTTTCGATAGTCAATTTCTCGGAAACTATGAAGTTTAGACTAATAATGCATTTAATAAAAAATAATTATAATTTTATGTGGAATTTAAAAATGTAAAAATATACAGCGTGTTCCATTTAAAAAAATATTCCAAAAGCGGACCCAGCTGTCATCTTGACATTTAAAGCTGTCATTGGTATGTCAAAAAGTGCAAGACTTGCTCAAATATTATCGTTCAAAATTTCATTAAAATATACCGAACGGTTTAGAAGTTAGAGGGGTTAGGTCCTTACTGTATAAATGATCTGTGTTATTAAATGCATTGGATTTGCAATTTGACCATAAACTATTTGCAGACGACACTATTTTTATTACTTCTGCCTCTAGTCTGGAGAATTTGATTGTGGCGTCACAACTGCTGCTGAAGGATGCAAAAAACTGGGTTTCTTGCCATCTCCTGCAGCTTAATAAAAACTTAAAATCTAGTTTTCTTGAGGGTCGATTACTAAATAAAAACAATAAATGTAAGTTACTGGGTATCACTCTGGATAGTTCCTTCTCCTGGGAGCAGTGGCGGATTTACAAATTTGCCGCTAGTAGGCTATTCAATTTTTGCCACCCTTATACCAGTGACGGCTTGTGAGTTGTGAAACAGGTGAAGTGTTTGGGAAAGAAAAAGCCCGCTGCAGGCGAAAATTTTTTTAAGACCACGCCCAAATTTGGTCAATAATTTTTAGTAAATATTTTAAAAATTTATGATTACCTACTTATTTTATTGAAAATGAAATTTCTTTCTGCAAAGCCAGTAAAGTTCCAACTACCTTTTTTTATCCCCATTAACTGACACGGTCAACAATAAAGTTTATTTAAAAAAATACTACCCGTCGACCATGAATAAAGATTGTACCATTTATTTCTGTAAGACAAAAAAAAATTTTGGGCCAAATTTGCCGCCCCCTAAAACCTGCCGCCCTAGGCTCCAGCCTACTCAGCCTAATGGTAAATCCAGCACTGCCTGGGAGGCACACGTAACTAAATTGGAACGAAAATTGTCAAGTACGATACTTATTCTTAGAGAATTCAGTGTGAAATAAGTGTGTGACTTGTGACTTTTATTCCCATGTTGCGTATGGGGCTATATTGTGGGGAAACTTTGCAAATGCACAACAAATTTTTCGAAACCAAAAAAGAGCTGTAAGACTTGTAGCTAACGCAGGGTATTGAGATCACTGTCAGCCTATATTCATAAAATTCGGCATAGTGCCGCTGCCCTGTGTTTATATTTTTCGAACTGTATTGGAGCTTCTCTCCCGCAGAGATAAACTCACTAGGCGTTCAGATATTCACAGCAATACCACTCAAGGCTTAGACAGGATAGTGTCTCAGCGATTCAGGCTAACTAAATCTAAAAACAATTATCTTAAATGTCATTTATAGACTTAATCCCAGGACGGTATCGAGCCCTCGATGACGGCGTCCGATTTGAAAGTGTATGTTAAAAATTATTTACTAGACCACTGCTTTTACACGTTGAATGAGTGCCTGTTGGCCTCCTGGTAATCATAACCTGGATACTGTACACTGTACATTGCGTATGAATTTGCCAGTTTGTCGTGTCTCCTAATTTTATTTTAATGTTTGTGCATAATTTGTTTTTATACAATAATATATTGTTATTTATATATTAAGGAAAGGAAGAAAAACTAAAAGTTTTCCTCCACAAAATTAAATAGAAATAAATTCTTTCGGGGTCTCTACATTTTTCAAACGTAGAAACGTTCATCTTTAGGAGACAGCAAAAATTTATATTGTGATGATGGTATTAGCAGAAGAGAAAATGGTATAAAACCATGGCATTGAAAAATGGAAATTTAGAAGTGTAGTATAAAAAATTGAGGAGAGATAAAACATGCTGAGCATGTGAAGAAAGTTGGTAAATGAAGTATAAACAACCAAACTAGAAGAGGAAGAAAAAAGGCCTTCTAAAGAGAAGGTGTCTAAGATTTTTAAATCATTTATATAAAAAAAAAATTGTCATTGATAATATGTCGGTAGGACAGTTAAAGTTAAGAATCTTAGGTAGAATTCATGATATCACAATTTTGAAAATAGTTTTTGGGGTATTGGGGGTTAAAGCCCGATAGCCCCTAAGTAGGTATGGACTACTTCTTCAAATTTATATATTTGTTGTTGAATTATAGATATCGACTTAATATATTATTATCTGTGACGTCCCATAAACGATTAAGTGGTGTAAGTAGCTAATAAAACATTGACTGTGACCACACCGTGACTTTAACGTATCATAACAAATTAAGTATACATGACCTAGTTGCAAGTCTACTATCCGCTGTTGCTGTATAGCTCCTTAGTTATGGGACACCATGTATAAAGAGTCGTTTCAATAACAGCCATAGTTCTGGTAGTTTCGGCTTCGATAAACAAATTTGATATAGTATATTAAAGTATAAGTGGATATTAAGGTCTTTAAAACACGCGCGATTTTGCAAGCACGACGGCGCAGCCGGAGTGCTTGAAATAGAGCAAGTGTTTTAAAGACAAGTTATCCACGAATACTTTACATTATTTTTTTTTATTGGTACACTTATTGGTATTTATATTACAAAAAATGGAAATAATAACTTAGTAAGTAAGTGAAATGGTCGAATTCGTGATGTGATATACCTGTCGTCATGAAAATGAGGAGAACAAAAAATACCTTCCAATCTGTCACATAAGATTCATTGTTGTCACCGTTGACATTGGTTGTGTATTGCTTAAAAAAATATTTTATTTGACGTTAAGGTTGAATTCTCAACGTCATTCAATCTATTGCCAACCTATAACCTATTTCGCGTTGATTTTTTGAGTTTATTATTTTAATAACTAACATTTAAAGAAAATCAACATCATCGGTACATTATTTAGGTAGTATCTGATATATTACAAAAATATCAATTTATTTCATTGCTAATTTTGAGAGAATTGTATAGTGAAAGAACAATGAGTGACAATGACATAATAATGTTAAAAAAAATCTTATCCGATATTTTTCGCTATACAATTCTCCTAAAATAAGTTATGAAATTCCTTGATATTTATTAAATATGTCAATTATTACCTATAGAATATCAAGTCGATACTGATTTTCTTTAAATTTTGTATAAAAGCTAGAAAACATAAATAAATCTACGTGAAATAGGTTATAGGTTGGCAAGCATGTTGATACTCCCACCTTAAAAGGTAATTCTGTCAAATCAATAATTAAAAAGTTGACATATTTATGACCGTATGCACCAAGGCCAGTTAATCATGATTAGCTTATAATCATGATTAAATATCTCAATTAAGAAAATTTTCAATGCGCCAGCACTGCTCAGGAACTTAATCAAGATTAAAGTTAACCAGCCAATCTTGATGGGTTATATATTTAATCATGATTAAAAGGTTATTTTCCTGTTTTGTTTTGAAATTTGTCTCGAATTTTCAATAATAAAATTAAAATGGGAGACGAAATCATATTCGATGATGATTTTAATGTAATGGATATTTTTAATGATGGCTTTCCGAGAGCTAGAAAGACCTCGGAGACAAAATTATTTTGATTTGATAGATAAATAGGGTTTGTTCAGCTAAAAGTTCTTTTCTTTTTCGCATCTAATATATTATTTTCTTCCTCACCAGTCAAACCTTTTTTTTTCTGTTAGTCAAACTCCATGACTATAGATGCCGAAGTGTGAAATTGGGGGTTTAATGCGCAAAACAGCCAAACTGGAAGAAGTTCTCGGAAAAGTTGAAAAAACAACAAAATAACAAAAAGAAAACATAACCACAACTGTCAATCTGCTTGGTGTTTCTGGTCACAGAAAAATAAAGGGTTTATTTTTGTGGTTGATGGCACGAATTTTTGCATCTGAGCTATGTTGCCAAATCGAGGTTTTAACTTTACCCTGATTACAAAACCCACATATCCTTTTAGTTGGTGCATAGGCTGTTTTATTTAATCACGGTTACCTGGTTAATCACGATCACCTAATCATGCCTAATGGGTAAAATGGTGCATACGGTCATTAGACTTCACGTTTCACGGGTTGTTGATGTTGCCATGGTAACTTTAAAACACGCGCGTTTTTGAAAGTGGGATTTAAACACGCTGAGGCGTACTTTAAATAAGCGAAATAGGGTATCAATAAAAAAAAATATTATTTTGGGTCAGATATTCGGTCTCTAACTAACAGTCAAAACATTTATCAAAGTTAATCGATATCGAATTGGCTAATCATTTTAAAGTCGGTTATTTTCTTTTTTCTAAATTTTTTCAAGTCGTTCTTTCTCATGCATAACCAGTCGTTTTAAGTCACACTTTAATTTCAACATTATAGGAAACAAACGTAGTAATAAACCATTGTCAAACCGTGTCGAAGGACAAAAACTTTTTCATGTAATATTTTAAACATTAATAAGATTAAATCAGAGATCCCTAATCAAGTGTCTAAATAAATGAGCACTATTCTTATTTGTCTGTGTAACGTTAAAATGTTTTTTTTTGTCCATATAAGATCGGTATCAAAACAAATGACCCAGCTATTTGGCACCGGTCAAAATTTACAAACCAGTTTCGTTTCGAGATGATAATGATAATTCCCTTTGTCCCAAAAGTCCAAAAAGCAAACAGGTGCATATACATGTACTGATTTGCATACATATTTAAGAGTTTTTGTAAGGTGAATAAATTCGACAAACGACAAGCCTCTGTGTGCCCGATAGTTTCCTTCCTAATATTTTTATGTTTATCAATTATCATTTATTTTGATTATCATTATTCAATTATCAATTATATTATCAAAAACAAAAAATATGATTCTTCTCCACGTTGTACTATACTTAAATAAGTTGTATCCATAGACATTTACCTTTAGATACGTACAGCTTATCTCGTGCGCAAACAAAAGTTACGTTTTATGGGTGAAAAAATTCATCTGAGCGCACGACTCGCCGGTCAGATGCCTTCTTTCCCAACAGTATTGGGCATGCGCACAAACCTCTTGTTATCGGCCTGTCCTTGTTTAGAACACTTCAGAATCGGCTCGGCGTCATTTTTGTTGTTGTTGTGATTTAAGTTTTCTCTGTGGATTCCTTGTTGTTTTCTCTGCTATTGTCGATTGTAGGTGTTTAATATTTACGGATTTCTAGTTTTTGTGTAGTTTAGTGAATAGTGTTTGTACTTTTAGTGACTCGGATACGAATATAAACAATGACTAGTAAAAACCGTTGTATGATTTTATTATGCCCAAATAGGGGTAAAATACCGGGTATTTCGTATTTTCAGTAAGTATGGAATAGTGATGTATCTTGATATATACCTTTATTTTACTATGATTATTTTAAACACATCTAACTAAGCCTAGGCTACACAAACATGGTATGAAAATAAAGAGAAACACCCACCATGACAGATTATCCCGATGCATGTTTTGGTATGTTTTATTTGCAGTCCTTCAATCTAATTAGGTACGCCTATTTTTCGGGAAATATATTGCTTCAAAAAGTTTAAAATACACTTTTTTCTATACTTATATTATATAAAAGAAAAAGTAAATTTCTATAGGTATGTTCATATTAATCCAAGGGTGAACGTATTCCACGGTTCAAGTTCTCGAGCAAAAACTTTTTCAAATTCTTGAACAAGAAATTGTGCTTGAAAATGTTTTACGCCTACCCAAGTTTTTGCCAAATTGTAAAAATCAATACAAGTTATATACCAACTAATATTTGACTTGAGGTTACGTACGCGATAATATCGAAGATTGGTTGTTTTGCTGGTTTCGTTTGTTTTTTTATATTCGATTTTATAAGTTTTCTAGTTTAATTGACTTGTTCTCTTCCTTTTTGAGCTAAAAACACGACGACGAATAATTTTTAAACAAATTTTAGAAACAAAACCTTAAAAATAATTTTCTGTCCTCAAAATCTGATAGGTTTGCAACTACTAAAAATCCCAGAAATTACTACCTTTTCCCCAACTTGATCAAAAATTGAAATTGAGAAGAAGTTCCAATTTTTTTGCCAGAATTTGGGGCAAATTTTAGCTGTTTACACGCAAAAATAAATTGAAGGGTTTTACAATTTCTTGAGCAAGAACTTAAATTTTAAAGGCCGGACCTGGAAAAGAAAGCCCTTCCTTTTTAAATTTAAAAATGAAGGGCTTTCTTTCCCAACCCTTAAATTACAATGCCCCTTCTGCCTTCTGGAGAGTAGTTACGACTTCGTTATTACGGCTAGATATCATTGTGCAGAGGTCTCATATCGATTTTTAAGAAGAAAAATATGGCTTTCTTTCCCAACCCTTAAATAAACCGTAATAATTTTACCAAAGTTAGTGTATTTTTTAAGTATTATATTAGAAAAATGTTTAGCAATTAATACAGACACTTAAAACGCTTTATCTTAAAATCCATTTCTGGTGTCTATCCAGATTCCGACAACAATCACGATATTATATCGTCTTTAACCGGGATTTGTTGTCGTAACGTCAATAATCGCTAAGGCTAACACTATCTATTGTCATGTATTAAAACAGAAAAACTCGTTTGGCTGAAAGCAAAATTAAATTTAATTAAAAAAAAGTATTTCGGCGATCGCTCGGCTCGACACACCTTTCTTACGGGTAGGTAGAACAATTTCACGTGAAGTTTCAAGGAAAACGATTTTTTACCCGTCGAGATATTTTAACTAATATGGACAATGATTTCGTAAAAACATTGTTTGAAGTTGCGTCAAGTATTAAGAAAGTAAACGATTAAACAGTTGTTTTTTTTTTAATTAGGTACCTGTTTTGTCTATATAGTCCATATTAGGGACGAGGCAAGAGCAACGTATCAAGGTGCTAAAAATAAAATAAACTAAAATATAATTTTACATACAACCATATACGTGTTTGATACAACGTTACGCCAACGTATTTATTAGTTTCCCTGCAAATGTTTTTACCATAGACTTCTTATAGAATAGAGCAAGCCATTTGTTAGTGAATAGCCTGTTTGTTTGTATTAAACATACGTACGTGTAAAACAAAGACAGAGGAGAGAGATAGCGTTAAATTTCTGACTCCGTGCGGAATTGTAATGGCTCGAGGATTCGGAGCGATTAGTCAACACCAGCGGCATAGGGTGCGGCAAGGATTTTTAATACAATAAATAAGTAATAATTAAAAAAGCTTTTATTAAAAATTAATAAATTTTTCCTTAAGTGGAGATTAAAAGAAGCCTTTGAAAAAAGTCTAGGTTGTGAATGTATAGTGTTATTATTAATGAATGAAATTAATGAAATTTTAGGCGAGAGACAATAAGAAATATTTTATTTTTTTATACTTAATCATTGTATAACCACGTAGAGGATATTATTTGTTATTTGTACTCTGCTATTAGGGTTGCCAACTGTCCTTTATTTGAAAGGACAGTCCTTTATTTTGAAATTATGTCCTTGTCCTTTTGAAAGGTGAGAAAGGACTGCAAATGTCCTTTAAAATCAGAAAATAAATAAATGCATTTAACATAAATAAATAAACTAAATAATAAAAAGACCTAACCCATACATAATCCATCACCCCCAAAACGTCTTCGCCTTTCGTGTTGCGTAGCATGTAAGGTGGAACTGGCGACCTTTTTTTTTAAGAAGTCAAAATTTCCTCTTGGCTGGGTAGACCGCCAACATTACCCCCTAATTTAATAGCCCAAAAATGTTATCCGAAAGCACAAATGGCGGTTTTTAGGAGTGGTACTGTCCAGGCACGTAGCTAGAGGGGGGCATCCACGAAACTCGAGACCATATACTTATCAAACTTACAAAAACAAAATGAATTTTATGCAAAATATCCATAATATATTATTAGTGCTCTGATTTCGGCAACACATTAAACATTTCCTACACTAGGTATTAAATTTTCTTTACCTCAATTATTATCGGGTTTGTTTTTGTACTTTTCTTGAGGATTTTGTGTTGTGTTTTTTATTTTTCCCACTTGAAAATTAAGCACCATGATTCCAAAAAGGGCGTGGCACCCAACATTTTTTCGCCTGCGGCGCTTCTTTTTACCGCCATAGGCGCGATCCCAACAACCCCCCCCCCCCCCTGAGAAGAAATTCTGGCTATGTGCCTAGGACTGTCTATACAGTGGCACCCAAAAATATTTCCGAATGTGTCCTTTATCCAAAAATTGGCAACCCTATCTGCTATGGAAAATATTTTTTCTTGACATGCCAGAATATAAATAATAGAAGTATCATTTGTTTGCTTCTTGTTTTTATGAGGGAGCCCTATGTATACGCTATTTTACACTTGAATGTTTCATATTTCATAGAAAATAAGTAAAATATATGCATAAAGTCCAAATTATTAATGTTCTGCTTGAACCCACATAACTATACCTAACTACCACGACAACAATAATTGTTCCAATAATGGTATCCTTAGAAGTTATCTCTCAGATAAATCTGATTACTACACTATTGAATGCATGGGTAAATAATACAGATTATAACCTTACCTGTGAAAAAATAATTTCGGATTAAAAAGAATATAATTTTCCACAAATCTGATACTGACCATTTTGTTAAGTGCTTATAATAATAAAATGAAAAATCCTTTACAAAAAACTAAAAAAAAAACACGAAACACGTGCAAATACGAGTATTCCGACGACTAACCGCGACAACATCGCAAAAAGAAATACTACGATTACTCACAGAAAAAAATATGGTTTGTTCGATTACTACAGCTGTTTTTGTTGCTACCCAAGAATGGCCGGCGCGTGAAAACGGAAAGCGAAGTTGCGGCTATCATTCTAAATTTTGTCGCCATGGAACTGAAATAAGTAGGTACTAAATGCAAAGACCTACGACTACACTATTGAATGGGTAAATAATACAGATTATAACCTTTCCAGTGAAAAGATAATTTCGGATTAAAAGAATATAATTTTCCACAAATCTGTACTGACCGTTTTGTTAACCAGAATGTATAACAAAATTCTTTAAAAAAAACTTTTAAAAAAACAGAGCCCACGTGCAAATACGAGTATTCCGACGACTAACCACGACATCGCAAAAACAAATACTACAATTATTCACAGAAAAAAAGAAGGGTTTGTTCGATTACTACAGCTGTTTTTGTTGCTACCCAATAATGAAAAAGGAAAGCGCGGTTGCCGCTATCATTCTAGATTTTATCACCATGGAACTGAAATAAGTAAGTACTAAACGCACAGACCTGAAATAATCATATTTGTTTTATTTAAACCAACAAAACAAAAACTTGTTCTACCTATTGTATCTTACTAACGTTTGTAATTTATCTGAATTGTACTTGTAAAACGTGTATTTTATTAATTTTTTAATCTAATATGTGACTTAGCAGTAAGTTTGATAACAGCGCTTTTTGTGATGCACGTGCTAAGTATAGTGGACCACACAGCTAACCAGACAAATTGTGAACGCTGGAATCTTTGATTTCTTTAAAACGTAAACAATATAGTCTATTCTGTAAGAAGTTTATGGTTTTTACTTTCCCTGCAAGAGAGAAAGTATTGTATCTTGTACTCACAGGCCTTTAACAAAAGGTAAAATGCTGAATAGGCTGTATAAATGGCATATATATCTGTGCACTAACGGGTCCGTATTTAAAAATTCATACCTGTTGATGGTACACTATAGACGAAACGTCATCAATAGCTGATAGTAATTTGTTATATAGAAAATAGAAAGCAGCAATTTAAATGTAAAATTCTGTAAATAAAGCTAGGAAAAAAATAAATATAGTTTAAAAAAACTAAAAAACACGCTTTAATTAATCAAACTAACAAGCGGAAAATAAATATAGTTTAAAATAATTCTTAAAATTCTTAATATAGGCAGAAAATAATAATAAACAATAAACATAAGTATTACCGTGAAAAAAGCTTTTTAGTTTGATTAATTAAAGCGTGTTTTTTATTTTTTTTTTTTTTATTGTTTAGTTTGAGTTAAGAAAAAAAATTTTTTTGAGTAGAGTGAGCTAGATTCGTAGATTATTGTATTGTCAGCGGTTCTTGATAAGTCTACAAAATTTAAATTAAATCTGACCGTTTAAAGTGAGTCAAATCAGGTTCAAAGAAGTCGGTTACAAACAAACATACATACAAACCCGAACAAACGACAAAAATTTGTCAAAATTTTATTTTGACGGGTAGAATTTTTTTTAAAAATTTTTCTCTAATCTTAGCGACAATATTAATACGACCCCACGTTTGTTTCATTATTATCGGTTATTGTAATAATTCTGACATATTGACAGGTGTCAAATTTTGACAAGAGATTTTTTTGCGTATTTTTTTCAACTTTCCACCGTCAATATACATACGACCTTATAGTTTTTTCTTTAATATCATTTTTTTTTGGATTTGACATATTAACAGCTGTTAAATTTTGACAGGAGAATTTTTTGCTTATTTTTCCCGAAGTCTCCGCATCGAATACTATTCGACCCCATAGTTTGTTTCGTCAAAATCGCTTCTTCGTTTTATACCTGACAGCTGTCAAAATTTGACAGAAGAATTTTTTGCGTGTAGATTATTGTATTGTCAGCGGTTCGTGATAAGTCTACAAAATATAAATTAAATCTGACCGTTTAAAGTGGGTCAAAATCGGGTTCAAAGAAGTCGGTTACAAACAAACAAACAAACATACAGGTGAAGCTAATAAAAGCGTGTTAATAAAAGCCAAAACAAGAATTTTCGGTTTTTTCTGAATATCTTCGGAAGTAGGCCTACTAGGACTTTTCCAATTTATTCGACAGCTTGTTAATGATATTTTTCTATTTCACGTTCATAATGAGTTCAGTACGACCCTCATTTTCGGATCGTAATGAAGCTATTTCGATACGCGTTTTTTCTTTATTTGATGTTGGTAACATTTAAATGTTTTATTTCATTGACTTGCGCGGCCTTTGTGATTTACGAGAAAACCCATTTTTCGCAGAGGAAAAATAGCTTGATAACTTACTTTTTTATTCTGTGTGGATAACAGTCATGTATGTTGGTTGCATAAATCTATAAATCAATCTTTTGTAGATGCTTCAAGCTATCATTTTCTGCCAAATCCTATCCAAAATTCAATCTACTAACCTTCCAATGTCGATTTTAACTACAACTTTATTTGAATTTTCCATCTTCCCTATACTAAATTGCAATGCCGTGACGTAAAATCACGTCTTTTGAAATTCGAAAAAAAGTAGCAAAATCTCCCGAATTTCCGAACGCTCTGTATATGTACCGAATGTACAAGGATCACACAACGTATTCCGTCCAATTTCAAATCTCATATCGCTAAAATAACTTTAGAATCTCGTGGTGAAAATGGGTCAATAAATGAAAAAATGACAGTTTGCAAAATAATTTTTGTTGTCCAGAGGCTCCTATGATAAAAAATAGTATTACCAACATAAAATTTAGACATAAAAATTTACAAAATTTGAAGGATTTATTTTCTTTTTAAAATATATTTTTCTTGATTATAAAAGGTGAAATAGAAAAAAATTTATAAAGCACATGTTTCATAAGGCGTTTTAGCGCCCGTGTCAATAAAAAAAACTCGCCACTTCGTGGCTCGTTTTTTAAAATAGACGCGGGCGCTAAAACCGCTTCTTATGAAACTCGTACTTTAATATACTATTAAACGTCGCAACGTTGACTTAATTTAACCTAAACTGTATCTCTGACCGTTTACGAGATTCTAATGGCGAGGGTCGAATTTGAAATAACCTGTAGCCTGTAGACTAGTGTAGAATAAACACCCTTTGATTATATAGCATTTTCAAATTTTAGGAATCAAGCCAAATAAAATTGATATAATATTTCCTATTCTATAGCACCATTAATGAGATACTGACCTTTAAAAAAGTTACATTTTTGATACAGACTACGGCTACAACAGATCATGTTTGGTACGTGGAATTACCAGGTGGAAAACCAGACTGTTATAATGTAATTCTGTTTGGAGCTTTGCGTAATCACAATACACAATTCAAAAATTATTAAACCATGTTTAAAAAAAATACAAAAACGAATTGAAGCCCTGTAACTTTGAAACTCGATTACCGGTTATTGTGCGACAATCAAAAGTAAAGGAAAAAAAAACAGCTTTTACAAAGAGTTGTATGAACAACCTTAAAAGCGAATATATGCAGTGTAAACGACTTCCAATTTGGCGCACTGCAAGTGCACTTTTTAAGCGGTAGTACATGGCCAATTACCATAAAGAAGTATGCCAAAAATAAACACCTCACTTGTCTGGGTAGGCCTTGCGCGTTCGAGGTACATTACAAAGTCATTGAGAAATAAATTGGTTTTTAATCAAAGACTTTGCTTACTGAATCCTGAAACCGCATTCAATTTATGTAAATATTGGTTTTAAATTTAATTGAAGAAACCTTGTAATTTGTTTTATTTTATGTGGTTTAATCCAGGGGTGTATTGTTTATTATAATATATGCGCTTGTAAAATTAAATTAATCTAAGAGCTCGCCGCATCTCTTGTCGTTTATGGCATCCTGTTGAAGACTGGTCTATTTTACGTCAAGCGGTTGGCTACAGAAACAGAGCCAGACTAAGTTAATTTTATTATTTATAAAATAAAATATTCACAGACCCGTACCTACCAAAATAATTATGTAAATACACTATGAATTAAAAAAAAATATTTATAAAAAGCAAAAATAGTTATGTATTTATGTTGACGCCGATTTTAGACACGAGGCACTTTTTAGTAAATATTACAGCAATAAATTAAAATAATTGGTGTAAATTAGCTTATTTCCTTCAACAATATTACCGCAGCACATAATAACCAAGATCCATAATAATCTAAATTCAAAAATATTATTGATAAATAGATTAGTTTACTGAAATGGTGTTTGTACTTACTATTAGACTTAAATAATAAACACCAAGAAAATCTAGTCCATGAAATAATAAAATCTAAAAGTAAAATGTTTAAAACAAACACTACACAAAAAACAGCTACAGAAAGAAACACAGAAAAAACACCAAAATCGGAAGAAAATAATATGACACAATCTAACGCATGAGTTTGTTGATCTGGAAACTTTTACGACGCAACCAGATCAGCTGTTAATACGTTGTTGTATTCTGTCGAAACGCTTTGTTTTAAGAAAAATATATTATGAAATAATTATTCCGGCATCTGGACCAAATCGCAAAAATTTAATGACAATGACGTTTTGCCAGGACCCAAGTGAGCACCTTGTTTATTCAGGGTGCCCGGAAATGCACAAATAGCAAATTTTAAGGGATGATTCTACATAAAAATATATGAAAAACAGTCAGCAAATACTTCCATACGGAGCTACAGACCCTTGGATATGGTGTTACCGTAAAAAATTATTAGTATCTAGATACAATACAAAAATGAACTTGTAGGTATAAGTTAGTGTTGTTGGAGGTCACTTTAGAAAATATCAGATGACCCATATTGCGACCAGTAGCGTGGGAACAAAAGTGTGGTGGATTATTTAAAGTCATATTATTTTTCTCGCCGAGTGTATTTTTTCTTATATTTGTATAGAGCGCAAAACTTTGGTGACAATAACGTTTTTCCATGGCCTGAGTAGACACCGTGTAGCGCGTATTGCTAACGGGCATAGGCGCCGGTATTTCAAAATATTCTATGCTAGCGAAATATCAAACACTAAAACAAGATTCGTGCGTTCGCGCCAATTTATTAACTGTTGTAATATAAATAAAAATATATTAGTAACAATTGCTCCAAGTGTTTAGCAGTAAAAGCACGGCGTCTGTCAACCTATATACCCATTTTAATTGCAAAAAGTTATGGGTGCGTATTTAAAATAAGAATAATTCTTTAGGGCCGCCACATAAATGGTACGTTCGGCAAAATCCTCTTAGTCTTTTAAAAATGGTATTTATCATTGTTTAAGGCTGGGGAATATATTTCCCATATCCCCAGTGCCTACGCCACTGACACAAATCGCCCAGAAATTTGCCGTCTACAAAATAGCATCACGCGTTTTTGGTGGTAAACAATAGTCATCTATTTTGAGTGCCTTTTTAGGATGAAATTGTTAACACATGTTTTTGATTATTAAAATTATGTTATAATATGCCCTGCTGTTTTATTTTCTCCCATTTATACGTTTATAGGTGTATCGGATATACATAATAATGTCCTCGCAATTATAATCGCGATACACAAATATGTCTCTGGAATGTCATGAACTTTCCGCGCTCTGATCATGACAGATAAACAAATGTATATATGAAAACGTTCAATTCCGGAATCCACATGACTTCCAAAACTATTTCGTTTTGTTGCGCATCGATGTCTGAGATAGATCAAAATCCTGATAAACCCGACTTTCATATTCAAAATTGTGTGTTCCGGTATTATTTGGTGATCGACATTTAAAGTAGGTAATGATTTATATTTTTTTCTTTCAGATTATATAGTAAGTTCTGGATCCCCACCAACCAGAGACAAGCTACGCTGTGACGACAAAGCCAGGGCTCGACGTGATTGGCGCAACGAGAGGCTCAGGGATATCGCTACAGCTCTTACGGATCGTTCTCCGGAATCGAGCTTAGCATTGCCCGCTGAAGGATTGCTACATCTCAAAAAGGTAAAAATATGTACAAAGTATTTTTTTAAAACCGACCAGAAAATATACACTTTCTGGACAATTTTTCGTCTAGAAAATAACCTTTTTCCGATCGCAAGACCGGAAAAGTGACGTTAGAGACCGGAAAAGATTTTTCCGGTCACTGTTTTTTGTTTTTTCAATCGCTCTTTGATAATACAAGCTTACCTTGATTTCGTTACTATGACAACAACATTTCGATGTATTGTCGAGTGACAGTTCGTTGATTTTTAATTTGTTGTTTATGTCAAACTTGTTTCGCGAGTTCGCAAATTTAACAATATGAATTCAGATTTTGAATTATCCGACACGGAAAATGAGATTTCAGAAGAAATTTTGGAAGTAGCAAGAAAAGCGACTTACGATATATTGCCAGTAAAATCAAAAGCCCGTTACGGGAAGTCATACGACGCATTTAAAAATAATATAAAATAATTTAATGTAAGTATATCGAAGTGTCGGTCTTAAAAAAAATATTGTACTTTACGCAACCGAAAATTAGTGTTTTCCAGGTCTCTCCAAGCTTCCAGGACTCGCCTACGGCTCGCCCCGGAATTGCTTGTCTCGACCTGAAAAACACTACTTTCCGGTCTTGTAACGTAAATTACTATTTCCATCGCTAGCCTCTCAACACACTTCTTCGCGCATCGCTCCACCGTTCGCTAATATGCAAACGTTGAAACACTTTGAAAGCCAAAATTTACTTTTTGCTAACCAGTATGGTTTTCGCAGATCTAAGGATACAGAAATAACTGTAGGAGATATTATAACAAATATTCAAGCTCATGTCGACAGCAGTAAAAAATGCTGTTTACTATCCTTAGATCTGTGTAAGGCTTTTGACACCGTAAACCATGATATTTTATTAAGAAAATTATACAGTATTGGGATAAGGGGAAATACACACAAACTACTTCAAAGTTATTTAAGCTATCGTAAACAATTTGTTCAAATTGGGGAAAGAAAAAGTTCGGAAAAAGAAATAATATGTGGAGTTCCACAAGGATCAATATTAGGTCCGTTATTATTCTTAATTCTATTCTATTTGCAGATGATACAACAATTACTTATTTTGCTGAAACTCTTGCAGAAATGTATTTTGATATTAATAATGATTTAAAAATACTTCTTTCTTGGCTTCAATCAAATAAACTTACGTTAAATTTTACAAAATCTTTTTTTATGTTTATAACTAAAAATAAAATAAATTCCATCATTAACCCCTTAACATTTAATAATGAAAATATTCAATATTCAAAAACGACCAAATTTTTAGGATTAGTTTTAGACGAAAATTTAAATTAGAAATGCCATATCCACTCGATCCATTATCCACTCGATATCTCCTTTGGTATCTGTTTTGTACAGAGCTAGATATTTCGTTCCTTTGAAATATTAAAAAAAATATATATTTTTCATTAATATAATATTCAAAATTACAATACTTAGCTTCTGCATGGGGATCTGCTTGTTTATCAAACTTAAAACCATTACAAAAATTGCAAAATAACGTTATTAAATGTATACACAAATTACCATATTCAGAACCGACTGTTAATCTATATAGACCGAAAGGGTATTTACACGTTCAAAAGATTTATAAATTAAAAATTTGTATTCTAATTCACTCTATTATTTTAAAAGAAAAAAAAATCAAACATAACACTTCAGGAGAATAAGACATTACATGATCATAACACCAGACGTTGTATAAATTATGAAACTATACCAGTAAAAAGTCATTTCGGAAAAAAATTGCTTTTATATGACGGAATAATAATAAAATATGACAATGTTCCAAAAAATATCAAAAAAATAAAAAAATTTACAACTTTTAAAAAACAATTACCTAAAGAGATATATTTACTAAATTAAATTATTTATAATTTTTTTTTAAATTGATTTTATTAATGAATTAAATTGGATTAACTTCCATTTTTTTTATTGTTATTTTTTTTAATGGTTATTATTTTCAATGTTATGTTGTCACTTTCCATGTAATGAACTGTAAAAGTTAGTTTGGAATAAAGACATTTTGAAAGTTAAACGGCCTGAGGCGGTGCGCGATGAGAGTTAACGATTTAACGAGGGAAAACAATTTACAATCATTGCTATATGTATGTAAGTGTGTAATACTAAACATTTCCAAATAAATTTTTTTATTTCCAAATAAAAAACATTACATTGTAATACAATGAACACAATTATAGGCACAATGAATCGTATGATCTGTGTGTGCCTTTAAACCACTATTTTTAAGAAAACTTACTAAAATGGTACTGTTTTAAGTTACATTTACCAGTTATATAAAGTTGGCAGTTTTACAAAGTTACAAAACAAGCATGTTTCAAGTCTAACCTAATAATAAAAGTTTGTATATCACAATTTAGTCGACTAGTCTAGGTAAAACATTGTTTGTTCTGTGAAAAACGATTAGACATTAACAAATTTACATTTATTTATAATTTACATATTATATTGTAAGTGACAATAAAGTTATTTATTAAAATTATACCAATTTTTTTTTTTTTATTTACTTAATTCAAAGGTGGGTTGTATTATGTTTATACTTTCGGTCATATGAAAGTTTACAAGGAAAGTGTGAAAATGTACAATGAACAATGATGGTAGCAAGTCGTTGACAAGCTCGCGTGATATGTATGATTATATGATTTTCAGGGTTGGTTATGGTTAAAAAGTCCAGATGTCGAATGGGTTCGTCGCTGGATGGTTCTCTGCGGTCCCACCTTGAACGTCTACCAAGACCAGGACGAACATGGTACTCCAGAATTGAGTGTAGAGCTATCAACAGTGACAAATTACGCTGAAATACCAACTGAATCAAAATATGGATTCGAGATCCAATGGAGTGGCCCGACCTTAACTTTAAGTGCTGTTACTCAAGGCATTAGGTACTGTTTTTCAAAACACGTTTACATACATTTTTGATCTTTTGTCTTTGTCTACACGTCCCTTCTAAATAGCACATAAATATACACTGTTCTAAGACTAATTAACGTTTTTGTATCTATTCTAGATCGAACTGGATGCAGGCCCTCAACAAAGCAGCTCCAATGCCAGTAGAGAGTCCCACAACTCCAAATACTCCCAGGTCAGTCTTACTTTCTAGTGATGAGGAATACAGAACAGCTTCAGAGGGTGGTAGGCGCGAATCTGGAGATTGGAGCGAGTTACCACCTTCCCCGCCTCTTAACAGGTAAATAATGTGCTTATAAGTATAGTAATAATGAGGGCTTCTTAAAGTAGTTTTTGTTTTTATTGTTGTTCGAAACACCCTCCTAGTAAAGTGTAAGTAAGTAAAGTAAAGTGGATAACATTTGAACCGTTACAAGATCATATTTTAAGCCAAGCAAATATCTTTAAAATCAAACAAACAGAGTTTACGTAATATCGAATATAGATTTTCGTTAGAGCTTTTACTATCTATAATATACAAGAAAAACTGTTTTAGGCTCGCCTTAAGAGTTAAAGACCGAGCAAGACTCAGGCCAAGGCTGCCACGATGCCAGTCAAGACAATCCACATTGGACAGTACCTCAACTGACGAATTGGATTGTGCCAAAGACCCAATGGACAACAGCGTAGAGTTACATAACTCTATAAATAAAAGTAACGATGTCATTTCGGACTTGCAAAAACAGTTGTCTAGATCTGCGCAGGAGGTTAATAATTTGGAAGAGGAGATTGCTAGGTACTTAATAATTTTGTTATTGCTGCGTTTCAAAAAAATATATTTTCATTGCATGAACTCTTGTTTACAAATTCCACGACTAAACACTGTTTTAGGTCTAGAAGTCAAAGGAATTCTTGTAGTATAAATGTTAATTTTATATGTATACCAATTTACAAGCTCTTACAAGTTATAATATTTATTTCTTGCCCAAATATACCTAATAATACTTAAATTTATTATTTAGATTGAAGATACTTCAATCCGACGCAGCCATTCGAGAGAAGAAAGCAAAAGAAATGTTAGCTAGTTTAGAAGATGTGAAACACGAGCTGAACCAAAGAAATTCACAAATGGAAATGAAATTTTTAAAGGAGCAAAAATCGTTACAACGGCGTGTAGCCGAAGCCGAAGAAACATCGCGAACTTTCGAAGAAAAATATAACATTTTGTTCAGAGAACTTCAAGCGAAACAATTGGTACTGTTAAATTTACAGGAAGAATTGCATAACTCCAACGAACGATTAGAAAGAAGCCGACTAGATAACGACAGGCTTTACACAAAATTACAAGAGTTAGAGTCAAGATACTGCTTAAAAAACAACAATATTCACATAGATTCACTCACAGACCTTACAAATATAGATTTAGAAATAGATATAGACGAACTAGGAACTAACGAATTAAAAGAATACTGCTTGGACCTCAAATGCAGATTTGAGAAGGCTGTTATTGAAATAAGAGCTATAAAACGAGCTTTAAGAAACTCTGAAGAAAATTGTGATAGACTTGAAGTCGCTAACCACAGCTTAAAGCAGAGCATCGATCTTTTAAAGCAAGAACATCAAGCCGAAGTTAATTTACTGGTCGTAAGGTTAGACCATTTGACAGCTAAGTTAACTACAGTTGAAAAGCAGTTGCGAATAAAAGCAAAAACAGAAGCTAAGGATAAAAGACGATCTTTATCTTTAAAAGGTCGAGAAAGCTTTTCAATTAACAAAGAAGTAGAGGATAAAGTTACTGAACTAGAAGCAAAAATTTTGGCCTTAGAAAAGGGTCGACCAAAAAGAAGATTTAAGCGAGAAAGAAGTGGCGAGAGGGGCAGTGAAAGAACCTCTCCTATCGATGACAAGTCATTGCGCCGTTTAAGACGTAAAAGTTTAGATAGTGCAACTTCCTCTGAACCCATGAAGTTGTTGATGAGACTAAGTTCTTTGGAATCTAAAGTTACTAACGTTAATGCCTCTACAGAGTCCTTGAATATAGTAAGTAGTAGTAGCGTCACTGACTTAACTAAATTGACAGAGGAGGTCGGTGATTTTGACAGTATGTTGATGTCTGCCAGGTCCAAAGTTATCGAGTGTTTGCATTCAGTAAGTCTATTAAAAAGCAAAAGATCATCAATCAGTTCTGATAGACTCGCGTTTCTGGAAAGTACCTTAAATGAGTTAAACGATATTTTAGTTAATGGTGACTCTAATAGTAGTGTAAGCTCCGCCGAAGTAAGTGTAATAAATTCTTCAGCAGAAGCTGTTGTTAAACAACTACAACAAATATTGTTGGAGAAGCTGACGAGTTTAGCTGAGAAAAAAAGACTGCTCTTAGAAAACGGTAAGCTAGACGCTAACGCTAGACTACAAATTCTAGCCGAGAAAGTAGCTTACGAAAACGTTTTAGTAAGTAGGATACAAGAAGCTTTAAACTCTCCTTTAACGGGGGAAGCCATTTGTAAAAGGTTAATCGATAAGGAAACTAAGGAAACTGCTTATTTAATCATATCTTTACAGAATAAGTTAAACGGAACAAACCAAAAACAACCACCAGTATGTAGAACTAGCGCAGAGTACTTAAGCAAAGTCCTTGCGAAATGTTTAATAGCTGTAGGACAAGGTTTCACCATGTGTAAGAACTTTCTTAAGAATAATGGACCATCGTTAAATATTTTATGTGAAGAACAACAAAAACTAGATGTTTTATTGGATGTGTATAAATCCACAAAGTTACCACAGCTGGCGGAAGCTCTAGCGAATGAAGCATACAACATGTCGGCAGATAAAAGTTGTCGAATTCGTTCTTTAAGTCAAGATACTTTTGAGGAATTTAGCAGAACCGCAACGGAAATAGTCAATGCAGAGTTAATACAGTCGGAAATCAATCATGTCCTGTTGAGAGCTGCCCAAGTGTACCAGTCGAATTTAGACGCAGATCATGCGTTTTTCTTTAGCTTCTTCGCTTCCGAAAGGGCAGCTTTAGAACTGTGGTCCGATTCTGTAGGGGATTGTCTGTTTAACGAAATTAACAAGAGCATTACCGATCTGACGGAGCTTTACAGGAACAATTTGAATAAGCTCCAAAGACAAAACTGGAGGCGCAGGGTTGAGTCTGAACGTTTCAGTCGCACCTCTGCGAACCTTTTGCACGAGTTTGCGGATATTATAGCACACAAATCATTGATAGATGCTAGAATTAATGTCCTGAGTGGAAAGTGTAACATCTCACAAGATATTACCAGCGGCGATGTGAACGGACTGGCAAACTGGCTGGAAAATGATAGGTTGAAGATTGAGAGTGAACCACTGGTACAAATGAACCAAAGTCTAGAATCGGAATTTGCTTGCATGTTGGATAGATTTAGTAAGGAGTGTTTTGCGATGTTGGGACAACCTGAGTTAGAAGAAGTAAGTACTGATATACGTCGAATAACGTGGCTCATTTCTGAAAGAAATGAAACTAAATTTTGCCCCCCAAGGGGGTTTTTCCCCTGTCGATGTTATAAATGTACTGTATATATTTAAAATTTCTTCATTTCAGAAACAAGCTGCGTTTTCGATGGTTTCCACTTGATTTAATTAGTGTAGGAATTTCTTTTGAGTGGAATATTTGAAAGGTTTATTAATTTTTTTTTGTTAGATTATGGGTTATTTAGATGATATGCAATCGAAAGTGGAGGAGCTGCAAAGGTGTGCAAAAATCCCGATAGAAGAAGAATATCCGGTGAGAAACGGTTGGAGTGATTTGTGCCAAAAATGTAAAAATTTGAGGGATAACTTGGAGAAAGTTAAAAATGCTATGAAGAACGGATCTTTGAATAGGTGAGTTAAGTTAAGCTTATTATATAAGGTACAAGGTACAATAGGATAAATAGTAAATGTGTGAATGTATATGGGCTTCAAAATCCAAAATCTAAATAAAAAGAGTTTAGTTCAAATTTTACCAACTTTATAACTTTTACGTTACAAATATATGAGAGACCCATGATACACAAGACCTTGTGACCCGTTGTTTGTGAATTTCCAAATCGGGATTTCTCTTCTATTTATTCAGAAATTAAAAAAATTACCTTAGACGGTGTTGGCGTTATTTTGCTATAGCAATATTCCCAGTTGGTTTGCACAATAAAATGCTGCTTGCTATTGAATAATGGTGTTAAATTTGTGTGATATGACACCAGGAAGCATGATTAAATTATACAACCCCATAATTAGAGTAAAGTAAATCCATTTGCATCTAGACCGAAGCGACAAGGATGGTTTTACCTATTGAATTTTGATGCCTATTTTTGTCAAAGTTTTAAAAATGTTTTTTAAAGTTTTTTTTTATCAAATAAAACATTATTTTTGTATTTAGCGTAATATATTCACTATTGCCTAGCGCTTTCGGCCTATTATAAGGCCATCATCAGGGCTTAGGTTCTAAAAGACAACACAAACAAAAGTAAAAAACAGCAGGAACAAACTACGTGAGAATACTTACTCGTCAAATTATGTCCAGGAGACAAGAAACATATTAAAAAGATATTTTGAAAATTTCTGAACAAATTTTCCTGGTACAGGTTTCAAATTATAAACAACACCTGATTGACATTTCATTTGACAAATGGACACAAAGTGGCCAGGGACATCTCAGATTAAAACGTAGTTGATAAAATACGGCGTACAACCGACACAAGTATATTTCTTTTTCTTAGATCCGATTCTCAAATAGACCAAAGACCAGTATACTTGGGCACCGAGTACCTAACGCAAGTGGAAAACCTACGGGCAGCCTATAGATGTGCGTTGGGTTCCTGCAAGGAAAGGCATCAGGAATCGGATATTGAACAACTTCGACAACTTTGCGAAAAAGTCCTAAGTTCAATGGAGCAATGGCATAGAAGGTAAATCTATAGGCCTTTTCACTATAATCAAATTAAAAAAAAAAAATTCTCATCTCCCAATAACCTAGCTTTACGAAATAATAAGCAGGGAAAACCTAATAACAAGAGGGTTGTGCATACAAACGTATTTTTTCACCCATAGAACGTAACTTTTTGCGTACAAGACAAGCTGCTCGAATCTAAAGATATATATCTGTGAAAAGCACATTGTCAATAAAGTGGGCCAGCAAAAAGTTGTATAATATGAAAGGAATTTTTATTTTTAAATTTACTTATCGATTCGTTTTAAGGACAATTCAAGAACTAAGAGAAGCTCATGCGCAGGAAGTGGAGTTGCTTAAGCAAGAAAAGGAGCAGGCTTTGGCAGAAGAGACGCAAGCGACACTTGCGGCGTTGGATGCCATGAGGAAGGCTCATGTAGCTGAGGTAAGTCATTTAGTGACATTTTTTTGGGAATAGACTGGTAAACAGATTGTGCTAAAACGTAATACGGTCACGCAGAAGTCGTGAGGCAGTAGGGAAAATTCTCGATATTTCGGGCTGTTCAAAGTGGTTATGAGAGATATAATCAAAGCTGGTGGTAATGTAAAAAACACTTTATATGTCGTAGTAAAGACGTTTACCTACTTGTTACCCGTCTTCAAACATTTTTACGTAGTAGTTGTAGTAACAGTATGCTAATTTAACAATATCAGCTTCGAAGTTTTAAAAAAAGTTTAATCTGTTTTTTAAATAAATAATTCTATAAATATTTTTTTAAATTTTTCATAGAGATCTGGGATAAAATATTCAAAATGTTACATTTAGTTCTTTTTATTATTCTACCTAAATAAAAATATTTTTATACCTAGTCAGTGGCGTAGCCACAGAGGGGCCATCGCCTCCTGGCCTGGCGCCCCTTTACTAGTTAAATACCTATAATAAAGCACAGACTACCAAAAAATCATAAAGCCTGTAAATACCGGTTTTAAAAGAAAAAGTTCTTTTTAAATGCGTATTATGTCGTCTCTAGTTTGTCGGCATTCATCAAAGGAGCGGCATACGCCATACGCCGCCACCCAAAAATAATTTAAAAACGTAAATAATATAATATACACTATTGGCAAAACGAACCTGGGGTGCGTGCGAAATTTCTAATGCAACCAAAAGAGAGAGGCACATATTGGCAAAGCCTTCAGTTAAAAAGAGACACCTAACCCCACCCACTGAAAGGAGGGATATGTGTGTAGCGTGGCCGAGCCTTTGCCCGTGAACAGAAACCCATGATACAAAGAAAGAAAGATATGATCGATCGTATTCCCAATTCGGTCCGGTCCGCGCAATGACGTCATGTGGTGCTAACGAGATTTAAAATTACATAGGATTAGCCGTTAGAAATAGAAATTTTACTGCATATTTTGCAATTTTTGATTTGGAAGATTTCAGTGCATATTATTTTAAGTACTTTAAGGATAGAGGTTCATAAATCAGAACGTATTTTATGATGTTCTTGGGTTAAATGTTAAAATTTAGCATATATTTGGTTTCACTAAAAATAATTTTCTGCTTATGCTGACATACATTTTATCTTTTAAATGATTACAATTACTTATTTATTTTTACAAAATCATAAAAAAATAACCTATATTTTTTGGCCCTTCCACCTTAAGCAATAAATTGTTTGAAAAAAAAATAGGTACAAATGTGCAGTCTTAAACATTTTTAGATCAGTTTCGAGCCTTAAATGACCCACATCAATTAATTTGCTTATTAAGATTTTTTTTATGCAATATGTAACGATAATATTTTTGGAGATGTCTGTTTATAAATTTATATTGTTAACATTGGACCAGGGGCGGACTGGAATCATTTGGCCCCGGTGGCTACATGGCCTCTATGGCCCCAACCCTCATTAAGAACATTTTTTGAAAAAAAAAATTGTTGTTTAAATGTTTGGACCAATTGGCCCCCAAAGGCCTTCTGGTCCCGGTGGCGATGGCCACCCGGCCACCCACTCCAATCCGCCACTGCATTTGACTATAATTTGACCAAGGATAAGGATGTAAGAAACTCATTCAGACATTAAAAAAAATATACTAGCACTGATAATTATCATAATAGTATAAGAGGTGTACATTAACAATAATTATTAAAAAATAAGGCACACATATAACAGTTTATTATTTTAAACCAATTTCGTCAAATTAAACTTTTTTATCTCACCTACGAGGAAGAGAACAATTTTTTTAAGCTAAAATTTGAAATATTAAACATTGATTTGTATCATAAATATGTATAGGTATACTTTTGCAGATAATTATAAGAAATAAAAGCTGTCATATTGTCACTTATGCATAACGCCACTGCACAACGCATATTAACAACTAATTGTCACTAACAAACAACAATAATAATCCAAAAAAACACTAAAAACCTCTTTCTGTATAACAAATAATAACAATAGTACATAAAACCAAACGTAGGTTATACGAAGCCCGCCAGAAAATGATCACCACATGACGTAAGCGGCTGACGATTTGGCTCCGCCCACATGCGCAATGTCATATCTCTTCTTTCTTTGTATCATGACAGAAACCGATTCAAATTTATTAGTAACAAAGGAGCTTCGATGGAGCGAGTGTCTGATGTTTTTTGTCGTGCGATATTTTTACGATGTTTTCATTTTTATATAATGTTTTTCGCTGTTGCATTTGACAATACAACAGCGGTATGAAAGTTAATGTTATTTATTAGCCTTTAACCTAAAAACGAAATAAATACTGGTACCTATTCTAAGAAAATAATAATAATCCCAAAAAATTAATACAATAAATAATACCTCCTATAAAATAAAAAATCGCCCAACAACTTCTTGGGTACTCTCAGCTGTTAAATACCACTTAATGATAATAATTTTTTGTTCGCGTGAATACATTATTAATTTAATAACTTAGCAGGAGGAAGGCTTGCTTTATACAAAAAGATATATTCGACGTATCGACTGATCCCGTGGCTGCTTCGACCGCGTGTTCTAAAGAATGAAAGGTGGGGGGTAGGGGATAGCGTGCTCTCTGTTTAACGTGTTAAACGCTACTAATAATCTCCGTCTGATGCGTTTATATCGGCTCCGTAGATTCGAGTTTGCCAATAGTGTATGTTAAAAAAGCATGTTTACACTTGAAAACGGTTAGAGATACTAACTAACCGAAACGTTGTGTTAAGTAACAAAATAAAGACAATGGAAGTCCGACAAGGTAATTTTTTTGATGATTTTTTTGTTAAGAAAGCATGCAATGCATTTTTTTACCCAATGTTGAAATTTTATTGTTTTTTAGCTGAAATTTAAAACACTTTTTGGTTGTTGAAAAAATTTAGTTCTATCGTCATTCACCAATAATTTTAATAAAAGGTTTTTATTTTATGGTGCTTAATATCATGATTACCATGCTTGCCTCATTGTTTAATTAAATTTTGGCTGAATGTGCAATAAAAAAGAACAATATATATATATAGGCGCCCCAAAAGGACTTCACCCAACCCTGGCTACACCACTATTGAATAATTATGATTTTCAAGATTTTGAGTTATAAAACCTTTTAAATGAGAAGGCAGTAATAAGTTATGTTGTATTTTTAAAATAAAAGTACCAATAAAAGAAATATTAAATTTTTGACATTTAACCACTGAAGTTTCTCTAAACATAATATTTAGTTTCGTATATTTATCCACATTTAAAATTCTACGCATCACTTTATTTTGCTAAACTTGCAGTCATTAGTGTCAAACAACAGTCAAATACCACATCATTTGCTATGTATGAAAATGTCGAAGAATATAATATATAAAATTATTTTGTTATAGATTGTTTTTCTCGAAAATAAACGTAAATTTTGACTAATTATTTTAAAATATTTAATCTTTTTTTCAATTTTAGATACAAGAATTTCAATATGTAATTTAAATTTTAATTTAGTCAAACAAATAATAAAACTGAAAATTATTTTGAAAATCTTAACGACTGAAAGGTTTTAAAGGTAATTAAACGTTTATGTTAAAAATAATGATTAAATGTTACTACATTAATAATCGGTCAATTATCGCGTTCATTATGTTAAAGCATGGACGTGTATGTCTGTGGTAATGGTTTTATGATAGGTTGATGAATTCTGAAGAGGCGTAATTAGCGATCGTATAAATTATATTTTTAAATATTAAAATATAGGCATTATCTCTGTAACATTTATAAATACGTTTATATACTAAATTGACCTTACACGCTACTCTTTTTTTTAGGTTCAAAGAGAAGTAGCACGGTTTAAGCAAGAGTTTGCCCGTCAGCAGCGTGACGAGATCCTCGATCTGTCAGAAAGACTATCTGTCAAATCTTTGGAGGCCGCGGCGCTCGAGGAACAACTGGGCAGCGCGACCAGACAACTGGCGCATGCGCAGCAGCATATTCTGCAGCTCGAACGGAACCCCCAGCTCTCACCTATGCAGGTAAGACATTGGGTAAGATAAAACAACATTTTTATTTATTAACCGATTACGTAGGACACATAATAATAAGTTTATTTAAAATTTAATAATATGTATAATAAATATGCTTATATTGTCTTCTATAAACTTATTCTTCAATCCCCTGAAGCTGAGCTTGTTAGGTGCAAATCTTATTTTTTGTTTTAGTATGTAAAATCATAAATATGCATTAAAAAACAAGTTTTAAAGTAAAAATGTTAATTTATAGTATAAACCCAGTTTTTTTAAAGAAATATATTACCTATAATAAAATTATTAATTTATAATTGAAACATGTTTATCAAAAATAATAATAATAAAACATCTTGGTAGATAAGACCTACACGCTAACGTGATATAGTTTAGTCGTTCGTTGAAGACTATTTTGCAATTACGACGAAATTGTAATTAGGTATTCTGGCAATAATAAAGTTATATATGACTTTTTTTATTTAACAGATTGTTGTATAGTGATATATACCAGGTGTTTCTCAAAAGACGTTCACCCCTATAACTTTTTTATATTTGTAAATATTAAAATGAAATTTTAAGATTATGCATAAGAGATGATTTTTTCCGGTCAAACCGGAAGTGCTAACAAATTTAAAATTATGCCAATAAATCATCTCTCATCTCTTATGCATAATCTCAAAATTTCATTTTAATATCTATAAATACAGAAAAGTTATAGGGGTGAACGTCTTTTGAGAAACACCCGATATGTGATAAAACATAAAATCTTAAAGTTCATTTAATATACAGATACGGCTCATTTCTTTAATAGGACACAGTAAAGCAGCAGAGAAAACATAATACATGAACGGTGCACGACTTTTTTTTATGAATACCACTATACCATTAATGTGCAGCCTGATATCAATTTGTAAAAATGTAATACTTTACAGGCAGAGCTAAAGTACTTAATGCTTTGCTTTCAAACTCTTTCCTATACATGTATTTGGGGCTTGCTAAGTCAATTACTTTATACAAGTACTTTGTAATTAAAAAAAAACCTAATCAAACCAGTTGAATGTGCTTTAATTAGTTTTACAGGGCTTGACGTACTTTTGGGAGCTCTTTTAAAGGACTTGATAGTTCCAAAAGGGGTTGGAAACCTTTTAATATGATCAATCACTCTCGTTATTTTCATAACATAATGTTTTATATATGTCGCAGCAACCACGCCACTGCTGCTGGATCCAATCGGACATTTATTTATTTTTTTTTTTATTTTATTTATTTATTTATTTATCCTTAAATACTCTACGGAATAAAATATTCCAATTGGTACATCTAAATATAAGATACAATTACAGCAGAAAAAAACAATACGTAGTACAAAGCAAACAACAGAGTTATTGAGCCAAAACAGATTAAAATAAATTAAAATAGTACAAGTCATTACAGGTTTTTTAGTGAATAAAGACTAATCCTAAACAAATCGCAATCCTGAAAATAAGTATTATAATTCTTCACTAGTCTTGAAATAAAGGCATTTTGTCCGAAGAAAAGTTGCGTCTGCCTCGTGCGCCTTGGTGGAACCAAAAAAAACACAGATTCAAGTAGGGCATTACAGCAAATTGTGCCATTCACAAGCTTATACACATCTTCGATACTTGCCATTTGATGATTATCAATTCATTACTTACTATTCTTGTCACGTTTTGCATTTTCCAATTAAAGAAATAATATTACCTATTATTACGGTTGAGTTCGATTTTGTTTAACAGTAGTTTTTTTTTTAATTTGCTCCACCCGAAAAAAAAAAAAAATTTTTAATTGCAAGAAAAGTCTGGTTGTTTTAAAAAAGGGATCAAATAAACTAATATCATATCTATTTACAGAAAACAGCTAATTAGGTAATACTTACAATCAAGGTAAAAAAACAAAATTCAGTTTGCTCTAAGCTAAGCATGTGCTTCAAGCCCTTGAAATGTTGCTTAATGAAAGAAAACCCGCTTTGGTCACGTCCAATGGGCCTTATGAATTGCTACGAATACGTACAGATGCCATTCGGCTTGGTCAACGCTCCAGCTATATTCAACAGCCTATAAATAAGGCAATATGTAATCCTAAAGACAATCTAGCCCTCGTTTATTTAGATGACGTTATCATTCCATCCGAAACCATTATATTTGACTTAACCTTAACCCTTTCACTGCTCGGTGCTCAAATAAAGTCGCACGCAAAATTACCTATTTTTTTACCGCTTGCGAATATTCTCGTCAAGAGCACTGTAAACTAATTGAGTATGACATTAGACACTATATTATAACCTCCCAGACACAGGTGAAACTAAAAAAAGTTTATAATAGTGTCTAATGTTGTAAAGATAATGGTACGGAACCCTTCGTGAGCGAGTCCGACTCACACTTGGCCGGTTTCTCCGGTTCCGGAATTCACGTTTTGTTCATATTCGCTATCACTTCTGGCTAATATCTCTTCGAGTCGTTTATCTGTACGATATTTCCCAGCCATATTAGGTTATTCTAATACAAAACTTGTCGAAACAATCAAAAACGCGAACTCTACATTATATGTAAACATGCAAAATCAGTGAAATTTCGCGGGAAACATTCACGGCCCCCTTCCTCGGTCCAACCGCCCACCCACCGCCACGCCAATTTGAAACGAGCGGCCTGCAAGCAACGCGTGGAAACTCTGCCAGCGAGATTATTTGTCTAGAGCAGCCTGATCCTATTTTTTATAAGCGAAACTACTATACTCGTCCAGAGCAGTATACGGAGTGGCGAATATATTCGTCCGGAGCAGCGAAAGGGTTAAGAAATGCCACTTCTTCTAAGATCATTTAGGAAGAGCTTCACGCTTGTTTGATCTGCTTCAAGTCCTTTTCGAAAAGTGCTTTGTACTTTTATAAGTAACTGGTAATTGCAAGCCCTTTTGATAAACACATGTAATTTGTGGTTGAGCAAGCCAGCACTCTTAGCAAGAGCTTAGTGCTCAAATCCCTTTCATCGAGTGCTTTGCCCAGCACTGTTTAAAAGTCAGTATCTAATTTAGGTATAGGTATAGCAACTTTACTTGGGCTGAACCCTAGAATTAGAAAATGCTATAGTGTTTTATAAAAAATAAATATTTTATTTTTATTTTAGAAGTTATTAACATTTTCTATTGTTTCAGAACTGATGGTGTGTATCCGTGAGGAGCGCAAAAAACCTACTAGTCTTTAACAAGCCTCAATACGTATACCAGTGAATTAACAATATTTAAGTACAATATTATCGATTTAAAACGTTTCACCGTTGTGTACAGATGATTGCACCCTGTTTGTTTGTTCATAATCACCCTGTTTAACTGTTTGACGAATTAATACTTTTATAAATGTTTTCCCCTTATTATTTATTTGTGTACCTCAGTCACCATTTATAAGCCGGTGTACAAAGTGTATTGGTTAATTTTTTGTAACAGTTTATTTGTTTTTGTGTTGGGTTTATATGGAATGTTTACAAAAGAAAATATATGAGTTATCAAGTTAAAATAGTAGTTTTATTACGCTTTGGTTTTTCTTTTAGTTCTTATACTATACATATAAAAGCTACAATAAAATCAACAAAAAATGGAATTGTAAATACATAGATGGCCAACAATGAGTTTTATTGGTATATTTTAATTGAACCTTGCATCTGTGTTTTCTATGTTTTGCGGGGTAGAGAAATTTTCAATTTTAATAAACTTATTTACATTAAGCGCTAATGACACATTTTTGCATTTTATTCTTTGGTCAATATTCCCTGTTATTCAAGGGCGATCAATTAAGATAGACAAATTATTTCATGAGGACTTTTGAGTCGCGTCGACAACTCATTGTTTGCTAAAAGACGACGCTCAAATAACCGCTGTGTCTGACGGGTATTCTAGAAACATGACCATTTATCGATTTTTATTGAATGCAAGGTGGCGTTAAAACATAACAAAACAACTTTTAAATATAATAAAACAGTCTTATAAAAGTAAGTATTTGCAGGAGAACATATTTTAAAGCTGTAACTTTGTGCTTTGAAGAATTTTATGGTGCGATTCTATAAGCGTTTTTATTCTATAACGACCAAAAGTTATCGAATTTATTTCAAGATTATACAGGGTGATTCATTAAGGGTGGCGACCGGCCATATCTCGGAAACTACTAGGCATAGAAACTTGGAGAAAAAAAAATTATGATTAAAGCGGTCATGAGAAAATTCTGGAAATTACTTTTAAGTTCCTCATTTCGCCGCAAGGGGGCACGATTAAATTTTTTTTTTTAATTCTAAATTTCTCCGAAATTTCCCATATTAAGGTATAACTCTCATTACATCATCGAAAAGCTTAGACAATTCTGCATCATTTTGGTTTAAGGCTCATTGGCGTACCGGCCTTGATAAGAGTGGGGGAAGCTATTGAATGTGCAAACATTAAAATCGCTGTAACTTGTAAATGACTTATCCGATTTTACTAAATTTAAGATTGTTTGGAAGGGAAAGGTAAGTATCTTCAATCGCCGTATCCAATAGTACACGATAGTGTTTAATAAAATTGCTAGAGGGCGCAATTTGTAATAATAACAGTTTTTTCGATTTTATTCCGGAAATTCAAATCATACGGTATACCTATGACATCATAATCGAAAAGTAGATGAAATTTGCAAGAAAAGATGTGAAGACCGCAGTTTGATATCTTTGTTCGTTTCAGAGTTATTGCCAAAAAAAATTTTTTAATACAAATTGCGCCCTCTAGCAATTTTATTAGAAACTATCTTCTACCACTAGATACGACAATTGAAGGTTCTTTCAAACAAGCTTAAATTTAGTAAAATCGGATAAGTCGTTTAGAAGTTACAGCGATTTTAATGTTTACAGTTTCACTTGATAAGAGTGGGAGAAGCTATTGAAAGTGTAAACATTAAAATCGCTGTAACTTCTAAACGACTTATCCGATCTACTAAATTTAAGCTTGTTTGGAAGAACCTTCAATTGTCGTATCTAGTGGTACAAGATAGTTTCTAATAAAATTGCTAGAGGGCGCAATTTGTATTAAAAATTATTGTTTTGGCAATAACTCGAAACGAACAAAGATATCGAACTGCGGTCTTCACATCTTTTCTTGCAAATTTCATCTTCTTTTCGATTAGTATGTCATAGTTATACCGTATGATTTGAATTTCCGGGATAAAATCGAAAAAACTGTTATTATTACAAATTGCGCCCTCTAGCAATTTTATTAAACACTATCGTGTACTATTAGATACGGCGATTGAAGATACTTACCTTTCCCTTCCAAACAAGCTTAAATTTAGTAAAATCGGATAAGTCGTTTACAAGTTACAGCGATTTTAATGTTTGCACATTCAATAGCTTCCCCCACTCTTATCCAGGCCGGTACGCCAATGAGCCTTAAACCAAAATGATGCAGAATTGTCTAAGCTTTTCGATGATGTAATCAGAGGTATACCTTAATATGGGAAATTTCGGAGAAATTTAGAATTAAAAAAAAAATTTAATTGTGCCCCCTTGCGGCGAAATGAGGAACTTAAAAGTAAGAATTTTCTCATGACCGCTTTAATCATACTTTTTTTTTCTCCAAGTTTCTATGCCTAGTAGTTTCCGAGATATAGCCGGTCGCTACCCTTAATGAATCACCCTGTATAATTATATATTATAGGGTGTTACAAATTCGACGCCCACCATTAGGATCTCGAAAACGGTAAGATATACAGCAAAGGGGAAATTGGAGGAAAGTTGCGAAATTTGGACAATACACACACCAGCAAGCCGGCGAATATTTGAAAAAATCCTAGTACTTCCGAGGGTAATCGGAAAAAACCGAAAATTCTCGTTTCGCTTTTTATTTTTCCTAGCTTTATTTACAGAGATACGAAAAATCAACGTTTTATTACTTTTTATTTTCTATAACATGTCGCTATCAAATATTGATTCTGACGTTTCGTCTGTCGGGTACCATCATCGGTATATATTTTTAAACATGAACCTGTTTTTTTTTGCAGTTTCGTAGTTATTGTGTCTAATGAAATAATAATGCAATACTAATTTAAACAAATATCTACGTTTTATCTTTAATAATAACATCTTCAATTTTTATCTTCATAAACGATAGATTAAGTTGAAGCAAAGTTGCGCAACTTGAAGTCGACTAATATGCCTTTGAAAGTTGTCGTTATTTACAAATATGACGTACAACAAGGTTTAAATTTTCATTTCTGATGTTGTGCCGATATTTTGGGTCCGACGTTTCGTCTTCTGGGTGCCATCATCAGGTTTGTTGTTTTGAAGAATAAATAAGCCCTTATATATTTTTTTGCATTTTTATAACCTCGGGTTTGTTCATTTAATTTAAACATGCAAAATTTGTCATCTTTGTAAATAACGGCACAAAAACACAATCGTTAATTTTCAGTTTTTTACGAACATCTTCGGAAGTACTACTAGGCATTTTCTATTTTCTAAAAGTCAGGTTAGTCAACTTCGAATTGTGCAACTCTGCCGCTATTTAATATCAGATATTATAATATCACCATTATCGAAGATAAAATTTGAAGATTTTATTACTGGGGTCGAAACGTTTATATTTGATTAAAATGGTATTGCATTATTATTTAATTAGATACAAGGTCTACAAAAATACATGTCCGTATTTAAAAATACATATCTACATAATGATGGTACCCGAAAAACGAAACGTCGGAAATAATATCTGATGTGCGGCATGTTATAGAAGCTAATGTAAAAGTCAAACTAATTTTTCGTCATCGCTGTAAATAACAAAAATCTGGGAAAAAATAAAACCCAAACAAAAAATTCCGTTTTTTTTCCTAATATCTGCGGAAGAATTCGGAATTTTCTAAATATTTCGACAGCTTGTTAGTCACGTCCAAATTGACCGATCAAATATTTTCATTAATAATCTCCACTGAGCTTGATTTATAAATCCGGAAATTTTTCCTCAGTCGCGAATCTTTAAAGAAAATTATATGTATAAAGTAAAATATTAAGTAGGGTCCAAAATTCCAAAACATTTGAAATAAACATAGCGATCCATGAATAAGAAAAAAATGACGTTAGTTGTTTCCTTAGCAACGGACTGTCATCGCGTCAGTGTAATAATTATTCTGATTGAGATTAAAATTTTTTATTGTTTTTTAAAATTTCTCGTTTTGGTAAAGAAAGTAAAGATATTATTAGGAAAGACGTTCAAAATCTTTTCTTCCTGCTCCTCAAATGTACAATGATTATTTTTAAACCATGTGTATTCTTATGTCCATAAAGTTGTTTTAAGTTGAGTGTCCCTTTTATCGTCATAAAGTTACAGAATCGCACCATTAGCTGCCAATTAAAGGAGTATATTTCTGGACTATGATACAAATATGGCTGGGGTAAAAAGTATATAATATAAAATTACCTAAATAACTAAAAAAAAAATATAGATTCCTGTTCATACTGCAAGGAAGTGTTGACAAAATTATACGAAATAATATGCTGCTTATTGCTCTAAAAAACATTTATGAGAATCCTGCAAGACTAACTCTAAGTATGTATACAGAAGTAATAAAATCTTTGGCCGTTTAAAATCAATAAAAAGTAAAAATATCAAAAAATAATTTCATTTATAAATTTAGCTAAAAGGTTAAAGTTACAACTTAAATATTTAGCTACTAGTATAATATGTTGCCGAGTTACTTCATGGAAAAAATTCCAGTAGAGTTCTAAATTCATAATCTTCCTGTAGAATGGTTTAAAAATTGCTGAATTTTTTGGTAACAAAAGGAAACAAATCGAAAAGTCAATGGAACCGTTTTTAAAGCGTGTGTTTTTTAAACAAGTTATCTCCTCCTGAAGCTTATGTTAATGTGTGCATTATATTTTTGGATCAAATGTTTCCCAACAATTACCAACACATTTCTTACAGCAAAATCCTGAATTGTACAGGACCAATGGTAAAATCACGACAAATATTTTAATATGCTGCCTATAATACTTGAACTAATTTTGAAAATATTGAGTTTCTAAAGCGCAACAAGTTATTCAAACTGTTATTGCTATTAAATAAAATATTCGAAAAATTACCTATTAATTTTTAACAAGATGTAAGGTTACAAGATGATAATAAATGGCTTGTCCAAAAAATGATTATATCTGTCTGTTACGTCAAAAACGTCAATACTTGAAACCTCCTACTTAAAAAAGTGCATAAATAAACGATTTTTTAAAACTCTATTCTTGAAATAACATTTTCTAACTTGATTTTCATTCGTTTATTGTGTTTTATTTGGCACCTATAGCTTTAATAAATTTAATATAAATGTTATAACCAAAGCATTTTTAAAGTATAGACCCAATTATTTACATTTTACAGTTCCTTATCCTTATCATTCCGTCCGTTTCCTCCAAAATATACTAATTTGGCAATTCCAATAGCTCTATGACTTTTATAAGAGAGTAATCCAAGCTAATTTTAGCAACGACATTATTATGTATTAAAGATGATATTTTAGAAAATTGAGATTCAAATTTTGTTACTAGTATGATTTTTCTAGATTTGGCCAAGGCTTTTGATTCTTTAAATCTTGAATTACTACTTACTTGCAAAACTTAAATATATTGGACTTGTGAATGGTTTGCAAATTATTTATCAAATATATCTCAAATTATAAGAATTTCAAACGAATTTATTTATGATGTTTTAAATTCATCGAAGGTATTAAAAGGAGTTCCTCAAGGATCCATAAAATATGGTAATCCATTAGCTTTTGCCGATGATAAACAAATGTATCACAAAATAAAAAATGATAATTTTCTGCATTGGATTTCATTGATAAATGAGGATCTTTCTAATGTTTCCAAAGCAATAAAGGATGATGGCTTAAAACTTAATGAAAATAAAACAAGTTAACTTTTAATCGGTCCAAAATCAATTCATTCAAAAATAGTAATCAACTCACTAGGAAATTAAACCAACCCTTTGTTATATAATAGTCAACACTGATTTAAAAAATGTTCTTAATAATTATGCAATGCCGTTGGTAACATCCGCTAGAAATTTTAAGTTAGTGGCTATTTTGGGTGATTTTTTGTGAAAAATCTTGTTCAGTAATAAACAATAATACATGCCTGTGTAGCGTGCAGAAAAGTGGACCAAATGAATAAGAATTGATCTGTTCATTGTCGATAACATTTCAAACAATAACGGTTCAGCTTTTCAGGCGTTTTATGACTGAAAAATTGGTTCTAGAGTTTTAAAGGTAAGGGCTAAACTAGACATGTTATTTAGAGGATCGTATTTGGACTAATACTTTTTTTTATCATCGATTTGTTTAACTTTAGCTTATATTAAGTAATTAAATAAATTAATGTAACGGCGGTCGCACTCTCATTTTGCCAAACGTCGTTATTTAACGACGTGATTTCAAAAAGTTTACTTTTTGAATTTGGAGGTTTCAAGTATCGTTCCCCAGGTCGGAATGGTAATTTGAATACCTTAACACACCTATTATAAGTAATTCGAATTAGAAATTATAATAGCAGGTGCGGAAACTTTAAAATTGACGTAGACTGATGGTAACTTTGACATCGCATCTTGTAACCCGAAAATATTAGGAATGTAATATTAATATACCTAATTAAATATTGTGTTACTGATGCTTGCTTCAAAAAATACTATTAAATAAACACATATATTAAGTTAAAAATTATTTACCTATGGAATAACATCAAACCAGGGTATTTTTATTCTGGTGATCAAAGAAGTCCCTATTACAAGATAAAATATTACATGTCTATTGTATTATAATATGAAACCAACACGAGCAAAATAATAATTAAGTGGTATCAAAGACCTTTCAATGTATAGATTTTTACCAGATCCTTCATCATTCCGTCCTTTTCTTCCATTTCATTGCGCCACAGCCAGATTTACATATTTATCGCGAATACCTTGGCCAATCAAGGAATATGCATGCTTATTTGGCAATTCCAATAGTTCTAGCAACTGCTTTAATAAAATTATAATCAGCAATTATTTCCCTCATACTCATAATAAAATTATTTATCAATAATTATTCTACTACTTTGCAAAACGCCAATAATAGCTCTAGCAACTTGCATTTTATTTAACGAGATTATTCGAGAGTCAAAATGAATGGAATTGACGGCAGGTAGTTGTTGTGACGTTGCTGGATTAGTCCAAAGCAATTTACGATATTTAGTGGCTATTTTGGGCGATTTTTGTGAAAAATCTTGTTTAGTAATAAACAATCATGATGCATGCAATAAAGTAGACCAAATAAATACGTTTTTATCTTTTCATGCGTTTTATGAATGAAACATTGGGTGTGGACTAGAGTTTATAAGATCTTTGGGTGGTATAGTGATAATGAAAAAATAGGAAAAATTAGAAAATGCAATAACACAAAAATTCAACCAAGGAAAATAATTGAGTTGCTTAATTTAATTTACTATTTTCAACACGAACTAGAACGGACCAGACACCAGAATAAAATACCCTTGATACCGAAAAAAAAACTTACCCTAACAACAATTATGTTTACCTTACCAACTACTTTGTTTAAGATCACAATATTATACTTAATCTTAGGAAAGCTAGTCTTGAGCTAAACTGGACTTTTCTACCTAAAGGCCCTAATGCTTATATGCTGCCAATTACCCTAAAATAGACAAAACAATTTCTATTAGTAGTCGGAAAATGTAAAAACAATTTATTGGTAGCGCCACGAACGATCAACTAAGATAGACACTAAGACAAATCATTTCATTCTTAACTCACTGTTTATCAGACACATTCTATCGTATGACGTGTCTATGAACACTTTACTTGTAAAATAAAAATCCTGACAATAAATCAGGTACTTTATATACTATTGAACAAATGAAACATTTCTTTTTTGTATTAAGCGTAATTTTATTACTATTGGGCTACAGGGCTTAGGTTTCGTCAAATTATGTCCAGGAGACAAGAAACATATTAATAAATATTTGAAAATTTGTACAAATGTTTCATGTGTTAAAATACGGCGTACAACCGACTCTTTTCATTTATATACCATTTACCAGCTAGGAATGTAATGGCTGCCGTTGTCATATGTCATGCGTATTTTATACCTTTGATTTAAATGTCAGAAAACACTTCGTTGACACAGACAATTGCATTGAAGAGAGATGGATATATAAATGTGTATATTTTTACATGTACACGACAAATATACATGTTACCCGTCAGCTGATAAACAAAGCACGATGCCCAAAAACTGCTACGTTGCAGGATAGCCGAGCAAGTCGAGAAGCCGGGTCAATTTGTTTAACACGTTCGCTGCCAGCAACGCATAGGTGGCGTTGATCGCATCATCATCGTGTGTGCCGTGAACGTCACTGATGCGTTCCCCTTCCACGCAAAATATAATTTGGCTTCACCGATGTGAATACCGAATTTATGGTGGCAGCGAACGTGTTAAGTGAATAAAAACGCAGTCTTTGCTGTACCGTCATTCGTATTGTACCGATAATCAATAAAGATTAAAAAAAGTATTGTTTTGGGGTAGTTTTTATACAGAAAAAGTCATAAAAGTTATTATCAGAAGTGGGATTCGCTTTTGGCCAGTGCCCTATTTGTTTCCAGTTCAAAAAGTGACTTTTGTACAAGTAAAATCTAGAAAATGGCTGAAGAAGGAGAAATCATTAGTGACAGTAAAAACAGTGACTTAAGTGAGAGGGAAGCTTTACCTCCAAGTGTCAACCGTCCAAGGGCTTAGTGGCAAGAAATACTCATCAACTTAGTAGCAGCTCAGCAGCAATAAATTGCCCTTTTGTCAAGTCAAACAAAGAGTGTGACGTCACCGTCGCAGCCAACGCCTAGTGACGGAGAAATGGAGACCTCAAGTGCGCAAGTACATTCTTTTTAGACAACGATTAAGAGGTACTATATGGAAAATAGATGAAACAGAAATAAACACACATATATAGAGATCAAAAATGTTTCTTACCGCTATGCCTATATCCCAACCAGCTCCTGCCAGATTATCGGGAGAGATTCCCAGTCTCCTTACGACTACGCCACTGTCAGTCACGGCCCAAACTTCCGTTTTGCAAACGCTTACGTGTTTAAAGCCTTTTGTATGAGGTGCCGAATCTACAAATAAGGTGTATTGTTATACATAATAATAAGCAAAAGAAAGGCATATTTAGTAGCGAGGACATACAGCGGTCACAGTCTTAGATGCTACAACTAGTAAAACGTTGGGTTCTTACTTAAAATAGGTGGATCGGCCACGATATTCTGCCAATGGGTACCCTCTGGAAAGGTAGCGGTTACTTCTTTTCTTACGTTTAGTCTACCCAAAGCATCTACAGCCCATATTCCGGCTGAATTAACTGATATTTGTTTTAATTGTGCTCCTGATGGGGGTTCTACACATATCCATCTGAAATTTTATACAACTGTAACAATCGTTACAAGAAAAGAAAATTCTTAAAATATCAGGATTGAAAATGTAAATAAAATATTACCGCTCGCCATCCAGCTTATCTTCTTTAATGCCCACTCTAAAATATGCACAGCCCTTTTTTCCAGTGGCCCAAACCTGGTTATAAGGCCCGCAACTTATGCTACCTAAAGGCTGGTCCGTGGTTATATGCTCCCAAATATGACCCTAAAAATAAATATTAGTAATTTTTTCTTTACAGCAAGTTTAATGAATAGTAACCATTTTAAATTATCAATCCTAATAATTCCATCGATCTGGACGAATATGTCAAATTTTACTAGACATTTTACTTTTTATTAGTCTAAACATGAGGGGTATGGTGGTATAGATTCAAAGTGTACAATCTCCATCTTTCATTAAAAATGAGATATATGTCGTTTTACATAGTAATTGTAGCCCTGAATCGAAATAACTATGTCAAAACGGGCACGCTCCAACGGATTTTGATGGCAGAAAATTGGGATTAAACTCAAAATGTACAAGCTCCATTGACGTTTAAGTTTCGAACCATACAATCTCCTGCTTAATTTTAAAAATCAAAGTGTACAATCTCCAATGGGTTGTTTTGCTGTTAGTTTCGAATTATTTCAAAGCGTGCAAAATCCTGCAAAGACTTGTTGATAATAATTCGCGCCAAAGCCATTCCGAGTTTACTTTTTGAGGTTAGTTGCATGTGATGCGTGAAGCATTAAACAGTGGTTGTTTGTTGTTTACTATTTTTTTGTATATTTCTTAAAATAATAATGGAAATGAACGTAACTCCGGTAACCGGTAACACAGCAAGAAAAAGACAACGTATTACCGGCGTCGTGGAAAAGATCCCAGCAAAAAAATTGAAGAATAATGTGGACACAAAAGTGGTGCCCTTCAATGTACCTTACTAACAATGGGCGAAATAAGACTGTTTCATTCAAAATTTTATGAAAAATGATAAATTATTTTCAAAGTGGGCAAACTCCATATTTGCTATTTTCAAAATGGACAACAATAACTTTAATATTTTTTAAAAATGTTAAGGAAAAAAAATTGGGTTTTTAGTCTAAGATGTGCCATAAATACAATTAAAAAGAAAAACTATCGTAATTGTTTGTATTTAAGGTGGGAGTATCAACATGCTTGCCAACCTATAACCTATTTCGCGTAGATTTATTTATGTTTTCTAGCTTTTATACAAAATTTAAAGAAAATCAGTTTCGACTTGATAATCTATAGGTAATAATTGACATATTTAATAAATATCAAGGAAGTTCATAACTTATTTTAGGAGAATTGTATAGCGAAAAATATCGGGTAAGATTTTTTTTAACATTATTACGTCATTGTTACTCATTGTTCTTTCACTATAGAATGCTCCCAAAATTAGCAATGAAATAAATTGATATTTTTGTAATATATCAGATATTTCCTAAGTAATGTGCCGACGATACTGATTTTATTTAAATGTTTAGTTTAAAAAATAATAAACTTGAAAAAACAAAGCGAAATAGGTTATAGGTTGGCAATAAATTGAGCGACGTTGAGAATTCAACCTTAATGAATTATAAGTTTTTTTTTTGTCTACTGATAATTTAGGAAACTTGGAGATTATACACTTTAAATCTATACCCCTCACATGTTTTACAGTATTCCACAAAAAATACCAATAATTAACTGGTATTACATGGAAAATAATTCTCAGGGAGTATTCGATATGTCGTCTGCGATGTTTCCTGACAGACAAATCCCAAGCAAAACAACAGACCTGAATATTGTTCATATTTTCGAAAGTAAAGGTACTTTAATTAATAATTGCAACTTCATAGAGCAGTGGTCGCCAACTCGTCGTACGCGACCTATCGGTAGCTCGCAAGGCAATTCGGGTAGCTCACAACATATTTATACAAAGGTGTAAAAATCAAAGCTTCCGTTACTAACGAATATAACAAACTGTACAATATTTAATTTAGGTTGGCTTACATTGCCTACGACTAGGTAGAGCTCATTGTTTATTCCAAAATTATCAAAGTAGCTCAACACATTGAAAAGGTTGGCGACCACTGCCTTAGAGCAATATAATGATGTACTCATTGGTAGAGCAAGAAACTTAATGCAAATTTAAAAGAAAATAATGGAATAGCACCAGATTCGTTGGCAAAACTGTAGTGACTGTCACTCTACGGTACTGCTCTGATGACCCAAGTATAAATATCATCCGTCTTTGCGAGGTGATCATTTGTTTTAAAGTTACGAAATGTAAATAATGATAGGGAATTCTCAAGCAATGTTTGTTTTACCGACGAATGCATGTTTACATTAAACACCGAACCAAACATTGTGAATATTGGAGTACAGAAAATGAACACAGATTTGTACAAACAAATACTCAATACCCACAAAAGGTAACTGTTTGGGAGGGCATATTTGGATATATGTTTTCATGAAGACTATGCTCAAATTCATAATAACATTAACCACGGCCTAAATATAATATGTAAATGGCTTGAAATTAATAAATTATCATTAAATTTTAATAAATCATCTTTTATGTTTATAAGTAAATCAAAATTAAAAATAATAATATTTCTTCACTGTCCATTTAATTAAATATACTAATACAATTAAATTTTTGATTGATTGTATTGATGAAAATTTAAGTTGGAAAAAACATATTGAATATTTAAGAAGTTACATCTCACCAATTGGCACTTTATTTAAAGCTAAAAATTATATATCGTTAAAATATTTAAAAATATATATTATTCTTTGGTTTGTTCAAAATTACAGTATATGATTTCAATTTGGGAAGCAGCGAATTTAACTACAATTCAGCCATTAAAAAAACTACAAAACAAAATAATTAAATGCATACTTATAAACTTCCTTTTTTAGAACCAACTATAAATTTGTATGAACCAAATGGATACTTAAATTTAGAAAAGCTTTATAAATTAAAACTATGAATTCTAATACAGTCTATTATTATTAAAGAAAAACAATCGAATATAATATTTCCTTCAACCAACATTATTCACATCACGAGAAAAAATCACCATATTTAAACACCAATGGTAAAGAGTACTTTTGGCCAAAAATCAATATTATATAAAGGAATAACAATTTACAACAGTTTGCCGAAAAAAATTAAAGAAATATGAAAATTAAAAAAACACTAAAAAAATATTTTTTAAAACGTATTATATGAATATTTTTTTTTTGTAAATGGTTATTATATATATATATATATATATATTTTTTTTTTTAATAATTTCGATGGAGTTATTAATAGTTACTAAACATGGTTTTTATTATTTGTGAATTTATATATTGTATATTTGGTGTTATATTCTCTGTAATAAACTTTTTTAAGTTGGTTGAGAATAATAAATAAAATAAACCTGAAAAAACTTGAAACATCGGATTATTGCAGTCTTCTTGGTGGAGCAAAATACAATTTTTTGGAAGTGTTATAAAGTCAAGTTGGACCTGCATTAGCAGTTGCTACTAAAAATGAAAGTATTCGATTTTAAATGGATTGGTTGTCCTGCGCAGGAGGACGAAGGGGATATGTCCAAAACGTTTTCCATGGACGCAATAGGATTAAATTACACCCTAAATATGCCAGCTAGGTCTCCTGATCTTTTGCAAACGACTTTTTCCTGTGGGTGCACATTACAATTTATAACGATGTGCTGTATCAAAATTTGGAAGAACTAAATATTGCAGTTTCACAGTATATTATTTAGACCAAAAATATCTCATTTTTTTGGTAAAAACTGCAAACAGATTTTCACAAACTGTTGCTGTTTTACTATTTAATCGACGGGATAAGAAAGCTCATTTAAAGAAAATTCTTTTTACCATTGGATTTGCTCTAGAAGTTCCAACTCTAAACATAGCTTGTCCCCCTGAAGCCAGTGCCCACACGGAGATGTTAGTGTTTGGGTCATCATTTACAGGCTCCAATGACACATCTAATAGTTTCGTATGTCCTAGTTCTTGCCATGGGCCCGTTGTTGAAATGGCACATCTTCTATACCACCTACAATACAATTCCGTGTACACACAGTGTTTATTTCATTAAAGTTAAGGCAGGCAGATGAATTGTAATACAAAATTCCACTTTTCAGAAATTAAGATTACTTGCCGAGAAAAATTATATTTATTAAGGTCAGGAGGTATATACAGCGTTATGATAAAGAAAAACGGATCAGCCTTGTATATAGAATACCGCCTACCTAATTAAGAATCGATGGGACGCGTCAAATTAATTTTTTAATTAAACATATTGCATATTTTGACATTCTACAATCAATCCTAGACATTTTTCATAAATCATGCCCTATACCTATCTTCAACAGTTTACGAAATATTAACTTTTAAAACAAACGAAAACTTATGAAAATGTTGAAAATATCCCTCATACGAATTACACTAGAAAGTTCCAATGACAACCGGTCAAATTTACAATCGGAAATTGATCTGTCACTGAATGATAAACAGATTGATAATCAATAAAGCACTTCTTGCAAATTTTTCAGAATTTTTCAGCATTTCTTTGCTGATTACACAAGAGGTTTTAGGACTCGGAGGGGTCAAGATAGGTATAAGGCATAATTTATAAAAAATGTCCAGATTTGATTGTAGAATGTAAAAATATACAATAAGGCTTCATTAAAAAATTAAAGTTTATACACGTAGCATTTTTATGATCTACCCTGTATATTTTTTTGTCTAAAAAAAAAATACATTTCAATTTGACGGGTCCAAGCGATTCTTGATTAATTGGGCGGTATTCAATATAAAAGGCTGAACCGTTTCGTTATCATAACGCAATATACTATTGATCAACATTGGGCCTGTTCGACCTCAATAATCCCGAAAATTAGGTTAAAAAATACACTTTACCAACCTTCTCCGTCTTACTAAATCAGTAAATTGTTTATTGGCATGGTAGGTAGCGGGAAAATCCACGGCATATTGCCATCCTTCCTTGTCGACGCCGCCCGGCACGTGAAAGTCGACCATCCAATCGGACACCCACTGCCATTTAATTGACAGAAGTTTGACTTGATCCTTTAGACGTTTTTGACGGCCGGACGCATCGCTCCACATGTGCCTGTCAGTTGGCAAGCCTAACATTATGAAATAAAAATTATTAATCTCTATGATGCCATCATCATTTGAATTTTGCACTTTATTTACGTGCAGGGCATTCGAGACGATGGCGGCTTTACCTTTGATTTCGCAGGTTTTTTTTTGCCCTATAGATAGTAAATAATCATACAGGGTGATTTACGTTGCGTGGCCTATTAGAAGATTACGGAAACTACCATGCGAGCAAAAATTATTTGCATCAAAGAGGGCTTGGATTAAAAAACGTAGGTCACAATGATATGGGGACGATATATCTAACCAAATCGAGGTTAAAATTTTGTCAAATTCATATTATGACATGATATGCCAAACTAATGGATATGCCAAACTAATGAGTAATAAAATAAGTTGTTTACAAAATTAACAAAGTATGAATATACAGAAAGAGAAAGAAAAATAATTACATAAATTGCTGAAATTGGCCACCGCCATGCTCCAAGCATAAATTCACACGTCTCTTCATATTTTCGAAAGTGTTGATCAGCATCTCTGGAGAAATGTTACCATATTCTTGGATAATCCTTTCTTGTAATTGTTCTAAATTTGCAACTGGTGTTTTAAAAATAGTGTTCTTTAAATGAGGAAAAACGAAGTAATCCATAACCGCTAAACAAGGTGATCTAGGTGGGAATTCAATGTCTGATCGAAAACTGGTCAATCTGTCGTCGAAAAAATTGCGTAAGTGGTAGTTAATAGATTCGGCGGCTGTATGGGCGGTTGCACCGTCCTGTTGAAAATATCCAAAACGTAATTCGTCGTCAAGTAATTGCGCTCCACAAATGGATTTAAAATATTGCCTCTATACCGCTGTGCTGTAACTGTGTCATGGAAAAAATAGGACCAACAATTCTTCTTCGGGAAACAGCTAACCAGACACCAATTTCTTTAGGGTGCAATGTGGACTCTACAAAAAGATGGGGATTTGGAATACTTGCACTTTATAAGGAAATACATTTAGCTGCTTCTTAAGAATAGTCCTGCATGTTCAATAAGATCTTCCCACTTCTTGGGACAGGCGTATTATACAATTTGTTGGCGTATTTTGCATTATTTCACGAAAGTTCTTCTGTTCTTACAGATTGTCTTCCTGCTCCTTTTTTGTGTTGTATAGAACCTGTTTCCCTAAACACAGCCACGGCTCTTTTCAGGCAATGATAAAAATCCCCACAAAAAAAGCAACGTTAGGAAAATGTTCGTGAAAATCGTCCATGCACAAACCAGGATTGTATTGCCACTCACCATTTACTCTAACCCCGTTTCGAAAATACGCTTTAACCATGAATGTTTTGTGCTGTTCCGTAAAGCCCATTGTGTGAATTGTTCAAGAAATTGGAAAAATTAGCGATGAATCAAATTACTTGTAACGACTGTCAAAGATGACGGGATAACTGATTGATTGTTAATTCAGGTAGTTACTGACACCCAACAGGTATTAAGCTCTACGGCTTAGATGCAAGGCCCTCTTTGATGCAAATTTTTTATACAGGTTTTTTTTTTAATTGTGCCAATCTATTCATAGAGATAAACGTGCATAAGTCAAACACTCTGTGTTTTATCTTACTAACTTGTAGAGAATCAAATTGCACATTTATCTATATAGCTAGATTGGAACAATTTAAAAAACCCCTTGTATGAGAAACGTAAAACCTAGGTTATGGAATCTAAAGATCTATATTTTAGTCAAAAGCTGTCAAAAAAAACACGTAACTATGTCATATATTAAAAGAATAAATTTTCGGTGCATAGTTTGAGAAGCAACACTAAAATATTTTAAACCTATTTTCAAATTAATACAATACCGTTTTTAAATTTAAAAACTACCTAAAAGCTTTGGCTAAAATTAATTTTAGGCTTTTTCCTACAATTTTGTTACAATCTGTCAGTTTACCTAGGTTTTAAGTACATCATCCGAAAATGCTAAAATATACAGGGTATTCTATTTGAAATAACAAAGTTGCCCATAACTTGTGCATAACGTTTCCAAGATTTTCTAATAGGCCACTTAACGTGAATCACCCTATAATTTGGCGTATGTATAGGGGTATATATAGGCTATAGTACGTCATCGTTTCCGGAAAAAGGTAAAAAGTTAGGATTATTTTCCAGTGTCAATATTAAGCTAGATTCAGTGATTCCCAAAGTGGTCCAGGTGGACCCCCAGGGGTCCACGGGAGACTCGACGGGGGTCTAAGTTGGCGTGACAAAAAAATGGGGGTTCACAATTTGTAAGCGGGGGTCCACGAAAATTTATCTCGTTCAACATTTAATTGCCCTGCATGATGACTTCAAAATCGGATTTGAAGATATATTCTGACGATGGAAATACCACCATGGATCATAAATCCATTGGATGAAACGAAAGTGGAGGGTGTGATATTAAAAGAGGAACTACTTGAGCTTAGCACGAATGAGGAGCTGAAGGAGAAATTTAAAAGGGGGTATCAAACATTTTGGCTGCAGGCAGAAATACCCGAAAAATATCCTGGACTGTTGGGAATTGCGAGAAAACTTTTGATAGCGTCTCCCTCGTCATATCTTGTCAAAAAAAGTTTTAGTGTCGTTACAAAAGTTTAAAAAAAGGAGCAGATTGAATATCGCGGAACGGGAAGATATGCGGTTATTTCTAACAAAACTGAGGCCAAATATTGATAATTTGCTGTCAATCCATCAAGTACGTCCCTCCCATTAAAACTATGACTATTTGGTGATTGTCATTATAGAAGTTACGTTACGTTATTTATGTTTAATTTTAATTATATTACGACTGTTATCATATTACAATGTAATGTAAATCTTACAATTACTTATTTTTCATTTAATTTTTACCACGCCGGGAGTTTCCTAAATAAAATAAGTTAGAATTGATTGGTTTCTTGTGCTGTGAGAGTAGATGCCAAAAAAGTAATGTTGGATGTCATCACTTTTTTGATTGGCCAACTTTTTTTTTGACATCCACTCACAGCACAATCAATCAATTAATTGACCAATCAATTTTCACTTTTTTTTCGAAAACTGTTAATTCATGGTTGGAACTTAGCCGCAAAGCAAATTTCCATAGTTAGATCTAATTTTCACATTTTTTGTCGAGTTTTGGGAATATCGTAGAAAAGTAGCTGCAGGGGTCCACCGGAATCAGGAAATTTCTTTAAGTGGTCTATGAGAAATAAAAGTTTGGGAACCTCTGAGCTAGATAGAGACATTTATTTCACCTGGATAAATTTAATACCTGACGATGTATATCCCGTCACAGGATTCCACCTTTGATTTTCATACACTCTGTAATCTTGCGAATCTGTCATTGGGTGAACGATTTGACTGTCTAGAGTGCCCAAAAATCCACCGCCCCAACCGCCACTATATACCCAAGCTGTGTGATCATATCCTGAAAATATAAGAAAATAGTCAAAAATAAAAATAAAAATTCCTTGAAAGTTCTATAAACGTTCTTTTAGACGGTGTTAAAAGTACAAAAGTAACAATTTTCTCACCTATTCCCCAGGTTACTCCAGCGTTACAAGTTTCTACTCTACGTAAATGTCCTCCCAACTGACGCCAATGAAGTTCCAGTGGATCCACTACAATAACAGGACTTTTTATAACCAGTCTAAATGGTTGCATTTTACCCCAAAGATGCAGAATACATGCCGAACGAACTGGGAGTCGGTGCCTAAAACGAGTTTGTAAATTATATTTTCTAAATAAGGTCTTAATAGTATATTATATGGTTTTAACAATGACAAAAATAACAAATAACAATTTTTTATATAATATTGTATTTTATTTTTCTGACACAGACAAAAAGGTGATTATATCGTTTCAACAATGGGCGCGGAAGTTCGTAAGTGTAGTTAGTAAATTTCGTGCGTGTTGAAAACATGATATACTGTCTTGTATTATTGTTTTGTTATAATATTAACACAAAACGTAAAAAATATTAAATTTTATTATTATTTTCACAATAAGCTAACATTCTTTTATTATCCTAATGTCAAAATTGTCATATTTAATTTTCTTATTTCACTTGCTACCATTAGAGAACTGTAATGTTAAATTTTTGATTAGTTGCCAGCCGACATATTTTCTTGAAACCGGTATTATGTGCCGCAATAGCACTGGTAAAATCTCAATAGTTACAAATTGGGTGAATTTAAGCTCAAATAAAACGCAGTACCTGCAGATGTTAAACAAAACGTTGATAGCAACCAAAAATGCTGCCTACTGTCCCTAGATTTATGTAAATCATTTGATACAGGCTATCACAACATTTTACTTAAATACCTATACAATATTGGAATTCGGGGAAATATTTATTTATTGTTAAAGAATTACTTAAGTAATAGAAAACAGTTTGTTCAAATGGAAAATGTTAAAGTTTTTTTTTTAATCTACAATAATTCTATAGCAAAATTATATTTATCTTAAATCTTTCAATAATCATAAAATTAAATATACTAAAACAATTAAATTTTTAGGTTTATATATTGACGGAAATTTAAATTGGAAAAAACATATTGAAGATTCAGAAGTTCTCACCAATAATTGGCATTTTGTTTAAAGCTAAAAATTAGATATCATTAAAATATTTAAAAAATATATATTATTCTTTGGTTTATTATTCAAAATTACAGTATGTGATTTCAATTTGGGGATCAGCGAATTTACCTACAATTCAGCCATTAAAAAAACTACAAAACAAAATAATTAAATGCCTACATAAACTTCCTTTTTTAGAACCAACTATGAATTTGTATGAACCTACTATCAGGCGTATACTGACATTATCGAACGAGTTCAAAATAAGTTTTTACGAGCGGCAGCCTTTAAGATGGGGTTAATTTTCTGAACTACCATAGGGCAGATATTATGCAGCGTATCAATTTGGTTACATTGGAACAAAGAATAATGTTTTTGGATGTATGTTTGTGTTTAAAGTGTTAACTGGCTTGTGTGACTGCGATGGTTTGCTCTCGAGAATTGGTTTGAACGAACCTAAGAAATTATACCCTTTTCAATTTGGGTTTTCATAGAACTAACTATGGCTTAAATACACCTTTGGATAGAACTCTGCGTACTCTTAACGATATGAGCGGGCATATGGATTTTTTTAATCTCTCGCTGGAAGCTTTTAAACGTAAAAGTATGGTTTTTATCAAGGGACTGTAAAACTGCATTTGCGGATGCTGTGATTAACTAGGGCTGCGCTAAGTATTATTTATTGAAATGATTATATTTTTTTTTCTTTTTAAATTAAGTAGTATGTTTAATAGAAATACAAAAATTGTAAATGGGGTATCCCGTATGTTTAATAAATAAAAAACATTTTCACGCGGTTTCATTGTGAAACTCGTGAGGAACCTGTTGGACCTTTGCTTGACATCTTGTCGGCTTAAGATATCTTGCTGAGTCGTCGCTGCAAAATCTCACCCAAAGCATCGTTTGTCAGACCTGCACGATCTGCACATATAAAAGCATTTTAAATTAAAAGAAAAAGTCTTACCTAAAACTTGTAAACTTCTCATCATTAACAAATAGATTAAAAGCATCGTCGGTACTTTCTATCCGCAAATTAAACTCCTGCCCTCTGACAAACGGATTATCGCCGTCTGTCTCCTCCCTATCCCATTTTCCTTCTTGCATCGAATTTCTTATGATGTAGTTTTCGGAAAATCTGGGATTTATATGGAGACAGATATTTTCCAGTTCAGTAAATGCCTTGTGTTTAGTTTTGTAGCCCATCGGAGCCTCCAAGTTTATACCTAGGCGTTCTGCGTCATCTCCAACACATCTTAAAGAAATCATAAAAAAATGCCGTCAGGGTACATATATCATTTTTAAGTAAGGAACAATTTTAGGACCATTATTTTTTAATATTTATATTAACGACTTATTTAGTATAAATTGCGATGGACAAATTTATAGTTTTGCAGATTATACTACAATTTTTTATACCGATACAAATTGGGACAACTTAAATAATAAAATTAAAAAAAGATTTTAAAATTATAAAAAATTGGTTTGATAACAATTTGTTACCAATTAATTTAAATAAAACAAATTATATTCCTTTTATTTTAAACCTAAATAACCTACCACAAAATATGAATAGTATTCAAATAAATGAAGACATTCAAATTTTTAATGTTAATAAAATAAAATATTTAGGAATTATTTTTGATAGAAATTAAATTGGAATTTTCACTTAGAATACTTAATTAAAAAAATAAAGAAGTTTAGGTACTACCGTTGCCTACGTTAGATCACTACCGATTTTTAAAAACATTAAAAAAAATTTAAATGTAATTTTAAAATGGAAATATTATATTACGCGTTAGTTCAAACTCATTTAAATTACGGAATTTTAGGTTGGGAAGAAATAAATAGAACTTTAGTTAAAAAATTAGAAATACTACAAAAAAGGTTTCTAAAAATTATATTCAATAAAGATTATCTTTATCCTTCAAAAGAATTATATTCAGAAACAAAAAAGTTGAACATAAGACTTTACATTTATAACATCTTAATATATATATTTAAAAATAAAAACCTTACACAATTTAAAAACCACAATCATAATACACGTCATAAAAATGAAATAACCATGAAACCTAACATAAATACGTCCATAGGACAAAAAAATTCCAAATATTTATGTTTTTATTTAAACGATTATTTACCAACAAAAGTTAAAAAATTGATTTTATTTAAAAAATTTAAAGTCGAAATAAAAACATGGATATTAAAAACAGACAATTTGAAAATATTTTTAGAAATGCTTTAATTAATTAATTACTTAATATTGTTCTGAATAATTTATAAGTAAGTAATATTTTTTACTTAAAAATTATAAATTAATTATTTTATTATAGGTAATATATTTCTTCAAAAAGAACTGCGTTTATACTATAAATTAACATTTTTACTTTAAAACTTAATTTTTAATGCATATTTATGATTTTACATACTAAAACAAAAAGTAAGATTTGCCCCTAACAAGCTCAGCTTCAGGGGATTGAAGAATAAGTTTATCGAGAACAACATAAATATATTTATTATATTATTAAATTTTAAATAAACTTATTATTATTATTAAGTTAGCTTCTATGTTACACTTACCCCGTTAATGTTAAAAGGGTCCCAGGCATAAATCCCACATGTAACGCCACCTTGATAGGGCATTCTTTGCCGCTCAGATCAAATTTCTGCAGATAACAATCGTCTTCTCTCAGCTGATTACTCTCCAACTGCGAAGGGTCCCAAACGAAAATATCACCCTTGTTTGTTACTGCCCATACGCTTTCATCACTTGGTTTACCTTAAAAAAATCAACAAATACCTGGAAGACCCATCATGGAAATTTACTATTTGCTTGAGTGATCAGGAAGACATTTATTTACTTTCAGATCAGCATCACGAAAGTGATTGCATTTTAAAAATTTAATGTCGAAATAAAAACATGGATATTAAAAACAGACAATTTGAAAATATTTTTAGAAATGCTTAATGAATTAATATTGTTCTAAATAATTTAAATAAGTAATATTTTTTACTTAAAAATTATAAATTAATAATTTCAATTTTTCTTCAAAAAAACTGCGTTTATACTATAAATTAACATTTTTACTTTAAAACTTGATTTTTCATGCATATTTATGATTTATGATTTTACATACTAAAACAAAAAAAATAAGATTTGCCCCTAACAAGCCCAGCTTCAGGGGATTGAAGAATACATTTATAGAAGACAACATAAATATATTTATTATATTATTAAATTTTAAATAATCTTATTATTATTATTTTATTATTATTATTATCATATCGAAGATTGCCGGAAAAGTAGGTTATTTTAAAGGAATCAGTTCTAATTTAAGTTTGTTTTCTAAAAAAACTGTATTTAATACTATTATATAACCACATTTTCTTTATTGTTCTTCCATTTTATATTGTGCTAGGGAGGAAATATTTGAAAAATTAGAAATTTTACAAAATAAGGCAATGCGGATTATTTTAAATTGTGACAAATAATATACAAAAATAAATTTTATGTTAAAAAATTTAGATTGGTTGAAAAAAAGTATGTATCTTTATTTAAAAAATTAAAAATAATTTATTGTCTGATTGTTTAAAAAATATTTGTTCTTTTAATTATGATCATCATATTATAAAACAAGAACTAATCAAAATTTTTATGTGGATAGAGAGCCTAAAACATTAGCTTATAAGTATATTTTTCATAAAGGTTTGATAGAATATAATAATTTCGAAAATTCTATTAAATCTCAAATATCATTACAATTATTTAAAAAAACTTTAAAATTACATTTTATTAAAAAACGAAATGATACGTAATATTTGATACAATTTGCAAAATGTTTAACTTTTCTGTCTGTTTTTGTTAAAAGAAGGATGCGTTTTAAAATTTAAAAATAAATCTATAAAAATGTGTCAAAAAATATTTAATTGTAGCTTTTTGCTAAATAAAACATGTTACTATTACTACTACTACTTCTACATGGTTCAAAACATTACTTCCTATACCTATATTTGACAGTTGTCGAGAAAATGGCGATTCAATATGTTAAATTTATCAAAAATTATAACGTTTTGACAAAAAAGAAACAAATCAATATAGAAAAAATGTGAGCAACTTTAGGCTTTTCAATTTCTAATATTTGCTAATATGGCAAATAGTTTTGGGTCTTCGGACCATACTCCTTTAGACTTTTTTTTATTGGATAACATAATTGCATGGGATGCAAATGATAAAAACTATTAGGTTGAGACATAGGAGACTATAAATAAAAAAAAATATTGAGCAATGTATGTAGAATTTAAAAATTTAGTACTTATATTATAGGGCATTTCATTAAATTAATAAAGTCGTTTGAGAACGAAGGTCAATTTTCGTAGCACTTCCGGTTAAACCGGAAGTGAAATTTTTATGACAGTATCCCGTAAATTAACTGAAATGGGCACATCATGTTTTCCCTAAATTTATTTGTTTTTTGTCAAACCGTTACAATCGTCATTTCCTCGGCAACAGTCAAAGATTGGTATAGAAAGTAATACATGTATTCTACTTTTTAGGTAGAATCGAAATAAAAAATACAGGGTGTCTCATTAAAAATAACGAATATGATGGCCCTTCCGGTTAAACCGGAAACGACTTTCATTTGTTTGAACATTTAAAATGTACATCATACTCAATCATAACAATTCCCAAAATTTGAAATTGATAAGTTTCTTCATAAGAATACCAGTCTTGCTAGTAATCTCGTTGACACTCGGTATATTTCCCCTACCTTGGGCATCTCTTAATTTTTCACAAGTAGTAGCGAAATGAGCCTGCCATTCTTCTAGCAAAGTATCACTTGGAAACTGTAAAATAACCACTGGTGGATAACTCCTTGGAGTGTGAAGTGACAATCTGGGATTGCCGGGCTCACTGCTCATTTGTACACATGTTATATCACTTAGAGGAAACGAATGCTAAAAAAAGGCAAAACATTACTAGTTTCTACAATCTAAACAGTCTTTTAAATACCTATACAGTCACCCGCAAAAAATTCGCAGCATATGGGAAAAAAAATTATTTACAAAGTAGCTTTAGCTGTTGTCCAGTATAAAAACTATGACATGACTAAAAATATGACATGGATTGTATGAAAACACAAATGGATCAATATTGTCTATTATTTAGAGTTTTTTTGTCAAACCGTCACTTAATATCGCCACTCAGCGTTAAGTAATATTTAGTTCTAGCCATTTTTACTTGATATTCAGCAAAATAACACCAAAAAAATTACTATTTATAACAAGAGCTACTGAAAACACAATGGTCTAAAGTGAAATAGTCGATGTGTGCCCTCCAGCAAACATGGCCGACCTGTCAAAGTCAGGTGTTCTGGAATGATCAGGTACAGGGTCTTCCAACGAGGACTGAACAGGGGCTAATTTTTGAGCTTCCTTGTGTTTAAAGAAAAATCCAAAATAGCCAATCGATGTACTTTTTCCTGCAGAATTCAAAAATGAAACCAAAAATTTATTTGAACCAGAAACAAAAGAGTTACGATATGGATAAGGTGTTTTTTAAATGAAACATAGCTTTTTTTATACGATTTTTGGAACGAGTGATTTTTTTTTGTCCCTTCTGATTAAAATATTTAATATTGTGACAGCTATTTTTATTAAATTTTAATGTTTTATCCAGTATAATTTAACTTTAACTTGTTTGAAACATACACTAGGTAATAAAGGTATAATCACCTTTGAATCCTTCAAAGTCATTTCGGCAATATTATAGTAAATTTATCAAATTTTTTGACTTTGAAGGATTCAAAGGTGATTATACCTTTATTACCTAGTGTATGTTTTAAACAGGTTAAAGTTAAATTATACTGGATAAAACATTAAAATTTAATAAAAATAGCTGTCACAATATTAAATGTTTTAATCAGAACGGACAAAAAAAATCACTCGTTCCAAAAATCGTATAAAAAAAGCTATGTTCCATTTAAAAAACACCTTATCCATAGCGTAACTCTTTTGTTTCTGGTTCAAATAAATTTTTGGTTTCATTTTTGAATTCTGCAGGAAAAAGTACATCGATTGGCTATTTTGGATTTTTCTTTAAATACAAGGAAGCTCAAAAATGAGCCCCTGTTCAGTCCTCGTTAGAAGACCCTGTACATGATTCGTCACAAACAACATTTTTAGTTTTTCGGATCTTTTTTTTTTTAATTCCTTGATTTATTAATTGAATTTTGCTAGTGTTAAAACTACAATTTCAACTATTAGATTTGTGATTACTATACAGGGTTCATCAGCAACAACAGTTTTTGTTTTTTGGATTTTTTTTCAATTTTAACTTTCAATTCCTTTTGACGATTGGTTAAATCATCAGTTTGGGAACAAATGGATTGGAAGGTACCTATGGTCCTAATCAGTTAGCACGTAGGAGTCCCGATCTCACAGTTGTCGACTTTCATTTATGGGGATATCTGAAGCCACATGATTGTGTATAAAACCAAGTTCAATAATAACTTAGATCACAGAGTAGTTATTGCAAATAACCCAATACAGCAAGTTAGAAACTGTTATCGGGAATTCAGATGTTAGTTGAACTATGCGCTAACTACGTTTGAATAAAAGTTTTATAATTTATGATTAAATGAATTGAAGAAATATGACGTGTAATAATAAAAATACTTCAAAAGTAGGCAAATAAAAAACGGTTTTCTTACAACAAAATCGTTACTCGGCCAGATATAGAATCCTATTCGAAGTAAGAAAGCAACAGTGGTTGTTTGTTTTTACGTAAATTTATTTTAAACGAAATCCAAAAAACTAAAAATGTTATTGTTTCTGACGAACTCTGTATAGTAATCGCAAGTGTGATATTTGAACTTGTAGTTTTAGCACAAGCAAAATTCATTTAATAAATCAAGGAATTGAAAAAAAAAAACTAAAAAGTAAAAATGTCGTTTTTTGACGAACCCTGTATAGTAATCGCAAATTTGATATTCGAAATTGTAGTTCCAGCACAAGCAGACGTTTTTATAAAGAATTACCTTTTTTTATCTATACCTACTAATTAAAAAGAGTTTGCTCATCCAAACTCTATCCGTGGACACACTGTATAACATAAAATACATATTTTATGTTATTAACAAATTTGAACGTTTTTGATGTACAGGGTTTTTCCGTATATTTTGGAGCACCCCTGGAGCTTTTATTTAAAGACCTAGAAAAAACTTTAAATTACCAAAGTTGCATGATTTCTCCTGAACTGTCAGAATTTGTTATCGGACAAAACAAATGAACATCGTAAATTTGTTAAATAATGTCAATGTCGATTTTTTAAAATGAAACACCCTGTATATTAATTTTTTTTTTAACTCCACACTCTTTTCTGATTCCAAATATGTATATATGTTATATGTTTACTTTAGTCGTTTAGGCAAAATTTCATTTCAAAATATTGCAGATTAGAAAATCTAGATTGCCCTGGAAACAATTTGGTTGTTATTAATCGCTTATGGCAACTGACTTGTGTCTCAAAAATAATATTTCATACCTTGAATGGCCTTGTCTTGGTATAATGGGTTACTCTAAAGATAAAAAATTCAATAATTATTAATAAATCGCAATATTTTGAAATGAAATTTTGCCTAAATGACTCAAGTAAACATATAACATATATACATATTTGGAATCAGAAAAGAGTGAGGAGTTAAAAAAAAATTAATATACAGGGTGTTCCATTTCAAAAAATCGACATTGGCATTATTAAACAAATTTACGATGTTCATTTGTTTTGTTCGATAACAAATTCTGGACGTTTTTATCAGAAATCATGCAACTTTGGTAATTTAAAGTTTTTTCTAGGTCTTCAAATAAAAGCTCCAGGGGTGCTCCAAAATATACGGAAAAACCCTGTACAGGGTTATCCAACCAAGACTAGACAAGGCGATTTTTTGACTTTTCCTGTACTTTTATAAAAAAACTGAAATAGCCATCTTAAGTCATTTTCTCCCGCGAATTCGAATATCTTCAGCAAAAAACAATTGAACATCAAACAAAAGTACTAGGGGTCACTTTGATGTTTTTTTAAATGGGATGCCGTATTTTTAATGAGCTTATCCGATTTCTCATATAAATTTTGATCTAAAATGTTGGATTTTTAATTCAAAAACACCTTTTTTCTTCAGTTTTAAATTCGGAAAATGTTCGTCTACCGTACGATTAATACCTGATAGATGGATACCCGTTTCACCTGTTCACCCTTTAACCTGCTTTAAAGCGTCCGTCAGTTAGACAAAATAATCAAGTGTCAAATTTCTACATATTTTTCACGTTCGTTGTGTTTGTCGAGCATTCTCTCCACTTTTGTAATATAACTTTATTACACTTAGCCGTGTAATATAACTTTATTACACTTAGCCGTTCTTCTAAAGAATATTTCATTATTTGTAATTAATTCATGAAAAATATATAGAAATTTGACACTTGATTATTTTGTCTAACTGACGGACGCTTTAAAGCAGGTTAAAGGGTGAACAGGTGAAACGGGTATCCATCTATCAGGTATTAATCGTACGGTAGACGAACATTTTCCGAATTTAAAACTGAAGAAAAAAGGCGTTTTTGAATTAAAAATCCAACATTTTAGATCAAAATTTATATGAGAAATCGGATAAGTTCATTAAAAAAACGGCATCCCATTTAAAAAAATATCAAAGTGACCCCTAGTGCTTTTGTTTGATGTTCAATTGTTTTTTGCTGAAGATATTCGAATTCGCGGGAGAAAATGACTTAAGATGGCTATTTCAGTTTTTTTTATAAAAGTACAGGAAAAGTAAAAAAATCGCCTTGTCTAGTCTTGGTTGGATAACCCTGTACATGAAATACTCACTGTCTTTTTATTTAAAAGCTTATATAAGCTAGTAAAACCTTTCAAGATTTTATTCATCTCAGGATCGTGGAAAATTAATTTTCTTTTAGGATATGATATACCGTGCGAAATTATTTGCATCAAAGAGGGCCTTGCATTTAAGGACGTAATGCTTAATACCTGTTGGGTGTCACTAACTACCTGAATTAACAATCAATCAGTTATCCCGTCATCTTTGACAGTCGTTACAAGTACAAAACATTTATGGTTGAAGCGTATTTTCGAAACAGAGTTAGAGTAAATGGTGAGTGGCAATACAATCCGGGTTTGTGCATGGACGATTTTCACGAACATTTTCCTGGTTATGGATTCCTTCGTTTTTCCTCATTTAAAGAACACTATTTTTAAAACATCAGTTGCAAATTTAGAACAATTACAAGAAAGGATCATCCAAGAATGTGGTTAGATATATCGTCCCAATATCATTGTGATCTAAACCAAGCCCCACGTTTTTTAATCCAAGCCCTCTTTGATGCAAATAATTTTTGCTCGCACTGTATATAATTTTTTAATTACTTTTGCAATCCATTCTTAACCGAATAATTGTGATAAAAATGGCAACAGCTGTTTAGTTAGCATTTTTAATTTGATTAGCGTCAAATTGAAAACTTAGTGACAAATGACATTAAGGATCTCACCATGGTTGTGGCTCCATCTGGATTTAAAATAGTCAAAGTTCCCGTTGTTTGTATCCATTCTAGCTGTAAGATACAGTCGACGAAAGTAGGAGTGCCTAAATTCGCTCTGGCTTCCCCTTTGTGTATCCATGAAGTAGTATCTACCGCTGGTTCATATAGACTAAATTTACCCTAAAATACATAAAAATTGGAAGGTTAAGTTAATAGCAAAAAAACTAACTTCCACTTAACACTCTTTTGGCTTACGCAACTTACTTGATTAGCTAATCTGGACCTTAAATCTTCCAGAATCCTATTTCTCCAGGGCTGTTCAAATTCTTCTTGCATGGCGCCGTAACTGCATTCAGAAAACCAGTTGGGCAACTGTGTAGACTCTAATAGACATGTGCCGGCTTCTACCTAAAAATACACTTGGTATTAATCCAAAATTTTCTCAACTTGAACGTACTTCTTCTTCATTTATAGTCAGTACCTACCCAGGACCATGGTGCATCATACTCAGCCCACCCCATCTCTTCGTCCTCGGCAAAAATACACGAATCTCTACTAGTTTCACTCCAAACGCTCTCGTCCGTTTCAGGATGAACTTCCGTTCCGACGATAGACCCAACCGAGTGAACGGGGCTCCACGCTTTGGGGTTCTTGGGCTGGATCTCGTACTTGTGATCGCCGACTGGTAGAGACGTTGGAGCCAGGGGGGCCGAGTGGGATTGCTCTTCGTATTCGGAGAGGTTGGATTGTTCTATCATGCTGCTGGGTCGGCTCTAAAGAATAACAATAACATGTAATTTAGGAAGTAACGCGTCGAGATGAACACCTCATCGGTGTTGATTGGTTGGCTTGCGATGACGTCGAATCGTCGATATTAGGGTGTCACGTGTTTTTAACAGGAAGCGTATTTCCTTTAATTATTTTCAGTGAGTAATTTGAAATTTTAAAAACTGAAAAACATTTACAACTTTGATTTGGCTTACCAGAATTTGACAAATTTGACCTCATTAAATAGATTTTCTTTTGTTTTATCTAGTTAATAAAAACAAAGTTGTTCTAAATTCGGTTGCAACAGCTAGCGGGTGCTATTTAGCAGAATCAAAGATTACTTCTTTTTTCTGAAACATTTTAAATGCAACAATATACATTTTTTTAACTTTATAACCTTATTTTAAACCGGTGATATGGAAAATATAAAAATGAGCTCCATAAGAACAAACCAACGTTTTAATACGGTATTTGTAGGCAAGAAATTACAAATATAATACCATTGTGTCTTCTACAAAGCCATAATTATTATAAGAATAGTTTTTTAAATTAACTTTATGTAAATTGCCTTTATTTACAATAAACATATTAGAGGAGAGGCTAATAATATGGTTTTATTAATGGAACAAATTGCAGGAAAATTTTAAGTGGGCCATGAAACAAACAAAAAATGTTAGAAGGGTTTCATTTAAAATATAAAATAGTACGTGTTATACCGGGTGTTTCAAAAGACGTTCATCCCTAAAACTTTTTTGTATTTATAGATATTTTATATTTATAGAAATTTTGAGATTATGCATAAGAGATGGATCTGCATTTATTGGCGTAATTTTTAATTTGTTAGCACTTCCGGTTTGACCGGAAGTGACCTTGACATTTTAAATCGGACATCTTGTATATTTTTACTTATTGGGATTCAGCATAACATTCTGAGTAAAATGACACCTCACTTGTAATTTTTTGACGTGTTATAACAATTTATGTTAATTTTTTATTTTCAATCTAGAGTGCTACAAATTAATCAAATCTGTTAATTTATAGTCACGTAGTATATAAAAATTAAAATTATGTCATAAAAATTGACTTTCTAAGTTTCACGAGCGTTTAAAAAATGAAATTTTGTTTTCTTGACGTTTACTCCATTTTCCAAATAAAAAGATTGGTAGTTCACTAGGATATATTTAAAACCAGCAATTTTTTTTTCAACAATTTGATACCATACACTCCTATGCTATTATAAAATTGAAAAAGCGTTAGGCATTATTGCCGCCGTGATTTTCTAAAGAAATATAAAGGCGGCTTTGAAAAACAATGGTTTCGAAAACCAATATGTTTTAAATTAAAATTGTAATGTCATTCGTTTATTAAACTTACATTGTAAATCAGATAAAATGGTTAGTTTTACTAGAAATGAACAAATTGATATGCTCCTAATTTTTGGAGCGACCAGAAAAATTCTTCTGAAGCCACAAGATTGTATGTTTTATAAAATAATGACATTACAACTTTAAATTAAAGCCATATTGCTTTTCAAAACCATTCCATTGTTTCTCAAAGCCGCCTTTATATTTCTTTAGAAAAGAGAGGGCTGCAATAATGCATAACGTTTTTAAATTTGCGATTGGGATTTAAGGCAAATTTTTCAGTGTAAATTTTGAAATAGCATAGGAGTGTATGGTATCAAATTGTTAGAAAAAAAATTATCGTTTTAAATATCTAAGTGAACCACCATCGTTCCATTTGGAAAAATGGAGTAAACGTCAAGAAAACAAAATTTCATTTTTTAAACGCTTGTGAAACTTAGAAAGTCAATTATTATGACATAATTTTAATTTTCATATACTACTTGACTATAAATTAACAGATTTAATTAATTTGTAGCACTCTAGATTGAAAATAAAAAATAAACATAAAAATGTTATAACACGTCAAAAAATAACAAGTAAGGTGTCATTTTACTCAGAATGTTATGCTGAACCCAAATAAGTAAAAATATACAAGATGTCCCATTTAAAATATCAAAGTCAAGGCCACTTCCGGTTAAACCGGAGGTGATAACAAATTGAAAATTATGCCAATAAATGCAGACTCATCTCTTATGCATAATTTTTTTTATTCATTTTTGTAATAAATATTTTTTTCCGCGGGCCGTATCGTTTCCAAGATACAGCCCTTTTTAGTTGTACAACTAGTACAAACATTACCTTAGTATTTCCCTATAAATAAATTTTACAAGGTTATTTTTTTAGTATAAAATATTTAGTTGAGTGTAGGCATGCAATGCTTCTCAATCATTATTAGTTCAAAAAGTGCATATTAATACATAGTATGTGTTTCAAGTTAAAAAAATTTTTAAGGGCAATCCATAACTTTACAAACATAAAACAGGTACATAAAAATTCAACATCCGTATTCACTGAAGTGGTCTAAATTAAAAACCGTCTTAAATTGACAGTTCTAGGTTTGAAATGACAAGTGTCAGAATAAGTCAACTAAGTATTGTTTTGAATATACTTTTTTGGTTTGTCTTTAAATTTTTAAAGAAAATAGATTTTGATAGGTACTGTTTCCCTTAGTAGAGCTAAAACTATTATGGTAACAACATCCCGGAAAAGTTTTTATTGGAAAAACGATTTAATTGCAAAAAATGAAATTAACGCGGAAACCTATATGGCGTACTAAAACAATGACACGGTGAAAATACAACTGGGGGACTAGAAGATCTAAATATTTTGATGGGCTAAATTTAAAACTCTTGAGTGAATACGGGTGCAACATTTTAACAAATAGAAAAATGTAGAAATTCTTATAATTTTACTATACCGGATGTCCACGGAAGACGGTTCGCCCCTCTAACTTTTTTGTTTTTCAAGATAATGGAATAAAATTTGGGGGATTTGTATACGACATAAGCCTGCAGTTTTTGACCGGTGACTCAACCTTATGAAACTTCCGGTTTAACCAGAAGTGACATAAACTTTCTATTTTTAAATGGGACACCTGGTATATCTTTCCTTTTTTTTTACTCCATATGACATTCTAAATATAACGATGTGTCACTTGTCCCTTTTTGCCACCAAGAAAATTTTTTTTACAAATTTATTATTTTATCTAGAGGGCTATGAATACCTTAAAATCACTTATTTCTTTAATATTGGGAAAAATACAATTTTACTATTTTTGGTCCAATACCATGTGTTGTGTGAAATGTAATCTTTAAAGTTGTATAACTATTTTTTTTTTTAAACGGCAACATGATGGCTCGTCGGGTTAAGAAAAAGGAGTATTTTATTACGATTATTTTGATACCACACACTATAAGATTTTAGAAAAGCTGCCATTAAAAAACTTTAAAAAGTTAACATTGAACTTTCCTAAAATGAAGCATTTTTTGATAATAAATTTGGATTTAAATGTATCAAGTAACCTGTGACCAACAAAACTAATAAAACAAAATCCTGCCTTGAAGAAAATTGAATTGAATTGGAAATTGGGCTGGCGGCATGTCAATTTTCTGCAAGGCATGATTTTTTTATCAGTTTTGCTGGTCACCGGCTACTTGATGCGTCCTAAATTTATTCTTATAAGATGCTTCATTTTAGGAAAGTTCCAAGTTAACTTTATAAAGTTTGTTAATGTCAGCTTTTCTAAAACCTACTAGTGTGTGGTATCAAAATAATCGTTATAAAACCCTCTTTTTTCTTAACTCGACGAGCCACCATGTTGCCGTTTAAAAAAAATTAGTTATTCAATTTTAAAGGTAAAATTTTACACAGCACGTGGTATTGGACCAAAAATATTAATATTGTATTTTTCCCAATAATAAAGAACTAAAATAAGTGATTTTAAGGTAGATAAAAAAAATAATTTAGAAAAAAAAGTGATAAGTACATCGTTTTATTTAGAATGTCATATGGAGTCAAAAAAATAGGAAAAATATACCAGATGTCCCATTTAAAAATCGAAAGTTTATGTCACTTCCGGTTAAACCGGAAGTTCCATAATGTTGAGTCACCTGTAAAAAATTGAAGTTTTATGTCGCAAGGTAAGGTGGGGTAAATGCAACTGGTTTTTTGAATAGTTGACTTTTGGACTTCCATAAAAAATATGAATGATTCAAATAAAATTTTCCAAATCGGTCGTAAATAATGTATTTATTATAATTTCTGATTTGAATCGATATATTGGCCCGATCTGACCGTGTAAACTCATATTTACCTGCTAATATTTTTCGTAATGTAAAATAGCCGGCACCGAAATTTGTAACACTAATTTGAAAACTCACTGCAAAATCAGGTGTTTATCTCGCAGTCATAAGCGTCTGACTTAAATGACAAACATAGATATGCGCATTGCAGAATGGACGAAGACACTTGAACTACGAAATTAATACATGCGGCGCCATCTCACGCTCAAGGGCGTAAATTATAGCACCAAATAACACATTTACCCCAATCTTGCATTTACCCCACCTTACCTTATACAAATCCCCCAAATTTTATTCCATTATTTTGAAAAACAAAAAAGTTATAGGGTCGAACCACCTGCCGCGGACACCCGGTATGTATGGAACAAAAAGTTTTTCTTTCCTCAAAATATACAGAGACTGATGGTGGACAGAATTTTATTAACTTTGACGGAAATATCATCAAGAAACTTTTATGCGGTTACATAAGAATACAGTGTGTCTGCTTAAGTTCTGTACATATGGAAAACTTTTTTAATATTAATTTTACGAAAAAAAGTTACTCTTTATAAAAAGTTCTGCTTACTGAAAAAATAATATTAGACTATTCAAACTTGAGATAGTATGTACAGGATGATCAAAAAGTATCAAATCAAAATTGACCTACGAGAAAAGTACCCTTAATTTTAATTTTAGAGCAAAATGGAATAAGAAAATGTTGATTGGCATTAAAAATTATATCTGTTTCTACTCTTAGTAGACTGTTATTGAAAATATAATAAAATTTTATCTTGCATACTCAATTTCAACGGCATATTTATCTAATTATTCTACCGATGTTTCAGACAAATAACATAACTGACAGTTGAAATTCAAATTCAGGAGGGAAATGGTGGCAAGATAATGCACATGCCATTAAGAATTAAGATTTAAATTTTTAATTTAATTTTTAATAATAGTCTACTAAGAGTAGAAACAGATATAATTTTTAATGCCAATCAACATTTTCTTATTCCATTTTGCTTTAAAATTAAAATTAAGGGTACTTTTCTCGTAGGTCAATTTTGATTTGATACTTTTGGTCATCCTGTACATACTATCTCAAGTTTGAATAGTCTAATATTATTTTTTCAGTAAGCAGAACTTTTTATAAAGAGTAACTTTTTTTCGTAAAATGAATATTAAAAAAGTTTTCCATATGTACAGAACTCAAGCGGACACACTGTATACAATAGGGAACTTGCATGAAAATTAAATTTGAAAAATAATACTCTTAAATGTAAGCTAACATCATCAAAAAACCCATAGTTCAAAAAAAAATGTTTTTTTAATACCCTGAGTTAAATTATACGCTATTAAGATTTAAATAAATCTGAATTATTCTAGTGACGCACGCCATTGATCGTGACGTCAAGAGCCGTATTTTCGATGTGGCTGAACATATTTATGCAATAAAAAAAAATATGTGCAAGTTCCCTATTGCATGTTAGAATGTGTTAATAGTGTTATTTACCCCAAGATGATTCATGCTACGATGAAACTTATCACGACCAAGACTAGCGCTACTACTGGCTCTACTGACTTGTAACGGGGCCCTTAACGCCCTCCATCTTTTTCCCGTCAGGTCTTCTTGACAAACGCCCGTTCGATTATAGATTATCCGATCGTCTGCGCCTACTGCGAACACTTGGTCGTTGGCTGTAACGGAAACTTGACACATTCTGCCTACCATTTCGATCCAGCCGGAGCCGGCGGCTAGTTCTTCACTCAGACCTGCACCTTCGCCTTTGATACCTTTCCTAAATATCATAACAGATTTGAAGTTAAAAACATGGCATATTACCCAGTGGCAGGTTACCAAGTACGTTGTCACTTAAAAAAAAACGTTTTTGGCAAAACCCAACAACAAAATTCTTACCTAAACCAAATTTGCTTGTTTTGTGTAACTGTCCAAACGCTACAACTACCCACAGAAAGTTGAGTGATTCGTAGATTATCTCCAGGACTTCTGACTTCCAACCAGGATTCCCCTAGAAATAAAAACATGGATATTAAAAACAGACAATTTGAAAATATTTTTAGAAATGCTTTAATTAATTAAATATTGTTCTAAATAATTTATATAAGTACTATTTTTTACTTAGAAATTATAAACTAATACATAATTTTATTATAGTAGCAGGGTCGATAATTTTTGAAACCAAAAAAAATAATAGTAGGATGAAACCCATTGGAAAACAAAGAGAATATAACAAAAATGAGAGGAAAAATAATTTACGGGCGATCCGAGGTCGGGAAGTGGAAGGGGGTGAGTTTTTAAGGGTAGAAAACGATTTATCTCGATTTCCGGCAAAACTACAAGTCCTATGGAAAAATGTTAAATGGCAAAGTTGTAGGTAATAAAAAGATCTACAACTTTTGTATTTTTTTCACATAACCTCAAAATTTATGAGAAAAATTCAAATAACCAAGTTTTTGGTTTTTTATTTTTATCTTTTACAAAAATTTTTTTTTTTCACGAAATTTGGTGAAAACTTACCTTTTTATTAACAAAAACAACTAAGAGAGAAATTTGTGAGACCCTGACTAAGAGTATTTTGTTGTTTTTGTTAATTTATTCAGGTCTCTTAGAGAAAATGGACAACTTCTTTGAATTACCTTTTTATGTCCCAAACACACTGTAATTTTTTTGATTTAAAATATTAATTTTTTCACCTTATTTTGACTTAATATCGAAAAAGCACCTTAATTTTCAATCGAAAATTCTCACGTTAAAATATCTGCTTTTTTAAAAAAGTCGGTGGGCTTTTTGTTCCTTGAAATCTCTACTTCCTGATGGTGTAAAAAAATATACAGTACTATGGTAAATGTTCTCAAAAAATGCAAAAAAAAGAAAAAACTGGAATCCGAATTTTTTTAAAATCATTATGTACAAATTTAAGCTATTTATTAAAATGTATACTTTAATTACTCGAAAAACGTAAGATTCCAGGTTACATTGATAAACAAAAAACTACAAATCCATAAAACATAAAGATCACAAAAAACATGCGTAAATAGTTGTTCTAAATATAATTAAAGGTAGGATTTAAAGGGGATTTCATCACATTTACCATAGTAATGTATATTTTTTTTACACCATCAGAAAGTAGAGATTTCAACAAACAAAAAGCTTACCGACTTTTTTAAAAAAGCAGATATTTTGACGTGAGAATTTTCGATTGAAAGTTAGGGTGCTTTTTCGATATTAAGTCAACGTCATTCATGGGTAGTTTCGGATAATGCGGAGTTCGCATAATCAAGTTTCGGATATTCGGGAGTCTACTGTATGTATACAGGGTGCGCCAAACTAAGTGGTCTATTAGAGATATTTAGAAAACGATAAAAGATATTTTTATGAAAATTTGGATGCAGTTATAATACTGGTGTTCTACCGCTTAAAAATATTTTTAAAGAGGCGTTGTTGTCAGATCATCCTAAAAGTCAACTTAGGAATTTTAAATACAATACCCTGTAAGTACCTATATTATTTGACTTTTTGATTCCACTTAATAATACAAAAAATCTTGTGTATAATATACTTATCCCGTTCTCTGATAGGTTTTGAGATATTAAGTTATAAATCATTTTTTGCGGCCAAAACGTGCTAAAGATAGGTATAAGAACATGTTATACTATTTAGTAGGCAATTTATACTAGTTTTCGTTAAACATATAAAATACAGGGTGTTCTATTTAAAGATGTTGGGTTTCTTGTATTTTAGATTAAAAAGATATCGTTTTTTTGAGACACCCTGTGTTAAAATATTTAAATAATTCGTCAACATTCTAAGATGACCTTTATTTAGGAACCATCTGTAAAAATTTTGTTATTCTGCCTTTTGTATTATTGCCATTGGAAATATACTGGTTACATATATTATTATGTGGGTTCTTAACATTTAAACATTTTTTTACCTTGTAAGTTATCCCTAGTTACACCGATTCTAACTAAGGCTCTCCCATCCAGAAGAGCTGCCCAAACAAGTCCTGAAGGTCCTACACTAATCTGATTCACCTCACATCCTTGGGGCACTTGTACATTGCTCCACTTAGCTCCTTCAGGAGATTTTGTAGTTACTCCAGTTCTAAACATAACCTAAAAAACATTGAACTATGAAATTCCTTTCTGTATATTTTTGAAATATTTATATTGGCGATTGTTAATAGTATAGTAGTTAAATGTACAAAAATTACTTTATTATAACTAAATAAACAAATATATATCTTAAAATAAATTTGATAGGTTTAGGGGGTTTTGAGTAAATGTTATAAATGCATGACACAAGTCTTAAATTTCTAGTTCATGATGACTACTTCAAAAGCGTAAATTCCATTTTTATTTATACTTAAGTACAATTTCAAATAAACATAACATCAACTCCATACCATAAATAAAAATAACTCCATACAATAAATCCAATATTGATAACATCCTTTCTTATCCTTACCCTATTATGTGATGTGACAGCCCATACCAACATGGTACCTGGTTCTGCTCCAGCTACATTTTGTGCACCAATGGAGACATCTATAAATGGTTCCTAAGATATCAACAATTACTATTTTAGAAAAATCAATCCTTATTAATGGTATTTATATTATATTGTTCTGAATAATTTATATAAGTAATATTTTTACTTAAAAATTATAAATTAATAATTTTATTATAGGTAATATATTTCTTTAAAAAAAACTGCGTTTATACTATAAATTAACATTTTTACTTTAAAACTTGACTTTTAATGCATATTTATGATTTATGATTTTACATACTAAAACAAAAAATAAGATTTGCCCCTAACAAGCTCAGCTTCAGAGGATTGAAGAATAAGTTTATAGAAGACAACATAAACATAATTATTATATTATAAAATTTTAAATAAACCTATTATTATTATTATTATTTAATAGTGAATTTTTATTGAGTTTTTTGGCCTAATATAGATACTAATCTTCAAACTAATAAACTTTGTTTTTGTTTCCTATTAACAGCTACTTATTGTTGCTTCTAAACTAACTAAAAACTTTGCCCACTATAAAACTCCAACAACGGCTGAAGAGACTGCTTTTTTCTAAGGCATATTATTCAACCTGAGAGTTCTTAAATGATGCGATTATTGAACTGTGATATTTATGTTATATATGTACATTTATATGTTTGTACCAATTTATTTTTTGTTCTGACTATTACTTTTTACTACTTTTTTGACATGTTCTATCCTTAAATGGAAGTTTGAGAACTAGTAAATATTTATCTATCTATCTATGTATCTAATACAAATAATTATCTATAATATAATTAATGTATAATAATAATAAAATTTAACATTAAGACAAACTCTTGGACAAACTTTATCACTAAGAACAAAACTATTAATAAACCTGATAAAGCAAAGATATAAAAATAACACCTTAGAACAGGTATTGAAAGAACATCTTTTACACTTAGCAAAACTACAATTATTATACTTACAGCTGTAGCATCTTTATGTAATGGTGCAACAGCACACCAAGTATTCATGGCACAATATTTTGCGGTCCGAGCCCACAGCCTTCTTCTTACACAGCTTTTCCATTGTTTTTTCGGGTGGAAAGTTGCAGGAAAATCTATGGCATAGCTCCAGCCGTTGTGATCTAATGGCTGACCATCTAGACTTAATTCAAGCTTCCAATCACCTTAAATGAGAGATAAAAAAAGGAATTTAACATTTTGTTCACAACAATAAAGATTTGTTACAATATAATATATCTCAGCTACTATAGCTCTGTTGTTTATTAATGCAAAACACATATATGTTGCACAAATCAAATCAAAACACAATTTATTCTTATAAGAAGTACATCTTGTTAACAAAGCTTTAGACAGTATTAAAATTGCTATGGAAATTACAATGTTAACTATATAAAGTAAGAAAAAGTAATCCAATACACCTTTCACAGTTTAAGGTTAAGAATATCGGCCATAAATATGATGTAAAATATAAATCAAAAATGGTTATTATGATATTTTACATAGATAAGAAAATTTGTTTGAACAAAACTGGGGTGTAACAATAACAAATCTCAATATTTTCTATTTTACAACTTATTACCTTCCCATTGCCAAGCCATAGAAGGAAGTCTTATTTTATCTATAGATCTATCTACAGTACCATCATGATTTGAGAAGTGAAAACGGTCTGTAGGTAAAAGTCTGGAACTGAATCCCTCTATTGGAAGCCATCTCTATAAAAACATTAAAACTTCAAATTGAAAATAGCTCCATGCACATGATCTTTATATAAGCTTGAAAACGAACTTGTTTTAGATATATAATAGCAACCAAACAAGACTACTTACTACTTTAGAATCGTATACTAGGTAGTTTACCTCATTTTCGTAAGACTCTTCTCGAGTTCTTATAGGAATATCCAAGCCGTGCACATATACATAAATTTGATGATCACCTCCTAATCCCCATAAAAAATGAGGTACCCCCGATAATTTCTTAAATTCTTGCCCATTATAGGGTAGTTCTCTCCACATAGAACCACTGGTCGATAAAATATGCACTCTTCCTTCATTATTAATGCCGAAAAGTAGAGAACTAGGCATTCTTTACTTAAAAATTCAGTGCTTCGTAGTAAATTTTGTTGGTTTAATTTAAAAGCTTAACACATCCAAACCTTGTTTATTTTGTAAAATTTCTGAAAAAAAAATCATCTGACAGTGACAGACAAATGTCAAATAAAAACACGTGAGAAGTTAGCTTTAAACAAGCTAACTTGCCAAAAATTGCTAATATTCTAAAAATCCAAATTTTTACCGACCTATATTTTCTCTGCGAATAAACAGAGATAGATACTCTGAGCGGAATTTACGAACGTACTCTAAAAAAACAGGCGTACCACGATTTAGCTATCTGTCAACAAAAAAATAAATTTCCCAGAACTAACCAAAACCTTTTCCGTGTCGTCCATTTCGACGTTTGCACGTGTTTTCATTGTGCCCGTGTGTGAAAATATAAGTTCACGATGGCACCTAAAGGTAATAATATGATTCCAAATGGCCATTTCCATAAGGATTGGCAAAGATTTGTAAAAACCTGGTTTAATCAGCCCGCACGCAAAATCAGAAGGCATCAGAACCGCGTGAAGAAAGCTAAGGCAATTGCCCCTAGACCTGCTGCAGGACCTTTGAGACCCGTTGTAAGGTGTCCCACGGTTAGATACCACACCAAGGTAACTTAAATTTGCTCTTCTGCCAGTAAGATTACTTTTATCACAATTTATAAAAAAAAATATTAAATTTTGTTGCGATTTGAAATGAGAAAAATTCCGTTTTTAGGTTCGCGCTGGACGTGGATTTACCTTACAAGAACTTAAAGCAGCTGGACTAAACCCAAGGTTTGCCAGAACCGTTGGTATTGCAGTAGATCATCGCAGGAGAAACAAGTCCGTAGAGTCAATACAAGTTAATGCTCAACGTCTTAAAGAATACAAGTAAGAGGAACTGACATAACATGCTTGTGCCTTACATAAGATGTATTACTTGCCTGGTTTCCGTTTATTTATAATATGTAAATTTTCTGCTTATTTTTAGATCTAAATTGATTCTGTTCCCAATCCACAATAAAAAGAAATTGCGTGCCGGTGAAGCTACCGAAGAGGAAAGGAAAGTAGCAACACAATTAACTGGTGATGTTTTGCCAATTAAACAATCTACTTTGAGGACTAAGGCTCGTGTGCCAACTGAAGAAGAAAAGAACTTCAATGCCTATGTCACATTAAGGTAAGTGTGTATAAAAGTGGATATATTGAGGGATATATTTGCATTATAAGAAACTTTTTGTCTCTGTCAAGTACTTATAACATAGTAACACAGTAGAAAACTTAAAATATTCACTTAACTGATTGCATTTAATGGGTTGTATGACAAAATTATTATGATTATGTCATCTTTACTGTTGGGACTAAATTTAAGAATCTACAGCATGATCTGACAGATTTTTTAGTTTGAGTATTCCCTTGACTATAAATTAGTACAATTTGCAGGTGCCTAGATGTGACAGTCTTGTTAATATACCGTATATATACCAAGGCATGTAATAGTTTTTGACATAAAACCTATTGAAGTTACAATGCCTGTTAATATTGCTTTGACAAGCATTTAGGTATATTTTTGTTGTTGTAAAGTTTGTTTTATATTGTATTGGCAAAGTTGGTGCACTATTTATGGCTTATTTTTTGTTAAAGGTATCATTAAATTAATCTTTTATGCACAAGATAAATACAAAATTATTTAAGTACCCACTGGCGGATCTAGAAATACTCCTAAGGGGGGGCCCGTATGTAAAAAATCAAAATAAATCAGTATATTTATATTGTGAAAAACGTAACACAAATTTTTGTAACAGGTATTCTATTTAATTAAAAAATAATTTTCAATGTTTCAACGGGCTTTAAGGGGGGGCCGGGCCCCATTGCCCCCCCCCCCCTGGATCCGCCTCTGTAAGTACCTGGGAAAATTAGAAGCAGCAAGAAGTTTGTGTAAAGAAAAGTTGCTTTCCTGTATTTCAGTTAAAATTAGCATCTAATTAAAAAGCCAAAGCCCTTGTCTCAACTACATTTTTATAACAGTTTTTCTTTGCAGATATAATAATCTAGTAGTTGAATGCATGGAAAGTTCTAAAGTATAAATCCTGTAACTTGCTTTTTCTGGAAAGGTATTTAGGTTCGTTTTCCAGGGATTCTTTTTTAATTCCTATGAGAATATTTAAAGTTTAGTAAAAACTACCGGTGGAGGTTTTATCCTGTTGTATTAACAAAATTGTAGCTACCTTATAACGTCTGTGGTTAAGGTTGTGTAGCTAAAGATTAATGAAATGAGGTATTATAAAGAAATCCTATTTCTAGGGGAATGCGTTGCTCTTTTGAAATGTCTTTGCTTATATTTAATCTGCTCTTGAATACTCCTCTAAGGAACTGCTGTTCTCTAAGATATGTACTGTAAACCTGCATCCAAATTTTTAGCACTAACTCCCTAGTAAAATGTACACCTTTTTTTTCCTGCAAAGATATTTTTTATTATCATGCATACTTATTTATAATTCTATGTTAACATTTTAGGAAAGCTCGCGCCGACGCAAAATTGGTAGGAATTCGTGCCAAGAGGGCGAAAGATGCTGCTGAAAATCCTGATGATGTGACTAAGGCTGGCAAAGAAAAAAAAGAAAAGAAAGCCAAGAAGTAAATAGATAATTTATTTACTTAGGTTTTGTTTTTATTTTGTAAGACATAAATAAAAAATGGTTTTCCATAATATAGTGTGCTTATTTGTTTATACTAAATTGTCTGTTACTCATGGTGACCTGGAACCAGAACTTTCCATAACATTTTTTCAAAATGTTGCCATAGTATAAGAGGCTCTAAAGTTTCTTCAAAACACAAGACGCAATATGTATATTATAATATATAGTATGTACCTATATAAGCATTTTACATATTAAAATGCTAAGAAATCCATATAGGTACACTGCAGTATATTATAGTGTCTAAAAAATGTTGAATGCTAGAAAATTTGATTCTCATTTTTCAAAAAAAAATCTTAACTCTTGTTACAACAATGGAAATGAAAGGAAGAATTAAGATAAGGCCAAAATATTGCCCCTTCACTGACAATTTGTTATATTTTATGCGTCTACTGCGATTTTGTTGACAAACTAACTTTTTCAACACATTACCGTTTTTGACCTGGAGAATTGATGTGTGAAGTGAAGTAGTGTTTTTTTAAAAGGGTATTCAACTGGCCTATTTTTTTTTATCTATGCAATAATAAATTTTGAATGGTAGAGGCCTTTACTACAGAACTTATATGTATATATTCTGCGTCTCTACTTAATTGAAATTCATTAACAATTAATGAAATATAGTAGGTACTTTCCTTTTGATTCTTTTAAACAGCAAAGTAAATTTTGATTAGCTAAGTAGTTAAAGGAACGCTTCGCGAGCAATTTCGTATAATCTCATGAGAAATGTAGAGGGGCATACTTGGTTTGCTATTTAATAAATAATAATAAGTATTTAAAATTTAATAATATAATAAATATGTTTATGTCGTCTTCTATAAACTTATTCTTCAATCCCCTGAAACTGAGCTTGTTAGGGGCAAATCTTATTTTTTATTTTAGTAGGTATTTAAAATCATAAATATGCATTAAAAATCAAGTTTTAAAGTAAAAATGTTAATTTATAGTATAAACGCAGTTTTTTTTTTTGAAGAAATATATTACCTATAATAAAATTATTAGGTAGTTTATAATTTTTGAGTAAAAAATATTACTTATATATAAATTATTCAGAACAATAATAATTAATTAAAGCATTTCTAAAAATATTTTCAAATTGTCCGTTTTTAAAATCCATGTTTTTATTTCGACTTTAAATTTTTTTAATGAAATCAATTTTTTAATTTTTGTTGGTAAATAAGTAATCGTTTAAATAAAAACATAAATGATTGAAATTTTTTTGTCCTATGGACTTATTTATTTTAGGTTTTAGTTATTTCATTTTTATGACGTGTATTATGGTTTTTAAATTGTATAAGGTTTTTATTTTTAAATATATATATTACGATGTAAATAAATGTAAAGTTGTCTTATGTTCAATTTTTTTGTTTCTGAATATAATTCTAAGTGAAAATTCCAATTTAATTTACTGTCAAAAATAATTCCTAAATATTTTATTTTATTAACCTTAAAAATTTGAATGTCTTCATTTATTTGAATACTATTACATATTTCGTGGTAGGTTATTTAGGTTTAAAGTAAAAGGAATATAATTTTTTTATTCAAATAAATTGTTATCAAACCAATTTATAATAATATAGCTCCTCCTACCTGCTGTAACGGCCTCACTTTTTTGGTGTAAGTTTTAGTTACATATTTTCACCTTTTCTTAAGCGCATTATGTTGTGCTTGTAGGTCCGCAGCGCCAATTTTTTTGGAAGAACTTTAAAAGGGCTGCTATTTGATACTATGCTCTTGAAGCACAGTGGTGTTTATTGAGAGAGTATTGTAATGGTATCAAAATGTATTTTCTTTTTTATTTATTTCGCTATTCTAAGGATATTTCAATTAAACCACAATTCACTTAACAAACACTACTTTTATTAAAAATTTTACTCAGAGAATCCACCACATTTACATTTAACTCAAGAGCTCTAGTGACTCCTTCGCTAGTTCGTTTTTTGATCAATATTTCGTTACTTCTTTGTTTTATCCACAAATCGGCCAAATACCCCTCTTTGGAGTACAATTACCTACAGTTTTACATTAAAACCGGTTAGATTTATAAATTAATAAAATCAGAAAAATAACTGCGCAAATTTGTCAAAATTTCGTTTTATGCTTTTATTAATTTAACAATTAAATTTTTTTAAACTTAAAACTGTAGGTAACTGCTACCCAAATATGGGTATTTGGCCGTTTTTTGGAGAAAACGCAAAATAAACGAAATATAGATCAAAAAACGAAATGGCGTCATTAGATTTACTTTCTTTAAATTATGTTTCGCTATTGGTATTAACTCAAAACTATCGTAAATAAAATTTCCTAAAAAATAGGACCTAATAAAAAAGTATTCAACCTGATGGCATATTGCACACTTCTACTAACGCAATGTATAATGGTAGGGAAAATAGAATGCTGTAAACGTAAATAAATAAATAAAATAGACCATTCCGGTTCTACGGCGACATGTTGGCGCTGATGGCTGTGGCACCATTTCACATGAACATTTTATTAAATAAAATTACATTTTTGAGATTAAAACATTTTACTTTAGCAAAAACTTTTCGATAGATTTCGACTACCTACCTCCCCCTACCTCTCCTTGTAAACCCTCTACCAGAACTGCCCCCTCTTCCTTTATAATTATATTTTGGTTTTTCCTTAGTTTCTTCTTTGGCAACGCATTCGTCATGTACCACAGAGTATAAAGCTTTTGCATCACTTGAATTTCCCAAGATTTCCTTTAATTCGGCCTTAAATAAAATACGGGTGTTTAAACAACGACAAAAGTGACATAACAAGCCGACGTCAAATGCAAAGGTTCAAGAGGGTTTCTCACGAGGTTTACAATGAAACCACGTGAAAATACAAACCAATTCACCCCTTTTGGGTTTTATTTGAGCTTAAATTGACTCAATTTGTAACTATTGAGAATTTACCAGTGCTCTGGCGGCGCATAATGCCAGTTTCAAGAAAAGCTATTGTTTTAACTTAACAGTCAGAACAGTAGGTATATTGTTCGGAATATTCCACACTGGTGTAGAGTCCGCAAGACGTGGCAACGCCTGCCTCCTGGCGGTAGCAAGTGACAACAAGAAAATAAAATATGACAATTTTTGAATTTTGACATTAGAACGATAAAAAAATGTAGGAATTAAACATCAGCAAATAACGTTATCCTGTATTTTTCTCAATAATTTCTTTTTATAGTATTATGGTATTATAGTATACAGTAAAACAAAGTTGAACTTGTGAATTTCCACTATATTAACTAGAAAAATTATATGTTTCGCTAACACTGTAGCTTCGTCAGATGACAATGATTTAATAGGTGAAAATTAAAAATTGGGGTGCAATAAAATTAAATTATTGAAGATGTAAATAAAACAGTGGAAGGGTTACAATAGCGGGAAAATCCAACAGAGGGTTTAAAAATTAAATTAAATTAGGTGCAATATGGGTAATTTATAAAATCTTAAGTATATGGTCAACAGAATAAATTTAACAAAGGCGAATTATTTAAATCTAGTTGATCATTAAGTAACAGATCCGTATTTTTAAGTTTATTTCCATAGATTCTAACAAATTTAGTTTTAAGCCTTTGTTTTCTGTATGTAAGATTTTAAAGGAAGGATCGAAATTATGCCGATAATCAAGTAAATGGTTAGCATAGTTTGAGTCTGTTTTATTTTTTTAGAAAACTGTTATAATGTTCCTGTATTCTTTTGTCCAAATGTCTACCCGTTTGGCCAATGTATGTTTTAGGACAATCTTTGCATTTTAATTTATAGACGCCTGATTTTTTTGTTTTTACCGCTTTTAGTTTTATTGTTTTTGATAAATTTACTTAAAGAGTTATGAGTTTTGTAACACACATTTATATTAAGTTTGTTAAGAAAATTGCCAATTACTTTGCTAGGTTGTCCAAAGAAAGTGACAAGTTTAAATTGGTCAGAGTTTTTGCTTCTATGAAAAACTAAGTCAATAGCCTTTTTGTATGTTTTCTTTTTTAGGATTTGGTCAATTAGATTTGAGTTATATCCGTTATTGACTGCAATTTGTTTAATAATGTTTAGTTCTTTTTGAAAATGGATTTTATTTAGAGGGAGAGTTAATAGTCTATGGATCATACTGTGAAAAGAAGCTTATTTGTGTTGTATAGGGTAGCAAGAAGAGTTGTGTATGACAGTATCAGTATGAAATGGTTTATGGAAAACGGAGAAAACGTGTCGTATCATTTTCTCTCATAATATTTAAATCAAGGAAATTGATAGAATTGCCACTTTCGTGTTCTATTGTAAACTTGAAATTTTTGTGTGTATTGTGGAAATTTACAAGTTCAACTTTGTTATACTGTATCCCATAATACTATAATTATGGATTTCCACCTCTAGTATCGGCTGAATCACTTAATTTTTTTTACTTAAATACTTACCTCCGTTTTGGTTATAATTTCTTTCATATTTTTTCCTTTTCTCAGGAACGTATCGATATTTTTAGAAGTTATTCCTGGTAATTTTTGAATAAAATCATAAATATTTGAATTGTATTTTGATTCTATCACATCTAGGTCCTGATCTCCACCTATAGCCATGGCGTTTTCTATGTTTGGTTCTTCCTTTCCTTGCTTTAAAATTAATATAAATAAAAAAAATTATACAGAGTGGACAGGCTATGACGATGAAAGTTCTATAACTTAAATAAAACTGACTTTTTTTTCGTGTATTCTAAGTAACAGCATCTATGGCACTCTACCTTTAGCTCCTCAAACAACTGGGCTGTCGCGTATGGACTAGGACTCCAAATAATTTTTAATTTAGGGAAGTGTATGGTTATTAGCAATAATTTCTCTTGAATACCAAAACTGTTGCTGTCCTCCGATAGCATGTACTGATTCTAAAACAAAAATTTCCATTTTACTGGACTTGCAACATCACCAAGTAAGTTTTTAAATAAAATAAGAGCAAATGTATGTACTGTAGTGACATTGCATTAGATTTACATAATATACATTTATTTATATAAAATTATCCTACTTTCCAACCAAAAGGTCTATTTTGATCGAATTCTATTAGCAACATGGGCTTGGCATAAAACCTCTGCATCTGCATACACTGTTGATATAATCTTCCGGAATTTAATGACTGTACCAAGTCCGATATGCTCTTTCTTTCCACGCAAATATCCGGTGTCAAAATGTAATCACCAACCTACAATTTATATAAAAAAAAGGAGTTAGTATATACGTTATAGCCAAAAATTAATATATAAAATGTGCAATTTACAAAATATAGGTAAAAAATCAAAATTATCTTATGCAGCTGAAATTTTGCATGTGGGCTAGAAACTGCACTTAAAAAAACTTTTTCTAATAACTTTTTTCGATATTTTCAGAAGTAACCCCACTTTTGAATTATTTTTTGGAAAAAATTAAAATTTGACAGATAATGCGAATCACGTGACCTATTTTTTTTTGCTTAATTTTCATCTCGATCGAAGCAGAACTTGATGCCAAAGTCAAATTTTGAATAGTTATTAATAAAAAAAAATCCCATATGATGCGGACTTTCCTGGTGACACTGTATAGGCTATGTGACATTTTTATCAGACCTTGCATTTTTAACAGAAATTACATCTTACCTTAACGAATTAAATTTGAAGCTACAAGGAAAGCAACGGAATATTGCCAATTTAATTTGTAGGGTCACATAAGAGGATTCAAAAATAAAATTAAGCTGTTTAAGCAATCAGAAAACCATATATAGCTTCACTTTGAAGAAATGAAGGATATCATATTTCACTCGTATAAAATTGTTGCGTTGAGAACATAAGCAGACCAGACCGTCGACTGGAATTGTGTGATTTGCAGTCACATCCTTTTTACCAGGGAAAAACTGAAATAAGATTGGACTCTTTTAAAAAGTTACTCCCAGGAGAACCCAACTTGCGAAACTTCAGGTTCAATGCTGGGAAGCACGTATCTTTGCGAAATCAGCTTTTCGAATATGAAATTTAGTAAGTCATAATAATATGTGTTTCCTGTCTATATGTCATTCACTTCGTCAACAAAATAATGTTAGTTTTAATATCGATACAACACTGGGTTACTGAAAACCAACATCCGCAAAGTTCTCACTAATTTTGTTTGAATAAATAAACATAATTTTACCCACAAACAAGTTTTTTTGTACAGAATTTTCTTTTATATTTAGACCCCTATTTAAAGCGAGAACAAAGAGATAGAAAAAAACTTTTAATAGGATTTTTACTGAATCATCAGAATCATAGCAAAAAATTATCAAAATACTACTATAAAAAAAATAAGCAAGTTATATTTTTTTAATGGAATACCCTGTATCTATTTTATTCAAATTATAGATCTTTATTTCCTGATTATAAAATATAGCTGCACTACTATCACCGTTAAAAATAACGGCTATTCTTATTTCAATTTTGCCCATATTTCTTTTCGACTTTTCTTGACTTATAAAGCCAACCTTTTTCAATGCAAAACTGTAGGTAACTGTAAACGACAAAGTAACGAAATATTGATCAAAAAGCGAACTAGTGTTTGCTCTTAAATTTTTAAAATTAACGCTCAACTTAGGCCAGGGTTGGCAAATATCCGATATACAGTGTCCGCAAGAAAGTTCGCATCAAATGGGATTTTTTTTATTATTAGGTATAGGTAAAAATTGAAAAAGCAATTAGTTTTTGCTTACCTAAAAACCAAAAATGACGTATACTGAAGGAGCTGCACGACTTGCGTTACCTGTCAAATTTGACATTTTTAATAAAATAGGTTCAAAAATGCCATTATTTATCAAAATATCGAAAAACTTTATTTGAGAAAGTTGTTTATTTAGGTATTTTTAGTCTCTATACGAAATTTTGACAGTCTAATACAATTTTTATTTTTTGCCAGGTTTTTGAAAATTTTGATCAACCCTCGTAGATTAACTTTTATACATCGATGTAAAACCATTTGCCTTTACTTCATTTGTAATCTTAATGCAATTTTGTGTAAAATTTTTGTTTCCTATTATTTATTTTGGTTCAAAAACTGCAATTGTTATTGATCAGTATGTAATGTTTGATGCGAAGTTTATCTAATTACATCAGTTTTGCCAAAACCGACGTTTCTCATTTCTCTTAAGTTAGTAAACAGATGTACAAAAAGAAAATATTGGAAGCTTTCGTTGAAATTTTACTTAATTAATATTAAATTAAATTAATTATATTAAACTATATTTTTGTTGAATAAAATGTTTCGAGCGATTAATATATATTCTTTTTAATCCAATATTAATTAAGTAAAATTTCAACGAAAGCTTCCTAATATTTTCTTTTTGTACATCTGTTTACTAACTTAAGAAAAATAGGAAACGTCGGTTTTGGCAAAACTGATGTAATTAGATAAACTTTGCATCAAACATTACATACTAATCAATAACAATTTCAGTTTTTGAAGCAAAACAAATAATAGGAAACAAAAATTTTACACAAAATTGCATTAAGATTACAAATGAAGTAAAGGCAAATGGTTTTACATCGATGTATAAAAGTTAATCTACGAGGGTTGATCAAAATTTTCAAGAACCTGGCAAAAAATAAAAATTGTATGAGACAGTCAAAATTTCGGACAGAGACTAAAAACGCCTAAATAAACAACTTTCTCGAATAAAGTTTTTCGATATTTTGTTAAATAAGGGCATTTTTGAACCTATTTTATTAAAAATGTCAAATTTGACAGGTAACGTAAGTCGTGCAGCTGCTTCAGTATACGTCATTTTTGGTTTTTAGGTAAGCAAAAACTAACTGCCTTTTCAATTTTTACCTATACCTAATAATAAAAAAAAAATCCCATTTGATGCGGACTTTCTTGCGGACACTGTATATCCAAATTTGGATATTTATTTATATTTTTAATTATATTAAAATTATTTCATGTTTTCTGTAAAGATATATTTTAAAAATCAAAATCACCTAATTTAATATAAACATGTAAATTTCTATTTCAATTCTATTCAATGATAGTTGCTATCACAATAACAAGTTTTTTTTAGTACTCCTATGTTAGGAATGTAAAATGTGGGTAAAAAATACAAGTTTATGAATATGAACACATCATACATTTTTGGCTTGTTAATTAAATCAAAATGAACCCAAACTGGATTTTTTATTTTTGGCATTATAAAATTTTTATTTCATAAAACAAACAGCAAAATATTGCTTCGTTCAATCAGAAATCGGAACTAAATAAAAATACCACGCGGCAAAGAACAATAGGTGGTCAACGTCTCGGAAAGATGGGGAATCACCGCATGGTAAGCAGCATAATAAGCTGTTGCTGGCTCAGCGGCAGCGGGGCCATATTTTTATACTGATGAATATAATTTTCGAAAAAATATTGATATATATCAGGATAAATATCGTCGCATAAATATCATGATATTTATCAAGATATATATCAGGATATTTATCACGGATATATATCCTGCCAACCTTGACTTAGGCTTAGATTTTAAAATAAAAAAGAGCAATTACGAATTAAATAATCAGTTACACACTTACAGAAATCGTCACCGGCTCAATTTCAATCCCCCTTTTATGAATCAAGGACGGCAAATCACTTCGAAATTCTCTCATGTCGACAATAACACACCTTTTTTTAGGTGTATCGATTTGGCCTCCCTGGCGGGTATTTTTTTCTTCATTCACGAGACCTCTTTGAAGTGCCAAACATTGGTTAGATTTGCCGTCTTGGTCTTCTGGGATCACCATATTCTAAAAATATATCGACATACAGTGAATATCGTTTCCACTATTTACGCGTGCGTATTTGTTAAATTGTGTAAGAAACCAGAAATATCCTATACCACCTCTTAACCCTTAAGGGGAGTATCAACATGCTTGCCAACCTATAACCTATTTCGCGTAGATTTATTTATGTTTTCTAGCTTTTATACAAAATTTAAAGAAAATCAGCATTGACTTGATGTTCTATTGGTAATAATTGACATATTTAATAAATATCAAGGAATTTCATAACTTATTTTAGGAGAATTGTATAGCGAAAAATATCGGGTAAGATTTTTTTAACATTATTATGTCATTGTCACTCATTGTTCTTTCACTATACAATTCTCCCAAAATTAGCAATGAAATAAATTGATATTTTCGTAATATATCAGACACTACCTAAATAATGTACCGACGATATTGATTTTCTTTAAATGTTAGTTATTAAAATAATAAACTCAAAAAATCAATGCGAAATAGGTTATAGGTTGGCAATAGATTGAATGACGTTGAAAATTCAACCTTAATAAGCTTCGTCAAAAGTTTTCCGCTATCTTAGTGGTACAGGAGATATTGGCCTTTGTCGCACTAATGGGCCACCCTGTAGTAAATACCCAGCAAAGTTTTAACGCATTTAGGTTAGGTTCTGTCATATTTGACATATCGCACCTTTGGAGAAACAACGACGTAAGTGCAAATTTGTAGAATGGTCGAGAAAACACCTTTAAAGTTTTGAGAATGCTTAAAACTGAAAATAAATACACTGCACTAAATTTGCTAAGAATTTAAATATAAATTACCATTCTTTAATTTGTATAGCTATTAGGTGCAGTTTGAATTTTAACGACTTTTTACAATTTGTTTCTCTTAGAGGGGTTAAAAAGGCTATACCCCTCAATTATGTCATTGTGGCCCTAGTGGTTCGTGATTTTTTTTTTAATTTAAGACAAAACAAAATTTAATTAAATAGGTGATTGCAATAAAAGAAGCAGTTATTTTCTACATTTTAATGAAAAGTAAACTAGAAAAGGGAATTATAAAAATTTTTGTAATATTTTCTTTATTAGTCCAATAATTGGGCAATTAAATTAAGCAACAAACACAGAAAGTGCATTTAAGTCTATGTTGCTTCAAGAGCCAATTTTTTCGCGCTATTTCCACAAAGACATAGGCGGCATCTAGCGACAGAAGTTGAAGACACAATTATGACTTTGTAATTCCAGATATGTTAAAGGTTTTGCTATATTTTGCCATCAAAATATGACTTTAGGAAAAAGTTGCACTTACGACGTTGTTTCTCCAAAGGTGCGATATATTGCACACAATTTATGTCAAATATGATAGAACCTAACCTAAACGCTAAACGTTTAAAAAAAATCATTTTTTAATTTTTAATTAAAAATACTTTGCACCAAAATTTTTAGTCAACCTTCATCAAATATATTTTTGACATATTAAATTTTATATAAAAACATGTTTCATCCCGTAACGCGATGGGCGAAGGTCGTTCTATGGTCGGATCTTAGACTATTATTAAGACATTATAAAAACCTAGTGGGTATAATATACATACAGCCTTAGTTTCGATCAGAAACTCAAAAGCCTCCTTTTCTCTTCTTAAAGTTGTTAGATATGATTGTTCTTCAACTGTTTCAGCGTGTATTAGAAAGTAAATTTTCAGCTGCTTGTCTACTTGCCTATGGGCTTCATACATCTATAAGAAAGAGCACTATTTTAATTTCATCATGATGTGATTAAAATATATATTATTCTTAATGTTACTGTAATTTATTAAAAAAAACACAGTTCCCAGAAATATTCAAATATCTGAGAGAACTGCGGATCAGCAGCGGTCGGTTGTTAGAGTTGTACTATTTCTTCCGTATAAACCAGACTTACTTCGATTTCTCTTACTGCCGTTATATTACTATGATACATGATAACAAAATTGGGCTTTAACATTTGCAGATTATTTTGCAAGCTGATGTAATTCTCTCCACCTTTAAATGTTTGAATTAGAATTTTCGGAGCGGTTATCGATTCGCAGATTTGTGTTAGATCCATGTTTTCCAGCTAAAATATTGAGAACTGCATTAGGTGGTTGCATAAATGTTAATAAAATGATAAAATAAAATATTTAGGAAGTATTTTTGATAGTAAATTAAATTGGAATTTTCACTTTAATTACAAATTTAAGTAGTTTACTACCGATTTTTAAAAACATTAAAAAAATTTTAAATGTAAGACATATTATGGAAATAGTATATTACGCGTTAGTTAAAACTCATTTAAATTACAAAATTTTAGGCTGGGGAGGAATAAATAGAACTTTAGTTAAAAAATTAGAAATATTACAAAAAAGGTCTATCTAAAAATTATATTCAATAAAGATTATCTTTATCCTTCCAATCAATTATATTCAGAAACAAAAAAGTTGAACATAAGACAACTTTACATTTATAACATCTTAATATACCGGGTGTCCACGGAAGGTGGCTCGCCCCTCTTTTTTGTTTTTCAAGATAATGAAATAAAATTCAGGGGATTTGTATACGACATAAAACTGCATTTTTTGACAGGTGACTCAACATTATGGAACTTCCGGTTTAACCGGAAGTGACATAAACTTTCGATTTTTAAATGGGACACCTCGTATATTTTTACTTTTTTTTGACTCCATATGACATTCTAAATACAACGATGTGTCACTTGTCACTTTTTGTCACCAAGAAAATATTTTTTTTTCAAATTTATTGTTTTATCTAGAGGGCTATGAATACCTTAAAATCACTTATTTCAGTTCTTTAATCTTGGGAAAAATACAATTTTACTATTTTTGGTCCAATGATATGTGCTATGTAAAATTTAATCTTTAAAGTTTTATAACTCATTTTTTTTAAATGGCAACATGGTGGCTCGTCGGGTTAAGAAAAAAGAGGATTTTATTACGATTATTTTGATACCATACACTATTAGGTTTTAGAAAAGCTGTTATTAAAAAACTTTAAAAAGGTAACTTGGAACTTTCCTAAAATAAAGCATCTTTTGATAGATAGATAGAGTTTATTCATAATAAATAATAAACAGTATTTTTTATACGTCAAAGATTTCGCATTTTCGGAACCAGTTTTGGGTACCTAATAGTGCCGGGTTGGATAACGCCGATTAAAATATCTTTGTGCGTAAAGTCGTGCAGCATCGGTTGAATACATACATACAATAGTACATTCTCCAAACACTTATAACATATTATCAACTTTTTCACTCCTTGTAAAAGTATTGTTTTCCATGCTTTTTAAACAACAAACTAATTTACTTTGGCAGAAGCTGTTGGCATTTCAATTTTCTTCAAGGCATGATTTTGTTTTATCAGTTTTGCTGGTCACAGGCTACTTGATGCATTTAAATCTAAATTTATTCTCATTTAAGGAAAGTTCCAAGTTCACTTTTTAAAGTTTTATAATGGCAGCTTTTCTAAATCATAATAGTGTATGGTATCAAAATAATCGTAATAAAATCCTCTTTTTTCTTAACCCGACAAGCCACCATGTTGCCATTTAAAAAAAATGAGTTATACAACTTTAAAGATTAAATTTTACATAGCACATAGCATTGGATCAAAAATAGTAAAATTGTATTTTTCCCAAGATTAGAGAACTGAAATAAGTGATTTAAAGGTATTCATAGCCCTCTAGATAAAACAATAAATTTCGAAAAAAAAATATTTTCTTGGTGACAAGTGACATCGTTATATTTAGAATGTCATATAGAGTCAAAAAAGGAAAAATATACCAAGTGTCTCATTTAAAAATTGAGAGTTTATGCCACTTCCGATTAAACCGGAAGTTCCATAAAGTCACCTGTCAAAAAATGCAGTTTATTCCGTGGACACCCGGTATATATTTAAAAATAAAGACCTTATACAATTTAAAAACCATAATCATAATACACGTCATTAAAATTAAATAACCATAAAACCTAAAATAAATAAGTCAAGAGAGAGACAAAAAAATTTCAAATATTTATGTTTTTATTTAAATGATTATTTACCAACAAAAATTAAAAAATTGATTTCTTTAAAAAAAATTAAAGTCTAAATAAAAACATGGATATTAAACAGACAATTTGACAATATTTTTAGAAATGCTTTAATTAATTAATTAATTAATATTGTTCTGAATAATTTATATAAGTAATATTTTTTACTTAAAAATTCTAAATTAATAATTTTACTATAGGCAATATTATATTTCTTCAAAAAAACTGCGTTCATACTATAAATTAACATTTTTACTTTAAAACTTAATTTTTAATGCGTATTTATGATTTATGGTTTTTGCCGGGGATTTTACATACTAAAACAAAATTTAAAGTCGAAATAAAAACATGGATTTTAAAAACGGACAATTTGAAAATATTTTTAGAAATGCTTTAATTAATTAATATTGTTCTGAATAATTTATATATAAGTAATATTTTTTACTTAAAAATTATAAACTACCTAATAATTTTATTATAGGTTATATATTTCTTCAAAAAAAACTGCGTTTATATTATAAATTAACATTTTTACTTTAAAACTTGATTTTTAATGCATACTTATGATTTTAAATACCTACTAAAATAAAAAATAAGATTTGCCCCTAACAAGCTCAGCTTCTGGGAAGTGAAGAATAAGTTTATAGAAGACAACATAAACATATTTATTATATTATTAAATTTTAAATAACCTTATTATTATTTATAAAATAATTTAACAATGTATAATTTTTTTTCACCATTTAGTTAACTGAGGTACAAAGAAAAAAAATTTGACGGGTTCGAGCGATTCTTAACTAAGTGGGAGGTATTTTATATAAAAGGCTGATCCATTTCTTTATCATTCATAATGCTGTATGTAACTTACATACCTACATATATTTTACCGAGTATTTTACATTATTTAATTACCTCATTTATTTAAAAAAGTTATAATCCTGATTTTCTATACACCAATATTAATATTAGAAGAGAGTTGCGCCTGTGAAAATAATGAAAAAATATATATAAGCACTCAGTGGTTTTTATTTAGTCTATCTTTCGATTTTGTATTACCAGTGATACTGCCTTTTGTATAAGTGTTGATTCTACTAGATAGCGATACTATACTATATTCTAACACAAAATACAGTTACACACTTGTCCGGTTTGCCACTACATTTTTATTTATTATTATTAATTATAACAATCTGAACAACCCCCTAAGGCTCGATCTGCCATTCAGAAATATTAAAACTGATAGGTCTTCTCTCTAACGCCTTAACGAATATTTTAATAAAAACTTACTTGAGTAAAAGGAGTAAAAACCGACGAGTCTACACTCGATTCATCTTTACTCGAACTTTCATCAAAATCATCTAAAACGCTTTGACTCATGGTAAGAATATAAGTGTTCTGAAAAACCTCATTATCCTCTTCACCTTCTTCCTTTTCAAGACTCTCATTCTTGTCCACATCTTTATCTTCCGAGTCTTTGGTAGTTTCTTTGTTCGTTTTCAGTCTTTTACTACTTCTAGGTTTGTTCTCGGGTTCCTCACTTTTTGCGATTTCCGGTAACTTTCCACAGTTTTTAAAATGTTCACTTACTTTTCTAAAAGGTATCTTCTTTTTAAGGATAAGGAAGAAAAGGTAGCGATGTGGTCCAACGGTTAAAAGCTAGAAGACATGAAAGAATTAAATATTCACACGAAAAAACAAATGCGAAAAACGTTCGACATGGACATGACATAACTACAGACTGTCTGAAGATAGGGAAATTGACTGGAAGCAGAAAATAATGGAAGATGTACTTGAACCCGATAATAAAGTTTGTCAATGATTATCTCTAGACCAGGAAGAGAATGAAATATATCCAACAATCCCTTGGATAAAAGTACAGAAAAAAATTCAAAAATTATACTAACCTCATTCAACTGATAACATGTCCTCTGATCAGAACAAAGTATTAAAACTGTGGTGCTATCCTTATTCTCAGCCTTTTTTATTTCTGCAGGTATTTCCACTTTTAATATTTCCAAAAGTGCCTCCCATTTTGGACAAAATTCTGGGTTAAATTCTAAAACAAACCTTCAATTTCTACGGGCAGCAAAACAAAATTATGTTCATTATTTGTTTAAAGGTGGTAGACAATGAACTATTAGCCAAAAAATACCTTGTCGGACTTCCATTGTTACTTAACACAACATTTCTAATTTGTACATGAAATGGTTTGAGCGGGGGTTTGAGTCACACCCAGTTGACGCTGCCAAGATTAAACCTAAACTTTGGCTTTGATAATAATATGTTGATGATACCTTTATTATCTGGACAGGTTTTGGACACAGAACAGCACCGATGAAAACGTAAATTCAAAGAACCAGCTTTTATTAATCAAAATACCCGTATTTTTAGTAAGCCAAGTAGGTAGGTATAGATATCCCCAATATTTGGAAGCCTCTAGGCTTCTTGTCCAAAGCAAACATCCACACTCCAATAAGCACGTAGACGGAGTCATCGAGCTTTATTGCAAAATTATAATTTAGTTTATATTATATTTCTTTTACTTTAAACCTAAATAACCTACCACGAAATATGAATAGTATTCAAATAAATGAAGACATTTAAATTTTTAAAGTTAAGAAAATATTTAGGAATTATTTTTGACAGTAAATTAAATTGAAATTTTCACTTGGAATACTTAATCAAAAAATTAAGAAGTTTACTACCGATTTTTAAAAACATTAAAAATTTTTAAAATGTAAGACATAATATGGAAATATTATCGCGTTAGTTAAAACTCATTTAAATTACGAAATTTTAGGTTGGGGAGGAATAAACAGAACTTTAGTTAAAAAATTAGAAATATTACAAAAAGGTTTCTAAAAATTATATTCAATAAAGATTATCTTTATTCTTCAAAATAATTATATTCAGAAACAAAAAAGTTGAACATAAGACAACTTTACATTTATAACGTTATAAATTAGTATATATACAATTTAAAAATAAAAACCTTATACAATTTAAGAACCATAATCATAATACACGTTATAAAAATGAAATAACCATAAAACCTAAAATTAATAAGTCCATAGGACAAAAAAATTTCAAATATTTATGTTTTTATTTAAACGATTATTATTTACCAACAAAAATTAAAAAATTGATTTTATTAAAAAAAATTAAAGTCGAAATAAAAACATGGATATTAAAAACAGACAATTTGAAAATATTTTAAGAAATGCTTTAATTAATTAATATTGTTCTGAATAATTTATATAAGTAATATTTTTATTTAACAATTATAAACTAATAATTTTATTATAGGTAATATATTTCTTCAAAAAAAAACTGCGTTTATACTATAAATTAACATTTTTACTTTAAAACTTGCTTTTTAATGCATATTTATGATTTATAATTTTACATACTAAAACAAAAAATAAGATTTGCCCCTAACAAGCTCAGCTTCAGGGATTGAAGAATACGTTTATAAAAGACAACATAAACATATTTATTATATTATTAAATTTTAAATAAACTTATTATTAGTTTACACTTGAAAACGGTTAGAGATACTAACTAACCGCGTTGCGTTAAGTAACGAATTAAAAACAATGGAAATCCGACAAGATCTTTTTTTCGATTATGTTCTATTACAGATAGTTCGCCTTAGGAGTCTGTGGCTACGACGCCTGAGGAGACCTAGAAGAGCATAAACAAGTTAATTGTAACTGTAGCGGCATATGGGCGCATTCTTTCAATACATATTTATTTAATAATAAAACAAGATGCGTCTCAGTATAAAACTCACCTCTATCCCCTGAAAAGATCAAAGCACCGGCATCTCTAAATAATAATTCTGCAGATTGATTTAAAACCCAATCGACAGTTCTAGCATATTCTGGCTTCCTATATTCCAAAAGTGTTGAGTAAAATGTCACCGGGTCAGAGTAAAACATCGTTCTAGTAAAATAATGATTACAGTTTATCAGCAATGTTTTCTATGAATATTATAATATATTTATTTGTTCCATGTAAAAGATTATATATTTTTTTACCTCCTTGAAGGTGTGGAAAGTATCACACAATTATTCCCTTTAAACAAAACAACTAAAGGAATTAGGAATAATAATAAAACAACGAGGGGTAAACCGCAGTGGAATTTTGGTGTACAACCCTCTGGAATTAGTGGATTACTAGGGGAATTAGTGGTATTACTGCTGGAATTAGTGGTATTACGGCTGGAATTAGTGGTATTACTGATGGAATTAGTACTAAAATTAGTGGAATTAGTCGGGCAATTACTGATATCAAAAACGATTTTTTTATGTAGTCTGGCATCCATATTTCTGGCAATATCACACAAAAACTTAAGTGGTGGCCAGCGCAACGCCGCCGTTTTCTCACATCCAATCATCGACGCTCTTAACAGGCATGGTCATCTTGCAGGGGTGCGGCGTTGCTACTTTACAAGCAGAAACCAGGGGTGACAAAACGTGTCGGCGCCATTGATGTTGCGTGGGTAATATTTATGACCTTGTGCTATAAATATTAGACACTTGGCCGGGATAATACACTGAGAAAATATGACAACAATCTAGTAAAATGTATACTACACTAAAATAAAAATATATAAGTTGCTACTTACGAATAAAGGTGAATTTTCATGCATCCGATATCCGTCGATACGTTGATATGAAGGTAATCCCATTGGCTGAATTTACGGCTTTTGATTGGTCAGAAAATTTATGGAATTTAAATTTTTTTGCATTTTTATGCATCCATTATCCGATGATACGAATCGTTTGTGATTGGTCTTATCCCTGGTCACAAATGTTGGGAATGTGGCTTTTCCTACGGGGTATACATACTATTTTTCCGAAAATCGATCGGAAAGTATTACAATCAACTGTTATAATTTTAAAATAAGCATTAGTATAATCATTTTATCCTTAAATAAAGGAAATATTGGTTTTGTATGGAAATAAAGCAAAGTACAGAAATAACATTCCCGTACAGTACAAAAATGTTAATATTTTCGATCGATTTTCGGATAAAAATTGGCGCCAAAATATAATGACCAATCAACGCCGACCAATCAGATGCATGAAAATTCACCTTAAAGCAAGCCTTAAAGCTTGCTGCTATAATAAAAAAAGTTTTCCTGAAACATAATAAAAGTCTAGTTACCTAAATTGACTTTACATGAAATTAATTTATTTATTTAACCATAGCCAGTGAAAAAAGAATCCTCGGAGGTATCTAAAATATTGTGTATGTCAGGTCAGATGTCCAGTAAAATTGTTACTATTATTTAAGCAGATTCTACACATTCAGCTGTCTACATATTAAAGCTTTGAGATTTAGTAAGTTTCAATATTTAGGTAAATTTAAAATTTATCGTTTTTATTTGGTTAGTTTTAAAGTTTTAAATAATATTACCATAAAACATATCGAAACTACTAACTGGTAATGTTTCGATTTTCAATGTATCGATAGAGACCATAGACAATTTACCTTTAGATACCTACAGCTTATCTCCTGCGCAAACAAAAGTTACGTTTTATGGGTGAAAAAATACGTCCGAGCGCATGACTCGTCGGTCAGCTGTCTTCATTCGGGGAACCTTCGTGCATGCGCACAAACCTCGTGTTATCGGCCGTCCTACTTTATCGACAATAATCGACGCGCTCAAAAATACTCTCCAGAACCGGCTCGGCCGCCATTTTTGTTGTTGTGTTTTAAGGTTTCTCTTCTCTGCGGATTCCTTGTAGTTTTCTAAAGTTTTCAGCTATCGGATCGGCTATCGTGGATTGTGGGACTGGTGTTTAATATTTATGGATTTCTGGTTTTTGTGTAGTTTAGTTAGTGAATTGTGTTTGTGCTTTTAGTGACTCGGATTGTAATATAAACAATGACTAGTACTAGTTGCAGCCGTTGTATAATTGTATTATGCCCAAATAGGGGTAAAATAAACCCTCTATGGTGGCATATGAGCAAGAATTTAAATTTTAAAGCCCGGACCTGTCTATTTTCCCATTCGTCAAACGATAATGTTGCAGTGCGCATGTCTAATAGTTCCCAGTTTTGTTTACATGCGCGAGGCCATAAAACTGCCACATTCGTGATTATTGTTTGTTTATCTAAAGGTAAATTGTCTATGATAGAGACATATCATGGTTTTTAAAATAATTAGTAGGCGCAACCAGTTTTTATTTCCTATAAATAAGGTGTTTTTATGTCTGTATCTAAACCAAGGCTTGACTATTACATATTTCTTTTATAATGTCTAATTTTATCAGTGGAAATAGTGGAATTATTAGAGAAATTGGTGGAATTAGTGATATTAGTATTGGAATTAGTGGTATTAGTATTGGAATTAGTGGTATTATTAGTGGAATTAGTCGTGGAATTAGAGGAATTAGTCATGTAATTAGTCCTTGAATTAGTGGAATTAGTGGTATTACTTGGAATTAGTGTACAAGATTTTGGACTGCAGTTTACCCCTCGTAAAACAATTAATAGATGTATACAATGACGTTCATTACTAATATTAAAGAGCCTATACACAGTAAAATGCATTAATAAATTAATAGTAGTGTCTTGTTTTTCGGCTAATGATCTTAATTACTGTGGAATATAATTCCAGATTTTCAGAAGACTGAAATTTTACAAGTTACATGATTTTTGAGAACCTAAGTTTTGGTAGGTATGTACAGTTTCTGATATCAGATAAGACTCAAGGTAAGAATGTGAAGTTGGATAACAAAAACAAAGTCTTACAATAGCAAATGTCGCAATGTTTTCAACTCGGCAATCATCTGACAACTTCTATTACTCAACTGATGCCATATTTCATTCATTTGTGCCTGTAAAATTTTATGAAACTTCTTTGTAAGACAATTTTCCACTGTAATCTCTTGCATTTCTAGACCAGGATTTATTCTTTTTAGTTCCTTGACTGTTCCATTCATTATTTCTAAGATGTAAGTTTGAAGTTTTCTTACTTGTTCCGAGATTGGAATGTGAAGCTCAATAACTTGAGGCTAATAAAACAAACAACATTTATTAATAGTTTTTGTAAAAATAAAAGTTTCATGAAGTCTTACCTCATATTTCTTCAAACTATCTCTGACCAACTTGTGGAATCGTGGCCAAATATACAGTTCTTTAACAAAAAGTGTCCTCATAACTCTTTCTACTTGACAGAAGCCCATTGTAAAACTTTGGGGACTATTTGAAAACGCTTGGATAAAACCAGTCTAAAAATACATTTTTTATTTTTAAATTTTCTCTTTCTTGGGTTTTGTAGTTCTTTTTTTTTTTTATTTATTTATTTATTTATTTATTTACAATGTACTCTACAGAATCCTAAGATCTAAATGGTACATATATTAAGACACATAGTTACATTGTATAAATTCAATGTCTCTTTAGCGCCCCGAGACTCGTCCCAAAAATATCACAATCTGCAAAATGTCTGTTGTAATTACTTAACATCCTTTCAACAAACGCACTTCTACCGTAATTTGTCCGATGTGTCCGTTCCAGGAATAATTGGAGTTGTCTGGTTCTCCTTACTGGGACGCGCAATGAGATCATATGCAGTAATCACTCGCAGTTCACATGACCATTGATCACCTTGTATAAAAAAATTAACAGAGCCTTCCTTCTGCGATATTCGAGCGTTTGTAGACCACATAGAAGGAGTCTAGTTTCATAAGGAACGCCTTGATATGGAAAATGTAATTTAAAAAGCAGATATTTCGCAAATTTATTCTGTACCCTTTCCAGTCTGTTAATATGACATTGATAATATGGACTCCAAATTACAGAGCAATATTCCATAATACTGCGCACCAAACAGTTGTAGAGGGCTGTCAAAGCCTTGATGTCCGAAATATGTTTTGTGTGTCGCTTTATGAAACCCAGCAGCCTAAAGCTCTTGGAAATGATGTTGTCTATATGCATATTAAATGATAAATCGCTATCAAAAATTACGCCAAGATCATTAAAATGCGACACAGCTTCCAAGTTAATGTTATTAATAGTATAGGTGACACTCTGTGGGTAAACACATTTGAAAAATCTTAAAACTTTGCACTTCTTTACGTTTAGTTTTAAATAGTTTTTAATGCACCAGTCAACAAAACTTCTAGTTCTGGTAACTTAAAAGTCAAATCTGTATAAATCGTTTTATATCCTTTATTTTTAATTATTTAAAGACTCTGTCTATTCTTTGGACCTTCTTCAGAAATATAAAATACTGAAAAACAGCTTCATCACTGGATAAAAAAATAATATGGTTTACCTTTAACCCTTTCGCTGCGGGCTGAAAAAGCAAGCAATACGTCTGGGCGGAGACTTTAAAAAAGAAAAAACAAGAAATTTCTCCTAATTTTTTTTGAAGACGCGCATGAGCGCTTTCCGCCTATATGATTCATTCCATTATTATAATAATTTTTTATGACAAAAAAACTACCTAATTTGTAATAAAATCTGTATAATACGTATATAATATATACAGGGGAGCGCACATGTGCGTCCGCCGCCACCAGAGAAGAGGGGCTTGGACGCACAAGTGCGCTTTACGCACTCAAAGTGTTAAAGATTATTTTGGACAAAATTCATTCTTAAATTACAAATGTAATCTTGATCATTTCTAGTAAAACAGTTATTAAAATATGGACACATTTTAAAAATACAGCTGCACTTATTAACAAGTGAACACTGACAAATTGATATTATTTTTAAAAATGGCAAACAAAATTGTTTTTATTTGGCTTAGATTTTTCTACTTTGAATTTAGAGTTACCAGGACTCGAAATCCAAAGAAAAATTAAAATTTTCAAAATAACATAAATCAAGTCAAAAAAAAAACAAAACCAACCTCAAAAAACCCATTTATAATAAGAAAGAAGAAACAATGTTCACAACATCAAAGTTTTAACTCTTTTTGTATGAATTTATAGAATATTTAAACATAAAGAATTATAATTTTTCTTAAAATTGGTTAAAAATCTTACCTTGTTACTTTGTCTATACAGTCTTAAAGCAAAAGCTTCATTACAGCTTTCAAAAATTCGGTGTGCTCTTAGCACTATAATCCCTGTGATTTTGTCTATGGGAATCCTGTTTTTTAACAAGTCAACAACTAATATTCTTGAGTGTAAAAAGTGTATTCCACCGCAAAGGTATTCCTCAACTCTAAAATTACAAAATTATATACTGAATCAATAACAATTAGTGAATAAAGTCCAGTAAATAATTGGAAAAATAACTACTTATTGCGCTTACTGAGTTCACATCACACAATAAAACAACTACACCTACTTCCTTAAATTTTAAGCAATTCTATGGGGATGAAATTTGATACGTAAATCATTACCTTATGTTTGCAACATCATGTTCAATATAAACATGTTGCCGATTCAACTTTTCATCAAAATATTTTTGCTCAGCTTCAGTAGCATTTAAAACTAACACTAGGTTTCCAGGATCCTGATACACCTTTAGGATATTCAATAATACTAAGTCTAAATTTAAACCCCTAAAAATAAGAACATTTTATGTAAATTAATGCCACTAAAACTGAAATCGGTACTTACTTTGCAGCTATTACTAAACCATCGCTACGTACAATATCCAGAAAAATTTGTGTTTCAAACTCGAGCATATATTCAATATCAACTTTTTCTAACAAGGTATCAATCTCACTATTTTCGGTTTCCATAATTTGATTAAATTTAAAAATATTTTAATTCGGCCTACAAAATTTAAAATATACAAATAAGTTTGGTTATGTTGATTGATGTCCAAAATCACAGAACTCCAATAAAGTCCAAAATTACCAGTTCTTCTTTGTTACGGGTTTGTTCGGGTATAAAAGTAATAGCAACAAGCAACATAGACGCCACTAAAAACAACAGTTGGCCTCGGCCGATTTCGTTCTGGCTCGGAACATGTCGTCTAATTTTTAAATTGCGCGCCCGATTTCGACAGTTCACAATTTTATTATTATTGTGCTGTCGAATTACTCGAATTATTGTGGAACGATCTGCTAAGTAGCGCAATTTTTTGTGATTATTACTGATTATACTAGTGTATCAAGAAAATATTTGTGGTTTAAAGAGTGTATGGTTTTTCATTTACATAGTATTTTTCGGTCAGATTGAACATGGAGAAACTGGGAACAGAATTTGCCCATTCTACGAATTGGAGTTTTCTACACTTTACCTTACCTATACAAATAATAAACATCCGAAATATCCATAAAAAGTCGACCCCGATTCAGAACAATAGAACATGTCTCATAATTGGTCCCCTTTGTAAAGAAAATCAATTTATGTGTAGAACCTACAATACTTCAAACACATTTAGAGGTAGGTCATAAATTATTACAATAGAAGTATTAACTGCGAGCTGTTAATTTTTCTAGGCAACAAACGTGCGAACAGTGGATGAAAGAGTATAAAATTGAATCAAACTATTCAATACATAGAACAAATAGAACATCTGATAGTGTGGAAAAATAGTAACCGAAGTAATGTGACTGGTATGACTATATAACGTAATATTATGCAGAAAAATCTGTATGAATACTATTTTTAGGATATAAAAGCAACTATACTAACAGAACTGAAAAAGCTGGAGGTATTATAAAAATTAATAGGGTATGTCCTCGCTTGGCAGTAAAAATTTTTGAAACAGGTATGTAAATAAATTATACTTATTACTTCTCTCCTTACAAATTAAACGTTTTTAAATTACAATGAATTATAAAAATTAATAGTTAATACAAATATTAAGTTAATAACAGTTAAACAAAATAAAAAAAAACACTTCTTTATGCTGACTGCACAGCAAGAACAAAAATGTTTTTAATTTTAGGTCATGTCAGTGTAACCTTCTGGAAAAGTTATGTCGGTCATGATGAGAAAATCAGAAGCCAACACCTATCCAATGAAGAGAAAGAAGGTTTAGTTCAAAAACTTTTTAGTGGTGTAACTGTAGAGAGAGTTATTTTAGATGCCAGGAAAATTACTACAGATAGTCTTCAAAGAATTAACATGGTTCAGAGAAAAGACATAGCCTATTTAGTGAAAAAGCACAATATTAAAAGAGGAAGGATGAAAATACTATCATAGCTGTTAGCTTAAAAGTTAGTGAATGGAATGCTAATGGAAAAAATTACTGTTGTTTTTTAAACCACAAGGTGGGTAAATGCATGACTGTTAAACACTATTGTAATAATATAGCCATATTTTACTTTTCTTAACAATTCAAACTATTTTTGAGGCTGGGAAAACCTTTTATACATATGACGTGTATCAAATTTAAAGTGAGTAGGTATGTTAAATAAATTAAAATGGCTTTAAAATTATCTTAAACCTATACAGACAGACATAAAAAATTCATAGAAATGTTCTTGCAGTGTTTTTATTTAAAGTTTGTTATTCTAAAGTGAAAAAAAAAATTTGCTTATAGTAGATTTGCCATTCATTTCATGATAATATGGAAGTATAAAGGACTTTTGGCTGAAATAATAAGTATATTTTTATTAGGTGAAAATCATCCACTCCTAAGTGTAAGATTTGTGAATGACAACCTGGAACGTAAACTAAAGGACGTCAGCACAATAATGCATGGATGGGACACACTGTACAAACCAAAAAGGAATGGATTTGACAATCGTGCTCGTGAAGGATGACAAAAATATGGGTTTTCCTGTGGCATTTTTTTAAACTAATAGATTAGACCAGCTTGTACAAGAAATAGTTTTAGGTGCTCTTCAAGAGAAGATTGGTGGGGTAGGTAATACAACCAAAGTATTTTATGACGGATGATGATCCTAAATACTACAATGCCTGCACGAAAATAATAATTTATGAATTATATTGTATTTTACTTTTAAAGTGGGTGGTATTTAAACTTTTTACATCTTGTATTCTGAAATATATTTTAAATGTGTAATATATTATATTTTTAACTGTCAGAAATAGTAGGTATAATATTACAAAGTTCTTGTTAATTTTAGTTTATTTTATATTGTTGAAAAAACACTTGCAAGTTTCTTGCAAGAGTAATCGAAACTGCGGATTTTTTATATTAAATTTTTTTTCAAAATCCTGTGTTTTTTTCAAAGTCCGCAAAGCTGTACAGAACAAAATATCCCACTTTGGTAAATAAATATCGCTTTGAATAAAAAGTAAAACACCTATAAGTAGTTAGCATAATTAATTCTAAATAAGTATATCTGAAAATTATTTCTAAACATTTTAAATCATAAATTTTAATTTCTTTTAAACCATCAACATCTTCTAAAAAATATCGTCTACCCTTAACACACCTGTGTGTTAGGCCGGTAGCCTACGCGGCCACTCAACACAGAGAAGAGGTAGGTTCTCTGAACATAAACCCTTTATTTTTCTGTGCTCTGAACACTGGCGTTTACCTAATGCGCATGTCCGGGGCTTATAATATCCCGAAGAAGACCGAAAGCGGCCGAGGCCAACTGTTGTTTTTAGTGGCGTCTCAAGCAACATGAGGGCGAATTTGAAAAAAGACGGTGAAGAAATGGGTCGAGTCCACAACAAAATATGTCGAGTGTCGAGAAACACGAAGTAGTGTCACCCAAAGAAAATTTATAGGGTTTGTTTGTATCACCTATCATTCCTCTATGATTTTAATGAAGGTTTTTCGCCATATTTTGGTTTTAGCCTGAATCCACAAACATCCGTGACTCCGTGATACGCATCCGTTGTGTACCACATGATTTATCTGAACCAATGAAATTTTAGGGAATAAAATTTCATTGGTTCATATTAATCATGTGGTACACAACGGATGCGTATCACCACGGATGTATGTGGATCCAGCCTTAGACCGAATCCCTATTGGCTTAAATTTTATAGCGTACATATTAGCTGTATTCCTTTTATTTACTTTTACACACCAAAGCAAAGCCAACGGCTAATTGAGCGTTCCTTTGAACAATTTAACAGATTTTTACTTTGCTTTGCTGTTTAAAAGAAGCAAATAGAAAGTAGTACCTATAGACTCCTACCCCTAGGTGATGTGATTGATGTGAACTTAACCAATCCATAGACAAGAAGACAAGGGAGTCAGGGAGATGACACGGTCGACACGGATCACGGACAAAAGCAAAGTACCTATCGGCAGAAGCACAGAAGAAAAAAGGGAAGCACAGGAAGGTCGTAAGGCAGAAGTTAGCTGTTGCTGTTGGTACGCTCTACACTGGCTAGAAGTCAGCTGCTTTGTGGTCAGCTGCTGTGGGGTGGAAGGAAGTCAAGAACTCAAGAACGTCAAGATCAAGATAGTCAAGATAAGGAAACAGAGGACACAAAATAGTTTAACTGATAAAATTGTTTGTTTTTTGTGGAAACACATAGTGCAGTTCAGTGAATAATCGTTTTTTGTTAGTATACACAGTCACAGGATCTCTTTCTGGGACCACTCTTTTAATCATGTTCTTTGTTTACTACTTATAAAATTGATCAAAGCAATATAATGTATCAGTAGTTAAGAATCTCAATAATACTTAGCAGGGTAACCTACTTAGCAATAGAAATTGTAATTATAGTGATAGAAAACTATATTTTTGACAAAATGTTGGCTCCCCCAGAGGGCTCCACCAATAACGTGGACAAAACGCCCCTTGTCGGACATCCTGGGTCATCAGTAATGAGAAAAATATCGAAAATTTTCAACAAAAATCAGTTCACGGGCTCAAGTAGCGATGGGGCCTCTAGTTATGTTCATTTTGATTCGTTTTCTGAAGAATCGAGCACAAGAACTTTGGGCACTTTTGCTGGAGTATTTGCTCCAGTAAGTTTGTCTATGTTTTCTGCATTGATTTTTCTTCGTATGGGTAAGATTAAATATTCAATTTTTATTTATATTAAGTTAAATAAATTATATGAAAATATAAACAAACAGTTAACAATACTTAATATTTCCTTATTTTCCCTTAATTTTTAAAAATATACCACATTGAAATAATACAATAATTTTCAATTATTTTTTATTGTTATTCATACTGTTGACTAAATAGCAAATTGTAGGTATAGAAATTGATTTTATACCAGCAATTTTCCCAGGAATTTTAAATTGTAATAAAATATACTAATTTTTAAAAAATTTCAGGATACATTGTAGGAAATGCAGGATTATTAGTTACACTAGCACAATTTGCGATAGCATATGCTATTCTTGTTTTTACAGTGAGTTCAGTTTGTGCCATATCAACAAATGGAGCAGTTGAAGGGGGTGGAGCATACTGTATCCTTTTTTTTCAAATTGCATTCCATTTAGGAGTTTAATTTTAGTTAAGGACTTTTCTCTCTCTTCCCTTTATTTATCCTTGACATTCTTTAGTTATGATAAGTAGAACTTTGGGTCCAGAATTCGGAGGATCAATAGGGACTCTATTCTTCTTTGCTAATGTAGTTAGTAGTGCTCTCTGTATTTCTGGCTGTGTTGAAGGACTGGTGGAAAATTTTGGACCTTCAGGTAAGTAAGTAACCTAGAGTTTGGGTTTTTTTTTGTTATTTTATGAATGGAATAATGAAATTCATATTTCAGTATTTACTGGGAAATTAAATTACTAATGTGGTATTTCCCAAATTCCATAATATTTTTACTGATTGTCATCTTATCGCCATTGCTATGTTTTATGTTTATTTTTAGATTAATAAGTATAATTTACTTTATTTAGAAATTTGTATATAAAAACAATATTTTTATTTTTAATGAATAAGTACCCATAGGTAATTATGAACCCATTGTGAGAAGAAGAAATGTGAAGTAATATGATTTGTAAATATGAATGTAAAAATAAGTAAAAATTTCTAATAAAAATTATACCTATCATTAAGTCAATAAAACATGGGTTTGTATTCACTTACTATCTTTGTTTTGCTCATTTAATTAGAGCTTACAACTGGTTGTTCAATGAATATAAGAATTCGTCTAAACTCAATTTTTTTAAAAATACCTGGTCTCATAAAATAGAAATTATTTTAAACATAGCTTTTTTTGCCGTTCAGATACCTACCTAATTAATATATTATGATTATATTTTAGGGTATTTTATTAAGGACATAGTTCCTGGTGGCCGCTGGTGGGAATTTTTGTACTGCACAGGCCTGAATGTTATCAATTTACTAATATGCCTCATCGGGGCTGCCATGTTTGCAAAAACTACAGTTTTTGTGCTAGCCATAGTCTGTGTCTGTCTGTTTGTGACGTTTTTCAGTTTTTTCTATGAGGGAGAAATTCAGGTAAGCAAGAGGAAAATAATCAATTTGAAAAAATATAACCAACATTTAAAACCCTTTAAATTAAGGATGTCATATACTATACTCAATAATTAATAAATACCAGCATATAGGTGCAGTTTTTAAAATAAATGTTTACCTAACAGAAATTTCTATGTTACTTATCACAATAATCACAAAGGAATTCGGTTTATTTTTGTTATCACAAGCAAACCATTTTTTATGCCTTACCGCAAACCAATCATTTTTTATGTGTTACCAGGAAGTCCAGGAACAGATAATTTTTATCTGTTACCAAGAAGTTTATCTGTTGCCACAAACAGATGGTTTTTTTTTTGTTGGATTGGATTGCATAAGGGTCATTTCATATCAAATCAACCAGAGGTTTGGCAGCCGACCTCTCCGATTTTGATAATTTTTGGTACAATTATTCTACCCATCTAGTAGATGAAAAATCCAAAATTTAAAATTTTTCTGATAAGTAGTTTTTTTTTAATTAATTTTTAAAAATCAAAAATAATGACCATTTTCCCTAATCTTATATTAAAATAAATCAATATATCTCAAGAACTACTTACACTAGAGCAATGAGTTAGGTCTCATTTAAAAGATCTTGAAAAATACCTTTAAAATGAGGTACCACTCAATGTAGGTGTTTAAAAAACAAATAGAAATTTTTTTTTTAAATTTTTCAAAAAAGTATTTTTTATTTTTTTCGAAAAAACATATTTTTTTTTGTCAATATTTTAGCAACATATTGGCCAAATTTCAGGATGGAGAAATAATGGGAACAAGTTGAAAAAAAAAAAGTAATACTAAAATACAAGCAAAAAATGGTAACCATGTAACACAAACAACGCCTTTTATACTTTTAATGGAAACAACCACAGGACATTAAAATTAGATTTTAGCTTTTATTTTTTTTTTCTTAAATTTTTGAAGAATAATAAATTAAAAAACATTTCCTCTTTAGTTAGTGTGTAAGTTCGACCTGTAGCAGTAACCGGCTGAACCTTTTTTATTATTAAATCTCTTTTAATTATTAAAACATCTGCTTTAGGTGTAGGATAATAAAATAAACTAGATGGTCCATTTGGATGCAAAAAACTGATTTTAAGCTCATCAGATTCTTCATTTTTTCCAATAATACACGCTAACCACCACAAGTTATCGTACTGAACAGTCACAAAACCAGATTGAAAAAACAGTAATTCAGTATTTGTAATTTCAGAACACCTCACAAGTTCCTGTGTTTTTTGTTCCACGCTGAATGAAAAGCTTCTTGCTACAATCTAGTGGTTGATTTTGAGCCATTTTTAAACGTGCTAATTCAGCAACAAACTTTAAAGAACTAAACTTATATGATGCAATAAAATCAGTTCATAGAGGTTGAAACAAATGTTTTAATTTCACCAATAAGCCTAAAACAGGGCAGTGGCATAAAAATTAGAAAAATTCAATTGGACTGATCATTGCAGGTATTTTCTTACAGAAAACACAACCAAGGATGGTAGGGGGGGAGGTGAAAGAATACTTACCAAGTTAGATACGAGCGTGTCAGCAAGTTACTGCTTGAAAAAAATGGCAAATATTAAAACTTATGATCTTGTTGATTTTTTTTTTCTAGGAAGGTGGGTGGGAATGTGGACGAGGACAAGTGTAGGTTTCTGTTAAGGCTTTACTTTAAAAACACGAAAGGAAGTTAACAAACCAAACTTTGTAAACCTCGGTAAATACTGAAAAATGGTGTTTAAAATTAAAAAAAAAAAACAACACTTTTTTGTAATTTTTGCTGTTTTCAAATTGTTAATATTTTTTTCCCGATGAACCCATCATTTTTCCATTTCGAAATTTGGTGAATATCTTTAAATTTTTTTTTAAACACCTACATTGAGTGGTACCTCATTTAAAAGGTATTTTCAAGACCTTCTAAATGAGACCTAACTCACTGCTCTAGTGTAAGTAGTTCTTGAGATATATTGATTTATTTTAATATATTATTATGTTTAGGGAAAATGGTCATTATTTTTGATTTTTAAAAATCAATTTAAAAAAAACTACTTACCAGAAAAATTTGAAATATTGGATTTTTCATCTACTAGATGGGTAGAATAATTGTACCAAAAATTATCAAAATCGGTGAGGTGATCTGCCAAACCTCCTTTTATTTTGGTTGGTTTGATGTGAAATGACCCATAAAGATTTTAAACAATAATTATTAACTAAACATACAACTTTGACTGTGACATAAATGACAATGGCAGAGATGATTTGCTCACATTCAAAGCTTCCTGATTGGTAAATCAAGAATTATGCAGTTTGTTTTTTGACCAGAGGGCGTGACAGGCTACTTATTTATTATTAAAGGGCGGATTATATGCACTTAAATTCAGCCAAAATATGCGCATATATATTATGCCTTGTTTGCCTTGAAAATATGCAGTTATTTGCATTTTTTTTACCAAATATGCATATTGCATATGTATGCAATATTTCTTAATTGATTATAGTAAAATGAGGTAAAGAAACACATAGGGTTCTAAAAAATATGTTTTCTTTTTAAAAATGCAAACAAAAGTAAAAGTAAACAATTTTTTAACCTAAAATTGTATAAAATGCATTTATTACTAAATATTTATCAAAACTTTCAACTAAAAAGGATTGTCTTCTATAAGTAAAAATATGTTTATACAAAGGAAGCTTCTTTCAACATCGACTGATGTAATGGGAGAATACTTCAACCCTTTACCCTCATACATGCTTTTTACTGCAATCAAGTATTTAAATCCTTTATTCTTTTTTACCTTTTGCCACCTTAGATATTCTGAACACAAATTTGAAATTACTATTTTCACACTGAAAATACTGAAGTCTTTCGACAAACTAAAGTAGAAGTATGTATTACAAATCGAAATAAATACAGTTTGTTAAGCATGTAATAATAACGCATTATTAAGTGACAATAAACAACCCCTAACAATATACCTGCAAACCCCGGAAACCCCCCAATAAATACCTTGTGTACAACTTAAATGTTAATAATTATTATAATCAGATTAGAAAATCCCTGAAATAAATACTGAACGGGACATTAAACCTTTAACGTTTTAATTTTTTTGATTAAGCCGAAAACATAAAAATATGCTCTTAAAATAATAATTTATGAAAAATATGCATTTTATTATTAAAATTGGTAAAATAAGCAATGCATGCATGCATTTTTCATATTATATTCCTCCCTTTATTTATTATAAGGTAAGGTGGGGGTAAATGCAACTGGTTTTTTGAATAGTTGACTTTTGGACTTCCATAAAAAATTTGAATGATTCAAATAAAATTTTGCAAAAAATACCAAGGGGCGTTCAGTAATTTTGCCATTAATTTATGAAGGAATTTTGGTAAAAGCACAAACTACATTTTTACAACATATTTTTTTAAAAATAATATCAACATATTACATTTACCCCAGCAAATGGGGTAAATGTAATAGCTGCCTGTATTTGCAAGAGGTACTCTATATGAGATTCGAAAACGGGGCAAATGTAAAAGGAACGGTTTTTACTACATATGGTTTTTATTTCAACTAAATTCCATTATAACTGAAGGAGTTACAAACTTTTTAATGAATTATGATTAATAGTGTCATTTTCAATAAAATAAGAACTAAAATAAAACACAAATGTAAATTGTTATTTATTTAAATTGCATTTTTTAAGTCATTTTCATTATATTTTAGGCCCTTATTTATTATAATTTCTGATTTGAATCGATATATTGGCCCGATCTGACCGTGTAAACTCATATTTACCTGCTAATACTTTTCGTAATGTAAAATAGCCGGGACCGAAATTTGTAACACTCATTTGAAAACTCACTGCAAAATCGGGTATTTATCTCGCAGCCATAAGCGTCTTACTGAAGTGACAAACATAGATATGCGCATTGCAGAATGGACGAGGACACTTTAACTACGAAATTAATACATGCGGCGCCATCTCACGCTCAAGGGCGAAAATTATAGGACCAAATAACACATTTACCCCAATCTTGCATTTACCCCACCTTACCTTACTTATTATAAATTTGTATTTTACGTTGGGGAGTTGGAGATAAATAATAATAATATGTTGTAGGTACCCATTCCCGATTCAAATACTCTTATTCAAAACGCAACGCATCATGTAAATATGACCTATACCGGTCTTAGCTACGAGACTTTAAAAAGTAACCTTTTTCCTCATTACGGAATGGATTACACAGCGAAGGGAGAAATGGTTACTTTTGCTACAGTTTTTGGCGTGTTGTTTTCTGGAGTTACTGGTATTATGGCTGGGGCAAATATGAGTGGTAAGACAATTATTATTAGTCACTAAAATAGTGTAGTAAGATTTTTTATAAGACGTTTTACGGCGACCGTTTACAAGAATATTTCCGAAAGTAATTTGAATACTGCTCTCTTCAAATGAAATTACAGCTACGGTATGCGCCTTCTGGTTTAACCGAAAGTTGTCTCAAACGGGCTTGTTTTAAGAGGAGTATAATATATATTTTTTGGGTTCCTTTCTTTAACTCCAATAACTTTTATTAATTAAATAAAAAATAAACGAATGTGCGTATTTTCAGGGGAGTTAAAAAGTCCAGGAAAATCGATACCAAGAGGAACCTTATCAGCAGTTGGCTTTACTCTTGTAATTTACTTAGCAATGTCGCTTTTAGTTGCCTGGACAGCTTCTACTAAACTATTGCAAAACAATTATTTGTTTCTGGCTGGAGTGAGGTAAGCATTAACTAGATACCATAGGCGTAGTCCGTTTTCGAGGTAGAGGAGGCAGGCTACAGTTAAAACAGCCATGGGGCATTAATTTTATAAATATGTTAGTGGTTACAAACTTACAGCATATATGTAATACTAAAATTGAAAAATACTTATATAATAATTTTTGTCTAGCGTGTTTTCTCCAAGCGTTTGTATTGGCTTATTCACTGCCACGTGGTCGGCCGCATTAAGTAACGTAATTGGAGGATCCAGAGTCTTGGAAGCACTGGCAAAAGATAGAGTCTTTGGTAAGAGCAATATTTTTAATGTTCCAATAAAAATATTTAAAAGGTCCTTGTATGATTCGTACTTCAAATTTATTTATTATACAGGGTGATTCAAAAGTACTTTGACAAACTTCGGGAGGTAATTGCTGACAATATTTTAACATGAAAAGTTCTTATAAACAGTGGTCCTTGGCGACTTCGTTACGGAGATACAGGGTGTTGAAATGTTAAAAGAAATAGTAATAATTTTTAAATAACTCCTTAACGAGTTATTTTTTTTTTATGAAATTTTGTGAATTAAATAAGCATCTTAGGACACTTATTTTCAAAGTACAACACGTTCGTAAATTTAACCAGTGGCGTCGGTACAAAATGTTACTATCATATTTTTTGTGAAAACTATGCTACACCACTGACTTATTTTATTTTAACTTTTTTCTTATAAATCCCCCCTTTATTTAGAACAAAAAAGATCACGTGTGTTTTTTTGATACGAGGGACGGTTTAGGCGTAAATTATTATTTTATTTGAATATACACAAATATTAAAAAATGTGTTTTAAACTGATCAACCACTCAAATATTTATTACAGTATTTTAACGAATACCTACATACATACTTACTAATAAACAAATATGTATATGCCTAAGGAAGGTATCTGAGGATGCCTATTTTCTAAGTATAACACGTTTTCAGTGGCATACATATTTATTTATTAGTATGTTATTTTTTAATATTTTGTATTTTGACAAGGCGGCTTTGGAAATGCTTTTTTTGTCGATAAATTAAAATATATTTGACAGTTAGTTACCATTAAAAATAACAAAACTGAACAAATAAAACTCAGTGGTAACTAACTGTCAAATATATTTTAATTTATCGACAAAAAAAGCATTTCCAAAGCCGCCTTGTCAAAATACAAAATATTAAAAAATAACATACTAATAAATAAATATGTATGCCACTGAAAACGTGTTATACTTAGAAAATAGGCATCCTCAGATACCTTCCTTAGGCAAATACATATTTGTTTATTAGTCAGTATGTATGTAGGTATTCGTTAAAATACTTTAATAAATATTTGAGTGGTTGATCAGTTTAAAACACATTTTTTAATATTTGTGTATATTCAAATAAAATAATCATTTACACTTAAACCGTCCCTCGTATCAAAAAAACACACGTAATCTTTTGTGTTCTAAATAAAGGGGGGATTTATAAGAAAATAGTTAAAATAAACTAAGTCAGTGGTGTAGCATAGTTTTCACAAAAAATATGATAGTAACATTTTGTACCGACGCCACTGGTTAAATTTACGAACGTGTTGTACTTTGAATATAAGTGTCCTTAGATGCTTATTTAGTTCACAAAATTTCATAAAAAAAAATAACTCGTTAAGGAGTTATTTAAAAATTATTACTATTTCTTTTAACATTTCAACACCCTGTATCTCCGTAACGAAGTCGCCAAGGACCACTGTTTATAAGAACTTTTCGTGTTAAAATATTGCCAGCAATTACCTCCCGAAGTTTGTCAAAGTACTTTTGAATCACCCTGTAATTTGAATTATTTAATTTTTCAGGTGGCTTTCTAGCCTTTATACCAAAAGGCACTTGGAATGGCAACCCCGTGGTAGCAGTGCTTTTATCAGCATTTCTTGTTCAACTTGTATTACTGATAGGATCTCTCAACTTGATTGCTCAACTTAATTCTGTCCTCTTTTTGTTGAGTTACTTGGCTACGAATTTAGCCTGTTTGGGTCTGGAATTAGCTGGAGCGCCAAATTTCAGGTATTACAGATCTCTAATTCCTCTCTAGTTCATCGTATCGTAGTTGTAATGGGCCTTTTCACTATAACCGAATTCATCCTATTGAGTATTCCTGAATTAGAACCAATTGATAATACATCTCAATAATAAAAATCTTCCTAGAGGGTCACAAACCGTTCCTAGTGACAATTAAAAAGACGAAAGTTTGAAAACATGAGATCAAAACCTTATTACGTCATCCTATTTTCCGCGCAATTCTTTTATTTGTCAGCCTCAACGGATTATATTGCTATCTTGTTTCGATAAACTAAATAGACAAGAACAGCTTAAAAATAGAAAACAACCTGCCCGATGTTCAGGTAGGTAGTTCGATCTTCAGCTGAATAACTGGGACCCATAGGTCGAGGCAGATGAGACGTTAGTGAGTTTATTCCACAGGCCTCTTAAAAGAGGCCTGTGGTTTATTCCCGTGTTTTTATTAAAGAGCGTATCTTGTTTATCGTGTTTATTTATTTTCTCAGTAAAAACTGAAACCCTAAAAAATTTATGCAATAGGATAAAAATCAAACTTTAGTGAAAGAGCCCATTGTAGTTAGATACCTCGATTAACCGTTAAATCTTAAAAATATAATAGAGTGATATCAAATTTTATTATTTCATTCTACGACTTTAAGAGAAATATAAATAAATATTTCCTTACTGCTGCGTTTTATCTATCCAAAAATCGGCCAAGTACCGATCTTTGGAGTACAATTACCTACAGTTTTACGTTAAAAAAAGTTGGATTTATAAATTAATAAAAGCAGAAAAATAAATATGCGGTAATTTAAGAAAATTTCGTTTTATGCTTTCATTACAAACCCATTTAAATTATGGAATACTAGGATGGGGAGGCATCAATGATCTGCTGGAGGCATAAATAAGAATTATCTTAATAATATTGAAACTATTCAAAAATACATTTTGAAAATTATTTACGAAAAAGACCACCAATATTCTTCTGATTTACTATTTAAAAATAGCAAAAAAATGGATATTAAACAAATATTTAATTTATATATATTTTTAAACATAAAAATAAAATAAATTATATTAATCACACACATGAAACTCGTCATAAAAATACTTTTACATATAAAAATAGAGTAAACAAAACAATAGCACACAAACATTTTTAAAACATCAATCCATATATTTTTGATATGCTACCAGTCAATTAAAATAATTAAATCATTAAATAATTATAGAAATAAATTAAAAATTGGATATTATCTAATCCAAGAGATATATTCAAGAACGTCCTTAATAAATAATAAATATACCAAGTTATAATGAATAAAATAAATAAATATATATATATGTATTATATACTTACATAACGTATTGTATCTTCGTATACTATAGTGATATAAAATATACCAATAAAATATTGTCATATTCGTTTTATATCTAGTTGTGCCTAAATTATGAAATATATTCTTGACAAAAATATTAGGTATATTATTTAACTCAAAACAAGTATTTTACTTCTGAGTTCGGAATTGATAGTTTATACAAAAACAACTATATATTAGCATTAAATGTCAAAAAAATATTTGAATAAACTTTTATTATTATTATTTATTTATTAATTACAATTTTTTAAACTTATAACTGTATGTAATTGCTATCCAAACACGGGTATTTGGTACTTTTAGAGAAAAAGAATAATACTGATAATAAAATGAAATGGTGAATGCGTGACTAGTGTTTGCTCTCGTTTTATCTATTTATAGTTCTAATCATGGTAACAGTCCGTTATTTCGTCGCAAAGAAAATGCTCAAAAAATTGCTATAACGAAATAGTAGATTTTTATATATTTTTAGGCCATCTTTTCCCTATTTTACCTGGCATACAGCTCTTATAGGACTTCTGGGTACTTTCATTATGATGTTTGTTATAAATGCAATTTACGCAGCCTGCAGCATACTTTTGTGCTTATTCCTAGTAATATTTTTACATCTATTTTCACCTAGTAAAGAAGCTGATTGGGGAAGTATATCTCAAGCACTGATTTTTCACCAAGTAAGTCGTATATAATATTATATTGACATAATATAATATACCTTAAGGTGGGAGTATCAACATGCTTGCCAACCTATAACCTATTTCGCGTAGATTTATTTATGTTTTCTAGCTTTTATACAAAATTTAAAGAAAATCAGTATCGACTTGATATTCTATAGGTAATAATGGACATATTTAACAAATCTCAAGGAATTTTATAACTTACTTTAGGAGAATTGTATAGCGAAAAATATCGGGTAAGATTTTTTTTAACATTATTATGCCATTGTCACGCATTGTTCTTTCACTATACAATTCTCCCAAAATTAGCAATGAAATAAATTGATATTTTTGTAGTATATCAGATACTACCTAAATAATGTACCGACGATATTGATTTTCTTTAAATGTTAGTTATTAAAATAATAAACTCAAAAAATCAACGCGAAATAGGTTATAGGTTGGCAATAGATTGAATGAGAATTCAACCTTAAGTTGACAATCTTTCTCCGACTAATGTTTTTTAGGTTAGAAAATATCTCTTACTTCTTGACTCTCGCAAAGACCACGTGAAATTTTGGCGTCCTCAGGTATTACTGATGGTAAATAGCCCGAGGTCCGCCTGTCCCCTTATAGACTTTATAAATGACCTGAAGAAAGGGGGCTTGTATGTTTTGGGACATGTGATAAAAGGAGAATCAACTGAAGGTATTAATTTAACGATGAAATAAACAAATAGATTTTAAAAACACTGACACGAAGCAATCAGGGGCGTAATCTTACGCCTTTATTGTGTTGAAAAGTCTTAGCAGGCCCTTCTTTTGCGCTTTTGGTAAAAGTAAAGGCTTAGGAATCTTTAACAGTAAAAAAATTTACGTTGATTTGATATCTACTGTAGTTTGTTTACCATTTTCTTTTGCAAAATGATTATTCGCAAATAAACACAGGGTGATTTACGCCTAATTGACTTTTTAAACATTATATTTGATTACTTTTATATTTGGAGCACCCTACAAATTTGACGCTCACCATTGGTATCCCGTAAACGGTAAGAGTTACAATGAAGGATAATTCTAGGAATAATTTTTGATAAACATTTAAAATGGGATTTACATACATTGTAAAAAAAAACAAGAATTCTTATATTAAAATTTAAACACCTTAAAAAAATTTTAAATATAAAAGAATTAGAATTATTTTATTATTCTTTAGTACAAACCCATTTAAATTATGGAATACTAGAATGGGGAGGCATAAATACGAATTATCTTAATAATATTGAAACTATTCAAAAATACATTTTGAAAATTATTTACAAAAAAGACCACCAATATTCCTCTGATTTACTATTTAGAGATAGCAAAAAATGGATATTAGACTAATATTTTCTTACAACATGTTAATATATATTTTTAAATATGAAAATAAAATAAATTATATTAATCACACACATGAAACTCTCATAAAAATACTATTACATATAAAAATAGAGTAAACAAAACAATAGCACACAAACATTTTTTAAACATCAATCCATATATTTTTGATATGCTACCACAGTAAATTAAAATAATTAAATCATTAAATAATTATTATAAAAATAAAAACCAAGAGATATATTCAAGAATGTAATTAATAAATAATAAATATACCAAGCTATAATGAATAAAATAAATAAATATATATATTATATACGTGATGTATTGTATCTTTGTATACTGTAGTGATATAAAATATACAAATAAAATATTGTCATATTCGATTTATATTATTATCTAGTTGTGCCTGAATTATGAAATATATTCTTGACCATAAATATTATATTATTTAACTCAAAACAAGTATTTTACTTCTGAGTTCGGAATTGATAGTTTATACAAAAAAATTATTTATTAGCATTAAATGTCAAAAAAAAATATTATTATTATTTTTATTATCTCCCACCGTTTACGAAATTCCAATGGTAAGCATCGAATTTCTAACCTTCTGTATTTAGTACTTTTGGATGCCACATAAAAATCTGAGTAACTTTTGTTGATAATAATCTTTACCTATCTCAGTACCGTTGGAGTTAGGTACTTTACATTTTTTTTTGCCAAATTATTTTCTTTTTATCATGTATAGGGCCAGATCCAACATTAGATTTCACGTTACACTGGCTAAACTTGGTCGATCATCTGAAAGTTAAAGCGTTTATAGAACTCACAGTTGCTAAAACTGTGAGGGAAGGATTGCAACATTTGATGAGATTGAGTGGAATGGGAGCGATGAAACCTAATACGGTCGTTTTGGGATTTTTAGACGACGAAAACCCGACAGATTTTTTGCTAAGGTAAAAATAACGTACGATCAAGCAATTATAGACCATGCATTTCATACATAAATGATACATCATATGACATGCTACTTTCATTTTTTATCATTCTAAATGTCAAAATTGTCATATTTAATTTTCTTATTTTCACTTGCTATCGCTAGGAGGCAGATGTTGCCACGTTTTGCGGAGTCTACACCTGTGTCTAATATTTCGAACAATATACCTATACTGTTCTGAATGTAAAGTTAACTTTTTTATTGGCTGCTAGTCAAATTATTTCCTTGAAACCTGCATTGTATGCGCCTTTATAGCACTGAAAAATTGTCAATAGTTACAAATTGAAAACCCATTATAACGTATTATTCTACCGTGCGAGCAAAAATTATTTGCATCAAAGATCGAGGGTCTTGCATCTAAGGACGTAATGCTTAGCCGTAAAGCTTAATACCTGTTGGGTGTCAGTAACTACCTGAATTAACAATCAATCAGTTATTCCGTCATCTTTGACAGTCGTTACAAGTAATTTGATTCATCGCTAATTTTTCCAATTTTTTGAACAGTTCGCACAATGGGCTTAACGGAACAGCACAAAACATTCATGGTTGAAGCGTATTTTCGAAACGGGGTTAGAGTAAATGGTGAGTGGCAATACAATCCGGGTTTGTGCATGGACGATTTTCACGAACATTTTCCTAACGGTGCTTTTATAGCTGGGGATTTTTATCATTGCCTGAAAAGAACAGTGGCTGTGTTTAGGGAAACAAGGAGCAGAAAGACCATCTGTAAGAACAGAAGAACTTGTTGCAAACGTTGGTGAAATAATGCAAATAATACGCCAACAAATTGTATAAGACGCCTGTCCCAAGAAGTGGGAAGATGTTATGAAACATGCAGGACTATTCTTAGGAAGCAGCTAAATTTATTTTCTTATAAAGTGCAAGTATTCCAAATCCCCATTTTTTTGTAGAGTCCACATTGCACCCTCAAAAAATTGGTGTCTGGTTAGCTGTTTCCCGAAGAAGAATTGTTAGTCCTATTTTTTTCCATGACACAGTTACAGCACAGCGGTATTGAGACAATATTTTAAATCCTTTTGTGGAGCAATTAATTGACGACGAACTACGTTTTGGATATTTTGCGGCGGTGCAACCGCCCATACAGCCGCCGAAACTATTAACTACTTACGCAATTTTTTCGACGACAGATTGATCAGTTTTCGATCAGACATTGAATTCCCACCTAGATTACCTTCTTTAGCGGTTATGGATTACTTCGTTTTTCCTCATTTAAAGAACACTATTTTTAAAACACCAGTTGCAAATTTAGAACAATTACAAGAAAGGATTATCCAAGAATGTGGTAACATTTCTCCAGAGATGCTGGTCAACACTTTCGAAAATATGAAGAGACGTGTGAATTTATGCTTTGAGCATGGCGATGGCCTCGGCGGTGGCCAATTTTAGCAATTTATGTAATTATTTTTCTTTTTCTTTCTGTATATTCTTACTTTGTTAATTTTGTAAACAACAATAATAAATTTGTATTTGTATACTTATTTTATTACTCATTAGTTTGGCATATCATGTCATAATATTAATTTGACAAAATTTTAACCTAAATTTGGTTAGATAATATTATCGTCCCCATATCATTGTGATCTAAACCAAGCCCTAAGTTTTTTAATCCAAGCCCTCTTTGATGCAAATAATTTTTGCTTGCACGGTAGAGTAAAAATTGGTGTATATTTTCACGTGGTTTTGTTATGATAAAGAGAATAAGATGTCTATATTGCTGTGTCGTCGTAAAAACTGTTCTGATTTAATAAACTTTGCTGTTATAATGTATTGTCATGTATATATTTTTAGAGTGTGTTTTTAAATTCTTTCAGTTCCGATTCTTCCTATCAAAACCTTGATTTTGACAATGAAATGTTCCCTCTGAGAGAACCCCGTACCCTAGACCCTTTGGAATATGTACAAATGATGAGTGACGTCCTTAGAATGAACAAAAACCTTTGTCTTTGTAGAAATTTCTCAAAACTAAGAAAAGACTCAAAAGTGTAAGTAAACCGACCAATCGTGTATACAGGGTGTTATTCAGTAAGTGTCCGATATTTTACAGGACGATTCCCCAGTTATTTATAAGGTGAAAAGTTCATATAAGCATGGGTTCGCAAGGCCTTAATTTTTAAGATACAGGGTGTTACAAATTTTATTTTATTTTTGTATAATTGTAAGTGTAAACATTGATTTTTCATTTAAAAAATGTGATACATACACGCACAAGAAATTTGTGACTTCCAAAAAGAGAAATAGGCCTGCGGGTGGCGTCCCATACAATTAAGGGCCAAACTAAGATCAAATTTGAATTTCTCATAGTAAAAAATCCACAAATACCTAATAATTTTCTTCCAAATATCGACAGTATTTCAAAAATTATTTATGAATAAAAAAAATAAATTTTTTAACACCCTGTATCTTAAAAATGAAGGCCTTGCGAACCATAGACAACTTACCTTTAGATACCTACAGCTTATCTCCTGCGCAAACAAAAATTACGTTTCATGGGTGAAAAAATACGTCCAAGCGCATGACTCGTCGGTCAGCTGTCTTCATTCGGGGAACCTTCGTGCATGCGCACAAACCTCGTGTTATCGGCCGTCCTACTTTATCGACAATAATCGACGCGCTCAAGAATACTCTCCAGAACCGGCTCGGCCGCCATTTTTGTTGTTGTGTTTTAAGGTTTCTCTTCTCTGCGGATTCCTTGTATAAGTTTTCAGCTATCGGATCGGCTATCGTGGATTGTGGGACTGGTGTTTAATATTTATGGATTTCTGGTTTTTGTGTAGTTTAGTTAGTGAATTGTGTTTGTGCTTTTAGTGACTCGGATTGTAATATAAACAATGACTAGTACTAGTTGCAGCCGTTGTATAATTGTTTTATGCCCAAATAGGGGTAAAATAAACCCTCTATGGTGGCATATGAGCAAGAATTTAAATTTTAAAGCCCGGACCTGTCTATTTTCCCATTCGTCAAACAATAATGTTGCAGTGCGCATGTCTAGCTTTGTTTACATGCGCGAGGCCATAAAACTGCCACATTCGTGATTATTGTTTGTTTATCTAAAGGTAAAATGTCTATGTTGCGAACCCATGCTTATATGAACTTTTCACCTTATAAATAACTGGGGAATCGTCCTGTACAATATCGGACACTTATTAAATAACACCCTGTATAATATTATACGTGTTTTGTATCAGCCAAATGGAATAAATTCAATAATAAATAGATGGGGGCGTGTCCGAGAAAACGCTTGGATACGTCGTTGGTATTTTTAGTTGCGCATTTTTTTCAATAAAAACTTTTTATACAGGGTGTGTCATGTAACAGTGGCCAATACCAACTTTCTTATTTTAAATGCAACACCCTGTATATTATTTAATTTTTGGATTCTTCAGAAAATTTTAGACACATTTCCTGTACAAAACTTTCTTCAACTGTTTCGGAAATATTAAGTGTTTTCAGATTTATTGCAAAAGTTAATAACACACTCAAAAACTAATAAGTAATACTGTTTATTTGTTGATAATGTAAAAAACAAAAAAAAACATTAAATGGTCGCCGCGAACGTCTTGGCAACATCCTAATCTTAAATAGAAATTTCTTCTAATGTTACTAAACATCTCTGGCTTGACCGTAGTATACAATATTTTTGACATAACCCCATAAGAAGAAGTCTAATGTCGTCAGATCAAGCGATCCACGCCTCCCTATCCACGATTTGGAAATACTCGGTTGAAGTACTGCCGGGCATTGATTTGGTAATGGGGCGGTGCTCTATCTCGCTGAAACCATGTCATATTCTCTGGAAGTTGTGGGTTTGCTGGATCAGGATATAAGTTTGTCAAAGTTGGCAAGACATTATTTTGGAGCAGTGCTAAATAATTATCGCCATTTAAATTGCCATTATTGAAAAAGGGACCTATGATACGATCTCCAACTATTCCTGCCCAAACATTAACCTTTTCAGGATATTGCGTATGTTCTTCTCTAATCCAGTGAGGATTTTCCCTAGACCAATAGCGGCAATTCTGACGATTAGCATAACCGGGAAGGGTAAAGGTGCACTCATCAGAAAACAAAACATGTTCTAATTAGATAACATTGCAATGAGTTGATCACAAAAATACGTTCTCCTATCAAAATCGTCTTCCATGAGCTCATGAGTAGGTTAGGTAGGGTAGTTATAGGCGGCAAATTTGGAAATTTTTCATGAAATAAGCGAGCAACTTCCATTTGTGTCCGTGTTTTATCTCCATAACCAATCATCTGTACAATTGTTATTTTGTACATTTCTGATAAATAAATCATTTTTTTGATATGCAGTTAACGAAATTCAAACGAGTATAACACTGACAACTACTGTCATGCAGACAGACAACAATTTGCTAGGGTCAGGAGTTTTAAACAAAAGTAAACAAAACTATTTATACCTTTTTTTAAAATTTCATATCAGTAAAAAGAAACGCTGAAATGCAATAAATCTGAAAACACTTAATATTTCCGAAACAGTTGAAGATAGGTATAGGATATTATACATGAACTGTGTCTAAAATTTTCTGAAAAATCCAAAAATTGAATAATATACAGGGTGTTGCATTTAAAATAAGAAAGTTGGTATTGGCCATTGTTATGTACATGACACACCCTGTATAAAAAGTTTTTATTGAAAAAAATGCGCAACTAGAAATACCAATCGACGTGTCCGAGCGTTTTTTCGGACACGCCCCTATATATTTATTATTGAATTTATTCCATTTGGCTGTTGTGTTTGATGTTTAGTTTCAACCTGGACATCTACCAAGAAAAAGCGTGAGCTTATTTATGCAAAAATTGTTTAATTACGACCGTCTTTGGCTTTTTGCTGTCCTGGTAGTTCAAGTAGTCCAAGTTTTTGTTATTATGTACGTTGTTGATTATGTATAATATTTTAGAGTTAATGCAAAGTCGTATATAGACGTATGGCCTGTTAACTTTTTAAACCCAGGAGAACACGATGCATTCGACATAACCTCACTGTTTATGATGCAACTGGCTTGCATAGTCAATATGGTTCCCCTATGGAGCAAACTTAAACTTAGAATATGCGTGTGCGACGAAACAAGAACCAGTTATTTCGAATTGAGCTCGAGTGGACAAAATCCTACGGAAAAGTTGAAAAACATGCTCAAAAAATTGAGGATCGCAGCGGAAATTTTTCCAGTAACGGAGTGGGGGAATGTGATCGAGTCGCATGGAACGGACATGGCGACGTACGTAACAAGGTATTTGTGTATCAGTGTTTTATTGTGCTTTTTTTTTCACTAAATTACCAATTAACCATAGGGCGATTCCCTTACTGCGATAATGTCTTTATAAATATAATAAAACTCATTTTAAAAAATGAAGATTCTAGTAAAACTAGTAATTATAGACAAATAATATTAATATCTTCGATAGCAAAATATTCGAAAAAAAATTTAAAATTAAAAATTGAAAATTATTTAGAAAAATACATTTTATTTCTAATAAACAATTTGGGTTTACAAAAAATAAATCAACACAAAACGCTTGTTTTGCTATCTAACAGAACAAATATAATATATGATGCACTAGATAATAAAAAACCTTGTATTAGTATTTTTCTAGATTTAGCAAAAGCCTTTGATACAGTTAGCCATAATTTACTGTTAAAAAAGTTTGAAAATATTGGATTCAGAGGAAAGCAATTAAAATTAATTAAAAATTATCTGAAAAATACATCAACTTATGTTCAAATAGATAAAGAAAAAAGCTATCCAAAAGTATTTAAGTATGGTGTTCCTCAAGGAACAATTTTAAGACCATTATTTTTTAATATTTATATTAACGACTTATTTAGTATAAATTGCAATAGACAAATTCATAGTTTTGCAGATGATACTACAATATTTTATACCGATACACGTTGGGAAAACTTAAGTAATAAAATTAAAAAATATTTTAAAATTATAAAAAATTGGTTTGATAACAATTTGTTAACAATTAATTTTAATAAAACAAATTATATTCCTTTTACTTTAAACCTAAATAACCTACCACGAAATATGAATAGTATTCAAATAAATGAAGACATTCACATTTTTAAAGTTAATAAAATAAAATATTTAGGAATTATTTTGGATAGTAAATTAAATTTGAATTTTCACTTAGAATACTTAATTTAAAAATTAAGAAGTTTAATACCGATTTTCACATTAAAAATTTTTTTAAATGTAAGACATGGAAATATTATATTACGCGTTAGTTAAAACTCATTTAAATTACAGAATTTTAGGTTGGGGAGGAATAAATAGAACTTTAGTTAAAAAATTAGAAATATTACAAAACAGATTTCTAAAAATTATATTCAATAAAGATTATCTTTATCCTTCAAAAGAATTATATTCAGAAACAAAAAAGTTGAACATAAGACAACTTTACATTTATAATATATTTAAAAATAAAAACCTTATACAATTTAAAAACCATACTCATAATACCTACACGTCATAAAAATGAAATAACCATAAAACCTAAAATAAATAAGTCAAGCAAACTGAAAAAAATTTCAAATATTTATATTTTAATTTAAACGATTATTTACCAACAAAAATTAAAAAAATTGGTTTCATTAAAAAAATTTAATGTCGAAATAAAAACGTGGATATTAAAAACAGACAATTTGAAAATATTTTTAGAAATGCTTTAATTAATTAATATTGTTCTGAATAATTTATATAAGTAAGTAATATTTTTTACTTAAAAATTATAAATTAATAATTTTATTATAGGTATATTTCTTCAAAAGAAACTGCGTTTATACTATAAATTAACATTTTTACTTTAAAACTTGATTTTTAATGCATATTTATGATTTTACATACTAAAACAAAAATAAGGTTTGCCCCTAACAAGCTCAGCTTCAGGGGATTGAAGAATAAGTTTATAGAAGACAACATAAACATATTTATTATATTATATTATATTATTAAATGTAAAATAAACTTATTATTATTATTGTATTGAACGTCTGCTATGTCATTCGCGATTTCGATGAAGCGTTTGCCATAAATAATTATTGTACCTACTCTATAACTTCTCCAACTTCATCTTTTTATTGGAATTAAAAAAAAATAACAAATACTATGACTTAGAAATTGACGGCAAGAATCGTCTACAGTGGAATCGCTCTATAAATACTGTTCTTTAACTGCATGCTTAGTACTTTAATTTATCTATTTATCCGTATAGCGTAAATTTAATTATTTCTCCTTGTGTCAGTGGTCATTAGCTGTCCTTGTCTAATCGAATTAACTAGAGAAGAAAAGTATAACATTTTTTTTTCAGTATATTGAGCTAAATTAGTAGATAATTGTATTGTCAGCGGTTCTTGATAAGTCTACAAAATTTAAAGTAAATCTGACCGTTGAAAGTGGGTCAAAATCGGGTTCAAAGAAGTCGGTTACATACATACAAACATACAGGTGGAGCTAATAAAAGCGTGTTAAAAATAAATTTAGCAATATGTTTCATTTATAAAAGTGGTAATACATTTTACAAATTCGTAACAAAAAAGCATCAAATGAACACACATTGTCTAATTTGACTTGCAAACTTAAAAAAATTGTGTATAATAAATCTAATCTAATTTAACAGCATAGCTTAGTTTTCCTAATGTTTCCATAATTATTGTACATTTACTTTCTAATAAATGATTTACAATTTGTTTTATTTTAAAATTCTTAATTAGTGTACTTTTTCCCGTTTTGGAGTGTATATAATTCTAAAAAAAATGTTCTAGGAATATCATAAGAGTTAATTTACTCCTTTAAAGCATTTATCATCACATCAGATAAATTAAAAAACTCTTTTTTTTTTAGCTTTAATAACTTAATTCAACGACAAACGGCTGAGACTGCAGTGACGTTTATCTACCTTCCATCGCCTCCGCCAGAAAATAACGCAGCGACCTACTATGACAACTTGGAAATTATATCTCGAGATCTGCCTCCTACGATTTTTGTTCATGGCGTATCCACTGTGACATCTACAACGTTGTAGGAATAAAACTGACTGTTATTATTGTAGGGGTTTCCCTGGGCCCTCTTAGCAATAGCAATTTCCGGCTTTTCCATTAAAAAATTAATGTGAGTTACGTGAAGGGCAAACTTAAATGGATTTTTAACCAATTTAAAAATACTAATTACATGGAAAGATGAACCCATGATACACAAACGCTTTATTAATATTATTCAAATTGCCTCGATGCCTTGGTGTTGGATCATTAAATCGTCCTTTGGCCATGATCTGGTATAGCTCTCCATGTATAAATTGTGCCGTAAAAAATGGCCTTGATTAGTGCTGGGCGATGTTTATCGATGTTTTTGAAACATCGATGTTCTGTTACCGATGTTCGATGTTTTCGACATCGATGTTAGAGGTCATAAACATCGATGACGACATCGATGTTTACCTTTCGATGTTCAATGCGATGTTATTCGGTTAAAACGGTCCTCTCCCGCCTTTCGTGTTGCGTTGCGCTCAATATTAGGGAACTGGCGATCTTGATTATCGCAACCGACAAGGTAGATTTTAAAATGTAAAAATGTTTGTTCGAAGCTGAACAGTATTTCAGTATAAACATTAGTAGTGTTTGTAAAAAAATTTAGATAAATGGATAATTTTGTTATAAAGAACTGACGGATACCAATAATTCAAAAAGGTTGGGAAAGCCTTTTTGTAATAGTTATACTCGTACAAGGGCGTCCAAAAACTTTAACAATATTTTTTTATCTACTAACTAACCACTGTACTATTCAATATTTATACATATATAATAATTATGAAATAAAACAGTAATGTGGGCGCCTAGGGGGGGGGGGGGCAAGTGCCCGTTTTGCACCCCCCTATGGACGCCCATGTACTCGTATACGTATACAGTGTGTCTACCTAAGTTGGAACCATATGGAAAACCTTTTTATTATTGGTTTTATGGAAAAAAGTTATTCTTTATAAAAAGTTCTGCATGGTATAAAACTTAAAATGTAACCTTCAGTTATCCCAGTCATATACGAGGTATATCAGAAATTACGAATTTTGCTCAAGAGTAAAGTACCTTTATTTTTGACAATACAGAAGAATGTTATGAAGAATAGTTATTTTGAATTAAAAGTTATATTCAAATATGCAATTACAGTTATTTAGCATGAAAATTTAGGTTTTGTGATTATTTACGTTTTACATTATAAATAATTTATATTTATCTCTATTATCTGTTAAAAAACGATAACCTTTTCTAAAATAAATAATTATTATGCATTCATAACGTATTTAAATTGCAAGGCTCTTCAAAAACACTAACACATGAAAAGGTTATCATTTTTTTAACAGATAATAGAGATAAATACAAATAATTTACAATGTAAAACGTAAATAATCACAAAACCTAAATTTTCATGCTAAATAACTGTAATTGCATATTTGAATATAACTTTTAATTTAAAATAAATATTCTTCATACCCTTTTCTGTAATGTCAAAATAAAAGGTACTTTACTCTTGGGCAAAGTTCGTAATTTCTGATATACCTCGTATATGACTGGGAAATTTTGATAACTAAAGGTTATATTTTGAGTTTTAGACCATGCAGAACTTTTTATGAAGAATAACTTTTTTTCATAAAACCAATAATAAAAAAGTTTTCCATATGGTTCCAACTTAAGTATACAGGGTGTCCCGAAATTAGCGTGCAATATTTCTAGGGCGTAAACTATATCCAAAAATGTCCTATAAACATACCCCGAGAAATGCTCCTTTAGGGGGCTAGAGCCCCTCAAAGATGGTCCGGAAGGAAGTCTTTTTTTATAATAGTATGGAAACCCTTAAAGATAAGGACATGAAAATTGGTACGTGCCTTACAACCGATAAACTGTACATAACAGTTAGTTTAGAATGAAAATATTTCTTCCAGTGGCGTCGCACGGAGTGGGGCTGAGGGTAAATATTATCCTATATTTTTTATTTCTAGGATTTTTTAATTTTAAGTACAATATTTTAAGAACCTCGAGTTTTTTCTTTAAAAAAGTACCCCTTGTTTTATTTCAATAGGGGGCACCGTTTTCAAGTAAAATTAATTTTAAACTAAAACGTATTTTTCAAAAGAAAGGTTAGTCCATATGAGTTTAGGTAAATCCGAAAGTTAGCGTGCAATATTCCTAGGGCGTAAAGTACATCCAAAAATATTACAAAAATGTTCTATAAACATACCCTCAGAAATACTCCTTTAGGGGACTAGAGCCTCTCAAAAGGGGGCAACAGAGAACTCACAGATATTCATTTTGTGTATGGATTTTGTAGTGGTAGTTCTACTGCCGCTGTAATAGAGTACAGGAGGCGATTTCCGCATAGAAGAATACCTAGCTGTAGAAGATTTGCTACGGTCCATCGAAATTTCATAGAAAATGGATCATTTCAAAGACTTCATGCTATTACGAAAAAAAAATTTGCCCCCCTTTGAGAGGCTCTAGTCCCCTAAAGAAGCATTTCTGAGGGTATGTTTATAGAACATTTTTGTAATATTTTTTGATGTACTTTACGCCCTAGGAATATTGCACGCTAACTTTCGGATTTACCTGAACTCATATGGACTCACCTTTCTTTTGAAAAATACGTTTTATTTTAAAATTAATTTTACTTGAAAACGATGCCTCCTATCGAAATAAAACGAGGGGTACTTTTTTAAAGAAAAAACTCGAGGTTCTTAAAATATTGTACTTAAAATTAAAAAATCCTAGAAGTAAAAAAGATAGGATAATATTTACACTCAGCCCCACTCCGTGCGACGCCACTGGAAGAAATATTTTCACTCTAAACTTACTGTTATGTACAACTTATCGGTTGGAAGGCACGTACCAATTTTCATGTTATTATCTTTAAGGGTTTCCATACTATTATAAAAAAATACTTCCTTCCCGACCCTCTTTGAGGGGCCCTAGCCCCCTAAAGGAGCATTTCTCGGGGTATGTTTATAGGACATTTTTGTCATATTTTTGGATATAGTTTACGCCCTAGAAATATTGCACGCTAATTTCGGGACACCCTGTATATAAAAGGTGCTGAAAAAATGCTACCACAAATTCCTGAGGCTTAAATATGACGATCTAACCCAACTGACCTCAGTCCAAAAGTGGATGATTTCGGAGATACAGAGTGTCAAAAGTTTTGAAGATTTGGTTTTAGTTTTTCATAAATCATTTCTTTAATAATTGGTGTATTATCACAACATTCGACTAGGATTCGACAGGATCAGTAGTTTATTATCAGTAACATAATATTGACATTATTAATTAATTAATTATACTACTGTCTATTTTAGTAATGACAATAAGAGTTTAAGGCTGGTAGGGCATTCTCCATTTCGTCGATACGGTTCTGAATTGTATTCAGAGAATAGGTACTTTCCTTTTGCTTCTTTTAAACAGCAGAGCAAAGTAAAAATCTTTTAATTTTGAAGAAGTAGTCCATACTCAAAGTGGAGTTAAATGTATAGAAAAAAAGAAAAGCACAAAGTCTTTTTCCACAATTTTTTTATTAGAATAACTAGGCGAACCTAAATAAGAAAATAATAGTGGGATTTAGCCGTAATGGAGCTTTCAAAGGTGTACAAGAGGTGTAAAAAATTAAATAGTCAAAAACCGACAATCAAGACTTCAGCATACTGAAAAGTCAGGGGTTAGTGCAAAGGCCCTGTCTTGGGCAGAAAAATGAAGAGTGTAAAAGAAAAATTAGGGATTTTAACAGACTTTGTGGAAAACATTTGTTAAGTAGTGAAAAATCTTAAGTTCTATTCAGCTTTGTTAGAGACATGTAAAAGTATTGAAATATAAGAGGGAAAGAAAAAGAAAAAATTGTTTTTCATAAAAGTCGAAGCATCATTTAGCTTAAAGTAAAATACTGTTGGGGTACCAGGCTTTTTACGGCCCAGTTACCCCGGCAGGAGTCAAAACGTACACATTATGTGCAAAATTAAGTTTTAAATTTTTTTTTGTTTTTCTAGAACATCTTTGTTAGAGAAGTTCCACTGTAACCAGCACGTGTCAGAAGGGAAAATGCCTGGTACCCCAACAGTACTTTACTTTAAGCTTAATGATGCTTTGACTTTTATGAGAAACAATTTTTTCTTTCCCTCTTATTTTAATACTTTTACATGTCTCTAACATAGCTGAATAAAACTTAAGATTTTTCACTACTTAACAAATGTTTTCCACAAAGTCTGTTAAAACTCCCTAATTTTTCTTTTACGCTCTTCATTTTTCTGCCCAAGACAGGGCCTCTGCACTAACTCCTTACTTTCCAGTATGCTGAAGTCTTGATTGTCGGTTTTTGACTATTCAATTTTTTACACCTCTTGTACACCTTTGAAAGCTCCATTACGGCTAAATCCCACTATTATTGCTAACAACATCAGCATTGTACCATTCACTTTGTTTTCCTGATGATGAGTGTTTCTACACTCGAAACATGTCGAATTTAATTATTATGGGTTCGCCTAGTTATTCTAATAAAAAAATTGTGGAAAAGGAACGCAACCGTCGGCTGTTTTGCTGTTTACAAATAACTAAAAGAAAATTGGTTATAATGTTATAAAGAAGCAACATCTGATAACAAGAGGGTTGTGCGCATGCCCATCTAGATGTCGGGAAATATGACCGGTGAGTTGGGCGTGCAAAATTATTTTTTGCCCATAAAACTAACTTGTTTGCGCATGAAATAAACTGTACGGGTCTAAAGATATACAATAATATCCATTTTTTAGTTAGTTAGTTAGTTTTTAAATAAAACGAGATATTAATCAACAAATGAAATGGGCGAACGCGTCCATCCAAAATTACCGTATTTTTCGCCGTGTTACCGTACATTATTTTAAATAACATTTAAGGGAAAATAGCCAAAGCTTGTCAAATCTAGGAAGATACTTGAGAATTTTGCGGGTTGCGCACAAAACAAAGCGAGAACGCATTCGGAGCAAAAGAGATGCCATGTATAGATGCCGCGGTATTATTACAGGTCCGAGAAGAACTTGCAGTACAGCCAGTGTAAAATGTATTTTATTTATTAAATTATGGGCATCAAAATAATATATACCTTAATACTTAAAACTTTTTCTAAACTAGGTATAATATATTAATTTGGAAGAAAAACGATTTGCATTAATTAACATAATTATATATTTTCACGCAACAATAAAAATAACAATATTTATATTTAATTAGATACTATTGTACATTATTGTAAAGCGCAAGTAACCCTCCTAACTAAAAACTGTTTTAAAGGCAGGCCCGTAAAAAGCAATTAAATACACTAAATCTTAAAAATTCGCTACTTTTCTTTCTCAGAATTAACACACTATTTTTACACAGACTGTACTAGTAGTTTGCTACTCAAGACACAGTAAGGAGTAAGCAAATGCCAAGTTCAGTCGCTCTCTACTGCGCACTACGGGGGCGTGACTTAATCGAAAGATTTGCGTCTCTCCCTACATTTGACAAGCGGACTATATACACGAGCAATGAATATTAAAATTATATTTTATTGCTGTAGAGCCTCAGACTTCGGAAAATCCCAATCTAACGTCGGCGAAAATGCGGTGACACTGATAAAAGAAACTCATGCATATATTTACATTGGCGTATACACGTAGGGAAAATGTTTGTCCGACCATCTCTTAGTAATAAGTTAGAATAGTACAAATATGAAGTATCGCAAAGCAAACAAATGTAGGTAGATTATGTTTCCCCCACTCCATCGTATTGCATCTCGCTCATGGCACTCGCTGGTGGCACGCCGCGCCGCTTCGATTCTATTAATATCAAATAAATATTCATTCTTTCGTACGTTGCCGCCTGAATGAAAGGATCAGGATCAAGCAAAACGCATCGAGCCAGCCAGATCCGATGCGATGGAGTGGGGGAAACATAATCTACCTATTTCTGTTTACTTTGCGATACTTCATATTTGTACTATTCGAACTTATTACTAAGAGATGGGCGGACAAACATTTTCCCTACGTGTATACGTAATGAACTTATTACCGTATTTCCGCACTTATGACCGTACAGTTCAGGTACCTATAGATGAAACAATAACAAATAAGCCTATTGACAAAATCGTAATCAATTCTAAAGTAAATCAACCATACAAATTTCGCCCCTCTACTTTGTTTGCCAAACTTACGCTGTTTAAAGTATTAACATGATGTGGGAAATTTAAGTCTTTGTCTAAAACCTTATAAAAATCTGCGGTATGGCAACGCAGCAGGAAGAGATCCGTCCCCAAAGATGTGACCGCCTGGACATTGGACTGAGGCCAAAGGTATAATCAAGATCGAGAGGCAACGGCAAAAGAATAATTTTACGAATAAAATTAAGGTCTAATATATCGAAAAATATCAAATGGCCTCGATGCATCGCATTGAAAATATCGATATTTTCAATGTATATCGAACATCCTTATTTTGGTTTGGTTTTCTTTGACAGCGGTCTGAAATTTTCTTCTGTTTATTGGTTTTGTGTAATTTGTGATATTTTTTTGGAAACTAATTTAAGATAAGTAGCAAGTGTTAAAAGTCTGCCATAATTCGGAAAATAATAATTTTGCTGTTACTTTTCATAGGTGAGTAAATAGAAAGTGGGGTTATTTATAGGTTATGTTTAAACTATAGTAGCAAGGTCACATTCGAAGGTAAATCCACAGTTATCCCTACTCCCTGGCCCACCTAGCTCTTCATCGCTTCTTTCCTACAAACGATGTTGTCAACACATTTTAATAGCGTTTATAAATGACATGTGCCATCTATAGGTACTAGCAACGCTGTGTCGGAGAAACGACCATTAAAAGTGTGTGTCTGTTGGTAAAGTTGGATGTTATTTCTAACTCAACAACACCTAGGAAAAAGATGTTTTTACTCATTACTTAAATATCGTCTAAAAACTTGTTAATTTTATTTTAGATAGGTATAATTTATTTATCATTATTACTATAGGCAAATATACATTATATTTTTATACCAATGATGCCTTTTAAGATATTATCTGTGATCTTACACAATGTATAAAAATTTGTATTGTACATTAAATATATTATAAAAAATAGTTCGGTGTTTATTTTAGTAATTCGCCTGGACAACCAACAGAGAACAAATTGTTTGTGCGTGCAAATAAAACAATTTCGTTATATATTTACATTTTATATTGATTGAATACACCCATTGAAATTTTTATTGAAATACAACGAAAGCATCTTTTTTCATAACATAGTTATTACAATTAACTTAAAATAATAAAGGACGTTTTTCACAGTAATCTCTGTACCTTATAGAAGAATGCCAATATTTTAAACAAACATGCAAACTCGACCATATATACCATCATCTAACCAACCCATTTATAAATAACCACGTTTGGATAAAAATAGAAGTTAATTAGAATTAAATAGACTAAAATGTGCAGTTATATAAACATGAATATTTTTTTAAAATTCATTTATGACCTCAAATCAGTACTGGCACCGAGGCCTACACTTACCATCAAAATTCTTTTATAGGTATAACAGCCGCTAAAATATAGATAGTACACATAATGAAACATATTTGTTAATTCTTTGGAGGGTCTTTAGTTTTAATATAATTTTTAAAATTTACGTAAGTCTTTTTGGCTATTTACTAGTGATGACTGGGTATTGCATTATATACACTTGGATGATTCGAAAAATTGGAGAGTCTTGACACTTTTTGGTCCTGAAGAACTTATTTCTAAGGTTTATGTTTGTTCTTATGAAAGTCCACATTTTTTTATCAACACTACACTTGATTTTAGTAATTTATTTTCTAAACAGCGTATTAGTTTTGCTTGTTCTAGTTCTTTTAATTGTCTGATGTTTAGGAACGGATAACGTAAACGTGACTAGTACAATTTAAAAAAAAAATTAATTAACAAACTACTCCAAATAGTTTTTAGGTAGGTAATTGGCCAATTTTTGAATAAAATAAAGTAACGAAATAATGATCAAAAAACGAAAGAGCGAATGAGTCATTACTGTTGGCTAATAAATCGAAAAACGCAATTATAAATAAATTTAATATATTTTGATTAATGCTTTGGAATTATCTACCTGAAATGTCAAAATAAACATTAGTACCTTATAACTTTATACACAAAAATCATGTTTCCAGTATTAAATTGGCTATAATTCAATAAGTAGTGCAATATAGACAACCTTACCCTATTAGTCTTGGGTCTGTATGTTGGCAAGCAAGTGAGATAAAAACGGGTTTGACAACCACTAATTCAAACAAAAAGAATGCATCTCATACATTGACAAGTAAGTACCTAGATATTATTTATTTAACATTTAAGTAAGTCAATAAATTATTTAAGCAAGGTTTTAATTTACACTATTTATATATTATAATTTTAAGTTTAGTACCTTCTAATTTTAGTAGACCAATTTCGTTTAGTAATAGTTAATTTTAGGCAGTACAAAATTATGATAGGATTCTCTAAAATAGTGAGTTGATATAACTATTCTTAATAGTTCCCTAAGGACAGTAGTAGGAATGCAAACTGTAAAGGTTGGCTTATAAAAATATCACAAAGTAGGTATACCTACAACTAAAAAAATTACCCTTAAATCCTATTGAATGTTTATCCTATGTGGTACATCTTTAGTATGTGATAAAACTGTGTTTTTAAATTAATAAAAATAATATAATATATAAAATGTAATTGCTTAACTACTTTATAAAAATAATATAACTTTTTAAATATAATCTCCCATTTAGAGATCATTTACAAAATACTTTATAACTTATTCTGCCTGAAAAACATACATTTTTAATCTTTAGACATAATATATTTTATTTGATGAGTAGGTATCTTAAAAATTATGGAAGGCCATGTAAGTCGTGGAGGGTATAGAGCTTTTCAATTCTTCCGTGGACTGTTGTGCACACTGTCAGTGTATTTGGTAAAATATTTATTGTTCTTTCGATATCTTCTTGGTTACCACAAACCTAAAAGAAAAAATAGTTTGAATTAATAGCATAAGGAAAATTAAGTAATCTAACAATAACAGTAAGAGAAAAACTAACTAGGTTATTGTAAAACTATTTGCAGCTTTTATAAGGATATAAACATACAAATTTGCAAAGGCTTAACGATAAGCTATAGAAGGTGTAAAATCAAATATAATTACCTAGACCTAACTAAATAGGTTTGTTATTTAATATAAGAGATTATAGAGAATCTATCAATGCTCAAAAATTAGGTTAAAATAAGCATTATTATTATATTTACCCTTTTTAATAATTCTTGACGTGTTGGCAATGTATACATGGCAACCTTAGCTCCATTCCGTATTAAAAATGAATGATGTTTTGAAAGAGTTTCATCGTATGCTTCTCGACAGGCAACCGATGTTGTTTCTTGATCTTTTAAATCTCCCACTTTCTTTAAAAACAATTCTATAAATTCTATAAAACAAAAAGAATTTTAACATTAAGAAAGCCTCAAGTTCCTTGGTTTATGCCATACCTAGTCCCCTATGGATTCTAAGTAAAGTTCTGCTACCTGAAACAAAACTTTTCCTAGCCAAAATATCCTGTTCTTTTTCATGTTCTATCATTATTTTAACTGTCTTGTATTTGTGAGATGTCTCCATGTCTTTAAGTAGCTTATTAAGGTACTCAATTTTCTGTGTGAGATCCTTGCTCACGAAACTAAAAACTGTTCCCATTAAGGTAAAAAACCTAAAATAAAATTTAAATAAGTAAAATTAAAAAATCTGCTTAAAGGACATACTTGTTTAATTCCTCGAAACTTTCCAAGTAAAGCTCCAAATCGACATCATTGTCTTCTAACAGGGCTGCTTCAAATTTATCCTGAACAACTTTTAAATCAAATTTTTCTGGATTGTTTCTTGCCATTTTTGGTTAAAAATTTCTAGGTTATAGAACAAAGAAATGAAAAGCAAACTGTGACACGAAACTGTGACTGGGACAAATTTCAAACGATGCACTCAGTGCTGCCACGCTCTTGCTAACCAATATCGGTAGATGTCAAAAAATAAATCGGTAGATTGCGGTCTAAAATCGGTAGCTAGCGGATTACGCTATAGGCGCCGCTATTATGTTTTTAAATAAATAAAGACCGAAAAACAGTTTAATTTTTGTTAACATTTTATTTTGCTCTATTTTTTAGTCTCAATACCTTTTAAGGTCTTATCATTCATTTTTAGAACAGAAACACAGAAAAGGGGAATACCCGACGATGCATCGGGGAATTACAGAAATTGTATTGACTTTATTTATTATTTATGATTTGGGTGGGCACCCCAAGATGTCGCTAAATATATAGGATTGTTTTTAGAGATGTTCTTAAACAAACTAGGGAGGCGCGATTGAGTATTTATTAGCTCATGGCTCAGAGGATAAATCGTATAATAATTTAAATATATACGATTATTTTTAAAAACTTCGATAAATCGGGAGATTTCACACTAGAATCGGTAGATCGGTAGATCTATTAAAAAATCGGTAGATCTACCGATAAATCGGTAGACGTGGCAGCACTGGATGCACTTTCCACTTCCACGTTTCTTGTCTACAGTTCCACAGAAAAATAAAGGCACAGTTCGACAGTTCCCCCATCCCCACGAGCGTTGCCAAGCAGTGTTGCCAGGCGTACCATTTTAATGACTCGTTCGATAACTCTAGTTAACAAACTTTAGTTAATTACAAAAACCGCGCATACGGCTGTTATACAATTATTTCATGTATTTCCTCATTATGCATTATGTACCCGTATTATATCTAAACCCTTTATTTTTCTGTGCCCCTATAGTGGCTCGTACCTTTAGACAAAAATAAAAATACCATTATTTGGGCCTTCTATTCTTTCCGGTGAATTAATTATTTTTCATGATGTTAAAAAGATTCGTTCAAATCGAAAATGGTGCATCGATCTCATCTTATATATTTATCTGCTTTTTTCTTGATTTCTTGAACTGTACTACTCCGTCGACCTTTTAAAATCTTTGCATCATATAAATAATAGTTAAATATTGGTAGATTTGGTTACATATTGGTAGTTTGATTAAATATCGGTAGAATTTATAGGTAGCAGATCATTGGTTATCATTAGAAAGAGCTGAAGAAACGGGAACGGTGCATTTGTTGGTGACAGTTTTCTAACGGTTAACCCATAGATATATATATGTTCATGGCCTATGGGTTAACCACTCGAAAGGTACATGATCCAGCTCACTTTGGAACAACGCAAAACGCAACACGCAACCTACTTCTCTTCTGTGTTTTTAGGTAAACGTAAACAGGAAACAGCTGACGATGGGAAATTGATGAGTTCCTTATTATATTCCATCCTTATTATACTCGAACAAACCCAAACCCGAACAAACCCTATAAATTTTCTTTGATTATGTGGATATACTAAAATACTATTATTTCTCTTGACTTAAAAATAACTTTAAACGTTTTGTAATGACCGAAGAAATGGAATCAGACGGGGTTACAGATTCTCCCAAAAGAGGTTTGCATAATTTCAATACTGGGGTAAAAGTAATTAGAGCTAGTATTTTCAATAAAACAGCAGAATTTGTTTAAAGCGCATTTAGTTATTTTACCGGATAAATAATGCACAATAAACGCTTTAATACTACACAATCTTTAATATATGGAAAATAAAATTTACCACATATGATTGCATTTTTATTTATATTACTATATAATTTAAAATTGAGAAGAAAACGGGACGATTCCGCAAAATCCGGAAGGAACGGTCACCTTAATTGGAGCACAAGTTCTCAAGTCATGCAAAGTTACTTCTGTTTTACCTAGATGTATGTATGTTATATCTATGATTTATTTTACATATTATAGGACCTACTTTATCTACGTCAACCTCCAGTTTCGAAGCCTTGGACCCGCACGATCCCAATTTAAGTAGACTCGCTAATACGCTTTTTAGTAAAACGTCAGACTATCTTTATGGTGAACTGACTTCAACGTTGGATGACTATAAGCTTTTAGAAAACATGAACAGGGCCACAATAACAAAATATTCTGATATGAAGCATATTGCTGCAAATGTCAGTAAAAGTGTGGCAGAATTAAATGAAAAATGTAAGTAAAATAAAAAATAAGAGGTTATTTGATTTTTATTACCGTAATATATTTTAAGTAAATAACTCTAATATGGTATGCTTTCGCTAAGGAGGTTGAGATTCTTGGATATTAAAATTAAAGCTGCCATATTTTTAAAAATAAAACTTACTTGTTTTTGCAACTTGCTCTCACTCTTAAATGATGGATGTTGGAAAGTAGGTACTTTATCCGTTTTATTATAATATGTAAGGTTGACTACCGAGATGTATCATAAAATATTCAATGTTATTGAGCTAGTGGCAGTACTGGCTGTGGCTGTGTACCTTTAGCCTTAGGCCTGGGCCTTGTAGATTATAATTTTTTAAAATTTACTACTGTTTCAGATGATTCCTTAGTACCATTACTGCAACAAATTGATCAGATAGAAGATAGTGTCATAAAATTGGAACAAGCTGCATATAAGTTGGATGCTTACTCAAAAAGACTAGAAGCCAAGTTTAAAAATCTCGAGAAAAGATAGAAATGAAGTGGTTGTCCAGGGTTGGGCTTATTCTATTTGCATTTACTAAGTAACTATATTTGTTTGGTATTGTACACTAGTGTACCTAAAGATCTATAACTTTTTTTTCCTTTAAAAATGCACAATACGTCTATAATTATGCAAATTAGCAAGTCGAAATATGAACACCGCATTGCGTCACGCAGAGGTGACGGTTCTAACCTCACATTGCCAGGCCATTGGAAAAAGCGCAAAAATTTACTTTTATTCTAATTACCACAAAAAACTCTCTTCTTAGTAGATACCTACGTTATAGAGATAATACATCCTTGCAATTTCATGATTCTAGGATTAGTGGTTTAGGCTGGGCGTTAATGAATCCAGCTCACATTCAAATTCTCCGCGCCACATGACATGGTTCTCGCCGTCGTAGACTCCGCCCTCATGCGCAATGTCATATATCTTTTTCGAGCAACTAGTTACTTTTTAAAGTAGCTTTATGAATACTTACAAAAAATAATGTAAAAGCTGAAGCTACATGGTTTAAAACAGAGAACTACATACCAAGGTTAGGTAGGTTTGGTAGGTAGTTCTCTGGTTTAAAAGTAGCTTGAATAATGCTATTAACTGCCAAAACAGTAGCTAGCTAGTAGCTTAATGACTTGTAGGTATAGCTACTGGCCCAGCTCTGGCAGGACAAAACTCTGAAAGCAGGTAGGAAAAAACTGGTGCCTTTGTGTTTTTAAATAGGGGATCAGTTTTTTTTTCCATATTAAAATACTATTATGTACCGGGTGATAATTTATAAATGTCCCCCCCCATTAACTCTTTTATTTTAGGTTTTAGGAAAAATTGTTAAGTTGTAGAATATTTTCCGGAGAATTTTCTATGCCTATTGAAATTTATACAGGGTGTCTCAAATAAGTGTGGCGAAATAAAGTTATGTTTTTTAAATGGGATACCCCGTATGTTATACCATTATTAGGAAGCCCTTTAAATGCTGATTTTAAAAATATATGACACATTATAGTTATGTTTAATATTTGGCCCAGAATACGCCAAAACAAAATTTTTACTTAGTTGGCCGTGCATCGCCATCTTGTCATGAATCTGCCTTATTTTTTTTTGTTTCATACTTTACCGTAATAATGATAAAACACAAATTTAATAACCAATTTAAAATGCTTATACAATAGGTAATAATATAATACAAAAAAGTATCTATCTATTTAGTTCTTGTAATCCGCTAAATGTTGACCACCACTCATTTAAATACATAGTCGATAACCCGTCTTTAATTTATCTAAAGCTTTATTAAGCCAGTAGAATGATTATTAGTGATATTGTTTATTTCCCTCCTAATTTCTTCTTTAATTATATTGGTATTGTCGTTTCGTCTGAAATAAATTTTATTTTTTAAATGACCCCACAAAAATGTGTCCAAAAATGTAAGATCTGGACTATTAGCTGGCCATATAACTGTTCCTTATCGTCCAATTCATCTGCGATATTTGTCATTAAGGTAGTGTCCCTAACTCGAGCAACATTATTGGGAGGCGCTCCATCTTGTTGCCATATAATTTATATCGCTTCGCTAAGTGGTATATTATCAATAAGTTCTTCTACATCTTCTCTTAAAATCCTTAGGTATCTATCGCCAGTCATTGAACCTTCAGAAAATATAGGGCCTAGAATTTTATTTCTTCCAATTCCACACCAAACATTTATAGACCGTCGGCCAGAACGTTTAATTTCAAAATATTTTTCCGGATTTTCTATGGACCAGTAATGTAAAGTTTTTTTGTTGGGCACTCCTGCTGTCGTGAAAGATGATTCGTCGGTCCATAACATTTTATGAACAAAAAGTGGGTCATTGTCCAATATTTCCAGCATAAGTCTACAAAATATAAGTCTGGGCTTTATTTCCCTCAGTTAGGTGCTGCACTTTTGTCAATTTAAAAGGGTGCCATTTATTTTTGCTTAAAGTTCTCCAAATTTTTCCACAACTTAAGCGCAAATCAAGCACTCCGTCGCGTATAGAGTTTAAAGGGTTTTCTAAAAAAATATTTCATAGTTAAACAAGCAAAATTACCAAAACAAAATATGTATCTTACCAATATAATATAAATCTTGACTCTATATACACCCAACAGTTTGTCTCCCTGCTGCATGCATATAATCTAACTCAGGTTATTAATGAACCTACCAGGCGGGGACGTGTTAGCGCAACCCTTATAGATCTCATCATTTGCTCTAATACTGATCTCTTATTGAACAGTGGTGTCGACTCTTCTTTCGACACTTCGGATCACTTTTTTGTCAAATGCCAATTACATATAAAGGTCTTAAAACCGAAACCTACTTTTATTACTTATAGGGACTTTAAACACTTTGACCAGGAGGAATTCCATGGAGATCTTCTTAATGTGCCTTTTTATAATATTCTACATACACGGAATGTCAATGAAAAGCTTAGCGTATTTAATTCGTATATATTGGATTTATTTAACAAACATGCTTCAGTTAGGAATGCTCGTATTACAAAAAAAAGGGCTCCGTGTATTACTGCTAGGATCAAGTCTCTTATGAAACTCCGTGATAGGGCTCTGTCTAAATTTAAGAAAAGAGAAATCGCAGAAAATTGGGAACCCTATCGGCAGCTTCGCAATCAGATTACTAACGCGATTCTGTATGAAAAAAGAGCTTATCTTGAGTATAATCTGACAATACACAAAAAAATAAATGGAAGTTACTTAGGGAACTCGGTGTTTACTCAAGAGATGCGAAACCTATTCCTGCACACATTAGCGACGTGGATGATATTAATCAATTTTTTATTAATGCTACGATATCTTCAACCCCTGATCCTGAAACGTTAAACTATTATTCACAAAATATTAAGGAAAATACTGGTGCTTTTCAATTCACACTTGCAACCCTTGAGGAAGTTCAAACTGCTCTCTTCTCCATAAGATCTCAAGCTTTAGGTACTGATGGAATCGGATTATCTATGCTAGTCCGTTGCTGTCCGCATATACTACCTTTTATTTTACATATTGTCAATTCTTGCATAGAGACGTCCACATTCCCGGAAATTTGGAAAATATCTTTTTTTCTTCCGATTCCTAAAGTTCCTGCCCCCAATGAGATTAAGGACCTCAGACCTATAAGCATTCTTCCCACTCTGTCAAACGTCTTGGAAAGAGTGCTGGAGAATTAGATTCGTAAGCATATCCAAACATATAATTTATTACCGACTGTCCAGTCTGGCTTTCGTAAAGATCATAGTTGCATTACAGCTCTTTTAAAGGTCACTGATGACATTCTAGTAGCAGCCGATCGTGGTGAACTTACTGCCTTGGTTCTGCTCGACTATTCTAAGGCCTTTGACAGATTAAATCATAAGCTCCTTTTGGCTATTTTCAAGTTTCTTGGTTTTGAAAACAATGCTTGACAACTAATTAAGAGTTACCTTACCGGAAGGTCACAATCTGTAAAACTTAACTCGAATCTTTCAGAATTTATGGATGTATCATGTGGTGTTCCTCAGGGATCTATTCTTGGCCCCTTACTTTTTACTCTATATACCTCTCAACTAATTGAGAAACTGAAGTACGCCACTGTGCACCTTTATGCGGATGATACCCAATTATACATCTCCTTTTGCCCTGAAAACATTTTTGAGGCCATTGACAGATTAGCAGCTGACCTTGATCTTCTGTTAAGAACATCTACACAGCTTGTCTCGAACTAAATCCAAAAAAATGCCAATTACTTCTGTTTGGTCATGCACAGAGTAGGGAGCAATATCGAAATATCCTTCACGTTGACATTGGTGGTCAAACCTTGTCATGTTCAACCAATGCGAGAAACCTTGGACTGCTGCTAGATGTTAAGTTAACCTAAGATTTACTGAGCATATCAATAACTGCAATGGAGAAAGCTTTTACCAACTTAAAGCTTATTTTTAACCAAAGGCACATTTTAAATACACACCTTAAAAAATCGTTATGTGATAGTCTGGTCTTATCACAATTCACATTCTGCGATACACTGTATGGTCCATGTCTTTTAGAGAGGGATGCCAAACGAATACAAATGATTTAAAACTGCTGTGTCCGTATGATAGGGGGAATTAGAAAGTATGATAGAGGGGTGAGTGCCAAAATGAGGAAGATTGGATGGTTGAATATGAGTGAAAGAAGAATGCTTCATTGCCTAGCACTGTATAACAAAATAATCGTTAAAAAAGGTCCAGAATATCTATATCAAAAAATAAAATTTAGATATGACTCTCATGACCTCGACCTCAGACATATATATACAACAAAGTTCCAGTTAATTTAAAATCTGCGCCAATTCACACATTTAAAAATGCCATTCGTCCTCTTGTCCATCAAATATGCTCTGACACGTATTAGATCAGTCCAGTTGTACTGCCTCTCAATGCCCTTCACATGCCCACGTTAAAGTTAATAGGATTTAACTGTAAAAACTGTTACTATCATTACTTATTACGTAATTTTTTCAACCTATGAGTATCATAACTACTGTCAAATATTACTACTATATTATTAGTTATAATGTTAGGTTAAGTGAGGAAGCCTAGCTTCAACTTCGCCTTTTGTAATTTTATCCTTAATTACAATAAAGACATATTATTATTATTAATATTATTATTATTATTATTATTATTAAATAGACTTGTAATTCTTCATCTTCGTTTGAAATATTATTTCTCTTTTTTCGCTTTAAGGATTTATTCCTTTGAAATGATACATAAATACGTTAAAACGCCTTTCTAGATGGCGCGTATCTATTGCCATCTTCTTTATGGATTTCTATATATTCACTTTTTGCTTGAGCTGCATTTTTATTATTTTTAATATATGTATAACGAACAATTTTAAATTTTTCGTCTTCAGAAAACACCATAATTAAACAGTTTTACTATTTAATTCTCTCCGAAATCAGGCTTTAAATGCATCTTTAATGTTTTGTAATGTAATTTTGTTTTTGGAGTATTCTGGGCCAAATATTAAACATACCTACTATAATATGTCATATATTTTCGAAATCAGCATTTTAAGGGCTTCCTCATAATGGTATAATATACAGGGTATCCGATTTAAAAAACCATAACTTTATTTCGCCACACTTATTTGAGACACCCTGTATAAATTTTAATAGACGTAGAAAATTCTCCGGAAAATATCCTACACTTTTTAAATTTAACACTTTTTCCTAAAACCTGTAATAAAAGAGTTAAGGGGGGGGGGCATTTATAATGGATCACCCGCGTGGTACATAACAATTTTATATAATAATATAATACATATTATACAATAATGCATTTTATATATTATATTGATTTTTTAACAGATAATGTTATTTATTTACATTAATAACTCAATAATTCAACCTGAACATTATAAAGTCATATTTTGAGAAATTATGTTAGGACCAGTGAGTCCTAATTATATTATAAAACAATGCATTTACCATATTTATGGGTATTAAACTACTCCAATAGTTAGATAACAAAATCTTATTGCTTGAATCCCCATAAATTTAAAAGCGCTGGAGTGGACCATGTGATGTCACAATGAGAGAGAGAGAGATGGAAAGAAGTTATATGCGCGTCGACATACCGTGTCGTGTATTTATAGGTGTATAGTGTTAGAAATGTAAATTTGTAAATTTTGCATCCCGTATACCTATATTATATTGTTCATAAAGAAATAAATAAATAATAAAGGGTATCTATTACAAAGTGGTGTTATTAAAAATATAAAAATACAAAATCGAAAGTTCTAATTGTCCCCCTCTTCATTTTTAAGAAACTGTTCAACAATGTCTTGATCTTCTTTTCTCTTTTCTTTTAATTCCGATTCGATGCGCTCTTTTATAATGTTAATTCTCGTCGTGTCGACGCAGTCCACATATTTGTCCATGACTGATTTACATTTAATAATACAAGTAGGGTGTTTCTGAAGACAGCGAAGCAGCTGAAAAAAATGTAATTCTTTTATTGGGGAACACAATCCTTTCTGGCCATAGGAGAAATCCCATGTTGATTTTGCTATTTTGCTACCCTCAAATATTGGTTCTCCGACTAGTTCTACATCAAAATTGTATTAGACATAAGTCTTATTAGCCGGAGAGCTAGTAACACCCGTTTCATGAAGTGTTTGATGCACTTCAAAATTTTGTGTCATAGTATCTACTGGATAGATGAGCAGGTAAGCAAGTGTTGGCTAGCTCTACCTGGGGACACCAGGTACTGCGCATAGGAGAAAGGTGTCCAAAAATTTTGCCCAAAAAAAGTGTTTGTTTCAGAGGCCAACAAACAGAAATCAAAATTTAAAATGACACAAAACACAAAAATTAATAAGGCAGACAGTTTTGAGGGGGTTAACATTTAATAAAAACACCCCCAAGTTGTTTTTTTAAAAATACAAAATGAAGTGTTTGATTCACGCTGACATTTTAACAGTGTCTTAATTACATATAATAAAAAATAATTACAAAAAGGCAGACACTTTTTTTGGGGAGATACAGGGTGTTAACATTTTAATTAAAAAATATTTTTTCATTGCCATTTTCAAACCACTCTAGATATTTTTATGAAATTTGGTACACGTCTTTTGAGCATCGAAAGGCATTTTTTGGTGTATAATAGTTTTTTTAAATTTTAGCAGTGGCGTCCGTGCGGGGCTTGCATTTAATATTTTTAAAGAAAAAAATGGTGCGCCACTGCTTTTTCTTTAAATAAAAATTATTTTTAAAATTCACGTCTAATTTGCAGCAATTTCGGTCTCTTAACTTATTTTCTTACGGTGCACCGTTTTCGAGTAAAAAATAAAAATCATTTTAATGCACATTCCTGGAAACACATAACCCATTTAATAGGGAACTTTCCAATTTTTTTTTTCAATAATATGATTTAGTTAGGCCTAAAAAAAATATTCCCCAATTATTACTCCTTAAAAATCAGTAATAACTTGGTAAAAATTCTTTAAAGTTTCGCGCGTGTCAAAAGCATTTCAAACGACCTTTTAAGCGCGCCAAGCCCGATGACGTCAGGAAGTATGACTTATCCGTCATCCTGACCGGTGGCCGAGCTACCAAGTTTGCATTTGGATTGCCGTGTGTTATTATGTTGTTTTAAGGTGGAATTCTCAACGCCGTTCAATTTATTGCCAACCTATAACCTATTTCGTGAATGTCACCCACGAATTATACTTCTTGACGTCACGACCCGTTTTTACCCGCTTGGGATAATTTGAATTTTGGGGCATTTTTAAATCTTGCTAGCGTTCTTTTGGGACGAAATATGTTGTTTTTTTTGCTGCCATATGTTTTATTACAATACTTATATACTTATGATTTATAGAATTTTTTCCCCATTTAAAATTTTTGTCAAGTTCCCTATTAACAAAGATAAGTAGATTTAACAACAGTTTAGAACATTTAGGTTTTAATAATTCTCGGAAATATTCGATGATCAGGTACTACTCTATTTGGATAACGCTCCATGTAAAGACGTCTGGCTTCTCTCGCATTTCCATTTGCAAGACCATAGATAAAATGCATCTCAGCCATTTCAGAATTCGTAAAAATTGCCATGGTAAAACAATACTGTAACGAATATCTAATACACTTTTGAACGTTACAAACTCTAATTTGTACACAACTTACGATTTAAAAATTAAAATGGCACGTGTCAGAAATAATAAAAACAAAAATTATAGCCTACTAGGCCATTTTCAAAGAAATAGGTTTCGTTTAGATAATTAAATAAATCGTTTTTAAATGAAATAGAAGAACACCCGGAGACCAGCACTAAAAAAAACGCTTCCTTTCCGAAATACAAGGGTGTTAATGGTAATTAAATGGGTTATGTGTTTCCAGGAATGTGCATTAAAATGATTTTTATTTTTTACTCGAAAACGGTGCACCGTAAGAAAATAAGTTAAGAGACCGAATTTGCTGTAAATTAGACGGGAATTTCAAAAATATTATTTAAAGAAAAAGCAGTGGCGCACCATTTTTTTCTTCAAAAATATTAAATGCAAGCCCCGCACGGACGCCACTGCTAAAATTAAAAAAAAAATATATTTTACACCAAAAAAGACGTGTACCAAATTTCATAAAAATATCTAGTGGTTTGAAAATGGCAATAAAAAAATATTTTTTTAATTAAAATGTTAACACCCTGTATCTCCCCAAAAAAAGTGTCTGCCTTTTTGTAATTATTTTTTATTTTATGTAATTATGACAATGTTAAAATGTCAGCGTGAATCAAACACTTCATTTTGTATTTTTAAAAAAACAACTTGGGGGTGTTTTTATTAAATGTTAACCCCCTCAAAAGTGTCTGCCTTATTAATTTTTGTGTTTTGTGTCATTTTAAATTTTGATTTCTGTTTGTTGGCCTATGAAACAAACACTTTTTTTGGGCAAAATTTGTTTTGTGGGGAAAATTAAAATATCATGCTCTCAGTTTTGGCCTATTTACAGGATGTCGCCTAAATGGAATAGATTTTCAAAAATAATAGAAGGAAACTTGAAATTCCGGTTGTAAGATTAGGTATTATTTTGCTCGATAATGGTAAATGGAATTTTAAATACATGGAAGTGGAAAAGTAATAATTTTTGATCTTTATCAAAATCCTTATTTTTTTTTAAATACGAAGCCCGATGCTCTTTGTTTGAAGGTGGTAGACAATGAAGTAGTATCCAAAAAATTACCTTGTCGGACTTCCATTGTCTTTATTTTGTTACTTAACATAACGTTTCGGTTAGTTAGTATCTCTAACCGTTTTCAAGTGTAAGTATCTCTAACCGTTTTCAAGTGTAAGTATCTCTAACCGTTTTCAAGTGTAAACTGCCAATCTGTTAATCAGTTATTAATTATTTACAGTAATATGAATAGAGTTGAATTCTATCATAATTTTGTTTAGAACATAAGTTGGCTAAAATGTGTTTAAGTAGGTGTGCAACCAGAGCTGTCGGTAATTGAATTAAAATAATTGGAAAATCGTGTTCAATTACTTTTTAGTAATTGAATTACTGTAATTGAATTACTTTTTGAAAATAGTAATTGTAATTGATTTTCCAATTACTGTGATAAAGTAATTGTAATTTGTAATTGGTTTTAAGAAATCTTAGGTAGTTGAATTACTTAAAAGTAATTCAATTATTTTAAAAAGTAATTGAATTACTCCCTAATAATTCAGTTACATAAAAAGTAATTTAATTACTCCCGAATAATTCAATTAGATTAAAAGTAATTGAATTACTCCAAAATAATTCAATTCCTTTAAAAATTTTCATAATTCCTGTACTCTAGAAAGGAAAAAATATTTTTATTTTCCCCTAATATTACGTTTGTTTTATTTCAACAAATAAATCATATCAAATAAAAACGACAGTTGTTATTATTGGTCAATTTATTAAAGGTAAATAGGTATTTATTAAAATTAGGTCAAGTTTAACTATAAATTTCTTTCTATAATAAAATGTGATAGTAGGACCTACTACTATTAAAAAAATAATACCTTACCAACTCTTTTTTTGTAAAATGTAAAAAAGTAATTCCATTGCCCATAATATGCTATATAGTGTGTAATTCTTCGATATCTCAAATACTATCCTATATAGAGAAAAACTTTAAATGTAAAAAATAAAGGACTGTTGAAGGTGTATATTATTAAAATATTTTTAAACATACAGTGTGTTTCACAAAAGCCTGACCACTAAAATTTAAATATTTTTAAATGAAACACCCTATATTTTTTTTTGCAATTTGTGCCCCTCCATATTGTTTATGTAATCTCAATTTTTTTTTCAATCTGTTGCATTGCCAAGATATTCATTATTTTCCTAATTTTTTTGCTTTTGTTCGGTCGCAATAAATATGCTACAGCTTCTTTATTGATCATTTTTATTTTTTACAGACGGTTGCATCTTGGTCCTATGAGTAGTATTTATGAGATTACATCCGTTTTTTTATACAGGGTGCTTCAATTTTTCTTCCAAATTTCGGGAAGTTAAGATTAAATTTACTCAATATTCTTAAATGAAACACCCTGTATATTTTGTCAAGAATTAAAACTTCTACTAAGTTCCCTTTAAACTGTAAAATTTTTTTTGCGACGTTGCCAAATTGTAACGACTTTCTCAAAAGTTTCGTTATTTGCTTTTTGATTTGTTTTTATTTTAATTGTATCCTGTATTTAATTGTATTGTAACGTTCTTACCCTTAAACATAATACCAAATTTTATAACGTCCAGATAAATAAAAAATTAATGAAATAAAAAAAATAATTTCCTTAAAAATGAATAGGCCGAGGAGGACCAATTAACTGGCCTGCCAGATCACCTGATCTGACTAGCATGGACTATTTCTTATGAGCAGGTTACGTAAAGTCAAAAGTATATCGCTTACCAGCCACCACTCGTGATGATATGAAAAAACGAATTAGAGAGGCATTTCATAGCATAACACCTCATACCTTATCTAATGTAAGAGACAATTTTATGATTTGAATTTAAGTTAATAATTCTGGTACAATATTTAATTATTATGATTGGAACACCGCAGAAATATTGTGATAGGTACTCAAATAAATTAGTTTTTATTTTTTATTTTATTAATTTTTTATTTATCTGGACGTTATAAAATTTGGTATTATGTTTAAGGGTAAGAATGTTATAATACAATAAAATACAGGATACAATTATTAAAATAAAAACAAATCAAAAAGCAAATAACGAAAATTTTGAGAAAGTCGTTACAATTTGGCAACGTCGCAAAAAAAAAATTACAGTGAAAAGGGAACTTAGTAGAAGTTTCAATTCTTGACAAAATATACGGGGTGTTTCATTTAAGAATATTGAGTAAATTTAATCTTAAATTCCCGAAATTTGGAAGTAAAATTGAAGCACCCTGTATACAAAAATCGGATATAATCTTATTAATACTACTCATAGGACCACGATACAACTGTCTGTAAAGAATAATAATTAAATTAAAATCAGTAAAGAAGCTGTAGCATATTTATTGCGACCGCACAAAAGCAAAAAGATTAGGAAAATAATGAATATCTTAGCAACAATGCAACAGATTGAAAAAAAAATTGAGATTACATAAACAATATGGAGGGGTACAAATTGCAAAAAAAATATAGGGTGTTTCATTTAAAAATATTTAAATTTTAGTGGTCCGGCTTTTGTGAAACACACTGTATATTTAAAAATATTTTAATAATATACACCTTCAACGGTCCTCTATTTTTACATTTAAAGTTTTTCTCTATATAGGATAGTATTTAAGATATCGAAGAATTACACACTAAATGGACACCCGCCTGTATATTCAATTTTAAAAATGTAATTCAATTACCAAACTGTAATTCAATTACCAGAATGTAATTCAATTATCAAAATGTAATTAAATTACTAAGAGTAATTTATTTGTCAAAAAAGTGCCTATAACTTATAGATTTAGAGTAATTCAATTACTTTTAGGGTAGTTCCATTACTATAAAGTAATTGAATTAGTATAAAAGTAATTGAATTAAACTCAGTAATTCGAATGCGGTAATTGATCAAGGAATCAATTACTTTTAGTGGGTAATTGGTAATTTAAATATTTTTATCGGACTGTTAGTAATTGGTAATTGTAATTGATGCCTTTTTCGAAGGGTAATGGGTAATTGTAATTGAATTACTTTTTAAGAGTAATTGCGACAGCTCTGGGTGCAACACGCTAATATCTGAACCAACTCGTAACATTGAAAGGTTTTAAAAAGTTTGCAACTACATAATCCATTTTTATTATAAACCCACGTTTAAGTTATTTAATAAATATATTAAAATTGCGTAAACAAAAAATCGACCAGAGCAGGTGTACCGTTTAGGGGAAAATAGAGATTAACCAAAAAAAAAATTAAAAATTGACACACCTAACTCAAATTTCGTATTTGTTTTACTAATTTGCAAGAACATTTCCATATAAAATTTTGCTGTATTTCTAATAATTAAGGTACTTTACTCTTAAAGGCAATTTCGAAAAAGAAAAAATGGCATTTACTCCCTTACTATTACCCGCAGGTGAAATATGAAATATGCATTTATAGTTTTAAGGCATGCACCAACTTTTATAAAGAATAAAATTTTCTGAGAAATCGGTGTTATAAAACTTTCCCATATATGCATACTTTCTTGGACACACTGTATACCCAGTATACCTACCTCCTCCCCACTGCAAGGATTGTGTTGAATGGGCTCCATTCGGCTCTCGACAATGTCTGCAAATTTTTGAAAAGCCTGTATAGTTAAGCCGTAGGCATTAGTATGGGCATCGTCCAGACATTTTAACTTCATCATCCAGTCTTTTTCCGATAAATCTTCTGGAATGTTAAACTCTTCAGCGTTAGTTCTTCTACCAGCTTAAAATACAAGTTCCTAGTAAATTTTTTGACGTTTTGAGGTACCTATTCAGGGTGTTCATTTCAAAACTTCCCACCACGGATTTATCGAAAACCCCTGATTAAAAGAAAAAACGCCGAGACACGTCAAAAAATTTGCCAAAGGGGACAACTTTTTAACCAAAAACTACTTCACCCCCTTTTACCCTCTGCCCCCCGGGGTCATCCCCTTAAAAATTTTAAATGACAAGAGGTATCAAGTAATAGCTTGTTTGAAAGGTCTTTTAAAGTGCTTTATTTTGACGTTTGATTTTTTTAAATCGGTCGATTCGTTTTCGAGAAAATTAGGAAAATCTTTATTTATCTTAATTTGTTCAGATAGAAAAAAAAACACGAAAATATCACTTTTTATTTCAATAAGTGTTCAAAATGTTGCCCGTTATTGGCCAAACAACGATATAGGCGATGTTCAAATTCCTGAGGGACATTTTCAAAAACATGTTGTGGGAGATCATGGCAGCTTTCGATGATGCGTTAACGAAGTTCTTCCAAACTTTCAGGTTGGGGAGAGAACACAATAGACTTCAAATGGCCCCATAGAAAAAAGTCTAATGGCGTTAAGTCAGGAGATCTAGCAGGCCATTCTATAGGCCCTCTTCGCCCTATCCATTTATCTGGAAACTCGTCGCCTAGCCATTGCCGAACCGGAAGAACATAGTGAGGAGGAGCCCGTCTTGCTGGAAATATATTTCAGCCTAATCAAGTATAGGGTTTCCATCGTCTTTGATTTGGTTTTCAATGGTTTCAGTGATAAGCTGATTGATGGTAATTTCCAGCATATCTAAATAAATGCCTCCATTTAAATTCCCATTAATAAACAATGGCCCAATCACTTTGTTTCCTAAAATGCCTGCCCATACATTAATTTTTTAGGGGTACTGAGTATGCTCTTCTACAAAAGCATGAGGATTTTATATAATAAATTAATTTTCACTATCCCAAGATTGTCACAAAGGTAACTGACAGCAAATTCAATTTTTTCTTTTCCTTAGCAACTATAAAAAACTAAACAGGTATAAGAATAAATACATGTTATCTGTGTAGATAAAGAAGGCGGAAAAAAATTCAAATTGTTATTTGGTTGCTGCTACGTCTAATCTTTCGAATTGCTGTTTATGTTGGTTTTTGAACACTTATTGAAATAAAAAGTGATATTTTCGTGTGTTTTTTTTTCTATCTGAACAAATTAAGATAAATAAAGATTTTTCTAATTTTCTCGAAAACGAATCGACCAATTTAAAAAAATCAAACGTCAAAATAAAGCAATTATTTGAAAGACCTTTCAAACAAGCTATTACTTGATACCCATTGCCATTTAAAATTTTTAAGGGGATGATCCCGGGGGGCAGAGGGTAAAAGGGGGTGGAGTAGTTTTTGGTTAAAAAGTTGTCCCCTTTGGCAAATCTTTTGACGTGTCTCGGCGTTTTTTCTTTTAATCAGTGGTTTTCGATAAATCCGTGGTGGGAAGTTTTCAAATAAACACCCTGTATGCCTATGCGTTATCGTTAGAGATATATTATTATATAGGTACTTTCCATTTGCTTCTTTTAAACAGCTAAGCATATCTTTGCTGAGCCAACGAATACTTCGTTTAATCGCATGAAAAATATAGAGGGGCATATTTAACCGCGACAAGGGGGGAGGGGGAGGGAAAAATCTTTGTTGTGCTTTGCTTTGCTAGCAAATTAAAAGTAGGTACCTATAAGAGGTACTTATACAGGGTGTTTTTTAATTGAGGGCCGATACTTAAGGTTGTGAATCCTTGGGTCATTTTAAGAAGTAAAGTTAATATTAACATATATCCTAAAGCTCTTCATTTTTAAGGATGTTAACATTTAAAAAAAAATATAACTTTTTTATCATAATTATTATATCACTCTTAGATATTTTTAAGAAATTTTGTACACACCTTTTAATTTTTAAGGAGCATTTTTTGACTTAAAAGATTTTTTAAAATTTTTACCAGTGACGTCCGTACGGGGTTTGAACTGAATATGTTTAAAGAAAAAAATGGTACGCCACTGATTTTTCTAAAAACAAAACTTATATTTAAAATCCTCATTTATTTTGGAGCAAATTTGGTCCATAGACTTACTTTCGTACGATGCACACTTTTTGCATAGAAAATAAAAACAAAAACCCAATCTTTTTCTTCGGTTTATTGAGACTGCTTTCAATATTTTCTTGAAATTTGGTAGGCACTCACCATGAGTGAAAACACTTTTTTCATGGTTTTATTTTCTACTTTCACCAGTGACGTTCACGTAGGCATGATATTGAATGTTTGGATAGAAAAAAAGACGGTAAGCATATTAAATGCCCTTAAAGCAAGTGAAATAAAAATTAGTAGGCTGGGTAACGCTTCATAAATTTTGACGTTTCTTTTCATAAAAATGGTTTTTCATTATTAAATAATTAGTATTAGAGTGATACGTAAAATCTAATAAAAAAATGGTAAATTTTACAAACAGTGAATTAACTGACATGCATTTTACTTATGGGCTTGCAGACGGAAATGCCTACGAAGCTAGGCGGATATACCAAGAGCGGTATCCAAATCGCGTACTACCCAATCCGAGAACATTTTCTAGGATTCATAAACGTCTTTACGAGACCGGAAGTTTAATAGTAAACCATAGTGCTAGAGGAGTCCATCAAACAGTAAGAACACCGGAACTTGAAGAAGGAATTTTACATGAAATTGCCCCGAAACTAGCACGAGGAAAATCGCGGCAACATTTAATGTTTCACATTTTCTTGTTTGGAAAATTCTCATCGAAAATTTATTATACCCATATCACATTCAAAGAGTCTAGGCATTACTCCCTAGAGATTTCCCGTTGCGCATTAATTTCTGTAAGTCGTTTCTTCAAAACCTGTTGGAAAATCCGTTATTTGACAGGCACATTCTTTTTACCGATGAAGCTATTTTTTTTTGAAACTCAATAAGAAATTCCCATAATAACCATTTATGGGCGGATGTAAACCCTTATGCAATTGTGGAATCGAATCATCAAGAAGAGTTCTCATTAAATGTTTGGGCTGGCATAATTGATAATTATTTGATAGGCCCATTTTTTCTCCAAAGAAGACTTGATGGACAATCATATTCACACTTTCTTGAAGAAGATCTGCCGCCAATGCTTGAAGACCTTCCAATTTTATTAAGAAACCAGATGTGGCTAATGCACGGTGGTGCGCCTCCACATTTTAGCTTACGAGTGCGTGAATTTTTAAATCACACCTATCGCAATCGGTGGATAGGCCGCCTAGATCTCCCGACCTTAATAGTTTAGACTATTTTTTCTGGGGGCATCTAAAAAGCTTAGTGTACGCAGTTCTGATTCAAACCGAAGAAGAGTTGCGAAATCGTATAATAGTATGCTGCGAAACCATAAGAAACACCCCAGGAATCTTAGAAAATGTGCGTCAGTCTAATGTGGGTTCTTTATTTTGTTTTTCTTCCCTTGTCATTTCGCTTCAGATTTAAGATTTGGAATTTATCGTTTTACTAAATGAATTGCTATTTTTAAAATAAAATTTTTAAACATTTTTTTGGTTTTTATTTTTTTATGCAAAAATGGTGCATCATAAGAAAGTAAGTCTATGGACCAAATTTGCTCCAAAATAATTGAGGATTTTAAATATAAGTTTTGTTTTTAGAAAAATCAGTGGCGTACCATTTTTTTCTTTAAAAATATTCAGTTTAAACCCCGTACGGGCGTCACTGGTAAAATTTTTTAAAAATCTTTTAAGTTAAAAAATGGTCCTTAATGATTACAAGGTGTGTACAAAATTTCATAAAAATATCTAAGAGTGATATAATTTTATTTATTTAGCGTATGGCATGGCTACATCACAGGTAAGTATATAACAAAAATAACACTTGTTGTTGTTGCTGTTGCGCCTGTGATTCTCTTGCCAGGAGATCCAAAGATATTCTAAAGATTGTCTGGCGCCTCTTTGTGTTAGTTCATTTAGCGTTACCCAGGGTGCACCACGTGGAGGCGAACTAACTCTACACTAGTCTACACCCATAATAATTATGATAAAAAAGTTATATTTTTTTAAAAATGTTAACATCCTGAGCTCAAAAATGAAGAGCTTTAGGACATATGTTAATATTAACTTTACTTCCTAAAATCACCCAAGGATTCACAACCTTAAGTATCGGCACTCAATTAAAAAATACCCTGTATAGTCCGTATAGGAAATAGAGAAAGGCATACGCAACCGCGGCAAGGGGGGAGGAAAAAATCTTAATAAAATAATGCATCTATTGAGATTCATTATCTGTTGAAAAAAATATCCTCTGCCGCACTATTAAAACAAGTATGCACTAAACACCGTGGCATTGTTAATACCTACCTATTGTTTTCAAAATCGATCTATCACAAAAATAACAACAAATTGTTCAACAGAATGAATGACCACCAACACAAACAAGATAAAGCTTGATTGGCTCGCCGTTGTTTGGCGAGACTCGTGTTTTTGGTTGGCGTTAATATAATTTCAAATGGTTGCCAACCTTTTTCCGGGGAAAAATAATTTCCCTATAGCAGCCTTTCCTAGAGATGCTATTTTAATAACACAGGTCTTATGAGTATTGAGAAGTCAACTTTTAGTATTGAAAATACTACTGGGTGCGTATATACGGGTCTATTTTATGAAAAATGAACGCGACATGCGACATGCACATAAATAACACGGCGCTGAAGTCTAAACAAACATCCGAGCAGCACAGGATCGATGACATCATCTGCTGAGTATTAATATTGTTTTGTTTCGGGTTTCGGCATTTTTTATTATATTTGTTGATATTAAGATAATATGGCCGGGAGAGAGAACAGTTAGTAGATAGTTAATAATGATACTAGTTCGATGAACACTATAATGAAACGTGTGCAACGTTAAACCACGAGGCGTCAGCCGAGTGGTTTTATTGCACAAGTTTCATTAACAAAGTTCATATCGAACGTGTATCATTCAAAATTTAATCTACGACAGTGCAAATAGATTTTATTCGTCTAAATTTCATTTATACCAGATAACGTTTTCGTAATTTTTAAAATTTTCAGGTGTCCATATTAGTCGATATCATGGTAACCGCATTTTTGATTGTTTCAATTTCGATAAAATTGGAAAAAAATAAACAGTGCATGTCGCTGAAACAAAGAGAAATAGCGCGGCGGTCTTGGCGTATTACACAGAAAGTCGGAAGAATGGATATACCAATCCAAAACATTTCATAGCCGACTTAAGATTTAGACATTTCATGGATAAAGAGTACAAGGACCAGCAGGTAAATGGCTGTGTATAGCTAAAGAAATAATTTTGTCGCTATTTTTGAAAAGGTGGTTTTGAGCTCTCTTTAATATGTACTAATATACAAACTATCCTATATTTTTTATTTTAACAAAACAGTCAAATTTACACATTTCAAAGTATAATTTACACATTTCTAAGTATAATAATTTAATTATTATTTCAAACTAAATCGGAGCATCCATGCCGTCATAATAACGCGTGATAGCGGCACGTTATATACTCACAGATAGGAGTAATCTGTGCTGTGACAATGGTTTCCTTATCGCCACTCTATTTGGTAGGTATTTTCAATACGCCTATGATACTTGCGTAAGATGCAAGATCTGTGAATTTTTTTTATAGGTCTGTGTGTCAGAGCCATATAAAGACGGCCATTGCCAATGCTCTGAATTTCCAAATAAAAACATTTAACGTGTCAAACCCAACGGATATCGACAGAGCTCTACCTTTTAAAATAAATAATACATACATTCTTTTTCCTCTCTAGTCAATCTCTCTACGCAACTTTCGGATAAATTTATAATACTTCCAGGATCTTTTTCCTTTTCCGGTGCTGGGCAGTTTCCCATAGTTAACAAAATTTTAGGGTAGAATTGTAAACTCCACTACGTTCGCTTTCCATTTAAAACATGAAAGCAATTTTGAATATTATGAACGGAAAAATATGACAGGACTATGACAGGCTTAATCTGACAACTGTCGCTATAGGTGTTGACACTACGCGGTTTAATACAGAGATATCTAAAATTTGGTATATTATATAGTTCTCTAACGTAAAAGTTAAAAAGCCTTTGTTTTTAACGCTCTTCGAATCACGTTCCAAACACAATTACGATGCAGAATAAGCAAACAATTCGATGGGTGCCTACAAGAGAAACCCAAGAGAAACCACTTGCAAAGACGACGAGCCGTCACAAAAATCCGGGCAGCAGTTTTTTTTATTGTAAGCCGACCTTTATACATCTCGAATACCTAAAATTAATGACATTGAGAAAAATTGTCAACTGAAACTTATTTACGGCTAGTGGAATAAATTTACAAATATGCCTCGTCATTTATATGCTGCGGAAAAGGCCAAAATTGTGACACTGCTAGAAGAAGGATGGTCAGAGAGACGAGTGGCTTAAAGATTTCAAACGCCAAAAAGTACAGTTCATGATATCAAAATAAAATGGATGAAACACATTCGCTGGAAAGAATAAAAGGAACAGGCCTTAAAAGGGCATGGACAGAAGAACATGACAATACTCTAATTCAATATCTAAGGGAAAATCCTTTTAAAACGGTTGTTTCAGCTCAGAATGTAACTGATTTTCCGGGTTCCGTTAGAATCGCACAACGAAGAATATAAGAGATGGTTCAAATCTTCACAATCACCCTGCAGCTAAAAAGCCTTTCCTAACGGTAACCAACAAAGATCAAAGCATGCATTACAATATTACGGAGGTGGACGAAAATATTTTCCAATCTTGTTACAGCGGGAGAGTAAGGGTATATAGACCAGTGGCGCAACCAGGGGGGGGGGGGGCTGCCGGGCTGCAGCCCCCCCCGAGCTTAGAAACTTAGCCTATTCGTTTAATTGCAAACCAATTTTTCGTGTCACGCCTTTTACTAATATTTTATATTCAGCCACATAATTTACATCAATCATGTTATCAATAGTGAAATTATATTATACTACGTCTGACTGAATGGACCGAACGCAATACTTCCACTGAGGCATCTGGATTACTGGCCAGCATTATAAGTCCCAAATTTGTGATCGCACTAATGTGTACAGAAAGAATATATGCCTACACACTGCCTTTAAGCAAGATTTTACAAACAGTTGATTTAAACCTTTGTAAAGCATTACAGTTAGCTAATGACGCAACCGATCAAGTTAAAGAAATAAGAGTCCTGGCAGATGATAATTTTCAAAATATTTTTAAGGAAGCTCAAGGTCTACTTTCGGAATACGATATCGAAATCAGAGTATCTAGACTACCGCCAAGACAAATACAAAGATTGGTTATAAAAACCGATTCCGCTGCTGAGTATTTTAAAATAACAATTTTTATTCCGTTTTTAGATGGCCTCATAGCAAATCTCGAGGATTGGTTTTTAAAACATCGAGAAACCATTCAAAATTTTGAATGCCTCTTTCCATATGATAATCAAGATTTTAATAGTCAATTTAAATGTTTTTTGAAACTTGACAGCTTCTACAAGAATGAGTTCCTTGAAGAGTTTTCCAATAAAACGATGTTAAAAGCTGAACTTGAGCTGTGGTATAAAAAATGCAAAAACAAAAACTGAAGGAAGATTTGGTCAAGGTTTATTCCGAATGTGATGCCAATATATTTCCCAATATAAAAAGGCTTTTACAAATTTGTTTAACTTTGCCTATTACAACCGCCACATCTGAAAGGTCATTTTCAAATTTAAAATATTTAAAGACATATCTGCGTAGCACCACGGAAGAGGACAGACTAAATGGTTTGGCAGTTCTTTATGCGAACCACGATATTGATATTACCGTGAAAGAAATTCTGGACGAAAAGGCAAAAACAAAACGAAGAATTTTACTGTAATATTAGTATTATTAGTGATTACTTACAACTTATTGTATAAGGTTTTTGTTTTGTTTTAGTATAAGTATGATTAGTATATGCGTTACTTATTTTAAATACATTTTTACTAATTAAAATGAAATCTCTAATTTTTTTTCATAAATATTTAGTTAGGGCCAGCGGCGTATTATTGCAGAAGTTTTAGGGGGCTGTCGCTCTCGTCAATCATACGTATTTTACCCAAAAAAGGGCGTGGCACCCAAAATTTTTTTCGCCAAACCCGAACAAACCCGAAATTTCTGGTTGCGCCACTGATATAGACCACCAAATATCTGGTTTGGTGAACGCTACACTTAGAATATTTCAACAAGCGGCCGTTTTTCTGTCCACGTTTGGGGGTGGATGAGTGCACAGAGTATAGAAGTTTGTACGCGCATAAAAGGTAGATTTTAATGCACAAAATTACATACAAATATTGGAGAACGTGATGTTGCCATCGGTTAATGTTATGTTTCCCAATACTAATTACATTTACCAACATGACAACTGCCCGGTTCATACTGCTCACGCAGTATCTGATTGGATGCAACAAAGGAACATTCAAGTATTACCCTGGCCTTTTAGGAGTCCAGATTTAAATCCGATGGAAAATGTTTGGGGTTACATGATCAAGAGAATTAACAAATATAATGATTTTCGTCCAGAAAATAGAGAACATTGGTGGCTGAAAATACAAGAGACTTGGAATCAACTAACGCAAGAATACTGTAATGGTCTGGTGGCTTTAATGCCTAAAAGATTAACTTCAGTTATTCAAAGTAATGGAAGGGCAATAAAATATTAAATACTATTGGTTTTATTTCCTCCTCAGTTTATTTATATTGCCATAGTTTTGTAGTAGTAGAGTTACTTTACTTTCTTTTAAGCTATTTCTGTATTGAATAACAAGTTATTATTGTATAGCTTACTTTACCAAAATCTCTTTACTACTACCAGAGCGCGCAACTCGCTTGTCTTTGACTACTACTTTTACCTTCCAATCTATATGGTAGTAAAGGTAAAAGCCTGAATTACCAAAATTCAGGAAAAAAATGTTAGCTGTCAGATTAGTGCCCGGATTTTTGTGTAGGTAACTGTACAGGTAACGTGATAATTTCGTACACTAAACTATGACACTGTAAATGCAACTTTTTTACCTTTGTAACGTGTTAATTGTTATCATGATATCTGTCAAAGTATTGTCATTATCTTATTTGATTTAAAAATGCCTCATTTAAGTATTATTGAAAGCAAGAATAATATGTTTAGTAGAAATAGGGTGGTCTTATGGAAAAATAGCTGATCATTTTAGAGTACTTACCTACAGTGGCGGATCCAGGGGTAGGAGGGGGGGGGGGCAATGGGGCCCGGGCCCACCCTAAAGCCCGTTGAAACATTGAAAATTTTTTTTTGTTTACCTGTTACAAAAATTTGTGTTACGTTTTTCACAATATAAAATATAAATATACCGATTTATTTTGATTTTTTGCATACGGGCCCCCCCTTAGGAGTATTTCTGGATCCGCCACTGCTTACCTAGAGGGTACTGTTCAAGGAATTGTAAAAGAATGGCGCTATCATCAAACACTTGAAAGGTCTGTTGCGTCCGGTTTAAATAATAGAAAATCATCAAATGAAAAAGACCGAAATTTGGTGGCGTATGCAAAATCCATTTGAAACTGCAGTGTCCGCCATGCACATAACATGATTCCCTGCTTCATCTAGAACTGCGCATCGCCGAGTGAGACAATGTTTCGAATTAAGAAATCGAGCAGCTGCCTCCAAACCGTTTTTAAAAAATAGTGATAAGGAACAAAGAATTGGGTTTGCTATGCAATATTTACCAGAAAATGATTTTTTCTCTCAAAATGTTATCTTTTCCGATGGGAAAATTTTTAAGTCTACATATACTTATAATGGAAGGATTTGAGTATATAAACCACCAAATTCCCGATATGATGAGAAGTATACTCAAAAAAAGCAAACCAGTGGACGTTTCTCCGTTAATGTGTGGGCATGGATAAGTGTTTACGATACAGGTGTATGCTGGAATATTGGTGGAACATTAAACAGTACCTAAGAAATATCTTCAGATTTTGGTAAATGTTTTTCTTCCTTCTGCCGCATAGTTTTTGAAGGAAATAACTTTATATTTCAGCAGGATAACTGCCCTGTGCATACTGCAAGAAATATAGAAAACTGCTTTAGACAAAACAACCTAACATGTCATTGTCTGCCTTGGTGCTCAAGAAGTCCGGATTTAAATCCAATTGAAAATGTTTGGGGATTGATGGTAAAAAAAATGTACCTAAAAAATAAATTTTAAACCACAGAATGAAATAGAGTTATTTGATAAAATAGAAGAAATTTAGGAAGGGCTAAGTCCGGATTACAATAGAAATACGATTTTGTGAACGCCAAGAATAATTACGATTAGTGTTAGAATCCAATGGGGCAGCAATTAAATATTAGTGTTTTGTTTGTTAATAATTTACCGCTATGTATAATATAGCTGGTGTTTTATCTAGGCAAGGTGAGAAACCCGGTTTACCCAATTTTGTTGTAATTGAGTTATGTATGTGTGCAGACGAGTACGAATTTTTATGTCGTCAACTGTACTTTTTATTATAAATATTGTAAATTGTAACTTATAACAAGAAATAAAAGGTATTAAATCGAACCTTAATGAGATATATTTGTGCTTGCTTACCAAAACAGATAAGTTTGAAATCTGGAACTGAGTTTACGTAGTATTAAATAAGTACCTACATTTCCGCCATTATACCGTTTTTCCTGAACCCTAGGGATTCGCGAACCACCGGTACCGGTTGGGAACCTCTGCTCTAAAATAATACGTTGTTGTCGAGTCCAAAGACTTACCTACCCCTTTTGGGTTTTATTTATTCACTCAATTTGTGTAACTATTAAGACTTTTCCAGTGCTATGGGAGCGCATAATGCCGGTTTTAAGAAAAGCTGTTGGCTAGCAACCAATCAGAAATTTAACTTAACAGCCAGAACAGTAAAAGTAGATATACCGTGTGAGCAAAAATTATTTGCATCAAAGAAGGCCTTTCATCTAAGGGACGTAACGCTTAGCCGTAGAGCTTAATACCTGTTGGGTGTCAGTAACTACCTGAATTAACAATCAATCGGTTATTCCGTCATCTTTGACATTCGTTACAAGTAATTTGATTCATCGCTAATTTTTCCAATTTCTTGAACATTTCACACAATGGGCTTTACGGAACAGCACAAAACATTCATGGTTAAAGCGTATTTTCGAAACGGGGTTAAAGTAAATGGTGAGTGACAATACAATCCGGGTTTGTGCATGGACGATTTTCACGAACATCTTCCTAACGTTGCTTTTATTGCTGGGGATTTTTATCATTGCCTGAAAAGAACCGTGGCTGTATTTAGGGAAACAGGTTCTATACAATACAAAAAAGGAGCAGGAAGACCATCTGTAAGAACAGAAGAACTTGTTGCAAACGTTCGGAAAATTGTGAATTCGTGAATTGTATAAGACGCCTGTCGCAAGAAGTGGGAAGATCTTATATGGAACATGCAGGACTATTCTTAAGAAGCAGCTAAATTTATTTCCTTATAAAGTGCAAGTATTATAATTTTGTAAACAACCAAAATAAATTTGTATTTGTCTACTTATTTTATCATTTGTTTGGCATATCATGTCATAATATGAATTTGACAAAATTTTAACCTAGATTTGGTTAGATATATCGTCCCTATATCATTGTGATCTAAACCAAGCCCTACGTTTTTTAATCCAAGCCCTCTTTGATGCAAATAATTTTTGATATTCGGAATATTCAACACTGCATGGTTTGTAGAGACAATTTTTGAGTTTTGACATTACAATGATAAAAAATGTTAGGTTAGGTATTATAAAAACATTTTGTGTTAAACTACTTAATTGATTTAGTGGTAAGATTTTTATTTTACAAGTAGGTAATAAGTGTTTATGACAATATGTCATATGATGGAATATCCTCGGTATAGGTACCTATTTTAACCTTTCAACAAGTTAAAAGCAAGAGTAAACAATAATTGCTACATATTTTGAGGAACATTTAAATTGAATTTTTCTTAATTGTGTTGATGCTTATGAACTTGAAGGCGCTTCTTCCTGTGCAAAAAAAATGTACAATAATTACATCATCTTGATATTTTAACAATGATCTCTGTTTGCATTTCACAATAGATTGGTATGTGTTGTTGTATAACCTATGATTCTAATACCTATTATGTGAAGGTTAAATAGATTTGTAACATTTCTAATGGCTCCAGTGTATAGACAAATTTCTTTGGGAAGATCTAGGAAGTTATTCTATTTTCTTCATTCGTTATTGGCTATCAAGGCAAGGCTACTAATCTTGATTTTTTTAGAAAGAAGCTTTTATTGTTTTATATGACTACTTACACAGCCAATATACCTACCGGGTGTTTCTCAAAAGACGTTCACCCCTATAACTTTTTTATATTTATAGATATTAAAATGAAATTTTGAGATTATGTATAAGAGATGGGTCTGCATTTATTCGCATAATCTTTAATTTGTTAGCACTTCCGGTTTGACCGGAAGTGACTTTGACATTGATATTTTAAATGGGACATCTTGAATATTTTTACTTATTATGGGTTCAGCATAACATTATGAGTGAAATGACACCTCACTTGTCATTTTTTGACGTGTTTATAACATTTTTATGTTTATTTTTATTTTCAATCTAGAGTGCTACAAATTAATTAAATCTGTTAATTTATAGTCAAGTAGTATACAGGGTCTCCCAAACTCGATGGTACATTAGAAGTATCAAGAAAAGTAATATAAATATTGTTCTGAAATTTTGTAAATGTCCATAAGACGTATCATTCTAGCCTTTAAAAAGTATTTTTGTAAATGCGGCGTTGCCAGTTCTACCTTTACCGGGTAGTAACATTAGAATTTTAAATGCAACACCCTACATATTATTCTATTTTTAGATTTTACGGGTAAATCTAAATAACTTTTATTAACTATGCCCTATGCTTACCTCCCATCGTTCCTTAGATATTAATTGTTTTAATATTTTTTGCGACCAAAACAGGAATAACAAAAAATTAAATATTATACTTATCTATTAATCTAACAATCTTAAATTTTAGAAATATTTAAACAATATACAGTCATTTCGGTTCTATAACAAATTTGGTAAATATTTTATACAGGGTGTCCAAAAAATTTGTTTCGGTGGGCCCTTCCAAAAAAGTACCAAAATGCACTTTTTTCAAATGGAACACCCCGTATATTATGAAACCAGATGATAGAGCGGAAAATTCCAGGTTTATAAGATTAACATGTTCCTATACCTACGTTCAATAAATTTTGACTTATAAGGGTTTTTATTGATTAAAAATTATTATTTGCTACTAAAATTTTTATAATAGGGTGGGGTGCCATGACACAATGGCAGGTTGGTTTCAGAAACAAAAAACATACATAGTAGGAAGTAATCTTTTTAGTGTGCCTGTCATACCAAAGTGATAAGAATGGAGAACAGTTACACAAATGAAGTTATCTTAAATTTATTTTATATTCACGGTGAGTGCCAAAAAATTATGTTAAGAACTTACAGGAGATTTAATGAACTTTATCCAAATTTACCGCCAATGAATTTGCGGAAATTTAGAAGGCTTGAACTTAATTACATTAATTTTGCAAGAAGAAATGCCCCGAGAGTTCAAAAACAACCAGTGACTGGAGATGAAGAAAATGAAATAACTGTTTTGGGGTATTTCTATGCTTTTCCTCATTCCTCAATATCCAGCGCTGAGAATGATACAGGAGTATCCAATGATAGGTAGCAGATCATTGGGAGTATCTCACTCTTCAATTTGTAGAATTCTGCATAAGCATAATATGCATGATATTAAATTTATTACGCTACAAGCTTTGTTACCAGAAGATCCACCAAAACGTCTAGATTTTTGCGAAATGATACTAACTCGGACCTATGAATATCCCGACTATCTGAAAAAAATAATTTGGACTGACGAATCCAAATTTTCTCGTGAGGGTGTATTTAATCGGCGCAACACACCGGCGGTTCTGTAAGAAAAGTCAAGGGGGGTTTGTTCGACAATTTGACAATTGTTTGCGACTTTTTGGATAATTTGCCGCTTAATGTCTCGCAAAGTTCTTGGTATCAATTGGATGGGGCTCCTGCGCATTGTACACGTGATGTAGACAGGGAGCTGAATTTAATGTTTGAAGATCGATGGATAAGACGTAATGGTCCATGGGGTTGGCCACCGCGATCTCCAGATCTTACACCCCTGGATTTCTATCTCTGGGGAAAGATTAAAAAAGAAGTGTGTAAGACACCTGTGGCAACAAAAGAGGATCTGCGAAATAGGGTGACACGAGCGTTTCAAGAATTGGATCCCGCAGAAATTCAAAGAGCTACTACTGAACCTGTGATGACTACGATTGAGAAGTGTCTACTTGTAAATGGCGATCACTTTAAACAATTTAGCTATTAGTTTTATTAGAAAATTTTATTCTTATGGTTTAATTTTATGATTTAGTAGTATTCATTTGTTGCTTATTTTAGAAATTCAAACTGTTCTTATTTATTTATGTAGGATGTTAATAACGAGCAATTACAAAAATTACCTCCTATTTTATGTATGTTTTTTGTTTCTAAAACCATTGAGTCATGGCACCCTATTATAAAAATTTTAGTAGCAAATAATAATTTTTAATCAATAAAAACCCTTATAAGTAAAAATCTGTTGAACATAGGTATAGGAACATGTTAAACTTATGAACCTGGAATTTTCCGCTCTATCATCTGGTTACATAATATACGGGGTGTTCCATTTGAAAAAAGTGCATTTTGGTACTTTTTTGGAAGGGCCCACCCAAACAAATTTTTTGGACACCCTGTATAAAATATTTACCAAATTTGTTATAGAACCGAAATGACTGTATATTGTTAAAATATTTCTAAAATTTAAGATTGTTAGATTAATAGATAAGTATAATATTTGATTTTTTGTTATTCCTGTTTTGGTCGCAAAAAATATTAAAACAATTAATATCTAAGGAACGATGGGAGGTAAGCATAGGACATAGTTAATAAAAGTTACTTAGATTTACCCGTAGAATCTGAAAATAGAATAATATATAGGGTGTTGCATTTAAAATTCTAATGTTACTATCCGGTAAAGGTAGAACTGGCAACGCCGCATTTACAAATATATTTTTAAAGGCTAGAATGCTATGACTTCTGGACATTTACAAAATTTCAGAACGATATTTATATCACTTTTCTAGATACTTCTAATGTACCATCGAGTTTGGGAGACCCTGTATATGAAAATTAAAATTATGTCATAATAATTGACTTTCTAAGTTTCACAAGCGTTTAAAAAATGAAATTCTGTTTTCTTGACGTTTACTCCATTTTTCCAAATGGAACGATGGTGGTTCACTAGGATATTTAAAACAAGCATTTTTTTTCCCAACAATTCGATACCATACACTCCTATGCTATTTTAAAATTGACACTGAAAAATGTGCCTTAAATCCCAATCGCAAATTTAAAAGCGTTATGCATTATTGCCGCCCTCTCTTTTCTAAAGAAATATAAAGGCGGCTTTAAAAAACAATGGAGTAAATTTATTGATGTCGATAAAGAAGGGAAACCTAATAAAATACGGTTGTGCGCATGCCCATCCCTGTGGGGCGCTAGGGGTTCGGACCGATAAGTCCGTACAAACGAATTTTTTCACCCGTAAAATTAACCTTTTGTTTGCGCACGAGATAAGCTGTACGGATCTAAAGGTATATGTCTGTACCCCCATCACATACACCACTGTTTTTTATTGCTTTATTTCCAAAATTTAAAGTAATAATTATAAGTGACCTACCAACCAACCATAATAGAAACAATATTCTTGTTGATGATGCTGATGTGCTGACGATGACACAAATAAAGACCTTGTCCAATATTCATTTATTTTCAAAATTAATTAGAAATTATAATTTTGTTATTATAATAAATACTTTCTTGGAATGACTCATAGAACTGTGTATAGGTGTAATCGCTTTAATTAGAAAAATAACTATACGTATTTAAGTGTTAAAAGTTTAGCTAAACAAAAGATAAAAATTCCTTATTAATATGCTGGTAAGTGCATTAAAAAATATATAATAAAAAAAAATTAAATAAGTTTATTGTAAATTGCGCTAGTTCCAGTTACTTGAGTTACTGTGTGCAAACTTTTGCGCAGTATAATATATTTGTGATTACTGCAAAAGGTAATGGTTGGGGGTGCCAAGCAGGGGTTCTTAGTTTATGTAGTGATCCTATTGCCAACTATATTGACCATATTTCTTTCTCTGTTTTTATTAATTTATTATTATATTATATATTTATTATTAAATTATATATTAAAGTAAAATTTTAAAAAATGTCTTATTTAAATTTTTTAAAAATTTACTAGGGTTTTTCTAAAAATTATTTGAATACCTTTTAAAAACCTTAAGAAGGTGCGGTTTCCTAGACCTATCGGTTCAGCGGAAACTGACCTCTACGGTAGGTTAATCAACTAACCAGGCAACTTTGATTGTGACAGCAGCGACTTTGGCAGCAAAGATTTACTGGGGTAGAACCAACGATGTCGTTTTTTCAGTAAGTATGGAGTAGTGATGTATCTTGATATATATATATATATAACTTTATTTTATTGTGATCAATTTAAACACATCTAACTAACATAATTCCCGTCGATAAATCGATCCTGACAAGTGATTTGTCTTCGAGCCCTGTTTCCTTCTGCCAAACTGAGCCTCAACTAGGCCTACACAAACAAGGAATGAAAATACAGAGAAACACACACCAAGGCAGATTATCCCGATGCATGTTTTGGTATATTCTATATGTAGCCATGCAATCTAATTAGGTACGCCTATTTTTCGGGCAATATATGGCTTCAAAAAGTTTAAAAGACACATTTCTCTATACTTATATTATATAAAAGAAAAAAGTAAATACCTAGTATGTTTATTAATTTAACGGTGAAAGTATTCCACGGGTTAAGTTCTCGGGCAAAAACTTTTTCAAATTCTTGAATAAGAAATTGTGCTTGAAAGTGTTTTACACGTAAGTACCCAAGTTTTCGCCAAATTGTAAAAATCAATACAAGTTATATAACAACTAATATTTGACTTGAGGTTAGGTAGGCGATAACATCGAAATTTGGTTATTTTGCTGGTATTGTTAAGACTAGTTTAATTGACTTGTTCTCTTGCTTTTCGAACTAAAAACACGACGACGAATTATTTTTAAACACCTTTTAGAAACAAAACCTTAAAAACCATTTTCTATCCTCAAAATTTGATAGGTTTGCAACTAATAAAAATGCCAGAAATCACTACCTTTTTTCCCATTTTGATCAAAAATTAAGAAGAAATTCCAATTTTTTGGCAACAATTTGGGGCAAATTTTGCTGTTTACACGTAAAAATAAATTGAAGAACTTTTAAAATTTATTGAGCAAGAACTTAAATTTTAAAGCCCGGACCTGTCTATTTTCCCATTTGTCAAATGATAAAGTTGCCACTTTCGTGATTATTGTTAGCTTATCTAACGGCAATATATTTTTCCTGGCTTTTCGTAGCCTCTAAGATTTTTTAATTCTTTTTTACCTCGTTGTAAAAATCAATCAATCCATTTAGAGCATGTATGGGCAACGTCCGGCCCTCCTCTAGCTTCAGCCCGGCCCGCGAGAGATTTCAAATATTTTAAATAACGCGCGCCCGATGAAAGCGCTTGCGTCCGATTTTAAGAATATGGATAACACTTTCAATATTTTTGCAAATCCTTGTAAGTGTAATGTTTAAGATGCTCCGCTTCACCAACAAATGGAGTTGATAGAGCTTAAAGAATACTTATATTTGAAGTCTAAATTTAATGGTGTGGAACTAAGCGAATTTTACAGAACATACCTTTCCGAGGAAAAGTATCCAGAGCTGAAAGTTTTAACACGAAAAATAATTTGCACATTCGGAAGCACGTATAAATGTGAGCAGCTTTTTTCAATCATGAAAATTAATAAAAATAAGCGTTCTACCTACTCGGCTTACAGATGTTAATTTAGAAAACACTTTGCGCCTATGTACTAGTGATATTGACCCCAATATTGATCATCTTGTTTCTCAGCTTCAAACCCAAGTCTCTCATTAATTTTCATTTGATTTTTCTATCTTCTTTTATTAATTTGCTTTTTATAAATATGTTTGATTATGCTATTATAATTAATAATTAAAAAAAAGTGTGAATTTTTGTCGCTTTTTTATTTAATACTACCTAGATATTTCTTGCCTATATGGCCCGCGACCTGATTAAGTCCCGAAATTACGCCCTCAGCTAAGCAAAGGTTGCCCATACCTGATTTAGAGTTTGGTAGGTAATAAAAGAGGACATTTTCTATATGTTACAGCAAAAAAGACAGAACGATAGAAAAGAGAATTGTCCTCTGAAATAGAGAGCCTACCCTGTAAAAACACGTGCATTTTTTGCCAACATTTTGTTTCTTGATTCAGTATTTTATATTATTGTTTTTATTGGAATCTATAATTAAAATAATTTTATCATTTCTGCAAAATAAAACCCATATTTCTATGACGTAATTTTTTGGCGCGCATTTAATTGCCGAATTGATGGATTAATTTGTCTTGATAGTGAAAGATTGGTCACCGAATAAGTTTTTAACTGAAAATTCTTCAAAAATAAATGTTACCACAAAAACAATTTTTTTTGGCTAAACCCATATAAATGATGGAAGTTTGGGAGTGTTAACAGGAATATTAACTGTATAGACTACTTATTTATTAATATCAAGTGGTGAAAGATCACTACTTCAGAACAAAGAAGAACTGTCTTTAATAACTTTAATTACTCAGAAATGATATAAACTTAAGAAAAACCAATAGATTTAAAAACACCAATAATATAGACAGATGGTATAAATCAATCATTTAATAGCCCATAAAAATAAATAAAACAATTCGTAGAATTAAATAAATCATGTATTATTCCAGTTTAACAAATAATAATTTTACCAAATTTTTGACCACTTGCAAAAGGATAAATCACATGAAACCTTGACGAACCAGGATATAATTATTTTCAAGTCTTCTTCATCTCGTATTTTCCACTGCTATTTTATGACTGAGAAGAAATTATTAAAATATTTAACGATTAATTTACGCACTTGAAAAAATAATGTTGGAGAAAAAGCTTTAAAGCATTTTTTTTTCTAGAAATTTTAAGAAGTTAAGAAAATTTTTTCAAAAAACAATAGAAGTTTTCTATCTGATAGCATATAGATTGTTATATGGGTTGTTGCCTTAATGGAGCTTTTTAAGACTTCAAGGCATTATAAAATATGTTTTATATCATTATATCACATGAAAAATGTCGCAGGAAAAATACAACAATGTTTAAAAACTACGAAAGTTCAAAAAATCTTTCGAACATTGAAAATAAATGGAGGTTTTTATAAATTTTATAGTTTTTCGTGGAAATTGTAATATTATAGGTGTTTCATCAAATATTAAAAATCACGAAGATTAAAATAACTAAGATCTACGGATATTATTTATGTTTCAAGTATATAATTCCTATAAAAAGCCTATACAATGGAGAATAAAACATAAAAACATTGACACACTTAAATATTAATCTCAATGGTGAATATTTCAATAAAAAATAAATAGGTAAACATTACGGAAAATATTAGGCTGGATCACAGACATATAATATGTCAGGAGACCGCATTGTTTACATTTTGTCCCGATCAGAAATCATTTGTTCGTCAGTGATGCCAAGTTTCTGCTGATTGCCCTAGATCTACCTCCTGTGTTTAAAAATAATAATAATGATAATAATAAATAATAAATACTCTTTATTTTAACGTACGCAAGCATACAATAAAATAGTGTAAAAAAAAATTAAGGTACAAATAGATGAGAACCTAAACATTGCTATTTAAACCCCTAAACGAAGGCTATATTAATTATATTAGATGACTTTGTCATGTGTACCTATTAAGGGCCCAGTTCTCAGTCAATCATGTATAAAAGAGACCTATAAATGCCTTGAATGCAGGGGTAACTTCCGGAACCTTGCAATTATTAAAAAAAAATAATTAGTATCTAATTTTGGAAGTGCTGTTCAGGGAGGCATTGACGAATAGTATGCCGGTTTTTTTTTAAAATAAATGCATAGAAACTTAAAAAAAAACAGTTTTTTGATACCACTAAAATTGCCGCAATTTACCTTAAAATCCTTGAAAGTAAACACGTCGATTTTCAGAACTGATGGCTCATCCTGTATACGTAATTTTTATTTATGTTAATAGACCTTAAAACCCCCTAAAACATTTAGGTTTAACATTTTTCGCTATCTTACTTTAAAAAATAATCGACCATTCCCATACATACAGGGTTCCCCATTTAAAACGAAACAGGCTAAATACTGGTTCCACGTTAATTTAAAAAAAAACGCTCGGACCCGTCGATTTTTATTTTGAGGGGGACATCTTTTGCGTATTTTGTCAATCCTGTTACTTTAAGCCCCTAGGAGGGAGGGGGGGTAAGATCTAAATCTTAAATGGATACCCTATTTTATATAATTTTTTTGGATTCTGCATAAAATTCTGAACATTTTTTAATAAAAGCATTATTAGTCTATACTTAACAGTTTCCGAGATATTGACTCTTGAAAAATGAGATTTTTGAACTTTGACAGCGTCTAGCTCTCTAACTGTACGTCTTAGAGTAAAACGGCTTACATGTCCCTATCTTCGATTTTTATTATCTTTCCAATAGTGTCAACTTCCGGGTAAACCGGTTGTAAGAAATATAGTACTTCCGGTTTAACCGGAAGTTGATACTATTGGAAAGATAATAAAAATCGAAGATAGGGACATGTAAGCCGTTTTACTCTAAGACGTACAGTTAGAAAGCTAGACGCTGTCAAAGTTCAAAAATGTAATTTTTCAAGAGTCAATATCTCGGAAACTGTTTAGTATAGACTAATAATGCTTTTATTAAAAAATGTTCAGAATTTTATGCAGAATCCAAAAAAATTATATAAAATGGGGGTATCCATTTAAGATTTAGATCTTACCCCCCCTCCCTCATAGGGGCTTGAAGTAACAAGATTGACAATATACGCAAAAGATGTCCCCTTCGAAATAAAAATCGACGGGTCCGAGCATTTGGGGGCGTAACATGTTTCTTTCCAAAGTATGAAAGACAAAAACTTGAAATTTGAATATGAATATATCCAACCAATATTTAAAAAATGTCGAAATTAGAATGGTAATAAATATTTGTGAAAGATGGACTTCTAGTTTGACAGGATTTAATGCGCCGCTGTGTTGACACACGTGTGATGTAATATTTTCTTATTTAGCAATTTATAAAAATTAGCCATAACTCGTATGTTTTCAACTCATTCTTTACATTTTTTTTCAAGGCAACAATAGTTTTGCGTATTTAATTTATTACGCCAAATTTGTGATTCGCGCATACACCGAACTCTAAAACAATGTAACTAACAGTATTATGGCCAGTATAAAAAAACTTGACTTCGGCAAAAAACGTTCCGAATCGTTCCACAGGCCCAGCTACTGTGGTTTTTACAATTTACATAAAAACCATTAATTTTAAAAAACATCGCTATTATGGCTATAAACAATTATTTTAGTATTATTATTAATCAAAATAACAATAAACATATTAAAGACTAATTTTAAGGCGTATAAGGATCTAGAATCAAAAGGGTAACATCTTTAATATACCAGGTGGTCCTCTTCAGAAGCCATGATGCAATTAATTTTGTAAGCTGTGTATTTCAAGGAATGTGCAAAATCCTTGTCAAAGGATTAACAATTTTAATACAATAAACAATTTAAATTTTGCTTCTGTAAAGAATAATTTTTTTGTTTGGTGATTTAATAATAAATAAAATAAATGATTTTTTTATATTTCAACATAGCCTCACTTGGCTATCGCCTGTAAAATAAGGTGCTTCTTAAAATTTTTAAACAAACATAAGTCAAATGAACTGAAATCCTGTCTATATGCAGGTACTTTAGAAAGGAAAAGTTTCAAAAAAGGATTTATTAAAAAGCAAACATTTCATAAATGCTAATGAAAAATTTGTAGTATCAGATGAAACTAAATAAGATATCCTATTGACTGACCTATCATTGAAGACCTAACTATATCGGCAAGGCAATTATCTCATAACCATAATATCTGTCATAAAACATTGTTAAATATCATAAAACCTACCGTCAAAAAACATTTAACAACAGGTTCATGAGGTACATTTTCAACAATACTGTTGCTAAAAAAGTGACATTACAGTTTTAGAGTTATTGTTGACGTAATTGTTTGTTACAAATGGTTTAACAGAAAAAAATGGACAAAATCCTTTTTCAATAAGCTTTCTAAAAAGGCGCCACAAGTGGTGTCTTCTAATTTGAAAAAAAAAACAAGTTATTTGCTCCCTCTTTGGAGTCCCAATTTTTTTCCATGGCAAAAGCGAGGTTCATAAAAAATATTTGAGGACGTATTTTTGCATTTTAGAGAAATCTTATTCCCATAACCGCTATAAGCAGCGTTCCTTTTAAAATAGCCACCCTGTATAAAATAAAACGTATGAACAACCCGATTTCATTTTCATGAGTTTTTCATCGCTGTGAGATAATAAACTGAACAGAAAACACACGAAATAGGTTGGCAATAAATTGAATGACGTTGAGACATCTTATTATTGAAATTCAGGTTGAAGATCACAACAGGCAGGCAAATAGGTAACCCTAAATGTTTTAAAAATTGCCCACTTAGTACCTACCGTGCGAGCAAACATTTTTTGCATCAAAGAGGGCCTTGCATCTAAGGACGCAATGCTTAGCCGTAGAGCTCAATACCTGTTGGGTGTCAGTAACTATCTGAATTAACAATCAATCAATTATTCCGTCATCTTTGACAGTCGTTACAAGTAATTTGATTCATCACTAATTTTTCCAATTTCTTGAACAATTCACACAATGGGTTTTACGGAACAGCACAAAACATTCATGGTTGAAGCGTATTTTCGAAACGGTGTTAGAGTAAATGGTGAGTGGCAATACAATCCAGGTTTGTGCATGGACGATTTTCACGAACATTTTCCTAACGTTGCTTTTATTGCTGGGGATTTTTATCATTGCCTGAAAAGAACCGTGGCTGTGTTTAGGGAAACAGGTTCTATATAACACAAAAAAGAAGCAGGAAGACCATATGTAAGAACAGAAGAACTTGTTGCAAAATATTTTTATATTTTATATTTTGCTGGTCAACACTTTCGAAAATATGAAGAGACGTGTGAATTTATGCTTAGAGCATGGCGGTGGCCAATTTCAGCAATTTATGTAATTATTTTTCTTTTTCTTTCTGTATATTCTTACTGTGTTAATTTTGTAAACAACAAAAATAAATTTGTACTTGTCTAATCATTTTATTACTCATTAGTTTGCCATATCATGTCATACTATGAATTTGAAAAAATTGTAACCTAGATTTGGTTAGATATATCGTCCCCATATCATTGTGATCTAAACCAAGCCGTACGTTTTTTAATCCAAGCCCTCTTTGATGCAAATAAATTTGAAAGAAATACTAATTCTGGAAAGAATTCTCCTCTCTGTAATAGGCTGTCTCTAGGCATGGAAATGTTCGATTAGATTTAAAAAATATGTAAAATTACTGCCTGTGATTTATTTACAATTTTTATGTTAATATAAATGTATGTACTTACTTAATTCAAATACTATTAATTCCCCCTAGCTAATACCACAACGTGGATGCTATATTGGGCTCAGTGTCTGTTGTATCCCTATTTGTAAATAAATAAATAAATAAATAAGAGTCTATAAGTATATAGGTGAAATCCAAATACAATTTTAGAATTTTTTATATATTTATTTATGTGCACCCGGTACATTTTACTTTAGTATTACGTGTTTTCATAAACTAAAATCTTATTCTTATTAGGTAAGTAGGTATAAACGGAATATTTTCTCTTTTTTAATAAGTATTTTATATTTATCCTATATTATTAAATATCTTAATGCTTTTTGTTTGGCGCTTCTGAAAATAAAAACTGCATATTATACCAATGATAGGTATACTTTGCATTAATTAATAGAACTTTTTTCCCCGATTCTTATTTAATTATGAGAAAAATTGCAGACCATATTTTTTGAATATTATTACATTTCCTACAGGTGAATTCCCATTCATTAGTAGAGTGGCAAATTTATGGCCTCGCGCATGTAAACGAAACCACACAGGAATAGGCATGCGCACTGCAAAATTATTGTTTAACGAATGGAAAATTAGACAGGTCTGGGCTTTAAAATTTAAGTTCTTGCTCAAGGAATTGTAAAAGTTGACCTTCAATTTTTTCTTGCCAGAAAATTGGAATTTCTTCTCGATTTTGGGAAATAAGGTAGTGGTTCCTGGCATTTTTAGTAGTTGCAAACCAATCAATCAGATAAAAATCAATAAAATCGAATATTAAAAAAGTAACAAAACTAACAAAATAACCAATCTTCGATGTTATCGCGTACCTAACCTCAAGTCAAATATTAGATACACCACCACTCCATACTTACTGAAAATACGAAATACCCGGTATTTTACCCCTATTTGGGCATAATAAAATTATACAACGGCTGTTACTAGTCATTGTTTATATTCCAATCCGAGTCCGAAAAACTAGAAATCCGCAAATATTAAACACCCACAGTAAACAACAAGGAATCCACAGAAAAAAGTTAAAACACAACAACAAAAATGTCACTACTTTGACTATCTTGAAAAGGGCTAACCCGGTTAAAAAATAACTGCATGCTATCCAACTAAAAACTGAAATTAAATTTTACGTAATTGAAAGTACCGTGCGAGCAAAAATTATTTGCATCAAAGAGGGCTTTGCATCTAAGGACGTAATGCTTAGCCGTAGAGCTTAATACCTGTTGGATGTCAGTAACTACCTGAATTAACAGTTAATCAGTTATTCCGTCATCTTTGACAGTCGTTACAAGTAATTTGATTCATCGCTAATTTTTCCAATTTCTTGAACAATTCACACAATGGGCTTTACGGAACAGCACAAAACATGGTTGAAGCGTATTTTCGAAACGGGGTTAGAGTAAATGGTGAGTGGCAATACAATCCAGGTTTGCTTTTATTGCTGGGGATTTTTATCATTGCCTGAAAAGAACCCTGGCTGTATTTAGGGAAACAGGTTCTATTCAACACAAAAAAGGAGTAGAAAGACCATCTGTAAGAACAGAAGAACTTGTTGCAAACGTTCGTAAAATAATGCAAAATACGCCAACAAATTGTATAAGACGCATGTCCCAAGCATGGCGGTGGCCAATTTCAGCAATTTATGTAATTATTTTTCTTTTTCTTCCTGTATATTCTTACTTTGTTAATTTTGTAAACAACAAAAATAAATTGTATTTGTCTACTTATTTTATTACACATTAGTTTGGCATATCATGTCATAATATGACAAAATTTTAACCTAGATTTGGTTAGATATATCGTCCCCATATCATTGTGATCTAAACTAAGCCCTACGTTTTTTAATCCAAGCCCTCTTTGATGCAAATAATTTTTGCTCGCACGGTACCTACAAAGCCCGACTTTTACAGAAGATCCTAATATTTGCAAACCTTATCCAAAAACTTACACTGATCCACGTATAAGCAATTTTTAAGTTATTCTCCAAACGAGAATATAATCTGTTATAACGGACGAAGCCGCTGGTACATCTATAAAACAGTTAAACGTTCAGGAAAGATAAGCCGGAACCTTCTTAATGACATTTCAAGATGAAAATGTTAGAATTCCGTTGATAGGAAGATTCATAATTTTTCGCGTATCATCCTGTAGCTAAGCATCTTTATCCGAGACAGACGTCCGTCGTGAAGAGAGGGGAAGATGCGGAATCTTAGATATAAATAGTCAATGATGGGGAAATAGCGAATAATTTTCATAAATAAATATTTAATAAAAACAACGACCTTAGAAAAATTTCATTTGAATTAGCTGCATTATTGGTTTCTGTTCTGTGATCAGGTGGTTGTGACTCTTGGATTTATTAGTTGGATAATTAATACTTGTAAGAAAAATGGGGAAATATTTAGTTTTGGTAAGTAGAAAACTGAATTTTGTTGTTTATATGTTTTGACGCAGTTTCTTTGAATTTAAAGGTTATGAAATAACATGCTTATTAATGAATAAAGTAGTATGTCGGTATCAAGGGCGTAAAGTTTTTTGGTTTGTCGGAAAACAAGTTACGCCAGTAATACGATACGATTTTTTTCACTGGTAAATATATTTAATAAAAATAACGCAGTTTAGCATATAGTAAGTACCTAAAGGTGTTTAGTTTATCATATCACAAAAAATGCAAGACCTTTCTCGAGCTTAAATTTATGAAAAGAAAATATGATAATTATTGATTTAAACTTTTTCCACGTATCAGACTAATGCCTGTTAATGTACCATATTAATGTTTATACAGTGTGTCCACGAATAGAGGTTTGAAGAGGAAAAACTTTTTATTAGTAGGTATAGAAGAAAAAACTATTCTTTAAACGTCTGCTTGTGCAGAAACTACAATTTCGAATATCAGATTTGCGATTACTGTACAGGGTTTGGTAGAAACAACATTTTTAGTTTTTTGGATTTTGTTTAAAATAAACAAACAACTATTGTTGCCTTCTTACTTCGAATATGATTTTATATCTGGCCGAGTAACATTTTTTATTTGTCTACTTTTGAAATATTTTTATTATTACATGTCATATTTCTTCAATTCCTTAAATTATAAATTATAAAACTTTTATTCAGACGTGGTACCACCGAGATAGCGCATAGTTCAACTCGACATCTGAATTCCCGATAACAGTTCCTAACTTGCTGTTTTGGGATATTTGTAATAACTACTCTTATTTGTTCTTTCAAGAAATCTAAGTTATTATTGAACTTGGTTTTATACAGATGTGGCTTCAGATATCCCCATAAATGAAAGGCGATAAATTTGAGATCGGGACTTCTACGTGCCAACTGATTTGGACCATAGGTGCCTTCCAATCCATTTGTTTCCAAAATGATGATTTAGCCAATCATCAAAAGGAATTGAAAATTATAATTGAAAAAAAAATCCAAAAAACAAAACCTGTTGTTTGTGACGAACCCTGTATAGTAGTCGCAAATCTAATAGTTGAAATTGTAGTTTCAACACTAGCAAAATTCATTTAATAAATCAAGGAGTTAAAAAAACAATCTAAATAACTAAAACTGTTGTTTGTACCAAACCCAGTATAGTAATCACAAACCTAATAGTTGAAGTTGTAGTTTCAACACTAGCAAAATTTATTTAATAAATCAAGGAATTGAAAAAAAGATACAAAAAACTAAAAATGTTGTTTTTGACAAATCCTGTATAGTAATCGCAAATCTGATTTCGAAATTGTAGTTTCAGCACAAGCAGACGTTTTTATAATGAATAACTTTTTTTCTATACCTACTAATAAAAAGTTTTTCCTCTTCCAAACTCTATTCGTGGACACACTGTATATATATTTTCAAAAATTGGGTATTGGATAACTCTTATCAGGATTGAAAATTTATCAATTTTTGAGTTTTTCCAACTTTATGGTTGTAACCATGTAACCTTAACGCCCATATCAAATTTTAACCCTCTAAGATATCAAGAAGTGGGAGAACACAACACAGCTGATGCTTATCAGCTAGACGAAGCCCTTTTAAGAGTAGTAATTTATTTTCTTAATAAAGACTATATTTATATTATTAACATTTCCGGAGAAAATTGCATTTTAAAAATTATAGATAACAAAATAAGAATAAGTATAAGTAATTTATATGTACCCTCACATTGTGCTAACGACTTTAAACTTTGTTGAGATGAAAGAAGAATTGCCACAGGCGATATTTTTTAACAAAATTTACAAAAATTAGACAAACTGATCTAGAAAACTGCATTTTGTCTAATTTTACAATACCTGTAGTCAAACATTCGATAAAAATGACAAATTTTACTGTTTTATAATCTATTTTAATTCTTTGGAATCGTGCATGGTAAATCCGTTCTTAATTTAGCAGGGAAGTAGGTCTATTAACCCATCTTCTCATGTTCTTTATTTTGACGAGATTCCTAAAAAACCTATTACAAAATGACTACACGAACAAGTCTTATGTTCATAATAGAAACCAGTTTATTCCTAAAAAATCAACAAATTAATAATAATCGCAGGTGTTTCCAATAAACCGGATAGATCGAAAACGATGATGATGTTAACATATCATTATTTTTTAAAACAAATGTTTATTTAGCGGTTATTAGGTGCTGATTTGTTTTTGTTACGTAGTAAAGCAAATGGAACAAAATTTCAAATTGTAAATGCTTTATATACCGTGTAAGCAAAAATTATTTGCATCAAAGAGGGCTTGGATTAAAAAAACGTGGGGCTTGGTTTAGATCACAATGATATGGGGACGATATATCTAACCAAATCTAGGTGAAAATTTTGTCAAATTCATATTATGGTATGATATGCCAAACTAATGAGTAATAAAATAAGTAGACAAGTACAAATTTATTTTTGTTATTTACAAAATTAACTAAGTAAGAATATACAGAAAGAAAAAGAAAAATAATTAAATAAATTGCTGAAATTGGCCACCGCCGTGCTCCAAGCATAAATTCACACGTCTCTTCATGTTTTCGAAAGTGTTGACTAGCATCTCTGGAGAAATGTTACCACATTCTTGGATAATCCTTTCTTGTAATTGTTCTAAATTTGCAACTGGTGTTTTAAAAATAGTGTTCTTCAAATGAGGAAAAACGAAGTAATCCATAACCGTTAAACAAGGTGATCTAGGTGGGAATTCAATGTCTGATCGAAAACTGATCTTCTGTCGTCGAAAAAATTGCCTAAGTAGTTAATAGTTTCGGCGGGGCGGCTGTATGGGCGATTGCATCGTCGTGTTGAAAATATCCAAAACGTAGTTCGTCGTCAAGTAATTGCTCCACGAATGGATTGAAAATATTGTCTCTATACCGCTGTGCTGTAACTGTGTCATGAAAAAAATAGGACCAACAATTCTTCAATTCAGGTCTAAGAAATCATTTCTTTCCAATAAATTTTGGGTAAACCATTGAGAGTAATTCCTGCGTCTTTCAAAATCTGCGGCTTTAATTTCTTGAATTACTTGCACTTTATAAAGAAATACATTTAGCTGCTTCTTAAGAAAAGTCCTGCATGTTTCATAAGATCTTTCCACTTCTTGGGACAGGCGTCATATACAATTTGTTGGCGTATTTTGCATTATTTCACGAACGTTTGCAACAAGTTCTTCTGTTCTTACAGATGGTCTTTCTGCTCTATTTTGTGTTGTATAGAGCCTGTTTCCCTAAACGCAGCCACGGTTCTTTTCAGGCAATGATAAAAAGCCCCAGCAATAAAAGCAACGTTAGGAAAATGTTCGTGAAAATCGTCCATGCACAAACCCGGATTGCATTGACACTCACCATTTACTCTAACCCCGTTTCGAAAATACGCTTCAACCAAGAATGTTTTGTGCTGTTCCGTAAAGCCCATTGTGTGAATTGTTCAAGAAATTGGAAAAATTAGCGATGAATCAAATTACTTGTAACGACTGTCAAAGATGACGGAATAAGTGATCGATTGTTAATTAAGGTAGTTACTGACACCCAACAGGTATTAAGCTCTACGGCTAAGCATTACGTCCTTAGATGCAAGGCCCTCTTTGATGCAAATAATTTTTGCTCGCACGGTATATTATTTAAAAGGTCTTTGATTTTTATTAAGAAAAGTGTGTACTTCATTTATGTAGAAGGTAGGTACCAAAAACAAATCTCTGGTTGGGCCTGCACTGGAATACCTTCATTTTAGTTACAACAATGTTTATGGTAAATCACAGTATAAATAGTGAATTAAATTTTGACTAACGATAATTTTATTCTAACTATAAGACATGATCTTTCCAAAACAAGTTTTTTTAGATGCTGGTAATGTCTCTCAAGAAGATTCGAGAAAAAAATGTTATCTAACCTTTGAATATATGTCGTTAATTTAAAGACTATTTAAAGCTTTTCTGAAATAAACATGGGATTTGGATGATGCATGATTTGTGAACGTTGTTTCTATAAGCTTGTAAAATATTATGTAACTTAGTAACAATACGTAACATGAAGGTTCCATTCTAAAATATCGTCGGTTTTACGCTTATAATCTTCTTACTAACAAAATTCGAAAATATATACAGACATTGGGTGAGATTACAAAAAATGCATACCTTCAACTTTGTAGATCTGCAAATATGGCGGACTTGCAGACACAAATTAATTTGCAGAAATTTAACATTCCAAAAACTATTCGCAAATCCGCCATTTTTACCATAGTTAAACTGTTTTGCTACTTCTGGTGTATTAATATCGACTGCCAAATAACACAACGTTTCGGTTAGTTAGTATCTCTAACCGTTTTCAAGTGTAAACTAAATTATTATTCTAAGGCTGCTGTCTTAAATACTATCCATGTGCAATGAAGCTTGATGACTCCGCCTACGCGCTTATTGGAGTGTGAAGTTTGAGCTGTTTGTTTCGGACAAAAAGAGGCTTTCAGATATTGGGGATATCTATACTTGGTTTACTAAATATATGGGTATTTTGATTCATGGAAGCTGCTTCTTTAACTTTTCGTTTTCTCCAGAGCTGTTCCGTGTCGAAAACTGGCTTTTGACCACTGTATATTATGTTGGTTGGTCCATACATGTTTCGCTATACCTGATCTCGAAGTTTCACCCCTTTGAGTAGGTTTCAGATGTTCTTTAACTCTTACGGGAAGAGTTTTTTTTTGTTTCTCCAATGTACGATTCGTCACACTCGCAAGAGATTTGATAGATACAATTTTTTGTGTTTTCATTACGGGGGGGGGGGGGGGGGGTTACTTTTGTAAGAAAGCTTCAAAGCTTATTACCGGATTTAAAGGCTGTTTTGATATTATAGTTTTTGGTTATCCTTCTAATATTTTCAGAAACATAAGGTATTGAAAGAAATGCTTACTCTTCTTTCGTTTCTGTATTAGTTTTTACTTCGCGATTTTTAAGTTTTGAGATGGTATTAGTTACAAAGATTTCAGGGTAACCACTCTGTTTTAAATCTTTTTTGATATTTGAAATTTCAATATTATGGTTTTCCGGATTGTTGCGAACGTTAGAGGCTCTGTGATAAAGAGTTTGAATTATGCCCTGTTTTATGGAGTTTGAATGATTCGATCCGTGATTAAGGTATTGCCCAGTGTGAGTGGGCTTTCTGTATATACACTGAAGTTTTTATGTATTCAGCACTTCGTTTGACGAGAACATCGAGAAACGAGTAGCCTTAGAATTATAATTTAGTTTACACTTGAAAACTGGAGCCATTTTTCGCTGGGCGCCATTCCCCCACTCTTCCATACAATGCATTTTTTTTCTGGATTGGCAATAATCTAAAGTTTTTCTTTTCAGATTGCCTTAGTATGCTTGCAACAATACCAATGCGAAGAAGTGAGGCTATTAGATTTAGAACCTACTGATGCTCAAAATATTATCTCCAAACAAGACCAATCGTTAAATTATGCTCCCAAAATTGACACTGATGTGCCAGCTGTAAGATTCTTAGGTAAGTGCGGCAACATATTTTTTTAAGATGTTAGAACAAGTTCATATTTATTATTATTATTAGGGTGCGGATATCAGGTAGTGATGGACCTTTAAACAAGAGTTGGCATGAGGACTCATAGATAAATGTATGACTCTTTGTGTGTGGATTTTTTTTCATAATATTTATAATAAGTTTTCTCCTTTTACTTCAACAGGTGAAGAACCACATAATGTCTTGGAAGACATCTACCTAGCCAAGCAATACCATGGACAGGATGGTCTAGGAGGTTACTTATACGGGTACCAAATTCCAGACATCTCCAAGAATGAAGAAAAGAAAGCGAGTGGCGATTTAAAGGGTTCCTACAATTATATCAATGGAGCTGGGCAAGAAATTAAGGTAAATAGGATTTATTGTTATTTTTAAGGTGGGATTAACGATGCCATTTTCTGTCGTCAATTGGATTTGCCTAACTATTGACGATTCGCATGCACACTGCAGTGCTGGGTTGATCAGAATAGTTATTTTTACGCTTTTGGCATACGAAGAAGAAAGACAGATATGTTCTGGAGCGGGTAGAGCGAGGCAGATGTTAGTCAGCCGGTCATAGTTTTGTTTACTTTCGTGTTTTGTGCAATTACAGAACCTTTTCTGTTAAAACAAACACATATTCTCTAGTATTCTTAGGAGATATGACATCTAGATAGACTGTTTTTAAGGGTAGAAAACGATTTATCTCGATTTCCGGCAAAACTACAAGTCCGATGGAAAAATGTTAAATGGCAAAGTTGTAGGTAATAAAAAGATTTACAACATAACCTCAAAATTTATGTGAAAAATTCAAAAAACCAAGTTTTTGGTTTTTTATTTTTATCTTTTACAAATTTTTTTTGACTTAATATCGAAAAAGCAACTTAATTTTCAATCGAAAATTCTCACGTCAAAATATCTGCTTTTTAAAAAAGTCAGTGGGCTTTTTGTTCGTTGAAATCTCTACTTTCAGATGGTGTAAAAAAATATACATTACTATGGTACATGTTTCCAAAAAATGCATAAAAACTCGAATCGGAAATATTTTTTTTTAATCATTATGTACAATTTTGAACTATTTATTAAAATTTATACTTTAATTACTCGAAAGACGTAAGATTTCATGTTACATTGATAAACAAAAAAATTACAAATCCATAAAACATAAAAATCGCAAAAAATATGCGAAAATAGTTGTTCTAAATATAATTAAAGGTAGGATTTTTTTTCGGTTCTTTGCAGTTTTTGAGAACATTAACCATAGTAATGTATATTTTTTTTACACCATCAGAAAGTAGAGATTTCAACGAACAAAAAGCCCAACGACTTTTTTTTAAAAAGCAGAGATTTTGACGTGAGAATTTTCGATTGAAAATTAGGTTGCTTTTTCGATATTAAGTCAAAATAAGGTTAAAAAATAAATATTTTAAATTAAAAAAATTACAGTGTGTTTGAGATATAAAAAGGAAAGTTTTCACCAAATATCGTGTATAAAAAAATTTTTTTGTAAAAGATAAAAATAAAAAACCAAAAACTTGGTTATTTGAATTTTAAGGTTATGTGAAAAAGTGCAAATACAAAAGTTGTAAATCTTTTTATTACCTACAACTTTGCCATTTAACGTTTTTCCATAGGACTTGTAGTTTTGCCGGAAATCGAGATAAATCGTTTTCTACCCTTAACAACTCACCCCCTTTCACTTCCCGACCTCAGATCGCCCGTAATTTATTTTTCCTTTCATTTTTGTTATATTTTCTTCCTTTTCCAATGGGTTTCATCCTACTATTATTTTTTTTCACTTTTTACCATTTTCAAAGGCTTCATCCCTGGTCTATAGTTCCACTTCCTCGTTCTAAATCCGAATTTCGTTTATGTCTATAATATATAGTATGTCTCCGTAAGTTTGCACCATATGGAAAACTTTTTTATTATTCATTTTACGAAAAAAAGTTATTCTTCATAAAAAGCTCTGCATGGTCTAAAACCCAAAATGCAATCATCAAATATCGAAATTTTCCAGTCATATACGAGGTTTGTCAAAAAATGTGAATTTTTCCCAAGAATGTGAATTTTTCCCAAGAGTAAAGTACCTATCTTTATTTTTAACATTATCAAAAATTGTTATTTAAAAAAGTTGATTAAAACCAAAAACCACGTCGAAATATGCAATTATACGCATTTATGTTGAAAAATTATTTTATTAATTTATTATTAATTATTTAATTTTTTAATTATTTAATTAATTTAATGCGTGTTATTGCAAATTTAGACGTGGTTTTTAGTTCTGATCAACTTTCTTTAATAACAATTTTTGATAATGTCAAAAATAAAGGTACTTTACTCTTGGGAAAAATTCACATTCTTGGGAAAATTTGACAAACCTCGTATATGACTGGAAAATTTCGATATTTGATGGTTACATTTTAGGTTATAGACCATGCAGAGCTTTATATGAAGAATAACGTTTCTTCGTAAAGTTAATAATAAAAAAGTTTTCCATATGGTGCAAACTTACAGAGACATACTGTATAATATAAAAATTTAACCACCTCTTGTATGTATGTTGCACAAAGATGTTAAATGATAATTAACTAAACAGCCAACTTTTACAGTAAATGATTTTCTCACAATAAAGTGGTCGGGTGACCATTCATGTTGTCATTTATAATTCGAGAGAAGAAATTTCCGAAGGTGCTCCCTATTCTTTTTTAACTCTCTTTTGTATTGTATAGGTTAAATATTGGGATAATGGTAACGGTTTCCACCAAGAAGACAACATTCCCGAAATTTTGCCTCAACAAGTAGATGATTCTCCCGCTGTGAAAGAAGCAAAAGATGCATTTTTGAAGAGGTGGCAAGAAGAGGCTGAAAGGAATACACATCCTATTCAGTAAGTATCGTTAGTCAAGCATTATTTTTTAATCAAAATCTAAAGAAGAAAAAATAATAACTACTTACTTATTATGTTTCACAAATTTAATTAGAGTAAAAATAGACACCTACTAAATTCTTCGTGATATTACAAAGGTATTTATATTATATTATGAAGTAAAGTGATTTCAGAACGTCCACACGCAAATTTCTAAGAAGAAATATCAGAAAAATTCAGTTATGTGGGCCTCCCAGGATAAGGAACTATCCAGAGTGATACCCAGTAATTTACATTTGTTTTCGTTCAATAGTCGCTAACTCGAGACAACCAGTTCTTGAGTCTTACTCGTATTAAGCTGCAAGAGATTGCAAGAAAACCAGTTTTCTGCATCCTTCAGCAGCAGTTGTGACACCATAATCAAATCCTCCATACTAGAAGCAGAAGTAATATAAGTAATGTCGTCTGCAAATATTGCAAATCCGTTGCATGTAATAACACAGATCATTGATATAAATTATAAACAGGAGGGGCCCAAGGACGGATCCCTGTGGCACTCCATAGTTTACATATCCTAAATCAGACTTGACACCTTCAGTCTCCACAAACTGCCGCCTACCAGACAAGTAAGACTCAATAAGGTTTAGGGGAACACCTCTTATGCCATAGTGGCATATATCATTGTCAGTTAGTAAATGGGGGCCATTTTGAACGTTTATTAAAAAATGGAGCCTTTTCTATGATTGGTTAGACCGATTTTTTTTCATGTTAACTTATTCAACTGTTTATTGATTATTTTGTGTTTTGTAACCGATGTCATGATTTCTAGGAAACTAATGATATAACTATATAATTAATAAAAAAATGTTCTAAATTAACTAGGTACAAGATCAAAATAAGTGATAATATATATACGAGGTGTTCCATTTAAAAAAATATAACTTTAATTCTCCACAACTTTTTGGGTAAACCTGTACATTCCAATTTATTACGGATATATAGATTTTTAAAAGCCTTACAACTTTTATTTAAGACATTTTTTGCTAACTCCTATATCTTTTGAAATATTCGACCGTTTTGCTAATTTCTTCTAAACTCTATATATTATTTGATAAGTTGATGGCATCAACCTGACATATGTTAACAATATCTGTCCAGGAAATTATAGCAAAAATCTTTGTCCCAGTATTTTTTAGCCGCAATGGTACAAATTTGAATCTATTTATTGAATAAGGGACCAAAAGTGCTCGTAACTGAACCTTTGTTTTTAGGAGCCCCTACAATAATGAAGGTCAATATGCCAGTGGTCCTCTTTCAGCCAAAGGTCTAGAACAAGGAGCTAATTTCCAGCAACAACCTCAATATCAAGGAGGTAAATATCTTACCTTTACCCAACTTGTATCGTTGTATCGTTCATATTTAAACAGAACATTAATTTAAGCTTTAATAACACTGAAAATAGTAATTTATTAAAAGTTTTTAAAATTGAAAAAGTTTTACACGTTTTTCAATTTCAAAATTAAAAAAAATATTTTTCGTTTAATAAAGGTGGCTACACACTATCCGACAGGTCTGTCAGTCGACCATTCAAACGTTCAGGTGAATCTACCAAACTAGGTACATAGTCTCAGCCAGCAATAACCTCTCTTTCTCTCTTTGGACCAGTCATCACATTGAATTAAAAAAAAATAAGAAAAAAGGAATGTGTGGTGTAAAGAATGGCTAAAAAAAGAGACGTGCATTCCCATGTAAATTTGCCGAGGTTCATTGAACCGTTGTATACTATGTATGCACACGTCAGGCGACCGTCCTTCAGTCGGACCGTTCAGTCCTAACTGACAGACACCAGTACCTCAGGAGTTCATACTGTCTTACTGTTATGCGTTCAGCAGAGCATAACATTTTTTTCTAAAACCAGACAACTTTTTACAATGTTATCGTGACTCCAATTTTTTAGCTGCATCAGGCCCACAAGCAATCTACGCCAAACAACCTGGCAACCAACAACAAGACCAAAACGAGGAAGGTTCTTACCAAGCCGACGGCGAAGGCAAGTACATTCCAGATGAAAATGACGAACCCACTGGTCCACCCAAGGGATTCTTCTACGCTTTCGATTATCCCACAGGAATCATCACCAAAGATCAGGGAAGGGCTCTTCCTGTAGAGAAAAACTTGAAGAATGTTTATGAGGAAAATAAACAGAGATTCGAAAGGCAGTTGGGACATGGGGGTAGTAGTGGCGGGCAATATTTGATTAATTAAAATTTGTTTTTTTAGCTAGTAAATTTGAGACGTTAGAATTTTGTACTGTCTGCTACTTACAGAGTAGTATTTTTTTTAAAGAAATACAACTTTAAACTTCTTTAAAGATGTAATAATTCATCCCTGTCTTTATAAGTATTGTCACGGGTTTGCTCTTTCATAAAAAGATTTATATAAATACTCACCTCTAATGTTGTGTTCTGTTCGTAAATGATACTTTCATGTCAAACTATAAAAAGTCTTCTTAAGCTTGAAGCTTGAACAACAACGCTCTAGTGTCTCATTTTGTTGTATCGGTTTTAAATTTCCTATTTATTTTTTTGCCACTCCCTTATTTATTGTAAAAAGATATCAAGAAAAGAAATTGCCATACTAGGTTTAGAAAAATGTAAAAAAAGTAAACTTGTGTAAAAAAAGAAATAATAAAGCACCTTGTACTATTATATGATCGATTTTTATTAATTATATTGTAGTGATAAATAAAGTACGACCAAAGCGAATAATAGGCTAAGGAGGGTTAGTATTTTCTTTGATCGTTTTATAAAACAAAAACACAATAAATAATAAATAAACTCTTTATTTTAAATTTAGATATTAAGACATCTTAGTTTTGTGTAGTCTAAATTTAATACCATTGAACCTTTCTTTAACTACCAATTTTACCTACTAACTACAAAACTCCTAATGGGATAATTATGCTAGAGAAAAATAATTAATTAACTAAAATAAGTAAATAAATAATATAGTATACTATAACATATTGAGAAAAAGGATTGTTTTTGATTATTATTATTAAAAGCAATCGGGCCGATTCTTTAAAAATGTCATTGTTTTGGCATTATTATATTTATTCTATTCGAAAAAGGATAAAATGCATCTCCCGACGGCAAAAAATACTGAAATTTAACACTACTTAGGAAAATTGGAATAACTAATTGCTTAAAAGAAGTATTTACAATTTTCCGTCATTATAATTAGTATAGAAGTATATTGTCATTACCAGCAGAAGTTTAAAGCCAATAAAGTGTTCACCATTCCAGTAAAGTTCAATAAAATAGTGTAGATATACTCAATGAAATAATCGCCCAAATAAGGAGGAATCGGCACCAATGCTTTTAAGTAATAATAATTTCAATGATGCACAAAAGCCTCCAACATAACCTGAGAAGAAACGTACATGAGTTTTATTGAGGGCGACTTAAGCCATTATAGCGAACGATTTTTTAATGCGCCACAGGCGAAAATTAGAAAGACATTTCATTATTTCAAACATTTAACATTTATTATTTTTACACCAGAAGGTAACCATCGAATCGAAAATAGATCATATTATGTTGTTTTTGCTTTTACTCCCGTTCTCTAAACTTCCCATATCTCCTACACCCTAGATCTGGCTGCGCAACTGACCGGATGGCATGCATATGACAGGTACATCATTACTTTTTGCGACTATAGTATTTCTTAAATGTTACTAACGTTCTTAAAGGTAGAATTAAGTCAAAAAAAAAAGAAAATAGAGTTAAAAATAAAAATGAAAACTGATTGGTTAGGTATGTTCTTAAATTGAATTAGTAGTCATAATATCGTCCCTAATTTATATAACTTATAAGTGGTATTATAGGCATCATTGGATAATATTCAAAGTAGGCATGTAAAATTTAATTTAAAATAAGAAAATACAAAAAACAAAATATCCCTATTAAACAAAAGAAAACCAATCATGTCTTGCTTCTGGTCTTAAGCGAAATTTTATTTTCACATAATTATTGTCTCTTGCTACTACATATACAGGGTGAACCACGACGGGTGGCGAGCGCCTGTATCTCCAAAACCATACATGCTACGACTTTGGGGAAAAAACTCATTATCAAATATGAACAAAAAAAAATTACTGGAAATAATTTCCTTAATTTCTATTAATTGCTGCAATATAATATGTAGGTCAGAAATTAAGTTTTTATATTAATTTATTTAATTAAAATTTATATTAATGATCAATAAATATTATTAAACAATTCATGCAGTTGATAATAGAGGGCACTTTTAAAAAAATATATTTCTAGCTTCGATTTAAAAAAAATTCAAATGCAACCATTAAACCATTTAATTTGATTATATAGCTAACTAGTTAGTGGAAGAGTGTAATTCGATTTGGGCTTTTAGCAATGTTTTGCAATTTTCCTTCTATTAAAATGTTGAAATCCTACAGGCATTGCTTTTAGGGCGCTATTTATTAATCTTAGGCATTTAAAAAAAAATTATGATGTTTTGTTATTGATTTTAGTTATTTATCTAAAAAATGCAATAATAGTGTTAATAGTCCAAATGTTGTCAAGGCAGCCGTGGACAATTACGCATAAAACATAGTTCCAGGCGGTTGATAAAACAGGAATTATTTTTTACAGTAAATTAAATTGGAATTTTCCCTTAGAATACTTAATTAAAAAATTAAGAAGTTTACTACCGATTTTTAAAAACATTAAAAATTTTTTAAATGTAAGACATATGGAAATATTATATTAGGCGTTAGTTAAAACTCATTTCAATTACGGAATTTTAGGTTGGGGAGGAATAAATAGAACTTTAGTTAAAAAATTAGAAATATTACAAAAAAGGTTTCTAAAAATTATATTCAATAAATAATTATATTTAGAAACAAAAAAGTTGAACATAAGACAACTTTATACATTATCTATATATATAAAAATATACTATATATACCTATACCATTTATCCGATTACGATGAAAATTTGGTGAGTTGTTGTGTGCAGGCCGAGGAAAATTTCGGCATAAAAAAAAGTGGCGCAACGCATGCCGGGATGCCGGGATTTGGTGAGTTGTGCTCAGGTCGAGGAAGGTTTCGGCATAAAAAAAAGTGGCGCAACGGATGCTGGAATACCGGGATGTCGGGATGCCGGATATTTGTGTGATGTCTTTGCTTCAAATTGATTTTAGTAAGTAGCGTAGCAACGCGCGCGGGGTATAGCTAGTAACATATATATTTAAAAATAAAAACGATATACAATTTAAAAACAATAAACATAATATACACGTCATAAAAATGAAAATAACTAGTGATGGGATAACTCGAGTGAAAAATAACCTATCATTCGGTTTTTTCAATCACTTGAATTATTCGATTATCTTCGGAAATAATTCGAGTGACGAACATATGGTTTTTATTTTCCAACGCGTCTCCAAAGTTGCTGCCCGCCTGTCAATCACTCACTACTGCGGCCAGAGAGCACTCCTAGCGAGCGGCTACACCGAGTGGTTTCGGTTATTATTGGCGATATAATTCAAATTAAATACTGCATTACGGGTTACCTGTGTAGTGTAAGATATGATTTATTATTTAGATTTAAATACTGCATTACGGGTTGCCTGCGTAGGATAATAGAATTTATTATCTTATTTAGAAATCGTCGGCGTCTACTGAAAACTTATGTTTAGTGGTGAGTACATAAATATCATGAGTTATGCAATATCGCGACATCTCAAGGTCAAGTAGTCAAGTTGTTAAATTAAATTGTAAGTCTGGGAACCATGCCAAAAAATCCACAAATATCTCCGCCACATTTAATAATCCGCAAAAAATCAATCGATTAACAACACCGAGTCAGTTATTCCCAATACAAATGCTGTATATCAACATGAACGATGAACCGCCAATATTAATAATTAATATTAGAATTTGAGTGAAAAAAAAATCGATTATCATTCGGTTTTTTAAATCACTCGAATTCTCGGTAGTCGATTATTAAAATAAGTCGATTTTTCCCAACACTAAAAATAACCATAAAACCTAAAATAAATAAGTCCATTACAGAAGAAACTTTCAAATATTTATGTTTTTATTTAAACGATTATTTACCAATTAAAAAATTAATTTCATTAAAAACATTTAATGTCGAAATAAAAACATGGATACTTATTAAAAACAAACAATTTGAAAACATGCTTTAATTAATTAATATTGTTCTGAATAATTTATATGAGTAATATTTTTACTTAAAAATTATAAATTAATAATTTTATGACAGGTAATATATTTCTTCAAAAAAAAACTGCGTTTATACTATAAATTAGCATTTTTACTTTAAAACTTGATTTTTAATGCCTATTTATGATTTATAATTTTACATACGAAAACAAAAAATAAGATTTGCCCCTAACAAGCTCAGCTTCAGGGGATTAAAGAATAAGTTTATAGAAGACAACATAAACATATTTATTATATTATTAAATTATACATTTTTTTAAAAAATAAACTTATTTTTTAGGTCATTAGTTGTACTTACGTACCTATTAAAATCATGAAAAACTTTTCTGAAATGGTAAACTCTATAAGGATAACGCATAGCGTATTCTCTTGAAGCCAAAACTGCGTTTTCAAACAATTAAAAATTTCGTCATATCATAGACTTCCTCATTCGTAAAAGGGCTTTTTTTAAATATTACTTATTTCACAAAAAACAGTAATTGTCACAAATTATTATAGGTGAAACCGCAATAAGGTTATTCATTTGTTTTATTTCGTAATTGTCCACGGCCTCCTTGGTAATAAATATAACATTTTTATTATTATTGCATTTTTTAACAAACAAAATATTATAATTAATTTTTTTAAAACACCTAAAATTAATAAATAAAGTTAAAAAAGCTATTTATGTAGAATTTCAACGTTTTAAAAAAATTGCAAAAGTTTGCTAAAAGCCGAAATAGAATTATTACATTCTTCCACTATTTTTGCAATAATTTTTAAGAGATAAGAGCTATAGAATAGAATTAAAATGGTTGGATGGTTGCATTCAAATCAGAAATCGGAGCTAGAAATATATGTGCCCTCCTCTATTATCAACCTCACGCGTTAATCTTAATAAATTTATATCCACGTTCAATAAGGATAAAACGTGTTTAAAATAAACCATAGTTTGTTAAATTCGGTTAACGCCGACTGAAGTTACAGCCTTTTAAGTACTCTTAGTCGTTACCCTTCTTCATACTGTTATTACGGCAACTACAAAAAAATTCTTATTACAAAATTTAAAGAGGATATTACAGAGCATATAAAAACTGAATTGCTGACCTGCATTGTATTGCAGATATCAGTAGAAATTAAGGACTTTGTATCATAGCATAGCGACTACGCATCCTAGCGGTAAAAGTAGGAACTTAATAATTGTTTCCAGTGGTTTTTTTTGCTCATATTTCATAATAAAATTTTTACCTCAATGTCGTAGCATGTATGGTTTTGCAGATACAGCCGATCGCCACCCGTCATGGATCAACCTGTATAATACGTCTATAAGGAGCGCAATCATAAAAATAAAAAATACAATTTTGTTTGCGCCTATATACAGGGAATTTCAAACTTTGATGATTGTCTTGATTTAGGGAATAACCCAGTAGCGAACCTTTTATAAAATCGTGAATAATTAACTAACAGCATTGAATATCAAACTATAAGAAGGCCATATAAGCAGATTTCCTAAATCTGCTACCTTAAAATCATAGATGGCACAATGAGTCACCAGCAATAAAGCGTGTTGATGCAGCCACTAACGACAAGCCTTTTCACTGCTAAATTAAAACTTTGTTGCCGCCTGTCTGTTTGACTTGCTGCATGATCCTCTCCCCACTACCATAACCATACCGTCACGCGTCTCGCGGTGCCTGGATTGCCTTGCACTGGCATAATATATCGTCGGCTTAGTGCAAAAATTCATTAAATCAAAATTGACAGTTTTGCGTACAACCCAGTTTTAAGAAATGGCGGAGTAAGTGATTTATTAAAAAAATTTGCAATAATGTTATGCCTACGAAGTTGTCATGTGCATATGTACAAACTTTTTCAATATATTTTTACAAAATAGTATTTATTATATGCACAATTCATTAAGTGACTTAGTGAGTTTTCGACCCAACTACAAATAGCTAAAATGACTTAGTTTGATTTTTATATTGCTATTTTTCGACGAAATAAAACCTATTTTAGTTATACTTGCTGTCGCTTTTTATCTACTTTTATTTGTTTAACATTTAACACCTAATGTTACGGTAAAATCATTGTGAAAATCGGTCCAATTACCCCGGAGTAATCAGCGTACATATTATTATGAAAAACATACATTCGGCTGGAATTGAGACCCTCCTATTTATTGTCTATTGCTTAATTCCTTAAAAAATCCAATAAAATACGATATGCGGCAACACCACGACATCACATCAGTGAATTTGAGACATCTGTTGCCGAGCCGCTGCATTTATAACTATAGATTTACGATCAACTCCACAATGGCGGCCAAACCGTCTCCAATACAGTCTAAAACAGGGTTGTCAAGTTTTCTCGAAAATCCGCTATTCTTATAGTTTGATATTCAATGCGAACAGTCTTTATCTGAGTTATAAAGGCAATAGAAAAATATGGTGAAAAATCTTTGTTTCCAGTGAGAGTCACTGATTCAACTCGAATTTGACGAGACTTTAGACGTTACCTAACAAAATAGATAATAAAATTAACCATGTGATTGATATTGTAATTTCAATTGTTAGCCTCGTGATTTATAGTTACTGTTTTAATTTCAGTTGTTACCTACTGATTTTAATTATCAAGAAGCAGGAATAGGAAATGATCGTTTTGCTTTTTATTGTCGGATTAGGTGTTTGCATGATGTAAAAGTAGAGTTACTAGAATATATTATTGACAAACATAAAGTTCCATGGCGGGTTTTAATGTAAAGAACGAAATACAAAATGGACTTGGAGCAAGTTAAAAAGAGATCGATGAAGACTCATCCTTGCCAAATGCTGTTCGTGCAATTTATCCCATTCCAATCTCGCTGCCTTTCTCCTCCATAGCAGCAAATACGTTCCGATAGCGAAGCACCCACCGCGATATTTAATCAGCATTCTATCTTGGCTGAATTTTTCAGGTAAATGAAGATACATTGAAAATCTGCTGGTATTTTGAAATTAATTATTCGCAAGAACAAAAACTGCGAGAGTGTAGAGAGGAAGTAGTTGGCTGTAGGGCTGGGCGATATTGAAATTCCAATATCAAATATCAAAAAAAAATATCGATATAGTCGATATATCTATAATATCGATAATACCGATATTTTATTTTTTAAATATCGTTATTCGATATATCGATAATATATATTATCGATAAAACATAAAAATATTATATTATAAATATATCAATATTTTCTTATGTGCCCTGTAAAACTCCGTACCTTCATTTCAAGGGGACTTTAATTATTTAAACATGAAGAAAAAAGATTGAATTAAATATGGGTCCCTAAATGTGTTATAAGGACGATATTAAAATTCCAATCGAATATCGATATAGTCGATCGATAATATCGATAATATCAATAATATCGATAATATCGATAAATATCGATAATATCGAAAAATATCAATATTTTATTTTTTAAATATCATTATTCGATATATCATTATAGCGATAAAAATATCGATACTTATATCGAATTTTTGCCCAGCCCTAGTTGACTGTGTTGCAATTTCCGTAGCTCGACCAACACGCAAAACTATCTTTAATATTTTTGATAGATTTAAGAAATCGGGGTAAGTACATACCAGCATTTCATACTTTACCACAAGCCCATAAAAACAAAATTTAAAATAATTGTGCCAATTTTAAATTCAATAATTAATTAGCTAACGACATAAAATAAAAAATACGTAAAATAATTCGAAAATACGCGGTACAACGTACAACCCAAACGAAATTCCAAATTATATTTAACTAGCGTGTACCCGGCCTGCGTTGCAGCCCGGCATTATACGACGTGAGATAATAAGGCGAACAAACCTCAAACTCAACCGTTTGCCGGCCCGTCCACAATTCACATCCATGCATAAAACATAGTCTGTCTTCGTCTATTCCGGCTTCGGTGCTTCGGATCGATCGTTGAACGGGCCGGGGACCGGTTAGGTTGGGTCGTTCGTTCTCCCTACTCTAATTTATCAGTGTTTATCAGTGTTTCTCTATAATATTATGCATGTATTATACATAAAAACCTTCCTATTGAATCACTCTATCTATTAAAAAAAACCGCTTCAAAATCCGTTGCGTAGTTTTAAAGATTTAAGCACATATAGGGACAGGACGGGCGATAGCGACTTTGTTTTATACTATATTAAGATACTGCATTTCTATCGATAAAATGCGGGCAGCTGAAAACAAATGATCCCACTCTTTAACCCAGGGATTACAATGCGTTGTTCATGCCGACAACACTGATTGATCTATTATTTATTCTCTCATGCTTACATAAAATGCTACTGTAACTTGGAGTTTGCCAATAGTGTATTCCATGAGCCCAGCATTCGGTAAATGGTTAAGATGATGACAGTAATAAATAAGAATCTTTTTGTACTCTAGTCTTTTCCCCTATACCTATGAAAATATGGCAATGTAATTAAAGTCTTTAAATACGGTCATATCTCTCATGGAAACGCTTCAATAGCTTCGTTACTCAGAACAAGCTCCTGTCCATTTGGGTATTCAACTGCCATCACCACCAATGGCTGTTGCCCATTATTAGTCGTTATTAAAACCGGCATATTATTACCACTACTAACGAAACCACCAAACATTGGAACCCGTTGACCCAAATTTTGCATCCAACTTTGGAATCCATTCCCGACATTTTGAGTAAACTGATTGAATCCATTTCCGATATTTTGAGACATCTGATTGAATCCATTTCCAATAGCTTGCGAGATTTGCGAGGCGCTGTTCTGAGCTTGGGATATGCCGTTGCCAATGTTCTGGAATATGTCTGGTACATTGACTTGGATCGGAAAGAATGGAGTTTGTTGGATCCATTGGCCAATGAAGTCGAATGGGCCTCTGGTTTGTTGATTGGGCCGTCCATGTTGAATGTATGGATTGTATGAATATGGTCCGGGGTTGATGGGTACTGGTACTTGGACGTATCTGAAAGAAAAAAAAATGTTCAGCGAAAGAAAGGTGACACTTCCGCCATCTCGCGTTTGTTTGCTTCAACACAATAATGTCGTTATTCCATTAGAAATAATATAGCATTAGGACACTTATGACGCTTATAACTTAAAAATGGAATTTTTTGCAGTTAGGTCTTTTTTCCATTAGATGTGCGATATGTCTTTAGATTGTACTTTCCTAATAATGTTTTCATTATCTTTTTTATAAGTTTTAAACATGTTCCTCAGAATGTAATATATTATTTTTAGTTTTTTTAAACAGTTTATGTGCTTGAATTTTTTAACAACAAAAATGTGCAAACTGTAACAAAAATATTCCTTTTACATGTATGCGTCCTTTAGATTTTTGCATTTTACTGGAGTATGCCATCATAGGCAATGCGGTTGCCTATGATGGCATACTTGGTGATTTTTTCTTTTCTATTTTATTTACCAAAAAAATTGTATATTTTTAAAGTTTTATAATGATTATTTAAGTAGTAACAAATATTTTAACATGGTTAAATGGGTGAAAAACTTTCAACTAAAAGATATATTAGGTGGTAAAAAAAAGGTGCCATCATAGGCGACCTTCCCCTACTTTCTAGACTTTAAAACATTGGATTCATTCGATGGAAGAAGCTGTAAGTATACGAAAAAAATGTAGTTGTGTAGCGACATCCTCAGAATACACTCCAGAACCGGCTTGGCGCCATTTTTATTGTTGTGTTTTACGTTTGCTCTGTGGATTTCTTGATATGTGTCAAGTTAGGAATGTTTATCAGCGACGTTTATGCAGCAACGAAATTTTTTTGGGGTACCTACGTGTTAATTTCGCCTGTAGCGTTTGTAAACGAATTTTAATTTTTTTAGTGGTGAAGATTGAGATTCTACCTCTATGGGGTAGTTCACTAAAGTGTATGAATAGTAGAGTTGCAATCTTCTCCACTAAAAAAATTTAATTCGGACTGCTGCTGTTTAACAGTTATGGATTACTTCGTTTTTTCTCATTTAAAGAACACTATTTTTAAAACACCAGTTGCAAATTTAGAAGAATTACAAGAAAGGATTGTCCAAGAATGTGGTAACATTTCTCCAGAGATGCTGGTCAACACTTTCGAAAATATGAAGAGACGTGTGAATTTATTCTTGGAGCATGGCGGTGGCCAATTTCAGCAATTTATGTAATTATTTTTCTTTTTCTTTCTGTATATTCTTACTTTGTTACTTTTGTAAAATAAATTTGTATTTGTCTACTTATTTTATTACTCATTAGTTTGGCATATTATGTCATATTAATATGAATTTGACAAAATTTTAACCTAGATTTGGTTAGATATATCGTCCCCGCATATCAGTGTGATCTAAACCAAGCCCTACGTTTTTTAATCCAAGCCCTCTTTGATGCAGATAGTTTTTGCTCGCACTGTATATATTTTGTGCTATTAATCTGCAAGAAACAATCTTTCAAACTTTGCAAACCGCATCAAAATCCGTTATGTCGTTTCCGAACTACAGATACAGATACGGTGTTAAAAAAACACTTTGTCGAACTTTGTGACGAACAGTTTAGTTGACTTTCATAGGCATACCTTTTTAAAGAAAAAATATAAAATGAAATTATAAGGTTAATTATTAAATTTTTTTTTTTGGCTTTGCACATAATGCATACAGCCACTACCGTAACTTAATTTTAAAATTAACTTTTAATATCTGACAACTTAAAGACAATCTGTATTATCACTACAAAATTGTTGTATGGCAAACAATGTCGGTATAGTACCCAACAAATAGACAATAAAGATACTGTTATTACAGCCAACTAGGTTAGTAGAGTTGTGGCTAGTCCATATTTGTATTGTAATTAGCTTTTTATATTGCGTTAGGAATAGGAAGATACAATATACGAGCGCATCATGCAAAAAATTTGTAACTGCTGCCTACGGTCTGCTAATTATATTAATGATGTCGTTCTACAAAATTACCCAAAAATTTATTGAACAATGTAATGATATGTTATAAAAAGTTTAAAAAATTTCTCTTGACTTTTTTTTCACATTTTGTTGATACTTTTGGATTTTTTGATAATAAAATCGCCATGGCGGTAATGGTATAGAAAGGATATTTTTAAAATACCGATGATGTATTATTTGATGAAGAAACGTTAAAAATTCTAAAAATTTCTAAAGCTTAGTCCCTTTACACCGTATTTAATTCCGGGTCAGCGGCTTACAGATGGAGGGGGGGAGGAGGGGGGGAGTGGTTTAACCTACCAGGGCCTGGTGAAAATTTTTATGAAGGTGCATATACCGGGTGGTCCACTCTCAACGCAGGATTCCATAGCATCTAAACTGTTCAACTTTTTAATATTTTTTAAAAACAGAGTTATAGGGAGGCATTGGGTCTACAATTTAAAATTATTTCAAATTATTTATATATTATCTCAAATAGTCAGGGTATATCAAACATACTTTTTTTTAAATGGAACACCCTATATATTATGATATTTTTAAATTGGATGATCAATTCTAAAAATATTCTGTATAACATAGTATAATATATGTTTAAATTTAACAGTTTTTGAGTTATTAACGATTTTTCAAAAACTTCGTGTTTGCAGCACGTAAAGAATATGCACCTGTCGGTAGTACAGACTGACAGAAATAAATGAAATTTGGGTTATGGAATATGATTGTTCAGTAGCGTCTAAAGCATATTTTAAAAAACAAAAACATTTACCGACGTCTTTTAAAATGCCTTTCTAAATGTAACAATTTTAAAAACATAAAAATTCTTAAAAGTCTGTTATTTTAAATACATACCCTATTATTTTTTATGCCTAATCGAAAGACATTTTTAATACAATTATAATTATACTAGGGTTCCCTATACCTACCTTTTATAGTTTTCTCTGAAATAGCTATTTCTTCCTTTACCATATAAACTCGGTGTTTATTTTCTCATAGAGTGCCTTGAATTCCGCACCGTGTCCGTACGACGCTCTTTTTCTAGAGTGCCATGGACACCCAACTATTCATTTTATTAATCTTAAGTCATTTGAAGTTTTTCTTTAAAGGAAAAAATTAATAATATTGCTTAAACTTAAAACAACAGGAATATTTTTTTTTTTAAACCGACCAGAAAATTTACACTTTCTGAACAATTTTTCGTCTAGAAAATAACGTTTTTCCGATCGCAAGACCGGAAAAGTGACATTAGAGACAGGAAAAATCTTTTCCGGACTCGAATGCCACTTTTCCGGTCTCTAATGTCACTGTCACCCTGTTTTTTGTTTTTCCAATCGCTCTTTGATAATACAAGATACCTTGATTTCGTTATTATGACAACAAAATTTCGATGTATTGTCGAGTGACAGTTCGTTGATTTTTAATTTTGTTCTTTATGTCAAACTTGTTTTGCGTAGATTATAAAATATATCGAAGTGTCGGTCTTAAAAAAAATATTGTACGTCACGCAACCGAAAATTAGTGTTTTCCAGGTCTCTCCAAGCTTCCAGGACTCGCCTATGGCTCGCCCTGGAAATGCTTGTCTCGACCTGAAAAACACTACTTTCCGGTCTTGTAACGTAAATTACTATTTAATTTAAAAATGCTGAAAAATGTCGCTTCGAATGACTTAAGATTAATAAAATGAATAGTTGGGTGTCCATGGCACTCTAGAAAAAGAGCGTCATACGGACACGGTGCGGTATTCAAGGCACTCTATGAGAAAATAAACACCGAGTTTATATGGTAAAGGAAGAAATAGCTATTTCAGAGAAAACTATAAAAGGTAGGTATAGGGAACCCTAGTATAATTATAATTGTATTAAAAATGTCTTTAGATTAGGCATAAAAAATAATAGGGTATGTATTTAAACCGAGATTTAAACAGACTTTTAAGAATTTTTACGTTTTTAAAATTGTTATATTTAGAAAGGCATTTTAAAAGACTTCGGTAAATGTTTTTGTTTTTTAAAATATGCTTTAGACGCTACTGAACAATCATATTCCATAACCCAAATTTCATTTATTTCTGTCAGTCTGTACTACCGACAGGTGCATATTTTTTACGTGTTGCAAATACGAAATTTTTGAAAAATCGTTAATAACTCAAAAACTGTTAAATTTAAACATATTATATGTTATACAGAATATTCTTAGAATTGATCATCCAATCCAAAAATATCATAATATATAGGGTGTTCCATTTAAAAAAAGTATGTTTGATATACCCTGAATAGTTGAGATACTCTGTATAATTTGAAATACTTTTAAATTGTAGACCCAATGCCTCCCTATAACTCTGTTTTTAAAAAATATTAAAAAGTTGAACAGTTTAGATGCTATGGAATCCTGCGTTGAGAATGGGCCACCCGGTATTAACTTTTAAAATATTTATAAATTAAAAAAAGCTATTGACTTAGTTTTTCCCAGAAGCTATTGACAACAAGCAAAAACTCTGACCAATTTAACCTTGTCACTTTCTTTGGCCAACCTAGCAAATTAATTGGCAATTTTCTTAACAAACTTGATATAAATGTGTGTTACAAGACTAATAACTCTTTAAGTAAATTTATCTAAAACAATAAAACTAAAAGCGGTAAAAATAAAAAATCAGGCGTCTATAAATTAAAATGCAAAGATTGTCCTAAAACATACATTGGCCAAACGGGTAGACATTTTGATAAAAGAATACAGGAACATTATAACAGTTTTCTAAAAAATAAAATAGACCTAACCATTTACTTGATTATCAACATAATTTTGATCCTTCCTTTAAAATCTTACATACAGAAAGCAAAGGCTTAAAACTAAATTTGTTAGAATCTATGGAAATAAATAAACTTAAAAATACGGACCTGTTACTTAATGATCAACTAGATTTAAATAATTCACCTGTGTTAAATTTATTCTGTTGACCATATACTTACGATTTTATAAATTACCCGTATTGTACCTAATTTAATTTAATCTTTAAACCCTCTGTTGGATTTTCCCGCTATTGTAACCCTTCCACTGTTTTATTTACATCTTCAATAATTTAATTTTATTGCACCCCAATTTTTAATTTTCACCTTTATTAAATCATTGTCATCTGACGAAGGTAAAGTGTTAGCGAAACGTAATTTTTTCTAGTTAATATAGTGGAAATTTACAAGTTCAACTTTGTTTTACTGTATTCCATAATACTATAATTTTTTTTTTATTTTTTAAGTAAATTAATTTTTCTTTATATAAATGATAAGAAATTAAAATTTGAAATTTGATATTTATGAAACTTAATATGCACTTTAAAAACAGTTTCAAAAAATATCAGAAGAATTAAATAATTGACAACTTTTAAAAACAATTAGATATTTTTACTATTTAGATTTAATAATGATTTTTATGTCATACCAGTACATTATTGTGTTTTTATACCTTAGATACCATCTACATAATGGATTATTTTATGCCCGTGCGGGCATAAAGTACACATTATGGCCCGCGCGGGCATTAAGTGTGCATCTTGTTCCATTTATGTTTTACCTATCTATTATTGATCTATAATACCTTAGAAACGGAATATGTTATGATAGCAATAATACCTGCTATCACACCTAGGGCATTATAAGCGGGCATTATGATAATGCCCGCTTGTAGAATACTTGGTCCAGAGAGAGTTCGGACTGTATTTTTCCGACTAAAAATAATAAAGTTTGTTAAACATATGTATTAAAATAAAATCAATAACTTACCAGTTCCTGGAAATATGCCATTAAAACATTTTCGGTTATTTGAAGAATTGTGTTCGTATCTTTCCAAATACCAAATATGCCATACTCCCGATCATACTGTTGCCTTGATTTAACTGGCAAAAGATTTTCGGTCGCTTTTATGACCTTTTCTCTTATATTTTGTGGAATTTCTTCCATTTTGAGCAAATCGTTAAATAAAAAATGCCAACTGACTAACTGACAGAAACATCAAAGTCAAACTTAACACCAGTCATTATCTACTTACGTATACAGGTACAGGTGCAACTTATTTTTTATATTGCGAATAAATAATGTAATTAGTCATTGAAAAACTCTTTTTTAGGTAAAACATAAAGCATTGTATGCACCACGGGCTTTACTGGACTATAATGCCCATCAGGCAGAAACCTATCCCTCGGGCCAGAGGCCCTCGGGCTATTTCTACCTTCAGGGCATTATAGTCCCCGTAACGCCCTTGATACATAAATAGCTATTTTGATTTTTGATTTTGACACATTAAACATTTTAATAATGTCAAGGTAATGCCGCAGGTAAAAATAAAAAATTGGTAAATCAAATTAAATTAAAAAAAAATATATACTATTCAAAACGAACTGGTATGACATAACATTTTGTATGCACCACGGGTACTAATAGATATATACCCTCGGGCCAGAGGCCCTCGGCTTTGTAAGACTGTCGCCTTCAGGGCATAATCATCTACTTAGTGTACCCTTGATACATAAATAACTATTAAGTGCAATTTAGCAAGCACCATAAATTGGATTAGATTTCTCTGTTTTATTTATGTATTACTATTATGTCAGTTTCCATATATACAGGGTGATTCAAAAGTACTTTGACAAACTTCGGGAGGTAATTGCTGGCAATATTTTAACATGAAAAGTTCCTATAAACAGTGGTCCTTGGCGACTTCGTTACGGAGATACAGGGTGTTGAAATGTTAAAAGAAATAGTAATAATTTTTAAATAACTCCTTAACGAGTTATTTTTTTTTATCAAATTTTGTGAATTAAATAAGCATCTAAGGACACTTATTTTCAAAGTACAACACGTTCGTAAATTTAACCAGTGGCGTCGGTACAAAATGTTACTATCATATTTTTTGTGAAAAGTATGCTACACCACTGATTTATTTTATTTTAACTTTTTTTCTATAAATCCCCCCTTTATTTACAATAAAAAAGATAACGTGTGTTTTTTTGATACGAGGGACGGTTTAAGCGTAAATGATTATTTTATTTGAATATACACAAATATTAAAAAATGTGTTTTAAACTGATCAACCACTCAAATATTTATTAAAGTATTTTAGCGAATACCTACATACATACTTATTAATAAACAAATATGTATATGCCTAAGGAAGGTATCTGAGCATGCCTATTTTCTAAGTATAACACGTTTTCACTAGTTTTCAGTGGCATACATATTTATTTATTAGTACCTATGTTATGTTTTAATATTTTGTGTTTTGACAAGGCGGCTTTGGAAATGCTTTTTTAGTATATTGTTTTTTGACAGGGCGGCTTTGGAAATGCATTTTTTGTCGATAAATTAAAACATATTTGACATCTAGTTACCATTGAAAATAACAAAACTGAAGAAATAAAACTCAATGGTAACTATAACTGTCAACTATCTTTTAATTTAGCGACAAATGCATTTCCAAAGCCGCCTTGTCAAAATACAAAATATTAAAAAATAACCTACTAATAAATAAATATGTATGCCACTGAAAAAGTGTTATAGGTACTTAGAAAATAGGCATCCTCAGATACCTTCCTTAGACATATACATATTTGTTTATGAGTAAGTATGTATGTAGGTATTCGTTAAAATACTTTAATAAATATTTGAGTGGTTGATTAGTTTAAAACACATTTTTTAATATTTGTGTATAGTCAAATCAAATAATCATTTACCCTTAAACCGTCCCTCGTATCCAAAAAACATACGTGATCTTTTTTGTTGTAAATGAAGGGGGGATTCATAAGAAGAAAGTTAAAATAAAATAAGTCAGTGGCGTAGCATAGTTTTCACAAAAATATTTATAGTAACATTTTGTACCGACGCCACTGGTTAAATTTACGAACGTGTTGTACTTTGAAAATAAGTGTCCTTAGGGGCTTATTTAATTCACTAAATTTCATTAAAAAAAATAACTCGTTAAGGAGTTATTTAAAAATTATTACTATTCCTTTTAACATTTTAACACCCTGTATAAGAACTTTTCATCTTAAAATATTGCCGGCAATTACCTCCCGAAGTTTGTCAAAGTACTTTTGAATCACCCTGTATAATGAACTACAAAAGTCAGTTTGAAATATAGGCATTTTAAAGTTAAAAAAAAATTAGTTTCGAATAACTGGTAGTTTATAAATTTAGTACTGACTGAAAATTTAGAGAAATGCGTTTCCTAAATGTAACATCTGAACAAAAGGTTTCTGGGTTTGTGAACGTATCAGCGCATTGAGTGAACTTCTTCCAGAGGAAGATTCTGTATAGATACTTTTCACAAAAGCAAGATAAAAAGAAAATTAACGAACCTTGTCCCCGGAACCGGCATCGGCATATAAACAATTTCCCTTTTATCTCTCATCGATAACGGCGAACCCATTACACCATCAATCAACAATAACGAACCAATTACCAGCACCATTTGAAATCGAACGCGCGGGGCACTTAACTCCATTTTAAAAATTTTACCGGCCAGTTGCGTCTTCGAACTGTTTAAGACTATAGACTTTAAATTAAAAGTTGACGAAGAAAGGTCTATTATCTTTCTCCCAAACTTTTTTTGGTTGGTGGGACGCGCACATACATTAATATCGAATATTTTACTGCTAGGAGTTTTTGTAGGTTTATTGTGACATTAACAACGTTATTGTTTTTACACGCACTGGAAAAGCACAAGATTAAATATTGTTATTTATTTTTGTGGTAAAAGTGTCTATGATAAATTTTCTTTTTTTCTGTAATAGATAAATTTACCAAATATAATTTAAACTTGGTTGCCAATACAAGCAGTGGTGTGCGGAAGGCAGAAGCACAATAACTAGCCCGAACCACATACATTTACCTTTAGATACGTACAGCTGCAGCTCGTGCGCAAACAAAAATTAAGTTTTATGGGTGATTATTTACTTCCTACCAATTGTGACCAATCACTGACAAACATTCGTATGTCATATTTAATTTTCAAGTGGAAAAATTGCATGACAGCTCCTGTCAGTAATTCTTCCGGAAAAATGTTTGATAGGTACCGTCAAAATAAAAAATTGTTGAATTTCTATCTAGTTATCAGCGAATGACTTTAGCAAAACAATTCCACATAGCAACCTAACAACGCTTTCATTTTAAATAATTTTTTTGCAAAAAAAGTAATTTTGTGCAACATGGAGCGTTTTGGTTAGTAATAGTATACCCAGTAAAATGCTTTGTACGTTGCTTTGATTGATTAAATTATCATACCGTGCGAGCAAAAATTATCTGCATCAAAGAGGGCTTAGATTAAAAAACGTAGGGCTTGGTATAGAATAGATCACAATGATATGGAGGCGATATATCTAACCAAATCTAGGTTAAAATTTTGTCAAATTCATATTATGACATGATATGCCAAACTAAGAAGTAATAAAATAAGTAGACAAATACAAATTTATTTTTGTTGTTTACAAAATTAACAAAGTAAGAATATACAGAAAGAAAAAGAAAAATAATTACATAAATTGCTGAAATTGGCCACCGCCATGCTCCAAGCATAAATTCACACGTCTCCTCATATTTTCGAAAGTGTTGACCAGCGGCATCTCTGGAGAAATGTTAGCACATTCTTGGATAATCAATTCTTGTAATCGTTCTAAATTTTTTGCATCATTTCACAAACGTTTGCAACAAGTTCTTCTGTTCTTACAGATGGTCTTCCTGCCCCTTTTTGTGTTGTAAGTATAGAACCTGTTGCACTAAACACTGCCACGGTTTTTTTCAGGCAATGATAAAAATCCCCAGCAATAAAAGCAACGTTAGGAAAATGTTCGTGAAGATCGTCCATGCACAAATCCCGATTGCATTGCCACTCACCATTTACTCTAACCCTGTTTCAAAAATACTCTTCAACCATGAATGTTTTGTGCTGTTCCGTAAAGCCCATTGTGTGAATTGTTCAAGAAATTGGAAAAATTAGCGATGAATCAAATTACTTGTAACGACTGTCAAAGATGACGGAATAATTGATTGATTGTTAATTCAGGTAGTTACTGACACCCAACAGGTATTAAGCTCTACGGCTAAGCATTACGTCCTTAGATGCAAGGCCCTCTTTGATGCAAATAATTTTTGCTCGCACGGTACGAATAGCTCGTCATTCACACGTCTTGCCGCCAAACAGGTATGGGCATGCGCACAACCCTCTTGTTATTAGGTTTTACTTGTTTAGCGACATCCTTAGAATACACTCCAGAACCGGCTCGGCGCGATTTTTGTTGTTGTGTTTTACGTTTTCAAGAGTGAAGAAAGTAAAACAAATCTTGGAATATTTTTTTTGAATAAAAAAGTAAGTACTTACACAATTAAATTGCAAAATTTGTGGGGTACTGAGGATTAAAGCTCAGTAACCCAGCCAGCGGTTAATTTAAAACCAATACTGACATAAACTTGAAAAGTTTTATAAAAAATTTTAAATAATCTTCGACACCTTCTTTTCAGGAAGGATTTTTCTTCTTCCCAAGTTTATTTGGTGGGTTTAGACCCCCAATACTCAGTATGGTTGAACCTTTATCAATTTTCTTCATATTATTATGTCACTCCTACACATCAATTTTTTTAATTCCTTAAAAGTTCCATTAAGGTTCTACACCGTTTTCTCTTCTGCTAAATCCATTAAATAAATTTGCTGTCTCCTGATGATGAACATTTCTACGTCCGAAACATGTAGATACCCCTAGATAATTTTTATTCTATTAAATTTTGTGGAGGAAGACTTAAGGTTTTTTCTTTCTTTCCCATACTTTCAACTCCACTTTAAGCATGGACTATTTGTTCAAAATAAATATATCTGTCAGACAGCCGTACTCCAACTTACCGCTGTTGTTTCAGCTTCATTATAACATAAAATTCATCTCATTATCATTAAAAATAAGCTACGGTGAAATATCAGACAAAAATCAAGCGCAGACTCCCGGACTATCTAATGTCATTCACGCGCGCCGCATTGTTATTCCGATAAAAGTGAGAGATGTTAATGTACCTAGACATTTTGATTTAAATGTTTTGTGTGTTGAATAAATAATAATGGATTTTAAAAAGAGTGTAAATGGAACACGATGGATGGTTGTGGATAAATACACTCCGATGATTATACAGTGTGAGTTTCTAACTTGGAATATAATAACTATATTATACGCTCGTTAAATAACTATTGAGAACCAGATATCTCTTGGTTTCACTTTGGTAAGTGAATACTTAAAATTAAAATCCCATTATGCTTTTATACTTATATTTTATTCAATTTGTAGAAATTCTGAAATGTAAACCATAAGAAACACAATCATCATTGACATGCTATAACTGCTTGTTTCTTGTCTTGTTAAATAAAGGTGTTATAGTCGATAATTTGCCTAAGATTTACATTTTGTTTGTTTTACGATTCATAGATGTTCAATAACCCTATAAACTAGGTGTGAAGAGTAATCATAGTAACGTTTTCGTTAAACGTAATTGCCAAGTACCTAAAAAGTATTGTCGTCGATTGTTCAAAGAAAGGAGGGCATAAAAACTGTAAATTGTAAAATACGTATTAGTAAAAATGTTGCAAAAAATATTTATTTTGTACGTTGTCCGTGTAAACATTAAGGGCGAAAACAGACGGAGCTGTTTTTGTCGAGTCGGCAGCCGTCGTTTTCGCCCTGAGGTTGGATTAACGACGCCATTTTTCTATCGTCAATTCGATGTGCCAAACTACTGACGATTCGCTTGCCTAACTATTGACGATTCGCTTGCGCACTGCAGTGCTGTGTTGATCAGACTAGTTATTTTAATGCTTTTGGCATACGAAGAAGAAAGACAGACATATTCTGGAGCTGGTACGACCCCTTTTCTGTTAAAACAAACACATATTCTCTTGACTTTTATAGATAAATGACATCTAGATAGACTAGAAAATATCGTGTTACCGTAAAAATTGTTGTTTTTACGTCAGTTCATAAAATCGACGTGTTTAATTTCAGGGATTTTAAGGTAAATTGTGGCAATTTTAGTGGTTTCAAAAAACTGTTTTTTTTATTTAAAGAAATAGTCCATACTTAAAGTGGAGTTGAAAGTATGAATAGGAAAGAAAAACACAAAGTCTTCCTCCACAAAATTTAATAGAATAAAAAATTCTTTGTTTAAACGTCTCTACATGTTTCGAACGCAGAAATGTTCATCATCAGGGGACAGAAAAATATATTGCTGATGGTTTTGGCAAAAAAAAAATGACAAGTGGTATAATAGGCATAAAACCTTAATGGAGCTTTTATGGTATCAAAAATTGGATTGTTAAAATTACATTATGTGAAGATATTAGAAATAAAGATAAGATAAAACATACGGAGTATGTGGAAAAGTCGGTTGAAAGGGTCTAGAACAACCGAAAAAAGGGAACGTGGAGGTAGAAAAACACTTCTAAAAAGAAGATGTCAAAAAGGTTTTCTTACCTAATAAAAACATGTCTTGAAGACATTGTAAAATATGGAAAAATTATTTCATGTATAGAAATTAGGTACCTATAGTGTAGGCTTTAGTATTAAAATAGAATATTTTTTTCGAAAAAGTCGTTTTGGGCTTTGAATTTTAAGGTTTAGTGACCCCACCAGCTATTAATTTCAAATTAAGCAAACCAACTTCATATTTAAACATTTTATGAAATATAGAATATAAAAGGCTGTTCAACTCTGCACGTGCTAAGACGAAAGTGCTTAGTACGTGAATTCTACTAGTGTTTTGTGGGGTACTGAGGCCCAGTAACCCCAATGTAATTAATTAAAAAATCACTCATATTTTTAGAAGATAAAGTCCAAATGGTTGTTCACGTCCAAGTGTTGAGACACACACTTATCGGATAGTATTTTATTGTGATATCTTCCTAATACTATGCCTAATTTTATCCTTATAATGTCTTAATTATTTAAAAAAATATTTTATTAAAATTTTAAATAACCCTCGAAACCTCATTTTTGGAAGGGTTTTTTCTTTTTCCCCTGTTTATTTAGTTGGTTTAGACCCCCTTTTACTACTTTTTTACATACTCAGTTCACAATTTTCTTCTGATTATGTAACTTCTTACACATCAATTTTTTAATTCCATAAAACCTCCATTAAGGTTCTACACCATTTTCTCTTCTGCTAAAACCATCAACCATCAGCATTAAATAAATTTTCGGTCTCCTGATGATGAACGTTTCTACGTTCGAAACATGAAAAGACCCATAATAGTATATTAAAGTACACGTTTCATAAGAAGCGGTTTTAGCGCACGCGTCTATTTTAAAAAACGAGCCACGAAGTGGCGAGTTTTTTAATTGACACGTGCGCTAAAACGCCTTATGAACCACGTGCTTTATACTATTTTTTCTATTTGTAGTTTTTTCAATAAAAAATACATATTTAAAAAGAAAATAAATCCTTTAAATTTTTATGTCTAAATTTTATGTTGGTAATACTATTTTTTATCATAGTAACCTCTGGACTACAAAAATTATTTTGCGAACTGTCATTTTTTGATTTATTGGCCCATTTTCACCACGAGATTCTAAAGTTATTTTAGCGATATGAGATTTGAAATTGGACGGAATACGTTGTGTGATCCTTGTACATTCGGTACATATACAGAGCGTTCGGAAATTCGGGCGATTTTGCTAATTTTTTTTTAATTTCAAAAGACGTGATTTTACGTCAATTTTTCAATTTCAATGTTACCAACATCAAATAAAGAAAAAACGCGTATCGAAATATCATTATGAACTTCATTTCAAGTTCATAATGAACTTATTATGAACGTCAAATAGAAAAAGAATTTTTTATTCCATTAAATTTTGTGGAGGAAGACTTTTAGTTTTTTCTTTCTTTCCAATACTTTCAACTCCACTTTAAGCATGGACTATTTTTTCAAAAAAAAATATATTTGCTACGTCACTGGTGCCTACTAACTCTTCTAATTTATAATTTATATGATTACCACTTAAGAGAGAAAGAAAACACAACGCATTCATTAGGTGCTCTTATCGATTCTGTAATCCTCCTTAGACCTGGTTTTTAGATGCATCGTACATGTAAAGTAGGCATCATAACTAACGGTACGTACCAGTATTTAATTAGTAACCAAATATGTAAATTCATTTAATAAAAAAAGTTTTTGTTGTTTAAATTTTTAAACATATCGTCTATGGAAATTGACTATTTCGTCTTGCCACAAAGAAAACGTTTTTGAAACTTGTTGCTCGTGTACTTAAATAGGGCACTAACCTCGCTCTTCTCAAAAAAATACACTGAGGAAAATGATCTAATACAACAAGTTTGCTAAAACATAGTTTGTATTAATAGATACTTTTTTAATAACCCATATTAAATAAATTGCTAGTGTATCAAACCCTCTTTATTAATTGTTATATCAATTCCAGATATGCTAGAACAGTGTTTTTATTGGTAGTAATCAGTTCCATTAGCAGCACAGTCTTGTTAAATAATGAACTACTTTTAATATAACAATTTTGTTAAGAAATAAATTGTATCCTCTTAATGCGACGCATTTTGTTCCCAGTAAAGCGCTTTTTCTACAATTAAGAAAGCAGGCCCAGTACCCAAAACCGAATTGTATCCGTTAGAACCTATAATCCAGCTAAATAAAATAAATTTTTGCATTTTCAATGACTTTTGTCATATGACGTGTCGGCCATCTTGCAGGTTTACTGAGTGAATCGACTTTACGATAGCAAGTCATGTGTCAATCAAAAATTAGTTTAGGTATAATTTTGAAAAACGGTGATCATGGTGCATTTAAATGAAACACAAAGAATCGAAATTTTAATTTTAATTGGATGTGGAGACAAAACAAGAAGTCAAGAAGAAGTTTGTAACTTGTTGAACGCTAAGTATCCAGAACGGCCGATTACAAGATCCACAGCAAGTAAAATTGAGAAGAAATTCAGGGAAACAGGGAATGTAAAGGATCGTCTACGGCCAGGTCGTCCAAAAATTAGTGAACACTCACAATTGAACATTTTGTTAGAGGTTGAAGATAATCCTCATAGTGCATCCACTGAAGTAGCCCTTAATAATGATGTTAGCCGACGATCTGTGTTGCGGGTATTGAAACAAGAAAAGTACCATCCGTACAAAATTAGGTTGCTGCACGAACTAAACCAAGATGATCCCGACCGCCGACTACAGTTTTGTGAAACTATGATGGAAATTTGCAACTTAAATCTATTTTTCCATCGCAACATACTTTTTAGCGATGAAGCCATGTTTTGTTTGAATGGTTCAGTAAACAGACAAAATTTTCGGTATTGGAATACAAATAATCCCCGTTGGATGAGAGAACAGCACACGCAATACCCACAAAAAGTAAATGTTTGGGCAGGGATATTAAATGATAGAATTATTGGACCTTTTTTCTTCGATGGAAATCTTACAGGAGACCGGTATTTACAATTTCTTCAAAATGAATCAATTCCCACACTAGCAGCGGATTTTCCAAATCCGAATCAGCCTCATCTACCAGAAGCGTCTATTTGGTTTCAGCAGGATGGTGCTCCGCCTCATTTTGCTCGACAAGTACGAGAGTATTTGAATACTGTATTTCCCGAACGATGGATAGGTGGAAGAGGACCCATAGAATGGCCTGCAAGATCTCCCGATCTTACACCCATGGATTTCTTTCTTTGGGGTTATTTGAAATCAAAAGTGTATAAGGATAAACCACAAAATTTGGAAGACTTAAAATTTAAAATTAGATATGAAATTAGGCAAATTAATGAAAATACTGTAAATGATGTTTTAGAAGGGTTTTTAAGTAGATTAGCATATTGTCAAGAAGTTAATGGTTTGCATTTTCAACACTTAATAAACTAATTTTTTAACCTTTTTTTAAAGAATTTTTTTTATGATGTAATTTTTCTCTAAAACCGTTAGAGATAAGGATAGAGTATGCTACATGAATTATGCGCAGAATTTGACGTAGAATTAGGGTAATAAGTAAAAATAGGGGGGTTCTATTTAAAAAACAAAAATTTTTTGCTACATCTACTTTTTGACACACCCGGTATAATTTCTTTTTGAGGCAAAAAATCCGGAAGAAAGAATTATAATCGACGCGTCCGAGCGTTTTTTCAAAAAATGAATACCTGCTTTTTAAATGAATTTGTTCCATATTTTAGCCCGTCACTGTATACAGGGTGTTAAAAATTCGATGTTCACCATTGGGATCTCATAAACGGTAAGAGATACAGCAAAGGTTAAATTGGGGCAAAGTCGCGCAATTCATAGCCGACCAATATGCCAAGAAGAAATTAGGAAAATTCCGAGTACTTCCGAAGATATACGTAAAAAACCGAAAATCGCCGTTTTGGTTTTTAATTTTTCCTGGCTTTATTTAAAGAGATAATGGAAAATAAATTTCACACTTTCATTGCCACTTTTCATCTTCTATAAAGCAGTGTTCTTAGATTTCATGTCCGACGTTTTGTCTTTCGGATGCCATCGTCAGGTTTGTTTTTTTAAATAACGACCTATATTTTTTATTGCATTTATCTAAACTTTATAGGCGATGTAATCTTAATACAAAATTACTTTGATTGAATATCAACGTTTCTACCCTATAAAAACATTTTCAGGAATATTTTATTTAAAAAACTTGTTGATTAGGTATTGAAGATCAAAGCCGTATCTGATAATGTATAACAGAGACAGAACGATTTTTCTCTTTCTAAAAACCCTGATCGAGAAGGCTATTGCAGATAATTTTGAAAAAGCAAGTACGCTTTTCTCTGAATGTTTGGGCAGGGATATTAGGAGATTTTTGGTCCTGTTTTTTTACCACAACGGCTAACAGGGGAGAATTATCTAGTATTTTTAAATAATACATTCCAAGATTTTTTATCTGAAATCCCGCTTGCACGGCTGCAACAAATTTTGTTTCAGCAAGATGGAGCACCCGCTCATGGCACGAGAGATGATACAACCTTCTTACATGCTGAATTTCGAGGCAGATGGATTAAAAATCGTGGTTTTATTGAGTGGCCGGCAAGGTCCCCAGACCTTACACCACTAGATTTATTTTTTTTGGGGAGCCATAAAAAACAAAGTGTATAAGCAGCCCATTAACGTAATAGAAGAGCTTAGAGTTCGTTGCGTAAATGCGTTTGTAACAATTCGAAGAAGGTCGGTACACAGAGCTAGTCAAAAAGTTCGCGTCAAAATTGAAAAATGTATAAATCAAAATGGTAATCTTTTTGAGCATCTGAGATAAACATTTGTCATTAGTTTCTACCTCTTCTGGGTTTAAATAATTTTAATTTATAAAAAATGTAAATAATAGATAATTTTGAATATTTTAGTACCTAAACGTACTGTAATTATCGTTTTGTGATATTTGTTATTGTTTTAGTCATAGATTTTCTTGTGTTTCCGAAAATACTGTTAAAAAAATGATCTTCAACACCTAATCAACAAGTTTTTTAAACAAAATATTCCTGAAAATGTTTTTATAGGGTAGAAACGTTGATATTCAATCAAAGTAATTTTGTATTAAGATTACATCGCATATAAAGTTTAGATAAATGCAATAAGAAATATAGGTCCGAATTTAAAAAAACAAACCTGACGATGGCATCCGAAAGACAAAACGTCGGACATGAAATCTAAGAACACTGCTTTATAGAAGATAAAAAGTGGCAATGAAAGTGTGAAATTTATTTTCCATTATCTCTTTAAATAAAGCCAGGAAAAATTAAAAACCAAAACGCCGATTTTCGGTTTTTTACGTATATCTTCGGAAGTACTCGGAATTTTCCTAATTTCTTCTTGGCATATTGGTCGGCTATGAATTGCACGACTTTGCCCCAATTTAACCTTTGCTGTATCTCTTACCGTTTATGAGATCCCAATGGTGAACATCGAATTTTTAACACCCTGTATATACAACTGTCAGTCGGAACTAATAAACAGTATATAAAACCAGATTACACCCCGAATAGAAGTTGATAATTACTGTGATTCAGAGCAATAATGGGATAATGGCTATAAACCATTCTATTAACTCGTAATTCCTATTAGCTAAATTACCGTGATATTATCACTACAAAACTGTCTAGCAATTTTCGTTGTCTTACAGTAGGAAAGCGCGTTGCTGTCACATATAGTATTAAACAGTTGTTTAAAAAGTATGCGAATTCTTATAAGGAAAAGAAGGCTTTTTCTTAGTGTAAATTGTTGCAGCTTTCTGATAAAAATTTTTTATTGCAGCTCAGGTTGCAGAAGTAAGTACCTTAAAGTTAATGGTTTAGTTTATCAAAACTAAAAATTTTCCGACCATAAATCTCTCGGGCTACCAGTGCCAGTGGTACACCTTTAAAAATACCTAACGAAGTAGTAGTTTGTCCAACAAGAGTGGATATGATGTCCATATCGCACGAGGAAGTACATTGAGCACGACGTAGGCGAAATGCTTAAACTTCCTAGCACGAAAAGGATAGTCCACTAGAGTTGTAGAGTATATTCTTTCTACGCCCCAACTGGCAAACCTAACACTAATTAAAAATTATTTAAATAAGGCCATTTTAAGATTGGCCAATAAATAAAATGTATCTACACTCACCTCTTTATTATCAACCTTAAACACTGGATTGTTTTTAAAATTCCATACTCTTTACCGCAGTAGAAACAATAGTATGGCAATAATTTCCTTAGTTTTTATCGACACTATACACATTTAAATCTCTTTCAATAATCAACTCGAACTAAATACCTGATTAATATTATGAACAACACTTCTTTATTTTATAATCTCTAAATCATCTACTTCATTATTTACTAAAGTTCTAACACTACCATCATTAATCAAATTAAACTTCTTCTTTCACTAAACTTCAACTGACCGTCATTTCCATTCGTTGCTCCGTGAATTATTCTGTTTATAAAATATGGTAAGGTTGACCTCGGCGTTGTGTTTACCAAAAATTTTACTTTAAAACTTTCATCCACTCTTAATGTTGATGATTCATCATTGATAACATTACTATTATCTTTGCCCAATAAAAGATTGACACCATATTCCATCGTAGTTGTATTTGAAGCAACAATGTTTTCCCCACTATCGGGCTTTTTTATAACCTCAAACAATGTTTTAGTAGTGTTACCAATCTCTTCATATTTAAAATTACTCGCTGAACGTCCTAAAGTAATATTTGCAGATATTGCAGTACTTTCAGTCGTACCGGTGTTATTATTAGGGAACACTCCAACTGATGGCGATAAGGTATGGTAAGTTTGAGGCCTACTTAAATCTTCATAGACATAATTGGACTGGGAGGCTTCCATTTTTTGAACAAACAACTCGGGGATTGAAGGAAACTTACTTACACTTGACGTGGGTAGAACTAATTTGTTGTCAAAAATATTTGATTGGTCGGGGTGTTTTTCATTACCAATGTTGGATGGAACTGAAGCATCTTCCTTTACTAAACTTCTTTTGATATGTACCACATGTGGGAGACCATGATTTCCGTTAGCTTTTTGTTGATCATTTATGTCGATCAAATATGGTAGTTCTGTTGACCCATCAGGCTTTATATTTTCCGTTGGCAAATTTGCTGTCGATGATTCATTACCTGATGTAATATTACTTGTTAAATAGTTAGTTGTATTGGCTGAAAGTATCACCGTACAATTTCGATCTCCTTTTATTGTAGATGATTCTTCCCTTATAACATTACTATTACTGTCACTCAGTATAGGATTAACACCATATTCTATAAGGCTTGTAGATGTACTTGAAGCAAAAAGGTTTGTCACATTACCAGTATTTTTAATAACCTCAAACAACGGTTCCGTTATGTTACCAGCCTCTTCATAATCAAAATTACTAAATTCTGGAGTTCCTAAAGTAATATTTGCGGATACTAAAGTACTTTCAGTGGTACCGTTATTACCTGAACTAAAGTACACTTCATCTATCGGCGACAAGGTATGCACGGGTTTGTCGTAAGTTTGAGGCCTACTCAAATCTTCGTAGATATAGTTGGACTGGGAAGACTGAAGCTTTTGAACGAAAAATTCGAGGACGGGAGGAAACTTACTTACACTTGACACGGGTAGAAAGAATTTGTTGTCGAAAATATTTGATTGGTCTGGGTTTTTGGGAGGTTGTTGTTTTACGTTACCAATGTTAAGTGGAAACGGAAGGGGTGGGAACCATGGTTTCTGTTCAGTGGTCTGTTTTATAGAATTGCCAATGTTAAAGGGAAAAATGTTTGGTAATTGAAATAAAAGAGATTTTTTATGTGTTAAATTCTGAGTGAAATTCTGCTGTTGCAGAGAATACTTTTCTTTAGAGTTATACGCTCCGAAACGAAAGGCAAGTGGTAGAATTGTAGGTTTTCTAGTAGTATACTCTGTGGAGTGTAAATTCTTGTCTTCTGCTGTACCAATTGTAGATAAATTGCTTTCTTCTCTATTATTAAGAATGTTTATGTTAAATATTTGATTGCTTGAAGTTTGATTCAAAGGTTTTTCTAACGATAGAACGACACTACATTGAAAAACACTGTAATTTAAGAACGCCAAAAACGTTAAACACAGTTCTTTGCGCCACATTATGAAAATAAGGTCTTATAAGACCGCGGATTTTATACTGTTGACCGGTTATTGGAAATTTTATACTAAACGTTTATGTTTGTGGAAGTGTGTTAAGAGATTGTAATTGGGGACGTTAAAGTTTAAATTATTTATACAATAAAAATGCGAGATGGGCGCTTCCGATCTTTCTCTGAATGCAAAATTAATTTGGTATGGAAGAGAGCACGAATTAAAATCTATATTTTAGTAATAATTGGTCCACTATCCCTCTTTGGAGTACGTTGGAAAAGGTTGGATTTATAAATTAATTAAAGCAGAAAAGGAACTAGGCGCAAATTTGACGAAATTTCGTTTTATGGTTTTAGTAATTGATCAACTAATCTTTTTTAAATATAAAACTGTGGTTTTTAATTGTACTCCAAAGAAGGGGATTTGGCAGATTTTTACAGAAAATGAAATGGCGAATGCTTCACTAATGTTTGCTCTTAATACAATTTTCCAAATTATTATATTTTATCAAACAATTATGAAAGATATATTTATATATTAATGTTTTAGACAGTCCATCCACAAAACAATTTTGATTAGTTTCTGTTGTAGAGTTAACTTGTTCTTAAAACAAACAAACATTAACAGCTGATCTGGTTTCGTCGTTAAAGTTCCCAGATCAGCAGTGGGCCGTAGCAAGCTCACGCGTCAGGTTGCGTCATATTTTCTTCAGAATTTTTTTGTTTTTTAAGTGTTTCTGTGGCTTTTTTGTTGTGTAGTGTGTGTTTTAAACATTTTACTTTTGGATTTTATATATTTCAGCGAGTTTTTGTAGATTCCACCCCACGCAATTATACCGTATCTTATTAGAGATTCTACTAAAGTCTTATATATGGAGAGTATTAGTTTTCTGCCAATAATTTCCCTTAAAATATAGAATTTATGAATTAATTTTCTAACATTTAAGATGTTTATCAAAGTAATTCCTAAATATTTTGTTGAGGTTACCTCACAGATAACTTCGTAAAGATTTTCAATTTTTATGTTGCTAAAATTGGAACGATTGGAAGAAGAGAGAATGCTACGTAATTAATTTTGGAAGTATTCAAGGTTAATTTAAAGAAATCCAGCCAGATCTTAATTTTTTTCATACCATCCATAGCTGACTCGTTCACTTGAGTCCAAGTTTCACCCTTGAATACCACAACTGTGTCGTCTGCATACGATTTGACTATTCCGTTATTAATACTTATTAGCTAAGGAATTTACATCTTAACCTAGTATAAAACAAAGTCGCTGTCGCTGTCTGTCCGTCCCTACCTATATATGCTTAAATCTTTAAAACTACGCAACGGATTTTGAAGCGTTTTTTTTAAATAGATAGAGTGATTCAAGAGGAAGGTTATTATGTATAACTAGCGACCCGCCCCGGCTTCGCACGGGTGCAATTTCAGAAAGTGGCATGCCGGATACTAATATATCGGGTTTGTTCGGGTTTGTATTTATACCAGCGGGTTGCAACGCATGCCGGATACACGCTAGTAGGTAATAAATAAAATTGGTCATAAGACCCTGAGGTATTCCAATTTTTACGGTTAGCGTTACTGTGTATATTATCGATTTTCACTACTTGTTGGGTAGCTTTCAAAGACATTTAACACAAATACAAAATTATGTTGTTTCCCTTTATTTTTATAATGTTTTCAAATACTTATTTTGGTAGGTACGGGTCTGCCAATATTTTATTTTATAAAAATAATAAAATCAACTCAACAATTCAACTTTATAATTATGACTTAATTTGTTTAAACAATCAGGCAATAAGTTATGTTTAATTTTATGTATAATGAATTAAATTAAAGATACAATGAACAATTAAATTTCTGGCATTTAACCAATCTAATTTTTTTAACGTAAAATTTATTTTTGTATATTTGTTACAAATTAAAATTATCCGCATTGTAAAATTTGTAATTTATCAAATATTTCCCAACTAGCAAAATACCGTGCGAGCAAAAATTATTTGCATCAAAGAGGGCCTTGCATCTAAGGACGTAATACTTAGCCGTAGAGCTTAATACCTGTTGGGTGTCAGTAACTACCTGAATTAATAATCAATCAGTTATTCCGTCACCTTTGACAGTCGTTACAAGTAATTTGATTCATCGCTAATTTTTCCAATTTCTTGAACAATTCACACATTGGGCTTTACGGAACAGCACAAAACATTCATGGTTGAAGCGTATTTTCAAAACGGGGTTAGAGTAAATGGTGAGTGCAATACAATCCGGGTTTGTGCATGGACGATTTTCACGAACATTTTCCTAACGTTGCTTTTATTGTTGGGGATTTTTATCATTGCCTGAAAAGCACCGTGGCTGTGTTTAAGGAAACAGGTTCTATACAACACAAAAAAGGAGCAGGAAGACCATCTGTAAGAACAGAAGAACTTGTTGCAAACGTTTCGAAAATATGAAGAGACGTGTGAATTTATGCTTGGTGGCCAATTTCAGCAATTTATGTAATTATTTTTCTTTTTTTTTTGTATATTCTTACTTTGTTAATTTTGTAAACAACAAAAATAAATTTGTATTTGTCTACTTATTTTATTACTCATTAGTTTGGCATATCATGTCATAATATGAATTTGACAAAATTTTAACCTAGATTTGGTTAGATATATCGTCCCCATATCATTGTGATCTAAACTAAGCCCTACGTTTTTTAATACAAGCCCTCTTTAATGCAAATAATTTTTTCTCGCACGGTATAAAATAGAAGAACAATAAAGAAAGTGTGCTAACATAATAGTCTTGAATACGTTATTTCATACAACAAACTTAAATTATAACTGATCCTTTTAAAATAACCTATTTTTCCTTCAATCCTCGATAAGAATATGATACTTCAAATACTCAAAGAACTTTAGTTTTGAAACAATAATTATCCCTAAATATTGAAAACTGTTTGCTAAATCCAATTTTTCACCATCAATCCAAACATTTATATTTTGACAATTTATATTATTACCCATAACCATACATTTAGTGTTATATTTATCTCAGAATTTATACCATTAAAAATATTTGAAACACTAATATAAATTAAGGTCTCATCAACAAACATTTGTAATTTATACATTTTTTAAACTGCAGGCATATTGTTAATGTATAAAATAAATAATATTGGACCTAGTATACTTCTTAGAGGAACACCTAGTAGTGCGGGCGCTGGATGGAGTTGAGTGTGCAAAATATGAGGACCGCATTCTGTGCATGGTTTTGTACTCAGAAAAGCTTGCAGATTATGATTCTGGATGTTGCCAGGGGTATTATTGGTCCATTTATTTTTTACACTCCATCCCCTTAGATATCAAGTAAATAGACTGACCAAATGCTTTGGAACCATTTTAATGATTGTTTTAGTGACAATATCCAATTGTTTCTTATATTAAAGATTGTGATTGTGATTAATGATAGCTAGTCAATTGAAAAAAAATACAAAAAGTTGAAAATAAAAACAAGAATTGTTGATAAAAAAATTATTTAATGCAAATTTGAACATAAGTAAAAAAAAACAAAGAATCAATCTTATTTATTTTAACACTCATTTTTGATACATTTGCACAACGAAATACAATCTAGTTGTACTTTTTTGCAAAAGCAAGCCTTCGTTTGACAATTTGATGTGCAGTTACAGGACTGCATCCACAATTCTGGTAATGGGCGCTTCATCAGTTGTCATGGGAACAATTTACCATTTTTTTTTCATACCCTAATAAAGCGTAATCAATAGGCCGTAGTAGTGTTTGGTCAGCATTTATCCATATATATGTTTGTGCTGAAGCTCTAAACAAAAAATGTAAATGTATAGCATCTGATGTGCAAATTACTTTTAATAAATTTAAGCCGAAGCCGATATTTTGAAAACTTAATTTATACCGAAGTTCATCAGCAATTAATTTTTTTTTGGAGAAAAGATAGGCGCAAATGGTTTCCAATTCTTTTAACTGTTCGATACTTAGGTATGGGTTTCCTAAATGCCTTAGAGTTTTTTGTACAAAACCCAACGATACAGCTTTTAAAGCATTTTTTTTCGATCCCAATCTGCTGGTCGACTCGCAACCGCTTAGAGAGTGTAATGCTGGCAAAATACGATAAATATTTTCTCCAAGGGATTGAGCAACCAAATAACATTCTGAAATGTATTTCTTCTTATAAGAAGCGTCGAACCATACACCTAAACAACCTAGACGTGCTAGCTTATTCCAGAAAAAAATTCCCAGAATGAAAACATCTGTATCAGTGCCAAGGATAATGATATGGGCAGATTGGATACTTATACTGCATGAAATATGTGACAAAACATCCTTGAATCGGCTTTTAAATGGTTCGAATTTAAGTCAGGTACTTTAAAAAATGAAGAACCTTGTAATTTAAAACATTTTGTTGGATCATCAAATCCTCCACATATATAACTCACAATCTTCTTTTACTTGTGCATATCTAGGAGCAGCAGTACAGAGAAGTCGAACGATCTGTAACTTATTTTCTTTGCTTGAAAAGAAATTTTTACAATTAGCTGGAATTTTTGTGTGAGCATGTAACTTGTCATACAAGTTCGATGCCATGATGAACAATTATGAGCAGTAAAGTCTGTACTATGATTTATTTTCTCACTAATGTTATCTTTTCTCCGATCGGCGGCGCTTGGAATATTTATAAACGTTTTATCAAAAAACAAACACGATATTTCGTTTAGTCTTCGCCTCTTTACATTACTTGTAGCGACATTGTCCACGTTTTTGTTTAAATAAAACACGTAACTACAGGAAAACTTAAATAATATTACGTGAAAACTAAAAAATTTACCGATACGCACTAAGAATTAATTTCTACTGACTATTCCGGGCGAGGGAGCGGGGAAAAACGAAAGGGACCAACACAGCTCCTGGCAACATGTTTTTTCTTTTGATTGGTGTCTCAGGTGAAAGAATTTAAGCATAGTTGCCGGTCCTCACATTTTGCATACTCAACTACCTCTGGCGCCTGCACAATAGGTATATTATTAATTTTTTTTTATTTGAAAACGTTTTTGATATCTTTGTTTTTGTGACCTATTACTTAAATAATTTTTAAACCAGTAAAATGTATACGAATTGAACTAATTTTTTAACCATGGTACTTAAATAAAATGATTTATCATGTTATTTGAAATACCCCAACAATAGAATCCATAATTTTTTATTTTTACCTAATCTGTATTATAATAACAAAATCAATTAAAATTAACCTCTTTTTTATCGACTTTGACATTCTATCAAAATTTATTTATACTGTCAAATTATTTAAGTGTTTTTTTGTCCATTTCATTTTCCATCATGGAACATAAGAATGCTCTTGCAAATTCATCAAATTCGTGTAAAAGAGTTCACTACGCTGATACTAAAGATACGGACCAAGAGGATATCATAACAGAAGGTTGGTAGTAGTAATGTTTAAAAACACTTTTAGCAAGACAATATTAATTATTTTTTAAAGTTAGATAATTATCTATTATGTGAACGCCAAAATTGATGATTTTTTCAGGAATGATCAATTGTGGAGAGTAGATTTAGAATCTGTAAACGACTTTCGGCGGTAACGCTTAGTTTTTGAGATAATGCTGTTTTCTTTAGGACTTATGTCGTCACAACAGAATTATCCAGTTTTCCTTTTTTATTACAACTTATAATTTTTTTTATGGGCCCCAACAACCAACAGCCACAAAGTTTGGGTTAAGTTCACCCAATTATATACAGGGTGTTCTACCGGGAACTGCTTCGATCTATATGAAAAACTATATACAATGCGTTTTTTTTTACGCGGGCCTTAGGGATTTACATGGTAAATCCTTAAGCCTATGTTAGGCACATTTATATTAAACAAATAATATTACAACTTGGGAATAGATAAAATATGAGATGGGAGGAAGAAGTTAACATACAATCTGTACAAAATAGCTCCAAGAGATACCCAAAAAAGCCCTTTTTCTACGATCGTTCAAAACATGTCATTTTGTGTATGAATTTCTAATGACAAAAATAGGTCTTTATTGCATGCATACTATGCAATAAAGTACTTTTTGCCCTAGTGCAATAAAGTAAATTACCTAGGAAACGAACAATTTGTTTATAGTATGTGTATATTGTGTGTTGAGTGTTGCACACCGTCGATGCTCTATAGAAATAGAATTCACGTTGACAGGGCGCCATAATTTTATTATGTTGAAGTCAAAGGTATCTGTGATCCATTGTCAAATTTGAATTACAACTTTTGCACTCAAAGGAGAGGTAATACAGAGCGATTTTAAACTTTTTTGTTAAATAAAAAAACGATCGTAGAAAAAATAGTGTATGTAACTTGTGCGAAAAGTGTGTTTATTGCACATGGCATATAGAAACATTTCTATATTTTATCAAAAAAATTAATAAAAGTGCGCCAAAATATGCGCAGTAATTTAAAATAACACTTGTCAAAATCTTTTAAGAAAAGCCGAAAAAGAAAGGTTACGTTTTATTGAAATTGGCATTCGGAGGTTATATTTGCTATTTCCTAAATTAGGCAATCCAACGATGTGTCAAAAATGACAGTGGTTGGCAAATAGTGCTTTATAATTGGTGCAAGTGGCTTAATGCTTTTTGCCCTTAGGGATGTTCCGATACGCTGAAAGTATCGATCTTTTGTATCGATCCAGATCGATACAAATATATATAGGTATATAGTATATGTAATACTGGCATTCTGTATACCAAGAAAGGATAGCCAAAGCTTTGTGTGCGCGCGGATTGAGGGAGAAAAGCAGCAAATGCAGCACGAACGACGCGTGGGTTTTGGAATTTTGGGATCTATCGATACTATCTGAACGATACTGAGTAAAATATTTCGATACTCATTATATATCGAATAAAAAATATCGATACAAAATATCGGAAGGTAAAATATCGATATTCAAAAATATCGTATCGTATGGCGCATCCCTAGTTGCCCTCCACTGTCATTTAAAGTCACGTGGTTTGGATCCCCTAATTACTTTATTTTTATTTACCGAAAGCTGGGTTAGATATTTGACATTGACATTTAACAATGCGTCAATGGTAGTGTTGCCGCGAGACGAGATAAAATGGGTTTCTAGTCTCGTCTCGCTTCTCTCGTAATTTAAACCAATTATAGTAAAAACCAAGCAAAACTTTAACGCGGTTAGGTTAGATTCTATCATATTTGACATAAATTGTGTGCAATATATGTCAAATATGACAGAACCTAACCTAAATGCGTTAAAACTTTGCTTGGTATTTACTACAGGGTGGCCCATTAGTGACGAAGCTTATTAACTGTATAGTGAAAGAACAATGAGTGACAATGACATAATAATGTTAAAAAAAAGCTTACCCGATATTTTTCGCTATACAATTCTCCTAAAATAAGTTATGAAATTCCTTGATATTTATTAAATATGTCAATTATTACCTGTAGAATATCAAGTCGATACTGATTTTCTTTAAATTTTGTACCTTAAGGTGGGAGTATCAACATGCTTGCCAACCTATAACCTATTTCGCGTAGATTTATTTATGTTTTCTAGCTTTTATATAAAATTTAAAGAAAATCAGTATCGACTTGATATTCTATAGGTAATAATTGACATATTTAATTAATATCAAGGAATTTCATAACTTATTTTAGGAGAATTGTATAGCGAAAAATATCGGGTAAGATTTTTTTTAACATTATTATGTCATTGTCACTCATTGTTCTTTCACTATACAATTCTCCCAAAATTAGCAATGAAATAAATTGATATTTTTGTAATATATCGGATACTACCTAAATAATGTACCGACGATATTGATTTTCTTTAAATGTTAGTTATTAAAATAATAAACTCAAAAAATCAACGCGAAATAGGTTATAGGTTGGCAATAGATGGAATGACGTTGAGAATTCAACCTTAAGAGGTGCCTCTGTCTATACAGGGTTCTCCAAAACACTAGCATGGTAAGAAATTTCCATTTCCAAGATATTGACTTTTAAAAAATGTAATTTTTGGGTCTCGACAGATCTAACAGTACGTCTTAGAGCAAAACGGCTCACATGTCCCTATCTTCAATTTTTATTATCTTCCCAAAAAAATCACCTTCCGGTTAAACCGGAAGAACTATATTTCCTGCTTTCGAGTTACATCCGGTTTAGCCGAAAGTTTGATTGATTTGGGAAGATGGTGAAAATGCGCCGTTTTGCTCTAAGATGTACTGTTAGAAAGCTATAGGCTGTCGGCACTCAAAAATATAATTTTTTAAAAGTCAATATCTTGGAAACTATTAACTATAGACTAATAATGCATTTAATAAAAGTAATTATAAATTTATGTAGAATCAGCGAATTTAAAAAATATTTTTTTTGGGACACCCTGTCTATTATGAGATTTTTAAAATCTTCTTAAATTCCTCTTATCAAAAACATATAATGTCCATATTTGGACCGACGGTTTTCGAGTTATTTGACTGCAAATAGTTTTATCCAGCGATAAAACGTCATAATAATATGTTACTCTGAATGGCCAGGCACGGCTAACTAGATGAAACTATTTGCAGTTAAATAACTCGAAAACCGCTGGTCCAAATATAGACATTATGTATATTTTTGCAAAGAGGAATTTAAGAAGATTCAAAAAAGTAACGTTTTTTGCTCGAGAGAGATCGAGAGAGACGAGAATTTCTCGACGAGGTACTTCTCTCGTCTCGTCTCGGATCTTTATTCGAGAGAAAATATCTCTCTCATCTCGTCGAGAGAGGGCCAGACGAGACGAGGGACGAGAATCTCTCGTCTCGGCGGCAACTAGTCAATGGTCTTTAGTGCGCATGATTTCTTGCAAAAATTGCATCCAAATTTGTTACTGTGTTATACACATTAAAATTCCCTGTAATTTTGTACATATTTTTGTTATCAATTTTTACTAATAAAATTTATTATAAATTTTACCACATAATTTGTGGTAAAATTACGTCTGTGTAAAACGGCACTTAGTATCGTTTTACACAGTAGCAAATTTGACGAGAAATTTAAGCATAAATTTGTTTACAACTAATTTTTAACGTGTAATACACACTTACAAATTTTATTAGAAAAATATTATATTTTACGGAAATATAGAAACATTTCTATATTTTATCAAAAAAATTTAAAATAACACTTGTCAAAATATTTTAAGAAAAGCCGAAAAAGAAAGGTTACGTTTGATTGAAATTGGCATTCGGAGGTTATATTCGCTATTTCCTAAATTACTTTATTTTTATTTACCGAAAAGCTGGGTTAGATATAATTTGACATTGGCATTTAACAATGCGTCACTGGTCTTTAGTGCGCATGATTTCTTGCAAAAATTGCATCCAAATTTGTTACTGTGTCATACACATTAAAATTCCCTGTAATTTTGCACATATTTTTGTTATCAATTTTTACTAATAAAATTTATTATAAATTTTACCACATAATTTGTGGTAAAATTACGTCTGTGTAAAACGGCACTTAGTATCGTTTTACACAGTAGCAAATTTGACGAGAAATTTAAGCATAAATTTGTTTACAACTAATTTTTAACGTGTAATACACACTTACAAATTTTATTAGAAAAATATTATATTTTACGGAAATATAGAAACATTTCTATATTTTATCAAAAAATTTTAAAATAACACTTGTCAAAATATTTTAAGAAAAGCCGAAAAAGAAAGGTTACGTTTGATTGAAATTGGCATTCGGAGGTTATATTTGCTATTTCCTAAATTACTTTATTTTTATTTACCGAAAAGCTGGATTAGATATAATTTGACATTGGCATTTAACAATGCGTCACTGGTCTTTAGTGCGCATGATTTCTTGCAAAAATTGCATCCAAATTTGTTACTGTGTCATACATATGGAGGGCTTTAGGAAGGAGTCCGATCGAAAATGGCTGTTTTTTAAATTTACGTCCCTGTTTAGTAGTTAGTTCGCTGTTTCCCGGTCGCGGCGCAGTGATCGTCAAGTGTTTGACTTTTTACAGGTTTTGATAGACGTCAGCGGTATTTTTATCCAATAATTAATAAAATAAGCTTTATTAGATATAGTATATACATATCTCAGCCTGTAGAGGGTTTTAGTTAACCAAATTCAATAAAACAGTTGATTATCCCATAAGAACCCATGCATTTTACAGATTTAAAGGAACACATGCGCCTCTGACGGCCATTTTTAAAGCTGCTTTACCGATCCAAAACTTTGCCCGAAACCAATGTATTGCGATCGGACTCCTAACCTAAAGCCCTCCATAGTCATACACATTAAAACTCCATGTAATTTTGTACTTATTTTTGTTATAAATTTTTACTAATAAAATTTATCATACATTTTAGCACAAAATTTGTGTTAAAATTACGTCTGTGTAAAACGGCACTTAGATAAAAGGCAGTTGAAGTACAACCAATACGTAAAAGCAAATTTACGCACGTTAGTTGAGGAGTTAACGTGACGAACCGGTGGCAAGACCAAGAATTTTAGTTGAAGTGCTTATTTTCTGTGTCCGTTAACGTAACCTACAAAAAATGCAAATTTGACATTTGTCATATGTTAATTTTTTACCTTTATTTTTCTGTTGATTTTTTAAAAGTTAAGAAAATTGCATAAAGAAGGGAGAAAAGCAAAAAGGAGAGTATGGAATTTAAATCTTCTAAAAATACAAAACAAAATACAAATAATATGGAACATACTATCGATAACAAAGTTAAATCTATACTTAGAGAGAAAAAAAAATTCAAAAGTATATCTGATGAACTAAAAGCACAATAGAATCACAAAACTTAAGATAATAAAAATACTTTTTAATTTTAACTGAAAAGCAAATAACTCCGATTGTTGATAAATTTAGATTTTTTTGATTACTGTAAAATTATTTGGGATTTGTTTGTTTAGTTTGTTATATTTTGTGGTTAGAAAAAGTTATTCATTTAGAACCACAGAAAAAAGTTAGAACTGTTTGTCAAAAAATTACATTTCGGAAACAATCGGTTATATTCGGAGGTCCTTCGGGTAACGGAACGTTCATTTTTCACGTCCCGTAAGGCTGAATCCACATACATCCGTGATACGCATCCGTTGTGTACCACATGATTAATCTGAACCAATGAAATTTTAGTAAAACAACGCAAGATAACGTACGCCCGTTGAACTGCTTAAAACACGTACGTCAAAATTTAATTACTGCGCATGCGTAGCTGTCAATTTGCACGTATACGTTAACGTTCGTGACCGCACTTCAACTGCCTATTGAAAAATATTGACACGGCTGTCACTATTTTCCTTTTATGAAATTAGTTTTGTAATTTATCATGTCTTGCTACACCGTAAAACAACGAATTGAAATGGTTTCAAACTGCATAAGAGGAATGTCATATCGGGAAGTTACTGATAATTTTGCCGCTGTCTATCAAAACCGTCCCATTCCCAGCAAGTCTACCGTACGACGATTGCATGGAAATTCCATGACTTCTGGATGTCTTGATGATTCTCATAAAAAACGAAAAAGAAATTCATCTGTGGTAACAGAAGATTTCCGAATGGGCCTGTGCATGGCGATAAAAGAACAACGATCATCCAATTTGACACACCTTGCTGAACGCTTTGACAAATCTAGAAGCAGTTGGTACAAGGCATTGAAGAAAGACAAATACAAATCTTTTAAAATTCGAAACGTACAGGAACTTTTACCTCGTGATTATTTTGAACGGATGCAGTTTTGTGAATAATGGATGGAACGAATTAATAACAACCCAGGTATTGCGAATAACATACTGTTTACAGATGAAAGCTCCTATAATAATAATGGAAGTATGAACAAGCAGAATGTTAGAGTCTGGTCGCGAGAAAATCCCTACTTGGTGCATCAAACGCATACCCAGTGGCGACAAAATGTAAATGAATGGGCAGGTATTCTAGGAAATATGATTATTGGTCCATTTTTTATAGACGGTACGCTTACCAAAGAAAAATATATGGATCTTTTACATATGGAACTAGGTCCTGCGCTAGCCCACAGAAGGAAGGAAATTATAATTCAACATGATGGAGCTTCAGCTCATAGCGCAATAATTGTAACGGAATATCTAAATAATGTGTTTCCGGGCAGCTGGATAGGACGATTTGGACCTTTTAAATGGCCCGCTCGAAGCCCGGATATCACGCCTTTGGACTTCTTTTATTGGGGATACCTCACATCAAACATTTTTGATAACGTAAGAGGAAGACCAAATGATGTCGATGAGTTAAAAAACAGAATAATCGAGGCCTCAACGCAGCATCACAGCGCGACAGTTGTCGAATGTCAAAAAGCTATGATTGTTTGGGGGCTGTAAATCGAGGGCACTTCGAACAGTTTATATGAGTTTTAAGTTTATTGTTGTAGATGAGGTTTAGGAAAATTATTAAACTTTATTGAAATAAAAGTTCTGCTTTAGAATTAAGAAAATTAATACATTTTAAACCACTTAAGGTTGAATCCTCAACGTCATTCAATCTATTGCCAACCTATAACCTATTTCGCGTTGATTTTTTGAATTTAATATTTTAATAACTAACATTTAAAGAAAATCAATATCGTCGGTAAATTATTTAGATAGTATCTGATATATAATAAAAATATCAATTTATTTGATTGCTAATTTTGGGATAACTGTATAGTGAAAGAACAATGAGTGACAATGACATAATAATGTTAAAAAAAAGCTTACCCGATATTTTTCGCTATACAATTCTCCTAAAATAAGTTATGAAATTCCTTGATATTTATTAAATATGTCAATTATTACCTGTAGAATATCAAGTCGATACTGATTTTCTTTAAATTTTGTACCTTAAGGTGGGAGTATCAACATGCTTGCCAACCTATAACCTATTTCGCGTAGATTTATTTATGTTTTCTAGCTTTTATACAAAATTTAAAGAAAATCAGTATCGACTTGATATTCTATAGGTAATAATTGACATATTTAATAAATATCAAGGAATTTCATAACTTATTTTAGGAGAATTGTATCGCGAAAAATATCGGGTAAGATTTTTTTTAACATTATTATGTCATTGTCACTCATTGTTCTTTCACTATACAATTCTCCCAAAATTAGCAATGAAATAAATTGATATTTTTGTAATATATCAGATACTACCTAAATAATGTACCGACGATATTGATTTTCTTTAAATGTTAGTTATTAAAATAATAAACTCAAAAAATCAACGCGAAATAGGTTATAGGTTGGCAATAGATTGAATGACGTTGAGAATTCAACCTTAAGATAAAACATATTTAATACTAACTAAATAATCATCAACATTGTATAAGTTCGGTACAACTTGCAAAATATTATAAAAATGTCACATACCAGCTTATGTCAAATATACCTGGGTAAACTTAATATACAGGGCTGGGCAAAACAGCGTGATATTATAACTTAAAATGGTATTTCTCAATAAATTGCGTTAGTAAACATGGTCCTAAATTGGATATGAGACCACAAGAAATATTTGTGTAAAATTTCAACTCGTAGTTCTCCATAGAAATGTGCCTAACATAGACTTAAAAATTTACCATGTAAATCCTTATGGCCCGCGTTATAAAAAACACACTGTATACATATGACAGTATGCTAATATTGATGGGGGGCAACCCGGCTAAAATATTTTCAATATGGTAGCATTTCCGGTTATACCGGAAGTAGGTGTCAACTGTATAAAATTAATATGGATATGAACTTATTTCTCGACAAAATGGTGAAAGTGGACGACTGAACGCGAATATGTGACGCGGCTAAGCTGTCTGAAACCTGGCTATTACGGCTGACGGAACCAAGCGAAGCTGAGCTCAATCAAGAATCAAAAAATTAAATTCGCTCAAGTGACATCAGGTTTTAAAAGCGATAAAACTAATAAGTCTAATAATTACCGTCCAATAGATATCTGTTTTGCCTGTTCTGTCAAAAATTTTGGAAAAAATTATAAATATAAAATTAACGAATTTTTTAGAAAGAGAAAATTAAATTTTCGGTAATCAGTATGGGATCGCAAATCTAGATACTGAAGTTGCAGCTATGGATGTTAACATTCAATTAAATCTAGATACCTTAAAAAATGCGGCATTTTATCTCTAGACTTGTGTAAAGCCTTTGATACTGTAAACCATGATATATTATTCATTAAATTATTTGATATAGGCATAAGAGGAAACATTTATCGTTGGTTTGAAAGTTATATAAAAAAATAGAAAACAATGCGTTAAAATAGGAAGTAATATTAGTTTCTATCAAACAATAACATATGGAGCTCTGATATGGAGTACCACAAGGTTCCATTCTAGGATTCACATTATTTCTTATTTATATCAATTCTATTTCAAAAATTATATTATATGGACAAATTAAACTTTTTGGGTTTTATACATTGATCAAAATTTAAGCTTGAGAAAACACGTAGAACATATTATTTGAACTTACATTTTTCCGTTAATTGGGATATTCTTTAAAATTCGTTATTGTATATCTTTTATAGACTTCCGCACTTAGAACCGACAACAAATTTATATAAACCGAATAAATACCTAGATATAAATAATTTATATAATTTAAAAATTTGCATATTTATTCATTATTTACTTTTAAAACAAAAAATTTCTAACATAACGTTTACAAAAGTTCATGATCTTCCCAGACATGATACTAGACAAACTAATTTTTTACAAACTATTAAAATAAACAGCAACTACCCTTATTTAAATTTAATTTAAAAAAATATTTCCTAATGTAGATTTATTTCTTAATGAGTTAATGAAATGTTTATACAAAACGAATACTTTTTTTAACTGTATTTTTTTTATTATATGTAATATGTATACAGTAGAACTCCAATTATCCGAATTAATGGGGACCGGGACCCATTCGGATAATCAAATATTCGGATAATCGGATTTTTTTTAAAAAAATTGCCATTGGAGAGAATAAAAGCTACGTTTTGATATTGCACTATTTTTTTATTGAATTATGTACTAAATGAAATTTTCACATGTTTTAAATAGTATAAATAAAATGTACTTATGTACAAGTTTAGAAATAAAAATCATTGTTTTTTAAACATCTCCGTCAATGTAAGCTGTTTTGCGGTCTTCAACCGTTTTCGGGCAGCCAGGTCACGCATTCGCTTGACGGTGAGCAGTTGTTTGTGATTCGGATAATCGGCGATTCGGATAGTCGGAGTTCGGATAATTGGAGTTCTACTGTATATATATACCTATTAAGTAAGAGTAATAATTGTTGTTTATTTTTACATACTTATTTATCCCTGTAATAAACTTGTAAAGTTGGTTGGGAGTAAAAAAAAATACGTTGGACTAATCCAGCAACTACCTGCCTTCAATTCCATTCATTAAGAATTGCGAATAGCAAGTGATATTTGTTAAATAAAATGCATGCTGCCAGAGTACCGGATACGATTACAATAGAGATAATTTAAAAAATTCTGGTATTGACGTTTTTCAATTATTGAAATATAAACTTATTATGAGTATGAGGGAAATAATTACGGCATACGCTTTTATTAAAGTAGTTGCTAGAGCTATTAAACTTGCCAAATTACGGTATTCTTTTAGACGATATTGCAAGGTAAAATATCGATAAATATGTAAATCTGGCAATGCCGCAATGAAATGAAAGAAATGGACGTATTCGGGTAAAAATGTAAATAAGGGGTCTCTATTTTGACAGGTCTTTGGTTATGACAGTTTCTAAAGTGCCTATCAAAGTGTTCTTGTCATATTGAGTATAAGCCATTGTCAAATAGTGAAATAAGTAATTATTTATTTTTAGGAGATAATTGTTCAGCTGTTTCCGACGCTTCCAAATCGTCAGCGAGATATACAGGTGACATAAATAGTGAAATTTCTGTCGGCACAAGCATTTTAGATGCCGATGATCAAGATGTAAGAATCCTGAAAAAAAGAATTGAAAATTACGAATACAAGATGAAATATTTGGAAAATGAAAACAAGGAGATACACGCGAGGTACGTACTTATATTAGTTAATTATTTAACCAGTATGGTTTTCGCAGATCTAAGGATACAGAAATAGCTGTAGGAGATATCATAACAAATATTCAAGCTAATGTCGACAGCAGTAAAAAAATGCTGTTTACTTTCCTTAGATCTGCGTAAGGCTTTTGACACCGTAAGCTATGATATTATTTTATTAAGAAAATTATACAGAAATACATAAGAACTACGTCAAAGTTATTTAAGCTATCGTAAACAATTTGTTCAAATTGGGAAAAAGTTCGGAAAAAGAAATAATATGTGGAGTTCCACAAGGATCAATATTAGGTCCGTTATTATTCTTAATTTACATTAATTCCGTTTCCAAATTGAACTTAAAGGGCAATATAGAGCTATTTGCAGATGATACAACAATTATTCATTTTGCAGAAATGTATTTTGATATTAATAATGATTTCAAAAATACTTCTTTCTTGGCTTCAATCAAATAAACTTACGTTAATTTTTACAAAATATTCTTTTATGTTTATAACTTAAAATAAATGTAATCATTAACCCCTTAACAGTTAATAATGAAAATATTCAATATTCAAAAACGACAAAATTTTTAGGATTAGTTTAAGACGAAAATTTAAATTAGGATGCATGCTGATCTGCTTGTTTATCAAACTTAAAACCATTACAAAAATTGCAAAACAAAGTTATTAAAGGTATACACAAATTACCACATTGAGAACCAACTGTTAATTTATATAGACCGAAAGGGTATCTACACGTTCAAAACATTTATAAATTAAAAATTTGTATTCTAATTCACTCTATTATTTAAAAAAAATCAAACATAATACTTCAGGAGAATAAGACATTACATGAATATAACACCAGACGTTGTATAAATTATTATCAAACTATACTAGTAAAAAGTAATTTCGGAAAAAAATCGCTTTTATATGACGGAATAATAAAATATAACAATCTTCCAAAAAATATCAGAAAAATTAAAAAATTGGCAATTAAGCAATTAAATTATTTATACTATTTTTTTGAAATTGATTTTGTTAATGAATTAAATTGGATTAACTTCCATTTTTTTTATTGTTATTTTTTTTTCACCTCACCTCCCGTATTCTATAGCTTACTTAGTAATATCAAATATAATTTTGATATTTTGCAGACCTTACCCCTATCTTGGGGCGCATTTCAGGAAAATATTTTTTTTCATACAGGGTGTTCCAAAAAGTGTGACGTCATAAGGATGTATTTTTTTCGATTACACGCCATATATTTTCTTACTTATTTGAGTGCCTCCTTTAATTACCTACATACCCCTAAAATTTTATTAAAATCGATTTAGTATTATAGGTGAAAAAAAATAAAAACTAAAAAATATCAGTTTTGCACCACTGGTTTTAAAAATTAAAATTATACAAAGATACTTATTAAATAAAGTCCAACAGTCTTGTTAACCTAGTTTGACTAATACGAATTGTACAGGGTGTCCAAAGTTTAGTGTCAAACTTTGCAAACTTTAAAGCAATTTATTTTTCTTATTTCAAATAGGAACCCCTGTATATTTTATGTAATTTGATGTAGAATTAAAAATCAAACATTTGTCCTAATTACAACCCTGTCGCAATTTCTAACGCATTAAGACTTATTTGCAGAAAACTAATTTTATAAACTATTTCAACAGTCATTATTATGAATAAATATCGAAGGTGGCTTTAAAAAACAATTGATTGGTATTAAAGTTAATTAAAGTAACAAGAGATTATTTTGACTTTAGTAATCTAAAAGTTTCGAATGTTGTTAAACTGTAAGTAATTATTTAAGCTGTTATAAGTAATTTATATTGTTTTTTGTAATGGACTAAAACCAAGAAGAGCTCATAGATATGATTTTTATATTAGGAGCATGCGAAAAGAACTCTTTTTTTGGCAAGCCGAGTTTATGCACAGCCTTATCCGGAGCAACGACATCCAGACAAAAGAAACCTGTAAAACATATTAGAGAGGTTTGTACAAACGGGAAATGTAAACTACCCAAAACCAGTGAGAAATAACCCGGTTCGAACTAAAGAAAATCAATGTGCTATTATCTGTTATAGAAAATCCTTCAGTAAGTCAGCCAGCAGTCGCTGATGCCGTAGATATAAACAAAAGAACAGTTCAACGAATTTTAAAGGATAACCATATCCAAGATTTTCATTTCCAGTTAATAATAACTAACAATTTAAAAATATTTGAAACTTTTAGATTACTAAAGTCAAAATAGTCTCTCTAATAAGTCTCTCTGAAGTCTAAACTTCAATACCAATAAATTGTTTTTCAATGCCATCTTCTATATTTAGTCATAATAATGACTGTTGGAATAATAGTCGATAAAATGAGTTTTCTGCAAATAAGTCTTAATGCGTTAGAAATTGCGATAGGGTTGTAATTAGGACAAATGTTTGATTTTTAATTCTGCATCGAATGACATAAAAATATACAGGGGTTACTATTTGAAATAAGAAAAATAAATTGCTTTCAAGTTTGCAAAGTTTGACACTAAACTTTGGACACCCTGTACAATTCGTTTTAGTGAAACTTGGTTAACGAGACTGTTAGACTTTATTTAATAAGTATCTTTGTATAATTTTATTAACGAGGCATTATTTTTATTTTTTATTAATTTTTAAAACCAGTTGTGCAAAACTGATATTTTTTAGTTTTTATTTTTTTTTCGCCTATAATAATGAATTGATTTTAATAAAATTTTAGGGGTATGTAGGTAATTATAGGAGGCACCCTAATAAGTAAGAAAATATATGGCGTGTAATCTAAAAAAAACATCCTTATGACGTCACACTTTTTTGGAACACCTTGTATGAAAAAAAAATATTTTCCTGAAATGCGCCCCAAGATACAGGTAAGGTCTGCAAAATATCAAAATCCTAACTGAATTAATAAGTGAGCTATAGAAGACGGGAGGTGAGGTGAAGGACCCTGTAGACTAGACAGTTTTTGAAAAAATCTCCGAAACTGCTAACGTAATTAAATCTACATCTAGTTTAGATTAAGGAGTAAACACTTTTCTTTTCAAGGAACCGAATATGTTGTTCCAGGATCGGTCCGTTAACGCGTAATTGATGAAACTGTGCGCAAAAAGTCTCAACTTACACTGAAACGTAGATTAACGAGATCGTAAAGACTATCAACATTGTTAAACGCTCACCTGTAAAATCTGTGACGATGCCCCATGCACATATTGAGGAGTTTAGTTTTTCGGCGACGATACTACTTTTTCTTATCATAAACTAATTTAATATTTTCAGCTTAACAAACGAACGTGTGAGAGCCTCCAAGCTAGAAAAAAAACTTCAGTTCGTCAAAGATAACCAAGAAGTTTTTATGAGACTTAAGGAAGCGTACATCAACATGAAATACAATGAAGCTGCCGGAAGAAAAATGATCGAGATAAGAGAAAAAGCGATTCAAACCTGGGATGGAATTGTTTGCAGCTCTTGCTCAGAAAGTGAAGAATTGAGGAGACAGATTAATGTTATGATAGAGAAGTACAAGGAGTTGTTTGTAGTCTCGCCGTAAGTTTAAACTATTTTTAAGTTTCTTAATTTTATTCTATACTGCTGTGTTTATAATCTACCAGTAGCGGCAGTCCATAAATTAAAAAAGACAAATGGTGAATTTTCTCGCTTATTATAACAAAGTTATAGAAAAAATAACTTAAGAAAGTTTAACACCCTGTATAAGTGATAGAAGGAAAAATAACTGCTAATATTTATTTCCCAAATGTTTTATTAAAAAAATGTCACACCTGTAATTTAAATTAAAAAATTAATAATATTTCTTCACTATCTTTCGATAATCATATACCTAATTAAATATACTAACACGATTAAATTTTTAGGTTAGTTGAAAAAAACATATTAAATATTTAAGAAGTTACATCTCACCAATAATTGGCATTTCGTTTAAGGTGGGAGTATCAACATGCTTGCCAACCTATAACCTATTTTACGCAGATTTTATAATTTTTTCTAGCTTTTACACAAAATTTAAATAAAATCAATATCCACTGCATATTCTAGGTATAGGTAATAATTGACATATTAAATAAATATCAAGGAATTCCATAAATTTAATTATTTTAGAAGAATTGTGTAACGAAAAATATTGAGTAAGATTCTATTAAATATTATTATGTCATTGTTCTTTTACCATACAATTCTCCCAAAATTAGTAATGAAATAAATTGATACTTTTGTAATATATCAGATATTACCTAAATAATAGGACGACGATATTAATTTTATTTAAAAGTTAGTAAATAAAATAATAAACTAAAAAAAAACAACGTTACAGGTTGGCAATAGAATGAATGACATTGAGAATTCCACCTTAAAGCTAAGAATTAAATAGCATTAAAATATTTACAAAACATATTATTCTTTGGTTTATTCAAAAATAAAATATATAATTTCCAGCGAATTATGCTTAAACTTCCTTTTTTAGAACCAAATTTGTATGAACCAAACGGATATTTAAATTTAGAAAAGCATTATAAATTAAAACTATGCATTCTCATACACTCTATTATTATTAAAGAAAAACAATAGAATATAATATTTCATCCCACCAACATTATTCACAACACGAGATAAAACTATCATATTCTAACAGCTATGGTAAAGAGTACTTTTGGCCAAAGATCAATATTATACAGTATGTCTCTGTAAGTTTGCATCATATGGAAAACTTTTTTATTATTCATTTTACGAAAAAAAGTTATTCCTCATAAAAAGCTCTGCATGGTCTAAAACCTAAAATGCAACCATCAAATATCGAAATTTTCCAGTCATATACAAGGTTTGTCAAAAAATGTGAATTTTTCCCAAGAGTAAAGTACCTTTATTTTTGACATTATCAAAAATTGTTATTAAAAAAAGTTGATCAAAACTAAAAACCACGTCTAAATATGCAATAACACGCATTAAATTAATTAAATAATTAAAAAATTAAATAATTAATAATAAATTAATAAAATAATTTTTCAACATAAATGCGTATAATTGCATATTTAGACGTGGTTTTTAGTTCTGAACAACTTTTTTTAATAACAATTTTTGATAATGTCAAAAATAAAGGTACTTTACTCTTGGAAAAAATTTACATTCTTGGGAAAAATTCACATTTTTTGACAAACCTCGTATATGACTGGAAAATTTCGATATTTGATGGTTGCATTTTAGGTTTTAGACCATGCAGAGCTTTTTATAAAGAATAATCTTTTTCGTAAAATGAATAATAAAAAAGTTTTCCATATGATGCAAACTTACGGAGACATACTGTATAAAGGAATAACAATTTACAACAGTTTGCCGAAAAAAATGAAGACATCAAAATTATGGACTTTTAAAAAGCACTAAAAAATATTTAGGAAAAAATTAAATGTTATCTAGTTTATTATTGTTATTATTATTTATTATAAATGGTTATGCAGGGTTAGTTGAAATAAATGGAACGGCTTATTTTCTACCAAGGTTAAATTAATGAATTTTGGTACAGGTGGATAACTTAAAAAATTAAATTGAAAATTTACATTTGCGACGTTGCCAGATTTTTAGTTTTTTCTGTAACTCAAGGAATGTTTTTTTTCAAATGTAACACTACTCTTTACTTAATTAAATTCGATTCCTCCCATCAACATTATCATTTCCTGATATTATCATATTTTTATCTTAAATAGTTCTATGGGAAAAAGAGTTAATTAGTTACAACTTTAACTCTAAAATTAAAAAAAAAATCCAATCTATTTCCATTTAAAAACGTTTCAAATAATGTAAAAAGGAAGGTTGGTAGACATAATGTATCTAATAGTATCGATTTCATTTTCAAATTAATGTAGTGTACTATAATAATATGTAAGTAATTTTTACTAGCTATGTTATTGTTAGTAGTTGTTTGTTGTTATTATCGTTATCGATACTATTAGGTACATTATGTCTATATGTCAAATCGTTTAAAAAAAAGTTCTTAATGAAAAACTATAAGGTCGTATGTATATTGACGGTGGAAAGTTGAAAAAAATACGCAAAAAATTCTCTTGTCAAAATTTGACACCTGTCAATATGTCAGAATTTTAAAAAATTTGCAAACATCGTTCTTTTCTTATAATTCGGCATAAACGATCGGGTTTGTATGTATGATTGTTTGTAACCGACTTCTTTGAACCCGATTTTGACACACTTTAAACTGTCAGATTTAATTTAAATTTTGTAGACTTATCAAGAACCGCTGACAATACAATAATCTACTAATCTAGCTCAATCTACTAAAAAAAAATATTTTTTTAACAATAACTTAAACTAAAAAATGAATAATAAATATAGTTTAAAAAACTAAAAAACCCGCTTTAATAATGAATCAGACTAAAAAATAAATATAGTTTAAAATAATTCTTGAAATTCTTGATATAGGCAGAAAATAATAATGAACGATAAACATTAGTATGATTGTGAAAAAAGCGAGGGGTGCTCGATATACGAGAAATATAGCACAAAGCGCCCCACGCTTTTATCACAATAATAGTAATGTTTATCGTTCATTATTATTTTCTGCCTATATTAAGAAGTTCAAGAATTATTTTAAACTATATTTATTTTCCGCTTTTAAGTCTTATTAATTATTAAAGCGTGTTTTTTAGTTTTTTTAAACTATATTTATTTTAACGTAAAACTGTAGGTAATTGTACTCCAAACATGGCTATTTGCCCGATTTTGGATAAAACGAAGAAGTAACGAAATATTAATCAAAAAACAAAATGGCGACAGCGTCACTAGTGTTTGGTCTTAAGTATGGAGAACTATAGGGTAGGAGGCCGATCGACAATGGCAGCATTTTCAAATTCTGTCCCGGTTTTTTGGTTAGTTCGCTAGTTGGCCGATAGATGGCTCTCGCGTCCGAAGTGGGCTGATGTTGTCTTCTTCTTCGTTTTTAATATGGAAAACTAGATCCTCCATAGTTTTTAACTTTTACTTAAACCCTTTATTTTTCTGTGCTTTTATTTTTGACAATTGACATTTTATTTTTCGAAATAACAAATAACGTTTGAAGGCAAGACAAGACAAATAACGTTGTATTGTAATTAATTTCCATATTTATAATGAATAATGGTACAATTTATAAAAGTAGAGTTTGCTTTGTGTCGGGGTGTAAGACAGGATCTTCTTCGGAGATGAAACGCAGCCAAATAAGTCTCTTTCTAGCTCCAAAGGTAAAACATTCTAGCTAGAATGTTCCTGTATTTTAAAAACGAAGCATCGTTGGAACTTTATACAGGCCGATTTTACTAATAAGTATAACAAAGTAAGTGTAAATTCATATAAAAGTCCTTATTTGTTCCTTAAAGAACTAATTTAAATAAAAATAGTTATCGCGTCCATAAGAAACTGTTTATTTGATAGCCCACTTCGAACACAAGCGCCATCTTATGGCAACTCGTAAAGCTGAATTACCGATGCTAATTTGGGACCGAATCCAATGCATTGCGATCGGCCTCCTACCTCAAGTCCTCCATAGTCTTAAGTATGTTTATTTTAGGGGAGAAATGGAACATCTCATAAATACAGTAAAATATCTGAAAGATTTAATTGATAGAAGAGAAAAATCTTGGGCTGTAAATATGGAAAGGGAGCATGCGTTTGAGGTCAGTAAAATAAAGGTTAAAAACTATATCTGAGAAACCATTTGATTAAACCGATTGAATATATTTTTTCAAATTAAGTATATAAGGGTGGGCTAGTTCGCGAAAATAATACATATACATGTGTCCAAAAAGGTATGCAACATAATATGCGCAAGGCCATAAATTTGCCATTTTCGTGATTAATGTTTGCTGGATCTAAAGGTAAATGTCTATGGTAGGTCGGGATAAAAAATGCAAAACGCCTACTTCCTCTGCACTCCCAGCCTTGGCAAACCATAAGATAATTTTAAATTTTTGTTTTTGCGAATAAACCACTTTTTTCTCCTCCCTATATTGCAAACAACGCATTTTGACACTGTTTTGAAGGACGTAAGTAACAATTACCAAAAAAGTATCGATTGCCCTTGACGACGGATTGTAAGTCAATTTACCACCCTTGGGTGGTAATAATTTATGCCATATAAAAACAATGATTTATATAAATTGAGTAATATTAAGTGATATGAATATTAATAGTACAATTATGAACATTATTTACAAAATTTGGATAAATGTTTTCTCGTTTTTTCTCAATTTGTATGAAATGTTCTGACTCCATGATTTCTCCATCTCTAACCTTATCTGTTACTCTTGAAGTACTGCAGGAGACTTCTGGCTTCGTTATATTGTATAAAATTTTATTTGCAACTTTTTATTGTTCACGCTTTCCGCTACATAACTTTTCGCAATAGTTGCAGATTTCCATCCGTCATGTCGCTTGAGGGCTAAGACATCAACTCCAGTATTGGCTAATAAAGTGGCCGACATTCTTCTAAGGGAGTGTCCAGTATACTCCTTAAAGTTCTAAAAGTTCAGAAATTTAGCAATTTTACTTGGAATTGAAGAAATCGAGTTTTTCCCGACAGGCTGGTTTAAGCACTTTCCATTATACAGTGAGGACCTAAAGTCCGCAACTATATTTCCTGCTTTCGAGTTACATCCGGTTTAACCGGAAGTTGATTTTTTTCGGAAGATAATAAAAATTGGGACATGTAAGCCGTTTTGCTCTAAGACGTACTGTTAGAAGGTTATAAGCTGTCAAAGTTCAAAAATGTCACTTTTCGGGAGTCAATATCTCGGAAACTATGAAGTATAGACTAATAATGCATTTAATAAAAAATAATTATAATTTTATGTGGAATTTAAAAATGTAAAAATATTCAGGGTGTTCCATTTAAAAAAATATTCCAAAAGCGGACCCAGCTGTCCTCTTGACATTTAAAGCTGTCATTGGTATGTAAATAAGTGCAAGACTTGCTTAAATATTATCGTTCAAAATTTCATTAAAATATACCGAACGGTTTAGAAGTTAGAGGGGGGGGGGACGGACTTTACGTCCTCACTGTATGTATCAATGTAATTATTTTGAATAACAAACATTCTCATCGTCACTTTTAGTCACTATTAATAGACGTGCCATTCCATTTTTGGAATCAGGAATAGTAACAAATATGACTTCATGCCTTAATTCAACATTGTCCATTTTCATTGCACAGAGTTCACTAGAACGGCACCTTCATCATTAAATAAATATCATCGGGGGCTTCAAACAGAAATGTATTTCTTCCCTGTCAAACACATTAGATTTTTTGGGTTTATATCCGTCATTTTTTCTTCTTAAAAATGCTCGAAGTTTATGATACTTGGAAATATCTATGTTTTCCTCTATGAAAACGGTGGACTTCAGCATGGAATATTCACACCATAAGCTTGAAGGAGACTTTAATACAGCAGATTTTTCGCGAAAGTACGCCAAAAGCACAGTTTCTGAAACTGAACCATTTCTTGAAGTATTGATGCGTTGCTTCATACCTCTTACTCGATTTTTCTGGCAGCAGCGACAGACAAGCGATATTTGCTGATTCTTCTATACAGGGTCCTTAAGTACATCAAGAAAATCTAGGGTATAATTCCTGGCATCAATTTAAGTTGAAAAGTTCATATGGACTTATGCCCTAAAATGCTTACCCTCTAAGATACAGGGTGTTAAAATATTTTTAAAAAATAATTGTTTTTTTAAAATTTCAAAACTCCTTGAAGATACGGTATATATGATGAGTATATTTACTAGTCTCGAACGTTATTGCCAGCAAAATCATTCTCGACTAGTAAATGTTAAATTTTAGTTACATCCCTGTAGTATAAATAACTATAAATCACCAGCAGATATTTTACCGTTTGCTTACCGGAACATTACAGTCCGAACATACTTTTATGTATGTGCTGCTATATGGAAATGCAGCGAGAACCGAATGTGAATCGTGCTCAAACAAAAATAAGCACTTGGTAACGTTAAATCTTGATGGATCTCTTTTTAATCCACGCCAAAACCATTTTGTATTCACTTCTAAACATTAAATGTTCAGGCTTGCCCGTACGGTATCCTCACTCACTGTTTACAGGTTTTCTCCCAAATATGTTATTATTCTCCTATATTTTTATAAGTGTAATTTCAGAGCCATATAGCGACATTAAAAATGGAAAACGCTGGGCTAAAAGAACTATTAGAAAAACGAGATTTACATGTAAAAGAAGCAGCGCAAGGATTGGTGGGGGATGAAAAATTGGAAAAGGCGTTACTGGAGGAAAAGAAACTGGAGGAAATGCAGAAGTTTGTTGAAGGTGTTACCAAGGATATGGACAGACTTAAGAAAATTATCGTTAAATATGAAAAAAAATTTAGGTATTGTATGATATAAAACATGTTTTCTGTTGCAGTTAATATTGATAGCTAATTTTTCTTATAGGTTTTGTCAAAAAATAAAAAAAACAATATTATTCGCTATTGCTACATAAATTTTAATATACTAATAATGAGAGAAAATTGATAATTATGGATAACTTTTAAGTGCAAACAACATTTCCTAATAAAAAAATTTTACACAGTGAAAAATAAGGGCAATTTATTCTTGAGTGAATTTAACGTTTTCGCCTCTCCCTCGTATACGGCGCAATATTTACTAGTTTTGTCTATGCTCTTTTTTGTTTAGGGATATGCACCGCCAAAAAAATTTGGTAAATTTTGAAATAAAAAAAAATCCCCTTTGGTGCGTACTTTCTGCCGGTCACACAATGGTTTAAAAATTATTTAAGTAACAGGTCACAAAAAAGATATTAAAAACATATTCAGATAAAAAAATAAATAATATTGGAGTTCCTCAAGGAAGTAAACTAGGTCCAAAATTATTTATTTTATACATTATAATGATTTTAAAAATGTGTAAGTTACAAAAGTTTGCTGATGACACCTTAATTTACATTAATGTTTTAAATATTTGTGATGGCCTAAATACTTTAAAAAGTAGGTTATTTTAAAAGAATCCGTATTTGTTTTCTGTATTTAATAATATTATACTGATTACCACATTTTCTTTATTGTTCTTCTATTTTTATATTGTGCTAGGCTAGAGAGAAAAAATTTGATAAATTACAAATTTTACAAAATAAGGCATTATTTTAAATTGTGACAAAAATATATAAAAATAAATTTTATGTTAAAAAATTTAGATTGGTTGATTGTCAGAAATTGAATTTTTTATTAAGTATGTATCTTTATACATAAAATTAAAAATAATTTATTGCCTAATGAAAATTTTTTATTCTTTTAATCATGACCATTATAATTATAAAACAAGAATTAATCAACATTTTTATGTGGATAGAGTGTCTAAAACATTAGCCTATAAGTATATTTTTCATAAAGGTCCGATAGAATATAATAATTTGGGAAATTATATTAATGATGATTAAAACTATTTAAAAAAACTTTAGAATTACATTTAATTAAAAAACAAAATGATACGTAATATTTGATACAATCTGCAAAATGTTTAACTTTTCTGACTGTTTTTGTTAAGAGAAGGTGCGTTTTAAAATTTAAAAATAAATCTATTAAAATTTGTTAAAAAAATGTATTAAAAAATATTTAAGTGTAGCTTTTTGCTAAATAAAACTTGTTACTTACTACTACTAATAATAATAATAATAATAAGTTTATTTAAAATTTAATAATATAATAAATATGTTTATGTTGTCTTCTATAAACTTATTCTTCAATCCCCTGAAGCTGAGCTTGTTAGGGGCAAATCTTATTTTTTGTTTTAGTAGGTATGTAAAATCATAAATCATAAATATTCATTAAAAATCAAGTTTTAAAGTAAAAATGTTAATTTATAGTAAAAACGCAGTTTTTTTTACTTATTTATTATTAATAATTTTATTACCTATAATAAAATTATTAATTTATAAATTTTAAGTAAAAAATATTACTTATATAAATTATTTAGAATAATATTAATTAATTAAAGCATTTTTTAATTATTGTTGGTAAATAATCGTTTCAATAAAAACATAAACATTTGAAATTTTTTTGTCCTATGGACTTGGTTTTATGGTTATTAAATTTTTATGACGTGTATTATGATTATGGATTTTAAATTGTATAAGATTTTAATTTTTAAATATATATATTAAGATGTTATAAATGTAAAGTGGTCATATGGTCAACTTTTTTGTTTCTGAATATAATTCTTTTGAAGGATAAAGAAATAAAAAAATAAACTACTTAATACTAAAAACCGAATGAAAATTAAATTGTCGAGAAAACTTTAAAAATAATCGTTTGTAAGCCGCAAACTTGACTGGTTATGTATATATATATACTTATAATTATACAAAAATAAAGAGCCTATTTAACTAGCGTTTCAAATCAGAGATAACATAGGGTGTTACTATAAAAAAAAACGTTGGTCACCTTTTGAAGTACATTAACATTATTGTAGTATTATTGTGAAAAAAGCGAGGGGTGCTCGATATACGAAAAATATAGCACAAAGCGCCCCACGCTATTTCACAATAATACTAATGTTTATCGTTCAATATTATTTTCTTCCTATATTAAGAATTTTAAGAATTATTTTAAAATACACTCAGTTCCAAAAAAAGTGACGCACCTAATTTTTGTTGCAACTTTGAACCTTTGTCATTCCTAAACGAATGGGCCGATTTTTAATTTTTTTCCAATTATTGGTAGGTAATTCCTTTACCTATACTTTATAAATTGGTAGAAATTTCTTCAAAGCCCCCTGGATGATAGTAGAAAAACTCACGCCATGTTATCTTCTTAATTTTTGACTCACCCTGTGCGGTAATCAAGTAAATGTATAGAAAGCGCATACACTCTATATGAAAGTCGCTTCTTTTATAAGCATTTTGATTTTTTGGTCATTAATTTATTTCTAAATTTGTCTAAATTACAGGTTTTTTGCTGAAACCTTACGTTTATTCCACAAATATAATAATTCATTGTAGGATCACATTGCCAAAAAAAAAAAATTGTTGCCCTTGCCATAGCAATTAATCCATATTATGTGACCCTTTGTCGTTGTGACATTAAAAAAGTCAATGTCATAAAAGTTGTAGTGGCTTATATTACATAAAATGCCTCAAATAAGTTCAGAACAAGTAGCAGCATTAGTTACTTTAGTTACCAATAATGGGCGTAGTAAACGTTACGCCGCCGCTCGTGTAGTCCACAAGTACGCACAAACTGGAAGCACTGCTCAAAGGGTTGGTTCTAGTCGCCCTCGAAAAACTTTTCCAATAGCTGATCGCTTCTTGAGATTGAGGATATTACGTGATCGATCAAATACTGCGGTAAATGTTCAGCAAGATCTTTGCCAAATTCGGGATGTTACAATAAGAAAGCAAACGGTATGTCGACGTCTAAACAAAGTTAATTTAAAAGCTAGGAGACCTGCAATAGGTCCCAAATTATTGCCACAACATCGTGCTGCTAAAAGAAACTCCGTTGAAAATTATGGACAATGAAATATTCGTGAATAGTCGAATGTCTTGTTTACGGATGAATCACGGTTTTGCTTTAACAAGGTGAATTTAAGGAAAAGAGTATGGAGAAAGACTGGTAAAAGGTTTAATCAGAATTTAATAACCGAATGTGAAAGTTATAACGGTGGGTCAGTTAAGTTTTTCCATTGAGGCAGTCGATGACAGCGCTAATCTATATTGACATTTTACAGCCGTATGTCTTACCTCGTGCAGAGTTAGTGGGCAATAATTTTATATTAATGCAGGATAATGCCCGACCACACACCGCAGCAATTGTTCGAAACTTCTTAGAAGCTACGGATATAACCACATTACAGTGGCCAGCCAGAAGCCTCGATATGAACCCTATAGAATATTTGTGAGATGAACTAGGGAGAATAGCATAAGCATATGTATTAGTGGAAGAATGGAATCGTATATCAATGGAAACGATAAGAAACCTAATTTCTAGTATGCCGCGTAGATTAGAAGCTCTAATAAGGCTGGCCTTACACAGCCGGAATGTTTATCTGAATTCAGAAACGGAATCCAGAATCTGAATTCAAAACACACGGAATTGTATATATTTTTATTATACAGCACACACATTCTGATTTTTTCAGATTATGATTTTTCAAATTTTCAATGGGCCTGATTTCAGATTCTGGATTCCGTTTCTAAATTCAGATCAAACATTCCGGCTGTGTAAGGCCAGCCTTAGAGTTGCTAGGGGAGGCAATAAACGGTATTAAGCAGTGTTATCCTAGGTTAATAATTTTGTATTTAATAAAAATGTTTTTAAAATTCGTATCTGTTAAAAACTGTTTCTTGGTAAATTCATAAACTTGGTAAAATGCAAGATTTCAGCAAAAAAGCTGTAATTTGGACAAATTTAGAGATAAATTATTGAACAAAAAATCAAAATGTTCGTAAAAGAAACGACTTTTATATAGAGTGTAGGCGCTTTCTATACATTTACTTGATTAACGCACAGAGTGAGTCAGAAATTAAGAAAATAACATGGCTTGAGTTTTTCCACTATCATCCAGGGGGATTTAAAAAAAATTTCTACCAGTTTATTTTTTTCTTAAAGGTAAAGGAATTACCTACCAATAAATGGAAAGAATATAAAAATCGGACCATTCGTTCAGAAATTACAAAGCTACAAAGTTGCATCAAATATTAGGTGCGTCACTTCTTTTGGAACTGAGTGTATATTTATTTTCCGCTTTTTAGTCTGATTAATTATTAAAGCGTGTTTTTTAGTATTATTTTTAAATTATATTTATTTAATTTACTATTGGTTTTGTTTGTGATTGACTTGTTTTTCACACTCTCACTCAGACTGATAGAATAAGTTTGAGTTACTGTCATTTAAGGTATAGAACTTATGTAAACTACGATTTATACCAGCTTGAATTACAAATTCGACCAAGAAAATTACTGGAAATTATTGTCCTACTCCTAAATAGTCCTAATAAGTTCCAAAATTTACCGCTAGAGTCTAGAAGGTGTTCGACCTACGACTAAGGAGATTATCGGTTTTTTTCTATCGATAACATGCCAAACAAAGTTATATCAAAAATTAAGTGTTAAATATATTGTATTTTTAGGGAAATAAAGGAAAAAAATCCTTTAAAATGGATTACGCCGTTAAATGAAAAGGAGAGCAAGATAGTGCAACAAGTCATGATTAGGTAAGAATCATACATTGGACACCGTTTTAATTAACAATAAATCACAAAATAATCTTCAGAAACCTCGAAAAATGTCAAAGTCTGTTCAATGACCGCCGCTTACCGTTACGTCACGACTAGTGCTTATATTTCTAATATTCGTGAACTAGGTGAGATAGTAAATTTGCGTCAATAGTGAATGTCGTATAATTTTAACAGTCAAAATAGTTTTATAGTCATTTTTGACAGTGACATTTTTAATCAACATTATCTCAAAAAAGCATTAATTTTAAAATTATTTGATTATTTTCAAAAATAAAGTGATGCCCGAAAGACTTTTTAACCCTTTAACGCAGTTTACGAGGTAAGTAGACATAATAAAGCAGGAATTGTGAATACATAAATAATAAACATGAAAAATATATGGCAATGTTTTTATCAATACCTATCTGTTTTAGAAAGTTTGTGATGTTTGGGAGTTTCGTGCTCAACAATACAACGAATTAAGGCAAAGGAGGATAAAGAAAGATTTAAAAATCGCAATAATGTAGCTATTTTGTCATACCATGGTCGACAACTGCACGACATTTATGTATACAGGGTCCTGCACCTCACCTCCCGTCTTCTATAGCTCACTTAGTAATTAAGTTTGAATTTTCATATTTTGCAGACCTTATCTGTATCTTGGGGCGCATTTCAGGAAAAAAATTTTTTTCATACAGGGTGTTCCAAAAAAGTGTGACGGCATAAGGATGTATTTTTTTAGATTACATGCCATATATTTTCTTACTTTTTTGGGTGCCTCCTATAGTTACCTACATACCCCTAAAATTTTATTAAAATCGATTCAGTATTATAGACGAAAAAAAATAAAAACTAAAAAATATCAGTTTTGCACCACTGGTATTAAAAATAATTAAAAAATAAAAATAATGCCTCGTTAATAAAATTATACAAAGGTGCTTATTAAATAAAGTATAACAGTTTCCTTAACCAAGTTTGGTTAATACGAATTGTACAGGGTGTCCAAAGTTTAGTGTCAAACTTTGCAAACTTTAAAGCAATTTATTTTTCTTATTTCAAATGGGAACCCCTGTATATTTTTATGTCATTCGGTTCATTATGTTCCCCGGTCTTTTTTGGTTGTTATGGACCCTTTCAACTGACTTTTTCACATACTCAGTATGTTTTAACCTATTTTCATTTATATTTTCCTCACATTATGTCATTTCAACAATCCGATTTTTGATGCCATAAAAGCTCCATTATAGTCATTTAACAAACTAGTGTATTAAGCGCTATTTAATATACGCGTTAGTTACAATATTTTTCCGTCGATTGTCTTGTTAATAGATTATATTTTTTTTTAATTTAGAACCAAACTACATATTATAACAAATTTTTGAATTTCAAACTTATTGACATCGACAGAAACTATGGCAACGTCATTATGTACGAGACAGTGCGTGCTTTGTAGTATGTTTGGTTGCCTAAAATCGTTTATTAATAAAAAAAAAATCATGCATTCACCCTTTCGGTCCCTTGTACAGGGTGTCCCAAATTCGAGCCTCATCATGGGGATCTCGGAAACTATAAGAGATACAACATCGGTCAAATTGTGGCAAAGTTGCGCAATTTCGTACTGAGCAATATCGCAAAAAAATATCTGATATCTTTTTTAGTTTTTGAAATTTTTGCAAAAAACTAAAATTTTTAGTTTTTGTTTTTTTAAACTGCTTGACTTATTTTATCCGCCACAGAAAAACAAGCACAACATTGTTAAGGCAACTTTTTACGCTCCATATTGTGACGTTTTTAGAATTTCGTTACAACGTTTCGTTTTTGGGGAACTATTATCAACTTCAATTTTTTAAATACGGACCTGCATTTTTTATTTTATTTTTTGATAGCCCTTTAAGCCCTGAAATAAATCATGTACCACACTTAATTATATTTAGACGTTTTGATGTCATTATTACATCTTCAGGAATGTGATAATTATTTTTAAATACGGCCCTGGTGTTAGTTACTTAATCTTTTTACCACATACAACATGTAAATGGATCCGGAATTTTATACAAATAATTTACTTTATTTAAGTTTTTATATGAATTGTAACAAAGTAAAAATAAAACCAAACAAAACAAAGGTTGCTATGACACGAACTTTTACTTGATTGTTTGGCTTAAGGTGGAATTCTCAACGTCATTTCATCTATTGCCAACCTATAACCTATTTCGCGTTGCTTTTTTTAGTTTATTATTTGATTAACTAACATTTAAATAAAATCAATATCGTCGGTATAATATTTAGGTAATAGCTGACATATTACAAAAATATCAATTTATTTCATTGCTAATTTTGGGAGAAGTTTGGAGAATTAGTGAAAGAAGAATGACATAATAATGTTAAAGAAAATCTTACCCGGCATTTTTCGCTATAAAATTCTCCTATAATATTTAATGAAATTCCTTCATATTTATTTAATGTCAATTATTACCTATAAAATATAAAGACGATAATGATTTTATTTAAATTTTGTGTAAAAGCTAGAAAAATTAAATAAATATACGCGAAATAGGTTATAGGTTGGCAAGCATGTTGATATTTCCACCTTAATTATCTTACAACTGCAGTCACCACTTATACTGAATATTTCAGCAAAATTATGTTTTCTGCTTTAGAAAAGCGCGACATGTTACGAGTTTATTATTCTTCCAATAGGAATTCACAAATTTCTTGTGACCGTTATTTACAGGACTATCCTGAACGCTTGCAGCCTCATTATAGTTATTTTGCTACGCTTGATACTAATTTAGCTCAGTATGGTAGTTTTAATAAACCAAGAGTCAAATATACACCAGGGCCGTATTTAAAAATAATTATCACATTCCTGAAGATGTAATAATGACATCAAAACGTCTAAATATAATTAAGTGTGGTACATGGTTGAATTCAGGGCTTAAGGGGCTATCAAAAAATAAAATAAAAAATGCAAGTCCGTATTTAAAAAATTAAAGTTGATAATAGTTCCACAAAAACGAAACGTTGTAACGAAATTCTAAAAACGTCACAATATGGAGCGTAAAAAGTTGCCTTAACAATGTTGTGCTTGTTTTTCTATAGCGGATAAAATAAGTCGAGCATTTTAAAAAAACAAAAACTCAGAATTTTAGTTTTTTGCAAAAATTTCAAAAACTAAAAAAGATAGCTCAGATATTTTTTTGCGATATTGCTCAGTACGAAATTGCGCAACTTTGCCACAATTTAACCGATCTCTTATAGTTTCCGAGATCCCCATGATGAGGCTCGAATTTGGGACACCCTGTACAGGGTTATTCAACCAAGACTTGACAAGGCGATTTTTTGACTTTTCCTGTAATTTTATAAAAAAACTGAAATAGCCATCTTAAGTCATTTTCTCCCGCGAATTCGAATATCTTCAGCAAAAAACAATTGAACATCAAACAAAAGTACTAGGGGTTACTTTGATATTTTTTTAAATGGAACACCCTGTATATTTTTACATTTTTAAATTCCACATAAAATTATAATTATTTTTTATTAAATGCACTATTAGTCTATACTTCATAGTTTCCGAGATATTGACTCTCGAAAAGTGACATTTTTGAACTTTGACAGCTTATAACTTTCTAACAGTACGTCTTAGAGCAAAACGGCTTACATGTCCCTATCTTCAATTTTTATTATCTTCCCAAAAAAAATCAACTTCCAGTTAAACCGGAACAACTATATTTCCTTCTTTCGAGTTACATCCGGTTTAACCGGAAGTTGATTTTTTTGGGAAGATAATAAAATTTAAAGATAGGGACATCTTAGCCATTTTGCTCTAAGACGTACTGTTAGAAAGTTATAAGCTGTCAAAGTTCAAAAATGTCACTTTTCGAGAGTCAATATCTCGGAAACTATGAAGTATATAGACTAATAGTGCATTTAATAAAAAATAATTATAATTTTATGTGGAATTTAAAAATGTAAAAATATACAGGGTGTTCCATTTAAAAAAATATCAAAGTGACCCCTAATACTTTTGTTTGATGTTCAATTGTTTTTTGCTGAAGATATTCGAATTCGCGGGAGAAAATGACTTAAGATGGCTATTTCAGTTTTTTTATAAAAGTACAGGAAAAGTCAAGAAATTGCCTTGTCTAGTCTTGGTTGGATAACCCTGTACACTGTAGTGTACCGAAAATTAACGTTAGCTAAATACAAATTGTAAGTGTATTTTGATCGTTGCATCCCATTGTGCACTGACGTGTACACCTTTCTAAGAGTTGGTACGCACTAACGGCCATCAATGTGTCGAAAGTCAAATGAACGACCTATCGCGCGCAGTAACATGTCGAAAGTGGCCAGAACGTGTTTGTTTATTGGTTATTTATTTATGCAAAGTTGCAGTGGTGCATTTTGTAAAATTTTGTGTTATAAAAAATAGTTGAACTATACCATATATAATATTATTTAGTAATCTGGTGGATATATTCCGTATACTGGTCCATCAAAGGTACGTACACTGTTGTGTACATTGGGTCTTAGCAAAGTGAGTATACCTAACTTTAAATTTTTTTGAATTGCACATAAAAATAGTTTTGTTACAGTTTTCAAAATGAATAAAAAGCCGCTATCATATGAAGAACTTGCAAAGTGTTTGGAGAATGATGATTCTGACCTTGACTGTCTTAGTGAGGATGATGATGGGTGGGAAATATATATATTACTGAAGCTCTTATCGGATCAAATAAAAACTTAACAACAAGGCAACGAGGAAGACCTTCAAATTCATCTCCTTTGCTATCTACAAGTAGCAGAAATACACGACCTGAAATACGTCCTGTTGCTGAAGTCCGATTAGATGGCTATAATCATTTGCCTGCCGTTGATGACAAAAGCTTTGCATCTCGTTGCAAATTTCGGGAATGTAAAAGCAGAACACACATAATGTGTCAAAAATGTGATGTATTATGCATCACAAAAAAACAAAATTGTTTCATGTTATACCTACCATAAAAAATAATAAATAATTGTTACAAGCTTTAATTTTTGCATTATTATAGGAAATAAAGAAGTCATTATTTTTCAAAAATTTTTAAGTTATCGAGACCGTAAAGTCCCATTGTACACTATAATGTACATATCAAATGTTAAATTAGGGTAACCCTAGGACTTTTTTCCAAAAATATAATGTTATTATAGGGCAAAACAAACTAATTTACCAAATATCAGAATTTTTGGATATCAGAAAAAAAAATGGACTGAAAGGGTTAATAGGGGCCATTAATGTATGCTTTTTTATACATTAATTAAGGTTGTAAATACACGGTCGACCGAAAAGGTTTTTTACCACTTATCATTTTTTTTTCAACTATATCGATATATCGACTATATCGATATTTTTTTAATATCGATATTGGAATTTCAATATCGCCCAGCGCTATTAATAATATTTAAAGCTTTTGCATTTCTCATTTTTTGGAACAAATTTTTTAGGTACAATGCAAAAGTGCAAAAAAAAAGTTTCGAAGGATTGCAACAGACAAAAAGCGAATCGAACGACCGAGCTCTTATTCGACGGCCTTCTACTCCCAATCCAGTGAGGTTAAGGGAATCCAGAGAATCCGGATTAAGACCGCAGACGCCTGAAAGACCAAAATCTGCACAGTCGGAGAGAAGAGCCGATTCCGCCATTATGATGATGGACTGTTTGTTTGATTAGAAATTGTCCAAAAGGAAAATGTAACGAACATGGAAACACACACATTTTAACAAAATTTAAAAAGTAAAGCTTGAACACGTACCTATACAAGTAATTGTAACATGGTTATTTATGACCGGTATTAGTGCACATAATGTTTGGTCTCAGTATAAATGTTTGAAATAAAATTTTTTTCCGTATCTATTCATGATTTTTAATACGCTCAGCACCAAGCATAGGCGTAGTTAGGGAGGTACTTGGGGGTGCTAAGCACCCCCGAAATCTAAATTAGCACCCCCAAAAAATTTACAATATACCGGGTGACAACGATATTACTGACCAGCTTGTCACGTCCTTATAAAATAAAATATTATTTCGAAATTTTGGTAGGTTCTATGGTTGCACTGTGCACACATTTTCGGTATTCAAACGCCTGACTGTCACTTCCGGTTGAACCGGAAGTACACTTAACTTTGTTATTTCAAATAGAACACCCTGTATGTTTTTAACAATATGCATTCTACAAGGAATTCTAAGCATAAAACATGTATTATATCCTATACCTATCTATGACAGGTTAAGAGAAAATGGCGTTGGAAAATATAAAATTAGCCACACACTTTATTGATTTTACAAAAAACAAATGAATATGCACAAAATTTTATATTCTTTTTTAACTTCTTTTTAGGTATTCTGTATGAATAAGTCACAATTATTTCACTTCCGGTTCAACCGGAAGTGCTGCAAAATTTGACTTTCAAACATAGATTTCTCCAATATTTTTAATGGCACGCCCCCTTTTAAATATAATTTTCAAAATTATCTTATTGTTCTAAATATTTTTTATTAATGCTTCCCTAGGTCTAAACTCATTCGTTTTTAAGATATAAGTATTTCAAAATTAAGGTTTATTACGAAACTTTAACTAACTTAAACTAGAATTATAATTAATAAAATAATATCTAAAAATACAAACTAATTACAAATAAATGGACCATAAATGAAATTCTCAAAACGATTGCCGTTCTCTTCTCGACACAAATTAATTCTTTCTTTGAATTCTCGAATAACATTGTTCATTTGAATTGGTGTAATATTGTTTACTGCTTGAATTATTCGGTCTCTTAGGTCTTGGAGGTTCTAAGGTTTTGTTCTATACACCTTCTCCTTTATGTGGCCCCAGTAAAAAAAAAATAAAGTGGTGTTAGGTCAGGGGACCCTGCCGGCCACCTTACTGGGCCATTAGTACCCATCCAACGATTTCCAAAAGTCGCATTTAAATAAGCTGTCACTATTCTAGCATTATGTGCTGGAGCGCCGTCTTGTTAATAAAATATTTGTGCGTATTGCCTAACAGGTAAATTTTCTAGAATATTTTCGATGTGGTTCTGAAGAAAAGCCAGGTATTGGACAGCGGTTAAATGTTGTTCAAAAAATATAGGACCTATTATACGTGTTCCTATAACGCCTAGCCATACGTTAATGCCAAATCTTTCCTGAAACGCCCACTCCCTAACTAGAAAATTATTTTCAGTAGCCCAATACCTGGTATTATTTCTGTTGAACATCCCCAAGTTGGTAAAACGGGATTCGTCAGAAAATAAAATGTTTAAGCTTAAAAGTGGCTGTTGCTGCTCCTCTTCAAGATACCAGTTGCAAAATTCCAATCTTCGAATGTAATCGCCCTCATAAAGATGATGATGGATTTGGTATTTGAAGGATTTATAGCCATGTTTTTTCAATCTTTTTCTAGCATTTTCCCTATTGATGCCAATATCATTCTCAATTTACCTCGTCGATGCTGTCGGGTCAGCTTCAACATAAGCCAGTGTATTTGTTTCTGCATCCTCACTAATAATAAAACCATTTCCGTTTTGATTTTCATTCTCGTGCTTTAAATGATGTTCTAACCATGGAAAATACGTATCGCTCGGGTGCTCGCGTTCGGGAAATCTTTGCATATACAGAAATTTTACCTCTCTGCGGTTTTTTCTAGTCTCTCCGTAGATTAGCAGCATGTCAATTTGATGTTTACGCGTAAAATAAGGCATATTTTTAACCTTTCTTAGTAATAAGTCACTTGTAATGATAATGAAAGGATGAAATTAAAAAATAACATGGCGATAGCTTCGTAAAACATATGAAATTAGTAAACAGATCTGTGGGATCCATAGCTACCTTAGATGAAACTATGAATAAATTAACGCCAATTTTGCTTGTTGGATAATGTAACTAAACCTTTAATTCCTTATATCTTAAAAACGAATGAGTTTAGACCTAGGGAAGCATTAATAAAAAATATTTAGAACAATAAGATACTTTTGAAAATTATATTTAAAAGGGGGCGTGCCATTAAAAATATTGGAGAAATCTATGTTTGAAAGTCAAATTTTGCAGCACTTCCGGTTGAACCGGAAGTGAAATAATTGTGACTTATTCATACAGAATACCTAAAAAGAAGTTAAAAAATAATATAAAATTTTGTGCATATTCATTTGTTTTTTGTAAAATCAATAAAGTGTGTGGCTAATTTTATATTTTCCAACGCCATTTTCTCTTAACCTGTCATAGATAGGTATAGGATATGATACAAGTTTTATGCTTAGAATTCCTTGTAGAATGCATATTGTTAAAAATATACAGGGTGTTCTATTTGAAATAACAAAGTTAAGTGTACTTCCGGTTCAACCGGAAGTGACAGTCAGGCGTTTGAATACCGAAAATGTGCGCACAGTGCAACCATAGAACCTACCAAAATTTCGAAATAATATTTTATTTTATAAGGACGTGACAAGCTGGTCAGTAATATCGTTGTCACCCGGTATAGGCTAATTTTAGAACTAACCTATTTTTATAATATACATTATATTATGTAATGAATTTTTCATATTAATATTTCAAGCATTCGAATTCTGGTACAAATTCAAGTATATTTAGGTAGTTGCGGATTTTGTTCAAAATTTCTCTCCGTGTACCGTGTACTTCACGCCCAGTTTACTTGTCAGAACGGGTCTATGATCATAAAAAATCGTAAAATAGGAGAGCGGCATAATAGCTTGTGTATGTCATGTTCTGCAATTCTGCCTTAATTTGATAATTTAAATTTAACCAGTCGTAGTCGTTCAAATTTGCGGAAATTTTAAGCCGGTATTTTGACTTTTTTTTTGTTTATTAAGGTTTATTATGGTTTTATTGAATTCAGTTAAACAGTTAAAGTTTAAAGTTACATAAACACGAAAAATAATGAGTGCGTCGTCGGATATAAAATACACCGTGGAATTTTTGAAAAAATCTTTTAGCGTTACCGTTGGAGGAGAAAGTGATTGTCAAGAACATTGAAAGACCTAAACCTGCTATTAACATCACATTAAAATATTTACTAAAAATTATTGACCAAATTTGGGCGTGGTCCTAAAAAATTTCGCCTGCTTCGCATTTCACCTGCGACGGGCTTTTTGTGCACCCCCACGTTAACATGTCACGAGTCCCCACTGGACTTCAGCACCCCCAGTGTTGACGGTCCAACTACGCCTATGACACCAAGACGAGGATAGCATTTTTTAAACCTCAACCAATAAAATTTAATTTAACAGAAACCCAATTAAAATTCAAAATAATTTAATATAACACTTGATAAAAACATTCAAAACATTATTTTTGTTCCGGATCTGCAGCATAATGTTTTATGAACCTTGCCGAAGGATCCGTGATGCCTTCTGTCCATCGGGGCATCCAATAATACGGTATGAAGTTTTCTGCCAGTTTGGGATAACTTTTTTCAAATATTTCTCTGTAGTATAATGCCTCTTTCGTTTTTGGCGTACAATGTGGATATTTCTTTGTAGCTGCTTCTTGGTCAAATGGTTCGGGCATGCGTTTTTCAACTATTTCTTGTAGGATTATAAAAAGGGATTTCTTTTTTGATGCTACACCATCGCTACAAAAACAATCGGTTGCTTTACTAACAAAAAAAATGTTTAAAACGATTTCTAATGCAATGCATTGATCTTTTTGAATATTGTTATCACCTTTCTATCAGTGTACTAGGGACCTTGAATTGTCAAACCCTTAATAGTAGTTGGTAGAAGAGTAAAGGGCCCATTCACTATGCGATTATGGAGCAACCAGATTGACACGCTAATCGCTTGCGATCGAATTTCCAAAATGTTGCCTGAGTAGGCGACGTCAATCAAATTACAAGCGATTATTTAGTTTATCAAACTGAAGGTGAATTGGGTTGCGATTGAAAGCAATTTACACAGATTGCCAGATGGTTGCTGTGTAACTGGATGTCGGCAACAGTGGTCGCTCAACTGCAGCCTTAAAATTTTTATTATGTGTGTATGTGGCTGCTTTGACGGTAAGTCAGTAGGTCCTCGTCGTGTTTTAATTCTGTTGGTGGTTTTATTTTTATACGTGTTAAATAGATAATGTAATGCTTACAACGAAGATGGAAAAGAAGAACACGATTGTACTACTGAAACCATATTTAATTTATTCATTAATATGAAATATACCTATTTTATCTACTTTTGACATAACTTATTTACCTTTAAAATTTGAAAAATATTCCGAGTGCTTTGACTATACCGGGTTTTTCAATAAAAACTCCCAGGGCAATTATTTCGAAAACTAAAAGTGACATGTAAATTTTGTTAACGCCAGTTTTTAGCCTCTAGATTGGCTTCACAGCTGTATAAAACATGTGTTTGAATAATACAAGATGAAGGTGGCGCCACCGTGCAAATAATTTTTTCGATGACAGGAACTTCAGGAACAGGAATGTTGTGGCTCTTAAACATAATTAATTTTTGATCAAATTATGTCCCATAAAAATTTTTGATAAATCCAACATAAACGGAGATATTTGGGGTTAAGTTTTTGTTAAAAATAATTTTAACGAGTATTTTAATTACAGATATTTTTAATATCCTTTAGCAGATTTAATTTACTTTTGGTAATGATAATTTCAGTGATAAAAAGCTCGTGTAGCGCTAAATTATTACGTCCAGTGACGTCTCAGGGGGCGCCTTAATAAATATTATTGGCAAAAAATAGGACGCCACTGAGTTTTTGGTAATTTTTAACAAAAATTTAGTGGACCAGAAAAGGATATTTTTAGTAGCCTAATCCGAAAAAATATAAAAATTACCAAAAACTCAGTGGCGTTTTATTTTTTGCCAATATTATTTGTTAAGACGCCCCTTGAGACGTCACTGGACGTAATAATTTAGCGCTACACGAGCGTTTTATCACTAAAATTATCATTACCAAAATTAAATTAAAATCTGCTTAGGATATTAAAAATATTTATAATTAAAATATTCGTTAAAATTATTTAAAAAAAAAACTTAACCCCAAATATCTCCGTTCATGTTGGCTTTATCAAAAATTTTTATAGGACATAATTTGATCAAAAATTAATAATCTTTAAGAATCATACTTAAAAGTTCCTGTCATCGAAAAAATTCTTTGCACCGTGGCGCCACCTATATCTTGTATTATTCAAACACATTTTTTACACAGTTGTGAAGTCAATCATAGAGGCTAGAAACTGGCGTTTACAGAATTTACATGTCGCTTTTAGTTTTTGAAATAATTGCCCTGGGAGTTTGTATTGAAAGACCCTGTATTTTTAGAATAAAAACTAAATGCAGAGAGATGAACTGGTTGGCATCCAAATTGCTTGGAAACAGTTGCCTAATGAATGGGCAGTTCCTACGAAACCAGATTGCTAGGAACTTTTTAAGCAATTTGATCTGATGACTTGGTGGCTCGCCAAGTGAATGGGCCCCTTTAAAATGGATATGACGTCAACTTAAGCTGCATTATATGAAGTTGTAGTAAAATTCTGCTTTTTTCAAAAGGTGCCACGCACGCCAACTTAATCAAATGCCTAGTAGACTAGTGTAGGCTTGCTAGAAGTACCCCTTTTGGGGGTACAATACCCCTTTTTGTAATTATATTTTTTAAAGTACCCCTTTTTGAAAAACCTAAAAGGGGTACCGAAAATACCCCATAAACATAATTATGGAAAAACCTGCAAAGAATTCCATAAATATGTTTTGCGAAATGAAAAATTGTTAAAAGCGACAAAGTGAAAAGTATAACAATTAAATTAAAAGAGGCTAGAGTTATTAATGTTTTTATTATATTTTTTATTTATATTACAATAAATAGTTATATAATTTACCATATTAAAGTACTTAAGTTTATAAATCCACATATTGTTTTACTTTTGCTTTAATGTTTTTATTGTTTCTTCCAATTAAAGTTGAATTTTCTTAAAAGCATGTTTATGGTTTGTTACACTGTTTTTGTGGTTTTCTTGAGGATTCTGTGTTGTGTATTTTATTTTCCTAATTAAAAATCAAGCACAAACATTGAAAAAAGGGCGTGGCACCCAAAAAATTTTCGCAAGCGGCGCTATTTTTTTAAGCGCCTTCGGCGCTTTTTCTCCTTTAATTAACCCTCATAACTAAGAGCTGTATACGCGCCTGCCTGCATGTAGATAAGTACCCCTTTTTCCAAATTTATATCTGGCAAGCCTAGACTAGTGCGATCAAAAAACTAATACATAATATCAATTTTACGAATACGATCAGTACAAAAAATTGTAGTTTGTTGTTTTAGTAAAAAAAATTAAATAGTTTTTTTTACCTAAAAGCTTCTTTGTGTCTCCAAAGAATATCCTGAGGTAAAAGGTCTGTGCCCTCAAAAGCTGACCTGAGTAAGTATTTTTCCACTCCATCTTTAGGTTGTCTGACCTCTGGTTCTGTGTTTAGGTAATAATTTGTAAATTGAAGATCTAGAAAGGGGACTCTCAATTCTAAACTAGAAATAAAAATATAATTTACTTACCATATTTATAATAAATAATAACACATTTTGAAAAAACTCTATTTGCATCAAAGAGGGACTTGCATCTAAGGACGTAATGCTTAGCCGTAGAGCTTAATACCTGTTGGGTGTCAGTAACTACCTGAATTAACGATTATTCAGTTATTCCGTCATCTTTGACAGTCGTTACAAGTAATTTGATTCATCGCTAATTTTTCCAATTTCTGGAACAATTCACACAATGGGCTTTACGGAACAGCACAACACATTCATGGTTGAAGAGTATTTTCGAAACAGGGTTAGAGTAAATGGTGAGTGGCAATACAATCCGGGTTTGTGCATGGACGATTTTCCCGATCATTTTCCTAACGTTGCTTTTATTGCTGGGGATTTTTATCATTGCCTGAAAAGAACCGTGGCTGTGTTTAGGGAAACAGGTTCTATACAACACAAAAAAGGAGCAGGAAGACCATATCTGTAAGAACAGAAGAACTTGTTGCAAAACGTTCGTGAAATAATGCAAAATACGCCAACAAATTGTATTAGTATAAGACGCCTGTCCCAAGAAGTGGGAAGATCTTATGGAACATGCAGGACTATTCTTAAGAAGCAACTAAATTTATTTCCTTATAATTTACGCAATTTTTTGGACGACAGATTGATTAATTTTCGATCAGACATTGAATTCCCACCTAGATCACCTAGTTTAACGGTTATGGATTAATTCGTTTTTCCTCATTTGAAGAACACTATTTTTAAAACACCAGTTGCAAATTTAGAACAATTACAAGAAAGGATTATCCAAGAATGTGGTAACATTTCTCCAGAGATGCTGGTCAACACTTTCGAAAATATGAAGAGACGTGTGAATTTATGCTTGGAGCATGTGGCGGTGGCCAATTTCAGCAACTTATGTAATTATTTTTCTTTTTCTTTTTGTATATTTTTACTTTGTTAATTTTGTAAACAACAAAAATAAATTTTCCTACAGACGTATGGAAAAATCAATTTTCCGCACTGATATCCGTGCGGAAAATTGGTTTTTCCACACTAGTGCGGAAAAAATTTTCGGCACGATTATGTCAAAAATCCGTGCGGAAAATTGGTTTTTCCACACTAGTGCGGAAAATTTTTTTGGCACGAATATGTCAAAATCAATAATATATCAATTATAACTTGTAGATTACTTTTTTTTCTCAGAATTAGTTACTGTTACATATGTATGTGATTGTTATAGTTAATTAAAAATTATTAAATTTCTTTGAAATATGTGTTACTTATTTCCACACGTCTGTAGAAAAACTATTGTACCTGACACGTGCGGAAAAATTCATTTTCCGCACTTGTTAGGTAAATAGCTATTATGTTTGTCTACTTATTTTATTACTCATTAGTTTGGCATATCATGTCATAATATGAATTTGACAAAATTTTAACCTAGATTTGGTTAGATATATCGTCCCCATATCATTGTGATCTAAACCAAGCCCTACGTTTTTTAATCCAAGCCCTCTTTGATGCAAACAATTTTTGCTCGCACGGTAATTATATTATGTAATTTCCTTTTCCTTCTTTTAAACAGCAAAGCAAAGTAAAAATATTTGCTTAGCTAAGCTGTTAAAGGAATGCTTCGCGAACAACTTCGTATGGAAAATAGAGAGGGGCATACTTAAGCGCGGCAAGGGCGGCGGAAAAAATCGTTGCTGTGATAAGTTACATTTTTAAAAGAAACGCTCAACTTAGCCCTTGGCTTTGCTATTTAAAATAAGCTTAAAGGAACTCTGTTATTATATGTGGCTAATCTTACTCTATTTGTATTAAAAATAATTTTCTATACTTCACGGTTACCATTATGTTAATAAACAATTACCCGAAAAAGAACAAATTTAAATATGGTAAATGCGATGGTTAAAGAATTTAGCACAGTCCTGTCTTAACAGGGTGCCATAAATGAAAGGTGACTTAGCCACGATGGGGCGTGTTCTTAGGGAAATTTGACTTTAGCTCCTATTACTGTATGGCCTCTTAGTTATAGGACACTCTATACAGGGTGTTTCTTAATGACGTGCTAATATTTTAGGGTGTGATTCCTCAAGTCATTTTATGAAGAAAAGTTCATATAAACGGCTTACTTTTTTTGCTGCAGGGTGTTGAATTTTTCTTTTTTGGCATGTGCTAATAGGACATAAAAACATATCTTTTAGTTATAAAAGTTATAACAGAAGCCAGACGTATTTATCAGGAAAGATATTATCCTAATCGTGCCTTACCAGATAGCCGAACCTTTTCAAATATTCATCACCCTCTTAGTGAAACTGGTAGTTTCCATAAAGGTAAATCGGAAGGTAGACCTCGAACTGTCAGAATACCCGAAATTGAGGAAGCAGTGCTACGGGAAGTTGACGAACATCCTGACACAAGTACGAGGAAGATCGCAAGAACTCTAAATATTTGTCATCAAATTATTTGGCGAATTTTGTTTGATTATTTTGTTATATCCGTACCATATTTTAAGAGTACAGGCATTACTTTCCAGGAAATTTCCACAGCGTGTGAACTTCTGTTAGTTGTACCTTCAGAACGTTACACGAAATTCGCAGTTTCATTCACAAATTATGTTTACAGACGAGGCCAATTTTTCTTGGAATGCTATTAAAAATTTCCACAATAATCATGTGTGGGCGGACGAAAACCCCCCATGCCATAACCGAAACCCGTTTTCAAGAGCAATTTTCGGTTAACGTATGGGCAGGAATTTTTAATAATAATCTTGTAGGCCCATTTTTTCTGCCAGGACGCCTTAACGGGCAGTCCTATCTGCATTTCCTACAAGAAGAACTACCTGTGTTACTTGAAGATGTAGGTACCATATGCGCTAAGGAATTAAATGTGGTACATGTATGATGGAGCTCCTGCTCATTTCAGTGTAATTGTTCGCGACCATTAGACGCAGTTTATCCGAATCGTTACTTTTTCTTGTGGGGTCATCTTAAGTATATAAAACTCCCATTAACACTTTAGAAAATTTAAGGGAGCGAATAATTGCCTCCTGTGAAACAATACGGAATTCGCCTGGAATATTTGAACAAGTGAGCTATTCGATGCTAAGACGGGCGGAAGCATGCCTATTAAGTGAAGGTGGTCATTTCCAACAATTTTTATAAAACAAAATTTTGCATTATCAATGCATAATAAACAGTACAGCTAATTTAATTTAATGATTTTAATTAAGAACTGTGTTCCTGAAAAGGAAAACGCACTTTTCTTCTAAAAAATATCATAGGACATGTTTGCAGGGGCGCCACTGGTGGGACAAAAAAATAACTTTTATAACTAAAACATATGTCCTATTAGCACATACCAAAATTGAAAATATTATCTAAAGTACTTTCGGAGATATTACAAAAAACGCATTAAAAAAAGAAAAATTCAACCTGTAGCAAAAAATTTAAGCCGTGGACATATGTTTATATGAAATTTTCTTCATATCAGACCAATAATAATTAAGAGATGTTAACAAAAAGTGCAAGGAAAAATTTGTAATTTATAAAATAAAATTATAAAAGTCTTTTTATTAATTATTATTTATTAAGTTTCGCCTAATAAGTGACATAAAGATAAATAGATATATTATAACGAAGTTATGAAGAAGATATATCATGGTAACTCGTTTTTAGGTACGTCCAATAGGTAATTGCCATTTATAAAAATTAATTCAAATTTTTTTATAATTGCAAATTTTTTCGCTGAACTTATTATTACAAGTAAATTTGTTTTTCGTTTAATCGTTGTTCATACCTTTGAGATGCCATAGTTCTATCTGCCCTCAGTCCATCGTATAAATATATTTCCCGTAACAACCTTAAACTTTCTTCGTGTGCTTCGTTTGCATTTGGAGCGTCTCTGAAGTAAATATATCTAAAAAAAAAATTGGCAACATTTCATTTATTATAAGTAAAATTTCAACGAAAGCTTCCTTATATTTTCTTTTTGTACATCTGTTTACTAACTTAAGAAAAATGAAAAACGTCGGTTTTGGCAAAACTGATGTAATTAGATAAACTTTGCATCAAACATTACATACTGATCAATAACAATTTCAGTTTTTGAAGCAAAATAAATAATCGGAACCAAAATTTTACACAAAATTGTATTAAGATTACAAATGAAGTAAAGGCAAATGATTTTACATCGATGTATAAAAGTTAATCTTCGAGGGTTGATCAACATTTTCAAGAATCTGGCAAAAAATAAAAATTGTATTACACTGTCAAAATTTCGTACAGAGGCTAAAAATGCCTAAATAAACAACTTTCTCGAATAAAGTTTTTCGATATTTTGATAAATAATGGCATTTTTGAACCTATTTTATTAAAAATGTCAAATTTGACAGGTAACGCAAGTCGTGCAGCTGCTTCAGTATACGTCATTTTTGGTTTTTAGGTAAGCAAAAACTAACTGCTTTTTCAATTTTTACCTATACCTAATAATAAAAAAAAATCCCTGATGCGAACTTTCTTGCGGACACTGTATTAAATAATAACTTTATTATTGACGGATAACTATTTTGCTTTTGTAGATGCTTCAAGCTATCATTTTCTGCCAAATCCTATCCAAAATTCAATCTACTAACCTTCCAATGTCGATTTTAACTACAACTTTATTTGAATTTTCCATCTTCCCTATACTAAATTGCAATGCCGTGACGTAAAATCACGTCTTTTGAAATTCGAAAAAAAGTAGCAAAATCGCCCGAATTTCCGAACGCTCTGTATATGTACCAAATGTATAAGGATCACACAACGTATTCCGTCCAATTTCAAATCTTATATCGCTAAAATAACTTTAGAATCTCGTGGTGAAAATGGGTGAATAAATCAAAAAATGTTCGCAAAATAATTTTTATTGTCCATAGGCTACTATGATAAAAAATAGTATTACCAACATAACATTTAGACATAAAAATTTACAAAATCTGAAGGATTTATTTTCTTTTTAAATATGTGTTTTCTATTGAAAAAACTACAAATTAGAAAAAATAGTATAAAGTACGTGTTATATAAAGCAGTTTTAAGCACTTGTCCTGTTATAAAACTGGCCGCAAGCGGCTCGTTTTTTAACACGTGCTATAAAATGATGCTTTATAAAACGTGTACCTACTTTAACATACTAATCCGTATCCGTGTTATTTAGTAGTATCATATGAACGGGTTTGGTGGTCCTGGAACGGCTGGTGACGACAAATAATTGAAACTGGACTAGAAAACGTGGAAGTGTGTTATAAAGATGGTTTTCGATAAAGAGAAAGACAAAAGGAAGAACTTTTAGAAAACGTTTGTAAAATGACGTGTTTTTAAAAAGGTTTCAGAACAAGCTAGAAATGTTCTGTAATTAATGAAATTTACAAAAATTGTCAAAATTTTTTTGAAACTACAACAAAATTATAAAAGAACACCCATAGAAGTACTGTTGTTGTGAAGCACGGTGCTCCTGGCCCTGGATATACAACGAGCCTTCGACAGCGTATGGTACAATGGTTTAATATATAAACTAATATATTTTCACAACTTCCCAGTATATTTAGTGAATTTAATTTATTCGTATATAATGGAAAGGACACTCCAAGTAAAAGTTGAAGGCAGTCTCTCTGACCCTGTTGCACTCCACGCAGGGCTACAACAGGGAACAACCCTAGCAGCTCCCTTATTCAACCTATATACAGCAGATATCCCACCATTCCCAAACTCCAATCTGGCCATTTTTGTAGACGACGTACTGCTATATGCAAGCTCGTCGTATGCAATTGTGGCCAGGCAACACATTTCCAACCATCTAAACACATTGTTGCCTTGGTATAAGAAATGGAAATTAGAAATAAACCAAGATAAGTGTGAAAGTATAGTTATATCCAGGAAAAAGACTAACATACCCATCAATGAACCCATAAAAATAAACAATATTGAAATATTACCCACAAATAAAATAAAATATTTAGGTGTCATACTAGATAGAAGACTAACTTTCATTCAAAACACCACAAATACAATACGTAAATTTAACATAGCCAACCGACAACTCTATAAACTTTTGAACAGAAAATCATGTCTTTCTCCAACAAACAAACTTACAATTTACAGACAAATAATACGCCCTGTCCTTACCTATGCTGCACCAGTCTGGTGCAGCATGTCAAATACGCAATTTCAAAGACTGCAACTACTGCAAAATATAATGCTAAGATATGTAACTTCTGAAATAAAAACAACACCCATAAGACATCTACATCAAGCAACAAACATACAATACTTTATGGATTACGTACATGACATAGCAACAAAATTCTACCATACACAAATACATAACTCAATATTAACACAAAACATAACACAACAAAGACATAACAATGACAATGTAAACAAACCGATTTACCATGGATTACCCCTATACTTCCAAAATATACATAACGATTAAAAATCACTACTAAATCAATACATAAAAACTACCCCGCCCACAAAAATCAGTCACGCCTGCTACAAATAAAATCTACCAATAAAAGTGAATGAAGAATGAAAGGAAAGGCGAAAGGAGAATGAATGAGAACTATATGTTTTTTCTTAAAACATTTATCTAGAAATTATAACATTTTTGCTACCTGCGTACCTGAACCAAAAATAAAGCTGGTTTTTTCCTATTGTTTTCCAGCAATAACAAACTGATAAGACCGCGTAAATTCAGAAATAAATAACCCACATTTTCAAAGCCAACAGGCAAAAAAAATAAAAAGTATCATAGCAGTAAAGGGATTACCGTGAACTGGCTGTTAAACAATAATTAAGATAAAGTCTTTTTTCTTATACCAAGGGTAAACAACAGCCCACCCAGCTTTGCTCGGGCGTATCCTAGATAGCATCATAATATCTACGTGAACTAATAACTGTGTAAGAACTTGACATAACATGTTAAAATATTAATTAATAATGATATTTTAAAATAATAAAATAAAATAATACTGTTGTTCAAATTTGACCTTCAAACGTTTAACAGCTAAAAATCGACAGTTCCTTCGTTCCTTTGGATTTAAAGTACTTCTATAACATGAGCATCTAAAATCTCCAAGTTAGAATATAATGACGACGAAATTAGGATCGCCGTCCAAAATTTCGATATCTATACATTGCCATGATGCTTTTTGTATATAGAAGGAAAATTAACCAAGGAGAATCGTACCATGTTTAAAGGCGTTGTTGTACCAAGGCTACTAAATTAAAATTTACTAATAACGGAATTGCCTATCTTTTTCATTTCAATATCCGGCTATGGTATCCGACGGGTTGCCAGACCAAAGGTAATTGATTATAATTAAATGTCAACCAAGTTTTCAATATCTAATTAATCTTATTAATATTCTAATTTTAAAAAAATTTACAGACTAGAAGACTCTAAAGTAATAGTCGTAGAACCACTATATTATGTATAGTATTTTACTCCTAATCAGTAATAAGCGACAACATCTTGCAGTGCGTCTCACAAACTTTGTCCACTTGTACAGGGTGTCCGGAAAAATAAGGTTATTCCGTTAACCATATATTCCTTGAGCAAAAATAATATGACTTCAATAATGCTATTTTTTAATTTTGACTCTATGCTCGATATACAGTGCGTCAAAGTTTAAGATTAAAAACTGATTTTTTTTTTTAATAATTCGAGTACCTACTTATTTAACAATATATAAATTTCAAATTTGGCACATTGCTTCACTGCAATTGCCCTCCCTTATTTTTTAGTGCGTGCGCCCGTGATTTTCAAACTATATTTTTTCAAGTAATCATTTTTTTTTGATTATTTTTTTACTCCTATAAAATTTCGATAAAATAATGCTTTTTGGAGATATATTGAGAAGTATGGGTCCTTAACTAATGCCAACGCGGCTTACGATAATCTCATAATTTTCAAATGCTAATTCAATAATATTATTTTTGCTCAATTAATTTATGGTCAATGGATTGACCTCCTTTTTCCGTACACTCTGTATACCGGGTGTCAACGAGATTATTGTACATAGCACCACAGTGTTATGTTAAGAGCTATTTTAATCAAATTTGGGTTATTGGAATGTTTGAAAGGGATCTTTATTTTGACCTAGAAACCAACTGAATTTCACTTCCGGTTTAACCGGAACTACGCCATTTATGTTTTTTTTAAATGACAACCTGTATATTATATTGCACAGTCAAATTCTCCTCAAAATTCTCTTTTCAACGACATACAACAAGTTGACATTTACTTTTAAAATGGCGGCGTAGGACTCATTTTACCAAAAACAAAATGGTGTCTATAAAACAACGTATGCAATTGATACGGGAAAAATAGTGATAAAATCTTTTAAATTGGTCCCTTTTGTAATTCTTTAAGCACTGACATTTAGATTTTCTTCTTTTGTTCTTAAAGGAAGGTATTTTTTTATTGTTTAAAAAAATCTTAACTTTAACCCTATTTTACAGAGTTTTTTTAAATGTTATCATATACTTTTTATTAATTAGTATGAAAGTCTAAAGTATCCTTAAGCACCTAGGGATATTTTCGAAATCAGAATGCGTTTTGCTTCAATAATAAAAATTTAATTGTTAAATAATTAACATGTTAATTAATTAATTTGTTCTTCTCTTGTAAACTTAACCATTTTATTCTTATTTAACGAATTTTATTATGAATCAGACCCACGACCAAAAGCACAATACACTACAAAATTTTCATTACAAAATAATAGTCTGATAATGGCGTTGACAAATACCAATTTTGTTATCCAAAGCCAACTTAGGTGGAACTAAGTTATTCAGTTTTTATTGAAAAATGCACGGTTTTTTTTTTCTTGTTTAAAACTGAAGCAAAACGCATTCTGATTTCGAAAATATCCCTAGGTGCTTAAGGATACTTAAGTATATGATAACATGTCTTGTATTTATGTAAAAAAGTTAGATGTCTAATACACAAGTTTTATATCTTGAGAGAGATTCTAAGCAAAAAGCTCATCATTATGGTTTATAGGGCGCTTGTCGAACCTCTTCTGAGATATGGTATTCTGATCTGGGGTGGAATGTATGGCAGTAATCTTGAGCAACTTCGAGTTGTTCAAAATTGTATTGTAAAAATTTGTCTTAAAAAACCAAAACTTTTTCCAACTAATCAACTCTATTCTCGAGAGGTATGTAATATTAGAACTCTATACATTATGGTGGTGTGTAACTTCTTTTACTCTAATGACAGTCACATAAAATTAAAAATATCACACAATCACCAAACTAGAAGAAAAACAAATGACTTAATAAACATCTGTAAAACCAGGTCTACGATGATGCAACATTTTGTAACGTATTATGGTCCAAAGCTATATAACTTAATACCTAAACGTATTAGAACTTTAACAAACAAAAAACAATTTAAAAAACAATTCAGCAATTATCTTTTTGAAAATATTGTTGACTTTCTTCGGGTACTGTAGTTATTGTGTGTTTTTCCTTTTAAAGTCAGTATCGATTTCTAAGTGTTTTTGGTATTTTCTTAATATTTCATTTTCTCTGTGTGTAACATATTTTGTCATTTGTGCATAGCATATTGTTTTCTTTATATTTTGGGTTAAACCAAACACATACAGGTGTCTCACACCTAGGTGTTTCTAAATGTAGTCTAAAAGTATAGAATGTGTAATACTTACAAATAATGTCTATGTAAATATATTATGAACGAATAAATTAAATAAATAAAAAATAAATTTAAAAAAACTCTGTAAAATAGGGTTAAAGTTAAGATTTTTTTAAACAATAAAAAAATACCTTCCTTTAAAAACAAAAGAAGAAAATCTAAATGTCAGTGCTTAAAGAATTACAAAAGGGACCAATTTAAAAGATTTTATCACTATTTTTCCCGTATCAATTGCATACGTTGTTTTATAGACACCATTTTGTTTTTGGTAAAATGAGTCCTACGCCGCCATTTTGAAAGTAAATGTCAACTTGTTGTATGTCGTTGAAAAGAGAATTTTGAGGAGAATTTGACTGTGCAATATAATATACAGGTTGTCATTTAAAAAAAACATAAATGGCGTAGTTCCGGAGTGAAATTCAATTGGTTTCTAGGTCAAAATAAAGATCCCTTTCAAACATTCCAATAATCCAAATTTGATTAAAATAGCTCTTAACATAACACTGTGGTGCTATGTACAATAATCTCGTTGACACCCGGTATATAATAAAATTAAACCTACCCTTGAGCAACTTCATCAGCGCCTTCCCCACTAAACACAACGGTGGTGTCAGTGTTGTCCAGAATATATTTCGAAAGTATATACATTCCAATCGATGCTCGAATAGTGGTAATATCCGGCGTCTCGAGTACGTAGATGACATCGTCAAGAACTCTTGCGACGTCTTCTTCTGTAAAAACGACCTCGTGATGTTCGGTACCGATATATTTGGCTACTTGTCGTGCTTTTTCTAGATCCGGGCTACCCTCCATGCCAATTGCAAATGACTAAAAAGGGTTAAACTCTGCATCTTTATCATAGTTAACGTTAGTAAATCGTTACTTTTTTGAATCAATAAGTATTTATAAAAAAAAAATAGTATACCTACTTGTAAATTATAGGGTACGTCAATTTTCTTTGCTTCTTTAACCAACAGCGCAGCCACTAACGACGAGTCAAGACCACCGGACAACAAGCAACCTATTCTTCTATCTGCCATAAGGCGTTTTTTCACAGCCATTGTTAGGAGTTTTGATACATTATCTTTGTGCTGGTTTGGAATAATCTCTAAAAAAATATATCGTATGGAGACTCTACACGAACATTCATAATGACAGTAGTAATGGTAATCATATTTAATTGTCAATTCAAGGATTGATGGCCAGATGAGATGAGATTACTGATATTCGCAATATTCTGGGCAGATAGGGTGAATACCATCGTTCATTGACATCTATTTAAGTGGATTGTATTTTTGCCACATACTGCAGGGGCTGGGCATTAGAACAGTCTGGGGTGGGCATGGCCTCCCTTCCCTAGTTATGCTAGTTCGCAAGATGCGGCAACGTCTGCCTCCTAGGGATATCAAGTGAAAATAACAAAAAATGAATAATAGAAAGACTGTTAGGTTATTGTAAAACTAGTATTAAAATTTAAACTTTTACATGTTCTGTAAACTTTGTTACAAAACAATATATTATACAAGACACCAGGTCTGTAAAGCAACTGATTTAGTGCCAATATTTTCATTTTACAAGTAAGTGTAGAGTTACCGTCACAAAAATCCGGGCAGCAGTTTTTTCTGTAAGCCGACCTTTATACATCTCGAATACCTAAAAATTACCTGTTTAACTGATATTGACAAAAATTGTCAACTAAAATTTATTTACGGCTAGTGAAATAAATTTACAAATATGCCCCGTCATTTAAATGATGCGGAAAAGGCCAAAATTGTGACGCTGCTAGAAGAAGGATGGTCAGAGACGGGTAGCTCAGATTTGAAACGCCAAAACGTATACAGTTCATGATATCAAAATAAAATGGAGGGAAACACATTCGCTGGAAAGAATAGAAGGAACGGGCCTTAGGGCATCGACAAAAGCACATGACAATACTCTAAGTCAATACCTAAGGAAAAATCCTTTTAAAACGACTGTTTTAGTTCACAACGTAACTGATTTTCCTGGTTCCGTTAGAACCGCTCAACGAAGAATAAGAGATGGTTCGAATCTTCGCAATCACCCTGCAGGTAAAAAGCTTTTCCTAACGGTAACCAACAAAGAGCAAAGAGTGGGTTATGCATTACAATATTACGAAGGTGGTATAAATGCTTGGGAAAATGTAATTTTCACAGACGAAAAGATTTTCCAATCATGTTACAGTGGGAGAGTAAGGGTATATAGAGTAGACCACCAAATACCCGGTTTGATGAACGCTACACTCAAATATACGAATATTTCAACAAGCGGCGGTTTTACTGTCAACGTTTGGGGGGTGGATGAGTGCACAGGGTATAGGAGTTTGTACGCGCAGAGAAGGTAGATTTAATGCACAAAATTACATACAAACATTGCAGAACGTGATGTTGCCATCGGTTAATGATATGTTTCCCAATACTAATTACATTTACCAACATGATAACTGCCCGGTTCCAGACATTCAAGTATTACTCTGGCCTTCTAGGAGTCCAGATTTCAATCCGATGGAAAATGTTTGGGGTTACATGATCCAAAGTAATGGAAGGGCAATAAAATATAAAATACTATTGGTTTTATTTCCTCCTCAGTTTATTTATATTGCCATAGTTTTGTAGTAGTAGAGTTACTTTACTTTCTTTTAAGCTATTTTTGTATCGAACAACAAGTTTATTATTGTCTAGTTTACTTTACCAAAATCTTTTTATCACTACTTTTACCTTCCAATCTATGGTAGTAAAGGTAAAAGCCTGAATTACCAAAATTCAGGAAAAAATGTTAGCTGTCAGATTAGTGCCCGGATTTTTGTGACGGTAAGTGTACAAGTGGCGTTTCGTATGATAGACTGTTCTCTATAAACAGTGAGATATCGGCTCCGCACAAAAGCACGTTTGTAAATGTGTCGATCTTTGCATAATCATCGTTGGGTGTTATTAAGGTAAAGCCATTTCAAATTTGATATTAATTGATCTTTTTTCTAAAAAAAACACTAAATAAAAAGACAAATCACTTACCCTCCCACGGCACAAACGTTTTGAAGGCCGGTTTGTCGCTTGGAGAAAAGTATTTTTTACTTTGAACTAGTTTAACAGTTCCGTTTTCTAGTAGATCGTATTCTTCAAAAGTACCTGGTGGAAATGGTTCTAGGATTTTCTTGTGGCCATTAAGATCATCAACAATAGCTGTCAAACCTAAAAAATACAAAAGTATTTGGAGCCACTCATTCAGGGGGATGTAGAAAAAATTATTTATGATATAGCACCCACTGTGGGCTTTAATCTCTAAAATTTATGCTTTTAATAAGACTGTCCGCGGATAGGGTTTACAATAGCACAAATTGTCAAATTGATGAAAAATTTCATTTTTCGGGAAAAAGTCATTCTTGATAAAAAGTTTTTCTTGTAAAAAAAATGCAATTCACGAAGAGAAAATTTTAATTTTTTATACAGGGTTCGCAAAAACTTCAAAAACATGATTTTTCTTCAAGAGTAAACTACCTTTATTTTTAATTTTTGACCAAACTGCTTATTAGAAAACTTATTTAGAATAACGTTTTTAATTTAAATCCGAGATTTAAAATACAAATCTTCGATTTTTTTAGTTTTTTTAATTTTTAGAGGTAAATGGAAATTTTGCTGCTCAATAAAAATATTAATATAAAATTTTTTCTACTACTTACTTGAGAAATCGCCATTATGTACTTCATTCCTTTATTGAGAAGTAACATTTCTTCACCTAGGTTAATAATAATAATAAAAAATTTCCTAGGTCAATAATGAAAAACAGCTGTTCAATGAGGTTGTTGCAGACAATTTTATACTTAACTCACCGTTTCTTTAACATATTATTGATTTTAAGCCTTTTTGACCATTTTAAACAAAGAAATTCTGGAAAACAGGATTAAATTATCAATAAAATAGGACTTTTTATTATAATTTTATTGGGAATATACTTTCAGGAATGGTTCTGTGACCAGCTTTTTTTCTTACACACCAGTCCATTAATTGCGCGTATGCATTCAAGTATAGTTTCTTAGATTTCTCTGGTAACAGATCGCACTGTGCGCTATTTGCCGCCTCTCTAAGCTCGGGTGGGGTACAAATTTCCAATTCTTCACTCTCAATTTCAGACATTTTATAATTTTAACTTTATATTATTATCTAACCCGAATATTTTCTACATACTGACAGAAGATCGCATTTGACATGTAAAATCCTAAGTGACTTGATTTTCAAATTTTTTAAAAAATTAGGTGAAAATGGATAACAAAGATTTAAACGAATTAAAATATGTAATATTTTATTGTTGGTAGTAGAAAAAATTCTATATATACCGCAGTTGAGAAGGCTATTATATACCTCGCACATTATATCCCTCGGCGCTTCGCGCCTCAGTATATAAAAGCGCTCGCTATATAATAGCTCACTTCTCAACCTAAGTATATAATGTACTATTATTAGACTCTATTTTCATAATGGGTGGTGTGTGTCTTATTTTAAAATTTTAAATGCATTCCTACCATCTTTTGTAAAAACAAGGATTTTTTTTTTACCTTTTTATTACTTTGCTTTACGTATGTGGCAAATTTGAAGTTGTAACATAGAATTTCATGTGTTTTGAAAATGAATGTTGACCTTAGAATCAAGGGTTTATTTAGTTAGTTAGAAATTATTATTTGTTGTTATTTTAAGATTTTTTTGTGTTATTTCCGGGGTCATTTCATTTGTGAAATTAAAAATGGTAACAGCAAAAATCAGGTTTTGAATCCTTTTGATACCCCTCTGTCATTGATAATGTATGTATTTCGACCGCTAATGCTGCTATCCAAAAATAAATTCTTTTACCTCTAAAAATTAAAAAAACTAAAAAAATCGAAGATTTATTTTAACTCGGATTAAAATTACTAGTGATGGGAAAAATCGAGTTATTTCAATAATCGATTACCGAGAATTCGAGTGATTTAAAAAACCGAATTATAATCGATTGTTCTTCACTCAAATGCTATATGAGGGGCAATTTAAAAAAAATTCATCTTTTTAATTACTTAAATTATCAAGCACCTATATTTTTCTAAAAAAAAAAAAAAAGGTCGCCAGTTCCATAAACTAACTACTTTGTATAGCCCCGCAATGAGTGATCGGTTATTTTTTTAACTCGAGTGATCCCATCACTATCAAAAACCATTATGTTCATCACTCATTTCGTCACTCGAATGATTTCCGAAGATAATCGAATAATTCGAGTGATTGAAAAAACCGAGTGATCGGTTATTTTTCACTCGAGTAATCCCATCACTAAAAATTACAAACGTTATTCTAAATAAGTTTTGTGATTGGCATTTTGGTCAAAAATGAAAAATAAAGGTACCTAGTTTACTCTTGGAGAAAAATCATGTTTTTGAAGTTCTTGCGAACCGTGTATAAAAAATCAAAATTTTCTCTTCGTGAATTATATTTACAAGCAAAACTCTTTATTAAGAATGACATTTTCCCGAAAAATGGAATTTTTCATCCATTTATGCTATTGTAAACCCTATCCCCGCGGCCAGCCTGTATATGGTAAAGAAAAAAATTAATTTCTCAGAATACCTTTTGCTTCAGAACAAATTCCAAGTACACCCCCCTCACTAAGGACCCTAAACAAAGGTCGTACTCCATATGGATCTCTTCCGAGAAATACCTTCCTTTTTGGCATGTCCACGATGCAAAAAGCAAAAACACCGTCTAAACTCTTTACGCACTTTTCTATTCCAAATTTTTCGTATAGGTGGAATATACATTCCACGTCACTGAATGTTTCATAGTTAAAATCGTGTTCTTTCTTAAGCTAAAAATAAAAAAAAAAACATTTATATAAGTACCTGGAATTTTTCACTGGAATAAATTCAATATTAGGAAGCCTCTGTATCTGTATTTGCTGGAAAAATACAGAACTACGGTTGTGCCGGCGTTTGATTTTAGCTTGACATACTTTTTTCGTGTCTTCATTAAATTTACCCTCTTTCTGGGGTAGAAACCGCCCCAACTGTTTTTTTTTCAAATCTAAAGGTATGTATTGTGTTGGAGAGGGCATAAAAAATAAAATACGAACCACTATTTACTGTAACATTTCGTCAATGTAGAAGCAATTTGTTTTATTGTAAAAATTGTTGGAATTGTTGCCCTTTTTTTTTTTTGACAAACACCTAATCTAAACTAAAATTCATTCTTATGTACCATATCCGGGGTTATTTGACGAATTTCGTGTATAAATCGTTGCCTAAGTTCCTCTAAATTTTCTGGTTTTGGTATATACGTAAACTATCCCAAGCAGCAATTTTACGTTGACCCGACGTTGGTCTACGCGACCCGACGTCGCCATCCTACGTCATTACGACTTCGTTACAACTCCTGGTTGGACCAATATGGTCAATCATTTTTGGGTCGTTTCGACGTCGGGATCCGCCTTAAAGTTGTGGACAAGAGCAAGTGGCGACTAACATCTTGACATCTTGTGGTGCAAAAAATCAAACCATGTCGTGCAAAATTTTATATAATGATAGTAATAGTCGGCATAACATACTAATTGGTTATATTATTGCTACTCGGCTAACCTATAAAATATGATAGGACAAAATTCACTTACTCATGCCAGTATGTTTTTATTTAAAAAGATGGCAAGCATATGGGAAAAGATAAAAATGGTACCTAATTAGATAATTTCGTTCACGCTACGCATCGGGTAAAAATGCAAACGCATGGTACTTTACTGACAAATATGGGTAAAATATATAGTAAATTAAAACAGGGCTGCGATAATTCACCGTTTTTGTAAAAAAAATATATTTTTGTAAAAAATTTTTTCTGGAGAAAAACTTTATTTTAGCGTCAAACTTTAAAATTATAATCATATTGCTTTATTATGAAGTTTCAATGTGTTTTAAAACATTATTTTAGGAGTAATCATAGTATAAAACAAAAATAATTAAAGTTGAACAACAATGGCCGCCGAAAATACATTGTTGTAAACTGCTAAAATGGCGTAGTCGTAGAAACGACCAAACTTTTACTAATAAGAACTTCTAGTAGTAATTTTTTACCCAGTGCCTCACGAAATATAACTATACCGAGTTGTCTTGAGCAGAGGATATGGGAACTTCAGTCTGATCTGAGATAGGGTTTTTGATGACTTGATGACTGGATGGCCCGCTTCTTGGCATCCAGTAGGGGATGAGCTTAAGCAACCTTCTTGAAGCTGTTGCAGTTTTTTTGTTTTTTTTTTCTATAATAAGTGGCAGCATATTTAAAACGACGTTTCATTTTATTTATTTTACTGAATAATTAAAATGACATACTTATAAAAAACAAGGTTAGAAAAATTGTTTGCCAACTTTTCAGCCCAAACATGCAATAACCTTAAAATCTAAAATTACTAGAACTTAGTTGTATACCGACGTTGTTACAACATTGGATAGATCACCTAAATGGAAGTACCTTAGTGGAGACTTCACCGACGTAATAACGTCGTTGGCTGCATGGACTAAACACGTCTATTCTTTATATGACAAAATCCGACGTCGATCTAAAGTTGGAAAATACACCTTAGTACAACGTCATCAAATATGACCCAGACAAACGTCGCCCCAACATCGTTTAGTAATAGTCAGAGGGCGACTATTATTAAAACTTAATGCGTCGTCGCCAGTAGCACAAAATTGGTCGGAAGTTGTTAAAATGCTGCTTGGGATGGTTTTTAGGTGATCCCCAAGTAAATAATAAAGATGATTAAGGTCCGGCGATCGTTGCGGCCATTCAAGGGTACCCCTTCTTCCTATTCAGCGGTTGGAAAAAAATGCTCGTTTTAAATATATCCTAGTTAACTACCGTCGTTCCATTTGGAAAAATGGAGTAAACGTCAAAAAAAGATAATTTCATTTTTTAAGCGCTTGTGAAACTTAAGTCAATTATTATGACATAATTTTAATTTTCATATACCTACTACTTGACTACAAATTAACAGATTTAATTAATTCGTAGCACTCGAGATTGAAAATAAAAAATAAACATAAAAATGTTATAACACGTCAAAAAATGACAAGTGACGTGTCATTTTACTGAGAATGTTATGCTGAATCCCAATAAGTAAAAATATAGGTACAAGATGTCCCATCTAAAATACCAAATTCATGATCACTTTCGGTCAAACCGGAACTGCTAACAAATTGAAAATTATACCAATAAATGCAGACTCACCTCTTATGCATAATCTAAAAATGTCATTTAAATATCTATAAATACAGAAAAGTTATAGGGGTGAACGTCTTTTGAGAAACACCCGGTATAGCGTATTAGAATAATCGCCAAAAACTTTACCTCTTTCTGGTTATACAATTCACCGTTACAAATCAACATGCGGTGGGGATATTGGTGGAGTTTCATTGGTTGCATGCCATAGGTACAATCAACAATTGTAAGTCTGTGAAAGCCAACACAACAGTTCTAAAAAAAGTATAATATTGAAAAAAAGGAAAAAAATTATTTCCAAGATAGACCAATGCACGTTGCTTGCAAGCGAAATACCGCTGATATAGCACACCTATTTCAAATTCAATGTCCGATCCTCCAATAAAGACATAATAAATTATGACTATGATACGTAGGGTTAATATTTACATTGGTCTACCTTGAAAATAAATAGACTTTAGTTCAGATCAGTGTAACCAAATGAGACACCATGCAGTGTTGCCAACTGTAGAACATTGGATTTTACCAAAAGGACATTGAAATGTTACCAGAATTTTACCAAATCATAAAAAAAATATTTTTTTTTAACATCATATTTTTGATTTTTTTTTAAAGCATAAATAGTTGAAAAAAAAACCTTTTGTTTTGGGCGTAGGCGTAAATAATACAAATATACCTATTATAGGGAATCCAACAATCTATCAAAATCAAAATTTTTGCGCCCTGGGAGGTTGGAGTGCCAATAACATCACTTTTTTGTTGTGTTATAACAAAAAAGAGGTTATATTGGCACTCCGAGACCACCACCTAGGGCGTACTAGAAATTTTGGTTTTGACAGATCGTTGGATTCCCTAATACTAGATTTAAACTTTTTAGACTTTTATTTTGAAATATTCAAATCTACAACAGATACAACAGAGAAACGAAAATAAACACATACCAGAAACGTCAAACGATTTTACCAGAACTTTTACTAGGTAAAACTTTGCAAAACTACGTTACCAGATGACCTTTTGATTTTACCAGATCTGGTACAAAATTTACCGAGATGGCAACACTGACACCATGTGCTTAGGCGCTGTTGTCAAATTGTAACATAAAAAGTTTATTTTGAACCAATTTTATTTGCATGTGGTAGGTTGTACAGGGTTATCCAACCAAGACTAGACAAGGCGATTTTTTAACTTTTCCTGTACTTTTATAAAAAAACTGAAATAGCCATCTTAAGTCATTTTCTCCCGCGAATTCGAATATCTTCAGCAAAAAACAATTGAACATTAAACAAAAGTACTAAGGGTCACTTTGATATTTTTTAAATGGAACACCCTGTATATTTTTACATTTTTAAATTCCACATAAAATTATAATTATTTTTTATTAAATGCACTATTAGTCTATACTTCATAGTTTCCGAGATATTGACTCTCGAAAAGTGACATTTTTGAACTTTGACAGCTCATAACTTTCTAACAGTACGTCTTAGAGCAAAACGGCTTACATGTCCCTATCTTCAATTTTTATTATCTTCCCAAAAAAATCAACTTCCAGTTAAACCGGAACAACTATATTTCCTTCTTTCGAGTTACATCCGGTTTAACAGGAAGTTGATTTTTTTGGGAAGATAATAAAAATTGAAGATAGGGATATGTAAGCCGTTTGAGATTTGTCAAATAAATGGTGTACTGTGAGCAATTTCTCAAAATTAAGAAGTTAAGTTAAGAATTAGAAAAGATTCTACAGGGCGATCCACGACGGGTGGCTGTATCTGCACAACCATACATGCTACGACTTTGAGGTAAAAATTTTTATTATGCAATATGAGCAAGAAAATCACTGGAAACGTTTTTTAAGTTCCTACTTTTACTTTTACCTCTAGGATGCGTAGTCGCTATGCTATGATACAAAGTCCTTAATTTCTACTAATAACTGCAGTACAATGCAGAATGCAGGTCAGAAATTCAGTTTTTATATGCTCTGTAATATCCTCTGTAAATTTTGTAATAACATTTTTTTTGTAGTTACCATGGTAACAGCGTGGAGAAGGGTAACGACTAAAAGTAGGTAGTTAAAAGGCTGTAGCTTCGGGCTGCGTTAACCAAATTTAACAAAATATGGTTTATTTTAAAGAACGTTTTATCCTTGTTGAATTTGAATGTCGATATAAATATTATTAAAATTAATGCGCGAGGTTGATAGTAGAGGGCACTTTTAAAAAAATATATTTCTAGCTTCGATTTCTTAATAAATTTGAATCCATTCCAACCATTTCAACTCTATTCTATAGCTAACTAGTTAGCAAATAGAACTGCAAAAGCAGCAAGTCGTTTCCTCTTGTCTCTTAAAAGTTATCGCAAAAATTGTGGAAGAGTGTAATTCTATTTTGGCTTTTAGCAAAAGTTTTGCAATTTTCCTTTTATTAAAACGTTGAATTCCTACAGGAATAGCTTTTTTAAGATTTTAATTACATAAATTATTTATTTATTCCTTTTACTTACTAATGATCTAAAAAATAAGATAAAACCCCATTTAATCAAAGTTACAAACGCATACTGTATATAGAGACCTGCATTCCTGGGCACAATGTACAGTAGTGTACTTAAAGCCTTATTGTGTACAAGTTTTACCTAATTTCTTATACCATTTTAATACTATATTAATTTCTTGATCACATGGCGACGTTGATGATTTTCAGTGATAATATCGCCTTACATAGTTCTTTTTTAGATGTTAATTCAATTTAGATAATTAAGACTAACATACTGATACAATTTAAGATATTATTATGTAACTGATGCCATGCCATTCAAAGTAATTAAATATACTTTATTTGGTTATATTATGTTGTTTAATCTTAAAATGTCAATTCAGTAATAAAATAAAACATTAACATAATTGTAATCGTTAAGAAATTGCTGAATATACTGGTTTTACCATTATCGCTATCAATTACTAGATAGCTTTTGCCAACACGTTAATCAAATCCTTAAACGTAGAATTGCGAGATCACACCCCAAATTTTATTAATATACTTATGGAGTTCGAGCAAAAATTATTTGCATCAAAGAGGGCCTTGCATCTAAGGACGTAATGCTTAGCCGTAGAACTTAATACCTGTTGGGTGTCAGTAACTACCTAAATTAACAATCAATCAGTTATTCCGTCATCTTTGACAGTCGTTACAAGTAATTTGATTCATCGCTAATTTTTCCAATTTCTTGAACAATTCACACAATGGGCTTTACGGAACAGTACAAAACATTCATAATTGAAGCGTATTTTCGAAACGGGGTTAGAGTAAATGGTGAGTGGCAATACAATCCGGGTTTGTGTATGGACGATTTTCTGAACATTTTCCTAACGTTGCTTTTTTGCTGGGGATTTTTATCATTGCCTGAAAAGAACCGTGCCTGTGTTTAGGAAAACAGGTTCTATACAACACAAAAAAGGAGCAGAAAGACCATCGGTAAGAACAGAAGAACTTGTTGCATACGTTCGTGAAATAATGCAAAATACGCCAACAAATTGTATAAGACGCCTGTCCCAAGAAGTGGAAAGATCTTATGGAACATGCGGACTATTCTTATCTTAAGAAGCAATTATTAAGCAATGCAATTATTTTTCTTTTTCTTTCTGTATATTCTTTCTTTGTTAATTTTGTAAACAACAAAAATCAATTTGTATTTGTCTACTTATTTTATTACTCATTAGTTTGGCAATCATGTCATAATATAAATTTGACAAAATTTTAACCTAGATTTGGTTAGATATATTGTCCCCATATCATTGTGATCTAAACCAATCCCCACGTTTTTTTATCTAAGCCCTCTTTGATGCAAATAATTTTTGCTCGTACGGTATTTCGTATTTGGGGAAAAACACTTGTCTTTCCAGAGAACCGAAAATCTTGACTTTTTTGAGAAATTTGCGATTAAAAAATTAATAAGACAGCGTATTTGCAAAAGTTTCCTATTTAAATTGGTTAAAAATAGATCCCCTTTATTTATAGATTTGAAGGAGATACAATAAAAAAGATTATATTACATACATAATATGAAAGAAAATAACACTTTTGTATGTTTCTATGTAAATAAAGGGCAATATACAGGGTCCATCTTCCACATAATAAAAAACTAGTTGAACACTAATATTTCTATGTGCCACAGAATCAACACTCAGTCTTCCTCAAGACTGATTATATTATATCCTAATTGCACCAGGCCCGGCCATAGACAATCTACCTTTAGATAAGCAAACAATAATCACGAAAGTGACAGTTTTATGGCCTCGCTTATGTAAACAAAGCTATACACGATTAGACATGCGCACTGCAACATTATCGTTTGACGAATGAGAAAATAGACAGGTCCGGGCTTTAAAATTTAAATTCTTGCCAAAAAATTGGACTTTCTTCTCAATTTTTGATCAAGTTGGGAAAAAAGGTAGTGATTTCTGGCATTTTTAGTAGTAGCAAACCTATCAGATTTTAAGGATAGAAAATTGTTTTTAAGGTTTTGTTTTTAAAATTTGTTTAAAAATGAGTCGTCGTCGTGTTTTTAGTTCAAAAAGAAAGAGAACAAGAACAAGTGAAATTGAACCAGCCTTATAAAATCGAATATAAAAAGAAACAAAACCAGCAAAATAGCCAATTTACGGTGTTATCGCGTGCCTAACCTCAAGTCAAATATTAGTTGGTATAATAACTTGTATTAATTTTTACAATTTGACAAGAACTTGGGTAGATACGTGTATAACATTTTCAAGCAAAATTTTTTGTTCAAGAATTTGAAAAGTGTTTGCCCGAGAACTTGACCCGTGGAATACTGGGTACTGGCTTTATTAAAAGCTTAATGTGGGGGTGTCGGGAGTACAGATTTTCACACTTTCAGCCCCAGCGGTCATTCAATCGGCTCTTCTGTCAGCCCAACCAGATTCCGGCGTGTCTAACCTACCTACCTGCCGTCGATCACGTGTCGTATTTTAAAATTTTTTCTAAATTTTTACATTACCTATGTTTCAATTAACGTACCACCACCATGCCGGCGCCGATACGTGGTCGTCCTACAAGGAATCCACAGAGAAACTTTAAAACACAACGACAAAAATTGCGGCCGAGTCGGTTCTTGAGTGTATTTTGAGCGTGAGACGTATTTTTTCACCCATAAAACGTAACTTTTGTTTGCGCAGGAGATAAGCTGTAGGTATCTAAAGGTAAATTGTCTATGGGCCCGGTCCTGGGGTCAATTAACAAGGGTGCCTAACCTAAATAACAATTGCAAATGCCATAAACTTATCGAATACGGCGGGACCTACCTGCTCTTGATAACAAGGAAAACATTTCTATGCAAAATAATGGTAAACAAGTGACATTATTAAAATTGTAAATATTATGTCATCCTATAGAGTGTAGACCAGTGGCGTGTCGTGGGGTTTTTGTTTGGAGGGGCGCAATAGAAATCCAATACCAAATGACATATAAGCAAATTGCTCGAAAAAGTATCTATTTATAAAAAAAATTTTAGGTAAATTAATACATACATTTATAAGTCTTTTAAAAACCGACGCGTAAAAGATCGGTTTTCGGCCCGTCGTTCACAAGTTTGTGATAACTTTATATCTGGCAACGGCCTCCCCAGTTCTGTTTATCCGCTAATGGCAGCCTACAATAATTTATTTGAATTATATTATTGACGAAATTCATTTTTATTAGTTCGAACTCGACGCGCGCTTACGCCACAACAAAGTCCGAAACGTATAAAGCAATGCAGGCGCTAAAATAACGCGGCCGTAGAGTCCCTAAATAAATCAGATATAATCGGGGACGTTCGGGTCCGTTCGGCGAAATTTATATACGCCAGGCGAGATTCACCGTCCGTCGCAGCGTTTCAACGCCGGCATTCAATTATCTAAAATTCACACGAGGAGGCTTGCTTATCGTTGGTCAACGAAAACGGACAATTAGAGATGAGTTCAGAATTGGTGAGTTGCTATGGTTTTTTTAAATTTAGAAATTTGACCTACCTATATGAATAATAATAATAATATTAGTATTAAAATGAATAGTAATAATAAATATTTAAATAAACATTTAATTTGTGTGTTTTATGTTAAAATTCCTAGGAGGGGCGCGCGGCCACACGGCCTTATAGAGCAACCGCCACTGGTGTAGACCATTCATAAATGACAGGTAGCAAAAGCCAAGACGATATACTTTGAGACGTAGGTACTTTACAAAGACCTATATATGAAGTTTTCTTTATAAAAAATATATTACTATGGTTAGGTATAGCAGTTACAAATTTTTGGTTCCTAACCTAAAAATTCTCGTTTTATTTCTTACCTTTACTTGTTTATCAAATTCCACTCGCCATGCATCTGGACCTCTATGGGTAATTTTTGTGAATGCATGGGCACATAATGTGTGAAGATTAGATTCAGATCCAAAAATAGCCCAAATCCCGCACATCTTTTCTGTTAATCTAGAAAGTACATCAAAAATATCGGCACTGTACCAGTATGTAATGAGAAAAAAAATACATTTTTTTTAAACCTGTCATTTAAGTATTATGCTAATTGACAAACGGCATTCAGAGAGTGATGAAGGTCAAATTTTGACATATGACTAATGAAAAAACGCACTTTTTGATGTTACGTTATTCGCCTTCTTAAACTCTGTCCCTCATGTAACAGATCTTTGCGTTAGAATAGTTAGAAGTCAAATGGTTTGCATTTCAATTCAAAAAATCGAAGCTAGAAATATATATTTGTAAAAGTGCCCTCTTTTATTATTATATGAAAGAACAAAATAATTTTAATAATATTTATCAATCAGGATAAAACGTCCTTTAAAATAAGCCACAGTTTGTTAAATTTGGTAAACATAGACCGAAGTAACAGTCTTTTAAGGTGGGAGTATCAACATGCTTGCCAACCTATAACCTATTTCGCGTAGATTTATTTACGTTTTCTAGCTTTTATACAAAATTTAAAGAAAATCAGTATCGACTTGATATTCTATAGGTAATAATTGATATATTTAATAAATATCAAGGAATTTCATAACTTATTTTAGGAAAATTGTATAGCGAAAAATATCGGGTAAGATTTTTTTTAACATTATTATGTCATTGTCACTCATTGTTCTTTTGCTATACAATTCTCCCAAAATTAGCAATAAAATAAATTGATATTTTTGTAATATATCAGATATTACCTAAATAATGTACCGACGATATTGATTTTCTTTAAATGTTAGTTATTAAAATAATAAACTCAAAAAATCAACGCGAAATAGGTTATAGGTTGGCAATAGATTGAATGACGTTGAGAATTCAACCTTAAGTATTTTTAATTGTTACCACATCGTTACCATGGTAACTGCGAACAAATTGTTGTTACAAAATTTTGAGAGAATATTACTGAGATTATAAAAAGTTACTTTCGGACCTACAAACAAATTTTTTGTTGTGTCGTTTTCTCGTTTTGCTAAGTTTTTATGAAGTTAGCAAAACATTGTGTAAGTTTTTCAAAATAACAACGACAGAATAAGTTTTCACACAACTAATTAACGACAAAATTTTCCGATCATAAAAAACTTGGTTGGCTGAAGTTGTTTTGCTAACTTCATATACATACATAAATACAGTGAGTGTGACTGAAACTGATGTGCCATCTGTGGACTGTACATACGTTAAACCTTTTGATAAAGTGTTGTTTATGATTTTTGTTGTCCTACCTAGGATTTCTTATTGTTCACTTTTGCCTCATCCCACAGAATATATAATATAACAGTTTATATTAAAGAAATAGTGTTGGATCATTATTTTACATTTTTAAGATATGTTATACTGTATCACCAATAATGTTCAGGTAAGCAAATTTATTTTATATTTTGCATTAAAATTTAACAGCAAGCCAAAACTTAAGTGTTCTGTTCCTCTCTCCCCTATATCTACTTATATTATATAATTATATTTTTCGATTTAACAAACATTTATTAAAAATAGAAATTTATTTTTGTGTATTGCTTGTAAGAAAAATTTTCGACCTTCTGATTTTTTTTTATAATACAGGGCGTTTAAATTAAAAAGTCTGCGAGTAACCAATTGAATGTGCTTGAAGTGAAACTAAAATTTCTAGATAGGTGTATAAAATCTAATTATTTATTTATTACCAGAATATGATATGTTTGTAAACCATAACTTATTATGCAAAGTCGTTTAAAAATTGATAAATCCTTATTTCTCGTTTTTTATTTTTTTACTTTAAGGGTCCACCAACGCTTATTTTGTGAATTTTTCACTCGCGACTTTTATTGTTGCCGTTTTTTAGAAACAACTAAAATTTATTTCAAGATTTATTTGCTTATTAAAAGCAAAAAGTATTTCGCCATTTCATATTTTTTAAATCATAATATCGTTTATTTTGCGTTTTCTGCAAAAGCGGCCAAACACCCGTCTATGGCAGTTGGGATTTATCCAATCATTTGCTTGTGCAATTGTGCTGTTGGCCACTGCGTTGATAGCCTGAGAACCGTAGCCTGAGTAACACCATGTGTGTTTGAAGTAGTGATGGGATAACTCGAGTGAAAATTAACCGATCACTCGGTTTTTTCAATCACTCGAATTATTCGATTATCTTCGGAAATCATTCGAGTGACGAAATGAGTGATGAACATAATGGTTTTTGATAGCGATGGGATCACTCGAGTTAAAAAATAACCGATCACTCATTGCGGGGCTATACAAAGTAGTTAGTTTATGGAACTGGCGACCTTTTTTTTTTTTTTTTTTTTTTTTTAGAAGTCTAAAAATATATGTAGTCAAGTGGTTAGTTACATTAAATTTCCACAAATATCTCCGCCACATTTAATAATCCGCAAAAAATCAATCGATTAACAACACCGAGTGAGTTATTCCCAATACAAATGCTGTATATCAACATGAACGATGAACCATTGATATTAGAATTTGAGTGAAAAGAAATCGATTAATCATTCGGTTTTTTAAATCACTCGAATTCTCAGTAGTCGATTATTAAAATAACTCGATTTTTCCCAACACTAGTTTGAAGGTGGTAGACAACGAAGCACTTAATATCAAAAGAATTACCTTGTCGGACTTCCATTGTCTTTATTTGTTATTATTTATCCAATCTCAGTTTGAGGACATTCCAATCATTCCATACGGCGATAAACAGTCTCGAAGAGACCGACCGCACAACCAGGGTTGTCAGATCTTTCTTCTTCAATTCTTTAAGTTTTTTCATAAAGATATTTCATTTATATCAGTATTCAATTGTTAGTCAGTAACTTTCTTTGAAAGCTAGTTTGCAAATATACTTTAAACCGAGGAGTTTTGAGTGTGACAGAAAAAAATAACAAGCCATTCATTGTTATAATAATACATTTTTTAGTCCTTAAGAAACAATATAACTGAAATCAAGACAAAAAGTGTTTTCAGTGTTTAAAAACTACTAATTAACAAACCCTTGTTTCTAGTATATACTTACATTGTGCTTACAAATCCGAAAATTTTTAAGAATTGGCAACAGCATGTAATTTGTTGCGATTGCAAGCGCCAGTATATAAGCTGAACTAGTGGTGGAAAAAACGGTTCCACGTCTGGAGCGTTCCAATCGCGAACGCTCCAAAAAAATACCGCTCCAAAACAACGTTACTTTGGAGCGACCAAAATTTTCCAACCGCGTGCTTATAGGCTACAATATTAAACGAACTGTTAAAATCCCAAAGAACCCATTGCAATTTTATGTAAGGGTCGCCGTGACGTGTGCAGTATGATGCTTTACATGATTCATGATTTTTATTATAGTATTTATAGGATAACTTTCATTACGGTTCATTTACACAACTATAAATATTTCTTTAGAAATATAAAAATCGACGTTAAAAAAGTGTTTTTACTGTTTGTTTATTTATTCTTAAACTTATAAAAATGTTGGTATTATATTTTATTTTTACTATTCTTATTTTATTAACAGTAAAATTCGGTAAATCTAATAATCTAGCATCAGTCTTCTTTCAAATTCAAACCGCACCGCAAGACATTTTTCATAGTTCCACGTTGCAGCGCGATTCACCATTGTTCGTTCCTGAAGTTTTGCTCGCTCCAGCCGGAACGTAGGTTCCGACGAGTGCAGCGTCGCTTCGACCGGAGTGACGCTCCAGTCCACTCCAAATCGCCCTGATACCTTGTTTTATTATGCGTATTCAAGGGTATACAACCAGTCCTGACGATGTATTTTATGTTGCGGTCCAAGCACGTGGGCTTGCTAGATCTTACGCTCCGCTCCAAACCGTGCGGTCTCGAGTCGACCGTTCGTTCTGTAAACTGCGGGCGCGGCTGACGTTTCCGTTGCCGGTGTCGCTCCACGGTAACTAGTTACTTAGTCGTTGTGGAGCGCGTTGGAGCGTTATCAAAATATACCGCTCCAAAATCGCGTTATCTAAATACCGACCCACCTCTAAGCTGAACCGGTACCCGGCCCGTCTGACGATCGATTCTGCCAGACAAAGATAGGCCAGTGACCGCCGATGGCGTGGAAGAGACGGAGATAAAATATACGTAGTTATGCCTTGATGAACGGGCCGGAGTCTGGTTGACGAGAATGAAGTTCTGGTAAAAAAATTAAAGCATTTTCTGAGCAGTGTCGTGCCGTGTCAGGTTTATTTTTCTGATTTTAGTTTTGTATATAGAATTTTTGAGTTTCCTTATATTTATTATTTTAATATAATATTATTATATATACAGTGGGTTTATAAAGTGTAGTATGTACAAACACCTAATGTAAAACAAACTTAAGTGTGTATACGCATATTAATTATTTGTGTGGAACGCCTATGGTTAGGAAATTCCCACAGTTTAATGTCATTAAATTGACCTAAGAAACACTATACTTAACACAACGTTTCGGTTAGTTAGTATCTCTAACCGTTTTCAAGTGTAAACTAAATTATAATTCCAAGACTACTGTCTTAAATACTAGCCATGTGCAATGAACCTTGATGACTCCGCCTACGTGTTTATTGGAGTGTAGAGTTTGAGCTGTTGGTTTTTGGACAAGAAGCGGCGTTCAGATATTGGGGATATCTATACTTGGTTTGCTAAATATATGGGTATTTTGATTCATGAAAGCTGCTTCTTTGAAATTTCGTTTTGGCCACTGTATATTATGTTGGTTGGTTGGTATCTGAAACATACTCAATGAGGTGAAACTTCGAGATCAGGTATAGCGGAACATGTATGGACCAACCAACATAATATACAGTGGTCAGAAGCCAAGGTTTCGGACACGGAACAGCCCTGGAGAAAACGAAAATTCAAAGAAGCAGCTTTCATGAATCAAAATACCCATATACATATTTAGTAAACCAAGTATAGATATCCCCAATATCTGGAAGCTTCTTCTTGTCCAAAACCAACAGCACCAACTTCACACTCCAATAAGCACGTAGACGGAGTCATCAAGCTTTATTGCACATGGCTAGTATTTAAGACAGTAGTCTTGGAATTATAATTTAGTTTACACTTGAAAACGGTTAGAAATAGTAACTAACCGAAACGTTGTGTTAAGTAACAAAATAAAGACAATGGAAGTCCGACAAGGTAATTTTTTTGATGACACCATGTTCTTCGCTGATTCCTGTTTAATAGCCGGGATCTGCGAGATAGCGGAAACATGTTTCCTTCTTATGAGTAGACAATAGGGCACCACCCCGCGTTTCTTCATTTGCACCTACAAATCGATCAGTACCTACTGTAAGTTGCCTTCTTCATGAAATTTGGTCAAATTTACCCCTATTTCTTTTTCTGCTTTTATTAATTTATAAATCCAGTCTTTTTTAACCTAAAATGGTGGGTAATTTGACTTCAAACGCGGGTATTCGGACGATATTTGAATAAAACGAGAAAGGAAAGGAAAATTGACCAAAAAACGAAATGGCGAATGCGTCTCCAGTGTTTGCTCTTAAAAAAATACGGAAGTAATTTTTGTATATTTTTGCTCTAATACTAACATAAATGTTTCAAAAATAGTAGCAGACGTTCGGCTGTCGCTAAATATCACCAATAAAATTTAATTAAAAATGCATGTATAAATTTGGTATCACTGAGTAGCTTTGGGTTTTGAACGTTGTTTGTATTATAACAGATTTTTAATTTAGACCTATATTTGGGAAAAAAATAACATTGTACATAAGTAGGGGGGACCGGGGTATAATGATCCCTCTAAGGTAAAAACAGTTATAGATACTTACAAAACTATCAGACCTCAAAGTATTAACCTTTAACGGAAGATTCGGTATTCAATTCAGTATAGTTAGATCACAAAATATCCACGAAATTCTACACCGTTTTAAAAGTGTAATGGTTTTGGCCAATCATTGCTAAAGGATCATATTACCCCAATATTGGAGGTAAAATGATTCCACCTTAAAAGATACATATTCTCTTCGGGATAGGAACTCACTATTTATAATCAAGGTTTAAAAATCAAATATAATTGCAAACTATGAATAAGATATAATAAAAAAAAATCAAACAAAAAATGAACTCTAAAATTGGCAGTCAAAATAAAAAGAATATAAATCTTAAACAGAAGATTTTTTACACTGATAATCTTTGTTTGACTTAAACAGAAATCACATATGAATCTGCATTCATCTTCGTCGAATCCATATAATGGGCAGCCAATGTCGCCCTTTGATGAATGTGTATATTTCTTGCAACAAAAAAAAACGGGGCAAAATGATCTCCTGATCATTTTGCTCCGCACTGAAGTGATCATTTTACCCCAAATGCATAATTAATAACTTACCTAAACTACAGATTCATTAAAATCCAATCTTGTACAAACTATAAAACATGATTCTATAGCTTAAACATACTTGATGAAAACCCTTAGGTACCTACACAGTTTTTTTAGTATTGAAAATACTACTGGGTGCGTATATACGGGTATATTTCATGAAAAATGAACGCGACATGCGACATGCACATAAATAACATGGCGGTGAAGTCTAAACAAACATCCGAGCAGCACAGGATCAATGACATCATCTGCTAAGCTGAGTATTAATATTGTTTTATTTTGGGTTTCGGCATTTATTATTATATTTGTTGTTATTAAGATAATATGGCCGAAAGAGAGAACAGAGAAGTCTGAGAACAGTTAGTAGATAGTTATTAATGATACTAGTTCGATGAGCACTATAATGAAACGTGTGCAACGTTAAACCACGAGGCGTCAGCCGAGTGGTTTAATTGCACTAGTTTCATTAACAAAGTTCATATCGAACGTGTATCATTCAAAATTTAATCTACGACAGTGCAAATAGATTTTATTCGTCTAAATTTCATTGATATCAGATAACGTTTTCGTAGTTTTTAAAATTTTCAGGTGTCAGGTTGTATTAGTCGATATCATGGTAACCGCATTTTTGATTGTTTCAATTTCGATAAAATTGGAAAAAAATAAACAGTAAATGTCGCTGAAACAAAGCGAAATAGCGCGGCGGTCTTGGCGTATTACACAGAAAGTCGGGGGAGAATGGATATACCAATCCAAAACATTTCATAGCCGACTTAAGATTTAGACATTTCATGGACAAAGAGTACAAGGACCAGCAGGTAAATGGCTGTGTATAGCTAAAGAAATAATTTTGTCGCTATTTTTGAAAAGGTGGTTTTGAGCTCTCTTTAATATGTACTAATATACAGATTATCCTATATTTTTTTATTTTAACAAAACAGTCAAATTTACACATTTCTAAGTATAATAATTTAATTATTATTTCAAACTAAATCGGAGCATCCATGCCGTCATAATAACGCGTGATAGCGGCACGTTACATACTCGCAGATAGGAGTAATCTGTGCTGTGACATAATGGTTTCCTTCTCGCCACTGTATGTGGTAGGTATTTTAAATACGCCTATGATACTTGCGTAGATGCAAGATTTGTGAATTTTTTAATGCATATGCCTTTTGGTTTGTTTGTGCAGTTAAAAAGACTGACCGTTATATATATATCGAAAATACAAAACACATGCGTATTCTCCGAAAACATCACTTGAACTATTTACATGTTATTGTCCACGAGTGAACGTAGGCACTGAATCATAATTCCAGCTTTTGGGTAATAGATGGAGCTACTGATCTCTGAATAATTAAAGGGATCATTTCATCCCTAGGGATCATTATACCCGGTCTCCCCTATGTCCCAACTTCAAAATTTACTAAATTTAGTGACAATAGACAGTTTTCGTTGTCTTTTAAAAGCGATTCCGATAGCCGCTATTTGACAACTTTGACATTTGAGCTGTCATTTATCGTTATCGTTACGGATAAGTGGCGGGAGCTAACGGACGGAAGACAAAGCCATAGCGAAAACGGAACGCATGCGTAATGACCATTTTTTTGATCGGAAATAAAGTTTGCATTCAGCATTATTATAGTTTTCTAAATTGAAATTTCCATACAACTGTGCTCGATACTGAATGTCCTGGCGATCAAGCACCTCCAAGAGAAGGGCATCATCCAAATCCGAATCACTGGATGAGTCCAATAAAAGCAACCTTTCGTCTATCATGATGTTTTAAAAAAAAGATAGCACAAAACGTATATGAAAATATGAACACAAACCATTAAATATAGGTTATGTTATATTTGTTATGTTTACTGTCGATTCGACTTAACGTTAACGTTAAGCGAATTGAACGAAAACTATTTTTACGATCTGTCAAATAGCGGCTTCGTATTCGTATTCGTTATGGTTAACCGTTTGAATTTGCCAATAAAACGAAAACTGTCTAATAATGCGGTAATAAACGGATAATGGCATGCCGGCAAAACATTTTATTTATTTTGTTATTACTTAACACAAAATATAAAAGCTAACATTCTTAGTTATTTATATTTTATAAAAAAAAATTAAAAGTTTTAAAAAAAATTAAATCCAAACGCCTAAATTTATAAAATATTTACAATTCTGAAAATACCACGTTTCTCCCAGTTGATGTTGTTATCTTTAATTTTAAATAAATTTGGTAATTCAACTCACCTTTTGTAATCTGTATATATTTAAATAAATAAATATGATAAAAATTGTTGTTTTTAAACCACAAAATCCACGAGGAACACGCGAAGCAGCTTTTATATCGGGCGAACACGAACACAATTTATAGTTTTCTGATTCTGATGCAATGCAATGTGAGGTTTCCTTGCCGGATCGAAATTGCGGCGTTGCCTGATCCCGCTATACAAAAATCAGTAAATTAATAATAATCTAATCTAATAATAGTTTTAATTTAGATAATATGTACACTAGATATCTAATCGATACAGGGTGATCCACGATGGGTGGCGAAGGCGTTAAAATAAAAATATAGTTAAAAAAACTAAAAAACACGCTTTAATATTAATAATTAATCAAACTTAAAAGCGGAAAATAAATATAGTTTAAAATAATTCTTGAAATTCTTAATATAGGCAGAACATAATAATCAACCATTAACATTAGTATTATTGTGAAAAAAGCGTGCATGGGGTGTTCGATATACGAAAAATATATAGCACAAAAGCGCCCCACGCTTTTTTCACAATAATACTAATGTTTATGGTTCATTGTTATTTTCTGCCTATATTAAGAATTTCAAGAATTATTTTAAACTATATTTATTTTCCGCTTTTTAGTTTGATTAATTATTAATGCGTGTTTTTTAGTTTTTTTAAACTACATATATTTATTTTTCATCTTTTAGTTTGAGTTATTGTTAAATACTGCCACTAATTAATGACTTTTTTTATTTAAATGGCTAGATTCAAAGCATTGGATCCACAAACCCGAACAAACCCGCGCGCCCAACGGACCAACTGATAGCGAAAGAATGTACCAACAGTACCAACACTATTAATTAAGCCGAGTGCTCGAGCCGGAAAGTAGGTAGATAGTACGCATGCGCACACGGTGAGCTCTATCTCTCTTACTCTCATACAGAGGATCTGTAAGGAAATGATTTAATTCCAGCGATCCTGATCAGGATAATGAGATAAACTTATCAAATTATTGTATTGTCAGCGGTTCTTGATAAGTCTACAAAATTTAAATTAAATCTGACCGTTTAAACTGGGTCAAAATCGGGTTCAAAGAAGTCGGTTACGAACAAACATACATACAAACATACAGGGGAAGCTATAATAAAAGCGTGTTAAAATAGCTGTCACTAAAAACTAAAAAAAAACAATTACCTAAATAAATGTGTTGTTAATTTTACTTTCCAGAAAGTGTCTATGATTTCTGCCCACACATTGATCTTAAACTCATGCTGATAATGGGTTACTTTAGTCCCATGACGATTTTCTCCCGCATAGAAGTTCATTGTGCAAATTAGTTATGCCACTCGGCGTGAAACAGGCTTCATCTGTGACTAAAATTGTTCGTGTAAAAATCCCATCTTGATTTCTGTGTTCTTGGATAAACCGGCAGAAAGCTAGGCGTGGTTCAAAATCATGGGGTATAAGATTTTGTACCAGTTGAACATGAAATGTAGTGTGTGCAGTAGTTATTTTTTGGTCACCCTATTAACAGTATCTTTGCATACCCCTAGCTCTAAGCCCAATGGTTTGCTGCTGAGTTTAGGATTTCTTTATTCCGATTTACCGGCATGACCATAATTAATACAAACAGGCGTAAACCTACCCGATTCACGAAGATGTATTTCAACTGCCGCGAATGTTTTATGGTTTGGTAAGCGACAAGTCGGAAATCTTTCACTGTGTACTCTGCAAAATTTTAAACCATTTTCTTCTCAATATCCAAAAACCAGTAACATATCGGTCATAACTTCGTTGGTATACCGTTTAAATGTATGTTTGAATTGTTTTTTAGATTCGATTTGACACCAGCCAGTTTTTAGTGACATTTATTTTAAATTAACGCCCTCGCTTCAAATTGTGTTGAGTTATTACAATAATTTAGACCTGACCATACACGAAGTGAATTTTATAAATCCGGATATCTCAAACACGGCTGCTCAACTCAACTCCTACCACGTATACCTTTTTTAGGTAAAATATATTGGAGAAATGGAGTGTTTATTTAAAAGTTCAATTCAGAGTGGCTCAAAAAAGTTATTTCGTTTTAAATGTTTGCAGAGCAAATTTTAATTTTTCACCCCACAACCCACAAGTAGTAAATCTGTATAAATATCTCCATTTTAAAACGTTTAGTTTGGTAGAAATGAGCAATTCGTTATCTTATCTACTTCGTGTAAATATAATTACTATTTTCGCAATAATCTAACATTTTTTTATCATTCTGATGTCAAAATTCAAAAATTGTTGCATATTTAATTTTTTTAGTTTCACTTGCTACCGCTAGAAGGCAGATGTTGCCAAGTCTTGTGGACTCCAGGACCAGGAAAATTCCGATTATTATATCTCAGTTCTGCCTATAAAGTTAAATGTTTGATTAGCTGACAGCAACAGCTTTTCTTGAAACCTGTCGTCGTTGGAATAACCCTTAAATAAAAACGTCTTCTAATCTTCACAAAATGGTGAACATACATTTAAAGGCCAATAAGGATCAGTAAATAGGAACAGCGAGCGTAGGCATTTTTGTCAACAATATTATTCCAAATGTTGCTGCCAACCAAATATTGTTTTTTATGTTATAATTTTTGCGACCCCTCCCCCGCCCCTAAGCCTTCTTCTTCAAGTAAAGAATAGTGAAAATAAAAACATTTAGGTACCGGAAAACACATTAAAATTTATTAAAAGTTGATATATTTTTGAAATAACATAAGATGGCGATCAAGTATGTGTCGAAAGTGTGTGCGTCACCTGTCATTAATTGCACCCTGTAGAAGTCTGGTATATTTTACGTTTAAGCGGTTGGCTACAGAAACAGAACCGGACTAAGTTCTTCGCCTTTACCAGGAAGTCTTAATATTTTGTAAATATATAGAGTGGGTACTAATTTTATTATTTATAAAATTAAACAGAAGAAGAAAACAACATTTATTTCTTTTAGTATTTATTCACAAAAAGTTAAAATAGGTATTTATATATTTATTATACAAGGAAAAAGTAATACATTTTTGCGAAGTGTAAGCTTTGTGGTGCACGTCTAATTAAAAACACCATATTTTGGGGCCTTTTGGTATTGTTACTTTTGTGGGAATTTTATCTTATATATGGATATATATAGGGTGTCCCGTAGCTAAGGAGCTATACAGCAACAGGAGATAGTGGACTAAAAATATGTCATTTAATTTAATTTCTTATACCTACGGTTAAAGAGATACAGGGTGATCCAAGTATACCTACATATATTTCTTTTATAAAATTGGTGATGAGTTGATGTTAAGCGGAAACGAATAGTTATGTTTTTGAGGGCAAGGAAGATTCCATAATGAGTTTTAAGATACCTCCTAGAGAAGGCCAGCTACACAATATGAGTTTGATAAATTCTCGCATATGATTTTTGTTTCTCACTTTCTGACCGCTTTACCTCAAATTATAAAACAGGGAAAAAATTGCACTTCATTAATTTCGAAACTTCAATTAGTTTTTGAGATAACTGCGCTTAAATGCTAGATGGCAGGAAACATTTATATAAACACCTTTTTTAACAAAATATATTTATTTAAAATTAACCGTGCGTTCGTTCTTAAGCATAAATTACATTTTTTAAGCCTACTATCTCTTGATGCTGTATTTGTCCCTTAGTTATGAGACATTCTCTCGGTATATAACGATAAGTAAATGGTTTAACTATAGGCACTATTGATTTGATAATAGATGAGTTAACCAAAATGGTGTTTGTACTAAAACTATTAAACTTAAGTAATATATACCAAGTAAACATGTCTCTAAAATATATAAAATCCAAAATAAAATGTTTAAATCACTTACTACACAAAAAACAGCCACATAATAGTTTGTTTTATTTCGTGAGTGAAAAAGTTTGTGAAATAAGCGAAGCGTAGCGGAGCGAATTGAACAATTTCACTTTATAATGATGTAAAATTTATGTACTTGAGTTCAGTAGTTTTGGAGATTTACTAATTTAAAGCTTAAAGTAGACTTTAATAGGTACCTACATCAGATTAGTTTGTACTACTTTCAGAAGAAATTTGAGTAAAATCATTTACATACTTAATAAGTAAATGCTTTTCTTCACTACACCCATGGTTTGTTTATCATTTTGGTGTTGAAAATAGCGATTGAAGCGTTTTTGTGGCAAAAAGTTGTTTCTTGAAGAAAGATAAGAAGGGAATGTTTCGTATTTATTTTAAATAGGAATTTAGTACATAGTTTGCGATTAATTCGACCAAACTTTGTTCTTAAAATACCTTTTAACGCTTTATACATCAATTAATAATACGGCAGAAAAGGTTGAAATTATCGAAATATTTTTCGGAAGTAATCAGTCCTCTAATAGAACAGCACAAATATTTAGTGAGCGACATGAGAACAGTAACGTGCATCGAAAATATGTTCTAGAACCTGTAGCTAAATTTCGGGAAACTGGATCAGTCGCCAATAAAAAACGCAACATTGAAAATCCCATAAGGAACGAAGCAATAGAAGTGGGGGTTTTAGTGCAAATTTATGTAGATCCTACGTTAAGTACCAGTCATGGTGGTCATTTCCAACATTAACTTGGCTGACGGGCCAGTTCATTCTTAATTTTTAAATCCTACTTTGCTGCCAAATGTATTGATCTCCACTAATGATGATGTAAAAAAGTTTTATTTAAGCTTTAAATCAATAAATCTCCAAAACTACTGAACTGAAGTACATGCATTTTACATCATTATAAAGGGAATTGAAACACCTTTAAAATAAGGTATCACTCGACCCCCATTTCCGTTTAAGACTTTAGGGGTGGTGCCACCCCCGCCCAGGGGGCTGCACGTGTTAACGTGATTTTTTGCCAGTTTTGTATCCCCCTCGAAAACAAAATCGACGGGTCTGAGCGTTTTTCCAAAAAAGAACTGAGCTGCCAGTAAATACTTAGGTATGTTTGTATTAATCCAAGGGTGAGAGTATTCTACGGCGGGTCAAGTTCTCAGGCAAAAAATTTTCAAATTCTTGAACAAGAAATTGTGCTTGAAAATGTTTTAGACGTGCCCAAGTTTTTGCCAAATTGGAAAAATCTATACAGGTATATACTGACTGATATTTGACTGGGTTAGGTACGCGATAAATAAGTTGGATTTGTACCAGCCAGTCGAGCAAGCAGGATTCAGGAAAGAGTTTAGTACCATCGATCACCTACAAACTGTCCGCAATTTAATAGAAAAATGTACTGAATATAACGTGCCTCCACATTTGGCGTTCGTAGACTACGAGAAGGCTTTCGACTCGGTCGAAACATGGACTGTTCTGAGAGCAATGGATGATGCAAGCATTGACACAAGATACTCCAACCTCATAAAACACATCTATGATAACGCTACGCTACAAATTCTCATTGATGATGATACATTAACAGATAAGATCAAAATAGGAAAAGGGGTCCGACAGGGTGACACAATATCTCCTAAGCTATTTACACTAGCATTAGAGAAAGCCTTTAAAAACCTATCTTGGGAAAATAAAGGCATCAACGTGGACGGAACTCGTCTAAGTCACCTTAGTTTTGCTGATGATGTTGTTATCATCAGTGGTGACATAGAGGAACTATGTGCCATGCTGGAAGAACTGAAACAGACATCAATGCAAATCGGACTTAGGATGAATCTACAAAAGACAAAAGTAATGACCGATGACGACATGGATATAACTATAGACGGCAACAAAATCGAACAAGTGGAGGCATATATGTATATATATATATGGGCCACTCCATCAAACTGGGAAAACAAAACCAAACTGCAGAGATCTCAAGAAGAACAAGACTATCCTGGGCGGCGTTTGGCAGGCTGGGCTATGTTCTGAAATCTCAAGTCATCCCAATTAACCTTAAAAGAAAAGTATATGATTCCTTGATCTTGCCGGTAGCAACATATGGACTAGAGACTATTTCTTTAACAAACAATAGCGCAGAAAGACTGAGAATAGCCCAGAGAGCGATGGAGCGCGCCATGTTGGGATGTAGCCTGAGAGATCACCTGAGGAATGATGAGATCCGAAGAAGAACAGGGGTTACGGTTACGGACGTTCTAAGAAGAGTAGCGGAACTCAAATGGAGATGGGCGGGCCATGTTGCCAGGCAGGACCCATCCAAATGGACAAATAGAATAATACAGTGGCAACCCAGAACCACAAAAAGAAAAACGGGAAGACCACAAAAGCGTTGGCGAGATGACATCCAAAAGACAGCAGGCAGCAGGGAGAAATTGGATTCAAACAGCTCAAAACAGAAAAACATGGAAATTACTGGAAGAGGCCTACATTCAGGAGTGGATGAACACCGGCTAAGGAAGAAGAAGAAGAAGGTACGCGATAACGTCGAAGATTGGTTATTTTTCTGGTTTTGTTTGTTTTTTATATTCGATTTTATAAGTTTTATACTTTAATTGACTTGTTCTCTTCCTTTTTTGAACTAAAAACACGTCGACGAATCATTTTTAAACAAATTTTAGAAACAAACTGAACAAACCCTTAAAACCCATTTTCTATCTGTCAGGTTTGCAACTACCAAAAATGCCAAAAATCACTACCTTATTTCTCAACTTAATTAAAAATTGAGAAGAAACTTTTTGGCAAGAATTTTAACTGTGTACTGGCCTTTATTTACATGCGCAATGCCATGCCACTTTCGTGATTATTGTTTGCTGGTCTAAAGGTAATATGTTTATGGTGAAAACGTACTCACCTACCTCACGGTTCATGGTGGCACGTTTGAGCCGTACTTTCAATTATATTTTACAAAATACTGTATGTAGGCTTCACCAAATTAATATTTCATGGTATGTTTTTTTAAAACAAATTATTATAAAAGTTCCTAATTCTTTCAAATTATATTTTCGCTAAGTACTAAAAATTAAAAGTGTCTAGAAACTCCAAGAATAGTCTCAAAATAACTAAAAACGAATGAAACATATTTAGATACAAGGTAATGGAAGCCAATATATATTCTTCAGGTGACAGTTGTAGCATAATAGACTGGGTGCTGCAAATGATGTAAATACAGAACAGCAGGGCTCCAAGGAAACAAAACCAAAGTTCTTGACTGGTTGACCTTACGTAAAATTCCATGCAACCACCCCCTATTAGGATAAGTAGAAGTGCAAACAACCTAAAAATTAGATTATTATTTTTAAGAGCAAACACTAGTGACGCATTCGCCATTTCATTTTTTTTAAATCTATATTTTGTTTATTTTTGTGTTCTCCTAAAAGCGGCCAAATATCAATGTTTACCTACAGCATTAAGTTAAAAGAAACTTAAATGATAATTTAATAAAACCAAAAAACGAAATGGGTCACTATAGTGTTTGTTTTTAAGGGAAATGGAGCAATTTTTCTACATCTATTTTAAAACAGTCTTAATAAAGTTAAAAAAAAATTAGTAACGTGTATGCTCTCCTTTCAGTTTAACTTTGATATTGTTTTTTAAAATAGTTTCAATAAAAAAGGCCTTAAAAACAGAGTTTTATTCAAGAATCGTATCTTTTCAAAAAATTAAAATAAAATAATAAGCCAAAAAATAAAGTTTTAAGAATACATGTAACTATATAAAGAACTTGTTAGCATGAAAAATAACAGTTGCAATATCCCCACAGGGTGTTTAACACTTAGGACAAAACACACACATTGATTAACCCGGTATAATGTTGCCCTACCTAACATAACCCATCATTAAAAAATTCAGCACATTCCCAATTAAATTATATATAAAATGACAAAAGAAATCTAAATATTCGATTAAAAACAAAAAAGTTATGGAGGATCAAATTTAAAAAAAAATCAGAGTGCCGAATTTATGGAATAAATTCGATAATAAATACATGGAGGCTTGTCCGAAAAAAACGATCTGATACGTCGATTGTTATTTCTAGTTGCGCATTTTTTTTCTATAACACATTTTTTGTACAGGATGTGTCATGTGACAGTTGCCAATACCAACTTCCTTATTTTAAATACAACACCCTGTATATTATTCATATTTTTCAGAAAGTTTTAGACATATTTCATGTACAAAATCCTATACCTATCTTCAACTGTTTCGGAAATATTAAGTGTTTTCAGATTTATTGCAAAAATTAACAACACTCAAAAACTAATAAGTAATACGGTTTATTTCTTGATAAAGTAAAAACAAAAAAAAACATTGCCATCATTTGTTCACAAAAATACGTTCTTCTATCAAAATTTTCTTCCATGAGCTCATGAGTAGGTATCATTTTATAGGGATAAATTTTATTTTCTTGTAATGATCGAATAATCGATGAATGGCTAACATCGAACATTGGTGCTGTTTTTCGACTAGAAGTATGTAGGTTTTCCTCAAACTCAAGCATAATATCTAATTAGGTACTCAGTGGCGCAACCAGAAATTTAGTTCGCGGGGGGGGGGCTTTGATTCCATGTTTTTTTGGGTGCCACGCCCTTTTTTGGGTAAAATACGTATGATTGACGAGAGCGATAGCCCCCTAAAACTTCTGCAATAATACGCCGCTGACCCTAACTAAATATTTATGAAAAAAAAATTGGGGATTTCATTTTAATTAGTAAAAATGTATTTAAAATAAGTAACGCATATATTAATCATACTTATACTAAAACAAAACAAAAACCTTATACAATAAGTTGTAAGTAATCACTAATAATACTAATACTAGTTTTGTTTTTGCCTTTTCGTCCAGAATTTCTGCCACGGTAATATCAATATCGTGGTTCGCATAAAGAACTGCCAAACCATTTAAACTGTCCTCTTCCGTTGTGCTACGCAGATATGTCTTTAAATATTTTAAATTTGAAAAGGACCTTTCAGATGTGGCGGTTGTAATAGGCAAAGTTAAAAAAAAAAAAATGTAAAAGCCTTTTTATATTTGGAAATATATTGGCATCACATTCGGAATACACTTTGTTCAAATCTTCCTTCAGTTTTTGTTTTTGCATTTTTTATACCACAGCTCAAGTTCAGCTTTTAATATCGTTTTAATGGAAAACTCTTCAAGTAGAAGCTGTGAAGTTTCTAAAAACATTTAAATTGACTATCAAAATCTTGATTATCATATGGAAAGAGGCATTCAAAATGTTGAAGGGTTTCTCGATGTTTTAAAAACCGATCCTCGAGATTTGCTATGAGGCCATCTAAAAACGGAATAAAAATTGTTATTTTAAAATACTCAGCAGCGGAATCGGTTTTTATAACCAATCTTTGTGTTTGTCTTGGCGGTAGTCTAGGTACTCTGATTTTAATATCGTATTAAATTATTTGAAAAAATATTTTGAAAGTTATCATCTGCCAGGCCTCTTATTTCTTTAACTTGATCTGTTACGTCATTAGCTAACTGTAATGCTTAAAAAAGGTTTAAATCGACTGTTTGTAGAATCATGCGGCATATATTCTTGCTGTACACATTAGTGCGATCACAAATTTGGGACTTATATAATGCTGGCCAGTAATCCAGATGCCTCAGTGGAAGTATTTCGGTCGGTCCATTCAGTCAGACGTAGTATAATTTCTGGCGATGCTGGATGTAAATTATGTGGCTGAATATAAAATATTAGTAAAAGGCGTGACATGAAAAATTGGTATGCAATTAAACGAATAGGCTAAGTTTCTAAGCTCGGGGGGGGCTGCAGCCCGGCAGCCCCCCCCTGGTTGCGCCACTGTAGGTACTACTCACTTATTATATACATTGGCAGCTACTTTTTTTATCTGCTTTACATGTCCAAGCTGGCGAAACTGCTTTTCTATTTTACTAATTTTCCCTTGAGTTATAGGCGGCAAATTTGAAAATTTTTTATGAAATAAATGAGCAACTTCCATTTGTTGCCGTGTTTTATCTCAATGACCAATCATCTGTAGAATTGTTATTTTTTGTATTTCTATTAAATAAACCATTTTTCTGATGTGCAGTTAACGAAATTCAAACGACTATAACACTGACAACTACTGTCATGCAGACAGACAACAATTTGCCTAGGTCAGGAGTTTTAAACAAAACTAAACAAACTATTTATACCTTTTTTTTATTTCATAGCAGTAAAAAAAACGATGAAATGCAATAAATCTGAAAACACTTAATATTTCCGAAACAGTTGAAGATATATAGGTATAGAATAATGTACATGTCTAAAATTTTCTGAAGAATCCAAAAATTGAATAATATATAGGGTATTGCGTATAAAATAAGAAAATTGGTATTGGCCACTGTTATATGACACACCCTGTATAAAAAGTTTTTATTGAAAAAAATACGCAACTAGAAATACCAATCGACGTATCATCCGAGCGTTTTTTCGGACACGCCAACATGTATTTATTATCAAATTTATTCCATTTGGCTGATACACACTGTATAATATATCATTGGACAAATGAGACAATGGCTTTATTTTACTAATCTATATATACAGGGTGTTCTCAAAGTTGAGTTATTTATTTTACCAGGTTGTAGAACTCGTAAAAATAAGTAATTGTACCAAAAATCATTTATATAAAAGTTGCAGAATAAAGAAGTCATTAACAATTGAAAAAATGTAAAATTTTTAAAAACTTAAGACCTCTCTTTGGCATTCTCGACCACTAAAACCCGTAAAATTAATGAATGATAAGTAATTTGTATCCTACAAAATATAAGCCATACCAAGTATCGCCAGTAAACAAAACATTGATAACGCAGTGGTCGAGAATTTCAAAAAATCAGGTCTTACAGTTTTTAAATTTTACATTTCTTCAATTGTTAATAACTTCTTTATTGTTCAACTTTTATATAAATGATTTTTGGTACAATTACTTATTTTTACGAGTTCTACAACCTGGTAAAATAAATGACTCAACTTTGAGTATGTCGTAGGCTGATAGTGAAATCCGTCGTTTCATGAAACGCCTAGTCATATCATGAATCGTGGCTAAAAGGTATATTGCAACTGGTTTGTTCGTTGTTCCCCAGAGCATTTTTTCAATTTTTTCAACTAATATTATTTTATAAAAATAAAATTTAAATTAAATTTAAAAAAAATTGAAAAAAATGCTCTGGGGAACAACGAACAAACCAGTTGCAAATATACCATTTAGCGTGCAGCATGATATGACTAGGCTTTTCATGAAATGACGGCTTTCACTATCAGCCTACGACATATATAAAAATGAATGTTTGTCTGTATGTCCCATAGACAATTTATGTCTATGGTATGTCCGACATGCGTTCCTATACCGTTTATCCGATTACGATGAAAATTTGGTGAGTGGTTGTGTGCAGGCCGAGGAAAATTATGGCATAAAAAAAGTGACGCAACGCATGCCGGGATTTGGTGAGTTGTTGTGTGCAGGCCGAGGAAGGTTTCGGCATAAAAAAAAGTGGCGCAACGGATGCTGGGATGCAGGGATGTCGGATATTTGTGTAATGTCTTTTCTTCAAATTTATTTTAGTAAGTAGCGTAGCAACGCGCGCGGGGTATAGCTAGTGATCTATATATAGCAAAAAATACATAGAAAGCTACAGAGCAATTTGAAAACCGTCATCTTTACCTCGTATACACGTATACTAAGGTATTGCAAGGTGGAATCATAGATACCACTTGCCTTTTCAAAAGGTCTTCATAATAATTTAGGAGCAACATATTTTGATTTTTCTTCTTGTACCAGTATTTTCTGGTCGCGATGGCACATGTAAAAAATGTCATTGTTTCCCCTAAGCAAAAACTTACCCTGAATATCCAGGTGAACAGTCGTATTTGGATTGACATGAAAATAAGGTAAGAGTTCCAAAAACTAACAAAGTCAATATAAATACCTTTAGTACAACAATTTCTGGATAAAATGCTAATATCATACCAATCGTGATGGCTTGATTAAGAATCTAAAAAAAAGTTAGGATGCTTGGAAATTATTGGCTCTAGTGACTGCAAAATTAATAATAATTAAACGTTACAAAAGCAGGATAGTTAAAAATACAGTCGTAAGTACTACGCCTAGAACATTTTTGTTTTCTAAGACAATGTATACAGTCCTAAAAATTCTCCATAAACAATAAGCTGTTTATACACATTTGTTATCAGTTTTAACTAGAACTATGAAAAACAAACAAAATTTATTAAAAGCGAATGATTGAGGCATATCGGATAAGTGTAACTGTTTTCTATATATTGAAATACACAGGGATCCAAGCGCAATGGATACCCTGGGACGGGTAGACCACGACGGCCGTTTCGTCCTTGTTAGGACTCTACGGGCAGCCATAACTCAAGCAATCCCGACAACAGCGGTAAGATGCATTAAAAGCCTTTTACAAATGTAAAGCGTAGCGCCATCCAAGCGGAATTAACTCCAATACAAAAGGCATTCACACTGGTAATAATCGAAAGTTAGACAACTAAATAAACCACGAAGTGCATCACAATCCAGTATAGGGATCGCTATTTGCGTTTTCACCGAAACAGTATGCAGTTTTGCAAATTAGAAACAGATCAACGCAGCGGCACCCACTAGAATGCGCGCAATCCGTTTAAGAAAAGTCATAAAAATGTTTAAAAGATATAGTGTCCGCAAAAATATTTAAAAGCGAATGATTGTGGCATATCGGACAAGTGTGTAACTGTTTTTTTTATATTGGAATACACAGGGATCCAAGCACAATGGATACCCTGGGGTGGGTAGACCACGAACTGTGTATTCCAATATAGAAAACTGTTACACACTTGTCCGATTTCAATTTGTGAACGAATATCATTTGCTTGTCTTTAATTTTTTCATCACTACTATCACTTTCCTCATTTTCACTGAAATCTGCCATATCACAAATATAAGTTTCCTATTTTCCACAAAAACGTAACAGATTACTATTGTTCTAAATGCATAGACTAACATTGTTGTATTTACGTAAAGTATTTTTTTGCAAATTAGGCACCAAACTGAACATAAAATCTATAATCTGAACAAGTGGATAAGCCACGTCTGAACTTGTGTTGAATAAGCATTTGCTACAGAGGTGTAAGAAAAACAGGAATTGCTTTAAAATTTTTTTCATATCCAGATCTAGCAATTGTTTTTACTTATAGCATTTGATAGTCAAGGAATTGCTTTTACTAAAAAGTAATTGCTTCAAGTGATTGATTAATTTTCATTCATTAGGCTCATTGTGCTGCAAGTACAATATCGGCCTTTGTGTTCACTGCTTCAGAAGTTTCCACACATATGATTGTATTGTCAAAAGAAACTAAATAATAAAACCTAAAAATAGTTCCAGCAATTAGGTATTTCTATGATAACAGATATATAAGTATTGTAAAATGTGGTAATGGGGTAACGCCTAACAATCCCATATGTGAACACCCTGCTTTTTGCTTATTTTTTTTTAAGTATAAATTTCTTTAAAAACGTGTTTATATAATAAGTAATTTGACGTGTTTTAACAAAAAAGCTTTGCTACCAGCAGAAGTTACGAATATTTTAAATTTTCGGGTATATTTTGACAGGCTGTTATTTTATCAATTTGAGCCAGGTATATGTTATCTAATCACACTTCTCAGGAGTGTGATAGAAGAAATAATTAAATAAAATTTAGAAAAATTAAAAATTACCAAAATTCAGTTAATTTTCAGGTAGGTACTAATAGTAATATTAGAGGCACTCGCGGGTGCCGATTAGCGATATGCTATCTGGTTTAAACCTGCCTACAGTCTGTGGGCTACTACGCTTGTGCTACCTATACTGTAAAACATGCACCAGGTGTTTTTCTTTGATTAGAATGTTCGTCGAGCAAATGCTCAACAGTAGGTACACCACTGTCCGGGGAAAGGCCTATACTTTTTGTCAAGATATTACAGCCAAAACCAAATAAATATAAAAATGTTTTAGGAAAGTTAGAAAAGCCCAAGCATAAAATATATAGCTACACGCCCAAGTAATGATAATAAAATTAATATCGTAACTTACACACGCTATCAGCAAAATAAAATTTGCAGGCCAATTTTTCCTTAGGCAGTAGAGAAGTATTAGTAAAACCAGGATACCCACGGGGCTCATAATCATAAACATTTTCCTTAAATAATAATATTGTTTATAGTAATATTGAAAATTTCTGCAGTTAAGAAGCAGATACTGGAATTTTTGTCGAGTAAAACGGTTCTTCCACATATATTTACCTTTAGAGCCATACAGCTTATCTCGTACGCAAACAAAAGTTAAGTTTTATAGGTGAAAAAAAGCGTTTGTACACAAGTCACAGGTCTTGCCACCCCACAGGTATGGGCATGCGCACAACCATCTTGTTATTAGGTGTTATTATTTCCTTGTTTAGCGACATCCTCAAAATACACTCCAGAACCGGATTGGCGCCATTTTGTTATGGGGTAGTTAACTAATGACGATAAATCAAAATGATAGAATTTCAATCTTCGCCTCTAAAAAAATTAAAATTCGTTTACAAACACTACAGACGGAATTGACACGTACCCTAAAAAAATGTCGTCCCTGCATAAACGGGGCTGATCAACGTTGCTAACTTCACACATATGATTTCTTGATGTTTTCTTTGCTGTTGTGGATTGTAAGTGTGATTGGAATTTTTTATAAAATAGAATATTAATTACCAATTAAGCTTTTAAAAAATATTTATAATTCTCTAATTTATTCTAAATTTCAATACTTAATATCCGTCTGGGGATCTGCTACCTCAACAATAATAAACCCTTTAAAAAAATTACAAAATAAACTTATTAAATGTATTTACAAGCTTCCTTTTTTAGAACCAACAATAAATTTATACAAACCACTAGGATATTTAAACTTAGAAAATTTGTATAAATTAAAAATATGTGTAATTATTCATTCAATATCCACTCATAAAAAAAAATCAAAAATCACATTCAAAAAATTAAATACCGTACATAATCATGACACAAGGCAAAATGAAAGTATTTTAGCAGTAAATATTAAAAGCAATATTGGTAAAAGATCATTATTATACAATGGGGTTATAATTTATAATACCCTACCAAATATGTATAAAAATATAAAAAAATTGACACTCTTTAAAAAGAAAACTAAATTGTATTTTAAAAAAAATAAAAGCACGGAAATTAGTTTTAAAATTGATTTAAATTTGACTATTTTATTAATTTTATTTGTATTGTATTCTGTATTGTAATTCTATATTTTTGTAAAAAAATTTTTGTTTATATTTGTTTATTTTTAAGTTAGTGTAATATTTTCCCTGTAATGGACTTCTAAAGTTCGTTGGGAATTATTTAATAAATAAAAAAAAATATATATTTATAGATTTCTAGTTTTTGTGTAGTTTAGTGAATTGTGTTTGTCCCTTTAGTGACTCGGATACAATGACTGGTAAATACCACTGTATGATTTTATTATGCCCAAATAGGGATAAAATACTTAAATAATATTATTAAAAAGGATTTTAAGATTATAAAAAATTGGTTTGATAAAAATTTATTAACAATTGATTTTAATAAAACAAATTATATTCCTTTTACTTTAAACCTAAATAACCTACCACCAAATATGAATAGTATTCAAATAAATGAACACATTCAAATTTTTAAAGTTAATAAAATAAAATATTTAGGAATTATTTTTGACAGTAAATTAAATTGAAATTTTCACTTAGAATACTTAATTAAAAAATTAAGAAGTTTACTACCGATTTTTAAAAACATTAAATATTTTTTTATGTCAGAAATATGGAAATATTATATTACGCGTTAGTTAAAACTCATTTAAATTACGGAATCTTAGGTTGGGGAGGAATAAATAGAACTTTAGTTAAAAAATTAGAAATATGTAATATTTAATATATATAATAATAATTAATAATTTTAAATATTATAAAGGTTTCAAAAATTATATTTATAATAGAATAAATATTATCTTTATTCTTCAAAAGAATTAGGCGCACTCTTATGACGAACTGAAATATGCCACTTTTTAATTTGTTCCTATACTTTTTGTTCCGATAAATGCAATGTCTTAAAGCTCATTTACATATGGCAAGTTTACTGGCGGAAAGTACTTGCCGCCAGTAAACTTCCCATGCAGTGTTGCCAATGACATTAGGTGAAAAGGTCCGCCCAGTGACACGAAAAAGTTCGATTTAGTCCGCGTAGAAATGAAAATGCTTCGTCTGGCGCATTCGCCATAAGTGATATTTATTTTTTACTGTTGGAGGTATATTATATAATGAAAAAGACTGATAACTCTATAAACATTTACTTTTTAATAACAAAAAAAAACAATAATAAAAAAGTTATTGTAATAAGTAATAAGACAACCCAACACTTGGTAAATAAACAATAAGTTACCTGCCGAGTTAATTTCCAAATTTGTGCATTTAGCATATTTTGTCAGGTATCAAGAAGTCCGAAAAGTCCGAAATAGATTCAAAGTCCGACAAAAGTCCATAGCCTTAAAAAAAGTTCGAAAATCGGACTAAAGTCCGCCGATTGGCAACACTGTTCCCATGTGTAACCTAAAGGATTGCTGTACTTGCTTCTTGCCGGCCAGCAGCAAGTAAAATTGAGGCGTCGGCTAGTTTTGTGGTTAACTTGCGTGTCTTGACAAGTAGCCGTCCGCGTGTAAACATGGTTTTATTATACTCAGCAAGTTGCAGTGTAGATTTTAGTTTCCGATAAAATAATAAAAATTGAAATATAATAAATGGCAATATATAAAACGATTGAATATTTTATTACTAATCATTTCTCAAACATTGTTGGGGATAATCTCATAAAATTCCTATGTAATTCTGGATCTTCAATTGCTATCTCTTTTAAAAGTTGAGCAGAAGCTCCTAAAGCGTTCAGACGCTTAATACTATGCTCCTGACCCATACTCGTTTCTTCTTTTTTTCTTCTGTTCCTCAAAAATACTCATGTTTTCCACAATACCAGCTACAATAACTTTCAAAGCAGCATCACGCACTATCGTACTCGGAGCCATCAATTTTGATAACTGAGTACTAAAAAAAGTAAACTATCCAATGTGTATACATACAAACGAAACAAGTTTACTGGCGGCAAGTACTTTCCGCCAGTAAACTTGCCATGTGTAAATGGGCCTTTAAACATATAGACATACACCTTCAAAAATAATAATCACGAAAGCCCTGTGCACATGTAACCTATAAAATTCTCTTTTAACGAATGGAAAGATGGATGGGTCCGGGCTTTAAAAATGTAAACCACAACTCTATAAAGTCTGGTTTGATGAGTAATCAATTAAAGGAAGCACAAATAAGATTCACTTAAATATACAAAAACTAGAAATCAGTAAATATTCAACACCCACCATCCACAATAATAAAGAAACCGTAACATGAGGAATGGCGACGAGCCGGTTCTGGAGTATATTAAAATGATGTCGCTAAACAAGGACCGACAAGAGGGCTGTGCGCATGGTCATCATCAATCATCTAGAAATATGACTGGTGAGTACATATTATTTTTTCACCCATAAAACTTAACTTTTGTTTGCGCACGAGATAAGCTGTACCTACTGATCTAAAGGTAATTGACTTTGCTTAAACGAGCGGCATTGGGGACAGACTAATACGGTTATCTGCAAATCATAATTTGTACAATTTATTTATAAAATATAGGTACCCAAGTGAACCATTTTATTCCAAAAATCCAGTTAACATTTTTCAATTATTTTAAACTTACTTCCCTAGAAGAAATTCCTCCACGCCTGGGGTAAGCATAAATGCAGCTCCAATAACAGCCGTTATCAATATCTGTAAGGTAAGCAATCCGTACACTTTATGGAGAAATGCTAATCGAATAGCTTGGATAGAATCGGCAACACAAGTTTCGGTCATTTGGTAACACTGTTCAACATCGTTGGTCGAAACTATGAACATGGGAAGATTTGCAGGCAATTCTTCACAGTTACTAAAATACATAAATTCATTGAGTTGTGAATTCATAACGGTAGTATGCGAAATGATAATATTTTTTGCTGCACGCGGTTACCGAATAAACCCTAATTGGTGCATACCATACCCACAGCCTCCTCTACTAGTAGAGGGCTGTATCATAACCTCCTCGAAGTAAGTGAGATAGAATTCATAGCCTTAAGGTTGCATTCTCAACGTCATTCAATCTATTGCCAACCTATAACCTATTTCGCGTTGATTTTTTGAATTTATTATTTTAATAACTAACATTTAAAGAAAATCAATATCGTCGGTACATAATTTAGGTAGTATCTGATATATTACGAAAATATCAATTTATTTCATTGCTAATTTTGGGAGAATTGTATAGTGAAAGAACAATGAGTGACAAAGACATAATAATGTTAAAAAAAATCTTACCCGATATTTTTCGCTATACAATTCTCCTAAAATAAGTCATGAAATTCCTTGATATTTATTAAATATGTCAATTACTACCTATAGAATATGAAGTCGATACTGATTTTATTTAAATTTTGTATAAAAGCTAGAAAACATGAATAAATCTACGCGAAATAGGTTACAGGTTGGCAAGCATGTTGATACTCCCACCTTAAGCTGGAGAAGCCTTTTTTAGCTTTACCTGCTGAAATTGGCAATATTTTCGAAAGCATATCATAATATGCTTATATTTAATAGTTTTTGAAAAATTGACGATGTCTGCTCTGACAGCCAGGTTGCTTTAAAAGCCATATGCAAATCAAGAGTCACAACCAATCTTGTCCGCGAATGTGTGGATGCCATGGAGGGACTCTCAAAGAAGTGGTCGGGGTTCACGGACACCAGGGGGCAGTTCAGGGCAACGAGTTGGCAGATGAACTTGCTAGATGTGGAGCCGGATCCCCATTCCTTGCACCTGAACCGGCCATAGGAATAACTAAACAGCAGGTAGGATCTGCATTAAACGATGGTCGATGGTTTAAGGATGCAGGCAAGTTAAGCTAGAGTGAATTTTAAATAGAAGACGATGTGTTCTCTGGGCCTTTTCACTATAACCGAATTTATCATATTCAACATGAACATCCTGTTTAGAACCTATTGAATTGACAATACATCCCAATAATAAAAATCTTCCTTGAGTGTCACAATCCTTTCCTAGAGGCAATTAAAAAGACGCCACGAAAACAGAACGTTTGAAAACATGAGATCAGAACCTTATTACGTCATCCCATTATCCGCGTAATTATTTTATTTGTTAGCCTCGATGGATTATATTGCTATCTTTGTTTTGATAAATTGAATAGAAAATAACAGCTTAAAAATAGAAAATAACCCACCCGATATTCAGGTAGACGAGGCGTTTTGACGTCAGTGATTTTATTCCTGTGTTTTTATTAAAGATCATATTATCTTGTTTATTTATTTTTTTAGTAAATAATTCAAAATTTTAAAAACTGAAACCATAGAAAATTTTATTTTTTCTTCTTCTATGCGATAAGGTTAAAATACAAATTAAGTGAAAAAGCTCATAAGGGATACTGGCCGGACACTGCAAGCTCAGGAAGCATCTAGCTCTGATCAGTGTGAAAGCAGACGCAACCTGCGCTGGATGCATGGAGAAAGAGGGGACCCCGCTGCACCTTCTGGGTTCCCGCGAGGCTTAGGGAAGACTTAAGCATCGGTTGCTGGGAGCGGTGGTCCTCCAAATGGAAGAAATCACGGTCCTGGCCTGGACTGACATACTTGCTTTCATAAGAAAGTCGGGACGATTTGGCTAGGGTAAAGGTGGTTAGAGTGGTCGGGGAAAGACTCTGAGGCAGGCTAAAAGGATCGCCGTTGGTCTACTTGCCAGATTTCGGAACGTCCCCTTAATTACTACTACTACTACTCAGTTGTGGAATAGGATTGTTAAAAGCAAACACTAGTCGCACGCCTTCGCCATTCCGTTTTTAATCAATATTTCGTTACTTTTTCGTTGTATGCAAAAATCGGCCAAATACCAGATCTTGGAATACAATTACCTACTATTTTGCGTTAAAAACATTGGATTTATCAATTAATAAAAGCAGAAAAAGAAATATGGAAAATTTGACCAAATTTCGTTTTTGATTCAATTAATTTAAAAATAAAAATTTTTTAACCGAAAATATGAAAAATAAACGAAATATTGATAAGAAAATTAAATGGCCGATGCACAAGTAGTCTTTGGTATTAAATAACGACTAAAGTAAAAGATAAAAATATTTACGGGAGCCTTTTAAAATGAATTATTGCTAAATGTAACAATTTCAAAAGTTCTAAAAGAAGGTCTTAAATACAAGCCCTATATTATTTTTTTGGCATAGCATAATCAAAAAGCATTTTTAATACAATTTTAATGATACTAGGGTTCCCTATACCTATCTTTTACGGTTTTTCCTAAAATAGCTAATTTTCCATTTACCACAGAAACTTAATGCTGACTTGCTCGAAGAGTGATTTAATTTTTGGATCTGACGTCCATTACATTTCACAAAAAATCTTTGTAAAGACACGGTGCGAGATCCAAGGCACCCAATGAGAAAATGGGCATTCATATTAGCCATGAGTCATTCAAAGACACCGAATTTTTCGAAAGACCCGTGATTGAATCCTATATACTATAATATACGAATCAATTACGCTCTGTGACCCTATCGTTCATATGACCCTGAAGACCTAAGGCGTATTCGAATCGCAGGTATATATTGATCCGGATCGATCTGATTCTAACTGATCTGATCTGTGTTCTGTTGGCAACTAATCACTGTTCCCCACACTGGCCACACTACCGTCAAAGTGATCCCAAGTGAACCTGGGAAATTGCAGAATTACCAAAATCAGATCAGTTGTTTGTTTTGTTTACTTGTACGTGAATGAGAACAGTGGAAATAAAATATGTTAAATTAAAAATAATGTAAAATATGTCTTTAGTCCCCTGCTATATAAAATAGTACTACGCTACTCTCGACTAATTTTTTGAACATGAAACGAGGAGTCAAAATCGAACAACTGACATAAAAATTCATGTTTCACCTTGGATCACTGAACTGATTTTTAAGATCAGATCGAACCAAATCTCTATCCCAATCGAATACGGTTCCGTTATATATATATAATATGTATCTGATCTGCTGAGAACCGGGTCACTAAAAATAACTGGGTCTTCCGTCCCTACTTCATATATCCACAACACCTTGTATAAAAACCAAAATAATAAAATATTAGAAAAAAAAAAGCACAAAGTCTTTCTCCACAAGTTTCATAGAATCTAGGCGAAACTAGAATGATTCGACATGTTTCGAGTGTAGAAACACTCATCATCAGGAAAACAAAGTAGCGTAGACCGGGGCAAAAGCCCGCTGCGTTTTGTATTGGGCAGTTCCTAAAAAAGCAACCGACGTTCTAAGCAGCAGTTCGTATTACCCTTTCGATCGATAAGGTGCTGTGGAAATTGGTTCGCGAATTTCGTTAAACATAACCTTAAAAATGAGATAAGTTTAAAAATTATCTTTTTACTTTAATTTCTCCAGTGGACTACTTAAGAAATTTAACTTAGATGTAAACATTTAGGCAAATACAATATGGGGAGATTTATTACCGTTTTAGTAGGCTATATATCCATGTTGTTGATTTTGTCGGCGCTGTTGCCGTTTGTGAGTTAATAATTTACGATTAAAGTTGTGATAGTTCGGGGCAAAAGTCCGCGGTCCCTACATTGCGGATTTTTACCTCATGGTTGCGGACATTTGCCCCATTTTTTTTTAATTTAAAAAAGTTGTGTTTTATTTTTTCCAATTAGTTAAAAACTTATGTTGAAGCGTTGGTTCTTCCGAATGGTTTATTATTTTAGTATAAAAATGAAGTTTATGCTTGTTCTAAATAAAAAGATATTTAAAGAAACATTTGTTTTACATTAGGACTCTTACCCCATGAACAGGATTTTTGCCCCATAGACATCGGACTTTTACCCCAGCCCATGGGGCAAAAGTCCTATTTTACAAAAAAAATTAAACTTAAGAATTAATAAATGTATATATATTTTTTTTACTGTGACCTATAGAATAAAGTAGTAATATAAATTAACTACAAACACATAAAAAAACATCATTAAATTTTTACAAAATGGCGGACATTTCGTCATTTATTCGTTAGGTGCGGGCTCCTGCCCCGGTCTACGCTAAATAGTACAATGCTGATGTTGTTACCACTAATAGAGAAAATAATAAGTGAGATCAGTAATGGAGCTTTGAATGATGTACAGGGTGTCTAGTGTTCGATGGTTTTACGGGGTATCTCGGTTATTAGTAAAGATAGAAGGATACGGTTTTCGCGGCTGTGCTACTTTTTTATGAAACAAAAGATGCCCTAATCAGAATTTTTCTAGTCCTCCTTGTTTTTGATATACGAGATGTTTTTAATAATTTTACATTTTGGGACACCCCCCATATTTAGGTTACCCTGTAGCTTATCAAAGAGAAAACAAATGTTATTTGTGTAGTTTTTTACGTAGAATCCAGTGACGTTCTCAGATTTTTCTACGTTCAATAGTTTCCGAGAAAAATACCAAACTTTTTTTTTTAAATGGGACACCCTATATATTTTTAAATAATATAATTCAGTTCATAACAAGCTTCTCAAAAATATATAAAACCCTATTTTTATTTTTAATATTAAGCACGAAATTTACGTTTTATTAAAAAATATATAATTTTAGTTAGTAGGCCATGACGGGTATTGAGAAAAAGAAAAGAACACAGTCGTTTATGTCATATTAATAACTTATTTAGTTTCTGTCAGAATATTTAGGTTCTCTAAGTTGTTTTAAAATACCTATCTAATTAATAGTAAAGGATCAGTTTGTCCTAATTATGGCAGAATATGTGAAATTTGAAAATAATGAAAAATACGACATGCTCGTTTGTTATGTTCATTGTAATGAAAATGCAGATGTAGCATTAGAAGAGTAATTCAATAGGTAAATATACGCCTTTGTGTAGTATCTCTATGAAGATTTAGTAATTTTTTTAAATTACTTGTAGATATCCCGAAAGACGACAGCCGAATAAAAGAATTTTTTTAAGGATGAAATCAAATTTAATTGAACACGGTTCATTTATTAAACCTCGTCCTAAAATCTACAACAAGGAAAACCGCGAGACTGATGAAATAAATGTTTTAGCTTCGATTGAAACAAATCCAACTAGTTCTTGCAGAACGGTTGAAGGTTCGGTCAGAGTAGTTAAATCAAGAGTTCAAACAATCCTAAAAAAACACAATTTCGAGCCATATAAATTTCACCTAGTACAAAACTTACATCCTGGTGATGCACAACGCCTTACAGAATTCTGTAATCGGTATTTACAAAATATCAACAGGGGAAATAATTTTGAAAAAACCGTTGTATGGTCCGATGAAGCTCATTTTACCAGTGCTGGTATATTTAATCGACACAATACGAGGTTTTGGTCTAAGGAAAATCAGCATCTAATATTTCCACTCGAACGGCAAGGAAGGTTTGGCTTTAACGTTTCATGTTTTGTACTAGGAAGCAAAATAATTTATAATATATTTGAAGGCAGCCTTAATGCCAATAAATATTTGGAAATTCTGGAAAACGTTGTGCCGGAAATAATAGAAGACGTGCCTTTAGCGGGTATCAATAACTTATCTCTGCAACAAGATGGAGCACCCGCTCACAATGCGCTAATTATCAGGGCCTACTTAAATAATAATTTTCCAGGCCACTGGATTAGAACTAATGAACCTGTAAGATGGCCACCAAGGTCACCCGACTTGTCGGTTTTGGATTTCTTCTTGTGGGGATACCTTGAAAATAAAATTTATTCTATTCAATACCAAGCAATTGCAGAATTAAGAAATGCTACTGAAAGGAGCATTTAGGGAGTTACGGACACGGCCTCTTATTATTTTAAATTCATTAAGGCGGATAAGAACTATGTGTGAAACATGTCTAAGGTATAATGGAGAACAATTTGAGCAATATTTATGAGAAAGTTCTATTAATATTCAGCTTCTCTTTGTAATGTTTTGCGTAGTAAAATACAACTCGATTTGTGCATTGTTACTATTTTTACTGAAATATTACTGCTAATTAGATTAAGGAGTCCAAAATATATTTTTCCTGCAGTAATTATCATACCAGTACCTAATAGTTTTTTTTCAATACCCGTCATGGCCTACTAACTAAAATTATATATTTTTTAATAAAACGTAAATTACGTGCTTAGTATTAAAAATAAAAATAGGGTATTATATATTTTTGAGAAGCTTGTTATGAACTGAATTATATTATTTAAAAATATATAGGGTGTCCCATTTAAAAAAAAAAGTTTGGTATTTTTCTCGGAAACTATTAAACGTAGAAAAAATCTGAGTACGTCACTGGATTCTACGTAAAAAACTACACAAATAACATTTGTTTTCTCTTTGATAAGCTACAGGGTAACGTAAATATGGGGGGTGTCCCAAAATGTAAAATTATCAAAAACATCCCGTATATCAAAAACAAGGACTAGAAAAATTCTGATTAGGGCATCTTTTGTTTCATATAAAAGTAGCACAGTGCCGCGAAAACCGTATCCTTCTATCTTTACTAATAACCGAGATACACCGTAAAACCATCGAAAACTGGACACCCTGTACACGAGGTGTAAAATATGAATATACATATATAATAGTCAGAAGACGGGCAAGACTTCATACCTACACACATATGCATACTGGAAAGTCAAGGGCTAGTGCAAAGGCCCTGTCTTGGGCAGAACAATGAAGAGAGCAAAAGAAAATTAGAGAGTTTTAACAGACTTTGTCAAAATCATTTAGGTATAAGTAGGGAAAGATTTTTTCCCTTCTGACACGTGCAGCTTGTAGTTGAACTTCTTTAACAAAAAAAAAGTTGCTTTTTTCAAGATGTTCTAGTAAAATTAAAATTGCTTTTAAAATCTTTTAATTGTATTAATTTTGCACACAATGTCGATGTATAAATTGACTCCTGCCGGAGTAACTGGGCAGTAACAAGCCTGATACCCCAACAGCATTTTACTTCAAGCTAAATGATGCTTTGATTTTTACGAAAACCATTTTTTTTTCCCTCTCATTTCACTACTTTTACATGTCTTCGACAAAGTTTATTGAAACTTTCTTTTCCCTCAATTCAGTACTTATACCTAAATGATTTTGACAAAGTCTGTTAAAACTCTCTAATTTTCTTTTGCTTTCTTCATTGTTCTGCCCAAGACAGGGCCTTTTCTCTACGCCTTGACTTTCCAGTATGCTGAAGTCGGTCTTCTGACTATTCATATTTTACACCTCGTGTACACCATTGAAAGCTCTATTACGGCTCAATCCCACTTATTATTATCTCTATTGCTAACAACATCAGCATTGTACTATTTACTTTGTTTTCCTGATGATGAGTGTTTCTACGCTCGAAACATGCCGAATTATTAAGAAATATTCTAGTTTCGCCTAGTTATTCTAATAAACTTGAGGAGAAAGACTTTGTGCTTTTTTTTTCTATACATTTAACTCCACTTTGAGCATGGACTACTTCTTCAAAAATAAAATATTACTTATATGTACTTCGTGGATCCTCATGTTCATTTGTTAATTGCTCTTCAGTTTTCTTAATCTTTCGTTTGCTTTTTTTATGCTTCTTCAGCCTTGGGGTCTCTGTCTTTATCTGAATATCGCTCGCTACTTGATTACAAGGATTGTTCATGATATTCCAGTTTGGTATATTTGATACGGAATTCCACTTTGCAAGCATCGCAACGAAAATGGTTATGTTTTTCTACAATAAAAATTGATATGAGTTTATTTTTTGTTTTGTGCCATAAATGACAAGTGACTTGGCCACGATTCACCGTATTCTTAGCTCTTAGTGAAATTTGACTTTACCTTTTCAATTATTATTTTCCATGGTTAATAATGAAAACAATCAATTTATTTGAAAGGAGGTAACTTGATTTTTTGATTCTGCGAAAACATGAATATTTTTTTTTTACTATTATTCTCGAGTTCCCAAGCGGTCACCCATCGGAATCATAGTCGCGACCGACTTCGCTTGACTTTAGAGATCGTTGTACTAAAACGATATACAAGGTTCTAACGCCTTCATAGTACTTAGGTACTGTTTTATATAATAATATATGTTTGGCGAACTATGAAATCTTTATGAATGATATTTACATAAGTGCATTTTTTATAAATTATTATTTAGTAATAAATACCTACTGTAAAAATAAGTGTGTTGTAAATGTGTTAGTGGTTAATAATATGCCATTAAGAGGATTCAGTAGCTACACGCATTTTCAGGGTTTTTTCATTTTCTAGATTTTCCATTGGCCCGTATCGTTAGGATTTTGATAATGTACATCTTGTAAATGGGATAAAACCCTAGACATTTACCTTTAGATAAGCAAACAATAATCACGAAAGTGGCAATTGGCCTTGCGCATGTAAACAAAGTTACACCGGATTAGGCATGCGCACTGCAAAATGATCGTTTAACGAATGGGATAATAGACAGGTCAGGTCTTTCAAATTTAAGTTATTGCTCAAAACATTGCAAAAGTTGACCTTCTTGCCAAAAAATTGGCATTTCCTCTCAATTTTTGATCAAATTGAGAAAAAAGGTAGTGATTTCTGGCATTTTTAGTACCTAGTTAAAAACCTATCAGATTTTGAGAATGGGAAATTGTTTTTAAGGTTTTGTTTCTGAAATGATTAATCGAGGTGTTTTTGGTTCGAAAAGGAAGAGAACAAGTCAATTAAACTAGTTTCATAAAATCGAATATAAAAACAAACAAAACCAGCAAAATAACCAAGTTTCGATGTTATCGTGTACCTAACCTCAAGTCAAATATTAGTTGGTATATAACTTGTATTGATTTTTACAATTATTGATCAATACAATTTTTACATTACAAGTTTTTGCCCGAGAACTTGACCCGTGGAATATTTTTACCCTTGGAATAATATAAACATGCCCAGGTATTTACTTTTTTCTTGTATAATTAAAATATAAGTTTGGAGAAACGTACGTGTCTTTTCAACTTTTTGAAGCATTATATTGCCCAAAAAATAGGCGTACCTAATTAGATTGCAGGGCTGCAAATAAAATATCCCAAAACATGCATCGGGATAATCTGTCTTGGCGTATATTTAACTTTATTTTCATACCTTTTTGTGTAGCCTAGTGTAGTCCGAGTGACTAAAAGCGCAATCACCCACAATCCACAATAGCAAAGAAAACAACAAGGGATCCAAAGGGAAAACTTAAAACACAACAACAAAAATGGCGCACAGCCTGTTCTGAAATGTATTTTGAGCATGTCGCTAAAGAACGACATGCCGATAACAAGAGGTTTGTGCGCATGCCCAATCCTACTGGGAGGGAAGGCATCTAACCGCCGTGGCGAGCCATGCACGAATTTTTTCACCAAGTTTGATTTAAAATAAAAAATAAACAATTTTAATTTTAGCTTTTCAAATAAACAGTAAATACATAATATACCTTTCGTTAGCAAAGCGTCACAGGAGTGAAATAAAGGTTTTATTTATTCCATGTCAAAGTCAATGCGAAAATTAACTTCTATTCATTCAAATAAAAGCTATAAGTGATCTTTGATTCTTCGTATAACCTTGTATAGGGTTATGCAAAACCTTCAATAAAATGTCGTAAACGTGGTTGTTGCACAATTTTATAGTGGGACACTATAGGTAGGATAGAGGAAAAGTCTATATAATATCCCAATAGGACATCTGAATAATCAATTTCGTAAAATTCAATTAGAAAATAAGCAACTTAACCTACCTGAATTTTCTACAAAAAGTCTAAAAATACGAAATTCTAGCTCTCGTTAACGACTAACCAATCTGCAACTAATTTCTCTGTACTGGCGAATTCTGGATATGTTTACCTTATCCCTATTAGTAGGCGGGGCAATGTGTATAGATGCAGCCAAAAAAAAACTTCTCTCAGTTTAACCGATTTTTCCTATTAAGGTGGGAATATCAACATGCTTGCCAACCAATAACCTATTTCGCGTAGATTTATTTATGTTTTCTAGCTTTTATACAAAATTTAAAGAAAATCAGTATCGACTTGATATTCTATAGGTAATAATTGACAATATTTAATAAATATCAAGGAATTTCATAACTTATTTTAGGAGAATTGTATAGCGAAAAATAACGGGTAAGATTTTTTTTAACATTATTATGTCATTGTCACTCATTGTTCTTTCACTATACAATTCTCCCAAAATTAGCAATGAAATAAATTGATATTTTTGTAATATATCAGATACTACCTAAATAATGTACCGACGATATTGACTTTCTTTAAATGTTAGTTATTAAAATAATAAACTCAAAAAATCAACGCGAAATAGGTTATAGGTTGGCAATAGATTGAATGACGTTGAGAATTCAACCATAAGGTGGAATTATCACCGTCGTTCAATTTATTGCCAACCTATAACCTATTTCGCCTTGTTTTTCTTAGTTTATTATTTTATTGACTAAGATTTAAATAAAATCAATATCGTCTGCACATTATTTAGGTAATATGTATCTGATATATTACAAAAATATCAATTTATTTCATTGCTTATTTTGGGAGAATTGTTTAGTGAAAGAACAATGACATAATAATGTTAAAAAACATCTTAACCGATATTTTTCGATATACAATTCTCCTTAAATAACTTATGAAACTCCTTGAGATTTATTTAACATGTTAATTATTACCTATAGAATATAAAGGCGATAATAATTTTATTTAAATTTTGTGTAAAAGTTAGAAAAAATAAATAAATCTACGCGAAATAGGTTATAGGTTGGCAAGCATGTTGATACTCCCACCTTAAGAAATCGTTTAATTGGAGTTCATTCAGTTCTCTCGCGAAAGCGCATTTACTGTGCACATAATTTCCCTATTTATATGAGGATAAAAGAAATTGAACACGCGGGGTTTACAGTTTAGTGTTCCGTAGGTACCACTTAGGAAGGCGACAAAATAGTTTATTAAAGTACAAGTTTCATAAGAAGCGGTTTTAGCGCACGCGTCTATTTTAAAAAAACGAGCCACAAAGTGGCGAGTTTTTTTTATTGACACGTGCGCTAAAACGCCCTATGAAACATGTGCTTTATAAATTTTTTTCTATTTCACCTTTTATAATCAAGAAAAATACATTTTAAAAAGAAAATAAATTCTTCAAATTTAGTAAATTTTTATGTCTAAATTTTATGTTGGTAATACTATTTTTTATCATAGGAGCCTCTGGACAACAAAAATTATTTTGCAAACTGTAATTTTTTGATTTATTGACCCATTTTCACCACGAGATTCTAAAGTTATTTTATCGATATGAGATTTGAAATTGGACGGAATACGTTATGTGATCCTTGTACATTCGGTACATATACAGAGCGTTCGGAAATTCGGGCGATTTTACTATTTTTTTTCGAATTTTAAAAGACGTGATTTTACGTCACGGCATTGCAATTTAGTATAGGGAAGATGGAAAATTCAAATAAAGTTGAAGTTAAAATCGACATTGGAAGGTTAGTAGATTGAATTTTGGATAGGATTTGGCAGAAAATGATAGCTTGAAGCATATAAAAAAGATTGATTTATAGATTTATGCAACCAACATACATGACTGTTATCCACACAGAATAAAAAAGTAAGTTATTAAGCTATTTTTCCTCTGCGAAAAATGGATTTTCTCGTAAATCACAAAGGCCGCGTAAGTCAATGAAATAAAACATTTAAATGTTACCAACATCAAATAAAGAAAAAACGCGTATCGCAATAGCTTATTATGAACGTGAAATAGAAAAAAAGCATTCATCGAAAATCGATGCACCGATTTGTCTAAAACATCGGTTAACGGAGCCTACAGTTGTCGAGTGGCTCGTCGAGCAAATTGTCAAAATATAATAGAGAATATGTTATCTTTAATTTGCCAACTCAAAGCACGAAACGCTAAAATCTCATTGAAACTATGACGACGAAAAACGCAATTTTTTATCTTCTTTTGTCTTTTTATCTTACTTTGATACATCATAATAATTAATTATTTCCATCTGTCGCTTTGTGCACAGTACTCTATTTAAAACGTCCGGTTAAACAGGAAGTTCAATATTTTCCCCGAATCCTCCTTATTCGTTAATAGGGTGCGGAGTGAAGTTATACGTGTCGAAAAAAAAAATCGTTTTTCAAATCGGAATAGCTGCAAAAGCATGCTCCACTTCTTATCTAAGAGCTATGCGAAAGATGGTTTCTCTAAAATTATGTTTTGAGGCAGTGGCGGCTCGTGCCATTTTAGTGAAGTAGGGCCAGGTAAACCCTTAGCGCCCCAGGCAAAAACATTTTGGGTGCCACGCCCTTTTTTGTTAATAGTTCTTGCTTTTGAAGTAGGAAAAATAAGCAAAAAGGCACCTAATTTAACCCTTTATAGGATACTGGTTCATATTTCAACCAGCGTCAAAATAATTATTTCCTGTTCGCACACCGGTTTGATATTCGGCCAGTTTGTTTATATTTAACTGTGCAAACGAATAATGGTAAAATATTCGACCATATACTTACGTAGTCTGAATTACTCACAAAGTGGTCGAAATTTCAACCAGCGTCCGATTAGGATAGTGATCAAAAAGTCACATGTTTACGTGCTGTCTGGGAAAAAATTGTTGTTTTTGTGTTAATATTGCTAATAATTTTGTGAAAATTTGTTGGTAAGTACATTAAAATACGTAGCTTTCGATACACTAATTATAATATGGATAAAACTTATCGGCAAGATAATATTTTGCTTTAAAACTCAAAATTTTTAAATTTATAACTTAATTTTACGTTTTGCATTCTTATGATATTATTTTAAGTATGTAACATACAGGTAACACATAATATACAACGTAATGCCATTGCGGCACAAAGGACTAATTATTACAAGGGTTTGTAACCAATTCACTGCGCGTTCTGGACTACCATTGCCTGTTATAACAACCAATTAAAATTTGTCGAAATGGATACTGGTTAAAATATCGACCTCCTCAAAAAAATGGGTTACGTGTTTTATTTTTTTCTAAGATTTTGTAGATAGGGTCCTTAATGTTAAATAAAGCTATTTCAAACAACAGGTTTTGCAATTTTGATGTTTGATTGTCTGCCCTATAAAGGGTTAATTTATGAATTTACAATCATATCTTGAATTAAAAAAAAAGACTGTAGGTAGAGTGTACTATATAGACCGAAAGAACCACAAACCGAACGCAGTTTATAATTTGGTTTAATATGTATCTGTTTTTATCAATTTGTTCGTTTTTCTTCATTATTTCATTGTGATATGCAGAATTTAATTGAGTTTTAATGTTAATTTTCCCAAGCATACTGAACTTAAATATATTTCGATTTTTCATGTGTCTTCATTTTTTCCCAGATATGGACCAAATCATCTGTACCTTTTTGGGACCAAGTTTGCTCCCCCATCAAATAAAACACACATAAAACAAAATAGTCTATTAGATTTATCACAACCGCACACCCAAGTATTTTTTCCATAAATATTTCTATTAAATCAGCCGGCCGAACGAAAATTATTTAGTTTACAAACAACCTTACACGACACGACGTGGACAAACAACTGTTTGAATTTGAAACGTCTAACGTCAAACGGTCAAACGGGGTCAAAGGGCCTGGCTACACGGAGATGTTTTCCTGCTCGCATTCAAGGTCATTTTCAAATGTTTTTTATTGGTGTGTTATGGCAATTACGTCATAACTTCGGGCCTCCCGTGTGCCTCGTCGCTTTGGCGCGAAAGCTACGTTACCGTTTTACGCATAATCGCTTCCTCAATAGATGGAAATTTGCACCCGACTGTGTTCCATTTTTAAATTATTTTGCTAATTGCTTTAAAAAGGAGAATATTAATTTTAATAGGTTTTGGTAATTTGTAAAGGGCAGGACGCTGGACAGGAGGGCAGGTAGTGCCATGGCACTGTGGCTCTACCCCACGAGCCGCCACTGTTTTGAGGTGCCCCAAGAATTTTTAAAATAAAAAAAAAATCGATGATCATGACATGACATTATATTTCGAGATGCCCCAAGCCTTTTTAAATTAGAAAATTTTCGTGAAAATTGAACACTAATTTTTTTATGCAACCAATGCTTATTTTAAATTATCATGTCTGTTTTAGTTTGTATACTTATTTTGCCAAAGAGTTTGTTTTCTTTTTAACTTGATTATTTTATTAAAGGAATATTATATGTATATTATAATTAAATATATATAATTTAAATGAAAATCATGTTTTTTTTTTTAATATAAGACCTTTGGGGCACCTCAAAATATAATGTTAGAAAAATTATCTTTCGCATAGCACTTAGTTAGGTAGTGAAGAAGGGTTTTGCAGCTATTCCGTTTTGAAAAACTAATATTTTTTTTTCATGATCATCGATTTTTTTTTATTTTAAATATTCTTGAGGCACCTCAAAACATAATTTTTTGAGAAATCATCTTTTGCATAGCTCTTAGTTAAGTAGTAGAGCATGTTTTTACAGCTATTCCGATTTGAAAAACGAATTTTTTTTCGACATTTCACTTATAACTTTACTCCACCCTATTCGTTAAGTAGTAGTTTTAAACATTCGAACCAAAAGATAGACCTACCTACGGAAATGGACACATATTTTTCGTAGGTTAGATACACCAACCACAAATACGAAATCGTATCATAAATACAGGGTGGCCACCGGCCATATCTCGGAAACTACTAAGCATAGAAACTTAGGGAAAAAAAATTATTATTAAAGTGGCCATGAGAAAATTCTGGAAATTAGTTTCAAGTTCCGCATTTTGCCGCAAGGGGCACAATTGAAAATTAATTTTTGAAATTCTAAATATCCCCGAAAATTCCCATATTAGGATACCTTTGGTTACATTATTCGAAAGCTTAGACACATCATTTTGTTAAGGGCTCATTGGCGTACCGACATTGATAAGAGTGGGGGAAGCTATTGAAAGTGTAAACACTAACTTCTAAACGACTTATACGATTTTACTAAATTTAGCTCCTGTACTGCTATAAAAAAAATCAATAAATGTATGTTTCTTGTGTATAATTGAAAGCTTCTTTCTACGTGATATTTTTATTTATTTTATTTTTGAAACGAATGCTGTTCATTTGATTTGATTCTATGTTTTTTTTTTCTTGGGGTGAAGTATAAAAATATTCTGTGGTAGGATATTTTTCGACGAAGAATAAATATCAACTGCAATACAAAACAGACATTCAAGTTTGCAGACAAGCTTTTAGCTTTGTGAGCTTGAATAATCTCTGTTTTCCTTCCTTCTTTTCTTTTTGCTTAATTCATTGTGGGTACAACAAAATCTGGAATACGAAAAGGAGCTTATATATTTATTGATTGGAAGGAGATTTTGATTGATTGATATTAGACCCCGTCCACAGTATATTGTACTATACAGGGTTAGGAAAAATTACCAGAGCGGTCGATTATTTCAAAATATGCAGGGGTTATCAAAAAACGTCTTATATAAAAAATGTAGGGCTGTTAAAAATCTACATATCGGTGATAAATTGAAATATACAGGGTCGCCCACAAAGTTGTGGAGAATAATAGTTATATTTTTTTTTAATGGAACACCCTGTATATTTTTACTTATTTTGATTGTCGACTCAATTTTAAACATTTTTTATTAACCATGTGTTATACCTAAATTCATTACTTTCCTAGAAATTGGCGTTTCAAATAATAACGTATAACGATGCGATTTTCGAACATATAGTGAACAACAAATAAGGCACGACCATGGTTACTAATAAATAATTAATAGTTTGACATCTGAAACTCAAATTCTGACAGAAATAGACAAAAAAGGATGCCAATAGCATGGCATTTTTACTTACTGAAACAGAGAGAATTGATATTTTAATTTTAAGGGGGTTTGGCGATAAACCGAGATCATATCAGGAGGTATGTAATATTTACAATAATTTGCATCCAGACAGGCACATTAAACAAAATGCAGTTTTTCGAACTATTGAGCGTTACAGAATGACTGGTACTGTAAAAAACCGCCCAAGATCTGGAAGACCTAGGACTGCTACCTCCGAGGAAAAAAAGCTGGACATTCTGCTTGCGATAGAAGAAAATCCCAAACAATCCACCAATCAGCTTGTTTTGGATCATGAAATTGATCAAAAATCTGTACGAACCGTTCTTCATACTGAGAAAATGCATCCATACAAAATTAATGTTGTACAAGAACTTTTTGACGTTGACTGTGATCAAAGGCTAGAATTTTGCGAAATAATGTTTTAGAAATGTGGAAGAAAACCCGAATTTTTCAAACAATATTGTCTTTTTGGATGAAGCGACTTTTACACTACACGGAATGGTGAATAAGCAAAATTACCTTTACTGGGCGCGAAATAACCCTAACTGGTATGAAGAGCTGCATACACAGTTCCCAAGAAAAGTTAATGTCTGGGCTGGATTGTTTGCGGGACATATAATTGGACCCTTTTTTATCGAGGGAAATTTGAACGGTGATCGATATCTCCGGCTTCTTCGGCAAGAAATAGTTCCAGCTATAAACAATTTAAATGCTGATATTAACTTAACCTGGTATCAGCAAGATGGAGCTCCTCCGCATTTTACTCGCGAATGTTTGGATGTCACGTTCCCAAATCGATGGATAGGAAGAAGAGGGCCTATCGAATGGCCTTCACGGTCCCCCGATCTTTCGCCATTAGATTTTTTTTATTGGGGTCACCTGAAAAACATAGTTTATCAAAATAAATCCAATAATTTAGAAGAATTAAGAATGAAAATTGTCAATGAAAGTGCGAGAATAACAAGGGAAATAGTTTTAAACACCCAAAGACGTTTTTGCGATAATTTGTATCCTTGTCAGTTAGTAAATGGGGGTCATTTTCAACATTTATTAAAAAATGGAGCCGTTTTGCCATGATTTGTTATACGTTTTTGTTTAAAGTTAACTTAATAAATTGTTTCTTGAAATTTATTTTGTGTTTTGTAGCTGATCACATTATGTAGGAAAGTAATGAATTTAAGTATAACACATGATTAATAAAAAATGTTTAAAAGTAAGTCGACAATCAAAATAAGTAAAAATATACAGGGTGTTCCATTTAAAAAAATATAACTATCATTCTCCACAACTTTGTGGGCGACCCTGTATATTTCAATTTATCACCGATATGTAGATTTTTAACAGCCCTACATTTTTTATATAAGACGTTTTTTGATAACCCCTGTATATTTTGAAATAATCGACCGTTCTGGTAATTTTTCCTAACCCTGTATAATCGTTTATGTAAGTCTCTAAAGGAGGGGGGCGGCGCCCCTCCTCTAAATCCGCCACTGTGGTGAGAGTTTATTATTTTGTCCAAAATTAAGGAAATGCATGATACTTTATCTTTTGAAAACAAAATAAAGCCTCTACAAATCGTTATCCTTATCGAAGAAAATAAACGCTTTAATTTCTTATAAAATGCATTTATTAGGAAAAATTACTTTTAATTACCTACATTTTTTATTTATTTATTTAAATATATAGTGCCTCGGCTGCTTGTGGCCATTGGCACGTTTACAAAACTTTATATACTATATGCAATAATAGATATCTAGTGGGAATATGGTACATTAGAAGTAAAAGAACCTTATATAGAATTGTATAAAATATGTTATTGTCTTTTAAGAAAGTTATCACATTTTGGTATTGACTGGGTGAACCTAGGGTTGCCTTGAGATCTACTTTTATATGGTTGGTTTGCCTGCTTCCAGCATATATATGCTCTACTGTAAAAATTGTGTTGCAGTGGTCACATAAGGGTGGGTCTCCCGATTTCATTAAGTACCCATGAGTGGCGCGGGTGTGTCCGATTTTTAATCTATGTATTGTTATTGCATCTCTCCTGCTCATGGGGGGTAGGTTACTAGGTGCAATATTGGGTGGTATTTTCGATAGCTTGGTATTTGAGTGGTTCCAGTAGTTTCTCCATTTGTTTATAATGTTTTGTTTAAAGTGATTCTTCAGGTCTTTTGGAAGCTGAATTTGTTGGATGGGTAGGTTCGAACTCAGAGCTTCTTTGGCAGCTTGATCTGCTTTTTCATATTAAGAATTAATCACACAAAAATTCTTTAGAACATCCACGACTAAAACTATTCCTCCTAGTGTTCCAATTATTCTACCGAATATAATATGACGGCAATCATCACCACATGTTACACAAATGAATAATCCCGCTAAAAAATAACAGTAATATTATTTTATGAGCGTTAATAACGAAAACCATACTAATATATTATTATAGTTAGTATTAAGTTCGCGAGAATTTTAAAACATATACTCACAAACTTTTATTTATTAACTATTATGTATACATAATGGAGTTTAAAAAAATATTTAAAATAGTTACTTTTTGGCTAATTATTGGCTCATGTACTGTAATATGCTCAGCGTTGTCTGTATTACGGCTGGGCAAAAATTCGATATATCGATATTTTTATCGATATATCGAATAACGATATTTAAAAAATATCGATATTATCGACTATATCGATATTGTCGACATTATCGATATTTATCGATACTTATCGATATTATTGATTTATCCGATCACATCGATAATATCGATTATTTGATGTTGTGTAAGAATGTCGCCTAAATATTTGGATGAGTACCGTAAAATGGGGTGAATAGGATCAGCGGGGTAAATAGGATTGAAAGTTACCTTCAAATTTTAAAGTTCTGTAATAATTGTAATTTTAAAGTGTAGGTCATTTCAATGTACAGATTTTAAGTAACGGTTGTTAAAATAAATTTTTATGACATTAAACTTAAAATAACTTGGCCACATCGCAGGCTGAATACCATGACCTAAAACGTCAAATTTAGCGCTTAAACTGTTGTCATATTATCTTTGCTTTTGTCTTACAAACTTCATATCTCTACAACTCTGCAGCACTTATAAAATTTAGGTAATATTATTTTTAGTACTCTTTTATATTACTCAACATAAATTTGTGTGCAAAATTCTATACACCCCGCGGTTGTTTAAATGCGATACAGTCAATAAATCAATCAATGATCCTATTGACACCGCCTGCGGGGTGAATAGGATTTGTGCACAAAAAAATATATATACACAACAGGGTACACCCTGTATAAAAACTTATACCACCATTTAAAAGTACCAACCTTAACTCATGTTTTAAGCTATTGAGAAATTTATTCAGGCAGATAGTTTTCAAGTTACAAGCTTTCAAAGTGGAAAATTGATCCTATTCACCCCATTTTACGGTATCATTGATAATAAAAGGAGGGAAGAATGCGATAATCATTATTGTGTGTACCCCCTTCCCGGACGCTTTTCCTTTGAGAAAGTAGCATTTCTCCGGCCTAGTCCGGAAAGTACGTGCCTAGTTTAGGCCGGGAAGAATCACATCAATATTAGCAATTGCTCGAATTTTAATATAAATATTAATATAAATAAGAATTAGAATGTTTCTGTTAGTACCTATCTTCTGTTCGAATTTCAATATTTAATACAAATAGGAATTAAAATGTTCGAAATTTTGTTCTATAAAGAAATAAAAGAAAGAAATGTGTCTCATTGATTTGTTATTCTACACGGTTGCCGAAAAAATAGTGTACGCAACACGTCCGAAAACAGTTTTTTTGGACTCGCAGACTTAGAATTTTGTCGACTCGTCCAAAAAAAACAGTATTTTCCGGACTTGTAACGTAAATTACTATTTCCCGAAAAATGAAATTTTTCATCCATTTGTGCTATTATAAACCCTATCCGGGACAGTCTGTATAAATAATTTTTTTAGTTTCACTTGCTACCGCTAGAAGGTCGACGTTGCCAAGTTTTGTGGAGTCCAGGGTCCAGGACCAGGAAAATTTCGAATATTATACCTCAGTTCTGACTATAAATGTTTGATTGGCTGCATTAGGCGCCGCCATATAGCACTGGTAAATCCCCAATAGTTACGTCTTGTCGGCTTGTTATGATAAAGAGAATAAGATGTCTATCTTGCCCTGTCATCGTCAGTGGCGGCTTCTCCTATGAGGCAGGTGAGGCAGTGCCTCACCAATAATTTAGCAAATTAAATAAATTACAAATTTATATTACTTTACTATTTGCATAAATATATATCCATTAGAATTAATGCCGTCAATCTTAACGCTCTTCGCTAGAAATATCATCTATCATCCATCTCATTTCTGCATGCGGTCGTATATGGTAGAAGCCGGTCTCGCGCTTTCTTGTCGTTTACGATCCCTTGCGTGTTTTGTTCTTATATCATCCATCTCATTTCTGCATGCGGTCGTATATAGTTAGAGGCCCGGCCTCCCGCTTCCTTGTCTAGCGTCTTAGTGAAAATATCTAATGTGATGTATGATACCCGTAATAGTCCAGTCGAATCTAGCTTTAAATAGGGCATAAAAACATTCTTTTGAGGCCAGCCTCAACTCTCTACGTAAATTTAATGCGAACGCGACGGGAACTAATATAATCTATAAAGATGAACGCCGCGACACAGTATTTGGAGAAATGCTATTATTAGATTAACAGGTTGTCCGTTTAGAGTTTAGAGAGAGTGCATAGTGCATTGTATTTTATTATACTTTTCGGTAAATACTTTTGTGGTTTTCCGTACTGATTTTTGTTTTGCTTTTTTTCCAACCGTGGGCAGTGATTTTTCTAAAATATTAATATTACATTACTTTTATGACTTATTAGTTTATTTTTTTTGTGCTTATTAGCGAAAAATGGATTCAGCGGGACCTAGCACAGCGTCACAACTTCCCCAGGTAAATGTAAACATTCGCAATCCTACTTGTGATCTTGTTAATTTTTTAGTAAATGAGCAGAATTTTTCAAGTAATTCCTATAAAATAAAAATTATTCTTTTCGATATTTTACATTAGTGGTAGGAAAATATAAATTTGTAAATTTAGAATTTAACTTTAGTATCATAAGTAATCTTGAAAAAGCCCTAGAACGGCGAAACATATGTAGAGGAATTCTATAATAAATACTAATGAAACATTAAAAAGCTATAAGTGTTTTACTATAAAATATATATATTAAAAATGTTTCACAAGGAACCAACTGCTGAATCAGTACAGTGTATAACGTTAAACAAATTATTTTGCTGGCCGTGTATTCTGTTTACAACAAATAATAGCGACAAAGTTTGGTCAAAATGTGGTTATAGCGATTTAAAAAACTTGTCTAAACTTTAAAATCTAACCTTGCTAAAAAAAATTTAATTTCAACTGTGCCTCACCACTTTCAAATACCACGAGCCGCCCCCGGTCATCGTTGGAGTAACCCATGAATAAAAACGTCTTCTAATGTTGACAAAATGGTGAACATACATTTAAAGGCCAATAAAGATCAGTAAATGAGAACAGCGTAGGCATTTTTGTCAACATTCCTACAAAAGTTGCTGCAACCAAATATTATTTTTTTATGTTATCATTTTTGCGACCTCTTTCCCGCCCCCCCAAGCCTTCTTCATCAAGTAAACAATAGTGAAAATAAAAACACTTAGGTACCGGAAAAAACATTTATTAAAAGTTGATATATTTTCGAAATAATATAAGATGGCGATCAAGTATGTGTCGAATTCCAAAAACACTTATGCCTGCACGGGCCAATCGCATCCTATTCAGTTATGTTAAAAAATAAGAAATATAAAATCAGACATTTCTTGCTACGACTACGACATCTCGACTAGCGACAGATACGCCATTTAAAAAAAAATACTATTGAAAAAGATTTTATAAAAATAAGATGGTTTAATAAAAACTTATTAACTATAAATTATAACAAAACAACATACATTCCATTTACTTCATACAAAATAAACTTCCAAATATTGGTCCAATAATATGCAATAATAATATTAATATAAAGGAAGGTGAAAATATTAAATATCCAGGAATAATTTTTGCTAAACATTTAAAATGGGATTTACATAGTGACTACAATGTAAAAAAACTAAGAATTCTTATCCAAAATTTAAACATCTTAAACAATTTTTAAATATAAAAGAATTAGAAATATTTTATTATTCTGTAGTACAAACCCATTTAAACTATTGAATACTAGGATGGGGAGGCATAAATAAGAATTATCTTAATAATATTGAAACTATTCAAAAATTCATTTTGAAAATTATTTACGAAAAAGACCACCAATATTCTTCTGATTTACTATTTAAAGATAGCAAAAAAATGGATATTAAACAAATATTTTCTTACATGTTAATATATATTTTTAAACATAAAAATAAAATAAATTGTATTAATCACACACATGAAACTCGTCATAAAAATACTATTACATATTAAAATAGAGTAAACAAAACAATAGCACACAAACATTTTTTTAACATCAATCCATATATTTTTGATATGCTACCACAGCCAATCAAAATCATTAAATAATTATAGAAATAAAATTAAAAATTGGATATTATCTAATCCAAGAGATATATTCAAGAACGTCATTAATAAATAATAAATATAGCAAGTTATAATGAATAAAATAAATAAATATATATATTATATACATAACGTATTATAACTTCGTATACTGTAGTGATATAAAATACATATATACCAATAAAATATTGTCATATTCGTTTTATATTATAATCTAGTTGTGCCTGAATTATGAAATATATTCTTGACAAAAATATTATATTATTTAACTCAAAACAAGTATTTTACTACTGAGTTCGGAATTGATAGTTTAACCAAAAAAAATGATATATTAGCAGTAAATGCAAAAAAAAATATTTGAATAAACTTTTATTATTATTATTATTATTATTTGGCCGATTTTTGGATAAAACAAAAAATTTACGAAAGAACGCGTCGCGAAGACGTGACGTCAGTAAGGATGCGGTTCCGGCAGCCCGTGCAAACCATAGACATATAGGTACCTTTAGGTACTGTAGGCTTTACAAAATTAATATTTCATGGCATATTTTTTTGAAAAGAAATTATTATGAAAGTTCCCTATTCATTAAAATTATATTTTCGCTAAGTACTAAAAATTAAGTGTTTACAAACTCCACAAATATTCTCAAAATAAACAAAAACAAATCAATCATATTTAAATACAAGGCAATGGACGCTAATATATATTCTTCGGGTGACAGTTGCTGCATGATATAGTGGGTGTAACAAATGATGTAAATACAGAACAGCACGGCTCCAAGAAAAAAAAAACAAAATACTCGACCGGCTGACCTTTCGTAAAATTCCATGCAACCACCCCCTATTAGGATAAGTAGGACTGCAAACAACCTAAAAATGAGATTATTATTTTTAAGAGCAAACACTAGTGACGCATTCGCCATTTTAAAAAAATCTATACAGGGTGTTTCAATAAAAACTCTCAGGCCAATTATTTCGAAAACTAAAAGTGACATGTAAATTCTGTAAACGCCAGTTTTTAGCCTCTATGATTGGCTTCACAACTGTGTAAAAAATGTGTTTAAATAATACAAGATGTAGGTGGCGCCACGGTGCAAAGAAATTTTTCGATGACAGGAACTTTTAAATGTTGTCGCTCTTAAAGATAATTAATTTTTATCAAATTATGTCCCATAAAAAAATTTGATAAATCCAACCTGAAAGGGGATATTTGGGGTTTAATTACTTTTTTAAAATAATTTTAACGAGGATTTTAATTATAAATATTTTTAATATCCTTTAGCAGATTTCCATTTAATTTTGGTAAGATGGTAATGATAATTTCAGTGATAAAACGCTCGTATAGCACTAAATTATGTCTCAAGGGGCGCCTTAATAAATGATATCGGCAAAAATTAAGACGCCAATGAGTTTTTGGTAATTTTTGTATTTTTTCGGATTAAGCAACTAAAAGTATCCTTTTCTTGTCTGTTAAATTGTTTTGATATCTTGCTTCGTTTTCGAGAAATAAAAATAAAAACAATTTTATTGCCTATCTTTGGAAAACAAAAATCGTTAAATAATTAATATGTTGTATTTTTTGTTGTTTAAAAGCATTATAACATTAAAGCATTATAAAATTAAATTAAAAGATGTTTTAAATTTTATTAAAGAACTGATGAGAAATTATACAAAATTATTAATGAAAATTAGAACAATACAAAAAACTATTTAATGGGGTCGAATGAGGTGTTCAAAATTATTGCCGTTTTCATATACACACATAGCAAATCGATATAATAATTCGGTTTTGCAAACTCTTAATAGTGTATTTCGATTAATAGCAAAAGATACAACATATTAATTATTTAATTATTTAATCATTTTTGTTTTCCAGAGATATGCAATAAAATTGTTTTTATTTTTATTTTTATTTTTCGATAACCAAGCAAAATAAGAAAACAATTTAACATACAAGAAAGGGATATTTTAGTTGCTTAAGCCGAAAAAAATATAAAAAATTACCAAAAACTCAGTGGCGTCTTATTTTTGCAATATTATTTGTTAAAGCGCACCCTGAGACGTCACTGGACGTAATAATTTAGCGCTACACGAGCTTTTTATCACTAAAATTGTCATTGAAAAAATTAAATTAAAATCTGCTGAAGGATATTAAAATTATTCATAATTAAAATACTCGTTGAAATTATTTTAAAAAAACTTAACCCCAAATATCTCCTTTCATGTTGGATTTATCAAACAATTTTATAGTACATAATTTGACCAAAAACTGATTATCTTTAAGAACGGCAACATTTAAAAGTTCCTGTCATCGACAAATTTCTTTGCACCGTGGCGCCACCTACATCTTGTATTATTCAAGCACATTTTTTACACAGTTGTGATGTTGTGAAGCCAATCATAGAGACTAAAAACTGGCGTTTACAGAATTTCCATGTCGCTTTTAGTTTTCGAAATAATTGGCCTAGGAGTTTTTATTGAAACACTGTATATACAGTGACCGGCAAAGAGTTCGCAACATATGGGAAAAAATTTTATTAGCGGAATATTGAAAAATCTTTTTTGGGGGATTGGATGTGCATGTCCCATAACCTTAAAATCGATTTTGACATACGTCACGTGACCAATGGTATGGCGGGAAACTTGAAAAAACCAATATGAAATCATCATAAGTCAGATAAGTTGATGAGATATCGAAAAAATTCCAAGAATAAAAAGTGTTTAGAATTCCATTAGAACCTTAAATACAATGTTTGGGATATCTACTTAAAAAAACATAAAATCGAATATTTTTGTAAATATTTTTTTACCGAATTAAAAATTTCCATATTTTTCCTTTCTTAAAGCTTCATTAAAGTAAAACTGACATCTGGTGACCGCAACTAGAAATATTCTTTTATTTTTCTGACAATTTGGAGCAATAATTCAAAAAATTCGTTTACACTTGGATACCAGCTGTTGCAATAGTCTATTTCTAATAACCTTATCGATATTTTTTATATCGAAATATTCTAGTATGTTAAGAAATCCTTAAATTCATTAATCCAAAGAAAATTTTATTTATAACCGTAAAAAATAATTTTGAATTTCGCAGAAATCTTTAAAAAAATCTAAAAATTAATAAAAAATTAAAATACTTTTTACGGTTATAAATAAAATTTGCTTTGGATTAATGAATTTAAGGATTTCTTAACATAATAGAATATTTCGATATAAAAAATATCGATAAGGTTATTAGAAATAGACTATTGCAAAAGCTGGTATCCAAGTGTAAACGAATTTTTTGAATTATTGCTTCAAATTGTCAGAAAAACAAAAGAATATTTCTAGTTGTGGTCACCAGATGTCAGTTTTACTTTAATGAAGCTTTAAGAAAGGAAAAATATGGAAATTTTTAATTCGGTAAAAAAATATTTACAAAAATATTCGATTTTATATTTTTTTAAGTAGATATCCCAAACATTGTATTTAAGGTTCTAATGGAATTCTAAACACTTTTTATTCCTGAAATTTTTTCGATATCTCATCAACTTATCTGATTTATGATGATTTCATATTGATTTTTTCAAGTTTCCCGCCATACCATTGGTCACGTGACGTATGTCAAAATCGATTTTAAGGTTATGGGACATGCACATCCAATCCCCCAAAAAAGATTTTTCAATATTCCGCCAATAAAAATTTTTCCCATATGTTGCGAACTCTTTGCCGGTCACTGTATATGTACATATTTTGTTTATTTTTGTTTTCTCCTAAAAGCGGCTAAATATCCAGGTTTACCTTCAGCATTAAGTTAAAAAAAAATTTAAATGATAAAAATAATAAAAGCAAAAAACGAAATGGGTCACTAGTGTTTGCTTTTAAGGGGAAAGAAGCAATTTCTTTACATCTATTTTAAAACAGTCTTAAAGTTAAAAAAAAATAGTAACGTGCATGTTCTCCTCTCAGTTTAACTTTCATACTGTTTTAAAATAGTTTCAGTAAAAAAGGCTTTAAAAACAGAGTTTTATTCAAAAATCGTATCTTTTCTAAATATAAAGATAATGTAATGAGCCAAAAATAGTTATTTTTGTATTAAGGTGGGAGTATCAACATGCTTGCCAACCTATAACCTATTTCGCGTAGATTTATTCATATTTTCTAATTTTTACACAAAATTTAAATAAAATCAATATCGTCTTCATATTCTATAGGTAATAATTAACATGTGAAATAAATATCAAGGAATTTTCATAAGTTATTTAAGGAGAATTGTATATCGAAAAATATCGGTTAAGATTTTTTTAAACTTTATTATGTCATTGTTCTTTCACTAGACTCTTCTCCCAAAATAAGCAATGAAATAAATTCATATTTTTGTAATATATCAGATATTACCTAAATAATATGCAGACGATATTGATTTTATTTAAATCTTAGTCAATAAAATAATAAACTAAGAAAAACAAAGCAAAATAGGTTATAGGTTGGCAATAAATTAAATGACGTTGATAATTCCACCTTAAGTGCGTGAAATTAGTGTTTTTTTTAATGGCACATGAGAGCGTGACTATTGGCAGAGACCGCAGGTCGAGGCGAAAAATTCACTTAACCATGTATATTATTAAATTTTTGGATTCTTCACAACATTTTAAACATATTTCATGTACAATATACTATACCTATCTTTAACTGTTTCGGAAATATTAAGTGTTTTTAGATTTATTGCAAAAATTAACGACACACTCAAAAACTAATAAGTAATACTGTTTATTTCTTACATTAATGTAAAATAGAATCATCATCACAAATGTGGGTACGTTCTCCTATCAAAATTGTCTTCCATGTGCTCATATGGGTAGGTATAATTTTAGGTATAGGGAAACATTTTATTTTCTTGTAATGTTCGAATAATCGATGAATGGCTAACATCGAACATTGGGGCTGTTTTTCGACTAGAAGTATGTAGGTTTTCCTCAAACTCAAGTATAATATCTAATCTGTTATCATCACATATTGCATTGGCACCTACCTTTTTATCTGCTTTAGATGTCCAAGTTGGCGAAACTGCTTTTCTATTTTACTAATTTTCCCTTGAGTTATAGGCGGCAAATTTGTAAATTTTTTATGAAATAAGCGAGCAACTTCCATTTGTGTCCCTGTTTTATCTCCATAACCAATCATCAGTAGAATTGTTATTTTGTGCATTTCTGTTAAACAAACCATTTTTCTGATATTATTATGCAGTTAACGAAATTCAAACGACTATAATACCGACAACTACTGTCATGCAGACAGACAACAATTTGCTCAGGTCAGGAGTTTTAAACAAAAGTAATACCTTTTTTTAAATTTCATATCAGTAAATAGAAACGCTGAAATGCAATAAATCTGAAAACACTTAGTATTTCCGAAACAGTTAAATATTACAATTTTACAATATACATACAGTAGTATATTATTATTGTTCATGAAATATGTCTAAAATTTTCCGAAGACTCTAAAAATTGAATAATATACAGGGTGTTGTACTTAAAATAAGAAAGTTGGTATTGGCCACTGTCACATGACACACCCTGTATAAAAAGTTTTCATTGAAAAAAATGCGCAACTATAGAAATACCAACCGACGTATCCGAGCGTTTTTTCGGACACGCCAACATGTATTTATTATCAAATTTATTCCATTTGGCTGATACACACTGTATAATATATCACTGGACAAAAGAGACAATGGCTTTATTTTACTAATCATTTATATATAGCAAAAATATATAGAAAGCTGCAGAGCAATTTAAAAACCTTCATTTTTACCTCGTATACTAAGGTATAGCAAGGTGGAATCATAGATACCATTTGCCTTTTCAAAAGGTTTTCATAATAATTTAGGAGCAACATATTTTGATTTTTCATCTTGTACCAGTATTTTTTGGTCACAAAGGCACATGTAAAAAATGTCGTTGATCCCCCTGAGTAAAAACTTACCCTGAATATCCAGGTGAACAGTCGTAGTTGGATTGACATGAAAATAAGGTAAGAGTTCCAAAAACTAACAAAGTCAATATAAATACTTTTAGTACAATAATTACTGGAAAAAATGCTAGTATCATACCAATCGTGATGGCTTGACTAATAGTCTAAAAAAAAAAAGTTAAAATGCTTGGAAATTATTTGCATTAGTGACTGCAAAATTAATCACAATTATTAAACGTTTCAAAAATCGGGATACTTATTTATTTTATTTATTTATTTATTTATTCCAATAAAAATCCCAAAAACATTTGTTTATGAGGGATTCCCTACTAATTACAACATCTAAAATAATATAATTGTTAAATACCTATAACTAATTAAAAATACAAGGTAAGTCAATTAAAATAAATATTTAAAACTAAAATAATACTTAAAACGTTAATACTAAAATAAAAAAATTGAAATATTTAAATATGTATAAAATTATTCAATTATAATTTTTTTTAATGAAATAATAAAACTAATAATATCGTTTATGATATAAGTTTTAAATAATTAAAAAAAAATAAATCATAAAAGAAGTGCATGTTTAAATATTTTTTGTTTAAAATGTAGCTTCCATTTTTTTAAATATTTTCTTAATTCAATGAAAGACAATTTATTTTGTCAAATTTCCACTTTTATTGAAAAACTTTTTCTTTACACGACGCGTTTTGCTACATTGTAGCTTCTTCGGGTGTATGGTGCTAACTAATTTTATTTCAGTACAATAACAAAATGGTCTAGATACTTAATTACTCAATTCAGGTATACACATTACAAGCTTAATTATTTAATTATATGTTCTTAACACTGTTTAGGTATTGTAAATCTAAATATTATTGTCGGTAGAATATTATGTCGGTATAGTATGTGTGAAAAAATAAATAAATACAATTTTAAAAAATCGAAAATTAGGAATTAAAAAAATTCAGTTTATTTTCAGGTAGGTAGGTTAGACGTACTTAGACGGTCAACACTGGGAGTGCTGAAGTCCAGTGGCGGCTCGCGACATGTTAACGTGGGGGTGCACAAAAAGCCCCCCACGCCCAAATTTGGTCAATAATTTTTAGTAAATATTTTAATATGTGTTAATAGCAGGTTTAGGTCTTTCAATGTTCTTGACAATCACTTTCTCCTCCAACGGTCACTTGCTAAAAGATTTTTTCAAAAATTCCACGGTGTATTTTATATCCGACGACGCACTCATTGTTTTTTCGTGTTTATTTAACTTTAAACTTTAACTGAATTCAATAAAACCATATTAAACCTTAATAAACAGAAAAAATAGTCAAAATACCGGCTAAAAATTTACGCGAATTTGAACGACTACCACTGGTTAAATTTAAATTATCAAATTAATGCAGAATTGCAGAACATGACATACACAAGCTATTATGCCGCTCTCATATTTTACGAGATTTTTATGATCATAGACCCGCTCTGACAAGTAAACTGGGCGTGAACTACACGGTACACGGAGAGAAATTTTGAACAGCATCCGCAACTACCTAAATATACTTGAATTTGTACCAGAACTAGAATGCTTGAAACATTAATATGAAAAATTCATTACATATAATGTATATTATAAAAATAGGTTAGTTCTAAAATTAGCCTATATATTGTAAATTTTTTTTGGGGGTGCTAATTTAGATTTCGGGGGTGCTGAGCACCCCCAAGTACCCCCTAACTACGCCTATGGAGGTGTTCATATTAGAGGCACCCGTTGGTGACGATTAGCGATATTATGTTATCTTGTTTAAACCTGCCTACAGTCTGTGGGCTACTACGCTTATGCTACCTATACTGTAAAATATGCACCAGGCGCCGTTTTTCTTCGATTAGAATGTTCGTCGCTCAACAGTAGGTACACCACTGTCCGGGGAAAGGTTTATACTTTTTGTCAAAATATTACACCCAAAAACAAATAAATATAAAAACGTTTTAGGAAAGTTAGGAAAAGCCCAAGCATAGAATATATAGCTACGCCCAAGTAATGATAATAAAATTATTATTGTAACTTACACACGCTATCAGCAAAATAAAATTTGCAGGCCAATTTTTCCTTAGGCAGTAGAGAGGTATTAGTAAGACCAGGCTACTCGTAGGGCTTATAATCATAAGTATTTTCCTTAAATAATAATATTGTTTATAGTGATATTGAAAATTTTCGCAGTTAAGAAGCAGAGGCTGGAATTTTTGCTGAGTAAAACGGTTCTTCCATAGACATTTACCTTTCGATCGGTACAGGGCACAGCTTATCTCGTGCGCAAACAAAAGTTAAGTTTTATGGGTGCAAACAAGCGTTTGTACGCTTAGCTACGGGTATGGACATGCGCACAACCCTATTGTTATTAGGTTTTCCTTGTTTAGCGACATCCTCAAAATACACTCCAGAATCGGCTTGGCGCCATTTTTTTATGGGGTAGTTAACTAATGACGATAAATCAAAATGGTAGAATTTCAATCTATGCCACTAAAAAAATTAAAATTCGTTTACAAACACTACAGGCGGAATGTACACGTACCCCAAAAAATGTCGTTGCTGCATGAACGTTGCTAACTCCACACATATGATTTCTTGTTGTTTTCTTTGCTGTTGTGGATTGTACCGTGCGAGCCAAAATTATTTGCATCAAAGAGGGCTTGGATTAAAAAACGTAGGGCTTGGTTTAGATCACAATGATATGGGGACGATATATCTAACCAAATCTAGGTTAAAAGTTTGTCAAATTCATATTATGACATGATATTATGCCAAACTAATGAGTAATAAAATAAGTAGACAAATACAAATTTATTTTTGTTGTTTACAAAATTAACAAAGTAAGAATATACAGAAAAAAAAAGAAAAATAATTATATAAATTGCTGAAATTGGCCACTGCAATGCTCCAAGCATAAATTCACACACGTCTCTTCATATTTTCGCAAGTGTTGACCAGCATCTTTGGAGAAATGTTACCACATTCTTGGATAATCCTCTCTATTAATTGTTCTAAATTTGCAGTTGGTGTTTTAAAAATAGTGTTCTTTAAATGAGAAAAACGAAGTATTCCATAACCGTTAAACAAGGTCTGATCGAAAACTGATCAATCTGTCTTCGAAAAAATTGCGTAAGTACATAGTTTCAGCGGCTGTATGGCCGGTTGCACCGTCCTGTTGAAAATATTCAAAACGTAGTTCGTCGTTACGTAATTGCTCCACATATGGATTCAAAATATTGTCTCTATACCGCTGTGCTGTAACTGTGTCATGGAAAAAAATAGGACCAACAATTCTTCTTCGGGAAACAGCTAACCAGACACCAATTTTTTGAGGTCGATATAATTTTATTTAAATTTTGTGTAAAAGCTAGAAAATATAAATAAATCTACGCGAAATAGGTTACATGTTGGTAAGCATGTTGATACTCACACCCTAAATACACAAAAACTAGAAATCAGTAAATATTAAATACCCACCATTCACAATAATAAAGAAACCGTAACAACAGAAATGGCGACGAGCCGGTTCCGGAGTGTATTAAAATGATGTCGCTAAACAAGGACATCCCGATAACAAGAGGGCTGTGCGCATGCCAATCGTCAATGGACGTCTAGAAATATGACTGGTGAGTACATATTATTTTTTTACCAATAAAACTTAACTTTTGTTTATCACGAGATAAGCTGTACGAATCTAAAGGTAAATGTTTATGTTTAAACGGGCAGCATTGGGGACAGGATAATACTATCCGCAAATCATAATTTGTAGATACCATTTATTTATAGAATATATCCAAATGAACCATTTTATTCCAAAAAATCCAGTTAATATTTTGCAATCATTTGAAACTTACGTCTCTAGAAGAAATTCCATTACACCTGGAGTAAACATAAATGCAGCTCCAATAATAGCCGTTATCAATATCTGTAAGGTAAGCAATCCGTACACTTTACGGATAAATGCTAATCGGATAGCTTGGATAGAATCGGCAACACAAACTTTATCTCCAAGATTTTCTAGAACTTCTTCTAAAGTGAACATTTGGTAACCCTGTTCAGTATCGTTGGTCGAAACTATGAACATGGGAACATTTTCAGGCAATTCTTCACAGTTACTGAAATAGGTACATAAATTCATTAAGTTGTGAATAATTCATAACGGTAGTATGCGAAATGATAATATTTTTTGCTCCACGCTGTGACCGAACAATATAGCATAACCACAGTCTGCTCTACTAGTAGAGGGCTGTATCATAACCTCCATCACGAAGAAAGTGAGATAGAATTCATAGCCTAAGCTGGAGAAGCCTTTTTTCGCTTTACCTGCTGAGATTGGCAATATTTTCGAAAACATATCATATTACGCTTAAATTTAATAGTTTTTGAAAAATTGACGAATGACGATGTCTGCTCTGAGAGCTAGGCTGCTTTAAAAGCCATGTGCAAATCAAGAGTGACAACCAATTATGTCCGCAAATGTGTGGATGCCTTGGAGGGACCCTCAAGGAAGTGGTCAGGGTTCACGGACACCAGGGGGGAGTTCAGGTCAACGAGATGGCAGATGAACTTGCTAGAGGTAGAGCAGGATCCCCATTCCTTGGACCTGAACCGGTCATAGGAATAACTAAACACAAGGTAGGATCTGCATTAAACGAGTGGGTCGCCGCTACGAGGAGCAATGGTCGATGGTTTAATGATGCAAGCAATCTAAGCTAGAGTGGATTTTAAATAGAAGACGATGTGTCCTCCTGTCCTTTTCACTATAACCGAATTAATCCTATTCAGCATGAACATCCTGAATTAGAACCTATTAAAAATACATCCCAATAATAAAAATCTTCCTTGAGTGTCACAATTATTTTCTAGAGACAATTAAATTGACGCCACGAAAACAGAACGTTTGAAAACATGAGATCAAAACCTTATTACGTCAACCAATTATCCGCGTAATTATTTTATTTGTTAGCCTCGATGGATTATATTGCTATCTTTGTTTTGATAAACTAAATAGACAAGAACAGCCTAAAAATAGAAAATAACCTGCCCGATATTCAGGTAGACGAGGCGTTCGACCTTCTGGATAACTGGGACCCATGGGTCGAGGCAGATGTGACGTCAGTGATTTTATTCCCGTGTTTTTATTAAAGAGCATAATATTATCTTGTTTATTTTTTTTTCAGTAAATAATTCAAAATTTTAAAAACTGGCCGTACACTGTAAGCTCAGGAAGCATCTAGCTCTGATCATTGTGGAAGCAGACCCAACCTGCGCTGGATTCCTGGAGGAAGAGGGGATCCCGCTGCATGCTTTGGGTACCTGCGAGGCTTTGGAAATAATCTGGCATCGGGTGCTGGGCTCAGCGAGATCGCGAAAATTTTTTGAGGGCCATGCCCTTTTTTGAATCATGGTACTTGGTTTTCAAGTGGGAAAAAACTGTCACGAAGAAAATTTTTTAATAGTGTAGGAAATGTTTAATGTGTTGGCCATATTGTCGAAATCAGAGCTATGGATATTTCGCGTAAAATTCATTTTGTTTTAGTAAGTTTTATAAGTATGGTCTCGAGTTTGGGGGGGGGGGGGCGTGCCCCTTTAGCAACGTGCCTGGTTGGAAGTTATTAAAGTTTCATTCTGTCCCTGTTTTTAGATTTTCGTTGTGTATTTGTTAGTTTTCTTTGATTATGTCTTTTTTCAAAAAAAATTAACCGTGATGTGGAAAAAGAAATAACTGATTTTTAAGATCAGATCGAACCAAATCTCTGTCCCAATCGAATACGGCTCTGTTATACAGGGTGTTACAAATTCGACATACCAGCATTGGAATCTCGGAAACCATAGGAGTTAGAGAAACGGTTAAATGGGGGCAAACTTGTAAAATTCGGTGCTGATTATAATGCCGCTTTAAACGTTTTCAAATTCCGAATACTTCCGATTTTATTTGAAAAAAACCGAAATTTTGCAAAATCGTTTTTATTTTTTCCTGAGCTCATTTGACTAGCTATTTAAAAATAAATGACACTTTGTTATTGCCACTTTTTCTCTCCTCTATAAAATGACGTTACTAAACTAAAGATCCGCCGTTTCGTCTCCGAGCGGCCATCACCAACTTTACTTTTTTAAATACGGACCTGGATATTTTTAAACCGATTTTTAGACCCTCCTACCCTCAAAATATAATGGCGATATTACTTTCTCATAATGATGAGTTGTCCTTGCTTATTTTTTTACATTCATATTTTTTACATTTCTTGTCAGTCCGGTCCTGCCAACGAATCACAATATTAATTAAAAACTTTATTTTATTTAAAACCTTTACAAATAAGTTTCATGAAAAAGTTTGTCTAAAGTTCATGTTAGGTATTTAGGTAATACATGTAATACCCAAAAAGAATTTGAACATTTAAAAATTTGGATTTATAATTAGTAAATTTAGTATTATTAGAAAATTCTTATAAAATAAATTATATTACTTATGTATGAATGTTTAAAAAAAAATTAAGTTTTTAATTAATATTATGATTCGTTGCCAGGACCGGACTGACAAGAAGTGTAAAAAATATGAATTTAAAAAAATAAGGAAGGACAATTCATCATTATGAGAAAGTAATATCGCCATTACATTTTGAGGGTAGGAGGGTTTAAAAATCGGTTTAAAAAAATCCAGGTCCGTATTTAAAAAAGTAAACTTGGTGATGGCCGCTCGGAGACGAAACGGCGGATCTTTAGTTTAGTAACGTTATTTTGTAGAAGAAAAAGTGGCAATGACAAAGTGTCATTTATTTCTAAATGAGCTCAGGAAAAAATAAAAACGATTTTGCAAAATTTCGGTTTTTTCCTAATAAAATCGGAAGTATTCGGACTTTAAAACCTTTTAAAGCGGCATTATAATCAGCACCGAATTGCACAACTTTGCCCCCCATTTAACCGTTTCTCTAACTCCTATGGTTTCCGAGATTCCAATGCTGGTATGTCGAATTTGTAACACCCTGTATAATGTGTCTTACGGGTCTTGATGAACGGGTCATTCTAATGAATGATATGCTGAGAACCGGGTCATTAAAAAGAACCGGGTCTTCCGTCCCTATTTCATATATTCATAACACCTTGTATAAGAACCAAAAAAATAAAATATTACTTATAGGTACTTCGTGGATCCTCTTCAGTTTTCTTAATCTTTAGTTTGGTTTTTTTATGCTTTTTCAGCATTGGGGTCTCTGTCTCTATCTGAATATCGCTCGCTACTTGATTACAAGGATTGTTCATGATATTCCAGTTTGGTATATTCGATACGGAATTCTACTTTGCGATTGCTTCCTCCAACGAAAATGGTTATTTTTCTACAATAAAAATGGATATGAGTTTATTTTTTCTTATATTCAGAGAAAACACTGACAAATAATGTCAGAATATAATTTAACTGTTCATTCTGATTGTTTTTTTCACGGCCGCCTAGCTATTCTATATTTATAAAGCGTTATTAGCGATAGCCACATTTATATTTTTTGATAAACTATGAAACCTGTTTGGAATTTTAAATAAATTGCAAATACAAACATTTTTTGTTTTGAAATTTTTCATCAAATAGAAAATTAATATAGTATGTTCCATTTGAAAAAACAAAGAAAATTAAAACCTTATTTTGAACACCTCTATAAAATAGATAAACTCTATTTAATTTAAACCTGCACAAACTTCTTCATTTATAAAATTTTACAAACAATTACCGTGCGAGCAAAAATTATTTGCATCAAAGAGGGCCTTGCATCTAAGGGCGTACTGCTTAGCCGTAAAGCTTAATACCTGTTGGGTGTCAGTAACTACCTGAATTAACAATCAATCAGTTATTCCGTCATCTTTGACAGTCGTTACAAGCAATTTGATTCATCGCTAATTTTTCCAATTTCTTGAACAATTCACACAATGGGCTTTACGGAACAGCACAAAACATTCATGGTTGAAGCGTATTTTCGAAACGGGGTTAGAGTAAATGGTGAGTGGCAATACAATCCGGGCAAGTGGGAAGATCTTATGGAACATGCAGGGCTATTCTTAAAAAGCAGCTAAATTTATTTGCTTATAAAGTGCAACTATTCCAAGAAATACAAGCCGCAAATTTAGAACAATTACAAGAAAGGATTATCCAAGAATGTGGTAACATTTCTCCAGAGATGCTGGTCAACACTTTCGAAAATATAAAGAGATGTGTGAATTTATGCTTGGAGCATGCGGTGGCCAATTTCAGCAATTTCTGTAATTATTTTTCTTTTTCTTTTTGTATATTCTTACTTTGTTAATTTTTGTAAACAACAAAAATAAATTTGTATTTGTTTACGTAATTTATTACTCATTAATTTGGCATATCATGTCACAATATGAATTTGACAAAATTTTAACCTAGATTTGGTTAGATAATATATCGTCCCCATATCATTGTGATCTAAACCAAGCCCTACGTTTTTTAATCCAAACCCTCTTTGATGCAAATAATTTTTGCTCGAACGGTATAAAACATTGACTAATAGTGAGGGTGTGGATTTTCTTTAATTTTAGGTACAGTCTTGTAAGCTGGTTTAAGTTGCTTGAAAAAAGTCGTTTCCTTCTATCTATATAAATGCAGTTTGCCCAAACTCTTCTCATCTAAGTATATAAAGCTTTACAAAAAACTTGGTTAGGATTCTCCTTAGTAGGGTGGAAAATGGGGTATAAAAGTTTCTATTCAAAAATACTCTATACCACAAATCATGGGATATGTATTTCTTATTTTTTGAAAATCAGCCCCTACAGGGGTGAAAAAGGGGTAAATAACTTTTTGTACCTGTAGGTAACATTAAAGAATCCTGACAAGCAGGAAACATTTTAATTTTATCAGGAAACATCAAAGCTGTATAATATACACATCCAAATCTATCAAAAATTAATCAAACAAAACTAGTTTATACTGTGACCCGTGTAGAACCCCAGAACTCTCTGGTCGGGGTTTCTTTTCGAAAACAAAATAAACATTTTTATTAACAAACATTCGAATTTGTGGACTGGAGTTATGCATTTTATCTTATGGAAAAATATTATTAAATGAGAAAATTATACATACATTATTATACTGATTATCAGCTTTTGGAGGGTCACTTTGTCACTTATAAAGTTCACACAACTAGAAGTTGGGTTGGGTTGGGACTCGACTCTCCGTCAACCGTCAACCGTTGGTAAAAACGTGGGCACGGATCCATAGCCTTGTAGGGGAGACCGGGGCAAGAAGATCCCCTGGGTTCAAACGATCCCACGTCTATTTGTCGGCACTGTATGCACAAGAGCATCCATAGACTTGGCAACAGTGCCTTTCAAGTACGGCGGGCAGTGCTGCCACGTCTACCGATTTTTGTATAGATCTACCGATCTACCGATTCTAATGTGAAATCTCCCTATTTATCGAAGTTTTTAAAAATACTCATATATATTTAAATTATTATACGATTTATCCTCTGAGCCATGAGCTCATAGTAAATACTCAATTGCGCCTCCCTAGTTTGTTTAAGAACATCTCTAAAAACAATCCTATATAGTTAGCAATGTTGAAAGGATGTTCTCAGAAATTAATTTAATGAAAACTAAACAGAGAAATTCTATAAGCACGAAGACAGTTACAGGATTAATTCACACAAGGCAATATTTAGGTAGTGATAATTGTTACAATTTTAATATAAGTAAGGACCTAATTTTAAAAATGAATGTTTGAGACCTTAAAAGGTATTGAGACTAAAAAATAGAGCAAAACAAAATGTTAACAAAAATTAAACTGTTTTTCAGTTTTTATTTATTTAAAAACATAATAGTGGAGGCGCAATCCGCTAGCTACCGATTTATTTTTTGACATCTACCGATATTGGTTAGCAAGAGCGTGGCAGCACTGACGGCGGGTTAGTACAATAAATGACAGGGATCGTTTTACCCCACACGTGTTTCGAAAATAATATGCAATATGTATGTATTGTCGGCAATTTTATTAAAATTAAAATTTTATTAATGTTTTCCGCATTCGGACAAGAATTATTTACCATAATTTTGTTTCAGATCGCAACAATGGTCTGAATGGTTAGAAAACGAAGAAGCAGTCATGCCTCCCCGGGTGGCGAGGCAAAATGATTACTTTGCATATGCCACGTTCACTGGCTAAAATTTTAAAAGCAACTTAACCGAAAAATATAAAAATATAAACAACATATAAAACTACATGCTTATGCTTGCAAAAAGACAAACTTCTAACTCTTAGTGGTTGGTACATCTAAGGCCAAAACTATTAGGGGGATCTTCTTGCCCCGGTCTCCCCTATACCTTTGAAATAGTCAGCAAATAATTTCTACTGTAAGTTCAGCGGGTTTAGCCGTCATACAGATAACTTGATACATAATATTCTTACTATCTTAAAACAAGTCAGTACGTGTTTTAATGTTTTTAAAAATTTCCCCCTAGGGCCTAGGGTGTAGAAATGGAGGGGGTAATGTGCCAACGCAATCGCAATAAATAAGTTCTCTAATAACACAATTAATAAAACAGGTAATATTTCTTATTTTCTAAAAATTTGTCGTCTTCGTATGTGTAAAAAAATATTATGTCAGATATTTTTCAAACTTAACATAAATTCTATACAATGCAAATAATGAAACAAGTGTTCTTTAGTGTTTTGAAAGTCCGCCCTTAAAGGGGTAAAAAGGGGTATTAAACTTTCTACACCGAGGAAATTGATCCAATACAACAGGTTTGTATTGATAGCTTATTTTGTATTAACCCATATTAAATAAATTGCAAGTGTATCAAACCCGCTTTAGTGTTATATCAATTCCAGATTTGCGAGAACAGTGTTTTTATTGGTAGTAATCAGTTCCATAAGCAGCACAGTCTTGTTGAATAATGAACTACTTTTAATAATGCAATTTTGTTAAGAAATAAGTTGTATCTTCTCAATGCGACGCATTTTGTTCCCAGTAAAGCGCTTTCTCTACAACTAAGAAAGCAGAACAGCTTCCCCAAAAACGAATTGTATCCGTTAGAATCTATAATCCATAAGACGTTGGTGGGGGTTCGTAGCGATCGGCCATCGACGCGCGTCGTAGTATTAGTTTTAACGTATTTGTTGCGCAGGTCACATAGTTGTTCGGAGTGTTCTAGCTGTCCCGTCTGAATTTGAATATTATTGATCGTACCTACTTGTTTCAATTAATTTATTTTTACTTCGTATTTATTTATTTATTGTTCACTTTACAAACACACTTAGGATACTTCCTATATGTACTTACAAGTAAAGGCTAGAAAATAGAAAAATCTAAGTACTTAACTGAGATTAGTTGTACTAACAACTAATAAAAATAATATAAAAAAAAAGTGAAGTTCGTGTAACTTGTGGTGCTCCAGTCTGGTGCTAGAGTTTTCAGGTCGCGCAAGCGCCTCTAGCGTGATATAAAAATATAAAACAATATAACAAAACAATATTTTAAATCTTAGCTCAGTGCAATTACGAAGACTGCCATGTTGAAATTGCAAAAAATAACATAAACCTCAGACCATCAAAAATAATTAGTATTATTAGTGTTCCCTATTAACATACTAAAAGTCCCCATTTGTCCGGTTGTTGCGTTATCAAAAAAAACATGCCGCCATCTTGAAAATTGGTACTTTTTGCAAACAAAGAATTTTAACTCGATAACCATGCATTTTATCAAAAAATATAAATAGACAAAAAATAAAGAGAATAAAAACTCCATCTGAATAGTTAAACATATGGTGTGTAAATTTTGACGGATTGGCTCAAAATTTTATTTTTATTCCGTAACTTTATTTTATTACTGCAATTAACTCTAAAAAAGACAAAAAGCAAGAAAAATATTGATAAAATATATTTTGTTTATTTACTAAACTTTTTTAGTAAACAATATCATTTTTGCTTTTACAATTGTTCATCTGGACTTTTGTATAACATAGTAGGCCAGAAACACCTGTAGTTTGTAGGAGCACAGCTAGTTTGTAGTCTATCTTACATCCTATTTTCTATTTGGGCAAATTTCTGTTGTTTTCCTAATAAGAAATAAGAAGTGTGGAAAGTGTAAATAAGTGTAAAAACTTTTAGAACAGGACGCTTACTTGCGCGATATTACACGTGTATTTTTAAATGAATCAGCAGAAAAGTAAGACTTAGGAAAAGCTGGTGACGTTTTTTTAATGGAATTATATGGGAAGCATACATTAGCAACCAATTTAACTGAATTAAGATATTATAAATATAAAAACATCACAGCTCGTCAAGTCCTTCGTAAAAATTTTGATATGGCAAGCTTGCCACCTACGTCTGACGCAGCCAAAAATCATTATTTTATAACATACCTTCAAATTCAAGAATGGCTTAATTCTAAAAAAGATATTCAGCTGAGTGGGGATGGTACAAGAAACCCGACACTGTAGCACCAGATTTTGTTCTTAAAATGATTTATTGTAACTGTAAATCTGGATGTAAAAAATTATATACCTACTTGTAGAAAATCGAATCTATACTGTACCAGCTTATGCATGTGATAATAAATACCTGGAAAGTGATTCTGATAGTGATCTTTAACGTAATTTTTGACATAGTAATTTAGTTTTTTTTAATGTTTGAACATTTTTATGACGAGCAATCTTAGTTTGGCACTTTCCAGGTATTAGACTCATATGTTAATTTTTTATGTAATAAAGTATTATTTAGTTTATTCAGGAACGTAGATATCCTTTTATTTTCATATTTTTTTTCAGTTAAGGCTATATTTAAATGGATTGTTACAACTCAAATATTTAAAATATTTAACATTTTAAGCTACAGTGTAATGTAATTTTTTATGCTCTTTAATTCTTGTCTCCTCATATTTTTTTAAAAATGCATCCTTTTTAAGTTATAAGTGTTTTTTGTAAGCAAACCCCATATTTCCAAATGGCGGCCAATTTTTTTTTGATGACGCAACAACCATACGAATGGGGACTTTTAGTATGTTAATAAGGAAGACTAATACTAACTATTTTCAGTGGTTTCATCTTTATGTTATTTTTTGCAATTTCAATCGTAAATGCACTGAGCTATCTCTGCATTATTGTTAAACAGTTTTTTAAGTTGCTCAACACTAATAAGAAACATATCAAAAGGTTTCCTTATGTTTAATTCATTGCATTCTACCAACATACGACTTAACGGGGATATATTTTCACTAATATTAAATAAATCATTGTTTGTAATTCTAAGGTTAATCTTTGGTACTTTAATGCCTATGTAATTAATTAAACCACAGTATTTGTATTTGGTATGATTGATAATATTATGGTATATAAACATGACAGCTATTTTGTTTCTTCTATGCAGTAGAGTTGTAAATTGAAAACTATTCAACATAGCCCTGTATGAAACCATGTATGGATATGCATTATTTTTTCTGATATATAGAAATCTTAGAAAACCTTTCTGTACTTTTTCAATATGTTTAGTAAAAGTTAAAGCAGGGGGCATCCAAATTTGGCTTGCATATTCCAGAGATGGTCTCACCAAAGCATTGTATAATTTAATAATTGTGGCTATCCTATAACTTTTGCTATTTCGTATTACAAAACCCAAACACTTATAAGCCTTATTTGTAATATGCTTATAATGATTTTTAAATTTCATATTTGTCTGAAAAATTACTCCAAGGTCTTTAATTTCATTTTTTCGGTCAAGTTTTATTTCACTTACATAATAGTCATCGATAATATAATTTGTTTTTCGTGTAAACGACATCACGGAACACTTTTTAACATTTAAAAGCATTTTGTTATCTTCAAACCAGTCAGAAACTCTATTTAAATCAAGCTGTAATTGCGTACAGTCTTCTTTCGTATAGATTATCTTGAACAATTAAAAATCATCTGCAAACAGAAGGCCGGTTGATTCTGTGATGCACTCAGGTAGCGGATCAATGAATACAACAAATAATAGTGGGCCTAGGTTACTTCCTTGTGGGACACCAGAAGTGGCCACAAACTTTTTAGAATACGTTTTACCAACTTTCACCACTAGTATTCGCTGTGAAAGATAAGATTTAAGAAAATTGTACGCTTGTTGAGTACATCCATAATCAACGAGAACAAGCCTATCAAGCAGTATGATCGACCTTATCGAAAGCCTTTTCACAATCTGTATATATGACATCAAGCTGCTTTTTGTGTGCAATTGCCTGAGAGGCATACTCTGAAAAAACACATAGGTTTGTAATTGTAGACTGTCACAAAGCCATGTTGAGGGGTGATAAGTTTGGTTTCAAAGCTTTATACAAGTCATTAAACAAAATGATCTCAAAAATTTTTGCTAATACATTTATAAGACTTATAGGCCGATAATTGCCGACGTCATTCATCTGACCAGACTTATACACAGGAGTGATTACTGACGTTTTCAGTTTGTTTGGAAAATGATTTTGTTTAATAGCCAAATTAATATATGTGTTATTGGACGTACCAGTAGCTCAGCTAAGCCTTTATAGATATATGCTGGTATATTGTCATCGCCTGTAGCCTTTTTTGGTTTTAATTTTTTTATGCTATTTAAAACATCAGTTTCAGTTATGAGCGAGAAACTAAAATTACTGTTTTTCTGAGAAAAGTCATAATTGCTAGGCACATCAGATACTTTAAATACAGACATAAAGTGACTTCTAAAGGCGTTCGCTATGTCATCAGAATTGTTATAAAAATTATTATCGTGCATCTCTTGGTACACCACTACGTTTGGTTTTGTCTTGTATAAAATTTCAGAAGGATCCGGGATCCATGTTAAAATTATAGTATTTTGATATTGTTTGTATTCAGCTATAGTTTGATATTTAATTGATTTTCTCAAAGTGTGATACTGTTCTTGTTTGTCAGTGTTTGTCATATCATGAGATATTATTTGATGTAATTTATTTTTATTTCTAATTTTACGTACCAAATCTATGGAGTCCATAGAGGAAATTTTGGTTTTGTCGAAAACTCTTTAACTTGATATTTTGGAATTTATTCATCCACACATTTAAACATGTTGTCGTAGAACCACAGAATATATTTGCGTAGCTACGTACGAAAATAAATTTAATGTTGGAGAAACTTCAGTGGTTAAATGTTAAAAATTTAGTATTTCTTCTGATTTATTTTTAAAGTACAAAATAACTTACTACCTTCCCATTTAAAAGATTTTTTAAATCAAAACTTTAAAAATCATAATTTTTCAACTAGATATAAAAACGATTTTTGTCTAAGTAGGGTATCAAAACATTTACATATAAATCGGTTTTCCATTAAGGATTAAGTGAATATAACAACTTGGATAGTTCAATTAAATCACAGAGTTCTTTTTGTATTTTTTAATTTTGAAAAATCATTAAAAAATCATTTATTTAAAAAACAAAATAGTGACTGATAAAAAAAATTTTAATACCAACTTCATAAAATGATGATATTGTTAAATAATTTTAAATATTTTGTAATTAAATTGTAGCACATTGCTAAATAAATCTTGTTACTACTACTACTACTACAGTACTAATTACCAGTGGCGCACCCAGGGGGGGGGGGCCAAGGGGACCGTGGCCCCCCCAAAACCCCCCAATGAAATGAAAAATTATAAAAGTGGATAAGTATTTTAAAAAGTCAATTTTCTTAGATTTACCTCACGGGCCTCGTTTGAGGGGGGCCAGGTGGGGCATTTGCCCCCCCCCCCTCCCCCTGGAAGTTGACTTATTGACAAAAGTTGACTTATTGAGGTTTAATATGGTTTGATTGAATGTATGAATTTATTATTTCGAGTTTTCCTTTATATTTTTGTTATTATTTTGGGGTAGTAAAGACTTATTTTAATAAAAATAAACAGTTTTAATGCCAAAACGACTATGAATGTTTGAGAAACAATTTTAGCTCATTAAGTATTGAGCAAAAAATTAAAATTAAGGGAAGACCTAAACTCTCGAAATTAACTTGATACATACCACAAAGTGTAAATCTAGGGACTTTATTGTTATTGATAAGTTTGCTGCAAATAAAAACAGATGAATGAACTTTACTTTTAAACAATGTACCCAGTAATGAAAAATAAATTAGCCTTTTTATTTTTTATCTTATTTTATTTTTAATAGAATAAGAAGGTAATCATACATTTTAAAAATATTTACTATAATAATTATTGACCAAATTTCGGCGTGGTCTTAAAAAAATTTCGCCTGCGTCGCATTTCGCCTACAGCAGGCTTTTATTACACCCCCAAGTTAACAAGTCAAAAGCCGCCAAGGCCCCTCCCCCTAAGAAACCGTTTAACGACTCCCATGACTAGGCTATTGCGATCTTCCCTGCAAGAGTACCTGTTAAAAAAGCTCCAAAGTTCTAGAAAAATGCGTAACTTAAAAGTTTATTAAAAAATTTGCTTCCAGCACTGGTTGGCGCCCCCCCCCTAACATAAAATCCTGGGTGCGCCGCTGCTAATTACTGTGATATTATCACTACACAACGGTCTAGCAAAAACGGGTTGTTGTATAGTATTAAACAATTGTATAAAGAGTATGTGAATTCTTATAAGGAATAAAAGGCTTTTTTCTCAGTACATTACATAGCCTTGTTGTGAAAATAAATGCTTTATACTTTTAAATTTTTTATTATGACATTATTACTAATAATAATATAAAATAAGTAAACATTTGTTTTTAGTTTGGAGCGGTAAAAATAGACAAATGTAATTATTGTTTAAGCCTGTGGGCTACTCCGCTACTGCTACTTTTACTATAAAATACTATGCGACGTTGTTGTTCGAACATACTGTTCGTCAAGTGGCTCGTCAAGCAAATCGGCCAACGAAGCCGCAGTCTTTGAACTACTTTAGAAGGAGTTTTGGTTGAGTGGTTGTGTCAACACGTTTTAAAAATTTGTTCCAATGATCCATCATTTCCTCAATCAGGTTATCTAGACAATTTATATAAGTTCTTAGAGCAACTAATGATATGACAATTTAGCTTATGTATGGGGTTTTCACACAAACACTTGATTTGATGCTATAACACAAGAATTACGCCCTCTTGCGGCCAACACAGAAATTTGAAAATATTTTCCACGAACTTTTCATCGCTGCTATTACCAAAAAGCATAAGGGGTTTTTAATATATGGCTCACACAAATAAACTCAGAGAAGTTTTAAAATCACATTAATATATTCCACAAATTATGGAGTGCATCGATGCATAGGAGCATTCCAGCTGCTATTCCTAAATAGCCACTGATCATGTGATTGGTGAACTCACTGTATTTCATAACAACGGCAATCCCACCTGAAAATTAAATAAAATTCGTTAAGAGCAAAGTGACGCGTTCGCTATTTCGCTTTTGAAGTGAAAACTTCTTTAGGCGCGTTTAGCACTTTTTGTGGGCACTGAATTAAACTAAGCCGTCACGCGTCACCGTCTCACGCGTCGCCGTCAGGCGTCAGGGGTCAGACTCGGCTGTGCTACGCTCGAATTCAATTGCTATATTGAATCCGAACTGACCCTGACCCGAATGAACGTTATATGAAAGAGCACAGTGTGCGTTGTATAGACACTCGTCTGCGTCTCAGGTATGTTCTGGCATTTTTTAAATTATATATTTACGTAGAGTGAAGTAAGGTTTACCGTAATTGCTTATTCCGTGGACCTAATTTATTATGATTTCTGACTTCTACTGAAGATGTAAAAATTCAAGGGTTGTTCAATTTTAGGAAATATCTTTTTGAAGTGAAAACGTCTTTAGGCGCGTTTAGCACTTTTTGTGGGCACTGAATTAAACTGAGCCGTCACGCGTCGCCGTCACGCGTCATGTCGGCTGTGTAACGCTCGAATTCGACTCCTATGTTCAATCCGAACTGACCCTGACCTTCCGGTCTGTTTATTCGTAAACGTTGCCGCTGCCGCATCAGTCGAAACAGTGTGCGACACTTGTTGCGTCTCAGGTATGTTCTGGCATTTTTTAAATTATATATTTACGTAGGGTGAAGTAAGGTAATTAGTTTTACCGTAATTGCTTATTCCATGGAGCTAATTTATTATGATTTCTGACTTCTGTTGAAGATGTAAAAATTCAAGGGTTGTTCAATTTTAGGAAATATCTTTTTTCGTATGCAGTAAAATTATCCCGTATTCCAAGTTAATGTTATTTTTATGATTGCTTACGAACCTAACCTAAAAGAAACAAAATTGAAAAATTGTATTTGATATTGTTAATTTCACCTTGTTGAAGTTTTCACGTCTGTCGTGTGGTCTTAAGCACACACAATTTTTTTTTAATCAATATTTCGTTACTTTAATTAATTTTTTTTAACTTAAAACTGTAGGTAACAAACACGGGTATTTGGTATAGATACCTTTAGATAAGCAAACAATAATCACGAACGTCGCAAATTTATGGCCTCGCGCCTGTAAACAAAGCTACACATGATTAGACATGCGCACTGCAACATTATCATTTGACGAATGGGTAAATAGACAGGTCCAGTTTTTAAAATTTAACTTCTTGCCCAAGAAATTGTAAAAGTTGGCCTTCAATTTATTTTTACGTGTAAACAGCTAAAATTTGCCCAAATTCTTGCCTAAAAATTGGAATTTCTTCTCAATTTTTCATCAAGTTGGGAAATAAGGTACCTAGTGATTTCTGGCATTTTTGGTAGTTGCAAATCAGATTTGGAGTATAAAAAATTGTTTTTAAGGGTTTGTTACTAAAATTTGTTTAAAAATGATTCGTCGTCATGTTTTTAGTTTAAAAAGGAAGAGAACAAGTCAATTATACTATAAAACTTAAAAATCGAATATAAAAAGCAAACACAACCAGCAAAATAACCAATCCTCCGGCGTAGCTAGGGGGGGAGGCATCGGGGCATTTGCCCCCCCCCCCAAAGAGCCATAGAAAAAAGTAATTATCAACAATATTTCAAAAAGTTTTAATACCTATTTAAATTAAATTTTTTTGGCCTTTTAAATTTAACGCAGGCTTACTTTGAGAAACAACGCGTCTGTTTTGATCATCACATTATCACATCCCCGTCGTCTTGTTTTATGTGACATTCGCGGATCTGCTGTCTGGTGGTGTAAATTTCCTTTTCTCTCTTTTATTTACGTAAATAAGACAAAGTAAGATATAAACATCGTAGGAAAACCTAGGTAATTACGTTTGGTTGTAGTTTGTAGGACTTCTAGATTATTTCAGTTGCGGATGTTGCGAGTTGTACTTAGGCGACTACGTAACAATTATAATAGATAATAGAAAAAATTAGCAAAATTTGGGCGTGGTCCAAAAAATTTTTCGGCTGTGGCGGGCTTTCCGCCTCTATGCAACTATATGCCCCCCCCCCCCCCCCACCTCCCAAGACAATATCCTAGCTACGCCACTGAACCAGTCTTCGATGTTATCGAGTACCTACCTAATCTCAAGTCAAATATTAGTTGGTATATAACTTGTATTGATTTTTACAATTTGGGAAAAACTTGGGTACGTGCATGTAAAACATTTTCTCCACGACCATTACTGAATGCAATAATTCCAAAATCATTTTTGATAATACATAGAATGTAAAAATTCTCGCTCTTGAGTTGGGATATTTATTCTGAAACACTTGCTTCTTATGCGTTTTGCGTGTATTTTCATTCCATAACAAGATACGGAATGAATATTCTGTAATTGATATAAACGACATAGGTTGCCATGAATTTCGAAACTGTCAGTGTCAGATAAAAATGGCCGCGTTGTAATAATTATTTTCAGACAAATTTTACTGCAAGTCAAAAAATGAGTGAAAAATCGGATGAATCAGATATGGAACTGGATGGTCGTGGAGAAAATATAGTTTGCTACTCGGTTAGAATGAAAATTCGATACTCGTGGTTCATTCCATTTAAGCTCTCCGAGTTTAATCCACTGAACTGACTAGAGTAAAACAGGTTCTTCTGACCTTAAATTTTTAACTCGACTCAGTATTGTTCAAGTATATCTGCTACAATTAGGTTCACATACATAGTATCAGTAGGTATACCTTGTTTCTAGTTTGGCCTTAATGTTCAATTTACTTCCTAATCAAAGATTAAACATTTCTTCCCTTTAATAGTGTTCGAATACACATTATTGCTGATGAAGTTTTTGCCTCAAAAATAGGTTTTTACAGAGCCTAAAAAAAAAACAAAGTAGTCAAACACATTCTTATAAATTCAGATACTGTCATATATAAGTATATTATAGAAATTCCACTCGGGTCGAATTTTCATTCCAACCTAGTTACAGAATCTACTATTACAGTATTATTCTATCCTATCTACGACAGAATCAACAAAAATCTAGAAAAATAAAACGAATCAAAATTATAAACTACAAAAATATAATGTAGCGAAAATTCATATTTTCCAACTTTGCACCTTGTATCTCAAAAACTGGTCGGCAGATTTCGTTATGGCCATGGATACTTTTCATCAAAATGACATTTTCTACAACCTACTAAAAATTTTGAAATTTAACGGAGGGCCATTTTCCATAAGAGAAGTGCGTGATTCTGTAAGATTTTTATATAATATTAACAATCAAATATAATAAAATGTTCTTAAATACTAGGTATTTAAAAGTAAGTAACCAATAATTTTAAATAAAATTGAACGGGCCGCCAGTTTGTACCGTGGCGCCATAGTGGTAAAGTGCCAAACTAATCGCTGGTTTTCTACGCACTTTGCATTTCTAATTGTTATATATTTTTTTTTATTACCTTGTCGGACTTCCATTGTCTTTATTTTGTTACTTAACACAGCGTTTCGGTTAGTTAGTGTCTCTAACCGTTTCCAAGTGTAAACTATGTATGGACCAACCAACATAATAACAGTGGTCAGAGACTCAGAAGTCAAGGTTTTGGATAAGGAACAGCACTGGAGAAAACGAAAATTCAAAGAAGCAGCTTTCATGAATCAAAATACCCATATATTTAGTAAACCAAGTATATATATCCCCAATATCTGGAAGCCTCTTTCTTCCAAAACCAACAGCTCAAACTTCACACTCCAATAAGCACGTGGGCGGAGTCATCAAGTTTCATTGCACATGAATAGTATTTATGACAGTATAGCCTTAGAATTATAATTAAGTTTACACTTGAAAACGGTGAGAGATACTAACTAACCGAAACGTTGTGTTAGGTAACAAAATCAAAACAAATGAAGTCTGACAAGGTATTTTTTTTTATATTACTTCATTGTCTACCACCTTCAAACAAATGCTTTATTTATGTTTTGTAACCAACAGTCTACATCGTCTCCTCGAATTAAATTATTTATACAACTTTAAATTGAACCAATAAAATTCTGTTATGTATGTTTGTGTAATTCATTATTATTCATATTCTATGGCTGCCACAAAAATAGTTTGTTGTGCGCTTGTACGCATAGCATCTATCCGATGAGAATGTTTTTTTTTTGTATTCGTTTGGGTGCTAAAACGTCAAATGACGTAAATATAGCTTTAGGGTAGTTGACATCAGTACCGGTGCTATACTTACTGGATACCAACAGTACAGCTCCAATGGTAAAAAAAACTGCTTGATGTTTTGGCTCCAGATTAATTTTTTTCCAAAATCGTAATAAAATCATAATCCCTAGTATAAAGATGTAAACGCTTGCAGATATATTGAAGACATCGAATGCTTCTCCCCATGGATGATAAGAAATTGTTAAACCTCCAAAAAGAGTGCCAGTCCACATAAAACATTCCAAGGCTGTTATTAGAAGTATCTAAAGATAAATATGAATGAATAAAATATGATCTATGCCTGTACAATGTACCGGGTGGTCTACTAAGAATGACCGCCGGCTATATTTCAGAACCCGTTTACGGTAGGCTTGCGGAAAAAATATTTATTACAAAAGTGACTAAGAAAAATTGCTGGAAATTATTTCTAAGTTTCTAGGTTGGCCGCTAGGGGGCGTAACTATAGTTATAAATCAAAGGTAGCATTCTTTCAAGCTAAAAAAATGGATAGCTTTTGTTTTTAAGTCTTTGCTCTACCTTTTTATTTAAGAGGGGTAGGAGGAGACATATATTGCTATGCAAAAATATTTAAAACTTTGGTTTCGTTTATTAGAATTAAATAAATTTGAGCTCGTTAGACCTTAGGCGTAGTTAGACGGTCAACACTGGGGGTGCTGAAGTCCAGTGGGGGCTCGTGACATGTTAACGTGGGGGTACACAAAAAGCCCGTCGCAGGTGAAATGAGAAATTTTTTTAAGACCACGCACAAATTTGGTCAATAATTTTTAGTAAATATTTGAATGTGATGTTAATAGCAGGTTTAGATCTTTCAATGTTCTTGACAATCACTTTCTCTTCCAACGGTAACTTGCTAAAAGATTTTTTCAAACATTTCACGGTGTATTTTATATCCGACGACGCACTAATTGTTTTTCGTGTTTATTTAAATTTAAACTTTAACTGTTTAACTGAATTCAATAAAACCATATTAAACCTTAATAAACAAAAAAAAAATTGTCAAAATACCGGCTAAAAATTTCTGCGAATTTGAACGACTACGACTGGTTAAATTTAAATTATCAAATTAATGCAGAATTGCAGAACATGACATACACAAGCTATTATGCCGCTCTCGTATTTTACGAGATTTTTATGATCATAGACCCGCTCTGACAAGTAAACTGGGCGTGAAGTACACGGTACACGGAGAGAAATTTTGAATAGAATCCGCAACTACCTAAATATACTTGAATTTGTACCAGAATTCGAATGCTTGAAATATTAATATGAAAAATTCATTACATATAATGTATATTATAAAAATAGGTTAGTTCTAAAATTAGCCTATATATTGTAAATTTTTTTGGGGGTACTAATTTAGATTTCGGGGGTGCTTAGTACCCCCAAGTTCTCCCCTAACTACGCCTATGCGTTAGACTCTCTTTTGTCTTATCAACACTGAGGAACATGATCTAATACCGTGCGAGCAAAAATGATCTAATACAGTGCGAGCAAAAATTATTTGCATCAAAGAGGGCCTTGCATCTAAACGTAATGCTTGCATCTAATGATCTAGTAATGTATTTTAGGATGTTACTGTATACAGGGTGTCCCACAGGGGTCGTACAGCAATAGGGGATAGTATACTTGAAAATGGGTCATTTATGCTTAATTCCTTTCACGGTTAATTTTCAATACATTATGTTTCATTAAGAAATGTTTGTTGCAATCTTCAAATTGCAAAATGCAAAATTTAAACATCGAGATTAACAACTCTTTTCACGTACCGTGCGAGCAAAAATTATTTGCATAAAAGAGGGCTTTACATCTAAAGACGTAATGCTTAGCTGTAGAGCTTAATACCTGTTGGGTGTCAGTAACTTCCTAAATTAACAATCAATCAGTTATTCCGTCATCTTTGACAGTCGTTACAAGTAATTTGATTCATTGCTAATTTTTCCAATTTCTTGAACAATTCACACAAAGCACAAACATTCATGATTAAAGCGTATTTTCGAAACGGGGTTAGAGTAAATTGTGAGTGGCAATACAATGCGGGTTTGTGCATGGACGATTTTCACGAACATTTTCCTAACGTTGCTTTTATTGCTGGAAATTTTTATCATTGCCTGAAAAGAACCGTGGCTGTGTTTAGGGAAACAGGTTCTATACAAAACAAAAAAAGAGCAGGAAGACCATCTGTAAGAACAGAATAACTTGTTGCAAACGTTCGTGAAATAATGCAAAATACGCCAAGAAATTGTATAAGACGCCTGTCCCAAGAAGTGAGAAGATCTTATGGAACATGCAGGACTATTCTTAAGAAGCAGGTAAATTTATTTCCTTATAAAGTGCAAGTATTCCAAGAAATACAAGCCGCAGATTTTGAAAGACGCAGGAATTACTCTTAATGGTTTACCCAAAATTTATTGGAAAGAAATGATTTATTGGACCTGACATTTTTTTCGGATGAAGCCTGGTTCCACCTCTCCGGTTATGTGATTTCTCAGAATACACGCATGTGGACTAGTGAATATCCCCATTTTTTTGTAGAGTCCACATTGCACCCTCAAAAAATTGGTGTCTGGTTAGCTGTTTCCTGAAGACTGGCCTTTACAGGTATAAATCGGTGTTATTAATAATTCCCATTTCGTCGACTCAATAAACCTTTTTTTCAGAAGTGGATAATATGTATATCTATTAATGGTCGGTACCTGTTAATTATTCCTTAAATTTTATTCTTTGCATAAGTCGGTACGCAAGTCTTTTCTTCACACTTTATACAGACTTAGGACTGTCAAAGGAACAGATTATGAATAATATCTTGTTTGCGTAAAATTCACAAGCTGTTACCTTGGTGTGTTTAAAAGTTTCAGTGCCACAGTTTGGCTTCGTCATAATAATTTGTTAATATAATATACATAGTCTGTACAAAAAGTCAATCTGTAAAGACAAATTTTGTCAAATTCAAGCTGGTGCAGCTTAGTCAAAATTAACTATGTACATTAATCTTCCAAGAGTCTCACCTACTGTCGCACGATCATCCAAAAGATCTTCGAGGATCTGGAACAACCTTTGATCCAAATCTCTATACTTTTTTTGTCGTTTCGGCATTGGCATGTGTTGGTTAATCTGCTGTACAACTATTTTGTAATAATATTTCGCCTCTTCATGCAGAGCAGTCAATAATTTGTAAAAATTAGGATGGCACTTTCCAATTTTCCTGTTCAAGCGATTATGCCAGCCCTCGACAGTGTTAGTAGTTCATTATAGCAAACCCAAATGTGATCGCTTTCAAGCCACTGACTCACAAAATAATCGGTAAATTTGACTATAACTTCGATTGTAGGTGTTGTTTCCATGATATATAAAAATCCATCTTCGACGTATTCCGGTGGTAAATGTGCAAGGGCAGCACACATTTCTATATGGTCTCGAATTTGCTTCTCCTCTCTGTATAGGTGAATAAGCCCCTGTTCTTGAGTCTTTCTCCAGTTGGTTTGATTAAAGTGGAAATTACAGCCTTTGATTGCCACATTCAAAAAAACAGTTTTTAGTGCGTTGATTGCTGCCGTTTCAAAATCAATGTGGAACTTTTGAGGGTTAAATTGTGGCATTTTTTCTTTTAATGATCTACCTGTTGCAGGTGACCTGCAATTTAATCCCTTGAATTGGCGAGTCGACGAAACGGTCAATCGACGAAACGGGAATTTACCCTTATTTTATAACTCATTAGTTTGGCATGTCATGTCATAATATGAATTTGACCAAATTTTAACCTAGATTTGGTTAGATATATCGTCCCCATATCATTGTGATCTAAACCAAGCCCTACGTTTTTTAATCCAACCAAGCCCTCCTTTAATGCAAATAATTTTTGCTCGCACGGTACAACAGGTTTGCTAAGACATAGTTTGTATTAATAGCTTATTTTTTATTAACCCTTATTAAATATATTAAAAGATTGCTAGTGTATCAATACCGCTTTAGTGTTATATCAATTCCAGATTTGCTAGAACAGTGTTTTTATTGGTACCTAGTAATCTGTTCCATTAGCAGCACAGTTTTGTTGAATAATGAACTACTTTTAATACAGCAATTTTGTTAAGAAATAAATTGTATCTTCTCAATGGGACGCATTTTGTTCCTAGCAAAGCGCTGTCTCTACAATCAAGAAAGCCGAACAGCGTCCCCAAAAACGAATTGTATCCGTTAGAACCTATAATCCACGAGACGTTGGTGAGAGTTCGTAGCGATTGGCAGTCGCCGCGCGCCTTGGTATTAGTTTTAACATATTTGTTGCGCAGATCACATCATTGTTAGGAGTCTTCTAGCTGTCCTGACTAAATTTGAATTTTGTTGATCGTACCAATAACTGTTTCAATTAATTTATTTTTGGGAAAGAAAGAAAAAACTAAAAAGTCTTCCTCCGCAAAATTTAATGGAATAAAATTTTTAAGGGTTTTTAAGGTTTAAACCTCAGTACCCCACAAAACACTCTGCCGAATGTAATTTTCATTGTTAATGTGATAATGACTACCAATTTTATCCTCTCAATGTCTTTTTGACAAAAACCTAAAAATGTTTTTAAAAATTTAAATAATCTTTGACACTTTCTTTTAGAAAGATTTTTTCTTCTTCCCCAGTTTATTTGGTTGGTTTAGACCCCATTTACTGACGGCTCACATACTAAGTATGTTTTAACTTTTACTTTTATTAATTTCTCCATATCATGTCTCTTTTACACATCATTTTTTAATTCCATGAAAGCTCCATTAAGGTCCTTCATCATTTTCTCTTTTGCTAAAACCATCAGCACTATATAAATATTTTTTCTGTCTTCTGATGATGAACTTTTCTACGTTCGAAAAATGTAGAGACCCTTAACAATTTTATTCTATTAAATTTTGTGGAGGAACACTTTAAGTTTTTTCTTTCTTTCCCATACTTTTAACTCCACTTTAAGCATGGACTACTTCTTCAAATTAATTTATTTTTACTTTGTATTTAAGTTTTTTTAAACTTTGCATTATAGATAAAGCAATAGAAGATTCTTATTTCTCACAACCCATCATTATTATTGGACTTTATAATCTATGGACGAATTTTACCATCTCATAATCATAATAGATAAATCATATGCAATGTTAAACGACAAGAACAATCTCACACTAGAAGCTATTTAAATTTTTGATAACCACAGTACTGATTTTTAGTGGTAAGTATATGCTTTATTAATCGTAGCAAGCAAATATTATTATGATTAATGTCAAGTTTCATTACAACTGCCAGTCGGAACTAATACAGTATATAAAACCAGATTACATCCCCAATAGAACTTGATAATTACCGTGAGTATTCAGAACTATAATAGCTATAAATCATTCTATGGTAGCGATAACTCCTATTTCCTATGGCTAAATTCCGTGATATTATCACTACACAAAGGTCTAGCAATTTTTATTGTCTTACAGTAGGAAAGCGCGTTGCTGTCACATATAGTAGGTATTAAACAGTTATACAGGGTGTCCGGAAACTTCGTTCGTATACTTTAAGGGGATATTCTACATATGAAAATATGAAAAAAAGTTCATATGAATGTAGGTCCTTAAATGACTTATAACAACGAAATAATAATACAAAGGAAGTAGGGTTTTGCATAAACCGCCTAACAAAATTTGCGACGGAAGTCGGCCATCTTCAGAACCCACAAATTACTCCATGTTTGTTTTGGTGGTTGACAGGTCGAGCTGTGATTTCTGCTTTCTTTGCTGTTTTTGAGTTATTTTGCATTTTAATTAGTTAACAACCATATTTAACGAATTCTAGTAAACTTATAATTACTTTAGTGTGACAGTGGAGTATACTTTTAGCGCTGGACAGCCATTAAAACATTTTAATTAGTTGCTATTCTGGGTTAATTAATAAGCTATAAATATGGTTAGTTGTGCTGCTTGTGGGTGCTCCCAAACGCTATGAAGTAAAAACTGGGCATTACATTTCATCGGTAAGTTTATGTTTAGATATATAAACCTTTTTAATCTGTAGAGAAAAAAAATGTTATTTTAATTTAATATCAAAATACACATAACCTCCGAACCTTGCATGTCATTCATGGGCGTTCGTCTAAAACCAGAAAAATATTATTTATTTATTAATCGACTGGGTTACCCCATTTCTACAGAAAAGCAAATTAAAAATACCTATTGGTTTTTAGTTTTCCAAATAATTACCTAAGAAAAAAGGCATGGTTGAAAATTGTAAACCGAAGTGATTGGAATCCTACACGAAATAGAGTTCTTTGCTCGGAGCATTTTTCTGAAGATTGCTTTGACAGAACTTCAAGATTGAAAGTTAGATTGGTCCCAACTGCAGTAGTGCCTACTTTTGAAGTAGCCAGGTTAAAAAATGTAAGTTTTGAAACTATTGTATCTGGTCATTACATAATATATTGGAAAATATGTATAGGTAGGTACTTAAGAATATGAATACAAATAATTCTGCATTATTTATGCTTCTGAGGAAGCTGCTTTGTCACTTTTTCATAAATTATGTATCGATAAAAGTTTTTAGATGTTTTATTGGTTTAATCTACTTTTAAAATTTTAAACCCATGGATAAAGAATGTAATACAATATGGGAGTGTAGGTACGATAAACAAAAAAATTCATATTTAAAGATTGAAGACAATGATGTTTCTAGAATGATAGAAACGTTTTCCCAATATTCACCTGAGGACGACTGGAGATGCCATGGATTAAAAAAATTAATTCAAAGCAAGTCCCAAACCTTCTATCATTCAAAGAAATTCATATCAAAATATAAAAAAAAAATTTACAAAGAGAGGTAGTAGCACGTTATAGGTACTTTTGTGTCATTTGGTAAAGGTGCCAAACAGATAATTAAAAAACTTATATTTTTTTGGCAGGTACGTTCCTATGCAATATCTTATGAGACACCATGTCAAAACCTGCCTGAAGATAATTATCCTACTGTGAATCTAACTGGAACACCTTCTGGTTACAACATATATTGGATATGCCTCTTCCAGGACATGACTCTTCCAGGACATTTTACTATCCAACAACACACCTAAGATTTTAGTATCTTCCTTTAATCTTATATGACAATCATTAATGGTTACTGTTTTCGGATTCTCCAAAGTGTATCGGTTAGTCTTAAACAAGGTGATAACGGTCTTTGATTTATTAAATATCAGTTAATTTTTAGAAAACCAATAATTATTTACTTCAATCATAAATTGTTAAATATGTTGCTCGAGAAGCTCATGGTCTTTATATGATAGGATTTATTATCAGAACTTGTAAATACTTTAAAAATGTTAACGCCATATTAACTTTATATAAATCCCTGGTAGCTACAAAACTTTAGTATGCATGCACTATTTGGGATCCTCAGTATGCCAATAAGATTGCTCTTTTAAAATATATTCAGCGTAAATTTTTAAAATTTTTGTACTACAAGTCATTTTCAGTTTATCCGCCAAGAGGTACAGATCAGGGGCTTTTGTGTAATTTGTTTAATTTCCCTTCTTTAAGACTATATTGTGTATAGAAGCAAGAATTATTTTCTTATATAAAATAATTAGAGACAAAATAGATAATAAAGAGTTCTTAGGACTGCTTCCGTTTAGAATAGGCTTAGTCAATACTAGATCCACTCATGTATTTTATATTCCTACACCGAGGACAAATCTATACAAAAACTCACCACTTATAAGACTGTGCTCTATTTTAATAAATATTGTGGAGACATTGACATATATATATAATTATATATAATTTAAACTATGAAAAATTAAAATTAAAGATTGAACTGCTTAGGCAAATGCTAATTGAATATTTATTATAGCTTAGGATAGCTTTTAGAAATGGGGTTTATGTATCTATAATTAACTTGTTAAGTTGTTGATACTACAAATAAATAAAATGTTTGTATTATCTGCATAGTTTGTCATTTGACAATTTTCTTGTATACTAGAAATCTCATTAATATTATTTAGGTACATTATATAATAAACAGGACTATATTAAGTATATTATATTTTATTATTTTCTTGTGATTTGGTTCATGAAGAAAGAGTAAGGTTTTCTTAAAATTTTATTTTTTAACATAGACGTTTTAGCAATAATTTTGCCTTCATCAGTATTTATTATCTGAAACAATTTGTTTTTTGCAATTTTTTTTAATGTATAACAACAGGTGTTTTTTAGTTATTTAACCAGATATTTACAAAGGACCCTTTCACCTCCGTTACCTTATTTAAATAAATAATTAAAAGAAATAGTTGTATTGTTTTATTACACCAACCTTAACGTATCTTATAGGTATATATGAATCTAAATATTTTTTTTCTTTTCTTTGCCAAATAAAATTTCATTAATCATTTTATTATTACCATTTTAATGATACGCCACAGGTGGACCGGAAACGCGCATGCGTTAAATGTTGCCGCCATCAGACCCCATCCCGGACAACTGTCAATCTACAAAACCCTACTTCCTTTGTATTATTAATTCGTTGACTTATAAGGAAGCTATGGCCGTCCAAAGGTGACCTCTAAAGATAAGTTTCTATTTTATATCTATGCAACCGCTTAAGATAACGGTGTGCTTTTTGGCACACATACTAATATTAACAATTGCTAATTTATGATATTGAGAGTTATTATGAAATTTAGTCAGGGAGGTTCTTACGGGGGGGGGGGGGGGGGGTGGCTTAGTTTATTTTATTTCATATTTTTAAAATTTTACCCTTTTACCCATATAATTCCAGTAATTTTTCTACACAAAAAAGGTATTCATAACAAAAAATTATTGGACCAATGATTTAGGAGAAAAATCGATTTATTTAAATCATTGCATAAACTATTATCGAATTGTGTTTAAACTAAAACATCAAAGTGGTCTTATGGCAAATACAAATTTGAAGTAAAAAAACATCAAGAAGCCCATGGTTAGCGTTAAAATAAATTGACAATGACGTTTTTGTGATTTATTGATCAAGTGCAAAGTGTTTTTGATTAATTAAGGTGCAAATTTTAAAAAATGGCAGGTTGTTCATTTGCTGAGTTAGCTGATGTGCATTTTATGTATGGCAAAGCTAATGGTTGTGCTCGAGAAGCTCGCAGGTTGTATCAAGAATATATTCCAAACCGTCAAATTCCTTGTGAGAAATTATTCATTAATTTACATAAACGATTATGAGAAACCGGAACTTTTATGCCAAATATGAATAAAACTGGGAGAAGCCGTACTACTAGGACTCCACAAGCAGAAGAAAGAGTGCAGCGGAGTTGAGGGTAACTTTATCAGTAACATTATCTTGATAAAATAAACGAAACTCTATTATTTAGCAAGATCAAATTTGTCAAATTCTGAGCGGCCAAACTAGAAACTTAAAAGTAATTTTCAGCTATTTCTCTTAGTCTTAAGTTATTGTGAAAATAGTAAGTAAATTTTAAGTTTTTACGTGGTGGGGGAACATTACAATACAATATTACAAGACAGTACCAAGTCTGTAAGGTTGCTGATTAAGTGGCATGATTTTTATTCTATAAGTAAGTGTCATAGACATGCTATATGATAGATCTTGCTTGATCATCGTTGTTTATATTAGGTAGGTATACAAATCTAAATATTTGACTGGTTGAATAAGCTTAATAATATATTATTATTTAAAAAAAAATAATTCATTGTAAACTGTAAAATAAAAAAAAAGACTATAAATCTTACCAATTCAAGTATCATAAATATTAGGTTGGGTATATTAAGGTAACCTCCCTTTCCCATGCTTACGCACTATTTATTTTAATTTAATTTCATTTAGATCTTAGTTATAAGTATGTCGAACATAAAAATATGTCGAAAAAGGTTAAAACTTTTGACTTATGATGACTTGCTGACCTATTCTGGCACTTGTCATTTTAAACATCCAACCGTCGATTTCTGACGGTTTTAAAATTAAACCTATGTTTCTTAAAATTTTGACCAATGACCAATCAGTAACCTTCTGGGATTTAAGGATGAGTAAGTGACACAGAATACAGATCTGTTCACTAAAAAAAGCATGTGAAATTTTGATGTTTAACTCGTGGACTACGTAGGACACAGCCTTCCACCATTGAATATCAAACTATAAGAAGGCCGACTAAGCAAATATCCTAAATCTGCTACGTTAAATTCATAGATGGCACATGAGTCACCAACAATAAAGCGTGTTGATGCAGCCACTAACGACAAGCCTTTTCACTGCCAAATTAAAACATTGTTGCCGCCTGTCTGTTTGACTTGCTGCATAGCCCGGATTTCGGAACGAGCTCGTTCCCTCGATATTTTTTGTGTTTATTGAAATCAAGGGCGTGCGTAAAAATATGAGTTAAACTGTGTAATAAGAACATTGTATGAAAATATTATAGGTTATAATTTATTTGCGTTACATGATATGAGTAACAGTTTTTGGAAGTTACTTTCAGTAAAACTGGTTCTTTTATAATTTAGAACATCTCTGTTTTGAGAAGCCTTTCAACATTACACCTTGTAACTGGAGCGAAACGATAATGATTGTACAACTCAGTATTTTCATTTTTTAGTACTTCGACAATATTTGTTAGTTCTAAAAATCCTGGATTTCTTTCCAATATTTTTGGTATACAGGGTGTTTCAGAACATGTGGGCAATCTCTCGGATTCATATAGATTAGGTGAAAATAACATGATAAGTTCATATAATATTTTTTCCTAAGAGCCCCCCTCGAGGAGATATATGCCCCTAAAGACAGGCCCTGAAAACTAGTTTTTTATTGATAGCCTTTGAACCGTCCTGTATATTTTGATTAAAATTTAGTATAATCTACACTATGGAAAGTTTTATTAAATAGGTTAACAATAAAATGTATAGTTCATTCTGTGGGCCAGGGACGGACTAACTTGGGCATAAAAATCTTACATCTTTGACAGGTGTCATGCAATCGGGATTTTTATATTATTTTTGGATAGCTTACGTATTTTAACGCAAAAAAGATACTCTTCGCAGATTTCGATAAGTTGAACCGTTTTCGACAAAAATACAATAACGTTAATAATTCTTATAACTATAATAATAGGAAAATGAACGGATTTTTACTTAATTAAAAAATTTATAACAAGGCTCAATGTGGGCTCCCTCTACTCTAACACACTCCCGGGCATGATGTACTGAAGACTGCTGCACCCTCCATAACACCCCTATTATAACGAAAAAACACGAAACATATTCGGGTACGATTAAACCTTTTTAAAGTATGTTAACGGTCAAGTTGATTTTTCTCGAAAACGGTTCAACTTATCGAAATCTACGAAAAGTATCTATTTTGCGTTAAAATACGTAAGCTATCCAAAAATAATATAAAAATCCAGATTGCATGACACCTGTCAAAGATGTAAGATTTTTAATGCCCAAGCTAGTCCGTCCCTGGCCCACAGAATGAACTGTACATTTTATTATTAACCTATTTATTAAAGCTTTCTATAGTGTAGATTATACTAAATTTTAATCAAAATATACAGGGCGATTCAAAGGCTATCAATAAAAAACTTCTTTTCAGGGCCGGTCTTTAGGGGCATATATCTCCTCGAGGGGGGCTGTTAGGAAAAAATATTATATGAACTTATCATATTATTTTCACCTAATCTATATGAATCCGAGAGATTGCCCACATGTTCTGAAACACCCTGTATACAATCTTAATTTGGCACCAATATCGTTTGGAATAACTTCTGCTTGCTGTCGCTTTTTATCTACTTTTATTTGTTTAACATTTAACACCTAATACAACTGTAAAATCATTATGGAAATCGGTCCTATTACTCCGGAGTAATCAGCGTACATATTATTATAAAAAACATACATTCGGCTGGATTGAGAACCTTCTATTTTATTGTCTGTTAAAAATGCTTAGATCCTTAAAAAATCCAATAAAATACGATATGCGGCAACACCACGACATCACATCAGTGAATTTGAGACATCTATTGTCGAGGCGCTGCATAAATAACTATAGATTTACGATCAACTCCACAATGGCGGTTAAACCATCTCCAATACATTGTTAAACAGGGTTGTCAAGTTTTCTCGAAGATCCGCTATTCTTATAGTTTGATATTCAATGCTTCCACTATTATTAGACTAGTAAATATTCAGATCTGATTTTTTGATATTACGACGGCATGATTTCACCAACAAACTAACCTGAATATATACCGATATTAACGTCCTGTCATACGTCTTGTCATGTTTTTACAAATAAAACTAACCTGAAAATATACCGATGTCAACGTCCGGTCATGAAACTCACCTCAAAATATTAAATTAATAAATAAAAGGATAAAGTCAAATTAATGTAAAAACTCACCGTATCATTAATGGCAACCTGTTGAAGTCTGGTATATTTTACATAAACAGAACCGGACTAACTTCTTTTACTTTCGCCTTCGCCATCTGTTAAATAAAAAAAAACACAGATATAGCGTGGATACTAATTTTATTATTTATAAAATAAAATGTTGACAGATTCTACCTATCAAAATAAGTATGTAAAAACATTATATAACTAAAGGAAAAGAAGAAAACAACAAATTTATTTCTTCTAGTGTTTATTTATTAAAAGCAAAAATAGATATTTATGTATTTATTATACAAGGAAAAAAGTAATACATTTTTTGCGAGGTGTAAGCTTTGTGGTGCACGTCTAAATTAAAACACCATTTTGGAAACCCTTTTGGTATTGTTACTTTGTGGGAATTTTATTTACAGTGTCCGCAAGAAAGTTCGCATCAAATGGGATTTTTTTTTATTATTAGGTATAGGTAAAAATTGAAAAAGCAGTTAGTTTTTGCTTACCTAAAAACCAAAAATGACGTATACTGAAGCAGCTGCACGACTGGCGTTACCTGTCAAATTTGACATTTTTAATAAAATAGGTTCAAAAATGACCTTAATTATTAAAATATTGAAAAACTTTATTCGAGAGAGTTGTTTATTTAGGCATTTTTAGCCTCTGTATGAAATTTTGACAGTTAATACATTTTTTATTCTTTGCCAGATTCTTGAAAATTTTGATCAACCCTCGTAGATTAACTTTTATAACTCGATGTAAAACCATCTGCCTCTACTTTATTTGTAATGTTAATGCAATTTTGTGTAAAATTTTTTTTTCCAATTATTTATTTTGCCTCAAAAACTGAAATTGTTATTGATCAGTATGTAATGTTTTTTTGCCAAAACCGACGTTTTTCATTTTTCTTAAGTTAGTAAACAGATGTACAAAAAGAAAATATTAGGAAGCTTTCGTTGAAATTTTACTTAATTACTATTAAATTAAATTAATTATATTAGACTATATTTTTGTTGAATAAAATGTTTCGAGCGATTAATATTTATTCTTTTTGATCCAATATTAATTAAGTAAAATTTCAACGAAAGCTTCCTAATATTTTCATTTTGTATATCTGTTTACTAACTTAAGAAAAATGAAAAACGTCGGTTTTGGCAAAACTGATGTAATTAGATAAACTTTGCATCAAACATTACCTGCTGATCAATAACAATTTCAGTTTTTGAAGCAAAATAAATAATTGGAAACAAAAATTTTACACAAAATTGCATTAAGATTACAAATAAAGTAAAGGCAAATGTTTTACATCGATATATAAAAGTTAATCTACGAGGGTTGATCAACATTTTCAAGAACCTGGCCAAGAAAATAAAATTCTATTAGACTATCAAAATTTCGTACAGAGGCTAAAATGCCTAAATAAACAACTTTCTCTAATACAGTTTTTCGATATTTTGATAAATAAGGGCAATTTTGAACCTATTTTATTAAAAATGTCAAATTTGACAGGTAACGCAAGTCGTGCAACTGCTTCAGTATACGCCATTTTTGGTTTTTAGGTAAGCAAAAACTAACTGCTTTTTCAATTTTTACCTATACCAAATAATAAAAAAAAATCCCATTTGATGCGGACTTTCTTGCGGACACTGTATGAATATTATATATAGGGTGTCACGTAACTAAGGGGCTATACAGCAACAGGAAATAGTGGACTTAAAAATATGTAATTTCATTTCATTTCTTATACGGTAAAAGAGATACAGGGTGATCCAAGTAAGTATTTACTTTATAAAATTGGCAAATAGTTGTACAGAAAATGTTTGTATTTCGCGCGCAATAGTATTTTTTTGGCACATTTGATTGAATTTTCAACGTCGACCTAACGGTCTCGGTAAAAATTGACAGTCTCATTTGTGCCATTAATAAACACCTATTTTGCACACTTAATACAAAAATAACTATTTTAATTAGAAAATTTGGTTATTGGTAATTTTTTGTATTAATATTGGTGCAATTTGGCAGAATACAAAATCGGTTGATTTTGATACAGTTTATAAGGGCAATGCCGGAGTCTTTGCTCCAGATAATTCGTCCCCAAATCCAAAAAGCAGCAGAAAACCCAATGTTATTGTTAAAACTGGAAACTGACAGTAGTCTTTTATAGTATTTTATAGTTAGTTTATTTTTTTGTCAAATGTGTGAAGTTATAAATATATAAATCAATTCCACCAACCGAAATTTCCAGGGAATTTTGACGAAATCGCATGGAGGTGTTAATAATAATTAGAACCTTCAAGGGTGAAAAACGCTGCACTTTCACTCACGCTGAAATGCATAAATCTGTGCAATTTTGATGCAAGGTTAAAAATGCAGGCTGAGAATACAGTTGACGACAGAAATTTCCTACACTAAACTGTGACACTATAAATGCAACTTTTTTACCTTTATTACCTTTGTAACGTTATAATTGTTATCATGATATCTGACAAAGCATTGTCATTATATTGTTTGATTTAAAAATGCCTCATTTAGGTATTATTGAAAAAGCAAGAATAATATGTTTAGTAGAAATGGGGTGGTCTTATGGAAAAAAAGCTGATCATTTTAGAATACCTAGAGGTACTGTTCAAGGAATTGTAAAAAAATGGCGCTATCATCAAACGCTTGAAAGGTCTGTTGGATCTGGTTTAAATAATAGAAAATCATCAAATGAAGTAGACCGAAATTTGGTGAAGTATTTAAGGCAAAATCCACTTGAAACTACAGTATCCGCTATGCACATAACAGGATTCCCTGCTGCATCTAGAACTGCGCAACGCCGAGTAAGGTACTGTTCCGAATTAAGAAATCGAGCCGCTGCATACAAACCGTTTTTAAAAAATAGTGATAAGGAACAAAGAATTGGGTTTGCTATGCAATATTTACCAGAAAATGTTTTTTTTTTGGCAAAATGTTATCTTTTCCGATGAGAAAACTTTTCAGTCTACATATAATGGAAGGATTCGAGTATATAGACCACCAAATTCCCGATATGATGAGAAGTATACTCAAAAAAGGCAAACAAACCAGTGGACATTTCTCCGTTGGTGTGTGGACATGGATAAGTGTTTACGATGCAGGTTTATGCTGGAATATTGGTGGAACACTAAACAGTAATATTATATATCTTCGTTGATGGTAAAAAAAATGTACAAAATAAATTTTAAAATACAGAATGAAATAGAGTTATTTGATAAAATAGAAGAAATTTGGGAAGAGCTTTTTCCGGATTACACCAGAAGTACTATTTTATCAATGCCAAGAAGATTACGATTAGTGTTAGAATCCAATGACGCAACAATTAAATATTACTATTTTGTTTGTTGTTTGTTAATAAATTGACCCTTTTTGGCTTTATACTTTTGTAGTTTTCCTGGTATTATTTTATAATTTTCCTATTTCGCGGCTGTAATTTAAATCCTAAAATATTTAGAAATAACCATTATTACCCTTTGTAAAAAATCGTACATACAATAATTTACAGCTATACCTATGTATTTAGCTGGCGTTCTATCCAGGTATAAGCAGCAAGGTGAGAAACCCGTTTTACCCAATTTTGTTGTAATTGAATTATGTATGGGTGGAGTGTACGAATTTATATGTCGTCAACTGTACATTGGTATGGATCGCCCTTATCACTAATAAAAACAACCATTTAGACAAAATAATTTTAATTTATTTTAATTGATAATAATAAGCGATTCTAGTTCATTTTCTAATACTAACAAACTAAATCTAATTAAGTTCTTCTATTAATTAGCTGGAAAAGACCAAAACTGTGCAAAGCATTTGAAAACATCACAATTCCTGCTGCCAGCGCCGCACACCCTCCGGCCAGGTGGGTACCATTCATGAATCCCCCATAATCGAAATAATAAATTATAAGACCCATTCCAGCTAAAAAAAAATGTTTGATGTAAATACAGGGTGACGCATCGAAAACTTTTCAGTCAGGTTTATTTTCTTGTAAATAAATAAATCATATACCGGGTGGCCAAATACGAACGGCCCCTCTGCCGTATGATAGAGACCGCTAACCTTACAGCTTTAGGAATAAAACATTTTTAGTAAATACGGCTAAGAGAGACCGCTGGAATATATTTTTCCTACGAGCGTGCGCAAAGTAGTACTTTGCGCACGCATTTTTGTGTGCAAAGTTACACTTTTCCGCACTAGTGCGGATAAGACTTTTATCCGCACTGGGTGCGGAAAAGTAAAACTATTCAAAAATCTCCTTGGTAGGGAATATTTATATTTATTTTAGTAGCTGTAAACTATTTTATGGCAATGTGAGAAGCCGTTGCAAGAGTATTCTCTTTTATCTTTTAATCGTAATTCCCGATATTTGTATTTCAGCTTAAAACGAAAAATTTAGTTTCCTATTATTTTTTTTATTGTTATGTAATTTTTTAATTTTCTATTATTTTTTTTTGTTATGTAATTTTTAGTTGTAAGTATATTATAGTTCTTTCTTTAAAGTCGAATTAAAAATTATTAAATAAATTATCATATTTTTATTTTTGTTGTTATCTGATATGAAGCTCGTAGGAAAAATGTTGTTCCTAACAAGTGCGCAAAGTGCTTTTCCGCACGCAAGAACTTATCCGAACTCCGCTTCGCGTCGTTCGTCCAACTGTACTTGCGTGCGGAAAAGTATCACTTTGCGCACTTGTTAGGAAAATAACTATTTCCTACGATCGTGGGGAAAACTTACTCTTCGGCACGATTTATCGTGCGGAAAGTACCACTATTCCGCACGATTTTACTTTCTCGCACAATTTTTACTTTACCACACTATTTTAATTGTGACAGAATTTATATAAAATGTTCTAATTTGACACCCCTGGTATATATTACAATAATAATGAGGTGCAGGTTGTGATTAAAATGTCAAATAAACATCACCTCTTGTTCTGGAGCAGTAGCAGCCGCACATCAAATTCAAGTAAAAACCAACAAAGTTCTTCAAGATATGGCATCTGCAATAAATCTACAATATGCTACAAATACCAATTGCACGTTTAACTTTAATATTTACCTATCGTTAATTTGTTTTTTGTTATCCTATAAAATGAAATGCACGTTTAACTTTAATAATATCCTTAATTTGTTCTCAGTTCTCTATTCTCCTAGTGTAAAATAAAGATTTTTGTAATATTATATATATGTGTTTATATGTAAATCGTGCGGAAAAGTAACTTTTCAGGACTATACTATAGCACTAGTATTTCCGCACGATTTGTTAAATTAATGAATACCTTATCTAAAACACTCAATAAAGTGAAATATTATTACGAACCTAATTGACGTTTATCTGAGAACTACATCGATCGTAGGAAAACTTTTGTACCTAACACATGCGGAAAGTGTCTTTTCCGCCCTTGACGGCTTGCCCGAACTCCGCTTCGCGTCCTTTGTGCAACTGCCGTCGCGTGCGGAAAAGTACCACTTTCCGCACTTGTTAGGTAAATAACTATTTAAGTTCGAGACATGCTCAAATAGAAAATTAGGGTTTTCTCGTTATGTTGCCGAACTAAGAGGTACCGAAAATATGCATATTTTGATCCTTAGGGCATGCCGAAACTTTTTTGTCATAAACATTTTACTCTATCTTCTGAAACAAAATGGTGGGCGAATATCGAAATTTGCTTTATATAAAAGTTGGTTACTTCGTTTGGGCTGAACGGATTTTAACAAATTTGGTCTTGTTCGATAGAGTTTTTCTTTCTCTATCCACTGAGCGTCGGTTAATTCTTTCCTGAAACTTACTTTTCCCGCTAGAAGCAGTTTTCTGAAATATTAACAGATAAAGTGCTTTTAAAAAAAATTAAATAGAACGGTACAATTATTTTTAGAAAAAAAAATAGAGAATTAAAAGCTCTAGAAGTCCGTCAAAACCGTAGCTCTCTAACGTGTTTCTAACCAATGATATTGACGGTAAGGTATATTGATTTATTCATTTACAAGAAAATAAACATGGGTCGAAAGTTTTCGATGCGCCACCCTGTATAAATGTAATATGCTTATACAATTTACGTTATCATAATATATACACATTGGTGTTACAAATGCGATGCAATAGCATCAGTGGCGGCTCGTGGTTACTTTAATTGAGGGAGATCATTGACCAAATTACCTTATGGAAGCGAGTCTCCACTGATTAGCATTGCGATATATCGGTAACTATAGAGAAAGTTGGTTAAATGAAGGCAAAGTTGCATATAATACTCACTAATTTGTTGAAAATAAATTTTAAAAATGCCGATGACTTCTGAAATAAACCGTCGAAAAAAACCAAGAGCACTTTCTTAAGAGTCTACCATATCATTTTCTCAAAACCTTCTAAATCGATCGAATTTATTTCAAGATATATTTGTTTATTTAGAAACAATAAAGTAATTTTTGTACATTTGGCTACAATACCGTGCGAGCAAAAATTATTTGCATCAAAGCGGGCCTTGCATCTAAGGACGTAATACTTAGCCGTAGAGCTTAATACCTGTTGGGTGTCCGTAACTACCTGAATCAACAATCAATCAGTTATTCCGTCATCTTTGACAGTCGTTACAAGTAATTTGATTCATCGCTAATTTTTCCAATTTCTTAAACAATTATTATTCAAACATTGGGCTTTTTATTTTATATAATATAAAAGAAAAAAGTAGATACATAGGTTAGGTATGTTTATAGTAATCCAAGGGTGAAAGTATTCCACGGGTCAAGTTCTCAGGAAAAACTTTTTCAAATTCTTGAACAAGAAATTGTGCTTGAATAGCTATTTACCTAACAAGTGCGGAAAATGAATTTTTCCGCACGTGTCAGGTACAATAGTTTTTCTACAGACGTGTGGAAATAAGTAACACATGTTTCAAAGAAATTTAATAATATTTAATTAACTATAACAATCACATACATATGTAACAGTAACTAATTCTGAGAAAAAAAGTAATAACTACAAGTTATAATTGATATATTATTGATTTTGACATAACCGTGCCGAAAAATTTTTCCGCACTACTGTGGAAAAACCAATTTTCCGCACGGATTTTTGACATAATTGTGCCGAAAATTTTTTCCGCACTAGTGTGGAAAAAACAATTTTCCGCGCGGATATCAGTGCGGAAAATTGATTTTTCCACACGTCTGTAGGAAATAGCTATTTACCTAACAAGTGCGGAAAATGAATTTTTCCGCACGAGTCTGCCGTTCACCGAACGACGCGTAGCGGAGTTCTGTGAAGCAGCCGAGTGCAGGGAAAACATTTTCCTCACGTGTCAGGTACAATAGTTTTTCTACAGACATGTGGAAATAAGTAACACATATTTAAAAAAAATTTAATAATTTTTAATTAACTATAACAATCACGTACATATGTAACTAACTAATTCTGAGAAAAAAAGTAATCTACAAGTAATAATTGATATATTGTTGATTTTGACATAATCGTGCAAAAAAAATTTTCCGCACTAGTGTGGAAAAAGCAATTTTCCGCACGGATTTTTGACATAATCGTGCCGAAAAATTTTTCCGCACTGGTGTGGAAAAACCAATTTTCCGCACGGATATCAGTGCGGAAAATTAATTTTTCCACCCGTCTGTAGGAAAAATATTTTACACGTAGGTGTCTAAGTTTTTGCCAAATTGTAAAAATCAATACAAGTTATAGTCCAACTAATATTTGACTTGAGGTTAGGTACGCGATAACATCGAAGATTGATTATTTTGCTGGTTTTGTTTGCTTTTTATATTCGATTTTATAAGTTTTATAGTTTAATTGACTTGTTCTCAACTTTTTCGAACTAAAAACACGACGACGAATCATTTTAAAACAAATTTTAGAAACAAACCCTTAAAAACAATTTTCTATCCTTAAAATCTAAGGTTCACAACTTACTAAAAATGCCAGAAATCACTACCTTATTTCCCAACTTAATCAAAAATTGAGAAGAAATTCCAATTTTTTGGCAAGAATTTGGGGCAAATTTTCGCTGTTTACACGTAAAAATAAATTGAAGGTCCAGGTCTTAAGCAAGAACTTAAAAATTGAAGCCCGGACCTGTCTATTTTCCCATTTATCAGATAATGTTACAGTGCGCATGCCTAATTCGGTGTAGCTATCTTTACATGCGCGAGGCCATAAATTAGCCACTTTCGTGCTTATTGTTTACTTATCTAAAGGTAAATGTCGGTGGTATTTGGCCGCTTTTTGAAGAAAACGAAAAATAAACGAAATAATGATAAGAAAAATTAAATGGCGAATGCGTCACTAGGGTTTGCTCTTAAAGAAAATTAATCCCAAAAAAAATAATTTAATTTACAGCGACATCACATTCTGAAAGGATGTACCTACTTCCATTTTAATCAATACTGAAATTCTAGTATAGTTGGGAATTGTAATAGTGCTTAAAGTTTTACCCAGATGGCGCCTAGTGTATCATAAGTGAATAGAAAAGGTTTATTAGTGATGCTCCCAACAGTCCACCATCGCCTTTAGTGGCGACTTGCAATTATACCATTTACACAAAACCCTCTAAACCAATCGAATTTATTTCAAGATATATTTGTTTATTTAGAAACAATAAACGAATTTTTGTACATTTCGCTAGTATACTACTAACGATCGCCAAGAAAAGTATTCCAGAAATAGTTGCAGACGTTAGGCTGCTCCGAACAATCACCAGTAAAATTTAATTGAACAGGTAGAAATTTGGTACCAAGGTACAGGGTCTTTCAACGAGGACTGAACAGGGGCTCATTTTTGAGCTTCCTTGTATTTAAAGACAAATCCAAAATAGCCAATCGATGTACTTTTTCCTGCAGAATTCAAAAATGAAACCAAAAATTTATTTGAACCGGAAACAAAAGAGTTACGATTTTGATAAGGTGTTTTTTAAATGGAACATAGCTTTTTTATACGATTTTTGGAACGAGTGATTTTTTTTTGTCCGTTCTGATTAAAATATTTAATATTGTGACAGCTATTTTTATAAAATTTTAATGTTTTATCCAGTATAATTTAACTTTAACCTCTTTAAAACATACATTAGGTAATAAAGGTATAATTACCTTTGAATCCTTCAAAGTCAAAAAATTTGACAAATTTACTATAATATTGCCGAAATGAAATATGCATTAGATGAGAGATTGCAGATTGTTATCTTGTTCTACAAATGCCAAGAAAATGCAAGAGAAGCAAGACGAAGATTTATTGCAAATTTTCACAGAAATATATCCGTCAATACTATTCTAAGGATAAAGAACCTATTTGAGGAAAATAAAACATTACATGACAGAAAAAGAAATCCAACTCTATATCTACTAATTAAAAAAAAACATTAATAATTTAATTGTTCAATGTGATCTCCGTTGTTCTTGAAACAAGTGCGATAACCTCTTTGTAGCCTTTCCAAACTTGCTGTTATACTGTGATTTTCCTGGTTAGGGCGATTTATTTCATTCACAATTTTCTGCATGATCTCTTCAATATCGTGGTTTCGCTGCTTGTATACCACATTCTTTAAATGGCCCCAAAAAAATGTGTCTAATATTGACAAATCGGGACTATTGGGTGGCCAAGCATAGGTTCCATTTCTACCAATCCATTCTTCATGGCGTCCGTTTAAATATTGAGTAACCTCACGAACGGCATGCGGAGGGGCCCCGTCATGTTGCCAAATTAAATTTTGATATTCTTCCAATGGTAAATCTTCCAAAAAGTTCTTAATTTCGTTTTCTAAGAACTCGTAGTATCTCTGTAGGTTCTCTCTAGGTTCTCTGAAGAAAATAGACCATCCTTTGCCCTAACAAAACTACACCCTGCCCAAATGAAAAACATATCTTTGGAAGACCTTAAAGAAGCATGTGAGGAATTCAGAAACTTTTACGGTATTTTGGATATCAAGAATGAGATAGAACTTTGGAAAAAAATATGAGAGGAAAAACCAGAATCGACCAAACTAAGTGTTGTGGAAGTCCTTAAGGAAACTGACGATTTTTTTTCTGCGATAAAGAAGGCCTTAAGGATTCTTATTGCTTTACCTTGTACCACTTTGTACAGTTGAAAGGTCATTCAGTAGCTTGAGGAGAATCAAAACCTGGTTGAGGAGCACGATGACTGGAACTCGCCTCAATGGCCTCGCCATGATGAGTGTACACAGGCAACACATTTTCAAGAACTTGGACGATTTTATAAACAAAGTAACCAACAAATTCGCTAGCAACCCTAGAGGATTATGTTTAAATTGATTTTGTATGTAAATAATTTATTCGTTTTCTATTTTTTTTTAATTAAAACTTTTCTATCTTAATGTTTTCTTCAGTTCTTCTATGCTGCCCCTCCCTAGCTCACTGGCTGGCGACGCCCTTGGATGCCATAAATAAACATAACCCCATGCACAGTCACAGCTAGCATAGAAAATGACCAAACGTTTGGTAAAAATTAGTTAAATTAACGATCTAAAATTCAGATAATCAAATCTGTGGTTATGTATGTATCAAATTTTGGCAGACACATTTGAAAAAGTTCTAACCTAATGTGCATGTCCGCAACTTAAAGGGGATCTGCACCTAGGCGCTTGCAGCGTCCACTAGGCCTAGTAGGTTAGAGCGGAGTGTTTTTTCGGAATATCCGCCCACTTTAGATTTTTGAAGATTTTTTCTTGACATTAAAGCATATTTTGACTTTGACTAAAGAAAGAAAGTATAAATCAAAATTGTTCAGTTACCTCCAATATTCCAAATAGCACCACAAATTAACACACAACCAACGTACGTTGGTTGAACTCCTCCCTTGTAACATGACCATCCCAGAAATATGACTATGATTATGATAAAACTACCAGTGGCGTAGATAATGGAATTTGATACTAGCTCTTGCCTTTTTATTCCAGTATTAAGACCTATAGCGATTACACACAAAATCTAAAAATTTAAAATTATCACTTATAATCTACCTAGCAGCAGAATTATCGGAAATTAATTCTGCTGCGTGGGAGATTCGGTCAGAAAATTTCATAAATTGGAGTTTTTTCTTATTGTAATTTTTTTGCTAAAATGCTACAAAAACATATTTCCGGCGGCTTTAGTTTTAGAAATGAAGATCATTTTAGCCGTTAGTAACTTATTTTTATTACTAAAATGTGAGAAACATTAAATAACAAATTTGTTATCTGAAATCCAATGTCTTTATAGTTTTAAATTCAAATAAAACTTTAAAAAACATATTTCCGATGAGTTTAGTTTAATATGACGCACTGTATTTTTACAATTGAAGTTAATTTTACTTGTTAGTAACTAAGGTCTATTACTAAAATTTGAGGAACATTAAAAACATTAATTCGTTTTCAACTATAACATCTGAAATTACATGTCTACATAGTTTCAAATGAAACTTAAAAAAACTTATTTCCGATAAGTTTAGTTACATTTTTTATGTGTCTCTTTTAGCCCCGGTGTTCAATATGTAAAGCAAATTGGTTAGTATCAATAAAAATTATAAGTTAGCAACTAAATGTATTTTGATTTTATTCTGAGTGACTTTTGCCAATAGATATAAAGCACCTCATTTTTGACAGAAAAATTATCACTTATTAATTTTATTAAGTTAATAGGAACTAACAAATTTATCGCGATAATCTCCCGTTGCTATAAGCAACGTAAACAAAAAGGAGCCTTCTAATTGGTTGAAAATAAATTTATGTAATTTTCAATATAATAATAGCCGCTATTTGATGTCCGCTGTTTCTTTGCAATATTGTATTGACCGGGACACTATAATGTGTTTTCTTTTAAATATTGTTAAGAAACTGTAAATTATCTCCAATAATACCAAAAGTATGACCACTGTAACTAGCTCGTGACGTCACACACATAACCTCACTTTCGATGCGGAACAAACAAAGCGTCTTTACATTGAGGTTAATGTGATTGTTTTGTTTTATTTTTCGAGTTTTGAGCAATTTTTGGAACTTGCAAGTTCTAGGAGTTCACACTTTAACTTTTAAGGTTAATATTACATGATTATTTTAACACTTTTAAATCGTTTTGAACCTTTTTAAACACTGCACCCATACACACACCTAAACTAACACCAGTAAGTTCTTGTTCTTACATAAAAAAAAACCACCTTACTAACAACACCTTACCACTGCTTCAATTCAGCAATGCAAGTACTCTCCCTGAAACAGTGGGGTCCTCACAAGCGTGGGCACGTGTACCTCTTTTGAAGCATAAACACATACACTACACCAAAACCATACACATACACATACACATACACACCCTCTCTCACAGTAAGCTATAGTATAGTAAAGCACGCATTAGGCATGCAGAGCGGAAATACTAATCGAGTGGTCTGAAAGTTTATACGGGGGGGGGGGGACGGCAGAAACACGGGGAGTTTAGTCGGTAGGCGGCCCCTTCAGGGTTGCATCCGCCACTATCCTGCTTCACAGGGTGTCAGTAGAAGATTGTACACGTAAAAAAATTTTTTAAATCAGTTTCGATATCTTTATAATTCGAAGCAGTTTTGATATCAAGCGCGGATTTGGGGAGGGGGGGGTAGGGGGGGGGGTAATTACCCCCCCCCCCTGGATCCTAAACCTAACCAAACTTGAGTGCCCTCTTATACTTATAAATATTTTATAATAAAATCCCTATTTGTTCCAATGAATTTATAAGCCATCCATCCATCTACATTCTACATATTATTACTATGAATTGCACAATGCTGTAGCCATCACTATATATAACTATGCCTCGGAGAGCAAATATGCAAATTCACAGAGTTAACGTACCTGCTGACAATTCTGAAGATTATTACAGAATTTCGACATATATACCGATTATAGATCACATCATAGAAGACACACAGTTTAGATTTTGATGATTTTTTGTCAACTTTTGACCTCAAAATTCTGGAAAATCTATATACTGTAAGACCCAACGACGACGACGAGTCGATCAATAATTTGTGCTCTCTTCTTGAGCCATTTGTGGATCCAGAGATGTTGTTTCAACGTTTAAAAGCAGAAACTGACCTGTGGAGATTACCAAATGAAGAGATAAATCAAGATTCTCCCATCGAATTTTTATTTAGGAAATGTGACGAAAGTAATTAAGAGTTTTTTCCTCTTCTGCTTAAATTATTTATTCTGTTACTTAACTCTTCCAGCAAGTGTTGCATCTTGCGAAAGGTCATTTTCTGCTCTTAGGTTGAAATCTTGGACCAGAAGCAATATGGCTCAAGAAAGACTGTCTGGTTTGGCTTTGATGCACATTAACCGAGATATTGTCATCGATGTTGAAAGTGTCATTGATCGGTTTGCTGACCTCAAAAATCGTTTAATAGATTTAATTTTATAAATGTGTTTTTACTAAGTATTTGATTAATATTATGTTTCTTTTACTCTCTTTATAAGTTTCTGTAAATTTTGTTGTAGGTTGTAGGTTGGTACCTATAGTACCTAATATAATAAAATAATGTTTCGTTAATGTAATGGTTTGTTTATTTTTCAATAATTATTAGACAATTTGACACTAAAAATATAGGTACTTAAAAGATGGGTTAATTATAACTATATTAAAAAAACAAATATGAGATTCAATTACCCCCCCCCCCTAAATTTTGACCCAGATCCGCGCCTGTTTGATATTATGTTATACCAATACCAAGGTCGTAATTTTATATTAACATTATACACATCTAAAAAAAATAATAATCAGCCCTTTTCATCTAATTCTTGTTTTGCATAATCACAATAATCCCTTTATAATACATTGGTTAGAGATATTCCATAATGAAGTACGCTTCTTGCTGTAAAAAGCATAAAATACACGTCCTTGTATCACAATTTTAACGATTTTTTATTAATATCTTTGTAAAAGCAGTTCATCCATAATAATAATTGTTTTAATTTAGAATTACTCAAAATTAATAGTCCAGGACGTGGGGGTTTTTTGAATGCAAAAGGTGGGGTAGTAGCGATTTTTTAGTATGTTGTTAGGCTTGGGGGTTTTTTGAATGCAAAAGGTGGGGTAGTAGCGATTTTTTAGTATGTTGTTAGGCTTGGGGCCCTAATGAAAAATCCAAGTTTTCCACCTCGAGGCGCATGCGCTCGAGCCGCCATCTTGGATTTTAGGTACAAAAATTTGGTTTTTTGATAATAACTCAAAAACGGTGGCTTTCATGATAAAAGATGTTCTACACAAAGTTAAAGAGAATAAAATTTCCTACATTTTTTGTAGATTTTTTTTTTGTAGCACACATATGTTAGGAGTTACAGCTCCGTGAAGTTGCACTATTTGAAAAAAAAATGCGGAAACTTTTTGGTTGTTTTATTTTATTATTCTTATTATACACTACGCCCATTAATTATCGAATATTCAAATATGCACGCTCAAATTAATAAGCTGTAATTTCGTTAATAATGAACCAATTTTGAATTTTTTTTTTTAATTATAGATATAAGATTCTAGTGTTTAGGGCTGAGTAGTTTGTGTCCTGACACGTCTTATTGTACGGGGTAGCGCATAAACTCTAGATGCATGTAAATTTCCTTAAATTTAAAACTGACATATCTTACATAAAAATTGAATTTAATTTATTTTTTAAACGAAAGCAATTAGACATCTATCTGCGCTAGAAACTGGCCAAAAAGTTTCGCCATGCCACTAGAGGCAAAGAAAAAATACTATTTCTTCAAAATAAATTCTGTTGCCGAAAGAATGTTTCGTAAATAATCAATGAGTCATTTTATCACTTTTGGCTTTTAAATTTAAAATAAAAAACATGTCAACAAATAAAGTCTATAATACAGAGTGCTACGGAAATATCTAACCATTTAATTAAATTGCTTAAAATTAAAAATACAAAAATAATAATACAAATACAAATTCAGGGATACATTCTGTGAACGAATTAAATGGATAAGTATTTGCGTGCCACCCTGTATTATAGACTTTATTTGTTGACATGTTTTTTATTCTAAATTTAAAAGCCAAAAGTGATAAAATGACTCATTAAATATTTACGAAACATTTTTTCGGCAACAGAATTTATTTCGAAGAAATGGTATTTTTTTCTTTGCCTCTGGTGGCATGGCGAACCTTTTGGCCAGTTTCTAGCGCAGATAGATGTCTAATTGCTTTCGTTTAAAAAATAATTTAAATTCAATTTTTATGTAAGATATGTCAGTTTTAAAATTAAGGAAATTTACATGCATCTAGAGTTTATGCGCTACCCCGTACAATAAGACGTGTCAGGACGCAAACTACTCTGCGCTAAACACGAGAATCTTATATCTATAATTTTAAAAAAAAGTTCAAAATTTTTTTTTTTTTTTTTTTTTTTTTTTTTTTTGGCTTGAGCTGTGCAGCTATTCAGCCAGTCGCATATAGATATATTCTTCATAGTTCAAAATTGGTTCATTATTAACGAAATTACAGCTTATTAATTTGAGGGTGCATTTTTTAATATTCGATAATTAATGGGCGTAGTGTATATAAGTAACTATAGTTTTACATAATTATAAAAAAAAACTATAGGCATTTGAATATTATCATTTAACAGTAGTATACTTTTCGTAAACAAAGTTAAAGGCGAAAAGTATATCGCATTTTCTTTTTAAATTTAAGAATAGTAAATTATGATTTTAGAGCGTTACAAAAATTAATTTCTACTATATTTTGGTACGTTTCGATGGTCCGGATTGGTTATTGTCGGTGTCCTGTAGTTTTTTCCTGATTGAATAGGGATGACGTAGTGTCACAACCACTGGAAGGCATGCAAGAACAGAATTTGGTTGGTTCTTGGTATTTGAGGCAATTTGCTAAATATAACCTCTCAGCAGTTTTTCCTCTTCCAAGTTTACGAAAATAGATAGAACTTTCGGCTGGCGCTAATGCTAAATAGCCAAATAACAAAATATAATATTTTTTTCTCCAAATAGTGCAACTTCACGGAGCTGTAACTCCTAACATATGTGTGGTACAAAAAAAAATTTTGTACAAAAATGTAGGAAATTTTATCCTCTTTAAATTTGTATAGAATATCTTTTGTCGTGAAAGCCACTGTTTTTGTGTTATTATTAAAAAACCAAATTTTTGTACCTACAATCCAAGATGGCGGCCGATGGAGGTCGAAAACTTGGATTTTTCATTAGGGCCCCAAGCCTAAAAACATACTACAAAATCGCTACTACCCCACCTTTTGCATTCAAACACCCCTTTTTGATACCCACGTACTGGAGTATAAATACTCTTTCAGTTTTTCACCCGCTTTTTCAATATAGCGAAGAAGTAAGAAATATTGGTCAATCTTACTATAACTACTTTTAGGTGTACTTACAAAAGCGAGTATTTTACAAGTAAGAGATATATCAACAGCTCTTCCAGAACCCATATTTAAACTTTGTCTTTCCAAAGAATCATTTGACACTTGTCTTGGTAATGACATCGTCAATGACAATTTTAATGTTTGCGATGTTGGAAGAAATATGAGAAAGTCGGTTTCTTTCTAATGTTTGTTGGAATATGCATGTAGTATTTTACAATATAATTTGACTTTTTCATATGAAAATCGACTTTTCGTCGTCTTATACCAATACCCTCTGAAATACATTTCAGAGGGTATTGCTTATACCCATCAGAGCTTTCTTGTCAGTACCATTGAATATCAAACTATAAGAAGGCCATATAAGCAGATTTCCTAAATCTGCTACGTTAAATTCATAGATGGCACCAATGAGTCATCAAAAATTAAGCGTGTTAATGCAGCCACTAACGACAAGCCTTTTCACTGCTAAATTAAAACATTGTTGCCGCCTGTCGGTTTGACTTGCTGCATGAGTTTTTTAAATTTATTTTTATAGCTTATCGTAAAACTTGATTTCATATAAGTATCTACACCTATCCTAGATTTAAGTAATTTACCTTTATTTTCCTACCTATAGTATAGCCTAGTAGAAAGTATAGTATACTATAGTATAGTCTAGTAGAAAATGGCATGCCGGGTACTAATATATCGGGTTTGTTCGGGTTTGTATTTATACCAGCGGGTTGCAACGCATGCCGGATACACGCTAGTATGATATAATTTAGACAAGACATCACGTTGAAATCAACAACAATGCAAAATACAGGTACAATAAAGTGTGGATGGGAAAGAACTCAAAAAACAAAACGGAGCAAACACACTCCAGTATAATAGGGTACGACATTTCGTAGTTCTCCATATCAGTCTGCTTGATTCCCAAATACAGAAATAGATTGCACTAAGTACCCATCAGGGTGCGTGCTATCCGTTACAATGCTGTGTCAAACAATAATAAATATAATACTTAAGTAAATACATTCTTATGTTTTATGTTTTCATAGAACGAACTAAAATGGCCCCATATTTACATTATCTGCTGCAGAATTTGTTAAAACAAATATTTACTTGCCTTAATCAAATGGACCTTTGTGACAAACATTTATTTATTTTTGACATATTTTTTTTTTATTTATGATAAATTAAATTTATTTTAGTCAAATAAAATATTATTTAATGTAAACATTTAGTTATTGCAGGTAATGCAAAAGGTATTAGGTACTGCTGGAACCCTATATAGTTTCCAAATTGGATTTTCCGTTATTGGTTGTTATATTAGATTTATATTCTGTCATACCCATACCATGTATTATTTATTTTATTCCTAATAAACAGAGGATCTTAAGCATACTTTTTTATTTGCTTGCTAAGATAAGTAATTAAATTCTGAGACTCACCATGATTTACTTTTAAAGTTAGTGATGATCCTAAGCACATCAGAGTTCCATAGCAATTATACGTATAGTTTTTCTGAAAGCGGTTTATGTGTGATAATTAAAGAGCGAATTATATATACACTTAAATTCAGCCAAAATATGCGCATGTATATGCCTTGTTTGCCTCTAAAATATATATTTATTTGCATTGTTTAAAATTTGGGTTCTAAAAAATACGTTAAGTTTTTTAAAAAATGCAAAAAAAAAACAAAGAAAAATAAAAGTAAACAATTTTTTAACCTAAAATTCTTAACTAATAAGGATTGTCTTCTATTAGTATCTAAAAATATGTTTATACAAAGAAAAGCATCTTTCAACATCTACTGATGTAATCGGACAATACTGCAAATTAGGTAGCAAAATATAAGGCCAAGATACAACTTCGTTGGATGGTTTACCCTCATAAATGCTTTTTACTGCATTTAAGTATTTAAATCCTTCATTCTTTTTTACAGTTACATCCAATTTGTTCCTTACTTGACCTCCTAATTTACAGGGAATGTTGTTATTTAGCGATAACATTTTCAACAATACTAATTGAGTCTCTTAAATTTAAATTTCTACTCTCCAACGAGGACATTATGTCCGGTATAAAACTGAAATTAACCTTAATAAAAACAAGATCTTTAGCTACACTTGCACTTTTTAACAACTCATTACACTGCGAATTAACTAAACCTTTATTTGAAAAAATAAATATGTTCCCAATAGGAATAAGTAATTAGTTGCTATATTAACTTGTTTACTCTATTAAACAAACATTGGTTTTAAGACAATGCCACATACTGTGAAGCTTAATAAATGATTTATTTAAATCAATTAATATTTGTTTAAATATAATAAATTTAACTGACAATCGTCAAATAATTTTAGACATATTTTCCAAAAAATATTTGTTCAGACAATAGGCAATAAATAACTGTTGCGGCACATTCCATTTTTATTTAGAATAAATTTATAAAAATTAATTAGTGTTACAGAACAAACAGATCTGGGGTTACTAATTTCTTCTAATTTAAAATGGGAAGCACATATTATTATTATTAAAATGGTAAAGAAAGCCAATAGTTTTATTTTCATGGTGCAAAAGATTTTCAAAGATCACTCTCTACAGATTGTAAAGAAATTGTACACTTCCTATATTAGACCAAAAATTGAATATGGATACAGACTTTATAGTTCTAAGAATTTTAGAAATTTTAAGAATCAAGCTGCGAGGGTAGATTTTACTTCGGTGTTGCAGTCGGAGGATCCACTAGTTGAATTTAATGATCTCATTAAGAAGGCTTTTAATAATAGTTTCCTATTTGTAAAATAAAGGAGAAATCAAGAAAACCGTGGATAACTAAGGGAATAAAAAATTCTTCAATAAATTTGAGATGCTTACATAGATTGAGGAAGTTTACTACATGCCAACACTTTTTAAATTATTTTAATAAATATAGAGCAGTATATAGACGTGTCGTTAGGGCAGCCAAGAGCAAATATTACAAGAACAGAATTGATGGGGCACGCTGTAGGGACAAGGAAAGCTGGAGTATAGTTAACTCCTTACGTGGAAAGAGTAGATCGTCCGAAGGTCCAGTTAACATTAATGCTAACGAACTAAATTCATTTTACAGTACTGTTGCTGCAAAAGTAACATCTGTGTTACACGCCAATGTAGATCCTTTGTCGTATCTCAGAAATGTGCATATTGCCGATACATTTTTCATGAGTTATACTGATGTTGATAAAATCAGGACTGTCTTTAGAGAATTAAAAAACAAAATCTCTTCTGGTCTCTCTTAATTCTTGTAAGAGCAATAAATTCTTCTTTTGATCTTGGAAAATTCCCATCGAGTCTCAAAACAGCTATTGTGATTCCTTTATTTAAGGGAGGGGATCCTGAGTGCGCTGCTAACTTTCGCCCAATTTCAATGCTTCCAACCCTTTCAAAGATTATTGAAAAGCTTGTCAAGAAGAGGATGATCGCTTTTATGACCAAACATGATATCTTGGTCAATTGTCAATTCGGTTTCCAGTCATCTAAGAGCACTAATGATGCCATGTTTAATCTATTAGAGAGTGTTTATTTGGGATTGAATGAGGGTGACGTTGCTGCGGCGGCCTTCTGTGATTTTTCGAAAGCTTTTGATTGTGTGAATCATGGGTTCTGCTGCGGAAACTTTACCGGTATGGCTTCAGAGGAGTTGCGTATGATTGGTTCTCCTCCTATTTAATGGGAAGAAAGCAGGTTGTACACTATGGTGGACAGAAGTCCTTTTTGGCTAATGTTGAACATGGAGTTCCTCAGGGATCGGTTCTTGGACCAATTATTTTTTTATTGTACATAAATGACCTCCCCAAAATCGATATTCGAGGTCGTTTTACTTTATTTGCAGACGACACTACCATCCTGTGGGTGGGCAATGATGCAATTTTATTGAAGGGAATCATTTCAGAGGATCTTCAGCGTTTGAAGAGGTGGTGCGATGCAAATCGCCTCTGTTTTAATATTGATAAGACTAGCATAATATCTTTTAAATTTATGATGCATGTTAACATGAATTCTAGTTTTTGTGTTTTGAATAAGAGCTGCACTCGGTTCTTAAGTTTGCATATAGATTCACATTTAAAATTTAAAGAACATGTTGCTTATCTGAGCAAGAAGCTGGCGTCTGGTTGTTATGCTGTTCGAGTGGTAAGTAATAAATTAGGAATGATTATGGCCAAATCTACGTATTATTCCCTTATAATAATAATAATAATAATAATAATAATAATAATAATAATAATAATAATAATAATAATAATAATAATAATAATAATAATAATAATAATAATAATAATAATAATAATAATAATAATAATAATAATAATAATAATTATAAATAAATTCTTTCTTCAGTGAATCAACGTCCCTTAACACTTTTTTAAAACTTTAGTTTTGTGAACGTTAACACATATTTCGAGTATCTAAATACCAGTGAGCGTCAAATTTTCCAACTTCCATAATATACAAATTTAACCGGGGACACTAAACTCACGTCAAAACGGAGCTTTTAATCTTTTCGAAAACAGGCTGGTGTACTAGGTCTATAAACCTAAAAATAAGGGCCCATAAACCTAGAAATTAACCGAGTCTGCTCTTATTTAGGGGCCAGTAAGGCCATATTTTCTCAAGGTGGCAGCAGACCGTGCTGCTAAATTGGTTTGTGCGTTTTTACGACTGGGTTTTAGTGCTGAGCCCGCGCGCACTTTTGATTGCAAACTTTAGGAAATGTGTTTCATGGTGTAAATAATGAAATCTTATAGAAAAAATACCGGCGAAACTGGCGTCAGGTGGGTCAACGATCCTGATTCCATAACACAAGTTTTATTACAATGGGATGGGCCTTTTCACTTTAACCGAATTCGTCATATTCAGCATTAACATCCTGAATTAGAACCTATTGAAATAGTATAGGATTACATAACAAGTGTTAAAAGTGGTACTTTTCAAACGAGAAGGTATTTAGCACGAGGCGTCAGCCGAGTGCGGAAATTCTCCGAGTGTGAGAAAATCACTTTCACACGAGTAATGTACACAATTTTTCCTACGACCATACAATATAATCAAAAAGAGTTTGATTTGTTTTTAATAGCTTGTAGGTATCACCATTGTGTTAATCAAATTTTTTCAACACTAGAGTTGAAAAATTAATTTTAACTCTAGAATTGAAAAAAAACAATGCCCACTTTACACATTTTAACTTACCTAGAATTAAATAAAAATAATAACTTTTTCTCCTATTTGCTTACGCACTTCATATCTATGTACAGTAAATACATTTCGTTTCTGAACTTTTAGCTGCTTGCATTCTTTGAATAAAACAATAATGTAGGTACCTACGAAAACAACATAACACAAAACTACAACATAACTTCAACATTTGCTTAACATTATAGAAAGATAGAGATGGAGTTAAATATCGATAGCTTGTTAATTATAAAAGTTATATCTTATTCGATTTGTTTTAAATATAGCTAAAATAAATTTACTTACATAAAGCGTATTCACTTGTCCCATATCCTTAAACATTGTATGGATATTTTTATCCGAGATAATGGCAAAATTATAAATCGGTATTTCCTAGGGTATTCTATTTCTGCTCTATAGCTACCTTTTTTTTCTCTGTGGTTCAACTCACTTGACATGTAAACCTGACAGTTGGTGGGTTACCTGACATATTATTTTACCTTTTTGATAATATTATTTTTATCATAAATACTCTTAGGTTCCCAAAAATAACGAAAAAAAATATTTTTTTTTAATTTGCAGTAATGCCCTAGTGTACTTTACCTCACCCAGCACCCCAATTCATTCCACGTGTACCCGTAAGTTTGTTATTTTTAATAAATAGTTTTGTTATCAAATTGATACCTGTTTAAATTAAATATAGTGTGCTTTGTATTTCCACACTCGTGTTGAAATATTTTTTTTTTCAACACGCGTGTGATATTTAGCACTTTCTACTTTCTAGCCAAGTTAACCGTGCTGTTATTGCCATTTTCCTAGGTGGTCGTAGGAAAATACATATTAGAAATCCTTCTAGAGGGAGAGGGTCACAAACCTTTCCCAGTGACAATTAAAAAGACGTCGCGAAAACAGAAAGTTTCAGCCTCCACGGATTATATTTGCTATCTTTATTTATTATTATTATCGAACACTTTCAGTACTGAGAAGATCCTCTCTAAGCAACTGATGCGTTGGGATTATAGAGACTATAGTAAAATCAAAACAATTTCCGTTGCACGTCATCAATCAGCTGTTGATTAAAAATCGATCAGGAAACATAAGAAAATTAAATTAGGGCAAAAAATATATAAATTTCATGCGATATTGAATGTAATAGAAACTTAATGTTTTCTTCTTTGATACTAAGCCGCTTAAAGGAAATGTTTTTTAAATTTTACCTTTTAAAAATTAATATCATTTGAATTTTTTGGGCTAACAGTTGGCAACAGAAGTGTCAACGCATCGGTGATGCCAGTTTATTTCTTGGCGAATTTTGATTGACGTTTATTGTTTTCATTTCGTGTTTTCGTGAGTTTATATTTAAGTCGTTTTTAACTCATTTTGCCTTTCGCATTTCAGGTACTTAATTCCTGTGTGGGGTACATGCGGTGTTACAACTTTTAGTGGTATGAAAAGTTTAAAGATTTTTTGGGTACGACCGGTTAACGCATACAGAACAGCTCTATGAGGAGTTGGGTACTTTTGATTTGCGAAGGCTAATGCATTTTGAACAGGGCAAACTTATTTACAGAATTTTGAACCGGAGACAAAAATCAAATGTAAATATTATATTTAATAGTAATGTACCTGTTCATAATACTACATCGTGTTATAATATATACATACGTAGAAAACGTAAATTCAAATAAAGGCCTATGTAACCAAATCTCTCGGGCGGCCTATAATAAAATAAATAAATCTGCGTTTGTTTAGGTAAATTTAGCTTGTTTTTATTTAAAAAAAATACTTTGCAATTCCCTTACTGGGGTATTTTGATTACAAACTGGCAACACTGCTGATACTCGAAGGTATGACGTGCAATGGAAATTGTTTTAATTTTACTATACATCAATAATATTGAAACTGAAATTAATTCAAATTCAAAAATGTTTTGGAAATTTATAAAAAATAAAAGAGCAATTTAAATTTTCCTAACTCTGTATTTTATCTCGATCGCTCTGCAAGCGAGGGTAAGGAAATTTGCGACTTATTTGCAGAATATTTTCAGGGGGTATATGTTCCTAAGCAGCATGGTAATCAACCAATATTTTGTGACATTAGCGATAATAATCAAGTTTTAATCAAAGAAATACAAATATGTGACACCATTGCTGCTCTGGATCATAAAAAATGTCCTGGCCCAGATAATATTCCTGGCATATTTGTTAAAAAATGTAGTGCTTCTCTTACTAAGCCTCTTTTGCACATTTATAACATCTCATTGGCACAGAGGGTATTTACTATGCATTTTCGGAAAAATTTTTGAAAAAATTATTTTTAACATTATATTTGAGCTAGTTAAAAATATCATTTTAAAACAACAATATGGGTTTTTTCCACGTAGGTCAATTGAAAGTAATCTGGCGGAATTTACAGATTTTATTTTGAGAAACAGGGATGATCGGAAGCAGGTCGACATTGTATACACGGACTTCAGTAAGGCGTTTGTCAAAATTTCTCATTCTATACTGATTGAGCGCCTTGCTGATGTCGGTGTGCATGGCAGCTCACTGAAATGGATTTGGTCCTATCTCAGTGATAGACGACAGATGGTTTCCATTGGTGGTTTTTACTCTAAGCCTTTTAACGTGCCGTCTGGTGTACCTCAGGGCAGTCACCTCGGTCCATTGTTTTTTTAATATATACATTAACAACATTCAACAATGCTTTTTATTCTCTACATTTTTGATTTACGCAGATGACCTAACATTTTTTCGAATAATCAGGGTACAGGGGGATTGCAATGGGCTGCATCAGAACGATCTTAATGCCTTGGTAAGATTCTGTGAAGGTCAGAGTTTATTTCTCAATCTAGACAAGTGTGTATCGATAACATTTACCAGAAACAAAAATGTTCATAATTTTCGTTATACTATTAATAATAGTCATATTAAATGGTTAACGTTATTTAGGTGTTATAAAGGACAGTAAGTTAATATTTAGCTCTCACGTCGAACAGGTTGTCAATAAGTGTAGGTAATCGATTTTTAGGATTTATTATAAGAAATAGTTTAAATTTTAATAATCTTCAAACAGTTCTAAACTTGTATTACGCGTTTATATTTAGGAAACTTAATTTTGCATCAGTTGCATGGAAAAAGTAAATACCTAGGTATGTTTATATTCATCCAAAGGTAAAAGTACTCCACGGGTCAAGTTCTCGGGAAAAAACTTTTTCAAATTCTTCAACACGAAATTGTGCTTGAAAATGTTTTACATGTACGCAAGTCTTTACCAAATTGTAAAAATTATTACAAGTTATATACCAACTAATATTTGACATGAGGTTAGGTAGGCGATAACATCGAAGATCAGGGGCGGATGGGACACCTCGGACCGGCGCGGGAAGTCAATTAAAACGGCGCCGCGTGGTGTCGATCCAATAAAAAAATTAAAAGACATAAATATGTATTTTTTCATCCACTAACGACATCTTTTTTATAACAACTCATAAATAAAATAAATTAAAAAAAAAACTAAAAAACATGCTTTAAAAATTAATCAAAATAAAAGCGGAAAATAAATAGTTTAAAATAATTCTTGAAATTCTTAATATATAGGCAGAAAATAATAATGAACGATAAACATTAGTATTATTGTGAAAAAAGCGTGGGGTGCTCGATATACGAAAAATATAGCACAAAGCGACCCACGCTTTTTTCACAATAATACTAATGTTTATCGTTCATTATTATTTTCTGCCTATATTAAGAATTTCAAGAATTATTTTAAACTATATTTATTTTCCGCTTTTTAGTTTGATTAACTTTTAAAGCGTGTTTTTTAGTTTTTTTAAACTATATTTATTTTTTAGTTTGAGTTATTGTTAAGAAACAAATTTTTTTGAGTAGATTGAGCTAGATTATTGTATTGTCAGCGGTTCTTGATAAGTCTACAAAATTTAAACTAAATCTGACCATTTAAAGTGGGTCAAAATCGGGTTCAAAGAAGTCGAACAAACGACAAAAATTGTCTCAGTTTTATTTTGACGGGTAGAATTTTTTAAAAATTTTTCTCTATTCTTAGCGACAATATCTATACGACCCCACGTTTGTTTCATTACTATCGGTTATTGTAATAATTCTGACATATTGACAGGTGTCAAATTTTGACAAGAGAATTTTTTGCGTATTTTTTTCAACTTTCCACCGTCAATATACATACGACCTTATAGTTTTTTCATTAATATAATTTTTTTAAACGATTTGACATATTGACAGCTGTCAAATTTTGACAGGAGAATTTTTTGCTTATTTTTCCCGAAGTCTCCGCATCGAATAATATACGACCACATAATTTGTTTCGTCAAAATCGCTTCTTCGTTTTATACCTGACAGCTGTCAAAATTTGACAGGAGAATTTTTTGCGTGTTAATTATTGTATTGTCAGCGGTTCTTGATAAGTCTACAAAATTTTAATTAAATCTGACCGTTTAAAGTGGGTCAAAATCGGGTTCAAAGAAGTCGGTTACGGACAAACATACAGGTGAAGCTAATAAAACCGTGTTAAAAACAAACTTCATTTTTTACATTTAAAACACATTTAGGTAAAAAAAATATTTATTATTAATATATTTTTTCATTTGCTTTCCTAGTGCAGACAAATTATTATAAAAAGTGCCTCAAAAAAAACTCTTGATTAATAATTTCTGGTTTTTGCTTTTTCGATTATTTTCAAAATTAATTCAAATTGTTAAAAAAGAAAATAAAAAAGTTCGCAAACAGCGGCGGCGCCTATCGGCGCCTGAGGAACCGGCGCACCGGGAAATCTCCCGGTGTTCCGGTGGGCCCATCCGCCCCTGTCGAAGATTGGTTATTTTGCTGGTTTTGTTTGTTTTTTATATTCGATTTTATAAGTTTTATAGTTTAATTGACTTGTTCTCTTCTCTTTCGAACTAAAAACACGACGACGAGTCATTTTTAAACAAATTTTAGAAACAAACCAAACCAACCCTTAAAAACAATGTTTTCTAATTTTGTCTCGAGACCGATCTATTTCGAACTCGCTAGCGCGTTCGAAATAGATCTATTTCGAACTCCGAATTTTATTATTTAAAGGTTGGCCCTGCATGACAGGTTTTTTTTCACCGTTTAGCATAGCATTCTAGATATCTAATATTTTTTTTTGGTCCAAATATGCAAAATACTACACGAACCCACGTATGTATGTTTGGTTGCCTAGATCTACAAACCTGTATGTATTGTTTTAGTTCATTTAAAAACACATATTAAATAATAACTTTATTGACGGAGAACTATTTTGCTTTTGTAGATGCTTCAAGCTATCATTTTCTGCCAAATCCTATCCAAAATTCAATCTACTAACCTTCCAATGTCGATTTTAACTACAACTTTATTTGAATTTTCCATCTTCCCTATACTAAATGCCGTGACGTAAAATCACGTCTTTTGAAATTCGAAAAAAAGTTGCAAAATCGCCCGAATTTCCGAACGCTCTGTATATGCACCGAATGTACAAGGATCACACAACGTATTCCGTCCAATTTCAAATCTCATATCGCTAAAATAACTTTAGAATCTCGTGGTGAAAATGTGTCAATAAATCAAAAAATGACAGTTCGCAAAATAATTTCTGTTGCCCAGAGGCTACTATAATAAAAAATAGTATTACCAACATAAAATTTAGACATAAAAATTTACAAAATTTGAAGGATTTATTTTCTTTTTAAATATGTGTTTTTATTGAAAAAACTACAAATTAGAAAAAATAGTATAACGTACGTGTTATATAAAGCAGTTTTAAGCACTTGTCCCGTTATAAAACTCGCTCGTTTTTTAACATGGACGCGTGCTATAAAATGATGCTTTATAAAACGTGTACGTTAATATACTATTCTATCCACAAAATCTGACACGTTTGCAACTACTAAAAATGCCAGAAATCACTACATTATCTGAAGTTTCCAAGATTTTATCGAATTTTATTTGGCGTTATAATATTGGTTTACGAAGTCCTCGATACGAAAGCATACCATTTTTTTTTTAACAATTTACTGGTTTTCCGTATGGAGAAAGACTTTTAGGTAAATGTGCCACCCTTTATACCTGAAAATAAGTTATGTTTGAGGGATAAAATAGAAATACTTTGGGATGGACTGCGTCCGATCCCATCATATCAAGTCGGAGCGAAACCTCAGAGAATGCAAACAAGGAAAAATTGATGGTGACAGATTATGAAATAGTAGGTATATTAGATTGAAACTTTGGGAGAGGGTCACATTTTGAATATATAACTAAAATTAATTTAAAAATATTTACACTGAGAAAAAATCCTTCTATTCCTTATAATAATTCACATAATCTTTATACAACTGTTTAATACTATAATATGTGACAGCAACGCACTTTCCTACTGTAAGACAACAGAAATTGCTAAAGCATTGTGTAGTGATAATATCACAGTAATTTAGCCAATAGGAAATAGGAGTTATTGCCACCATAGAATGGTTTATAGACATTATTGTTCTGAATACTCACAGTATTAATCAAGTTCTATTGGGGGTGTAATCTGGTTTTATATACTGTATTAGTTCCGACTGGCAGTTCTAATGAAACTTGACAATAATCATAATAATATTTGCTTGCTACGGTTAATAAAGCATATACTAACCACTAAAAATCAGTACTGAATTTAGATAGCTCCTAGTGTGATATTGTTCTTGTTGTTTAACATTGCATAATATGATTATCTATTATGCAACATGGTTTACTGAGATGGTAAAATTCGTCCATAGATTATTAAGTCCAATACTAATGATGGGTTGTGAGAAATAAGAATCTTCTATTGCTTTATCTGACGTGCAAAGTTTTAAAAAAGTTATATACAAAGTTAAAATAAATTAATTGAAACAAGTTTTGGTACGATCAATAAAATTCCAATTCAGACGGGACAGTTAGAAGACTCCGAACAACGATGTGACCTGCGCAACAAATCCGTTAAAACTAATAATACGGCGCGCGGCGATTGCCCATCGCTACGAACCACCACCAACGTCTTATGGATTATAGGTTCTAACAGATACAATTAATTTTTTAGGACGCTGTTCTGCTTTCTTAATTGTATAGAAAGCGCTTAACTGAGAACAAAATGCGTCGCATGGAGAAGATACAATTTACTTTTTAACAAAATTGCTGTATTAAAAATAGTTCATTACTCGACAAGACTGTGCTGCTTTTATAATAGAACTTCATTGCATTCAATTGCATACCATTGAATCGATAATCCTCACTTCTTCCAAATTTCGATATATAATATTTTTAACGCAACTCCACAGGAAAAAAGTCGCTTAGAAAGATCATCCATGAATCGCAAACGTTTTAGACAATATTCTTTTGTGCGCAGGACAATAGTCCATTTGTCAACAAATATCGTTATTCTCACAAGCAATTTTTTTGATGCGGATCCAATTTGGTTTTGTATAATTTCCAAAAAAAATTTTCTTTTTCTAAATTTTGTTCCAAAAAAAAGTCCCATGTCCAAATATGCCCGCTTAAATATTTACCTTTTGAGGGTGCTGAGTCGTTGTTTTCCACAAATCTGTGTTCATTTTCTGTACTCCATAATATACAGGGTGTTTGGGAGGAAGGGGCAATATTTTGGGAATGTGTTCAGAGGGTGAAAATAAGAGAAATAAACCCAAACATATGGGTTTATTTCTCTTATTTTCACCCTCTGAACACATTCCCAAAATATTGCCCTTTCCTCCCCAAACACCCTGTATATAATTTTAAACATTTGGTTCATTGTTTATTGTACCCCGGTATACTAGATTTTAAAACTATACCAAAACATGGTAGTTTATTATAATAAACACAACTTTTTTATAGGTAAATTATTATCCACCACACTGTTCGTTGGAGTGTAAAAATGACCCCATATTGTGCAATGTGTACATCCAGTTCCTATAATTTAAATATCTTTCCCTTTGGAAGTTCAAGCCATCAGAGGCAAAGCAAGAGAATAGAGAAGAACAGAGTACACTATAAGTACAGTCCGGGATCTGAGATATTGATTGAGCAGCTCGGGCGATGTCCATTCTCGCAACCGCGCGTCTAAATTATGCGTGAGCTGAGTATATGCGTGGCAGGCGCGTCAAACGGGACGCGGGGCGAGGGGGAGTCCGGGGGGAGTCTTGGACGCCCGCAGGACTTCGTGTTCTCGGCGTTCTCCATCCCGCAGTTTCTTGCTTCGGTCCATTTTCGGAGGGAGACAGGGGCGGTCTGGACGAAATTCCAATGAATACCAAACAGAACATAAACAAGCTAAGTACATTGAGTGTTTTTGTTAAATAACTTAGGTATTATATTTAAACAAAAAATTTCGAAAAAAAAACTTTGCTTTGCTATTAATAGGCGAGAAAATTCACCCTCTGTCTTCTTTTATTTATGGCAAGTCGCTACTAGTGGAAACCCAAACTTAACAAAACAAACCCAACTTTACTGTAGATTATAAATAAAATAGAAAAATGTCCGGTTTCACGTCATATGGTGAAACTATCTAAACCTCAACGAGTTTCGACCTCAAAGGTCATCGTCAGGAGAGGAAATCTGTAAATAAAAACAAAGCCATAGGAAACAGTGCGTCACAACGTACGAAAGGTAAAATTGTGGTTGTGGAAGACACACAGTTATTCAATCCATAATTTAAAAAATAAAATAACACTTAGGTACATAATATATTTAAGGTTGAATTCTCAACGTCATTCAATCTATTGCCAACCTATAACCTATTTCGCGTTAATTTTTTGAGTTTTTTATTTTAATAACTCACATTTAAAGAAAATCAATATCGTCGGTACATTATTTAGGTAGTATCTGATATATTACAAAAATATAAATTTATTTCATTGCTAATTTTGGGAGAATTGTATAGTGAAAGAACAATGAGTGACAATTACATAATAATGTTAAAAAAAATCTTACCCGATATTTTTCGCTATACAATTCTCCTAAAATAAGTTATGAAATTCCTTGATATTTATTAAATATGTCAGTTATTACCTATAGAATATCAAGTCGATACTGATTTTATTTAAATTTTGTGTAAAAGCTAGAAAACATAAATAAATCTACGCGAAATAGGTTATAGGTTGGCAAGCATGTTGATACTCCCACCTTAACGACAAAGGTCGGATCTGTTGTCTTTATTATGTTACAAAATAACTCCCAGGTTAGCAAAAGATTTGTATATAAATCTGGACTTGTGAATTCCTTTAAGTCTATTATCTATCTCTAAACAGCACCTTTTATTTTTATTATTTATGTAATTATTTTTCTTTTTCTTTCTGTATATTCTTACTTTGTTAATTTCGTAAACAACAAATAGTTATTTGTTTCACTAGGCAGAAAAGCACAAGATTTAATGCCGCGGCTGGTGTTTCATAGACGAGGCGCAGCCGAGGCTAGGAAACCAGCCAAGGCATTAAATCTGCTTTTCTGCCTAGTAAAACATATAATTTTTTCTCCAAATTTGTTCCAATTTCACGCAAAATGGTATTTTTTATATTTATGTATGTTATTTATGACATTTATTGAATTGTTGTGTTTACTTGTCATTTTAAATTTTAATTTTTAATGACACCTGACAGGCTCAAAAGGTGTATTTTTTCTGCCTAGGCATAAAAAGTCCACTTTTTCTGCCTATACACCTTTTGAGCCTGTCAGGTGTCATTAAAAGACCGCTTTTAATGTCATTTGGAGAAAAAATAAATTTGTATTTGTCTACTTATTTTATTACTTATTAGTTTGGCATACCATGTCATAATATGAATTTGACAAAATTTTAACCTAGATTTGGTTAGATATATTGTCCCCATATCATTGTGATCTAAACCAAGTCCCACGTTTTTTAATCCACGCCCTCTTTAATGAAAATAATTTTTGCTCGCACGGTATTTGCATAAGTATATATAATTTTTTTTTATAAATTTTTACTTATACCTATTGTAAAAATATACGTGTTAGTAGTGGAAAAAATATATTAACCACGAATTAGACAGCTTATAGCACTCGCGTGTGGTTTTAGATCAGGATATCAGTACCTACCAAATATGAGAAATTCGGTTATAGTGAAGAGGGAAGGGAAGTGGTGATAATATGAATTGCCTGAATATGGAATGGACAAACTTTTAGGTTATGTTAAGTGTCAAAACTGCCAAACGTGTATTAAGACAACCAGTGTTAGTATTTTACGATCTGGTGTGTTTTTTTAATAATTTACGTATTAAATATATAGTGGTATTTATTTCTGTTTACATCTTCATCAAATTTTCCAAATTCCTCTCCTGCCTACCGGCACCTGCCACATCCCCCTCCTCCCGCGTCTATACATGATTGAGGGCGCGTATTGAAATTGAATTCGCAGGCCGGCCGGCAGCTTCTCCTGCGAACGCGTGTGTGCGTCCACAAGGGTCACGTATGAGCAGGAATTTTAAAGTCCTTGAGATACGGGGATGCATAAAAAGTAGTCTATTACGTTACCTACATTTCTACTTCTTTGGAGAAATATAAATAACTAATGATTGTTGCTTACCTTGGATTGAAGATCTGAGTGGATGAAAATTCGTCAAATTTTATCAGTTTTCGGTAAATTTAATAAGTTCGGGAACGTTTGAAAAACGTTTTAGTTTACAGGTAAACACGTTTTTTGCTTTTCGCATCACATACCTACTTTTTCGAAATTGGGACATCCGATTTACTAGCTTAAACGTATTGACAGTCAATATATTGATCAAATTAGATCAATAGACGATAATCAGTATATTGAACAGTATTAAACTCAAACATATACACTTAAAAATGTCTTCAAACCTTTTAACATTAATATCGTTTTCAAAACACATCATTCTCTAAAAAAAGTTTTTAGTCAATTCTAAAGATCTTATCCCAGTTTCTAATAAATCTCGTGTGTATATTATCAGCTGTTCAACTGAGGGATGTAATGCGACCTATATTGGTCAAACAGGACGAAAGTTTTCAATTCGAGTGAAAGAACACTGTAAGGAGATAGTGAAAGCTAACAATCAAAATCTTTCCCCTTCAAAGATAAAATCTAATTTTTCTAGACATATTTCTTCAAATAATCATACTTTTAATCCATACTCTCATACAAAATTTCTACACTTTGTAACAAAGGTAACAAGCTGGATCTTTTAGAAATCCATGAAATTAACAAAATGTTAAATAATAAGAATGTCCTGTGCCTGAATGATCAAATCCAGCACAGCTGCACTCATTTTTTCAATGCTCTCGATTTCAATGGTTAAAATTTGATTTTTGTTAATATTTACTTTCTCACCTTCTCTATCGTTCTTTGTCAATCACAATTTTCAAACAATTTGATTTTTCTCCTCTTATTTGCTACAACTACAAAATTCATTCAATCATCATCACCACTATTTTCATAGATACACCACAACACTATTCCTTTCAGCGACAAAAACTAATATCTTTCGCATTCCTTTTCCCACTTATAGATGACACAACATACATTACAGAATACCAATTTTCTCTCTGTGACATGTAAACAGAACCATTTAATATTCTCATCTACAGTTGCAACCACACACAAAAACTTAGGACACCTACCATTCATCCACCTAAATTATTTTTCTCACATCTTAAAAACATTTACATTCTTAGTTTTAAGTTACATTGTTTACTTTAGGTAATTGGTTAGTAGTATTATATCTACCCAACCTTAATTGAGCTTTTCCTTTACGATTAATTTTTCTCTTTTTCATCGATGTACTTTAAATTTCACCGCCATATTACCTGTCAGTAAAGCTGCCTATAATCTTATTCACTTTGGTCCCGCACATGGATGTTTAACAACCTTTTTGACCTCTAGAGAAATTTTTTTAAAAATGTGCAATTTTCTGATTAATTCTACCGAATTTAAATTAACCTTTGGCGGGGTTACTGAGATTTAACCTCAGTACCCCACCAAGCGCTTTTATGTGATTTTCGTAAGTATTGACTTTTTATCCAAAAAAGTTTTATAAAAAAAAGGTTTTGACTTCATTCTTTCATTTTAATTTCAATTTCTATTTTTACAGATCACCTCTGTGATAGTCACTACAAATTTTATTCCACCAATGTCTTTTTGACATAAACCTAAAAATATTTTTTGAAAAAAATTTAAATAATTTTTGACACTTTCTTTTTAGAAATGTTTTTCTTCTTCCCCAGTTTTCTAGTTGGTTTAGACCACATTTACTGTCTTCTCACATACTGAGTATGTTTTAGCTTTTATTAATTTTCTCCATTTTATGGCTCTTTTACAAATAATCATTTTTAGTTCCATGAAAGCTCCATTAAGGTCCTTCACCATTGTCTCCTGATGATGAACGTTTCTACGTTCTTTAATTTTAAGTTTATCCGCTAATGGCAGCCTACAAAAATTTATTTGAATTATATTATAGACGAAATTAATTTTTATTAGTTCGAACTCGACGCGCGCTTACGCCACAACAAAGTCCGAAATGTATAAAGCAATGCAGGCGCTAAAATACCGCGGCCGTAGAGTCCCTAAATAAATCGGATATAACCGGGTGACGTTCGGGTTCGTTCGGCGAAATTTATATACGCCAGGCGAGATTCACCGTCCGTCGCAGCGTTTCAACGACGGAATTCAATTATCTAAAATTCACACGAGGAGGCTTGCTTATCGTTGGTCAACGAAAACGGACAATTAGAGATGAGTTCAGAATTGGTAAGTTGCTATGGTTTTTTAAAATTTAGAAATTTTAACTACCTATATGAATAATAATAATATTAGTATTAAAATGAATAGTAATAATAAATATTTAAATAAACATTTAATATGTGTGTTATGTTAAAATTCCTAGGAGGGGCGCGCGGCCACGCGGCCTTATAGAGCAACCGCCACTGATGTAGACTTACAATTAAAGTGGACAGCTCATGTTGATTTTGTTGCCAGTAAACTTAACTCGGCATACTTTGCAATAGTCAACTTAAAAAACATTATGGATTGCAAACAGTTACTAAATATTTACTATGCCTTAGCCTACAGGCATCTAAGCTATCTAGTGATTTACTGGGCTCAATCAACAGAACTACAAAGATTATTTGTTTTGCAGAAAAGGATAATTCGAAAAATTTACTCGTTAGGCCCACTTGAATCTTGCAAAGAAACTTTTCGGCGCTATAAAATTCTTACGCTACCTAGTATTTCCTTGGTGCAGTCATGTTTTGCAAAAAACACAATTTAAAATTTCCTTGTACCTCAGTAATTCACGACCGTGACACTAGAACTTCAAATAAAATTTATATATCCGGCTACAAAACATCATCCTATCGTATGAGTCCATTTTGCTTCTGTAGCTCCCTCTATAATGCACTTCCAGAGACTATCAGAAGCATCTCTAAACTAAAACAATTTAAGAACAGGGTGAAGTGCTACCTTCTTGAAAATAACTTTTATTATGTTCGTCATTCGTCATGACATTATAATTTAAAACTAAAAAACTTTTTTTTTCTTGTGAGAATGTCATTGTTTACTTTGTAAATTTATATGGCAATAAATAAATATTAACGATCTATTGACGATTCTATACCTACTTAACAATTTATTGACTAAGTGAGGGGCCGCTTTAAGACTTAAATCTAGTTATTAGTAATTGATATACAGTATTCAAGGGCATCTCTAAGGGGGTGGGACGGACAGGGGAAGCTCCCCAAAATGTATGAAATTAAAAAAAAAAAAAATTAAATTTTGACATGACAGTCGCCGCGAAAGTTTATTTGCAAACCAAAATAATACCCTTTAAATCCGATAAACGTTTTATAGTATACGAGGACGAGTCAAACATTCTGTTTGCTTTAAGAGTAAAATATTTCCTTTTTTACACAATGTTATTACTAAAAGTAAGTACAGTTGTTTTAATTTTCAAGTTACACTCAAACAACCGACTTTGGACTATATACTTCGTATAGAATAGACTACATTGTTAACTTTTTAAAGAACTCAAAGATTTCAGCATTCACAATTTGAATTTGTCTAGTTAGCTGTATGGTCCAAGTACGGTCCACTTAACACGTGCATTAAAAGACGCGCTGTTATCAAACTTACTGTTAAGTTACTTATTGGATTCATAAAATTAAGAAAATACACGTTTTACAAGTATAATTCAAATAAATTATAAACGTTAATAAGATACTATAGGTAGAGAAAGTTTTTGTTTTGTTGGTTTAAATAAAATATATTATATGATCTAGTCTCTGTACCGTGCGAGCAAAAATTATTTGCATCAAAAAGGTCCTTGCACCTAAGGACGTAATGCTTAGCCGTAGAGCTTAATACCTGTTGGGTGTCAGTAACAACCTCAACTAACAATCAATCAGTTATTCCGTCATCTTTGACAGTCGTTACAAGTAATTTGATTCGTCGCTAATTTTTCCAATTTCTTGAACAATTCACACAATGGGCTTTACGGAACAGCACGCACAAAACATTTATGGTTGAAGCGTATTTTCGAAACGGGGTTAGAGTAAATGGTGAGTGACAATACAATTCGGGTTTGTGCATGAACGATTTTCACGAACATTTTCCTAACGTTGCTTTTATTGCTGGGGATTTTTATCATTACCTGAAAAGAACCGTGGCTGTATTTAGGGAAACAGGTTCTATACAACACAAAAAAGGAGCAGGAAGACCATATGTAAGAACAGAAGAACTTGTTGCAAACGTTCGTGACATAATGCAAAATACGGCAACAAATTTTATAAGACGCCTGTCCCAAGAAGTGGTGTAGGGAAGTATGGAATATACAGGACTATTCTTAAGAAGCAGATAAATTTATTTCCTTATAAAGTGCAAGTATTCCAAGAAATACAAGCCGTAGATTTTAAAAGACGCAGGAATTACTTTCAATGGTTTACTCAAAATTTATTGGAACGAAATGATTTATTAGACCTGACATTTTTTTTCGGATGAAGCCTGGTTCCACCTCTCCGGTTATGTGAATTCTCAGAGTACACGCATGTGAAGTAGTGAAAATCCCATTTTTTTGTACAGTCCACATTGCACCCTTAAAAAATTGGTGTCTGGTTAGCTGTTTCCCGAAGATGAATTGTTGGTACTATTTTTTTTCATGACACAGTTACCGCACAGCGGTAGAGAGACAATATTTTGAATCCATTTGTGGAGCAATTACTTGACGACGAACTACGTTTTGGATATTTTCAACATGACGGTGCAACCGCCCATACAGCCGCCGAAACTGTTAACTACTTACGCAATTTTTTCGACGACAGATTTATCAGTTTTCGAACAGACATTGAATTCCCACCTAGATCACCTTGTTTAACGGTTATCGATTACTTAGTTTTTCCTCATTTAAAGAACACTTTTTAAAACACTAGTTGCAAATTTAGAATAATTACAAGAAGGATTATCCAAGAATGTGCATTTCTCCAGAGATGCTGGTCAACACTTTCGAAAATATGAAGAGACGTGTGAATTTATGCTTGGAGCATGGCGGTGGCCAATTTCAGCAATTTATGTAATTATTTAATTATTTTTCTTTTTCATTCTGTATATTCTTACTTTGTTAATTTTATAAACAACAAAAATAAATTTGTATTCGTCTACTTATTTTATTACTCATTAGTTTGGCATATCATGTCATAATATGAATTTGACAAAATGTTGACCTAGATTTGGTTAGATATATCGTCCCCATATCATTGTGATTTAAACCAAGCCCTACGTTTTTTAATCCAAGCCCTCTTTGATGCAAATAATTTTTCTCGCACGGTATTTCAAAACAACAATTAATTAACCAACAACTTTGTGACATAAATAACATTAGCAGAAAATATTTAGTATCTCACAATCAGGGTGGCCAGGTTTGTCCAATGCCGATGTCCGATATACCACAATATTTTCTTTCTTTTAATTATTTTCGAGGACATTATATCATCTTCTAAACATTTTTATGGCTCAAAACTCAAACGGATTGCGCGCATTCTGGTGGGTGCCAGCGTTGATCTGTTTTCTGTTCTGCAAAATGGCAGATGTTTTCGGTGAAAACGCAAATAGCGTTCCCTATATTGGATTGTGATGCAGTTCGTAGTTTATTTAGTTGTCTACCTTTTGATATTACAAGTGTAACTATCTTTTATATTGGAGTTGATTCCGCTGGGATGACGCTACGGCGTATTGATGGCCGCCTTGATTCTGCAAGGAGACTTTTAGTACATTTTTCCGTCGTTCTTGGAATTGCTTGGGTTATGGCTGCCCGTCGAGTCTTAACAAGGACGAAACGGCCGTCGTGGTCTACCCGCCCCAGGGTATCCATTGAACTTGGATCCCTGATCCCTGTGTATTCCAGTATTTCCAATATAAAAAATAGGTACACACTTGTCCGATATGCAACAATATTTTCTTTCTTTTAATTATTTTCGCGGACATTATATCATCTTGTAAAGCTGCTTAGTTATTCAAAGTTTAAATCTATGACTTAAAAATCTTTTCGCCGTCACTGTTCGGAAGTATATGGATACAGCCACAGTGAATAGGTTGTTTTAACCATTTTTTCCTGTTGTAGTTGAGGAATATTAAAATATATTAAAAAATTTGAAGATGTAATTAAGAAATTTCTTGAATCCCATATCATGCTTTCTGCTCAGTGGTAGAATACTTTGATGTTGTTAATTCACGAGCATCAACATTCAAATTTTAACTCTTTTTTTGTTATTACTGTTTATTTATAACATTTGTGTATGGTATGTTCTTATACTATATATGTTAATTTAGTTAAATACATGCGTCCAGGAATGCTTTATATTTTATATGACTTGCTACAATTAGTAATTTACAAAAATGTGATCAAATTATGTCTATGTCTATTATTAAATGGTCGTAGATAAACTTTACAGCTGGTATGTATAATAATAAAACTTCAAATATTTTTTCCAACAAACAGTAGTTTTTATATTTTTTGTAACTACTTTACATTTTTTATTAAAAACAAAAACCATTGATGTTTTATATGTTTATGAAAAAAATGTAACTGCGCGTCGTCGTATTTATTCAAATATTAAATCCGAGGCAGCAGTTCGTTTCCAAAAGTATTTATCCCAATCAAAATCCCAATAATATGACCATGTTTATCACGGGATTACGAAAAAAGGATGAAAGAATAACAGATATACGGATTTTATTAAGTTGCGAAAGTATTTATCAGTAAGTTGAGTTTAAAAAGTTGTTTGTCCAGCAATTATTACTGATAAAGAGAGGGCTATATTTTGGTTTGTTGTTGTTAATTAGGTATTTATAATATTAATAAAAAGACAATCATTATTCAGAAAATTATATATTTAAAGGTTAATGATGTATCATACTTTAAAAAGTTATGCAGAACGCAAAATACACTGTATCGGACAAATGCACAGAAGGTAAAAATAATAGCTACTTGTTATGTTTCACAATTTTAATCAGTTTCCTGACACGTGTTTTGGCCCTTGCGGGTCATTGTCAAAGGAGTACGAGACGACGAACAAACTTTTACAAAGTGGGGTCTACCAAATAGAATGCGACAACTGCGATGTTATCTACATTGGACAAACAGGTAGAAATTTTGACACCAGAAGAAACAAAATAAAACAGAGTTAGCTGATCACTGCATAAATGACAATTACTCAATCTCTAACAACATAAAACCCATATACATACACAATAAAAGCAGAAAATAAATCTACTAGAAACAATAGCTATAAAAAAGCCATAAAAACAAATGTAATGTTGTTAATAATCAAACCGAAATACCTTCAGGTGCTTCCCTAATTCCTAATAGCACACTTATTTAGGACTAAATATGTATCTGTACCTTTAAAAATTAGGAAAACCCACAGTTGACCATTCAATCTTCTAATCCTAATTTTAATTTTATGACATGTTTATAGTTACCATAATATGATATAAATAAATTTGCAATGTCACGTAGAATTTAGTATCTTCCTGTACTCCTTTGACAATGACCCGCAAGGGCCGAAACACGTGTCAGGAAACTGATTAAAATTGTGAAACATAACAAGTAGTTATTATTTTTTCTTTCTGTGCAAAGGAACAACAGTTTCACCAAGCATGTAGCTCAACAGAAAATAATTGGTGTACAATGTTTAACCATAATCTTCTAACCAATGTTTATCAAGTTCCCTGACAGTAATGGAGATATGTCAATGGACATTTTAAAAATAGTTATTTTTGTTTTAAGTGCGCAAAATAGGTGTTTTTTCAATGGCACAGGAGGACCGTCAGATCGAGGTTAAACAATTAATGAAAAAAGCAAAAAAATTTTTACAACTGTTTATTATTAACTATTTTATTAATTATATGGACATTGGACTATTTTCAATAACTTTTCTGATTACCATAAAACCCTGCAATTGTTTAAAATTTATTAGTGTCAAATCTATCGTTTTTCGTGTTTCGTGCCGAGAAATTTACAATATTTTGTTCAAGTTTGTCCAATACCATAATGTCTGATAGCGATAGTGAGATACCTCAAGAAATAACGGAAGCAGCGAAGATCGTTGTTTCAAATATTTTGCCCGCGAAATCAACAATACAATATGAGAAAGTGTACACTCAGTTTTGTGAATAGTGTAATATAAAGAAGGTAAAAACTGAATCAGAAAATGTTTTGCTGTGTTATTTGAAGGAAAAATCGAATATTAGTTTGATTTATTTTGATTATAAAAAATGTTTCGGAAATAAACATTTACGGTTTTACAGTTAAAAAAAGAGGCGTTTTGTGCATCCATAGCAACTAAAAAAGTAAGTTTTTTTCGGCAGTGTACACGTTATTTGATAGTATGGGACTATACACAAAAAAAATAAATAAAAATGAACTGGTAAGTTCATCATCAGGAGACAGAAAATGTATTTGATGCTGATGGTTTTAGCAGAAGAGAAAATAGTATAGAACCTTAAGGTGGGAGTATCAACATGCTTGCCAACCTATAACCTATTTCGCGTAGATTTATTTATGTTTTCTTGCTTTTATACAAAATTTAAAGAAAATCAGTATCGACTTGATATTCTATAGGTAATAATTGACATATTTAATAAATATCAAGGAATTTCATAACTTATTTTAGGAGAATTGTATAGCGAAAAATATCGGGTAAGATTTTTTTTAACATTATTTTGTCATTGTCACTCATTGTTCTTTCACTATACAATTCTCCCAAAATTAGCAATGAAATAAATTGATATTTTTGTAATATATCAGATACTACCTACATAATGTAACGACGATATTTATTTTCTTTAAATGTTAGTTATTAAAATAATAAACTCAAAAAATCAACGCAAAATAGGTTATAGGTTGGCAATAGATTGAATGACGTTGAGAATTCAACCTTAATGGAGCTTTTATGGAATCAAAAAATTGATTTGTAGAAGTGACATAATATGAAGAAAATTGAGAAAAGTTAAAACATACTGAGTATGTGAAAAAGTCAGTAAAAGGGGTCTAAACCAACCAAATAAACTGGGGAAGAAGAAAAAAACCTTCTAAAAAGAAGATGTCGAGGGTTATTTTAAAATTTTTTTATAAAACTTTTTACGTATGTCTGTAAGACATTATAAAGATAAAATTTGTCATTTGTGGAAGTATTACGAAGATATCACATAAATTTTAAAATAACCCTTGACACCTTCTCTTTAGAAGGTTTTTTTCTTCTTCGCCAGTTTATTTGGTTGGTTTAGACCCCTTATACTGATTTTTTCACATACTCAGTATGTTTTAACTTTTCTCAATTTTCATCATATTATGTCACTTCTACCCATCAATTTTTTAATTCCATAAAAGCACCATTTTCTCTTCTGCTAAAACCATCAGCATTAAATAAATTTTCTGTCTTCTGATGATGAACGCTTCTACGTTCGAAACATGTGGAGAAACCTAAAGTAGGAGAATTATCAGACTGTTAAAAGTGGAAAAACTTAAATAATTATGTAAGAGTTAATTTGAAAAGCGTATGCCTAGACTTTGGTTCAGGACCCTTAAGAGAGATGGTAGCTAGCCATTTTAACCAAAAAATTGTCTTGCACTCCCGTAGGAGAATTATCAGAGGGTTAAAAGTGGAAAAATTTAAATAATTATGTAAGAGTTAATTTAAAAAGCGTATGCCTAGATTTTGGTTCAGGACCTTTAAGAGAGATGGTAGCTACCCATTTTAACTAAAAAAATTTCTTTCACTCCCGTAGGAGAATTATCATAGGGTTAAAACTGGAAAAATTTAAATAATTATGTAAGAGTTAATTTGAAAAGCGTATGCCTAGATTTTGGTTCAGAACCCTTAAGGGAGATGGTAGCTACCCATTTTAACAAAAAAAATTTCTTGCACTCCCGTAGGAGAATTATCAGACGGTTAAAAGTGGAAAAATTTAAATAATTATGTAAGAGTTAATTTGAAACGCGTATGCCTAAATTTTTTTGCTTAAAATGGGTAGCTACCATCTCCCTTAAGGGTCCTGAACCAAAATCTAGGCGTACGCTTATCAAATTAACTTTATTTAATTAAATTTTTACACTTGAAACCCCTTATCACTCCCTTTAACCAAATTTGTAAATTTTTTACGATATATTTTTAGCACCTTTTTTATAGGAAAACATAATTTAATTATGGATAATTTACGTATTTACTATTTTTTTAAAAGTAATCTCCGCCACTGGTCGTTCGGCAGTTTTCGGAATTTTGGCGGCTAACTTTTGGCTGCCAACTTCACACCGGTGTCCGGTGTAAAACTGTAGGTCCCGTCTTGCTTACATTACCCAGACGTGAAATGAGGGTGGCCTACTTGCTTGGAGCTAAGACTCCCTTCAACAACTACTACATATTAGTCCGGTCAATCTAGACCAAAAAATCATACTGACGGTACATAAATTAACAACAAGCTGAAAATCAGTAAAATTATTCAAAATATAATTATAAATAAAATTTATAAGTTCCCCATCATTCTCGTGTTTGGAAAAAAATTTACTCAAGGTCAAAGGTCAAAAAAATTAGTTTTTCGCGATTTTCAGCAAAACGGTACATTATAAAAATAGCCCAGACAAAAATTGTAAATCATAAAATTATCTATAAAATATGTATCAATAATTTTTTTCCTACGAGCCACCGGTTCTGAGATATAACGATTCAAAAAGTTGTAAAAGTTGTTATCGTCATAATATGCACACGTTATTTTTTCTAATGATTTTACCGCACAGATCTCTGCGAGTACTTCTGTCATGCCGCTTCCTTGCATAATATGACCAATTGCTCCCAGAAAAGACATCAGTAGATAAAATCCTCCGAGTCTGATGATAATTTTTGTTACTTCAGAGCCCTCAGGTGTGGCTGATGCTGATACCATTTCTCGAGCTTTAGCATACAGGGGCTGGTCGAAAGTCACGATGCATACAGTGTGGTCATACCGTTTTGCATTCTCTAATGCACAAAGTAGAGTCGTATAGATAGTATTATAGTTACTGGCTGGTTGGTGAATAAATGGTAAAAATGAAATTTGAGATTTAGAATAATTCATAATAATATGGTTATTTGTTAAACGTTCAATAAAACCATTCCAACCGGGTAAAGACGCATTTTTCCATTTTGACGATAACAACTTTTAAAACTTTTTGAATCGTTATATCTCAGAAACGGTGGCTCGTAGGAAAAAAAGTATTGATACATTTTTTTTAGATAATTTTATGCTCTACAATTTTTGTCTGAAGGTATTTTTATAATAAAACTTACCGTTTTGCTGAAAATCGCGAAAAACTAATTTTTTTTACCTTTGACCTTAAGTAAAATTTTTTCCAAACACGGGAATGATGGGGAACTTATAAATTATATTTATAATGATATTTTGAACAATTATACTGATTTTCAGCTTGTTGTTAATTTATGTACCTTCGATTGTCTAGATTGACCGGACTATATTACCTAATACGTTTTCATAGGACTGCCACATCTCATGTAATTTTTAAAATAAAGTCGTTAGGCCATAATTCATGGGTTCCATCTCAATTAAATTATCTTTACAAGGAGAACCGTATAAAAAATAAATAAACACCTCAATAATTATAGTATCCAATAAATTTCAAATAAAAAATGAAACTCCAACATCGCGAATTTTTATTACCCATAATAAGGTTTTTTCGCTTATCATCAAACATTAAGTCTACACACGCACTCAAATAAGTCTTTGGTTCAATAACAATATCCATGTTCGACCCTCGTATATGGAAAAGTCATTTTCCTTGATGTTAACGGCCTGTAGCGTCTTAAGCATAGTTATTCCCGGATTTGGGTCCGTCCGGTATTACTTTCGGATACCGTTACCTATTAAGACGATATACTGCTAAGTGAAATCGGTAAATAGGCTTTACAGGGGACCGTTTGTAAGTTTTTATGGATTTACGCTCATAGATAACGACGTTATATCTTAAAATCATAATTATAGGCTTATCTGCGGCCTTACTTTTCTGGCTAAAAGATTCAGCGGAGAAATATAGAGAAGCCATTGTGCTGTGGTGAATTGCTTGATCAGTTCTCTATTTAGTAATGATTCATACCCACTCGTAAAAATTGGTTTTGCTTCCACTGATATAGTAAAAATTTTGAATACTCTCGCAAGATGGAGGCAAAGTCACGTGACACTCTGCCGATTTTGGTATATTTAATATTGATAGGTATGAATTCCAGGACCGGACTTGAAAATTAAACATGTGATCCTTCTAAAACAATTATTGATGTAATAGTCTCATCGGTTCTACCGCTTTAATTTTGCCAAATAATAATATTAATAATTTCTTTGGAAAGTTTTGTTTAATAAATATTATAATTTAAGGTAGGTATAATAAACATGCGTTTTTATATGGTTTAAAGATAAAGTGTCAAAATAGATTTAAAAACTATATAATACCGTGCGAGCAAAAATTATTTGCATCAAAGAGAGCTTGGATTAAAAAACGTAGGGCTTGGTTTAGATCACAATGATATGGGGACGATATACCTAACCAAATATAGGTTAAAATTTTGTCAAATTTATATTATGACATGATTTGCCAAACTAATGAGTAATAAAATAAGTAGACAAATACAAATTTATTTTTGTTGTTTACAAAATGAACAAAGTAAGAATATACAGAAAGAAATAGAAAAATAATTACATAAATTGCTGAAATTGGCCACCGCCATGCTCCAAGCATAAATTCACACGTCTCTTCATATTTTCGAAAGTGCTGACCAGCATCTCTGGAGAAATGTTACCACATTCTTGGATAATCCTTTCTTGTAATTGTTCTAAATTTGCAACAAGTTCTTCTGTTCTTACAGATGGTCTTCCTGCTCCTTTTTTGTGTTATATAGAACCTATTTCCCTAAACACAGCCACAGTTCTTTTCAGGCCATGATGAAAATCCCCAGCAATAAAAGCAACGTTAGGAAAATGTTCGTGAAAATCGTCCATGCACAAACCCGGATTGTATTGCCATTCACCATTTACTCTAACCCCGTTTCGAAAATACGCTTCAACCATGAATGTTTTGTGCTGTTCCGTAAAGCCCATTGTGTGAATTGTTCAAGAAATTGGAAAAATTAGCGATGAATCAAATTACTTGTAACGACTGTTAAAGATGACGGAATAACTGATTGATTGTTAATTCAGGTAGTTACTGACACCAAACAGGTATTATGCTCTACGGCTAAGCATTACGTCCCGATGCAAGACCCTCTCTGATGCAAATAATTTTTGCTCGCATCATATAAACAAACAATGGAAAATAAGGGACGACCACCTAATTCTTTCAGCTGCATTTTTTTGCCAAAGGAAGTTCAAAAAGCAGCGAATGTTTTAAAAAACTGATTTTATTTGTTTTGAAACGCGATAAAGAATTATATCAACCTAACCCCGGATAACCCACCAAACTAACCTAACACTTAACCTACAACAATAATTAATTTATGATAGAACAGGAAATTATTTCAGAGTTATTTGGACAGCGAAAACTAGTGTTTCACTTTCGTCTCGTTTTTTCTCGTATCGTCTAGTTCTCATATTTAATATTCTAAAGTAACTGATTTAGTGTCAGGGTTTTCTTTTTGAAAATAAACGATCATATACATGTCATATGATGCTCTATAAATAATGTCATAAAAACAGGTTTCCTGCTTGTAAATATCACCTCATTCTCCTCTTCTCGACTCTCGATTATATAAGACCGCTAAATCTTACGACGATGACAATAATTCACACGATTACAATTTCTGGTTAGCTACCCCGTATTTACCTTCCAAATAATCAATAATTTCTATGGCAATTTTGCCATAAAGAACACGTAAGTGGTCCGAGAGGAGCACCCTTAAATTGTGCCACTAATTGGGCCTCGCAGGGCCGTTCTTCAGGCCAATATACTGCCCTTTGTGGAAAGCCCTTAAAGTTAGGGCCTGTGGGAATTGTGTACGTTATCATCTTAGATACACATGCTTTAGTGAAATAAACCGATTATTGATAAATAAATTAGATAAGTACCATTCATTATAAGAAATAAGAATACAGTGATTTCTTCATGGTAACAGCTCAGCAGTGGTCAGGTCTCAGTACAGAAAAATATTAAAATCTAGAGTCCCCTGAACCGTGTTAACAGGGACGTAAGCAAAGATTAAGGAGTTAAGAGAAAAAGTGTGTATTACGTAATAGTATATTAACGTACACGTTTTATAAAGCATCATTTTATAGCACGCGTCCATGTTAAAGAACGAGCCGCTTGCGGCGAGTTTTATAACGGGATAAGTGCTTAAAACTGCTTTATATAACACGTACGTTATACTATTTTTTCTAATTTGTAGTTTTTTCAATAAAAAACACATATTTAAAAAGAAAATAAATCCTTCAAATTTTGTAAATTTTTATGTCAAAATTTTATGTCGGTAATATTATTTTTTATCATAGTAGCCTCTGGACAACAAAAATTGTTTTGCGAACTGTCATTTTTTGATTTATTGACCCATTTTCACCACGAGATTCTAAAGTTATTTTAGCGATATGAGATTTGAAATTGGACGGAATACGTTGTGTGATCCTTGTACATTCGGTACATATACAGAGCGTTCGGAAATTCGGGCGATTTTGCTACTTTTTTTTCGAATTTCAAAAGACGTGATTTTAAGTCACGGCATTGCAATTTAGTATAAGGAAGATGGAAAATTCAAATAAAGTTGAAGTTAAAATCGACATTGGAAGGTTAGTAGATTGAATTTTGAATAAGATTTGGCAGAAAATGATAGCTTGAAGCATCTACAAAAGATTGATTTATAGATTTCTGCAACCAACATACATGACTGTTTTCCACACAGAATAAAAAAGTAGGTTATCAAGCTATTTTTTCTCTGCGAAAAATGGGGTTTCTCGTAAATCACAAAGGCCGCGCAAGTCAATGAAATAAAACATTTAAATGTTACCAACATTAAATAAAGAAAAAACGCAAATGCGTATCGTAATAGACTTGTTATAATACCAAATTAGAAAAAGTCCTTTATATCACACGCGTGTTGAAATACTTTCTTTCAATACGTGTGTTGAAATATAAAATAGCTGATGGCCGACGAGTTTGACAGCAAAACTGTTTAAAAAAATAACAAAATTACGGGACCTGTGGAACGAATTGGGGTGCTGGGTGGGGTAAAGTACACTAGGGCATTACTGCAATTATAAAAAATCCTTTTTTTTTCGTTATTTTTGGGAACCTAAGAGTATTTATGATAAAAATAATAATATATTAAAAAGGGGAAATATATTAGGCAACCCATTAAACCTGTCAATATTTTCAACTGAGTTAAACCACAGAAAAAAAAGGGGCAGCTATAGAGCAGAAATAGAATAGGTACCCCAGGAAATACCGATTTATAATTTTACAATTATTTCGGATAAAAATATCCATACAATGTTTAAGGATATGGGACAGGTGAATATGCTTTAAGAAAGTAAATTTATTTTAGCAATATTTATAACAAATCGAATATAGATGGAACTTTTATAATTAACAAGCTATCGATATTTAACTCTATCTCTACCTTTCTATAATGTTGAGGTTATGTTTTTGTTATTTTTTATGTATATTTAGGTATATTATTGTTTTATTGAAAGAATGCAAGCAGCTAAAAAATCAGAAACAGGATTTATTCACTGTACATAGATAGTACGTATGATGTGCGTAAGAAAATAGAAGAAAAAGTTTTTTTTTTATTATTTATTTTACGTCGGCCTTTTTCCGCAACGATTCCAATCACCGATGCCAGGGAATTTGTCACACACTATCTGGTAATTTTTGCCGAATCCCTCTTTGTCGAGGGTAGGGTTCTTTAACGTGCCAACATCCATGACACGGGGCCCACAGTTTAACGTCTCATTCGAAAGACGGCGCCACCTCTTAAACCAAATTCCAAATTTAACATCGACGTTGCCGGCACCGGGAATGGAACCCGTGCCTACGATCTGTGAGGCCGCTGCGCTGACTACCAGACCACAACGTCGATAGAAGAAAAAGTTATTATTTTTATTTAAATCTAGGTAAGTTAAAATGTGTAAGAGGACATTGTTTTTATTTTTTCAACTCTAGAGTTGAAATAAATCTTTCAACTCTAGTGTTGAAAAAATTTGTGTAACACACTGGTGATACCTACAAACTCTTTTTGATTATTTTGTATGGTCGTAGGAAAAATTGTGTACATTACAAAGTGATTTTCTCACACTCGAAGAATTTCCGCACTCGGCTAACGCCTCGCGCTAAGTACCTTCTCGTTTGATAAATACCACTTTCAACACTGGTTATGTAATATACTATTGAATCATTGAAAAATATTAAAATACATTTTTTTCCAAAATTCTCAGAACTATACACCTCTAAATAAATACATTCTTAAATTAGAACCGTTTCACTTGATCGAGAAAATACACGTCAATCTCCCCTTCTTAATGGATACATCGTAAATTTTTGATAAGTCATCGGATCGGCCGGTGGATGCGAATTTCCGACTGACATTCGACTTGGACGAGCGAAGCAGGGGGAGAGAAAATGTCAATCCGAGCTGTTGGCGCAAATTGCCCGACATTATAAATTCCACCCGCCTCATAAATAACCTATTTTAATTAACCTGATTTGGTACCTATTGATTTTTCGGTTGGAAGAGTTTGCAAAAATAACTTTGTTTCCGTTTCAAATTTATTTAATCTTATTTACAGAAAACGAGCTTACGTAATGCAAGCGCGTAGATAGCTTTTATACCGTGCGAGCAAAAATTATTTGCATCAAAGAGGGCCTTGCATCCAAGGACGTAATGCTTAGCCGTAGAGCTTAATACCTGTTGGGTGTCAGTAACTACCTGAATTAACAATCAATCAGTTATTCCGACATCTTTGACAGTCGTTACAAGTAATTTGATTCATCGCTAATTTTTCCAATTTCTTGAACAATTCACACAATGGGCTGTACGGAACAGCACAAAACATTCATGGTTGAAGCGTATTTTCGAAACGGGGTTAGAGTAAATGGTGAGTGGCAATACAATCCGGGTTTGTGCATGGACGATTTTCAAGAACATTTTCCTAACGTTGCTTATCATTGCCTGAAAAGAACCGTGGCTGTGTTTGGGAAAACAGGTTCTATACAACACCAAAAAGGAGCAGAAAGACCATCTAATCTATCTAAGAACAGAAGAACTCTTGTTGCAAACGTTCGTGAAATAATGCAAAATAAGCCAACAAATTGTATAAGACGCCTGTCCCAAGAAGTGGGAAGATCTTATGGAACATGCTGGACTATTCTTAAGAAGCAGCTAAATTTATTTCCTTATAAAGTGCAAGTATTATAATTTTGTAAACAACAAAAATAAATTTGTACTTGTCTAGCCGAACGGTGCGCGATAGTTCACGAACACTGAGTTTCGGCATGGCCGAAACCGAAACTAGATTTTTTTTGGCCGAAACTAGCCGAAACCGAACCTTCGGTCGGTCACAAGTTATATACAAGAATAGCCCTACTGGCTTAATATCGCCTAATTGTATTAATTTAATTTTATGAATAAATGCCGTTTGTTATTATTATAATATACCGTTAGTATTTTAATTTACGTAATTAACTGTAAACTGTAAGTTTAGCGCCCGTTTTTGCAAAAATGGTGAAAAAGTTATTTCCTTGAATATCAAATATCTGGTTGGTTCCATAATTTGATTCTAGACCCCTGGGATATTATAAGTAATAATTTTCCCGAAAATCCTCCCTCTTCCTGCTAATACCTTATATATCACCTCATCTCATATGCATACGTATAAGCAAAGCAGCTCCACAGGCTCCGGCGTCCGTCACCTTCTCCGAGTGTCCTGCAGGGGGAATGGGAGGTGAGGGGGACTGCCAGCAGGATCGATACAGCCCCCTCTCCCCGCCGCCGCCCACTCTTTACACTTCCCGCAGGACTTTCACTCTCCTTCGCGTGGACTTTCGCTTGTTAACGGTGTGGTTGGAGAGGAAGAGGAAGCGAGTTGTTTTTGATGGAAATTATTTTAGAATGTAAAAGATTAAAATAAATTATAAACCTGAATTTGAAGGCAGAAAGAACTTGGTTATAAATTTGAAATAAAATTTACGATTAATTTTTGATTTGATTTTTTTTAAGGTATGGATTAAACTTTGGAACATTTTTTAATATTGTATCTATAATATCAGTTTAAAAAATATATATCATCCTTTGTGCAGATTTTGCTGTTCCATTAGTTTTATTATCCAGTGTGACCAGTAACCTATTTCGCGTAGATTTATTTATGTTTTCTAGCTTTTATACAAAATTTAAAGAAAATCAGTATCGACTTGATATTCTATAGGTAATAATTGACATATTTAATAAATATCAAGGAATTTCATAACTTATTTTAGGAGAATTGAATAGCGAAAAATATCGGGTAAGATTTTTTTTAACATTATTATGTCATTGTCACTCATTGTTCTTTCACTATACAAATTTCCCAAAATGGGCAATGAAATAAATTGATATTTTTGTAATATATCAGATATTACCTAAGTAATGTGCCAACGATACTGATTTTATTTAAATATTAGTTTAAAAAATAATAAACTTGAAAAAACAAAGCGAAATAGGTTATAGGTTGGCAATAAATTGAACGACGTTGAGAATTCAACCTTAACTTAACGTAAAGTTTATCTATTTTCAACGATTAAATTAAAAACCCCTTTATTTTTTTTTTATTTTTTTACTTTCAGATACAAACTACGTTTTCAAGAATACTTATTTTATGAAGTTACCTTATACAGGCTCAAAAACAACTTTGCTTCATATGCGACCACATTTTAATAGCCCCATTTTCATTTTGTACAAAAACACACATTCAATAAGGCGTGATTTTGTGTGCTACTTTAAAGAAAATTTATCTGAAATAAAGCAAAACTAAGAAATTTTATGTAGGTTGGTTGAGTCTTATTTTGTAAAAAATATGGGTAAAAAAATCAAATTTATCTTATGAAGCTGAAATTTTGCATGTGGTCTAGAAACTGGATTTAAAAAAACATTTTCTAATAACTTTTTTCGATACTTTCAGGAATAACCCCACTTTTGAATTATTTTTTGGAAAAAATTAAAATTTGACAGATAAGGCGAATCACGTGACTACTATTTTTTTGCTTAATTTTCATCTCGATCGAAGCAGAACTTGATGCCAAAGTCAAATTTCGAATAAAGCTAATAATAACAAAAATTCCATATGATGCGGACTTTACTGGTCACACTGTAGAAAAACTCTTCATCATTTCTACACTCTTTGTGACTCTATTCTTTGTAAGTTTCGCCAATACGTCTTTTTTACACACTTTAATGAAAAATTGATTTTCTATAACATATTTTTTCAAAAGGAATTCTCAGTACCGGGTGAGTCAACGATTGCGCGGAGTAATTTTATGCCATAAAGATAAAATTGGTCGATAATGAGCTTTTGTATAAAGGTATGGTCGGATATCTGGCACATTTTAAAAATTATTTTGAATTATACAGGGTGCAGCCAAAAAGTAGGGTGTCATAAAAATGCATTTGTTTAAATGGGACACTATATATTTGACTACATTTATTAATTCTACATGTTATTTCATAAATATTTATTAATAATAGTAAGTATACGAAAAAGTTATAGGTTTTAAGATAATTCGACTTACAATGAAAATTTTGCATTTGCAAGCATTTCGTTGTTGTGTAAAAGCTACTTAAATTTTGACTCTAAGCGAATCATAATTTTTATACCTACTAAATAAGGTCAAAAATACATATTCACTATAGTGGATTTCACCTTAGTTTTTAATGGCCGCCGCTGACACATGTAATTTATAACATTTCTTTTTACAGAACTTAAGGATTGGCCAGGGCCGGACTTAAAAATTATGTGTGAACATGGGTCAATTTATTTGTAGTTGTAATTATGGATGGAAACGAGAATTACCTAAGCAATTTTTAGGATATTTCAAAAAAAAAAAAACACTGAAGGGGAATGGAAATAGGATAGAATATCAGAAAAACAATTTCATTTAATTTTTATATAATATAAGTGCTGTTATTTTGGTAAAAACACACTCTTAATTTAGTACAATAAAAAATAGACAAGGGGCAGTCGTGAATCTAGTATCATCAATAATTAACTACGTTTTTTATTAAAGAATTATTTTGTTTTTTAATTTGATTTTAGACCATGCAGTGTTAAGTTGAAAAAATCTATATATTATATTTAATAGCTTATTGTTTACTATTTTATTTTCTTATGCACGGGTAGATATTTTTTTCTTTAGACTAGGTTCTAAAGAGTTTGAAGTTTACAATAGGTCTAACTTTTCGTTGGTTTATAATAAAACAATAAAAGTTTGTAATGTTATCGAATTAGGTATTTTTTTTTAATGCATAAAGAAAAAATAATGTAAGTAGATACTACAAAAAAAGATTTTTGTCCATGCGTTTACAGAACAGATACCTCAAGCACTCTTCAATACAACTGTATGTAAAACTTATTTTAGCATAATGGTTCAATGTGGTTTTCAAATTTAATTTTGTGGCAAGTTCCCTATTATTTTTGGTCTTCATCTGACAAGCTGTCGATGTCGTCGTCACCGTCCGAGACATAAATAATTATTTACTTACTTTTGCATAAAAAGAAACACGTCACAGATACACACAGTCCGGCAGTTTTAAACCAAAAAGTCTAATACGCACAAAATATAAGCAAAATGCTGTCTGAAAAATACCAAAAACAATAACACGAACGATCAAGAATTAAAGACTCTAAAGCTGGATCCACATACATCCGTGATACGCATCCGTTGTGTACCACATGATTAATCTAAACCAATGAAATTTTATTCCCTAAAATTTCATTGGTTCATATTAATCATGTGGTATACAACGGATGCGTATCACGGATGTATGTGGATCCAGCCTAAGAATTAACAGCAGAATGCACGCGGTGCGCGGTGTGTCCCAAGTCCCAATGCGGCTCTGTGATATTTAAAGAACGCGACGAGACAATCGAATTAATGAAGTACGAAAAGAAATATGCGAGAGCAAATGCGTAAGACAAAGATGCCCATACTAACGGCATATACGAGCGATGCTGTGCTTTTGACGAGTTTGAGCTCATTGAAGGGCAACGTATTGAACTGTGTAGTGTGCATCTTCGTCATGTACATGTAACTATACGGTCAGTTATATATCCATCTCTTGTTAATCTAGCCAATGCCCGTGCCTGAAAGCCGTTTATAGAATTAGGAATTTTAAAATCACGTGTGTATGTTTGACAAGAGAGACGTCAAAGCATTAAAAACTAAGGTGAAATCCACTATATGAAATATTTGAAATCTCATTTACAGGGTGTTTGCTTTCTAGGACCAAAGTCAGAAAACTTCTAATTGAGAAATATCACTTTCATTAAATGAAATACCCTATGTATTTTTCTGCCGTCTTATAGCTCGTCATAAACTCTTCAAGTTTCGTGAAGAACGTCCTTTCCTTATCTCTAATAGTTTTTGAAATATTTTGATATATCGAGATTAAATGTCCTCGTCATTGCATATTTTGTCAATGAACCACAGTAGCCATGGAAAATAAATGAAAATATAAAAAGTTTGTGTCTGTCCCTTTCCAAAATCAGTTTCTTCTTAATAAATGTCCTTGTTCAATACCTACACTTGTCAAACCTTTTGATGATATTTCCCTGGACATTGGATAACATAATAATATGCCTGGTTAAATGTCGAAATATCAAAATATTTCCAAAACTATTAGAGATAGGGAAAGAACGTTCTTTACTAAAGTTGAAGAGTTTATGACGAGCTATAAGATGATAGAAAAATATATAGGGTGCATCATTTAATAAAAGTGATATTTTTCAATTAGAAGTTTTCTGACTTTGGTCCTAGAAAGTAAACACTCTGTCAATGAGATGTCAAATATTTCACTGTGAAAATGTATTTTTGACTTCATTTAGTAAATATAAAAATTATGGATTGCTTAGAGTCAAAATTTAAGTAGCATTTTCACAACAACGAGATGCTTGCAAATGCAAAATTTTTCGTATATTAAACCATTAATAAAAATTTATGAAATAACACGTAGAATTATTAAATGTATCAAATACAATAGGGTGTTCCATTTAAAAAAATGTAACTTTATGGCACCCTACTTTTTGGGCGCACCCTGTATAATTAAAAATATTTTTAAAATGTGCCAGATATCCAACCATACCTTCATACAAAAGCTTATTATCGACAAATCTTATCTTCAAGGCATAAAATTACTCCGCGCAATCGTTGACTCACCCGGTACATAATTTTTACTGTGGACGGTTGATAAATTACATACAATAATTATTGTCAAAAATTTAAGGGTTAGTGTCATTTTAATAATAGAAGGATGATCTCTATCCCTCCGAACTCGTTTACATCTTCTGGCAGTTGGCAGGATCGCGACGGTGGTGGCGGCACGAGGCGATGCATATTCAGGTAGCAGGAGACCAGGAAGGATTGTGGACGCCTGGAAAAGAGTTAAGGAGACGTGAGGGTCTTACAGCGTTTTACTACAAGGATTTAACACTGTAGTAAGTGTGTGCATTTTTTTAAAAAGACGTGTGTAACATTGGTTTAAGCAACAAGTATTTTTTCAGTATCGGTATACCTACATGGTGCATGGAAAGTACGTGCACAACGTTTAATGACAGACTCCTGACTCCTGACGTAAAAAATAGATCGATGTTAATGATTTTTATTGGGTAATGGATATACTTGGAATTTTTTTACCTTTGAGGCAAATCCATTACTACAAGACAATGTTTTTTTTTCTATTTTGTTCGGGTTTGTATAACTACGTTGGCTTGAATCGACCTATATTGACATCAGGCTAACGTTGTACATGTATTTTCCGGAAATCCTGTATAATACTTTAGGAAAAATTTCATATCTATAATTTTTAGCCAATAAGAAGCTTTCATTTCAGCTCGTTACTGCAATCACAAAACTTTCCGGAAGTTTTTCCTCCTGGGTACCCTGGGTGTGATTACAGCGATGGGTTTTTTGTCAAACTAACTTAACTAACAGCCATCTATATATATTCAGTACCAGTCACAGTATCTCATCAGGTTTAGAAAAGGGTTTATAATAACTTTGTGTGTAACAGAATCTTAAGCAATCCGTTTTAATTTAAGTTTTGCTACTAAAATTTAGGGAAAATATATTTTTTGCAAATATTTTTTTATTTTTTAATAATTATATATAATATACAAAAAATATGCTCCTAGCATTTTAGAAGTATGACACAATATGTATTTTATTAGCTATCAATAAATCTGTATTACTACAGTGAACGGAAGGCTGTATTTTTTATAATTTCTGTTTGTGAGGTGTCTATATTTTGCAAAGAATTCGTTAGATACTTATCTGTTGACAGGCACCACAGAGCCTACTTCGTAGTTTTAATTTCCTACTGGAATTTCTAGACGAAAATGTCATTGCATAATTTTTTATATTATTTCGTTGTGAAATTTTCTTACCGAATTTCCCACGTTCTTGAATTAATAACTGGAAATATCTCCTCGAGCAGGAATTTTTTTAAAAATTCATGTTCTCGGAAATATTTCCGGTAGTAATTCAAGTACTAGGGAGATTACTATAGTGACAAAAAATTTTAGGTACCATAAGTATACAGAGTGTCTTATAACTAAGGGGTCATAGATCATCAGTAGACTGGAAAATATGCCTAATTTTTTATGATAAAATATCCACGCACGGTAAAAGTGATACAGGGTGGTCCAAGTAAAAATTTATTTTTGAAAATTGGCGATCACTTGAGAATGGTGGGAGGGATATGAATCAAATTTATTTTGGTTACGTTTTTGAAGGCAAGAAAGACGATGAATTCGTTTTAAGATACCTCCGAGAGGCCGCTAGTTAGACAATATGAATTTGGTAAATTCTTACATATATTTTTGTCTCTTACATTTCTGACATAAAATGGGGGTCTTTTATAAGTGAAAAAAGTTGTTAATCTCGATATTTGAATTTTGCAATTTGAAGATTGCAACAAACAGTTCTTAATGAAACATAATTTATTGAAAATTAAGCATAAATGACCCTTTTTAAGTCTACTATCTCCTATTGCTGTACGACCCCTTAGTTATGGGATTTCCTCCTAAAATACATTTCTAAATTTTAAAACCAGTCTGGTCTATGGCATTCAACTAAGAGGTTAAGTTAGACAAACCCATATTGAAGGCTTCCAAAAGATTAAAGAAAGTAGGTACTATAGGAATTACGAGACATGTTCGTATATACGGAACAGTGACCTACATACGGCAGTCGGTGAAACATGATGTGCGAAATCGAAGCATACTATGTGACGTCAGAGCTCCAGACTTTTTTAAGTTTACCGTCCCCATAATTTATATGTGTTGATATGACACATGCGTGAACGTGCTTACTAAGCAAGGCGACCTTTTTTGTTGTCTCTCTTTGTATGCAGGAAGTGGAGGTAATTTGACGTAGACAGAGATAGATATATGCTAAAAATAACCCGTATCATTATCTTATTTTGCAACTTACCTTCTCTGTCTTGGACACAAACGGAATCGCCCAACCTCGCCTTGTAAAATGAAAATTGCTGACCGAGTTTACCAAAGAGTTTATTGGCGCTGAGGATTAAAGCTCACTGCCCCACAAAACACTTTTTGCAATGTTTAGGTTTTTTCTTTCTTTCCCTCAAAATACTTACCTATACGTACAGGTACGCCCGAAACTAGGTCACCGCTATAATGTTCGGTTCAACACCATTAGATCATTAGGTATGCCGATGATGCCGAATGGCCCGTGTGTCGTTAACCCTGTATGTAGTTTGTTGGTTTGTGTTTATGACTTGTATTAAAAAATAAATTTTATGTACTATTCCATTAACGACAGTGGAAATTGAGAGGTGTTCGACACCAAAAATAATTTACCCGAGTCAAGATAGCATTTGACCTAGACAAAAATAATATAAAGCTGATTTTTGGTAGAGATTATGCCTGAGGGCTAAATTGCAATATACTAAAAGTCCTGGGGAATTCTCCTTCCGCAACCCCCTTTTTTCGCCCCCCAACCCCCCCTTTTTTAATATTTTGGTGATTTTTTTGAAAACTATCAACTTTACGGGAAAATGTCAAGTAAGCATTTTTGAAGCTGATAAAATTCCTCTTCCAATGTCGTATCGCAATCTATATTAAGTAGCACATGGCACCCACCAGTGGCGTATCAAATGAAAGGTTACTTTTAAAAAATATACTTTTTGCTATTTATTATTAGTTTTTTTGATCTAAGCATAATTTTTTTAGAAGAAACACATTTTTCTCTAAACACCCATTAAAAGGTTGTATACTTGCAAATCTTTTAGAAGTTCATCGAAATTACTTCAGCCAAAAAAAAAATAAAAGTTTATCCCAGACTTCTCAGCTTTACGTAAATCTGGAGCAAATTAATTTTTACTACCAATATAAAACCTTTTTCGGTCTGATATTCAATTTTCTATGTATACAATGTATGCTTAGGAAAATATTAAAAGTCACTCTAACCCCCGTTTTACTCCTATAATATAGAATTTCCAAGTCTGCCCCAAGATTATTAATTTGCAAGATCCTTGTCGTTTATAAGTGGCAGAGTAAGAATTCAAAATGCAATCGTCCCGGTTTCGACTCCCCAAATATTCCTACGTCTATTTTGTCTTTTAAAATCAGAAAGCGACAAATCCGAATATTTCAGATATGAGTTGTCATCAGAACCACTTTCTCTATTTCATGGGATCTGTATGAGAAAAACACGAAAGTCTGTTCTAACTTTATTTTTTCCCGAAAAAACAGGTGATATTATTGATCTGAATCAATCAATGGATTTTGTGATTGACGGTGGCTTTCTGCTGTATATTGTAGTATGGCCAAAGCTTGGCAACTTCAAGGATGTTTTTAATGCATACGTCCGATATGTGGTCAAACATTATCAAAAATCAATTGTTGTTTTCGACGGGTACACAGAGGGAGCAACCACAAAATCGGAAGTGCAGAGAAGACGTGGAAAAAATAAGTGTAGTCCAAATATTATATTTAACGAAAACACCATTATAAATACTGCTCAAGAAGAATTTCTTTCAAATAACGAGAACAAGGGCCCGCCTTATATCTCCGTTAGACGCATATTTGAAAGATGCGGGGGTCAACGTCATTCAAGCTGTAGATGATGCAGATGAACTAATTGTCTGTACAGCTCTCAAATTAAATAGCAGCAATAAAAATGTAATGGTTGTAGCTACGGATACAGACATTCTTGCAATGCTCATTGGTAAAGCACCACAAAATAATAGCATAAGTGTACTTCATTCAGCCACGAGTCGAACGGCTGGAAAAGTATATACAATACTGAGGTACAAACCGCAATAGAAGATATTATGAAAGAAGTTATTCTCTTTGCTCATGCAGTTTCTGGCTGCGATAAAACATCTGCCTTATACAGAAAAGGGAAAAAATTAATATACCTGCAGTTACAGAAAAATCCCAATTTAAGGAATAAAGTTTGCAAGATATTTAATGTACCTAATCAATTACAAGAAAATGTGATTCGGTGTGGGGAGGAGTTTGTCAGATCTCTTTATACTGATGGCCTAAAATTTGAAGATATTAATGACCTTCGCCATCATCTTAATAATAAAGCAATAGCAAGACAATCACCTTCTGCACTCCTAGAGCTATCCAGTTTGCCGCCCACAAAAGCAACCTGTGCCCAATATTCACTGAGAGTATACCTGCAGGTGAGCAACAAATAAATATAAATTAATCTGTGTCTTTATATTTCTATTGGTTTTTAAGGTACAAAAGCGGTTGCGAAACCGTTTACCGCCTACTGAATGGGGCTGGAAGTTAGTCGAAGGCCAATTGTTGCCTGTCAAAACTCCCGCACACTTTTCTCTCTGGTAGATGGCTGGTAGATGTTCATGTAGACACTCAGGCCAAAAGTGTAGCACATTTTGTTCCCCTTGCAATGGCGAAACATGCAATAATATTGTGGAAACCGTTACACAAGATTCTACTCTTAAGAAATATGTTTAAAATGTTGTTTTGAAACTAAATAAAAAATAAATTAAACAACAGTTTCAATATTTTTGGTTCTAAGGGGTTGTTCCGAAATATCGCTACCTATTTTTTTGTAGGTGATAAAATTTCAAATCCATTGATGTATCGAACAACACGATATTTTCCGCCAAGCTTAGAGTTTTTGGTTACAATTTTCGAGCATTGGAGTAAATTCGACGTGTTCTTCAAAAAATGTCAGTTAATCTCGGGCGGGCTTTCTTTTGATACACCACTGGTGTGTACCGCGTGGTACTATATGCACTCGCAATACGTCGCTGGAAAGGAAATTTTGTCAGCTTCAAAAATGCTTACTTGACATTTTTTCTTAAAGTGGATAGTTTTTGAAAAAATTACCAAACTATTAAAAGGGGGGGTTTGGAGGGGCGAAAAAAGGGGGTTGCGGAAGGAGGATTCTCCAGGACTTTTAGTATATTACTATTTAGCCCTCAATTATGATATGTACCAAAAATTAGCTTTATATTATTTTTGTCTAGGTTTACCCCAAATTTGAACTATCTTGACTCGGGTAATTAAGCCTTTTTTTAGGAACGCTTTGGGTTGGACAATGTTAAGAGCTTTAGCTATGTCATATATATACTAAGTAAACCTAGATATTTCACGTAAATGGTCGAAAGCGAGGCTCTTCTGGTTTTGGTGTTTTTTAAGTATTTCTGTGGCTGTTTTTTGTGTAGTGTGTGTTTTAAACATTTTACTTTTGGATTTTATATACAGTGATGGGCTAAAATATGGAACAAATTCATTTAAAAATCGGGTATTCATTTTCTTGAAGAAACGCTCGGACACGTCGATTATAATTCTTTCTTCCGGATTTTTTGCCTCAAAAAGAAATTATACCGGGTGTGTCAAAAAGTAGATGTAGCAAAATTTTTTTGTTTTTTAAATAGAACCCCCCTATTTTTACTTATTACCCTAATTCTACGTCAAATTCTGCGCATAATTCATGTAGCATACTATATCCTTATCTCTAACGGCTTTAGAGAAAAATTACATCATAAAAAAAAAATTCTTTAAAAAAAGGTTAAAAAATTAGTTTATTAAGTGTTGAAAATGCAAACCATTAACTTCTTGACAATATGCTAATCTACTTAAAAACCCTTCTAAAACATTATTTACAGTATTTTCATTAATTTGCCTAATTTCATATCTAATTTTAAATTTTAAGTCTTCCAAATTTTGTGGTTTATCCTTATACACTTTTAATTTCAAATAACCCCAAAGAAAGAAATCCTTGGGTGTAAGATCGGGAGATCTTGCAGGCCATTCTATGGGTCCTCTTCTACCTATCCATCGTTCGGGAAATACAGTATTCAAATACTCTCGTACTTGTCGAGCAAAATGAGGCGGAGCACCATCCTGCTGAAACCAAATAGACGCTTCTGGTAGATGAGGCTGATTCGGATTTGGAAAATCCGCTGCTAGTGTGGGAATTAATTCATTTTGAAGAAAATGTAAATACCGGTCTCCTGTAAGATTTCCATCGAAGAAAAAAAGTCCAATAATTCTATCATTTAATATCTCCGCCCAAACATTTACTTTTTGTGGGTATTGCGTGTGCTGTTCTCTTATCCAACGGGGATTATTTGTACTCCAATACCGAAAATTTTGTCTGTTTACCGAACCATTCAAACAAAACGTGATTTCATCGCTAAAAAGTATGTTGCGATGGAAAAATAGATTTAAGTTGCAAATTTCCATCATAGTTTCACAAAACTGTAGTCGGCGGTCGGGATCATCTTCGTTTAGCTCGTGCAGCAACCTAATTTTGTATACAGATCGTCGGCTAACATCATTATTAAGGGCTACTTCAGTGGATGCACTATGAGGATTATCTTCAACCTCTAACAAAATGTTCAATTGTGAGTTTTCACTAATTTTTGGACGACCTGGCCGTAGACGATCCTTTACATTCCCTATTTCCCTGAATTTCTTCTCAATTTTACTTACTGTAGATCTTGTAATCGGCCGTTCTGGATACTTAGCGTTAAACAAGTTACAAACTTCTTCTTGACTTCTTGTTTTGTCTCCACATCCAATTAAAATTAAAATTTCGATTCTTTGTGTTTCATTTAAATGCACCATGATCACCGTTTTTCAAAATTATACCTAAACTAATTTTTGATTGACACCATGACTTGCTATCGTAGTAACAATTCATTTAAATTTACCTGTTTACCTTTAAGTAGGTACATGTACCTTTTTTTAAAGAATTTTCTTTTATGATGTAATTTTTCTCTAAAACCGTTAGAGATAAGGATAGAGTATGCTACATGAATTATGCGCAGAATTTGACGTAGAATTAGGGTAACAAGTTAAAATAGGGGGGTTTTATTTAAAAAACAAAAAAAATTTGCTACATCTACTTTTTGACACACCCGGTATAATTTCTTTTTGAGGCAAAAAATCCGGAAGAAAGAATTAAAATCGACGTGTCCGAGCGTTTCTTCAAAAAATGAATACCCGATTTTTAAATGAATTTGTTCCATATTTTAGCCCATCACTGTATTTCAGAGACATATTTTCTGGGTGTTTATTATTTAAGTTTAATTAATAGTGAGTACAAACACCATTTTGGTTCTCATCTATTATCAAATCAATAAAGTGCCTAATTAAACCATTTACTTATCGTTATATACTGGATGTCTCATCAAAGGGACAAATACAGCAACAGGATATAGTAGACTTGAAAAGATGTCATTTATGCTCGGTTAATTTTCAATAAATATGTTTCGTTAAGAAAGGTGCTTATTTATATGTTTCTTGCCGTCAGGGCCGATCCTAGAGTGTCGGCCGCCCGCGTGCAAAGACCTATTATGCCGCCCCTCTAAGGAATTTTTCCTATTTTGAATAATACTTAACGCTGACGTTATAAACTCCAGCTAATATGTTATATTAGCGACACATTTTTTTCTTTTTACTTTAACAAAATAATAAACCAACAAAAATATTACTTTTGAAACAAAAATAGACATTTTATAATTATAAATGTTAAACAACTGTATTTACCAGAAAATATAAAATAACAAAAAATACTAAAGCATAAATCTCGCGAAACGAAAAGTATATAAATCAGTCCTTCCTCGAAGACTACCTAATAATTAACTATAAAATAATTTTTCTGGCTTTCTGAGAAGCAAATTTGTCAATAATTGCGGTGAGATCAATTTTTTCAGAGATTTCGGATTCAATAGAGATGATGGCCAAATCTGAAAGTCTTTCTTGTGTCATATTATTTCTCAAGTAATTTTTAATAATTTTTAATGTACTGAAACTTCTTTCACCTGAAGCCACAGAAACAGGTAAGGTTAAAAAAATTCTTATTGCTAAAGCAAAATTTGGAAAACAGGGAAACAGATCATTTTTAACTAAAATTTCTAATATCTTAATTGGCTGTTTTTTATCTGGAAAAATATCTTTAAATGAAGTTATTTCATTAAAGAGTTGTATACCGTCTATATCTTTCACAATAGTTCCTTCCTCCTGTACCTGTAGCTTAATATCTAAGCCCATGCAGGCTTTCATGAGGTCATCATTAGAAATGGTGTGAAACTCATACAAAAAGCAGAATATTGAATAGCACTTAGATAATAAGGTAAACCTTTCATTTATCAAAGAGATCGCGTAATCAAGAACTGCAAAATATAGAGCATTCTTGAATTGCAGGAAGGGATTTAAAACTGGTTCATCACTGTCCTCGTAATCAAAAAAACTAACTTTTTTCTGAGCTTCGAGATGGGAAATTCGGGATCAATACCTAAATCTCTAGCAAGTGTTGTTGCTGAATCGACAAATATTTTAAAATTATCGTCAGATCTTTGGGAAACTAAATATTTTTTAAGATTATCTAAGCCTTTAATGCATTCCGCGATGTTTAATTTAGGATTTTGAAGCATTTTACTCAATACATCAATTCTTGATAATAAATCATGCCAAATTAAAATTGAACACAAAAACTTAAATGTTTCAAGACTTTTAATTATTGATGTAGCACCCATTTTTGTTTTCGTGTCTCTGGTGGTATCTTCAATTAAGGTCTTTAATGCGGTAATCATGTTTTTTAGCTCTAATTTTAGAGGTCTAATAGCATTGATACGATTTTCCCATTTTGTTTCACTTAACGTTTTTGAGTAAATCCCATCGATATGGGGACGCAGAATAGTAGATTCTGTAACGAGGTTGGAATGAAAATTTGATCCGATCGCTAGGCTCGCGTTCGGAACCACGAGTATCGAATTTTCATTCTAACCGAGTAGCAGACTATATTTTCTCCACGACCATCCAGTTCCATATCTGATTCATCCGATTTTTCACTCATTTTTTGACTTGCACTAAAATTTGTCTGAAAATAATTATTACAACGTGGCCATTTTTATCTGAAACTGACAGTTTCGAAATTCATGGCAACCTATGTCGTTTATATCAATTACAGAATATTCATTCCGTATCTTGTTATGGAATGAAAATACACGCAAAACGCATAAGAAGCAAGTGTTTCAGAATAAATATTCCAACTCAAGAGCGAGAATTTTTACATTCTATTATCAAAAATGATTTTGGAATTATTGCATTCAGTAATGGTCGTGGAGAAAAGTAATTATATACCTTTTGTACCTTGTACCACATCAAAAAAACTAGAAATTTCACCACTGGCGCTGGCTGCTTTGATTGAAAATCTTTAATAAATAAATCCATTTGAAATAATTCACAAAAATATTGTTTTCTTTCTCGACGTTAATTTAAAGTTATGTTTTATAGTTTGATAAATGTCACTTTATTTTTATTTCGAGAAATTCGTAAAAAGTTTTGCTTGATTGACAGAACTATCTGCGGCCTACGGCCGCCCCTTGTTTTGGCCGCCCGCGTGCGGTGCACGCGCTGCACACCTGCTAGGATCGGCCCTGCTTGCCATCTAGCATTTAAACGCAATTATCTCAAAAACTAATTGAAATATCGAGACTAATAAAGTATTACTTTTTTACGTATAAAAGATCCCTATTTCATAATTTGAGGCACAGCGGTCAGAAATGTAAGAGACAAAAAATATATGCGAGAATTTATAAAACTCATATTGTGTAGCTAGCGTTCTCTAGAAGATACCTTAAAACTCATTATGTAATCCTTCTTCTTGCCCACAAAAACATAATTACACCAAATTTGATTCATACCTGTTTAACATCAAATCGTCGCCAATTTTATAAAGTAAATATTTACTTGGATCACCCTGTATCCGTATAAGAAATCAAATGAAATTACATATTTTTAAGTCCACTATCTCCTGTTGCTGTATAGCCCCTTAATTACGGGACACCATTATACATATATCCATATATAAAATTCCCACAAAATTACCAATACTTACAAAAAGGATTTCCAATATGGCGCTTTAATTATTGACGTGCACCATAAAGCTTGCACCTCTCAAAAAATGTATTACTTTTTTCCTTGTGTAATAAATACATAAATACGTATTTTTGTTATTTATAATACATATTGTTTTTTTACTTTAGTTTTATAATGTTTTCACATACGTTTTTTGGTAAATACGGGTCTGTCAATATTTTATTTTATAAATAATAAAAATAAGTATCAACGCTATATCTTTACAAAATATTAAGACTCCCTTAAAAAGTTTAACAGATGGCGTAGGCGAAGGTAAAAGAACTTACTCCGGTTCTGTTTCTGTAGCCAACCGCTTAACGTAAAATATACCAGACTTTAACGGGGTGCCATTAAGGACAGGTGATGTGGCGACTTCCAGGATTAATTAGACTTTATTAATAATAAATGTTTGATATAATTTTTTTTTTAAAGTTACAGCAAAAATGCAATTTTAGTATTTTATGTTTTTGCTTTTGCGTGGTTTTTTATTAGGTAAATCATTATTCCTTGGCTAAACTGTGCACTAAACTGCATTCTGCTTGTTACGTTACTGCCATCAAAATTTGCCCCACCTGTAAAAAAAACTCGCGGACCGCTCCTGTTAAATACCTTTATTTCATTTTGTCCGGTAAATCAACTAACCATGTAGGTACTCATTTGCGGCCGGTAAGTGGAACATTACAGTATCAGGTACTGTAATGTATTGCCTAGCAACCATCTTTTGTTTTTAGAAATAATGACTTTTTACTTTGGATTTTTGACAAGTTGTCAGTTAAAATTACAGGAAACAAAATGTTTAAGTACACATATTGAGCATTAATTATTTAATTCATCATATATACATTAAACTAAATTCAACTTGAAATATAATAATACCTATATAAGTTTTTAAAACTTATAATAACAGTAACTGTCATAATTCAAATCAAAATAAAGGCAATCATGGCCGACTATAAAAATGGGTTCCACGCCCCGACTAGTATTTATTGGAAAATCGCTATTTTGGCAGCATGTCTTAGGGCCGGTTTAATAATGTGCTGGCAAAGCCTCTGGCATAGTTATCCCGCTGTTAATGAAAAAAATCTGTTTTTTAATCTTCTGGTAGCGTTAACAGCAAGATAAACAATTATTGCCAGCAGGATAATTTACCCAGCGAAATATTCGGCTGTTAACGGTTTACCAGTGGGTTAAATCAAAAGCCATAACCTCAAATTTGATCATTTTTGGCATTCTTTAGGTAGAGTTCACTGTTTTTAGCAATTGTAAAAAAATGAATGTGCTTTTTGATGTTAAAATGTTTTCAAATGAATCGGATTTAGATGATGATTTGGAAGATTATGCTAATATTTTATTTAGAAGGCCAAGGATTTTTCACGACCCACCAAATCACATAAATTACTAGGATGATACAGGGATTTTGTCAATCGTTTTAGACTGTCTAACGATACGGTACAGCTTTTTTTTTTACATCGAATAGAAAATATGATTTGCTATCTATCCTATACAGACTATTGTTATAATAAACTATATTTAAATTTGACCATTTTATTTTATTTTATAGGAACTGTGCTCTAAAAGCCCCCTTGCAACAATTCCTGCTGTGTCTGTGTAAAAAATTTGCAGACCTTTTTTTTTAATTTTTCGTTTTTCTTCTTTATATTCATTTTCTTGAACTTATAATAGAATAAACTCAAACGTATATAATATATGGAATGAATGTAAAACACATTTAAAACATAACGTACCATGATATATAACCCTATAATATCTTCTTTGATTAGGTGGATTTTGCTACCACATGTTGCCAAATTGTATAGCTCCGGTTATCTGTCCTTTGGTTAAAATTTTGTTGATAAACTGATCAGAAGTTTTCCGGCGGTTTACCAGAGAGATAAAATTTATTCTCTTGGTAACAACCAGAGACCTTATCAGCACATTATTAAACCGGGCCTTACTATAAATAATATACTTTTTTCTACCAACTTTAGTAAATGAAAAATGTTACGCAACTACAGAATAGGCTCCCTTTTACAATTTTTTAAATAGTTTGCTTAACTAAAGTTAGTAATTTTTATTTTGTTTTGAATATAATATATTGATAGATCTATTATATCTATGTATAGATACTAAATGACTTTGTGTAGATGCTTGTAAAAGTATTTTTTCTACCAACTTTAGTAAATGAATATTATTACGCAACTACAGAATAGACTCTCTTTTACAATTTTTTAAATATTTTGTTTAAGTAAAGTTAGTTATTTTGTTTTGACTATATATTTATCGATTACAAGTAACTCTGTTTAGATGCTTTAACTTGTAAAATTATTTTTTTTACCAACTTTAGTAAATGAAAAATATTACGCAACTACAGAATAGACCCTCTTTTACAATTTTTTAAATATTTTGCTTAACTAAAGTTAGTAATTTTTATTTTATATAAACTATATCCAGTGATACCAATTTATTGCCAATAATATTTTAAAATTTGTAATAAACATTTTTATTAAATCTTTATAAAAAGGATTATAATGACAAAATGAAATAAAATATCATACGATACACATCCGTTAGGTGTTATTACAGCACTCGTTTATATTCCGGACTCGGCTCCTATGTCGCCTCGTCCGTAAACCAACTCATACTGTGATAAGTCACCTACCGGCCTTGTAACGTAAAATACTATAAATCAAAAAAATCTCTCTTTAACACGCTTTTATTTTTATAAGCTTCACCTGTATGTTTGTGTGTTTGTTCGTAACCGATTTCTTTGAACCCGATTTTGACCCACTTTAAACGGTCAGATTTCATTTAAATTTTGTATGCTTATCAAAAACCGCTGACAATACAATAATCTATACGCAAAAAATTCTCCTGTCAAATTTTGACAGCTGTCATGTATAAAACGAAGAAGCGATTTTGACGAAACAAATTATGGGGTCGTATGGTATTCGATGCGGATACTTTGGGAAAAATAAGCAAAAAATTCTCCAGTCAAAATTTGACAGCTGTCAATATGTCAAATCGTTTTAAAAAAAATGATATTAATGAAAAAACTATAAGGTCGTATTATGGAGGACTTGAGGTAGGAGGCCGATCGCAATGCATTGGATTCGGTCCCACATTAGCATCGGTAATTCAGCTTTACGAGTCGCTGTAAGATGGCGCGCGTGTTCGAAGTGGGCTATCAAATACTGGTTTCTTATGGACGCAATAACTATTTTTATTTAAATTAGTTCTTTAAGGAACAAATAAGGACTTTAATATGAATTTACACTTACTTTGTTATACTTATTAGTAAACTCGGCCTGTATAAAGTTCCAACGATGTTTGGTTTTTAAAATACAGGGTATTAAACATTCTAGCTATACCTTTGGAGCTAGAAAGAGACTTATTTGGCTGCGTTTTCTCTCTGAAAAAGATTCTGTCTTACACCCCGACACAAAGCAAACTCTACTTTTATAAATTGTACCATTATTCATTATAAATATGGAAATTAATTACAATACAACGTTATTTGTCTTGTCTTGCCTTCAAACATTATTTGTTATTTCGAAAAATAAAATGTCAATTGTCAAAAGTAAAAGCACAGAAAAATAAATGGTTTAAGAAAAAGTTTAAAACTAAGGAGGATCTAGTTTTCCATATTAAAAACGAAGAAGAAGACAACATCAGCCCACTTCAGACGCGAGAGCCATCTATCAGCCAATAGCGAACTAACCAAAAAACCGGGACAGAAATTGAAAATGCTGCCATTATCGATCGGCCTCCTAATGGCAGCATTTTCAATTTCTGTCCCGGTTTTTTGGTTAGTTCGCTATTGGCTGATAGATGGCTCTCGCGTCTGAAGTGGGCTGATGTTGTCTTCTTCTTCGTTTTTAATATGGAAAACTAGATCCTCCTTAGTTTTAAACTTTTTCTTAAACCATTTATTTTTCTGTGCTTTTACTTTTGACAATTGACATTTTATTTTTCGAAATAACAAATAATGTTTGAAGGCAAGACAAGACAAATAACGTTGTATTGTAATTAATTTCCATATTTATAATGAATAATGGTACAATTTATAAAAGTAGAGTTTGCTTTGTGTCGGGGTGTAAGACAGAATCTTTTTCAGAGAGAAAACGCAGCCAAATAAGTCTCTTTCTAGCTCCAAAGGTATAGCTAGAATGTTTAATACCCTGTATTTTAAAAACCAAACATCGTTGGAACTTTATACAGGCCGAGTTTACTAATAAGTATAAGAAAGTAAGTGTAAATTCATATAAAAGTCCTTATTTGTTCCTTAAAGAACTAATTTAAATAAAAATAGTTATCGCGTCCATAAGAAACCATTTATTTGTTAGCCCACTTCGAACACGAGCGCCATCTTATGGCAACTCGTAAAGCTAAATTACCGATGCTAATTTGGGATCGAATCCAATGCATTGCGATCGGCCTCCTACCTCAAGTCCTCCATAGTCGTATGTATATTGACGGTGGAAAGTTGAAAAAAATACGCAAAAAATTCTCTTGTCAAAATTTGACACCAACATGTCAATATGTCAGAATTGTTACAATTAGGCAATCCAAACCACGTGGTAAAAAACTGACGTTGGTTGGCACACATGACTGACAGTCATCGATAACCAAAGCATTTATTTTTCTGTATTGAACTGTTTGGATCGTATTTTTAAGTATTTTGGTATCTTTTTTCTTTTAAATAAACTAAATTCTTCTGTAAGGGAGAGTGAATATCTACGAAAATTATTAGTGGAGAATCCAGATGTTGGTCAAAGGTAGGTTTAAATGCAATCAATTTTCTTGTTTACCTTTGTAACCATTGTTTTCTTTTTAGGTATCAACTGAAATTAAAATTAATAAGCAGCTTGGATCCGTTTCTTAATAATTCTCAGGACCTTTATTATACTATTAATGGTGTTCCACCTATATCAATCATGGACATAATTGCCTATTTGGTTTTTCCCATAGTTTTTATTCAAAAGAACAAAATGAAGGCATTTAAAAGTTTCCAGGCATACAAATATTTTGAGTCTGGCTTTCTTGTACAAGCTGGAACTAATTGGAAAAGTAAGATGTTTGTTTATTCATTACCAATTTTGTGCTTTTTACTCATAATGTCGTTATATTGCTTTAAAAATTGAACACCAATGATCGATGTTACAATGTAATAAGGTAAATTAATTACAATTTTACTTATAACTTTTCACTTTTAGGTCAAACATTCTCAGAGAACCACTTTGAAACCATTAGAGGCCTGGGTAATAATTGGAAAAGATGGAAGTGTGTGCACTGCCCACTGTACTTGCATGGCAGGGAACAGCGAGGTCTGCAGCCATGTAGGTGCATTACTTTTTGCTGCAGAGTATGCTCACTCCAGGAAAGAAGCATTGTCTTCAAGTATTGTGCACATATACAGGCATTGAGTTGCCTAGGTGCATTTGTAAATACCCGGAACCATATTTTACAATGTTATACCTACGAATAATTCTGTAAATTGTTGAAAATTATGTAAATACTGAATTGAACTGAAATATTTGTGATAATTCAAAATTGAGAATGAAATGTATGAAATATTTTTTACTTTTGACTGTATTTTCATGAATTTTTATTCTTAATTTTAATAAATATCAACGACTAAAAAGTATTTTTTTATTAAAATACAATTAACCAAGATTAAATAAAAGACAAAGAAACAACTAAAGGTTAGAGAATGATAAAAACCAATACTAATTGTTTAGTAATTTTATTTCAAATTATATAAATACCTATTTCTTTACACATCACATCTTACTATACTATAACTATCATCTAGTCTCTGCTTTTTTTACAATAATATAGAATCATATTTCTTAAATCGCTTCGTTCTGGCCATATTGTTAGTGATTTAAACCTTCTATATAAAATATCTATTAAATTTTCAAAGTAACTAGAAGCAGTTGTCGGAGATATTTTGAAATTATAAGCAATTAGTTTAAAATGAAGATCTAATCGTAACTTAATTAAAGTTAATACTAATTGACTGAAGGCACTGAGAGCTGTTGTAGTTGGGATGTATCCTTTAAATGTATCTCCATTTTTCGTCGTTAGAAGTATTATCCATCAATCCGAATGGTGAATTATCCACTTTGCTTAGTTGCTCAAATTTTACTGCAAGTTGTTGTATCGGTCTGAATTGCAGTTCCTCCATCTTTCCCTTCCGAGTCAACATTTAGTTCAGTGATATCACCTTGATGTAAATCCATATTCTCCACCTGCAAATGTTATAATTTATTTACCAAATATTATCTTTAAACGAATCATAAAAAAATCACTATTTTAGCTTTTTTGCTTAAGGTTGATATATGAAACTTGCATCATATCCTCATGGTAATGAGCTAAGTTTAAACACACAAAAATCAATATCACAAAAAAAACTTATGCATTTAGAAAGTAAAACATCTAAGTTCAGTAATAATCTAATAAAAGATCAAAAAACCTCTTACTTCACATTGTAGCATCTTTCGTCTTTTCTCTAGACGTTAATTTCTTTCTAAAGCTTCAGGCCTCCTTTTAACACTTTGTGCAATATGCCCCATATTTTGAGAAGGAACCCAATCTGGATATTCTTTGTTTTCCAATATGGCAGGCTCACCTATTAATCATAAATGTATTAGAAACAGAAACTAAAACCACTGAAATTTCCATTCTCAAAACTCTGAAGAAGGTTTTATTCTATGGAGTTTTAGAACTTACCAGTTATAAAATGTTTACTGCAGACTCTCTGATATTTTAGCTTTGATTCAGTTAAATCATCGCGCTTTATACCTCTATCCACAAAGCCCTACGTTCTCTCGACATCTCATTTTTATGGGGCTTCTCGGGCGACTTCCGCAGTTAACAACAATACAAAATAATAATAAAGCTCTTCAAAAACAGTATAAAAATACTCAACAGATAACAAACACCAAAATAAACTGTAAAATATGAATATAAATACTACTTTTTACGCAAGCTCAAACGGTTGTTTACATACATGTGTGCCAACCACTGTCATATTTGATAGGTCGTTGGATTGCCTAATAACCGATAGTAGATAATGAAACATACGGGGGGTCATATAGATATTGTGGCTAAGAATAGAGAAAAATTTTTTAAAAAATTCTACCCGTCAAAATAAAATTTTGACAAATTTTTTTTAAAAATGTTGAAATTTTTTTTCGTTTGTTCGGGTTTGTATGTCTGTTTGTTTGTAACCGACTTTTTTGAACCCGATTTTGACCCACTTTAAACGGTCAGACTTAATTTTGTAGCCTTATCAAGAACCGCTGACAATACAATAATCTACTAATCTAGCTCAATCAATCTACTCAAAAATTTTTTTTTAACAATAACTCAACCTAACAAAAGAAAAATAAATATAGTTTAAAAAAACTAAAAAACACGCTTTAATAATTAATCAAACTAAAAAGCGGAAAATAAATATAGTTTAAAATAATTCTTGAAATTCTTAATATAGGCAGAAAATAATAGTGAACGATAAACATTAGTATTATTGTGAAAAAGTTTGTGCTATATTCTTCGAATATCGAGCACCCCACACTTTTTTCACAATAATACTAATGTTTATCGTTCATTATTATTTTCTGCCTATATTAAGAATTTCAAGAATTATTTTAAACTATATTTATTTTCCGCTTTTTAGTTTGATTAATTAAAGCGTGTTTTTTAGTTTTTTAAACTATATTTATTTTATGGTAAATATGTTTTATTTAAACATACCTATCTATTATTCTCACTTATTGATTAAACCGAAATGACATCGTATCTGAACGTATACACATCCAATACGTACCTTACAAAAATTCAGATAAACACACAAATCTTCCGTCCGTAATCCTTACATAGTAAACAAAAATATTTTCTTTATTATTTTTTCCTAAAAAAATCGCACAAAATAAACAGAAAAATAACTTTTTGCTTCATATAAAATAGGTGGGTGTTGATATCTCAGAATCACGACAACATAAAGAATAAACTCGACCTTTTGATTACTGGCCGTCTCTGTCAGAAAAGATTAATTCTTTGGACCCTCTTAAACATCGGTCAAGTAATTTCCACCCCTATCAATAAAGGGATGTTTTTCTTTATATGGGAGCAGAAAAAACACGTTCATTCATTCAGTTCATAAAAGAAAGAGTTTAATAGACCTATGAGGATTGTTTTGTTACGGGTAAGAGGCAATTGAAAGGTTTTTGATGATGAAGTTTGACTTTAGTTAAATAATTTTGACCATCTGTTTGATAATTTTCGGTATAATTGAGTATCAGCACCTTTATGATGGTCTTACACACCCTTAAGACTAGTGACAGCATCTGGCAGCTTTTTTTAGACTTTTAACCTAACCTACAAATTTTGTAAACATTAGTAAATGTAGTGAAAAAAAGAGACACTTTAAGTCTTCCTCCACTGTTATATTTAAAAAATTAATAAAAGTGAAGAGATGGGTGATTCTCAACTTGTTTCGACTGTAAAGACAGTCATCATCAGGAGAATAATTATATAAGATGCTTATAGTATCGTATATCGGTATCACGGTATCTATAAGATGATGACAAAAAACACGATACATGCTCCAAGTATATCAAAGAAAAATGGAAAATGCTCTGTAACACTGTATATTATGTAACGAGGGTGTCCAAAAAATAATGAGAGCGTATATAATTAATTTGTGTTGGGCTACATGCTTAGTGAAACTGTCGTTCCATTGCACAGGAAGAAAAAATAATAACTACTTGTTATGTTTCACAAATTTAATCAGTTTCCTGACACGTGCTTCGGCCATTGCGGGCCATTGTCAAAGGAGTACAAGAAGATACTAAATTCTACGTGGCATCATACAAAGGTATTTATATCATAGTTATGGTAGTTATAAACATATATCATAAAATTAAAATTAGAATTAGAAGAGTTAATGGTCAAATGTGGGTTTTCCTAACTTTTAAAGGTACATTGGCTATAAACCATTCTATGATAGCATTAACTCCTATTTCCTATTGGCTAAACTACCGTGATATTATTATCAATACACAACGGTCTAGCAATTTTCGTGGTAATTTCCTGGTTCGCCACCAGGCTAGGATAACTTAAATGGTGAAGGTCGTCCCCTGTTCGTTTAATTTAGCTCCCGGTCGCTAGTGGCGCTATTGTAGGAATTTTGTTTTATAAGGTTGTTCATCTCCTAAACGTTGGTAGGAACAGAATATTCATTTAGAATTAGCATGGCCAACATTCTGTACCTCTCTCTCTCTCTGTATTAAACTGTACCAGCATATGTGCGAGAAAGATAAAAATATGGCTTATTGTGACAGATCCTGAAGTCTTACCTGGACGGGTGAAAGATTGTCATTGTCATTTTATGATTGATTTGTAAAATATATAAAAAATAAAGTTATTATTAAATAATTATTCATATATAATTTATAAACTTAACATGGCGCAGTCGGTAGTTTGAGAATCATATATATTTAATATGTCGCGACCAAAGAAATCGGGAAGAAAAACCAAGGCAATTAACAAAAGCGGGGAACCTCCTGAAGACTTTAATAATGTCGCCCAACGATTAGAAAGTACAGAGAAAGCTATTAAAGATATAGAAAGAAACTTTACTTCACAACTTAATGAACTACAAGGTACAATAACTAGTTTATTAAATAAAAACTTTGAAAATAAAACGGAATTGTTAGAAAAATCTACAGAAAATAATAATATAATAATTTAAGCTGTTTTTTTATTTAAAACCTATTTATGTAAATATCTAATTATTAATAAATCTTGTCGCCATATCAGAAACGTTGTTATAATTTCCTTTTGTTATCCCAAATTATTTTAACTTGAATCAGATGTTTCGCGCTTCAAACTTTTCCGTTAAGTTAGAAGCGCGAAAATTTGAATTCAAAGTAATAATAAAATTTAAATTTTTATGCTTGGCGCCTACCCCCACCACGACTATGTTTAGTTTCGCCCCCGGTCGCATGTGGCGCTATCAGGGAACCAATTTAGAATGTTAAGTTGCCTATCTATCCTTGAGAGCGCGCAACTCGCTTGTCTATGTTCGCCACGTTCTGTTTCGCCACGAAAAGGAAATTTACCTGTTTTAGTAGCATTTTGCCATGGTGATTAGATACCCAAACACGTCAGTGCAGATTCGCCACTCGTCCTTTCGTCTATTACGGCAGTGAGGCTACCTGATGGGTCAATCCCATTGTGTACACACGTTGTGGGCATAATACCCATGCCAATATTATTATTTAAGAATTGAAGAATTCAACGATTATTTTGTAAACCAATGGTTAGCAAATGACATTATCGGTGATATGTGGTCATGTTTTAATGAAAGGCATCGTACCACCAACGCTTGAGAAGGTTGGCATAATCGTCTCAATCGTGCTGTTGGGAAATATAGTCCCAACATCTGTGAACTAGTGTATAATATTATACCATTTAAATAATGATAGTCAGCATTTATTATTGATCAAGTAAATTTTAATATAACTACAAAAAAGAGAGCCAAACACAATATTAATATTGATTTTATAATTAAAGGCACTGTAGATAAACTTGTAAATAATGAAATTAATATTTCTGAGTGCATAAATAAGCTTAAATATGTTGTCAAATTAAATTAGATTTATTATTTGTACAAATGTCAAATTTAAATAAAAGAACATGTGAAACAATTTTCTTCTTTTTTTACTGCTATTATTATAGACTAGGTTATCTTGGGGTATCGGTCCTGTAGCCAAGCTTTCGATAACGTGTATTATCTTCTTCAAAATAAAAATTATGAGAACCAATACCTACATGGTATATTGTTATATCTGAAGGTTAGTGAACCGGAGGTTAACTAAAGAGATAAATACTATAGCCTTAGAAATAGGTTGATAAAAACTACCTAATAAATTTCTTGTTTTTTTTACATGCACGGTTCACGGGGATTCGGATTCCGGTGTTCGATGGAGAATAAATAAGTTATTTTAGTAAAACAGAATTTAATTTTTCCTCAAGTTAGGAACCCGCAATTTTTACATTCCGAAAATACAAATATATTTCATACGGAATACGACTGTGCGGAGACTACAAGATTACAATAAATCCTTGCATTAAGGAATATCAATACCCTTTGCCCCGCGCAGAAGAACTGTTTGCTAAATTAGGAGGAGGTATTGAATTCACTAAACTTGATTTAACAAATGCGTATCAACAAATTTTGTTAGATAACGACTCAAAAAAATATAACATATATAAACATAAATATTTTAATACTTAACTTACGTATATTTCTAAGATAGTTTTGCAAGAAAAGGTATAAAATCTAGGCAGGTAAGAAAAAAAGTATGCATGGCAAAACAGCACTCGTTAGAAAATATGGAAATTATGCGTGGCGAAACAGCACTTTTTTATTGCCGTGGCAAAACCGCACGTGGCAAATGTGGAATATTCCATTTTCGTTGTCTTACAGTAGGAAACCGCGTTGCTGTCACATAAATAGTATGAAACAGCCGTTTAAAGAGTATGTGAATTCTTATAAGGAATAGAAGGATTTTTTTCTCCGTGTAGACTTAAATATAATAGACTTTAAAAATATGAATCAATTCAAAAAACTTTTGCATTTATCTTTTGTTTATATAGGTCTTACAGATTCTGAGATCGGATAGTGGGTCATGTTACGTGAATCACCCTTTGTCCATTAATATTCAGCTAACAAAACTACTATGAATAATTTAATTTGTTATAAATACTATCACTTTATTTTAAAATAATTTTTGGTGTCTGCAGTTTCGTAGTAGGTACTACTAGATTTTTTTTTTTATAATAAAGTGATATTATAACAAAGTAAATTATTCATAGTGTTTTTGTTAATATGCAATATCACAAAGTAACGGACTACTCAATCCAACAAATATTCAGCTATTTTAATTGTGTTAAATAAATGGTAAAAAAATTAAATTATAATTTTACACTTTCCACAGATTTTTATTTTGACTCGACATGTTTCGCAACACAGTTGCTTCTTCAAAGGAGTAGGTACTTAAAAATGGTATAGCTTAGGTGTAACAATAAAATTGCAGGTAATTTTCAGGTTGTTTAAATTGTTGGAAAAACCAATAATAATGTTTACAGACTAATTAAAGAGATTCAAAAGAGGTGATCCGTTTAAATCCAACTGATCATTAAGAAGAGTATTGTTATTCTTAAGCCTATTTATTTCCAAAGATTCAAGCAAATTTAATTTTGTACTTTTGTTTTCAATGTGCAAGATATCGTAGTTATGATTAAATGTATGATTTGCTTCTAACAGATAGTTAGAATAATTAGAATCTCTTTTGTTTTATATAAAACTGGCATGATGTTCATTCATTCGTTTTTCGAAGGTTCGACCTCTTTGTCCGATATAAACTTTAGAGCAATCATTACATTTTAATTTGTAAACACCAGATTTATTTCCTTTGTTTAAATTACTTTTATTATAATAATAAAATAAAATATATTATATTAAATCTGGTGTTTACAAATTAAAATGTAATGATTGCTCTAAAGTTTATATCGGACAAACAGGTCGAAACTTCGAGAAACGAATGAATGAACATCATGCCAGTTTTATAAAAAACCAAACAGATTCTCATTATTCTAACCATATTTTAGAAGCAAATCATACATTTAATCATAACTACGATATCTTGCACATTGAAAACAAAAGTACAAAATTAAATTTGCTTGAATCCTTAGAAATAAATAGGCTTAAAAATAACAATAATCTTCTTAATGATCAGTTCAGGATTTAAACGAATCACCTCTTTTGAATCACTTTAATTAGTCTGTAAACATTATTATTGGTTTTTCCAACAATTTAAACAACCTGAAAATTACCTGCAATTTTATTGTTACACCTAAGCTATACCTTTTAAGATACCATTTTTAAGTACCTACTCCTTTGAAGAAGCAACTGTGTTGCGAAACATGTCGAGTCAAAATAAAAATTTGTGGAAAGTGTAAAATTATAATTTAATTTTTTTACCATTTATTTAACACAACTAATAACGGCTTTCTACCAAGTAAAAGCCGAATCAATTCTATTGTTCAGTTATTTTGCTAACTGTTTGCTGGAGTAACCACATCAGCAGAAGTAGCAGCAGCAAATTGTTTCTAATTTATTTTTTTTTAAATTTTGCGCGTTATTGAATTTTCTTGAAACTACATTAGCCAAAGCAGCTGTATCGTTTCTGTTATGTTACGCAGTCCGTATAAAACATGCCCATATTTTTCATAACTTCTTTGAATACGATCGACTTCTTTTACAAAATCCCAACATATTTAAACAGTAAAAGGGCCCTGCTCAAATAAAGCACAAGGAAAGTAAAAAGCGTGGAATTCTTTTGATTTCAACCCTTATATTTTCGCCCTTACTCTGCGTAACTAACGCACACATACCCCCATTGTCTTAGAGTTTAAAGTCCAGCTTCGCCCGTACAAAGCTGACCATGAGAGAAAGCACGGTGCTAGCGAGCCGAGGTATTGATCTTTGAGAAGGGAAAGTTTACAGCCCCTTTGCTTGCGAAGCACCCCCTCGGCCCCCCCTGCTCGCCCCCTTCTAGGCCTACTACGGCCGCTGGTCATTTTAAGGGGGCGGCGGGAAGGGGGACGAGTTTGCATATTCTCCTGCGCGCGTAAGGATCTGACGTAGCAGAAATTTGATTTTCTCTGTACCGGGGAAAATTTCAGTTAGGTGATGTCAGGGGATGGGGGATCGGTTTAAGTTAATTTTAGCGGGGATACGTGTCTATAGCTATACCTATATTGGATGTATTCGTATATTGTATATTATGTTACAAATGATCTTTACTGATATAATATGATAAAAATCTTATTTCTGTGAAATTGACTGTTGTTTTCGAATGGTAGTTGTAATGACACTTGACATTAATCATAATAATACTTGCTTGCTACCACTAAAAATTAGTACTGTATTTCTCAAAAATTTAAATAGCTTCTAGCGTGATATTGTTCTTGTTGTTTAACATTGCATATGATTATTTATATGAAACATGGTTTACTAAGATGGTAAAATTTGTCCATAGACTATAAAGTCTAATACTAAAGATAGGTTGTGCGAAATAAGAATCTTCTATTGCTGTATAAATAGGTCACGCAAAGTTTGAAAACCCTTAAATACAAAGTAAAAATAAATGAATTGAAACAGTTATTGGTACGATTAATAAAATTCAAATTCAGACAGGACAGCTAGAAGACTCCGAACAACGATGTGACCTGCGAAGCCAATACGTTAAAACTATAATATAACCAACATCTTGGGGATTATAGGTTCTAACGGATGCAATTCGTTTTTGGGGACGCTGTTCTGCTTTCTTAATTCTAGAAAAAGCGCTTTACTGAGAACAGAATGCGTCGCATTGAGAAGATACAATTTATTTCTTAACAAAATTGTTGTATTAAAAGTAGTTCATTATTCAACAAGACTGTGCTGCTAATGGAACCGATTACTACCCATAAAAACACTGTTCCAGCAAATCTGCAATTGATATAACACTAAAGCGGGTTTGATACACTAGCATTATATTTAATATGGGTTAATAAAAAAATAAGCTATCAATACAAACTATGTCTTAGCAAACCTGTTATATTAGATCATTTTCGTCAGTGTAGAGGGTGTTATTAGTTTCTCCTGACTTCTCCTGAGCACCAACTTTCTCATTTTAAATGAAACACCTATATATTTATTTCATTTTTGAATTAAACAGTCAACTACAAGCAATGATTATTACAACACGTTTTTTAAATTTTTTGACTAGTTCTTTTTAATTATTCGATTTTAAAAATCTGTTTGAAGAAAAACAGCTTTTTGAAAAATTATCTCTGCTTATGTTCAAAACTATTTATTTCCTATTTTTGTTACTTTTAACTTTTAAAATCTCTTTATTGTTCTATATTTATTTTCACATTGCATTCTTAAATACTAATTACAAATTATATTTGTATTAGGTTCTTCCTGGTTATGTGATTACCAGGGATACGCCCTACAGTGCAGGGTGGCTGTTATTGGCCGTGGTATTTAGGAAATGCATTTTAGTGCATTTATACAGCCAGTTTCAGTGACCTTTTACGGCTATGCAAGAATTTGGTTTTTATTTATTTAGAAGGGTTTTATGTTGTTATGTTGTTTTGAATATATAGGTTTGTGTTGGGGTTCACTGGAAAAATAGATGAAAAAACCAGCTTGATTCTTATTACTGCCAGGTACACCGTAGCTTTGCTTATGATAGCTTTAAGATATTTTATTGGTGGGCGTCCTAATTTTGGGGGCGTGGTTTTTGGATTTTGGGAATTTTTAAAGTTTTTCGTGGAAATTGGAACTTTTAATTATTGTGGAAATATATAGGTAATTTTGAATGTATAGGAAGGTGAATGCGATAGTCGTCGTGTCTTTCGTTTGTTATTTGTTGTGTCAGTCTTGAATTTTGGGGTTGGGTATTGTAGAATTTAATTGCATTTTGTCGTACAAAGTCCGTTATGTAAGGTGTGTCTGTCGCCTGGTGTAGCTGCCATATTGGAGTTGTTCTTGGTGCCATTAGTACTTGCCTTAATATTTTATTTTGTAACACTTTTTTAAAGTGAGAATCTGCCATGCTACACCAGACTGGTCCTGCGTATGTTATTATAGGTCTTATACATTGATTGTATATTATTTGTTTGTTTGTCGGTGCTAGTGGTGATCTGTAATTTAGTAATTTGTATAATTTTTGGGTTGTCATGTAATATTTTTGTACTAATTTTGTCGTGTTTTTTTGAAATCTAAGGGTTTTGTCAAGTACTACTCCAAGATATTTTAGGTTGTCTTTAGGTATTATTTGTCTGTCATTTATTATTATGTGCTGATTTATATGGTCGTTTGTACGTTTTCTTGTTAATACTAAACATTCACATTTATCCTCATTTAGTTCCAATTTCCACTTTTTATACCATGGTATAAGGGTATGTAGGTGATTTGATATGTGCTGTCTGGCCACATTTGCGTAATACGAACTGGCGTATAATAGTACGTCATCGACAAATATGGCCAGTTGGGAATTTGGATGGGGTGGGATGTCGGCTGTGTACAAGTTAAACAGTGGGCCTGCCAGAGTTGTGCCTTGTTGTAATCCAGCATGGAGTTTTATGGGATCTGAGAGGTTGCTTTCCACCCTGACCGTGAGTGATCTGTCTGTTATGTATGAGTGTATTAGTGTAATGAAGTGTAGTGGGAAATTGTGAAGTGTGATGAGTTTATAGAGCAATCCATTGAACCATACGCTGTCAAATGCTTTTCGGATGTCCAAAGAGAGAAGTACTGTATTTTGTTCAATTTCCATTTTTTGGATGGCTTTTTGTACTACATGGGCTATGAGAAGTACTGCTCCTCTCCCTGTCCTAAATCCAAATTGTTCTTCTGGCAGCTTCTGGTCCAATTTCATGCTCTTTAGTCTTATGTGTACGATTTTCTCTGCAACCCTTCCCAGAGCGCTTAGGAGTGAAATAGGTCTGTATGAGTCTGGTCTATTTACGGTTTTTCCAGGTTTTAATATTGGAATGATTATTGCATTTTTCCAAGCGCTCGGGAAGTGCTGCAGGAGAAACATGGTGTTAATGATGTGTACGAATTGTATTATTGTTTTTCGTGGTATGTTTTTGATCAGAATGTTGGCAACCTCATCCCCTCCTGGTGCTTTATTGTTTGGCAGATTTCTTATAACTGTACACAGCTCACGTGGATTTGTATACAGGGTTGGTAGGATTGAGGGTGGGATTGGATATTTTTGTTTAATGAATAAGTTCGCTATTCTGGTAACCTCATTCTGTTCATTAGTTACGTTTGGTTGTCCTGCGCATGTCTGTGCGTAGTGGTCTGCTAAGGTTTGTGCTTTTTGTCTGTTATTTTGTGGATTATTTGTAAATGAGGGTATTGTCGTTTGTTGGTTTTTTGTTCTTTTAATTACTTTCCATAATGAATTGTCTCTTATATTTAGGTTTGTTAGTATGTCAGTCCAAGTATGATTTTTATATTGTTTTATTCTTTGCCTTATTTCAATTTGTAATAGGTTTATTTCGTGTCTGTCTTGTGGTACTCTATGTCTTTGCCATCTTTTACGTAATGCGTTTTTAAACTGAATTAAGTTAATTATGTCGTTGGGTAGCTTCTTTTCTTTACTTTGAATTACTATTTTTGTGGCTGTTTTGTTTCTTGCATGCTGTATATTATTTGTTATTTTATTTACTTCACTTTCCAAGTCCTGTGTTGTTGTTATGTCATTATTTATTGTCGTTTTTTGGTTGAGTATTTGTCTGTATTTATTCCAATTTACATTTTTATAAAGCCAAGAAGTTTGTTTGTTGTCTTTTGTTATGTTGGTTTGCCAGTTTGTTATTATTGGTAAGTGGTCTGATGATAAGTCATTTATTACTATGGGATCGGTTAAATTTTGTATATTTTTGTTTAGTATTATGTCTAGTCTGGTTGGCGGGTGTCCTGCGCTAGAGTAGAATGTTGGTTTGTCTGTCATTAGAAGTTGTATGTCATTATTATCTATATAATTTTTTAAGACTGTGCCTTTTCTGTTTGTACGTATATGTTGCCAAAATATATGCTTGGAATTTAAATCTCCTAATATTAATATTTTATTTCCTGTATTGAATATAGTGTCTAAGTCTCTGTCTGTGTATTGTGCTCGTGGTGGTGAGTACAAAGAGTAAATAAGTATATTGTTTGTTAGTTTTAGTCCTATATGTTCAATTTGTATGTTGGTTTGTTGTATAACAGAATGAGGTATGCAATTTTTTATAATTAAGGCCACGCCCCCTCCAATATTATTATCTCTGTCTTTACGGTATATCTGATAGTTTCGAATTTTAAATTTAAAGTTTGGTTGAGTTTTAGTTTCATTTACTGATAGAATATCGATTTTGTATTTAGTTAAAAAATATTTTATTTCATCTATTTTTCCGTGAACTCCGTTCGCGTTCCAATGTGCGACTCTCAGTGAACTATGGAAGGCTAATGTTGTAATTATTTAAATTGCCCATTAGGGTCATCATTAGTGAAACGCGTTGTTCTTGCGTATTTACCTTCCTTAGTTCACTGGAGCAGTCGTTTAAAAACCTGATAAATTCTTTAATATTGATCAAATTGTTAAATTCTTGCATAGCACTAAAAAGGTCACTTGCCTGATTAGTTCCTAGTTGTTGATTTTGGCCATTTTTTGCACTGTTTTGTGGGCGTGTCCCTGGTAATAGTGGGAAGTCTTCATTGTTTTTCCTATGGGGTGCTCTGCTGGTTGATGGGGTTGGTTCTGGCTGTCCGTTGTGGGTCTGTTCGTCTGTGTCACTTGCCCTGACAGTCGAGCCACTTGCCCTAGCTGTCCATGGATTCGTCTGTGGTTGGGGAGCTGGTACAAATCTTTGCTGTTTTTTACTGTTGTTTTGTTGTATGATGTCAGCTTTATATTTATAGACTGGGCACAACGGCGAACTCGCTCTGTGGTTATTTTTACAATTTATGCACTTGGGCAATGTGTCTGGTGTACATTCGGATGTGAAGTGATCCTCAGAACAATGGAGGCACTTTGGTTGTCTGTAACAATTGGAGGTTGCGTGCCCCCATTGCCCACATCGTTTGCATTGGATTATCATCAAGTTTTGTTTTCGCCGTTCCCAGGTTACACGTACATAATTCAAAAATTTTATATTTTGAAGTTGCGTTAGTTTGTGCGTCGCGTCTGTGATTAACATGTACAGTGGTCTGTAATTTGTTTTCATAATATAGATGTCCTTAGCTAAAATTTCATGTTCGTTTTGTAGCTCGTCCTTTATGTCTTGAATTTCTGGCATGTGATCTAAACCCTTGATAACAAAAGCATGCGTCTTTTCCTCTTCCGTTGCGTATGTATGAAATTCTACTTTGTCGTTTTCTATTTGTTGCTTGTACGTCTTGTAGTCCTTGTGGTCGTTGATATAAATGATGGTGTTGTTTTTTGTGTATTTTATATTATAGCCGTGTTTCACTGCGAATTTGAGGTCTTCTGTTAGTCGTTGGAATGCGTTTTTAGTTTGTACCACTCCTTTCAGGATTATTGGTGGAGGTCTTGTTTCTTTCGGTGCTTTTTTCGGTGTTTGTTCTGGTTGTGGTTTTGTTGATTTTGCTGTTTTTCTCATTGTTTGTTTTGTTTTGTTTGTTATTGACTTTTCTATTGATTCATTGTCTGTTGAGTCGATATCCATGTCGGTTTCAGAATCATCAGTTAAGGGTTGGAATTTGTTTCTTAGAACCATTTTTGGTCTTTCCTGTAATATGTTTTGGTATTTTGATATTGGTACAGGATTTTTAGGTTTTATGAAGATCTCTTTCCCATTCAATATGGCATTCCTTTCTTGTTCTATTCTTTCTGTTAGTGGAGCATCTTGTTGTCTTATTTTAATTAATTCGTCGAATGTTGGTTGTTTGCTTGTTGTTGCTGTTGTTGATTTCTGTGTCGCTAGTGGTGGGGGTGATAGTGGAATTGTCTCTTTAATAGCGTGTTTGGAACGCAGGTGGGTGATTACTTCTTTCCTATATTTATCTCTTTCAGTTTTGGGTTTACATAATTTAAAGTAGAGCGTACAAGTGTTGCAATAAGCTTTATGGTTCATGAGGTGTTTTATAAGAGTTTTTCTTGGTTTCTTATTGCTTGTTTTGCTGCTAGTCGTGCTTCTTGTGTCGTCATTATCCGTGTCTTGCGTTACTTGATCGGGTGTTTGTTGTATGTCATCCTTTTTTCTAGGGTCCCCTTCGCCTAGATCACTTGCAATACTCAAACAGTCATCATCGGTTCTGTTAAGGTCAGTGCTTCGGGTGCCGATGGCACCCCTATTTTTTGCCATTTTTGTAAGTGCTTGTTATTTACACTTTATTTTATACACTATTTACACTATAATATTGTCTATACACTAATAATTAAGCTAATTTAGTCTATAATTTGTAGCAGGCGTTGGCCAATTTCTCGTAAAAGGTCACGTCCGTACGATTGACGGCGGTTTCAACGGTTAAACTACCGCACGTTATTTCCACTTCGGACTTAGAAAAACACGTACTGGTATCATGCCAGTACTACTTTTTCTCGGTTTTGGTTCTCGAGCGATATCGTTAGCTGTATACGTTAGGAGTCAGGCTCCAGCACATCCGCACTCGACGGAGGACGGAATGGAGGACAGCTAGAAGACTCCGAACAACGATGTGACCTGCGAAGCCAATACGTTAAAACTATAATATAACCAACATCTTGGGGATTATAGGTTCTAACGGATGCAATTCGTTTTTGGGGACGCTGTTCTGCTTTCTTAATTCTAGAAAAAGCGCTTTACTGAGAACAGAATGCGTCGCATTGAGAAGATACAATTTATTTCTTAACAAAATTGTTGTATTAAAAGTAGTTCATTATTCAACAAGACTGTGCTGCTAATGGAACCGATTACTACCCATAAAAACACTGTTCCAGCAAATCTGCAATTGATATAACACTAAAGCGGGTTTGATACACTAGCATTATATTTAATATGGGTTAATAAAAAAATAAGCTATCAATACAAACTATGTCTTAGCAAACCTGTTATATTAGATCATTTTCGTCAGTGTAGAGGGTGTTATTAGTTTCTCCTGACTTCTCCTGAGCACCAACTTTCTCATTTTAAATGAAACACCTATATATTTATTTCATTTTTGAATTAAACAGTCAACTACAAGCAATGATTATTACAACACGTTTTTTAAATTTTTTGACTAGTTCTTTTTAATTATTCGATTTTAAAAATCTGTTTGAAGAAAAACAGCTTTTTGAAAAATTATCTCTGCTTATGTTCAAAACTATTTATTTCCTATTTTTGTTAATGTATTGGCTAATTTATTATTCTATTTATGCCCTTTTTCTAAATTATGTCCGAAACTGCCGACAGAGTGTTAAATACGCAGGTCCAAATTTCTCAATTTTTAGACTTATTTTTTTTAAATGGAGCACCTGTAAATAATCTTCCTGAAATATGCAGTATTTATTTCTCTATCATGCCCTATATCTGAAATTAACGGTTTTTCCGATATTAAAATATCTCTTCTTCCTAAAACTCTTACTAACAACTTTAAGAAGTTGTCCATACTTTAAGTGAAGGGCAAATTTGAAGGAAAAAAAGAGACACTTTAAGTCTTCCTTCACTGATATATTAAAATATCAATAAAAGTTAAGAGATGGTTAATTCTCTACATGTTTCGACTGTAAAGACAGTCATCAAAGAAATAAAGGATGTGTATAAATATATAAGAAGCTTGAATGTGCTTATCGACCTACCGTAGCTCTAAGATGATGACAAAAACATGATGCATGCTCCTAGAATATGAAATAAAATTTTAAAAGGAAAAATTCTCAGTAACAACTAACACTTCTATATTTAGTATCATTTGCTGTTTTACATAGACATAGAGACTATTGAGTTGATACCCATTCTTTCATTTCTTCTTGGACTCTCGTTAAATAATATTATGATAATGTTACAGAGAATTTTTCCTTTAAAATTTTCTTTGATATACTTGGAGCATGTATCATGTTTTTTGTCATCTTATATATATATATATAATTGGCTGTTGTTTTCGAAACCAAACATTCTTAGTACCTACTTAACAAAAAAATAATGTGAAAGATTAGATCGCATACCAGGTTGTTAAATTGTTTGGAAATTAGATCAAAACACTAAACGACAAGTATAATATCCAATACCCAGACGCAAAAGAACGTCCCATAGGTCCCCTATCGACGTACTTTGCACCGAAGTCTCCTGACGTATGTAATAGTGTCCCGGATGCATATACAGTAACAGCACGCGGGCTAGAAAATCCGACTTTCCGAAGTCCTGGCTAGTAACGACACTCGCGCTAGCAGCAGTTACAGTAATAGCACGCAAGGTATAAAAAGGTATATCGGCAATCGGTTTGTTCGTTGTTAGCAGAGCATTTTTTTTTTAAATCCAATTTTCATAATATTTCATAAAATATTAATTAAATTTTAAAAAAATGCTCTGCTAACAACGAACAAACCGATTGCCGATATACCTTTTTATACCTCGCGTGCTATTACTGTAACTGCTGCTAGCGCGAGTGTCGTTACTAGCCACCACTTGAGGAAGTTAGATTTTCTAGCCCGGGTGCTGTTACGCATTCTGCTGTCTAGCACACGTGCCATTACTGATTATGATTTCGGCGATCCGAGCTTAAACGAAGTTTCTAGCCCGCGTGCTGTTACTGTCCCGGATAGGAATGCACTCTATAGGGATCTCGTAAACCAGTGGTCGCCAATCAGTCGATCGCGAGCTATAAATTATCCAAACTCAGTTTGATAACATAAAAAAGCGACTCACGGGCTTCAAAGAGTCCGACCTCACAACCAGGATTGTCAGATCTTTCTTCTTCAATTCTACAAGTTTTTTTTATTAAATATGTTCCTTTTATATCAGTATTCAATTGTTAGTCAGTAACTCTCTTTGAAAGCTATTTTGCCAATATAATTTAAACCGAGGAGTTTTGAGTGAGACAGAAAAAAATAACAAGCCATTCATTGTTATAATAATACATTCTTTAGTCCTTAAGCAACATTATAACTGAAATCAAACTAAAAAGTGTTTTCAGTGTTAAAACACAACTAATTTACAAATCCTTGTTTCACCTATACTTATATATTGTATTTACACACCCGAAAATTTGGAAGAACTGGCAAGCGCACATAATTTATTCACGTTGCCATGGAGACAAGCGCCAATGCAAGCGCCAATGGCGCTGTCTCGGACAGTCTGTAAATAATACTAAGACAAACGTAATTGGAAATTTATATGTCCTAGACAAGAAAGTGCGTAACGTTTTTTTTTACTTAATATATTTTATTGAGTTGTGGCTTTAAACATAAAAAATTAGACAATCGAATGGTTATTATGAAATCTTGGCGTATTGTGGAACTAAGAGAGGAGTATTTGCGCTAAATAAAAAAGTAGTGGGAGTCAGATAAAAATATAATTTATTTAGATGAAAAATGATTCGATAAGCATGATGTTTTGAAGTATGGTTGGGTAGACAGTTCAAAATATTGTACTTTAAATACACCGTGTTCGAGGGGAAAACGTGTTGTTATTATTCTTTATGTCGGAGGTAAAGATGGATTTGTGTCTAATGCGTTGCTCTTGTCGGCAAAAAATATCACTCAATCTTCCGCCGATTATCATGAAGATATGACGCGGATTTGTTTGAAAAATTATTTGCTCAACAGCTTTTATCTAACATTCCTCCGAATTCGGTAATTGTTATGGAAAATGCGTCATATCATTCGAGAATATTAAATAAAATACCTAACATGAGCACTAAGAAAGAAGATATTCTGAAGTTTATGAGAAATAAAAATATGGATATTCCTGGAAGGATTCCAATCAAAAAGGAATTAACTGAAATCATCAAAAGGAGGAATTTTAAAAATGAATACGTAATTGATACTCTTTGCACTATGCTGAACCCAAATATGTAAAAATATACAAGATGTCCCATTTAAAATATCAAAGTCAATGTCACTTCCGGTCAAACCAGAAGTGCTAACAAATTAAAAAGTATGCCAACAAATGCAGACTCATCTCTTATGCATAATCTCAAAATTTCATTTTAATACCTATAAAACCCTAAAAGTTATAGGGGTGAACGTTTTTTGAGAAACACCCGGTATACCAAACGAATTGTTAATTTCTTTTTAAATCGGTTAAAAAACAAAATGACCTGAGAACAATCTGGTGCAATGCACCGTGCCCTGGTGCATTAATAAAATCACACAATAAAATTTAAACGGAAAAGTAACATATAAACGAATTAATCACAGCCATTTTGAGGCTAAAAATTTAATTTCCGCCTGTTAGTCAAACCATAGATTTAAAACGCCTAACACAGGTTGGTACTATCAATCCGAAAACTGAATTAGAAAGCTTAGACATCTAATTTGCCAGTTATTTGAAAATTATAACCCATCATCTTTTGTTATTTCTTGCTATTTCGTTTATAATTTGTAAAACGCAAAGTTGTGTGTCATCTTTATGGGTAAACAAGTATTTCGTTTCTAGTTTGTTTTCGGAAAGAATGAGACTCTATTAGTTGAAAGACAAAGTTAATTAATATTATATTGTTGAGTAGCGCCCAATCAAATTAGTGTGTTTGGTGTATATATAAATGGTCTTGAATTTGTTTCTAATTATTGTAAAAGTTCTCATATGTAGTAGGTACTGCGACACCGATATTTTTAATCATGGATATTCAAGTTAATAAAACGAAAACATGGAAACCAGCCATTTTTCATTGAGATCATTGTTATACAATAAAACGTACATATACCAACAACATACTGTGGATGTGCACTACGAGACCATGTCCCGTTGTTGTCATTAGAGGATTAATTTCCATTTCAACCAAGCCATCTGGAGTCTGGAGAAAAGTATAAGAACTAGGACTTGTCCCACAATACAAAGAAAATAAAGAAGTTCGAGATCACATACGTATTGGCACAACCACCTTGAAAAGAAGCCATGAAGTGACATCGGGCAACGCCGCATCAGCTGGGAGTTGCGGATTCACAAGCTATTATTATGACGCGCGGCAACGGGCGAGTTTTTTATTCTTTCTGATATTGTTTGTGTTTTTTTGGCTCTGTTGCCACTATACTGATATTGAAAAATGTTTGGGATAACAAGAACAACTTACCTAATTATTAAATAAGAGTAATATTGCGTTGAGAAGCTAGCCATTCATCGATTATTCGAACACTACAAAAAATTTAAATGTATCCCTATAAAATGATACCTACTCATGAGTTCATGGAAGACAATTTTGAAAGGAGAATGTATTTTGTGAACAAATGATGGCAATGTTAGATAACAATGTGATTCAATTAGAACATGTTTTGTTTTCTGATGAATGGTTTTCTGATGAATGCACCTTTACACTTCACGGTCATACTAATCGTCAGAATTGCCGCTATTGGTCTAGGGAAAATCCTCACTGGATTAGAGAAAAACATACGCAATATCCTGAAAAGGTTAATATACATAATAAAACATATCCAAAAAATACAAATATAACCCTGTTCATAGGATTAATTTAATATAAAAAAGTGATAGGAAACAAAGTAACACAGTATTTAAAATTCGTAAATAATTTCATACTACCTATGTTACCAGGTGGTTACGTACACCGACCATTGTGATGGTACGAAATGACAAGAATGAATCCTTGGATATAGGGACATATTTTTTGTGCCTCACCATCTTAAAATAAAAAGGCGAAAAGGTCAACTTTAATTTTAGATTGTCAGCTATAGGCTGGTAAAGGAACAAATATTTTAGTGTCGCAAAGACACAATCTATGAGAATAATACCTTTAAATTATCAAGTTCAAAAATTGTCGTTGTCGCAATATATTTTATTTAATGGGGGGTTTTATTCAATATTTACTTTATATCTCCCAAAAAGTACTTATTGATTGCGATCGTAAAATTTTATTATGTCACGTTCTATTGCTATTACTTAAATTGCATTCATTTAAAATTAATTCGTGTCAAAAATACTTAATTTACAGGGGTTACAACTTCAGACAGAGAAAAAAACAACATACCTCATATACCGTGCGAGCAAAAATTATTTGCATCAAAGAGGACCTTGCATCTAAGGACGTAATGCTTAGCCGTAGAGCTTAATACCTGTTGGGTCAGTAACTACCTGAATTAACAATCAATCAGTTATTCCGTCATCTTTGACAGTCGTTACAAGTAATTTGATTCATCGCTAATTTTTCCAATTTCTTGAACAATTCACACAATGGGCTTTACGGAACAGCACAAAACATTCATGGTTGAAGCGTATTTTCGAGTAAAATCCGGGTTTGTGCATGGACGATTTTCGCAAACATTTTCCTAACGTTGCTTTTATTGCCGGGGATTTTTATCATTGTCTAAAAAGAACCGTGGCTGTGTTTAGGGAAACAGGTTCTATACAACACAAAAAAGGAGCAGGAAGACCATCTGTAAGAACAGAAGAACTTGTTGCAAACGTTCGTGAAATAATGCAAAATACGCCAACAAATTGTATAAGACGCCTGTCCCAAGAAGTGGGAAGATCTTATGGAACGGTCAGCGGTCATTGAACAGACTTTACCTACGTTTTTTGTAACATAAAAATAGTGGAAAATTGGAAAATTCTGTAATGGTGATATAACCCATTAGAAAAATAATACTTTAAGCAGAAATATCTTAAAAACTAAGCGCTAGCCCCGAAAATCGTTTTTAGATTTCTACACCCCAAAATTAATTATTCCTTCTACAAAATCATCAATTTTAGCGCCGTGTTTGTTTAATAGATAATTTCCTTTCGGTCCACTACTAATATTATACTGCCACACGCTTTTGTGTGCGCGTGGCTCTTCCTCCTTCTTTCCCCAGGAGACTACTTATCTGATGATGGATATTCCCCCCTTTTTCTTACTTATTAGTCAATATGGAACTTTAAAAGAGCAAAACAAACTTAAAGAACAAGTACATTTTGAAGAAAGTCAGTTTAACCCAAAATCCCTTGAAAACCTTAAACATAGATACGGCTCAAAAAAAATTACCAGCCTCTCTCATTATTGCTTCGTCTCTTTCTGATGTCCTGCTACTGCTATCCTGTGAAAGGTCCTGAAGGACACGGAAATAACCGGGCAAGGGCGCGAGAGGATAATAAAGAAGGAGTTTTCGCATGGACTTATAAATATGTTTCCATATACAGTTTACCCTTAAAAACATTACTGCAAAAAATAGTGCAGTTAAATGTATTTTAAGTATGATCAATTGGTCAAATGCCCCTAAGAACAAATAGCAGAAAAACTAAATGAAAAATAGCAGAAAAACTTATTTTTAAAAAAAAGTTACTACCTACTACTTTTGTTTGCATGGGCCATAATTGGGAAGCCCTCGAAACTATTAACTAGAATGCCACTTCTAACGCATACTCGGTTAACGTAATTGAATGGCTTGTTAACAGGCCAGTGTCACTTAAGAAAACACCTTCAACGAGTTGGAATTTACAATGCACCCATTAAATGCAGACTTTGCGGTGAAGAGGACGAAACCGCCTCTAATAATAGCTTCGTTTGTACAGCGCGGCGGTCAGAAACCGTCAGCAAATTAACGATGCATGCGCTCGTGTTTAAAAGCGATCGTACACAACAAATCTCAAACCGCTGGCAGAAAATCCGGCGGTCGCGGAAGCCAAATTGTTGGTTGTGAATCCGTTTCTAACGTGATCGCATAGCAAAAAATTGGGAATTGGTTGACAATTTGCTTGTACAAAGGAAGCTATTATATACAGCCACGAAGCACTTAATCTTCAAAAGATTTAGAATCTTCGGAAACATTTTTCTCAACTACTTCTTGTATGCAACATTTTTTCAGGACTTCTTCGGATAGGATTTCAGCTTTTTCAGGATGTCGATGGCCCTTGCCAAAAAGACACTATTTTGTTCCAGCACCCCGCCCTCCCTACTACTGTCGACAACGTTCCCCATGACAAACTTGGTCGAAAACTATTAGACCTTGTAAAAGGAACAAATATCGTTTTGTTTCCGAAGATTCTAAATCTTCTGCGTGTTACTGCCGCAAAGTCTGCATTCAATGGGTCAATTGTAAATCCTACACATTGAAGGTGGTTTCTTAACAAGACTGGGGTGTACAATAAGCCAGAAGGCTGCAGAGTAAGAAGAAGCCACACATCAGACAGAGCCCCGCAAGGGCCGGGATTTTACGGCCCGACCCGACCCGGTCCGGCAACCAAGACATTGCGGCCCGAAGAAATTATTAACTGAGAACAAAAAACCCGGTAAGCCCGAAAACATTTATAAGGGCAAGATGGCCCGAAACTTTATTGATTAAGTTCCCGACCCGACCCGAACCCGAGAGTCCGGCCGGAACGCGTAGAGGCCCGAGATGAAAACCCGACCCGTGCAGGGCTCTAACAATGAACCCCGCCTTGAACCAACCAACCAACCAACTAGTTTTGTCGTGCGAACGTTTCATCGTTCTGGCAAAAGCGCTTCTGTCCTGACAAATATTGTTTGTATGATTCTCCGAACACCAACTTGTTAAAAGAAATCTTTTTAAATGTTTGCTCTAAAAACTTCCATATAAAAATCATTTTGTGTGTTCATCCATGCAAAAAGTCACTAATAAAATAGGGATTTAAAAAAAGGAAAGTTATAGGGTTATAATGTTCTGTTTGGGAAAGGATATCATTTCCCTGTCATCGAGAAAATTATGGTATTAAAGAAAGTTTGTAAAAAGGGTACGATAAGAACACGTTAAATGTTTTAATATCTTCATAATGGGTCTTGGGGAAAGATTTAGTGAATTTTTATTATAATAAAATTGATTTAAATGTTTTCAATATTAATTTATAGTATTATAGTTTCTTCGGAAACCTTTAGTACCAGTTGTATTTTATATTCCCTCGCCATTTTGTCAACAATTAATTGGCCGACTTGACTCTATAGACCTTTAGATCCGTACAGCTTATCTCGTGCACAAACAAAAGTTAAGATTTATGGATGAAAAAAATTGTTTGTACGCACGACTCGCCGGTGAGATCCCCTAGCGCCCAGCAGGGTTGGGCATGCGCGCAACCCTCTTGTTACCAGGTTTTCTTTCTTCATAGACATCAAAAAATACACTCCAGAAACGACTCGGCGTCATTTTTTGTTGTTACGTTTTCTCTGTGGATTTCTTGTGTTCTTTGCTATTAGGTACTTTCCTTTTACTTCTTTTAAACAGCATAGCAAAATAAAAACATCGCTTAGAATAACTTAAAGCTTAGCTAAGTTATTATAGGTAAGCTTCGCGAACAAATCGTAGAATCGTATGACAAATATAGATGGGCATACTTAACCGCGGCAAGGGAGGAGGAAACTATCCTTGCTGAGCCAAGTGAAATTGTTAAAAGAAACGCTCAACTTAGCTGTTGGCTTAAACAACTAAAAGGAACCTTCAAAAATAGGCAAATAAAAAATGTTTTTTTTAAGGTTGAATTCTCAACGTCATTCAATCTATTGCCAACCTATAACCTATTTCACGTTGATTTTTTGAGTTTATTATTTTAATAACTAACATTTAAAGAAAATCAATATCGTCGGTACTTTATTTAGGTAGTATCTGATATATTACAAAAATATCAATTTATTTCATTGCTAATTTTGGGAGAATTGTATAGTGAAAGAACAATGAGTGACAATGACATAATAATGTTAAAAAAAATCTTATCCGATATTTTTCACTATACAATTCTCCTAAAATAAGTTATGAAATTCCTTAATATTTACTAAATAAGTCAATTATTACCTATAGAATATCAAGTCGATACTGATTATCTTTAAATTTTGTATAAAAGCTAGAAACCATAAATTAATCTACGTGAAATAGGTTATAGGTTGGCAAGCATGTTGATACTCCCACCTTAAGACCGACCAGGGTAGATATACCCTTTCTGGACAATTTTTCGTCGATCAAGACCGAAAAATGGACGTGAGGGACCGGCAAAAGATTTTTCCGGTCCCTGCTTTTTTCATTTTTCCAATCGCTCTTTGATAATACAATCTACCTTGATTTCCTTGATTCCAATTTGTTGGCATATTTTGCATTATTTTACGAACGTTTGCAACAAGTTACAGATTGTCTTCCTGCTCATTTTTTGTGTTGTATAGAATCTGTTTTCCTAAACACAGCCACGGTTCTTTTCAGGCAATGATAAAAATCCCCAGCAATAAAAGCAACGTTAGGAAAATGTTCGTGAAAATCGTCCATGCACAAATCCGGATTGTATTGCCGATCACTATTTACTCTAACACTGTTTCGAAAATACGCTTCAACCATGAATGTTTTGTGCTGTTCCGTAAAGCCCATTGTGTGAATTGTTCAAGAGATTGGAAAAATTAGCTATTAATCAAATTACTTGTAACGACTGTCAAAGATGACGGAATAACTGATTAATTGTTAATTCAGGTAGTTACTGACACCCAACAGGTATTAAGCTCTACGGCTAAGCATTACGTCCTTAAATGCAAGGCCCACTTTGATGCAAATAATTTATGCTCCCACGGTATTTATATTTAGGCATTCTACGTTATTGTTATAGGCCATCAGTCATTCCGAACGTTACGCCAATGTATAGGAGTCGAAATACCACTAAAAAAAATATAAGAGTAAGGAGGAGAAATGTTAATCCAGAAGCAACAACGAGAGAGACAGAAAACATCCAGGGGTGAAGCTTGATGCTAATGCTAAAATTATGTTACTAATTTATACTGCTAATTACCGATAGAGCTTTTGGCGATAGGTTTTGAATTTTTCATTAAATTACAGCCTGTCGTTGATTTTAAGAGGCGTTGGAAAGACGAGGAATTCTTCAACGATAAAGAAATAATGGTAATTTTTATTTTTAAACTGAGGTACAAAATTAATTAAAAGTTGTTTTTTAACGCCGACGCGTCGCGACGTGTTTTGATTATATTTTCTTATTTAGGTCCTTCAGTCTGCGAATTGGTGATTTTATTGAATGGAAGCGATAAAAAAGCTATCAAAATCAAAAGGATTTTTGAAAAAATCAATGGGCCTTTTTAGTAAAAGCGAATTTATTATCTTATTCCGACATCCTGAACCTATTAAAAATACAGGGTTCTGCAATAGTGCGTCAGGCTTCCATAGTTCCTATACCAATAAATTTATGAATTTCATTTATACGCTGACTATAAGTTGGGATGTATTTCAGAAAAATATTTTCGGTTTTTGGTGACATAAGGTTGTATTTTTTTAAATGGGATACCCTGTACTTTTTATATTTTTAGGTTTGTATAAGTGTCCTTTATAATTGTTTATAGTTTTATTGAATTTTAATAAGTAAATTGTTCACAGTCACAGCAAAGAATTTTTGTATTTGCAGTTTATTTAAAATTCCAAACCCTTTTCAAAATACCGTGCGAGCAAAAATTATTTGCATCAAAGAGAGCTTGGATTAAAAAACGTAGGGCTTGGTTTAGACCACAATGATATGGGGACGATATATCTAACCAAATCTAGGTTAAAATGTTGTCAAATTCATATTATGACATGATATGCTAAACTAATAAGTAATAAAATAAGTAGACAAATATAAATTTTATTTTTGTTGTTTACAAAATTAACAAAGTAAGAATATACAGAAATAAAAAGAAAAATGATTACATAAATTGCTTAAATTGGCCACCGCCATGCTCCAAGCATAAATTCACACGTCTCTTCATATTTTCGAAAGTGTTGACCAGCATCTCTGGAGAAATGTTACCACATTCTTGGATAATCCTTTCTTGAAATTGTTCTAAATTTGCAACTGGTGTTTTAAAAATAGTGTTCTTTAAATGAGAAAAAACAAAGTAATTCATAACCGTTAAACAAGGTGATCTAGGTGGGAATTCAATGTCTGATCGAAAACTGATCAATCTGTCGTCGAAAAAAATGCGTAAGTAGTTAATAGTTTCGGCGGCTGTATGGGCGGTTGCACAGTCCTGTTGAAAATATCCAAAACGTAGTTCGTCGTGAAGTAATTGCTCCAAAAATGGATTGAAAATATTGTCTTTATACCGCTGTGCTGTAACAGTAACTGTATCATGGAAAAAAATAGGACCAACAATTCTTCTTCGGGAAACAGCTAACCAGACACCAATTTTTTGAGGGTGCAATGTGGACTACAAAAAAATGGGGATTTTTACTACTCCACATGCGTGTATTCTGAGAATTCACATAACGCAGAGGTGGAACCAGGCTTCATTCGAAAAAAATGTCAGGTCTAATAAATCATTTCTTTCCAATAAATTTTGGGTAAACCATTGAAAGGAATTCCTGCGTCTTTCAAAATCTGCGGCTTGTATTTCTTGGAATACTTGCACTTTATTTCCTTATAAAGTGCAAGTATTCCAAGAAATACTTAGTTAGTTCTTACAGATGGTCTTCCTGCTCCTTTTTTGTGTTGTATAGAACCTGTTTCCCTGAACACAGCCACGGTTCTTTTTAGGCAATGATAAAAATCCCCAGCAAATAAAAGCAACGTTAGGAAAATGTTCGTGAAAATCGTCCATGCGCGAACCCGGATTGTATTACCACTCACCATTTACTCTAACTCCGTTTCGAAAATACGCTTCAACCATGAATGTTTTGTGCTGTTCCGTAAAGCCCATTGTGTGAATTGTTCAAGAAATTGGAAAAATTAGCGATGAATCAAATTACTTGTAACGACTGTCAAAGGTGACGGAATAACTGATTGATTGTTAATTCAGGTAGTTACTGACACCCAACAGGTAATAAGCTCTACGGCTAAGCATTACGTCCTTAGATGCAAGGCCCTCTTTGGCTGCAAAAAAAATTTTCTATCAAAAAATGTCGCTATCCATAATAAAATTTTATAAACAATATTTATTATAATGGTGTTTTTCATTTTTGACCCTCATTCATGTTCGATATCAAAGTTTAAAATTAAAAACTGACTTTTTTAAATAATTCGAGTATTTAATAAGATATAAATTTCAAATTTGGTACATTGCTTCAGCATAAAGAGTATAGGGCAATAAAATAATTTCATTTAACTGGTTTAGTACAACAGGTTTTTATCTGTCTTTACATTATTTTTGGCTAGTCCTTTGCTTTCGATATTGTAACCCATTGCACAGTTTTACTTCAGTATGTCTTGTATCCATGGTAATGCCACAACGGCTGAATTGATTTAGCATTCAAAAATTATGAGATTTAGGGCGGGTTTATCAGTGCATGGCTAAAGTTTCGGCTTCTTAGCTGCCAGTCAACTATATCTGGTTCGACGTTTAGATGACCAGCAGCTAACACTTGACCGATAGCTAAAGTACATAACCGTGCACTGATAAACCAGAACTACGTAAGCCGTGTTGACATCAGTTAAGGCCCTATAGTTTTCAAATTATCTCCAAAACGCATCATTTTATCGAAATTCTATAGAAGTAAAACTAATAAAAAATTAATGATTAGGTACCTGAAAAAATATAGTTTGGAAGTCACTGGCACCCGTACTAAAAAATAGAAGGGGTCAGCAAAACTGGACTCCCCCTATTTTTGATATTTGACAATTGTTTTTTGTTTTGTTTTTCCCAAAAGATGTAACTCTTTATGTTGGAGCAATTTACCAAATTTGAAATTAATATAATATTATTAAATACTCGAATTATTCAAAACAATATAATGTATATGATTGACCTCCTTCTCCCGGACGCCTTGTATAACTATAACAAAATAAATTACGAAAAGGGCAAAACTTTACGTTGCAAAATTACATTTAGAACACAAGTTTAAACGTGTGAAATTAACAGGTGTACAAAATTGACTTTTGATAAGCATAACGAGGTATAATTTACAACCTGGCAAGAAACAAAGAAAACACTTCCCTACTTATGAAACAGATAGGTGGGTAGTTAGTATTGACTGAAATAAAAGCAAAAAATGTAATTGTAAAGTTGTAACGTCCTTTGGTGCTTACTAAATTAATTGAACATTACATTTTGAATATTACTTTCCCATAGATAAAATTACAATCTAAAGTATATTTATTTTCAACTGATAGAGATAGTAAAAGTAAACAGTAACCTAACCACGATGCGATCGTTACAGGACAGCATTCAGTTTTCGCATTTGAATTAACACCTTTTGTGATTATATTGTAGTTTTATTTTGCTATTGCATAACGCAGTGCTTGTTATTGGTAATTGTTAACGTTGATTAATTCTTAGGTTAAACCCGACTTTAACCTGAGGTAGAAATGTAAAAAAAACAGGTAATAAAATAAAATAAATAATGTTTCTTTATTTGTAAGTCTACCCTTGACGAACAATTAAATAATTAAAATAGAATAAATTCAGTTTAGATCACTCTATTACTGCCTTCAATGATACTTCAATCTAATACAGCTTTTACACTTGTCGTATTGTGTCTTGTTTAAACTCCACTGTGTATACTAGTGTACCTATTATAATCGTTGTTTAAATAGTGTTTTATGTGACGTATAAAAACTACATATTATATGGGTCGCATTATATTATACTAAACCTGTAAATTGTGATGCAAACATTGTTTTTAAAATCGTGCAGCCGTAAAAGTATTACAAGGTTTTGAATGCGACCCTGTTTAGATCAAGAGTGCACTTGTATTTGTTGATATTTCCTGCCAGTTGAAAATAAATAGACTATACTTAGAAAGAATATCTTATTAAACTCTTATTACGTAAAATTTGGCATATTAATTTTTTCTGCTATAATTAAATTTCCTTGATGAATTCAATCTCGAAATAATTTTCTATATTCTTCCACTTCTGAATGAAAGCAAATAAAAATTTTACAACTCTCTATTTATCACCAACAATGTCTAGGGTAAGGGCACTGGTTTTGGCCACTTTAGCAAAACATCATCTTTAGAGGCTTGTATTTCGTATTTAATAACTTATTATGACTATACTCTTTGCTTAGTGGGATAGCTATATATTTATAGATTTAAACTCTTTAGTTAGAATGAGAAAGAAACTCAGGGTCACGTGTACCTAACCAAATTTAATGCCGATGTACAAGATTCGCCGGTTTTGGCCAGCTGAGAGTTAGTTTTGGCCATTAAATTATGCAGTTTTGGCCATAGCAAATTATAGGTACGCAGAATTTAGATAAAAATGTTTATTAAAAAATGAGAACAAAACTTAAATCTATTACTAATTTAAGAAACATATAGTAGGTAGGTATTATAAAAAATGAGAACAAAACTTAAATCTATTAGTAATTTAAGAAACATATATAAATATATAAATATATATGAATGCCTGATGTGGCATTCCATATTCTCTCACTGCCTTTAGAGCGTTTTTAAGTTGCTCTTTATTGTATTTATCCATATCCAATACCTAAAAAAAGTGCCTAGGTCAGTGAAACCACGATACAAAATGCAAATGGCCAAAACCGAAATAATTATTTTTAATGAATTGAGTTTTGGCCAGGCTTAAAATTAGCAATAACGTGACATAACCTAGCTTTTTTATGGATTTTTTGTTACTCTTTATTGACTTTAAACATATATTTATAATATAAAATAGTACGTGTCAGTATAACTTAATTATTTAACTCAAAAAACGCTAATACATACAGAAGTACTTAGATAGTGACGACTTGGAGGATGTTTTAGCACTGCCTTACACTTACTTGCTTTTAACTCAAATGTAAACAACTTACTATGATGCAAAATAACGTTACGATACGCTATAAATGGCGCGCTATATATTATGCCGCTGTTGCCATGTTGATTGGTAAAAAGTCTTAATTATTGCGAAAAAGTGTAAAAGTGGCCAAAACCGAGGGGGTGGCCAAAACAGGTGCCTTTACCCTACCTAATTCCAAAGGCGTTTTCTTACTTTAATAAAGAAGTAAGCAATACAAGGCTGTGAGTTCTGAGATTTAAGGAGGAGTGAGTGAAACGGAATACAGACTTGTTCGTTCAAAAAACAAGTGAGATTTTGACTTCCAACTACGGGCAGTCATCGGCCTCAGCATTCTACTACTCGGCTAGTAAATATACAAACCATCTTTATAGCCAAGAAGCAAATAACCAAAATAGTAGTTGATTTTTTGATATCTTGACGTTTTGTCATAATTTGACAAACAGAACTAACCTGAAAATATGACGTCGGTCAACGTCATAAAAATGACCTCAAATAAACAAACCAACGTCAACGTCTTGTCATGATTCGACGAACAAAACTAACCTCAAATTATTTAGTTAAATCCCCGTGCCGCCGACATGGAGTTCACCACTTGACGGGGCTCACCACTCGGAGACACCCTCGCACCTGGATCCGTTCAAGTCGGATATGATGGCCTTCTTGCCAAAAATCAATAAGACTGTTTGATATTTTTTATAAGATTGTGCAAAATATTGTAAGTATATTATACCGTGCGAGCAAAAATTATTTGCATCAAAGAGGGCCTTGCATCTAAGGACGTAATGCTTAGCCGTAGAGCCTGTTGGGTGTCAGTAACACCTGAGTTAACAATCAATCAGTTATTCCGTCATCTTTGACAGTAGTTACAAGTAATTTGATTCATCGCTAATTTTTCCAATTTCTTGAACAATTCACACAAGAATTAACACGGAACAGCACAAAAGATTCATGGTTGAAGCGTATTTTCGAAACAGGGTTAGAGTAAATGGTGAGTGGCAATACAATCCGGGTTTGTGCATGGACGATTTTCACGAACATCTTCCTAACGTTGCTTTCATTGCTGGGGATTTTTATCATTGCCTGAAAAGAACCGTGGCTGTGTTTAGGGAAACAGGTCATATACAACACAAAAAAGAAGCAGGAAGACCATCTGTAAGAACAGAAGAACTTGTTGCAAACGTTCGTGAAATAATGCAAAATACGCCAACAAATTGTATAAGACGCCTGTCCCAAGAAGTGGGAAGATCTTATGGAACATGCAGGACTATTCGTAAGAAGCAGCTAAATTTATTTCCTTATAAAGTGCAAGTATTCCAAGAAATACAAGCCGCAGATTTTGAAAGACGCAGGAATTACTGCAGGAATTTATGCTTGGAGCATGGCGGTGCCCAATTTCAGCAATTTATGTAATTATTTTTCTTTTTCTTTCTGTATATTCTTACTTTCTTAATTTTGTAAACAACAAAAATAAATTTGTATTTGTCTACTTATTTTATTACTCATTAATTTGGCATATCATGTCATAATATGAATTTGACGAAATTTTAACCTAGATTTGGTTAGATATATTGTCCTCATATCATAGTAATCTAAACCAAGCCCTACGTTTTTTAATCCAAGCCCTCTTTGATGCACGGTATGATGAATCATATTATACCGCATGTTCCATTTAAAAAAAGGTATGTTTCATATGCCCTGATTATTTGGGTCATCCTGTATAATTCAAAATAATTTCATATTGTTGACCTAACGCCTTTCTATAATTCTGTTTTTGAAAAATACTAAAAAGTTTAGTAGTTTATATGATATGGAATACTGGGTTGATAGGGGGCCATCCTGTACAGCAAATCCAAACTTTACCCGGTTTTGACCAGGGTCAAACCTAATTGATATACGAAATTTCGTCATTCCCCGTCAAGTAGTTTTTAAACTTTCGAACCAGCCAACCGACAGAATGACGGAAATTGGAGACATTGTTATTTTCCGATGGGGGAAAGTAAAAATTATATTTTCTTAATCTTTTTGCAGGTCTTGTTTTAATAACATTATTACAAAGTAACAAGGAAAGACAGAAAATCAATATTTATTTATTAATCGTCCCCTATCTCTTTTTCTGGGTTAAGGCTAATTATGTACCTAACAATGAAATATTTTCCACCCTTTAACTTTTTAGTCAGTGTCCTTAAGAATATTTATTTTCAATTTTTTTTCCCCATTTAAGGGTTTTAGCTTAAAAACTCGAAAAACAACACGATGGATGTCTCTCTCAGCCTTTTTTCTCAAATCTTACTTAGGAATTTCAGGTAGGCTTATATTTTCTAATCAAATGAACGTCTGCATTCATTTTAGCGACTATTTCACTATACCGGGTGTCAACGAGATTATTGTACATAGCACCACAGTGTTATGTTAAGAGATATTTTAATCAAATTTGGGTTACTATAATGTTTGAAAGGGATCTTTATTTTTACCTAGAAACCAACTGAATTTCACTTCCGGTTTAACCGGAACTACGCCCTTTATGTTTTTTTTAAATGACAACCTGTATATTATATTGCACAGTCAAATTCTCCCCAAAATTCCCTTTTCAACGACATACAACAAGTTGACATTTACTTTCAAAATGGCGGCGTAGGACTCATTTTACCAAAAATAAAATGGTGTCTATAAAACAACGTATGCAATTGATACGGGAAAAATAGTGATAAAATCTTTTAAATTGGTCCCTTTTGTAATTCTTTAAGCACTGACATTTACATTTTCTTCTTTTGTTTTTAAAGGAAGGAATTTTTTTATTGTTTAAAAAAATCTTAACTTTAACCCTATTTTACAGAGTTTTTTTAAATGTTATCATATACTTTTTATTATTTAGTATGAAAGTCTAAAGTATCCTTAAGCACCTAGAGATATTTTCAAAATCAGAATGCGTTTTGCTTCAGTTTTAAACAAGAAAAAAAAAACGTGCATTTTTCAATAAAAACTGAATAACTTATTTATTTATTTATTTATTTATTATATAAATGTAAATGTCAGTGCTTAAAGAATTACAAAAGGGACCAATTTAAAAGATTTTATCACTATTTTTCCCGTATCAATTGCATACGTTGTTTTATAGACACCATTTTGTTTTTGGTAAAATGAGTCCTACCCTACATTTTGAAAGTAAATGTCAACTTGTTGTATGTCGTTGAAAAGAGAATTTTGAGGAGAATTTGACTGTGCAATATAATATACAGGTTGTCATTTAAAAAAAACATAAATGGCGTAGTTCCGGTTAAACCGGAAGTGAAATTCAGTTGGTTTCTAGGTAAAAATAAAGATCCCTTTCAAAAATTACAGTAACCCAAATTTGATTAAAATATCTCTTAACATAACACTGTGGTGCTATGTACAATAATCTGGTTGACACCCGGTAGAGTGTTTTATACTGGCAAAATATCATAGCAACGCCCTGCTTTCTAGTGGAAAAACTCTTAATTATATACACCTGGACAAAATCAACAAGATGGTTTTTCAGCGGAATAATTTTGATAGATGTCAGGTAAAAACTTTTTTTAGTCTGACAAATGTCATCCTGGTTTGAAAAAGACAAAATAAGCAATTTAAACGAAAATGCAAGATTTGGGTGCCAATCAGTCCAAGAAATAAAAAAATCTATGGCTGAAAATATTCCACTTAACACACAGAAATTCAAGAACTCAATTTGGGCACAGTTCTCAGAGTTTCTAATGGTAAGAAATTATAAACTGGAAAAATGTACTACTGTGATGGAACTGGCGAAAATCCTCGAAGATTACGCCTTTAATATGAAGAAGGGTAATGGCGAAGACTATAAAGAATCTTCTGTAAAGGCTATATGGAAATGTAGGTATTTTACGGAATATGAAATAAAGATTGGCCCTTTTACATTTCGAATGGCAAGAGTCGCAAAGAGAAAGCAGCTCCAAAGTTGTCAGGAGACTGACATATCAACGGTAATTGGACACATTTTAATGCTTTTTTCCGTCGACCGTGTATTTACAACCTTAATTAATGTATAAAAAATCATACATTAATGGCCCCCATTAATGCATGATTTTTTTTTATTAATAAACGATTTTAGGCAACCAAACATACTACAAAGCACGCACTGCCGCGTACATAATGGCGTTGCCATAGTTTCTGTCGATGTCAATAAGTTTGAAATTCAAAAATTTGTTATAATATAAATGTAGTTTGGTTCTAAATTAAAAAAAAATATAATCTATTAACAAGACAATCGACGGAAAAATATTGTAGCTAACGCGTATATTAAATAGCGAATAATACACTAGTTTGTTAAATTACTATTGTATCATATATATTACATATTTTTGATCATATTTATTTAATAAGTTTTTTAACATATTAATCTAATAATAGTTATTTATTCATAATAATTAAACATTTACTAGTTTTTTAAATGTTCTTGCTAATATCTGAACACAGCCATAACGAAAGGACATAACACATTTATCATTAAACACATATTTGTGAAATATAAATTAAACAAACAATCAAATCTTATCTCTCTTTCGGAGTTAAAGCCAACTGCCTGCACCGAATAATAAAATCGTCTTCCATTGCATCCATTAACTTACCATCTTTTTCTCTGTTATCACATGCTTCAGTTGCCATTTTCACTATATTCTCACTAACTATTTTTCCGTGTCCTTTACTACAAGCGTGTTTTAAAAAATTGTTGTTCTTCAGTTCTTCCGCAGAAAAGGTAGATGTAACATCCACTCGAATCACTTGTTCAGTGACCGGACTAGCTGGTTTGGAAAATGAAAATCTGATGGTCTTCTTGAGCTTATTTCTTTTATTTTTAGCTTTATCCTCATCGTCGTTTTTCCTGTTTCTAGTCTTATTTTCTTTAATTCTTTCATTGTTACCATCTCTGGCCCTCTGAGACTTTAACATTAATTCCTCTATTTCCGAAGAAACTTCATAATCATCAAAATTCAGACTTAAATTTTCGTTCTGATCGCCATTTCCTACTTCTAAATTGTTTACTTGCTTCTGATCTTCAAGAATATCACTGAGGTCATAAGAGAAATCATATTCATCGTCTAGAATATTTTTTCTTGGAGTATGGATTTTGGTTTTTGCCGATTTCAGTCTTGGTGTCTTCTTTGACCATTTTTCTGTTGAAGCTCCTGTGTTGAAGGAAATGTTCTCGGGAAACATTATTGTGGTTATGGTAAGGTTTGGTTCTATGTGTTCTGTGGGTGTAGGGGGCTTTCTAATTCTGGCCAGTTTATATGAATAACTAAAAAATAATACACTGTGATAAAATTTATAAATCTAAGATAACAAGCAAAAAGAGCATTTATTATTCAAAAGAGTGTATTGCCATTACACATACAGTGTTGTGATGAACCTGCCTTTTGTACAAAGTACCGCTTATTTTGCAGCCACTTTCATTTTCTTAATGAAACATTTTCAGATGCTGCTATCAATTCGGGACAACATTATGTCCTATACATGTCTTTAACTGTTTTCGAAATATCAACATTTCAACTTTAAAAAAAAAATAACTTATCCACATCGTCATATAAAATGTTTCCAATTTTGAAAGTATTAATCAACCAGAAAACGTCAAATAACTGTCATTATATTGTTAATTGAATATTAATTTTTTTCTGCTGATGATGAATCTATGATTACTATTGAGTACCTACTGAAACAATCAAACAAATCAACAGGTGCCAATAGCTTTTAGGTACAGGGTCTTCCAACGAGAACTGAACAGGGGCTCATTTTTGAGCTTCCTTGTATTTAAAGAAAAATCCAAAATAGCCAATCGATGTACTTTTTCCTGCAGAATTCAAAAATGAAACAAAAAAATTATTTGAACCAGAAACAAAAGAGTTACGATATGGATAAGGTGTTTTTTAAATGGAACATAGCTTTTTTTATACGATTTTTGGAACGAGTGATTTTTTTTTGTCCGTTCTGATTAAAATATTTAATATTGTGACAGCTATTTTTATTAAATTTTAATGTTTTATCCAGTATAATTTAACTTTAACCTGTTTGAAACATACACTAGGTAATAAAGGTATAATCACCTTTGAATCCTTCAAAGTCATTTCGGCAATATTATAGTAAATTTGTCAAATTTTTTGACTTTGAAGGATTCAAAGGTGATTATACCTTTATTACCTAGTGTATGTTTCAAACAGGTTAAAGTTAAATTATACTGGATAAAACATTAAAATTTAATAAAAATAGCTGTAACAATATTAAATATTTTAATCAGAACGGACAAAAAAAAATCACTCGTTCCAAAAATCGTATAGAAAAAGCTATGTTCCATTTAAAAAACACCTTATCCATAGCGTAACTCTTTTGTTTCTGGTTCAAATACATTTTTGGTTTCATTTTTGAATTCTGCAGGAAAAAGTACATCGATTTTCTATTTTGGATTTTTCTTTAAATACAAGGAAGCTCAAAAATGAGCCCCTGTTCAGTCCTCGTTGGAAGACTCTGTACAGCTTGAAGGCACATTTATGTGTTTGTTTATTTAAGAAGGACCGAACCCAAAACAACTACTCCCCTGGCAGAGTTGTATGGTAATTCTTCTGTCCTTACATTCCAAAGGTTGCTATTAAGCTGTTTCGACTTTCTTGGTAGCGTTACTAGGTATAATATGAAGCACCACATCATCGCTTCTTCTTCCTCCAGCTAGGTAGTGAATAGCTGCCAGGGAAAGGGGTTGTTTGGGAATTTCGTACGTTTGGACTGACTAATAGGCTAAACAAAATATGTTTCAAAAAAAAATGTTGTACTGTTTACGTATATGTTTGTAAGGGCGTGCGTCACAAATTAAATCATTGAGATATTCAAGTGTTTAAATGTATCTCCTACCCCTGGAATCCAGTAGTAACCCAGAATGTGTTTTCATCCGATTTTAAACACTTATTTCCAAAACTTCCTTTCAGCTGGTGATCTTTTCTACTGCCCAGTTTTATTTTAGTACACTTCATGGTTTATTTTAGCTGTTCTTATTTCCACCTAAAAAATAAAGATTAATTTATACAGTGACCGGCAAAGAGTTCGCAACATATGGAAAACATTTTTATTAGCGAAATATTGAAAAATCTTTTTTGGGGATTGGATGTGCATGTCCAATAACCTTAAAATCGATTTTGACATACGTCACGTGACCAATGGTATTATTCCAAGAATAAAAAGTGTTTAGAATTTCATTAGAACCTTAAATACAATGTTTGGGATATCTACTTGAAAAAACATAAAATCGAATATTTTTGTAAATATTTTTTTACCGAATTAAAAATTTCCATATTTTTCATTTCTTAAAGCTTCATTAAAGTAAAACTGACATCTGGTGACCACAACTGGAAATATTCGTTTGTTTTTCTGACAATTTGGAGTAATACTTCAAAAAATTCGTTTACACTTGGATACCAGCTGTTGCAATAGTCTATTTCTAATAACCTTATCGATATTTTTTATATCGAAATATTCTATTATGTTAAGAAATACTTAAGGTTGAATTATCAACGTCATTCAATCTATTGCCAACCTATAACCTATTTCGCGTTGATTTTTTGAGTTTATTATTTTAATAACTAACATTTAAAGAAAATCAATATCGTCGGTACATTATTTAGGTAGCATCTGATATATTACAAAAATATCAATTTATTTCATTGCTAATTTTGGGAGAATTGTATAGTGAAAGAACAATGAGTGACATTGACATAATAATGTTAAAAAAAATCTTACCCGATATTTTTCACTATACAATTCTCCTAAAATAAGTTATGAAATTCCTTGATATTTATTAAATATGTCAATTATTACCTATAGAATATCAAGTCGACACTGATTTTCTTTAAATTTTGTATTAAAGCTAGAAAACATAAATAACTCTACGCGAAATAGGTTATAGGTTGGCAAGCATGTTGATACTCCCACCTTAAATTCATTAATCCAAAGCAAATTTTATTTATAACCGTAAAAAATAATTTTGAATTTCGCAGAAATCTTTAAAAAAATCTAAAAATTAATAAAAATTAAATTATTTTATTGAGGCAAATAAACAACAATTTATACATATTATACCAAACAAAAGAATGACAAAGTAGGCGTTGAAATTAAAACAAGACACTTCTAATAGGAATTATTGTAATTATCCCCACAAATTAAAATAAGTTCTATTTTTTCTGTGAGAGATAATGATTGGGGCATTTTAAATACAAAACTTAAGTAGAAACAGTTAATAAAATACTTCACCAAGCAAAAATACCATAAAGTTGTCAAAATAATAATACATTTATGTAGAACAAAATGGCAGATTCCTATTAGAAGTGTCTTGTTTTAATTTCAACGCCTACTTTGTCATTTTTTTGTTTGGTATAATATGTATAAATTGTTGTTTATTTGGCTCAATAAAATAATTTAAATTTTTATTAATTTTTAGATTTTTTTAAAGATTTCTGCGAAATTCAAAATTATTTTTTACGGTTATAAATAAAATTTGCTTTGGATTAATGAATTTAAGTATTTCTTAACGTAATAAAATATTTCGATATAAAAAATATCGATAAGGTTATTAGAAATAGACTATTGCAATAGCTGGTATCCAAATGTAAACGAATTTTTTGAATTATTGCTCCAAATTGTTAGAAAAATAAAAGAATATTTCTAGTTGTGGTCACCAGATGTCAGTTTTACTCTAATGAAGCTTTAAGAAAGGAAAAATATGGAAATTTTGAATTCGGTAAAAAAATATTTACAAAAATATTCGATTTTATGTTTTTTAAAGTAGATATCCCAAACATTGTAGTTAAAGTTCTAATGGAATTCTAAACACTTTTTATTCTTGGAATTTTTTCGATATCTCATCAACTTATCTGATTTATGATGATTTCATATTGGTTTTTTCAACTTTCCCGCCATACCATTGGTCACGTGACGTATGTCAAAATCGATTTTAAGGTTATGGGACATGCACATCTAATCCCCCAAAAAAGATTTTCAATATTCCGCTAATAAAATTTTTTCCCATATGTTGCGAACTCTTTGCCGGTCACTGTATATATTTATGTATAGTAAATTAATATATGTATAGTAAAAATCCATTTACGTAACACCATGTGACAACAATGCGTTTCGGATTTATCCTTAATCAGTATCAAACACGAGTTTGTCATAACATTAAATATCCACGAAATTATAAACGATTTTTCAAAAAAAACTCTCGACTATCTGGTCGTTTTGTATAATAAGTGACATAATGTTTGTGCAGACTTGTTGAGTGTTCATGTGTTTTACTGTTTTCTGTCTTTTCGATTCTATGAGGCTCGATGCTACCCCCGTTACTACCATACATGGTAAGCAACATTATAAGTGGTGTTTTAAAATTTTGATTTTGTATCATGTTTGCTGGAATGGTACATATTATAATGATTTAATAACTACCAATGTTATGTCTACCAGTCTACCTAGGATTATAAAATAAATTCGAATTGTTTGCTGTTTTAATAGTAGGTACTTAACACATAATGTGGGCTTAAGCCTAATTAAATTATTACACGATTAACGAATTAAAAAATTCATTAACCTGAACCTAATAGTAATGAAAATAAGAATTATCATTTTCCATTCGTTATAGAGAGGGGGCATAAAAAGGTCTGCGGGGGGGGCCTACTCAGTTTTTGTTACGCCACTGCTTGCTACGGGCCTGTCCTATAGAGGTTTCAAACGTAAAAATTAGCACTGCACTGTTTAGTTCAATTTTGTTTAAATAGAAAATGGCAAATGTTACAGTTTCTGTATAAAATAAACACCTGCACCTAACACTCCATTGTACCATTTGTAATATATTTTGTGGAAATAGGACGTAAAGCTATTCTTTAAAATATTGAATGCCGTCAATAATGGGTAGAGGGATGGGGGTGGGAAACAAATAATTCATGTGTGCGATTTATGTATTGTGGAATTTAACATAAGAACATGCCATACAGGGGTGTGGGAAAATGCGCACCATGGTTTGTACTTAATATAATTTATAATAATGTTTGTATGTAGTTATAAGCTGGACAGTTTTGCAATGTTATAAAAACGTAGTGGCGGCTTCAGAGAGCCCCATCCACAAAGCTGCTCCCCTTCCAAAGAGGGAGGCTGCGTTTAAACTAAAAGCCACAAAAGCCAGAACCTGATTAATTAATATGGACCTTTAACGAAACATATTATCAGGAAAATAACTCTCTCTTCTAACTTTTCATTTCTTTTTGTCTATTATTGTGGCCGCTTTGCCGTTTTGTATAGAATATTATTTATAGAACTGCAATAAATTTTATAAAATATAAGTTGCATGCCAACAGGAAATGTGTAGGTATACTTTTGCAGTTTACGAATAAAATAAGTTTGTATTATATATTTTCTATAAAAAGGTAATATCATAAAAATGCTATTTCTGTAAAATGTGGTTTCAATTATTGTTTCTATAAATACTTAAACCGTAATGGCTTTTTTTTAAAACCGACCAGAAAATTTACACTTTCTGGACAATTTTTCGTCTAGAAAATAACGTTTTTCCGATCGCAAGACCGGAAAAGTGACATTAGACATTAGAGACCGGAAAAATCTTTTCCGGACTCTAATGTCACTTTTCCGGTCTCTAATGTCACTGTCACCCTGTTTTTTGTTTTTCCAATCGCTCTTTGATAATACAAGATACCTTGATTTCGTTATTATGACAACAACATTTCGATGTATTGTCGAGTGACAGTTCGTTGATTTTTAATTTTGTTCTTTATGTCAAACTTGTTTCGCGTAGATTATAAAATATATCGAAGTGTCGGTCTTAAAAAAAATATTGTACGTCACGCAACCGAAAATTAGTGTTTTCCAGGTCTCTCCAAGCTTCCAGGACTCGCCTATGGCTCGCCTTGGAAATGCTTGTCTCGACCTGAAAAACACTACTTTCCGGTCTTGTAACGTAAATTACTATTTTTTAAAACCGACCAGAAAATATACACTTTCTGGACAATTTTTCGTCTAGAAAATAACCTTTTTCCGATCGCAAGACCGGAAAAGATTTTTCCGGTTCCTGTTTTTTGTTTTTCCAATCGCTCTTTGATAATACAAGATACCTTGATTTCGTTATTATGACAACAACATTTCGATGTATTGTCGAGTGACAGTTCGTTGATTTTTAATTTTGTTCTTTATGTCAAACTTGTTTCGCGTAGATTATAAAATATATCGAAGTGTCGGTCTTAAAAAAAATATTGTACGTCACGCAACCGAAAATTAGTGTTTTCCAGGTCTCTCCAAGCTTCCAGGACTCGCCTATGGCTCGCCTTGGAAATGCTTGTCTCGACCTGGAAAACACTAATTTTCGGTTGCGTGACGTACAATATTTTTTTTAAGACCGACCAGAAAATATACACTTTCTGGACAATTTTTCGTCTAGAAAATAACCTTTTTCCGATCGCAAGACCGGAAAAGATTTTTCCGGTTCCTGTTTTTTGTTTATCCAATCGCTCTTTGATAAAACAAGCTACTTTGATTTCGTTACTATGACAACAACATTTCGATGTATTGTCGAGTGACAGTTCGTTAATTTTTAATTTGTTGTTGATGTCAAACTTGTCTCGCGAGTTCGCAAATTTGAAAATATGAATTCAGATTTTGAATTATCCGACACGGAAAATGAGATTTTAGACGAAATTTTTGGAAGCAGCAAGGAAAGCGACTTACGATATATTGCCAGTAAAATCAAAAGCCCGTTACGGGAAGTCATACGACGCATTTAAAAATAATATAAAATAATTTAATGTAAGTATATCGAAGTGTCGGTCTTAAAAAAAATATTGTACGTCATGCAACAGAAAATTAGTGTTTTGCAGGTCTCTTCAAGCTTCCAGGACTCGCCTACGGCTCGCCCTGGAAATGCTTGTCTCTGCCTGACAAACACTACTTTCCGGTCTTGTAACGTAAATTACTATTTCACTACATTTTTATTTTGGTTATCATTGTATTTATTTACAAATATAGTATACCTACAACAGAAACTGAGCCCAATATAGCATCCACGTTGTAGTATTAGCTAGTGGGATTTTTTTTTTTTTTTATTTATTTTACGTCGGCCTTTTTCCGCAACGAGGCCAATCACCGACGCCAGGGAATTTGTCACACACTATCTGGTAATTTTGCCGAATCCCTCTTTGTTGAGGGTAGGGTTCTTGAACGTGCCAACATCCATGACACGGGGCCCACAGTTTAACGTCTCTTCCGAAAGACGGCGCACCTCTTAAACCAAATTCCAAATTTAACATCGACGTTGCCGGCACTGGGAATGGAACCCGGGCCTACGATCTGTGAGGCCGCTGCGCTGACCATAGACCACAAAGCCGATTAGCTAGTGGGAATTAATAATATGTATTTAAATTAAGTAAGTAGGTACATACATTTATGTTAACATAAAAATTGTAAAAGATCACAGCGGTACATATTTTTTAAATCTAATTATAGATGTATTGAACATTTTCATTACTAAAAACAGCCTATTACAGGCACGAGTCTTTTTACAGAGAGGAAAATTCTTTCCAGAATTAGTATTTCTAAGTGGAATATTAAAAGTATTTTGAAGCTAATCGGTACATTAAAGTTTAGATACCTTTGATCTAAGTGTTGGTGAATCATAATTAGAACAAAAACCATCCGTCTTTCAGTAAGTGTCATTATTGAATATTTTTCATAATAGGTTTATAATTGCTATTGACTATAGCTATGTCTATCTTACGTGATAAGCAGTGGCGTAACTAGGGGGGACCAGTGGGGGCCCGCCCCCCCCAGAGGTCTGCCTGGCCCCCTCAGAATCCGCGAGAAACAAATTTATTCTGCCAGACCACCCAAATGCGAACGATAAGTCAAACGACAAATTGATTAATTGAATTTTTTTTTAATATTATACTTTTCAGTTAATCTTTAAATTTACTGAAAAAAATATTATGTAGTTTTTTGGAGGAAGGAATCGTGAACCTAAACCTAACCTTATTAAATTATTTGTTTTAATTATCTTAAATTATATGATAAAATTCTGAGTCTGAGTATTTAAAGCTCAATTTAATGAAAGGTAAGATATTTATTTGTATTTTTATCTTTGAGTAGGTATGCCTTTTTTTATATTTTTATTTTTTGCTATTGACACAGAATATATAGCTAGCTTTATATTCTGTGCTATTTACTATGACTAGGAGGTAGGGCATCAGTTAAACTGTTAAGCAATAAAAACTAAAAACAAAATACAAAATACCTACATAAATTAATTATATTTATTAATCAATTATATTTTTAGTCAATACCCTATACGCGCAACTAAAACTCGGAATCGGAACACCAAGCCAGGTTTGTAAAGTTAGAAATCCAATGCTGTCTGCCAAGACGCTCTCGGGATCTAATCAGAATAAACATGTCCAAATTCAACTCGAAAAATTTCCAAAAAAACTTTTCGTGACAGCTGAAAAATCTAACTGATAAAAAACGAGGTCTTGTGATATTACTGTTGATTATTGACCAAATTTGTTAAAATTTGGGCGTGGTCCAGAAAAATATTTCGCCTGCGGCGCATTTCGCGGGCTCTCCACCTCTACACGAGCCGCCACTTCAAATCACAATAACAGGCCACCCCCAGGTCAGAGGGCTAGTTACGCCAATGGTGATAAGAACAGTAAAAATTTATTTTTAATACTTTTCAGCCTTCGCTGGTACTAACGGTTCCAAACAACTGATGCAAAATTATGTTTACTAAATATTAACGCGTAATACAAGTTTAGAACTGTTTGAAGATTGTTAAAAGTTAAACTTTTTCTTATAATAAATCCTAAAAATCGATTACAGGTTATTGACAAACTGTTCAATGTGAGAGTTAAAAATTAACTTACTGTCCATTATAACACCTAAATCAAGTATTTCACTAACAGATTTAATATCACTATTATTAATAATATAACGAAAATGATGTAAATTTTTGTTTCTGGTAAACGATGCACACTTGCCTACATTGGAACTTCTAGTTCTGTCTGCATCCCAAATGTAATAATAAATAAATAAATAAATAAGAAATAAACTCTGGCTTTGACAGAATCGTACCAAGGCATTAAGATCGTCCTGCAGCCCATTATAATCCCCCGACACCCTGATTACGCGAAAAAATTTTAGGTCATCTGCTTACCTACATAAAAAAATTAGAAAATTTAAAGCATTGTTGAATATTATTAATGTATATTATAAAAAACAAGGGACTGAGGTGACTGCCCTGAGGCACATACTCCTTAGAGTAAAAACAACCAATGGAAACCATCTGTCGTCTATCACTGAGATAGGACCAAATCCATTTCAGTAAGCCCCCGTGCACACTGACATCAGCAAGACGCTCAGTCAGTATGGAATGACAAATTTTGTCAAACGCCTTACTGAAGTCCGTGTGCACAACATCGACCTGCTTTCGATTATACATGTTTCTTAAAAAAAAAACGGTAAATTCCACGAGAATATTTTCGATGGACCTACATGTAAAAGCCCGTATTGTTGTTTTAAAATAATATCTTTAACTTGCTCAAATATAATGTCATGAATATTTTTTTCAAAAACTTTTCCGGAAATGCGGGTCTATAGTTTTTACATTATGTTTGTCCAGTGGCGTAGCGCTACTACCGCGAACCCCCGCAGTTGCGGAGGGTCCCGAAAGAGCCTATTGCTATGGCCCCGAAGGGGCCGAAGTCCTGGGCGAGGGGGCCCTAACACAATTTTCGCGATGGGGCCCATAATTTGTCGCTACGCCACCAGTGGCGTAACTAGCCCTCTGACCTGGGGATGGCCTTGTTATTGTGATTTGAAGTGGCGGCTCGTATAGAGGTGGAGAACGCAGGCGAAACGCGCCGCAGGCGAAATTTTTTCTGGACCACGCCCAAATTTTAACAAATTTGGTCAATAATCAACAGTAATATCACAAGACTTCGTCGAGCTGTCACGAAAACTTTTTTTGGAAATTTTTCGAGTTGAATTTGGACATGTTTATTCTGATTAGATCCCGAGAGCGTCTTGGCAGGCAGCATTGGATTTCTAACTTTACAGACCTGGCTTGGAGTTCCGATTCCGAGTTTTAGTTGCGCGTATAGGGTATAGACTAGACTAAAAATATAATTGATGAATAAATATAATTAACTGATGCCCTACCTCCTAGTCATAGTCAATAGCAAAAAATAAAAATATAAAAAAAGGCATACCTACTCAAAGATAAAAATACAAATAAATATCTTACCTTTCATTAAATTGAGCTTTAAATACTCAGACTCAGAATTTTATCATATAATTTAAGATAATTAAAACAAATAATTTAATAAGGTTAGGTTTAGGTTCACGATTCCTTCCTCCAAAAAACTACATAATATTTTTTTCAGTAAATTTAAAGATTAACTGAAAAGTATAATATTAAAAAAAAATTCAATTAATCAATTTGTCGTTTGACTTATCGTTCGCATTTGGGTGGTCTGGCAGAATAAATTTGTTTCTCGCGGATTCTGAGGGGGTACCAGGCAGACCTCTGGGGGGGGCCGGCCCCCCCCCCTGGTCCCTTCTAGTTACGCCACTGTACGCCACTGAGTTTGTCCCTCTCCTTGGGTAAAAGAGTTATATGAGATGTTTTCCACATTGTAGGAAAAATACCCTTTACCAATGAGATGGTATAAATGTGCAAAAGTGGCTTTATAAGAGAAGCACTAAGTACATTTTTTAACAAATATGACAGGAATATGGTGTCATATACTGTTTTTTCTGTAATTACAACTTGTTTATTACTATTAATGTATCTAAATATAAAATATTGGTTGATTACCATGCTGTATTCTCTGTTTTTAGGTAATGTTTTTAACACGCTAGGAAGATTTTTAATATTGGAATATATTTTTAATAAGATCTATTTTAATAAATGTTAAATTCGATTATAGTGAACAAGCCATTATTTGATATTCTTGGCGAAATGGCGAACGAACCAATATTATTTCGTTGACATGATGGTGGGTTCCTAAGATTTCCTTTGTTTGAAACTTTGAATATCATAGTATACAATTTCCTAATAATCTTGCTCCCAAAAAAAGTAGTTTTTGGAGTACTCTGTAGTGACCTTGTATTTTATTATTTGATTTTTAATTAAATCAATTTAATCTTTTAACTTTGTTGCATGTTAATTTCACATAAAACCAAAATGTCGGCGGCATCTTTCATATTATCCATAAAGAACACAAATACAAACCAATAAAACACTCGTAAATTATTTTTTCAACCTTCAAATAACAATTTGCATGACAATATACGAAAAAATTTTTTAAAGCACCTATTTAAGGTCCCATAAAACGTTTGGGGGAATGAAATTTTTAACAAAGAAAAAATTTACTCATAAATTAATACCTAATTAAAGAAATATTGATTGCAATATGGAACTTAAATTTGTGTTGTTGTAATACTTATTTTGTTCATCACAATTTAAAATAAACAAATTTTCACAAATCTCCCGCTCTCCTGGGGGGGGGGGAGGGGCGGTGCGCCGTCTTTAAAATACTTCAAAGGATTACTTTAGAACTTTAGATTAGAAATATGGGAATACTCATTCTTAAACTATGTTTCATATTTAACGCATTTCAGACTATGTGTGAAATTTAAATCTTTGTCTGACACCTTATAAAAACTCTGCAGTACGGCGACGCAGCAGTAAGATATGCGTGCCCAAAGATGTGACCGCCACGACATTGGTCTGAGGCCATGGTTACGTTGTTTCATTCATTTTCGTTTAGGGAAGTCCACAGAAAATGTATCGCGTAAAAACATCGTTGTTTGCGATGCATCAAAAAAAATTTTTTAATGGAATTAGAATTACCAAACAAACCACAAATTCTGATTCTAAGCTCGCATCTTAACTGAAACCAAAGATATAATCAAGATCGAGAGGCAACGGCAATAGTAATTTACGTTACAAGACCGGAAAGTAGTGTTTTTCAGGTCGAGACAAGCATTTCCAGGGCGAGCCATAGGCGAGTCCTGGAAGCTTGGAGAGACCTGGAAAACACTAATTTTCGGTTGCGTGACATACAATATTTTTTTTAAGACCGACACTTTGATATATTTTATAATATACGCGAAACAAGTTTGACATAAAGAACAAAATTAAAAATCAACGAACTGTCACTCGACAATACATCGAAATGTTGTTGTCATAATAACGAAATCAAGGTATCTTTTATTATCAAAGAGCGATTGGAAAAACAAAAAACAGGGTGACAGTGACATTAGAGACCGGAAAAACGTTATTTTCTAGACGAAAAAACCTATAAGGTCATTTGACGGTGGAAAGTTGAAAAAATACGCAAAAAATTCTCTTGTCAAAATTTGACACCTGTCAGTCAGTATGTCAGAAGTATTACAATAACCGATAGTAATGAAACAAACGTGGGATTGTATGTCGTATGGATATTGTCGCTAGGAATAGAGAAAGATTTAAAAAAAATTCTACCCGTCAAAATAAAATTTTGACAATTTTCTTTTTTAATTTTAAAAATTTTTGTCGTTTGTTCGGGTTTGTATGTATGTTTGTTTGTAACTGACTTCTTTAAACCCGATTTTGACCCACTTTAAACGGCCAGATTTAATTTAAATTTTGCAGACTTATCAAGAACCGCTGACAATAGAATAATCTGCTAATTTAGCTCAGTCTACCCAAAAAAATAAAATTTCTTAACCATAACTCAAACTAAAAAATGAAAAATAAATATAGTTTAAAAAACTAAAAAATACGCTTTATAATTAATCAAACTAAAAAGCGGAAAATAAATATAGTTTAAAATAATTCTTGAATTTCTTAATATAGGCAGAAAATAATAATGAACGATAAACATTAGTACCTATTATAGGGAAAAAAAGCGCTTTGTGCTATATTTTTCGTATATCGAGCACCCCACGCTTTTTTCACAATAATACTACTGTTTATTGTTCATTTATTCATTATTTTCTGCCTATACCTATTCAGAAGTTCAAGAATTATTTAAAACTATATTTATTTTTTGCTTTTTAGTTTGATTAATTATATTAAAACGAGTTTTTTAGTTTTTTTAAACTATATTTATTATAATAGGAAAGACTAAGCCCTTGCCCCCACCAGTGTGAGTGATACCAAAACTTTAGCAATAATAGGATTAAAATTGATAAATGCAACTGCACAAATGAAATTAAACAACGACACATTTCATTTTACATCTGCCTATTTTGTGACCAATTGTTCGATAAAAAGAAACACTTTTCTGCTGTAGAGAATTTAAAAACATCAAATACTTAATTTAAAAAATTTAGATGTGTACCCAGCATACGTAAGTGATTTGGTGCCCGTAAAAAATTAACTAAGCTCGTGTGCTTGTTGATGTATAATATGCAAAAATGTGCGTAAAAAACGAAGCAATAATATAATAATTGTACCTTCAACTCGACAAGATATTTCCATTCGAACAGACATTTCGAATACAATTTTAATTCGAACCTAATGGAAATTGACCTCTCAATTTCCGAGTCGAACTACGCCATGCTACTCCATCCATACCCTCTTCAAGTCGCCGACAGCAGTTAAGTGAAGTTTTAAAAACTCCCGATCGCGAACTTACCTGAAAATATAGTCGCGTTGCTGAAAAAGGGTGCGTGCGATAGTTCGGCGCTATGTGTGCAGCATGGATAGACAAATAATTTTATTTTCCATTCATAAACGTACGAGCCAACATCTAACCGTTTATACAGGACATCTTATTATATGACACATATACTTGTAAAATGAAAATTCTGGCACTAAGTCAGTTACTTGACAGACACACAATACCTAAATGCGTTTAAATTTACTCACTATATATTTTTACAATAACCTAACATTCCTAATGTAAAAATTCCAAAATTATAGAGGTGGGTCCTTATTTAGATAACGCGATTTTGGAGCGCTATATTTTGATAACGCTCGACACGATGAAGTTTATACCGCGCGAGCAAAAATTATTTGCATCAAAGAGGGCGTTGCATCTAAGGACGTAAAGCTTTGCCGTAGAGCTTAATACCTGTTGGGTGTCAGTAACTACCTGAATTAACAATCAATCAGTTATTCCGTCATCTTTGACAGTCGTTACAAGTTATTTGATTCATCGCTAATTTTTCCAATTTCTTGAACAATTCAGACAATGGGCTTTACGGAACAGCACAAAACATTGATGGTTGAAGCGTATTTTCGAAGCGGGGTTAGAGTAAATTATAAGTGGCAATACAATCCGGGTTTGAGCATGGACGATTTTCACGAAAATTTTTTTCCTAACGTTGCTTTTATTGCTGGGGATTTTTATCATTGCCTGAAAAGAACCGTGGCTGTGTTTAGGAAACCAGGTTTGATACAGCACCCCAAGCGCGAATTTCGGGGGGGGGGGAGGTAGGGGCTAATTACCCCCCTCCCTGGATCCTAAACCTAACCAAACTTTAGTGCCCTCTTATACTTATAAATATTTTATAATAAAATCCCTGCGTACATGTTGACAATTCTGAAGATTATTACAGAATTTCGACATATATACCGATTATAGATCATATCATAGAAGACACACAGCTTAAATTTGATGAGGATTTTTTCCAACTTTTCACCTCAAAATTCTGGAAAATCTACATACTGTAAGACCCAACGAAGATGACGAGTCGATCAATAATTTGTGCTCTCTTCTTGAGCCATTTGTGGATCCAGAGATGTTGTTTCAACGTTTAAGAGCAGAAACTGACCTGTGGAGATTATCAAATGCAAAGATAAATCAAGATTCGATCGAATTTTTGTTTAGGAAATGTGACGAAAGTAAAGAGATTTTTCCTTTTCTGCTTAAATTATTTATGTTACTTACTAGTGTTGCATCTTGCGATAGGTCATTTTCTGCATTTAAGCGGTTGAAGTCTTGGACCAGAAGCAATATGGCTCAAGAAAGACTGTCTGGTTTGGCTTTGATGCACATTAACCGCGATATTGTCATCGATGTTGAAAGTGTCATTGATCCGTTTGCTGACCTCAAAAATCGTTTAATAGATTTAATTTTATAAATGTGTTTTTACTAAGTATTTGATTAATATTATGTTTATTTTATTCTCTTTATAAGTTCCTGTCAATTTTGTTGTAGGTTGTAGGTTGGTACCTATAGTACCTAATTTAATAAAATAATGTTTTGTTAATGTAATGGTTTGTTTATTTTCAATAATTATTAGAAAATTTGACACTAAAAATATAGGTAGATACTTAAAATGTACTTATGGGTTAACTATAACTATATTAAAAAAAAAATATCCCCCCTAGATTTTGACCCAGATCCTCGCCTGAGCAGACCATCTGTAAGAACAGAAGAACATGTTGCAAACGTTCGTGAAATAATGCAAAATACGCCAACAAATAGTATAAGACGCCTGTCCCAAGAAGTGGGAAGAACATGCAGGACTATTCTTAAGAAGCAGCTAAATTTATTTCCTTATAAAGTGCAAGTATTCCAAGAAATACAAGACGCAGTAATTACTCTCAATGGTTACCCAGAATTTATTGGAAATAAATGATTTATTAGACCTGACATTTTTTTCGGATGAAGCCTGGTTTCACCTCTCCGGTTATGTGAATTCTCAAAATACACGCATGTGGAGTAGTGAAAATCCCCATTTTTTTTTGTAGAGTCCACATTGCACCCTCAAAAAATTGGTGTCTGGTTAGCTGTTTCCCGAAGAAGAATTGTTGGTTCTATTTTTTTCCATGACACAGTTACAGCACAGCCGTATAGAGACAATATTTTGAATCCATTTGTGGAGCAATTACTTGACGACGAACTACGTTTTGGATATTTTCAACCGCCCATACAGCCGCCGAAACTATTAACTACTTACGCAATTTTTTCGACGACAGATTGATCAGTTTTCGATCAGATATTGAATTCCCACCTAGATCACTTTAACGGTTATGGATTGCTTCGTTTTTCCTCATTTAAAGAACACTATTTTTAAAACACCAAAAGTACCTACTTATTTTATTACTCATTAGTTTGGCATATCATGTTATAATATGAATTTGACAAAATTTTAACCTAGATTTGGTTAGATATATCGTCCCCATATCATTGTGATCTAAACCAAGCCCTAGGTTTTTTAATCCAAGCCCTCTCTGATGCAAATAATTTTTGCTCGCACGGTAGTTACCATGCAGTGTCTACCCTTAAATCCTTGTAATAGAAAATAGTCAAAGTAACGTTGTTGTGGAGCGGTATTTTTTTGGACCGTTCGCGATTGCAACGCTCCAGATGTAAAACCGTTTTTTCCACCTCTACAAAATTGTCATATTTTCTGTCATTTTCTTATTTTCATTTGCAGCCGCTCGGAGGAAGACGTTGACACGTTTTGTTCTACACCAGTTTGAAAAATATTGTTTGATCAGAAATGTTCTAATGTTGCAGGAAACAGATACCTGAAAACTCACATGTCAAATTTCAACGATGTATTTTAAAATTTTATTATATTACCGTTACTTTACCATATTGACGTTTAAAAATAATCTTCAAGACTCAACTTTTAAGGTTAGTATCTGAGCTTCTAATGTTAAAGTTCTAAAAGTTCATATGCGTCATCCCACTTCTGATCTAAACGAACAGAGTATATTTTATATATCGGAGCTTATTACCAATCACGCAACCATGACTGCGCTGTTGCTGTCATGTGGGTTCCCTCGATCTAAGCTTGATGTATAAGCGATATGAAAGCCCTGTTGCGTGCCGGCTGACGTCACAAAGATGATGGATGTAGATATTTTAAAAACATGGAAAAGAAAACGATAACTTTTTAATAGTATTGAAAATTGCCCTTTGGTAGTAGAATAAGGATGTAGGTAAAGTTTCCAGTAAGAAACAATTTTCTTATGTAATGTGTAAATATTTATTGAGATCCGATGTTTATTGAGCAAACTTGGAACACGGACAATTGATGGACAATAAATTGGAACTCGTTCTAATTTTTTGACCCAGTTGGGAAATGGTAGCGATTTCTGGTTTTTTTAGTGCCTTCCAATCTATCAAATTTTGCCTTCACCGAAACATAAATAATATTAAATTTAATAGATGATATGGTGTCCGCGAAAATAATTAAAAGAGCCACAATATTCTCTTTTAATTAAATTTTATTAAATATTTCCTTAATGCAAGATTAAAATTTTTAAAATAAGATTATCTTCGTCGTCCAGTTTTCGGAATAGTAAAGGCCGTTTAAAGACGTCTTAAATATCCTAATGCGATATCTTTAAAATGTCATCATGCAATGCAAAATCAAAATTTTAAAACACCACTTATAACGTTGCTTACCATGTATGGTTGTAACGGGGGTAGCAGTGATCGAGCTTCATAGAATCCAAATGACAGAAAACAGTAAAACACATGAACACTCAACAAGTCTGCACAAACATTATGGCACTAAGTACTACACAAGGTATTATACAAAACGACCATAGATCGTCGAGAACTTTTTTTGCAGAATCGTTTATAATTTCGTCGATATTTAATATTTTAACTCGTGTTCGATACTAATTAAGGATAAATCCGAAAGGCGTTGTTATCCCATGGTGTTACGTAAATGGGTTTTTACTATTTTAAGTTTGGAAAAAGATTGTTTCGCTGATGCCACACTAACTGGTAAAATTTGAAATAACATCACTGCACTAGATACATCTGGAAAATTTGAAGAACTTACTAATTTTTTATTAATAAATTATCCGCATCTTCATATACTATTTTTAATTTTGAAATAGTATCTCCAAGTCCCTTTCTGAGGCTTAAAATTTGACTACGAAAGTCAATGGACAAGGCTTTATGGTATATCGTTTGTAAATTCGGGGCTTTCACGTATTATTCTTCTTCACTTAACGAAGTTAAATTCTCAGAATATAAAAAAAATAAAATAAAATATGAAATGAAATACCTACACTGTTTTTAATTTTGAAATACTATCTCCAAGTCCCTTTCTGAGGCTTAAAATTTGACCAGGAAAGTCAATGGACAAGTCTTTATGGTATATCGTTTGTAAATTCCGCGCTTTCACGTATAATTCTTCTTCACTTAACGAAGTTAAATTCTCAGAATATAAAAAAAATAAAATAAAATATGAAATGAAATACCTACACTGTTTTTAATTTTGAAATACTATCTCCAAGTCCCTTTCTGAGGCTTAAAATTTGACTAGGAAAGTCAATGGACAAGTCTTTATGGTATATCGTTTGTAAATTCCGCGCTTTCACGTATAATTCTTCTTCACTTAACGAAGTTAAATTCTCAGAATATAAAAAAATAAACTAAAATATGAAATGAAATACCTACACTGTTTTTAATTTTGAAATACTATCTCCAAGTCCCTTTCTGAGGCTTAAAATTTGACTAGGAAAGTCAATGGACAAGTCTTTATGGTATATCGTTTGTAAATTCCGCGCTTTCACGTATTATTCTTCTTCACTTAACGAAGTTAAATTCTCAGAATATAAAAAAAATAAAATAAAATATGAAATGAAATACCTACACTGTTTTTAATTTTGAAATACTATCTCCAAGTCCCTTTCTGAGGCTTAAAATTTGACTAGGAAAGTCAATGGACAAGTCTTTATGGTATATCGTTTGTAAATTCCGCGCTTTCACGTATAATTCTTCTTCACTTAACGAAGTTAAATTCTCAGAATATAAAAAAATAAAATAAAATATGAAATGAAATACCTACACTGTTTTTAATTTTGAAATACTATCTCCAAGTCCCTTTCTGAGGCTTAAAATTTGACTAGGAAAGTCAATGGACAAGTCTTTATGGTATATCGTTTGTAAATTCCGCGCTTTCACGTATTATTCTTCTTCACTTAACGAAGTTAAATTCTCAGAATATAAAAAAAATAAAATAAAATATGAAATGAAATACCTACACTGTTTTTAATTTTGAAATACTATCTCCAAGTCCCTTTCTGAGGCTTAAAATTTTACTAGGAAAATCAATGGACAAGTCTTTATGGTATATCGTTTGTAAATTCCGCGCTTTCACGTATTATTCTTCTTCACTTAACGAAGTTAAATTCTCAGAATATAAAAAAAATAAAATAAAATATGAAATGAAATACCTACACTGTTTTTAATTTTGAAATACTATCTCCAAGTCCCTTTCTGAGGCTTAAAATTTGACTAGGAAAGTCAATGGACAAGTCTTTATGGTATATCGTTTGTAAATTCCGCGCTTTCACGTATTATTCTTCTTCACTTAACGAAGTTAAATTCTCAGAATATAAAAAAAATAAAATAAAATATGAAATGAAATACCTACACTGTTTTTAATTTTGAAATACTATCTCCAAGTCCCTTTCTGAGGCTTAAAATTTGACTAGGAAAGTCAATGGACAAGTCTTTATGGTATATCGTTTGTAAATTCCGAGCTTTCACGTATTATTCTTCTTCACTTAACGAAGTTAAATTCTCAGAATATAAAAAAAATAAAATAAAATATGAAATGAAATACCTACACTGTTTTTAATTTCGAAATACTATCTCCAAGTCCCTTTCTGAGGCTTAAAATTTGACTAGGAAAGTCAATGGACAAGTCTTTATGGTATATCGTTTGTAAATTCCGCGCTTTCACGTATTATTCTTCTTCACTTAACGAAGTTAAATTCTCAGAATATAAAAAAAATAAAATAAAATATGAAATGAAATACCTACACTGTTTTTAATTTTGAAATACTATCTCCAAGTGCCTTTCTGAGGCTTAAAATTTGACTAGGAAAGTCAATGGACAAGTCTTTATGGTATATCGTTTGTAAATTCCGCGCTTTCGCGTATTATTCTTCTTCACTTAACGAAGTTAAATTCTCAGAATATAAAAAAAATAAAATAAAATATGAAATGAAATACCTACACTGTTTTTAATTTTGAAATACTATCTCCAAGTCCCTTTCTGAGGCTTAAAATTTGACTAGGAAAGTCAATGGACAAGTCTTTATGGTATATCGTTTGTAAATTCCGCGCTTTCACGTATTATTCTTCTTCACTTAACGAAGTTAAATTCTCAGAATATAAAAAAAATAAAATAAAATATGAAATGAAATACCTACACTGTTTTTAATTTTGAAATACTATCTCCAGTCCCTTTCTGAGGCTTAAAATTTGACTAGGAAAGTCAATGGACAAGTCCTTATGGTATATCGTTTGTAAATTCCGCGCTTTCACGTATTATTCTTCTTCACTTAACGAAGTTAAATTCTCAGAATATAAAAAAAATAAAATAAAATATGAAATGAAATACCTACACTGTTTTTAATTTTGAAATACTATCTCCAAGTCCCTTTCTGAGGCTTAAAATTTGACTAGGAAACTCAATGGACAAGTCCTTATGGTATATCGTTTGTAAATTCCGCGCTTTCACGTATTATTCTTCTTCACTTAACGAAGTTAAATTCTCAGAATATAAAAAAAATAAAATAAAATATGAAATGAAATACCTACACTGTTTTTAATTTTGAAATACTATCTCCAAGTCCCTTTCTGAGGCTTAAAATTTGACTAGGAAAGTCAATGGACAAGTCTTTATGGTATATCGTTTGTAAATTCCGCGCTTTCACGTATTATTCTTCTTCACTTAACGAAGTTAAATTCTCAGAATATAAAAAAAATAAAATAAAATATGAAATGAAATACCTACACTGTTTTTAATTTTGAAATACTATCTCCAAGTCCCTTTCTGAGGCTTAAAATTTGACCAGGAAAGTCAATGGATAAGTCTTCATGTTATATCGTTTGTAAATTCCGCGCTTTCACGTATAATTCTACTTCACTTAACGAAGTTAAATTCTCAGGATATAAAAAAAATAAAATAAAATTATGAAATGAAATACCTATGAAAAGAAAAGCTGGCTGCAAATTTTGAAGGGGCCCGTCAGTGTGCCCCGCGCGTTGCGGGGTCTGCAGGGGTGTTTATGACGCCACTGGAACCGTGACTATACTGTACGAGCCGCCGCTGGCTCATATTGTATAACCACATATATTTATTGTAAGCTCGTTTTTGGGCATTTAAAATGCTTTGATATGTGGCAAAATTCCAATAATTAAATTCGCAATTTTCCTGCAGGCCAGAAATAGGTATGCTAATTTGTTTACAAATATATTTATTTTTGTTAATGATTTAATATCTATTATTAATTATCTAATATGTGTTATAAAGGGTAATTTAAGCATCATATTTTCTTTGTTCAATAAATGTTTTTACTTTATCGATAACAATCTAATAAAAAAGCTAGACGATATAATTTAACAAAAAACATGTTTAAAATCGCTGTTAACCGCATTTTTTGCATTTCCAATTAAAAGTTAATAACAACAATTTGTGTTTAACAAAACGCCGACAATTCATAAATTTCGTATAATAATCATGAGATTTCTACAAAAAAAAAATGTAGATAGATGATTCTGCCGATTAGTAAACATAATTCACTTTATTTGGCGGTAATGTCATTGCCATCATATTTATTGCTATTTGTGTGTGTTCTAAGTTCTGAGAGATGTGAGTCAATTTTAAATTTAAATATATATTACAGGGTGGAAAATATTCCGCTAATTTAATAATAATGAGATATCGGTAGTAAAAGGACCTTTCAACCAAGATTCGTCATAAGGACTAATTGTGAAATATTATTTATTATTATTAAAGAGACTAAAATTTTACAGGCAATTAGTACTTACTAGGGGTGTGCAACAAAATCGATTATTCGATTAGACTGATTAGAGATAATTTTTTTATCGATTAATCGAAAAATCGATTATTAATCGAAAAAAAATATGTTTCTGGTATCCACCTAATCGATTAATTAGGCATTCGAAAAAAAAATTACGATGTTTTATTAATCGATCAATAATCGAAAAAAAAACGATTTTTCGATTATTCGAAAATATAGGTATGTTTTTGGATGATTAAAGTTGCTAGTTACTTATTATTGCTGTAAGTCTCTATATAATTATTAGCAACCCTATTACCCTGAAAATCGGTTTAAAAAATATTATAGCATATTATTAAAAGACAATAATCAACGAAATAATTTGAACAAAGTTTCAATCTGTGCGCCTTTCATAAAATTAATATTTTAACGATCTAATATTTGAATAGACTTTTTCATTAATTTTGATTAAATCAATCGATTATATTCGATTAATCGATTATTCTTGATTAATCGATTATTATTTTCGATTAATCAGAAATATTCTATTAATTGATTATTTTCAATTAATCGGTTATTCTCGATTATTTTGGATTAATGGATTATTTTCGATTCTTCGATTATTTTCGATTAATAGGAAATAATCGATTATATCAAAAAATCGAAAATCGATTATCTTTATCGCACAGCCCTAGTACTTAGGTACCACAATGGGCATACATTAACGGCCGCCCCCAGTGAAGGGGGCAGGGGGAGCTGCTCCTAATGTAATAGCATTATTAAATGGCGATATCTCAAAAACCGCTAGTCCCAGGAAGACACTTATTTTATTTATTTATTTATTTATTTATTTAAGCAATATTATAGGTCTTACAGGTTTTACCTTATTTGTAAGACTTACAAAATCAAATATCATAAAGTATATAATATATAGGTTTTTGTATGATTATGTATATGTTATGTTTTGTTCAATCTAAAATATTTTATATATTAAGACTAGAAGTCATATTATTACATCACAATGTTGCAATTTTAAGGAGCAAAGCCTTGGTTACATTAGAATACTGATGGGCATTCATGGCAAAAATGTCCAGTTGGAAGGCAAGACTATTATATTGTTTACACATGTTGTAAACTGGCGATCTTATCATTAAATTGTTAGCTGCTGTCGGCAGATAAAATAGGTCTCTTCATCTTGTATTAGCAGCTGGAATGCGAAATTCAAGGAGAGCAAGTAATTCTAGTACAGTCTATCTTATGGTTGCATAATTTAAATAGGAACTGTAGGCTAAGATATAATCTTCGTTGAGATAGTGATGGAAATTGAAACCTTTGAAGTAATGCTAGATGGTCACTGGTCAGTACCTCGTGGAGGATAGAATCCGTCGTTACAAAGAAAAGATATTTTTAAAAAATTGTCTGTACACCTTTTATGGCCTTATGGCACATATTTATTGTAAAGTGGATTCCATATCAGTGCGCCTGCACCATATTCCAATCTAGAGCGTACATATGAGTAATAGAGGATTTTTATCGACTGAATATTATTAAAGTTTTTACATGTACGAATGAGAAACCCTAGCATTTTTATAGAAGATTCACGGCCATTCATTACATATTGTTTAAAGGACAATTTAATTAACACAATCGAGTTCTATTGATTGGATACTATATTGATAAAGAATTTTATATTTTTTAAGGGTAAAAGTCATGATTTTACATTTGTCAATATTTAAGGATAGTTGATTGTCTATACATCACTGGTTAAGCTGGTCAAGGTCATTTTGCAAACAATCGCAATCGAGAGGGGAACGAATAATCCTGAAAATCTTAAGATCATCTGCAAACAGAAGTACAAGGCTATTGATGAATCTTAAGTTATTAATAAAAAGCGAAAACAGTTATGTTGGATTGCACAAAAGTTTTTTTAACAATAAATCGTCATCATTATATGAATAATATATAACTGAATGATTAGCGGCGTATATGCAATTTTTAAAATTGAAAAAAGTTTTACGCCTCCGCCAACCGCTGGCGGAATTTTAAAATTTGTCTGCACGCCGCTACCTTACTCAGTTACAATATCTTAACGTAGTATAAAACAAAGTCGCTATCGCCCGTCTGTCCCCATATGTGCTTAAATCTTTAAAACTACGCAACGGATTTTGAAGCGTTTTTTTTTAATAGATAGAGTGATTCAAGGGGAAGGTTTTTATGTATAACTAGCGACCCGCCCCGGCTTCGCACGGGTGCAATTTCAGAAAGTGGCATGCCGGGTACTAATATATCGGGTTTGTTCGGATTTGTATTTATACCAGCGGGTTGCAACGCATGCCGGGTACACGCTAGTATTATTATAATACAAACACTTAAAAAATCTTCATTTATAAATAATATAGTTGTGTTTTTAATGAAGTGAAAATGTAAAGATGTGCTTAAAATACATATCGTTTTTTAATTAATTTTTTGAAAAATCGCCTGGACTCGTCAATTTTGTTTTTTTGCACTACATTTTTCCAAAGATTTTTACCGCTCTAAAAAAACTGGCAAGTAGCCACCTACCTACCCACCCACCTACAGAAAAAATTTATCTAAAAAATTCAGATCGATTTTTCCAAAAATTGGGTGATTTAAAAATATTGAATTTATTCTGTATTTTACGTCATCCCTTTATATTTATTTCTTAGATACCTACTGTAAACCATGATATTATATTATTAATTAAATTGTTTGATAGGTATTATAATATGCATAAGAATGTATCGTTTGTTTTGAAAGTTATAACAATTACACTTGAAGTACCACAAGGTTCCATTCTAGGACCAACATTGTTTTTTTACCTTCAATTCTATTTCTAAATCAAAATTACGTGGACGCATTAAACTTTTTGCGACGACAGAACAATTTTATTAGTGTATTATGCTAAACATATTACGGCTCTCGATTTAAATATCAAAAAAGATTTAAAATTTTTATTTGACTGGTAAGAATCTTATTGCTTTTTATTATGTCATTGTTCTTTTACTATACAATTCCTCCAAAACTAGCAATGAAATAAATTGATATTTTTGTAATATGTTAAATATTACCATAATAATGTGCCGACGATATTGATTTTATTTAAATGTTAGTTAATAAAATTATAAACAAAACAACACGAAATAGATTGAATAACGTTGAAAATTACATAAATTTATTTTCAACCAATTAGAACGCTCCTTTTTGTTTCCGTTGCTTATAGTAACGGGAGATTATCGCGATAATTTTGTTAGTTCCTATTAACTTAATGAAATTAATAAGTGATCATTTTTCTGTCAAAAATGAAGTGCTTTATATCTATTGGCAAAAGTCACTCAGAATAAAATCAAAACACATTTTGTTGTTAACTTATAATTTTTATTGATACTAACCAATTTGCTTTACATATCGAACACCGGGGCTAAAAGAGACACATCAAAAATTTAACTAAACCCATCGGAAATATGTTTTTTTAAGTTTCATTTGAAACTATGTACTACTTGTAGACATATAATATCAGATGTTGTGGTTGAAAACGAATTAATGTTTTTAATGTTCCTGAAATTTTAGTAATAAACCTTAGTTACTAACAAGTAAAATCAACTTGTATTGTAAAAATATAGTGCGTCATATTAAACTAAACTCATCGGAAATATGTATGTTTTTTTAAGTTTTATTTGAATTTAAAACTATAATCTATAAAGACATTGGATTTCAGATAACAAATTTGTTATTTAATGTTTCTCACATTTTAGTAATAAAAACGAGTTACTAACGGCTAAAATGAACTTCAATTCTAAAACTCTAAATAGTTACAATTAACTAAAGCCGCCGGAAATATGTTTTTGTAGCATTTTAGCAAAAAAATTACAATAAAAAAAAACTCCAATTTATGAAATTTTCTTACCGAATCTCCCACGCAGCAGAATTAATTCCCGATTTTTTCTTGGTTTCCTTGAAAAAAATTATCGGTAATAATTCTGCTGTTAGGGAGCTTATAAATGAGAATTCCACCTTAACTTAAAACGAATATTTTTTTCAGTGAGCTCCTGATTTTACTAGTGTGTATATGTTTGCCTATTATTATATTATCACCATGTATAAAGTCATACGCATAACAAGCCTAAAAAGTCATGGTCATGGTCATGGGAACGACCTTGACAACTCACAGGAGTCAATCGCACCGGATTTCGTTGCGAAAGAATGTTGCGTACCGGAAATCTTCTTCGATTTTTTGGTTCCGGAAATGCCGATTTTTTTCCAACACTTAATTTCGCTTAGCAGAGCCTACCTTGTTTTTTTCAGTCAGGTGGTCAATTGTTGTCGGCACGAGAACCACGTTAAATTCAATTTTGATGGGTTTAGTTAGGTTTTATTGGTCTATTCTGGGAACGGCATGTGTTTGGTCTGTGACTTTCGGTTAATATCAAACATTAATGGAAACCTTATTACAATAACAAGGCAACATTATTATAAATAGTAGCGGCAGCTTTTGCTAGTCACTTTGACAATACCTACGTCCATAAAATCTGCGAATCTGCCCCACACACGACGACAGAGCAAGATATACTTAGATAGATAGATTTACTTTATCTACAAGCGTGCGGTAAGTAACTACTTACCGCACTGATTTGAGTGCGGTAAGTATCACTTTACCGCACTAGTGCTGTAAGTAATTACATATTATAAAAACAAGTTTTTTTATTATTCAATTGTATTTTTTATTTTTTAAAGAAACTCTATTAAACATTCTATGTATAACAAATACTTACATATTTAAATTTCTAAACTAATCCAAACTTATAAATTAAGAAATGTTAATATTAATTGTAGAATTTGTAACATTTCCAAACGATATTGATGAAGAAAGTGTTTTACTATCCCACGAGACACAAGAATTCAAAGTTACAGATTTACTAAAACAGGAGGTCTCTCTTCATATTCTTCACCATTTATTTGCTTTGCAATTCCTATTTTATTTTGCACCGAATTTTCAATATAGCTCTCCGGAACACTGGAGGACTTCCATCCACCATGTCTTTTTAAACTCATGATATCCCCGCCAGCATCTACTAATAATGTAGCTGACGTCCTTCGATAACAATGTCCCGTATATTCTTTGGGACTGGACAACTTTAAATATGATGCAATTTGAGAAGGTATTTTTCCAAAAGTATTTATACCCAGTGGTTGGGTAGTGCATCTTCCTTTTTTATACGCAATAAATAACCGTGTATGGGCAGTATGATCGGGTCTAAGGGCTCTATACTACTTGAAAATTGAAATATTATTAATTTCTGATGAAAATCCTTCCACGTAGACCACGAACTGTCGATCTACATGTGTCATTATATCCGGGACAGTTACAACAAGGTGAGTTTCAAATTCCTTAATATCTTCAATTATCATCTTACATAACTCCACTCGGCGACATGCCCCAGCGATGCCCACAATGAGTACCACATGAAACAAACAAATAAGTTGTTATTTAAAAGTAGATTTAAAAAAAAATCGCAATTAAGTAGGTACCTTCATTAATAAAAATTTCTCATCTGGTGCCGTAACAAGGAATTTTACAACCTCATTCTTGGAGAATGCCTTTGATTTCTTAGCTTTGTATCCCACAGACTTCCTTTTTAAATATGCCTTCCGTATTTTTGATACAGTCTGAGCATTGAGTAATAACTCCATAAAGAGGATGATTTACTGTCCTTAAATTTATCCACAAAATAGGCAAGCATTCACTTCACTAATTGCTTTAACTTTCTTTGATGAACACCAGTTCATGAAGAGTCCATATTCCTTCTCATATCTATGCCGTGATTTATCCGGCAATAAATTAAGGGTAGCTGCTTTAGCAATGTCCAGAACTTCCTTCGGAATTTCATCATCACTGCTGCTACTGACTTCCATTTAAGGGAAGTAAAACACACTTTCACGAAATTGTTATAAAAGATATCGAGTTAATAATACACTGGATATGGTATTTCCAATTTAAATTTTCGTCTAAAACTAATCCTAAAAATTTTGTCGTTTTTAAATATTGAATATTTTCATTATTAAAGATTAAAGCAAATTAATTTTTTGGAAGCGATGGTACATTTATGAATGAAATAATTTTTCTTTAGCTTCATCGTCGTCGGATTCAATCTGCACAATAATAACACAAAACACCATTTCAAGATGTAGAAACGTCATCATCAGTCATCCAAAACCAAAACTTCGGATTAAAAAAAATTCCCGGAAAACTCTTCTCGCAGCACGTAATAATATTTACTTTCCGCGCTCCTCTTTCCACACAAAAGAAACCGAAAGTGTGACCTATTACGCGCCATCATCAGAAAATAAAGTTCATAAAGTTTTCCTGTCCGTGACCTGCCCCAACAGGGATTCCTTCCACTTTTATCCATATCAATGGCGGGCCCACCCGGGAACAGCAACCGCTCTTAAGAAAGGGAAAGTCGGGATTCGGGAATGGAAAGTCCAAGTGCATCGGGATTTGTGCAGTGGCGTGCACAAAATGCACTTTTAAATTATGGAAATTAACGTCGTAAAATTTTACTCCTGTAATTATAAATAAATAATTTTGGGTGAATGCGGCAGTCATTGATTTGAACTCTGGTAGGTGTGAAAGTGTAGATTATAATAGATATTCGTTGGTAAATATCTACCGCGGTCGGTAACATTTCAAATTCAATTGGTAGTTATTTGAAAAATGAATTGGAAAATATTGACTGACAATGACAATTAAATTGTTATTCTAATTTTCAAAAAAACTCTGAAATAAAAAACAACAGGAGTGGGTACAGGGCCGTCTTTAGCGCCAAGGCAGCTGGGGTGGAGGACAACAATTGGCTTTTCAAAAATACCTGTCAGTAGTTTCGTTCCACGCAATAATCTGGTATCTATAGATGAAACAATAACAAATGAACCTATTGACAAAATCGTATTCCCTTCTGAAGTAAATCAATATACAAAGTTAGGTAAGTATAGCGCCCTTAATAGTAGAATAAGTATAGCGGGAATGAGGGCAGGCAATGAAATGACACAATTGTATTGGTGCTGATAGTTCGGATATGTACAGGTATCCAATGTGTGTTCGAGAAAATGTGTTGTCATACTCTACAGAATGAATATACAGGCTTAAAGATCTTTTTATTGGCCCTTGAAAACGTTTTAATTTAAAACGAAACGTTGGGAGAAATACAATTGTGTCATTTCATTGCCTGCCCTCATTCCCGCTATACTTATTCAAATCAATATACAAATTTCGATCCTCCACCATTGTTTGCCAAACTTACGCTGTTAAAAGTATTAACATGGTGTCGGAAATTTTATCCAAAAACCTTATAAAAAGTCTGCAATATGGCAACGCAGCAGTAAAAGATCCACCTTCAAAGATGTGACCGTCACGACATTGGCCATGATGACGTTGTTTCATTCTTTTCCGTTTAGGAATATCCCCACAGAAGATGAATCGAAACAAGTTTTTAATAGAATTAGAATTACCAAACAAATCACAAATCTAATTATTCTAAGCTCGCAACTTAACTGAAACCAAAGGTAAAAGGTTTAATCAAGATCGAGAGGCCACGCAAAATAATTATTTGACGAGTAAAATTAAGGCCTAATACATAGATTAAAATACATTCAGGAATTGACAAATATCAAATCGCTTCGATCCATCGCATAAACCGATGTATCACATTACAAATTATCGAAGTTAGCGATGCGTCGAAGTGTATCGAACATCCCTATTTCCGCTAGGTGTTCTTTTAACAGCAGTCTGAAATTTTCTTCAGTTTATCGGTTTCGTGTAATAATTGCTTTGTTTTTAGCGTTTTTTATAGAATAATTAAGAGGGTCGCAAAGGTTAAGGATGCCAAAATTAGGAAAATAATAATTCTGCAGTTACTTTTCACACATTATTTATAATTTTATTAGTGTGTGTTACATAATTTTTCCATTTTTCCACTGTTACATTTTCTATGGCTTCATTCCACATACCCGAAACTACGTCATTTGTTACAGGATGCATAGAATGTATTTTTGCATCATAATAGCGCTTACATTCCGACCAAACCATTTCAATAGGATTAAAGTGACAATGATATGGAGAAATGTTGCAATGCTAGTTCTTCCAACCTATTAAAATAAAATAAAAATAATTAAAAAATAAAATAAATAGCGCCTTCTAGATTATTTGTAACGTTTGGGTGGGATATGCTGCTTCACTATTATCCAGATCTGATCCTTTAATGCAAATGGTGAAACCGGAATTTGTCTTTGTTCTAACCATTGAATAAGTAATCTTTTTGCCAACTTGTATTAATTTTTTCAATTAGCCCAGAATGATAGTTGGAGTTATCCATGATAATAAGCGACTGTTCTTTTAAGTTTGATAACAATTTTTCTTCAAACCATTTCTCAAAATTTTTACTATTCATCGAATCATGATAATCATGCATCAGATTTCAGGCCAGACTTGAATAGCAAACTTGCATTATTCACAAATTCATTTTCTGAACCAGCATGTAGAATGTAGAATAATATACCTACCTACCGTACGTCCTTTAAAGATTTTTTTTTAACTATATGAGAGTATCATCTTGCAAACTTCGCCCAAAAGCCCCTTTACTGTATATTTTTCATCCAGAAAAACAGGTTATAAGGGAAATTAAGAGCTATTCTTAAATATTTTCAAAAATTTTACTAGTTTTTGGGCTATATGAAGTTGCTCTATTGAAAATGCCTGTTTGATACAGTACATTTACGCCATTTAAATTTAAATTTTTGAAACAGTCCGCTAAGGAACCAGTGGATATTTCAACACTATCAATGATTTTAAGGTTTATTTGTATAACGTTTTCACTTGCTCTATACATGCTCTATTCATCAATTTCGTGACGTTGTCGACCACGGGATGACAAGATAGCTACATTATTGCGATTCTTAAAATCGACATGCTTCTCTATCCCCTTTGCCTTAATTCGTTGGATTGTTAAACACGAAACTCCCAAAGCACCAGAAACTCTCTAAAATAGATATGTTTTTATTAAAACATTGTCATATATTTTTCATGTTTATTATTTATGTTTTTACAATTCTTGCTTTATTATATCTACTTACCTCTTAAAGTATGTTAAAGGATAAAAGGGTCTTTCCAGCATCACTTTCTCTTTGAAAATAATCAAATAATTTTAAAATTATTGCTTGTTTTTTTTTACAATACCGTGACATTTTTGAAGTAATGTTGATTCAAAATGTCACTGTTGAAAATAACAATAAAACTTTTTGACTGATAAAAATTATACGAAATTCATTATTGACGCAAATTCACTATCTCAGATGATTCACGAATATTAGAAATATAAGCACTAGTCGTGACGTAACGGTCAGCAGTCATTAAACAGACTTTAACAAGATTGTTGTTGAAAACGTTACTGGGTTTTACCACTCACATTTTATTTCGTAAGATTTACTCTTGTCGAAAATTCTAAAACAAACTCCACTTTTGTGGTGACCAATATTAACAATTTTAATAATATTTCTTAGTAACACTGATTAATTTTTTATGTCATTGGCGTACCTAAATCCGTGTCAACTCCTTGTTATCATAGTCTATATCGTCGTATTTTTATTTTCTTTGTCGAATCGCCACTGGGATCCATCAAAATGCTAAGAAGGGCAAAGATCCCGACCCATCCCTTCTGGACCCAACCTGTTACTTGGGTCGCTCACGGGGTCCCTACTTACGTTAAGCTTTCCGCAGAAATTAATGGACGATTAACCCCTATTTTGTTCGCATTCGTTTAAGGAAAAAAGGTTACAGATAAGTTGCTAAAAAGTGTCATTAAGGTGGCGACATAAAAATAAAAAAAAACTTATTTAAAAAATATAGCTCTGTTCACTAAAAAGTTTTAATTTTAAGCCATTTTTATTTGAAAAATAGGTGTCAGCGTGTAAAAACATAAATGAAGTTTTAAAATATAAATTAATTTGTAGAGTCTGGGAATATATGCAAGGGAATATAACATGCATTTTGCATATTAGCAGCAGAATTATCGCCATTATCGGGAATTAATTTTGCTGCGTGGGAGATTCGGTACAAAAATTTCATAAATTGGAGTTTTTCTTATTGTAATTTTTTTATTAAAATGCTACAAAAACATATTTACGGCGGCTTTAGTTAATTGTAACTAATTAGAGTTTTAGAAATGAAGTTCATTTTAGCCGTTAGTAAATCATTTTTTTTACTAAAATGTGAGAAACATTAAATAACAAATTTGTTATCTGAAATCCAACGTCTATATAGTTTTAAATTCAAGTAAAACTTAAAAAAAAATATTTCCGATGAGTTTAGTTTTAGTTTAATATGACGCACTGTATTTTTACAATAGAAGTTGATTTTACTTGTTAGTAACTAAGGTTTATTACTAAAATTTCAGGAACATTAAAAACATTTATTCGTTTTCAACCATAACATCTGATATCGTCGCTCGCATCATGTAGGGGCCTAACTCGGTTTTTGTAGTTTTTCAGTAGAGCGATTTAAAGAAATCAATGTTGCTTATTTTGAATACAGCATTGACAAGAATTTTTTATTTAGGTTTATTTTTTTACAGTTTCCTAGATAAATCAATCTAGAATGATGAGACATAATAATAATTTTTAATGAAGTTTTACGGGTTTTGTAAAAAATAAATAATAATCAAGATAGGCCCCTTTGTAAAAACAACAATAAATTCTGATTTGTACATGAAATCAGATAGGCCCCTGTGATATTAATAAAACATTTTGTTTTCAAAGAAAAGGGAGCGAAATTTTTAAACTTTAAACATCTTTATTTCATAAAAACGTTAAAAAAAAATTCTAAACATATAACTTCAAAAGAATTAAAAACAGCTAGTGTAATATTTAATTATTTATTCTCTAGAGGTATAACAAATTAAAAATGGGATTGGTATTTATTTTATTTTTTACGAATTGTCTTTTATGTGTTAAATAAAATTGCAATAAATAATAAATTAACAAGACCTATCTGCAAAGTACTGCTCATCCTTTAGAAATATTTTATAACGTAAAGGAATATGTTAAGATTCGCCAGTAAGACCCATACAAAAAATATAGCATATGGGCCAATCTTAAGTTTGGTCTTTACGTAGAAGTATTTTTATCGATAATTTAAGATAGGCCTGACTATAATAATCCTATAAAACAAAAACCATGTATTATAGAGATACGCCAGTTTGTGATAACGTTAAGGCAGTCTTCCCTGACTTTATATGTGTATAACTCATTTTTGCCAAAAATCGAGATAGGCCCCTACGTGATGCGAGCGACGATATTACATGTCTACATAGTTTCAAATGAAATTTAAAAAACTTATTTCCGACGAGTTTCGTTGAATATGACGCACTTTATTTTTACAGTAGAAGGTAATTTTACTTGTTAGTAACTAAGGTTTATTACTAAAATTTCAGGAACATTAAAAAGATTAATTAGGTTTCAACCATAACATCTGATATTACGTCTACATAGTTTCAAATGAAACTTAAAAAAATATATTTCCGATGAGTTTAGTTAAATTTTTGATGTGTCTCTTCTAGCCCCGGTGTTCGATATGTTAGGAAAATTGGTTAGTAGTATCAATAAAAATTATAGGTTAGCAACAAAATGTATTTTGATTTTATTCTGAGTGACTTTTGCCAATAGATATTAATATAAAGCACTTCATTTTTGACAGAAAAATTATCACTTATTAATTTCATTAAGTTAATAGGAACTAACAAAATTGTCGCGATAATCTCCCGGTGCTATGAGCAACGTAAACAAAAAGGAACCTTCTAATTGGTTGAAAATAAATTTATGTAATTTTCGAATTTACTACTAAGAGTGTTATGTTAAATAGTTGCTTGTGTGAAATGTCGGTTGAGCAAAATATTAATGACCAAAAAAAAGTAATAATAGTTTGAATTTTGATATATGTTTTATGTTTAAAACAAATGGTCCTCCACAACCCAATTTATTAATTTATTATACAGGGTATTTCATTAAAGGTGGCCAGCGGCCATATCTCGGAAACTACTAGGCATAGAAACTTCGAAAAAAAAAATTATGATTAAAGCGGTCATGAGAAAATTCTGGAAATTACTTTTAAGATCCTCATTTCGCCGCAAGGGGACACAATTGAAATTTTTTTTATTAATTCTAAATTTCTCTGAAAATTCCAATACTAAGGTATAGCTCTGAGTACATCATCGAAAAGCTTAGACAATTCTACATCATTTTGGTTTAAGGCTCATGGGCACACCGACCTTGATAAGAGTGGGGGAAGCTATTGAATGTGTAAACATTAAAATCGCTGTAACTTCTAAACGACTTATCCGATTTTACTAAATTTAAGCTTGTTTGGAAGGGAAAGGTAAGTATCTTCAATCGCCGTATCCAACAGTACCCGGTAGTGTTTAATAAAATTGCTAGATGGCGCAATTTGTAATAATAACAGTTTTTTCGATTTTATCCCGAAAATTTAAATCATACGGTATAACTATGACATCATAATCGAAAAATAGATGAAATTTGCAAAAAAAGATGTGAACACCGCAGTTCGTTATCTTTGTTCGTTTGAGAGTTATTGCCTAAACAATAATTTTTAATACAAATTGCGCCCTCTAGCAATTTTATCAGAAACTATCGTGTACCATTAGATACGACAATTGAAGGTTCTTCCAAACAAGCTTAAATTTAGTAAAATCGGATAAGTCGTTTAGAAGTTATAGCGATTTTAATGTTTACACATTCAATAGCTTCCGCCACTCTTATCAAGGTCGGTACACCAATGAGCCTTAAACTAAAATGATGCAGAATTGTCTAAGCTTTTCGATGATGTAATCAGAGTTATAACTTAATATGGGAATTTTCGGAGAAATTTAGAATTTAAAAAAAAATTTAATTGTGCCCCCTTGCGGCGAAATGAGGAACTTAAAACTAATTTCCAGAATTTTCTCATGACCGCTTTAATGACAATTTTTTTTCCAAGTTTCTATGCCTAGTAGTTTCCGAGATATGGCCGGTGGTCACCCTTAATGAAACACCCTGTATAATTAACACAAACAAGTAATGACAAAAGTAAGGAAGTAGGTATACTAAATTTTTATAATTTTTTATTAGGTAACAAAAGTTTTAATACGCCCAAAAACACCCTACATACGGTGCTTTCGTATTTGCTTAGAATACTAAATGACCCTCCATTTAAAATAACCACGTGCCGCTACTGAGAGGGTATAGGTTCAAATCCCAGTGGAGGCGTGAAACTTTTATAAAATAAGGTTTTTTGTTTGCATGCCGCTAAACATTTTCAGTTATATATTATTATATATATTTTAATTTAGTTTTTGTCTCTTCATTCATAAACTGTATCTACCTACTTAATATTTATTACAAGAAAATTATAGGTTTGGAAAACAATAAATTATAATGTAAATTATCTCTTGACGTGTTTTTTTTTATAGTTACGTAATAAACAAAATCCGAATTATTTAATAATTCCGTCTAGACGAAACCAGTCACTTCATATCAGAGTTTCAAGGTGCATCTATCAAACATTTAAACAGTTATAATTTCCGACACCAAAATACACTTTTTTCCGAACCATTTTCGAGAATTTAACGGCATGCATTTCTCGGAGGTATCGTATTTCTATTTTAATTATTATTATTAATTTTGACCTTTTGCATGGGAAAACATGGCGATCTTGATTAACCTCCAAATTATTTATTTACTTGCGGTGCATGAGATTCCTGCAAAATATCTGTCTGTCCATCTGAGGCAAATGTAAATCTAGACATTTTTTGCATTCGGATTTTTTCTCTCGCGACCTTGGTCTGTTTTTCCTTTGTTTATTGTCTATCCTATGATAAAATAATTATCTACAGGGTGTACATAAGTACTAAAAAACTATACCGTATTTAAAACGGTGTTTTTTATACATATGAATAAGGGTTCGAAAATACCATCCAAGGTGGCAATGGGGATAATTACCCCTACCCCCTTATACCTTTAGATTTTTTTAAATATTGACACAGAAAATACAATCAATCGTTTCTTAAAATCATAACATGGATTACATTTTGTTTTATAATAATTATTCACAAAATGTTATAACATACAGTGTGTCCACGGATAGAGTTTGGAAGAGGAAAAACTTTTTTTTAGTAGGTACAGTTACGTGCCAATAAATCTTGGGCAGCAAATCTGTCAGATTTTGACTTTTTACTAATTCTTGGTAAATTGCTCTTTTACCTTAATTTACATTTAATCATTAGTAATTACCAAGAGGTATCAGAACTTTTTTTTTTATTATTTTGAAATAGTTATTTTCCTAACAAGTGCGCAAAGTGATACTTTTCCGCACGCAAGTACAGTTGGACGAACGACGCGAAGCGGAGTTCGGATAAGTTCTTGCGTGCGGAAAAGCACTTTGCGCACTTGTTAGGAACAACATTTTTCCTACGAGCTTCATATCAGATAACAACAAAAATAAAAATATGATAATTTATTTAATAATTTTTAATTCGACTTTAAAGAAAGAACTATAATATACTTACAACTAAAAATTACATAACAAAAAAAAATAATAGAAAATTAAAAAATTACATAACAATAAAAAAAATAATAGGAAACTTAATTATTTGTTTATAACATTTATATTTATCGTCAGAGCTGCTCATTTTAACAGTGTTTATATATATTCCCTACCAAGGAGATTTTTGAATAGTTTTACTTTTCCGCACCCAGTGCGGATAAAAGTCTTATCCGCACTAGTGCGGAAAAGTGTAACTTTGCACACAAAAATGCGTGCGCAAAGTACTACTTTGCGCACGCTCGTAGGAAAAATTAACAAACTATAAAACTATAACAAATTCAATCGGTACCTTTTTACAATACATCATATTATTATAATTAATCAAATTTTAATATTTTAGCGCGGCTCCCCCTTTGTCCAAGACAGAGTTTATCCTTCTAGGCATTGAAGTTACCAAAGCCCTTGCGAAGTCCCGATTTAACTCATTCCAAGCTTGTGCAATTTTATTTTTTAATTCGTTTAAATTTTGTGGCCTAAAATTCTTCTCACCATTAATTTTTTTGACTAAAACACCCAAACATTTTCCATTACATTTAAATCCGGACTGCGTGAGGGCCATGGTAAAATGATAATTTGTTCCTGATCCATCCATTCCCTTACTTGTCGGGCCGTGTGAATGGGACAATTATTATCTTGCTGATAAATAAAATCCCTTCCTGGAAATCGTTCTAATACAGAAGGTAACATGGTATTTTGTAAAATATTCATGTATACCTCTGTATTAAATCGCCCTTCAATAAAGTGACACACACCAAATCCTTGAGCACTCATCCATGCCCAGACGTTTACAGAAAATCGACCACTATTTCGATCCTTTTGGGTAAATCTTTCATCGAATCGAGTTCTTGGAGGCCTATATACTCTTAGTCTTCCGTTGTAGCAAGACTGAAACACTTTCTCGTCTGTAAATATTACCTTTTCCCAGAAAACTAGAGGTTCCAAGTAATACTGTAACGAAAAACCCGTTGTTCCTTATTTTCGGTAGTTAAAAATGGCTTTTTAGCTGCTGGATGACAGCGTAATTCAGAGATTTCTCTAACCCTTCGTCGAGCTGTTCTCACCGATCCCGGGAAGTTTGTTTCTATTTTAGCCCTTGCAATGGATTTAAAAGGTTGGTCCCTTAATATGTTAGACCAAATTGTTATCCTGTTCGTCATTGGATTGTTTGGGACCACCACTTCCAGGTCTTCTTTCCAAGGAATGCGTTTCTTGCCACTTTGTTTTGAAAAAATTAACCTTACTCTTTGGGATGTTGAGCCTTTCTGAAACTCCCCTTTCAGACCAACCTTCCTGTTCAATATAATGAATTATTAAAACTTTCTGCTGGGTCGTTAAATTTGGCATTTTTCATAAATTGAAACTGTGACATTAATTCTATAATGACATTTTTAATAGATACTTTGTTCAACAGGTATTACAGGTATACTTATAGTAAAATGAGGTGTATGTGTAAAAGTTACAAAGCTAAAAAGGTTCTGCCCAAGATTTATTGGCTGTAACTGTACCTATAGTAGAAACTCATTCTTTAGAAAAAGTCTGCTTGTGCTGAAACTACAATTTCGAATAATGTCAGGTTTGCGATTACAATACAGGGTTCATCAGAAACAACATTTTTAGGTTTTTGGATTTTTTTTAAATTCCTTGATTTATTAAATAAATTTTGCTAGTGATGACACTACAATTTCAACTATTAGATAGATTTGCGATTACTATACATGCTTCGTCATAAACAACATTTTTATTTTTTTTTGATTTTTTTTCAATTCTAATTTTTAATTCCTTTTGATGATAGGCTAAATCATCACTTTAAGAACAAATGGATTTGAAGGTACCTATGTCCAAATCAGTTGGCACGCATGAGTCCCGATCTCACCATTATCGACTTTCATTTATAGGGATATCCGAAACCACAAGACATGTGTATAAAACCAAGTTCAATAATAACTTACATCTCTTGAAAAAAAAGAGTAGTTATTGCAAATATGCCAATACAGCAAGTTAGGAACTGTTATAGGGAATTCAAAGGTGGCGTTGAAAGATGCGCTAACTCGGTGGTACCACGTTTGAATAAAAAATGGTTTTCTTACAACAAAATCGTTACTCGGCTAGATATAAAATCTTATTCGAAGTAAGATAGCAACAATAGTTGTTTGTTGTTTGTTTTTACGTAAATTTATTTTAAACGAAATCCAAAAAACTAAAAATGTAGTTTCTGATGAACCCTGTATAATAAAAATCTGATATTCGAAATTTTAGTTTTAGCACAAGCAAATGTTTTTTTATAAAGAATGACCTTTTCTTCTATACCTAGTAATAAAAAAGTTTTTCCTCTTTCAAACTCTATCCGTGGACAAACTTTATGTACAGGGTGTCTCACGGTGATCGTTCATTCGAATATTTTTAAAAGTGATGCGTTTTTAACCCTGCGAATTTGGATAATGGGGCTTTAGGAGACGCTGTCTTTAATTAAAGTAACAGCGACCATATGCGACTTCCGGTTATACCGGAAGTTGTCTTAAATTTGCTTATTTTAAATGGAGCACCCTGTATAATATATTTTTTTGTGTTCCTTTGTTTATTTTCAATAACTTTTATCAAACGGTATTTAATCCTACTCTATCCGTTTCTGAGAAAAAAATTGTTGGACAGACGCGTGTCATTGATAGTTGCAATTAATACTTTGTTTATTATGGCCTTCTTGCCGAAAATCAATAATACTTTTTGATATGATATGGAGGATTTTGGGAAAAACTGTACCTAAATAAGAATAATAAGAAGATTAAAAGGTATTCTAGTAAGTTATAGTGACATCTTAGGTGGACTGATAGGAAATGTTCTATCTAGCCTATCGATTTAATGAAATAGCAACGTAGCATCGCATTTAAAAAAATAAGGATTTTTTAAATTTGATGATAAAGATCAAAAATGCTTGTACCGTGCGAGCAAAAATTATTTGCATTAAAGAGGGCCTTGCATCTAAAGACGTAATGCTTAGCCATAGAGCTTAATACCTATTGGGTGTCAGTAACTACCTGAATTAACAATCAATCAGTTATTTCGACATCTTTGACAGTCGTTACAAGTAATTTGATTCATAGCTAATTTTTCCATTTTCTTGAACAATTCACACAATGGGCTTTACGGAACAGCACAAAACATTCATGGTTGAAGCGTATTTTCGAAACGGGGTTAGAGTGAATGGTGAGTGAAAATACAATCCGGGTTTGTGCATGGACGATTTTCACGAACATTTTCCTAACGTTTCTTTTATTGCTGGGGATTTTTATCATTGCCTGAAAAGAACCGCGGCTGTGTTTAGGGAAACAGGATCTATACAACACAAAAAAGGAGCAGGAAGACCATCTGTAATAACAGAAGAACTTGTTGCAAACGTTCGTGAAATAATGCAAAATACGCCAACAACAGACGCCTGTCCCAAGAAGTGGGAAGATCTTATGGAACATGCAAGATTATTCTTAAGAAGCAGCTAAATTTATTTCCTTATAAAATGCAAGTATTCCAAGAAATACAAGCCGCAGATTTTGAAAGACACAGGAATTACTCTCAATGGTTTACCCAAAATTTATTGGAAAGAAATGATTTATTAGACCTGATATTTTTTTTTGATGAAGCCTGGTTCCACTTCTCCGGTTATGTGAATTCTTAGAATACACGCATGTGAAGTAGTGAAAATTCCCATTTTTTGGTAGAGTCCACATTGTACCCTCAAAAAATTGGTGTCTGGTTAGCTGTTTCCCGAAGAAGAATTGTTGGTCATTTTTCCATGACACAGTTACAGCACAGCGGTATAGAGACAATATTTTTTATCCATTTGTGGAGCAATTACTTGACGACGAACTACGTTTTGGATATTTTCAAAAGGACGGTGCAACGTGCAACCGCCCATACAGCCGCCGAAACTATTAACTACTTACGCAATTTTTGCGACGACAGATTGATTAGATTTTGATCAGACATTGAATTTCTACCCACATCACCTTGTTTAACGGTTATGGATTACTTCGTTTGTCCTCATTTAAAGAACACTATTTTTAAAACACCAGTTGCAAATTTAGAACAATTATTACAAGAAAGGATTATCCAAGAATGTGGTAACATTTCTCCAGAGATGCTGGTCAACACTTTCGAAAATACGAAGAGACGTGTGAATTTGTGTGAGCATGGCGGTGGCCAATTTCAGCAATTTATGTAATTCTTTTTCTTTTTCTTTCTGTATATTCTTACTTTGTTAATTTTGTAAACAACAAAAATAAATTTGTATTTGTTTACTTAGTTTGGCATATCATGTCATAATATGAATTTGACAAAATTTTAATATATTATCATATCATTGTGATCTAAACCAATCCCTACGTTTTTTAATCTAAACCCTCTTTGATGCAAATAATTTTTGCTCGCACGGTATAAGGATTTTTCAGGTGGTTAGAAAAAAAATATTTTTTCGCATAATATTTAGTTGGAAAATGTTCATATTCTCGGTTTTCACTGTGTATATGAGTTTTCGCATCGCAAGTCTTATGAATAATTATTATATTTTTTGCTTAGAAAGTTATGCAAACACCATGAACGAACTGTTTAAATTAGATATACTGACCTACCTTGAAGAAGTAGAGATATGTTTGTGCTGGAGGCGGCCCGCCAAAAAGAACAAAGCTAAATTAGATGTTTTGAATTTAGTTTTTTCTCTTTTAATTTTATGGCAAAACGGAACATTGAAAAGCAGTCAGAAAACACATATTATGTCTGCTAATAGTTTGAAAGAGGCAATTTAAATAGTTTATTGGTGAACCAATGTTTGGAAGGCCAAATATAGGTTAATAGGGCCGGCCGTGAGATTGGAACTAGGTTAGTCTGGCAGCCTTGACAAAGTCTGGTAGCCTTGACAGAGCTAAAAGAGCATGTCTGTGTTAAAAAAATCTGTGAAATGCAGGTTCGTCCAGAAATAAGTCTAATCGTTCACTTCATTTCAAATAAATATAAAACACAAATCATATTGAAAAATAAAACATATATAGTTTACTAACTGTATGATTTATTTAAGTGGCACTTGGGCCCTTCGGTGCTGATGATGGTACTTTCTAGAACCAAAACATATACCCCCCCCCCCCCCCCCCCCCCCCCCAGTAAATATAGACTTTTAATATATTTGTGGAGACGACTGTGAGTTTTTTTCCACATTTGTCAGGGCATCGATGTATTGTAATCGATTTAATATAGGCCTTAATTTTATTCGTACAATAATTATTTTACCGTTGCCTCTCGATCTCGATTATACATCACATTTACCTTTGGTTTCAGTTAAAGTAAGCTTAGGATAGTTCGATTTGCGATTTGTTATGTAATTTTATTTCTATTAAAAAAATTTGTTTGATGCATCGCAAACATCAATGTTTTTCCGCAATACATTTTCTGTGGACATTCCTAAACGGAAATAAAGATACGACATCATCATGTCCTCAAACCAATGTCGTGGTGGACACATCTTTGGTGCCAGATCACTTACTGCTGCGTTGCCATACTGCAGACTTTTTATAAGGTTTTAGACAAAGATTTTAATTTCCCACATCATGTTAATACTTTTAACAGCGTAAGTTTGGCAAACAAAGTGGAGGGGTGCAATTTGCATGTTTATTTACTTCAGAATGGAATACAATTTTGTCAATAGGTTTATTTGTTATTATTTCATTTATAGGTATAATTTTTCCAAACTCAATTTGATGACATAAAAAAGCGTTTAACAGGCTTCAAAGAGACCGACCTCACAACCAGGGTTGTCAGATCAATTTTTAAAAAATTCTTTAAGTTTTTTTTACTAAAAATGTTCTTTTTATATCAGAATTCAATTAGTCAGTAACTCTCTTTGAAAGCTAGTTTACAAATATACTTTAAACTAAGAAGTTTTGAGTGTGAAAGAAAGAAGAAAATTAAAATAAAAAGGGGTTTCATTGTTAGAAAACAACTAATTAACAAACAATAATTGTTTCTCGTATACAGGGTTTTTTCGTATATTTTGGAGCACCCCTGGAGCTTTTGTTTGAAGAGAAAACTATAAATTACCAAAGTTGCATGATTTATCCTGAACTGCCAGAATTTGTTATCGGACAAAACAAATGAACATCGTAAATTTGTTTAATAATGCCAATGTCGATTTTTTAAAATGGAACACCCTGTATATTAATTTTTTTTAACTTCTCACTCTTTTCTGATTCCAAATATGTATATATGTTATATGTTTACTTTAGTCGTTTAGGCAAAATTTCATTTCAAAATATTGCGGATTAGAAAATCTATATTGGTGTGAGGAAAACATGCTAGAACATAATGCTTATTCAGTAACAATAATTAATATAAATAATGATAATAATTTATGAAACAAACATATAACATATATACATATTTGGAATCAGAAAAGAGTGAGGAGTTAAAAAAAAATTAATATACAGGGTGTTCCATTTTAAAAAATCGACATTGGCATTATTAAACAAATTTACGATGTTCATTTGTTTTGTCCGATAACAAATTCTGGCAGTTCAGGAGAAATCATGCAACTTTGGTAATTTAAAGTTTTTTCTAGGTCTTCAAATAAAAGCTCAAGGGGTGCTCCAAAATATACGGAAAAACCCTGTACTTATATTATATAATATTATTATATTAATAAACCCGATAATTTGGTAGAACTGGAAATCGCGCATAATTTATGCACGTCTCGAACACTGTCTCCCAATCTATGAATGATACTAAGACAAACGCAATTGGAAATTTATATTTTCTAGACAAGAAAGGCGGAATATTTTCAGCGAATCACGATATTTCTTATCTACCTGCTAAAAGATAATTGAGCCATCATCACTGTCATGTCAGTTATTAATAGTTTCTTAAGGAAAAGGACAGTGAAGTAGGTGGTTTAACATATTTGCTATAATTTACGTATTTAATTTTGGTTTATAACTGTCAACGGCGTATCCAGCTCATGCGTCTGGGGGGGAGGTAATCGATCGGCTAGGATCAGGCACGTAGCCAGGATTTGTTCTCGGGGGGGCCCATAGGCATCGTGCCAAAGGCGCAAAAAAGAAATGCGCCGCAGGCGAAAATTTTTTGGGTGCCACGCCCTTTTTTGAATCATTGTGCTTGATTTTCAAGTGGGAAAAATAACTTTAAGGAGTAAGGACAAAAATTAAGCAACGCTTAAGTAATCTTGGGGGGGGGTAATTACCCCCATTACCCCCCCTTGTATACGCTGGTGATAACTGTGTGGTTTTGGACAGATACATTTTTACTTGGTACATTTTATTATTAGCAATGACTTTTTAGCGATCATTTTAAACAGCAGATCAAGGTGAATTATATTGGTGCCAACATGCTCGGTGGAGTCGGCCTTAGAGAGCGCAACAAGTCCGGAATTGAGAAACAAAGATTTAAATGTTCAATGTCAGCGTATTATTTTAATTTTAAGGGCAGCTGTCCTTAATAATATTCGGCAGGTAATTAACGACATAAGTAGCGATGTATGGAAAAATTGCGAAGCTCATGTTACTGTAGAAATGGAATATCCCTGTTTTATCGCCTATAGCACCAATAGTGATCCAACCTGAAAACGATTCTACTTCTAAAAATTATGATGATTCCATCAATTCAATTGTTACTGCATTTTAAATCAATAATGTTCGTTTACAACGTGTTACCTATTAAAATTGTTTTATTTATATTGTATTATCATTTTAAAAATTTAAAACAATATATACCCTATGCAGTTTAATTATTTGGAGATACGACGCCTATGATTAGGAGTTTAATGCTTTTTTGTTAAAGTTGCTTTATTTATTTTATTATCATCTTAAAAATTAAAACAATACCCTACGCATTTTAATTGTTTGGTTGGCGACGCCTATGGTTAGGAGTTTAATACTTTGTCATTAAATTAACCTTATAAACACTATACCAGATCATTGTTATTTACTATAAATTATTGACCTAATTTAGCAAAATTTAGACGTTGTCCAAAAATGTTCGCCGCTTTTGAACCCCCTCGATTTTAGGAAAACTTTACTGAAAACTCAATTAAAAGATATCAGTGGTAGGTTTTCAGAACTCAATCCACCCTGAAAATTGTCGGCTCTGTCCTGTAAATTATTACTGTATTGTCCAGTGGCGGCGGTAAACATTTGATGGCCCCCTCGCAAAATTATGTGATAATATACATAAATACTAATTTTTATTGTTTGTTTTTTATGTTTTTTTAATATTAATCTAAAATTAATAAATACGTCAGCTAGGCAGGCGGAGTGGGCCCCCCACGAAGCCAGCCCCCCCCCCCCACGCCGCGGGGCTTGCGGGGGCCTTATCGCCGCCACTGGTATTGTCCAAGCTTGCAACGTTAATCGCAAATATTCAAACCAAACTCTTGTCAGTTGTAATTTTTCTTGGTGTCCCAAGTTGACAACGTACAACAGGTAATATTTAATGATGCGAGCCCATATTTTTTGAGACAACCCCGCATGATTACGAGAGTCTGTTTTTATTTTGTTCGCTGTTACTTTTCGATGCTTTTTACGACCGCCATAAAAATAAAAACAGATATCAGAAGGGTCGTTGCGTTTAACAATGTAAGCAATAATTTGCCAGATATGTGATAGAGACGAGAAGAGAGCGAACAGGAACAGAGCGAAGCATAAAAATGGATCCATGCATGTAAAGTTTTTTACTTTTAGCATAATTAAAAAAATAATATTCACGACTAGTATACAGGGTGTTCCTTAATGACGTACTAATATTTTAGGGTATAATTCCTCAAGTAATTTCATGAAGAAAAGTTTATATAAAAATATGTCCTAAATGGCTTAAATTTTTTGTTACAGGGTGTTGATTTTTTTCTTTTTGAAGTGAAAACTTCTTTAGGCGCGTTTAGCACTTTTTGTGGGCACTGAATTAAACAGAGCCGTCAGGTTGGGCTGTGTTACGCTCGAATTCGACTCCGCTGCCGCATCAGTCGACGTGGAAACAGTGTGCGACACTTGTTGCGTCTCAGGTATGTTCTGGCATTTTTTAAATTATATATTTACGTAGGGTGAAGTAAGGTAAAGTGAAAACTTTTTTAGGCGCGTTTAGCACTTTTTTGTGGGCACTGGATTAACCTTGTTGAAGTTTTCACTTCTGTCGTGTGGTCTTAAGCACAAGCACACACAATTTTTTTAATTCGTTTTTTGTCTCCGAAAGTACTTTAGATAATATTTTTAATTTTGTTATGTGCTAATAGGACATAAAACCCCATATTTTAGTTATAAAAGTTATTTTTTTTGTCCCACCAGTGGCGTCCCTGCAAACATGTCCTCTGATATTTTTTAGAAAAAAAGTGGTACACCACTGACATTTTTTCATATGGATATTATTTCTGATTAGTCTGGTCAATTTTACAAAAAAATGGTCTCTTGAGTTTTTCTCCTTAGGCACACCGTTCTTAATTAAAATAATTAAATTAAATTAACTCTACTATTTATTATTATTAACATTGATAATGCAAAATTTTGTTTTATAAAAATTGTTGGAAATGATCACCTTCACTTAATAGGCATGCTCTCGCCCGTCTTTGCATCGAATAACGCACTCAAACGCGTTCAAATTTTCTAAAGTGTTAATGGGAGTTTTATACACTAGAGTTTTAAGATGACCCATAAGAAAAAATACAAACTATTGAGGTCAGGGGATCTTGCTGGTCAAGTGGTCATTGTTGAGCTCCTCCGCGACCTATCCAACGATTCGGATAAACTGCATCTAAATGGTCGCGAACGATTACACTGAAATGAGCAGGAGCTTCATCATGCATGTACCACATTATTTGATTCCTTAGCGCATATGGTACATCGTTAAGTAACACAGATAGTTTTTGGAGGAAGATAAAGCTAATTTAATTATTTTAATTAAGATCAGTGTACCCGAGGAGAAAAACGCAAAAGACCATTTTTATGTAGAATTAATCAGGCTAATCAGAAATAATATCCTCATGGAAAAATGTCAGTGGCGTACCACTTTTTTTCTAAAAAATATCAGAGGACATGTTTGCAGGGACGCCACTGGTAGGATAAAAAAATAACTTTTATAACTAAAACATGTAGTTTTATGTCCTATTAGCACATGCCAAAATTGAAAATATTATCTAAAGTACTTTCGGATGTATTACAAAAAACTCATTAAAAAAGACGAAATTCAACACCCTGTAGCAAAATATTTAAGCCGTTTACGACATATGTTTATATGAACTTTTCTTTATAAAATGGCTTGAAAAATCACACCCTAAAATATTTGCACGTCATTAAGGAACCCCTATATAATGGAAGTGTTATACTTGTGGTTTTTGGAGTAAATTCAAATTAATCTAAGAACTCGCCACATCACCTGTCATTAAAGGCGCCCTCTGTTGAAGTCTGGTATCTTTTACGTTAAGCGGTTGGCTACAGAAACAGAACCGGACTAAGTTCTTGTACCTTCCTATCAGATTTTGAGGTTAGAAAATTGTTTTTAATGTTTTGTTTCTAAAATTTGTTTAACAATGATTCGCCGTCGTGTTTTTAGTTCGAAAAGCAAGAGAACAAGTCACCTTACCTCCTACCTTATCAAATCAAAAATAAAAAACAAACAAATAAGCAATCTTCGATTTTACGCATAACTAACCGTATATTCGTTGGTAACATTTAACAGTTTGCAAAAAACTTGGGTCTGTATAAAACAACATTTTCAAGCGCAATTCCTTGGTCAAGAATTTGGAAAGTTTTCGGTGCCAGTCATTTTTTATAGCATAACTTGAAATCCGAAACATTAGACATCCACATTAACCGAGTTCCTTTTAGTTGCTTTTAAATAGCAAAGCCAAGGGTTAAGTTTTGAAGGTTCCTTTTAAAAATTTAACTCAGCTCAGCAAAGATTTTTATCTCCTCCCTTACCACGTTTCAGTATGCCCATCTATATTTCTCATACGATTATACGATTTGTTCGCGAAGCATTCCTTGAACAACTTAGCTACATAGCAAAGATTTTTACCTAGCTATGCCGCTGAAAAAAAGAAAAAAGTACCTAATAGTATACAAGAAATCCACAGAGAAAACGATACCATAAAAATGGTACCGAGTCTGTTCTGAAGTGTATTTATATAATGTCGATATAAGTGAAAAACCTAATAACAAGAGGGTTGTGCGCATGCCGATTTCTGTCGGGCGCCACGGGATTTGACCCGCGAGCCGTGCGTACAGACGTGTATTTTTTCACCAAAAAAACTTGCGCACAAGGTAAGCTGTACGGATATAAAGGTACAGTGGCGCAACCAGAAATTTAGTTCGGGGGGGGGGCTTTAATTTTTTGCGCCGCAGGCGAAAATTTTTTGGGTGCCACGCCCTTTTTTCGGTAAAATACGTATGATTGACGAGAGCGACAGCCCCCTAAAACTTCTGCAATAATACGCCCCTGGACCTAACTAAATATTTATGAAAAAATTACAGATTTCATTTTAATTAGTAAAAATGTATTTAAAATAAGTAACGCATATATTAATCATACGTATTTTATACCAAAACAAAACAAAAACCTTATACAATTAGTTGTAAGTAATCACTAATAATACTAATATTACAGTAAAATTATTTGTCTTCTTTTTGCCTTTTCGTCCAGAATTTCTTCCACGGTAATATCCATATCGTGGTTCGCATAAAGAACTGCCAAACCATGTAGTCTGTTCTCTTCCGTGGTGCTACGCAGATATGTCTTTGAATATTTTAAATTTGAAAAGGACCTTTCAGATGTGGCGGTTGTAATAGGCAAAGTTAAAAAAATTTGTAAAAGCCTTTTTATATTAGGAAATATATTGGCATCACATTCGGAATACACTTTGTCCAAATCTTCCTTCAGTTTTTGTTTTTGCATTTTTTATACCACAGCTCAAGTTCATAGCTTTTAACATCGTTTTATTGGAAAACTCTTCAATGAACTCATTCTTGTAGAAGCTGTGAAGTTTCAAAAAACATTTAAATTGACTATCAAAATATTGATTATCATATGGAAAGAGGCATTCAAAATTTTGAATGGTTTCTCGATGTTTTAAAAACTGATCCTCGAGATTTGCTATAAGGCCATCTAAAAACGGAATAAAAATTGTTATTTTAAAATACTCAGCAGCGGAATCGGTTTTTATAACCAATCTTTGTGTTTGTCTTGGCGGTAGTCTAGGTACTCTGATTTCAATATCATATTCCGAAAGTAGACCTTGAGCTTCCTTAAAAATATTTTGAAAATTATCATCTGCCAGGCCTCTTATTTCTTTAACTTGATCTGTTACGTCATTAGCTAACTGTAATGCTTTACAAAGGTTTAAATCGACTGTTTGTAGAATCTTGCTTTAAAGCAGTGTGTAGGCATATATCATGATACAAAGTATCATGGGCATATATTCTTTCTGTAATTAGTGCGATCACAAATTTGGGACTTATAATGCTGGCCAGTAATCCAGATGCCTCAGTGGAAGTATGGCGGTCGGTCCATTCAGTCAGACGTAGTATAATTTCACTATTGATAACATGATTGATGTAAATTATGTGGCTGAATATAAAATATTAGTGGTTTGCAATTAAACGAATAGGCTAAGTTTCTAAGCTCGGGGGGGGGGGAGGGCTGCAGCCCGGCAGCCCCCCCCCCTGGTTGCGCCACTGTAAAGGTATATGTTTATAGGATACCCCGACGACAAATTTCCTAACACTTTCCTCTGTAATCACCGGTTAGATATGACCGGAACCCGGAACCTATCCAAAATTGTTAGTTACGCCTTTGTACTCACACCAATAGACCCATTTGCCGTAATCCATTTAGCAAATTAACTAGCATAAATAAAAAACCAAGTAAGTATATATTAAAAAATAATACATAAATGCTTTTGTGTTGGGTGTCATAACATAACTTCAAAACACCGCATAAAAAAAAGCTTATAACCAGATTTATGAAACCAGCCGCTAATATGTTTTAAATCGTCGCACACCTCGCAAAAAAAAAAGGAAAAAAGGGTAAGACTAAGACAAAGTCAAGAAAAAAACGAATAAAAAATAAATCTTACGCCGACATAAGTCTTTCGGGCGGGGCGGGCGCGTAGAAGGTTAAGCGGTCAGTGATACAAAGTTTCGGAGAAATGCCGCAAAATCTAATTATATGGCGCTCTTTTGGAGAAGAGATTCGGTTGGGGAACAAGAACATCATCAAGAGATACTTAGAACTTTTAATGAATTCGGGTGAGATTTATGAATTGATTTTATTTATAATAACTCCTACGCACACATTCTTTAAGTACTTTGTTTTTATTCGCCTTTATTCATTAGTTCACACTGTTCACAGAATAACTAGGGCTGGACCACAGATATTTACCTATAGATAAGCAAACAATATATTGCCCGAAAAAATGGCGTACCTAGAGTTAAATTGCAGGGCAGCAAATAAAATATACCAAGACATGCATCGGGATAATCTGTCTTGGTGTGTGTCTCTCTTTATTTCCATACCTTGCTTGTGTAGTCTAGAGGTTGATGTGTTTAAATTGATCATAAAAATAAATAAAGTTATATATCAAGATACATCACTACTCCATACTTACTGAAAATACGAAATACCAGGTATTTTACCCCTATTTGGGCATAATTAAATCATACAACGGCTGTTACTAGTCATTGTTTATATTCCAATCCGAGTCACTAAAAGCACAAACTCAATCACTAAACTATACAAAAACTAGAAATCCGTAAATATTAAACACCCACAATAAACAACAAGGAATCCCAGAGAAAACTTAAAACACAACAACAAAAATGGCGCCGAGCCGGTTCTGGAGTGCATTGTGAGCATGTCCCTAAAGAAGAACATGCCGATAGCAAGAGGTTTGTGCGCATGCCCAATGCTGCTGGGAGGCAAGGCAGCTGACCGGCGAGAGGTACGCTCAGACGTATTTTTCACCCATAAAACGTAACTTTTGTTTGCGCAGGAGATAAACTGTACGTATCTAAAGGTAAATGACTAGGTATGGGCTGGACACAGAGGCGGACATATCGAAACGTAACGAATCGATGCGAGATGTCGCTATATGAGACAAAGGTTCTCATGGGCGTCGTTTGGGGGGAGGGGGCAAGGTGGGGCATCTGCCCCCCCCCTCCCCTCCTGGAAGTTGACTTAGTGACAAAAGTTGACTTATTGACAATTATTTATGTTTTAACAAGAAGCAGTAAAAGAAAGAAAGATCGTATTATTTTTGAAGTCTGGCAGCAGCCTAAATTCTCTATTCTCGGTATAGAAATGTTATTGCTGACATTGCAGTTGATCAAATTAATATACGTTACCTACCAGTTCCAGGTACCAAATATACTTTCGTGGTCTAATGTCTAATACTCTAGGTACTGAAGTAATAAAATTAATTATATGTTCGTTGTCATGCATGCTTCGTTTTAAATTATAAGAGTAATTAATTATACAAGACTTTCTTAGTACTGTAACTGTACTGTAAACAAACTAATTTTTGAAGAGTTTTGTTATTATTTTGGGGTGGTAAAGACTTATTTTAATAAAAATGAACAGTTTTCATGCCAAGACGACTATGAATGTGGAATATTTGAGAAACAATTTTAGCTCAAGTACTGAGCAAAAAATTGAAATTAAAATTGAGGGAAGACCTAAACTCGAAATTAACTTGATACAGACCACAAAGTGTAAATCTAGGGACTTTATTGTTATTGATAAGTTTGCTGCAAATTAAAACAGAAGAATGAACTTTACTTTTAAGCAATGTACCCACTAATGAAAAATAAATTGGCCTTTTTATTTTTTTATCTTATTTCATTTTCAATAAAATAAGAAGGTAATCATAAATTTTAAAAAGATTTACTAATAATTATTTACCAAATTTGGGCGTGGTCTTAAACATTTTTCGCCTGCGGCGCATTTCGTCTGCAGCGGGATTTTGCTGCACCCCCCTAGGAAACCGTTTAACGACGCCCATGAAGGTTCTTAACGCCACAATAAAGGAGCACGCAAGGCATCAACGTTATTTCGGTACCTAACCTATCTATTATACGCTCACAACATCATATTGATGATTTTTTTATTAACGATGATGTTCGGGACGTAGATTACGATTCCGAAAACTACGGAAATGCTTAGTTTTTGAGAGATTCCTGCCTAAAGTGCCTGATGTTGATGCAAAAGCCACATTTATATCCCTTATTTTAACGGAATAAGTAATACAGGGTGATTCACGTTGGCCTATTAGAAGACCTAGGAAACGAATAAAGTTATTTTGGCAGCGGGCATAAGGGGCGGCCGTCAGTGTATGTATCCACTTTGTGGTCAGTACTATAATAATTGTCTGTAAACTTCTAGTCTCTAATAATAATAAATAATTAAAAGAAAAATAAAATATTGTGGCATATCGGACCAGTGTGTAACTATTTTTTATATTGGAATACACAGGGATCCAAGTTTATTGGATACCCTGGGGCGGGTAGACCACGACGGCCGTTTCGTCCTTGTTAGAACTCTACGGGCAGCCATACCCCAAGCAATTCCAAGAACGACGGAAAAATTTACTAAAACGCCAACAGCGTTCCCTATACTAGATTGTGATGCACTTCGTGGTTTATTTAGTTGTATACCTTTCGTTTGTATCAGTCTAACTACCTTTTATATTGGGGTTAATTCCGTTGGGATGGCGCTACGGTGTAATGATGGCCGCCTTGATTTTGCAAGGAGGCTTTTAGTACATTTTTCCGTCGTTCTTGAAATTACTTGGGTTATGGCTGCTGTAGAGTGTTAACAAGGACGAAACGGCCGTCGTGGTCTACACGCCAGAGCCCAGAGTAACCATTAAACTTGGATCGCTGTGTATTCCAATATAAAAAATAGTTACACACTTGTCCGATATGCCACAATATTTTCTTTTTCTTTTAATTATTTTCGCGGACACTATCATCATTTTCTAAATAATAAATAATATTTTTCAATTCGTCCTCATGCCGGCTCTGGTTTAAATGTCCTTTCACTACCTAATATCCGCTCTATACTAATAAATAAAGAGGAGAAAGAAATTTATTGTGTAAAAAATCGCAACATAAAAAATGCTTAAAATCCGTTATAAAACGCCATTTACCTCACAATAAACGTAGGTATCGCGTATTTCGCGCGATTTAAAAATAAATACATTTCTCTCCCGTCAAAAATAAGGGCGAAATAGCCAGATGTCCCGAGGACTCATTCCCTATTCCAGAATAAATTCGACCCTTAAATGACCATAAAAATGCCAATATAGGGAAAATAGAATTAAGGTTCCCTTGATCTGACGTTTTTTCCATTATGTAAATGAATATTAGGGCGGTGGAACGTGGTCTTTAAAAAAGAAGTCAGAACTTATACCTTTTGTACCTTTGTATAAGTTTTTTTTCTGTAGAAAAAAATGCGGTTAAAAGGTAACCTATACTTTACTTATAAATCCTCACGTTATTGTATCTATAATATGCTGTTACTAAATTAGGGTAAATAGACGGGACTTTGGACCACTTTTGTGGAAGACCACAATTTTTTTTTAAATAGATCCGTATGATACGCTTTTGAAGGGGAAGTTACCATTTTATTTTTTACCGAGCGTGTGAAATTGAAACCTAAAGTTGCCACAGTGGATCTTTGCCCGTGCGTCATCAATCAACGATCAGGACTCGACGTGGTTAATAACTCTGCATCCTTGTTTATTACAGTAACAAGTTTGAATAAAAGCATAAAAGAACGTCTCCAAAATTCCGCAATAATATAACGTGCTAGACAAGGATAAAACTATAAAGGTCAGTTAATTACTTTCTTTATTTGTTTAGTTGACAACCGTTGTATTTTAGAACGGCCTTATTTTGATCTGCCAATCTAATTCGTATTTTGTAAATCTGTGTGCCTTAGAACTGTTCCTGTTTCTAAAAATAGTTCTTTTTAGAGGTAATTATACCCACCATCTTTTTTGGCGGTAAGTATTTATGGATTTTTATAATAACTAATTTATTTATTTTAAATATTCTAACCGTGAAAGTTCTTTGAAACGTTTACGGCAGTGGCTAAATTCCCTTAAATGAAAGGATGTTAAAAATTTGACTTTTGCGATTTTAATAGTCAATAAAACACCAAACGTTTGTAGATTTTAAGCTTTAAAAAATAGTATTAAATGTATAAACATTTGCTTGTCAATTTCTTTTAGATAGTAGAGAATGCCGGGCAAAACTTAAAATAAATAATAATTTTTCGTGATATTATGTAGGTACGTCAAACGGTAGGCAGGCACGTCCATTTTATGAACTTAACTTAGTTTTGACTTTTTTCGTCTCGTAATTTTGATTTGATTCATACGATTTTGATGACGTAAAAGTGATGACGCACGGGAAAAGAACCACTGTGGCGACTTTATATAACCTGATCGTCAGACATTAGAAAATATACTTATTCATACAATTGATCAAAAATAAAGCCGTTAAAGCAAAGACATGTACTTTTAGATAAGCAATAATCACGAAAGTGGCAAATTTATGGCCTCGCGCATGTTAACAAACCCATGCAGGACTAGGCATGTGCACTGCAAAGGTCTCATTGAACGAATGGGAAAATAGACAGGTCCGGACTGTAAATTTTTTCACGTGTAAGTTAAAATTTGCCTCCAAGTTTTTGCCACAATTTATTTTTGTCATGAAACTCGAACTTTTTTGTGTTGGGTGAAAAGTTAGTGATTTTAGTTGTTGTCAACCTATCAGATTTTGAGATTAAAAAATCGGTTTTAATGTTTTGTTTCTAAAATTTGTTTAAAAATGATTCGCCGTAGTGTTTTAGTTCGAAAAGCAAGAGAACAAGTCAATTAAACTTTATCAAATCGAAAAAAACAATAGACTTTAATACCGTGCGAGCAAAAATTATTTGCATCAAAGTGGGCTTGGATTAAAAAACGTGGGGCTTGGTTTAGATCGCAATGATATGGGGACGATATATTTAACCAAATTTAGGTTAAAATTTTGTCAAATTCATATTATGACATGATATGACAAACTAATGAGTAATAAAATAAGTAGACACAAAACAAATTTATTTTTGTTGTTTACAAAATTAGCAAAGTAAGAATATGCAGAAAGAAAAAGAAAAATAATTACATAAATTGCTGAAATTGGCTGCCGCCATGCTCCAAGCATACATTCACACGTCTCCTCATATTTTCGAAAGTGTTGACCAGCATCTCTGGAGAAATGTTAACACATTCTTGGATAATCCTTTCTTGTAATTGTTCTAAATTTGCAACTGGTTTTTAAAAAATAGTGTTCTTTAAATGAGGAAAATGAAGTAGTCCATAACCGTTAAACAAGGTGATCTAGGTGCTTGCCTTTTATAAGGAAATACATTTAGCTGCTTCTTAAGAATAGTCCTGCATGTTCCATAAGATCTTCCCACTTCTTGGGACAGGCGTCTTATACAATTTGTTGGCGTATTTTGCACTATTTCACGAACGTTTGTAACAAGTTCTTCTGTTCTTACAGATGGTCTTTCTGCTCCTTTTTTGTGTTGTATAGAACCTGCTTCCCTAAATACAGCCATGGTTCTTTTCAGGCAATGATAAAAATCCCCAGCAATAAAAGCAACGTGAGGAAAATGTTCGTGAAAATCGTCCATGCACAATCCCGGATTGTATTGCCACTCACCATTTATTCTAATCCCGTTTCGAAAATACGCTTCAACCATGAATGTTTTGTACTATTCCATAAAGTCCATTGTGTGAATTGTTCAAGAAATTGGAAAAATTAGCGATGAATCAAATTACTTGTAACGACTGTCAAAGATGACGGAATAACTGATTGATTGTTTATTCAGGTAGTTACTGACACCCAACAGGTATTAAGCTCTACGGCTAAGCATTACGTCCTTAGATGCAAGGCTCTCTTTGATGCAAATAATGTTTGCTCGCACGGTATTTAATTACGGTTTTTTGCAAAATCCTCCAAAAAACAAGCCGTCTTACTGATTTTTGGCAAGAAGACCCATGATAAACAAAGTACTAATTGAAACTATTAGTAACACGCGTCTTTGACAGTGTCATTGCCCATTTGCTGCGTCCTGTTTTTTAACTAAAATATCCAGGAATTGTCACCTTCTGATCCTTGGCTCCTTGTTTTTATAATTTGAAGATGGCAGCCCTACTTTATATGATATATCGAGCGGCAAAACGGTCCCTCTTAACCTCCATTGTCCCACTATCAAATTGAAAATTATCAATTTATCCCATTTAATTGACACATCAATAAAAATCATCACCTGCTAATAATCCGGAATTAATTCCCAAATCACCCCATTCAAAGGGTTGCATTTCCCCTCGAAAGGGTAAAAAACCACACAAATACACACACTAACCGAAAGCCCAGTCAGTCACAGTAGGCGTCAGAGATCCCGACCGCGTAGCTCACAAAAAATTGTATCTGGTTTATTTTTTCGCTCTTTTGGCAACAGGTCTTGCTGATTATTTGACTCTGTTTTGTTAACCATCGACCTTTTTTAAATCGAATGAATAAAAAGTAATTATGTTGGACCTTTTTTTTCCCTATTTCAGTAAAAAGGTAGTTGTTCTGGGCATTACTGAAATTTTGAATAATGATTCAGTGTAATAAATATCAATATAGACTCTAGTTGCAAACCGGTATTTTACCTCTACGATAGGCTACACGCAGTTGCAGATCTGGGATAAAGTCAAGAAAGGGGACTATATCAAGGGCGTATATGTTCCTCGTTACTTGGCGAGATCGTCGATATTCTGCGGTTGGTGTTGATATACCCTTTCTTTTAAGTATCCCCAAGCAAAATAGTCTAGTGGGGTAAGGTCGGGTGACCTAGGCGGCCACTCCAACCCCCCCTTCTCCCCCGCTCCTGCCAATCCATCTGTTTGGAAAGATTGTGTTCAGATATTCCCGAACTGCATGCCTATAATGAGGCGGAGCACCGTCTTGCTGTAGCCATATCTGTTTCTGTTGTCCAGGAATATCTGGATTGTGATCATTTGGGAAAATAACTGCCAGAGAAGGAATTAATTCAAATGTTAGAAAATCCAAATATCTCTCGGCCGTTAGTGTTTGTTGAAAAAAATAAGGTCCCAACATCCAACATCCTGTTGTTAATGATCCCCATCCAAACATTTACTTTCTGCCGATATTGGGTGTTGTTTTCTAAGATCCAATGTGGATTAGTCTGAGCCCAATAACGATAATTTTGCTTATTAACGTTTCCATTAAGACAAAAAGTTGCTTCATCGGTAAATAGGATGCCTTCTAAGAGATTTGGATTTTGATCACACAATTTCAAATTCAGGCGCCGCACTGGATCATTATCGAAAAGCTTTTGCACGTCATTCACTTTATACGGGTAAAATTTTTCTCTTTTAAAAAATCTGTGGATTGAACTTCTATGCGATTCATTGTTTCTTAATAATAAATTAGGTAAGTGAGGAGTGAGGATTTGCATAGATGGATAAAGACAAATCTAGTTTTTTATTATTAGTTAAGGAATTTCTTCGCCCGGATTTTGGTAGATTCTTAACATTTCCATATGTGGAAAATTTTTGTACAATTTTGCTTACCGTCGACTGAGTAATCTGCCGGTTCGGATATTTTTCATTAAACAAATAACAAACTTCTTGTTGACTTCGTTTTCGGTCGCCGCTGCCCCTCAATATTAATATTTCGGTTCGCTCATTATCGGTTAAATAACCCATAATGGGCAATAATGTCACTACTTTTGTAAATATTACAATTCAAACTTATGTCAATTGATTGACAAGCGTGAGACACGAAAATAGAAATAATTAAAACTCATCTTGATTTACTGGTACTTGAACAGGTGTAACTTTTAGCGAGGAATTAGACTAAAAACACGTATCTTCAATTTTGTTTAAAGTAATTTTTTACACCTTGTATTATATTTGCCATCATACTATGTTACATGGAATCTGTGTAGAATTTCCCGTAAAACACATAAATAAATGTTAAAAAAATTGTGGTGTTTCATTTGAAAAAGCGAAGTTGTGTCCCAAGCTTTTGTGGGACAACCTATATAGAAACAAATATTTTTAAAATGTGTAAAAATACTGGGTCATTAGCGGACTGTTTAAAAAAAATAATTTAAATGGCCTTAATGTACCAAAGCAAACAGGTGTTTCTTAATAGAGCAACCCCGCATATAGCTCAAAAACGAGTAGAACTTTTAAGAGAAGGGTAAAGTCGGGTGAGATGGCCAGCCGGGAGAGATGACAAACAAACAAACTCAGTAATGCGCCGTCCGATGGCGCTGAGTGTCCTCCCCGGCGACTAACGTTTATATATACACACGGCCAGTGTGTTTTCGACTACGTCAAAGCACATTAAGAGCACTCAGAAAATAAAAATACTATCGCGTCCTTGCAAAATTATATAATAGTTTCTTAGTACTTACTACTGTGAATGTGTGGAAGAAAATTTACCGGTAATTTTAACATATTAGGTGAGTACGATGTTCATTCGATAATTCTAACCTCTCAGAACCGTTAAAAGCATGCAGTGGATTTTGTTTGTCACGTTGGCCATCTCTCTCTAGCATTTGGGAGAGATGGCCACCATAGTTATAGGGATAGATAGCCATTTATTTTTTGGAGGAAAGTGAAACCCTTTCCGAGATATATGACACTGAATGTTCAGCATGTGGAGAAAGCTACAACAGCACCCGAAAGAAAGAAGATTGGTTGCAATGCATAATATGCCAGATGTGGTTTCATGACAGTTGCTCTTCTTTTTGAACACTTGTCAAAATTGTGGTAAAACCGCGTTAAGGAAGAAGAAAAATTAATACCAAGGAAGAAAATATTATTTTGACTTTATAAAAATTTGTTATGTTAACGTTTATCTATTTTATTTTCATTATATTGTGGCCATTTCTCATTTGTTGCATTGGCCAACTAACCCTACAGGACTGGGATAGATGGCCACATACAACTTATTTTTATAATTAATAAAACAAAAATTTTAAAAATATTTTGACCATATTTATTTACTTACCTGTTGGGATGATAGTTAGGCTGTTACAAAAAAATTATGTCATAATCCTAACCATTACAAAAAATTTACAGGTGCATACTGTTCAAAACGGTGGCCATCTCACCCGACTTTACCCTATATAAGAATACCGGCAACTCTTAATTTCCCTTTTAACCTGTTTTTTTGGATGAAACCTGGATATACGGTAAAGGGACTTTTAGGAGAAGTTGGCAAGGTGATACTCTTCATACAGGTAAAAAAAAGTCGTCAGAGCGTGTACGGTATATTATTCTATATGCTGGTTCAGAAATTAAATTTGGGAATAATGCAAGTTTGATATTCAAGTCTGGCCTGAAATCTGGTGATAATCATAATTCGATAAATGGTGAAAATTTTGATAAATGGTTTGAAGAAAAATTGTTACCAAACTTGAAAGAACCGTCGCTTATTATCATGGATAACGCTATCTATCATTCTGGGCTAATGGAAAATGATTCCAAATACAAGTTGGTCAAAAATATTATTTATTGCATGGTTAGAATAAAGACAAATTCCGGTTTTACCATTTGCAATAAAGAATCAGATTGGAATAATAGTGAAGCAGCATATCCCACCTAAACGTTACAAGTAATCTGGAAAGCGCTATTTATTTTATTTTTTAATTATTTTAATTATTTTAATTTTATTTTAATAAGTTCGACAAACTAGCATTGCAACATGGACATCGAGATTTAAGACTTCCTCCATATCATTTCCACCTTTTTCCTATTGTAATGGTTTGGTTGGAATGTAAGCACTATTATGATGCAAAAATAAGTTCTATGCATCCTGTAACAAATGACGTAGTTTTGGGTCTGAGGCATGAAGCCCTAGAACAGTGGAAAATTGGAAGAATTATGTAACACAAACTAATAAAATTATAAATGATGTGTGGAAACGGGAAAGATTTATCGATGCTTTAGATACTATTCCCCTAATTATTAACTTGGACGAATCTAATGAGGATGATCCTTGCGGACTTAATTTATTTTAATTATTAAAAAACTGTATTTTGTTGTGTTGCCATTTTTTATTAAATTATCTTTTTTATGATTTTATAAATAAGATGACAATATTTAAAACAAAATTTATAGACTGATGACAAAGAAAATTATTCAATTAAATATTTCATACTGATTTTCAAAAACAAAATGTTTCATCTCATAATACATTTTACCCTAAATAAACTACTTATTTCTAACTTCATTAACACTATAAAAATAAACACGCGCTTGTCTTTTACTAGTTCACATGTTTTCGTCTTTAGGGTCAATGTGGGTAATTGGAAACGATATTTTAAAGTTCACGTTTTTGGCTGATTAAATATGGATTTAAAATAGAAAAATTGTTTTTAGTGCAAAATACATGCCATATTTGTGAAGTGATACTTTAAACAACATATTTTTATATAAATTACTAATATATTAGTTGTTTTTTATTTAATATGGCTCGTTCTTTTTTACCCCAGGATTTTAAAGAAAAAACAGGATTTCGGGGGTAATTGAATACAAGTAACTTTTTATGCAAATGAAATAAAGGACTAATTATAGGGGCAAATGGAAATATTTGTTGAATTAAATATAACATTATGTCAAAGATACGCACTCTATTTCAAATTACCTCCAGCAAGGAAAGCCCATTTTTGCTGGCGTTTTTAAGCAAGAAACAATTTGATCTAAATCTTCTAAAGTATAGGCTGGTGAGTTCCGCTTTTTAATATATTTTTTACGTGGCATATTTTATTAGATAGGTACGAGGTATAGATCTAGAAAAGAAGGAAGAAATCAGCCAGTTCGTGGTATTCTCATTTACCCCCAGCAGGTGTTTTCATTTAACCCCCTATTAGTTTATATTTGGGGTAATTGGAAACCAAAAAACCCCCAAACGTTAAATAACCTCAAAATTAATATTTGCAGATGGATAAAAATCTTATAACCAGCCTGTCATAAAAAGGATATAAAACTTACTTAAAATATGTTGCCAAAATTTTTAGTTTTTAAAACACTATCAAAACGAACAGTCAGGATTAATAACATAACAAATTTCATTTAGCAATAGCTTGTAAACAAAACGACTCTGGCGTGCCGGGGAAAATGGCGTAAGACACCAAGAACCTTGATGATCTGCCGCCTAGTAACGCGTTGCTGTCAAATGTATTTTAAGTTATTTATTCTTGCTGTTTCCAATTACCCCTGTTTCCAATTACCCAGATTGACCCTATGCAGATCAAGCCTGAGAAAAATCATAACCTTTACCACCGGACCACCGGACAAACTGAATTAATTTATGACGTACTACAAATATAAAGAATATGAACGGTCAGCGGTCATTGAACAGAGTTTATGTAGATAAAAAACATAGTATTTGACTCGCGTATAATAAACCATAATACACTTGTATGATTATACACTCATATTCTAATCATTCTCGTTTATTATGACCAACAGCTACATTTTATATACTACAATTTAAGTCATAATCATTTTATAGCTGACTTATGTTAGTAATAAAATGATTCGAAGAATACCCACTTTTACTTTTAATTTCACTACCTGCAAATTTTCAAAGTGCCATTTTGTATTGTCTTGTTTTGAAGCTATTTAGGATCATTTACAGGCTGTAAAATAAAAAGGTACATTTCTTTTATTTTACTGCGCCATTAAGTTTTTATTTTTACAGATATTTCCGTAATAAAAAATTTATTAATAATACGATAAGCCATTAAATAAGCTCGGGGATTTTTAAGATTTGCATCTCTTTTAGGAAATTTTAATACAAGCTATTGTAAATGTTTGCTTTTATGTTACTGTACTGATTCCGTATTCTAAGATAGATTCAGGTAGCGGGACAATAAATACATCAAATAATAGTGGACCTAGATTACTTCCTTGGGGGACACCAGAAGCGGCCACAACCTTTTTAGAATACGTTTTACATGTACAACTATCCCTATATACAGTGGAGCCAAAGAACCGATATACGGCAATTCACCTAAAACAACGGGAGTTAATGGTAATAATAAAAACCAAATTTCAAATTTTTATTCTTTGTCATATACAGTGTGTGTATAAAGTCTGGAAACGGCTTTGACTGGCCGATTTAAACCAAATTTGGTACAGTTGTGTAAGAGGATCTAACGCACCGAATGACGATATTGGCGTTGTTGCCAGCTTTTTAGTTTGTCTGGAATTCGAACGAATTTTATATTTTTAAATATAACACCCAGTATATTTTTACATTTTTAAATTCCACATAAAATTATAATAATTTTTTATTAAATGCATTATTAGTCTATACGTCATAGTTTCCGAGATATTGACTCTCGAAAAGTGACATTTTTGAACTTTGACAGCTTATAACTTTCTAACAGTACGTCTTAGAGCAAAACGGCTTACATGTCCCTATCTTCAATTTTTATTATCTTCCCAAAAAAATCAACTTCCGGTTAAACCGGATGTAACTCGAAAGCAGGAAATATAGTTGTTCCGGTTTAACTGGAAGTTGATTTTTTTTGGAAGATAATAAAAATTGAAGATAGGGACATGTAAGCCGTTTTGCTCTAAGACGTACTGTTAGAAAGTTATAAGCTGTCAAAGTTCAAAAATGTCACTTTTCGAGAGTCAATATCTCAGAAACTATGAAGTGTAGACTAATAATTCATTTAATAAAAAATAATTATAATTTTATGTGGAATTTAAAAATGTAAAAATATACTGGGTGTTATATTTAAAAATATAAAATTCGTTCGAATTCCAGACAAACTAAAAAGCTGGCAACAACGCCAATATCGTCATTCGGTGCGTTAGATCCTCTTACACAACTGTACCAAATTTGGTTTAAATCGGCCAGTAAATTGTGATGTTATTAAGCCGTTTCCAGACTTTATACACACACTGTATATATATTATACAGTGTCACCAGTAAAGTCCGCATCATATGGGATTTTTTTTATTAATAGCTTTATTCGAAATTTGACTTTGGCATCAAGTTCTGCTTCGATCGAGATGAAAAGTAAGCAAAAAAAATAGTAGTCACATGATTCGCATTATCTGTCAAATTTTAATTAAAAAAAATAAATTCAAAAGTGGGGTTATTTCTGAAAATATCGAAAAAAGTTATTAGAAAAAGTTTTTTTAAATGCAGTTTCTAGCCCACATGCAAAAATTTCAGTTGCTTAAGATAATTTTGATTTTTTACCTATATTTTGTAAATTGCACCACTTGTGCAAAATAAGGCTCAACGCAACGTACATAAAATTCAGTTTTGAGAAGGCTTTATTTCAGATACATTTTGTTTAAAGTAGCGCCATATTAAAGGTGTGTTTTTCTACAAAAACAAAATTGGGCTATTAAAATTTGGTCGCATTTGATGCAAAGTTTATTTGTTTGTGACCCTGTATAAGGTAACTTTATAAAATAAGTATTTTTGAAAACGTAGATTGTGTCTGAAAGTAATAAGTACACCTTAATATTAAGACAAAAAATAACACAGTGTCATCAGTAAAGTGTTCATTATGTGGAAAATAAATTTTAGTGGTGGGTAAAAAATCAAAATTATCTTATGCAGCTGAAATTTTGCATTTAAGCTAGAAACTGCATTTAAAAAACTTTTTCTAATAACTATTTTCGATACTTTCAGAAATAACCCCACTTTGGAATTATTTTTTGAAAAAAATTAAAATTTGACAGATAATGCGAATCACGTGACTACTATTTTTTTGCTTAGTTTTCATCTCGATCGAAGCAGAACTTGATGCCAAAGTCAAACTTCGAATAAAGCTATTAATAAAAAAAAATCCCATATGATGCGGACTTTACTGGTCACACTGTATAAAAAAAACTAAAAATAATTAAGCAGCAACAAGATTTAATAGTATAGTACCCAGTACTACCCAGTGTCTTCCACCAGAACCCGCCAATGATACTTTCTAAATTCTATCAAAACCGATGTTTTCAAGACGTATAGTATATCCAACCCTCTTGGCTCGACCTTCATCCAAGATGTTCTTCGGGGTTGCAACTAACTGTAGATTTCTTATTTGAACACTCGCGTATTAGACAAAGACGGAAACGAAACACAATAGGATTAGAAGGAGAGGTTGGAAGCAATTTGAAATTTTTCACGCTGCGAGAGCTGTTGTTGAAAGAGCTTAAAATGTTGGTAGTTTTGTATTTCGACGACGTATGGACGGATTTACGTTACATAAATAGAAAGCTCGATTTTATTGGTTATTGGTTTTAGATGTTAGCCGGTTAGCCCAGGGTCAATTCAGTCAAACCATGAACAAATTCGAGACAAGCTGAAATTTGGTTTTTCTATTTCACGTTCATAATAAGCTCAGTACGATACGCATTTGCGTATCGTAATAAAGCTATTTCGATACGCGTTTTTTCTTTATTCGTTGTTGGTAACATTTAAATGTTTTATTTCATTGACTTGCGCGGCCTTTGTGATTTACGAGAAAACCCATTTTTCGCAGAGGAAAAATAGCTTGATAACCTACTTTTTTATTCTGTGTGGATAACAGTCATGTATGTTGGTTGCATAAATCTATAAATCAATCTTTTGTAGATGCTTCAAGCTATCATTTTCTGCCAAATCCAATCCAAAATTCAATCTACTAACCTTCCAATGTCGATTTTAACTTCAACTTTATTTGAATTTTCCATCTTCCCTATACTAAAATTGCAATGCCGTGACGTAAAATCACGTCTTTTGAAATTCGAAAAAAAGTAGCAAAATCTCCCGAATTTCCGAACGCTCTGTATATGTACCGAATGTACAAGGATCACACAACGTATTCCGTCCAATTTCAAATTTCATATCGCTAAAATAACTTTAGAATCTCGTGGTGAAAATGGGCCAATAAATCAAAAAATGACAGTTTGCAAAATAATTTTTGTTTTCCAGAGGCTACTATGATAAAAACTAGTATTACCAACATAAAATTTAGACATAAAAATTTACAAAATTTGAAGGATTTATTTTCTTTTTAAAATGTGTTTTTCTTGATTATAAAAGGTGAAATAGAAAAAAATTTATCAAGCACATGTTTCATAAGGCGTTTTAGCGCACGTGTCAATAAAAAAAATGAAACGTGTACTTTAATATACTAATATAAGTTTGTATTGGGGGCCTTAAAATATCATCAAACCCCACCAAAATTATAGAGCATATAATTTCCTAGAAAATCATGTTTAGCAGTTATATTTTGTTTTACTGGTGGCGGAGTTATGATCTTTTTAATAACTGGGTATTTTGTAAAAATACTCTAGCCATTACTTTTATTGGAGTTATGATATTTTTAATAACTGGGTATTTTGTAAAAATACTCTAGCCATTACTTTTATTGGATTTTTACAGTAAATATACCCAACAATCTATATGGATATTTTGGTAAATACATTTAAAACATTCGTACATCAATAAATTAGAAATAAAAAGCATACCAATCAATGGAGTACTATATTTCTAATTTCATACAATATTTTGTATCAGCTAACTTTAATATTTTTTATATATACGATAATATGCATGTAGGTTTGCTGATGAAATGTACTAAATGTTTGGTATTGAGCTACATGTATGGTCGGTGGAAGTGAAGCCAGATTAAAACATCTATTTAAACATTGCTTTGCTACATAATGCTGGTAGAGAATGTGTCTGACGTTATTCAAATCGGTACTTGTTCTATTTTTGAGGTATACGGAAATAAAAAAAGTTGAAATTAAGGTTATCAATAGGTCTTTGGTTATACTTAGCTGCCTTAACATGCGGTATAAGTCCCAGATATTATTAATATTAAAATAATTCCTCCTTATTCATAACAGAAATTCCACGGATGTTTAAAATAACTATTTTGTTACATTTAATACGAACGTAAAATATTAAAGTTCTATTAGCTAATACAAAATAATGTATCAAATTAGAAATATAGTACTCCACTGGTATGCTTTTCATTTCTAATTTACTGAAGTAAGAATGTTTTAACTTTATTTACCAAAATATCTATAGGTATAGATTTTAAGGTATATTTAATGTAAAAATCCAATAAATAATGGCTAGAGAGTACTTTTAAAAATATCATAACTCCGCCACTGATAAAGCAAAATATGAATACTAAAGGTATATTATATACAAAATTTTATGCTCTTTGATTTTTTTATCTTCATAATTTTTCGTAAATAGCTATTTCTAACAACAAATAACAAATTTTATTGTTTAAGGTGGGAGTATCAACAGGCTTGCCAACCTATAACCTATTTCGCGTATATTTGTTTAATTTTCCTAGGTTTTACACAAAATTTAAATAAAATCATTATCGTCTTCATATTTTATAGGTAATAATTGACATATTAAATAAATATCAAGGAATTTCATTAAATATTTTAGGAGAATTGTATAGCGAAATATATCGGGTAAGATTTTTTTTAACATTATTATGTCATTTTTCTTTCACTATACAATTCTCCCAAAATTAGCAATGAAATAAATTGATATTTTTGTAATATGTCAGATATTACCTAAATATTGTACCGACGATATTGATTTTATTTAAATGTTAGTTAATCAAATAATAAACTTAAAAAAGCAACGCGAAATAGGTTATAGGTTGGCAATAGATGGAATGACGTTGAGAATTCCACCAATGGTTAACTCACTTCTCAGCTAAAATCTTAATAAAAATGCAATTTTTAAGTTTTATTGCGTTTCAATTTTTTTTCATACTTTTTAAAAAGTCTTTTTCCCAGAGCAACATATTGGTCGGGTAAAAAGATATCAACAATTTGATATCACACACGAAGTTAAAAAATAATAGATAATTTATTAAAAATACCAATTCATGACAAAAAATACAACAAAAAGCGCAAGCAGCCATGCTTGGATTAATTTATAAATTCAACCTTTTTCAATGTAAAACTGTAGATATATGGCACTTGGGGGGGGGGGGGGGGGGGGTAAAGGGGTATAAGTTGAAAATTTCCAAAATTAAGATAAGTCGCCCACAATACTTATAAATTCAATATCTACCCCTGGGAAAAGAGATATAAGTCATAAGCCTTAAATATGTGCCATTTTTGATTGTGGAAAAGGATATAACTATAAATGTATATTTTTTTGTGAAAAGGGGATTAAAGCCTATTGACGAATTGAATTTTAACAAATTTATTTGTGGAATGGAATATAAGTATATTTATCTCCCTCTCCCCTAAAAAGTTGTTTGACCTTTTATTGGGGAAAAGGGTATAATTAAATAATGAAGAGTCGAGCGATGAATAAAAATAATAATAAGTTATGTTTTTGAACTCTGCGTTTATTACCATTTGTTTCTTTTCATATTTAATACAGTTTTAAAGAAAGTACAATAGCAAAATTTTCTTTAATTGGTGTAAAGAGGTATATGTAAGTTTTTTAGAATTTTTCATGTGTAAATGGGTATAAGTAATTTTTTTTTCATAATAGTTATTTTATTTTAATTACTGCTATATACAATGTATTAAGGATCAAAAAATGACTATTTTAATAAAAAAATTGAGTTAAAAAAAAGCGTTATTCAAAAGCGAGTATTAAAACTTTAAACTCAATTTCCCAAAATTGTCGGATTAAGACATATACCCCTTTACCCCCCCCCCCCCCCCCCCTAAGTGCCATATGTAGGTACTCTAAAGAGGGGTATTTGGTCTATTTTTAGATAAACAAAGAAGTTTCAAAATATTGATCAAAAAACTAAAATGGCGAAGGCGTCCCTAGTGTTTGATTTTAAAGGATAGAAGCGTAAAAGCTTGGATTTTACATCATAAACAATCAAATTTAAAGAAAGAATTGTGGCAGATTTGAAGCACAAATTATTTCAAGTTTTAATAGCACATCACGAACATTCGGAAAAAGGATTATCTTACTTTACTTTTTGATAATTTGTAAAAATATAGGCGTAACGCTTTTTAAAATGTGGTGTGTTTTGACTGGCTTTCAGTTTTTTTTAATAGGCCTCCAATTGTTTTTTTGAAAACTCTGTACGCGTTCTAAGTTTGATTCATTGATACAACATATATATTTTTTAATAACATCGAATAACTAGATCAGTCACAATTTCTTTTAAAAAATCTTCCAATTTTATAGTTATTTTTAAAAGGAAGAATACATTTATTTAAAAAAAACTTTTACACGTTGGAGAAAAACAGCTTGCACATTCCTTCCTATCTTAGATTTTTATTCTTATCCGGAAATTGAAACTGTAACCAATTTTGATAACAATCGATGTCTTTTTAAAATTTTTATAGAAAAAGCACCGAATGTTTCGTCATCTTTTATATGAAAACCCTATTAAAAAATATATAAGGAATGCGTATATCATTTTTAAATAAATTCTACATGTAGGTACACTAAAAACAACTTATCGGGCTCATGCTCATCCTTCCCAACGTTTAAAATCTATTTGACATCCTACTCATTCATCAAATCGCCTTAAAACGAAGGAATTTTAAACCCCGATGCTACCCCATAATAAAGAACCTATATAATTCCTCCACCATCATCAAGGTGAAATATAAAACATAATTTTATAGATCAACTCGACAGGTTATCTCTCTCGCACTGGCGCTATGTACGAAACCTAAGCTAATATTGTCATAGGCGTAGGTATTGTTAGTTACATCCTTTTTTCTGTTTCTAATTCAATATGATATAATTGAAATCTGAATGTCAAAGAAACAGCAAGACCATTTTAATTTATGATAAAAGGGACCTTTTAACTGTAACCGAATTTTTCATATTCGGCACTGACACATCCTGAATTAGAATAGGTATATTGAAAATATATCCCAATAATAAAAATTTTCCTAACCTTTCCTGGAAACAATTAAAAATACGCCGCGATAGCAGACAATTTGAAAACAAGATATCATTAGTACGTCATTTGATTATAAAGGGTTTACCACCGGGAAACGCTTGGATCTATAATATATAGAAAACTATGCTTAGGAAATTTTAAAAACTTTTTTTTAGGAAAATATACACTTCCTGGACAATTTTTCGTCCAGGAAATAACGTTTTGTCGATCAGGACCGAAAAATGGACGTGAGGTACCGGCAAACGATTTTTCCGGTCCCTGTTTTTCATTTTTCCAATCGCTCTTTGATAATACCATCTACCTTGATGTCGTTACTATGATAACAACATTTAGATGTATTGTCGAGTGACACTTCGTTGATTTGTAATTTGTCGTTTATGTCAAACTTGTTTCGCGAGTGCGCAAATTTAAAAATATGAATTCAGATTTTAAATTATCCGACAGGGAAAATGAGATTCCAGAAGACATTTTAGAAGCAGCAAGGAAAGCGACTTACGATATATTGTCAGTAAAATCAAAAGCCCGTTACGAGAAGTCATACGAGGCATTTAAAAATAATATAAAATAAAATAAAGAATTAATGTATATCGAAGTGTCGGTCTATTGTACGTCACGCAACCGGAAATTAGTCTTTTGCAGGTCTCTCTCAGCTTCTAGGACTCGCCTACGGCTCGCCCTGGAAATGCTTGTTTCGACCTGAAAAACACTATTCTCCGGTATTGTAACGTAAATTACTATAACATTAGGATAATGTTGATGGGGGCAACCCGGCCAAAATATTTTCAAGATGGTGGCACTTCCGGTTGTACCGGAAGCAGCAATCAACTTGCTTATTTTAAATAGAACACCCTATATATTATTCCATTTTTGGATTCCACGCAAGATTCTAGGCAGATTTTGTATAATATCATATTATCCTTTACCTAAGTCTAAGCGTTTTTGACATATTTAAGCTTTTGTTTGAAGGTGGTAAACAATGAAGTAATATCAAGGAAATTACCTAGTCGGACTTCCATCTTTATTTTGTTACTTAACACAACGTTTCGGTTAGTTTGTATCTCTAACCGTTTCCAAGTGTAAACTAAATTGTAATTCTAAGGCTACTGTTTTAAATACTATCCATGTGCAATGAAGCTTGATGACAAGAAGAAGCTTCAAGATATTGGGGATATCTATGCTTGTTTACTAAATATATGTGTATTTTGATTCATGAAAGCTGCTTCTTTGAATTTTCGTTTCCTCCAGTGCTGTTCCGTGTCCAAAACCTTGGCTTCTGACCTCTGTATTGGTTGGTCCATACATGTTCCGCTATACCTGATCTCAAAGTTTCACCTCTTTAAGTATGTTTTTTTAATTCGTACGGGTAGAGAACTTTTTGTTTCATCAATGTACAATGCGCCACACTCGCACACTCGGAATTTGATAGATATAATTTTTTGTGTTTTCATTACGGGGGGGTTTTACTTTTGTAAGAAAAGCTTCTAAGCGTATTTCCGGATTTGAAGGTTTTTTTTTATTATAGTTTATGGTTATCCCCTTATTATTATTATTATTATTATTATTATTATTATTATTATTATTATTATTATTATTATTATTATTATTATTATTATTAATATTATTATATTATTATTATTATTATTATTATTAATATTATTATTAATATTATTATTACTATTAATATTATTATTACTATTAATATTATTATTATTATTATCATTATTATAATTATTGTCTTATTTTGAACATTGTATGATACCTTTAAAAAAAGTATTATTACAATATTATTCAGTACCACTATGCCTTCCACAAAATCATCATGTTTCGAAACGATAGAGGGTAGATGGGTAGGCAAGGTGCAAGGGGCGGGGGTGCAACTTGTGCATCACCTTGGCGTCTCTTACGCTGAAAGATGCACAAACAAACTCCTAGAAATTTGGGATTACGAAGTAGGTAGTACTACCCGAGGTGAAAAGATAGGTTCGAAGGGCCGGTGGTACTATGCTCTGTTGCCAGAATTTGGTGAAAATAATAGTAGTTAGTTGTATTGGTTGTAATAAGGATTGCACTTTTGAACAAAGACGCCAAGCCGCCTTGATTCTAATTAGTCAAATTATGGCCATTTATTCGATGTAATAGTGAAAACATAAACATAAATCGTTAATCAAAGTTAAATTGACAAGACGATGACATCGGTTTGCTAATTAATCAATATCATCGGCACATTATTTAGGTAATTTTTGATTACAAAAATATTAATTTATTTCATTGCTAATTTTGGGAGAATTGTATAGTAAAAGAACGCTGACATAATAATGTTAAAAAAAAATCTTACCTGATATGTTTCGCTATACAATTCTCCTAAAATAATTTATAAAATTCCTTAATATTTATTTAGTATATCAATTATTACCTATATAATATGCAGTCGCAGTACAGCTCAATAAAAGAATAAAACGTTTATGAAAAACCAAACTCGGTCTCGATACATTTATATAAGGCAACATTTCAAAATAAATCATTTTCTCCTATTAGGCACATATAATTTTTTATTCATAATCAATATTTTTAAGTTTTTTTAATTAATTTAGGGCAAAGTAAATCTGGCAACAGTGGATGCGTTTTGTTACGCTTCTACTTCATGGTGGTAAAATATTAGCAGAGCAGCAGACACACCTTGTGTTTTGATGATTGGGAATTCTCTATTGTGTGCAACTCGCAGCATTACTTCTATACGGAATAAAATAAATATTTTTGTTATCGTTAAAATACTCGATAAAATATAATACAATACATTATACAAAATACAATTTAAAAAAAACGAACAGCATGTCCATAGATTACAAAAGGACAAATGGACCAACGAATCCATAATGTACGTCCCGCAAATATGGAGAATATGACGTAACGGTCAGCGGTCATTGAACATACTAGTACTCTGGTCAATAATGTGAGAGAGAGAATAGTTAGAAAAAAATGTGATAAAACTCGTTACTTTTACTATTCTTGTAATTTAAGCTTTGTTTACTACTACTAGTAACGTAAAAAACACTCATGCAGATCCCGCACCGCGGGAGGGGGGGGGGGGGGCTTGGCTAGCCGGGGGGGCCACACTGACGGCCCCTTCAAAACTTGCTGCCAGCTTTGCTTTTCATAGGTATTTCATTTCATAATTAATTTTATTTTTTTATATCCTGAGAATTTAACTTCGTTAAGTGAAGAAGAATTATACATGAAAGCGCGGAATTTACAAACGATATACCATAAAGACTTATCCATTGACTTTCCTAGTCAAATTTTAAGCCTCAAAAAGGGACTTGGAGATAGTATTTCAAAATTAAGACCAGTGTATGAACTTGCGAATCATTTATTCATAAAAAATCAGTGTGTTTCTTCAAATTTTCCAGATGTATCTAGTGCAGTGATGTTATTTCTAACTTTACAAGTTAGTGTGGCATCAGCGGAACGATCTTTTTCCAAACTTAAAATAGTAAAAACCTATTTACGTAACACCATGGGACAACAACGCCTTTCGGAGTTATCCTTAATCAGTATCGAACACGAGTTTGTTAAAGCATTAAGTATCGACGAAATTATAAACGATTTTGCAAAAAAAAACTCTCGACGATCTGGTCGTTTTGTATAATACAGTAGTGAGTGACATAATGTTTGTGCAGACTTGTTGGGTGTTCATGTGTTTTACTGTTCTCTGTCTTTTGAATTCTATGAGGCTCAATCAGTGCACTCCCGGTACTACCATACATGGTAAGCAACATTATAAGTGGTGTTTTAAAATTTTGATTTCGCATCATGTTTGCTGCGTACGTATAATGACTTAACAACTACCTATGTTATGTCTACCAGTCCACCTAGGATTATAAAATAAATTCGAATTGTTTGCTGTTTTAATAGTAGGTACTTAACACATAATGCGGGTTTTCCGTCGACCGTGTATTTACAACCTTAATTAATGTATAAAAAATCAAACATTAATGGCCCCTATTAATGCATGATTTTTTTTATTAATAAACGATTTTAGGCAACCAAACATACTACAAAGCACGCACTGCCTCGTACATAATGGCGTTGCCATAGTTTCTGTCGATGTCAATAAGTTTGAAATTCAAAAATTTGTTTTAATATGTAGTTTGGTTCTAAATAAAAAAAAAATAATCTATTAACAAGACAATCTACGGAAAAATATTGTAACTAACGCGTATATTAAATAGCGATTAATACACTAGTTTGTTAAATTGCTATTATTAATTAATAGTAATTTAACAAACTAGTGTATTATTAATTAATAGTAATTTCACAAACCAGTGTATTAATATGGGCGATTAATAATCGAGACAATTTTAACGTGTGAGCGCAGCGAGCACGTTAATTTGTTGAGATTATTAATTGCTATTTAATATACGCGAATAGACTGAGAATAGCCCAGAGAGCGATGGAGCGCACCATGTTGGGATGTAGGCTGAGAGATCACCTAAGAAATGATGAGATCCGAAGAAGAACAGGGGTTAATGACGTTCTAAGAAGAGTAGCGGAACTCAAATGGAGATGGGCGGGCCATATTGCCAGGCAGGACCCATCCAAATGGACAAATATAATAATACAGTGGCAACCCAGAAACACAAAAAGAAAAGCGGGAAGACCACAAAAGCGTTGGAGAGATGACATCCAGAAGACAGCAAGCAGAAATTGGATGCAAGCAGCTCAAAACAGAAAAACATGGAAATTACTGGAAGAGGCCTACATTCAGGAGTGGATGAACACAGGCTACGGAAGAAGAAGAAGAAGAAGATTTAATATACGCGTTAGTTACAATATTTTTCCGTCGATTGTCTTGTTAATAGATTATATTTTTTTAAATTTAGAACCAAACTACATATTATTATTATAACAAATTTTTAAATTTCAAACTTATTGACATCGACAGAAACTATGGCAACGCCATTATGTACGCGGCAGTGCGTGCTTTGTAGTATGTTTGGTTGCCTAAAATCGTTTATTAATAAAAAAAAATTATGCATTAATAGGGGGCCATTCATGTATGATTTTTTTATACATTAATTAAGGTTGTAAATACACGGTCGACGGAAAATTACTATTAACCCTAATTAAATTATTACACGATTAACGAATTCAAAAATTCATAAACCCAAACCTAATAGTACTAATAAAAATAAGAATTATCATTTTCCATTAGTTATAGAGAGGGGGACACTGAAAACGTTTGCGGGGAGGGAGGGCGGGGCACTCAGTTTTTGTTACGCCACTGACTATTACACAAAATAAGATTTTTGTATTTTTTATAATTTTTCATAATCATAAGTTTTATTTATTTTATTAGGGTTGATTTTTTACGCAAAACGTAAGTTTGGTTCATTTGTTCTTTTCTAAATCTCCTCCAGGAAATAGCGCGGTATTTTAAAACTTTAAAAGTATTTCTGTAAAATGTGTGTATTGCATGTATAATTGTCTGGTTTACAGTCAATGACTGCATTAATATTTTAAAAGCTTATTCTTTAATGTCGAATTCCACAATAATCCCTATTTTTCATAAAACTAAACAAAATTATCTGGTAAAATGCTCATTAAGCAACGAAAAAGCTTTCCGAAATCTCTTAGCAAAATTGTTAGATAAGGTCTACCTTAATGGCTGTGTCAAACAAAGATAAATGGACTTATTGTAAAAACCGCAAAGATCCAAAGATTTTTGAACAATGGATTTTTTTCTATTATGTTTAGGTGTATTAGCTGTAACTAAAATAAACGTGGGTAATATAAGAATAGGTGAAAATTTAATATATTTTACCAAAAATAGACAATCCAAAAATCGTAAAAACACAAAAAGTCTACTTGCTTGTCAGACATATAGTCGGATCTGGTCTTATCGTGCGGGTCATACGATTCAAGAAAGACATACTCTCAGTTTTTGTTTTCTTTACTTGCGTTTAATTTTACCCTCTAAATAAAATACGTAAGATAAATGAGACAGACTTATTCCATTTTGACATGAAAAAAAAAGGATATGTATTTACTTTCCAGCGATTATAAAAAAGCTTATAATAGCACCAGCTACGTTTTATTTTAAATATGCCAGTTTTGTGACTTTAACAGTTTGTGACAAAATGAAACAATTTTCTGGGTTTTTGCATCCCCAATCAAAAAAAATGGTACTTAATCTGATAAACTATTTCGAAAATAAAAGAAAAAGTGGAAATTCGCCAACCGATATTCAGGAAACAGTAGCCAAAGCACTGGGAATTAGTTTAAGGACTGTGCAGAAAATTGTGCATGAAACAAAACATAACATAATACCCAAGAATACTAAAAAGTGTAAACGAAGAAAGCCAAAGATTGAGGATTTAAGCGAAAATATTAAAATGGGAGTTCGAAATGTGATTTACGATTTATACAAATCAAAAACCAATGTAACTCTTCCGGTTTTACAAAAAACATTAAAAATTCGGGGTGTTTTGGAAATTGGACTTGAAGCGTTATCAAAATTAATAAAAAATTTAGGTTTTCGCTATAAAAAAGACTGTAACCGAAGATTTTTATGTGAGCAGCCACAGATAGTGAGTCAGCGTGTTCAGTTTTTAAAAAAATATACGGACAATTACAAATCGAAATTTAGAAAAGTGGTATTTTTAGACGAAACGTGGATATTTTCGAATGGAAGTGGTTCAAAATCTTGGCAAGATGAGTCTGTAAAAAGTGTTAAAAGGAAAAAGGGGTGCGGTACGGGAAAGCGTTTTATTATTTTGCATGCCGGTTCTGCAACAGGATATGTTGCAGGTGCGAGTTTAATTTTTTCTTCAACATCAAAAAGTGCTGACTATCATGATAATATATATGAATTGCGAAGTGTTTGAAAAATCGTTAAAAGTTCAATTGATACGAAATTTGGATGCTCCGTCTTTAATTGTATTAGATAATGCATCATATCATTCAAGAATTTTAAATAAACAACCTACTTCATCTTGGAGGAAAAGTGATATTTATGAGTGGCTGGAAAAACACAACCAAAATCCTTTACCAAATATGCTTAAATCGGAAATTCTATCAATAGCAAAGTATTGTTGTCAAAAACCCAAAATATTCGCGGTAGATGAAATACTGCGTGAATATGGTCATGAGGTTCTACGGCTGCCGCCATATCATTGCCAGTTTAACGCAATAGAATTAATATGGGCTGGTGCAAAGTCTTATTATGAAAAACATGTAGGTGATGGTCTTAAATCCGACCAAGTACAAATAGTTTGGCCAGATTCGTTAGATCATATTACACAAGAGTACTGGAAGAAATCGGTGGAACATACAGAAATATTAATAAGGGATTGGTGGGATCGAGAACAAGTACTAGATGTCGAAGTAGCGCCAATGATAATTGCTCCATTCGAAGACGACTCAGACGACGAGGACTTTTCAGATTTTATAAGTGACGATGAGAGTTTTTAGGCTATAATTATAAACGGTGTTTTTCGTTTACATTTTTTAGTATTCTTGCCGTATTATATTATGCTTTTTTTTCATGCACATTATTCTGCATAGTCCTTAAACTAATTCCCAGTGTTTTCATTACAGTTTCCTGCATATTGGTTTGCGAATTTCCACTTTTTCTTTCATTATCGAAATAGTTTATCAGACTAAATGCCATTGTATTTTTAGGTTTTAGTAGTAAAATTGTTTAAATAAATTGCACTGTTTATTATTGTCGTTTTTAATTAAAGGGTACAGTGTATAATTAACGATTATATAATTTTTTTGTAACTTTTTCAACTCCCCTGTACATAATTTTTACAAAACTAATAATATTAGGTATATGTGGCTATCTTCGCGATAGCTAAAATAATGAAACTATTTTTCCTTCCTTCGGTATATTTGTAAATAATCTCAAAACATTTTGATAGCCTCTGTGTTGTCTGATTTGACGCATATGATCAGTGACCTTTGGACCCGCACGTTAAGACCAGATCTGACTATACCGGTAGTGCACCGCCAGCCTGGCCATGGAAAATCCCATGTTAATTTGGCTACCATTAAATATTGGTTCCCCTATTAATTTTCCATTAAAATTGGATTGGACTTCTTTAAAGGTCCTTGTATGATGGATTCGCACACCAAATTTTAATAGTTTCTAAAAAGCCAATTAAAAATTATTTAAATCCTAAAATTTAAAAAAATTAAATACGGCTCTGATACATACCAGACGTTTTATTTTTATTGTTTTAATATGTTTTACAGTAGGTTCAAGGAAAAATAATGATTCTACTAATTTATTAAATGCAAAAGCTTTGGAACGATTTTTTTTTAAATCTACTTTTAAATAACAACTTATTTGCTTGTTTCAGGTGGTACTCATTGTGGGCATCGCTGGGGCATGTCGCCGAGTGGAGCAGTTACGTAAAATGAAAATTGAAAATATTATATATATAGGAATTTAAAACCCACCTTGTTGTAACTGTCCCGGATACAAGGACACATGTAGATCGACAGTTCGTGGTTTACATGGAAGGATTTTCATCAGAAATTAATAATATTTCAATTTTCAAGAAGTATAGAGCCCTTAGACCCGATCATACTGCCCACACTGTTAGAAATCCTGGACGTAAGAATCAAAAAAATTTATAATCAATTAAAATAAATCAAATTTAATCTAAAATGTATAGTTATTTTAACTCTTTTGTGTTTAGTAAAAATCAGATTTTAAGAACTAACTTTTCTGGAAGTCGTTTTAACATAACAGCTAACTAAAATTAACATGCAATTCTTTTACGGTTCAAATGAATCAAATACTAGTAACTTTGATAAAGTTTATAATCATTATCAATATCTTTTTTAGTTAAAATTTTAAAATCAGTTAATACTAACATAAAAAATGTGTCAAATTAACTCATTAAGTTGTAATTTTTACTGCACAATAAAATAAGATTAATGTCAAAATAGTAATAACATATTTTATGAGTTACTGATTGACTGAAGCGGTTTTAGTTAAATTGACAAAAAAACGGGAGTGGACTTTCTGGGACATAAAAAAAAAGTTAAATTTGATTCTTTTCTTTTAACAGTGCATACACGGTTATTTATTGCATATAAAAAAGGAAGATGCACTATCCAACCACTGGGTATAAATACTTTTGGAAAAATACCCTCTCAAATTGTATCATATTTAAAGTTGTCCATTCCCAAAGAATATACGGGACATTGTTATCGAAGGACGTCAGCTACATTATTAGTAGATGCTGGCGGGGATATCATGAGTTTAAAAAGACTTGGTGGATGGAAGTCCTCCAGTGTTGCGGAGGGCTATACTGAAAATTCGGTGCAAAATAAAATAGGAATAAACGGCGTAGAAGAATATGCAGAGAGAACCTCATGTTTTAGTAAATCTGTAACTTTGAATTCTTGTGTCTCATCGGATAGTAAAACACTTTCTTTATCGATATCGTTTGGAAATGTTACAAATTCTACAATTAATAATAATATTTCTTAATTTATAAGTTTGGATTAGTTTAGAAATTTAAATATGTAACTTGAAGAAATAGTCCATACTTTAAGTGGAGTGTATGTATAAAGGTAAAGAAATGAGACACTCTAAGTCTTCCTCCACTGGTTTATTAAAATAAATTTTAAATACGGGTAAATTCTCAACATGTTTCGACTGTATATACAGTCATCATCAGGAGAAGAGAATAAGGAAAAAGAGAAATATCAGGTGCAAACAGTACGTACTGAGCTAAAAGATGATGGAGAGGACAAATAAAGTAATCGGAACAACGTCCACCGTAGTGGTATACCTAGCAAAAGGTCATTTGTGGGGAATTGGCAGAAACAAGATATAAGGTAATGTAGCAGTAAGCTACTTGTCGAATTAGTGACAACACACCATCAAATCAGTGACAACGCACCATCAAATTAGTGACATCGCACCAACAAATTAGTGACATCGCACCAACAAATTAGTGACAACGCACCCTAAGTGTGAGGAGAGAAGAAAAACATTAAAGTGGAGTGGTAGATGTTGACTTTTAAAGTAATAAGGAGTGACCAAAATGCGACTTTTTAGTCACTCCTCATTACTTTAAAAGTCAACATCTACCACTCCACCTTAATGTTTTTCTTCTCTCCTCACACTTAGGGTCCGTTGTCACAAAATTTGTTGGTGCGATGTCCCTAATTTGATGGTGCGTTGTCACTAATTTGATGGTGCGTTGTCACTAATTCGACAAGTAGCTTACTGCTACATTACCTTATATCTTGTTTCTGCCAATTCCCCACAAATGACCTTTTGCTAGGTATACCACTACGGTGGACATTGTTCCGATTACTTTATTTGTCCTCTCCATCATCTTTTAGCTCAGTACGTACTGTTTGCACCTGATATTTCTCTTTTTCCTTATTCTCTTCTCCTAATGATGACTGTCTATACAGTCGAAACATGTAGAGAATTTACCCTTATTTAAAATTTATTTTAATAAACCAGTGGAGGGAGACTTAGAGTGTCTCATTTCTTTACCTTTAAATATGTAAGTATTTGTTATAGATATAACGTTTAATAGAGTTTCTTTTAAAAATAAAAAATACACTTGAATAATATTAAACTTGTTTTTATAGTACCTATGTAATTACTTACAGCACTAGTGCGGTAAAGTGATACTTACCGCACTTAAATCAGTGCGGTAAGTAGTTACTTACCGCACGCTTGTAGATAACATACTTTAAAACAAGAGCGCCTTTCGAGGTTAGTTAGTCAAAGTCAAATTGACAAGACGTTGACATCTGTTTGTTGATTAATAAAAGGTGGTTTAAAAGTTCGTGAAAAATTCAAACTTTGTTTTTGGGAAAACAACCCATTTTGTAGTAGTGAGGTATCGTGGGCATCGTGCCTTAAATTGCATTTTTAAAAATACCAACAAACAAACTCTCTCTATTATTGAAACAACTTGAGTTACATAAATACATAAATAAACTTTATTGTCTAATTAAACATCTAGGTACTTTACAATAACAATTACAAATCACAGTTCAAAATCCAGTATACTTTTTAGTGACCCTGTATAATTTGTCAAGTACAGTGTCCCTAACCTCTTTTTGTTCATACACTTTAGGCTCTTGCACCTTACTTATTCTTACGTTAATATTAATCTTTTTCGGCACATATGCGGGTTCATCATAATAATTGTTCTGTTCTTTTCGAAGTTTGACATTAACAGGAACTTTCTTAGGTTTTTCGTCATAAGAACTCAATAATTTTGATTCTTGATATTGTCGATTTTGATTGATATAACCATCTTGCCTGTCATTATTGATTTTTACATTAATGTTGATTTTCTTTGGATCTGAAATATATGTTTGTTTGTTTTTGTTAACATTGATATTAGCATACACTGGTTGCGCAATTTCTTCTACTTTTTGCTCTACCTCTTGCTTGAAGTAATATTTTTTCTCATTAGAATATTCCTGATCTTTATTGGGGGAGTCATAACCATATTTATCTTGATTATTATGGTTATATTTATCCTGATTATTTCCTTCATATTTGTCCTGATTATTATTTTCATATGTTTCTTGATTGTTACGTTCATATTGATCCTGATTATTTCGTTCATCATATCTTACTTTAGAATTGTCTTTATTATGATTTGATTGATCATAATATTCTTTGTTAACAGTTCCGCTTATGTTCACGACAACTTTCCGCTCGTCTGGCCTTTTGTCCCAATTTTTATTGTCGTACTGTATAACTACTTTACCATCTTTATCGGGAGAATATTTTGAATATTTTTCTTCCACCGCTTTGCAGGTTAATGCGGCCGTTAATACAAGGAACTAAAATAACATAATTAAATGATGAGAAATAAAGTTAGACAAAACTGATGCAAAATACTATGCATCAATGTTAGTGTTTGACTGTTTCGTACTAAATTTGGAAAAAAAATAAGTACTTTTGAATCCATTGGAACCAAAACATTTAAGTACTTTGGGTATTATTGTTGTCTAATTTTGCTAAAAGGGTAGGTACCTACTTAAATTTGATTTAAAAAAAAAATTATTATTAATAAACAACTCAATAACTTAATGACATGACCAAAAGGACAGCAATAGACAAAGTCGTTTGTGTCGGGTGGCCAAATAAAAATGGACGCCGGCCATATCTCAGGAACCATTTGTCAAGTATTAAAATGAAATTATTTATAACAAAATCCAAGGGAAATTGCTGGAAATTATTTTCAAGTTCCTAAATTAACCGCTAGAGGGCGTTTAACTTATGACTAAGAAGATTATCAGGTTTTTATCGATAAATGCCAAATAAATTTAGTCTTATTCTTTGAAATATTCGGTACCACTTTGAGTTATTACGTTTTGCTTTAACTTACAAACTAGACTGAGGGTAATAGGGAGAAAATATTTTGCAAAAAATATTCATACCTAACTGTTGTTCCATTGCACAGGAAGAAAAAATAATAACTACTTGTTATGTTTCACAAATTTAATCAGTTTCCTGACACGTGTTTCGGCCCTTGCGGGCCATTGTCAAAGGAGTACAAGAAGATACTAAATTCTATGTGACATTACAAAGGTGTTTATATCATATTATGGTAATTATAAACATGTCATAAAATTAAAATTAGAAGATTGAATGGTCAACTGTAGGTTTTCCTAACTTTTAAAGGTACAGATACATATTTAGTCCTAAATTAGTGTGCTATTAAGAATTAGGGCAGCGTCTGAAGGTATTTCGGTTTGATTATTAACAACACTACATTTGTTTTTTATGGCTGTGCTGTGCAATAAAACCATGTTTGTCAAATTTGATTAAGGCACACTGGAGTTATGAGTATTTCTTTCAAAAGAGGTTCCTGCTCCTCCCCTTTGTCCCTTTTGCGAATCGGCGCAAAATTTATTACATTAAAATTGTACCTTATATTTTTAAAGAAAAATACACTTCATTTTTGATATAACTTTATTTGGTACATTATCGATAAAAACCCGATAATCTTCGTGGTCATTGGTTGAACGTCCTCTAGCGGTAAATATAGGAACTTAAAAATAATTTTCAGCAATTTCTCTTAGTCGATTTTGTCATTAATTTTTTTATTTCAGAAATTTGTGATATGGTCGGCGTTCATTCTTATTTGGCCACCTAGTACATGCCATTGAATATTTAAAGTTTGAAATTGACCCAAATCGGTGCAATTTTAATTTTCTTGACTATTCTTACGAGGACCATTTTTATTTTGGATTAGTACCAGGGGCGGATTTACAAATTTGCCGCTAGTAGGCTATTTAATATTTGCCGCCCCTATACCAGTGACGGCTCGTGAGTTGTGAAACAGGTGAAGTGTTAGGGAAAGAAAAAGCTTGCTGCAGGCGAAATGCGCCGCAGGCGAAAAATTTTTACGACCACGCCCAAATTTGCTCAATAATTTTTAGTAAATATTTTAAAAATTTATGATTACCTACTTATTTTATTGAAACTGAAATTTCTTTCTGCAAAAGCCAGTAAAGTTCCAACTACCTTTTTTTATTCCCATTAACAGACACGGCCAACAATAAAGTTTATTTAAAAAAATACTACCCGTCGACCACGAGTAAAGATTGTACCATTTATTTCTGTAAGATAAAAAAAAAATTTTGGGCCAAATTTGCCGCCCCCTAAAATCTGCCGCCCTAGGCTCCAGCCTACTCAGCCTAATGGTAAATCCAGCACTGATTAGTACTTACCAAAATCTTGCCCATAATCAATAACACCTTTTGCAATTATTATTAAAACTAACACATAAGTTGTTCTGTGTTATTTTTCTTTAATATTTTTACTTCTTGTGCAAATGAATTATGACATTAAAGGCAATCATATTGCATGTTATATAGGTACCTTCTTTAAAGATCCCAGTGATGTGAACAATCTGTGAACTTTTGAATATGCATTATTTTTTCACCTAAGACAATTACAACAATTTATAGTAAGTAATTAGTAATATTCTTGTAAACTCTTTTACATACTTAATATCTAGTTTTAATTAGTTTAATTCATTGATGCAAAAGGATTCCTTAGATTAATATGTGTTATTGTTTTTATTATTGAATCCAATGAACATAATATGTAAGAATTTATTGCATGAGTCGCCGTCCATGTCAAATCAGATAAAACTTTATTTATTATAAATTTCTTGAACACTGATTTCTTATTAACTAAACCTTGCACAAAGCTATACTTCTTGCTAATCTTACACAGCAAAAAGTATTGCAAATTGTAAAATAAATACGGACGACTAGTTTGATTCAAAACTCGAGCAACGAGTATTTTAAAATACGTCTTTACCATCATGCGTTTAGGGCATAAAAAATTCTGTTATAATAATAATAAGTTTATTTAAAATTTAATAATATAATAAATATGTTTATGTTGTCTTCGATAAAATTATTCTTCAAAAACCTGAAGCTGAGCTTGTTAGGGGCAAATCTTATTTTTTGTTTTAGTACCTATGTAAAATCATAAATCATAAACATGCATTAAAAATCAAGTTTTTTAAAGTAAAAATGTTAATTTATAGTAAAACGCAGCTTTTTTGAAGAAATATATTACCTATAATAAAATTATTGATTTATAATTTTTAAGTAAAAAATATTACTTATATAAATTATTCAGAACAATATTAATTAATTAAAGCATTTCTAAAAATATTTTCAAATTGTCTGATTTTAATATCCATGTTTTTATTTCGACTTAAAATTTTTTTAATGAAATCAATTTTTTAATTTTTGTTGGTAAATACCTAATCGTTTAAATAAAAACATGAATATTTGAAATTTTTGTGTCCTATGGACTTATTTATTTTAGGTTTTATGGTTATTTCATTTTAATGACGTGCATTATGATTGTAGTTTTTAAATTGTATAAGGTTTTTATTTTTAAATACACCTATATATTAAGATGTTATAAATGTAAAGTTGTCTTATGTTCAACTTTTTTGTTTCTGAATATAATTCTTTTGAAGGATAAAGATAATCTTTATTAAATATAATTTTTAGAAACTTTTTTTGTAATATTTCTAATTTTTTAACTAAAGTTCTATTTATTCCTCCCCAACCTAAAATTCCGTAATTTAAATGAGTTTTAACTAACGCGTTATATAATATTTCCATATTATGTCTTACATTTAAATAATTTTTAATGTTTTAAAAAATCGGTAGTAAACTTCTTAATTTTTTAATTAAGTATTCTATGTGAAATTTCCAATTTAATTTACTGTCAAAAATAATTCCTAAATATTTTATTTTATTAACTTTAAAAATTTGTCTTCATTTATTTGAATACTATTCATATTTTGTGGTAGGTTATTTAGGTTTAAAGTAAAAGGAATATAATTTGTTTTATTAAAATGAATTGTTAACAAATTGTTATCAAACCAATTTTTTATAATTTTAAAATCTTTTTTAATTTTATTATTTAAGTTTTCCCAATTTGTATCGGTATAAAAAATTGTAGTATGATCTGCAAAACTATGAATTTGTCCATCGCAATTTATACTAAATAGGTCGTTAATATAAATATTATAAAATAAAAATTTTGGTAACGTCAGTCTCTTCAGCTATTAGTAGAAAACTTTTTCTTTTTCAAACCACCCGATTCCAAATCGTTAAGTCTAGAAAATATTCAGAAATTCCCATAATTTTTGGAAAAAATGTATTTTCCTATTTTCGGAGATAGAGAACAATAATAATCCCAAATAAATAAAATAAATCTTTCTTATTTTCCCCATCCGAATTTCTTGTCGATTCCAGAAGAGGTACTTGAGAATCTTGAGATGAACAAATATATTTCCATTTTATCTCCTTCCTGTGATATTGTTTACCCTTTTTACTTTATCAAATTAAAATAAAACATAAACTTTTAAATATGTATTTTTATTTGTAATGACATTATAACATAATATTATTTTCACTAAATTTAAATTATAAAGACAAAATTACTACAATTACCAACAAAAAAATTAGAAACAGAACTGCAAACATATTTTTGATTTTTCAAACTCTCAGAAACTTCAACATGTAGTTGTATTTAGGAAGATCGTTTAGTTCTTTCTTTCAGAAAACTGAAATCATCATTTTTGATAATTAGTTGTGAAAATTTAACTTCTTGTTGAAAAATATACCGTGCAAGCAAAAATTATTTGCATCAAAGAGGGATTGGATTAAAAAACGTAGGGCTTGGTTTAGATCACAATGATATGGGGACGATATATCTAACCAAATGTAGGTTAAAATTTTGTCAAATCATATTATGACATGATATGCCAAACTAATGAGTACCTAATAAAATAAGTAGACAAATACAAATTTATTTTTGTTGTTTACAAAATTAACAAAGTAAGAATATACAGAAAGAAAAAGAAAAAGAATTACATAAATTCCTGAAATTGGCCACCGCCATGCCATGCTCCAAGCATAAATTCACACGTCTCTTCATATTTTCGAAAGTGTTGACCAGCATCTCTGGAGAAAGGTTACCACATTCTTGGATAATCCTTTCTTGTAATTGTTCTAAATTTGCCACTGGTGTTTTAAAAATAGTGTTCTTTAAATGAGGAAAAACGAAGTAATCCATAACCGTTAAACAAGATATTCTAGATGGGAATTCAATGTCTGATCGAAAACTGATCAATTTGTCGTCGAAAAAATTGCGTAAGTAGTTAATAGTTTCGGCGGCTGTATGGGCGGTTGTACCGCCCTACCGACACCAATTTTTTGAGGGTGCAATGGGGATTTTGAGTGTATTCTGAGAATTCACATAACTGGAGAGGCAGAACTAGGTTTCATCTAAAAAAAAATGTCAGGGCTAATAAATCATTTATTTCCAATAAATTTTGGGTAAACCATTGAGAGTAATTCCTGCGTCTTTCAAAATCTGCGGCTTGTATTTCTTGGAATACTTGCACTTTATAAGGAAATAAATTTAGCTGCTTCTTAAGAATAGTCCTGCATGTTCCATAAGATCTTCCCACTTCTTGGGACAGGCGTCTTATACAATTTGTTGGCGTATTTTGCATTATTTCACGAACGTTTGCAACAAGTTCTTCTGTTCTTACAGATGGTCTTCCTGCTCCTTTTTTGTGTTGTATAGAACCTGTTTCCCTAAACACAGCCACGGTTCTTTTTAGGCAATGATAAAAATCCCCAGCAATAAAAGCAACGTTAGGAAAATGTTCGTGAAAATCGTCCATGCACAAACCCGGATTCTATTGCCACTCACCATTTACTCTAACCCCGTTTCGAAAATACGCTTCAACCATCAATGTTTTGTGCTGTTCCGTAAACTGATTGTTAATTCAGGTAATTACTGACACCCAACAGGTATTAAGCTCTACGGCTAAGCATTACGTCCTTAGATGCAAGGCCCTCTTATATGCAAATAATTTTTGCTCGCACGGTATTTGTTACGTGTTACCAGGTGCTAAACAAAGTCGATTTATCGCAAATGTTTATGTACCGGGTTTGCTATATCTTGGAAACTGTTTACCCTTGCTGAAGAAATATTTATTACTAAAGTGACTAGAGAAATTGCTGGAAATTATCTTTAACTTTCTAGGTTGCCCTCTAGGGGACGTAACTATAGTGACCAAAGAAAAAGCGGGATTTTCTCCAAAATCACAAGTGGCATTTTTTCAAATGAAAATTCTGGGTAACTTTCGTTTCCGAGTTTTTTGGTCTACTTTTATCTTTAAGGGGTGGTGGGAGGGGACAATTATTGCTATGCAAAAATATTTACAACTTTGGTTTGGCTCGCTAAATAGGGATTCTTATGTTTTACCAATTTAATAAAGAACGTATCCTTTTGAATTCCGTTGCAACAGTTATACGGAACGGCTAACTTTCTACAAAACTACCATGGCTAAATCAATGAAATTTGGTACAGGTGGATAATTTAAAAAATTTAATTGAAAATTGACAATTGCGACGTTGCCAGATTTTTAGTTTTTTTTGTAACTCAAGGAATATTTTTTTTTCAAATTCCATCAACATTACCTTTTCCTGATAATGTCAAATTTTTATATCAAATAGTTACACAATAATTAGTTCAACTCTAACTCTAAAAAAATTCAATCTATTTCCATTTAAAAACGTTTCAAATAATGTAAAAAGGAAGGTTGGTAGACATAATGTAGGTACCTAATAGTATCGATAACGATAAAAAAACATAGCTAGTAAAAATTACGTACATATTATAGGTTTTATAATCAAATTAATTTGATTATGAAACCTATTCATGAAATTTTTTTCACTCAAAATTGTATTTTGTACTAACTTTTGACCTATACGCGAATTAAGAAGTTAGTTCATATTTGTATTTAAACTCACTAAAATAGTAAGTTATAATTATTGTTACTCATTAACTACTCAATAATAAACATTTGTCGGAACAATTACAAATATTTTTAACACATCGCGTGTGCCATGGTTAACGCAAAATCAAAAGTGGTTATATTGTTTGCAAAATATCGAGAGTGCCATGGCTCCAGATTTGTGTGATAGAATTTTAAATGTTAGTTATTGTTAGCATAATAATATTATCACTTATAATCCCTAGAATTATTACCGATTCTGCTGCTAGGGAGATTATAAGTAATATTATTATGCTAACAATAACTAACATTTAAAATTCTATCACACAAATCTGGAGCCATGGCACTCTCGATATTTTGCAAACAATATAACCACTTTTGATTTTGCGTTAACCATGGCACAGGCGATGTGTTAAAAATATTTGTTCCGACAAATGTTTATTATTGAGTAGTTAATGAGTAATAATAATTATAACTTACTATTTTAGTGACTTTAAATACAAATATGAACTAACTTCTTAATTCGAGTATAGGTCAAAAGTTAGTACAAAATACAATTTTATGTGAAGAAAATTTCATGAATAGGTTTCATAATCAAATTAATGCAGTAGTACATTAATTTGATTATAAAACCTATAATGTGTAAGTAATTTTTACTAGCTATGTTATTGCTTGTTGTTATTATCGTTATCGATACTATTAGGTACCTACATTATGTCTACCAACCTTCCTTTTTACATTATTTGAAACGTTTTTAAATGGAAATAGATTGAATTTTTTTAGAGTTAGAGTTGAACTAACTAATGTTTTTCCCCACATAACTATTTGATATAAAAATTCAGAAAAAGGTAATGTTGATGAGAGGAATCGAATTCAATAAAAAAAGAGTAGGTAGTGTTACTTTTGAAAAAAAAATATTCCTTGAGTTACAAAAAAAACTAAAAATCTGGCAACGTCGCAATTGTCAATTTTCAATTGAATTTTTTAAGTTATCCACCTGTACCAAAATTCATTGATTTAGCCTTGGTAAAGTCTATACGAAGTCAGTTGAGACAAACAAAAAAAATAAAATTTGGCTAAAATCGGCATCTCCTTTGGGAAACATGGGCGGCGGTAGAAATTTAAAAATCTTTTACTAAATTATATATTGTATTTTTAAAGAAATTTATTACAATTTTAATCGATTCCAACTATAAACTATCTGATGTATTTATAAACTGAATATAAGATGACGGTTAATTTTTTGGATTTTTATGGTTTTCTTTATAATGTATGTCATTATAAATTCATATATAAATAGGAAAATAGGTAGGTATTTAGGGTTTATACACAGTGTTTATGCAATAGGTAAAGTGTTTCTCAGGTCAATTTAATGACATAAAAATGTATGAAACTCCTAATAGGCGCCCCAAACAAATAATTAAAATGCAGGGTATTGTTTTAATTTGTTAATATGATAATAATATTATAAATAAAGCAACTTTAATACGTAACACGTTTTAAACAAACATTATTAATTTAAAATGCAGTGACAATTTAATTGTTTTTTTTTTGTCGATGAGAATCTTCAAAAGACTGACCCCCTGTGGTGATACTAACAGAGAAGTGTCAGATTCAACCCCCTGTGGTGAGGCCGCCTACCGACTAAACTCACCGTGTTCCTGCGGTTTCCGCATTATAGGCGTATAAACCTTCAGACCACTCGGTTCGGTGTTTCGGCTCTGCACAGGCGTGCTTTTTTTGCGGCTAACGAGGAGAATCTGCTTACAGACACATGTGCACTCCACTTTCCCGGTACAGCCAGAGCAAATGGCCCCCCACCGGAGGAAGCACAGACGTAGTGTCGGGTTGACATTTATCCTGAGGGGGCAACTGCCGACCGACTAAACTCCCCGCGTTCAGTGATATGTGGTTTCGGGCTGGATAGCCTATTAACCACGTATCGCTATGGTTTTAAACGCTCGTATGGCTCGAGTCCATACTCAGTTGATTTTAAAACCCTCCCATATTTTCGCATACAAATATGGAGGTTGACTGAAAAATGTAAAAACAATTTTGAAATGTTGTACGGAATCCGTATGTGAGAAGACTGGCATACTTTTTGTGATGCACCTAATAGGTATTCCGTGCGTATGCAAAATAAAAATTAAAAATACCCAAATTGTCCGTTTCGTTATCACTAGTATCAAAAGGCCGCCAAAATGCCATTGTAATTGTCTAATTAAAACTCTATACTAAAATACACTACAACACACACACACAAAATTATCACTAATTACTAATGCAAATTTAAGAAAAAATCTACAACAATTTTCCCCATTCGACACAGCACTGTATTAAAAATCATACGATACGCATTCTATCAAAATGATCTAAATATGGAACTAAAGTATTTCTAACCAACCAAATTCGCAACTGACAAATCAAATTTGCGGAATATAACTCCGCCCACAATTTTTGATGACAGACTCGTCAAGTCCACGTTGACTATCGTCGAGCATCTGTACAGGGAGCCATCAATACAAATTTGGTTATATTTGTATTGTAGTTTCAATGTGTGATGCAGTAAATTGATCGTACCCCCAATATTTATGTTGTCTCAACTGACTTCGTATAGACTTTAGTTTTGAAGAAAATTAGCCGTTCCGGTTATTTCAACTAACCCTGTATATTCTTTCGCTTCAGCAAAAAAAAGAATAAATATCTTTTTTTAAACCGGAGATATGGAAAATATAATATAAAAATTAGCTCCATAAGAACAAACTAACGTTTTAATACGTTATTTGTAGGCAAGGAGGTACAAATAAAGCTATAATCAACCCAACCACAACACTACTTTAAATATTATTGTTCTGTAAATTTAAATCATTTTCAACACAACAAAAATGCAGGAAGGCTTTGATTTAAAATATTAAATGGTACGTGTCAACGTCTAAATGGGTTTGATGAATTTCCTAAAATTGTAAGCACGTTCAACGCTTCTTCGTTTTTCTCCCATTTTGACGCAGGACAAATTTCAAGGAAATACATCAAAATTTAACTTTCACGCCTACTATTTCATATTTTAAATCGAAGTCCTTTTTTTTGTTCACAGGCCACTTAAAATTTGTTCTATTAATATTAATGTAATCATAATCATCCTCTTTTATTTTTGTTGTAAATAAATTCAATTTACATAATACTAATTTAAAGAAGTGTTCCCCCTAGCGGTAAACCTAAAGACTTAGAAATAATTTCTAGCAATTTCTCGTAGTCCCTTTTGTAATACATATTTTTTCCGCAAGCCGTAGGATAAATAGTTTCCAAGATACAGCAGGCGTCCCCTTTAATTGTACACCCAGTATGTTCAAGAAAAAAAAATAGAATACTTAATATGTAATGTAATTTAAAAATGGTTGGTAAGTTTCTTGTTTTTTATCAGAAAATAATGTGTGTTCGTATCAACGATCAAAGTGACATTATTATTAAATATTATACAGGGTGGCCCTTTAGTGTGGCAAAGTACAATAGCTCCGTTACTATTTCAAATACATTAAAAATATTAATACAAAAGTTGAAGGGCAGTAAGTGACTTATAACGTAAAATTATTTTTAACTCTATAGGGTGGCTCAAAAAAGCGGAACAATAAAAAATGTACTTTTTTCAAATGGAATACCCTGTATATTTTTTCATTTTTAAATTCCACATAAAATTATAATTATTTTTTATTAAATACATTATTAGTCTATACTTTATAGTTTCCGAGATATTGACTCTTGAAAAGTGACATTTTTGAACTTTGACAGCTTCTAGCTTTCTAACAGTACGTCTTAGAGCAAAACGGCTTACATGTCCCTATCTTTAATTTTTATTATCTTCCCAAAAAAATCAACTTCCTGTTAAACCGGATGTTACTCGAAAGCAGGAAATATAGTTGTTCCGGTTTAACTGGAAGTTGATTTTTTTGGGAAGATAATAAAAATTGAAGATAGAGACATGTAAGCCGTTTTGCTCTAAGACGTACTGTTAGAAAGTTAGAAGCTGTCAAAGTTCAAAAATGTCACTTTTCAAGAGTCAATATCTCGGAAACTATAAAGTATAGACTTATAATGTATTTAATAAAAAATAATTATAATTCTATGTAGAATTTAAAAATGAAAAAATATACAGGGTGTTCCATTTGAAAAAAGTACATTTTTTCTTGTTCCGCTTTTTTGAGCCACCCTATAGAGTTAAAAATAATTTTACGTTATAAGTCACTTACTGCCCTTCAACTTTTGTATTAATATTTTTAATGTATTTGAAATAGTAACGGAGCTATTGTACTTTGCCACACTAAAGGGCCACCCTGTATGTGATAAAAATAGAGAATAGTAACCGGGAGAACCTAGCACACGATATGGATAAGTCCGATACCGTGAATATGGCTCGGCTGCCAGATTTAACAAAATTATCGGTTTTATCAAGATTTCTTTAACTATGCTATATATCGCTTCGTGAATTTACTTTAAACAATTGGTATTATTTTATATGTCAAAAAATATGAACAGAGTATGTTACTGGAGGAGGAGTATATTATACACCTTAGTGAGATAAATAAATGTGAGTAAACTATTTATAATTAATATTATATTGAAATTTGAACTGAACACTACGACAACAATGTATAATTTTTGCCAGCATTCCTTCTGCAGCTCAAAATTAGTGACGCGAACTTTACAGTGTAAATTGAGTTCCGAGCTTCGTGACTCTGACGAAATGCGCCGAAAGGTTTTAATTAAGATTGGCGAAATGGCGTACCGTGTATAATAATATGGGCATCATGGTAGGAGTCGTTAGTGTTTTTACAGTTCTTACAAGTTACCTTTTTTAGTGTATTATCCTTTCTATTGCAGAAATTGCGATAATAAAATAAGATAAATTTGTGCAAAAAACATTTTTTTTCTTTATTTCTTAAAATGCTTCTTAATCTATATGTATTGTAGATATATTTAAATTTCATTGCTGTGTTGTCCTATTTTTTAAATTCACTTTCCATTGAAGAACTTTTTATCCTTTATTTCCATAACCCCTGCCGGAGCTACCGCTACCACCATATGATCTTCCACCATAGCCCCTGCTTCCATAATTATTACTTCTGCCCCCATAACTACTCGATTTGGAACCACCAACATTACCGATACCATTCGAGTCCCATCCAAATACGCTGGCTATAGCAAGGGCGGCAAAAATAAGGAATATCTGTAAAATTTCAAAAAAAGTTTTTGATGATTCAACTATGCATGGTGATTTCTTTATCACCTATAAACATAAAGGTTCTTCCTTAAAACGCTATGGGGTGACAGAAGAATGTAGCCAACAACTGTTAGTATTTATAATTTCCGCTTATTAAAATAGAGATTTTTTAAAAACCAGAAGTTACAGGTTAATTAATTTTATTCCGGACTTCTGGGCAACCCTGTATACATATCTGATTTATTTTAACATATTATTCGTAAATATAAATATTAATGAACAATCAAATATTTTACTTCAACTAAATTGATTGTTAATTCAAAAAATTATAAATTAATTTTAAAGATTTTTCAATAAACTTATTATTATTAGGTACCTAGGTATTATTATTTTCGAGAAAAATATAAAAAATTGTTCACAAAAAAAAGTGATTTTTGACAAGACCAGTATATTATATAGTAAATGTGCATCATAAAAGATAACCATTAGCCAAAAGTAATGCGCTAGGGTTAACGCCTCCCAACGTGCCTCATGACAGCGTACAGTGCGTATACTACCTGGGGACTTGTAGCTTGTAGCCCAGTGGTGATTACATGCGAATGCGTTGTAGGCGGTCCTGCTTGCACTTAAATGAAAGCGTAAAATTTAACAAATATGATTTTTTAGGTTCCGAAAATAAATAATACGGATCTGAATTATTTTAATGAATTACCATAAAATATTTTAGTAATTGTGTCTAATTTCTATTTTTTCATTATTGTCTCAGTGACGTAGCAAGGGGGGGGGGGGGGCGAATAGGGCGACCGCCCGGGACGCCATATTAACAGGGCGCCAAAATGGTCATGTCCTATTTTAACGTACCGTCAAACAATCGAACGAAACGTGCCTCGCCAAGCCGGTTGTCAAGAGCAACCGTATGGCGCGTAGGAATTCATAAGTCGCATGCATTACGTAGGCGGGGTTTCTGCTGTTTCTCTATGCATCTTGTACTAGCAGGTGTGGTGGGGGAAAGCGCGATTCTAATTGGAAAACTCGCACAAATTAAATGTGCGCCGTTGAGTTCATTGCTGTATGAATTTATTATTTGGAGTTTACCTTTATATTTTTGTTATTATTTTGGGGTAGTAAAGACTTATTTTAATAAAAATGAACAGTTTTAAGGCCAAAACGACTATGAATGTGGAATATTTGAGAAGCAATACATTACAGTTATTCCAAAGTTTAATGAAGCTGTTATTGATAAGTTTGCTGCAAATAAAAACAGAAGAAGTGACTTTACTTTTAAACAATGTACCCACTAATGAAAAATAAATTGGCCTTTTTTATTTTTTTTATCTTATTTAATTTTCAATAAAATAAGTAGGTAATCATAAATTTTTAAAATATTTACTAAAAATTATTGACCAAATTTGGGCGTGGACTTGAAAAATTTTCGCCTGCGGCGCATTTCGCCTGCAGCGGGCTTTTAGTACACCCCCAAGTTTACAAATCACGAGTCGCCACTGCTGTTAATATATTTTTTTAAACTAAACTTTCTAGATGTATAATTTTAGTTTTAAGATTGACTGGTAGGGCGCAGAACTACTATTCGCCCGGGGCGCCAAAATTCCTAGCTACGTCCCTGATTATTGTTATGAAAGAAAAAATTAAACCTACCGTGAACTTCATCTTGAATAAGTCAAAGTTTTCGAAATTACTTGTGGTATAACTATTTTTAGTTGAGAAACTGATATTTAACCAAGAAAACAATTGGTTTATATAGTAATCCAATTATAGGGAACAGACCTTGTACCTATGCAAAATGTAAAAAAAAAATAATTATTAAAAATAGTTTTAAATAAGCCATAGAAAACAATACATATCAATAAGAATATAATAATATACATAACTATTCATTTCTAGTGTTTTTTTTAAATAAGAACAAGAACATTAACAATTTTTTAAATAAGGAATTTGATAATAAAATAAATAATATTTCTATTGTACTATATTTTGCAGCTTGTTTTATGATACCTAAAATTAAACAAAGAAATGTTTGTTAAAGTAAAGATTTTTTTGTAGACATATCTCGTGGACTAGATAATTATCCAGATCTATAAACCGTCAAATATTTGCTGATGATATTCTTATTTAATATTAAGTAGTGGTAAAAATATTTTGGAAATTTTAGAAATTTTAAATTCATAACTTGGTCTCTTGTTAATTTGGTTAAAAGTAAACAGATCAAAGTTGAGTGTTTCTAAAATAAAATGTATGTGCATCAGGGCACCACTTGCTTCAGGCCCTGCCCTGGATTGAGTTGTAACAGAGCAGACCCAGGTGACCTTATTTGAATTTTTTTTCACTATTTTTGTTAATTTATTTATTTGGTAAACTTATTCTTTCCCCCATGTTACGCCCTGAGGTTTAATTATTTTACTCTATTATTTATATTTAATTAAAATTATATTATGATTTTAATTTACCCTGCAATACTGGAAAAATATTTTATTAAAAGTGTAATAACTTTTCATTTCCAAATATCGGCCCTGAAAATCTATTTAGGTAGCCAGTCTTGAAAATAAACTCCTCAGTATATTTCCGATGATATTTAGGAGGACGCGTGAACTTTGGACCGTTCACATCTTTGCCGCAATTATTGATTTTTTTATAGCAGCCAACGTCGTACTTCGTATTACAAACGACGCAGGGTTTTAAAACGCAAAAACGAAGACTTTGGTGGGGGAGAAGATGGGTTAGCTGCTAGACAGAGAATTTCTAAAGAGACACTTATTAACTTCGATAGAGAGTAACAAAAGTTTTAAGTTATTATTAAAATGCCATCAGAAGGTGAAAGGGAGAGAAACAGTTTTACTGATCTTCCAGCGAACCTGACGAACACAACGTAGGGTCGGCCATAGATTCTTGCCCGAATCTAGACGGTCACGTCCGAGCCTATTTCTCTATTGTATGTGAGACATGCTAATGCATTATTTTATGTATTTGAATGTCACATGTGGAATTTTGGAATAGGTGAATAGACTCAATACCATGAGTCGTGCAAATAACACTTTTGTGTTAAATCAGACCTCCAAGGGCACAATTTTTTTGTTGTAATAATAATAATATTAATAATAAACTAATTGTTATTTTTCAGCTTTGCAGGTTATTGTTAATTTAATTAACCTATTTTAATAACCCACTAATTAATATTTCTTTCAGCTTTTTACTCCGGTCATATGAGCCGGGGGCCGTAAGGTTACAGTGGTGCCGTGACCAGGATTGAAGTTTTTCAAATTGTACTGATGTGGTTGATTTATCTTTTTTCAGGATTGAAGTTTTTTTTAATTGTACTGTTGTTTGGTATTATTTTTCGCTCATAACCCTGTTTTTCGCTCAAAATAATAGGGGGTGACTGTAACAGAGCAGACCCAGGTGACCTTATTTGAATTTTTTTTCACTAATTTTGTTAATTTATTTATTTGGTAAACTTATTCTTTCCCCCATGTTACGCCCTGAGGTTTAATTATTTTACTCTATTATTTATATTTAATTAAAATTATATTATGATTTTAATTTACCCTGCAATACTGGAAAAATATTTTATTAAAAGTGTAATAACTTTTCATTTCCAAATATCGGCCCTGAAAATCTATTTAGGTAGCCAGTCTTGAAAATAAACTCCTCAGTATATTTCCGATGATATTTAGGAGGACGCGTGAACTTTGGACCGTTCACATCTTTGCCGCAATTATTGATTTTTTTATAGCAGCCAACGTCGTACTTCGTATTACAAACGACGCAGGGTTTTAAAACGCAAAAACGAAGACTTTGGTGGGGGAGAAGATGGGTTAGCTGCTAGACAGAGAATTTCTAAAGAGACACTTATTAACTTCGATAGAGAGTAACAAAAGTTTTAAGTTATTATTAAAATGCCATCAGAAGGTGAAAGGGAGAGAAACAGTTTTACTGATCTTCCAGCGAACCTGACGAACACAACGTAGGGTCGGCCATAGATTCTTGCCCGAATCTAGACGGTCACGTCCGAGCCTATTTCTCTATTGTATGTGAGACATGCTAATGCATTATTTTATGTATTTGAATGTCACATGTGGAATTTTGGAATAGGTGAATAGACTCAATACCATGAGTCGTGCAAATAACACTTTTGTGTTAAATCAGACCTCCAAGGGCACAATTTTTTTGTTGTAATAATAATAATATTAATAATAAACTAATTGTTATTTTTCAGCTTTGCAGGTTATTGTTAATTTAATTAACCTATTTTAATAACCCACTAATTAATATTTCTTTCAGCTTTTTACTCCGGTCATATGAGCCGGGGGCCGTAAGGTTACAGAGTCAAAATTAAAATTTAATAAACAATTAGAAAATTTAATTTCTAAAACTGGGGAATTAGTTATTTTAAAAGAATAAGTTTTAATTTAAAAATTTAATTGAAAAAATTGGATAAAATACTTTAATTTTACCGCATTTTTTATATTATTCTACAATTTTTTTATGGCAGATGAAGGTGTAATAAAAAGATGATAATTTTTTCAAAATAAAGCAAAGCGAATTTTAATGGGTATATAATATACAAAAATTATTAAACTTTAAAAAACAAATAGAAAAATTTAATATTTGAATCGGTCATTTGAGAAAGACCATACCTAAGTCAAAAAAGTAAAATGTTGGGGAATTAAAAAAACTTTCTTAAACTTATGGGGTTTCTCAAGTAAAGCAGATTTTGACTCTTGAAAATTAAATACAAGGAGTGGTACGACTTATGGGATTTCTCGTTGGAATGTGCGCCGAAGTGTTGGCAATAGGATTTCGCCATTTTTTGAATATGTCAAAATTGTGACTTATGAACTTTCTTAAATGACCGATTCATTTATTTTTCAGTTCAAGTGGATATTATTATGTTACCTTCCCATAAAGTGAGATTAACGACGCAATTCTCTCTTTTTCTCTTTTAACTGTTAAGTTCGATTTGCCTGTAGTGCTATGTTGATCAAAGTAGTTATTTTTATGCTTTTGGCATATAAAGAAGAAATACAGACATATTCTGGAGCTGGTAGAGCAAGTCAGATGTTAGTCAGCCGGTCATAGTTTTGTTTACTGTATTTGGTAATAAAACTATCGTTTTGCTTAAGTGCAAGTAGTAATTTATTGTTAATTTAAAATGGACTGTATTTGTAATTGTTATAAAATGTAATTTGTGATGTGTTCTCTTCAGCGGTATCCATTCAATAGGACGAGGCGGCAGGCGACATCGCTGCATCTCACTCTTGCACCAAGGGCGCGTATGCGTGGGCGCGTTTGACAAAGCAACGTTGCCATTGTTAACTGTTATTCATTAAGTCTATTATTGACCGAACAGTATTGTTTTGTGCAATTACGACCCCTTTCCTGTTAAAACAAACGAATATTCTCTAGAATTCTTAGGAGACTAGAAAATATCGTGTTACCAGTAAAAATTGTTGTTTTTGCTTCAGTTCTGAAAAACGACGTGTTTACTTTCAAGGATTTTAAGTTAAATTGTGGCATTTTTAGTGGTTCCAAACTGCTTTTTTAAAGTCTCTGTCCATTTATTTAAAAAAAAAACACCAGCATACTATTCGTCAATGCCTCCCTGAACAGTCCTTCCAAAATTAGATACTAATCTTTTTTTTTTTAAATGCAAGGTTCCGGAAGTTACCCCCGCATTCAAGCCGTTTATAGGCCTCTTTTATACATAATTGACCTTGAGTACTGTGCCCTTAAAGCAATAAATTGACTGTTCTGAATTGTGATCAGCATAATTATTAACACGAAATGACAATAATGTTTTCCTTGATCATTTTTTAAAATACGCATATAAATCAGTTAGTTACTAATAATTAATAATTTTATATAGGATTTATTGAGTTAATTAAGTTAATAAATTTCACAGGTCAACTAAACCTCAAAGAAGCTTACATCATTTAAAAATAGAAGAATATAATATAATAAATAGAAACATATTTAATAAAGCAACATGAAAAATAAGGGTTTAATAGTTCATTTAAAATTTTAAAAAAAGAAAAACAAATTATTTAATAATATGTATTATGTTGTGGTGTACTAAAGAAATATGGATATTATTTACAGACAAAAGACAAAAGACAAAATTGTTTACATTTGTCCCGATTAAAAATGTTTTTAACATAAATCAGTTATGACAAATTTCTGCTAGATCTGCCGCCTGGGTTTGGAAACACAGTACCTACCTATTAAGTAAAAATAATATACTAAATATGTGTGTTTTTTTTAAATTTTTTACTAGTCAAATTGTTTATAGTTTTCTAATGATATCAAATTATAATGTTTTAGGGAAATCACAGTGGGACCGCTGTACAGACGGTTTTACTACGCGTGACGACAATTTTTTAATATTCATTCATTTTCTAACGTTACAGTGTTGGTGAGCTGTGTTTGTGATCAATTGCGTTTTTCGATTCATTTTTAGTATTTTTCGAAATAGAACTTTTTAATATTTTTCGAAATAGAACTATTTAGTGCTATTAATTATTATTTACAATGGTACGCCAGTGCGTGGTGTGTAGAGACCAAACTATTCTAACCACGACATCACTCAATATTAGTACCTACCCAAAAATAAACATGTATCTGAAATAGGTATGTATGTAGGTATGAATGTAGGTTGCGTTGAGTCTTATTTTGCAAAACTGGTGCAATTTACAAAATATATGTAAAAACTCAAAATTATCTTATGCAGCTGAAATTTTGCATGTGGGCTAGAAACTGCATTTAAAAAAACTTTTTCTAATAAATTTTTTCGATATTTTCAGAAATAACCCCACTTTTGAATTATTTTTTGGAAAAAGTTTAAATTTGACATATAATGCGAATCACGTGACTACTATTTTTTTGCTTAATTTTCATCTGGATCGAAGCAGAACTTGATGCCAAACTCAAATTTTGAATAAAGCTATTAATAAAAAAAAATCCATAAAATATGATGCGGACTTTACTGGTGACACTGTATTTAAATCCCACTAACTTTAAGATTCGAGACAGACTTGGGGAACAAGTTTTTGACTAGATTGTATTATTTTGTAACGGATGATTGCTAGATGAGTAAAAAGTATTTATTAGATTTTATAGAAGCGTATCGTCGTCTTCCGTGTTTATGGAAAATAAATCTACATTCGCAAATAATTAGACCAGTCTCCCGGGTCCAGTTTCAGCTCGTTTAACGGGTTAATATGGGAAAACTGGTTTTTCTTCAAAAGCCTTTGCTTACTTTGTCCTTTTCTTGAGCTGTTACGATATCGCCATAATTTGTTTTTGTTATAATGAAAGTAACGTAATAATTAAATAAATAAAACACTAGCATTGGTATAAATAAAATGTATTAGCGACTATTTGAATCGTTCATGTGAAAACATACTAATTAATATGCCCAACGATAAACTACTTACTAAAGTAATGACTGGGTATTTCAGAAATTTGTAAAGCAAAATTTTTTATTTAAAGTAAGTACTTTACAATTAACATCATCTAGCCTTTAAATCAAGAGACATCCTACAATTTTTTTTTTAATAAACAACATTAAAAAATTGAAAAATTTAACAGCAATGTGGAAGAAAACGCAATCAAACTTTTTGCATATCCGGTTAGTGGCAATATTGCCAAAATCTAAACCAAAAATTTTACTTATAGGTAGCCGATAATTTGTTTTTAGTTAACAGAAATTATTAGTGGTGTGGCAAAAGTTTTCCAATATGTAAAATCTACACTAAAAAGAAAAGAAGAATCTTTTGGATCCATATCCCAGACCTTGGCCATCAATGGATGACTGTCCTTTGTCCTTAATGCCAACAAGCTGATTTATGGATAGTTGTTGTCCAACAAGACCCTGAGTGCCACCTAGAACTTGACCCACTAGATTTCGAGTGCTTCCTGAAATTTGGCTTACTAAGGGTAGGCCTCCCTGTTTATTACCACCTCCAGCACCACCACCTCCCAACCCTTGCCCAACAAGATTTTGAGTGCCGTCTAGAACTTGGGTCACTAAGGGTATACCTCCTGTGCCTTTACTACTATTACTACCACCCAAAATTTGCCCAACAGGATTTTGAGTGCCGTCTAGAACTTGGGTTACTAAGGGTATACCTCCTGTGCCTTTACTACTAATACCACCCAAAATTTGCCCAACAGGATTTTGAGTGCCGTCTAGAATTTGGGTCACTAAGGGTATACCTCCTGTGCCTTTACTACTAATACCACCCAAAATTTGCCCAACAGGATTTTGAGTGCCGTCTAGAACTTGGGTCACTAAGGGTATACCTCCTATGCCTTTACTACTAATACCACCGAAAATTTGCCCAACAGGATTTTGAGTGCCGTCTAGAACTTGGGTCACTAAGGGTATACCTCCTGTGCCTTTACTACTATTACTACCACCCAAAATTTGCCCAACAGGATTTTGAGTGCCGTCCAGAACTTGAGTTACTAATGGTAGACCTCCTATTCCCCTTTTACCGGCACCCCCACCCACGAGCTGTCCAACAATACCCTGAGTGCCACTCAGAACTTGCCCCAGAAGATTTTGTCGGTCTTCCAGAACTCGGTTTTGTAGACCACTTTGGTCTTTGTTTCCACCCCAAATTTGAGTTACTCTGGGTAATCCTACTCCATAACCTCCATAATAGTTGCCAGAAGTAAACACCGTAGATATCCAGATGGTGAAAATACTGGAAAAGATCTGTAAAAGTTAAAGGTTAAGTAATTATCAGTTTTCAAAAATTAAAGAGAAATATTGTTTATAGATTGCCAATGATGAGTTTCCGTTTGTATTTCATAAGATGAAATTAAAATAATAATATAATTTGAGCAATAGGTGAAAGTACACATGATAGCAAATTATGAAAATAGTTAATAATTCTACTGCATAGAATAAGCAAAAATAAAAGTTTCTATTGTTTCAGCTATTAACATCTGGACCTAAGTATTTACTAAGTAAAATAATAAATAAATAAAGGTGCTCCTATACTAGTTAAAGCCATATTCCTATATACTTGATACTTATATACGTTGGTTTCATTTATGAATGAGTTTGTCGTACTTCTGTTACAATAAAATAAAAATATTCCAATTTGAAGAAGTAGTCCATGCTTAAAGTGGAGTTAAAAGTATGGGAAAGAAAGAAAAGAACTAAAAGTCTTCCTCGACAAAATTTGATTTTTGATATTCCAGTTTAAAGTAGAAATTGCTCAGATTAAATAAACACTTACGTCTTACGATATATTTTATAATATTACTTACCAATAATTTAGACATTTTTGATCCTTGCCAAAGGTTTCTGGTAATCGTTTTATTCCTAAAGTATTTTATTATTTTATAAGATTGATTAGTGACCTATAAAATAAAATTCTCTAGCTTATATATAGTTATTTAAAATAGGTGTTGCACTCCAAAAAAATCTAACAATGAAAAGTTATTATAAATATGGCATACAAAACAATGAATTTACAAAAAAAATAATAGAAACTTTTTTAATTGTTTATTTAGAAATTATTCCTATATACTAGATGGTATTTAAGGGGATTAGTGGAATTTTTCTATACAGGGTCTCCCAAAAATTCCGCATAAAATTCATATTAATTAAAGGAGAAAATCCAGGAAAAATGCTCGGATCCTTTAATTTTATATTTTTTGAAAAATTACTTATAATTAGGGTCTCATGAAACAATATGTCACCATTGACAGTTTTCAAATATAAAATAACCTATTTATATCAGGATTTTTAATGCTACGAGAAATGTAACGATTTCAATTTCAATTTTCAGCTGTTTCCGAGATATTGATTATTACTTCGAAGAGTCTATAATATAAAACAGAAATATTAGCCATAATATCCCAAATACTATCTGCGATGTTTCCTGACAAACAATACGACCTGAATATTGGTTGTAATTTTGGGAGTAAAGGTACTATAATTAATAAATGGAACTGCTTAGAACAAAAGAATAATAAAGGTCTTTATTTGTTTATTTATACACAAATATGATAGGCGGTTTCGTCCTCTTCGCCGCAAAGTCTGCATTCAATGGGTCCATTGTAGATTTCCACTGGTTGAAGGTGTTTTCTAAGTGACAATGGCCTATTAACAAACCAGTTACTTGTTTTAATTGGGTACGCATCCCAGTTGATAGTTTCTTTGAAGGTTTACCACTAACGGCCCGTGTTTGGCCAGATGTACCATTCCATCAAATTAGGAGATGCTATATAGGTACAATATCTTTTTATGTTAAAAAATACAGAATAGGAAATGAAAATTGACGGGTCGGAGCATTTTTCCTGGATTTTCTTACTTTATGCTGGCCTTTCAGTGGATCTAATATAAAGTCCGTTCAACGACTAGTGCTTATCTTTCTCACTCGTGAAGTGTGATAGTAAATTTGCGTCAATAATGAATATCGTATCATTTTACCAGTCAAAAAAGTTTTTTTTTGTAATTTTTGACAGTGACATTTTTAATCAACATTATTTCAAAAATGTCACGGTATTGTGAAAAAGAACAAGCATTAATTAAAAAAAAAAAATTTTCAAAGAGAAAGTGATGCCGGAAAGACTCTTTTACCTTTTAACGCAGTTTACGAGGTAAGTAGATATAATAAAGGAGGAATTGTGAAAACAGAAATAATAAACATGAAAAATATATGGCAATCTTTTTATAAATACCTATCTGTTTTATAGAGTTTCTGATGCTTTGGGATAGAGAAGGATGTAGATTTCAAGAATCGCAATAATGTAGCTATTTTTTGTCATCCCGTGGTCGATAACTTCACGAAATTCATGATTATACCATAAGAGAGCGTATTTATAGGATGTATAGTACAGGTGAACACGTTACCATTCGCTCAATACAACTAAACCTTGAAATCATTGATGGTGTTGATATATCCACTGGTTCATGAGCGGACTGTTTTAAAAAAAATATCTAAATGGAGTGAATGTACTGTCTCAAACAGGCGTTTTTTTAATAGAGTAACCCCATATTATAGCCTAAAAACGAGTAGAATTTTTAAGATAACTTAAGAATGACGGTATAGTGTTTCTTAGGTCAATTTAATGACATTAAACTGTGGGAATTTCCTAACCATAGGCGTTCCACACAAATATTTAATATGCGTATACACACTTATAAGTTTGTTTTACATTAGGTGTTTGTACATACTACACTTTATAAGCCCACTGTATATAATAAAATTATATTAAAATAATAAATATAAGGTAACTCAAAAATTCTATATACAAAACTAAAATCAGAAAAATAAACCTAACACGGCACGACACTGCTCAGAAAATGCTTTAATTTTTTTACCAGAACTTCATTCTCGTCAACCAGACTCCGGCCCGTTCATTAAGGCATAACCATGTATATTTTATCTCCGTCTCTTCCACGCCATCGGCGGTCACTGGCCTATCTCTGTCTGGCAGAATCGATCGTTAGACGGGCCGGGTACCGGTTCAGCTTATATCCTGGCGCTTCCAACCGCAACAAATTACATGCTGTTGCCAATTCTTCAAAATTTTCGGATTTGTAAGCACAATGTAAGTACCTATATACGAGAAACAAGGGTTTGTTAATTAGTTGTTTTTAAACACTGAAAACACTTTTTATCTTGATTTCAGTTATATTGTTTCTTAAGGACTATAGAATGTATTATTATAACAATGAATGGCTTGTTATTTTTTTCTGTCACACTCAAAACTCCTCGGTTTAAAGTATATTTGCAAACTAGCTTTCAAAGAAAGTTACTTACTAACAATTGAATACTGATATAAATGAAATATCTTTAATAAAAAAACTTAAAGAATTGAAGAAGAAAGATCTGACAACCCTGGTTGTGCGGTCGGTCTCTTTGAGACTGTTTACCGCCGTACGGAATGATTGGAATGTCCTCAAACTGAGATTGGATAAATAATAACTCTTAATTTCCCTTAAAACCTGTTTTTCTGGATAAAACCTGTATATACAGTAAAGAGGCTTTTAGGCGAAGTTTGGCAAGATGATACTTTTCATACAGTTGAAAGAAAATCATCAGAAGATGTATTATTCTACATGCTGGTCCAGAAAATGGATTTGTAAATCAATGCAAGTTTCAAGTCTAGCCTGAAATCTGCTGATTATCATGATTCGATGAATAGTGAAAACTTTGAGAAATTATTTGAGGAAAATTGTTATCAAACTTGGAAGCAACGTCGCTTATTATTATGGATAACGCCACCTATCATTTTGGGCTAATTAAAAAAATTCCAAATACAAGTTGGTCAAAAAGAACTAATAATCTGATCTGATGAATCTGATGATCAAATGATGTGTGTGAACGGGAAAGATTTATCGATGCTTAAGATACTCATCCCCTTATTATTATAACTTGGACAAATCTGATGATTATGATCCTTGCGAACATGATGTATTTTAATTTTTTAAATATAATGAAAATATTTGAAACAAAATGTATAGACTGATGCACTAGACTACTAGACAAAAAAAATATAGGTGTTCAATTTTAATTTTTTTTTAAAATTTTTTTATTCAGTAAATTTGAATCAATTTATTACTTCTTCACATGCATCCGTCTTTATGTAGATCAAGCCTAAGAAAAATCATAACCTTTACCACCGGCAAGTGAAACTGACTGAATTAATTTACGACATACCGCAAATATGGAAAATATGACGCAACGCGGTCATTTAACAGACTTTATTATAAATATTTTTGAAAAATAGCAGGTAAAAATTAATTCCTTAGATATTCTATAATAATCAAATATTATCTTGAATATAATTCGATCGCTTCAGTTATTTTTGAAAAACGGTATAAGCGGTAAGTGGAAAATACCCTATCAGCTGTGATGACTTGTTTCGTCTTCTGTAAAATTTGCCATTGCATATTATTGGAGGTTTTTCCAAATGACTATCTATATTTTATGCAATCTTTATGTGCAGTTACGAACTTTTATTTAATTTTATTGTAATAATAAACCATGTAATTTTTTTTCTAAATAAATTCGATCTAGGTAGATATTTTTATTGAGGGTTTTTTTTTATGTGTGCATTGTTTTCTATGCTAAGTTTTTATTAATAGTTGGTTTTTGTATACGTTCCGTACATTTAATATAAAAGGTTTACTCCCTAGAAAGATACAAGTATATAAACCATAAGCGTTATTTTTTAAACATCAATCAATCGATAGTACAATTAATGATAATACCATTTTTTAATATAAGAAGTAAAAATGAAATTCATGGTAAGTCTTTTTTTGTTCAGTACATTGTTCGTGATTTCTTCTAAAGTTATTGGGCTATTCTGATATATGTATTTATCTCCTTGATTCATCTTTATCCCATGATATGTTTTCCACACGAAACGCTACGAAGCCAATTTTCCTATTCGCTCTCAAAATTTCAAATTTTTTTCGATTTTTTACAACACTTTAATTAGTATTTTGTGTCATTTGTTACTTATAAAGTCTGTTCAGTGACCGCTGACCGATACGTCATATTTTCCATTTTTGCGATACGTCGTAAATTAATTCAGTTAGTTTGACTTACCGGTGGTAAAGGTTATAATTTTTTTTAATCTTGATCTACATTAAGACAGATGCATGTGAACAAAAAATACAAGCGCTTTTTTTTTCAAATTTTTAATTATTTTTTTATACTGTTAATGAAGTCAGAAATAAGTAGTTTATTTAGGGTAAAAGGTATTATGGGATGAAACATTTTGTTATTGAAAATTAGTATGACATTTTTAATTGATTTTAATTTATTCAAAAATAGGTAAAACTAATTTGTAAAATTTTAAATTGACAGAAATCCATTTTCTGAACTAGCATGTACAATAATATACCGTGCACGACCTCTGACGATTTTTTTAACTGTACGAAGAGTATATGCTCTATTAAAAAACGCCTATTTGATACAATACTAAATGAACTAGTGGATATTTCAACACCATGAATGATTTTAAGGTTTAGTTTTATTGATAAACGCTCTCGTCTGGTATGTTCATGAATTTCGTGAAGTTGTCGACCACGGGATGATAAAATAGCTAAATTATTGTGATTCTTAAAATCTACATGCTTTTCTATTCCCTTTGCCTTAATTCGTTGGATTATTGAACACGAAACTCCCAAGGCATTAAAAACTCTCTAAAACAGACAGGTATTTATAAAAACATTGCAATATAATTTTTATGTTTATTGTTTATGTTTTCACAATTCCTGCTTTATTATATTGACTTTCCTCGTAAACTGCGTTAAAGGGTAAAGGAGTCTTTCCGGCATCTCTTAAAAAATAATCAAATAATTTTAAAATTAATACTTGTTCTTTTCACAATACGGTGACTTTTTAAAATATTGCTGATTAAAAATGACAATAAATCTTTTTTGACTGGTAAAATTATACGACATTCATTATTGACGCAAAATTTTTATCTCACCTAGTTCACGAATGTTAGAAAGATAAGCACTAGTCGTGACGTAACGGTCAGCGGTCATTGAACAGACTTTTGCTCTTCTTGCCTTCGTAATAAAATTAATTTGACTTCGACGGATCGCGCCGACAACAGCCGATGGATTAATCCCAATGTGCCTTGCATTTTTATTAGAGTTACCAAGTTGGCTAGTTTTTTTTTGGATATTATTAATTTATTAACATAATAAATTGCTTATTACTTGTTTGTTTAATTTTAGGTGTTACACAGTTATTATAGTGTACATTATTATTAATAAGTGCTCAATAACAACAAAAAAAAGAAGCTTTGTTTGGGACCAAGAATTGATTCTTTTGCGGTTCTTTTCTTCATTGCAAAGCAAATCAATTTAACTTGAAATATTCACTCTTTGGATAAGAACTCATTTTGGGATTAGTTCAATATGCCCTTGACCTTCGATTCCGTTAACGTAAAAGAAATGCATTCTTCCCAAAAACTTCTTTTCGTACTAGTCTATTAAATTCTAAATTATTTGCCCAAAAAGTAACAGCATTTATCAGCAGATAAAGTAAGAACTCATCTCATCACATCATGTCATCGTGCGAATTCGTCGCAATTATTCTTTTCTCGACAGTACACAAAACTTGACCACCGAGTCAAGTTTTAGTTATACCTCATTACGCATTGCGTTTTTTTTTTGTCTGTCCGGCAGTGATCTGTGGTAAGGGAACTCAAAAGGTACTTGTGTATAAGTGTAAAGTTTTTGTTATGTTTAAAACAATTTTATATAATATGTTTACCTTTACTTTTTATAGGTTTGTTAATCCTTTGTAGATACATACGTTTATCGACCTTTTCATTTATAACACCGTCTTTGTTGCATTGCGTTTTCAAATGCATAATGTTATATTTTTAATAATCCATTTATAGTCTTTGTTTTACTAAAATTTAGAGTGTGAGCTGGACAAAATAACAGTGAATTTAAACGATTTTCTTATGTTTTTAAATCTATGGACATAAAATACTGCAGGTTTGCTCAGATATCCTGTGAAGTATTATAACAATGAACTCAATCGTTTACTGAAATTCGCTAAAGCTTTAAGATAAGAAACGAAATTTCTTATAATAGAATCACTATAGCTTGACTTAAATTTATGAACATTTACAACAAAATAAGTAAAGTAACAACCGAAGAATTAATGAATTATTTTAAATTTTAACTAAGGAAATGCGTCCCTTAAATCAAATGTACCATTCATTTAGCATTATATATAAAAACAATTATTAGCCCCCCATACACTAGCGGATAACTTAACGAATTTGATATGGCACCAGCCAAATACGCCGATAAAACTTGTGTATGTGGCGAGCCGAGCTTCATTGGGCCGTGTAATATCTGCCCACGGATGAAATCAGCAGGTTTTAACCCGTCAGTAGATTCGCTAGGTTAATTTGGGACGCGTATCAAGTCTTCCAACTTGGTTTGAGGTTAAATTAAAATAATAATAATAATAATAACAAATAATGTCTGCCGATTCACGTTACTTATCAAAATAATTTATAACGGAATTTATTAACATTTACCAAAGTTATCCACGTTTGTGGCAAGTAAAATGCAAAGATTACATGAACAAAAATTTGAAAAATAAGGCATAATAATATAACCATACTTAACAAATGTCTGAAAGTATCATTATCCATCCTTAAATAGTTACGGAAATCATTTGGCTCGTCTTGTTGAAGTTCTTTCAAGAGTAACATATGACTCAGTTCATTTCTACGAGAAATCCATTTTTTTTTTACCCACTTGCTTCGTTTTTTTTTATTTTTCTATATTGGCAATAAATACATACGCTATGGCACAAGCTATAGTGTATATGTAGTGTGTCTTTTACGATTGGTATTCATTTTTAAAACTCACCGAGTTCAAATAAATCCGAGTCGATCTAAAACCACTGGTTAAATATTTCAGGAATTCCAAAAGATCGCAAGCCAAGCCAAAACGTGGAGTTTTGTCCCATTAACGAAAAGATTTAATCAGGCGAATTTAATCGGGTTATTAAGTCGGCGAGCCAAATTCGGCTGCTCAAAAATTACGAGAGTTTTGGTACGTGCCGAGCCTAGCTCGCAGACCAAATCCGAACGGATCAAATCGGTCCAACTTATATGTTGGTGTATGGGGGGCTATTATTTTAGGAAAATGATTTAGTTGATACAAATGGTCTCTTTTTCAGTGTAGTTATGGCTCCCGGATGGTTTCCGATTTCCCAATAAGCCTAGGGCCTAGGTGCTTTATGGGAAGTTATAATTGTACTGTTCGTACCATGCATAGCATAATCTTATTACAATCACAATTATTATGTGCTCATTTAATAACTGGTTGTAGATAATAATACCATATTAATTATTTACAATAGGATCCCTAATGCACCTAGAATATTATATGAAAAACTTGATTTATAAACTAAATGTTAAAGAGAAAAAACAAATCCATTAAAGCCAAGACGGTCCAGAACCCAGCTTTTATTTACAAAATCGATCGATCGGATGAGTTATACAGGGTGTCCCGAAATTAGCTGACAATATTTTAAGGATATAAAGTACATCCAAAAATAAGACTAATACCTCTATTAATATACCTTCAAAAACGCTTCGTTATGGGGCTAGAGCCCCCCGAATTGGAGCCATGATAAGCAGTTTTTTCACAATATCTCAAAAACCGATTAGGGTATCGAAACAAAATTTGATACATGTTTTACCCATGACAAGACGCAATAAACGATTTAATTAGCTTAACTTTATTTCTTCCAGTGGCGTCCCACTGGGTAGGTAGTTGGGAGAATATTGCCCTAAGTTTTTTATTTTTAGGATTTTTTAACTTCAGGTGCAATTTTTAGGAGCCCTGAAGTCTTTTGTTGAAAAAAGGTACTCTTGTTTTATTGAGGTAGGATTCACCATTTTCCAGTAAAATCGATTTTAAAATTTTCGGTTTTTTGAAATCCGGTGAAAAGTCTAAGGTTTTTTTTGCATATCTCAGCAAACACTTAATATTAAAACATGAAAATGATTAGAAGTTCTACTAGCGACAAGGCACATGTATTAAAGGATGTTACTTTAAAATATTTTTCCAGTGACGTCGCACGGGGTGGAGCCTTAAGTAAATATTACTATTATTTTTTTTTAATTTTATAGTTTTAATGTATTTTTTTTTAATTTTAAATTTTTTGATAATAAAACCTCCTATTATTGTAATTTGACAGAATGTAACGTTTTTAAATTAAACATATTTTTAGATTCCTTTGTTTTTTAAATAATTATTTTCATGGAGATTTTAAGAGAGTTTTAAAATAAAACAAAAAAGAATAACAAATTGCAAATCAAATTTGATTGTGAACCACACGGGAAACTAATTCTTAACATATTCGCTGCCAAGCCGAATTTGTAAAAATTTGTCGCTAGTAGAACTTTTAATAAATTTCATATTTTAATATTAATTGTTTGCAGAGATATGCAAAAAAAACCTTAGCCTTTTCACCGGATTTCAAAAAAACCGTAAATTTTGAAATCGATTTTACTGGAAAATGGTAAATCCTACCGCAATGAAATAAGAGTACCTTTTTTTTAATAAAAGACTTCAAGGCTTCTAAAAATTGCACCTGAAGTTAAAAAATCCTAAAAACAAAAAACTTAGGGCAATATTCTCCCAACTACCTACCCAGTGGGACGCCACTGGAAGAAATACAGTTAAGCTAATTAAACCATTTATTGCGTCTAGCTATGGGTAAAACATGTATCAAATTTTGTTTTGATACCCTAATCGGTTTCTGAGATATTGTAAAAAAACTTCTTGTCATAGCTCCAATTCGGGGGGCTCTAGCCCCATAGCGAAGCGTTTTTGAAGGTATATTAATAGAGGATTTTAGTCTTATTTTTGAATGTACTTTATCCCCTTAAAATATTGTCAGCTAATTTCTGGACACCCTGTATAATAATATAGCGCGTGGCTGCCCCGCGGGAAGTCATATAACAGCTTGCCTGCTTCAGCTGTACCTAAATTTCTAACACGCACTAAATTATTTTTGAACTCAGTTCAGTACCTTTAAAAAAAATACATTTCCAAAAGGAGACAAAACATTTAAATGTCTCTTTGAATCACAAACCCGAGCCAGGAAGGCAAGTGTGGCGCTTCCATTTATTAGTAAAAAATACCTTTCAACATGAAAAAATCATGTAACGTTCTGATAATAAATATTTTTGCAGTTAATTTTCTTCCTGGCTGCTATAGCTCTAGCTGCTGCTGCGGGAGGAGATAGCTACTACAGGGGCTCCGGTCGAAGTGGATATGGGATAAGCAGGAAGGATTATTATGGTGGAAGTAAATATGATAAAGGTTATTATGGTGGAAAAAAATATGGTGATAAAAAAGGATCCAAATACAAACACAGCGATCATAGAGGATAATACGAAAAATACTGCAATGCAATTTGAATTTAAAATATAGATGTAATGAGCATTTAAAAAATATAATAAAAATATACATTCAAGTAATTTATATAAATATTTTATTTTCGGAGAACCTACAGAGTGTAAGCATATTTACAAAATTATGACGTTATATCGATATCATTTTAATAAAATATAAACTATTAAGGAAACACTGAATTATTTATTAACTGTTTATAATAAAAAAATATTTTTTAATTAATTTAGTAAAAGTTTATTTAAAAAAAATGCAAACAACTAAATATTTTTTTTAATTTTTCAACTAAAAAGGATTGTCTTCTATTAGTAAAAATACGTTTATACAAAGAGAAGCTTCTTTCAAAATCTAGATACTGATGTAATCGGACAATAACTTAGGTAGCAAAATATTAGGCCAAGATACAACTTCGTTGACTGTTTAACCTCATAAATGATTTTTACTGCAGTTAAGTATTTAAATCCTTCATTCTTTTTTACAGTTACATCCAATTTGTTCCTTACTTGACCTCCTACTTTGCCGAGAATGTTGTTACATTTAGCGGAAAAAGGTTCAACAATACTAATTGAGTCTTTTAAAATGAAATTTCTACCCTCCAACGAGGATATTATGTTCGGTATAAAATTTAAATTAACCTTAATAAAAACAAAATCTGTGTATTATATTTTTATTTATTATAAAATTGACAAAATATGAAAAAAATGCATATACAGGGTGCCCAAGATAAGGAGGGCCTCTATGGGGATCTCGGTTATGGTAAGAGCTACAACTTTGATTAAATGGGGAAAAAGTTGCGCAATCAGAGGACTAATAATATGGCATAACAAAAGTTTTAGTAATATTTGTAAGTTTTGAGATATTAAATAAAAACTGATATTTTGGATTTTTGATTTTATTTTTCTTTGGCGTTATTATTAAAGTTAGAGCAAAACTGACAAAACTCTCTCAAAGCAACTTGTTATGAACTTAAAGATTACATCGCAATTTTTTTTATACGACGTTTCGTTTCCAAGCAAACACCATCAACTTCATTTTTTCTAATACGGCCCTGATTTCTTATTGTCAAATTTTGAGAGCATTTTTTATTCTTAATTCAATGATGTACCAGACAATGTTGTTTAATTACGTTTCGAGCCTTTTTAACCATCTTTATGAAATTTTCAGGGTCCGGACCTGGATCCTAGAGTGTTGCATATGCTTTTTCAGCTTTTTTAATTAAACCTTACGATACTGTTTAAAAAAAAATAAAAACTTCCTGGGTTTATTTTCTTTTTGAAACAACACAAATCTACGCTGTTGCAAACTAAGTATTGTTCTTTTCCCAAATTAGCGAAGTAGGCATTGGAAAAAAAAATGAGTAGGTATGGTGTCAGACAATTTGGCATTACTTCAGTTGAACTAAATATGGCAGGTTATTATTCAAATGAAGAAAAATTTGATATGTTATCATGTTTTATTTTAAGCGGAGAAAATTGTAATGTAGCGGAGCGGATGTATTTGGACAAATATCCGGAAAGGAGACAACCAGCTAAACGGACTTACAGTAAGGTAGTAACTAACCTTAAAGAACACGGTGCATTTAAAAAACCCATGCTCTCCCGAAAAAAAAATAGTAACCAGGAAAAGGTTTTCAGCGTATTATTAGCTGTTACTGAAAACCCTGGAGTATCAACTAGAGAAATTGATGAAAATGTAGGCGTAGCGAAATCAACTGCTCAATTTATTTTAAACAAACAAAAATTTCACCCATATAAATACAGAATTTGTCAAGGACTGAGGCCAGGTGATGCAGAAAGACGTCGATCATTCTGCGAATGGTACACCAGAAAATGCCACGAAAACATAAATTTTCCTTACCAGATAATTTGGTCTGATGAAAGCATGGTAAATCGAAACGGGATCTTTAACAGAAAAAATGTACATTACTGGTCTAAGGAAAATCCACGAGTATTCAAAGAATCAAGACACCAATACCGTTTCGGATTTAATATGTGGGCTGGAATTTTGGGAACAAGAATAATAGGACCTTTTTTCTATCAACATAATTTAACATCTGAGCATTACCTGAATTTACTCCAAAATGACTTAGAGGAGGCTCTGGATAATTTACCTCTGGCAGAACAACGCGACACTTGGTTCCAGCAGGATGGTGCACCTGCACATAATTCAAGGGTAGTTAGAGAGTACATTTCAGCAAGATTTCCAGAAAAAAGTATCAGCACTTATTCTGTAACACCCTGGCCGGCGCGTTCCCCAGATTTAACCCCGCTTGATTTTTTCCTTTGGGGATATATCGAGAATTGTGTTTATAAGCAGAATTTTGAAACAGAAGAAGAGCTTAGACAACTAGTGCTTGCAGCCTTTCACAGCGTAACGCCACAAATGTTAACTAATGTCCTAAATAATACAGTTTTAAGATCCTATTTATGTTTGGAGAACGACGGAAATCACTTTGAATACCTTTTGGAAAATTAATTTTTAATGAGTTAATGTTAGTTTTATTTCAATTAATTAAAGTTTAATTATTATGGGTTCGGAATCAGTATTTTACAATGTTAAATAAATAATTAAAAATCTATTATGTAATTTTATTATTTTTTTTTAAATTCATAATGAAACTAAAAAGATTACGTTGTTACCTTCTACATCCATCATTTTCATTTTTTTAATTAAAAAAGCTGAAAAAGCATATGCAACACTCTAGGATCCAGGTCCGGACCCTGAAAATTTCATAAAGATGGTTAAAAAGGCTCGAAACGTAATTAAACAACATTGTCTGGTACATCATTGAATTAAGAATAAAAAATGCTCTCAAAATTTGACAATAAGAAATCAGGGCCGTATTAGAAAAAATGAAGTTGATGGTGTTTGCTCGGAAACGAAACGTCGTATAAAAAAAATTGCGATGTAATCTTTAAGTTCATAACAAGTTGCTGTGAGAGAGTTTTGTCAGTTTTGCTCTAACTTTAATAATAACGCCAAAGAAAAATAAAATCAAGAATCCAAAATATCAGTTTTTATTTAATATCTCAAAACTTACAAATATTACTAAAACTTTTTTTATGCCATATTATTAGTCCTCTGATTGCGCAACTTTTTCCCCATTTAATCAAAGTTGTAGCTCTTACCATAACCGAGATCCCCATAGAGGCCCTCCTTATCTTGGGCACCCTGTATAATTATGCTCAAAGTTGAGTCATTTATTTTACCAGGTTGTAGAACTCGTAAAAATAAGTAGTTGTACCAAAAATCATTTATATAAAAGTTGCAGAATAAAGAAGTTATTAACAATTGAAAAAATGTAAAATTTAAAAACTGTAAGACCTGATTTTTGGATACTCTCGACCACTGCGTTATCAATGTTTTGTTTACTGGCGAAACTGGGTATGGCTTATTTTTTTGTAGGATACAAATTACTTATCATTCATTCATTTTACGGGTTTTAGTGCGAATTTCGATTTGACCAGTGGTAAATAATTCGCTAAATTGCGTGATATTTTTGATTTTTCAATTGTTAATGACTTCTTTATTCTGCAACTTTTATATAAATAATTTTTGGTACAATTACTTATTTTTACGAGTTCTACAACCTGGTAAAATAAATGACTTAACTTTGAGAGCACCCTGTATTCCACCTTTATTAATTACTTTCAAAAAATAGAAAAAGGAAAAAACAAAACAAATTCGATTACACATTATACAGATATTATATAAATTAAATTAGCAAAACGTTTGTAAAGCAAATTTTGCAAAATGGGACAACAAAGAGGAAAACTGTCCATTTGGTTTTAACCGCTCCATAAAACACACACATACACCCGTACCGGTATCATAGGTATAGAGGCACAATTAGCTGTTTCTTAATGGGGTTGAGGAACAAACCCAACAACAAATTTTAAAAAAATGCGCTGCACGTACCACAATTTTTTGACATGACATCTTCATCAGCAGACACGTAGCTTTCTTAAATGTCAAACTTAACATATTTTCCAAAAAATTACAAACCACCACCACACCAAAAAGCAAAGTACAAAAATCACATTTCTGTATGCCTTCAATATAAATAATTGTCATTTTTAAATCATCTTTATCTGCTTTTTATAATTTGTATTTCTCTATGTTTAAAATACATTCCCGAATACCTGTTTTTAAATAGTCGACATCTCGATAAAGTATTTGTTTATATACATTTTCTGTTTTAAGCAAACCCAAAAAAATCTAATGGGGTCAAATCAGGGGACCTAGGTGGCCAATCTGTTTCCATATGAACATTTCCAAAATAGGATCTCTATGCCACCCTTATAAGTACCATGTGCACACACTGGTATTACCACACAACATTATTTATTTCAAGAGGCATATTGCCCATAAGCTCAAGTATTTTGGTATTTAAAAAAGTTAATTTTCTTTGATCACGCGTTCTATTACGAGGTTTCGATTTCCTTGGGTTGGCAGTTTTACGAGCTTATCACGCCCCGTAGGTACCGTTTAATGTGAACGTAGCACGTAGCTTCATCTTTATATTAAATTTGATAGTTCTTTTTACTCTTTAAACCAAAAATAAAATTCTAAGAGTACAAAGTCCCGTTTCTTTTCGGTTATTTTTTAACAGCTGTTATTTTGACAATTTTGAACAATATGTCTTCCAATCACAGTCCGCAGGAGTGTGATATAAGGCAAAACAATAAAAAAATCCTAAAAAAAAATAAAAAAAAATTTGTTAAGGTAAACACTAGTTAGAGTACGTATAGCGGGAATAAGGGCAGGAAAATGACACAATTGTATTTATCCCAACGTTTCGTTCTATATTAAACCTTTTTCAAGGGTCTGAAAAGATGGAGAAGACAATAATTACAAATTTCGAAAATTCGAAATTGTAGTTCAAGCAGACGTTTTTATAAAGCATGACTTTTTCTTCTATACCTACTAATAAAAAGTTTTTCCTCTTTCCCGAAAAAACACACAAATTTGAGTAAAAATATATTTATTTCGTTTTATGTTATCACAATAAAATTTGCAAATATTGTTTGATAAATGATTTAATGGACTAGGTATAATCATGTTTATTTTAAGAAAAAAATTACAGATCTTACAGTTATGTTATATCAGGCATAAAATAAGTAGCATTACGGGCCAAGAGTACAAAAAGTTTTGATCCAAAATTAGTACATAATAATACAAAATTAAATACCTATTTTTGTCCGTTAAATATTTTTGAGATACCAGGAAAGTTAATTAGTAAATGTTTTTATACTTTATCTGATTTTTTAAACATTTATTTACAAAGTTATTATCGCTTTTGTACAGAGTTGGTACCACAATAAAATTTGTATTTTCAATTTGCTAGTTTTTTTTTCATAAACATGCACCGACAATTTAAAATCTTACTAAATATGTATATTTACTTTATATAATGTTTTTTTTTTACTTATGTGGCTTTACCCTAACCAAAGCGATAATACAATTAATATAATACGTTACTCACTAATGAAGTTACTTGATGCATATGATTTTTTTTCCTTTTTAATTTGCTTCTTACACTAACTAATTGTCCACTTTTAAAGCTAAATTTTAGGATTAAGTGCCGATTTATCCACAATTTCATTGTAAAATAATAGTTAATAATGATACTAGTTCGATATGAACACTATAATGAAACGTGCGCAACGTTAAACCACGAGGCGTCAGCCGAGTGGTTTAATTGCACAAGTTTCATTAACAAAGTTCATATCGAACGTGTATCATTCAAAATTTAATCTACGACAATGCAAATAGATTTTATTCGTCTAAATTTCATTGATATCAGACAGATAACGTTTTCGTAATTTTTTAAATTTTCAGGTGTCCATATTAGTCGATATCATGATAACAGCATTTTTGATTGTTTCAATTTCGATTTTGACGTCATTATTGCCGTCTAATTTTCTATTGTATGCATGCAAAGTGTTGGCCAAAAATAATTTAAATATGGGAGATTCTGAATCCGAAAGTGTCCCTTCAGATATTTACAATAAATAAATGCAATCCGTTTTTTTAAGTAATAATAAATAAATAGTTTGCACCGACTATCTTTTTGTTTTTGTATCTTAACATTTGGATGTTATTATGAATTCATAATGGCACTGAGTGCTATTATGAAGGTCATAATGACATCTAAATGATAATGCTGCACTGTCGTAGATTAAGGTATATAATACTTCTCTCTGCAATGATAAAATATATGTTACATAGACGTATAGATGCGTATATCAAAGCCAACAGAAATAGTTAGAATATCTTTCCGCTTCTTCACCGAATCGCATCATCGCGCCAATCGTCCTCCTGATATCACGCCTCCCACTTTGATTTAAATAATATTAAATAACAATTTTTTATTCTTTCGCACGATTCGTACGGAATTATATTTTACAACAAAATTTTACTTTTATGTCTTTCAGATGGCAAAAATATGTACCGATAAACAAATTAAAAATAATAGCAAAAAAATGTAATCATTCATCGACATGCTATTCGATGGAGTGAGGGAAGCCTGATCTATCTATGTTCGTTAGCTTTGCGATACACAATATTACTACTCTTCTAACACACATTCCACCATAACAAGGTGCAAGGTAAAAGATACCGGATTTTATTACTATGGAAAATTAGAATAGGTCCAATTTTCCGTATAATAAAAAATATATCATGTCTTACCTGATCATACTGTGCCTTTTATAATTACAAAGAGAAGTAAAAAAAATACTAATAATAATATTAATCACTAAAATTATAAAGGAATCGGTACCAATCGTCTTTTCGGGTTTGTCATATTTGAGATTCTCATTTATTAGTCTATTAAAGTTTAGCCGCTTCCATAGCCTCCGTAGTTACCTCCATAACCACCTCCATAGTTACCTCCGTAACCACCTCCATAGCCAGATTTCGAGTCCAGTGATTGTTGTTTAACGACAACGATTCTAGGTTCTTGTCTTCTAACTTCAACGATTTTTTTAACAACTTGCACTGGTACGCGCTTCTCGACGATAACTTTGACGTTTTTTCTTTGGTAATTATTATTGGAGTAGTCATCCCATGGTACGGGTTCGGCCAATACAGCCGTCAAAGCGACAGCGAAAACGGCAAAAAAGATCTGTAAAAAAATAGAATTTTTGAACTTATTTATGAAAAATTGTTATTTTTGTATTAATTGTTTTATAGGTTTTATTAACACATGTGCAACTGTAGCAACAAAAAAAGTCAGTTTTTTGGTTGTAAAAAAAATTGATTTTGGTGTTCACCATTTAAAGTAGGTCTGTTCAATGACCGCTGAACGTTACGTCACGACTAGTGCTTATCTGTCTAACATTCCTAATCTAGGCATCAATAATAAATGTCGTATAATTTTACCCGTCAAAAAAGTTTTGTTGTCAATTTCAACAGTGACATTTTTAATCAACAATATTTCAAAATTGTCACGGTATTGTGACAAGAACAAGCATTAATTTTAAAATTATTTGTTTATTTTCAAAGAGATAGTGATAGCGGAAATACTCTTTAATCCTTTAACGCAATTTACGAGATAAGTAGATATAATAAAGCAGGAATTAAGAAAACATAAATAATACCATGAAAAATAGATTACAATGTTTCTATAAATACCTATCTGTTTTAGAGAGTTTCTGATGCTTTGGGAGTTTCGTGTTCAACAATCTAACGAATTAAGGCAAAGGGGATAGAGAATGATGTAGATTTTAAGAATCGCAATAATGTAGCTTTCTGTCATTCCGTGGTCGACAACTTCACGAATTTCATGAACACACCATAAGAGAGCGTATTTATGGGAGGTATTAACACGTTACCACTCGCTCAACACAAGTAAACCTTAAAATCATTGATGCTGTTGAAATATCCACTGGTTCATTATCGGACTGTTTAAAAAAATTAAAATTTAAATGGCGCATATGTACTGTATCAAACAGCCGTTTTTTAATAGAGCAACTCCATATAGTCCAAAAAATGAGTAGAATTTTTAAGAGAATTTAAGATTAACGGCCACTCTCAATTTCCGTTAAAACCCGTTTTTCTGGATGAAACCTGGATATACAGTAAAGGGGCTTTTAGGCGAAGTTGGCAAGCGGATTCGACTCTTCATACCAGTGGCGCAGCCAGAATTTTGTATTAGGGGGGGTTTAAAAAAAAAAGAACAGGATTTCAAAATTTTAAAAACTAAAACTAGACCAGGGTCGATAATTTTTGAAACCCAAATAAATAATAGTAGGATGAAACCCATTGGAAAAGGAAGAGAATATAACAAAAATTAAAGGAAAAATAATTTACGGGCGATTCGAGGTCGGGAAGTGGAAAGGGGGTGAGTTTTTAAGGGTAGAAAACGATTTATCTCGATTTCCGGCAAAACTACAAGTCCTATGGAAAAACGTTAAATAAATGGCAAAGTTGTAGGTAATAAAAAGATCTACAACTTTTGTATTTACACTTTTTTCACATAAACTCAAAATTCATGTGAAAAATTCAAACAACCAAGTTTTTGGTTTTTTATTTTTATCTTTTACAAGAAAAATTTTTTTTTACGAAATTTGGTGAAAACTTACCTTTTTATGTCCCAAATACACTGTAATTTTTTTGATTTAAAATATTTATTTTTTCACCTTATTTTGACTTAATATCGAAAAAGCACCCTGATTTTCAATCGAAAATTCTCACGTCAAAATATCTGCTTTTTAATAAAAGTCGGTGGGCTTTTTGTTCGTTGAAATCTCTGCTTTTTGATGGTGTAAAAAAATATACATTAGTTTGGTAAATGTTCTCAAAAAATGCAAAAAAACGAAAAAAACTCGAATCCGATTTTTTTAAAAATTATTATGTACAATTTTGAGCTATTTATTAAAATTTTTACTTTAATTACTCGAAAAACGTAAGATTCCATGTTACATTGATAAGCAAAAAAATTACAAATCCATAAAACATAAAGATCGCAAAAAATATGCGAAAATAGTTGTTCTAAATATAATTAAAGGTAGAATTTAAAGGAGATTTCATCACATTTACCATAGTAATGTAAATTTTTTTACACCATCAGAAAGTAGAGATTTCAACGAACAAAAAGCCCACCGACTTTTTTTAAAAAAGCAGATATTTTGACGTGAGAATTTTCGATTGAAAATTAGGGTGCTTTTTCGATATTAAATCAAAATAAGGGTAAAAAATAAATATTTTAAATGAAAAAAATTACAGTGTGTTTGGGACATAAAAAAGTAAGTTTTCACCAAAAATTTCGTGTATAAAAAAAATTTTTTTGTAAAAGATAAAAATAAAAAACCAAAAACTTGGTTAATTGAATTTTTCACATGAATTTTGAGTTTATGTGAAAAAAGTGTGAATACAAAAGTTGTAGATCTTTTTATTACCTACAACTTTGCTATTTAACGTTTTTCCATAGGACTTGTAGTTTTGCCGGAAATCGAGATAAATCGTTATTTACCCTTAAAAACTGATGCCTTTCCACTTCCCGACCTCGGATCGCCCGTAAATTATTTTTCCTTTCATTTTTGTTATATTCTCTTCCTTTTCCAATGGGTTTCATCCTACTATTATTTTTTTCACTTTTTACCATTTTCAAAGGCTTCAGCCCTGGTCTAAACCGTAAAAAACCATCTTAGTCTGGGCGTCTGGGGGGGGGGGGGAGGGTGTTTAACCCCTAAAACCCCCCCTCGCTGCGCCACTGCTTTATACAGTTAAAAAAAAATTGTTAGAGGGTATACACGCTATATTATCCTACATGCGGGTTCAGAAAATAGATTTGTGAATAATCAAAGTTTGATATTCAAATCTGGCCTGAAAACTGGTGATTATCATGATTCGCTGAATAGTAAAAACTTTGAGAAATGGTTTGAAGAAAAATTGTTACTAAACTTAGAAAAACCGTCGCTTATTATGATGGATAACGCCACTTATCATTCTGGGCTAATTCAAAAAATTCCAAATACAACTTGATCAAAATGATTACTTATTGCATGGTTAGAACTTGGACGAATCTGATGATGATGATCCTTGCAGAGATGATTTATTTTAATTATTAAAAAACTTTATAAATGACAGAGGCTGACAGTTGAATACATAATTTTTAGTCTAATTTGAAGCAAACACGATTGCCGTTAATTAATTTAAACAAATCTTATTAATAAAAGGAAATTCCATAATATGGTACGGATTTTAATGGTTACACTCACACACACTCTCTATCAGAAGGCAACACAAAAAATAAATTAAAAAGATATAGTCAAAATTATCCCTTGAATTTACCTTTTACTCTTAAGAAATCTATTTGTAAATATAGAACTTTTGGTGGTATCCGTTATCCCAGCTTTGATCCTTACAATTATTGATTTTGTTTTCTTCATTTATTATTATAAAAATACGTTTTTCAATCGTTACAGCTACATTTTATTAATTTTTTTTAGTTTGGCAGGTCAGCCATTCACTTAACAATAGTAAAATTTTAGAAAATACTTACCGCAAGTTTCATTTTTAGATCACTTTAAGTATTTTTGTTATACTTATTAAAGTTACTATGTCAATTGATGATAAGCAATACAAGCAACTGTTTATATAGTAATCTACTTAAGGGAACGAACCTTGTAGAAAACCAACGTGCGGAAAATAAAACATGCAAATTCGTAGATATGCTTTTAATACACAGAAAACAATATAATATTGTGTTAATACCAGGAATTTATGAATAAGAATAAACTAGATACTTAATCGAAATATTTAATATTCACACTGAGGAAAATGATCTAATAATTCTAATACAACATGTTTGCTAAGACATAGTTTGTATTGATAGCTTATTTTTTGTCAACCCATATTAAATATATTGCTGGTGTATCAAACCCGCTTTAGTGTTACACAGTTCCATTAGCAGCACAGTCTTGTTGAATAATGAATTACTTTTAATATAGCAATTTTGTTAGGAAATAAATGGCATCTTCTTAATGCGACGCATTTTGTTCCCAGTAAGGTGCTTTCTCTACAATTAAGAAAGCAGAAAAGCGCCCCCAAAAACGAATCGTATCCATTAGAACCTATAATCCATACGACGTTGGTTATATTATAGTTTTAACGTATTGGTTTCGCAGGTCACATCGTTGTTCAGAGTTTTCTAGCTGTCCTGTCTGAATTTGAATTTTATTGATCGTACCAATACATGTTTCAAATAATTTATTTTTACTTTGTATTAAAGTTTTTTTAAACTTGGCAACGACAAGAACAATATTACCCTAGAAGCTATTTAACTTTTTAAGAACTATAGGACTGATTTTTAGTGTTAAGTATATGCTTTATTAACCGCGGCAATCAAATATTATTATAAATAATGTTAAGTTTTATTACAAGTGTCAGTCGGAACTAATATATTATATAAAACCAGATTACAGCGCCAATAGAACTTGATAATTACTGCGAGTATTTAGAGCAATAATGTCTATAAACCATTCTATGGTAGCAATAACTCCTATTTCCTATTGGCTAAGTCAGCTATACTCTAAGTGTGTTCCGCGGAACCCTAGGGTTCCGCGATACCTCTGTAGGGGTTCCTCAAGAATTTAAAAAAAAAATCAAAACACCTCTCTGGTCGAACGTTTTGACTCCGCGGCCGCGCGTAGGTATATTTATTTATTTATTTGTATTTGTATAAACATGTGTTACAATAGCTGGTACAATATCTCATAAGTTTGGTATTAACATGTATACTTGTATACTTGTGAGCGCGCAGTCCCTTTGATAAAAGCCGCCTCTGAATTGTTTATAACGCAATTTTTATATTTCTCTTTTTATTTTTGCTTTTTGTTTATCAAAGGCGCCGACTCGAGTATTTTCGAGAATATTCGAGATCGAGTCTAGGACTAAGTATAAAAGCGGCGATCGCGCGTCGCGCCTCGTCAGTCAGTTGACGATTAGCGTTCGGAGCGATAAGTTCCTACCTACCTACTTACAAGCTCGCTAGCGAGAAACTAGTGTTCATTGTTCTACTGCCTGCTGTATTCTGTTGTCTCAGTTTTATACATTTCTTCATTGTACTAAACTTAGTCTCTTATACGCAGTAACGATTGTGCATTATTTAGACCCCACCATTCTGACGTGTAACATTATAAATAAAGAAGAATGGAACGTTGGCTTAAAGATGTTAAACGTGTTGCAACAACATCTTCTAATGACGCTGAATGTTCAAAAGCAGTACGCGCGGAGAATATAGCAATCACCGATCCAGACGATGATGCCATGACGTCAAGGTCGACGGTTTCAAAGACGAAAAAAAGGAAGTATGATGAATCATATATCAGTTTCGGATTTGTTGATTCCAACGGCTCACCTCTCTGCATGCTATGTAGTAAACTGCTTCCTAATAGTTCTATGGCACCTGCCAAATTGCGCCGACATTTACAAACTGTACACCCCGAGTCTAAAGACAAGAATAAAGAATTTTTTGTTCGTAAAAAAGATCAGTTATTGGAAAGTCAAAAAAAATATGATGCATGTAACAAAAACTATCATATTTAGTTAGCTATCGCATTGCACAAGCAGGTGAAGCGCACACTATCGCTGAGAATTTAATAAAGCCATGTGTATTAGACATAACAAAATGTATGCTCGATGAAAAATCTGCAAAGCATCTTTCTACTGTGCCGCTATCAAACGATACTGTTTCACGGCGAATCCATGATCTGGCAAGCTACGTCAAACAAGAAGTAGTTACACGTCTACAAAAAACACGATTCGCCTTGCAAATGGACGAGTCAACTGATGTCGCTGGTTATCGTGAGATATCCATATGAAAGTTCTTTTAAAGAAGACATGCTTATGTGTTCACCGCTGCTCACAAACACTACCGGGGAAGAAATTTTTAATAAAATAAATATATTTTTTGAAGAAAATAATCTCAGTTGGAACAATTGCATTGACATTTGTACAGATGGGGCCAAGGCGATGACAGGTAAAACAGCAGGAGCAGTGTCACGAATAAAAAATAAAGCGCCTAATTGTAGTTCCAGCCATTGTATTCTGCATAGACAAGCACTTGCGATGAAGCAAATGCCGTCAAATCTAAAATTAGTTATGGATGAAGCGGTAAAAATAATTAATTTTATCAAATCACGACCACTACAATCCCGATTGTTCTCATTATTGTGTGAAGATTATGGCAGCAAACATAAAACACTGCTGCTCCATACAGAAGTGCGATGGCTGTCTCGGGGTAAAACTTTAACAAGGCTATTTGAACTTAGAGCCGAGTTACAAATGTTTCTTTCAGCAGATACTTTTTTTAATTTGAAGGACCGTTTGTATGATAAAACTTGGTTGTTCCGATTGTCTTTTATGGCGGATATCTTTCAAAAACTGAACGAATTGAATTTATCATTGCAAGGTAAACCGACAACAGTGTTTCAGGCCTATAACAAAATAACTGCCTTCAAAAGAAAATTAGATTTTTGGATTATTTGCGTTGGTAAGAAAGAAATAGAAAGCTTTACGTCACTCAGTGAGTTTGTTAGCGATAACGACTCAGAAATGTTTCAAGATGATGTGTTTGAAGAATTGGTCCAATATCTCAGTTCGATGCGCGCATCTTTTGAAAAGTATTTTCCCGAAGAACAGAATACAAAAATGAAACTGAATTCATGGATTCATAATCCTTTTTTACCCAACTTGGAAAAGCCCGAAAGTATGTCAAACGAGATATATGAATCTCTTTTAGAAATGTCATCAGACACAAGTATGGAGTCACTGTTCAAAACGACGCCTCTCAACGATTTTTGGTGCAGAATCCGTGATGAATATCCAATGCTTGGCAAAATGGCTCTGAATATTCTTCTCCCGTTCCCAACAACATATTTGTGCGAAACAGGATTCTCAACCTATGCAGCCACGAAAACAAAATATCGCAATAGACTGGACGCCGAACCTGATATGAGACTTCAACTGTCTTCTATCAAACCTGATATCAACCAATTGATGAAAAATAAAAAACAGTTTCATACCTCCCATTAGTTAGATTTTTTCTTTTTTAATATCTTCTATTATTGTACTTGCCATGTGGTAAAGTAAGTAATAATTAGTAACTGTTACATTGTACTTTTATTATGCTTATTAATAAAGAATACACTTTTAAAAACTATTGTTTTATTGTAGGGTTCCATCAAGTATTTTGCTTCCCAAAAGGGTTCCGTCACCAAAAAAGTTTGAGAACCGCTGGGCTAAGTTACCGTGATATTATCAGTACACAACGGAAGGCGTTTTTCTCAGTGCATTTTTATCCAAGCCTAATTCTTGTAAACTATTTTTAAAATTGCATCAACAACTTTCAAAGTTCATTTTATTTTGTTTAAATAAAATATCGAACGTATTAAAACTTTTTCTGGGTGCAAACAAATGAAATCTAGATCATATTTCGAAATATTCATCCTGAAGTTGCACGCTTTTGCCTCCAATTCATCTAAAATTTCTTCGTGATTTTTTTGACGATTATTTTCGATACTACAGCTACCGTGCGAGCAGAAATTATTTGCATTAAAGAGGGTCTTGCATCTAAGGACGTAATGCTTAGCCGTAGAGCTTAATACCTGTTGGGTGTCAGTAACTACCTGAATTAACAATCAATCAGTTATTCCGTCATCTTTGACAGTCGTTACAAGTAATTTGACTCATCGCTAGTTTTTCCAATTTCTTGAACAATTCACACAATGGGCTTTACGGAACAGCACAAAACATTCATGGTTGAAGCGTATTTTTGAAACGGGGTTACAGTAAATGGTGAGTGGCAATACAATCCGGGTTTGTGCATGGACGATTTTCACAAACATTTTCCTAACGTTGCTTTTATTGCTGGGGATTTTTTCATTGCCCGAAAAGAACCGTGGCTGTGTTTATTTAAACAGGTTCTATACAACACAAAAAAGGAGCGGGAAGACCATCTGTAAGAACAGAAGGACTTGTTGCAAACGTTCGTGAAATAATGCAAAATACGCCAAGAAATTGTATAAGACGCCTGTCCCAAGAAGTGGGAAGATCTTATGGAACATGCAGGACTATTCTTAAGAAGCAGCTAAATGTATTTCCTTATAAAGTGCAAGTATTCCAAGAAATACAAGCCGCAGATTTTGAAAGACGCAGGAATTACTCTCAATGGTTTACCCAAAATTTATTGGAAAGAAATAATTTATTAGACCTGACATTTTTTTCGGATGAAGCCTGGTTCCACCTCTCCGGTTATGTGAATTCTCAGAATACACGCATGTGGAGTAGTGAAAATCCCCATTTTCTTTGAATCACACAGTTCGAGCCAGGAAGGCAAGTGTGGCGTTTCCATTTATTAGTAAAAAATATCTTTCAACAAAAAAAAATCATGTAACGTTCTGATAATAAATATTTTTGCAGATAATTTTCTTCCTGGCTGCTATAGCCCTAGCTGCTGCTGCGGGAGGAGATAGCTACTACAGGGGTTCCAGTCGAAGTGGATATGGGATGAGCAGGAAGGATTATTCTGGTGGAAGTAAATATGATAAAGGTTATTATGATAGAAAAAAATATGGTGACAGAAAAGGATCGAAATACAAACATAGCGATCATAGAGGATAATACAAAAAATACTGCAATGAAATTTGAATTTAAAATATAGATGTAATGAGCATTTAAAAAAATATAATAACAATATGCATTCAAGTAATTTATATAAATATTTTATTTTCGGAGAACCTACAGACTGAAATATGTGTAAGCATATTTACAAATATATATGACGTTATATCGGTATCATTTTAATAAAATATAAACTCTAAAGGAATCACTGCTTCATTTATTAACTGTTTATAATAAATAGACTAAAAAAAAAGAAAAAAAAGTTAATATTACAAAATAAAATAAAATTAATTTCTAAAGGGCGGATTATATGCACTTTAATTCAATCAAAATATGCAGTTATTTGCATTTTTTACCGAATATTCATACTGGTATGCAATATTTCTTAATTTATTATTGTAAAATGAAGCAAAAAAACACATTGGGTTCTAAAATTTAAAAAAAATGCAAACAACTAAATATTTTTTCAAAATTTTCAATTAAAAAGGATTGTCTTCTATTAGTAAAAATAGGTTTATACAAAGAGAAGCTTTTTTCAAAATCTACTGATGTAATCGGACAATACTGCAACTTAGGTAGCAAAATATAAGGCCAAGATACAACTTCGTTGGATTTTTAACCTCATAAATGCTTTTTACTGCAGTTAAGTATTTAAATCCTTCATTCTTTTTTACAGTTACATCCAATTTGTTCCTTACTTGACCTCCTACTTTGCCGGGAATGTTGTTACATTTAGCGGAAAAAGTTTCAACAATACTAATTGATTCTTTTAAAATTAAATTTCTACTCTCCAACGAGGATAAATATTATGTTCGTTATAAAACTGATATTAACCTTAATAAAAACAAGATCTGTATGTATTACAAATCGATATAAATACAGTTTGTTAAACAGGTAATAATAACGCATTATTAAGTGACAATAAACCACCTCCTAACAATATACCTGCAAACCCCGAAAGACACTAAACCTTTAAAGCTTTAAACTTTTTGATAAATCCGAAAACATAAAAATATGCTCTTAAAATAATAATTTCTGAAAAATATGCATTTTATTATAAAATTGACAAAATATGGAAAAATGCATATATTATATGCATATTTATGCATTTTGCATATATTCCGCCCTTTAATAAATTTCTTTCAAAAAATAGAAAAAGGAAAAAACAAAACAAATTCGATTATAAACAATAAGTAAATACAGATATTATATAATTTAAATTAACAAAACTTTTATAAAAGGCCAAATTTCGAAAAATGGGAAAACAAATTTTTCAACAACATCCAACAAATTTCAATACAATTATTTTTCATTTTTAAATCATCTTTATCTGTTTTTTAATAATTTCTCTATGTTTAAAGTACATTCTCGAATAACTGTTTTTAAATAGTCGACATCTCGATAAAGTCTTTGTTCATATACATTTTCTGTTTTAAACAAACCCAAAAAAATCTACTGTGGCTAAGTCAGGGGACCTAGGAGGCCAATCTGTTTCCATATAACATAACGTTCGATTAGGTTGGTAAATTTACGTAAAAACAAACAACTATTATTGCTTTCTTATTTCGAATACGATTTTATATCTGGCCGAGTAACGATTTTGTTGTAAGAAAACCATATCTTATTTGCCTACTTTTAAAGTGTTTTTATTATTACATGTCATATTTCGTCAATCATAAATTATAAAACTTTTATTCAAACAGGGTATCACCGAGTTACTGCATGATTCAACTCGAAATCTCAATTCCCGATAACAGTTCCTAACTTGCTGTAGTGGGATAGTTGCAATAACTACTCTGAGATCAAAGTTATTATTGAAATTGGTTTTATACACATGTGGCTTCAGATATCCCCATAAATGAGAGTCGATAATTGTGAGATCGGGACTCCTATGTATCAACTGATTTGGACCATATCTACCTTCCAATCCATTTGTTTCCAAAGTGATGATTTAGCCAATCATCAAAAGGAATTGAAAATTAGAATTGAAAGAAATTAAAAAAAAACGAAAACTGTAGTTTCTGATGAACCCTTTATACTATGGAGAACTATAGGGTAGGAGGCCGATCGACAATGGCAGCATTTTCAAATTCTGTCCCGGTTTTTTGGTTAGTTCGCTATTGGCCGATAGATGGCTCTCGCGTCCGAAGTGGGCTGATGTTGTCTTCTTCTTCTTCGTTTTTAATATGGAAAACTAGATCCTCCATAGTTTTTAACTTTTACTTAAACCCTTTATTTTTCTGTGCTTTTACTTTTGACAATTGACATTTTATTTTTCGAAATAACAAATAATGTTTGAAGGCAAGACAAGACAAATAACTTTGTATTGTAATTAATTTCCATATTTATAATGAATAATGATACAATTTATAAAAGTAGAGTTTGCTTTGTGACGGGGTGTAAGACAGGATCTTTTTCAGAGACGAAACGCAGCCAAATAAGTCTCTTTCTAGCTCGAAAGGTATAGCTAAAATGTTTAATACCCTGTATTTTAAAAACCAAGCATCGTTGGAACTTTATACAGGCCGAGTTTACTAATAAGTATAACAAAGTAAGTGTAAATTCACATAAAAGTCCTCATTTGTTCCTTAAAGAACTAATTTAAATAAAAATAGTTATTGCGTCCATAAGAAACCATTATTTGATAGCCCACTTCGGACACGCGCGCCATCTTACAACGACTCGTAAAGCTGAAATACCGATGCTAATTTGGGACCGAATCCAATGCATTGCGATCGGCCTCCTCAAGTCCTCCATACTTTATACTAATCGCAAATTTAATACCTAAAATTGTAGTTTCAAAACTAGCCAAATTTATTTAATAAATCAAGGAATTAAAAAAAAGATCCTAAAAAGTAAAAATGTTGTTTTTTGTCGAACCCTGTATAGTAACCCAAATCTGATATTCGAAATTGTAGTTCAAGCAGACGTTTTCATAAAGAATTACCTTTTTCTTCTATACCTACTATAAAAAATTTTTCCTCTTCCAAACTCTATCCGTGGACATATTGTAGAATTAATAAAATACGTTTTGAATTGAATTGAATTACCATTAAACCTCGAACACATTTGTGTGCTCATATACGTATTTTCTGTAAGAAAAAACCCGAAAAAACACACAAATTTGACTAAAAATATATTTATTTCGTTTAATGTAATCACAATAGAATTTGGTAATATTGTTTGATAAATGATTTAAAGGACTAGGTATAATCATGTTTAGTTTAAGAAAAAAATTACGGATTTTACAGTTATATAATATCAAGCATAAAATAAGTAGCTTTCTAGCCAAGAGTACAAAAAGTTTTGATCGAAAATTAGTATAATATTAATACAAAATTAAATACCTATTTTTGTCCGTTAAATATTTTTGAGATACCAGGAAAGTTAATTAGTAAATGTTTTTATACTTTATCTGATTTTTTAAACATTTATTTACAAAGTTATTATCGCTTTTGTACAGAGTTGGTACCACAATAAAATTTGTATTTTTAATTTGCTAGTTTTTTTTCATAAACATGCACCGACAATTATTTAAAATCTTACTAAATATGTATATTTACTTTATAGAATGTTTTTTTTACTTATGTGGCTTAACTCTAACCAAAGCGATAATACAATTAGTACAATACGTTACTCACTAATGAAGTTACTTGATGCATATGATTTTTTTTCCTTTTTAATTTGCTTCTTACACTAACTAATTATCCACACTTAAAGCTAAATTTCAGGATTAAGTGCCGATTTATCCACAATTTCATTGTAAAATAAAGGTATATAATACTTCTCTTTGCAATGATAAAATATATGTTACATAGATAGATGCGTTGTTAGTTAGAAGACCAAAAATATTAAGTATATCAAAGCCAACAGCCAACAGAAATAGTTAGATTATGTTTTCGCTACTTCACGACTTCACCGTATCGCATCATCGCGCCAATTATTCTCCTGATACCACGTCTCCCACTTTGAGTTAATTGATATTAAATAACCATTTATCCTTTCGTGCGATCCGTACGGAATTATATTTTACAACAGAATTTAACTTTTATGTCTTTCAGACGGCAAAAATATGTAGCGATAAACAAATTAAAGATAATAGCAAAAAAATGTAATCATTCATCGACATGCTATTCGATGGAGTGAGGGAAGCCTGATCTATCTATGTTCGTTTGCTTTGCGATACACAATATTATTACTCTTCTAACACACATTCCACCATAACAAGGTGCAAGGTAAAAGATACCGGTTTTATTACTATGGAAAATTAGAATAGGTCCAATTTTCCGTATAATAAAAAATATATCATGTCTTACCTGATCATACTGTGCCTTTTATAATTACGAAGAGAAGTAAAAAAAATACTAATAATAATATTAATCACTAAAATTATAAAGGAATCGGTACCAATCGTCTTTTCAGGTTCGTCATATTTTCAATTCTCATTTATTAGTCTATTAAAGTTTAGCCGCTTCCATAGCCTCCGTAGTTACCTCCATAACCACCTCCATAGTTACCTCCGTAACCACCTCCATAGCCAGATTTCGAGTCATGTGATTGTTGTTTAACGACAACGATTCTAGGTTCTTGTCTTCTAACTTCAACGATTTTTTTAACAACTTGCACTGGTACGCGCTTCTCGACGATAACTTTGACATTTTTTCTTTGGTAATTATTATTGGAGTAGTCATCCCATGGTACGGGTTCGGCCAATACAGCCGTCAAAGCGACAGCGAAAAGGGCAAAAAAGATCTGTAAAAAAATAGAATTTTTGAGTTTATTTATAAAAAATTCTTATTTTTGTATTAATTGTGCAAAATAGGTTTTATTAACACATGTGCAACTGTAGCGACTAAAAACGTCAATTTTTTGGTTGTAAAAAAAAATTATGTTTTTTTTTTAAGTAGGTCTGTTCAATGACCGCTGAACGTTACGTCACGACTAGTGCTTATCTGTAACATCCCTAAACTAGGCATCAATAATAAATGTCGTATAATTTTACCAGTCAAATAAGTTTTCTTGTCAATTTTAACAGTGATATTTTTAATCAACAATATTTCAAAATTGTCACGGTTTTGTGAAAAAGAACCAGCATTAATTTTAAAATTATTTGTTTATTTACAAAGAGATAGTGATGCCGGAAAGACTCTTTTAACCTTTAACGCAAATTACGAGGTAAGTAGATTTAATAAAGCAGGAATTGAGAAAACAAATAATACCATGAAAAATATATTACAATGTTTCTATAAATACCTATCTGTTTTAGAGAGTTTCTAATGCTTTGGGAGTTTCGTGGTCAACAATCCAACGCATTATCGCAATAATGTAGCTATTTTGTCATTCTGTGGTTGACTTCACGAATTTCATGAACATACCATAAGAGAGCGTATTTATGGGAGGTATGAACACGTTACCATTCGCTCAACAGAAGTAAACCTTAAAATCATTGATGCTGTTGAAAGATCCACTGGTTCATTATCGGACTGTTTAAAAAAAATAACTCTCAATTTCCTTTAAAACCTGTTTTTCTGGATGAAACCTGGATATAAAGTAAAGGGGCTAAGGCGAAGTTGGCAAGCTGATCCGACTCTTCATACAGTTAAAAAAAATTGTTAGAGGGTATACACGCTATATTATCCTACATGCGGGTTCAGAAAATAGATTTGTGAATAATCAAAGTTTGATATTCAAATCTGGCCTGAAATCTGGTGAATATTATGATTCGATGAATAGTGAAAAATTTGGGAAATGGTTTAAAGAAAAATTGTTACCAAACTTGGAGGAACCGTCGCTTATTATGATGGATAACGCCACCTATCATTCTGGGCTAATTCAAAAAATTCCAAATACAACTTGATCAAAATGATTACTTATTGCATGGTTAGAACTTGGACGAATCTGATGATGATGATCCTTGCGAAGATGATTTATTTTAATTATTAAAAAACTTTATAAATGACAGAGGCTGACAGTTGAATACATAATTTTTAGTCTAATTTGAAGCAAACACGATTGCCGTTAATTAATTTGAACAAATCTTATTAATAAAAGGAAATTCCATAATATGGTACGGATTTTAATGGTTACACTCACACACACTCTCTATCAGAAGGCAACACAAAAAATAAATTAAAAAGATATAGTCAAAATTATCCCTTAAATTTACCTTTTACTCTTAAGAAATCTATTTGTAAATATAGAACTTTTGGTGGTATCCGTTATCCCAGCTTTGATCCTTACAATTATTGATTTTGTTTTCTACATTTATTATTATAAAAATACGTTTTTCAATCGTTACAGCTAGATTTTATTAATTTTTTTAGTTTGGCAGGTCAGCCATTCACTTAACAATAGTAAAATTTTAGAAAATACTTACCGCAAGTTTCATTTTTAGATCACTTTAAGTATTTTTGTTATACTTATTAAAGTTACTATGTCAATTGATGATAAGCAATACAAGCGAGTGTTTATATAGTAATCTACTTAAGGGAACGAACCTTGTAGAAAACCAACGTGCGGAAAATAAAACATGAAAATTCGTAGATGCTTTTAATACACAGAAAACAATATAATATTGTGTTAATACCAGGAATTTATGAATAAGAATAAACTAGATACTTAATCGAAATATTTAATATTCACACTGAGGAAAATGATATAATAATTCTAATACAACGGGTTTGCTAAGACATAATTTGTATTGATAGCTTATTTTTTGTCAACCCATATTAAATATATTGCTAGTGTATCCAACCCGCTTTAGTGTTACACAGTTCCATTAGCAGCACAGTCTTGTTGAATAATGAATTACTTTTAATGCAGCAATTTTGTTAAGAAATAAATTGTATCTTCTAAATGCGACGCATTTTTTTGTTCCCAATAAGGTGCTTTCTCTACAATTATTAAGAAAGCAGGAGAGCGCCCCCAAAAACCAATCGTATCCGTTAGAACATATAATCCATAAGACGTTGGTGGGGGTTCATAGCGATCGGCAATCGCCGCGCGCCGTATTATTATTTTTAACGTATTCCTTGCGCAGGTCACATCGTCGGAGTCTTCTAGCTGTCCTATCTGAATTTGAATTTTATTGATCGTTCCAATACATGTTTCAAATAATTTATTTTTACTTTGTATTTAAGTTTTTTAAACTTTGCAACGACAAAAACAATATCACCCTAGAGCTATTTAAATTTTCGAGAACTATATATAGTACTGATTTCTAGTGTTAAGTATATGCTTTATTAACCGCGGCAAGCAAATATTATTATAATTAATGTCAAATTTCGTTTCAAGTGTCAGTAGGAACTAATATGGTATATAAAACCAGATTACACCTTACACCGCCAATAGAACTTGCTAATTACTGTGAATATTTAGAGCAATAATGTCTATAAACCATTCCATGGTAGCAATAACTCCTATTTCCTATTGGCTAAGTTACCGTGATATTATCAATACACAACGGTCTAGCAGTTTTCGTTGTCTTACAGTAGGAAAGCGAGTTGCTCTCACACAAAGTATTAAACAGTTGAAGACATAAGTGGATAAAGGTGTCATGTCACATTTTTAAACTTCGAAGTTATTCAATAAAACGCGTTATGACTTAGAACTTTTAAAATTTTTATTTAATTTTATTTACGAACTCCGCATAAATTAGGTAAAATTAACCAATTTTATTTGGTGCACTTTAATAATAAAAGCAAATTCATAGTTTTTTTCATAGTGTCATGTAACAAAATTGTAACATGACACCTTTATTCACTAGGACATGCTAGATGTTTGAGTGACTTAACACCTTTATCCTTAAAAAAAATCTGTCATTATGAAGAAAGCTGCATTTAAGGTTTACTAATAGTAAGATCTATACCAGGGATGCTCAAAAAGTAGAAAAAGTAGTTTTTAAAAAAAATGCGACATAACACCTTTATCCACTTATGTCTTCAGTTGTTTAAAGAGTATGTGAATTCTTATAAGGAATATAAGGTTTTTTCTCAGTGCAATTTTATCCAGGACTAATTCTTGTAAACTATTTTTAAAATTCCGTTAACAACTTTCAAAGTTCATTTAATTTTTTTTAAATAGTATTAAAACTTTTCCTGGGTGGAAACAAATGAAATCTACATCATATTTCGAAATATTCATCCTGAAGTTGCACGCTCTTACCTCCGATTCATCTCAAATTTCATCGTGATTTTTTTGATGATTATTTTCGAGACTACAGCTACATTTTTGTAGCATGAATTACTTACATCATTGACCGCTTATGAGCAATGGCTTGCAACAAATTTTTCTGAATTTCTCCAGTATTATTGTAGTTGTAGTAATAATTGTCCATGGCCCTATGTCAATTTCTTACTTTGAGACTGTCTGCATTGCTCGGAGTTTTCATTTGTTTCTTTCTTTTATTGGAAAATTAAATCTTAAGTTTTTTTTTACTTATAAAGAAATATATTATGTACAGGGTGTTAAAAATGCGGATCAAATCAATCATTAAAAAAAAATTACCAATTTTTTGTATTTCGATAACAAAGGCTAGATTTTATTAATATTTTAATATCTTGTTGAACCAAGTTCTAGAGAAAAAAAAGCGGGTATAGATGGGGCTAGTTTCCATATTCTGTAGTAGAGTTGTTCTTAAAACAAAGCTTTTCGACAGAAGACAACGACATTTGACATTAAGAGCTGATCTACAATCTCGACGTTAAAGTTCCCAGATCATCAGTTCCGTAGCAAGCTCACGCATCAGGTTTCGTCATATTTTTTCGACTTGTGTGTGTTTTTTAAGTGTTTCTGTGGCTGCGGCGAGTTCTTATATTAATTTGACTTATATGTTACAGATTGAATAATAATTAAATGTATCAATTTATAACATTGAAATTAAATTCTTTTTTTAAAAAAAAAAATTTTAAATAAAATACCAGGCAATATACCCTAGATTTTACATCAACCTATACCCAGTTTTTTTTGTCTTCTAGACGTTGGTATAACAAGATATTAAATTATAAATAAATACTAGCCATTTGTTTTTGGAAATACAAAATTTTTTTATTTTTTTTTTGGATTTTCATAAATTTAACATATTATTAATTATTATTTGATCCGCCTATAAATTATTCAACATCCTGTAGGTATATATTTTATATGTTTTAAAGTGAAAAAGAAAACATAAGGCCTAATTTACCACAAATAAAGAAGAAAAAAGTTTTTAATAATGAAAACGGAGGCAAGTCGTCAAAATCTACAAAATATAAGAAATTCAGAAAAATTAGCCGAAAGTGTTTCCTATAAGCAGTATGAATGGTCCTCCCCCTCCCCCCCCCCCACAGCTAAAAATATGTAAATTTTGGAAACAAGTGAAAATAAAAAAAATTTAAATTTTTGATTTTTCCAAAGATTATAAAAATATTAAGATTACGATACAAAGTGCAATTCTTAGCTCAAAATTACCTTATTATGTGCTTCAGAGTATACTATGGTTCACAAATTCAGTATCTTTTACCATTTGTTTTTATTTTACGCGCTGGTTATCTGCAAGGCTCATCCTCTAAAGTAGAATAATATATAAACCTACTGCATACCCAATAAATTATCAAACGAATTATAGACATCATAAAAAATAGTGATATTCTAAAAATTATGAACATGAAACTATTGGTAAGAAACGATTATTACTTTTTTTAAATGTGTGTTGCCTTTTGTTCTAAAGGGTTTCCACTTAAAGGAGTAATTGATTTAAGGATCTGGACTTGTATCTTGCTATATATATTCTCGTAAAAGACAGAGACTGCCGAAATTATGTTTGCGTCGTTAAAATTCAATAGCCAAAATGTACAAATAATTATTTCAATAATTATAATTAATTCTTGATACAAAAAAAATTTCTTGAAATAAATTTAGTGATTTATATTATTTTCAAAAAGTTAAACTTTACAATCGTCGGATTAGTTACTTACGAAAACAAATGACCAATGTATATAAGAAATGTGTTATTAAAAAAAAATAACAACAAAAGCAAAGATATAAAAACCTACTGAAAAAATAAAATCTATTCTTATTTTTGATCTTGCAAATAGATTATAATAATATTCTATCATATCTTGGGTTTGTTCGGGTTCGGGCTATAAGAAGGGGGGGGGAGGGGGGGGGGGGGGGCATTATAAAGTTCGATAATGTCTAATCATATTTTTTGTGTTTAATTTTTAAATCCGTTAACTATATGCACTGTCTAATTTTATAGATCATTTCTCTCAAATTTCATATTATTACAGATTGTTTTCGCCGCTGTCGCCACAGTCTCAATACTTGCCGAACCCAAACCTGATGATTACTACAACAACTACCAAGACTACCAACAGAAAAATGTCGAAGTTATTGAAGAAAAGCGTCCCGCAATTAGGAGGCCGGTGATTGTAGAAAAGAATATACCCATTGTACAGAAAACTGTTGTAGAGAAGGAGGTACCATTCCTTTCAAAGATTCTTGTCGAAAGGCGGATACCCATATTTAAGAAAGTCATCGTAGAAAGGCCAGTACCCGTAGTAAAGAAGGTCGTAGAAGAAATAACTCGGCCCAGAGAAGTAGTAGTTGTTAAAAGACCTTCGTATGACTTCAAGGGATCTGATTATGGTAGTTACTCCGGTCAAGAATATGGAGATCACTAAGAATTTTGATTAGTTAATTAGTATTATCTTTGTGTAAGTGTCCTGACTTTAACCTATAAATCGTCGAATAGTATTCTACACTTAAAATTTTCGTACTTTAGGTATTTTACGTGTCTAAAGAAAAGAACTGTATAAAATAATTCTGCCCAATAAGAAGTAAGAAAGCAACACTTTTCTTTACAGGAAGCTTTGCATGACACATCTCTAGTACCTAGCTGCTAGAGACCGATCCTCACTATAGGTACGTAATGTTATCATTCCGTTACCATCACAGAAAATACTCCTATATTTGAATTTATTGTATTTATGTTATAGCTTATATATGTTAAAAAAATAAATAACTGTTAAATATTTGTGTATTTTATTAAAATATTATATAAAAAAATAATGAGTTGGACAGCAAATAAATAAGAAAAGTTTTCCGAAAATGAATAAATCAACAAAAATAATTAAGGCTCTGAAAAATTGGCTTTATGTCGTTGATGCCGAGGACCAATATCTTTGCGGGGAACCGAGGGGATAGAAGTGTATAATTAATGGTTGGAATGGATGGTTTGTTATATAGTGCCCCAATATCATTAAATATCGCATTTAGTAGAATATGTTACGATGGGAGTTAAACAAATATCGTTTAAATAATCCATTAAAATTACTTTTGCAAGAGAACAGGAATTCTAAAAGTGTCTTTAGGGATAAAGAAGATAGATGCTTGATCTATTTTTCTATTTAAGAAAAAAAATTAATAACGCCATTATGTTGTTCTATTTTGGAAATGTTCCATTTTTAAGTAATCGTTCAAAAAATTTAAATAATTTTTCGTTTTTTTTAATTTTCTTATCTAAGAAGTAAAATACCTGACCTCTATTACACTAATTTTTTAATCAGAATACAGGACTAAATAAATAAAAGCCACAAATGGGTTCTGCAAATTATCATAGAGCTACTATACATATATACATGCACACTAACATAGTTTTTATTTGCTTAATGAAATTATTTAGTTTTTTGTGTTTCATTTGCCTGTACTATTAATTGAATCGACATGGATATTTTTATCCAGCGGTTTCCCAAGTCGTCCTGAATTTCATGAAACGTGCTAGACAAAGACAAAATATGGATATATAAAAGTTATTGCTTCAGCTGATTTGCAGCTGACTGTCATTACATTGCTACCAATATTCCCTACTAAAAATTAAAAAGCTAGAAAATGGTTTTTGTCGGCCAAATTGCACTTTTACTGAGTAAAAATACTTTAGTTTCATTAACCAACTTCTGTATTAAATTTTTATTCATCGAATGCATGTGTTTTCAGCAACCTATTTAAAAAAAAATTAGTACTAAAGCTACTAAAATTTGCAAATGAGATATTTAAATTTGTTTTCTCCTAATAACTCTTTGATACTGAATATTTTGAATTTTTTTTTAGCAGATTAGTAAACACGGTAATCCGAAATGTTGCCATATACAGAGTGTTTTAGTTTTATAATTGAATGCTAATCCTAAACGGTGATAATAATTAGATAACTCTAAGAAAAAATCTTTATATAACATAGGTCCGCAACCGCTATATTTCTGAGATACAGGGTGTTATTAAAAATTACCAAAAAAATTATTTTTCCCAATATCTCCAAAACCGCTTTGTATTTTTTTCTATTTTGGTATAAGGAAAGTAGGTTTTCCAGAATAAGGTTTTTTTAATTTTTATCAGTGTTAACATGACCTGCAATATTTTTATTTAAAAAAATGCTACCCCAATGATTTTTTTTAAATAAATAGAATTTTTTTAATTACCTTGTATCTTCTCATAAAAATAATCTCCTGACTTGTTTATATCCGGCGAACTATTTTTGATTTAAAAAATGAAATGAAGTAAAAACTAAGCATAAAAGTACATTTTTCATTTTTTTAAACGTTTAACTATTTTGAGCAAAAAATACAAAAATTAAATTAACTGCTGAAAATGTCCACCTCCTACTCATTGACTCGTGTAATCTTTATTATTATTAATCTTTGTAAAATTCCTAGAGTATTCCTTATAGCTTCACAGGGAACCATTATGCAGTTCCGAAATTCTTCCTCAGTTTGAAATGGTTGACTAACCAAGGTTTTAAGATGTACCGTTTATAAAACAACAAAATGTCTTCTTAGCATACTAGATGTTTCTATTGTACAATTCTTTAATGGCTGAATTCGCATAGGACAAATGAAATGATAAAAATAAGGAATTTTACTTAATTCTATTTTTTAAATTGAAAATCGTCCACCGCGGACAAAAAAAAGTCACTTTTATGAGAAGTAAAAGGGCAATAATAATTGTAAAAATAATATTTATTTTAAAAAAAACATTAGCGTATATTTTTTTAAATAAAAATAGTGCAGATTATGTTAACAGAGACCTCACTGATGAAAATTTAAAAAAGCCCTATCTGTGCTTGTGCCGAAATTGAAAAAAAATACTAAGTGGTTTTGGGAATATTGGGAAAAAATTATTTTTTTGTCAATTTTCAACACCCTGTATTTCAGAAATTAATCGGTTGCGGACCTATGTTAAATAAAAAATTTTTTTTAGAATCATCCAAGTATCATCGCCCTTTAGGACCCGTATTTAATTACGAAACACCTTGTATAATTAACCATCTCTTATGTATCTATTTCCCCACCGTTAGAATAATCATGTTTTTTTTATTAGGTCCTAAAGTTTACTTTGTTTGTAAAAATTTGAAACAAGAACAATAAAAAACTGTGAGTATTTCTTTGCTAATATTTAATTTCTTTTTATACATTTTTACATGCTTTCTATATTATATTATATTATATTATATTGTTTTATAGTACAACTGATGTACTACTGTAAGTCCTAGTTATCACATTTTCTAAATTTATCTTTATCACATTTCCTATTCGTATTTGTTTCCATATCCATAGGAGGAATCACTACTATAAATGGGCTCCCTACCGTCATAAGGAGGCCTCTTGACGATTACGATTTTTCTAGGCGGACTTACTGCCACCACCTTCTTTACTACAGGTACTGGCCTTTCTACGATGACTTTCTTAAATATGGGTATCCGCCTTTCTACAATAACTTTTGCAAGGAAAGGTACCTGCTTTTCTACAACAGTTTTTTGTACTATGGGTATCCTCTTTTCTACAACAATCGGCTTTCTATTTACCGGACGCTTTTCAACAACAACATCCACATTTTTTTGTTGATAGTTTTGGTAGTTGTTGTAGTCATCAGAGGGTTTTGGTTCAGCAAGGACACCGACCAAAGCGACAGCGGCAAAAGCGATCTGAAAAACTATGAATTTATAGTGCAATGATCTACAAAGCGGAGAATTAAAAATTATCGTTTGGTATAAATGGTGTTTTTATAATTTTCACGAATTTTAGTAAGGAACTGGAAATACTTCATAATACGAGAGTTTGACTTAATGATAATGGGCTATTTTTGTTTAATTAAATTAACCAGAGCAGCTTCAAAAGTTTACAAAGTTTTAAGTATTTTTCTGAACTGCCAAAAAGCTAATGGATAACTATTAGAATGTGATATGAAACATGTTGGGTAAAAATATGATCAGTTTGTAATGATATTTATACCAAAAACCTAACAAACAATTTTACTAACCGAAACCCCATTCCTCAGAGCGTAAAATATATTATAAAGTAAAACAAAGTTAAGGTAGGTTAAAATTCTTGCAACTAGTAATTTTGGGATTTCTTGTTGCCTTTTTATCGATCCATATATAGAAAACTACTCATAAAAACATTGAAAATTTGAAAGTGTGCTAATATTAATGGGGACAACTGGGGCTAAAATATTTTCAATGTGGTGGCACTTTCGGTTATACTGGAAGTAGGTGTAAGCTTTATTATTTTAAATAGAACACCCTATATATAATAACATTTTTGAATTCTACGCAAGATTATATGCAGAGTTCATAATATATCATGTCCTATACCTAAGTCTAAGCGTTTTGGATATATTTAACTTTTTCTCCCAAAATGACGTTTGCAAATGCGTTTTGCTTTTTATCAATTTTTTCCATAAGGAAACTTTTGATATTTAATGTGAGACAGTTGGATTCCTTGTTAAAAAGGAGCTGCCTTAATAGATTTTTTATAATATTTTGATAACTAATAAATATATGGTGTCCAAACAATAATATTAAAAATGAAATTGAAAATAAATAAATACATTGAATGAACTATAATTTAGAGTAAACTCTTGCACCTCAGGGATTTAGCTCCCTAGGTGCATAAAGTAACACAAACAAGAAATTAGGTTTTATTTTATTAGTTCAAAATTAATTTGAAATGTACAATGAATCTTACTTACCAATAATTTCATTATAGGTTTTGTTAAATCAATATTTTCGATGATAAAATCTATAATTCAATTGATGCATACCAAGGCATGCAGTTGGTTTTTATATTAATCCAGATAAGGGAACGAACCTTGCTGGCAGCCACAGTGCGTAAAATTAAAGCAAATTTATTAAATTATGATATTATTTAACTGTGCCGTAGCAAACTATACCTATCCAATCATAAAGTCATCTACAGAACAAACTAATCTCAAAAACAACATTAAAAAATCATGTTTCAAATTACATAGAAGGACAATCACATAAACAAAACACAGTTGGTCTAACTAAAGTTTTTTTTACCATGGAAACCAGAACCATATTAAATTTTCAGCGTTTTAGTGCCTTTTCTGCTTCTTTTTATTTTTCTTATTTTTAGTGCTTTAATTCGTAAACCGTAAGTAGGAAATATTTCATTTCTATTAGCAATAAATTAGTTCCAAATTATTTATAATTTTAATATGCTTGAAAGGATACCATGGTTCAAAGAAGCTGCATCTCTTACCATTTTTGCGATGAATTTGTTGATGAATTTAAAATATTCATAGGCCGATATTATTTGTTATGAGAATTTGATTATGATATAATAAACTACATATTCATTATTAATTTTTATTTTACGCACTGGTTATCTGCAAGGCTCATCCTCTAAAGTAGAATAATATATAAACCCACTGCATACCTGGTAAATTATCAAATGAATTATAAGCATCATAAAAAATAGTGATACATATTCTTAAAGTTCTTAAAATGAAACTATTGGTAAGTAGTTATAATTACTTTTTTTAATGCTGCCTTTCCATTGAAACAGGTTTTAACTTAACAATTATTGACTTCCGGATGGAGACTTGTATATGTATATTCAAATGTATAATTTTACCACGGTAGAATGAATAAAGTCTTACTAGAGGAGGAACGTTATAGCCCGAAATTTGTTTGCATTCGTTAAACAACAATAAAAAATATAGAAAATTATTCCACAAAAAATTTCTAGGAATAAATTCAGTGATTCGATACCGTTAAAAACTTAAATTTTATAACGAATATATCCTCCTCGGGCCCAAGACAGAATTGCTGGGAATATTTTGATGCCAAGGGAAATAAATAATCTTAGAGGGATACAAAACGCTAAAAAATTATTTAAATATTTATTGGATGGGTACGTTTTAAAAAAATTGTGGTATCACTAATGATACTTTGGGTCTGAACTGTAACAATAAAACATTTTTTTTTTAAATTTTAATTAACATTTATTAGTAAAAGGCAGAAAAACAATTTCCTTAAAAAATACAGCATAAAAACACGTTACATGCAACACCCTTGCAAATTGCTAGGCTTCTGCATCCAGGATATCTGCATTTTGATCTAGATTTTTGAGTCCCACTAAGGTATTCAGGAAAATGTTTAGCTTCCCTCTTTCGTAGGCGTTTGTCAGGAATTGGTGTAATTTTCCTTTTTTTTCTGCTGGGCTCATTATCAACGTCACTCTTCTCTGAGTTAGACGAAGATTTTTCTCTTGAATACAAAAGAGACTTAGAAAGCGAGAACTTAAATGCCAGGTAGTCCGTCACCACCTTCTTCATCATTTTCAACCAGTGTTTCATCGTGAAAAGTTCCCAAAACTCCAGTATCGGTCGTTCTATTCCATTCATCCCATTCATCGTTATCGCTGGAAACATTTCCATCCAAGTCCGATCCATCCAAGTTTGTATTATCTACGGCCTCCTGAAGTTCTGCTTCAGTCAGTGCTTGAAAAAATAAAAACAATATTTTAAAATATTGTATCGTTTGGGACCCATAGTATCAGTAAAGATACTTTGAGTTTAAGGGATGAAAAACATTATTTAGCCTACTTATTTTAACATAACAAACATGCCACAACTTTTCTGAATTGTTAAGAACAGGAACTATGCAAAAAAAACGCCAAAAAATTTAATACTTACGTTTGTTCCTTTATTTTTATTGGCACCGGCCATGGCGTCTACACTCAATAAAACAAACAACTAAATAACTCGGTCAAACCACGCGATACGTGACCTTGCAATTTTTTACCCAATAGTAGGCGCATATCACATGCGATACCAGAGGGTCAAATAACTAAAATACAACCCGAAGATTTATAATAAATTTTAGAACCGTAGTATCATATACGATACCTGGGGCCCGAAGAGGATATAGTATATATAATATAAAGAAAATATAGTTCTTTCCATACAGGGGGTTCGGAAAATGTGTGGAAAAATTGGAGAGGTAATTCTTTGTGGCAAAGTAAAGTCATGAAACAAGAAATCTAAATCTAAATAGTTGAAACCCTCCAAAGTTCAATTTTCTAAATTTATTTTTAATATACGGCAATGATTTCTGGAGCTGTTAAATTGACGTGGAAATACCCGTTACAAGTTTCTAAATACATTTTTCAAACACCTTGTATAAGCGCAAGTAAGATCCTTAATAATGAACAAATTCTTTCTGTCGAACACTATAATTTTGGAATGACATTTTTTTTTTTAATTTCGACCTGTTTATAGCCGTATACGTCCAAAAACCTCACTTTTTGTCAAGACAGACCTTGTTTTTGACATTAGCTTTATTTACATTCGCAGAACAATACTTACTTTAATTACTTTTCTTTCACTAAATTGACAATTTGATCTCTTTCTTTCACGTTAGGGTGTACTTCTTTTTCCTTTCACTAGAATATGGCCCTAGTCGCTTTAGACTAAACGTTGTGAATGCAAGGCGCACGTGGAAGACACCCACAGTCAAATTTCTGTAAGAACAGGCCGCATCGTGGCTAAGTCACCTGTATGACACCCTGTTGAAGTTTGAAGTTTGGTCTATTTATTTTACGCTAAAAAGTTGGTGACACAGACAGGAATGGGTTAAGTTCTTCTACCATTGCATTCACCATATTTTAAACTTGTACGTGGGTCTTAATGTTTTATTAACATAATGGCTTAAAAAATACAGCCTTGATTTTATTTTCAATTGAATCATCGAACTCAACTTGCGATAGATTAAAAGTTATAGCGTTATTAATTGGTAAAACATAGAAATACATTTAACATGAACTGCATTATCTAATTGTGTAGATAATTTCTCTATAATTTAAAATTCTTACAGATTGTTTTCGCCGCTGTCGCCACAGTCTCAATACTTGCCGAACCCAAACCTGATGATTACTATAACAACTACCAAGACTACCAACAGAAAGATGTCGAAGTTATTGAAGAAAAGCGTCCCGTAATTAGGAGGCCGGTGATTGTAGAAAAGAATATACCCATTGTACAGAAAACTGTTGTAGAGAAGGAGGTACCATTCCTTTCAAAGATTCTTGTCGAAAGGCGGATACCCATATTTAAGAAAGTCATCGTAGAAAGGCCAGTACCAGTAGTAAAGAAAGTCGTAGAAATAACTCGGCCCAGAAAAGTAGTAGTTGTTAAAAGACCTTCGTATGACTTCAAGGGATCTGATTATGGTAGTTATTCCGGTCAAGAATATGGAGATCACTAAGATTTGAAAATTAACAGATTGAGGCACAAACCTTCGAACCAGAGGGTGTTATAGAAATACATAACCTATTATATTTAAGATTACGAAATGCGTATATATTCTCCATTCTCTTTTTTTTTCAATTTTACATCTCGATCGACTAAAAACGATTAGGTATGTTAGTTGTTAATGCGCCCAAAAATTTATATTAATTATGAAATTATTAACAAGCAAGTGGAAAAAAATGACACTAACAGACTGACGACTGACAGCAACTTAATTTGAGCACCATACACTTTATCGCCACTTTTCTAACAGCCAAGTAATAAATCTACGCAGTCAAGACATTAATTAGTCAGTCTAATGTGGCGTAATTCGCAAAAGTGTTTCAATTTTGATTAGTTAATTAGTATTATCCTTGTGTAAATGTCCTGTTTAAATCTATAAGTGGACGAATAGCATTCTCCACTTTAAATGTTCGTACTTCAGGTATTTTATGTGTCTAAAGAAAATAACTGTATAAAATAATTCTGAGAAGCAAGAAAGCAACACTTTTCTTCACAGGAAGCTTTGCATGACATTTCTCCAGTACCTAGCTGCGAAACGCTACTATACGTAATGTTACCATTCCGTTAGCGTCACAGAAAATACTCCTATTTATAGTATTTATGTTATATCTTATGCATGTTAAAAAAATAGAATAAAAAAAATTAACTGCAAAATAAATAACTGTTAAATATTTGTGCATTTTATTAAAATATGTCATTTGTATATAAAAAAATAATGAGTTGCACAGCAAATAAATAAGAAAAGTTTTTCGAAAATTAATAAATCAACATTAATAATTAAGTCCACTAAAAAAATGGCGCCGCAGTTAAGGGTTTTTACTAAAAAAGGCCAATATTTTATTTGGTTGTATTAAATGGTAAGATTCCATTCCATTTGAAGACGCGAAGGCCAAGGGCCATTTTTCGGGGTCTATCTCTAATGGATGAGATGGATCATCGTTTTATGTCGTTGATTCCGAGGACCAATATCTTTGCGGGGAACCTAGGGGATAGAAGTGTATAATGAAATGTAGCAAATTGTTTTTTATTTAACAATTGTAAAAAAATTACTTAATAAATTAAAATTACTGTATGAGGTTATAGTTGCATAAATATAAATCTTCAATAAATTCACGTTCATAACTGGAACTTTGAAAGAACAGGGTCTTACAAAGAATTTCGCAGTTTATTTTAATCGCAAATACAGAATTTCTTTTGTATTAAGTCACTCTTTATAAAAGTTTTTGCATATAAAATAAATGAGATTTACGAAATGAAAAATTTAATTTTCTCTACAGAAAGCATAAAAAATACGAAAACGTTATTTTGCGTAAGGGTAAACATAACTTGTAGGTATATCAATGTCTACCAAAGAAGTACAAGATTTTCCGTTTTGAAAAGTAATTGGCTTCCTTCAGTTCGTCAGATTCTAACCTTACTGATGGGGTATGATATGGCGAAACGAGTCTCAGGATGGCTCTGACGAATTGAAACAGCTTTCTGTCTTCATGGTTTCGGTACCCCAACTGATTGTTAGCGCTGCCTAGCTCTTGCAGTTGTGACACTGGTCTTTGCAAGTGATTTTCTCTTTCATCTGATATTTATTTTAATAAGTTCATGTTTAGAGGTGCTGGTATGATTTAATAGTGTCTAAAAATGGCACTAGATGTCCCTACACGCTAAATCCTGTTTGCAACTTGCGGTTGTTTTTATTAATTTTGATAAATAATTGGCTTCCTTCATTTCGTCAGATCCTAGCCATGATATGGGTCTTAGGCTGGATCAAATAAATATTTTTAAGAAATTAAATTTTTATTTTATGAAAATAGTTTATTTTCTCATAGTGCAGCTTTTATGATACATGTGTAGGTAAAGGAAATTTAGTCTTCTCCTTTTTCATCAATGGCGTCCCTGTTAACATGACCTGCAATATTTTAAATCAAAAAAATGTTACGCCAATGATTATTTTTTAAATAAATAATATTTTTTAATTGTCTTGTATATTTTCATAAAATACTTTTTTTTATCCGGCGAACGGTTTTTGATTTAAAAAATAAAATAAAGTAAAAAGTAAGCATAAAATTACATTTTTAATTATTTTAAACGTTTAACTATTTTGAGCAAAATATACAAAAATTAAATTAACTGCTGAAAATGTTCACCTCCTGAAACTATACGCACGCTTCAGCCCTCCTTTTCATTGACTCGTGTAATCTTCATTATTATTAATATTTGGAAAATTCCTGGAGTATTCCTTTAGTTTCACAGGAAACTATTATGCGGTTTCGCAATACTTTCTCAATTTGAAATGGTTGACTAACCAAGGGTTTAAGATGCCCCGTTTATAAAACAACGAAATGTCTTCATAGCATACTAGATGTTTCTATCGCACAATTCTTTAATGGCTGAATTCGCATAGGAACAAATTAAACGTTAAAAAAAAATTTACTTTATTTTATTTTTTAAATCGAAAACCGTCCACCGGACGAAAGAAAGTCACTTTTATGAGAAGTAAGAGGACAATTATAAAAATAATATTTATTAAAAAAAAAAAACATTGGCGTATAATTTAAACAAAAAAAAAATAGTGCAGGTCATGTTAACAGAGACCCCACTGATGAAAATTTAAAAAAGCCTTATCTGTGCTTGTGCAGAAATTGAAAAAATACTAAGCGGTTCTGGAGATATTGGAAAAAAATTATTTTTTGTTAATTTTCAACACCCTGTATTTCAGAAATAAAGCGGTTGCGAACCTATGTTATATAAAGAATTATTTTTAGAATCATCCAAGTATCATCGCTCTTTAGGACCAGTATTCAATTAATACGAAACACCCTGTATAATTAACCATCTCTAATCTATCCATTTTCCCACCGTTAGAATAACCATGTTTTTTTATTAGGTGCTAAAGTTTACTTTGTTTGTAAAAATTTGAAACAAGAACAATAAAAAACAGTGAGTATTTCTCTGATTATATTTATTCCTTTTTATACATTTTTACATGCTTTCTATATTATATTACAATATTTTATAAAACAACTGATGTACTACTAGTAAGCACTAGATATCACATTCTTTAAATTCATCTTTGTCACATTTCCTATTCGTATTTTCTTCCATGTCCATAGGAGGAGTCACTACTATAAATGGGCTCCCTACCGTCATAAGGAGGCCTTTTGACGATTACGATTTTTCTAGGCGGACTTACTGCCACCACCTTCTTTACAACAGGTACTGGCCTTTCTACGATGACTTTCTTAAATATGGGTATCCGCCTTTCTACAATAACTTTGGCAAGGAAAGGTACCTGCTTTTCTACAACAGTTTTTTGTACTATGGGTATCCTTTTTTCTACAATAATCGGTTTCCTATTTACGGGACGCTTTTCAACAACAACATTAACATTTTTTTGTTGATAGTTTTGGTAGTTGTTGTAGTCATCAGAGGGTATTGGTTCAGCAAGGACACCGACCAAAGCGACAGCGGCAAAAGCAATCTGAAAAAATATGAATTTATAGTGCAAAGATCTACAAAGCGGAGAATTAAAAATTATCGTTTGTTATAAATGGTGTTTTCGTAGTTTTCACGAATTTTATCAAGAAACTGGAAAGACCTCAAAATATGATAGTTTGACCAGGGCCGGATTAACCACTAGGCCAAATAGGCCATGGCCTAAGGCGCCACGAACGAAATAGGCGCCGCGGCTTTTTAACGAATTTCAGTGTACTTTATTTTTTTATTTATTAAATAATTCCCAACGAACTTTAAAAGTCCATTACAGGGAAAATATTACACTAACTTAAAAATAAACAATAATAATAATAACTTATAATAATTATTATTTTATACATTTAAATCACTATTTAAACTATGGCATAATTGCTAATTATCATACCTATAAAGTATAAAGAACATTCCACATTCCAATCTAAACAAAAATATTCTAAATTAAAGTATTAAGACTATTTAGTTATCAGATCTTGTGAAGTCAACTTCCTTCGACGACATTATACAAAATTTATCGAGTAAAAAATGTCGAAAAAAACATTTCTAGTATCTTAATACTCTTAAAAATATGTGTGTGCTTTAGTTTATATCATTTTGTGTATTTATAAGGAACCAATCTACCAATATCATTTGATTCTTAGCGCTGAATTTGTGTTTTTATGTGTTTTATATTTTTGTATCCTAATTAGCTGGATTAGTCGATTCGTTTATTCATTTCACATTTTGTAAACATTATTCATTAATGTTAAGTTGTTTGTTTATAGTTCTATTTTTTGTTTTATAATTTTCCCTTAGTACTTACATGTATTATACGATTATTACAATTAAATTAATCTATGAGTTTTTTCTTCAACAAAACGTGCAAATTTCCGCTTGAAAAACACATTTTTACGAGATTACGTTTAGGCACAAATTTGATCATCCGTATCATGACGCGCTCAATTTTTTAAAATCCATTTCGAAATTGAAAAAAATAGGCGCCAAAATTTGTCTGGCCTAAGGCGTCAAACGACCTTAATTCGGCCCTGAGTTTGACTTAATGATAAAATGGGCTATTTTTGTTTCATTAAATTATCAGAGCAGCTTCAAACGTTTAGAAAGTTTTAAGCATTTCTCTGAACTGCCAAAAAGCTAATGGATAACTATTAGAATGTGATATTAATTATGTTGGGTACAAATAATATGATCAGTTTGTAAAGATATTCATACCAACCACCTAACAGAAAACTTGACTAACCGAAACTCCCTTCCTCAGAGCATAAAATATATCATAAAGTAAAACAAAGTTAAGGTAGGTTAAACTTCTTGCAACCAGTAATCGTTGGGATTTTTTGTTGCCTTTTTCTCGATCCATATTACCTATATAGAAAACTACACATAGAAACATTGAAAATTTAAAAGTGTGCAAGTATTGATGGTGGCAACCGGGCTAAAATATTTTCAATATGGTGGCACTTCCGGTTTTACTGAAAATAGGTGTCTACTTGCTTATTTTAAATAGAACACTCTATTTATTATTACATTTTGGAATCAACTCTATCTGAGTTCGTATATCATGTCCTATACCTAAGTCTAAGCGTTTTGGATATATTTAAGTTTTTATTCCAAAATGACAGTTGCAGGCTCCAAAATAATTATCAATTTTTCCTATAAGGAAAGCTTTCATATTAAATTTAGGTTGGATTTCTTCTTGCTGCTTTAATAGAGTTTTTATAATACTTTGATAACTAATAAATATAATATGGTGTTCAAACAATAAAATTAAAAATGAAATTGAAAATAAATATACAGGGTGGTCCTTAAGTAATGGGACACAGATCAGCAGTAAATTATTCTCTTCAAAACATAACGATTTAGCGCAATTTTTATAATCCGAAAATTTATATTAAGACAGATACAGGGTGTCAAAGTTAAAAAAATTATTTCGAGTTTTTTAGATACTTTCAAAAGTTTTCGGAGCATTGGGTTAAAATTTGGTGTGGGGGGATTTTTTGGGGCGGGAAATAACAATCTGGGCTCATTCTTCTTCTATCGGATAGAGGGCGCTACGAGCAGCACTTTTCTTACTTTTGAACTGCAATAACTTGTTGTCACTAGGTATAATAAGACTTATCACTCCTAATTAATAATCTTACGACTTTTATACGTAAAAAAGGTACTCTTGTCAAATAACGCTAAAGTTGATAGTTTTCGAAATATTTGCTATTTTAATGTAACATGTAAGGTAATACTGCTTATTTTATCCGAACGTAAAACGTATTTTGTAAAAGTTTAACCAATGGGTCGTTTTCCTCTTGTAAAATATTATAAACAAAAATTTAAAATTTTGTGTTTTATTTACCCGTCAATTATTCAAAAACCACTTGTATTGAAGAATTCTTTCTGCTGGATCTCAAACAACGGAAAGGTCATTGAGTATTAAAATAGCAAATATTTCGAAAACTATCAACTTTAGCGTTATTTGACAAGAGTACCTTTTTTAAGTAAAAAAGTCGTAAGATTATTAATTAGGAGTGATAAGTCTTATTATACCTAGTGACAACAAGTTATTGCAGTTCAAAAGTAAGGAAAGTGCTGCTCGTAGCGCCCTCTATCCGATAGAAGAAAAATGAGCCCAGATTATTATTTCCCGCCCCCAAAAAAACCCCTACACCAAATTTTAACCCAATGCTCCGAAAACTTTTGAAAATATCTAAAAAACTCGAAATAATTTTTTTAACTTTGACACCCTGTATCGGTCTTAATATAAATTTTCGGATTATAAAAATTGCACTAAATCGTTATGTTTTGAAGTGAATAATTTACTGCTGCTCTGTGTCCCATTACTTAAAGACCACCCTGTATATACATTTAATTAACTATAATTTAGAATAAACCCTTGCACATCAGGAATTTAGCTCCCTAGGTGCAAAAAGTAAAATCTTAAGAAACTGCAATTTTTTTGGTAAACATAACATTAAAATATGAAATATGAAATAGCTACACAAATAAGAAATTATGTTTTATTTTATTAGTTCAAAAATAATTATTTGAAATGTGTGATGAGTCTTACTTACCAATAATTTCATTATAAGTTTTTTAAATCAATATTTTCTATGATAAAATCTATAATTCAATTGATGCCATACCGAGGCATGCATTTCGTTTTTATATTAATCCAGATAAGGGAACGAACCTTGCTGGCAGCCACAGTGCGTAAAATTAAAACAAATTTATTAAATTATAATATTATTTAACTATGCTGTAGCAAACTATACCTATCCAATCATAAAGTCATCTACAGAACAAACTAATCCCAAAAACAACATTAAAAAATCATGTTTCAAATGACATAGGAGGTCAATCACATAAACAAAACACAGTTGGCCTAACTAAGGTTTTTTTTTACCATGGAAACCAGACCCATATTAAATTTTCATCGTTTTAGTGCCTTTTCTTCTTCTTTTGCTTTTTCTTACTTTTAGTGCTTTAATTCGTAAACAGTAAGTACGACATATTTAATTTCTATAAGCAATAAATTAGTTCAAAATTATTCATAAGAGGATTGAGAGGATACCATGGTTCAAAGAAGCTGTATCTCTTACCATTTTTGTGATGAATTTGTTGATGTATTTAATATATTCATACGCTAATATTCCATTTTATGAGAATTTGATTATGATATAATAAACTACATATTCATTATACATTTTTATTTTACGCGCTGGTTATCAGCAAGGCTCATCCACTAAAGTAGAATAATATATAAACCTACTGCATACCTGGTAAATTATTAAATGAATTATAAGCTTCATATAAAATAGTGATACATATTCCTAAAGTTCTTAAAATGAAACTATTGGTAAGTAGTTATAATTACTTTTTTTAATGTTGCCTTTTCATTGAAACAGGTCTTAACTTAGCAAATTATTGACTTCTGGATATAGACTTGTAATATTATGTATAGTCAATTGTATAGTCTTACCACAGTAGAATAAATAAAGTCTTACTAGAGGAGGAACGTTACAGCCCGAAATTTGTTTGCATTCGTTAAACAACAATAAAAAATACAGAAAACTATTACACAAAAAATTTCTAGAAATAAATTCAGTGATTCATTATCGTTAAAAACTTAAACTTCATAACATTAAAGGAAATATAGTGCTTTCTATACAGGGGGATCGAAAAATGTGTTTGGAAACTTATAGAGGTCATTCTTTGTGGTAAAGTAAAGTTATGTAACAAGAAATCGTAATCTAAATAGTTATAACCCTCCAAAGTTCAATTTTTTAAACATTTTTAATATACGGCAATGATTTCTGTACCTGTCAAATTGACGTGGAATTAGCCGTTACAAGTTTCCAAATACATTTTCCAAACACCTTGTATAAGCGCAAGTAAGATCCTCAATAATAAACATATTTTTCTTTCTGACGAAAACACTAATTTTGGAATAACATTTTTTTTATTTCGACCTGTTTATAGCCCTATACGTCCAAAAACCTCACTTTTTGTCAAGACAGACCTTGTTTTTGTCATTAGCTTTACTTACATTCGCAGAACAATACCTACTATAAATACGTTTATTTTACTAAATTGACAATTCGATCTGTTTCTTTCACGTTAGGGCGTTCTTATTTTTCTTTTCACGAGAATATGGTCCTAGTCGCTTTAAACTAAACGTTGTGAATGCAAGGCGCGCGTGAAAAACACCTATAGTCAAATTTCTCTAAGAACACGTCGCATCGTGGCTAAGGCACCTGTCATTTATGACACCCTGTTGCAATTTGAAGTCTGGTCTATTTTACGTTAAGATGTTGGCTACACAGACAGGACTGGGCTAAGTTCTTTTACCATTGCATTCACCATATTTTAAACTTGTACGTGGATCTTAATGTTTTATTAACATAATGGCTTGAAAAAATACACCGTTGATTTTATTTTCAATTGAATCATCGAACTCAATTTGCGATAGATTAAAACTTATGGCGTTATTAATTGGTAAAACATAGAAATACATTTAAAATGAACTGCATTATCTAATTGTGTAGATCATTTTTCAATAATTTAAAATTCTTACAGATTGTTTTCGCCGCTGTCTCCACAGTCTCAATACTTGCCGAACCCAAACCTGATAATTACTACAACAACTACCAAGACTATCACCAACAGAAAAATGTCGAAGTTATTGAAGAAAAGCGTCCCGTAATTAGGAGGCCGGTGATTGTAGAAAAGAATATACCCATTGTACAGAAAACTGTTGTAGAGAAGGAGGTACCATTCCTTTCAAAGATTCTTGTCGAAAGGCGGATACCCATATTTAAGAAAGTCATCGTAGAAAGGCCAGTACCCGTAGTAAAGAAGGTCGTAGAAATAACTCGGCCCAGAGAAGTAGTAGTTGTTAAAAGACCTTCGTATGACTTCAAGGGATCTGATTATGGTAGTTACTCCGGTCAAGAATATGGAGATCACTAAGGCTTGAAAATCAACAGATTGACACACAAGCCTTCGAACCAGAGGGTGTTATAAATATGCATAATCTATTATTTAAGCCTACGATATCCGTTTATATTCTCTATTCTCTTTTTTTTTTAATTTTACATCTCGATCGACCAAAAAAAATTATGTTAGTTTTTAATGCGCCCAAAAATTTATAATAATTATGAAATTATTAACAATCAAGTGGGAAAAAATGACACTATTAGACTGACGACTGACAGCAACTTAATTTAAGCACCATATCGCCACTTTTCTAACAGCCAAGTAATGAATCTGCGCTGTCAAAACGTCAATTAGTCAGTCTAATGTGGCGTAATGCGCAAGAGTGTTTCAATTATGATTAGTTAATTAGTATTATCTTTGTGTAAGTGTCCTGATTTAAATCTATAAATCGTCGAATAGTATTCTCCACTTAAAATTTTCGTACTTTAGGTATTTTATGTGTCTAAAGAAAAGAACTGTATAAAATGATTCTGTCCAATAAGAAGCAAGAAAGCAACACTTTTCTTTACAGAAAGCTTTGCATGATACTTCTCTAGTAGGTACCTACCTAGCTGCTAGAGAGCGATCTCACTATACGCAATGTTACCATTCGGTTACCGTCACGGAAAATACTCCTATATTTGAATTTATTGTATTTATGTTGTAGCTTATGCATGTTAAAAAAATAAAATAGAAAAAATTAAAAATAAATAACTGTTAAATATTTGTTTATTTTATTAAAATATGTCATTTGTATGTAAAAAATAATGAGTTGGATAAATAAGAAAAGTTTTCCGAAAATTAATAAATCAACAATTAAAAAAATGGCGCCGCGGTTGAAGGTTTTTACTAAAAGTGGGACATATTTTATTTGATTGTATTAAATGGTAAGATTCCATTTCATTTGAAGACGCGAAGGCCAAGGGCCATTTTTCAGGGTCTATCTCTAATGGATGAGATGGATCATCGTTTTATGTCGTTGATTCCGAGGACCAATATCTATTCGGGGAACCAAGGGGATAGAAGTGTATAATGAAATGTAGCAAATTGTTTTTTATTTAACAATTGTAAAAAAAATTACTTAATAAATTAAAATTACTGTATAGTTGCATAAATATAAATCTTCAATAAGTTCACGTTCATAACTGGAACTTTAGAAATACATAGTCTTACAAAGAATTTCCAGGAAATTTTAATCGCAAATATAGAATTTCTCATGTTTTTACAAAATATTCATTTTATAATATAAGGTATGTACCTATAAGTCATTCTTTATAAAAGTTTTTGCTTATAAAATAAATGATATTTACGAAATCAAAAATTTAATTTTCTATATAGAAATCATAAAAAATACGAAAACGTTATTTTGTGTAAGGGTTAACATAACTTGTAGATATATCAATGTCTACCAAAGAAGTACAAGATTTTCCGTTTTGAAAAGTAATTGGCTTCCTTCAGTTCGTCAGATTCTAACCTTACTGATGAGGTATGATATGGCGAAACGAGTTTAAGGATGGCTCTGACAAAATGAACCTGTTTTCTGTCTTTATGGTTACGGTACCAATACCGATTGTTTGCGCTGCCTAGCTCTCGCAGTTGTAACACTGGTCTTTGCAAGTGATTTTCTCTTTCATCTGATACTTATTTTGATAAGTTCATGTTTCGAGGTGCTGGTATGCTTTAATAGTGTCTATAAACGACACTACACGCTACATCCTCTTGCGGGTGTTTTTATTACTTTGATCTACAACCATTTAATAATAGGTGCATAATACTTCTGATAATAAGAGCATTATGCTATCCATAATACAACAAGTGTAATTATCATAAAACAACAAGTGTAATTATTATATTTCCCATATGAACTCAACTTTTTTTCTGATAATAAGTGCATTATGCTATCCATAATACAAGTGTAAGTATCATAAAACAACAAGTGTAATTATTATATTTCCCATATGAACTCAACTTTTTTTCAGGCACTGTATAAATGGATGGTTTTAAATAAAGTATAGTATTTGACTCGCGTCTAATGAACCATGATACACTCGGATAATTTACAACACTCGCCTTTGGCTCGTGCCGTAAACTTCATCCTCGTTTTATTATGGCCTACATTATACGCTCGTTAAATAATGTACTATTGATAAGTAATTGACTTCCTTTATTTCGTCAGATCCTAGCTTTACTGATGAGCCATGATATGGGGAAACATATCTAAAGATGGATTTGATGACATGAAAATAAATATTTTCAAAAAATTAAATTTTTCTTTTTTGAAAATAGTTTATCTTCTCATAGTGGAGCTTTATGATACATGTGTAGGTAAAAGAAATTTATTTTAGTTTTCTCCTCATTAAATTTTATGTGGAGAAGACTGATATATATAGACCAGGATCGATAATTTTTGAAACAAAGAAAAATAATAGTAGGATGAAACCCATTGGAAAAGGAAGAGAATCGAACAAAAATGAAAGGAAAAATAAATTACGGGCGATCCGGGGTCGGGAAGGGGGGGAGGGGGGGTTTTAAGGGTAGAAAATGATTTATCTCGATTTCCGGTAAAACTACAAGTCCTATGGAAAAACGTTAAATTGCAAAGTTGTAGGTAATAAAAAGATCTACAACTTTTTTATTTACACTTTTTTCATATAACCTCAAAATGTATGTGAAAAATTCAACTAACCAAGTTTTGGTTTTTTATTTTTATCTTTTACAAAAAAAATTTTTTATCCACGAAATTTGGTGAAAACTTACCTTTTCATGTCCTAAACACACTGTAATTTTTTTGATTTAAAATATTTATTTTTTTACCTTATTTTGACTTAATATCGAAAAAACACCCTAATTTTCAATCGAAAATTCTCACGTCAAAATATCTGCTTTTTTAAAAAAGTCGATGGGCTTTTGGTTATTTGAAATCTCTACTTTCTGATAGTGTTAAAAAAAATATACATTACTATGGTAAATGTTCTCAAAAAAATGCAAAGAAACGAAAAAAACTCGAATCCGAAATTTTTTTTTTAGATCAATATGTACAATTTTGAGCTATTTATTAAATTTTATACTTTTTGTGTTAATGTAACATGAAATCTTACGTTTTTCGAGTAATTAAAGTATAAATTTTAATAAATAGCTCAAAATTGTACATATTGATCTAAAAAAAAAATTTCGTATTCGAGTTTTTTTCGTTTCTTTGCATTTTTTTGAGAACATTTACCGTAGTAATGTATATTTTTTTTAACACTATCAGAAAGTAGAGATTTCAACGAACAAAAAGCCCACCGACTTTTTAAAAAAAGCAGATATTTTGACGTGAGAATTTTCGATTGAAAATTAGGGTGTTTTTTCGATATTAAGTCAAAATAAGGTTAAAAAATAAATATTTTAAATCAAAAAAATTACAGTGTGTTTAGGACATAAAAAGGTAAGTTTTCACCAAATTTCGTGGATAAAAAAAAATTTTGTAAAAGATAAAAATAAAAAACCAAAAACTTGGTTATTTAAATTTTTCACATACATTTTGAGGTTATTTGAAAAAAGTGTAAATAAAAAAGTTGTAGATCTTTTTATTACCTACAACTTTGCAATTTAACGTTTTTCCATAGGACTTGTAGTTTTACCGGAAATCGAGATAAATCATTTTCTACCCTTAAAACCCCCCCCTTCCCGACCTCGGATCACCGTAATTTATTTTTCCTTTCATTTTTGTTCTATTCTCTTTCTTTTCCAATGGGTTTCATCCTACTATTATTTTTTTTCACTTTTTACCATTTTCAAAGGCTTCAGCACTGGTCTATTAGTATTTTCACCCAGTAAAAGTGCTTTATGTAGACGGTCAAGTGATGCCAACGCACTACAATTATTGTGTATAAAAGAAGTTAATAGGTTTTTAATCCACAAATTATGAAAATCGAATTCAAAACATGGACAAAACTTATTTTGTGTATAGGAATTCTGAGAACTGGTTTCAATGACAAAAAAGTAGAAGCTTGATTTATTTTTCTATTCATGACGAGGAATCTAACAACTACCTCTATTATTGTTGTCCTATTTTGGAAACGTTCCATTTTTAAGTACCCAATCGTTCAAAAAAATGAAATAATTTCCACAAATTTAAAGGGACATTTAGTGTCGTTTTTAGATACTTTTAGATAAAAGCATACCAGCAACTCTAAACATGAACTTATCAAAATAAGTATCAGATGTAAAGAAAATCACTTGAAGACCAGTGTTACAATTGCAAGTCAGGCTAGGCGGCGATATCAATCGGTTGAAGTACCGAAACCATAAAGACAAAAGAGAAAATCGTGTACTTCTTTGGTAGAAATTAATATACCTACAAGGTATGTTTACCCTTACGCAAAATAACGTATTCGTATTTTTATGCTTTCTGTATAGAAAATTAAATTTTTCGTTTCGTAAATCTCATTTATTTTATAAGCAAGAACTTTTATAAAGAATGACTACGTACCTATAAAATGAATATTTTGTAAATACATGAGAAATTCTATAATTGCGATTAAAATTCACTGTGAAATTCTTTGTAAGACCCTGTACTTTTAAAGTTCCAGTTATGAACGTGAACTTATTTAAGATGTATATTTATGCAACTATAACCACATACACTAATTTTTTAATAAGAAATTTTTTTTCAGAATTGTTAAATAAAAAAACAATTTGCTACATTTCATTATAAACTTCTTATCTCCTCGGTTTCCCGAAAATATATTGGTCCTCGGAATCATCGACATAAAACGATGATTCATCTCATCCATTAAAGATAGGCTCCGAAAAATGGCCCATGGCCTTCGCGCCTTCAAATGGAACAGAATCTTACCATTTAATACAACAAAATAAAATATGTCCCACTCTTAGTAAAAACCTTCAACTGCGGCGCCATTTTTTTATTCGCCTTAATTATTATTGTTGATTTATTAATTTATTGTATTAAATAAAACAACAAAATAAAATATTTTCCATTTTTAGGAAAAAAGGAAAAACCTTTAACTGCGGCGCCATTTTTTTTTATTGGCCTTAATTTATTATTGTTTATTTCTTAATTTTCATAAACCTTTTCTTATTTGTTTGCTTTTTAACTCATTATTTTTTTACATACAAACGACATAATTTAATAAAATACATAAATATTTAATAATTATTTATTTTTCCATTTTATTTTTTTAACATGCATAAGCTATAACATAAATACTATAAATTCAAATATAGGAGTACCTATCTTTTGTGATGGTAACGGAATGATGACTAGGAACTAAAGAAGTGACATGTAAAGCTTCCGGTAAAGAAAAGTTATGCTTTCTTGCTTCTTATTTGGCAGAATCATTTGATACAGTTCTTTTCTTCAGAAGCAAGAATTACCTAAAGTACGAAAATTTTAAGTGAAGAATGCTATTTGACGATTTATAAGTTTAAAGCAGGACACTTACACAATGATAATACAAATTAACTGATCAAAATTGAAACACTCTTGCGCATTACGCCACATTAGACTGAGTAATTGACTTCTTGATAGCGTAGATTTATTACTCGGCTGTTAGAAAAGTGGCGATAAAGTGCATTGTGCTCAAATTAAGTTGCTGTCAGTCGTCAGTAATTTTTTTCCACTTGATTGTTAATAATTTCATAATTATTATAAATTTTTGGACGAATTAAAAATAAACATAATCGTTTTTTGGTCGATCGATGTAAAATTGAAAAAAAAAGAGAATGGAAAATATATACGCATTTCTTAATCTTAAATATAATACGTTATGTATTTTTATAACAGCCTCTGGTTCGAAGACGTGTGTGTCAATCTGTTAATTTTCAATTTTTAGTGATCTCCATATTCTTGACCGGAGTAACTACCATAATCAGATCCCTTGAACTCATAGGAAGGTCTTTTAACAACTACTACTTCTCTGGGCCGAGTTATTTCTACGACCTTCTTTACTACGGGTACTGGCCTTTCTACGATGACTTTCTTAAATATGGGTATCCGCCTTTCGACAAGAATCTTTGAAAGGAATGGTACCTCCTTCTCTACAACAGTTTTCTGTACAATGGGTATATTCTTTTCTACAATCACCGGCCTCCTAATTACGGGACGCTTTTCTTCAATAACTTCGACATTTTTCTGTTGGTGGTAGTCTTGGTAGTTGTTGTAGTAATCATCAGGTTTGGGTTCGGCAAGTATTGAGACTGTGGCGACAGCGGCGAAAACAATCTGTAAGAATTTTAAATTATAGAGAAATGATCTACACAATTAGACAATGGAGTGCATATTAAATATATTTTTATGTTTTACCAATTAATAACGCCATAACTTTTAATCTATCGCAAGTTGAGTTAGATGATTCAATTGTAAATAAAATCAACGCTGTATTTTTTCAAGCCATTATGTTAATAAGCCATTAAGACCCCCGTACAAGTTTAAAATATGGTGAATGCGATGCCAAAAAACTTAACCCATTCCTGTCTGTGTCACCAACTTCTTAACGTAAAATAAATAGACCAGACTTCAAACTTCAACATGGTGTCATAAATGACAGGTGACTTAGCCACGATGCGGCGTGTTCTTAGAGAAATTTGACTATAGGTGTTTTCCACGCGCGCCTTGCATTCACAACGTTTAGTTTAAAGCGACTAGGGCCATATTCTCGTTAAAAGAGAAATAAGAACGCCCGTACGTGAAAGAAAGAGATCGAATTGTTAATTTAGTAAAAGAAACGTATTTATAGTAAGTATTGTTCTGCGAATGTAAGTAAAGCTAATGTCAAAAACAAGGTCTGTCTTGACAAAAAGTGAGGTTTTTGGACGTATACGGCTATAAACAGGCCGAAATTTAAAAAATGTTATTCCAAAATTATTGTGTTCGGCGGAAAGAATTTGTTTATTATTAAGGATCTTACTTGCGCTTATACAAGGTGTTTGAAAAATGTATTTAGAAACTTGTAACGGCTATTTCCACGTCAATTTAACAGCTCCAGAAATCATTGCCGTATATTAAAAATAAGTTTAAAAAATTGAACTTTGGAGGGTTGTAACTATTTAGATTTAGATTTCTTGTTACATGACTTTACTTTACCACAAAGAATGACCTCTCCAAGTTTCCAAACACATTTTCCGAACCCCCTGTATAGAAAGCACTATATTTTCTTTAATGTTATGAAGTTTAAGTTTTTAACGATAATGAATCACTGAATTTATTTCTAAAAATTTTTTGTGTAATAATTTTCTGTATTTTTTATTGTTGTTTAACGACTGCAAACAAATATCGGGCTGTAACGTTCCTCCTTTAGAAAGACTTTATATATTCTACTGTGGTAAGACTATACAATTGACTATACATATTATAAAAGTCTCCATCCGGTCCAAGTTAAGACCTGTTTCAATAAAAAGGCAACATTAAAAAAAGTAATTATAACTACTTACCAATAGTTTCATTGTAAGAACTTTAAGAATATGTATCACTATTTTTTATGATGCTTATAATTCATTTGATAATTTACCAGGTATGCAGTGGGTTTATATATTATTCTACTTTAGAGGATGAGCCTTGCAGATAACCAGTGCGTAAAATAAAAATGAATAATGAATATGTAGTTTATTATATCATAATCAAATCCTCAGAAAAAGGAATATCGGCGTATGAATATATTAAATACATCCACAAATTCATCACAAAAATGGTAAGAGATTCAGCTTCTTTGAACCATGGTATCCTCTCAAGCATATTAAAATTATGAATAATTTGGAACTAATTTATTGCTTATAGAAATTACATTTTTCGTACTTACTGTTTACGAATTAAAGTACTAAAAATAAGAAAAAGAAAAAGAAGAAGAAAAGGCACTAAAACGATGATAATTTAATACGGGTTTGGTTTCTATGGTAAAAAAAACTCTAGTTAGGCCAACTGTGTTTTGTTTATGTGATTGACCTCCTATGTCATTTGAAACATGATTTTTTAATGTTGTTTTTGAGATTAGTTTGTTCTGTAGATGACTTTATGATTGGATAGGTATAGTTTGCTACGGCACAGTTAAATAATATCATAATTTAATAAATTTGCTTTAATTTTACGCACTGTGGCTGCCAGCAAGGTTCGTTCCCTTATCTGGATTAATATAAAAACCAACTGCATGCCTTGGTATGCATCAATTGAATTATAGATTTTATCATAGAAAATATTGATTTAACAAAACCTATAATGAAATTATTGGTAAGTAAGATTCATTACATATTTCAAATTATTTTTGAACTAATAAAATAAAACATAATATCTTGTTTGTGTAGCTATTTCATATTTCATATTTTGCTGTTATGTTCACCAAAAAAATTGTAGTTTCTTAAGATTTTACTTTTTGCACCTAGGGAGCTAAATCCCGGATGTGCATGGGTTTACTCTAAATTATAGTTAATTAAATATATTTATTTATTTTCAATTTCATTGTTTATCTTATTGTTTGGACACCATATATATATTAGTTATCAAAATATTATAAAAAATCTATTAAAGCAGCTCCTTTTTAAAAATGAATCCAGCCCAAATTAAATATCAAAGGTTTCCTTATTGAAAAAATTGATAATTATTTTATAGCCTGAAAACGTCATTTTGGGATAAAAACCTAAATATATCTAAAACGCCTAAACTTAGGTATATATGACATGATATACGAACTCTGCTAATCTTGCGTAGAATTAAAAAATGTAATTATATATAGGGTGTTCTATTTAAAATAATCAAGCTGACACATACTTCCGGTATAACCGGAAGTGCCACCATATTGAAAATATTTTATCCCGGTTGCCTCCCCCCCATCAATATGGACACACTTCAACACAAATTTTCAAAATGTTTCTTTGTGTTGTTTTCCATAATATATGGATCGATAACAAGGCAACAAGAAATCCCAAAGATTACTGGTTGCAAGAATTTTAACTTACCTTAACTTTATTTCACTTTATGATATATTTTACGTTCTGTGGAAGGGGGTTTTGGTTAGTCAAGTTTTCAGGTGGTTGGTATGAATATCTTTACAAACTGGTCATGTTTATTCCAACATGTTTTATATCTCATTCTAATAACTATAAGCATTTTGACAGGTTAGAGAAATGTTTCAAACATTCTAAACTTTGAAGCTGCTCTGGGTTATTTAATTAAACAAAGATAGCCCGTTACTATTAAGTCAAACTATCATATTTTGAGGTCTTGCCAGTTCCTTACTAAAATTCATGAAAACTGTGAAAACACCACTTAAAACAAACGATAATTTTTAATTCTCCGCTTTGTAGATCATTGCACTATAAATTTATATTTTTTCAGATTGCTTTTGCCGCTGTCGCTTTGGTCGGTGTATTTGCTGAACCAAAACCCTCTGATGACTACAACAACTACCAAAACTATCAACAACAAAATGTCGATGTTGTTGTTGAAAAGCGTCCGGTAAATAGGAAACCGATTATTGTAGAAAAGAGGATACCCATAGTACAAAAAACTGTTGTAGAAAAGCAGGTACCTTTCCTTTCAAAGGTTATTGTAGAAAGGCGGATACCCATATTTAAGAAAGTCATCGTAGAAAGGCCAGTACCTGTAGTAAAGAAGGTGGTGGCAGTAAGTCCGCCTAGAAAAATCGTAATCGTCAAGAGGCCTCCTTATGATGGTAGGGAGCCCATTTATAGTAGTGACTCCTCCTATGGATATGGAAGAAAATACGAATAGGACATGTGACAAAGATAAATTTAGAAAATGTGATAACTAGGACTTTCAGTAGTACATCAGTTGTACTATAAACTATAAAATAATATAATATAGAAAGCATGTAAAAATGTATAAAAAAAATAAATATAAACAAAGAAATACTCACAGTTTTTTATTGTTCTTGTTTCAAACTTTTACAAGCAAAGTAAAGTTTAGCACCTAATAAAAAAACATGATTATTCTAACGGTGGAAAAAGAGATAGTTAAGAGATGGTTAATTATACAAGGTGTTCCTCAATTAAATACTGATCCTAAAGGGCGATGATACTTGGATGATTCTAAAAAAATTGTTTTTATAACATAGGTCCCGCAACCGCTTTATTTCTGAGATACGGGTAGGGTGCTGAAAATTAACAAAAAAATCATTTTTACCCAATATCTCTAAAACTGCTTTTCAATTTCGGCACAAGCACAAATAAGACTTTTTTAAATTTTCATCAGTGAGGTATCTGTTAATATGACCTGCAGTATTTTTATTTAAAAAAATTATACGCCAATGTTTTTTTTTAAAGAAATATTATTTATATAATTAATTGCCCTCTTAGTTCTCATAAAAGTGGTATCTTGCCTTTTTTCGTCGGGCGGACGGTTTTCGATTTAAAATATAAAATAAAGTAAAATTTCTTATTTCTATCATTTCATTTGTTTCGAATTTGGCCGTTAAATAGTTGTACGATAGAAACATCTAGTATGCTATGAAGACATTTCGTTGTTTTATAAACGGGACATCTTAAACCCTTGGTTAGTCAACCATTTCAAATTAAGGAATTCAAAATTCAATTCAAATTCAAATTTTATTTATTTCTCAGTATACAATAATAATAATACATAAAGACTTAAATAATATACTTTAAGAGAGATAAATAAAAACTTAACCCACTAAAGGCTACGCTGTGCGTGGGTACGTTTTAATTTATAACATGAACATTATTACATTAATCATAAACACCATGAACGAACTAATATAAAACGAATAAGCCTGATAAACCCTATCAAGGTTACCAACCCAAACCAAAATCGTTCAACCTAGAACCTAGCAACAAAATAGCACATTCTTGATATACTGTACACATACACTATACAGAGCAGAGAGTCAGCTCACGCATTCAAAATTGCATTCAACAATAAATTATACGTATACATATCAAATACAAACGATAGCAGTCCATGCTAGGAAGAATTGCGAAACTGCATAATAGTTTCCTGTGAAGACATAAGGAATACTCCAGGAATTTTCCAAAGATTAATAATAATAAATATTACACGAGTTAATGAAAAGAAGGGCTGAAGCGTGCGTATACTTTCAGGAGGTGAATATTTTCTGCAGTGAATTTAATTTTTGTATTTTTTGCTCAAAATAATTAAACGTTTAAAGTAAATAAAAATGTACTCTTATGCTAACTTTTTACTTTATTTCATTTTTTAAATCAAAAACCGTTCGCCGGACAAAAAAAATCTTTTATGAGAAGATACAAGGCTATAAAAAAATATTATTTATTTTTAAAAGAATCATTCGCGTAGCATTTTTTTTTTTTGATTAAAAATATTGCAGGTCATGTTAACAGGGATGCCACTGATGGAAAAGGAGAAGGCTAAATATCATTTACCTACACATGTTGACATGTATCATATAAGCTCCACTCTCAGAAGATAAACTATTTTCATAAAATAAAAATTAAATTTTTTGAAAATATCTATTTTTATTTTATCAGATCCAGCCTAAGACGTGTTTCCCATATCATGGCTAGGATCCGACGAAATGAAGGAAGCCTATTATTTATCAAAAGTAGTAAAAACAACCACAAGTAGCAAAAAGGATGTAGCGTGTAGCGACATCTACTGTCATTTTTAGACACTATTAAAGCATACCAGCAACTCTAAACATGAACTTATCAAAATAAGAGAAAATCGCTTACAAAGACCAGTGTCACAATTGCAAGAGCTAGGCAGCGCTAACAATCAGTTGGGGTACCGTAACCATGAAGACAGAAAGCTGTTTCAATTCATCAGAGCAATCCTTAGACTCGTTTCGCCATATCATACCTCATCAGTAAGGTTAGAATCTGACGAACTGAAGGAAGCCAATTACTTTTCAAAACGGAAAATCTTGTACTTCTTTGGTACAAAATGATATACCTACAAGGTATGTTTACCCGTACGCAAAATAACGTTTTCGTATTTTTAATGTTTTCTGTTTAGAAAATGAAATTTTTCATTTCGTAAATCTCGTTTATTTTATAAGCAAAATTTTTTATAAAAAATTACTATATAATATGTACCTACCTTATAATATAAAATGAATATTTTGTAAATACATGAGAAATTCTATATTTGCGATTAAAATTCACTGTGAAATTCTTTGTAAGACCATGTACTTACTGCCAAAGTTCCAGTTATGAACGTGAACTAATTTAAGATGTATATTTATGCAACTATAACTCCATACAGTAATTTTAATTTAATAAGTAATTTTTTTACAATTCTTAAATAAAAACAATTTGCTACATTTCATTATACACTTCTATCCCCTTGGTTCCCCGAAAAGATATTGGTCCTCGGAATCAACGACATAAAACGATGATCCATCTCATCCATTAGAGATAGACCCTGAAAAATGGCCCTTGGCCTTCGCGTCTTCAAATGGAATGGAATCTTACCATTTAATACAACCAAATAAAATATTGCCCTTTTTTAGTAAAAACCTTCAACTGCGGCGCCATTTTTTTAGTGGCTTTAATTATTATTGTTGATTTATTAATTTTCGGAAAACTTTTCTTATTTGTTTGCTGTCCAACTCATTATTTTTTATACTTATACAAATAACATATTTTAATAAAATACACAAATATTTAACAGTTATTTATTTTGAAGTTAATTTTTCCTATTTTATTTTTTAATACCCATAAGCTATGACATAAATACTATAAATTCAAATAAAGGAGTATTTTCTGTGACGGTAGCGAAATGTTGATATTATGTATAGTGAGGATCGCTCTCTAGCGGCTAGGTACTAGAGAAGTGACATGTAAAGCTTCCTGTAAAAAAAGTTATGCTTTATTGCTACTTATCGGGCAGAATAATTTTATACAGTTCTTTTCTTCAGAAACATGAAATACCTAAAGTACGAAAATTTGAAGTGGAGAATACTATTCGACGATTTATAGGTTTAAAACATGACACTTTCACAATGACAATACTAATTAACTGTTCAAAATTGAAACACTCTTGCGCATTACGCCACATTAGACTGACTAATTGACATCTTAACTTAGTAGATTCATTACTTGGATGTTAGAAAAGTGGCGATAAAGTGCATTGTGCTCAAAGTAAGTTGCTGTCAGTCGTCAGTCTGTAAGTGTCTTTTTTTGTCACTTGCTTGTTAATAATTTCATAATTATTTTAAATTTTGGGGCGCATTAAAAACTAACATAATTTTTTTTGGTCGATCGAGATGTAAAATTAAAAAAAAAAGAGAATAGAGAATATATACGGATATCGTAGGCTTAAATAATAGATTATGCATATTTATAACACCCTCTGGTTCGAAGGCTTGTGTGTCAATCTGTTAATTTTCAAGCCTTAGTGATCTCCATATTCTTGACCGGAGTAACTACCATAATCAGATCCCTTAAAGTCATACGAAGGTCTTTTAACAACTACTACTTCTCTAGGCCGAGTTATTTCTACGACCTTCTTTACTACGGGTACTGGCCTTTCAACGATGACTTTCTTAAATATGGGTATCCGCCTTTCGACAAGAATCTTTGAAATGAATGGTACCTCCTTCTCTACAACAGTTTTTTGTACAATGGGTATATTCTTTTCTACAATCACCGGCCTCCTAATTACGGGACGCTTTTCTTCAATAACTTCGACATTTTTCTGTTGGTAGTCTTGGTAGTTGTTGTAGTAATCATCAGGTTTGGGTTCGGCAAGTATTGAGACTGTGGCGACAGCGGCGAAAACAATCTGTAAGAATTTTAAATTATATAGAAATGATCTACACAATTGGATAATGCAGTTCATGTTAAATGTATTTCAATGTTTTACCAATTAATGACGCTATAACTTTTAATCTATTGCATGTTGAGTTCGATGTGTGGTTTTTGGACGTATACGGCTATAAACAGGCCGAATGTTATTCCAAAATTATTGTGTCTTCGACAGAAAGGATTTGTTTATTATTGAGGATGTTACTTGCGCTTATACAAGGTATTTGGAAAATGTATTTGGAAATTCTAACGGCTATTTCCACGGCAATTTGACAGGTACAGAAATCATTGCCGTATATTAAAAATAAGTTTAAAAAATTGAACTTTGGAGGGTTGTAACTATTTAGATTTCTTGTCACATGACTTCACTTTACCACAAAGAATGACCTCTCCAAGTTTTCCACATATTTTCCAAACCCCCCATATAGATAGCACTATATTTTCTTCAATATTATGAAGTGTAAGTTTTTAACGATAATGAATCACTGAATTTATTTCTAGAAGTTTTTTGTGTAATAATTTTCTGTAGTTTTTATTGTTCTTTAACGAATGCAAACAAATTTCGGGCTGTAACGTTCCTCCTCTAGTAAGACTTTATTCATTTAACCGTGGTAAGACTATATAATTGACTCTACATAATATACAAGTCTCCATCCGTAAGTCAATAATTGTTAGGTTAAGATCTGTTTCAATGAAAAGGCAACATTAAAAAAGTAATTATAACTACTTACCAATAGTTTCATTTTAAGAATTTTAAGAATATGTATCACTATTTTTTATGATGCTTATAATTCATTTGATAATTTACCAGGTATGCAGTGGGTTTATATATTATTCTACTTTAGAGGATGAGCCTTGCATGTAACCAGTGCGTAAAATAAAAATTAATAATGAATATGTAGTTTATTATATTATTATCAAATTATCATAAAAAATAATATCGGCGTATGAATATATTAAATACATCAACAAATTCATCACAAAAATGGCAAGAGATGCAGTTTCTTTGAACCATGGTATCCTCTCAAGCATATTAAAATTATGAATTATTTGGAACTAATTTATTGCTTAAAGAAATTAAATATTTCGTACTTACTGTTTACGAATTAAAGCACTAAAAATAAGAAAAAGAAAAGGAAGAAGAAAGGGCACTAAAACGATAAAAATTTATTATGGGTCTGGTTTCCATGGTAAAAAAAAACCCTAGTTAGGCCAACTGTGTTTTGTTTATGTGATTGTTCTTCTATGTCATTTGAAACATGATTTTTTAATGTTGTTTTTGGGATTAGTTTGTTCTGTAGAAGACTTTATGATTGGATATGTATTGTTTGCTACAGCATAGTTAAATAATATTATAATTTAATAAATTTGCTTTTATTTTACGCACTGTGGCTGCCAGCAAGGTTCGTTCCCTTAACTGGATTAATATAAAAACCAACTGCATGCCTTGGTATGCATCAATTGAATTATAGATTTTATCGTAGTAAATATTAATTTAAAAAACTTATAATGAAATTATTGGTAAGTAAGACTCATTACACTTTTCAAAATATTTTTGAACTAATAAAATAAAACATAATTTCTTGTTTGTGTAGCTATTTCATATTTCATATTTTGCTATTATGTTTACCAAAAAAATTGTAGTTTCTTAAGATTTTACTTTTTGCACCTAGGGAGCTAAATTCCTGATGTGCAAGGGTTTACTCCAAATTATACCTAAGTAAATGTATTTCATTTTTAATTTTATTGTTTGATCACCATATATTTATTAGGTTCAAAATATTATAAAAAATCTATTAAAGCGGCAACAAGAAATTCAACCCAAATTAAATCTCAAAGGCTTTCTTATAGGAAAAATTGAAAATTATTTTGGAGCCTGCAAACTTTAATGTCATTTTGGGATAAAAATTTAAATAATATATCCAAAACGCTTAGACTTAGGTATACGAACTCTGCATACAATCTTGCGTGGAACTCAAAAATGTTGTAAAATGTAACTATAATATAGGGTGGAATAACCGAAAGTGCCACCATATTGAAAATATTTTGGCCCGGTTGCTCCATCAATATTTGCACACTTTTAAATTTTCAAAATGTTTCTATGTGTAGTTTTCCATATATATGGATCGATAAAAAGGCAACAAGAAATTTTAAGCTTTGAGGAAAGGAGTTTCGGTTAGTCAAGTTTTCTGTTAGGTTTTTGGTATAAATATATTTACAAACTGGTCATATTTGTACCCAACATGTTTCATATCTCATTCTAATAACTATAAGCATTTTGACAATTCAGAGAAATGTTTCAAACGTTCTAAACTTTTGAAGCTGCTCTAGGTTATTTAATTAAACAAAGATAGCCCGTTACCATTAAGTAAAACTATCATATTTTTAGGTCTTGTCAGTTCCTTACTTAAATTCATAAAAACTGTGAATACACCACTTATAACAAACGATAATTTTTTATTCCCGCTTTGTAGATCTTTGCACTAAAAATTCATATTTTTTCAGATTGCTTTTGCCGCTATCGCTTTAGTCGGTGTCCTTGCTGAACCATTACCCTTTGATGACTACAACAACTACCAAAATCATCAACAAAAAAATGTCGATGTTGTTGTTGAAAAGCGTCCGGTAAATAGAAAACCGATTATTGTAGAAAAGAGGATACCCATAGTACAAAAAACTGTTGTAGAAAAGCAGGTACCTTTCCTTTCAAAAGTTATTGTAGAAAGGCGGATACCCATATTTAAGAAAGTCATCGTAGAAAGGCCAGTACCTGTTGTAAAGAAGGTGGTGGCAGTAAGTCCGCCTAGAAAAATCGTAATCGTCAAAAGGCCTCCTTATGACGGTAGGGAGCCCATTTATAGTAGTGACTCCTATGGATATGGAAGAAAATACGAATAGGAAATGTAACTAAGATAAATTTAGAAAATGTGATAACTAGGACTTACAGTATCAGTTGTATTATAAGATAAAATATAAAATAGAAAGCATGTAAAAATATATAAAAAAAAATTTAATATAAGCAAAGAAATACTCACAGTTTTTTATTGATCTTGTTTCAAATTTTTATAAGCAAAGTAAAGTTTAACACTTAATAAAAAAACATGATTACTTTAAAGGTGAGAAAAGAGATAAAAATTATGATTAATTATACAGGGTGTTACGTAATTGAATACTGATCCTAAAGGGCGATGATACTTGGATGATTCTAAAAAAAAACTCTTTATACAGTGACCGGCAAAGAGTTCGCAACATATGGGAAAAATTTTTATTAGCGGAATATTGAAAAATCTTTTTTGGGGGATTGGATGTGCATGTCCCATAACCTTAAAATCGAGTTTGACATACGTCACGTGACCAATGGTATGGCGGGAAAGTTGAAAAAACCAATATGAAATCATCATAAATCAGATAAGTTGATGAGATATCGAAAAAATTCCAAGAATAAAAAGTGTTTAGAATTCCATTTGAACCTTAAATACAATGTTTGGGATATCTACTTAAAAAAACATAAAATCGAATATTTTGTAGATATTTTTTTACCGAATTAAAAATTTCCATATTTTTCCTTTCTTAAAGCTTCACTAAAGTAAAACTGACATCTGGTGACCACAACTAGAAATATTCTTTTGTTTTTCTGACAATTTGGAGCAATAATTCAAAAAATTCGTTTACACTTGGATATCAGCTGTTGCAATAGTCTATTTCTAATAACCTTATCGATATTTTTTATATCGAAATATTGTATTATGTTAAGAAATCCTTAAATTCATTAATCCAAAGAAAATTTTATTTATAACCGTAAAAAATAATTTTGAATTTCGCAGAAATCTTTAAAAAAATCTAAAAATTAATAAAAATTTAAATTATTTTTTACGGTTATAAATAAAATTTGCTTTGGATTAATGAATTTAAGTATTTCTTACCATAATAGAATATTTCGATATAAAAAATATCGATAAGGTTATTAGAAATAGACTATTGCAACAGCTGGTATCCAAGTGTAAACGAATTTTTTGAATTATTGCTTCAAATTGTCAGAAAAACAAAAGAATATTTGTAGTTGTGGTCACCAGATGTCAGTTTTACTTTAATGAAGCTTTAAAAAAGGAAAAATATGTAAATTTTTAATTCGGTAAAAAAATATTTACAAAAATATTCGATTTTATATTTTTTTAAGTAGATATCCCAAACATTGTATTTAAGGTTCAAATGGAATTCTAAACACTTTTTATTCTTGGATTCAAAATTCAAAGATTATTATTAATGAAGATTACACGAGTCAATGAAAAGGAGGGCTGAAGCGTGCGTATAGTTTCAGGAGGTAAACATTTTCAGCAGTTAATTTAATTTTTGTATTTTTTGCTCAAAATAGTTAAATGTTTAAAACAATTATTAATGTGAAAGAATCCATTCCCATACTTTCAACTCCACTTTAAGCATGGACTACTTCTTCAAATTAATAATGTACTTTTATGCTTACTTTTTACTTTATTTCATTTTTTTAAATCAAAAACCGTTCGCCGGATGCCGGATGAGTAAAAGTCATTCTTACGAGAAGATACAAGGCTATTAAAAAAATACTATTTATTTTTAAAAAATCATTGACGTAGCATTTTTTTAAAATAAAAAACATTGCAGGTCACGTTAACACTAATGAAAATTAAAAAGCCTTATCCTGGAAAAAATGTATTTTTATGCGTACTTTCCTTATACCAAAATTGAAAAAATAATACAAAGCGGTTTTGAAGATATTAGGAAAAATGATTTTTTTTGATAATTTTCAACACCCTGTATCTCAGAAAAAAAGCGGTTGGGGGACCTATGTTGTATAAAGATTTTTTATTAGAATCATCTAATTATTATTACCGTTTAGGATCAGCATTTAATTATAAAACACTCTGTATATGGCAACGTTAGGATTACTGTGTTTACTAATCTGCTAAAAAAAAATTGCAAAATATTCAGTATCGAGGAGTTATTAGGAAAAAACCAATTTAAATTTCTCGTTTGCAAATTTTAGTACCTTCATTTTTTAATAAAAAAACCCCACTTATAGACATTATCGTGTCAATTTTTTTTAAATACGTTCCTGAATAGCAATTATTTACACACATGTATTCGACGAATAAAAATTTAATACAGGAGCTGGTAAATGAAACTAAAGTATTTTTACTCAGTAAAAGTGCAAAATGGCCGACAAAAACCATATTCTAGCTTTTTAATTTTTAGTAGGGACAATATTGGTAGCAATGTAATGGCAGGCAGCTGTAAATTAACTGAAACAATAACTCTTATATATCCATATTTTGTCTTTGTCTAGCACGTTTCATGAAATTCAGGACGACTTAGGAAACCGCTGGATAAAAATATCCTTGTCGATTCAATAAATAGTAGAAGCAAATGAAACACAAAATAGTTATTAATGATACTAGTTCGATAAGAACACTATAATGAAACGTGTGTAACGGTAAACCACGAGGCGCTAGCCGAGTGGTTTAATTGCACAAGTTTCATTAACAAATTTCATATCAAACGTGTATCATTCAAAATTTAATCTTTTCACAACAGTGCAAATAGATTTTATTCGTCTAAATTTCATTGATATCAGATAACCTTTTCGTAATTTTAAAATTTTTTAGGTGTCCATATTAGTCGATATCATGGTAACCGCATTTTTGATTGTTTCAATTTCGCTTTTGACAACGTCATTATTGCCGTCTAATTTTCTATTGTATGCAAAGTGTTGGCCAAAAATAATTTAAATATGGAGATTCTGAATCCGAAAGTGTCCCTTCGGATGTTTACAATAAATAAATGCAATCCGTTTTTCTAAGTAATAATAACAAATAAATAGTTTGCACCGACTTTCTTTTTGTTTTGGTATCTTAACATTTGGATGTTATTATGAATTCATAATGGCACTGAGTGCTATTATGAAGGTCATAATGACATCTAAATGATAATGCTAAATACGTCATAATGGCACTGTCGTAGATTATCTAATTAATATCATTAACCATTGAATATCAAACTATATAAGAATGACGGATGTCTGAGAAAAGTTGACAACCCATTTTTTGACGTATTGGAGCTGGTTTGGCCGCCATTGTGGAGTTGATCGTAACTCTAACCTTAAATCTGTCGCCTGTCTGTCGTTATAATGCAGCGCCTCGGCAACAGATGTCTCAAATTCACTGATGTGATGTCGTGGTGTTGCCGCATATCCTATTTTATTGGAATTTTTAAGGATTCAAGCATTTTTAACAGGCAATAAAATAGGAGGTTCTCAATTCCAGCCGAATGTATTGGACCGACTTTCATAATGATTTTACCGTTGCATTAGGCGTTAAATGTTAAACAAATAAAAGTAGATAAAATGCGACAACAAGTATAACTAAAATAGGTTTTATTTCGTCGAAAAATAGCATAATACAAACAAATTGAATGTTTCTTAAGTAAGAAAGTAAAACTTACTTATTTTAATCATTTTGAAAAGTAGTAATAATTGCAAATTAAAACCAAGTTATACAAACAAACCGCACATCATTCATATTTTACCCAACATATACGTTGTAGCGTAGGTAGGTATTGAATAGTGAGAGTTGTCATTTAATTCTGTTAGAAATAGAATACATGGCGGTCAATATATTTTCATGTAATTAACGTTGGGACGTCAAAAGATTGAAAATATTATAAGCTACAAAGCAATTTAAAATAGGGGCATTTTTAAGTCTAGACTATACTATAGGTAGGAAAATAAATGTAAGCTACTTAAATCTAGGATATGTGTAGGTACTTATGTGAAATCAAGTTTGACGATAAGCTATAAAAATAAATTTAAAAACTCATGCAGCAAGTCAAACAGACAGGCGGCAACAATGTTTTAATTTAGCAGTGAAAAGGCTAGTCGCTTTCTTGTTGGTAAGCTCATTGTGCCATCTATGAATTTAACGTAGCACATTTAGAAAATCGGCTCATATGGCCTTCTTATAGTTTGATATTCAATGCATTAACCAAATAAAAAATGTCTGAGAGGGTGTGTGTGTTTGTGTTAAGCTAATGCGCGTACTCGAAATCTACTACATAAGATTTTAAGTATAATTTATCAAAAAATTTATAGTTACATATTAGTTTAGATACTATAGAATTTAATATAATGAAGTTATTTACTAGTACTATTAATTGTGAAAGGGGACTATCTACTTTCTTTAGGTATGTTTTTTTAAACTTCTTTTAATTAAAATATATAAAAATTGCAAAGTAAACAAACAAGAGGAATCAACATTGCAGGTACACGAGCAAAGAACCTTAGAGCAATTTTGTTTTCTAGAGGATTATTAAAGGACTACCAATAAGCCATTTTATCAAACAAGTTTTAAATCTTACTTGGCGAATCTACTTTTAAGATTTTGTGGAATAATGTTAAATAACATTGATTCCACATATAAAAAAACTTCTTGGTCCCAACGACGTGGACATTTTGGGCAAATTTTTTTTGATGATGATAGGCTTGGTGTATGTGGCAAATCAAAATAATTAGTTTTAATTAAATATAGTAGGAAATTTTTGTAATAAACATTTCTGACGCTTAAAGAATTTTTAAATCTGAACAGCTGATCAGTGAGGAATCTCATAGTTAGACCATAAATAGTTTTAATCATTATTTTTTGAGCAATTTCCAAAGGTTTAACGGTATTTACGTAAGCTCCTCCCCATGCAACTAAAGCAAAATATACTGTTTTCATACAACTTATATCAGATATTTTTTTGATATGTTTATGTTTGAACAGATAAAATAAGGATCGAAGTTTCTTAGTAAGTTGCTCTATAATAATGATGGTTTCATTTTAAATGTTTATCAAATAATATTCCTAAATAACTAAAAGAGTCAGATTTTACAAATGTCGTTAATTCATCAAAATAAAAACGATAAAGTATTTCATTTAGTTGTATGAAGTGTCATATATTTTTTCTGCCCCCTCCGGAATGCAATTTTTTTAACACAATATTAAACTCCAATGATACAAAACTTTGCCATAATGTTTTTTTTATTAGGTGCTATACTAGAAGTTGCAAGTAAATATCTTGGATAAAAACACTAAACACATATAGGTTGCTTCCTTTGCTTATATTCAAGTTTTTTTCATATTCTTTTTTGACATGGTTTCTATACTATCTTAAAATATATTAGTATAACTATACATTTTATTACTAATAATTCCTAAATATCACATTTAAAATTTTTTTATTGTCACATTTTCTATTCGTATTGTCTTCCATATCCATGGGAGGAGTCACTGCCATAAACGGACTCCCTACCGTCATAAGAAGGCCTTTTGACGATTACGATTTTTCTAGGAGGACTTACTTCCACCACCTTCTTTACGACGGGTACTGGCCTTTCTACTATGACTTTTTTAAATATGGGAATGTGTCTTTCTACAATAACTTTGGCAAGGAAGGGTACCTGCTTTTCTACAACAGTTTTCTGTACTATGGGTATTCTGTTTTCTACAACAACCGGCTTTCTATTTACCGGACGCTTTTCAACAACAACCTCGACATTTTTTTGTTGATAGTCTTGGTAGTTGTTGTAGTCATCATCAGGTTTTGGTGCAGCAAAGACACCGACTAAAGCGACAGCGGCAAAAGCAATCTGAAAAAATATGAATTTTTAGTGCATAATCTACAAATTTGAGAATGGGCTTTTTTTTACTAATCTTTGGTTTTTATCCTATCGCATAAAGAAAAAAGAAATGAAACATTTTCTGATTTTAAAATTTTAATTGATAATTAAAAATAATTAAACAAAATAATAAACACTCGCGAAACTAGCGATCTAAGTCACAACGCAAACAGACCAATCGCAGGGATTGTGGATGAAAGTCGACCCGCCGGCTTCTACCTGAATGATATGCGGTTGCCTGGTGCGGCCGTTTTTCTGGGGCGACTTTTTGTAAAAATATTTTAAAAAATTATTTATTTTGAATGATTTACCTTGCAATTCAACCGCTAAAAATTAGGCTGATTTTTTGGTGTGCATTGTTTTTTGGTAAGAGCTTTTAAATAAGGCCAATTTGGTTGGCAAGCTTTTGCAGAGTCCCTATTTTTAAATATCGTTCAGTCTTATAAATCCTTAGAATTACTTGGTAGTCACTACCGAGGTTGCAGAAACGATTAATACAGGAAACATGCAGTTAAGTTACCCCAAGAACTAGAAATAAAAAAAAACGACAATTTTGGATGAAGCTCAGGATGAGCCAACAACGATCCGTGTCGTAAATTTAAGGTTGAGTTTTTCTTTGTTGTTGTGAATAAAATTAACTCAATTGACGAGAGATTTGAATTATTGAAAGTTCACTCTAATTACTTTTTATTTTTATACAATATTCCTGAGCTTCTCAAAATCAGTAAAGAAGATCTTATAAAACATTGTCTTGATTTTGAGCTATACTTAACTGATGGCGAGAGCAATGATTGAAATTATCTTGAACTGCGAGATGGACTAACGTCTTTCGGTGTCTTGATTGAAAAAGAAATTGAAAAGATAAGTAATCCACAAAAGTTTCGGTTCCCCAAATTTCTATTTAAATTTTTTAAAAAAATTTTTAGTACAAAAATAAATTAAGAAATATGTAGAAATCTTACTTACCAATAACTTCATTATGAATTTTTTTAAATCTATATTTTTTATGATGAAATCTATAATTCAATTGATGTATGCCAATGCATGCAGTTGGTTTTTATATTAATCCAGTTAAGGGAACGAACCTTGCTGGCAGTCATATCGCGTAAAATTAAAGCAAATTTATTAAATTATATTCTTTAGAATATGCTGTAGCAATTAATACGTTACCGTGAACATAAGCTCATTTACATAAGAATTTTATTTACAAATAAGATAGTTTCTAATAAAATTGCTAGAGGGCGCAATTTGTGTTAAAAATTATTGTTTTGGCAATAACTCAGAAACGAACGGAGATATCGAGCTGCGGTTTTAATATTTTTTCTAGCAAATTTCATCTCCTTCTCGATTATGGTATCATAATTATACCGTATGATTTATTTTTTCGGAGGAAAATCAAAAAATGTATTGTTATTGCAAATTGCGCCCTCTAGCATTTTTTTTTGAGAACTATTATGAACAACTAAATACGATTGGTTAAAGTGCATACATTTCTCTTCCAAACAGGCTTTAGTTTGCTAAAATCGGATAAGTCGTTTATAAGTTACAGCGATTTAAATGATTGCACTTTCAACAGCTTCCCCCACTCTTATTAAAGTCGGTACGCCAATGAGCATTAGACCAAAATTATGCATAATTGTCCAAGCTTTAAAATGGTGTTATCAAACATATACCTTAATGTGGAATTTTCGGAGTTATGTAAAATTTAAAAATTTACTTTTCAATTACGCCCTCTTGCGGCAAAATGCGGAACTTGAAAATTATTTCCATAATTTTCTCATGGCCACTTTTATTATCATTTTTCTTTTCCTGAGTTTCTATGCCCAGTAGTTTCCGAGATATGGCCGCTCTTCGACCTTAATGAAACACCCTGTATATTCTTAAAAATGTGCATTCAACAAATACTTGTAATCATAAAACATGTATCACATCCTATATCTATTTAAGACAGCTTCCGAGAAAATGGTGTTCGAAAAAAAAGAAGAAGTCATTCTGAAATAGAAAATGGTGAAATTCAGAAATTTAACGTTTTTGTATTAGTTTGAGTTTTCTGGCATTTGTGAACTGAGTGGAGGACAGGCCGAATACATCAATATCATTGCAAGTATTATTGAAAATAAGCATTGGTTGATAAATTGGTGTTTTAATTAAAAAGTTTGTTGAGAGAGTAGGCTGATGGAAGACGGGAGAGGATCTGACAGTACGTGAGGGAACATGGAAGTTTATACAGAATAATAGCATAGGGCAATCGATAAGCGACCTGCGCACTGCACAAGAATACACGAACAAGTAATATCTGCGATTGATAAGTAAGTATCTGAAACCTTAACAAAAGAGCATTTTGATCAGCGCCTCTAGGGATATATCGTGCCATCTTCCTTAAAGGAAAGGTATTTGACAAACTTTCTTTGGACGTTTTCTATGAGATTAATGTATTTGTGGAAAATGGGGTGCCATATAATGGCACCATACTCTAGTTTGGATCGCACGAAACTATAATAAAGGGTTTTCAATGTTCAATGCCGAATTCCTTATAATGTATCCAAGCATCTTCATTGCACTGCTGTAAGTATTACTGAGGTGAAAAGTAAAGGAAAGCTTTGGGTCGAAAACCACACCAAGGTCTCTAAAAGTGTCACACTGCTTAATGACTGTGTTCTCAATGTTATAGTTGAAGCGAATAAAGTCTATAAATTAATGTCATGGCGAAGCATTTGCTTACTTTCAGGGGCAAGTTGTTAATTTTTTGCACCACTTTTCCAGAGTGCTTAGGTCCATCTGCAATAAAAGGCAGCTCAATAAATAATTTATTACTCTGAAGTCGTCTTCAAAAAGCAGTAGATTGCTGGACATATTATTACTTATGCATTGATAAATATTAAAACATTAATACTGACGCACTTTATTTTATCCAAAAATCCTCTAAATATCCATCTGTGGAGTACAAATACCTACAGTTTTACCTTTAAAATGATTGGATTTTCAAAGTAATAAAAGCAGAAAAAAAAATATGCGCAAATTTTATAAAATTTTGTTTTATGCTTTGATTAGTTTATCAACTAAATTGTTATTACTTAGAACTCTAGGTCCCTGGTACCCAAATACGGCCGCTTTTTGGAGAAAACGAAAAATAAATGAAATATTGATAAGAAAATGAAATCACGTCACTAATAAATGTTCGCTCCTAATTTTAATATATTGAGCTAAAAAATATTTGCAGGAGGAGCATTTTCTTTAATTGCAAAAAATCTGAATTGCAGGTCAAACTCAGCCCAAAATAAGTACAAACCTTACGTTAAAACTTTGAAAATCCGGCCTTCTATTGGTGAATAAATTAAGTTTTTAGTATTAGAACAGAAATATTTTTTATTTATCTTATTTTTATTGTTTATGCTTATTGATTATGTAGAATTAAATTTGGTTTTATTTTACGCACTTTAATTACATACAAGGTCCGTTTCCTTAACTGGATTACTATATAAACCAAATGTGTATACCACTAAATATCAATCGAAGTTATAGTTTTATTACAAAATATTGCAAATAAATCAAAAATGAAGTTATTGGTGAGTAAAAAATTTCAAATTGTAGATAACTAATTATTGGCGGTAAAATTAGATAAAATATATTGTATGCAGAACCAATGAAACAAACAGTTTTGTAGATGTAAAATTTATGGATAGGGAACTTGTAAAAATGTAACCGAACTACTTGATGCCCTTATAGAAGTTGTAGATAAAAATACCTATTGTATTTTGTTTGATGTTGTTAAATTTTCATAACTTTCTCCGACAGTTAAAAAAAGAAGTTTGTTTCTTCAAAGATGGACACAATTCAGTAGTCGAAGGTGGACAAATTTTAAAAGTAAAACGTCGAATTTTTTTTTACGCCTTGTGTATATAATATATTGTGTCCCCTATGGAGTACTAAAGCGGGATATGGAGTTTGCGCAGTTCAGATCACATTTTGTAATATTTCTAATTTTTTAACTAAAGTTCTATTTATTTCTCCACAACCTAAAATTCCGTAATTTAAATGAGTTTTAACTAACGCGTAATATAATATTTCCATATTATGTCTTATACCGTAAAATGGGGTGGCTTTGTGACACATTTTACGGTTTCGGTTGATTTTTGTGAATTTAAAAAGAAAAAATCAATTTTTTGAAGTTTATTGATAAACTTACATCATTTACCTTTTAAAATACAATGAGATATTTTGAAAATTTTAAAAAGTAGATCCGTGGTTTATAAAAGTAATTGTCACAATCTCACCCCTATCAACTTTGTGACAACTACAAATTTGTACGCATATCCAAAGTCTGCGTTTAGCGGGCTGAAATTGTGACACAAATGAGATACACATTGGATATTTTATTAGATTTGTCGTAAATTCACCCTTCTATAATCGTGAGCACATGTAACTGATGTGTCATAAAGTGCCCCCCAAAAAAAATTGTCATTGAACTTAAATGGTTTATTTGTCCAACAATACATATAAAAATACAAAAACATTATACTCTGACTAGAATTGAAACAAATAAGGTAACTCAAAAAATTAACATGTTCAGGTAAACCAATTCTTAAATTTATCTAAATGTACTAAGGTATCTAAGGTACCTATACATCCATTTCTGGGACACGAAAAACGTATTGGCGACACCCTGGCTGTCTGGTATTTTCGTGGCATTGCTAAAAAACAAAGAAAAAGTCACAATCTCACCCCGTTTTTTGTTGAAATTTTATTAACGATGGCGTCACATGCTTGTTGATTAGAATTATTAAAATGTTAATTCATCAATAGATAGCCAAAACTACAAAGAACACTACCTAATCTCAAATCCAGGCTACATAAGATAGTTTTAGTTGGGTAAGGTAAAGTGTACTGGAAAAGTAAAAATATTAAAATTACCTGTTGTTTAAATTTATGCACCCACAGCACGCCGCCGTCTGTCACAACATTCACTGATATATTGATTTGTTTGGGCGGTTTCTGGAATGCCTTGAGCACAATCGCGCCGCGGTCGCTTGAGAACTGCGCAAACTGTTAAATTTTAGGTGGGCGCGCTACCATGTGTCACAAAGTCCCCTGGCTGTCCTAAAGTAACCCTGTTTTATGGTCCATTTAAAAAAATTTTAATGGTTTTAAAAATCGGTAGTAAACTTCTTAATTTTTTAATTAAGTATTCTAAGTGAAAATTCCAATTTAATTTACTGTCAAAAATAATTCCTAAATATTTTATTTTATTATCTTTAAAATTTTAAATGTCTTTATTTATTTGAATACTATTCATATTCCGTGGTAGGTTATTCAGGTTTAAAGTAAAAGCAATATAATTTGTTTTATTAAAATTAATTGTTAACAAATTGTTATCAAACCAATTTTTTATAATTTTAAAATCTTTTTTAATTTTATTATTTAAGTTGTCCCAATTTGTATCGGTATAAAAAATTGTAGTATCGTCTGCAAAACTATGAATTTGTCCATCGCAATTTATGCTAAATAATTCGTTAATATAAATATTAAAAAATAATGGTTCTAAAATTCTTCCTTAAGGAACACCATACTTATAATAATATGCTTTTGGATAGCTTTTTTCTTTATCTATTTGAACATATAAGTTGGTCTATTTTTCAGATAATTTTTAATTGCTTTCCTCTGAATCCAATATTTTCAAACTTTTTTAACAGTAAATTATGGCTAACTGTATCAAAGGCTTTGGTTAAATGTAGAAAAATACTAATACAAGGTTTTTTATTATCTAGTGCATCATATATTTGTTCTGGTAGATAGCAAATAGCGTTTTGTGTTGATTTATTTTAATTGGTCAGGTCTATGACCTAAAAAGGTTGGATATAAAGTTATATCCGTTCAACTTACTGAAATAGCCTTTTTATCCATTCAGTAAAAATACTATTTTTAACAACGTATTTTTTTCTTTAGATTATTTTCGCAGTTGTAGCTGTAGCCGCTGTACTAGCCGAGCCTCAACCATGGGACAGCTACGACAATAACTACCAAAGAAAAAACGTCCAAGTTGAAATACGAAAGCGTCCCATAATTCAGAAGGTAATCGTAGAAAAGCAAGTGCCAGTAATTCAGAAAGTAATCGTAGAAAGACGAGTGCCCGTCGTGCAGAAAGTAATCGTAGAAAGACGTATACCAATTGTAAAGAAAATCGTTGAAGTAACTCAGCCTAGACAAGTGGTGGTTGTCAACAGACCTTATGGAAGTTATGGTGGTAAAGGGCTAGGATATGGAAAGTAAAAATGTGGAATATTTACGTATCCTATAACCTCTAATTGATAAACGACAATTACCCCCTGAACTACAACTCTCCATAACAAAATTTTACATTTTATAGATTATAAGAGCATATTAAAAAAGTTAAAAAAAAATTAACATGTAGTTTCATTACTGGAAAAGGAATGATCATTATTATGGGTGCCAGTAAGTGATATATCAAATTAGTACCCTGTACATAATACATGACTTGTGCCAAGCAACAACTAGCTTCTATCCGAATTAGGCAAACCCGCAATTATTTATTGCTAATTGGACTACGAAAACTGAAATAAAGTTCATTTTATTCACTATTACGATGCATGTCCAAGGATATATTTTATAACAAACACAATATGAATAATTTACTTTGTTATAATATCACTTTATTTAAAAAAATATTAGTGACTGCAGTATCGTAGTACTAATACATTATCAAACTGAATACCTTAAAACTACGGTGTACCCTTATAAATAGATTTGACAAAGGATGTTTATAGCCTCAGACCAAGCACTATGGTCTGAGTTTATAGCAATACCGTGCGAGCAAAAATTATTTGCATCAAAGAGGGCTTGGTTTAAAAAACGTGGGGCTTGGTTTAGATCACAATTATATGGGGACGATATTATATTTAACCAAATCTAGGTTAAAATTTTGTCAAATTCATATTATGACATGATATGCCAAACTAATGAGTAATAAAATAAGTAGACAAATACAAATTTATTTTTGTTGTTTACAAAATTAACAAAGTAAGAATATACAGAAAGAAAACGAAAAATAATTACATAAATTGCTGAAATTGGCCTCCAAGCATAAATTCACACGTCTTATCATATTTTCGAAAGTGTTGACCAGCAACTCTGAAGAAATGTTACCACATTCTTGGATAATCCTTTCTTGTAATTGCTCTAAATTTGCAACTGGTGTTTTACAAATAGTGTTCTGTAAATTAATTATACAATTTGTTGACGTATTTTGCATTATTTCACGAACGTTTGCAACAAGCTCTTCTGTTCTTACAGATGGTCTTCCTGCTCCTTTTTTGTGTTGTATGGAACCGGTTTCCTTAAACACAGCCACGGTTCTTTTCAGGCAATGATAAAAATCCCCAGCAATAAAAGCAACGTTAGGAAAATGTTCGTGAAAATCGTCCATGCACAAACCCGGATTGTATTGCCACTCATCATTTACTCTAACCCCGTTTCAAAAATACGCTTCAACCATGAATGTTTTGTACTATTCCGTAAAGCCCATTGTGTGAATTGTTCAAGAAATTGGAAAAATCAGTGATAAATCAAATTACTTGTAACGACTGTCAAAGATGACGGAATAACTGATTGATTGTTAATTCAGGTACTTACTGACACCCAACAGGGATTAAGCTCTACGGCTGAGCATTACGTCCTTAGATGCAAGGCCCTCTTTGATGCAAATAATTTTTGTTCGTACGGTACTTTAAATTTACGAACATGTTAAAATATTGGGGAGTTATCTTGAATTAGGATTGTGTTTACAAAAATTTAAAAACACAAAACATTTTCTCTTTTAAACAAAAGTGCAGCACTTTTATTCCACAACCATGTCACTTTTAAATTGTTGTTACTCCTCATTAAAATAAGTTCAATATTAGATATTATGACAATGATCCATTTTCCTTTTCAATTGTGTTCGATATGTCAGTAATTAGTAAAGTTTTCTTTTAAGAAGATTAACTAGGTAATAGAAATCATCACTGTATCAAAAATCATAAGATATCATAATAATTTAATTAAAAACACTAATGAAACAAAAACATATTTGATTCCATGTAATTTATTATCGTTCTTTTTTAAATGTGCAACGCTTATTTTCTGTGTGTATAATCTCCATAATTAGATTTAAGAACATATTTTTGTTCTTCTTGCTTAGTAACCTCCACGTATACTTTCTTGTCTTCAGGTTTTTTATATTCCACGGCTTTAATATCAGAATATTCGGGCTTCCTGATTTCGACCACTTTTTCGTAGTCGAAGTCAGGTTTTTCATAGATAATATTTTTATATTGCGGTTGCTGCTTTTGCACATAAAGGTTGATTCTCTTCTGGGGTCGATTGTAGTACAGATCATCATTTATTGCTACTACAGCAGTGACAGCTATGGCGACAGAGACAAATATCTAGAAAACAATTAAAAATAGTTGAATTTTTAATCAAAATTTATTATCTTAATTATTAGGCTCCTAAAAGTAACACAAAACACTAAAAACACATTAATTATTTTAAAAAAACGATAAAGTGAAGAAAATTTCAAACCGCTGTCAAAGAAACACCAAATGGAAATAGTGATATTTTCAATGTGATGTGATAATTATTTTGCCATTGCCTCTCAATCTTGATTATACCCTAGGTTTCAGTTAACGCGTGAGCTTAGAATAATTAGATTGGTGATTCCTTTCGCAATTGTAATTTTATTAAACTGTTTTTTCGATACATCGCAATCATCATATTATACCTATGTTCCGCGATACATTTTCTGTGGACATCCCTAAACGGAAATGAATGAAACAACGTCATCATGGCTTCATCTTTGAGGTCGGATCTCTTACGGCTGCGTTGCCATACTACATACTTTTTATAAGGTTTTAGACAAGGATTTAAATTTCCCACATCATGATAATACTTTTATTAGCGTAAGTTTGGCAAACAACGTGGAGGGACGCAATTCGGATGTTGATTTACATCAGAATGGAGTTCGATTTTGCCACTAGGTTAATTTGTTATTGTTTCATCTACAGGTACCATATCATTGAGTGCTTCAAAATCAAGTATCTCTCTTTACCGTGTCTCAGATGATCTTCGTTATGGTGAGCGAAACCATTTAATTGTGGAAGTACCACAAAAAAAGGGACGTAGGTGCGCTGGGGAGGGCTGTTCCAGTATTCGTACAATGTTCAAAAGTATGACGGGTGGCTTTGCATTTTTTGATGTTTTATTTGTCCTAAGTTAACAACTTATTTCCGCTAAATATTATTTTTTTCTTTAGTAAATATTTCCAGTAGAAATATAACTAGTGCATGAAATATTTCCGGAAATTTTTGACACAAAAGCATGAGTGCATTGCACCTGAAAAAAAAATTATTCTTTGGTGCAATGCACGAATGCTTTTTTTTTAAATTGGCTAAAGACCAAATTTTGAAAAATTTCCATTAGGAAATATTATATGCACGTGTTATGTTTTGATCGGAAATTTCCCGAGTTGATGAAAGTTTATTTAGGTAGTTGCTAAAAAGTTGATTTTGCAACTAATTATAATAGCCTACTACACTAAGTTTATGCTGATTTAAAATTTTGACAGGTCGACTGTTTTGTTTTGAAACTATAAATGTCAAAAATGACAATTATCCCCGGGATATTTCCACATGTTAGTTAAATTCACACTAGGAAAATTTTCATGCTAATTTAGTTTGTTTGAAACTTTTGTTTAAAACAAAAATGAAAAATACTACAATTATTTATTTTTATTATTATCGTAAGATCCTATTGTTACCATATGGCAACGTGGCTTTGTTTAAAAACTAAAGAATAATGAATGAAAGAAAAAAATGCCAAAACTCGTTAAATTATGCCAAATAGTATCGCTTTTCACAAAAAGGTTTACTAATAGTATATTAACGTACACGTTTTATAAAGCATCATTTTATAGCACGCGTCCATGTTAAAAAACAAGCTTTATAACGGGACAAGTGCTTAAAACTGCTTTATATAACACGTACGTTAAAATATTTTTTCTAATTTGTAGTTTTTTCAATAAAAAACACATAATATTTAAAAAGAAAATAAATCCTTCAAATTTTGTAAATTTTTATGTCTAAATTTTATGTTGGTAATACTATTTTTTATTATTGTAGCCTCTGGACAACAAAAATTATTTTGCAAACTCTTATTTTTTTGATTTATTGACCCATTTTCACCACGAGATTCTAAAGTTATTTTAGCGATAGGGGATTTGAAATTGGACGGAATACGCTGTGTGATCCTTGTACATTCGGTACATATACAGAGCGTTCGGAAATTCGGGCGATTTTGCTACTTTTTTCGAATTTCAAAAGACGTGATTTTACGTCACGGCATTGCAATTTAGTATAGGGAAGATGGAAAATTCAAATAAAGTTGTAGTTTAAATCAACATTGGAAGGTTAGTAGATTGAATTTTGGATAGGATTTGGCAGAAAATGATAGCTTGAAGCATCTACAAAATATTGATTTATAGATTTATGCAACCAACATACATTACTGTTATCCACACTGAATAAAAAAGTAGGTTATCAAGCTATTTTTCCTCTGCGAAAAATGGGTTTTCTCGTAAATCACAAAGGCCGCGCAAGTTAATGAAATAAAACATTTAAATGTTACCAACATCAAATAAAGAAAAAACGCGTATCGAAATAGCTTCATTACGATACGCAAATGCGTATCGTAATAGACTTGTTATGATACCAAATTAGAAAAAATATTTTAACAAAAACCTTCGGCTTTAAGGGATGAAAAAAATTAAAATGTAACTTACCAGCAGGTTGTTCATTTTAAATTGATTATTTGACTGATGACAAACTTAAGTCTTTATTGGATTATATAGTAATTAAAGGGTATTGTACATACCCATGGGCGTAAATTCACACAAAGCAAAATAGACAGTTTCTGCGAAGCGATAGAATTCTTTATGTATAAGTTCACGTTCTTATGATTACTATCAGTAGTTGGAAAACTTAATTATAAGCTTATTGAATGGTACTCATAAGCAAATTTACTGAATTGTATTAGACACGCATTATACCGGACTGTATGTCGGTGCACTGCCTGACTGACTATGGGAAATGTCACGTCAATTTTGCTACCCTCAAATATTGTCTCGCCCATTAATTTTACATCAAAATTGTATTAGACTCGCATACCGAATTTTAATATTTTCTAATAAGCGAATTAAAAGTTATTTAAAATTTTTTTTAAAAAATACGGCTCTGATACAAACCTCATTAAGACCACCAGTAATAATTATGATAATATCGATTGTTACTTGATGTTTTATCTTTTACTAGCAGGTACCCGCCGCTTCGTTCGCGCGATTTAATTTCTGACTGTCAATATGGTTTTAGAAAATCTAGAGATACTGAAATCGCCGTTATGGATATAATAACAGATATTCAAATAAAAATAGATCAAAATAAGAAATGCTGTTTTTTATCTTTAGACCTTTGTAAGGCATTTGACACAGTTAACGATAATATTTTATTACAAATAATTCATACCATTGGCATAAGGGGAAATATTTATAATTGGTTTGAAAGTTATTTAAACAATAGAACACAATACGTTGAAATTAATAACAGCAAAAGCACTCAAAAAATATTAAATGTGGTGTTCCGCAAGGGTCAATTTTAGATCCAGTATTATTTCTAATATATATTAACAGCATATCAAAATTAAAATTAAATGGCAAGATACAATTATTTGCTGATGATACAACTCTTATTTACTTTGGCGATGATTTCTTTGACATTTAAAATCAAATAAAAAATTGTTTAAACATACTTTTTTCCTGGCTTCACAGTCATATAAATTATCAATTAATTTTACAAAATCTTCTTTTACATTTATTACTAAAACAAAAATAAACAACTTGCTACCAAAAAAAATATTATTTGATAATAAAATCATAAAATATGCTAATTTCATTAAACTTTTGGGACTAATAACATATAGATGAAAATTTAAGTTGGAAAACACATATCGAATATATTAGAAAAAATACATCTCCTTTGATTGGAATTTTATACAAAATTAGACATTATTTACCAATTATACTTCTGAAAAATATTTATTATTCTCTGATTTATTCTAAATTGCAATATTTAATTTCAATATGGGGATCTGCTAGCTCTACCTACTACAATAATAAAACCTTTAAAAAAATTACAAAATAAACTTGTTGAATGTATATACAAGCTTCCCTTTTTTATAACCCACAATAAATTTATACAAACCACTGGGATATTTAAACTTAAAAAATTTATATAAATTTAAAATATGTGTTATTATTCCTTCAATAACCATTCAAAAATCAAAAATCATATTTAAAAAAATTAATACTTTACATAATCATCATACCCGGTAAAGTGAAACTCTTTTGGCAGTAAATATTAGAAGTAATTTCGGTAAACGATCATTATTATACAATGGGATTATGATCTTTAATACCCTACCAAATAAATATAAAAACATTAAAAAATTAGTACCTACTATACATATCGCACATCTAATGGAAAAAAGACCTAACTGCAAAAAATTCCATTTTTAAGTTATAAGCGTCATAAGTGTCCTAATGGAATAACGACATTATTGTGTTGAAGCAAACAAACGCGAGATGGCGGAAGTGTCACCTTTCTTTCGCGCTACTTTTAATTGGAAAAGATTGAAACAGTGACCCAACTAGGGTTGGGCGGTTATTGGAAAATAACCGGTTATTGATTAACCGGTTATTTATTACGCCAGGTTAACCGAGACTAGGTTAACCGGACAAAAAATAACCGGTTATTGAATAACCGGTTTATAACCTTTTCCAATTTTTCTTCCCATTGTGCCTTTCAATTTACCACAATTTACACAAGAATACAGTCTTCAAAGTAGAATTTTTATCTCTATTTTTTTTCCTATTCTAGGGTTATAGTCAATAATGAAACCAAAGACACAATAAATACAACAAAATCCCTGTTAATAACCGATCTTCGGTTATTGATAATAAATAACCTTTTGTCGGTTTAACCTGGGCAACAAAAAACCGATTATTAACCGGTTAACCGATTTAAAAAAAACCGGTTATCAAATAACCGGTTATTTTTGCCCAACCCGAGACCCAACTATCAGTTCGGCTTTAGCCTTCGACGCAGGTGCACGCAATTTTCAACAGAAAAATGACTTAAGTACCAGTTAAGACGTTTTTCCTCTAAATTTGGCAATATTTTTATTTTTGAAATTGACTTAATTGTAGTTTAGGTCACTTTTCTTTTATTCTCTTTATTTTCTGTTAGGTAAAATACTAGTATATTATAGTTTTTATTTTATAAAGTTACCATTACTTTTATAGTTTAAAGTTCCTCGTGTTTATGGTTACTTTTGTTTAAACCTTATATTGTTTATTTTTAATATAAAAAAATATAATAATGTCGTTTTATTTTAGTGTAAGTAAGAAACAATCGTTAATTTTTTAAGAAGAAAAGCGTCATAATTACATATTTTTGTTATTTACTAAGGCATTTAAAAAAAAACTCAGTAATTTGATCATTATTAATAATTAATGAACAAACCTAGTCGCTGATGTTTATATTTTGTTTTTAAACCAAACTTTGTACCCTAAAAATTAAAATAATTCAAATTCAATTTTTAAAAGCGCGTTTTCTCAAAACAACCAATTTTGCAGTTAGGTCTTTTTTCCATTAGATGTGCGATATTTAAAAATCAAACTAAATTGTATTTTTTAACAAAATAAATGATTCCATTTTTTTTTGTAAATGGAATAATATTTGACTTTTTATTAGTTTAATTAAATTTATATATATTTATGTATTTTTATAAAAATAAAAATTGTTAATTTTTAAGGTTGTTTATAATTTATATTCCCTGTAATGGACTTTTAAAGTTCGTTGGGAATTGGAAAATTGGAAAAAAAAATTGTATAAATTCGCTGTCGAAACAATGCAGCGGGTACCATATAGGCTTCGCAATATAACCTTTAATAAGTACCCATATTGTTTTTAAAAAGAAATTTCTTTGTTGCTTTCCTACATTATTTCTTTTTCTTTTATTAGAAATGTCATTTATCTCCCAGCTTTTTTCATGAAAATAATACGAAAAATATAGTTTCATCATCAGTATTTATTTGGCTGAGTTTCAAGAAAGTCCGTCAAAAAATATTTCCTCCCGTATAAATTTGCATATATTATAACCTCTTTTCATCCCATTAGGGGCCGACGCGACGTTAAAAAAAAAGAAATACATGCTTCATTAGCTACTTATACCGTGCGAGCAAAAATTATTTGCATCGAAGAGGGCCTTGGATCTAAGGACGTAATGCTTAGCCGTAGAGCTTATTATTACCTGTTGGGTGTCAGTAACTACCTGAATTAACAATCAATCAGTTATTCCGCCATCTTTGACAGTCGTTACAAGTAATTTGATTCATCGCTAATTTTTCCAATTTCTTGAACAATTCACACAATGGGCTTTACGGAACAGCACAAAACAATCATGATTAAAGCGTATTTTCAAAACGGGGTTGGAGTAAATGGTGAGTGGCAATACAATCCGGGTTTGTGCATGGACGATTTTCACGAACATTTTCCTAACGTTGCTTTTATCGCTGGGGATTTTTATCATTGCCTGAAAAGAACCGTGGCTGTGTTTATTTAAACAGGTTCTATACAACACAAAAAAGGAGCAGGAAGAAGAACTTTGCAAACGTTCGTGAAATAATGCAAAATACGCCAACAAATTGTATAAGACGCCTGTCCCAAGAAGTGGGAAAAACTTATGGAACATGCAGGACTATTCTTAAGAAGCAGCTAACTTTACTTCCTTCTAAAGTGCAAGTATTCCAAAAAATAAAAGTCGCAGATTTTGAAAGACGCAGCAATTATTCTCAATGGTTTACCCAAAATTTATTGGAAAAAAATGATTTATTAGACCTGACAATTTTTTCGGATGAAGCCTGGTTCCACCTCTCCGGTTATGTGAATTCTCAGAATACACGCATGTGGAGTAGTTAAAATCCCCATTTTTTTGTAGAGTCCACATTGCACCCTCAAAAAATTGGTGTCTGGTTAGCTGTTTCCCGAAGAAGAATTGTTGGATCTATTTTTTTCCATGACACAGTTGCAGCACAGCGGTATAGAGACAATATTTTGAATCCATTTGTGGAGCAATTACTTGACGACGAACTACGTTTTGGATATTTTCAACAGGACGGTGCAACCGCCCATACAGCCGCCGAAACTATTAACTACTTACGCAATTTTTTCGACGACAGATTGATCAGTTTTCGATCACACATTGAATTCCCACCTAGATCACCTTGTTTAAAGGTTATTAACTATTACTTCGTTTTTCCTCATTTAAAGAACACTATTTTTAAAACACGCAAATTTAGAACAATTACAAGAAAGGATTATCCAATAAGAATGTGGTAACATTTCTCTAGAGATGCTTGTCAACACTTTCGAAAATATGAAGAGACGTGTGAATTTATGCTTGGAGCATGGCGGTGGACAATTTCAGCAATCTATGTAATTATTTTTCTTTTTCTTTCTGTATATTCTTACTTTGTAAATTTTGTAAATAACAATAAATTTGTATTTGTCTACTTATTTTATTACTCATTAGTTTGGCATATCATGTCATAATATGAATTTGACAAAATGTTAACCTATATTTGGTTAGATATATCGTCCCTATATCATTGTGATCTAAACCAAGCTCTACGTTTTTTAATCCAAGCCCTCTTTGATGCAAATAATTTTTGTTCGCACGGTATAATATTATACTTAATTCGCGAAATTGACTATCGTTTATCAAACGGTTTTCTGTATTAAACATTTCGACAAAAATATAAATTATGAAAAGAAAGGTCAATTTCTCTTTTGGTCCTTGTTCCTATTGTTTTTCGACAACGTGTCCCGATTTTTCCCTGGTCACCATGCAATATCGTTAATAAAGTTAGTTTTTTTACTAAGTGATAGTAACAGAATTATTTTTAAAGTTTATCGCAAATCCTAATCAAAATCTTAATTTTGTTCTAGATTTCTCGTTCTCGCATATTTTTGTCTCGTCTCACGAGATCTCGCAGAAAATACTCTCGTCTCGCAGAAGATCGGAACTTTTTCGTCTTTAGTTATAGTAGTTATTTATAAAAAAACTAATTAGTTTTATGAATAAACATTTTTTTTCTATGAATTGTTTTGTTTATAAGTTAAATAATTTCGATTATGTTCCCGTTCCCTGATGTCGCACGACCAGCTGAGTCACTGACAGAAACATTTGACTTAGTATAGATAGATATTTTTTAATAGTTTCCCTTGTACAACAAATTGAAAAAACAATTGAAGTATTTTTTTTAAACTGACCTTTATTGGACGTAATGTTGCTATACAAACTTAGGTACAATACTTTGATTAAATTACTATAATAATACAGAATACCTATTTTTTCTAATGTAGTATAAAATAATAACATTTTAATTACTATTTTAATATTGAAGAAAAAACGACAGTTCGAACAAACAACTTTGTAATTATATCTTAAACATTTAATTTTTTTAACTAGGAATCAATTTATTAAAGACAATAATTTAACTCTAAAAAATAGTTAAAACTTTTTAGTCAATCATTAAAACTGGGTAAAAGGTTGAAAGAGAGATTTTACAGATTATTGCTGAATAAAAACAAGCAGAAGATGTTGGGACAGATATTAAGAAGATTAATGAAAAACAGAGATCAACTTACTAAAATTAATAAAGAGTTAATAAAAGCGAAAAGGATACAACAAGACAAAATTTAAATGGCTCAATATGTTTTAAATTATCTGCTAAAACGTTTTAAAACTAATTATTACTAAATAAGTTTGCTCCAGTTTTTTTACTGGACATTCTTGGTATAAATTTTTACTAATATATCCCGGCTGTGCCCCTTGTTGCCCCCATAGTTATACTCTGGCTTCACCACATAGGAATTGTCTTCGTGTTTAATTACTTTAACAATTAAATGTTTAGTTTCGGGTGTCTTATATTCCGAATCAACTTTTTTTACTTCAATTTCAGCTTTTTTATCTTCAGCTTCATATTTGCCGTACTCGCTTTCTGAATGTTTATGTTCAGAATCGGTCTCCTTGTAATCAATGGTTTTGTATTCAGATTCAACGTTCTTTACTTCAATATCTTTAAGTTTGACTTTTTCAATTTCAGCTTCTTGGACATTGTAACCATTTTTCTTGTCGTCGTAATCCGATTGCTTGTAGTCACTTTCGGAGTTCTTGTAGCTAGTTTCTAAGTTCTTAACATCACTTTCTGAGTTCTTGTAGCTACCGTCTAAGATCTTATGTTCACTTGTGTCAATGTCAATGTGTGAATTCTTGTATAGTACAGCTGTTGGTGTCTTCTTATAGTTACTTTCTAAGTTCTTGTAATCACTTTCTAAGTTCTTATAATCACTTTCTGAGTTCTTGTAGTCATTTTGTGAATTCTTGTATAGTACAGCTGTTGGTGTCTTCTTATAGTTACTTTCTAAGTTCTTGTAATCACTTTCTAAGTTCCTAAAATCACTTTCTGAGTTCTTATAGTCATTTTGTGAATTCTTGTATAGTACAGCTGTTGGTGTCTTCTTATAGTTACTTTCTAAGTTCTTGAAATCACTTTCTAAGTTCTTGTAATCACTTTCTAAGTTCTTATGGTCACTTTCTGAATTATTGTAGTCATTTTGTGAATTCTTGTGTAGTACAGTTGTCTTCTTATAGTCACTTTCTGTGTTCTTGTAGTCATTTTGTGAATGTTGGTAGTCACTAGGTAACGCCTTACTTTCTATTGTCTTATAATCACCTTCTGAGTTCTTGTAGTCATATTCAGTTTCTATGTAGGCAGTGTCAGAGCTCTTGAAGTCATAATCAGTTTGTTTATAGTTATTTTCTAACCTCTTGTTATCATATTCAGTTTGTTTCAGTTCGGGCTTCCTAATTTCTACTACTGGTTTAATATAACTTTGTTCAGATTTTTTGTAATTAACCTTCTTATATGCAGGTTCTTCTTTGGCATATTCATACGTTGACTTATTGAATTCGGATTGTTCCTTTTTTTCATTCGCGTAATCAGCTTCTTCGGTTTTGTACTCGATGTTTTTGATTTCGGGTTTTGATTTCTCGTGTCCGTAATCAAGTTTCCTGTGTTCGAGTAAGTATAATTGAATTTTTCTAGGTTTAAGATTATAATGTTGCTTGTCTTCTACAGACTTTGTGGAGGCAACGACCAGCGTGAAAAAAATTAGTAGGATCTGAAAAGACGTAAACAATAGTTCACTAAATGTATCGACAAAGCAATGTTAAATTGAAAGTATTATATGTAATTAAAAATGTTAACAATTCCTCTAGTTAAGAAGAATGCAAGCTTGCATCAGCATTAAGAGCAACCACTAGTAACGCCTGCGCCATTTCGTTTTTGATTAATATTTCGTTTTCTCTGAAAAGCGATCAAATACCCGTCTTTGATTAACAATTATCCACAGCTTTAAGTTAAAGACATTTAATTTATAAATTAAAAAATTAAAAAATGAAGTTTAGTCAAATTTTCCTAAATGCAGCCAATAATGGCTGATTTTTGGATAAAAAGAATTAACGAGAGATTAATCAAAAAACGAACGAACGACTTTTCCCATTTTTCAGAATTATACCTGTTGTGCTTTTATTACAAATGTTACCTATCAAAAATTGGATATGGGAATGTTATTTCCACACCATTTTTATTTTATAATCTTAGGAGTGCGAAAAAACAATGATAAAATGCGTGCGAATAAACGACAAATCGCACACGCTTGTATGAAAAAGTAATTTCAATTTTTAGGAAAGGAGACCACCATAAACTAAAAATTATTTAAACAAAAGAAAAACTAAAAGTCTTCCTCCACAAGTGTATTAGAATAAAAATATTCAATTGAGATTTCTACATGTTTCGAACGCAGAAACATTGATCATCAGGAGACAGAAAAAGCTTTGCTGACGTTAGCAGAAGGAAAAATGGTAAAAGGTACGCAACCTTACTTGGAGAATGTAAAAAAATGTACTGGCGTATTAAATAGACGGTAAAGAAAAAATTGGTAGACATTTATATCGTAGTAAGTAGGTACAGCGAAAAAAAAAATATATAGACAAATATAATTAAAACATATTTGTCTTAAAGGAGAAGTCCAAACCAACTGAATGGATAGGGGAAGCAATATGACAGTTCTAAAAGCTAGATATTCAAAAAACATCAATATGACTCAGTAAAACGTAAAAAGTTTTTTTAAAAAACCAGATAGGGATGATCTTGATTTAGTTGAAGTACAAATTAATGAAATGATCAAGGAAACTTTATTAAAAAGTGCCATTCACTTTGGTTACAGGACGTGTAAAAATATAAAGATTTTTTTAAGCAAAATTCAGTGTACCTAACTTCTTTTTTAATAATTAATTTGAATCTCAACTAAATCAAGATCATGCCTCTCTGGGTTTTTAAAGAACTTTTCATGTTTTACTGAGTCTCAATGAAAGACAATTTATTTTGTCAAATTTCCACTTTTATTGAAAAACTCTTTATTTACACGACGCGTTTTTCTACATTGTAGCTTCTTCGGGTGTATGGTGCTAACTAATTTTATTTCAGTACAATAACAAAATGGTCTAGATAGTGAGTAATTAAATACTACTGAGTAATTAAGTATCTAGACTCTAGACCATTTTGTTATTGTACTGAAATAAAATTAGTTAGCACCATACACCCGAAGAACTACAATGTAGTGAAACGCCTCGTGTAAGGAAAAAGTTTTTAAATAAAAGTGGAAATTTGACAAAATAAATTGTCGTTTTGACCTTTTTTGGAAATTTTGTTTTACAAGTGTCATTTTGCTTCCCCTATTGATTTTGTTGTTTTAACTTCTCCTTTTGAACAAATATGTTTTAATTATTTGTATACATATATTTTTCTACGTACTCAGTACAACAGAAATTTCTACCAATTTTTTCTTCATTGTTCATTTAATACACCAACACATTTTTTATATTCCACAAAAGCTCCATTAAGGTTCTACACCATTCTCTCTTCTGCTAAAACCATCAGCAAAGCTTTTTCTGTATCCTGATTATGAACATTTCTGCGTTGGAGACATTTAGAGACCTCAATTGAATATTTCAATTGTAATAAACTTGTGGAGGAAGAAGTTTAGTTTTTCTATTGTTTCTATACTTTCAACTTCACTTTAAGCATGGACTATTTATATAATAGCGAGTATAATAGTATAGACATGCTGATCTGTACTTTGAAACATTCACTTAAAAAAAGTAAGGTACTTACTTCCCCTTTACCCATTTTGCACATCTTTCTTATGTTTGTTCTTTATGATATATTGTTAATACTAATGTTATATCAAGATGAACGATAAGTATATATAGACGTATTCAGTCTACTTATTTATTTATTTGATACAAATTAAAACCATGACAGTCAATTAAATATTACATTAATTAGTTGCAAGAAATAAACCTTGTGTGCAACCCCGTAAAATTAACCCGGTGCATAGTCGACAATTCGTCGAACATAATATTATTCTTTATTCATTATTACTTCATTCATTATCATACAAAACATCTCTTGCAATGTTAATTTTAAGTTAAAAAATAATTAAATAGATTTAAAAACCATGGGACGGGTAAAAATATTATTAACAGTTTTTAAAAAGCTGCCCAAAGAACCCAGCACTCATCGGCGTAGCTAGGGGGGGCCCTTGGGGCCCCCCTGAAATATTCAATATAAATAATATATTTTTTAATCCACCATACACTGGGGCCCAGGCTCCCCCTGAAAACTAAGGCTAGCTACGCCGATGCCAGCACTTATGGAAAATGACCCTCGGTTAAATTTCTTAAATTTTTCGTATGTTGTAGAGAATGCCATTCTGAAATATGAGTTTTTACTACATTATATTTTCGTGCTTTATGATATTAATTCGTTTTCTTTTTCTGGACTTTTGTTAACCGTATCTTGGATAGGATAAAATAGTATAAAAAAAGGTTAAACTTTTTGATTATACAGTGTGATCAGTAAAGTCAGCATCATATAGGATTTTTTTTATTCATAACTTTATTCGAAATTTGACTTTAGCATCAAGTTCTGCTTCGATCGAGATGAACATTAAGTAAAAAAATAGTAGTCACGTGATTCGCATTATCTGTCAAATTTTAATTTTTTCCAAAAAATAAATCAAAAGTGGGGTTATTTCTGAAAGTATCAAAAAAAGTTATTAGAAAAAGTTTTTTTAAATGCAGTTTCTAGCCACCATAAAAAAATTTTGGTGCATAAGATAATTTTGATTTTTTCCCATATTTTGTAAATTGCACCACTTTTGCAAAATAAGACTCAACGCAACCTACATAAAACTTCTTAGTTTTGACAATGCTTTATTTCAGATTAATTTGCTTTAAAGTGATGAAATGTGTGTTTTTCAACAAAATCAAAATTGGGCTATTAAAATTTAGTCGCATGTGATGCAAAGTTTATTTGTTTTTGACCCTGTATAAGGTAACTTTAAAAAATAAGTATTTTAGAAAACGTTGTTTGTGTCTGAAAGTAATACACCTTAATATTAAGACAAAAAGAACACATAGTCATCAGTAAAGTGTTCATTAAGTGGAAAATAAATTTTAGTGGTGGGTAAAAAATCAAAATTATCTTATGCAGCTGAAAATTATAGAATATTTTTTGTTAGATCGTTGTATTTTCGGCATTCAATTAAATATTAAGAAACTTAGGGTGCAGGTTAAATAAGCTTGAAGCAAGCTATCAGAAGTTATTTATATTCTTTGTATTTATACAGGGTGGCTCAAAAAAGTTAATATTTGTTTACTAGTTTTTAAAGAAATATTGTAGATTTTTTTTATATTCAACTTGTCGCTTATCGTATGGTTCCAAATATATATAATTATCAATATTATACAGGGTGTTTCCGATGATACGCGATAAAAAAAAATATAAAAATACATTTATTTATAAATCACTCGGTATATGAAAATTTGATTGGTTAAATATTGTTATATTTTTTGTTTGAAGTATTTTACTTAAATTTTTAATATTAATTTCACTTTTTCTATTACCAGTTCTTGAGATATACATCGTCGAACAAACTCTAAGCACAAAAAATAAACATAAAAACAATAATAATGTTTCTTTATTTCAATAAAACTCTTGTGGTAAGGATTTTTAATACAATAAAAATACATAATAATAAAAAAAAAGTCATTAAAGTATTATTTAATTTTTACTTGAAGATTAAACAAAGCCTTTGAGAAAAGCCTAGGCTGTGAATGGATAGTGTTATTATTATTAATGAAATTTTAGGCGAGAAATAATAAGAAATATTTTTTTATTTTTTATTTAATCATGTATAACAACGTAGAGGATATTTGTACATACTCTTTTATGCTGCATTGCAGTAATAGGTAAAAGTACTTACCATGAGATAAGTACAAGTACCATTTTCTTCTTTTCTGCTTTTATGAGGGAGCCTTAGGTATATGTTATTTCACACTGGAATGTTTTAGATTTTATAGAAAATGAGTGAAATATTTGCATAAGGTTCAAATTATTAATGCCCTGCTTGAACCCACATAACTATACCCAACTACCATGAATGTTAGCAAGAATTATTTTTATTTACTGTTTCCCTGATTAGCACACCACTGAATGGACAAATAATACAGATTATAACCTTACTTGTGAAACGACGTTTTTACGACCTATGCCATGAAAAGGTAATTCCAGATTAAAGGAATCTAATTTTCCACAAATTTGACAAAAATTTTAAATTGGGAAAAAATTCTATAAATCATAAGTACATATTGTCATAAAACATATAGCAGCAAAAAAAAACAACATATTTCGTCCCAGAAGACCGCTAGAAAGATTTAAAAATGCCCCAAAATTCAAATTGTTCCAAGCGGGTAAAAACGCGCTGCTCGTAGTCGTGACGTCAAATGGTATCATTTGTCCGATTTGTGTGTGACATCCACGAAATAGGTTATAGGTCTTTAATAAATTTGATGATTTGTCAGATTTGACATCCACGCGTCAAGCGACACGACCTGTTTAAATGCAGGTGATAGCTTAAACAACAATACAATAACACGAACACACGGCAATCCAAATGCAAATTGGGTCGCTCGGCACCTGTCAGGAGTGTCAGGATGACTGATGACCAAAAGTCATTCTACTGTCATACCACCTGACGTCATCGGGCTTCGCGCGCTTTAGAGATCGTTTGAAATGCTATCGACACGCGCGAAACTTTTACCAAGTTATTTTTGATTTTTACCAAGTTATTTTTGATTTTTAAGGGGTAGTAATTGGGTAATACTTTTTTCAGGCGTAACTAAATCATATTATTGAAAAGTAATTGGAAAGTTCCCTATTAAGTGAAAAATCCTTTACAAAGAACCCAAAAAAAACTTCACAAAACACTTACAAATACGAGTATTCCGACGACTAATGACGACATCGCAAAAACTAGAACTACGATTACTCACAGAAAAAAATAAGGGTTTGTTCGATAACTACAGCTGTTTTTGTCGCAAAATATTACTACGGGGTTGCATTGTCGCCTTTAAATAAGTCTTTCTGCGGAAATTGTCGGATCCGGGCTTTCAAAATTCTGTAGGTGAAGAACTTGGTGTTCACCAAACTACTGTCTGTAAGACATACACTTCTGTAATGGATGCAGTTTTGGAAAAGGCTAATATTTTTATTAAATTTTCTAGTGCTGAAGCTGTTGTAGAAGCTAAACGGTTGTGGTCAAAGAGATTTATTTATGTTCCTTCAATTTGTGAACGAATATCAATTGCTTGTCTTTAATTTCTTCATCACTTTCACTATCACTTTTCTTATTTTTACTGAAATCAGCCATATCACAAATATAAGTTTCCTATTTTCCACAAAAACGTAACAGATTACTATTGTACTAAATAAATAGACCAACGTTGTTGTATTTACGCCAACTCTTTTGCAAATTAGTCACCAAACTGATCATGAAGTCTATAATCTGAACAAGTGGATAAGCCACGTCTGAACTTGTGTTGAGTAAGCATTTGCTACAGAAGTGTAAGAAAAACAGCAATTGCTTCAAAATTTTGTTCATATCCAGATCTAGCAATAGCTTTTACTTATATCATTTGCTAGTCAAGCAATTGCTTTTACTAAGAAGTAATTGCTTCAAGTAATTGCTTTATTTGTATTCATTAGGCTCAATATCATAAAAAGTATCCCAACAGATTAAACTATCCTTTGGAAAATTAATGAAGAGACAGAACAGAAGGGTGACTAAGCTATCATAAAAATCTAACTTTCGTCATAAAAAAATATAGTAGTATATTCAGCATGTGCCTTTTTCATTGTATAATCGTCATTTCGCTTTTTTCTCTAATAAAATTATAGGTACTTTTCACTTTTTTTATTTAAATTTTTTAAGTTTTTTTAATAGAGCAACCCCTTATAGGCCAAAAACGAGTACAATTTTAGGAGAACTTAAGAATAATAGGTTTACTTCAACTTTTTGTTTACCCGCCATGTTTATAGATTGAACTGGATCACAGTTTTTTCATTATGTCATCAAAGCGAAATTTTAAATACTAAAAATTTTTTTTTCTCTAAACAGGTAAAGGTACTGAGACTGACATTTTGCCTTTGTTTTGTTTACCTACATTTAATATAGAAAAAAGAAAAACACAGAGTCTTTCTCCACAATTTTTTATTAGAATAACTAGGCCGACCTAGAATAATTCATAATAATTCAATTCAACATGTTTCGAGTGTAGGAACACTAATCATCAGGAAAACAAAATAAATGGTACAATGCTGATGTTGTTAGCGATAGAGAAAATAATAAGTGGGATTGAGCCGTAGTGGAGCTTTCAATGGTGTACACGAGGTGTAAAGCATACTGGAAAGTCAAGGGTTAGTGCAAAGGCCCTATCTTGGGCAGAAAAATGAAGAGGGCAAAAGAAAAATTAGGGAGTTTTAACAGACTTTTTGAAAATCATTTATAAGTAGTGAAAAATCTTAAGTTTTATTCAACTTTGTCAGAGACATGTAAAAGTATTGACATAAGAGGGAAAGAAAAAAGTGAAATTTGAAGAAATAGTCCATACCTTAAGTGGAGTGTATGTTTAAAAGGGAAAGAAATAAGACATTTTAAGTCTTCCTCCGATAAGTTTTAATTAAGGGTAAATTCTCTACATGTTTCGACTGTATAAACAGTCATCATCAGGAGAAGAGAATAAGGAAAATGAGAAATAACAGGTGCAAACAGTCCAAACGGAGCTAAAAGATGGAAAGGACAAATAAAGTACCTAATTGAAACGTCCACCGTAATGGTATACCTAGCAAGAGGTTATTCGTGGAGAATTGGCAAAAACCAAGATATTAAGCTAACCTAGCAGTAAGCTAAGTGTCAAATTAGTGACATCGCACCATAAGTATGAGGAGAGAAGAAAAATTATAAAATTGGAGTGGTAAATGTTGTAAAGACTTTTATAAACAGATAAGGAGTAACTGAAAAGTCACATTTTGGTGAACCAGTGATATAAGTGTGAGGAGAGAAAAATAATAGTTGAAATTGGAATAGTGGAAGTTGTAAAATTTTTTTTTTTAAATTGAGGAGTAGATGAAAGGTCACATAATAGTGAATTACCAACAACTACTTTGTTTTCCTGATGATGAGTGTTTCTACACTCGAAATATGTTGAATTGAATTATTATGAATTATTCTAGGTCCGCCTAGTTATTCTAGTAAAAAATTGTGGAGGAAGACTTTGTGCTTTTCTTTTGTCTATACATTTAACTCCACTTTGAGTATGGACTACTTCTTCTACATTTAATATGTTTTTTCTAATGATTTTTATTAGAAAACTTTAAATTATTTTCTTTGTTTAATTATAAATGTTTAAATAATTACATTTACATTGATTATTATTTTTAACAAAAGGGACAGCTAAAAGTAACACAAATATATTTGTTTATATTTTTTATTAAATAATAATAATTAAGTATACCTAGTAGCAATATAAAACGGTAATAAACAATGGTGAATCATTTACCTAATTCTAACAGTACAATAATAATGGTGAAATATTTATGGCTTACATAAAAAATTAACAAATTGCCAACATTAAGAGCAAACACTATGGACCCCTTCGCCATTTCATTTTTTGATCAATATTTCGTTTTTATTTATACAAAAATAGGTCAAATATCCACCTTTGGAGTTCAATTATCTTAGTTTTACGTTAAAACAGGTTGGATTTATAAGTAAATAAAACCACGAAAAGAAATATGCCCAATTTTGACAAAATCTCGTTTCCTGCTTTTATTAAGTTATCAACAAATTTTTTTTCTCCCTAAGGTCTGTAGGTCATTGCTACCCAAACTTGGGTATTCGGCCGCTTTTTAGAAAAAACGAAAAATAAACGAAATATTGATAAAAAAACGAAATGTCGAATGCGTTACCAGTGCTTGCTCTTAATATGAAAAAATATTATGCTAATTTAGCAAAAATTAGCATTTTTGTTAAAAATAAAATAGCTATTTTAAAACATTTTGAGGTGTATACGTGAATAAAAAAAAATTGTATTTAAAAATAAGTGATGCAAAATGACATATGTTTTTATAGATTATAATAATATGAGTTTTAAAAAATTGTAAAACAGTAGGTCACCACCACTTATTAATAACCTTATAAAAGAAACTCTTATTTTCTGTTGTATTTTCCCCCTCGCTTCCAGGTTCCACTGTTGTTAGGCCGGATTCAACCGATTCACTTTCCAGTTGGAATTTATCAGTCGTGTTGAAATGGGACGACTCAAACTCGGGTATTTTTAATTCATCAGAATTTTTATTTTTGGTTTCAGATATTTTATATTCAATTTTCGATTCGTGGTATTCCGGCTCGTCCACCATCTTAGCATCTGAATATTTCGTCCTAATTGCACTTTTTCTTCCTTCCTGGCCCACATCAATATTTTCCCTTGGATTCGGACCTTTAAATCTGTAACCAAGACGAGTTCTACCGGAATCGATTTTTCTTTCCGGTCGATATTTTTCATGTCTTGGTTTTAATTTCCTGTACTCTGTTTCCAGTACCTCTTGACTGGGCTTCGGCATATTGTATCTGGAACCTGATTCTTTGTAGAATGGCTTAGTTTCCTCATATTCTCGAACCTCTTTATGCGATCTTGGACGTACGTCTTTGTACGAAGGCGATCTATATTTAGGATCACTATTAAGTTCAGTTCTCAGTTTGGTTCGCTTAGGTTCTAGATGGTCATATGCAGTTTTAGTTCCTTGATACCCCGTTTTAGTTCTTTTAATATCATAGCTATCATTTGCATATTCAGGTTGTTGTCCATATAATTCAAATCTAGACGCTCCACTATACTTAGGACTATTTTTCTTAAAATCATCATGTCCTGGGGCAAATTGAGCATTTTTATAATTAGTTTCTGACCTTTTAATTTTTGGTTCGGGTACTCGATATTTATGATCACTATTTGCATATCCTGGTTTTGATTTCCTGTTAACGGAATTAGGTGATCCAAATTTAATTTCAGACTCAGGAAAATCAGATTTGGCTTTCTGGGTATTTGAATCATGCGTCTCTATTCTTGCAGCATTAGCAGCAGGTACTGATAATGGAGTTTCTAGGTTTTTTTCTTTATAGACAGGCCTCTGGTCTCGTCTTATTTCGATTTTTTTGTTATGAGATATTGAATTTCCAAATCCAGAGTCTCTAGGTGCGGGTAATCTATTTTCAGTTATTTTATGCTTGGGTGACACTTTGTTATATTCCCGCTTAGACTTACTTTGTTCAATTTGTGTCAGTCTAGGGCTACCACCTTGTACCAAACGTTTGTTGTCAATTTCTCTTTTTTCGCTCTCAGGTACAAACTTACTGGATCTTACCTCTATAGTTTTAGTTTTATTGTTACCAGATGTATAATCAGGTTTTTGGACCTTAATATTGAACTTGTTTTCAGACACATTTTTGTCAGTTTCAGTTTTTAAAACCCTTGTTGTTAGTTCCGGTTTCTTCTTGTCTTTAACTGTGGTATTTTTAGGGCGAGCTTGAGATTCTCTAGAGTGTACAGATTTAACCTCAATAGACTTTTTTTCATCAAGTTTGGCTTTTGTTGGGGTACTTCTTATTACTTTATTTTCTAGAAGTTCTTGTTTGGAGATTTTTGGTTCTAGTGTACTAGGTCCCAACTGCTTTATTTCGGGTGTAGGCTTGGTTTTTGGTCTGTCATTAATAATTAGTGGTTCAGGAATTGTAATTCCTAGGTCTAATAAAAGATCATCTAAGTCGGTACTGGTAAATCCTATTTCATTAGTTTTGTTGCCTGCAGTCGATCTTTTAGGTAGCGCTTCAGATTTCGTACTACTTCCTTGTTCTTGTTTAGCCTTGTCATTGGAATTAAAATTTGAGGATTTTACATTTCCAACTACCTCTGTTGTCTTATTTACAAATTCTACTGTTTTGAGATCGGATTTGGATTTATTAGTTTCAGGTTCTGTTTTTTTATTTTCTGCCAAGGTTTGTTTATTTTCCATTATTTTGTTATCTCCGACAGTTTCAGCTTTTATTGAAATTAATTGGGCATCTTTGCTTTGGTTGCTATTGTTTTTATCTTTGGCGGAATTTTTTTCATTTATGTCAGTTTTAACGTCTTCTGAGTTAATTTGTTGTTGGACGGATGTAATTATTTTGGTTTCAAGTAAAACATCTTTTGATTGGGTTTGGTTCAGTACGTTCGCAGGTTGAATTTCCCTTAGATTTGTTTCATTTTGGTGTCTTGATACAGTTTCTATTGTTTCAAGTTTTGGTATATTAATATTAGGCGTAACATTTGATTGTGAATTAGGTTTTTTCATTTCATTATCTACTTTGGTCTCCTTGTTTTTAGATTTGATGTTTTTGTTTTCTGGTACATCTTCTGATACTTTAGATGTTTGGTCGACGTTTTTTAAAACAACACTGGTTTCCTGATTAGTAGTATTAGCCACTTTATGGTCCAGTTTTTTGTCTTCTGATAGAAATGATTGATCTACCAATTCCACTTTCTTTATGTCCCGTTTATTTGTTTGCTGGCCAAATTTAGCATTACTGTCGCTTGAATTTTGGCTTTGCATATTGGATTTTACATGCTCTGGTTCAGTTCTTTTTGCTACAGTTTTTGCTTTTCTATTTTCTTGCTGCGATTTTTCACCATTTTTAGATTCGTGTTTTTTTCTTCTCGCGTTTAAAGTTGCATCTTGGTTTTTTGTCTTTTTATACACCGAGTCAAAGTTAATATTGATAATCGGTTTTGTATTTTCTATTTTTACCTGCGGGGTATTATTGTCAGTATCAAATATTTTTCTTCCTCTTCCTTTTCTATTTCTTTGCCTGGATTTTCTATTTCTAGATTTACCTTTCTTGCTTCTGGGTTCATGCCTACCTGCTTGGTATTTATTAGGGATAAAACTGTTATAGTTATACTTGGGGTCGTATGGGTTATAACCATAATTAATGAATCTTTTAACATTTGTTGTAGATAGAGAAACGTTTACTCCATCAGCTTCCTTTTCTAAAAGCGTTTCGGTCGTACTATTAGTTTTATTTTCTTCAGGTTTCTTTGTTGATGGTGGTTCTTGATCTAATGTCAATACGGTAGCTGTAGTGACGGCCAAAATTACTACAATTACCTAAAAAAATAAATAAATTAAGAAATAAACAAGAATGGAAGATTTCCATTTGTTAGCTTTTATTCTTCAATTATATCCTTTAAACTATGCATTATTTTTTCGATATGATATGGGGGTAGGTGTGGGGGCAGGTATGGGTGTATGAGCGACGTCTGAGTTTCGTTAATCAAAGTCAAATTGATAAGTTGTTGTTGACATCGGTTTGTTTCAACTGTATATTTTTCAGCTTTTACACAAAATTTAAATGCAATCATTGTCGACTGGTCATAATAATTGACATATTATTATTATTAAGTGAATATCAAGCAATTTCACAAATTATTTTATGAGAATTTTATAGCGAAAAATATCGGTTAAAATTTTTTTAACATTATGTCAATATTCTTTTACTATAAATATATAATTCTTTCAGAATTAGCAATGAAATAAATTGATATTTTTGTAATATGTCAGATAGGTATTACCTAAATAATGTGCCGACGATATGGATTTTATTTAAATGCTAGTAGGTAAAATAATGAACTAAAAAGAAAAGTGGCGAAATAAGTTATAGGTTGGCATAAGATTAAATGAAGTTGAGAATTCCACCTTAAAGAATGTCATTTTAGGATAAGTTTCCAAGATGGTTATGATCTCAAGAACCGTTTTTTGGAAAAAAGAAAATTGCGAATTATTGCCCTAACTCTTGAGTAATTGTCAAAATATAAATGGTGTAATTGATGGTGAAAAATTGGAATTAGCAAACAGTTTTAAATATTTAGGGATAATCATTGATTCAAAATTAAATTTTTTAAATTATTTTGAAAGTATTATATCGAAGATTGCCGGAAAAGTAGGTTATTTTAAAAGAATCAGTTCTAATTTAAGTTTGTTTTCGAAAAAACTGTATTTAATACTATTATATTACCACATTTTCTTTATTGTTCTTCCATTTTATATTGTGCTAGTGAGGAAATATTTGATAAATTACAAATTTTACAAAATAAGGCAATGCGGATTATTTTAAATTGTGACAAATATACAAAAATTAATTTTATGTTGAAAAATTTAGATTGGTTTAATGTCAGAAATTTAATTATTTATTTAATATGTATCTTTATACATAAAATTAAAAATTATTTATTGCCTGATTGTTTAAAAAAATTTTGTTCTTTTAATTATGACCATCAGACCATCATAATTATAAAACAAGAACTACTCAAAATTTTTATGTGGATAGAGTGTCTAAAACGGGTCACCCTCTAAAACATTAGCTTTTAAATCTATTTTTTATAAAGGTTTGATAGAATATAATAATTTGGAAAATTCTATTAAATCTCAAAAATCATTAAAACTGTTTAAAAAAACTTTAAAATTAAATTTACTTAAAAAACAAAATGATATGTAATATTTGATACAATTTGCAAAATGTTTAACTTTTCTGTCGGTTTTTGTTAAAAGAAGGTTGCGTTTTAAAATTTTAAAATAAATCTATAAAAATGTGTTTAAAAAAAATGTATTAAAAAATATTTAATTGTAGCTTTTTGCTAAATAACACATGTTACTACTACTACTATATTTACACTGGAATTATTACCTATAAACAATAAATAAATAGTTGCAGACCATTAGACAGTTACAAAATATTACCAATAATATTTAATAATTTCAAAAGTATATAATATTATTGTTTGGTATTATTACTGAATAAAGGTTCAAACGCTTTTCGCTGTGTAATATATTTCCATGAGAAGGCTTTTTTTGAAACAGAATAGGGCTGCTCTTTCGATGCTCTTTTTTTACGGATCGGCGAACTTTTAAAAATGTGTGATACTAAGGTAAAAATCACATTTTGATAGAGTAGTAATAATAAACACAAAATAAATTTCTATACTTACTTCAAGTAATTTCATTGTTATTGAAACTGATCACTTAATAATTTATTGGTATAAATAATATAAATTTCTTCTTTCTCTCTATTGCTTTTTGTTATCTTTAATAAACTCCATTTTACACTGATCTTAAACCAATACTTGTCACGTTTATATAGCAGGTTATAATTATTAAATCTTCTATTAAGTCGTACTAGCAGAAGACGTCGGATGAATGATTCGTCTATAACAAGAAATAAGCCTAGGAGAATCCAAAGTGCGTGACATTCAATATTTCAAAGACAATGTACTGAAGAAGTTATAATTGATTAATTAAATATTTTAATTGTTTAATGTTTAATAAGATATACAATTTCTTGAAGAAACACTGTGCACAGTAGTTAATGGATTTAAATTCCAATAAATGAACAATCAGTTGCTTTTCCAAGATTTACTTACCATTCATTTATTTGCAATTTTTTTTTATCTCAATAAATTACGTTTATATCTGAAAAGAAGAGTCGGTTGTACGTTGTATTTTAACAAATAAAACATTTTTTGAATTTAGCGTAATTTTATTACTATTGGCTAGCGCTTTCGGCCCATTATGAGGCCATCATCAGGGCTTAGCTTCTAAGAAAAAAACACAAACCATAGTAAAAACCCAGTAGGAACAAACTACGTGAGAATACTTACTCGTCAAATTATGTCCAGGAGACAAGAAACACATTAATAAGATATTTGAAAATGTATAAACAAATTTTCTCTAGTAGTGATTTCAAATTGTATAAACAATACCTGACTGACATTTGATACTTGGACACAAAGTGGTAAGGGATATCTCAGAAAAAAGTAGTTACTGTACATAAAACGACGAATAATACCGTGCGAGCAAAAATTATTTGCATCAAAGAGGGCTTGGATTAAAAAACGTAGTGTTTAGTTTAGATCACAATGATATGGGGACAATAATATATATAACGAAATCTAGGATAAAATTTTGCCAAATCCATATTATGACATGATATGCCAAACTAATGGGTAATAAAATAAGTAGACAAATACAAATTTAATTTTGTTGTTTACAAAATTAACAAATTAAGAATATATAGAAAGAAAAAGAAAAATAATTACATCAATTGCTGAAATTGGCCACCGTTATGCTCCAAGCATAAATTCACAAGTCTCATCATAAATTTTGGGTAAACCATTGAGAGTAATTTCTGCGTCTTTCAAAATCTGCGGCTTGTATTTCTTGGAATACTTGCACTTTATAAGGAAATAAATTTAGCTGCTTCTTAAGAATAGCCCTGCATGTTCCATAAGATCTTCCCACTTCTTGGGACAGGCGTCTTATACAATTTGTTGGCGTATTTTGCATTATTTCACGAACGTTTGCAACGAGTTCTTCTGTTCTTACAGATGGTCTTCCTGCTCCTTTTTTGTGTTGTATAGAACCTGTTTCCCTAAACACAGCCACGGTTCTTTTCAGGCAATGACAAAAATCCCCGGCAATAAAAGCAACGTTAGGAAAGTGTTCGTGAAAATCGTCCATGCACAAACCCGGATTATATTGCCACTCACCATTTACTCTTACCCCGTTTCGAAAATACGCTTCAACCATGAATGTTTTGTGCTGTTCCGTAAAGCCCATTGTATGAATTGTTCAAGAAATTGGAAAAATTAGCGATGAATCAAATTACTTGTAACGACTGTCAAAGATGACGGAATAACTGACTGACTGTTAATTCAGGTAGTTACTGACATCACCCAACAGGTATTAAGCTCTACGGCCAAGCATTACGTCCTTAGATGCAAGGCCCTCTTTGATGCAAATAATTTTTGCTTGAACAGTAGGAAACAGAACAGTGGTATAAAAACTTCTGTCACTGTCAGTCGAGACTGAACAGTCTGATTGAAGGAGAGTCGTCAGCACTGATAAAATTAATTGTTCGGATTAAAAAAATTCGCTCAAATAAATATTCGTTCCCTATTGGCGAAACAATTATGTATTTGAATTGTACCACGAAATTATTTAATGTTTTACATATTCGATTTGGTACAAATAATTTTTTATTTAAATTTCTAAACTGCAATGCAATGCCTTGTGATTTAAAATAAAAAAGTTTAAAGGTAAATTAATCAAATGTTTATTTCCATGAAATTTGTACATTTTTTATTCAATTATTTATTTGTTTACTTTTGTGTAATATGTCTAAATTCAAATACAATTTAGCGGTATGTTGTTTGGAAACACGATCGGGTACAGCGATTTTTTTAAATTTTTTTGCATCTTTTAAGATTTCTAAAAAATATACAGGGTTCTCAAGAAAACTGGGCGTCTGTTAACTTTTTTTTAATGAAACACCCTATATAGTATTTCATTTTTAAATTCTACCTAAAAACAAGCCTGCTTTATAATAAAATTATACGTCTTAACTTAATACCTAGTTGACGAGATATTGACAGAAATTATATCGGAAAAATGCATCAGCTCTAGCTCTTAAGTATGTATTTATCCCTTCTACCACAGAATATACAGTGTGTACCAGCCAAAGGTAATAAATTCGATAATAAATACACGGTGGTGTGTCCGAAAAACGCTCGGATACGTCGATTGGTATTTCTAGTTGCGCATTTTTTCAATAAAAAATGTTTATACAGGGTGTTATGTAACAGTGGCCAATACCAACTTTCTTATTTTAAATGCAACACCCTGTATATTGTTCAATTTTTGGATTCTTCTCAAAATTTTAGACATATTTCATGTTCCTAAACCTATCTTCAACTGTTTCGGAAATATTAAGTGTTTTCAGATTTATTGCATTTCAGCGTTTCTTTTTACTGATATGAAATTAAAAAAAAGATATAAACAGTTTTGTTTACTTTTGTTTAAAACTCCTGACCTTAGCAAATTGTTGTCTGTGTGCATGACAGTAGTTGTCAGTGTACTAGTCGTTTGCATTTCGTTAACTGCATGTCAGAAAAATGGTTTATTCAACAGAAATGCACAAAATAACAATTCTACAGATGATTTGTGATGGAGATAGAACACGGACACAAATTGAAGTTGCTCGCTTATTAAATGAAAAATTTCCAGATTAGCCGCCTATAACTCAAGGGAAAATTAGTAAAATAGAAAAGCAGTTTCGCCAGCTTGGACATGTAAAGCAGATAAAAAAACTATCTGCCAATGCAATAAGTGACGATACCAAATTAGATATTATGCTTGAGTTTGAGGAAAACCCACATATTTCTAGTCGAAAAACATTCATCGATTATTCGAACATTACAAGAAAATAAAATGTATTCCTATAAAATGATATCTCCTCGTGAGCTCATGGAAGGCAGACATATTTTTGTGAACAAATGATGGTAATGATAGATAACAATGTAGTCCAATTAGAACATGTTTTGTTTTCTGATAAGTGAACCTTTACACTTCACGGTCGTGCTAATCGTCAGAATTGCCGCTATTGGTCTAGAGAAAATCCTCACTGGATTAAAGAAGAACATACGCAATATCCTAAAAAGGGTAATGTTTAGGCAGGAATAGTTGGAGATCATATCATTTAGCACTGCTCCGAAATAATATCTTGCTAACTTTGACCACTTCCAGCGAATATGATATGGTTTCAGCAATATGAAGCACCGCCCCATTACCAAATCAATGTCCGGCACTACCTCAACCGGGTATTTCCAAATCGGTGGATAGGGAGGCGTGTATCGATGGAATGGCCAACACGATCCCCTGATCTGACGCCATTAGATTTCTTCTTATGGAGTTATGTCAAAAATATTGTATACAAAACTAAATCCTTCGACTTAGCTGACTTAAGAAGACGAATAACGCTTGCGATTAGATCGGTCACGCCTGAGATGTTCGGTAATATTAGATGTAATTTCTATTTAAGATTATGATGTTGCCAAGCATCGCGGCGAGCACTTTCAACATCTCCTACAATAATGTTTTTTACATTATCAAGAAATAAACAATTTTACTTTTTTTTGAGTGAGTTGTTAATTTTTGCAATAAATCTGAAAACACTTAATATTTCCGAAACAGTTAACGATAGGTATACGGTATTGTACATGAAATATGTCTAAAATTTTCTGAAGCATTTAAAATAAGAAAGTTAGTATTGGCCACTGTTACATATGGTAAAGGTATAAAAAGTTTTTATTAAAAAAAATGCGCAACTAGAAATATCAATTGACGATTCCGAGCGTTTTTTCGAACACTATTATTATCAAATTTATTCTATGTGGCAGATGCACATTGTATAGCTATACTTCTACTAATTGTGATCATGATCACAAAAATCTTTTTTTTAATCTGTTCAATATTGTGACACTTAACAATCATGATATTATTTAATAAAAGCAGTTTGTTCCTTTCATATTTTGGTAAAAGAAAACAGAAAAATATTTAATTTCCCATATAAGAAATAATAAAATTGATATCAATAATAATGAGCAATTATTTATTTATTATGTACAAACAAGCATTATAATTATTGTAAAAAAACTTAAATACTAAATTAAATTTAACATTAGGTTACCTAATAAATCAATTACAAGCTCTCATAATAATTATTTGAGAGTTGTATTCTCTAATTTATTTCTAGACTAAAGTATATAATTAAAATTAATTATTATTAATTAGATTTTTTGCTCCATATTTTTATCAATACGTCATGGTTAGGATCATTATCAGTTTTTGGTTGTGGTTCTTTTTTATTATATTCATTTTCATATTTTTTGTATTCTGGTTCCAAATATTTGTGATCATGTTCGTATTTGTGATCTTTTTCATATTTATGATCATTTTTATATTTGTGATCATTTTCGTATTTGTGATCATTTTCATATTTGTGATTTGTCTCATAATTTTGATCAGTTTCATATTTCTGCTCACTGTCGTAATTTCCATTATCAGAAGTTTTTTCTTCTTCTTTAATTACTTTAACCAATAACTTCTTGGATTGATTTTCTTCATTATTATCGTCATATCTATTATACTCAGATTCTGACTGCTTATATTCTGGTTCAGACTTTCTAAATTCAGAATCAGATTTTCTAGCTTCTGATTCGAAATATTTATTTTCATCTTCATTCATTTTTGATTGTCGATTCTTTTCATCGTACTTATCAAAGTTGGATTCTGATTTTCTATATTCTGGTTCAGTTTTTTCATACTCCATAATAGTCTTCCTGTATTTTGGTTCAAAATATGTTTTATCGTTTCTATATTTTGGCTCGTCAACAAAGGTTTTTTTTTCTTCTTTTATAACTTTAACATACACCTCCTTTTCTCTGGGTTCCTTGTTGTTAACTTCGTATTTATCATAGTCAGACTCAGACTCTGACGTTCCGTGTTCAGTTTTCTCGTATTCAGTCACAGGTTTTCTATACTCTGGTTCAAAATATTTCTGACCATTTTCATATTTTGTATCATCTTCAAATGTTTTCTTTTCTTCTTTAACAGCGTTAACAAAAACCTTTTTTTCCATGCCTTCGTTTCCATTATCTTCATATTTGTCATAATCTGTTTCTGATTTCCTATAATCTGGTTTAGATTTTCTATATTCAGTCACAGATTTTCTATACTCCGGTTCCAAATATTTGTGACCATTTTCATATTTTGTATCATCTTCAAATGTTTTCTTTTCTTCTTTAACAACGTTAACAAAAACCTTTTTTTCAATGTTTTCGTTTCCATTATCTTCATATTTGTCATAATCTGTTTCTGATTTCCTATAATCTGGTTCAGATTTTCTATATTCAGTCACAGATTTTTTATATACTGGTTCTAAATATTTATGATTATTGTTGTATTTTGGTTCAGCAGCGATTGATTTCTTCTCCTCTTTAAGAACTTTAAGGTATACTTTATCGTCTTGGTCGTCATTGTTGACCTCATATTTCTTGAAATCAACTTCCGATTGTCTGTAATCTGGTTCAGATTTTGAATAATCGCTTACAGATTTTTTCAACACTGGCTCTAAATATGAATTATCCCTTTTATATTTGGAATCGTCGGCGAAAGTATTCCTGTCTTCTTTAACAAATTTAACCAATACTTTTGGTTCCTCCTTCTTGACTTCATACTTGACGTAGTTGGGTTCTGGCTCAGAGTTTCTGTATTTTGTAACAATTTGTCTGTAATTTGTGTCGTCACTAGTAGTTTTGTAGGTGGGATCAACATCAAACGAATTTTTATCTTCGTTGACCACTTTAACAATAATTTCTTTCTGCTTAGGTTCCTCTTCTTTAATGATATACCGAGGTTCGTCATCTTTGTATACAGTTTGTATTTTTCTATATTCCGGTTGTTCGTAATATGTATTATCATTATTATGCTGATGGTCTTCAGCTAAGTATGTCTTCTTATCGTCTTCAACAACTTTAACAAATAATTTTTTTTCTTTGGGTTGATCTGATTTTATTATATATTTTGTAAACCCAGGATTCGGTTCTTTATAGACTGTTTCTGAACTGGGATACGCAGCTTCGACTGTTTTATATATAACTTCGGGTTTAGGGTATTCTTGTACACTATGTTGATGATTTTCGATGTATGAAGGGTCAACAGCAAATGTTTTCTTATGTTCTTTTATAACTTTAACGGTTACCTTAGTATGGTTTGGACCCTCTGGTTCTAGAGCATATTTAGTGTTTGGATCTTCAGGATTCCTAAATTCCAGTTTAGGTTGAGTTTGGCCGTAACCTACTACGTTATAATGAGGCTGATGAACAACGTACGATTTTTGGTCTTCTTTGAGAACTTGAATGGCTATTTTTTGATCGTTTGATTGCTCGGGTTTCAGTAGTGGATACACTGGAATCGCTGTTTGATACTGTGATCCAGAGTCTCGAAATACCGTTTGCTTGAGTCCGGAAGGTGGAACTAGGTATAAATTTATATTTTTGTTGCTTGCAGTTTGCTGGTCATTTTCTGAGGCTGATATAATAGGGATAGCCGTTGTGACCAGAAAGTAAATTATCTGAAAATTAAATTAAATATTATTAAAGGCGTACTATTTTGCAGTACTTGAAAAGTAGGGAATAATAATACAATAAGTGGTAGTAATCATATATTATATACATATTCTGGGTTAGGTTATGTCCAGCTTTCCCAAACAATCCAATCTTATTACCGTGCGAGCAAAAATTATTTGCATCAAAGAGGGCCTTGCATCTAAGGACGTAATGCTTAGCGGTATCAATCAATCAGTTATTCAGTCATCTTTGACAGCCGTTACAAGTAATTTTATCTAAACCAAGCCCTACGTTTTTTAATCCAAGCCCTCATTGATGCAAATAATTTTTGCTCGCACCGTATTTACATCAATTGAGAAAAAATTGAGACAACTTTCATTGTTTTTGCAAAATAACCAATTATTGTATTTAACCTATTTGTTTTTAAATATTTGGTTTTAAAAAAGGTATTTTTAAAGGTCCACCATCGCTGTCGTTGAGTTTCCACCATAAATGCATTATTTTTGTGTTTGCATGCGTAGTAGAATACGTATAATATGTCCATTATTATTTATTCTTTCTATAAATAATATGCCAAATGTTTTGAAACAAAGTTTTATTCAAATGTTTTCTGATGATACTTTATTATCTATAAAGGGTAAAAATATTTTCGATTGTATAGAAATTTTAAATTTTGAATTAAAAACTATATCAAACTGGTTAAAGATAAATAAATTAAAATTAAATATTTCTAAAACAAAATTTATGGTTATTGGAAATAACGTGAATATACAGAATTATACACTCTTTAAAATATTTGGGAGTAATTTTAGATTCTAAGTTAAAATTTGAATTACATTTTGAAAATATTGTATCTAAAATTGGAAAAAAAATTAATTATTTAAAAATAATTAGTCAAAATTTAAGTTTATTTTCACGAAAAACAATTTATAACTCTATAATTTTACCTAATTTTTTATATTGTTTAACTATTTTATACACAGCAAATGGTGGGGTCTTTAATAGACTCCAAGTTTTGCAAAATAAAGCAAAGCGTATAATTTTAAACGTGGGTATATACGAAAATAAATTTAATGTTAGAAAAACTTCAGTGGTTAAACGTTAAAAATTTACAATTTCTTTTGATTTGTATTTTTTTTTTTAAATGCAACTTACTGCCTTCTCATTTAAAATATTTTATAACTCAAAATTTTGAAAATTATAATAATTACTCACCCAGGTATAATAAAGATTTTTGTCTAGGTAGGGTATCAAAACATTTGACATACCTATAAATCGGTTTTCCATAAAGGATTAAGTGAATATAATAACTTGAATATTTCAATTAAATCACAGAGCTCTTTAAAAAAATTTTAAAAATCATTAAAAATTATTTATTTAAAAAACAAAATAGTGACTGATAAAAAAATTTTTAATACTTCAAAGATGATATTGTTAAATTAATTTAAATATTTTATAAAACTTGCTAAATTGTAGCACATCGCTAAATAAATCTTGTTACTAATACATAGCAACTATATAAATAAAAAATTGATAAAATGGGAGTTTCTTTAATTACATTACTGGTTGAAATATAGTATTTAACATTATGTCAGCCTACATACAATTTTAGTAAGGTACCTATATCAATAAATTGTATCGTAACGAACAAATTCTAGAGGCTCGTACCATACGTAAGTCAAAAACTGTTAAAGCACTGCTTACATTGATAAAAAAAATTTTAGGCAATTTGAATTTTTAACTTTATGTTTGTGTTAAGTTTAGAAAGGTAACTGTATGAATGTACGACCAAATCCTAGTAAATAATAGTATAGTCTTCTTTTGGTGTTTGTGTAGGAATAAGCAAACAACTGATAAATTGGCGATGATTTGATAATGGTTAAGCGGATATGAACAAATTTGGTGTTGGTGGTAGGTTGGTTTTTGAGGGCAAGAAGGACTATTCCATAATACGTTTTAAGATACCAGAGAGCGCTAGTTACACGATATGAGATTGGAAAATTCTCGCATATATTTTTGGTCACCCACATTTCTGCCGCTTCACCTCAAATTGTGTATATAATACGTAAAAAATGGTACTACATTAATCTCGATATTTCAACTAGTTTTTGAGATATTCACTTGTAAATGCTAGATGGCACACCTTTCTTAACCAAACAAAATTTATTGGAAATTAAACATGATTTTATCATAAGAAATTAAGCATATATGACCTCTACTATCAAGTATACTACTGCTGTAGGGCCCTTTAGTTGTGGAACAGCCTGTATAGTATAACTTAAACCAATAAAATTAAAAGAGGTGGTTTTGCCCTGCTCTAAAATTGCCTTTCATTTAATTAGTATTTCGAAGTTTGTGTAATTATAATATAATATCGCAGCTCCAACACAATATCGACGTAATTGCAATTTTTTCTAAAAACGAGTCAACTACACCAAAAAATAAAACAAACTCCATTTTATTTTGTTAAAAATTGCCACAATTTTATTTTAGTACAAAATTTGACCGCTAGACGATAGTTGCGTCGTTATTCCATTATTCTTCTTTGCGCTAACTTTCTCACTCTTACTTGTATGAAAGATGTATACAGATTTTTTTAATTTATGGCATTTATTGTGAAAAACTACTTTCTAATAATGACATATAATGACATATTATATTTGTACTAACGTAAATTATTACTGCATCTTTCAAAAGTGAGTACATCGTATGACCCAATCCGGAAGAAATTAGTATCAACGGTGGAGTGGAAATTTTTTTTTATTTATCTGCAATGGCAACATCTTAACAAATAAAATATTAAATCAAATATAGGTAACTCGAAATAAATATTATCTGACCAAATTGGCGTATACTTAATGTATAAAAAATTGTAAAAAATACTCTGGAGTTTCTTGTTTTTTTAATATTATACGCCGAAAACATGTAAAAAATACCGTGTGAAGATACTAATCTATTATTCTAGATATTTTAATAAAAATATATTTTTATGCAAAGAACCCCGCACTTCTCTTATGGAAAATGGCTCTCGGTTAAATTTCCTAAATTTTTAGTATGTTGTAGAGAATCCTATTCTGATCAAAAGTGTCCATGGCCACAACAAAATCTGCCGACCAGTTTTTGAGATACAGGGTGTCTAGTTTGCTAAATATAATTTTACACATTATATTTTCGTAGTTTATAATATTAATTCGTTTTGTTTTTCTGGATTTTTGTTCACCCTGTAGTAGATATTATAGAATACTATAAAAATAGTCTAAAAGTTCTTATTATATACCAGGTGAGTGACGAAAACTATTTAATATTTTTTGTTAAATCATTGTATTTTCGGCATTAAATTAAATGTTAACAAAGTAATACTCTAGATGACATTACTTTGGAGCAAGCTATTATAATTTATATTTATATTTTTATACAGGATAACTTAAAAAAGTTAATATTTTTGTTATTAGTTTTTAAAGAAATTTTGTAGATATTTCTTTAGGTACTACTTTTCGCTTATCGTATGGTTCCAAATATATATAATCATGAAGGTTATACAGGGTGTTTCCGATGGTAAGCGATAGAGGAAAAACATAAAAATGCACGTATTGATAAATCACCCGGTATATTAAAAATGTATCGGTTAAATTTCGTTATTTTTTAATATTTTGACTTGAAGTGTCTTACTTACATGTTTACTATTGATTTCCCTTTTCCTATGACCAGTTCTGGAAATTTACAGTGTCTAACAGACCCAAAACCCAAAAAAAAAGCATATTTAGTTTAGTAGACTTTTGGGTGTGTTTGACACTGTAAATCTCCAGAACTGGTCATAGGAAAAGGAAAATCAATAGTAATCATGTAAGCAACAAATATTAAAAAATAACAAAATTTAACCGATCCATTTTTAATATACCGGGTGATTTTTAAATACAAGCATTTTATGTTATATTTCTATCGCTTATCATCGGAAACACCCTGTATAACCTTGATAATTATATATATTTGTAAGCAAACGATAAGCGACAAGTAGTACATAAAGAAATATCTACAAAATTTATTTAAAAACTAATTTTTGAGTTAACCTGTATACTAAATATAAAAAATATAAGTCATGTCAAACATGTCCACCTATATAAACTGACTTCTTATAAATTATTTGTGGAGACGACTGTGTGTTTTTTTCCCCATATCTTCACGGCTCCACTCTGAGATAATGGACTACTTTCGTAAAATTAAAAAATATAAATTCTGATAGCTTGCTCCAAACTTACTAATGTCATATACAGTATCACTTGGTTAACAATTAATTTAATACCGAAAATACAACGATTTAACAAAAAATATTAAATAATTTTCGTCACTCACCCCGTATATAATAAGAAATTTTAGACTATTTTTATAGTAGTATTCTATCCTATCTACGTCAAAGTCAACAAAAATCTAGAAAAACAAAACGAATTAATATTATAAACTACCAAAATATAATGTAGTGCAAATTTATATTTTACTACTAAGTATCTCAAAAACTGGTAGGCAGATTTTATTGTGGCGATAAATACGATCAGAATGGCATTCTCTACAACATACTAAAAATTAAGTAAATTTATTTTAGGGCCATTTTCCATAATAGAAGTGCGGGGTTCTTTAAATAGTCTCAAAATACTTACTCGAAATTTTATCATTTTTCCAATATGGCACTGCTTAAATATCTTTTAATTTTTATTACTTTTGTATTGATGTTTTCTTATAAACTGATGCCCATAAAAGAATTTCTTTGGTATATATACTTATATTTAATTTAATGTATTTTGCTAATATGAAACAAGAAAATATTTAATTGTTCGATGTGTAAGTTAAAAAACTGAAGCCTTGTGCGTACTCAAAATGCGTAAAATTGAATTAATGAAGAGAAGACAATAATAAAACGATACTAATTGATTGATTAAAATATTTAATAATTATTATTCTAACTTTGTATTTTGCTAGGATTATTTTTTTTTCAAGAACTTGAGCATTCGGCATTTAATGATCTTATCAATATGTCGTTTTTTTCCAAAACGCTGTCGAATACCCGTCGTTGGGTAACAGTTACCTACAGTTTTAAGTTAAAAAAAAATGTAATTGATGAATTAATAGAAGCTAAAAACGGTTAGAAAAGAGCCGGACTTAGATTAGCCAATATTTCTTTTTTTACTTTTACTAATTTATAAATAACAATAATAATATGGTAAAGGTCTTTATTTGTTTATACAAAAGAGCGAGGTTCAGTTCGACCGACACAAAAATGTCTGGCATCTGTTCAACTAACCATAGTGATAATAATTTTAAAAAATATTATGTGTATTGTTGTGAACAAATGATGGCAATGTTAGATAACAACGTGATCCAATTAGAACATATTTTGTTCTCTGATGAGTGCACCTTTACAGTTGACGGTTAAGCTAATCGTCAGAATTGGTGCTATTGGTATAGGGAAAATCTTCACTGGATTAGAGAAAAACATACGCAATATCCTGAAAAGGGTAATGTTTGGGCAGGTATAGTTGGAGATCATATTATCATAGGTCCCTTTTTAATTAATGGCAATTTAAATGGCGATAATTATTTAGCACTGCTCCAAAATAATGTCTTGCCAACTTTGACAAACTTATATCCTGAATCTTGATCCAGCCAACCCACAACTTCCAGAGATTATGATATGGTTTCAGCAAGATGGAGCACCGCCCCATCACCAAATCAATGTCCGGCAGTACCTTAACCGAGTATTTCCAAATCGGTGAATAGGGAGGCGTGGATCGATGGAATGGCCAGCACGATCTCCTGATCTGACGCCATTAGACTTCATTCTTATGGGGTTATGTCAAAAATATTGTATACAAAACTAAACCCCTCGACATAAATGACTTAAGGAGACGAATAACGCTTGCGATTAGATTGGTCACGCCTAAGATGTTCAGTAACATTGGAAGAAATTTCTATTTAAGATTAGGATGTTGCCAAGACGTTCGCGGTGAGCATTTTCAACATCTCCTACATTAATTTTTTTTTGCTTTCTACATTATCAAGAAATATGCAGTATTACTTATTAGTTTTTTAGTGTTGTTAATTTTTGCAATAAATCTGAAAACACTTAATATTTCCGAAACAGTTGAAGAGAGGTATAGGATATTGTACATGAAATAGGTATGTCTAAAATTTTCGAAAAAATCCAAAAATTGAATAATATATAGGTACTTGGTGTTGCATTTAAAATAAGAAAGTTGGTATTGTCCACGGTTACATGACACACCCCGTATAAAAAGTTTTTATTGAAAAAAATTTGCAACTAGAAATATCAATCGACGTGTACGAGCGTTTCAATCTATATACAGTGACCACGGAAAAGTCTGCACCATATATGGAAAACTTTTTATGCTTTTTTTTGCATTCTGTTTCTTCTATTAGTTTCTGCATGACCTAAAAGAAAACAAAAACTTAAAACTTGTGACGTGCCTTACACCTGTCAAATATCATTTAAAAGTTTTAAATTCGCGAAAGTGTAATTTTTTTCAGAGATAGGAAAAAGTTATAAGAAAATATTGCTTCTCGTAATATTTTGAGTCTACACCCAAATTTTTGTTTCAAAATTTATACAGGTAATTTTTTTTTTTAATTTTTTTGGCAATTTAACTTTTTTTTACTCATTTATGTCAGTTTTTTTACTTATTTTGAATCAGACTTACTGCATTTTAAAATTTAGTTATCGCATAAACCTATTTAGGTATAGCTAAAAAAAAATTTTAAATTTTAAAGCGCTTCTCGACTATTTGTTTTGTTTACCTAGGGCTATATACATATTTGTGTTTAATCTACATATATATATGATATTTAAATGAAAGATACTTAGTTGGAAACCTAGATGTATAATAATTTATTAGGCTAACTGCCGGATTAAATAAACCAATGTACTGAAAAATTGAACTAATAACTAAGGCTTGTGAATTTGAGAAAGGACACTTCTAAATTTAGTAAAATTTATAAAGGCGTTCTTCAAAATTACCAAAACAAAGTTTTAAACTCTTGATTGTTTGTTTGTTCCCAACACTGCTCGGTTTTTACATTGAATGTATTAATGTGTCTTGCGTTTGAATTTTGTGTACTTATTTATTTATTGTCTTTAGTTTTGTAACATTTTAATTCAATGCAGTACTGTCCATCGTCAAAGTTTATTAAGTAGGTATATAACCCACAATGCATGTAAACCAATGTTGCCCAATTTAACTATTTATACCGTGCGAGCAAAAATTATTTGCATCTAAGGACATAATTTTTATTCGTAGAGCTTAATACCTGTTGGGTGTCAGTAACTACCTGAATTAACAATCAATCAGTTATTCCGTCATCTTTGACAGTCGTTACAAGTAATATAATTCATCGCTAATTTTTCCAATTTCTTGAACAATTCACACAATGAGCTTTACGGAATAGCTCAAAACATTCATGGTTAAAGCGTATTTTCGAAACGGGGTTAGAGTAAATGGTGAGTGGCAATACAATCCGGGTTTATGCATGGACGATTTTCACGAACATTTTCCTAACGTTGCTTTTATTACTGGGGATTTTGATCATTGCCTGAAAAGAACCGTGGCTGTGTTTAGGGAAACAGGTTCCATACAACACAAAAAAGGAGCAGCAAGACCATCTGTAAGAACAGAACAACTTGTTGCAAACGTTCGTGAAATAACGCAAAGTACACCAACAAATTGTATAAGACGCCTGTCCCAAGAAGTCGGAAGATCTTATGGAACATGCAGGACTATTTTTGTAAGTATTATTTATTATTATTGTATTTATGTAATTATTTTTCTTTTTCTTTCTGTATATTCTTACTTTGTTAATTTTGTAAAAAACAAAAATAAATTTGTATTTATCTACTTATTTTATTACTCATTAGTTTGGCATATCGTGTCATAATTCGAATTTGACAAAATTTTAACCTAGATTTGGTTAGATATATCGTCCCCATATCATTGTGATTTAAACCAAGCGCTACTCTTTGATACAAATAATTTTTGCTCGCACGGTATATGTATTGGTTAAAAAGGTAAGTGACCACCACTAGTTGTTTTCAATCTTACGTATGTGTGTAGATATTGATTGATGCCATTATTTTATTTTAGTCCTTAAAAAAAGCTTTAAAATAAACCGAAAGGTTGGGACGGAGTAAAGAGTAAAAAGTGTTTTCATTAAAGTCCTCTTCACCACTAATACCCTGAAAACGATTAATATTTATTTACTAACTAAGTACTACTTACAAATCAGATAATAATATTTGAAAAACTTGACTAATTACTGTACATAATTATTAAAAGGCATACATTATTATTTTACATTTTTTTCTCTTCTTCTCATAATGAATTAATTTTTTACGCACTCTGGCTACACACAAGGCTTGTTCTTCATAATCGCATATGACTATATAAGCCAACCGCTTATAGCGTATAACATCAGTATAAGAATCATCAACTAATAATATAATAATTATAAATATACAATCTACGTGAAAAGTAATTAGTACAAGTTCTATAAAATGGGGAAATGTGTAAGTATCTAACATTTGTTTTTTATAAATACAAAATTTAAAAACTCGGCAAGCACTTTTGTCCGGCACTTGCATCGCTAATATATTCGAGTTATTCGACAATGCATATTATTAGGAATAGCTAAATTGTTTTGGACAAATAAACAAATAAGTAAAACTTTTACTGTGGAAATGATCAAATGAAATTTATTCGCTTTTTTTCCACTTGAATTGCTCTTCCTCCCTTTTTAGCCGATAGCAAACTACGATTTTAGTATTTTCTAATGGGGTGTTATACAGTGTGTGACCAGTAAAGTCCGCATCATATGGGATTTTTTTTTATTGATAGCTTTATTCGAAATTTGACTTTGGCATCAAGTTCTGCTTCGATCGAGATGAAAATTAAGTAAAAAAATAGTAGTCACATGATTCGCATTTTCTGTCAAATTTTAATTTTTTCCTAAAAATAATTCAAAAGTAGGGTTATTTCTGAAAGTATCGAAAAAAGCTATTAGAAAAAGTTTTTTTAAATGCAGTTTCTAGCCCACATGCAAAATTTCAGCTGAATAAGATAATTTTAATTTTTTACCCACCACTAAAATTTATTTTCCATTTAATGAACACTTTACAGATGACACTGTGTTCTTTTTGTCTTAATATTAAGGTGCATTATTTTCAGACACAAACTACGTTTTCAAAAATACTTATTTTATGAAGTTACCTTATACAGGATCAAAAACAAATAAACTTTGCATCACATGCGATAAATTTTAATAGTCCAATTTTTTGTAGAAAAACACTCATTTAATATATCTGAAATAAATAAAGCATTGTTAAAACTAAAAAGTTTTATGTAGGTTGCGTTGATTCTTATTTTGCAAAAGTAGTGCAATTTACAAAGTATGGGTAAAAAATCAAAATTATCTTATGCAGCTGAAATTTTGCATGTGGGTTAAAAAAACTTTTTCTAATAACTTTTTTCGATACTTTCAGAAATAACCCCACTTTCAATTATTTTTTGAAAAAAATTAAAATTTCCCTGATAATGCGAATCACGTGACTACTATTTTTTTGCTTAATTTTCTTCTCGATCAAAGCAGAACTTGACGCCAAAGTCAAATTTCGAATAAAGCTATTATTAAAAAAAAATTCCATATGATGCGGACTTTACTGGCCACACGTATATGAGTTGAATTTTCACAGATATTATTATGTTTATTTGGTGCTCTTACGCGTGACGAAGAACTTTGTTCTTTCACAAATATTCGAATTGCAATTGTCAAATCGCTCATGTTCCGCATTTTGAGCCAAGTTCTTGGTCAAGAAATTTTAAAAGTTGACCTTTGATTTATTTTTACATGTGAACAACTAAAATTTGCCTCAAGTTGCCACAATTTATTGTCAAAAAATTGGTACTTATTCTGGCCAAGTTGGGGGAAAAGGTGCTTTTAATGACTACCATCCTATCAGATTCTAAGGTTAAATAATCGTTTTTAATGTTTTATTTTTTAATTTGTTTAAAAATTATTCGTCATCGTGTTTTTAGTTCGAAAACCAAGAGAAAACGTGAATTAAATTTATCTTATCAAATCGAATATAAAAAACAGACTTTTTCTTAGGGTGGATAGAGGCCTGGTACATTTTAAAATTAGTTTCATAATATACCGGGTGTACAACAAACATTGGACGTCGGCTGTAACTTGGAAAGTACGACCTGCGGAAAAAAAATTATTAGAAAAATTACTAATAAAAATTGTTGAATAGTTATTTATGATGGGAGTGTTAAAAGTGATGTTTTATTTTGTGAGTGAAAAAGTTCACGAACAAAATAAAATTACTTTTAACACAAATATCATACAATGTTTTTTGTATAACTGCCCTATTTCGATAATAAAATAGGGGAATTTGGAATGACATTAAACTTTAAAATGCATTTTAATATTCAAATAATCACAAGGTTGTTGTGAATGACAAACGTTGCCAACGCTATGGTTACTAACAAATGCTTGTTTACAAATCGTACTGGGGATTCTAGTAATGTGTTGCGTAGCTCCCTAAAGTAGCAAGGCATTAATGTTAACAATTATTGTTCTAGTTGTACGATTAATATTAATGTTCATAAGTAATGATTGTTAAATATTAATAATAAAAATTTGAAATTCCTAAAATTATTATTATAATTTTATTTGATTTCATCATAAGAAAATGTAACACTATAGTGTTAAAAATATTTTTTTCTATTTCACGTTCATAATAAGCTCAGTACGATACGCATTTGCGTATCGTAATGAAGCTATTTCGATAGGCGTTTTTTCTTTATTTGCTAAATAGCAGCCCTCTAGCTGTTGCAGCGGAATTCAGAACGACCTCGTTTTTTATTAAATTAATAAAGAAAAATAAACATCATCACTAACTGTGATTTTGCAATACGGTCCTGATAATAATTATTATGGATAAAAAAATGTTATATTAATTAATTTTACTATACAAAGTTTTTATTTAAGTCTCTTTTTACTAAATCCTGATTCATTTGTTTCAGGGGATACTCGTCATTTTCACCATTACTATCGTCGCCGTGTTGGCCGAAGAGCGGGATCGTTACTACCGAGGTTCGTCGAAAAAAGTATACGTCGACTACGATAAACCCAATAACGAATACAGAAAAGAAGAATACGAAAACAGACGTCCCGAACACAAAGAAGATGAATACGAATATAGAAAGCAAGAACCCGACTACAAAAAAGTCAGTTATCAACTCGAGAAAAAATACGAAAAACAAGAACCAGAAATTAAAAAATTTGAGTACGAGTATAAAAAAACGGAACCCAAATTTAAAAAGACCATTTACGAATACAGCAGAGAACCCGAATACAAGAGAAACGAACCTAAGTATGAAGGAGAATATAAACAAGTCGAAACTGAATATAAAAAATATGATTCTGAATACCGAAAGCCCGAGGTAAAGGTTGTTAGGAAAGAGGAAAACAATTATGAGACGGAATATAGAAAATCTGACTCCGACCATAGACAATATGACAGCGAATACAGGAGATCTGAACCAGAATATAAACAATACGATAGTGAATATAGGAAATCTGAGCCAGAATACAAGTTGGTTAAGAAGGTCGATTACGTGAGGCCAGAAGACAAGAAGGTATATGTAAAAGTTATTAAAAAGGAAGATAATAACCACGATTCCCAATCTGACTACAAAAATTACAAGGGTTATGAGGAGCCTAAAAAGGATGTCGTAGTGAATATATGGGCTAAAAAATATAACTAAAATATTTCCAAGGAGATATAAAGTAATATGGTTAATTTACCAAAATGTTTGTATAGGTATCTGTAAAGTTTACTGCTTCTAATGATTTCTTGTGCGTGCTTACCAAATATTTTTATTTACAACCATACATGTAATGTTGACATTACTGACTTTATTGATGGTTGGGAAGTGTCACATTACCTACCTCTACTTCCCGCCCTGACTTCCCACCCTGATTCCCCGCCCTCATTTTCAGTCCACTAAAATGTGATATTTTAACTAAAATTTTATCATTTCATTCAGCGGCTCCCATTATTTCCGACGGGGTACACTCCATTGATTCTTCTTCCATTAATTTTTAAACTTTATTGTATTGATCGCAAAAGATCAGACTTGAACTGACGTTTATTGTTTTAATTTCAAACAAACGTTTCCTTGACAACCGTCGCCTAATGTGAAAATATGCCTACTTGTTAATTTATTTAATTTTTTTAAATATGTTTTCTATAATACTACGTCAAAATGTCATTTTTCTTTTAATAATATTTTTAGTTAAAAATTATAGGAAGTGGATGTAGGATGTGGTTGTAAATAAAATAGTATACAATCCTTGGTGAAAAGTTTCATTACTGTCTCCGAGATATAGTTTACCTCGACGCTTCGCGTCTCACTAAACTCTAGACAGTAATGAAACGCTTTCCACCTCGGTACGTAATATACTATTATTTTATTAATATTTTTGTGCTTTCTTGCTTTTTATAACTTGCAACTGTTTACCCTAATCTTTATAATTTTTTTACATTTATTATAATGGAATTATTTTTAATATTTTATGTATTCCTACTCTTTTTAATCTGTCGGTTATCTTGGTTTGTTCCTTTATTCTCTGGCTCCTTTGTTATTTTATAATATTATTGTCTTGCCTGGGTTATTGGCTTCTGTTCTTTGGAGATCAATTTACCAGTAACAATATTGTTATTAATGTATTAGTATTCTTTTAAGCTATACTTAGGTATTTATTAATTTTTATTTTATTTTATTACACTTATCTGTGCCAAAAATACCAAGTTCTGTCTTTTCGGTATTTTAATACATTTGTTCTTTTATTTTTAATATACTGTTAATTGATTTTATTTTTAATAAATATTGAAAATAAAAATGAATTGTTTGGTTTTATAATATAAAAAAAACTGGTCGCCATTTCGTTTTTTAATAAATATTTCGTCACTTCTTCGTTTTATCCAAGTCTTGATCAAGTACCCGTCTTTGGAGTACAATGACCTTTTAATTTGCGTTTTATTTTTATCACAAATCAAGAAAGGAACACAAAAAATATACAGGGTCCTGCACCTCACCTCCCGTCTTCTATCGCTCACTTAGTAATTAAGTTTGGATTTTCATATTTTGCAGACCTATTCTGTATCTTGGGGCGCATTTGAGGAAAATATTTTTTTTCATACAGGGTGTTCCAAAAAAATGTGACGTCATAAGGGTGTATTTTTTTTTAAATGCATGCCATATATTTTCTTACTTATTTGGGTGCCTCCTATAGTTACCTACATACCCCAAAAATTTTATTAAAATCGATTCAGTATTATAGACGAAAAAAAATAAAAACTAAAAAATATCAGTTTTGCACCACTGGTATTAAAAATTAATAAAAAATAAAAATAATGCCTCGTTAAAAAAATGATACAAAGGTACTTATTAAACAAGGTATAACAGTATCGTCAACCAAGTTTGATTATTACGAATTGTACAGGGTCTCCAAAGTTTAGTGTCAAACTTTGCAAACTTTAAAGCAATTTATTTTTCTTATTTCAAATAGGAACCCCTGTATATTTTTATGTCATTCGATGCAGAATTAGAAATCAAACATTAGAACTCTATTTGAAATAAGAAAAATAAATTGCTTTAAAGTTTGCAAAGTTTGACACTAAACTTTGGACACCCTGTACAGTTCGTAATAATCAAACTTGGTTGACGAGACTGTTATACCTTGTTTAATAAGTACCTTTGTATAATTTTCTAACGAGGCATTATTTTTATTTTTTATTAATTTTTAATACCTACTAATATTTTCCTGAAATGCGCCCCAAGATACAGGTAAGGTCTGCAAAATATGAAAACTCTAACTTAATTACTAAGTAAGCTATAGAAGACGGGAGGTGAGGTGCAGGACCCTGTATATTATACAGGGTGCTTCATTAAAAATTAAGTAAGTCTGAGACAACTAGTGATGCCGCCGAGACGAGAAATTCTCGTGTCTCGTCTCGTCTCGTCTCGTCTCGTCTCGTCTCGTCTCGTCTCGTCTCGTCTCGTCTCGTCTCGTCTCGTCTCGTCTCGTCTCGTCTCGTCTCGTCTCGTCTCGTCTCGTCTCGTCTCGTCTCGTCTCGTCTCGTCTCGTCTCGTCTCGTCTCGTCTCGTCTCGTCTCGTCTCGTCTCGTCTCGTCTCGTCTCGTCTCGTCTCGTCTCGTCTCGTCTCGTCTCGTCTCGTCTCGTCTCGTCTCGTCTCGTCTCGTCTCGTCTCGTCTCGTCTCGTCTCGTCTCGTCTCGTCTCGTCTCGTCTCGTCTCGTCTCGTCTCGTCTCGTCTCGTCTCGTCTCGTCTCGTCTCGTCTCGTCTCGACGAGACGAGAGTGAAATTTTTTTCTCGAGAGAAGTCACGAGACGAGACGAGAGAAGACCGTTTCTCGTCGAGAAATTTCTCGTTTTTTCTCGAATTTTCTCGAATTTTCTCGTTTGTTAGAACACTGAATTTTAGGTATCTCCTAATATATAGACATAAAAATAATGTGTTTAACGTTCTCACTCTCGTATTGTGAAGGCATTTACCTTAAAACAGATATTCAAAAGAACAGAGTCAAATTGTCTAGCCTCTTTCTTCTGTCTACTACGGTTAGTAGTTGACATTTTTAAATAATTAACCAAATCTGAAAGGAAGCATTTTGAAGACACAATATCGAAAAGGACCCCAGTCAAATTTCATTCACAAGGCGAAAGGCGATAGATTTTGACTAAATTTAACAATTTTGTATCAAAAATTCGAAATTCGCCAAAAACTTCTCACACAAAAATCATTAATAAAAGTGTGAATTTCATTTCATATCTCTCTTACCAGTTTTAATATTTAACATTACTTTCATAACACCCTGTATATCAACCGAAACTTTATTAGGAAATCACAGATAAAGACAACGGAGGGCCATGAAACTAGTGTTATTGAAACAATAGCATTAAGTTAATAGTCTCAATTATAACATTAGTAAATAAATTAAAAATAAAAAGTCTAATATAATAGGTAAAGTGACATTCAGTACGAATGATTCAAGTGTATGCCTTATTTTGCCTCATTTTATTAAGTTAATAGTCTCAATTATAACATTAGTAAATAAATTAAAAATAAAAAGTCTAATATAATAGGTAAAGTGACATTCAGTACGAATGATTCAAGTGTATGCCTTATTTTGCCTCATTTTATTACACAGGTCTCAGACATAAATTTGGCTATTGAAAATAATTATTAAGTGCGGTAAATGATACTTTTCCGCACGAGGTGGCAGTTGCACGAACGGCTCGAAGCAAGTCCGGGCATGCCACTAAGTGAGTGTGGAAACGAAACTTTTCGTACATGTTACTTACAATATTTTTCCCAATTGCGTAAAATTAAGCTTGTTCGTAATAAATTTTTGTATTTTTTGGGTAAAAGGAGCAAAAAATAAAGTGAATTTTTAAATTTTGATATGTCAAATACAGCATTTTCGAAAATACTTCTTTAAGTTCTTTCTCTTGCACTTTCTATTAATGTAATAAAAAAATTAAGGTTTTTCCCCGGATGACATTCTGGGCTGATCCCTTTATTTAGTCGAATATTTTCCAAACTATTGCAGTTAATTATGCCCCGAATTATGCCAAAAAATAAATAATAAAAGAAGGGTAGTTCCATTATGAAGCAATTATTATTATTGTAAATCGTTCTCTATTCTCTATTCTCTATCTTTTACCACCCCGTATATTTTGGACTGAAAATACCTTGGTGCCAAGCATATTACTAGTGATGGGATAACTCGAGTGAAAAATAACCGATCACTCGGTTTTTTCAATAACTCGAATTATTCGATTATCTTAGGAAATAATTCGAGTGACGAAATGAGTGATGAACATAATGGTTTTTGATAGTGATGGGATCACTCGAGTTAAAAAAATAACCGATCACTCATTGCGGGGCTATACAAAGTAGTTAGTTTATGGAACTGGCAACCTTTTTTTTTTTTTAAGAATTCTAAAAAAATATATGTGGTTGATTATTTAAGTGATTAAAAAAAAAATGATTTTTTTTTAAATTGACCCTCATATAGCATTTGAGTGAACAATCGATTATCGTTCGGTTTTTTAAATCACTCGAATACTCGGTAATCGATTATTGAAATAACTCGATTTTTCCCATCACTACCTATTACATTACGTGAATTATGTCTTATGGCCGCTTGCAATATTTTGTTGATCTAAGAAAAATCGTTTCTAAGTCACATGACTAACAAACCGCTTATATTAAACCCTTCTGCGAGACGACCAGATACTTTTAAATGTTTACCCCCGTTAAGATTCGTATAAAAAAATAATTTTTATGATTCCCTACTCACGAGAAAAAACGAGACGAGACGAGACAATGGCACTCTCGAGCGAGAAAAACGCGTTTCTCGTCGAGACGAGATAAAAAAAAATTCTCGCCTCACGAGACGAGACGAGAATAGGCCAATTCTCGTCTCGTCTCGTCTCGCGGCATCACTAGAGACAACATCCGGTATGACCGGTCCCGTATGGTCGCTCTTATTTCATTTAAAGAGAGCATCTCCGAAAACCCAATTATCCAAATTTTCATAATCCAAATCGTCATTACTTTACGAAATATTCTAATGGACGACCACCGAAATACAACATGTTTGCTAAGACATAGTTTGTATTGATAGCTTATTTTTTGTTATAACCCATATTAAATAAATTGCTAGTGTATCAAACCCGTTTTTGTGTTTTATCTATTCCAGATTTGCTAGAACAGTGTTTTTATTGGTAGTAATCGGTTCCATTAGCAGCACAGTCTTGTTGAATAATGAACTATTATTAATACAGCAATTTTGTTTAGAAATAAATTGTATCTTCTCAATGCGACGCATTTTGTTCCCAGTAAAGCGCTTTCTCTACAATGAAGAAAGCAGAACAGCGTCCCCAAAAACGAATTGTATCCGTTAGAACCTATAATCCACAAGACGTTGGTGGGGGTTCGTACCGATCCGCAATCGCCATGCACCGTAGTATTACTTTTATCGTATTTGTTGTGCAGATCATATCGTTGTTCGGAGTTTTCTAGCGGTCCTAACTGAATTTGAATTTTATTGATCGTATCAATATCAATTCCCGTTTCAATTAATTTATTTTTAGTTTGTATTTAAGTTTTTTTAAATTTTGCATGTCAGATAAAACAATATAAGATTCTTATTTCGCACAACCCATCATTCGTATTGGACTTTATAATTTATTGATGAATTTTATCAACCCAGTAAACCATGTTGCATAATAAATAATCATATACAATGTTAAACGACAAAAACAATATCACACTAGAAGCTATTCAAATTTTTGAGAACTACGATTTTTAGTGGTAAGTATAATATGCTTTATTAACCGTAGACAAGCAAATATTATTATGATTAATATCAAGTTTCATTACAACTGCCAGTAGGAACTAATACAGTATATAAAACTAGATTACACCCAATAGAACTTCATAATTACTGCGAGTGTGATTATTCAGAGCAATAATGCCTATAAACTATTTTATAGTAGCAATAACTCCTATTTCCTATTGGCTAAATTACCGTGATATTATCACTACATAACGATCTAGCAATTTTCGTTGTCTTACAGTTGCACGTCGCTGTCACATCTAGTATTAAACAATTTCATAAAGAGTAAAGAGTATGTGAATTCTTATAAGGAATAGAAGGTTTTTTTCTCAGTGAACAAGAAGTCATTCGCAAAAGTCTTGTCGACTAATGTGCGAAAGTTCCTTTGTCCCGTCTCCTACCTGCAACAATGCTATCTACACAAATAAAATAACTTATCACCTATACCTAATTATTTACGATAATTTACCCTAGATATTGCAAGTTTAATAAAAGACAAAAACAAAATAATTTACACATCATCATCATAGGTGTAGCAAGATATTTTGTATTTCAACAAAATCACTATTTACCTATCTATCTATCAAGTATTTAAGTATGTTTTACTAAGTTTTGTGGTCTCATTTTAAAATCTTCTTTTTAGAAGAGTTATTTTACTTCCCCTACGATTCAGTTGGTTTGGAATTTCTCTCTTTTTTAACAATATGTTTAATTATTTTTCTACATAATCTATTTTTCTACCTACTCAGTACGATATAAATGTCTTCCAACTTTTCTTCACTATTCATTTTTTATGCCAACATACCAAACCACCACTTTTTTATTTTCCATAAAAGCTCCATTAAGGTTGTATACCTTCTACCATTTTCTCTTTTGCTAACACCATCAGCAAAGCTTTTTCTGTCTCCTGATGATGAACGTTACTACGTTCGACACATGTAGGGACCCTTAACTGGATATTTTATTCTAATAAATATGTGGAAGAAGACTTTGAGTTTTTCTTTTGTTTCTATATTACATATTACTATTAGGTACATGTTTGAAGGTGGTAGACAATGCAGTGTTATCAAAAAGTAAAGAAAGCTTACCTTCTTGTCTGTATTTTGTTATTTAACACAACGTTTCGGTTAGTTAGTATCTCTAACCGTAAACTAAATTATAATTCTTAGGCTACTGTCTTAAATACTATTCATGTGCAGTGTAGCTTGATGACTCCGCCTCAGTGCTTATTGGAGGGTGAAAATTGAGCTGTTTGTTTTGGACAAGGAGAGGCTTCCAGATATTGGGGATATCTATACTTGGTTTAGTAAATATTTGGGTATTTTGATTTATAAAAGCTGCTTCTTTAAATTTTCGTTTTTTCCAGTGCTGTTCCCAGGGCCTATTTTTGATTCAAGTGGGCCCTAGGCCCACAAACCCTCTGGGGGCCCCTAAAAAAAATAGCGCCGCAGGCAAAAACTTTTTGGGAGCCACGCCCTTTCTTATTCAAAAAAACAATAAAAACATGTAGAACTGTCAAAAACTAACATTTATATTATTTTGTCATAAAATAAACATAACACAAAATAAATAATAGAACAAACACAGAACACAAATAACCAAAAAATGGTCATTAAATTAAAATATTTAAATTTTTCGTTTGCACATTTTCATTTCTGCAAATTGGTTAATAATTTCATTCGAATCTATATTTTCGAGTACTTTATTTTCCACGTTAAGAAGGGTCAAAGATGATAAATTATCTTCGTTCAAAGAGTTTCTCAGATATGATTTAACCCTTTTAAGACAACATTGCATCTTTTTGCTTTTCTCGTTCATTTTCTATCATTCTTTTCTTCTTGCGTTTATTGCTGCCGCTTAAATGTTGTCTAGGAATCATGGTACTTTTTATCTGCCGACTTAAGATGTAGAACACTAAAAAAAATTCAATTCTTAAGTTTACTATAATATTGCATACAAGTTTAATCAGAAAAAGAGCTATGAAAATATTTTTTTAAGAAAAATTATCTTACTTACCCACAAAAATAGATATCTACTAATTTTGTCAAATTAACAGTTAAAGCACTTTTGAAAAATATTAATTATTTGTAATTCAATTAGGTTTGCCCAATGCTTACAATGTTTACATAACATTAACAATTAACTGCATGAACTATTAACGAATAAAAAGAAAGACAAAAGCATGCGGCGACTCCCGCTATTCAGGGGCGAAGAATGTTGTCGGTACCGTTCAAACCTTTGACGCGTCAAGCATCAAAAGATCCTTTTGTGATGCCGAAATGCCGCCTATTGGACAGTTATCGCGGTGAATTTAAATTTCGGATCGTAATAACAATAAATGGTAGTTAAATTTTTGAAATAATTTTTAAATGGAATTTTTTTTTTCTTTTATTTTTATATATTTCAGCTAGGTCAATCTTGGGGCCCCCTGAGCCAGGGGGCCCCAGGCCCGGGCCTATAGGGCCTATTGGAAAAATAGGCCCTGGCTGTTCCGTGTCCAAAACCTTCGCTTCTGACCACTGTATATTATGTTGGTTGGTCCATACATGTTTCGCTATACCTGATCTCGAAGTTTCACCTCTATTAAAACGATTTGCCAGAAGGGATTCGATAGATGCAACTTTTTCTGTGTTTTCATTACTGGAGGGGTTATTGTTGTAATCAAGCTTCTCAGCGTATTTCTGGATTAGAAAGCCGTTTTGATGTTATAGTTTTTGATTATCTTTCCCCTTAACATAAGGTGTTGTAAGAAATGCCTGCTCCTCGTTCGTTTCTGTACTAGTTATGATATCGCGCGATCTTTAAGTTTTGAAATGGTACCTATAAGTAACAAGATATTTGGGGCAACAATTCTATTTTAAATCTTTTTGATACATATTTGAAATTTCAATATTAAGCTCTTTCGGATTGTTGATATTAAGTTCATGGCCAATATCGTTTCAACTCTTGAATTGATTGTATTTATTGAACCGAGCTTTAACTATTCAATAACAGGTACCTACCAAAGTGATACTCGTTTAAGTAAATTTTTACATGTTATGTTTGGTGAAAGCATTTAAAAAATGGGGAACTCTGTGATAGTCTCACAATGTTAACCAATAATTAAAAATAATTTAAAAAACGGAGCCGAAATCAGCAAAATTCTAAATCCATTTTCATACAACTTACGTTCATCTGATTAGCTCCATCTCATCGTTACCACTCACCGGGGGGTGCAAAAGCCATTCTACGTCACACTGGCCGCTTCAAATCACCCTTAGAACTAGAATTATCCCCTCAAATAATCACAACGCACCTTTACTGCCACATTGAAAATTTATTTGGACGATTGTGGCACAGCGTGCATCCACGAAAACACATTATTTTCTAAATTCTGAAGATCTTTTGTTAAATCTGAATTGTTGCGGAATTTGCAGTTTTTACCTTTGTAATTTTAAGAAATTTTGATGTAGGACATTGGCTTTAATTTATATGCCCATATTTTATGGTAAATTAAAGAACTAACTTAAGTTAGTATATGAAGTTTTTATGGGTTTACAGTAGATTTTAGATTTTTAGTGCATTATTTATTATTTATTATTTATTCGATAACAAATAAAATAATGTCTCTGTGGTTTATAATTTTAGATAGTTCTAACTAGGTATTTTCTAGAAAAAAAAATGAATTCCCCGACAAGACACTAGATCGTAGAGACGTTATTTTAATAACACAGGTCTTATGGGGATTAATTATTCTACTTTTTATAAACCCGCGAGAAAGATAGATCTACAATCTACGCAAAGCCTTATCCTTATTGACTTTTAGTTATCTTAACATAGCTTTAAATTTTCACCAAAGTTTTTTTCAGTCTCTTATAATAAAATAACGCGAGAAATAAATAAGTCTTTCCTGTTACACTGAATGATAATGACTTTTTCAGAAAATAAACAACTTCTTTCACAACAACGCTCCTAATGATATACGGACTTGCAAATAATCATTACGGAGTCATTGCATTTTTATTTTCTTCATTTTGTAGGTATAATATGCTTCCTTTTTTTCTTCCAATGTTGTGCTGCATCTTCAGCGTGCCGCAGCGAGAGTGGATTCTTTGTTTTAGAACTGGTAATGTATTTTTGAAGGTCACTTTTGGCCCACAGCCTCAGGTTATGTAGACTGCATTGTTGCCAGATTCTTTGATTTATACCTGAATGGAACGGAAGAGTGACATCAACGATTTGCTGAAACGATACTAATATTGTCGAAGTCAAACTATGCTTTATTGTTTGAAACTAGAAAATCTTTATCGACAAAGCTTTTAGTCAAAAAACAAACCCGAACAATCCGAACAAACCCAACAACAATAAAATATACCTAATATACACTTCCGTGCAAAAAAAAACGGGCGTCATAAAATTTGGATTAAGTACCTAAGTTGAGGGCTTAGTAACTTTTTATTTTTACTCCGATTTAAGTGATTTTTTAGAGAGCTATAGATACATTTATTAGTTTTAATATGCTTATACAAATTTCAAGAGAAATTGGTTTTTTGACATATTATACAAGGATAATCGAAAAGTTGTTTTTTGCCTAGTGTCAAAACACCGTGTGGAATAATTAAGAAGCAAAATTACTTCAAAATATCAGTTTTCATTAAGCGGCAAATATTATTTGCATTTTGATTTTTGGTTTATGTCAATACGTGAATCTGTTCTCACCCAAATGCAAAATGATCTTGATGATGTCAATAATTTCAATTTTTCCATAATTTTCTCATTGCCATTGCATTCAAATTAAAATAGACTATTAAAATGTAAGAAAACAAATGTTTTTGTAATAATCTTATACGGAAAAAGGTGCGTACCTATCAGTGGCGGCTCGTGACTAGCGAGTCAGGGGGGGGGGGGCGGCGCTGGCTTTAAATAAAAAAAATTTAATATGTCTATTGTTTTCGAAAGTACGTGTCTGTTTTTTCTAACTTTCTCGTTGTGAATTTTAATTTTATCAGCATGCACTAAGTACTTAAACAAGTTAAAATATTAGTTTGTCCTAACATCTCAAAACTTACCACATTCTGACGATGTTTTGCACTATTTTCATGTTTTTTTATTTTCTCTGAAGTCCTTTAAGTCCTGCACCCCATTTATAGTCCAATTATCATCCCCGTCAGCCGTCAAAAAGAAGACACACGAAACAAAAAAAAAATTTTGTCCTCACAACCGCATATCCAGGATTTTTATTATATATTTCTTTGTCAAACTTACGCGTAAACTGTGCCTTCCTTTTACATTTTAATTGCACTTGTACTATCTTCAATATTGGTAGTGGCCGCCCTGCATTTTTTAAATCAAGTTTTTCACTTAAGCTCAGAGAACTAAACACAAGCTTCTGTAAATCACTGACCTTCATATTACACGAAATTTTCCAACTTTATAACGTAACTAATAAATCAAATCAAAACAAATAAACAAAACATCAGCCGCACCGACAGGTCGCCTCGTCAGAGTACATAAAATACAATTATCGATTATTCTACCGTGGCATCGAGATTCGCGAACAGCTGTTGATGGGCGCGGAAAATTGGGGCTCATCCGTGGCCGCTCGTTGTGCGATGTGTAGGTGACGTCACGCCTCCGTCTTGCCAAAAAATTGGAACTACCCACTCAATTTCTGATTAAGTTGGAAAATAAGGTAGTGAATTTTGGCATTTTTAGTAATTGCAAACCTATCATATATTGAGGAGAGAAAATTGTTTTTAAAGGGCTTGTTTCTAAATTTTGTTTAAAAATGATTCGTCATCGTGTTTTTAGTTCAAAAAGGCAGAGAAAAAGTCAATTAAACAAAATCGAATAAAAAAAAAACAAACAAAACCAGCAGAATAACCAATCTTCGATGTTATTGCGTACCTAACCTCAAATCAAATATTAGATAAATCACTACTCCATACTTACTGAAAATACGAAATACCGGAAATTTTAATCCTTATTTGGGCATAAGAAAATCATACAACGGCTGTTACCAGTCATTGTTTATATTCCAATCCGAGTATCCGAATTACTAAAAGCACAAACACAACTCGCTAAACAACAAAAAAACTAGAAATCCGTAAATATTAAACACCCACAATAAACAACAAGGAATCCACAGGAAATACTTAAAACACAACAACAAAAATGGCGCCGAGCCGCTTCTGGAGTGTATTTTGAGCATGTCGCTAAAGAAGGACAGGCCGATAACAAGAGGTTTGTGCGCATGCCCAATACTGCTGGGAGGGAAGGCAACTGACCGGCGAGCCGTGCGCGCGGACGTATTTTTTCAACTATAAAACTTAACATTTCTTTGCGCAGGAGATAAGCTGTACGTATCTAAAGGTAAAGGCTATAGCTAAAAGCTAAAAAAGTAAAAAAGTAAATTTAAATTTTTGTAACTTTTTTTCAATGGCGCCAATTCAACAAATACTGATTATAAACAAATAAGTAAGGTTATTTTCACAGAACACAAACAAAAGTTATTTTCGAGAAATTTCGTCTTTTTATTTTAACTGGCTGCGACTGTCGAAAAAAGAAGTGAAATTTTTTTGTAACAAGTTCGGTAGGTGGACGAGGCGAGGTCCAATTTGTGGTTCGCAAATTGCATAAAACTACACTTTTCCAAATAAATAAAGTGTCCGACGTAATTCAGACGTCAAATTCTTTACCATAAAACAACTAACGCTTCAACCACTATACGACGTCGGCTTAGAGGACGTAATATATTAACGTTCATTTTACGCCAGTTTAAGGTCAACAACAACCCAAACTGTATAATATTAAGAAATAAGACAAAAGCAGTGTTTCAAAACATTACTAGAAATGACGTCCTTATATGTAGGGTTGTGCAACAAAATCGATTAATCGATTAATAATCGATTATTAATCGAAAAAAAACTATTTATCGATTAATCGAAAAAAAAAACTATTTTTCGTTTAAACAAAAATCAAATCAAAATCGAAAAAAAAAATATTTTTCGATTAATCGATTAATTAGTTATCGAAAAAAATAAAATTTACGATGTTTGGATTAATCGATTATTAATAAAAAAACGATTTTTCGATTATTCGAAAATATAGGTATGTTTTTGGATGATTGAAATTGCTAGTTACATTTATTGCTGTAAGTCTCTATATATTTATTAGCTGCCTATTACCCTGAAAATCGGTTTAAGAAATATTAAGTATAGCATATTATTGCTAGGGTGTGCAACAAAATCGATTAATAATCGAATATTAATCGAAAAAAAACTATTTTTCGATTAATCGATTATTTTTGATAAATCGATTAATAGAAAATAATCGATTACCTATTTCAAATAATCGAAAATCGATTATCTTTTTCGGTAATCGCACAGCCCTACTAAGAGATACAAATTTAGTTTGTAAGTCAGAAAAATGTTAATGATGTCCCAAACTGAAAAAATCCAGTGACAGCGGACGGCAAAATGGGGGTTTATTTTATATGCAACGATCTAAGTTTCAAGTGAAAAACATCACTTGTTGCAGTCTTCAACACGACTTATTCTCTGCTTAAAAGTTCGTCGGTCGTACCCCTATCGATTTTTGATCTGGCAACACTGCGTAGACGGCGTTCTTTTTCACGTCTGACGCAGCGTCTTCGTGATTCACCATCTTCCGAACCAAACCTGATCAATGGAATCTGGCTTATGCTTCTCGTGGCGTAAAAAACAAAATAAATATTCGGACACGAATGTTATTTAAATACGATACGAAAAACAGTCTGGTCCGATTTGGTACGTGTTTAATTATTGTGTTGGTATATTTTTAAAGTTTTTTGGTTAGCCTGTTGTGGTTGCTCCAAACCGTATTAGTTTGCAACGGCAAACTGTATTAACAAGAATTTAAAGTCTCCTATACAGTTTGGCCACGGATAGAGTTTGGAAGAGAAAAAACTTCTTTATTAGTAGATATAGAAGAAAAAGTCATTATTTATAAAAACATCTGCTTGTGCTGAAACTACAATTTCAAATATCACATTTGCTATTACTATACAGGGTTCGTCAAAAACAACATTTTTAGTTTTTTGGATTTCGTATAAAATAAATTTACGTAAAAACAAACAACTATTGTTGCTTTCTTACCTCGAATATATCTGATGGCCGAGTAACGATTTTCTTGTAAGATTTTTATTTATTTTCATTATTAGGTACATGTCATATTTCTTCGACTCGTTCAATCATAAATTATAAAACTTGTATTCAAACGTGGTACGTACCACCGAGGTAACGCATAGTTCAACTCGACATCTGAATTTCCAATAACAGTTCCTATAACTTGCTCTATTGGGATATTTGCAATAACTAGGTAAGTACTCTTATTTTTTCTTTCAAGAGATCCAAGAATTATTGAAATAGGTTTTATACACATGTTGGCTTCAGATATCCCCATAAATGAAAGTAGGTAGATACCTTCCAATCCATTTGTTTCGAAAGTGATGATTTGGCCAATCATCAAAAGGAATTGAAAATTAGAATTGAAAAAATAATCCAAAAAACAAAAACTGTTGTTTCTGACAAACCCTGTATAGTAATCGCAAATCAATTAGTTAAAATTGTAATTTCAACACTAGCAAAATTCATTTAATAAATCAAGGAATCGAAAAAAAAAAGATCCAAAAAACTAAAAATGTTATTTTTTATGCACCTTGTATAGTAATCGCAAATCTGATATTCGAAATTGCAGTTTCAGCACAAGCAGACGTTTTTATAAAGAATTACTTTTTCTTTTATACCTACTAATAAAAAAGTTTTTCCTCTTCCAAACTCTATCCGTGGGCACACTGTATAAAGAGGAAATAGCTGCAATTATATCTCATTCTTTACAGTGGCGTACCCTGGGTTTGGAAGCGGGGGGAGCGAAGTATTTTTGGGGCGCCGGCATTTACAGACTTTGTGATTTTTTTGGTTTTCTGTGCTTTGTTAAGTATTTAAGTAGTAAAGCGGCGCCAGGCCAAGAGGGGCGGGGGAGGGGAGGGGGCGAATGCCCCTTGTGGCTACGCCATTGATTTTTTACAACTTGACTCCGTGTCTCTACTAGCATACATATTATTTATGAAAACCGCCAAAATAGCTTTAATTTCGGAACGAAACTACCTTTTAAAGTAGTTTAAAAACAGTGACGGCTCGTGACTAGTGAGTTAGGGGGACGCTGGCTTTAAATAAAAAAAAATTAAAATGTCTATTATTTTCGAAAGTACGTGTCTGTTTTTTCTAACTCTCTCGTTGTGAATTTTAATTTCATTAGCATAAGCACTACTTAAACAAGTTAAAATATTAGATTGTCCTAACATCTCAAAACTTACCACATTTACATTATAACGATTTTTTGCACTATTTTCATGTTTTCTATTTTCTCTGAAAGATGTTGTAAGTCCTGGACTCCATTTTTAGTCCAATTATCATCCCCGCCAAAAAGAAGACAAACGAAACAAAAAAAATAATTTTTGTCCTCACAACCGCATATCCAGAATATTTTATTATATATTTCTTTGTCAAACTTACGCGTAAACTGTGCCTTACTTTCACATTTTGATTGCACTTGTACAATGTTCAATATTGGTTGTGGCCGCCCTGCATTTTTTAAATTAAGTTTTTCACTTAAGCTCAGAGAACTAAACACAACCTTCTGTAAATCACTGACCTTCATATTAGAGGATATTTTCCAACTTTATAACAACTAATAAATAACTCAAAACAAATAAACAAAACGTCAGCGAGTCAGCGGCATCGACAGACGACGTCGCATCGCGAATCGCGATTCGCGAACAGTGACACAGTGGGCGCGGAAAATTGGAGCTCTCCGTGGCCGCTCGTTGTGCGATGTGTAGGTGACGTCAGGCCTCCGTTGTCATGACAACCCATCGAGAAGGCGCGTTGAATCGGGACGGATAATCGGTCGCCCGCCGCCGCCCGCGCTTAGTACAACCTTGAGAGCGCGCAACTCGCTTGTCTATAAGTATAGCCTGCCCGTTAGAATAGGGCTACGTTTGGTTTGAATTATTTTAATTGATTGCTTTAATTGCTTACATACATTGCTTTATTGGTTTTTTAAGTAAAGTATTTTTGGATTCTGTTTGAAATAATTGCAGCGGCGCCTCAGAGCCCTTAATTAACCAGCCGCCACTGTTTAAAAATCAATTGGTTTGATTTTTGGTTGATGGGTTATTGGGTTTTTCTTTCACGTGTATAGAGAAGGGCAATATTTCATATTATTTATACTAGTGTTGGGAAAAATCGACTTATTTTAATAATCGACTACCGAGAATTCGAGTGATTTAAAAAACCGAATGATAATCGATTTTTTTTCACTCAAATTCTAATATTAATTATTAATATTGGCGATTCATCGTTCATGTCGATATACAGCATTTGTATTGGGAATAACTGACTCGGTGTTGTTAATCGATTGATTTTTTGCGGATTATTAAATGTGGCGGAGATATTTGTGGATTTTTTGGCATGGTTCCCAGATCTTACAATTTAATTTAACAACTTGACTACTTGACCTTGAGATGTCACGATATTGCATAACTCATGATATTTATGAATACTGAATACTCACCTCACCACTAAACATTTAGTTTTCAGTAGACGCCGACGATTTAAATCTAAATAAAATAATAAATCCTATTATCCTACGCAGGCAACCCGTAATGCAGTATTTACATCTAAATAATAAATCATATTTATCTTACACAGGTAACCCGTAATGCAGTATTTAATTTGAATTATATCGCCAATAATAACCGAAACCACTCGGTGTAGCCGCTCGCTAGGAGTTGGCTCTGGCCGCAGTGAGTGATTGACAGGCGGGCAGCAACTTTATAGACGCGTTAGAAAATAAGAACCATATGTTCGTCACTCATTTCGTCACTCGAATTATTTCCGAAGATAATAGAATAATTCAAGTGATTGAAAAAACCGAATGATAGGTTATTTTTCACTCGATGATCCCATCCCTAATTTATACACACACAAGAAGGGACTTTACTTGCAGTAAGTTTCCTGCATGGTTACTAATTGTCTTTTCGTTTGTAAAGTTTCATTTGTAAACTTACTGCAAGTCCAGTTAATAGTATTTTAAATTTGCAGGAGAGTTACCAATGTTAAGTGTACATGAACAATGAACATGTTCCGAATATTTTAAAATTGAGTCATACTAGTAGGTAGGTACTACGATCTATGACAGATCCAAAATTCCTTAATATTCTATCTACATGAGGTGTGAGACAGAATACTTATTAATTTATATTTTCATGGAAGAGCCAAAATAACAGCAAGTCAGTTATTTCTTGTTAGAGCTGTCAATCATTATCAAAAACCATATTAATACGTTTAAGATCACTTCCTCTATTCTACATTACACCAGTTTCTGTATCCGAATGGTGGGAAATAAAAACGTGACGAAACAATCATACATCTGAAAGGTCGATTCGCTTACGTTAGCAAAAAACCGAAAACAATTCTGCGTAGATAGGCCTAATAATAAAAAAGGATAAAGGAAAGATGGAAAGGATAAGGGATAAGGGAATGCAGTTGTTTCTATTTCGCTTTAGCAAACAAGACGGTTGTCAACATCTGCCCCAGGCGTGACTTGCAATATCTCAAGTTGATGGCAGAATCTGCCACACAGGAAGAATGATTGGAGACTTTTTTTTTAGGTAAAGAGGAAAGGGTTGTTATGATTATGTATGACCGAAAAATAAATGAAAGGTGATGTTTTCTATTAGACTTTTATGACAAAGCTTTGTATGTTATATTATGTGTTATGTTTAGTTTTATTTAGGTAGGTGCTAGTAAAATAAAGTTTTTTTTTTACATTTATACTTTATGAAAAGCAACTTATACAGAATGCTACAAATTCATGGGGATCTTGAAAACGGTATGGATATGGCTAAATTAAAACATTACATTAAAATTGCATATTTTGGTGACAAAAAATTTAAATATACGTATGAGGTATGCTCAACAATTTGGGAGTACATTCGTTAAAAATAAAGTAACACCTTCATATAAAATTGTGTAAAATTAATAAAAGCTAAATTTGGTTTGCACATATTTCATTTTCTGTTTTTCGAACCTTTTTTCACATAAAACTGTAGGTAATTGTATTTGCCGAATTTTGGATAAAAGGAAGAAGTAACGAAATATTGGTCAAAAAATGAAATGGCGTATGCGCCAATAGTGTTTGCTTTTAACTGAGCTTCGCAATAAACCAAAAAAATCAATATTTAGGCTGCATCCCTATAGTTGAATTCACATAAACTTTTAACGCCGTGACATTTGAGTTCTGTCATACTTGTCAAATACTGCAGCAACTCATAAAATATAAATTTCTAATGGCTAAATTTAATTAGTATAATTGTACTGCACACAAAGTATGTCTATCTTGTATTATTTCATACGATTTAAAAGAGATAGAAATAAAAAAAATTGGCCGAACAATTCCAGAAAAGAAAAAGAAAAAACACTGACCAATCTCAGCTGTATAAGAAAGTTGGTGAAATCTAAAGTAACTAGACAATGACAAGTCTTGACATTTGGCATTAAAACTTTATGTGAATTTAACTATATGTAGTTTTACACCAGGCCCAATCGGAAACTGATTTTGATCAGCGGCTCGACTATTGCTATTGGCTAAGAGAAAGAGAAAGAGAGAGGTATAATGAAAATCATCATCAAACATTGAAAACATTCAAAATATACGGCAAGCCTATAGTTTTGATTAGGTAAAAAGTAATTTAGAGAATCAAGGAGAAACTTTTGTCAACACCTATCAAAATTAAATCTGCCGATTTTGTTTCACGGCTATCTAGGTTTATTTTTTAAAACATCATATTATTCCTAAATTAGAAGTTTTCCATGATTATGTCATTAATTCTATAGTAGTTTTTGGGCCATTGGAATAATGAGTAACAAACCTACACATAAAAGAATCATAAAGTTTAAAAATATTTTTTTGTCGTGGCCACGAAGCTATAAAAACAATAATTTCTTCGATAAAAGTGGTAAAAAATATTGTTTGGGCAATAACTCTAGTTAAGTTTAAAAAACAGAAAAAACTATTTTTAAAAACAATTTTATTTTACTTTGGAAAATACAGCGTCTGACTTTAACGAGCTCAAGTCAAAGAATACTTTATTTAAAAAATTACATTAACATTATTGTAAAAAGTAGCATCATCAAGAGATAAGGCTTCTCGGAAAGGTTGGCCTGGGAATCGTCTAGTTCATCGTTTTCTCAGTATGTAACTCCTCCCTCCTTAAGCTGAGAAGATACCGGAGGTATTCTGCGAGGTATTGGTATTTTCGGTTCTGGCATCGATTTCTTGCAATTTGGTATTGATTTTGGTCCTTGTACAAAATTTGGAAAATGGTCGAAGTTGGTTTCTATACTTCCATAGTAGGTACATTGTCAACAGGATGGCTAGACTTCCTATTAAGTAGGACATAATGTTCGATAATTGTTCTTTTTCTTCGATTGGGATGATTGGCGATAATTGGTTGGCCATATCTTTCAATCGATAGATATCTTCAAAGTTCAGTTTCGTTAAATTTGGTGTTTTGAAGGTGGTTGATAGGATGGAATTTCCTATTTCGACATCGGGTAAGATTAGCGGTTTTCCTTGTTTAATTCTTACGTCGTTGACAAATTTCTTCGCTCCGATTTGAATTTGGCAATTTTTCGGAATTTTCACTAGCGTCGGCATTTTAATTTGGAGATATTGGTCGGTAGTGCATTTCGAAAAAAGTCTTTCTGTTGTACTGGGAAGGATGAGTATTTCTTCCTGTGTAACTTGTTCAGTTATTATTTCCTGTATTTTGATTTCAAGAACAGGGCAGTTTTCTAGCGGAGAGCCTTTCAGTAGTTGAAGGGTGCAATGGTCTTGGGGGTGGAGATTTTCAGTGCAGTAGTATTCTTCTTCCAGTTGGGGCAACTAGTTTCTTCAAATTGGACCTTTTCTTCTGCTTGTGCCAAGTAAGGGTATTTTGGAACGAATATTTTATGGTGTTGGGTAATAGGATAAGGGTGGTAGAAGGTAAACCTTTCTGGTCTAACCAAAGGGACATGAATCGCAAATATCACTTTAGCTTTTGAAAAAGTAACCTGAGTTCCTAAAAATTGGTAATACGACAATATATTCTTAAAATTTGGTATTGCTTCTTTATTATAGATTGTTCTTAGATAATCTAGCATTTGTAATAATTATGGCGTTATGTAGTGCGTTTAATTTGGCAAACATAATAGCATCCTCTAGGTTGTCAATAAAGGTGATTAAATTTTGACAGTCTAAATTTATTCGATAAATTAATCCTTGAAAGCTTATAATAATCATTTAGATCATAAATTGTTCGTTCTATGACATCTTTAAATACTCTTAAACCATATTGTAATTGTTTTTGATTTGCACTAAGAATCGATATTGTTCTATCATAGTTATTATTGATGATATGAATAAACCTCTCTTGTTCTTTACGTGTGGGTAGAGATTCTCTGGTATATTTTGTGTAGGTGTAGGTATTCCGTTCTAAGAATTGCGCTTTCTGATAACCCGTGATAAGAAATTGGATTTGTCGCGTTTTCGTGTTTTTGTGTTTTAAGTGGTTTCTAATTGTAAAGAAATATTTTTTTATATTTACAAGTTGTACTAAAATAGATTCTAAGTCTACGTAATTCAAAAATGTATGTTTGTTATATATAAGTTTTGAGTTTCCTAAGTCGGGAGAATAAAATTTTTAAGGGTTGTCAGGTGTATGCCATTGGGGTTGCAGTATATTTGAATTACTTGGAGTGTCCTGGTTAAAATCAGGATTGTCATTTTCATTGTTTACCTGAAAATTCGATAGTCGTTTAATTCGGGGTTTTCTAGCGCTGTTTTTATGGTACGCGACTTTTTGTGTAAGTCATTTTTTATTGGCTTGACTTTTAATCGCAATTTTTTTAAATTTGGGCTGGTCTTTGCCTCTGGCTTTGGTTTGATATAGGCTTCGGTTATTTTCGCGAAGTTTGGTGGGTCGGATCGGGTTTCATTTCTTTTAGCAATTATATTTTCTTTTTAGTTTGTGCGTTCTTTTGTTGAATCATGCGATAAAGTGTCGCATTTTCCTTGTGTTGTTGGACGTAATTTGATACTATTACATGGTTATAGATATCGAACGGGTTTGGACTGTTAATGTAGCTTTTTAATATTTCAAATGGGGTATATTTGGTTACACTATGCATTGAGTTATTGTATGCAATTATTACGCGTTTCATAAGTTGCGTGGGTGTAAAATTTTTATTTTCCTCTTTTAGACATCGGTAGTGTTCGATTAATGTTGAATGAAATCGTTCAACTGGGGAGTTCGAATTACTATTTTTTTTTTTGGGGTTGTGAAGTGGAGCTCGATTTTGTAAAATTTGCAAAAATCTTCTACTTCTTTATTTTTGAATTCTGTACCACAATCGGTTGTAATTTTAAGAGGTAAACCGTGGTGCGTATTAAAATTTAGTAGGTTTTCTAGTATTTCTGGTCCTGTTAAACTATTTATGTGATAGGCTTGTCCGTATAGAGAAAATGTATCTATTACCGTTAAAAAGGTTTCGTTCAATATTTTGAATGTGTCCATGTGGACTAACTCGAGGGGTTTAAGCTTTTCGGGGTTAGGTTAAATTTAATTACTGGGGAATTTCTATCGTACTTGTTGGTTAGACATGTTTCGCAGTTGTTTATGTAATTTTTGATGTCTTCTGACATTTTTGGCCAATAATATTTTTGCGAAAAGGCTAATTTGGTTTCGTTAATGCCTCTATGACACGTTTTAGTTGTGTGATACATCTCGAGTTTTTCTTTTTGGTCTTTAAGTGTTTCGACGTCTTCCAAAAATTTTGAACATTGAATTAGTTTGTAAGAAGAATTTCGAAAAAAGTTTTGAACTGTAGTAATGAATATTTTGGCTATTCCTGGGTCCCAAATATATATAGCAAACGTTTGTTTGGGATTAACAAATTTCTTTAAAATTTTTATTATATGTTCGCGTGGGTCTCGTTTTGATATTGTGACGTATAGGCGTGTGTTTTCAAAAATTTTATTTAATTTACATTGTATTTTGCCTATATCACCAGCATTGATAACGATTTGATTTTTATAAGCATTTAAATAACGTTCGGATATAGGTATATTTATTATCGGGTGTTCTAGTGGCGTATGCACCGTTTCGTTATCGTCTTCTTTGTTTTTTTCAGGGGGTCGAATTTGCAAGTCGGATATTATATTGATTTTTGGTGTGTTCGTATCTGTTTGTCTTTCGTCGTATGTCTCAAAAATTTCATTTATACTCGATTCGTCTAATTGCGGGATATCACCTTGGTATTGTAGGTATTCGCTTATCATGTTGTCTATGTTACCACTGTCTGTCGACATTATCTCTAAGGCGTTAAGGTCATTGTCTGTGGGATATCTAGACAAGGCGTATGCGTTTTTTGCATGGTTTGATATTTGTGGTAGAAAGAGTGTGTCGATTTTACTGGGTTTTGTCAAACTGTCTTTTTCTAGTACGTTGACAGGAACATTTTTTACTATTTTTTCATTTGGATTTACCGAAAATGAAAAACATGAGTCGTGTGTTTGGCGATAAAGAAATGGTATATTAAGTTTGGGTCCAATCAGTCTCTTATTACATAGGTCAATATTGAGTTGCATATTAATTAGGTCAGTTAGGCCTAATATTCCGTCGAAGTAGTCGTCGAAGTCGAAAAGAATGAAATTTATTTTATAATTTGTACCGAATTCTGCGAAAGCCGGTATTGATGCCTCGAATTGTGTTGATTGACTTCCTAAGGCCGTTTTTATCGTATTGTTAGAGTGATAGATACAATTGGCATAAAATTGTTCCGCAACCGATGGCTTTAAAATAGACCGTAGGCTACCGGTGTCGATTAAAAGCTTTAAGTTTGGTTTTTTGATTTTAACATATGGGAGTGAGCCGTTACAGAATATACTATTGATTTCGGTCATATATGTTCTTTTGTTGGCCCCGTTTCGTGAAAATTTTGGTAATGCAATTCGTTATTTTTCTTTGAAATTTCATTTTGGACAGATGGTCGTTCGTGTGTAATAGTTTGTTCATTTTCGTAAATGGGGTATTGGTTGTACCCTGTATATGGGGTGTCGTCGTAACTTTGGTCAGGTATAGTTTGTTCAGGGGTGGTTTGATAGTCTTGGTAGTTAGCAGCATAACTACCATACATGTCGAGATTGTTATCGTATGTATTTTCACCCTGTATATAGTCATTTCCTTCTTCACTAAAATAAAGTTCTTGAAAGGTAAAGGTTGGTTTTTGATTTGGGTATTGATTTCTAAAATAATTCTGTTGATTATTGTATGAATTTTGGCGATTTGTATTTACCGTGGGATTTCTAGAGGTTGTTGACATTGGTTCTGGGCGAGGCAAATTTTTGGGTGAAATTTGGTTAGGTCGAAAAACATTTTGTGGTTTCCCAAAAACTTGGCTATTCGTGGGGTAATTTCGCGGGGGTAAATACCGGGGTTGTATATTTATGGGTTGACTCGGGAAATAAGGTCTCTGAAAATGGTTTTGCGCATTCATATTCGGTGTGTTAATCGGTAATGCGGGGAAATTATTATACATTTGATTTTGATTCTGAAAATTTTGAAACTGTCTTGGTTTTTGTATGGGCCAATTGTTAGTTTTTTGCATTTTTTGCATTTCGCCGAAACTATCATATAGTTTTTCAAAATTTTCAAATTCACTTACATAAGCCATAGCATCTTCAAGGGTTGCTGGTTTTTTTATGTGCATGTTATTTTTTAATATGCCGGTGCACCCTGCAATAAATGTATTTAAAGCTGTGCTTTCATGATATTTAATATGACACAATTTTTCGGGTTCACCTAACTGGTTATTATTGCTTATTCTTTGAATAACGTTACTACGTAGTAGTTGTAGTCTATTGCCAAAATTTAGAATATGTTCTCCCTTAAGGGGTTTAGTACGGGTTAGTTCCTGAACTAAGCAATCTAAATCTCTCCTATCAGAAAAAGCCTGGGTTAACGCTGCGCGTAACTTTTCCCAGTCATCTAATTCCATTCGATTTGCAATCATGTTTTCCGCTCTACCTGTCAGTTTTTCATTTATGCACTCAAGTACATGAGCATTTAAATCGTCATCGTTAAACGGTTTATATTTGGCGACTAGGTCGTCGCATCTTTTTAAAAACTTATTTAAATGATTACTATTGCCATCAAAGGGTTTTATATTTTCGATTTTTGATTTAAAAAGGTCCCAATTTACAGCTAGTGGGCCTTGTGCCGTTTGTACCGCGGGTGTCACTTGTGACTTACTCATTTTGTTTAGAATAATGTATTTCAAAAGCTAGATTGAATAAACAATATATAATTCTATTTTGCCAGTAATAGGCCTACAAAAATAATGTGTTTGCTGCTTAAAATTACCTTTTGTCTTCAATAGACTGCCTAAATCTACTTTTGTCTCCAATAGACTGCTTAAAATTATTTTTGTCTTCAATAGACTGCCTAAAATTATTTTGTCTCCAATAGACTGCCTAAAATTATTTTTGTCTCCAATAGACTGCCTAAAAGCTAAGTGATATGCGCGATGCACAGAACTATGATTATCCCTAAAATACCTTAAACAGAGGATAAAAGGGGCGAAAAGGAAATTGGCACTTACGTAGTGTTTTCCTCTCCCGATTCTTGATTGGCTGTGGTTGCTTGGTTGTCTGCTTGGTGGCTGACTGTCTGACGTGGCTTCTCCGGGGTGGTTCTTTTGGATAGCACTTAAGGGTTGAAACCGCAATCGACGCGTACGATCGATATCCGTTCGATTAAACGCGTTGACGCACTATCCTACCGACTGCGCCAGTTAAGTTTAAAAAACAGAAAAAACTATTTTTAAAAACAATTTTATTTTACTTTGGAAAATACAGCGTCTGACTTTAACGAGCTCAAGTCAAAGAATACTTTATTTAAAAAATTACATTAACATTATTGTAAAAAGTAGCATCATCAAGAGATAAGGCTTCTCGGAAAGGTTGGCCTGGGAATCGTCTAGTTCATCGTTTTCTCAGTATGTAACTCTCTGAAACAAACAAAGATATCGAACTACAGTCTTCACATTTTTTCTTGCAAATTTAATCTACTTTCCGATTATGATATTATATATATACCGTATGATTTGAATTTTCGGGATAAAATCGAAAAAACTGTTATTATTACAAATTGCGCCCTCTAGAAATTTTATTAGAAACTATCGTGTATCGTTTGATACGGCAATTAAAAGTACTTACCTTTCTCTTTCAAACAAGCTTAAATTTAGTAAAATCGGATAAGTCATTAAGAAGTTATAGCAATTTTAATGATTATAATTTATCCAAACTCAGTTTGAGGACATTCCAATCATTCCATGCGGCGGTAAACAGTCTCAAAGAGACCGACCTCACAACCAGGGTTGTCAGATCTTTCTTCTTCAATTCTTTAAGTTTTTTTATTAAAGATGTTTCATTTATATCAGTATTCAATTGTTAGTCAGTAACTTTCTTTGAAAGCTAGTTTGCAAATATACTTTGAACCGAGGAGTTTTGGGTGTGACAGAAAAAACTAACAAGCCATTCATTGTTATAATAATACATTCTTTAGTCCTTAAGAAACAATATAACTGAAATCAAGACAAAAAGTGTTTTCAGTGTTTAAAAACAACTAATTAACAAACCCTTGTTTCTCGTATACTTATACATAATAATATTATGTATATATATTATATTAACAAACCAGAAAATTTGGTAGAACTGGCAACCGTTCACAATTTATGCACGTTGTCAGGGGCGATAAGCGCCAGTTGAAGCGGCTGGTATAAGCTGAAGCGGTCTGCAGCCCGTTCAACGATCGCTTCTGTCAGACAGAGATAGGCCAGTGGCCGCCGATGGCGTTGAAGAGACGAAGATAAAATATACGTGATTTGGAACTTATGGACGGGCCAGGGAATGGTCCCAGAATGGAGTTCTGGTAAACAAATTAAAGCATTTTCTGAGCAGTGTCGTGCTGTGTCAGGTTTATTTTTCTGGTTTTAGTTTTGTGTATAGAATCTTTGAGTTACCTTATATTTATTATTTTAATATAATATTATTATATATACAGTGGGTTTATAAAGTGTAGTATGTACAAACACCTAATGTTAAACAAACTTATAAGTGTGTATACGCATTTTAATTATTTGTATGGGACACCTATGGTTAGGAGTTTCATACTGTTTTATGTCATTAAATTGACCTAAGAAACACTATACACTTTTAATAGCTTCCCCCATTCTTATCAAGGTCGGTACGCCAATGAGCCTTAATCCAAAATGATGCAGAATTATCTCTTCTGTTTAATAAGGTAACCAGAGGTATACCATAATAACGGAATTTTCGGAGAAATTTAGAATTTTAAAAATTAATTTTTAATTGTGACCCCTTGTGGCGAAATGCGGAACTTAAAAATAATTTCCAGAATTTTCTTATGACCACTTTAATCACAAAATTGTTTTCCCCAAGTTTCAATGCTTAGTAGTTTCCGAGATATAGCCGGTGGCCACCCTTAATAAAACACCCTGCATATAATTTTTGATAATTTCTTTATTTCATGGCTTTTGGGGGGAAGGGGGGAAGATCACATTTTAGTTTTAAAGTTTTGGAAAGGGTAAATAACGATAGGGAATTATTACGCAACGTAATTATTACGCAATGTTTGTTTTACCGACAAATGCATCTGCACACTCAACAATAAATCAAATATTCCAAATTGTAGATACTGGAGCAAGGCCGTAGCCAGGGGGGATCAAGGGGGATTGATCCCCCCCCCCCCCGAAATAAAAAAAAGATATTTATTTTAGACTTTTAATAAGTATTAATGAGACTGCAGGTAATATACAGTGCGCCCGTCTCACTTTGTTGTTACACAACATAGTAGTTAATCTTATTTACGGGCTACAATGGCTGCAGATCGCCTTAATGGTCTGGCTTTCCTATATGCCCACCGTGATATAAACGTAGATGTAAACAAAATCATAAATATTTTCTCTTCTAAGAACAGGAAACTTGATTTTGTAATTTAGTACAAAGGAAGTAGGTACTTCAGATATTTTTTTTGTTCTTATTGTTTATTTTTCGTTTTCATTTTTGTTTTTGATCTTATTATTACATAATATAATTTATTATAATAATTATTATACGTAGATATAATTATGACTTAATATAAGAGACATGTTAATTAGTAAAATAAATAGTTTATTGTTTATTTTGTCGACCGACCTATCAAATTTCGAATTTCTTTTAAATTAAAAGAGTGTTTTAAAGTCTGGCATATTGCCGCAGATTAAGGTGGGAGTAACAACATGCTTGCCAACCTAAAACCTATTTCGCGTAGATTTATTTATTTTTTCTAACTTTTACACAAAATTTAAATAAAATCAATATCGTCTTGATATTCTATAGGTAATAATTAACATTTTAAATAAATATCAAGGAATTTCATAAGTTATTTAAGGATAATTGCATATCGAAAAATATCGGTTAAGATTTTTTTTAACATGATTATGTCATTCTTCTTTCACTATACAATTCTACCAAAATAAGCAATGAAATAAATTGATATTTTTGTAATATATCAGATATTACCTAAATAATGTGCAGACGATATTGATTTTATTTAAATCTTAATCAATAAAATAAAAAACAAGGCGAAATAGGTTATAGGTTGGCAGTAAATTGAATGACGTTGATAATTCCACCTTAAGCTTACGGTTTACCCAAAAAAGCGCCTTCAGCGCAGTTCCCTTTCACATCCCCCCCCCCCTAGAACAAATCCTAAATCCGCCACTGGAACAAACCCCCCCCCCCGAAATTATTTTCTGGCTACGGCCTTGTACTGGAGTACAGAAAATAAACACACATTTATACAAACAAGTAAAGGTAATAAATCTTTGGGCGGAAATATTTGGACATCGGATTATCGGACCTTTTGTTTGGAACACAATGAAGAAAAACGCATGCTCCTGAAAGTGTAGATAATTGGTTTAAAGTAGACAAATTGACAAGTCGCAGAAACTAGGACTGAAGTCTAGTCGCCGGCATCTACCTGAATAATATCTCGCGTCTAGTCTCCTGTTCTTGTCTACTTAAGATATCGAAACAAAGTTAGAGATATAATCGGTCGCAATAGTGGAAAATAAAATAATTGCGTGGATAATGGGATGGACGATCTAATCTGATTAAAATTGGTTTATTCGCATCAACGATTAACGTGGTATAGGTATTGGTAAATGTTATTTGTGATAAAAAAATACTAACCAGGACAACCTAAACCACTATAATATGAAGAAGCCCGATACCGTGAATATAGCTGAGTTGCCAGATTTAACAAAATCGCTGGTTTTATTAAGATTTCTTTAAATACACTATTAGGTTTATCGATTCGTGAATTTACTATTCACGATTGGTATTATTTTATATGTGAAAAAATATAAACAGGGTATATATGTTACGGACGGAGGAATATATTATATTATGTACCTTAGTGAAATAAATAAATGTAAATAAAATATTTACATTTAATATTATACTATTGATATCTGAATAATGATGTATATTTTTTGCCGCATTCTGTCGGCAGCTCACGGAATTTGTATGAAAACTTTAAAACTCCATGTCAAGGCACAAAATTTTTTTAAAAAAAGTAAAAATTTCGAAATAGAGGTACCTACATACTTACAATTTCCTTCCGCCAAATTTATTAGGCAACGAAATTCGCAAGTTTGCCTAAATTTAATCATTTTTTGCCTAGGTTAGGTTAGATTAGAGTGGCAGACCTCTGGCATTGTCCGGACAGTCACACGTAGTCCTATAAGGACCATTGTGGTACCACACATATTCCGCGGAATGTATCCGCTTCAGCTTCCTGATGGTTAACGCGATGTAGAGCGTAGAAAAATCTTGACAGCTTATTTAAACCAGTCACTGCTGTTAATAAACTTAGTGAGTCGACCCATCAGTTGCAGGCTGCTCAGTTCTTCCAGATTATTTGTATATATCTTATCAATTTTGAGATCCCCATGTATATGTGCACGAACATGCATTTGTAGCACCTTGTATATGTCGTAGGCTGATAGTGAAATCCGTCATTTCATGAAAAGCCTAGTCACTTCATGAAGCGTCGGCAGATTGTGTAAAAACATGAAACTACACGATCTGCCGTGTCACTTCATGAAGAGACCTTGACGTTTCGGCGTATTATGTATAACACAATCTGCCTAATTTTAAATATCGTCACTTCATGTAGTACCTAACGATGTCATGTCAGTCGGCAGATTGTGTAATTCCGCTTAAAAGGTATATTGGCAACGGTTTGTTCGTTGTTCCCCAGAGCATTTTTTTTTTAATTAAACTTTTTCAACTAATATTATTTTATAAAAATAAAAAAAATGCTCTGACAAACCCGAACAAACCAGTTGCCAATATACCTTTTAGACGGAATTACACAATATGCCTTGTTTTTGTGACATTTCATGATGTGACGATATTTAAAATTAGGCAGATTGTGTTATACATAATACGCCGAAACGTCAAGGTCTCTTCATGAAGTGACGCGGCAGATCGTGTAATTTCATGTTTTTACACAATCTGCCGACGCTTTATGAAGTGACTAGGCTTTTCATGAAATGACGGATTTCACTATCAGCCTACGACATATATACAATTTTTCTTACAATTTTTTGAAAATTTATATATATAAGATAAGAAAGTACCTGAGGTTTAAAATACTTGAATTTTATCACCAACCCTCTTTTTTCCGTTAAAATCAAACCGCAAAGTCAAGGAACCCCGTTATTTTGGTTAAATGACAATAAAAGATTTCTTTTGTGATTGGCGTAGAAAACCGATGTGAACGTATTTTTATGGTGTCTGTTCAACCCATTTTTTATATAAAGGGTGAGTACTCATTTATGAAACTGTAACAGAATTTTGAATGGATTGGCCCAGTGCAGTGTCGTGGTCGTGGATAACATTATCAAATATACAAGATTAAAGGTTACTTAAGAAATTGAAACTTTATCTTGTTTAGGTTTTCTATGTTGTTCATTTTAGAAAGAGAGTGTATCTAAGTTTTGAAAGTTTTAATAAGCCAAACTCATTTTCATGCATTCTATTGTGTCAACGAAATCACTAACAGGACTGTACAGGGCGACACGATTATTTTAAAATATTAAATTATATTAATAAAAAAAATTAGTATCTAATTTTGGAAGGGCTGTTCATGGAGGCATTGACAAATAGTATGCAGGGTTTTTTTTAATAAATGCACAGAAACTTTTAAAAAAGCAGTTTTTTGAAACCACTAAAATTGCCACAATTTACCTTAAAATTCTTGAAAGTACCTGCATTTTCAGAACTGAAGTAAAAACAACAATTTTTACTGGCAACACGATATTTTCCAGTCTATCTAGAGTCATATCTCCTAAGAATTCTGAAGAATATGTTTTTATTTAAGGAAAGGGGTCGTATTTGCACAAAACACGAAAGTAAACAAAACTATGATCGGCTGACTTAACGTCTGCCTTCTAGTAAAAGCATAAAACTAACTATAGTCAGATCTGGTCTTAACATGCGGGTCCAAAGGTCACTGATCATATGCGTCAAATCAGACAACACAGAGGCTATCAAAATGTTGTGAGATTATTTACAAATATACCGAAGGAAGGAAAAATAGTTTCATTATTTTAGCTATCGCGAAGATAGCCACATATACCTAATATTATTAGTTTTGTAAAAATGATGTACAGGGGAGTTGAAAAGTTAGAAAAAAATTATATAATCGTTAATTATATACCTACTGTACCCTTTAATTAAAAAAGACAATAATAAACAGTGCAATTTATTTTAACAATTTTACTACTAAAACCTAAAAATACAATGGCATTTAGTCTGATAAACTATTTCGATAATGAAAGAAAAAGTGGAAATTCGCAAACCAATATGCAGGAAACCGTAATGAAAACACTGGGAATTAGTTTAAGGACTATGCAGAATAATGTGCATAAAAAAAAAGCATAATATAATACCCAAGAATACTAAAAAATGTAAACGAAAAATAATTATAGCCTAAAAACTCTCATCGTCACTTATAAAATATGAAAAGTCCTCGTCGTCTGAGTCGTCTTCGAATGGAGCAATTATCATTGGCGCTATTTCGACATCTAGTACTTGTTCTCGATCCCACCAATCCCTTATTAATATTTCTGTATGTTCCACCGATTTCTTCCAGTACTCTTGTGTAATATGATCTAACGAATCTTGCCAAACTATTTGTACTTGGTCGGATTTAAGACCATCACCTACATGTTTTTCATAATAAGACTTTGCACCAGCCCATATTAATTCTATTGCGTTAAACTGGCAATGATATGGCGGCAGTCGTAGAACCTCATGACCATATTCACGCAGTATTTCATCTACCGCGTATATTTTGGGTTTTTTTAAGAGACTTTGCTATTGATAGGAGTTCCGATTTAAGCATATTTGGTAAAGGATTTTGGTTGTGTTTTTCCAGCCACTCATAAATATCACTTTTCCTCCAAGATGAAGCAGGCTGTTTATTTAAAATTCTTGAATGATATGATTCATTATCTAAAACAATTAAAGACGGAGCATCCAAATTTGGTATCAATTGAACTTTTAACCATTTTTCAAACATTTCACAATTCATATTATCATGATAGTCAGCACTTTTTGATGTTGAAGAAAAAAATTAAACTCGCACCTGGAACATATCCTGTTGCAGAACCGGCATGCAAAATAATAAAACGCTTTCTCGTACCGCACCCCTTTTTTCTTTTAACACTTTTTACAGACTCACCTTGCCAAGATTTTGAACCACTTCCATTCGAAAATATCCACGTTTCGTCTAAAAATACCACTTTTCTAAATTTCGTTTTGTAATTGTCCGTATATTTTTTTAAAAACTGAACACGCTGACTCACTATCTGTGGCTGCTCACATAAAAATCTTCGGTTACAGTCTTTTTTATAGCGAAAACCTAAATTTTTTATTAATTTTGATAACGCTTGAAGTCCAATTTCCAAAACACCCCGAATTTTTAATGTTTTTTGTAAAACTACATTGGTTTTTGATTTGTATAAATCGTAAATCACATTTTGAACTCCCATTTTAATATTTTCGCTTAAATCCTCACTCTTTGGCTTTCTTCGTTTACCGTTTTTAGTATTCTTGGGTATTATGTTATGTTTTGTTTCATGCACAATTTTCTGCACAGTCCTTAAACTAATTCCCAGTGCTTTGGCTACTGTTTCCTGAATATTGGTTGGCGAATTTCCACTTTTTCTTTCATTTTCGAAATAGTTTATCAGATTAAGTACCATTTTTTTTGATTGGGGATGCAAAAACCCAGAAAATTGTTTCATTTTGTCACAAACTGTCAAAGTCACAAAACTGGCATATTTAAAATAAAACGTAGCTGGTGCTATTATAAGCTTTTTTAGAATCGCTGGAAAGTAAATACATATCCTTTTTTTTCATGTCAAAATGGAATAAGTCTGTCTCATTTATCTTACGTATTTTATTTAGAGGGTAAAATTAAACGCAAGTAAAGAAAACAAAAACTGAGAGTATGTCTTTCTTGAATCGTATGACCCGCACGATAAGACCAGATCCGACTATACTCTGATCAACACAGCACTGTAGTGCGCATGCGAATCGTCAATATTTAGGCAAATCGAATTGACGATAGAAAATGGCGTCGTTAATCCCACCTTAACGCAAACTGAAGTTTCAATCTTTTAAGTACTATTAATTGTTTACTTTCTTCACGCTGTTACCATGGTAACTACAAAAAAATGTTATAACAAAATTTATATAGGATATTACAGAGCATATACAAACTTAATTTCCAATCTACATCGTATTATTAATGTTTTCAGTAGAAAGTAAGGGCATTGTTTTGCACGGCGACTACACCCGCTAGCGGTAGAAATAGGAACTTGAAAATTATTTGATTGATTGGTCACATTTCACAATAACTTGTATCACCCTGTATATTATGTGATATTAGCCAGGTAAGAGGCGAGCAAAAGCATTTGCCGATTTCCAAATTAGCAAAAAAAATACCTAGGTATATTGCTATGATTTTTTAGTGTTACACCCATGCCTTTATAAAAATCGAAACTTTACAACTTGTCTCTTATACTCAAATAATAGATTTCGGTATAATTGAATTACGCAAACGTTACGCCCAACATCTGGGTTGTTTTTTTTCTATTATGGTCTAAGCATGGGTGGTGTCTGATTCGTTCTAAAAAGATCGACACATGTTTCTACGTTAAAGGGGTTAGAATAAGTTAAAATAAGTGTTTGAAAATCAGCCGTTGCTAATCCGAAAGCGTGACTAAAGTAGATATCCTGGGGATTTTACAATTTTATTGTTTAAGTTTGCGGTTTTTGAGTAGTAACTATATGTCAGTTGATTAAAGAGGTCGTAACTCTCTACAGTGTCCGCAAGAAAGTTCGCATCAAATGGGATTTTTTTTTATTATTAGATATAGGTAAAAATTGAAAATGCAGTTAGTTTTTGCTTACCTAAAAACCAAAAATGACGTATACTGAAGCAGCTGCACGACTTGCGTTACCTGTCAAATTTGACATTTTAATAAAATAGGTTCAAAAATGCCCTTATTTACCAAAATATCGAAAAACTTTATTCGAAAAAGTTGTTTATTTAGACATTTATAGCCTCTGTACGAAATTTTAATAGTCTAATGCAATTTTTATTTTTTGCCAGGTTCTTGAAAATTTGGATCAACCCCCGTAGATTAACTTTTATACATCGATGTAAAACCATTTGCCTTTACTTCATTTGTAATCTTAATGCAATTTTGTGTAAACATAATTCTTGTTAACATTTTTAGCTGTGCGAGCAAAAATTATTTGCATCAAAGAGGGCCTTGCATCTAAGGACGTAATGCTTAGCCGCAGAGCTTAATACCTGTTGGGTGTCAGTAACTACCTGAATTAACAATCAATCAGTTATTCCGTCATCTTTGGCAGTCGTTACAAGTAATTTGATTCATCGCTAATTTTTCCAATTTCTTGAACAATTCACACAATGGGCTTTACGGAATAGCTCAAAACATTCATGGTTGAAGCATATTTTCGAAACGGGGTTAGAGTAAATGGTGAGTGGCAATACAATCCGGGTTTGTGCATAGACGATTTTCTCGAACATTTTCCTAACGTTACTTTTATTGCTGGGGATTTTTATCATTGCCTGAAAAGAACCGTGGCTGTGTTTAGGGAAACAGGTTCTATACAACACAAAAAGAGCAGGAAGACCATCTGTAAGAATAGAAGAACTTGTTGCAAACGTTCTTGAAATAAGGCAAAATACGCCAACAAATTGTATAAGACTCCCAAGAAGTGGGAAGATCTTATGGAACATGCAGGACTATTCTTAAGAAGCAGCTAAAATTATTTTCTTATAAAGTGCAAGTCTTCCAAGAAATACAAGCCGCAGATTTTAAAAGACACAGGAATTACTCTCAATGGTTTACCCAAAATTTATTGGAAAGAAATGATTTATTAGACCTGACATTTTTTTCGGATAAAGCCTGGTTCCACCTCTCTGGTTATGTAAATTCTCAGAATACATGCATGTGGAGTAGTGAAAATCCCCATTTCTTGTAGAGTCCACATTGCACCCTGAAAAAATTGGTGTCTGGTTAGCTGTTTCCCGAAGAAGAATTGTTGATTCTATTTTTTTCCATGACACAGTTACAGCACAGCGGTATAGAGACAATATTTTGAATCCATTTGTGGAGCAATAAAATTACTTAACGACGAACTACGTTTTGGATATTTTCAACAGGACGCCGCAACCGCCCATACAGCCGCTGAAACTATTAATTACTTATGTAATATTTTCGAGGACAGATTGATCAGTTTTCAATCAGACATCGAATTCCCACCTAGATCACCTTGTTTAACGGTTATGGATTACTTCGTTTTTCCTCATTTAAAGAACACTATTTTTAAAACACCAGTTGCAAATTTAGAACAATTACAAGAAAGGATTATCCAAGAATGTGGTAACATTTCTCCAGAGATGCTGGTCAACACTTTCGAAAATATGAAGAGACGTGTGAATTTATGCTTGGAGCATGACGGTGGCTAATTTTAGCAATTTATGTAATTATTTTTCTTTTTCTTTCTGTATATTCCTACTTTGTTAATTTTGTCAACAACAAAAATAAATTTGTATTTGTCTACTTATTTTATTACTCATTAGTTTGGCATATCATGTCATAATAAATGAATTTGACAAAATTTTAACCTAGATTTGGTTAGATATATCGTCTCCATATCATTGTGATCTAAACCAAGCCCTACGTTTTTTAATCCAAGCCCTCTTTCATGCAAATAATTTTTGCTCGCACGGTATATTCAAATATTCATTGTCAGTTTGAAATTTTTTACATTTAATTTTTAATTATCAAATTAACGTATGGGTGTCGGCCGGGTTTAATAATTTAAAGTTTTTACACAATATTTATAGAACTGTTAAAAAACAGTGATACTTTCCTAGTTTGGATTTTGATAAATGTTTTATGTTTAAAATAAACGGTCATCCACAACCAAATTTATTAATTACACAAACAAGTACCACTTACAAAAATAATAAAGTAGGTATAATAAATTTCCCAACAAAACATTTTAATAGGTCAAAAATACTTTTATGGGCGTGGCACCCAACAAATTTTTCGCCTTCGGCGCATTTCGTATTTGCTTATAGTATCTACTAAATTACTCCCCATTTAAAATAACCAGGAGTTGACACTAAAATAAATTTAATGTTAGAGAAACTTCAGTGGTTGGTTAAATGTTAAAAATTTTATATTTCTTTTGATTTGTACTTTTATTTTTAAAATACAACATAACTTACTGCCTTCTCATTTGAAAGATTTTATAACTCAAAATTTTGAAAATCATAACTATTCAACCAGGTATAATAAAGATTTTTGTCTAGGTAGGGTATCAAAACATTTGACATATAAATCGGTTTTCTATAAAGGATTAAGTGAATATAATAACTTGAATATTTTAATTAAATCACAGACCTCTTTGAAAAATTTTAAAAAATCATTACAGATATTGTTAAATTAGTTCAAATATTTTATATAGCTTGTTAAATTGTAGCACATTGCTAAATAAATCTTGTTACTACTACTACAACTACTACTAATAAAAACATTTTTAACAGTACCGTTTTATAGCCAAAAATTTTTTTTAAAAAACTAAAACTAAAATATTTTGTGGGGATCAATTTAGGTTTTCAATTTTTCTTTCCAATCTAATTAACCTGGTACGTTAACTTTTCACTTAATTGGAATTGGAACGCTTATACGTGTTTTCACGATAAAAAAGCAGTTTTAATGGCTCGATGGGGAGCTCTTAAGTAGCTACCTGTAAATTAAATATTTTAAATTCGTCGTGTGACAAAAACCACCTTCACCAGGTCAAAACAGGCACGAGCCAAGAAGGTATCTTGGGATGCATAATATCTGGGTTAAAAGAAAAGGGTACTCATATAGGAAGCTTAGGTACACGGCCCAAAATCTTTTTTCTTCTTATCGTTTTCTTTAAGAATGCGCCTGGGATACGATGATTGTTAAGCGCCATCCCGCACGTTTTTCACACCTCTTAATATACGCCCGATGCATGCTTGCACCCATACGTTTAGCAGGTATGCAAACCTTTTTTAAACTTTTGACTCGTTTTACTACAACCTGTAGTTTTTATAGTACCTTAAACACCTACTAACCTTTTGTGGTTTACTGAGGTTATATAACCCTAGTCTGTGTATGCGTGTGATTAGGTTTTATTTGGGCCAGCATCTCCCTTTGTTTTTTGTTTTTTTTTAAGTATTTACTGAAATATTAGTTTTCACAATTTATTTACAAGCTAGCATAAATAGTAAATTTATTTAAAAACTAAATTTAAATGACTTAATTTTTTTATTAGTTATATTGTTTATCCAATTTTTTTTGAGGTTTTCTTTTTTTATCCAATTTTTTTAGCAATGCTGTTTACAATTATTTAAGATTAATAGGCACCTGATATAAAATTAAAAAGCGTATTATATACCGTGCGAGCAAAAATTATTTGCATCAAAGAGGGCCTTGCATCTAAGGACGTAATGCTCAGCCGTAGAGCTTAATACCTGTTGGGTGTCACTAACTACCTGAACTAACAATCAATCAGTTATTCCGTCATCTTTGACAGGCGTTACAAGTAATTTGATTCATCGCTAATTTTTCCAATTTCTTGAACAATTCACACAATGGGCTTTACGGAACAGCACAAAACAGTCATGGTTGAAGCGTATTTTCGAAACGGACTTAGAGTAAATGGTGAGTGCCAATACAATCCGGGTTTGTGCATGGACGATCACCAGTTGCAAATTTAGAACAATTACAAGAAAGGATTATCCAAGAATGTGGTAACATTTCTCCAGCGATGCTGGTCAACACTTTCGAAAATATGAAGAGACGTGTGAATTTATGCTTGAAGCATAGCGGCGGCTAATTTCAGCAATTTATGTAATTATTTTTCTTTTTATTTCTGTATATGCTTACTTTGTTAATTTTGTAAAACAACAAAAATAAATTTGTATTTGTCTACTTATCTTATTAATCATTAGTTTGGCATATATTATATCATGTCATAATATGAATTTGACAAAATTTTAACCTAGATTTGGTTAGATATATCGTCCTCATATCATTGTGATCTAAACCAAGCCCTACGTTTTTAAACCCTCTTTGATGCAAATAATTTTTGCTCGCACGGTACGTTAACACGATGATTGAGCAAGATTCACTGAGAAAAAAGCCTTCTATTTCTTATAAGAATTCACCTATTCTTTATAAACTGTTGTGACCAGCAACGCACTTTCCTACTGTAAAACAACGAATATTGCTAGACCGTTGTGTAGTAATAATATCACGGTAATTTAGCCAATAGGAAATAGGAGTTAATGCTGCCATAGAATGGTTTATAGCCATTATTGCTCTGAATACTCACAGTAATTATTATTATTATCAAGTTCTATTGGGGGTGTAGTCTTGTTTTATATAGGAACTGTATTAGTTCCGACTGGCAGTTGTTGTGAAACTTGACATTAATCATAATAATATTAGCTTGCTACGGTTAATAAAGCATATACTTACCACTAAAAATCAGTAGTGTGTAGTTATCAAAAAGTGAAATAGCTTCTAGTGTGATATTGTTCTTGTTAAACTTTGCATATAATTATCTATTATGCAACATGGTTTACTGAGATGGCAAAATTCGCCCATAGATTATAAAGTCTAATATTAAAGATGGGTTGTGCGAAATAAGAATCTTCTATTACTTTATCTGCTGACATGCAAAGTTAAAAAAAACTCGAAAAAAACTTAAATACAAAGTAAAAATAAATTAATTAAAACAGATATTGTTACGATCAATAAAGTTCAAATTCAAACAGGACAGTTAGGAGACTCCGAACAAAGATGTGACCTGCGCAACAAATACGGCGCGCGGTGATTGCCGATCGCTACGAACTCCCACCAACATCTTGTGGATTATAGGTTCCAACGGATAAAATTCGTTTTATTTAATACTAGCGTGTACCCGGCCTGTGTTGCAGCCCGGCATTATACGACGTGAGATAACAAGGCGAACAAACCTCAAACTCAACCATTTGCCGGCCCGTCCACAATTTACATCCATGCCTAAAACATAGTCTGTCTTCGTCTATTCCGGCTTCGGTGCTTCGGATCGATCGTTGAACGGACCGGGGACCGGTTAGGTTGGGTCGTTCGTTCTCCCTACTCTAATTTATCAGTGTTTCTCTATAATATTATGCATGTATTATACATAAAAACCTTCCTCTTGAATCACTCTATCTATTAAAAAAACCGCTTCAAAATCCGTTGCGTAGTTTTAAAGATTTAAGCACATATAGGGACCAGGACGGGCGATAGCGACTTTGTTTTATACTATGTTAAGATGAAATAAATAGAATAGCATTTTTCATTGCCACTTTTTTCTCTACAAAATGGCGATATCAGTTTTTGAATCTGACGTTTCGATGTTTTGGGCCCATTTTCAACTTCATTTTTTTAAATACGGATCTGGATTTTTTACTGCGGATTTCGAATGGTTATCACATTTGTTGTTGAACGGTTAAATAATTACTAACTTAAATTTTTTTTTAAATTACCAACAGTAGCAACATTCACATTTGCTTTGAACCTAGTTTATGTTCTACGGTAGTTTATTTTTATAAATTAAAAGATTTAGAAGTATTTTTTCCTTTCATTTCGTTAGATCCGTCCCCAGACGCGTTTCGCCATAATATTATAGCTCATCAGTGAGGCTAGGATTCGACGAAAGAAAAGAAACTTAAAGTTCTACTTAAACCAGTATACGGGGACAACGTCAAGAGGATTAAGCGCGACGCTCCATCTAGTGTCGATGTGGAACACTTTAATTAAGAGATTGTTTTTTTTATTCTGGGACCTCTAGAGTTGTGGTAATTACCCTCCTCCCCACCCTTTTGCGCTGTGGGACCGCTTGTGCGCAAGAAAGGCACAATGGGCATAGAGAAAGAAAAAATAAAGTTTTCTAAGGTTTCAGTTTTTAAAATTTTGATTTATTTACTGAGAAGATAATTAAAGAAGAAACGCTCTTTAATAAAAACTCGGGAAATCTACGGGAACCTACGTCATAACAAATTGACTAGTCCAGGTACTTGGACTGAAGGTCGACCCTCCGGCATCTACCTGAACAATATCTCGCGTGTAGTCTTATATTCTTGTCTATTTAAGTTATCGGATCAAAGATAACGATATAATCCACCGCAAGAGTGACAAATAAGAGAATTGCACGGATAATGGGATGATGTGTATAAGTAGACAAAGACAAATTTATTTTTGTTTAACAAAGTAAGAATATACAGAAAGAAAAAGAAAAATAAAATAAAATAAATGAAAATGGGACAGGCGTCTTGTACAATTTGTTGGCGTATTTTGCATTATTGAACGTTTTCAACAAGTTCTTCTGTTCTCACAGATGGTCTTCCTGCTCCTTTTTTGTGTTGTATAGAACCTGTTTCCCTAAACCCAGCCACGGTTCTTTTCAGGCAATGATAAAAAATCCCCAGCAATAAAAGCAACGTTAGGAAAATGTTCGTGAAAATCGTCCATGCACAAACCCAGATTGTATTGCCACTCACCATTTACTCTAGCCCCGTTTCGAAAATACGCTTCAACCATGAATGTTTTGTGCTGTTCCGTAAAGCCCATTGTGTGAATTGTTCAAGAAATTTGAAAAATTAGCGATGAATCTAATTACTTGTAACGACTGTCAAAGATAACGGAATAACTGATTGATTGTTAATTCAGGTAGTTACTGACACCCAACAGGTATTAAGCTCTACGACTAAGCATTACGTCCTTAGATGCAAAGTCCCTGTTTGATGCAAATAATTTTTGCTCGCACGGTATTTGATTTCATGTTTTCAAGCTTTCTGCTTTTTCGGAGTCTTTTTAATTGTTTCTAGGAGGAAAGGTTTGTGATGCTCTAGAAATATTTTCATTATTGGGATATATTTTTAATAGAATCTAATTTGGGAAATCAATGCTGACTGAATATGTAAAATTCGATTATAGTGAAGAAGCCCATTCCCCAAGGCTTAGTACAAACCTAGTATTATTCTTTAGATAACCGAAATCCATGTCATATATTATAATATTACTAAAGTAATAAACACAAACAGGTTTATATTAAATCGTCCTTACACCAAACCGTATCAAACAATCTGATCCCAACAGCGGGAATACATTCAGCACATTAAGACGACCCGTGAAATGACCTGAAGTTCGTCCCTTTTTGCAAGGGACTCCCGAAGTTGTTTTTGCGAGTTGTGTAATATAAAAATGACGATTTCCTTTTCTTGGGAAAGGTCAGGGAAAGAGATATCTTGACGCGTGTCTCGAGATATTTGGGTCTATCTCGGGCAAAGTTTGGGATTTCTGTTGTGGTTTTGTTATAATCTATTTATTGTGTTGCTGATAAATGGTAAATCCGAATAAAAGAAGTTTGGAAAGAATGTCCGTGTTTATTATTAGTTTTATACCACGAAATATTCATTTCCAAAATTTAAACAATACAATTTGTTTAATACAGAACAAATTATGTAATCGCTTTTTAACGCAAAACCGTTCAACACATACATTACATTTTAAGTTGGCATTTTTTAATAAAGAATGAAAAACCATAGAGGAACAAAACCAAGATAAATCATCTAATGAAAGCATTCAATGTACAAATCCGTAATGAAATACGCCGAACCTTGCCTCTAATAAACATTTAGCAAACGCGAATATCCGTCTCTTCTCGACAATTACATCGTGGTCTTGCGCCTTGTATTGCTTTCGCCCCAGTAGATGGGATGTCTACACAGAGAGAAAAGCCTTCTATTCCTTCCTAAGAATTCACATACTATTGTATACAACTGTTTAATACTATATCTGACAGCGACGCGCTTTCCTTCTGTAAGACAACGAAAATTGCTAGACCGTTGTGCAGTAATAATATGACGGCACTTTAGCCAATAAAAAATAGGAGTTAATGCTACCATAGAATGAACATTATTACTCTGAATACTTACAGTAATTATTAAGTTCTGTTGGGGGTGTAATCTTATTTTATATACTCCATTAGTTCCGACTGGCAGTTGTAATGAAACTTGACATTAATATAATAATATTTCCTTGCTATTGTTAATAAAGCATATACTTACCACTAAAAATCAGGACTGTAGTTCTCAAAAATTTAAATAGGTTCTAGTGTGATATTGTTCTTGTCCTTTAACATTGCCTATGATTATCTATTATGCAACATGGTTTAGTGAGATGGTAAAATTCGTCCATAGATTATAAAGTCCAATACTAATGATGGGTTGTGCGAAATAAGAATATTCTATTGCTTTATCTGACATGCTAAATTTAAAAAAAAAACTTAAATATTAAGCAAAAATAAGTTAATTGAAACAGGTAAGTATTCGTACGATGAATAAAATTCAAAATCAGACAGGGCAGCTAGAAGACTCCGAACAACGATGTTCAACAAATACGTTAAAACTAATACTACGGCACGCGGCGATTGCCGATCGCTACAAACCCCCACCAACGTCTTGTGGATTATAGGTTCTAATGAATACAATTCGTTTTTGGGGTGGCTGTTCTGCTTTCTTAATTGTAGAGAAAGCGCTTTACTGCAATAAAAGTTATGTGAATCCCCCAGTTTCAATCCCTGATGTAAATACCAGTCCCAGACAGCGCTGCCAGAGCTACGGTTTTTACGGTAGATCTACCGTTTCGATAGTGTAACTACCGTTCAACCGCAGGTACCTAGGTACTTTTTTTAATGATGTTAATTTATAAGCTAGGTATTTTTGTTTCAAATTTTATTTTATCAAAAATATGTCCTACTAACAATACTTTTTTTTTTAAGAAGTAGTCCATACTCAAAGTGGAGTTAAATGATATAGAAAAAAGAAAAGCACAAAGTCTTTCTCCACAATTTTATATTAGAATAACTAGGCGAACCTAGAATAACTCATAATAATTCAAATCGACATGTTTCGAGTGTAGAAACACTCATTATCAGGAAAACAAAGTGAAAGGTACAATGCTGATGTTGTTAGCAATAGAGAAAATAATAGTGGGATTGAGCCGTAATGGAGCTTTCAATGGTGTACAAGAGGTGTAAAAATTTAATAGTCAAAAGACCGACAATCAAGACCAGCATACTGAACAGTCAAGGGTTAGTGCAAAGGCACTGTCCTTGGCAGAAAAATGAGGAGAGCAAAAGAAAAATTAGGGAGTTTTAAAAAAATTATTTGTGAAAATCATTATTAAGTAGTGAAAAATCTTGAGTTTTATTCAGCTTTGTCAGAGACATGTGAAAGTACTAAAGTGAGATGGAAAGAAAAAGAAAAAAAGTTGTTTTTCATGAAAGTTGAAGCATCTGTAAAAAATAGAAAGGGGAATGTAGCAAATGAAATTTAATAAAATGAGGTAGATTAGCTTACCATTTGGCTTAAAGTAAAATATAATTTTCTCTATTGCTAACAACATCAGCATTTTACCATTCACTTTGTTTTCCTGATGATGTTTCTACACTCGAAACGTGTCGATTTGAATTATTATGAATTATTCTAGGTTCGCCTAGTTATTCTAATAAAAAACACTTTTTTGATCAAACTTAATATACGGAAAATCCCTTAACATCAACTTCCTATACTAATTGCTTTGAGTCATCCCTCGTCATTAGGTCAATTCAAGGGTCAATCGTTCTCCACGAGCAGACTAAGGGCTAAAAAAATTGACACACTTCTTTTACGAATCACCCAGTGTGGTCATCATCACCCCTTTACCCATACAAAAGATCCACCTGACCCTTTGAAAGGGTCAAACGGCAAAACCCTGTGGTCAGTTTTTAAGCAAGGTCAAGGCAGGGTCATCGTCAGGTGCAGGACGGAAAAACAGGTTGACCCTGAAATTGCCGGAAATGCATGTCAGACCGGAACTTCATTTGCAGACTTAATTTCAGACCTGTCTCTTGTCGGTGTTGGGAGTGCGTATGCAGGGGTGGAGTGCACCGTGCACCTGTATTAGTAGTTCTGTTAATTGCATCGTTTCCGTTTTTTTGAATAAGGCCCGTAGGGGCTATTTGACGAGATTTCTTTTAAATTAAATTGGGAAAGGAAACACAATCACGATGTCATGGTTGGTGCACAGGCGATGAGAACAGTACCGGGTGAGTCAACGATTGCGCCGAGTAATTTTAGGCCTTGAAGATAAGATTTGTCGATAATAAGCTTTTGTATGAAAGTATGGTTGGATATCTGGCACATTTTAAAAATATTTTAAATTATACAGGGTACGCCCAAAAAGTAGGGTGTCATAAAGTAAATTTTTTTTAAATGGGACACCCTATATTTGAATACATTTATTAATTCTACGTGTTATTTCATACATTTTTATTGGTTTAATATACGAAAAAGTTATAGGTTTTTAGATAATTCGACTTATAATGAAAATTTTGCATTTGCAAGCATCTAGTTATTGAGAAATAACTACCTAAATTTTGGCACTAAGCGATTCATAATATTTATACTTACTAAATAAAGGCAAAAAAAACATATTTACTAAGAAATATTTGAAATCTCATTTACAGGGTGTTTACGTTCTTGGACCAAAGTCAGAAAACTTCTAATTGAAAAATATCACTTTTATTAAATAATGGAACACCCTATATATTTTTCTGCATTTTATAGCTCGTCATAGAGTCTTCAACTTTTGTGAAGGACGTACTATCCCTATCTCTAATATTTTTTGAAATATTTTGATATTTCGAGATTTAATGTTCTCGTTATAGCATTTTTTATCAATGGATCACGCCTGTTGAATCAATCAAAATCATTAAATTTTGAAAACTTCGAGGACTGGGTGTTCGCCTCTCGGGATATTTCATCCTGTATAGTTGTTAAGCAAAAAGACACTTTTTATCCGCCTCGTCCAAAACATAAATCATATCGATTTATTCGTTTTTTGAAAAATTCATTTTGAGGACCAACTTATAAAATGACTGGACAATAAACTTTGCAGTAAAAAGGCCTAATTTTTACATTGATCTGATTCTTAATGTGTCATCCACTGCCATTATTTTCATTTATTTTCCATGGCTATTGTGATCCATTGACAAAAAATGCTTTAACGAGGACATTAAATCTCGAAATACCAAAATATTTCAAAAACTATTAGAGATAGGGATAGGACGTTCTTTACGAAAGTTGAAGAGTTTATGACGAGCTTTAAGATGACAGAAAAATATATAGGGTGTTTCATTTAATAAAAGTGATATTTTTCAATTGGAAGTTTTCTGACTTTGGTCCTAGAAAGTAAACACCCTGGTAATGAGGCGTCAACTATTTCAAAGTGAATATGTAGTTTTGACTTTATTTAGTAACTTTACAAATTATGAATCGCTTAGTGTCAAAATTTAAGTATTAATTTCACAATAACGAGATGCTTGCAAATGCAAAATTTTCATTAGAAGTCGAATTATCTGAAAACTATAACTTTTTTGTATATTAAACCATTAATAAAAATACATGAAATAACACGTAGAATTAATAAATGTATTCAAATATTATAGGGTGCCGCATTTAAAAAAATGTAACTTTATGACACCTTACTTTTTGGGCGCACCATGTGTAATTCAAAATATTTTTAAAATGTGCCAGATATCCAACCATACCGTATCTTATTACAAAAGCTCATTATCGACAAATCTTATCTTCAAGGCATAAATTTACTCTGCGCAATCGTTGACTTACCCGGTACAAAATATGTCAAAATATAAATGTTGTGATTGATGGTTTTAAATATTTAGGGATAATTATTGATTCAAAATTTAACTTTTTCAATTATTTTGAAAGTATCATATCGAAGTTATTTTAAAAGAATCAGTTCTAATTTAAGTTTGTTTCCTGAAAAAAAACTGCATTTATTACCATTATATTTAGAGTTGGGCATGATCAATTGACCGGTCAATTGACCATGACGTATTTGACCGGTCAAATTCGGTCAAAATATATCAATTTTATTTTATTTATGCATTTGTGATCTGTCCAGATTACCTCCTACCACCCAGGATAATGTTTAGTGTATCGTTATAGCGCCGTTATTTAAGAAAACAATAACACCTGATTCTGGGAATCCCAATAGTCCGCCTCGTTTATTAGTGGTTCCCGGAACGGATTCAATCTAGGGTTGGGCAAAAATAACCGGTTATTTGATAACCGTTTTTTTTTAAATCGGTTAACCGGTTAATAATCGGTTTTTTGTTGCTCAGGTTAAACCGACAAAAGGTTATTTATTATCAATAACCGAAGATCGGTTATTAACAGGGATAATTTGTGTCTTTGGTCTCATTATTGACTATAACCCTAGAATAGGAAAAAAAATGGAGATAAAAGTTCTACTTTGAAGACTGTATTCTTGTGTCATAACGGTAAATTGAAAGGCACAATGGGAAGAAAAATTGGAAAAGGTTATTAACCGGTTATTCAATAACCGGTTATTTTTTGTCCGGTTAACCTAGTCTTGGTTAACCTGGCGTAATAAATAACCGGTTAATCAATAACCGGTTATTTTCCAATAACCGCCCAACCCTAATTCAATCACAATGAAGAAAAGGAATAGAGAAGTTATTGTTATTCTCTTTTTATACCATTTTCATAGACATTTCCTTCTGTCTTGTGTTTATTCATTTTCATTTCGTATTTGCCAGAGTTAGGGTTTGCACTTGTATTGCATTTTAGTGAACTAACGACGCGACGTCGCATTTACGTTAAGTTTGGGGAAGTCAAAACCAAAATTTGGAATTGTTTTACCGAAATAAGAGAAGAAAACAAAGTAAAAGGGAAATGTATCTACTGTGGAGCAACTATTGAGATATACACTTATAGAATGTGTACCTGGATGGACCTAACTATATCATCCATTTGACCACCCTGTATAAAATTTAGGTATGGCAGTAGACTTTTCAGAACCAGCAAAACTTGTTATAAAAAATTAATGTTTTCCAAAATACAAAATAAGAAATTTGGCAAGTATAGTTAGGTTCATCCACTGCAATTTTAAATTTTAATTTATTTCAGTCAATTGACAAAAAAAATTGACCGGTCAAATCCACAACCCTAATTATATTACCACATTTTGTTTATGAATATTGCGCTAGTAAGGAAATATTTGATAAATTAAAAATTTTACAAAATAAGGCAATGCGGATTATTTTAAATTATTGTGAAGTCGTATTCCCTTTTTATGCCCTTTCCAACAATACATCGCTTTACCTTTAAAAAAGAAAGTTGGGGGTGGTTTCTACTCAAAAAAGATGGGTAAATTTCATAAAGACACAAAAAAAGTATGCCAAACCAAAAATAAAAGCAACCGTAGTTCTGTATTTTTCAGCAAATAAAGAGAATTTTAATACTGAATTTATTCCATCAGTTACAAATTTCACCCTCTATATTAAAAGAATAAAACTTTATTGTAGGACGTAAATATCTTAAATAAAGTTTTTATAACAGGCAACAAGAATATGTTAATATATTTCTAATATTATATGTTATCATTTTATAATCCCGTGCGAGCCAAAATTATTTGCATCAAAGAGGGCTTGGATAAAAAACGTGGGGTTTGGTTTAGATCACAATGATATGGGGACCAAATCTAGGTTAAAATTTTGTCAAATTAATATTATGACATGCTATGCTGAAATTGGCCACCGCCATGCTCCAAGTATAAATTCTGTCATATCATGTCTCTTCATATTTTCGAAAGTGTTGACCAGCATCTCTGGAGAAATGTTACCACATTCTTAGATAATCCTTTCTTGTAATTGTTCTAAATTTGCAACAAGTTCTTCTGTTCTTACAGATGGTTAGGCAATGATAAAAATCCCCAGCAATAAAAGCAACATTAGGAAAATGTTCGTGAAAATCGTCCATGCACAAACCCGGATTGTATTGCCACTCACTATTTACTCTAACCCCGTTTCGAAAATACGCTTCAACCATGAATGTTTTGTGCTGTTCCGTAAAGCCCATTGTGTGAATTGCTCAAGAAATTGGAAAAATTAGCGATGAATCAAATTAGTTGTAACGACTGTCAAAGATGACGAAATAATTGATTGATTGTTAATTCAGGTAGTTACTGATACCCAACAGGTATTAAGTTCTACGGCTAAGCATTACGTCCTTAGATGCAAGGCCCTCTTTGATGCCAATAATTTTTGCTCGCACGGTATGATATATTTGAGGAAGATAAAGTTTCATATATAAAATTAAGTTTTATGGCAGTTATTTTAATAAACCGACATCTAAAAGAAGTTATTTATTATCAAATTATAATTTAAAAACGTGCCACTTAAATTTTACCGATGCTAACTGATCCAATATAAGTAAGTGCAGACCTCAAAAATTGGTTAATTTTGTTCACAAAACATTTTCTACATCGCTCTCCTCTAAGCCTTGTGCGGGTGAGAGAGCCAATAACAAAAAAATGTTCAATAATAGATTTCCGATTGTACTCAAAATGAAAGCCGCGCGTAAACAAGAATTGGACACAAAAGACCGAAAGTTGAAAAAAGCTCTTCGTCACCGAATCGCTTGATTCGTATCTGAAAAAGCATTTATCCAAGTCAAAGGACGAGAATTGTCAACACGTCACATCAGGGTCCAGGTGCATTTTGCAGTTGGTTAGCCTGTCTTAGGCTATTTTCAATGCATGACATTTTTCTATGTTACATAGGATGTATGTATAGGTGACTTCGTTTTAATATATTCTTGTTTCTAGTTAAGGATGTCATTTGCTACGACTTGCTTCTTTAGAATCTTTATATTTAAGGTGGGAGTATCAACATGCTTGTCAACCGATAACCTATTTCGTGTAAATTTAATTATTTTTCTTCTTTAACACAAAATTTCACTAAGATCAATATCAACTGCATACTCCATAGGTAATAAATGACATATTTAATAAATATCAAGGAATTTTATAAATTGTTTTATGGAAATTGTATAGCGAAAAATATCGGGTAAGATTTTTATAAACATTATTATGTCATTGTTCTTTCACTATACAATTCTCCCAAAATAAGCACTGAAATAAATTAATACTTTTGCAATATGTCAGATATTACGTAAATAATGTGTCGACGATATTGATTTTATTTATACAGTGTGACCAGTAAAGTCCGCATCATATGGGATTTTTTTTTATTAATAGCTTTATTCGAAATTTGACTTTGGCATCAAGTTCTGTTTCGATCGAGATAAAAATTAAGCAAAAAAATAGTAGTCACGTGATTCGCATTATCTGTCAAATTTTAATTTTTTCCAAAAAATAATTCAAAAGTGGGGTGGGGTTATTTCTGAAAGTATCGAACAAGTTATTAAGAAAAGTTTTTTTAAATGCAGTTTCTAGCCCACATGCAAAATTTCAGCTGCATAAGATGCATTTGATTTTTTACCCACCACTAAAATTTATATTCCACTTAATGAACACTTTACTGATGACACTGAATGACACAAAATTATTGTCGCACACAGGCGGCACAAATATATTAATGGTTAATTAATTAGAGGATGCACATGTTTCGATGCTAGAAAGCCTCCACCATCAACACCATGGGGCCCAGGTCTCACTCACAGGGAAGAGAAAAATTCTAAAAAATTATTAAAAACACGAAAAGTACAAGAACATTTTAACTAGTCAGACTTACAGACGAAGTTAAAAAATAAAAATAAGGATATTATGTATATTCAAAAGGAATTACCTTTTCTGTTTGCACATGTTGACGAAAAATTACTCCCTATTGGAGTGAGATAATGAACTACTTCCGTAAAATAAAATAAAAATATCATAGCTAATTCAAATAAGCCTATTTATTTAATACAAACAATATTTGTGTCGGATAAATAAAAATTATTTGGTCCCAATAAAATAAGTCAAAGAAATCATTTGTTTAACTTAAAATGAAAATTTTTTCCATTTTCTTACTTATTTTTAAACTAAAACTAACCTAAACAAACTAGGTTTAGTAATAAAAATAAAATTGTCTGCTGCTTATCCAGCTTTCAATATGGCGAGAGGAGTGAGAGTGCCCATTCTGCCCATCTACACAGAAAGAAGCCTTTTATTCCTTATAAGAATTCACATACACCTTATACAACTGTTTAATACTATATTATGTGACAGCAAGGCGCTTTCCTACTGTAAGACAACGAAAATTGCTAGACCGTTGTGTAGTATTAATATCACGGTAATTTAACCAATTCATAGCTTATAAAGTCCAATATACTAATGATGGATTGTGCGAAATAAGAATCTTCTATTGCTTTATCTGACATGCAAAGTTTAAAAAAAGCTTAAATACAAAGTAAAATGAAATTAATTGAAACAGGTATTGGTACGATCAATAAAATTCAAATTCAGACGGGACAGCCAGAAGACTCCGAACAACGATGTAAACTGCACAATTAATACGTTAAAACTAACGGGATTGTCGATCGCTACGATCCTCCACCAACGGCTTGTGGATTATAGGTTCTAACGGATACAATTCGTTTTTGGTGACACTGTTCTGCTTTCTTAATTTCAGAGAAAGCGTTTTACTACAAAATGCGTCACATTGAGAAGATACAATTTATTTCTCAACAAAATTGTTATATTAAAAGTAGTTCATTATTCAAGAAGACTGTGCTGCTAACGGAACTGATTACTACCAATATAAACACTGCTCTACTAAATCTGGAATTGATATAACACTATATAAAGCGAGTTTGTTACACTAGCAATTTATTTAATATGGGTTGATAAAAAATAAGCTCAATCGATACAAACTACTTATGTCTTAGCAAATATGTTGTATTAGATTATTTTCTCAGTGTAAGATTTAAAGTGCCAAGGGCCTCGGCATGTCTAAAGACGGCCCTGGTTGGCCCATGTTTTTCGAACATTTTGCATATCCGCTTATTACACCCCTGCATGCATACATACATACATACGTACCCCTTTCAGACTCAAAGACCTTGTTGAACCTGTTCAAACATTTAAACTTTTTTGTGTTCTCTTTTTTATTTGATGCTTGACAGGAAGTCCTTTTATATTAAATCGTGCACAGACGTTTTGGAGATATGTGCGATATATGCGAATCTCGGGTATTTACTTTTGTATGTCGCCGCAGAGATTCAGTTTGTAGAGAGGTGGTGTCGGGTTACACTTCCGTTGCGATGAATTTTTTCTCTCCATTATTTCTTCAAAGAACTATTATAGGGCGCTTTGCGATAATTTTTTCGTCGATTTAAAAAAAAATACATTTTAATGTGCCATTTCACTGGCGGGATCAGTTGCCGCGGCTGGCGATAGAGTTCGAACAATTGGCCTTTTCACTATAACCGAATTCATCATATTCAGCGTAGACATCCTTAATTAGAACCGATTGAAAATACATCGCAATAATAAAAATCTTCCTAGGGGGTGACAAACCTTTCCTACAGACAATTAAAAAGACGCTGCGAAAGCAGAAATTATTATTATTATCCCCGCAATTATTTTATTTGTCAGCCTCAACGGATTATATTCCTATCTTTGTTTTGATAAACTAAAAAGACAAGAAAAGCCTAAAAATTAAAAATAGCTCGCCCGATGTTCAGGTAGATGCGTCGTTCGATCTTCAGCTGAATAACTGGGACCCAAAGGTCGAGGCAGATGTGACGCCAGTGAATTTATTCCCGTATTTTTATTAAAGAGCGTATTTTGTTTATTTATATATATATATAATACTCATATGGTAATGGTAATAATAAAAACTTGAAGCTTTTGCAGATTTTTTTATGACGTTATATTGTGAGAACGAGAAGTTACGAGACTCTCGCGAGACGAGACGAGAAAACATCTTGCGAGATGTTAGCGAGGCGAGATTAAGAAAAAATCTCGTTCCGATTTGCCAGACGAGAGTTTTCTAAAAAGGGCGAGATTTCTCGTCTCGTGAAATACTAGATAGGTAGACGAGGTCAATCGAGTGGCTATCCAGATCGCCCGATCATAACCCACTGGACTTTTTATTATGGGGCCACTTTAAAAATTTAGTTTAAATCTAAACCCAAGTAGATAGATATGCTTAAAAAGGCAATTCGACTATTAATACGAGAAATTTCTTCACAAATAGTATAAAATAAACAGTGTGGTTGTTTAAGTGTGCAACATATGGGCATTTTTTTATTACCGATTTCTCAGAAAATTTTATTCGTGGTAAAAGTTGGTGCATGTTCGATAATTATATTTGGTGCACTTGGAATGGTTGCAAGTCAATCGGCGTATAGGGTAGGCCAAAAACTATAAAACTTGTACAAGAATAAAGTACCCCTATTTCAGAAAATTTAGCAAAATGTTATAAAGGAAAGTTGTTTAGAATTAAAAGTTATTCATAAATTCATAAAGGTGACCTCCTAAAATAAATAAATATATTTTTTTAAAAACATTAATAATTTCCAAAAATTTTTTTTTATATTCACCATAAAAACCTTAATAAATTAATCAAAATCCAATCAATTTCACATATCTTTATTCAAATTTAAGCATATTTGTAAAATTCACTTGAATTTTTAATTTATTATGGAATCACAAATTTCATGTTTGTTGCAACGATATTAAACACAACTTTAAAATATCCTAAAAATTCTTTTTAACAAGATAAAACATTAGTAATGATGATATGCTGATTAAAAAACTATCATTTAAAGTGCAACATTTTTATTTTAAACGTTTATTAAAAAACTTTATTCTTGTATAAGTTTTATATTTTTTGGCCTACCCTGTACGCCGTTTGACTTGCAACCATTTCAATTGCACCTAATATGATTATCGATTATGCACCAACTTTTATCAAGAATAAAATTTTCTGAGAAATCGTTAATAAAAAAATGCCCATTATATGTTGCACACTTAAACAACCACACTGTCTAACAAGAATTTTTAGTTCGATTGATCTACAGCAGAGCAGTTGGTCGAGAACATTTTTGATATAAATAGTTTATGCTCATACTTTGTGGTAACACCCTGTATACTTACAAAACGGGAATAATTTTTAACGAAAATAATAAATACATTATCCTGGCCGATAAAGGTCCGATTGATTATTCCGCCCCTTTTAATAAACACACCCTATAATTACGGAATATTTATCATATTTATAGCAGGCCCTTATTTTCAAATTAAACAATATTATCTAAAATAGACGACAAGCAATCTAAATGAAGCTAAATACTATAATGGGTAAAATTTTATTTTAGTAAATTACTAATTCGGAAATTAATTATTATTATTATTATTATCATCTGGTCCAGATTTGTAGCAAATGTCTCCTTTTAAAAGTAAATTTTCTTTTTAGAATAATTCAAGATCTACTGCCCCTCCACTACCAAAATCCTTATAAACCAGCAAGTCAAGACAACCACTTATAAACGAATAAACTTCTAAAAGCATCATAACAACTAACATAAACATAACTGGCCATTTTTATTATAGCAAGTAAACGTCAAAATTCCCGAATTGCACACAATTTCCATTTAAGACTTATGTAAATAGATTCAGCTGTATTTTGGCCTATTGTCGTATATTTTCGGCCTTTTTGAAGTTGGTTTCCGGCGTCAAATTATTATTGAAAGGTCTGTAAAACTGCATTAACTGCCCTTGCCTTGTAAACCTTATCGGGTAATATCAATGCGCATTAATATGGCCGCAATAACTGTAAAATAAATGTTACTTTTGGGGGTTTTAGGGGTGTATAAAATGTTAATTATCTTTTACTGTTCGTCGGTCGGGTAGGTCTGTATTATAAAGTTTCATAAAAACGGTATTGATTTTAACGTTCTTATTTCTGATAATCATTAGTGCAATAAAAACTTTGAAAATATAGATTTTCAAAAAAAAATTGAATCAAATATCTTTGATAGATACCCTGTATACGGCCAAATATGAGAGTGTTATTACTTACTCAATTTTAAAATAAAAATCATAGGTACTAAACCGCTTTGTTTTTATTATACAGGGTGTTGAAATATTTTTAAAAAATAGATTTTTCTTAGATACCGTGCGAGCAAAAATTGTTTGCATCAAAGAGGGCCTTGCATCTAAGGACGTAATGCTTAGCCGTAGAGCTTAATACCTGTTGGGTGTCACTGGTGTAAGTAACTACCTGAATTAACAATCAATCAGTTATTCCGTCATTTTTGACAGTCGGTACAAGTAATTTGATTCATCGCTAATTTTTCCAATTTCTTGAACAATTCACACAATGGGCTTTACGGAACAGCACAAAACATTCATGGTTGAAGCGTATTTTCGAAACGGGGGTTAGAGTAAATGGTGAGTGGCAATACAATCCGGGTTTGTGCATGAACGATTTTCACGAACATTTTCCTACCGTTGCTTTTATTGCTGGGGATTTTTATCATTGCCTGAAAAGAACCGTGGCTGTGTTTAGGGAAACAGGTTCTATGCAACACAAAAGAGGAGCAGGAAGACCATCACTCGTCACACATAAAATTTGTTTTAGTGTTATATCAATTCCAGATTTGCTAGAACTATTGGTAGTAATCAGTTCCATTAGCAGCACAGTCTTGTTGAATAATAAAGTACCTACTTTTAATACAGCAATATTGTTAAGAAATAAATTGTATCTTTTCAATGCGAAGCAGTTTGTTCCCAGTAAAGCGCATTCTCTACAATTAAGGGAGCATAATAGCGTCCCCAAAAACGAATTGTATCCGTTAGAACCTATAATCCATAAGACGTTGGTGGGGGTTCGTATCGATTGGCCATCGCCGCCCGCCGTAGTCACTGTTGTAAATTTCCCTAAATCTGGGGAAAATCTGCAATCAGTAGGGAAAAAGGGAAATTTTCTATAATTTAGGGAACTAGCAACTCAGAATCGCATTTTTTGAAACGAGCCGCATGGCATTCATAAATGACCAATCAGTCATTGCGGCTACAAACTAGTTGCTTTACAGAACCGGCGACTTTTTTTTTTTTTTTTTAGAAGCGTAAAAATATTAAAGTGAATAAAAAAGAAACCTCCGGTTTTTTACTACTTTGCCGAATTTTTTACTCGAATACTCGGAAGTCGATCTGGGAAATTTTTAAGAAATTATCTAGGGAAAAAAAAATTTTGGACCTGGCAACACTGGCCGTAGTACCTATTAGTTTTAACATATTTGTTGCGCAGGTCACACCATTGTTCCGAGTCTTCTACCTGTCTGGATTTGAATTATATTTATCATACCAATACATGTTTCAATTAATTAATTTTTACTTTGTATATAAGTTTTTTTAAACTTTGCATGTCAGATAAAGCAATAGAAGATTCTTATTTCGCACAACCCATCATTAGTACTGGACTAATTTTACGATCTCAGTAAACCATGTTGCGTAATAGATAATGATAAATATGCAATATTAAACGATAATAACAATATCACACTAGAAGCTATTTTAAGTTCTCAACAGTACAGGGTGTCCCAAATTCGAGCCTCATCATGGGGATCTCGGAAACTATAAGAGATACAGCATCGGTCAAATTGTGGCAAAGTTGCGCAATTTCTTACTGAGCAATATCGCAAAAAAATATCTGAGCTATCTTTTTTAGTTTTTGAAATTTTTGCAAAAAACTAAAATTTTGAGTTTTTGTTTTTTTAAATTGCTTGACTTATTTTATCCGCTACAGAAAAACAAGCACAATATTGTTAAGGCAACTTTTTACGCTCCATATTGTGACATTTTTAGAATTTCGTTACAACGTTTCGTTTTTGTGGAACTATTATCAACTTTAATTTTTTAAATACGGACCTGCATTTTTTATTTTATTTTTTGATAGCCCTTTAAGCCCTGAATTCAACCATGTACCACAATTAATTATATTTAGACGTTTTGATGTCATTATTACATCTTCAGGAATGTGATAATTGTTTTTATATAAATTGTAACAAAGTAAAAATAAAACCAAACAACACAAAGGTGGCTATGACAAGAACTTTTACTTGATTGTTTGGCTTAATTATCTTGACAACTGCAGTCACCATTTATACTGAATATTATAAATAATAATATCGTTACAACGTTTCGTTTTTGTGGAACTATTATCAACTTTAATTTTTTAAATACGGACCTGCATTTTTTATTTTATTTTTGGATAGCCCTTTAAGCCCTGAATTCAACCATGTACCACACTTAATTATATTTAGACGTTTTGATGTCATTATTACATGTTCAGGAATGTAATAATTATTTTTTAATACGGCCCTGGTGTTAGTTGTTAGATTGAAATATCGTTTAGCGGGATTTTGGTGGGTTACAGAATTTAAAATGTTTTGTTGTTCTTCCGTTCCATTCGTGTACCATATTTGACTCTTGGTTTATTAAAACTACCATACTGGGCTAAATTAGTATCAAGCGTAGCAAAATAACTATAATGAGGCTGCAAGCGTTCAGGATAGTCCTGTAAATAACGGTCACAAGAAATTTGTGAATTCCTATTGAAAGAATAATAAACTAGTAACATGTCGCGCTTTTCTAAAGCAGAAAACATAATTTTGCTGAAATATTCAGTATAAATGGTACTGCAGTTGTCAAGATAATTAAGCCAAACAATCAAGTAAAAGTTCTTGTCATAGCCACCTTTGTTTTGTTTGGTTTTATTGAAGTGAAAACTTCTTTAGGCGCGTTTAGCACTTTTTGTGGGCACTGAATTAAACTGAGCCGTCACGCGTCGCCGTCACGCGTCAGGCGTCAGACTCGGGTGTGCTACGCTCGAATTCAACTGCTATATTCAATCCGAACTGACCCTGACCCGAATGAACGTTATATGAAAGAGCATGCCGCCATCGGTCGCATTCAGTATCGACGTGGAAACAGTCAATGTGCGTTGTCTAGACACTCGTGTATTTAATATTGTTAATTTCACCTTGTTGACGTTTTCACTTCTGTCGTGTGGTCTTAAGCACACACAATTTTTTTTTACTTTGTTACGATTTATATGTGTGTGTGTGTTAGTTTCAATGGCACTGGAAAAGATTCCAACAGGCCAGACTTTTACGATTTATATAAAAACATAAATATAGTAAATTATTTGTATAAAATTCTGGATCCATTTACATGTTGTATGTGGTAAAAAGATTAAGTAACTAACAACAGGGCCGTATTTAAAAATAATTATCACATTCCTGAAGATGTAATAATGACATCAAAACGTCTAAATATATTTAAGTGTGGTACATGGTTGAATTCAGGGCTTAAAGGGCTATCAAAAAATAAAATAAAAAATGCAGGTCCGTATTTAAAAAATTAAAGTTGATAATAGTTCCACAAAAACGAAACGTTGTAACGAAATTCTAAAAATGTCACAATATGGAGCGTAAAAAGTTGCCTTAACAATATTGTGCTTGTTTTTCTGTAGCGGATAAAATAAGTCGAGCAATTTAAAAAAACAAAAACTCAAAATTTTAGTTTTTTGCAAAAATTTCAAAAACTAAAAAAGATAGCCGAGATTTTTTTTGCGATATTGCTCAGTACGAAATTGCGCAACTTTGCCACAATTTGACCGATGCTGTATCTCTTATAGTTTCCGAGATCCCCATGATGAGGCTCGAATTTGGGACACCCTGTACACTACAGTACTGAGTTTTAGTTGAAAGTATACGCTTTATTAACCGTAGCAAGCAAATATTATTATGATTAATGTCAAGTTTCATTACAACTGCCAGTCGGAACTAATACAGTATATAAAACCAGATTACACCCCCAATAGAAATTGATAATTATTATTATTAGTATTTCGAGCAATAATGGCTATAAACCATTCTTTGGTAGCATTAACTCCTGTTTCCTATATTGACTAAATTACCGTGATATTATCACTACACAACGGTAGAGGGGTGTCTCACTAGGTAAAATTTGTACACAGACTGCCGATGATTGCCGATGACTGCCAGTGATTGCCGGTGATTGCTGATGACTGCCAGTGATTGCCGATGACGATTTTTTTTATTATTCAGTAATACTTTTATGTATGGTGTATTTTATCTGTGTATTAAAAGCATCTAAAACTGCAATTTATAGCAACCTGGAAGGTATTTCAAAGAGCGATTCAAAACGAACAGAAAACGGAAGTTTCCAGCCCTTACGAGTCATAACCATTTTTTATACAACCTCCACAGTCTGTTGTTAAACTAGAACTTTTCGTTTTGTGTAAAAACCACCTGAAAACGCTTTAAGATGCTTTAAAACGCTGAATACCGCTTCAAACCAGTTTTTTATCAGTAATTAGTTCATTATCGCAACATTTTGTCAACTTTAAGGTTTTTTAAATAGGGACTTTTTTTTATAAATTTTCAGAGAATGAACCAAATATATTTTTTTTGTAAATTTCACTAAAAAAAGTCTTTTTTTAATTAGAAATCGCTACAGGGCCCTTAATACTTTTTTTTCTTATATGTTGAGCGAAAAGAGAATCTTTTTAGTTTTTGGATTCGAAAAATAGTGTCAAACCCAGTCTTTAGGGGCGGATTATGTGTCAACGATTAAAGTTTAAAGTTTGGTTCTTTATTTCTCTGTCAAAATATTCAGTAAAATTAAGTAAATACATTATTCAATACATTATGGAATTAAGCACTTTCACTCACGTGGTTCACAGAAACAAGACGCAGAATGCAATTATTAAACAACCTTACCTAAACGATGCGTGAGCCTGATTTTGCCACCTCATGCGCTTCAGTTGTATGTAGGAAAGCTCGTTGCTGTCACATACAGGGTGATCCAACGAAAAGTTAACACCTCGATTTTCCTGCTTTAAAATGAAAATGTGGAAAATCGCTCGGACACGTCGATTTTTATTTGGAGGGGGACATCTTTTGCGTATATTGTCAATCTTGTTACTTCAAGCCCCTAGGATGGAGGGGGGGTAAGATCTAAATCTTAAATGGATACCCCTATTTTATATCATTTTTTTGGATTCTGCATAAAATTCTGAACATTTTTTAATAAAAGCATTATTAGTCTATACTTAACAGTTTCCGAGATATTGACTCTTAAAAAATTACATTTTTGCACTTTGACAGCGTCTAGCTTTCTAACTGTACGTCTTAGAGCAAAACGGCTTACAAGTCCCTATTTTTGATTTTTATTATCTTTCCAATAGTGTTAACTTCCGGTTAAACCGGAAGTACTATATGTCTTACATCCGGTTTAACCGAAAATTGACACTATTGGAAAGATAATAAAAATCGAAGATAGGGATATGAAAGCCGTTTTGCTCTAAGACGTACCTGTCAAAGTTCAAAAATGTCATTTTTCAAGAGTCAATATCTCGGAAACTGCTAAGTATAGACTAATAATGCTTTTATTAAAAAATGTTCAGAATTTTATGCAGAATCCAAAAAAATTATATAAAATAGGGATATCCATTTAAGATTTAGATCTTAAACCCCTCTCCCTCCTAGGGGCTTGAAGTAACAAGATTGACAATATACGCAAAATATGTCCTCCTCAAAATCGACGGGTCCGAGCGATTTTCCACATTTTCATTTTAAAGCAGGAAAATCGAGGTGTTAAGTTTTCGTTGGACCACCCTGTATGTATAGTATTAAACAGTTGTATAAAGAGTATGTGAATTATTATAAGGAATAGAAGGTTTTTTTCTCAATGCGAGGGTAGACTCGTTTTCTGTTTTGCCTCGAAATATTTAATGAAGATAACTTCCAATTAGCCGTATACAATAACCAATTTTTTTTAATCGCCCCGTGAAAGATGTTCCATGTGAAGATTCAACAGATCTACATCCTCTTAATGGGAGTGCAGCTGCGTTCTATTTACCGACTTCACCACCGACTAAAACCCTTGCATTTTCCCACGATGTTTCAACCCTTATTCTCTCTCCGCTTCACCCTTAAATACACCTTTACCGGATTCTTTCCGCAACTATCTTCCGCGATTTACACCTTTCGTAAGGGCGGTTTTTGTTTCGTTTTTTTTTCCTCTGAAATATGTGGGTAAAGGGGAAGTACGGAGTATTTTTAGCAATTTGGGGTAAATTTTGGAAGGGGTGGATAGGATTGCACTGGGATTGAGACAGTTTAAATTGAAATGTGTGAGAAATATTGAAAAAACGTTGCTTTTTTTAGTAAATTCTGTTTTTATGCAGTCCCCAGTGTCGGAGGTTTTTATTCGTTCATTATTAACTGTTAAGTCATCCGTTACTATATCAAAATACTTCGTTAGAAATGTAGTCCTTAAAAAAAATTTTAGTTTTTAAAATTTTGAAATATTTACTTAGGAAATAATTAAACAAAATACGCTCTTTAATAAAAACTCGTTAAACCAGGGATCTACGTCATAAAAAATTGACCAGTCGCAAAGACTTATACTGAAGGTCGAATCGCCTGCATCCACCTAAATATCCCCCGACTAGTATCTTGCTCTTATCCATTTATGTTAACGGAACAAGGATAACGATATAATCGACCTCAAGTGTGACAAGTAACAAGTAGTAAGTATCTGATTTCATGTTTTCAAACTTTCTGTTTTCGCAGCGATTTTTTAATTGTTTCAAAGAAATGTCTGTAACAATAGGAAGGGACAAAGCCCATTGGGACAGTAAGCTTCTTGTGATGTATTTAATCTTGAAGCGATTAGTTTTCTAAATTAAAATTGAAAATCCCTACTTATATCTACACTATTTATTAATGTTCAACTTTATTGCTTGCTTATTTTGTAGGAACCAATAAAAATCTCACGCAAGAACGACTAAAGCTATAGTATCTACTCAAGATTTCTTCTGCAGTAAATTCGATGAAAAACTTTTCTCTCTTTGGAAATTTTTGGTATGGTGGGCGAATAAAGAGGGGGGGGGGGGGGATATTTTTTTAAATATCGAATGGATACCAAGATCTGTCCCAATAGGTCACTTGTACTCCACATACATACAGTACATCAATTACGCTGGCCGATGATACTTCCGGCGGAAGGTAACCGGAAATTAAAAAAAAAAACATCTTTAGTTACATAATTAAACGCAAAATGTTTTATTTTGGAGTGTACCGTACTGTACTGTCTGTACTACCGTGTAAAAATGGTGGCTTATCAACCAATCACTTCTCATAGAATATAGGTACGCTATTGAATTTACACCCGTGCGGACCCGGTCTCAACCATAGTCAGCCATAGCAAATATATTTTTTTAACATTTCACAGAATGAGATAAATGAGTACAATTTTTTCCTTTCATTTCGTCAGGTCGATCTCTAGACGCGTTTCACCATATTATGCTAGGATTCGACGAAAAAAAGGAAGCTCAAAGTTCCATTTAAACCAGTATACCGTCAAGACAATGAAGCGCTAAGCTCCATCTATATAGTGTTGATGTGGAACACAGAATGAGATAAGTTCTTATCTGTGTAATTCATACCCATTACACCTATCCCCTGCCCTCAGGGTTGTCTTGGGACGAAAGCGTTCTTTTTCACACAGGTAAACTACTAGTAGATATTTTGTCTGGCGCCTAATTAATGTTTTAGCCATCCCAAGCCCCCGCTTCCTAGTAACTTCCCTGTGCACACACAAGGCACTAAAAAACCCCTAACCTTTGCTGGCAGACATTTTTGCCAAATTTAACTACCCCCTTTCAAACATTAAGGACAATAAACCAGAGATGTATAATTAATACCCCATTAAATCATTTTTCCAGAAATCTAGACTAAATTTAAGTCATAAACAGTATTACTAACGAGCCATATTAAAATAGAAAGTAATTAATATTCACCCGTTATTACGACAGAGGGTAAGTTATTTGAAGAAGGAACTAATACGGAACACTCTAATTTACAAATGGACTAATTACTAGTCGTTATAATTGTTTCTGAAAATGTTTTGTTAATTATGACAATTATAATAGATCTTAAAGCAGTTAAATACATGCACCTACCTAACTATCATATTATGAATAAATTAAAATAGATTTAATTAAGGGTCAATCAATCGTCAGTTAGCTTGAAATCTTAAAAAATAATGAAATTTTGTATGTACCTACCTATGTTAGGCATTAACTTAAAACCGGGTATAATTTGGGTCTGTTATATACAGGGATGAGTATCAGATAGATTAATTCCTTGATGCACCATAGTCAGCTAATAAAGAGACATACGTTCGACAATAGCAATGTCCAGTGTATAATGATAAATTGAATAGATTTAGGAATGCTGCTACTTTTTGGAGTAGTTTTCCAAATATATTCTTACTTACTGGCTGCGTGGTACATTGATTTGATAGCGAACAAAAAATTTCGAATGACAGGTCTCGGCCCTTTTTAGAGCGATATCACATCCTTCTCATAGATTTCAAATTGACAGTATTTTTAATTGAATTTTGTTTTTGGTATTTTTAATATTAATCAAAATGAGAAACCCGAATTAGTCACATCAACCACCGTCAACTCAACTGACTCCTTTTACTTCTACAGGCTCCCGGGACACCAGAAATAAGGGCAACCTAAAAATAATTATGTTTATTAGTACTTATTAAAATCCGTAACAAATAAAAATTTTGAAGAAGTAGTCCATACTCAAAGTGGAGTTAAATGTAGAAAAAAGAAAAGCACAAAGTCTTTCTCCGCTATATTTTATTAGAAAAACTAGGCGAACCTAGAATAATTCATAATAATTAAATTTGACATGTTTCGAGTGTAGAAACACTTATCATCAGGAAAACAAAGTGAATGGTACAATGCTGATGTTGGTAGCAATAGAGAAAATAATAGTGGGATTGAGCCGTAATCGAACTTTCAAACGTGTACAAGAGGTGTAAAAAATTGAATAGTAAAAAACTGAAAATCAAGAATTCAGCATACTGGAAAGTTAGGGGTGAGTGCAAAGGCCCTGTCTTGGGTAGAAAAATGAAGAGTGTAAAAGAAAAAAATCCGTTCTGACGTTCTGACACGTGCTGGTTGCAGTGGAACTTCTCTAACAAAGATGTTCTTGTAAAACAAAAAACTTTTTTTAAAACTTAATTTTGCACACAATTTGTACGTTTTGCCTCCTGCCGGGGTAACTGGGCCGTAAAAAGCCTGGTAACCCAACAGTATTTTACTCCAAGCTAAATGATGCTTTGACTTTTATGAAAAACAATTTTTTCTTTTTCTTTCCCTCTTATTTCAATACTTTTACATGTCTCTAACAAAGCTGAATAAAACTTAAGATGTTTCACTATTTAACAAATGTCTTCCACAAAGTCTGTTAAAACTCCCTAATTTTCCTTTTACACTCTTCATTTTTCTGCCCAAGACAGGGCCTTTGCACTAACCTCTGACTTTCCCGTATGCTGAAGTCTTGCACAGAAAAAAAATTTGTACGTAAAATTAATAAACGGTGGTCGTCAATTTTTTGTACATTAATATTATGAATCCGATCATTAATACAATGATTTCTGTTCATAGACCTATAACTTAGTTCATTAAAACAATGAACGAGCCAACATTAACCAATGGACTGAAAACATCAAAAATTAATATTTTTTGTTATTAATACAATGTAAAAATTCATTGAATTAATGTTTAACGATTATTAACCTATGTTCCTCATCTTTAAAACAATGTATTTTTCTTGATAAATTCATGAACAGCAAACATTAAAAATTAATAAACGGTGTTCATTGTTTCAATGAACACTAAACGTTGATTTTACGAACTCGACCATTAACTTTAAACTACGCGCGAATATTAATGTTGCTGTACATTGGATCAACTACCGCGAACATTAATATTATGAACGCTGTCATAGACTTTTTTGTATTCGAGCCAATTTTTGGTGAGAAATCTTTAAACGCCCATATCTGTGGTTAGTTGGTCTTATAAAGTTGAAGGGTAGAAGCGCGTTTCTGCTACAGTGTGATTTGTGAAATTGTGAAGTTATAGTGATACAAGCTATTAAAAATACACCGAACTTTAGAAATGTAGTATTAGTAGTAGTAATTGATGGGGGTTCCGAAATCTTGCAAGAAGTCCAACGGCGATCCTTTTTGCCTACCCCAGAGTCTTCCCCCAGTCGCTCCAACCACCTTGGCCTCCGCCAAAGCGTCCCGACCTCGTTATGAAGTTATGTATTTCGCTCCAGGCTAGAGCCGTGATTTCTTCCATTTGGAGAACCGCCGATCCCAGCACCTGATGCCTGAGTCTTCCCAGAGAAGAAATGTAAGTAATAAATCCTATAAACTGTAAAAGTAGTTTATTCTGTGCGAATAATGCCCATGAACATACCTAGTTATTTTAACACATTTGATATAATATAGACCAGGGCCTTTGAAAATGGTAAAAAGTGAAAAAAAAAAAAATAGAATAAGATTAAACCCATTGGAAAACGAAGAAAATATAACAAAAATGAAAGGAAAAATAATTTACGGGTGATCCGAGGTCGGGAAGTGGAAAGGGGTGAGTTTTTAAGGGTAGAAAACGATTTATCTCGATTTCCGGCAAAACTACAAGTCTTATTGTATTATTGTAGGTAATAAAAAGATCTACAACTTTTATATTTACACTTTTTTCACATAACCTCAAAATTTATGTGAAAAATTCAAATAAGTAACCAAGTTTTTGGTTGTTTATGTTTATCTTTTACAAAAAAGTTTTTTTTCACGAAATTTGGTGAAAAATTACCTTTTTATGTCCCAAACATACTGTAATTTTTTTGATTCAAAATATTTATTTTTTCACCTTATTTTGACTTAATATCGAAAAAGCACCCTAATTTTCAATCGAAAATGCTCACGTCAAAATATCTTTTTTAAAAAAGTCGGTGGGCTTTTTGTTCCTTGAAATCTCTACTTTCTGATGGTGTAAAAAAAATACTCAAAAAATGCAAAGAAACGAAAAAAAAAACTTGAATCTAAAATTTTTTTTTTAAATCATTATGAACCTACAATTTTGAGCTGTTTATTAAAATGTATACTTTAATTACTCGAAAAACGTAAGATTTTATGTTACATTGATAAACAAAAAATTGCAAGTCGAAATATATACTACTATAATTAACAACCAAATAAGTTAATAAAGTTAATATTTAATAAGACGTTCGTTTCTTTGAATTTTTTGAGAACATTTACCGTAGTAATGTATATTTTTTTACACCATCAGAAAGTAGAGATTTTAAGGAACAGAAAGCCCACCGACTTTTTTTTATAAAAGCAGATATTTTGACGTGAGAATTTTCGATTGAACATTAAGGTGCTTTTTCGATATTAAGTCAAAATAAGGTAAAAAAATAAATATTTTAAATCAAAAAAATTACAGTGTGTTTGGGACATAAAAAGATAAGTTTTCACCAAATTTTGTGAAAATAATTTTTTTTTTGTAAAAGATAAAAATAAAAAACCAAAAACTTGGTTACTTGAATTTTTCACATAAATTTTGAGGTTTTGTAAAAAAGTGTAAATACAAAAGTTCTAGACCTTTTTATTACCTACAACTTTGCCATTTAACGTTTTTCCATAGAACTTGTAGTTTTTCCGGAAATCGAGATAAATCGTTTTCTACCCTTAAAAACTCACCCCCTTCCACTTCCCGACCTCGGATCGCCCGCAAATTATTTTTCCTTTATTTTTGTTATATTCTCTTCCTTTTCCAATGGGTTTCATCCTACTATTATTTTTTTTGGTTTCAAAAATTATTGACCCTGGTCTAATAGTATAACATTATGATTATAGGTATAGGTACCTATGGCCTAAACGATTAGGACGTAAAAAGTAATTTTTTTTCGCCTTGTTAAAATTTTTCTTTGACACTTTTAGGAATAATGATTCAAAAGTAGCACAAATAGATATTGTTTTTACTATTAATTGCGTACCTAGTTGTGTACTAGCTACCTAAATAAATTTATTTAGTTGTTATTAATATTGTTATTAATAATTGAAAAAAAAATGTCTATGTCCTACAATAGAATAAAACGTCTTTTTGTACCATTATACAAAATTGAATTCTGGGTATTATTCCTTTACAAGATCTTCTCTAAATTAAGTTTTTCTTTGGCTGAAAATTGAAATTAAATTTTAAAATTAATTTTCATTTATCGGGTTTTTCGTTAAATTCCTTGAATTATCTCTAGTGTGGTATGAAACATACTTTTCAGTACAAATAGGTACTTGCCCTATGAATAGTTTTTGAAAATATTTATAACATCAGCACAACAGCTACCTATAAACCTAATTCAAAAATAAAAATTATACATTTCCCCTTAACATTAACCTTCATAGTCAATTTTTATCTTTTGGTATAAGGTTTAGATACTAATACCTTCTTTATTTTCTTCTTTTTTCAGATGGAAAAAACGCTTCAATTTTGTGGGCGATTCATGGCTATTTAGTATTATCCTCAAAATTTTGTGCAAGGAATGTTACTGGCAAGACAACGCATACGAAATACACGATCAAGGACTCACAGGAATCATTTTTATTTTGTGCAAACCCAGCAGGAAATCGAAGAGCGCATTGTAAATCTCAAAGCGAAAAAGTCGGCTATTCAGCCTTTTATTTTGTGAAACCATTTTATAATAAAAAAATTAGTCACTAAACAAGTCTTTATTTTAAAGAAACCCTTTTTTAATTATTATTAGCATTCTATTTTTCCTAAAAGTTAATTCTTCTTGAAAAGCTTAAATTAGGTTTTGACCATATTGTAGAAAAAAGGAAAATTATTGAAAACATTTTTAATAGAATTTACCAAAATAGATTTAAAAGCGATTGGGTAAAAGAATAAAGTTTTTTTTACAAGATAATTTATTATTATTGAGTTTGTAAAATTGCAAAATTACTTAGTCTCTATACCTATAAGTAAAAAAATAGTAGAGAAATTATTTTTGAAAAAGACTATACTAAATTGTATTATCTTTAACGAAGACTGTATCATTAGTAAAGTAATTAACTACCAATAAATTCGGTTCGCAATATCGATAACCAGCGATCATAGATCCATGTTTACTGTTCATTAATTCAATGTATAGCAACCATTAAACCAATGTCCATTGTTCGTAATATTAATAAACGGCGAGCATGGATCCATGTTCACTGTTCATTGATTCAACGTACAGCAAACATTAAACCAATGTCCATAGTTCGTAATATTAATAAACGGCGAGCATGGATCCATGTTCACTGTTCATTGATTCAACGTACAGCAAACATTAAACCAATGTCCATCGTTCGTAATATTAATAAACGGCGAGCATGGATCCATGTTCACTGTTCATTGATTCAACGTACAGCAAACATTAAACCAATGTCCATCGTTCATAATATTAATAAACGGCGAGCATGGATCCATATTCACTGTTCATTGATTCAACGTACAGCAAACATTAAACCAATGTCCATCGTTCGTAATATTAATAAACGGCAAGCATGGATTGATGTTCACTGTTCATTGATTCAACGTACAGCAAACATTAAACCAATGTCCATCGTTCGTAATATTAATAAACGGCGAGCATGGATCCATGTTCACTGTTCATTGATTCAACGTACAACAATCGTAACTTGAGGAATAGGAAAGTTTACGTACGAACGTTCATTGAATTAATGACACCCGTCATCGGCTGAAAATTAATGTTGACGTTCACTGATTTGATGTACTTTTTTATTAAAATCACGTACTTTTTTCGTTCAGTGTGATTGTCGGTTTTTTACTATTCAATTTTTTACACCTCTTGTACACCTTTGAAAGTTCCATTACAGCTTAATCCCACTATTATTTTCTCTATTGCTAATAACATTAGCATTGTACCATTAACTTTGTTTTTCTGATGATGAGTGTTTCTACATTCGAAACATGTCGAATTTTATTATTATGAATTATTCTAGGTTCGCCTAGTTTTTCTAATAAAAAAAGAAAGACTTTGTGCTTTTCTTTTTTCTATAAATAAATATTTAATGAAATCACTATCCTTTACCATTAAGAGGAAGTAACCCCTTTACCACAATGAAAATTGCCAAGCGTTTTGCTGGTCAAACGAAAATAAAAAATAAAAATTGGTATTTAGAAAATAAATTCTACTTTAAATACCCCATCCAGAAAAGTAAATGACGATCGAAAATATTCCCAAAATTTTTTTTAGAATTTTTTTTAATTTTTAGTAATTTTGTAATATCTTAAACAATTCTTTATTGGTCAAAAGCAAAATGACTTTCCCGGGTGTAGAATGTTGTACCAAACAATTTTTCTTAAAGCCATTTTTCAATATCGGCCTTACTTTTTTCTCAAAAAGTTTGGGCGCGTAAAGTGAATTTAAGCGTGTAAAGTGGGTTTACGCGCCCAAACTTTTTGAGAAAAAAGTAAGGCCGATATTGAAAAATGGCTTTAAGAAAAATTGTTTGGTACAACATTCTACACCCGGGAAAGTCATTTTGCTTTTGACCAATAAAGAATTGTTTAAGATATTACAAAATTACTAAAAATAAAAAAAAATTTCTAAAAAAAATTTTGGGAATATTTTCGATCGTCATTTACTTTTCTGGATGGGGTATTTAAAGTAGAATTTATTTTCTAAATATCAATTTTTATTTTTTCTTTTCGTTTGACCAGCAAAACGTTCGGCAATTTTCATTGTGGTAAAGGGGGTTACTGCTCTTAAAAGCTGGTCTGGAGCATTCATTAAAAATTTGTCAACCCAGTCCCCTGTTATTATCTTGCCCAGTTTTTTATACCCTTCGTTTCTTCTTTCCAGCAGGGCAATTAGCTGAAATAATGTGCTCAAAACGTTGAAGGAGAACAAGTCCTGGAATTATCTTTGAAAAACACGAGTAGGACATCTTCGTTGAAATTTTCCACTTTTTGTTCACAGCATCTCATATTGCCCTTCATATATTTTCCTTGATTTTGCCGACATAATACCTTCTAATTCCTTTTTAGCTGCTTTTAACAAATCAAAAGTTTCCATTTCGAGTGGATCTCAAAATTGATGATGTACTCTAACTAAGGGACTTTTTGTTCACAAAGACCATTCAACATCAGAATTGAAAGCGGAAGAGTCCAGATCAATGGAGCACCGACGCGTATAGGACAACGATTTTGGAATAAGAGCCACGGGTCTGAAATTGCTCAGATAGTTAGTAATTCTGCTAGAAAATCTAACGATCTTTTGTCCCCCCCCCCCCCCCCCCCCACCCCTAGCTACGCCGGTGGGCATTAGAAGTTTAAACGTTGTTAGTGATTAAATAGATTTTCAGAAGGGATTACAATTTTTTATGAAAAAAAATATAACACTAAAAAAAATTTATGAACCATTATTTATCATTGTGTTCGAAATATTACAAATGACTTCCAGGCAATCACCGCCAAATGAAAAATATGACATGGGAACCGTACAAAAGATTCTTCTTATTTAGAGAAGAAGAGAAGCATATAGAGACGCAGCGAAGAGTGAAGTGAATCGCATAGAACTGAGATGTGACCCAGCTGGAGCCAACCTTGTCTGTCCAAACAATGGGCTTGTAATTTCATATGGGTCTTTTACTGAAAAAGCATTTTTGTGTTCTTTAATCGTTTTGCTTTAAATGCTCTGTGATTACTATTTTTATCGATTTTATCATGTGCTACCAAAATCTGACGTTAATTTAATTATTCGGTTTACGGTTTTGTATTGGGAATAAATAATTTTACCATAACACATATTATTATCACTTTCAACTCAGGTTATTTCTGCACACTTGTGGAAAAAAGAATGGATCCTCCTAACGCTTGTGGAAGATGCATTTTCTACACTTATTATGAAAAATATTATTACAGACAAAATTATTCTCCAGGCAATAGGAATTTAAAACTCAACTATATTTCTGTTTAAAATAACATGGAAATAATTTTAAGAGATAGCAAAAACCAAATATTTGCGTCATTGCAAAAAAAAACTATTGTTTTATTTTATGCTTGGGATAATTTTTCATCATTCACGTTTTTCTCTAATTTTTCCTGCAAAATTTTGCAAAAGCCAGTTTTAAAAATATATTTTCTCAAAATATTGCTATCCTTTTGTACTTCTATCTCATTAATTTTGGTATCACTGAAAAGTATTTTTGATAAGCTTTCCAGAGAGGTGTCACAAGTGGGGAAGTGTCATTTAAGATATTAAAGTGGATGAGGGTAGTGTTTCAGGGGTGGACGAGGGTGGTCCTCAAAATACCTCAAAAAAATAGGAATGTTATTATTGGGTTTTTTAATATCTTCTTTAGTGTCGAAAATATATGCATTGTAAGTTTTCCAGCAGTCTCCTTATATATGTATGGATTATGGATAGACAAGTACCGTGCGAGCAAAAATTATTTGCATCAAAGAGGGCTTGGATTAAAAAACGAAGGGCTTGGTTTAGATCACAATGATATAGGGACGATATACCTATCTAACCAAATCTAGGTTAAAATTTTGTCAAATTCATATTATGACATGATATGCCAAACTAATGAGTAATAAAATAAGTAGACAAATACAAATTTATTTTTGTTGTTTACAAAATTAACAAAGTAAGAATATACAAAATAGAAAAAAAAAGAATTACATAAATTGCTGAAATTGGCCATCGTCATGCTCCAAGTATAAATTCACACGTCTCTTCATATTTTCGAAAGTGTTGACCAGCATCTCTGGAGAAATGTTACCACATTCGTGGATAATCCTTTCTTGTAATTGTTCTAAATTTGAAACTGGTGTTTTAAAAATAGGGTTCTTTAAATGAAGAAAAACGAAGTAATCCATAACCGTTAAACAAGGTGACCTAGGTGGGAATTCAATGTCTGATCGAAAACTGATCAATTTGTCGTCGAAAATATTGTCTCAATACCGCTGTGCTGTAACTGTGTCATGGAAAAAAATAGGACCACCAATTCTTCTTCGGAAAACAGCTAACCAGACACCAATTTTTTGAGGGTGCAATGTGGATTCTACAAAAAATGGGTATTTTCACTACTCCACATGCGTGTATTCTAAAAATTCCCATAACCGGAGAGGTGGAACCAGGCTTCATCCGAAAAAAATGTCAGGTCTAATAAATCATTTCTTTCCAATAAATTTTGGGTAAACCATTGAGAGTAATTCCTGCGTCTTTCAAAATCTGCGGCTTGTATTTCTTGGAATACTTGCACTTTATAAGGAAATAAATTTAGCTGCTTCTTAAGAATAGTCCTGCATGTTCCATAAGAACTTCCCACTTCTTGGGACAGGCGTCTAATACAATTTGTTGGCGTATTTTGCATTATTTCACGAACGTTTGCAACAAGTTATTCTGTTCTTACAGATGGTCTTCCTGTTCTTTTTTTGTGTTGTATAGAACCTGTTTCCCTAAACACAGCCGCGGTTCTTTTCAGGCAATGATAAAAATCCCCAGCAATAAAAACAACGTTAGGAAAATGTTCGTAAAAATCGTCCATGCACAAACCCGGATTATATCGCCACTCACCATTGACTCAAGAAATTGGGAAAATTAGCGATGAATCAAATTACTTGTAACGACTGTCAAAGATGACGGAATAACTGTTTGATTGTTAATTCAGGTAGTTACTGACACCCAACAGGTATTAAGCTCTACGGCTAAGCATTACGTCCTTAGATGCAAGGCCCTCTTTGATGCAAATAATTTTTGCTCGCACGGTATAAACAAATCTGATATCTTGACATTTCAGATTTTCCAAATAAATAACTTTTAGAAATGTCGATTTTTACATTGAAACATTGGCGTAACTAGAAGGGGGGGGGGGGAGACAAAAAAAGTATGTGTTTAAGAATGTTTTTCACCTGTGGCGCATTTCCTTAAATGTTTACTGTTAAGGTTGGCACTTAAGATGGATTTCTGTAGCCTCCACGCAAATATTTTTGGCTCCGACACTGTATTCCACAATTCCGTTAGCTTCATATCCTGATGCAACACAAATTGGTCCTTTCATTGTTCCCATGCTTCTACGCGCGAGCCACCTGTTTTCTTCATTACGTTGCTTCCGGTGATAAATCAGGGTTGTCTCGATATTCCTTGATGGGCCCTTTTTAATTATTAATTCGTGGATCATCCACATCCCGCACTTTTTTGATTGATAATTCATTCACTCTTTTATTACGGGATATCGTCGGCCTAATGTGAAAACTCAAAAAAATAATAATTTTATGTAGAGGGGGAAAAACTGATTTACAGCATTACATGATATGATTTGGTGTCAGTATGATTGTATTTATTTTTTTATCGATACTATGCCATGTGATCCATTACGTCAAAATTATAGAAAAATATGTTATGCCAAATTCATTCCCAGATTAAGAACTTAAGGGGGAGTTGTGCAAAATCATATGTCGACTACTGGGAGCTATGCATTTTTCATAATCTTGTTTTTAAACGACATCTAGTACATTTTTACGAAAGCGCCAAATTGCATCGTATATAGATTCGATAATTGTCTATAAAATGGCGCAAAAAACTCAAAATCAGCAAAAGTGGAGTTATACAGTTTTCACATTAGACCGACGATATCAGCCTAATAGAACGGTAACGAGTTTTGACAAAAGTATATCTTACTTACCTTTTAAAATGTAAGGGCCTACAAACAAGGGGGTAAATGAGTAAATATAAGGACGTAATGCTTAGCCGTAGAGCTTAATACCTGTTGGGTGTCAGTAACTACCTGAATTAACAATCAATCGATTATTCCGTTATCTTTGACAGTCGTTACAAGTAATTTGATTCATCGCTAATTTTTCCAATTTCTTGAACAATTCACACAATGGGCTTTACGGAACAGCACAAAACATTCATGGTTGAAGCGTATTTTCGAAACGGGATTAGAGTAAATGATAAGTGCCAATACAATCCGGGTTTGTGCATGGACGATTTTCACGAACATTTTCCTAACGTTGATTTTATTGCTGGGGATTTTTATCATTGCCTAAAAAGAACCGTAGCTGTGTTTAGGGAAACACGTTCTATACAACACAAAAAAGGAGCAGGAAGACCATCTGTAAGAACAGAAGAACTTGTTGCAAACGTTCGTGAAATAATGAAAAATACGCCAATAAATTGTATAAGACGCCTGTCCCAAGAAGTGGGAAGATCTTATGGAACATGCAGGACTATTCTTAAGAAGCAGCTAAATTTGTTTCCTTATAAAGTGCAAGTATTCCAAGAAATACAAGCCGCAAATTTTGAAAGACGCAGGAATTACTCAATGGTTTACCCAAAATTTATTGGACAGAAATGATTTATTAGACCTGACATTTTTTTCGGATGAAGCCTTGTTCCACCTCTCCGGTTATGTGTATTCTCAGAATACACGCATATGGAGTAGTGAAAATCCCCATTTTTTTGTAGAATCCACATTGCACCCTCAAAAAATTGGTGTCTGGTTAGCAGTTCCCCGAAGAATAATTGTTTGTCCTATTTCTTCCATGACACAGTTACAGCACAGCGGTATAGAGACAATATTTTGAATCCATTTGTGGAGTAATTACTTGACGACGAACTACGTTTTGAATATTTTCAACAGGACGGTGCAACCGCCCATACAGCCGCCGAAACTATTAACTACTTACGCAATTTTTTCGACGACAGATGGATCAGTTTTCGATCAGACATTGAATTCCCACCTAGATCACCTTGTTTAACAGTTATGGATTACTTCGTTTTTCCTCATTTAAAGAACACTATTTCTAAAACACCAGTTGCAAATTTAGAACAATTATAAGAAAGGATTATCCACGAATGTGGTAACATTTCTCCAGAGATGCTGGTCAACACTTTCGAAAATATGAAGAGACGTGTGAATTTATGCTTGGAGCATGGCGGTGGCCAATTTCAGCAATTTATGTAATTATTTTTCTTTTTCTTTCTGTATATTCTTACTTTGTTAATTTTGTAAACAACAAAAATAAATTTGTATTTGTCTAGTTATTTTATTACTCATTAGTTTGGCATACTTACCATGTCATAATATGAATTTGACAAAATTTTAACCTAGATTTGGTTAGGTATATCCGGATATATCGTCCCCATATCATTGTAATCTAAACCAAGCCCTACGTTTTTTAATCCAAGCCCTCTTTGATGCAAACAATTTTTGCTCGCACGGTATATTAACTTAAAATAAATTCCTTCCAATAAATCTCTAAAAGGTTTTGAGCAAGCAGTACAAATAATTATGGCTATGGCTCAGGGAAAGTATACCCTAAAACTATTGAAGATCATATTATCAGTCTAATGAGATATACATTTCCATGATTAGATGGATACCGTTGTAATATATTATATAGTATAAGATAATGCAATGTGAAAATATAGCAGAATAATAAAGACGTTTTTAAAGTAAAGTAAGTGGATACCGTTGGAATTAGCCATCTGCATATAAATGAATACATGCACACCCATTAGAATATACGAGATGGTTAATCAAACAATAATGTAAAAATCTAATTCAAATTCTGGTCGAACCTTATCCCCTTTTTACCTCTCCGAGTTAATCTGTGACCCCTCTATTAACTCTGGAATCCTCGGGTAATTGCTACCCATTCTTCTGTCTCATTTTTATTATAAATAAATATTTCAGCCCTGTCAGAGAAAACTCGGAGGGTGGAATAATTAATAATTAAAAAGTGATGCTCGTGGAGGAACGGATCATCAGTGAACGTTTTAAAAATAAAAGGGCCTGATTTCTGTATATTGTTATTATTGCGTTTGGGTTTGTATCTTTTTGGAGAACTGTGAGCTCACATAATATAGATAAATTATTTTAGTTTACGCGGAGAACAGATGCAGTGATCACTGGAACAGCACAGGGATATTTACCTTTAGATAAGCAAACAATAATCACAAAAGTGGCAAATTTATGGCCTCGCGCATGTAAATAAAGCTACACACGATTAGACATGCGCACTGCAACATTATTATTTCACGAATGGGAAAATAGACAGGTCCGGGCTTTAAAATTTAAGTTCTTGCTCAAGAAATTGTAAAAGTTGACCTTCAATTTGTTTTTACGTGTAAACAGCTATTAATTGCTCCATTACTGATTTCTGGAATTTTTAGTAGTTGCAAACCTATCAGATTTTGAGGATAGAAAATTGTTTTTAAGGGTTCGTTTCTAAAATTTGTTTAAAAATTATTCGTTGTCATGTTTTTAGGTCAAAAAGGAAGAGAACAATTAAACTATAAAATTCATAAACCCGAATATAAAAAACAAACAAGATCAACAAAATAACCAATCTTCGATGTTATCGCCTACCTAATACCTAGCCTCAAGTCAAATATTAGTTTTTATATAACTTGTATTGATTTTACAATTTGGCAAAAACTTGGATAGGTACGTGTAAAACATTTTCAAGCGCAATTTCTGGGCTTCAAAGGTTCTTGCCCGAGAACTCGACCCGCATAGGCGTAGTTAGACTGTCAACACTGGGGGTGCTGAAGTCCAGTGGCGGCTCGTGACATGTTAACGTGGGGGTGCACAAAAAGCCCGCCGCAGGCGAAATGCGGCGCAGGCGAAAAAAATGTTAAGACCACGCCCAAATTTGGTCAATAATTTTTAGTAAATATTTTAATGTGATGTTAATAGCAGGTTTAGGTCTTTCAATGTTCTTGACAATCCCTTTCTCCTCCAACGGTAACTTGCTAAAAGATTTTTTCAAAAATTCCACGGGGTATTTTATATCCGACGACGCACTCATTGTTTTTTCGTGTTTATTTAACTTTATACTTTAACTGAATTCAATAAAACCATATTAAACCTTAATAAACAAAAAAAATAGTCAAAATACCGGCTAAAAATTTCCGCGAATTTGAACCACTACGACTGGTTAAATTTAAATTATCAAATTAATGCAGAATTGCAGAACATGACATACACAAGCTATTATGCTGCTCTCGTATTTTACGAGATTTTTATGATCACAGACCCGCTCTGACAAGTAAACTGGGCGTGAACTACACGGAGAGAAATTTTCAAGAAAATCCGCAACTATCTAAATATACTTGAATTTGTACCAGAATTCGAATGCTTGAAATATTAATATGAAATATTCATTACATATAATGTATATTATAAAAATAGGTTAGTTCTAAAATTAGCCTATACTTATATTGTAAATTTTTTTTGGGGGTGCTAATTTAGATTTCGGGGGTGCTTAGTACCTCAAGTACCCCCTTAACTACGCCTATGTTGACCCGTTGAATACTTTCTTTCTTGGATTAATATATACATATCTAGGTATTTACTTTTTTCTTTTATATACTATAAGTATAGAGAAAAGTGTCATTTAAACATTTTGAAGCAATATATTGCCCGAAAATAGGCGTACCTAATTAGATTGCAGGGCTGCAAATAAAATATACCAAAACATGCATCGGGATAATCTGTCTTGGTGCGTGTTTCTGTTTATTTTCATACCTTGTTTGTGTAGCCTAGGCCTAGTTTGATGTGTTTAAATTGATCATAATAAAATAAAGTTATATATCAAGATACATCACAACTCCATACTTATTGAAAATACGAAATACCAGGTATTTTACCCCTATTTGGGCATATTAAAATCATACAACGGCTGTTACTAGTCATTGTTTATATTCCAATCCGAGTCACTAAAAGCACAAACAAAATTCACTAAACTACGCAAAAACTAGAAATCCGTAAATATTAAACACCCTCAATCCACAATAACAAAGAAAACTACAAGAAATCCACAGAGAAACCTTAAAACACACGGTTCTGAAGCGTATTTTGAGCATGTCGCTAAAGAAGGACAGGTCGATAACAAGAGATTTGTGCGCATGCCGGATCCTGCTGGAAGGAAAGGCGAGCCGTGCGCGCGGACATATTTTTTCACCCATAAAACGTAACTTTTGTTTGCGCAGGAGATAAGCTGTACGTATATTAGGCTGGGCCGAAAAAGTAAAAAATTGGAAATTGCAAATGGTGTATTTGCCAATATCTGACTATACATCTAAAAGTAATTTGTGGAAAATTTTATTAAAATCGTAAATGTTTCGCCGCGCCCCTGTGACCTTGAAAATTAGTAAAAAGGCCGATTTTTCGATAATTAATATTTTTTAAATCCAAAATTAAAAAATTTTTTGTGACTTCTTGTGGATGTGGGAATGTGTATAAAAATAATTTTTCCAATAAAATATTTTTCTGTTGGATGGAAATTACAAATTTGTCCTCAAAATCTTCATTTACACGTAATTTAACGTTTTCGGGGACAAATTTGTAATTTCCATCAAACAGAAAAATATTTTATTGGAAAAATTATTTTCCTACAGACGTGTGGAAAATTTTTTCGGCACGATTATGTCAAAAATCCGTGCGGAAAATTGGTTTTTCCACACTAGTGCGGAAAAATTTTTCGGCACGATTATGTCAAAATCAATAATACAGGGTGTCCCGAAATTAGCTGACAATATTTTAAGGAAATAAAGTACTTCCAAAAATAAGACTAATACCTTCTATTAATATACCTTCAAAAACGCTTCGTTATGGGGCTAGAGCCCCCCGAATTGGAACCATGATAAACAGTTTTTTCACAATATCTCAAAAACCGATTAGGGTATCGAAACAAAATTTGATACATGTTTTACCCATGACAAGACGCAATAAACGATTCAATTAGCTTAACTTTATTTCTTCCAGTGGCGTCCCACTGGGTAGGTAGTTGGGAGGATATTGCCCTAAGTTTTTTATTTTTAGGAATTTTTAACTTTGGGTGCAATTTTTAGAAGCCTTGAAGTCTTTTGTTGAAAAAAGGTACTCTTGTTTCATTGCGGTGGGATTCACCTTTTTCCAGTAAAATCGATTTTAAAATTTTCGGTTTTTTGAAATCCGGTGAAAAGGCTAAGGTTTTTTTTTGCATATCTCAGCAAACACTTAATATTAAAACATGAAATTTATTAGAACTTCTACTAGCGACAAGGCATATGTATTAAAGGATTTTACTTTAAAATATTTTTCCAGTGACGTCGCACGGGGTGGAGCCTTAAGTAAATATTACTATTTTTTTTTTTTAATTTCATAGTTTTAATGTATTTTTTTTTAATTTTAAATTTTTTGTTAATAAAACCTTCCATTATTGTAATTTGACACAATGTAACGTTTTTAAATTAAACATATTTTTAGATTCCTTTGTTTTTTAAATATTTATTTTCATGAAGATTTTAAGAGAGTTTTAAAATAAAACAAAAAATAATAACAAATTGCAAATCAAATTTGATTGTGAACCACACGGGAAACTAATTCTTAAGCAAGTACCAGTCATGTGCCCCCAAAAATAATAATCAAGGGGATTTAAATCAAGTGATCTTGGTGGCCAGGCTATGGCTACCAATCCACCTGGTAATTTTCTTCAAGCCAATTCTTCACTTGACGTCCATAGTGAGCTGGTGCCCCATCATGTTGAAAGAAGTGCCCTAAACGGAAATCCAGTGGCACATTATCTAATAAATCCCCAAGTTGATCATGTATTATTATTATTTGTCGCTAGTAGAACTTCTAATAAATTTCATGTTTTAATATTAAGTGTTTGCTGAGATATGCAAAAAAAAACCTTAGCCTTTTCACCGGATTTCAAAAAACCGAAAATTTTAAAATCGATTTTACTGGAAAATGGTGAATCCCACCGCAATGAAACAAGAGTACCTTTTTTCAACAAAAGACTTCAAGGCTTCTAAAAATTGCACCCAAAGTTAAAAATTCCTAAAAATAAAAAACTTAGGGCAATATCCTCCCAACTACCTACCCAGTGGGACGCCACTGGAAGAAATAAAGTTAAGCTAATTGAATCGTTTATTGCGTCTTGTCATGGGTAAAACATGTATCAAAATTTGTTTTGATACCCTTATCGGTTTCTGAGATATTGTAAAAAAACTGCTTGTCATAGCTCCAATTCGGGGGGCTCTAGCCCCATAACGAAGCGTTTTTGAAGGTATATTAATATAGGATTTTAGTCTTATTTTTGAATGTACTTTATCCCCTTAAAATATTGTCAGCTAATTTCGGGACACCCTGTATATCAATTATAACTTGTAGTTATTACTTTTTTTCTCAGAATTAGTTACTGTTACATATGTATGTGATTTTGGATTTAAAAAATATTAAATATCGAAAAATCGGCCTTTTTACTAATTTTCAAGGTCACAGGGGCGCGGCGAAACATTTACCGATTTTAATAACATTTTCCACAAATTACTTTTAGATGTCTGTATAGTCAGATATTGGCGAATATACCATTTGCAATTTCCAATTTTTTACTTTTTCGGCCCAGCCTAACGTATAAAGGTAAATGTCTATAAATAATACCATATTCGATTTGCTATTGACGATTTGCATGCGCACTGCAGTGCCGTGATAATACTGTTAATCAGAGTACCTATAGTTATTTATGCTTTTGGCATACGAAGAAGAAATACAGACATATTCTGAAGCTGGTAGAGCAAGGCAGATGTTAATCAGCTAGTCATAGCTGAAAATCGACGTGCTTACTTTTAAGGATTTTAACACATTCACTGCCCTTGGGAAAAGGCTGTGTTCTGCCATGTGCCACGTAACTTTTTTTGCATATTGAACATAATAAGAATAAATATACATTTTTTCAAATTTTTATGTAAAAAAAAACAAAAAAACCCTAGGCGCGTTCTGGGCACAGGTCAACTGATAAGACATGCTCGGTGCCCATAATGGATAATAATTAATAATAAAGATTTATAATTGATAGATACAAAACGCACCTGGCGCGGGCAGGGCACCACATTGTGATCATGGTGAACGCGCCTGGCGCGTTGTGGGCAGTGAATGTGGTAAGGCAAATTGTACGATTTTAGTGGTTTCAAAAAACTGCTTTTTTAAAAGTTTCTGTGCTTTTAGTTAAAAAAAACACGGGCATACTATTCGTCAATGCCTCCTTGAACAATTATTTTTTTTTAATAATTGCACGGCACCAGAAGTTATCCCTGCATTTAAGCCATTTATAGATCTCTTTTATACATGATTGACTTTGAGAACTGGGCCCTTAAAGTGAGTTACTTTTAAAATGAGTCTCCTAAAAGGCAATTTTTAACACCGACAAAAAAAAAATTACTAGACCTACTTTTTATGAAAAAAATATTTTGAAAGTTTATTTATGTCATTTTAAGACACCAGTTTAAAAAAATAGTAACACTGGTGTTAAAAGGGAGAACCTACTTTGACATTTAACACATTATTAACAGCGAGTTTATTTGTATACCTGGTGGTACACCTTTTAATATTTTCTGATAAACAAAAAAGTTATTTAGAACTACTCTTCGTAAGATTTAAAAAAGTTAATTACGGCTCTGATACATAGCTCAATGAAGCCACCAGTAAAAAATTATGATACTGTCAATTGTTACTAGATGTTCTATTTTTTATTAGTCTCAACATGTTTTATAGTATTCAAGAAAAAAACTGTTGTTTAGCTTAAAATGAGTCTGTCAAGAAGGATTGCAACATTTCGGCTACTCTACGGGTCTCTACGAGAACTATTTTCCATGTAGTACCACCTAATCATTGTTATTTGTTTTTGAATACTGTAAAACATGTTGAAACTAATAAAAACGTTAAGGAACATTTGACGGTATTATAATAATTATTACTGGTGGTTTCATTGTGGTCTGTATCAGAACCGTAATTATTTTTTAAGAATTTTACGAATAGTTTTTTCCAAATAACTTTCAATTGGCTTATTAGAAAATAATAAAATTTTGTGAATCAGTCTATTATACAAAGGACGTTCAAAAAAGTCTAATAAAATTTTAATGTCAAATTAATAGGGGAGCCAAGATTTGAGGGTTGCAAAATTTACATCGGATTTCCCATGGCCAGAGTTTGGTTGTAAATAATAAAAGTAATTTAAAAAAAGTTAATTAGAATAATATGACAACAGGAGTAAGGTAAGTGTCAACTGAATAATTTAACAACAGAGATTTTAAGATTTTTTTGAACTGCTTATACAGTGTGACCAGTAAAGTCCGCATCATATGGGATTTTTTTTTATTAATAGCTTTATTCGAAATTTGACTTTGGCATCAAGTTCTGGTTCGATCGAGATAAAAATTAAGCAAAAAAATAGTAGTCACGTGATTCGCATTATCTGTCAAATTTTATTTTTTTCCAAAAACGTGGGGTTATTTCTAAAAGTACCGAAAAAGTTATTAGAAACAGTTTTTTTAATTGCAGTTTCTAGCCCACATGCAAAGATAATTTAAATTTTTTAACTATATTTTGTAAATTGCACCACTTTTGCAAAATAAGATTCAACGCAACCTACATAAAACTTCTCAGTTTTAACAAGGCTTTATTTCAGATACATTTTCTTTAAGGTAGCGCCATATTAAATGTGTGTTTTTCTACAAAATCAAAATTGGGCTATTAAAATTTAGTCGCATGTGATGCAAAGTTTATTTGTTTTTGACCCTGTATAAGGTAACTTCATAAAATAGGTATTTTTGAAAACGTTGTTTGTGTCTGAAAGTAATACACATTAATATTAAGACAAAAAGAACACAGTGTCTTCAGTAAAGTGTTCATTAAGTGGAAAATAAATTTTAGTTTAACTTAACGTAAAGTTTATCTATTTTCAACGATTTAATTTAAAACTAAAAATTTACTTTATTTTTTATTTTTTTACTTTCAGGCACACACTGCGTTTTCAAAAATACGTATTTTATGAAGTTACCTTATACAGGGTCAAAAACAAATAAACTTTGCATTACATGCGACCAAATTTTAATAGCCCAATTTTGATTTTGTAGAAAAACACACATTTAATATAGCGATATTTTAAAGAAAATGTATTTGAAATAAAGCATTGTCAAAACTAAGAAGTTTTATGTAGGTTGCGTTGAGTCTTATTTTGCAAAAGTGGTGCAATTTACAAAATATAGGTAAAAAATCAAAATTATCTTATGCAGCTGAAATTTTGCATGTGGGCTAGAAATTGCATTTAATAATAAGAAAATGAAAGGGCAAAAGCGCCACTGATGTTTGTTTTTAAATAAAAAGTCTCATTGTGAAAATATAATACTGGAAAAAACATAACCTAACATTTCTGTAAAAGCACAACTTTAAATAAGTAAATCGCTTTGTTCTTGAATATTAAATTAAATTTTACAAATTCTTTATTTTCTTTGAGATTCTTTCTAAAAATTGGCAAAACTTTTTGAACTTGCATTTTTTTCATTATCCGATATATAACTTTTTTTATATAAAGTTTCGGAACTGTGCCTATTTTGTGCCAAATAAGTATTATCCTTTATCATATTCGATAATTTTATAATAATAGCAGAACTGGTATTATAATTCTGATACAAAATATAAAAAAATACATTAAACCAATAAAAAAATTAAACATATTGTTTTGGGTAACCTAATTTTGAGAAAACGCAAATAAAACCACAAAATAATTCAAATAATCTTTTTATTTTTCGTGATCAATTGCCAATAAATCATCCATAATTAACACAATAAAAGACCAAATTCGTCATTCTAGGTAGATCAAACTTAAAAAAAGAGAAAGAGACCACATTATGGGAAATAAAATATACAAAAATGAGACTATCAAAAAAAATCTCACAATAATATGCTTGTATTCAGTCTTAACAAAACATACACTATTTGACTTCTTAATTATGTTCTTAGCGCCAGTGTACACACAATAACATCTCACTTGGAATTACATACAGTAACATAAAAAAAATAATGAACAATATACAGTTAATATCCTTAAAACATTAGTTTTAACAAAACAATATTTGCTTTAACACAATTTTGGTAACCGACTAAAATTAGAAAAACTTTTCAAAAATTATTTTAAACATTATTTTTAAGTCCAAAGTTTGGCACAAACAATAGTATTTTTGAAAAGTTTTCCTAAAACGAAAATGGCGCTCTAACGTATATAATACAAATTGCACTAGAGGGGTAGTTATAACGACAATGCCTCAAGAAAAAGGGAACCTAAGAAAGTATTTTGAAAATTTTTTATTTTTAAATTTAATACGAAATATGCATTCTTATGGTCTAAAAATGTAATAAGAAATGTTTATAAAATACTAAACTGCCTTTAACCAAAAAGAACCGTTAAAGAAAGTTATCAATATCACAAAATATCGTTTTAATTTGTCTTCTAAAATTATAAAAATCCCATCATAAAACTATATTATAAATTATTTTCCATAAAAATAACTAGGTATGCTTTTTTAATAAATAATTGAATTAAAATCTTTAAAAACCTAAAATTAACATGTTTTCTTCAAAATTTTAGAAAATGGTATTTTGAATATTTATAAAAATAATATGAAATTATTAGCAGAAAAAATATTTTTCAAACTACGTACTCGCGAGGTAAAACTATGTTTTCATATAAGCACTGCACAAAATTTCAAAAACTTTCTTTAAAAGTATTTTTTAAATTGTATTTAAAACGCATACATTTTTTATAATTGTAACTAAGGGCGGCCAGGCAAATATAACATTCTTGAGGTAAAAATGAAATTTTCAAAGTATTTTCTGTAGTGTTAAGTAGCCGACAGACTGCGGCTTTGCCGACTGCTTTATTCGACGAATATTTTCTTCGAACAAAAAAATACGCATAGTGTTTTACAATATAGGTAGCAGTAATAGCCTACAAATTGCAGGTTTAAAATACATTGAATATCGCCCATCGGCGCCCGAAGATGCCTAAAAATTAAACTGCATTTTTTTATTGTATTTTATTATCTTTCTTTGCGGACTGTAAGAAACATATCGCTCAAATTGTCAAAATAACAGCTGCCTGATGTGTTGAAGATAATAGATACAGTGTCACCAGTAAAGTCGCATCATATGGGATTTTTTTTATTAATAACTTTATTCGAAATTTGACTTTGGCATCAGGTTTTGCCTCGATCGAGATGAAAATGAAGCAAAAAAATAGTAGTCACGTGATCGCATTATCTGTCAAATTTTAATTTTTTTCAAAAAAGAATTCAAAAGTAGGGTTATTTCTGAAAATATCGAAAAAAGTTATTAGAAAAAGTATTTTTTAATGCAGTTTCTAGCCCACATGCAAAATTTCATCTGCATAAGATAATTTTGATTTTTTATCTATATTTTGTAAATTGCACAATTTTTGCAAAATAAGACTCAACGCAACCTACATAAAACTGTATCTGACACAAACTACGTTTTCAAAAATACTTATTTTATGAAGTTATCTTCTCTACAGCGTCAAAAACAAATAAACTTTGCATCACATGCGACCAAATTTTAATAGCCCAATTTTGATTTTGTAGAAAAACAACACATTTAATATGGCGCTACTTTAAAGAAAATGTATCTAAAATAAAGCCTTGACAAAACTGAGAAGTTTTATGTAGGTTGCGTTGAGTCTTATTTTGCAAAAGTGGTGCAATTTACAAAATATGGGTAAAAATTAAAATTATCTTATGCAGCTGAAATTTTGCATATGGGCTAGAAACTGCATTTAAAAAAACTTTTTCTCATAACTTTTTTCGATATTTTCCAGAAATAACCACACTTTTGAATTATTTTCGGAAAAAAATAAAATTTGACAGATAATGCGAATCACGTGATTACTATTTTTTGCTTAATTTTCAACTCGATCGAAGCAGAACTTGATGACAAAGTCAAACTTCGAATAAAGCTATTAATGAAAAAAAAATCCCATATGATGCGGACTTTACTGGTCACACTGTATATAATATGGGCGTTAGTTGCGACGGTATAAACAATAAAAACGATAAACAAAAGAGCAAAGGAGGCGAAAGAATAGCTTTTAAAGAGAAACCCGTTTTCTCATATCAACCTATTAAAAGAGCTGAAACTGAAACCGCCATATTGGTTCATTTATTTACGAATAAATTACGAAATCTACGGTACTCTTTTTAACATCCTCATCCTTCTCCTCCTTAAGTCCTCTTATCATCAACTCCTCTTATCATCAAGAAAGACACGCAGTTAAGACAAGCTATTACACTACATGAGCGACTTGCAGCAACTTTAGGATTCCTTGCCAGAAATTACGAAGATTTAAAACTTCCGATTATATTTTCACAGCTGTTTTTGACAATTTGAGCGATAATTTCCTAATCTCAGGTCGCAGGAGTGAGATACAAAGAAAAACAAAAAAATCAGTTAATTTTTAGGGTAGGTATAAATATTAGAGGCACCCTCGAGTGCCCATTAGCAATACGCCATCTAATTTGAACCTGCAATCTGTGGGCCACTACGCTACTTACTAAAAAACACCGTGCGTCTTTTTTGTTAGAATAGCATGTTTCTCGAGCAAAGTAGCCAGCAAAGCCGCAGTCTGTAGGCTCCTATAAGTAAATTTCCAATCCTAATTACATTTAAAAAAAAATGTAATTCCTTATTTTCACAGAAAAATAGGAACCAATTAACATACCACTGCTTACTTCAATGTTTTGAAATTGCAAATATCTTCTTGAGATATAGGGTGGTAGTTTACCATTTAAAGTACATGGGCCGTTCTTATTTAAAATACAGAACAATCTTTAGTACAGTTAAAGGACAATAATAGCATAAGGAATAATAACATTATTGATACTGGAAGAAAAAGAAAATATTAGTTGTTCCCTGTACCTAAAACCTAAAAATTACATTTTTTATACGTTGACAGGCCTTCCTTTAGGGTTAGGGTACCTATCATTTGGAGAAAAACGACTAGCTCACTGTTTTTATTATTTACCCAAAAATGAAAATTTTTGGTTTAATAATAGGTAAAACCGGTTTTAAAAGTTTCAACTGCTAAATCGGAAAATTGAATAAATCGTCCACGATTCTTAAAGAGACCTAGTATAAGTTTGGATAAACACAGTCTCAATCTCAAAATAGTGTATTAACATGTGAAAAATAGTTAGGCACACGTGTTTCACCCTTTCGGGCTTCATCGGGCCTTGCGGTTTTAAAATTAAAATTCAAAAATACATCCACTTTTTTGGGTTTAAGAAACCCAAGGTTTTTGTTCATTGCAACAAAATGTGTGTATTTTAAAATTTTAATTCTAGAACCACAAGGTCTGATGATGCCCGAAAGGGTAAAACACATGTAACCATTTTTTACAAGTTAAAATACTATTGTGAGACCAAAACTTTGAGTCTTTTTTCAAAAGTGTTATAGGACCGGAAGTTGGTATTTTCAAATAAAAAAAAAGCTAATATAAGAATGTTCCAGCCGGTTTTCTCCTTGTAAATTTTGGTCGCCTTCGGCTTTTTCCTTATCATTTTTTCTATATTTTTAATAACAACGGAACTATTGTACTTGAAAAACTAATATTGATAACAAAAATATCAATTATTTTACGAGAACAGGAAATTTACCCCCTATAACGATGTCAAAAACGAGCATAATAATAATATTATGTATAATATACTTTTTTTTTTAATCTTGGCACATAAATTTTTCTATCAAAGGACTAAAAATTAAATTGGCACAATTTAACTGAGGTAGTTACGTCATCTGTAAAAGATACTATAAATTACCTATCGCCAACAAAAAATCTATTTACAAACAATTCACACATACCTTGAAATTAACAAATATCAAAAGTTGCGTTGTTAACTTTTTATTGCAATATTTTTATTACTTCAGAGAATAATAAATCCTATTTTATTTCCAACTATATGTTTGCAGTATTTTTATATTAAAAAATATTGCAAATATAAAAAGTTGGCCGTTAACATTATAGTCTATTTTTATTTTATACACCTTTTTGTCATTTTTTGCTTAATAATCTTGAATCTAAAGTTTTGTACATTGACATTTAAGAGTATCCTTAAATTTATACTTTTTCTGATATATAAATATTTATAATCTATCTTATAACTGAGATTCTGAGGTATTGCTGTTGGTTTAGTATTGAAGAACAATAAAAACTAAATAATTGTTTGAGCAATTATGTTTTTGAAATTAATTATGAGTCCCACTAGTCGTTTTATTGGAGATGAGAATGTGAGCGACGAACATTGATTTTATTGTTATTTTTAGTTTTAGCTAATATCTAAGTAAATTTTGAAAAACATTACATAGTCTGGATCTACCAATGTTGCTTAATGTCGTCGCTAACGAACGAACATTTAATACAAAAAGGAATTAAAGAGTACTGATAGAAGAAGTAGAACAAGTAAAGTCTATTTATTTCCAAGGTAGACCAATGTAAATATTAACCCTAAATATTCTTATTGGCCGATTGGACATTATTACAGATAAGCGTGACATATCGCCGGTATTTCGCTTGCAAAGCAGCGTGCATATGTTTTTATTCAGTCTATCTTGGAAATAAATAAGACTATAGAGACCACTTTGCATAATTGGATGACTCGGTATTAAAGTTTTAAAGTTAAAAAAAGTAAAGAATTTGTTTAAAATTTAGATAAAAAAAAATAACAAAAAATTATATTTTAAAATTCATTCCAAGCAATATGTTAAAGCGATTTAAAGTAATTAAATAAATCATTAAGAGCACAGTGACGCATTCGACATTTTGTTTTTTTAAATCAATATTTTGTTAGTTTTTCGTTTTATCCAAAAATCCGACAAATACCCATCTTTGGAGTATACAATTACCTACAGTTAACCGTTAAAAAAGGTTGGATCTATAAATTAATAAAAGCAGAAAAAGAAATATGGGCAAATTTGACAAAATTTCGTCTTTTGCTTTTATTAATTTATCCAAAAAACCTTGAAACTGTAGGTAACTGCTACCCAAAGACCGATATTTGGCTGCTTTTTGGAAAAAACGAAATATTGACAAGAAAATGGAATGGCGAATGGAACATTAGTGTTAAATACATGGAGGGAATTAAAGAAATAGAAGCACAACAATAGAATAGTTATAAAAACATTTCAAATTAATTCAATGAATCAAGAAGTCTGTAAAATAATGTGTACCTAAGAAAGAGGGTCAGTTAGGCATTCGCATTTTTTTTGTCTTATCACAATTAGGTAAATAGTTGTGGTTTGCCCAAAGATTTTAAAACATACCTTTACAACTAACCTTTGTTTGTAACAGCAATGACATTGGCAGATATGATTTATACACGATCAAAATTGCCTGGGCAGTAAATAAAGAAGTTTCGTTTTAAAAAAAAAATTTGTGAGAAAATAATTTGTAAATGTTAGTGACGTCACTGTCAAAGTAAGTTTTTTTTAAAATTCGGCCAGCATCAATCTCTGCGGCTTCTAGTTGCTCATCTTTAGAGATACCTAGGAAAACATTTTTTCTAACCCCTACAGATAAATTATGGATTCATAAAGAACAATAAAAGTTTCCATAATTTTTCAAAGAGGTTTAAGAAAAAATATTTTTCTTAATCTCCTAACATGGGCAACTAGTGCTAAACAAGTTGATGGTGGCAGGCTTTTTAATTTTTATGGTGGAACAGACAAAAAGTGAATTTTTACGCCTTGAGAAGTGATAAAACATCCTATTTTTGTAGCTTTGCCTTGTCCCATGATTTAGGTACTTTATCATTAAAAAAGGAAAATGCTTACCCAATAAAATAATCGATAAAACAATGAAATTGTAATATGTTATAAATGTTAATAATATATAAAACAAAATATAATTCAACAAATTAAATTACAAATGACTCACTGAATTCGTTTTTTTATCAATTAAAACAATCAACAGTAATTTTATATGAATTAAGATATCCCAAGGTAATTTATTATTATCAAAAACAATACAAAAATTAGAAGAAATGATTAAAATATTGTGAAATTTTATGTATTTTGTTTTCCCTTTATTCTTTATATTAAGAGTTTAAATTAAGATTCCAATCATGGACACAAAAATTAAAAAATGATTTGTTTTTACTACATCATTTTGTTGTAGTTGCTTTAAATACGCTTGGAATAAAAAAAGGTGCTTACCAATTCCCTAATGTTACTCATCTCTCCATCATGAACAAACTAGTAAAACCATAATTTCAAAGTTTAACCACGTGACAAATTAGGAGACCCTGAAAAATAAACCAATATATACAACAATAATAAAATATCTTTCAAAATGGCAACAATATTTAAGTAAAAAATGTGCCATGAGGTAAACAAATAAATACCAAATATCAACTATATTTACATAAAGAGAACAGTGATTTGAATGGAATCTCCGGTTCTTGCCCCTGTTAAAGCTGTTCAGCTTCTCATTGCACCAAGTTTTTCTTTTTTCCTAGAATGGGTTTCCATATGTTTCACCATATGGTCTTTTCTGATAAACCCTTTTCCGCACATCTCGCAGGCATAGGGCTTCCGACCTGTATGACAGCATAGATGCCTTCGTAGATCTGTTTTATGGTTGAACATTTTCGGGCACATGTCGCATTTATGCGGCTTATCACCTGCATGCTTCCTTGTATGCTCTTTGTAGGTGGGCTCATCAGAAAAACGTTTTCCGCACCGAGTACATTTATATGGTTTGTCGCCATTATGACAGGTCTTGTTGTGCTGGGTGAGATAGCATGGTCTATTGAAAACCTTATCGCAATCAAAGCATTTGGTTTTGCTTTCATCCTGGGCGGGAACCGTAGTAGAAGAAATTCTAGGGCTACCAGTGGCAGTATTTTCTTCATAGTTTTCTTTACTTTCTCCTTGAACATCAGTTGAAATAACCAAGGGTTGTGCTAGTGTATCCGATAGAGGGTCCATTAAAGGTTGCGATGAACCATGTGGTAAATATGTAAGGTTTGTGTGGTCCTCAAGATTTTCAGTGATTTCTTCGTAATTCATTTCCACCTTTATTTCATTATTGTTATTGTTGCTGCTAGTGGGCGAATACTGAGGAGGAAGCTGATTTACCTCTTCTGGGGACTGTTGATGCATATTACCATTGGTGAGAACAGCTAGCTTGTAAGGGCTTCCATCATCCTCTTTAAGTATCAAATGTCTCGAGACTTCGTTCAAATCAAATTGTTCAGTAGTGTAATAAGTGAAAGAAGCTGGCGTCGTTACCGACTCCAAACCCCCCACGCTCGCGTAACCTATGCCAAATCGATGCGCCTGTATCTGCGCAAAACTGGGCAGTGGTTGGATTTCATTTTGGACTACGAAATGCAGTTCACCAGTAGTATTGAGGTTGCTGGTGGTATCCGTAGCCTGCGAAACGTGGGGGGCCGACCCGTTTGGGTACATCTGGAACTGGGTAGCCTCCATAGGTGGCATCATAGGGGGTTGGGACATCATATTGAAACTGTGAGGAGGTGGTGCCATTGATAGCAGGCCCCTCGAATCCGGCGGCGAGAGGCCTGCATCCCCGTTTGGGGGACTCCCATTGGGCATATTTGAAAAACCAGAATTTTGCATCATATGACCACCGAGGGGGCTTGGGTTTCCTAGCGGTGTGTGATGCTGTGCAATAGGAGAATGCATTGGTGGTGTATGGTGCATTCCTTGTCGATCGTAGGGCCCATTTGGTGGATGCTGGAGTAAACCAGGCATGGAACCTAATCGATTATCGAACTGGGATCCCATGCCATTGCTATCTTCTTTGGAGTCATCTCTCGGACTACCTGAATTCGCTCTGTTATCATCTTTAATTGACGTCGATTCTCTAGATGGGTGGTGATGTGCACTAATGGGCAACGTAGCTGGATCCGGTTGTCCGCTGGACTTAACAGCATTTTTATGTAAAGTTGTGTTGTAATGACGTTTCAAATGTCCTGAACTTGTAAACCATTTATTGCAAGCGGTGCATTGATAGGTTTTTGGCCTGCGGGCTTCATTGGACTTCCAATTGGCGCCTTTTCCGCCAGAACTAGGAGGGGGACCCGCGTTGGCGGTAGGAACTTGAGGAACCTGAGTGCTAGAAATCACAGAGCTTGGAGGAGTTGGCAAATGTTCGAATGATCTATACGTTTGTTGATTGGTGGTACCCATTTCTGGATTGGACGACGATACGCCGTTATTAATAAAGTTTTGATTACCCATTTGATGAGGTTGGAATAATTTTTGATCGGCAGAAAACAATTTGTTCTCTAAAATATTTGGTGAATTCGAGAACATTTTCTGATCAGCTGAATCGTTTATATACATGTTATGCTCGCCCTGAAACATATTAGACTGTTGCTGCGGTGGTGAGGGCCAAGAGTTCAACATGGCGGACACTGAATGTGGGTTGTTAGTCTCGCCATTGGGTCGCTTATCCTCTTCCTTTCCTTCGGCCCAGACAGGGTGGACAACTTTATGAGAGTCAAGGTCAAGAATCTCGCTTTGAGATGCATCTTCTTCTTTGATCGGAGGTTGTTGGTCAAACATGAAATGTTGATTATTTTGGGGGTACTGAGATTGTACTTGAGGGTTGTTGGAATGTGTAAGATTATTGTGCTCGATAAGTTGAGCAGCAGACTCGCATACATACCCACATTTGTCACATTGTTTTGGACTAGGTGACGGGGTGGGCTGCGGGGGGTATGCAGGACTGGCGGGGGGCGCAGCACTTTGAGATTTTGGTCGCTCAAAAGATTGAGGTCCATAAGGATGATAACGGAAACTCCCGATGGAATGTTTATTCATAGACATTTCTTGAGCATAAGGGCTATTGGAATCAATGCCAAAAAACTGTTGCTGTTGTTCGGCAAAATTTTGGAATGAGTTTTGATAATGGCTTTGTTGTGAAGCAGGTGAATTTCCTTCACTCTTAACTAATGGAAAATTTTGAAAATTAGGTGAAAAAGCAGAATTTTCATGATTTTGATATGGAGAGGAAGCGCTCTGATAGCTTTGAGGTGTAGGTGGATGGCCATAAATGGCCTCAGGGGTATTGCGATGATAATCAGGGCTTTTCTTTTGCATATCAGAGCTATCAGCAGCTACAGAATTACTAGATGAAAACTCACGTTTTATCCCAGTAGCTGCTTTGGTCATGTTGTTATTTTTTTCTTCACTGGTACCCTGTGCCTTCACTGCCCACTGTTGCATCAAGTTCTCTTGATGGTACTGAAGATGAACTTCCAATGATTCTGCTGAATTAAGGGCCAACCCACATTCTTTGCACTGAAACGGCTGTTGAAACGACTGTACTCCGCTGCTGCTCGCCATTTAAATTTCGCACTTTTATAAACTTTGTCCAGTAATTTTAAAACGAAAATAATAAGTCAAAACTAAAAAATACAACGGTCACTCGTTTAATATCATAACATGTCAAGAGTTTTTAAGTCCGGTGGCGACGAGTCACAAAAAGTACAGTCAAGTCCGATCGCGGAATGAGGCATAGCCACAAAAAGCAAAACAAAATAAACCGAAAAAATAAAAGAATCCTTATGCGTGTCTTTTAGCCCATCGTGGGGGCGTCAGTCGGTTCTTAGTTCTGACATATTTCACTGACCGGTGGTGCGTTGATAAAGTCCTCGATTCACACCGCACGTAGTTTTATCTCACTTCACTGTTTCTTTCACTGACTCTCTCTCTTTCGACTACCTTTCGTGCTGGACAGCCGGCAACTGATCTCAGACTGCCGGTCCTTCTCTCTAATTTTGGGGGTCCAACGTGCGTGTATAGTTTCGCAACTTCGCATAGGCCGCTGTCGGCCAATAGGGTGGCCCGAATTAATGCCCAAGGGGTGTGGAGGGGGGTAGTAAGATGCTGCATTTTTGAACATAGACAACTCGCTGGATTATGATGCTTACACTAGCCCGGATTAGGGCAGTGAAATCGAGGGGGGTTAGGGGGAGCAAGATTATTATGAGTTTGCAAAAAAGGTATTTGAGGGTGGTGTTTGATTGTTTTGGAGGGGCAAGGGTTGGAATTTGGTTTAAGGTGGATGAGGTAATTAATAAAAGAAACAAGCAAGAAAAAATGAATGAATTATAATGTGCTTGCGTCGGTCACGATCGACTAATATAGGTTAGAGGACATTAGAGGTACATAACTAACTATAATTAGGTATAAAATTTAGGGCATCTTTTATGCAAACTTTAATTAAAATTAGTGAAAACTTTACTTCAACGCCTTTTTTTTTCTAATTTTTTTACTTTAAGAGTCTGGCTTTGGGGTGTAAGGGCGTAGATATTTTTTTTTCTGTAGGGAGGAGGGGGGAAGGGGGGTTAAGCAAAAAATCAATATTTTTTTTAAAAGTTTTATTAATATCGCCCAAGAATATTCACGAAGGAAGTTATCAAGCAAAATATTAGTTCCCAAACTAATTTTACAAATTATTTTTCAAGAAGTATTTTAATTGGAATTCGACAAAACAATAACTTACCTAATAATATAACGAAAAATAACATACAGGGTGGAATTTTTAACTGGAATAAAATCAGTATTAGAACTTTATTTGCCAAAACAATACAGGACTACGGCTGCGTTTTTTTTAGGTTGGCATATTTTCTACATGTCTATACGAAATTTGCCCCTTTTTTTGGGGTAGAAACCGCCCGCAATTTTTTTTTCACATGTAAGTAAAGGTATGTACCTAATGTAATGCTCATTGGGCATAAAAAAGGGAATACGACCCACTATTTACTTTTGCCTCGACCAGTGGCGTAGCTACCGGGGTAGCAGGGGGCATTGCCACCCGGCGCCAAGTCAGAATAGCCGTCGCGTCCCAATCTGATTATTACGTCAAGCATTTTAAATTACATATTATACATTTTACTCTTACCCCTCACCCTTAATTTAGTTACATGCATGTTGCGCAGTAAGAATTGAACAATTTTAATATATATTTTCTCACATTCCTGTGTGATTTTGTATTGTGTTAACATTTAAGTAAAGGCGGATAAAAAAAAAGATAGTTTTAACTTAACAAAAAAAAATTTAATTGTGGTCCTCTGGCGAAGGCTTCGATATCGATAAGGTAAATATTATATATCATATATTTTTAAATTACATAAGTATTAGAGAAAATGGGACTTTACCTTAATACAGGGTGATTCCTAAGTGGGTGTTTTTACTTTTTCAAAATATCATTTTTGAAATAATTCAAAAATAATAATAATGGAGCTATAAGGCCACAAAATTAACATTTTAATTTTAATTTTTGTATCCGGGGGCTTTCTGACAAGAGAAATAAAAAATTCAAATATGTTTTCAATTTGAATGTGAGAATGTGAGTGACTGCTCAGGGCGACATACGGTGTAGGTACATTTAAAACTATAATTAACCATAATTTTTTTGCTCTTTGGTGTTTTAGGATTTTTGATTTAAGTATCGCTTCTCCTATATTTTTAAACCGAAAAAGGGTTTCTTTTTTAATGCGTCTCATAGTGCATGGCCGTTTTTGGGATAATTCGACGTCAATGTTAAATAGTCACAATTTATTGCCTGAAAATATATTTTTGAGTAAAAAAAAATATTGTTTAAAAAAGTTTTTTTTGCTGAGATCTTTACACATCTTAAAAGAAGCATCACGTTAGGCAACACCCTGTATAACTATAAGCTTTACATATGTATTGAATTTTTTGGATTTTAGGAGCGATTAGGCAATCTAGCAAACAAAATAAGTGCGCAAAATAAATGAACTTTTATAAAGGAATCGACGTTTTTGCTAGCATAAAGAACTGCAAAAAGTATTTCTAATATGTATTAGAAATACTTTTTGCACGTAATATTATGTAATAATATTACATAATTTATATAAGTTAATAATAAGTTATACATACAGTGTGTCTACTTAAGTTGGAACCATATGGGAAACTTTTTGTGTATAGTAACTACGTTTTTATCTGAGATGTCCCTCACCACTTTGTGTCCATGTGTCAAATGCGAATATCAGTCAGGTGTTGTTTACAATTTGAAACCGTTACCCAGAAAATTTGTTTAAAAATTTTCAAATATCTCTTAGTATGTTTCTTGTCTCCTGGACATAATTTGACGAGTAAGTATTCTCACGTAGTTTGTTCCAGCTGTTTTTTACTCTTGTTTGTGTTTTCTTTTAGAACCTAAGCCCTAATGATGGCCTCATAATGGGCCGAAAGCGCTAGGCAATAGCAATAAAATTACGCTGAATACAAAAAATAATGTTTTATTTGTAAATAATAAAAAAGTTTTCCATATGGTTCCATCTTAAGTAGACACACTGTATATGTCCCCGGATGGCGTTTACAAGAAGACAAATGAACCAAAAAAAATGGAGTTTTTTCTCTACGCCTAAGGCGCCACAGTAACTCTTGCCAACCGGCGCCGTCAAGTCTACGCCACTGGCCTCGACTTTTTCATTTCGGAAACGTAGACGCAATGTGTTTTATTGCACATTTTTTGGGCAATTTTCCTTGCTTCACTTTATTGGATGGAAGACGTAAAGATCTTCAATAAAGTTTTTATAACAGGCAACAAAAATATGTTTTTGATTATTATTTTACCGGCGGGGGGGGGGGGGGGGGGGTAATTATCCCTTAATCCTTCCTGCCAAAACGCTGGTTGGGGTGGGCTCCTGGCCTGATCCCTTAATGGCCTCTGCTAAGGGACTTAAAAAAACACCTGTTTTAAACAAATATATAGATTTCACAACAATACTTATGATCTGGAATAAGAATTGTGGTACCTATACAAAATAATATCTACTAGCTCCCATAATCGGCAGATGCTCGCTGACCGCCCTATACGAAACCAGCAACACACAAGAATCGATTTTTCTGGTATTCGAAATCAAAATCAGCAGAATTGACAGTGCAGTACCTAGGTAACTCTTTCGCAGGCACACGATATAGGCTTGCGATGATTATACGGGGTTTGTCAGAAACAACATTTTTAGTTTTTTTAATTTCGTTTAAAATAAATGTACGTAAAAACAAACAACAATTGTTGCTTTTTTAGGTACTTCGAATATGATTTTATATCTAGCCGAGTAACGATTTTGTTGTAAGAAAACCATTTTTTATTTGCCTACTTTTGAAGTATTTTTATTAGTACATGTCATATTTCTTCAATTGATTCATAAATTATAAAACTTTTATTTAAACATGGTACCCTCGAGTTAGCGCATAGTTCAACTCGACATCTGAATTCATGATAACAGTTCTTACCTTGCTGTATTGGGATATTTGCAATAACTACTCTAACTTTTTTCTTTCAAGAGATCTAAGTTATTATTGAAATTGGTTTTATACAGTTAATACACACGTCGCTTCAGATATCCCCATAAATGAAAGTCGATAATTGTGAGATCGGGACTGATTTGGACCATAGGTACCTTCCAATCCGTTTGTTCCCAAAGTGACGATTTAACGAATCATCAAAAGGAATTGAAAATTAGAATTGAAAAAAAAATCCAAAAAGGAATTGAAAAAAAAAGATCCATAAAACAAAAAATGTTGTTTGTGACGAACCCTGTCTAGCAATCGCTAATCTGATTTTTGAAATTGAAGTTTCAGCACAAGCAGACTTTTTATAAAGAAGTAGCTATACCCCGCGCACGTTGCTACGCTACTTACTAAAATTAATTTGAAGGAAAGACATTACACAATTCCCGTCATCCCGGCATCCCAGCATCCGTTGCGTCACTTTTTTTTTATGTCGAAACCTTCCTCGGCCTGCACACAACAACTCCCCAAATCCCGTCATCCCGGCATGCTTTTTGCCACTTTTTTTATACCGAAATTTTTCTCGGCCTGCACACAACAACTCACCAAAGTTTCATCGTAATCGGATAAATGGTATAGGAACGCATACGGGACATACATACAAACATTCATTTTTAATATACTTAATAGATGACTTTCTTCTATACCTACTAATAAAAAAGTTTCTCCTCTTCCAAACTCTATCCGTGGACACACTGTATATCTGTAATTATCATAATTAAGTACATACAAGTATGTCTTAGAACTAAGAACTAAGTAGGTACCTAGTTTTTGTATTACTCGACGAAAGCTAAGGATTTTATCTTAAAAGTTCTTTATTAATCCAAAAAATACTGGGACAAAGAAATTTGCTTTAATCTCTTGTACTAATGATTACAGGTAACATAGGTATTATGTTAAGTTGCAGGTACTTAGATAGGTTTAGTTTTGTCAAATAATGCCACCCCTTAATTTGTTATATTTTGTTAAACTAGAACAGTTTTTCCTTAAATTTTAACTTTTATAACTGATCAACTAGAGGTTCTGACTTAATCAGACCTAAAAAAATTTTGCTACAAGGAGGCCAAGGATAATTCTATTAATATCTTATTGTATAACTGCCTGAAAATGTAAACTGCTTTGTTATTCAAAATTCAAATCTATGATTAAAAAATATTTTCGCCGTGACTGTTTTTATTCAGTTCGAGAGTATATGATGGACACAGCTCATTCTTCACGGATCGCCAAGAAATTTAACCCCCCCCCCACCCAAATAAAATCCTAGTTACGGCCCTGGCTGATCAATTTAATTTCTCATATACAGGGTGATCCATGAAGGGTGGGGAGCGGCTCTATTTCCAAAACCATACATACTGCGACTTTGGGGTAAAAAAATGTAGGTATTATGGAATGTGCATGAGAGAAAAAAAACGTTTTTTGAAATACCTAATTACCTAACGCAAACCGAAATTACAGCCTTTTAAGTACTTTTAGTTGTTACCCTTGTCGAAGCTATTAAAAAAATTAATATTTAGTTATTTTAAAAAAATTGTTTTTGTAAAATTTATAAAAAGATATTACAGAGCATATAAAAACTTAATTTTACGGAAGTAGTCCATTATCTCAAAGTGGAGCTGTAGACTGTAGAGAACTCACAGTCGTCTCCACAAATATATTTAAAAAAAAACGGTCAAATTAATGTGGTGTACATGATCATCAGCACCGAAGGGCCCAAGTGCCACTTTCACGAAGGAATATAAACAAATATTAAAAACACGAAAAAACAAAAAAAAAATTAAAAAAGTGTTAAAAAATTAAGTCGGTATTAAAATGTTTCTTCCCGTACATTCGTTCGTAAAAGTGGCACTTGGGCCTTTTGGCGCTAATGATGGTACTTTCTAGTACCGACACAATGACATGTACACCACATTATTTTGACCGTTTTTAAAAAATATATATTTGTGGAAACGACTGTGGATTTTTTTCCCTATAAAAACTTAATTTCTGACTTACGTTGTATTGCAGTTATTAGTAGAAATAAAGGACTTTTTATCATAACGTAGGCTTACTGAACGTAGCGACTACGCCCCCTAGCGGTAAAATCAGGAACTTGAAAATTATTTCCAGTGATTTTTTGCTCATATTTCATAATAAAATTCATGTATGGTCGTCGATCACCCTGTATATAATAGGCCTAAGACCTATACTATATTAATACTGGGAGAAAAACTGTAAGGAAAAAAATGGTCTAGAATTTCATACACCATAAGATTATTTAAATTCTAAAATTCAAAATAAAAAAATAAAATAAATTAAGCATAAAACGGAAAATATCGATCCTATAGACAAAAAAATACGGAAATGAAAGTTGTAGAGAATTGCATCGTCTACAAGTTCTGTTATAATCATATTCAGTTAAAAGTTGAAAATAAGCGAGTTATTATTTAACAAAAACTTAACAAAAACGAAATGTTCCTTTAAATTCAAGATGGTGTTCGACGCAAAGACAGAATATGGCCGAAAATCTGGATTTAGACTATCAATGACCCTCCCTTACGATAGCAAAAACAAAATTGTGAACTTTTTTTTAAATTTCAAATGTAGGTTCCTACAGTCGACATGACTGTAGTACCTATTAAACAATGGATATAAAATAGTACGTTAAAACAAGAGGTTATTGCACTGACCAAGATTTATCCTTGGAATCTTTTCGAGGTTTGGCTTTAGGTTTTATTGTTAATTAGACTATTAATTTAAACGTAATAAATAATTTTTTATTAATAGTAATCATATTAAAATAACCTAATATCAAATTAAACATATATAATTAATATCAATTAATAAATATTATTATTGATTATAAATTTTATTATTTCATCAGCTAGATGTTAAGCATATTATGTTGCTTTCAGTGGGTACCTATATTTCATCTTTAGAGAGCTTAATTTTTCATATTTTTAGGGAATTCGAAATGTTAAATTATATTTTTCACCCCGGAACAATATTCCTAGGCGTCCAAAGGGGGGCAAAGACTGCAAAGAGAGCGTTTGTACTGTCCTCGCGCAGAGAAAAGCGCGCAGTTAAAAACTATTTGATAGGAAATGATGACATTTTGTATATGGATTAGGTGTTAGTCCGGCTTCACACACATCAATATTATCGTGTCAGCAGTGGGCATCCTTTCCCATATACCGGTCCGAGAGTACAACAATAGCACCTACTTTCTTTTTATCGGGTCGGAGACTGTGTAAATTGCTTCATCTAAAACAATAATTATTCTCTAGATATTTTCGACACCGACAATATCGGTATGTGTCGTGTGAAGCCGACCTTAGCCCTGCTCAAAACCGGATATTGTTTTGGTTTGCTATAATAAATATAATAAAAACAGGGTAAGCAGCCGAAAAATAATTTAATCCCATTTGACATCCCAAAGCCCTCCTACACATAGACCAGATTCTTTAAATTTTGAAGCAATCAAAGATTTCAAGGATCACAATTTACTTGGTTAGCTGTATGATCGACTATACTTAAGGTTGAATTCTCAACGTCATTCAATCTATTGCCAACCTATAACCTATTTCGCGTTGGTTTTGTGAGTTTATTATTTTAATAACTAACATTTAAACAAAATCAATATCGTCGGTACATTATTTAGGTAGTATCTGATATATTACAAAAATATCAATTTATTTCATTGCTAATTTTAAGAGAATTGTATAGTGAAAGAACAATGAGTGACAATGACATAATAATGTTAAAAAAAATCTTACCCGATATTTTTCACTATACAATTCTTCTAAAATAAGTTACGAAATTCCTTGATATTTATTAAATATGTCAATTATTACCTATAGAATATCAAGTCGATACTGATTTTCTTTAAATTTTGTATAAAAGCTAGAAAACATAAATAAACCTACGCGAAATAGGTTATAGGTTGGCAAGCATGTTGATACTCCCACCTTAAGATGCATCAAAAGAAAAGCTGTTGCCAAACTTACTTTTAAGTCACATATTATATTAATAAAATACATGTTTTACACGTATAAAGGCAAATAAGCCACAATAGTAAATAAGATATAAAAGGTAGAACAAGTTTCTGTTTTGGATAGGTAAATAAAATAAATATTATGTGGTAAAATAAAATTCTAATCTATAAAACTTTTTATATAAATAAAATAAAGCAATGGGGACGATATATCTAACCAAATCTAGGTTAAAATTTTGTCAAATTCATATTAGGACATGATATGCCAAACTAATGAGTAATAAAAAAAGTGGACAAATACAAATTTATTTTTGTTGTTTACAAAGAATATACAGAAAGAAAAAAAAAAATAATTGCATAAATTGGTGAAATTGACCACCGCCATGCTCCAAGCAAAAATTCACACGTCTCTTTATATTTTCGAAAGTGTTGACCAGCATCGCTGAAGAAATGTTACCACATTCTTGGATAATCCTTTCTTGTAATTGTTCTAAATTTGCAAATGGTGTTTTAAAAATAGTGTTCTTTAAATGAGGAAAAACGAAGTAATCCATAACCGTTAAACAAGGTGATCTAGGTGGGAATTCAATGTCTGATCGAAAACTGATCAATATGTCGTCGAAAAAATTGAGTAAGTAGTTATGTGTTTCGGCGGCTGTATGGGCGATTGCACCGTCCTGTTGAAAATATCCAAAACGTAGTTCGTCGTCAAGTAATTGCTCCACAAATGGATTCAAAATATTGTCTCTATACCGCTATGCTGTAACTGTGTCATGGAAAAAAATAGGACCAACAATTCTTCTTCGGGAAACAGCTAACCAGACACCAATTTTTTGAGGGTGCAATGTGGACTCTACAAAAAAATGGGGATTTTCACTACTCCACATGCGTGTATTCTGAGAATTCACATAACCGGAGAGGTGGAACCAGGCTTCATCCGAAAAAAATGTCAGGTCTAATAAATCATTTCTTTCCAATAAATTTTGGGTAAGCCATTGAGAGCATAGGCGCCGACTTTTGAAAATGTGTATGGGTGCTGAAGCATGTCCATTTTTATGTCTTTCTTAAAAAATGCGCCGCAGGCAAATTTTTTTTCAGGTGCCACGCCCTTTTTTGGACTATTAAAACTTAATTTGATTCTACGTTTCGATAGCCCGACCCGTACGAATAAAGAAAAATTTTCGCCAATTAAACAGCCACCCGACTCGCTGATCGGACAGCAACGCGCGGGCCCGTGAGATTAAATAGTTGCAAAATGTTTCCGATTTAATAGATCACAAATAAATATGACAGTTACAGTCATAACAACAATTATTAAATTATTAGATATTATTTTCATTATGGTGCGGATAAAACAACTAAGTAACGCATGCGGTTTTAAATAATAGCTTTTGTTGTGAATTTTTTCATCCTTACCTTGACGGAAACTATATTAATTAGTATGGGTGCTCCGCACCCATAATATATTCAGTATGGGTGCTTGCGCACCCAAAGCACCCATGGAGTCGGCGCCTATGATTGAGAGTAATTCCTGCGTCTTTGAAAATCTGCGGCTTGTATTTCTTGGAATACTTGCACTTTATAAGGAAATAAATTTAACTTAAGAATAGTCCTGCATATTCCTTAAGATCTTCCCACTTCTTGGGACAGGCGTCTTATACAATAATTTGTTGACGTATTTTGCATTATTTCGGAAACGTTTGCAACAAGTTCTTTTGTTCTTACAGATGGTCATCCTGCTCCTTTTTTGTGTTGTATAGAACCTGTTTCCCTAAACACAGTCACGGTTCTTTTCAGGTAATTACAAAAATCCCCAGCAATAAAAGCAACGTTAGGAAAATGTTCGTAAAAATCGTCCATGCACAAACCCGGATTGTATTGCCACTCACCATTTACTCTAACCCCGTTTCGAAAATACGCTTCAACCATGAATGTTTTGTGCTGTTCCGTGTGGATTGTTCAAGAAATTAGAAAAATTAGTAATAAATCAAATTACTTGTAACGACTGTCAAAGATGACGGAATAACTGATTGATTGTTAATTCAGGTAGTTACTGACACCCAACAGGTATTAAGCTCTACGGCTAAGCATTACGGCCTTAGATGCAAGGCCCTCTTTGATGTAAATACTTTTTGCTCGCACGGTATTAGACAAATATCCTCTCCGTGGTTCTACAAGTCATGATTAAATAAGAAAAAAAAACTATTTCTTAATGTTTCTCACCTAAAGCTTTATTAATTTGATTCATTTTGACACTATATTATTATACAGCCTAGGCATTTTTCAAAGGCTTATTACATACTTATTATATTAAAAACCCGTGCCACACGATACGCCGCTGGTGTTAACTAATTGCTCCGAATCCTTGAGCCGTTACAATTCCGCACGGAGTCAGAAACTTAACGCTATCTCTCTCTTCTGTCTTTGTTTCACACCTACGAATGTTTGATGCAAACAAACAGACTATTTATGAATGAATGGTGTGGTCTATTGTGTGTATCGTCGATATTTACTCACAGACTAAACAAAGAGGCAACGAGTTCATAAATAACAATAATAATAAAAACTGTAGAGTTTACTTTATCATTTCGATTTTTCATGGTGTAGGTTAGGCTTCGATTAAATCGTAGACTTGCGTGCCCGCTAATGTCGTGCAACAAATTGCGAAAACAATTTGTTCTCCGATGCAATTTTTTACTGTCGCCGCCATATCTCATTTAAACTCGTATTAAAAATGATAATAAAAATTTGATGTGACAGAAAAAACCTTGAACCCCCAAATCACTGGTTTTAAAAAGAATGGTTATGTTATTATTAATTATAGGACGTCTATCCGATGTTGAGATGAGGTAAACGGACTTTTGTCCTTGCACTGGCCGAAAATTGCACTCTGCAAATTCTGCATTTTGGTTAGTGGACAGTTTTTGCACGTCCAACGTTAATCTCTCCAAGTTTTTTTCAGATTCTTATCATCCTATCCCACAGACACGTACCTAATATAAGAAAACAAAACATTTCATTAATCAAAAATCATTTGTTTACAATCAGGCATACTTCCAAAGTTTTAGTTAGAAGGAGATGTCTTTAAAAAATGGCTTGAAAAATTGGCAACAATGTAAACTGTTCGAAAAATGACCGCTAGGGGGCGTTAGAGAACTTTCAAAATATAAATGCCGATTTTCTCTTGATTTTTCTTAATAAAAATATGTTAAAAATATAAGCATTGTATTCTTCATAAAATTATGCAACTTTATGTTAGGAATAGTTTTTTTCTATTTTCAATAATAAGTGGTGGGGGAAGGTCAAACTTTTTTTCTTTCAAACACTGATATTTCTGCTTTGGATAAACCGATTTTATTCAACTTGGTCTTGAAAAAAAGCCCTTCTTTTCCTCTACATGTAGATCTATTACACCATATTGATTCTGATGGTGGCCACTAGATGGCGTTTTTCCGTAATTCCTCAATGAATAAGGATTTTCTCAAAAAAATCAAATGTTATGATATGACTTTTTCATCATATTTTATTTTAGGCTTATAAAGGCTATTAAATAGTGGAATAAAAAATCCAGGTCCGTATTTAAAATAAAAAAGTTGATGATGGTCGCTCCGAAACGTCGGATTAAAAAACTAACCCCATCAGCTTATAGATAAGGAAAAGTTACTATAAGGAACTGAAAACCGCAACGTAATATATTTTGCTAAACTAGAGAAATATGGAAAAATAGGATTTTATAATTATTATTCATATTAATTATTATTATCTCAAATTTCTCTAGTTTAGCAAAAGATATCACGTTGCGGTTTTCAGTTCCTTATAGTAACTTTTCCTCCTCTACAAGCTGATGGGGTTAGTTTTTTAATCCGACGTTTCGGATTCGAGCGACCATCATAAGTATAAGTATAGGACCTTTATAAGTCTAAAATAAAATATGATGAAAAATTCATCATAACATTTGATTTTTTTTCAGAAAATCCTTATTCTTTGAGGAATTACGGAAAAACGCCATCTAGTATCTAGTGGCCACAATCAGAATCAATATGGTATAGTTAATAGATCTACGTGTCGAGGAAAAGAAGGGCTTTTTTTCAAGACCAAGTTGAATAAAATCGGTTTATCCAAAGCAGAAATATCAGCGTTTAAAAGAAAAAAAGTTTGACCTTCCCCCACCACTTTATTATTGAAAATAGAAAAAAACGATTCCTAACATAAAGTTGCATAATTTTATAAAGAATGCAATGCTTATATTTTTAACATATTTTTATAAAGAAAAATCAAGAGAAAATCGGCATTTCTATTTTGAAAGTTCTCTTAAGCCCCTAGCGATCATTTTTCGAACTTGAAAATAATTTCCAGCAATTTCTCTTGGCCGTTTTTATGGATATATATTTTTTCCCAAAGTCCTAGTGTTATTACTTTCCGAGATATAGCCGATTACCTCCTTAGGTGGAACACCCGGTACGCAGATGGCTTAAAAGTTTTTCACGAGGTCACTAATCACTCAAATGCCTTGCTCATTCAACAGAATATAATCTTGTTTCGTACTGCCAGCGTAACTGCCTCTAATAATCTTAAAAATGCTACACCATTACGTTTTCTAGAAATATAAATAAAATGTTATAAAATTATACTATCAACAATATGCCACTAACAAGGGTCTCCATCGTAAAAGACATAGGTGTTTGTTTTGACTATAAAATGGTATTTGATCACCATATTCAGCAAATTAACACCAAAAGCTAAAAAACCACTTGATTTTATTATAAAAACTTGTAGGGGTTTTAAACAAATAGAATCTATTCGTACATTATATATGTCATATATTAATAATGTACTTTCATTTGGATCGGTAATCTGGAAAAAGTCCAAGAAAAATTTATAAACATCTATGCTATACATTTTATTTAAATGACAACTTTACCTCAATCAAACGGAATTTAAAGTTATTATCACTCGAGGATAGAAGGCAAATGTAGGTGCGACATAAAATTTGCCAAGGAAATTGATTGATTCAACGCCAATTATTAATTTATTAAATACCGTGCGAGCAAAAATTATTTGCATCAAAGAGGGCTTGAATAAAAAAACGTAGGGCTTGGTTTAGATCACAATGATATTATGGGGACGCCTCTGAATCGTTGCTGTAAATCGTATAATACGCTTTCAAATTTGGTTCAACTGGATATCTGTTTTCTTTCCCTGATGGCTCTAACCAGTGCACTCAAAAAGTTTTATTTGGATCATATTGCATAGGAAGTATCTTATGAATTCAGTTTTAGTATAATAACACTGATCTGTTAATATTTTGTTTAATGTTTAAATTAAAAACATATTTTTATATGCCTTTATTTTTTTATGTAAAAAAAACTGCTATAATGTAAGAACTATATATTTTTTATTTAGTGAATACTGTTCCTGGGTTCGTACCGTTTGTATTCCTTAATGTAAAATAAATAAGTAAATAAATAAACAATCGATATACAGTGTCCGCAAGAAAGTTCGCATCAAATGGAATTTTTTTTTATTATTAGGTATAGGTAAAAATTAAAAAAGCAGTTAGTTTTTGCTTACCTAAAAACGAAAAATTACGTATACTGAAGCAGCTGCACGACTTGCGTTACCTGTCAAATTTGACATTTTTAATAAAAAAGGTTCAAAAATGCATTTATTTATTAGAATATCGAAAAACTTTATTCGAGAAAGTTGTTTATTTAGGCATTTTTAGCCTCTGTACAAAATTTTGACAGTCTAATACAATTTTTATTTTTTGCCAGGTTCTTGAAAATTTTGATCAACCCTCGTAGATTAACTTTTATACATCGATGGAAAACCATTTGCCTTTACTTCATTTGTAATCTTAATGCAGTTTTGTGTAAAATTTTTGTTTCCAATTATTTATTTTGCTTTAAAAACTGAAATTGTTATTGATCAGTATGTAATGTTTGATGCAAAGTTTATCTAATTACATCAGTTTTGCCAAAACCGACGTTTCTCATTTTTCTTAAGTTAGTAAACCGATGAACAAAGAGAAAATATTAGGAAGCTTTCGTTGAAATTTTACTTAATTATTATTGGATCAAAAAGAATAAATATTAATCGCTCGAAACATTTTATTTAACAAAAATGTAGTTTACAAGTAGGCGTATATAAAATAAAATATTTCAACGAAAACTTCCTAAGATTTTCTTTTTGTACATATCTGTTTACCAACTTAAGAAAAATGGGAAACGTCGGTTTTGGCAAAGCTGATGTAATTAGATAAACTTTGCATCAAAGATTACATACTCACATACTGATCAATAACAATTTCAGTTTTTGAAGCAAAATAAATAATTGGAAACAAAAATTTTACACAAAATTACATTAAGATTACAAATGAAGTAAAGGCAAACGGTTTTCCATCGATGTATAAAAGTTAATTTACGAGGGTTGATCAAAATTTTCAAGAACCTGGCAAAAAATAAAAATTGTATTAGACTGTCAAAATTTCGTACAGAGGCTAAAAATGCCTAAATAATCAACTTTCTCGAATAATGTTTTTCGATATTTTAATAAATAAATGCATTTTGGAACCTATTTTATTAAAAATGTCAAATTTGACAGGTAACGCAAGTCGTGCAGCTGCTGCTTTTTCAATTTTTACCTATACCTAATAATTTAAAAAAATCCCATTTGATGCGGACTTTCTTGCGGACACTGTATTTTGCGACATGTACTGAAAATACAGAACTGTCTATATCATTGCTTAAGCTATAAATCATAACCTAAATAACCTCACTTGCCGTTTTCTATAATGAAAAAATACTAAAAATTAATCAAAAACGCAACTGATCACAAACACAGCTCAACAACACTGTATGTAACGTTAGATAATAAATGAATATCAAATATTCTGCGTTATTGGGTTAAAATGGTTGAAATTTTAATATATAAATGGCAATGATGAATAAAGAACAGTGAACACCCTTAAAGTTTTATGTTGACAATGCAAAAAGTCACCCGCCGATTTGGCTTACGTCATGCTATTTTAAGTTGGCAAATTTTTCGTCGACTGACCAGTTCTGTAAGGTGTTCTTAATGGTTTGTTTTTATTGAAATTTACTGATATTATGCATGTGCTATTTAATTACGTATCTAAATACTTATCATCAGTTTCGGAAGAGCTCGTTAGGAAATGAAATATATCTGTTGGTACAAAAGTTTAATCAATTTAATTAATATTTAATCATGCACATTATGATGCCAACCTGCTTGATGATGTTTAAACGCGACCCCTTGACAAAGGCGGCGACATAATATGAGCTAAACTTTATACCAGTGTCACTTTATGTGGGTGTGAGAGGATGAATAATATGTTTAGATGCACTGAGAAAAAAACCTTATATTCCTTATAAGAATTCACATACTCTTTATACAACTGTTTAATTCTATATGTGACAGCAACGAGCTTTCCTAATGTAAGACAACGAAAATTGCTAGATCGTTGTCTAGTGATAATATCACGGTAACTGAGCCAATAGGAAATAGGAGTTAATGCTATCATATAGAATGGTTTATAGCCATTATAGCTCTGAATACTCATAGTAATTATCAAGTTTTTGCCGTTTAACATTGCATAATATGATTATCTCGTATGCAACATGGTTTACTGAGATTCGTCGAAAATTCGTCCATAGATTATGAAGTCCAATACTAATGAAGGGTTGTGCGAAATAAGAATCTTATATTGCTTTATCTGACAAGCAAAGCTTAAAAATACTTAAATAAAAAGAAAAAATAAATTAATTGACACGGGTATTGGTACGATCAATAGAATTCCAATTCTGACAGGACAGCTAGAAGACTCCGAACAACGATGTAACCGGCGCAACAAATATACGTTAAAACCTCAGACCAGGCACTAAAAACTAATACTATGGCGCGCGGCATTGCTGATCGCTACGAACCCCCACCAACGTCTTGTGGATTGTCGGTTCTAATCTCGGTTCTAACGGATACAATTCGTTTTTAGGGACGCTGTTCTGCGTTCTTAATTGTAGAGAAAGCCCTTTACTGGGGCCAAAATGCGTCGCATTTAGAAGATACAATTTATTCCTTAACAAAATCGCTGTATTAAAAGTAGTTCTATATTCAACAAGACTGTGCTGCTAATGGAAGTAATAACTACCAATAAAAACACTGTTCTAGCAAAACTTCAATGTTATCGCGTACCTAACCTCAAGTCAAATATTAGTTGGTAACATTTAACATTTGTCAAAAACTTGGGTTCGTGTAGCTATGCAGCTTAGAAAAAGAAAATAGAAAGTACCTAATAGCAAAGAATACAAAAAAACCATAGAAAAAACGTAACAACAAAATGGGCGATGAGCCGGTTCTGGAGAAGGAAAACCTAATAACAAGATGTTGTGCGCATGACCATCCCTGTTGGGCGCTAAGAAAGCTGACTGACGAACTGTGCGTGAAGACGTATTTTTTTACCCAAACTTTTGTTTGCGCACCAGAATGATAAGCTGTGCGGATCTAAAGGTAGCTGTCTATGCGAATAACAAGAATAAAAACAAACGATAAACAACGCCCGCTGGGTTCTGTCGTGTTTTATGGCGACCGATAACAATTCCGTACTACTGCGCGAACTCCGCAGGACCTATTTCAAACGCGTGCCGCAGTTTGTATTGGCAATATAATTTATGTATCAACAATGATCAAGCAAAAATAGAAAAATTATTGCTGAGCTGGCACTCTACACCAGTGTGGTATAATTCGAATAAGATACCTATTACCCACTGTTCCAAGTGTTAAGGTAAAAACTTTTGCTGCCGGTCAATAGCCCCCCATACACCAACATATAAGTTGGACCGATTTGATCCGTTCGGATTTGGTCTGCGAGCTAGGCTCGGCACGTACCAGAACTCTAGTCATTTTTGGGCAGCCGAATTTGGCTCTAATAACCCGATTAGATTCGCCTGATTAAATCTTCTCGTTAATGGGATAAAACTCCACGTTTTATAACAGTTTTGGCTTGGCTCGCGATCTTTTGGAATTCCTGAAAGATTTAACCAGTGGTTTTAGATTGACTTGGATTTATTTGTACTCGGTGAGTTTTAAAAATGAATACCAATCGTAGAAGACGCGCGCTATAGCTTGTGCCATAGCGTATGTATTTATTGCCAATAAACAAAAATCAAAAAAACGGAGCAAGTGGGTAAAAAAATGGATTTCTCGTAGAGATGAACTGAGTCATAAATATGTTTGTTACTCTTGAACGAATATCAACAAGACGAGCCAAATGATTTCCGTAACAATTTAAGGATGGATAATAATACCTTCAGGCAATTGTTAAGTATGGTGGAAGTACATTTGAAAATAAATCCTTTTGACAAGTAACGTGAATCGGCAGACATTATTTGTTATTATTTTAATTTAACCTCAAACCAAGTTGGACGAATTGATACGCGTCCCAAATTAACCTAGCGAATCTACTGACGCATGACGGGTTAAAACAGGCTGATTTCATCCCTGGCACATATTACACGGTCCGATGAAGCTCGGCTCGCCATATAAACGTAAAGATTTATCGGCGTATTTGGCTCGTGCCTTATCAAATTCGTTAAGTTATCCGCTGGTGTATGGGGGGCTAATACCTTATTAAATCCGGCATTAGGCGCCGCCATAGCACTGGTAAATTCTCAATAGTTACAAATGGAGTCCATTTAAGCTCAAATAAAACACAAACGGGGTGATTTTTTGGATTTTTCGGCAAACAGTGTATTTCTAGACTAAAAATTGGTGTCACGGTTCAACTCGCGAGGAATCTGGTGGACCTTTGCATTTGACGTCCTGTCGGCTTGTTATTATAAAGAGAACAAAATGTCTATCTTGCTCTATCGTCATTATTCCCATGTTTATGTGTAAGAATCTCTTTCAGATATCGATAAATAATTTTTATAATTTCATTTTACCCTAAAATACAAAGCCGGAATTTTTACGTCAAACATCCAGAAGTTGTTTGTTTTCTTGGCTTTTGAACCTCCATATGACATTTATTGTCAATAATATATTTAATTAATTCCTTTATAACTAGCGCCAATTCCGCAACTATACTAGATGTAAGCGCCGCGAAATATTTTATTCATGGCATCACGAAAGGAGCAATGAGTTGTAGAAATACGAGCACGAGCAACAATCTTATTTCACGTGCAAAACGAGATTAGATATTTGTACTACAATACAAACCTCAAATATACAAACAAACACCGGATATAAAAAAAATCGAAGGTCTTTAATTCCTGGGAGTATCCAACCTGTGTTTTGTAAAATTTTATTAAAAGGAAATTTAAATTAAAATGTCATTAACTTATTATAATACAAATAAATGGTGCCGGTTTTTAATAAAACTTATTATAATCAAATAAATGGTGCCGGTTTTTAATAAATTATTTTATGATATTCTCTTCAGTTTTTCTATTTTAGTAATTATTGAGATTAAAGATGCACATTCACTAGGCGATTATTGAGCAACCAGATTGACAATCTACATCGATTGCGAGTGAAGTTCCACAAGGATCAATATTAGTTCCGTTATTATTCTTAATTTACATTTATTCCGTTTCCAAATTGAACTTAAAGGGCAATATAAAGCTATTTGCAGATGATACAACAATTATTTATTTTGCTAAAACTCTTGCAGAAATGTATTTTGATATTAGGTAATAATGATTTAAAAATACTTCTTTCTTGGCTTCAATCAAATAAACTTACGTTAAATTTTACAAAATCGTCTTTTATGTTTATAACTAAAAATAAAATAAATTCCATCATTAACCCCTTAACATTTAATAATGAAAATATTCAATAAGTATTCAAAAACGACAAAATTTTTAGGATTAGTTTTTTGACGAAAATTTAAATTGAAAATGCCATATCCAGTATATTGTCAACTCGATATCTCCTTTGGTATCTGTTTTGTACAGAGCTAGATATTTCATTCCTTTGAAATACTTTAAAAATATATATTTTTCATTAATATATTCAAAATTACAATACTTAGCTTCTGCATGGGGATTTGCTTGTTTATTAAACTTACAACCATTACAAAAATTGCAAAATCAAGTAATTAAATGTGTACACAAATTACCACATTTAGCACCAACTGTTAATCTATATAGTCCTAAAGACACGTTCAAAACATTTATAAATTAAAAATATGTGTGCTAATTCACTCTATTATTTTAAAAGAAAAAAAATCAAACAACACTTCAGGAGAATAATACATTACATGATCATAACACCAGACGTATAAATTATCAAACTATACCAGTAAAAAGTAATTTCGGAAAAAAATCGCTTTTATATGACGGAATAATAAAATATAAGAATCAAAAATATCAGAAAAATAAAAAAATTTGCAACTTTTAAAAATCAATTAAAGAGATATGTACTAAATTAATTTATTTATACAATTTTTTTTTTAATTGGATTAACTTCCATTTTTTTCATTGTTATTTTTTTAATGGTTATTATTTTCTATATTATGCTGTCACTTTCCATGTAATGAACTGTAAAAGTTAGTCTGGAATAAAGACATTTTGAAAGTTAAATGTTAATTTCCAAAATATTGGTTTGTTGGTGGGGGATTTCAATCAATTTGTAAGCGATATTTTCGTTGCCGAGCGATTAATAATTTACCAGACGAAAGGTGAATCGGGTTGCTATTGAAGGCAATTTACACAGCTCGCCAGAAGGTTGCTATGTGATCGGGCGTCAGCCAACGGACAGCTCATCGCTACAAGCGTCTAAAGTATGGCTGTTGGCTGTACTGTGGACGTTTCAACCGCCCGATCAACGTTCGCAGTAAAGCATGGGGAACTAAAAAATAAATGTGCTAGAATGGCACAGATCAGTGGCGCAGCCAGAATTTTGTATTAGGGGGGGTTTTCAAAAAAAAGAACAGGATTTCAAAATTTTAAAAACTACAATTAAACCAGGGTCGATAATTTTTGAAACCAAAAAAAATAATAGTAGGATGAAACCCATTGGAAAAGGAAGAGAATATAACAAAAATGAAATGAAAAATAATTTACGGGCGATTGGAGGTCGGGAAGTGGAAGGGGGTGAGTTTTTAAGGGTAGAAAACGATTTATCTCGATTTCCGGCAAAACTACAAGTCCTATGGAAAAACGTCAAATGGCAAAGTTGTAGGTAATAAAAAGATTTACAACTTTTGTATTTACACTTTTTTCACATAACCTCAAAATTTATGTGAAAAATTCAAATAACCAAGATTTTGGTTTTTTATTTTTATCTTTTACAAGAAAAATAAATTTGTTGAAAATTTACCTTTTTATGTCCCAAACACACTGTAATTTTTTTGATTTAAAATATTTATTTTTTCACCTTATTTTGACTTAATATCGAAAAAGCACCCTGATTTTCAATCGAAAATTCTCACGTCAAAATATCTGCTTTTTTAAAAAAGTCGGTGGGCTTTTTGTTCGTTGAAATCTCTACTTTCTGATGGTGTAAAAAAATATACATTGCTATGGTAAATGTTCTCAAAAAATGCAAAGAAACGAAAAAAACTCGAATCCGAATTTTTTTAAATTATTAGGTACAATTTTGAGCTATTATTTATTAAAATTTATACTTTAATTACTCGAAAAACGTAAGATTCCATGTTACATTGATAAACAAAAAAATTACAAATCCATAAAACATAAAGATCGCAAAAAATATGCGAAAATTGTTGTTCTAAATATAATTAAAGGTAGGATTTAAAGGAGATTTCATCACATTTACCATAGTAATGTATATTTTTTTTTACACCATCAGAAAGTAGAGATTTCAACGAACAAAAAGCCCACCGACTTTTTTAAAAAAGCAGATATTTTGACGTGAGAATTTTCGATTGCAATTTAGGGTGCTTTTTCGATATTAAGTCAAAATACGGTGAAAAAATAAATATTTTAAATCAAAAAAATTACAGTGTGTTTGGGACATAAAAAGGTAAGTTTTCACCAAATTTCGTAAAAAAAAAATTTTTCTTGTAAAAGATAAAAATAAAAAACCAAAAACTTGGTTATTTGAATTTTTCACATAAACTTTGAGTTTATGTGAAAAAAGTGTAAATACAAAAGTTGTAGATCTTTTTATTAACTACAACTTTGCCATTTAACGTTTTTCCATGAGACTTGTAGTTTTGCCGGAAATCGAGATAAATCGTTTTCTACCCTTAAAAACTCACCCCTTTCCACATCCCAACCTCGGATCGCCCGTAAATTATTTTTCCTTTCATTTTTGTTATATTCTCTTCCTTTTCCAATGGGTTTCATCCTACTATTATTTTTTTTTTTCACTTTTTACCATTTTCAAAGGCTTCAGCCCTGGTCTAAACCGTAAAAAAAACATCTTAGTCTGGGCGTCTGGGGGGGGGGGGGTTAACCCCTAAACCCCCCCCCCCCTCGCTGCGTCACTGGCACAGATAAACATTGTATTATTTCCTATTAAATTGAGACGAAAAAATTGATGATATAAAATAATAAACTAAACGAATTACCTTAATTTTCGCAGACGAAAATTAGTGAATATGGAAATATTTCCTGATGCGGAGGTTTTTTTGAAGAGGATAGTTTAGATTGGAAAAATTTGTATATTTTTAAGAACGGATTAGTTAGACTAGTCACGGTAAAACCTTCCCGAGTGTGACTATTATGTTTGACTAAACCTACTACTTACCTACGTTTATAATGTACTTACTACTTTTCCGGCTTGTGATTTTTTTTGTATTAAGAAATCTTATTGCAAAATACAAAATAATTATTAAAACAAAAAAAGGAACACATGACAATTTTCGTTTTTTTTTTAAATATGTAGTATATTAAACAAATCTCGTTACGTAACAATATTGGAACTGTTTATCTTTTAGGGCTAAATTCAAATTATGACAAATAATTGTTAGGTATCTAAATGTTCAAGTGTGTATTCTGTATTGTTGATATTTGTAGTATGTACACTTTAAATATGATTTTTCCTAACGTATGTAATATTATAGTGCTTCGTTTCATTATTTATTTGTTTATTATATTCACACTTGTCATGATCTTTTCAGAATTTTGAAAAGGTGTTTTTGGCATAGGTACGTGACGTTTCAAAGAAACTTCTATATACCGATATTAATGAATATCATTTAACATTTTATGTTCCTAATTTACAACAACCGGCTTTACATTGCTTAACCTCAAAATTACTTTCTTTAAGACGGCGGCCTATGATTGGCCGGTTGAAAAGTCCATAGTGAGACTCTAGTCTAGACGCTTGTCTCATTGCTCAACTTCCTGGAAAGTTTTTTTTTATCCTCCGCCTGACCTACAAACATTTGCCCACATACAAAATAAATTTAAATATTTCTGAGGTGTTTTTTTGTAACCTCACTTACCGCCGATATATTAATCCGGGGTTAGAATAGTCCACTTTTTTACATACCACGTACTGGCGTACCATTATGACTTAACACAAAACCGTAACAAAGCTAATAAATACCACTAAATACTTATATTTTCTCAAAAATATTAAATATTAACCGAGAACCACCAAAAGCAGCTGAGCAACGCTGCACCGTTCGAAAATGAATGAATATAAAAAAATTCTGCGTCACGCGTAGTAAAATGTAGTAAAACGCCCGAACAACGTTAACCTTCGTAAAACATTATAATTGGATGTAATTTGGAAATCAATAATTTTTCGAGTAATAATATTTTTAAAAAAGCACGCACATACGCACATCATATGGGATTTTTTTTATTAATAGCTTTATTCGAAATTTGACTTTGGCATCAAGTTCTGCTTCGATCGAGATGAAAATTAAGCAAAAAAATAATAGTAGTTACGTGATTCGCATTATCTGTAAAATTTCAATTTTTTCCAAAAAATAAATGCAAAAGTTCAGCAGCATAAGATAGTTTTGATTTTTTACCCACCACTAAAATTTATTTTCCACTTAATGAACACTTTACTAATGACACTGTGTTCTTTTTTGTCTTAATATTAAGGTGTATTACTTTCAGACTAACTAACTAAAAACTTTTCAAAAATACTTTTTTTATGAGGTTACCTTATACAGGGTCAAAAATAAATAAACAGCATCACAATGACATGCGACCAAATTTGAATAGCCCAATTTTGAGAAAAACACACATTTAATATGGCGCTACTTTAAAGGAAATGTATCTGAAATAAAGCATTTTCAAAACTAAGAAGTTTTATGTAGGTTGCGTTGAGCCTTCTTTTGCAAAAGTGGTAAAAAATCAAGATTAGCTTATGCAGCTAAAATTTTGCATGTGGGCTAGAAACTGCGTTTAAAAAAACTTTTTCTAATAACTTTATCGATACTTTCAGAAATAACCCTAGTTTTGAATTATTTTTTGGAAAAAATTTAAATTTAACAGATAATGCGAATCACGTCACTACTATATTTTTGCTTAATTTTCATCTCGATCGAAGCAGAACTTGATGCCAAAGTCAAATTTCGAATAAAGCTATTAATAAAAAAATCCCATATGATGCGGACTTTACTGGGTCACCCTGTATAAAATAAATTAACTTTCAGTAATACAATTAAAAATTTTAAGTTTCGGTTTCGGTTTCGGCCGAAACTAAGACCAATGCCGAAGATTCGGTTTCGGTTTCGGCTGAAAATCTCGTTTCGGTCGGACACTAGCTGGCAACAACGAATATATCAAACTTGCGTACGTCCAACTTGCGTACAAGGATTATTTCTTCCAACTTGCGTACATGGGTAGGTAGGTCCCGCGAACCAGGTAAAACTGCAAGAGTAGGTACATTATTCCAACTTGCGTACATACACAAATATTAGAAGCTTATAAACAAACTAAGGACATAAAAAAATGCTCTGATAACAACGAACAAAGCGGTTGCCAATACACCTTTTAGAACCGATTGGTATTATTACGGTCCGTTTAAAACCCTGTGTATGTGAAGACATAAAAAAAATGCTCTGATAACAACGAACAAACCGGTTGCCAATACACCTTTTAGAACCGATTGGAGAGGGCGTATTATTACGATCCGTTTAAAACCTTGTGTATGTACGCAAGTTGGAATAATGTACTCTTGCAGTTTTACCTGGTTCGCGGGACCTACCTACCCATGTACGCAAGTTGGAAGAAATAATCCTTGTACGCAAATTGGACGTACGCAAGTTGGAAGATACCGGCAACAACAATTGCCCCATTAGACGACTACCTTGGCACGGATGCACAGTTTCTTCATCTGTAGGTATTGCATTTTATACGATGTTCCTACTGGAGTGAGAAATCCCTTTTTTACCATAACCAATAATGTTTATGTTAATTTGCATTTTATCATTAGCAAACCACCCAACAATGTCTTTGTGCATTAATTGTATCCTGGGGCCATCCACTCATCTATTCGCGAATTTTAGTGCCGATGCATCATTTCAAGGTCATTCTTTGGCGCTGCTGCTGCTGCTGCTTCGCTGAATTATTTCGGATGCTGATTGTCGGGGACCGGATGAGGACCGCATTGATGGGCTTTATATTTTTTATGTCCTATTATGATGATTTTTCTTCTACTGTCAAAATGTTTATTTGGGACATAAAACTTTTTACCTACCTATTTTTTAATTTCAAAACCAAATAAAGTCGCTATGATTTCGTACTATATTTATACATCAGGGTGTCTTAAGGTAAACGTTTCGGAAAGTAATGAGATTTTGCAACTTTGGCTAATGGGATTTTCGGAGACTCTCTCTGACAGCGACCGTATGCGACTTCTGGTCATACCGGCAGCCGGCAGTTGTCTTTTCTTCCTTATTTTAAATAGATCATCCTGTATAATATAGTTTTTTATATACAGTGTGTCAGTAAAGTCCGCATCATATGGGATTTTTTTTTTATTAATAACTTTATTCGAAATTTGACTTTGGCATCAAGTTCTGCTTCGATCGAGATAAAAATTAAGCAAAAAAATAGTAGTCACGTGATTCGCATTATCTGTCAAATTTTAATTATTTCCAAAAAATAATTTAAAAGTGGGGTTATTTCTGAAAGTATCGAAAAAAGTTATTAAAAAAAGTTTTTTAAATGCATTTTCTAGCCCACATGCAAAATTTTAGCTGCATAAGATAATTTTGATTTTTTACCCATATTTTGTAAATAACACCACTTTTGGAAAATAAGACTCAACGCAACCTACATAAAACTTCTTAGTTTTGACAATGCTTTATTTTTTTATTTAATCTTTTATTAAATGTGTGTTTTTCTACAAAATCAAAATTGGGCTATTAAAATTTGGTCGTATGTAATGCAAAGTTTATTTGTTTTTGACCCTGTATACGGTAACTTCATAAAACAAGTATTTTTAAAAGCGTAGTTTGTGTCTGAAAGTAATACACCTTAACATTAAGACAAAAAAGAACACAGTGTCATCAGTAAAGTGTTCATTAAGTGGAAAATAAATTTTAGTTTAACTTAACGTAAAGTTTATCTATTTTCAACGATTTAATTTAAAACCCCTTTATTAAAATTTTTTATTAAGCTATGTCATAAAAAAAGTAAAAATAGTCTTTTATTATTTAAGTGCAGTTTCCAAAAAATGTATTACAATGATGCACCAAAAACACGTTTACAACGACAAAATATAGATAAAAATCAAAATTATCTTATGCAGCTGAAATTTTACGCGTGGGCTAGAAACTGAATTTAAAAAAACTTTTTCTAATAACTTTCGATATTTTTACTTTTTAACAATTTTTTGGAAAAGATTAAAATTTAACAGATAATGCGAATCACGTGACTACTATTTTTTTGCTTAATTTTCATCTCGATCGAGCAGAACTTGATGCCAAAGTAAAATTTGGAATAAAGCTATTAATAAAAAAAAATCCCATATGATGCGGACTTTACTGATCACACTGCATAGCATTAAACAGTTTTGTAAAAGGAATAGGAGGTTGCGAACTTTTTCTAGGGAAAAAATTAGATCCCCGACAAGGCAGCCGTTCCTAGAGATGCTATTTTAATATAATACCTAGCAATAACACATGTCTTATGGGGAATAAGCTTTATACTTTTTTTTATAGGCCTATAGTCAGTTATTGGCCTGCGTCGAAAATATAGAACAATATCTTTGACGAAACAAGTTCGATTCTCTGATTTTTAGAAACAAATACCAAACCAAAGTCATTTTTATACAGCTGTTGTCTTAAAATACCGAAGAAATCCGAACAAAAAGTCCAAGTCCAACAAATTGAAACAAAAAACAAGATTCAAGGTGAAGGTGAGAGTGTTCTCATTTCGTCGGCCGAGTCTCGTTCACGGCATCGTTTCGGTGCTGTTCTTTTATTCTTTCAGCCAAAACAACTTCGTCTGTATTAATTTACTCCCCTGCAGCTTATAATGAAGTTATTGCACTTTGCAAGTTTAAAAATTTGTTATTGCAAAGCGCCGAATATGTGTCGGCTCTCTGGTGTGTCGGGTATAAGGGGCCAGATAAGGCGACTGTACCCCCCTCCCCTCCCCCTTTTTCGCAAGCAAATTCTGGATTGGGCTGATTTAGCTTTTTGGCACGGGAGGCTACAACTACAAAAGGTCGGGAAAGTAGAGGTATACCGATTGTGGTAACTTGGTAACGACTTTCGATTGAAAAAATAGTAATAGAAAAGAGAGCTCCATAAGGAAAGGTTTAAAGACCAATTTAAGAAATTAATTGAATTGACTGAAAAATTTTTCTGTATGAATGTGTGCAAAATTTATACAGGGTGGCGCACCGAAAACTTTCCACCCAGGTTTATTTTCTTGTTAATAAATAAATCAAAACCCGCCCCCTCCCTACGACGGGGTGGCTTCCACCCTTAAAATCTTAAATGGAAAGGGGAGGGGGGTCGAGAGACACCTTATTTTAAAGGGAATTGAATTGCCTTCCAAACGCGGCCTTGCTCGTTTAAATCGAGTGAATAGTTCCTGAGAAATAGGGCTAAAAAGAAAAAAAAAATTATTACCGCTTGTATTAATCAAGTAAATGTTGAAAATGTCCACCTCCAACCTCCATGCAATTGTAAAGGCACTGTTCAAAATATTCGCGAACATTATGGAACATTGCGGGAGTTATTTGTCGGCACTCGTACAATATTCGTTGTCCCAAGTCTTCCAAAGAATTGGGTTGGGTTGCATAAATTTTAGACTTTAAATGTTCCCACAAAAAAAAGTCCGGTGGCGTCAAATCAGCAGCTCTTGCAGGTCATTTAATAAGACCTCTTCTTCCAATCCATTTTCCTGGAAAATTTTCATCCAGAAACCGTCTAACAGGGAACGCATAATGCGGGGGTGCTCCGGCTTGCTGAAAGTAAATATTTTCTGGCCGATAACGGCAATTTTCTTCTATGGCATTCGTTAAAGCAGGGTTAATAGTGGTTTCCAACAGGTTCAGGTAAATTTCACCTGTTAAATTTCCACGTATAAAAGACGGCCCAATAATACGGTCCCAAAAAATTAAAAAACAACCCAACCCAACCCAATTCTTTGGAAGACTTGCGACAACGAATAGTGTACGAGTGTCGCAGTGGCGGATTTACAAATTTGCCGCTAGCAAGCTATTCAATTTTTGCCGCCCCTACACCAGTGATGGCTCGTGAGTTGTGAAACAGGTGAAGTGTTCGGGAAAGAAAAAGCCCACTGGAGGCGAAATGCGCCGCAGGCGAAAATTAAGACCACGCCCAAATTTGGTCAATAATTTTTAGTAAATATTTTAAAAATTTATGATTACGTACTTATTTTATTGAAAATGAAATTTCTTTCTGCAAAGCCAGTAAAGTTCCAACTACCTTTTTTTATCCCCATTAACAGACACGGCCAACAATAAAGTTTATTTAAAAAAATACTACCCGTCGACCATGAATAAAGATTGTACAATTTATTTCTGTAAGACAAGAAAAAAATGTTGGGCCAAATTTGCCGCCCCTTAAAACCTGCCGCCTTAGGCTCCAGCACTCCAGCCTACTCAGCCTAATGGTAAATCCAGCACTGGAGTGCCGACAAATAACTCCCGCAATGCTTCATAATGTTCGCGAACATTTTGAACAGTGCCTTTACAATTGCATGGAGGTTGGAGGTGGACATTTTCAACATTTATTGATTGATACAAGCGGTAATAAATTTTATTATTTTTAAATTTTCTTTTCTTTTTAGCCCTATTTCTCAGGAACTATTCACTCGATTTAAACGAGCAAGGTCGCGTTTGGAAGGGAATTTAATTCCCTTTAAAATAAGGTATCACTCGACCCCCCTTTCCATTTAAGATTTTAAGGGTGGAAGCCACCCCGTCGTAGGGATTCCAGCAGGGGGGGGGGATGAAAATAGCAAAAAAATATGTCCCCCTGAGAACTAAGGTTCCCGTGTTCGAGCGAATTTTCATTTATTTATTAACAAGAAAATAAACCTGGGTGGAAAGTTTTCAGTGCGCCACCCTGTATAATGTAAACTCTGGTATAGCTTAACGCAATTATGTAGTTATGGAGCTTTAATGACTTAAGGGCATCTGTCAAATGTTAATGTATCATAAAATATCTTTCATATCATTATACAGGGAGTCCTAAAAGATATGGTAAATAATTTGAAGTAAATTTGTTAAAAATAAAGTAAGAACTTTGTCTAAAATTGTGTCCTAGGTCCACTTACTATGAAGGTACAGTACTCTGAAGATGGTTTTTTCTTAATATTTTCGAAACCTTTGTAGATACAAATTTTAAATTTAGATATTTTGGTAAACTTTGTAGTACGCTGAATAAAATTGTGGTCTTAAAAATGTCGATATTTAAGAAATGTGGCCAGAAATAGGGGATAGTGGGGGTGAAAATAGACATAGAGAACGAGATAATTGAATGAGGAATAGAACTGAAAAAAAACCTATAGTTTCTATCTTTTTTGTGGCAAAAGTTATCCGGGTTGAAAGTTAAACTTCTTGTTTTGCTTTTTTCTCTATATCTTTGGTCTCGACTATGTAGGACTTAATGTAGGAGGCCGATCGCAATGCATTGGAGTCGGTCCCAAATTAGCATCGGTAATTCAGCTTTACGAGTCGCCGTAAGATAGCGCTCGTGTTCGAAGTGGGCTATCAAATAAATGGTTTCTTATTGACGATTGACGCGATAACTATTTTTATTTAAATTAGCTCTTTAAGGAACAAATAAGGACTTTTATATGAATTTACACTTACTTTGTTATAATTATTAGTAAACTCGGCCTGTATAAAGTTCCAACGATGCTTGGTTTTTAAAATACAGGAACATTCTAGCTACAGAGGGTTTTATCTTTTGGAGCTAGAAAGACTTATTTGAATTTGGCTGCGTTTCCTCTCTGAAGAAGATCCTGTCTTACACCCCGACACAAAGCAAACTCTACTTTTATAAATTGTACCATTATTCATTATAAATATGGAAATCAATTACAATACAACGTTATTTGTCTTGCCGTCAAACGTGATTTGTTATTTTGAAAAATAAAATGTCAATTGTCAAAAGTATAAAAGTAAACGTTAAAAACGACGAAGAAGAAGACATCAGCCGACCTGCGACGCGAGCGCATCTATCGGCCAACTAGCGAACTAACCAAAAAACCGGGACAGAAAATGAAAATACTGCCATTGTCGATCGGCCTCCTACCCTCTAGTTCTCCATAGTCTCGACCAATGGAGAATGCCGTCAATTTCCATTTCATATGAAGAAAAGCATGCTTTATCATATGGTGAAGATCCCAGTTAGTTATACCTCGTTTTTTTAAACTCAAAAATCAGACCGAATAATTACCTTTAATTCGATCACTATCGCAATTTCTTCTTTGTTTTTTTTTTTCAATTTATTTATCAAATTTGGATGCCCGCGTAATAATTTTCTTCTTAAGGCCAGACGTTGGCCCTTAACGTCACTTGTCTGTATGTAATTGACGGAAACGAGTAAAATGTAGTTAAAATAATTAAAATTATAGAAATACAAGAATTTTACCCATCATTAAAATTAAATAAAATTTACCTGAATTCTTGGTATCTTCCCTTAACTTAAGCACCTTTTGACTAATAAACAAAAGAAGACGTGTCATTATATGAGTAAAGTACGAATTAAAAACTATATACCCCATTATTTTTGTAACTTAATCTCTGCCTTACACCAGAATCCTACAAATTTCCAACTGTTAATAAATTACCTGTGCCTATTGTTATAGAATATGGAATTAGCATTTTTCGTGGAATATTTAAAATAATTTAAATATGGATTTTCAGTTACGGCCCCAATTTGCATTAGGTGTAGTAGTTGGCAATAGTTTTATTACACTTTATAATCCAATAAATGAAACGCTTGAAAGTACGAAAGCTGCTTTGCAGATTTTACATTCATTTGAAATCCAAAGGGCGTAAATGTATTGACAATGATGTTTTTCCACACTGAGGATAATGATATAATACAACAGATTTGCTAAGACATAGTTTGTTGTGATAGCAAATTTTTTATTAACCCATATTAAATAAATTGCTAGTATATTAAACCCACTTTAGTGTTATATCAATTGAGAATTTGCTAGAACAGTGTTTTTATTGTTAGATATCAGTTCCATTAGCAGCACAGTATTGTTAAATAATGAACTACTTTTAATACAGCAATTTTGTTAAAAAATAAATTGTATCTTCTCAATACGACTCATTTTGTAGTAAAGCGCTTGTTCCTAGTAAAGCGCTCTTTCTACAATTAAGAAAATAGAACAGCGCCCCCAAAAATGAATTGTATCTTTTAGAACCTATAATCCATTGGTTGGGGTTTGTAGCGATCGGCATTCGCCGCGCGCCGTATTTTTAGTTTTAACACATTTGTTGCGCAGGTCACATCGTTGTTCCGAGTCTTCTAGCTATCCGATCTGAATTTGAATTTTACTGATCATACCAATACCTGTTAAAACTAATTTATTTGATCCTAGGTTCGCCTAGTTATTCGAACAATAAAATTTGTGGAGAAAGACTTCGTGCTTTTCTTTTTTCTATATAATTTATTTTTACTTTGTATTTAAGTTTTTTTTTTTAACTTTGCATGTCAGATAAAGCAATAGAAGATTCTTATTTCGCACAACCCATCATTAGTATTGGAATTTATAATCTACTAGCGTGTATCCGGCATGCGTTGCAACCCGCTGGTATAAATACAAACCCGAACAAACCCGATATATTAGTACCCGGCATGCCACTTTCTGAAATTGCACCCGTGCGAAGCCGGGGCGGGTCGCTAGTTATACATAAAAACCTTCCCCTTGAATCACTCTATCTATTAAAAAAAACCGCTTCAAAATCCGTTGCGTAGTTTTAAAGATTTAAGCATATAATATAGGTAGGGACGGACGGACAGACAGCGACAGCGACTTTGTTTTATACTATGTTAAGATTAAGATAGACGAATTTAACTATCTTAGTAAACCATATTGCATAATAGATAATCATATGCAATGTTAAACGACAAGAACAATATCACACTAGAAGAAGCTATTTAAATTTTTGAGAACTACAGTAGTGCTTAAAGTGGAGTTAAAAGTATGCGAAAGAAAGGAAAAACTAAAAATCTTCCTCCAAAAAATTTAATAGAATAAAATTCTTTTGAACGTAGAAACGTTCGTCATCAGGAGACAGAAAATATATTTATATAGTGCTGACGGTTTAAGCAGAAGAGAAAATGGTGAAGCACCTTAATGGAGCTTTTATGAAAATAAAAAATGATGTGTAAAAGAGATATAATATGGAAAAATTGATAAAAGTTAAAACATACTGAGTATGTGAGAAGTCAGTAAATGGGGTCTAAACCAACCAAATAAACTGGGGAAGAAGAAAAAAACCTTTCTAAAAAGAAAGTGTCAAAGTTATTTAAATTTGTTATAAAACATTTTTAGGTATTTGTCAAAAAGACATTGTGAGGATAAAATTAGTAATAATTATCAAAGTATCACAATGTAAATTACATTTAGCAAAGTGTTCTGTAGGGTACTAAGGTTAAAATAATATTATTATGACTAATGTCAACTTTCATTACAACTGCCAGAAGGAACTAACACAGTGCATAAAACCAGATTACACCCCCAATAGAACTTGATAATTACTGTGAGTATTCAGAGCAATAATGACTATAACATACTATTGGCTAAATTACCGTGATATTATCACTACACAACGGTCTAGCAATTTTCGTTCTCTTACTTAGTATTAAACAGTTGTATACAGAGTATGTGAATAAGGAATAGAAGGCTTTTTTCTCAGTCAGGAACAAGGGCGGATCCAGGGAGAAGTTTCGAGGGGGGGGGGGCACTATTTAGTTGAATTATACAAGAGGTTAGACAACGTGTAGGGTAAATAGCGCCGCAGGCGATTTTTTTTGGGACCACGCCGAAATGTCATAAGAATGCATGGGTGGGCACTATTTATGTTGTAGGGAGGTATTTCGGCGCATCGACGAATGCATGAATGCAATCGATCAGTCATATTTCTTCTGTATTTCTTCGGTTCTTAGGGCGCTCGGGGGGGGGGGGGGGGAGGCACTTGCCCCTAGTGCCCCCCCCCCTGGATCCGCCCTTGGTCAGGAACCTAAAGTATGTATTATTGGTATTGGTAATGTTGCGATGAATCTCAAAACAGTGAAGCTATTTGTTTTGTTGTATTTTTCTGTTTTTTTTTGGGGGGGAGGGTGTCATGACCCCTATGCTCCTTAAACGCGGATTTCAGGGGGGGGGGTAGGGGGTACCCCCCCCGTAGATCCTAAACCTAACCAAACTTGAGTGCCCTCTTATACTTATAAATATTTCCGCTTCTGCTTAAATTATTTATTCTGTTACTTACTCTTCCAGCAAGTGTTGCATCTTGCGAAAGGTCATTTTCTGCTCTTTAGCGGTTGAAATCTTGGACCAGAAGCAATATGGCTCAAGAAAGACTGTCTGGTTTGGCTTTGATGCACATTAACCGCGATATTGTCATCGATGTTGAAAGTGTCATTGATCGGTTTGCTGACCTCAAAAATCGTTTAATAGATTTAATTTTATAAATGTGTTTTTACTAAGTATTTCATTAATATTATGTTTCTTTTATTCTCTTTATAAGTTCCTGTAAATTTTATTGTAGGTTGTAGGTTGGTATCTATAGTACCTACTATAATAAAAAAATGTTTCGTTAATGTAATGGTTTGTTTATTTTTTAATAATTATTAGACAATTTGACACTAAAAATATAGATACTTAAAATATATGGGTTAACTAAAACTATATTTAAAAAAAATATCTTTGAGATTCAATTACCCCCCCCCCCCCCCCCTAGATTTTGACCCAGATCCGCGCCTGATGCTCCTTTCATTAGTGACTAAATACTATAGGTACTTGAGTTTAAAAACCTGGCGCTTTATCTATTTACTGCTGGGTATACTATTACGTGCAACCATCTTGTTGTTTTTATTGTTCGGTGGTGCAAATACGAATTATTTATTACTAACTCGTTTAACAATGTTTGGCTATTTTATTTAACTGTCATTTTTTTGAAATGGCAACATTGAAATAACTAAAAGCCATACTTAAAACGATCACAAATCACAAATTAGTCGACTCAATAAAGTAATAAAAAAAGCGTATACTCTTTAATTAAATAATTTATATTTGGATATGACTGGTAAAACACGTTTTGCAATCCTTGAACTTGGCAATGACTTTTAATGGACAGGGTCATGGGCTTTTAAAAGGCGAATAAATAAAAAAAAGTGCTTTTATCCTATTTGAGAGTTCATGAACGTAAGTGTAATAAAATCGTTCCTTTCAATTAATAACAACATTCCAAGAGGGAGCGCAAAATTGGTTTTAGGAATGTTACTATTACCGCGCAACGACATATCTGTCAAATAACAAATCACCATCAGTAACATCTACTCGCTTAGGCCGGATTTCACCAGAAGACTCGCAAACGACGTTCTCATAAACTCGGTTCTCGGTAAACTCAGATTTAAATGTTGATAAAACTCGATCGGGTTTCACCAACACAAACAAGCAAAAAGCAAAACGGAGTTTATCGAAACTTAATTTAAGGATGAACCAAAGCCGGCAACATTGTAAAAAGATGTACAATTTTGTATTTTGTGAGATGCCAGCACTTTTGTACAGAAGACAAAGTGTTAACTGAACAACTTAACCTAACAATTCAAAAATTGGGGATGTTACGGAATAGCTTTTTCTCGTACCTAGTTGGACCTGTACCTATTCAAAACCCGAACCTATTCCAAATACCTATTACAGGTCCAAACTATTCCAGGTCAAACTTAAACGCCGCTCCTCCGATTGGCGCTATTCCGGCTGCATGGCCGACACGAGTTTTTAAAGAAGGCCGCTAGAACTCCAGCGTGGCCAGCAGTTTCCGATTGTTCGAATTAAATTTCGTTATAAATTTTTGTAACAGATTAATATTTTTCGCACCAGACTTTTTGGAAGCTTTGTTTGTTAACGGAGGCCTATTATTTAAAGAATCATGAAGAATAGGCATAGGTACATCCACCATATAATATGTTGTCTTTTTAATTAATTCCTCATTGCTGGTTGCATAACCTACATTAAATACGCTATATTTTGTTGCCCAATAAATTATTACAATATTTTTAGAAATATTTATTATTTATTACTATTTTCCTTTATCTTTATTTAGTGAGATTATTTTATTTATTGCAATGTGCTTGTAACGGCTACGTTGAAAATTCTCAACTGCAAATTTGCCATATTATAAACATATTATATGAATTTAAAGCAAAACCTGTAGCCGTTCCATTTCCTATATCGTACCTGTACCTGACAAGTTGAAAAAGGAATAACAATGAAACCAGAGAATCAAACATGTGACAGCGCCAACGGACCTGGAATAGGTACCTGGTAATAGGTAATAGGTACGCGGAATAGGCAGATGATACCTATTCCAAAAGAACAGGTCCAGTTCCACTGTAACACCCTTATCAAAAATATCAAAAATTGTTTTTGCTTCTGGTGTGGTGCTTCTGGTTGAAATTATAAATTTGATATAATAGTGCCCAAAATTTTGTTTTTAAACAAACCTATTAAAATAATGTCTAGCTCAGATTCGAAAAAACAATCATTAACTGCAGATAAAACACTGATGGTCCTACATGTAGAAAGTGCATGTGACAATGCGAAAATGCTTTAACTTACTTATCGGTGGGAAATTCTAAGTAATTTTCAATCGCCTCCAAAACAGCAAGTACCTACTGTTCGTTCAGTCAGCCGAAACCTGGTAACAAAGTTTTTATCGTCTAAAGGATGAAAATGATCTTCTCTGTCTCTCACCCAGCGAGGTCGACGAACGGGGTACTCATCTTTACTATCGCTGTCCTCGAAAGCTAATAAATACGCTCTTCTCATATTTCCTAACCTCAAATTTCACAGAACTTATCAACACTAACCTAAAACGTCGTTTAACTTTCGTAAACTGGCCAAAATCAGCCAGTTTCAAGCGGAAACGCCGTTTAGAACTAAACTCGGTTTATAATTCCTGGAGAAAACCAATTTTACCACTCAAACACTAAATCTAAGTTTAATTTAAACAAACCTAATTTAAAGAGTTTGGTGAAATCCGGCCTTAGTTATAGCAACAAACAAAATTATTGGAGCTTACATAATTCACTCGATCACAAAGTGGTGACTATTGCCACAGAATATGTAGGTATACATTATATGCTACTACCAAAGTATTGAAAGCAAACCTAAGCAAACGAAAAGTAAACAAAATATTGATAAGAAAATAAAATAACGAAGGCGTCACTAGTGTTTGCTTTCAAGATTATAGAAGCACATCAATTAAAGTTTCAGCAGGGTTTGTTCACAGAATATATGGTTCTCAAAGTTCTCAAAGCATTTTTTTTGTACGATACTATTAGATGAAGATACATCACTGAGATCCATCAAGAAAATTATTGAACCATGTAATTATTTGCTTTCAAAAACGATAAAGGGGCTTTTAGGTGAAATTGGCAAGATAATACTCTTCATAAAGTTAAAAAAAAATCGTCAGAGGGTGTACGGTATATTATTCTACATACTGGTTCAGAAAATGGATTTGTGAATAACGCAAGTTTGATATTCAAGACTGACCTAAAATCCGGTGATTCATGATTCGATGAATCAAAAAATTGTGTCCAAACTTGCAAGAAGCGTCGCTTATTATCATGGATAACGCCACCTATCATTCTGGGTTAATTGAAAAAATTCCAAATAAAAGTTGATCAAAAAGATTATTTATTGTATGGTTAGAACAAAGACAAATTCCGGTTTAACCATTTGCAATGAAGGAACAGATGTGGATAATAGTGGAGCAGCATATCCCACCCAACCGTTACAAGTAATATGGAAAGAGCTATTTATTTTATTTTTTAATTATTTTCATTTTCTTTTAATAAGTTGGACGAACTAGCATTGCAACATGGACATCGAGTTTTAAGACTTCCTCCATATCATTGCCATGTTAATCCTATTGAAATGGTTTGGTCGGAATGTAAGCGCTATTATGATGCAAAAATAAGTTCTATGCATCCTGTAACAAATGACATAGTTTTGGGTCTGTCGAATGAAGCCATAGAAAATGTAACACTGGAAAAATGGAAAAATTATATGTAACAGTGTGTGTTAACAAATTGTAAATGATGTGTGGGAATGGGAAAGATTTATCGATGCTTCCAAAACTCTTCCCCTTATTGTTAACTTGGACGAATCTGATGATGATGCTCCTCGCGGAGATGATTTATTTTAATTATGAAAAAACTGTATTTTGTTGTGTTGTCATTTTTTATTATATTTTTTTCTTTATGATTTTATAATTAAGATGAAAATATTTGAAACAAAATGTATGGACTGATGCGCTAGACGCAAAAATATTTGATTCAATTTTAAATTTTATAAATTAGTTATATTTATTTTTTAGTAAATTTGAATTAATTAAAAATTTCGTAGTGATTTTCAAAAACAAAAAGTTTCATTCAACATATTTCTTTCAACAGATAGATAACGAATCTCAATAAAGGCATTGTTTTTTTAATAAGATATACAGGGTTGTCTCTAAAGGTGCAGAAAAAAAACTACCACAAATTTTTGGGCCTTGAATATGATGATCTAATCCAACTTACCTTAGTCCAAAAGTAGATAATTTCGGAGATACAGAGTGTCAAAAGTTCAATTTGGTTTGATCCGCTAGGGGAGGGGGGGATAAACAATTAAAATATGCTCTTTTTTTTAAATATTCAGAGGGCGCTACCTAAGGTACCTTTTTAAGCCACTCTGTATTGAACTTTTAAATAAAAATTCTTATTTTCCAACGTATTTTACCTAGAAAAGGTATACGTGGCAAGAGCTGATTTGAACAGCCTTTTTTGATATATCTGGATTTATGGTCTAAATTATTGTAATAATTGAACACAATTTGAAGAATTGTCACTGAAAATTGACTGGTGTCAATTCGAATCTAAAAAACAATTCAAGTAAATTAGACTAGTCAAACAATTTTCACATATCTTTTTTTATGGCCGTTTGGGTTTGTTGAAAAATGAGAAACGTCGGTTTTGGCAAAACTGATGTAATTAGAAATTCACAGATCTTGCACCTTACGCAAGCATTCTATGTATTGAAAATACCTGACACAGCTTTAAAATTTTAATGACCTATGTCATGTAATTAAAGCCCACATTCTAATTTGGATTTTGTAAAAGTTTAAAAAATGTTCTTTAATTTTACAGGGTCCGCCCAAATTTGGTTTTAACAAATGGGATAATTTTTTATTATTGATTTCTCAGAAAATTTTATTCTACATAAAAGTTTTGCATCTTGAGTAAATCGTTTTGACGTATTCAAATCTTCTGTGGCATAGACAGGGTGAATATAAAAGAGAAAAATATGACGTCAGTGACTCAAAAAATTTTAAAAATTTAAAAACTGAAACAGCCATATTAACAGTTAATGTGGAAAGTTAATATGAAAAGTGTAAAAATTCAATAAGGGCAAAAATTTGATTTTTAACTTGACTTTTCTTGAAAACTATTAGCACTAGAAAAAAACTTTATTTAACTTTTTATCTTGGATTTATTAGTTCTTTAATATGGCTGTTTCAGTTTTTAAATTTTAAAAAAATTTTGAGTCACTGACGTCATATTTTTCTATTTTATAGTCACCTTGTTTATGCCACAGAAGATTTGAATACGTCAAAATGATTTACTCAAGATGCAAAACTTTTATGTAGAATAACATTTTCTGAGAAAACAATAATAAAAAATTTATTTCTAAGAATAATTCATATAAATTTGTTTATAAACAATAATATTCACATAGCAGACCAACCAAGGTGGACTATAAATAATCCCAAAAAAACGAAAACAAAAATAAAAGTTTGACACCCTTTATCTTGGTTGTTATGAATTTTGGGATAATGCAAGTTTAAATAAATCGCATTATTTCGCCTTAAGGAGCCTGCTGTTGCTCTGTGTCCCATTACGTTTGGGACACCCTGCATATTAACTAAAACATATTATATTAACTGTATGGTTTTATTTCTAAGAATAATTAATATTAATTTGTTTATAAACAATAATATTCACATAGCAGACCAACCAAGGTGAACAATTGCCTTATATTTAATCGGTCATATTGTCTAAGCCTACTTATGCTATGTTTTTAAATTATACTTATTTACCCAAGCGTTCAAAATAGACCATGAAGATTTTCATGAGATAGGTAGGGGTGCAAAATATAACCAATCACCCGGTACAATAACATTTTCTGAGAAATCAATAATAAAAAAATTATCCCATTTGTTAACCAAATTTGGGCGGACCCTGTAATATGCAATTATTGTGCTCCAACTTTTTGCCTCCCGCTTTTTTTTTTCGATATAATATTCCGATTTAAATAACGTGAACTTGCCTTAGTTATAACTTATCTCAATAAAACACTTTTTAACAAAGTTACTATGGCGTTCTTTAAAACACAAACTAAACTAAACATTATTCATTATTTACTTGCCGACTTTACGCTGATTCATATTTATATTTCTACCAAGTATTATCAGAGTATTATGTTACAAGACCGATCTAGATATTGCGCTGTTGGCCGCGACAGACGGCAGAGCGACATCGACATGAGCGACATCAACATGAGCGACATCGACATGCAATGCAAAGTTTGCGTAAACACGATCCTAATAGTATTTTCAATACTAATAAACTTTGCATCAAACATTACGACATACTGATCAATAACAATTTCAGCTTTTGATGCAAAATAAATAATTGAAACAAAAGTTTTACATAAAATTGCATTAAGATTACAAATGAAGTAAAGGCAACGAGGGTTGATCAAAATTTTCAAGAACCTGGCAAAAAATAAAAATTTTATTAGACTGTCAAAATTTCGTACAGAGGCTAAAAATGCCTAAATAAACAACTTTCTCGAATAAAGTTTTTCGATATTTTGATAAATAATGGCATTTTTGAACCTATTTTATTAAAAATGTCAAATTTGACAGGTAACGCAAGTCGTACAGCTGCTTCAGTATACGTCATTTTTGGTTTTTAGGTAAGCAAAAACTAACTGCTTTTTTAATTTTTACCTATACCTAATAATAAAAAAAAATCCCATTCGATGCGGACTTTCTTGCGGACACTGTATAAGTCGCCCTAACTTATATCAATAAAGTAATAGCCAAATGCAGTATTAAAACAATCACCTAAACTTATATAAAAATACAAAGCTTCCTAAAACTTTTACATTACAAACTAAGTTTGTTTGCTTGTATTTATCGCTAAATAGCCAAAGGCTAAAACAACAACATCAGAAAATCCACGATAGGGTGGAATATCGGCCCTTAAAAAAGGAATTTCCAAATCCAGTGGGCCATGAAGATAGATCATTATCTCTTCTGCCCAGTGGCGTAGAAAGAAAGAGAGCTTTCTCAAATCAATTTTCTTAATTTTGTTTCAAATACAGGCCTATAAAAAAAGTAGAATGTTTAGTAGGTTGTATAAATGGCACACTATAATATCTCTGCACTAACGGGGCTTGGATTTTTATAGGATGCCATCCACTAATTTGAGTTGGCAGCATCATTTCAACTAACTGTAACTTTATAGCGATCGACGCGCGCGACGAAACCGGAATTGAAATTAAGACGAATAAGACATGAATGATGAATGTAGGTTAATTTCTCCCGAAGTAATTAGAAATGTTGGAAACGAGTTTTACTTGCGTTTACGATACTACCAAATAATGAATTGACAACATTTTGAGCATTTATTAACGAAAGATGGATAGAAGGTTTTTTATTTTTCAATTAGGTAAATTAATTATTGTTTATTTAATATCTAAAACACTTTACTGGATTTACTGAATTTATTCCAAGTGACAAACTCACACTGTATGCTTACTAATTGCCAGGCTCCTAGAACTTCGGTTTTTTTTGGGGGGGGGGGGGATCAATATTCTAGAAATAAAGACAAAAGCGCCGCAGGCAAAGAATGTATAGGGCCACGCCCAAAATTCGAAGAAAATGCGCCATGGGCGCAACTCTTAATATAAGAATAATAGCTTGCGTAGCTATATATTCTGTGATAATAGGTAATACTAGCTTTGGTTTTGATAAGTCTGCTGGAGGCAGAAATGCTTGAAATTTTACAGACTTTTGTGCCACAATATAAAATAAATTTAAAAAAATATAAAATATAACAACCAAAAATAACATTGCTAATTGTCACATTTTAATTTGGTAACATTGCTGACAGTAACATAATAATTGGCACAAAAAGGTAGGATTTTGATTAACCATTAATCAAATCTTCCAATCCGACCCTAAGATAATATTTTTTTCAATTACTTTTAAAAGCCGAATAGTTTAGTTTTTTGATATCAGATTCTACAGTGTGACCAGTAAAGTCCGCATCATATGGGATTTTTTTTATTAATGGCTTTATCCGAAATTTGACTTTGGCATCAAGTTCTGCTTCGATCGAGATGAAAATTAAGCAAAAAAATAGTAGTCACGTGACTCGCATTATTTGTCAAATTTTAATTTTTACCAAAAAATAATTCAAGTGGGGTTATTTCTGAAAGTATCAAAAAAAGTTTTTTGCAGTTTCTAGCCCACATGCAAAATTTTAGCTGCATAAGATAATTTTGATTTTTTACCCATATTTTGTAAATTGCGCCACTTTTGCAAAATAAGACTCAACGCAACCTACATAAAACTTCTTAGTTTTGACAATGCTTTATTTCAGATACATTTTCTTTAAAGTAGCGCCATATTAAATGTGGGTTTTTCTACAAAATCAAAATTGGGCTATTAAAATTTGGTCGCATGTGATGTTTATTTGTTTTCGACACTGTATAAGGTAACTTCATAAAATAAGTATTTTTGAAAACGCAGTTTGTGTCTGAAAGTAATACACCTTAATATTAAGACAAAAAACAACACAGTTTCATCAGAAAGTGTTCATTAAGTGCAAAATAAATTTTAGTGGTGGGTAAAAATTCAAAATGATCTTATGCAGCTAAAATTTTGCATGTAGGCTAGAAACTGCATTTAAAAAAACTTTTTCTTATAACTTTTTTCGATATTTTCAGAAATAACCCCACTTTTGAATTATTTTTTGGAAATAATTAAAATTTGACAGATAATGCGAAACACGTGACTACTATTTTTTTGCTTAGTTTTCATCTCGATCGAAGCAGAACTTGATGCCAAAGTCCAATTTCGAATAAATTAATAAAAAAAAAAGCCCATATGATGCGGACATACTGGTACACTGTATATTGTGATATATCATTGAACTATTATATTTAAAAGAAGTTTTATATTTTTTTTATGATGTGTTAGTATTTACATTTCCAGTGTTCATGTTGTGGTTAATTCTAAAATTAATGATTTCATATAAATAATCTGGTTCTTTAGTAATATATTATTATGAAAAAATAATTTAAGTGAATTTCGGGTCTAAACTCAAGTTTTATAATATTACGTCGTCTATAGCTTGGAGTAACATGGTCGTATTTTTGAAGGCTAGTCGAAAATCTTATATCTACAATTATTTGGAAATATTTGTAACTTTTGCTTGTTTTTATAATTTATCTTTTTATGAAATATGAGTAGGTACATTATGCAAAACTCGGTTTTTGACAATTTGTAAAAAATTACATTTTTTAGTATGTCGTATACATTAATGCATTGTCTATAGCATACTCAAGAAAACTAAATGCAAAAGTCGGTCTGTTATAGAATAAAATACATTCAAAAACATAACTTAGATGCAAAACTCAGTTTTTGTTTAGACCTGTTAAAGCTCGGTATTTGCCGTTGACCAATCATTATATATTATACTCATCACGTGACAATCACCTGCTGCCTTATAGGTCAGATTTTTGTTCTGATGGTATAGTAGAAACAGGAAAACAACTTGCAGGACTAAACCCTAAAAAAGTTATAACGGGAAACTCTTTGACGGGAGACAAATCGTCAATTGCTAGTATTTTGCAGAAGCACTATGGCCCTGACTGGAGAGAAATTCCAGAACTAGAGTTCTACATAATTGTCAATTCTCCAGGCGAGCCGAGTAGCCACTTAAGTGATACTGAGGATCAGCGGCGCACCCAGGATTTTATGTTAGGGGGGGCCCGCTAACCAGTGCTGGAAGCAAATTTTTTAATAAACTTTTAAGTTACGCATTTTTCTAGAAGTTTGGAGCTTTTTTAACAGGTACTCTTGCAGGGAAGATCGCAATAGCCTAGTCATGGGAGTCGTTAAACGGTTTCTTAGGGGGGGGGCATTGGCGTCTTGTGACTTTTTAACTTTGGGGTGTACTAAAAGCCTGCTGTAGACGAAATGCGCCGCAGGCGAAATTTTTGTAAGACCACGCCCAAATTTGGTCAATAATTATTATAGTAAATATTTTAAAAATTTATGATTACCTTCTTATTCTAAATGAAATAAGATAAAAAATAGAAAGGCTAATTTATTTTTTATTAGTGGGTACATTGTTTAAAAGTAAAGTTCATTCATCTATTTTTATTTGCAGCAAACTTATCAATAACAATAAAGTCCCTAGATTTACACTTTGTGGTATGTATCAAGTTAATTTCGAGAGTTTAGGTCTTCCCTTAATTTTAATTTCAATTTTTTGCTCAATACTTAATGAGCTAAAATTGTTTCTCAAACATTCATAGTCGTTTTGGCATTAAAACTGTTTATTTTTATTAAAATAAGTCTTTACTACCCCAAAATAATAACAAAAATATAAAGGAAAACTCGAAACAATAAATTCATAAATTCAATCAAACCATATTAAACCTCAATAAGTCAACTTTTGTCAATAAGTCAACTTCCAAGGGGAGGGGGGGTAAATGCCCCACCTGGCCACCCTCAAACGAGGCCCGTGAGGAAAATCTAAGAAAATTGACTTTTTAAAATACTTATCCACTTTCATAATTTTTATTTCATTGGGGGTTTTGGGGGAGGCCAAGGTCCCCTTGCCCCCCCCCCACCTGGGTGCGCCACTGCTGAGGATTTAGAGGACACAGCGCCCGAAACGTCATTTTTTAGAGTTTAGGAAGTTAAACTTTGTTAACGTGTTTTTATTAAACATTGCTATCTCAAGCTATTATTTTTATTATTCCGAGTATTTTGCATTTCTCAGTTGCAAAACTTGTTCTCTGAACGAGTAAGATGCAAAACTTTGTTTTTGAATAATTTGATTTGAATTACTTACTAAATTATTAATTCTAAAGGATTTTTTTTTTACTTTTTTGGATAAAAATAACTAATAACGGACTTTTATAGAATTTTTGCAATTTTTTTTTAAAATAAACTTATCAGCGATTTTCACGTTTCTCTTAAAACAACTTATCCTGCAAAACCCGAGTTTTGCATATAATGTACTCATATAACATAATAATTAATAAAAGCAGTAGGTAACTTACAAGTAAAAAAAATTTTAGGTAGGTACCTATGTCATTTTGCTCCCCTAATTTTTCATTTTTGCATAAAATCTTTAATCGTTTTTTCCAATTGGAATTTTAATTGGCAGTTTTTAAAACTGTGTTTTCTTCTTCTTATATAGACGACTTTTTTAAATTAGTAATAAAGCGTTTTAAAAATCGGCTCTATATACTTTAAAAACATATTTATTTTTATTACTTTTAGCTGTACTGTTAGTAACTTCTACGCCTCTGTTTTTTAAGAGAGGCCATTTGGATTCAAGGGCCCAACAGAACGAGATTTAAAAAATATATCTTACCCCCGGTATTTAATTACCTTGCTAGTCTTTAGTAGAGTTATTTGATCGTTTTTAGATTGGCTTTTAGGGGGTGATTAAGGTAACGGTTGTTGCTTTTTCTCTTACTAGAAAGCGAACAAAATGTACGTGTTTCAGGGAAGTGAAACGATTTAGGTATTATTTTTCAAGTGTACCGATAATACGCATTTGGGGGACATTTTTTTGTCAGTGTTGACCGGGGAAGGGCGAGGGAAGGCCAAGGAAGGCGCAAGTCTCCTTCGTGACGCGCCCCGTCTCAAAATAAAAAAAGTAAGTTTTTTTTACATAACGCTCCAGCGAAATAAATAATAAAAAACCTACAATTGGCGAAATCTGACAGTTTTGGCAGCACCGCACCATAATTTAACGATATTCAGCAACAATGGACGGGTAACCGGGGTATTCATAATAATAATAATAATAATAATAGGAAAGAAAGAAAAAACTGAAAGTCTTCGTCCACAAAGTTTAATAATAAAATTATTTAGTAAAATTCTCTACATGTTTCGAACGTAGTGACGTTTATCATCAGGAGACAGAAATTAAAACTTAGTGCTGATGGTTTTAGCAGGAGAGAAAATGGTGTCGAATCTTAATGGAGCTTTAATGGCATTAAAAATTTGATATGTAAATTAAACAAATATGAAGAAATTGATGAAATTTAAAAAACATACTGAGTATGTGAGAAGTCAGTAAATATAAGGTCTAAACTAGTGATGGGATCACTCGAGTGAAAAATAACCGATCACTCGATTTTTTCAATCACTTGAATTATTCGGTTATCATCGGTAATTATTCGATTGATGAAAATTCGAATTATTTTATTTTTAAACGACCCGCATGCCTTTCATAAATCACCATTCATTGGCGACCGTTTTTTTTTTTTTTTTTTTTTTTTTTTTTTTTTTTTTCTTTTAGTACTTTGGCGACCTTTTTTTCCCTAATATAGCATTCGAGAGAAAAATCGATTATCATTCGGTTTTTTAAATCACTCGAATACTTGGTAGTCGATTATTAAAATAACTCGATTTTTCCCATCACTAGTCTAAACCAACCAAATAAACTGGGGGGGAAAGAAAAATTTTTTTCCTAAAAAGGTGACGAAGAATATTTAAAATTTTTTAAGAAACATTATTAGGTAGGAAATTGTCATTGTGAGGACAAAATTAGAATTACATGTAGGTAGGTTATGAATGTTTCCTTCAAGAAATTTGTTCAGTGGGGTACTGGGTTTCAAACTCAGTACCCCAGAGATTAAAATAGGCAGGTCCGGGCTTTTAGAGCTTGTTTATGTGGCCTGGGCCTAGTTAGATGTTTTTAAATTAATCATAATAAAATAAAATGACATCAAGAACTATCACTACTGCATACTTACTGAAAATACGAAATAACCGGTATTTAACCCCTATTTGAGCATAATAAAATCATACAATGGTCTTTATTTATAGTCATTTTATCCTAGTCACTAAAGGTACAAACACAATTCACCAAACTACAAAAAACCTAGAAATCCATAAATATTAAACACCCACAATACACAGTAGCAATGAAAACAACAAGAAATCATATGTTTGTGTGAAGTTAGCAACGTTCATCAGCACGGTTTATGCAGCGACGAATTTTTTTTTTTGGGTACGTACTGTAGCGTTTGTAAAAGAATTTTAATTTTTTTTAGTGGCGAAGATTGAAATTCTACCATTTGGATTTATCGTCTTTAGTAAACTACCCCATAGGGGTAAATTATCTGCTATATGCGAGTTTCCAAAATCCCGGAGGGAAAAAGTTACATTCGTTTACAAAGACTACTTTTCGAACTTTTTTGTCAATAACTATATTGCTCTATAATCGGCCAAATGCCGAACATGACGAGGATGGAGATAAATCTAAGAAACGGCAATTGCCCCAAATATGTCGCAGTCAAATTCTACTCCTAAGGTAAATGCCAAGGCCAAGTGGAAATGTTCTGTGAGCGTTATTGACGATCTGTAATAAATATATAGATATTTGTTTATAGTTATCATCTGAAATCCCGATACCAGTGTGTCCAGCTCGGGGAATCAAGGTTACTTAGCACCAAATAAATGTACTTGTTTTGCAGACGACACTTCTTTTATTATCGCCGATAAGGACATTCTGAGCATACCGCGGAGCATGTAATCTTTAGAAACTATAGCCCACGACTCGAAGAAACACAGCGTATTCTTTTTTTTACCAACAACACTGTTATGTGTGGTAAATCGGCAAAATTACTGGGAATCACATTGGACGATTAAACTGGTCTGCACATGTTAATAGTCTTACAAAAAAACTAGCATCCTCTACCTTTGTGCTGCGCAGATTAAAAAAATCAGTTAATCCATCTACCCTTTTAACTGTTTATTTCGCACTTTTTCATTCTCATTTGAGTTATGCGGTGTCGTATTGTGGGGTAAATCTTCATCGGCCCAAGCTGTTCCGTGTTATTGCCGATGCTGGTTATTTTGACCATGGTCAGCCCCTTGTTAAGAGCTTTGAAATTATGCCTCTACTTTCTCTGTTTATATTTATATCAGCTGCTCAAAATTCATAAAAACAAGAATAGTTTTTCCTTAAATTCAGACCTAAAAAAATTTGCTGCAGGAAGGTTAAGGATAATTCTAGTAATATCTCATTGTTTATTGCACTGCCTGAAAATATAAAGCTGCTTAGTTATTCAAAATTCAAATATATGATTAAAAAATCTTTTTGCCGTCACTGTTTTTATTCAGTTCGGGAGTAGGTTAGGTATATGGACGCAGCCACAGCGGATTGGTTGTTTTAACCATTTTTCCTGTGGTAGTGTGAGAAATATTAAAATATATTAAAAAATTTAAAGATGAAATTAATAAACTTCTTGAATCCCGCTTTCTACTCAGTGGTAGAATACTTTAATTTAGGTAAATACATGCGTCCAGGAATGCATGTGACTCGCTCATATACATTGACCTTTAGATACGTACAGCTTATCTCCTGCGCAAACAAAAGCTACATTTTATGGGTAAAAAAATACGTCCGAGCGCATAGCTCGCCGGTCAGCTGCCTTCCCTCCGAGCAGCATCGGGCATGCGCACAAACCTCGTGTTATAGGCCTGTCTTCTTTTCCGGCATGCTCAAAATACACTCCAGAACCGGCTCGGCCGCCATTTTTGTTGTTGTGTTTTAAGGTTTCTCTGTGGATTCCTTGCAGTTTTCTTTGCTATTGTGGATTGTGGGTGTTTAATATTTGCGGATTTCTAGTTTTTGTCTATATAGTTTAATGAATTGTGTTTGTGCTTTAAGTGACTCCGATTGAAATATAAACAATGACAGCCGTTGTATTATTTGGTTATGCCCAAATAGGGGTAAAATATCGGGTATTTAGTAGTGATGGGATCACTCGAGTGAAAAATAACCGAACACTCGATTTTTTCAATCATTTTTTTTTTTTTTTTTTTTTTTTTAGAAGTCTAAAAAAATGATTATTGAAGTTATTAAAAAAAAACCGGTTTTTTACTACTTTGCCGACCTTTTTTTCCTAATATAGCATTCGAGTGAAAAATCGATTATCATTCGGTTTTTTAAATCACTCGAATTCTCGGTAGTCGATTATTAAAATAACTCGATTTTTCCCATCACTAGTATTTAGTATTTTCAGTAAGTATGGAGTAGTGATGTATCCTGATTTATAACTTTATTTTATTATGATCAATTTAAACACATCTAACTAGGTCTAGGCTACAGAAACAAGGTATGAAAATAAATAGAAACACACACCAAGACAGCTTATCCCGATGCATATTTTATTTGCAGCCCTGCGATCTAATTAGGTACGCCTATTTTTCGGACAATATATTGCTTCAAAACGTTTAAAAGACACTTTTCTCTATACTTATATCATATAAAAGAAAAAAGTAAATACTTAGGTATGTTTATATTTATCCAAGGGTCAAGGGTGAAACATAAAAACAATTTTCCATTCTCAAAATCTGATAGGTTAGCAACTACTAAAAATGCCAGAAATCGCTACCTTTTTTCCCAACTTGATTAAAAATTGAGAAAAAAATTCCAATGATGTTTGTGATTATTGTTTGCTTATCTAAAGGTAAATATCTATGATACCCGCTAGTAACGTATAAAAACTATAGCGAAAATAACAATAAAATAAGTAATTATTAAAAAGACAAATTAAAAAGTCCGCTTCTCATTCATTTCCACTAAACTCCTTATCTGACGTTCCAAAAAACTATTTTAACTGTGCTAACGATCTCAAACTACAAAAGAAATACTTAGTCGAAGCGATAGCAGGAATTCTTATCCCTGACCTACGCCGAAACTTTTTCATTGGGCCAATAAACAGTGTTGCCGCTAACACAACGAACTATTTCCTTTATTATATTGAACGTTTATTTCTTCAAACTGCAATTTTGACTTTTTAGACAACTGTTAGCGGATCCCTTAAAATCCAGGTATGTAGGTACCTTCCTACCATGCATAGGAAAAAATTTAGATGCATTTAGATAAAAACTAATCTGGTTCCTTGGTAAGGTTCCAAACTTTTTTTCCCTGTAGATTGACTACTTGCTAAATTAGAGGAGAAGAGGTGCAAAATACACAAAACGGCAAAAAGCGCCGTAGGCGAAAACTATATCTATGAATTTCTTATTTCGACAATATTCAAAAAACCCAGAGCTATACAGTGTGGTTGTTTAAGTGTGCAACATATGGGCATTTTCTTTATTACCGATTTCTCAGAAAATGTTATTCTTAAATAAAAGTTGGTGCATGTTCGATAATCATATTAGGTGCACTTGGAATGGTGTCAAACGGCGTACGGGGTAGGTCAAAAAATATAAAACTTGTACAAAGATAAAGTTTTTTAATAAACGTTTAAAATAAAAATTTTGCACTTTAAATAATAGTTTTTTAATCAGCATATTATTATTACTAATGTTTTATCTTGTTAAAAAGAATTTTTAGAATATTTTAAAGTTGTGCTTAATATCGTTGCAACAAACATGAAGTTTGTGATTCCTTAATAAATTAAAAATTGAAGTAAATTTTACAAATATGCTTGAATTTGATTAAAGATATGTGAAATTGATTTGATTTTGATTAATTTATAAAGGTCTTTATGGTTAATATATATAAAAAAAATTTTTGGGAAATTAATGAAATTATTAACGTTTTTTAAAAAAATATATTTTTTTATTTTAGGAGGTCACGTTTCTGAATCAATGCATAAGTTTTACTTCTAAACAACATTTCTTTATAACATTTTGCTGAATTTTCTGAAATAGGAGTACTTTATTCTTGTACAAGTTTTATATTTTTTGGCCTACCCTGTACGTCGTTTGACTTGCAACCATTCCAAGTGCACCTAATATGATTATCGAACATGCACCAACTTTTATCAAGAATAAAATTTGGTAATAAAAAAAATTCCCATATGTTGCACATTTAAACAACCACACTGTATATATACAGCAGACGAAAATAACATGTAAAAAATTCTATATTTCCTGCCCGCTTCGGATTTTATCTGCTACTGCCTCAGGGAAGCATAATATATGTAATATATTTAATACCTGTAAAAATGTCCTGAATACTTTATCTACTAGTTATTCTCATGTGTTAATGGACTTCGGACTTGTATAGTCCGCCTTACGAGTATGTGACTAGGACACCTGAGCAGACGAGGTAAAATTTACAGATCTTGCATCTTACGCAAGTATCATAGGCGTATTGAAAATACCTAGGTACCACATACAGTGGCCAGAAGTAAACCATTATGTCACAGACTACTCCTATCTGTGAGTATGAAACGTGTTGACACAATGGAGCCGTTATCACGCGTTATTATGAGGGCATTGATGCTCCGATTTAGTTTGAAATAATAATTAAATTATTATACTTAGAAAATTGACTGTTTTGTTAAAATAAAAATTATAGGATAATCTGTATATTAGTACTTACATATTGAAGAGAGCTCAAAACCACCGTTCCAAAAATAGCGACAAAATTATTTCTTTAGCTATGCACATCCATTTACCTGCTGGTCCTTGTACTCTTTTTTCATAAAATGTCTAAATCTTAAGTCGGCTATGAAATGTTTTGGATTGGTATACTTATCCATTCTCCCCCGACTTTCTGTGTAATACGCCAAGACCGCCGCGCTATTTCGCTTTGTTTCAGCGACATTTACTGTTTTTTTTCCATTTTTTTCAATTCTTTACCCCCAAATTCCTTTGTAATATTTCAAGACCGCCGCGCTATTGTTCTTAGTTCCAGAGATACTAAGCAATTTTGAGTTTTTCCTGCTTTTTTGCAATCTTCGCCCTCCGACTTTCTTTGTAATACGTCACGACCGCCGCGCTATTTCTCTTTGTTTCAGCGATATTCACTTTTTAGTTTTTTCCACTTTTTCTTTATATCTTTACCTTAACTTCCTTTGTAATATTTTAAGACCGCCGCATTACACGTTCGATATTATGAAATTTGTTAATGAAACTTGTGCAATTAAACCACTCGGCTAACGCCTCGTGGTTTAACGTTGCACACGTTTTATTATAGTGATCATATCGAACTAGTATCATTAATAACTATAATTTAACCTGCAAATTATTTTATAATATGACAGTTAGAAACATAAAGCTCTTGGAAGCCGTCCGTTTTAATAAAAAATATTCTGAATAATAATTATACTATAATAATAATAAGACAGCATTTTTAAGTTGTTATTTTGTTAGAAAAAATGTCCTTTTTTATTCGTATCAGTCCTTCCTTTTTTAAATTTGTGTCCTGCGATTTCCAGATTTAAACCTGGCAACCCTAATTAAAATGAATAATGCAGTTTTTATATGTTTAATAAAAAACGTAAACCGTACCAGTATCTTACTGGCCGATTCAATACTAACTATTAACTACTGTTCTGTTTTCTCTCTCCCGGCCATGTCTTAATATCAACAAATATAATAATAAATGCCGAAACCCAAAACAAAACAATATTAATTATTAACACTCAGCGGATGATGTCATCGATCCTGTGCTGCTCGGGCTCGGATGTTTGTTTAGACTTCACCGCCGTGTTATTTATGTGCATGTCGCATGTCGCGTTCATTTTTCATGAAATATACCCATATATACGAACCCAGTAGTATTTTCAATGCTAATAACGAGTCAAAAGAGGCGTAAACAAGTCAATTTTAACTGTTGGCGTACATTTTTTGCTCTCGTTGTGCGAACTATACCTTTACACTTAATGCCTGGGAAACTTTACTCGATCGTATTTAGTTTAAGGTAATTAGGGTATAACCGGCAACACCGTAAATAAACACAACGCGAAGAATGAAAGCATTAATGCATTAAAAAGAGATAAAGAGATCCCTTGATGATAGCAAAGTGTTGGATTCTCCTTTTGGGGTCTGTCTCGGGTTAGGTACAAATAAAAATATGAAAGTTTTGGGTCGGTCCGCAGGGGAAAAAGTAAAAGAATGCGGAAAAGGGCAACGATTGCGTAATAATAAGCCTGAAATATTGGGTTAATATGTCTTTGGGGAAGGTTTGTGATAAAGCGTGTTTAGGCTGCGGCCGCTGGCATTTTTTTAACAGTGATTTTTTGTTTAATTTGCGAAAATGCTTATTTGTGTTTGTTAGTACGTGTTAGTTTTTTTCACAATATGTTCTAAAATAAAAATTTTAACCTTGTTCACATTAAAAAAAAAAGGTTTTAAAAAACCCTAGAAAAATAATTGGTCTAAAATCATTTTTATGGATTCCTATTTTCCAAATCACCCCTATTTCTGGTCTGATATATATGAATGTCCTCATGAGCAGAAAACAGATGCACATTCTTTTTTATATAGAGTAAATTCTTCATGATGTACATAGACGGCATAGTAAGTACACCCACCGCACACAATCGTCTCTAAAACCAAGACCACTTACCACCCTGACTGCCTTTCGCTGCAGTCCAAACAAACGCTTTGCACCCGATGCATGTCCCCATACAAGCATGGGCGTCGTTAAAAGTTTCTTAGGGGGGGGGGGGCAGTGGTGGCTCGTGACTTGTTAACTTGGGGGCACTAAAAATGTTAAGACCACGCCCAAATTTGGTCAATTTATGATTACCTTCTTATTTTATTGAAAATGAAATAAGATAAAAAATAAAAAGGCCAATTTATTTTTCATTAGTGGGTACATTGTTTAAAAGTAAAGTTCATTCTTCTGTTTTTATTTGCAGCAAACTTATCAATAACAATAAAGTCCCTAGATTTACACTTTGTGGTCTGTATCAAGTTAATTTCGAGTTTAGGTCTTTCCTCAATTTTAATTTCAATTTTTTGCTCAATACTTAATGAGCTAAAATTGTTTTTCAAATATTTCACATTCATAGTCGTCTTGGCATTAAAACTGTTCATTTTTATTAAAATAAGTCTACTACCCCAAAATAATAACAAAAATATAAAGTAAAACTCCCAATAATAAATTCATACATTCAATCAAACCATATTAAACCTCAATAAACAAGAAAAATACCCATGCATACAAGTATAGCATAGGAAAGATGTGCCTGAAAAATTGCGAAATAAGCCGTTCTCAATACTGCATTGGGTACATTCTCTGCCAGACGACGTAGCAAATATAAATTTTTATTTAGCCTTGAGGCTATAGCTTTAACATGTACACCCCACTGCATTTTTGGATCAATGTAAACACCAAGGAACTTATTGCTACATATATGATCATTCAAGGTTCCCACATCTCTCAATGAAAAGACCACTCTCTCCGTCTTGCTTCCATTTAGTAGTAACTTATTAGCACCAAACCACTCTTCCGCCACTCGCTGTGCCTCCAAGGAACCCTCCTGAGAAGCCTCGAGAGTAGCAGCCGTAACAGAGATGGTCGTATCATCTGCAAAAATAGTGTGACTGACATTCAGATTTGCAAATGGCAAATCATTTATATATATATAAGAAAGAGTATGGGGCCCAAAATGGAACCCTAAGGTTACTGTCTTAAATACTGTCCATGTGCATTGAAGCTTGATGACTCCGTCTACGTGCTTATTACGAGTGTGGCGAATCGTACATTGGAGAAATAAAAATACCTCTTCCCGTACGAGTTAAAGAACATCTGAAACACACTCAGAGGGGTGAAACTTCGAGATCAGGTATAGCGGAACATGTATGGACCAACCAGCATAATATACAGCGGTCAGAAGCTAAGGTTTTGGACACGGAACAGCACTGCAGGAAACGAAAATTCAAAGAAGCAGCTTTCATGAATCAAAATATCCATATACCTATTTAGTAAACCAAATATAGATATCCCCAATATCTGGAAGCCTCTTCTTGTCCAAAACCAACAGCTCAAACTTCACACTCCAATAAGCACGTAGGCCAAGTCATCAAGCTTCATTGCACATGGATAGTATTTAAGACAGTAGCCTTAGAATTATAATTTAGTTTACACAGTTGTATTAAGTAACAAAATAAAGACAATGGAAGTCCGACAAGGCAATTTTTTTTGATATTACTTTATTGTCTACCACCTTCAAACAAACAAAGGTTTTCTTATCCACAAAAAAAAATCAATATTACCTATCTACCTACCTAAATTACAATAAAAAACTTAAATATTATAATAAATTATTTTTTCTATTTCACGTTCATAATAAGCTCAGTATGATACGCATTTGCGTATCGTAATGAAGCTATTTCGATACGCGTTTTTTCTTTATTTGATGTTGGTAACATTTAAATGTTTTATTTCATTGACTTGCGCGGCCTTTGTGATTTACGAGAAAACCCATTTTTCGCAGAGGAAAAATAGCTTGAAAACTTACTTTTTTATTCTTTGTGGATAACCGTCATGTCGTATGTTGGTTGCATAAATCTACAAATCAATCTTTTGTAGATGCTTCAAGCTATCATTTTCTGCCAAATCCTATCCAAAATTCAATCTACTAAGCTTCCAATGTCGATTTTATGGAGGACTTGAGGTAGGAGGCCGATCGCAATGCATTGGATTCGGTCCCAAATTAGCATCGGTAATTCAGCTTTACGAGTCGCCGTAAGATGGCGCTCGTGTTCGAAGTGGGCTATCAAATAAATGGTTTCTTATGGATGCGATAACTATTTTTATTTAAATTAGTTCTTTAAGGAACAAATAAGGCCTTTTATATGAATTTACACTTACTTTGTTATACTTATTAATAAACTCGGCCTGTATAAAGTTCCAAGTTCCAACGATGCTTCGTTTTTAAAATACAGGAACATTTTAGCTAGAGGGTTTTACCTTTGGAGCTAGAAAGAGACTTATTTGGCTGCGTTTCATCTCTGAAGAAGATCCTGTCTTACACCCCGACACAAAGCAAACTCTACTTTTATAAATTGTACCATTATTCATTATAAATATAGAAATTAATTACAATACAACGTTATTTGTCTTGTCTTGCCTTCAAAAGTTATTGGTTATTTCGAAAAATAAAATGTCAATTGTCAAAAGTAAAAGTCACAGAAAAAAAAAGGGTTTAGTAAAAGTTAAAAACTATGGAGGATCTACTTTTCCATATTAAAAACGAAGAAGAAGAAGACAACATCAGCCCACTTCGGACGCGAGAGCCATCTGTCGGCCAATAGCGAACTAACCAAAAAACAGGGACAGAAATTGAAAATGCTGCCATTGTCGATCGGCCTCCTACCCTCTAGTTCTCCATAGTCGATTTTAACTTCAACTTTATTTGAATTTTCCATCTTCCCTATACTAAATTGCAATGCCGTGACGTAAAATCACGTCTTTTGAAATTCGAGAAAAAGTAGTAAAATCGCCCGAATTTCCGAACGCTCTGTATATGTACCGAACGTACAAGGATCACACAACGTATTCCGTCCAGTTTCAAATCTCATATCGCTAAAATAACTTTAGAATCTCGTGGTGAAAATTGGTAAATAAATCAAAAAATGACAGTTTGCAAAATAATTTTTGTTGTCCAGAGGCTACTATGATAAAAAATAGTATTACCAACAGAAAATTTAGATATAAAGATTTACAAAATTTGAAGGATTTATTTTCTTTTTAAAATGTATTTTTCTTGATTATAAAAGGTGAAATAGAAAAAAATGTATAAAGCACATGTTTCATAAGGCGTTTTAGCGCACGCGTCAATAAAAAAACTCGCCACTTTGTGGCTCGTTTTTTAAAATAGACGCGTGCGTTAAAACCGCTTCTTATGAAACGTGTATCTTAATATACAATAATTATTACGAACGTGTAGTTCTAAATTCTAAAATAATTTTACCTAAATAAATAAACATCTTAGGCCGGCATCCCAGACAATGTTAGAATTATTGTCAATTATTGTTGACACCGACAAAGCGACTTTTCAGCTTTCCCAAAAATATTTAGAAGGAATTATTTATGGATAGCCAGGGGTGGCACTCGGTAACTTTTTAAAATAGCGATAACGAAAAAGATAAAGAAGCGAGGAGAAAGCGATCTCTTTCATACCAAATGCTTTACAAGCATTTCGTTATGTATAATATAATAATATGTTTCCTGCACAAAGGATTTTTATAAAAAAATTTGAAAATGATCAACGTAATCGGGTTCAAAACACGTTATGGGTAGTGTTGTATATTATATACAATATTAGAAATTTCCGAACGTGTCTCGGATATATTGGAATATTCAAAAAACATGTAAAACTCGTTTTAAATCCCCCTTTTAATTTCCTTACAACTTTCTTTAACATTATCCTATACCCAGCCCGGATCTTCAATTTTTTTTAGGCGGGGCAAAAACTGAAAAATGTCTCCCCTGTCAGTGGTGGTTCGCGAATTGTTACCTTTAAGGTGCACTAAAAGCCCGCTGTAATGTAGGCAAAATGCGCCGCAGACAAAATTTTTCCAAATTTGGTCAATACTGTTTAGTAAATATTTTAAAAATTTATGATTACCTAATTATTTTATTGAAAATGAAATAAGATAAAAAAAATAAAAAAGGCTAATTGATTTTTCATTAGTGCATGGGTACATTGTTTAAAAGTATTAAAAGTAAAGTCCAATCTTCTGTTTTTATTTGCAGCAAACTTATCAATAACAATAAAGTCCCTAGATTTACACTTTGTGGTCTGTACCTTAAGTTAATTTCGAGTTTAGTTCTTCCCTCAATTTTAATTTCAATTTTTTGCTCAATACTTAATGAGCTAAATATGTTTCTCAAATATTCCACATTCATAGTCCTTTTGGCATTAAAAACTGTTAATTTTTATTAAAATAAGTCTTTACTACCCAAAAATAATAACAAAAATACACCTGCTAGTACAAGATGCATAGAGAGACAGCAGAACCCCCGCCTACTTTAACGCACCCCGTTCCGTGGTCAAAGTTAAGTAAATGATAAGTTGTCCATGTCCATTCGTCTGTAAAGTGTGAATTTGGCCGCCCTCTGAACTTGCCGCCCGGGGCACAGGACCAGGCTTGCCCCCCCCCCCCCCCTTCCTAGATCCGGGGCTGCCTATACCTACCAACCTACCTCTTACCGTTTATAAAATATAGGGTGATTCATTTCGACTTTTTTTTTAATTCTAAATAAAACACATTAAATGGAATTGAATGGTGGAATCTTATTATGAGTTGAAAGAACAATCTTTGACATTTATTTATTGAAAATAATTTAATTTAAATGCTGGCCGCGACTACGCCGTACGTGGTCCATTCGGAAGGTCCAATTTTCGATCAAGCTTTCTAGCATTGCGACCGGTATCTGCCGAATTACGCGAGTAATGTTGGCTTCTAAGTCCTGAATCGTAGCTGGCTTATCGACAAAGACTATTGATTTGACATAACCCCAACCCCCGTCTTGCTGAAGCTGAACCGACATTTGGTTTCAACAAGACGGAGGTACGGCACACACAGCGCGCTAAACAATATTATTGAGAAATCAGTTTGGTGAGCAGATAATTTCGCGTTTTGGACCTGTCACCTGGCCGCCTAGATCGTGTGATATCACACCCTTGGACTTTTTTCTTCGTGTCCCACCACGAAAACTTGTTAAAAAAAAAGTGGCAATGGATAAATTATAATTTTTGACACTGTTGAAGATTTAGAAGAAGTTGACTCTCATGAAAAAGGTATTGATGGTGAATATAATATTAAAGGTGATGATGACAGACATGAAGATTGGACTCTTGCTCGACTTATTTCTTGATTGTTTTTTTTTTAACGAATTTGACTGTATTCTTTGTTTGTTTTCCATATTTAACCTTTTATGTTTATATATTTTGTAATAAATGTGTTTTTTTTGAGTTCCCAACATCAACATCTAGATGTATTTATTATTTATGTTTAATTATTATTTCCAAATTTAGTGATAATGTTAATTTATTTTGCATGTTTTTTTAACACGATATAAAATTTGGTACGATCAACTCGAGTCATGCCCCCCCCCCCCCCCCCTCCCCCCACAGCAAAATCCTGTTGAAGAATGCGTATGCTCCTAAAACAATATATTTTTTTAAACTCGAATATTAAAATTTGGTGTAATAAACAAAAACAACATTATTACCTGGATTATTACATAAAACTACAAAACTATCTGCCATTAAACTAAAGTACAAACAAAAAGATATGTCACAATTTCTTTTTAAAAATTTATTGTTTAACAAATATTTCAAATCTGTATCGGTTTTTGCTTAAATCGGTTGTGCAAGATCAAAATTATGCTCCAAAATTAGTTAGTAAGAATTGGCACCAAGTTTTAAAAATCTAAAAAGTGGATTTATCGTTTTTTGTACCTTTGCTCCTCAACTATACCATTACATAGACCTAATAAAACCTCACTACCTCTATGCATGACCATACCTAAATTTTTTTTGTAAATGTCAAATAATAAATAATATAAAAAATACTCTTAAGTTTAATAACTCGCGTGTCGAAAACCCTTGTAACCTTCTTGCGTACAATAATATATAAAAATTGAAAAATTAAAACTAAAAAAAAAGTTTGTTTCCGCCCGGGATCGAACCGGGGACCTTGTGCGTGTGAAGCACACGTGATAACCACTACACTACGGAAACTCACATAAAAGTTGAGGATTAAAACTGATGAAAACTACGTTGCTCTTTAGTAAATGGAACAAAATTATTTTGCTTAAAATTTGAGTGCGCTATTATTGTAATAGGATGTTAACAATTATTATTTATTTTGATTTTCAAATAAAAAGGTATTTTCTCTTGCCGACAAGTATTTATCTTAATTTTTGGTATTGGTGGATGCGCTAGGAAATATCACATACATTCAGTAAACGGTGTCTCATTTTCAAAAATTATGGGAAAGCAATGTAATGCAGGGCCGTTCCTAGCCCCTCTGCCGCCTTTGTGCAAAGCATCGAAAAGCCGCCCCCTCGGCGCGGCGGCCCGTATATTTAAAACAACTAAATTTTTTAAAGTATTATTTATTTAAATATTAAGTAATATTTAACAACCAATAAAACAAAATATGAACCAAAACTTTAATCTCTTTTTCTAATACAAAATAAAAGTAAATAAAAACTTAATACTCTATAACAAAAATATAAAGGTAAAACAAACAAAATAACAAAACGCATAATCACACTCCCAGTCTGGGTTGCTGTAGGAAAAAAAAAGAAATATCTTTCTACTTTATTAAATAAATATTTTTCTGGCTTTTATAGATGCGTACTCGTCAATAAGTTGCGAGTGATTTAACTTTTCACAGATGTCATTTTCAATCGATATTATGCCTAAATTTGTGAGTCGTTCCTGTGACATGGTAGATCTCAGATAGTTTTTTATTATTTTTAATTTTGAAAATAATCGCTCTCCGGATGCAACTGTTACTGGCAAAGTTAAAAATATTCGCAAACTTACAACTAAATTGGGGAATGACGATAATAAATTATTAGTGTAAATAAATTTTAAAATCTCGATCGGCTGCTTTACATCTGTTAAAGATTTAAATGTTGTTAATTCAAAATAAAGTTCCTCTCCAATTATATCTTTTGATTCACCTTGTGTAAATGCCAATTCAAGCTCAATGCATTTTTGTTTCAAATCGTCGCCATGTCATGAAAGGGCAATAAAAAGTTGAAAAAATTGTTACAATGCGATAAACATTGAAATCTTTCTTCTAATGATATACGGGCTCTATCTATTACAGTGTAATAGAAGTTTATTTTAAATGTCTCCTTTTAGTTAGTTAACACATCGTCTGAAGCTTCATAACTAAATTGAGTATTTTTTCGTCTTATACGAACTTGAGGAAAAACGGACCAATTTCTTGAAAGCCAATGAATAAAAGCTAAAGTAATTGCTTTTGCGTCCAGCAATTAAAGTACAAGAATTGCTTCTGGTCAATGCTTTTTCCTAAAAAATAAAAGCGATCGCTATGGTTTGGTTAAAATGTGATGAATAAACTAGGAAATTGCTTTCAACCTTTTAAGGTAGGTCGACCCCTGCATCATTTGCTTGGTAGCAGTCAACTTTAGTTCTTCGCGGCATACACATGCGTTGCTCTTAATTTGTGTCTTCAATTATGGCTGAATATATGAACGTCCGTAAAAGAAAAATCTACAGTGTACGTAAAAATTGCAGATATCATCGTCTGAAGCTTCATAACTAAATTGAGTATTTTTTCGTCTTATACGAACTTGAGGAAAAACGGACCAATTTTTTTAGCTAAAGTAGTTGAAATTTCTAAATAGGTGTCAAAGCTTTGGTCGGATCGCATTTCGTTTATGAAGGTAAATTAATATTAAAATAAATTATTAAATTAAATTGTCTGTAATGTGAAAACTATAGACTAGAAGTTTTTTTGTCGTTTTAGGACTACTTTGTGTATGAAATTCAATTTTGCGGGTGTTTTACAGTTTCTGCCTGGCAGCCTGCGGCCTGCGGCCGCCCTTTAGTTTGGCCGCCTTTGTGCCTGCACAACCTGCACACCCCTAAGAACGGCCCTGATGTAATGTATAGTGTCCCAAATTCAATTTATACGTTAATCAGAATTAGTTAATTCTCCAATTTGCTTTAATCGCGATTTGGTTAATTTGCGTGTCTCCCAAGTATTTATTTGCCGCTTTGTTATTGTTAAAGATAATTTAATGAAATTTGGAACGTTAAAAGAGTAGTGCATAAATAATTAAATTACTATTGCGGCAGAAACGGCAGATTATTTAGTTTAAAATCCTTTATACAGGGTGTTTCATTAAGGTCGAAGAGCGGCCATATCTCGGAAACTACTGGGCATAGAAACTCAGGAAAATAAAAATGATAATAAAAGTGGCCATGAGAAAATTCTGGAAATAATTTTCAAGTTCCGCATTTTGCCGCAAGAGGGCGTAATTGAAAAGGAAATTTTTAAATTTTACATAACTCCGAAAATTCCACATTAAGGTATATGTTTGATAACACCATTTTAAAGCTTGGACAATTATGCATCATTTTGGCCTTATGCTCATTGGCGTACCGACTTTGATAAGAGTGGGGGAAGCTGTTGAAAGTGTAATCATTTAAATCGCTGTAACTTATAAACGACTTATCCGATTTTAGCAAACTAAAGACTGTTTGGAAGAGAAATGTATGCACTTTGACCAGTCGTATTTAGTTGTCCATAATAGTTCTCAAAAAAAATGCTAGAGGGCGCAATTTTCAATAACAATACATTTTTTGATTTTACTCCGAAAAAATAAATCATACGGTATAATTATAATAACATAATCGAGAAGGAGATGAAATTTGCTAGAAAAAATTTAAAACCGCAGCTCGATATCTCCGTTCGTTTCAGAGTTATTGCCAAAACAATAGATTTTAAGACAAATTGCGCCCTATAGCAATTTTATTAGAAACTATCTTGTACATTGGATACGACAATTAAAGGTACTTACCTTTCTCTTCCAAACAAGCTTAAATTTAGTAAAATTGGTTAAGTCGTTTAGAAGTTACAGCGATTTTAATGTTTACAGTTTCACTTGATAAGAATGGGAGTAGCTATTGAAAGTTTAAACGTTAAAATCGCTGTAAGTTCTAAACGACTTATCCGATTTTACTAAATTTAAGCTTGTTTGGAAGAACCTTCACCTGTCGTATCTAATGGTACAAGATAGTTTCTAATAAAATTGCTAGAGGGCGCAATTTGTGTTAAAAAATATTGTTTTGGCAATAACTCAGAAACGAACGGAGATATCGAGCTGCGGTTTTAATATTTTTTCTAGCAAATTTCATCTACTTTTCGATTATGGTATCATAATTATACCGTATGATTTATTTTTTCGGAGGAAAATCAAAAAAAGTTATTGTTATTGCAAATTGCGCCCTCTAGCATTTTTTTTGAGAACTATTATGGACAACTAAATACGATTGGTCAAAGTCAATACATTTCTCTTCCAAACAGTCTTTAGTTTGCTAAAATCGGATAAGTCGTTTATAAGTTACAGCGATTTAAATGATTACACTTTCAACAGCTTCCCCCACTCTTATTAAAGTCGGTACGCCAATGAGCATAAGACCAAAATGATGCATAATTGTTTAAGCTTTAAAATGGTGTTATCAAATATATACCTTAATGTGGAATTTTCGGAGTTATGTAAAATTTAAAAATTTACTTTTCAATTACGCCCTCTTGCGGCAAAATGCGGAACTTGAAAATTATTTCCAGAATTTTCTCATGGCCACTTTTATTGTCATTTTTCTTTTCCTGAGTTTCTATGCCCAGTAGTTTCCGAGATATGGCCGCTCTTCGACCTTAATGAAACACCCTGTATAAAGGATTTTGGATCTGGATTCGAAAAAGTAAAAAGTAAGTATTTAGTTTAAATAAAAAATTAATTAGTTTAAATAAATAATGATATAAACATTTCATTTATAAACAGTTTTACCGTAGAAATAAGATGGCAATATATTTAACGAAACAGTGTACCTATGCCCTGAGGATTTAAATAGCTAATAAATAGAAGAAACAATACAATGCAAAAAATACTAAACTAAACTTAAACGCAAATTAAAGACCTTCGTTAATTAAGTCAACTGAGGTATCATTTTCGGGAAACTCGACCCAAAACTGCTGCCAAGTTGTTGGGCATTTTCGGGGCATGGTCTGCCATAATTCTAGTTTTCCCTACTGATACTCCTATGTAAGTGGTCATCGTAACAGACATATTTAAATTTATTTCCGTTTAATGTATTCTTTGCAGTTATAAAGTCGTATTCAGGGGATGAAATTATATGATCTTCCAAGGTTACCGTTTATTTACTTAAATAAAATTTTACTTGGAAAAATTATTATTACAAATACCATGCAGTGGCGCAACCAGAAATATTGTTTGGGGGGGGCTTCAACTTCTTGCGCCGCAGGCGAAAATTTTTTTGGGTGCCACGCCCTTTTTTGGGTAAAATACGTATGATTGACGAGAGCGACAGCCCCCTAAAACTTCTGCATTAATACGCCGCTAGCCCTAAGGAAATATTTATGAAAAAAAAATTTAGAGATTTTATTTTAATTAGTAAAAATGTATTTAAAATAAGAAACGCATATATTAAGCATACTTATACTAAAACAAAACAAAAACCTTATACAATTAGTTGTAAGTAATCACTAATAATACTAATATTAAAGTAAAATTCTTCGTTTTGTTTTTGCCATTTCGTCCAGAATTTCTTCCACGGTAATATCAATATCGTGGTTCGCATAAATAGGTAGATCAGGGTCGATAATTTTTAAAACAAAAAAAAATAATAGTGGGATGAAACCCATTGGAAAAGAAAGAGAATATAACAAAAATTAAAGAAAAAATAATTTACGGGCGATCCGAGGTCGGGAAGTGGAAGGGGGTGAGTTTTTAAGGCTAGAAAACGATTTATCTCGATTTCCGGGAAAACTACAAGTCCTATGGAAAAACGTTAAATGGCAAAGTTGTAGATAATAAAAAAATCTACAACTTTTGTATTAACACTTTTTTCACATTGCCTCAAAATTTATGTGAAAAATTCAAATAACCAAGTTTTTGTTTTTTTTATTTTTATCTTTTACAAAAAAAATTATGTTTTCACGAAATTTGGTGATAACTTACCTTTTTATGTCCCAAACACACTGTAATTATTTTGATTTAAAATATTTATTTTTTCACCTTATTTTGACTTAATATCGAAAAAGCACCCTTATTTTCAATCGAAAATTCTCACGTCAAAATATCTGCTGTTTTAAAAAAGTCGGTGGGCGTTTTGTTCGTTGAAATCTCCACTTTCTGATGGTGTTAAAAAATATATACATTACTATGATAAATGTTCTTAAAAAATGCAAAGAAACGGGAAAAAATCGAATCCGAAATTTTTTTTTAATCATTATATACAATTTTCACCTATTTATTAAAATTTATACTTTAATTACTCAAAAAACGTAAGAACCCATGTTACATTGATAAACAAAAAAATTACAAATCCATAAAACATTGATATCGCAAAAAACATGCGAAAATAGTTCGCGTGACATGAAAAATTGGTTTGCAATTAAACGAATAGGCTAAGTTTCTAAGCTCGGGGGGGGGGGCTGCAGCCCGGCAGCCCCCCCCCCCCCTAGTTGCGCCACTGATACTATGTGAGTATAATAAACGCATCATCCTTCTGAAACGATTTTCAAAAGTGTTTCTAAAGTTACAAGATGGCAGTTCTGGCACAGTGTTGCTAACACTTAACGCACATAATTATGACCACAATAATAGTATCTACTTATCCGGGCGAGCAAAAATTATTTGCATCAAAGTGCTCTTTAAAACAAGGTAAAAAACTTTATTTACCTTAAAATTTCCAATCAGTTATGATTTTAGAAAAAAAAAAATTAAAAGCAATTTCCAGAGACAACTGGACTACTGGACACCACCATAGTATGTAGTTTACTCCCTACATTTTGCTGAAAGTTGCATAATATTATACTTAATTCGCGAATACGATTTATCAAATGGTTCTCTGTATCAAACATTTCGACCAAAACTATGAGCGATATAAAAAAATGGCTGACGTCACACCTTTTAGTATTACCAAGTGGTTCAAATTTTAGAATATTAAACGTAAGATACACCCTTTTTCGCTAATCAAGCACAAAACGACAACGCTGGTTGTCTGCAGAATAATGTGGCGGAACTAAATGCACGCAAGTGCAAAGATAAATCAGTTACCGGCGTCAGACTTCTAAAAACACGTGTCTGTTTTGCTTATCTGTCTTTTTTTATACGTTATTAAAAAAAAGGTTAATTTTTACTTTTGGTCCTTTTTTCTATTGTTTTTCGGCAATGTGTCCCGATTTTTCCCTGGCCATCTTACAATATCGGTGATAAATATACCGTGCGAGCAAAAATTATTTGCATCAAAGAGAGCTTGGATTAAAAAACGTAGGGCTTGGTTTAGATCACAATGATATTATGGGGACGATATATCTAACCAAATCTAGGTTAAAATTTTGTCAAATTCATATTATGACAGATATGCCAAACTAATGAGTAATAAAATAATTAGACAAATACAAATTTATTTTTGTTGTTTACAAAATTAACAAAGTAAGAATATACAGAAAGAAAAAGAAATATAATTACATAAATTGCCGAAATTGGCCAACGCCATGCTCCAAGCATAAATTCACACGTCTCTTCATATTTTCGAAAGTGTTGACCAGCATCTCTGGAGAAATGTTACCACATTCTTGGATAATCCTTTTTTGTAATTGTTCTAAATTTGCAACTGGTGTTTTAAAAATAGTGTTCTTTAAATGAGGAAAAACGAAGTAATCGATAACCGTTAAACAAGGTGATCTAGGTGGGAATTCAATGCCTGATCGAAAACTGATCAATCTGTCGTCGAAAAATAACATAACCGGAGAGGTGGAACCAGGCTTCATCCGAAAAAAATGTCAGGTCTAATAAATCATTTCTTTCCAATAAATTTTGGGTAAACCATTGAGAGTAATTCCTGCGTCTTTCAAAATCTGCGGCTTGTATTTCTTGGAATACTTGCACTTTATAGGGAAATAAATTTAGCTGCTTCTTAAGAATAGTCCTGCATGTTCCATGAGATATCTTCCCAATTCTTGGGACAGGCGTCTTATACAATTTGTTGGCGTATTTTGCATTATTTCACGAACGTTTGCAACAAGTTCTTCTGTTCTTACAGATGGTCTTCCTGCTCCTTTTTTGTGTTGTATAGAACCTGTTTCCCTAAACACAGCCACGGTTGTTTTCAGGCAATGTTAAAAATCACCAGCAATAAAAGCAACGTTAGAAAAATGTTCGCGAAAATCGTCCATGCACAAACCCGGATTGTATTGTCACTCACCATTTACTCTAACCCCGTTTCGAAAATACGCTTCAACCCTGAATGTTTTGTGCTGTTCCGTAAAGCCCATTGTGTGAATTGTCCAAGAAATTGGAAAAATTAGCGATGAATCAAATTACTTGTAACGACTGTCAAAGATGACGGAATAATTGATTGATTGTTAATTCAGGTAGTTACTGACACCCAACAGGTATTAAGCCCTACGGCTAAGCATTACGACCTTAGATGCAAGGCCTTTTTTGATGCAAATAATTTTTGCTCGCACGGTAGCTATTTATCGAGTGATACAAACTGGATAGGTACTTTTTAAAGTTGATTGCAAATCCTTATCAAAATCTTAAGATTTTGCGAGATTTCTCGTTCTTGCATATTTTTGTCTCACGAGATTCTCGCAGAAAATACTCTTGTCTCGTCTCGCAGGAGATCGGACCACTCTCGAGAAAAAGCGGGACGAGAGTGAAATACTAAATATAGATACATATATATTTTTTTTAATAACATCAGATCAGTTACCACTTACCATTCCCTATTTAAAAATCCTTCAAATTAATAACTATTTTTAAAAGTAAGATCCCCTTATTCTCCTCACTTTCCGCTTTTAAAAAACCACCCAAATCCCTGCCAAAACCAACTTACGAATTTTCTTTAATCCAGTGCGTCGCATCGGTACGGAGGTCACATATAAGGGATTTTGCGAACGCTTTGATGTCCTAAGAAGAGCCTACGAGGGCCGAGCTGATTTGATCGAATATTCCAGTCAGTGTCTTTCTTTTAGTTTTCCTTCGACGAGACTGTTCGTGTGTGAGTGCGTGTGACAACTACGCACTCCCCTTTACACGTTTTTAACCCCCCCGTGGACAGTAGCTACTCGTCTTTCTTCTGCCGAATAGGGAAAAAAGTCGCAGGAGCCGAACGGTGTCAAGACAGAGTCTAAAAAATAAAGTTTAAAAGGGGTGGGGTAAATTTCTCCATTACATTATTACAACATTAATTAGCTATAAAGAAACTAAATTATGTATTTACTTTCGAGGTTCTTTTCACCAATAATATCCCAAGAGTATTGATAACTACGAGATAATGTTATTTTACAGATTTCGAAAGAACGGCCCAATGCCGTAGGGTAACTTATAATGATATTATAAGTGATACCATAACTCATGATACAAATACTACCAGATATGATATTCCGAGGCTCTGACGACATGTGTTGAGTAAAATTGATATAAGTAACCATGGAAACAATAAAATTGACCAACTGGTTAACCTATAGTCACCTACTCACCACGTGACGTCACAGTCTTTAAAGATCATGTGTATTGTCTTGTTAACCTTTGTATCATATCATGGTGATAAGAATCTACGGACTGTAGTAATGCGTGTAACGTTATTGTCAGTTACAAATGAATGAAATTAATTGGATTGTTGTTAGGCGAAAATAAAATCTTTTTAAGAGCAAACACTAGTGACAGTGTCACAATGTTACAATTGGTATGTACCGTGCGAGCAAAAATAATTTGCATCAAAGAGGTCCTTGCATCTAAGGACGTAATGCTTAGCCGTAGAGCCTATGTAATAGATGTTGGGTGTCAGTATCTACCTGAATTAACAATTAATCAGTTATTCCGTCATCTTTGACAGTCGTTACAAGTAATTTGATTCATCGCTAATTTTTCCAATTTCTTGAACAATTCGTACAATGGGCTTTACGAAACAGCACAAAACATTCACGGTTAAAGCGTATTTTCGAAACGGGGTTAGACTAAATGGTGAGTGGCAATAAAATCCGGGTTTGTGCATGGACGATTTTCAGGAACATTTTCCTAACGTTGCTTTTATCGCTGGGGATTTTTATCATTGCCTGAAAAGAACCGTGGCTGTGTTTAGGGAAACAGGTTCTATACAACACAAAAAAGGAGCAGGAAGACCCTCTGTAAGAACAGAAGAACTTGTTACAAACATTCGTGAAATAATGCAAAATACGCCAACAAATTGTATAATACGCCTGTGGGAACAGGCAAAATTTTTATTGGAAAGAAACGATTTATTTGACCTGACATTTTTTTTCGGATGAAGCCTGGTTCCACCTCTCCGGTTATGTGAATTCTTAGAATACACGCATGTGGAATAGTTTGTAGAGTCCACATTGCACCCTCAAAAAATTGGTGTCTGGTTAGCTGTTTCTCGAAGAAGAATTGTTGGTCCTAGTTTTTTTTCCATAACACAGTTACAGCACAGCGGTATAAAGACAATATTTTGAATCCATTTGTGGAGCAATTACTTGACGACAAACTACGTTTTGGATATTTTCAACAGGACGGTGCAACCGCCCATACAGCCGTCGGAACTATTAACTACTTACGCAATTTTTTCGAAGACAGATTGATCAGTTTTCGATCAAACATTGAATTCTCACATAGATCACCTTGTTTAACGGTTATGGATTACTTCGTTTTTCCTCATTTTAAGAACACTATTTTTAAAACACCAGTTGCAAATTTAGAACAATTACAAGAAAGGATTATCCAAAAATGTGGTAACATTTTTCCAGAGATGCTGGTCAACACTTTCGAAAATATGCAGAGACGTGTGAATTTATGCTCCGAGCATGGCGGTGGCCAATTTCAGCAATTTATGTAATTATTTTTCTTTTTCTTTCTGTATATTCTTACTTTGTTAATTTTGTAAACAACAAAAATAAATATGTATTTGTCTACTTATTTTATTACTCATTAGTTTGGCATATCATGTCATAATAAGAATTTGACAAAATTTTAACCTAGATTTGGTTAGATATATCGTCCCCATATCATTGTGATCTAAACCAAGCCCTACGTTTTTTTAACCCAAGCTCTCTTTGATGCAAATAATTTTTGCTCGCACGGTATGTCCAGTTAAGTAAATAGTATTCACCTGAAGGCGACTGGAGATATACCAGTTGATACGTTGTGACACTGTCATTAGTGTCATTCAATGACATGAATCATGAATACTTAGTTTGTCGACAGTCTTTCTTTCCATGGTTAGGTGCTTTCTCTAAACCTCTCTTGGTAAAATAATTTTTTTAAATTTTGTTTTAGGATGTGACGTCTATGATATTCCGCGCCCGGCGTTGTGCGTGCGTGTATTCCGGTGTCTTTTGTCCCCTAATCAGTCTGTCGAACTTTTTTATTTTCTCGATTGTTTTTTCTTTTTTCTGGATTAAGAGAATTTTCTATTGAAAGTTTTATAGAGTAAAAGGACTCGAGTGATGTGAATTCAATTCATGGAATAGAACAAGAACAGAAGGGACAATATAAATTCTAAGTTTGTTTTGTTACATTATGCGTGTTAGTATTTTAGGAGCATAAGAGCCTTAGAAAAAATGTATCTGGGTCCTGGGTTATTCCCAGGTTTGTGTTTCGTTGCTTTTATTGCTCGGGATTTTTATCATTGCCTGAAAAGAACCGTGGCTGTGTTTTGGGAAACAGGTTCTATACAACACCAAAAAGGAGCAGGAAGACCATCTGTAAGAACAGAAGAACTTGTTGCAAACGTTCGTGAAATAATGCAAAATACGCCAACAAATTGTATAAGATGTCTGTCCCAAGAAGTGGGAAGCTCTTATGGAACATGCAGGACTATTCTTAAGAAGCAGCTAAATTTATTTCCTTATAAAGTGCAAGTATTCCAAGAAATACAAGCCCCTCAAATTTTGACAGACGCAGGAATTACTTTCAATGGTTTACCTAAAATTTATTGGAAAGAAATGATTTATTAGACCTGACATTTTTTTGGGATGAAGCCTGGTTCCACCTCTCCGGTTATGTGAATTCTCAGAATACAAGCATGTGGAGTAGTGAAAATCCCCATTTTTTTGTAGAGTCCACTTTGCACCCTTAAAAAAAATGGTGTCTGGTTAGCTGTTTCCCGAAGAAGAATTGTTGGTCCTAATTTCTTCCATGACACAGTTACAGCACAGCGGTATAGAGACAATATTTTGAATCCATTTGTGGAGCAATTACTTGACGACGAACTACGTTTTGGATATTTTCAACAGGACGGTGCAACCGCCCATACAGCCGCCGAAACTACCTACGCAATTTTTTCGACGACAGATTGATCAGTTTTCGATCAGACCTTGAATTCCCACCTAGATCACCTTGTTTAACGGTTATGGATTACTTCGTTTTTCCTCATTTAAAGAACACTATTTTTAAAACACCAGTTGCAAATTTAGAACAATTACAATAAAGGATTATCCAAGAATGTGGTAACATTTCTCCAGAGATGCTGGTCGAAAATATAAAGATACGTGTGAATTTATGCTTGGCAGCGGCGCACCCAGGATTTTATGTTAGGGGGGGCCCGCCAACCAGTGCCGGAAGCAACTTTTTTAATAAACTTTTAAGTTACGCATTTTTTTAGAACTTTGGAGCTTTTTTAACAGGTACTCTTGAAAGATCGCAATAGCCCAGTTCAATCGAGGTAAATATCTAAAAAAATTGACTTTTTAAAATATCCACTTTAATAATTATTCCGGACGATCACCCGTGCCCATCCCTATGGCTACGCGGCTTCGCGACTTTCCGCATGGTGGCAAGATGCAAAGGGTATTCATGGCTATCTACATAATATAGGTATACTGAACAAATGTAATAAAAATTTTATCGTTCATTGTATCGCGTCTGGAAATTAAAGTTTTTTTAGTGGGTTAGTGGCAGTGGCGGCTCGTGACTAGCGAGTCAGGGGGGGGGCGCTGGCTTTAAATAAAAAAAATTTAAATTGTCTATTATTTTCAAAAGTACGTGTCTGTTTTTTCTAACTTTCTCGTTGTGAATTTTAATTTCATCAGCATAAGCACTACTTAAACAAGTTAAAATATTAGTTTGTCCTAACATCTCAAAACTTACCACATTATGACGATGTTTTGCACTATTTTAATGTTTTTTATTTTCTCTGAAAGATGTTTTAAGTCCTGCACCCCATTTATAGTCCAATTATCATCCCCGTCAAAAAGAAGACACACGAAACAAAAAAAAGTAATTTTTGTCCTCACAACCGCATATCCAGGATTTTTTATTATATATTTCTTTGTCAAACTTACGCGTAAACTGTGCCTTACTTTTACATTTTGATTGCACTTGTACTTGTACTATGTTCAATTTCTAGTGGCCGCCCTGCATTTTTTAAATCAAGTTTTTCACTTAAGCTCAGAGAACTAAACACAAACTGCTGTAAATCACTGACCTTCATATTACACGACATTTTCCAACTTTATAACGTAACTAATAAATCAAATCAATACAAATAAACAAAACATTAGCGCCTAGCGGCATCGACAGGTCGCGTCGTCAGAGTACATAATAATATATCGATTATTCTACCGTGGCATCGCGAACAGCTTTTGTTGGGCGCGGAAACTTGGAGCTCATCCGTGGCTGCTCGTTGTGCGATGTGTAGGTGACGTCACGCCTCTGTCGTCATGGCAACTCATCGAGAAGCCGCGTTGAATCAGGACGGATAATCGGTCGCCCGCCCGCGCTTAGTATATCATTGAGAACGCGCAACTCGCTTGTCTATGAGTATAACCTGCCCGTTGGAATAGGGCTATGTTTGGTTTGAATTTATGCCCGCGCTTAGTATAACCTACCCGCTGGAATAGGGCTATGTTTGGTTTAAATTATTTTAATGGATTGCTTTATTGGTTTTTTAAGTAAATTATTTTTGGATTCTGTCTGAAATAATTTCAGGGAGGGCGGCGCCCCAGAGCCCTTCATTAATGAGCCGCCACTGGTTAGGGGGTATAGTTGAAGTCAATTTCATTGGGGTTTTGGAGGGGGCCAAGGCTCTCTTTGATGCAAATAATTCTTGCCCGCACGGTATATATATGGTTAGCATTGTAAAAAATAGGAGAAACTGTATACCATATAATAAGTGTCTTTAGTTCTGCTTATAGAAAAGAATAGCCCGGGCAGTTAGGTGTATTGTTAAAGACAGTATTTTATTAATTAACAGTGATACATGTTACCATTTTGCGACACACTGTATATGGTTATAATGGCTTTTTTCACAGTGCATTGCAGTGCCAGTGGTTTAATCGTTGCTAGGCAACCTCTCTAAAAATAGTTAAAAAGACAAAGTTCTTGCGGCTTCTAAAGATTAACAGAATAAATTTTGATAAATATTTACACTGAAAATTTTCCAAATAGCTAAAGTACGACTTTATGGATTAAATTTTCATAAATGAATTTTCAAGTGAAATTTGCAAAATCTATGCTGGAAGCAAAGAGGCAATTTAGAATACACTAACTCTAAACCGAAAAGCTTCGCTACAAGGAAATGAAACGGGCTGGGGAGTGGACAAGGTGCCATAGTGGACATGCTGATAGGTAATATTCATAACCTACGCTTCTTCCTACCAGTCCAGAAAAGTTTTTTTAAAGAATTTCTCATGTGACGAGTTTTTAGATTTAACTTTTATTTTTGAAGTATATAAACAGTAATTTATGCTAGGATAAATTGGCCATCTTTATGTATTATTTTCTTCCAATGAAAGCTCTAAATGATTTTTTTTAAATTTATTTATCTAGAGCCACACTCAAAGTGTGCTCCGCGAAGTAGCGCCCGCAAAGTATCCGCGAAAATACTGGTCATAAAGAAAAGAAAAAACTAAAATGGAATGGTTTTGAAAACCAATATGGTTTTAAATTAAAATTGTAATGTCATTCATTTATTAAACTTACACTGAGAAAAACCCGCCAACTAAATTACTTATTTGATTTTTTCAGTTGTAGCTACTAAAAATGTCCGCAGACTTAGTTACCATAATACCGCAAAACTATTTACAGGGACTAGCAAATATATTTTTTGCCCTCCAGTTACAATTACTAATCGATTTAGTAGGCTGTACGGATTTGGTAGACTTGCGGTAAATACATCTTTTGTTGTGATAACTAACAAGGGCGTAAGATTTTGTTATACTTGTGACAACTAAAAAAAATATATTTTAAATAATGCCTTAAGTTGTCGTAACGAAAAATATGGTAGCCATTACTAAATATTTAGTTAATTTACCCGATCGCGCACGCGATCATTGGTCATTCACGCGGTAACAATCATTTCGTCTCCGTGCTACGGGTGTTTCTTGTCGCAGTGTGTGTGTATCTATTAGTGTTATTTATTTATTATAGTTTATAGTGATGTATTACAGACTTTTATTGTTAGAATGGGGGCTTCAAACCCATCTAGATGCATTTGAAGGTAAAGTTGTGTTGTGTTATAGGATTTATCCATGCTATTTATTTAATAAAAATTTTAAAAACTGAAAAAATTATTTTTTGTATTTTAAGTTGAAGAGAAAACAAACTTTTTGCTTTAGGAAAGTAATTACCTACCTCAACTAGAAAGCCTTAAAAATAATTCAATCTATCTGAAATGAAATTTCATTTACAAGCTATCACGGAACGCTTCACGAGTGAGATCAGTTATTGTAATCATCCCTCGATTTATGTATCACTTATGGATTGAAATATTTTTAATTAATCTTATATTAACAACCATAAATCTGTGTGTAGCATCGTGGGATAGTTGAATTTAAATATTCTGACGTGTAGATATATTGAATAAGTTACTCCCAGAAGCAAAGACAAATTTTGATCAACTAGTTAAACAGCCAAGTTAAAGTGTTTTATTTGGTATCTACTGTTACACACACCTTCAGTTTCCTTACGTCGTATAAAAGGGCTTTTTAACATCAGCTCAACTGAACCTTTACTGGTACTTAAATTTTTTTATAAAAATCACATTGCAGTTAAATCAAATATTGTTTCTGTTTGAAACTGGCAGCAATATATTTTAGACGAAAAGCTTCAATATCTCTAAAATGGTTTTATTGGTGGTTACAGAAAAGCTCCAGCAAACTACGCTTTGCTGCTTAGAGTTGTTTCTGCTGTATACCGAGCTTTTCGGTTGCGATACACACATGCAATTACAGTGGATTTTATCTACAAGTTGTATGTGCAGCCGTAACAAATACTTTTCTAATGCAGCATAGAACTTTTGTTAAATAGGGGACAGCGAAATACTTTTTGCTGTGGTGACTAGAGTAAGCTTTTCGTTGCTGCCAGTTCCAAACAAAAAACCGTATTTGACGACAATGTGATTTTTATGGGAAGGTTCAAGTTAAAGGTTCACTTGAGCTACTGTTAAGATGCCCTTATATAATAAGGCCTTAGGGGACTGAAGGTGAGTGCAATCGTTGCCAAATTAAAAAAAAAACTTTGTGGTTACTTTTTAACTAATATTTTTATTTGTATTTACTAAACACCCAATTTGGGTTAACTACATAATTTAGTTACTATTATATAATTAATTAGTAACATTAACATCTACGCTTAGTTCCTGCAACTAAATGATATAATAGCTTTAACAAACCACCTACTTGTAACGAATATATATATTAGCTGTGCTAACTCGGTTTTTTTAGTAACTGTAACTAAGACCATTTAGTAAACCCAACAACATAAGTTCGTTATCTACTAAATCCTATAGTTGTAGCTACTAATCTATTCCAGCAAACTTGATTTAGTGGTTATAAGTCATCCACCTTGCTGTCCCCTATTTTAATGAAAAATTTTGCTGTGGTAACTAAATTTTTAGTAATGGCTACAAATTATTTTCCTCAGTGTACATTGTAAATCAGATGAAATGGTTCGTTTTACTAGAAATGAACAAATTGATATGCTCCTAATTATTGGAGTGACCTGAAGCTGCAAGATTGTATGTATTGTATGCTTTATAAATTAGTAACATTACAACTTTAAATTAAAGCCATATTGCTTTTCATGACCATTCCATTGTTTTTCAAAGCCGCCTTTATATTTCTTTAGAAAATAGAGGGCGGCAATGGGCGGCAATGGGATTTAAGGCAAATTTTTCAGTGTCAATTTTAAAATAGCATAGCGACGGTAACACTTCAATATGTCGTAACTCAAAATCTCCTACTTTTCAGGAAACGATAAAAACTGTAAAATAAATATGTCGTATATCGATATATTATATTACAAGGGTTCAATAATGCCTAACTCAACGTTCATATTTTAATAATGAAAATTAACAATTAACTAAAAACCAAAAATAAATCACTTAGAGTTATATTTTTATCAATACAATTATATAAAATACATGCATTAGTTGGTATTACTTATCAAAACTATAATAATAATCACACCTGCTGGTAAAACACCATTGACAATCGTGTCTGTACTTTATGACTTACGACAAATTGCAACCCCGTTAGATTTACGACATATTGCTTTTTGTCTCTTATTGGCCCTTTCTGCTAAACGAAATAAGTAAAAATATACAAGATGTCCCATTTAAAATATCAAAGCCAAGGTCACTTCCGGTCAAACCGGAAGTGCTAACAAATTGAAAAGTATGCCAATAAATGCAGACTCATCTCTTATGCATAATCTCAAAATTTCATTTTAATATCTATAAAAAAAATTATAGGGGTGAACGTCTTTTGAGAAACACCCGGTATATGGTAAATGGGTTGATCTCCTTTTTCCGAACATCCTGTATAATTATATGATTGATTTTAACCTTTAAATTAAAAAAAATGTTGCCTTTAAATTAAATGTGTTAGGAAAATGTCAGATTTAATTCATAGATAAATGATCTCTTTCTTCAGTGCGAGAATTAAAAAAATTATGAAAATAAATAGACCAAGCAGGACAGTAGGGACTACGGCCTGTTTCACGCCCCAATAGCCCTTTCTTATAACAAACGCAGCAGGGGATCCTGTTTAGTATGTGAAACGTGTGAGATGCCCAGAGCGGACATTTGCGATTGCCCCGCGATCCCCACCGCCGCCCCTCTCCCTTAACTTGTCAAGGGGGGGCCCAAAAGGGGTTGATAATGGATACGTTGTATCATCTTCAATGTAGCTCTGGATGGACAGTAATGGACACATCTTAAGCTGTCAAGCAGCGCGAATTTGCAAGGAATTATTTATGGATCTGTCACTGTTCGAAAGTTGCGGCGTAAATAATTTAAACGTAGATATTTGAGGAGAAAATGGGAAAAAAAAACGATGCTCCGGCTGGTGTAATGGGTATTTTTATTTATCCCGAAGCGTGCGAAAATTCACCCTCACAGATCTAGAGCCGATTGGGTCTCAGCTTAAGGGGGGGGGGGGGGTTTCAGGAGCCGTTATTTTATGATTTTCAAGAGGACCTGTGCCCATAGACAATAATATTTACCTTTAGATAAGCAAACAATAATCACGAGTCTAGGGCTGGGCGAAAATTCGATATATCGATATATCGATAAACTATATTTAAAAAATAATATATCGATTTATCGATATTTATCGACATTATCGTAATTTATCGATATTATCGATATTATTGATATATACATTTTCTTTAAAGTAGCGCCATATTAAATGTGTGTTTTTCTACAAAATCAAAATTGGGCTAATAAAATTTGGTCGCATGTGATGCAAAGTTTATTTGTTTTTGACCCTGTATAAGGTAACTTCATAAAATAAGTATTTTTGAAAACGTAGTTTGTGTCTGAAAGTAATACACCTTAATATTAAGACAAAAAGAACAGTGTCTTCAGTAAAGTGTTTTTTAAGTGGAAAATAAATTTTAGAGTAACAACGTAAAGTTTATCTATTTTCAACGATTTAATTTAAAACCCCTATATTATAATTTATTATTAAGGTATGCCCTAATAACGTTTAATATGGCGCTACTTTAAAGAAAATGTATCTGAAATAAAGCCTTGTAAAAACTAAGAAGTTTTATGTAGGTTCCGTTCAATCTTATTTTGCAAAAGTGGTGCAATGTATAAAATATAGGTAAAAAATCAAAATTATCTTATGCAGCTGAAATTTTACATGTGGGCTAGAAACTGCATTTAGAAAAACTTTTTCTAATAACTTTTTTCGATTTTATCAGAAATAACCCTACTTTTGAATTATTTGTTGGAAAAAATTAAAATTTGACAGATAATGCGAATCACGTGACTACTATTTTTTTTGCATAATTTTCATCTCGATCGAAGCAGAATTTGATGCCAAAGTCAAATTTTAAATAATGCTATTAATAAAAAAATCCCACATGATCCGGACTTTACTGGTGACACTGATGTATTTATAATATCTATAATATTTTTATGTTTTATCGATAATATAATAATATATTATCGATATATTGAATAACGATATTTAAAAAATAAAATATCGATATTATCGATATTTATCGATATTATCAATATTTATCGATATTATCGGTATTATCGATATTTTTTTAAATATCGATATTCGATATTGGAATTTCAATATCGCCCAGCCCTAACACGACAGTGGCAAATTTATGGCTTCGCGCATGTAAACAAAGCTACACACGATTAGACATGCGCACTGCAACACTATCGTTTGACGAATGGAAAAACAGACAGGTCCGGCTATAAAATTTAAGTTCTTGCTCAAGAAATTGTAAAAGTTGGACCTTCAATTTATTTTTACGAGTAAACAGCTAAAATTTGCCCCAAATTCTTGCCCAAAAATTGGAATTTTTTCTCCATTTTTGATCAAGTTGGGAAATAAGATACTAATTTCCATTTTTAGTAGTTTCAAACCTATCAGATTTTGAGGATAGAAAAATGTTTTTAAGGTTTTGTTTCTAAAATTAGTTTAAAAATGATTCGTCATCATGTTTTTAGTTTAAAAAAGAAACTACAATATACTATTGAACTTCAAATATTAGTTGGTATGTAACTTGTATTGATTTTTACAATTTGGGAAAAAATTGGGTATGTGTAAAACATTTTCAAGCACTATTTCTGGTTGAAGAATTTGAAAGGGTTTTTTTTTGCCCGAGAACGTGACACGAGGAATACTTTCACCCTTGGATTAATATAAACCTACCTAGGTTCCTAGGTATTTACTTTTTTCTTTTATATAATATAAGCCGGTATAGAGAAAAGTATCTTTTAAACTTTTTGAAGCGATATATTGCCCGAAAAATAGGCGTACCTAATTAGATTGCAGGGCTGCAAATAAAATATACCAAACCATGCATCGGGATAATCTGTCTTGGTATGGGTTTTTCTTTATTTTCTATTTGGGTAACGTATGCCTAGTTAGATGTGTTTAAATTGATCATAATAAAATAAGTTATATATCAAGATACATCACTACTCCATAGTCCATACTTACCTACTGATATTATGAAATACCCGAAATAATGCAACGGCTGTTTCTAGCTACTTTTCCAATCGGAGTCACCAAAAGCACAATTCACTAAACTACACAAAAACCAGAAATCCGTAAATATTTACTTAATAAACAACAAGGAATCCACAGAGAAAACCTAAAACACAACAAAAATGGAGCCGAGCCGGTTCTGAAGTGTATTTTGAGCATGTTGCTAAAGAAGGACAGGCCGATAACAAGAGGTTCATGCGCATGCCCAATTCTGCTGGGAGGGGAAGGCATCGGACCGATAAGCCGTGCGCTCGGACGCAGTTTTTCACCGATAAAACGAAATTTTTGTTTGCGCGGGAGATAAGCTGTACGTATCTAAAGTAGGGCTCGGAATTTTTAAAATATAAGTATTTGAATAGTCATTTGGTATGTTATTCGAATAGTCGAATAATTCGAATAGTCGAATATAGTCGAATAATTCGAATAGTCGAATAATTCGAATAGTCGAATAGTCGAATAGTCGAATATAGTCGAATAATTCGAATAGTCGAATAATTCGAATAGTCGAATAATTCGAATAGTCGAATAATTCGAATAGTCGAATAATTCGAATAGTCGAATAATTCGAATAGTCGAATAATTCGAATAGTCGAATAATTCGAATAGTCGAATATAGTCGAATAATTCGAATAGTCGAATAGATACTTGAATAGTCGAATAGTCAAATATTCTTATTTTGATTAGTCGAATATTTAAATAGTCGAATATTTAAATAGTCGAATTACAGTCGTTTAATCACGGTAGAAGTGGTTTAACTGCTTGCTGACTATATAATTTTATTTTTCTTTTTCTTTTTTACATTGAAATTTACAGTTTCACAGAAAACACGAATAGTCGAATATAAATATCCGAACAAAGTCAAATAGTTAAATATTCGAATGGTCGTATATTCAAATAGTCGAATAGATACTTGAATAGTCGAATATTCGAATAGTCAAATATTCGAATTTCGAATAGTCGAATATTTAAATAGTCGAATATTTAAATAGTCGAATATTCGAATAGTCAAATATTCGAATTTCGAATAGTCGAATATTTGAATAGTCGAATATTTAAATAGTCGAATATTCGAATAGTCAAATATTCGAATTTCGAATAGTCGAATATTTGAATAGTCGAATTTATTAACTAACAAAAAATTCGAATTTAGAATAGTCGAACATTCGAATATTCGAATTATTCGAATACGATTCCGAGCCCTAATCTAAAGGTAAATGTCTATGCCTGCGCCACAGTACTTTATGCTACTCTATGCAACAGAGAAGGACGCATCATCACAGTTGTGCGTGAGAACAGTGTTTTTATTGGTAGTAATCAGTTCCATTAGCAGCAAAGTTTTGTTGAATAATGAACTACATTTAATGCAGCAATTTTGATGGTAACTTCTCAATGCGACGCATTTTATTCTCAGTAAAGCGCTTTCTCTACAATTAAGAAAGCAGAACAGCGTCCCCAAAATCGAATTGTATACGTTAGAACCTATAATCCTCAAGACGTTGGTGGGGGTTCATTTCGATCGGCAATCGCCGCGCACCGTAGTATTAGTTTTAACGTATTTATTGCACAGGTCACATCGTTGTTCGGAGTCTTCTAACTGTTCTGACTGAATTTAAATTTTATTGATCGTACGACTACCTCTGTATTAATTATATTTTTACTTTGCTTTTAAGTTTTTTTAAACTTTGTATGTCAAATAAAGAATGGAGATTCTTATTTCGCACAAAACCCACCATTAGTATTGGACTTTATAATCTATGGACGCATTTTACCATCTCAGTAAACCATGTTGCATGATAGATAATTATATGCAATGCTAAACGACAAGAACAATATCACACCAGAAGCTAAATAAATTTTTGAGAACTACAGTACTGATTTTTAGTGGTAAGTATATGCTTTATTAACCGTAGCAAGCAAATATCATTATGATTAATGTCAAGTTTCATTACAAGTACCAGTCGGAACTAATACAGTATATAAAACGAGATTACACCCCAAATAGAACTAGATAATTACTGAGAGTATTCAGAACAATAATGCCTAGAAACTATTTTATGGTAGCAATACCTCCTATTTCCTATGGTATATATGGTTAGCATTATAAAAAATAGAAGAAACTGTATACCATACTATACAAGTGTCTTTAGTTCTTTTTATAGGAAAGCTTCTCTCTCTTCTTGTCTTTAGTTTTTTTTATAGAAAAGGGGAGCCAGGTACCTATATTGTTATACACACTATTTTATTAATTAACAAAGATATGTTATATGTTACCATTTTACTGTGTCTAATGATTCCCAAGGGTTATTTGCATTGAGTTATTGATAAAATATACGACAAAAGATAGCCAGAACTGTTGTAAAAATCTGTTTGCTAGTTTTACTAAAAAAATTTAGAAATTTTTAGCCCTAATTATGTAAAAAGTTCTCATCAAAAGGTTTTAATTATTAATTTTACTTTCAAGACTCGAGCAATTTAGCCCAAAGTTCTTATGAACATATTTTAATTATTAATTTTACTTTATTTAGCTTGTATTGAGGCCATGAGTTGTTGCAAAATTAACTCATCTTAATCGTCTTACTATTTTCTTATACAGTACTGGCAAGCCTGAACGTATATACAGAGCGGATTTTAATGTAAATATATATAAATACAGAATGGCGTGAGTTAGAAAGAGATCGATATAGTATATTATTACATAACGAGTGGTGCCTGTCAAACGAGGAGGTATTTAACACGAGGGTGAGAAAATCACTTTCACACGAGTAATGTACACAATTTTTCCTACGACCATACAAAATAATTAAGAGTTTGATTTGTTTTTAATAGTTTGTAGGTATCACCATTGTGTTAATCAAATTTTTTCAACACTATAGAGTTGAAAAATTGATTTCAACTCTAGAATTGAAGAAAATAAAAACAATGCCCACTTACACATTTTGACTTACCTAGATTTAAATAAAAATAATAACTTTTTCTCCTATTTGCTTACGCACATCATACCTACTGCCTATGTACCGGGTGGTAAAATAAGCGAGGACGTCGGCTTTATCTCGGAAATCATTAATCGTACAACTTTCGGAAATATTTTTTTATGAGTAAAGTGGTCAAGAGAAATTGCTGGAAATTACTTTTAAGTTCCTCATTTCGCCGCAAGGGGGCACAATTAAAAATTGTTTTTTTTTTTAATTTTAAATTTCTCCGAAAATTCCCATATTAAGGTATAACTCTGATTACATCATTGGAAAGCTTAGACAATTCTGCATCATTTTGGTTTAAGGCTCATTGGCGTACCGACCTTGATAAGAGTGGGAGAAGCTATTGAAAATGTAAACATTAAAATCGCTATATCTTCTAAACGACTTATCCGATATTACTAAATTTAAGCTTGTTTGGAAGGGGAAAATAACTGTCTTCAATTGCCGTATCCAACAGTACACAACAGTGCTTAATAAAATTGCTAGAGGGCGCAATTTGTAATAATAACAGTTTTTTCGATTTTATCCCGAAAATTCAATTAACATTACTAAACGCATGATAATGACATAATACGAAAAAGATGCCATATGATATTGCCCCTATCTGTAAAGGGTAGGTACCTATCATATTAAATTTCCGTAAGGGTCATGTATAACTAAAAATAATTTCCATGCACCTTTAGTAAAAGGAAAACTTTTGTTTCTAAAGTTTGCTCTTTATACAACAGCTGACAAGACCTCACAGTATTATACATCAAATATGTATTGACGCTATATGGATATAACTTAACTATCCATCTTTTTTAAAGGAAATTGCTATATACAATAATATAAATCCGTTTTCGTACATTTCTAGCTAGATAAACTTTACTCAAACGAAAACATCCCTGGTCTATTATACATATTTTCCACCTGACATAACAATAGTTATGTTCTAATCCTGCCGGGCTTCCGAAATTCTGACTTTAAAGTCGACTGACCAACATCTCGTGCTTTGCTCCTTATACCATTGTTTCGGCTTTAAACTTTCCCCTTTCCGCTTCCCCATTTTCGGTCCCCAACAGTCCCTCTCCCCTCGCGAATACATCTGTGGCGCTCAGTTTAGCAAGACCAGAGCAAGTATAGAAAAATAGTGCAAGGGTCCATGTCATCATGCATGAGCTTATGGTTTGGATTGAAATACTTACAATATAAATAGTTTTGCAAATTTGGGTTTAGTTTTACAGGAAGACAAAAACAAAGTCGCAATATTAACAAAATTTTGTACATGTATTGACAATATTTTATAATATGATATTGTTTGTTTTATTTTTTTAGTTATACATTTTTTGTTTTGCATAAACTATACTTAAGCAAATTTGTTAAAATTGTAGATCCTATTTCACCCAAATATTCCCTTTTACCCCTAACTCTTTATTTTCACATATTAATCAAAATAGTAGTAGTAGTAGTAGTAGTAACATGTTTTATTTAGCAAAAAGCTACAATAAAATATTTTTTAATACATTTCTTTAACACATTTTTATAAATTTGTTTTTAAATTTTAAAACGCAACCATCTTTTACCAAAAACAGACAGAAAAGTTAAACATTTTGTAGATTGTATCAAATATTACGTATCATTTTGTTTTTTAGTTAAATGTAATTTTAAAGTTTTTTTAAACAGTTTTAATGATTTTTGAGATTTAATAGAATTTTCGAAATTATTATATTCTATCAAACCTTTATAAAAAATAGATTTATAAGCTAATGTTTTAGACACTCTATTCACATAAAAATGTTGATTAGGTAGTTCTTGTTTTTAATTATGATGGTCATAATTAAAAGAACAACATTTTTTAAAACAATCAGCCAATAAATTATTTTTAATTTTATGTATAAAGATACATACTAAATAAAAAATTAAATTTCTGACATTCAACCAATCTAAATTTTTCAACATAAAATTAATTTTTGTATATTTGTCACAATTTAAAATAATTCGCATTGCCTTATTTTGTAAAATTTGTAATTTATCAAATATTTCCTCACTAGCACAATATAAAATGGAAGAACAATAAAGAAAATGTGGTAATAGTATTATATACAGTTTTTTTTAGAAAACAAACTTAAATTAAAACTGATTATTTTAAAATAACCTACTTTTCCGGCAATCTTGGATAATATAATACTACTAATTTCAATTTTTCACCATCTTAACATATTCTAAAACAAAGTCGCTGTCGCTGTCTGTCCGTCCGTCCCTATAACCTATATTTACTTAAATCTTTAAAACTACGAAACGGATTTTGAAGCGTTTTTTTTAATAGATAGAGTGATTCAATGGGAAGGTTTTTATGTATAACTAGCGACCCACTTCGCACGGGTGCAATTTCAGAAAGTTGCATGCCGGGTACTTATATATCGGGTTTGCTCGGGTTCGTATTTATACCAGCGGGTTGCAACGCATGCCGGATACACGCTAGTCAATTAATAAAAATTAAAAAATAGGTTTCTCTGATCTCAATAAACCTGAAAACGAGATATCACTCACTGAACATTTACCTTTCTTAAAAATTCATAGGTCAAAATTAACTTTGAAATCTCCATAACCTCTAAAATTATATACCAGAGTCAACTTTTTTTAAAAACAAAGCTTTTCGATAGTTGACACCCACATTAACAGCTAATACCGGTTTGTTCCTTAAAGTTCACAGTTCAGTAGTGGGCATTTGCAACATCACACGTCAGGTTTCAGAGACTAAATTTTCTTGGTGTTTATTATTGAAGGATTATGAATTGTTTGCTAAATTTAGTGATTATCAAATATATTTCTGTGTTTTACCAATGAATAACGTCACAACTTTTAATATATCACACATTGATGTTTCATGTTTCAACTGTATCTATATAAAATTAACGCTGTATTTACGCACGCCATTACACTAATAAACTATTAAAATATAAGTTTAAAATATGGTGAATGCGATAGAAAAAGAACTTAGCCCATTCCTGTCTCTTTCGCCATCTTAACGTAAAATATATAGATCAAAATTGGTTTAAAACGACAAATTTCGTACAATATTTTGCAGATAATCTACTTATCTAAAATTCTATATTTTCAAAACTTTTCGACAACATCGGCGCACTGACTAAGAACGTAAGACCAACGCAAGTAGGCGCGGGAGGATGAGGAGACGCAAGGGAAGGAAATGTAAAGTAGGCTGGTGGACCCAGGTCCGGCGAGGCTGCCCCAAGGTATTGATCTGGAGGCCTAGCGGGGCGAAAGGGGAGTCGAGGGGACGGAGTGTGTGTGCTGACACGCACTCGTCCCCTGCCCTGCTTCCAGGAATAGAAATAGGGGGTCCTACGCACCGAGTATGTAATCTTACTTGTTCTGGATGCTGGCAAGGGTTATTAATTTCTGAATAGTGTGGATACAGGTGTTGTTTATGTCTTTCCATATTTTTCAGGATTATTGAGTTTAGCCTGCTGTCCGCTTTCGGTTTTAGAGCGATTTGTTTTTAGAAAGATTACACCGTGAGCGGGAGGAATACGCGTTTATTGATGGTGGTCATTAAACAAGAATTAATAAACACTGTAATATGTATTAATTGTCAGCATAAAGAAATATATTATTCCTAATATCGGTGCGTTAAATAGGCTCCAATTTTGGTTAGGAACAAAACAACAAAATTTATTTGTTCGCAGTAAAGCAATCTTTATTTGTCCTGCAGGACAAGTCGGTTACTTTAATTTTATAAGCTTTAAGTAGGTACGCTTTTTTATGTTGCTTCCATGCCGTATGAATTGGAGCATTAAGCCTAATGAATAAAAATGTAGCGATCGCTTTTTCTTATAAAATCGAATAATTTTTTGAAAGGCAATGAATAAAAACTAAAGTTATTGCTTTTGCGTCCAGCAATTGCTTAAAAGTGCAGGAATCGCTTCTAGTCGATGCTTTTTCATAAAAAAACAGAAGCAATTGCTATCGTTTGCTTCAAATGTGATGAATAAATTAAGGAAGCGATTGCAGCTTTCAACTTTTTAAGCTAGGTCGACCCCTGCATCATTTGCTTGGTAGCAGTCAACTTTAGTTCTCCGCGGCATACACGTGCGTTGCTCTTAATTTGTTATGTTGTTTGCCGTAGGAATTGGAGCATTGTCGTTCTGGAAGATGTAATCCTCTCCATACAGGGTTAGGAGAAATTACCAGAACGGTCGATTTTTTAAAAAGATACAGGAATTAGGAAAAAAATGTCTTATATAAAAGTTGTATTAAGGCTTTCAAAAATCTACATATCTGTACCAAATAAATTAAAATACATAGGTTCGTCCAAAAAGTTGTGGAGAATCAAAGTTATATTTTTTAAATGGAACATTTCGTATATTATTATCACTTACTTTGATGGTTTAGTTAATTTTGAACATTTTTTATTAACCATACCTTATGCTTAAGTTCAGTGGCGGATTCAGAAAAAATTGACAGGGGGGGCACTTACTTGTTATCTTGGGGTGCATGAAAAGCCCGTTGCGGACAAAACGCGCCGCAGGCGAAAATTTTTTAAGACCACGCCCAAATTTGGTCAATAATTTTTAGTAAATATTTTAAAAATGTATGATTACCTACTTATTTTATTGAAAATGAAATAAGATAAAAAAAATAAAAAAAGGCCAATTTATTTTTCATTAGCGGATACATTGTTTAAAAGTAAAGTTCAATCTTCTGATTTTATTTCCAGCAAACTTATCAATAACAATAAAGTCCCTAGATCTACACTTTGTGATCTGTGTCAAGTTAATTTCGGGTTTAGGTCTTCCCTCAATTTTAATTTCAATTTTTTGCTCAATACTTAATGAGCTAAAATTGTTTCTCAAATATTCCACATTCATAGCCGTTTTGGCATGTTTATTTTTATTAAAATAAGTCCTTACTACCCCAAAATAATACACTTTCTTTGTAAAAAAAACCACAGATTACAGTTTTCTGTAACAAAACACAAATTCTAAAATCCTAAAATGTATGCTTTTTATCTAACGTGCTTTTACGCCATCTTTTCGCTAATTATCAAACCACGTTGAAAACCTGATTTTTAATATCCATTTCTAAATGCTGTAAAGTTTTGGCATCAAAAAAATATTTGGTTGTTACAGTACAATGCTTTGTCACTGTGTTTGAAATTTTAGGTGTTGCGCTTAGGTTGGTTCGTGCGAAATTATTATGACAGGGGGGGCACGTGCCCCTGTGCCCCCCTCTAAATCCGCCACTGCTTAAGTTCATTACTTTCCCAGATATCATGACATTTTGATCAGTTACAAAACACAAAATAAATTTCAATAAACAATTTAAGGGCACAGGTCAAAATATATAAAAGACATATAAACGACTTGAATGTAGGAGTAACTTCCGGAACCTTACAATTATTAAAAAAAAATTAGTATCTAATTTTGGAAGGGCTGTTCAGGGAGGCATTGAAGAATAGTTTGCCGGTGTTTTTTTCTAAATAGGTAAATAAACAGAAACTTAAAAAAAAGTAGTTTTTTGAAACCACTAAATTTGCCACAATTTACCTTAAAATCCTTGAAAGTAAACACGTCGATTTTAAGAAGTGAAGTAAAAACAACAATTGTTATTGGTAACACCATATTTTCTAGTCTATCTAGATGTCATCTATCCTAAGAATTCTAGAGAATATGTGTTTGTTTTAACAGGAAAGGTTTCGTAATTGCAGAAAACACGAAAGTAAACAAAACTATGACCGACTGACAAACATCTGCCTTGCTCTACCAGCTCCAGAATATGTCTGTCTTTCTTCTTCGTATGCCAAACATAACTACTCTGATCAACACAGCACTGCAGTGCGCATGCGAATCGTCAATACTTAGGCAAATCGAATTGACGATAGAATAGGGCGTCGATAATCCCACCTTAATAAGTTAACATGAAAAAAAACGGTATAACTAATCGTGTTAAAACGACTCAGTAAAAACGTCATGCTATTTTCTTCTTTGTTTAATTCTGGCAGAAATTGACTTTCAGATGCCAAATTATTATTGTCAAAGGCCATACCTTATTTTGTTTCTCGGGTAAATACCACTACATGTCAACTTATTAATAGTTTATTAACAGTGGCGCATCCAGGGGGGGGGGGGCAAAGGGGGCAAGTACCCCCCCCAGAACAATTTTATTAAAGAGTAAGGCAAACAGAATACACCCTAAGAAAATATTCCTATAACTCTAAAAAAATATTCCATCTGCAATAAAAACAAAAGACGAAATCTAACGAATTAATAAATAATGCCAATCTCGAAGATAACAAGAGTCAATTTTTTATTTGCCTGCAACTAGTCAAACTAGTGTAGATTTTCCGGTCGAATTTAACTTACAGGCACAGACACACCCATCAACGTCTTCAAATAATTTGAAGCTATCCCTGAATTATTGACCAAATTTGGGCGTGGTCTTAAAAAAAATTCGCCTGCGGCGCATTACGCCTACAGCCGGATTTTGGTGCACCCCCAAATTAACAAGTCACGAGCCGCCACTAAGGGGCGTCAAAAATTGAATAGCATACTAGCGGCAAATTTGTAAATCCGCCACTGGCCCTATGCCCCCCCCCCCCCCCCAAGAACATATGCTGGATACGCCACTGTTTATTAACATTTATTTTGTGTTTCGTAACTGATCAAAATGTCATGATATCTAGGAAACTAATGAATTTAGGCAAAATGTATGGTTAATAAAAAATGTTATAAATTAACTAAACGATCAAAATAAGTGATAATATACTATTTACCGTGCGAGCAAAAATTATTTGCATCAAAGAGGGCCTTGCATCTAAGGACGTAATGCTTAGCCGCTTAATACCTGTTGGGTGTCAGTAACTACCTAAATTAACAATCAGATAGTTATTCCGTCATCTTTGACAGTCGTTACAAGTAATTTGATTCATCGCTAATTTTTCCAATTTCTTGAACAATACACAATGGGCTTTACGGAACAGCACAAAACATTCATGGTTGAAGCGTATTTTTGAAACGGGATTAGAGTAAATGGTGAGTGGCGATACAATCCGGGTTTGTGCATGGACGATTTTCACGAACATTTTCCTAGCGTTGCTTTTATTCCTGGGGATTTTTATCATTGCCTGAAAAGAACCGTGGCTGTGTTTAGGGAAACAGGTTCTATACGACACAAAAAACGAGCAGGAAGACCATCTGTAAGAACAGAAGAACTTGTTGCAAACGTTCGTGAAATAATGCAAAATACGCCAACAAATTGTATAAGACGCCTGTCACAAGAAGTGGGAAGATCTTATGGAACATCAGGACTTTTCTTAAGAAGCAGCTAAATTTATTTCCTCATAAAGTGCAAGAATTATAATTTTGTAAACAACAAAAATAAATTTGTCTACTTATTTTATTACTCATTAGTTTGACATATATAAATATCGTCTGAATCGTCCCCATATCATTGTGATCTAAACCAGGCCCCACGTTTTTTAATCCCAGATCCCAGCCCTCTTTGATGCAAATAATTTTCGCTCGCACGGTACTATTAAGATTAACTGACGAAAAATGTTTTCATACCGACTTTTGGCTGACACTGTATGACGATAAATGCATACCCAATCGGCTAAAATAAACTCTAATTCCAATCAATTATTTTAGTTATTCCAGAAAATGCCCTTCCAGCTTCACCTCCGCCAAAATCGTTGCGGTTCAATAAGGTTAATATCTGAAAGGTCTAACATTGTTGCCCCGAGGCAGGGCGGTTGCTCCCCCCCGCACAAGCACGCACGCAGCAAGGCCATCAGTGTCAGATTACCCGGCCAGGACTCCAAACTATTACAAATTTCCAATTTAAACTACCAAATTATATTTTCAGCAACTTGGTGGTAACCTAATATAGGCCGATAGTAGGTACAGTCAGGTTAGGAAGTAATGGAATAGTTTGTGTATACGAAAGGTTTGAAGGGAGTTATTATTTTATTATATATAGTACTTAGTTCAGAAAGGATATCAGGTATAATATAATAGAAATAGTGATAATATAACGATGGCAAATTCCACTTTTTTAAAGAAGAAAGGAAAATTATAATATCCAGTGGCGGATTTAGAGGGGGGGCACAGGGGCACGTGCCCCCCCTGTCATAATAATTTCGCACGAACCAACCTAAGCGCAACATCCAAAATTTCAAACACAGTGACAAAGCATTGTACTGTAACAACCAAATATTTGATGCCAAAACTTTACAGCATTTAGAAATGGATATTAAAAATCAGGTTTTCAACGTGGTTTGATAATTAGCGAAAAGATGGCGTAAAAGCACGTTAGATAAAAAGCATACATTTTAGGATTTTAGAATTTGTGTTTTGTTACTTACAGAAAACTGTAATCTGTGGTTTTGTTTACAAAGAAAGTGTATTATTTTGGGGTAGTAAGGACTTATTTTAATAAAAATAAACATGCCAAAACGGCTATGAATGTGGAATATTTGAGAAACAATTTTAGCTTATTAAGTATTGAGCAAAAAATTGAAATTAAAATTGAGGGAAGACCTAAACCCGAAATTAACTTGACACAGATCACAAAGTGTAGATCTAGGGACTTTATTGTTATTGGTAAGTTTGCTGGAAATAAAACCAGAAGATTGAACTTTACTTTTAAACAATGTACCCGCTAATGAAAAATAAATTGGCCTTTTTTTATTTTTTTTATCTTATTTCATTTTCAATAAAATAAGTAGGTAATCATACATTTTTAAAATATTTACTAAAAATTATTGACCAAATTTGGGCGTGGTTTTAAAAAAATTTCGCCTGCGGCGCGTTTCGTCCGCAGCGGGCTTTTCGTGCCCCCCCTGTCAATTTTTTCTGAATCCGCCACTGATAATATCCCTTAATAATATAAGCACATTGCACCTGAATCTATATTTTGTTACTTGCCTGCTTTTCTACTTGTACTGTCTTTGGTAAAAAAAAGTTATTGCATAAGTGTTAAGTAACCTTTCTCATATTCTCATCTATCTAAGACTTAAGACCTTATGCAAAAAATACCCCGTTGTGCACCCTCTAAGTTAAGACTGTCATGCAGAAGACCGATTTCCTTAACAGTGTCGGGTCTTCCATAACACATTATGTAGACATATTTGTAAACAATTTGTTCTTCTTATATATTACATGTTTGTGGTCTTACCTTTACCAAATGAGATGTACCGCTAGCTCAGCAAGACGACTGCAATTTTTAAAATTTAATAAAATAACAATTTTTTAAAATGTTATATGCTCAATTTATTTGTGACCTGTTTAGTCCAGCACCCCGCTAGAGTGGGTCCACTCGAATCTCAATTTAAATAGAAAATTTCTATTAGTATTGTACCGGGTGTTCCACCTAAGGAGGTAATCGGCTATATCGTAACTATAAAGTAATAACACTAGGACTTTGGGAAAAAATATATATCGATAAAAGCGGCCAAGAGAAATTGCTGGAAATTAATTTCAAGTTCGAAAAATGACCGCTAGGGGGCGTGAGAGAACTTTCAAAATAGAAATGCAGATTTTCTCTTGATTTTTCTTAATAAAAATATGCTAAAAATATAAGCATTGTATTCTTCATAAAATTTTGCCACTTTATGTTAGGAATCGTTTTTTTCTATTTTCAATAATAAAGTGGTGGGAGAAGGTCAAACCTTTTTTCTTTCAAACGGTGATATATCTGTTTTGGATAAACCGATTTTATTCAACTTGGTCTTGAAAGAAAGCCCTATTTTTCGTCTACACGTAGATCTATTAACTATACCATATTGCTTCTGATGGTGGCCACTAGATGGCGTATTTCCGTAATTCCTCAATGAATAAGGATTTTCTCAAAAAAATCAATTGTTATATGACTTTTCCATCATAATTTGTTTTAGGCTTATTAAGGCTATTAAATAGTGGAATAAAAAATCCAGGTCCTACTATATACCTACTATATAGCGAGCTAAAGCTCTCGGTACCCTACGGGATTGTCTATGGGACGGCAATATGATGAATTCAGAAAGAGGGGAAGCGGACGGAGAAACTAAATTTTTTAACATAATAATATAATGGATGTGTGCGGAAGGAAAGTAAACTTAAAGTAAAATCGAGGAAGTTTTAAAACTATCATAGAAGCACACTGAGAAAAAACCTTCTATTTCTTATAAGAATTAACTTACTCCCTATGCAACTGTTTAATACTATAAGGTGACAGCAACGCGCTTTCCTACTGTAAGACAACGAAAATTGCTAGACCGTTGTGTACGTACGGTAATTTAGCCAATAGGAAATAGGAGTTAATGCTACCATAGAATAGTTTATAGCCATTATTGCTCTGAATACTCACAGTAATTATCAAGTTCTTTGGGGGAGTAATCTGGTTTAATATACTGTATTAGTTCCGACTGGCAGTTGTAATGAAACTTGACATTAATCATAATAATACTTGCTTGCTGCGGTTAATAAAGCATATACTTACCACTAAAAATCAGTACTGTAGTTCCCAGAAATTTAAATAGCTTCTAGTGTGATGTTGTTCTTATCCTTTAACATTGCATATTTATAATTATCTATTATGCAACATGGTTTATTGAGATGGTCCATAGATTATAAAGTTCAATACTAATACTAATGATTGGTTGTGCGAAATAAGAATCTTCTATTGCTTTATCTGCCATAAGCAAAGGATATAAAGTGAAAATAAATTAATTGAATACGATCAGACAGGGCAGCCAGAAGACTTCGAACAACGACGTGACCTACGCAACAAATACGTAGAAGCTAGTCCTAGTACTACGGCGCGCGGCGTTTGCCGATCGCTACGAACCCCCATCAACGTTTTGTGGAGTATAGGTTTTAACGAATACAATTTGTTCTTGGGGACGCTGTTCTGTTTTCTTAATTGTAGAGAAAGCGCTTTACTGGGAACAAAATGCGTCGCGTTGAGAAGATACAATTTATTTCTTAACAAACTTGCTGTATAAAAAGTAGTTTATTATTCAACAAGACTGTGCTGGTAATGGAACTGATTACTACGAATAAAAACACCGTTCTAGCAAATCTGGAATTAATATAATACTAAAGCGAGTTTGAGACACTAGCAATTTATTTAATATGGGTTAATACAAAATAAGCTATCAATACAAACCATGTCTTAGCAAACCTGTTATATTAGATCATTTTCCTTAGTGCAGTTTTTAAAAATATATTATACAAGAACAGGTACATCAGGCATATACAGGGCCTATTTTTCCAATAGGCCCTATAGGCCTGGGCCTGGGGCCCCCTGGCTCAGGGGGCCCCAAGATTGACCTAACTGAAATATATAAAAATAAAAGAAAAATACAAAATTCTATTTAAAAATTATTTCAAAAATTTAAGTACCATTTATTGTTATTACGATCCGAAATTCAAATTCAACGCGATAACTGTCCAATAGGCGGCATTTCGGCATCACAAAAGGATCTATTGATGCTCGACGCGTCAAAGGTTTGAACGGTACCGACAACATTCTTCGCCCCTGAATAGCGGGAGTCGCCGCATGCTTTTGTCTTTCTTTTTATTCGTTAATAGTTCTTGCAGTTAATGTTATGTAAACATTGTAAGCATTGGGCAAACCTAATTGAATTGCAAATAATTAGTATTTTTTAAAAGTGTTTTAACTGATAATTTGACAAAATTAATAGATATCTATTTTTGTGGGTAAGTAAATTAATTTTTCTTAAAAAAATATTTTCATATATCTTTTTCTGATTAAACTTGTATGCAATATTATAGTAAATTTAGGAATTGATTTTTTTTTAGTTTTCTACATCTTAAGTCGGCAGATAAAAAGTACCATGATTCCTAGACAACATTTAAGCGGCAGCAATAATCGCAAGAAGAAAAGAATGATAGAAAATGAACGAGAAAAGGGTTAAATCATATCTGAGAAACTCTTTGAACGAAGATAATTTATCATCTTTGGCCCTTCTTAACGTGGAAAATGAAGTACCTACTAGAAAATATAGATTCGAATGAAATTATTAACCAATTTGCAAAAATGAAAATGCGCAAACGAAAAATTTTAATTTTTTAATTTAATGACCATTTTTTGGTTATTTGTGTTCTGTGTTTGTTCTATTATTTATTTTGTGTTATGTTTATTTTATGACAAAATAATATAAATGTTAGTTTTTGACAGTTCTACTTGTTTTATTGTTTTTTTGAATAAAAAAGGGCGTGGCTCCCAAAAAGTTTTTGCCTGCGGGCGCTATTTTTTTTGTGGGGCTCCCAGAGGGTTTGTGGGCCTAGGGCCCACTTGAACCAAAAATAGGCCCTGGGCATATACCTGATACATACAGATTGTATCAGTCCCCCTTTATATTATTATAATAACCTTAAATACATATTTATGCGTAACTTCGTAGTTTTTCCAAAAGTTTTTAGTCAGTATGTATGTACAAAATGCGTGGGCAAAACTCTGGAAATACGTTCATTTAATATTCAAAATTGTGTTACGGTAGGATCCGCGCTAGTGTCGTTAAAACTTTGTCCGAAACAGAAGTTTTGTAATGTGCACAGTTGGGAGAGAGTGAAAGTCTCAAGAGAATTAACATGATTAACATGTACCGCTTTTTGTTTATTAAAAATGGGCCAGTGATAACTGAAAGGGGGAGAACTTTTCCCATTTTAGGTATATTCAAGCTTATTATTAATTTAAAACCATTTTTAAGAAACTCCGAAAGTACAATACGAAATAGAATTATAAAGATAATTTTTTGTTTGATACTAATAAATTAAAGAAACGGAAAATTTTTAAATATTGTATCGAGTCGATATTAAAGATTAACATATGGAAGTAATATTTTTTATCGTCAACCGTCAGTAAAGCCGTACATTAATCAGAGTGATTTCCGGAAGTAAACGAACACTTTATTTTATTGTAAAATAAAATACTTTTTCTCCAAATGACATTGAAAGCGGTCTTTTAATGACACCTGACAGTCTCAAAAGGTGTATTTTTCTGCCTAGTCCGAAAAAGTGGACTTTTATGCCTAGGCAGAAAAAATACACCTTTTGAGCCTGTCAGGTGTCATTAAAAATTTAAATTTAAAATGACAAGTAAACACAACAATTCAATAAATGTCATAAATAACAAACATAAATATAAAAAATACGATTTTGCGTGAAATTGGATTCGAAAGCCTTTTTTGGTAGTCGGAGGTATTAAATCACCTCGGCTTTGCCTCGGCAATTCAAAAACCTCCTCACACCAAAAAATTAACTTTCGCATCTAGTAATGTAAATAACTATTACCCTCCGCAAATTAGTGACTTTGACATTTATTAATCAAAAATTGTCTGTCACTGTCACGCCTTTCCCTATGACAGCTCGATAATAGTTTTCTCGCGATTTATTGCGATGAGTTATACCTCAATTTTTTATATTATAAATTCTGAACGGTTGGCAATAAAATTTTGTATGCACCACGTCAGTAAAGTGTCTTTTTCTATTTCACGTTCATAATGAGTTCAGTACGACCCTCATTTGCGGATCGTAATGAAGCTATTTCGATACGCGTTTTTTCTTTATTTGATGTTGGTAACATTTAAATGTTTTATTTCATTGACTTGCGCGGCCTTTGTGATTTACGAGAAAACCCATTTTTTGCAGAGGAAAACTAGCTTGATAACTTTTTTTTTTATTCTGTGTGGATAACAGTCATGTATGTTGGTTGCATAAATCTATAAATCAATCTTTTGTAGATGCTTCAAGCTATCATTTTCTGCCAAATCCTATCCAAAATTCAATCTACTAACCTTCTAATGTCGATTTTAACTTCAACTTTATTTGAATTTTCCATCTTCCCTATACTAAATTGCAATGCCGTGACGTAAAATCACGTCTTTTGAAATTCGAAAAAAAGTAGCAAAATCTCCCGAATTTCCGAACGCTCTGTATATGTACCGAATGTACAAGGATCACACAACGTATTCCGTCCAACTTCAAATCTCATATCGCTAAAATAACTTTAGAATCTCGTGGTGAAAATGGGTCAATAAATCAAAAAATTACAGTTTGCAAAATAATTTTTGTTGTCCAGAGGCTCCTATGATAAAAAATAGTATTACCAACATAAAATTTAGACATAAAAATTTACAAAATTTGAAGGATTTATTTTCTTTTTAAAATGTATTTTTCTTGATTATAAAAGGTGAAATAGAAAAAAATGTATAAAGCACATGTTTCATAAGGCGTTTTAGCGCCCGTGTCAATAAAAAAACTCGCCACTTCGTGGCTCGTTTTTTAAAATAGACGCGGGCGCTAAAACCGCTTCTTATGAAACTCGTACTTTAATATACTATTATCGACTCGCCTGTTATTCACCTCGCTCGCTCGCTTGCTCATCTCAGAATCTCAGACTCGTCCGATAAAGAATTACTTTACTGCCTTGGTACATAAATAACTATTATCGTCAACCGTCAGTAAAGCCGTACATTATCAGAGTGATTTCCGGAAGTAAACGAACACTTTATTTTATTGTAAAATAAAATACTTTACCTGCCGCAAATGCGGCAGTAAAGTGTCTTTATCCACTCCCCTGTTATTCACCTCGCTCGCTTCGCTCGCTCATCTCATAATCTCAGACTCGTCCGATAAATAATTACTTTACTGCCTTGGTCTTGGTACATAAATAACTATTATTTATATTTTAAGAGCTTTGTTACAGTACTGTTCATTCATGCATAGCATAGCAGGGTGGTCAATACACTGAGGAAAATGACCCAATACAACAGGTTTGCTAAGACATAGTTTGTATTGATAGCTTATTTTGTATTAACACATATTAAATAAATTGCTAGTGTATCAAACCCGCTTTAGTGTTATATCAATTCCAGATTTGCTAGAACAGTGTTTTTCTTGGTAGTAATTCATTCCATTAGCAGCACAGTCTTGTTGAATAATAAAGTAGTTTTAATACAGCAATTTTGTTAGAAATAAATTGTATCTTCTCAATGCGACGCATTTTGTTCTCAATAAAGCGCTTCCACTACAATTAGGAAAGCAGAATGGCGTCTCCAAGAACGAATTGTATCCGTTAGAACCACAAGGCGTTGGCGGGGGTTCGTAGCGATCGGCAATCGCCGCGCGCCGTTGTATTAGTTTTAACGTATTTGTTGCGCAGTTCACATAGTTGTTCGGAATCTTCTAGCTGTCCTGTCTGATTTTGAACTTTATTGATCGTACAAATACCTGTTTCAATTAATTTATTTTTACTTTGTATTTAAATTTAAGCAATAGACCATGTTGCATAATCAGTGGCGGCTCGTGACTAGCGAGTCAGGGAGGGCGCTGGCTTTAAATAAAATAAATTTAAAATGTCTATTGTTTTCGAAAGTACGTAAGTACGTGTCTGTTTTTTCTAACTTTCTCGTTGTGAATTTTAATTTCATCAGCATAAGCACTACTTAAACAAGTTAAAATATTAGTTTGTCCTAACATCTCAAAACTTACCACATTATGACAATGTTTTGCACTATTTTCATGTTTTTTTATTTTCTCTGAAAGATGTTTAAGTCCTGCACCCCATTTATAGTCCAATTATCATCCCCGTCAAAAAGAAGACACACGAAACAAAAAAAAAAGAATTTTTGTCCTCACAACCGCATATCCAGGATTTTTATTATATATTTCTTTGTCAAACTTACGCGTAAACTGTGCCTTACTTTTACATTTTGATTGCACTTGTTCAATATTGGTAGTGGCCGCCCTGCATTTTTTAAATCAAGTTTTTCGCTTAAGCTCAGAGAACTAAACACAAGCTTCTGTAAATCACTGACCTTCATATTACACGACATTTTCCAACTTTATAACGTAACTAATAAATCAAATTAAAACATCAGCGGCATCGACAGGTCGCCTTGTCAGAGTACATAATATATCGATTATTCTACCGTGACATCGCGATTCGCGAACAGCTGTTGGGCGCGGAAAATTGGAGCTCATCCGTGGCCGCTCGTTGTGCGATGTGTATGTGACGTCACGCCTCCGTCGTCATGGCAACTCATCAAGAAGTCGCGTTGAATCGGGATGAATAATCGGTCGCCCGCGCTTAGTATAACCTTGAGAGCGCGCAACTCGCTTGTCTATGAGTATAACCTGCCCGTTGGAATAGGGCTATGTTTGGTTTGAATTATGCCCGCGCTTAGTATAACCTACCCGCTGGAATAGGGCTATGTTTGGTTTGAATTATTTTAATGGATTATTGCTTACATACATTGCTTTATTGGTTTTTTAAGTAAAGTATTTTTGGATTCTGTTTGGAATAATTGCAGGGAGGGCGGCACCCCAGAGCCCTTCATTAACGAGCCGCCACTGTGCATAATAGATAAGCATTATGCAATGTTAAACTACAAGAACAATATCACACTAGAAAATATTTAAATTTTTGAGAACTGCAGTACTGTTTTTTAGTGGTATGTAGACGTTTTATTAACCGTAGCAAGCTAATATTATTATGACTAATGTCAAGTTTTATGACAACTGCCAGTCGGAACTAAAACGGCATATAAAACCAGATTAAATCCCCAATAGAACTTGATAATTACTTTGAGTATTCAGAGCAATAATGGCTATAAACCATTCTATGGTCTGAAAATGTGATTATAATATATTATTACAAATTGCAATAATAATTATTGTCTTTAAATCAATATATTTGTATTGGTAAGTTGTGGTCGTTACCAGTTAGTAATCTTAACATAGTATAAAACAAAGTCGCTATCGCCCGTCTGTCCCTATATCCCTATATGTGCTTAAATCTTTAAAACTACGCAACGGATTTTGAAGCGGTTTTTTTAAATAGATAGAGTGATTCAAGAGGAAGGTTTTTATGTATAATTAGCGACCCGCCCCGGCTTCGCACGGGTGCAATTTCAGAAAGTGGCATGCCGGGTACTAATATATCGGGTTTGTTCGGGTTTGTATTTATACCAGCGGGTTGCAACGCATGCCGGGTACACGCTACTGCACCATTAAACAAAATTCTTAAAAACTTTTTAATTCCTAAAATATTTCTGCCATGAAACCCGCCTTAATATTATTCATAACTGCCATAAGTATCCAATAACACTACTAAATTTTCCTTTCTTGCCTTTTAGCATATAACAGCAACACCTTTAACGACATTTCCCTCGCATTTCCCAAACAATTTAGGCAATTTTTTCCATTTCCTGTCGAACAAAAAACTATCCCCCTGACCGACTCTGATAGCAGCGGATATCTCCTGCTTCGTTTTCTAAACGGCACATTTAGGCATTCGCGTCTAGGTCATGACCGTCACGAATTTTACTGCTAAGCCACGAGCTACGCTATGTTGCCAGCTCTGTTGTTGTTCTGATTGGGTGATTTTGGGATACGTAGCCATGTAAACGTATTTCCGCCAGTGTAATAAGACAATACAATAGACAAAATATATACAAGGTAGCCCATTTGTGTAACAAAGTAATATATTCCCTCTACTAGTAGGTACTAGTAAATATTATATATTTATATTATTTTTGCTTAATAACAATATTTTATTATTAATTATTAGATATTTATGTTATATACAGTGTGACCAGTAAAGTCAGCATCATTTGGGACTTTGGCATCAAGTTCTGCTTCGATCGAGATGAAAATTAAACAAAAAAAATAATTGTAGTCACGTGATTCGCATCATCTGTCAAATTTAAATTTTTTCCAAAAAACAATTCAAAAGGAGGATAATTTCTGAAAGTATCGAAAAAAGTTATAGGAAAAAGTTTTTTTAAATGCAGTTTCTAGCCCACATGCAAAATTTTAGCTGCATAAGATAATTTTGATTTTTTACCCATATTTTGTAAATTGCACCACTTTTGCAGAATACGACTCAACGCAACCTACATAAAACTTCTTAGTTTTGACAAAGCTTTATTTCAGATACATTTTCTTTAAAGTTGCGCCATATTAAATGTGTGCTTTTCTACAAAATCAAAATTGGGCTATTAAAATTTGGACGCATGTGATGCAAAGTTTATTTGTTTTTGACCCTGTATAAGGTAACTTCATAAAGTACCTAAGTATTTTTGAAAACGTAGTTTGTGTCTAAGAGTAATACAGCTTAATATTAAGACAAAAAAGAACACAGTGTCATCAGTAAAGTGTTTATTAAGTGGAAAATAAATTTTAGCTTAACTTAACGTAAAGTATATCTATTTTCAATTCAACGATTTAATTTAAAACCCCTTTATTTTTTTACTTTTAGACACAATCTACGTTTTCAAAAATACGTATTTTATGAAGTTACCTTATACAGGGTCAAAAACAAATGAACTTTGCATCATATGCGGCTAAATTTTAATAGCCTAATTTTGATTTTGTAGAAAAACACACATTTAATATGATGCTACTTTAAAGAAAATGTATCTGAAATAAAGCATTGTCAAACCTAAGAAGTTTTATGTAGGTTGCGTTGAGTCTTATTTTGCAAAAGTGGTGCAATTTACAAAATATGGGTAAAAAATCAACATTATCTTATCCAGCTGAAATTTTGCATGTGGGCTAGAAACTGCATTTAAAAATACTTTTTCTAATAACTTTTTTCGATATTTTCAGAAATAACACCACTTTTGAATTATTTTATGAAAAAAATTAAAATTTCACAGATAATGCAAATCACGTGACTACTATTTTTTTAGTGTCACCCGTAAAGTCCGCATCATATGGGATTTTTTTTATTAATAGCTTTATTCGAAACTTGACTTTGGCATCAAGTTCTGCTTCGATCGAGATTAAAATTAAGCCAAAATTGCAGCTGACATTTTTGCATGTGGGATAGAAAATGCATTTAAAAAAACTTTTTCTAATAATTTTTTTCGATACTTTCAGAAATAACTCCACTTTTGAATTGTTTTCTGGAAGAAATTAAAATTTGACAGATAATACGAATCACGTGACTACTATTTTTGCTTAATTTTCATCTCGATCGAAGCAGAACTTGATGCCAAAGTCAAATTTCAATAAATGGTAGATGCTGGCCCACCCGGCATCGCCCGGTGAGAGACCATTGCATCGGCTTAGGCGGCGTGAAGTTGCTCTTGAGTTATTCTTTGAGTCAACGTTTCGTCGCTGTGCCGATGTTCCCGGTTTCCAGGGTGGGAAGAAAAAGCATGATGGAAGCTCCAGGACCAAAATACTCCGGAGGTAAACTCGCCCCCCGATCGGATCTCCGGGTGGGGGCTGATCCTGTGGCCTCATCAAGCGATATTAACCGAACATCCACTGTCTCCGACAATATATTGGGTTCCCCTAACAACACTCAACGGAGAAATAGTGTGGCACCTACAGTTGCTGACACACCCAAAAACAGCAGCTTTAAAATTGATTTCTGCAATATCAGAGGGCTTAATACCAACATCAATTCAGTCCACCAGCACTTACAAACATCCAAGCCCCATGTGCTCGCACTGACCGAGACAAAGGTCAGATCGTCAACGAACACCGTCAGCTATTTATATCCTGGATACGATTTTCATTTCCGATTTAGACGCAACTTTGGGGTCTGTCTCTTTATCCGAGATGATCTTTGCTGCCAACGAGAGGACACACTTGAACCAGCAGAGTTTGATGTAATGTGGTTTAAAATATCAACGCAGAAAATCACCAAGTTTATCTGCTGCCTTTACCGTCCTCCAAGTGACACACATTACAGAGCACTCTTCTCGTCACTAGCAAACACAATTGACTTCTTGCAAACCAACCATCCTAATGCCGAAGTCGCTATCTTTGGTGACTTTAACGTCCACAATATCAACTGGCTCAAATACTCAAATACCAACGATGAACAGGGTCGTGAGGCGGAATCTTTTGCGATAAGTTCTGGTCTAACTCAACTCGTGGAAGAACCAACGCGAATTCCAGACCGAGATGGAGATTTTGCTAGTATTTTAGATCTCTTTTTGACATCCAACCCTGACCTATACACAGTCACCGTTCATCCCCCATTAGGATCTTCCGATCACAAACTTATTTCAACTCTAAGCGAGCTGCCAATTTGTTCTGAACAACCTCCTAAACCTCGTAAAATTTGGCACTACACATCAGCTAGTTGGGAAGACCTAAGAGACCATTTTCGCACTTTTCCTTGGCTGGAAGTATGCTTCTCTTCAGATGATCCATCCGCTTGTGCTCAAGAGGTCTCTGATGTCATTCTTACTGGCATGGAAGCATTTATTCCTTTCTCCAAGAAGCGCCCTTCGAATGGCAAACCCTGGTTTAGCAAGAACTGCGAGCGTGCTGTCAGAGCTAAAAATCTAGCTTACCGACAATGGCGTAAAAATCCTACCGATGTGAATCGCACCATCTTTGTTACCGCTCGAAACCAGTGCAAGCAAACGATAGATCAAAACAAAGAGGCTTACAACATGAGGATCAAAAATAAACTTCTCGCCAGTCCTAACGGATCTAGGTCCTTTTGGTCAGTCGCTAAGGCCGTCAGTCAAAATTTTACCAAATCAAATATTCCGCCGCTAACACGTTCTGACGGCACAATAGCAACCACGGCTGAAGATAAAGCGAACTTACTCGCAGAACTCTTTGCTTCACACTCCACGGTAGACTTTCAGGGAAAAACACCCCCGAACATTCCAGCAGTTCGATCGGAAATGACTGATATCGTATTCCGTCAGCGTCCTGTCAAACGAATTCTGAAGGGGCTCGATGCCAAAAAAGCTTCTGGTCCAGATGAAATTCCTATTATAGTTCTAAAGAAATGCGCCGATGAACTCACACCAGTATTTTGTAGACTTTTTAACTTATCCTACAAAAAAGGAATATTTCCATCTTGCTGGAAAAAGGCGCGAGTCTAGCCTATACCAAAGAAAGGCAAGAAAACCCTGCCAAACAACTATCGACCAGTCGCATTGCTTTCAGTTATATCAAAGGTGATGGAGAAAGCTATTAACCAACAACTTATAAAATACCTGGAAGGCCTTAAAATTATCAGCGACCATCAGTATGGTTTTCGTAAGTCTAGATCAACAGGAGACCTGCTAGCCTATGTCACTCATCTTTGGAGCAACGCAATCGAACATCATGGGGAGTCCCGGGCTATTGCACTGGACATCTCTAAAGCCTTTGACCGTGTCTGGCACGAGGGGCTCCTAAGCAAACTGCGTTCTTATGGTATGCCCGGTCGATTTTGTTCATGGTTGTCTAGCTTCCTCAAGGACCGCTCTCTGCAAGTGGCGATTGACGGGTTTCTCTCAGACACCTTCACCATCAATGCTGGTGTTCCTCAAGGGTCCATATTATCTCCCACTCTCTTCTTACTGTACATTAACGACCTTCTAGAGAAAACAGAAAATCCATTATATTGCTTTGCTGACGACAGCACACTTATCTCATCTTTTACTTTGAAACCTCAAACATCGGCTACTGACGCACATCTTCGCAGACAACATGAGGTATCACGCCTCAATAAAGACCTGGAAGAAATTTTGTCTTGGGGTGACAGTAACCAAGTCGAATTTAACGCTCAAAAAACCCAGGCTGCAGTTTTCTCTAAGAAGGTCAACATTGCAGAACCCGATATCGTTATGGCAGGACACGCAATTCCACTGACTTCGTCTATTAATTTGCTGGGTGTCAACCTGGGAGGAAATATGTCTTGGCATAATCACGTTGTGGCAATCGCCAGGGCAGCTTCTCAGAAGCTCGGTATACTTTTCCGTACCAAAAAGTTGTATACACCTCAACAACTTTTGACACTCTATAAAGCCCAGATTCGACCATCACTGGAATACTGCTCTCATATCTGGAGTTCTGCGCCGAAGCATACCCTTCGGTTGTTGGATTCCATCCAAAGGAGAGCCGTTCGTCTAATCGGCGACCACGAGCTGACTAAGAACCTCGACAGCTTAGAACATCGAAGACAGGTTGGTGATTTGGCTCTCTTCTACAGATATTTTCATGGCAAGTGTTCGACAGATATTGCCCGCTCGATTCCACCTAGAGTAATGCATAGCAGAAACACACGACGAACCACTGCCGCCCATCCCTATGTGGTTCAACTTAGTACACCCCGAACATCATTGTTTCAGAACTCTTTCATTTGGAGGACGTCATCTTTGTGGAACGGCCTTTCTGAGACCGTGTTTCCAACCGAATATAACCTCCAACGATTCAAGAAAAACGTGAATCGCTTTCTTCGCACACGCACCGCTCCCAGAGCGCCTTAAAGGATTTTCCTATAGTGCTTGTGCTCGATCATAAAAAAAAAAAAAAAAAAAAAAAATTTCGAATAAAGCTATTAATAAAAAAAAACCATATGATGCGGACTGACCTCCTTTTTCCATACACCCAGTATATCGCCAAACAAAATGAAAATTCTTGAAATATTGGAAAAAACACGATAGCATAAAACTACCTGCATTTTTTAATAAGAAACTATAAACCGAAAATGTCCTTATAAATTCTTGTTTTAGTATTGTTTGAGGATAAAAGAACAATAATTTCAAAACATAAAATTCATTAGGTTACATACCTTAAACTTGGTGTAATACATTGGTGCACCAGCTGTAAAAAAACTACTTTAACTAAATATACAGTGTTTTTGTGTGCAAATTTCTGCAGTTAATTTGTAAAAATGTTACTTTGACCACCCCCTCACCCCGAATATAAGAAACTTACAAACTTGGCACCGCGCCAAATTATGCCGGTCACGACGCAGACAAACTTCACATTTAAGGGGGCCCAGCAGGAGGGAAAGAACGTTATCCTGCTGCGGCCGCTATCTGTAGTCCTTACAGGCTGTCACCCGTTGCTGTTAAACGGTCAGCAGGGAATAACCTGCCTTTAACTAAGTAGCTTCGAGAGCAGGAAGTACAAGATTAAAGGACTTAACTTTGGAAACGGTTTACTTAAGATTGAACTATGATTAGGACAAATATTACTTTTTGTAAGAACGAAATAATTCTGAGGATTTAATAAGAGAAAAAATGTCGGTTTTGCAAAGCCTGTACTGTAAATTCCGAGAAGTTTAGTAGTATAACTAGTAAACATTTTGAATACTCTCGCAAGATGAAGACAAAGTCACGTGACACACATTTTGGTCTATTAAATTTTTATAAGTTGGCATGAATTCCAGGACTGGACTTGAAAATTATACATGTGATACCTTCTAAAACAATTGATGAAATAGTCTCATCGGTTCTACCGCTTTAATATTGGCAAATAATAATAATAATTTCTTTTGAAAGTTTTGTTTTATAAATATTATAATTAAGGTAGGTAATAATAAACATGAAACCTTGAAAATACTAAATTAACTTGAACGCAACTTTAATAGGATTCGATGTCACTTAGATTTACAACAGAATTTTTTTTGTTTTATTTGTTCAGATTACACCTGGGATAGGTAAAATACATTAGGTACCTACAGTTCAACATGAACTAATTGAATTTAGATATTACATTTACTGTCAAGGAAATCCCTATACAGTGTGTGTATAAAGTATGGAAACGGCTTAATAACATCACAATTTACTGGCCGATTTAAACCAAATTTGGTACAGTTGTGTAAGAGGATTATATTGGCGTTGTTGCCAGCTTTTTAGTTTGTCTGGAATTCGAACGAATTTTATATTTTTAAATATAACACCCAGTATATTTTTACATTTTTAAATTCCACATAAAATTATAATTATTTTTTATTAAATGCATTATTAGTCTATACTTCATAGTTTCCGAGATATTGACTCTCGAAAAGTGACATTTTTGAACTTTGACAGCTTATAACTTTCTAACAGTACGTCTTAGAGCAAAACGGCTTACATGTCCCTATCTTCAATTTTTATTATCTTCCCAAAAAAAACAACTTCCGGTTAAACCGGATGTAACTCGAAAGCAGGAAATATAGTTGTTCCGGTTTAACTGGAAGTTGATTTTTTTGGGAAGATAATAAAAATTCAAGATAGGGACATGTAAGCCGTTTTGCTCTAAGACGTACTGTTAGAAAGTTATAAGCTGTCAAAGTTCAAAAATGTCACTTTTCGAGAGTCAATATCTCGGAAACTATGAAGTATAGACCAATAATGCATTTAATAAAAAATAATTATAATTTTATGTGGAATTTAAAAATGTAAAAATATACTGGGTGTTATATTTAAAAATATAAAATTCGTTCGAATTCCAGACAAACTAAAAAGCTGGCAACAACGCCAATATCGTCATTCGGTGCGTTAGATTCTCTTACACAACTGTACCAAATTTGGTTTAAATCGGCCAGTAAATTGTGATGTTATTAAGCCGTTTCCAGACTTTATACACACACTGACTTACGTAAGGTACGTAGACCCAAATATGGTTTTTATAGAATTTGTTGGCTATGATATTGTTACATTTCTAAACTTTTATGTGGGCTAACATAAAGTTAAAAGCTTCAATATAGCCAGGGATTTAAATTTTCTGTCAATGGAAACCCTAATTTAACAGTTTTTTACTTACGTAAGGTACGTAGACCCAAAAGTGGTTTTTATGAAATTTGTTCATTAAAATGAAATTTGTTGATAGGGTTACATTTCTAAACTTATATGTAGGCTAACCTAATGTTAAAAACTTATTTAACATTTTATTGCCATACAAACAATAATAATGGTAAAATCTAATAATAATTTCACTTATGTAAGGTAAGTAAACCCAGAAAATAGTAGATATATTATATTTGTTCGCTATCCTATTACATATTAATATGGTTACCTTTAACAACTACTATATTATAGGCTAACATAATGTTAAATAGTATATTTCAACCTTAGTATTGCCAAACAATAATAATAATAATAATAATAATAATAATAATAATAATAATAATAATAATAATAACAATAATAAAAATAATTCCTTCGAAATCAAATAGCCGATTTTTAAGGGTTAATAATATGGAAAGCTGTTTTGGCATTTGGCAGAACTATGCGGTACCCGATTTTGTCCAACTCCCCCCTACCTACCTAAGTCAGAGAAATAATTTTTACTTATTTTTCTTGAAACAGAAAAGGATACCTATACAGGGTGTTAATTAATGTCATGCAGATATTTCAGGAGGTGATAGTACTAGTCAAAATAAGAAAAAAAATCAAATATATGCATGGTCTAAAATGCGTTATTTTCGTTATACAGGGTGGCAAAGTTTACATTTTTTTTTCTCGTATTTTGCGTTTTCTCTTATATTCTGCGATAATTATTGTTTCAAATTTGGAACATCAACCCTTTTTTAAAATCTCTATAATAAAGTATCAAAATTATCGGTCGCAGTATACAGGGTGTTACATTTTCTTGAATCGGCTACAATTTTATCTTTCAGAACTTTTTTTTTGGCTCCCTGTATAAATTCTGGTATAAAATTTGAACTCCTTTGTTTAGCGTTCTGGTCTCTTGCACTATTCTCGTTTCTGTGACCGTTTTCGATTTATTTGCAAAAATAGCCATCGATGGAAATTAAGTGTATTCGAAATAACGCAATAATAAACGGCTAAACGGAAAATATTATCGTCAATTTCTTGAAGAGGAACTCCCAGGGCTGCTAGAAGAGGTACCAATTTTTGTCAGAAACCAAATGTGGTTCATGCACGATGCTGCACCACCGCACTTCAGCATAGCATAGATGTGAGAAACTTTCTCAATCAAATTTTTAACAACCGTTGGATAGGTCGAGGGGGACCTCAGCCATGGCCCCCTAGATCCCAGACCTAAATAGCCTGGATTTCTTTTTCTGGGGACACCTGAAAGCATTAGTGTATCAGACCCCAGTCCAGACAAAAGAGGATTTAAGAAACAGAATATTGAATGGTTTTATTACACGGCTTTTTACTCTGCGTTATTTCGCCTACACTTAATTCTATCGATGGCTATTTTTGCAAATAAATCGAAAACGGTCACAGATACGAGAATAGTGCAAGATACCAGAACGCTAAACAAAGGAACAGAGACTTCCAATTTCATACCGGAATTCATACAGGGAGCCAAAAAAATAGTTCTGAAAGATAAAAATGTAGCCGATGCAAGAAAATGTGACACCCTGTATACTGCGACCGACAATTTTGATACTTTATTGTGAAGACTTTAAAAAAGGGTTGACGTTCCAAATTTGAAACAATTATCGCAGAGTATAAGAGAGAAAACGCAAAATACGAGAAAAAAAATTGAAACTTTGCTACCCTGTATAACGAAAGTAACGCCATGCATATATTTGCATTTTTTTCTTATTTTGACGAGTACTATAACCCCCTGAAATATCTGCATGACATTAATTAACACCCTGTATAATGCAAAATGCAAAAATTATACATTAGAAACCTAACCTTTACGAACAAACACTTTAAGAACAAAAATTTCACTAACTAACTTTTCGGCAAAAACGGCGTTCAGATGAAATGAAACTTATTACTTATCGATGCAATCAACTAACGAGCAAGGCACACATTAATAATTATGATCCCTAATGAAAAATAATTAAAAAATATTTTAACCTGTAAACTTTTAGCAAATGAATAATAATTTTGTTGTAGGTACTTACCGGCCACACAAAAGTAATTAAAATTCAATGAAAGTAAAAATAAAAGGCACCATAACCACAAAATATTTTGAAAACGTAATTAAATGTAACAAAAAGCACAAAAACGCAATTCATAACTCGGTGTTTGGGCTCATTACGGTCCGCTACTAATCTGGGGATATTATTATTTCTAGTGATGGGATAACTCGAGTGAAAAATAACCTATTATTCGGTTTTTTCAATCACTTGAATTATTTGATTATCTTCGGAAATAATTCGAGTGACGAAATGAGTGACGAACATATGGTTTTTATTTTCCAACGCGTCTCCAAAGTTGCTGCCCGCCTGTCAATCATTCACTGCGGCCAGAGCCATCTCCTAGCGAGCGGCTACACCGAGTGGTTTCGGTTATTATTGGCGAGATAATTCAAATTAAATACTGCATTACGGGTTACCTGTGTAAGATAAATATGATTTATTATTTAGATTTAAATACTGCATTACGGGTTGCCTGCGTAGGATAATAGGATTTATTATTTTATTTAGACTTAAATCGTCGGCGTCTACTGAAAACATGTTTAGTGGTGAGTATTCAGTATTCATAAATATCATGAGTTAAGCAATATCGTGACATCTCAAGGTCAAGTAGTCAAGTTGTTAAATTAAATTGTAAGATCTGGGAACCATGCCAAAAAATCCACAAATATCTCCGCCACATTTAATAATCCGCAAAAAATCAATCGATTAACAACACCGAGTCAGTTATTTCCAATACAAATGCTGTATATCAACATGAACGATGAACCGCCAATATTAATAATTAATATTAGAATTTGAGTGAAAAAAAATCGATTATCATTCGGTTTTTTAAATCACTCGAATCTCGGTAGTCGATTATTAAAATAAGTCGATTTTTCCCAACACTAATTATTTCCCAATATCAGCTGATCGATGACAAATTTCTGCTGTCATCAAATCTGTTTTAAAACGAGAGAATTCGTGCCGTTTTCCATATTGTTTGTTGCCCTTATTGTCACTGTGGGTCGGTACCAATAATCTGGTACCTGTAGATAAAACAATAACAAATGAACCATTTGACAAAATCGTATTCCATTCTAAAGTAAATCAAAATCCGAATTGCGCCCCTCCACATTGTTCGCCGAACGTACTCTCTTACAAGTATTATCATGATGTGGGAAATGTCTGTCTGCAGTATGGCAACGCAGCAGTAAGAGATTCGCCCCCAAAGATATGACCGCCACAACATTGGTCTGAGGCCATGATAACGTTGTTTCATTTATTTCCGTTTAGGGATGTCCACAGAAAATCCATAACTAAAACCAAAGGTAAAAGGTATAATCAAGATCGAGAGGCAACGACAAAATAGTGAAGATAAGATTTGTCGATAATGATCTTTTGTATGAAGGTATGGTTGGATATCTGGCACATTTTAAAAATATTTTTAATTACACAGGGTGCGCCCAAAAAGTAGGGTGTCATAAAGTTACATTTTTTTAAATGGAACACCCTATAAGTATTTAAATACATTTATTAATTCTACGTGTTATTTCATACATTTTTATTAATGGTTTAATATACGAAAAAGTTATAGTTTTTAAGATAATTCGACTTATAATGAAAAGTTTGCATTTGCAAGCATCTCGTTGTTGTGAAAATGCTACTTAAATTTTGACACTAAGTGATTCATAATTTTTATACTTACTAAGTAAAGTCAAAAATACATATTCGCTATGAAATATTTGACGTCTCATTTACAGGGTGTTTACTTTCTAGGACCAAAGTCAGAAAACTTCTAATTGAAAAATATCACTTTTATTAATAATGGAACACCCTACTATATTTTTCTGTCATCTTAAGAAGAAGGTCCTATCCCTATCTCTAATAGTTTTTAAAAAAAATTTATATTTCGAGATTTAATGTCCTCGTTATAGCATTTTTTGTTAATGGATCAAACATTTCCAATAAATTTTGAAAACTTCAAGGACTGGGTGTTCGCCGCTCGGGATATCTCATCCTGTATAGTTGTTCAGCAAAAAGACACTTTTTATCCGCCTCGCAAAAAACATAAATCATATCGAATAATTAATTTTTTGAAAAATTAATTTTGAGTTCCAACTTATAAAATTACTGGACAGTAATGATCTGATTTTTAATGTATCATCCACTGCCATTATTTTGGGCGTACCCTGTATAATTTAAAATATTTTTAAAACTTGCCAGATATCCAACCATACATTCATACAAAATCTCATTATCGACAAATCTTATCTTCAAGGCCTAAAGTTATTCTGCGCAATCGTTGACTCATCCGGTATGTATTTTTCAGGAATAAATTTTTTTAAATCTAATCTTAATATCAGAAATTATAGTAAAATAAAATTACTTTATGGTACTAGTACAATAAAGTACCATTGTATGTCCGCTGAACTGTATAATAAACTGTCCAGTACTAAGCAATCGAACATAAAAGTAATTATCCCTTTTTGCTGTTGTTGAATATATCAATTATTATTATCCTAATAAAAAGGGCAGGAAAAATATTAACTTTAACTTTACTTATTTCAGTTAGGAATAAGCTGCACCAATCTTTTCAGAAACAGTTTTCGTAAAAACAACATTCCCCATTTCCAAGATAAACAGCAATACATAATTTCTTGCCAGTGTTTCTCCAAAATTTACTTTACAAGATGTAACAACTTGAGCTGGCCTCCCTTACAGTTCCTGCTGACCAAGGGCTGTTTGGACAGGCCGGGAGTTGAATACATGATTAGACCGTATTTGCTTCCGTCGCTCGACAGCTCCATTTAAAAATAACAATGGCAGGAACGTAGTTCGTTTGCATAATAACGAACTTCCAAATTAAATTTGCGTAAGGAATACGTTTGGTTTGGTGGTTGTGGTTAAAAAGGTTTAAAGTTTCGGTTCGATCAGCGCCGCAGCGCGAGCGGCAAAACAATAAAAAGCACGTGAAAATCGCGGCCCGATTTGGGGATCGGGCCAACCCAAAAAAATCCTTAGGAGCCATCAAGAGAGGGAGTTATATTTATTGTGGTTTATTATATCCCTTTTTCGCTATCTTATATATTATATACGAAACGAACCCCCACCAACGTCTTGTGGATTATAGGATCTAACGGATACAATTCGTTTTTGGGGACGCTGTTCTGCTTTCTTAATTGTAGACAAAGCGTTTTACTGAAAACAGAATGCGTCGCATTGAGAAGATACAATTTATTTCTTAACAAAATTGCGGTATTAAAAGTAGTTCATTATTCAACAAGACTGTGTTGCTAATGAAACTAATTACAACCAATAAAAATACACTGTTCTAGCAAATCTGGAATTGATATAACACTAAAGCGTGTTTGATTCACTAGCAGTTTATTTAATATGGGTTAATACAAAATTAGCTATCAGTACAAACTGTGTCTTGGTAAACCTGTTGTATTAGATAATCTTCCTCAGTGTAGGGCCGTGACAAGATGGCCCAACTGTATGAACCGCCGCTGTTAGAAAGCAATTTAAGTCATACTGGTTCCTCATTAAAGAAGATTGCGCAATCTTTTTAAAAAGTGATACATGCTCTCCCTCTTGTAGAAAAAATAATTTCTAAGCTGGACAAATTCGAATTTTTCTCAACAACTCAAAACTAATCCCGGTAATCCCGTTTTCCAGAAAAGAAATGCCCCATCATCCTTTACTGCCCGTTTCCAAATGTCGACTCTGCAATTCTTCCTGCAGGATGTGTAAGTGATATAGCCGAATGGGGTGGAGAACACGGATGATATCTCGACTCTTTTCGGCCGATGCAAATCTGGATCTCGCTGGCTCTCCTCTGGATAGTATATTTTATACGCCTAGCTATACGAGGACCGTGCAAAAACATATGATATATATAAAGTCGATTCACTCAGTAAACCTGCAAGATGGCCGGCATGTCATATGACAAAAGTCATTGAAAATGCAAAAATTTATTATATTTAGCTGGAATATGACTTTTGTCATAAATGGCATGTCGGCCATCTTGCAGGTTTACTGAGTGAATCGACTCTACTAAGCAGCTTTACATTTTCAGGCAGTGCATTACACAATGAAATGTTAATAGAATTATCCTTGGCCTTCTTGTGGCAAAATTGTTTAGGTTTGATTAAGTCAGAACCTCTAGTTGAGTAGTTATGAAAATTTGAATTTAAGGAAAAACTATTCGTGTTTTTATGAATTTTGAGCAGTTGATAAACAGAGAAGGTAGAGGCATATTCCAAACCTCTTAAAAAGGGGCTGACAGTGGTCAAAGTTACCAGGATCGGCAATCACACGAACAGCTTTCTTCTGCTGTCTAAAAGCTTTAATGGCCGATGAAGAATTACCCACAATACGACACCATAACTCAAATGAGAATGAAAAAGTGCGAAATAAACAGTTAAGAGCAGTAACCCCTTTTACCACAATGAAAATTGCCGAACGTTTTGCTGGTCAAACGAAAAGAAAAAATAAAAATTGGTATTTAGAAAATACCTGTCGAAAATATTCCCAATATTTTGGGAATATTTTCGATCGTCATTTACTTTTCTGGATGGGGTATTTAAAGTAGAATTTATTTTCTTAATGCCAATTTTTCTTTTTTCTTTTCGTTTGACCAGAAAAACGTTCGGCAATTTTCATTGTGGTAAAAGGGGTTACTTCCTCTTAAAAGGTTGGATGGGATTAACTGAATTTTTTAATCCCCTCAGGACAAAGGTAGAGGATGCTAGTTTTTTTGTAAGACTATTAACATATGCAGACCAGTTTAATCGATCTTTTAGTGTAATTCCCAGTAATATTGCCGATTTACCACACGTAACAGTGTTATTGGTAGAAAAAATAAAATACGCTGTGTTTTTTCGAGATTAAGCTGTAGGTCATTATTTGTAAATCACTCCTTGGCTGTAGATTCTAAAGATACCATGCTCCGACGTATGCTCAGAATGTCGTCATCGGAGGTAATGAATGAAGTGTCGTCTGCAAAACAAATACATTTATTTGGGGCTAAGTAATGGCACAGGTCATTAATACCGTGCGAGCAAAAATTATTTGCATCAAAGAGGGCTTCAATTAAAAAATGTAGAGCTTGGTTTAGATCACAATGATATGGGGACGATATATCTAACCAAATCTAGGTTAAAATTTTGTCAAATTCATATTATGACATGATATGCCAAACTAATGAGTAATAAAATAAGTAGACAAATACAAATTTATTTTTGTTGTTTAGAAAATTAAGAATTCTGCGTCTTTCAAAATCTGCGGCTTGTATTTCTTGGAATACTTGCACTTTATAAGGAAATAAATTTAGCTGCTTCTTAAGAATAGTCCTGCATGTTCCATAAGATCTTCCCACTTCTTGGGACAGGCGTCTTATACAATTTGTTGGCGTATTTTTCATTATTTCCCGAACGTTTGCAACAAGTTCTTCTGTTCATACAGATGGTCTTCCTGCTCCTTTTTTGTGTTGTATATAACCTGTTTCCCTAAACATAGCCACGGTTCTTTTCAGGCAATTATAAAAATCCCCAGCAATAAAAGCAAGGTTAGGAAAATGTTCGTGAAAATCGTCCATGCACAAACCCGGATTGTACTGCCACTCACTATTTACTCTAACCCCGTTTCGAAAATACGCTTCAACCATGAATGTTTTGTGCTGTTCCGTAAAGCCCATTGTGTGAATTGTTCAAGAAATTGGAAAAATTGATGAATCAAATTACTTTTAACGACTGTCAAAGATGACGGAATAACTGATTGATTGTTAATTCAGGTAGTTACTGATACCCAACAGGTATTAGGCTCTACGGCTAAGCATTCGTCCTTTGATGCAAGGCCTTCTTTGATGCGAATAAATTTTGCTCGCACGGTAACGGTATATAATAGGGTTAGAGGCCCCAACGCTTGTTTGTATCAAAGAACTGTCCCCCTGAATGAGGGACTTTTAAATTAAAAGTTGGCATTTATATTTCCCATAATGACAAGGGCGGCCCTGACAAACTAACATTATAACTACTATACAACGGATTCTTTCCAGAGAAGGTTGTGGCACGTCCCTATTGACAAGTCCTGGTAACTTCAGCAGTATTTAAGAAGACTGTTGGCTAGAACGGGGTGAAGAATAGTGCGAATTTGCATGGACCGCCGCCTATCTTCTGATATATGGCGCGGCCTTATCTGCTCTGTCCACCCCGGTCGACGCGGTGCGGCTAAAGTTTAATTTATGCCTCGGCCACTCTGCATTGTCACGTCTTACGGATGACCAAGCTGCCTAGGAGTTTCTCAAGTGTTAGCTAGTTAAATGCTAAATGCCGCATTTAGTTATCTGCACTGGGAAACCTTGGAGAAATTGTATTTGCATATAATTTTTACTTCTAATCAATTTTTTTATGAAAGCTCTTACCAATATAGGTCTGGACGCGGCTAAATTATCACTTATAATCTCCCTAGCAGCAGAATTATTACCAATAATTCTTTTTAAGGTCACGAATGGTTTTCTATCAACAAAGACATGAGTGAAACCGAGAAAAAAATGATCGGGAATTAATTCTGCTGCGTTGGAGATTCGGTAAGAAAATTTCAAAAATTGGAGTTTCTTTTAATGTTCCTGAAATTTTAGTAATGAACCTCAGTTACTAACAAGTAAAATCAACTTCTATTGTAAAAATACAGTGCGTCATATTAAACTAAACTCATCGGAAATATGTTTTTTAAAGTTATATTTGAATTTAAAACTATAAAGATATTGGATTTCAGATAACAAATTTGTTATTTTTTAATAATGAGTTACTAACTGCTCAATTTCTTTAGCAATCGAACATGCTGATTCATTACCAAAACGAATAATTTTTTACACAATATTATTGTAACAATAAATATCACGGCTACGACTAAAAAAACTGATTGTTACTTGCTGGTTTGTCTCACCTGTCTCTTCGAAATGACTTGACATTTGAATTAAAATTAAGTCGTAGTAGTATACCTAGGAAAAATTATCACTTATTAATTTCATTAGGTTAATAGGCTATAATAGACTATCGCGATAGTCTCCAGTTGCTATAAGCAACGTAAATAAAAAGGAGCCTTCTAATTGGTTGAAAATAAATTTATGAAATTTTCACTTATAATATCACAAGAGCTTAAATTATTTCCGGAAATTTTTTGAGGGCACGAATATTTTGAAAATTATCAAGAGTCGCGAAGCAACGAGGGATAATTTTCTTAAAATATTCGTGCCCGAAAGAAAATTTCCAGGAATACCTAATTTAAGCTCGCGTGGGATTCGGTAAGAAAATTTCACACCACTTCACACCATAATTTGGAAAAAAAATTATTAATCAAACTTGACATTTTAAACTAATTTCACTGCTTGTCAAATCCGACGTTTGTTAAAATATAAATTGTTAATGCATAATAATTAAATAAATTTGTGTTTTCTATTTAATGAAACGTTATAGCGAATAATAAATAATAATGTTACATAATTCAGATATTTAGCATTATTCACAGGTATATGTACATTATTTAATGGTTGTAGATCATATGTTTACCTTTTCAACTGTCAAAAAATTTCCACTTAAATATCGTGGCGCCTCGAAAAAATTTCTGGAAATTCTTTTAGTTGCCATGGTAACTAGTCATAATTAAGGTATCTTATTGGTTAAAAAGTACAGGTGTGAAATTTTCATGAAAATTATTTAGCTTCAAAATTTACGCCTGTAAAAGGTTAATCTGGCTAACCTGGTACTATGGCAAGTATAGTTTAGGCAAAGGTATACGTCATCAAGGATGTACAGTAGAGAACCAACGGCACTACACCGAGAAAAAACCTTCTATTCCTTATAAGAATTTACATACACATTTACACCTTTTATCTACAACCATTTAATAATAGCTTCATAATACTTCTGATAATAAGAGCATTATGCTATCCATAATACAACAAGTGTAATTATTATATTTCCCATATGAACTCAACTTTTTTTCAGGCACTGTATAAATGGATGGTTTTAGATAAAGTATAGTATTTGACTCGCGTCTAATGAACCATAATACACTCGGATGATTTACAACACTCGCATTTGGCTCGTGCCGTAAACTTCATCCTCGTTTTATTATGGCCTACATTATACGCTCGTTAAATAATATAGTATTATACAACTGTTTAATACTATATTATGAGACAGCAACGCGCTTTCCTACTGTAAGACAACGAAAATTGCTAGACCGTTGTGTAGTGATAATATCACGGTAATTTACCCAATGGAAAATGGGAGTTATTGCTACCAGAAAGCAATTATTGCTCCTAATACTCACAGTAATTATCAAGTTATATCGGGGGTGTAATTTGGTTTTATATACTGTACTAGTTCCGACTGGTAGTTGTAATGAAACTTGACATTATTTATAATAATATTTGTTTGCTACGGCTAATAAAGCGTATACTTACCATTAAAAGTCACCAAAAATCAGTACAGTAGTGATATTGTTCTTATTGTTTAACATTGCATATGATTATCTATTATGCAACATGGTTTACTGAGATAGTTAAATTCGCCCATAGATTATAAAGTCCAATACTAATGATGGGTTGCGTGCGAAATAAGAATCTTCTATTGCTTTAAGATCTGTCATTCAAATTTAAAAAAAATTTAAATACAAAGTTAAAGTAAATTAATTGAAACAGATTTTGGTACGATCAATAAAGTTCAAATTCAGACAGGACAGCTACAAAAGACTCCGAACAACAAATACATTAAAAGTAATAATACGGCGCGCGGCGATTGCCGATCGCTACGAACCCCCACCAACTTCTTGTGAATTATAGGTTCTAACGGACACAATTTGGTTTTGGGGACGCTGTTCTGCTTTCTTAATTGTAGAGAAAGCGCTTTACTGGGAACAAAATGCGTCGCTTTGAGAAGATACAATTTATACCTTTACAAAATTGCTGTATTAAAAGTAGTTCATTATTCAACAAGACTGTGCTGTTAATGGAACTGATTACTATCAATAGAAACAGTGTTCTAGCAAATATGGAATTGATATAACACTAAGGTGGGTTTGATACACTAGCGGTTTATTTAATATGGGTTAATAACAAATAAGCTATCAATAAAACTATGTCTTAGCAAACCTATTGTACTAGATCATTTTCTCAAGTGTACAAACATAAAAAATTAAATTATTAACTGCTTTAAAAGCTCGAATCGGCCTCGTGTGCCTCAAAAACGGTATGGTGTCGTGCGCCAGTATTCGAACTGCACCTACATAATAAAGTTACCTTATGAAGGATATCGGGGCATATAGAGCCGAAGGGTATCGAGACTTGCTTGCTCAGAGAAGGGACGATAGACATTTACAAGACCTGAGCTATATGCTGCAGCCATGCAAGGGTGCTTTTTTGGTAGAGGAGCAGTAGACGACTAGAGAAAGCACTAGCTGAACTTACCAGGCCTATATAATTGTATGTTAGATCATCTTGGAAGAAGTTATAACAGACTTTTATAAACTTTTCTGTATATTATAGGACCAGCCGCTAACTCGTCCTGGTAAATAATTTCAGACTCACCCTTATACCTCTGATTTGATAAAGTTTGATGCAATAAAGAATTCAAAACAGCTACCCATACCTCATATCCAATAAATGCAAATTATTGATTCCTAAATTGGTAAATGAAGAACTATCGAAATTGGATGAGTAGTTTAAAACGTGTTAAGCACAATTCCATGTACATTTTTCTCGCAAATTAAAACCTCCCGAAAATCTCCAGATTTATTTAAATTATCTCCCCAATTTCCAACGGGACGGCCAACAAGGACAATCAAGCAGGACGTTAGGAGGAGAACGCCAAAGAGGCGTTCGCTGCTCGAGAGTCACACATTAGGTTATCCAATATTCCGGTGCGGTGGCAAGCGCCAGGCATGTAAATGAAGTTAGCTGGAAAGGGACGGGGAAGGAAGAGGTGGAGGGTGTGGATACTTGAAAATGTACAGGGAAAAGCAAAAAGTACTTGGTCATTCGGTGTTTACCGGGTGTACCAATAGTAAAATAAGGTAAATAAATATCTTGGAAAGAAGAAATGGTAATCGTGATGGGAGAGTGACATAAGGCGTAGTAGTTATAGATGGTATATTCTGCGCCAGATTGTGCCAATCTCTTCTGTGCCCAGGTTCAAAGCTGTTATTAGTCATTCAAAGCTGTTCGCTAGTTGTTCAAAGCCGTTCAATAGTCGTTCAAAGCTATTCAAAGCTGTTGAATAGCTGTTCATAGCTATTCAAAGCTGTTCATTAGTCGTTCATTAGTCCTTCAAAGCCGTTCATTAATCGTTTATAGCCGTTCTAGAACTCCGTCTATGTTCCGTTGTAGTAAGTAGTAAGTTACCTAAACGATTACTCCATACTTTAACAAAGCAATAATTATTTAGTTCCTAAAAAGTGAATTTTAGTTATAAAAAGAGGGTTTATTTTTTGTAATAACTAGATAACTTAGCAGGAATTAAAAAAGCATCTATTAAAAATATTGTATTTCATACATATTTTAATGGTTAAACGGAATTTTGTTACCGGAAAAAAACATTCTACAGGCGGAAAAAAACATTCTACAGGCGCAAAAATATGTTGTCAAAAAACCGACCTCGTGCGTATCTTATCGAAATATTTGAGGGATTTAAGGATTTATTTTTCTGCTTAGCCATATACAGCGTGACCAGTAAAGTCCGTATCATATGGGATTTTTTTTTATTAATAGCTTTATTCGAAATTTGACTTTGGCATCAAGTTCTGCTTCGATCGAGATGAAAATTAAGCAAAAAAAATAGTAGTAACATGATTCGCATTATCTGTCAAATTTTAATTTTTTCCAAAAAATAATTCAAAAGTGGGGTTATTTCTCAAAATATCGAAAAAAACTTTGTAAAAAAAAGTTTTTTTAAATGCAGTTTCTAGCTCATATGCAAAAATTCAGCTGCATAAGACAATCTTGATTTTGTTACCCACCACTAAAATTTATTTTTCACTTAATGAACACTTTACTGATGACACTGTGTTCTTTTTTGTTTTAATATTAAGGTGTATTACTTTCAGACACAAACTACGTTTTCAAAAATACTTATTATATCAAGTTATCTTATACAGGGTCAAAAGCAAATAAACTTTGCATCACATGCGACCAAATTTTAATAGCCCAATTTTGATTTAATATGGCGCTACTTTAAAGAAAATGTATCTGAAATAAAGCATGGTCAAAACTAAGAAGTTTTATGTAAGTTGCGTTGAGTCTTATTTTGGCAAAAGTGGTACAATTTACAAAATATGGGTAAAAAATCAAAATTGTCTTATGCAGCTAAAGTTTTACATGTGAGCTAGACACTGTATTTAAAAAAGCTTTTTCTATAATAACTTTTTTGATACTTTCAGAAATAACCCCCCTTTTGAATTATTTTTTGGGAAAAATTAAAATTTGACAGATAAGTAATGCGAATCACGTGACTACTATTTTTTGCCTAATTTCATCTCGAACGAAACAGAACTTGATCCCAAAGTCAAATTTCGAATAAAGTTATTAATAAAAAAAAATCCCATATGATGCGGACTTTACTGGTCACACTGTATAATAAAAAAAAAACTTGTATTGAATGATTTTTCACAGTGTAGGCCTTAAAAACACCTTTCAAGAATATTGTACTATGTCGTGTTTACGTTTGGGCATTGGTCTTGTCCATGCTAAATTAAAGATTTTTTGAATCGACCTATATTATGTAAATTCAAACCTTTTCAACTTTTACATCGTACTTTTATCTCTCTCCCACCCACACGACTAGGTTCATTCTATTGATTTAAGACGCCTCTCTGCCGTCCGCGGTCCAGCGCGCGTAATTAGCCTTATCTCACAGCGAGGGCTCCTCTAATTTCCACCCTAGTTTGCCAATTTATGGGAATGGGGTGAGATATGATATGATAGAACGCCAGAGAGGCGAGTAATAAGATAACGCGTGGTCTAAATACTGAGAGAGGTTGTAGCTTCGATATTTATTTTATAGATAAAACTAAGTTTAAACTTGATTTCAGTTAAAAGATAAAATAAAGTCTAACATTGCCTTCTCCGGTGGTGGCTAACCTGTACATGGAAAGGTTTTAATCACACGCTATTAACACCGCCAAGATTAAACCTAAACTTTGGCTTAGATGTTGATGATACCTTTATTATCTGGACAGACAACAACGAAGAGCTGATACATTCTTTGGAACATATTAATAGTATAAGACAATCCATTAAATTTACAATGGAAACAGAAAAACATTCCACTCTACCTTTGCTCGATGTTCTCGCCAAACGAAGGGCTGAAAACATAAAAACTTCAATGTACAGGAAATCCACTCAAGCAGGGCAATACCTTAATCACGGATCAAATCATTCAAACTCCATAAAACAGGGCATAATTCAAACTTTTTATCACAGAGCATCTAACGTTTGCAACAATCCGGAAGACCTTAATATAGAAATTTCAAACATCAAAAAAGATTTAAAATAGAATGGTTACCCTGAAACCTTTGTAACTAATACCATCTCAAAACTTAAAAATCGCGAAGTTAAAACTAAATACAGAAACGAAAGCAAGCATTTCTTACAATGTTAATGGGATTTGTGAAAACTTGTGCAATTAACGTTGCACACGTTTCATTATAGTGTTCATCGCACTAGTATCATTAATGATCTATTAACTGTTCTCTCTCCCGGCCATATTATCTTAATATCAACAAATAAAATAATAAATGCCGAAACCCAAAACAAAACAATATTAATACTCAGCAGATGATGTCATCGATCCTGTGCTGCTCGGATGTTTGTTTAGACTTTACCGCCGTGTTATTTATGTGCATGTCGCGTTCATTTTTCATGAAATAGACCCGTATATACGCACCCAGTAGTATTTTCAATACTAAAAACAGACGCCGAAAGTCAGTGACCGAAAAGGGAAATTTTATTTTTCCCAAGAACATAGTTTATTATGATGGGTTTTACGAAAGTCAATACCATTTGTTTTCCGTTACTCTTTTTTAATGCGAGGTCATTTTTTTCCCATACGCCCACCACCTTAAATCCTGACACATCCTGTGGTTAGTCTATCTGGAATCAGGATCAGGATTGCCAAAACAGCGTTATCTGGCTCATTTGCTTGTCTTGTTTTATGGCAACTACCTTTTCAATGAGGTCCTATTGTTAGACGCTGGTTATGGGTTATTAAAAACTAAAAATTAATTTTAATTCTGTGACCCATTCGCCTTCATTTTGGTATCAATATTTCGTTACTTCATTTTATTCAAAAATCGGCCAAATACCCATATTGGAGTACTATCGTTAAAAGTCTGTTCAATGACCGCTGACCATTACGTCATTATATGTTCCATATTTGCGGTACGTCGTAAATTAATTCAGTCAGTTTGACTTACCGGTGGTAAAGGTTATGATTTTTCTTATGCTTGATCTACGTAAAGACGGATGCATGTGAACAAGTAAAATACAAGCGCGTTTTTCCAAATTTTAAATTATTATTTTTTTACTGTTATTGAGGTCAGAAATAAGTAGTTTATTTAGGTTTCAAATTATAAACAACTCCTTTTCTATTTTTTCACAGGTTAGGTTATTTTTAATGTTTACACAACCAGGGTAAACTTCTGACATTGGATGAGTTCTCTCGGTTTTGTTCAGCAGGTGTTGTTTATAATTTGAAACCTTTACCAAGAAAATTTGTTAAGAAATTTTGAAATATCTTTTTAGTATGTCTCTTGTCTCCTGGACATAATTTGACGAAACCTAAGCCCTGATGATGGCCTCATAATGGGCCGAAAGCGCTAGATAATTGTAATTAAATTACGCTTAATACAAAAAAGAATGTTTCATTATTTGCTAATTTATAAATTTTAAAATTAACTAATATTTTTTTTGAACAAATTAATTGATTCAGCCGATACTAGGTGGAAATCCATAATATGTACTATAATATTTTTTTATTTTTTTTTGTCTAATGCATCTCTAGTAGGTACATCGGTCTATAAATTTTGTTTCAAATATTTTCATCTTATTTATAAAATCATAAAGAAGAAAATATAATAAAAAGTGACAACAAAACAAAATACAGTTTCTTAATAATTAAATAAATCATCTCCGCAAGGATCATCATCATCAGATTCGTCCAAGTTAATAATAAGGGGAAGAGTATCTGAAGTATCGATTAATCTTTCCCGTTCCCACACATTATTTATAATTTTATTAGTGTGTGTTACATAATTTTTCCATTTTTCCAATGTTATATTTTCTATAGCTTTATTCCACAAACCTAAAACTATGTTATTTGTTACAGAATACATGGAACTTATTTTTGAATGATTGAATCATAATAGCGCTTACATTCCGACCAAACCATTTCAATAGGATTGAAGTGGCAATGATATGGAGAAAATCTTAAAACTCGATGTCCATATTTCGATGCTAGTTCGTCCAACCTATTAAAATAAAATTAAACCAATTAAAAAATAAAATAAATAGCGCTTTCCAAATTACCTGTAAAGTTTGGGTGTGATGTGCTACTTCACCATTATCCAAATCTGATCCTTCAATGCAAGTGGTGAAACCGGAATTTGTCTTTGTTCTAACCATGCAATAAGTAACCTTTTTGACCAACTTGTATTTGGAATTTTTTCAATTAGCCCAGAATAAAAAAATTCAATGAAAATTTTAAATACTGCTACTAAAACTGCAATGTATTTTTCTTCTATAACTCGGAATTTATTCGATTTTGCGTAAGCAATCCTGCGTGTCCGTCCCATCATCCGTTACGCAGTAAATGTAGGGAAAAACTGCGAACGAAGTTGTCTGGAAGAATTTATCTTGGACAGTCCTTTATGCGCCCATAAATATCGGCGAGGGAAAATAATCAGTTTGTTAACTTTAAGCTTGTAGATTGGATAACAGCGTGTAAATTTGACTGGAAAAAACTAGGAGCCCGATCCATTTCCTTATTATTATTATTATTATTATTATTATTATTATTATTATTATTATTATTATTATTATTATTATTATTATTATTAATTATTTAATTGACTTGAGGGTGTCGACCAAAAACCTCTTGTAGATATATCAGATTGTTTACATTTTAAAGCAATCCAACATTCCAGGGTTCACAATTTGTCAGTTAATTTTACACTTATACCAATTTTTTATATTGGAAATGTAAGTTTAGGTACAATAAATAAATTAACATAAAATGTTTCACATACGTAATAGGTTACAAGCCAATCTTAACAAAATATCACTGGGCAGCCTGCAGATAACTGCAACACATTTGTGCCCGAGGTAATACCTAACAATCTATCAGTTACGAACAGATCTTAGTTTAGCCTCTTGAAATGATAATTTTAACATTTTTGTTTTACTGAGTAGATTAGGAGGATAACATGATGGCACAAAGATAATGGTTTGAGCTAACTCGATAAGTAGATACTTGGCCATCGGCCATATTTTACAGAGAAATTTAATGTCAACCCGATAATGTTTCTTTTGTTTCAGAGAATGCTGTAAGAATCACCTGATCGTTTATGGATGTTTTAGTACGTAGGTATCTCGTTGCATCCTATAGTGCTTGTTTTGTGATATATTATATGAATTGAGACAATTCCTGATGAGTGAGACCTGTGAGACGTAACCTAAGGACATTAGTTTATTCTAAACAGTTATTTTTTGTTATGGTTGTCAATGCAGTTTTTATTTATAAATAAACGTAGAAAAAATTATTTACGATAAAGTGCTTCCATCTTTATTTTCCAAATCTTGGTTAATATAAAAACGTGCCTTTATTCCATAAAATAAATACTTTTGTGCGTCTTTTTATTGATTTAATTTGCGATTTAATAATATTTATATTGAATCATAAATTAAATCGTTTAAAAGTTAATAATAAAATTGAAAAGGTCTAAAACCGCTGTTCAAATTTCCCGCCATTGCTCCCCTGATGGCCAGCAGGCACTCTTAAACCGCTCTCTCTCACTTTCTCTTCTTTCTCTCTCCACTGTGTTGCGATTTTTAACAAGGAGGAGTTAGCATTTCTAACTCTATAAATTTTCTTTGCTGCACAGATCTAAAGGTATCTACGCTCCAAATTCGTTGATGCGTCACTACTTCACATAATACTAATGCATTTAATTATAAGCAGTTTTTTAAAATGATCAAACAAAATTTAGAAATATTTAAAATCAATTTTTTTCGAAGGTTATGTTAGACATAAAACATTAAATTTCAATTACCCGCTCCTCTGTAATCCTAGAGGCACATACGCACGCGTGTCCAGCTGTCTTGAGTTGTGCCCCTTTGGCCCCTTCGAACCCGTCGGCACAGGCCGGGTCACGACTAATGAAAATTCGATTAAAGGGCCCCTCGAATTATTCTAATCCTTCTTACATGCGAGATTGGTTATTATACGGACGGAACGAGAGTTGCCTATAGTTTAGGCATTTGGGGTATGCGAGCATTTTGTTATGATAAAATGAGGTATTTCTTAGTGTAATAAGATTGGTGGTTGTCTAATCAGAACAGCGTATGTCACTTTTCAATAAATTTTAAGTTCATGGTGGTCAACGCGTAGCAAGGAATCTTAAAGTTTCTGCAAGTCGCTCATGTGGTGTAATAGCTTGTCTGAACTGCGTGTCTTGTTTAATGATAAGAGTGGTTACTAGCTTTAAAAGGGTACAATAGATTTTGTAATCCATTCGTAAATAAATAAACCAATCTCTATTCTCCTGGTTCCAGTTTCAGCTTTTATAATAGGTTAATTAAATTAAATTAAAACTGTTTTTTTATCAAAAGCTATTCCTTCGCCCATGGTGTCCTATTCTTTGTTGTTTTTATGGATTATACAGCAGCCACCGTCTAAAAATATGGTGTCATATAAAATATTTAAGAAAAACGGTAACATTGATGTTTCAAAAAGCGCTGTCTAGCAATCACCGTAGAAACCAAAGCCATATACAGGGTTGGGCAAATGTTCAGATATTCCAAATCTTCAATAAATTTAAAATATTTTTCGTATAGCATACCATATGACTAAATTCAACTGTTTCGGAAATACGGGCAAATGAATGTAGAACATTTTATTTAAACAAAATTATTGGTAATAATTTTTAAATAAGCAATAATATAAAACAAAAGTTATTTAATTAAATGTACAAAATGTCGTCCTTCAGCCACCTGACAGTGTCCAATCCTCTCGAGAAGAAAGCACGTTTTGCAAATGTTCACGAGAAATAACATGCACAGCATCTACAATACTGTTTTTAAGATCCTCCAAAGACTTAGGTTGTGTACGATACACGACAGTATTTAAATGACCCCAGAGGTAGAAATCTGGAGGTGTTAGATCTGGAAATCTAGGAGGCCATTCAATCGACCCTCTCCTACCTATCCACCTTCCAGGAAAAGTTTGAGCCAAATAGTTTCTAACATGTATACCAAAATGAGCTGGTGCCCCATCTTGCTGAAACCAGATGTCACTCGCTAGTATTTGATCGTTATCCTGATTATAATATAAAGTAATCAAATTTGGTATAATTCTATTCCGAAACAGATCTAAGTAGTAATTAGGTGTTAAGTTTCCATCAAGGAAGAAAGGCCCAATAATATGGTTTCCAATTATACCTGCCCACACATTTAATTTTTGGGAATATTGCGTACGGTGCTCCATCATCCAATGGGGACTATGGTCCGACCAGTATCGACAGTTGTGCCTATTGACGAAACCATTAAGACATAATGTAGCCTCGTCAGAACATAAAATGCGACTTACAAAGTTAGGTTGTAGGTCTATGTAGTCCATTATTTCTTGACAAAATTGCATGTGCCTATCAGGATCGTCCTTTAATAGCTCTTGAAGCAAGCTTACTTGATAAGGAAACATTTTTTTTTTGAGGATTCTTCTAATAGATAAATAAAAATCTCGCACAACTCACTTAAACTAATATCAATACAAAATATGTTTGAGTGACACTTAGGAGTCATGGACACTAAGACTTTTATTTGAAAAGTCATAATAAAAGAAATAATATGTTGCTTGATTTTTAAACAAAATGTATTATGTGCTTTCCAGATTCATTTGCCCATATTTGAATTATTGATATAATATAACACTATAGCGGGTTTGATACACTAACAATTTATTTAATAATATATCATTACAACCTATATGTTAGGCAAACCTGTTTCATTAGATCATTTTCCTCAGTGCAGTACTCTGAAGATGGTTCTTTTCTAAATATTTTCGAAACCGTTGTTGATACAAATTTAAAGTTTAGATACTTAGAACTTTTGTACGCTGACTAGAAATATGGTTCTAACTTTATTTTTGACCAATCTACTCAATCCCAAATTATTGACTATACCTTTTAGGACACTCTGTATATTTTTTTGAACTTTATAGAATAACATCCACCTCGTAGATCTCACTTTTTAATATCTAAAATATGGCAACCCCGTCAAAAACTTGAGCCCTCCTTACCCATTTATATTGACGAGTAATGTCATGTCTCGAATGCACGCTGGGCTAAGAAAAGCTTTGCTGAAGATATACACGAGGGGTTGGAAGGGTATTTTATGAGCCTTAATTAAATTTTGGCCACCTTGGCCGCACGTCACAACCGTGTGCTTGTGTAACGGACTTTAAATTAAGCGGAAAAGAAGGGGGACTAGATCATTTTTCAATATTTCCTCCGGCATGACTGAGCACTTATTTTAAAACTATAACTTTATAAAGAAATAAAATAGTTATTTGTTTTACTAGACAGCAAAGTAGCAGATCGACTGATAGTTCATAGCCGAGCTTAGCGAGGCTAGGAATTCAGCTAAGGCAGTCAATCTACTTTGCTGTCGAGTTAAACATATAATTTTTTCTCCGATTGTTTATAATGATATTATATTGTATTTGCAAATAATTATAATTCCCACAATCTTTTTATTTTTCCTGTAGTGATAAATTAAAATAAAAATGTATATGTCCATAATAATTATAGTTTGACAACTTACTTCTGCCAGTTTCGTGGAAAAATATCGGTATATTTATATTATGGACAGTGATAGCGACTTAGAAGTACTTACTCCTCCAGAAATAAGGGAGGTGGCAAAAAATATTCAGTTAAATTTGTTGCCGGAGAAGTCTCGGATGAAATATGAAGGAAATAGGGAACTTGACAAACATTTTAAATGGTGAAAAAATTCTATAAATCATAAGTATATTATATTGTCATTAAACATATTTCATCCGAGACTTCTACGGCAACAAATTTAACTTAGTATTTTTTACCACCTCCCTTATTTTTGGAGGAGTAAGTACTTCTAAGTCGCTATCACTGTCCATAATATGAATATACCGATATTTTTCCACGAAACTGGCAGAAATTTCATAAGTTGTCAAACTATAATTATTCATATACATTTCCATAGCAACCAACCGTTCCAACAATTACAATTTCTATCAAATTTTGTTTTAATTTATCACTACAGGAAAAATAAAAAGATTTATTTAAATTTTGCAAATTAATACAATATACATATATAATATGATTATAAACAATCGGAGACAAAATTATATGTTCAACTCGGCAGCAAAGTAGATTGACTGGCTTAGCTGAATTCCTAATGAACTATCAGCCGCGGCAGTCATTCTACTACTTTGCTGCCTAGTAAAACAAAATAACTATTTGACAGGTTCTAATTCAGGAAGTCAGTGCTGAAATTGATAAATTGGGTTATAGTGAAAAAGCCCACTTGCATCGTTAATATAACCTATCAAACCAAGTGCAATGGTATATTAACCTTAAAACAACTCATTCCTTCGGTAAGTTTCGGCAACCCCGTAACCCCAGTCCTTTTTTGATTAATGCTGTGTTGTCCAAAGTCTGTCGACCGCCATAAAATGTTTTTATGTCCGCCCATAAACGCATGTTATTTGCTTGTTTCCTTTTTTAGCCAGAGCCCTTTGGACAAAACATTACGATCGGTTTTGTGATCTTGTTTTGGCATATAGGAACAAGTAAGAAGGGGTTAAAGACTTAATAGCACATAAAAATGACTTATATAATATATAAGATATAATATAGATGATGGGGTAGCCAATAAATGGGAGAAATTTGTTCAAACGATTAAGGGCAATGATACACATGGCGTTTTTGTAGAGGTTTCTGCAGCAGTGACAAGACATGCCTTCATAGCGGTTTCGACAAATCTATATAGATCAATTTTCACTGCAATTGGTATTGCCAACTTGTGGGAGGATTTTGCAAGCTATTTTCGACAAATAAATCAATCTGACTATGGCGCTATGAAATGGAAGAAAAGTACGGAATAAAGATAGATAGAGTAAAAATGTGAACAATTATCTGCTCTGGGTCTCTGCTCATATTACTTTCTGTTACCCAAAAAGTTTACCGAACAAGACAGAGCCGGACCACGTTACGCTTTATACCTCAAGTTTTAAAGTTAATCCCTAAACGTTCATATAGTCAAGTCAAGAAAGGCGCTAATAGTTTTTGAGTAAACGTTACCATTGAATATCAAACTATAAGAAGGTCCTATAAGCAGATTTCCTAAATCTGCTACATTAATTCATAGATGGTACAATGAGTTCACCAACAATAAAGCGTGTTGATGCAGCCACTAACGACAAGCCTTTCCACTGCTAAATTAAAACATTGTTGCCGCCTGTCTGTTTGACTTGCTGTATGATCCTCTCCCAACTAACATAGGTATACCGTCACGCGCATCGGTGCGGGTCCTGGATTGCCTTGCACTGGCATAATATATTATATTTATTTTTGATTGAAAAAGGATCAGACTGAGTGACGCGATATGACTGGCAACAATTGTGCTTATTTTCAATGTGGGAAGTCGCCGCGCGCCTTCCCAGGATTAAGATTATTTCGTTTTTCGGTAGAAGAAGCAATGGATCGTAAATAGTGGTATGCAATTATGTGGTCTATTAGCAGGTCAAAAATAAATAAATATGGAATTTTCATTTTAATACTTTTTTCTGTGTCCTATTGTATTTCTTTCTGTATTTACCTACAGGGTAGGAAACATTTAAAATGAAAGTTTGCTATATAAAAAATTTAGATCAAATACGACGTGACCTGTTTAATAAACTAATGCAACCGTAAAATCTTTATGAAAATCGGTCCAATTACCCCGGAGTAATCAGCGTACATATTATTATCAAAAACATACATCCGGCTGGAGAATCTCCTATTTTATTGTCTGTTAGAAATGCTTAAATACTTAAAAATTCCAATAAAATACGATATGCGGCAATACCACGACATCACATCCGTGAATTTGAGACATCTGTTGCCGAGGAGCTGCATTTATAACTATATATTTACGATTAACTCCACAATGGCGGCCAAACCACCTCCAATACAGTCTAAAACGGGGTTGTCAAGTTTTCTCGAAGATCCGCTATTCTTATAGCTTGATATTCAATGACGTTGACGTTACAAGTCAAAGCGAGAGTAGACAATACCGAATAGCGATGATGGACTCTTAAAAAAAATCCCAACTAAAGTCAACGTAATTGCCCGTATCCAAGTTAGGGTGTCTCTTCTATTCTCTTTAAACATGCTCGCAGACAGATCCGAATTCATCTCCTTATTCACAAATGAACGTTACAAGGTAGGACAATAGAAGGATAAGGGGTCCTTTATGGTTTGTAAGAAATGAATCGTCATACGATTAGGTATACATGGCGTTCTGAATAAAGGATTAAATATCATGGAATATCAAATTTTTAACTTTTATTTTAAAAATTGGTAGGTATAGTTTATAATAAATGGGAGGTATGTTAATAATTCGGGTCGGTCGGGAGTTAACTATTGTTAAAAACCTTCGTGCAACATAAAAGATCTACAAACTTTGATGGACTAAATTTAAAACTGGGGTAAATTAGGGTGTCAAGTTGTTTATGAAAAATGGTGGACAACGTCTGATGCTGCGGCATGTAATCCATTGGAAAAAAGTGATATTTTTTAATTAAAATTTTTTAGATTTTGAGCGTAAAAAGAGATGTCAATTATTTCATCGTGGACACGTTCCTTGACTTAGTAAATTCAAGATATAAATTATAAACTGATTGGAGTTAAAATTTCAGGTATTATCGCAACAAAAGCTTGCAAATTCTAAATTTCCATTAGTCGAATTCCGTTAAAAACTAAAGGGTGATTCAAATCGAGTTTCCATATTACAGCCTAAAATAATTTTGAAACGCGACTGTATTTGTTAACGGTAGTGTGAGATTTACACCATGGAACAACGCGTTAAATTTGTCGAAGCATATTATGAAAATGGGCGATCAAGGAAAAATACGTTTCGTGCCCTATGTGAATTTTTTGCGCAAAATCGACCTTCTAAGAGGACAATTTGGAATTTATTTTACTTATTAATAACTGTATTTTGTTGTCATTTTTTGTTATATTTTCTTCTTTACGATTTTGTCAATAAGATGAAAATATTTGAAACACAATTTATAGACTGATGCACTATATAGAGATGCACTAGACAAGTAGATGATTTCATTTTAAATTTTATATATTCTGTGCTATGGATTAAAAATGATGTTTGTCTTGTAATATATTTTTATTTTAGGCTTTTCTTTTGTAGAAAATACTTTTCACAGTTGGCCTATACATGTTATAGTGTATTTTGAATACGAATAGGTAATCAGAAAAGCTGCTATATCAGGACGGTACAGAGTGTAAAGGTAATATGTCCTATATTCTTAAATTGAAGTAAATTTTATGCGTATGTGTGGTTTCAGTGAATATCGGTGACAGTGGAGGACCAAAATTGGAATTATTTTACATGCGATGATAAACTTTCGATGCCTTATATTCAATTTATTTAGATCGATCAAGTAAAGAGAAAGTGCCCATGCCTGTAAACAATAAATTTATATTTTGTTATACGAATAAAGATGTATGATACGAAATAAATGAACTTCAAACAAAACAAAGCTTAGCGCCAAGTCCATGGAAAATAAATAGCTTAATTTCGTCGCCGTACCAGCCTATATCATTAAGTTTCTAAGTTATGATAGTCAGAATCTTACGCTTTGCCAGAATGCTTCTAAAATACCACTTCATGTCGTGGTATTTTAGAGAATTTGTGAAGTGAATAAAAATACATTTTTTTTTGTAAATAACTGGCAGATTTCGTCCGCTTCGCTGGTCGCTTCCCGATCGACCATAGACGCGCAAACAAAAGTTAAGTTTTATGGGTAAAAAATACGTCTGAACGCACGGCTCGCCGGTCAGATGCCTTCCCTCCCAGCAGCATTGGGCATGCGCACAAACCTCTTCTTATCGGCGGCCTGTCCTTCTTTAGCGACATGCTTAAAATACACTCCAGAACCGGCTCGGCGCCATTTTTGTTGTTGTGTTGTTAAGTTTTCTCTGTGGATTCCTTGTTGTTTATTGTGGGTGTTTAATATTCACGGATTTCTAGTTATTGTGTAGTTTAGTGAATTGTTTATGTGCTTTTAGTGACTCCGATTGGAATATTAACAATGACTAGTAAAAGCCGTTGTATGATTTTGTTATGCTCAAATAGGGGTAAAATACCGGGTGTTTTGTGTTTTCAGTAAGTATGGAGTAGTGATGTATCTTGATATATAACTTTATTTTCTTATGATCAATTTAAACACATCAAACTAGGCGTAGGCTACACAAACAATATATAAAAATAAAGAGAAACGCACACCAAGACAGATTATCCCGATGCAACTAATAAAAATGTCAGAAGTCACTAACTTATTTCCTAACTTAACCAAAGATTGAGAAGAAATTATAATTTTTTTGCAAGAATTTGTGGCAAATATCAGCTCTTTACATGTAAAAATAAATTGAAAGTCAACTTTTACAATTTCTTGAGCAAGAACTTACGTTTTAAAGCCCGGACCTGTCTATTTTCCCATTCGTCAAATGATAATGTTGCAGTGCGTATGTCTAATCGTGTGTAGCTTTTTTTAAATGCGCGAGGTCATAAATTTGCCACTTTTGTGATTATTGTTTGCTTATCTAAAGGTAAATGTCTATGGTTTATTTATTATAAAGCTGTAGATTGAATTGAATGAAAGATGATTTCACTCGAACGTTAGAGAAATAAAACTGGCAACGTAGCATGCCACGTACCATAACAGTAAATTTTGTGACAGCCACAATATAGACCAAAGGGCCTATTCCACTCTTAAGTAAACCCCCGGTATAATTAAATTGTCATCGCTAATCCGGCGTCACGGGTCATACATCACGTGACCGCACGTCAAGGCCCGCCTGGACACCGTCATTAATCTGGCAGTGGCAAACACTAAACACGTCGCCTGTATTTTACAGGACCTGCTGCGTATTCTCAACTATATTTTAGTTGTTTTGTTTCTTAACAATTACAAGGAAACAATGGTAGTGTTTTTAACATAGAGTCAATTTTTTTTATTAAATTTATATTGTAGAAGATAGAGGCGGACCCCTCTCTTCCATTGGCCACTGTGGGCAAATGGCAGGGGCCCGCGATCGATGGGCCCCCTATAGTTCCTGCCAGATCATCAACCGATATCTATATACCATTTTACAGGGTGGAATTTTTAACTGGCATAAATTCAGTATTAGAAAGCCTCTTTATTTGCTAAAAAATACAGAAATATGGCTGAGTTTATTTTTGGTTTGGCATCCTTTCTTGGGTTTTCATGAAATTGACTCCTCTTGTGGGGAAAGAAACCGCCCCCAACTTTTGTTTTTCAAATGTAAAGATATGTATCGATTCGCTCGTTGGAAAGGGAATACGACCCACTATTTATAAAAATTGCAAAAAGCTACAATTAAATATTTTTTAATATATTTTTTAACATATTTTTATAGATTTATTTTTCAATTTTAAAACGCACTCTTTTTCTAACAAAAACAGATAGAAAAGTTAAACATTTTCCAAATTGTATCAAATATTTCGTATCATTTTGTTTTTGTAATTAAATGTAATTTTAAAGTATTTATAAATAGTTTTAATGATATTTGAGATTTAATAGAATTTTCCCAATTATTTACATTCAAACCTTCATAAAAAATAGACTGTTAAGCTAATGTTATAGACACTCTATCCACAAAAAAATTTTGATAAGTTATTGTTTTCTTATTATGATGATCATGATTAAAAGAACAAAAATTTTTTAAACAACCAGAAAGATACATCCTAAAAAAATAATTTAATTTCTGACATTCAACCAATCTAAATTTTTTAACATAAAATTTATTTTTGTGTAATTGGCACAATTTAAAATAATCCGCATTGCCTTATTTTGTTAAATTTGTAATTTATCAAATATAAAATGGAAGAACAATAAATAAATGTGGCAATAGAATAGTATTAAATACAGTTTTTTTAGAAAACAAACGTAAATTTGAACAGATTCTTTTAAAATAACCTACTTTTCCGGCAATCTTCGATATCATACTTTCAAAATAATTAAAAAAGTTTAATTTTTAATCAATAATTATCCCTAAATATTTAAAACTGTTTACTAATTCCAATTTTTACAATAATTACAACATTTATATTTTGACATTTTAAATTATTACCCATAACCATACATTTAGTTTTTGAAATATTTAATTTTAATTTATTTACTTTTAGCCAATTTAACAATATTTTTATCTCATAATTTAGAGTATTCGGACCATTAAAAATATTTAAAACATTAATGACAATGTAAATTAAGGTGTCATCAGCAAACATTTGTAACTTACACATTTTAAAACTAAAGGCATATCGTTGATGTATAAAATAAATAATATTGGACCTAGTTTACTTCCTTGAGGAACTCCTATATTATTTAATGAGGTATTGTTTTTCCAAAGTCAGTGTGATGACATTCCAATCATTCCATACGGCATACAATGGTCGGTCTCTTTGAGACTGTTTACCGCCGGTTGGAATGTCATCATCACACTGACTTTGGATACATTATAACAGTTAATTTTCGCCTGCTGCGGCCCAATAATCTGACAGTGTTTGTTCACCGTTTTTGTTCTCTGCTAATAAGCAGTGGCGTAGCGTGCAGGGGGCCAGGGGGGGCGACCGCCCCCCCCGCCCTTTGAACCCTTTCCCAAATGGCCGCCCCCTTCTCACTCTCCCAGTAGTTTCACCGTTCAATTTCACTTCACATAATTATTACTAATAATTGATAATATTGTTTACCTATCGCAGCAAGAGGAAATTTACTATGTTTATGAATATAAATAATAATTATATAACAAAACTATCATTATTTATTACTATTATTATAATTTAGTTCTTTGTTTCTGTTTATATTATAAGATGACCATTATCAGAAGAATATTGGCGCAAATATGATATTTTGTGAAGCTTTCTTTCTCTTTGTTTTTAAAGTATTTTTATTAGTTCTAATTAGGTTATTATTTGGTTATAACTTTTAGAGTAAAGAAACAGATAAAATAAACCTGTTCGAGATTCTATTTTATTTTCACTACTTAATTTAATTTATAATAAAAATATTTTGCCACGAGCAATAATTTGTATTGTTTCAGTTATTTTGCTTTAACAATTAAAAATTGCTTGAAATCTCTAATGCACTACAGACTAAATTTTATCTTTTTAAAAGTGTGTTATTGTCGCCAATGAGAATATATGCTTATAAGTATTATTAAGAATACCTATTAAGTAATATGCATAAAATATTTTATAGAGTTTTAACAAAATTCCCCTTGTCGTGTTCATATTATGTTTTCATGTGACCATTTTAGACATGACGAAACAAAAACTTTATTTCTCAGACCAAAATTTACTAAATAAACGAAATTATACATTAGCAGTGAGGCGCCCTTTAAACAAGGGCGTTGATAAGAGGGTCATTACCCCCCTCCCCAAGGACCCATAGTAAGCCATGAAAACGAAGCACTTTTTTTTACTTGATCAATTTTTTTGTGATTTTCTGGAGGATTTTGTGTATTTTATATTTTAAGGGCGTGGCATCCAAAAAATTTTCGCCTGCGGCGCTATTTTTTTTCTTTTACCCCCCATTAAAAATTATATCTACGTCCTTACCTTAGAAGATTTCGCCCCCTCCGCCCCTTTAACCACGCTACGCCACTGCTAATAAGCACATTTTTTAAAGTAGAGTATCATCACCTGTGCAATATAACATAAGTACAAGTTATTAAAAATCTACTAAAATGACTTTCCTGGAAAAAGATTTTTATTTGATACCTTTAAAGTAAGGTCAACGTCTTTTAAGTAGGACATTTCTCTATAACGTATTTTTCAGATCTAAATTACCACATCCCCAAGTAGGTATGGTATTCGGTAATATTATTCCCGCCCATATATTTTATGAATATCTTAGAAAGGGGTGATGATCACTATATATAAAAAGTGCAAGGCACGTTGCAAAGGGGTAGTTCAGAAGAATAAGTTTCAGGTTTTGTTTGGGATAATTAACCGGAGCTTTTATCTAATCTTACAGTATGAGATGTACGTGGGTATTAGGTGGAATAATGAAGGATTAAAATTTTGGAAACCGTTATAATAATAATTATATGATAATAAATACCTAAATTTAACAATTAAATAAGTTTTACAATTATTTTATGGCGGTATTCAACATGCGCTGCTCATACAACAACCCTTATTCAAAATACCGTAAGAAAAAAAAAATTAAATAAGAAATATACGGCTAATATAATGTTAGCCTATAGCAAGAAGTATACCTAAACATTATAATTACATCAGTACAAAAGTAGATTAGTGAATTATATTCAACATTATAATATTAAAGAATAGAATAGTATATTCAAAATACATAATATGTAATATGGCATATTATGCCATAATAGTATATTAACGTACACGTTTTATAAAGCATCATTTTATAGCACGCGTCCATGTTAAAAAACGAGCCGCTTGCGGCGAGTTTTATAACGGGACAAGTGCTTAAAACCGCTTTATATAACACGGACGTTACACTATTTTTTCTAATTTGTAGTTTTTTCAATAAAAAACACATATTTATTTTCTTCAAATTTTGCGAACTGTAATTTTTTGATTTATTGACCCATTTTCACCACGAGATTCTAAAGTTATTTTAGCGATATGAGATTTGAAATTGGACGGAATACGTTGTGTGATCCTTGTACATTCGGTACATATACAGAGCGTTCGGAAATTCGGGCGATTTTGCTACTTTTTTTCGAATTTCTAAAGACGTGATTTTACGTCACGGCATTGCAATTTAGTATAGGGAAGATGGATAATTCAAATAAAGTTGAAGTTAAAATCGACATTGGAAGGTTAGTAGATTGCATTTTGGATAGGATTTGGCAGAAAATGATAGCTTGAAGCATCTACAAAAGATTGATTTATAGATTTATGCAACCAACATACATGACTGTTATCTACACCGAATAAAAAAGTAGGTTATCAAGCTATTTTTCCTCTGCGAAAAATGGGTTTTTTCGTAAATCACAAAGGCCGCGCAAGTCAATGAAATAAAATATTTAAATGTTACCAACATCAAATAAAGAAAAAACGCGTATGAAATAGCTTCAGTACCGTAATAGACTTGTTATGATACCAAATTAGAAAAAAATAATTAAATTAAATAAAAGTGTTAAATTAGAACAGAAAATCAAAACTAACTACATCAATATATTGTTCAAAATTATCTAGTGAAATAATAATTAAAAATATATATAAAAAATTATTATGAATGTACAGATATTATATAAATATCGTAGCAAAAGATATAAAAAAAATGGTTCAAATAGTTAACATTCTAGAAAAAAGAAAAATACCCTACATTCTAACCTGATGGAGAACCCGACAACTATATGATTCGAAGAATGACCAGCAAAATATTGATAATTAATAATAAATTAACAAAAATAATTAACGAATTTGTTGATTTTGAAAACTGAGTAGATATTTTTGATATTGCAATTTAAATTTGTTACTGTCAAGGAAAACCATTTCATTAGGTAAGGAGTTATACAATTTAATAGAGTTGTAGGTAAATGATGTCTGGAACATGGCACTCTGATGCTGAGGCACCGTCATTCTATTAGGAAACCTCATATCATTGAAATAGTATAGTGTTTCTTAGGTCAATTTAATGACAGAAAACAGTATGAATTTCCTAACCATAGGCGTCCCAAAGAAATAATTAAAATGCGTATACACACTTATAAGTTTGTTTTACATTAGGTGTTTGTACAAACTACACTTTATAAACCCACTGTACTTATATATAATAATATTATATTAAAATAATAAATATAAGGTAACTCAAAAATTCTATACACAAAACTAAAATCAGAAAAATAAACCTGACACGGCACGACACTGCTCAGAAAATGCTTTAATTTTTTTACCAGAACTCCATTCTCGGACCATTGTCCAGCCCGTCCACAAGTTCCAAATTACGTATATTTTATCTTCGTCTCTTCCACGCCATCGGCGGTCACTGGCCTATCTCTGTCTGACAGAATCGATCGTTGAACGGGCTGGAGACCGCTTCAGCTTATACCAGCTGCTTTAACTGGCGCTAGTATCCCTTGGCAACCGCAACAAATTATATGCTGTTGCCAAATCTTCAAAATTTTCGGATTTGTAAGCATAATGTAAGTATATACGAGAAACAAGGGTTTGTTAATTAGTTGTTTTTAAACACTGAAAACACTTTTTGTCTTGATTTCAGTTATATTGTTTCTTAAGGACTAAAGAATGTATTATTATAACAATAAATGGGTTGTTATTTTTTTCTGTCACACTCAAAACTCCTCGGTTTAAAGTATATTTGTAAACCAGCTTTCAAAGAAAGTTACTGACTAACAATTGAATACTGATATAAAAGAAACATTTTTAATAAAAAAAACTTAAAGAATTGAAGAAGAAAGATCTGACAACCCTGGTTGTGAGGTCGGTCTCTTTGAGACTGTTTACCGCCGTTTGTATGCCGTATGGAATGATTAAAATGTCATCACAATGACTTTGGATAAATTATACATGATAATGTCAAATGTTACTAGACGTTTTGTTTTATTAGTTTCAACATGTTTTATAGTATTCAAGAAAAATAACAATGATTAGGCGGTTCTTGGCGTGGTTAATTCTAAATAACATTCGCATAAATATCAAAACATCAAGAATTGAGGGAAGTTGATGAAATGCAAAGAGCAAACTTTTGTTTCGAAGATATGGAAAGGATAAATAACGGTAAAGCATTCTCACTCAATGTTTGTTTTACCGACGAATGCACCTTCACATTAAACAATAAACCAAATACCAAATGTTTAAAATTGTAGATATTGGAATACAATAAATAAATACAGATTTGTTCAAATAATTATAAATACCTTCAAAAGGTATAGGTATAAATTGTGATCTTAATAGGTTTTTTGAAACTCTTTTTATTAATTTAATCTATATACATAAAATATATACTTTATTGGGTGTCACACAATCATGTCTAGAATTTACAAGGGGGTTGATGAATAATGGTGAGCACACTTCTTGCAAGTCATGTCAGAGGTCATAGTTCAGATGACCATTGGTCACTTGCTTTTTTTATTGCCAGATTACGAAAGTAATACCATAAACCATAATATGGTTAATTTAGTTAACAAAGGTATAAAATTTATTCCATTCTGTGTAGTTTGAAGAGAGGGGAAGACGGAAGGAAGGAATTGTATATTATTTGTCCTATATTTTTATTTAATAACAATGATGCAATTTTGTCCTTCTCAAAAATCCTCATAGTATCATCAGAGGTGAGTATTTTTTTCTATCTAATGAAAATTCTGGATAACTTTTGTTTTTGAGTTTTTGTTCTATCTTGTTGTTTAAGGGTTGTTAAGGGTAGAAGGGGACAAATATTGATATGCAAAAATAATTACAACTTTGGTTTGTCTTATCGGAATTTGACAAATTTGGGATCGCTAAATAGGGATTCTTTTGATGTCGTTTTGAATTCCGTTGCGACAACTAGAGGGCGCTATTTAGCAGAAAAACCAATCTCTTCTTTTCTCAAAAATGTTAAATGCAATGATATACCTTTTTTAACTTAACCCTTAACTACTATAATCTGGGCCTAAGAGACCCAAGGCATATCCGTTAACCTCACTCTTCCTTACCCAAACGCAGTTGAGTGTTGCGATCCCGTGAATGTTAAAGATGTCCAGCAGACCTTAAAAAGCCGTATAAAGCGTATCGCTTTTTCCATATTTACGCGAGTTATAGTATTATTTACCCAGTGATAGCATTAGTGAGCTGTTCAACAAAAATATAAAAAAGTAAATATTTATGAGCAGATGTTTTTTTGCTAAATTTGACAGCTCATACTGTAGTGTGGATTTGTTATAAGTGTTTTCTTTTGATTTTTTTAGTCAACATGGATATAATGGAGAATAATGAAACCGAGTTAACGGATGAACAAATCAGTGCAATATTTGTATCTGAAGATTTTTGGAGAGACGATCCAGAAGTGATTGAGCCAAACACTTCCACACAAATTCTTTCGGTGGCTAGCAATGAAGTAGAAGCTGGTATCGAACTGATTAAGATTGAAAATGTTCACGATTCGACTAGCGATATCGAATGGCATTCATCTGATGACGAATGGATCGAACCTCCCTAGAATCGATATAGAAATAGTAGAAGAATTTACAATAACAATATTCTTCGACAGAATCGAAATCTTGCAGCGGAAATCCTTTTAATAAAAATTGTTAGTCAGTTGGAACCTCCACAAAACGAAGTGTACAAAAAAGAGCGATGTGGAATGTCCCCCTCCCAGGGCCGGATCTACAGCGGGGCAAGCGGGGCTGCGCCCCGGGGCCCCCGACACAAAGGGCCCCCCCGGCAGGGGTTGGGAAGAGAAAAATATTTAGCTTTATTCGAATTTTTTTTGTCAATACTCCAACAAATTAAAAAAAAAGGTTAAAAAACATTCTTAGGTAATAGAAAAAAGCAAATCTCAAAGTTTGCTGGTCGGACCGGAAATTTGCGATAAGTGGAAAATTGACAGAACGTTTATAGACAAGAGATCACGTAAGGTAAAGTCTCACTTTGATGAATTGTCTCAAGATGAAAGATTAAATGATCCTCAACAATGCCTCCGAGTGAACATTTTCTACCCGATGATAGATACAATATCATCGCAACTCGAATCTAGGTTTGTTGGTATGAAAAATGTTCTGAATACTTATAAAATCCTGCAACCTTCATATCTCACAAATTCATCGAAAAGCTAGTTGGAGCAAGAAGCTGATCTGTTTTCCAAAACTTTCTCAGACGATGTGTCCCCTTCTTTTTCCTTTCAGTTGCTTACTCGTCAGTCCATATTTTTGGAAGCTTCAATGAAAGATGTTAAAGAGTTAGCCCGTTTCTTGATCATTCAGAATGCGTCGTTGTCGTCCAGTTATCCCGATGTGTGCACGCTTCTGATGTTCCTTACTGTCCCTGTCACTATTGCGAAAGCTGAACGGACTTTCTCCAAATTAAAGTTGATAAAAAACTACTTGCGTACCTCAATTGCCATATTATAGTAATAGCTGTTCCAATAAGTTGGTATAAGATACAATAAATATCTACATTAACAAAATTCTGTTATTCTTACCCGACATTAATACTGTGGTATTATCAAAAGTAATTTCAATAAAGGGCCCCACAATTTGTTTTGCCCCAGGGCCTATTCAGCTCTAGCTCCGGCCCCGCCCCCTCCCCCCAAAAATGATCGAAAAACAAACTGTGCTTGTTCAGCGTATGAAATACCCATATTATGCTTACAATGTTCAATTCAGATTTGTGCAAGTTGCAAATAAAAATTATTAGGTTTTATTTAGTGTTAGATATGTTTGATATCTTTAACTTTTTGCAAATAATTTTTTTTAACACATAAAAAACTATTTTTTGTGAAAATTAATTGCGGTGTTCACAGGCCCACTTATAGTAGTAGCGAATAGAATATGTGATGATAGTAGTTAAGGGTTAAGCAAAAAGAAGAATAAATAAGAGGAATATCTGTGAAACCGCTAGCCAATATCTTTTTTTAAACCGGAGATGTGGAAAATAAAATAGAAAAAATGAGCTCCATAAGAATAAACTGACGTTTTAATACAGTATTTGTAAGAAAGAAGTTACAAATATCATACCACTTGTGTCTTCTAAAAAGCTATAATCAACATAACATTTAGTTTCTTATTACTGGCCAATGAAAAGCTGTATAGAATATGCCCCGCCCTCAATAAACATTTTGACGTTTGTCGGTTTGATTTTTAGGTTAGAGAGGTATTTTTAATTTTATTTTAACAATTTAACGAAGTTATAGCTGCTCTCTAGAAGGGTCATTGGCAGGGCCGTTCCTGGAGCAGTTGGCGCCCTCAAGCTAATATTTGCCACCCCAAATAAAGAAAATGTTGTATTTTCAAGGTCAAACGCATTGAATTAAAATTTAGAAAATTAAGGATTACTGCTTAGAAAATGTATTTGACAGAAAAGTAAAAATAGTACAATATGATTTCTTTTGGCTTCATCAATACTTAAACGAAAACAACATTACATAAACATTTAACCATAACATAACATAACATTAAAATACACAATACATAATAAAATAAACAACAAGATAAGGTACACTCAAACGTAGGGCACCTCTATAACTGCAAATTTTTTTCATGGTGGTCAAAATAGGATATTTTGCGATGGGCCAAGAAAATTAACCTTTTATCAACACCCCTCGAGCATTGGCGCCATGGTTTCTTGCGCCACTTGCACCCCCGGGTAGGCACGGCCCTGGTCATTGGTTAAGATAACCTGATCTGTCGACAAAACGAAAAGATATAAATTTGAAGAAATAGTCCATACTAGTGGAGTGTGTATTTAAAGGAAAGGAAATAAAATTAAAAAGTTATAAAATAAGATTTATTGAGAGTTAGTAATTCAACCGTTATGCCACGATATTTTACGGTTCGATCTTAATTTATGTTTTTTATTTCTTATTACCTATTTCTTATTGCGTATTGCTAATTTTTTAATTGTGTCTTACCAAGTATCCGCATGTGACGTCCCAAAGTGCACTTTTTGAATTAAGGGGTTTCAACTATCGACCTTTAATTTTGCGCCAAATATAAGGTCTAATTTGAACGTTAAAGTAAATTACCTGGACCCTGGACATACACAGACGGTACATTAAACATGTACCACTTGACAAGAGGCCCAAGAATCCCTGTAACGGACATTTAACTGGACAAAAGTTAAAATTTATACGCTATATAGTTACAATCCTTTGAATTTTTTAATTGCGAGCTACCTGAGGTCTCCCTTCTAAAAAAATACTCAATCGGAACTGTCCGGTAGTTGATTTAGGTCATATTAAAGACCCAAAAAAGATTACATTTCAATTCCATGCAAGGAAATGTTAGACTGTTACATTTAAAATTTAAATTTCTTGTGATTTTTTACTTTTGAATGGTTTCGTTTACACTAATGTCATTCATATTCAAATTTGGATATTTTTGTAGGGTGGGAAGGCATTTGTCTAGTTAGAAAAATAGAGTTTTCTTTGGGATCTCTTATAAAAATATAAGATCATTATTAGTAGATACTTGCTTCTATAAACCTAATATTATTCTAACTATAAATCAAAGAAAAAAATTATTCAAAAGGTTTTTCTCAAAAACAAAATAAAAAATTAAGAGAGGCATTTTTATTAGCTTGACACTATCTAATTTGGATTACCAGATCAACGAAGCAACTCCATCTACTAGTGATTTTTTATCACTAGTTTTTTGAGCTACCCTGTAGAATCAAAAATGATTTTTCCTACAGACGTGTGGAAAAATCAATTTTCCGCACTGATATCCGTGCGGAAAATTGGTTTTTTCACACGATTATGTCAAAAATCCATGCGGAAAATTGGTTTTTCCACACCAGTGCGGAAAAATTTTTCTACTATTGTACCTGACACGTGCGGAAAATGTTTTCCCTGTACTCGGCTGATTCACCGGCAGACTCGTGCGGAAAAATTCATTTTCCGCACTTGTTAGGTAAATAGCTATTGCGTTATAGGCCAATTACTATTCTTCACCTTTACCTATTTTTAATAACAGCTCAATAATAATTGTACTTTCCGCATTAGCAGCACTCATAGGCAATCTACCTTTAGATAAGCAAACAATAACCACGAAAGTGGCAGATTTATGGCCTCGCGCATGTAAACAAAGCTACACACGATTAGACATGCGCACTGTAACATTATCATTTGACCAATGGGAAAACAGATAGGTCCGGGCTTTAAAATTTAAATTCTTGGAAAAAAATTGGAATTTTTTCTCAATTTTTGATCAAGTTGGGAAAAAAGGTAGTGATTTCTGGCATTTTTAGTAGTAGCAAACCTATCAGATTTTAAGGATAGAAAATTGTTTTTAAAATTTGTTGAAAAATGATTAATCGTCGTGTTTTTAGTTCGAAAAGGAAGAGAACAAGAACAAGTAAATTAAACTAGTCTTATAAAATCGAATATAAAAACAAACAAAACCAGCAAAATAACCAATCTACCGTGTTATCGCGTACCTAACCTCAAGTCAAATATTAGTTGGTATATAACTTTTATTGATTTTTACAATTTGGCAAAAACTTGGGTACGTGTAAAACATTTTCAAGCAAAATTTCTTGTTCAAGAATTTAAAAAAGTTTTTGCCCGAGAGCTTGACCCGTGGAGTAATATAAACTACCTAGGTATTTTTTTAGTACAATTTTTCTTTTAATATAATATAAGTATAGAGAAAAGTGTCTTTTAAACTTTTTGAAGATTGCCAGGCTGCAAATAAAATATACCAAAACACGCATCGGGATAATCTGTCTTGGTGTGGGTTTAACTTTATTTTCATACCTTGTTTGTGTAGCCTAGGCTAGTTTGATGTGTTTAAATTGATCATAATAAAATAAAGTTATATATCAAGATACATCACTACTCCATACTTACTGAAAATGCGAAATACCAGGTATTTTAACCCTATTTGGGCATAATAAAATCATACAACGGCTTTTACTAGTCATTGTTTATATTCCAATCCGAGTCACTAAAAGCACAAACACAATTCACTAAACTACACAAAAACTAGAAATCCGTAGCGTAAATATTAAACACCTACAATCCACGATAGCTAAGAAAACTACAAGGAATCCACAGAGAAAACTTAAAACACAACAATAAAAATGGCGGTCGAGCCGGTTCTGGAGTGTATTTTGAGCATGTCGGTAAAGTAGGACAGGCCGATAACACGAGTTTTGTGCGCATGCACGGAGGTGTCCAGAGGGAAGGCAGCTGACCGGCGAGTCATGCGCTCGGACGTATTTTTTCACTTATAAAACGTAACTTTTGTTTGCGCAGGAGATAAGCTGTCCGTATCTAAAGGTATTAAATTGTCTAAGGCAGCATTAGATAACCACCCTGTAGATAGGTAAGCAATATTACTGAAATTAAGCTAAAAACAAATGAAAATAATTTTTTTCCTAACACTCACCATCACCATGTACATAGCGAACCCAAACTATATCCGATTTTAAGCAGGGTTACCTAATCCATATGCAAAATCTCATCATTCTGTGTCAAGTACTTTGAGGCTTTTGAGCCAATAAAGGTATTTTTCGCCATTACAATACTTTCTCTGCGGGAAAACTGGAAAAACTGTCCCTAGACCCTCTATCCACAATAAGCGTAGAATACACGTCATAATTTTATTTATCCTGAAAAACTCTTTGTATGAAAATAATCAATTACGTAAATAAAACTTAGGTCAGCAAAGACGAGAATCCTGATTTAGGAAGTTAAACGCTCACATGAGCAAGGATAAGTAACTACAATAGCAGGACAAATCTAACAATAAATCCTGCGGGAACACAATCGCTACGAGCGGGAGCGGCAAACAGTCAGACTCAGGAGGAGTTCGTTAACGGGTTTTGTCCTGTTCTACGTAATTAATTTATGGCACCGGCCGATTTGCATGCTCCAAGTTAACCTCCTCGGACAACACAGCCAAATTTAATTTCCCTCCTACGGGCATTTGCTTAACAAATAAAAGCCATCTACGTAGTTTCCATGCACAAGTCCAGGTGGAAGTACGATTTCCGTGAGATGTTTTTCAAATTTGACACGTCTCTGGAATGATAGATTAGGGATGTAGTCCAGGGGGAGGGGAGATCATGCAGACATATAGGTACTTTTAAATCAGTGAACAATAATAACGAAAGTGGCAAATGTATTACCTTGCGCATGTTAATAAAGTCCAGCATACACAATGCAAAATTACTATTTAACAAATGGGAAGATAGGCAGGTCCGGGCTTTAAAATTTAACTTAAAATATACTCACAAGTCTATATTATATTAAAGTCTGGTTTGATGCGGCACCCTACCCGTCGTCCTAACCTTTCTAGACTGATTACAATGATGCTGATGCCCCCTGGATGATAGTGGAAAAACTCAAGCCATGTTATTTTCTTAATTATTGACTCACCTTGTGCGTTAATCAAGTAAATGTATAGAACGCGCCTACAGTCTATATGGAAGTCGCTTCTTTTACGAGCATTTTGATTTTTTGTTCATTAATTTATCTCTAAAGTTACCCAAATTACAGCTTTTTGATGAAACCTTACATTTATTCCACAAATGTAATTCATTGTAGGATCACATTGCCAAAAAAAAAATTTTGCCCTTGCCATAGCAATTAATCCATATTATTTGACCCCTTGTCGTTGTGTCATTAAAAAAGTCAATGTCATTATAAAAGTTGTAGTGGCTAAAATTCCATAAAATGCCTTAAATAAGTTCAGAACAAGTAGAAGCATTAGTTACTTTAGTTAACGATGGGCGTAGTAAGCGTTACGCCGCTCTTGCAGTGGGTATCCATAAAGCAACTGCTCGTAGAGCAATCCACAAGTACGAACAAACAGGAAACACTGCTCGAAGGGTTGATTCTAGTCGCCCTCGAAAAACTTCCAATAGATGATCGCTTCTTGAGATTGAGGATATTGCGTGATCGATCAAATACAGCGGTAAATGTTCAGCAAGATCTTCGCCAAATTCGGGGTGTTACAATAAGTAAGCAAACGGTATGTCGACGTCTAAACGATGTTAACTTGAAAGCTAGGAGACCTGCAAAAAATCCCAAATTATTGCCCCAAAATCGTACTGCTAGAAGAAACTTCGTTGCAAATTATGGACAATGGAATATTTGTGAATGGTCGAATGTCTTGTTTACGGATGAATCACGGTTTTGCCTTAACAAGGTGGATGGAAGGAAAAGAGTATGGAGAAGGACTGCTGAAAGGTTAAGAGGAAGTAACCCCTTTTACCACAATGAAAATTGCCGAACGTTTTGCTGGTCAAACGAAAATAAAAAATAAAAATTGGTATTTAGAAAATAAATTCTACTTTAAATACCCCATCCAGAAAAGTAAATGACGATCGAAAATATTCCCAAAATTTTTTTTAGAATTTTTTTTTATTTTTAGTAATTTTGTACCTAATATCTTAAACAATTCTTTATTGGTCAAAAGCAAAATGACTTTTCCGAGTGTAGACTGTTGTACCAAACAATTTTTCTTAAAGCCATTTTTCAATATCGGCCTTATTTTTTTCTTAAAAACGTTGGGCGCGTAAATCCACTTTACACGCTTAAATTCACTTTACGCGCCCAACGTTTTTGAGAAAAAAGCAAAGCCGATATTGAAAAATGGCTTTAAGAAAAATTGTTTGGTACAACATTCTACACCCGGGAAAGTCATTTTGCTTTTGGCCAATAAAGAATTGTTTAAGATATTACAAAATTACTAAAAATAAAAAAAATTTCTAAAAAAAATTTTGGGAATATTTTCGATCGTCATTTACTTTTCTGGATGGGGTATTTAAAGTAGAATTTATTTTCTAAATACCAATTTTTATTTTTTCTTTTCGTTTGACCAGCAAAACGTTCGGCAATTTTCATTGTGGTAAAAGGGGTTACTGCTCTTAAATCAGAATTTAATAACAGAATGTGAAAGGTATAATGGTGGGTCAGTTATGGTGTGGGGGGGGGGGGGGGGGGGATTTCAATGAATGGAAAGACACCCCTCCATGTTTTTCCATTGAGGCAGTCGATGACAGCGACATTTTACAGCAGTATGTCTTACCTCGCGCAGAGTCAGTGGGCAATAATTTTATAATGATGCAGGATAATGCCCGACCACACACCGCAGCAATTGTTCGAAACTTCTTAGAAGCTATGGATATCATCACATTATAGTGGCCTGCCAGAAACCCCGATATGAACCCTATAGAACATTTTGTGTGGGATGAACTAGGGAGAAGGGGACGTTCTCGCCAGAGGCCTGCTGAAAATCTCGCAGAATTAGCATATGCATTAGTGGAAGAATGGAATCGTATACCAATGGAAACGATAAGAAACATAATTTCTAGTATGCCGCGTAGTATATTTTAAACTTTTTGAAGCAATATACTGCAGGTAGAATAGGCGTACCTACTTAGAATCATTGCAGAGCTGCAAATAAAATCTACCAAAACATGAGGCGCCAGGATCGTCCGGGCCTTAAGCCGCCCCTGCCCTGAAGAACTTTTTTCGGTACTCTGCTAATATATTGTTTTTCCATAATATGTTGCGGACTTTTTACAGGTCACTGTACAATTTACAATACTACTTCCTCTAATATTCTTAAATAAGAAACTACATTCGTCGGGTGTCTTACTTAGACAAGTTAACTTATCTCGTCTAAGTCTAGCGAGGGGATGACCAGCGGGGCATCTACCCCCATCCCCATATTGCCCTTGTCTTACAGTGCACCGAAGTGGAATAACAGGTACACAAGTGCCGTGCAGTCTGCATCCAGATTAATTTATTCCCAAACTATTGTGCATCCATTTATCTCCAGGCTGAAAGCTGTTTAACGTTGACAATTGCCTTCCTCGTTAATCCATCGGATTATAATACGGAAAGTTCCAGGTCCAGTTTGTAGTCGCCAATTTTGTGCACATAATAGATGACAAGAAAATTAGTCTTTGGTATAGCCTCTTGTTCCGTATTTAAATGTATTTAGTGCTAAGTTAGAGCTTTGCGAATAAGGTTAAGTGAGTTCTGGATGCGTTAAAAGCTGATTTTTTCTAATAAAGAGCAAAATATATAATCATTTTTTTTTAATTTTCTATTTGCCTACATGTTTATTTCTTATACACCGTTATGATAAAGAAACGGATTTGTCTTTTATATACAGTGTGTCCAGTAAAGTCCGCATCATATCGGATTGTTTTTTATTAATAGCTTTATTCGAAATTTGACTTTGGCATCAAGTTCTGCTTTAATCGAGATGAAAATTAAGCAAAAAAATAATAGTCACGTGATTCGCATTATCTGTAAAATTTAAATTTTTTCCAAAAAATAATTCAAAAGTGGGGTTTTTTCTGAAAATATTAAAAAAAGTTTTTTTTAAATGCAGTTTCTAGTCCACATGCAAAATTTCAGTTGCATAAAATAATTTTAATTTTTTACCCATATTTTGTAAATTGTACCACTTTTGGAAAATAAGATTCAACGCAACCTACATAAAACTTCTTAGTTTTGACAATACTTTATTTCAGATACATTTTCTTTAAAGTAGGGCCCGCCATATGTGTGTTTTTCTACAAAATTAAAATTGGGCTATTAAAATTTGGTCGCATGTGACGCAAAGTTTATTTGTTTTTGACCCTGTATAAGTTAACTTCCATAAAATAAGTATTTTTGAAAACGTAGTTTGTGTCTGAAAGTAATACACCTTAATATTAAGACAAAAAAAACACAGTGTCATTAGTAAAGTGTTCATTAAGTGGAAAATAAATTTTAGTTTAACTTAACGTAAAGTTAATCTATTTTCAACGATTTAATTTAAAACCACTTTATTAAAATTTGTTATTAAGCTATGTCATAAAAAAAGTAAAAATAGTATTTTATTATTTAAGTGCAGTTTCCAAAAAATCAATTACAATGATGCACCAAAAACACGTTTACAACGACAAAATATGGGTAAAAAATCAAAATTATCTTATGCAGCTAAAATTTTACATGTGGGCTAGAAACTCCATTTAAAAAAACCTTTTACTTATAACTATTTTCGATATTATCAGAAATAACCCCACTTTTGAATTATTTTTTGGAAAAAATTAAAATTTGACAGATAATGCGAATCACGTGACTACTATTTTTTTGCTTAATTTTCATCTCGATCGAGGCAGAACTTGATGCCAAAGTCAAATTTCGAATAAAGCTATTAATAAAAAAAAATCCCATATGCGGACTCTACTGGCGACACTGTAGAATATCGCCCACTTAATCAAAAATCTATCGGACCCGTCAAATTAATTTTTTTGAAATTTTTTTTAGAAAAAAGATATTTCTCTTTCACATTTTACAATCAATACTAGACATTTTCCATAAATCATGCCCTTCACATATCTTCAACCGTTTACGAAATATTAACACGTTAATGCTGATAAAGTCAAATTAATCTAAAAACTCGCCGCATCATCTGTCATTAATGGCACCCTTTTAAAGTCGGGTATATTTTACGTTAAGCGGTTGGCTACTGAAACAGAACCGGACTAAGTTCTTTTACTTTCGCCTATAATAAATAATATTTTTAAAATATGTACGTCAAGTTTCCGCACAACTTTTGTATACAATGATTTTTTCTATTGTTATTAATAAATAAATTAATAAATAATGATAGAATGTCCCGTATACACAGAGAGTTGTACCGTGCGAGCAAAAATTATTTGCATCAAAGAGGGCTTGGATTAAAAAACGTAGGGCTTGGTTTAAATCACAATGATATGGGAACGATATATCTAACCAAATATAGGTTAAAATTCTGTCAAATTCATATTATGACATAATATGCCAAACTAATGAGTAATAAAATAAGTAGACAACTACAAATTTATTTTTGTTGTTTACAAAATTAACAAAGTAAGAATATACAGAAAGAAAAAGAAAAATAATTACATAAATTGCTGAAATTGGCCACCGCCATGCTCCAAGCATAAATTCACACGTCTCTTCATATTTTCGAAAGTGTTGATCAGCATCTCGGGAGAAATGTTACCACATTCTTGAATAATCCTTTCTTGTAATTGTTCTAAATTTGCAACTGGTGTTTTAAAAATAGTCAACGTTTGCAACAAGTTCTTCTGTTCTTACAGATGGTCTTCCTGCACCTTTTTTGTGTTGTATAGAACATGTTTCCCTAAACACAGCCACGGTTCTTTTCAGGCAATGATAAAAATCCCCATCAGCAATAAAAGCAACGTTAGGAAAATGTTCGTGAAAATCGTCCATGCACAAACTCGGATTGTATTACCACTCACCATTTACTCTAACCCCGTTTCGAAAATACGCTTTAACCATGAATGTTTTGTGCTGTTCCGTAAAGCCCATTGTGTGAGTTGTTCAAGAAATTGGAAAAATTAGCGATGAATCAAATTACTTGTAACGACTGTCAAAGATGACGGAATAACTGATTGATTGTTAATTCAGATAGTTACTGACACCCAACAGGTATTAAGCTCTACGGCTAAGCATTACGTCCTTATATGCAAGGCCCTCTTGGATGCAAATAATTTTTGCTCGCACGGTATAGGCTCTGATGATGTAATAAAAGTCAGTGACTCAATAGAAAGAAAATCGGAATTCAAAGTACGCAAAATATGTTAGAGTCAAAAATAATGTTTATATTATACTAAAAACTATCTGGCAGCAATTTTTTAATACCAATCAATAAACTGTAATAGGGAAAGCACACAGACCAGCATTTTCTTTTGCTGTACTTTTCCAACCAATAACGACATCTTATTGTATTTTATTTACTTGATAAAATAAAAGCTGCCCGAAGAAACTCGAAAGAAAAAAAAAATAAAAGAAATAAAAGAAAGACCCTTATAGTTATATACATTGTGTAAGTCATTAGGACAATCCCAGAAGATGACGAGCAAAGTAGGTGCGTAATCCTGTTATGAAAGGGGACGGGACTCGTGTCGTCGCGGAGGGCAAAGGGCCATCGAACGGACACTGGTCAGTCGGTCACCGGATTGCGGACCTTTATTAATACGGCATGTTGGATAACCTTATTTAAAAACTACAATCTGAATATCTCGTTTGGAATTTGAAGGGACCACTGTTCTGATGATGGATGTATGGATTGAAACTCAAACCATAAAAGCAAGAGGAAGGGGGATTTATGGGCATGTGGAAAAACTCGCACGTGTGTGAGCATGCGCACTACAAAATGCAATACATTTAATCTCAAAGGACAAAATCGACAGTACTTAAAATTTTATTTACTTTTTTTAACTATACAGGCTGCTCGGAAATGATGAACAAAAATTTAGGGGATGATTTTAATAATAATAAGATTATTTAAAATTTAATAATATAATAAATATGTTTATGTTGTTCTCTATAAACTTATTCTTCAATCCCCTGAAGCTGAGCTTGTTAGGGGCAAATCTTATTTTTTGTTTTAGTATGTAAAATCATCTTCTTAACATATTATATAAAACAAAGTCGCTGTCGCGTCTGTCCCCAGCTATATGTGCTTAAATCTTTAAAACTACGTAAGGGATTTTGAAGCGGTTTTTTTAAATAAATAGAGTGATTCAAGAGGAAGGTTTTTATGTATAACTAGCGACCCGCCCCGGCTTCGCACGGGTGCAATTTCGGAAAGTGGCATGCCGGGTACTAATATATCGGGTTTGTTCGGGTTTGTATTTATACCAGCGGGTTGCAACGCATGCCGGGTAAACGCTAGTAAATCATAAATATGCATTAAAAACCAAGTTTTAAAGTAAAAATGTTATTGGTGTTTTTTTTAGGAAATATATTACGTATAATAAAATTATTAATATATAATTTTTGAGTAAAAAATATTACTTATGTAAATTATTCAGAACAATATTAATTAATTAAAGCATTTCTAAAAATATTTTTAAATTGTCTCCGTTTTTATTTCGACTTTAAATTTTTTAATGAAATCAATTTTTTAATTTTTGTGGGTAAATAATTGTTTAAATAAAAACATAAATATTTGAATTTTTTTTGTCCTATGGACTTATTTATTTTAGGTTTTATGATTATTTCATTTTTATGAGGTGTATTATTATGGATATGGTTTTTAAAATGTATAAGGTTTTTATTTTTAAATATACCGGGTGTCCACGGAAGGTGGCTCGCCCCTCTAACTTTTTTGTTTTTCAAGATAATGAAATAAAATTCGGGGGATTTGTATACGACATAAAACTGCATTTTTTGACAGGTGACTCAACATTATGGAACTTCCGGTTTCACCGGAAGTGACATAAACTTTCTATTTTTAAATGGGACACCTGGTATATTTTTACTTTTTTTGACTCCATATGACATTCTAATTACAACGATGTGTCACTTGTCTCTTTTTGTCACCAAGAAAATTTTCTTTTTTCAAATTTATTGTTTTATCTAGAGGGCTATGAATACCTTAAAATCACTTATTTCAGTTCGTTAATCTTGGGAAAAATACAATTTTACTATTTTTGGTCCAGTGCTATGTGCTATGTAAAATGTAATCTTTAAAGTTGTATAACTCATTTTTTTTGAATGGCAACATGGTGGCTCGTCTAGTTAAGAAAAAAGAGGATTTAATTAGATTATTTTAATACCATACACTATTAGGTTGTAGAAATGCTACCATTAAAAAACTTTAAAAAGTTAACTTAGAACTTTCCTAAAATGAAGCATCTTTTGATTTAAATGTATCAAGTAGCCTGTGACCAGCAAAACTGATAAAACAAAATCATGCCTTGAAGAAAATTGACATGCCGACAGCTTTAGCCAAAGTAAATTAGTTTGTTGTTTAAAAAACTTGGAAAATAATAGTTTTACAAGGAGTGAAAAAGTTGATATGTTATTAGTGTTTGAATAATGTAGAAATAATTCAACCGATGCTGCACGACTTTACGCACAACGATATTTTAATCGGCATCATCCAACCCGGTACCCAAAACTGGTTCCGAAAATGCGAAATGAGCCTGACAATAATAACATATCAACTTTTTTACTCCTTGTAAACCTATTATTTGTCATGCTTTTTAAAAAACAAACTAATTTACATTGGCAGAAGCTGTTGGCATTTCAATTTTTTTCAAGGCATGATTTTGTTTTATCAGTTTTGCTGGTCACAGGCTACTTGATGCATTTAAATCTAAATTTAATCTCAAAAGATGCTTCATTTTAGGAAAGTTCTATGTTAACTTTTTAAAGTTTTTTAATGGCAGCTTATCTAAAACCTAATAGTTTATGGTATCAAAATAATCGTAATAAAATCCTCTTTTTTCTTAACCCGACGAGCCACCATGTTGCCATTCAAAAAAAATGAGTTATACAACTTTAAAGATTAAATTTTACATAGCACATAGTACTGGACCAAAAATAGTAAAATTGTATTTTTCCCAAGATTAAAGAACTGAAATAAGTGATTTTTAGGTATTCATAGTCCTCTAGATAAAACAATAAATTTGGAAAAAAAATATTTTCTTGGTGACAAAAAGTGACAAGTGACACATCGTTGTAATTAGAATGTCAAATGGAGTCAAAAAAAGTAAAAATATACCAGGTGTCCCATTTAAAAATAGAAAATTTATGTCACTTCCGGTGAAACCGGAAGTTCCATAATGTTGAGTCACCTGTCAAAAAACGCAGTTTAATGTAGTATACAAATCCCCAGAATTTTATTTCATTATCTTAAAAAACAAAAAAGTTAGAGGGGCGAGCCACCTTCCGTGGACACCCGGTATATATTAAAATGTTATAAACGTAAAGTTGTCTTATGTTCAACTTTTTTGTTTCTGAATATAATTCTTTTAAAGGATTAAGATAATCTTTATTGAATATAATTTTTAGAAACCTTTTTTGTAATATGTACTTCTAATTTTTTAACTAAAGTTCTATTTATTCCTCCCCAACCTAAAATTCCATAATTTAAATGAGTGTTAACTAACGCTTAATATAATATTTCCATAAATCTTACATTTAAAAAAATTTTATGGTAGTAAACTTCTTAATTTTTTAATTAAGTTTACTAACTAAAAATTTCAATTTAATTTACAGTCAAAAATAATTCCTAAATATTTTATTTTATTAACTTTAAAAATTTGAATGTCTTCATTTATCTGAATTCTATTCATATTTCGTGGTAGGTTATTTAGGTTTAAAGCAAAAGGAATATAATTTGCCCCACATAGGAACCTATACTTTAATTTGAATGGTACCAACTTTCTTGTCCTACACTGTATACACATTTTGATTGCATATTTCTATTCTCCTAAACTTTTGACATAAAAAAGGGGTACTACGTTTGTTTCGATAAATCTAACCGTTTTCGAGAAAAACGCTAAAATAACATTGCTCAACAAGACCTCCTACTTTTTGGGCGCATCCTGTATAATTTAAAATATTTTTAAAATGTGCCAGATATCCAACCATACCTTATTACGAAAGCTTATTATCGACAAATCTTATCTTCAAGGCATAATATTACTCGGCGCAATGTTGACTCACCCGGTATATAGTTATCTCGGAAAATGTGTGAGAAAAACAAGAAAAACGACACCCTCTATGTGAAAAATAACTAAAACCTTTTTGCAGAATGATTACAAGTATTTTTTTATCTTCAGGGCTGTTTTAAATATCTACAGTGTGTGTATAAAGTCTGGAAACGGCTTAATAACATCACAATTTACTGGCCGATTTAAACCAAATTTGGTACAGTTGTGTAAGAGGATCTAACGCACCGAATGACGATATTGGCGTTGTTGCCAGCTTTTTAGTTTGTCTGGAATTCGAACGAATTTTATATTTTTAAATATAACGCCCAGTATATTTTTACATTTTTTAATTCCACATCAAATTATTATTATTTTTTATTAAATGCATTATTAGTCTATACTTCATAGTTTCCGAGATATTGACTCTCGAAAAGTGACATTTTTGAAATTTGACAGCTTATAACTTTCTAACAGTACGTCTTAGAGCAAAACGGCTTACATGTCCCTATTTTCAATTTTTATTATCTTCCCAAAAAAATCAACTTCCGGTTAAACCGAATGTAACTCGAAAGCAGGAAATATAGTTGTTCCGGTTTAACTGGAAGTTGATTTTTTTGGGAAGATAATAAAAATTGAAGATAGGGACATGTAAGCCGTTTTGCTCTAAGACGTACTGTTACAAAGTTATAAGCTGTCAAAGTTCAAAAATGTCACTTTTCGAGAGTCAATATCTCGGAAACTATGAAGTATAGACTAATAATGCATTTAATAAAAAATAATTATAATTTTATGTGGAATTTAAAAATGTAAAAATATACTGGGTGTTATATTTAAAAATATAAAATTCGTTCGAATTCCAGACAAACTAAAAAGCTGGCAACAACGCCAATATCGTCATTCGGTGTGTTAGATCCTCTTACACAACTGTACCAAATTTGGTTTAAATCGGCCAGTAAATTGTGATGTTATTAAGCCGTTTCCAGACTTTATACACACACTGTATAAGTAACATTCATTAACACTGTGCATAAACAATAACATATCTAGGGGCTGCTGCAGCCTCATATCATCCCCCCTGCTCCTCGGTGCGCGCTTGCCTCAACCAATCCACCCAAAAAGCAATTGTAAATAAAAATTAAAACCGTTAAAGAATCTTACCTACCTCTGGTCCACTTATATTATGGCCGTTGGTCCCCAGACAGCCCACGGGCTTCATCCAGGTCAAAAAACTATAACGTTACGCTTTTTTGAGATTGACAGATAACGTTACTAGGACAAAGTAGCCAAAGCCTTTAAAAAACTTTACCTGGCCATATATACCTACGTATCTACTTTGATTTTATGAATATATTTAATTTTTGTTTCATGATATCACCCATTTGCTTCTGTACTATGATTCCTGCATAATAAATCAAATACATATCTATACTTAAACATTTTTGTAACCGTAATTTTAATTATTATTGCCTAGCGCTTTCGGTCTATTAATATACCATCATCATTGCAAAGGTTCTAAAAGAAAAACACAAACAAGAGTAAAAAAAATTGTGTGTGCTTAAGACCACACGACAGAAGTGAAAACTTCAAGAAGGTTAATTCAGTGCCCACAAAAAAGTGCTAAACGCGCCTAAAGAAGTTTTCACTTCAAAAATAACATAAACTTGGAATACGGGATAATTTTACTGCATACGAAAAAAGATATTTCCTAAAATTGAACAACCCTTGAATTTTTACATCTTCAACAGAAGTCAGAAATCATAATAAATTAGGTCCACGGAATAAGCAATTACGGTAAACCTTACTTCACCCTACGTAAATATATAATTTAATAATTTAAAAAATGCCAGAACATACCTGAGACGCAACAAGTGTCGCACACTGTTTCCACGTTGATACGTCGATACTGAATGCGACCGATGGCGGCATGCTCTTTCATATAACGTTCATTCGGGTCAGGGTCAGTTCGGATTGAATATAGCAGTTGAATTCGAGCGTAGCACACCCGAGTCTGACGCGTGACGGCGACGCGTGACGGCTCAGTTATATTCAGTGCCCACAAAAAGTGCTAAACGCGCCTAAAGAAGTTTTCACTTCAAAAACAAAGGAGAAACAAACTACAGCTACTTGTTAACAAAAAATATAAAGTATGTTCAATGACCGCTGACCGTTACGTCAGATTCCTTATATTTGCGGTACGTCGTAAATTAGTTTAGTCAGTTTGACTTACCGGTGGTAAAGATTATGATTTTTCTTAGGCTTGATCTACATAAAGGCGGATGCATGTGAACAAGTAAAATACAAGCGCGATTTTTCAAATTTTTAATTATTATTTTTATACTGTTAATGAAATCAGATATAAGTAGTTTATTTAGGGTAAAAGGTATCATGGGATGAAATATTTTCTTTTAAAAATCAGTATGAAATTTTTAATTAATTTAAATTTACTGAAAAATAAATAAAACTCTTAAAACATTATAAAATTTAAAAAATTGTGTCTAGTACATCTCTAGTACATCAGTCTATAAATTTTGTCTCAACTATTTTCATCTTATTTATAAAATCATAAAGAAGAAAATATAATAAAATATAAAAACAAAACAAAATACAGTTTTTTAATAAGTAATTAAAATAAATCATATCCGCAAGGATCATCATCATCAGATTATCAAGATTACCAGAAGTTAATAATAATGGGTAATGGGTAGGGTATCTGAAGCATCGATAAATCTTCCCCGTTCCCACACATCATTTATAATTTTATTAGTTCTTTTGGACCAACGTGTATTTGGAATTTTTTCAATTACTTAGCTCAGAATGATAGGTGGCGTTAGCCATGATAATAAGCGACGGTTCTTCCAAGTTTGGTAACAATTTTACTTTAAACCATTTCTCAAAGTTTTTACTATTCAGTGAATCATGATAATCGTCAGATTTTAGGCCAGACTTGAATATCAAACTTGCATTATTCAAAAATCCATTTTCTGAACCAGCATGTAGAGAATAATATACCGTACACCCTCTGACAATTTTTTTTTAACTGTATGAAGAATATTGTCTTGCCAACTTAGCCTAAAAGCCCCTTTACTGTATATCCAGCTTTCATCCAGAAAGACAGGTTTTAAGAGAAATAATTGAGATTTGCCGTTATTCCTAAATTCTCTTAAAAATTTGGCTCGATTTTGGGCTATGTAGAGTTGCTCTATTAAAAACCGCTTGTTTAATACAGTACATTTACGAAATTTAAATTTAAATTTTTTTAAACGGTCCGCTAATGAACCAGTGGATATTTCAACACAATCAATGGTTTTAAGGTTTAGTTGTATTGGGCGAATGGTAACGTGTTCACCTACTCTATACATCCCATAAACACGTTCTCTTATGGTATATTAATGAATTTCGTGAAGCTGATGTTCACCACGAGATGACAAAATAGCTATAGTGTTTCTTAGGTCAATTTAATGACATTAAACTGTGGGAATTTCCCAACCATAGGCGTTCCACACAAATAATTAATATGCGTATACACACTTATAAGTTTGTTTTACATCAGGTGTTTGTACATACTACACTTTATAAACCCACTGTATATATAATAATATTTTATTAAAATAATAAATATAAGGTAACTCAAAAATTCTATATACAAAACTAAAATCAGAAAAATAAACCTGACACGGCACGACACTGCTCAGAAAATGCTTTAATTTTTTTTACCAGAACTTCATTCTCGTCAACCAGACTCCGGCCCGTTCATCAAGGCATAACCACGTATACTTTATCTCCGTCTCTTCCACGCCATCGGCGGTCACTGGCCTATCTCTGTCTGGCAGAATCGATCGTCAGACGGGCCGGGTACCGGTTCAGCTTATATCCTGGCGCTTGCAATCGCAACAAATTACATGCTGTTGCCAATTCTTCAAAATTTTCGGATTTGTAAGCACAATGTAAGTATCTATGAGAAAAAAGGGTTTGTTAATTAGTTGTTTTTAAACACTGAAAACACTTTTTGTCTTGATTTCAGTTATATTGTTTCTTAACGACTAAAGAATGTATTATTATAACAATGAATGGCTTGTTATTTTTTTCTGTCACACTCAAAACTCCTCGGTTTAAAGTATATTTGCAAACTAGCTTTCAAAGAAAGTTACTGACTAACAATTGAATACTGATATAAATAAAATATCTTTAATAAAAAAACTTAAAGAATTGAAGAAGAAAGATCTGACAACCCTGGTTGTGCGGTCGGTCTCTTTGAGACTGTTTACCGCCGTATGGAATGATTGGAATGTCCTCAAACTGATATTGGATAAATAATACATTATGGCGATTCTTAAAATTTACATCCTTCTCTATCCCCTTTACCTTAATTCGTTGAATTGTTGAACGCGAAACTCCCAAAGCATCAGAAAGTCTCTAAAACAGATATTTATAAAAACACTGCCATATATTTTTGATGTTTATTATTTATGTTTTCACAATTCCTGCTTGATTATATCTACTTATAGACCAGTGCTGAATGAAGCCTTTGAAAATGGTAAAAAGTGAAAGAAAATAATAGTAGGATGAAACCCATTGGAAAAAGAAGAGAATAGAACAAACATGAAAGGAAAAATAAATTACGGGCGATCCGAGGTCGGGAAGGGGGGGAGGGGGGGGGGTTTAAGGGTAGAAAACGATTTATCTCGATTTCCGGTAAAACTACAAGTCCTATGGGAAAACGTTAAATCGCAAAATTGTAGGTAATAAAAAGATCTACAACTTTTGTATTTACACTTTTTCATATAACCTCAAAATGTATGTGAAAAATTCAAATAACCAAGTTTTTGTTTTTTTATTTTCATCTTTTACAAAAAATTTTTTTTTTCCATGAAATTTGGAGAAAACTTACTTTTTTATGTCCCAAACACACTGTAATTTTTTTGATTTAAAATATTTATTTTTTAACCTTATTTTGACTCAATATCGAAAAAACACCCTAATTTTCAATCGAAAATTCTCACGTCAAAATATCTGCTTTTTTAAAAAAGTCGGTGGGCTTTTTGTTCGTTGAAATCTCTACTTTCTGATGGTGTTAAAAAAAAATTTACATTACTATGGTAAATGTTCTCAAAAAAATGCAAAGAAACGAAAAAAACTCGAATCCGAAATTTTTTTTTTAGATCAATATGTACAATTTTGAGCTATTTATTAAAATTTATACTTTTTTTTTATCAATGTAACATGGAGTCTTACGTTTTTCGAGTAATTGAAGTATAAATTTTAATAAATAGCTCAAAATTGTACATATTGATCTAAAAAAAAAAAACAGATTCGAGTTTTTTTCGTTTCTTTGCATTTTTTTGAGAACATTTACCATAGTAATGTATATATTTTTTAACACCATCAGAAAGTAGAGATTTCAACGAACAAAAAGCCCACCGAGTTTATTAAAAAAGCAGATATTTTGACGTGAAAATTTTCGATTGAAAATTAGGGTGTTTTTTCGATATTAAGTCAAAATAAGGTTAAAAAATAAATATTTTAAATCAAAAAAATTACAGTGTGTTTGGGACATAAAAAGGTAAGTTTTTTCCAAATTTCGTGGATAAAAACATTTTTTTGTAAAAGATAAAAATAAAAAACCAAAAACTTGGTTATTTGAATTTTTCACATACATTTTGAGGTTATATGAAAAAAGTGTAAATACAAAAGTTGTAGATCTTTTTATTATCTACAATTTAACGTTTTTTCATATTACTTGTAGTTTTGCCGGAAATCGAGATAAATCGTTTTCTACCCTTAAACCCCCCCCCCCCCCCCCCCCCCCCTCCCCCTTCCCGACCTCGGATCGCCCGTAATTTATTTTTCCTTTCATTTTTGTTCTATTCTCTTCCTTTTCCAATGGGTTTCATTCTACTATTATTTTTTTTGGTTTCAAAAATTATCGACCCTGGTCTATTACCTCGTAAACTGTGTTAAAGGGTAAAAGAGTCTTTCCGGCATTTCTTTTTCTCTGAAAATAAACAAATAATTTTAAAATTAATGCTTGTTCTTTTTCACAATACAGTGACATTTTTGAAATAATGGTGATTAGAAATGTCAGTGTCAAAAATGACAATAAACCTTTTTTAACTGGTAAAATTATACGACATTCATTATTGACGCAAATTTACTATCTCACCTAGTTCACGAATGTTAGAAAGATATGCACTAGTCGTGACTTAATGGTCAGCGGTCATTGAACAGACTTTATCATTCAAATTCTTTGAACTGACTAGGTGAAAATACCTACTCGTCAAATTAATCTTCAGGAGACCCGACACAAATAATCAAAATAATAGATAACGTATAAACACATTTTTCATAAGTAGTGGTTTCTAATTTTAATAACTACATGACTGACGTTTGACACATGGCAGGACATCAAATGGTAAGGGATATCTCAGGGAAAGAATTATTACCGTTGAAACAGTTTAAAAATGGATTTCTGTTATTAGTTTCAATGAGCCTTAAATTCAGACAAGTACCCGAATAATTAGTTGTTATTATGTCATGATTTTTTCTTCCTGAGATATCTCTCAAAATTTAATCTCCGTGTCAAATGTCAATTTCAATTATTATTTTGATTATGTTTCTTATCTCCTGGACATAATTTGACTATTTAGTTTTATTACCTAGTCAGTTCAAAGATCATAAAACGTTTATTGTTAACACCGCTAACTTAGCTTTAGTTTGTTTCTACTTTGTTTTTATTCTTGTTTGTGTATTTCTTAAATAACTTTGAATACTTCCAAAACTAATAATTACATAGCATTCTCTGTTACTTCTTCTAATCGTCCTAATGTTAACAATATAAAAATTGAAAATCTTAATGAAGTTATCTGTAAGGTAATCCCAACAAAATATGTAGGAAATACCTACTATTGATAAACATCTTAAATGGGAGCACATATCAGTTATTTGACAAACAATATTAAAAAGTTAATTCATAAATTATATATTTTAAGGAAAATTATTGGCAGAAAACTAGTACTCTCCCTCTCCATATAAAACTGTAGTAGAATCTCTAATAAGATACGGTATATATAATTGCGTGGTGTGGGATCCATAAAAACTCGCTAAAACCTCTAAATATCGTTCAAAATTAAATCCTAAAAATAATTTATAAACAAAACAAACGCTACTCCACACATTTACTTATTATTATGACTTCGTTAATCTCCATATTGTAATTAGTTTTTAAGAGAGCGTTTAAATGCTAAATGGCAATAAACATTTAAATGCTTCCCAACTGACAACCTTACACTGTTTTAATTTTTTATTATATTGGGGGGTCTACCCCATCCTAACTATCCCCATCGGTTTACCCCAACACTTTGAGCTATATGCCTGATAGAATGTGCTGTATCTTTTAACGAATATTTTTCTAACAATACTCCCGATACACACTGGGAAGGGTTAAAAATTGAAATCGTAAAAACAACCCTTTGCTACTTAAGATTTATCATTGAAGAAGGGTTGATACCAGGATTGTTAAAATTGGAGTGTAAAATATGCATTGTATACAGGGTCCGGGATGTTGATCTACATATGGGAATTTAAATAAATCTCTTTAACCCCTTTGAATATTGACAGGGCATAAATAATCTTCCTTTATATGGGACATGTCGATTTTTGATCTGGGTGAGAAAGTTCAGAAAGTTGGTTGGAGTGTTACAGAATTAGATCGGATTGTATATTATGAGAAAATTTGCAACGTCGAAAGAATGTAATAATTAACACAAATAAACGATCAATCAAGAAATTCTGAGTAAAGCTTTTTCAGTTTTAGAAAATTTGTTTGCACGCCGCAATAGTAATTTACGTTACAAGACCGGAAAGTAGTGTTTTTCAGGTCGAGACAAGCATTTCCAGGGCGAGCCATAGGCGAGTCCTGGAAGCTTGTAGAGACCTGGAAAACACTAATTTTCGGTTGCGTGACGTACAATATTTTTTTTAAGACCGACACTTCGATATATTTTATAATCTACGCGAAACAAGTTTGACATAAAGAACAAAATTAAAAATCAACGAACTGTCACTCGACAATACATCAAAATGTTGTCATAATAACGAAATCAAGGTATCTTGTATTATCAAAGAGCGATTGGAAAAACAAAAAACAGGGTGACAGTGACATTAGAGACCGGAAAAAGGTTATTTTCTAGACGAAAAATTGCCCAGAAAGTGTAAATTTTCTGGTCGGTTTTAAAAAAAGGCATTTTCAGTTATACCGGGTGTTTCTCAAAAGACGTTCACCCCTATAACTTTTTGATATAGATATTAAAATGAAACTTTGAGATTATGCATAAGAGATGAGTCTTCATTTATTGGCATAATTTTCAATTTGTTAGCACTTCCGGTTTGACCGGAAGTGACCTTGACTTTGATATTTTAAATGGGACATGTTGTATATTTTTACTTATTGGGATTCAGCAAAACATTCTGAGTAAAATGACACCTCACTTGTCATTTTTTGACGTGTTATAACATTTTTATATTTTTTATCTAGAGTGCTATAAATTAATTAAATCTGTTAATTTATAGTCAAAGTAGTATATGAAAATTAAAATTATGTCATAATAATTTACTTTCCAAGTTTCACAAGCGTTTGAAATGAAATGAAATTTCGTTTTCAAATGGAACGATGGTAGTTCACTAGGATATATTTAAAACCAGCATTTTTTTCCAATAATTTGATACCATACACTCCTATGCTATTTTAAATCGCAAATTTAAAAGCGCTATGCATTATTGCCGCCCCGTATTTTCTAAAGAAATATAAAGGCGGCTTTGAAAAACAATGGAATGGTTTTGAAAACTAATATGGTTTTTAATTAAAATTGTAATGCCATTCGTTTATTAAACTTACATTGTAAATCAGATAAAATGGTTAGTTTTACTAGAAATGAACAAATTCATATGCTCCTAAGTTTTGGAGTGTTGATATGCTCCTAAGTTTTGGAGTGACCAGAAAAATTCTTCTGAAGCCGCAAGATGTATTGTATGTTTTATAAACTAATTACATTACAATTTTAAATTACAGCCATATTGCTTTTCAAAACCATTACATTGTTTTCAAAGTCGCCTTTATATTTCTTTAGAAAAGAGAGGGCGGCAATAATGCATAACGCTTTTAAATTTGCTATTGGGATTTTAAGGCAAATTTTTTAGTGTTAATTTTAAAATAGCATAGGAGTGTATGGTATCAAATTGTTGGAAAAAATGCTCGTTTTAAATATCCTAGTGAACCACCATCGTTCCATTTGGAAAAATGGAGTAAACGTCAAGAAAACTAAATTTCATTTTTTAAACGCTTGTGAAACTTAGAAAGTCAATTATTATGACATAATTTTAGTTTTCATATACTACTTCAGTATAAATTAACAGATTTAATTAATTTGTGGCACTCCAGACTAAACAAAAAATAAACATAAAAATGTGGTCAAACCGGAAGTGCTAACAAATTGAAAATTATGCCAATAAATGCGGACTCATCTCTTCTGCATAATCTCAAAATTTCATTTTAATATCTATAAATACAGAAAAGTTATAGGGGTGAACGTCTTTTGAGAAACACCCGGTATATGTAATACAGACAACTTAACTTTCTTAAAACAAAATTCACAAACGAAAAAGTATGTACATACGTGTAGATCTGTACAAGAATAATGAAATTTGGAAATTAAATAAAATCAAAACATGTGAACAAGTGAAACTAATTTATTCAATTAAATATAAAATTCAAAAAACAAATACAGAATTGAAGCAAGTTAAATTACCACACAGCCATAACATAAGAACTAAAAATCAACTGAGAAATTAACTGCACAGGACTTGCCAATTTTCCGAAGCATGCAAGCATTTAACTACATCCCAGAAATTATAACAGCATTACCAACCAAGGAAAGCATGCGTCGTGATCTCAAAAAGTACCTACAATCAAACACTTAAAGTTCCTATTTGAAAAATTTATAATATGTCATTGTATATTTTATAATATTTGATTGTAAATACAATAAATTGTAAATTTAAGGCCCTGGTACCAGTAAACACATTACTGTTTGGGGGTCAGCTATAAATAAAAAAAAAATAGCAAATTGTCATTATCATTGTCAATGCCTTAAAGATTGTGACTTGAGTTCAGAACGTTGCTAAATCGATAAACCTATCAATGGTATAGTGTTTCTTAGGTCAATTTAATGACATAAAACAGTATGAAACTCCTAACCATAGGCGTCCCAAACAAATAATTAAAATGCGTATACACACTTATAAGTTGGTTTAACATTAGGTGTTTGTACATACTACACTTTATAAACCCACTGTATATATAATAATATTATATTAAAATAATAAATATAAGGTAACTTAAAGATTCTATACACAAAACTAAAACCAGAAAAATAAACCTGACACGGCACGACATTGCTCAGAAAATGCTTTAATTTTTTACCAGAACTCCATTCTAGGACCATTCCCCGGCCCGTCCATAAGTTCCAAATCACGTATATTTTATCTTCGTCTCTTCCACGCCATCGGCGGTCACCGGCCTATCTCTGTCTGACAGAATCGATCGTTGAACGGGCTGGAAACCGCTTCAGCTTATACCAGCCGCTTTAACTGGCGCTTATCACCCCTGACAACGTACATAAATTGTGAACGGTTGCCAGTTCTACCAAATTTTCTGGTTTGTTAATATATTATGTATAAGTATACGAGAAACAAGGGTTTCTTAATTAGTTGTTTTTAAACACTGAAAACACTTTTTGTCTTGATTTCAGTTATATTGTTTCTTAAGGACTAAAGAATGTATTATTATAACAATGAATGGCTTGTTATTTTTTTCTGTCACACTCAAAACTACTCGGTTTAAAGTATATTTGCAAACTAGCTTTCAAAGAAAGTTACTGACTAACAATTGAATACTGATATAAATGAAACATCTTTAATAAAAAAAACTTAAAGAATTGAAGAAGAAAGATCTGACAACCCTGGCTGTGAGGTTGGTCTCTTTGAGACTGTTTACCGCCGTATGGAATGATTGGAATGTCCTCAAACTGAGTTTGGATAAATTATACATACCAGCATTAAAGTGTTTTCGTAAACGGTTGAAGATGGGTATAGGGATAGGGCAATATTTATTAAAAATATCTAGAATTGAGTGTAGAAGGTAAAAATGTAAAAATATACGAATGGAATATCCATTTAAAAAATAATCTCTCTCTAAAAAAAATGCATTTAAAAAAAACGTTTTAACAAGTCCGAGCGATTCTTAATTAAGTGTAACGTAACGTGACGGTACTCTATAATAGGCTGCTAGAACCTACTTAGAACACTATGTAAACTTAATATTAAATAATTAATAATGTTAGTTCACCTTCTGATCTTCTTGAAATTTCGAATTTTGTCCCACAAAAGGAAATATACTTTACGCTATACTATTTTCTCATAGATATCAATTTCACAATACCCTTTATCAAAAATCTTTAAAAAGTACTAAGACTTCTTTAAAATGACCCTTGGTAATTTTTTTAACCGGTCACTGTCCATCTTTACAGGTCCCATCTCGATTAGCTTTGAATAAAAGCATGATTAAAAGTGACACACGGAACCGGAAGGGCCCGACTACAAGGACAATCACTTCCCTATTTCCTAAATTTCTCAATTGTATCATTCCTGTACGGGACAGTGGTCATAGAGCAGAGTGACCCTTTTTGGATATTTTGTTTCTTTTAATTCTATTATTTTTAAGGCTATTGTGTCCAACTTGTCGTTTTTTTAAGGATTATCTTCCCATAATGTATGGGAAAGAGGAAAATTTATTATAGATTTAATCTACTCGCATATATGGCCATTTTGACATATAATATTCTTGCGTATCCCTTTTGGGCTATTGAAGAAATGTAAAAATAGACCCGGTAGGGAAAAATAATAGAATAGTTATTTGTGTATATACCTACACTGAGAGAAAACTGCATTAGCCGTAGAAATCCATTAGTAGTAGCAAAAAATCTGCTTTAAATAGGCGCCGAAAAAACAACTGTTGTATGTACGAGTTTTTAACCTCAATATGGTCGTTTTTTTAAATATTATTTTTTGCTGCTAAAAGACAACTCTATTTCCTAAAAAAATATATTATTATTATTTCGGTGGGAGCAGTACCCCTGTACCCCTACCACATTTATTATCTCAGGATGTATTACATGTAAATCGTTACATTTAAATGTAGTTGTATTAATAGTTAAAAGTTATCTCCTCTACAAAATTTTTTTAAGTAATAAATACTAAGATTATCTCGAAAATGGTTGCTCCTAGCGACTTCAATAACTTATAAGTTTTTGATGCAAAAGAAGTAAAGTAACTTATTTTGTTAATAGTCGGATCGATATAAGAAGCCTAAACAAAGTTATGCCAGCTAAAAGGAGTGGGCCATGTCGTAGGCAGCGCCCTCTACTGGTTACACAAAAACTATAAATAATTTTGATTCCTCACTTCAAAAAACCCCAAAATCCTTAATTTTGTGCTGCTATGTCGTTTCGTTAAGAAATAATCGCAAATAAACGAAAACAAAAGTAAAACTTTAACATCCTGTATATCTTGGTTGTTATCAATTTTGGGATAAGGCAAGTTTAAATAAATCCCATTATTTTGCCTTAAGGAGTCTGCTGTTGCTCTGTGTCCCATTACTTTTGGGACACCCTGTATATGGGTGTTATTACCGATATCTCTAATTGATGAGGAACAGTGCCATTCTTGAAAATTAAATTAATTATATGAACCAGGGGGTCGAGCAGGTATGGGTGGTTATTTTTTATTAATTTTGTATTTATTTTATCAATACCAGGACGCATTTTTGTATCGAGCGTCCAGAAAGCCGCATTCGTGATGTTCGACCTCGGCACGTATCGAGCGTTCGGTACTACGACAACAGTCGGACTACCATACGCTCGATTAGGCGGAAATCTTGTTTTTTTTTGGTTTTTGAATTTTAAAAAAATGCTCTGAGTAACAACGAACAAACCGGTTGCCAATATACATTTTAGACGGAATTTGTTCCTCTAGTTATCGCCACCTTATAATCCTCTACTTATAAGAAAAAAGCTAAACAAAATTGACGCTTATCAGTCAAAAGTTGACAGCTGTCGTATGGTAGCTTGACAATCGACGATAGACAGACCTCGGTTAATGCGAAATTACCCGAATGCGGTGTACTGGACGCTAGATACAAAAATACTACCAGCATTGCTGTTATTTTTTATTGATGCATTATTTATAAAAAATATGATTTTGTGATTAATTAAGGTCATGTAGTTAAAAAAGTATTGCTTTTTAATCCAAAAAATTGTCTGCGAACTATAAAAAAAATATTTTTATCATTGGTAGTCTACCTAGCTACTACTAAATAACCTTTTCCTGAGCTGATTTTTTTTGTAGTGACAGTGACGTTTAGAAAACAGAAAATATACATCTGGGAGTAGAAGAAATCAGTAAATAATAAAAATCAGTTTTTATTTGTACCTCGCATAAACAACCGTTACAATCGCCGCTGAAAAATTACCCCAAATGTCCCGTTGGCGCCCTTTATGTTAACTTCAAAACAAGTTATAAAAACGGACTTACGACCTTAAACAAGACATACAACAAACTCTTGACATTTAAGCTCGTGCTAAATCGCTTCTATTTAAAATGTCTACCCTTGCCCCATTCAAAAAGCTGAAATTCAGGAAAATAACCAAACCTGAAACAGGAAATAACCCCCGTGTCAACTCACTGGTCTTTTTAGAATTACCGAGGCATGTCCACTGTCCACTCTTGAACTTTTTGTTCCTTGACTTGACCGTTCATAGAAAAACTGACCATTAGCTGACCTGACCGTAAAAGAAATCCAGTTTTTAAGGTTAAAATGTAGGAAAACAGGAAATGATAACTAGGCTACTTAAAAGTTTCTTATCTACTTGTTAAGTTGTCAGTTTTTTATACTAATTTGCTGACCATATGTCTTGTACCAACAATAGATTGAAGAGTAGTTATTTATACCTATCTACCTCTAAAACTCATATTTCAAGTCTTCTAGTCTTTGTGATATTAATCCTATTTTTAAAGGGTGGGTTTGGTAGTATGAATTTAAAAATAATACTGAACGGGATCAGTATTAAAATATCGTTAGTTTGGCTCGTGAAAATGTTTTTATAATTGAGTCCGTTACACCTTTTTGAAATGTTATACTTTTAAGCTTGGAAATTTATGCACATCTTTGAGGCAGTTTTGATTACTGATAAGAAGTCTACCTACCTGAAAATTTTTATATAAATGTAAAAATAACGGTTAGTTCGGAGGGAAAATGTAAACCGTGAAACCTTAATTATAACATTAAAGTTTAAATAAAAAGTTTAACAACTAAAGGGTCCTTTTCACTAGATAATTTTCCAGCAACCAGATTGACAATCTAGTCGCTTGCGATCGAATTTCCAAAATATTGTCCTGTTAGCGGACGCTGTCAATCAAATTGCAACCTTAATTTTTTCTTCCACATCAAAAAGTTCTGATTATTATGACAATATGAATTGCGAAATGTATGAAAAATGGGTAAAAGCTCAATTAATCCCAAATTTAGATGATTTATTTTCTTTAATTGTATTAGACAATGCATCATATCATTAAAATCATCAAATAAACAACCTAGTTCATCTTGGCGAAAAAGTAATATTATTTATGAGTGGCTTAAAAAACACCACCAAAATCCTTTACCAAATATGTTGGAATCCGAACTTCTATCAATGGCAAAGTATCTCAAATCACCCAAAATATACGCTGCTGTAGATGAAATATTGCCTGAATATGAGGTTCTACAACTGCCGCCATATCTTGGCCAGTTTAATGCGATAGAATTAATATGGGCTGGGGCAAAATATTTTTATGAAAAACATGTAGGTGAGTGTCTTAAATCCTCGTAAGTAGAGATAGTTTAGCAAGATTCCTTGGATCATATTACGCAGGACTGCTGGAAGAAATCGGTGAAACATACAGAAAAATTAATAAGGAATTGGTGGGATCGAGAACAAGTATTAGATGTCGAAGTAGCGCCGATGATCATTGCTCCATTCGAGGATGACTCAGAGGACGAGGACTTTTCAGAATTTCTAAGTGATGATGACAGTTTTTAAGTTTTCAGTCTATAATTATAAATGGTTTTCTTTGTTTACATCTTGTAGTATTCTTCGGTATTAGGTATATTATGCTTTCTTTCATGAAAAATTTTCTGTACAATCCTTAAATTGATTACCAGTGTTTTTGCTACTGTTTTCTACTTATTGGTTGGCAAATTACCATTTTTTCTTTTTATTTGTTGAAATAGTTAATCGGATTAAATTCCATTGTATTTTTAGGTTAGGTAATTTTATTGCTAAAATAAATTACACTGTTTATTATTGTCGTTTTTAATAAATAGATTTAGTAGATATACTATTTACAGGGATGGCGAACCAATGGCTCGCTTGCCATTGATGGCAGGCGACATAAAATTTTGGGCACGCCACCGATCACAAAGTTTACTATGAATTATTATATTACGAATTTGACGGCACGTCTATGGCCTCATTAAACATTTCTTTAGAAAAAATGGCACGTTATTACATAAAGGTTCGCCACCCCCGTACTATTATGTACAGAATTTTTGCAAAAATAATAATATTATAGGTATGTGTATGTTATATTCACGACAGTTAAAATAATAAAACTATGTTTATTTTTTCCGGGTATATTGATACCGACATAATCTCACAACATTATGATAACCTCTGGAATTTTTGAATTGATTCATATGATCGGTGAACTTTGGACCCGCATAATAAGACCAGATTTAACTATAGCAGGTAATTTACCCCTTTGGGGGTATTTTAATTATTAAGGACGATAAATCCAAATGGTGGAATTTTAATCTTCGCCACTAAAAAAATTAAGTCTAGATCAATCTGAATGTTTCCTTTCCTAAAACTACAAAGTTCACATTTCACCAAGCGTTAAACATTATTTTATTAAAAATCAAACCGATGTCAAGGTCTTGTCTTGTTGACATTAATTAACGAAATTTGAACGTCGTTTATTCCCTTAATCCAAACCACCCCATTACCGTTCGCCATTGGGATACATTTTTGTTATTAGTAAAATCATTATAAATATAAAGAATTTTGAAAAAGCACTAACATTAGCAACATCGCTTTGTTGGCTCTCCGTGTTTGTTTTTGTATAATTTATCTAAACTCAGTTTGAGGACATTCCAATCATTCCATACTGCGGTAAACAGTCTCAAAGAGACCGACCTCACAACCAGGGTTATCAGATCTTTCTTCTTCAATTCTTTAAGTTTTTTTTATTAAAAATGTTTCTTTTATATCAGTATTCAATTGTTAGTGAGTAACTTTCTTTGAAAGCTAGTTTGCAAATATACTTTAAACCGAGGAGTTTTGAGTGTGACAGAAAAAAATAACAAGCCATTCATTGTTATAATAATACATTCTTTAGTCCTTAAGAAACAATATAACTGAAATCAAGACAAAAAGTGTTTTCAGTGTTTAAAAACAACTAATTAACAAACCCTTGTTTCTCGTATATACTTACATTGTGCTTACAAATCCGAAAATTTTGAAGAATTGGCAACAGCAAGCGCCAGTTAAAGCGGCTGGGATAAGCTGAAGCGGTCTCCGACCCGTTCAACGATCGATTCTGTCAGACAGAGATAGGCCAGTGACAGCCGATGGCGTGGAAGAGACGAAGATAAAATATACGTAATTTGGAACTTGTGGACGGGCTGGACAATGGTCTGGGAATGGAGTTCTGGTAAAAAAATTAAAGCATTTTCTGAGCAGTGTCGTGCCGTGTCAGGTTTATTTTCTGATTTTAGTTTTGTGTATAGAATTTTTGAGTTACCTTATATTTATTATTTTAATATAATATTATTATATATACAGTGGGTTTATAAAGTGTAGTATGTACAAACACCTAATGTAAAACAAACTTATAAGTGTGTATACGCATTTTAATTATTTGTTTGGGACGCCTATGGTTAGGAAATTCCTACTGTTTAATAGTGTTTAATGTCATTAAATTGACGTAAGAAACACTATATTTTATTTTTCATCGTAGTTTATTTGACAAATTAAGAAATTGTTTTTTAAATACTTAGTGATCTTCTCGAGGTACAGTCCGCCTTGTGATAGAGTGACACCGAAGTAATATATATGGCTTGCGGGTTTTCAATTTTGACAAAGATTAAACAAGAAATACAATTATTGCTGTTACAAAAAAACCATAATAAAAAATCTTATTACGAGGAGTCGCATTTCACTTATTTCTATTAATTTCTATTAAAGGACAAATAATAGATCTATAACAGGAACTCTTAACAATAAGTACAATAATGACAAAAGTACGTTGGACAAAAATCGCTTCATTTCGTGTTGAATTGTATCTCAGAAATCACGGAGATGCATTTTCTCATCGCTGCGTGTGAAAGCATCCCCTAGACGTCAGGTAGGACTATCTATCATCGGTGCACCCCTATATTTTCTGCTATGGGCTATCCTTTACCTTAGCCTAAGAAGCTATACCAGCTATATACAATATGAGCTTCAGTGGTGGAGATTTTAATGCTTAGATGTGTTTGGTTCGTTTTTAATTTGACAAAAAATGCTTCTCGTTGGAAGTTGGTCTCCAGTACACTGCATTTTTTATGCTTTCGGCACTTCGTTTGACGAGAACAACGGTAGAATAAAATGTTGTTGTGTTTCTATGGCGACTTCAGCTTCAAATTTTAGTATATCTACCGTGCAAGCAAAAATTATTTGCATCTTGGATTAAAAAACGTAGGGCTTGGTTTAGATCACAATGATATGGGGACGATATATATCTAACCAAATCTAGGTTACAATTTTGTCAACTTCATATTATGACATGATATGCCAAACATGAGTAAAAAAATAAGTAGACAAATACAAATTTATTTTTGTTGGCACGGCATATTTTTGAAAATGTTGACCAGCATCTCTGGGAAATGTTACCACATTCTTGGATAATAATTTCTTGTAATTGTTTTAAATTTGCAACAGTGTTCTTTAAATGAGGAAAAACGAAGTAATCCAGAACCGTTAAGGTTAAGGTGATCTAGGTAGGAATTCAATGCCTGATCGAAAACTGATCAATCTGTTGTCGAAAAAATTGCGTAAGTAGTTAATAGTTTCGGCGGCTCTATGGGCGGTTGCACCGCCCTGTTGAAAATGGTGAACCATTAAAAATATCCAAAACGTAGTTCGTCGTCAAGTAATTGCTCCACAAATGGATTCAAAATATTGCCTCTACCGCTGTGATGTAACTGTGTCATGGAAAAAAATAGGACCAACAATTCTTCTTCGGGAAACAGCTAACCAGACATCCATTTTTTGAAGGTGCAATGTGGATTTTCACTACTGTATTCTGAGAATTCACATAACCGGAGAGGTAAAACTAGGCTTCATCCGAAAAAAATGTCAGGTCCAAATGAAACCATGGAGAGTAACTCCTGCTTCTTTTAAAATCGGCGGCTTGTATATCTTGGAATACGTGCACTTTATAACGAAATAAATTTAGCTGCTTCTTAAGAATAGTCCTGCATGTTCCATAAGATCTTCCCACTTCTTGGGACAGGCGTCTTATACAATTTGTTGGCGTATTTTGCATTATTTCACAAACGATTGCAACAAGTTCTTCTGTTCTTACAGATGGTCCTCCTGCTCCTTTTTTGTTGTATAGAACCTGTTTCCCTAAACACAGCCACTGTTCTTTTCAGGCAATGATTAAAATCCCCAGCAATAAAAGCAACGTTAGGAAAATGTTCGTGAAAATCGTCCATGCACAAACCCGGATTGTATTGCCACTCACCATTTACTCTAACCCCGTTTCGAAAATACGCTTCAACTATGAATGTTTTGTGCTTTGTGTGAATTGTTCAAGAAATTGGAAAAATTAGCGATGAATCAAATTACTTGTAACGACTGTGAAAGATGACGGAATAACTGATTTATTGTTAATTCAGGTAGTTACTGACACCCCACAGCTGGTATTAAGCTCTACGGCTAAGCATTACGTCCTTAGATGCAAGGCCCTCTTTGATGCAAATAATTTTTACTCGCACGGTACTTAAATTTTAGGAAGGCATATTTTTAAACTTAATTTTAATCGGTTGCATGTGCTCTCGTCTTAATAATAATTAGCAATTTTTCTCGAAATTTTATCGTCAAATTCCATTTTAAAAGCAGAAGATTTTGAAAAATGTATCTGTTGATTGATAATTGACAACTTTTCGTCCATTAATAAAACATTAAAATTCAATAAACAATAAAATTTTATTAATCCCTTGTTCTACACCCCTGCATCTGTCATATACAAGGAGGGTGAATCGCACAAATATTCCAGCTTCCCTTCTTTCCTATTAAAGACCTGCATTCACCTGCTGTTCCTCTCTACTTAGAAAGAAGGGTGACTTCCTCTTTTGAACGAAAACGGAAGTAAAAAACGGAACGAGCGTACTTATTTTGGGGTTGGACTCATCTTTATGACACGTTGTATTTTATTGAAAAGTATCGAATTTCAGATGAAATTAGAACAACGGTTAAAGTGTTTAAATGGGCTTGTAAAGGCCGCAAGTGGCTAATGACAGGTTAAATTGACGATGGCTGACAAAATAAGTGCAAAAATAATATTGCATAATAATATGGTGATAATAAACTGCGAACGATAGTTCTATAAAAAAAAGGAGAATGCTTAATAGGCCTGTATTCACTACATAGCTTATTATTATTATAATATTTGGATCTAATAGTCTCATACACTGAGAAAAAAGGGTTCTATTTCCTATAAGAATTCACATACTCTTTATACAACCGTTTGAAACTATATGTGACAGCAACGCGCTTTCCTACTGTAAGACAACGAAAATTGCTAGACCATTGTATAGTGATAATATCATGGTAATTTAGCCAATATGAAATAGGAATTATCGCTATCGTAGAATGGTTTGTAGCCATTATTGCTCTGAATACTCACAGTAATTCAAGTTCTATTGCGGTGTAATCTGGTTTTATATACTGTATTAGTTTCGATTGGCAGTTGTAATGAAACTTGACATTAATTATAATAAGATTTGCTTGCTACGGTTAATAAATCATATACTTACCACTAAAAATCAGTACCTACTGTAATTATCAAAAATTTAAATAGCGTCTAGTGCCATATTGTTCTTGTCGTTTAAGATTGCATATGATTATCTGTTAGGCAACATGGTTTAATGAGATGGTAAAATTCGTCCAATAGATTATAAAGTTTTGCCAGAAAATTATTTAGTTACTATATTGTTACGCCTTTTTATAATTTAATCTTATATAGGTTTTGAAAAACCTATTGCAAAAATCACTACCTTTTTATTTTTCGGTCGGTACCCAACTCATGCAATTAAACCTTAAAAAGGTGTAGGTATCTGCCACGTGCTCAGCTTGCGCCTCTTGTCGTTAAAAATCCAAGGATTACCTTTGTAATCCACATTTTACCGCAAATTATAAAAAAAAAACTACATAATGGTCCCAAAAAGTTGACCCAATCTCATAATATAATCGTTTGATTTTCGCTACCTAGGTAGACACTTTATCCTATTTAAATTTCTCTTGAATGGAACCCCAATTTTTAGGTTTTATTTGATTTATTTTAGAAGTCCTATTGAGATATTTTTTTAATGGGTCAGAAATACCATTTTATTTTAATTATAATCGCATGACAGATTTTATACTTAAGTTAGAGCAGTTCAGTCGTTCTATTCTCATTTTTAAGTTGTCCATCATCGGTAGCCAGTGGCGTAGCAAGGGTCAATGACACCCAGAGCGTGTATCAACTTTATCACTAGGGTGCGGATATCAATCAGGTGGTGATGGACCTTTAAACCAGAGTCGACATGAGGACTAATTAGACAATAATATTTATTATTATTATTATTAAAGATACTAAAATTTTACAGGCAATTAGTACTTACCACATACATACATACATTGACGGTGCCCCTTTTCTCCCCTAGGGGGAGGCTGCCCCTAATGTAATATCATTACTAAAAGCCAAAATCTCAAAAAACGGTAAAGCCCAGGAAGCTGAAATTTTAAAGACACTTATGTTGCATTGCACAAAGGTAGGGGACAGTGGGAGAATTGTGCGCACTTAAGCGGAAATCGTTATAGCACTGATATCATTGTAGATAATTTAAATGTAAATACCGTAATGAAAGGGCTATTTAGATTACTCTCAGCATGTAAATCAATTTTAGGAAAAAATAAAGTTTTTAAAGTACAATAAAGTACAATATTGCTGAAAGTACAAGAGTGCTCTTGCGCACCATTCATCGCCGTACGCATTTAAAGTATTAAGTATTCCGGCGTAGCTTTATCTCAGGTGATCTCCTTAAAAATGCATACATCGTCCTTCCCAGCTAATCCTATTCCTTTGTCGAATTTACGGACAATGTTATGTTGCTCAGGATATCTAAAAGCTAGTCGTCACATGAATGTTAGGCCATAAAATAGCTTTGCTAGCCTTAAAACGTACTCTCTTAACTCAGATTCTATTTTCTCTGAAAACACAGGCTGGCAACCCAAACGAGGAAGCTTCGAGTCACTTTTCGAGAGTTTTTTTCTGAGTGTCGATCCAGGAATATTGAAGGCCCTTCCTACCTCCCTTATTTTTCTGCTATATCATTTCTTATCGCCAATAATGCGTTTTATAAATCTTCTGCCGTATACGCAAGAATTGTGGTTTTCCTTGTATAAGTTTTAGGCATCTATAAGAAATAAACTACCAATAGATTACGTGTGGGGGAATCGTGCGCATGCAAGCGCATCATTACCCCTTTAGGTATTAAATGACAATATTTTATTCAGTTAGCAAACTACTTAACCTAACAATGTAAAACAAGCATCAATAGATGCACAAGATCATACTTTTACATAAAATAAATATGTTCTATATATTAGGAAAAAAAATTGACTCACTTTGCTTTATTTCAAATAAACAGAGCTCGTTCCATGCAAGCGTTTACAACTGATGTGACTAATGGTGTCGGTGCTCCACAATAGGAAGGCGACAGCGTTGCACTCGTCAGTGGCGGTTAAAAGCCCGCGAACTATGAAATAATTTGATGCGCACGATTCCCCGCTGCGCACGATTCCCCTACTCTCCCCTACATATTTACCAATAATTAACTCATCAAGTTTATACAAATTTGTACGCACTTCTACACGTTTGAACAAGTTTATACAGATATGTACAATTGTGTTACAGACTTGAACAAGCCTGTACAAACTTGTGCAAACTTGTACAAAACAGAGGGTCAAATTTACGGTTAAGGGGAAAATAAACACAAATAAATATTGAATATAGGGACACATCTACACAACAATTACATCACGGAACACAAAATTAGGTTTGCAGTCATGCACTTTGCACTTGCACTAAAAGTACACCATACCATCAGACAGCATGCATCCACCAACAACGGCAATAAAATTATATGTTTTGAATTACTCCGTTCGACTTAAACGACGCGGAGCAACGCCAGATCATTGTTTTAAGTTAAGTTCGTCCCTCTCTGTTCCGTTATAGTAAGGGATAGGCTATATAGCGCTTGCTGAAAGTTAGCTAAACGATTACTCCATATTTTAAAAAGGAACTATTTAGTTCTTAAAAAGTACATTTTAGTTATAAAAATAAGGTTTATTTTTAGTTAATTTTTGTGATAGTTAGAAAATCTTGTAGAAATTAAAAAATCTATTAAAAATATTTTATGGAATACATATTTTAATGGTTAAATGGTATTTCGTTACCGGAAAAAAATATTGATAGGCGTAAAAATAATATGTTGTCAAAAAACCGACCCCGTGTGTGTCTAAACGAAATATTTTAGGGATTAAAGGATTTCTTTTCGTGGTAACTCCTATATATATTCAAAATTTATATTGAATGGTTTTTCTCAGTGTAATGGCGTTATAAATAAAATTATTGTAAAATTCTAAGGTGGAATTCCCATACCGGGGAATACAAAAGGTCGGGGAAGTGGGTACTTTTCGGATGGGTTTTCACTTTCCGCACGGTTGCCCAAAAAATAATGTACTTACACAACACGCCAGGAAACTATTTTTTTTTGGACTCGCAGACTTCCTACGCTCGTCATGGAATCTTGTCTACTCGTCCAAAAAAAGCGGTAATTTCCGAACTTACATAAATTACTATTTTTTACTTTTATTTTCCACCTGTTGGAGAGAATTTTCAAAATTGTATTTACAGGATACTTGGCAATAAACCTTTTCCCCGACATCTATAAAAGTCACGTGGTTCTTGTTAGTGCGAATGTATCCATAAGTAAATACAAATGTTAATTAAAGTAACTTTGTTTTTATAAATCTTAAAAAAAAAACACATGCCACCGTACTGGTAAGTACATCCTTTAAAGCCATCTCCTTCTAACTTATCTGAAGTTGTGGACGCATGTATGATAGTAAACAAATGATGTCTTATGAATGGAATATTTTGTCTCTTTTCATATTATATGTCTATGTTTAAAACACATTTATCTTTAAAGGAAATTATTATTAAAACTATACAGTGTCCGCAAGAAAGTCCGCATCAAATGGGATTTTTTTTTATTATTAGGTATAGGTAAAAATTGAAAATGCAGTTAGTTTTTGCTTACTTAAAACCCAAAAATGACGTATACTGAAGCAGTTGCACGACTTGCGTTACCTGTCAAATTTGACATTTTTAATAAAATAGGTTCAAAAATGCCACTATTTATCAAAATATCGAAAAACTTTATTCGAGAAAGTTGTTTATTTGGACATTTTTAGCCTCTGTATGAAATTTTGACAGTCTAATAGAATTTTTATTTTTTGTCAGATTCTTGAAAATTTTGATCAACCCTCGTAGATTAACTTTTATATATCGATGTACAACCATTTGCCTTTACTTCATTGGTAATCTTAATGCAATTTTGTGTAAAATTTTTGTTTCCAATTATTTATTTGGCTTCAAACACTGAAATTGTTATTGATCGGTATGTAATGTTTGATGCAAAGTTTATCTAATTACATCAGTTTTACCAAAACTGACGTTTCTCATTTTTCTTAAGTTAGTAAACAGATGTACAAAAAGAAAATATTAGGAAGCTTTCGTTAAAATTATACTTAATTAATATTAAATTAAATTAATTATACTAAACTATATTTTTGTTAAATAAAATGTTTCGAGCGATTAATATTTATTCTTTTTGATCCAATATTAATTAAGTAAAATTTCAACGAAAGCTTTCTAATATTTTCTTTTTGTACATCCGTTTACTAACTTAAGAAAAATGAGAAACGTCGGTTTTGGTAAAACTGATGTAATTATATAAACTTTGCATCAAACATTACATACCGATCAATAACAATTTCAGTTTTTGAGGCAAAATAAATATTTGGAAACAAAAATTTTACACAAAATTGCATTAAGATTACAAATGAAGTAAAGGCAAATGGTTTTACATCGATGTATAAAAGTTAATCTACAAGGGTTGATCAAAATTTTCAAGAACCTGGCAAAAAATAAAAATTGTATTAGACTGTCAAAATTTTGTATAGAGGCCAAAAATTTCCAAATAAACAACTTTCTCGAATAAAGTTTTTCGATATTTTGATAAATAATGGCATTTTTGAACCTATTTTATTAAAAATGTCAAATTTGACAGGTAACGCAAGTCGTGCAACTGCTTCAGTATACGTCATTTTTGGTTTTTAGGTAAGCAAAAACTAACTGCATTTTCAATTTTTACCTATACCTAATATTAAAAAAAAAATCCCATTTGATTCGGACTTTCTTGCGGACACTGTATGTGTTTCAAACATGCAAGTACAATTTCGGTTATATTACATCCCTGCATAGGACTTGCACCTTTCCAAAAGAAGTGTCAGAGGGTACATTTAGTGCATTCAAACAACAATGATGGATGCTCCAATCACCCTGAGAAACCTGGCCAAATCTCTTGTTTCTCTGCTGGGACCCCTCGAATCTATTGTTTGCCGTCTTCAAAGCTCCTATACTTCTTCAGTTGCCTAGATGAATAGAACATTTATTTATGTTATTTTTAATGATTGAGTGAGAGAATTTTTGCCATAAAAGTAAATGAAAATAAAAATAGAAATTTAAAAAAATAAAATTTAGCCTTTGGAGGAGCACAAGATGTTTATTTAAAGGTATTACTTGGACGATAAAAACTGATCAATTCACGGCAGAATTTAGCGATAATTTCGCGTATTGCGGAAAAACATTGAAGTTTGCTATGGATCGAAAAAAAAATTTTAATGGAATTAGAATTACAAAACAAATCACAAATCTAATTATTCTAAGCCCACATCTTAACTAAAACCAACGGTAAAAGGAGTACCTAATCAAGATCGACAGGCAACGGCAAAATACTTATTTTACGAATAAAATTAAGGCCTAATACATCAGTAGCGGATCCAGGATTTTGCTGAGGGGGGGGGCGACTAAGTTTTAGAAATGAAGCGCCGTAGCGTAAAATTTTAGCGACCACGCCCAAAATCAAAAATTCACTCTGAAAAGAAATGTTAAAAATAAGTTAAACTAAAAACTTTAATATCTACCTACCTACAAAGAGACGAGCAGGATAGTGTCGGAAGAAAAATTTTCTTGATCACGCCCAAAATTTGTCAAAAATTCACTATAAAAAAACTGTTAAAAGTAAGTTAAACTAAAAACTCTTTTTTTATATATCTTTTAAGTTGTACCTTAGACATAAACTGTCTGAAAGATTATTTGGGAAATTTTGTGAAAAACTTAAAAAAAGATTTTTATTCATTAAGTCAAAAAATTGTACCTAATTCATGCAAATCTGAAAATCATAGTTCAATCTGGCCCTTTGTAGTATCTAAAATATCATTGAAAAGCTGCTTATAATGAAGTTTCTGCGAAGGTCTGCGTGTTTGGTTTGTTTTAATTTTAATGTTGTAAATGCCGCCCCCTAATATTTGCCGCCCTGCGCTACAGTCCTTACAGCCCCCCCCCCCCCCTAAATCCGCCGCTGCTACCAGTTAAGCCATATGCATTTATCATAAAATAACAGTGTTGATCTTTTCTTTTATTTTTAAAACATGACAATAAATTTATTTATATCATTGGCTGGCTTGTTTCATAAAATATTTTATTATTTCTATTATTAATTATGTTAAGTTGAATTAAGGTTTTTCTTATATTTATTTCACAGGAATTTGCGAATGACGTATTTGACTTTAGGTAGGGTTAAGAAGGCTCAGGGGGGGGGCGAAACCCCCGTCGCCCCTCCCCTAAATCCGCCACTGTAATACATCAATTATTAGAATACATCGATGCATCGACAAATATCAAAATGATCTCGATGCATCGCCTAAAAACGTTATACAGGGTGTTCGAAAAATAGACGGAGATATTTTAGAGGGTGATTCCTTGTTAAAAAATATGAAAAAAAGTTAATATAAACATGGGTCCGGAAATTCAGGGTTTTCAAGGTACAGGATGTTAAAGAAATAGAAATAAAAAATGAAATTATTAATTAAATTAAAAATACTTACTCGATGCTGTTGAAATTTGGCAATGATATTTGTTGTATTAAGAGGCTAATTTAGCCCTAAATAGATTAAAATTATTGAGTCCAGTGGCGTCCCGGGGGCACCTTAGCGAATATTATTATCAAAAAAATGTACGCCACTGTCTTTTTTGTGGCTTTAATATTTTTTGTTTAATTAAGCATCTAAGGATACAACTTCTTTGCCTCATGTATTTTTTTCCTATCTCACTTCATTTTCGAGAAAAAAAATAAAAACCATTTTATTGTATGTCATTGGACAAAATTGGTTTATTAATTTCTACTAAAATAAATCACAATAGTGCATTGAAAAACAATTAATCATTTCTGCATGAAGGATTGACATTTGCGCGTTAGTTCTTTTAGAAAAGAATTATACACTTTTTTTGGCGAAATTGTTCTAAAAAGTTTTTGTCTCGGTTTTTGTGATGGAAAATTACACTTTTGAGGAAATGACAGACATGCATGTAATGTATGCACGTGCCTATAGTAACTGTTATGCAGCGAGGCGCCTGTATGCAAAAGCGTTTCCCAATCGGCAACTTCCAGATAGTAAAACCTTTAAAAGCGTAGACCGTAGATTACGGGAAAGAGGTAAATTTTCTTATTTCTTTTTTGTGATGTTTTTGACAATAATGTAATTTAGGAAGTTTTGCCGTTCCCACCAATGATAGAGGCCAGCCGAGGTCCATAAGAACGCCCGAGTTTGACGAGGCAGTTTTACGTGCCATGGAACAAAATCCTGGTATCAGTACTAGGACTATAGCAACTAGATTAGGGCGTAATCATTCCAACAGCACTGTGTGGCAGGTTCTCTCCGAGCAACTCTTGTATCCCTATCATGTCCAACGTGTGCAAGCATTACTACCAAGAGATTTTCTTCCTCGTTTACAGTTTTGCCAATGGTACTACCAAGAGGTTAATAATAATAGGAATTTTAATAATACCATACTTTTTACACACGAAGCAGGATTTCGGCGGGATGGTATTGTTTATTACCATAACACTCACGTATGGAGTGACGAAAATCCCCATGCTTTCGTGCAGTGTCGCCACCAGGAACAATTTTCTTTAAATGTGTGGATGGGTATTGTTGGTAACAATTTAATTGGTCCTTTCTTTTTACCCTTAAGATTAAACGGCGAATCTTACTTAGAGTTTCTTCTACAAGAATTGCTCGTACTTCTAGAAGAAGTTCCTCTAAATATACGTAACCAAATAACTTTTATGCACGATGGAGGTCCTCCTCATTTTAGTAGACCTGTCAGAACTCATCTGAGTAACACCTTTGGTGAAAATTGGATTGGAAGAGGTGGACCAATTAACTGGCCACCTCGCTCCCCTGACTTAAATCCATTAGATTTTTATTTATGGGGACACCTTAAGACGATGTTTTACACTACTCCCATAAAAACAATAGAAGAACTAAGAAATAAAATCGTAAATGCTTGCGAAGAAATAAAAAATAGACCTCGAATTTTAGCTCGAGTTCGTCGTTCAATGATGCGTCGAGTGAGAAGGTGTACGTAAATGGATGGTGGACATTTCCAACATTTGTTGTAGTTTATGTTATGGTATTGGAAAAGTTGCAATAACATTCTTTCCTAGAAATGTTTTTTTTTTATTATTTGTGGTCCAATGCACTTGTGATTTATTTTAGTAGAAATTAATAAACCAATTTTGTCCAATGACATACAATAAAACGGTTTTTATTTTTTTTCTCGAAAATTAAGTGAGATAGGAAAAAAATACAAGAAGCAAAGAAGTTGTATCTTTAGATGCTTAATTAAACAAAAAATATTAAAGCTACAAAAAAGACAGTGGCGTACATTTCTTTAATAATAATATTCGCTAAGATGCCCCCCGGGACACCACTGGACTCAATAATTTTAATCTATTTAGGGCTAAATTAGCCTCTTAATACAACAAATATCATTTTCAAATTTCAACAGCATCGAGTAAGTATTTTTAATTTAATTAAAAAATTCATTTTTTATTTATATTTTTTTAACATCCTGTATCTTGAAAACCCTGCATTTCCGGACCCATGTTTATAAAAATTTTTTTTCATATTTTTTAACAAGGAAACACCCTCTAAAATATCTCCGTCTATTTTTCGAACACCCTGTATTGCATTGAAAATATCGATGTTTTCGATGCGTCTAAGTATATCGAACATCTCTATTTCCGTTTGGTGTTCTTTGACAGTGGTCTGAAATATTCTTCAGTTTATCGGTTTTATGTAATAGTTGCTGTGGTTTTAGTGTTTTGTGATATTTTTTGGAAAATAATTAAAATGAGTAGCAAGTATCAAGTATGCATGCGAGATATCGGAAAATATTAGTTCTGCAGTTACTTTTCATAGGTGAGTAGATAGAAAGTTAAGTTATTTGTAGGTTAGGTTTAAACTATAGTAGAAAGGTCACATTCAAAGGTAAATCCGCCGTAATTCATACTCCCTGCCCCACCCAGCTCTTCAGTTATGTTGTCAACACATTTTAACAGTCAGTGTTTATGATTAACATGTCTTGTGTCATCTATAGGTGCCAGATCATTGTTTTTCTATGCCCAAAATTTATACTTATACAGTGTCACCAGTAAAGTCCGCATCATATGGGATTTTTTTTTATTAATAGCTTTATTCGAAATTTTACTTTGGCATCAAGTTCTGCTTCGATCAAAATGAAAATTAAGCAAAAAAAATAGTAGTCACCTGATTCGCGTTATCTGTCAAATTTTAATTTTTTCCAAAAAATAATTCAAAAGTGGGGTTATTTCTGAAAATATTGAAAAAAGTTATAAGAAAAAGTTTTTTTTAATGGATTTTCTAGCCCACATGCAAAATTTCAGCTGCATAAGATAATTTTGATTTTTTACCTATATTTTGTAAATTGCACCACTTTTGCAAAAGAAGACTCAAAACAACCTGCATAAAATTTCTTAGTTTTGACAATGCTTTATTTCAGATACATTTTCTTTAAAGTACACACATTAAATGTGTGTTTTTCTACAAAATCAAAATTGGGCTATTAAAATTTGGTCGCATGTGATGCAAATGTTATTTGTTTTTGACCCTGTATAAGGTAACTTCATAAAATAAGTATTTTTGAAAACGTCGTTTGTGTCTGAAAGTAATACACCTTAATATTAAGACAAAAAAGAACACAGTGTCTTCAGTAAAGTGTTCATTAAGAGGAAAATAAATTTTAGTTTAACTTAATGTAAAGTTTATCTATTTTCAACGATTTAATTTAAGTAAAACCCCTTTACTGTATTTTTTATTTTTTTACTTTCAGGCACACACTACGTTTGCAAAAATATTTATTTTATGAAGTTACCTTATACAGGGTCAAAAACAAATAACCTTTGCATCACATGCGACCAAATTTTAATAGCCCAATTTTGATTTTGTAGAAAAACACACATTTAATATGGGGCTACTTTAAAGAAAATGTATCTGAAATAAAGCATTGTCAAAACTAAGAAGTTTTATGTAGGTTGCGTTGAGTCTTCTTTTGCAAAAGTGGTGCAATTTACAAAATATAGGTAAAAAATCGAAATTATCTTAGGCAGCTGAAATTTTGCATGTGTGCTAGAAAATCCATTTAAAAAAACTTTTTCTTATAACTTTTTTCGATATTTTCAGAAATAACCCCACTTTTGAATTATTTTTTGGAAAAAATTAAAATTTGACAGATAATGCGAATCACGTGACTACTATTTTTTTTGCTTAATTTTCATCTCGATCGAAGCAGAACTTGATGCCAAAGTCAAATTTCGAATAAAGCTATTAATAAAAAAAATCCCATATGATGCGGACTTTACTGGTGACACTGTATAAACAGTGTATCCACGGATAGAGTTTGGAAGAGAAAAACTTTTTTATTAGTAGGTATAGAAGAAAAAGTCATTGTTCGTGACAAACAATATTTTTAGTTTTTTGGATCTTTTGTTTTTTGGATCTCATATTCTTTATACAACTGTTTAATACTATACAGTGAGGACCTAAAGTCCGTCCCCCCCTCTAACTTCTAAACCGTTCGGTATATTTTAATAAAATTTTGAACGATAATATTTGAGCAAGTCTTGCACTTTTTGACATACCAATGACAGCTTTAAATGTCAAGATGACAGCTGGGTCCGCTTTTGGAATATTTTTTTAAATGGAACACCCTGTATATTTTTACATTTTTAAATTCCACATAAAATTATAATTATTTTTTATTAAATGCATTATTAGTCTATACTTCATAGTTTCCGAGATATTGACTCTCGAAAAGTGACATTTTTGAACTTTGACAGCTTATAACCTTCTAACAGTACGTCTTAGAGCAAAACGGCTTACATGTCCCTATCTTCAATTTTTATTATCTTCCCAAAAAAATAAACTTCCGGTTAAACCGGACGTAACTCGAAAGCAGGAAATATAGTTGTTCCGGTTTAACTGGAAGTTGATTTTTTTGGGAAGATAATAAAAACTGAAGATAGGGACATGTAAGCCGTTTTGCTCTAAAACGTACTGTTAGAAGGTTATAAGCTGTCAAAGTTCAAAAATGTCACTTTTCGAGAGTTAATATCTCGGAAACTATGAAGTATAGACTAATAATGCATTTAATAAAAAATAATTATAATTTTATGTGGAATTTAAAAATGTAAAAATATACAGGGTGTTCCATTTAAAAAAATATTCCAAAAGCGGACCCAGCTGTCATCTTGACATTTAAAGCTGTCATTGGTATGTCAAAAAGTGGAAGACTTGCTCAAATAATATCGTTCAAAATTTCATTAAAATATACCGAACGGTTTAGAAGTTAGAGGGGGGGGACGGACTTTAGGTCCTCACTGTATTATGTGATAGCAACGCGCTTTCCTACTGTTAGACAACGAAAATTGCTAGACCGTTGGTAGCGGTAATTTAGCCAATAGGAAATAGGAGTTAATGCTACCATAGAATGGTTTATAGCCATTATTGCTCTGAATTCTCACAGTAATAATAATTATCAAGTTCCATTGGAAATGAAATCTGGTGAAAGAAAAATAAGAGTTATTGCAAATATCCCAATACAGCAAGTTAGGAACTGTTATCGGGTATTCAGATGGCGAGTTGAACTCGGTGGTACCATGTTTGAATAAAAGTTTTATACTTTATGATTGAATGAATTGAAGATATACGACATGTAATAATAAAAATACTTCAAAAGTAGACAAATAATAAAATGGTTTTCTAACGACAAAATCGTTACTCGGCCAGATATAAAATCGTATTCGAAGTAAGAAACCAACAATAGTTAAAACTTTATATTTTGTGGGATGGAACACTGAATTTTGCCATAAAGAATTTGCCAGTAAGAAATAGACATCTCAAGAATTTTCATCAGACGATAATAAATTATCGAAAGTTACATATACAACAACATATTCGCGCTATTTAGACTAATTTTTTTCAGATGTCGAATTTTTATTGTTTATTTTTTGCATCCTGTTTGATTCTGTGTATGGCCAAAAGTTAATTATTCCACAACAGTAAACACATAAAGTATTGACCTTAACGAACAAAAAAAAAATGGAACAAACAATTTTTAATTGCCATTTCTCGAGAACACATCATAAAACAAGAGATGTCTACAGTCGCGGCGAACAAATTAAAAAAGACCAAAAGTCGAACTATGCATAAAAACTCGTTAACATTCCCAACAAAAGCTGATTTAAACAATAAAAAGAAAAAAAATTAAACATCAACGAAAATAAAATGTTTCGGAAACCTTGAGACGGTGGACTCTGAGGTGCATTCGCGCCAAAAAAGTTGAATGTTCTAAACTTTAATAACCCGTGCATTAGGTCAACAAAACTGGTGGTTTACGAGACGAGAAATATCGCACGTTTCAAAAAACTCTCGTCTTGTGTCGCTTACATCTCGCGAAATAATTTCTCGTCTCGTCTCGTGACCAGGGCCGGATTTACCAATAGGCAGACTAGGCAGGTGCCTAGGGGCGCCAAGTGTTTAAGATTAACCGCAATTCCATACCAATTGCAAAACAGGATTTTCATTATTCAACAGTTATTTCAATCAAAAAGTGCTTTTTAAAAAATTTGTTGTAAAGTTGTTCCCAAAATCGAAATCCAACTTTTATTTCTCGATAATTAAAAAAAAACTATAAAGTTTACGGCAACGAAATACACGCTTCACCAATTTTTAAAAAATATTAGGCCAGAAATTTTGGCGTTGCAGTACTTACTCGATTGTTTTTATTACTTAATAAAATATATAAAAATTCCAAATGGATGGATTTTAGATTAACAGTGGTAGAAAAAGTATTGTACTTACTAACTGTAATGACAATAATTATTTACAAGAAAATTTGGGACGCGAGCCGTAGGCAAGTGATGTAAATTATCCAGTCGTTGAATAATATAATATTTAGTTTTATTCGTCTTTCCCACTTTTATTTACCTGGTTGTTTTTTGATTTAATTGGTTTTGTTCTATTTTTATTATAATAATCATCATATTATAGGTAAAGTGGTATAGTAATAATATCTCTACCTGTTTCTTCAAATCCTTTTGTGTTATGTGTTTTTTAATTAAAAAGGATTACTTTTCATTGGTTATTGTTTTTTATTTTTCGTTTATGTTTACGTTTATTCTAAATATTATGCGTAGTGGTATAGTGGTAATGATAAATTTTTCTGTTTACGTACCATTAAGTTGCCTTTTTAGTTAGGGACCTATAATATACTTTCACCGTTAAGCTCAGTGCTCTCCTAATGTACCTACCTTTACATACCTAAATGGAGGAAAAGCAAGACCGTAGATAAGCAGGTTAAACTCCCTGCCCATGCCATGACAATACAAGATACCTTCTCCCACAGCAAGAGAAGGGACAACTAATTCTGGCTTTATATTTCTTCATTTTTTAGACAGTTTTGGTGTTAAGTGAATTCTAAAATTGGGCGTGGTCCCAAAAAATTTTCGCCTGCGGCGCTTTTCCTACACAAATGCCCAAAATGGGGGCGCTTTCAATAAATGTGCCTAGGGGCGCTTTTAGTGTAAATCCGGCACTGCTCGTGACAGTCTCGCAACTTCTCGTTCTCGTATTATGACGTTACAAAAAAATATATTTTGCAAAATTGTGATTACAGGTTTGCCAGATTTGGCAATTTATCGTTATTTCAGTAATTTTACCCAATCAACGCCAATAAGTTGCAAAACGGATTGAGGACTATCTTTACAGAAAGCTCCATAATATACGTGTTCTAGTACCTACTACACTACCATCTGGATATTAGTGCACTGAGGAAAATAATCTAATGCAACAGGTTTGCTAAGACACAGTTTGTATTGATAGCTTATTTTGTATTAACCCATACTAAATAAATTGTGCAAAATAGTGTATCAAGCCCGCTTTAGTGTTATATCAATTCCAGATTTGCTAGGACAGTGTTTTTATTGGTAGTAATCAGTTCCATTAGCAGCACAGTATTGTTAAATAATAAACTACTTTCAATACAGCAATTTCGTAAAGAAATAAATTGTATCTTCTCAATGCGAAGTATTATGTTCCCAGTAAAGCGCTTTCTCTACAATTCAGAAAGCAGAACAGCGTCCCCAAAAACGAATTGTATCCGTTGAAACCTATAGTTCATAAGACGTTGGTGGTGGTTCGTAGCTATCGGCAATCGCCGCGCGCCTTAGTATTAGTTTCAACGTATTTGTTGCGCAGGTCACATCGTTGTTCGGAATCTACTAGCTGGCCTGTCTGAATTTCAACTTTATTAATCGTACCAATACCTGTTTCAATTAATTTATTTTTACTTTGTATTTAAGTTTAAACAATAGAGGATTCTTATTTCGTACAACCCATAATTAGTATTGACTTTATAATCTATGGACGAATTTTTCCATCTCAATAAACCATGTTGCATAATAGATAATCATATATTATGCAATGTTAAACGACAAGATGACAAGAACAATATTACACTAGAAGCTAATTAAATTTTTTAAATCTACAGTACTGATTTTCAGTTGTCCTTTAGTATATGCTTTATTAACCGTAGCAAGCAAATATTATTATGAATAATGCCAAGTTTCATTGCAACAGCCAGTCGGTTCTAACACAGTATCTATATAAAACCATGCAGAGTAAACATCCAATAGAACTTGATAATTATTACTGTGAGTATTCAGAACAATAATGTCTATAAACCATTCTATGGTAGCATTAACTCCTATTTCCTATTGTCTAAATCACCGTGATATTATCACTATACTCAACTTTCTAGCAATTTTCGTTGTCTTACAGTAGGAAAGCGCGTTGCTGTCACATAGTCTTAAATAGTTGTATAAAGAGTATGTGAATTCTTATAAGGAATTCCCTCATAATTTTCAAAATTATCTTACTTTTCCAAATATTTTTTATTAACGGTTCCCTATTTATAAACCTATTAGTTTTTAAGATATAGGCAATTAAAAATGTAATTACATTATCCAACAAGCAACAATTGATGCTAATTTAATTATAGTTTCATTTAAGATAGCTATGGATCCCCGCAGATTTGTTTAATAATTTCAATTGTATTACGGCTTTTTTGTAGCAAGTAAGGACTGAATTAAAAAATAATATGAATAATACATTCATAAACGTGAATAATTTAACATGAATAATTGTTGCTTGTCGCCTAATGTAATTTCAATTGCTTATAAACTAATAAGTTTAGAGATAGGGAAGCATGAATAAAATATATTAAAAAAGGTAAGATCATTTTGAAAATTAGATTTTAAAAGTGCCATTAAATTTATTGGAGACATTTGTGTTTAAATGTCAAATGTTGTAGCACTTCCGGTAAAGCCGGAAGTGAAATAGTTGTGACTCATTCATACGGAAAACCTAAAAAGCGGTAAAAAAATAATATTCAATTTTTTAATTATTTATTTGTTTTTTACAAAATATAAAATGTATGGCCTGTATGTCCTCGCGCATGTAAACAAAGCTACACCGGATTAGACATGCGCACTGCAACATTATCATTTGACCAATGGGAAACTAAACAGGTTCGGGCTTTAAAATTTAAGTTCTTGCTCAAGAAATTGTAAAAGTTGACCTTCAATTTATTTTAACGTGTAAACAGCAAAAATTTGCCCCAAATTCTTGCCCTAAAAATTGGAATTTCTTCTCAATTTCTGATCAAGCTTGGAAAATAGGTAGTGATTTCGTGCATTTTTAGTAGTTGCAATGTTGCAAACCTATAAGATTTTAAAGATAAAAAATTGTTTTTAGGGTTTTGTTGCTAAAATTTGTTTAAAAATGATTCGTCGTCGTGTGTGTTCGAAATAGAAGAGAACAATAAAATTAAACTAGTCTTATAAAATCGAATATAGAAAACAAACAAAACCAGCACTTGAGGACAATTTTCAAAGTCATTTTCTCGGAAACTGTCTTAGATAGGATATGATGCATGATTTATGTTTAGAATTCTTCGTAGAATGCATATTTTTAAAAATATACATGGTATTCGATTTAAAATAAAAAAGTTATGTGCACTTCCGGTTCAACCAGAATAGACAGTCAGACGTTCAAACACTAAGAGCGTGCGCACAGTGTAACCATATAACCTACCAAAATTACCCTGTAGATGCAAAACGGGCGTGTCAATACTGAATTCAATCTCCTATAAACTCATTTTGAACGGATGCATATTACAAGAAAATCAAATATGGTTTAACGGAAAAGAATGTTCAACCAATCAGCTCTGTTTTAGATACTACCTCCACTACCCCCACTACAAATTCCCTGCCAATCAAACACTTCCACGACACCAATAAAATTAAATCACTGTTCAATGCACCTAACTGTCAAGGAAATAAAATCTAACACAGGAAATTAAAAAAATTCAAGACAAGTGCACTCTAGGGTTAACCCTTAGGTTAAGGGTGAAACCTTCCACTACCTGACCACTGGTCAGTCGACTTAAGGGTGGTCCTCGAAGAAACAACCCCTTGACTGGCATTTTACATGTTTTATGGTCCTAGGAAATTGTTACACATGCATATTAAATTTACGGTAAATTATAATTTGAATGGCTGTGCGACCTGCCTACGAAATTTGTATAATTTTATTTTGCGTGTTATTTTTTAAGGGTTCTAAGGGCTAACCAACGTCCTTTCAGTTAAGGGACTACCATAAATTAAAACGATCTTTTTATAATGTTATACTAAATTTATTTTAATGGAGGGATGATTTTTCAAAAAGTAAACGGTCAATTTTATATCTATTTTTTATCCCTTCGGGCCCTTTTTCCGTGCATGTCGGGTTTTGCTTAATAGAAATTTAATAACGGTTTTGTGCATTTGTGTCGTGTTCTTATGTTTTATGGGTGTGGATACTTTGTTAAGGATTTAAGGCGTTAGGGAGGTGTAATTGATACGATTTTAATAGCCAATAGACAGTAAGAAAACTTTACTATTAACTTTAATATACAGGGTGTCCCAAAAGTAATGGGACACAGAGCAACAGCAGACTCCCTAAGGCGAAATAATGCGATTTATTTAAACTTGCCTTATCCCAAAATTGATAACAACCAAGATACAGTGTGTCAAAGTTTTAATTTTGTTTTCGTTTCGTTACGATTATTTCTTAACGAAACGACATAACAGCACAAAATTAAGGATTTTGGGGTTTTTTGAGGTGAGGAATTCAAAATTAGAGTTTTTGTGTAAACAGTAGAGGGCGCTGCCTACGGCACTCCTTTTAGCTAGCATAACTTTGTTTAAGCTTCTTATATCGATCCGACTATTAAAAAAACAAGTTACTTTACTTCTTTTACATCAAAAACGTATAACTTATTGAAGTCGCTAGGAGCAACCATTTTCGAGATAATACCGTTTTTCCTCATTTAAAGAACACTATTTATAAAACACCAGTTGCAAATTTAGAACAATTACAAAAAAAAATTTATCCAAGAATCAAGGGCGTCCATAGAGCGTTTTTCAGGGGGGGGGGGGGGCCAAAAACTAAAACAATATTTTTTTATATATTTTTTAATTCAATATTTATATTGAATTATGAAATAAAATAGTAATGTGGGCGCCTAGGGGGGGGCAAGTGCCCATTTTGCCCCCCCCCCTTATGGACGCCCTTGCCAAGAAGGTGGAAACAGTTTTCCAGAGATGCTTGTCAACACTTTCGAAAATATGAAGAGACGTGTGCATTTATGCTTGGAGCATGGCGGTGGCCAATTTCAGCAATTTATGTAATTATTTTTCTTTTTCTTTCTGTATATTCTTACTTTGTTAATTTTGTAAAAAACAAAAATAAATTTGTATTTGTCTACTTATTTTATTACTCATTAGTTTGGCATATCATGTCATAATATGAATTTGACAAAATGTTAACCTAGATTTGGTTAGATATATCGTCCCCATATCATTGTGATCTAAACCAAGCCCTACGTTTTTTAATCCAAGCCTTCTTTCATGCAAATAATTTTTGCTCGCACGATATTTCTCCGTAGTTAACAAAATAGTGTAAGCAATTCGTGCGTCAAATGCCTTTTTTTACTCATAAGATTTGCGCACTCGCCTACGGCTCGTGTGTAAAAATTCCCATTTCTGAGAAAATACTTACTTTGCACACTTGTTCATGATATGACCACTAGGGAGCGTAATAGACATAATCAAGTAAAAATTAGGTGTTTCTCTTTAGATTGTCCAATTAGACCTACAGAAAACATTTATTTTTTTATCCTTAGGTTATACCGAATCTTTTTTGTTTTAAATATTTTGCTCTATCTTTTAAAATAAAATGGTGTGGGGATGTCAAAGTTTTCATCCTACATATAAAAACTTCTCTAAACACAATACCATTGTGTTTAGAGCATAATTGGGTTAAGTGAGAAAAGTGCGCCAGAGGATACCTCTTTCAACACGCAATGAATCTGAATAGGGCATTGTTTTATTAAAATGTATAATAACTATAATAAGAAAAATTTTAAAATTGCCTATGATAAACTGTTGTGTCCAAATATTATTAGCTTTTTAAATTTGAAGAAGTATAGTCCATGCTTAAAGTGGAGTTAAAAGTATGGGAAAGAAAGAAAAAACTAAAAGTATTCCTCCACAAAATGTAATAGAATAAAATTCTTCGAACGTAGAAACGTTCATCATCAGGAGACAGAAAATATATAAAGTGCTGATGGTTTTAGCAGAAGAGAAAATGGTTAAGAAATTCAGCGAAAGTGCTTTGTGGGGTACTGAGCTCAGTATGTAATTATTCATTATTATACTTAAAAATATTTTACAGAAAATTTAAATACCCTTCGACACCTTCTTTTTAGAAGGATACCGTTTTTGTCTCGTTGCTCTCGGATCAATTCGGCCATGTTCGTGGTCGGACGGACGCGTGTATGTCATAAACTATAGCAAGGGGTGGTCCTATCGAACAGTAGGTATCGTTTTTTAAATTATATCTATACAATATCGATATTAGTAATAGAATCGATATGAAGTAATCACCGTCTTCTCGGTGCTTTATCTTTGTATATACCTTTACCTTTTTTTTCACACTATATTGATGGTATGCTCTGATTATTTAAGCTATTGAGGTAATTATTATAGGTAGGTTAAGTTAATAATTATATTTACCGAACAAATGCGGAAAGGTGAACATTAATTTTAAGTTTAAAGCCATTTAAACTGCCTAAAAATGTTATTAAAATCATTTTGTCAATGGACGAACTTTCTTCGTTGGTATAGGTATTATATTATCATGTAGGTATATAGGTACATAGGTCCATAGGTGATCTTTTTGTAGGTATAAACAAAATATAATAAAAAGCAATATTGAAGAATACAATAAATATATTACATAATTTACAATAAAGACAGTAAAAATATATGGTTTTTACCGGTTTATAACCTAGAGTCTAGAAAAAGCCTAAAAATTAACCGAATAAGATTAATGGAACAAAGAAGTTATTAAAAATTATATACCCTTTGTATCACTACGGTCGCAATTATAACAAAAAATATTTTTGCACACAGTTGCTTTCATAAAAATAGTGAACTGAACATTTTTTTTATTCGAATGTCGCCATGTCTCAAACTCTTCATAGCATTGGACTCTTTCACATTAATTTGATGATCTTGTTTTAAATGTTTTATGTTTTATGTATGCTTGATATGGAAAATGCTCCTATTACCTGAAAAAATCCAAGCAACAACATAGAATTGACTTAAGAGTCTTATTGCTTATATAAAATTTAACTTTATAAATTAAAATAATTTGTAAAATTGTAAATATAAACATAATTTATGTAGGTAGGGCGTAAATGAATAAACAAATAAATATTGGTATACTAAATATCAATTTTATTACGACATACTTACCTTTTCATTTGAACATTATAATACAAAAAATATGGCACTTTCTAGTATTTTCGAACGATGACAAGTTTTCACGTATGCATTGTCTTTAGGTGACGTTTTAAATTAAATTTACGTAAAAAGGTAATGTTGCAATAATTGCATACGAGATCTTGGGATGATGAGCTATAAAGAAATTAGGCCAATAGTAATAATTTATGACACCCAAAACTTCTATTTTTTATTACTGTATTAATTTACCCTTTTTTAATAAGAAAAACTTTTAACAACTGCACGTTAAATTGTACCTAAACTAATACAACAGGTTAAGCTTCTTGCATAGAAAAAAGTTTAGTTAAAGCACAAAAGAAATAATAGGTCGCTTAAAGAGGGCTTCTCCAAAAGACTCAAATAAAAGCGCCAAAACCAAAACAATACAAGATCATAATTCTGTATGGTTATTGCCGAAAATGAACGAGTAGAGCCGAGAGCAACAAGACAAAAACGGTATCCTCTTTTTAGAAGGGTTTTTTCTTCTTCCCCGATTTATTTCGTTGGTTTAGACCCCATTTACTGACTTCTTACATACTCAGTATGTTTTAACTTTTATCAATTTCTCCATATTATGTCTCTTACATTTTTTAATTCCATAAAAGCTCCATTAAGGATCCTCACCATTTTCTCTTCTGCTAAAACCATCAGCGCTTAATATATTTTCGGTCTCCTGATGATGAACGTTTCTACGTTCGAAACATGTAGAGACCCTTGAAGAATTTTATTCTATTAAACATTTTGTGGAGGAAGACATTTAGTTTTTTCTTTCTTTCCCATTAGCTGTTTTGTTTTTGGACCTTTCAACAATCCGAATAAACACTGAATTTTCAAACTCGGCGTGCGTCGATCGCTACGAAGTTACAGTTGAGTTGGAATGATGCTGCCAACTCAAATTAGTGGATCGCAACCTACAAAAACCAAAACCGTGCTATTTATACAGCCTATTATGAAGTATACTTTTTTTATAGCTCTGTGGTACAGAACTATGATACAGAATAGCCATATAGCACAGAATATATAGCTAAGCATATTCTGTGCCTACTTAGTTAAGTATACCTACCTATAATATCATCTTCATTTAGAAATTTAAATATTTTCCAATCATTCCGGCAATACCGCTCGGTTTCGTCGTTTGTACATAATATCTCATTCCCAAAAGAAACCGAGAGTCGTTGGCCGTGGCCGTGACTGCATCTCGGTGAAGGCCAAGGTCACCGGCGCATCCAAGGCCGTCCGCGATTCCGCGGTCGCGACTCGCGAGACGAAAACGAAAACTGCCGCTGGATGTTATTCGATTTCGATTCCCATTTTGTCGAGTTGAACGATAGTCTTTCTCACGCCGGAAAGTCGGATGAGTGATGGGTCCATTGAGAAAACAGGAAGAAGGACAAGGACAAATTGTGAAAAAATTGACTGGCGACGAGCTCATTTTATTTCCCGCGAATAAATGTTCATTATTAACCAATAAAATAATTTATATCTATACTATTATAAAGTGTCTGTGTCACTGTGTCTGTCTGTGGCATAGACCATATACCTTTAGATCCGTACAGCATATATCGTGCGCAAACATGTGTTTGTATGTATAGCTCACCTGTCACACGCCTTGCCGCCTTACAGGTATGGGCAAGCGCACAACCCTCTTGTTATTAGGTTTTCCTTGTTTCACATGTGACACATTCAAAATACACTCCAGAACCGGCTCGGTCATTTTTCTTGTTGTGTTTTACGTTTTCTCTGTGGATTTCTTAATATTTGTAAACCAACGTTTATGCAGCGACGAAATTTTTTTTGGGTACGTGTCAATTCCGCCTTTAGCGTTTGTAAACGAATTTTAATTTTTTTAGTGGCAAAGATTAAATTTTTACCATTTGGATTTATCGTCTTTAGTAAACTTCCCCAAAGGGGTGAATTACCTGCTAAATACGAATTTCCAAAAAACCGTAGGAAAAAAGGTACAGGATAAAAACTTCGAAAAGTAGCGTTTGTAAACGAATTTTAATTTTTTTAGTGGCAAAGATTAAATTTTTACCATTTGGATTTATCGTCTTTAGTAAACTTCCCCAAAGGGGTAAATTACCTGCTATATACGAATTTCCAAAAAACCGTAGGAAAAAAGGTACAGGATAAAAATTTCGATAAGTAGCGTTTGTAAACGAATTTTATTTTTATAGTGGCAAAGATTAAATTTCTACCATTTGGATTTATCGTCTTTAATAAACTTCCCCAAAGGGGTAAATTACCTGCTATATACGAATTTCCAAAAAACCGTAGGAAAAAAGGTACAGGATAAAAATTTCGATAAGTAGCGTTTGTAAACGAATTTTATTTTTATAGTGGCAAAGATTAAATTTCTACCATTTGGATTTATCGTCTTTAATAAACTTCCCCAAAGGGGTAAATTACCTGCTATATACGAATTTCCAAAAAACCGTAGGAAAAAAGGTACAGGATAAAAATTTCGATAAGTAGCGTTTGTAAACGAATTTTATTTTTATAGTGGCAAAGAGTAGGTATTAAACACGGATTCTGCCTCACCCCCCACTCCTTTCTACTCCCCCCACCCCCCTCGCCTACCCTCCCGCGACCTTGACCGCACAGGTGTGCAGGTGTTAATTTGACCTTGAATTGTCCTTGAGAGCACAGTATGCAGGTGTTCATTTGACCTTGACCATACACGTGGGCGAGCGTATTTTTATGGTATGCAGGTGTTCATTCGACCTTGAAAGATGCAACTACTCTTTGTTAATTTGACCTTGACCATACACCTGGACGAGGGTATTTTTATGGTATACAATTTTCTTTTATGTGACTCATTTGACCTTGAAGGATGGAGCTGCTCTTTGATGGTACTACCTTGGCGTGGACGAGGGTATTTTTATGGTATGCAGGTGTTCATTCGACCTTGAAAGATGCAACTACTCTTTGTTAATTTGACCTTGACCATACACCTGGACGAGGGTATTTTTATGGTATACAATTTTCTTTTATGTGACTCATTTGACCTTGAAGGATGGAGCTGCTCTTTGATGGCGCTACCTTGGCGTGGACGAGGGTATTTTTATGGTATGCAGGCGTCCTTTTATTTACGACACTGTTGCATTACAAATTTTTACACCATGAAGTATTTTTATTTCTTTATTGTCGTCATTTATTTGTTCGAAAATATCTAAAGGGATGCAAGTCTGTTTTATTGATATTACCTTGACCATTATTTCTTCCTAAAAGTTAGATTTGTAATATATTTTGTGTTTTGTTATACCTTCATGTTCTCGAAGGGTGTTTATGGGATTTTCACACCTTGATGGGATTTTCACACCTTGAAAGAGCTATTATAGTCGTAACAATAGGGTCTGGGTATCTTTGTTATCGGATTTTCACACCTTGATGGGATTTTTCACACCTTGAAAAAGTGCAACTACCCTTTTGTTATGTATGATTTCGAAGGCGGCATGGACCTTTTGTTATGAGTAATATTGAGCGCTGGCTATTTTTCTTACTTTGTTCTTTATTTAGGTACTCTTGGATTTATTTTTATAGTGGATGCAGATATTCTTTGATGGTTTTATGTAACCTTGACTAAACTTTTGAGCAGATGTTTATTTATGACATTGGGTTGGGTTTATTTTCACACCTTGAAAGAGTGCAGCTATCCTTTTGTTATACATGATTTCGAAGGCGGCATGCCTCTGTTCTTTTGTTATGGGTACCATTGAGCGGTTGCTATTTTTCTTACTTTGTTCTTTATTTAGGTATTCTCGGATTTATTTTTATAGTGGATGCAGATGTCCTTTATGTAACCTTGACTACCCTTTTGAGCAGATGTTTATTTATGATATTGGGTTGGGTTTATTTTTGACCTTGGAGGTACTCGGACGCAAGTGTTTGGTTTTTACGCCTTGAAGAATTTTTATTTTTTATTGACGTAATTTTGTTCTAAAATATTGAATGAGGTGCAGGCACGTTTTATTTACGATGACCTTGTGTTGGTTCGGGGTGCAGGTGGTTTTTATGTTGTTGAGCTTTGTATACTCTTTAAGCGGCCACTCCTTTTACACCTTGAAAGTATTTTTTTCTTTATTGACATCACTCTGTTCTAAAATATCGAATGGGGTACAGGTATATATCGTTCTCTACTATGGTTGTTAAAATAGGGTCTGTGCTCTTTGTTATGGGATTATTTAACATTGAAAGAGTGTAAGTGTCCATTTGTATGGAAAACTTTGACTGCTTGCAAACATGCTTAATTTTTCTTTCTTTGCTCGTTATTTATTAGGGTATTCTTTGATAATCTATGCTACCTCTTGTGAATGAAATCCCTTTTTTTGACCAGTAGGTAAAAATTACTTAAATTTATAAGGAGCTTTTTAGTTAATGGTGATGAATTTGGGTTAATTTGTCTAGACTTGACTGTTTCGCATCCGAAATATAATAAATAAAATATTACAATCCACTGGATGAAAATTAGATTTAAAGCATGTGTTGCAGAATATTGATGCAGATAAGAAAAATTAAAGTGCACACAAGTATTATTACTTCGTCATTGCAATTCATTTTTAAAAATCACATCCAGTAGGTAATGCGTTTTTTTATGGAAAATTCATATTTTATAACATATTTATTTATTTTTATAGTATTATTCTTGCTATTTCTTGTTGTCGTATACGTATCAAAATGCATGCTTAATTTATGTCTAAGGATTAATAAAAATGCATATTAGCGGTAAATATATTCTCTTATTTAATCAGACTACTATCCAAATAATGTTGTAGCATACATAAAAAGTTAACTTCTGATAAACCTTTCTTAAAATCCATTCTCCTCTCTCCATGTACTATTCTGTGATGAGTGAGAGCTTTTTAGAAGAAAAAATTATAACTTAGTGCTTTTACGCATTCAAAATTAAAATTGTATTATTTACATTTTTAGAAGAAAAAATTATAACTTAGTGCTTTTACACATTCAAAATTAAAATTATATTATTTACAAAAAGACATCACAGCTTATTACTCCTTATATCAACGAAAATACGAAAAGTTAATGTGTAGTAAACAAGATTTTTCTCTCATCATTGTAAGTAATAAAAAAAGCGGATATAGCATGTGTTTTAAAATTATAGAAAAAGCATCTGTATGTACATGAAGAGATATTCTTTATTTATATAATCAACTTGATTCCATCAATTTAACCAAACAATAGGAATGAGGATCAGCCATCGCCTTTTAATAGTTTCATGCACGTTTACACAAAAACTACTAAAGCCATCGAACTTATTTCAAGATAATATATTTTTTGTTTATTAAGCAAAGTAGCTGAAGCAATTTTTTGTGCATCTACCTTTTATGTTATTGATGCACGCCAAGACTATTTCAAAAATAGTTGCAAGCGATCCGCTGTGCCGTCATAAAACTAGCAAAATTTTATAAAACGTGTAAATTTGGATAATTCAAGGATCAAATGTTGTTTATCATGTGATTTTTAGAGCTTTTATTAAGTGAAAATATTAAAATTACTAAATACGGCATATTGGCATAAATTACTGTATATTTTGAAAATAAAAGTTAAAATCTGAAAATTCAGCTGTTTGCCTTTATTGCCCTTATAGTGAAATAAATCGATTATCTAAATTTTAAAACATTCATTCAATGTGTTTAATACTTATATTTTACATGTGGAATATGGGTACTCTTAAATATTTTCGGACAACCTTGAAATATTTTGAAAACCTTTATGTGTTTAGTACCCGAAGCAGATAAAATCAACTGCAACACACATTATTTAGTTTAGTTTTTTTTTTGAAAACCGTTCCCGAGTTACAATGGCTGGCCCTAGTCTGGTTGTGGACTTCCAAGCATTCAAGATAGAAAATAATAAACTAATCCCTAATGAACTTGCTGCCTACGATGGTCATAGAATTAGTAACTATGTTTTTAAACCCCGTTTGATCTAGCCTTTCTAAGACCAGCGGCATACAAACAAACGAAATGGTTAATGCAACACTATCATTGCATTGATTGGGATTCCGGATTTACTCCATTTTACAAATTTGCCGATATTGTACGGAGCTTGACAGAAAAGGCTGATACCATTTACGTTAAGGGCAGAGAAAAAGCTGATTTTTTAAGAAAATATTCAAGCAAACCTATTATAGAGTTGGATGAGCAACCGGCCCTTAGAAAATACGTCCCTAAATGTTTCTATCATTCAAATAATGAAAATTGTGCATGTTCTTTGTTTAATGTATTTTTGTTATATGATCAACATGTAATGCAAACCTAATTTTTTAATAAACATTTATTAATACAACCAATTAGTTACTATTTAATTTATTCATATTATATACATTATAACGCATAAAATCCACTACATGTTCATAAAAGTCTGTAGTGATTGTTTTTCTGCTTGGGTTTTCCATTTCCTCTAGCAGGGTATCTGTTTTTCTAAGTGTCTGTTTTGTATTGATATATTATGTCCTGATGTGAAGTAACTTTGTCTACCTATACATTCTAATTCATGTACTCATTCATACACCTAAAAACTTCAATACATAATATCCTAATCTCCAAATATCCAATTAGCCACTTAGCCAAATCACCAAATATTCCAATACCCAAATATTTCTACTGACTTTTACTTTTTGTAAGTGTTTTCTCTTTTGTAATGTGTGTGAGTCACTTTTTAAATCAATATCGAACCGGAGAGTTTAAAAATATGACAAAATGTATAGAAGAAGAAATAAAATGTATGTAAAAGCCAAAGAGTTACTATAATCTCTACCAGACCTAGAATTTCAAAGATTAAAAAGTTCACCCAAGATACTCCCACGTATCTTTTTATCACCACCCTCTTCGTCACAGAACATACTTTTTTTTTAATCCCAAGCGCTCAGCATGTACCCTTGTATATTAACAAAAACCCGAAAATAGATAAAGATCGACTGGTGTATTCTCTTGGTTTTCTATTCATCGTTTTGACCCTGGAAGCTGTTTATTTTGAGCATGCAGTTAGTTTAATATTTCAACTTAATGTATTTTAGAAGTGAGTATTGTATTTTGGCACACCTTTTCACATCATATAAGAGTTGTAACCTTAGTATATTCTTTAAATATCACGGAGCTTATCTCTTATGTAACTTTTTACACAGTGTGATCATATACGTGTTAGAATACTACTAACAATACCTAACCCCCATAATAGGCGTAAAAATTTTACCATATTTTTTACAAGATTAGTTCAACATTTCCAAGACGTTGAGTTTACGAAAATATTGATAAACAAAAAGATAGAAAATGTAAGATATTTTCTAATCGATTCAGTGATGGAGGGTTAACATTTTTTAGACCATAGTTTATTACTTATAATATGGCTGTTACAATAATTACATTTTACACAAGAATAATAATTTTTAAAATGGAAAAGAAAACAGAATATACCCCTAGTAACGAAATGATGATTTGCAACTAAACACTTTGAGAAATAAGTGACAAACAAGTATTATATTATTATGCGACTTGTCAAAATACTAGATATACTTTCAATAATTCATTCTTTTTTAAAAACGCTGGTATAATAAATTGTGTTACTGATTACAGACCCATATCCAAAATTTCATTTATTCCTAAACTAATGGAATTCTTGGTTAAAAATGTTCTTGAGGACTGTTTAAAAAATATTATTTTCACTAACCAGCATGGCTTCATCAAGGGAAGGTCAATAACAACAAATTTACTAGTTTATTCTGATTACATTTTTTTATTTCCCTAGAAAATGGTGTTGACTGTCAAATTTACGCCCATGATCTGTCACCAAGGATTTTTTTTTAAATATTGCAACGGTTTATAAGACACCTAAGTGCTGAAGATACTTGTGTTTTGGTTCTCTCTTTATTACTATTGCACAACACCTCGATTTTCTTTTAAAACTGGAAGAGTTACATTCGTTTTAGATTTGATTTACATAAATTACACTTTATAGTCTTCTTCAGTATTATATTTTCGGCTTTTTTTTCATGCAAAAGGTTCTACACAATCTTTAAAATGATTCCCAGTGCTTTTGCTATTATTTCTTGCATATTTCAACTTACTCTTTTATATTCCAAATAGTTAATCAAATTTTGTAAGATTGTTTTTGCTTGGAGGCTCAAAGCACCAGAAAATTGTCTTTTATTATTCGAATTGTCAAATTTGTCACTTGTTAAAATCATAAAATAAACATGTTGATCACAACAAAAACCACTAAAAATTATAAGTTTATCCCTTTTTGTCATGCCGAAATTGTATGTCTGTCTCCGAGGCTGCATTTTAACCCCAGCAGGTAAAATAACCTTGAAAATAAATACCTAATTCGAGAGGAAATGCATTATAACACAAGGACGTATCTAAACCTCGAGAGCAGGGTGTATCGGATTCTTGAAAGTGTATAAGGTTGGTATGTTAAGGAAGGGGGAGTAGAAGTGGGGTGGATATATAGTGGGTAGGCGTACATAAAAGAATGGTCACAAGCCAAATTTTTTCAATTTAAAACTACCAGTCTTCTGTTATTATTATTTGCGTGTGTTAATTGTTCAGTAAAAATGAGTTTACCAATGCTAGACGGAGATTTACCTTTAATGGGTGATAGTACCCAAGAAGAACTACTGAAATATGTGGGTGAAGAGAATATTATTGATTGGGGTGACGACATACTTGACAATGTTGCAGCAGCTGCGATGGATCAGTTGATAGAGTCTGGGTTCAAGCAACAGCAGCAGCCTGAACAATTTAATTCGAATGTAAATATAATTAGTGATATTGTGATACGGAAAAAAAATGCTGCGCCTAGCAAGCTAGAGAAACTTCTGACACTACCATCCGGGAAGGTAACAAAACAACCGAAGACTTCCACTAAAAAAAGAAATAAACCATCAACCTCATCTGAAGATCGCAGTAACACGAAGAAAAGTCGACCATCTCCATCATCTGGAGGTTGCATTAGTAGCAGTAAGAACGTCACGAAGCCTATCTTTAGAAAGCTAGCAAAGTGTAAAGTGATCCCAGACTGGTTGGATAACGATAAGAAGCCTTCGCAACAGTCTCAGTTGCAGACATCGTCACCGCTGTCACCACAAACTCAATCAACATCATTGGTGAAGCGCCCATTATCGTCAACATTAAACAAGGCAGGCAAAATTGTAGCAAATAAGAAGCAAAAAATGGAGGGTGTAACAGCGAATGTGGAAACCACAACTCCTGACTGGGTGGCTTGCTTAAGTCAGGATAGCGAGCAGAATCTCATGAGGAGTGTGTTAGCATTGAAAAACCAGTGGAAGGTTGCGTTAAATAATTATCAGCGGGAAGAAGAAGACATTGTAAAAGAAATAAGTGAATTAGAAGCTCGGCTATGTGTAGTTAGGAATAATGTGAATAGATTTAGGGAAAAATTAGAATTATATGATAGGTTACATGAATAGCGATGGAGTTAGGATAGTTTTTAAATATATATTATAATTTAAGAAAGATGTAATATAGATTAGATATCGGAATTAGTATAGTCATAAGTGTTATGTGTGTATTATAGTAATAATAATAATGTATAGATAATAAAAGTAAAATTTGTCAAGCAAACTTCAAAAAAAAATTAAGGTAAAATAAATTTTTTATACAATCGAACCTCATATATTGTTTTATTTAAAACTACTTAGCATAATATTATAGTGCAATATGTATAGGATGTATAGAATAAGCATCGTAAATATAAATGTAAGATATTCCTTACAAATTTAGGTAATTTTTCTTCCATCTGTCAACGGTAATAATTCCTCATAGTTTAATGTTCGCACCCCTTTCCGATCTTCTTATTCTTCTTCTGCATATTATGTCAAACGTTCCCATTGCTTTGAAAATATCACTTTAATTATAATATTCATACCCTGTGAAGAATAATTTTTTCGAATACAGCTGATTAATAAATTGTCATGTATAGTGGAGTGAAAATTCCAGTCAAATCTCCAATAAACGGTCCTGCGGGTAAATAAAGTTCGACACTTCTAGAGAGATATATTACAGAATCTGTACAGGACTAATACAGGACTCTATTATCAAGACGTTCGAGATATGAATATAACTTAAAACGTGCCCGGGCTGTGACGTAAACCGTATTCACTACATTTACTGTAGGTAGAGAATTAACAGTTTTCTTCGGTGTATTCATAATTTACCACCAATGTCTTCTCGTTAATAGCAATGACGCTGTTTATATAAATAGTCGGATCACTAAACATAGTGAAAAATTCCGAAGGTTGGTTTATTATTTTATTTTTTGGCTGATTTTCTCGTTGTCCAAATTTTCCTCGGAAACTGTTTAATATTAATTTAGCCTAGGATCTTAAACCGAAATAACGACGATATTGTCGCGTTCTTATTTAACATCTTCCTTTTCAAAAAAGTCTTCAATATATTTTAACTTTTGTTCTTCTGTTTGAAAATATGTACGCGAATCACTTGCTTCTTGTTTAATTTTAATAAACTTGTTCATTATAGCAGTAAATAAACCCTCTTGTCCAGAATGTTTGTTAAATCTCTGAACTTGATATTTCCATATTTCATACACTTCCAAAATTTTGTAACCCTTTTCTACATACTTCAACACTTTCTTCCATAACCCAAGACATTGGTGGTAAATTATGAATACACCGAAGAAAACTGTTAATTCTCTACCTACAGTAAATGTAGTGAATACGGTTTACGTCACAGCCCGGGCACGTTTTAAGTTATATTCATATCTCGAACGTCTTGATAATAGAGTCCTGTATTAGTCCTGTACAGATTCTGTAATATATCTCTCTAGAAGTGTCGAACTTTATTTACCCGCAGGACCGTTTATTGGAGATTTGACTGGAATTTTCACTCCACTATACATGACAATTTATTAATCAGCTGTATTCGAAAAAATTATTCTTCACAGGGTATGAATATTATAATTAAAGTGATATTTTCAAAGCAATGGGAACGTTTGACATAATATGCAGAAGAAGAATAAGAAGATCGGAAAGGGGTGCGAACATTAAACTATGAGGAATTATTACCGTTGACAGATGGAAGAAAAATTACCTAAATTTGTAAGGAATATCTTACATTTATATTTACGATGCTTATTCTATACATCCTATACATATTGCACTATAATATTATGCTAAGTAGTTTTAAATAAAACAATATATGAGGTTCGATTGTATAAAAAATTTATTTTACCTTAATTTTTTTTTGAAGTTTGCTTGACAAATTTTACTTTTATTATCTATACATTATTATTATTACTATAATACACACATAACACTTATGACTATACTAATTCCGATATCTAATCTATATTACATCTTTCTTAAATTATAATATATATTTAAAAACTATCCTAACTCCATCGCTATTCATGTAACCTATCATATAATTCTAATTTTTCCCTAAATCTATTCACATTATTCCTAACTACACATAGCCGAGCTTCTAATTCACTTATTTCTTTTACAATGTCTTCTTCTTCCCGCTGATAATTATTTAACGCAACCTTCCACTGGTTTTTCAATGCTAACACACTCCTCATGAGATTCTGCTCGCTATCCTGACTTAAGCAAGCCACCCAGTCAGGAGTTGTGGTTTCCACATTCGCTGTTACACCCTCCATTTTTTGCTTCTTATTTGCTACAATTTTGCCTGCCTTGTTTAATGTTGACGATAATGGGCGCTTCACCAATGATGTTGATTGAGTTTGTGGTGACAGCGGTGACGATGTCTGCAACTGAGACTGTTGCGAAGGCTTCTTATCGTTATCCAACCAGTCTGGGATCACTTTACACTTTGCTAGCTTTCTAAAGATAGGCTTCGTGACGTTCTTACTGCTACTAATGCAACCTCCAGATGATGGAGATGGTCGACTTTTCTTCGTGTTACTGCGATCTTCAGATGAGGTTGATGGTTTATTTCTTTTTTTAGTGGAAGTCTTCGGTTGTTTTGTTACCTTCCCGGATGGTAGTGTCAGAAGTTTCTCTAGCTTGCTAGGCGCAGCATTTTTTTTCCGTATCACAATATCACTAATTATATTTACATTCGAATTAAATTGTTCAGGCTGCTGCTGTTGCTTGAACCCAGACTCTATCAACTGATCCATCGCAGCTGCTGCAACATTGTCAAGTATGTCGTCACCCCAATCAATAATATTCTCTTCACCCACATATTTCAGTAGTTCTTCTTGGGTACTATCACCCATTAAAGGTAAATCTCCGTCTAGCATTGGTAAACTCATTTTTACTGAACAATTAACACACGCAAATAATAATAACAGAAGACTGGTAGTTTTAAATTGAAAAAATTTGGCTTGTGACCATTCTTTTATGTACGCCTACCCACTATATATCCACCCCACTTCTACTCCCCCTTCCTTAACATACCAACCTTATACACTTTCAAGAATCCGATACACCCTGCTCTCGAGGTTTAGATACGTCCTTGTGTTATAATGCATTTCCTCTCGAATTAGGTATTTATTTTCAAGGTTATTTTACCTGCTGGGGTTAAAATGCAGCCTCGGAGACAGACATACAATTTCGGCATGACAAAAAGGGATAAACTTATAATTTTTAGTGGTTTTTGTTGTGATCAACATGTTTATTTTATGATTTTAACAAGTGACAAATTTGACAATTCGAATAATAAAAGACAATTTTCTGGTGCTTTGAGCCTCCAAGCAAAAACAATCTTACAAAATTTGATTAACTATTTGGAATATAAAAGAGTAAGTTGAAATATGCAAGAAATAATAGCAAAAGCACTGGGAATCATTTTAAAGATTGTGTAGAACCTTTTGCATGAAAAAAAAGCCGAAAATATAATACTGAAGAAGACTATAAAGTGTAATTTATGTAAATCAAATCTAAAACGAATGTAACTCTTCCAGTTTTAAAAGAAAATCGAGGTGTTGTGCAATAGTAATAAAGAGAGAACCAAAACACAAGTATCTTCAGCACTTAGGTGTCTTATAAACCGTTGCAATATTTAAAAAAAAATCCTTGGTGACAGATCATGGGCGTAAATTTGACAGTCAACACCATTTTCTAGGGAAATAAAAAAATGTAATCAGAATAAACTAGTAAATTTGTTGTTATTGACCTTCCCTTGATGAAGCCATGCTGGTTAGTGAAAATAATATTTTTTAAACAGTCCTCAAGAACATTTTTAACCAAGAATTCCATTAGTTTAGGAATAAATGAAATTTTGGATATGGGTCTGTAATCAGTAACACAATTTATTATACCAGCGTTTTTAAAAAAGAATGAATTATTGAAAGTATATCTAGTATTTTGACAAGTCGCATAATAATATAATACTTGTTTGTCACTTATTTCTCAAAGTGTTTAGTTGCAAATCATCATTTCGTTACTAGGGGTATATTCTGTTTTCTTTTCCATTTTAAAAATTATTATTCTTGTGTAAAATGTAATTATTGTAACAGCCATATTATAAGTAATAAACTATGGTCTAAAAAATGTTAACCCTCCATCACTGAATCGATTAGAAAATATCTTACATTTTCTATCTTTTTGTTTATCAATATTTTCGTAAACTCAACGTCTTGGAAATGTTGAACTAATCTTGTAAAAAATATGGTAAAATTTTTACGCCTATTATGGGGGTTAGGTATTGTTAGTAGTATTCTAACACGTATATGATCACACTGTGTAAAAAGTTACATAAGAGATAAGCTCCGTGATATTTAAAGAATATACTAAGGTTACAACTCTTATATGATGTGAAAAGGTGTGCCAAAATACAATACTCACTTCTAAAATACATTAAGTTGAAATATTAAACTAACTGCATGCTCAAAATAAACAGCTTCCAGGGTCAAAACGATGAATAGAAAACCAAGAGAATACACCAGTCGATCTTTATCTATTTTCGGGTTTTTGTTAATATACAAGGGTACATGCTGAGCGCTTGGGATTAAAAAAAAAGTATGTTCTGTGACGAAGAGGGTGGTGATAAAAAGATACGTGGGAGTATCTTGGGTGAACTTTTTAATCTTTGAAATTCTAGGTCTGGTAGAGATTATAGTAACTCTTTGGCTTTTACATACATTTTATTTCTTCTTCTATACATTTTGTCATATTTTTAAACTCTCCGGTTCGATATTGATTTAAAAAGTGACTCACACACATTACAAAAGAGAAAACACTTACAAAAAGTAAAAGTCAGTAGAAATATTTGGGTATTGGAATATTTGGTGATTTGGCTAAGTGGCTAATTGGATATTTGGAGATTAGGATATTATGTATTGAAGTTTTTAGGTGTATGAATGAGTACATGAATTAGAATGTATAGGTAGACAAAGTTACTTCACATCAGGACATAATATATCAATACAAAACAGACACTTAGAAAAACAGATACCCTGCTAGAGGAAATGGAAAACCCAAGCAGAAAAACAATCACTACAGACTTTTATGAACATGTAGTGGATTTTATGCGTTATAATGTATATAATATGAATAAATTAAATAGTAACTAATTGGTTGTATTAATAAATGTTTATTAAAAAATTAGGTTTGCATTACATGTTGATCATATAACAAAAATACATTAAACAAAGAACATGCACAATTTTCATTATTTGAATGATAGAAACATTTAGGGACGTATTTTCTAAGGGCCGGTTGCTCATCCAACTCTATAATAGGTTTGCTTGAATATTTTCTTAAAAAATCAGCTTTTTCTCTGCCCTTAACGTAAATGGTATCAGCCTTTTCTGTCAAGCTCCGTACAATATCGGCAAATTTGTAAAATGGAGTAAATCCGGAATCCCAATCAATGCAATGATAGTGTTGCATTAACCATTTCGTTTGTTTGTATGCCGCTGGTCTTAGAAAGGCTAGATCAAACGGGGTTTAAAAACATAGTTACTAATTCTATGACCATCGTAGGCAGCAAGTTCATTAGGGATTAGTTTATTATTTTCTATCTTGAATGCTTGGAAGTCCACAACCAGACTAGGGCCAGCCATTGTAACTCGGGAACGGTTTTCAAAAAAAAAACTAAACTAAATAATGTGTGTTGCAGTTGATTTTATCTGCTTCGGGTACTAAACACATAAAGGTTTTCAAAATATTTCAAGGTTGTCCGAAAATATTTAAGAGTACCCATATTCCACATGTAAAATATAAGTATTAAACACATTGAATGAATGTTTTAAAATTTAGATAATCGATTTATTTCACTATAAGGGCAATAAAGGCAAACAGCTGAATTTTCAGATTTTAACTTTTATTTTCAAAATATACAGTAATTTATGCCAATATGCCGTATTTAGTAATTTTAATATTTTCACTTAATAAAAGCTCTAAAAATCACATGATAAACAACATTTGATCCTTGAATTATCCAAATTTACACGTTTTATAAAATTTTGCTAGTTTTATGACGGCACAGCGGATCGCTTGCAACTATTTTTGAAATAGTCTTGGCGTGCATCAATAACATAAAAGGTAGATGCACAAAAAATTGCTTCAGCTACTTTGCTTAATAAACAAAAAATATATTATCTTGAAATAAGTTCGATGGCTTTAGTAGTTTTTGTGTAAACGTGCATGAAACTATTAAAAGGCGATGGCTGATCCTCATTCCTATTGTTTGGTTAAATTGATGGAATCAAGTTGATTATATAAATAAAGAATATCTCTTCATGTACATACAGATGCTTTTTCTATAATTTTAAAACACATGCTATATCCGCTTTTTTTATTACTTACAATGATGAGAGAAAAATCTTGTTTACTACACATTAACTTTTCGTATTTTCGTTGATATAAGGAGTAATAAGCTGTGATGTCTTTTTGTAAATAATATAATTTTAATTTTGAATGTGTAAAAGCACTAAGTTATAATTTTTTCTTCTAAAAATGTAAATAATACAATTTTAATTTTGAATGCGTAAAAGCACTAAGTTATAATTTTTTCTTCTAAAAAGCTCTCACTCATCACAGAATAGTACATGGAGAGAGGAGAATGGATTTTAAGAAAGGTTTATCAGAAGTTAACTTTTTATGTATGCTACAACATTATTTGGATAGTAGTCTGATTAAATAAGAGAATATATTTACCGCTAATATGCATTTTTATTAATCCTTAGACATAAATTAAGCATGCATTTTGATACGTATACGACAACAAGAAATAGCAAGAATAATACTATAAAAATAAATAAATATGTTATAAAATATGAATTTTCCATAAAAAAACGCATTACCTACTGGATGTGATTTTTAAAAATGAATTGCAATGACGAAGTAATAATACTTGTGTGCACTTTAATTTTTCTTATCTGCATCAATATTCTGCAACACATGCTTTAAATCTAATTTTCATCCAGTGGATTGTAATATTTTATTTATTATATTTCGGATGCGAAACAGTCAAGTCTAGACAAATTAACCCAAATTCATCACCATTAACTAAAAAGCTCCTTATAAATTTAAGTAATTTTTACCTACTGGTCAAAAAAAGGGATTTCATTCACAAGAGGTAGCATAGATTATCAAAGAATACCCTAATAAATAACGAGCAAAGAAAGAAAAATTAAGCATGTTTGCAAGCAGTCAAAGTTTTCCATACAAATGGACACTTACACTCTTTCAATGTTAAATAATCCCATAACAAAGAGCACAGACCCTATTTTAACAACCATAGTAGAGAACGATATATACCTGTACCCCATTCGATATTTTAGAACAGAGTGATGTCAATAAAGAAAAAAATACTTTCAAGGTGTAAAAGGAGTGGCCGCTTAAAGAGTATACAAAGCTCAACAACATAAAAACCACCTGCACCCCGAACCAACACAAGGTCATCGTAAATAAAACGTGCCTGCACCTCATTCAATATTTTAGAACAAAATTACGTCAATAAAAAATAAAAATTCTTCAAGGCGTAAAAACCAAACACTTGCGTCCGAGTACCTCCAAGGTCGAAAATAAACCCAACCCAATATCATAAATAAACATCTGCTCAAAAGGGTAGTCAAGGTTACATAAAGGACATCTGCATCCACTATAAAAATAAATCCGAGAATACCTAAATAAAGAACAAAGTAAGAAAAATAGCAACCGCTCAATGGTACCCATAACAAAAGAACAGAGGCATGCCGCCTTCGAAATCATGTATAACAAAAGGATAGCTGCACTTTTTCAAGGTGTGAAAATAAACCCAACCCAATGTCATAAATAAACATCTGCTCAAAAGTTTAGTCAAGGTTACATAAAACCATCAAAGAATATCTGCATCCACTATAAAAATAAATCCAAGAGTACCTAAATAAAGAACAAAGTAAGAAAAATAGCCAGCGCTCAATATTACTCATAACAAAAGGTCCATGCCGCCTTCGAAATCATACATAACAAAAGGGTAGTTGCACTTTTTCAAGGTGTGAAAAATCCCATCAAGGTGTGAAAATCCGATAACAAAGATACCCAGACCCTATTGTTACGACTATAATAGCTCTTTCAAGGTGTGAAAATCCCATCAAGGTGTGAAAATCCCATAAACACCCTTCGAGAACATGAAGGTATAACAAAACACAAAATATATTACAAATCTAACTTTTAGGAAGAAATAATGGTCAAGGTAATATCAATAAAACAGACTTGCATCCCTTTAGATATTTTCGAACAAATAAATGACGACAATAAAGAAATAAAAATACTTCATGGTGTAAAAATTTGTAATGCAACAGTGTCGTAAATAAAAGGACGCCTGCATACCATAAAAATACCCTCGTCCACGCCAAGGTAGCGCCATCAAAGAGCAGCTCCATCCTTCAAGGTCAAATGAGTCACATAAAAGAAAATTGTATACCATAAAAATACCCTCGTCCAGGTGTATGGTCAAGGTCAAATTAACAAAGAGTAGTTGCATCTTTCAAGGTCGAATGAACACCTGCATACCATAAAAATACCCTCGTCCACGCCAAGGTAGTACCATCAAAGAGCAGCTCCATCCTTCAAGGTCAAATGAGTCACATAAAAGAAAATTGTATACCATAAAAATACCCTCGTCCAGGTGTATGGTCAAGGTCAAATTAACAAAGAGTAGTTGCATCTTTCAAGGTCGAATGAACACCTGCATACCATAAAAATACGCTCGCCCACGTGTATGGTCAAGGTCAAATGAACACCTGCATACTGTGCTCTCAAGGACAATTCAAGGTCAAATTAACACCTGCACACCTGTGCGGTCAAGGTCGCGGGAGGGTAGGCGAGGGGGGTGGGGGGAGTAGAAAGGAGTGGGGGGTGAGGCAGAATCCGTGTTTAATACCTACTGCAAAGATTAAATTTCTACCATTTGGATTTATCGTCTTTAATAAACTTCCCCAAAGGGGTAAATTACCTGCTATATACGAATTTCCAAAAAACCGTAGGAAAAAAGGTACAGGATAAAAACTTCAAAAAGTAGCATTTGTAAACGAATTTTAATTTTTTTAGTGGCAAAGATTAAATTTCTACCATTTGGATTTATCGTCTTTAGTAAACTTCCCCAAAGGAATAAATTACCTGCTATATACGAATTTCCAAAAAACCGTAGGAAAAAAGGTACATGATAAAAACTTCGAAAAGTAGCGTTTGTAAACAAATTTTAATATTTTAGGTGGCAAAGATTAAATTTCTACCATTTGGATTTATCGTCTTTAGTAAACTTCCCCAAGCTATATACGAATTTCCAAAAAACCGTAGGAAAAAAGGTACAGGATAAAAACTTCGAAAAGTAGCGTTTGTAAACAAATTTTAATATTTTAGGTGGCATAGATTAAATTTCTACCATTTGGATTTATCGTCTTTAATAAACTTCCCCAAAGGGGTAAATTACCTGCTATATACGAATTTCCAAAAAACCGTAGGAAAAAAGGTACAGGATAAAAATTTCGATAAGTAGCGTTTGTAAACGAATTTTATTTTTATAGTGGCAAAGATTAAATTTCTACCATTTGGATTTATCGTCTTTAATAAACTTCCCCAAAGGGGTAAATTACCTGCTATATACGAATTTCCAAAAAACCGTAGGAAAAAAGGTACAGGATAAAAATTTCGATAAGTAGCGTTTGTAAACGAATTTTATTTTTATAGTGGCAAAGATTAAATTTCTACCATTTGGATTTATCGTCTTTAATAAACTTCCCCAAAGGGGTAAATTACCTGCTATATACGAATTTCCAAAAAACCGTAGGAAAAAAGGTACAGGATAAAAATTTCGATAAGTAGCGTTTGTAAACGAATTTTATTTTTATAGTGGCAAAGATTAAATTTCTACCATTTGGATTTATCGTCTTTAATAAACTTCCCCAAAGGGGTAAATTACCTGCTATATACGAATTTCCAAAAAACCGTAGGAAAAAAGGTACAGGATAAAAATTTCGATAAGTAGCGTTTGTAAACGAATTTTATTTTTATAGTGGCAAAGATTAAATTTCTACCATTTGGATTTATCGTCTTTAATAAACTTCCCCAAAGGGGTAAATTACCTGCTATATACGAATTTCCAAAAAACCGTAGGAAAAAAGGTACAGGATAAAAACTTCAAAAAGTAGCATTTGTAAACGAATTTTAATTTTTTTAGTGGCAAAGATTAAATTTCTACCATTTGGATTTATCGTCTTTAGTAAACTTCCCCAAAGGAATAAATTACCTGCTATATACGAATTTCCAAAAAACCGTAGGAAAAAAGGTACATGATAAAAACTTCGAAAAGTAGCGTTTGTAAACAAATTTTAATATTTTAGGTGGCAAAGATTAAATTTCTACCATTTGGATTTATCGTCTTTAGTAAACTTCCCCAAGCTATATACGAATTTCCAAAAAACCGTAGGAAAAAAGGTACAGGATAAAAACTTCGAAAAGTAGCGTTTGTAAACAAATTTTAATATTTTAGGTGGCAAAGATTAAATTTCTACCATTTGGATTTATCGTCTTTAGTAAACTTCCCCAAGCTATATACGAATTTCCAAAAAACCGTAGGAAAAAAGGTACAGGATAAAAACTTCGAAAAGTAGCGTTTGTAAAAGAATTCTAATTTTTTTAGTGGCAAAGATTAAATTTCTACCATTTGGATTTAAAGTCCAAAAAGTACCAACATCGATAAAAAAAAAGTTTGCTCGCGAACAGGTACCTACAGGTTATCTTTTCGTTACTTTGAAATAAAAATTTCGATATTTTGAAAAATTCGTGACTTGGCAAAATAAGCCCATCTTTTTTGTGACAAAAATATACAAATACAACTGTCATTTTTGTTTGCTTCTCCACTATAACAGTTTAGTTTGTATCGTTGCTACACGAGTTAAAAGTCAAAATTTAATTTTTTTTTTTGAAAGAACAAGTTTGTATTTTGTTTCACTTACTTTACTTCTCCTTAAATCTCAGAAGGCCTTGAAACGAACAATTGCTCTGGATTTGGTGTCCATATTACACTTTAGCAAAAAAGCTTTCTGCAGGCATCCAAGTCACTCTATATGAGAAAATGAGCATTACCTACCTAAGTTTATGTGGTAAATTGAGAATTAGCTATTTTAGGGAAAACTGTAAAAGATAGTCATAGAGGGAACCCTAGTATAATTAAAATCTTTATTATGTCCGGTTATAACGAACGGTTCGTTATACAGGGTGAGTTTTTAAAGTGTTACAAGGCGATATCTCCACCGCTATTTTCTTGAAATTTTAGTGAGGGACTGGGGAGATGGGGGGACATATTTAAACATATTTTTGATGTCTACCCCCTTTCCCCATTTTGAGGGGTGGGGGGTAACTTTGGAATTTTAAATGAGACAATGTTTTTTTTTTGGTAAATACTACGTATACAAAAAATCTTTTGATTTGCTCCCCTGAAATTATGATTTATTAGGTTATAAAACACAAAAAATACTTTACTATTTAATTTCAACTTACTTCACGCTTCAGAAGATGTTCAAAATGTCTCCCTTCAACAAACACTTTGTCACTTTTTTTCAGAATAAATATCGTACCCGTTGTAACATTTTAAGTCTCACTTATAAGCATGCAATGCGGATTCGGTATTTTATATCATCTAAAGTTGTAGGTGTAGCTGCCATCACTTTATCTTTTATAAAATAAAAAATAAATAAAGGAAAATCTCAAGGGGGGTCAAATCAAGGGACCTAGCAGGCCGTTTACCGAACCAGCTCGACTTATCCACCTGTTTTCAAACAATTCGTTCAACTCATTATGGGCCTGTATCACATAAAGCGGTGGAGCTTCGTCCTATTGAAACCACATGTCAGAACTTATGTTTTGGTTTAATAATTGGGGTAATTGGTTTTTAAAAGAATTTCGTAACCAGGGGAGCAAATCAAAATATTTTTTGTATACGTACGTAGTTTTTTACGTAGGTTCGTATTTACCAAAAAAAGTACATTGTCTCATTTAAAATTCCAAAGTTACCCCCCACCCCTTAAAATGGGGAAGGGGTGTAGACGTCAAAAATATGTTTAAATATGTCCCCCCATCTCCCTATTCTCTCACTAAAATTTTAAGAAAATATTTTAAACCGTTTTCGAGATACACTTGTAACACTTTAAAAACCTTACTCTGTATAAGCGAAGTTCGCAATAAACGATGAATGCTGATACATATATCAAAAATGTGGTATTTTTATTAATATACATAGGTATATACAATATGTACATATATTGTACCTACATATGTAAAGGTACATAAAAAATGTTTTGTAGTAATAGGTAGATACATTACCAACTGTTTTTAAAAGTTTAAAAAAATTCTTTTATTTTAGTTTGTTTTATTTTTGTAAAATGAATATCATTAATATGTAATTCTACTTCGATTAATCGATTAAGAACACTTTGCGCATCAGTATTACGTGACTGAAGGAAATGACGAACGTTGTCAATATGCTGAAGTGTGTCTGATGTGTTTGGAACTTGTCTTAATTCTATACTCGCAGATTCTTCATCTTCCACCTCCTCATCGTCATCAATAGGGGAGACCGGGGCAGGTTGTAACACGGGGTAAGTTGTAACAACAAATATTTTCCTAGAGATTTTCCCTGAAGAACACTGTGAAGCTCAGTTATGTCTAGACAGTCGAGCAACAGACATTGTGGTCAAGGTTATTTCCGATATTGTTTATATTGTGGCACGTAAAGTAAAAATCGATATCATAATTTCGTTTCAAAATAAATGTTACAATAAGCTGCCTGCTGAGTTTTTTTTGTCATAAATGAATTATTGTAGTCTAGGTTATTATATTGGCAAAGCTATGCATGATTATATATTTACTTTTTTTCTGCAAAGACAAAACGAAAATATTCGATCCGGGGGTAAATTGTAACAATCTAATTGGGGCAAAATGTAACATGTTACAATTTACCATAATGTGATAAATTATGCATTAACAATAGCACCTTCTGAAATAGCTGAACTCGAACCCGTTGCTTTAACATCAGGATTAAGTTGACGTAACTTCCCAGATGGAAGGCAATATTACATTACCTCCAGAGTTTGTTCGTCCACTTCCTAAAGCTGATCAGCGAAGGGCAACCCTTAAGGGTCGAAAAAAAAGAAGATCAGCGGTACGAACTGACACACCAGAGAAGAATGCACTGGAAGAAGAACAAAATGGTCGAAAGGCCAAAAAGTCCAAAATTATTAAGTCGAAAGTGAAAAGAAAAGTTTACATATAATCAGACGATTCTTCACAAGAAAAGTACTTTTGTTTGTTTGCACTGAATCATATGGGCGTAACGAAAAATGGATTAGTTGCCACAAGTGTAAAAAGTGGTCACATGAAACTTGCACTGACTTGAAGTTCCCATCATTGCGATTCGGATAGCGAATAGATAACCAAAAATAGCTACATCACGTTAAATAATGTTTATTTATGTTTGTTTAAAATGTTTTTTTATGTTCACGTTCCTATTTAAGTAAATATACCAATAAAAAAAATATGCGTTACCACTTACCCCGCTTACTGTTACATTTTACCCCGAGACGGGGCAATTTGTAACAAATGTTCGGATCTATTTAAAAAAAAGCTGACAGTTTAATTTTTGAAAATATTGTCATATATATTTAATCAATTTGTTCACAACATCTGTAAGTAGACATTCATGACAAAAAAAATTGATTAGTAAAAACAGCTCCAAGGAAAAAATTTTCAAATATTTTTCGTTACAACCTGCCCCGGTCTCCACTACAAACTGAAGAAGACACATAAGCAGCAATGGCATCATCATCCAAAACACACGAGATTATCATTAATATGGTCAAATTCACTGAACTCAATTTCAGAACAAGGAAGATTGTCTAGAATATTGTTATCATCTTCCTGTCCAACTTTTTTCAGCCATTCGGCTAATGGCAGGTCATCGTCCGAATCAAAATCGTTTTCTACTTTCAGGAAACCACCGGACCACCGTGTTGAAAACAATTGAAAATTGTTTGTTTTTATACCCTCTCCATGCCATATGAATGAATTTTATTCCATCCAAACTGACGAAACGCAGCGACGCACGGTGGCCGTCTAGAGGCCCATATTATGTGCCATCGAAAGAATTCGGTGAATCCCCTGGTTAAGCGAGCGGTAAAATACCGTTCTGGGTGGGTTATAAAAGAAAAATCGTACGATCATATCAAAATTTAGGGTTCGTTTTAACCGAAAGTCCGTTATAAAAGTGATACTGAAGTTTGTACTTATAGATTTGGTTGGTTATAAACGAAAGTTCGCAATAAGCGGGTTCGTTACAGGCGGACATTACTATATTTATATTATCATAGGATACCTATTCTGCCGTCATAATCTAAAGAGCAGTAAGTCGACAAAAGCTACTTTTGAGAAAACCGCCTTTTAAGGTGATGAATAAACTTTTGTTGTCTGTTTTAAAATGGAAAACTAAAAACTTACTTTTTATAACTCATTGGGAAGCTAATTAGGTACTTTATAAAATGTGATATATAAATAAGTAAGTTTTCCAGGTATTTGCAAAAAATTTATTAAAATGTCTTTTAAACTAGCATGATGATTATGTAATTGGTAGATTCACTACGATAAAATGCAGTAAGTACTAGATATACTGCTCTTTTCCGTAGTTATAAACCACTATACTGTTAACTTAATTTACAAATATAATATTTTTTTATATGCTACATAAAAGAGCAGTAAACACCAATTATTTACCTATAAAAGAATGCAGTAAATAATATATACTGTTCTTTTCTTTAGGTATCAGTGTTAACCAGACGTTCCTTAATATGAAAGAAGGCAGCTACTCACTATACTGCTGTTAATCCTATGACTAATTATTTATGGAACGAGACGTTTACTACATTAAAGCACGACATAGCATTACCTTACTGCTGTTTTACTTAGCAATAACAAAATACTAAAGATAGCAGCAGTAAGTTAACGATGTACTGCATTATTTTCTAGTTTAATAGTGCAAACGAAGTCCATACTGCCCTCTTTACTAATAAGAAAATACACTTCCCATCAACATACTGCCACAAAATCTAGACAGAAATATAGAGCGTTTTCTACTGATAACGGCAGTATATCTAACTAGATATCTAAAAATCTACGACTTACTGCCCTCTTCGTTATGACGGCAGTATTATTCCCAATAGGATCCAGGTTAGCTACGCATATAGTACTAATGGCGCCATCTACAACACTTTTACTACCTATTTCAATTGGAATTGTCCCAATGGTCTGATAGTTCTCTGTAACAACTCTCAACTGCAATTCTCCTATTGCAAGACATCTGCTTTTTTAGAAAGAAAGTTTTATTATAAAATACTAATACAGTCTTTATAGAACAAGGACTAGAAAGAAAATCGATTTACGCTTATAGAGAACATTGTTGGTTATTTTGCGAACACATTCACTCCCTAATAAACAGATGTCGCCACCTGGTAAAAAATTTTTTTTTCTAGTACCTAACAGGAATTAAAATGTACTTAAACTTACATAAAGAAAAACGAATATTATACTGCTCTCTAAAAGTTGCAGAAAAAATGCTAGCACTAAATTCCTGAGGGTAAAAGATGACGATCTAATCTAACTTACCTCAGACCAAAAGAGATGATTTCGGAGATACAGAGTGTCAAAAGTTCAATTTGGTTTTAGTTTTTCATATATTCATACAGCTTAGTAGCACAGATAACCTATAATTAGCTGTGATAGTAGGTATAATTTATATACTAATATACAGTATATATTAGTAGGGACGAGGTAAAAATTTTTTGTTGATCTTAAAAATAATCGCCTATAGGGCATTTAAAACGATAGGTAACCGTTAAAGTACATGCCCCTTCCCCGGAAACTCATTGTAATTGCGCCACTGTTCGGGATGTGCTTTGTTAAATTAGATACTGTTTTCAAGAAAACAAAAATATTTTTGAAATATTATTTATTTATCATATAATACTATTGTAACAGTTAGTATATCAATAATATAAATGGTAGACAGTAGACAAAGTGTTTATTATAAATAAGCACCTCATATATAAAACAAAACATTTGCAAGATGTCAAAGAGACTAATGAAGTCAAAAATATTTTTCTACAACGCCCGTTTTATAATAATTATATTGGTTATATATTTTTTAAATTAAATTTTTACATTATGATAATTTAAAACGATAATAAAAATTGCACTCTCAACGCAAAATAAATACCGAAAATTTTGTATAAATTCTATTAAATTTTTTTAATAAATATAAATATGAATATACTTGTCTACATTTTTAATTTATTATACAATAGCATCGACTACCAATAGTTTCGGTTAGTAAAAAATCTATAAATCAATACAAAATTTTATTTGCTATATGCAATGGCATTGTAGAGATCCACCAGTACAGTTTTAAAAATTATTACAATTATAATTAAAAAATTGAAGTAAAATGTACAATATTCTAGAAATAAGTATAGGTACCCTGTTGAAAAATCAACGGTGTCTGGGGTCGCCAACCCAATCTATGTAAGTTTCAGGTCGCCATTATGCTGTGGCCCCCTTTTAGGGGCCGCGCTGCAAAATATGAGCTTCCTAGGCCCTACGATTTTCGCGATATTTTTGGTATGAAATCAAATATCAGAACCTGCTTATTCATATTCTAAAAAACAACACCTATAGAAGAAATAGCTGAAGAAATTATAAACTGATGTGCAAAAAGTATGTGAATCGTACGAAATGAATAGATTTGCCAACAGAAAAATGCTCTGTATTTCTACAATACGTTTTTTTTTAAACTTGTTTTCATTATTCCGGTTTGAAATAGGGAAAGCCCCCGTAAGTTTTAAAATAACTAAGTGACACGTTGGCCATTTGTTTTTTTAATTTGTTTTATTTCCTATTCTTCTTTACCTTTGTGCGTTGTTCGCCCATATTCTAAAAATAAGTTTAGAAGCTTGCGCCTATAAAAAAAAAGTAGAATGCTAAATCCCCATAAAGACCTGTATTTTTAAAATAATATCTCTGGAAAGGGTTGTAAAGGGAGTAAAGTGCGGCTTTCAACAGGTAATAAATCTTAATAGGTGCATTAAGATATTTTTATAGGTTGGTCGGCGAAGAAACGTTCTTTCTACCCTTATTCTTGGCCGACTAATCTATAAAAATATTTTAACAATGACTCTTCTAGAGAGTAATTATAACTTCGTTATCGATAAGTGCATTGTTTTATTAAGATATATTATAAATATCATAAGGAAATTTTAAAAAAATGTGTGATAAACTGTTGTGCTGCCTGGTGCTGTCCAGATATTATTAGCTATTTTTTTTACCTTTAACAAACCCAATATTACCCAACGCCTATTTTTTTTCATAGTTCTGTGGTTAGAAGAGTACAAATATGAAGTATCGCCAAACAAACAGAAATACAGGGATCATGCGTCTAGAGTCTGACTACTCTGACTATGGACTTTTCAACCGGCCAATCATAGGCCGCCGTCTTAAAGAAAGTAATTTTGAGGTTAAGCGATGTAAAGCCGGTTGTTGTAAATTAGGAACATAAAATGCTATTTATTAACATCGGTATATAGGTTTCTTTGAAACGTCACGTATGCCAAAAACACTCCTTTTCAAAATTCTTTAAAGTTCATCATACAAAAAAACTACAAGTGTTGTGAATATAATAAACAATTCAACAATAAACAGAGTATTTTAAGGGCATGAAAGGAAGCGACATAATATTGCATAGGTACGTTAAGAATAATCAGATTTACAAGTGTATGTATGTCGTAGGCTAATTACAAATTCAGTCGTTTTATAAAACGCCTAGTCGTTTTATAAATGACTAGGCATATTGTAAAATGAAGAATAAATGCTGAATTTTTACAATTCGACTGAACTTTTTAGGCGTTTTATAAGACGCCGAATTGCTCTCAGGCTCATTGTAAACGGTTCTTCAATCTCGTTTGTTTTAGAATATGACTGATTATAACTAGTCGTTTTGTAAAAGACTGGCAAGTACTTAGGCATTTTATAAAACACCGATTTATATTGTTGCTTGATCGAATAATATTTCAAACAAATAAATAGTAAGTTGGACACTTTATTTTTGTCATAACATCATATAATATATATGATAAGAAATTAATGGTAATTTTTACATGTTCCGACATTCGCTACGTAAATTTAGATATATATAATATAATCTAACATAAGTTGAAAGTACTATTATTTTACTTATTTGAACACGGTCCGCTTGAATAACATTTACTATTGCATTTGAAGTAAGCCTTAATACAAAAACACTTATTTGTGTGGCACTGCGTTTTGCTTGCTTTGCAGGAACATTTTTTGAATCCCTGCCTTCCAAATTTAGAAAACTTTGTTAAAGAAATCATTTTTCCTTTCAAAACCTGAATCGGTTCGGGATATTTAATGCCAACGATTTCGTCTCTTGAAAACCATCTATTCAAAATTTCGTGCTTAGTACCAATTTGGTATAGATACTCCATTGTTTTTATTTCTACGATAGTTGTCAATATATATTCAGGGTCTAGTGGTCCCCTGTCGAATGTAGGTACTTCAACCGCAATATTCTGACCCAGAAATAAAGGTTTCAACTTTTGGTTGGTATTTTGAAGCATTTCTTCTGCAGCACGTTTTTGGCTAGCAACACATCCCATTCCTTGTAACCAATATAAATCGGTGTTTTATAAAACGCCGAAATACTTTCCAGTCTTTTACAAAATGACTAGTTATAATCAGTCATATCATAAAACAAACCAGATTGAAGAACCGTTTACAATAAGCCTGAGAGCAATTCGGCGTTTTATGAAACGCCTAAAAAGTTCAGTCGAATTGTAAAAATTTAGTATGTATTCTTCATTTTACAATATACCTAGTCATTAAGAAAACGACTAGGCGTTTTATAAAACGACTGAATTTGTAATTAGCCTACGACATGTATACTACAAAAAATATCAACATTACAGAATAAATACAATACTTGACCATTTAACAATCATATGTCATAATTTGAATTATGACATATAATTGTTAAATGGTATTAAATATAGATAAACAGTTTCAATATTGTTACGTAACGAGAATTGTTTAATAAAAATATTTAAAAAAAAAACCCGAAAATTGTCATGTGTTTCTTTTTTTTTGTTTTATTAATTATTTTGTATTTTGCAATAAGATCTCAATACAAAAAAAAATCACAACCTCTGAAGGTAGATGTACTGTGTTCGACAAAGGTAAGGTGCCGAAAAAATTGCGTACTCAATGCCTGGTTCTAGTTTTATCTTGTTTTACTTTACATTTTTTGCCGTTTGAAAGAAATAAAAGTTTAATTCTGCTAATGAATAGAAGCTGGAGGCGTGATACCAGGGGAGCGAGATGATGCGATAAAGTGAAGGATTTCTATTTCTGTTGCTCAGCGACAGTTAATAATTATACTCTTCTAACTTGTAGCTAGGATATGGGCGCACAACGCATTTCCATACGTATATCTAAAAGTATTGGTTATGTTATCGGTAATTTTTTATCTTTATTTATTTATGAGCAAACATTAGTGACGCATTCACCATTTCGTTTTTTGATCAATGATTCGTTACTTCTTCGTTTTATCCAAAAATCCGCCAAATACTCCTCTTACAAGTACAATTGCCCATAGGATTAGACTAAAAAAGTTTAGATTTGTAAATTAATAAAAGCAGAAAAAGAAATATGGGTAAATTGACTTAAAAATATACGTAATTATTAGATACTTTAACACCGATTTTTGGAGAAAGCGAAAAATAAACAAAATATTGATAAAAAAATTAAGCTAAAGTAATTAAGGCGAACTGGTCACTAATGTTTACAATTCAATTTGACAACATTAAAAAACCCGGTTAAGGTTTCTTCGTCATTTAATTTTTTACAGTAAAATTGGATTTAAGTAAGGCGTAGTATTTTCAATTTTTCATGTCGCCAACTCACATAAAAAGATTATTATGATGAGAAGTACAAAGACTTTTAAAGGAAACGTTTTTGTTAAAAAAAAAATGGCCAAGAAACCATTAACAACGTCCTTAAAAACCGACTGAAAAGGAATTTTTGAATTACATAAAAGAAAACCTTTGTAATATATAAGTGTTATTATTTATACCATTTACAAACGTATAATATATATACAAGTTTCAGATACGCGGGTGATAACTAAAAAAAAATAAGTTAACTCATTTTTAACCCTGTAACACCTTAACTTATAAAAATATATCAAAACGTCTATATTATGCCCGTACTTGTTCCCCTAGAATTTTTTTTACATTTTGATATACTCTTACAAACAAAAACCGATCAACTAATCACTGTAAAAATCCTTTATAAAATTTATAAAAACACACAAAATTTTGCTACAGTCTATACCTAAAAAATTCTTTATAGTTTTAAATCTATAAGCACCATAAAATGTTTGACATTTTTATTAAGAGCAAACACTAGCGACGCCTTCGCATTTTCGTTTTTTTTATGAATATTTCGTTAGTTCTTCGTTTTATTCAAAAATCGTCAAACTATCCATCTTTGGGGTGCAATTATTACCCACAATTTTACGTTAATATTGATAAGAAAATGACATAGCGAATGCGTAACTAGTATTTGCTCTTAAAAGAATTTAACTAAAACTAATATTTACAAATATTTACTTCATATTCCTTAAAATAAGTCAGTTTTTCAAAAAGATCTTGTAAAATGTACTACGCAGAAGTTAGCAAAATCACTCAATAAAATGGCACATCATTCTTTCTATAATTTATTTTAAAAATCACAATTTCGCCTCTTTTTTTTTCGGCAGTATTATTTTTAAAACTACTTGTAAGCCTATGCTTCCTGATTACATGTGTTTGGCAGTATATTTAAATATATAACTTCAGAAAAAATCTCGAATAAATTTATTTAACAAAAATATGCAAATTGTTTGACCAGAAGAAGAGTTAAAGATACTGTATTATAAAGTTGTGACAATAATGATAGGAGAAAATGTGTTCTAGGGATTGACACATTGAGATGGAGGTCAACATTCATCTTAAAAGTAAAGGCGAGGATAAAATAAATCCGACAACCATACTTTAAGTAGTAGTGGCACGTGTTGCTTACCATACCATCTCAGACAACGACAATGATATGTTTTATAACCGTTAACATTTTTATAGTAAGTTTAAAATTACTTCGTGTATTGTCGTCGGTTTGGCGTTCTGTTCTACCTTTTAAATTCCTCTATGTTTATATGCAATATAGTTAAATTTAACTTTTCTTAACTGCAAAATTCTTAAAAGCAATCAAACACTTGCACATCCACTCAAGACGTAAAAAATCAGTGTTTTGACCAAAACAATTTTCACAATTTAAAGTGGTTGGGAAGAAAACGTTTTCCTTATCTCCAGAGATGAACTTTTTGTAAAATCCATTGTTATAAAATATGTTATATAAGCATATTGGTATATTATGTATGTAGATATAAACTTGTATAGGAAAGTTAATATTGGCAGTAGAATCACAAAAGCTAAAAAATGCATCTATATAAATATTAGGCTTTAATAGACATGATTCCATAATGTGTTTATTAATATTTTACACAATTAATTTAGGTACTGCTAAAAAATACTGCAAATTAAATGTTGGACCAATCCTTATTTACGTTTCTTTGAGCAGGGCCGTATCTGAACCAAAATTTAAGGGGGGGGGGTTACACCAGTGGCAAAAAAAGACTAGGTACACTTTTACACTTTCAACATACACACAAACAACCATATAAAGATTTTATTGTTTTCTGGGGGGGGGGGGGGGTTGAACCCCTAAAACCTCCCCTCAGATACGGCCCTGTCTTTGAGTTGCAAATAAGCTTCAAATATGAAACTTTGATTTACATAGATGCATCTTTTTATGATATTATTTAGTTTTAAAATTCGTCATGAACATATTATTAAAAAGTAGGTATGTATAGTGTATAAAAATGATTTACTTAAGTAAGATCATCCAAAGTTGTTCTTTATAGTTTTTAGATATTATAGGTAAAATAATGATAAGGCCTTGTTAAAATCTTTGACTTTAAAACACCTTACATTATTCAAGAATTTCGACACGAAAGCATATTTTTATTTTCAAATTGATATGAGATATTTTTCGAAAGCTATATTACGAAACGCAGCATCAGTGCATCTTTGGCGTACTTAGATGTGTCGTCTCACTCCTTTTAGGCGGAGGAGGAGGAGGCCTCTTGGAGTTCCTTACATCACCCCTCAAGTGTATTGGAGAGGACACATACTCGACAACGCCATCGGGAGTATCCCTGTAAACGTTCTCGTAAACGTTATGTGGTCCATAGTGCTCTTTCACCCAATTAGAGACGTTGTGCTCCTTGTAATCTGGAAGAAGTGCTGGGGGATCCCGAAACCCAAGAACCTCATGAGGAGTAGTCTCGGGTTCCAACTTACATTTTTGTGCAACTTGCCACTTTTTGCGCATCACCCGCTGGAGATCTTTAAGAAAATCCTTTGGGGGTTCCACGAGTTTCTTGGGACTTGACAATTTCGTCGTGTCGGATCTTTTCGGTGGTGGCGGTTTCTTTGGCAAAGGAGGAACCTCTTGAGGAACCAAATTGAAGCTAATCTTTTTACTGCTCTTTTTGGGGCTTAAAGGCTCCTGGAACGCAACCTTCCTTTGAGATTTTGGTGAGTTTCTAGCCTCGTAAGTGGTACTGTTGTAGACCGACGTATTTCCAGATGATCCGGAGCTATTTGTGGATGCTATACTATTTGAGGAAATCTGCCTGGGTAGAGATGTTTGTCTTAAAGATGACCTTAATCCATGGTTATTTGCAAACGGCGAACAAACCCCAGGTAGTGTACCGGACTGTCTATATTGAGGAGGATTAACATATGCCGGGGGACTCTGATGAAATCCATTAGTAGTACTATAAGAAGCCTCCTGTGCGTTTCTATCATGGTTCTGGCCATATATTGGACTACTTTGAGCGTGCACGCCGTTACTTAAGTTTCTATGAGTTGGACTAAAGCTAGTTGGAGGATTTGCTTGCGTTGGAGTACTACAGTTCGACCCCATATTGGACATAGGGGGGCTAACACAGGGAGTATTCAGTCTAGAATGTGTTGGGGTTTGATCTGGTGACATCCCTTGAGTTGGAGTCCTTTCCGGACTTAAAACATTCGTCGGAGTAGCAGTAGCACTTGAATTCGCACTACCCTTATTTCTCCGTATGGTCCCTGTATCTTCGCCAGGCAGAGGGGGAAGTGACATCAAACTCAACTGACTTCCGGTAAGTTCACTGCCGGTCATCGGAGGTAAGTCGCTTGGGTTAGGCGGTGGGGGTAAGCTGTCCAATGACAAGTTGGAATTGTAGATTTCAGGTGGCGGAGGGGGTAGTTGATAACTCGGAGACTCGGTTATAATGTCGCCGTTCGTTTCGGGGGGTGGGGGCAGTGATGTAATGGAGTCCGTCTGAAACAAAAAGCAAAAGTTCAACGAAATTCAAATTTAAAAGTACAATATAATATTGTTATAATATACGTGGTTTCAATAATTAATATGTGTGGACATACCATACATGACGGCATTTCCAAGTTATTCGGACTCATAGGGGGACTTCTTAAAGATGTCGCACTTGGAGGCCTCTCTGCAAATGGACTACTCCTTTCTCCAAACGGGCTCGCCCTTTCTCGAACTGGAGTGCCACAGAGCGGAGTGGAGTTACCACTTCGATTACCCATCGATTCTATTGATCCTCGTGCTTTATAAGAATGTTGACGTTTTAAAGTTCCTGAGTTCGAAGAGTCGTCATTGGAGTTGTTAGATTTCCGTCTGCTGTGTCTCCTTGTCAAGGTTCCAGTGTTGGTGTAAGAAACAGGACTAGAAGGTAGGGTACCGTCAGCTTCGTCTCTAGTCTCACCTACTTCCTTTAGTTGCCTGGTCATATTGGTTAATGGTAAGTTTGGTTTCATTGAAGGTTTTCGTTTAATTGTCCCTAAAGATAGGGAAAATATTAGAAAATTAAAATATTAAGAAGCCTGAGTACGATTCCTTCCCCACTTCATTCTTTGGTGTTTGTTCGTTGTTAATTTTTCTTTATACTTTTTTTTAAAACGGCGAGATGATAACTTACCCATTGGAAACTCCGAATCGAAAGCATTTTCGCAGCTTGACGGCGCCCCGTCCGACATACAACCGCTTGAGCTTGAACTACTCGCTCTACTATGTCTGCCTGAACTTGAGCTAGCTTCACTTGTTGCCGAATAAATTTCGCTTCCCGATGCTGTGCCATAGCCTGCTTCGCTGCCAGAGTATCTAAAAATGAAAAGGTATTTTAATGAAATTTTAGAAGCAATTGCGAGAAGGCTCGAATGTTAAATAGAGAGAAATAGAAATAAATATAGTGTTAGCTATGTGAGTAATTTTAAAGCAGACTTACCCTTGTGTTGGTGTGGTACTGTTTGACTGTATACTTTGTACAGCAATCGACTGTACCGAACAACTTCTTGCATTTGCTAAAATATCCATTTCTTCTTGTGCTAATTCGTCCATTAGCGCTCTGGAATAATTATATGAATTATTTTAATGAGTTTTGAATTGTATAGAAATCAATAACACAAAAAATTAATATTATCTCCTTGAAAAATGATAATATTTTACCTATAATTGTACATTAGCTGTTTTCCAAACTTGGCTATCCTGATACCAATAATCCATTTTTCCAGAGTCGCTTGATCTTCGGCGCAAAGGTACTTGATGAATTTGGTTGACTTTGGTTCTTGTAGTCTTGGGTGCTTTATTGCAAAGCAAAAATCGGTTGGTGCTTTGTATTTTTTCTTCCAACCTAACCCGTAGTATATCTGAAAAGAGGGAAGACCACAATTTTAGATTTTGTCGATAAAAGTAAAAATATTTTAAATTCAAATTTTTAGGAGCCTTCTTCATTTTTCGGTCAAACATGAATTGGAAATGAAATTACTTAAGTACTATCAGAAAAATCGCCTAACAACTTTTTTCCTACCTGGTTATTATCAAATGTTGCCAAACACACCAAATCTTTGGCACTTTTGATTTTTTCTTTCGGAAAATAGTATAGCCCAGAAGCTCGAAGAACAAAATGGTATTTTTTCCAACCTTTTTTAGAATCGGCTTTTAAATATAGCGGACCTTCAACCTAAAACAGAAATAAAACTAAAGTTGGAACGGCAACAATTCTAGTGAAAAAAAAAGGATAGTGACAGTGCCAGAAAACACTGTCAAGTGTAAGCGCGAATGGTTGGTAAATTTTTTTCGACGTAAAAGTTTGTCATCTTACTTCTGGTAAGCATCCATTCGTTGACGCAAAAAACTCCTCCAACAGCATATTTCTCGAATGTTCATCGTAGTCTACAGAATCCTTTTTATCTGTCAGGGTAAGCAAAAACTTTTCCGGTTGAAGGAACAGTCTTATTTTATCTTGCCTTTCAACAAAGTATATTTTGTTCTTGGATTCTCTGGTCCACAGAAGAAGGTTGTCTACCAGGAGTTCGTGATCTTCGTAAAATCGTTCTATAAAAATATAAATATATAACTAACAGAAAATCATTATAATATTTATAAAAAAAAGTTAAAAAAGTGAGAGTAATAAAATAGTATTTTCCGACAATTTTTTTAATACATACCCATATACAAATCTGGTAAATGTTCCACTATTGCCCACTTCGGATCCATTTTAACATGATTCTTATCAGCCAACAATCTAGTCACATAGGAACATAGCATTTTTTCATCTACCAATAACGACTTCGCCGATCCATCGGTTGTAAAAACTTTGACAAATAATTTCTGTATGTTGGCTTCCTTAATTTTTTCCATTGCCATTCGGATTTTTTCGGCTTTGATTCGGGAAGCATCGTCCTGAAAATATTAGTTAATGTTAGGATAAATGATTTATTCAATAAGTACCTATAATAAGATTCGTTCTTGGTTATAATAGTAGTAGTAGTAACATGTTTTATTTAGCAAAAAATTACAATTAAATATTTTTTGATACATTTTTTAAACACATTTTTATAGATTTATTTTTAAATTTTGAAACGCAACCTTCTTTTAACAAAAACAGACAGAAAAGTTAAACATTTTGTGAGTTGTATCAAATATTACGTATCATTTTGTTTTTTAATTAAATGTAATTTTAAAGTTTTTTTAAACGGTTTTAATGATTTTTGAGATTTAATAGAATTTTCCAAATTATTATATTCTATCAAACCTTCATGATAAATAGATTTATAAGCTAATGTTTTAGACACTCTATCCACATAAAATTTTTGATTAGGTAGTTATTGTTTTATAATTATGATGGTCATAATTAAAAGAACAAAAATTTTTTAAACAATCAGGCAATAAATTATTTTTAATTTTGTGTATAAAGATACATAAGTACTAAATAAAAAATTAAATTTCTGACATTCAACCAATCTATATTTTTCAATTAAAATAATTTTTGTATATTTGTCACAATTTAAAATAATCCGCATTGCCTTATTTTGTAAAATTTGTAATTTATCAAATATTTCCTCACTAGCTCAATATAAAATGGAAGAACAATAAAGATAATGTGGCAATATTATAGTATTAAATAAAGTTTTTTTAGGAAACACACTTAAATTAGAACCGATTCTTTTAAAATAACCTACTTTTCCGGCAATCTTCGATATAATACTGTCAAAATAATTTAAAAATTTTAATTTTCAATCAATGATTATCCCTGAATATTTAAAACTGTTTACTAATTCCAATTTTTCACCATCAATTACAACATTTATATTTTGACAATTTAAATTATTACCCAGAACCCATAACCATACATTTAGTTTTTGAAAATAAATATTTAAGTTTAATTTATTTACTTTTAGCCAGTTTAATAATATATTTATCTCAGAATTTAGAGTATCTAGACTATTTAGACCATCAAAAATATTTAAAACATTAATGTAAATTAAGGTGTCATCAGCAAACATTTGTAACTTACACATTTTTAAAACTAAAGGCATATCATTGATGTATAAAATAAATAATATTGGACATAGTATACTTCCTTGAGGAACTCCTATATTATTTATTTTTTTATTTGAATGTGTTTTTGATATTTTTGCCATTTATAAACGTTTCCGCGAATACGATACTGATACAATTTACTCAATAATCTAGCTCTGTCAATTGTTTCGAATGCCCGCTTAAAATCCAAAAATACAGCTATAACATTTTCCATTTTTTTAAATAATGGAGTCAATTTTCATAGGAAGTACCTAAGTAGCTATTTTTTAAAGCGGCATTTACGAATTTTTGTCTTTAATTTTAAACGTACCATGTCATCCCACAGCATAAGGTTAGAGGCCTACTTTTTTAAAAACTATTTACTAATAGTTGTCTGTACTCCCACGTTCCTCGAGGATTGAAGCGCAATTTTTATATTTTCGCCAACGACAACGATGCTGTATGCCGCCATCCGTGTATACTCCCCCCTTTCCCAAAGTTATTCTAAAGGTATTGGGCCTAATAAATAAAAATTAAGCACTTACTTTTTAATAACAGCAATTGCTTGACTAGCAAATGCTGTAAGTAAAAGCAATCGCTAGATCTGGATATGAATAAAATTTTGAAGCAATCGCTGTTTTTCTTACACCTCTGTAGCAAATGCTTATTTAACACAAGTTCAGACGCGGCTTATCCACTTGGTCAGATTATAGATTTCATGTTCAGTTTGGTGCCTAATTTGCAAAAGAGTTGACGGAAATACAACAAAGTTGGTCTATTTATTTAGTACAATAGTAATCTGTTACGTTTTTGTGGAAAATAGGTAACTTATATTTGTGATATGGCAGATTTCAGTGAAAATGAGGAAAGTGATCTAGTAGTGATGAAGAAATTAAAGACAAGCAATTGATATTCGTTCACAAATTGAAGGAACATAATTAAATCTCTCTGACCACAACCGTTTAGCTTCCACAACAGCTTCAGCAATGGTAGGAAATTTAATAATAATATTGGCCTTCTCCAAAACTGCATCCATTACAGAAGTGTATGTCTTACAGACATTAGTTTGGTGAACACCGAGTTCTTCACCTACAGATTTTTGAAAGCCCGGATCCGACAATTTCCGCAGAAAGACTTTAATCTTATTTAAAGGCGACAGTGCACCACTCGCCTTTTAGCAGTATCAGTAAAAAAATAATTTGCCAACCACTCAACATTTTCGCAATCAAATCGATATAACTTTCTAAAATCATCATATCTGCAATTTTTACGTACACTGTAGATTTTTCTTTACGGACGTTCATAGCCATAATTGAAGACACGCACACACGTGTATGCCGCGGAGAACTAAAGTTGACTGCTACCAAGCAAATGATGCAGGGGTCGACCTACCTTAAAAAGTTGAAAGCAATTGCTACACTAGAAAAAGCAATTCCTTAATTTATTCATCACATTTTAAGCAAACGATAGCGATTGCTTCTATTTTTTTAAGAAAAAGCATTGACTAGAAGCAATTCTTGCACTTTTAAGCAATCGCTGGACGCAAAAGCAAATACTTTAGTTTTTATTCATTGGCTTTCAAAAAATTACTTTTTATTTTTATAAGAAAAAGCAATCGCTACATTTTATTCATAAGGCTCATTATCTATTTACCTGATGAATATTTTGCAAATTCAATGTCTGAGGCTTAGCTCCGCTTCCTCCACTACTGGCCGACGATTCACTGGACAACATGGATACGGTGTCGCTAAAGGCCGAATCATTATCTGGCGATTCAGTCCGTCCGGATTCGTTCTTGCCACCTAGAATTGAATCGTCGCCCATTCCTCGGGAAGCCTCGGACGATGATCGGCTGTGGCTTCGGCATTCGTGGAGAGACATTTTCTGAACATCTTAAAATAAAAAATAAAAATGATAGCATTGATTCAAAATATAGTCCGACATGCGTTTCTACAGCGACAACAACAATGCAGATTTAAAACATACGCATTGCTGTGTAAATGAATTCTTATTGTACCGTGCGAGCAAAAATTATTTGCATCAAAGAGGGCCTTGCATCTAAGGACGTAATGCTTAGCCGTAGAGCTTAATACCTGTTGGGTGTCAGTAACTACCTGAATTAACAATCAATCAGTTATTCCGTCATCTTTGACAGTCGTTACAAGTAATTTGATTCATCGCTCATTTTTCCAATTTCTTGAACAATAATTCACACAATAGGCTTTACGGAACAGCACAAAACATTCATGGTTGAATCGTATTTTCGAAACGGGGTTAGAGTAAATGCTGAGTGTTTGTGCATGGACGATTTTCACGAACATTTCCTACCGTCGCGTCGCTTTTATTGCTGGGGATGTTTATCATTGCCTGAAAAGAACCGTGGCTGTATTTAAGGAAACAGGTTCTATACAACACAAAAAAGGAGCAGGAAGACCATCTGTAAGAACAGAATAACTTGTTGCAAACGTTCGTGAAATAATGCAAAATACGCCAACAAATTGTATAAGACGCCTGTCCCAAGAAGTGGGAAGATCTTATGGATCATGCAGGACTATTCTTAAGAAGCAGCTAAATTTATTTTCTTATAAAGTGCAAGTATTCCAGGAAATACAAGCCGCAGATTTTGAAAGACGCAGGAATTACTCTCAATGGTTTACCCAAAATTTATTGGAAAGAAATGATTTATTAGACCTGAATTTTTTTTCGGATGAAGCCTGGTTCCACCTTGTTAATTTTGTAAACAACAAAAATAAATTTGTATTTGTCTACTTATTTTATTACTCATTAGTTTGGTATATCATGTCATAATATGAATTTGACAAAATTTTAACCTAGATTCGGTTAGATATATCGTCCCCATATCATTGATGCAAATAATTTTTGCTCGCACGGTAGCTTTGTTTCAATCCAGCAAGAAACTCTTTACTGATAGATTATTTTCAGTTGCTCAACTAATTTGTAATTGCAACATCGATTGCTAAGTTCAAAATTTAATCGGTAGGCTGGAAATTACCCATCAGTAACGAGTTTCTTGCTGGCTCTGAACAAAGCTATATAATAGTGAACACTATCTTCTGATGAACATCTGAATCATTTTACAACTATTTTCCGCACCTTGATGACAAATGACTCACAAACGGCCCAATAGAAGTGTGCGCCACTACAGTACAGTCCTGTACACGCCAAAACAAACAGTTTGGTCCGGTAGCTACTATAATACCTACATAGCGTGTCGACGGATAGAGTTTGGAAGAGGAAAAACTTTTTTATTAGCAGGTATAGAAGAAAAAGTCATTCTTTATAAAAAAAAAACACGTATGCTTGTGCTGAAACTACAATTTCGAATATCAAATTTGCGATTTTTATACAGGGTTCGTCTAAAACAACTTATTAACTTTTTAGGATTTTTTTTTCAATTCTAATTTTCGATTCCTTGATTTATTACCTAAATGAATTTTGCTTGTGCTGAAATTACAATTTCAAATATCACATTGTAGCTTTTTTACTTCGAATATGATTTTATATCTGGCCGAGTAACAATTTTGTTGTAAGAAAACCATTTTTATTTGCATTCTTTTGAAGTATTTTTATTATTACCAGTCATATTTCTTCAATTTATTCAATCTTAAATTATAAAACTTTTATTCAAACGTGGTACCACCGAGTTAGCGCATGGTTTAACTCGACATCTGAATTCCCTCGCTCACTCGCTCGGATGAGTATACGCTCGCAGCACGTAGCTTGTATTATAATCATACTCGCGTATGTCATATAATATACCTATCAGCAGTAAAATTTACACAGGTCTTAATTAATTTGAATAGATAAAGATTCAAAAGTTGTTTGTGAGGTTATATAGATAAGAATAATATAATGGAAGAAGATACAACAGCAGAGCAGTTACATGATGACCACCATAGTGCCAAGTGTCGTTTTACATTCATAACGTTTATTTCAGTTGTAGATTTCATTATTTAAGAATTTGCAAGAGGCTAAAAATATTTTCGACATACATGAGAAGTTGTTATGTGCTGAAAACACAAAACTTATTCTCGTCTTAAGTTCAAGATCCTGGTCACACCTAATGTACAACAGAGTATACATTTTACAAAAATAGACTTCCAGAATTATGTTCGCTTCTCGCGGTATTTCCAGCAAATTTTTGCTTATAATGGATATAGAGTATAGAGTTCTCCTTAACAGTAAAATTAAAGCTTTTTTGCATATCTTTATTTCTAATTTCAAGGACAAAGTGAATAAAACAAAAAAAGAGCTAAAATATTGTTCTGATAGTTATAAAATATAATATCTTGAATTTCATAAAGTTAAGGAAAAAATAATAACAGATTTCTTAAAAAGCTATTAATTCCCTTCAGTTCAACCACAACCTTCTCAAAAAAATAAAACCTTAAAGGCAGAAGGAAAACTTTAGTTGTTGTTGTTACATAGTTCGGGGAATAAAACATTGTGTACAATCAACAAAAAATATTCTCAGCTAGCGGAATTTAAAGTGTGAAAAGCCCTGCATTTTGCATTGAAGTAAACAGTGATGCCAAAAACAATGGATTCCCTGGGGCCGAGTAGACATTTACAGTTGTTTCGTCCTTGTTAGAAACTCATCAGAATGCCACAACCTACATATTAGTTTTATTACTTGCTATTTTATTAAGCAGGGTTTAAATGCGCTGCAGTGTTATAGGTGGAGTTGCTTGCTTCTTTGCTGAAGATTGGCTTATTTCGTATTTTCTATAGTTAGTTGCCTGATGGAGATAATAGGGTTTTCTTGAACAACGAGTATAGCTGTGGACAGTGGCGCACCCAGTGGGGGGGCCAAGGGGGCCTTGGCCCCCCAAAACCCCCAATGAAATGAAAAATTATGAAAGTGGATAAGTATTTTAAAAAGTCAATTTTCTTAGATTTACCTCACGGGCCTCGTTTGAGGGGGGCCAGGTGGGGCATTTGTCCCCCCACCCTGGAAGTTGACTTATTGAGGTTTAATATGGTTTGATTGACTGTATGAATTTATTATTTGGAGTTCTCCTTTATATTTTTGTTATTATTTTGGGGTAGTAAAGACTTATTTTAATAAAAATAAACAGTTTTAATGCCAAAAGGACTATGAATGTTTGAGAAACAATTTTAACTCATTAAGTATTGAGCAAAAAATTGAAATTAAAATTAAGGGAAGACCTAAACTCTCGAAATTAACTTGATACATACCACAAAGTGTAAATCTAGGGACTTTATTGTTATTAACAAGTTTGCTGCAAATAAAAACAGATGAATGAACTTTACTTTTAAACAATGTACCCACTAATGAAAAATAAATTAGCCTTTCTATTTTTTATCTTATTTCATTTTCAATAGAATAAGAAGGTAATCATAAATTTTAAAAATATTTACTATAATAAATATTGACCAAATTTGGGCGTGGTCTTAAAAAAAATTCGCCTGCGACGCATTTCGCCTACGGCAGACTTTTAGTACACCCCCAAGTTAACAAGTCACAAGCCGCCAATGCCCCTCCCCCACTAAGAAACCGTTTAACGACTCCCATGACTAGGCTATTACGATCTTCCCTGCAAGAGTACCTGTTAAAAAAGCTCCAAAGTTCTAGAAAAATGCGTAACTTAAAAGTTTATTAAAAAATTTGCTTCCAGCACTGGTTGGCGGGCCCCCCTAACATAAAATCCGGGGTGCGCCGCTGGCTGTGGACGCTCTTACCCCGCAAAATGCGCGGAAAAGATAAGTGCGTCGACGTGAGTCAACTACACGACCGAATAAAAGCGACACAGATACTAAAAAGACAGTCGAATTTGAAGAAGAATATTTAAAAACTATGGAAGATATAAATGTGAGCAAATGAGTGAAGAAAACGACGAGTTACGAGTAGATGAAATGACTTAAAGCTTATCTGAACCATCCATTACCAACTGGGTTTTACTTGGGTTTGCAGGGAAGAAAAAAATCATTAAATATTTTGTAGGAAAAGTACCTAATAGATAGGTACCAAAGATCAAAAGGTAGAAATAAAGATTGGTAGAAAACTGTATTTTATAAAAAAACCTATATTTAAATTCCTTTGGTTGAGGAAATTTCCATCGTGTATCGTGTAAGAAACAGACGTTGTTATTAAGGTCTTGCCCGATCCAGAAATTGGTCGGCAAGGAGAAATATCATTTCAAATATCGTTATCGGCTATACAGTAAAGTAGATTTCTTTAGTTTAGAGTTTGTCAGACTAATAATAAGCATTATTTAAGTTTAACAATTTTAAGACTAAAGTCAAAATGTTTAGTTTTTCTAACCGATCCGTCTATTTTAAGTTGATGGGTGTGTAACATTTGTGTTAATAAACATATTTTTAATCTAAAAAAAGCATTTTATTCAAAAAAGTACAAGTAAAATGCTCTTACCCCTAGATTAGTTATATATGCATTAAACACAAGTTTATCTCTAAATTCGCACTTACCCCAAATATTGCGGGGTAACTAGACCTAAAAAAAATAAAATCCTATTTCTTGGAACTGAATTAAAAAAAAAGAGAAAATATAGTAAATTGAAGAAGGTCCATACTTTAAGTGGAGTAAAAGATTGAAAGGGAAAAGAAAAACTCTAAGTCTTCCTCCACTGATATATTCAAAATAAAAGTTAAAAGTTAACTAAAGTTATTTTGAATATATCAGTGGAGGAAGACAGAGTTTTTCTTTTCCCTTTCAAAAATATAGTACTTAAGGTGTAATCAGCATAATATTATCTATCCTTTATGGGAAAAAATAATATCTATCTATTATACCCAGAAAATATTTAAGATACCTATATAGCGGACTATTATATTTTGACTAGTTACTTTTCTATCGCACTTACCCTAAAACTGACCCTAGGAGAATAAATTTTAAATAAATCATTAAGGTCGAGAACACAATGTAAATTTTTGAAATGTTTCCAATACTCCAGACTTTTTTGAACCTGTGTAATATACCATCACTAACTTTAAATTGAGCTAATTACAAAAAACCATTACTTTCGTTGACGGTGGTACAACCATTTATGCACTCTCGGTCTGTAATAACCAACTTTCTAAAATTAGTTTCAAAACTGTAACTTTATAATGGCATACAAGCACTTTTATTAAATTTGAAAGAGCATCGAGCAGTTCAAATCCTATTTTAAAAGTTTTAAAAGAAACTTATATAATATAATGAGAAAAAGCCTTCTATTCCTTATAAGAATTCACATACTCTTTATACAACTGTTTAATACTATATGTGACAGCAACGCGGTTTTCTACTGTAAGACAACGAAAATTGCTAGACCGTTGTGTAGTGATAATATCACGATAATTTATTTAGCCAATAGGAAATAGGAATTATTCCTACCACAGAATAGTTTATAGCCATTATTGCTCTGAATACTTACAGTAATTATCAAGTTCTATTAGGGGTGTAATCTGGCAGTTGTAATGAAACTTGACATTGATCATAATAATATTTGCTTGCAACGGTTAATAAAGCCTATACTTAGGTACTACTAAAAATCAGTACTGTAGTTCTCAAAAATTTAGATAGCTTCTAGTGTGATATTGTTCTTGTCGTTTAACATTGCATATGATTATCTATTGTGCAACGTGGTTTATTGAAATGGTAAATACAAAGTAAATATAAGTTAATTAAAACAGGTATTGGTACGATCATTAAAATTCAGATTCAGACAGGACGGCTAGAAGATTCCGAACAAAGATGTGACCAACGCAACAAATACGTTAAAACTACTACAACGGCGCGCGGCGATTGCCGATCGCTACGAACCCCTAACGTCTTGTGAATTATAGGTTCTAACGGATACAATTCGTTTTTCGGGAAGCTGTTGAACTTTCTTAATTGTAGTTGTTATTTTATGTTAATTTCTTTTATCGAAAACAGTTTTCTTCTGTGCGAAAAAATTCAAAAAGAGGACTTTCGTGTAATTTTAATCGCTTAATAGTTTGGTAAGTAGTTTAATTTTTTTACTTTTATTGTCCCGGGGACATGCAATAAAGTGGTTTTTATTTTTTTTCTCGAAAACAAAACAAGATATGAAAAAAACTCAGGAAATAAAATAGTTGTATTTGTCGTTGCTTAAATCGAAAAAAATACATAATTTAAAGAAAAGTCAGTGGCGCGCAATTTTTTTGGCAAAAATATTAGTTGGACGCCACTGGACCTAATAATTTTAATCTAATTTATTTTAAATTAACCCCTTGTTATTACAAACAGAATTGCCAAATTTCAACAAAATCGAATAAAAGAGTATCGAGATATTTACGAACAACCGATTCTTTTTTAAAGTTTGAGTCCCTGTATCGTAGAAACTATGCATTTTCGGACCCATGTTTATATGAACTTTTCTTCTTAAAATCACTTAAAGAAGCACCCATTGGAGTTTGGCCACATACTAAAATAACACCCTTTATATACAGTGATGGGCTAAAATATGGAACAAATTCATTTAAAAATCAGGTATTCATTTTTTGAAAAAACGCTCGGACACGTCGATTATAATTCTTTCTTCCGGATTTTTTGCCCTAAAAAGAAATTATACCAGGTGTGTCAAAAAGTAGATGTAGCAAAATTTTTTTGTTTTTTAAATAGAACCCCCCTATTTTTACTTATTACCCTAATTCTACGTCAAATTCTGCGCATAATTCATGCAGCATACTCTATCCTTATCTCTAACGGTTTTAGAGAAAAATTACATCATAATAAAAAAAATTTTAAAAAAAGGTTAAAAAATTAGTTTATTAAGTGTTGAAAATGCAAACCATTAACTTCTTGACAATATGCTAATCTACTTAAAAACCCTTCTAAAACATTATTTACAGTATTTTCATTAATTTGCCTAATTTCATATCTAATTTTAAATTTTAAGTCTTCCAAATTTTGTGGTTTATCCTTTATACACTTTTGATTTCAAATAACCCCAAAGAAAGAAATCCATGGGTGTTAGATCGGGAGATCTTGCAGGCCATTCTATGGGTCCTCTTCTACCTATCCATCGTTCGGGAAATACAGTATTCAAATACTCTCGTACTTGTCGAGCAAAATGAGGCGGAGCACCATCCTACTGAAACCAAATAGACGCTTCTGGTAGATGAGGCTGATTCGGATTTGGAAAATCCGCTGCTAGTGTGGGAATTAATTCATTTTGAAGAAATTGTAAATACTGATCTCCTGTAAGATTTCCATCGAAGAAAAATGGTCCAATAATTCTATCATTTAATATCCCTGCCCAAACATTTACTTTTTGTGGGTATTGCGTGTGCTGTTCTCTCATCCAACGGGGATTATTTGTACTCCAACACCGAAAATTTTGTCTGTTTACCGAACCATTCAAACAAAACGTGGCTTCATCGCTAAAAAGTATGTAGCGATGGAAAAATAGATTTAAGTTGCAAATTTCATCATCATAGTTTCACAAAACTGTAGTCGGCGGTCGGGATCATCTTCGTTTAGCTCGTGCAGCAACCAATTTTGTACGGATGGTACTTTTCTGGTTTCAATACCCGCAACACAGATCGTCGGCTAACATCATTATTAAGGGCTACTTCAGTGGATGCACTATGAGGATTATCTTCAACCTCTAACAAAATGTTCAATTGTGAGTTTTCACTAATTTTTGGACGACCTGGCCGTAGACGATCCTTTACATTCCCTGTTACCCTGAATTTCTTCTTAATTTTACTTACTGTAGATCTTGTAATCGGCCGTTCTGGATACTTAGCGTTAAACAAGTTACAAACTTCTTCTTAACTTCTTGTTTTGTCTCCACATCCAATTAAAATTAAAATTTCGATTCTTTGTGTTTCATTTAAATGCACCATGATCACCGTTTTTCAAAATTATACCTAAACTAATTTTTGATTGACACATGACTTGCTATCGTAGTAACAATTCATTTAAATTTACCTGTTTACCTTTAAGTAGGTACATGTACCTTTTTTTAAAGAATTTTTTTTTATGATGTAATTTTTCTCTAAAACCGTTAGAGATAAGGATAGAGTATGCTACATGAATTATGCGCAGAATTTGACGTAGAATTAGGGTAATAAGTAAAAATAGGGGGGTTCTATTTAAAAAACAAAAAATTTTTGCTACATCTACTTTTTGACACACCCGGTATAATTTCTTTTTAAGGCAAAAAATCCGGAAGAAAGAATTATAATCGACGTGTCCGAGCGTTTTTTCAAAAAATGAATACCTGATTTTTAAATGAATTTGTTCCATATTTTAGCCCATCACTGTATTTGACAATTATTAATGAATTGTTTGCTGAATTTTCCACAACTAGATGTTACATAATATCATAAATTTAAATAAAATTAAATAATACCGAAGTTTGTAATCCAAACAAAGCAGCCTTAAATAATCAATAAAATTAAAACTTGTTTCGAACTTTGTTGTTCGTTTGCTAACTTTCAGCGTCGGCATCGACGTCATATTGTTCATTACTACTTAAGTTATATAACTTTGCTGGTATGCCTACGCCTACGTAGGTATCACGTAAAGTCTTAAAAGTTTAAACAGTTATAAGTTTAAAGCTCGAAACTTCGCAAATTGAGTACCTATATTTTCTCATTAAAAATTTGCATTTAAAATAAAATTAGCTCTCGTAATATTATAGTTATTGTGATTTGATTTTTAAATTAAAATGTGTTGAGTATTGCAATGACTAACTTATTTTAATGATATTTTAAGTATTCCTACAATGTTAGTAATGTTTTACAAGATTTTGGTAAACTTTAAAGAACATTTGGTGGAGAACTATTGAACTTTATTTTTGCGAATATTTGTCCAAACATTTGTATACAAATACCACGTTACTTTTTGTAGAGGTTTTCAATGGAATTACTTTCTAAGGGATAAGGTCGGCCACTGCAAGACCTCAACCCCCCAACCCAACGGGATTTTCCTAAAACCACTGAACACATCGTGAACAGTGTTTTGGACAAGGGCGTAGATATGAGGAGAGTAAGGGGTTGTCACCCCCTCCCTCTCCCCCAACCTACAGGGCCATATAATAAAAAATACCTTAAATATATAATATTATAAAATGTGATAAATATAATAATATATTAACATATTTTTGTTGCCTGTAATAAAAACTTCATTTAAAATCTTTACGTCTTCCAATAAAGTTTTATTTAAATTAGTTTAGACAATTGTTGTTAAAGACATTACGAATAAGTACTTAAATAACAACCGAGGATAAAATAAATTAATGTTTTATTTCCTTATTATACAGGGTGGAATTTTTAACTGGAATAAATTCGGTTTTAGGAGACTCTTTATTTGCTGAAAAAAATACAGAACTACGGCTGAGTTTGGCATACTTTACTTTTTTCGTCTCTTCATGAAATTTACCCCTTTTTTTGGTATGGTATGTATTGTGTGTAAAAAAGGGAATAAGATCCACTATTTAGATTTGCATTTCGGTAATCTGGAAGACAGAAAAAAAACTGGCCATACGATCGCCGGACCTTAATCTTCTAGATTATTTCCTTTGTGGTCACCTAAAAACCAAATTTTATGTAACAAAATCAGAAAATTTAAAGGAAAGCTAGAGCAACGGCTTATACACGAAATTTGCCAAATAAATATATGGAACATATTTTAATTGGGATTAGGGGGTTTTCCAACAATTTTTACAGTAAAACAGCGATTTGTCATGGAATATTGATACAATCATCATTTTCTTTGCTAACGATATCAAGCTATTCTGTAATCCATTGTTGCAAAAGCAATGCTTAGACAGGGATCTGACGCGTATTAAGTCATGGACAAGCCAGTGGTGCATGAAGCTTAATGTATCAAAATGTGCAGTATTGCAAATTGGCCCAAATAACCCTTGTGAAACATATTTGCTAAAATAATCTTCAACTTATTAGTGTAACCGAACAAACATATCTGATGGGGTTACTAATTTCTTCTAATTTAAAATGGGAAGCACATATTATTAAAGTGGTAAAGAAAGCCAATAGTTTTATTTTCATGGTGCAAAAGACTTTCAAAGATCACTCCCTACAGATTGTAAAGAAATTGTACACTTCCTATATTAGACCAAAAATTAAATACGGATACAATAATTGGAACCCCTACTACATCAAAGATATTGAAATTTTGGAAAGGGTCCAAAGGCGAGTTACCAGAATTCCATTTGAATTAAGTGGATTACCTTATCCGAAAAGACTTAAAAGAGTTGGGCTAACTACTCCGAAGCAAAAAAGAACTAGAGATGATATAATAAAAACTTTTAAAATACTAAAACAGACTGCTTTTCTTGTAACTTGAGAATTTTTTTTTATTTAAATCAGAATCAACAGCTTCGAGAACACTAAAAAAAATTAAGCAAAGAAAAATCCGCGATATTTCCAAGAAATAACTTCCTCATCAATCGGGTAGTGTACATATGGAACTCGCTTCAAGAAAGTACAGTCGGCGCAAATAGTGTAAATTCCTTTAAAAACCAAGTTGATCATAATATTGAGCAGTTAACTCAAAAATTTGTGCATTAAGGTTCTTGATGATATTCGCTTTTAAATAAATATCTGATGATATTTGTGCGTCCAAAATATTTACCTACCCATGTTTAAATAACTTTCGCGTAAGAATTTAACAAGTAATTTAAACTAGCCAACGCACTTTTAGACATTTTAAATCACGATGAACAATTAAAGAAAAAAAAACAAATCAAAGAGACTAAAAAGCTTCATCAGACTTTCCGCTTGCTATTGATAAAATAATAATAATTAAACAAATTGCGTCTACATAACCGATATGCAAAAGTAAATAGTGGGTGGTATTATCTTTTTAATGCCATTTTCAACGAGCTATCACAATATATACCTTTACGTTTGAAAGAAAAAGTTGGGGCGGTTTCTACCCCCGAAAAAAGGGTAAATTTCATGAAAACACGAAAACAGTATGTCAAACTAATAATAAACGCAGCCGTAATTCTGTATTTTTTTAGCAAATAAAGAGGGTTTCTATTCTTTCTGTTACTGAATTAATTCCAGTTAAAAATTCCTTCCTGTAAGTTTTTTTCGTTATATTAGGTAAGTTTTTGTCGAAATTTATTAAAAATACTTCTTGAAAAAGAATTTGTAAAATTAGCTTGGGAATTAATATTTTGCTTGACACTTCCTTCGTGAGTATTATTGTGTGACATTAATGAAACTTAAAAAATAATATTGATTATTTTTTGCTTTACCCCCCCATACACACATACCACCATGGAAAAAAGTATCTAGGCCCTTGGTTTCGGATCGTGATAATAATCAGTTCATCATCAGAGGCATTTTGCTTTTTTATTTCTCTATAGACAAATAGATTGAAGTTTAAAAAAGTGTTCCGTTCTATCTAAATACAAGGCGCGAGAGTCCCCAAGTTATATAAAAGCTTCAGACAAATATTGTTTTCTCTACCCACAGCAGTCCCCCCCCCCCCCCCCCCAGGGCGCAGTCAAAGGAATAATAGGTTCTTTGTCGGGTGTTACAACAAGCAGAAGAGAAAGAAGTAATGTAATTTCTGGAGGTGTAGGGGTAACTCTAGTGGATCATGCACTGAATTTTGAGTACCTAATAAAAAATATAGCTGTGTTACTTACCAGAAAACCTTTTGCTCTCCCTGGCATGTCCAATCTCTTGATCGCACACCGTCTCCAATGCGCAAAGTTCTCCCAAAATGGCGTCGAGGTCAACATCCTGGGAGTCCTCCAGATTGGCCATTGAAAAACGGTAACTGTCTATTCGGGGGGCTGTTATTTCCGAGTTGAGGGGCCTCAGGTGTGCCGTGGGGTCAAGGCCCTGAAAAGAAAAAAATTAATAGAACATAGATAGACAAGTATAGTATCGTTTTTGTTTTGACTACCACTACGGGGCAACCAATTATTTTCTGTTATAAAAAGTAAGATATAATAATTGTTGGCATATTTTATGTTTCATCCTTCAACGATGAAGTAAGAAAAGGCCTAATGGGCTTTCCCCCTGTCGCCTGTGCAAGCTTGTCACGATACGTGTAAATTGTGTTATATAGGATTTCCTCTTTCACATATGCATTTAGTTTGGCCAAAAAGACAAGAATTTTTTCCAAACCTCCTAAGAAATCATCGGTTTTGAGAAGGCTATACTCGGCATGGTTCTTTCTACCGTGCGAGCAAAAATTATTTGCATCAAAGAGGGCCTTGCATCTAAGGATGTAATGCTTAGCCGTAAAGCTTAATACCTGTTGGGTGTCAGTAACTACCTGAATTAACAATCAATCAGTTATTCCGTCATCTTTGACAGTCGTTACAAGTAATTTGATTCATCGCAGATTTTTCCATTTTCTTGAACAATTCACACATAATGGGCTTTATGGAACAGCTCAAAGCATTCATGGTTGAAGCGTATTTTCGAAACGGGGTTAGTTAATTGTGAGTAGCAATACAATCCGGGTTTCTGCATGGACGATCTTCACGAACATTTTCCTAACGTTGCTGTTATTGCTGGGGATTTTTATCATTGCCTGAAAAGAACCGTGGCTGTGTTTAGGGAAACAAGTTCTATACAACACAAAAAAGGAGCAGGAAGACCATCTGTAAGAACAGAAGAACTTGTTGCAAACGTTCGTGAAATAATGCAAAATACGCCAACAAATTGTATAAGACGCCTGTCCCAAAAAGTGGGAAGATCTTATGGAACATGCAGGACTATTCTTAAGAAGCAGGACTATTCTTAAGAAGCAGCTAAATTTATTTCTTTATAAAGTGCAAGTATTCCAAGAAATACAAGCCGCACATATTGAAAGACGCAGGAATTACTCTCAATGGTTTACCCAAAATTTGAAGGAAAATGCTTGGAGCATGGCGGTGGACAATTTCAGCAATTTATGTAATTATTTTTCTTTCTGTATATTCTTACTTTGTTAATTTTGTTAATAACAAAAATAAATTTGTATTTGTCTACTTATTTTATTACTCATTAGTTTGGCATATCATGTCATAATATGAATTTGACAAAATTTTAACCTAGATTTGGTTAGATATATCGTCCCCATATCTTTGTGATCTAAACCAAGCCCTACGTTTTTTAATCCAAGCCGTCTTTGATGCAAACAATTTTTGCTCGCACGGTAATTAAAAACAAATTGTATTTACTGACTCACTTTAGAATGATTTTTATCGGTCATCGATAATGCACTACATTTCCCAGAAAACCCAGTTTCAACTATAGTAAAATTTGGAAAATTGTTCACAAACTGATTCATTTTAGAAATATTTTATCTATAACTTTACGATAAACACGACGAAACTGACTAAACAATATTCGTTTACTTTGCACTACCAAAACCAATTACTTTACAATGTATTAATGACTTAATGATCACTGATCAGTTATAAGTCCATATTATTTCACTTATTTCTTAATGGTTTGGGTAAATAGCTAAGTATTTATCATCATTTATGATTGGAATTGATTTCTACTTTTGCAAATTGTAGCCATCGGGTAATGAAAGCAACGAGAGAGTGTGCAGGAATCAGGAATGCAAAAAAAAGATGCACGTTTGTCCCTTGGGATGGTGTCTAAGTTATTTTTTTTAAGCCGGCTGGAAAATTGATACTTTTCAGTCGATACTAAAAATAACATTTTACCAGTGCCGGCCCAGTGTCGGTAACGTACTTGTGGTAAGCTTAGCTTAGTAAAATCAGCATATGTTCATGCAATTTTTCGTCAATTCGTAGCCAATAATACCGAGGTACCTAACCTTTTAAGAGCCAGGTGTCCAAGTCTCCCACCCCACCAATGGAAATCTGTCAGTTAGGTGTTAGAGGCGTGCCCGCCGGCCACGCGGTGGCGCGATTCACTTGTTGGTTTGTACGTCGCGAATGCATGTTGTTTCACTTTGCTAGCGCTTGTAAATAAAGTAATTTTATTTTTAAATTTTCAAAATTTAAAAACGATTAGTTTTTTAATGGACAATCCATTTTCTACAATGTGTTTGGAACAGAAATTGTAGCAATAACTACTATATTATACAAAGACACAGCCACAGCCCTCTCTACTTTATATAAGTAGAGAGGGATGTTACACAGCGCTCTAAAAAAATTTGGTAGTGATGTCCCGCTCCGCAATAATAATAATATTATTTTGGTATCTTTTGTCCATTTTATCTTTAATTAGTGAACGTGCAGTGGGAACAGGACAGGTGAAAAGCTTGAGTCGATCTGGCAACGTAGCAACACCTGTTAGTCCTTTTGTTTGAATAATCGAATCCACAATCATGCCGGTGTGCGGTGTGTTTTGATTTCTGTTTACTTAGTGAAAAATAAAGTGTTTTCCGGTTCAAATAGTGTTTTAAAATGCCGTATCGATGTTGTTTAGTCGAATGTAAGGGTATTTACCCAAACAATCCAACGATGCGAGTGTTTCAATCTCGGAGTAGGTATTTGAGTGCGATTTTATAGAAGAGGATTTTATTTGGCAAATTTCTCAACAGGACGCAAACGAAACGGGTAAGATGCTATAAAGAGTTTATTATTGGAGATAACTTTAATCTTATAAGTAAAGGGGCGGATTATAATATGTAGGTACTTAAATTTAGCCAAAATATGCGCACATAATAATATATGCCTTGTTTGACTTTAAAATATGCTGTTATTTGCATTTTTTTACCAAATATGCAGACTGGTATGCAATATTTCTTAATTTATTATGTAAAATGAGGTAAAAAAACACATTGAGTCCTAACAAATATGTTTATTTTAAAAATAATGCAAAAAAAACCAAGAAAAATAAAAGTAAACAACTTTTTTAACCTAAAATTGTATAAAAGGCATTTATTGCTAAAATTTTTTTTAAATTTTCAACTAAAAAGGATTGTCTGCTGTTAGTAAAAATATATTTATACAAAGAGAAGCTTCTTTCAACATCTACTGATGTAATCGGACAATACTGCAACTTAGGTAGCAAAATATAAGGCCAAGATACAAACTTAAATGGCCTCCTAGATCTCCAGATTTAACACCTCTAGATTTTTACCTCTGGGGTCATTAAAGACTGTCGTGTATCGTCAGGCCCGGTCCCAGCGCCCGGGCAGACGCCGGGGGCGCAAAGTCCAAGGGGCGTAAAATATTGCCAAAGGTAAAACAAATAAGCGTCTGTAATAATAATAATAATAATAACCTTCGATTTATAATATAGTATTTAAAAGATAAGGGCGCCCAAGTATTTTTTATAAATTCTGAAACAAAGCGGGTGCCTTTAACCCATTTAATAGGGGCCAAAAAAACATCGAAAATGGAACATCGATGATCTTTGAACCTCGATATTTATAGTCCGCCCTTAGCGCGACGCGGTGAGCGCGGCGCGGCGACTAAAAAAGAAACAGCAGGCTCAGTTGGATAGACTCGTGTCGACTTGTTTTTTTCTAAAATTAAAACATTGAAGGGAGCAAATTATTTGCAAATTAGTCACTGCAGAGTGCACAGAGAGCCTCTCCTTCTTAAAATATCACGTCAAAAAAATTAAATATTTTTGATGGTATAAGTATATACAGGGTGTTCATTTTAAAACTTCCCACCTCGATTTTCCTGCTTTAAAATGAAAATGCGGAAAATCGCTCGGACCCGTCGATTTTTATTTCGAGGGGGGCATCTTTTGCGTATATTGTCAATCTTGTTACTTCAAGCCCCTAGGAGGGAGGGGGGGGGGGGGGGTAAGATCTAAATCTTAAATGGATACCCCTATTTTATATAATTTTTTTGGATTCTGCATAAAATTCTGAACATTTTTTACAGTTTCCGAGATATTTACTCTTGAAAAATGACATTTTTGAACTTTGACAGCGTCTAGCTTTCTAACTGTACGTATGTATATATTCAGGAAAAAATATGAAATAAAAATTTCGAGGGCGCTAAATAAGACCCTTGCCCGGGGGCGCCAGGAGGTCTAGAACCGGGCCTGGTATCGTACACAACCTAAGTCTTTGGAGGATCTTAAAAACAGTATTTTACAAAACGTGCTTTTCCAATTTTCCGAGAGGATTGGACACTGTCAGGTAGCTGAAGGACAGCATTTTGAACATTTAATTAAATAACTTTTATTTTATATTATTGTTTATTTAAAAATTATTACCATTTTTGTTATACAAAATAGTATATTAAAGTATAAGTGGATATTAAGGTCTTTAAAACACGCGCGATTTTGCAAGCACGACGGCGCAGCCGGAGTGCTTGAAATAGAGCAAGTGTTTTAAAGACCAGTTATCCACGAATACTTTACATTATTTTTTTTATTGGTACTCTTATTGGTATTTATATTACAAAAAATGGAAATAATAACTTAGTAAGTAAGTGAAATGGTCAAATTCGTGATGTGATATATCTGTCGTTGTCATGAAAACGAGGAGAACAAAAAATAACTTCCAATCTGTCACATAAGATTCATTGTTGTCACTGTTGACATTGGTTGTGTATTGCTTAAAAAAATATTTCATTTGACGTTGAAAGGTAATTCTGTCAAATCAATAATTAAAAAGTTGACATATTTAGACTTCACGTTTCACGGGTTGTTGATGTTGCCATGGTAACTTTAAAACACGCGCTTTTTGAAAGTGGGATGTAAACACGCTGAGGCGTACTTTAAATAAGCAAAATAGGGTATCAATAAAAAAAATGTATTATGGGCTTTCTAGATTCATTTGCCCGTATTTCCGAAACAGTTGAATTTAGTCATAATATGGTACCTAATGCTATACGAAAAATATTTTAAATGTATTGAAGATTTAGAATATCTGATAATATACCGGGTGTTCCATTTCAAAAAAAAATAACGTCAACACTTGACAGTTGGTGACATTACTGACATATGGTATAATAGTCAAATAGTAAAATTTTAGTCCTATAGATTGCCCAAAACCGGGATCCGATATCACTTTTCGTTCGCCTGTAATTAAGCCTTTCTGGAACATTTGCCCAACCCAGTATAGCGTGCCTTTTATAGTTCTGTGAAGCCAACCCAAACAATTTAGTATTTTAATAATATTACTATATTACAAAATTAAAATTTAACTTCAGTTAACATTAGTTTGAAATATAACGGAACTTTCTTAACCGTATAGACAATAGAGACTTTTTGCACCTCTTAAATTAATATCAGTTTTTAGCTCCGTTATGGTTAACTTTATTAAACATAACGAGTAGCGTCACTGTTAAAACCAGAGATTTTGCAGCGCCTATACGTTCTGTCTGTAGTTATTAATTTGGCGCCGGCGCACCAAAACAAAATAAAATACCTGACCTAACAATAATTTGATTAAGTTGTATATTTTAATGTAAAGCTACTATTGCTTTGGATTTTAATCAATTGCTTATCACAATTTTAATTTATAGCAATGATGCTTCATAACTTTTGTATGTTCCGGCAACCATGCAGTTTAAGCATAACCATAAGGATAACGATAAGCTCTTCCTTATCCTTCCGTAACTAATGGAGTCCGTTATGGTTATTAACCATAGCGGATCACCTTTCTGACATTGCGCATGCTCAGAATAACGATAACCACAAAAGAATGACGAATTAAGAGGTGCAAAAAGTCTCTAATAAACGAACAACAAACAGAGTTAATTGAAATTTGTAGTTCTGAAGTGTAGGATACCAATTTTTTCCAGACAAATATGTATCCCTATTTGTCATGTCATATTATTTTTAGACGCGCCATTTCTTTTTCGCTCACAACAATTAGGACTTTCTTCGCCATTAAAATGACATAATACATCAATGCTTTTATACAAAACTCAACATCATTAAGTAATAAAAAAACTTTCCGCCATGAAATATTATTTTTCGTTCCGGTTTTCCGGTTCCCTGAACGCGGCTTCCGGAAAAACATAGAAATCATTTTTGCGTGAAAACTTTCTGGAAAACTAGAAAAGTATGCAGCAGGAACTTTTAAAGGTTTTGTCAAAAATAATGTAAAGCTTAGAGAGTATTTTTGTAAATATCGATGCACAGAAATATTATTTTTTTTCATTTTTAGTGTTTTTAAATTTTAAATAAAAATTGATGAATTGAATCGCCGAAAACTCTTCAGGAAAATTATTTTCTTTGATATTTATGAAATAAATATAATTTGTAGCATGGATTGGTATTCCATTGACCCTCACTTTTTTCTTTAAACGTGCTGCAAAAGATATGCATTTTGAAAATATATGAAAAAATAGTTATTTTCCTAACAAGTGCGGAATGTGATACTTTCCCGCACGCGACTATAGTTGACCCGAACGACGCGGAGCGGCAATAGATATATAGAGAATAGAAGATTTTTATTTTGCACAGTCCATCATTAATATTGGACTTTATAATCTATGGACGCATTTTACCATCTCGGTATACCATGTTGCATAAGAGATAATCCTATTCTCATATGCAATGTTAAACGACACTAACAATATCACACTAGAAGCTATTTAAATTTCTTAGAATTACAGTAAGAATATGCTTTATTAACCATAGCAAGTAAATAATATTATGATTAATGTCAAGTTTCATTACAACTGCCAGTCGGAACTAATAAAACCAGATTACACCCCTAATAGAACTATTATAATTTCTGTGAGTATTCAGAACAATAATGGCTATAAACCATTTTAATGTAGCATTAACTAATATTTCCTATTGGCTAAATTACCGTGATATTATCACTACACAACGGTCTAGCAATTTTCGTTGTCTTACAGTAGGAAAGCGCGTTGCTGTCACATATTGTATTAAACAGTTGTATAAAGAGTATGTGAATTGTTATAAGGAATCGAAGGTTTTTTTCTTAGTGTAGAACACTCCATCTTCATACGGTCTGATTTCAGTAAATAAATAAAAAAAATTATTAATTTTTTTTTTAATAGTATATTATCTACTTTAGTTGATAACTTTCTAGATCTAGATCTTCCTTGCAAAAACTCTTTTATTACATGCTCGCCCTTAACCCAGTTTTTATTTAGGTCTATAAAAGGGAGGAGTATATTCCAAACGCGACGATTTTGGGGCTTTTCTCGCTTAATATCCCAAGGGGGGAACTACATAGAAAATAATTACACCTTGGTGTAATAAAAAAGGAACGAGAAGGAACATGCGATTTGGTGTTTTCGTGTCCTTTTTTTGGCGAAATAAAAATTGTATGTTAGAAAATGAAGTAGTTTATGTTTACCATTTGAATTTATTAGTCTCATAATTCCCCCCCCCCCTCGAATTTTTTTCCTGGGTGCGCCCCATAGCTGCTGACAAGACCTCTGGGCGGTTGAAACCATAGACAATTTACCTTTAGATAAGCCAACAATAATCACGAAAGTGGCAGACTTATGGCCTCGCGCATGTAAACAAAGCTACACACGATTAGACATGCGCACTGTAACATTATCGTTTGACGAATGGGAAAATAGACAGGTCCGGGCTTTAAAATTTAAATTTTGGACTTTCTTCTCAATTTTTGATCAAGTTGGGAAATAAGGTTCCTAGTGATTTCTGGCATTTTTAGCAGTAGCAAACCTATCACATTTCAGGGATAGAAAATTGTTTTTAAGGTTTTGTTTTTAAAATTTGTTTAAAAATGATTCGTCGTCGTGTTTTTAGTTCAAAAAGGAAGAGAACAAGAACAAGTGAATTAAACTAGTCTTATAAAATCGAATATAAAATCAAACAAAATCAGCAAAATAACCAATCTACGGTGTTATCGCGTGCCTCACCTCAAGTCAAATATTAGTTGGTACCTATATAACTTGTATTGATTTTTACAATTTGGCAAAAACTTGGGTACGTGTAAAACATTTTCCAGCACAATTTCTTGTTCAATACTTTGAAACGTGTTTGCCCGACAACTTGACCCGTGAAATACTGGCTTTACTCGGGTGTACAGATTTTAACCAAAAAATTAACCAACAACAACTTTGACAGAATTAATTTTCTCACAATCAGACAAAACTACACAAAAACTAGAAATCCGCAAATATTAAACACCCACAATCCACAATATAGCTAAGAAAACTACAAGGAATCCACAGAGAAACCCTACAACACAATAAACAAAAATGGCGGCTGAGCCGGTTCTGGAGTGTATTATGAGCATGTCGCTAAAGTAGGACAGCCGATAACACGAGGTTTGTGCGCATGCCCGAAGGTGCCCAGAGTAAAGGCAGCTGACCGGCGAGTCATGCGTCGGACGTATTTTTTCACTTAAACGTATCTTTTGTTTGCGCAGGAGATAAGATGTACGCATCTAAAGGTAAATTGTCTATGGTTGAAACAGGTAAAGGGCCGTTCCCAATAAAATATTTATGTAAACACAACACAGCATTTACGAAACAGTTTTTAAAAAATAAAAATACCCGTGCCGTTTTATTTGTTTTGTTTTTTATCAAAACAAGCTACCGACATAAATCAAATAAACTACCGGAAAATAAATACAGAAATAAAAAATTTTATTTGCCTACATTTTTATAGCTTACGCGACGGAACGAGTGCTTTGCAAAAATTAACGGTATAAAATATAGCCTTAAGCTGTTTAACTGTCTACAAACAAAGGTCAATGTTGTAAAATTGCAAAAAAAGGTTTAGTAACGTTTTAATTAGGAGAGGGCTTAATTAAAACCTTTCGTTTAATTAATTCTGGCTAACAAAGGCCATTATTTCCGTGAAGTCTCAGGGTTTATTTTAAGGCAAGTTCAAAGTTGAAAAACGCGATAAAACTAAAATTTCTCCACTGATATGTCGTCTGCTGTCACTGAATTTCCTTAAAATGGAACATACAATTAAACAGTGTCAGAATAAACAAGTTCACTAAGCTTTTTATTGCAACTATTTTTTATTGAAAAAAGAATTCTAGTAGGTAATATCATACACATAATAAGCAGGGACGTATCTAGGAATTTTGGCGCCCCGGGCGAATAGCAGTTTTGCGCCCTACCAGACAATTTTAAAACAAAAATTATACATCTATAAATTTTAGTAAAAAAAAATATGTTAACAACAGTGGCGGCTCGTCATTTGTTAACTTGGGGGTGTACTAAAAGCTTGCTGAAGGCGAAATGCGCCGTAGGCGCAATTTTTTAAGACCACGCCCAAATTTGGTCAATAATTTTTAGTAAATATTTTAAAAATTTATGATTACCTACTTATTTTATTGAAAATAAAATAAGATAAAAAAAAATAAAAAAGGGCAATTTATTTTTCATTAGTGGGTACATTGTTTAAAACTGTCCAATCTTCTGTTTTTATTTGCAGCAAACTTATCCTGAATAACAGCTTCATTAAAGTTAGGAATACCTGTATTATATTTTTTCTCAAATATTCCACATTCATAGTCGTTTTGCCATCAAAACCGTTCATTTTTATTTTAAAAAGTCTTTACTACCCCAAAATAATAACAAAAATATAAAGAAAAACTCCAAATAATAAATTTATACAGCAAGTAAGACGCAATGAACTCAACGGCGCACATTTAATTTGTGCTATTAGAATCGTGCTTTTCCCCACTACACCTGCTAGTACAAGATGCACAGGGAAACAGCAGAAACCCCGCCTACTTTAACGCATGTGCGACTTATGATTTCCTACACGCCACACGATTACTCTTGACAACCGGCTTAGCGAGAGCACAAGAATAAATAAAAATTGTTATTTATTCTTGTGGCGAGAGCTATTACACCACGTTTCGTTCGATTGTTTGACGGTACGTTAAAATAGGAGGGTTCTAACTTAGATTACGATATCATATAAGAAGATAAATTTAAATGAACATTTTTTTTTCTTTATGGACTATGGGGGTACACGTGCTCCTGTGGAGAAACCGCCACTGATTAACAGACTTAAACTTAACATTCTTGAAAAGAAAAATTGCTTGTTCCGACTTTTGTCGTGGCAACTCACAACTACTCACGTAGCACATTGACGCAACCGAATCGCGGCGCGGCGCCTTTTCTTCAAATATCGGCGTTGCCAAATGTCAAAAACAATCCGGACCGTAATTATTGTGTTAATAAATTTTTAAATTCCTGTATTTCTAATGACCATTTTGGCGCCCTGTTAATATGGCGCCCCGGGCGGTCGCCCCATTCGCTCCCCCCCTTGCTACGTCAACGTCACTGATAATAAGGAGAGACAAAACATTCCATTCATAAAACACCACTTGTTAACAATAACACATACTTCCAGGGCCGTACCTAAGGAACGGGGGATTAGGGGGGTTTAACCCCCCCCCCTTAAATAGCGACGAACGGTGCAGGAACTACCACAACTACATATTAAGTAGAACTTTTTGTTATTACGACAAAATTTATTGCATTTTTTGATTTTTTTTTAGCTCTGGTCGTTCAAGCTAAGGTTCTGTTATTCCATTTTAAAAATAAAGACGTGAAGATCAGAAAGATTTTTTAGCGTCCCACACCGCCAGAGATGGGTAGGTAGAAAATTATACATATTCTACTGTATATTCTACGCATAAAAAATAATTTTTCTACACCAACTAATTTTCTACATCTCGAGATGTAGAAAATTATTTTTTTATATTTTCGACCATTATGTTTGTTTAGACGTTTATTTAAACACTTTACACATGAAAGTAATATTACAGATCAGGTAACATAACTTAAGTAACGAATTAAAAACAATTTTTCATTAAGTAACTGTTAAAATAAAAATAATACGAACACATTAAGAACATATTAAGGTTATAAATATTATAGTTCAGTTTAACAAGCTAATACTCGTCAGATTTGTTATGGTCCCCCTTCTTCAAGTGGTAATAAATGTAAGTCAACATCTTTAAATTTTCTGAAGTAAGTCGGTTACGGATAGGTGAATGAACAAATAAATGACCAATTTGAAAATAGCCTTTCTAGCTGAGCCGATGGCGCAGGAATTGTGTTTAGCTTAATTGCCAGGTGGGAGTAGGTAGGATAATGCTTTTTAGCTAATTCCTAAAAAGATCGCACGTTTGTAATCTTTTCATCGCAGAGTTTTTGAAATATATTGCGATTACGCTTAAAATCTTGAAGACTGCCTCTCCCCATGGCATCTAAATTTTCTATTGAAAAATCATCGACATCCCTTATTTGATCTTCACTAAACATTCTGCCGCGATAAACACGATGCAAGGAGTTAGCGGCCAGGGAAAAGATATTTAAAGCGTTCTTTTGGCGTTTGTTTTACATAGAGGATGTAGGTGCTCTTCAAACCCTTTTAGCAATTGCGTTTATTCATTCTTCGGCTGCATCTGCAATGGAAGCCTGAGTACTTTGTAATGATTTAATAATTCTGCAAACTGGATTGAACAGTTTAATACTGTCTTCAATTTGCTTTTTTAGATTTTCGTCAAATACCAGTTTTGTTATGTTGGCTTTAAATACTGTGGCTTCAGCAATTATTGTTCGTATTGCATTTAAGTTCTCCAAATAATTAACAAATGAGTCGCGAAAAGAACACCAACGTGTTTCACCAGCTAGGATTACCCTTTTAAAATAATTCTATGGTATTCTTCTTTTTTCTACATTTTCCTCATAATTTCCTACATAATTTCCTACATTTTCTACGCTATTTTCTACACGTATGTAGAAAATACATTTTCTACGCGTCGTTACCCAACCCTGTACACCGCCTGCCTTTATTCCATTTCCATGGATCGCCAAGAAACTTCACCCCCCTCCCCAAGAAATAAAATAATAATTATTGGCCCGCATTCTTCCACAGCTTCAGATACGATAGGAAGAGATATTTTAAAAAAATTGGAATGCTGTAATTCCGGAAAATTGTTGTTTTTATTTTTTAAGACTATGGCGCAGTGCCAGTGGTGTAGGTACCTACCCAGTCAGAAAAATCATTTCTACTTATTTTTCTTGAAACAGAAAAGGATTAAGTACCTAAATAATGCAAAAATTACACATACAACCTAATGTTTACGAACAGACATTAATTTCAAAAACTTTCCGACAAAAACGGCGTTCAAATGAAATGAAACTTATAACGTATCGATGAAATCAACTAACGTGCAAGGCACACAATAATAATTATGATCCAAAATAAGTAAGGCTCCTTTTATATTGGGATTCTGTATGCGAGATACAGTATCTCGCATACCGAAATTCGGAATGCATACTTTTCTTTATCTTGTGTTATTCCGAAATTTAGAATCGCGATTCTGTATCCGAGAAAGCGCCCGTCTAAATGCTTCGCTTAAGCGCTACGTTAAATGTGAAGCCGATATTCCGGTATCCGAGATACAGAATCTCAGTATAAACGGTGCCTTAAAGTTTAAAAAAAATATAACAAAAAGCAAAAAAAACGCAATTTAAACTCGGTGTGTGGGCTCATTACGGTCCACTACTAATCTGGGGATATTATTATGTACCACTATCAGCTGATCGATGACTAATTTCTGGTGCCATCTGTAGGAAAACGAGAGAATACGTGACGTTTTCTATAGAAGGGTTAAATAATTCGTGTATCAAAAACACCCCCAGCTCTAACGTTTACCTCTGCCCATCTACCTTTCTGCAAAAAAATTACTACCTCCAAGCGTCATTTAACGAGGCCATAAAACTAGTTCAACAAAGTTAAACTTTATTATACCTTCCTACATTATGCACTGTTCGTTTCGTGCTCCCGATTTTATGTTACTTAACTAGGCTTAAGAGCCCAATTTAGCTCGTTCGCAAATTAAACTTCCGCTTGATGGGGATATTTCTTCTACTCTAGAAAATTGCAAACAAAGTATGAGGTAAGACACATGAAGGTTACACGAATCACAAAACAGCGAATAAAAATTAAGCACAGTGCTTTACTGTTTTGTTTTTATTAGTATAGGGTAGCAATAGCGTATTAGCCCACATACTACAGGTGTAAACTATAATAGGTGGAACCTTAATGCATGGATAGGGCTTCTAATATTACACTGAGAAAAAATCCTTCTATTCCTTATAAGAATTCGCATATTCTTTATAAAACTTGAAGAAATAGTCCATACTTTAAGTGGAGTGTATGTTTAAATGAAAGGAAATAAGACTTAAGTCTTCCTCCACTGGTATATTAAAAAAAAAACATGTTTCAAGGTTTAATACAAGGTAATTCTGTACATGTTTCGAACGCATAAGCATTCATCATCAGAAGAATAGAATAGGAATTTATGAAATAATATAATAGGTGCAAACAGTCCTAACGGAGCTACGAGATGATGGAAAAACAAGCAAAGTGCTGGGAAAATCTTTCAACGTAATGGTAAACCTACCGAGAGGCCATTCGTGAAATATTGGCAGAGAATAAGTTATGAAGGTAGCATGGCTTAAGTGTAATTAATGAGATAACACCAGGAGCGTGCCTACCCGGTGGTGCAAGTGGTGCCAACCACCAGGGCGCGAGATTCCGAAGGGCGCCGAAAGAGTGCAAAACGCGCCAACGACGCGACACGCTCAACTTGACGACGGTCTTTCTTCTGAGCGAACGAAGACATGCACCAGGGCGCCACTTGCTTCAGAAACGACCCTGGATAACACCATAAGTGTGAGGTGAGAAGAATATTTGACATTGGAATGGTAGATGATGTAAAAACTTTAATTAAAATCAGATGAGGAGTAGCTGAAGTCACATATTAGTGAACTATAATAACTTAGGTGTGAGGAGAAGAAAATTTAAATTGAGGAGTAGCTAGGTCACATAATAGTGACGTAAGTGTGAGGAGAAGAATATTTAACAGTGAAGTAGTAAAAAGTTTTAATAAAGTGAAGAGTAACTGAAGTCACCAATTAGTGCAACATGAATATGAATGTGCGGAGTATTCAAATCGAGCTAGAAAAGTTTTAGGATTAAGTTTTTTTTCTATTCTCCTGATGATGAATCGGTCTTTTTTCTGAGCGAACGAAAGCATGCACCAGGGCGCCACTTGCTTCAGAAACGACCCTGCATAACACCATAAGTGTGAGGGGAGAAGAATATTTGATATTGGAATGGTAGATGATGTAAAAACTTTAATTAAAATCAGATGAGGAGTAGCTAAAGTCACATATTAGTGAACTATAGTAACTTAGGTGTGAGGAAAAAAAAAATTAAATTGAGGAGTAGCTAGGTCACATAATAGTGAGTTAGTGACGTAAGTGTGAGGAGAAGAATATTTAACAGTAGAGTAGTAAAAAGTTTTAATAAAGTGAAGAGTAACTGAAGTCACCAATTAGTGCAACATGAATATGAATGTGCGGAGTATTCAAATCGAGCTAGAAAAGTTTTAGGATTAAGTTTTTTTTCTATTCTCCTGATGATGAATCGGTCTTTCTTCTGAGCGAACGAAAGCATGCACCAGGGCGCCACTTGCTTCAGAAACGACCCTGCATAACACCATAAGTGTGAGGGGAGAAGAATATTTGCCATTGGAATGGTAGATGATGTAAAAACTTTAATTAAAATCAGATGAGGAGTAGTTGAAGTCACATATTAGTGAACTATAGTAACTTAGGTGTGAGGAGAAGAAAATTTAAATTGAGGAGTAGCTAGGTCACATAATAGTGACGTAAGTGTGAGGAGAAGAATATTTAACAGTGAAGTAGTAAAAAGTTTTAATAAAGTGAAGAGTAACTGAAGTCACCAATTAGTGCAACATGAATATGAATGTGCGGAGTATTTAAATCGACCTAGAAAAGTTTTAGGATTAAGTTTTTTTTTCTATTCTCCTGATGATGAATGCTTATGCGTTCGAAACATGTAGAGAATTACCCTGTATTAAACCTTGAAACTTATGTTGTTTTTTTTAATATACCAGTAGAGGAAGACTTAAAGTGTCTTATTTACTTTCCTTTATAAAACTGTTTAATACTATATTACGTTACAGCGTTAAGACATCGTTTGCTAGACCGTGTAGTGATAATATCAAGGTAAATTAGTCAATAGGAAATAGGACTTAATGCTACCACAGCCATTGTTGCTCTAAATACTCACAGTAATTATCAAGTTCTATTGGTTGTGTAATCTGTTTTTTTATAGATACTGTATTAGTTCCGACTGGCAGTTGTAAAGAAACTAATATTTGCTTGCTACGGTTAATAAAGCATATACTTACCACTAAAAATCAGTACTGTAATTCTCAAAAATTTAAATAGCTTCTAGTGTGACTGCCTTTTGTATTGGAGTTAATTCCGCTGGGATGGCGCTAAGGTGTATTGACGACCGCTTTACTTTTGTAAAAGGCTTTTAGTACATCTGTGACATGCGCAACAAATACCTTAAAACTAATATTGAACTTTTAAATATACATACTCGTTTTCCAACGTCTTTTACCTAAAACAGGTATACGTGGTAAGAGATGATTTAAGCAGCCGTTTTTGAGATATCTGGATTTAAAAAAATCACTTCCTGTATGGCCAGGTCTAAATTATTGTAATAATTAAACACAATTTAAAGGCGAAGGCTAAAGGTTAAATTAAAATAACTGTCTAACTTGCTACTATTAATGAATTTAGCTACGGCTAAAACGGAGTTTTCTCTTAGCGTACGAGTATACCTATTACACCGGGTATCCACGGAAGGTGGTTCGCCCCTTTAGCTTTTTTGTTTTTTAAGATAATGGAATAAAATTCGGGGGATTTATATAAGTACGACATAAAACTGCATTTTTTGACAGGTGACTCAACATTATGGAACTTCCGGTTTAACCGGAAGTGACAAAAACTTTCGATTTTTAAATGGGACACCTGGTATATTTTTCCTTTTTTTGACTCCATATGACATTCTAAATACAACGATGTGTCACTTGTCACGTTTTGTCACCAAGAAAATATTTTTCAAATTTATTGTTTTATCTGGAGGGCTATGAATACCTTAAAATCACTTATTGCAGTTCATGGAAATAATAGTTTAACAAGGAGTGAAAAAGTTGATATGTTATTTTTGTCAGGCTCATTTCGCATTTTCGGAACCCGTTTTGGGTAATAGTGCCGGGTTGGATGACGCTGATTAGGATATCTTTGTGCGTAAAGTCGTGCAGTATCGGTTGAATTCTTTCTACATTCTCCAAACACTAATAACATATCAACTTTTTCACTCCTTGTAAAACTATTATTTTCCATGTTTTATAAACAACAAACTAATTTACTTTGGCAGAAGCTGTCGGCATGTCAATTTTCTTCACGGCATGATTTTGTTTTATCAGTTTTGCTGGTCACAGGATATACTTGATACACTTAAATATAAATTTATTCTCAAAAGATGCTTCATTTTAGGAAAGTTCCAAGTTAACTTTTAAACTTTTTTAATGGCAGCTTTTCTAAAACCCAATAGTGTGTGGTATCAAAATATTCGTAATAAAATTCTCTTTTTTCTTAACCCGACGGCCACCATGTTGCCATTTAAAAAAATTAGTTATACCTACAACATTAAAGATTAAATTTTACATAGCATTGGACCAAAAATAGTAAAATTGTATTTTTCCCAAGATTAAAGAACTGAAAAGAGCGATTTTAAGGTATTCATAGCCATCTAGATAAAACGATAAATTTGGAAAAAAAATATTTTCTTGGTGATAAAAAGTGACAAGTATACCAGGTGTCCCATTTAAAAATCGAAAGTTTATGTCACTTCCGGTTAAACCGGAAGTTCCATAATGTTGAGTCACCTGTCAAAAAATGAGGTTTTATGTCGTATACAAATCCCACGAAATTTTGTTCCATTATCTTAAAAAACAAAAAAGTTAGAGGGGCCAACCACCTTCCGTGGACACCCGGTATATACCAAGCTTATTGTTTAATAGAATTGATTCGGCTTTTACTTGGTGGAAATCCATTATTAATTGTGTTAAATAAATGTTAAAAAAAATAAAAAAATCATAATTTTAAATCTGTGGAAAGTGTAAAATTATAATTTATTAAATTTCTTTTTACCATTTATTTAACACAATTATTATTTAATGCTTTCTTTAATTTCTCTTTAGTTTAAATTTTATTCTTTCTATAAGAAACCTGATTGTATTGATTGTACATATTTCTTAATAGACTCTTTTTCAACCACGATAAAAGACTTCAGGCGTCTTCAACAAAACACAATAGAACAAACAGCAAAACAATTATTACACCTGATTTAGGTGCAACACAATTCCCGTCAGGTTTGCTGGCTGAAAGCGTCGCTTCTGTCGGCTTTAAATTACACATTTGACACTTCATTTACCATTGTGTTATCCCGTAATCCTAATACTCCTGCCGGCTTTCTGCTTTTGGATTTATTCATCTATGTCCGTCGATAGAAATAATGGATATTGGGGGTTGGCGTATACATGCATAAAATCGGAAAATTAATGAAAACCTATCTAATTTGTGTTAAAAAAAAATACATTTAACTACGACCCACACGATAATTGCATATTACATCATTCATTTTGGCTTATTTGAGTTACGTAATAAGAGAACAGAACTCATTTTTTAATAAAAACTGGAGAACTTGAAAACATTTATTTACAATAATTACAACACCTACAAGCTATACCATTTAAAATCGGGCCACATGCAAAGTAAGTTTTTAATTTTTGCGCCTGTATCCTGTCGATCTTTTTAAAATGCTTCAAGTTGAATATACCGTGCGAGCAAAAAATATTTGCATCAAAGAGGGCTTGGATTAAAAAACGTAGGGCTTGGTTTAGATCACAATGATATGGGGACGATATATCTAAAATCTAACCAAATCTAGGTTCAAATTTTGTCAAATTCATATTATGACATGATATGCCAAACTAATGAGTAATAAAATAAGTAGACAAATACAAATTTATTTTTGTTGTTTACAAAATTAACAAAGTAAGAATATACAGAAAGAAAAAGAAAAATAATAACATAAATTGGTGAAATTGGCCACCGCCATGCTCCAAGCATAAATTCACACGTCTCTTCATATTTTCGAAAGTGTTGACCAGCAGCTCTGGAGAAATGTTACCACATTCTTGGATAATCCTTTCTTGTAATTGTTCTAAATTTGCAACTGGTGTTTTACAAATAGTGTTCTTTAAATGAGGAAAAACGAAGTAATCCATAACCGATAAACAAGGTGATCTAGGTGGAAATTCAATGTCTGATCGAAAACTGATTAATCTGTCGTCGAAAAAATTGCGTAAGTAGTTAATAGTTTCAGCGGCTGTATGGGCGGTTGCACCGTCCTGTTGAAAATATCCAAAACGTAGTTCGTCCACAAATAGATTCCAAATATTGTCTCTATACCGCTCTGCTGTAACTGTGTCATGGAAAAAAATAGGACCAACAATTCTTCTTCGGGAAACAGCTAACCAGACACCAATTTTTCGAGGGTGCAATGTGGACTATACAAAAAAATGGGGATTTTCACTACTCCACATGCGTGTATTCTGAGAATTCACATAACCGGAGAGGTGGAACCAGCAATTAAAGCAACGTTAGGAAAATGTTCGTGAAAATCGTCCATGCACAAACCCGGATTGTATTGCCACTCACCGTTTACTCTAACCCCGTTTCGAAAATACGCTTCAACCAAGAATGTTTTGTGCTGTTCCGTAAAGCCCATTGCGTGAATTGTTCAAGAAATTGGAAAAATTAGCGATGAATCAAATTACTTGTAACGACTGTCAAAGATGACGGAATAACTGATTGATTGTTAATTCAGGTAGTTACTGACACCCAATAGGTATTAAGCTCTACGGCTAAGCATTACGTCTTTAGATGCAAGGCCCTCTTTGATGCAAATAATTTTTGCTCGCACGGTATTATGCTACTTCAATTTTTAACATCTCAAAAATAAACGTTTATTTGATACAAAAGTATCAAAATCGTAATTTTTAATTTTATTTTTTTATTTAAATGATGATAATAAAACTTGAGTTTAGAAGTGAAATTCATTTAAAGTGTTTTATTCCTAAAATTATTTTTACTATAAAACCAGATTACTTTTATGAAAAAATTAAATTTAGAATTAACCACAACATAAACAGTTGAAATGATAATAATTTGGAAATACCAATACATCATAGAGAAAAATATAATAGTTTAATAATATATAACAATATAAAATCTGATATAAAAAAACTAAACTATCCGGCTTTTAAAAGTAATTTTAAAAAACATTATCTTAAGGTCGTATTGGAAGATTGATTAATTGTTAATTAAAATCCTACCTTTTTGTGCCAACTAGTATGCTACTGTCACCAATAGTTATTTTTAGTTCTTATATGTATTTTAGAGTTTTTATATTTTGGCACAAATAAATATCTTTATTATTATTATTATTATTATTATTATATAGCGGAATAAAAACAAGGTTTAAATTTATTTAGATGACATCAATCTATTGAAATTGTTCTGTTGAAAAAGGCGAAGTTTTATTGTCAATAGCAGTTGTTTTTGACGCCCCACGCCCCCAAAAGGCCTCGAACGTGACGAAACTTTCAGATTATCATCAATGGAGGAAGTTAAAAGTTTTACCCTTGTCAGATTGATAATACTTTGACACTTTGACCTATTTTTACCGCTAAATTGGTCCTAATTTAATAAACACATTATGTACGCGATTACTCAACACTACTCTTAATATTGATCGTTTACTAATTCTAATTAATTTGAAGAAATAGTTCATGCTTAAAGTGTAGTTGAGCTGGAGTATCGGAGCAAGTTTATTAGAATAATATAGATTATCTCAACTTGTTTCTAGCGTAGAAACGCTCATCATCAGGAGCTGACCATTGACCTGATGCTCAATCGAATCAAGCAGGGTCAAATTACTTTTTTTTTGAAGAAGTAGTCCATACTCAAAGTGGAGTTAAATGATTAGAAAAACTATGATAACTTTATAACTTAGTTTCTACCAATACTTCACGAATGGCCCCCTCGTTAAGTCTATCATTACGTTGGACGTTTTTCCAAATACTTTACTTGTCCTTTCCATCATTTGGTAGCTCCGTTTGGACTGTTCGCACCTATATTGTATTTCTTATATTCCTTATTCTATTCTCCTGATGATGAATGTATATACATTCGAAACATGTAGAGAATGTACCCTTCAATAAAACTTAAAACTTATTTTAATATCCCAGTGGAGGAAGACTTTAAAGTGTATTATTTCTTTCCCTTTTAAATATTGAGGAGGTGAAAGCACGAATAAGATACGAGAGTAGGTATATTTTTGCCGAAATAATTAAAAATGTTCCGAACGAGTTTTACCTCCATTTAGGATATTGCCAAATAGTGAATGGACAACATTTTGAGCATTTTTTGACGAAAAAGTTTAACGATGGATAGAAGATTTTTTTTATTTTTCAGTTAAATTAATGTTTGTTTGTTTAATATCTTATAAACGGCAAGGAATAAAAATTTTAAATTTGGAACTTATGTATGATTTAATATGCACTTTAAAAATGGTCAATAAAAAACTAGAGTGGCCGGTAAAAAAAAATTATTCATATCGCCATATATCTCTAATTTGGGACACACTGTTTCAATCTTTTTTTATACCACAACTTAAAATGGTAATACCCGTATCCAAGCATTTTTCCAAAAAAAACTGTACTGGATGTACTGAATTTATTCCAACTTACAAACTCACACTGTACTTATACTATAATATCTATAACTACTTAATAATAGAGGCGTTATAAACATTTTTGGACAAAAGAGTGTTATAATATAAATATAATAATAAAAATAAATAATGAATTTTTTTTAGTATCGAACCCAAAACCTCACGATCACTAGTCGAACGCTCTGCCAATTGCGCTACGGAGACTCTGAAATTCTGTCACCAAGCTCGACCAACCTTGTCTGCACACCGCTAAACATTTTTCAGTTAGGTATAAATAAATAAATTTGGCTGCGCCTACCCCTGCTTCTTGTAATTAAATTTGAAAAAGTTGGTAAAATATTACGTACCTCTCAAATAAGGTTTAAACATCTCGAACACAGAAAACAATTTCACAACGGGCTCTGCGTAACCCATTTTTCTTTGTTTACCTTTTTCTGTCCCTTAAATAAAATAGGGTTTGTAACTTCTACTTTTTGCCGATTAGCTTTTTCTGCAACACTTTATACTGCTAATGAGAAGCGCTTACATTGTCTACGGTCGCTTTAGACTCTTTTTAGTCTCTTTATGACTATGGCTGTTAATTTTTAGACGAGTCTGTGTTTAATCTGAAGCGTTACGGCTCAAAATGTGCCGCTGTTAATTAAAAATGTAACATTTACATGGAAATAGGACACTTAAACGTTAGGACGAATATAATGATTTTAAAAGTGAATTTTAATTTAATTTTATGCAATATAACGTTTCAAAGCTGATAACGTTTCAATTTATTTAATAGCAGGTTGTTCTTTCAGGAAAAAAAAATATATATTAAAAGTACAGAATATACAGGGTGATTCCGATGGATGGTACGTTAGACGTATATTATTATGAACCAGCTAACAATGAATTGTCATGAAAATTTGGTGATTTATACAGTGTGTTCCTTAATGACGTGCTAATATTTTAGGGTGTGATTCCTCAAGTCATTTTATGAAGAAAAGTTCATATAAACATATTATGTCGTAAACGGATTAAATTTTTTGCTACAGGGTGTTGAATTTTTTCTTCTTTAATGAGTTTTTTGTAACATCTCCGAAAGTACTTTAGATAATATTTTCAATTTTGGCAGGTGCTAATAGGACATAAAACCACATGTTTTAGTTATAAAAGTTTTTTTTGTGCCACCAGTGGCGTCTCTGCAAACATGTCCTCTGATAGTTTTTAGAAAAAAAGCGGTACTTACGCCACTGACATTTTTTTATATGGATATTATTTCTGATTAGCCTGATCAATTCTACATAAAAATGGTCTCTTGCGTTTTTCTTCTCAGGCACACTGTTCTTAATTAAAATAATTATATTAAATTAGCTTCATTTTGCAGTATTGACGAATAATTTTTGATCACATAAATGTAATTATCCTGCTCATTTCAGTGTAATCGTTCGCGACCATTTACATGCAGTTTATCCGAATAGTTGGATAGGTCGCGGAGGAGCTCAATAATGGCCAGCAAGATCCCCTGATCTTAACAGTCCTAAAATGTGCAGATATCCAATTACTAATTAGTACCCTTTACATTCGAAATCTTTGAAGAAGTGATCTCCAATTATATAAGTTGTTTGTTCATTCGCTATCTATAAATTATGTATCTTAATTATCAACCACCAGCCATTAACAATCTTCTTTCTAGCCTCTGTATAAGTCATTTAAGATTTTGATAAGGAATATAGTAGGCAGTTTAAATCACTCAGAGATAAGTCTACTGCAATAGGAAAGATACAAAACTGATTGGTATATAGATAGTGGTACCAAATACATTACGGATGAACTAGTTTATACTACATACCTATTATATATAAACTTTTATTGAATATTTAAAGGATGTTAAGGATTCGATAAAGATAAGGCATGCATAGGCGGTTTGAATGGAGATATCTGGCATATTTTGGATTTTAAAGATTTAGAACTAAATTACATGTGCTTATACGGAAAGATATTAACGGATTTTTTACTTGGATGATCTAATTTTAAGGGGCTAACAGCGCTTTTACTTGCGCGACTTGCATTTATACCATTTTCTCATTATTAATTTACACTATAATACCATAACGTCGCGCAGCGCTGATTCAGCGTTTCTTGCTCTGTTGCCAGATTGAAAGCTCTGCTGGCCCAATTTAATATTTTTATATTTTGGCATTTTGCGAGGCCCCCTAAATATGAGGCCCTAGGCTAGCGCCTAGTGCGCCTAGTGGTAAAACCGGCCCTGATCAGCACTAAATAAATTTTCTGTCTCCTGATGATAAACGTTTCTACGTTCGAAACATGTAGGGACCCCTAGAGAATTTTTATTCTATTAAATTTTGTGGAGGAAGACTTTTAGTTTTTTCTTTCTTTTCTATATTTTCACCTCCACTTTAAGCATGGACTATTTCTTCAAATGTATAATATATATAAATAAGTTTCGGTTTCGGTTTCGGCCGAAACTGAAAATCTTGTTTCGGTCGGACACTAGTATCAGTTAAGGACCCATACTTTTAAAATTATCTCCAAAAAGCATCAACGAATGTCAGTGGTATATCCCGTGATCACTGACGATGCACGGTATATCTTTTGTATTACAAGAATTTATAACACCCATTTTCGCCTAAATCAATTCCTTTTTGTTACTTCGAAAAAAGGAAAAAAAGGGAATGTCAAAGCACTCCATCTATAATCATTACCTTTGTGAACCAAACACTGCCTGATAAAGAAAACCCAATTAATTTTACTTTTACCCGATATCAGACGCCATAGGCAATTTTCTAATTTTCTCTTTCCCCCGATATAAAAAGCTTCCGTCGCTAATTTTCCCAGCCTATCCGCCATTTGTTATTTTAGGAATTTTCTTATTAGTTGCGTTAATATTTCTAGGGACCCTCGCTGCACATTTAGCTTTAGGAAATTTAATCCCGAAGTTAATGCACTCTAATACGTTTCCTGCCAAATTTTCGTCCTTAAACTTCCTGCCTAGCCCGTCACGTGTCACTTTCGTAAAATAGTATAACCCTCTTGCTAGACCGGAAATATAATTTCTCTTAATGTTAAGTGTACGTCATTATAAACTTGGGTGGTTATGGATACCATAGAAATAATATGCAATAACTTTAAAATAAATGTTTCTTTCAAGTTTTAGGAAGAAATAAACTTCGTGGACTGTGTCTTTTTGCCAACACTTTTATCGATTCTATAGAAGGAAAAAATACGAAAAAATATTACAAAAACTAAAACCGTAGAAAATTTTGTTTTTTCTTCCTCTATGCGGCAGGAAATCGAGAATTAGTCAAAAAGCCCATTGTACACTGAGAAAAATGAGATAATACATGAGGTTTGCTAACACATAGTTTGTATTAATAGCTTATTTTGCATTAACCCATATTAAATAAATTGCTAGTGTTTTGTCAATTCCAGATTTGCTAGAACAGTGTTTTTATTGGTAATAATCAGTTCCATTGGCAGCACAGTCTTGTTGAATAATGAACTACCTTTAATACAGGAAATTTGCTGACAACGGGCAAACATAATAACATTAGGAGGTTTTAAAAAGTCTATCTAATTAAGCTATCTAATTTGGATGAAAACAAGGGCGCAGGTAGTGACGGTATTCCATCTTATTTTGTAAAAAAATGCGCACAAAGTCTATGTACACCACTTACTTACATTTTTAATTTGTCACTTAAATTGGGTATTTACCCCAACCTCTGGAAAACTGCCTACCTACTACCAATTTATAAAAACTCTGGCGATAGGTCTTCGGTTACCAACTATAGAGGTATTAGTAAACTCTGTATATTTAGTAAAGTATTAGAAAGTATGCTATATGATCAGTTGTTTTATACCTTTAAAAATATCATCATACCGGAGCAACACGGTTTTTTTTCGGGGCGCTCTATTGACACTAATCTCTTAATTTATCAACAATATCTATCCGATTCCCTAGATAACCGAACTCAGGTCGACTCTCTGTACACCGATTTTAGTAAGGCATTTGACAAGGTCAATCATAATATTCTTATTGCAAAGCTTGCCGACCTCGGTGTACAGGGTGATCTCCTTCGCTGGTTTTCATCCTATCTTTTTGGCAGAACTCAGAGGATTACTATTTGTAACATTTTATCCAGACATATACTGGTCACTTCGGGGGTACCTCAAGGTTCCCATCTGAGACCCCTGCTTTTCTCACTATATATTAACGATATTTATAAATGTTTCATCTATTTGTATTTTCTTCTCTACGCCGACGATCTAAAAATATATTATGCAGTTTGCTCTGTGGAGGACTGTAAGCGCTTGCAAGAGGACCTTAACAGGGTCGCTATGTTCTGTAAAAAAAATAAACTTTTCTTAAACTATAAAAAATGTTTCAATATCTCCTTTACTAAAAATATTAGTGTTATTATGTTTGACTATTACTTAAATGGTGAACCGTTGAATCGAGTGGCGCAAATCAAAGATCTTGGTGTATTTTTTGACTGTAAGCTTACATTTAACCCGCACATGTTGCTAATAAGTGCTCTCGAGTTTTAGGATTTGTAGCTAGAGTATGTAAATATTTTAGATCTGAGAAGGCAATAAAGTCAATTTATTTTGCATATGTTTATAATAGATTAAATTTCGCTAGTGTTATATGGAATCCATATTATAAAAAAAAAATAAAGTTAGACTTGAGCTTTTGCAAGGTAAATTTTTAAGATTTTTAAGTTGGAGAGTTAATGGGGTGTACAATGTACCTAGTATTTCTGTTGTAAGAGAACAATTTGGATTTGCAACTCTGGAAACCCGAAGAATACAATCAGTTTTAGTTTTTGTTTATAAATTGATGAATAATCTTTACAACGCGCCTCCTCTCATCCAACAGTTTTCTCTGCATGTACCTTCTAGAACCACTAGACAGCAGTTTTATTTTCATTTGACTCAAACAAATACTAATCTAGGCGTAAACGCCCCCATATTTAGACTAAGTTTTTTCTATAATATGTATTGCCAAAACATTGATCTGTTCTCTACTTCATTACTACTGTTCAAGAAATACCTTATGCGTACTTTAGTATAATTTAAAACTTTAGGTTATAATTTATTAAGATCTTGTGCAATTGAATAATTATAGATAAATAGTTTTATGAAGAACTCTAGTAAACAGTGGATACTGTTTTTGGGTAGTTCTACCTGTTTGTATCCTTAATTTCTAAATAAATAAATAAATAAAATAAATAAACAAATAAATTGTATCTTCTCAATGCAACGCATCTTGTTCCCAGTAAAGCGCTTTCTCTACAATAAAATTAAGAAAGCAGAACACAGTCCCCAAAAACGAATTGTATTCGTTAGAACCTATAATCTACAAGACAATGGTGGGGGTTCGTAGCGATCGGCAATCGTCGTTAGCTTTAACGTATTTGTTGCGCAGGTCACATCGTTGTTCGGAGTCTTCTAGCTGTCCTGTATGAATTTGAATTTTATTGATCGTACCAATACCTGTTTCAATTAATTTATTTTTACCTTTTATTTGGGCTTATTTAAACGTTTCATGTCAGATAAAGCAATATAAGATTCTTATTTCGCGTAACCCTTAATTAGTATCGGACTTTATAATCTATGGACGAATTTTACGATCTCAGTAAGCCATGTTGCATAATAGATAATAATATGCAATGTTAAACGAACAATATCACACTAGAAGTTATTTAAATTTTTGAGAACTACGGTACTAATTTTTAGTGGTAAGTATGTATGGCGTTATTAACCGTAGCAAGCAAATATTATTATGATTAATGTCAAGTTTCATTACAAATGCCAGTCGGAACTAATACAGTATATAAAACCAGATTATACCACCAATAGAAGTTGATAATAATTACTGTGAGTATTCAGAGCAATAATGGCTATAAACCATTCTATGGTAGCATTAACTCCTATTTCTTATTGGCTAAATTACCGTGATATTATCACTACACAACGGTCTAGCAATTTTCGTTGTCTTACAGTAGGATAGCGCAGAGCTGTCACATATAGTATTAAACAGTTGTATAAAGAGTTTGTGAATTCTTACAAGGAATAGAAGGCTTTTTCTCAGTGTAGGTACCAATAAAATCACAAACATTATAAAAAGAGTTTAAGAACAATATTAAAACTAAATTTACAAAAATCGTGGTATATAAAATTCCAATATAATAATTATATTTATTTGTCAGCGCATGCAAATAATTTATATTCATAAAAAGGAAATAAGTAATAGGTAGTTTAAATTCCATTATAATATTCCCCCATCATTTTCCACTTAACAAATTTAAAAAAATTATCTCCGAGAGAAACCGCAAAGTCAATCGGCAACAAGCGAGATCAATAACCTTTCCCACTCATCCATAACAATTCCCTCTATTTACGAGAAGCTGGATTCTTTCAAAATTTGGTAAGTTTTAACAAGTTGTGTATAATATCAGATGAGTTTTTCCATGTCCCTTTTTTGTATAATAGTTTTCATTTATAAAATTTCTTGCAATCTACTTGACCGGATTGGCTAGCAAAAAGTTCACAACCTATTATGGGAAAAATGTTACTAGCAAAATACGGAAATAGCAGCAGCTGTACTGCATGTCCGACAAATAAAAAAAAATGTAACAAGTTTCGAGAATAAAAAATTTGATAAACGCAACTTTTTAAAATATTTTTTTATTAATTTAGTTTCCACTATTTCCATTTATCCATTTATTATTGGCTAATGAAAAGCCAAGTAGCGTTTAGATCTTTAGATGAAAATAAACGTGATCTCGTATATTTTGTGCTACCCAACATGTTTTTTTTAGATTTATGTGCGTGTTAGTTCTTCGCGATTATCAATGAAAATGAATTCTAAAGAAGAAAATTAGTCCTGTTCGAGGTACTGTAGCACAAAAATCGTTAAAAAATTATACAGTCATTAGATGTCTTTTTTACATACTTACTATTATTAGCAAGAAATTAGCAGCATATCAACTTTTTCATTTTGGGAGTAACAAGATTAAAGTCTTTCTGCGGAAATTGTCGAATCCGGGATTTCAAAATTCTGTAGGTGAAGAACTCGGTGTTCACCAAACTACTGTCTGTAAGACATAGTAACATACACTTCTGTAATGGATGGAGTTTTGGAGAAGGCCAATATTTTTATTAAATTTCCTACAAGTGCTGAAGCTGTTGTGGAAGCTAAACTGTTGTGGTCAGAGAGATTTATTTATGTTCCTTCAATTTGTGAACGGATATCAATTGCTTGTCTTTAATTTCTTCATCACTACTATCACTTTCCTCATTTTCACTGAAATCTGCCATATCACAAATATAAATTTCCTATTTTCCACAAAAACGTGACAGATTACTATTGTAATAAATAAATAGACCAACGTTGTTGTATTTACGTCAACTATTTTGCAAATTAGGCACCAAACTGAACATGAAATCTATAATCTGAACAAGTGGATAAGCCACGTCTGAACTTGTGTTGAATAAGCATTTGTAGAGAGATGTAAGAAAAACAGCAATTGCTTCAAAATTTTATTCATATCCAGATCTAGCAATTGCTTTTACTTATAGCATTTGCTAGTCAAGCAATTGTTTTTATTAAAAGTAATTGCTTCAAGTAATTGCTTAATTTTTATTCATTAGGCTCATTGTCATGTCAGGCAAAATTATAGTTTTTTTTTATACAATTTAGCAAATTAAATTAGAAATCATTACAAAACGACTTATTTATTTAAATTTTGACAGCTCCCTTGTATACAATATCGTACACTGTCCATTTTATCGTGAGGAAGATGATAGAAATCCATTTTACACACATAAAAATGATATGTTTTCATTTAAAATAAGAAAATTTATACCACTTCTCAGGTTAAACCGCAAGTGATTTGAAAATTCAGAAAGGGGAGAGGAAGGTAACAACTTTCATTGTCACCCGGTATTTCTAAAAATTAAAAATACCTAAAGAGTGGTTTACAAAACTCGAATATGCATTATCATCATTGCTATTTATTGTGCATGCAAATTATTTATTTTCATTAATAAAAGGTATTTTAAGTTCCAATATATACTCTTAACAAATAAGCACACAAACTTTTAACAAAATAACCCCAATAGAACTGCAAAGTCTATCGGCAACAAGCAGGACCAATGACCTTTCCCACTCTCCCCGTCGTTACCTATTCCCCGATAAAAAAGTTCTGACAAACTCACCTGTTTACTACCAAACTTCCAGTTTTTAAACATATTTGAATTAAATTCTTCCAGAATTCGTTCGGTTTAAACAAGTTTCCTGTGATAGTTTTCATTTACATTTCCTGCACATGTCGCTAACTTACAGTAATAATTGGAAGCACACATGTTTTGTACGCGCGGGAGAGAGAGAAGGGCACTGCACTAATAATTGACCCAGTACACTCCTATAAAAAAGAAAATTTACAGTAGAAATACATAAACTCTATAAAGAATATAAGTATTATTATTTGTTTGGCCAGTTTTCACCGGTAAAACTCGGAAAATTGACGAAAGGAAATTCGCGAATGCCGGCAGGATGGTTCAGAGGACGGATGGGTTGACGCTAGACCGACAACAGGACAGGATCTTTCCGCGTGTGACGTCACACTGCCCGGGATCCTGCTGCCTCGTATTCCTGCTTTCGCGGGAGCGTTTCCTGTCGGGGCGGGAAGAGATTCCGTCGGAGATAGTCGGGATGGATCGGAAACAAGCCGATGAGTTGTGGAGATAGAGATTGTGCGTTGTGTTAATGCTTATCTTGATTTTTTTTTTAGTGTATACATTGTTCCCAATTTTTTTTAACCTTTAACGGCTGCGGTAAATAAATTGAGTGGTCTCCAGGGGCGGTTATTAGGGGGCAACGGGGGTAACCCCCCCCCCCCCCACCAGCCTCTCGTATTTTTTTGCCGTTCGCCAATGTTCGGAAATTAATGGTACAAATCGGCAACAGATATAGGTTAACAAAAACAACTCAAAGGGGCACAGAAAAAAATCCTGAGCGTCTACGGTAGCTTTTTCCATCCCCCCCCCAGGTAGACGTCTAAAACCGCCGCAGGTGGTCTCACAGTCAAATTAACCTCTTAATATACCTAAAATATGGTTAAAATAATCCTAAAAAGTATAAACAAAGCCATTTTAACAAAAAAAAAACTTACTTTATTTCCAAAATTATTAAAAATTGAAATTAGTATACCTAATGTTTTACACATTTTTGTTTTTTTCCTAAATAAGTTTTTCGTGAACATTGTAGTTTTTACAAACCAATTTCTTTAGAATGTTTCAAATACATCAAAAATATAAAAAGGAGTTCCTCAAGGATCTGTACCGGGTCCTTTTCCTTTATGATTTATTATTACGCGATACCGTTAGTAACATCAGCTAGAAATCATTGCATCATTTTTGATCAATATTTAATCTTTGAAGCTCACATAAAAACATAATAAAAAACTATAAACTTAAAATTTTATATAATTTTAAATTGTACTTATACACTGATACAAAATTAAGCCTTGTAATAGTAATTTACGTTACAAGACCGAAAAGTAGTGTTTTTCAGGTCGAGGCAAGTTGAAAGCTTGGAGAGACCTGCAAAACACGAATTTTCGGTTGCGTGACGTACAATATTTTTTTTAAGACCGACATCGACACTAAAACCAGATAAAAGAATAAAGCTCCATAATGTTGAAGAAGCCAGTTTTTGGGACTTTTCAGCAAAATATGCCAAAAGGACTTCTTCTTTTACATTTTTCACTTTTTTTTCTCGACATAAATTTTTAAATGCGTCGTATGACTTTTCGTAACGGGGTTTTGATTTTACTGGCAATATATCGTAAGTCGCTTTCCTTGCTGCTTCCAAAATTTCTTCTGGAATCTAATTTTCCGTGTCGGATAATTCAAAATCTGAATTCATATTTTTAAATTTGCGCACTCGCGAAACAAGTTTCACATAAACAACAAATTAAAAATCAACGACAATACATCGAAATGTTGTTATCATAGTAACGAAATCAAGGTAGATTGTTTTATCGAAGAGTGATTGGAAAAATGAAAAAAGAGGGACCGGAAATAGTAATTTACGTTACAAGACCGGAAAGTAGTGTTTTTCAGGCCGAGACAAGCATGGAAGCTTGGAGAGACCTGCACAACACTAATTTTCGGTTGCGTGACGTACAATATTTTTTAATTTTTAAAAACTTACAAAATAATTGTATAATATTTTCGACTAGCCTTCAAGCGACGAAAATAAAAACAAAATTATATTTTTTAATGATTGGCTACATTGTGTTTTGTATTTTTAGTTCTGCCCCTGGTTTCTTAAGTGCTTCCGAAAATTGTCCGATAAGCTACTTCTAGTTCGATATTGCCCATATATACACAATAAAAATAATTCGAACAATGAAACTATCATTCTTTAGCCCACTTTGTCGTTTTCTTTTCTGCCTAATGCCGCCGCCACTGCACATAAATATTTTGCTTTTATAATTACGTAGTTTTTTTTTGTTGAACTGGTGAACAAAACCTGCAGTATAACGCCTTTTTGTTCGTGGAGCCGCTCAACGAGTCGCTTGACAAGTCTGCGGGCTACTTAACTCTAACTATTAATTTGAAGAAATAGTCCATACTTAAAGTGGAGTTGAAAGTATGAAAAGGAAATAAAAACACAAAGTCTTCCTCCACAAAATTTAATAGAATAAAATTTTTTTAGTTTAAAGGTATCTACATGTTTCGAACGTAGAAACGTTCATCATCAGGAGACAGAAAAATGTATTTTATGCTTATGGTGTTAGCAAAAGAGAAAATTAGAACCTTAATGGAGCTTTTATGGACTTAAAAAATTGAAGTGTAGAAGAAACATGATATGAAGAAAATTGATAATGGTTAACCATACTGAGTATTTGAAAACGTTATTAAAGGAGGTCTAAACCAACCAAATAAAATGGGGAAGAAGAAAAAACCTTTCTAAGAAGGTGTCGAAGATTATTTAAATTTTAGATGTCTGTACTGTAAGACATTATGAGGATAAAATTGTAGTATCACAATCTGTAAAAAATAGAAATTGAAATTAAAATCAAAGAGTGAAGGAGTACAGAAGTTTTTGAAATATTTTAGAAAAATATTTTTAAATAAAAAAGTAAGTACTTACAATATTACGTGGTAAAAAGCGTCCATAAAAGCTCCATTAAGGTTCTAATTTTCTCTTTTGCTAACACCAACAGCATAAAATAAATTTTTCTCTCTCCTGATGATGAACGTTTCTACGTTCGAAACACGTAGATACCTTTAAACTAAGAATTTTTTATTCTATTAAATTTTGTGGAGGAAGACTTTGTGTTTTTCTTTCCTTTTCATAACTAACTGTTGTTACGAATTGCAAAAAAACAAGTGAAAGGGGTAAAAATGATAAAATGTAGCTTCACAAAAAAAATCATGTCAAAAATGGAATGGAATTGTATGTCATTTTTAGAGTTATTAACGTAAAAAAAAAATTATTGTTTCAATAGTGAGTTAGTGAGGCTAAAAGTCCTACTAATCTATCGTTTTTTGTTAACCATTAAATTTATTTGAATTTGACAGCTTTAAATAAAAATTTGTTATCTCCATATTTAAGAACTTATTAAATTAAAGTACACTATTCCCAAAACCGCAGGAGTTAAAATGCAAGAAAAACAAAAAGGTGTAAAATACCAAAAATATATCCAAATTCCGAGTTATGACCAAATTTGTATTTTTAAGGCTGTGGCAAATTTATGTAATTTATACAAGGCGGCCTGCATGTATTACCATTATGAACTTTTTTTGCGGGTCTCTATGAGGGTCTGTGGGATATTTCGGTGTAAAAAAGTCATTTATATGCTGAAACTCTGCAAGCGATGGAAATAAAAACTTTAAAGTAGCTCCTTAATTTAATAACTTAAGCCTATTGAAAACAGAAAATAAGAATATTGAAACTAGTCTGATGGCTGTTGCAAAAAGACATTGAAAGCAAGCATTCAAGCTATCACGATCAAAGCTATCTGATTACGTAGTGAATCAAGAGGTAAATATATAATATCTGGGTCACTTTCACCGTAAGGAAATAATTTATGCCAATGTCATTTTTTCTCGGCTTTTAATTTTGTTGTTATCATTTGATGGAATGCATAAGACGCATCTCCCTTTATATGAAGAGAAGCTTAATAATAAGTCAAGGGTGAATCATTTGTCCCTCAAGCAATTTAACTAAACTTTCATTGTGTTTGTTTGAAGGTTGTAGACAGGGCCGGAGCTAGAGCTGAATAGGCCCCGGGGCAAAACAAATTGTGGAGCTCCTTATTGAAATTACTTTTGATAATACCACAGTACTAATGTCGAGTAAGAATAACAGTATTTTGTTAAGGTAGATATTTATTGTATCTTATACCAACTTGTTGGAACAGCTATTACTATAATTTGGCAATTGAGGTACGCAAGTAGTTTTTTATGAACTTTAATTTGAAGAAAGTCCGTTCAGCTTTCGCAGTAGTGACAGGGACAGTAAGGAACATCAGAAGCGTGCACACATCTGGATAACTGGACGACAACGACGCATTCTGAATGATCAAGAAACGGGCTAACTCTTTAACATCTTTCATTGAACCTTCCAAAAATGTCGACTGACGAGTAAGCAACTGAGAGGAAAAAGAAGGGGACACATCGTCTGAGAAAGTTTTGGAAAACAGATCAGCTTCTTGCTCCAACTAGCTTTTCGATGAATTTGTGAGATATTTAGGTTGCAGGATTTTATAAGTATTCAGAACATTTTTCATACCAACAAACCTAGATTCGAGTTGCGATGATATTGTATCTATCATCGGGTAGAAAATGTTCACTCGGAGGCGTTGTTGAGAATCATTTAATCTTTCATCTTGAGACAATTCATCAAAGTGAGACTTTACCTTACGTGATCTCTTGTCTATAAAAGCTAAATATATTTCTCTTCCCAACCCCTGCCGGGGGGCCCCTCTGGGTCGGGGGCCCCGGGGCGCCACCCCGCTTGCCCCGCTGTAGATCCGGCCCTGGTTGTAGACAATGATGTATCTTGAGTAATAGATGGACTTCCATTACCTTTAGTTTTTCATATCACAACGTTTCAACTGGTAAGTATCTCCAGTCGTCTTCAGGTGAATAATGTACAGTATTCACCTGAAGACGACTGGAGACACTTACCAGTTCAAACGTTGTGATATGAAAAGCTAAAGGCAATGGAATTTCAAACACACATCTATTACTCTAAACTTTCATTGTTTATCTTTAAGAGGACAATGACGAAGTACCTTAGGCCAAAATTTGTCATGTTTATAGGCCTATTTTTTTAAATTAATTCAGGAAACCTACAGAAATAACTACATTTTGTCCTAACATGGAAATCATGCACCCTGTAATTTGTAAATGTAAATTTCATTTATTTTTGGAATTTTTAGATGATTAAAAACACTCGTATACCTACTTATGTTATTATTGTCTTTCTTGCGTAACACGATTTCCTGGCGGCGAAATCTTTAAATATGATTTCCAGGTGTGACATATGGCGTGAAAGTATATCTGGATATATTTTTGTTAATTATGAGGAAATGCATTTATTCGATTTAAATATGGACGAATGAAGAGAATTTTGAATGAAATACATCGTGATTATCTTAAAGCAAATATTTATTCATTCGGTTATTTATTCACTTTTTTCTACACGTAGAAAATTCGGCTTAAATTTACCCACAAATACCACTGCCATGGACAAAGATAAAAGAAACCGTATTTTCTTTGAAAAGAAAACGTTTGCATAGTTAAAAAAACAACTTTTAAAATTTATTGGTCTTTTATAAGATATTTGTCTCCAGAAAGGAAGCACAAACACATCAAAGGAACAAGGAAAAAACAAGTAAGAATGACGAAAAAGTCAGCTAAAAGAAAAAACTCGACTTGTTTGATTTTAAAATTATTTTCTTTGGAATTTAGTTTATACCTGAACAAAAGACAGCGCGCGGGCCCTCATTACATTAATAGGGATTCTGATTGGGTACTGTCCTTCAACCTAACCTAACCTAAACTAACCTAACTACTAGTTAAGAGGAATATGCGAAAGAAAAAAAAAACTTTTTAAATTTGACCGTGGGGTCTGTAGTCTGTAGATACTGCCATAGCCGTCTTAACTTGTTCAAGCCGTGTAACAGAAACATCGACAACACTGCTTTGAAGATCCATGTGTCAAGTGACTTTTTTGAGGTTATTCATGGTTAAGTATATACTTTTCGCACGAAGTAGGTATAGTTGTCCTATTAATTTGTATTTTTATCCGATTTTCGATTGATATCTAATATCTAATATAGGGCTTAAAAAGAAGGATTCTTGCAGATTGCTGTCAGGGTGGGCTGGCGGCTCCGTACGACCCAGCTTCTCCGCCATCACCCTACCAATGTTGGCAAAATATTCATTAAATTCATTGGCCATCTCGGCCTCACTGTTGACTATTTGATCTGCAGAATTTATTACTTTTGTTATCTTTTTATTTTGTTTGTGCCCCCCGGTAGCCGTCTTAATTGTGTTCCAAATCCTTTTTGGGTCACCCCGGCAGTCATCAAATAGCTGTGTGTAATAGGTAGTTTTCGCTCGATTGATAAGTCTAGATAAGAGTTTTCTATAGTTTTTAAAATTGTTCAATGCTTCAGTGCTGTGAGGATTCAAAGTAGAAATCTTTTTTAACCTATCTCTATGCCTAATTGCGTTAATTATTCCCAATGTTATCCATGGCTTAATTTTTCTTTTTTTACATGTTACATAATAAGAATTTGTTGAGTCAAGTATGTGTTTCTGTAATATATCTATAAAGTTATTAACACCAATGTGAAGGTCAGCCTCTCTGACAACCGAATTCCAGTCTTCATCACTCAACAGCTGTGCTAACCTATCCTCATCCAATCTCTGAATATGTATTTTACTATCAGATGAGTTATATATTTTTGTAGTATTTAATTCGATGTTCAGTATGATTGGATAGTGATCTGTCAGCCCACTATCCAGAACTATAGAATGGGTATCGAGAAGCTGATCTTTTTTATATTTTAAAAAGTAGTGGTCCAAGCAAGTGCTACTGAGCTTGTCTACCCTTGTAGGAATATTAACGGCACTCGCATATCCATTGTTACACAGTACATTTAAATAGTCATTTGTAGTATGATTACCTTTATCCATTAAGTTTATATTCGTATCACCTGTAAAGATTTCAATATCACAGCCTTGCTTATTATTAGTTAACATTGTTTCAAGATTATGAACAAAATAAACGGCGTTCAGAGAAGGAGGGCGATATATACCTATGATGCCGATATTTATACTGTTTTTACATAATTCCACTCTTACAAATTTACATTCATTGTGTTCTAAAATCTGGTGTTGCAATACTAGGTCAGATTTAACGTACATAATACAGCCGTCACATTTGTTTATTTTACTTTAATTGTAATATATATCATAATTAGCTAAACAAAAATCATTTACATTACTAACGCAGTTTGTCTCAGACATAACTATCACATCAAACTCCCTGTCAAGTGATTCCAGATAAGCCAGAAAGTTATCAAAATTCTTACCAATACTCCTAATGTTAACATGGATAATACTCAAATCACGGTCTGGCTGTTTGAGATATCGTGAGGAGTCCAGAGTATCACAGAAGATAGCCTGATAGGCCATGTATTCGTCACACAGATCATTGTTATTAGCCATTATATAACACTGTAGTTTACAGCCTCTCTTGCTATTTTAGCCTTTTTTGCCAAGATAGGACAAACTTCACTTTCACTATCATGATCAGTGGGATAGCGGCCGTTGAACTGAGTATTAGCGTATTCACAGTTTAGACATTTTGGTTGATCAGATTTGCACTGGTACCTACTATGATTCTCAGCACAGAAAGTGCATTTTTGTTCCTTTGTACAAGTGGTTGTTTTATGACCAAATGCACCACATTTATAGCATCGCTTTAAGTTTAAATCCTCATAAATACTGCATGTGCCCCATCCCATGTCTAGCCTTGTATTTACTAGCCTCTTGAAAGTGCTTCCTGAAGTTTCTGCAAAAATGGTCCACTTTTTTGAGTGATTTGACTGTTTGGAGTATGTAATATTAATCTTATCATCTTCCCTTACTTCTTTGTTTAATATTTTTAAATCAGATATCAACTCTTCTCCGTTGGCATAATTCCTGCTCAAGCCAAGGATTTTTATTCTTGGTACTTGTTGCTCTTTAATCTCTAGTTCATATTTATTCTTTAAAACATGCTTGGCATGAGTGAAAAGTCTCTCAAGATTTTCACCGGTATCACTTTTAATCATAATATGACCACTTTTGGTCACTCTAAAAAATCTTATGGGTGCGTTCGCCTGAGTTGGGTTCATTTTTGATTTTATATCACTGCTTGTTGTGTTTGCATTTTGGACCTCTTTAGGTTTTATAAACAATGTTTTTTCATGCGAGACCTTTACCTCTCGTATCTTATTAAAGTGTGCTTCCTTCTTTGTAGTGTAGTTTTTTGTTACCTCAGCATAAGTATTACAGTTATAGTGTGATGGAAATTCTTTTTCTTCCAGTTTTTTTTTCAATGCTCTCCGTTCTTGCTAATGTTGACCTTGTCACGTCTTCAATGTCAACCATAGTTTTAGGTATATCTGGGATAGCTTGCGAAAGTTGCATACTATATATTGTCTTTATGTTGATTATATGAGTTTGGCAGTTCTTGCAAACCCAATTCACCTTGCAACCAAGTTCCTGTATCATCTCATATTCATCGGTTTCGAGATTAATACAGCTAATATGGAACCAATTATCGCAAAAACCTTCGCACTGGAGAGCTTTATCATTTCTTTTCACTATATTTTTACATCGCGGACATCGGCAGTTCTCCTTTTTATTTCCTCGATCTCCCATTCTTGCAGAATTAGTAAATACATCCGGCAACGTTGTTTATTGATGTTATTTATTTTGTTGATATTGAGAGCATGTCTTGGAATATAAAGAAAACCGCTAAAACCAGTCAATTTTCACTTAACAGTGTACACAAACAGTATATGCAACTACCACACTATACTTTTTAATTATTTTGCACCAATCCAAAATATATTTAAGAAAATATGTTCACGAAACAAACAAACGAACTAGCGCTGTTGCCACTTCCTACATGAATCCATAAATCGACTAGTATCGCTATAAAGTAGCTAGACATCAGTCATTCACTTTGGACATTTATTTCGTTATGGCTACATTTTCTTGCAACTTTTCAAACGAAAGGGTATTGATTCTTTGAATATAAATACTCTTCAATGTAGCTATTTTACTAAAGGGTCAAATGTTTTCCAAATTTATGTAGGTATAGTGTATCGATCAAACCGGATCCAGTTCTTTGCAAGAGTGAAATTGTTTTATTAAACATGCAAACGGTATCAAGACGTATAAAAAGAAAACATAAAAAACAAATGAAATTCTAAACGAGGTGTCTGAAAAGCTTGAAGGTGTGTTTTGAATAATCAGAGACGTCCCAGCAACTATCTGACTAAACTGATGAAATTTATATATACAATTAGTTAGGTAAGGGTTCATTATCACACATAAAATGAACTCATTTTATTGCCTAGGGGCAAGAGAAATTGCTGTAAATGATTTTTAAGATTCTTACTCTAACGCAATTCATAGAAAAAAAAAGCATTTTTCTAGAAATTATGCCGATATAAGTTGTTACGTAAATGCGTACATGGTAATATTACTGAAATTCTGCATCTTTTTGGTTTAATGAGTATTACTGTAGGGAGTGAAATAAGTTCGGGTGGGAAGGGGACATGTCTACTGATTAAAGTGCCTATACAGGGTGTTATTTAAGTATGTGGCCAAACTCCAAGAGGTGCTTCTTTAAGTGATTTTAAGAAGAAAAGTTCATGGGTCCGAAAATGCATAGTTTTTACGATACAGGGTGTCAAACTTTAAAAAAAAATCGGATGTTCGTAAATATCTCAATACCCTTTTATTCGATTTTGTTGAAATTTGGCAATTCTGTTTGTAATAACAAGAGGATAATTTAACCTCTATTAGATTAAAATTATTAAGTCCAGTGGCGTCCCCGAAGACAGTCCAACTAATATTTTTGACAAAAAACTTGCGCGCCACTGACTTTTTTAAAAATTATGTATTTTTTTCGTATTAAGCAACTATAAATACAACTATTTTATCTTTTGAGTTTTTTTCATATCTTGCTTTGTTTTCGAGAAAAAAAATAAAAACCACTTTATTGCATGTCCCCGGGACAATAAGAGTAAAAAATTTAAACTACTTACCAAACTATCAAGCAATTAAAATTACACGAAAGTCCTCTTTTGAATTTTTTCGCACAGATTAAAACTGTTTTCGATAAAAGAAATTAACATAAAACGTAATAATTTATTACTGCAATGTTTTAAAAGTAACAACTATAGCTCTTATTGTCCCGGGGACATGCAATAAAGTGGTTTTTACCACCCCTTGAAGTTTGGCCACATACTACACAAATAGATAACACCCTGTATCTTTGGTTTAGCTTAACCGAATTCGGTATACTAGATCTCGTTTAAGAATGTTAGCATTTGTTGCTTAAAACAAAATTATAGAGATGTCATTATTTATGTTTACAGCTTTTGCTAGAGGCTAGAGAGGGCCTCATTAGAGAAAGTCACCTTTTGTTTGATTTTGCACCGATATTTTAAATGCAACGATATAATTATTATATTTTAGTGAGATGGTAAATTAAATTTACAGTAAAAATAGTCAAAACCGCGGGTCGATATATTTTTTATGAATGTTGGTTGCATAAATCTATAAATCAATCTTTTGTAGATGCTTCATGCTATCATTTTCTGCCAAATCCTATCAAAAATTCAATCTACTAACCTTCCAATGTCGCTTTGAACTTCAACTTTATTAGAATTTTCCATCTTTCCTATACTAAATAGTAATGCCGTGACGTAAAATCACGTCTTTTAAAATTCGAAAAAAAGTAGCAAAATTGCCCGAATTTCCGAACGCTCTGTATATGTACCGAATGTACAAGGATCACACAACGTATTCCGTCCAATTTCAAATCTCATATCGCTAAAATAACTTAAGAATCTCGTGGTGAAAATGGGTCAATAAATCAAAAAATGAGAGTTCGCAAAATAATTTTAGTTGTCCAGAGGCTACTATGATAAAAAATAGTATTACCCACATAAAATTTAGACAAAAATTTACAAAGTTTGAAGGATTTATTTTCTTTTTAAATATGTGTTTTTTATTGAAAAAACTACAAATTAGAAAAAATAGTATAACGTACGTGTTATATAAAGCAGTTTTAAGCACTTGTCCCGTTATAAAACTCGCCGCAAGCGGCTTGTTTTTTAACATGGACGCGTGCTATAAATTGATGCTTTATAAAACGTGTACGTTAATATAGATATTATATTTACACGTGCATTTGCCAAGACAATTATTGTTTTTAAGTTTTGAGGTCAAGCGGGCCGTGAGAAACAAAAAGTATTTTTGAACGTTGTAATAAATATGGCACTCTTTCACTAATTTATTATTATAAATTGTTTCATTTATTTTTCTAGCCGTTTCGTTTTCGTATACGGAATTACTAATTTTATTTTAAACAAAAAATTTTTTAATACTTACTTTAATAACATTTAAAAGTAACAAAATGGTTAGAAATAAAAATGGCAACGCCGTGATAGCAATTGTTCAAAATGGCCACCATTGATTTCAATGATTTAAATAATTTAAATATTTTAGAATTCTTGCATTAAAAATATCGAATGCAATTATCTCGAAAATGGTTGCCCCTAGCGACTTTAATAAATTTTACATTTTTGGTGTGAAAGAAGTAAAGTAACTTATTTTTTTAATAGTCGGATCGATATAAGAAGCCTAAACAAAGTTATGCCAGCTAAAAGGACTGGGCCATGCCGTAGGCAGCGCCCTCTACTGGGTACACAAAAACTATGGATAATTTTGAATTCCTCACCTCAAAAAACCCCAAAAGTCTTAATTTTGTGCTGCTTAGTCGTTTCGTTAAGAAGTAATCGCAAAAAAACGAAAACAAAATTAAAACTTTGCCACCCTGTATCTTTGTTATTATCAATTTTGGGATAAGGCAAGTTTAAGTAAATCACATTATTTCGCCTTAAGGAGTCTGCTGTTGCTCTGTGTCCCATTACTTTTGGGACACCCTGTATATTTTTTATTTTTCCTGCCTCAAGTTGTTAAGGAACAAAAAACAAATCAATTTCGAAAATGACCAAATTTCTTTTGCCCACTTTCCCTAAGATGATATTTTTCCCAATGCTTTACGATATTAAATTTTTGATATATGGTACCTCGACACCCATAATGAAATAACCTGTACAGTACTTTATAATAGTACTAGCGGGTAGGTACCCACGACCTTTCTCGCGCAATTCAATTGTTGTAAGTTTGCTGTCGAAACAAAGCAGTATAGGTACCTACCATACGTACGACCTAATAGAACCTTTAAAAGGTACCCATATTATTTTTAAAAAGAACATTTTTTGATGCTTTTTTACTTTATTTCTAACTTTCAATAAAAATGCCATTTATCTCCTATTATCAAAAATATATATTTTTTTACCCCTTTTAATTCCTTTAGGAGGAGACGTTAAAAAAAATAAGAAATAATACGTAATAATAATATAAAATTACTTTTGTTTAAAATATTTATGATGAATTTCAAGAAATTCGGCCAAAAATATTTTTTCCAATAAATATAAACTTTTATACTTACCCCATTTTCACCCCCTTGGGGACCGATTTCCAATAAATAAGAAATAATATGATTTGTGTTTAGAGTAATTATGTTGAGTTTCAGGAAATTCGGACGAAAAATATTTTTCCAATATAAACTTTCATACCCCTTCTTCCACCCTCTAGGGGCAAAATGTTCGTAAATGCCTAAACATATGTTTATTTATAGGAAAGAAAGAAAAAACTAAAAGTCCTCCTCCACAAAATTTAATAGAATATAGAAATTCTTTAGGGGTCTCTACATGTTTCGAACGCAGAAACGTCCATCTTCAGAAGAAAAATGTATATAGTGCTGATGGTATCAGAGAAAATGCTATAAAACCTTAATGAAGGTTTCATGGCATTGAAAAATTGAAATGTAGAAGTGACGTATATAAAAAAAGTTGAGGAGAGTTAAAACATGCTGAGCATGTGAAGAAAGTTAGTAAAAGAAGTCTAAACAACCAAACTAAATGAGGAAGAAGAAAAAGGCCTTCCAAATAGAAGGTGTCGAGGATTTTTAAAATCATTTATATACAGTTTTTTTGTTAAATCATTGATATGTCTGTAAGACAGTAAAAAGATAAGAATCGTCTGTAGAAGACATAATGTCAAAATAGTTACAAAATGGTTTTTGGGGTACTGGGGGGTTAAAGCCCACCTCGAGAACTCGAGAGGTTAATTTAGATATTATGCTGAAATTAGTAATATAATCATACATTTTAGAAAACTAAATAAAAAATTTTATATTCACGTCCACGTGTAGCGGAGAGTGAATGAAAGATCATTTCTTTTAAGTAGATTCTGTTTGTATTCGCGGACTAGAACGGCCTGACCGGTACTTTTTAATTTGAAGAAGTGGTCCACACTTTAAGCAAATCTGATCTCATCTTCAAACTTTACACACTGAACAAAAAATTAATCGATTCCTTATAAAAATTCACATACTCTTAAATATGTTTATTTGTTATAAGCGGGAATTTGTCTAAAATCTTTTACTTAGGTATATCTTTTTCATTAGCGGTTACGTTGGAATCTTAGCCCGTTCATTTCTACCCCGTACGGACAAAATTTCCCAAAACATCAAAATACGTACTTGCTTATTAGTAAGCATAGTACCAATTTTTAGCAATATAGGGGTTGATTTTCAAAAAATCCCTTCTTAGTGGTTGTCTACGTTATAAATAGAATAGACCCTCAAAATAACATGATTCTAACATTAGGGGTTTAGACTGGGCGTTGATAAATCAGTCAGTAAGTCGCTTTAAAATTTAATATTATAATACTATAGGTACACAAATAAAATCCAGAACAGGCGCCTCTGTTCAAAGAAAGAATTATTTAGCATTACGCATTACAGTCTTTCAGCAAATACGCCGAAATGAAATTGTAGGTAAAGCTCTTACCCCAAATTGATGCTGTTAACCTTTCCGCCATTTCCCGGTTTTTTCCTAGAAAATGTTTGCATTAACCTTATAATGTTCAAAAGGGGTTCTGTTGGAGAACTGAGGAATATGTACTTCACAATTTATATCATAACCGAATAAGAATATAACCGTTTTGTTAACTACGGGATGTTTTTTATGCTTATCTCTATCACCGTCCCCTCTAGAATAAAAGTTATTTACGGCTACTTTAGTAAGTAATGGGCTTTTTCACTATACTATAACAGTATCTATTATATGCAGTACTGACATGCAGAATTAGAACTTATGAAAAATATAATATCCCAATAATCAAAATCTTTCTATAGAGTGTCACAAACCTTTCCTAAAAACAATTTTAAAAAAGCCGCGAAAGTACACTGAGGAAAATGATCTAATACAACAGGTTTGCTAAGTCATAGTTTGTATTGATAGCTTATATTTTAATAACCCATATTAAATAAATTGCTAGTGTATCAAAGCCGCTTTAGTGCTATGTCAATTCCAGATTTGCTAGAATAGTGTTTTTATTGGTAGTAATCAGTTCCATTAGGAGCACAGTCTTGTTGAATAATGAACTAATTTTAACACAGCAATTTTGTTAAGAAATAAATCGTATCTTCTCAATGCGACACAATTTGTTCCCAGTAAAGCACTTTCTCTACAATTAAGAAAGCAGAACAGTGCCCCAAAAACCAAATGTATCCGTTAGAGCCTATAATCTAAAAGATGTCGGTGGGGGTTCGTAGCGATCGGCAATCGCCGCGAAGCAATTAATTTATTTTTACTTTGTATTTAAGTTTTTTTAAACCTTGCATGTCAGATAAAGCAATTGAACATTCTTATTTCGCACAACCCATCATTAGTATTAAACTTTATAATCTATGGACGAATTTTATCACCTCAGAAAACCATGTTGCATAATAGACAATCATATGCAATGTTCAACGACAAGAACAATATCACACTAGAACCTATTTAAATTGTTGAAAACTACAGTTCTGATTTTTAGTGGTAAGTATATGCTTTATTAACTATAGCAAGGAAATATTATTATGATTAATGTCAAGTTTCATTATAGCTGCCAGTCGGAACTAGTAGAGTATATAAAACCATATTACACCCCCAATAGAACTTGATAATTATTACTGTGAGTATTCAGAGCAATAATGTCTATAAACCATCCTATGGTAGCAATAACTCCTATTTCATATTGGATAAATTACCGTGATATTATCACTACACAACGGTCTATCAATTTTCGTTGTCTTACAGCGCGTTGCTGTCACATATAGTATTAAACAGTTGTATAAAAAGTATGTGGATTTTTATAAGAAATTGATGGATTTTTTTTCAGTGTATAACAGATTTAAGTACGTCATTCCATTCACCGTGCAATTCTTTTATTTCCCAGTCGTGAGACCAATTATAGTTACTTTGTTTCGATATGTTAAATAGAAAAGAACACGAGACATACTCGAGATGTCATTCAGGTAGATGCCGGAGGGTCGACCTTCAGCCTGAATCCCTACGACTAGTCGATTTGCTTGTGACGTGGATAACCGATTTCACGAGTTCTTATTATGGACCATATTTTGTATTTAAAAATTTTTAAAACTAAAACCGCGGAATATTTTAGTTTTTCTTCTTCTATGCAGGATAAATTTATAGTGACCGTGTTTTTAAAAGCGTTCGCACACGACAAATCCCAAATCGCTGACAGAAAATCCGGATTTCGCAGAAGCCAAATAGTAAGGCAAACGCAAAGCAAAAAATTTTCAACCAATTCGCTACCAGTTAATAACCTCTCATGCGCAGAGGAAAATTGGAAATCGGTTGACAATTATTGCTTGTATGAACGAAGCCATTATTTGAAATTAAACTTATCTACTACCACTACCAAGGGGTTCAGGGTAACGTGATGGCAGACGAACTTGCCAGACGTGGAGCTGAGACCCCATTCCTTGGACCAGAGCCGGCTATAGGAATAACTAAACGAGTGGGCTGAACGCCGCTCTAAGGAGCAATGACGGACGATCCAAGGGTGCAGACAAGCTAAGGACCAGGGGCGGTTCTAGACTCAAAATATTGGGGGGGGCAACACATTGGCGCAGCCACAATTTTTGGTAGCCTTCGCAAGCAAATAACGCCGCAGCCCAAAATTTTTAGGATCACGCCCAAATTGTATCAAATTATGTAAATAATAAAGCACCCGGAATTTTTTTTTATCATTGGCATGAAATCATAAGTAGTTAGCAATTCGATCAGCGATAAATTTATTTATTGAGTATTATTAGGTTTCACGAAAAAATATTTGTATTATTTCAGTTTTCCTCAGCCGCATTGTAGGATTGGATATGATTACCTACAATGATCTGCTAATTACCTAACATGTTTCGCGAAGATTTTTGCTTCAATGCGAGGGTGCCTGAAACCTGGATGGAAACGGGGATGATTAATGCGTGCGCAGCGTGTATAGCAAAGCGAGGTTGTCATTGTTGCCAAATTGATTGTATTTCTCTCGAGATATTTTAAAGTTTCTTTCAGAAATGTTGGGGGGTCCTGGGCCCCCCCAGCCCCCCCCCCCGTAGAACCGTCCCAGCTAAGAACTTTATAGCTTGGCCGAGCAAAGCTAAGCTAGAATGGATTTTAAATAAAAGACGATGTGTCCTAAATCCCTCCCCAGGATAGTGCAAGCTAAGAAAGCACCTAGCATTGATTGGTGTCGAAGACGACCCAATCTGTGCCGGATGCCTGGAGGAGGAAGAGCTGCATTTCTTGGGTACCTGCGAGGCCCTGGGAAGACTCAGGCACCAGGTCCTGGGATCGGCGGCTCTCCAAAAGAAAGGTATCACGGCCCTAGCCTGGAGCGACATACTTAACTTCATAAAGAGGTCGGGACGCTTTGGCGGGGGCCAAGGTGGTTAGTGTGATTGGGGGAAGACTCTGGGGTAGGCAAAAAGGATCGCGGTTGGTCTACTTGCCAGGTTTTCGGAACCTCCCTTCAATTACTACTATTAATACTACTACTACTATCTACCAAAATACTGTTTTTTGAAATACATAAAAAAAACTAGTCGGCATATTTACAATTTTAAAAATAATTAATACGAAACGAAATACAATCAGGAGTTCGTCCTAAACTCCCTGACTACAAAGGGCATTGTCCTACCGTATCCTCTCCCGAAATTTAAATTAAATAAAACTGTCTAAATATAGAAACTTTTAATGAAAAGTACCAAACTGACAAGGGAAAATATAAAATATGTTTTTGTTTCGCCGATTTAGCTTTTTATAAGCCGGGCTTTATTTATTTCGGGAAAACTTTCGTATTTTTGGGAAAACAAGACGTTCGTTCTGGAGTGAAATTAAAATTAAAGACAGTTGGAGTTAGGGGGATGTTAAAGAAAAAAAAATATTCTGTACGGAATTTGATCAACCTTGTTTTAAAATAGTTATTTGTTTTACTAGGCAGCAAAGTACCGTAAAATAGGGTAAATAGCAACACTTTTAAGCATTAATGCATCTATTCCGCAATTAGTATTATGCGTAAAATAAATATTTAATATGGTATCCTCTGTAAGGATTCCTATATGTATTTTTTTTTCTTTAAAAATAACTGTAAAAATAATATATAGGTATATGGTGTGTTGCGATTCCCCTTACAACCGGTGTGAATAACAACACCCGTTTAATTTCACATCAGACGGCTTTCACATTGTCTACGAGATGAAAAGCAACACATTTTATGTTTTTAAAAAACGTTTTAGGCTACAACTTAACTGTTGCTCTAAACGTTTCCGAGAAAAACAATCGCAAATGTGAAATGTCGAAACTGACGACAACATACATACATATTTTAAATGTAGCAGCTTATATAGACGGAAATTTTCAAGAGGCGATCAGGGGTCGAAATTGGACATGTGCAGGATGTATGTATAACATATCGCAGAATTTCTGCGATATGTTAACTAACAGCTTTTTACTAATTTCTGACCAATCATATTTAAAAATTCATAGAATCGTTACGATTAAGTTGCGATGTTGCCAAATGTAAAAATTATTAGTAGGATGGTACTAAGGACCTGTGTTATCGCGCCTTACCTTAAATTTAAATGTTAAGTAGGTTTATCAGATAAAGTTTTTTCAGGAACAAAAACTTAATAAAAAATATCCCTTTTGAATATTATAACCTCAAAGCCCTTTTTTCTCAGAAATTTCATTTTTGTCCTTTACGTATTAGGGAAAGGTCCCAGAAACTTACTTAAAAAGTTTTAAGTTTCTGAAAAGTAAACAGATTGGTAAAAAAATAAAACATTCTTTTCCTAAAAATCGTTGCGTTTGGTACAGCAGTTGCGATTCACCCCATTCTACGGTAGTAGATTGACTGCCGCGGCTGATAGATCAGGACATTGCGTTCTCTAACCGCAATGGTCAGGAATTCAGCTAAGAATAAGGAAGATGGCAAAAAATATGGAGTTAAATTTGTTGCCGGAGAAGTCTCTGATGAAATATAAAGGAAATTATAAACGATTTATGGAAAATTGCATGGAGAAAAATGCGGAAACTTTTTCGGAGTACGTATTACTTGCTTATTTTGCTGAATTATCTAAAACAATGAAGAGGTCCACACTTTCGTCTGTATATTCCATGTTGAAGGCAACGATGAATGTTAAAAATGGCGTAGATATAGGAAGATATTTGAAGTTGCGGGTATATTTAAAACAGGCATCCGAAGGCTACCAGGTAATTCTTTACCTGGTAGTCCCGAGTTTTCGAAAAACAATATATTACAAAATTTATACTGGGTGCTCCAGATGATAAATATTTATTAGCAAAAGTAAGTTTTAAATAAGATATTTATACGATAAAGTGAAAATACTTATAATCCATTATTTTAGGTTGTATTGATTTTTGGAATTGCGGGTGCATGTCGCTGCGACGAACTACTGAATTTAAAGTTGGAAAATATTGAAGATATGAACAATAAACTATTGGTATCCCTATTACACACGAAGACGAAGAATTCGAGGTCTTTCGTAATAATGGAATATTTAGATGTTGTAAGAAAATATATAGCTATTCGCTCTGCTGAATTAAAAAAAAAACAAGATTTTTTTTTAAATACGTAAGCAATTTGTTGGTATCCATAAATTTTGTAAAATACCTCAAAAAATAGCTGTCTATTTAAAGTTGCCGAATGATAAAGAATATACGGGACACTGCCTCCGCAGAAGGTCTGCCATTTTACTTGTAAATTCAGGAGGTGACATAACAATGTTGAAAATACATGGCGGGTGAAAGTCCTCAACTATAGCAGAAGGGTACATTGAGGATTCAATGGCAAGTAAAACCAGTATTTGCGAAAAAATTTTGACAAATGTAGGAACTACTTATGAGGCGAATTAAATTGATATGTAATAATTGAATGTAAAGAGAACGATATCTGAGGAAAGAAGAGAGGCCTATTTATTCAAAATTGTAGAAATTTTAGTTTCAATGTTAATAACAAATAAATATGTTTTTTTAATTTTCTTGTTAAAAGTATTATGTAATTGTTAATAAATGTTTTTTTTTTGGAAAATATGAACATTTCATCATTTATAATGACTTTTTGTCACATCAGCGATCGTATTATACGAGGAGTTCCGAGTGTTCAAAGAATACTTTGAAATTTGTTAACATATATTTTTACAGTTATATTGGTGTTGAACCCACGGAGTTCTAAGTTTTACAGAATGTGGTCGTAAAAACGCTATAAAAAGTCAGAAATTTTACGCCTAATAACTGTAAGAAACATCAGAAACAAAATAAGTTTAATAGAAAGCCGTAAAAAAGTTGAGGAACATTAAACTAGTATTTAGAATGTATTACAAAATATTACAAAGTATCCCTGAATTTATTTTTACGTTTAGTAGGAGAAAGCGGGGCAAAACAGGGTACCGAGGCAGAAACGGATACCCCCTGCCACCACTATAATGAATGACGGACCATTGTTACTGCGTAATGGGAGCACGTGTTAAATGTGTCAGTTGCAGCCGAACCTTTCCTCTTTTTACCCGATCCCTCATAATTCCGTAATTTTCTTCCATTTCATTGCGCCATAGCCAGATTTACATATTTGTCCTGAATCCTCAAAAAATATGCTACTTTGGCAATTCCAATGGCTCCAGCAACTGCTTTAGTAAAAGAGTAATTCGGCGGTGCAACCGCCCATACAGCCGCCGAAACTATTAACTACCACTTACGCCATTTTTTCGACGACAAATTGATCAGTTTTCGATCAGACATTGAATTCCCACCTAGATCACCTTGTTTAACGGTTATGGATTACTTGGTTTTTCCTCATTTAAAGAACACTATTTTTAAAACACCAGTTGCAAATTTAGAACAATTACAAGACAGGATTATCCAAGAATGTGGTAACATTTCTCCAGAGATGCTGGTCAACACTTTCGAAAATATGAAGAGACGTGTGAATTTATGCTTGGAGCATGGCGGTGGCCAATTTCAGCAATTTATGTAACTATTTTTCTTTTTCTTTCTGTATATTCTTACTTTGTTAATTTTGTAAACAACAAAAATAAATTTGTGTTGTCTACTTATTTTATTATTCATTAGTTTGGCATAATATAATGTCATAATATGAAATTGACAAAATTTTAACCTAGATTTGGTTAGATATATTGTCTCTATATCATTGTGATATAAACCAAGCCCTACGTTTTTTAATCCAAGCTCTCTTTGATGCAAATAATTTTTGCTCGTACGGTATTTATGTCTGCGAGTCTGACGCTAGACGTCAAGCGTTGAACAATGTTGTCATTCAGGGAGAACCAAAGGAGTTCTCTCTTACCCCCATAACCTACTGATTTTCAATAACATTTCAAACAATAGCGGATTCAGACTCAGGCATATTATGAATGAAACATTGAGTTTAGAGCTTAGATTCGGGTCTTGATTCTAACCGGTAATTGATCTTATTTTACTCAATTTTCAATCTATACCTACACGACAAGTTTGTTAAATCCGTAGTTCCACCGTTAGATGTGTTTCCTTACGAAGAAGTCGGTGGTGTCGATTTCCATTCCAGAAATAACGTAGGTATACGTAACCTTACTTTTGTTGTTTGCTAATTTGCAGCGCATGGGAGACAAATTGATGTGCCTCATGCATGTAAAATGAGTGTTTCATTTACTCGGGAAAGCACAAATGTGAATTTAAAGGTTTGTTTTAATATTAGTTTGAAGATACAATGACACATGATTATCAACGACAGATTAATCGACACAAGTGGGCAGCAGATGATATGAAAAAGCAATTGAGCAAATTTTATCTAGAGCAGTATTCCTCAATCTACACTAGGAGGATAGGACAAAGAAGACAGATAAGTTTGTATGCAAAGTTTGTGAACTTAAGTAAATTAATAGTTTTGAAGAAGTAGTCCATACTCAAAGTGGAGTTGAATGATATAGAAAAAAGAAAAGCACAAAGTCTTTCTCCACAACGCGGCGAACCTAGAATGATTTATGCTAGAATTAAATCGACATGTTTCGAGTGTAGAAAAACTCATCATCTTTAATGATTTTTACAAAGTTTTTTTTAAAAAACTGCCTAATTTTTCTTTTTTCTCTTCATTTCCCACCCACAGTGACTTTGCGCTGGTCCTTGACTTTTCATTATGCTGAAATCTTTTCTGCCTTTTGACTATAAAAAGTTTTTTCACTCCTCGTGTTTACCATTGAAAGCTCCATTAAGGCTTATATAGTCTCACTTGTTATTTTCTCTACTGCTAATAAGATAAGCTTTGTACCATTTACTTCGTTTTCCTGATGATGAGTGTTTCTACACTCGAAACATGTCGATTGAATTCTAGTATGAATCATTCTTGGTTCGCCTAGTTTTTTTTTGAATAAAAAATTGTGGAGAAAGACTTTGTGCTTTTCTTTTTTCTATAAATTAATAGTATTCCCGATCTTGCCGCTGCCGCTGCCCTTGGGACAAGACCGTATTTCTTCAAAAAATTATTTTTTTCGGCTTTGTTTTGCAGAGTTTTATTACAATTTGCTTGTAATAATTTCACTATTTTGTGCGTTATACTTATGTTTATTGCTAATAGCTTTCATTATAACATATTTAAAACAAATAACCATTTTATAGCTATTATCCGTTACTGGGTCAATTGATATTCACAGGTCTAATAACAAGAATTATTAATTGTGACTACTCTGCCAGTTGGTGATGATTCAGAGTTGAAAGTGGCACTCCTACCTTTTAGGGTGGACACGTGACGATGCAAGAGCAGGATATTAACACGAATTAGGGGTTTCAATGGGGTGCGGCACACGAGTGACTTTTCACCCCTTTTAGTAGATCTTATCTTTGTGTATAAAATGACGAATTTGAGATTTTGGTGTGAAAAGAATCAGTCTAAGTATATTAAACGGAAAAATATGTTTACAACGTTTGATAATGAACTAAGTCGCACTGGGAGAAAACTCTATTAGCCGTAGCAAGAAATCCATCAGTAGTAGCAAAAAATCTGCATTAAACTGGCGCCGAAAAAACAACTCTGTTGTAGCTACTAGGTTAATTTTTTTTAAATGACTCAATATGGTCGTTATTTAAATATTATTTTATTGCTGCTAAAAGACAACTCTATTCCCCCAAAAAAATATACGATGCAGTGGTAAAAAATATCTTCTATCTATAAAAAAATATAATTATGTGATTAATTGACGTCATGCAGTTAAAAAAGTATTGATTTTTTATCCTAAAAATTGTCTACCAGCTATAAAAAAAATATTTTATCGTTGGTAGTCTACCACTAAAATACCTTTTTCTAAGCTCATTTTTGTAGGATTGGCACTCAGTGAGGTATTCGCCATTTTATTTAATTTTTTATTATATTTCTTTACTTTTCTTTAGCCAAATTAAATCTCTGTAGTGACAGTGACGTTTTGAGCCAGTTTTAAATAATGAAAGGAAAAATTAATAGAGCCAGTTGAAGGCCTTATTTTATATACAGGGTGATTCATTAAGGGTGGCGACCGGCCATATCTCGGAAACTACTAGGCATAGAAACTTGGAGAAAAAAGAATTATGATTAAAGCGGTCATGAGAAAATTCTGGAAATTACTTTTAAGTTCCTCATTTCGCCGCAAGGGGGCACAATTAATTTTTTTTTTAAATTCTAAATTTCTCCGAAATTTCCCATATAAAGGTATAACTCTGATTACATCATCGAAAAGCTTAGACATTTCTGCATCATTTTTGTTAAAGGCTCATTGGCGTACCGGCCTTAATAAGAGTGGGGGAAGCTATTGAATGTGCAAACATTAAAATCGCTGTAACTTGTAAACGACTTATCCGATTTTACTAAATTTAAGCTTGTTTGGAAGGGAAAGGTAAGTATCTTCAATCGCCGTATCCAATAGTACTCGATAGTGTTTAATAAAATTGCCAGAGGGCGCAATTTGTAATAATAACAGTTTTTTCGATTTTATCCCGGAAATTCAAATCATACGGTATAACTATGACATTATAATCGAAAAGTAGATGAAATTTGCAAGAAAAGATGTGAAGACCGCAGTTCGATATCTTTGTTCGTTTCAGAGTTATTGCCAAAACAATAATTTTTAATACAAATTGCGCCCTCTAGCAATTTTATTAGAAATTATCTTGTACCATTGGATACGACAATTGAAGGTACTTACCATTCTCTTCCAAACAAGCTTAAATTTAGTAAAATCGGTTAAGTCGTTTAGAAGTTACAGCGATTTTAATGTTTACAGTTTCACTTGATAATAGTGGGAGAAGCTATTGAAAGTGTAAACATTAAAATCGCTGTAACTTCTAAACGACTTATCCGATTTTACTAAATTTAAGCTTGTTTGGAAGAACCTTCAATTATTGTCGTATCTAGTGGTACAATATAGTTTCTAATAAAATTGCTAGAGGGCGCAATTTGTATTAAAAATTATTGTTTTTGCAATAACTCTGAAACGAACAAAGATATCGAACTGCGTTCTTCACATCTTTTCTTGCAAATTTCATCTACTTTTCGATTATGATGTCATAGTTATACCGTATGATTTGAATTTCCGGGATAAAATCGAAAAAACCGTTATTATTACAAATTGCGCCCTCTAGCAATTTTATTAAACACTATCGTGTACTGTCGGATACGGCGATTGAAGATACTTACTTTTCCCTTCCAAACAAGCTCAAATTTAGTAAAATCGGATAAGTCGTTTAGAAGTTACAACGATTTTAATGTTTACACATTCAATAGCGTCCCCCACTCTTATCAAGGTCGGTACGCCAATGAGTCTTAAACCAAAATGATGCAGAATTGTCTAAGCTTTTCGATGATGTAATGAGAGTTATACCTTAATATGGGAAATTTCGCGGCGAAATGAGGAACTTAAAAGTAATTTCCAGAATTTTCTCATGCCCGCTTTAATCATCATTTTTTTTTCTCCAAGTTTCTATGCCTAGTAGTTTCCGAGATATGGCCGGTCGCCACCCTTAATGAATCACCATGTATATTACTTTTTAATTTATAGGTATTTGGAACCAGACTATCACCAGTGCTGTTTATTTTGAGTCCCTCTCCCTCTGTTCCGTTGTAGTAAGGGATAGGCTATATAGCGCTCGCTGAAAGTTACCTAAACGATTTCTCCATATTTTTAAAAAGGAACTATTTAGTTTCTGAAAAGTATATTTTAGCTATAAAAAGAGGGTTTAGTTTTAGTGATACTAAGATAACGTCATAGGAATTAAAAAATTATCTAGGTAATAAAAATATTTTTTTCTATAGCTGATGTTAAAATGTTGTTATAGCAACTCTTTTGAGTAGATAAAGTATCACTTTCACCGCAAGGGTAGATAAAGTAACACTTTAACAGCAAGGGTAGATAAAATGTTTTAACTTTTTTTATTTAATTACATTTACAAATTCAAACACATTAATTCGAAGGATTAACAACAAGTGTAATTTTACAATTAACATTATTAGAAACATCTATCTTTCTTCTTCTTGTGTTAATTATTTTCCGTACGTTTCGTATTCACTTCGTACACAAAACGCAAAAATACTGCAATCCACAAAAACCAGAATGTAAAATTTGTTTGACATTTGTTGACAGAATAATTCATATCCCTAGTAACGGAGCAACACAGTTGCGATTTTTGTGCCAAAAATGATAATTTTCTTTGAAATTTTATTTTTTACCTGAATTTGAAGTATTGCTATAGAAAAAATGTTATATTGCACACGACAATAAAATCGCATTATCTTCTCGAGCGTAATTAGCGTCTCGACTGACGTCTCGACGCTCAAGGATAAAGTACAGTTTTATCGTCTTGTACAATAAATAACTATTATTCGATACAATGGTGAAACGGTATTTCGTTACCGGAAAAAAATATCGAATGGGCGCAAAAATATGTTGTCAAAAAAACGACCTCGTGCGTGTCTAAACGTCCATAGCTTATAAAGTCCGATACTAATGATGGGTTGTGTGAAATAGGAATCTTCTATTTATTATCTTTATTTTTATTACCGATCGCTACGAACCCCCACCAACGTCTTGTGGATTATAGCTTCCAACGGATACAATTCGTTTTTGGGGACGCTGTTCTGCATTCTTAATTGTGGAGGAAGCGCTTTACTGGGAACAAAACGCGTCGCATTAAGAGAATACAATTTATTTCCTAACAAAATTGCTGTATTAAGAGTTGCTCATTATTCAACAAGATTGTGCTGCTAATGGAACTGATTACTACCAATAAAAATACTGTTCTAGCAAATCTGGAATTGATATAACACTAAAGCGGGTTGGATACACTACCAATTTATTTAATATGGGTTAATGAAAAATAAGGTATCAATACAAACTATCTCTTAGCAAACCGATTTTTCTCAGTGTACCTGCTTAGTTTCACAAACTCGCACTTTTACTTAATTTGTGATTCAATATAAAATAATTTTACTACTTAAAAAATTTTCAGTCAGGTTTCTTTCGAATTAGAGCCCTTAAAAGCCGACCCATTTCTTATATAAATTTTTCATATACTTATTAGTTATTACCCTTTTCCTTCAAAGCCCGAAATTAATTATTTTCAACCTTCTTTTGTACCCTTCGTAAAAATAAAAGGGTAAATTAAATCTTAACTTTGTGAATTAATAAAAGTGTTACTTCTAATTAAATATTCACGTTATGTTAAAATACCCGCTCAACAATTAAAATGTACAATAATTATTCCGAGTATCCCGACAACAAAATAGTATTGTATTCGACACCCTCGCGATAACCCTAAACTATTAAAACACTGTTGCCGGTTCTTATCACCCACAGTCAGCTTTACATTTCTCATGGTTGACAAACTTTACTGTCTGTTTGCATAACAGTCCGCGCCATTAGCATTAGGGCATAAACGTGTTTAGAAGTCATCTTTGGCCTTTTTGTCAACATGACCTCTGTTCTGTTGAATATCTGATGCTCATGTTTTATTGTTATCCATGTTTATATAATTACCTAATTTGCATACAGAATTGTGATAAAAAAAACCGGTCAGCCTTTTATATAGAATACCTCCCACTTAATCAAGACTCGCTCGGACCCGTCAAATTATTTTTTTTGAAATACTTTCTTATTAGAAACATATACAGGGTGTTCCAATAAAAACTCCCAGGCCAATTATTTCGAAAACTAAAAGCGACATGGAAATTCTGTAAACGCCAGTTTTTAGCCTCTATGATTGGCTTCACAACTGTGTAAAAAATGTGTTTGAATAATACAAGATGTAGGTGTCGCCACGGAGCAAAAAATTTTGTCGATGACAGGAACTTTTAAATGTTGTCGTTCTTAGATAATTAATTTTTGATCAAATTATGTCCCATAAAACATTTTGATAAATCCAACATGAAAGGAGATATTTGGGGTTAAGTTTTTTTAAAAATAATTTTAACGATTATTTTAATTATAAATATTTTTAATATCCTTAAGCAGATTTTAATTTAATTTTGGTAATGATAATTTTAGTGATAAAACGCTCGTGTAGCGCTAAATTATTAAGTCCAGTGACGTCTTAGGGGGCGCTTTAACAATTAATATTGGCAAAAAATAAGACGCCACTGAGTTTTTGGTAATTTTTGTATTTTTTCGGATTAAGCAACTAAAAATATCTTTTTCTTGTCTGTTAAATTGTTTTCATATCTTGCTTCGTTTTCGCGAAATAAAAATAAAAACAATTTTATTGCTCTGGAAAACAAAAACCATTAAATAATTATTAATACTTGTTGTATCTTTTGCTATTAATTGAAATAAACTATTGAGAGTTTGCAGAACCGAATTATTATATCGATTTGCTATGTGTGTATATGAAAACGGCAATAATTTTGAACACCTCATTCGACCCCATTAAATAGTTGGTGGTATTGTTCTAATTTTCATTAATAATTTTGTATAATTTCTCATCAGTTCTTTCAGAAAATTTAAAACATCTTTTAATTTTATTTTATAATGCTTTAATGTTTTAATGCTTTTAAACAACAAAAAATACTCGTTTTTTCACGTACCTACTCAGTATGTTTTAACTTTTCACGTTTTCTTCATATAATATCACTTCTACACATAAATTTTTTAATTCCGTAAAAGCTCCATTAAGGTTCTACACTATTTTCTTATCTGCTAAAACCATCAGCATTAAATACATTTTCTGTCTCCTGATGATGAACGTTTCTACATTCGAAACATGTGGAGACCCATAAAGAATTTTTTATTCTATTCAATTTTGTGAAGAAGGACTTTTAGTTTTTTCTTTCTTTCCCATAGTTTCAACTCCAGTTTAAGCATGGACTATTTCTTCAAATTAAAAAAATATATGATTCAATTTTAAATTTTATAAATGAGTTTTACTGATTTTCTAAAACAAACTTGTATTTTACTTGTTCACATGCATCAATCTTTATGTAGATGAAGCCTGAGAAAAATCATCACCTTGACCACCGGTAAGTCAAACTGACTGAATTAATTTACGACGTACCGTAAATATGGAGAATATGACGTCAGGAGGGGGTTGGGGCAGATCTCCTGGAACCCCCTAAATACACCACTGATATTTATGACATTCTCCTTGCAATTTATTTTATCACATTTCAAACGACGCAATTTTAGTGCTCTTACAAGGAAAGACTGGCAGTAATTTTAAAAATTATTCCTGTGAAAATGTAATTTTAAAAATGGCTCCCGGATGCATTTTCCGCATTACTGGACCTTACGTAACCGAGTAATAAGTGTAGCGAACAAGTCGCCAGACTGGATAGCCGATTTCCCGTGGGTTCACAATGGATTGGAAAATAGCAGGATAAACAGGAAATGCCGCTGAAATTTACAAGATTATATTATTTTTAACAAGGCGTTTTGTCGTGATTTAAAAGGTTCTGCGAAGTTTAAATTTTTTTTTTAATTTTTGTTGATACTCTTATGCTGATTTGCAGTGTTTGCTTAAACGTTTTTATCGAGGGTGTGCTAACTCCTTTAAATTAGTGTACACACTGCTGTTAAATTAAATTAACTCGTTTTAAATCTTGCTTAAATCATTTTAAATCGCTTTAAATCACTTTAAATCGCTTTAAGTCACATTAAATAATGTTAAATCAATTTTAATAATCTTGAATCATCTAAAATGTATTAAATCATTATCACAATAATTTGGCATTACAGACGCTGATGGACGGTGCGTGGTTCGTCTGGTCTATACACAAAAAAGAGTAGTAGATATGCAATGTATGTTTGACAATCAAGAGTGCGAGTGCCCTTTTTACATGTAAATATCCGTAAGAAAATTTAAGGTTCAATCTGCATTTTTATTTCAACGTCTTGTGGATTATAGGTTCTAACGGATACAATTAGTTTTTGGGGATGCTGTTCTTCTTTGTTAATTGTAGAGAAAGCGCTTTACTTGGAACAAAATGCGTCGCATTGAGAAGATACAATTTATTTCTTGACAAAATTGCTGTATTAAAAGTAGTTCATTATTCAACAAGACTGTGCTGCTAATGAACCTGATTACTATCAATAAAAACACTGTTACAGCAAATCTGGAATTCATGTAACACTAAAGTGGGTTTGTTTGTGTGCCTTACCTAGAGATGGTATTTTAAAACTATGGGAAATAAATTTTTAACTTATTGTTTTTTTAGTTCTTTGAGAAGTTGTCAAAGTCAACGTCACTAAAGCCTATTATATTATTATACAATTCTGCTGGGCCTAATGAGCTCCGGATGTATAAAATTTCATAAAGTTATAATATTTTATATTTTTAAAAAGTCCCATATTTTATAGTATGATGGCGCCATTGCCAATATGTAAACTTTACACTTTGATATAGTTTGAACTAAAATATGCATAAGCTATACTTGGTATGTCATTGTAACTTCCGCCTTTTCTTATCCTATAACTTTCTTAGAAGCCATTGGAAAGAAGAAAGTTATAATAAAAGCCTCGGAAAATGTGTCATAAAACTTTTTACTTTGGCCCTTTTCAATATTCGAGTTTGTTTTTAAATCAGCATATTTTTAGAGGAACGTTGACACAAGGATATACACAGTGTCGACTATAAATAATGTTTCCATTTTGTTGCGGCTTATTTACTACTTGCTATTTTATTAAGAAGGGTTTAAAAGCGCTGCAGTGTCATTAGTGGAGTTGCTTCGGGTTGTGGCACTCTGATGAGTTCCTAACAAGGACGAAACAACTGTCAATGTCTACTCGGCCATAGGGGGTCCATTGTTTTTGTCATCACTGCGTAATTGAATGCAAAATGCAGGTCTTTTTATACTTTAAAGTCCGCTAGCCAAGAATATTTTTCGTTGATATAAATTATATGGACGCCATTTATACCGTGCGAGCAAAAATTATTTGCATCAAAGAGGGCCTTGCATCTAAGGACGTGATGCTTAGCCGTAGAGCTTAATACCTGTTGGGTGTCAGTAACTACCTGAATTAACAATCAATCAGTTATTCCGTCATCTTTGACAGTCGTTACACGTAATTTGATTCATCGCTAATTTTTCCAATTTCTTGAACAATTCACACAATGGGCTTTACGGAACAGCACAAAACATTAATGGTTGAAGCGTATTTTCGAAACGGGGTTAGATTAAATGGTGAGTGGCAATACAATCCGGGTTTGTGCATGGAGGATTTTCACGAACATTTTCCTAACGTTGCTTTTATTGCTGGAGATTTTTATCAGTGCCTGAAAAGAACAGGAAACAGGTTCTATACAACACAAAAAAGGAGTAGGAAGACCATCTGTAAGAATAGAAGAACTTGTTGCAAACGTTCGTGAAATAATGCAAAATACGCCAACAAATTGTTTAAGACGCCTGTCCTAAGAAGTGGGAAGATCTTATGGAACATGCAGGCAGGACTATTCTTAAGAAGCAGCTAAATTTATTTCCTTATAAAGTGCAAGAAGTATTATAATTTTGTAAACAACAAAAATAAATTTGTATTTGTCTACTTATTTTATTACTCATTAGTTTGGCATGTTATAATATGAATTTGACAAAATGTTAACCTAGATTTGGTTAGATATATTGTCCCCATATCATTGTGATCTAAACGAAGCCCTACGTTTTTTAATGTAAGCCCTCTTTGATGCAAATAATTTTTGCTAGCACGGTACTTAATATTTTTGTGTGTTTCTTTAAATTTTCTACTCGTAAAATTATTTGTTTTCGAATGACAGCAAAGTATGTTTAAGGGAAATCACTGTGGAAGCGCGGTATGGGCGTTTTTACTACATTTTACCACGTGCAACGCCGAATTTTAGGAATTATTCTTATTCATTCGTTTTCTAACGGTACAGTGTTGGTGAGCTGTGACATATAGTGGTTTTGGACTCATTTCTAGTATTTTTTCGAAATTTAACTATTTCTTAGCAGTAGAGGGAGATGAAATGTTCAACGCCAGATTCCTCCACGCCTTCTGTGCATGCGCGAGCAGTGCGCAGATTCAAAAGCTGTTCATTAGTCGTTCAAAGCTGTTCATTCGTCGTTTAAAGCTGTTCAAAAGCTGTTTAAAGCTGTTCTTTAGTCGTTTAGTCGTGATTATTGTTTGCTGATCTAAAGCTCATGGATGGAAACCCTTAGTTTTAACGTCGTCCCTCTCCCCTGGCGCTGACATTGCTAGTTGCGGCTATGGTGCTACACAGAAAAAAAATTTGTACGTAAAATTAATAAACGGTGGTCGTCAATTTTTTGTACATTAATATTATGAATCCGATCATTAATACAATGATTTCTGTTCATAGACCTAAAACTTAGTTCATTGAAACAATGAACGAGCCAACATTAACCAATGGACTGAAAACATCAAAAATTAATAATTTTTGTTATTAATACAATGTAAAAATTCATTGAATTAATGTTTAACGATTATTAACCTATGTTCCTCATCTTTAAAACAATGTATTTTTCTTGATAAATTCATGAACAGCAAACATTAAAAATTAATAAACGGTGTTCATTGTTTCAATGAACACTAAACGTTGATTTTACGAACTCGACCATTAACTTTAAACTACGCGCGAATATTAATGTTGCCGTACATTGGATCAACTACCGCGAACATTAATATTATGAACGCTGTCATAGACTTTTTTGTATTCGCGCCAATTTTTGGTGAGATATCTTTAAACGCCCATATCTTTGGTTAGTTGGTCTTATAAAGTTGAAGGGTAGAAGCGCGTTTCTGCTACAGTGTGATTTGTGAAATTGTGAAGTTATAGTGATACAAGCTATTAAAAATACACCGAACTTTAGAAATGTAGTATTAGTAGTAGTAATTGATGGGGGATCCGAAATCTTGCAAGAAGTCCAACGGCGATCCTTTTTGCCTACCCCAGAGTCTTCCCCCAGTCGCTCCAACCACCTTGGCCTCCGTCAAAGCGTCCCGACCTCGTTATGAAGTTATGTATGTCGCTCCAGGCTAGAGCCGTGATTTCTTCCATTTGGAGAACCGCCGATCCCAGCACCTGATGCCTGAGTCTTCCCAGAGAAGAAATGTAAGTAATAAATCCTATAAACTGTAAAAGTAGTTTATTCTGTGCGAATAATGCCCATGAACATACCTAGTTATTTTAACACATTTGATATAATATAGACCAGGGCTGAAGCCTTTGAAAATGGTAAAAAGTGGAAAAAAATAATAGAATACGATTAAACCCATTGGAAAACGAGGAAAAATAACAAAAATGAAAGGAAAAATTATTTACGGGTGATCCGAGGTCGGGAAGTGGAAAGGGGGGAGTTTTTAAGGGTAGAAAACGATTTATCTCGATTTCCGGCAAAACTACAAGTCTTATTGAAAAACGTTAAATAGCGTTGTAGGTAATAAAAAGATCTACAACTTTTATATTTACACTTTTTTCACATAACCTCAAAATTTAGGTGAAAAATTCAAATAACCAAGTTTTTGGTTTTTTATGTTTATCTTTTACAAAAAAGTTTTTTTTCACGAAATTTGGTGAAAAATTACCTTTTTATGTCCCAAACATACTATAATTTTTTTGATTTAAAATATTTATTTTTTCACCTTATTTTGACTTAATATCGAAAAAGCACCCTAATTTTCAATCGAAAATTCTCACGTCAAAATATCTTTTTTAAAAAAGTCGGTGGGCTTTTTGTTTTTTGAAATCTCTACTTTCTGATGGTGTAAAAAAAAATACTCAAAAAATGCAAAGAAACGAAAAAAAAACTTGAATCTAAAATTTTTTTTAAAAATCATTATGTACCTACAATTTTGAGCTGTTTATTAAAATTTATACTTTAATTACTCGAAAAACGTAAGATTCCATGTTACATTGATAAACAAAAAATTGCAAGTCGAAATATATACTACTATAATTAACAACCAAATAAGTTAATAAAGTTAATATTTAATAAGACGTTCGTTTCTTTGCATTTTTTGAGAACATTTACCGTAGTAATGTATATTTTTTTACACCATCAGAAAGTAGAGATTTTAAGGAACAGAAAGTCCACCGACTTTTTTTATAAAAGCAGATATTTTGACGTGAGAATTTTCGATTGAACATTAGGGTGCTTTTTCGATATTAAGTCAAAATAAGGTAAAAAAATAAATATTTTAAATCAAAAAAATTACAGTGTGTTTGGGCATAAAAAGATAAGTTTTCACCAAATTTTGTGAAAATATTTTTTTTTTTGTAAAAGATAAAAATAAAAAACCAAAAACTTGGTTACTTGAATTTTTCACATAAATTTTGAGGTTTTGTAAAAAAAGTGTATATACAAAAGTTCTAGACCTTTTTATTACCTACAACTTTGCCATTTAACGTTTTTCCATAGAACTTGTAGTTTTTCCGGAAATCGAGATAAATCATTTTCTACCCTTAAAAACTCACCCCCTTCCACTTCCCGACCTCGGATCGCCCGCAAATTATTTTTCCTTTATTTTTGTTACATTCTCTTCCTTTTCCAATGGGTTTCATCCTACTATTATTTTTTTTGGTTTCAAAAATTATTGACCCTTGTCTAATAGTATAACATTATGATTATAGGTATAGGTACCTATGGCCTAAACGATTAGGACGTAAAAAGTAATTTTTTTTCGCCTTGTTAAAATTTTTCTTTGACACTTTTAGGAATAATGATTCAAAAGTAGCACAAATAGATATTGTTTTTACTATAGTATAGCTTGTTTATTAATTACGTACCTAGTTGTGTACTAGCTACCTAAATAAATTTATTTAGTTGTTATTCATATTGTTAATAATAATTGAAAAAAAAAATGTCTATGTCCGGTTGATAGTACCTACACTACAATAGAATAAAACGTCTTTTTGTACTCTTATACAAAATTGAATTCTGGGTATTATTCCTTTACAAGATCTTCTCTAAATTAAGTTTTTCTTTGGCTGAAAATTGAAATTAAATTTTAAAATTAATTTTCATTTATCGGGTTTTTCGTTAAATTCCTTGAATTATCTCTAGTGTAGTATGAAACATACTTTTCAGTACAAATAGGTACTTGCCCTATGCATAGTTTTTAAAAATATTTATAACATCAGCACAACAGCTACCTATAAATCTAATTCAAAAAGAAAAATTATACATTTCCCCTTAACATAAACCTTCATAGTCAATTTTTATTTTTTGGTATAAGGTTTAGATACTAATACCTTCTTTATTTTCTTCTTTTTTCAGATGGAAAAAACGCTTCAATTTTGTGGGCGATTCATGGCTATTTAGTATTATCCTCAAAATTTTGTGCAAGGAATGTTACTGGCAAGACAACGCATACGAAATACACGATCAAGGACTCACAGGAATCATTTTTATTTTGTGCAAACCCAGCAGGAAATCGAAGACCGCATTGTAAATCTCAAAGCGAAAAAGTCGGCTATTCAGCCTTTTATTTTGTGAAACCATTTTATAATAAAAAAATTAGTCACTAAACAAGTCTTTATTTTAAAGAAACCCTTTTTTAATTATTATTAGCATTCTATTTTTCCTAAAAGTTAATTCTTCTTGAAAAGCTTAAATTAGGTTTTGACCATATTGTAGAAAAAAGGAAAATTATTGAAAACATTTTTAATAGAATTTACCAAAATAGATTTAAAAGCGATTGGGTAAAAGAATAAAGTTTTTTTACAAGATAATTTATTATTATTGAGTTTGTAAAATTGCAAAATTACTTAGTCTCTATACCTATAAGTAAAAAAATAGTAGAGACATTATTTTTGAAAAAGACTATACTAAATTGTATTTTCTTTAACGAAGACTGTATCATTAGTAAAGTAATTAACTACCAATAAATTCGGTTCGCAATATCGATAACCAGCGATCATAGATCCATGTTTACTGTTCATTGATTCAACGTACAGCAAACATTAAATCAATGTCCATCGTTCGTAATATTAATAAACGGCGAGCATGGATCCATGTTCACTGTTCATTGATTCAACGTACAGCAAACATTAAACCAATGTCCATCGTTCGTAATATTAATAAACGGCGAGCATGGATCCATGTTCACTGTTCATTGATTCAACGTACAGCAAACATTAAACCAATGTCCATCGTTCGTAATATTAATAAACGGCGAGCATGGATCCATGTTCACTGTTCATTGATTCAACGTACAACAATCGTAACTTGAGGAATAGGAAAGTTTACGTACGAACGTTCATTGAATCAATGACACCCGTCATCGGCTGAAAATTAATGTTGACGTTCACTGATTTGATGTACTTTTTTATTAAAATCACGTACTTTTTTCGTTCAGTGTAGGGAGAAAATCCTGCTATTTTCTCATAACGTCACCTTCTTATATGATTCCAATGAAAGAACCGTCAACAAAACCGCATTATATTAATTCTCTGCCCCAAGCGATACTGTCTAAAACTTTCATATTTTCCTCATTTTGATCCTTTTCGATATTCAAGTCTCTTTCGTAATATCCGGGACGTTGCCCCAAGTTTTTTTCACGGGAACAGGGCGAAATTGATAATCCTAAACGGAAGGTCAGAATAACGCCGCACACTGGGGCAAAACCCGAGGCAAAAACTAAGAGATCTTGACAGAAATTCCAAAAAAAATCAGAATGGACGTAAAAGCGGAATGCTGTAAACCGTTAAAAACAACAAACCTGTAAACCCAGCTGTGAGATAAATATTATGATATAAAACGGGATTGTTTAATTTTTAGTTCTAATACTGATTGGTCTTGCCGGTCTTTATTGTTTTATTGTTCAGCTCTTTTGTTTTATTATAGTTTAATTCAACGGACGTGGAGAACACTATTAAACCAAAATTGCTCATAAAAATGAAGAATAAATGTTAAAGAACCTCCACTGAGAAGAAAGCCTTCTATTCCTAAAAATTCACATAATCTTTATACAACTGTTTAATACTGTATTATGTTGTGCTACCATAGGATGGTTTATAGACATTATTGCTCTGCATACTCACAGTAATAATTATCAAGTTCTATGAGGGGTGTAATCTGGTTCTATATACTGTATTAGTTCCGACTGGCAGTTGTAATGAAACTTGACATTAATCATAATAATATTTGTTTGCTACGGTTAATAAAGCATATACTTACCACTAAAAATCAGTACTGTAGTTCTCAAAAATTTAAATAGCTTTTAGTGTGATATTGTTCTTGTCGTTTAACATTTCATATGATTATCTATTATGCAACATGGTTTACTGAGATAGTAAAATTCGTCTATAGATTATAAAGTCCAATACTGATGGTGGATTGTGCGAAATAAGAATCTTCTATTGCTTTATCTGACATGCAAAGTTTGGAAAAACTTATACAAAGTAAAAATAAATTAATTGAAACAGGTATCGGTACGATCAATAAAATTTAAATTTAGTCAGGACAGCTAGAAGACTCCGAACAACGATGTGACCTGCGCAACAAATTCGTTAAAGCTAACGACCATTGCCGATCGCTACGAACCCCCACCATCGTCTTGTGGATTATAGGTTCTAAAGGATACAATTCGTTTTAGGTTAAGTCACATTAAATAATGTTAAATCAATTTTAATAATCCTGAATCATCCAAAATTTATTAAATAATTATCACAATAATTTGGCATTACAGACGCTGATGGATGGTGCGTTGAAACTCGCGTGTCGCGGGTTCGTCTGGTCTATACACAAAAAAGAGTAGTAGATATGCAATGTATGTTTAACAATCAAGAGTGCGAGTGTCCTTTTTACATGTAAATCTCCGTAAGAAAATTTAAGGTTCAATCTGCATTTTTATTTCAACGTCTTGTGGATTATAGGTTCTAACGGATACAATTCGTTTTTGGGGATGCTGTTCTGCTTTCTTAATTGTAGAGAAAGCGCTTTACTGCGAACAAAATGCGTCGCATTGGGAAGTTACAATTTATTTCGTAACACTATTGCTGTAGTAAAAGTAGTTTATTATTTAACAAGACTGTGCTGCTAATGGAACTGATAACTACCAATAAAAACACTGTTCTAGCAAATCTGGAATTAATATAACTTCTTAGCAAACCAGTTGTATTAGATCATTTTCCTCAGTGTAGTTCCAAAATTGTTTTTTGAAGGAGCATGACGGCTGCTTAAATGTGCTCCCATATTTTTCCTTTGAAATTAATTTTGCCAAAAAAAATTTCCGATGTTAGTTGTTTAGTAAAAAAAGTTCAAACCAAAAAGTATTCAATGTTCGATGCTTCCTCCTCGGACATCTCTAGGTGTCAGACTATATTAATAAATGTTACAAAATGTTTTGATATAATGGTTTTTCAAATTTATAGTAGGTATTAGGTGAAATATTTAAAAAAATTTTAAAAAAAAATTGTGTAACCGATGTATAATTTTATTTCTGCCTAGAATTCGTATTTTTGACCTCTGTGTGCGCCCGCCATCTCTTTTTATTCCTGCGTTTCCTTTTGAATTGGAGTCCCTTTATGGAGACGTTTAAACAAATAGTCTGTATTTTTTTATTTTAAGGGATCTTTTTGTGCCAAAATGGAGTCGTTTTCAGGTTTAGTGATTTTAAGGGCGAAAACTACAACAAATATTTTCTCGGTGTTATCCCAACATTTGGAAATCGAATATGGTATAAAAAAATAATTTAACAAGGTATTTTTATTTGTTCTCTTGTCTGTTATGTCTGTGTCTTTCGCAAAAATAAATTGTTCTATTTTTTTTTATATGAAAGTCTAATAAAAGGCAAACACGAAGTTATATAGATTTAAGAATAATAATCTTGATTTTTTTAAAACACAAAACTATTATTGTGCACATTTTAGGTATCGAGTACAATAATAGATGAGTTGTTAGAATTGTGTATTGTGTAAAATGTCGATAGAGCAAAATATTAAAGGCTTAGGAAACAGTAATACCTAGTTTAATAAATAGCTAGTGATCCAACCTTTCGAACTGATTTGTGGTTAGGAAAATTGTAAATTCATTTTGGAAATGTGTAAATCCATTTAGGGATTGTCACATCCATTGAATATTGTTATTCAATCTTTTAATTTAATGGGTAATAAAGGCAGTGTACTCCACCTTTTAAGGGATAAATGAAGATTATCCGAAAATCGAAAAGCGTAATATTTGTATTCTTTACGGGGAAACCTCACAATATCCGTAGCAATCCAAATTGACTACTTGACTACCTAATAATTACGGGGAATCTCCTCTCCATAATATTTCATTTCGATTTTGCAGACAGGGTGTTTGGATAATCGGGCTTTTACTGTATATGCGTTTTTCATTGTATACTTACATGCAAGTTTGTTTAATTTGAAATGTTACATACCTGAAAAAGAAAGAAAAATTATTAATATGCAAATATCTAAATATAATTTTTTGTGCTCATGTGCAACACTGTTGCGATTATATTGTGGTTTTATTTTGCAAAACGTATTGTTCTATTACACTGAGAAAGAGTATTCAACACAAGTTTTTTTTTGAATAACTATATATGGGCTACCACAAAAAGAAATCCTTTAATCCCTAAAATATTTCGTTTAGACACACACGAGGTCGTTTTTTTGACAACATATTTTTGCGCCTATTCGATACTTTTTTTCGGTAAGAAAATACCATTTAACCATTAAAATAGGTATCGAATAAAATATTTTTAATAGATCATTTTTTAATTCTTACAAGGTTATCCAATTATCACAAAAAATAAATTAAAAATAAACCCTCTTAGGCTGGCCGTACACAGCCGCAATGTTTATCTGAATTCAGAAACGAAATCCAGAATCTGAATTCCGGCCCATTGAAAATTTGAAAAATTCATAATCTGAAAAAATCAGAATGTGTGTGCTGTATAATAAAAATATATACAATTCCGTACGTTCTGAATTCAGATAGACATTCCGGCTGTGTAGAGAGATTTAATTTGGCTCAAGAAAAGTAAAGAAATCTAATAAAAAATGAAATAAAATGTTGAATTGAAGGGTCAATCCTAAAGAAAGGACTTCAGAAAAGGGTAATTTAGTAGTAGCCAGGTAGAGTAACAATGATAAAAAAAATTTAAGCTGGCAAACAATTTTTAGGATTAAAAAGCAACACTTTTTTAACTACATGACCTCAATTAATCACAAAATCATGCCAATCATTTTATGAATAAAAGATATTTTTTACCACTGCATCATATATTTTTTTAGCAATAGTTGTCTTTTAGCAGCAAAAAATTATATTTAAAAAACGACCATATTGAGGGTGAGTTTTGTCTCAGTGCTGTTGAGTGGATCTTGATCTTCCGAACCAACAGATAAATATAAAAACAATATAACAATCATTTAACTCCACTTTGAGTATGGACTACTTCTTCAAAAATAAAAACAATAGACCTGAAAAAATATTTTTTCGTGATTACAAAAAAAAACCTTAGTTTAGGACATTTCAAAATCATTTCTTTTGAAATATATTTTCTTTTTTACGTTCTTACGCGCTCTAATGTCCCTTTTAGACCTTTCAAAAACATCCCTTTACGGAGAAATGTTTCCCTTCAAACGCGTTTTAAAATTGGATTAACGGCAGGACCCGGTCAAAATCCGATTAGTCCGATCAAAGCAGGGCTCAAAATTCGCCCTTCTACCACATATTTTCCCTGCTTTGCATTGGTTATCTCGCTTTAACTAGAATTTCTCTTTTATTCTTTTTTTATATATTCATTTATTTTCTTTCTTACATCTGCGAACACATTTTGAAGTTGTCTGTAATTTTATAAAATTGTCATACGCGTAGTTATTTTTACTTGTTACCGCTAGGAGGCAAACGTTGCCACGTCTGGCGCACTCTACACCAGTGTTCAGTGTGAAATATTCCGAAAAATAAACCTACCGTTCATTTTTTTTCACTTGTTTCAGTGTTTAAGAATTTTATATTTTTCCCTTTATATTGTTTAATTATCTAGAGATGTGAAAACTTTGATCTTTCTACCTCATCTCAAAGTAGGTTTTATTTTCCGGACAAGAATAATTACATGTAGATAGTTTTATATAAATAGATGGATGTCTAGATTCCATTAAAATAGTTATGTCTTTGTCTTCACGTAAATCGTAGAGGGCCATGGTAAAAAATATACATATAGGAAACAACAATTAGGTAGATAAATTTTATGTATTTTAAGTTGGTTGTATTCCTACTAATTTATTTCGAGATTATGCTATAATTTATCGATTTCCTTATTTATTGTGAAGGTAATGATGGTACTTTGTAGTCGTAAATTGCTTTAAAAAGCTTATTTTTCATAAACAACTCGTGCAGGTGAAATCCGAGAGCTCATTACTTCACTCCGGACTCGTCAATTATTTGTGTTGATCGAATTTCGAGTTTTAATGATATTACAACATTGAACGATTATTTTGTATTGTAATATTGGCATAATAATAAATCACTTATTATAATTTTTTTTTTGCTTATCAAGTACCTACCTTAAGAAATACAAAAGGATTTCTGGTTAAGTTCTTGTAAAATTAGGCATTTTTACTCAAAACTCTGGTTAATACAGGATGAATATTTTAATATTAGAACTAGATAAGGACGCCGCATTCTATGCTACGCGACGCTACTGTTATAGGTAATGTTTTACAAAGGGTGCAAATTCTTACATAAAACCAGTTAACAATAATCGAATACTACTTGTAATAGGAATGATATAAGTAGGAATATTTTGCTAAGCTTAAGACACCTAGGACCAGTATAACTTGTCATAAAACACCTCGGACTATTACAAATTCGTAATAATTGAGAGCCACAACTACTCGTAGATTCTCAGACTATCTAATGGCATTTACGTGGCGTCGCATTGCCTATGTATCGCTTTCTGTGTTGAATAAGTAAAAATGGATTCTGAAAATAGTGAAAATGAAATAGGATGGATGGTTGTAGATAAAGCATTCACGTATAATGAAATATAATGCACTCTGATGATAATATATAACACTACGATTCAAACTTAAAGCAACATTCGAAACTTACATAAATCTTACCATTCAGAGAGAAAAAATCTGTTTTAAACTGCCTCCTTTAGCCCAGAACATTGTCCGTAGGAATATTTATTGTAAAGTGGTACACCAACACCACTGACATTTTTCCATGTGGATATTATTTCTGATTAGCCTGGTCAATTCTACATAAAAATGGTTTCTTGAGTTTTTCTCCTCAGGCACACCGTTCTTAATTAAAATAATTAATATAAATAGTAGACTATTTATTATTATTAACATTGATAATGCAAAATTTTGTTTTGATGGGAGTTTTATACTAGAGTTTTAAGATGACCCACAAGAAAAAATCCAAACTATTGAGATCAGGAGATCTTGCTGGCCATTGTTGAGCTCCTCCGCGACCTATCCAACGATTCGGATAAACTGCATCTAAAATCTAAATGTTCGCGAACGATTACACTGAAATGAGCAGGAGCTCCATCATGCATGTACCACATTTGATTCCTTAGCGCATATGGCACATCTTCAAGTAACACAGGCAGTTCTTCTTGGAGAAAATGCAGATAAGACTGCCGTTAAGGCGTTAATTATGTTTTTAAGAATGTCACCGTTCCAGGATAACTAGATTTATGTGATCAAAAATCTTTCGTCAATACTGCAAAATGAAGCTAATTTAATTTAATTAAGAACAGTGTGCCTGATGAGAAAAACACAAGAGACCATTTTTATGTAGAATTCATCAGGCTAATTAGAAATAATATCCACATGAAAAAATGTCATTGGCGTACCACTTTTTTTCTAAAAAATATCAGAGGACATGTTTGCAGGGACGTCACTGCACTGGTGGGACAAAAAAATAACTTTTATAACTAAAACATATGGTTTTATGTCCTATTAACACATGCCAAAATTGAAAATATTGTCTAAAGTACTTTCGGAGATATTACAAAAAACTCAATAAAAAAGAAAAAATTCAACAACCTGTATAGCAAAAAATTTAAGCCGTTTACGACATTATGTTTATATAAACTTTTCTTTATAAAATTACTTGAGAAATCACACCCTAAAATATTAGCACGTTAAGAAGGTAGAAAGGACTTTTCTTTGCCAACTAACTTTTTAAATAAACTATCTTAACAATGATCCTTCTAGAGAGCAGCCATAACTTCATTATACCACCATTACTTTTGTCTTTTAAATAATAATACCTATTACTGCGATAGTTGCAAAGATGTATTGAATGTGCTTAACCTATGTAATGACATTTCCGTTCAACAGACACAAAGACTAGTCAATAACCGTTACTTCCGCTAGATTGTGTATTGTGTACACAAACTCGTAAATAAACACACTAACATGAGCGAATATCGTTTATCTTGTGCCACTTGTACTATGCTATACATAAAAGTAAAGCCGTGTCATATCTTACGACTTAAACCTAGGATAATGGGTTTAGTACCCCAGAAGTAAGAAGTAATAGTAAATCTTCATTGTCGCAGTTTGAGTCCACCAGAAACAAAATTTATGTTATACCACGGACAAAGAAATTATATACTATAGTTTTTGTGGTTACACCACAACTGATTTTTATTCATGGAAACACTAGATGACAATCTTGCTTTTAAGAGTATATACTTATAATACAGGGTCGCTTTTATGTAAGAAAACGGTCGATTATTTGCTAAAGTAAGATAGCTAGCGAAGAATGTTAAATACAATACTTTTAGGGTTTTTAAAAATCGATTATACTGCACATAAGCTAAGTATACAGGATCAGTCAAAAAGCCATCGAAGAACAAAGTTACTTTATTTTAAATGGAACCCCCTGTGTCAATATTTCAAGTGGTGAATATTTTTAATGAATTGCATCCATATCGGGAACCTATAACTAAATCAACTGTTTCCAAAACATTGCAGCGTTTTCATGAAACTGGAAGTGTGAAAGATCGACCAAAAAGTGGAAGACCGGTAAGGGTTACTAATGAAGAAAATTCTCTAAATGTCATGTTAGATGTGGTAGAAAATGCAATAAATTCGACGCAACAGCGGGCTTTAAATCATAATATGAGTCGATATTCCATTAAAAAAATTTTCAAAAGAGAAAAATTCAAACGATATAAAATTCATTTGTTACAAGAATTGAGTCAAGACGATTTTGATCGCAGAAATCAGTTTTGCGAAATCATTACCTATGGATAAATTGAATCAAAATGTCAACTTTGTCAACCACATTTTATTTTCTGATGAATCAACGTAAATCGACACAACTCTAGGTATTGGTCAGACCAAAATCCACATTGGATGGAACAAGTTCATACACAACGACCACAAAAAAATAATGTCTGGTGTGGCACTATTGGTGGAAACGTCATAAGACCCTATTTTATACATCGAAATTTGAACTTTACCGGCTGAACAAATATGGTTTTAACAAGATGGGGCTCCACCACATTTTGGACGGATGGTGAGGGAATATCTAGAGGAAACTTTTTCTCGTAAATGGATTGGGCTCAGAGGTGCAATTTAATGGCCTGCTAGGTTTCCTAATATGACCCCTCTTGACTTTTTCCTGTGGGGCCATATCAAAAATTTAGTGTACAAAAATAGGCCACAAAATAATGCATGAAATTTCCAGTATTGCTCCCAATATCCTTTTAGATTCGCTACAAAATTTTGTTCACCGAATTCATTACTGCCAGGAGGTAAACGGTGGACACTTTGAGCACCTTATAAAAAAGGATTTCAAATTGTTGTTTACTAAAACTTAGTTTGTCGTTTTTATTATTGTTATTAGATTTATTTGAAAACGATATTCGAAACTCGATATCTCGAAAACGGTTAAGATTGGGTATGTGGTGTGCTTAACATTTTTTTTTAGAATCTTATAAATAATTCAAATATTGAATAGTATACATAGTTCCATTTAAAATAAAGTAACTTTGTTCTTCCATGGCTTTTTGACTGATCCTGTATACTTAGTTTATGTGCGGTGTAATAGATTTCTAAAAATCCTAAAAGTTTTGTATTTAACATTCTTCGCTAGCTATCTTACTTTAGCAAATAATCGACCGTTTCCATACATAAAAGCGACCCTGTATACATATAACGTATAAATAAATAATGGCAAAACTGCTTTAATGGAGTTTTCACTGTAACTTGAAGTTTGCCTCGTACTGGCAAACTTTTTGGTTTTTAAAGGACAGGACGGTTTTATTTTCAATAAACAAATAAGTTTTATGTTTTATATAAGAACCAGGTCGACATGTTCGTTGTCCAAAATAAATTTAGGAAAAGCTACATAAACTCCGTTCCATAATTTCAAACATTTAAATTTTATGAAGAATTTATATAATTCGCGCCTCAACTGAATTTTAAAACGGATTATCTGAAAAATAAATGAGGCAAGATTTAGTTACGTGGCCGAATTGAATCTGATTATATTCGGTTTGAGTGAGCCCAAACTGTATTTCGTTTTTTTCTTTTTTTGTAACAGAATTAAGGGGACAATTTTTTTTAAATACAGGGTTATAAAAATGTTATTATAAAGAAACGGATCAGACTTTTACATAGAGTACCGCCCACTTAATCAAGAATCGCTCGGACCCGTCGAATTTATTTTTTTGATGTTTTTGATGAGATAATGAGCCTAATGAATAAAAATTAAGCAATTACTTAAAGCAATTACTTTTTAGTAAAAGCAATTGCTTGACTAGCAAATGCTATAAGTAAAAGCAATTGCTAGATCTGGATATGAATAAAACTTTGAAGCAATTGCTGTTTTTCTTACACCTCTGTAGCAAATGCTTATTCAACACAAGTTCAGACGTGGCTTATCCACTTGTTCAGATTATAGATTGCATGTTCAGTTTGGTGCCTAATTTGCAAAAGAGTTGACGTAAACAACACTTGTAGGAAGTTTAACAAAAATATTGGCCTTCTCCAAAACTGCATCCATTGCAGAAGGGTATGTCTTACAGACAGTAGTTTGGTAAACACCGAGTTCTTCACCTACAGAATTTTGAAAGCCCGGATCCGACAATTTCCGCAGAAAGACTTTAATCTTATTTAAAGGCGACAGTGCACCCACTCGCCTTTTACCAGTATCAGTCAAAAAATAATTGGCCAACTACATTTCCTGCTTTCGAGTTACATCCGGTTTAACCGGAGGTTGATTTTTTTGGGAAGATAATAAAAATTGAAGATAGGGACATGTAAGCCGTTTTGCTCTAAGACGTACTGTTAGAAAGTTATAAGCTGTCAAAGTTCAAAAATGTCACTTTTCGAGAGTCAATATCTCGGAAACTATGAAGTATAGACTAATAGTGCATTTAATAAAAAATAATTATAATTTTATGTGGAATTTAAAAATGTAAAAATATACAGGGTGTTCCATTTAAAAAAATATAACTATCATTCTCCACAACTTTGTGGGCGACCCTGTATATTTCAATTTATCACCGATATGTAGATTTTTAACAGTCCTACATTTTTTATATAAGACGTTTTTTGATAACCCCTGTATATTTTGAAATAATCGACCGTTCTGGTAATTTTTTCTAACCCTGTATATAAATTACTTTTTAACCTCAATATAGTAGTTTTTTAAATATATTTTTTTTGCAGCTATTTTATCAAAGGATTAAATTTGCTTTCAACCAATACAAACGCAGGCATCAGGTCACTGGCCGTTGATTGTGACCGCTTCCAGAATACTAATTATTACAAAAGGGACCGAATAGTCAAAATAGGACAAGCTCCGACAAGCAACAAGAAATATCGATACAATAAGGATAAATTAGGGGCAAATAAGGGATTTGTACGACTCAAATGCGGTTTGTGGGAGGCTCATCTGTTAGAGAGGCAATTAAGGGTGGGGATTTATGTATGGTCTATTGGACAGAAGTTAAAATATTATTAATATAAATCACAGGAAATAAATTTCCTTTTCAGAGTTGTGCCTGTGTGCCCTGTTAAAAATAATGATCACATTCCTGAAGATGTAATAATGACATCAAAACGTCTAAATATAATTAAGTGTGGTACATGGTTGAATTCAGGGCCTAAAGGGCTATCAAAAAATTAAATAAAAAATGCAGGTCCGTATTTAAAAAATTAAAGTTGATAATAGTTCCACAAAAACGAAACGTTGTAACGAAATTCTAAAAACGTAACAATATGGAGCGTAAAAAGTTGCCTTAACAATGTTGTGCTTGTTTTTCTGTAGCGGATAAAATAAGTCGAGCAATTTAAAAAAACAAAAACTCAAAATTTTAGTTTTTTGCAAAAATTTCAAAAATTAAAAATGATAATTCAGATATTTTTTTGCGATATTGCTCAGTACGAAATAGCGCAACTTTGCCACAATTTAACCGATGCTGTATCTCTTATAGTTTCCGAGATCCCCATGATGAGGCTCGAATTTGGGACACCCTGTACATAGAGATTAAACAAAAAAGAAAATATTAGTTACCGTAAAAGATGTTCCACCTGTAGAAAAAATAAAAGTTATCTTAGAGTTAAAGAAATCAGTTACAACGCCGTTAAATGTTGTTTCGTTACTCACAGCTAATGTGACATAACCAATGCTACCACCGAAACTAACACAAATCAATTGACCGCGAAAATCAAAAGGGGGATCAAATCTACTCCGGGATCAAGTCTCCCTACTCTCCCCTAATCCACAAGACGTTGGTAGGGGTTTGTAGCGATCGAGAATTGCCGTGCGCCGTAGTATTAGTGTTAACGTATTTGTTGCGCAGGTCACATCGTTGTTTGTAGTTCAGTTTTTTAAAACTTTGAATGTCAGATAAAGCAATAGAATATTCTTATTTCGCACAACTCATCATTAGTATTGGACTTTATAATCTATGGATGAATTTAATTTAACTATCAATGTTAAACGACAAGAACAATATCACACCAGAAGCTCTTTAAATTTTTGAAAACTACAGTACCTATAGCAAGCAAAAAAATATTATTATGAGTAATGTCAAGTTTCATTACAACTGCCAGTCAGAACTAACACATTATATAAAACCAGATTACACCCCCAATGGAACTTGATAATTACTGTGAGTATTCAGAGCAATAGTGTCTATAAACCATTCTATGATGGTAGCATTAACTCCTATTTTCTATTGGCTAAATTACCGTGATATTATCACTACACAATGGTCTAGCAATTTTTGTTGTCCTATATAGTAGGAAAGCGCGTTGCTGTCACATATAATATTAAACAGTTGTATAAAGAGTATGTGAATTCTTATAAGGAATAGAAGGCTTTTTTCTCAGTGAACTAAATGACCAAACATACCTGTGGAATTCCTCGCTACTCACGATACTTGAGGATAAATAACTAAATTAAGGAATAATTATTTGTATTTTATTGCTATGAACATCCTTTAGCAAACCTATTTATAATGGTACACCCTAGTTTTAAGATATTTAGTTTGATAAGTACTACGAAAATATGTAGTAAGTACTACGAAACTAATATTTTAAATAAGTTATATTATAACAAAGTAAATTATTCATATTATTTTCAATTATGCTAATAAACTTGTCAAAGAAGAATTTTTGTTTGGTTGCCAACAAGTACCTACCGTAGTCTGGGGGTTCCTTAAGGATAGATCGTTCAATATTTTTAAATCGATTGCGGTTTCGGGAAAATTTATTAACAGCTGAGGGTAAACAATGGAGTTATGTGGTGATAAACTCTTTAACAATTTCCTACCTTAGCACTTATATAGTACTATACTGTGTTTAATAGATGCCAGCATCATTATAACCATTACATACATATTATATTTTAATGGACTTATCCACGTTATTTTATTGCCAATTTCATATTTATAGTTATTGTTGCGTACAATAAATGGTCGTTTTATGTACTCTTTAATCAAAAGGCTTACGCCAACACTGCCTCATACAGAGGTCAAAATTGCAATTTAATGTCAAGGCGGCCGTCAGCATGTTTAAAGATAAAATGCTCATCAATCTTTATATGAAGGCGTTTGTGGAAGTAATGTTTTATCACTTTAATGTTACATACAATACAACAATAACAAATCGTCACGTCTATGCCTCAATAAGAAAGAGATCATTTAAGTTCTTTTTCTCGCTAGGTGGTCCAGATTAAAAAAAAAGAGATAGTTACACAGACACACATGTTTTTCTAGAAAATTATTAAAAGTGAGCGATTCGACACAAAATCTTAAGAGAATTTATCTTTTTGGAAACTGTTGTGACACTCTAGGAAGATTTTTATTATTGGGATATTTTTTACCAAGTTCTAATCCAGGATGTCAGTGCTGAATATGATAAATTCGATTATAGTAAAAAACCTAATCGCTAAAACATCAGTATAGCTTTTACCTCGGCTTTTACTCTTTAGATGGAAAATCTTCGAAAACAATAAACGAACAAACAATCAACTAGGACTATAAATATTGTTTTTTCAAAGGAGATACCCCTCCAAAAAAAACGTAAATTAGATCACCATTATTTGAAAATATTGACACAAATTATATACTCGTAAATATATTTAGAATATAAAATATAGTAATAAAATGATATAATGTTAACTAAGTAATTTGAACTGCGTGCTTTTTACATAAAAGGTCAATGTTGTTATTTTGTGTCAAACTAGAGGTTATAATTGGAATTTAGTGTCAAGGTGGCCTTTAGCTTAACAGATAGGCACACCAGGCAGCATTAATAGAAGTTCAAATAAAATCATCTGTAGCAAAACTTCCAATAGATATTTTAGTTAAAATGAGTGAAATATTTTTGGTTTAATTCCAATGTAGCTTGTCTCTACCACCATAAACTTTTTTCCCAATCTCGTTCTAGTGAATGATGAATTTCTTGCTAACAGTGTCAAGCATGATGATGTAATGATTAGGATGGCAAAGACGTAAAAAACTTTTTTTATTTCACGTTCATAATAAGCTCAGTACGATACGCATTTGCGTATCGTAATGAAGCTATTTCGATACGCGTTTTTTCTTTATTAGATGTTGGTAACATTTAAATGTTTTATTTCATTGACTTGCGCGGCCTTTGTGATTTACAAGAAAACCCATTTTTCGCAAAGGCAAAATAGCTTGATAACCTTCCCTTTTTATTCTGTGTGGATAACAGTCATGTATGTTGGTTGCATAAATCTATAAATCAATCTTTTGTAGATGCTTTAAGCTATCATTTTCTGCCAAATCCTATGCAAAATTCAATCTACTAACCTTCCAATGTCGATTTTAACTTCAACTTTATTTGAATTTTCCATCTTCCCTATACTAAATTGCAATGCCGTGACGTAAAATCACGTCTTGTGAAATTCGAAAAAAAGTAGCAAAATCTCCCGAATTTCCGAACGCTCTGTATATGTACCGAATGTACAAGGATCACACAACGTATTCCGTCCAATTTCAAATCTCATATCGCTAAAATAACTTTAGAATCTCGTGGTGAAAATGGCTCAATAAATCAAAAAATGACAGTTTGCAAAATAATTTTTGTTGTCCAGAGCCTACTATGATAAAAAATAGTATTACCAACACCAACATAAAATTTAGACATAAAAATTTACAAAATTTGAAGAATTTATTTTCTTTTTAAAATGTATTTTTCTTGATTATAAAAGGTGAAATAGAAAAAAATGTATAAAGCACATGTTTCATAAGGCGTTTTAGCGCACGTGTCAATCAAAAACTAGCTTTTTAAAACAGACGCGTGCGCTAAAACCGCTTCTCATGAAGCGTGTACTTTAATATACTATTATTTGCGAGTTGTGTATTTCACGGTGGTTAACTTAGGTAGAAAGTGCTTTATATCACACGCGTGTTGACATTTTTTTTTCAATACGTGTGTTGAAATGAAAAACAGTTGATGGCTGCCGAATTTGACAGAAAAATTATTTAAAAAATAATAAACTTAAGGGACCCTTGCATGGAGTGAATTGGGGTGTTGGGTGTGGTAAAGTACACTAGGGAACTACTGCAAATAATTTGTTTAGGAGTTTTTTTGATGAAAATATAAAAAAAAGGAAAATATGTCAGGCAACCCACTAAACATATAAACAAAGTTGAACCACAGAAAAAAAGGGTTTAGCTGACACAGAACTCGGCATCTGACATTTGCAGCTGCAAGTGGCAGTTTGCAGATGCAAATGACAAAATTGGAATTCAAGAAAACGTTTATCGTATACCTTGCGTCTGCAAAAGGTAGGAAGGTCTTGCAACTTGCAAAATGTATAAAATTTTTGAAAAATTTACATTATATTTTAGGGATTTGACGGACGATGGTATTGGTGCATGGTTGTTTACAATTTGAATCCGATTTTTATATAGAAAAAAACAAGGGAACGATAAGAGGTAAGTTTATTAACTCATTATTGCCATGGATTTGGGCATATTTTAAGTAATTGGCAATGGATATCAATAAACCAGAATTAATAAAAAAATCGGTTTAACTACGGTAAAAATTGCGGATTTGCAAATAGTTTCTGAAATGTTAAATATCTGCAAATTATTTTGCGTCTGCAAGTCCGCCATATTTGCAGATCTTCAAAGTTGCAGGTATGCATTTTCTGCAATCTCATCCTTAAGACTTCATCGGTTGTACCCACAAGCAGTCCTCAAAACTAAGTCGTCTAAAATCGCGTTTTTCCACCTTTTTGATTCATTGATTAGATTTTTGACTCTATCCGTGTGTCAGTAAGTGCATGTAGTTTTTAGTAAAATTGACTTTTAGTTTATCGCAAATCTAATTAACCTAATAAATTAAAAACTCTGCTCTCAGAATTTCAAAAATACCCCTCACTGTAATTGTTTCCCTGACGTCGGACAACCAGTTGTTTCCTAGACGAAAGCAGTAAGTTACTGTTACTGCTAGATATATTAGACTTCTAATATCGTTTCTATACATATTATGAATATTATTACAAAATAATCAAAGCGCATACTTACATTGTATTTTATTGACAAAACTCTAGGTACCTACCTGAAAAAAAAAGAAAAGAAAAATTAGAAACTATTGTTACAGATGATACGTAATTTTATTGTCGAAAATTAATTCCACGCCTATGGTTACAGAGAATAAGTTTTCTAGGTGACGACACTGTACTTTTTATCGTCATCAGAATTCAGAGTCTCCAGAATTGGCTAAAATAGCAAATCTCATTGGATTAATGGACTTTTACGAGGAAATAAAACAAAATGGTCGATATGATTTATAAAGGCAGAAGCATAAAAATAAATGAAGTCGAATTAAATCCCAAGATTATATATTTTGAATTAACTTTCTGGGACATAAGATTCGTTATTTCTCTTTTCAGGTTATAAAATTTTAATTTCAATACACCAAGCAATCGACATTGAAGGAAACATTTTCGATTTGCATTGTTTTTATTTGTTTTAAATCACAACGTTTCAACTGGTATGTATCTCCAGTGGTCTGCAGGTAAATACTAAATAAGCTACGTAACTACAACTCTTAGCTAGGTGTACTGACGAATAACTGGGGAGGCGCGGTGTTATTCCAAGATTACATCTACCTGAAAAATGTTTCCAATAGTGTTTCACAAGACGAAAACTCTCGCATTTAAAAAAAAATCTTGTCTCGCAAATCGAGACGGTACAGTGTTGCTAACACTCAACTCACACATGATCAAAATAATGGTACTTATATTACCCAACAAATACGCATGCGTCACTAAAACCGAATTCAAATGAAAACGAACAACTGTACGCGAGAACGAGACGAGACGAGAAAAAGCGAAATGTCGGGGGGAAAATATAATTTGTTAGGCAAAAATACTAAACTTTAAATAATCTACTTTACCCTTTTTTTTCTAAAATAAGTTTTAAAAAATAACCCATTATATTTAAGCAATGTATCAAATTTAAGGCCCTTCCACTTAAAAACCATCAATTTGGCAATTTTTCTTTCAACCAGCGAACACAATATTTCCCCCTTTAGAGGCAAAATCTCGTTTAAACCCACCCCATTGAAAAATTTCACTCTCAGTTATGTAAACACTGGCAATCTGTGCGTTCACATTCACCCTCGGCGTTTAAAAGATAATGCTGCCGGATGGTAAATCACTGACAGCCTGTCTAAATTATAAAGTATGTAAGCAGATCTTTTCTACGTGTTTTACCGAAACATTGTTACTGTGGATAAAGGTTAAAGAGAATAGAATATTATTTAACGAACATACCTACCGTACGAGCAAAAATTGCATCAAAGAAGGCCTCGCATCTAAGGACGTAATGCTTAGCCGTAGAGCTTAATACCTGTGGGGTATCAGTAACTACCTGAATTAACAATCAATCAGTTATTCATTGTCATCTTTGTACAAGTCATTTTCCCAACGTTGCTTTTATTGCTGGGGATTTTTATCATTGCCTGAAAAGAACCGTGGCTGTGTTTAGGGAAACAGGTTCTATACAACACAAAAAAGGAGCAGGAATACCATCTGTAAGAACAGAAGAACTTGTTGCAAACGTTCGTGAAATAATGCAAAATACGCCAACAAATTCGATCAGACATTGAATTCTCACTAAGATCACCTTGTTTAACGGTTATGGATTACTTCGTTTTTCCTCATTTAACGAACACTATTTTTAAAACACCAGTTGCAAATTTAGAACAATTATAAGAAAGGATTATCCAAGTAACATTTTTCCAGAGATGCTGGTCAACACTTTCGAAAATAAGAAGACGTGTGAAGTGGAGCAGGGCGGCGGCCAATTTCAGGAATTTATATAATTATTTTTCTTTTTCTTTCTGTATATTCTTACTTTGTTAATTTTGTAAACAACAAAAATAAATTTGTATTTGTCTACATATTTTATTACTCATTAGTTTGACATATCATGTCATAATATGAATTTGACAAAATTTTAACCTAGATTTGGTTAGATATATCGTCCCCATATCATTGTGATCTAAACCAAGCCCTACGTTTTTGAATCCAAGCCCTCTTTGATGCAAATAATTTTTGCTCGCACGGTATAATATAGGCCATAATGAACGGGGATGATATGACATGATAATATATCATAACCATCAGAGTGTATTATGATCCATTATACGCGAGTCAATGCTTTATCTACAACCATCCACACATACGGTGCCACGAATTTTAAATTCCGACTAAGAAACACCAATTTTTATTTTATTTTGACATTTTATATTTTTAATATCAGCTGATGATTTAGTTGATGACAAGGCATAGTATTTAAAAACATGTGATTTTCCCGAACCCCAAAAATTGCAGACCATCTTTAAAACTGAAAATAGTCTCGTCTCCATGAATTCTGTGGCGCGTGACCTTACGAAATCAACTGGATTTATTCGATGTTGGTTTTACATTTGCACGGATTTTCTTTTATGCATATTCAAGAATAAGTGCATCCTCCTTAAATCTCAGAAGGCTTTGCGTCCAACATTTTAGTTTAAAAGGCATTTGGGTATTTTTTGATAGCGTAAACTAATAATTTCAATCGAGATCTCGGATTTTTACGGATTCAGAATAATTGCACTGTTGTTTTATGAGTAATTATAATTGTCCTTGTATTTTGCATAGCTTAATGTTTTTATTATCACAAGTATTATGGGCCTATTATTTAATAGTTGTAGAAACAAGTTTTCATTAATCCTTCATGATTGTAATAATATAAAATTCTAATAGGTACTTATATTCATTTATTTACCTGTTTATCTATTACAAGAATATAAAGTGAAATTCTTGGAGTGTGCATTTTACTCATAATAATATTTCTTCGGTCATAATATTTAATACAACTTGCAAATTGTTTAACTGTTCTGTCTGTTTCTGTCTAAAGAAGGTTGGGTTTTAATATTTAAAAATGAATCTACAGGGTGACTGGTAAGTAGACGTATTCCTTTGGGGAGGTGTTTGTAGAGCCTATTTGCAATTGAATTAACCATACAACCCTCTATTCAAAACCCACTGGATTTTGAGATATTTTCATGTTTATGTTTTTTCGAAATTCTCGTAAGTTTTCGTTTTTGCCCCTGTATTTTTATTTCTTTTACTTCTTTGCCATACTTTTTGCCTTATAACCTGCACTAAATAGTGTGTCAGCTAACACGTAAAATTGGAACATTTACAAAAATTGTAATTTTTTTCTTTAATTTCAAATTCTTAGTAGTCATAGTACGAGAATTTCGAAAAAACATAAACATGAAAATATCTTAAAATCCATTGGGTTTTGCATAGAGGGTAGTATGGTAAATTCAATTGCAAATAGGCTCTACAAACACCTCCCCAAAGGAATACGTCTACTTACCAGTCACCCTATATACTAATTTGGTATATAAAAAAAATTTTAATTGTCGCTTTTTTCTAAATAAAACATGTTTCTACTGCTACTATACTACTATACTACTACTTTGGCTAAAGGCAATTCCAATAGCGAAAAACGATGTTTAAACCCACTATCTATTTTAGTGGAACTGAGTATAGCCTTCTCTTTTTCAGTAACAACTCTACAAAACTTTAAAAAAATCAGTTGCGAACCGTATCCCACATGCTATGCATTAACTGTTCATATTGTCCATAAACGCACAGCGCCATCACAGTATACAACATATTATAACATATCAATATAAATGTAAGTCTTGCAGTCTTATTCGATGCTAAATAAATAAATTCCTTGTATTATATATCTAATTATAGTTATTGATAGAATTAATTTATACTTAATTATATAAATTAAACCAAATAATTATCTAGTAAATTACTCTCAGTCAGACTGCCAATTTACCGCTATTCTCGTACCGGTCGTAGCTTCCCCAAAAGATTTTTTATGATGCCAAAAGATTACGAAACATCTGTTTCGTTGATGCAGTTCATTATGTACACAAAAGGTAGTGGGTATCCGGCTGATTGAAATGTACAGTTACCTAAACAATACAGCAAGAAAGTTGACTTGGGATAAATAAACAAACCAAAATCGATGTGTGTAACTAGTTTTTGTTTGGTACACATATCGAGCAGGAGTACCTACGATAAATAGTTATGAAAAAATTAGTAAAATTATCACCGCATGTAAAATAAACACTTTTTTTGCCCTCCGGTGTATGTTACCGCGAAGATTGTTAAATTGAGGAAAAGTGGCTGATGGGTGAAGAAAAGATAACTTAATACTAATTATGTGTTAGGTGATGACAAAACATTAAATTTTAAAAATCCTTGAATTTTTTTTTTCAATTTCTAAAGCTTAGAAGTCGCTAAAACCGTATTAAAAAGATCCAGGTCCGTACTGAAAAAAAAATGACTTGACGGTGGTATCTAAAGTGGTTTCTTTCGCATATTATGTCCGAAGGTCAGTGGCGGCTTGTGCATAAGAGCACATGAGCACGTGCCCCCCTAGTTAAAATTTAAATTGTTAAAATTCAAAATAAAAAAAATCTATAGGTACTAGTTACCGTTTTGTGAATTATCATCACCCTATCTTTTACGTAACGTTAAATTGCGATATCTTTACTTTCCCTATTGTTAGATGTTGCGTCGAACAAAAAATTTCGCTTAAACCGCGGTGACTCATGCGCTTGAACGGCATAACGACCGGCAGAATACGGTGCCGCCGCATGATACAATAAATTCTTTCTTTGTATCATTGTGCCGCCGGTGCCAGAAGTTTTTAATGTTCAGAACGGCCGCAATCTTTTCACGAGTCGAGGAGCACGATAGCTCTATCTTTGTTTTATAGCTAGTTTTATTTTCGATCTCATTCTATCTTTATGGCACAAATTTCTGGTGATCATGAGGTTTAGGCACGTTATGATTAGTCAACTTTAAGCGAAAGTGCTCGTTTGTTCTGAATTATGTTTTCTAATTCGATTTTTACTCTGCTGTTGTGCTGCGCCAGCTGGCTGAGCCTTTTAGTGATTTATGTAATAGTATGTCCGCGGTTTTATTTTACGGCTTCTTTAAAAAATAATAAATAATATAAAAATGACGGCAACGGTCTCGGTGCAATATTTAAATAATTGCAAAAATACAGTGAGTTTTTTAAAAAAGTCATTCTCAGGGTTAAGTTTCGATGATAAGATTATTGTAAAGAATGCGGGAAAACCAGTGCCTAACCTCCAAATAACGCAACTAAATAAAGGTCAAAAACGGGACTTTAAAAGAGTTTTTAAGACTTTAGGAGTGCATTGTATGAAAAACATGAGTGGCTGTGCGGACGTGAAAAGCAGAATAGTCTATTTTGTTTCCCGTCTTTGTTATTTGCCGGCGAAAAGGCAGAACCGTGTTGGGTTAAAAGTGGTGTTAATCGTATTGGTAAGCTATTTATTTATTTTATTGGAATCTTTTTAAGGAAGGGTTGTTAAAAATATCGGCCAGGACACAAATGCACAATATTTTGATGTTTAATAAAAAAATTACACATACATGTCAGTACCTACCTATATTATAGGTAGGTATGTACCTAATTAGGCTCATTTAAGTTCATATTAAGCGATCTTTACATCTGTGAAGTTCTTCGTGAATTTATTCATGAAGTCACTTTAGGGCTAACTTTGATAATGTAAATGGTCAACTTGGACGTCAAATAAATTCGTGAATTTCTTCGTAAAATTATTCACGAAAATTTAACATGCAAAATAATCAGCTGATGCACAGTGTACTAAATGCTACCGACTTCACGAATAAATTCATGAATAAATTCTCGAAGAACTTCATAGCAACAAAACAACATGACCTTGAACTTCCAAAAAAAAATCCGTACCCCCTGCCGCGTTTCCCGTATTTGTGAACCCCCAGACATTCATGTCACGAGCCGCCACTGCCGAAGGTATTCAGAATATTCACAATTTCCTTTCATCAAGTGATTTTGCCGCAAATGACACAACTTTGCATCAATTTAATCTGCTTTTCGCGATCTCCATGTACACACATGACTTTGTTGCACGAATTGTATATAAACCAACATAATCCATAATCGCTCATTATTTACTTCTTGTGGTCCTTCCATAAATAGAAATAATTATTGTTGCCTGCATAAATCAAAATAGTGCAATTTACCAATAAAGTCATAAAATTGGATTGTGTTGCTTTTATTTCCTATTGTAATTTGTAATATTGATAGGTTAGATTATAGACGCTGCGTTCCTAAACTAAAATATTTATTCTAAATTATCCATTATCGTTGTTTGCACTTTTTTACTCGAGCATTGCCTTTATAAATGGAAAGATTGTACATTTTTACTTAGGTAAGTATGTCATTTCAGCAAAAACGTCATATTTGGCTGACAAGGCTAGTATTCTTATCTATTATGAAAGGTAGTGATTTATAATGAACAAAATGGTGCCAGATATTTTGCGCGATCTTAAGAATATAGGTCACATTATGTCATAGATATGACTTTTAAACAGCATGTTTTAAGCGGTCCTTATCATGCATCGCCAGATAAAGAAGAGGTTCATATTAACTGATGTAGTGCAAGTGAGACCGCAAATATCTATGCTTCCCGACAAAAGGTAAAAATATACATAACTTAATATATAGACATAATTTTTCTGTCAAAAATGAAGTGCTTTATATCTATTGGCAAAGCAAAAGTCTCAGAATAAAATCAAAATACATTTTGTTGCTAACTTATAATTTTTATTGATACTAACCAATTTGCTTTACATATCGAACACCGGGGCTAAAAGAGACACATCAAAAATTTAACTCAACTCATCGGAAATATGCTTTTTAATTTTCATTTGAAACTATGGTGACATGTAATTTCAGATATTATGGTTGAAAACGAATTAATGGTTTTACTGTTCCTGAAATTTTAGTAATAAACCTTAGTTACCAACAAGTAAAATCAACTTCTATTGTAAAAATACAGTGGGTCATATTAAACTAAACTCATCGCAAATATGTTTTTTAAAGTTTTATTTGAATTTAAAACTATAAATTTAATGTTTCTCATATTTAAGTAGTTACTAACGGCTAAAATGAACTTAATTTCTAAAACTCTAATTAGTTACAATTAACTAAAGCCGCCGGAAATATGTTTTTGTAGAATTTTATCAAAAAAATTACAATAAGAAAAACTCCAATTTATAAAATTTTCTTACCGAATCTCCCACGCAGCAGAATTAATTCGCGATAATTCTGCTGCTAGGGAGATTATAAGTAAAAATCTTCTTTCTACTAAACTTTTGCAATTGAGTCTGACTTATTGAATTATTTAAAAAACTTAGCTACACTCTTAGTATAAAATAGTCAGGGAGCCATTATTTGACCACCATCAATTTTTGGTTTTAAACCTTCATTTAAAGAGAAAAAAATAAAATAACTTAAAATAAATAACATACTTTCCCGCCCACGGCCCCAAGCTAGCCTCATGGAAAACAAATTTAAATCCAATGTAATTAGAGAACACAGTATAATACATTTAGAAATGACTAAAGCAGTTGTTGTATTATCAGGTCATAATCCTTATTCCTAAGTTTGAAAACGTGGGAAGTAGAAACCAGAACGTCAGTGGGTTTGGTTTGGTGCACTATGCAGCTCACAGAGAAATAAAACATAAAATTTGTCGTGGGTGGTCCATTGAAACACTTTAAATGAAACAGATTTATTTTCATATAAGTGCGGCGATATAAATGCCGCAATGCATTTAAAAAAAAGGCCTGTGTTACAAAAAATATTTACATTTCTTTTAATGCTGTGCCAGACATTATATTATAATGTAGACTTTTATGTATCCTTAATCAAGAATACGCTCACTTAATCAAGAATCGCTGGGACCCGTCAAATTAATTTTTTTAAATGTATTTTTTTTTTTTTAAAGATATTCTACAGGATGGCCGTAAAAATGCTACATGTAGTATTTTTGGTGGGGGAAAAATTAAGGACTGTTCGATAAATAAAAAATCTAATATAGATGCCTTAAGAAAAAGGAAAATTGATGGTGGTTCCAGGAAGCCAAAACGTGTGGCACATTTCTTGCAAAAAGTTGCTATGAAAATGTGTTTACAGATTTAAAAAATATTGGGAAATACCATAGTTACAAGTGTTACAACCGATCTAAGAAATGCAACATTTTAGTTTATTCATAATATCTCAAAAACCAAAAGAACCAGATTCGATTCGCAAGCACCAATAAACTGCTAACATAATTTGCTAAAACTTTTCCCATTTAACACTTTTTCTATCTCTTATAGTTCCTGCAGAGATCGCAAAACTGCCAGCACCAATTGAATGGATAGGGGAAGTAAAATTACACTTCTAAAAAAAAGTTTTTCAAAAAAGGTCAAAAACCCTCAATAAAACATGAAAAGTTAAAAAAAAACAGATAGGCATGATCTTGATTTAGTTAAGATACAAAATAACTATTAAAAAATCTGTTTGGGACATTGAGTGTTGCTAAGACCCAAGTGAACTATAATTTCCAGACGTACATCTTTAAAAATTTAGAGAAAAACATATAAACTTTCTAAGATACTTTTAAAAACGCCTTGGCACCCACTAGAATGAGCGCAATCCGTCAAAAGCCATGATACAAAGAAAATGTATCATGGTCAAAAGTCATATAAATAATGAGAGATAATTATTGTCTCCGCGAAAAAAATTTAAAGCAACAAAGTAGAGGCATATCAGACAAGTGTGCCACTATCTCTTGTATTGGAATACACAGGGATTCAAGCATAATGGAATGGATAACCTGGGGCGGGTAGACCACAACGGTCATTTCGTCCTTACTATGATTCTACGGGCAGCCATAACCCAAAGCAACTCCACAGAAAACGGAATTGAAATGTGCATTGAAATACATGGATTGACTGATTGTGCGCATTCTAGTGGGTGCCGCAGGCGGCATGATCCGGTTCTGATCTACAGAAATGCAGACTGTTTCTGGTGAAACGCGTATGCGTTTCCTATACTTGAGTGTATTGCCTATCTTTCGATTTATTACCAGTGAAACTGTCCTTTGTATTAGAGTTGATTCTGCTAGGATGGCGTTACGGTATGTTGATGGCCGCTGGACTTTTGCAATGTGGCTTTTATTGCATCGTGCGGGTTTCTGTGGAGTTGCTTTGGGTTATGGCTACCCGTAGAATCCTAATAAGGACGAAACGGTCGTCGTGGCTTCTACCCGCCCCAGGGTGTCCATTATGGTTGGATTCCTGTGTATTTCAATATAAAAGACAGTTGCATACTTGTCCGATATGCCCTAACTTTGTTGCTTTTAATTGTTTTCGCGGACACAATAATTATCTCATAATATTATCATGTGTTGTTAAAATTAAAAAAATTTGATCAGAATAATTTATTGTTATAAATCTATTTTAAAAATTAATGGTTTTTAAAGTAAAATCCAAGCGTTTACGCTTGTCACATTTTTTTTTGCCGTGACACACGTGACAAAAGTGATTTTACAGCGAGAAATTCTTTAACCGAGTTTTGGACTAGAAAAAAGTAAAAATCCGTTTAGTTTAATGAAACGTGAAAGTTTTACGACAAAATTAGAAAAATATTAATGAAGCACGAAGCATTAATTGTGTCTATAATAAAACATTTTAATCTGTAGGTTGTTAACATTAACCCCGTTAAATGTATAAGCCTCTTTCTTGTTCTCAAAAGCACGTACAAGCAAGCCTAAGTTCAAGGAAGTAACTAAGGTCAGTTCGATTTATAGCGCAAAGCATGAAGAAGGCTTTTTGTATCTCGGGGTAAATCACCTAATTTAAAAGAAAGTAGGGTAGGAAAGCCCTAGAGTCACAAATTGGTAACGTGTAAGTTATTTTCTTTTCTTTATGTTTTCGTTCTGCTATTTTTCAATTGAATAAATCCGGCACAAATTGTATCTGGAACAAGACAAAATATCTTCTCTAAATGCTTTTGTTTGGCGCTGTAAATAAATTTTTTTTTTTTTTTATTTTATAACTTTTTTACAAAAAAGTAAACATCTAAATACTATTTTGGCCAAAGACCTTTTAAAGTAGAGACCCAAATATTAACATTTTTACCCGATCCCTAATCATTTCGTCATTTCATTGCGTCATAGCCAGATTTATATATTATAAAATAATATATAAAAGGGTAATCCGTAGTTATTTCCCTTATACTCATAATACATTTATTTATCAATTCTACTACTTTGCGAAGCGACAATAAGAGAATTTTAAAAACTATTTCCATTTTAATCGGATCCGATGCTCTGGCAACATGCATTTTATTTAACGAGTATCGCTTACTATTCGAAATACTAAATGTAATAATTGAATACAGGTAATTGTTGCTACATCGCTTGCATGCATGTCATTGTGCAGTATGCAAAATAGTGGACCAAATAAATAAGAATTTATCTTTCATCCGTAAGTAAGATATCTTTTTAATATTTATGTCTGTGAGTCTGACGCCAAACGTCAAACGTTTAACAGTGTTGCCATGCACTGCAGGGAGAACCCAAGGAGTTCTCTCTTCCAGCCATTATTGATTTCCAATAACATTTCAAACAATAACGGATCGGATTTTCAGGCATTTTATAGATGAAAGATTGGGTAACGAATTTATAAAGTCTTTGATTTTAACCATTAATTTGATGCCATGCCAATCACCAGAGGTCATAACGGGGGCCAAGCTAATGATATGACAGACAAATTATCTTAATTTTAAAATCACAAACAAGAGGCTCCATTTAATAAAAAAAAAACTATAATTATTTGTTTTTATTTCTAACACTGAAACCTTTTAAAGATTTTTAAAAATACAACCTGCATCCTGATCTCAGAAATAAATCATAATGAGTATCATCAATATTATTCAATTACGATGGAAAAACCGGTATCCGCTGAATTAGTGCGTCTTGGCTTACATAAAATTATTTCAGTGCAATTTGCAATTATTCTGTCGGTACCAATGTCAGACGACTTGCATTGAAGTTTGAAGAATTTCTATAAAGAAGTAAAATTATATATTTTTATAGGTAAGTATAATATGTATGTATGTTGTTATATGTTTATATAATCTTTAAGTGACAGTTTGTCATTTATTCTGCCTTATTATACAGGTATGGAAATGCGTTGTAGGTACATCCATATCCTAGTAATAAGTTAAAAGAGTAAAACGATTATGTATCGTACACTAAATATAAATAGATTGATTATTTTTCCCCCCATTTAAAATAGTATGGAAAAAATACGCATCTAAATGTTAGCGCAGTAGGAGATAAATCTAGTCAATGATCTGGTACATATCGATGAAACAATAACAAATGAATCTATTGACAAAATCCTATTCCATTCTGCAGTGGCGTATTTAGAATATTGCCATGGGGGGTCTATACCTTTAGTTTTATCTTTCTTTCTTTCTTTCTTTCTTTCTTTCTTTCTTTCTTTCTTTCTTTCTTTCTTTCTTTCTTTCTTTCTTTCTTTCTTTCTTTCTTTAAAAAAGCGCCGCAGGCGAAAAAATTTTCGGTGCCACGCCCTATTTTGAACTATCAAAATTTATAATTTCTATGTTTTGATAGCTGAACCCCAAGAGTGACGAATGAATCATTAACTATTTGTAGTTGACCTATTACCCAATAGATGGCGGAAGGAGCAAGAAATCGTTCTGGAACATTATAAATAATATCTCACGGCGTTTATTGAAAATGAATGATGAATAATTTTATTTAATAATAATCATAATAATAAAGGTCTTTATTCAAAAATTGTAAAATAAAAAATTATTACATTTTGTTATCGGGCGAGGTTCAGTTCACCCTGTCTACATTAAATGCAACAAGGCATCTGATCTGTTCTGAGTTTTTTTTAATGTTGAGCTCACGGGGGGGGGGGTCCAGACCCCTCGGACCCCCCCCCCCCTAAATACGCCACTGCCATTCTGAAGTATATCAATACAAATTTCGCCCCTCCGCTTTGTTAGCCAAACTTATGCTGTTAAAAGTATTAATATGATGTAGGAAATTTAAATCTTTGTCTATATAAAAAGTCTGCAATATGGCAACGTAGCAGTAAGAAATCCGCCCCCAAGAATGTGACCGTAGCGACATTGGTCTGAAGCCATGATGACGTTGTTTCATTCAATCTCGTTTGGGGATGTCCACAGAAAATTTATCGCGGAAAAACATCAATGTTGGCGATGCATCGAAAAAACATTTTAATAGAATTAGAATTACAAGATAAATTACAAATCTAATTATTCTAAGCTCACACCTTAACTCAAACCAAAGGTAAAAGGTATAATCAAGATCGAGAGGCAACGACAAAATAATTATTTAACGAATAATACATTGATTGATGCATCGCATTGAAAACATGGATATTTTCGTTCGTTTACTTCGTTTGGTATTTCTTTGACAGTGATTTGCATTTTTCTTCAGTTTATTGGTTTTGTGTAATAATTGCTGTCTTGGAGACTAATTAAGATGAATCGCAAGTATCAAGTAAGTATACGAGAATTCGGAAAATAATAATTCTGTAGTTACTTTTAATGGGCGAGGGCGAGTAAATAAAAAGTTGGCTTATTGTAGGTTAGGTTTACCCTATAGCAAGATCACATTCAAAGGTAAATACATCATAAGCCTGTCGGCCTCACCCAGCTCTTCACCGCCTTTCTCCTACAAACGATGTTGTCAACACATTTTAAGAGCGTTTATGAATGACATGTACCATCTATAAGTACCAGATCATTGGATCTAGTAGTAGGAGATAAAACGCTAATCGTTATGGTAGGCTCAAAACTCAAAACAATAATGCAGTGTTTTTAAAACCCAGACATTACTACCGTCCTTTTAAAAGGCACATTCAAATTTCGGGCTACATTGGTAGCTGAGCATTTATTTAATAGATAGCGACACTTTTTTTACTTTCAGAATACTATACTAAGGTAAAAGTTAGCACGTGCTTCTGTGAGTTAAATTTAGCATAAAACTCGTTTTCTTATACTATAATTAGTTTGATTTAACATATTGCGACTTTAAAGAAAAAAATAGTTTCAGTAACATCTGGGTTTTAAGGAAAACTTACAATCACACATTTGGTTTCTAACTTTTTAAAGTAAATTCTTTCAGTCTAATAACAATAGTTTTCAAATTCATGCCTATTCTACAATATTTTACGAATTGCTCCTGATTCTTGTCTTAAATAAGGCTCTAAGCGAAGCCAGATCTTGTGTATGCCTTATCTTAAAATCTAAATGCTTTGACCTGATTTCAGGATAGCGGAAATAGTAGAAATATGAATATAATGTAAATTGTATTGCAGGTCGAACTAGTAGGTAGGTATACCTATTATATACACTAGAGTATTTTGCAAGGCGGTCGATTGGAAATAAATGAGACTATAAACCCAGGGGACACGTTAACAGCTGTTTGCTAACTGATATAATAAGCGATAACGTAATATCTATACGAAATGTGTAACTGTTCTTTTACTAGAAGGATGTTAATGGAATCAAAGTATATAAAATAAGGGGAAGAATCTTTGTAGGTAATTTTTGACTTTTTGATTATGTTAAAAATATAAATTTACGCTGTGCAAAACATTAGGCAGTTGAAGTGCGGTCACGAACGTTAACGTATACGTACAAATTGACAGCTACGCATGCGCAGTAATCAAATTTTGTCGTACGTGTTTTAAGCAGTTCAACGGGCGTACGTTATCTTGCGTTGTTTTACGGGCGTGAAAAATGAACGTTCCGTTACCCGAAGGACCTCCGAATATAACCGATTATTTCCGAAATGTCATATTTTGACAAACAGTTTTTTCTGTGGTTCTAAATGAATAACTTTTTCTAACCACAAAAGATAACAAACAAATCCCAAATAATTTTGCAGTAATCAAAAAAATCAAAATTTATCAACAATCCGAGTTATTTGTTTTTTAGTTAAAAAATAAAAAGTATTTTTATTATCGTAAGTTTTGTGATTCAATTATGATTTTAGTTCATCAGAGATACTTTTCAATCTACAGGGTGGTCCTTAAGTAATGGGACACAGAGCAGCAGTAAATTATTCACTTCAAAACATAACGATTTAGCGCAATTTTTATAATCCGAAAATTTATATTAAGACAGATACTTAAAAAAATTATTTCGAGTTTTTTAGATATTTTCAAACGTTTTCGAAGCATTGGGTTAAAATTTGGTGTAGGGGGATTTTTTGGGGCGGGAAATAACAATCCGGGCTCATTTTTCTTCTATCGGATAGAGAGAGCTACGAGCAGCACTTTTCTTACTTTTGAACTGCAATAACTTGTTGTCACTAGGTATAATAAGACTTGTCACTCCTAACTAATAATCTTACGACTTTTTTACGTAAAAAAGATACTCTTGTCAAATAACGCTAAAGTTGATAGTTTTTGAAATATTTCCTATTTTAATACTCAATGACCTTTCCGTTGTTTGAGATCCAGCAGAAAGAATTCTTTAATAAAAGTTGTTTTTGAATAATTGACGAGTAAATAAAACACAAAATTTCAAACTTTTGTTTATAATATTTTACAAGAGGAAAACGATTTTTTTGGTTAAACTTTTACAACATACGTTTTACGTTCTGATAAAATAAGAAGTATTACCTTACATGTTACATTAAAATAGCAAATATTTTGAAAACTATCAACTTTAGCGTTATTTCACAAGAGTACCTTTTTTACGTAAAAAAGTCGTAAGATTATTAATTAGGAGTGATAGGTTTTATTATACCTAGTGAAAACAAGTTATTGCAGTTCAAAAGTAAGAAAAGTGCTGCTCGTAGCGCCCTCTATCCGATAGAAGAAAAATGAGCCCGGATTGTTATTTCCCGCCCCAAAAAATCCCCCTACACCAAATTTTAACCCAATGCTTCGAAAACGTTTGAAAATATCTAAAAAACTCGAAATAATTTTTTTAAGTATCTGTCTTAATATAAATTTTCGGATTATAAAAATTGCGCTAAATCGTTATGTTTTGAAGTGAATAATTTACTGCTGCTCTGTGTCCCATTACTTAAGGACCACCCTGTATAAGTATAGATTTAAGTTTGTTATCGATGGTATGTTCCATTTTATTTATATTTTGTTTTGTATTTTAAGAAGATTAAAAAATAAAACAAAGTTTTATACTCTTCCATGCTCTCCTTTTTGCTTTTCTTCCTTCTTTATGCAATTTTCTTAACTTTTAAAAAATCAACAGAAAAATAAAGGTAAAAAATTAACACAATAATATGACAAATGTCAAATTTGCATTTTTTTGTAGGTTACGTTAACGGACACAGAAGATAAGCACTTCAACTAAAATTCTTTCCACCGGTTCGTCACGTTAACTCCTCAACTAACGTGCGTAAATTTGCTTACGTATTGGTTGTACTTCAACTGCCTTATGATAAAAAGTTAAACTTATCGACACGTTATATAAAAGAAAAATATTTTTTTGAGTAATCACTTGATTGTGTGCAAGATCTATAAACTAGAGTTAACTTTTTCTTAGAACAAAGCGTTTCGACAGAAGACAACGACATTTGACATTAACAGCTGATCTGGTTTCGTCGTTAAAGTTCCCAGATCAGCAGTGGGCCGTAGCAAGCTCACGCGTCAGGTTGCGTCATATTATTTTCTTCCAATTTTAATGTTTTTTTTTAGTGTTTCTGTGGCCGTTTTTCGTGTAGTGTGTGTTTTAAAAATTTTACGTTTGGATTTTATATACACAATATACAGGGTCCTGCACCTCACCTCCCGTCTTCTATAGCTCACTTAGTAATTAAGTTAGAATTTTCATATTTTGCTGACCTTATCTTGGGGCGCATTTCAGGAAAATATTTTTTTTCATACAGGGTGTTCCAAAAAAGTGTGACGTCATAAGGATGTATTTTTTTAGATTACATGCCATATATTTTCTTACTTATTTGGATGCCTCCTATAGTTACCTACATACCTCTAAAATTTTATTGAAATCGATTCAGTATTATAGACGAAAAAAAAATAAAAACTAAAAAATATCAGTTTTGCACCACTGGTATTAAAAATAAACAAAAAATAATGCTTCGTTAATAAAATTATACAAAGGCACTCATTAAACAACGTATAACAGTCACGTCAACCAAGTTTGATTAATACGAATTGTACAGGGTGTCCAAAGTTTAGTGTCAAACTTTGCAAACTTTACAGCAATTTATTTTTCTTATTTCAAATAGGAACCACTGTATCTTTTTATGTCATTCGATGCAGAATTAAAAGTCAAACATTTTTCCTTATTGCAACCCTATCGCAATTTCTAACACTTCAAGACTTATTTGCAGAAAACTCATTTTATTAACTATTCCAACAGTCATTATTATGAATAAATATCGAAGGTGGCTTTGAAAAACAATTTATAGGTATTAAAGTTTATTAAAGTGACCAGAGACCATTTTGACTTTAGTAATCTAAAAGTTTCAAATATTGTTAAATTTTTAGTAATTATTAACTGGAAATGATAATCGTGAGTATGGTTATCCTTTAAAATTCGTTGAACTGTTCTTTCGACTACATCTACGGCATCAGCGACTGCTTGTTGAGTAACTGAAGTATTTTCTATAACATATAATAGCACAGCCAATTGATTTTGTTCAGTTCGGACCGGTTTATTTCTCACTGGTTTTGGGTAGTTTACCTTTACCGTTTGTACAAACCTCTCTAATATGTTTTGCAGGCTCCGTTTGTCTGGATGTCGTCGTTCCGGATAAAGCTGTGCGTAAAATCGGCTTGCCAAAAAAGAGTTCTTTTCGCATGCTCCTAATATAAAAATCATATCTCTACGAGCTCTTCTTGGTTGTAGTCCATCACAAAAAACCATATAAAGTAATTATAACAGGTTAAATAATTACTAACAATTTAACAATATTTAAAACTTTTAGATTACTAAAGTCAAAAATAAATGGTCTCTGGTCACTTTAATAAACTTTTATACCTATAAATTATTTTTCAAAGCCACCTTCGATATTTATTCCTAATAATGACTGTTGGAATAGTTGATAAAATGAGTTTTCTGCAAATAAGTCTTGATGCATTAGAAATTACGATAGGGTTGCAATAAGGAAAAATGTTTGATTTTTAATTCTGCATCGAATGACATAAAAAGATACAGGGGTTCCTATTTGAAATAAGAAAAATAAATTGCTTTAAAGTTTGCAAAGTTTGACACTAAACTTTGGACACCCTGTACAATTCGTATTAATCAAACTTGGTTAACAAGACTGCTATATCTTGTTTAATAAGTTTCTTTGTTTAATTTTATTAACGGGGCATTATTTTTATTTTTTATTTATTTTTAAAACCAGTGATGCAAAACTGATATTTTTTAGTTTTTTTTTTCGTCTATATTACTGAATCGATTTCAATAACATTTTAGGGGTATGTAGGTAACTATAGGAGGCACCCAAATAAGTAAGAAAATATATGGCATGTAATCTAAAAAAATACATCCTTATGACGTCACACTTTTTTGGAACACCCTGTATGAAAAAAAATATTTTCCTGAAATGCGCCCTAAGATACAGATAAGGTCTGCAAAATATGAAAATTCTAACTTTATTACTAAGTGACCTATAGAAGACGGGAGGTGAGGTGCAGGACCCTGTATTTCAGAGAAAGATTTTTTCGGTGTTTATTATTTAAGTTTAATAGTGAGTACAAACAACATTTTGGTTAACTCATCTATTATTATCAAATCAATAAAGTGCCTAGTGTTCTGTCAGCTTAGGTTTAAGTTAGGATTTAAGGAGACTAGAAGTGGCAACCCGGCGGGGTGGCGCCAGTTTGAGAATGGCCGATGTCGGAAGGCCTCGTGACTGTCAATCTCTTGAATTACATAATAATGTGTTTACCCAGTAAAGTGAGTTTATCATTAAACCATCGGCTAAACCCCCTTAACTAACTTTACTAACGTAACATGGTGGCAGCGTGTGGTGATAGTGTTTTACTTACAAAATAAATCGAATAAACAATAAGTGGCACTATTACTCAGAACTTTCGGAATCCACGGCTCTATGACGTCCATTGTTGCCAAACCGAACAAAAAATAATTATTAGGGTCGGTCTTAGGACTCACGACGAAGAAAACAAAAAATAGTAAAGTATTAACTACTATATAAATATTGATATCATGGCGACAGAAACGCCCGCAGTGGCTCCAACGGTAGTCTGTAGTTTACCGATAAACATAAGTCCTCCAGAAAAATTTAATTTCAGCATACCCAATGCATGGCCCCAGTGGCGGAAGCGCTTTGAACGCTACATGGCTGTGTCCGGCCAAGATAAAAAATCAAACCAAGACAAAATAGACCTTCTTGTGTATATTATGGGAGAAGACTCAGAAGATATTCTAGTTCAATTTTCCCAGAAACCTACTACATTTGCAGACACACTAGCTGCTTTCGAAAAACATTTTATTCCCCGGAGGAATATAATTTTCGAGCGTTTTAAGTTTAATTCCCGTGTACAACGAGCAGGCGAACCAATCGAGAGTTTTATAACCAGCTTGCATTCACTAGCCGAACATTGTGATTATGAACAACTAAAGGAACAAATGATTCGTGATAGAATTGTAGTGGGAATGGCCGATTCAAAAACTAGTGAACGATTACAACTGCAATCAAATTTAACACTTACCGACTGTATTTTGGCAGCCAAACAAGCCGAAATTCAAGCCACTCAGAATCGAGAATTGCATTACGAAAGTCGCCAACGTCAAGTAGCTGAACTAGCAATCACGGAACGCAGTGTAGCCAGACTTTCTCAGTCTTCCAGTTCAAGATTTTCAAAACCAGAGTACAAAAACGGCGAGGTATCAGATAGTGAAAAAAACTGCAGATTCTGCGGGTTGCAGATCCACTCCAGAGATAAATGCCCAGCAAAAAAATCTCTTTGCAACAAGTGTAGGAAACCAGGACATTGGGCAACCGTATGCAGAAGTAATAAGGTCAGATCCATACAATTTTATAATAATCCCGAGAATAATACATTTTACGAAATGGTTCCTCAAGAAAAAAATGACTTATTTCTAGGTTCTGTTCATTTAAATCACATAGACTGTAAAGAATGGACGGCGTCTATATATGTATCAGAATTAAATAAAAATGTTAAATTTTTGGTAGATTCAGGGGCGGACATCTCTTGTATTCCGGAGAAAATGTTAAATAAAAATATGACTTTGTCGGAAACGAATAAAATTGTTACTGGTCCGTCTGGAATTAAATTGGAGATTGTGGGAACCCTCTTTGTAACCTTAATTCGACATAATGAGTTGTTTAGCACTGATCTTTTTATTATTCGAGATTTATCGCAACCTATTTTAGGCAGATCAGCCATTATAAAACTGAAAATTCTTAAATTTAACGGTAATAGGGATTCAGAAAAACAACTTTTCGTAAAAAATATTTCTAATGGTTTAAATTTAAATAAAGAAAACATTCTTCAAAAGTTTCCCAGCCTTTTTAGGGACGTGGGGACATTTAAAACAGAAATGGACATACAACTTAAAGAGGATATCCAACCATTTGTTCAATCCGTTCCCCGAGTAGTTCCGATTCCTTTACTTAAGCCCTTAAAGGAAGAATTAGAACGATTAAAAAAGTTAGATATTATTGAAGCTGTTGATTATCATACTCCTTGGGTTAGTCCGATAGTAGTTGTTACAAAAAATTCGAAGATACGCCTCTGTGTAGACTATACTCGCTTAAATAAAGCAGTCTTACGTTCGCATTATCCAATAGGAAAGGTTGAAACTATTTTAGCACAAGTTCAAGGCTCTACCTTCTTTAGTAAGTTGGATACGAATTCAGGATTTTATCAAATCCGCTTGAAAAATGAATGTCAGTCCCTGACAACTTTTATAACCCCATTTGGTAGGTTTTTGTTCAAGAGAGTACCCTTTGGTATAACTTCTGCTCCAGAATATTTCTCAATCTTGTTAAATAATATTTTAGCCGGCATTGAGGGTGTTGTGAGCCATATCGATGATATTTTAATACATGCTCCTTCTCAGGAACAACATGATTTAATACTACACGAAGTTCTGTCTAGGCTTCAAGAGGAAGGGATTACGTTAAATCAAGAAAAATGTTCCTTTGGCGTACAATCTTTACGATTCCTTGGTCACCATATTTCTAATGAAGGCATATCCATAGATTCTGAGAGAATAAAGTCAATCCAGGAATATCCTGAGCCTGCTAATAAAAAAGAATTACTTCGTTTCTTAGGTATGATTAATTTTTCATGCCGCTTTCTACACAACAGGTCAGTCGTCCTAGAACCACTAACGTCCTTGTTAAAAAAGAATGTTGCATTCTTTTGGGATTTGCCTCAAACTAATGCTTTTAGTAAAATTAAACATTTATTACAAAATAGTCCTTGTCTTGCTTATTTCGACCCCACAAAAATAATAACGATTTCGTCAGATGCATCTTCTTTTGGTATAGGTGCTTGCCTATATCAAACATCCAAAGATGGCACGAAAGAAGTTGTCGCTTATTCTTCTCGCTTGTTATCAGACACTGAAAAGAGATATGCCCAAATAGAAAAGGAGGCCGTAGCCTTAGCATGGGCAGCAGACAAATTTCAGGAATATATAACAGGAATACCTATTCGTTTTGAAACCGACCATAAGCCTTTAATCCAGGTTTTGCAATCTAAACCTATTGACGAATTAACGCCCCGTCTTCAGCGATTTAGAATTCGTCTAATGCGATATAACTATGAAATTTTTTATATTCCTGGCAAGGATCTGGTAGTCGCAGACGCCTTGTCAAGAAACATTTCTGAAAACATGATACTACCCAGCCAAGATGAGCTTGCTCAGGAAGCAGAGGCTCATGTAAATTTCGTGATCCAATCGGCTCAAGTGAAGCCTTACTTTTTGGATGAAATAAGGCAAAATCAATCCGAAGATCCTATTTGTAAAAAATTGAGAGAATTTTCCTTGTCCGAATGGCCTAATAAAAATAAATTAGACCATACTATACTTCCCTATTATACCTACCGCTTTGAAATTTCCTTCGCGGAGGGATTAGTATTGAGAAACTCTAGAATAATTATTCCACAATCCTTACAAATGCGGTGCTTAGAATATATTCATCAGGGCCACCAAGGCATAGTCAAATGTCGAGCGCGTGCCAAAGCTTCCGTATGGTGGTTAGGGTTGTCAACTCAAATAGAAAATCTGGTAAAAAATTGCCCACAGTGTGTCGAACACCGAATTAATCCCAGAGAGCCTTTTCACATCGAAGAGTTTCCAGAAAGGCCATGGCAAAAGGTTGCTCTTGATTTATTTAAAACTGATTCTTGGTACCTAATAGTAACGGATTATTTTTCAAGATTTTTTGAAATATTTAAACTACATAAAATGTCTGAAACCGATATAATCGTTAGATTAAAAGAATTGTTCAGTCGTTATGGCATTCCTGAGGTAATCAGATCTGATAATGGTCCTCAATTTCAGTCAGGGTTTAAAAAATTTGCCTACGACTATGATTTTCGTCATATTACAAGTAGTCCTTACTTCGCTCAATCCAATGGATGTATTGAGGCCGCGGTCAAAATTGCTAAACAACTTATTAAAAAAAATGAGGATATAGATTTGGCACTTTTAGCCTATAGAACTACACCTCTTGAATGCGGATTAAGTCCTTCCGAATTGCTTATGAATAGGAAGTTAAGAACGCCTTTACCCGTTTTACCAAGTTGCTTAATCACACCAGTAAATACTAAAGCCTTTAGGGAAAGGCAAAGCATTGCTAAGAAAAAGTCCGCTCAACAGTTTAATAAAAGACACAGGGCTCAGAAGTTGTCAAATTTATCAATTGGAGACAGTGTTTGGGTAACAGATTTAAGGAAATATGGTAAAGTTGTGTCCATTCTAGATGAACCTAGATCATATATGGTAGAAACCAACTTTGGCGTGTATCGTAGAAATCGGTGGCACCTAATACCAGCACCTTACTATCGGGAAAATCAGTTTACTCCAACACCGCCTTCTCCATCGAATGAGTTAACCTCGGAATTAACCAGTAATTATAATGAGGAAATAAGTAATAGTGAGTTAATAAGTAGCCAAGTGATATCAGACAAAAATTACGAAATTACGGATAATTCCATTGGTAATAACTTATGTAGTTCTGCCTTACCTCCTCAGGATAATGTCTCGTCGCCTAGTGCTATGAGGAGATCTGGTAGATCCATAAAGAAACCTACTTACTTAAATGATTATGTTTAGAGAGGGAGATGTTCTGTCAGCTTAGGTTTAAGTTAGGATTTAAGGAGACTAGAAGTGGCAACCCGGCGGGGTGGCGCCAGTTTGAGAATGGCCGATGTCGGAAGGCCTCGTGACTGTCAATCTCTTGAATTACATAATAAAGTGTTTACCCAGTAAAGTGAGTTTATCATTAAACCATCGGCTAAACCCCCTTAACTAACTTTACTAACGTAACACCTAGTTAAACCATTAACTCATCGTTATATACAGGATGTCTCATAACTAAGGGGCAAATACAGCAACAAGATATAGTAGACTTGAAAATATGTCATTTATGCTTAAGAACGCACGGTTAATTTTCAATAAATACAGGGTGGCCTTTTAGTGTGGCAAAGTACAATAGCTCCTTTACTATTTCAAATACATTAAAAATATTAATACAAAAGTTGAAGGGCAGTAAGTGACTTATAACGTAAAATTATTTTTAACTCTATAGGGTGGCTCAAAAAAGCGGAACAAGAAAAAATGTACTTTTTTCAAATGGAACACCCTGTATATTTTTACATTTTTAAATTCCACATAAAATAACAATTATTTTTTATCAAATACATTATTAGTCTATACTTTATAGTTTCCGAGATATTGACTCTTGAAAAGTGACATTTTTGAACTTTGACAGCTTCTAACTTTCTAACAGTACGTCTTAGAGCAAAACGGCTTACATGTCCCTATCTTCAATTTTTATTATCTTCCCAAAAAAATCAACTTCCGGTTAAACCGGATGTTACTCGAAAGCAGGAAATATAGTTGTTCCGGTTTAACTGGAAGTTGATTTTTTTGGGAAGATAATAAAAATTGAAGATAGGGACATGTAAGCCGTTTTGCTCTAAGACGTAGTGTTAGAAAGTTAGAAGCTGTCAAAGTTCAAAAATGTCACTTTTCAAGAGTCAATATCTCGGAAACTATAAAGTATAGACTAATAATGTATTTGATAAAAAATAATTGTAATTTTATGTGGAATTTAAAAATGTAAAAATATACAGGGTGTTCCATTTGAAAAAAGTACATTTTTTCTTGTTCCGCTTTTTTGAGCCACCCTATAGAGTTAAAAATAATTTTACGTTATAAGTCACTTACTGCCCTTCAACTTTTGTATTAACATTTTTAATGTATTTGAAATAGTAACGGAGCTATTGTACTTTGCCACACTAAAGGGCCACCCTGTATGTTCCGTTATGAAAGGTGTTTATTTAAATGTTTCTTGCCATCTAGCATTTAAACGCAATTATCTCAAAAACTAATTAAAATATGGAGATTAATAAAGTACAACTTTTACGTATAAAAGATCCCTCTTCCATAATTTGAGGTAAATTTCATTACCTGTTTTTTTTTTTGTCATCCCAATAGAACGTTTGTATATCAATATTAGTATTCCACCTTCGGAAACAATGGCGGAACTGTCAATTTTTTAGAGTAAAAACTAATATTTTTCTGAAAAAAATAAAATATTAGAACAACTACTAGGTTTAGGTATACAGGGTGAGTCGGGAGGAATGGGCCAAACTCTAAGGATGGAATCTATGCATCAAAATAATAAGAAAAAACTCAAATGCTGTTATCCAATATTTATTTGTTTTCAAATTTTAGAGTTAAATCAAATAATAATATTGTTAAACCAAAATATGCAACATTAACACTGTTTTAAATAAATCATTGGTTTAGTAAATTTTCAAATATACCGCCATTGACTTCCAACATTTCCTGCTTCGTTTACGAAGGGCGCGCGTGGCTTTTCTAACAGTTCTAACTGATTCGTGCCTTTCTTTAACATTAAGTGCAGCATTTCTAATGCGTCTAATTAATGCATCTCTAGCTAGTATCTACTTTTACTTTGTATACCTCATTTTTTAAACAACCCCATAAATTATAGTCCAACGGTGTGAGGTCTGGCGATCTAGGAGGCCAACTAATAAGACCATCGCGGCTAATTCAAACCTCTGGAAACCAAAGTAAAAGTAGATACTGGGGATGCATTAATTAGAATTAGACGCATTAGAAATGCTGTACTCAATATAAAAGAAAGGCACGAATCAATTAGAAGAGCCGAAGAAGGAAATGTTTGGAAGTCAATGGCGGTATTTTTGAAAATTTATTAAACCAATCATTTATTTAAAACAATATTATTATTTTATTTAACGCTGCGAGCTGTAATTTGAAAACAAATGAATATTGGGTAACAACATTTGGGTTTTTTCTTATTATTTTTATTTTGTTGCATAGATTACACCCTTAGAGTTTGGCCCATTCTTCCCGACTCACCCTGTATAACATTATTAACAAAAAAGTTATATAATTGCATGTAGAATCTAAAAATAAATTAAAAAATAGGGTGTTCCATAAAAAAACTTATGTGATATTTGCCACGTTTTTTTGTGCTTTTTTTTTTATACTCAAAAATAATTTTAAACTGTGCACCTTAACATTCTCTAAAACTTTTGTATTTAACATTTTTGGACTCACCGGTACACTTGGTACTGATATAAGATGTCAAATAATGTGAAGAAAGTTTTTTACATCTAAATAGGGACAATTAAACATTTTTTCAATACGGATGCCGCCATATTTACAACCGTTTGGCGCCACGACTTCATAAATATTTAAATAAAATAGCCATACTGTGGCAAAAATAAACAAGTATCTAATATAGTTATATTACTTTTCTCGTTTTTTAATGTCTACGAGTAAATTTACTACTAGCTTAATAGAACGGTTGAACACATGGTTTAATGACACCCCACTAAGCAAGGCGGCAAACGTACTTAGCATAATAAACGCTATGCGGGCATGTGATACTTTATTCTAGTAATTTAGGCCCTTTGTCTATATCATCTGGTATTGTCTAATTCAATTATATTTAGTTCAACGGGGACCCCTATTTAAGTTTTGTTTATGGAGAACAGATGGTCCAAAAATCGGGTCTGCGAAAAATTCCGCGTTTACTAAGCATGCGGTCTAACTAATTTATCTAAAATAAGACGTACATTTATCGTTATGTCATCAGTTTTTGGTCGTTTGATAATTAAAGTTAGTTTAATCAAGAATAATTATTACATGTTCTACCGGGTGTTTCTCAAAATACGTTCACCCTTATAACTTTTCTGTATTTATAGATATTAAAATGAAATTTTGAGATTATGCATAAGAGATAAGTCTGCATTTATTGGCATAATTTTCAATTTGTTAGCACTTGCGGTTTGACCGGAAGTGACCTTGACTGTGGTATTGTATATTTTTACTTATTGGGATTCAGCATAACATTCTGAGTAAAATGACACCTCACTTTGCATTTTTTGACGTGTTATGACCTTTTTATGTTTATTTTTATTTTCAATCTAGAGAGCTACAAATTAATTAATAATTATGTTAATTGACTTACTAAGTTTCACAAGCGTTTAAAAAATGTAATTTTGTTTTCCTGACGTTTCCACCATTTTTCCAAATGGAAAGATGGTAGTTTACTAGGATATTTAAAACGAGTATTTTTTTTCCAACAATTTGATACCATACACTCCTATGCTATTTTAAAATTGACCCGAAAGTCCCAATCGCAAATTTAAAAGCGTTATGCATTATTGCCGCCCTGTCCTGTATTTTCTAAAGAACTATAAAGGCGGCTTTGAAAAACACTGAAATGGTTTTGAAAACCAATATGGTTTTAAATTAAACTTGTAATGTCATTCGTTTATTAAACTTACATTGCAAATCAGATAAAATGGTTAGTTTTACTAGACATGAACTAATTGATATGCTTCTAATTTTTGGAGTGACCAGAAAAATTCTTCTCAAGCCGCAAAATTGTATGTATTGTATGTTTTATAAACTAATTACATTAAAACTTTAAATTAAAGCCATATTGCTTTTCAAACCCATTCCATTGTTTTTCAAAGCATTTATCTTTCTTTAGACGAGAGAGGACGGCAATAATGCATAACGCTTTTAAATTTGCGATTGGGATTTAAGGCAAATTTTTCAGTGTCAATTTTAAAATAGCATAGGAGCATATGGTATCAAATTGTTGGAAAAAAAGTGTTCGTTTTAAATATCCTAGTGAACCACCATCGTTCCATGCATTTGGAAAAATGGAGTAAACGTCAAGAAAACAAAATATAATTTTTTAAACGCTTGTGAAACTTCGAAAGTCAATGCATTTGGAAAAATGGAGTAAACGTCAAGAAAACAAAATTTAATTTTTTAAACGCTTGTGAAAATTAGAAAGTCAATTATTATGACATAATTTTAATTTATTTAACAGATTTAATTAATTTGTGGCATTCTAGATGGAAAATAAAAAAAAAACATAAAAATGTTATAACACGTCAAGAAATGACAAGTGAGGTGTCATTTCACTCAAAATGTTATGCTGAACCCAAATAAGTAAACATATACAAGACGTCCCATTTAAAATATCAAAGTCAAAGTCACTTCCGGTCAAACCGGAAGTGCTAACAAATTGAAAATTATGCCAATAAATGCAGACTCCTCTCTTATGCATAATCTCAAGATTTCATTTTAATATCTATAAATATAAAAAAGTTATAGGGGTGAACGTTTTTTGAGAAACACCCAGTATATACAGGGTCGTCTCTAAAAGATGCAGACAAATGCTACCACAGATTCCTGTGGCTTAAATATGGCGATCCAACCCAACTTACCTCAGTCCAAAAGTTCGATTTTAGTTTTTCGTAAATATTTTTTTTTTAATAATTGGTGTATTGTCACAATAATTCAGCTAGGGGGGGGTTTTGTGGGGTGAAAAATTTTAATCTGCTCGCATTTTTAGTGTAAAAGGCGCCACCTACGGTACCTAGCACACATTTAAAAGGTAATAATTTTTTTGAGCCACTCTGTAACAATATATAATTATTAAACATTCTTATTCTACAACTGTTTTTACCTAAAAAGGTATAGGTCGTAAGATTTGATTTGACCAGCCGTTTTTGAGACATCCGGATTAAAAAATTCATTTCGCGTGTGGCCTAAATTTTTGTATTAATTAAACACAATTTGAAGCGAAGGTGTTAAATTCAAATAACTGTCCCAAAAACCGAAAAAAAAATGTGTTCTTAATTTTATTCTCTAGCAAAACCAGCCAGTAAGAGATTTATCTACAACAAATGCCCGAAATGACCTCCACTTTCGAGTGTACAGAAAAAAAGCCAAATATAGAGAAAAAAAGGCAGAGAACATTTTCTTTCTTATAATATAGAATGGGCCATTCATCATCTTTAGCATTAACATCCTGAATTAGAAGCTATTGCAAATATATCTCAATAATAAAAATCTTCCTAGAGGGTCACAATGTCACAAACCTTTCCTAGAGACAATTAAAAAGACCATCCGAAAGCAGAAAGTTTGAAAATATGAGATCAAAACGTTATTACGTCATCTCATTATCCGCGCAATTCTTTTATTCGTCAGCGTCGACGGATTATATTGCTATCTTTGTTTTGATAAACTAAGTATACAAGAACAGCTTCAAAATAGAAAACAACCAGCCCGATATTCAGATAGACGCGGCGTTCGACCTTTAGCTGATTAACTGGGACCCATAGGTCGAGGCAGATGACACGTCAGTGAGTTTATTCCCCTGTTTTTATAAGAGCGTATCTTGTTTATTTATTTTCTCAGTAAATAATTGAAAATTTAAAAACTGATACCATAGATAATTTTATTTTTTCTTTCTCTATGCGAGAGGATGAAAACTAAAATTTAGTGCAAAAGCCCATCGCTTACACATAAACACGAAAGATAGTTTCGACCTGTCAACATAGATGTTACTTATACCATAACTATAAATCGCAACATTTCTCAGGAATTAATTAAACACTCTATAATTAATCAGCCTGCGTTTGACACCCATGAAGACTCGTGGCGCTAGAAAGCGATACCGATTCGTTAAATAAAGTTACTAAACTCGGCGACTTGTTCTATTTTTGTTCGCGGCAAAGCGTTTCTGAGACCCGAGCCGATGAACCCAATAATGCAGTTTTGTTGCAGTTTTATTAATTAGAGGTTTGTGTTAAAAGGTAGAGGAACCTTGGGTAAGAAGATCATATGTGGTAATAAAGGTACTTGCGTCTGGCGCACAAATATGTTTAAATACACAGACGAATAAGCAAAATTCCAATTTTTTATAAAAAGATCAGAACCACGACAAGACAAGCAAAACGTACATGTAATATAAGGAAACCATTTGTTTACAATCACATATACTTTCCAAGTTTCATGTAAGTTAGAAGGAGATGGCTTTAAAAAATGGTAACACTGCAAGCTGTCAAAACTCGCTATTATCTTTACAGTGCATTGGCATGTGATGTTTTTAGGATCAAAAACAATCCATACATTTTGCATTATTTATTTAAAATACAAAACTATCTACCCCATTACTTTTAAGCTAAAAAAACATAACTTTAATAACTTCACTTGCCGCCGAAATATTAATCCAGGGTTAGTATAGTCTGTCGGTCTCTTACACACCACACCCCATTTGAAATAATTATAAATAGCACTTAGCAGCAACTTAACAGCATTAGGAAACTATAAATAATTTGACTAGTAGAAACTTTAAAAAACACACATAATACAATATTTAGTATATTATTTTTACTTAATATGTGTACAATTTACACATTGTACACATCACAAAAATACGGCAGTGATATTTCTTAGGTCTTTCCGACTGTGCTGTAATATCGCTGCGGTTTTCCTGTTATCAAGAAGGGGCCACAATCCACAATGGCTTACAGATGCTACATCAGGTTATTAGTTCTGTCCATCTGCTGTGCCCAAGTTATTTAACCATCCAATATATATTCTCTTTTACTGATCCACGTGGTCTAGCCGCAGTATAATAATCTGAAAGTTCGACAGACATGCTTGCACCCTCCCTGGCGAGAGCATCAGCAGTCTCGTTGCCATATATATTGCTAGGAACCCAACACAAGGTGAGTCGATGTCGAGCACCAAGTGTGCAGAGATTGCTGCGACAGCGCCTTACTAATTTTAATTTAATACTGCTGGAACAAATTGCCTTATGGCTGCTTGACTGTCTATATAGATAGCTATAGACGCAGATCCTCTCAGGCCAGGATGATCATGCAATATTTACTGCCAAAATTTCTGCTTGAAAATGCTGCAGTAGTCAAGGAGTCTATACGACTTCTGTATTTACATGCTCTTGGAGAAGATACCTGCTTCTACCCCAACGTCCATTTTTAAACCATCTGTGAAGATATCGAGTGATCCGTCTCCATTGTTACATGATTGCCTTCCCACCCTTCCCGAAACAGTGTAATCGGTCGGTTCTCGCAAATTTTGTTTCGAGGATTTGGGGAGGTCTGCTGCTTCTGAGGAAACAATTGTCTACAAGCGGATTATCTGTGAAATATGTTGAAGTATATCCCTTACTTTATGATAACCCCAATAGCCGCTTTTATGCGGTGATAATCGCGCCCTCGCTTCGTTAAGTAGTTTTTAGACTTTCGATCCATATATAAAAGAGTCAGGCAAAGAGAAAAGTAGAAAGTCTTGAAAATCGTTTAAAAATATCAAATATAAAAAGACACACGTACTGACGATGACCTCCCTAATCGACAAAAATTCTCTTTTATTTTGTTTCTTCCATTATAAATACGAGGGGTTAACCCTGAGGTTAATAACCAGTTTTTCCCGAGGAAAGAATGTAAATTAGGGTTTTTCCGCATTTTTCGGGACGTTAGCAGCACCGTTCATTAGTTTCTGTCGTCAGTGGATATGGTTCGGGATAATGGAGAAATTTGGAAGCGAATCAGTGCATAAACAGATAAGGATAATTACCATAAATAGATTTGGGTAACTTTTTAAGGGACATAAAAAGGTTATACGTTGCGTGCTGAATTTTTAAATGTATCGTTTATAATAATATGATTGCCTGATATCATATCGATGTGGTGCTGAACTAGTGAAAATTCTATCCGCTGATTCAAATGAAATTATACAAAATTTATAAATCATGACATGGAAATGATTGAATAATGTATGCGTAGCCATAAATTAACACTAAATTTGGAAAAATCCTCTTTTTATGTATACACAGAAAAAAGTAGAATGTTGAATCTAGCAAGTCCATTGGATTACTTTTAAAAAGGTTAAATTAAAACAATTTGGGTATTTTTAAACAATTTTACTCGATTATTTCTACTACTTGATTGGGTTGAATGTAAAATGTTAAATTAACCAATTTAAATTGTTAGAATCACCTTCATTGGGTAAAAACAAGCTCATTTAAATGGTAAAAATATTAATACTTAATTATACCTTTTCTGTGTTAATTCAATCTAATCAAAATGTTGATTTTAAACATTATATTGTGTTAAACAATACTGTATGGTTCAATCAACCATTTCGTTTTGTTAATATTACCTATTTAATAACCTTCGGTTTGAAATTCTATTTAACCCTACTGTCGGTTAGATTCTAGCATGTGAACGTGTTAATTTTAGTGAATTTGAAAGATAGTCAGGTCATCGCCAATTGACCAATGGCAGCTCAGTTTAGGGACGCTAATAAAGCAGCACGTGTCTCGTCATTCGCGGCATTCGCATAACAACAGTAACAACATAACCTTATCTGTTTTGTGGCGGCACTGGAGTCTGGAGTTCATTTATGGTTTTCCTCGTGTTTTTCTTTCTTTGTAAGTGTAGGAAAATTGTGCAATGGAATTGAAAAAGCTGTTGCGGGCTTCCACACCTAGTGGAAACATTTTTGGGTAAGGATGATAATATATTATATTATATATAGTAAGTATACTATATTTAGTGTCACCTGTTTTATTATTCCTAAACTAATTGTATGTAGGCACTATAAAAATACTACATTAAATTTGTTATTTTATTAGGTAAGTATACTTAAGTGTATCGTGGTACCTGCCTACAATTGATAATAATTTTAGGTAAGATAAATATGTAAATTTTAGTAAAAATTTGCCAAAAGAGACATGAGATTCATGGTTTATATAGAATACGACCTAAAATTAGTCGGTATAAAAAATCCATGTTTTCTCTTTTTAATAATTACCTTACCTAATAATATTTATGTTAGGTATACCTACCTACAAGCAAAAAAATATTCTTAATAGATGCTTACCTTAACCTATATAACCTAATTGTTTTAACCCTTTGTGTATACCAACGGGACGGGACTGTCAAGTCCCACCAACTTTATTTATTTATGAGTGGAACAATAACTCATATTTTGTTGTATTCGAATATTAAAGATCGAACTATATATTTTTCGGTCAGCTCTTTAGATCTATATGTAGGTAGGTACCGATGATATTAAACAGGAAAACAATAATGTTATTTTATTATTGGTTTACAGAAAAGTATATATGTAAGGGTTTTATGGCAATTACATAACACTAATTTGGTTTCTCGAAACACTCTGGGGTGAGGGTATCTAGAGTCGGACATACGCGCAAGCGCAGGCATGGACGACCATAAGAGGCACAGCTGGGAACAGTGGGAACACGACCGGACCGGCAGTCTGTACCAGACTGGCCCATCAAGGATCCGCACCGTTCTGTTTCCCTTGTAATCTGTTAGGTATAAGTAAAGAGATTGTGTTTAAACTTGACCAGTACATTACGTTGTATAATAAACTACTACTATATAAAGCGGGTATATATCTTTTATTACACCTCGGATATTACAAATTTAACCTATTCATATTTTTAATTTAAACCAATGATATGGTAAATTTAACCCTTCTAATGGGTTGTAACAACAATATCAAATTTTTAAAATGATACAAGGTTACAAGGATATGGTAAAAATAACCCAATGATATTGTTGCTTCAATCATATTATTTGCTATATTATACCTTTAGTGTGGTTTAAATCAACCAAATAGTCGATTGATTTGATCATACCAAGTTAATCATTTCATAGAGTTGATTTAACCAGATCATTGCGTTGTTGCTATTTAAACTGATTATTGGGTTAAATCAAACCTATTTGCGTTAATTCAATCTTTTACTTTTTTCTGTGTAGGAAAGAAATTTATACAGAAGTGATAAAAGTCAGACATTTAAAACAATGACATAAAATTAAATTTTTGAGGTTGGTAATAGATGAAGCTATTAATTGGAGGGAACACATTGAATTATATTAAACAGAAAATAGTTGCACCAGTGGGGATTTTTAAAAAACTCAGTTTTTTGACTCCAAGTTATATGTTACGTCCTATTTATTTTGCTATTATTCACTTTCATTTACAATATTTAACTTTAATATGGGGATCAACTTTTCAAAATTTGCTTAACCCATTACAAGTTTTACAAAATAAAGCAATTAAAAATATATATTGCTTGGGTAGACCATATTTAACTAAACTTTTATATAAAAATTTTAATATTATGTCAATTAAGGATATTCAGTTAATGCAAAATGTTGTTAAAAAATTATAACAAAAAATAACCATTAAAATATAAAGTTCAATTACAGACGTGACGTAGATGATCAATTAACTAGAACTGTTTTCAATATTGACTTACCCTTAACACAAACTAGGGCAGGTCAGAACTCCATTTATTATTAAGGTATAAAAATTTACAACGAAATACCCCAAGCATTAAAATTTTTAAATACAAAACGTTTTAAAATAATAATTCAAGAAATACTTAAAAAAGGGGAAGCTAAATTATAAACTAAAAAATATTTAAACATGCACTTCTTTTATGATTAATTATTCTTTTCAAAATTATATCTATACGATATTATTATTTAAATAATTTTATACATATTTAAATACTTTTATTTTTTTTGTTGAATATTAACATTTAAAGTACTTATTATTTTAGTTTTAAATATTTATTTTTATTGACTTACCTTGTATTTTAATTAGTTATATTTAACAATGACATTATTTAAGATGTTGTAATCAGTAGAGAATCCCTCATAAACAAATGTTTTTGGGATTTTTATTGAAATAAATAAATAAAAAAATAAAAAAGATATACCGTGTGTTTAAAATGTAGTCGCCTCTATTCCTAACTTTCTTATTATAGGAGATACGACGTCGGTTGAGTTGGTAAAAAGTTGTAGTTTTATGTGCGGATGATTATGGTAATGTCGAAAAAACAATTAAACACCAGAATCACGTGATATTAATTTTTTTTTTAATTTAAAGGAAAGTGCTATTTCTGTTAAAATGTGAAATTCTAAACAAAATTTGTTTTTACCATATATCGCTAAACTCAATAATAACGAAGATATTTACATTTAAACGCATTTCCACTGAAAATTACAGGCAGCTATCCATCATATAAAATGGTATTTTCACAGGTGATAATGACACATGATAAAAACAAAATTTATAAATGTAAGTTTTAATAATTGTGCTATTTATTAAGAAAATAAGATTTAAATAGTAAAAATAAACTACAAACATTTGTTGTAATTGTTAATAAAACTAAACAACTAATGAATTTCGATATAATTAACAAAATTAAATATTGAAAACTCAAATCAAGTGTTCAAATACATCCCCTTCTACCTCTACACATTTTTGAGCATATTTCAAAACTTTTCTCACCGCTTTTAAAACGGTTACAATGGGAAATTTTAAAGATCTGTCACCTTAATCGGACTAAATTGACCGATTAAGTTTAGATCTCCGTTAACTAACGGTATAATTAAGAAACAAATGAAAAAGTTAACATGCGTAGTTTTTTAGAGGCATCTGCCAACTTAACGGCCGATTAACTAACTTTTTCCTAAAAATAATTTTAACAGTCTTCTAAAAAACAAAAATTAATAAGTTGTTATGGATATTAATCGGTTGCTATGGACTTTAGTCGGTTTCTAAGAAGTTAATCGGCCGTTAGGCTTAAAAAAGCTTTATGCAATCGGGCAATAGTCTACCAGTTGTATTTTCCCCGGGTCATTGTTTTAATGCGCCAAATGTCGATTTCGCGCTAACTTGATTTTTTTTCAATTAAATCGTTTTATCGACAAATAATTTTACCGGGATGTCGTGGCCCAATAAAAGAAATAATACGCTTCAAAAAAAGGTTTTACTTTATGATTTTACAGAAAACCCAAAAAAATATTTGCAATGCAAGAATAGTTGACTTATTTTGACACTTGTCATTTGCACCGTGCACCGACGCGACGTTTTAACCCAGGGTTAACGCTAACTCACGGATTAACGATAAATTTCTAGTGCACTGCGTTTTAATCCTTAGGTTAAAACCCTAACACGAGATTTTATTTAACTCGTCAAAAACGACGAGTTAACAAATCTTTTGCGGCATTGTGGTTATGTAAACGTGTTTATTGTTTATAACTTCCGTATAAGCAAATAGAAATCGAAAATTTGAAGTATATATTATTTAAACAATCTGCAATTCGAAGAGGAGGAGGAAATTTTTGAGGCTGATATGGAAATTTTGAAAATCATCGATTTTGGTTTTTCTCGAAAAGTCTATGAACGGTCCAATTACTTCGAGACAATGGATGACTTTACATCCTTAAAACGGTTTTGGCTATATAAAGCTTCTGTTTACAACATCTTGACAATTATTGAGGATGACATAGAATATCCTAGCAATGTGTAAGTTAAGACAGAATTTGAAAAATATATCTTGGTAGTTAAACTGGTACATATTTATTTTTAGAAATAACAGTCCAGTTAACCAATTTTATTGGCTACGTTTCGATTTTTTGCAACTGGAAGTCACCACAGTGTTCTTGCAGATTTTTCGTACCATCGGTTTTTTTTTTATCCTCAATAACTGCACGATGCTTATGTACTAAGTTTATTGGCAGGCTTTTTCTCCCAGCGAAAAATGGCCTCCTCCGGCTCTTTTTTTATCCATGTTTTGACACCGGTCTTGTTTTAAAAAATATAACCATATTAAAAAAAGAATAATCAGGGAAAAAAGTTAGTTGTAATGTTAGGTTAAGTAGGTCACAAACGAAATTGGTGCGGTGCGGTGCGGTTTAAAAAATCGCCAACAATACCTACACTTAACCAAAAATTCCCTAAATTTTGCGACGTTGTCATGATAAAATTATATTAACTTCGGATTAGGTACTCAAGCGCGGTGCACTTGAATTAAAATTAATCACGAGTTAATTTTAACCCTCGGGTTATGTATTACTCGGTGCACTTGGCTATAATAGTGAATATTGCTGTAAGTTTCCAGGGCAGGGCGGTAAAATGCAAGAAAAGTAAGTTTTTAGCAGTGGTAGCGTGGCGCGCGGACTTTTATGTATTCAGTCTTAAATTATTAAAGAAACGTCCATAAAACATAAAATCATGTAACTCCGTCGCTGGCAGACGGCAACCCAAGATTTATAGGAGTGTTTGCATTAAAAAGCAACGTAACATATTATTAAATATATGATAAAAAGAGACAAAATAGTAACCGGGACAACCAAGCACACGATATGGACAAGCCTGGTACCGTGAATATAGCTGGGTTGCCAAATTTAACAAAATCATTAGTTTTGAAGAAGTAGTCCATACTCAAAGTGGAGTTAAATGATATAGAAAAAAGAAAAGCACAAAGTCTTTCTCCACAATTTTTTATTAGAATAACTAGAAAAATTCATAATAATTTAATTCGACATGTTTCGAGTGTAGAAACACTCATCATCAGTAAAACAAAGTGAAAGGTAAAATGCTGATGTTGTTAGCAATAGAGAAAATAATAGTGGGATTGAGCCGTAATGAAGCTTCCAATGGTGTACAAGAGGTGTAAAAATTAAATAGTTAAAAGACCGGCAATCAAGACTTCAGCATACTGGAAAGTCAAGGGTTAGTGCAATGGCCTTGTCTTGGGCAGAAAAATGAAGACAGAAAAAGAAAAGCTAGGGAGTTTTAACAGACTTTGTGAAAATCATTTATTAAGTAGTAAAAAATCTTAAGTTTTATTCAGCTTTGTCAGAGACATGTAAAAGTATTGGAATAAGAGGGGAAAAAATTGTTTTTCATAAAAGTCAAAGCGTCATTTAGCTTGAAGTAAAATACTGTTGGGGTACCAGGCTTTTTACGGCCCAGTTACCCCGGCAGGAGTCAAAACATACACATGTTGTGCAAAATTAATAGTATTATGAGGCAGATTTCCCTTCTGACACGTGCTGGTTGCAGTGGAACTTCTTTAACAAAGATGTTCTAGTAAAAAAAAACTTTTTAAAACTATTAATTTTGCACAAAATGTGTATGTTTTGACTCCTGCCGAGGTAACTGGGCCGAACAAAGCCTGGTACCCCGCAACAGTATTTTACTTCAAGCTAAATGATGCTTTGACTTTTATGAAAAACATTTTTTTTCTTTTTTTTCCCTCTTATTTCAATACTTTTACATGTCTCTGATAAAGCTGAATAAAACTTAAGATTTTTTACTACTTAATAAATGATTTTCACAAAGTCTGTTAAAACTCCCTAATTTTTCTTTTTCTCTCTTAATTTTTCGGCCCAAGACAGGGCCTTTGCACTAACCCTTGACTTTCCAGTATGCTGAAGTCTTGATTGTCGGTCTTTTAACTATTTAATTTTTACACTATTAGCTCCATTACGGCTCAATCCCACTATTATTTTCTCTATTGCTAACAACATGAGCATTTTAAATTTCACTTTGTTTTCCTGATGATGAGTGTTTTTACACTCGAAACATGTCGAATTAAATTATTATGAATTATTCTAGGTTCCCCTAGTTATTCTAATAAAAAATTGTGGGGAAAGACTTTGTCATGTGCTTTTCTTTTTTCAAAATCATTAGTTTTATCAAGATTTCTTTAAATATATTTTAGGTCTATCGCTTCGTGAATTTACCTGTTTACCTGTTTCAATTCTCGCTAGCCGCCACTGAGTGACTCAGTTCAGTTCAGTTATAATGCAAATCTTATACTTATCTTACATAAAACACATTAAAACAGATTTAGATAACACCTAACTCATAACGGACCAGCCAAACCCTATAATCAATCATGTAGCCAGATGTGCTCACCCTTTATTAGAAAACTTGTTCCACTTCCGGACGCGCCATTATTAAAAGCGCAACATCCGCACACAGACAAACCCAATCTTTAAATAATAAAGTGAACTTCTGGACCCTTTCAAAATTCAATAGGCATCAGTCGGAAAACAGATGTTATACATACTTCTGCAGTGGATATATAAAAATAGGTCGTTGCCTCATGTAGCTTTAGAAATAATCAATGGAATAGTGGCTTATTGGAAGGCAATATGTTTCGATGGGAAAATGTCTGGCTTATCAAAAAAATATTGGCTTCTTACAATTTATCTTTATATATATTAGAATTAGAGTTTTACTCTATTACTCTCGCATTTTCTCGTCGTCCTGTCTTGCGAGACAGGGCTAGAAAAATACTAAATCTGTATATTTGCGATGTATACGCAAATAAGAAGAATATTTTAAAAATCGTGCAGCCGTAAAAATATTATAAGGGTTTGAATGCGACCCTGTCTAGGTCGAGATTCCACTCGCCTACGGCTCGCCCTGGAAATGCTTGTCTCGACCTGAAAAACACTACTTTTCGGTCTTGTAACGTAAATTACTATTATTTTACTACTTATCTTGATTCTAGGACCACAGTTTAATGCTGTACAGCAAATCCTGATAACTATTGGATTATCTAAATAATATTGAAAAATGTGAAGCACTGGAATCTCACTGATACCATGTCTCTACAGTCTTTTAATAACCACGCAATAAAATTGTCCAAAAAAAATTTCGTTGCTGCATAAACATTATATCAAGAAATCCACAGAGAAAACGCAAAACACAATAACAAAAATGGCGCCGAGCCGGTTCTGGAGTGTATTTTGAGGATGTCGCTAAACAAGTAAAACCTAATAACAAGAGGGTTGTGCGCATGCCCATACCTGTAAGTCGGCAAGAGATGAGACTGGCGAGCTGTGCGTAGAAAGGAACCACACTTGCGCAGGAGATAACTTGTACGGATCTAAAGGTAAATGTCTTTGAGGGCAAAAGCAATGCAAACCGTGATGCAACGTTGCAAAATCGAATTGCCAAATGCAACAGTATTGCAACATGCAGCAGCCTGCCTGAATGAATCGCTTTCCTCCATCCATGTTGCAATTCAGGGTCAAAATTACGACTTCGCCGTTTCCACGTATAGTGACGATGACGGCGTGCAAAATCGGTCGATAAACCTTTGGGACCCGGCTTTGTGGGATAGCTGTGAAAATACGAGGGACCTTTTAAATTTGAAAAAAATTGGTGTCTCCTCGGTTTTTTAAGATGAATGTAGTATATCTTAAGCTGCTTAATTTATATTCCCTATTTGTGTGTCTGGAAGGAGGGCGGCTGAGGCCCCTGAGGACGATTTCAATATGTTAGTGATTGAACCTTATACCATTATACCTTTTTATGTCGTGGAATAGTATAGTCTGTTAACTTATAATGTATATAATATTTGTGAACTAGGTGAGATAGTAAATTTGCGTCAATAATGAATGTCGTATAATTTTACCAACCAAAAAAGTTTTATTGTCATTTTTAACAGTGCCATTTTTAATCAACATTATTTCAAAAATGTCACGATATTGTGAAAAAGAACAAGCATTAATTTTAAAATTATTTGATTATTTTCACAGAGAAAGTGATGCCGGAAAGACTCTTTTACCCTTTAACGCAGTTTACGAGGTAAGTAGATATAATAAAGCAGGAATAATTGTGAAAACATAAATAATAAAAATGAAAACCAGAAATATGGCAATGTTTTTATAAATACCTTTCTGTTTTAAAGAGTTTCTGATGCTTTGGTAGTTTCGTGTTTAACAATCCAACGAATTAAACCAAAGGGGATAGAGAAGGATGTAGATTTTAAGAATCGCAATAATGTAGCTATTATGTCATCCCGTGGTCGACAACTTCACGAAATTTATGAACATACCACAAGAGTATTTATGGGATGTATAGAGCAGGTGAACACATTTCCATTCGCTTAATACAACTAAATATTTAAATCAATGATGGTGTTGAAATAGTCACTGATTCACTAGCGGACTGTTTAAAAAAATTAAAATTAAAATGGCGTAAATGTACTGTACAGGCGTTTTTTAATAGAGCAACCCCATACCCCATATAGCCCAAAAACGAGTAGAATTTTTAAGAAAATTTAGGAATAACGGCTTTCAATTTCTCTTAAAACCTGTTTTTCTGGATGAAACGTGGATATAGGAAGTTGGCAAGATGATACTATTCACACAGTTTAAAAAAATCGTCAGAGGGTGTACGGTATATTATTCTATATGCTGGTTCAGAAAATCGATTTGTAAATTATAATGCAAGTTTGATATTCAAGTCTGGCCTGAAATCTGGTGAAAGCGAAAACAATGTGTCATAAAAGTTGTCTTGAACAAGTTTCAACGTGGAAACACGATTTATTGCGAATCTTGCATGATACATTTATCTCACTCGCTGCACGTGAGTTTCGCTGTTGTGTCGTGAAACAAATATTGTTTTTTTCCAAAAATGAGTTATTCAAGTGAAAAAAGGGGTTTGAAAAGAAAAGAATGTACTTTAAACTGGACAAGAAGCATGATTCTGCAATTATTCAAAGTATATGAATCCTATCCTAATTTGTGGGACTGCTCGTCCGAAAACTATAAAAACCGAAATCTTCGGAAATCAGCTATGGACGAAATTTCCAACAAGTTTGGAATTCCGACTCAAGAAGTAAAGGATAAAATACATAACCTTCGTTGCCAGTTCCAGAGCATCAACAGAAAACGAAAATTAGCAGCGTACATTCGAAGAAAGTTCTTGTAACATTCCTGATCTTCCCGTTCTAGTTCATTTAATAATATTTCCATTATATTATTGTTTTCTCTCTTTTTAATCCAATCTCTCACCCAATATTTGTGAGACCTTTTCGTTTATGTACTACGGGACTTAACGGCAAGGTAATAATAAGTTGCAGCCCTTCGTCTAGCCCTTTTTGTTGGCATCATTTTATAAAATCACTTCACAATACAACGTTTTGTTTCTTTCTGCTTGAAATGTAAATTGATTGTGGAAACAGCGCATTCAGAGACACCTTGTCTCATGAGAGAAAAATTCATCAAATCGAGTGTTTTATAGAAATCTCTCATATTCTGTGGAAACACATCTGAGATAAATTTCTCGCGAAAAAAAAATCTTAAGAGATTTTAGTCTCCTTGTGGACACCTACCTACCTTTACCACCGGTAACTCAAACTGACTGAATTAATTTACGACGTACCGCAAATATAAATAATATGACGTAACTGCCAGCTGTCATAGAACAGACTTTCAATCACCTTACGATATTATTTGTTCAAATCGTCTGCTTTATGAAAATCTATTCGATTGTGTAACTGTGCCTTTTCGTGGCTACACTTGCCTACGCCACTGGGAAGTAAGCCATATACTTACATAGAAGTCAAGAAACGTACTAGACACACCAAAATTACCAAAGGACAATAAGAAGAGGAAGTATACTTCGTATAATTCCCTTGTATCCTTAATTGCGTTAACCATAAATAAATCTTCGGCCGCAACTTTAGAACCCGTGTAGTTGTGAAATAATAATTGCATGCACCCATAATTTTACTTTGTATGCCCGCCGTTCTGCGACTTATTTATTATCCAGTCAAAGAATCGAGAAACCAATAGCCTATAATATAACCTCTTCAATAACTGACTCTTATTGACAGTAGATACTGTTTAAAATGTAATTTGAATAGTATTAAATCTTGATCGTACATAAAATAATTTGAAGAAATAGTCCATGCTTAAAGTGGAGTTGAAAGTATGGGAGCGAAAGAAAAAACCAAAAGTCTTCCTTCACAAAGTTTAATACAATAAAATTCTCTAGGGCTCTCTACATGTTTCGAACGTAGGAACATTCATCATCAGGAGACAGAAAATTTATTTAGTGCTGATGGTGTAAGGTGTAAGCAAAAGAGAAAATACCATAATGGAGATTTTATGGAATTAAAAAATTGAAGTGTATAGGAGACATGATATGAAGAAAATTGATAAAGGTATATAAACCATACTGAGGATGTGAAAAAATTATTAATGGGGGTCTAAACCAACCAAATAAACTGGGAAACAAGAAAAAACGTTTCTAAGAAGGTGTCGAAGATTATTTAAAATTTTTTATAAAAACATTGTAAACACAATGTCTGTAAGACATTATAAGGATAACATTGAAGATATCTTTTCTTTTCTGGAATGTAATTTTATTGTGATATCATCAATTTTATCCCTATAATGTCATACAGACATAATATTATGCTTGCAATGTTTTTATAAAAAATTTTAAATAATCTTCGACTCCTTCTTAGAAAGGTTTTTTCTTCTCCCCCAGTTTATTTGGTTGGTTTAGACCCCCATTAATAACTTTTTTACATACTCAGTATGGTTTAACCTTTATCAGTTTTCTTCATATCATGTCTCTTATAAACTTCAATTTTTTAATTCCATAAAAGCTCCATTAAGGTTCTACATAATTTTCTCTTTTGCTTACACCGTCAGCACTACATACATTTTTTGTCTCCTGATAATAAACGTTTCTACGTTCGAAACATGACGTAGTGACCCCTAGAGAATTTCATTATTTATTAGACTTTGTGGAGGAAGACTTTTAGTTATTTTTTTCTTTCCCGTACATAAAATACTTAGGGATCACAACACAGCCTAAACTTAAAGGGCAGTTTATAAGGGCCCTGTTCTTAAGGTCAATCATGTATAAAAGAGAATCTTATAAATTGTAATATATATTTAAATAGTAAGCTAGGATTGGTTAATTAGTTACCAGTTAAGATAAAGTTAGTAAAGCTAGGATTGGTTGATTAGTTACCAGTTAAGATAAAGTTAGTAAAGCTAGGATTGGTTGATTAGTTACCAGTTAAGATAAAGTTAGTAAAGCTAGGATTGGTTGATTAGTTACCAGTTAAGATAAAGTTAGTAAAGCTAGGATTGGTTGATTAGTTACCAGTTAAGATAAAGTTAGTAAAGCTAGGATTGGTTGATTAGTTACCAGTTAAGATAAAGTTAGTAAAGCTAGGATTGGTTGATTAGTTACCAGTTAAGATAAAGTTAGTAGGTATTTATCAAGAACTATTACATAAATGGCTTCAATGTAGGGGTAACTTCCGGAACCTAGCAATTTTTGAAAAAAATAATTAGTATCTGATTTTGAAAGGGCTGTTCAGGGAGGCATTGACGAATAGTATGCCGGTGTGTTTTTTTTAAATGCACATAAACTTTAAAAAAGCAGTTTTTTGAAACCACTAAAAATGCCACAATTTACCTTAAAATCCTTGAAAGTAAATACGTCGATTTTCGGAACTCAAGCAAAAACAACAATTTTTACTGGTAACACGATATTTTCTACTATATTTAGATGTCATCTCTCCTAAGAATTCTAGAGATATGTGTTTGTTTTAACAGGAAAGGGGTCGTAATTGCACAAAACACGAAAGTAACCAAAAATATGACCGGTTGGCTAGCATCTGCCTTGCTCTACCAGGTCCAGAATATATCTGTCTTTCTTCTTTATTTACGCCAAAAGCATAAAAATAACTTCTCTGTTTTTAACATTATAACGTATGACAAAACATCTATTCTACACTGTTAAAAGAAAATAATCAAATTTAACTTTTTTTTATGTCCCAGAAAGTCCACTCCCGTTTTTTTGTTAATTTAACTAAAACCGCTTCAGTCAATCAGTAACTCATAAAATATGTTACTATTTTGACATTAATCTGCAAAAAAAAATTACATTAACTATTTGCGAAAAGTTACGTTGAAACAAATCTGCATAAATCGCTTTTAGTGTAAAATTTTAACTAAAAAAGATATTGATATACTTAATCAAAGTTACTAGTATTTGATCCATTTGAACCGTAAAAGTATTGCATGTTAATTTTAGTTAGCTGTTATGTTAAAACGACTTCTAGAAAAGTTAGTTCTTAAAATCTGATTTTTACTAAACACAAAAGAGTTAAAATAACTATACATTTTAAGTTAAATTTGATTTATTTTAATTGATTATAAATTTTTTTGATTCTCACGTCCAGGATTTCTAACAGTGTATCTTTTCAAAATAATGGATAATGGGCTTTACAAGACTCGATGAGGATGTGATGACCAAGTGACGAGTTAAATCAATTTAATACTCTATAATATGCTTGAATGCTTTCGTAATGGATTTTCAAGGTTTTGCACTATTCTTACAATGTCAGGTAACAGTTTTTACCAGGTTGCGGTATTGTAGATTAAAACAGTTTTTAAGTTGAATTCTACAAATAGATTCGGTAAAATAAAATTATTATTTTGCAAAAAGCGTAAAGTGTGAATAGAAATATCAGAGGCGGATTTAGACGGAGGGGGCGCCCCTCCCACAGATACGCATAAACGATTTAAAAACAATAATTTTTATAGGAATTTAATACCATTTTAAAATATTTGCCATTTGTATACTTAACTAGGTACTTATACAGGGTGTCCGAAATGATGAGCAAAAAATGTAGGGGATAATTCTAGACCGAAAATATTTCATTCTATAACATTTTTTCCAAAGTTGATTAATAATGGAGTTACAGGGTGTTAAAGTTAAATTTTATTTGAGGTTTTAAAATACATAAGTTACTAGAACAATAAATTAAACATTCAAATTCAAAGGTTCATAGTGACGTCCTTCCTCTTCAAGGCATAAATTAATTCTTCTTAAAAAATTTAATTGATTAAATTTTAAAATAAAAAATTTAATTGATTTCGTATTCATCACATGCAAGCAATGTTATTTTAGCGTTTTTCTCGAAAACGGTGAGATTTATTGAAACAAAAGTACCTTTGTTATGTTAAAAGGTTAGGAGAATAAAAATATTTAATCAAAATGCGCATACAGGGTAGGACAAAAAAGTTGGGACCATTCAAATTAAAGTATAGGCTCCTATGTGGCGCCCCCTACCAAATGCAAAAAAACAGTGTGCAAATTTGTATTTCTCATCCCGAAAAAGACCCATATACGAGATTTTGTCAAAATATTATGAGCGTAGCAAAACTGCAAATAAAATTTTACTTTAACACCCTGTAACTACGTTAATAATCAATTTTAGAAAAAAAATGTTATAGGAAGAGATAGCATTTATTTTCGGTCTAGAATTATCCCCTAAACTTTTTGCTCTTTATTTCCGGACACCCTGTATGAGGAGAGGGGTCTGGAAGCACTATTTTTAATATTTTCGCTATGTTTACCTATTTATTAATTTTATATTTCGCCTTCATTTTTATTTTTTATTTTTTTCTCCGATTTTTAGTCCTTTTATAAATATGTACCTTTAACAGGAACTACTTGTTATATAGATAACATTGGTGGATTTTTGTTATGTTAATTGCATTTCTCTACTCACCCCTCCCCCGCAACACCCCCCAAGACCCAATCCTAAATCCGGTGTTCATAAGTAAAATGGAATAAAAGTATTATTTCACTTAAAAAAATTTAAGTCGGTTCAAATGTCCTAACTTTCTATAAGATTATAAGACGAGTAGAAGTTTTGGTTTTTGAGATTTTCCATTTTTTTTTTAATTTGCTTATGAAACATTATTTTTGAACAAATAAATTCCATTAAAATTATATCAATTTAATAGTTCCTAAATTCTCAAATAAAAGGAGCGTATCAATCCACCCTCTTTTTTGCTTCGACAAATAGATCACAATGCAGTCGAAAAATATCCATCTTGTAAGGGTGGCTTTTAGGCAGACATCCAGACACGAAGGGATGATGCATTATCACGCATACACAGTGTGCACAACAAATAGTGTTTTATCAGTGGTGATTCCAGAGGGGGGAGGGGCAATGGAGGCTCTTGTCTCCCCCCTTGTACATTTAGATTTCTTAAAATATTGACACAGAAAATATAATCAATCGTTTCTCAAAATCAAACCATAGATTGAATTTCATATTTTAATAATTATTTACAAAAAGTTTTATATGTACCGAAGGTTGTCTCAGACTTGCTTATTTTAAATGGAGCACCCTGCTGTGCAGGATTCAAATTGCATTACTTTCCAAAATATTTTAATGGGCGATTACCGCCGAGACAGCCTGTACATAGAAGTTATGTTTTGTATAAATGTCATTGAGAGTTTGCACTGGTTTGAACCAAATTTTTTTTTGTATTATTGCGTTCACGTGTAAAAACCATTTAGGTCATGATGTGCCCCGCCCCCCCCCTTAGTGAAGTTCTGTATTCGCCACTGGTCAGATGGAGCCAAATCCAGACTATAAGGCAGGTTTTGTCACCGATTTAAAAAAAGTAACACTTGCGAGGAATGGGTTGAACTCTGGCTGCACTAAAAACTAGCACATGTCGTAAAGAAATACATTTCTGTGATAAATCCAGGACGATTTTGATAAATTATTTTACCGATACATTACTTTTTTATCGCATTATATCCTCATATTATATCAGCATTAATTTCTCAATTGTTTTCGGCCACTCTGTATTTTATACAATCAAAATCCCTTTACTCTGCTCCCCCTGCTGTTGTGCGACTGCACTCCGAATAATACGATGAGTCACCAATGACGTCGGGACGCTAGTAGACTCGTTTTTTCAATAAATGTATTCTGGCTAGATTAATAGTGCATTTCCATGTTTCCGCATGGAATGGAACTTGAATATTTAGCATTTCTGGTAAAAGGGTTACCCCTTTAGGGACCGCGGACCGATCTTCAAAAAAATAAGAACTACCCGTTTAATTAATTACACAGGGTGTACAACTAAAAAGGGACGCTGGCTGTATCTTGGAGACCGTTTACCGTACGGGTAGCGGAAAAATACAGTGTGACCAGTAAAGTCCGCATCATTTGGGATTTTTTTTATTAACAGCTTCATTCGAAATTTTACTTTGGCATCAAGTTCTGCTTCGATCGACATGAAAATTAAGCAAAAAAATAGTAGTCACATAATTCGCATTATCTGTCAAATTTTAATTTTTTCCAGAAAATAATTCAAAAGTGGGGTCATTTCTGAAAGTATCAAAAAAGTTATTAGAAAAAGATTTTTTTTAATGCAGTTTCTACTGACATGCAAAATTTCAGCTGCATAAAATAATTTTGATTTTTTACCCATATTTTGTAAATTGCACCACTTTTGCAAAATAAGACTCAACGCCACCTACATAAAACTTCTCTGTTTTGACAAGGCTTTATTTCAGATACATTTACTTTAAAGTAGCGCCATATTTAATGCGTGTTTTTCTACAAAATCAAAATTGGGCTAGTAAAATTTGGTCGCATGTGATGCAAAGTTTATTTGTTTTTGACCATGTATAAGGTAACTTTATAAAATAAGTATTTTTGAAAACGAAGTTTGTGTCGGAAACTAATATAGCCTAATATTAAGACAAAAACGAACACAGTGTCATCAGTATAGTGTTCATTAAGTGAAAAATAAATTTTAGTGGTGGGTAAAAAATCAAAATGATCTTATGCAGCTGAAATTTTGCATGTGGGCTAGAAACTGCATTAAAAAAAACATTTTCTAATAACTTTGTTCGATATTTTCAGAAATAACCCCACTTTTGAATTATTTTTTGGAAAAAATTTAAAGTTGACAGATAATGCGAATCACGTGACTAATATTTTTTTGCTTAATTTTCATCTCGATCGAAGCAGAACTTGATACCAAAGTCAAGTTTTGAATAAAGCTATTAATAAAAAAAAATCCCGTATGATGCGGACTTTACTTGTGACACTATATCAAAAAATAAAATGGCTAATCGCTAGTGTTACCTTTGAAAAAAGTTTCGAGACACATAATAGGGTAAAAGTATACTATCATTAAGTCAATGATACTACGGCACATTTTTTTCTGTGAAGACGCAATGTGCATCTACACAAAAACTACAATTTAAAATGTTATAAGTTATAACATAACCACTCACTAACCAGAAAAGCTTCTGGCTGTGTTTAATGACCCCATAAAACTTTTGATTTTAGAGTTACATTCCGGCCATGTTGTAGCTTTCTAAGCTGTACCATTTATTGTCACTATTTTCTCTGTCATATTCAAAAACATATGGGCACCACAAAAAGAAAAAAGAAACTAAAATCCCAAAGAGCCTCTATTTATAGCCATAAAGCAAATGTTTATGCTTGAAATAATTATTTTTAAAAGACAGGGCAGGCTTTAAAATTTTAATATATTGGTACTTTGATTTTTGTACTACCGGGTGATTCTTAAAAGTGTTTCGGCCCTATACATTTTTTTTGTTTTTGCAAGAAAAAATAAAAGTTGCTTTCGATTATTTCCGGTTTCACCGAAGGTGACCGAAACTGTCGATTTTTAAATAGGATCTTATATATATTATTTGATTCCGAGTGCCATTCTTGTCACTTTTTGACACGTTGTTAAAATTTTAAATAATTTGTTGGAGAACTGCCACAATTCCTTTTTAAAAATTGGTTGTTTTTGCTGCCTTTAAACTTCTATCGTTCACATGCTTTCTTTCTTGGCGAAAACGTGTTGGTGGCACGCGAAAAAAAAACGATATTACAGCAAGGAATTCTCTAACGGAGCCTGGGATAATTTAATTTTAAATACTTGAAGATTGGAAATACTATGGCTAGATAAAAGTACGACTTAAAGTTCCTTACGCCGTCTCTGTAAGAAATTATTTTTACCAGACCCTCCATATTTTCTCTCTGTTACGTGGTGCATGCATGCTTCAATAGATCTCAAATTAATCAACAGAGCTTTAAATTAGTTAATGCATTTTTCTTTTCTCGTCTATAGAAGCATAAAACTATAATAATGGATGGCTAAGAATCTCTAATTAGTTTTAAGATAAACTGCTTATTAGAAAATATTTAGGGACTTTTTATTTCATTCCGTACCGTAAATCTTTGTTAATATTAAATTTTCGGAATAAAAAATTATCAATTGTTGAAAGAAAAGTTAGTAAGAAAAATTTTAGAAACGCCGAACATATAAAGGATAAAGGAAAAATCACTTCCGTCGGTGATTTACAGTACTAGTTTCGAAACTACTGACTCCTTGGCTTATTGATCGCATCATTAATAACCAACAAATCACCATAGACACAATACCGTGCGAGCAAAAATTATTTTCATCAAAGAGGGCCTTGCATCTAAGGACGTAATGCTTAGCCGTAGAGCATAATACCTGTTGGATGTCAGTAACTACCTGGAATTAACATTCAATCAGTTATTCCGTCATCTTTGACAGTCGTTACAAGTAATTTGATTCATCGCTAATTTTTCCAATTTCTTGAACAATTCACACAATGGGCTTTACGGAACAGCACAAAACATTCATGGTTGAAGCGTTTTTTCGAAACGGGGTTAGAGTAAATGGTGAGTGGTAATACAATCCGGGTTTGTGCATGGACGAATGTGGTAACATTTCTCCAGAGATTCTGGTCAACACTTTCGAAAATATGAAGCGACGTGTGAATCTATGCTTGGAGCATGGCGGTGGCCAATTTTAGCAATTTATGTAATTATTTTTCTTTTTCTTTCTGTATATTCTTACTTTGTTAATTTTGTGAACAACAAAAATAAATTTATATTTCTCTACTTATTTTATTACTCATTAGTTTGACATATCATGTCATAATATGAATTTGACAAAATTTTAACCTAGATTTGGTTAGATATATCGTCCCCATATCATTGTGATTTAAACCAAGCCCTACGTTTTTTAATCCAAGCCCTCATTGATGCAAATAATTTTTGGTCGCACGGTACATTTAAATATACATATAAACCACAATTACCGCAATTTCAATTTACCAACTTTAGTTACGAAAAGTAATACAAAATTAGCTATTTTTATGGTAACCATTCGTTTTTGAAAATTTTCAGTATACTAAAGGTCGTCGAAACTTTAGTAAATAATTCGTAGTATCTATAAATCAAATTGGTGCCCAACCCAGCAACCAACAACTTTAGTTACGAAAAATAGTTCAAAAATTGGTTGGTAGTACATAATAAATCTTTGATTTTTTTAACAACTTTGTGCTACTAAGGGTGGTAGAAATTTATTTTTTACCAATTCAATGAATTTATTACAGAGCTTTCGCATAGCACAGGCGAATATTATGTTTGCATAGGATGCCATGCTTGCCGCTGGTGTTTGCAATTTCGTTGCTGATGAACGTTGCTAACTTCACACATATGACTTCTTGTTGTTTTCTTTCCATTGTGGATTATGGGTATTTAATATTTAAGGATTTCTAGTTTTTGTGTAGTTTAGTGAATTGTGCTTGTGCCTTTAATGCCTTGGATACAATGACTAGTAAAGACCATTGTGTGAGGTATAGGGGTAAAACACCGGGTATTTCCTATTTTCAGTAAGTATGATAATAGTGATAGTTCTTTTGATATGTAATTTTATTTTATTATGATCAATTTAAACACATCTATTCACACATCATTATAAGGCCTAGGCCGCAAAACGAGATGTTAAAACCCGGACCTGTCCATTTTCCCATTCGTTAAACGATCATCTTGCAGTGCGCATGTCTATTTCTGTGAGGTTTTGTTTATATGCGCAAGGTCTTAAATTTGCCACGTTCGTGATTATCTAAAGGTAAATGTCTATGTGTGCCATTCTAATGGTATTTTTTACTATATCCGAATTCATCATATTCAGAATTAACATCCTGAATTAGAACCTATTGAAAATACATCCCAATAATAAAAATCTTCCTAGAGGGTCACAAAGCTTTCCTGGATATAATTAAAAAGACGTCCCGAAAGCAAAAAGTATAAATACATGAGATCAAAACCTTATTACGTCATCCCATTATCCGCGCAATTCTTTTCGTCGTTAGCCTCGACAGATTATATTGCTATCTTTGTTTTAATAAACTAAATAGACGAAAACAGCTTAAAAATAGAAAACAACCCGCTCGATATTCAGGTAGACGCAGCGTTCCACCTTCAGATAAATAACTGGGACCCATAGCTTGAGGCAGATGTGACGTCGGTGAGTTCATTCTAGTGTTTTTATTAAAGAGCGTATCTTGTTTATTTATTTTCTCAGTAAATAATTCAAAATTTTAAAAACTGAAACCGTAGAAATTTTTATTTCTGTTTCTTTATGCGATAGGGTAAAAATCAAAATTTAGCGAAAAAGCACATTCTTCATAGAAATCATAAGGATGCGATTAACATTTTCATAAATACTAAAATAAGTTTGCACCGCGTCACAACTCTTAAAAAAATAAAGAACACCCAGAAGTAAAATAAACATTCAGAATATTTTAAGTACATAAAACATAATTATGAACTTATTAATATATCCGTTATTTGGAATAATAAACTTTAGTTGAAACAAAAATATATTCTAAAATGTAGGTAGGTATTTCGTAATTTTTATAAACAGTATTTTGATGCTTATATTACAACTTTCTGTTATGTTCAGTATGAGTTGTGAAAAATCTCTTTATCTAAAACATTTAGTGCTTTAAACAACACTCCCTCGAACAATCCCTTACTTCAATGCACTTAAAAATTCAATATTTGATAATAATTTTATTGTAAAATGAAAATTTGGCTAGCTTCAATAGGACTTAGGGAACGGCCGCGCCTGGTAAAAATTTTAAGATGTTCTGCAATTTTTGTAAAAAAAAAATATTATTTTATATTTTTTATAAATTAAGTCTATCCTATACGTTTTTTTCTGTTTGCAAATTTTGTCAATCACACGTAGGCACGCACTATCTTATTGAGCCTAATGAATAAAAATTCATTCATTCGGGCTAAAAAGGGGCCCGAGAGCGGAGCCACAAAAATATAAAAATGCAAAACAAAATGTTCTCATAGAAAAAAAAATGCAATACTCCGAAAATGTATCCGCAAAACTACTCTACTCAATACTTTTATAGATAGTAACTAAAATAATCACATAAAAAGTTTTAGATATGTTGATATTTTAAAAACACTGGCAACAATAATTTCAACCTCTACAAATAAAGCGGAAGTTAATGAAGCTGAATATGATTTAACCATAGATATTTAGCTTTAGATAAGCAAACAATAATTACGAAAGTGGCAGTTTTATGGCCTCGCGCATGTAAACAAAGCTAGACACTATTAGTCATGCGCACTGCAACAATATCGTTTGACGAATGGGAAAATAGACAGGTCCGGGCTTTAAAATTTAAATTCTTGCCAAAAAATTGGAGTTTCTTCTCAATTTTTGATCAAGTTGGGAAAAAAGGTAGTGATTTCTGGCATTTTTAGTAGTAGCAAACATATCAGATTTTAAGTATAGAAAATTGTTTTTAAGGTTTTGTTTTTAAAATTTGTTTAAAAATGATTCGTCGTCGTGTTTTTAGTTCGAAAGGGAAGAGAACAAGAACAGTTAAATTAAACTAGTCTTATAAAATCGAATATAAAAACAAACAAAACCAGCAAAATAACCAATTTACGGTGTTATCGCGTACCTACCTAACCTCAAGTCAAATATTAGTTGGTATATTTGTATTGATTTTTACAATTTGGCAAAAATTTGTTTTGTTCAAGAATTTGAAAAAGTGTTTGCCCGAGAACTTGGCCCATGGAATAGGTACTGCCTTTAATAAAAGCCTAATGTCGGGGTGCACAGATTTTAACCAAAAAGTTAACCAACCAGCAACTTTGACAGATCTAATTTTCTTACAATCAGAGTGACTCAGTTAGCTTTATTTTTGATTTACTAATCAGAAAACTTCAATAAAATTGTGTAAATGTTTGCCAATGTCACAAAGTCGTCTGGTAAGTTACCTATTGTTAAAAACCTTAGTGCAACCAAACATTACTTGTAGTACTACTAGTACTAGTCATTGTTTATATTTTTACCCGAGTCACTAAAAGGACAAACACAATTCATTTAACTACACAAAAACCAGAAATCCGTAAATATTAAACACCCACGCCACAATCCATGATAGCTAAGAAAACCACAGAACTCCAATAAAAAAGAAAACTACAAGGAATCTACAGAGAAACCTTAAAATACAACAACAAAAATGGCGGCCGAGCCGGTTCTGGAGACTATCTTCACCGAGAAATAAAGTATCTTGAGCATGTCGATAAAGTAGGACAGGCTTGAGCATAACGATAAAGTAGGACAGGCCGATAACACGAGGTTTGTGCGCATGCACGAAGGTGTCCAGACGGAAGGCAGCTGACCGGCGAGTCATGCGCTCGGACGTATTTTTTCACCCATAAAACGTAACTTTTGTTTGCGCATGAGATAAGCTGTACGTATCTAAAGGTAAATTGTGTATGGATAAAACCCATCATGCGCTGGACTAAATGCAGCGCACAAACATATCGAAAATGAAGGTCAAAAATAATAAATGGAATTATAAAAGTCATATTATTTTTGCTCAAGGAATATATGGTTTACGGATTGACCTCCTTTTTGCGGACACCCTGTATGCTAATTATAAGACATTTTAGCAATTAGAAATCACTTTCAAACACTATCAAGTTCATTTTACGAGATATAAAATTTGCCCAAGTTTACAGAATGCCAACTAACGACATTGACATGTCGGTCATGTTATCTGCAGGGCACACAGTCATCAGTGGTCACACTAGATTACATGTTTTTAAATGTAAACAAGCAGATTATTTCAAAAATTTATTCCGTCAAATTCTATTTAAAAATTATTGAAAATGCCATCGTTTTGTAGTGTACCATTAATTCTGGAATGCGGTTCGAGAGAGATAAGGTGCCTTTTTTCCTATTTCCTGCCATTTGGAAATATAAAAGAGAACATCTAAAGAACTGTCGAAACGTTTGGGTTAAATTATTAAAACGAGGCCCCTTAACTGAAATTCAACTTAGAAATGGCCGTGTGTGTTCCCGTCATTTTCTAAACGGTTATAGTAATTAAATAAATAATTAATTTTGATGGAAATTCATTATAACTCAATGAAAGACAATTTATTTTGTCAAATTTCCACTTTAATTGAAAAACTTTTTTTTACACGACGCGTTTCGCTACATTGTAGCTTCTTCGGGTGTATGGTGCTAACTAATTTTATTTTAGTACAATAACAAAATGGTCTAGATCAGTGGTTCCCAAATTTTGTAAAATCCAGGACCCCGGAAATCGGATTATAGTAACATGCGGACCCCCATGGCCAGTTAATCTTTAAATGTACTAAAACAACCGTTTTGTTACTTATTTAAACAACATTTTATTTATCAATACAACGTATTTTCCTTAAAAACAATAATAAACTTAAAACACAAGGATTACTTATCTCTATTCTAGTGCTAGTTGTAGGTACAAAGTAAATTTTAAACATACTTTAAAAATATGAAACAAAATAAACATTAGCCATATTGAAGTAACTAATTTTAAAATTCAATGGGAAGAATGAAATATTGTTTTTGAATTTATAATTTTTTCCAAATCTTGTCTAATATTCGATATTTTTAACCTTAAATCGGGAGCAACATAAGCCGATTTCTTTGCTTTGATTTTAACTGAACATATACAGAAAAAGCTTGTCCACACAAATACATTGTGCAAAAAGGAATCAAATGTATCATAGCACTTTCGGCGAGCTCATTGTAATCAGGACTTATATTAAACCAAAACTGAATTAAACTATTATCATTAAAAATATCCTTTTTGGAAATACTACATGACAAGTCGACGAGCTGATGTTGTTTTTCTGTAAGAACTACATTTTTTTCAATGTTTTCTGTAGAAAATGGATTTCTAATACAGTTATTATTATTATTTGGAACCGGAAAATATTCACGAAAACTTATTACCAGATTACGCAAATGTTCACAGATATTGAGTTGAACCTCTTGCGGCAGTGTTTTTTCCGACGATTTTATAAATGATTCTAAAGAAGGAAATGTAGCGAAAGACGATTGTTCAACGCGAACAATTATTGTTTTATTATTAGGTAAGTATTTAGTTATTTTTGTTTTATTTTCCCTTTGTGCTCCGTGGGTTCGCGGACCCCCAAGGGGTCCGCGGACCACCACTTGGGAACCACTGGTCAAGATACTTAACTACTCAATTCAGGTATGCACATTACAAGCTTAAGCAGTTTTTTCGATTTTATCCCGGAAATTCAAATCATACGGTATAACTATGACATCATAATCGAAATGTAGATAAAATTTGCAAGAAAAGATGTGAAGACCGCAGTTCGATATCTTTGTTCGTTTCAGAGTTATTGCCAAAACAATAATTTTTAATACAAATTGCGCCCTCTAGCAATTTTATTAGAAATTATCTTGTACCATTGGATACGACAATTGAAGGTACTTACCTTTCTCTTCCAAACAAGCTTAAATTTAGTAAAATCGGTTAAGTCGTTTAGAAGTTACAGCGATTTTAATGTTTACAGTTTCACTTGATAAGAGTGGGAGAAGCTATTGAAAGTGTAAACATTAAAATCGCTGTAACTTCTAAACGACTTATCCGATTTTACTAAATTTAAGCTTGTTTGGAAGAACCTTCAATTGTTGTATCTAATGGAACAAGATAGTTTCTAATAAAATTGCTAGAGGGCGCAATTTGTATTAAGAATTATTGTTTTGGCAATAACTCTGAAACGAACAAAGATATCGAACTGCGGTCTTCACATCTTTTCTTGCAAATTTCATCTACTTTTCGATTATGATGTCATAGTTATACCGTATGATTTGAATTTCCGGGATAAAACCGAAGAAACCGTTATTATTACAAATTGCGCCCTCTAGCAATTTTATTAAACACTATCGTGTGCTGTTGGATACGGCGATTGAAGATACTTACCTTTCCCTTCCAAACAAGCTTAAATTTAGTAAAATCGGATAAGTCGTTTAGAAGTTACAGCGATTTTAATGTTTACACATTTAATAGCTTCCCCCACTCTTATCAAGGTCGGTACGCCAATGAGTCTTAAACCAAAATGATGCAGAATTGTCTAAGCTTTTCAATGATGTAATGAGAGTTATACCTTAATATGGGAAATTTCGGAGAAATTTAGAGTTAAAATTTTTTTTTTAATTGTGCCCCCTTGCGGCGAAATGAGGAACTTAAAAGTAATTTCCAGAATTTTCTCATGACCGCTTTAATCATAATTTTTTTTCTCCAAGTTTCTATGCCTAGTAGTTTCCGAGATAGGGCCGGTCGCCACCTTTAATGAATCACCCTGTATAGTAATCGCAAGTGTGATATTTGAACTTGTAGTTTCAGCACAAGCAAAATTTATTTAATAAATCAAGGAATTAAAAAAAAAACGTAAAAAGTAAGAATGTTGTTTGTTATGAACCCTTTATAGTAATCGGAAATCTGATATTCGAAATTGTAGTTTCAGCACAAGCAGACGTTTTTAAAAATAATTACTTTTTTCTATACCTACTAATAAAATAGTAATTTACGTTACAAGTCCGGAAAATACTGTTTTCTTGGATGAGTCGACAAAATTCTAGGACGAGCCGTAGGCGAGTCCTGGAAGTCTGCGAGTCCAAAAAAACTGTTTTCGGACGTGTTGCGTACACTATTTTTTCGGCAACCGTGTAGAATAACAAATCAATGAGACCCATTTCTTTATTATATTTCTTTGTAGAACAAAATTTCGAACATTTTAATTCTTATTTGTATTAAATATTGAAATTCGAACAGAAGATAGCTACTAACAGAAACATTCTAATGCTTATTTATATTAATATTTATATTAAAATTCGAGCAATTGCTAATATTGATGTAATTCTTCCCGGCCTAGTCCGGGAAGTACATACTTCCCGAACTAGGCACGTACTTCCCGGACTAGGCCGGAGAAATGCTTCTTTCTCAAAGGAAAAGCGTCCGGGAAGTGGGTACTTCCCAGACGGTTGCCGAAAAAAGTTTTTCTGTGGACACACTATAACTGTTAACTGGAATAGCTGATTTATTTATTTGGAAGATTGTAAAAAAAGCAGAAAGTATACCTGTAGGGATACATGCAGAAGTGGAAAAAACGTTTTCTCCGTCGCTAATTATGGACAACTGGTAGCCGCAGAGATTGCACCAATAAAAGTCATATGGGTCAAAAATTACTTCAATTTGTTAAAAACAAACTCAATTTTCTACTTTCAATGTACAGACAAATAGCTATTTTAACCACAGAGTATACATTCCAAGTCAAGCTTCCGTTTATTGATATTCCCTCTACAATTTCGCGTATATTTCATGTCAAGCTGCAATATCTTACGGTTATATTATCTATCTGTCTGGGAGATAGTGCTCCTTTTATATTATTTTCCCGTCTATTTTGAAACTAAACCCACTTCGCTATATTTGATTACGTGACTTCAGGAAAGGAATTTAATATTCTATTAAAAGAAAGATATTACGCGTACATAAATGCGAAATGCATACAAATATTGATTTTGGGTTTTGGATAAAATTTACATTTATTACGGTGATATGCACCAAAAGATTTGTCAATTTAAAACGGTACTATATGCTGACAATTAGCAGTTCAAATTGACAAATTTAATGTTTGATTGCACCAAGGCCTTCTGGGACTGAAAAAGGAATGAGTGAAATATGCAATAATATCGAAGATTGCTGTTTTTTTATTTTTACTTTCGATTTGATAGATTCGCAACCACTAAAAACACCAGAAATCACTACCTTTTGGAACTTGGTCAAAAAATTGGAACAAGTTCAAATATCTTATTATTATCAATAAATTGGGGCAAATTTTATCTGAAAAAGGGTCAACTATCACAATTTCTCAAGAAAATGCCCGTGAAATACGGGCTTAAAATCTATACACCATTAAGACATTTTAAATTTCAAAGTCCGGACCTGTTTCTCTTTCCATTGGTTAAATGAGAATTTTGCAGTGCGCATGCCTATTCCTATATGGCTTTGTTTACATGCGCAAGGCTAAAAATTCGCCAATAAAATCCATATGTACCAAAAATATACATCCGTGAGTAGAATTTTTTAAATTGTCATTCTTACAAACATTTCTAGACATTCTACAGTGTGACCAGTAAAGTCCGCATCATATGGGATTTTTTTAATTAATAGCTTTATTCGAAATTTGACTTTGGCATCAAGTTCTGCTTCGATCGAGATGAAAATTAAGCAAAAAAATAGTAGTCACGTGATCCGCATTATCTGTCAAATGTTCAAAAGTGGAGTTATTTCGGCAAATATCAAAAAAAGTCATGAGAAAAAGTTTTTTTAAATACAGTTTCTGGTCCACAAGCAAAATTTCAGCTGCATAAGATAATTTTGATTTTTTACCCACCACTAAAATTTATTTTCCACTTAATGAACACTTTCCTGATGACACTGTGTTATTTTTGTCTTAATATTAAGGTGTATTACTTTCAGACACAAACTACGTTTTCAAAAATACTTATTTTATGAAGTTACGTTATACAGGGTCAAAAACAAATAAACTTTGCATCACATGCGACCAGTGGCGCACCCAGGGGGGGGGGGGGCCAAGGGGGCCGTGGCCCCCCCCCCCAAACCCCCAGTGAAATGAAAAATTATGAAAGTGGATAAGTATTTTAAAAAGTCAATTTTCTTAGATTTACCTCACGAGCCTCGTTTGAGGGGGGCCTCGATCGAAGCAGAACTTGATTGCCAAAGTGAAATTTCGAATAAAGCTATTAATAAAAAAAATCCCATATGATGCGGACTTTACTGGTCACACTGTATATGACGCGCGATGTTGACTCGTGCCTACGGGCACATTCCTAGTGAAAACGTTAATCCAAAAAACTTTACTACATCTATTTTAATTTACTTTGTTAAGGTAATAAAGCACACTTACCGAGACTTAAACCTTAAACTCGGTTTAAAGAATTTGAAAAATGTACAGAATTCGTTGGGGTCCGTATAATACGGTGTTACTAAAATAAACCAAAATAAACTTTCGTGTCGTGGGCGTTGTTTTTAGAAAGATAAATGTCTTGCTGAGATGTGAAAGAAAGAAGGAATTTATTGATTTAAAAATTGGAATAATAGGATACTTGAACGAAACAAAACAAAAAGAAATAAGACATAACTAATGGCGATGCTTCACACAATCGACTAAAAAAAAACTATAAATAAAACAGTTGGTAGCACATCATTAATAAAAGTGAAGCCTAATATAAATTTTAAAATTCTGCTGAAAATATGACTCAAAAAAGTTAAACCTAAATCGTTTTTATTTCAGTCATATCTAAAAACTACTCCCCTGTTGCCGTGTCAGGCATTGATGACAAATTATGTATAATATTTGCATTATGTCGGTTATCCGTTTCTGTTTCAAGAAAAATAAAAACAAATTTTCTTATTATCAACCTTTAAAAATCAGCTATTTGAATTTGATGGAATTATTTACATGCTTTCGTTAAGGTTTTACTAGTTTTCATCGTTTTTTTATTATTACAGTACAATCGCGATAATATGAATAATGCACTCTTATGAACGACTCAGTAATATGAACATAATATTTTTGCATTGACCGCTCTGTAGTATGAACAGTGTTTAATAACGGTAATATGAACAACTTCTTAAATCTTGTTTGTTTTTGTTTCGCCGCCTTAGCATTTATTTCTTGAAGAAGTAGTCCATACTCAAAGTGGAGTAAAATGATACAGAACAAGAAAAGCACGAAGTCTTTCTCCACAGTAGTTCTCCGCCTAGTTTTTCGATTAATAAATATTGTGGAGAAAGACTTCGTGCTTTTCTTTTTCTGTATTTATTTCTTGATTCATTGTAGCTTGTGAAAGTGAACATCAGATTAGTGTAGTGTTTATCTTCAGTGCTAAGGAGTGTTATACCTTGAATCGTACTTAATTTTATTCATTAATCAGTTCAAAATGGTTTAAGTCAAAGGAAAATCGAAATGCCTTTCTCTTTCCGAAAAAGCAAAAATCATAGCTGAAGAGATAGAAGATTGAAACAAGGACGCAATTGAAGACTCAAACTTGGAAGAAGGCGTAAATGAGAATGAAGAGAATGAAAGTGATCTTCAAATCCAAGACCAGCCAAGTGTTAAAATTAAGCATGGTGAAGCAGTTAAAGCCCTCAGGATAGCAATAGAATGGGCTAAGCAGAATGTCTTAATGATAACGGAAATAGCGAGTTTCAAAAACATTCACGAGGATGCTGTTTTAGCAAACATTTCTGCTAAAAAACACAATTTAAATTAACATCTTATTTTGCTATAAAAGATTAGTTAAGTATCTTAGGTTATTGTATCAATACACACTATGTAGTATGCTAGGTACAATAATAATAATTTGTTACATATTATGTATTTATATGTATTTTTTGTAAACTTCGCTAATATAAATGTTCCGTTAATATGGACTCCTTAGAATTTTTTGTGTTCACGTTACCGAGATTATACTGTATATGATAACTATTGTTAAACTATCTTAGTTCGTTTTATAAAAGCGATACAATCCAACATAAGACAGACATAGCTAGAAATTTAAGGAAGTTACCACACCACAGTTCATGGTTTAAGCACAGAAAATATAGCTTTGCGTATATTCTGTGGTTTAAGTCTTTGACCTGTTTATACATACATACTAAAAACTGTGCTTAAAGGAAATACCTCTGGCATTTAAAATGAAAATACTTGTTAAATTAAGTCCCGTTTAACCTTAAATAATTCAAATATAAGAAAGTGATAAAATGAGTGTTTCTTTAACATTGAAATTAAAATACCGGTTGAAATAAAGTATTTAACATTGTTTGGCACTTTTGGCAGTAGTAAGCGGTCGAACTGATGAGACTGTTGCATCAAATTGTTTCAGAAGTTATCACATGTAGGTATAATTTTTAAGTCCGGTCCTGGAATTCATACTGCACTGTTTGAATCTCGTCTTAGGTATGGTATTGCATTCTGGGGGGCAACTTCTAAGTGCTTGCTGAATCTAATAATTGTGTTACAAAAAAAGGCAGTTCGCTTTATTGCAAATGTTCACCAACGGGAATCTTGTAGGCCACACTTTCGAGCTCTCCAAATTTTAACGATGACATCATTGTTTATTCTTGAAATTTCAGCATTCATTTTTTAAAAACTACCATGTCATTCGTGGTGAATCGGAGCGCTCAACCCGACAGACGTTGCATGTACCCCTGCCAATACCAAAATACGAGTTGACAAAGAGGTCCATCTTTTATGAGGGCAAATTTTTTTTTAATAATTTACCTGACAGGATAAAATCCTCAAATTCCTCAACAAACAAACCCGCCATTTTAGCTATTCGAATGGGTTTTGCATTGTCGGTGACATTTTGTTTTATTGTGGTTTTTTATATTTATCTGCTTCTTGCCTGTTTGTGCTTATTGGGTTTTTTATGTTTATATTAAAGATACTGTTTAAAAATATTTAGTATAACCTATTTTAGGAACATCAAAAAAATTACCTTGTCGGACTTCCATTATCTTTATTTTGTTACTTAACATAACGTTTCGCTTAGTTAGTATCTCTAACCGTTTCCGTTTTCAAGTGTAAACTAAATTATAATTCCAAGACTACTGTCTTAAATACTAGCCATGTGCAATGAAGCTTGATGACTCCGCCTACGTGCTTATTGGAGTGTGAAGTTGGTGCTGTTGGTTTTGGACAAGAAGAGGCTTCCAGATATTGGGGATATCTATACTTGGTTTACTGAATATATATGTGTATTTTAATTCATAAAAGCTGCTTCCTTGAATTTTCGTTTTTTTCCAGTGCTGTTCCGTGTCCAAAACCAAAAGCATTTTTGACTTTGACTTGACTTTGACATACCAACTTATATAAAAATTCAATAGACCAGAATTGACAGAGTGTCACGTGACTTGGAATCCATCCTACGAGAGGAATCAAAATTTTTACCGTACATAAATATATGAAACATAGCATAGGGAACCCTTTGCAGTGGCGCACCCAGGGGGGGGACCAAGGGGGCCTTGGCCCCCCCAAAACCCCCAATGAAATGAAAAATTATGAAAGTGGATAAGTATTTTAAAAAGTCAATTTTCTTAGATTTACCTCACGGGCCTCGTTTGAGGGGGGCCAGGTGGGGCATTTGCCCCCCCCTCCCCCTGGAAGTTGACTTATTGATGTTTAATATGGTTTGATTGAATGTATGAATTTATTATTTCGAGTTTTCCTTTATATTTTTGTTATTATTTTGGGGTAGTAAAGACTTATTTTAATAAAAATAAACAGTTTTAATGCCAAAACGACTATGAATGTTTGAGAAACAATTTTAGCTCATTAAGTATTGAGCAAAAAATTGAAATTAAAATTAAGGGAAGACCGAAACTCTCGAAATTAACTTGATACATACCACAAAGTGTAAATCTAGGGACTTTATTGTTATTGATAAGTTTGCTGCAAATAAAAACAGATGAATGAACTTTACTTTTAAACAATGTACCCACTAATGAAAAATAAATTAGCCTTTTTATTTTTTATCTTATTTCATTTTCAATAGAATAAGAAGGTAATCATAAATTTTAAAAATATTTACTATAATAAATTATTGACCAGATTTGGGCGTGGCCTTAAAAATATTTCGCCTACAGCAGGCTTTTAGTACACCCCCAAGTTAACAAGTCACAAACCGCCAATGCCCCCCCCCCCCCTAAGAAACCGTTTAACGACTCCCATGACTAGGCTATTGCGATCTTCCATGCAAGAGTACCTGTTAAAAAAGCTCCAAAGTTCTAGAAAAATACGTAAATTAAAAGTTTATTAAAAAATTTGCTTCCAGCACTGGTTGGCGGGCCCCCCCTAACATAAAATCCTGGGTGCGCCGCTGACCCTTTGTATCAGAAATATATTACATAAATGTGATTTAATATTATTTTAGTGTGCGATTCCGCTGAAAGGGGCTTTTTAGAATTATGAATTTGCTTTCATATGCATAAACACTCAAAGCGACTCTAAAGCCCTTGTTTGATCAATCAAACTCAATTTCGTCAACCCCTTTCATATTTGTAATATGTCAACGAGCTTTTAGATTTAGAGAAATATTTGCGGAAGCAAACAAACACTGTGTTTCGGGGACCTGTGATAGGTAACTTATGTTTACAAAGTATAAAATTAGAGTGTAAAAACTATGCAAAACTATTTGCTTACGCGCATCCTACTATATACAGTGTGTCTACTTAAGTTGGAACCATATTATGGAAAACTTTTTTATTATTTGTTTTATGGAAAAAAGTTATTCTTCATAAAAAGTTCTGCATGGTCTAAAACTCAAAATGCAACCTTCAGTTATCAAAATTTCCCAGTCATAAACGAGGTTTATCAGAAATTACGAATTTTGCTCAAGAGTAAAGTACCTACCTTCATTTTTGACAATACAGAAGAATATTATAAAGAAAAGTTATTTTGAATTAAAAGCTATATTTAAATAATATTCAATTACAGTTATTTAACATGAACATAAGGTTTTGTGATTATTTACGTTTTACATTATAAATTATTTGTATTTATCGCTTACATATTTCATTTATTTCTAATGTATTTTATAAATACCAACGCACTATGACATTCTGTGCCAAATATTTCATGTCAGTGCATCCTAGATTACGTTAAATTGATTGTACCAAGCCAGAATAACTAATACAGAATGATTAGTAAATAATCACAAAACCTAATTTTCATAATACCATATATGGTTCCAACTTAAGTAGACACATCTATTGTACACTAAATAAATTCGTTTTTAATTTTTTAGTTCCTTGCATCTTTTCAATAAAAGAATAAAGTCTATTCAATGACCGCTGACCGTTACGTCATATTTTCCATATTTGCAATGCGTCGTAAATTAATTCAGTCCGTTGGACTTACCGTTAATAAGGGTTATGATTTTTCTTAGGCTTGATCTACATAGAGACGGATGCATGTGAACGAGTAAAATACAAGCGCAGTTTTTCAAATTTTTAATAATTATTTTTATACTGTTAATGAAATCAGAAATAAGTAGTTTATTTAGGGTAAAAGGTATCATGGGACGAAACATTTTGTTTTTGAAAATCAATATTAAATTTACTGAAAAATAAATAAAACTGATTTATAAAATTTAAAATTGAATCATATATATTCTTTTGTCTAGTGCATCTCAAGTGCATCAGTCTATAAATTTTGTTTCAAATATTTTCGTCTTGTCACTGTCAAAAATGACAATAAAACTTTTTTGATTCATTATTGATGCAAATTTACTATCTCACCTAGTTCACGAATGTTAGAAAGATAAGCACTGGTCGTGACGTAACGGTCAGCGGTCATTGAACGGACTTTACCTAAGTATAGGTAAGTTCAAAATAGTACAAAAACAACAAAACAAAACAATCATCCCCTAAGAAGTCCTAACCTCAATAATTGTAGATATATAGAGATGGAGTTAAATATCGATAGCTTGTTAATTATGAAAGTTCTATATTCGATTTGTTATGAATAATGCTCACATTATTATTAAAATAAATTTACTCACAAAAGCACATTTAAGTACTTGTCCCGTATCCTTAGACATTGTATGGGTATTTTATTCTAGATAAGATAATTGTAAATTTAAATATCGAACTTAAATTATAAATCGGTATTCCATTTCTGTTTTAGCTAAACCCTTTTTTTAAGGCTCAACTCAGTCGAAATATTTAGTGGGTGAGGGTGCGCATCTCCCTTGTCTATGTTTAGTTACCTAACCTATTTTCCCATTTTTTTAAATACTTTTATCATAAAAACTCTTACCGGTTCCCAGAATTGACGAAAGAAAGAGTTTTTCATTTGCAGGAATGCCCTTAGTGTACTTTACCCCACCCAGAACCCCAATTCGCTCCAAAGGTCCCGTAAGTTTGTTATTTTTTAAATAGTTTTGCAGACAAATTCGTCATCCATCAGCTGTTTTTCATTTTAACGCACGTATTGAAAAAATAAATATTTCAACACGCGTGTGATATAATGCACTTTCCAGCCAAGTTAGCAGTGCTTGTTTTCTTTCATTTTTATAGTTAATGGTAAAATACTATACCGCACTTTTTCTTGGCCTACAAATTTATATTAGGACCCACAAACCCTAAACGACCTAATTTAACCCAAAATTGATGGTTCACCATCATAATATAGAGTTACAATCGTGCCTTATCGCCGAAACATATCCACGAAAGCTGAACTTTCCAACTCTATAAAGGGCTTTAGGGCTCGATAGCACCCCATCGTAAATTTACTTTTTGGCAAAAACACAGTAAAATTTATAAACCCGTATAAATCAATCGGTAGGAAATATTTCCCATGCCTGCAGGCAGCGGCGCACCCAGGATTTTATGTTAGGGGGGGCCCGCTAACCAGTGCCGGAAGCAAATTTTTTAATAAACTTTTAAGTTACACATTTTTCTAGAAATTTGGAGCTTTTTTAACAGGTACTCTTGGAAGATCGCAATAGCCTAGTTCAATCGAGGTAAATATCTAAAAAAATTGACTTTAAAATATCCACTTTAATAATTATTCCGGACAAAACATACCACTCTTTTTACCAAATAAAATATAGGTAATAGTAATGACGACATATCCATAACACAAATATATTTATTTAAAAATATAAATTAGTACAAAGCACAACAATAAATAATATTTTATAAATAATAGAAACCAAAACTTTTTTATAACACCTTTGCATTTGTTAAATATGCAAATCTAATTTTCTTCGACCCTTAGAAAGTTTATTTAAAATTTCTTCACAAGAAACGGGAACATTCTTATGAATAAATAAATTTGCCAAACCATTAAGTCTTACTTTCCCGGTGGAATTTCTTAAAAGTACGATTTTAAGTACTTTAATGTGGAAAATGACCTTTGAGAGGTACTGGTGGTGAAGGGTAACAAAAATTTGCAAAAGTTTTTTTATATTGGGAAATATCATACATACCTATACATACATATTGAATATATAGCTTAAACATATCGGAGGGTATTTCTTTGCTATCTGTAAACTTGTCGTTCCATAATTTAAATTCGCATATTAGAATGCTTTCATTATAAAAATTTTCAAAAAATTAATAATTTGTATAAAAAGAATGAAGGCTTAGAAAGCTTTGCAAATTTTCTACTTGTTTATTGGGACAGAGCAATAAACATTTAAATAGCAAAATAATTTCCCTGTGATTAATGAATCGATCGTCTAGGTTGGTAATAAGTGAATCTAAGGTATACTGTACAAAAGTAATAAAAATTATATCGTTCTTTGTATCGCGCCTGGAAATTAAAGTTTTTTTTTAGCGGGTTAGTGGGTATAGTTAAAGTCAATTTCATTGGGGGTTTTGGGGGGGGGGCAAGGCCCCCTTGGCCCCCCCCCCTGGGTGCGCCACTGCCTGCAGGAATATCAATAAAACATGAAAAATGGATACTTACGATTTGCGGTTGATTCGTTGTTTTTAATGTCAAGCCCTTTTAAGTAACAGTCTATTATTTTGGGAAATACGTACCTGAAAAAGATAATTTTATTAGAAAAATAATATAAAGCAAAAAAAATAAATGAGTCTACACTTTAAGAACAGAAAGGGGCACATTAGTCAACTTTGTCTAAAAACGATGCGATTTAGACAGTAATTGACACCCACAAAAGACATTAACAGCTGCTACTGGTTTCTTCCTAAAAGTTCCAGTTGAGTAGTGGGCCGTGGCAAGCTCACGCGTCAGGTTTCAGAGACTAATTTTTCTTTGTGTTTATTATTTAGGTTGAACGGTGAGTAGAATAAACCAGGTTAGGCTAATTAACTCCAATAACAAACTCATTAGCTATTATAAATTTAATATTATTAGTCTATCCATTTTAATTACGGTACCATAGGTTGTTAAACCTTGCGCTTACTGGGAACTAATGCAGCTGTTTATATTTAGAACACACGGCATTTTGGCAGCTTTGTAAGTACTACGCCGCGAACATTAATTATATTATGGGAACGCAGCATTGAACGCGATACATGCGCACGCTTGCCGCTTAATTGGCTTGTGTTGTGTATTTGACCGGCAAACTCTTGTATGTTGTCAAGGATGTTCATAGCGTTTTCCATTGGTAAGTTTAGATTTAGTTAAATGTATTTCTACTTGAAACGTGAAACAGGAAACATGAAACATATTTTTTATACACATTGTCTTAAATGGAACATCGCACATCCGATGTCAAATAAAATGCATTTACTCTAATGCAATACCTTATAGGAGACCCTGTATACAGTGTGTGTATAAAGTCTGGAAACGGCTTAATAACATCACAATTTACTGGCCGATTTAAACCAAATTTGGTACAGTTGTGTAAGAGGATCTAACGCACCGAATGACGATATTGGCGTTGTTGCCAGCTTTTTAGTATGTCTGGAATTCGAACGAATTTTATATTTTTAAATATAACACCCAGTATATTTTTACATTTTTAAATTCCACATAAAATTATAATTATTTTTTATTAAATGCATTATTAGTCTATACTTCATAGTTTCCGAGATATTGACTCTCGAAAAGTGACATTTTTGAACTTTGACAGCTTATAACTTTCTAACAGTACGTCTTAGAGCAAAACGGCTTACATGTCCTTATCTTCAATTTTTATTATCTTCCCAAAAAAATAAACTTCCAGTTAAACCGGAACAACTATATTTCCTGCTTTCGAGTTACATCCGGTTTAACCGGAAGTTGATTTTTTTGGGAAGATAATAAAAATTGAAGATAGGGACATGTAAGCCGTTTTGCTTACACAACTGTACCAAATTTGGTTTAAATCGGCCAGTAAATTGTGATGGTATTAAGCCGTTTCCAGACTTTATACACACACTGTATATTTCTGCACATGTTTTAATATATTAACGTAAATAATTATATTGTTTTGCAAAACGTTCTATAGGTTACAATAGTCTATTTTTTTCCTAAATCGCACTTAATTTTTCACACAAATGATCAAATATAAGTCAGTAATTCATTTCGACATCGTTATTATCGCCAACAAAGACACTATTTAACTAAGGAATGTTGATTGCGAACACAAAATGTGCTCTTGATACGCAATGAGGTTCGTTGGCGCCAGAGAAAACACAGTCAAGTACGAAAGTGGAATTTAGATTTTTTGCCCGGTTGTAAGTGAGCTCGGATGTAATTAATGTTTTTATTACCATCAGGTAAAATGTAACGGGTACTAAGATAATAAATAGTTTTTAGAAAAGAAATCGTAATAATCCGTGGTCACGAGTGAGTTTATGTCCTCTTAATAACACCCTCACGGTTTTAAATTACAGGGTAGTATTTCAAACTGTATTATAATACAGTGACACCAGTAAAGTTCGCATCATATGGGAGTTTTTTTATTAATAGCTTTATTCAAAATTTGACTTTGTCATCAAGATCTGCTCAGATCGAGATGAAAATTAAGCAAAAAAATAGTAGTCACGTGATTCGCATTATCTGTCAAATTTAAATTTTTTCTAAAAAATAATTCAAAAGTGGGGTTATTTCTGAAAATATCGAAAAAAGTTATTAGAAAAGGTTTTTTAAATGCAGTTTCTAGCCCACATGCAAAACTTCAGCTGCATAAGATACTTTTGATTTTTTACCTATATTTTGTAAATTGCATCACTTTTGCAAAATAAGACTCAACGCAACCTAAAAAAAACCTATTATCCGATATGTCGATATTGCCAAATATGTTTAAATTTTCCCTAAAAATGTGTTTTTTTTTAGTTATTTTTAGGTTATACATTTTTATTTTATATTATTACTAGCGTGTACCCGGCATGCGTTGCAACCCGCTGGTATAAATACAAACCCGAACAAACCCGATATATTAGTACCCGGCATGCCACTTTCTGAAATTGCACCCGTGCGAAGCCGAGGCGGGTCGCTAATTATACATAAAAACCTTCCTCTTGAATCACTCTATCTATTAAAAAAAAAACGCTTCAAAATCCGTTGCGTAGTTTTAAAGATTTAAGCATAAAAGAATAGGGACGGACAGACGGGGACAGCGACTTTGTTTTATACTATGTTAAGATTAATTGTATCACTTTATCGAAAAAATTAAGTAGGTACTTTTTAATGAGTAAAAAATCCAATATGGAGGTCTTAATAAAAACAATAGGATGATGGGCCCAGGAAATCAAAACGTTGTAACTTAAATATGACCTAGTAGGTATACTTTGTGAAATGATGCGATCAAAATGTGTTAACAGTAGAAAAAAGCACCATTTTAGTTTATTCAAAATATCTCCAAAAACTAAAACTTTTCCCATCAGGTCGCAATACTATCGTCACCAATTTTGGGCACCCTGTATAATAGTACCCAAATGAATTAATTACACCGTATTTCAGATCTTATCATAAAAATGTCCGCATTTAATTGGAACCACAAATAATGACACCCCCAAAAATAAAATTTATCATAGGCAACCTTAATTTCCATATTTCCGATCATTATCTCTAATTGGAAATAATTAAGTAAGATATCATCTTGACACATATAAATATTACACCCCGTCGTTCTTATATTAAAGACACTTATGACGGAGACAACTTTTTCTCTGCGTGAAATCGGGCAAAGTGTTTCCGAAAAATGTATAATATTCAACAGGACCGGAGCGAAATATAATATTTTTAAATGCCAATTTTTAATAATATTTGTAACCAGCTTGGGATATTTACTAAACCTATAAACCAGGTGGCGTATTCTGTGGAGAGAGGGGGAAGGGGGGGAGTGTTGGCAATTTCCATTTTTTCCTCTTCGTTTGCTAGGACTATTCCCGAGGAAATCTATGGTTTAAAGTAGACTCATCCCACGGCCCTGGTAGATTTTAGCGGTATAAGTCTTGACGTAAGTCCATCGTCGGCCAAAAACTAGGAAGAGTAGAAAATGTATCATTCCCGAATCACACCACCCCATTCACGCCAGTTACCACCCTTGTGGGGAAGCATTTCTATAACGCAGTAAACTTCATATACCTAGAGTTTAAAGGGCTCCAGTTTGACAGAGAACAATTTACAAACATAAGATTTTAAATTATATTCCTAGGTTATACGGGGCAAGCCGGTCCCAGCTGGTAATTCGGCCTATTATTTTAATCGTATATTTTTAAATAAGCAATAATTCAATGGCTTAAAAGGACCAATCTGACAATCAAATAAATGCAATTAAGAAAATATTTTAAAGTTATTTTGTGCCATTGACTAATGATCACGATTTCTTAATTACAAATTAGTAGATTTTTGATAACAATAATGAACAGGTCCGTCCTTATTGTACTAAAATTATTTTTTTCAATGAAATATACGATTAACGTTGCTTTTATTGCTAGGGATTTTTATCATTGCCTGAAAAGAACCGTGGCTGTGTTTAGGGAAACATTTTAAAAGACGCAAGAATTACTCTCAATGGTTTACCCAAAATTTATTGGAAAGAAATGATTTATTAGACCTGACATTTTTTTCGGATGAAGCCTGGTTCCACCTCTCCGGTTATGTGAATTCTCAGAATACACGCATGTGGAGTAGTGAAAATACCCATTTTTTTGTAGTCCACACTGCACCCTCAAAAAATTGGTGTCTGGTTAGCTGTTTCCCGAAGAAGAATTGTTGGTCCTATTTTTTTCCATGACACAGTTACAGAACAGCGGTATAGACACAATACTTTGAATTCATTTGTGGAGCAATAATTAATTACTTGACGACGAACTACGTTTTGGATATTTTCAACAGGACGGTGCAACCGCCCATACAGCCGCCGAAACTATTAACTACTTACGCAATTTTTTCGACGACAGATTGATCAGTTTTCGATCAGACATTGAATTCCCACCTAGATCACCTTGTTTAACGGTTATGGATTACTTCGTTTTTCCTCATTTAAAGAACACTATTTTTAAAACACCAGTTGCAAATTTAGAACAATTACAAGAAAGGATTTTTATTACCCATTAGTTTATCATATCATGTCATAAGATGAATTTGACAAAATTTTAACCTAGATTTAGTTAGATATATCGTCCGCATATCATTGTGATCTAAACCAAGCCCTCTTTGATGCAAATAATTTTTGATCGCACGGAATTTTGTTTTTCTGACTTTTTAACAAGCCCAAATAACTTAACCCTGTTTTTCCAAAGTTGGTGCGCGTCGATCACTACGAAGTTGAAGTGATGCTGCCAACTGAAATCAGTGGATGACAACCTATAAAAACAAAAACCCCGTAAGTACAGAGATATGATAGTGTGCTATTTATGCAGCCTAATAATCTTCTTTTTTTTAGGCCTGTGGTCGCCATGCATCAATTTCCTTTCTCACAAAATATAATGACACTTTTAACACAAAAATTATAGACAACTATTAAATATTTCGAACAATAATTAAAACCGCCGATCTGTAATAATGTATTACGCCATAATCAATTTTTACGAAGCCAGAAAAACCGCTGTACACTTTCTAAAATTCTGTTTCGAGTAATTTCATAGACGGCTGGTAATAAGAGCAACAATTTCTTGGTTATATCCTTGAAGCGAAGTGATTTAGCAATAAACAATTTTTTTCTTGGTTTTAATAATAAAATATTATACGCTTAGGCGGATGAAAAACTTGGTCAAATAAACAGTTTAATTTAAGGACAAAGCAGTGACGTAGGTACTAATCCTAAAAGATATTAAATATCTAATGTAATTGAGGGTGTAACTTTTTGTAAAAAAAATTTTTGCCTCTTGTTCTCTATTAATAATTTTGCAAAAAACGCTATTAAAAAAAATCGTTTTATTTGTATGACGTACAAAGATTAGATACAAATTGGACACAATTTTTTTGCTATGTAACGTTTCGAAACATTTCCGATTCAAATATCAAAATTGTGACGCGAAAAAAATGTGTTTCGAAATCTAGTACCTATACTAATCAGTCGGAAACACGTGCAATAGCGCAATTTAAAATGTGTACGTCTGTCATTTTTAGCCAATCAGACCCTTGCATTCAAGGGCGTCCGAAGGGGGGGCAAGGGGGTGCGCTTGCCCCCCCCCCCCCTGGCCCAAGTAGATTTGAGATATTTTATTTAACTGGGATATACATATTCGAAAAAATCGTCCATTTTCTCAAAGAGACCAAAGTAACAACATAAATAGGAAGACAAAAATCACAAAGTCATGGTCTCAATCATATAATAAAAACTAAGGTGACATGTTTCGCTCTCTACGGAGCATCATCAGACCTAAATTTTAGGTCTGATGATGCTCCGTAGAGAGCGAAACATGTCACCTTAGTTTTTATTATATGATTGAGACCATGACTTTGTGATTTTTGTCTTCCTATTTATGGGATATACATATTTATTGAGATACAATTCAATTGACAAAATTGGTAAAACGAACTCTTGTTGCATAAAATGAAATGTGGAATTCAAAAATCTTCACTAAATAGCGAAGAAAAAATATTAGAATAGAATAAATAAAGCTTTATTTTAATTTACACAGCTAGTCATAATAGCAATATACAAATAGATATACAACCAACACATCTAATTCCCAATCCAAAAATGAACGACAAAAACAAAACACAAAGTGTAACAAACCGTCAATTTAACCGAAAACTAAAACATTTCTTATACTCACTGCAACGAATCCGCCAAAATTAAAAAGTATGACGGCAACATTTCTTTTCTCCAATAAATCTGAATAACTTATAAGTTTTTTGTTGTATTTTTTTTTTGTTATATTTGAACATTTTTAAATATTCTGTTTAACTATTTTTTGTTATTTATTATAAGTCAAAGTCAGAATGTGCTTTATTGTTATAACAATATAAACTTGTTGTTAACAAAGCTAGGCTAATATAAAATCACAAAAAGGAAAAGGAAAAATCACTGAATAAAAAGAAACTATCACAAACTTACACTAAATCTACAGACACAGAGTACAGGTAAGGATAAATCAAAGAAACAAAAGAGCTTAAAATTGTAAAACATACATACTATAAAGTTAGGCAATCAAATAAATATAGCAACAAACATTCAGACTGGTACAATAAAAATAGTTAAAATACATCATTATAAAACTCTGAGATACTGTAATAGGCCCTTCTTATCAAGAACCCCTTCAAACGATTCCTAAAGACATTCAGTGATACAGCCTCCCTAACATAGCGTGGGAGGTGATTGACTATATACCTTTATGCCCTCATAGAAAATATACTTCTGCGTTAAGTTGGATGAGGGAATAGGCAGACGCAAATTCAGCCGCCTGACGCGTTACATAAGTATTAGGTGTTTTGCTTTATTCTTTTATTGAAGGTTTGTTGAAGTGCTAGAAACAAATATAATTCCAATAATTGGTATTGGTATATGATTTGCCCGCCCTTGGAAAAGTTCCTTCGGACGCCCTTGCTTGCATTTGAACATGACAACCTAATTTTTCGGAAATCACCCTGTCCATAAGATAAGCATCCACTTATAGCATTAATAAGTATATAATAAGTTAATAAGAACTACAGTACTGATTTTTTTGCGGTATAAGCTTTATTAAGCGTAGCAGACAAATATTATTATGAATAATGTCATCTTTCATAACAACTGCTGGTCGGAACTAATACAGTATATAAAACCAGATTACACCCCCCGTGGAACTTGATAATTACTGTGAGTACTGAGCCATAATGGCTTTAAAACTTTAAACCATTCTATGGTAGCATCAACTCCTACTTCCTATTAGCTAAATTACCGTGATATTATCACTACACAATGGTTTAGCGATTTTCGTTGTCTTACAGTAGGAAAGTGCGTTGCTGTCACATAAACATATTATTTAACAGTTGTATAAAGAGTATGTGAATTCTTATAAGGAATAAGGAATTTTTGCTCAGTGCCTCAAGATAGGAAAAAAAATATGGTTTGCGTTTGCGCCCTCTGGCAATTTTATTAGAAACTATCTTGTACCATTGGATACAACAATTGAAGGTTCTTAACTTTTTCTTTCAAACAAGCTTAAATTTAGTAAAATCGGTTAAGTCGTTTAGAAGTTACAGCGATTTTAATGTTTACACTTTCACTTGATACGAGTGGGAGAAGCTATTGAAAGTGTAAACATTAAAATCGCTGTAATTTCTAAACGACTTATCCGATTTTACTGAGTTTAAGCTTGTTTGGAAGTACCTTCAATTGTCGTATCTAATGGTACACGATAGTTTCTAGTTTCTAATAAAATTGATAGAGGGCGCAATTTGTATTAAAAAATTATTTTTTTTGGCAATAACACTGAAACGAACAAAGATATCGAACTGCGGTCTCCATATCTTTTCTTGCAAATTTCATCTACTTTTCGATTATGATGTCATAGTTATACCGTATGATTTGAATTTTCGGGATAAAATCGAAAAAACTGTTATTATTACAAATTGCGCCCTCTAGCAATTTTATGAAACACTATCGTGTACTGCTGGATACGGCAATTGAAGGTGCTTATTTTCCCCTTCCAAACAAGCTTAAATTTAGTAAAATCGGTTAAGTCGTTTAGAAGTTACAGCGATTTTAATGTTTACACTTTCACTTGATACGAGTGGGAGAAGCTATTGAAAGTGTAAACATTAAAATCGCTGTAATTTCTAAACGACTTATCCGATTTTACTGAGTTTAAGCTTGTTTGGAGGTAACTTCAATTGTCGTATCTAATGGTACACGATAGTTTCTAGTTTCTAATAAAATTGATAGAGGGCGCAATTTGTATTAAAAAATTTTTTTTTGGCAATAACTCTGAAACGAACAAAGATATCGAACTGCGGTCTTCATATCTTTTCTTGCAAATTTCATCTACTTTTCGATTATGATGTCATAGTTATACCGTATGATTTGAATTTTCGGGATAAAATCGAAAAAACTGTTATTATTACAAATTGCGCCCTCTAGCAATTTTATTAAACACTATCGTGTACTGCTGGATACGGCAATTGAAGATGCTTATTTTCCCCTTCCAAACAAGCTTAAATTTAGTAAAATCGGATAAGTCGTTTAGAAGTTACAGCGATTTTAATGTTTATACTTTCAATAGCTTCTCCCACTCTTATCAACGTCGGTACGCCAATGAGCCTTCAACCAAAATGATGCAGAATTGTCTAAGCTTTCTAATGATGTAATCAGAGTTATACCTTAATATGGGAATTTTCGGAGAAATTTAGAATTTAAAAAAACAATTTTTAATTGTGCCCCCTTGCGGCGAAATGAGGAACTTAAAAGTAATTTCCAGCAATTTCTCTTGACCACTTTACTCATAAAAAAATCTTTCCGAAAGTTGTACGATTAATGGTTTCCGAGATAAAGCCGACGTCCTCGCTTATTTGACCACCCGGTACATTTATTAGTTTTTGAACTATCTACAAGAATTGTCGATTGCCGTATACAGGATGTTATTTTTTTGCTTTACCGAGAATTCCAATCTCCTGAACTTTTTTTTTGGAATACCCTGTATAAATCCTGATCCTATCTTGATCAGAATTTGGCTCTCCGTTCTTTTCTCATTCTTTTCAGTTCCCTACAATAATTTTATCGTATCTGTAATTATTTTTTAGTTATTTGCGAAAATACCGTCGATGCAAATCAAGTGGAAATCTCCCTGGCTTGACAGCTGTAATAAAAACAGTGGCGTAAAAGATTTTTGATAGATATTTATTTATATAAATTCATCAGCGTCCAATAATATATGCCTTACATTTTTTCCCTTTCCTCCTGTACTGTAAAATTGTGTAATATATGGATAGAATATTATACATATTATTTAAACTATATTTTACTAGAGCAGAGGGAAATTAAGAAATTTGACAATACAACTATTTTTATTGCTTTTTGTAATTTGACATCTTGGAAATTATATTAAATGTTTTCTTTTTAATCTTGTAGTATTTAGTAGTTGTAAATTCAACGTTGCGATTTTATTATTGCACCACTGCGGACACAATAACACAATACAATAAAAAACAAAATATCTTTTATCACTACGATAAACCATGATTGCTGATTATTGCTGATCATGACAAATCATCACAATTACAACAAATTTTAAGAATTTCATTTCATTATCGCTTCATTAGGCATTTTGTCACGGATACGGAATTTGGTAATGAGAACGATAATAATATAATGACCATATGGCATGATAATGCATGAAATGCGGTTTAGAAAATACGATGAGAAAGAAGTATTGATCAAGTTTGGGACCCTCCTTTGGAAGTGTTGAGAAGAGAATATTCTCAAGAACGAAAATATTCTTTTTGAGAATATTGTATCGTCTGCGCTGTCAATGGTGTAATACACAACAAATAGACAAGAACAACTTAAAAATATAAATTAACCCGCACGATATACAGGTAGATGCGGCGTTCGATCTTTAGATGAATAACTCGGTCCCATGAATCGAGGCAGATTATGTGACGTCAGTGAGTTTATTCCCCTATTTTTATTAAAGATCGTATCTTGCTTTTTTATTTTCTCAGTAAGAAAATTTTAAAAAGTGAAACCGTGGAAAATTTCTTCTTTATGCGATAGAATAAAAATCAAAATTTAGTGAAAAAACCCATTCTAAGTAGCATTTTTAGACACATTTAGTATCGAAACCTGTGTTTCTGTTTCCGGCACAAAAAAGAAACGGTTGGCTGCAAATTTGGAAACCTTTTCAAAATATACACATTTTAAATGGGGCTATTGCACGTGTTTCCGAGTGGTTTGGTTTGGTACTAGCTGTGAGTTTCGCTGTTTTGACGCATAATCGAAACTCTTATGGAAAATGTGTCGAAAATGTGTTTATTCTCAATCTTAGAGGGAGCTGTTTGAAGATTGTAAAATGGACACAATAAGGAAGAAAATAATTCGAATTACCTGTAAGTTGATAAATCGAAGAAAAACAATACCTATAAAGAAAAAATAATTTCGCCATAATGCATTTGTCACAAGTGTATTTTCTATAAGTCATGATTTATTTCACATAGTTATTGCAAAAGAAAAACAAAGAACATTGACGAAATAAATTTTACCATGTAATTTAATAATTTAGCTCTAAATTTTTAATGTGCGAACAAACCCGAACAAACCCAATTGATTTGCGTTTACAGAAAAAAATAATATTTTCCGAAAAAATAAAATTGAAAATATTTTCAAAATTTTACATATTTCTTCTTTAAATTAATTTGGCTAGTAAAATGGAAATAATGTGACAACTTTACGGGTTTTTAAAAGATGCAATAATTTAATTAAAACTAATTTTAACAAGATAAAAGTTTGTCAAAATGACCTCTAGAACGCGAGATATCATTCTGCTTCAAATTGGAGTCGAGACACAATTTCTAGTATTAGGTTTCTATAATGCTTTGTATATTATGTAGCTATAATTAATAGATACATTATCGATAATCTATCTCTGTTTTTATAACGTACCTATAGAAATTAATAAGCATAGCTAAAATAAAATCGACTTACATACTTTAAACAAGCAAAACCCACGAAAATTACTTTCTTTACAAGTTTCGTGAATGAATGGATCATAGTTTGGTAAATATTTCGAAGCAAAAAACACCAATTTGTTTCGATTCACTAAAATCGAAAATGCGTCGCTACAATTTGGGAACGCATGCGCACGCGTCATGCATAACTTCACTTCAAAAATGTTTCGAAAAACATTCATTCCCGCGTGTGTTAAATCTATCGACACTGGTTTGTAAAATGTTTCGAAACAGACAGTTCAAAAATGTTTCAAGTAACAGAATTCGAAAAAGTTTCGGAACACATGTTTGATATTTGAATCCAAACTGTTTCAAAACGTTTCGCAGCAAAGAATTTGTGTCCAATTTGTGTCTAAATTCATTTCTTGGGATATTTCCTTACTTTTTCGTTTAATAAAAAGATCGGCGAAATACCCGTCTTTGGAGAATAATTACCTACATTTTTACGTTAAGAAAGCTTGGATTTATAAATTAATCAAAGCAGAATAAGACAATCGGCAATATTTTGTACCTAATGATAATATTAAGGGTCGATATGCTCTGAAAATCTGTAAAAATCGGGGCCACAACTTTTGCTGATTACTTTCATTTCTATTTTTCTTGATGAGGAACATAAATCCATCAAAATGGATTAAGAAAAAAATAAATTGAGTAAAGTTGTTCTCATAAATTTCGCTGTTTCTAAGGATCTTTGCTTTTATGCCTTGAGTTTATAGGTATTGCAATGGGATTTTCCACTAAATTTTGATTTTTATCCTACCGCATAAAAAAAGAAAAAAGAAAATTTTCTGTTTCAGTTTTTAAAATTTTCAATTATTTACTAAGAAATTAAATAAACAAGATACGCTCTTTAAGAACAACATGGGAACACATCTCTGTCTGTTTTTGTCGATTTAGTTTATCAAAACGAAGATAGCAATATAATTCGTCGAGGCTGACAAATAAAAGAATTGCGCGGATAATGGGATAATGTTATAAGGTTTTGGTCTCATGTTTTCAAACTATCTGCTTTCGCGGAGTCTTTTTAATAATTGTCCCTAGGAAAGGTTTGTGACCCTCTAGGAAGATTTTTATTGTTGGGATGTATTTTCAATAGTTCTAATTCAGGATGTTAATGCTGAATACAATGAATTCGGCTATAGTGGAAAAGTCCATTAGAAAGGCACACAGTGGCGTAACTTCCGGGGCAGGTACATAGTATAGACCAGGCTAGGATAACTTAAATGGTGAAGGTCGTCCCCTGTTCGTTTAATTTAGCCCCCCGGTCGCTAGTGGCGCTATTGTAGGAATTTTGTTTTATAAGGTTGTTCATCTCCTAACGTTGGTAGGAACAGAATATTTATTTAGAATGAGCATGGCCAACATTCTGTACCTCTCTCTCTCTCTGTACCTGCATAATATGTGTGAGAAAGATAAAAATATGGCTTGTTGTGATAGATCCTGAAGTCTTACCTGGACTGGTGAAAGATTGTCATTGTCATTTTATGATTGATTTGTAAAATATATAAAAAATAAAGTTATTATTAAATAATTATTCATATATAATTTATAAACTTAACATGGCGCAGTCGGTAGTTTGAGAATCGTAAATAGGTATATATTTAATATGTCGCGACCAAAGAAATCGGGAAGAAAAACCAAGGCAATTAACAAGAGCGTGGAACCTCCTGAAGACTTCATTAATGTCGCCCAACGATTGGAAAGTACAGCGAAAGCTATTAAAGATATAGAAAGAAACTTTACTTCACAACTTAATGAACTAAAAGGTACAATAACTAGTTTATTAAATAAAAACTTTGAAAATAACACGGAATTGTTAGAAAATTCTACAGAAAATAATAATATAATAATGTAAGCTGTTTTTTTATGTAAACCATATTTATGTAAATATCTAATATTAATAAATCTTGTCGCCATATCAAAGAAACGTTGTTATAATTTCCTTTCGTTCTCCCAAATTATTTTAACTTGAATCAGATGTTTCGCGCTTCAAACTTTTCCGTTAAGTTGGAAGCGCGAAAATTTGAATTCAAAGTAATAATAAAATTTAAATTTTTATGCTTGGCGCCTACCCCCACCACGACTATATTTAGTTTTTCCACCGGTCGCATGTGGCGCTATCAGGGAACCAATTTAGTATGTTAAGTTGCCTATCTATCCTTGAGAGCGCGCAACTCGCTTGTCTATGGTATAGACAATTTACCTTTAGATACGTACAGCTTATCTCCTGCGCAAACAAAAGTTACGTTTTATGGGTGAAAAAATACGTCCGAGTGCATGACTTGCCGGTCAGCTGCCTTCCCTCTGGGCACCTTCGGACATGCGCACAAACCTCATGTTATCGGCCTGTCCTACTTTAGCGACATGCTCAAAATACACTCCAGAACCGACTCAGCCGCCATTTTTGTTGTGTTTTAAGGTTTCTCTGTGGATTCCTTGTAGTTTTCTTAGCTATTGTGGATTGTGGGTGTTTAATATTTACGGATTTCTAGTTTTTGTGTACTTTAGTAAATTATGTCTGATTCTGAGAAAATTAATTCCGTCAAAGCTGCTGGTTGGTTAATTTTTTGGTTACAATCTGTACACCCCAACATTAAGTTTTTAATAAAGCCAGTATTCCACGGGTCAAGTTCTCGGGCAAACATTTTTTCAAATTCTTGAACAAGAAATTTTGCTTGAAAATGTTTTACACGTAGGTACCCAAATTTTTGCCAAATTGTAAAAATCAATACAAGTTATATACCAACTAATATTTGACTTGAGGTAAGGCACGCGATAACACCGTAGATTGCAGTGGCGGATATATCGTCGGGCCAACCGGGGCAATGTCCCGGGGCCCAGACTCAAAGGGGGCCCATTAATCCATCTATCCAACTTAAAACATTCCTAAGAGCGCCCATTCTTTGTCTATACTATACGCGGCAATACCGAACACCACCGCTTTCGTAGTGCTGAATTTACTTCCAATGATGCCGGTGCATATATATCAACGATATTGATTTTCTTGGCGAAATCGATTAAGAATCGGGGAAAAATTTGCTGAAATGTTCAACAGAAGCGATTCAAGAAAAATGCAAAAATTTATCAATTAAGTACCCCACCTTTTGTCTGCTAGTTCTGTAAATCAATTCGCTATGATGTATAATTTAGTTAAACAAGAACTTAAATTAGATATTATAACAGTGAGGCAGTTTTTTGAAATTATAATAAAAAAATATGCTTATCTCGAAGGTGATTTTTCTGAAGTTTACACAGCATTCTTATTATATTTTAGCCTGCCTGTAACGGTTGCGTTTTTAGAGCGCTCTTTTAGTAAATTAAAATTATTAAAGAATTGTTTAAGATCTACAACTGGCGCGGAAAGATTGCGTAATTTTGACTATAGAATATAAAGTTGCGTCAGGACTAGATTTAACAGATTTAATAAATCGGTTTGCAAATGACAAAGTCAGGAAAAGACCATTTTAGACTTAAGTCCGTATCTATATCCTTATTTCTTTCCATATGTTCTTATTATATAAACAGTTTCCTATTTTATTTCATTATTGTTCATTATTGTTATTTATTGTTTGTTTTATTATTTTTTATTGTTTATTATTAAAGAATATTTTTTCTATAAGTACATTTCATTTCTCCTACGTGTTTTTTTTTATCATCAAGGGCCCATGAACATATTTTGCCCCGGGGCCCAAGTCTCACTAAATCCGCCACTGGTAGATTGGTTATTTTGCTGGTTTTGTTTGTTTTTATATTCGATTTTATAAGACTAGTTTAATTCACTTGTTCTTGTTCTCTTCCTTTTCGAACTAAAAACACGACGACGAATCATTTTTAAACAAATTTTAAAAACCAAACCTCAAAAACAATTTTCTATCCATAAAATCTGGTTTGCTACTACTAAAAATTCCAGAAATCACTATTTTTTTCCCAACTTGATCAAAAATTGTGAAGAAAGTCCAATTTTTTGGCAAGAATTTAAATTTTAAAGCCCGAACCTGTCTATTGTCCCATTCGTCAAACGATAATGTTGCAGTGCGCATGTCTAATCTTGTCTAGCTTTGTGGAATGTGGACGCATTATATAATAAAAAAGATGAAATAGATATTGCTAATACCTACCTATTAATGACAGTTTGTTAATAATAATAATATTGTTTATTATTGTGAATCTAATTTTCTTACTCATTTTTGAAACGTATTTTTCATGAACTTTGTGGGAGGATGTAATAGTATTTTTATACCACGATAATAATAATAAATTTAATAACATCTGTTTTAAGTAGGAGGCGAAAATTACCGCATTTTATTTTGTGGTTGACAAATAAAATAGACCATGGACATACATAATTTACACGTTCACTTGAAAACAGATGAAAGTTTTATTAGCAATACCACGTTTTTATCTCTCGGTTTATTGAGATTACAATAACATCAAAAACTAGGTAGGTATAGTACAGTGCAGTGGCGTAGCCAGAGTTGCTTCGTGTGGGGGGGGGGGGGGGATATAACTAACTTCCTCCTGAAGTGAAAAAAAACACAGTATTTACAAAACGCTCCTCGCTCCTTTTCCAAGTATGCCAGCCAATCATATTCGATGAACCACTTATATTGGAATTTAAGCTTTAGTTTTTTTTCCTTATATTTTTCTATAATATGGGAAATTTGTACACATTTGCCGGATACCACAATGAACTAATAGTGTTTAAAATATCTTGGTTACCACCTTTTATAAAGTTGGATATATCCATTTTATGAACTAAACTGGGCTGATCAACATGAAGATTATTATTGCTCACGCTCTCAGAGGTTTTTATATCTCGAGGAGTCCCAGAATACTCTTCGTTTTTCTCTGTATTGCTGTCGGCCTCCCAATCTCTTTCTTTTCGCTTAAAAAGCCAGTCAATTTTAACTGCTGCATTGTAAAAACGTTTCTTTTCACGCAATATTTTAATTGATATTATAATTAAGCTTACTAGGCCCTGCATAGCCTGCGCATCAACAACTACTAAAAGCCTGATCAGACGATTTTAGTTACTACGACACGTAAGCCTTGTTGCCAATGTTGCCACTAAAACGCATTTGTAACAGGTCATGTAACATTACGCAATATTTTTTTAAATTTTTTTTGCATGGTTATGGGGGGGGATATATCCCCTATATCCCCCCCCCCCCATAGCTACGCCACTGGTACAGTGTCCGCGAAAAAGTCTGCACCATATGGAAAACCTTTTTATGCGTCTCTTTTTTTGCAAATCTGTTTTTGGCATTAGGTTCTGCATGATTCAAAACAAAACCTTAAAACTTTTGACTTGTGACGTGCGTTACACCTGTCAATCATTTAAAATTTTCAAACTGGCGAAAGTGTAATTTTTTTAGAGATACGAAAAAAAGTTATAAGAAATATTGCTTCTCATCATACTATGAGTATACCAAATTTTTGTTTATTGTCACTTTTTTTTACTCTTTTGTGTCAGTTTATTTAAAATACTTATTTTGAATTAAACTAACTGCATTTTAAAATTTATTTATGGCATAAACCCATTTTAATAGTTCAGAGGCGCCTTAAAATTTTTGATGAAAAACTTTTTTTTGCTCTTGTGTGTAATAAATAGGGTTATAAAATAGTATATTAAAGTACACGTTTTATAAATCATCATTTTATAGCACGCGTCCATGTTAAAAAAACGAGCCGCTTGCGGCGAGTTTTATAACGGGACAAGTGCTTAAAACTGCTTTATATAACACGTACTTTATACTATTTTTTCTAATTTGTAGTTTTTTCAATAGAAAATACCTACATAGGTATTTAAAAATAAAATAAACCCTTCACATTTTGCAAATTTGTATCTCTAAATTTTACGTTGGTAATACTATAAATTAAAACTATCATAGTAGCCTTGACAATAAATTAATATTTTCATGTGTCCGCCATATTGTCAGTATTGTCATGACATTTGTGCTTTAATATATTACAACAACTGCACTATTAACAAATTATGATTAATTTAGTAGCTTATAACTGGTATTTATAAAATTTTATAGTTCTGTGTGAATAAAGTTAGTATTATGTGTTTTTAATAACTAAATTAATAAATGTATTAAAGTAATAAATATAATATATAAATTTCCGCAACCAAACATACATGCTAGGCCACGCCCCATGCCAGACGTCAACAAAATAAAACATTTAAATATTACTTATACCAACTTTTAAAAAATAAAAAAACGATATCGTAATAGACTTGTTTCGATACTGAAAACGGTATCGTAATAGATTTCTTTTGAAACAAAATTAGAAAAAAATTATTATAAATTGCTGTATCTTCCATACCCTTTGTCCAAATTAAATCGGCATAGGTTCCTTTTGAAGATAATTTTACGCTTATTCAATATCAGACTGTGGTTATGATCGATAGTTCACACTGCGTCTTCTAGATGGCACTGTAGATTAAGTTTTTTTTGTGCTTACACCCTGCTCAATTGGTACGGTACCTACTAAAAATGCGAATTGCGAACGCTATATAATCCAATTGAAACGCTATTTTTATTAAAACAAATAAATAATTATAAAAAGTGAAAATAAAGACTCTAAATGGGTCGAGGTTAAAAAATTGAAATTCACTAACACGCTTTCTGTATAAACTTATATCATCAACTTCCAGCGTGTATCGTGATCGCCTAGGCAGACTAGCTTCCTGTTTTCAAATAATTAACTATGCGGAGATAAAATGTGAATTATGATAATTATATTGAAGATCCACTACAAGAACAGAATGCGTTGAAAAATGGTAAAGAAGAAAATAGTTATTTATGTACCAAGGCAGTAAAGTGATTCTTTATCGGACGAGTCTGAAATTATGAGATGAGCGAGGCAAATACCAGGCGAGTCGATAAAGACACTTTACTGACGTGGTGCATACAAAATTTTATCGCCAACCGTTCAGAATTTATAATATAAAAAATTGAGGTATATCGCATTTTATTATAACAAAGTAAACAGCAAATAAATATAGAACAACTCTACTTATTATTTGTTATATTAAAAGTGAACGTACACCCCGGAGTATTATAAAAATTAATTCCTGAAGGCGAAGGAGTTTGAGAAGTAATTTGCGGAGGGTAAAATTTTTACTTTACAATAAAATAAAGTGTTCGTTTACTTCCGGAAATCGCTCTGATAATGTACGGCTTTACTGACGGTTGACGATAAAGAAAATTATGTGATGACGTTACAAGCTGATTTTATGAAAGAAGAGCATGGTAATATTTAAAAGGGTAATTACCCCACCCCTCCATCAATGACCAAAAGTAACCTAATCTTTGCAGTAAAAAGGTACTTACGTTGCAACTTTATTTCAAGAACGAAAGTCCCATTTAGACCTGATCGAAAAATTGTTTTTTAAATTTGCGAACCTCTAATGGCTTAACGATTGCAGATACGAAAAAAGTAGTAATAACCTTTCTTGTGTAAAATTGAATGCTCCACAACCTTTATACAAACTTTTTTCAAATTATTTTTCGTTTAAGAGTTACAGCCCAAAAATATATTCAACCCAATTTGAAGGGTTTCTAGCTCGCACAGAATAGTACTGAACTGTTCTTTGACATGAAAAAGAAATACTAGTTTCCTTTAAAAAAGCAGCTTTCTATAACTAAATTTTCCTTGTAACACTGAGAAAAAAGCTCTTCTATTCCTTATTAGAATTCACATATTCTTTATACAACTGTTTAATACTATAATATGTGACAGCAACGCGCTTTCCTACTGTAAGACAACGATAATTGCTAGACTGTTGTGTAATTTAGCCAATAGGAAATAGGAGTTAATGCATTATAGCCATTATTGCTCTGAATACTCACAGTAATTATCAGGTTCTATTGGGGGTGTAATCTGGTTTTATATACTGTATTAGTTCCGACTGGCAGTTGTAATGAAACTTAACATTAATCATAATTTGCTGGCTACGTTTACCAAAGCATATACTTACCAAAAAAAACACACAGGACTGTAGTTTTCAAAAATTTAAATAGATTCTAGTGTTTAGCGTTTAACATTGCATATGATTATAATATGATGTAACATGGTTTACTGAGATGGTAAAATTCGTTCATAGATTATAAAGTTCAATAATACGGGCTGTGCGAAATAAGAATCTTCTATTGCTTTATCTGTGTAATACAAAGTAAAAATAAATTAATTGAAACAGGTACTGATACGATCAATGAAATTTAAATTTAGACAGGACAGCTAAAAGACTCTGAACAACGATGTGACTTAAGCAACAAATGCATTAAAACTAATACTGCGGTGCGCGGCGATTGCCAATCGCTACCAACCCCCATCAACGTATTAGTGGATTATAGGTTCTAACGGATACAATTCGTTTTTGGGGACGCTGTTCTGCTTTCCTAATTGTAGAGAAAGCGCTTTACTGGGAACAAAATGCGTCTCATTGAGAAGATACAATTTATTTCTTAACAAATTGCTGTATTAAAAGTAGTTTATTATTAAACAAGACTGCGTGTGCTGCTAATGGAACTGATTACTACCAATAAAAGTACGTTCTAGCAAATTTGGATTTGATATAACACTAAATCGAGTTTGATACACTAGCAATTTATTTAATATGGGTTGATAAAAAATAAGCTATCAATACAAACTAGGTCTTAGCAAACCTGTTGTATTAGATCATTTTCCTCAGTGATGTGCTTCATTTATTGGACTATAATAATTATTCTCGACAATAACATTTCCTAACCAGTATTTTAAAACAAGAAAAAATTAAGGAAGAACATATTATGTATTTCGTCGTAATCTACAACGTACCTACACCTACACATTATTTAAATAAACCTTCTGTATCAATAATGTTAGCCTCGCATACAGACAATGGTATCAGGCTGGTAGGTAGGAATAAAATATTTGGTTCTGATGTATGCCTACCTAAATGTATATATTAAAAATTAAAATATTAATAACAGAGTTTTTGTGTTGTCGCTTGGTTGTGCGACTTAAATAAATACAGAGGAATTTTAATTGTTGCTCGATTTTTCCTCTGGTCCAATAATTGTGCTTAGTTAGCTAGTTCTTCCACGTCTTTCGTTTGCCTCGTTAATCTTCTGTTCAAATGGTTCTTTCACCCCGTTTCTTTGTTATCTTAAGGTCCCTTTACACGGGCGTACCTATACAGCGAAATAAGAGAAAGGGAAGATATTATGTACGACAGAATGACACCAGCAATTGCTACATATTTCCCAAACTCAGCGATTACCGGCAAATGGAGCTAGATATAAAGCGACATTTATCTATGTGGAAGCAATATTGTCGAAATTATTGCCGTATATCGCTCTATTAATTACTACACTATATTTAGGGTAGGATTGCCATAAGTGGTCGATGGAACATTGTTGCTAAAATGCCCAAAACAATCGACAAATAAGTAAAAACGGAGAATTTAGACTAGACCCGCCATTTCATCACACAACAAATCAAATATTTCGTTTTGTCATAAAATATATGAACTACTTGAATGGAATAATACATGCTAAACATAGTCTTTTGGATTTAAAGGGAGTGAGTGAGACAATAACATTCCTATAGCCATTTCATTTCGAACTTTGACGGGTCCAGAGACCTGTGAGTTTCAAGGCGAGAGGGGTGAACGGAGAGTGGCGGTCTCCATGTCAGCGGCCAGCAGTTCAACTAAATCTTCTGAGGTTGGTTTTGTTGGTTAATTTGTAACGATACGTTAACTCGGTATATTTTCAGGTCAGTTTTATTTGGCAAATCATGACAAGATGTCAAAATATCAAAAAAATCACTTCATTTTGGTTAGTCTCTCGATTTACACAGTTGGTTTGCCTCTTTACTTCCCGAGTACCTAGGAGCAGACCATAATGCAAGGGTTACCAGATATTATGATATTTAGTGGCTGTGATCTACGTCAAGGTCAAATTATCAATGTTCCTTTTATGAAGAGTCCCAGAACTCCATTTCACTAACTCCTCCTTTAATTCTAGAAGGTCTGAGTATATTAACATATAAACGTTGAAGAAAAATGTAAAATATTATAGTGTTTCTTAGGTCAATTTAATGACGTAAAACAGTATGAAACTCCTAACCATAGGCGTCCCAAACAAATAATTAAAATGCGTATACACACTTATAAGTTTGTTTAACGTTAGGTGTTTGTACATACTACACTTTATAAACCCACTGTATATATAATAATATTATATTAAAATAATAAATATAAGGTAACTCAAAGATTCTATACACAAAACTAAAACCAGAAAAATAAACCTGACACGGCACGACACTGCTCAGAAAATGCTTTAATTTTTTTACCAGAACTCCATTCTCGGAGTCCGAGTCGGACCATTCCCCGGCCCGTCCATAAGTTCCAAATCACGTATATTTTATCTTCGTCTCTTCCACGCCATCCGCGGTCACTGGCCTATCTCTATCTGACAGAATCGATCGTTGAATGGGTCGGGGACCGCTTCTGCTATACCAGCTGCAAGTAGCTGGCGCTTATCACCCCTGACAACGCGCATAAATTGTGAACGGTTGCCAGTTCAAATTTTCTGGTTTGTTAATATATTAGGTATGTATAAGTATACAAGAAACAAAGGTTTGTTAATTAGTTGTTTTTAAACACTGAAAACACTTTTTGTCTTGATTTCAGTTATATTGTTTCTTAAGGACTAAAGAATGTATTATTATAACAATGAATGGCTTGTTATTTTTTCTGTCACACTCAAAACTCCTAGGTTTAAAGTATATTTGCAAACTAGCTTTCAAAGAAAGTTACTGACTAACAATTGAATACTGATATAAATGAAACATCTTTAATAAAAAAACTTAAAGAATTGAAGAAGAAAGATCTGACAACCCTGGTTGTAAGGTCGGTCTCTGTGAGACTGTTTACCGCCGTATGGAATGATTGGAATGTCCTCAAACTGAGTTTGGATAAATTATACTTACAACTGATTATGTAGGTAAGGACTATTTCACTAGAGGGTTTTATATTGGCAAAATATCATAGCAACGGCCTGTTTTCTAGTGGAAAAACTCTTAATTATATATAGGCACACCTTGACAAAATCAACACGATGGTTTTTCAGCGGCATAATTTTGATAGATGTCAGGTAAAAACTATTGTTAGACTGACAAATGTCATCTTGTTTTGAAAAAGACAAAACGAGCAATTTAAACGAAAATGCAAGATTTGGGTGCCAATCTATCCAAGAAATACAAAAATCGATAGCTGAAAATATTTCACTTAACACACGGAAATCCAAGAACTCAATTTGGGCACAGTTCTTAGAGTTTCTAATGGTAAGAAATTATGAACTGGAAAAATGTACTACTGTGATGGAACTGGCGAAAATCCTCGGAAGATTACGCCTTTAAAATGAAGAAGGCGAAGACTATAAAGAATCTTTCTCGGAATCTTCTGTAAAGGCTATATGGAACACTACAGCAAAAATAATTCAAGAAATGTATTTTACAGAATACGAAATAAATATTGACCCTTTTACAGATATGTCCTTTAAAAATGCGCGAATGGCAAGAGACGCAAAGAGAAAGCAGCTCCAAAGTTGTCAGGATAAGAGGAAAGTAAGTTCAAAAGCATTATCTACTAAAGATTTACTAATAATAATGCAAAGCTACAATGAAGAAAACCCCAATGAAGCACAAAAAAAGTTTTTTCATCCCTGCTCATTTGAACTAGCTTGGAGAGGCAATGAGGCCGTAAATTGCTAAATTAAATATTTTTAAAAGGAGTTTGATACAATGGGAGAATTTACCGGACGAATATAACAGCATATTTTCGAAGACAGCTCAAGGTGGATCAAAAGGATTGGTTAATAGCAAATGGTTGGTAAGAAATGCATTAAACAAAGACTTATGCCCTGTAAGATTATTTTTAAAATTATTGGAAAAAAGAGGACCAAACATTACCACAGACAGACTATTTCTCTCCGTTCATCCAAACTGGCAGAAGGGATGTTGGTTCAAAAATACTCCACTAGGAATAAATACAATATCTAAGTAGACTAAAACTTCAACGGAAAAATTTGGAATAGATACGAAGAAGAATAAAATAACAAATAATTCTCATCGATCTTCCGCTGTGTCTGCCCTATTTAATTTAAACAAGGTGTTGCGGAACAAGAGTTGATTAAGTTAACAGGCCACTCGAACGCAAATTCCCTGAAACCATATCTGCAGCTAGATCCTAGTCATCATCTGAAGTTCGTCGAAAATCTCAGAACAACAAATGAAGCATGTGGACCTTCGACTTCTCAAATGCAAGTCAATGATACCCAAAACCATGCTTTGATAGAAAAGAATGGACAAACTATTACTTATAGCAACTGTAGCACGAACACGAACATTTGAAGCCCTTGAAACTGGTGACATATCCCGGTATACCTGGACATGGTAAGCCTAACCTATGGATAGTAGCCGAGCAATTAAATTATCTAAAATATTATGTACCTAGTAGTAGATACCTTTAAGAGGTCCAGATTGCAGAACCACAAAAGTCAAACTATATGTCTTCATGAACACTATTCTATTTATTATTGATACCGCTTGATAACAAAGATGTCTTCATCTTCTTAACATAGTATAAAACAAAGTCGCTATCGCTCGTCCTGTCCCGATGTGCTTAAATCTTTAAAACTACGCAACGGACTTTGAAGCGGTTTCTTTTAATAGATAGAGTGGTTCAAGAGGAAGGTTTTTATGCATAATACATGCATAATATTATAGAGAAACACTGATAAATTAGAGTGGGGAGAACGAACGACCCAACCTAACCGGTCCCCGGCCCGTTCAACGATCGATCCTAAGCCGGAATAGACGAAGACAGACTATGTTTTATGCATGGATGTGAATTGTGGACGGGCCGGCAAACGGTTGAGTTTGAGGTTTGTTCGGGTTTGTTCGCCTTATTATCTCACGTCATATAATGCCGGGCTGCAACGCAGGCCGGGTACACGCTAGTTTATATATAAATGGATTTAGTAGAAATGTAAAAATACATTTTTATGGTCATTTTAGTTATAATATTATATTGCAGACATAAAACTAAAACGATACCAACTAATATAACGTTGAAAATAATAAAACTACTCTTTATAAACTTTATGGAAATTTATTTAAATAACTAATAAAATAATAAGAATTAATAAGCGATTTCAATGACCTCAAAAATGAGTCTGGTGCCGATGTTTACATTGGATATTTATTGTTGTCTTAATCGGCGACATTATTAAAATTTTTATTTTCAAAGCGTGGGCGCAAAGTCCACTTAGTTTTCGTTCCGATTTCAATAATGATATAATTTATTGTAGATTAAAGGCAATAGTTATATTAAATTTTATTATTATTAGTATAATTATCGTTAATTTGATTAAAAATTAATTAAAGTTTCTTAATTTAATTTTTCGGATATGCATAATATTGTGGCAACTATTGAATTAATGGGAAAGTTTTGGATTTCATTATTGATTATTATACATAATGGATTGATTAGAAATAAAATCAAACAGAAGATTGACGATCCTTTATAATATTTTAATTTTAAAAATAACTGGCAACAATTTTCTCCAATCAGAAAAAAGATCCTTCTTAAAGTAGACATCAGTGTTCACTTTTAATTAAAATTACATTCCTGCGGTGCATTTACAAGTTTTTGAATAAAAAAAGCAGACGTTAGAAGTCAGGGGAAAAACTAATCAAATTTAACTACGGTGTTAGAAGACCTTAAGTCAGTCCTCCACAAAAGTACAGCTCAATATTTTCCAATTTGTTAACGATATTGTATGTTCTAATAACAAAACAATAACTCAAAATATAAATACCGTGCGAGCAAAAATTATTTGCATCAAAGAAGGTCTTGCATCTAAGGACGTAATGCTTAGCCATAGAGCTTAATACCTGTTGGGTGTCAGTAACTACCTGAATTAACAATCAATCAGTTATTCCGTCATCTTTGACAGTCGTTACAGGTAATTTGATTCATCGCTAATTTTTCCAATTTCTTGAACAATTCACACAATCGGCTTTACGGAACAGCTCAAAACATTCATGGTTAAAGCGTATTTTCGAAACGGGGTTAGAGTAAATGGTGAGTGGCAATACAATCCGGGTTTGTGCATGGACGATTTTCACGAACATTTTCCTAACGTTGCTTTTATTGCTGGGAATTTTTATCATTGCCTGAAAAGAACTGTGGCTGTGTTTAGGGAAACAGGTTCTATACAACACAAAAAAGGAGTAGGAAGACCATCTGTAAGAACAGAAAAACGTTCGTGAAATAATGCAAAATACGCCAACAAATTGTATAAGACGCCTGTCCCAAGAAGTGGGAAGATCAGGACTATTCTTAAGAAGCAGCTACATTTATTTCCTTATAAAGTGCAAGTATTCCAAGTATTCTTTCTGTATATTCTTACTTTGTTAATTTTGTAAACAACAAAAATAAATTTGTACCTATTTGTCTACTTATTTTATTACTCATTAGTTTGGCATATCATGTCATAATATGAATTTGACAAAATTTTAACCTAGATTTGGTTAGATATATCGTCCCCATATCATTGTGATCTAAACCAAGGCCTATGTTTTTTAATCCAAGCCCTCTTTGATGCAAATAATTTTTGCTCGCACGGTATTAAAAAATAAGCAATTTAATATTATTTCCCAACATTACTAATATTGACGACAAAATGGGGAGTACCGAGGGGAGTACCCTCGTATGCCCGCATTATTTTTTTCAGCCAACAATCAACTTAGAAGTTGGTCGACGATACATATCGTAGTTTGGTCACTAAATATACATCATTGTGTGGACCCAAGAAATTATATTAAAAAAAAAACTACCCTTACCGAATCATCAGAGCTTATCGATCCGCAATCAACGTCTTTAATATTAAATCCAGTCAACTTTTTCGACAGTTTAATTGGATCAGACGCTCTTCTTATCCATGCCATCTTAAGTTTCACATAAAATTCTTAGTCACCATAAAGTCCACAGTCAACAAAGACAAAGTCATTCAAAAAACTTCATTTACCAAAGCACTCGTAAAAATTATGATAAACAAAACGCGCGCCAAACTTTGGGACATTTAAAAACTCGGGCGAAGAATGCACAACTTTGCTGCGAAACAAAAACTAATCAAACTATAATCCGAAAGCGCCTAACGACGTAATCCAAAAAAAAGCTGTCAAAACTTTATCCAGAGCCGACTAGGATCGCGGGAAGCGGAAACGAGATCGAAACATCCATACTGGACCGACAGGGCAAATGTTTTATCGGCACGGCATTTGTTTGCGTTGCACAGGCAACTAGAAGCGACTAAAATACAAAGTCTGACGCTGCATAAGAACAGTAAAGCACACTACACATACAGAGAAACGATGATTGTGACGACAACAGTGGCGTAGGTGATTATAGGTTTTAATGAGAATCGTCGTCCGTCTAAAAGCGAGTGTGTAAAGCATAGACTATATACCTTTTAGATCAGCAAACAATAAAATTACGAAAGCGGTTAAACAAAAAATCACCTAACCAGCCGATTTGACAAAAATACATTGAAATAATTGAGGGATCAGCAATCGGAAAAGACTTCTATCATTTGTTCATACAGTGTCACCAGTAAAGTCCGCATCAAATGGTATTTTTTTTATTAATAGCTTTATTCAAAATTTTACTTTGGCATCAAGTTCTGCTTCAATCGAGATGAAAATTAAGCAAAAAATTCACAGATTTTGCATCTTACGCAAGTATCATAGGCGTATTGAAAATACCTACCACATACAGTGGCGAGAAGGAAACCATTATGTCACAGCACAGATTACTCCTATCTGTGAGTATGTAACGTGCCGCCATCACGCGTTATTATGACGGCATGGATGCTCCGATTTAGTTTGAAATAATAATTAAATTATTATACTTAGAAATGTGTAAATTTGACTGTTTTGTTAAAATAAAAAATATAGGATACTATGTATATTAGTACATATTGAAGAGAGCTCAAAAGCACCTTTTCAAAAATAGCGACAAAATTATTTCTTTAGCTATACACAGTCATTTACCTGCTGGTTCTTGTACTATTTGTTCATGAAATGTCTAAATCTTAAGTCGGCTATGAAATGTTTTGGATTGGTATATCCATTCTCCCCCGACTTTTTGTGTAATACGCCAAGACCGCCGCGCTATTTCGCTTTGTTTCAGCGACATTCACTGTTTATTTTTTTCCAATTTTATCGAAATTGAAACAATCAAAAATGCGGTTACCATGATATCGACTAATATGGACACCTGAAAATTTTAAAAATTACGAAAACGTTATCTTATATCAATGAAATTTAGACGAATAAAATCTATTTGCACTGTTGTAGATTAAATTTTGAATGATACACGTTCGATATGAACTTTGTTAATGAAACTTGTGCAATTAAACCACTCGGCTGACGCCTCGTGGTTTAACGTTGCACACGTTTCATTATAGTGTTCATCGAACTAGTATCATTAATAACTATCTACTAAGTACTAACTGTTCTCAGACTTCTACTGTTCTCTCTCCCGGCCATATTATCTTAATATCAACAAATATAATAATAAATGCCGAAACCCAAAACAAAACAATATTAATACCCAGCAGATGATATCATCGATCCTGTGCTGCTCGGATGTTTGTTTATACTTCGCCGCCGTGTTATTTATGTGCATGTCGCATGTCGCGTTCATTTTTCATGAAATATACCCGTATATACGCACCCAGTAGTATTTTCAATACTAAAAATAGTAGTCACGTGATTCGCATAACTTATCTGTGAAATTTTAATTTTTTCCAAAAAATAATTCAAAAGCGGGGTGGGGTTATTTCTGAAAATATCGAAAAAAGTTATTAGAAAAAGTTTTTTTAAATGCAGTTTCTAGCCCACATGCAAAATTTCAGCTGCCTAATTTTGATTTTTTACTTATATTTGTAAAATAAGACTCTTGGTCGCATGTGTGTCGCAAAGTTTATTTGTTTTTGACCCTGTATAAGGTAACTTCATAAAATAAGTATTTTTGACACACAAAGTAGTTTGTGAAAAGTGATTTGGCCGGCGAGAGTGCGCCCTTGTCTATGTTTAGTGGGTTGTCTGACCTATTTTTCCTTTTTTTAAATATTTTTATCATAAAAACTCTAAACGGTTTCCAAAATTAACGAAAGAAAGAGTTTTTCATTTGCAGTAATGCCCTAGTGTACTTTACCCCCACCCAGCACCCCAATTCGCTCCCAGAGTCCGGTAGGTTTGTTATTTTTTTAATAGTTTTGCTGTCAAATTCGTCAGCCATCAGCTGTGTTTCATTTCAACACACGTATTGAAAAAATATTTCAACACGCGTGTGGTATAAAGCACTTTCTAGCCAAGTTAACCGTGCTTTTTTTCTCATTTTCATAGGACGTAGGAAAAGGATTATTTTAAACCTCCATAAATGAAAAAATTCCGATCCTATATCCCCATTGATACTTCACTGTTTCGCTACTGGGATCTCGCACCACTGGAAGTAAAGTCAAATTATTAGTAATGCAGGACCGTGCTTACTGCTCGCGCACCAGTGTGTGCTGCGTGTTCGTCATACTGATGAGCGAGCTTTGAATGACGATAACGAAAAACTGAAAGGAAGTTGCCGGATATTATTGTTTTCTAATAGCCGGATGTCGATTAATAAATGGTTTAAATATATTTTAAGGAAACTAGTAAGGCACTATTAATAATTTAGTTTTTTTTTAACGGGCTACGTGAAGAAAATTTAGTACCTACCAAAGAAAACAACCGCTACCCAGAAAATGTAACAATGCAGGGACGGATTTAAGATTTGGCGTTGGCGGGGGGGGGGGGGGGGGGGTGCAATGACGTCGTTATTTTACTGCTGAACCACAACCACCTTGAGGTGGTTGTGGCTGAACACTTAGAACAATAATTATTGTTAATAAGATATTTTTACTTATGTTACAACGGTAAGTTAATAGTGACTGTTTGAAGGTTGGAGACAATGATGTTTCTTGAATGATGAAAGAGTTTTGGACTTCCATTGTCTTTATTTGTTTTAAATCACAACGTTTCAACTGGTAAGTATCTCCAGTCGTCTTCAGGTGAATACTAAATAAGTAAAGTAACTACAAGACTATTTATACTAGCTAGGCAGCAGCATCCAAACTTCAGTATACAGAAAACCTACGCATATTGGTCAGTATCTCAATTTTACATCAAATCACTCAAACAGTACGAAACATGGCATAGTTAAAACCCTCGTGGATAGAGCAATTACAATCTGTAACTCGGAAGAAGCACTTAAAAAACTCACCACATCAAGACCGACCTCAACAAAAATGGCTACCCCACAAGATTAGGTGACACAATATTGGAAAATCGTAAAAATCGACCCAACGCGCAAGAAGCAAACAGAGAGGCACAACCAACACTCAATATTCCGTATGTCAAAGGAGTATCTGAGAAAATAAGAAGACTAGGACAATGATATAACATCAACACCGTATTCAACTCGAGGGACACCTTAAGAAGCCACCTGACGAAGACAAAGCCCACAAGTCAAAAAGATAGGAAAAACTGAGTCTACCAGATCCCCTGCGAATGCGGCCAATCTGATATAGGTGAGACATTAAGACCATTAGAAACAAGGATTAAAGAACACAAAAACAATACGTTAAAAGGAGAGACCGAAAAGTCAGGTGCAGCTGACCATGCCTGGAAACATGGTCATCATATCATGTGGTCAGAAGCTGAAATCCTACATAACCACACTGGAGGAAAAGAAAGTTCAAGGAAGCTGCTGCTATTCACCAGAACCCAGGCTGCTTTAGTAAACCATCATTAGACATAAGAAATATCTGGAAACCTTTGTTAGATAGATGTAAGCTTAGGATAAGATCGCGTGCCAACTGAACGCATGACTACACCCACCTCAGTTATGCTTTAGTGCACCTAGCTAGTATAAATAGTCTTGTAGCTACTTTACTTATTTAGTATTCACCTGAAGACGACTGGAGATATTTGCCAGTTGAAACGTTGTGATTTAAAACAAATAAAGACAATGGAAGTCCAAAACACTTTTTCATCATTCAAGGTAAGTTAATAACTGGGCGTGAACGTCTAAAGCTAGTTTTAGTGTTTGAATTTACTCTAGCATAGATAATTTTGAAATACCCGCTATGCCCGTTAGCGATCCCGCTGTACAATAAATAACTTTTGGTGTAACATAATAAAAAGAGAATGTCAGTCTTCATTTAAACTAACTACATAATTATTCAGAAATACTATGTAAAAATAATAATTTCTTAAAATTTCCTAATAAATAAAAATTAAGCAATTACTTTTTAGTAAAAGCAATTGCTTGACTAGCAAATGCTATAAGTAAAAGCAATTGCTAGATCTGGATATGAATAAAATTTTGAAGCAATTGCTGTTTTTCTTACACCTCTATAGCAAATGCGTATTTAACACAAGTTCAGACGTGGCTTATCCACTTGTTCAGATTATAGATTTCATTCAGTTTGGTGCCTAATTTGCAAAAGAGTTGACGTAACGTCTATTTATTTAGTACAATAGTAATCTGTTACGTTTTTGTGGAAAATAGGAAACTTATATTTGTGATATAGCAGATTTCAGTGAAAATGAGGAAAGTGATAGTGGCAATTTCTTAATTTATTCTTCACATTTTAAGCAAACGATAGCAATTGCTTCTATTTTTTAAGAAAAAGCATTGACTAGAAGCAATTTCTACACTTTTAAGCTAATTGCTGGATGCAAAAGCAATTACTTTAGTTTTTATTTATTGGCTTTCAAGAAATTACTTCGATTTTATAAGAAAAAGCAATTGCTATATTTTTATTCATTAGGCTCAATCAATGTCACTTATCACAGTCAAATACAACAGTAAGATCTAAATATTTCTATGGACTAACTTTAAAACTCTTTAGTGAATTCACGGATGTAATTATTGTCAATATAGTCTATAGAATTGGTAATTATTTACATATTTTTCGAGTAAAACATAAATTTGATTTTATATTAAGTACAAAAACTCTGTAGATTTTTCTTTTACGGACGTTCATATATTCAGCCATAATTGAAGACACGAATTAAGAGCAATGCACGTGTATGCCGCGGAGAACTAAAATTGACTGCTACCAAGTAAATGATGCAGGGGTCGACCTACCTTAGAAAATTGAAAGCAATTGCTACACTTAACACAATAACGTTACAAAAAAAAAACGGAAAATGAAGTTTTTGTTTTTTTCTGATATCTCGGAAGTACTCGGAATTTGCTTCATTTCTCACTGGCAATAACTTAAGCTATTAATTATTTAACTTTGCTCCAATTTAACCTTTGCTGTATCTTGTATAGTTTCCAAGATCCCAATAGTGAGCATCGAATTTGGGACACCCTGTCCTGTACTGGGCCACGAATTTTAAATAATGACTAAGAAAATGCCAATTTTTACCATATCTTTTATTTTATTATTTTTATATTGTAACTTTGTACTTTGGTCAAATTGATTGGTTAGATAACCAGTCAATTGCCCAAAAATAAATTGACCCTACTTGTGACCGAAAAACCCAATAAAAACAAAACTAAATAATTATATTAAACGACCAGCTATTATATGTAGACCCGAAGAAACCTATAATATCTCCCATTCAAGTTAGCCAATATACAAAAGCCTCGACAAAAGATTTCGGGGTTTTTATATTAGGTTTTAAGAACCCATTGACAGGCTGTCTGGCACAGGCCTAAAATATACTTTACACCCACTTCTGGTAGTGTACATTGAACTTTAAAACTTATGTCGGAGAATAGCCGTGAAAGTTCCCCCCTAAAGTTTAGTTCGCTTTCAAGTCCACCCGCGCCCTTCTTTGAGTGTCGGATTTTAAACAGGATTGTATTAAGGTAGAAAATGGGCCTATTAAAATTTTTTGTTATCTAATAAAAAAAATATAAAAATGTATATATAATATAATATAATAATATAATAATATATTACATATTTCTGAAAAGAATGCTACATGATTTATATTATATGTATATATAAACGTTTATAGTCTTATAGGTTTTTTAGTTTTGCACCTAGAGAACTAAATCCCTGTATGTGCAAAATTTTATTCAAAATAATAATACAGTAATCTTAATGTTATTAAATAAGTAATATAAAGGTTTAATTAAAAGCTGGTAGGTATAAACTATTCTATCTTAAATATAAGTGTTTCCTATATAAGGTATGTATAATAATATAAGAATAGGAGTAATGTAAAGTAGTATATTATATGCACTTGGGTGCCTTATTATAAAAATACGCTAGACGGTTTAATTTTTAAAACAATATACTAAATTTATTAAAATTGCTACTTATAAAAATCCTACATTTTTTTCTAAACTTTTTGTTGTTTGAAATATTTCTTATTTCTAGTGGAAGAGCATTATAAATTTTTGGAGCTAAGTAATGAATAAATTTTAAATTAACAATTTTACTACTGTTAGGAATTATCAACTGTCCGTTTATATGATTGCGAGTCTGATATGGATGATTAATATAGTTTCTTAATTTGGAGGTTTTATGTGTTAATATAGCAGTTGACAACATATACAGTGATCGAACATTTAGGATTTCTGAATTGTAGAGTAAATGTGTGGAGTAGCGTTTGTTTTTTTTATAGATTATTTTGAGGATATAATTTTAAACGACATTTAGAGGTTTTAATGAGTTTTTGTAGATCCCACCCCACGCAATTATACCGTATCTTATTAGAGATTCTACTAAAGCCTTATATATAGAGAGTACTAGTTTTCTGCCAATAATTTCCCTTAAAATATAGAATTTATGAATTAATTTTCTAATATTGTTTGTCAAATAACTGATATGTGCTCCCCACTTAAGATGTTTATCAATAGTAATTCCTAAATATTTTGTTGAGGATACCTCACAGATAACTTCTTCAAGATTTTCAATTTGTATGTTGTTAAAATTGGGACGATTGGAAGAAGTAAGAGAGAATGCTATGAAATTAGTTTTGGAAGTATTCAATGTTAATTTAAAGAAATCCAGCCAGATCTTAATTTTTTTCATACCATCCATAGCTGACTCTTTTACTTGAGTCCAAGTTTCACCTTCGAATACCACAACTGTGTCGTCTGCATATGATATGACTATTCCATTATTAATACTTAAATTAGCTAAGGAATTTATATAAGTAATGAATAAAATTGGTCCTAAGACGGTCCCCTGAGGTATTCCAATTTTTACGGTTAGCGGATCACTGTGTATATTATTGATTTTCACTACTTGTTGACGATCCTTAAGGTAGCTCTCAAAGACATTTAACACGGTGCCCCTTATACCATACGAATGTAACACATTTAAGAGCAGATCATGTGGCACCGTATCAAATGCCTTTGCTAGATCAAGGAATACGGCAATGCTCTTTTTATTATTATCTACCTAATTGTTTGGTTATTTGGCTAGTCAATTCATATATGGCATTTTCAGTACTTAACCCACTTGTAAACCCATATTGATTACGAGAATGAATGTTGTTGTTTTGAAGAAAATTAATCAGTCTTTCTTTCAGACATTTTTCAAAAATTTTTGAAAAGTTATTTATTACACTTATTGGCCGATAATTATTTATATTAGCTTTATCGCCGGCTTTATAGATATACTACTTCCTTGTTTTTCTCCTTACTTGTTTGTATAATTAATAAATTCGTTTGTGGACGACCATTTGTTTTAAACATAAAACATTTGTCAAAATTCCAACTAGGTGCTATTGTTTTTTAAGTCTTTAATATTTTGCTCTACCGACATTTTGCAGAAGCAATTGTTTAACATTAGACTCTTAAATTTCAGACTTAATTTAACTTTATTTTATTTTTCATTTTTAGTTAGATAATGAAACTACCACAACAAGAGCGGTAGAGTGTTATTCCAGTTACCATTTTTTATAAATAAAATAATTTAAAACAAAAAAGCCATAACCTAAATAAAACTACATAATAAGTTATTTATAGAGCAAAAGCGACATTTTTTTAAATAAACAAATTTAACTGTCATCAAAACATAATTACTAATTAGTAGATACTAATTTCCGGGGATCTTCAGATAAACAGTTAATTTAAAAAATGATTTAGAAATTATCAAAAACCACAAAAACAATAACAGTAACATGTCCCATTATTAATTAAAATATTTTTATGCCAGTGGCGTCTGCATAGTACTGTGCAAGCAAAAATTATTTGCATCAAAGAGGGCCTTGCATCTAAGGACGTAATGCTTAGCCGTAGAGCTTAATACCTGTTGGGTGTACCTGAATTAACAATCAATCAGTTATTCTGTCATCTTTGACAGCCGTTACAACTTACAAGTAATTTGATTCATCGCTAATTTTTTCAATTTCTTGAACAATTCACACAATGGGCTTTACGGAACAGCATGAAACATTCATGGTTGAAGCCTATTTTCAAAACGGGGTTAAAGTAAATGGTGACTGGCAATACAATCCGGGTTTGTGCATGGACAATTTTCACGAACATTTTCCTAATGTTGTTTTTATTGCCGGGGATTTTTATAATTGCCTGAAAAGAACCGCGGCTGTGTTTAGGGAAACAGGTCCTATACAACACAAAAAAGAAGCAGGAAGATCATCTGTAAGAACAGAAGAACTAGTTGCAAACGTTCGTGAAATAATGTCTACTTATTTTATTACTCATTAGTTTGGCATAATATCATTTCATAATATGAATTTGGCAAAATATTAACCTAGATTTGGTTAGATGTATCGTCCCCATATCATTGTGATCTAAAACAAGCCCTACGTTTTTTAACCCAAGCCCTCTTTGATGCAAATAATTTTTGCTCGCACGGTATTGAATTATACTAAATTATTGGACGATTAATATTATTAAAACTGACAAGTTGCCATCGGTTTAGCTAGGAAAAAGTTAGGCGTAAACAAATATTTTTTTTTATATTTTGCTGCATTTATACAGGATGGAATTTTGAACTGGAATAAATTCAATATTAGGAAGCCTCTTTATTTTGTGAAAAAATACTACGGCCGCGTTTATTTTTAATTTGGCATACTTTTTTGTATCTTTATGAAATTTACGCCTCTTTTTGGGGTAGAAACTGCCCCCAATTTTTTACAGATAGGGATGGGCACATCGAGCATAAAATTCGATGTCAAATATCAATCACATCGAAAAATCGAAAGTAAACCTCGATGTTGGAAAAACAGCGAATAAGAAACAACGACGATCGTCGATATCGTTTATAATGTCGAGAAACATTCTAACTTCAATTGCATTAAACTTATCCAGCAATCTAGCAATATCAATTCCATTCGATTAGAATTTCGAATAGTACGGGATACTCGTAAAATAAAATGCATGTTGCCAGAGTGCCGAATACGATTACAATAGAAATAATTATAAAAATTCTCTTATTGACGTCTTGCAAAGCAGTAGAATAATTATTATTGATAAATACATTTGATTTGAGTATGAGGAGAAAAATAATTACGGATTATTCTTATTGAAGCAGTTGCTATGGAATTATTGGAATTGCCAATTTCTTTGGTTGATTTTGCAAGGTATTTTCGACAAATTATGTGTCCATCGGGCTATGGCGCAATGAAATGACGTAATAATGAGTGATCGATTATCTTATTTTTCAAAATAAATAAAAATGATTATGCTTCCAAAAATGCAAAAGTCCTAAAGTGTAAGTGTCCTGCGAAAACTCCCTAATATAGATAGACCGTGTTTTAAGTTGACCTGGTGGGTTTAAATCAAATAGAAGATTACATACATGAATTAGCAACTAAGAGCCAAACAAACATACTGGCTCGCCGGCCGTCGACTTCGCCTGATCTCGGACTGTTTCGTGCTCAGTCGAAGGCGGTTTAAAAGGAATTTATGAAAACACAGTCGAACCGCTTCGTGAATTATTATTGCAAGACTAGTTACCGAATATGCGGATTGTATTTGCACTATTTTTGTTTTCATTAGATCATAAGGTAAGCCGATGCCGATTCGCCCGTATGTATGCAGTTCGTTTATGTTTGTGTTTTTGACTTGTACTTGTGACTAAACTTGTATAGAACAATGAGCCTAATAAATAAAAATTAAGCAATTACTTGAAGCAATTACTTGACTTAGTAAAAGCAATTGCTTGACTCGCAAATGCTATAAGTAAAAGCAATTGCTAGATCTGGATATGAATAAAATTTTGAAGCAATTGCTGCTTTTCTTACACCTCTGTAGCAAATGCTTATTCAACACAAGTTCAGACGTGGCTTATCCACTTGTTCAGATTATAGATTTCATGTTCAGTTTGGTGCCTAATTTGCAAAAGAGTTGACGTAAATACAACAACGTTGGTCTATTTATTTAGTACAATAGTAATCTGTTACGTTTTTGTGGAAAATATGAAACTTATATTTGTGATATGGCTGATTTCAGTGAAAATGAGAAAAATGATAGTAGTGATGAAGAAATTAAAGACAAGCAATTGATATTCGTTAATAAATTGAAGGAACATAAAATCCGGTATCTCTCTGACCACAACCGTTTAGCTTCCACAACGGCTTCAGCACTTATAGGAAATTTAATAAAAATATTGGCCTTCTTCAAAACTGCATCCATTACAGAAGTGTATGTCTCACAGACAGTAGTTTGGTGAACACCTACAGAATTTTGAAAGCCCGGATCCGACAATTTCCGCAGAAAGAGTTTAATCTTATTTAAAGGCGACATTGCACCCCTCGCCTTTTACCAGTATCAGTCAAAAAATAATTTGCCAACCGCTCAACATTTTCGCAGTCAAATCGATATAACTTTCTGAAATCATCATATCTGCAATTTTTACGTACACTACAGATTTTTCTTTTACGGACGTTCATATATTCAGCCATAATTGAAGACACAAATTAAGAGCAACGCACGTGTATGCCGCGGAGAACTAAAGTTGGCTGCTACCAAGCAAATGATGCAGGGGTCGACCTACCTTAAAAAGTTGAAGGCAATAATTGCTACACTAGAAAAAGCAATTCCTTAATTTATTCATCACATTTTAAGCAAACGATAGCAATTGATTCTATTTTTTAAGAAAAAGCATTGACTAGAAGCAATTCCTGCACTTTTAAGCGATCGCTGGACGCAAAAGCAATTAGGTACTTTAGTTTTCATTCATTGGCATTCAAGAAATTACTTCGATTTTATAAGAAAAAGCAATCGCTACATTTTTATTCATTAGACTCAATGACTTCAACAGTCCAAGAAATATTACAGTTTTATTATTTCTTGGCTAAACTAAGCACGTTACGTTAATGCCATCAAAATTTGCCCCACCTGTAAAGATGTATAATTGGGGCTGTGAAACAGACCTATTATTACGTCAGAAGTCTGTCGCATATATTTTGTATTTTCTGTATGCCCTGTATGTATAATCCGTAACGAATTAACCTTTCTCATTTCCATATAAAAAAATGGTACAAAAACGATGGAATTTATATGTTATCTTTAATTTCATTCTCATTAAAATAATTAAAATTTCCCTATTGATGTCCGTTCTATTATAGTAGGTCTAAAATGGAATATATTATAGATGTAGATTGAAACATAACAATAACATTAGCATGTACAACATATTTTTTGCAGTTTTCAAGATGCGTGGCCTTCACAGACCAGTGCCGCTAATTGTTATAACTGATTTGTGAACAAGTTCTCAAGGTTTCCTTTATTGAGTTTCGCTGGTGAATTTTAAAGTATATTTGTAAATAAAATAATGTCCGTAGGTATCCTAACTTTGTTTTGAACAGGAACTGTCTTTTCGGAATAATTCAATTGCCTTTTTTGGATAACCAAGATGTAATCACAAACGGGGAAGTGCAGTTTGTACTTATTGAGCCTAATGAATAAAAATTAAGCGATTGCTTGACTAGCAAATTCTATAAGTAAAAGCAATTGCTAGATGTGGATATGAATAACATTTTGAAGCAATTGCTGTTTTTCTTACACTTCTGTAGCAAATGCTTATTAAACACAAGTTCAGACGTGGCTTATCCACTTGTTCAGATTATAAATTTCATGTTCAGTTTGGTGCCTAATTTGCAAAAGAGTTGACGTAAATACAACAACGTTGGTCTATTTATTTAGTACATTAGTAATCTGTTACGTTTTTGTGGAAAATAGGAAACTTATATTTGTGATATGGCAGATTTCAGTGAAAATGGGGAAAGTGATAGTAGTGATGAAGAAATTAAAGACAAGCAATAATTTATATTCGTTCACAAATTGAAGGAACATAAATAAATCTCTCTGACCACAACCGTTTAGCTTCCACAACCGCTTCAGCACTTGAAGGAAATTTAATAAAAATATTGGCCTTCTCCAAAACTGTATCCATTACAGAAGTGTATGTCTTACAGACAGTAGGTGTACACCGAGTTCTTCACCTACAGAATTTTGAAAGCCCGGATCCGACAATTTCCGCAGATAGACTTTAATCTTATTTAAATATGACAGTCCTCGCCTTTTGCCAGTATCAGTCAAAAAATAATTTGACAACCATTAAAAATTTTCGCAGTCAAATCGATATAACTTTCTGAAATCATCATATCTGCAATTTTTACGCACACTGTAGATTTTTCTTTTACGGACGTTCATATATTCAGCCATAAATTAAGATTAACGCACGTGTATGCCGCGGAGAACTAAAGTTGACTGCTACCACTACCAAGCAAATGATGCAGGGGTCGACCTACCTCAAAAAGTTGAAAGCAATTGCTACACTAGAAAAAGCCATCCCTTTTATCACATTTTTAAGCAAACGATGGCAATTGCTTCTATTTTTTAAGAAAACGCAGTGACTAGAAGCAATTCCTGCATTTTTAAGCAATTGCTGGACGCAAAAGCAATCGCTTTTGTTTTTATTCATTGGCTTTCAAGAAATTACTTCGATTTTATAAGAAAAAGCAATCGCTATACATTTTTATTCGTTAGGCTCATTGTCTGTAAAATAAACCCGTTTTTTGCTCTCCGGTCATCTTAACGAAATATTTTCTTAAAATGGAAGCCCTAAATAAAACATTAATTTGTTTTATTAATGCATCAATTCTTAAAACAAAACAATTAATTTTATTTATAAATCCAAACCACACTGAACTACTCATCACACTCGTATTGTTTTATTTAATATTTTCTACACATCATACATGCATTTGCACTTTGGAAATACTGTTTCAAAGTTCATTGAAAAATGCTCGCAAAACTTTCCTTATTTTCTTAATACTACTACGTACTAAAATCTAAGCAAAATCCATCTTTAATATTAGCAAAAAAGGAATTAAAAATAAAATAAATACTTAAACTACGAAAAATATCTACCACATCCATAGACATTCACCTTGAGATAAGCAAACAATAATCACGAAAGTGACAAATTTATGGCCTCGCGCATGTAAACAAAGCTACACACAATTAGACATGCGCACTGCAACATTATCATTTTGACGAATGGGAAAATAGACAGGTCCGGGCTTTAAAATGTAAGTTCTAGCTCAAGAAATTGTAAAGTTGACCTTCAATTTATTCTTACGTGTAAAGAGCTAAAATTAGCCCCAAATTCTTGCCAAAAAATTTGAATTTTCTCTCACTTATTGATCAAGTTGGGAAAAAAGGTTGTGATTTCTGGTATTTTAAGTAGTTACGTATCAGATTTTGAGGATAGAAAATTGTTTTTAAGGTTTTGTTGCTAAAACTTATTTAAAAATGATTCGTCGTCATGTTTTTAGTTTAAAAAGGAACTATAGTCTTATGAAACAAAACGCTGGTCGTTTGGCGTCAGACTTACGGACATAAATATTAAAACATAACCATACTTACCGATGAAAAGATAAATTGTTATTTATTGAGTCCACATTTTGTATACTTTACGTACTCATGCATGCACAATGATTACTGAACAATAATTTTCACGCAGCAACGTCGCAACCATTTGCTGCAGTCAATTCTATTCATTTTAAATAGTAAGCGATGCTCGTTAAATAAAATGTATGTTGCCAAAGTGCCGGATTCGATTCCAGATAATACAAATAACTTTAAAAATGCTCTTATTGATGTTTTGCAAAGTAGTAGAATACCTAATTATTAATAAATAAATTTGTTTTGAGTATGAGGAAAATATTCACGGATTATTTATTTATTAAAGCAGTTGCTAAACCTATTGAAATCGCCAACTTAACAAATTTCTGGGGGATTTTGAGTAGGTATTTTCGACAAATATGTAAATCTTCTTATGGCGCAATGAAATGGAGAGAAAGGACGAAATGATGAAGGATCGGGTAAAAATGTAAATAATAGGGTCTCTACTTGAATGGTCTTTAGTTTGAGAACTTCAAGAATTTCATAAAATAAGATAATTTTATTAAAAATAATATGTACACTGAGAAAAACCCGCCAACTAAATTACTTAGTTGATTTTTTTTAGTTAGTTAGTTAGTTGTAGCTACTAAAAATGTCCGCAGACTTAGGTACCATAATACCGCAAAGCTATTTACAGGGACTAACAAATATATTTTTTGCCCTCCACTTACAATTAGTAATCGATTTAGTAGGCTGTACGCCGAAAATTGATTTGGTAGACTTGCGGTAAATACATCCTTTGTTGTGATAACTAACAAGGGCGTAAGATTTTGTTATACTTGTGACAACTAAAAAAAATATATTTTAAATAATGCCTTAAGTTGTCGTAACGAAAAATATGGTAGCCATTACTAAATATTTAGTTAATTTACCCGATCGCGCACGCGATCATTGGTTATCCACGCGGTAACAATCATTTCGTCTCCGTGCTTTAGGTGCTTCTTGCCGCGGTGCGTGTGTGTGTATCTATTAGTGTTATTTATTTATTATAGTTTATAGTGATGTATTACAGACTTTTATTGTTAGAATGGGGGCTTCAAACCCATCTAGAGGCATTGAAGGTAAAGTTGTGTTGTGTTATAGAATTTATCCATGTTATTTATTTAATAAAAATTTTAAAAACTGAAAAAATTATTTTTTGTATTTTAAGTTGAAGAGAAAACAAACTTTTTGCTTTAGGGAAGTAATTACCTACCTCAACTAGAAAGCCTTAAAAATAATTCAATCAATCTGAAATGAAATTTCATCTACAAGCTATCACGGAAGGCTTCACGAGTGAGATCAGTTATTGTAATCATCCCTCGATTTGTGTATCACTTATGGATTAAAATATTTTTAATTAATCTTATATTAACAACCATAAATCTGTGTGTAGCATCGTGGGATAGTTGAATTTAAATATTCTGACGTGTAGATATATTGAATAAGTTACTCCCAGAAACAAAGACAAATTTTCATCCCTCGATTTGTGTATCACTTATGGATTAAAATATTTTTAATTAATCTTATATTAACAACCATAAATCTGTGTGTAGCATCGTGGGATAGTTGAATTTAAATATTCTGACGTGTAGATATATTGAATAAGTTACTCCCAGAAACAAAGACAAATTTTGATTAACTAGTTAAACAGTAAACAGCCAAGTTAAAGTGTTTTATTTGGTATCTACTGTTGCACACACCTTAAGTTTCCTTAGGCCGTATAAAAGGGCTTTTTAACATCAGCTGAACTGAACCTTTACTGGTACTTAAAGTTTTTTATAAAAATCACATTGCAGTTAAATTAAATATTGTTTCTGTTTAAAACTGGCAGCAATATATTTTAGACGAAAAGCTTCAACATCTCTAAAATGGTTTTATTGGTGGTTACAGAAAAGCTCCAGCAAACTACGCTTTGCTGCTTAGAGTTGTTTCTGCTGTATACCGAGCTTTTCGGTTGCGATACACACATGCAATTACAGTGGATTTTATCTACAAGTTGTATGTGCAGCCGTAACAAATATTTTTCTAATGCAGCATAGAACTCTTGTTAAATAGGGGACAGCGAAATACTTTTTGCTGTGGTGACTAGAGTAAGCTTTTCGTTGCTGCCAGTTCCAAACAAAAACCGTATTTGACGACAATGTGATTTTTATGGGAAGGTTCAAGTTAAAGGTTCACTTGAGCTACTGTTAAGATGCCCTTATATAATAAGGCCTTAGGGGACTGAAGGTGCGTGCAATCGTTGCCAAATAAAAAAAAACTTTGTGGTTACTTTTTAACTAATATTTTTATTTGTATTTACTAAACACCCAATTTGGGTTAACTACATTATTTAGTTACTATTATATAATTTATTAGTAACGTTAACATCTACGCTTAGTTCCTGCAACTAAATGATATAATAGCTTTAACAAACCACCTACTTGTAACGAATATATATATTAGCTGTGCTAACTCAGTATTTTTAGTAACTGTAACTAAGACCATTTAGTAAACCCAACAACATAAGTTCGTTATCTACTAAATCCTATAGTTGTAGCTACTAATCTATTCCAGCAAACTTGATTTAGTTGTTATAAGTCATCCACCTTGCTGTCCCCTATTTTAATGAAAAATTTTGCTGTGATAACGAAATTTTTAGTAATGGCTACAAATTATTTTCCTCAGTGTAGGTTTTACATTAATTATCTACTTCAACGAATTTGTTGCTAAAAAATTATAGTCTTTTCAATATCTTATGGTTCTTGCGATAACTGCCTACAATGTAATTAAAACAATTTAGAACAAACAAAGTAACAAAAAGCAACCTTGGTCTTTGGCCGACATTTGTATCATAATCTGTTCGCCATATTTTACAGAGAACGTATTTTGTTTGATGTAATGTTCTTGATAATTACCACCATCATTCCGTGTGTCCTTCCTATACAGAATTTAGTTATGCTAGAATATTTAAAAATTTGTAACCTGTGTGTTAACCTTAATTATTATACCAATAATAGGAAAACTTAAAAATAATAACGTTTAGACTAAGTAAAATCGATTACTACAGTAACAACAATCGAAATCATCGATGCATCGATGTATTAGCCAGGGACGGAGTCATGGGGGGGGGGGGCTGGGGGGGGCGACGCCCCCCCCAATGTTATCTTAAACATCAAAAGTTGGGAAAACTTGGGTAGACAAAAATGTGTGCAGCTTATTTAACTTCCATTAGTTGCCCCGGTAAGACTGACTGTAATATATAGGTAGACACTTTTGGCATTTTCAGTCATTTAAAGAGTGTCGTGTATCGTACACAACCTAAGTCTTTGGAGGACCTTAAAAACAGTATTTTAGATGCTGTGCATGTTATTTCTCGTAAACATTTGCAAAACGTGCTTTCCCAATTTCCCGAGAGGATTGGACAGTGGACACTGTCAGGTGTTTGAAGGACGACATTTTTAACATTTAATTAAATAACTTTTTTTATATTATTGTTTATTTAATAAATAAAATTAAATAATCAAATGTACTACATTCATTTGCCCGTAATTCCGAAACAGTTGAATTTAGTCATATGGTATGCTATACAAAAAATATTTTAAAGTTATTGAAAATTTAGAATATCTGATAATATACAGGGTGTTCCATTTTAATCCTATACCGGGTGTCTACGGAGGATGGTTCGCCGCTCTAACTTTTTTGTTTTTCAAGATAATGAAATAAAATTTGGGGGATTGTATATATGACATAAAACTGAATTTTTTAAAGTTGACTCAACATTATGAAACTTTCAGTCTAACCGGAAGTGATATAAGTTTTCGATTTTTAAATGGGACACCTGATACATTTTCCTTTTTCTGACTCATATGACATTCTTAATATAACGATGACACATTTCTCACTTTTTGTTACCAAGAAAATATTCTTTTCCAAATTTATTGTTTTATCTAGAGGGCTATGAATACCCTAAAATCCTTATTGCACTTCTTTAATCTTGGGAAAAATACAATTTTACTATTTTTGGTCCAATGCTATGTGCTGTGTAAAATGTAATCTTTAAAGTTGTATTACCTACTCATTTTTTTTTAAACGGCAACATGGTGGCTCGTCGGGTTAAGAAAAAAGAGGATTTTATTACGATTATTTTGATACCACACTATTAGGTTTTAGAAAAGCTGCCATAAAAAAAACTTTAAGTTAACTGAACCCGTTTTGGGCAATAGCACGCCGCTTAGGATATGTTTGCACGTCGTGCAGCATCGATCGGTTAAATTCTTTCTACATTCTCCAAACACTTATAACATATCAACTTTTTCACTCCTTGTAAAACTATTATTTTCCATGCTTTTTAAACAACAAACTAATTTACTTTGGCAAAAGCTGTCAGCATGTCAATTTTCTTCAAGGCATGATTTTGTTTTATCAGTTTTGCTGGTCACAGACTACTTGATGCATTTAAATCTAAATTTATTCTCAAAAGATGCTTCATTTTAGGAAATTTTTAAGTCAACTTTTTAGAGTTTTTTCATGGCAGCTTTTCTAAAACCTAATAGTGTGTGGTATCAAAATAATTGTATTAAAATCCTCTGTTTTCTTAACCCGGCGAGCCACCATGTTGCCGTTTAAAAAAAATGAGTTATACAACTTTAAAGATTAAATTGTACACAGCACATAGCATTGAACCAAAAATAGTAAAATTGTATTTTTCCTAAGATTAAAGAACTGAAATAAGGGATTTTAAAGTATTCCATAGCCCTCTAGATAAAACAATAAATTTGGAAAAAAATATTTTTTTGGTAACAAAAAGTGTGACACATCGTTATATTAAGAATATCATATGGAGTCAGACAAACAAAAAATATACCAGGTGTCCCATTTAAAAATCGAAAGTTTTTGTCACTTCCAGTTAAACTGGAAGTTTCATAATGTTGAGTCAACTATCAAAAAATGCAGTTTTATGTCATATACAAATCCTCCAAATTTTATTCCAATATCTTGAAAAACAAAAAAGTTAGAGGGGCGAACCACCTTCCGTGGACACCCGGTATAGATTGCCCAAAACCCGGATCCCATATCACTTTTAGTTCGCCTGTAATTAAGCCGTTCCGGAACATTTGCCCAACCCTGTATATGTTTTTTATACAGTTTATTTGATAATTATGGGGAAATAAATTCTTTTTGAATTGTGTTATTTTTTTTTATATTTTATAAAGTTGGGAAATTTAGGAATTTCACCCCTCCCAAACCAGAGGCCTTCGCTACGTCCCTGGTATTAGCCCTAATTTTATTTATAAAATACCTAATAATTTTGCCGTTGCCTCTCGATCTCAATTATTCCAGTTAAGGTGTGAGCTTAGATTTGTGATTTGTTAAGTAATTCTAATTCTACTAAAATGTTTTTTCGATGCATCGTAAACATCGATGTTTTTCCGCGATACATTTTCTGTGAACATCCCTAAACGGAAATGAATGAAACAATGTCATCATGGCCTCATCTTTGGGGACGGATCTCTTACAGCTACGTTGCCATACTGCATGTTTTTTATAAGGTTTTAGACAAAGATTTAAATTATCCTACGACCACCAATGAAAATGAGAAATAAAGCATGCCTAACTTGGCTAGAAAGTCCTTTATATCACACGCGTGTTGAATTATTTTCTTTTAATACGTGTGTTGAAATATAAAACCGGTGATGGCCGACGAATTTGACAGTAAAACTATTTTAAAAAATAGCAAACTTACGGGACCCGTGGAGCGAATTGGGGTGCTGGGTGGGGTGAAGTACACTATCGCATTATTGCAAATAAAAAAACTCCTTTTTTTTCGTTATTTTTGGGAACGTAAGAGTATTTCTGATAAAAATAATAATATATCAAAAAGGGAAAATATGTCAGGCAACCCACCAAACATGTCAACATTATCAACTGAGTTAAACCACAGAAAAAAGAGGGACAGCTATTATAGAGCAGAAATAGAATACCCTAGGACAGTGGTTCCCAAATTTCGCAAAATCCCGGACCCCCGAAATCGGATTATAGTAACATGCGGACCCCCATGGCCAGTTAATCTTTAAAAGTACTAAAACAGCCGTTTTGTAACTTATTCAAACAACATTTCATTTATCAATACAACGTATTTTCCTTAAAAACAATAATAAACTCAAAAATAATTTAATTGTTTTATTATTAGGTGAGTTATTTAGTTATTTTTGTTTTATTTTTCCTTTGTGCTCCATGGGTTCGCGGACCCCAAAAAATACGCCGCGGACCCCAAGGGGTCCGCGGACCACCATTTGGGAACCACTGTAGGACATACCGACTTATAATTTTATAATTATCTCGGATAAAAATATCCACATAATGTTTAAGGATATGGGACAAGTGAATGTGCTTTATGTAAGTAAATTTATTTTAGCAATATTCAAAACAAATCGAGTATAGATGGAACTTTTATAATAATTAACAAGCTATCGATATTTAACTCCATCTCTATCTTTCTATTCTTTCTATAATGTTGAGGTTATGTTTTAGTTTTGTGTTTTGTTGTTTTTGTATGTATATTTAGGTACTTATATTATTGTTTTATTGAAAGAATGCAAGCAGCTAAAAAATCAGAAACGAAATTTATTCACTGTACATAGATGAAGTGCGTAAGCAAATTGGAGAAAAAGTTATTCTTTTTATTTAAATCTAGGTAAGCTAAATTGTGTAAGTGGGAATTGTTTCTATTTTTTTCAACTCTAGAGTTGAAATAAAATTTTCAACTCTAGTGTTGAAAAAATTTGATTAACACAATGGTGATACCTACAAACTATTAAAAACAAATCAAACTCTTTTTAAATATTTTGTATGGTCGTAGGAAAAATTGTGTACATTACTCGTGTGAAAGTGATTTTCTCACACTCGGAAAATTTCCGCACTCGGCTGACGCCTCGTGCTAAATATCTCCTCGTTTGGTACATACCACTTTCAACACTTGTTATGTAATATAGGTACTATTACTATTCCCACATCATGATAATATTTTCAACAGAATAAGTTTGGCAAACGATGTGGAGGGGCGCAATTCAGATTTTGATTTACTTCAAAATGGAATACGATTTTGGCAATATCCATCATTTGTTATTGTTTCATTTATAGGTACACCAGAATCCAGATCATTGTTCGTGATCATCCAACTGACGTTATTATTTTACGCCAGCGGTCATACAACTTTTTATAATTAAATTAAGATATTAAACCCACCATCTTATTTAAGCGGGTTCCAGCTTGTTGTTCCAGCAAATTTTGCATAAAATTCTCATGCCTTTAAAAGTGATTCACACCCAATTTGATGCCAAAGGGCATTCGCATTCCAAAAATTATACCTGCACAATTTAATGTTAGGTATCGGAGTTCCTCTATTGTTTTTTGTTTTTGTTTTGGTTTGTGCGTGGGAATAGCTGGGTTGATAATGTTATGGTTTGGTATTAAATGTAGGTTAAGTGGAGAATAATATGGTATAGAACATGGAAATAAATCATTTTCTAAAATCAGTCAAATTCATTGATTAATTTAAGGAAAGCTAAGATCATAGACAATTTGATTATTTTTACTTATACCGTGCGAGCAAAAATTATTTGCATCAAAGAGGGCTTGGATTAAAAAACGTAGGCCTTGGTTTAGATCACAATGATATAGGGACAATATATCTAACCAAATCTAGTTTAAAATTTTGTCAAATTCATATTATGTCATGATATGCCAAACTAATGAGTAATAAAATATATAGACAAATACAAATTTATTTTTGTTGTTTGCAAAATTAACAAAGTAAGAATATACAGAAAGAAAAAGAAAAATAATTACATAAATTGCTGAAATTGGCCACCGCCATGCTCCAAGCATAAATTCACACGTCTCTTCATATTTTCGAAAGTGTTGACCAGCATCTCTGGAGAAATGTTACCACATTCTTGGATAATCCTTTCTTGTAATTGTTCTAAATTTGCAACTGGTGTTTTAAAAATACAATTTGTTGGCGTATTTTGCATTATTTCAGGAACGTTTGCAACAAGTTCTTCTTTATCTTCTTAGAAAAAATGGTCTAATTTTTTTGGTCCGGAGGCTGTTTTCGTTTTAAAAAATAAAATAAAGCAGATACATACATGCATGGACTTGCTGACGAGAACGCGTATGTAGCCCAAATAGAATGGTTCCTGTTGCTTGAACGATTTCAAGCACACACACAGCTTATGCCAATAAATAATCCTTTAAAAGGAGCACCTCTAACTACAAGAACAGTTGAGGTCGCTGTTTTAAGTTCAGTTGAGGAAAATTCCGATATAAGTACGAGGAAAATTGCCAATAATTTAAATATCGCCTAGATTCCAGTATGGAGGACTCTTCATGATTATTTATTATATCTCTTGACATTCAACGGGTTTGATTGTTAATTCAGGTAGTTACTGACACCCAACAGGTATTAAGCTCTACGGCTAAGCATTACGTCTCTTTGATGCAAATAATTTTTTGCTCGCACGGTATTTGATTCATACGATTGATTTTTTAATAAAATTTTGCGTAACAAGATATATTTAATTTCAAGTAATTTGGATAGACATAGATGTATTCAGTTTAATGTCTATATGCTCAATAGTATCTATTTTTTTCTATTGCAAGTATCACATTTTTATTGGCTCTATAAAATGATATCTTAAACCAATCCATATCATGTGATATATTTTAGCAAGTAATTAAGTACTTTTCATATCTATGGGTACTGAATACATCTTAATTAAGATGATAGATAATATAAGTATATGCAATGTTAAACAACAAGAACAATATCACACTAGCTAGGCTATTTAAATTTTTGAGAACTACAGTACTGATTTTTAAAGTATATGCTTTATTAACCGAAGCAAGCAAATATTGATATGAATAATGTCAAGTTCATTACAACTGCCAATCGGAACTAATACAGTATATAAAACCAGATTACACCCCCAATAGAATTTGATAATTACTGTGAGTATTTAGAGCAATAATAGCTATACACCATTTTATGGTAGCATTAACTTCTATTTCCTATTGGCTAAATTACCGTGATATTATCACTACACAACGGTCTAGCAATTTTCGTTGTCTTACAGTAGGAAAGCGCGTTGCTGTCACATATAGTTTAAACAGTTCTATAAAAAGTATGTGAATTTTTAACACGTTTTTATTAGCTTCACCTGTATGTTTGTATGTTTGTTTGTAACCGACTTCTTTGAACCCGATTTTGACCCCCTTTAAACGGTCAGATTTAATTTAAATTTTGTAGACTTATCAAGAACCGCTGACAATACAATAATTTGATAAGTTTATCTCATTATCCTAATCAGGATGGCCGGAATTAAATAATTTCCTTACAGATCCTCTGTATGAGAGTAAGAGAGATAGAGCTCACCGTATGCGCATGCGTACTATATACCTATTTTCCGGCTCGAGCACTCGGCTTAATAGTGTTGGTACATTCTTTCGGTATCAGTTGGTCCGTTGGCCGAGCGGGTTTGTTCGGGATTGGGGATCCAATGCTTTGAATCTAGCCATTTAAAAAAAATGGATCCACTGCTTTAAATTTAGCCATTTCAAAAAGTCATTGTTAAATTAGTAACAGTATTTCATCTCTATGACTATCTCTACTCAAAAAAAAAATTTTTTTTCTTAACAATAACTGAAACTAAAAAATGAAAAATAAATATAGTATAAAAAAACTAAAAAAACACGCTTTAATAATAATTAATCTACTAAAAAGCGGAAAATAAATATAGTTTAAAATAATTCTTGAAATTCTTAATATGGGCAGAAAATCATAATGAACGATAAACATTTATTAGTATTATAGTGAAAAAAAAAGCGTGGGGCGCTTTGTGCTATATTTTTTGTATATCGAGCACCCCACGCTTTTTTCACAATAGTACTAGTGTTTATCGTTCATTATTATTTTCTGCATATATTAAGGATTTCAAGAATTATTTTAAACTATATTTATTTTCCGCTTTTTAGTTTGATTAATAACACTGGCCGACAAAATTTTTTTTTTTGTTGTAACACAAAGCTAAATAACATCTTGTGGTAGAATGGACCTATCCAAATACGAAAATGAAAAACAAAAGTTATAACACGTAACGTTTTCTTGTTACATTTATAGTACCACATTTAATGTTACCAGATTTAATATCTATTGAAAAAATTATTTCAAAATTTTCTAACTGTGTATATCGACTATATTTAAATTTTTACACCTACTAAAGATACCTTACATCTAAGAAAAACACAAACATTAAAAATATTAACAGAACACACTAATTAAATTTTATTTTTTCCTTTTATGAGGGGTCATATCTTCTCTTTTCAAAAACCAACAGTAATCACCCATCATGGCTGGATCCCATCGTCCTTGATAGCGAATTTCCATTGTCCTGATATCCTGGTGGAACCTTTCACCCTGCTCGTCACTGACAGCTCCCAAATTTTCAGGAAAAAATGACAGATGGGAATGGAGGAAGGGAATTTTTAATGACATTCGGGCACCAAGCGATTTGTAGGAATCTAAAAGTTCATCAACTAACTTGATAGTTTGCATCCATATTGTTGCCCAAAAATCCTCTTACTATACTAACAAATGAGTTCCATGCTCTGAGTTCCTGCCTGGTAAGCTTCTCTGTAAAGTTGACATCGTCCAGCAATTTTCTGATTTGTGGCCCAATAAAAATGCCTTCCTTTAATTTGGCATCACTTAACTGCGAAAAGATTTGTCTTAGGTATTTTAATCCATCACCGTCTTTATTCATAGCTTTCACAAAGTTTTTCATCAGCCCAAGTTTAATGTAAAGAGGAGGCAGAAGGACTTTTTTGGGATCTACAAGAGGTGCAAACTTAACATTTTGAGATCCCGGCTGAAATTCACTTCTTTGTGGCCAATATACAATTTACATAATGCTGATCTATTGCACGACTGTACCACAACCAAAGAAAACAGCAATATTTTGTAAATTCTCCCTGAAGTCCTACTAAAATTCCTACAGTTCAGGTAATTTTTCTGTTATAAAATGCATCTATTTTAACCGTCCCCTAATTAAATTGACTACCTGCTAATGTAAAATGGTCTTATTAAGCTATTGAAAAATGGTATGTATTGGGGCTTTCCCAATATTTTTTCAATTATTAGAAGGGTATTTTCATTATAAAAATAAAGAGCTGACCTGTGTTAGAAAAATCTTGTCGGCCAGTGTAATTATTAAAGCGTCTTTTTTAGTTTTTTTAAACTATATTTATTATAAGGAATAGAAGGCTTTTTTCTCAGTGTGGAGTGCAGCTACGCCACTGACAACGGTGGATGAACCTCTCAATCGTTGACGTATACAGCGTCCATCCATGAGAAGCTAAACAATGTTTCTTAGTTTGCAAGCAAATATACACATACATGTTTGAACATAAAATCTTGGGGTTCCAAGAAGACAAGAGAAGAACTGGAGAAGTTATAACCAGTAAAATAACAAAAAGTTCGAAGTCGTCAATATGCAAGAAGTTACGACCAAATAAAAATTTGAATGTCAAAAGATACCGCGCCCTGTCAGTTAACTTTAACGTACACCAAACAAGCAAGGGACGAAATTTTATATACCACTCATACTTGAAAATAATTAATCGAATATAATTTTTTATCGATTCCTAAAAAAATATATAAAAAGTCAGTTTCAGCGTTCTAATTTATTAAATTTTTGAAAATGCCCCAGACCTTAATTAAATGCCATATCGTCACCTTAGAGTTATACTGTTGTATGTCGCATTTTTTCTGAAATTGACTTTTCGGTGTTAATAAGTTGTATGTAACTTGCCTTCCAGAGAATTACAATGTTGTACGTTACACCATATGTCATTGGCAACCATAAATACATTGTTGTATTAACGTGAATTGCAATTTTTAGAGTATCATAGTTGTATACAGTGTCACCAGTAAAGTCCGCATCATATGGGATTTTTTTTTATTAATACCTTTATTCAAATTTTGACTTTGGCATCAAGTTCTGCTTCGATCGAGATGAAAATTAAGCAAAAAAATAGTAGTCACGTGATTCGCATTATCTGTTAAATTTTAATTTTTTCCAAAAAGTAATTCAAAAGTGGGGTTATTTATGAAAATATCGAAAAAAGTTATTAGAAAAAGTTTTTTTAAATGTATTTTTTAGCCTACATGCAAAGTTTCAGCTGCATAAGATAATTTTGATTTTTTACCTATATTTTGTAAATTGCACCACTTTTGCAAAATAAGACTTAACGCAACCTACATGAAACTTCTTAGTTTGGACAATGCTTTATTTCAGATACATTTTCTTTAAAGTATCGCCATATTAAATGTGTGTTTTTCTACAAAATCAAAATTGGGCTATTAAAATTTGGTGGCATGTGATGCAAAGTTTCTTTGTTTTGGACCCTGTATAAGGTAACTTCATAAAATAAGTATTTTTGAAAACGTAGTTTGTGTCTGAAAGTAATACACCTTAATATTAAGACAAAAAAGAACACAGTGTCATCAGTAAAGTGTTCATTAAGTGGAAAATAAATTTTAGTTTAACTTAACGTAAACTTTATCTATTTTCAACAATTTAATTAAAACCCCTTTACTTTATTTTTAATTTTTTTACTTTTAGACCCAAACTACGTTTTCAAAAATACTTATTTTATGAAGTTACCTTATACAGGGTCCAAAACAAAGAAACTTTGCATCACATGCGACCAAATTTTAATAGCCCAATTGTGATTTTGTAGAAAAACACACATTTAATGTAGCGATACTTTAAAGAAAATGTATCTGAAATAAAGCATTGTCAAAACTAAGAAGTTTTATGTAGGTTGCGTTGAGTCTTATTTTGCAAAAGTGGTGCAATTTACAAAATATAGGTAAAAAATCAAAATTATCTTATGCAGCTGAAATTTTGCATGTGGGCTAGAAACTACATTTAAAAAAACTTTTTCCAATAACTTTTTTCGATATTTTCAGAAATAACCCCACTTTTGAATCATTTTTAGGAAAAAATTAAAATTTGACAGATAATGCGAATCACGTGACTACTATTTTTTTGCTTAATTCTCATTTCGATCGAAGCAGAACTTGATGCCAAAGTCAAATTTTGAATAAAGCTATTAATAAAAAAAAATCCCATATGATGCGGACTTTACTGGTGACACTGTATGTGTCACATACACCTTTGTAATTTTATATTTTATTCCTATGGTCACAAATAATACACATACAATTTTGTTTTTATTTGGTTGGGTCGTTGAGTTAGTGTGCTAGTGGATTCCTGAGGTGGATAAGGCATACTATATGGCTATACTTCCCAAAAATGATAATGCCTAACATATTTATTTCTCTAGTTCTGAATTATATTCTTATTTGTAGTTATTTTGTTTTTTTGTAACGTTACAGAGTTGTATGTTTTCATAATTAATAAAAAAATAGAGTTACATAATTGTATGTGTTTTTTCTAGTGCCCAAAATATAGAAAAAACAATGTATATGTGTATATTTTTTCTAAAAAACCGTAATAATTATAATGAAACTAACTAAGTACAAACTTTCTTAAGTGTAGGTCTGTCTATAGCACTGTAACAAAAAGCCAATTTTTCATAACGCTTTTTCTCAAAACTTGGTTTACTGTACATACCACAGTATAACTCTAAGGTGACGATTTATTTATTTATTTATTACATAAAAAGTAAATATAAAAATATATTTTGATTGTTGATTGTTTGTTGTTATTTTCCGATTTTTTCCTCTTCCTTTGCTGCCATGGCCATTTCTGAGGGGACCTGCGGTTTAACGTGGACTCCGAACCACGATCCTCAGTCATTAGAAGCTCCCCCCAAGGACTATCAACCCTTGGTTTTGAGCTTTCTATGAACTACTGATTGGGGAGTGGGTGGCACCCCATGAGATATCAGATCTCATCCGGCCTGGTTACAGGCGTGAATGGGGGGCTGGGTTTGGGGGACGATACATTTTTCTCTCTTCCCTAATTTTTGCTCGACGCTGGATCCAGTTCAAGAGTTAGACCACCAAAATCCACCGGGCTCGAACCAGTTTGCCGGCAGTGGGATACGAACCCACAAACTCACATCCTAATGCGACGTTAACCACGGAGCCATTGATGCCGTTTTGATTGTTGACGTTTCAATTTATTTTAAATGTCAACAATTAAAACTTGTATTTAATTCACAATTTTGACCGAAAACCCAAGAAACATAACTTTATTTGTATCTACCGGTCAGGAAAACATAATACAATTTAAAAAATTAGGCGCCCCAAAAGGAATTCGCCCCCAAACCCTGACTACGCCACTATATCGAACCATTAGGAGCAGATTACGGCCTTAAACTTTTGTCTGTAAGTATCGTTTTACACAGTAGCAAATTTGACGATAAATTTAAGCAGAAATTTGTTTACAACTAAATTTTAACGTGTAATACACACTTACAAATTTTATTAAAAAAATATTATAATATTTTACGAAAATATAGAATCATTTCTATATTTTATCAAAAAAATTAATAAAAGTGCGCCAAAATATGCGCAGTAATTTAAAATAACACTCTTGTCAAAATCTTTTAGGAAAAGCCGAAAAAGAAAGGTTACGTTTGATTGAAATTGGCATTCGGAGGTTATATTTGCTATTTCCTATGTGCACGTGAGGTCATTAGTCAAATTTGACAGACGCCCTGAGGAAAAGCTAAACCTGTTTTTACCGTTAGTTTACAGGTATCCATTGTTATCAAAAATGGAAGGAAACTTATGAAACGAAAACCCGCATGTCATTCATACTATGGAGGACTTGAGGTAGGAGGCCGATCGCAATGCATTGGATTCGGTCCCAAATTAGAATGAGAAGAGAGATGGCGCTCGTGTTCGAAGTGGGCTATCAAATAAATGGTTTCTTATGGACGCGATAACTATTTTTATTTAAATTAGTTCTTTAAGGAACAAATAAGGACTTTTATATGAATTTACACTTACTTTGTTATACTTATTAGTAAACTCGGCCTGTATAAAGTTCCAACGATGCTTGGTTTTTAAAATACAGGGTATTAAACATTCTAGCTACAGAGGTTTTTTTTAAAGTGAGCTTACCTTTGGAGCTAGAAAGAGACTTATTTGGCTTCGTTTCCTCTTTGAAGAAGATCCTGTCTTACACCCCGACATAAAGCAAACTCTACTTTTATAAATTGTACCATTATTCATTATAAATATGGAAATTTATTACAATACAACGTTATTTGTCTTGTCTTGCCTTCAAACATTATTTGTTATTTCGAAAAATAAAATGTCAATTGTCAAAAGTAAAACCACAGAAAAATAAAGGGTTTAATAAAAGTTAAAAACTATGGAGGATCTAGTTTTCCATATTAAAACCGAAGAAGAAGAAGACAACGTCAGCCCACTTCGGACGCGAGAGCCATCTATCGGCTAATAGCGAACTAACCAAAAAACCGGGACAGAAATTGAAAATGCTGCCATTGTCGATCGGCCTCCTACCCTCTAGTAATAGTTCTCCATAATTCATACCAATCACTCATTGCGGCTACACAAACTAGTTTACGGGGCAGATATGTATTGAAAATTCAAGTGATTTTTTAGTACTTTATGGAACTGGGGACCATTTTCTTTTTTTAGAAGTTGTTCGACGAACTACCGCCCATATTCCCATAATATAGAATTCGAGTGAAAACCCGGTTTTCATTCGGTTTTTAAAATCACTTGAATTCTCGGTAGTCGGTTATTAAAATAACTCGGTGTTTCCCATCACTAATGTTTTTCCTCAGGGCGACTGTCATTTAGTGCACATGCCCTATTACTTTTATTTTTATTTACCGAAAAGCTGGGTTAGATATAATTTGACATTGACATTTAACAATGCGTCACTGGTCTTTAGTTTTAGTGCGTATGATTTCATGCAAAAATGCATCCAAATTTGTTACTGTGTCATACATATGGAGGACTTGAGGTAGGAGGCCGAACGCAATGCATTGGATTCGGTCTCAAATTAGCATCGGTAATTCAGCTTTATGAGTCGCCGTACGATGGCGCTCGTGTTCGAAGTGGGCTATCAAATAAATGGTTTCTTATGGACGCGATAACTATTTTGATATAAATTAGTTCTTTAAGGAACAAATAAGGACTTTTATATGAATTTACACTTACTTTGTTATACTTATTAGTAAACTCGGCCTGTATAAAGTTCCAACCATGCTTCGTTTTTAAAATACAGGAACATTCTAGCTAGAGGGTTTTACCTTTGGAGCTAGAAAGAGACTTATTTGGCTGCGTTTCATCTCTGAAGAAGATCCTGTCTTACCACCCCGACACAAAGCAAACTCTACTTTTATAAATTGTACCATTATTCATTATAAATATGGAAATTAATTACAATACAACGTTATTTGTCTTGTCTTGCCTTCAAACATAATTTGTTATTTCGAAAAATAAAATGTCAATTGTCAAAAGTAAAAGTCACAGAAAAAAAAATTAGTAAAAGTTAAAAACTATGGAGGATCTACTTTTCCATATTAAAAACGAAGAAGAAGAAGACAACATCAGCCCACTTCGGACGCGAGAGCCATCTATCGGCCAATAGCGAACTAACCAAAAAACCGGGACAGAAATTGAAAATGCTGCCATTGTCGATCGGCCTCCTACCCTATAGTTCTCCATAGTCATACACATTAAAATTCCATGTAATTTTGTACTTATTTTTGTTATAAATTTTTACTAATAAAATTTATCATAAATTTTAGCACAAAATTTCTGTTAAAATTACGTCGGTGTAAAACGGCACTAAGTTAAAAATATCTGTGCGGTTATAAACCAATAAAAAGGATTTATGACGGGTCGTCACCCTGTCAGAAAGATATTGACCAGAAAAAAGAAATGCGACACCAAGTATAAATTTCTTGGGTGGGCAATACGTAGCGGCTGGGTATATACAGTGGCGTGCAGTGGCCTATAAATGTGGAGGATATCTCCAAAAAATAATACTTATTTGTTTGAAAAACCTCTGCAGTTTCATGGCATTTAAAATTAAAACATTTTTTTTTTGTGCACTTAAAAAACCATTTATCAAAATTAAATATATTTGCATATCAGACACACACTATAATATCTCTGTACTGATTTGGTTTTTATAGGTTGCTATCCACTAATTTGAGTTGGCAGCGTCATTCCAACTGACTATGGAACTTCGTAGCGATAGACGCTCGACAATTTTGAAAATAGGGTTATGTTATTTGGGTTTGTTGAAAGGTCAAAAAATATAACTAATAATATCTGGACATCACCTTGCAGCACAATAGTTTATCATAAATACTGTTTAAAATTTCTGTATGATATTTATAATATATCTTAACAAAACAATGCACCTATTCATTACCTGTTAAAAGAGATATCCTCTGCCGCACTTTCCTCACTATAACACAATTATGCACTAAACACAGTGGTATTGTTAATATCAACAAATTGTTTAACAAAATGAATGAATACCACAATAAACGTGCGAACAAGTTAACGATAAGTAATTCAGGGAATTATTAGAATATAAGCATTGCAATTTACTTTTTGGGCCATGGCAAGCAGAGGCGGTTTTTTCATAGCTTCTATCGAGGCTTCTATAGACCGTACGTCACTGGTTAGGTAACCATTTCTCAGGCGTTTTCTTTGGGGTTGTTGTTTGTATAATATTTATGTTTTATTGAGTGCAATAAAACTATTCCATGATGAATGATACTTGGGCGGTGTGAAAATATATTTTATTTTTACTATCGATTTAACAAAGGACTTTTACACGTTACATACAGAAAAAATACTGCATTAGAAATTAATTTTAGTAGTGAATCGTTCACCAATAGGAAATTACTTATATTATTAACATATTTCTACGGCATACCCCAGAATGAAGGAATGGTGGTACGATATCACTATAATACTGGTAGGTAACAAAACAAAACGATAAAAGGTATAAGTTACATGCACGCGGAATTTTTATGGGAATTTCTTGCAGCATTCTTTCTGCAGTGGCAGTTGATGACATGCCTTTCAGGAACAAGTTTTTGCAGGAGATAAGAAGACGAATCTAAGAAGAGCTTGATGGACTTGATGTAGTAAAAGTCGTTTCATAAACTAAATTTAGATTGATAAATGTTTGGATCATATTTATCTATTAAATACTTAGGGGTTAGGGTGACCATGACCATTATGTACTTTTTTTAGTAGGACAGTACTTTCTTTTCGAACACTGTTCTACTGTCTTTAACAGTTTATCAAGTACACCTAAATGTACTTTTTTTAAACGATACACAAAAGTATGTCCTACTTTTTGTGTAAATAAGGAACCCGAACCCGAGAGTCAGGCCGGACCGCGTCTCTAGAGTTGATAAACTAAAACAGTTTTGCGATTTTGTTAATGATGTCGAGTACAAAAAAATGTTATCGTTTTCAAAAACAAAATTTTTAATAGTAGCGCCAGCCATTGAACGAATTATACAATTGTTTGATCCCTTGAAAGCATATTTTTTATCTATTGACAACTGCCCAATAGTTTTAAAAAAGTTTTTTCAAAATCCAACCAGTGAAGCTTGGATGTGGTTTGTACACAACATTGCATCTCTCTTCCATAAGGTGATTTTAGATGTAGAAGGTGACAAAATATGTGCAACCAACCGCTTTGGAGTATTTCGAACTTATAAGTAAGCTTCGATATAGCTTGAGTGAACTATTTTTGCCGCTTAAAGTAAAAGAGTCACTTTTAAAACTTGAAATATGGAAGTAGTAAACTATCGGGACAACTTAATCACGCCTGTCAAGCAATTGTTTCAAATTGTGTATCTTATTTGCAGAGCTGAAGTCCAAATTTAAGTGAACTAAACCTCTTTGGATGGATTAACTTGAGGAAACAAGTTTCTTGGGCTGAAATTTTGTGTGAGTTTATTTGTAGTCTGCCTGGGACCAGTGCGTTACTTGAGAGATTGTTCTCAAATATAAATAACTATTGGGGGTCCGAAAAATCACATTTGAAGTTATCTACTCTGGAAGCCACAATGTAAGTCTACACAGACTTCAATTATTAGACTTGCAGCGAAATGTTCCAGTTCTCACTCTGAAGTTCGATGGTTGAATAGGGGACGAGTGCTAACACTTTTAAATGATGTCTTATCTGCTATAGTTAAATTTTTCAAACAACGCGATGAACCGATTCCAGAACTGGAAAATTTAATCTGGCTTAGAGATTTTGGTTTTCTTGTGGATATTACAGAAAAATTTAATTTGCAGCTTCAGGGTAAAGACAAACAACTAGCGGAAATGATTTCTGATATAAACGCATTTATCAATAAGCTTGAATTTTGGGAGCAAAACCTAATCAACCGCAATACCAAGCATTTTCCTATTTTTTCAGGAAAGATATCTTAAAATTCATTGGAATTTATGATAGTAAATATAATGTAGAAATCATTTCTAACTTGTATGATAACTTCAAAAATCGTTTTAGGGATTTCAACGAACTTGCTTTAGTGGCGCAATTTGTTGTTATTCCCTTCATGGAAATTGATATCCAACAGTTTGCAACAAAAATGTGAAGATGCCAAACAACCTGTTTCGTCCAATATAATATACGTTCGAAATGTAGCTTTAGAAACTAAAATCGAAATAGTACTCCATTTTGGATGATTTTTTCTGGGCTTTAAGCGGGAGTGAGTGAATTACAAATTCATAATTACATGGTTTATGAGTAATGTTTTTTGTTGTATTATACATAGCATAGTGCTCTTACTATAAGAACTATTACGCGCATATTATTAAATGGTAGATAAAGTAATAAAAATAATATATTCTAAACATAGACTCGTTCACGTATAACAACGGTATAGAGACATGTCATAAAGGACAAAAACAAGTCTGACTCACTGTGTAAATTTTTTATAGGCGTTTGACACAGAAATTAATGCAAAAATAATGTAAGACATTTGGTAATAATATGATTAAACAATTCCGAATTTACCAACAACCTTGCGGTAATTAACGCTAGTTTGGCGGGTAACAATGTTAATTTGTTTAAGGAGGTATTTGAATTGTGGAACGTAAAATTTTAATTTGGAAAAACTTTTCTAAGAAGCCGCTGGTGGGCAAATTGTTACAAGAAATTATCTGGTACCTATAGCTGACACAATGTCATTCATAAACGCTATTAAAATGTGTTAACAACATCGCTTGTAGGAGAGAGGCGGTGACGAGCTGGGTGGGGGCAGGGAGCAGAGATTACGGGGGATTTATCATTAAATATGACCTTGCTACTATAGTTAAAAGGTAACCTACAAATAACCCGTACGTTTTATTTACTCACCTACAAAAATTAACTGCAAACTTATTATTTTCCGAATTCTCGCATACTTGGTACTTGCGACTCGTCTTAATTAGTCTCCAAAAAATATCACAAAACACTAAAAAAATAGCAATTATTACTAAAAACCGATAAATTGAAGAAAATTTCAGACCGCTGTCAAAGAAACACAACGGAGATAAGGATGTTTGATATACATCGACGCATCTAAAACATCGATATTTTTAATGCGATACATCGAGGCCATTTGAGATTTGTCGATGCGTCGTTGTATATCTTAATCGAGGGGCGAGGGGTGTCTCACTTGCTTTTGAGCGTACATGTATTGCCAAAACTAGCGTAACTTCAAGTACTTCCACGTACTGCGTTAGTATTGCCAGGTACTTGCCAACTTGCGTCGGTAATGTCAGGTACTTCCAAGTACTGCGTTGGTAATCATATGTACTGCCAACTACTTCCATATACTGCCAAGTACTTCCATGTACTGCCAACTAAATTTTCGCTTCCAAAATATTACAATATGGAAAGATACATGAAACAGCAAATTGCGGCGTAGTTTTCACGTATAATTACATACTTTCAATGGCTCTTATTTTATTTAGATCATCCTTTTTCTTTCTATCTATTTCTTTATTACATAGAAAATTAGTAATGTAATTATTATCCTGACATGACAGCTTATGTGCTGCTTCCGTCAGATGTTTCTGGACTTGGTGGATTCTTTAAAATGATATCTTCCTGGCCAGCCTGGCCACACTACACTTAGCCTTTTTTTTTGTAATTTTCCGTTTCCTTATCGCTTTTTTTCTGTTCGCTAAAATGCTTTTATATTCTATTATCAAAATTTGTAGGAACATAATGGCCTTCCCCAATTTTAAACAATTTTGGCATAAAGTCCGAAAAAGTTTATTTTTTCTTGATCATCTAGAAGTTCAACTAAATCATTTCTTGTAAAAATCTCTAGAATTTCATAGTCAGCAACTTCCATTTGGACCAAGGAATCTAAGTTAACATAACCTTTGTATTTTAGTAAGTCGCTTAGATATTTCAGAAGGTTAAAGTCATAAAAGTATTTTTCTTCTTAATATATTGAATTATACCTTCTAAACTTTAATCCAGATCACTTGCACGTAACGAATCCAGCGGCGTGTCATCCATGTTGGCCCTAAATTAACGTAAATTCAAACTGTTATTTAAAACAATATATTTTTTGTTGCATCCGAGAGGAAATCACCTGCTAATATTTGTACACTAAAATTCCCTTTCTATAAAAAATTCCCGTAATTTCTAATGAATTCATCCTAATTGTTTTTACAATTTGTCAATGACAGCAGCTGTCAATTTTCAACAGTCGAATTTTTTTTTTTTGAAAACTGTCATTATTTTTCTCCCGAAATCTGAGTATCTCAGTCTATACAGCCCCATAAATAGTTTTTTTTTTATTTCGACAATTTTTTATTCGCCCGAAAACCACTACGCATGCCTAACGTTGCGCATGCGCAGTGTTAATAAATGCCTTAAATTGCCCCGGGGTGTGTACCAAGATTTCTAGGTAGGTAGGTAGGATGTATTATATTATAACTTTTTTCAAAGAATGACCCATTAAAGAAAATTTAGAGATTATTTAAAGTAATTCTCAGAGAACGACCTAAATATTTTTTTTCGTAGATTCTATTAACAAAACTTATATTTTCATGAACAATCATTACAGAAAGTCATTCGTTTTTTAAAAAGCAAAGAAAATAACCGACGGTAGATTGAAATTCCATCGCCTGAATGTGACATTTCCTTAGACACAACCTATACTACACATGTTGTGGTTAAGCGGGATGCGCGAAACGATGGCGATTTTTCTCGCCTGTTCAAGTGTTCAAGCACAACCACCTTGAAGTTCAACCGTTAAGTTACCGTAATAACACTGCACATCCCACGTTTTTGTTTTCTTCTTAGTTAGCTAATTTCGCCAAATTTGTAAGTATAAACGAAAAAATTACGAAAGACTTCCAAAAGAATGCCATGAAATTCCATAGTATTGCAATGTACTGCCTTAGTAAAGCCATGTATTTCCAAATATTGCCAAGTACTTCCGTGTACTGCCAATTACTTCCATGTACTGCCAAGTACTTCCATGTACTTCCTTGTACTACCAAGTACTTCCAATGGTAATGCAAACCTAACGTACATGTATTGCCAGAAGTGAGACACCCCTCGATATTAGGCCTTAATTTTATTCGTAAAATAATTATTTTGCCGTTGCCTGTCGATCTTGATTATACATTTTACCTTTGGCTTCAGTTAAGGTGTGAGCTTAGAATAGTTAGATTTGTGACTTGTTGACTAATTCTAATAAAAAAAAAATTTGGACGCCGATTTCCGCGATACAACAATAATAATTAATTAGGAAACAACGTCATCATGGCCTCAGGCCAATGCCGTGGCGGTCACATCTTTGGGGGCGGAAATCTTCCTGCTGCGTTGCCATACTGCAGAATTCTTATAAGGTTTTAGACAAAGATTTAAATTTCACACCTCATATTAAAACTCTTAACAGGGTAAGTATGGCAGACAAAGAACGGGCGCAATTTGTTGATTTACTTCAAAATAAAATACGATTTTGTCACTAGGTTCATTTGTTATCGTGTTATATCTATAGGTACCAGCGCATTGGTTAAGTTAAAAGTAACTTTATAGCTAAGAACCGGGTTCGGATAGTTTTACAAATTCTTACCTTTGAAGATTCTAGTGAAACTCTTTTATTTACCACCTCCAGACCGGCTATTTTCGACGGTAAAATAAAAATCTTTCGTCCAAGTCTATTGTCACCTTTGGCAAAACTCTCCGATCTCAGAAGTTTAATTTCAGTATTGTCACTTAATTTCACTATTTTATAATCGTTATTTTTCTCGACCGTTTTTGATCTGAAACTGCCACCACAAATAAACTTTTTCATTTTGAATATAAATTCGATATTCAGTTTTTACGTATGCGACGCAACATGATTTCAATTTTCTCTAAAACAATGCAAATAATGAAGTCATTAAATATTACGAAAGTACCAACACGTATATTGGAATACCAAATCCAAAAAAATGTAGTGTTTTTACTGTCACGCCCTCCGTCACGCCACAACAACAAAAAATCGTCTAAACACCTCAAAACTTAAAATTCACCAATAAAACTGTCCTCACTCAACTAACATCACCGAAATAACAGGGTCTATGATCGCCAATCAAAACCATTCACCAGAAAATTACAGAGCGAAGAACTAGTAAAAACGTCAATCAATTTGGAAGCATCCCATGCAATCCAATCGACAAAATTAAAGATTTAGAACGACGTTGAAGATTTAAAATGATCGAATGACGCGGCAGCTGTTCCGTGAAGAAACAGCTTTGGTGAACTGAAATCTCTTGTCCTTTTCGTGAGCCGCTGAAGTGTAGCGTTACCTTTTAGTTTGTATGTGGACTGAGCAGTGAACACCTTACCTGATGATCAGTGGCGGAGAGAAGGTAATAATAGTTGGAATATTTTTTTTTAATTCTTATTATCATATATTGACGTTTTTGGGCCCATAAATCACAAAAATATGTTTCCCATTTTCGCCAGTCTGAATATCTGTTGGTCCTATACCTCAAAAACTATGTAGGTAACGGGAAATAACGAAATTTTGTATGTGGATTAGTGATTAACTCTGTTCTATCGGGTATATATTGGATTTGCTATATACAGGTAAAAAAATAAGGAGTAACAAAAAAATCCATTAGATTTGATTTTGATTCCTTAGCAGCAGTGGCGGTTGATGAAAATTGAAATAGGTAGGGCCAAAAATATCAAATAAAAAAAAAATCTATAAAAAAAACTAAAATAATTAAATGTAGGCAGCGTAATAAGGATATTGTCATCAAAACACATAAAATAATATTCCAAAGAAAAAGATATATGTATACAGTATGACCAGTAAAGTCCGCATCATATGGGATTTTTTTTTATTAATAGCTTTATTCAAAATTTGACTTTGGCATCAAGTTCTGCTTCGATCGAGATGAAAATTAAGCAAAAAATAGTAGTCACGTGATTCGCATTGTCTGTCTAATTTTATTTTTTTCCAGAAAATAATTCAAAAGTGGGGTTATTTCTGAAAGTATCGGAAAAAGTTATAAAAAAGAGCTGCAGCTCGTGTATAAACTATTTGTCAAAATTTTCTTTCGCCCTAGCTTCCTTATAGTTTATCCGATTTTGACGAAATTTGGTATGGTGGCTACGGTAGTGGTATACTACAAAACGTATATCTCAGATCTGTCAAAATCTTATTGACAAGCGGTATATAGAATATCTGTCAAAATGTCAAATTTGGGAATTTTCGATATTTGTCAAAAAAAATAGCGGGTCGTATAGACAGTGACCCAAGGAATACGGAAAAAATACGCAAAAAATTCTTTCAAATTTTGACAGCTGTCAAGTATAAAAAAAAAGTGCGATATTGACGAAACAAAAAACGCTATTAGGTGGTGAAATTCGTTCTAGTGTCCTTCCCTCCAAAACAACATAAAACAATGTTTCATCTACTGGACTCTCTATGTTTGGTGCTATTAAATTCTCATTATTTGTATCCAAGGTATGGTCTAATATAATACTACCTATTATCTTTCATGGCACATTTTTTATTCGGTAACACATTGTCTAAGTTTCTTACTGCTGGAGACTCATTTTTGTCTCTGAAATATTAACAAAAAATTAGTGACAAAATATTTTTTTCTTTTCTAAATCCGAATACAATTCAAAAGCTATTACAACCTAACCTCAAATAATGGTGCAAAAATATTCTTACCTTTATCAGTGGTTGATTTTGGTTTCAGAAGGTTAAAATTTTTAAGGGTTCTGTCCATAGACAATTTACCTTTAGATAAACAAACAATAATCACGAATGTGGCAGTTTTATGGCCTCGCGCATGTAAACAAAACTGGGAACTATTAGACATGCGCACTGCAACATTATCGTTTGACGAATGGGAAAATAGACAGGTCCGGGCTTTAAAATTTAAATTCTTGCTCATATGCCACCATCGAGGGTTTATTTTACCCCTATTTGGGCATAATACAATTATACAACGGCTGCAACTAGTACTAGTCATTGTTTATATTACAATCCGAGTCACTAAAAGCACAAACACAATTCACTAACTAAACTACACAAAAACCAGAAATCCATAAATATTAAACACCAGTCCCACAATCCACGATAGCCGATCCGATAGCTGAAAACTTTAGAAAACTACAAGGAATCCGCAGAGAAGAGAGACCTTAAAACACAACAACAAAAATGGCGGCCGAGCCGGTTCTGGAGAGTATTCTTGAGCGCGTCGATAAGGTAGGACGGCCGATAACACGAGGTTTGTGCGCATGCACGAAGGTTCCCAGAATGAAGACAGCTGACCGACGAGTCATGCGCTCGGACGTATTTTTTCACCCATAAAACGTAACTTTTGTTTGCGCAGGAGATAAGCTGTAGGTATCTAAAGGTTAATTGTCTATGGTTCTGTCTGATACACATGCTATTTTACTTTTACCCTCCATTGTTCAATTAAAGTGGCAAAAACAGTGTCAACACAAGTAAATTAATCACAGTTTGTTAAAATTTTACAGGTTTTATAGTACACTGTTGACTGACAGAAGCCACGACATGTCCAATGTTGGCAGCTTTCACAAAATACGTATGTGCGAATTCCGTCTAACGGGTGCTGGGCGATAAAAACGGTTGTCCAAACTTTGTCACATAGGCCGTTAGTACTCCAAAGCAATAGTCGACAACTGGCTTTATATAATTACTATCTTAAAAACTATTAATTTTAGGACATAGAGCTTTAGTCCATTGGATAGAGCGACTTCGGTTTAGTGGAAAATGATATTAATGCTATTTTCTCAAAATTGTGACATCCGCCCTTAGTGAACCAGAGGGGAGATTAGTGTAAACTAAATTATAATTCTAAGGTTACTGTCTTAAATACTATCAATGTGCAATGAAGCTTGATGATTCCGCCTATGTGCTTATTGAAGTGTGAAGTTGGAGAGGTTGGTTTTGTACAAGAAGAGGCTTCCAGATATTGGGGATATCTATACTTGGTTTACTAAACATATGGGTATTATGATTAATGAAAGCTGCTTCTTTGAATTTTCGTTTTCCCCCTGTATATTATGTTGGTTGGTCCATACATGTTCCGCTATACCTGATCTCGAAGTTTCACCTCTTTGAGTATGTTTCAGATGTTCTTTAACTCGTACGGGAAGAGGTCTTTTTGTTTCTCCAATGTACGATTCGCCACACTCGCAAGGGATTTGATAGATACAATTTTTTGTGTTTTTTTTTACGGAGGGGTTACTTTTGTAAGAAAGCTTCTAAGCGTATGTCTGGATTTGAAGGCTGTTTTGATATTATAGTTTTTGGTTATCTTTCTAATCTTTTGTGTCTCTCTGTGATAATAATTCAAACTCTTTATCAGAGATACTAACTAACCAAAACGTCGTGTTAAATAACAAAATAAAGACAATGCGACAAGTCCGACAAGGTAATTTTTTTGATTCTAGCCTATATGTATTTTGAAACTAAAAGTAAAATCGAAAAATACGTTACATGAAGATACATCTTTAAATATCTTTGAACTGAAGTAATCCCAATTTCGAAAAATTCAGTGACAGCGGAGGGCAAAGAATGTAATAATTTTATATGTGGTCATGAACTAATAACCAACAAAAATTTCGATTCTGGTTTTAAATAATTTGTGATATTTCGTTTTTTTATTTCAGCATTTTATTACCTCCACGTCGACCTGTGCTCCGCCACTCATTTTCTGCCTTCAATGCAGAAAATAGATAGGAACAACCCAGTGCCACGGTCAAAATGCGACGAGGACAACTACAAAATAAATATGTTTGATGAAATGAAGTAGAAAAAGATGGCGATAGCCTATAATAACAGTCATTGGTAGTAATAATTTTATTACTTGTCGGTAACAGGTAGAGTAAAACTACATAAAGTTGGTTTACACAGCAGATTCTGAATACAATAATATGTCGTAACTTCATACATTTAAATTTTACAAACAGTACGACATTCTTCCATGCACAGGTGCGAACAATACCAATTTATATTATTGTTTTAGATGTGTAGAGTTTAGAGCAAAGTATCTTTTAATATATATCAAAAATTAAAAATGGCATTATAAAAGTCATAATATTTTTGCTCATGGAATATAATATGGTTACCGGATTGACATCGATTTTAGCGCATCAAAAAGAGATAAACCAAGTCATTTTGCTCATTGCATTATAAATGCCATTGTTATTTTGTTCTGGGACCTTTTAGAAAATAATAATTATTAAAACTGTTTATGGTTATGCTAAAGCTAAATAGACTCATAAGGTATATTATCGATGTTAAAAGGTGACAATGGTAATAATACAGTTTTAAATGGTTCAAAAACTGTCAGCGTTTCTTTATAAACACCATTGATAAAGTGTAGTCATGGTAGTTTGTACCCTGATGTAGTGAAAATGATGAATTTATTAGTAACGCCGGCATTTATAATTTATTATCTTTAAATGTAAATTAAACACTTGGCAGTGTAAAGGTGATAAGGTGAGTCATGGAAGGAAATAAATTAAATGATATTCACCCCGTTTAGGGGCTGGTCTTATAGGCATCGAATTAGTTAATTGGTTTCTTAGATTATTTGAAGCTTCTTACGATCACTTTTGGAACCAAATCAATAAACTCCAGTTTCAAACTTTCAAGAATCCCGAATTTTAAAACCAACTTTTCATTTAATATTCTTGAAGTAATTTTCAAATTTTTAAAAATTAAACATTGTCTTATACTCATCATAGTTTATAAATGGCGAAGAATTATTATTTCTAATTTGAGATATATTTAAGTAGGTAAAAAATAGTAAAAATTAAATAAACTGTAGGTGTTATATAAAAAGAATTCTAAGTTATTGTTCTTGCGATTAAACCATTTCAAAATACCAGCAGAATTTGACCGTATCTACGCTTACCTGAAAAATTCAGCAAAGATAAAAACAAAAACATTAAACATTGCGGTGGGTGCTTCGCTGTCGGAGTGTATTTGCTGCTATGGAGGGGGAATGCAGTGAGAGTGGAATAGGAATGAATCGCGCTCGAGCAGAAGTTGGCAACGATGTGTCTTGATCGATCTCTTCTTAACTCGCGCCAAATCCATCTCGATGTAAGTGAGTGAGACAGACTTCCCTGCAGTTGTTTCTTTTGATACTTTGATGGATCTTCGGGCCGTAGAGGTTCAGAGAGAGAAAGAGGGAGAGACGGGTTAACAGACGGTGGTGATCTCTTTGTCAGATGCTTATATTACGATATAATTTAAAAGGAAAAAAATGAGAGCCTTGAATAGGCAATTTTCTATGAATACCCCAAATTTTACTGGTATATTTAATTAAGGAATTTAATTGATGGTAAATTCTCTACATGTTTCGAATGTATAAACATTAATCCTCAGGAGTCTGGAAACTAAAGAAAATTAGAAACCCAAAAGTATAATATATAATATATATAATCCAAACGGAGCTATAAGTTGACAGAAAAAAGTTGGTGACGACTTAAGTGATTTGAAAAAAACTTCAAACTATCAATAATAATAAAACTTAAGATGGGATACCATTCATAAAGTATAGAATGTAATGTATTAGGACACTAAGTAAAAAAAAATGACATTTTTTAAATTGTTTTAAATCACAACGTTTCAACTGGTGTGTATCTCCAGTCGTCTTCAGGTGAATATATACAGGGTGTCCGGGAAAATGTGCGAAATCTCCCGGATATAAAAAAAACACGTAAAAAGAATACTACACGTTCATATAAACTTCTTTCGTATCGGCCTCCTCTTCGGAGATATGGGCTCCCAAAGAGCTCCCATGGAAATAAGTTTTTGACACATAATTATTAAACCAACAGGAATATTTCAATTTTTTTTCATATGACTTATACTAGGTAAGACCCTTTGAATTACTATCCTAGAAAGTGTTGCGAATTACTCACAGCTGCAGGGACGGACTAGCTGTGACACTAATGTGCCCATTTTTTTTACGCCCTGTATGATAAAAACTTTGGACAACGTTTTATACATACCTTTAACTATTGACTAAAAATTAATAAGTACTCTTCATTCATGTCGCTAATCCTAACCATTTTCGGAAAAACGTCATTTTATTGCCGTCATGTATTAATATTAAGCAGTTAAAAGTGAACATTTATAATTTATAGGAAGAAAGATGTATCTTTTATTGAAATACGCTAAATATACATGATGTAAATATGTTAAAAATTACGTTTTTCCGAAAACGGTTAGGATTAGCGACATCAATGAAGAATACTTAATTTTTAGTCAACAGTTGAAGGTATGTAAAAAACGTTGTCCAAAGTTTTTATCGTACAGGGCGTAAAAAAAATGGGCACATTAGTATCACAGCTAGTCCGTCCCTGCAGCTGTGAGTAATTTGCAACACTTTCTGGGATAGTAATTTGAGGGGTCTTACCTGGTATAGATCATATGAAAAAAAAATTAAAATATACCTGTTGGTCTAATAATTATTATGTGTCAAAAACTTAATTCCATGGGAGCTCTTTGGGAGCCCATATCTCCGAAGAGGAGGCCGATACGAAAAAAGTTTATATGAACTTGTAGTATTTTTTTACGTGTTTTTTTATATCCGGGAGATTTCCAACATTTTCCCGGACACCCTGTATATATATTTTTGGTATGTTGTACCACTGTAAAAATTATTAATCTAGATTAAAGGTGATCCTACAACTCTTAACTGTCTTAATTATTCATACTATTTACTAAGTCGATAATTTTAAATTTGTGTTTTTTTTTCAGTCCCTACTCCAAACAAATGACCATAAATTTTAAAACGAAAGTGATGTTTTCTTCTCTATTTTAAGCGCCAGATGCTGCATGTCCCAAAACCTAATCTGTTTTCGATGTCGTCTTCTCGTCTTGGCCCTTTCAAGCCCGCAGTCCATATGGCATAGTCACCTCCAGCTGCCACACCACGTGCATCATCATGGAGTCGCTATAGGATTTCGGCATCATCGTCATAACCTAGGGCAAGGGGGGTGCGGGGTTTAGCCAAGGGCAGGTGGCGCACGAACTGTGCGGCTCGTGCCCGACACTGTTGCCAAAATAGGATAGGAAAAGCTAATACATTATTAGAAAATGTTTTTTGGGTCTTTTGCCTCAGGCAAAAAAAATGCCCAAAATACCAAAAATTTAGAACATTCATTTTCAACATAGATTTCACCTGGATTTGTTTGCTAAATACCCAAAAATATGGAGCAAATTTTAAAAATATATTTTTATTCGTTAAGTACCTAGTACTTCAACATTCTCCCTTTTAAGGTAAGGGCTAAGGCCGCTCGCCCACTGGGAGCGTAAACAAGCTGCTACCACAGAACATAAAAAAATATAACTTAAACTCACAGGAAACTAAAGGGAAGGAACAAACTGTGTTACAGGAAACTGCATTGTAAAATACAGTGTGACCAGTAAAGTCCGCATCATATAGGATTTTTAGATTTTTTTTTATTAATAGCTTTATTCGAAATTTGACATCAAGTTCTGCTTCGATCGAGATGAAAATTAAGCAAAAAATAGTAGTCACGTGATTCGCATTATCTGTCAAATTTTAATTTTTTTCGAAAAATAATTCAAAACTGGGGTTATTTCTGAAAATATCGAAAAAAGTTATTGGAAAAAGTGTTTTTGAATGCAGTTTCTAGCACACATGCAAAATTTCAGCTGTATAAGATAATTTTGATTTTTAAGTAAATATGTCTTGAAATAAATTCGAGTTTCGAGTAAATTTTAATGGTACACTGAGGAAAATTAGATAATACAACAGGTTTGCTAAGACATACTTAGTTTGAATTGATAGCTTTTTTTTACTAACCCATATTAAATAAATTGCTAGTGTATCAAACCCGCTTTAGTGTTATATCAATTCCAGATTTGCTAGAACAGTGTTTTTATTGGTAGTAATTATGCAGCACAGTCATAATGAACTACCTTTAATACAGCCATTTTGAGAAATAAATTGTATTTTGTTAATGCGACGCATTTTGTTCCCAGTAAAGCGCTTTCTCTACAATTAAGAAAGCAGAACTGCGTCCCCAAAAACGAATTGTATCCGTTAGAACCTATAATCCACAAGACGTTGGTGGGGGTTCATAGCGATCGGCAATCGCCGCGCGCCGTAGTATTAGTTTTAACGTATTTGTTGCGCAGGTCACATCGTTGTTAGGAATCTTTAAGCTGTCCAATTTGAATTTTATTGCTCGTACCAATACCTGTTTCAATTAATTTATTTTTACTTTATATTTAAGTTTTTTTTAACCTTTGCATATGGCAGATAAAGCAATAGAAGATTCTTATTTCGCACAACCCATCATTAGTTATGGATTTTATAATCTATATGGACGAATATGTTGATGAGATCCTTAAAAGTTAGCCGAAGGGTGCGCGACCATTCACGAACACTGAGTTTCGGCACAGCCGAAGTTTTTAATTCGCAATATTTAAGTTTTGAGATGGTATTAGTTACAAAGGTTTCAGGGTAACCATTCTGTTTTAAATCTTTTTTGATATTTGTTTATGTTTCGTGTGTTTAGATACCTATATATTATGCATTCTCGCCACGGGTAAACGCCATTAGAGTGGGTACACTTCACTGTTTGCTAAGCATTTAACAAGCAGTATTATTTCCACAACGGGCGTATTGTCCTAATACGTCCGCGAGTCCGTGTAATCATTGAGATTCAATATGCCTAAATAAATATCTATAAGCAAGGAAGAAATTCATTCTCATCAAGACGAAATAGAAAGAGGTCTCAAATTAGGGTCAAAAGTTAACGAAGAGGTTTTGGAAGTACAAGCAATCGATAATAGTTGCCTATTAAGATAAATATTTTTATATTTCTTATTATTTATGTCTGACATTTATTTATGTTATAATTACCGTGCGAGCAAAAATTATTTGTATCAAAGAGGGCCTTGCATCTAAAGACATCATGCTTAGCCGTAGAGCTTAATACCTGTTAGGTGTCAGTAACTACCTGAATTAACAATCAATCAGTTATTCCGTCATCTTTGACAGTCGTTACAAGTGATTTGATTCATCGCTAATTTTTCCAATTTCTTGAACAATTCACACAATGGGCTTTACGCAACAGCACAAAATATTCATGGTTGAAGCGTATTTTCGAAACGGGGTTAGAGTAAATGGTCAGTGGCAATACAATCCGGGTTTGGGCATGGACGATTTTCACGAACGTTGCTTTTATTGCTGGGGATTTTTATCATTGCCTGAAAAGAACCGTGGCTGTGTTTAGGGAAACAAGTTCTATACAACACAAAAAAGGAGCAGGAAGACCATCTGTAAGAACAGAAGAACTTGTTGCAAACGTTCGTAAAATAATGCAAAATACGCCAACAAATTGTATAAGACGTCTGTCCCAAGAAGTGGGAAGATCTTATGGAACATGCAGGACTATTCTTAAGAAGCACCCTCATTCTTAAGAAGCACCCTCAAAAAATTGGTGTCTGGTTAGCTGTTTCCCGAAGAAGAATTGTTGGTCCTATTTTTTCCATGGCACAGTTACAGCACAGCGGTATAGAGACAATATTTTGAATCCATTTGTGGAGCAATTACTTGACGACGAACTACGTTTTGGGTATTTTCAACAGGACGGTGCAACCGCCCATAGAGCCGCCAAAACTATTAACTACTTACGCAATTTTTTCGATGACGGATTGATCACTTTTCGATCAGACATTGAATTCCTACCTAGATTGCCTTGTTTAACGGTTATGGATTACTTCGTTTTTCCTCATTTAAAGAACACTATTTTTAAAACACCAGTTGCAAATTTAGAACAATTACAAGAAAGGATTATCCAAGAATGTGGTAACATTTCTCCAGAGAGGCTGGTCAACAATTTCGAAAATATGAAGAGAAGTGTGAATTTATGCTTGGAGCATGGCGGTGGCCAATTTCAGCAATAAAATTTATGTAATTATTTTACTTTTTCTTTCTGTATATTCTTACTTTGTTAATTTTGTTAACAACAAAAATAAATTTGTATTTGTCTACTTATTTTATTATTCATTAGTTTGGCATATCATGTCATAATATGAATTTGACAAAATTTTAACCTAGATTTGGTTAGATATATCATCCCCATATCATTGTGATTTAAACCAAGCCCTACATTTTTTAACCCAAGCCCTCTTCGATGCAAATAATTTTTGCTCGCACGGTATAACATTAGTTAATGACCGGATTTACATAGCTCATGACGTAAATTCCTGGGGCGGATTTACCACGACGTTTATAAATATGTAAGTATATTAAATTAAGAATTAGCATTTAAACTGATGTAATGTGTATATATGGCATTAGCGCAGAGAAATTTTTTTTTTTTTTTAAATTAATATAGTATTTTAAAACAGAACGTCCGAAGCACCACCAACATTCTGCGTAACGTTGCATCGATCACGTAATTGTTCTGACTTACTTAAACTGGTGTATTTCGGTTTTGATCCTAAAGTTTTTACAGCTAATAATATTTTCTGTTTTGGAAACAAGTAAATGTATGGAGCTAAATCAGATGATTTGGATGGATGTGTAAAGGGATTTAAAAGACTATTTTTTTACGATAAATGCACTTTTATGGTCTAGCGTCTAGCTAGAGTAAGCGCCCATCTTGTAATCCCAACTCTTTATGTAAAGTATTTACATTCAACACACAATATACTTGTGAACTTTTTCTTCATACCTAATTGAAAAATTACATTTACTATTAAGTGCCATTGAGTGAACATTTTAATTTTATTTGTTTAGTAAACTAATGCACCAGACTACACTGTGTGAAAAAAACCTTCTATTCCATATAAGAATTCACATACTCTTTAAACAACAACTATATGAGACAGCAACACGTTTTCCTACTGTAAGACAACGAAAATTGATAGACCGTTGTGTAGTGATAATATCACGATATTATATAGGAGCCAATATAAATTAGGAGTTAAAACTGCCATAGAATGGTTTATAGCCATTATTGCTCTAAATACTTACAGAAATTATCAAGTTCTATTGGGGGTGTAATCTGGTTTTATATAATGTATTAGTTCCTACTGGCAGTTGTAATAAAACTTGACATTAATTATAATAATATTTGTTTGCTACGGTTATTAAAGGATATACTTACCACTAAAAATCAGTACGTAGTTCTCAAAAATTTATAGAGCTTTTATGTGATATTGTTCTTGTCGTTTAACATTGCATATGATTATCTGTTAAGCAACATGGTTTACTGAGATCGTAATATTCGTCCATACATTATAAAATCCAATACTAATGATGGGTTGTGCGAAATAAGAATCTTCTATTGCTTTATCTGACATGCAAAGTTAAAAAAACCTTAATACAAATGAAAAATTTATTGATTGATAATTAATTGAAACAGGTATTGGTACGATCAAGAGAATTTAAATTCAAATAGGACAGCTAGAAGACTCCAAACAACGATGTGACCTGCGCAACAAATACGTTAAAACTAATATTACGGCGCGCTGCGATTGCCGATCGCTATGAACCCCCACCAACGTATTGTGGATTATATAGGTTATAACGGATACAATTCATTTCTGACGACGCTGTTCTGCTTCTTAATTGTAAAGAAAGCGCTTTACTGGAAATAAAAGCGTCGCATTAAGAAGATACAATTTATTTCTTAACAAAATTGCTGTATTAAAAGTAGTTAGTATTATTCAACAAGACTGTGCTGCTATTGGAACTGATTACTACCAATAAAAACACTGTTCTAGCCAATCTGGAATTGATATAACACTAAAGCGGGTTTGATACACTGGCAATTTGTTTAATATGGGTTAGTACAAAATAAGCTATCAATACAAACTATGTCTTAGCAAACCTGTTGTATTAGATCATTTTCCTCAGTGTAGGAGTAACGTCATGCACGAGGCAGACGAAATTATGACTGCGATCTAGGATATCTTGTTATGGTGTTATATTTTGGCTAGAAATTATGAATCTTCAGCAAATAATGTAATTTCATACAATATTGCCTCACCGTGTAAAATAAAATTTGAATAACTTTAAATTCCACATCCTATGCAAAAACTTGATTATTCCAGCACCTGTTTTCAAGCGCCAAGTCAAAACATCTGAACCAATCTGAAATGTTGCCCTTCTTGAAAAAATTAAAAATAAATAATAATTAGGTTCGCGATCGACCAAAATCCTGCCATCTGCCTTCTGGCCTCACTTAGCAGGAAAGAAGTCTGACTGAACAAAATTTCAAGTTAACACCACCTGCTTTTGGGGTTTATAATGCCTTATTGAAGAGTTTTTGTACTTATATAAAATCAAATTTATGTTTTACTCGAAAAATATGTAAATAATAACCAATTTTATAGACTATATTGACAATAATTATATCCGTATTTTCACTAAAGAGTTTTAAAGTTAGTCCATCGAAATATTTAGATCTTATTGTTGTATTTGACTGTGACATAAGTGACATTGGCAGACATATTTACTTACAACTATGGAGGACTTGAGGTAGGAGGCCGATCGCAATGCATTGGATTCGGTCCCAAATTAGCATCGGTAATTCAGCTTTACGAGTCGCTGTAAGATGGCGCGCGTGTTCGAAGTGGGCTATCAAATAATGGTTTCTTATGGACGCAATAACTATTTTTATTTAAATTAGTTCTTTAAGGAACAAATAAGGACTTTTATATGAATTTACACTTACTTTGTTATACTTATTAGTAAACTCGGCCTGTATAAAGTTCCAACGATGCTTGGTTTTTAAAATACAGGGTATTAAACATTCTAGCTATACCTTTGGAGCTAGAAAGAGAATTATTTGGCTGCGTTTTCTCTCGGAAAAAGATCCTGTCTTACACCCCGACACAAAGCAAACTCTACTTTTATAAATTGTACCATTATTTATTATAAATATGGAAATTAATAACAATACAAAGTTATTTGTCTTGTCTTGCCTTCAAACATTATTTGTTATTTCGAAAAATAAAATGTCAATTGTCAAAAGTAAAAGCACAGAAAAATAAAGGGTTTAAGTAAAAGTTAAAAACTTTGGAGGATCTAGTTTTCCATATTAAAAACGAAGAAGAAGAAGACAACATCAGCCCACTTCTTGTTTACGGATATTAATTGCTTGTCTTTAATTTCTTCATCACTACTACCACTGTCCTCATTTTCACTGAAATCTGCCATATCACAAATGTAAGTTTCCTATTTTCCACAAAAACGTAACAGATTACTATTATTGTACTAAATATATAGAGACCAACGTTGTTGTATGTCAACTCTTTTGCAAATTAGGCACCAAACTGAACATGAAATCTATAATTTGAATAAGTGGATAAGCCACGTCTGAACTTGTGTTGAGTAAGCATTTGTTACAGAGGTGTAGGAAAAACAGCATTTGCTTCAAAATTTTATTCATTGCTTGACAGCGTAAGTAAGATGTAGGACGGCATAAGAGGTTCTAAGAGGTGATTGGTTAATAAAACAGATAATTGCTTGTTTAAATAGGAGCCCCCTTTTCAAATTTCTAAATCCGCCCCTGGGCATAATGTCGATAGTATCATTAAAAATCGAAATTCGATTAATTCAAATGTAAGCTTCCATGAATGGGGGCGCGGCGCGGCGTCCTGATCTGATCTGATTTCACTTGCAAGTTGCAGGGCAGATACAAAGTGGTCAAATACTATACAATAAATAAAAATGTTGCAAATTACAGTTTGTCGTTGACATCAATAAATAAAGTTGGTACATAAAAAACTAATTTACTCGTTTAGTTTTCGGATTTTTATGGGTAATTTAAAAGATACTTATATAGAATTTTCTTAAAGCCCGTATTCCACGGAAAGAGTTATTGCCCCCAAAAACTTTTTTAAATTCTTGAACAAGAAATTGTGCTTGAAAATGTTATTTTACACGTGCCTGTTTTTAGCAAATTGTTAAAATCAGTACAATGTTACCAACGCTTTTTGTACATAATATGCATTTTTTAAATTTATATAGGTTTTTCTGCATACTTACATGTGGATTTGGTAATTTGGATTATACATACCTGAAAAAGAAAAAGAAATTATAACACAACCTATGCAAATGTCTAATATGTTTTTGTGCTAAGTTTAACGCGCCTGACTTGGGGATTAGTAGCATTATAATAAGTTGCTTAAAGAATTTTTTTAACAATATCATCGTCCTAAAGGCCAAAATTTCGAAACAAAAATACTAAACAGTTGTTGTATTATTCTCTATTTACACGACGACAATAATATGTATGTTAATGTATCATAAAATAAATGTATGGGTACCTATATATTACTTCAGGTGTTTGTAGTATACCATCATGTTGTGTCATGTATGCGTTTATAATGCCGTTTTATTCTAACAAAAGGTACAGCTGGTCATTATGTTTTTCCAAAGCTGCAAAAACATGGTGATATCTTATTGCCACCACAAATACTTAACAGCTTTTAATAAAGCAAACAGTACTGCGACATACATACATTTAATAGGCAAGGTGTGAATAGAATCGCAAAAAATTGGCCAAGTGGAAGTCAAGCTTGGATGATAAGGATTTTAAAAAGTAAAGTAGGCCAATAAGGCAATTGAGTACATCAGTAGCGGCTTCACCATAGGGTTCGCAGGTTGAAGCAACCCCTAGAAATACAACAAAAAAAAATACAGTGTCACCAGTAAAGTCCGCATCATATGGGATTTTTTTTTATTAATAGCTTTATTCAAAATTTTACTTTGGCATCAAGTTCTGCTTCGATCGAGATGAAAATTAAGCAAAAAAATAGTAGTCACGTGATTCGCATTATCTGTCAAAGTTTAATTTTTTCCAAAAAATAATTCAAAAGTGGGGTTATTTCTGAAAATATCGAAAAAAGTTATTGGAAAAGGTTTTTTTAAATGCAGTTTCTAGCCCTCGTGCAAAATTTCAGCTGCATAAGATAATTTTGATTTTTTACCTATATTTTGTAAATTGCACCACTTTTGCAAAACAAGACTCAACGCAACCTACATAAAACTTCTTAGTTTTGACAATGCTTTATTTTAGATACATTTTCTTTAAAGTAGCGCCATATTAAATGAGCGTTTTTCTACAAAATCAAAATTGAGCTATTAAAATTTGGTCGCATGTGATGCAAAGTTTATTTGTTTTTGACCCTGTATTAGGTAACTTCATAAAATAAGTATTTTTGAAAACGTAGTTTGTGTCTGAAAGTAATACACGTTAACGTTATTCTGACATACCTAGCTTATTAATAAATTATAATATAGGAGTTTTAAATTAAATCGTTGAAAATATATAAACTTTACTTTGTTAAACTAAAATTTATTTTCCACTAAAAAACACTTTACTGAAGATACTGTGTTTTTTTTTTGTCTTAATATTAAGGTGTATTACTTTCAGATACAAACTAGGTTTTCAAAAATACTTATTTTATGAAGTTACCTTATACAGGGTCAAAAACAAATAAACTTTGCATCAGATGCGACCAAATTTTAATAGCCCAATTTTGATTTTGTAGAAAAACATACATTTTATATGGCGCTACTTCAAAGAAAATGTATCTAAAATAAAGCATTGTCAAAACTAAGAAGTTTTATGTAGTTTGCGTTGAGTCTTATTTTGCAAAAGTGGTGCAATTCACAAAATATAGGTAAAAAATCAAAATTATCTTATGCAGCTGAAATTTTGCATATGGGCTAGAAACTGCATTTAAAAAAACTTTTTCCAATAACTTTTTTCGATATTTTCAGAAATAACCCCACTTTTGAATAATTTTTTGGAAAAAATTAACATTTGACAGATAATGCGAATCACGTGACTACTATTTTTTTGCTTAATTTTCATCTCTATCGAAGCAGAACTTGATGCCAAAGTCAAATTTCGAATAAAGTTATTAATAAAAAAAAATCCCATATGATGCGGACTTTACTGGTGACACTGTATAAAAAATACAAATTAAGTATTTTTTCTTAAATTTCTACCGATATCGCAAAAATATTGTAGTTAAGGTAGGTTTTTTTAATATTTCACCATATTGTGGTCATGTCACTTGTCATTTATGTCACCATGATCAAGTTTGGTCATTATTACCGTAAGAGGTTTGCTAAAGAGACAGGACAGCAGCTAAGTTGCAGTATTGTCCGAATACATGAGATGTTGAAAGAAGTTTCTCTTTGTACCGTGCGAGCAAAAAGTATTTGCATCAAAGAGGGCTTGGATTAAAAAACGTAGGACTTGGTTTAGATCACAGTAATATGGGGATGATATTATATCTAACCAAATCTAGCTTAAAATTTTGTCAAATTCATATTATGACATGATATGCCTATGGAGGGCTTTAGGTTAGAAGTCCGATCGCAATACATTGGTTTCGGGCAAAGTTTTGGATCGGTATAGTAGCTTTAAAAATGGCCGTCAGGGGCGCATGTGTTCCTTTAAATCTGTAAAATGCATGGGTTCTTATGGGATAATCAACTGTTTTATTGAATTTAGTTAACTAAAACCCTCCACAGGCTGAGATATGTATATATTATATCTAATAAAGCTTATTTTATTAATTATTGGATAAAAATACCGCTGACGTCTATCAAAACCTGTAAAAAGTCAAACACTTGACGATCACTGCGCCGCGACCGGGAAACAGCGAACTAAATACTAAACAGGGACGTAAATTTAAAGAACAGCCATTTTCGATCGGACTCCTTCCTAAAACCCTCCATAGATATGCCAAACTAATGAGTAATAAAATAAGTAGACAAATACAAATTTATTTTTGTTGTTTACAAAACTAACAAAGTAAGAATATACAGAAAGAAAAAGAAAAATAATTACATAAATTGCTGAAATTGGCCACCGCCATGCTCCAAGCATAAATTCACACGTCTCTTCATATTTTCTAATAAATCATTTTTTTCCAACAAATTTTGGGTAAACCATTGAGAGTAATTCCTGCGTCTTTCAAAATCTGCGGCTTGTATTTCTTGGAATACTTGCACTTTATAAGGAAATAAATTTAGCTGCTTCTTAAGAATAGTCCTGCATGTTTCATAGGATCTTCCCACTTCTTGGAACAGGCGTCTTATACAATTTCTTGGCGTATTTTGCATTATTTCACGAACGTTTGCAACAAGTTCTTCTGTTCTTACAGATTGTCTTCCTGCTCCTTTTTTTGTGTTGTATAGAACCTGTTTCCCTAAACACAGCTACGGTTCTTTTCAGGCAATGATAAAAATCCCCAGCAATAAAAGCAACGTTAGGAAAATGTTCGTGAAAATCGTCCATGCACAAACCCGGATTGTATTACCACTCACAATTTACTCTAACCTCGTTTCGAAAATACACTTCAACCATGCATGTTTTGTGCTGTTCCGTAAAGCCCATTGTGTGAACTGTTCAAGAAATTGGAAAAATTAGCGATGAATCAAATTACTTGTAACGGCTGTTAAAGATCACGGAATAACTGATCGATTGTTAATTCAGGTAGTTACTGACACCCAACAGGTATTAAGCTCTACGGCTAAGCATTAGGTCCTTAGATGCAAGACCCTCTTTGATGCAAATAATTTCTGCTCGTAGGGTATTGTTACAGATAGACATATTGGTCATTTTCTTTTCTTTTTAGTTAGCAAAGATGACAAATAAGTTTTCTTTTAAATATATTATTTTAGTCTTTTAAGTAATTATTAATAAGTGAACTGTACATTTCTTATTAAAATTTAAATAATATCACATTTTCCGCGATTGTAAAGATGTTCGCCTGCTACTGGAAGCATGCGCAGCATAACAGAAGTACGACTGTCGCACCCAGCAGGAGTACTGGACAACCGACTTCGGTAAAAATCGGTCACCGCATCATAAAACGTTAAAATATACTCCCAAAAATAATAATTAATATCGTGATAAAATAAGAGTGAAAAACAAAGAAGAGGACGATTGTTCCCGGGGCGCCCCTATCTGCACTTGAACATCAGTCATCCTTTCCATAGAAGGAACATCAGCCAGGGAAAAGAAAGGTAGGCGAACATGTGCGTGTTACAAGTTAAAATTAATTCAGTTTGAACCAACCCGAATTATTAAATTATTATAAATAATACAGTCCACTTATATATCTCTGTTATAACAGGTATAAACACATTTTTACTAATAGAAGACAATCCTTTTTAGTTGAAAATTTTGAAAATTTTGAATTATAAATGCCTTTTATACAATTTGAGGTTAAAAAAATTGTTTACTTTTCTTTTCTTTGTCTTTTTTTGCATTTTTTAAAAGTAAATATATTTTTTAGAACCCTTCTTTTTCTTTACTTCATTTTACTATAATAAATTAAGAAATATTGCATACCAGTATGCATATTTGGTAAAAAAAAATGCAAATAACGGCATATTTTAAAGGCAAATAAGGCATATATGCGCATATTTTGGCTGAATTTAAGTGCATATAATCCGCCTTTTAGTAATAAGTAAACATTTCAAATGAGGGACTTTTAACTAAAAATACGATTGATGTTTTCTTCTGTGAACCTTACCTAATTGAAACCACTTGCTCCGACAAAGCATGAACCTCATTAATCTTTGACTTGTAATCTCTCTTCCTGATTCTACATTGTCGATGAAACATGAAATTTTAAGATAAAGTGCACGCTGCAAAGAATAACTTATTTATGTTGCATTACTTTAAAAATGCCATATGGCAGCATAAGTTATCGACGACTGGCGCCAGAAAATAAACCGCATTTGAATATTGTGTTGTAATCTTTTCTTCTCTTTTCTTCTTTGATCTGAATACCGTTTATAATAGAGAGCTACTTAAAGCCAACCTACTATGACCTGTTACACCACAATGTTGTCTGGAACATAAAGGAATATAATTCTTTGTTCACACCAAATTAAAATAAAATTTCAGTTTTAAAGTTCGGGGTTGTAGGAAGAACAGGGCATGGGTTTTGCGAAATAAATCGGGGACTTTTAATTTCACAAAACTTTTTGCAGGTGAAAGTGTTGTGATTATAAGAAATTAAATGATTAACATAAAGGAATGTGTGATTTAATTTATTTTATTATAGTTATTGATTTAAATTTTCATCAATTTGTAAAACAGTTGTCAGTATCTTGAATGATGAAAGAGTTTTGGACTTCGATTGTCTTAATTTGTCTTAAATCACAGCGTTTCAACTGGTAAGTATTTCCAGTCGTCTTCAGGTGAATACTAAATAAGTAAAGTACAGGACTATTTATACTAGCTAGGTGCACAGATCCCCTGCGAATGCGGCCAATCTTATATAGGTGGTCCATGGAAGCGATGGAAGCACTGCTTCCCCTACCGCTCTCGTAAGATAAAACAAATATTATATTAAAATAATTTAATCTATATACAATCGAAATATCCAAGTATATATTTCTAATTTCCAAACCAAATCCGGCCCTGCATGCATCTCTGACCATCGCAGCATACCGCTTAATACATCGGCTCAATCGGCTGACAGCAATCGTTATATTTCGGGAAATCCATCGCTAAAATAATACGAGCAGCGGCCAAAGTTTGCACCCGCGACAAAGAACCTTGTCAAAGATTTCATTTTTCCATGCGTTTTTAGTCGGGAATTTTCGGGCGCGAGCGTATTTGCCTCGAGTTTTTTTGCAGGTAAGGCACTCCGCTCGGAAGAGCATCTTGCACGTGGCCCGACGTTTATGTGTGGGGGTAAATGATTGTGACTGTGACAGTCTTATTAAAATTGTGTGGTGTCTCGCCCTCGCGCAGATTCTCGCACGTGGCTCGCGTCCGACGTTATGTGTATGATAAATAATTGTGACAGTCTTATGAAAATTGTGTTGTTTATAGAACTCTCTTATCTGTTTTGTGGTTTATAGTTTATTATTGACTTTGTTTCTTGGATTGATGAAAAAGGTATGTACCTACGTGGTTTCTTTTTTATATTTTTATTTCACGTCAAACTAAAAAACAATTCTTGCAGTGCCTATCTCCCTTTTTTACTTGAAACACCTAAAGACCACGTCGTTGATATCCAAAATATAATCTCTAAAATTATACCATCTATCAGGCGAAGTAATAATATAAATATATTGTAAATTCAAAATTTATAAAAAGGTTTCCAGTCTCTTTCTTCAGGAACAATGTAAATTAACCACATCACATAATATTTACACACCCAGTATTTGTTTAAAATTCAATAAAACTGTGAATTCAAGGTAAAAATGTATATTTTTGGGTATTAGTTTCGACGATAGTTTCTATTATGAAACTTTGTTAACTTGTTTTTAACGACTCTTTAGGCAGCGTTGGGTCAGTAAAAAATTGGGTTTTAACAGGCAAATTACGTAAAAATTAATAAAAACATAGGTGTAGCCATTTAGAAAATAGAAGGAATATTAAAAATGCTCGGGAAAATCATAGGTAGGTACAGAACCTCACATTTTTTTACAGTAAATAAATCACAGTATTCTACCTGTAAACGTTGAAACAAGGATTAAAGAACACAAAGATAATACATTCAAAGAAGAGACCGAAAAGTCAGGTGCAGCTGACCATGCCTGGAAACATGGTCACCATATCATGTGGTCAGAAGCTGAAATCCTATACATAAGGAACCACACTGGAGGAGAAAGAAAGTTCAAGGAAGCTGCTGCTATTCACCAGAACCCAGGCTGCTTTAGTAAACCATCATTAGACATAAGAAATATCTGGAAACCTTTGTTAGATATTCAGACCTAGTGCTTGGTCTGAGGTTAGATAGATGTAATATTAGGATAAGAGCGCGTGCCAACTGAACGCATGACTGCACCCACCTCAGTTATGCTCCAGTGCACCTAGCTAGTATAAAATAAATAGTCCTGTAGTTACTTTACTTATTTAGTATTCACCTGAAGACGACTGGAGATACTTACCAGTTGAAACGTTGTGATTTAGAACAAATAAAGACAATGGAAGTCCAAAACTCTTTCATCATTCAAGAAACATCATTGTCTCCAACCTTCAAACAGTCAGTTGTCAGTATGATTTATACTGTTATTTACACAAAATAATCATATTGTATTATTTTAAATCGATACTGATCAATTGTATAAAATACGCCAACCTTTTAAATCATGCTTGATTTGAGGAATTTGACGCATGCGTAACACGCTATATTTTAATTAGTCGGGAATACCACCCCATAATTTTCCTGTGGCATGTCAGCAGGTGGCGGTTTTAAACGTTACTTATCGCACGGTGCCTGTTCATTTTATACCGTGCGAGCAAAATTATTTGCATCAAAGAGGGCCTTGCATCTAAGGACGTAATGCTTAGCCGTAGAGCTTAATACCTGTTGGGTGTCAGTAACTACCTGAATTAACAATCAATCAGTTATTCCGTCATCTTTGACAGTCGTTACAAGTAATTTGATTCATCGCTAATTTTTTCAATTTCTTGAACAATTTACACAATGGGCTTTACGGAACAGCACAAAACATTCATGGTTGAAGCGTATTTTCGAAGCGGGGTTAGAGTAAATGGTGAGTGTCAATACAATCCGGGTTTGTGCATGGACGATTTTCACGAATATTTTCCTAACGTTGCTTTTATTGTCGGGGATTTGTATCATTGCCTGAAAAGAACCGTGGCTGTGTTTAGGGAAACAGGTTCTATTCAACACAAAAAAGGAGCAGGAAGACCATCTGTGTAAGAATAGAAGAACTTGTTGCAAACGTTCGTGAAATAATGCAAAATACGCCAACAAATTGTATAAGACGCTTGTCCCAAGAAGTGGGAAGATCTTATGGAACATGCAGGACTATTCTTAAGAAGCAGCTAAATTTATTTCCTTATAAAGTGCAAGTATTCCAAGAAATACAAGCCGCAGATTTTGAAAGACGCAGAAATTACTCTCAATGGTTTACCCAAAATTTATTGGAAAGAAATGATTTATTAGACCTGACATTTTTTTCGGATGAAGCCTGGTTCCACCTCTCCGGTTATGTGAATTCTCAGAATACACGCATGTGGAGTAGTGAAAATCCCCAGTTTTTTGTAGAGTCATTGCATCTCAAAAAATTCCAGCATTTTATGTAATTATTTTTTTTTTCTTTCTGTATATTCTTCCTTTGTTAATTTTGTAAACAACAAAAATAAATTTGTAGTTGTCTACTTATTTTATTACTCATTAGTTTGGCATATTGTCATAATATGAATTTGACAAAATTTTAACCTGGATTTGGTTAGATATATTATCGTCCCCATATCATTGTGATCGAAACCAAGCCCTACGTTTTTTAATCCAAGCCCTCTTTGATGCAAATAATTTGCACAGCATTTGCGTGCATAAGCAAGTGGTTGGTTATAAAAACATTAAAAGCTAGTTTTACACTTTTACAGTACTGCTACTGCAGAAAACCTTCTTTATCTTTATCTTAAATGTTTATGCATGTGTACTTTACCCATTTTTTCTAATAAAATAGTTGTGACAAAAAAAAATGTATAAGGTCAAGTTTCTTTTTTTCAGGACCCATCAGCAACATACTCTCTTACAACAAAAGAAAAACTTTTTTGTTGCTTATAATGTTGTTCTCTTTCTAGCGTTTATCAAACCTGATACTCTAATCAGACATTTTTGAGAGAAGCTATTTAGTGTGCTATGGACTAGTCTCTTCGAATTCGACATACAAAAGTGTAGGTTAACAAATCCTTTGGGATATCTTAAAATATCTCTAAATATTGTCCATAAGCTTCGTAAATTTAATCAAAAATGATTGAATTATTATGCACATCAAAGCCAACTTTATCATTATTGATTAAAATATAATCAGTAATGATTCCTACATTAATCAGTTTTGAATTATATCACTGACTTACGTAATTTTGGTTTACAACATTTGGTAGGTAGAAAGTTTTTTTTCAATTTTTCTAAAGTGGCACTAAACGCATTGTGATGCTATAATAATAAGTTAAAATTGAGAGCCATAATTTTTTTAATATCGATTTTAGCAAAAATTTTATTTTAATATTTAACATAGCTGATTTTTTCATATTATGTAAGATTTATTTTACTACAATTGCTAGAAAATTAAAATTTTATTGGTTTATCATATAGGTAGGTACGTACATAAGGAGATTTAGTTTGCATCGTAGCTTCGATTAGCTTTCGGTAGCAATAACATTATATTGATTTCTACTTATTGTAGTACAATTTTAAGACTTAACATAGTATATTCTTTACGTTTACATACATTTTGAGTTACTACTAGTGAAATTTAGTATCTTCTTGTACTCCTTTGATAATGATCCGCAAGCGCCGAAACACGACCCCTTACTGCTGCGTTGCCATACTGCACTTTTTATAAGCTTTTAGACAAATATTTAAATTTCCCACATCATGTATACTTTTAACAGCGTAAGTTTGGCAGACAAAGTGCAGACGCGCAATTTGATTGTTGATTTACTTCAGGATGGAACACGATTTTGTAAATAGGTTCATTTGTTATTGTTTCATCTGAAGGTACAAGATCATTGGTTATTAATGTCAGCGATTCGATACTAACTTCGTTATGACCTACCCTGTATATTGGGAAATGTCATAGTTGAATTTGTGTGGTGCTCTTACGGGTCCTGAAGGTCTTTGTTTTTTATATTCGAATCGCAACTGTCAGGAATGTCAGGTCGCTTATACAGCGTGTATTCGGAAGTTCTTACCAAATGGAAAACTTTTTTATTATTAATTTTACGAAAAAAAATTATTCTTTATAAAAAGCTCTGCATGGTCTAAAAGCTAAAATGCAACTATCAAATATCGAAATTTTCCAGTCATATACGAGGTTTGTCAAAAAATGTGAATTTTTCCCAAGAATGTGAATTTTTCCCAAGAGTAAAGTACCTTTATTTTTGACATTATCAAAAATTGTTATTAAAAAAAGTTGATCAGAACTAAAAACCGCGTCTAAATATGCAATAACACGCATTAAATTAATTAAATAATTAAAAAATTAAATAATTAATAATAAATCAATAAAATAATTTTTCAACATAAATGCGTATAATTGCACATTTAGCCGTAGTTTTTAGTTCTGATCAACTTTTTTTATTAACAATTTTTGATAATTAAAAGAAAAAAGAAAATATAGTGGCATATCGGACAAGTGTGTAAATATTTTTTATATTGGAATACACAGGGATCCAAGTTCAATGGATACCCTGGGGCGGGTAGACCACGACGGCCGTTTCGTCCTTATTAGGACTCGACGGGCAGCCATAACCCAAGCAATTCCAGGAATGACGGAAAAATGCACTAAAAGCCTCCTTGCAAAACCAAGGCGGTCATCAGTGCACCGTAGCGCCATCCCACGGAATTCACTCCAATATAAAAGATAGTTACACTGGTATAATCGAAAGGTAGACAACTAAATAAACCACGAAGTGCAACCACAATCCAGTATAGGGAACGCTATTTGCTAAATTTTTGATAATGTCAAAAATAAAGGTACTTTACTCTTGGGAAAAATTCACATTCTTGGGAAAAATTCACATTTTTTGACAAACCTCGTATATGACTGGAAAATTTCGATATTTGATAGTTGCATTTTAGGTTTTAGACCATGCAGAGCTTTTTATAAAAAATACTTTTTTTCGTAAAATTGATAATAAAAAAGTTTCCCATTTGGTAAGAACTTCCGAAGTCCAATTTTATTATTGACATATGCTGTCAAATATTTGTTTTATTTTTTTTTCTCTATACCACGCCGTGCTTGGTTTTCTACATTACCTGTAGAAAGACATGTTTTCTATGTTATGCACAATATTATTTAAAAATTCGCTCTCATAAATACCCTGGAGCTTTTAGCAGGGAGAAACGTCGGGCTAATTTGTCTGCCTCCCAGAAAATTGTATCCTCACGCTACTAATAGGATATATACAGGTAGAATAATGAATTTTTGCACCCTATGTGCCCCAAGGGATCAGTTTAATGGAAAATATACAATGTTTGGAAGTTACTTCGATTATAAGTATAGCTTTTTTAATTAGAATGTAGCATCCTAACTAAATAAGGCAATTTCCATTCTGTATAAGAAAAATTAATTTTGTGCGCTGATGCACTTGATGTAATTTCTTGTGCTTGGGTTGGTCTTCTTCTACATGGTGTTGTGGAAGTGACTTATTATATTTTAAACCAGCAAATCCTTATTAATCAGTGGCGGCTCGTGGGGTAGAGCCACAGTGCCATGGCACTACCTGCCCTCCTGTCTAGCGTCCTGCCCTTTACAAATTACCAAAACCTATTAAAATTAATATTCTCGTTTTTAAAGCAATTAGCAAAATAATTTAAATATGGAACACAGTCGGGTGCAAATTTCCATCTAAAAGAAAGCGATTATGCGTAAACGGTAACGTAGCTTCCGCGCCAAGCGCGACGAGGCACACGGGAGGTGACGAAACGCCATCACCTCAATAAAAAAACGTTGAAAAATGACCTTGAATGCAAGCAGTCAAAAATCTCGACGGGTAGCCAGGCTCTCTTCGTTTGACCGTTTGATGTTAGACGTTTCACAAACAGCTGATGTTCGCGTCGCGTCCCGATTTGTTTTCGTTTGGCCGGCGGCTGATTTAATGTAGGGTTAACGAACTTTTTATTTTAGAAATACATAAGTAATGAATACTATTAGATTTTTAAAGGAAACTTTATGGAAAAAATACTTGGGTGTGCGGTTGTGATGAATCTAATAGACTATTTTGTTTTATGTGTGTTTTATTTGGTGGGAAGCAAACTTGGTCCCAAAAAGGTACAGATGATTTGGTCCATTTCTGGGACAAAATGAAGACACATGAAAAATCGAAGGTGCATTTAAACAATATATTATTATTTAATTTCAGTATGCTTGGTAAAATTAACATTAAAACTAAATTAAATTCTGCATATCACAATGAAATAATGAAGAAAAACGAACAAATTGATAAAAACAGATACATATTAAACCAAATTATAAACTGCGTTCGGTTTTGTGGTGCATTTGAGTTGGCTTTGAGAGGTCATGACGAAAAAGAGACGTCGAAAAATAGGGGCATATTTCGTGAATTAATAAATTTCAGCTCAGAATTAGACAAAACTCTTAAAGATCATATTGAAAAATCGAAAGTATTTAAAGGAACATCAAAACCCCTACAAAATGAACTTCTGGACTGTATGTTAGATGTGTATCATGATGAAGTCATAAAAGAAATAAAGGACTCTCCGTTTATCGCAGATGAAACCACTGACATTGCTTGTGTGTTTCAACTTGTTATCGTGTTTAGGTATATTTAAGATATGATTGTAAATTCATAAATTAAATTAGGTGCCTTTTTGCTTATTTTTCCTACTTTAAAAGCAAGAACTATTAACAAAAAAGGGCGTGGCACCCAAAATTTTTCTGCCTGCGGCGCTAAGGGTTTGCCTGGCCCTACTTCACTAAAATGGCACGAGCCGCCACTGTCATTAATAATATCAAAACAAATTTCGAAAAGTATTTTTTTATATTGCTTTGCTATAAAACGCATAGACATTTACTTTTAGATCAGTAAACAATAATCACGCATGTAAACAAAGCCATACAGAAATAGGCATGCGAACTGCAAAATTCTCATTTAACGAATGGGAAAATAGACAGGTCCGGGCTTTAAAATGCTTAATAATGGGGTGCACATATTTTAAGCCCGTATGTTACTGTGCTTTTTTTTTTAGAGAAAACAGTCTTATCCATAAATTCTTGTTTTTAATCCGTTTCATACAAACAGATCTCTCCATTGTGAAATTCCGATGGTTCTAAAGCGCTCCAGATCCAAAAAAAAAAATTTGGTACAGTTCATGCTATCCCTTAAAGAAAACTGATTTAAACACCACTGTTTTATACATGTCCCCTTATCCATAAATAGATCCCTCTATAAAGTCATGATTCTCCTTGCGGGACTTATAACGCCATTTGGTGTCATCAGTCGCACTGTCAAACGTCAAATAAGCTTATGGGGATTACAGTCACGTGATGAATCGCTAGTTTAAAAGGGTTAAAGCTAATCCAGGTTGTATTTTATTGAACGTACTAAATCAAACGGAAATGTTATTTTATTATTTATGAGACGTGAGAGTGAGGACGGGAAATAGAAAATGAATTTTAATGAGGAGAGAGGAAATGCATTATGAGGATTAAAAATATCATACAAAGTTAACTAATATTATTAACTGCGTTGATGTAAAATGCAATCATTTTCTTCCTTCGCACTCACTGAAATTCTTCGTATTGGGACATATACAGTGTGACCAGTAAAGTCCGCATCATATGGGATTTTTTTTATTAATAGCTTTATTCGAAATTGGACTTCGGCATCAAGTTCTGCTTCGATCGAGATGAAGATTAAGCAAAAAAATAGTAGTCACGTGATTCGCATTATCTGTAAAATTTAAATTTTTTCCAAAAAATAATTTAAAAGTGGGGTTATTAGTGAAAGTATCGAAAAAAGTAATTAGAAAAAGTTTTTTTAAATGCAGTTTCTTGCCCACAGCAAAATTTAAGCTGCATAAGATAATTTTGATTTTTTACCCATATTTTGTAAATTGCACCACTTTTCCAAAACAAGACTCAACGCAACCTACATAAAACTTCTTAGTTTTGACAATGCTTTATTTCAGATACATTTTCTTTAAAGTAGCGCCATAGTAAATGTGTGTTTTTCTACAAAATCAAAATTGGGCTATTAAAATTTGGTCGCATGTGATGCAAAGTTAATTTGTTTTTGACCCTGTATATGGTAACTTCATAAGACAAGTATTTTTGAAAACGTAGTTTGTGTCTGAAAGTAATACACCTTAATATTAAGACAAAAAAGAACACAGTGTCATCAGTAAAGTGTTCATTTAGTGGAAAATAAATTTTAGTGGTGGGTGAAAAATAAAAATTATCTTATGCAGCTTTTCGATATTCGATACCTTTTGAATTATTAAAAAAACTAAAAAATCGAAGATTTATTTTAAATCTCGGATTTAAATTACAAACGTTATTCTAAATAAGTTTTTTAATTGACATTTTGGTCAAAAATGAAAAATAAAGGTAGTTTACTCTTGGAGAAAAATCATGTTTTTGCGAACCCTGTATAAAAAATCAAATTTTCTCCTCGTGATTTGCATTTTTTTTACAAGCAAAACTTTTTATCAAAAATTACTTTTTCCCGAAGAATTAAATTTTTCATCCATTTGTGCTATTGTGAACCCTATCCGCGGACAGTCTGTATAAGGTTTATCTTATTATTATTATTATTATTATTATTTTTAATTATAATGCTGATTTTCTTCTATATAAAATTATTTATATCATTGGTTGCCACCTCCGCATTTCTAAGGCACGAGTTCTTACTGCTTTAAGGTAACGTATACACTGGAGAGAAACCTCTACTAGCCGTAGCTACAACTCTGTTGTAGTTACAAGGTTAATTTTTTTTTCAATGACATTTTAACCTTAATATGGGTCGTTTTTTAAATATTATTTTTTTGCTGCTAAAAGACAACTCTATTGCCCTCAAAAAATATATGATGCAGTGGTAAAAAAATCTTTTATTTATAAAAAACTAGCGTGTATCCGGCATGCGTTGCAACCCGCTGGTATAAATACAAACCCGAACAAACCCGATATATTAGTACCCGGCATGCCACTTTCTGAAATTGCACCCGTGCGAAGCCGGGGCGGGTCGCTAGTTATACATAAAAACCTTCCCCTTGAATCACTCTATCTATTTAAAAAAAACCGCTTCAAAATCCGTTGCGTAGTTTTAAAGATTTAAGCATATATAGGTAGGGACGGACAGACAGCGACAGCGACTTTGTTTTATACTATGTTAAGATATGAATTTGTGATTAATTGAGGTCATGTAGTTAAAAAAGTATTGCAGTAATTCGAAAAATTGTCTGTCAGCTGTAAAAAAAATATTTTTATCATTGGTAGCTACTACTAAATTACCTTTTCCTGGGCACCTTTTTTTAGGATTGGCCCTCAGTGACGTATTTGCCATTTTATTAAATTTTTTATTAGATTTATTTACATTTCTTTAGCCAAATTAAATATCTGTAGTGTCAGTGACGTTTTGAGCCAGTTACCTAGGTATAGGTACCTAGTTTTAAAGAATAAAAGGAAAAATTAATATGGCCAGTTGATGGCCCTATTTTATATATTATATATCTAATACCAGTTTTGTACGACAAAATAAATATTATTCAATTTTCCAGCCAAACGAGTAGTCACGTGACAAATGTCACAATGAGTTTTTAGGTTACCAATCATGCAGAGACAATCGGCATAAAAATTTTTTTTATAATTCCAATAATAAAAAAGTTTCCCATATGGGTCCAACAGTTGCCGGTCACTGTATAATACTTTTTAAGCTATGGGTATTTTGCCCCAGACAATCACCAGTGATGTTTATTGTGAGAAAATTAAGTAACTATCATAATATAAAATGAAATGGCGTAGAAATTCTTACCTAAAGAAACATATCAGGTGGGATAAAGCTTAATAAAGCACAAAAATTAACGACCATGTTTTTTTTTTATATGAAAACATTTATTTTTACAACCACGCTAAATCAAATAAGATTCGTTTTTATTTATTACAAAGTATGTTAATAACAACAGAGGATCAAGTTTATATGGTTTAGGGAAAAAACACAAATAAACCTTGAATATAAAGACACATCTAGACAACACTTACATCACGGATTAGGTTTGCAGTCATGCACCTCGCACTTGCACTAAAAGTATACCATACACCATCAGACATCAATCACCCACTAACAACGGCAATCAAATGATATGTTTTGAATTACCCCGTTTGACCTAAACCACGCGGAGCAACGACAGATCATTGTTTTACGTTAGTTTGTCCCTCTCTGTTCCGTTGTAGTAAGGGATAGACTATATTATAGCGCTCGCTGAAAGTTACCTAAACGATTTCTATATATTTTAAAAAAGGGACTAATTATTTCCCAAAATGTATTTAGTTATAAAAAGAGGACTTATTTTTTCTGATAATTAGATACCCTTGTAGGAATTAGAAAAATCATGTATTAAAAGTATTTTATTCGATACATATTTTAATGGTTAAACGGTATTTTGTTACCGGAAAAAAATATCAATTGGCGCAAAAATATGTTGTCAAAAAAACGTGTGTGTCTAAACGAAATATTCAAGGGATTAAAGGACTTTTTTGTGATAACCCATATACAGTATGTCTCCGTAAGTTTGCACCATATGGAAAACTTTTTTATTATTCATTTTACGAAAACAAGTTATTCTTCATAAAAAGCTCTGCATGGTCTAAAACCTAAAATGCAACCATCAAATATCGAAATTTTCCAGTCATATACGAGGTTTGTCAAGAAATGTGAATTTTTCCCAAGAGTAAACTACTTACCTTTATTTTTGACATTATCAAAAATTGTTATGAAAAAAAGTTGATCAGAACTAAAAACCACGTCTAAATGTGCAATTATACGCATTTATGTTGAAAAATTATTAATAATTTTATAAAATAATTAATTAGGTAAATAAATTAATTAACAAATAATTAATTTTAATTATATAAAAAAGTTTTCCATATGGTGCAAACTTACGGAGACATACTGTATATTCAAAAAGAAAACTTTTATTGAATGATTTTCCTCAGTGTATTCATCACAACACATCACAGTCAATTTATTTCTTCCCACTTTCTTGGGTACATCAGCTTTAAAAATTAATTTAATAAACGTAAAAAGAAATAAAAATAAACCGATAAACCATTTAATAGACAGTCGAGACTGCAAGGGCTTTGCCAATAAAGTCCCGATGAAAAACACATTATTAATAAAGGGGCTCTGATTAAAATTAGATTTGGGGTCGCAACTCCCATAAATAACTCAGAGTTTTTGGGACGAAAATAGCGCCCATGTGCCTTGATGGCAGCGTGTTGCCATTTTTACTTTCCTAGAAGAAGAGAAAGTAAATATTATAATAGATTATTTACTTCTTTATCACGTACATATATTTACATAGCGCGGCAGCGGGCTGTTCATACTACGTGACGTCAAACGGCGAACTTTAATTATTTATAAAAAATTAAGGAGTAATATTTAAGACGTAATATTTTGTATGTTATTTTTTGGTGTGGCTGACCATATTAATGCAATAAAAAGATATAGGCAAGTTTCCTATTGTTATGATAATGTAAAATGTTACCAGCCGTTTTATTTTTTAATTAGTTTTATCATGTTTTACAATATTCAAAAAAAAAATACAATGATAAGTCTTACCATATGAAAAATGGTATGACAGACGAAATTTTCGTTATTACTGTAGTATCTTGTATCGGTATATATACCAAACAAGAGTTTATCAAGACATACCTATACTTACTAAAAACCGAATAAAAATTAAATTGTCGAGAGAAATTTATAAACAATCGCTTATAAGACAAAAACGTGACTAGTTAGATATATATATATAAATTAAAAGCTAATTTAGGTAGCTTTTCAAACTACTGATAATATACAGGGTGTTAAAAAAAATATACCTACTTATCTTCATCTTTTGAGCTACCCAAATTAACTGCATTTTTCTTCCACCCTGTATATTATATCATATCGGATATAGTGTTAAAGCCCCCTGATATTGTTTAACTGTTCGCCAAGTTTCAGGGTCTTAATACTTGGTTTACTAAATATATGGGTATTTTGATTCATAAAAGCTGCTTCTTTGAATTTTCTTTCTCGCCAGTGCTGTTCCGTGTCCAAAACCTTGGCTTCTTACCACTGTATATTATGTTGGTTGGTCCATACATGTTTCGCTATACCTGATTTCGAAGTGTCACCTCTTTGAGTATGTTTCAGATGTTCTTTAACTCGTACGGGAGGAGGTCTTTTTGTTTCTCCAATGTACGATTCGCCACACTCGCAAGGGATTTGATAGATACCATTTTTTGTGTTTTCATTACTGGGGGGTTTTACTTTTGCAAGAAAACTTCTAAGCGTATTTCCGGATTTGAAGGCTGTTTTGATATTATAGTTTTTGTTTATCCTTCTAATCTTTTCAGAAATCCCCTTAACATAAGATATTGTAAGAAATGCTTGCTCCTCTTTCGTTTCTGTATTAGTTTTTACTTCGCGATTTTTAAGTTTTGAGATGGAATTAATTGGTTACAAAGGTTTCAGGGTTACCATTCTGTTTTAAATCTGTTTTATATTTGAAATTTCAATATTAAAGTTTTCTGGATTGTTGCAAACGTTAGATGCTCTGTGATAAAGGGTTTGAATTATGCCCTGTTTTATGGACTTTGAATGATTCGATCCGTGATTAAGGTATTGCCCCGCGTGAGTTGGGTTCCTTCCTGTACACTGAAGTTTTTATGTTTTCAGCACTTTATTTGACGAGAACATCGAGAAAAGGTAGAGTGGAGTGTTTTTCTGTTTCCATGGTAAATTTAATGGATTGTCTATTCTATTAATATGTTCCAAAAACCGTATCAGCTCTTCGTTGCTGTCTGTCCAGATAATAAAGGTATCATCAACATATCTAAGCCAAAGTTTAGGTTTAATCTTGGCAGTGTTAATAGCCTGTGACTCAAACCATTTCATGTACAGGTTAGCCACCACCACCAATTTTTTTGATTATCCATCTTGCTTTGTACTGCTAATGCCGGCCGGCCAAATTTTTGGATAAAACGACAAAGTTAAGAAATATTGATCATAAAAACGAAATGGTGAATGCGTCACTAACTCTTAGCCGACTTTTTCAGCAAATTAATGGCTATTTTAAGGGGCTACGTTTAAATTTTATTATTAAAACTGATGGAATGTAATAATCTGATAATATCATTTCAGTATTACGAGAGGGTAACACCGCCATAATATAAATTTTATAGTGCGCTATATAAAGCGGGGATGCGTCTGATTAAGCATACTAAAGCTATTTGAATTTAATTATAATTTGTGTGGCAGAAGTAATTAAACCGTTGTTTTATAACCTACATGCTTTTAGGGATAAATAGTCATTTTTTTGACAATTTAGTATCAGTCTTGGGGAATAGAGATTTTTTATCTGTACGTGTACCGGGTGGTCAAAGAAGCGAGGACGTCGGCTTTATCTCGGAAACCATTAATCGTACAACTTTCGGAAAGATTTTTTTATGAGTAAAGTGGTCAAGAGAAATTGCTGGAAATTACTTTTAAGTTCCTCATTTCGCCGCAAGGGGGCACAATTAAAAATTGTTTTTTTAAATTCTAAATTTCTCCGAAAATTCCCATATTAAGGTATACCTGTGATTACATCATTGGAAAGCTTAGACAGTTCTGCATCATTTTGGTTTAAGGCTCATTGGCGTACCGACCTTGATAAGAGTGGGAGAAGCTATTGAAAGTGTAAACATTAAAATCGCTGTAACTTCTAAACGACTTATCCTATTTTATTAAATATAAGCTTGTTTGGAAATAAGTATCTTCAATTGCCGTATCCAACAGTACACGATAGTGTTTAATAAAATTGCTAGAGGGCGCAATTTGTAATAATAACAGTTTTTTCGATTTTACCCCGAAAATTCAAACCATACGGTATAACTATGACATCATAATCGAAAAGTAGATGAAATTTGCAAGAAAAGATGTGAAGACCGCAGTTCGATATCTTTGTTCGTTTCAGAGTTATTGCCAAAACAATAATTTTTAATACAAATTGCGCCCTCTAGCAATTTTATTAGAAACTATCTTGTACCATTGGATACGACAATTGAAGGTACTTACCTTTTTCTTCCAAACAAGCTTAAATTTAGTAAAATCGGTTAAGTCGTTTAGAGGTTACAGCGATTTTAATGTTTACACTTTCACTTGATAAGAGTGGGAGAAGCTATTGAAAGTGTAAACATTAAAATCGCTGTAACTTCTAAACGACTTATCCGATTTTACTAAATTTAAGCTTCTTTGGAAGTACCTTCAATTGTCGTATCTAATGGTACACGATAGTTTCTAATAAAATTGCTAGAGGGCGCAATTTGTATTAAAAATTATTGTTTTGGCAATAACTCTAAAACGAACAAAGATATCGAACTGCGGTCTTCAATCTCTTCTTGCAAATTTCATCTACTTTTCGATTATGATGTCATAGTTATACCGTATAATTTGAATTTTCGGGATAAAATGGAAAAAACTGTTATTAATACAAATTGCGCCCTCTAGCAATTTTATTAAACACTATCATGTATGTACTGTTGGATACGGCAAATGAAGATGCTTATTTTCCCCTTCCAAACAAGCTTAAATTTAGTAAAATCTGATAAGTCGTTTAGAAGTTACAGCGATTTTAATGTTTACACTTTTAATAGCTTCTCCCATTCTTATCAAGGTCGGTACGCCAATGAGCCTTAAACCAAAATGATGCAGAATTGTCTAAGCTTTCCAATGATGTAATAAGAGTTATACCTTAATATGGGAATTTTTGGAGAAATTTAGAATATAAAAAAAAACAATTTTTAATTGTGCCCCCTTGCGGCGAAATGAGGAACTTAAAAATAATTTCCAGCAATTTCTCTTGACCACTTTACTCATAAAAAAATCTTTCCGAAAGTTGTACGATTAATGGTTTCCGAGATAAAGCCGACGTCCTCGCTTATTTGACCACCCGGTACTTAAAAAAATAATTTATTAAATCTAAATAAAAATGGAGTTAGCCGAAACAAATATTTATTTAATTTGAATGCTTAAAGTGGAGTTGAACGTATGGAAAAGAAAGAGAAACCGAAAGTATTTCTCCACAAAATCTTAATAGAATAACATTCTTCAAGGGTATCTACCTACATGTTCCGAACGTAAAAACGTTCATCATCAGGAGACAGAAAATATATTTGGTGTTGATGGTTGTAGCAGAAGAGATAGTGGTGTAGAACCTTAATGGAGCTTGTATGGAATTAAAACTTGAAGTGTAGAGGAGACATAATATAAAGGAAATTGATTAAAATTAAAACATAGTATGTAAGAAGTCAGTAAAGGGGGTCTAAACTAACCAAATAAACAGAAGGTGTCGAAGATTATTTAAAAGTTCTTAAAATCCTTTTAAAAAAACATCTTTAGGTGTACCTGTTACCCTTACAATGTCTTACAGACATACACCTAAAGATGTTTTATAAAAAGTTTTTAAGAAATTTTAAATCCTCTTCAACACCCTGTATATACATGCATAAAAATATTTTTCTATTTGACGTTCATAATAAGTTCATTATGAACTTGAAATGAAGTTCATAATGAAGCTATTTCGATACGCGTTTTTTCTTTATTTGACGTTGGTAACATTGAAATTGAAAAATTGAAAAATTGACGTAAAATCACGTCTTTTGAAATTCAAAAAAAATTAGCAAAATCGTCCGAATTTCCGAACGCTCTGTATATGTGCCGAATGTACAAGGATCACACAACGTATTCCGTCCAATTTCAAATCTCATATCGCTAAAATAACTTTAGAATCTCGTGGTAAAAATGGGTCAATAAATCAAAAAATGACAGTTCGCAAAATAATTTTTGTTGTCCAGAGGTTACTATGATAAAAAATAATATTACCAATATAAAATTTAGACATAAAAATTTGAAGGATTTATTTTCTTTTTAAATATGTATTTTTTATTGAAAAAACTACAAATAGAAAAAATAGTATAAAGCACGTGGTTCATAAGGCATTTTAGCGCACGTGTCAATTAAAAATAATATTAATAAATTTAAAATAGACGCGTGCGCTAAAACCGCTTCTTATGAAACGTGTACTTTAATATACTATTTTAATTTAAGTAATGGAATAGACCCATTACTTTCAAAAGCCAACTGAGTATTATTATCTATGATCACAATTTTTTTTAAACATACACTTATTCATTTCCATTACCCTCATAAACAAAACACATTGTTCCCTCTGCTCCACACGATCATGAGTAATGTACCGCAAAAAAAGATATATCTGGCGCCATACCTCCATTTTAAGCATATTTTTTGTTTAAAAAATGTTGCATAGATACATTCTAATCTTTTATTTAAACATTATATTTACATTAAATTCCAACATACCAAACAAGTATAGGAATAGGCTGAATAAATATGGTATGGTATTATTCTCAGATCTCTAATATCTTCTTAACAACGTTTGTAAACAAGATGGTATAGTTTTCCCAGAAAAGGAATGCAAACAACACAACAATAATACTATTTACTGCAGCCATGTCAAACTCAAAGTCACTGGTGGGTCAAAAGCATGAAGACTATAGACTAGGTGGGCCGCAAAACCTAATCTTAAAAAATACAAACTGCTGAAAATCTTAACGAAAAAAAGTACTATTATAGGACAAGTATATTTATTAAATTTTCAATAAAAAGGACATTACAAAAAAGTACAAAAATTAACTTTTTTTGCCAGATATTTGACATCTTTTGTCTTTAATTAAGTTTTATATTTGTGGCGTGAATTTATCGATGGAAATAACTTTTAAAACTGCATTCAAGTGTGTGTCCGTCAATAGCGATCTTGCGGGAGATTTGTTTCCTTTCATCAAAGAAAATAGTTGTTCACACTTATAGGTACTTCCAAACATTGACAGGATTTTGCAGGCAAATTTTCTCATTTCTTGGTATTGAACAGGCAAGTACTTATAAAATTCGAACGTACCAACATTATAAAATTTATTTTTCAAATGGGTCTGACACTGAATCTTAATCACTTCTATCTGCAAGTGAGGGGGAACTTTATCAATATCGATAGTGAACAGACCAGTATATAAAGAAAAATTGTTTTCTTGGGACTTAAAATCCTGAAAACGCTTTTCAAATTCTGCCAGAAGACTTCCCATTTTCTCTGTATACATTTTGTATGATATTGTGACACTTGTACTTTCCTGATACGCCTTGCAAGTTAGAAAATGTGACAGATTATCCACCGCTAACTGGTTTTTCCACAGCATCATCTTACACTTGAAAGCTTTCACATGATCATGCATATCTGTTATAAATTGACGTGGTACTTGCAATTTAGTATTTAAGTTCGACAAATGTTTTGTGATGTCTACCATAAATGACAGATCTTGTAAAAAAGGTACATCGAATAATAAGCTGACATCTTGTTCTTTCACTCCATGAAAAGGCGTATTTCCTCTTTGAGTTTCCAAAACCGATCGAGAACTATAGAACACGAAAGCCATCGCACTTATGAAGTTTAACATTTTTTCACTGACTTTAAAACGCTTTCCAACTTGATCACTTGAACATGGATGGCACCATTTGGTCCATTTCGGTTTTTAACAGGCTCGCGGGCCGCATTACCTGGCTGTTTTCAAAATTGATTCGGGGCCGCAGGAAAATGTTCAGTGGGCCGCATGCGGCCCGCGGGCCGCATGTTTGACATGGCTGATTTACTGCATAGGGCTTAGATCAAAAGCACTATCGTATAAAGTTTGCACCTAATTTTAGTAAAGATATGAATAACTATACAGGGTGATCCTTAAGTACATCAAGAAAATCTAGGATATGATTACTGGCATCAATTTAAGTTGAAAAGTTCATATGGACTTATGCCCTAAAATGCTTACCCTCTAAGATACAGGGTGTTAAAATATTTTTAAAAAATATTTATTTCAGTTAAATTTCCAAAAAACCTTAAAGATACGGCATTGAAAATTCGTGCTTATCTATTTTGGATCAAACTACACCTTTTCATTAAAAAACGTTTTGCTTTCTTCCACCAGTGGCGTGCGTACCAGATACCATCAATATTGTTTTGGTGAAAATATTTGATACGCCACTGATTTTTTTAACTCTGATGCATTTCTATGCATTATTGATATAAGCTGAACAAGAGTTGTCTCTACTATGTTTTTGAAAAAAGCAGTAGATTTAAAGAAGAATGAAAAAAAAAAAAAAAAAAACTTAATTTTGTCCCATACGGCATCAGAGTTATCTTTAAATCTACTGGTTTTTTCAAAAACATAGTAGAGACAACTCTTGTTCAGCTTGTATTAATAATGCATGCATAAAAATGCATCAGAGTTAAAAAAAATCAGTATCAAATATTTTCACCAAAACAATATTGATGGTATCTGGTACGCACGCCACTGGTGGAAGGAAGAAAACCCTTTTTTAATGTAAAGGTGTAGTTTGATCCAAAATAGAAAAGTACGAATTTTCAATACCGTATCTTTAAGAATTTTCGAAATTTAACTAAAATAAATATTTTTTGAAAATATTTTAACACCCTGTATCTTAGAGGGTAAGCATTTTAGGGCATAAGTCCATATGAACTTTTCATGTTAAATTGATGCCAGGAATCATATCCTAAATTTTCTTGATGTACTTAAGGATCACCCTGTATAGAGATAACCCCCAAATTTAATGGAATCTTTAAAACGAAGTGAGTTTAAATCCATTATAGGATAGGGCCAACGGTTTCGAGCTGATTCCCATAGACGCAATTAAGACCCCCCCCCCCGCTTAAAGAAAATGTGTGTTTAATACATAATACCTCTTGATCAGCAACCAATAATCACGAAAGTGCCCTTGCGCATGTTAATAACCCCCCGTACACATGGGCATGCGCACTATAAAGTTTCCTCCCACCACCCGCCCGAACTCTTTCAGACCTATTAGAATCAAAAATGTATAATTCTAAAAGACCTCCAGGCTAATTATTCACGCTTGTGGTATTAATTTAGACTTAGTTAAAAAAAGTAAGTCAAAATCAAATAGTTGAGATTCGCCCAGTGCGACAAAAATAATCTTAACTTTGGCTTTTACGTAAACGTATTTTTGTAAGTAATTTAAGATAGGTCTGACTATGATAATATTATAAAATAAAAACGATGTAATATTAAGTGTACTAGCACAACCACCTTAAAAATAAGCCATGAAGTGACATCGGGCAACGCCGCATCAGCTGGGAGTTGCGGATCCACAAGCTATTATTTTGACGCGCGGCAACGGGCGAGTTTTTTATTCTTTCTGATATTTTTTGTGTTTTTTTGGCTCCGTTGCCACTCTATTGATATTAAAAAATGTACAAAAAAGTAATAAATAGTTTTGGATAACAAGAACAACTTACCTAATTATTAAATAATAGTAATATTGCGTTGAGAAGCTGTTTTTGTTTCACTACGAGTAGATTTATTTGATCGATCAAAAGTAATATTCTATTATACAAATTATTATCTTCTACGTTTAAATTACAGTATTGACTATCGACTTCTGAAGTCTCAAAATTTAGTAAGCATAAGGCATTGTTTAAGAAATCTACGCTTGTCTTAAGAAAGTCACCTACTATCTGGGTAACTTCGTTAGTTTTACAATGTATGAATTGGTACCGAGACAATAAGTTTCCAAGCTAAGACCACCTGCTTACTTTCATTTCAAAGGGTAAAATCCATTACAAACCATTGTAAGCCAATTCATTACCTTTTAAAAAATCCTTTACCTTCATATCAATGTCCACTGAAACTTGATTAACAATATTTATAGTCATTGATCAAATCTAAACTATAAAAATATATTACACTCTCTTCACCTGCTTTTAAAACACTTTTATAGTTAGAGTTACACGCAGGAATACAGCAGGGGCTTGGCATGTTGATAAATAAACAAACTAAAAGAAAAAAAAAGTACTTACCTAAATACCTAGGTAGGTATTTAGAGGTATCCTACCTACTTATGAACTATCCCTACTTGTGATATTTTTAAACTAATTCACATATACCGTCGAGTTAAATAAACACTTCAATATTTAATAAATTAACTGTAGCCACAGAACAATAAAGTTTATCCCAAAGAGCTAACTAGAATACAAAAAACACAACTTAATTTAAAACAAATAAAATTCTGCCGCCATTTATAAGACCCGTAAACAAACCAGGCTGTTGGATTTTTCACCTTTATTAATGCTATTAGAGCAAATCCGCCTAAAAAATGTTCACTAATATTTTGTAGAGGTTCTTAGCAATCATGTCACTTAAATTTTCTATTAGATATCAATTGACAACCGGATAAAAATACAAATTAATACGAAAAACCGCAAAGTTGTTAACACCCATGTCGCGCGTAAAGTACACGCATGGATAACCTCAACAAAGTCACATAACACATGGATCTTCAAGCAGTGTTGTCGATGTTTCTGTGTCACGGCTTCTTTCAAGGTGGTTGTGGTACTAGCAAGTCATAACGTTACGGCACTCTTCCCATTGTCTTTATATGGGTATAACTCATTTTTGCCAAATATCAAGATAGGCAATACGTAATGACAGCGACGAATTGTAACTTAAGGTTGAATTCTCAACGTCATTCAATCTATTGCCAACCTATAACCTATTTCGCGTTGATTTTTTGAGTTTATTATTTCAATAACTAACATTTAAAGAAAATCAATATCGTCGGTACATTATTTAGGTAGTATCTGATATACTACAAAAATATCAATTTATTTCATTGCTAATTTTCGGAGAATTGTATAGTGAAAGAACAATGCGTGACAATGACATAATAATGTTAAAAAAAATCTTAGCCGATATTTTTCGCTATACAATTCTCCTAAAGTAAGTTATGAAATTCCTTGAGATTTGTTAAATAAGTCAATTATTACCTATAGAATATCAAGTCGATACTGATTTTCTTTAAATTTTATATAAAAGCTAGAAAACATAAATAAATCTACGCGAAATAGGTTATAGGTTGGCAAGCATGTTGATACTCCCACCTTAAGTACGAATAAATGGCTAATTGACTATTTTACTGTTTCATTTTCAAAACATGCGTAGATTTTTGTTGTAAAAATTTGCAGGTCAGTAAAAAGTCCCTATTTTTGAAATGAATTCTTGTTTTAACACTAAAATATTCATACATATGGAACTTCGTTCGGCATTGGCGTGGAGCAGCTGCCAAACTCATTGAAATTGCTCATAAATATTAAAATATTTTTAATTGAGATTCTGTTTGTTGTAAACTTCTGTAATGTCACGATAGACGTTTTCGGATTTTTTAATGGTCCTTGCGTGAGCCAAGAATGGAACTAAAACTGTGAAAGCCGAAAATTATCATTGCCGTAGAAAGAATTTCATCAGTGAACTAATTAGGCAACTGCATTAATAGTCATAATCACTTTATTATTGGTACCTTACTTTGTAGAAAAAACTTTTGGATTAAAAAAGGTTACAGTAAATGTAATATTTAACCTAAAAACACAAACCAATTCTGGTCTGTGCAGAAATATAAATATAGGGGGGAAAACAGAAATTTTGATTTTATATAATAACTTTTTTATTTATGCACGGATTGTATTGATTTTTGTTTTGTTTGAGAGGGATTGGATCAAGACAGACCGCTACTCTAATATTTTTGACACTTGTTGAAAAAACAAAATGGGGGACATACCTCAACGTGGCAAAAGTTTTAAAATGGCTGTAACTTTTTTTAATAGCACTGTTTATCTTTATGTGCAAGATTCTGAAATCTTAAACATATCTGAACAGAATAAGAGGTTGTACATGTAAATATGTTAAAAAATAGTATGACGAATGAATGACAAAGTAAAGACATATATTTTAAAATCGAAAAATATATTGGTACGGTTCTTAAAATAATGTCTTACGAAACCGTATTGGTAATTGGGCCTCCCCAAACCACTCTTCCTCTAGGTCTAAAATCTGAAGTTACGCCACTCATCTGAAGGGCGGATTATATGCACTTAAATTCAGCCAATATATGCGCATCTATATGCCTTGCTTACCTTTAAAATATGCAGTGACGTATATTTGCATTGTTTTTTGCCAAATGTGCATACTGGTATGCAACATTTCTTAATTTATTATAGTAAAATGAGGTAAAGAAACACATTGGGTTCGAAAAAATATGTATATTTTTAAAAAAATGCAAAAAAAAAAATAAAGAAAAATAAAAGTAAACAACTTTTTAACTTAAAAATGTATAAAAGGCATTTATTATTAAATATTTTTCAATATTTTCAACTAAAAAGGATTGAATGAATTTAAATTAATTAAAAAGTTCCTATACTGATTTTCAAAAACCAAATGTTTCATCCCATGATACCTTTTACTCTAATAAAACTACTTATTTCTGACTTTAAGGTTGAATTCTCAACGTCATTCAATATATTGCCAACCTATAACCTATGTCGCGTTGATTTTTTGAGTTTATTATTTTAATAACTAACATTTAAATAAAATCAATATCGTCGGTACATTATTTAGGTAGTATCTGATATATTACAAAAATATCAATTTATTTCATTGCTAATTTTGGGAGAATTGTATAGTGAAAGAACAATGAGTGACAATGACATAATAATGTTAAAAAAAATCTTACCCGATATTTTTCGCTATACAATTCTCCTAAAATAAGTTATGAAATTCCTTGATATTTATTAAATATGTCAATTATTACCTATAGAATATCAAGTCGATACTAATTTTCTTTAAATTTTGTATAAAAGCTAGAAAACTTAAATAAGTCTACGCGAAATAGGTTATAGGTTGGCAAGCATGTTGATACTCCCACCTTAATGATACCTTTTACTCTAATATATAAAACTACTTATTTCTGACTTTAGTAACAGTATAAAAAGAATTAAAAATTAAAAAAAACGCGCTTGTGTTTTACTTGTTCAAATGCATCCATCTTTATGAAGATCAAGCCTTAGAAAAATCATAACCTTTACCACTGGTAAGTCAAACTGACTGAATTAATTTACTACGTACAGCAAATATGGAGAATATGACCTAACGGTCAGCGGTCATTGAACATAAACCTTTGAGAGGATTGAATTAAAAGTAAGAGTACACAAATATATATATATAGGACCTCAAAAGAAGTACCTACATGTACTCTTAAAAGAGGACGGTTGGTAGGTGGTAGCCCTATCTGTAACTAAAGGAAATGGTGAATGCCCTAAATGTGTTGCAGTGTCATTTGGTCCGTGGATTATTTAAAATGAGGTGAATTTTTCTTCAATTGTTTTTTCTGTCATATTTCTGAAAATAAAATGAAAAGGCCATAGTGCACGTTCCTTAAGGGGCCCACTCACACTCCGGAAATCCTCAGAGGAAAAACTGCACAGGCCTTGCCTTAAGGATTACCGGAGCGTGTGTGGAGTCGGGTGTATTCAGGCCAATATCAGTAAAATCCTCAAGGAAAAACTGTGCAGTTTTTCCTTTGAGGATTTCCGGAGTGTGAGTGGGCACCTTTACTGATGTAGTTTTTGTTCCAATCGATAAAATTTTATAAAAACTAAAAAAATTGTTTATTATTTTAAATCTTTATCTTTGTAAAAGTCAGGGCCGATCCTAGCAGGTGTGCAGCGCGTGCACCGCACGCGGGCGGCCAAAACAAGGGGCGGCCGTAGGCCGCAGATAGTTCTGTCAATCAGGCAAAAGTTTTTACGAATTTCTCGAAATAAAAATGAAGTGACATTTATCAAATTATAAAAGATAACTTTAAATTAACGACGAAGAAGAAAACAATATTTTTGTGAATTATTTCAAATGGATTTATTTATTAAAGATTTTCAATGAAACCTGTCAGCGCCAGCCAGTGGTGAAATTTCTAGTTTTTTGATGTGGTACAAGACGTATATAATTACTTTTCTGCGTTCCCATATTGATGGGATTTACTCAAAAAACACGTGAAAACTCTTACTTTAAAACCGTTAAGTGAAACAAGATGGAAAAGTCGTATCAATGCTATTAGACCTCTAAAATTAGAGCTAAAAAACATTATTACCGCATTAAAGGCATTAATTGAAGATACCACGAGAGACACCAAAACAAAAATGGGTGCTAAATCAATAATTAAAAGTCTTGAAACATTTAAGTTTTTGTGTTCAATTTTAATTTGGCATGATTTATTATCAAGAATTGATGTATTGAGTAAAATGCTTCAAAATCCTAAATTAAACGTCGCGGAAGTAGATAATCTTAAAAAAATATTTAGTTTCCCAAAGATCTGACGATAATTTTAAAATATTTGTCAATTCAGCAACAACACTTGCTAGAGATTTAGGTATTGATCACGAATTTCCCATCTCGAAGCTCAGAAAAAAAGTTAGTTTATTTGATTACGAGGGCAGTGATGAACCAGTTTTAAATCCCTTCCTGCAATTCAAGATTGCTTTCTATTTTGCAGTTCTTGATTACGCGATCTCTTCGATAAATGAAAGATTTACCTTATTATCTGAGTGCTATTCTATATTCTGCTTTCTGTATGAGTTTCACACCATTTCTAATGATGACATCATGAAAGCCTGCATGGACTTAGATATTAAGTTACAGGTACAGGAGGAAGGAACTATTGTGAAAGATATAGACGGTATACAACTCTTTAATGAAATAACTTCATTTAAAGATAATTTTCCAGGTAAAAAACAGCCAATTAAGATATTAGAAATTTTAGTCAAAAATGATCTCATTCCCTGTTTTCCAAATTTTGCTCTAGCAATAAGGATTTTTTTAACCTTACCTGTTTCTGTGGCTTCAGGTGAAAGAAGTTTCAGTAAATTAAAAATTATTAAAAATTACTTGAGAAATAATATGACACAAGAAAGACTTTCAGATTTGGCCATTATCTCTATTGAATCCGAAATCTCTGAAAAAATTGATCTCACAGCAATTATTGACAAATTTGCTTCTCAGAAAGCCAGAAAAATTATTTTATAGTTAATTATTAGGTAGTCTTCGAGGAAGGACTGTACTTTTCGTTTCGCGAGATTTATGCTTTAGTACTTTTTGTTATTTTATATTTTCTGGTAAATACTGTTGTTTTACATTTCTAATTATAAAATGTCTATTTTTGTTTCAAAAGTAATATTTTTGTTGGTTTATTATTTTGTTAAAGTAAAAAGAAAAAAAGGTGTCGCTAATATATAACATATTAGCTGGCCCAAAAATAGTCTTTCCCGTAAAATTTTATTTGTAGTTTGCATTTTTAATAATGTTTAACTTTTTAGTCTTATGTACCGGGTGTCCCACCTAAGGAGGTAATCGGCTATATCTCAGAAAGTAATAACACTAGGACTTTGGGAAAAAATATATGTCTATAAAAGCGGCCAAGAGAAATTGCTCGAAATTATTTTCAAGTTCGAAAAATGACCGCTAGGGGGCGTAAGAGAACTTTCAAAATAGAAATGCCGATTTTCTCTTGATTTTTCTTAATAAAATAATGTCAAAAATATAAGCATTGTATTCTTCATAAAATTATGCAACTTTATGTTAGAAATCATTTTTTTCTATTTTCAATAATAAAGTGGTGGGAGAAGGTCAAACCTTTTTTCTTTCAAACGCTGATATCTCTGTTTTGGATAAATCGATTTTATTCAACTTGGTCTTAAAAAAAGCCCTTCTTTTCCTCTACACGTAGATCTATTAACTATACCATATTGATTCTGATGGTGGCCACTAGATGGCGTTTTTCCGTAATTCCTCAATGAATAAGGATTTTCTCAAAAAAATCAAATGTTATGATATGACTTTTTCATCATATTTTATTTTAGGCTTATAAAGGCTATTACATAGTGGAATAAAAATCCAGGTCCGTATTTAAAATAAAAAAGTTGATGATGGTCGATCGAATCCGAAACGTCGGATTAAAAAACTAACCCCATCAGCTTGTAGAGGAGGAAAAGTTAGTACGAAGAACTAAAAACCGCAACGTGATATCTTTTGTGTGATTTAATTGATTAATGAATGTAATAATAAAAAATGGCCTATTTTTCCATATTAATTATTATTATCCCTAATTTCTCTAGTTTAACAAAAGATATCACGTTGCGGTTTTTAGTTCCTTATAGTAACTTTTCCTCCTCTACAAGCTGATGGGGTTAGTTTTTTAATCCGACGTTTCGGATTCGAGCGACCGTCATCAACTTTTTTATTTTAAATACAGACCTGGATTTTTTATTCCACTATGTAATAGCCTTTATAAGCCTAAAATAAAATATGATGAAAAAGTCATATCATAACATTTGATTTTTTTGAGAAAATCCTTATTCATTGAGGAATTACGGAAAAACGCCATCTAGTGGCCACCATCAGAATCAATATGGTATAGTTAATAGATCTACGTGTAGAGGAAAAGAAGGGCTTTTTTTAAGACCAAGTTAAATAAAATCGATTTATTCAAAACAGAGATATCAGCGTTTGAAAGAAAAAAGGTTTGACCTTCTTCCACCACTTTATTATTGAAAATAGAAAAAAATGATTCCTAACATAAAGTTGCATAATTTTATGAAGAATACAATGCTAATATCTTTAACTTATTTTTATTAAGAAAAATCAAGAGAAAATCGGCATTTCTATTTTGAAAGTTCTCTTACGCCCCCTAGCGGTCATTTTTCGAACTTGAAAATAATTTCCAGCAATTTCTCTTGGCCGCTTTTATAGACATATATTTTTTCCCAAAGTCCTAGTGTTATTACTTTCTGAGATATAGCCGATTACCTCCTTAGGTGGAACACCCGGTACATGTAGATGAGTTTATAACGTCAACGTTAAGTATTACTCAAAATAGGAAAAATTATTTAGAGGGGCGGCATAATAGGTCTTTGCACGCAGGCGGCCGACACCCTAGGATCGGCCCTGGTAAAAGTATAAAGAAAACTTAACGACATAGTAGATAGCGTGTACAACTTGAGGCCGTAAAATTATGTAAATATTAACCGCGTAAGGTGTTTTTAAAAATCAGATCTGGTTGCCCTCCTGGTTCCATTTTGGCGTGTCGCGGTCGGCCAGCACCTGCCGCAGGTGCGCGTGCTCTTCTCGAGACTTTTTGCACTCGTTAAGCGCCTTTTTTATTTTATATTACGAAATATTACATACCGAGGTGAGTACAAAAACTTACAAACGGTAATAATTGGTAAAAAAATCAGCATCAGAGTTTGCGGCGTCTAGCCAATAGATTAACAGCAATAATCATTGGCGATTAAAAACAAAAAACTAGTATAATATTTAAGTTGTACAAGATGTTTTAAGACACATACATTTTTAAGGGGGTATTTTATAGTGTTAAACAAACTCTGAGGAAAATGATGTAACATACATAGTTTGTATTGATAGCTTATTTTTAATTAACCCATATTAAATAAATTGCTAGTGTATCAAACCCGCTTTCAACGGCGGTCCTGGAACGTCTATCTGGGGGGGGTACTTTGAAGGACTTGCGCCGCAGGCGAAAATTTTTTGGGTGCCACGCCCTTTTTTGGGTAAAATAACCGTAAAGCTTAATCTGCAGCGATATGCCAGACCTTAAAACACTCTTTTAATTTAAAAGAAATTTGAAAGGGCGACAAAATAAACAAGTTTCAAAAGCTTCGAGGGCATTATTCGTAACAGATGAACTTTGTTTATACTATATACATATCTGGGGGGCCCGGGCCCCCTGAGCCCCCTCGTAAATACGCCACTGATGTATTATGTTTTAATATATAACATAAGTCAAAACACTAAAATAAAACAAAACCTAAATGTATATGTATAATAAAGAAATCAGAACATGAAAATAAAGCTAAAAAAAATTACAATTGTTTTTTAATATATTTTGCATTGGATGCCGCTGCTTTTAACATTTTTATTAAGTCATTAGAAAACCGGACATTCTTCGGTCCGGTTTACCAGCATTTTCGCGATATTATATCGACTTATCGATGGACTATAATAGAATATATCTTATAATATTAAGATGTTGATATTATTATACAAAAAATGTTTTTTCAAATTTATTTGTTTTGTTTTTTATTTAAAAATAATAAATATTTATAGTTTTTTGGACATATTATTTTTAGTTTTTGCGTCCTCAACCTGGTCTCTGGGGGGGGGGGGGTAATTACCCCCAGTACCCCCCCCCGTAGGACCGCCCTTGCCCGCTTTAGTGTTATATCAATTCCAGATTTGCTAGAACAGTGTTTTTATTGGTAGTAATTCATTCCATTAGCAGCACAGTCTTGTTGAATAATAAGCTACTTTTAATACAGCAATTCTGTTAAGAAATAAATTGTGTCTTCTCAATGCGACTTATTTTGTTCCTAGTAAAGCGCTTTCTCTACAATTAAGAAAGCAGAACAGCGTCTTCAAAAACCAATTGTATCCCTTAGAACCTATAATCCACAAGACGTTGGTGGGGTTCGTAGCGATTGGCAATCGTCGCGCGCCGTAGTATTAGTTTTAACGTATTTGTTGCGCTGGTCACATCGTTGTTCGGAGTCTTCTAGCTGTCCTCTTTGAAATTGAATTTTATTGATCGATTGCTACCTGTTTCAATTAATTTATTTTTAATTTGTATTTAAGTTAAACTTTGCATGTCAGATAAAGCAATAGAATATTTTTATTTCGCACAACCCATCATTAGTATTGGACTTTATAATCTAATGACGAATTTTACCATCTCAGTTAACCATGTTGCATAATAAATAATCATATGCAATGTCAAACGACAAGAACAATATCACACTAGAAGCTATTTAAATTTTTAAGAACTACAGTATTGATTTTTAGTGGTAAGTATATGCTTTAATGACCGTAGCAAGCAAATATTATTATGATTATTGTTGAGTTTCATTACAACTGCCAGTAGGAACTAATACATTATTTAAAACCAGATTACACCCCGAATAGAACTTGATAATTACTGTGAGTCTTCAGAGCAATAATGGCTATAAACCATTTATGGTAGCAGCATTAACTCCTGACTCCTGTTTCCTATCGCCTAAATTACCGTGATATTATCACTACACAACGGTCTAGCAATTTTCGTTGTCTTACAGTAGGAATGCGCGTTGCTGTCAAATAGGTATAATATTAAACAGTTGTATAAAAAGTATGTGAATTCTTATAGAAGGTTCTCAGTATAGAGTGTTGCGGTTTTCACTATCTAGAAGTTTTTAAGATTGTAACCAAACTTATGCTTTTATAAATGGGACGGTACCTAGATACCTATAAAATTTTTTATAATAGTTCCTTCCGTTTCGGTATCTACAACCATTTCCAAATGTAAACTAAATTATAATTCTAAGGCTACTGTCTTAAATACTATCCATGTGCAATGAAACTTGATGACTCCGCCTACGTGCTTATTGGAGTGTGAAGTTCGAGCTGTTTGTTTTGGACAAGGAAAGGCTTCCAGATATAAGAGATATGTTTACTTCATTTACTAAATATGTGGGTATTTTGATTTATAAAAGCTGCTTCTCTGAATTTTCTTGTTCGCCAGTGCTGTTCCAGTGGCGGCTGGTTAATGAAGGGCTCTGGGGCGCCGCCCTCCCTGCAATTATTTCAAACAGAATCCAAAAATACTTTACTTAAAAAACCAATAACGCAATGTATGTAAGCAATCAATTAAAATAATTCAAACCAAACGTAGCCCTATTCTAACGGGCAGGCTATAATCATAGACAAGCGAATTGCGCGCTCTCAAGGTTGTACTAAGCGCGGGCGGCGGCGGGCGACCGATTATCCGTCCCGATTCAACGCGCCTTCTCGATGGGTTGTCATGGCGACGGAGGCCTGACGTCACCTACACATCGCACAACGAGCGGCCACAGAGAGCTCCAATTTTCCGCGCCCACTGTTCGCGAATCGCGATGCGACCTGTCGTCTGTCGACGCCGTTAACTCGCTGACGTTTTGTTTATTTGTTTTGAGTTATTTATTAGTTACGTTATAAAAGTGGAAAATGTCGTGTAATATGATGGTCAGTGATTTACAGAAGCTTGTGTTTAGTTCTCTGAGCTTAAGTGAAAAACTTGAACTTGAAAAATGCTAGAAATTGAACATAGTACAAGTGCAATCAAAATGTAAAAGTAAGGCACATTTTACGCGTAAGTTTGACAAATAAATATATAATAAAAAATCTTGGATATGCGGTTGTGAGGACAAAAATTCTTTTTTTTGTTTCGTGTGTCTTCTTTTTGACGGGAATGATAATTGGACTATAAATGGGGTGCAGGACTTAAAACATCTTTCAGAGAAAATAAAAAAAACATGAAAATAGTGCAAAACATCGTTATAATGTGGTAAGTTTTGAGATGTTAGGACAAACTAATATTTTAACTTGTTTAAGTAGTGCATATGCTAATGAAATTAAAATTCACAACGAGAAAGTTAGAAAAAACCTCGGAAAAAACCGACACGTACTTTCGAAAATAATAGACATTTTAAATTTTTTTATTTAAAGCCAGCGCCCCCCTGACTCGCTAGTCACGAGCCGCCACTGGCTGTTCCGTGTCCAAAACCTTGGCTTCTGACCACTGTATATTATGTTGGTTGGTCCATACATCATGTTCCGCTATACCTGATCTCAAAGTGTCACCCATTTGGGTATGTTTCAGATGTTCGTTAACTCGTCCCGCGTCCGGAAAGAGGTCCTGTTGTTTTTCGAATGGTACGATTCACCACATTCGCAACGGATTTGATAGATGCAATTTTTTGTGTTTATGGGGGGTTTTACTTACACGGACTGAATCCGTGATTAAGGTATTGCCCCGTGTAAGTGGGTTTCCTATACACTGAAGATTTTATGTTTTCACACAGCGAGAACATCGAGAAAAGGTAAAGTAGAATGTTGTTCGGTTTCCACGGTAAATCTACTGGATTGTCTTATTCTATTAATATGTTGGAAAAGCCATATCAGCTCTTCATCATTGTCTACCATCTTCAAACAAACGTATATTCTTATTTTATGAAAGGAACTTCTAAACCAATTTTTAGACCTCGGCTAGTTTTAGTTTCTGAGATGCAGAAATTCCCATAAAAATTTCAAACCCTTTAGAAGTTGACTTCCGAAAAATCCCTTTTTAGTGAATGCCTACGTTATAAGGAGAAGACATTCTCGAAATTTCATGATTCTATTAGGGGTTTCAGCTGGGCGAAGTCAGTACCCAAGCAACAATCCGACGTTGTTACAACGTTGCTTTAATCGACCCGACGTTGGAGCGCGACGTCAAATCGACTTCGCCACGACCCTCATTTGCACCAAATCGGTCACACAAGTTTGGGTCGCTACGACGTCGGGTCCGACTATATATAGTCCGATTAAATTGGCCAACCTTGGAGTCGTGACAACGTTGGTATTATCGACTATGATTCACCTAGTTAGGGCAAACCTGGTAGGATATGCGCCAATTGTTTACACTAAACTTTCTTGTTGTAGATAGTTTGGTGAAAATAAAATACCTGTTATTAGAGTACCTCTGTACTGTGGAATTAAACCTTTAAACAGATTATAAATATGGCTTACAAGAATGGCGCAAACTTGATAAATGGAGTGTATATCTCTTTGATAACTAGATATTTCGAAATTAGTTTTCGGGCCATCTCTGGGTCTAAAATACTAAACGCAATCCAGTTTTTTCATAAACATGCATATGAGAGCTTTAAAAATAAAAGGGGCCACAAAAAGAATAAGCTAATAAAAAAATTATAGTTTTTATTAATCATACCAAGTTTTTTAATTATTAATATATTTTGTCGTAAAAATACGAAACATACATATATTTGTTTTAAAAAATTATTTTAAGGTATTTTATTGTGTTTATGCAAAAAAAACAAGTAAATTTGTAACGGAAAACGAATTGCAGCAAAATGGATGCCGTCATGGCCCTATTGTAAACTGCTAACAATGGAGGCGTCGGGAAAATGATTAAAACACTCCTTTTTTTGCCGTAAAATTGCAACTAGTTTAACTAAATGTACTACTTCTGTCCATACCTTACAAAAATTTTACCCACATTTTACTATTTTCAACTTTGGTTGGAGATACTACGTATATTTATACCATCGCCGACCGGTTGTCGAAAAGAATGCCCTTTTTTATATCGCAACCGACTTTCCGATCGGTAAAACAGTTGCCTACGCTGTCATTTTTCGACAGCTTCGCGAGTTGTCTCTTACATGTCATTTATTTATTTTTGTCATCAACATTTGGTTCGTTTGCAAACGTTGCAACGCGTCATTTTCAGAGTTGTTTTCTGTTAGCCACATTTCTGGATCATCTGGTATCGGTGTTGTAATAATACTTGTAATCATTAAATGGGGTGTGCTGGCGAGATGTAGATGGACCGGCTTCATCTGATGTATTGTATGATAATGTGCTGTTATAGGTACTGCTTTTAAACTTTTTAATTTTGTGCCTTTGTATTTTCAGTCTTCTATAAAACGTAGCTGAATATTTAAAGGGCCGACGAGGCGGAAGCTATTTTTTTCTCCATATTAAGTTTACAAATAAGAAAACATAAGACTCCCTAACCTTACTTTCAGGTAAAACCTTTACGATCTGTCAAAGTATAAAGTAGTAAAAAAATACCAATACCAACGTCATACCAACGTTGTGTTTTAGGACTATAGGCAACTTTTAGATAGTAGTCGTCTCCGACGGCGGTACAACATTGTGCATGCACCCAATATCAAACTTGTTGCACTTGATGAGTTGTGAAATCGTCGATCCGCCTCCAGATTTCTGGTAACAGCTTAACAACCTTGAAACGACGTTGGTTTGATGCCGGTTTACATCCTGTACAAATACTGACTACTATATGGACACATTGCAACGTCGGGGTTGGTAAAAAAATAGTTGGAAGTCAGAAAAATGCTGCTTGGGTAGTCAGTCAGTTGATAGCGGTTTTTCTATAATTTTTTTTTGTTATAGGCGAGGAAAGATAAAATTTATACAGGTATGACCCCCTCCCCCAAATAAAATTCTAGCTACGCCACTGGCGTCGCTAAAGTTCGCCGTGAAATAATACAAGTTGATTATAATAGTTAATATCCAGGAACAGACTATAAAATGTCCATTCACTTTTCATTATCCCAAATTGTACTTACTTTGTATGCAAACAAGCAACCGAACTCACTCCATGTACGAACTTCCTTCCCTTTATCTCGTCAGGTGTGCTTTATGTGAATAAAAATTTTATTTTACATATTATAATAAATTTAACACAGGAGGCATACAAAATATCTACTTTAAATACACGATGGATATTTGAATTGGAAATAACAAATAAAACACATTAAAGGAGCCGTATTTAAGCTCAAATAGACCTGACTTAAATTTTAATTTTTCTTTACCATCTATAGTCCAGAAAAGATGCGTACAAAAGTTCCTCAAGCTAAAATACAAGGATCAAGTTTAATTTACCTTGGTTCAAAAGTTGATAGTTTTTTAATTAGTTGAAATAAATTAAAAATAATTGTTTTTTAGTTACCTTTCAAACAAGTTAGAAAAACAATACCATACCTATGTCATGTTGATTTGAAAAAGCAATAATAGAAAAATCGAATTTAACATGTTAAAACATGTAAAGGACGAAATATATGCAAAATGCACATAAAGGTATGTATTTTTTATGTTTTCGGCTTTATCAAAAAATTTAAAACGTTAAAGATTTAATGTCCAGTTCTGTAAATACTTATTTCAGGGATTTTCCAATCTAAAGATTATAATAATTATATTTACATTTTGGTTATACACAAGGTATTTACAGGGCCGATCCTAGCAGGTGTGCAGCGCGTGCACCGCCCGCGGGCGGCCAAAACAAGGGGCGGCCGTAGGCCGCAGATAGTTCTATCAATTAAGCAAAACTTTTTACGAATTTCTCGAAATAAAAATAAAGTGACATTTATCAAACTATAAAAGATAACTTTAAATTAACGTCGAAGAAGAAAACAATATTTTTGTGAATTATTTCAAATGGATTTATTTATTAAAGATTTTCAATTAAACCAGCCAGCGCCAGTGGTGAAATTTCTAGTTTTTTTGATGGGGTACAAGAGGTATATAATTACTTTTCTGCGTCCCCATATCGATGGGATTTACTTAAAAAAACACGTGAAAACTTTTACTTTAAAACCGTTAAGTGAAACAAGATGGGAAAGTCGTATCAATGCAGTATTAGATCTCTAAAATTAGAGCTAAAAAACATTATTACCGCATTAAAGGCGTTAATTGAAGATACCACCAGAGACACGAAAACAAAAATGGGTGCTTAATCAATAATTAAAAGTCTTGAAACATTTAAGTTTTTGTGTTCAATTTTAATTTGGCATGATTTATTATTAAGAATTGATGTATTGAGTAAAATGCTTCAAAATCCTAAATTAAACATCGCGGAATGCATTAAAGGCTTAGACAATCTTAAAAAATATTTAGTTTCCCAAAGATCTGACGATAATTTTAAAATATTTGTCGATTTAGCTAGAGATTAAGGTATTGATCACGAATTTCCCATCTCGAAGCTCAGAAAAAAAGTTAGTTTATTTGATGACGAGGGCAGTGATGAACCAGTTTAAAATCCCTTCCTGCAATTCAAGATTGCTTTCTATTTTGCAGTTCTTGATTACCCGATCTCTTCGATAAATGAAAGATTTACCTTCTTTTCTTATCTGAGTGCTATTCAATATTTTGCTTTCTGTATGAGTTTCACACCATTTCTAATGATGACCTCATGAAAGCCTGCATGGACTTAGATATTAAGTTACAGGTACAGGAGGAAGGAACTATTGTGAAAGATATAGAGACGGTATACAACTCTTTAATGAAATAACTTCATTTAAAGATCTTTTTCCAGGAAAAAAACAGCCAATTAAGATATTAGAAATTTTAGTCAAAAATTATCTCATTCCATGTTTTCAAAATTTTGCTCATGCAATAATGATTTTTTTAACCTTACCTGTTTCTGTGGCTTCAGGTGAAAGAAGTTTCAGTAAATTAAAAATTAATAAAAATTACTAGAGGAATAATATGACACAAGAAATACTTTCAGATTTGGCCATCATCTCTATTGAATCCGAAATCTCTGAAAAAATTGATCTCACAGCAATTATTGACAAATTTGCTTCTCAGAAAGCCAGAAAAATTATTTTATAGTTAATTATTATGTAGTCTTCGAGGAAGGACTAATTTATATACTTTTTGTTTCGCGAGATTTATGCTTTAGTACTTTTTGTTATTTTATATTTTCTGGTAAATACTGTTGTTTTACATTTCTAATTATAAAATGTCAATTTTTGTTTCAAAAGTAATATTTTTGTTGGTTTATTATTTTGTTAAAGTAAAAAGAAAAAAATGTGTCTCTAATATAACATATTAGCTGGCCCAAAAATAAAGTCTTTCCCGTAAAATTTTATTTGTAGTTTGCATTTTTATTAATGTTTAACTTTTTACTCTTATGTACATGTAGATGAGTTTATAACGTCAACGTTAAGTATTACTTAAAATAGGAAAAATTCTTTAGAGGGGCGGCATAATAGGTCTTTGCACGCGGGCGGCCGACACCCTAGGATCGGCCCTGGGTATTTATTGGGGGTTTCCGGGGTTTGCAGGTATATTGTTAGGGGTTCTTTATTGTCACTTAAAAATGTGTTATTATTACCTGCTTAATAAACTGTATTTATATTGATTTGTAATATGTACATACTTCTGTTTTAGTTTGTCGAAAGATTTAAGCATGGAACGAAGTTGTATCTTGGAGTAGTTTGATGGCTACGCCACTGACATATTTCTAATGTTATCCCGAGGAAAATACCTTCATTCCTGTAACGTTATGTAAGTATCTCTTCTAAAAGTCTGCTTGTAAAAATTCGTGTATAGGCTATAAATTTTGTCTATAATCTGTCTGGAACAGGCAACATTTTATGTTTTAATAACCCAAATTAATTGACTTTGGTAACGTTGAAATTATAATTTATTATGGATTAAACAAGCTTCCTATTAGTAGAATCAATAGGCGGCCATTAAGACGAAATTCATTTAAGTGAAATGCGGTGAAATGTTTGGGAAATAATTTGTCTTCCGCATAATACTGCTATAAAATATTACCAATTTTTATTTGCGTTTAAAAGGTATGGGGACACCCTATGTCGACAGGAAATGTTTTTGCCTATGCATTGAATGAACCAGCAATGTAGCATCGTACATCGACACCCAACAGGTATTAAGCTCTACGGCTAAGCATTACGTCCTTAGATGCAAGGCCCTCTTTGATGCAAATAATTTTTGCTCGCACGGTATTTATTCTTTGGCTAAACTAAACTATTTTGCTTGCTACTTTACTGTCATCCAAATTTGCCCCAACTGTGTTGCATGCCCATAATTAATATTTATTTTATTAATTAATACTTCACATTCCTCCCATTTCTGATTTTATAAAAATAAACGTTGAACATCGTAAACAATTTGCGGTTAATGAATTGCATATTGCATCCCATTCTCTGTTTATTAGTGACCTAAATATTTTCATTGTACCAACCTCGACAACTATTTATTAATATAAACAATGTACAGTCTGTGGGTTACAAAAATAAATAGGTTTATTTAGTGGGAATCCACTTTGTAACTAAAATATTTTCTGCACAACCATTACTGATAACCAATACAATAATTCCAAAATAATTTTTGATAATAGAATGTAAAAATTCTCGCTCTTGAGTTGGAATATTTATTCTGAAACACTTGCTTCTTATGCGTTTTGCGTGTATTTTCATTCCATAACAAGATACGGAATGAATATTCTGTAATTGATATAAACGACATAGGTTGCCATGAATTTCGAAACTGTCAGTGTCAGATAAAAATGGCCGCGTAATAATTATTTTCACTAATATCACAAGAGCTTAAATTATTTCCGGAAATTTTCTTGAGGGCACGAATATTTTGAAAATTATCGAGAGTCGCGAAGCGACGAGGGATAATTTTCTTGAAATATTCGTGCCCGAAAGAAAATTTCCAGGAATAATTTAAGCTCGCGTGGGATTCGGTAAGAAAATTTCACACCACTTCACACCATAATTTGAAAAAAAAAATATTAATCAAACTTGACATTTAAACTAATTTCACTGCTTGTCAAGTTGGCCAGGGTATTTTGACATAATATGTTGAATTGTCATTTTTGTTTAACCGGTTCTGTCACAAAGCTTAATAATAATTACTAGGTATATAGTTTAAAACGTCTGTACGTTGAGTGTTGAGTTTAATAAGTGTATAGCGAAATGTCGCGATTTGGTAAAGAAAATCAACAAGTAATTAGACAAGAAATTCAAAATATAACACCAGATAACACCCGAAAATCAAAATCAAGTGTATGGAAACAGTTTCTTGAATTTTGTGACGAAAAGTTGTATAATATTTATGAGTGTATAAGTGTAGTACAGGTGGCTACTATACTGGAGGACTAGGCATTTAATATGAAAAAGCAAAATTTTGAAGATTATAAGGAAAGTGTGGTCAAAGTGATGTGAAATGTTACATAATTCAGATATTTTGCATTATTCACAGGTATCTGTACATTATTTAATGGTTGTAGATCATATGTTTACCTTTTCAACTGTCAAAAAATTTCCACTTAAATATCGTGGCGCCTCGAAAAAATTTCAGGAAATTCTTTTAGTTGTTATGGTAACTAGTCATAATGAAGGTATCTTATTGGTTAAAAAGTACAGGTGTGAAATTTTCAGACAAACTTTAGTGCTGCAAGTCAAAAAATGAGTGAAACATCGGATGAATCAGATATGGAACTGGATGGTCGTGGAGAAAATATAGTCTGCTACTCGATTACAATAAAAATTCGATACTCGTGGTTCCTCACGCTCGCTACGCTCGCGTTCGGAATCTTCCACTCGGATCGAATTTTCATTCCAACCTCGTTACAGAATCTACTATATTGTGAGATAAGAATGTAATAAAGAGATATTTTCTATAGTGCAAATATTACTTATTAATACTACATACATACTACAATTTTACACAGTGCGGTAGAGAGGGAAAAATCGCTCACTTAAATAGTTTTTTGCCCCCTTTGGTCATAGAGTCTGACCATACCACTGGACAAATATTAACTTATTTTCCTCTTTTTTGCATGTATCTGTATATCTTTATTAAATATTAGAAAGAAAGAAAAAACTAAAAGTCTTCCTCCACAAAATTTAATAGAATAAAAAATTATTCAATGGTCTCTTCATATTTGGAACGTAGAAACGTTCATCATCAGGAGACAGAAAAATTTATTTTATGCTGATGGTGTTAGCAAAAGAGAAAATTAGAACCTTAATGGAACTCTTATGGTAGGGGGAGTTGGGGGACATTGATACACGGGGGACATTGATACATCTTCTCCAACTCTAAATAGGAATTATCTGAGACGTTTGTCTATTCACTCGTAGTTGGGGCTGGTAGCCCCAAAATGACCATATATTTTTGGCGCTCTATCAGTGACCGCCTCATTGTCGATAGCTTCGCACGTGTTCTGCATTATCTTAAGTAAATTTGTTGATTTGACTTTGAAGTGTAATTTTTAGGATGTTTTAAATACTTAAGCTACCTGAATTAATATCAAAGGTAAGACATTGTTTATATTTCACTAAACCATATCGAATTTTACTTTAACTTGTTTTGTTTTGTGGATGACAGTGTGTTTTTTTCAATATGGCCTCTTGGGGCACATTGACACATTGGATATGGGGCACATTGATACGTATCAATGTACCCCATGAGGTATATAGTTTAATAATAAATGTGTTTTTTTACCTGAACCAATACCCTTAACATCAAGTTCTAAAGAGGAAGGGAAGGGAAAACCAAGAATCTACACTAATATGCCAGAGAAAGAGAGGCTTGAGGAATTGGCAAAAATAAAAGAATTAAAAAGGAATAAAAAAGAACAGATGCAACGCGCAAAAGAACTTAAAACAGCAAGAAAGTTACTAGGTTTTTGTCCAGAATCTGATGTTCGAGCAAACAAAATAAAAAAGAGAAAGCTGTCTGAAGTAAGCAGTAGTTCCTTAAGTTGTACCAGTGATTTTGAAGTTAAAGATTTTTCATCAGACTCAAACTTTTGCCCATCTGAAGACGAAGGTTCTGATAATCAACTGACGCCTATTGAAATAAAGCCCGAAAATTTAAAAGAAGGAGATTTTATCCTTATTGAGTTTGAAAATAAGAAAGGCATTAAACACTATGTTGGTAAAATTCTTTTAAAATATGATAACAGCGAATACCAAGTTTCGTATCTGAGAAAAAAACCGTCAGGTAGCTTTGTCTTTCCAGATGCGAAGAATGAAGCCTCAGTTAAGATATCTGATATAATACTACAGCTGCCAATGCCAACCATTACCAATGGTACCAACAGAACAGCGCCTCTTTTTAATTTTAAAATTAAACTTTTCTCTTACAATTTGTAGGTATAAGGTTTTAGAATTTAGTTACACTTCTATGTATTTTAAGTTATGATTATTTCGTTCCTATTGTATTAATAAATATTCAAATATATTGTGTTTATTTTTTTTCAAACTAACGTCCGTAATTTGTGTTATGATAAATGTTGAAGGATGGTGTATCAATGTGCCTCATGCCTGTATCAATCTACCCCCCTCCTGGGGCACATTGATTCAAATCCCACTTCATAAATGATGTCGCGTGGCATCTATTATTATTAAAATAGAGCCAATATTTATTCAATATATAGGAATAAAATCACAAGTCTTTAAATCTAACATATTACTTTTACTTTCTTCCACTGGATAAGACCTTTTTTTTCCTCCCAAAAAAAATTGCATCAATGTGCCCCAACTCCCCCTATTAAAAAATTAAAGTGTAGAAGATACATGATATGAAGAAAAATGATAAGGATTAAACAGTATGTAAAAAAGTTATTAATGGGAGTCTAAGCCAACCAAATAAACTGGGGAAGCAGAAAACCCCTTTCTAAGAAGGTGTCGAAGATTATCTAAAAACTTTCTAAACATAGGTAGTATTATGTCGGTATGACATTATGAGAAAAAAATTGAAGGAATCACAATAAGATACGTTCTAAAAAGAGTTTTTGGTGTACTGAGGATTAAAACTCAGTAACCCCGCGAGAGGTTTAATCTTGATTTTTCTTGGTTTTAAATTAATCTCTTGCGGGGTTACTGAGGTTTAATCCTCAGTACCCCAAAAACTCTTTTTAGAACGTAATCTTATTGTGATTCCATCAAGTTTTTTCTCCTAATGTCATACAGACATATGTTTTTGGAAAGTTTATTAAAAGTTTTTAGATAATCTTCGACACCTTCTTCCCCAGTTTATTGTTTGGTTGGCTCAGACCCCCATTAAAAACTTTTTCACATACTCAGTATGGTTTAACCTCTATCATTTTTCTTCATATTATGTCTCTTTTATATACACTTCAATTTTTTAATTCCATAAAAGCTCCTTTAAGGTTCTAATTTTCTCTTTTGCTAACACCATCAGCTTAAAATAAATTTTTCTGTCTCCTGATGATGAACGTTTCTACGTTCGAAACATGTACAGACCCTTGAATAATTTTTTATTCTATTACATTTTGTGGAGGAAGACTGTTAGTTTCTTCTTTCTTTCCCATTAAATTTTTAGTATTATTATTATTATATTTTAATTAATTACTTACCCTATAAACAATGATTGTCAAAAAAACATCGGGCCAATGCAGCTTCTCAGTTAACTTTTCATTGGCCCAATATTGTTTTTCTGCATTGGGCTTTGATGTTTTCTGCACACCGGCCTTGTGACTGCCCAAGGTTAATTTCCCAGCACAATTTTTTAATGGCCCAATGATGAATTTGTATTGGCCCATTAACGAATAAATATCGGCATAATAACTGTCCATTGTAGGGGACTTTACATTAGGCCACAGACAGTTTAATGACTTAAATATGAAGGGCCTTCAACGGCCATTCACCAAAGATTGTTGAAAACCGTTTTTTCTATGCATGGAAGTTTTGTCGATACGAGCAGTTGGCAACTTAAGAAGTTGAGCCTTGTTTAACTTAATTGATTGTAAACTACAGTAAGTGTAATACATAGGTATAGTAGCACACACTCAGTTGAACAAATCCCAACTTTCTGAAGAAACTCGCATGTTGACAAAACTTTTAGAGAAAAATTCAATCAACGCCTATAACAACCCAAAACCCCAAAGGACTAATTATTTTTTAGGAAATGAAAACAAATTGCAAGAAATTAAAAGTTTAAAATTAAACATCAGTTTACTTTCTTTAATGAAATATATATTTTATATAATATATATTTACATCATATATTTTTTTATATCTTCCTAATAAAAATAAACAACATAGTATCTAGCGTAAAAAAACATAATTAACAAAAATTTTGGTGATTTATCTCTCCCTTCTTGTTATTTTAATTTGTGTGTCATTGTACTGGCACTGCTGGTGGAGAGCTAAAAAAAATATCTATTTTTAATGACTGTCCATATTTCATAGTAACAAATATTATTGCCAGATGTGTCCATTATTAATATCATTAAAAATTTATAAACCCATTAAAATTTTAAGGTTACTATAAGCGCTTTTTTCAAGACATTAATATAATATTGGACATAAAATTAGCATTGCTTATTAAAAAAAGATATTCTACCATAATATGACACTTTGTACGACAGGGCATTTTGAAAATTCTACTGTAACCTTAACAGTAGAGAAAATATTTTTAAAACTTCGACCGATACTTCAACTGACTAGTTTTACCTTAAACTTCTTCCTTTTTCTCTACCACCTTCTTTATATCTCCAGTACTCCTAAGCCAAAGTTTGATAATATTTTCCACTTCAGTTTGAGTAATTTCCACACCTTTGGGAGCATCTCGAGCAACAGCTAAAAAAACATGAAGTGTTTGTGTAAAATCTTGACTAGCAAAATATAGGGGCACATCTTTGCTTATGGTGTACGCAAAATCAATTACATATATTTATCAAGCCTATTATGATAAATTTCTTTATGTATGTGCTATGCTCCTATGTTTTTAAAAAAACTTTGTATCTTAAAAAAATAAAATCATAGCTTTAAGCTTTATTATTAATGCCTCTGTGAAGGTTATCATCACCTAAAACAGAGTCTCGATTGCTGACAATCGAGCTACCACTTAGGCATGAAATATTTGGTTCCTGACAAACATCAGACTCTTGTCGGGCTTCCTGCAATTCTCTTTCTGCTAATATATACTCTTGCCTTTTGGATATTGTTTTAAAAATATTCAATTAATTAAAAACACAAATATTTAACAAAAAAATCCAGTACAAAAAGTCGTTAAATTGTTAAGATATATGCTTTTCATGCGCGAGCAAAAGCTTACACAGCAAAATAAGAATAGACAAGAAAAAAGCGGAAAGAGCAAATTGTTAAGACATATTTAAGTATTGTTATAATGGTAATACTTACTTATTTATATCCATTTATACTAACAAAACACTAACAATAAAGAAACACTTAATCCAAGATTTGAATCGCATTCACAAACATTATTATTTGAATTAAAAAGTAAATAAAAACGCCATAAACCGATCCCGATCAAGAGAATTTTGAGGTTATGGTCGATTCGCTTGTTCGACTGGCTTCTCTTTTTATTGACTGAATTTTACCATTAGGCCTTCAACACGAAGGATATATTGGTTAGTTAACGATCCTTTAACGATCAACCATTGGTAAATGATGAGCTGGTAAAATGCGTTGGGCCGTTGACGATGTTATAACGTTGGCAAAATAACTAGTTTTATATGGAGGCCCGACATCGATCTAATGACATGATGGAAATTTAACGTAGATTAAGCATTGGGCCATAATATTGCGGGCGACACAGTCATTAGACCATCAATCAAGTTACTGGGCCAGAAGTAAATCGTTATTTTTCAGTCATTCGATGTTTATAGGGTATATTTCAAAATTTTTAACAGTGTTGGGGCATGGTTTAAAGGTAAATTAATTATCCCAGTTTTCTTCCCCAAAATTATTGTATCGAAAGAAAACAATACGGGGTCGAACTTTCGAAAACTCAAAATTTAATATTTTTAAAATACTTCCAAGGACTACCCTACGAGGCAATTAGCGAGGGAAAAAATGCTGAGTTGAGTTAAATTGTTATAACGAACGCTCAACTTTAAAGGTTGGCTTTGCTTTGCTATTTAAAAGTACCTAAAAGAAACTCAAGAAACTCTGCTCTTATAACTTTAAAATAAAAATATTTCGATCACTGCCGCCATCTCACGGACAATAGCCGAAGCGAAGCAAGAACCGAAAAAGGAATCGAATTCACACGAAATCGATATGCCGTAGTGCTTTGACGAGCTTTCGACCTTGCAGATCCCTGCTCAAGCCATCTCAAGGAACAGAATTCTGTTTTATTCTATGGAGCGGACAAACTAAAAGTATTTTATTTATACAGTGCGGTCAAACATGAATAGTGAACTAAAGTTGGATTTAAATGTGTATCACTTTTAATAATTTCTAGTAAAAAAACAGATTATTTATATGAAAAAATTCAATTTAGAATTACCCACAACATGAACTCTAGAAATGAAAATAATTTTAAAATACCAATACATCATACCTACATCATAAAGAAAAATATAAAACTTCTTGTAAATATAATCGAGAAATTTATATTTCATGCTAAAAGGCTATAAAATAGTTGACATAATGTAAATTTTGATCGGATATAGATCAACTCTCTTAATTTCTTGAAAAATAATTTTTGGAGCTTTCTTCACCATTACCATTCTTTCGATCGCTACACTGAGAAAATAATACTCTTATACAACTGTTTAATATTATATGTAACAGCAACGCACTGTCCTACTGTAAGACAACGAAAATCGCTAGACCGTTACAGTGATAATATCACGGTAATTTAGCCAATAGGAAATAGGAGTTAATGCTGCCATAGAATGGTCTATAGCTATTATTACTCTAAAAACTCACAGTAATCATCAAATTCTATGGGGGGTGTAATCTGGTTTTATATACTGTATTAGTTCCGACTGGCAGATGTAATAAAACTTGACATTATTCATAATAATATTTGCTTGCTACAGTTAATAAAGCATATAATTGCTATACTAAAAATCAGTACCTACTGTAGTTCTCAAAAATTTAAATAGCTTCTATTATGATATTGTTCTTGTCGTTTAACATTGCATATTGCATTATCTAATATTTATTATGCAACATGGTTTACTAAGATGGTAAAATTCGTCCATAGATTATAAAGTAGTCCATGGAAGTAGTTGATGGATTGTGCAAAATAAGAATCTTCTATTGCTTTATCTGACATGCAAAGTTTTAAAAAACTTACATACGAACTAATTGAAACAGATATTGATACGATCAATGGGATTCAAATTCAGGCAGGACAGCTAGAAGACTCCGAACAACGATGTGACCTGCGCAACAAATATGTTAAAACTACCGCGCGCGGCGATTGCCGATCGCTACGAACCCCCACCAACGTCTTGTGGGTTATAGGTTCTAACGAATACAATTCGTTTTTGGGGACGTTGTTCTGCTTTCCTAATTGTAGAGAAAGCGTTCTACTGAGAACAAAATGCGTCGCATTGAGAAGATTTATTTCTTAACAAAATGGCTGTATTAAAAGTAGTTCATTATTCAACAAAACTGGGCTGCTAATGGTACTGATTTCTACCAATAAAAACAATGTTCTATAGTAAGTCTGAAATTAATAAGCGAGTTTGATACACTAGCAATTTATTTAATATGAGTTAATAAAAAATAAGCTATCAATACAAACTATGCCTTAGCAAACCTGTTATATTAGATCATTTTTCTCAGTGTAGGGTTAGTAGGGTACCACAAAAAGTTCTGACAAAAAAATAGCCCCCCCCCCCCCCTCCCTGTAGCTACATGTCTGCGGTTATTGCTTCACGATGAATCCTAATAAGGACGATCCCGTCATTGTCTACATGGCTCCAGAGTCCAGACTTCCAGACAACCCATTATTTTGGCATCACCGCGTAATTTAATCAAAAAGGAAGTAGGTACACCAGTATCTACACATCTACCTGTCTTTCTGGATAGACTATAATCTTATAAATGTAGCAAAACCCTTCTTAGGAGTGAAAAGGTTTTCTCGCATGTACATCCCTTTAAACAATCTCGTTACCCCACAAATTGGAAGTGAAAACCCTTCAATTCTTTTTTCTGTGCTTGACAGATCTTCAGGCAATCGACAAAACGGAAAGAAGTAAACCTTCGGCCGGGGTTAAAATGGAATGAATAAAATCTCCCCAACACGTTTAAGTGATTGATCCGAAATGGGTGAGAACATGGAAAGTGTTTTATAGTTTACTATTGGTCAGTGTAAACTGTATTGAAAATAAATAACAAATAGTTTGAAAATAATTTCTTAATACCTAAAAATAATTTCCAGTTAGGTATAGTAAAAATTTTAATTCCTCTCGAAATATGGATTTCAAGTCGCGTGACACTGTCAATTCTGGTCTATTGAATTTTTATAAATTGGTATGACTTCCACGACTGGACTTGAAAATTATATATGTGATACCTTCTAAAACAATTGATGCAATAATAGTACCGTGCGAGCAAAAATTATTTGCATCAAAGAGGGCTTGGATTAAAAAACGTGGGGCTTGGTTTCGATCACAATGATTTGGGGACGATATATCTAACCAAATCTAGGTTAAAATTTTGTCAAATTCATATTATGACATGATATGCCAAACTAATGAGTAATAGAATTATATAAGTAGACAAATACAAATTTATTTTTGTTGTTTACAAAATTAACAAAGTAAGAATATACAGAAAGAAAAAGAAAAATAATTACATAATAATATATAAATTGCTGAAATTGGCCACCGCCATGCTCCAAGCATAAATTCACACGTCTCTTCATATTTTCGAAAGTGTTGACCAGCATCTCTGGAGAAATGTTACCACATTCTTGGATAATCCTTTCTTGTAATTGTCCTAAATTTGCCACTGGTGTTTTAAAAATAGTGTTCTTTAATAAATGAGGAAAAACGAAGTAATCCATAACCGTTAAACAAGGTGATCTAGGTGGGAATTCAATGTCTGACCGAAAACTGATCAATCTGTCGTCGAAAAAAGTGCGTAAGTAGTTAATAGTTTTGGCGGCTGTATATGGGCGATTGCACCAGTATAGTATTTGGCTTTTTTCGTTTACATTTTTTAGTATTCTTCGGTATTATATTATGCTTTCTTTTATGCACAATTTTCTGCACAGTCCTTAAACCAATTCCCAGTGCTTTTGCTACGGTTTCCTACATATTGGTTGGCGAATTTTCACTTTTTCTTTCATTCTCAAAATAGTTTAACAAATTAAGCACCATTTTATTTTGCTTGGGGATGCAAAAAACCAGAAAATTGCTTTTTATCGTTCATATTGTCACATTAAATTAATTGTCAAAGTCACAAAACTGACATCTTTAAATCAAGACGAATGTGGCAGGTACAAACTTTTGTGAATCGCTGAAAATTAAATACATAATTATCCTTTTATTTTCTTTCATGTCAAAATTGCATAAATCTGTCATATTTGTCTTACAGATTTTATTTAGATAGTATGATTAAACGCAATAATAAAAAAGAAAAATTAAAAGTATGTCTTTGTTAAATCGTAAGACCCGCACGATAAGACCGGATCTTACTATAGAGGTAGGTATAGATCAATTTCAAACACTCCGTAACGTAGCTCTGCATTCACTAAAGTTTAAATTTATACTTGCAAGAGAAAAATCCCATTTTCTCGCCGTGTTTTTCGAATATTATTATAATTTTAAAGCAAATCCAACTGTGCTTATAAAATTTAAAAAACCGATTTACCATTCAGGGGTGCATAAAATGTTATGTGGTGAATAAAAGGCATAGAAAATAAAAAATAAAATCAATGTATACTAAATATTTTGTCGTGAGTGAATAATTTATCGAAAAAGTTGAGTAATAACATTGGTGGTGAGGTTGTGATAAACATAGTAATACAGGGTGGCCCATAATTTAGGAGAAAAACAGGTCATTTATGCTTAATTTCTTAAGATAAGATATTCACCGTTTATTTTCAATTAAATTATGTTTCGTTAAAAAATGGGTTTATTTAAATGTTTCTTGCCATCCAAAAACAAAAACAACAAAAGTAAGATTTATGGGTGAAAAAATTCGTTTGTACGCACAGCTCGTCAGTCACATCCCTTGTCTTCTACAGGTATGGGCATGCGCACAACCCTCTTGTTATTAGATTTTCCTTGTTTAGCGACATCATCAAAATACACTCCAGAACCGGCTCAACGCCATTTTTGTTGTTGTGTTTTACGTTTCCTCTGTGGATTTCTTGATATGTGTGAAGTTAGCAATGATTATCAGCCACGAAATTATTTTGGGGTACGTGTCAATTCCCCCTGTACCGTTTGTAAACAAAGTTTACCCCTATGGGGTAATTTACTAATGGTAATAAAAATTTCACATGGTAGAATTTCAATCTTCGCCACTAAAAGAATTAAGATTCGTTTACAAACGCTACAGGCGGAATTGACACGTACCCCAAAAAAAATTCGTCGCTGCATGAACGGTGCTGATGAACGTTGCTAACTTCACACATATGAGTTCGTGTTGTTTTCTTTGCTATTATTGTGGATTGTGGGTGTTTAATATTTAGGGATTTCTAGTTTTTGTGTAGTTTAGTGAATTGTGTTTGTGCCTTTAGTGACTCTGATGTAATGACTAGTATAGTCCATTGTCTGATTTTACTATGCCCAAATAGGGGTAAAATACCGGGTGTCGTATATGTTCAGTAAGTATGAAATAGTGATAGTTTCTTATGTGTAATTTTGTTTTATTATGATGAATTGAAACATATCTAACTAGAATGATGAAAGAATTTTGGACTTATTGGGCACGCACAATATTGGAAAAACGTAAGAATCGACCCAACGCGCAAGAAGCAAACAGAGAGGCACAACCAACACTAAATATTCCGTATGTCAAAGGAGTATCTGAGAAAATAAGAAGACTAGGACAACGATATAACATCAACACCGTATTCAACTCGAGGGACACCCTAAGAAGCCACCTGACGAAGACAGCCTACAAGTCAAAAAGATAGGAAAAACTGCGTCTACCAGATCCCTGCGAGTGCGGCCAATCTTATATAGGTGAGACATTAAGACCACTCGAAACAAGGGTTAAAGAACACAAAAACAATACGTTAAAAGGAAATACTGAAAAGTCAGGTGCAGCTGACCATGCCTGGAAACATGGTCACTATATCATGTGGTCAGAAGCTGAAATCCTACATAAGGAACCACACTGGAGGAAGAGAAAGTTTAAGGAAGCTGCTGCTATTCACCAGAACCCAGGCTGCTTTAGTAAACCATCATTAGACATAAGAAATATCTGAAAACCTTTGTTAGATAGATGTAATCTTAGGATAAGATCGCGTGCCAACTGAACGCATGACTGCACCCACCTCAGTTATGCTTGAGTGCACCTAGCTAGTATAAATAGTCCTGTAGTTACTTTACTTATTTAGTATTCACCTGAAGACGACTGGAGATACGTACCAGTTGAAACGTTGTGATTTAAAACAAATAAAGACAATGGAAGTCCAAAACTCTTTCATCATTCAAGAAACATCATTGTCTCCAACCTTCAAACTAGGCCTAGGCCACATGAACAAGTTAAAGCCCGGATCTGTCTACTTTACCAATCGTCAAACGATAATTTCGCAGTGCGCATGCATATTCCTGTGTGGTTTTGTTTACATGCGCAAATTTGCCACTTTCGTGATTATTTATTGTTTTTTTTATTGCTTATCTAACGGTAAATGTCAATGTAGTATGAGAGCATTGGCAGTAAATTTCTAACATGTATATTTTTGGTCCAGCGCAATTTACGCTCATCGACACTAATTTATCACAACCTAAACTCTAGTCTAGTGGCTACTTTATAATAAAATAAAAACAGTTCAGTCCATACGTTTAAGTTAGGAAACTTTTCACATTGTGGAAAACTTAAAACATTACTTTCCGTGGGGAAGCAATTTAGATTTGCTTCTGTTCTCGTATAGCTTATAAATAATGGAAAAACGATTCCAATAAATGGTCGTTAGGAAAGTTTTTATTGATGGGCTTGCGTATACATGTTAGCAGGTTAAATATTGAGGAAATTGTTAGCAAAAGGCAATTTTTATGTTCGTTTTTATCTATTGCGTTAATGGATATTTCCTAAAACAAGGGGTCTGGAAACAACAAATAAAATAGACGTGATAAGAAATACTAAAATTATTACTTAAATAAATAACCGTACGGTCACTGGACACTATGGAAAGTCGAATCCAAGCATGCTCCTACTACTCCAAGTATAATTTTAGCAACTGTAGCACTTAAAAAGTTTTACAGTTCCACAGGTTTTCATTGTCACGTTACAGGCAATAAAAATAATAAAATAACAGAAATACTCATCAAAATTAATAAAGTTTTTAAAACAATAATTCCTTTTTCATAGTTATTTATTTATTTATTTATTTGCAGATTTGTTTATAATAATATTAAAAATCAATAACATTGTTTTTTTTTAATAAAAGTAAATCCAATGAAAACATCATTACAAAACCATAGATTAACAAATCTGTCCGATTTTGTAATGAAAAAAATATACACCCATTTAGATTATTAATTGTAATCACATCATAAATATAATATTTAAAATTATAAGTAAATAATTCAAAAACATTTCATCAAAAGAAAAAAAAGGAAAGGAAAAATGAAAAAAGGGAGAAATTATAATAGAAAAATTGTAATAGAAAAATTGTAATAGAAAAATTGTAATATTTAGTATTATTACGTATATACTGTATAAGTTGGTTTACCTTTACATCATTTTAAATGTCTTTTAAATGTCAAAAGACGCTTAGTTTTCAAATCGGTAGGTAATATATACTGGCGGGGTAACTGGGCCGTAAAAAGCCTGGTACCCCAACTGTTTTTACTTTTACAATAAAAGATGCTTTGACCAAAAAACAATTTTTTCTTTTTCTCTTCTTTTCTTTACATCTCACCCCAACATTTTCAAATGTTTGATGAGTGTTTCTACACTCGAAACATGTCGATGTGATACTAGGTTCGCCTAGTTTTTCGATTAATAAAGATTGTGGAGAAAGACTTCGTGCTTTTCTTTTTCTGTAATATATTAAAAATTTTGATGCCAACAAATAAATATTTTATATTATAAATAAATTATTTTTTACAAGTGTTAAATTAAAATTATCATAACATAAACATAGATTTGTTTCTTGTCTTGTTTGGTATATATAAGTAATATTATGTAATAAATTTATATTTTTATATATATATGAATCACTAACTGCAGAAAGGGGACATGTCCATTTTTTCCAAAAATGACATTTGCGTAGTACGCCCATATTAAAATGTCAAAAAATAAATGGTCTATTGTAGCATTCACTTAATGAACTGAAAAATTATTTTTCATAAAATTTTGAGCAAAAAAAAATATATTAAACAAGTTGGCAGGTTTTTTTAACTTCCTGAACAATTTAGAAAATGTGACATGTCCCCTTTCTGCGGTTAGCGATTCATATATAAAATGGAAGTTTTGTAATAAAGTTGTTTTAAACTCAGAATATTATTATTAACAAATAATATTTTAGAAGGAAACAAAATACTATGTTTATTAAATATTATTTTTAAAACATATTTTTGTATTGTTATAAGCGGTTTCAACTGCGAGTCGTATGCACTTCCCCAACCAATTATACCATAGGAAAGAATTGATTGAAAAAGTGCATAATAAAACAGCAAACAAAGTTTTTGATTCACAATATTTTTTAAAAGTCTAAAAGTTAAATGCAACACAGCAATTCCTTAATAAATTCTGTTACAGGTCACTAGTACAATCTTACCAAAAGCTTGAGGTGAGATGATAATCGAAAATTTTAAATCTTAGTAACTTCTGCCTGTAACAAGGATCCTTAATTTTGCTGTAAATCGCTCGTCTTTACTGCCAGTCGTTTTTAATGATAAGAGGAATTACTAATTTTAAAAGAGTATAATAGGTTTGGTAGTCCATTTACTGAGAAAAAGCCTTTTAATTCTTATAATAAAATAAAATAATAATAAACATACTCTTTATACAACTGTTTAATACTATATGTGACAGCTACGCGCTTTCTTACCGTAGAACAGCGACAATTGCTAGACCGTTACGGTTGTGTAGTGATAATATCCCGGTAATTTAGCCAATAGGAAATATGAGTCAATGCTACCATAGAATGGTTTATAGCCATTATTGCTCTGAATATTTACAGTCATTATCAAGTTGTATTGGGGGTGTAATCTGGTTTTATATACTGTATTAGTTTAGACTTGCAGTTGTAATGAAACTTGACATTATTCATAATAATCTTTGCTTGCTATTTAAATAGCTTCTAGTATGATATTGTTCTTGTTGTTTAACATTGCATATTTCTGAGATAGTTCAATGCGTCCATAGATTATAAAGTCCAATGGTGTGCGAAATAAAATCTTCTATTGCTTTATCTGACATGCAAAGTTTAAAAAAACTTAAATACAAAGTAAAAGTAAATTAATTGAAACAGGTATTGGTACGATCAATAAAGTTAAAATTCAGACAGGACAGCTAGAAGACTCCGAACAACGATGTGACCTGCGCAACAAATACGTTAAAACTATGGCGCGATTGCCGATAGCTACGAACCCCCATCAACGTCTTGTGGATTATAGGTTCTAACGGATACAATTCGTTTTTGGGGACGCTGTTCTGCTTTCTTAATTATAGAGAAAGCGCTTTACTGGGAACAAAATGTGTCGCATTGAGAAGATACAGTTTATTTCTTAACAAAATTGCTGTATTAAAAGTAGTTTATTATTCAACAAGACGGTGCTATAATGGAACTGATTACTACCAATAAAAACACTGTTCCAGCAAATCTGGAATTCATATAACAATAAAAGGGTTAATATGGGAAAACTGGTTTCTCTTCAAAAGTTATTCCTCCAGCCTTTTGCTTTTATGGCTAATGCTGCCACCATTGCACATAAAGATATTGTCTTCATAATTACGTAGTTTGCTGTTTTAAGCCGTAGTGTGTGAGCTACTTTAAGAAGAAAACTCATCTTCCGTTATTTTAGAGTCTATTGTGATGTAATATTAAATTTTGTTGGGAGCCATTACATACAAAAGCGATTTTTTTGTAATATTAGGAGGTAGATTTTCTGCGGTGAGAAACAATGCTGCTGAATGCTAATGACAATCGACTAGTAAACCACCTCCGATTTTTCTCAATAATCACAAATGTTAGTTAAGAGCGAAGATTTATTTCCATAGCTTGAGAGATCGAAACTTAATTGGAGCCGTACACTCAGGGGAAATATCAGTAATGGAGGAGAAATACCGGTCAAAAAAATTAAAGAAGAATCAACAAAACACAGAAAGCTTTTGCAGATAATATCATAAAGGATATAAGCTGGTTTACAATAAAGTTTATAAACCATACAATCAAATAATGTAATAGAATTGCCTAAATAATGGCAACAGTATAAAATAATGCGTTCCTTACTTAAATTTACTTCCCTATAGGTATTACTATTTCTTTTAAAGTATTGTTGCAATTATTGTTGTAAATGTAAAAAACAATTATATTTAATCCAAGATTTATTTCGACGGCTTAAGAGATCGAATCTTAATTGGAGCAACCCTCCGAGAAAATATCAGTAAATGGAGCAAAAATACCTGTGAAAGGGATTAAAGAAAGGGCAACAAAACAGGGAATTTTTATTGCCAACAATATCGTAACAGAGAATGTACAAAATTAGGAAATATAACACAATGAAACAGCGGTGTTTTCTCTCATTACCTCAATATCTACTTGTAACAATTTCCTTTAATGTTAAAAAAAACTTGCATATGGTGAACAAATGTAGGTACTCTTTTTAAGAGTAATATACCTACTCTTTAAGTAAGCAAATAATTTTACCATTTATAAAGTTTGCTTAATATGCTATTTATTTTTAAACACATGACTTTTTAACACAAAAATCAACCGAAAAAATGTTTTTCGAAAACGTTTAGGAAGGATTAGCGACATAAATAACGATTACCTACTTAATTTTTAGTCAATATTTAAACGTATGTAAAAAACGTTGTCTAAAGTTCTTATCATACAGGGCGTAATAAAATGGGGTGATAAGTGTATCAGCTAGTCCGTCCCTGCAGCTGCGAGTAATTCACACGTCATTTAAAAAAAAAATTGGAATATACCAAGTGGTTCAATAATTATGTGTAGAAAACTTGATCCCAGAGTTCTTTGGGAAGAGGAGACCTATACGAAAAAAGTTTAGGTATATGAATTTGTAGTATTCTTTCCATATGTTTTTTTCATATCCGGGAGATTTCCCCGTTTTTCCGAATACCATGTATAGCTGACAATTTATTAATAGATTTGAACTCCAGTTTTCATCTGACTACCTTATATAACTGAGTCTCAGATTTCTCATAATATCTATAATCTATTACAACAGGTTTGCTGAGACATAGTTTGTATTGATTGTTTATTTTGTATTAACCAATAATAAATAAATTAGTGTGTATAAATAGTGTATTAAACTCGCCTTAGTGATATATCAATTCCAGAATTGCAAGAACAGTGTTTTTATTGGTAGTAATCAGTTCCATTATTGATCGTACCAATACCTGTTTCAATTAATTTATTTTTAATTTGAAGAAATAGTCCATGCTTAAAGTGGAGTTGAAAGTATGAAAAGGGAAAGAAAAACACAAAGTCTTCCTCCACTAGTTTAATGGAAAAAATAATTCCAAATATTAAGGGTCTCTACATGTTTCGAACGTAGAAACGTTCATCTTCAGGAGACAGAAAGTTTTAAATCTATGCTGATGGTGTTAGCAAAAGAGAAACTGAAATTTAGAACCTTAATGGAGCTTTATGGATTTAAACAGAAGTGTAGAAGAAACATGGGTAAAATATTTGATGTTTCTTCTACACTTCTGTTTAAATCCATAAAGCTCCATTAAGGTTCTAAATTTCAGTTTCTCTTTTGCTAACACCATCAGCATAGATTTAAAACTTTCTGTCTCCTGAAGATGAACGTTTCTACGTTCGAAACATGTAGAGACCCTTAATATTTGGAATTATTTTTTCCATTAAACTAGTGGAGGAAGACTTTGTGTTTTTCTTTCCCTTTTCATAATTTATTTTTACTTTGAATTTAACTTTTTTTAAACTTTGCATGTCAGATGAAGCAATAGAACCTTCTTATTTTGCACAACCCATCATTAGTACATATATTGGATTTTATTATCTCAGTAAATCATGTTGCATAATAGATAATCATAATTAAGTAAAAATAAGGCTTTTTTCTCAGTGTTAGTGAGGGTGGATGGTTTTGTATACGCGCCTGGGTAGCATTATCTACTAACTTTTTCCTGTTAGCTAAAATTGTGCACCATCACTACGACCCGTATTTTTCCTTATAGTCTTTGATCCCCTTGACAAAGACAAGTATTCCTGCAATTTTTCTACTCGAAATAATTAAGCAAAAACGAGGATTTATCTCTATCGTTGAAAGATCGAATCTTAATTGGAGCTATGCTCGGGGGAAATATCTGTAATGGAGAAAGAAATACCGGTGAAAGAGATTAAAGAGGAAAAATAATAAAATACAGGACTCGTCGATGATGTTGTAATGAAGGACAGAATTTTTTTACAGGAACCTTGCTTTTTAATTTATTTTCAATGGGGTGATAGAGGGTGGTCATCTTTTATACAAGTATTTTTATAATATTATAATGGTTAAATATGTTATATTACTAAAACCTTTATAATTCGTAGTTCTGATGACGGTTTAAGGGGTTAAACTCAGAACCTAGTTCTGGCTGCACCACAAACAATATAGTTAGCACAAAAATTCCGATTGAAACTGATAATTAATGTTTTTCTAAAGATCTTTTTGTTTCCTACGTTCGCGTCTCCTAAATAAAGAATTGAAAGAAACGAAAAAAAGAATAGAACAAGAGACAAAATAAACCAAACCTCGTTCTATAAACAGTAAGTTTTCTATACAGTTCGAAAACAATGAGCGCCTGCATTTTCCAATAATCTGGATAAGGATTGTGTTTGATTATTAGGGTATAGAGATAGAATGCTAAAATGAAAAATCGAGGGATTAATATTTTTGCACTACCTAATTAATTTATTTAACAATTAAAGTTCTTTTCACAAAGAGAATTATTTTTTGTTTACATACCAGAATATAAATAGAAGTATCATTTTTTGCTTCCTGCTTTTATGAGGGAGCCCTATGTATATGCTATTTTACACTTGCATGTTTCAAATTCCATAGAAAATGAGTGAAATATATGCATAAGGTCCACATTATTAATGTTCTGCTTGAACCCACCTAAATATACTTAATTACCAATAACAAGAAGTTATCTTACGGATAAAAAGGTTAAAAAGAACTATTTTTATTTACTTTTTTCCAAATTACTACCGCACTGAATGGGCACATAATAGAGATTATAACCTTACATATGAAAACAATTCCGGATTGACAGAATCTAGTTTGCTACAAATCTGACGATCCATTTTGTTTAGTACTTATAACAATAAAATAAAAAATCCTATACAAAAAAAATTAATAAAAATACGAAACATGTACAAATACGAGTATTCCGACGACTAACCAAGACATCCCAAAAACAATTACTACGATTACTCGAACGTTATTTTTAATTGCTGCAAGGCCTTATATTTAGCATATAAAATTTTCCAGTAATCAATTGAACGTACGTTTCCTACTCTTCTTCTGTAAATTTAAAAGAGGGGAGCTTTAGCATGTGGGCTACTATGCATTTCTATAGTGTAAATGGTCAATGTTGTAATTTTACTGTTATAACTACATTCTATCCCAGTGAACACAAATACGTAAAATATATGTGAAATTTATATAACCACTTTACTCGGTTATGTAAATTTAAAATACCAACAAGGTCATAAGAAAGTAAAATTTAACTTAAATCTGCCGTACTATGTCATGCTTTTGGGCATGTTAAATTTATAGCACAGTGATGTAAACTATGTTATGTAACTCATGTTATGTAAATTTGATATAAATTATTTTACATAAATGTAACATAATCTGGCTCAAATAAGTTACATAATTATTACGTAACGTGGTGGACTTTATTTTTTTTGCTCCTTATATTAGAACCTTTTTAAATTAAAATATTTTTGTTTGTAAAGTCTTTTGTATTTGTTATATTAACAAAAAAATTAACTTGCGCACATACTGGATAATTTTTCCCCAATTGGTAGGACGACCTAAAAAATAACAAAAAGTATACAACACAAAACATAAGATATAATTTCGTTGCCAAAACTTTATACTTTCGAATCATGCTTGCCAATAAAAAAATCTCAGAAGCCTTAGCTGATTAGAACTAAAATGAACAGCGAAGATAACTTATATTAACTTTTATAGGTAATAGGTAGGTAACAAAAGTTGATTAAAATTCAAAAAAATTTACTCAAACTGTACGAAGTACTTACTTCATCATTATTGCCTGATCTTAATGGCACTGGCACATATTCCATTATAAATAAAAGCAGCAAAATATATTTTGTGGAAAAGAAAGTAATTAATGTAATGTGATGTTCTGTGTAAATAAGTAAGACTTCTTAGCAAGAAATATAAAGCTCTTGGACACTCTTGGTAGCAAACTGTAAAAGTTGAGGTTAGAATACTTTTTCTTCAAATCTTTATTCTTTAAGCTCCGCCCATTAACTGTCACTTTCAAGCGCTTTTATTGGCTCTTTTTATGCCCATAACGGAACTGTGGGAATTTAACATCAATGTTATATAAACCTGCCGTAACAGTTTCATAAAATAAAAGTAAAATGTTTTATGTAAAATTTATATTTTTTCTTTTTATAAAGGCCACGTCTACCATTTTACGTAAAAAGTATATTCTTCGGTCACATGTTTTTAGCTTTATATAAAATTTACATAAATATTACATTAAACTAATAAAGTAGCAGTATATACTTTTAAATTTACGTAAAAAGTATATTCTTCGGTCACATGTTTTTAGCTTTATATAAAATTTACATAAATATTACATTAAACTAATAAAGTAGCAGTATATTCTTTTAAATTTACGTAAAATTTATGTCAATGTCACAGATGTGTTTACTGGATACTTTTATTCATCTACTTCATCCCATAATTATGTTATATCAATATATCTATTATCTATAATGATTTTTCTTCCTCACACCTCACATTTGCGTTGCTTACCCACGCGTATGTACACTCATTTACTCTTTAGTCTTTTTTTGCATGGATAATATAAAATAAACCCTTACTTAATCACTTTAATGCGGTACCACTAACCCCCTCTCCCAGGATAACGCTTACGGCGAGCACATTATTCTTTGGTATAAAATACTAATTCAATGATTTCCTTTAGGTAATCGAAATATCCGCATTGTTTTTCCATGTCATTGTACAAACAGTACAAACTTATCCCTTTGACATGATGGATTTATTTTTAAAGTCACATAATGGGGAACAGCCTGCAATTTACTAAAAACGTTTAAAATAGAACTAGACCTAATAAATCTCAAGCCATATGGTCGCCAACGTAGTATCAAAATACAAACGAAAAAAATTAAGGGAAAAATAACGAAACAGGATTTTGTGCAGTGAGAGTCCCACGACCAATGAATCATGGTGACAAAAAGGAGTTTTCGTATTTTCATAAGGAAACGTTAAGGGTCAACAATCGCTGGACTCAGAAGTGATACCAGCTCGTATATATACAACAGTTTGCCTGGTTGTTTAAGACGTTCCGGTGGATGGATCGCACCATCTAGTGGATTTGACTAATTATATTGTCGCGTATCTAAATGGTAGGCGACTGAGTTGTGTAGCTTAGATGGTTTTCATTTATGTTTTTATTTTCTACTGAGAGTGTTTACTATTTTCTGTGCCCTTATGGGGTGCTATTTAATCATTGAAACACTAAGGATTTTTAAAAAAAATAATTTGATAAACAGCAAAGCAATCAGAGAATGAAAGATTACAATAAATATTGCGAATAAAATACAAATTATTAACGACTTGAGAGTATAAAACGGTAAATTTAAATAACTCTTTAATAAGGAGAGAGTCGCCCCTTTATACTTACTTTAGGAAGGTGTTATTCCAGCATGAAAGAAACAATTTCCACTTAATAGATAACTCTGACCAGAATGAGAATTCTACGAAATTTACACAATAAACAGTTATTAAATAAATTACTAAAAGAACACTTACGCAATTGGAGCAAAATAGAATGGTTCTGGTGCAGAAGTCTTCATGACGTCAAAAATCGTTGAATTTAATCTTGATTTCAAACTGACTAGACAAACGGGCAGAGGTTACCCTTACACTTGAACAATTGTTACAACTCTCTGAGTAAATGTTCCTTCGAGTTTTTATACAGTTGCCATGTCAGCAATAACTTTGCACGTTAACAAAAGAGGGGATTTCCCTGGATGTACTATTAGAAGTGGAACCCTTTATCCCAACCAATTACAAACAATTATTTCTTATCAACATTCGTCTACTAACTCCTCCCTCCTCCTCTATTTCACGTCTTGTTGGCATATTATGATAAAGAGAATGATATTATGTCTATCTTGCTCTGTCGTTGTTAATTTAAACCGTAGTAAATCCTTTGTCCCAATTAGGAGAAAATCACTGAAAGGCAAAATGGGTTTATATCACAAGCGTCGATGAACCCTTGACGTCAAAATAGTTATCTATAAGTATACTTTTTAATGCTAAAAGTTTTGTGATTTGAATTTTTAGTTACTAAACGGATTTAATAACATAAAAACCCTCCACGCAGTCTACAGAACTTGTGTATCAGCCTAGAAATATATTGACGGTATTTAGAGATGTCACTGCCATTGCGAAAACTTGTGCCATTTATAAAGGCTGTGTAAATTGTTGTAGTGGTCGTTATCGTATCGCAAGGTTGTCCCATTTAGTGAAAAGCTGTTGTGCTGTTACAAATAATCCTTTCTGTGTTCCATTGTTTACAAATCGCACAAAACACCTGATCACTATAAGTTAACATTAACTCTATACATAAAGCCTTTGATAAAATAGTCTAGGTCGTGATAGGCAACTTACAAGACGATAAAAAGAATAGGAGCCCAGCTAAAATTTAAGTACCTATAGGAACCGTTCAGTAATTTTATTGTATCTTAACTTTCAACTTTCTGTAATAATATTTGGGTTATTCTCTAAATAAAGTAACATTTGTTGTAATTGTAAACAGTGGGGTTAGCGCACGGGCCTATAAAAATCAGTGGCATTGTTAATATCTATATATTTTTTAAAAGTTGATTTATCACAAAAATAACAATTAATCAACAAAGTTATTAACCGCCACGATAAATACGCGATTAAGTTATTAACAACATGCTCGCGACGTGGTTCGACAAGACTCGTGTTTTTGGTTGGTTGGCGTTAATATATTTTCAAATGGTTGCCGAGTTTTTTTTTTAATGAAATAAATTAATTTCCCGACAAGAGAGCCTTTCCTAGAGATGATGCATTTTACTTTTTTTAATAGGTCTGTGATTGTACCAAAGGGAAGAGAAATATGTATTGTTGCAGAATATTATGCAGGGAAAGATCCAGAGAAAAAGAAGCATGGGAAGAAGACGCATTTCCTGGTTAAATAACCTGAGAAAATGGTACAACTGTAGTTCCGTTGAGTTGTTTAGAGCTGCAGCATCGAAAGTGAGAATAGCTGATGATAGCAAACCTTCTAAGAGGAGATGGCACTTGAAGAAGAAGAAGATTGTACCGTGATACACCTATCAATGTTATGCTGACGCGCATAAGTTCACTCTATCTCTCTCATTTTGTTACGTCATGTGGTCTAATCCAGCGCTTGTAAATTTATGGGGATTCAAGCAATAAGACGTTATTATTTAAATATTGAAGCAGTTTTAAAGAAAAATTCATTTGTTTTAGGATATAATTAGCTATAGTGAACTCTCTAAGAATATGTTTTAAATTACTTAAAAATATACCGGACAATCACGTAAAAATAATAACGTAAAGAAATAACATTCTGATGTGATAACAGAAACAACTGAATTAGATTCTATTGGAAATATATCCTAATAATAAAAATCTTCCCAAAGTGTCACAAAACTTTTCTAGAAAGAGTTGAGAACAGTCCGCGAAAGCAGAAACTTCCAAAACAAAAGATCAGGTAATTAAATTAGTACGTCATTCAAGTATTATAATTCTTTTATTCGCCAGTAGTGCGACCGATTATAATGGTATCTTTGTTTCAATAAGTTAAATAGAAAAGAACAGTAGACATACTCGAGATATCAGTCAGGTAGATGCCGGAGGGTCAACCTTTAGCCCCTAAGCCTGGTCGAACATCTTGTATTGTGTGGTGATAAATCTTAAATTATTCACATACAGACTGTCCGCGCATAGGGGCAATGGATAAAAAAATTCATTTTTCGGGAAAAAGTCATTCTTGATAAAAAGTTTTGCTTGTAAAAAAAATGCAATTCACGAAGAGAAAATTTTGGTATTTTATACAGGATTCGCAAAAACTTCAAAAAAATGATTTTTCTCCAAGAGTAAACTACCTTTAATTTTCATTTTTGACCAATTAGAAAACTTATTTAGAATAACGTTTGTAATTTAAATCCGAGATTTAAACAATCTTTTCAAAATCAATTTTGTTTTCGACCCAAGGAAAAAAATCCAAACGTTTGGCTTCGTCTCCTTCTTCCAACGTTTGATTAAAAGTTGGCTTAAATGGGAATATTTTGTTTGCCTTTAAAATATACTGAATATGAGTTTCTTTTACTACATGAAGTGCTTAAGCGCGGTTTCTTATTGAAAGGGTAGGATTGTCAGCAACAGACTGCAATACGATTAGGGAAGCTGCGTCATTCTGATCATAGATCATTTATTAATTTGCTGAAATTTTCTTAGACGTAAACGTTAGGGTATCTTTGATTAAAGTTCTCTCTCACAAAGTTGTAAGAACTGATTTGCCTCATACGTAAAGCAAAGTAATAAAAAGGTAAAAAAAATCCTTGTTTTTACAAAAGAAGGCAATAAGATACACACCACCCATTATGAAACTAGAGTCTAATAAAATTTTGTATTAATATTTTTATTGAGCAGCAAAATTTCCATTTGCCTCTAAAAATTAAAAAAAACTAAAAAAATTGAAGATTTATTTTAAATCTCGGATTTAAATTAAAAACGTTATTCTAAATAAGTTTTCTAATTGGCATTTTGGTCAAAAATGAAAAATAAAGGTAGTTTACTCTTGGAGAAAAATCATGTTTTTGCGGACCCTGTATAAAAAATCAAAATTTTCTCTTCGTGAATTGCATTTTTTTACAAGAAAAAGGAAATTTTTCATCCACTTGTGCTATTGTAAAACCTATCCGCGGACAGTCTGTATATGCAAAAAACATTTTTTCAAAATGCTTCACACAAATAACACGTTTTGAGACGATTTACCCATTTAACATCACCCTAAATACGGCATAACATGACTGAAACTTTTTCAATATTGACTTTTATTAATTATACCATGTCCGATATATGTATTGCCATAATATTCCGCAAATGTGTTCGTAGGAACAAAAATAGCCACGAACTAAGATCATTAGTAAAGCTGGGCAACTGCGAGGCGCACCAGTGCAGTGGCGCCTCATAAAACTAATTAAAGTCCGGATATTATGCAGTGGAAGGACCTTAAAGTAGAGTCGGAATAATGATTCATTGGAAAATATTATTATGTCAATATTAAAAAGCAATATCTTAAAAATGGTAAGGACCAGAAAGTTGAAATTTTCCATACACTTATGTTGGATTTTAACAATAATTAACTAACCAGGCATCAACTTTGATTGTAGCAGTAATGACATTGACAAACAGACAACTGATTGTCTGTTATCCTTATTGCCGGCATCTAAACATATTATTTACTCTCTCATGCTTATACAGTGTCACCAGTAAAGTCCGCATCATATGGGATTTTTTTTTATTAATAGCTTTATTCAAAATTTGACTTTGGCATCAAGTTCTGCTTCGATCGAGATGAAAATTAAGCAAAAAAAATAGTAGTCAGGTGATTCAAATTTTAATTTTTTCCAAAAAATAATTCAAAAAAATAAATATCGAAAAAAGTTATAAGGAAAAGTTGTTTTAAATGCAGTTTCTAGCCCACATGCAAAATTTCAGCTGGATAAGATAATTTTGATTTTTACCTATATTTTGTAAATTATACCACTTTTGCAAAATAAGACTCAGCGCAACCTACATAAAACTTCTTAGTTTTGACAATGCTTTTTAATAGCCCAATTTGGATTTTGTAGAAAAACACACATTTAATATGGCGCTACTTTAAAGAAAATGTATCTGAAATAAAGCATTGTCAAAACTAAGAAGTTTTATGTAGGTTGCGTAGAGTCTTATTGTGGTATAATTTACAAAATATAGGTTAAAAATCAAAATTATCTTATGCAGCTGAAATTTTGCATGTGGGCTATAAACGGCATTTAAAAAAACTTTTTCTAATAACTTTTTTCGATATTTTCAGAAATTACCCCACTTTTGAATTATTTTTTGGAAAAAATTAAAATTGGACAGATAATGCGAATCACGTAATTTTTTTGCTTAATTTTCATCTCGATCGAAGCAGAACTTGATGCCAAAGTTAAATTCGCAGCTTCATTGCACATGGATAGTATTTAAGACAGTAGCCTTAGAATTATAATTTAGTTTACACTTGAAAACGGTTACAGATACTAACTAACCAAAACGTTGTGTTAACTAACAAAGTAAAGACAATGGAAGTTCGACAAGGTAATTTTTTTGAGGGATAATGAAAGTCAACTGTACATTTTTTAACTCAACTAACTAACCTAAACTCACAAAAATGTTTTGGTCCTTTTGTGACCAATTTTTGAATAGGTCGTGCAGTAAGTTTGCTAATAATAAACAAACTACATTTCTTGCTACTGCTAGATATACCACCACCAACTAAACTTTAAACCTGCACTCTAACAACTCTAGTGCGCGACAATAGTAAGTTGAAACGAAAAGACAGGCAGCGTGCACTTTTAAAAAAGCGGCAATGACCGTCTTCTATTTAGAATCCATTCTAGCCTAACTTTGTTTGGCCAGTCTATGAAGTACTTAGCTTGTCTGCACCCTTAAACCATATGCAATTGCTCCATAGAGTGGCGATCAGCCAACAAATAGGAGTTGTTGGATCAGTCCACTCGTTCAGTAGAGATCCTACCTGTTGTCTAGTCAGTCCTATGGCCGGCTCAGGAATAGGGTCCCGGCTCCACGTCTGGTATAACTTTATCTATCATCTCGTTGCCCTCAACTCCCTGATGTAGATAATAACGTTGGGTGTCAGTAATTACCTGAATTAACAATCAATCAGTTATTCCGTCATCTTAGACAGTCGTTACAAGTAATTTAATTCATCGCTAATTTTTCCAATTTCTTGAACAATTCACACAATGGGCTTTACGGAACAGCACAAAACATTTATGGTTGAAGCGTATTTTCGAAACGGGGTTAGAGTAAATGGTGAGTGGCAATACAATCCGGGTTTGTGCATGGACGATTTTCACGAACATTTTCCTAACGTTGCTTTTATTGCTGGGGACTTTTATCATTGCCTGAAAAGAACCGTGACTGTGTTTAGGGAAACACAGGTTCTATATACGACACAAAAAAAGAGCAGGAAGACCATCTGTAAGAACAGAAGAACTTGTTGCAAACGTTCGTGAAATAATGCAAAATACGCCAACAAATTGTATAAGACGCCTCGCCTGTCCCAAGAAGTGGGAAGATCGTATGGAAGATGCAGACTATAAGAAGCAGCTAAATTTATTTCCTTATAAAGTGCAAGTATGAATTGTGTAAATACAAATTTAGAACTATTACAAGAAAGGATTATCCAAGAATGTGGTAACATTTCTCCACCAGAGATGCTAGTCAACTCTTTCGAAAATATGAAGAGACGTGTGAATTTATGCTTGGAGCATGAGGGTGGCCAATTTAAGCACTTTATGTAATTATTTTTCTTTCTGTATATTCTTACTTTGTTAATTTTGTAAACAACAAAAATAAATTTGTATTTGTCTACTTATTTTATAAATCATTAGTTTGGCATATCATGTCATAATATGAATTTGACAAATTTTTAACCTAGATTTGGTTAGATATATCGTCCCCATATCATTGTGATCTAAACCAAGCCCTACGTTTTTTAATCCAAGCCCTCTTTGATGCAAATAATTTTTGCTCGCACGGTATATAAAAGTCACGGACAATATCTTTTTACAGGATTTTTGTCCCATTTTATATATTTAAACGCAGTGAGTTTTAAATTATTTTAAAAAATTATGTTTTTTCTGTGGCGAAACAACCAAAAAATAAATTCATTTCTTTAGGTTTTATAAAAGCTATATAGGTATGCAAAAACTAACTTAAAAAGGTTATAAATTATTATGTGGGTGTAGCAGCAACCACATTTAGAGTGATCTAGGCTAATTTATTCTAATTAAAACTACTAAAATAGTATGTAAATAGTGTATGGTCAAATATTATTTACTGCACTAAAACAAATATGTACTTCGAATCTCGGTTCCTAGAATTATACTTTTTAGTTGCCTTTTTAATAAAAAATGAAAATGGTTCAATTCTGGCTTATCCTTCATTGCTTCAAAACGAAATATTTTTATGGCCTTTACATGGCTAGACTCTCAAATCAATTAATTATTAATAAAAAAGTGTACACGTCTGTGTTTATTAATATAATTTTATTCTAATTGCAAAACGTTTTGAATATTTGTCAAACGAAACTAAAAATTGAGAGAAAAAAAAATTGTTTTTTTTTAATTTCCGTATGAACCCCTTACAACCAACGCCACTGTTTAATGGTCTTTGGGATTCTCGAAAGTGCAGAAACGTTTGGCAACATTGCTGTTTTTTAAGATTTAACAATAAAAATTGTGAGTGATAAAATATTAGGATAAAATTTGTTTAAAACGAAAAATGAGAAAACTTTTAGTCTCAAATTGCTTTTTGAAGTAATAAAAGTTTATAGAAAAATTATATTAGGTATATACTTATTTTTCTTTGAAAATATCCCACAGGACTTCTTCAATATTAAACTTGGTAATAATATGAAACGTTTTAACGAGTTTCGAAACTGGAATAAAATTTTAAGAATACGAAATAAAGTAAATCATCTCATTGGCGGTCGCAGAAAAATATATTCGGTATTCAACTATAGCTGCTCATACAACCACCAAATTCATAAAAATAAATAAAATATAAATCCAAGAAAACAAACAAAAATATAAAAGAAAACAAAAGTTCTAACATACTAACTTAACATACATACTACTTGAATAGTGTCTTTGGTTAACTAAGAGGGGGAACTATCGCCCCCCACCCCACCGACCCCCCTCCCCTGGTACCACAACTAAATCTACTTTTATTTCTATAATTAAGCTGAATGTAACAATTGTGTTTATGAGGAAAAGAAAAGCGACTTCCAGAATTTGGGGCAGCCAATAAAAATACTATTATTGGTATTAATATACTTTTCTTTTCCGTGGCACCATCCTGTTGAAGCCAAAGGGTTAAACTTGGTAAATCAGAATCACTATCATCTAAAAATAGAGTGGCAAGAGCTGAAACCAGATCATTTCAAAAGGCTTTTAGATATCTTTCCATCAAAGAAAAATAGTCCGATTACCCTTTATTCAACAATGCTTCCATACATTAATATTTTCATTATACTGGGTGTGATCTACTATGAACCAGTGAGGATTATTCGGTGCCCAGTATCTGTAGTTTTTTTCTTTAAAGAATACATAGTTTCATACGGGAAGTTCTTCACTGAATTACTGCCCTATTTTCCATTGAACATATCTCACGGACTTCCCTACGACTTCTACTTTTATCTCCACAACACAACATAACCAAAATTTCTATGCGTTTATCTTCAGAGGCGCATTTTGAATGTAATATCAGCAAAGCAAAATTTAAATTTGATTAACATTCACATCTCATTTTCGTTTTTGACAAACTATATTATAGCAAATTGTCATTGTCAATTCCTTCCTTAAAGATTGTGACTTGAGTTCAGAACGTCGAGAAACATCAATGATGCATTAGCATTAAAGTGGTAATATTTCGTAAACGGTTGAAGATAGGTGTATGGGGCATGATTTATGAAAAATGTCTAGAATTGACGATTGTATTGTTTTTCCAAAGCAGTGTGATGACATTCCAATCATTCCATACGGCATACAATGGTCGGTCTCTTTGAGACTGTTTACCGCCGGTTGGAATATGTCATCACACTGACTTTGGATACATTATACCACTAAAATTTATTCTCCACTTAATGAACACTTTACTGATGACACTGTGTTCTTTTTGTTTTAATATTAAGGTGTATTACTTTCAGGCACAAACTACCTTTTCAAAAATTTAGTTATTTTATGAAGTCACCTTATACAGGGTCAAAAACAAATAAACTTTGCATCACATGCGACCAAATTTTAATAGCCCAATTTTGATTCTGTAGAAAAACACTCATTTAATATGGCGCTACTTAAAAAAAAAATTATCTGAAATGAAGCATTGTCAAAACTAAGAAGTTTTATGTAGGTTGCGTTGAGTCTTATTTTGCAAAAGTGGTGCAATTTACAAAATATGGGTAAAAAATCAAAATGATCTTATGCAGCTGAAATGTTGCATGTGGGCTAGAAACTGCATTTAAAAAAAACTTTTTCTAATAACTTTTTTCGATACTTTCAGAAATAACCCCACTTTTCAATAATTTTTGGAAAAAATTAAAATTTGACTGATAATGCGAATCATTTGACTACTATTTTTTTGCTCAATTTTATTCTCGATCGAAGCAGAACTTGATGCTAAAGTCAAATTTCGAATTAAGCTATCAATAAAAAAAAATACCATATGATGCGGACTTTACTGGTCACACTGTACCTATACACGTAACATTTTTATGATCCACAATATATCATTTCTAAAAAAATGAATTTGACGGGTCCGAGCGATTCTTGATTAAGTGGGCGGTATTCTATATAAAAGGCTGTTCCGGTTCTTTTTCAGAACGCTGTAGATTTCTTGATAAAATTACGACAGGAACCATCCCCAGTGAGCACAATTTTGACTCATTTAAGGAATAATTACGTAATTGCATTAAGATCTTGTGCCCGACAGCACACATGTGTGTCGAAACTACTACCTCTGTGTGACTTTTATATGTAGGAAGTGGAGCACGATGGCACAACACATTTAAGGGCAAATGTGGGAATAATTTCGATACTTGTGCCTTGTCTGTCAATTGGTCAAATGACACATTGCCGAGACATAGGCGACACAATTGAGAAAATATGACTGCCACAAATCCTTAATTGTCTGCCACAAATCCCACTAAATTATTTTAAAAATTATGAGGTGAACTGCTTTACACAACTTAGGAATTATTTATATTATTTTATATTTAATGTTTCTTTCAGAGTAGCATTCCGTTATAGATGTTATATTTTATTGTGCCTTACATGGGCCCAAGTGGATGTGTAAATAAACAGTAGATGATGAATAATAATAAATATATATAAGTAATAGGACTTTTTCAAGCTTACAAAATATTTTGTTTACTTGCGACAACAGCTGTTCTGTCTACTTTTTCCATATACTTACACTAGTAAAAGGGGCATTTACATAATAAATATACGGGTAAATATATAAGAAAAATCTTTAGAAAAGAAAACATAAAAAAATAATAATTTTTAAACTTTTAAGTTTTGACAAATAAAAACGTTTAAGAAGTAATGTGGAAACTAGGTTTTTTTAAACTAATTACATATATTATTTTAATATTAACACAATTGGCGTTTTAATTTATGGGTAAAAAAATATATAAAGATAATACAGAAAATATGGCGGTTACACGCAAAATTCCTTAATTGTGACCCATATGTGTAAAATGACGAAAGTTGGGCAATGCGTGACGCACTTTCTTCGCGGTGTCACATAATTCCTACTAATTGTTAATAATAACACAAATAGGGAATATTGTGTCACACAATTCCCACTGTTCTTTATTAATAACACAAATAGGGAATCGTTTGACACAATTCCCCATTATGTGTGTTTACTATAAATTGCGGAAAATTGACAACGCGCTTCCGAATTTTGACCGTATTTGTAACAGGTATCAACGCGTCAACCCCGGCGCGATATTTATGCCGGCATTATATGGTGTTTACGTTTAGGTGAAAAATATCCATCAGCATCAACATCGGTATTAAATTCATTTTCATCTTCTTGATGGCTATAATTTCTACCACGATCCAGTATACTAGAAACTGTTTTACTTGGTTCACTTGAACACGATGGTAGACAATCATCGCTTACACTGGTCGCCGGTCTATTCAAAGCACCACTACTACATAATTGTACATTTGATTGGTCGGATTCTGCCATTCCTGTGTCACAAGGGACTTGCTGTTTTAATTTCGCATAAAGCGTCAGTGATTTTAATATGAGCTTTCCCACATCCTGATTTTTTGTTACTTTATTGGAATCACTGTGAGCACTTGATGGAACCGGATGTGCGTTAGCCAAAACAGTTTTAGACAAGAATGGAGTAGAATTTAAACGTTTTATTTTTCTATAATATGAGCTAGTTGTTTTGTAATTTCGAGGTCGTTTAGACATATTGAACAAAATTATAAAAGCAACACCTCAAAGTACAAGTACGACAATATAATAATGAAAACATAACCAAAAAATTACATGAAAAAATTCCTACTATGTGTTAAATCAAAATATTTTGTGTTAATATAGAAAAATAGTGGTGAAAATGGCTTTATTGTGTCACACCAACTTCGCGTGCGTGTCTTTAGACAAATATCAGTAAACATTTCCACTTTGCGTTACACAGAAGTTTACAATGTGGTTTCAGCAACAAAAGTCCTACATTGTAGCACACCGCTCATTCCAGAATTACGTGTTTGTGTCTTTGATCGACACATACACAGTTTCGGCATGTTTTTAACACAATTCCGACACCATGGTACTCCTTAATTTTAGATATGTAACAATGCCTTGAGTGTTAACACAATTCCTACACGGTGTAAAAGAACACACAATTCCTTTTTGGTGTCAAATTGCAAACAGTCTATGACGTCACTCAATATTTTGCGTGCATTTTGACACAAAAAAAAGGAAGTGTGACTAAACAACGACGTCGCCAATTACACATTTCCCTTTAGGGAATAAAATGCTCACGGTATTCTATATAAAAGGCTGTTCCGGTTCTTTTTCAGAACGCTGTAGATTTCTTGATAAAATTACGACAGGAACCATCGCGACCCGATGGAACGCAACGCCCTGCTAGCTTATTAATAAATTTAAACTTATTTTAATTTGAATTAATTAATTAGCAATGACTTTTGCGAAAATAATTTTTTTTTATTGTTTATGTTATTTTATGTCCTTTAACTTTTGTATCAATATTTTTTGCGGATTATCAATAGCTATTGTACAATGACCACCCTGTATAAAGTATTAAGCCATGTCCACAATAATAAGGTTAAACTAAGCAAAGCTAAATTTAAACGGAACCGGAGAGCATCGTAAAAGGTGGAAAACACCCCCTAAATTAATACAACAGACACAATAAACTAATTTCGTTTTAAAAATAGACCCGATGACAAACCGGCGGCACACAAATGGTGAAATGGCATAGTGGTCGGGTCGAGACAGATTTTCGCAAATCCGCCCATTGAAAATGGGTAATCGTGTGTGAACTGCTAAAACATTGTTCATTGTGGGTTATTGGACCTAAATAAGTGAATATTTGAACGCCATATACCTGAAAGGTATATGGCAACACGGTAACGCTACCTCTTTTATCTACATTATTTATCTGATAGGCGGCAGAGATTGAAGGTGTCAAATCAGATTTAAGATATGCCAAATATGGAGTGCCACAAGGATCCATCCCTGGACACCTTCTCTTTATAATTTATATAAATTATCACTTATAATCTCTCTAGCAGCAGAATTATTACCGACAATTTTTTTAAGGTCACGAATGTTTTTGTTAATAGAAAATTATCCCGAGTCGAAGACGAGGGAAATTTTCTATCAACAAAGACATGAGCGAAACCGAAAAAAAAAATTATTGGGAATTAATTCTGCTGCGTGGGAGGGGAGATTCGGTAAAAGAATTTCATAAATTGTAGTTTTTCGTATTGTAATTTTTTGGCTAAAATGCTACAAAAACATATTTCCCGCGGCTTTAGTTAATTGTAACTAATTAGAGTTTTAGAAATAATGTTCATTTTAGCCCTTAGTAACTTATTTTTATTCCTAAAATGTGAGAAACATTAAATAACAAATTTGTTATCTGAAATCCAATGTCTTTATAGTTTTTCAATATTCAAATAAAACATAAAACTTAAAAAAAAATATTTCCTATGAGTTCAGTTTAATATGACGCACTGTATTTTTACAATAGAAGTTGATTTTATTTGTTAGTAACTAAGGTTTATTACTAAAATTTCAGGAACATTTAAAAACATTAATTCGTTTTCAACCATAACATCTGAAGTGTCTACATAGTTTTAAATGAAACTTAAAAAAACATATTTCCGATGAGTTTAGTTAAATTTTTTATGTGTCTCTTTTAGCCCCGGTGTTCGTTATGTAAAGCAAATTGGTCAATCAATAAGAATAATAAGTTAGCAACAAAATGTATTTTGATTTTATTCTAAGTGACTTTTGCCAATAGATATAAAGCACTTCATTTTTGACAGAAAAATTATCACTAATTAATTTTATTAAGTTAATAGAAACTAACAAAATTATCGCGATAATCTCCCGTTGCTATAAGCAACGTAAACAAGAAGGAGCCTTCTAATTGGTTGAAAATAATTAATGTAATTTTCTGTGGTATTACATGCAACTGATTTGCAATTTGACCATATTTGCAGACTACACTACTTTTATTGCTTCTGCCTCTAGTCTGGAGAATTTAAATGTGGCGTCACAACTGCTGCTGAAGGTTGCAATCTCCTGCAGCTTAATAAAAGTAAGACTTCAAAACAAACATTAAATGTAAGTTACTGGGTATCACTTTGGATAGTTCCTTATCTTGGGAGGCAAACATAACTGAATTGGGACGAAAATTGTCAAGTATGATATTTCTCCTTAGAAATTTGTGTGACTTTTGACGTTTAAACCGCTTTAAGTACTTCGGTCTTTTTCATTTCCATATTGCCTATGAGGGCTAAATTGTGGGGAAACTGTGCAAATGCACAAAATATTTCTCAACTACAAAAAAGAGCTGTAAGATTTGTTGCTAACGCAGGGTATAGGGACCATTGTCAACATACAGTGTGACCAGTAAAGTCAGCATCATATGGGATTTTTTTATTAATAACTTAACGCAACCTACACAAAACTTCTTAGTTTTGACAATGCTTTATTTCAGATACATGTTCTTTAAAGTAGCGCCATATTAAATGTGTGTTTTTCTATACAAAATCAAAATTGGGCTATTAAAATTTGGTCGCATGTGATGCAAAGTTTATTTGTTTTTGACCCTAACTTCATAAAATAAGTATTTTTGAAAACGTAGTTTGTGTCTGAAAGTAATACACCTTAATATTAAGACAAAAAAGGACATCAATAAAGTGTTCATTAAGTGGAAAATAAATTTTAGTGGTGGGTAAAAAATCAAAATTATCTTATGCAGCTGATATTTTGCATATTATGTGCTAGAAACTGCATTAAAAAAAACTTTTTCTAATAACTTTTTTCGATATTTTCAGAAATAACCCCACTTTTGAATTATTTTTGGAAGAAATTAAAATTTAGCAGATAATGCGAATCACGTGACTACTATTTTTTTGCTTAATTTTTATCTCGATCGAAGCAGAACTTGATGCCAAACTCAAATTTCGAATAAAGCAATTAATAAAAAAAAAATTCTATATGATGCGGACTTTATTGGTCACACTGTATATTTATAAATTTTGGCATAATGCCGCTGTTTACATTTTTTAAACTGTATTGGAGCTACACTCCCTTAAAAGATAAATTCTCAGCTACAATACTCGAGGCTCAGACAGGATAGTGGCTCAGATTCAGACCAACTAAACCTAAAAATAATTCTTTTAACTGTAATTTATTAACAGGGGGTTAAATTTTTAACTAGAATAAATTCAGTATTAGGGCTGCGTTCATTTTTAGATACTTTTTTCGTGTCTTCATGAAATTTACCCTGTTTTTGGGGGTAGAAACCGCCCCCAATTTTTACGATTGTAAAGGTATGTAATGTGGGTCGATTGTAAAGGTATGTAGTGGGTCCTATGCCCTTTCCAATAAGCTCAATACATACCTACACATTTAAAAAAAAAAATTGAGGGAGGTTTTTACCCCAAAAAGAGGAGGTAAATTTCATAAAGACACGAAAAAAGTATGCCACACTAAAAATAAACGCAGCCGTAGTTCTGTATTTTCTCGGCAAATAAAGAGGCTTTCTAATACTAAATTTATTCCAATTAAAAATTCCACCCTATAATATCTCACGATGTAGAAACTTTTTTTGTTAAAAAATTGCAAAAATATAACATTTTTATACACGAAAAATTAATTACCTGAGTTCGTGGAAAAAGATATTAAACCCCAAATGGATACGATAAAAAAGCGCTGCCGGAATACAGTCATCATGGCGTAAAGGCGGCGCAAAAGAGTTAAAGTTAAAAAAAATATATTTTGTCTTATTGACGACCTTTTTATTGCACCTCGTATTGATGTCATAATCACCATTCTTATTTTTTATTTCCCGGAGACGTGCGAAAAGTGTCTATCAAACCGATATCAGGCATAATGTGTGAAAACCTAATTTCATTAAAATGTCGTTGGAAGTTGATAAAACTGCAGGGGAGAAATTTACGAAACTCCACTAAATCACCTGAATTTTATGATCACGATTACACGATCATATTACGAGAGTTCCAGTGGCGTAGATATGGGGGGGGTCCAGGGGGTCTGGACCCCCCCCAGAGATAGTAAGACAATATCACGATACGTAAGTTAAACAATTACAATCAACATATTCAAAGCCACAAGGAAAAAGGATTGTTGAAAAAAAGAAAATTATCTCCTTTTAATTCCATTAGCGCTTATCAAAATAAAAACGTCAAAACGTTCGCGTTACGTTATACAGTGTCACCAGTAAAGTCCGCATCATATGGGATTTTTTTTTATTAATAGCTTTATTCGAAATTTGACTTCGGCATCAAGTTCTGCTTCGATGGAGATGAAAATTAAGCAAAAAAATAGTAGTCACGTGGTTCGCATTATCTGTCAAATTTTAATTTTTTCCAAAAAATAATTCAAAAGTGGGGTTATTTCTGAAAGTATCGAAAAAAGTTATTAGAAAAAGTTTTTTTAAATGCAGTTTCTAGCCCACATGCAAAATTTCAGCTGGATAAGATAATTTTGATTTTTTACCTATATTTTGTAAGTTGCACCACTTTTGCAAAATAAGACTTAACGCAACCTGCATAAAACTTCTTAGTTTTGACAACGCTTTATTTCAGATATATTTTCTTTAAAGTAGCGCCATATTAAATGTGTGTTTTTCTACAAAATCAAAATTGGGCCATTAAATTTTGGTCGCATGTGATGCAAAGTTCATTTGTTTTTGACCCTGTATTAGGTAACTTCATAAAATAAGTATTTTTGAAAACGTAGTTTGTGTCTGAAAGTAAGAAAATAAAAAATGAAATAAAGGGGTTTTAAATTAAATCGTTAAAAATAGATAAACTTTACGTTAAGTTAAACTAAAATTAATTTTCCTCTTAATGAACACTTTACTGATGACACTGTGTTCTTTTTTTGTCTTAATATTAAGGTGTATCACTCTCAGACACAAACTACGTTTTCAAAAATACTTATTTTATGAAGTTACCTTATACAGGGTCAAAAACAAATGAACTTTGCATCACATGCGACCAAAATTTAATGGCCCAATTTTGATTTTGTAGAAAAACACACATTTAATATGGCGCTACTTTAAAGAAAATATATCTGAAATAAAGCGTTGTCAAAACTAAGAAGTTTTATGCAGGTTGCGTTAAGTCTTATTTTGCAAAAGTGGTGCAACTTACAAAATATAGGTAAAAAATCAAAATTATCTTATCCAGCTGAAATTTTGCAGGTGGGCTAGAAACTGCATTTAAAAAAACTTTTTTTAATAACTTTTTTTGATGTTTTCAGAAAAAAACCCACTTTTGAATTATTTTTTGGAAAAAATTAAAATTTTACAGATAATGCGAATCACGTGACTACTATTTTTTTGCTTAATTTTCATCTCTATCGAAGCAGAACTTGATGCCAAAGTCAAATTTCGAATAAAGATATTAATTTAAAAAAATCCCATATGATGCGGACTTTACTGGTGACACTGTATAAGAAATAGGTATATTTTTTTAAAAAATCTATCCATTTCAAAATAACAGGGAAAACTTTGTTGAATTGATACTTTAAAGCTACATTTTTAAGAGCTCAAAACAAAATTTTAGGGCGTGGCACCCCAAAAAATTTTCGCCTTCGGCGGTGCGCCTCCGGCGAGGCGCCTCCAGCGGGGAAATAGCCCGAGACCCCCCCAGAATGAAAAGCTATCTACGCCACTGGAGAGTTCGTTTTATAGATGAATGCCCTGGCTGTTTTACTGATATACATTTATAGGGTGAAAAATTGCCCAATGACATGCACAAGGCAGATATTTAGAAATTGGGCGCTATAATGTTGTAAAAATTATACGATCATTAATTTACCATTATTATTTAATAAAATAAAGAGTATTTTAAAACTTCTTACAGGGTAGAGGCCCATATTTAGGAAAAACATAAAATGCTCATAGTAGGAGCTTTCCTGAATTTGTCCTACTTTAAAAATCGATAGGAATTGTTCATTTGAATGGTATTTTCCTTTAAAATGGCCATAGGTTTTTACCCTTCATACAGAATTGAGGCTTATAAAAATAACAATAATTTCTGTTTTTATTACTACACCAAAAAGTAGCAGCATTCCTAAATCTATTCAATTTATCATTATACACTGGGCATTGCTTTCGTCGAACGTCTGCCCCTTTATTAGCTGACTCTACTATCAACTAGATAGATTGTCGTAATTTAGCCAATAGGAAATAGGAGTTGTTGCTACCATAGAGTGGTTTATAGCCATTATTGCTCTGAATACTCACAGTAATTATCAAGTTCTATTGGGGGTGTAATCTGGTTTTATATACTGTATTAGTTCCGTCTGGCAGTTGTAATAAAACTTGACATTAATCATAATAACATTTGCTTGCTACGGTTAATAAAGCATACACTTACCACTCAAAATCAGTACTGTAGTTCTCAAAAATTTTAAATAGCTTCTAGTGTCACATTGTTTTTGTCGTTTAACATTGCATATGATTATCTATTATATGCAACATTATTTACTGAGATCGTAAAATTCGTCCTTACATTATAAAGTTCAATACTTATAATGGGTTGTGTGAAATAAGAATTTTCTATAGCTTTATCTGACATGCAAAGTTTAAAAAAACGTAATACAAAGTAAAAATAAATTAATTGAAACAGGTATTGGTACGATCAATAAAATTTAAATTTAGACAGGACAGCTAGAAGCGCAACAAATACGTTAAAACTAATACTACGGCGATCGCCGATCGCTACGATCCTCCACCAACGTCTTGTGGGTTATAGGTTCTGACGGATACAATTAATTTTTGGGAACTCTGTTGTTCTTTCTTAATCAAATTCAAATTTTACAATACATCACGCAGCGTAATACAGCCACCGAACATAATATACGTCTATGTATATGTTCGGTGATACAGCATACTATAGCGATGAACCAAAATGACTATTTAATATTTTAATGTACAAACGAAAACATCCATTTAAATAAATATAAATAAGTGAATAATAATCTGTTAAATTCAACCTTTTTAAAAATATATTTTGCTATTAGTTACTTGGCATTCAATGATTTATTTTAGTCCCCGTTTGGCAGGACTAAAATACCTACTTTAGTTCTGGAAGTACAAAAATAGCTATTTACATACCAAGGGAGGAAAATAGTGCTTTTCCTCCCGCGAATAGTTTGATTAATTATCCAAGAGAGGAAACACATTTTCCCCCTGAGGTATGTATATAGTTTTTTCTACTAGCTTATTAGAAAGTTGTCAGACTATAATACTGGGTTAGTAAAAATTACTGGAACGCTTAAATATCTTTAAAGTTATTAAAGTTGTGCTTACAAAAATGGGTATCTGGAAGTTTTTTTGCATGCGAAATTGAACTATTAAACTTTTAGCGGTTTGAGACATTTTACGTGTTTCGGCTCTTTTTACTAACCCGGTATGGGGCTATATGACAAAATATCAAGTAGTTGTTGCGTCGCCGTCGTTATGTTTATTACGCTTTGTTGCTATGATATTTTTAGTAATACAAACTAAAATAATAGTAAGCTGTCAGATTGTTTGTCATAACTTAATTAGAAGTTTCTACGTTTTGAAAATGAGTTCTAGCGAAGATGACCTGCCGCAAGATCTCGCTGAAGAGGCACGAATAGCGACACTTAATTTCCTTCCTGAAAAATCAAGAGAACGATATGAAAAGGAATACAGTTTGTTCAAAGTATGGTTGGAAGAGCGCGGAGTAAAAAAAGTTTCCGAAGATGCCACCTTGGTGTATTTTTCGCAGCGAGCAAAAAAATTAAAACCATCAACATTATGATTGCAACATTTTTAAAATTAAAAAACCCTCAAAGTTATACAGGCCATTGTTTCCGAAGAACTTCGGCCACCTGCTCGTCAATGCAGGTGGTGATTTGTTGACACATAAGCAGCATGGAGGTTGGGAGTCTGGGAAGATTGCGGAGGGATATGTCGCAGAATCATTAACAAGAAAAAAGGAAGTGGCAAGCCAAATCATTACTGGTCGACAATTGTCTTTAACGCCAAGTTCTTCCAAGGATCATGTTGTTATCTATGTGCCGATAGCTACTCCTTCATTGGAAAGCAACCTTACAAGCAGCCATACCACGTCAATAAGTAACCACCAAGAAGGAGTAGTGAATATTTCAGCGGAAAGTGGCTTTTTCGGAAGGATAACTTAATAATTTGACGAATTGTACAATTAATTTAAGCCGTTAATTTTTTTCATCTGTTATAGATACTAACTGTTGTTTAATTTAAAAAAATTAATATGGTGATAATGTGAAGACTTTCATAAATATTTTTCCTACAAAATCAAATAGGGCTGGACGAGGTAAAAAAACTCTTGCTAATGTAAAAATGTTTAAAAAATTAGAGGGAGGAAAAGAGGCATTTTCCTACTAGCGAATAGATTCTGGTACAGGTCAATAGGTACCAACCAATGAGCAAAACGTTAACACTTAACCTCAATATAATTTGTCACATTTGGCATGTTAAAACAAAATCCATCTGAAAGGAGAAAGGTATATCGGCAACCGGTTTGTTCGTTGTTCATCAGAGCATTTTTTTTTAATTCAATTTTTTCAACTAATAATTTTTTATAAAAATAAAATTTAAATTAAATAAAATTTTAAAAAAAATGCTCTGAGTAACAACGAACAAACCGGTTGCCGATATACCTTTTAGACGGAATTAGTTCCTCTAGTTATCGCCTCCCAATTTTCTAACCCACAATTATTAATATTTCTTAGGTACTGTATATTAGTAGTAAGTGTAAGCATAAAAACCTACGTTTAAATCTGCCGCCGTAAACTACTTTACTGTAATTGGTCGGTACCTACTGACCTGTACCAGAATATATTCGCTAGTCATTTTCCTCCCTAGCTCAGGGGTTGAAAATTAAGTTTTCTAGTAAGGTAGTAGAAAAAATAATATACCTAACATTGGGGAGATTAACTCTTTAGTACAAGTACAGTACAGTAGTAAATGTGACATACAATGTTGAATAGTGTTTACTAAAATCATGACATTGTATGTAAATATTTAAATAAAATAATTTAAAGACTAATTATAATGATGTCCTGTTTTTCACTTTAAATAAAATGTGTAGGATGAAATACAAGTTTGTCACTTACCGGCCGTCCGTTATTGCACGTCAAAGATATTCGTCATTTGTCCGGAAGCAGGTTTTACTCACCTGAAAATAAATAGGAAAGTTACCGTTATAACAAGTTTTAACTATAATGTAGGTTTGAAAATAAATAGCAGGATTAAAAAATGTTTAAAATATATAACAAAGTTGTACTAAACTTAAATTGGCGGTAAAAAGTTCAAATTATAGATTGCTTTATCTGACATGCAAATTAAAAAAAAAACTTATATACAAAGTTAATTAAATTAATTGAAACAGGTATTGGTACGATCAAAAAAATTCAAATTCAGACAGTACAGCCAGAAGACTCCGAACAACGATGTAAACTGCACAATAAATACGTTAAAACGGCGTGCGGCGATTGCCGATCTCTACGAACCCCCTCCCAACGTCTTGTGGATTATAGGTTCTAAGTTCCTACCGATACAATTCGTTTCTGTTCTGCTTAATTGTAGAGAAAAATTAAGAAGATACAATTTATTTCTTAACAAAATTACTGTATAAAAAGAAGTTCATTATTCAACAAGAGTGTGCTGCTCATGGAACTGAACACTGTTGTAGCATATCTGGAATTAATATAACACTGAAGCGGATTTGATATACTAGCAATTTATTTAATATGAGTTAATAAAAAAAAAAGCTATCAATACAAACTCTGTTAATTAGATCATTTTCCTTAGTGTAATCGTAGCGATATGTTATCTAGTTTAAACCTGCAGTCTATGGGCTACTCGCTACTGCTATCTACACTGTAAAACATGCACCGTGCGTTGTTTTTGTTCCAATAGAATATTCGTCGAGCGGCTCACCGAGCAAAGCAGCCAGCAAGCCGCAGTTTGTGGTTTTTTTTTACACTCTGTCCAAAGGCGACCGGTTTCGAGGCTATAGTTAGTTTAGATTTATGACGTGATAACGCCACAGAGCGCCCTGGGAGTACCTACTCTCAAAGTGCTAAACTGAAAACTCTATATAAAATTTAAAAAACTGTCTGCACAACCGGCGGCTCGTAAATCTTTCCTTTTAAAAAACATTTCCCCATTTGGCTGTCAGGCAATATTCGTTTGATTTTTGCTTTAAGCGTCTTTCATTTTCCTTTGATGTAAATTTAAGCATTACGCCAAGTAAAAGTTGTTTTCCGCTATTACGTAGCAAAACAGCAACGCTTATAGCTTCATTTTCCAAACCTTTGCCGGTAAATCTAATTAGTAAGCACACTAGCAAATGCTTTCCTGCAAACAACTTATGGTATACAGGAACCGCCTGAATTGAAAATCGCTGTATCGAAAAATGCTCTCAGAAAATATGCGATAATCTGATAATATTTCAAACACCTTCGCTCCATTCATTCGCATATTTACGCGAAAGCCTGCTGTATTTATGTAAGTAACAGCTATGTTACAGATTGCGCACGCTTTACATATTATTCGTCGAAAGTCGAGCTCTTTGAAATTTGTTTAGAATGTCGTGGAAATGGATTTTGCGAGAAGTTAAGAACCCTATTTTATTTATACGTGCTGTTTATTATGTTGTATATTAGTAAAGTAAAAGGAATGTCGTGCTGTTTTATATTGCTTTGCGCTATTCCCAGCATTAGCTAAAAACTATTACAGTATTACAGACGGAGTGACGGAATAAAACTTTGCACTCGCTTTGTAGATAATAGCCAGCAAAGCAATAATTATTTTGATACAACTTTCTACCGTGCGAGCAAAAATTATTTGCATCAAAGAGGGTTTGGATTAAAAAACGTAGGGTTTGGTTTAGATCACAATGATATGGGGACGATATATTTTATCTAACCAAATCTAGGTTAAAATTTTGTCAAATTCATATTATGACATGATATGCCAAACTTATGCGTAATAAAATAAGTAGACAAATACAAATTTATTTTTGTTGTTTACAAAATTAATAAAGTAAGAATATACAGAAAGAAAAAGAAAAAAATTACATAAATTGCTGAAATTGGCCACCGCCGCTCCAAGCATAAATTCACACGTCTCTTCATATTTTCGAAAGTGTTGACCAGTATCTCTGGAGAAATGTTATCACATTCTTGGATAATCCTTTCTTGTAATTGTTCTAAATTTGCAACTGGTGTTTTAAAAATAGTGTTCTTTAAATGAGGAAAAACAAAGTAACAAGGTGATCTAGGTGGGAATTCAATGTCTGCATGATCGAAAACTGATCAATCTGTCTGTCGTCGAAAAAATTGCGTAAGTAGTTAATAGTTTCGGCGGCTGTATGGGCGGTTGCACCGTCCTGTTGAAAATATCTAAAACGTAGTTCGTTGTTAAGTAATTACTCCACAAATGGATTCAAAATATTGTCTCTATACCGCTGTGCTGTAACTGTGTCATGGAAAAAAATAGAACCAACAATTCTTCTTCGGGAAACACCTAATAACCAGACACCAATTTTTTGAGGGTGGACTCTACAAAAAATGGGAATTTCACTACTCCACAAGCGTGCACCAGGCTTCATCCGAAAAAAATGTCAGGTCTAATAAATCATTTCTATCCAATAAATTTTGGGTAAACCATCGAGAGTGATTCCTGCGTCTTGCAAAATCTGATGATGGAATAACTGATTTATTGTTAATTCAGGTAGTTACTGACACCCAACAGGTATTAAGCTTTACGGCTAAGCATTACGTCCTTAGATGGAAGGCCCTCTTTGATGCAAATAATTTTTGCTCGCAGGGTATAACCGCAGCGGACTGTTGACCTTATTTATTTTATTTTAAGAGTTTATCACCGCAGTGGCACAGCCCCAAAAATAGGTTCTTAAGGGGAGGATAGGGGGTGACAACAACAGAGATATTGAAAAGAACTAAAAAAAGAGCTTTGTTTGGGACAAAACAATTCATTTTTTTCGCAGTTATTTTCTTCAGGCCAAAGCAAATCAATTTAACTTAGTTCAATGTTCTCTTGAAAATACGATTCTGATAACGTAAAAAACTTCTTTTCGTTTTTTCTATCAAATTCTAAATCATTTGCCCAAAAAGTAACGGCATTTATCAGCAGAGAAAGAAAGAACTTGACATCATGTTATCATGGTGCCAATTCGTCGTTAGTCTTAGTCCTACTAAAATTTAGAGTGTCAAGCTGGACAAAATAACAGTGAATTCAAACGATTTTCTTGTGTTTTTAAATCTGACGACATAAAATACTGCAGGCTTACTCAGGTACCCTGTAGAGTGTAGAGCATTGAAGTATTGTATAACAATGGACTCAATCTTTTACGGAAATTCGTTATAACTTATAACAACCGACTAATTCTTTTCGGTCAAGATCACGATTAATTTGAAATGGAAAACGGTATCTGCAACAGTTGAATGACTAATAGTATAAGTTTGATTACAAAACATCATATTATCTTGCACACCATTGTACTCCCTCCCCTCAAAGCAATGCGTACTGTAGGTAGTTCTTGTAAACTGAGATTCCTTTGAATCAATGAATTATTTTAAACTTTAACTAAAGAAATGTTGCCCTTAAATCAAATGTACAATTCATTTGGCATTTGGCATATATCATTTAGGAAAATGTCATCAGATTTAATTCGGAAATTTTAATAGTTTTCTACCATGCAGTAGGTACCGCACGAAACTGCCACAGATTAGACTTTTAGTTTTGCTTGTAAAATTCACTATTTTACTTTGTTAAATCTGCTACTTGCCGTAATTTTTTGTAATAAAGAACCTAGCAAATGATTTTAGTGTTGTTTATGAGTTAATTTTAGGTTAAAATGCAAATACTTACCCAAATTAATATGAGGTATCTGTTTCGCACAAAAAAATTAGACGAAAAGTCCTAACTACATTTTTTTTTCAGTTTAAACAAAAAACAACCGTATTTGGTTAAACCTATTTATTAAAAAAAAATTTGTGACCAAATTTAATATACTTAAGCGTAAACATAGCCAAATTTAATGTTTTCTGGATTATAAATAAAACTCTTACAATTAGTTTTAGTTATATTTATAATCTTCTCTACTCTAAAATTTATAAAATGTCATTTACGTCGTTACGTGTGATAGGGGACGATATAATATACAGTGTGTGTATAAAGTCTGGAAACGGCTTAATAACATCACAATTTACTGGCCGATTTAAACCAAATTTGGTACAGTTGTGTAAGAGGATCTAACGCACCGAATGACGATATTGGAGTTGTTGCCAGCTTTTTAGTTTGTCTGGAATTCGAACGAATTTTATATTTTAAAATATAACACCCAGTATATTTTTACATTTTTAAATTCCACATAAAATTATAATTATTTTTTATTGAATGCATTATTAGTCTATACTTCATAGTTTCCGAGATATTGACTCTCGAAAAGTGACATTTTTTAACTTTGACAGCTTATAACTTTCTAACAGTACATCTTAGAGCAAAACGGCTTACATGTCCCTATCTTCAATTTTTATTATCTTCCCAAAAAAATCAACTTCCAGTTAAACCGGAACAACTATATTTCCTGCTTTCGAGTTACATCCGGTTTAACCGGAAGTTGATTTTTTTGGGAAGATAATAAAAATTGAAGATAGGGACATGTAAGCCGTTTTGCTCTAAGACGTACTGTTAGAAAGTTATAAGCTGTCAAAATTCAAAAATGTCACTTTTCGAGAGCCAATATCTCGGAAACTATGAAGTATAGACTAATAATGCATTTAATAAAAAATAATTATAATTTTATGTGGAATTTAAAAATGTAAAAATATACTGGGTGTTATATTTAAAAATATAAAATTCGTTCGAATTCTAGACAAACTAAAAAGCTGGCAACAACGCCAATATCGTCATTCGGTGCGTTAGATCCTCTTACACAACTGTACCAAATTTGGTTTAAATCGGCCAGTAAATTGTGATGTTATAAAGCCGTTTCCAGACTTTATACACACACTGTATATACACTAAAAACAAATTAGATGATTTTGAACATGTTCTTAGCGCGCTGAGTAGATATGAACAAGAAGTATTTGATAAATTTGAAGGGACCCTCCGGGCCCCCTAGGTACCGGGGCCCTGGAGTACAGCCATCAAAGCTCCCCCTTAATCCGGGGTTGCACCTACGTATGTTCTCTATTATGTGCTGTGTTCCTCTAGTGAAGTGGAACTTTTCTTAAGTAACAAAACCCGACTTAATTTTATATTAAGCCCATTCATCACCCACTACCATTAGCGATTACAATCACATTGTAACTTTGACAACTAAATAAATATACAGAGCCAAATTTGGAAGTGCTCTCTCCGACTTCAATGCACGGCACGCATATCTTCCAACACATGTAAATGGTTAATTTTATGGGTTTTTAACAGACCGTTAAAAATTTCGTATGCAACGCCGTTTTATCAGAGTGTAATTTATGAAAGTTACATTTTAAAATGTTGTTTTGTGAGGGCACCGAGACCAAGTTTGATTTACGAATGTTTATGGGTCTCTTTCATAATTTCTTTAATTTGCTTATATAAAAATGGAACGCCACTTTTTTTGGATGATGAAAAGGTCCCAAAAACCTCGTTAAAGATGGGTTTAATTTATTATTTTTGGAAATTATGCAACCACAAACAATTTAGCTTTAGAAAAAAGAAAAGCACAAAGTCTTTCTCCACAAGTTTATTAGAATAACTAAGCGAACCTAGAAGAATTCAATTCATAATATCAACATGTTTTTAGTGTAGAAACACTCATCTTCACGAAAACAAAGTAAATGGTACAATGCTGATGTTAGCAATAGAGAAAATAATAAGTGGGATTGAGCCGTAATGGAGCTTTCAATGGTGTACACGAGGTGTAAAATATGAATAGTTAGAAGACCGACTTTCAGCATACTGGAAAGTCAAGGGCTAGTGCAAAGGCCCTGTCTTTGGCAGAACAATGAAGGGATCAAAAGAAAAATTAGAGAGTTTTAACATACTTTGTGAAAATGATTTATGTATAAGTAGGTAATAGCGACCCTATTTACTATAATCGTACAATTAAAGTACTTAAAAGAAAATGTAGATACTCGTATAAATTAAGGAGTCGGGGTAGGCTATATGAATATCGTTTTAAATTGCTAAGAAAACAACTGAACGCAGCAAAACATCGTGCACACGATGAATTTCTAAAAAATCTAATTGACGCCAATGGTCCCCGTTGCTATCAATGGAAGAAATTTTATACTTATCTGCGTTCAAGAAAGTGTTCGTCAAGGTCGCTACTAATCCTAAAGGAAAATGGGGTCGTCGCTATAAGCAGTGCTGAAAAGGCAACTATGTTGAATAATAAGTTTGTATCTGTTTTCTCGCCTAGGTCGTATCCTGCATTGCGCAGCTTATCAAATCATGAGATGGGGGCAAGTGCATTCACATTTGTTTCTGCTGATATTTTAAAGCGTTTGAAAGTAATAAAGCGTAGCTATTCGACTGGACCTGATGGACTTTGTGGTGAACTTCTTTACCTGGCAAGATTTTCCATAGCTTCCTACTTGGAAGTATTATTTAATATGACCATCAACAATGGCGTGCTTCCGGAAGACTGGAAGCGTGCCATTGTGGTTCCTATACACAAGTCAGGACCGAGGTCTGACCCTTCCAATTATCGCCCTGTGAGCCTAACTAGTATCTGCTGCAAAGTTATGGAGCGATTAATCAGTGAGTACATTCGCAGAGAATTGGACAATATGGGCTTTTTTTGTGCTGGCCAACATGGCTTCCGACCGGGTTACTCATGTGAGACAGCTTTAGCGTTGTTTTCTCAGGAGGTGGCGGAGGTTGTAAATCAGGGGGGTCAGTTGGATGTGATAGCGATAGATTTTCAGAAGGCATTTGATGTAGTACCTCATGATTTGTTGATAGAAAAAATAAATGAGCTAAACATCGATAAGAGGGTTGTACGTTGGATTCTCTGTTTTTTGAGTGGCAGAACGCAGTGTGTCAAGGTGGATAATGAAATTTCAGATGTTAAAACCACTACTTCGGGTGTACCCCAGGGAAGTGTTTTGGGACCGTTGGTTTTTCTCATTTTCATTAACTCCATTGTTTTGGGCATTGCCTCTAATATCAGATTATTTGCTGATGATTGTATAATCTACAGAAGGATTGTGGATCAGTTGGACTGTGTGAGACTACAGAGCGACTTGAAGTTAATTGAAAGTTGGGTTGTAAAACATAAAATGAAAATTAATACGAAAAAATCGTACAATATATCATTCGGTACGAAAAAAGTCTATTATAATTATATTCTGCATGGTATACCCATTAAACTTGTAAGCAAGCTCAAATACCTTGGGGTTACGCTTACAAGTAAACTAAACTGGTCTGTTCACATAAGAAAAACTGTTTCACATGCTTATCAGATTCTCAATTTTGTTATGAGAAACCTCAGAAAGGCGAACCCGGAGGCTAGGGCAAAGGCTTATATATCTCTTGTGCGACCTTGCCTGGAATATTGTGCCACTGTTTGGCATCCGCATCAACAAACCTTAAGTGACCAATTAGAGATGGTCCAGCGTAGGGCGGTTCGTTGGGTATTTTTGAACTTTGGGCGTGATTTTAGTCCGACGGAGGCCATGAAACAGCTGGGCTGGCAGACGCTGAGGGTCAGACGTGAATATTTTGTAAGGATATTAATGTACAAAATTTACAACCGTTTTAGCGCACTGCTGGATTTGAATCGCGCTGTCGCTAACGCCACCTATCGATCGCGATCAGATCATCAATTTAAAATCAAAAAGCCCTTCTGGCGTACAAACACTGGTTTGTTTTCTATTTTGGGGGTTGGAATCGATCTCTGGAATAGCCTGTCAATTTTTGAGGGAGGAATGCCCTCTTTGGCCTCTTTTAAATCTTTAATTAGGTCAGAAAAGATTTGACGGGATTAAAGGACATATATTATTATATATAAACTGCTGGCCACTCGAACTTACCGATAGAGATTTTTAGGCAAAATTTAAAGTTTAATATTTTCAACAGGAATGTAAATTTTTCAACGCCGATTGCAGATTTTGAAAGCTGGTTTTTTTCGTATTAAGCTGCATGACGTATATTTATTGTAGGACCATAGGTTTATTATATACGGGGTGATCAATAATGTCATGCAAAAAATCAAAAAGTTTGTATGAGTGAAATTTCCAAAATAAATTTTTTTGGTCGTTGCAATAGGGTCCGTTACTTAGGTAACATCAATATCTCTAGACGTTTTTGTCAGTTTTTGGATTAAGGACGTTAGGTCTTGTACACACTACTAAACATAAAATGTGGGTAGCAAAATTTTTAAAATGCTATAACTTGACATTGGATGGACGGTTCTTGATGATTTTTGCGGATTTGGAATCCTTATTTCACGTAGATTTTCTACGATCTAAATATTTTATTTGAGGGTGGAAATTTACACATTATACCGGGTCGAAAATATGTACCCCGATGCCCATATTTATGATCGACTGTAATTTCTACGCGACGCGTCAATTTCAAAGTAGGCATTGCAAAAACAAATTTGTTGCTATGGAATTAAAAATAGTTAACATTATTTTAAAAATAACCTGACACATTTCAATGTTATAATTTTGTAAATTTTAATTAATATGAGGCGTTTAACCACGACAGAAAGAGAAAATTGCATTCGACTTCTCAACGAAGGAATGCTAAAAAAGCAAATTGCGCGCATTTACAATGTCAGCCAAAAGACAATTTATAATTTAAACCGTCGCGTCGAAACTACTGGTGATCATAATTATGGGCATGGGGGTGGACATACAAAAAAAATAAACCAAAGAACCCAAAGAATTTTAATTCGAGAAACTATGGTGAATAGAACAAAGAACTCTAGGAAACTAAATGACTCTTTAAGGCAACAAACTGGGGTGAGAGTTTCGAACAGAACAGTAAGAAGAACATTGAATAAAAACAACTTAAGGTGAGAATTTATTTTTACAAAAACAACATAATGCCAAACATTTTAAATTTTAGAGCCCGTCGCAGAGCAAAATGTGTGTTGTTATTACGACACCATAGAGCGAATAGGCGGGCATGGGCAAATCGGCATGCGAATTGGGGTAATGCAGAGTGGAGCCATTGTTTATTTTCTGACGAAACAAGATTTAATTTGATTCACTCCGATGGCCGAATATTAGTTTGGAGAGGGCCAAATCAGCGGTATTTGGAGGAAAACATGGCCCCTCAAGAGGCATTTGGTGGCGGAGGTGTAACAGTATGGGGAGGTATCATAAGAAATGGTAAAACCGAGCTATTCATTACCAACCAAACTGTTAACGCTACTGTTTATCAGGAGGAAATTTTGCAACCTATTGTTGTTCCTTTTGCTCGAAATTACGGTCCAGAATTTCTATTGGTGGATGACAACGCTCCACCTCATAGAGCGCGAAGGATCACAGAGTTTTTGCAGGCACAGAACATCAATAGGATGGACTGGCCTGCAAAGTCTCCGGATCTTAATGTCATCGAACACGTTTGGTCTTATTTAAAACTTAAAGTAAGATCGCGTGATGTACCCCCTGCAACCTTTGCAACGCTTAATGAGGCCATTCGTGAAGAATGGGAGAATATTCCACAAGATTTTATAAATAATCTTGTGGATACTCTACCAAACAGATGTCGGGAAGTAATACGTCGAGCAGGAGGACCAACAAAATATTAGTTCCTTTTTTTTATAATGCACCTACTTAATTTCGGGTAAATTATTACCAAAGATTAGGTATTTAAAGATAGGACACTTGGCATTTTTCCATTGATATTTGCCGGTTGCTTTTAATGACCTCGTCCTTTTAACACGCTATTGCCAACAAATACCCAATTTCATTTTAAACTCCAAAAATGCAAGGTTGTAATTCCCATCTTTGACGCAGTGGGTTGAAAACAAAAATTAATGGACAAACAATTTATGTTTTTCAGGCCATTTTTTTTTATTAACTAAAAATTACCAATATCAATTATCACTAGGTATCCTTTTCCATACATACCTAATCTTTGTTATTACAGTATATCAGATTTTTTTAGGGATTGCAGTAACCTTTAAATTAGGCTTAGAATTAGAAATTTTGTAAGGATTGACTTTGGGCCGTTGTTAACCAATCTTGTATATTGTAGAATATAATGTAATAAACTTGTTCTTGTCGCTATGTTTTTGTCTATTATCGACCCGGTATAATGTGTAAATTTCCACCCTCAAATAAAATATTTAGATCGTAGAAAATCTACGTGAAATAAGGATTCCAAATCCGCAAAAATCATCAAGAACCGTCCATCCAATGTCAAGTTATAGCATTTTAAAAATTTTGCTACCCACATTTTATGTTTAGTAGTGTGTACAAGACCTAACGTCCTTAATCCAAAAACTGACAAAAACGTCTAGAGATATTGATGTTACCTAAGTAACGGACCCTATTGCAACGACCAAAAAAATTTATTTTGGAAATTTCACTCATACAAACTTTTTGATTTTTTGCATGACATTATTGATCACCCCGTATATAATAAACCTATGGTCCTACAATAAATATACGTCATGCAGCTTAATCCGAAAAAAACCAGCTTTCAAAATCTGCAATCGGCGTTGAAAAATTTACATTCCTGTTGAAAATATTAAACTTTAAATTTTGCCTAAAAATCTCTATCGGTAAGTTCGAGTGGCCAGCAGTTTAGATGCAAACATGTTCCTTCTTAGTATATACCTACTTTTTTTATTTTTTATTATTCTTTGTATTTTAACATTTACATGGTTTTAAATGTTGTCCAGGGCCGTATCTGAACCAAAATTTTGGGGGGGGTTAGACCAGAACCAAAATTTTGAGGGGGGTTAGACCAGTGGCAAAAAATACTAGTTATACTTTAAACATACATTTAAACATACACACAAACAAACATATAAGGATTTTATTGTTTTCGGGGGGGGTTTGAACCCCTAAAACCCCCCCCTCAGATACGGCCCTGATGTTGTCTAATATGTTCTTTACTTGTATTTACTTATGTTTGTTTTTAAATGCTATGTAACTAATATACAACCACCGGCTGTATTGCTATTGTTTGTAATTTAAATAAATAAATAAAATAAATAAATAAATGGCAGAACGGAGAAGCAACAAAATATGTAGTGAAAAATCTTAAGTTTCATTAAACTTTGTCGGAGACATGTAAAAGTAATGAAATGAGATGAAAAGAAAAAAGAAAAAAATGGTTTTTGTAGTCAAAGCATCATTTAGCTTGAAGTAAAATGCTGTTGGGGTACCAGGTTTGTTACGGCCCAGTTACCCCGGCAGAAGTAAAAACATACACTGTAGGTGGGTTCGGGATGCTCACTCTTTTAACTCTATGTGCACAAAACGCTCCCGATCCGTTCGGGTATTGTCCTTTCGAGTAAAAGGTGTGACTCGAAGTGCGGTCGGGTATTGCGACACGGAGTTAAAGGAAGCTCACTCCAAGAGTTCCACCTCGCGAGATAAGAACTCCGGAGCGGGCATGCGCAGTGATCGGGTTTTTAGTATTTTACATATTCATAGGTTATGAGTTTAGTTTATTTGTCTTCAATCAAACATGAACGCGCAAGAAATATCATATCATCAGAAACACATTCCGCAGTAGTGGACCAAGACGGAAAACCAATTATTACGGACAATAATTTATTGTTATCATCAGAAAAATCTTCAAAAAATATTTTTCTGACAAAATTAAGTATTGGCACCAGATGACGAAAGAAATTCATATTCTAAATTAATTAATAAAGGTACAAAAAACACAAAATATTTACATAATATAAAATAATAAACCACAAGTGATGAAGCACAAAGACGAAACAAGCGATTGAGGTTATATGGTGATTAACTCTAAAAACTCTCGAGCGTTCGGGACAGACCATTCATACACCTAAAACTCTAAGGTCACGTGATTAAAACGCCACTCTAACTTTACTCCAGCTCCGTAAACAATCCCGAACTCAGCTTGGGTGTGCAAAATTAATAGATTTAAAAGCTTTTTAAAAAAATTTTAGTTTTACTAGAACATCTTAGGAAAGTAACCTTTTCTTTGTTAAAGAAGTTCAACTGCAAGCAGCACGTGTCAGAAGGGAAGAATCTTTTAATTTTGCACACAATGTGTATGTTTTGACTCCTGCCGAGGTAACTGGGCCGTAACAAGCCTGGTACCCCAACAGCATTTTACTTCAAGCTAAATGATGCTTTGACTTACAAAAACCAATTTTTTCTTTTTTCTTTCCATCTCATTTCATTACTTTTACATGTCTCCGACAAAGTTTAATGATTTTCACAAAGTCTGTTTAAACTCCCTAATTTTTTCTTTTACTCTCTTCATTTTTCTGCCCAATACTTGTCGGTCTTCTGACTATTCATTTTTTACACCTCGTGTACACCATCATTGAAAGCTCCATTACGGCTCAATCCCATTTATTATTTTCTCTATTGCTAACAACATCAGCACAATTTACTTTGCTTTCCTGATAATGAGTGCTTCTATACTCGAAACATGACGAATTATTATGAATTATTCTAGGTTCGCCTAGTTATCCTAATAAAGTTGTGGAGAAAGACTTTGTGCTTTTCTTTTCTCTATACATTTTTTAACTCCACTTTGAGTATGGGCTACTTCTTCAAAATTTAGCTTTAGTTAGTAGTCGGAATACTCGCATTTGTATGTGTTTTGTGAAGTTTTGTGAAAAGTATTGTTCATTTTATTCTTATAGTTCTAAACAAAATGATGTGTCAGATTTGTGGAAAATTAGGTTCTATTAACCCAGAATTATCATTTCACAGGTAGGGTTACAATCTGTAGTATTTGCCCTTGCAGTGGTGTAGTAATCAGGAAAAGAGTAAATAAAAATAATTCTTGTTAACATTTTTATCTAGGAGATAACTTGTAAAGATACCATTATTGGAACAGTTTTTGTTGTCGTGGTAGTTGGGTATAGTGATGTGGGTTCAAGCATATTAATAATTTGGACATTATGTATATATTTCACTTATTTTCATGGAATTTTAAACATTTAAATCTAAAATAACATATACCTCATAAAGGCAGGAAGCAAGAAACCCGCTTAGGTTATAGTTTAAAATCCTACCCTTAAGCAAGCCTTGCAGTACGTAAAAAATGTTTTTGTACTTATTTAAAAAGGCGGCACACATATTCAAACAAAACTTACTCGCTTTTTTATAAACCTTATCCGAAAAGGCATGTCTGACAAAGCCGATAAAATACGAGTGTTCATAAAAAACGTTATTATATAAATTTGGCAAGAAGCCGAAATGATAAATGGCACTGCGATAACTTACTTCTCCTCTAAGCCTTGGTTCACATAAATATTCTTTCTTTAAAAAAACGGGATTAATTAAGATGCGGTTAGTGAAACAAAAATAAAATAAACAGAAAACACATAATATCTAACATTAATTTATAATTTTTAATGTTTGCATAAATTATTTGGCGTGCAATCAATATTTTTAAATTTGATAAAAATTAATTATCACTTTTTAGAAGGTACCTAATATCGGATTCTTCCAAAAGTCTATATGCCGATGACACGGAATGAATGGTAAAAGTGATCTTAATGATTTGTAGTCATGAGTTCCTTTTCCCTTATAACAATCTCCCCGATTTCAAATCTATCCCTATTTTAAACTAAATATACCGTGCGAGCAAAAATTATTTGCATCAAAGAGGGCTTGGATTAAAAAACATAGGGCTTGGTTTAGATCACAATGATATAGGGACAATATATCTAACCAAATCTAGGTTAAAATTTTGTAAAATTCATATTAAGACATGATATGCCAAACTAATGAGTAATAAAATAAGTAGACAAATACAAATTTATTTTTGTTGTTTACAAAATTAACAAAGTAAGAATATACAGAAAGAAAAAGAAAAATAATTACATAAATTGCTGAAATTGGCCACCGCCATGCTCCAAGCATAAATTCACACTTCTCTTCATATTTTCGAAAGTGTTGACCAGCATCTCTGGAGAAATGTTACCACATTCTTGGATAATCCTTTTTTGTAATTGTTTTAAATTCGCAACTGGTGTTTTAAAAATAGTGTTCTTTAAATAAGGAAAAACGAAGTAATCCATAACCGTTAAACAAGGTGATCTATATGTGGGAATTGAATGTCTGATCGAAAACTGATCAATCTGCACTTAATACTTGCATTTTATGAGGAAATAAATTTAGCTGCTTCTTAAGAATAGTCCTGCATCTTCCATAAGATCCCACTTCTTGGGACAGGCGTCTTACACAATTTGTTGACGTATTTTGCATTATTTCACGAACGTTTGCAACAAGTTCTTCTGTTCTTACAGATGGTCTTCCTGCTCCTTTTTTGTGTTGTATAGAACCTGTTTCCCTAAACACAGCCACGGTTCTTTTCAGGCAATGATAAAAATCCCCAGCAATAAAGCAACGTTAGGAAAATGTTCGTGAAAATCGTCCATGCTGAAACCCGGATTGTATTGCCACTCACCATTTATTCTAACCCCGTTTCGAAAATACGCTTCAACCATAAATGTCTTGTGCCGTTCCGTAAAGCCCATTGTGTGAATTGTTCAAGAAATTGGAAAAATTAGCGATGAATCAAATTACTTGTAACGACTGTCAAAGATGACAGAATAACTGATTGATTGTTAATTCAGGTAGTTACTGACACCCAACAGGTATTAAGCTCTACGGCTAAGCATTACGTCCTTAGATGCAAGGCCCTCTTTGATGCAAATAATTCTTGCTCGCACGGTAATAACATTAAAAATTGAATACAGTTATATGGTGGAAGTTGGTGAGAGAATTTCAGTGTCTCCGTAGCGAGAATGGCCGAGCGTTCGACTTTAATTTTATTTTAATAGGTTGGACGAACTAGCATTGCAACAAGGACATCGTGTTTTAAGACTTCCTCCACATAATTGCCACTGTAATCCTATTGAAACGGTTTGGCCAGAATGTAAGCGCTATTATGATGCAAAAATAAGTTCTATGCATCCTGTCACAAATGACGTAGTTTTGGGTCTGTGAAATGAAGCCATAGAAAATGTAACACTGAAAAAATGGAAAAAATATGTAACACGTAAATAAAATTAAAATTGATGTGTGGGAACGGGAAAGATTTATCGATGCTTCAGATACTCTTCCCATTATTATTAACTTGGACGAATCTGATAACGATGATGATGATCATCCTTGCGGAGATGATTTATTATAATTATTATTAAAAAGCTGTATTTTGTTGTGTTATAATTTTTTATTAGATTTTCTTCTTTATGATTTAACAAATACCAAAGATGAAAGTATTTAAAACAAAATTTATAGACTGATGCACTAGACAAAAATATATATGATTCAATTTTAAATTTTATAAATGAGTTTTATTTATTTTTCAGTAAATTTAAATGAATTAAAAATTTCATACTAATTTTCAAAAACAAAATGTTTCATTCCATGATACCTTTTAGCCTAAATAAACTACCTACTTATTTCTAACTTCATTAACAGTATATAAATAATAATTAAAAATTTGAAAAAACGCGCTTATATTTTACTTGTTCACATGCATCGGTCTTCATGTAGATTTACCTAAGAAAAATCACAATCTTTACCACCCGTAAGTCAAACTGACTGAATTAATATACGAAGTACCGCAAATATAAAGAATATGAGGTAACGGTCAGCGGTCATTGAACAGACTTTACCGCGAACCGCCCTAAAAACTAAGCCATCTCAACAGTTTTTTTTTTTAAATTATTCATTGTTTTATTGCATAAATTATCCAATTAGAATCTATTCTTATTTGGGAACCTGGTATAGAGTCCAGATAATTAGAGCTGCACTCGAATGTTCATTCTAGATTTAAATCATAATAATTATAATCTTTCCCTCCACAGTCCCTATTACGAACTTACTCCCCAATATTTAGGACAACTTGAAATATTTAATATCTGTTCTACAAAGGCTTTGATTCGGAGATTACTGGCATCAAAAGTGGCAAATTCTCGTTAAATCCACGAGATAGACAAGGCGCCCTCTCCAACTAAATACTGTAAAGACCACGTGAAGGGTACTTGAATCACCCTAGTGTGGAGGGACACGAATTGTGAATTTTCAAGGGTGCTTTAAAATTAATATCGGACAGACAGCAATTTTAATAGACCGGTAGGTTTTTATGGATTTTTTGGAAATATGCGTATAGAAAATATTTAGTTCACATGTCAACAATAAGATAAATCCAAAAATGGTAGATTTATCCGTATTTACACTGAGGAAAATGATCTAATGCAACAGGTTTCCTAAGCTATAGTTTGTATTGATAGCTTATTTTTTATTAACTCATAATAAATATATTAAAATATTGCTAGTGTATCAATCCCGCTTTAGTGTTATATCAATTCCAGATTTGCTAGAACAGTTTTTATTTTAAGTAATCAGTTTCATTAGCTTGTTGAATAAGGAACTACTTTTAGTACAGCAATTTTGTAAGCATCAATAAATCGTATCTTCTCAATGCGACGCATTTTGTTCCCAGTAAAGCGCTTTCTCTACAATGAAGAAAGCAGAGGAGCGTCCCCAAGAACGAATTGTATCCGTTAGAACCTATAATCCATAAGACGTTCGTAGCGATCGGCAATCGCCGCGCGCCGTCGCCTTAGTTTTAACGTATTTGTTGCGCAGGTCACATCGTTGTTGGGAGTCTTCTAACTGTCTTGTCTGAATTTAAACTTTATGGATCGTACCAATACCTGTTTCAATTAATTTATTTTTACTTTGTATTTAAGTTTTTTTAAAATTTTGCATGTTAGACAAAGCAATAGAATATTCTTATTTCGCACAACCCATCATTAGTATGGGACTTTATAATCTATGGACGAATTAAACTATTTCAGTAAACGATGTTGCATAATAGATAATCATATGCAATGTCAAACAACAAGAACAATATCACACTAAAATAGAAGCTATTTACATTTTTGAGAACTATAGTAGGTACTGATTTTTAGTGTAGTATGCTTTATTAACCGTAGCAAGCAAATAATATTATTATGAATAATGTCAAGTTTCATTACAACTGAAACTGCCAGTCGAAACTAATACAGTATATATAAAACCAGATTAGACTCCCAATAGAACTTGTAGAACTTGATAATTACTGTGAATATTCAGAGCAATAATGGCTATAAACCATTCTATGGTGGCATTAATTTATATTTTTCTTATTGGCTAAATTACCGTGATATTATCACTGCACAACGGTCCAGCAATGTTCGCTCCCTTATAGTAGGAAAGCGCGTCGATGTCACATATAGTATTAAAAACTTGTGTAAAGAGCATGTGAATTCTAATAAGGAATAGAAGGCTTTTTTCTTAGTGTAATCCTTAAAAAAAGATTTTATGCTTAGTGGTATTTCTAAAAAGTACAAAAAGAAATTATAACTTAAACAATTGCATTTGTTCTCACGGAAATTCAAAATAATCTTCTCACCAATAATTTCTCCATAATAAAATAAATGATGTTATATGAATTAAATGTTTTATTTGCCAAGGAGGCATGCATTGCTTGTCGCTTCAATGTCAGTTTGATAGCAAATTGGTGTAACAATGGTTATAAGTGCTGAAAATTGGGCAAAAGCTGTAGGTAGAACTTTAAAAAGACGGACAAAGCTATTGGACTATAAGAGTACTTACATAATTACTCCTGGCATTCAAACAATGAACCGGCCAGCATGTTCTCCGGATTCAAACCCTTTAAACACTTGCTAGAAAGAGGTCTAGATTCTCGGCTCGAGAAGTGGTAACAGCGACAGTAAAAGAGAATCGTGTGGCACTTCAGGAAGAATAATAAAGGTATACTCCGCAGCCAGTAGTTAGGACTACGGGAGGTAATACCGTGCGAGCAAAAATTATTTGCATCAAAGCCTTGCATTTAAGAACGTAATGCTTTGCCGTATAGCTTTATACCTGTTGGGTGTCAGTAACTACCTGAATTAACAATCAATCAGTTATTCCGTCATCTTTGACAGTCGTTACAAGTAATTTGATTCATCGCTAATTTTTCAAATTTCTTGAACAATTCACACAATGGGCTTTACAGAACAGCAAAAAACATTTATGGTTAAAGCGTATTTTCAAAACGTGAAACATGGTTAGAGTAAACGGTGAGTGGCAATACAATCCGGGTTTGTGCATGGACGATTTTCACGAACATTTTCCTAACGTTGCTGTTATTGCTGGGGATTTTTATCATTGCCTGAAAAGAACCGTGGCTGTGTTTAGGGAAACAGGTTCTATACAAAACAAAAAAGGAGCACGAAGACCATCTGTAAGAACAGAAGAACTTGTTGCAAACGTTCGTGAAATAATGCAAAATACGCCAACAAATTGTATAAGACGCCTGTCCCAAGAAGTGGGAAGATCTTATGGAACATGCAGGACTATTCTTAAGAAGCAGCTAAATGTATTTTCTTATAAAGTGCCAGTATTATAATTTATAATTTTGTAACAACAAAAATAAATTTGTATTTGTTTTTTAATCCAGGCCCTCTTTGATGCAAATAATTTTTGCACGCACGGTACAAAGTATTGATGTATATACTTTTGTTGTTGGTAGTTCTTAGGTTTGTTTTGCAAAAATCTTATTTTTAAAATCTTAGGCCTTTATTCGTAAATTATTTGTTTAATAAACCTTGTTTAATTACAAGCCAATTTGTTTTTCTGTATTCGTAAAGTATTTTCTTATTCTGCCTCGTCATAAATTTGACTTATATTCCAACATCAATAATTATAAAGTTATGGAAAAAGTTAAATTATTGACATACAGATCATTTTTGTATTTATGTGAGAACAAAATTTATCTACGTATTGATTGATATGAGCCAAAAATCAAAATTTTTAAAGTAAAAGAAATATAAATATATTACATCATTGTGTAACAGGGAAAAATATGCATTTAGTTAACAGTATAACAAAGCATTCGTCGGCGACACAATAAAACCTTGTAACTCCAAAAATATAAAAAATGACTTTTTTGTGCCATCTGTCAATGGAACTCTAAATCTACACATCTAAAAAAATCTTGTAACTCCAAAAATTAAGTATAAATAAGTATTCCAGCTAAATAAATCCTCGTAACTCCGATGCATTCGAAATTGACACAAAATTTTTTGTTAATAGGTAAACGTGAAAGACACAACGACACGTGCTTCTTAGTTCAATTTTTACTGTTTTTATTTGGTATTATAAGTATAATCATTTTAATTTATCCTAGGTAAGTTATTTTATATATTTTAAAATATTTTTTTAACTGATAAGTTTCGATTCTAGTGTGTATTTACCTGTTTTACTTTATTGATGGAGTTACGAGGATTTCTGTCGACAAACTTATACTTATTTTACATTTGACATATGGAGTTAAGAGGGTTTATTTATGAAATGCTAACGGTCGTTTTGTAAACTTTAACAAAATGGAGTTACGAGGTTTTATTGTGTCGCCGAAAATATACTAAATTGAGATTGTTTGTTTAAATATGCTCCCCCCTTCCCCTTAAACAAATTTCTAACTTCGCCACTGCAATCTAAAATTAAAAATGCGTTCACGGGAAAAGAGTAAGGTTAATGAATACAATTTCGAGTGGTGAAAAAAGTTTAAAAAATGCAAAAAATGAGCAAAATAAGTGGAATTACACGAATAACTAACAACTACTATCAGCTAAAGTTAAAAGGGTCTTTATAGAATATGAATATGTCTAAAGTTGGAATTATTTTTCAGTGCAGAAATCTTTCATTTCTCCCCCAAAAGGGGTGCTTTTCGGTAATCCATGCAGAAATGAGTCAGCTTCCCGGCTGTTTGCTGACAAGAAGCAGTGAAGCCCAAATTATAATGCAATATCATTAATTTCAGTGTATAGAATGACGTGAACACGAGTTGGATACAACCTAAAGTGGGTATATTTTTGCAGTCGGCGTCCAGCAGTCCGTCATCACTTTCCTAATTTACTGAATCCTCTGATTTCGGGTCATTCTATGGATAAAGGCAAACGCTGTTGTACCGTGCGAGCAAAAATTATTTACATCAAAGAGGGCTTGGATTAAAAAAAGTAGGGCTTGGTTTAGATCACAAAGATATGGGGACGATATATCTAACCAAATCTAGGTTTAAATTTTGTCAAATTCATATTATGACAGGATATGCCAAACTAATGAGTAATAAAATAAGTAGACAAATACAAATTTATTTTTCTTGTTTACAAAATTAACAAAGTAAGAATATACAGAAAGAAACAGAAACATAATTACATAAATTGCTGAAATTGGCCACAGCCATGCTCCAAGCAAAAATTCAAACGTCTCTTCATATTTTCGAAAGTGTTGACCAGCAACTCTGGAGAAATGTTACCACATTCTTGGATAATCCTTTCTTGTAATTGTTCTAAATTTGCAACTGCTGTTTTAAAAATAGTGTCCTTTAAATGAGGAAAAACGAAGTAATCCATAACCGTTAAACAAGGTGATCTAGGTGAGAATTCAATGTCTGATCGAAAACTGATCAATCTGTCGTCGAAAAAATTGCGTAAGTAGTTAATAGTTTCGGCGGCTGTATGGGCTTTTGCACCGTCCTGTTGAAAATATCCAAAACGTAGTTCGTCATCAAGTAATTGCTCCACAAATTGATTGAAAATATTGTCTCTCTACCGCTGTGCTGTAACTGTGTCATGGAAAAAAATAGGACCAACAATTCTTTCTCTGGAAACAGCTAACCAGACACCAATTTTTTGAGAGTGCAATGTGGACAAAATGGGGATTTTCACTACTCCACATGCGTGTATTCTGAGAATACGACTGTCAAAGATGACACTGATTGATTGTTAATTCAGGTGGTTACTGACACCCAACAGGTATTAAGCTCTTCGGTTAAGCATTACGTCCTTAGATGCAAGGCCCTCTTTGATGCAAATAATTTTTGCTCGCACGGTATTTAAATCCCTTTCCTGTTTCCGGAATGTGAAAGAGTGAAGTTGATTGTCAATTATGACCAGCTAAAATGTGTTATCTCTTATCTCTTATTCTAATGATCAGATTGTTTACATGGATTAGAGTTGTTGTTGCACACTATTAAATAGACTTACAGACTTTTCTCCATGATAGTGACAGACCATAAGATGGGTGCATCATCACTGGTAAACAGACTCCAGTTTCTGAGGTATCAGATAAAAGCAAGCAAAATAAATAAATATAATATCGAAGAAAAAAGGTCCAATAATTCTATCATTTAATATCCCTGCCCAAACATTTACTTTTTGTGGGTATTGCGTGTGCTGTTCTCTCATCCAACGGGGATTATTTGTACTCCAATACCGAAAATTTTGTCTGTTTACTGAACCATTCAAACAAAACGTGGCTTCATCGCTAAAAAGTATGTTGCGATGGAAAAATAGATTTAAGTTGCAAATTTCCATCATAGTTTCACAAAACTGTAGTCGGCGGTCGGGATCATCTTCGTTTAGCTCGTGCAGCAACCTAATTTTGTACGGATGGTACTTTTCTTGTTTCAATACCCGCAACACAGATCGTCGGCTAACATCATTATTAAGGGCTACTTCAGTGGATGCACTATGAGGATTATCTTCAACCTCTAACAAAATGTTCAATTGTGAGTTTTCACTAATTTTTGGACGACCTGGCCGTAGACGATCCTTTACATTCCCTGTTTCCCCGAATTTCTCCTCAATTTTACTTACTGTAGATCTTGTAATCGGCCGTTCTGGATACTTAGCGTTAAACAAGTTACAAACTTCTTCTTGACTTGTTGTTTTGTCTCCACATCCAATTAAAATTAAAATTTCGATTCTTTGTGTTTCATTTAAATGCACCATGATTACTGTTTTTCAAAATTATACCTAAACTAATTTTTGATTGACACATGACTTGCTATCGTAGTAACAATTCATTTAAATTTACCTGTTTACCTTTAAGTAGGTACATGTACCTTTTTTTAAAGAATTTTTTATTATGATGTAATTTTTCTCTAAAACCGTTAGAGATAAGGATAGAGTATGCTACATGAATTATGCGCAGAATTTAACGTAGAATTAGGGTAATAAGTAAAAATAGTTTTCTATTTAAAAAACAAAAAAATTTTGCTACATCTACTTTTTGACACACCCGGTATAATTTCTTTTTGAGGCAAAAAATCCGGAAGAAAGAATTATAATCGACGTGTCCGAGCGTTTTTTCCAAAAATGAATACCTGATTTTTAAATGAATTTGTTCCATATTTTAGCCCATCACTGTATAAGGAACACCAGATCAGCAATAAGGTTCGCTTAACCATTTCATAGGACAAAATACAGATTTTATCTCAACTGCTACAAAAATGGCCGACCAAATCAAAACGTTAACTCTTTTACCAGTAACTACTTTTCTTTCAATTAGCAACTCACGTCTGTTAAAGTTAATCTCAGTGATATCATAATCTGTTTATTTTCCTCCATATTAATTCTTGCTTTCACTGTTATACTTGGGTGTTGCATATGACAATTTGTGTCCAGTTATATCATATATTTTTGCTATTATTGCCATTCTCCGTATTGCAATATTCATGGTGTACTTATGTAAAAATGGGCTTGCTCGTAAATATGTAGGTAACTAAGAAATTAATAAGTTTTTAGGAAACTTTAATAAATGATATTTGACGGCTTTTCAATCGGCTTAAGAAATTATTATTACTGTCTTAGTAATACTGGTATTTCTCTTTTTCTTTGAGAATGACTCTTACATATAAATGCACTTTACTGTTATATCCAAAATAAAGAGAGGGTGCCTTTGTGTGCGAACAAAACTTAGTTAAAAGGGCCCCAAACTGTCATTAAGAATGGATTTCATAGAGCGAGGATAAGCAAAATAATCGCATTTCAAAAAATATCGGCATAATGCACAGAAAAATTACATTTAATGTTACATTATACAATCATTTTCGGGGCTATCCCTCTTTTTTGGAAGTTATAGAAAGCTGCAGTCTGTATTCAAGAAAAAATAATAATGATGAATGAGTACAGGAGAAATAGTTTTGGGAGAGTATCCGAAATGTTCTTCCAAGCAAACCAACAAACTGTCGATGTCGCGAATATTATTCGTAATTTTTGGTTTGTTTCGTTTGGTTTCTTTTAATTTGGTACAGTACCCGTTGGTACTGTAATGACTAATTAATGCAACGGCAATATGATGTAGTACTTTTACTGCATGTAGAGAAGAAAATAATGGAATTAGCACCAGGCTTCTTGACAACGCGGTAGAAAACCTCACTCCACATCAGTACTGGGTAAATTAAAAAAGTATAAATATCATCCGTATATCAAAAAAACATCAGGAATTGAGGGAAGGTGAAGATGAAACACAAAAAGGAAACTTTTATTTTCAAGTCATGGAAAGGGTAAATAACGATGGGAAATTCTCACACAATGTTTGCCCTATTGACAAATGCACCTTTACATTTTTTGGTTTTGGTTGTTCAGCAATCGGTCTAGGGGGGCTAATCACGAGTATGGGGGAGCAAACCCCTCCCCAGCCCCCCTATTTAATGAAAAATGGATCACAGCAGTATTTAATTTTTAAGGACTTTACGAAAAGTTTTTCGGCGGTTCACCGTTTTTTTCTAATTATATAATTTTTAACTATGTATTTTTATGGCAAGTTTATTAATGTAGCCTTAATGAAACATTCGCCATTTCATTTATTTATCAATATTTTGTTTTCTCCAAAAAGCGGCCGCATACCCGTATTTGGGTATAACAATTACCTCTACAGTTTTATGTAAAAAAAAATTATTTAATAAATTAGTACAAGCAAAAAACAAATATTTGTCAAATTTTCCCATATTTCTTTTTCTGCTTTTATTAATTTATAAATCCAACCTTTTTTAACGTAAAATTATACTAAAAAAATGGGTTGGCCAATTTTTATATAAAACGAAGATGTGTCGAAATATTGCTCAATAAAACAAAATGGCAAAAGTGCTACTAGTGTTTGCTCATAACGTTTCAAATTTAAAATGTACGCACTTTTATTCTTTCTAGTAAAGCTACCGATGGTTATTTATAAGTATTTTATTTATTGGTCAACATCATTTCTCAATAAAACACTTGAAATAAAACTTTAACAATGATTATTAACGTGTAAACCAACCCAAAAACTTTAAAACTTTTTCTCGTCAATTTTTTGTATACGTTTTCCTGGCTACCCAATTCCGGCATGTTCTCTAGAGTCTTTTGGGGTCATTATGGAGTCGTGTAGTCTTAGATTGGAGCTTAACTGTCTGGTCGTTTGCCATCAAAACGCCCACTATAGGTTCTTAAATTGCGGTTATGCCTTTTGGATGGCATTTTCTATATGACATTGTGTGTAAGAGGGAAATTTATGAGTTCATTATTTTTAAAGAGAATATACAAAGGCCAAGGTGGACCCACCAGAAGTAGGAAGTATATTTAGATTTGTGCACTTTTACGGGTAAACATGAAATATTTCCTTAATTTTCAAAAATTAATTGGGTAAATTTGATTTCTTTATACAGGGTGTCCGTATTATGACTTTTATAATACTATTTTGGTATGTTCGACATACCATGCGAGCAAAAATTATTTGCATCACAGAGGGCCTTGCATCTAAGGACGTTATGCTTAGCCGTAGAGCTTAATACCTGTTGGGTGTCAGTAACCACCTGAATTAACAACAATCAATCAGTTATGGGTCCAAAGAGTAACAAATGAGGAGGTGCTGAGGCGTATGGGAAACAAAAGGAACTCCTACTGACAATAAAACAACGAAAAACGAGTTATATAGGTCATGTTATGAGAGTTGAGAAGTATGAATTTCTGAGACTGTTTTCAAAAAATTCAAAAAATGATCCAAGTAATTATCGGCCAATATCTGTTTTGCCAGCTTTTTCAAAAATTTTAGAAAAAATTATGAACAACAAATTAACAGATTTCTTAGATAATCAAAATTTAATTTCAGATAGTCAATATGGTTTTAGAAAATATAGAGATACTGAAATTGCTGTTATGGATGTAATAACAGACATTCAATTAAAAATAGATCAAAATCAAAAATGCTGTTTATTATCTTTAGACCTTTGTAAAGCGTTTGACACAGTTAACCATGATTTTTTATTACAATTAATTCATAACATTGGAATAAGGGGAAATATTTACAATTGGTTTGAAAGGTATTTAAGCAATAGATCACAATATGTTGAAATTAATAACAGTTAAAGTACTCAAAAAACTATTAAATGTGGTGTTCCGCAAGGATCAATTTTAGGACCAATATTATTTCTTATATATATTAATAGTATATCTAAATTAAACCTAAATGGTAAGATACAATTATTTGCTGATGATACAACTATTATTTATTTTGGCGATAATTACTTTGACATTCAAAATCAAATAAAAAATGATTTACAAATCATTTTTTCTTGGCTTCAGTCATATAAATTATCAATAAATTTTAAAAATCTTCTTTTATATATATTACTAAAACAAAAATAAACAGCTTGCTATCAAAAAAATAAATTTTATTTGATAATAAAATCATAAAATATGCTGATTCTATAAAATTTCTAGGACTGCATATAGATGAAAATTTAAGTTGGAAGACACATATCGATTATCTCAGGAAAAATATTACCCCATTGATTGGAATTTTTTATAAAATAAGATATTATTTACCAATTAAGCTTTTAAAAAATATTTATTATTCTCTAATTTATTCTAAATTTCAATACTTAATATCCGTCTGGGTATCTGCTACCTCTAAAATAATAAACCCTTTAAAAAAATTACAAAATAAACTTATTAAATGTATTTACAAGCTTCCTTTTTTAGAAACAACAATAAATTTATACAAACCACTAGGATATTTAAACTTAGAAAATTTGTATAAATTAAAAATATGTGTAATTATTCATTCAATATCTACTCATCAAAAAAAATCAAAAATCACATTCCAAAAATTAAATACCGTACATAATCATGACACAAGGCAAAATGAAAGTATTTTAGCAGTAAATATTAAAAGCAATATTGGTAAAAGATCATTATTATACAATGGGGTTATAATTTATAATACCCTACCAAATATGTATAAAAATATAAAAAAATTGACACTCTTATTTGTATTGTATTCTGTATTGTAATTCTATATTTTTGTAAAAAAATTTTGTTTATATTTGTTTATTTTTAAGTTAGTGTAATATTTTCCCTGTTGGACTTCTAAAGTTCGTAGAATTATTTAATAAATAAAAAAAAATCCTTCATTCTTTTTTACACTTATATTCAATTTGTTCCTTACTTGACCTCCTACTTTACCGGGAATGTTGTTTAGTGAAAAGTTTCAACAATACTAATTGAGTCTCTTAAACTTAAATTTCTACTCTCCAACGAGGATATTATGTCCGGTATAAAACTGAAGATAACCTTAATAAAAACAAGATATTAAGCTACACTTGCACTTTTTAACAACTCTTTACACACTGCGAATCGTCATCTAAATCCAAAATTAGTTCTTTAATGGCTTCGAAATGCTCTGCGTAGAATATTGCGGTCTTAATCCATGTTCCCCACCGGGTAATTACAGATCGATATAAATACAATTTGTTAAGCAGGTAATAATAACTAATAACGCGTTATTAAGTGACAATAAACAACCCCTAACAATATACCTGCAAACCTGGGAAACCCCCAATAAATACCTTGTGTATGTGTATAACCAAAATGTAAATATAATTATTATAATCTTTATCGTTTTAAATTTTTTGATAAAGCCGAAAACATAAAAATATGCATTTTATTATAAAACTGACAAAATATGCAAAAAAATGCATATATATGCATTTTGCATATATTCCGCCCTTTAAATTATTATAAATGGCATTCCTCATGAGCACTTAAAGTCCCCATAAAAATGAATGAAAAATATATTGGGAAATGTTTATCTTTTGAATCTCATAGAAAAAGAGCTTCTTAAGACTTATAATTGTAACTGTTCCTATGGTTTTTTTTATGAGTTTATGAGTTATTTTCGGCAGGGATAATGTCAACGTATTTTTCGAAGTATAAAGAGCCAGATCATTATACGATACATAAAACACTGAAACTCGTTGTCAAGCATAACGTGTTCAAACTACAAGTCATAACACATCTGCATTTAGCTATTTCGGAAACCCCTTAAAATTCATACTTGATACTCATTGCCCATTACAAAAGTAGTTTTCATGTAGTGACCGTTCCCTATATACGCGTAGAAACTGCAAGTCAAATGCCTTGACGTCAGGATCAAGTTACGCCCACGTAATTATGAAGTCATAAAAAAAAATATGATTGATTGCACCCCGGCCAAAAATTTCTTATTCTGTGTTGACAGGAGACTTTCCGGTCTGGACTGGAGTAAGTAATGTGCGTCGTCATTTTTTGAATGCATACACAATATTCCGAATTTGCATTTTATTCTTTGATATACCGGTGACACGTGACGGATTTCTTAATGTTTCCTTTAGGAAAAACGTTGAATTATTGTGGTAATTTTAGACTTTAACAGTAGAATTATCATTAAACCAGGATAGCCGTACGTTGCGTCAGTGACGGCCCGTGAGGTAGAGCCACAGTACCATGACTAGGGCTGGGCAAAAATTCGATAACAATATTTAAAAAATAAAATATCAATAATATCGATATTATCGATAGTATCGATATCGATATATCGACAATATCGATATTGGAATTTCAATATCGGCCAGTCCTAATCTTAACATAACTATTCAGCTATAATAGGTATAATAAAGATTTTTGTCTAGGTAGAGTATCAAAACATTTTACATAAATTGATTTTCTTGAAAGGAGTAAGTGAGGACTATAATTTAGATTTCAATTAAACCCCAGAATCCTTTAAAACATTATTAAAGAATTATTTATTTAAAAAATAATAAAAACTGAGGAAAGATTTGAAATACTTTAAGAATGATATTATAAAAATTTGTTAAATTGTATATTTATTGCTAAATAATTCTTGTAATCTAATCATACAAGTGTAATTATAACATAAGGCCATTTAAAAATGTTAAAGAATGTAGGACGCCCGGCCACTATTTTAAAGCATAATTATTATGATCCTAATTTTTTTTTTATACAAAAAGGCATTCGTGTAAAAAATTATTGGGCTAATAGTTTAGGGAAAAAAGGATTTATTTAAATCATTTCATAAACTATAATTGGTATGTTAAATCAAAAACCCTCGGACGGCCATAGCTTCCTTATAACACCTTTAAGATGGGAGTATCAACATACTTGTCGACCTATAACCTATTTCGCGTAGATTTATTTATTTTTTCTAATTTTTACACAAAATTTAAATAAAATCAATATCGTCTTCACATTTTATAGGTAAAATTAACATGTTAAATAAATATCAAGGAATTTCATAAGTTATTAAAGGAGAATTTTATATCGAAAAATATCGGTTAAGATTTTTTTTAACATTATTATGTCCTTGTTCTTTCACTATACAATTCTCCCAAAATAAGCAATGAAATAAATTGATATTTTTGTAATATATCAGATATTACCTAAATAATGTGCAGACTATATTGATTTTATTTAAATCTTAGTCAATAAAATAACAAACTAAGAAAAACAAGGCGAAATAGGTTATAGGTTAGCAATAAGTTGAATGACATTGATAATTCCACCTTAAGGACCAATATTTAATTGAATTTTTTTTCTTCATGTTTTTATAATTAGAGTCTTCCCTTGAAATGAAGGTACGGAGTTTTACAAGGCACATAAGAAAATATTGATATATTTATAATATAATAGTTTTATGTTTTATCGATAATATATATTATCATTATCATTATATTAAAAAATAAAATATCGATAATTATCGATAGTATTGATATTTATCGATATTATTGATATATCGATATTTTTTAAATAGCGATATTCGATATTGGAATTTCAATATCGCCCAGCCCTAACCATGACCTTATCTGTCCGTTTAGCTACAATTTATATTGTTATTTTAATAGTCGATCGCGCCTTATGAAATCGATTATGCCTAAATCGGTAAAGGTACGGCCACAAAGAAAGCAGGTTAATCAGCGCCTATTTACGGCGCCGAAAATCAGCGACTACAAGTCATCTCATTGGTACACAATAAACGCCGATCTGCTTTATCTGTGTGCGGGTGCATTTAAACGTGGATTTAATTATTGGCGCTTATAAGCGCTTGTTCCTAGCAAGCAGGCAACCTGCTTTCTTTGTGTACGTACCTTAACGTAGTTCTCGCCAGGCGCTCAAGGCTCCCGAACCAATAAAAATATTTCAGTCAGTTGCAGTACGCGTGCCGTTCCGGCCACGCGGTGGCGCGATTCAGTTGTTGGTTCGTAATTTTCAGTCCATTTTCTACAATGTCTTTGGAACAAAAATTAAAAACTTATGGCGGCCGGTTCCGTTTTTAAAAATGGAAAAAATTCAGGGCGAACGAACAGTGCATATTATGCGAAAATTTAATAAAAATATTTACAAAAAATAGGTGGGTGCAGTGGCGGATTTAGAGGGGGGGGGGGGGGGGGCACAGGGGCACGTGCCCCCCTGTCTTAATAATTTCGCATGAACCAACCTAAGCGTAACACCCAAAATTTCAAACACAGTGACAAAGCATTGTACTGTAACAACCAAATATTTTTTGATGCCAAAACTTTACAGCATTTAGAAATGGATATTAAAAATCAGGGTTTCAACGTGGTTTGGTAATTAGCGAAAAGATGGCGTAAAAGCACGTTAGATAAAAAGCATACATTTTAGGATTTTAGAATTTGTGTTTTGTTACAGAAAACTGTAATCTGTGGTTTTGTTTACAAAGAAAGTGTATTATTTTGGAGTAGTAAGGACTTATTTTAATAAAAATAAACATGCCAAAACGGCTATGAATGTGGAATATTTGAGAAACAATTTTAGCTCCTTAAGTATTGAGCAAAAAATTGAAATTAAAATTGAGGGAAGACCTACACCCGAAATTAACTTGACACAGATCACAAAGTGTAGATCAAGGGACTTTATTGTTATTGATAAGTTTGCTGGAAATAAAACCAGAAGATTGAACTTTACTTTTAAACAATGTACCCGCTGATGAAAAATAAATTGGCCTTTTTTTATTTTTTTTAGCTTATTTCATTTTCAATAAAATAAGTAGGTAATCATACATTTTAAAAATATTTACTAAAAATTATTGACCAAATTTGGGCGTGGTCTTAAAAAATTTTCGCCTGCGGCGCGTTTCGTCCGCAGCGAGCTTTTCGTGCACCCCAAGATAACAAGTAAGTGCCCACCCTGTCAATTTTTTCTGAATCCGCCACTGGGTGGGTGTGCGGGTGTGATGTATTTAATAGACTATTTTGTTTTATGTGTGTTTTATTTAAAGGGGAGGAAACTGAATCCCGAAAAGGAAACGATGACCTTGTCCATATCTGGGAACAAATAAAAACACGTGAAAAATCAAAGGTACAGGGACATTTTTGAAGTGTCGCATCCCATTAGCGCAATAAACTACTAGAACTACAACAATACTACAATAAAAGAAAACAATAATTACGTACTCCTTAATGGTTTTTTGCGAAGAAGCCAAATTTGATGTCAAAATCTATATAGTTTCACAAATTTGACAGATAAGACGTCATATTGGATTTGTTAAAATGTTAACCCTACTTTATTATAAGCCCAGTGCATTCAATTTTTTTATTTAAACTTCAAAAATATATAGTAGCAAATATTTATTGTAAGTCGTTCCGGAGAGGCTTCGAAGTTTTTAATTCTGTTCCGAAAGTCTTACTTACTTACTACCCCAAAAAAATTAGAATGCTTATTCTCCATAAGGCCTGTATATATTTAAAATAGCATCTCATGGAGAGGCTGTGAGGTCAGGGAATTACCCATTTGAAATTATATTAACGTCAATCAAAAACACGAATCTCGCCTGACAATGGCGAATTCGCGAGCCAATCAAAACTATTGTTATTCAATATATAAAGATAAAAATTGTCATTTGTAGAACTCATAATGTCAAAATTTTTGAAGAATGGTTTTTGTTGGTACTGGGGGTTAACAATTTTGACATTATGACTTTTACAAATGACAATTCTTATCTTTACACTGTCTTACAGATATATCAATAATTTTACAAAAAAAATTTTTAAAATCCTCGACATCTTCTCCTTAGAAGGCCTTTTTCTTCTTTCTCATTTTGGTTGTTTAGACTTCCTTTACTAACTTTCTTCACATGCTCAGCATATTTTAACTCTCCTCAACCTCTTTTTTACATGACACTTTTACATTTCAATTCTTCAATGCCATAAAAGCTCTATTACGGTTTTATACCATTTTCTCTCCTGCTAATACCATCAGCATTATATAAATTTTCTGTCTCCTGATGATGAACGTTTCTACGTTCGAAACATGTAGAGACACCTAAAAGAATTTCTATGTTCATTAAATTTTGTAGAGGAAGACTTTTAGTTTTTTCTTTCTTTCCCATACTTTCAACTCCACTTGAAGCATGGACTATTTTTTCAAATTATTTTTATTCAGTTGCTCGCGAGTTTATTGTGGTTTTTATAAGTGATGGGATCACTCGAGTCAAAAATAACCTATCATTCGGTTTTTTCAATCACTTGAATAAATCGATATTCTTCGGAAATAATTCGAGTGACGAACATATGATTTTTATTTTCCAACGCGTCTCCAACGTTGCTGCCCGCATGTCAATCACTCACTGCGGCCCGGAGCCATCTCCTAGCGAGCGGCTACACCGAGTGGTTTCGGTTATTGGCGATATAATTCAAATTAAATACTGCATTACGGGTTACCTGTGTAATATTTATGATTTATTATTTAGATTTAAATCTGCATTACGGGTTGCCTGCGTAGGACAATAGGATTTATTATTTTGATTTAAATCGTATGCGTCTACTGAAAACTTAATGTTTAGTGGTGAGTATTCAGTATTTATAAATATCATGAGTTATGCAATATTGTGACATCTCAAGGTCAATTAGTCAAGTTGTTAAATTGTAAGATCTGGAAACCATGCCAAAAAATCCACAAATATCTCCGCCACATTTAATAATCCTCAAAAAATCAATCGATTAACAACACCGAGTCAGTTATTCCCAATACAAATGCTGTATACCAACATGAACGATGAACCGCCAATGCCAATATTAATATTAGCAATTGAGTGAAAAATCGATTATTATTCGGTGTTTTAAATCACTCGAATACTCGGTAGTCGATTATTAAAATAAGTCGATTTTTCCCAACACTAGTTTTTATCCATTTTCTTAAACAACTTGTTGTTATTTTTATGATATATAAACTTTCAAAAAAAAAAAGGTAATAACAATTCCATTGTGTTTAGTGCATAATTCTGTTATGGTGAGACGCAGAGGTGCAGAGGATGGATATCTCTTTCAACAGGTAATGAGTCTTAATATGTGCACCGTTTTATTAAGATATTATAAATAATATCAATTATATAAATTGTTTATGATAAACTGTTGTTTAGACATTGTTAGCTGTTTTTTTTACCTTTCAACAAACCCAAATAACGCAACCCTGTATTTTCAAAGTTAGCGCGAGTCTTTCGCTACGAAGTTACATAGTCAATTGGAATGATGCTGCGAACTCAAATTAGTGGATGGCAACTCCGTTGCGTACAAAGTTTTTTTTAACGCATAGTGACAATAAAAAGTTGAACTGCCACTATATAAAATAAAGCACTCTTTAAACTTTCCAGCTTAACAACACAATAGAAATATGAATACAATATTCAAATTCACTTCCTTTTACAGCTCTATTCAAAAGACATACAAAGGTCTGGGATTTCAGTTGTGCCTGATGTTAAGTATTGATATTCCCTGATAAATCTTATTTAAACCTTTGTATGCGTGGGGGAATGGAACAGAAAAATACAATGGGCGCGAAGTCATGCTTTTTTCACGCCTTGTCCGGAAAGAGAACGACCTGCTGCTTGACGTTAATGACCTGCTGCTGTATGGTGGGGGTTGTTATATTTTTGCTTTTAGTATTTTTATAATAATGGCTTCGGTCGTACAACCAAATTGTCTACAGATTTCCAGTTTTTCTCTGCGCATGCATGGTTGCAAATTGGTTGCAATTTTTTGCTTTGCGAACACGTTAGAAACGGATTCATTGGCTTCTGCGAACGCCGGATTTTCTGCCAGCGGTTTGGGATTTATCGTGTGCGAACGCTTTTAAACACGTGCGCATGCGTAATTAATTTGCTTACGGTTTCTGACCGCTGTACGAACGAAGCTAATGTCTTAAGGGTATTGGATTCGTCTTCATCCCATCCATAATATTTTCCGCGCGAAACAAGTAACAAAGTCGATATTTTATATTCCCGAGATCCACCGTACTCGTTAGTGGGTATGAGATGTTTGAAACAAAGATTGTAGCGCGTTTTAAATTTTTTTTTTGGCATTCGAGCGCTCTGAGCGCGCTCTTTCCGAAATTTGCGTGTTCAATTATTAATATAGAGTAATCTTACTCGGAGTAACATGGTCGATTTGGATATTTGATTACTCCGAATCCTTTAGGGAGTGCTGTACATCGATCTGAACATTTTTAGAAAGGAAGTAATCGCTTTTGGTGCCACGAGAGATCTCGGGTACATCTATGGCGTCACAGTGCGCTCTCGGTGTAATAAACCGAAAACGCTATAAGTTGGCCCTATTTTCACATCAAAAGTCTGTCATCAAACTTTCTAAACGTATTTTTCCTACGATCGTGGGGAAAAGTACCACTTTTCCGCACGATTTTACTTTACCACACTATTTTTGAAAATCGTGCGGAAAAGTAACTTTTATAATGAATTACCTTATCTAAAACACTCAATAAAGTAAAATACTTGCAAAATATATATTTTTTTTGCCAGAAGCTTTTGTAATTACAGTATATTATTACGAACCTAATTGATGTTTATCTGCGAACTATATCGATGGTAGGAAAACGTTTGTACCTATAACACATGCGGAAAGTGTCTTTTCCGCCCTTGACGGCTTGCCCGAACTCCGCTTCGCGTCGTTCGTGCAACTGCCGTCGCATGCGGAAAAGTACCACTTTCCGCACTTGTTATAGGTAAATAACTATTCCAGACTCTCTGTAAAACAAGGTGGATGGAAAACTAGAAAGGAATGACATGGATTTTTTTAACATTACAGTTAAAAACTAATTAAACATGTCTAATTTATAATCATGGCTCATTCCAGTGGCGGATCTTTGGAAGGAGGAAGGCTACAGGGTTCCCCTGCCATGGCTCAATAAAAATAATAAAAAAGTAGTTTAAACAGCTCAGGTTTTCCAAAGTAATTTCCCATTAAGGATATTTTTCTTAAACAACTCATCATTTTATTGAAGACAATTTTCAACATTTTTAGTTTTTTTGGTATTGTCTATCCAGGCCGTAGCTAGTTTCAGCAAATAAACGGGCTACCTTAATACTTAATCCAGTTAAAAATTCCACCCTGTATAATTTGACAAATTTGGCATTGTGCTCTGGTTGAATGGGGCAAATAAAAAAACGTGCTGTAATACTAATCCTACTTTATCCCTTTAAAAGAATGCAAAACTTTTTATTCAGTGAATTCTTAAGAAACTTTGAGCGCACCCAAAATTTTTTTTTTCGCTTTCCCAATGCAGTGACCGGTTCATAAAAGGAAATGTAATGTGAACCCCCCCCCCCCCCCCTCACAATTTATCGCAGGCTGCGGGCTTCAAATGCCCCCCCCCCCTTAACTTTATCTAGATCCGCCACTCACAAATTCAAAAAAGTATTTTTCTGCTTTGTCCATAATATTTAAACCAATAAAAATATCTGTCGAATTTTCCACCATTCATGCATGGATAATGACCTTAGAAAAGCACATTTCTCTGCTGGGACCAACTACAAAAAGGAAATCGTTTTTTCTTTTATACAAACACTCAATATAAAAATGAATTATTCCGGGATTTTCTACCCTAAGGGCATAAACGAGGGGGATGGTTTCGTTTTAGATTGTTCACATTACATTTATTTTTTCAAAGAAACGGGAAGATTAGTGCAGATTTTGAGGCGATTGTAAAAAAAATACAGTAAACACTTTTAAGAAGAGAGATCTTTATTCCCCCAGAGTAGGTCGATTTATATAACAAAAATTTACCGAAGCTAAATTTTACGGGATTGTATAGTTTTCGTGGCTTTTTAACATACTAAAAGACCCCATTGATCCAAGTGGGGACTTAATCGGCTTTAAACCCTAAAAAGTCAGCAATTTATTTTTACCCCACATATATTGGGCCATTGGTATAGATTAAAAGTACAACCTAGGGGTGCATCACCTCAAGTAAAATAAGCCCCATTTTTGCCCTCTGCCACCACTAGTATTGCCGCGAGACGAGATAAAATGGGTCTCTCGTCTCGACCAGAGGACGCTTCTCTCGCTCGAGAGAACACTTTATCTCTTCTCGTCTTGCGTCTCTCGCTCGAGAGAACACTTTATCTCGTCTCGTCTCGCTTCTCTCGTGATTTAAACCAAATATCAAATATAAACAAGGTAAAAACACGATAATTAATCTATGCAAAATTACTTAAGGTAGGAGTATCAACATGCTTGCCAACCTATAACCTATTTTGCGTAGATTTATTTATGTTTTCTAGCTTTTACACAAAATTTAAATAAAATCAGTATCGACTTGATATTCTATAGGTAATAATTGACATATTTAATAAATATCAAGGAATTTCATAACTTATTTTAGGAGAATTGTATAGCGAAAAAGATCGGGTAAGGTTTTTTTTAACAATAATATGTCATTGTCACTTATTGTTCGTTCATTATACAATTCTCCCAAAATTAGCAATGAAATAAATTGATATTTTTGTAATATATCAGATATTACCTAAGTAATGTGCCGACGATATTGATTTTATTTAAATGTTAGTCAATAAAATAATAAACTTGAAAAAATAACGCGAAATAGGTTATATGTTGGTAATGGATTAAATGACGTTGAGAATGCTACCTTAATCTTAATATATACCTATTCAACAAATATTTTGTTGTATTTACTTATTGACTTATGGTGAAATTACAGAAGCTCTGCATCTGAGGTCTGCCGTTGCAAGTAACAGTTTGCAGAAGCAAATGACAAAATTGGAATTCCAAAAAACGTTTATCATACTTTGCGTCTGCAAATTTGCAGAAGGTTTAAAGGACCTGCAAACTTGCAGAATGTATAAAGTTTATTAAAACGAACCTATATTTTGGGGATTTGACGGACGATGCTATTGGCGGTTATTTACAATTGTATCTGATTTTTTCATAAAAAAAAAACAAGGGAACGTTAAGAGTTAAGATCATTAATTCATTTTGCCATGGATTTGGGCATATTTCATGTATTTGGCAGTCAATATCAATAAACCAGAAGTAGTAAAACGGTTTAACTACGGTAAAAATGACGGATTTGCAAATAGTTTTTGGAATGTCAAATTTCTGCCCATTATTTTGCGTCTGCAATTCCGCAAAATTGCAGGTATGCATTTTCTGTAATCCCATCCTTAATTAGTGACACAACCACCTAGAAAGAAGCCGTGAAACAGAAACATCGACAACACTGCTTTGAAGATTCATGTGTCACGTGACTTTTGAGGTTAGCCATGGTTTAGAATGTAATTTACGCGCGAACTAGGTGTAGGTGTCGTATTAATTTGTATTTTTATCCGGTTTTCGATTGTTATCTAATAGAAAATTTAAGTGACATGATTGCTAAGAACCTCTACTAAATACTGATGAAAATTTTTGGCGCGGTTTGCTCTAATAGCATTAATAAAGTGAAAAATCCAACAGCCTGGCCGGCCTGGCGGTTTTTTTACGGGTCTTATAAATGGCGGCAGAATTTTATTTGTTTTAATTTAAAAGTTGTGTTTTTTGTATTCTAGTTAGCTCTTTGGGATTAAATTTATTGTTTTGTGGCTAGAGTTAATTTATTAAATATTAAAGTGTTTATTTAACTTGAAGGTATATGTGAATTGTTTAAAAATATCACTAGTAGAGATAGTTCATAAGTAGGTAGGATACCTCTAGATACCTAGGTACTTAGGTAAGTACCTACTATTTTTTTCTTTTAGTTTGTTTATTTATCAACATGCCAAGCCCCTGCTGTATTCCTGGGTTCCTAACTCTAACTATAAAAGTGTTTTAAAAGCAGATGAAGAGAGTGTAATATATTTTTATAGTTTAGATTTGACCAATGACTGTATAAATATTGTTAATCAGGTTTCAGTGGACATTGATATGAATATAAATGTTTTTTAAAAAGGTAATGAATTGGCTTCCAATGATTTGAAATGGATTTTACCCTTTGAAATGAAACTAAGCAGGTGGCCTCAGCTTAAAAACTTATTGGCTCGGTACCAATAATTCATACATTGTGAAAGTAACGAAGTTACCCAGATAGTAGGTGACTTTCTTAAGACAAGCGTAGATTTCTTAAACAAAGCCTTATAAGCTTATTAAATTTTGAGACTTCAGAAGTCGATAGTCAATCCTGTAATTTAAACGCAGAAGATAATAATTTTTATAATAGAATATTACTTTCGATCGATCAAATAAATCTCATCGTAGTGAAACAAAAACAGCTTCTCAACGCAATATTACTATTATTTAATAAGTAGGTAAGTTGTTCTTGTTATCCAAAACTATTTATTAATTTTTTGTACATTTTTCAATATCAATATAGTGGCAACAGAGCCAAAAAAACACAAAAAATATCAGAAAGAATAAAAACTCGCCCGTTGCAGCACGTCATAATAATAGCTTGTGGATCCGCAACTCCCAGCTGATGCGGCGTGGCCTGATTTCACTTCATGGCTTCTTTTTAAGGTGGTTGTGGTAGTGACATGGGACGGCGAAAGATTTATTTTTCAACAAACTCTAAACGTATGTTAAAAAAATCCATAATTCGCGCGGATTCAGGATTTTCTTACGTTTTTTCGGGGGATGTCAAAGGGGTGAACGCTTTTAAAAAAAAAATTCGTTGTGTACATTATGGGTTTATAATGTTGTTGCGTCCCCCCCCCATGGATCTGCCATTGGTCCAAACGATTATAACAACGACCGAATCGGGGTCCTTTCCTCATCGTAATAAAATTCGAAAAGTTTACTTAATTTCCTCCACAGTTGCCGTTGCGTTAAATGAACCGATGGCTGATAAATTGGGTAAATAGTCTGACGATTGCGGGCATTAGGAAAGAGGAGAAAACTTTTTTTCGAGAATCTCGGTGTACAAATCAGTTGTCGAAAGTTGCCGCGATAAGAGGAAATGTGCAAAAAGTGTTTGTTATCAAGTAAATTTCGACAGATATTTTTATGTGTTGTACGAAACTGAAACATAATTTGAATACACAGTCTGCATCATGCATGGCATGCCCCATATTTTATAAACATCGAATCCATAGACTGGTATTAGATGTAGGAGTTTGGTTAATAATAACGATGTGTAGCTGACTCTAAAAACGAAACTTTAATAAATACACATGGACATATAAAAGGTGCTTATCATCTAATATAAATCGTCACAAAATCTGATTTATAAGTTGCGTTTTTGTACTTTTTGTTACATTTCATTCGTCAGCCTGTTTTGGGTAATAGTGCCGGGTTGCATCTAGACATTTCGCTATAGGATTCGGCACGCGTCTCTATTCTGATTGGATGATTTCAAACGTTCCATCTAAAAGGTATATTGGCAACTGGTTTGTTCGTTGTTACCCAGAGCATTTTTTTTTAAATTTAATTAAAATTTTATAAAATAATATTAGTTGAAAAAATTTAATAAAAAAAAATGCTTTGGGTAACAACGAACAAACCAGTTGCCAATATACCTTTTAGACGGAACGTTTGAAATCATCCAATCAGAATAGAGACGGGTGCCTGTTATAGAGGAATGTCTAGATGCTGCCGATTAATCTTTGTGCGTAAAGTCGTGCAGCATCGGTTAAATTCTTTCTACATTCTCATAACACTAATAACAATAACATATCAAATCATAACTTTTTCACTCCTTGTAAAACTATTATTTTCCATGTTTTTTAAACAACAAACTAATTTCATTTGGCAGAAGCTGTCGGCATGTCAATTTTCCTCAAGGCATGATTTTGTTTTATCAGTTTTGCTTGTCACAGGTTCCTTGATGCATTTAAATCTAAATTTATTCTTAAAAGATGCTTTATTTTAGGAAAGTTCCAAGTTAACGTTTTAAAGTTTTTTAATGGCATCTTTTCTAAAACCTAATAGTGTGTGGTATCAAAATAATCGTAATAAAATCCTCTTTTTTCTTAACCCGACGAGTCACCCTGTTGCCGTTTAAAAAAAATGAGTTATACAACTTTAATGATTAAATTTTACACAGCACATGGCATTGGACCAAAAATAGTAAAATTGTATTTTTCCAAAGATTAAAGAACTGAAATAAGTGATTTTAAGGTACTCATAGCCCTCTATAATAATAAGATAAATTCCCAGTTAGTGGTGACCCCTGGAATCATATAAAATAATTTTCCAATATTAAGACAGTACATCCTTATAAGTGCCAATAAAACACCCCTCGGTGCTTGAAGAGGGTCAGAAGAGCGGAATTTGTCACAATCGAAAGATTGAGACATCTCAATAATGTTCTGCTCACTGACTGAGAGAATGCAAGAAATCAATATACCTATAGTGCATTTTGCATTGTATTTATTTATATAGATCCATGAAACGTATTGATTTAAGAAATAAGTAGGTATAGCGTTTTTTGGCAAAAATATAGTAAGCCAAAGAGTATCAGAAAGATAATTAATTTTTTTAAATACAATTTGGTTTTAATCCAGAATCACAGATAACATAATACTACTATAGAAGATAATAGTTGCTTATTATTTGACCAGTTGTCTTGGCTGAGCTAACTAAAAGAAATTTCTTGACTAAATTGCAAATAAAACAACCATTGACAAGTTGACAGTGTTGACACATAAATCAGCCAAAAGAACGATCTCAGTCACAAATCCGGTAACCTTAGTTTAGGTAAGGGGGGAGGAAATTTGACTGAGATAATCTGACTTACTTGGTCAAATAAAACGGCAAGGTAGTCAGTTTAGGTCAGCTCAGCCAAGACAAGTGGTCAAATAATAAGCAACTATTATAGTGTCCGCGAAAATAATTAAAAGAGAATATTGTGGCATATCGGACAAGTGTGTATTTATTTTTTATATTGCAATACACAGGGATCCAAGTTTAATGGATATCCTGGGACGGGTAAACTTGGATCCCTGTGTATTCCAATATAAAAAATAGTTACACACTTGTCCGATATGCCACAATATTCTCTTTTAATAATACTAACTCGTGTTGATCAGCATGGTAGTCAGATTGAACATTATTTGTTGTCGTTTAATATTTTTTTGTTTACTTTAATCTATTGTAGGTACTTTGTTGCATAATAAATTTTCATTATCGTTTTATAAGCTGATCTGTTTTTGTTGGAAAAGAAGTTGATTTTAAAATATAATTGGAAATATTTTTACAACCAATATCGGGTATGCTATGCATGAATTATATTTTAGAATAAGCTATTTAGAAATGTAAGTAGAGGGAGATGGGGGGGTTTCTGCGCCAGATTCCCGAGGTACCTTTTGCACTGCTGGCGCACGCGCAAAAAGTACCTCGAGAATCTGGCGCAGAAACCCCTATCTCCCTCGACTAATGTAATAATATACATGGTGTTCTATTTAACAAAGTTTGAAAAGAAGTACTTTTGCGTTTAGTTTCAACCTGTAAACTATTAGCAGGTTGCACGAGACTTAAATAAGTACAAGTAGTAATAGTCACCACATAAACATTGGATATTTCTTGTTTTCTATGATATACGAGAGATCAAAACTATTAAGATTTTCCTACAAAATCTTCCGAAAATGAAAAAATATATAGGGTGTCCCATTTAAAAAATCCTAGGTTTGAATTGTATCTCTTTTTGGCCGCCTTGTAAAATAAACCTTGGCCCTTGGACCCCTACTATTTATAATTTATATTAATGATCTGTGCTATTACATGCAACAGATTTGCAATTTGACCATATTTGCAGACGACACTACTTTCATTACTTCTGCCTCTAGTCTGAAGAATTTGATTGACAACTGCTGCTGAAGGATGCATAAAAATGGTTTTCTTTCAATCTCCTGACTCAAGATCTGATTGTCTCAAGTAATCGATTATTAACCAAAAACAATAAATGTAAGTTACTGGGTATCACTATGGATAGTTCTTTATTCTGGGAAGCCTACATAACTGAGTTGAGACGAGAATCGCTTTACTTTGGTCTTTTTCATTCTCATCTTGCGTATGGGGCTATATTGTGGCGAAATTGTGCAGGCGCAAAACAGATCTTTTGAAAATAAAAAATAGCTGTGAGACTTGCTAACGCAGGGTATAGGGATCACTGTCAGCCTACGTTCAAAAAATTTAGCATATTGCTGCTAGCCTCTGTTTATATTTTTCAAACTGTACTGGAGCTACCCTCCCGCCGAGATAAAGTCACTAATCAGATATTCACAGCTACAACACTCGAGGCTCACATAGGATAGTGGCTCAGCGATTCAAACTAACTAAATCTAAAACCAATTTTCTTGAGTGTCATTTATATAATAAGATCCCAGGACGGTGCCAAGGCCTCGATGATGTCCGATTAAAAAAATATGTTAAAAAGTATTTACTAGACCACTGCTTTTACACCTTGAATGGGTACCTTCTGGCCTCCTAATAATCATTGCCTGGATGCTGTACATTGGGTATGAATTTGACAGTTTGCTGTTTCTCCTAATTTGTTTTTATACAATAATTTATTGTTATTTATATATTTGTATACACACATGTTCAATTCTATTAACTTATAGATATATTATTATCTGTGACGTGCTATAAACGATTGTGTATAGTAGCAAATAAAAACTTTGTCTTTGACTTTAAACGATATTTGAAAAATATGCATCCCAAATGTTCGTACAACTTTTGTATAAAAATGTTTTTCTATTGTTTGAAAGATGTTGCATGTGAGATGAGATGTATATGAGCTTTTAGCCTTAAAATCTTTTACCCTCGACTATGCGACGTTTGATGCGGGTGTCACCCCTTAAAGGGTCACACCCGGGGCGGGCCACCCCCTCTAGCTAAGCCACTGTACCACACGATTGAAAATATTCAGTTATGATGGTAACTGAGTCTAAAAGAAAAACAACTGGTGCAGCAATAAAATGAAATTCAAAATGTTCCTTGCAAAATTATAAATTATGTTAAACACTTACCAATCCTCAAATTTGACAGAAGTGACAAAACAAAATCCTCTAAAAATGAGTCTATTGCCGTCATACCTGTTTACCAGGGAATTTTACATTGATATAATTGCAATCATTTAATGTGTTTTAGGATTAGAGCTAATTATCCTAATTACAGATAACGTTATAATATAATCTTTAAATTCCTTTTTAATTATATTAGGGGAAGATTGGGACCCTTCGTACACGGGGGCACTTTCGGACAGTAGCTATTAAAGACCAACCAAACGGAGAACGCGCCTGTCTTTGCATGTGGACGCAGCCTTAGTGGCCGCGGTGTAGTTGGCCGGTCGTGGCGCCAGTAGCGCCACTGCGAGTGAAATGACAGGTAGAAACGTATTTCCGCGCTCGGTAAGTAATTATTTTATCGAAGTTTAAGAGCGTATTGTCACTAGTTTTATAACGTTGCTGGCCAGATTTTTACGTTTATGACAAGTAAGTATCCCTAAGATAGTGTTTAAATGAGAAATATTTCTTAGTTTATACTTTACTAAACAAGAGGTTATTTTTTACCTTTGTATTTACCATGGGGCACATTCGGACAGCAATAGAAGGGGTACATTCGTACGCGTACGATTGTACGCAGTACGCAGTAATTTCTATGTAACTTCAATATTTAACTGTTTAAATTTTATGTTATATGTTTGTAATGTTATGTTTTAATTATTGTTAGTTTGCGCCAAAGGCATTGCAAAAGTAAAATTGATCTGTTTTACTGATTGGCTTTATGACAAGTAGCGTTAAGTAAAAACAGCTTTAATGTTATATAAATATTGTTATTTTTTCTAAGAAGTCTTTCTTTTGTTAAAGGACGAAAGGAAGATTTTAGTTTGCGTAACTTCTAAGATTTATTTTTTTATGATTAAATAAAGTTTGTCTAACGTAACGACTGCTGTATGAAAGTGCCCCATTCGTGGGGCAGATTCGTACAAATTCCAGATCAAAGGAAAATCACTTTTACTCACTAACCCTCTTAAATAACCATTTAAAACTTTTTTATCTTAAACTCAAATATGTGTGCTATTGATAGTTGACTTGCTTTGAATCCTTAATCAAATAGGTAAAAAGAAAAAAAAGAAAATGTGAAAACTGTACGAAGGGTCCCAATCTTCCCCTATACGAGCCTTTGTTATCAGGCTTAGTAAATAATATTTTATGTCAGTTGGTACTTTTTCATTAGTACAGTAATTCGTCTGTTCATATTTTAAAATGACAGAAGAAATTGTAAGTCTTGAAGATTGCAGACAAGTGGTAAAAAATTATGTAGGCAGTGAAAATTTTGAAATAGTTAATTATAAAACAAAGCAGTTTTTTGACGAAGTAAATGGATTTCTTGGAGAACATATTTTGCTGGAAATTGATGCAGTTTATCAAGAAAATAAGAAAGAATTGAGATTTTTTATGAAACGATTTCCATTTGGACATGACATGCAAAGTGGCTATCTTCAATCTATGCAAGGATGGCAGAGAGAAATATATTTTTTTGAAACTTACCTTGAAAACTTAAAGAATACTCTTCCAGACTACAATACACTTGATTTTGTTCCTAAATACCTCTTGGGTAAACCCGATGACATCATAGTATTTGAAGATTTAACGCTTAAGAACTATGATCTTCCAAGGAAACCAAGCTTAAATCTTTTGGACAACGACCACATAACCTTAGTGCTAAAGGCTTTAGCTAAATTCCATGCTGGTAGCCTTGCTTATGAACAATATCGCTCCATGGAACTACTACAGACTTTTAGATTATTTACTGGAGAAGAAGAGCTGATAAAAGAACCTTTAGTACGTAAACAAGAAGGCTTTTTAGGTTATGACTGGTTTAAAGCTGGTGTAATGGGTTTACGGGCACTAATAAATAAAGTACATCGATCCACGGTGCCAATGAACGAGGTACAAGGCAAGTTTGATGCACTAGTAGAAAAGGCACTGCAACTAATGTTTCCACATACCGAGTTTCGAAATGTTTTAGCACATGGAGATCTCTGGGCTAAAAATGTTATGTATCAGTACGATGGAGATTCAACAATACCAATTGATGCTCTTTTAGTAGACTTCCAACTTATTAGATACACTGTTCCAGCTCACGATGTGCTTCTCTTTCTTTTTTTGACTACAAGCAAGGCTGTAAGGCAGAAATATTTTCATTTTTACATGAAATATTATCACAGTGCTCTGGTACAAGAGTTAAAGAAAGTTAAAGTCGACGCAAATCAAATTTCAATGTCCTACGAAGATTTCTTAAAATCAGTCAGCTTTATATTACCAGAAATAAAAATACAGAGTGCTCTTCAAAGATTGCAGCAGTGTGGAAACAAAAAATTTTACTCAGATCTATTAGACGATAAGGACGGGTTTAGGAAGTTTGTATTTGGGGATAAAACGCCCTTTGCTCTAGAATTGTTCGAGACTGACGCTAATTTTAGGGCTCTTTTAACTGAGGCTGTGGAAGAAATTATTGAATGTTCTTTGTATCCTGATGTCTTTAGAGAAGATTGTTATAGAATATTGGAGGAAGAATTGGGTAATAGTGATTATAATTTAAAGGAGTATAAGGTGGAAGCAAGTAGAATTGGTGAATATCTATATGATCTGGAAATTAGAGTTGCTTTAAGAGATGAAGATAAACTTTTAAAATATTTGGTGAAAAGTGAACCTTTAGATTTTGCTCGTGTAGTTAAGGGTTAGAACCATTTTATTAAAATGGTTAGTAGTTTTATGGTTTTAATAATAAGTACAATCTTTTTTATGTTTAGTTATTTGACAATAACCCTTTACTGCTAGTAACTTAATTAATTATTATGTAATAGGTACTATGATAGAAAAAAAGTTGTAGGAAATGAAAATAAAATATGACATTACGCATGTGGGCGAGAACCGCGTCATGCGGCGCGGAGAGTTTGAATGTGAACTGGTCTCATCAATGCCCAGTCTAATACTAGAATTATAAAATTTCGAGGATGTTTTCTCCTCATAACGTAGGCATCCACTGAGAAGGAATTTTTCGTCAATCAACCCCTAAGGGGGTTAAAACGGGGATTGAAATTTTTATCGGAATTTCTGTTTAACAGTTTATATTGGAAACTTACCCCTCCATTTCTTCCCCCTTGGGGCAAAATTTCCCAAAACATCAAGACACGTACTTGCTTATTTTAACAGGCATAGTAACAATTTTCAGCAATTTAGCTTAAAATTATAGAAAGTTATATGTATCCCTCTCAAAATAGACTACACCCCTTTTGTCAACCCCTAGGTGGATTTATAAAAAATTACGAAACACATCTATTACTCAAGATACATCATTGTCAACAACCTTCAAACAAACACGTTTATTATTATTTAAATAAAGGAACTTATACAGTGTGACCAGTAAAGTCCGCATCATATGGGAACTTTTTTTATTAATAACTTTATTCGAAATTTGACTTTGGCATCAAGTTGCCTGCTTCGATCGAGATAAAAAATTAAGCAAAAAAATAGTAGTCACGTGATTTGCATTATCTGTCAAATTAAAATTTTTTCCAAAAAATAATTCAAAAGTAGGGTTATTTCTGAAAGTATTGAAAAAAGTTATTGAAAAAAGTTTTTTTAATGCTGTTTCTAGCCCACATGCAAAATTTTAGCTGCATAAGATAATTTTGATTTTTTTACCCACCACTAAAATTTATTTTCCACTTAATGAACACTTTACTGATGACACTGTGCTCTTTATTGTCTTAATATTAAGGTGTATACAATTTCGAGTTGGAATATTACGTATAATGACTAAATAACTACTTATGTTATGTATAACGAAGTTATGGCTGCTCTCTAGAAGGGTCATTGTTAAGATTTAAAAGGGTTGGTTGGTAAAGAAAAGTCCTTTCTACCTTCTTATATTTATAAAATACTAAAATTGCCTACGCGTTTCGACTTATATAAGTCATCTTCAGGGCGTAGAGATTATGAAAATACACATACAAGGTCACATAGCGAGACGCACCCAGTCAACACACAAATAAATAACTAACATTAAATTAAAAATTACGACACAATCATGATTCAAAAATAAATAAACACGTGTAACAAACGAAAAGGTACTCTCGTTTGTTACACGTGTTTATTTATTTTTGAATCATGATTGTGTCGTAATTTTTAATTTTTAATTTAATGTTAGTTATTTATTTGTGTGTTGACTGGGTGCGTCTCGCTATGTGACTCTGTATGTGTATTTTCATAATCTCTACGCCCTGAAGATGACTTATATAAGTCGAAACGCGTAGGCAATTTTAGTATTTTATAAATATAAGAAGGTAGAAAGGACTTTTCTTTACCAACCAACCCTTTTAAATATTACTTATGTTATGTCTACCAGTCTATAAAATAAATCTAATTATTATTTGCTGTTTTAATAGTAGGTACTTAACACATAATGTAAGTTTAAGCCTAATTAAATTATTACACGATTAACAAATTCAACAATTCATAAACCTGAACTTAATAGTAATGAAAATAAGAATTATCATTTTCCATTCGTTATAGAGAGGGGGCCCCTGAAAACGTTTGAGGGGGGGGCCACTCAGTTTTTGGTTCCCCACTGATGGTCATGGTACTGTGGCCCTACTATACGTGCCGCCGCTGATTAGAACTTGATTCTAACCTTTAATATTTTTTAGGGAAATTACTTTTAAATGACACTATGTGCAATTAATTTACGCGACTGCCTCCGAGTTTATACCACGAAGCAGTAAATTCCAGATCGCCCGTAGTAATATTTCATGGACATATAAGACCACATAACTACGAGACACTTATTTTCTATATCCTGCTTCTCACATGGTGCCACGCCATTAAAATAAAATATATCCGTCGCTTATGGCTCGCGTAGTTTTAGATTTTATTGTGCTTTTCCATTTCCTTAGACCATTATACTTATCGCATATTACTATAAAAATATTCCTCGTTTTATTTTAGTGTAAGGGTGTTTTTATTGCTAAAGTTAGGTTATGGGGATAAAGCAGGCTTTAAGTGTAGTTTATGAATATACTTCTTTGAACTCCGTGGCTATTCAGTCTTTATCGAGGAGGAAATTGTACTTTATTTTCCATACTGTCGAATTTTCCTTATATTTTCGATATTTTCTGTATTTAAAATCTGTTCAATGACCGCTCACCGTTACGTCATATTCTTCATATTTACGGTACGTCGTAAATTAATTGAGTCAGTCTGCCTTACCGGTGGTAAAGGTTATGATTTTTTTAGGCTTGATCTACATAAAGACGGATGCATATGAACAAGTAAAATACAAGCGCGTTATTTAAATTTTTAATTATTATTTTTATACTGTTAATGAAGTCAGAAATAAGTAGTTTATTTACGGTAAAAGGTATCATGAGATAAAACATTTTGTTTTTGAAAATCAGTATACAATTTTTATTTAATTTATTTAAATATAGTGCCTCGGCTGCTTGTGGCCATTGGCACGTCTACAAAACTTTATATACTATATAATATGCGATAATAGATATCTAGTGGGAATATGGTAGGTACATTAGAAGTAAAAGAACCTTATATATAATTGTATATGTTAATGTATTTTAAGAAATTTATCACATTTTGGTATTGACTGGGTGAACCTAGGGTTGCCTTGAGATCTGCTTTTATATGGTTGGTCTGCCTGCTTCCAGCATATTTGGGACACGCTGTGAAAATATGCTCTACTGTAAAAATTGTGTTGCAGTGGTCACATAAGGGTGGGTCTCCCGATTCCATTAAGTACCCATGAGTGGCGCGGGTGTGTCCGATTCTTGGTATTTGAGTGGTTCCAGTAGTTTCTCCATTTGTTTAAAGTGATTCTTCAGCTCTTTTGGAAGCTGAATTTGTTGGATGGGAGGTTCGAACTCAGAGCTTCTTTGGCAGCTTGATCTGCTTTTTCATTGTCGCTGATACCGACGTGAGATGGTACCCACACGATTAGTAGGTACCTGGATATCTTGTTCAGCAAGTTGTTGGCAGATATGGTGTATTTTTTGTGCTGGTGGATGTTGGGTATACATATTATCTATGGATTTTATTTAATTCTAATTTACTGAAAAATAAATAAAATGAATCATATATTTTTGTGTGCATCAATCTGTAAATTTTCTTTCAAATATTTTCATCTTATTTTTAGAATCATAAAGAAGAAAATATAATAAAAAATTATAACAAAACAAAATATAGTTTTTAATAATTAAAATAAATCATCTTCGCAAGGATCATCATCATCAGATTCGTCCAAATTAATAGTGTGTGTTAGATAATTTTTCCATTTTTCCACTGTTCCATTTAATTTTTAATTTATTTCAAATATATTTACGGATTTCCGGAAATTTTACGATACTAGAACTGACTGAATGAGCCTAATGAATAAAAATTAAGCAATTACTTGAAGCGATTACTTTTTAGTAAAAGCGATTACTTGACTAGCAACTGCTATAAGTAAAAGCAATTGCTAGATCTGGATATGAATAAAATTTTGAAGCAATTGCTGTTTTTCTTACACCTCTGTAGAAAATGCTTATTTAACACAAGTTCAGATTATAGATTTCATGTTCAGTTTGGTGTCTTATTTGCAAAAGAGTTGACGTAAATACAACAACATTGGTCTATTTATTTAGTACAATTGTAATATGTTACGTTTTTGTGGAAAATAGGAAACTTGTATTGGTTATATGGCAGATTTCAGTGAAAATGAGGAAAGTGATGGTAGCGATGAAGAAATTAAAGACAAGCAATTGATGATATTCGTTCACAAATTGAAGGAACATAAATAAATTTATCTGACCACAACCGTTTAGCTTCCACAACAGCTTCAGCACTTGTAGGAAATTTAATAAAAATATTGCCCTTCTCCAAAACTTCATCCATTACAGAAGTATTTTGGTGAACACCGAGTTCTTCACCACGAATTTTGAAAGCCCGGATCCAACAACTTCCGCAGAAAGACTTTAATTATTTAAAGGCTACAGTGCACCCCCTCGCCTTTTACCAGTATCAGTCAAAAAACAATTTGCCAACCACTCAACATTTTCGCAATCAAATTGATGTAACTTTCTGAAATCATCATGCATATCTGCAATTTTTACGTACACTGTAGATTTTTCCTTTACGGACGTTGATATATTCAGCCATATTTATTGAAGACACAAATTAAAAGCAACGCACGTGTATGCTGCGGAGAACTAAAGTTTACTGCTACCAAGCAAATAATGCAGGGGTCGACCTACCTTAAAAAGTTGAAAGCAATTGCTACACTAGAAAAAGCAATTGCTTAATTTATTTATCACATTTTAAGCAAACGATAGCAATTGCTCCTATTTTTTAAGGAAAAAACATTAACTAGCAATTCCTGCACTTTTAAGCGATTGCTGGACGCAAAAGCAATTACTTTAGTTTTTATTCATTGGCTTTCAAGAAATTACTTCGATTTTATAAGAAAAAGCAATTGCTACATTTTTATTCATTAGGCTTAATGTCTAGACGTATATCTAAGGTTAAAAGAAGTATCGCTGTACCATTTAAAGTAAGGGAAGATTATGTTAAAGACTTCTAGTCATCTGATTTATTGTTATAAAGGAAACTTTTCCCTCCCCTTTACCCCTTATAATGTCAACTTTTATCAAAAAATTGATATTCTCATTTTCCTCCTTATCACGCCATAACGGCCCACTTAATTAAAGATCAATGAAACCAAACAATGTAAAACAGCCGACTAGAATCCATCTGGCATGTGTCCAATATTTCCAATGCCAAAATCCGCAAATAACAGGCGGCAGCCGGCGAATGTATTTCGTGGCTCGATATCTGGAAACCCCTTTTCAAGAATATCCTATGAAAACAAAGTTATGAGTCATTCTGGAGTAGATTTTTTGTTTGGATTTGTCTACATCCATTCATAATAATAGGAAATAAACGCAAGGATATTATTGTTAAAGTTATGAGACATTCTGGAGTAGGTTTTTTTTGTTTGGATTTGTCTACATCCATTCCTAATAAAAGGAAATAAACATAAAGATAGTATTGTTAAAAGAATCAGTAAAGATAAAAAAAAATGAGACTTAAGATGATAATGCATTTGAAAGATGCAAGTCCATTTCAAATTACACTGACTGACAAGTTGTTCCTTACCCTTTTTTTTTGTCGGGAATACGTAGTATTAGTACAATTCTGTTCATTGAAAACCCGTTATTACACCTAATTTGTCAAGGTAGAAGTCGTTCTTTTTTATTCTTGGCATTTATATATATATATTCTTTTTCTACTCCCAGCTTGGTAAGGACTCCTTATTGACACTGATTTGTGGGAGGTAATTAAGTTTTACTTCCCTAGAAAGTAAGCATTAGGGAGGTAAGTGAGTAAGGAAGTAAGTAAATAGACTAAACGATGCCAGCATAGAGTTTTGTGTAACTTTCACCATTTTTCGACACCCAGTTTTGAAATCGTTGTAGGCATTTTCGTTTTTTCTTTCGACTCTCTCGGTAATAGAGCTGCACAAACAACCTATGCGGCTGCGTTGACATCTATTTTACCGGTTTTTTGACAAAACTCTGGCACTAACAAAGTGATTAAATAAATAAATTTCTTAGCAACCAGTCGTGTCAATGGAAATTTGATTCTTTAAATCCAGTGGCGGATTCAGAAAAAATTGACAGGGGAGGCACTTACTTGTTATCTTGGGGTGCACGAAAAGCCCGCTGCGGACAAAACGCGCCGCAGGCGAAAATTTTTTAAGACCACGCCCAAATTTGGTCAATAATTTTTAGTAAATATTTTAAAAATGTATGATTACCTACTTATTTTATTGAAAATGAAATAAGATAAAAAAAATAAAAAAAGCCCAATTTATTTTTCATTAGCGGGTACATTGTTTAAAAGTAAAGTTCAATCTTCTGGTTTTATTTCCAGCAAACTTATCAATAACAATAAAGTCCCTATATCTACACTTTGTGATCTGTGTCAAGTTAATTTCGTGTTTAGGTCTTCCCTCAATTTTAATTTCAATTTTTTGCTCAATACCTAATGAGCTAAAATTGTTTCTCAAATATTCCACATTCATAGCCGTTTTGGCATGTTTATTTTTATTAAAATAAGTCCTTACTACCCCAAAATAATACACTTTCTTTGTAAACAAAACCACAGATTACAGTTTTCTGTAACAAAACACAAATTCTAAAATCCTAAAATGTATGCTTTTTATCTAACGTGCTTTTACGCCATCTTTTCGCTAATTATCAAACCACGTTGAAAACCTGATTTTTAATATCCATTTCTAAATGCTGTAAAGTTTTGGCATCAAAAAAATATTTGGTTGTTACAGTACAATGCTTTGTCAATGTGTTTGAAATTTTGGGTGTTGCGCTTAGGTTGGTTCGTGCGAAATTATTATGACAGGGGGGGGCACGTGCCCCTGTGCCCCTCCTCTAAATCCGCCACTGTTTAAATCTATCATACGTACAAAGAAAAGAAAACAATTTTTTTTTTAAATAGAACAATTGCAATGGAGTGGAAAACATATAATACATAACTCTTGAGGTAGTGCTCTTGACGAGTCGCCGACTTATTTGCCAGTCCTCGCTAATGTCGCTAGGTTGCAATCCACGTCCTCAACTGGTAAATGTTATACCTACCTCCCTTATTATAGTGTAAATAATGCCATGTTTTCTGGAGGGAACACAATTGTCAGTAGTTGATTAAATGCTTTTAATTGTAATCAATTGAAGACCACAGGGGAAAAACGTGTCAAGTCATTTTTTTTACAGGAAACGAATTTTAAGGTTAAAAACGCTACGATAATTACACAAGTAGCAAAATGGTTATTTATTTGCCATCATATTGAAGCATTGACCTTTCTCTAAGTCCCTTATGACCCCTGTAACAAAATATCTATCTGGTACTTCACCACAATGCGTGGAAGTTTCAAAAAACTCAAAATACAGGGGAAAAAGGTGTTATGTCACTGACTTAGCACGTTCTTTCATTGTATATACTTATACAATGAAAGAATATGCTAAGTCAGTGGCGATTGATTTATATTAAAATTTAATAAAAACATTTAATAAAACAAACCAAACCTTTTTTTACGCGGGTACCGTTAACCTTACTTGCCGAAGACATAAACAACGACTGCCAAACGATTAATTTATGTACGCGCAAGAGGGCGACAAAAGTGATTTAACACGTTTTTTCATTGTACCGGGTGGACTTAACACGTTTTTTCATTGTACCGGGTGGACTTAACACGTTCTTTCCTAGTACACCAATATTTATTTTTGTTAAAACGGGTGACTTGTCACGTTTTTTCTCTGTATGACCGTGTATATAGATAATATACCCTATAACCTATCATTTTTTCTGATTAGTTCGATTTCACAAATTTCTTGACTTAACACGTTTTTCCCCTGTGGTCTTCTTAGGTAATTTATTGTATATTATTGTAAATGCCCTCGTTCTGTGGTGTAACTTGTGGAATGCGAGCAGCAAGAGATAAGGTGTTTTTTTCAATTTCCTGCCGTTTGGAAAACTAAATAAGAACATCGAAAAGAACGGTTTGTAGTACGTTAAACTGCTTGTGTTAACTGAATGTCAACTTAGAAATGGACGTGTCTGTTCCTGTCATTTTATAAACGTTTAGTAATTAAATAAATTAGTATTTTTTAGCTTGACTAAAAATACCAGGTCTAATTTATATCGTAGATATATTGGGGAACTTATAAGGAACAAGACAAAGGTTCTTGTATGATAACTAAAGGACGGATTATATGCACTTAAATTCAGCCAAAATATGCGCCTATATATGCCTTGTTTGCCTCTAAAATATGCAGTTATTTGCATTTTTTAAACATTTATGCATAATGGTATGCAAAATTTCTTAATTTGTTATAGTAAAATGAGGTAAAGAAACACATTGGGTTCTATAAATATGTTTATTGTTAAAAAACTGCAAAAAAAACAAAGAAAAATAAAAGTAAACAATTTTTTAATACTAAATATTTTTCAAAATTTTTAACTAAAAAGGATTGTCTTCTATTAGTAAAAATATGTTTATACAAAGAGAAGCTTCTTTCAACATCTACTGATGTAATCGGACAATACCATAGACAATTTACCTTTAGATACCTACAGCTTATCTCCTGCGCAAACAAAAGTTACGTTTTATGGGTGAAAAAATACGTCCGAGCGCATGACTCGTCGGTCAGCTGTCTTCATTCGGGGAACCTTCGTGCATGCGCACAAACCTCGTGTTATCGGCCGTCCTACTTTATCGACAATAATCGACGCGCTCAAGAATACTCTCCAGAACCGGCTCGGCCGCCATTTTTGTTGTTGTGTTTTAAGGTTTCTTTTCTCTGCGGATTCCTTGTAGTTTTCTAAAGTTTTCAGCTATCGGATCGGCTATCGTGGATTGTGGGACTGGTGTTTAATATTTATGGATTTCTGGTTTGTGTGTAGTTTAGTTAGTGAATTGTGTTTGTGCTTTTAGTGACTCGGATTGTAATATAAACAATGACTAGTACTAGTTGCAGCCGTTGTATAATTGTATTATGCCCAAATAGGGGTAAAATAAACCCTCTATGGTGGCATATGAGCAAGAATTTAAATTTTAAATCCCGGACCTGTCTATTTTCCCATTCGTCAAACGATAATGTTGCAGTGCGCATGTCTAATAGTTCCCAGTTTTGTTTACATGCGCGAGGCCATAAAACTGCCACATTCGTGATTATTGTTTGTTTATCTAAAGGTAAATTGTCTATGGACAATACTGCAACTTAGGTAGCAAAATATAAGGCCAAGATACAACTTCGTTGGATGGTTTATCCCCATAAATGCTTTTTACTGCAGTTAAGTATTTAAACCCTTTATTATTTTTTACAGTTACATCCAAGTTGTTCCTTATACTTGACCTCCTACTTTACCGGGACTGTTGTTATATTTATCGGAAAAAGTTTCAACAATACTAATTGTCTCTTAAACTTAAATTTCAAATCGATATAAATACAGTTTGTTAAGCAATAAAACGCATTATTAAGTGACAATAAACAACCCCTAACAATATACCTACAAACCCGGGACCCCCAATAAATATCTCGTGTATAAACAAAATGCAAATATAATTATTATAAGGTTTGTTCCTACAGCGATCAGAAACAGTCCTTGACAGTCAGGATTCTGCGCAGTAATATAAAAGTGTTCCCACAAAGATTTTGGACAGTTTGAAAACCCAAAGTCGCTGTTCCTACACGTTTCTCTGATAGTTTGCCAACTGTCAGAGCAGTTTGCGAATCTTTTGCCAGTAAAATGTCCGGAGCATGCGCGGTTAAACGCTAGCATAACCTATTTTTGTTAGACGTGTTTTTGCGGTTTTTGCTTTTGTATAAGACTTTTTTATTATTAAATTGAGAAATGAGCGACATTGCGTCATCTGATGAAGATTCAGAAATGTCTGCTGTTAATGTCGATTCACTCAGTAAACCTGCAAGATGGCCGATATGTCATATGACAAAAGTCATTGAACATGCAAAAATGTATTTTATTTAGCTGGAATATGACTTTTGTCATATGACATGTCGGCCATCTTGCAGGTTTACTGAGTGAATCGACTCTAGGTTGGTGTTTAATATTTTATTTACTTCTTGAGCTAAAACTTCCCATAGTCTCTTAATACTTTTGATTTGAAAAGTGCCAATCTTTGGAGGAGATATTAACATTTTTACAAAATATTATTTAATATAAGTTACTTATTTTGTTTAAGTTTATTTATTGGGCCGAGCCACACGAGTTTAATTAACGAAATAATAATAAACAATTTTGAGATTTGAGGTTATGTCCATCGTTTAAAATTTCTTCAGTTTTAAACACCGAACCGAAGTTAGTTGATTTCGAACGCCTGTTCCTACAAGAGTTTGAAACCGGTCAGAAATCAGACTTGCGCCGTAAAGTTGGTTTGAAAATTGTCATGAAGTTGTCGGGGATTCGCTGTAGGAACAAACCTATTATCTTCAGATTGGAAAATCCGTAGTACCGAATTGGACATTAAACCTTTAACGTTTTAAAGTTTTAGATAATGCCGAAAAAAAAAACAGTTTTAAGTAGCTTAAATAATATCAAAGCTAATCATATAAACTTTTCTTTAATGTTTAATAAAAACTTTATTCTGATTCCGTTCAGAAGTTTCTGTGCGAACTAAATAAGTAAACAATGTTAACGTAATTTTAGCATATTATTGTCCATTCTAATCCAACATTCTTAAACTAAGTTTTAAAAAGAGATTAAAATGATTGTAACAATAACACCTTCAAGAATTTTAACAACCCGTTGATAAGCAACACCTAATAGAATAAAAATTCCAACCTAGAAAGTTCAATATGGCGTACAATGCATGACATTATAAAAACGATAAAAAGCTGTTACATTGTTGTGCATCATTGTTAACTTCTAGATTGATGGCTCTATTATACAATTTAGTGCAATGACATTCTTGTTTTGTTGCAACTCGTTTTATTATTGTTGAAGCTTTGGAGTGCAATGTCACACTTGTGTTGGAACTTCAATCTCCATAAAAAGACGGATAGAAATGGGAACTATTTAAAACGCGTTAAACCTCAAAATGTATGTGACACATGACTTAAACGGGCACAAGCGTTTAGAGTCTGACTATGGACTTTTCCACCGGCCAATCATATGCGGTTATGCGGACGTCTTAAAGAAAGTAATTTTGAGGTTAAGCGATGTAAAGCCGGTTGTTGTAAATTAGAAACATAAAATGGTATTTATTAATATCGGTATATAGGTTTCTATGAAACGTCACGTATGCCAAAAACACTCAATTTTCAAAATTCTCAAAAGTTAATTACCCAAAAAAACTACAAGTACCTATTGTGAATATAATAAAAAATTCAACAATAAACAGTGTCTTTCAAGGCATGAAAGGAAGCAACATAATATTACATACGTTAGGAATAATCAGATTTTTAACAATTATATGTCATAATTTTAATTTAACCCCAGAAAATGTTGTTACGTAACGAGAATTGATTAATAAAAATATTTTAAAATAAACCGAAAATTGTCATGTGTTCCTTTTTTGGTTTTATTAATTATTTTGTATTTTGCAATAAGATTTCTAAATACAAAAAAATTAAAACCTGTAAAAGTAGTAAGTACAGAGTACATTATTAACGTAGGTAAGTAGTAGGTTTAGTTAAACAGAATAGTCACACTCGGGAAGGTTGTAACATCACTAGTCTAAAATTCTCAAAAATATACAATTTTTTCCAATCTAAACTATCCTCTTCAAAAAAAACCTCCGCATTAGAAAAAATGTTCATATTTACAATTTTTCGTCTGCGAAAATCAAGGTAATTTGTTTAGTTTATTATTTTATTTCATCAATTTTATAGGAAATAATACAATGATTTATGTGCGCATTCTAACACATTTATTTTTAAGTTTCCCGCGCTTTATTACGAACGTTGATTGGGCGGTTAAAAAGTTCACAGCCATTCTAGATATAGTAAAATCAAAACAATTTCCGTTGCACGTCATACCTTCGAGTATCAGCAGTGTTGCCAGTTTGTAATCAAAATACCCCAGGAAGGGAATTGCAAAGTATTTTTTTAAAATAAAAACAAGCCAAATTTACCGAAACAAACGCTATTTAAATGCTTTGGCATTTTTCAATAAAGGTAAACAACGTAATCAACAGAAATGTGTATGTATCCCTTTGTTGTTCTTAAAAGAACAGTTTTTAATCCTATTTATAAAAGGATTTGCAGTTTTAGTTAAAAACGACTTAAATAAACTCACGAAAACACGAAATGAAAACAATAAACTGTTAATCAAAATTCGCCAAGAAATAAACTGGCATCACCGATGCGTTGACACTTCTGTTGCCAACTGTTAGCCCAAAAAATTCAAATGATATTAATTTTTAAAAGGTTAAATTTAAAAAAACATTTCCTTTAAGCGGCTTAGTATCAAAGAAGAGTATATTAAGTTTCTTTTACTTTCAATATCGCATGAAATTTATATATTTTTTGCCCAAATTTAATTTTCTTATGTTTCCTGACCGATTTTCAATTATCAGCTGATTGATGACGTGCAACGGAAATTGTTTTGATTTTACTATAGACGCTTGTTCGCTTGTTAAACGAGCGTTTCGTTCATTTGCACGCCGATTATCTCCAACATGACAGGTTGTGATAGATCACGGGTTAATTTGGCGCGTTTGTCTCCAAAAATAGGCTGTCAGGTTTTTAACATTGTTTCGTTATTCTTTAGCGCGTGAAATTCAAAGCACCTGTAGAAAATAAAGAATATGTTGATAGACGTTAAAACACAGGGTGTTATTTAAGTATGTGGCCAAACTCCAAGGGGTGCTTTTTTAAGTGATTCTAAGAAAAAAAAGTTCATATAAACATGGATCCGAAAATGCATAGTTTTTACGATACAGGGTGTCAAACTTTAAAAAAATATCGGATACTCGTAAATATCTCAATACTCTTTTATTCGATTTTGGTTGAAATTTGGCAATTCTGTTTGTAATAACAAGAAGATAATTTAGCCTCAATTAGATTAAAATTATTAAGTCCAGTGGCGCCCCTGAAGAGAGTCTAACTAATATTTTTGACAAAAAAATTGCTCGCCACTGACTTTTCTGTAAATTATTTTTTTTTTCGAATTAATCAACTACAAATACAACTATTCTATCTCCTGAGTTTTTTTCATATCTTGCTTTATTACGAAAGTCCTCTTTTGTATTTTATTGTTTTAAAATCTATTCGAAAAATGGCATGTGCCAGCCAAGATATTTTTGATGTCTTCTTTAGTGTAGGTTATAATATTTGAAAAATCGGCAAATATTATTGACTAGCACTTTCGTCGTTAATATAGCCAGAATTATACTTGGGGGGTGGGGGAAGCGATATTCTAAAGGGGGGCTAAAAATTAAGAAGTTATTAGAGCACTAATATGTACTTAATAAAACGATATAATCCTTATGCAGCAATGATAAAAAATAAAAATCTCATTATACTTATTTTCGTGAAATCTTCTAATCAAAAAACAAGTGACTCATTTGTATTTTCCATAGTCTCCTACTATTCAAAGGAAAAACCATCCTCTCATTCACAAGCGTTAGTCGCCAGAACAATCATACGGAAAAACAAAATTCATCCTCGATCTTGAACTTCGCCTCGACCGGGGCAAAATGTCAAAACAAGAGGGTCGAACTCTTCAGACATAAACAGAATTCCCTCTTTTAGGGTAATGAACTTGGGGATTTTATTTTCTTTGGAAAATTGATCCAGAATAGAGGAGGAAAAATAGCTTGAATTTTTTATATTTTATTAAATTTCATAAATATTACATACGTTTATTTTTTGAAGAGTTTTTGATGAATGTTGGAATAAGAGCATGATTGGGAGTAATGAAAGTACGAGTGAAATTCATAAATGTTGTGTAAGCATCCAAAAATGATACCCTGAATGATAACGGCACAAAGTAATAAAAATATTGTTTAGGAAAGAAAGAAAAACTAAAAGTCTTTCTACAGAAAATTTAATAGAATAAAAATTCTTTAGGGGTCTCTACATGTTTCGAACGTAGGAACGTTCATCATCAGAAGACATAAAATTTATAAAGGTATTAGCAGAAGAGAAAATGGTATAAAACCTTAATGGAGCTTTATGGCATTAAAATTGAAATGTAGAAGTGACATATATAAAAAATGGTTGAGGGGTGAGGGCTGAGCATGTGAAGAAAGTTAGTAAAAAATGTCTAAACAACCAAATAAAATGAGGAAGAAGACAAAGGCTTTCTAAAGAGAAGGTGTCGAGGATTTTTAAAAATTTTTTATATAAATTTTTTTTTATGTCTGTAAGACAGTATAAATAATGAGAATTGTCATTTGTAGAAGTCATAATGTAAAAATTGTTGAAGAATGGTTTTTGGGGTACTGGGGGTTAAAGCCCAGTAACCCGTTGGTTAGCAAAAATAGGGGGAAATTCCATTTCTACTTTTAGCAAAGTGTTGCAATTTTCTTTTTATTGAAACGTTGAAATCCTACAGAAATAGCCTCTTTGGCTTTAATTATTATTTTTACGCGTTTTTTTTTTAAATTAATTATGGTTTAGACTAGAATAATATGGTATTTTGATATTTATTTTGGTAATTTCTCTAAAAAATGCAATTTTTATTACAAAATTCTAAGGACAATTATTTCGAAATAAAACAAAATAACAACCTTGTCGTTCTGTCTTTATAATAAGTAACAGTTGCTGTTTCTATCGTGACTATTTAGGCTATTATTGCAAAATAAGTAATAATTTTTTTCCACTACTAACCTATAACATCGCCATTATTGACCGATTAATTAACGCCAGAAATCGTTTTTCTCTCCCTTCTCAGTTGCTATTGACGACGGTCAATAATAATGCATTGAAATCCATTATTGACCGATCTATTTAAAACCCGGTAACTTGATTTGTTAATTCCCCAATAAATAACATGAAAGGTGACGCCAAGCCAACTGACAAGAGAACAAATTATCTTGCCATCAGCAGGTAACTTGATTAAAATATATATTTATACCTACCTAATATTTTTTTTATAATTTATTAATACTGTACAAAATAAAAGTGTTAGTAGTGGAAAAAAAATTATATTAACCACGGTTTAGACAGCCTATAGCCCTCGCGCCCTAAATCCCTCGTCGCTCCGCTCCTCGTGATTTAAACTTGACGCTCGGGCAATAATGATGGCTGTCTAAACCAGCTATACTCTAAGTGTGTTCCGCGGAACCCTAGGGTTCCGCGATACCTCTGTAGGGGTTCCTCAAGAATTTGGAAAAAAAATCAAAACACCTCTCTCTGGTCGAACGTTTTGACTCCGCGGCCGCGCGTAGGTATATTTATTTATTTATTTGTATTTGTATAAACATGTGTTACAATAGCTGGTACAATATCTCATTAGTTATGGATGAAGCGGTAAAAATAATTAATTTTATCAAATCACGACCACTACAATCCCGATTGTTCTCATTATTGTGTGAAGATTATGGCAGCAAACATAAAACACTGCTGCTCCATACAGAAGTGCGATGGCTGTCTCGGGGTAAAACTTTAACAAGGCTATTTGAACTTAGAGCCGAGTTACAAATGTTTCTTTCAGCAGATACTTCTTTTAATTTGAAGGACCGTTTGTATGATAAAACTTGGTTGTTCCGATTGTCTTTTATAGCGGATATTTTTCAAAAACTGAACGAATTGAATTTATCATTGCAAGGTAAACAGACAACAGTGTTTCAGGCCTATAACAAAATAACTGCCTTCAAAAGAAAATTAGATTTTTGGATTATTTGCGTTGGTAAGAAAGAACTAGAAAGCTTTACGTCACTCAGTGAGTTTGTTAGCGATAACGACTCAGAAATGTTTCAAGATGATGTGTTTGAAGAATTGGTCCAATATCTCAGTTCGATGCGCGCATCTTTTGAAAAGTATTTTCCCGAAGAACAGAATACAAAAATGAAACTGAATTCATGGATTCATAATCCTTTTTTACCCAACTTGGAAAAGCCCGAAAGTATGTCAAACGAGATATATGAATCTCTTTTAGAAATGTCATCAGACACAAGTATGGAGTCACTGTTCAAAACGACGCCTCTCAACGATTTTTGGTGCAGAATCCGTGATGAATATCCAATGCTTGGCAAAATGGCTCTGAATATTCTTCTCCCGTTCCCAACAACATATTTGTGCGAAACAGGATTCTCAACCTATGCAGCCACGAAAACAAAATATCGCAATAGACTGGACGCCGAACCTGATATGAGACTTCAACTGTCTTCTATCAAACCTGATATCAACCAATTGATGAAAAATAAAAAACAGTTTCATACCTCCCATTAGTTAGATTTTTTCTTTTTTAATATATTCTATTATTGTACTTGCCATGTGGTAAAGTAAGAAATAATTAGTAACTGTTACATTGTACTTTTATTATGCTTATTAATAAAGAATACACTTTTAAAAACTATTGTTTTATTGTAGGGTTCCATCAAGTATTTTGCTTCCCAAAAGGGTTCCGTCACCAAAAAAGTTTGAGAACCGCTGGTCTAAACCTTGGTTAATAATATACTATTAATGCCTTTTGGAGGAAGCCTACGATATGTATGTCATTTAATTTAGGTGTGGCCGGCCGGCAAGGTCCGGCTTAACATGTTTTCCATTTTCGTCGGTTTGCCTCTCTGTTCGCTAAAAACTACTTGACGCAAAATGATGAAATTTTGTATACCTATATTATTGGGTGTTAGCACTGCTCAAAAATGGAAAAAGTTTGGGTTGGCTATACATGCTAATTTTATTTCTTTCAAGCTCGCTTATAACTTTAATTTTAGTATAGTAATAATTTTGAACCGTTTCGCAAGGTCGTGGCTAAATCACGTGACAATAAGGTTATCCTGCACATGCGTGTATAATTCTGGTCGGTTACAGTTTGATATGTTGGTATGAAACATAGGTCCATCTTAAAATAATAATGGACATTTTATAGCAAAACAAAGGATAATCCAATAAAAGAGACTTATTTGGAAGTTTTTTTCCATAAAATGTATACCCTGTTTGAGTTATTTTTGTTTCATGGAGAAACAGAAAGGCCCCCAAATTGATAATGCCAGTGGCGTAGCGTAAAGGTAGCCATGGGGAGCAACCCCTTTTGCTCTCGTACTACCCCTATCGGTGTTTCCTAATAAGATCTTTTAGATAAAATGAAAAAAACTTCTTATAATTATTAATATTTAATTTATATTAAAATTTATAATATTTGAATAATATCACAGAATATATAAGCTATATATTCTGTGATAATATATAGCAATGGGGAAGGAGGTGTACCAAACCTGAGCTCGTTAGGCCTATTTTATACGAGCCACAAAAACGCGACCGTTTTCCTGCGAGCGACACGCGTGTGTCACAGAACCACAGGTCACAGCGTGTTAATTGGGCATACTATGCGGGCAACCTTGCGGTCGCGTGTGGACGCGTTCGTCGGCGTGTTGAACGCAAGAGGTTGCGTAAAAGTCGCGCGCCGGAGACCGAGGTTTCGAGAATTTAAGACATTTGGCATATTTCTGGCATAATTCAGCTGTTATTCTAGCAGACACAATTATTCGAGGGTTTCTTCGGGTAGTATACTGAAGAAACTTCTCAGGATATCTCCGATGTTCTGCGAAGCTAAGATGAAACACCCCTTCTTAGGTCAGGCGATTAGCACCAACCGGGTGTACCCATCAACGACTTTTTTTACGTTTTTTTTTACCAAATTTAATAATGTTAATAATTGGTGAACAGCGATACACCCAACTTGTACGGGATCCATAGCAACTATAAGGCGTTTTGTCGCTAGTCTAGAATGGGTCGCGTTTCACTCGCCGGTTATACGCTCTACAAAGGCGCGGCGTCAACACGCTCGAATAGATTGGGCAAAATTTTCAAGCGACCGAGCGACTAACCGGTCGCGTTTTTGTGGCTCGTATAGAATAGGCCTTAGAAGACTACAGGAGCCCATGTGACCCGTGCCAATACTCAAATCGTCGGCGTTCTGGCAAGAGTCACTAAGTCCAATATTGGCACTTTTGAGTTAAAACCACTAGGTACTCGTTTAGAAAAAGTCATTTGTTTAATCTGACAAATCACTCAGTCCAGAGCTAAGTGTATAACTGGTTAAGTCCCAAACAATTCGTTTTAAATGAAATGAAATTTTACAATCACTTTTAAACTTAAAATCTCCGGCATAAGCCGGGTTATTTCCTAAATAACCCGGCTTATGCCCTTTTTGTCCTTCGAAATGTCGTGGCAAGCGACGTGTTCCCTAATTTTGGGTGTAGAATTGTTTTGACGTCACGTTTAAATACAAATCCACGGATTTTTAGGGGTAGAACGAAATCTGGTAAATTCTGATATATTAATGTCTTTTATGTGGATATCAGGGGCGTAATTAGCAGCTCAAGGGTATGTGTTCAAAATGTATAGTGAGCCCTATACTTTTGCGATTTTGATACAAATAAAAACATAAAAGTAATAGCTTTGAATTTTTAACAGTAACATTTTATTTTGATACGGTTAATTTGATCCTTACTACGAAAAACTTCCTCTTCCAAGTATTTACTCCTCCACATTAATCCTGGGCGGGTATCAACTTTATCAACCCATGGTAGACAATAAAGAAAAAAAAATTGGGTACCACGCCAAAACTGTTCCTATTTTATCAAAAAAACTGTGTTTTTTTCACATTTTTGTTGATACTCTGATTTTCAACTAGGAAAAGTTTAGAGTGGGCAATTTAAAAAAATAATTACTCCCATGATGATTGGCCATTTCGTTGGCGTCCAATTTATTAGTTTTGATAAAAAAAGATTTTAAGTTTAAAAGTGATTGTAAAATTTCATTTCATTTAAAACGAATTGTTTGGGACTTAACCAGTTATACACTTAGCTCTGGACTGAGTGATTTGTCAGATTAAACAAATGACTTTTTCTAAACGAGTACCTAGTGGTTTTAACTCAAAAGTGCCAATATTGGACTTAGTGACTCTTGCCAGAACGCCGACGATTTGAGTATTGGCACGGGTCACATGGGCTCCTGTAGTCTTCTAAGGCCTATTCTATACGAGCCACAAAAACGCGACCGGTTAGTCGCTCGGTCGCTTGAAAATTTTGCCCAATCTATTCGAGCGTGTTGACGCCGCGCCTTTGTAGAGCGTATAACCGGCGAGTGAAACGCGACCCATTCTAGACTAGCGACAAAACGCCTTATAGTTGCTATGGATCCCGTACAAGTTGGGTGTATCGCTGTTCACCAATTATTAACATTATTAAATTTGGTAAAAAAAAACGTAAAAAAAGTCGTTGATGGGTACACCCGGTTGGTGCTAATCGCCTGACCTAAGAAGGGGTGTTTCATCTTAGCTTCGCAGAACATCGGAGATATCCTGAGAAGTTTCTTCAGTATACTACCCGAAGAAACCCTCGAATAATTGTGTCTGCTAGAATAACAGCTGAATTATGCCAGAAATATGCCAAATGTCTTAAATTCTCGAAACCTCGGTCTCCGGCGCGCGACTTTTACGCAACCTCTTGCGTTCAACACGCCGACGAACGCGTCCACACGCGACCGCAAGGTTGCCCGCATAGTATGCCCAATTAACACGCTGTGACCTGTGGTTCTGTGACACACGCGTGTCGCTCGCAGGAAAACGGTCGCGTTTTTGTGGCTCGTATAAAATAGGCCTAACGAGCTCAGGTTTGGTACACCTCCTTCCCCATTGCTATATATTATCACAGAATATATAGCTTATATATTCTGTGATATTATTCAAATATTATAAATTTTAATATAAATTAAATATTAATAATTATAAGAAGTTTTTTTCATTTTATCTAAAAGATCTTATTAGGAAACACCGATAGGGGTAGTACGAGAGCAAAAGGGGTTGCTCCCCATGGCTACCTTTACGCTACGCCACTGGCATTATCAATTTGGGGGCCTTTCTGTTTCTCCATGAAACAAAAATAACTCAAACAGGGTATACATTTTATGGAAAAAAACTTCCAAATAAGTCTCTTTTATTGGATTATCCTTTGTTTTGCTATAAAATGTCCATTATTATTTTAAGATGGACCTATGTTTCATACCAACATATCAAGTAACCGACCAGAATTATACACGCATGTGCAGGATAACCTTATTGTCACGTGATTTAGCCACGACCTTGCGAAACGGTTCAAAATTATTATTATACTAAAATTAAAGTTATAAGCGAGCTTGAAAGAAATAAAATTAGCATGTATAGCCAACCCAAACTTTTTCCATTTTTGAGCAGTGCTAACACCCAATAATATAGGTATACAAAATTTCATCATTTTGCGTCAAGTACTTTTTAGCGAACAGAGAGGCAAACCGACGAAAATGGGAAACATGTTAAGCCGGACCTTGCCGGCCGGCCACACCTAAATTAAATGACATACATATCGTAGGCTTCTTCCAAAAGGCATTAATAGTATATTATTAACCAAGGTTTAGACCAGCGGTTCTCAAACTTTTTTGGTGACGGAACCCTTTTGGGAAGCAAAATACTTGATGGAACCCTACAATAAAACAATAGTTTTTAAAAGTGTATTCTTTATTAATAAGCATAATAAAAGTACAATGTAACAGTTACTAATTATTTCTTACTTTACCACATGGCAAGTACAATAATAGAATATATTAAAAAAGAAAAAATCTAACTAATGGGAGGTATGAAACTGTTTTTTATTTTTCATCAATTGGTTGATATCAGGTTTGATAGAAGACAGTTGAAGTCTCATATCAGGTTCGGCGTCCAGTCTATTGCGATATTTTGTTTTCGTGGCTGCATAGGTTGAGAATCCTGTTTCGCACAAATATGTTGTTGGGAACGGGAGAAGAATATTCAGAGCCATTTTGCCAAGCATTGGATATTCATCACGGATTCTGCACCAAAAATCGTTGAGAGGCGTCGTTTTGAACAGTGACTCCATACTTGTGTCTGATGACATTTCTAAAAGAGATTCATATATCTCGTTTGACATACTTTCGGGCTTTTCCAAGTTGGGTAAAAAAGGATTATGAATCCATGAATTCAGTTTCATTTTTGTATTCTGTTCTTCGGGAAAATACTTTTCAAAAGATGCGCGCATCATTGAGCTGCTAATTACGCCCCTGATATCCACATAAAAGACATTAATATATCAGAATTTACCAGATTTCGTTCTACCCCTAAAAATCCGTGGATTTGTATTTAAACGTGACGTCAAAACAATTCTACACCCAAAATTAGGGAACACGTCGCTTGCCACGACATTTCGAAGGACAAAAAGGGCATAAGCCGGGTTATTTAGGAAATCGGGTAATCCAGGGATAAATCGGTGAAGCTGAAATGATATGATGCCTACACAGTATAAAAATATTCTCATTGAAACTGTTTTGTGAAACTATGAGGGAAAATTGAACTGCTGTTTTCAGAAAGAAAATAAAAAAAGTGTATCTAACGGTATGTTATTCATTAAATATTAGCAACCCGTTCACATGAGATTCCCATGTAATAGCAGTGGCGGCTCCAGAAGTTCGCTAAGTGAGGGGAGGGGGGAGGGGTATGGGGGCACATGACCTAAATTGTTTTTAGAATACACATATACCGTGCGAGCAAAAATTATTTGCATCAAAGAGGGCCTTGCATCTAAGGACGTAATGCTTCGCCGTAGAGCTTAATACCTAATGGGTGTCAGTTACTACCTGAATTAACAATTAATCAGTTATTCCGTCATCTTTGATAGTCGTTACAAATAATTTGATTCATAGCTAATTTTTCCAATTTCTTGAACAATTCACACTATGGTCTTTACGGAACAGCACAAAACATTCATGGTTGAAGCGTATTTTCGAAACGGAGTTAGAGTAAATGGTGAGTGGCAATACAATCCGGGTTTGTGCATGGACGATTTTCACGAACATTTTCCTACACACAAAAAATCTATTTTTGAACTGAGATCAGTGGTAGTTTTAAAAATTTAGTTTTCATCCAAATATAATTAATTTTGCTTCAAAAAGGTATGCTTGATTTAAAACCATATGTAACTTAACAAGAAAGTTAGAGTATTCTCCGCTACTTTTTTCGTTCAAAATAATTAACTTCCATTTAAAATTACAGTTACTTCAACTGTACAACTCAGAAACTTTGCTGTGCTTATTTTAAAAACAACCATTATTTTACTTTGAACTCACATTTTAGTTAATGTTCTAATAATAAAACTATCAGAATGACAAATATTTCTTATTGAAGTTAAGGATATACAACATGCTTAGAATAAAACGATGGTAATGTTAAAATAATTTTAACCTTCAACTGTTGCGATAATTTAGTGTTATTCTGCATTTGGCCGTCAGATTGTCTGTCGGGAGTCTAGGCAGCCCACATCACGCAATCGCGTAAAGAAGAAACAACATTTAGTATCTGTTTTCTGTGGTTCGAGTAAACCTTACCTAAAACCTATTGTTTCGTTTTCGTGTTGGTGCATGTTGGCAACACGTAGAGACGTACTATTGTGAATAATAATAATTGTGAGTTTGTGAGTGAATATTCTGACATGTATAATTCGTTTCCCACCACAGTTCATCAGTTGTTAGGGGGTCTCTATGTTTCTCAGTAAGGCTCAGTGTTTCATTTTACTATTTTTTTTCTTGTTTAGTTGTGTATTTTATTAACCTTGTTAATAAACTTTTATCCATACATTTTTTAATAAGTTATAATAATAATAAGCTCTACAGTTAACTTTTAAATAAATATATTTCCAATATCCTTTTTTTTTTGTTATTTATAGAGTACATAATACGCTATGTTAGTGGTTCTTGTTTGGGATTTTCGTTATCCCACTGCGCCGCGTCCGATTGTTGAATATTGAATTCTTCGGGATACGCGGCTAGATGAGTTTTTGTAAGAATACAAGCAAACACGGTCAATTTTACACCATTTTTATTTACTTCTCAGAACGCTACTAATCAAACTTAACAATTAACAAAGTTTTTTCGTTACCTTGGTTACCAGCCAGAGAAAAGCGCGCGGCGACTTGACTTTTTTGGAGTTTCTCGCGGCACTCCCTCTGTCTTTTCGCGAGAGCATTTTGTACGAGGCGTCGCGTGGCGGTTAGAGGTAAATTGGACCTATTCTCACACTGTCAATTGCTCTTGCAGTTTTTAGAAAATGTTTGTGGTATCGAACATACCGCCGCCCTTGAAAGGATCCCGAAGGAGATGTCTTTCAATATAAATACACAAATGATAATAAAGCAAAGAGAAAATGACTGGTAACCGTACTAAAAACTAACTTATACTAATAATCCTGTCATTACAAAAACAGGATAAAAGAAAAATACATGCAAATAAAGTGTTGCTTGGTAAACAACAAACAATTATTAAGAACATTCATAATCATTATTAATAGGCAATGGGCACACTTTTACTATGCTACGCTTAACGACACCTTTCGAGGTGGTGACACTGACAACGCGCACCACACTATCACTTCCAGGGTGTACAGAAAGGATTCTTCCTCTTGACCAATGGCAGGGTGGAACATGGTCCTCTTTAGTAGAACTAGGGAGCCGATGAGATTTTCCGGATGGGACTGGAACTTCCACTTGAACAAGTAACGTATAGAATTCCTCATAATTAAGAGGGTTTTCATTTAAAACGCGTCGCAAATGATGTTTAACAGATTTTACTGCACCTTCCCAGATGCCTCCGAAGTGTGGTGATCGAGATGGTATGAAATGCCATTTGATTTTTAATTCTTCAATAAAATCTTGAAAGGGATTAGATTTCAGAGTGTCATAAATACCCTGTAGCACGTTTTTAGCCCCAATAAAGTTAGAGCCGTTATCGGAGTAAATGTTAAGACACAAACCTCGCCTGGATACAAATCGACGAAGCATGCCTATAAAACATTCAGTGGTAAGTTCACTTGCGAGCTCTATGTGTATTGCCCGTGTAGCCAAACAAACAAAAATGCAAATATAGCATTTTAAAGTACGTTTACTTCGAAATTTTGAATCTCGCAACAAATATGGCCCAGCATAATCAATGCCCACATTTTGGAAGGGACGCGAGGGGGTTACGCGTGGTGAAGGTAAATCGCCCATTAAATTTGATAAAGGTTTTGGATCCACCTTAAAACAGGGTATGCATTTACGAATAATACTTCGTACGGTATTTCTGCCACTTAAAGGCCAAAAAGTTTGACGAACAAAGGAGAGAGTGGCTTGTGCGCCAGAATGTAAATTTCGAATATGAGTGTCAGCTATAATTAACTGAGTAAAAGGATGCTTGGATGGAATTACTATTGGATGTTTTGCGTTAAAATTGAGGTTAGCATGTCTAAGACGGCCGCCCACTCGAATGAGGCCGATTTCGTCAAGAAAGGGGTTAAGTGAGTTTAGTTTACTATTTGGCTTTATGGATTTATGCAAGGTTAGTTGTTGCAGCTCATTTGAAAAACATTCTCTTTGAACAAGTTTAGTTAACTGAAACGCGCTGTGAGTACGCTCTTCTGGGGTTAACATGCCAGAAATCCTGGATTTAACAGGTTTCTTTGCATTAGAAGCGAATCGAAAACAATATGCTACAACATTAATAAGCTTTGAGTAGGTGGAATAACGATAAAAGATAGAGCAGGTTTCTTCAGCAGTTACTAAAGCTATTGGTTTAGGGTTATATTCTGGGATTCTTGATTCAGATTTTTCGCGAGCAAAATTCGATATATGCGTATCATGCGGCCAATGTTCGGATGGCTGAGACAAAAATGCAGGTCCGTGCCACCACAGATTGCAATCTTGAAGGTCATTTGGATTAATTCCCCTAGATATGATATCCGCAGGGTTGTTAGGAGATGAAACGTGATGCCAGTTATTGGTATTGGAAATTTGTTGAATTTCAGAAACTCTGTTACAAACAAACGTTTTTAACTGACGAGGTTCTAAAGATAACCAGCAAAGCACGATGGTAGAGTCAGTATAGTAGTATACTTGATTAAAAGGAGCACTTAGAGTATCTAACGCCTTTTTCATTAATTTTGCCAATACCAAAGCACCACATAATTCCATTCGGGGTAATGATATTGCCTTAAGTGGGGCCACTCGGGACTTTGCACACAAAAGGTTGCAAGATATTTGGCCTTCGGAATTTATGGATCTTACAAAAATGCAAGCTCCGTATGCCTTATTAGAAGCATCGCAAAAACCATGGATTTCCTGATAAATTGGATCTTTCAAGGACATTTGACGGGGTATTTTAAAAAATTGAACCAAGCTTAAATGATTTACGAAATTAATCCAAATTTTATAAAGGTCAATAGGAACTGCAGTATCCCAATCAATTTTCAGTAACCAAAGTTGTTGTAGAAGAACCTTTATTTGTATAATCATAGGGCCAAGCAGCCCAAGAGGGTCAAATATTTTCGATATAGTAGAAAGTATAGTTCTTTTGGTAACTAATGAGCATGAAGTTTTTGTTGACGAAGACGAATAATAAATAAATGAATCACTCTGTGAATTCCAAGATATTCCTAGGGTTTTTGTACTTTGAGAATCGGTAATCACATAATCTATAGATTGGCCAGAATCCTCGGTTAAGTCATGTAGGACCTTTGAACTATTAGAAGTAAACTTTCTAAGATCAAAACCATATGATTTTAGAATTGATGTAAGATTTTTCCTGATGGAAATTAGTTTTTCTTCACTCGGAGCGCCAGTGAGAATGTCGTCGACATAACAGTCAAATGCAATAATGCAACTTTCTTCTGGAAAGTCAGCTTGGCAATCCATTGATATTTGTTGCAAACATCTGGTTGCGAGATATGCGGAACTAGAAAGTCCATAAGTTACGGTGTTTAAATTAAAATGTAATATGGGTTTACTAGAATCATCGCGCCATACTATGCGCTGAAGATTGCGTTCTTCTGGTTTGATGAGAATCTGTCGATACATTTTAGCTATATCGCCAGTGAATACAAAATTATGCTGGCGAAATCGCAAGAGTATAGAAAAAATGTCATTTTGAACAGTTGGTCCTACCAACAAAGCGTCATTGAGAGAAATGCCAGAAGAGGTGGCAGCTGAGCCATCAAACACAACCCTTAGTCGCGTGGTAAGACTGTCTTGTTTTTCTACGCCATGATGCGGTAAATAATTTATAGGATAAGTCGATTTTGGATTAATATTAGGATCAACTTCAGTCATGTGGCCAAGGTCACGATATTCCTTTATAAATTTGCAATAAGCTTCCTTAAAGGTGGGGTCTTTATTTAATTTTTTTTCTACTGCATAGAAACGTTTAAGTGATGTGTCAAGAGAATTTCCTAGAGTATTTATAATTGGTTTTAAGGGTAAACTAACTTTAAATCGACCAAAGTCATCTCGAGTCGTTGTTGATTTAAAGTGAGCCTCACATTGAAGCTCCTCATGGGAGTACGGTTTGGTTTTTGTTTGTTACTAGGCGCTTCTTCTAAACTCCAAAATCGTTCTAAAGAATTTTGCAAACTATTCGTACAGGTAAACGATAGAGAGGGATTGGTGTTAGCCATTGTTAAAAATGTAATAGGTCCACTAACTAGCCACCCCAACTTTGTTTCCTGCATAATGGGTTTATTTTTTCCTAATTTTATTTGACCTGAACCCATGAGTTCATAGAAAATTCCAGCGCCAATCAAAATGTCTATGGGGGCAGGTTTGCCAAATTCGGTATCGGCTAATGGTAAATCTATAGGAATGTTTAGTTTAGCTACATCGACTGGCTGCTGAGAAACGAAGTCGGTTATTTTTTCTATGACCAAGGCGGGAATATTGTAAGTAAATCTTTGGTGATGGGATTTTATTTCAATTTTAGTGCGTTTAGAAATACTGGAAGTTTTTTGGTTAATACCAGAAACAGGTATATTAACAGATTCATAGGGTAAATTGAGTTGTTTAAATAGGTTTTCGGTTATAAAATTGGACTGGCTACCACTGTCTAGGATAGCTCGGCATAAGATGGGTTGATGATCATGATTGTAGACATAAATTAAAGCTGTTGACAATAATACAAAAGTATTTGGGTTTTGGTTGGTGCATGATAAGCTGCATGCATTATTAGAAGAGATTGTTTGTTTATTTGGCAATATTGTATCCGAGGTTAGATTATTAGGATTTTGTTGAGGGTTTGGCAAGATTGCTCTATTAAAGTTGTGCTGAGTATTTGGCAAGACTGCATTGGGTTCAGCAGGATTTACTAGTAAGGTTTGAGTTGATCTTGGCTGATTATTATATTTTGTTATGGTAGAATTTTTAGGGCCTTGATTGCTGGATTGCATATGAAGCAAGGAATGGTGCCTACCTTTGCAAGTTCTACAAGTATGAGCAGATTTACAATCATAGGTTCTATGCCCAGGGCGCAGGCAATTTATACACAGGTTATGGCGTTTTGCTTCGAAAAAACGTGAATTTATAGAAAAATCAACAAATTTTTTACATGCGTAAATTAAATGATTTTCTTTACATATAGGGCATGCAGTTTCAGTTTGAGTAAGAGCTACACGAGGTGCTAAATATTTTTGCTCGTTAGGTTTTTCAAATTTTCTTTCGTATCTTTTAGGGTTAAGTTTAAAATCTAGTGACTCTAAAAAACAACATCTTTCCGATAAAAAGGTTATAAAATCTTCAGTTGTCGGTCGGGGTTTATGCCTAGAAAATACTTCCCATTCTTTTCGCGTGGATATGTCTAATTTGGTTGTTAGTAAATAAAGTAAAATTGTGCTCCAATCTTCTATATTTTCCCCAAGATTTTCTAGCGATTTATAATGCCTTTGAAAAGAGTCCAAAATTTTCCTTAAATTTAAATATGATTCGTCTTTTACGGGGGCTATTTCAAAAATACCTTTTAAATGTGTATGGATTATCGCTTTTTTATTTTCATATCTGTCTTTTAACAAAGACCAAGCCGTTAAATAACTGTTGCCTGTGGCTGCTAAACAGCTGATTAACTGCGCTGCGTCACCCCTTAAAGTGGATTGAAGATAATAAAATTTTTCAACGTTGTCAATTTGAGGGTTCTTATCTACTAGAGCTTCAAACGTATCGCGAAAATTAACCCATGTTTCGTAATTTCCTGAGAACTGTGGTAAGGGAATTGGTGGAAGCCGAAGACCAGCTTGTGCACCAAAAGAAGTTGAAGGCATATTTGAAATGGCGGGCATGACATTGGCGATAACAGGAGGAGGATCGTCACACGCTTGATCTAATGCTAATTTTGCCTTAGCTAATAAGTCATAGTATTTGTTTTCAAAATCGTCACGCTCATCATTTTGTTGATTAATTTCCGGTAAATCGAATTCTAAACATAACCTTTCGATGTCCCCCTGTATACGCTCAAAATCAATAACTACATTTTGATTATGCTCCAGGCGAGTTTGTAAATCAATGAAGGTTTTTTTCTGCTTTAACACCACTGGGGTGCATTTATTCAAAAAAGTCTCGAACCGAGTTAATTGTGATTTTACAATACCTCGACGAGCCACAAGATACTTATAGTCAATCTGAATGTTCTTTCCTTCTTCCTCCTGAGAGGCAGGACCCTTGTTTTCATTGGTAGACATAATGTAAAAATCAAATTAAATATAGGTAGGTAGTTTTTCTGTACAATATAGAAATATCGACAGCGATACAAGTTGAATAGATTTTTTAGGTTGGTAGGTATAAATCAAAACTTGCCTAAAAATAGTATAAGTTTTGATAGACCTAGGTATGTAGAATAGGTATAGGTACCTTAAATAAGATATATTAGAAAGGAGATATTTTGATTTGATAACCAAAAATTCAACAATTTAGGCTAATACGCTTTTTAGTTTAGAAATGATAGATAAAACTATAATATATTATTGAATTTTTGCATTAAGTAGGTATTTTAGGATTATTTTCTATTAAGAAGATAGGTGGGGTAAATTGAATGTAGGTATTAAAGTTTGCGTTACTTTTTCAAAAGTTTGCACGGCTTGATTAGGTTATAGATAAAAATATCTGGGTAAAATACTGGGAAAGGAATAAAAAAAGGATGGATCCGACCTTTGTTGTTCTTCAGAGCAAACTGCAGCGCCGTTGTTGATTTCTTGTTTGTTGGCTCCGCCGCCCTTGGTTGCTTGCAGGCTGGCGAACTGGCTGGTTTGTATTCAGAAAAATGGGTTGAGGTTTTCATAAGCGTCCTTCACGTTAAAATCTAAAATAAAGGTTTAAAGAATCCGGCTCGAAGGACCATATTGTTTGGGATTTTCGTTATCCCACTGCGCCGCGTCCGATTGTTGAATATTGAATTCTTCGGGATACGCGGCTAGATGAGTTTTTGTAAGAATACAAGCAAACACGGTCAATTTTACACCATTTTTATTTACTTCTCAGAACGCTACTAATCAAACTTAACAATTAACAAAGTTTTTTCGTTATCTTGGTTACCAGCCAGAGAAAAGCGCGCGGCGACTTGACTTTTTTGGAGTTTCTCGCGGCACTCCCTCTGTCTTTTCGCGAGAGCATTTTGTACGAGGCGTCGCGTGGCGGTTAGAGGTAAATTGGACCTATTCTCACACTGTCAATTGCTCTTGCAGTTTTTAGAAAATGTTTGTGGTATCGAACAGTTCTGGGTGACCATTTGTTTGTGTTGGTCGTTATAATATTAATAAATATATGTTTCAGAGAAAGTTTTTTAAATTTTTTCCCCTTACCTACCTTAAATGTGATTGTTTAAATTTTGCGTAAGCAACATCTTATTTGGAAAAAAATTACCAAATTATTTCAGGATACACGAACTAACAGAAGATGATCCAGATAGACGACTAGAATTTTGCGAAATTATGTCAGAAAGAATCGTAAGGAATAATAACTATTTGCGGAATATCTGTTTTAGCGACGAAAGTACTTTTTTCTTACATGGACGAGTTAATACCCAAAACTGTAGGCACTGGAGTGATGAAAACCCTTATGTTTTTCGGGAGGGACACACACAGTTTCCCCAGAAAATAAATGTTTGGGCAGGCATTTTGGGTAATCACATTATAGGTCCCATTTTTCTGGAATATAATCTTAATGGCCCCAGGTACCTGGATATGTTGCAACATACAATTACTCCACTTATTAATGATGTTGTTGCCCAAAACCCACATGAGTTTCAAGAGGTTGTATTTCAACAAGATGGTGCCCCGCCACACTATTTTAGACAAGTCAGAAATTACCTAGACGAATCTTATGAAAATAAGTGGATTGGTCGTCGAGGTCTGACAGAATGGCCAGCTAGATCGCCAGACCTAACGCCTCTAGATTTTTTTCTTTGGGGATACGTTAAAATTGAGGTTTATAAAACGGCTCCAGGCTCATAAGAAGAACTTAGGCAACGAATTACAGATGTTTGTTTAAGGATTACGCCACAGGTGCTTCACAATGTCCGAGAGGACTTTACTAAATAGAATATTTATTTGCCAAGAGGTCCATGGCGGTCATTTTCAACAATTGTTGAAGTAACCACTGTTTTGTAGATGTGTCCCTTTATCTTTTGTTTAAAATACTTATAATTAATAAATTTCATTTCATACTGAACCAAATGTTTTTTAAATTGGAGAATGTTTTAAGCATTAAAAGATCTTCAAAATGAGGTACCATTGGAACCCCCTTTCCATTTAAAAAAATATTCCAAAAGCGGACCCAGCTGTCATCTTGACATTTAAAGCTGTCATTGGTATGTCAAAAAGTGCAAGACTTGCTCAAATATTATCGTTCAAAATTTCATTACTTTAGGTCCTCACTGTATGTCGTCCCCATATCATTGTGATCTAAACCAAGCCACACGTTTTTTAATCCAAGCCCTCTTTGATGCAAATAATTTTTGCTCGCACGGTATTTCGAAATACATCTACCTCGCTACGCCAGTCCTTATTTAGAAGAAAACCAGACAAGCATTACATTTAGTAACGACCTACATTAAATCGGGTAATTTTTATCTTTTTTTGTTATAATTTTTAATGAGTACAATGTACAGTGAATTTTAGACATAAGTATTTAGAGTTCTACCTTATATTATTGATTTGAAATTAACAATATTTTTTTAGTTACTTTTGGCATAAGGGAACAAAATTAGTGGTATCATTACTTTATTTACCATAACTACAAAATTACATACATCAGTCCCTTACCAGAAAACTGCAAACTGTCATGCAATATTTGTTTTTACCATTTTACAGCAAATAAAATTAACTATTCATAAATATACTGAATACACTTCTGTGCAAAATTTTGCAGGTGGAATTTTCGGTTCCTTCATTATATTTTTTGCTTGATGTTTTTGTGATGAAGACTTTTTCGATAATTTTGCGTTTATATTGAACGTACTTCAACCATTTATTGCAAAACAAATAACTAAGCTCGTTAAAGCAGACATACTGTCTCATCAACGTCGGTGCTGCACCAGTGCCATAGAATTTCATTATGGCCATTAAGCCATTCTTTTTTTGCACCATAAGTACGCCGATGATTAGAGACCTACTGCAACGTTCTCAAGACCGTATTTCGAGAAGCAGGCGACAAATTTAATGAAAATAAAAATGTTCTCCGTACTGAAATAGTTACTCCGCTTCGCGTCGTTCGTTCAACTGCCGTCGCGTGCGGAAAAGTACCACTTTCCGCACTTGTTAGGTACAAAAGTTTTCCTACGATCGATATAGTTCTCAGATAAACGTCAATATTTTCGTAATAATATACTGTAATTACAAAAATTATTAAGCTTCTAGCAAAAAAATATTTATTTTATTTCACTGTATTGAGTGTTTTAGATAAGGTATTCATTAATTTAACAAATCGTGCGGAAAAGTTACTTTTCCACACGATTTACATATAAACACATATTTACATATAAATATTACAAAAATCTTTATTTTAGACTAGGAGAATAGAGAACTGAGAACAAATTAAGCATATTATTAATATAGTACTATTTGCTGCGTTGATAGCCTCTATGATGTTTTCTGAAAAACCTTCTCCTTCCAACTGTTCTTTGCTATCCATTTTACCACAAAAACTTGCAAAAATGATGAAACTGGAAAAAGGATATAGTTGTCGATTGTCAATGTTCGATTGTTTGACAGTTGCTAATGCATAAAACAATATTTTCACCTGCTCCAGAACGAGGTGATGTGTATTTGACATTTTAATCACAACCTGCACCTCATTATTGTAATATATACCAGGGGTGTCAAATTAGAACATTTTATATAAATTTTGTCACAATTTCAAAAATAGTGTGGTAAAGTAAAAATTGTGCGGGAAAGTAAAATCGTGCGGAAAAGTGGTACTTTCCGCACGATAAATCGTGCCGACAAGTAACTTTTCCCCACGATCGTAGGAAAAATTAATTGAGCATTCAATAGTTGGTGCATCGTAACTATTATAATCTCGGTACCGTGCGAGCAAAAATTATTTTCATCAAAGAGGGCTTGGATTAAAAAACGTAGGGCTTGGTTTAGATCACAATGATATGGGGACGATATCTAACCAAATCTAGGTTAAAATATTGTCAAATTCTTATTATGCCATGATATGCCAAACTAATGAGTAATAAAATAAGAAGACAAATACAAATTGATTTTTGTTGTTTACAAATTTATAATACTTGCACTTTATAAGGAAATAAATTTAGCTGCTTCTTAAGAATAGACCTGCATGTTCCATAAGATCTTCCCACTTCTTGGGGCAGGCGTCTTATACAATTTGTTGGCGTATTTTGCATTATTTCACAAACGTTTGCAACAAGTTATTCTGTTCTTATAGATGGTCTTCCTGCTCCTTTTTTGTGTTGTAAAGAACGTGTTTCCCTAAACACAGCCACGGTTCTTTTCAGGCAATGATAAAAATCCCCAGCAATAAAAGCAACGTTAGGAAAATGTTCGTGAAAATCGTCCATGCACAAACCAGGATTGTATTACCACTCACAATTTACTCTAACCCCGTTTCGAAAATACGCTTTAACTTCAACCATGAATGTTTTGTGCCGTTCCGTAAAGCCCATTGTGTGAATTGTTCAAAAAATTGGAAAAATTAGCGATGAATCAAATTACTTGTAACGAATGTCAAAGATGACGGAATAACTGATTGATTGTTAATTCAGGTTATTGACACCCAACAGGTATTAAGCTCTACGGCTAAGCATCCTTAGATGCAAGGCCCTCTTTGATGCAAATAATTTTTGGTCGCACGGTATTTCCAAGATTGACTGAATGTAAGTTTGAAACGCTTTATGAGGGGTTCTTGTGGCGCAAAAAATAAAATAACGATAAGGGAGGTGCTGAAGCTGTCGTGGAAGCTAAACGGTTGTGGTCAGAGGGATTTATTTATGTTCCTTCAATTTGTGAACGAATATCAATTGCTTGTCTCTAATTTCTTCATCACTACTATCACTTTCCTCATTTTCACTGAAATCTGCCATATTACAAATATAAGTTTCTTATTTTCCACAAAAACGTTACTATTGTACTAAATAAATAGAACAACGTTGTTGTATTTACGTCAACTCTTTTGCAAATTAGGCACCAAACTGAACATGAAATCTATAATCTAAGCAACTGGATAAGCCACGTCTGAACTTGTGTTGAATAAGCATTTGCTACAGAGTGTCAAAATTTTATTCATATCCAGATCTAGCAATCGCTTTTAATTATAGCATTTGCTTTTACTAAAAAGTAATTGCTTAATTTTTATTCATTAGGCTCATCGTCATCAGATATGCATTGTGCAAATTCGTCGCATTTCGTCTCCACTCGACACTCGACACAAAGACCCTGGCCGGGATTCCCTGGCCGTCACCCGAGTAGTCTTAAAAGATATCGGTTGATTGAACCCCCCCAACCATTCAATCAAATACGGTAGATTAAATGACTTTAAAAGAAAATAATTGTCGGTATACCTCTAATATTGCAATAGAGCGGCCAATAGCTGGGCGCACCCCCTAGTCTGATGTGACTTCTCAATCGGCGGTGTCGGACAATAGAACATCCTGTCCATATGAACAAATTTAATTTGTCTGCAAGTTTCAAGGCGCGATTCAAGAGATAATAAAAGTACTATAAATAAACAAAGGCTGGTTAGTGAGGTTGCCAATGGTCGAACCGTTCTATATTTAAAGGGTGTTGTCCTTTGTCCTGTTAGGACTCCTTGCAAGGCATCATTTGCGGACTCGTGGATCTTGCGTTTTAGAAATAATACCAAAAAATATAAATATTTAAAATACCGTGCGAGCAAAAATTATTTGCATCAAAGAGGGCTTGGATTAAAAAACGTAGGGCTTGGTTTAGATCTCAATGATATGGGGACGATATATCTAACCAAATCTAGGTTAAAATTTTGTCAAATTCATATTATAACATGATATGCCAAACTAATGAGTAATAAAATAAGTAGACAAATACAAATTTATTTTAGTTGTTTACAAAATTAACAAAGTAAGAATATACAGAAAGAAAAAGAAAAATAATTACATAAAATTGCTGAAATTGGCCATTGATCTTCCCACTTCTAGTGACAGGCGTCTTATACAATTTGTTGGAGTATTTTGCATTATTTCACGAACTTTTGCAACACGTTCTTCTGTTCTTACAAATAGTCTTCCTGCTCCTTTTTGTGTTGTATAGAACCTGTTTCCCTAAACACAGCCACGGTTCTTTTCAGGCAATGGTAAAAATCCCCAGCAATAAAAGCAACGTTAGGAAAATGTTCGTGAAAATCGTCCATGCACAAACCCGGATTGTATTGCCACTTATCATTTACTCTAACCCCGTTTCGAAAATACGCTTCAACCATGAATGTTTTGTGTTGTTTCGTAAAGCCCATTGTGTGAATTGTTCAAGAAATTGAAAAAATTAGCGATGAATCAAATTACTTGACTGTCAAAGATGACGGAATAACTGATTGATTGTTAGTTCAGGTAGTTACTGACACCCAACAGGTATTAAGCTCTACGGCCAAGCATTACATCCTTAGATGCAAGGCCCTCTTTGATGCAAATAATTTTTGCCCGCACTGTAGATAAGTGGGTGGGGGGGGGGGGAGGTGCACGTGCCCCGGTTCCCCTCCCTCTCATTGGGCGCGCCAGTAATGGTGCCCGGGCAGCATTATGAGTTGAACTTTACATGACAGTCGCTTCCCTAATCGTAAAGGTCTAGCGACGCCACTGTGTATAAGTGAAATTTCATTGTGGTATAGAAAAGAATTTAGAAAATATTAGTTTTTTTAGGTACAACCAACTACAAGAAAAATTCACGGCGCCAACATACATACTTAAATCGCAAATCAGGCTTAATTGGGCTAATTGATTCTTATCTACGTTCGTGCAAGTATTGTTGCGGAATAGCGGGCAATTTATTGCGAAGATGCTTCACCAAGATACATGATAATAGGCGTGTGTGTAGGTACGATATTGGTACCGATAGTATGGGCAGTTAGTACCAATAACTTACCAGAATAATTGTGGGAAATTGCTGGTGATCGAGGGTGCTACGTCTAAAAATATTAGTACTATCGTCGGCAATAGTAATGTCGGACTCCGATACAATATCTATCTTTTATTATCTTTTTACCCATCATTCTATTTTTAGATTTTAGTTAGAGAGCTGTTTTTTCAAGAAGGATGGACTTCATCATGGGGAAACACTTTAGTGCTTATGTGTGAAGTGTGTCCAGTCCTTGCAGGAGAGTTAAAAACCCTCCAAATTGTGTTGAAAATTACATGAATATATTTTCAATCAATTAGAAGGAAGGTTAGTTCCTATTAACTTAATGAAGTTAATAAAGTGATCATTTTTCTGTCAAAAATGAAGTGTTTTATATCTATTGGTAAAGTCACTCAAAATAAATCAAAATACGCATTTTGTTGCTAACTTATAATTTTTATTGATACTAACCAATTTGCTTTACATATCGAACACCGGGGCTAAAAGATACACATCAAAAATTTAACTAAACTGATCGGAAATATGTTTTTTAAGTTTCATTTGAAACTATGTAGACATGTAATTTCAGATGTTATGGTTGAAAACGAATGAATGTTTTTAATGGTCCTGAAATTTTAGTAATAAACCTTAGTTACTAACAAGTAAAATCAACTTTAATTGTAAAAATACAGAGCGCCATATTAAACTAAACTCATCGAAAATATATTTTTTAAAGTTTTATTTGAATTTAAAACTATAAAGACATTGCATTTCAGATAACAAATTTGTTATTTTTTAATGTTTCTCACATTTTAGTAGTAAAAATGAGTTACTAACGGCTAAAATGAACTTCATTTCTCAAACTCTAATTAGTTGCACTTAACTAAAACCGCCGGAAACATGCTTTTGTAGCATTTTAGCAAAAAAATTACAATAAGAAAAAGTCCAATTTATGAAATTTTCTTACCGAATCTCCCATGCACGCAGCAGAATTAATTCCCGATAATTTTTTCTCGGTTTCACTTATGTTTTTGTTGATAGAAAATTTCCCTCGCCTTTGACTCGGGATAATTTTCTATCAACAAAAACATTCGTGGCATTGAAAAAACTTATCGGTAATTCTGCTGCTAGGGAGATTATAGGTGAAAATATATTTTTGCGCTATTTAAAGAAAAATATTATAGAAAAAAGTTGTTAACAAAAGCTGTCATTACTGTTTTTTTTAATTTACAATCGATAAGGCATCACTATCGTCAAGTTGTTCTACAAATAAGCAGCGTGATGTCAAAGTGTAAAAAAAATGTAGTCACAGTAAAAATATCGCTGCTCCCAGAACAATATCGATGAAACTGCATTTGGTTAAAAATTTCCACAACTGTAGTACAAAATTTGACCGCTAGATGGCAGTTGCCTCGATTAAAATTTATTGTTTTGATTGACAACGGCATTATTTTAAACTAATCATACCGAAAACAAAACTTGCAGTGTTCCAGGGTGCAAATCAAATTACCATAGCTCCTTAAATCAAGGTAAGAAACTTTATCTATAAAAATACCTTAAAATTTCCAGTCATGATTTATAGAAAAAAAAATCATTAAGAGCAAATTGACCAAAGCGTCGATGATTTCATATTTTTATTTAAATTTTGATTCACTTCCAAGGGAAAGTAAACTATCCTCCTGTGGGCAGGAAATGGAAATTAAAAAATGACATTTTCCAAGACATGATTAAAGATGAATTAAAGTCAGAAAAACACCCACTCTTTTGTACATTGGTGCAATTCCCATTATTAAACTAAAACCAGGTCAAACATTACAGTTATATAAAGGTAAAGTAAAGCCACCCATTACCATTCAAATTTGCAAACACATTACTTTGAAAACCACGCTGCATTCACGGAAAATAGAATATTTTCCAGGCAATAGGAGGTAATGTGTATAAAGCACTGCAGAGTCGAGTGCTCCTTTTGAACATGTGCAAACACTCGAGCTGAGAGTGTGTGTTCCGACAAAAGAGCAAACAGGCACATCAAAAATTTCCAGAATAATAAGGGGTTTTCTTTTGGTTTCCTGCTCTTTTTATGAGGTTCTTGTATTGGGAAATTTAATTAAGGTCTACGGTGGAACATAAAAACTTCTTTGAATTTTTATATGATTTTGTAAAAGTTCTCAGTTCAGTAGTGGGTCGTAGTAAGCTCACGCGTCAGGTTTCAAAGACCAAATTTTGTTGGTGCTTATTATTTAAGTGAAAGGTGAGTAAAATAAACCAGTTTAAGTTGCTTAATTCTCCTATTTCCAATAACAAACATTTCATTTATCATCCTTTGCCATTATAAATTAAATATTATTAGTTTATCCATTTTAATTACGGTTCAAAAGGTTGCCAAACCTTGCGCTTACTGAGAACGAATACAGCTGTTTTTATTTAAAAACACATGGTATTTTGGCATCTTCGTACTACGCCGCGAATGTAAATTATAATATGGCAACGCAGCATTGAACGCGAAATATGCGCAGGCGCATCGCTTGCCGCTTGATGGGCTAGTAGCTACAATATTAAGCAGGCAAAACTGTTGTATTTTGTCAGAATTATTCATAGCGTTTTTCATTGGTAAGTTTAGTGCATTTCAAATGTATTTCTATGGTTTACCAATGAATAACGCCATAACTTATAATCTATCCCACGTTGAGTTCGATGTTTCAATTGAAAATAAAATTAACGCTGTATTTTTGCAAGCCATTATGCTAGTAAACCATTCGGATGCCCGCACAAATTTAAAATATGCGAAGGTAAAAGAACTTACGTCAGTCCTGTATCTGTCGCCAACACTTAAGGTAAAATAGATCAGACTTCAACAGGGTGCCATAAATGACAGGTGACTTAGCCACGATGGGGTGCGTTCTTAGAGAAATTCAACTTTAGTTTATAGATCTTGCAATTGAACAAGTTTGCATGGGTTAATCACGGCCTTCTACGATACAGGTGAAGACAAAGTTAGAATTTTCAGGCCATAGTTAATGAGCCTTATGAATAAAAATGTAGCGATTGCTTTTTCTTATAAAATCGAAGTAATTTCTTAAAAGCCAATGAATAAAAACTTTGCGTCCAGCAATTGCTTAAAAGTGCAAGAATTGCTTCTAGTCAATGCTTTTTTTTTAAACATAGAAGCAATTGCTATAGTTTGCTTAAAATGTGATGAATAAATTAAGGAATTGCTATTTCTAGTGTAGCAATTGCTTTCAACTTTTTAAGGTAGGTCGACCATCATTTGCTTGGTAGCAGTCAACTTTAGTTCTCCGCAGCATACACGTGCGTTGCTCTTAATGTGTGTCTTCAATTATGGCTGAATATATGAACGTCCGTAAAAGAAAAATCTACACTGTACGTAAAAATTGCAGATATGATGATTTCAGAAAGTTATATCGATTTGACTGCGAAAATGTTGAGTGGTTGGCAAATTATTTTTTGACTGATACTGGTAAAAGGCGAGAGGGTGCACTGTCGCCTTTAAATAAGATTAAAGTTTTTCTGCGGAAATTGTCGGATCCGGGCTTTCAAAATTCTGTAGGTGAAGAACTCGGTGTTCACCAAACTACTGTCTGTAAGACATACACTTCTGTAATGGATGCAGTGTTGGAGAAGGCCAATCTTTTTATTAAATTTCCTACTAGTGCTGAAGCTGTTGTGGAAGCTAAACGGTTGTGGTCAGAGAGATTTATTTATGTTCCTTCAATTTGTGAACGAATATCAATTGCTTGTCTTTAATTTCTTCATCACTACTATCACTTTCCTCATTTTCACTGAAATCTGCCATATCAGAAAAGTTTCCTATTTTCCACAAAAACGTGACAGATTACTATTGTACTAAATAAATAGACCAACGTTATTGTATTTACGTCAACTCTTTTGCAAATTAGATACCAAACTGAACAGGAAATCGATAATCTGAACAAGTGGATAAGTCACGTCTGAACTTGTGTTGAATAAGCATTTGCTACAGAGGTATAAGAAAAACAGCAATCGCTTCAAAATTTTATTCATGTCCAGATCTAGCGATTGCTTCTACTTATACTTATAGCACTTGCTAGTCAAGCAATTGCTTTTACTAAAAAGTAATTGCTTAATTTTCATTCATTAGGCTCATCAGTATGAGCGGGGAAGTTGGGGATGGGGGGATACATAATCTCCTTGGCGCATTAAGCAAAGCCAAATTACCAAGACGTTGAAATCGGTTTATTTAATATTTGTCAATAAGCTCTAGCATCAAGACTGTACCCTCTAAGCACATAATATCAATATTTGAGAATTAGAACATTTCAAAAGCAGAATATCCAATTATACTACCTTGTAGGTAAACCAGTTCAGATGGTAAAATGGGCCATTAAGTCTTAACGGAACACCGCGGTGTGGAATTGAAGTAAAAATTGTTTATGGGTATTTCGTTCCGCAAACTTGAGATACATTCTTGCAAAGTATAAAATATGGTACCCAAATATGGGGCATAAATAATTTGAAGAAGAAAAAGTTGAGATTTAACATCCATTCCATTTTATTTTATTGAACGGTATTACCTTTCCCTGCATTTTTTATTATTCTATTGTCAGAATTTAAAATTTGTCATATAACATTTTCTTATTTTCACTTGCTACGACTAGGAGGTAATCGTTGTGTCTAGTGTTGCCGCCGAGACGAGAGATTCTCGTCTGGTCCTCTCTCGACGAGACGAGAGAGATATTTTCTCTCGAATAATGCTCCGAGACGAGACGAGAGAAGTACCCTCTCTTGTCGATAAATTCTCGTCTCTTTCGATCTCTCTCGAGCAAAAAACGTTACTTTTTTGAGCTTTTTTAAATCCTCTTTGCAAAAATAAACATTATGTCTATATTTGGACCAGTGGTTTTCGAGTTATTTAACTGCAAATAGTTTCATCTATAGTTAGCCGTGCCTGGCTATTCAGAATAACATATTATTATGACGTTTTATCGATGGATAAAATTATTTGCAGTCAATTTAAAAATCTCATAATAGACAGGGTGTCCCAAAATTTTTTTTTTAAATTTGCTGATTCTACAAAAAATTATAATTACTTTTATTAAATGCATTATTAGTCTATAGTTAATAGTTTCCAAGATATTGACTTTTGAAAAATTATATTTTTGAGTTTCGACAGCCTATAGCTTTCTAACAGTATATCTTAGAGCAAAACGGCGCATATGTCTATATCTTCCATTTTCACTATCTTCCCAAATCAATCAAACTTCCGGCTAAACCGGATGTAACTCGAAAGCAGGAAATAAAGTTTTTCCTGTTTAACCGGAAGGTGATTTTTTTGGGAAGATAATAAAAATGGAAGATAGGGACATGTGAGCGGTTTTGCCCTAAGACGTACTGTTAGATCTGTCGAAACTCAAAAATTACATTTTTTTAAAGTCCATATCTTGGAAATGGAAATTTCTTACCGTGCTGGTGTTTTGGAGCACTATGTATAGACAAAAATAATTTTATAAGAGACCCTTAATAAGCTTCGTCAAAAGTTTTCCGCTTATTAGTGGTACAGGAGGTATTGACCTTTGTCGCACTAATGGGCCACCCTGTAGTAAATACCAAGTAAAGTTTTAACGCATTTAGGTTAGGTTCTGTTATATTTGACACACACTTTATGTCAAATATGATAGAACCTAACCTAAACGCGTTAAAATTTTGCTTGTTTTTTACTATATTTGGTTTAAATCACGAGAGAAGCGAGACGAGACGAGAGAAGGTCGTCTCTCGTCTCGTCTCGCCCTCTCTCGACGAGACGAGAGACCCATTTTTATCTCGTCAGACGAGACGAGACGAGAGAAGGCCTTCTCTCGTCTCGTCTCGCGGCAACACTAGTTGTCTTGCGGACTATACTCTAGTGTGGCATATTAATAATAATAATAGTTACATTTTTGGTGGATGCCAGGAAACAGCTTTTCTTAAAACCGGCATTACGCACCGCTATAGCATTGGTAAATTCTCAATAGTCTCAACACTTGCATTTGACGTCTTGTCGGCTTGTTATGATAAAGGGAATAACATGTATATATTCTTTGTAGTCGTTGGTTGTACGATTGACATTCACAAGTACCTAGTAGCGAAATGTTTTCTTTTTAATTCCTTAAGCACGAACATTTAAAAGTATAGTACATCCTCTATAAAAAAATATCTTTATAGCCTAAGTTTAAGGTAAGCGTTTTATTACTTTCATTTTAATTACTTCTTTAATTTTTATTACATCAATAAAATCGGGTTATTAGGACTCAGGTCTTATGTCCGAAAAGTACCCACTCAGAACTGCAAGTTTTCAGTGCTTGGTTCTGTAAAATATTACTTTTCTTACGACCACCTATGAAAATGAGAAATAAAGCACGCTTAACTTGGCTACAACGTCCTTTATATCACACGCGTGTTGAAATATTTTCTTTCAATACGTGTGTTGAAATATAAAAAGCTGTTTTATATGATGAAATATAAATGAGAGAAATATAAAACAGCTGATGGCCAACGAATTTGACAGCAAAACTATTTTAAAAAAATAACAAACTCACGGGACCCGTGGAGCGAATTGGGGTGCTGCGTGGGGTAAAGTACACTAGGGCATTACCCCAATAAAAAACTCCTTTTTTTCGATATTTTTGGGAACCTAAGAGTATTTATGATAAACAATAATATATCAAAAAGGGAAAATATGTCAGACAGGCAACCCACCAAACATGTCAACTGAGTTGAACCACAGAAAAAAAAAGGGGCAGCTATAAAGCATAAATAGAATACCCCAGGAAATACCGATTTATAATTTTACAAATATTTCGGATAAAAATATCCACACAATCTTTAAGGATATGGGACAAGGGAATGTGCTTTATGTAAGTAAATTTATTTTAGCAATATTCAAAACAAATCGAATATACTTAGATAGAACTTTTATAATTAACAAGCTATCATATTTAACTCCATCTCTATCTTTCTATAATGTTGAGGTTATGTTTTAGTTTTGTTGTTTTTGTATGTATATTTAGGTATATTATTGTTTTATTGAAAGAATGCAAGCAGCTGAAAAATAAGAAACGCAATTTATTCACTGTACATAGATAGTAGGTATGATGTGCGTAAGCAAATAGGAGAAAAAGTTATTATTTTTATTTAAATCTATTCTTATTTTCTTATGTAAGTTAAAATGTGTAAGTGGGCATTGTTTTTATTTTTTTCAACTCTAGAGTTGAAATAAATTTTTCAACTCTAGTGTTGAAAAAATTTGATTAACACAATGGTGATACCTACAAACTATTAAAAACAAATCAAACTCTTTTTGATTATTTTGTATGGTCGTAGGAAAAATTGTGTACATTACTCGTGTGAAAGTGATTTTCTCACACTCGGAGAATTTCCGCACTCGGCTAACGCCTCGTGCTAAATACCTCCTCCTCGTTTAAAAGGTACCACTTTCAACACTTGGTATGTAATATACTAATTTCTTTCATGTTACGTAAAACTTATTTGTTTTATGTAAAAAATTCTGTTTTAATAAAATAAATTATTATGATATATTAACATTTTCTTCAATCATATTATAACACTTATAACTTATGACTCGTAAGACATTCTTGACAATTTGACGAATACAATATCAATTTATAATACTATTTAGGGCTGAATATAGACAAGAAAAAAATAAATACAGGTTATTGTGAATAAGTATGTACCGGGTGTACATTTGTACAATTAAAAAGGGACGCCCGCTGTATATATGTAGGTATATGTTTATATTTACAACTTAGGTTTGTTTTATCGGAAATTGACAAATTTAAGCTCACTAAATATGAATTCTTTTGTTTTATCAATTTTATAAAAAACGAAGTCATTTTTCTCAAAAATTTTAAAGGCAACTAGATATAGGTACTTTACTTTTTAACTAAACCAAGAAGAATAATTATTTAGAATACTATAATATATAAAAGACGCAAGCCAATATTTTTTTTTAAACCGGAGATATGGAAATAATAATATAAAAATAGCTCCATAAGAATAAACTGACGTTTTAATATGGTGTTTGTAGGCAATATTATACAATTGTGTCTTCTCCAAAGCTATAATCAACACAATACTTCTTTAAATTAATTTTCCATAAATTTAATTATTTGCAAGAAAAATAATAGAGGATGGTTACAAAATGAAACAAATTAACCCGTTTAAACTTGACACGTACAATTTCAAATTTCAATGACTTCTTTCATTTTTTTTTGTTTCAAATGCAACAAGCCTCTATTATCTAAACGACAAGAACAATATCACACTAGAAGATATTTAAATTTTTGAGAACTACAGTACTGATTTTTAGTGGTAAGTATATGCTTTATTAACCGTAGCAAGCATATTATTATGATGAATGTCAAGTTTCATTACAACTGCCAGTCGGAACTAATACAGTATATAAAATCAGATTACACCCCCAATAGAACTTAATAACGACTGAGTATTCAGAACAATAATGGCTATAAACCATTCTATGGTAGCAATAACTCCTATTTTCTATTGGCTTAATTACCGTGATATTATCTCTACACAACGGTCTAGCAATTTTCGTTGTCGTACAATAGGAAACCGCGTTGCTGTCACATATATTATTATCAAACTGTTGTATAAAGAGTACGTGCCTTCCTATTAAAGAATAGAAGGCTTTTTCTCTGTGTATTCAGTAAGTAATATTTGAAATTTTGTTATTGTTATGCACAGCATTTAATTACACTCAAATTATTTGACGTATTTTTCATTTCATGTAGGTAGTTAACTAATTAATTATTGCATTTTAAAATGCAACAAACATTTTTTATTGTTTGTTTTTATTAGTCTACGGCGAAAATTAAAGTGCTGGGTGGATACCCAGACTACTCCTATCTGTGAGTATGTAACGTGTTGACACAATGGAGCTGCTATCACGCGTTATTATAAGGGCATGGATGCTCCAATTTAGTTTGAAATAATGATTAAATTATTATACTTAGAAAATTGACTGTTTTGGTAAAATAAAAAATACAGGATAATCTGTATATTAGTACTTACATATTGAAGAGAGCTCAAAACCACCGTTCCAAAAATAGTGGCAAAATTATTTCTTTAGCTATGCACATCCATTTACCTGCTGGTCCTTGTACTCTTTGTTCATGAAATGTCTAAATCTTAAGTCGGCTATGAAATGTTTTGGATTGGTATACTTATCCATTCTCCCCCGACTTTCTGTATAATACGCCAAGACCGCCGCGCTATTCCGCTTTGTTTCAGCGACATTCACTGTTTATTTTTTACAATTTTTTCAATTCTTTACCCCCAAATTCCTTTGTAATATTTCAAGACCGCCGCGCTGTTGTTCTTAGTTCCAGAGATAAGCATTTTTGAGTTTTTCCTGCTTTTTTGCAATCTTTGCCCCCCGACTTTCTTTGTAATACGTCAAGACCGCCGCGCTATTTCTCTTTGTTTCAGCGATATTCACTTTTTAGTTTTTTCCACTTTTTTTTTATTTCTTTACCTTAACTTCCTTTTTAATATTTTAAGACCGCCGCATTACACGTTCGATATTATGAAATTTGTTAATGGAACTTGTGCAATAATTAAACCACTCGGCTGACGCCTCGTGGTTTAACGTTGCACACGTTTTATTATAGTGTTCATATCGAACTAGTATCATTAATAACTATAATTTAACCTGCAAATAATTTTATAATATGACAGTTAGAAACATAAAGCTCTTGGAAGCCGTCCGTTCTAATAAAATATATTCTGTATAATAATTATACTATAATAATAAGACATTTTTAAAGCATTTTTAAGTTGTTATTTAAGTTGTTATTTTGTTAGATAAAACTTAGCTTTTGTTCATTTTTTACATAATATAAATTATGTTTTAGTTTTAAAAAAATGTCCTTTTTTATTCGTGCCAGTCCTTCTTTTTTTAAATTTGTGTCCTGCGATTTCCAGATTTAAACCTGGCAACCCTAATTAAAATGTATAATGCAGATTTTATATGTTTAATAAAAAACGTAAACCGTACAAATACCTACTGGCCGATTCAATACTAACTATTAACTACTGTTCTGTTTTCTCTCTCCCGGCCATATCTTAATATCAACAAATATAATAATAAATGCCGAAACCCAAAACAATATTATTACTCAGCATGATGTCATCGATCCTGTGCTGCTCGGATGTTTGTTTAAACTTCACCGCCGTGTTATTTATGTGCATGTCGCATGTCGCGTTCATTTTTCATTAAATATACCCGTATATACGAACCCAGTAGTATTTTCAATACTAAAATTAAATACCTAGGTAGTTTACATTACTCCACGGGTCAAGTTCTCGGGCAAAAACTTTTTTAAATTCTTGAACAAGAAATTGTGCTTGAAAATATTTTACACGTACCCAAGTTTTTGACAAATTGTAAAAATCAATACAAGTTATAGGTATACCAACTAATATTTAACTTAAGGTGGGAGTATCAACATGCTTGCCAACCTATAACCTATTTCGCGTAGATTTATTTATGTTTTCTAGCTTTTATACAAAATTTAAAGAAAATCAGTATCGACTTGATATTCTATAGGTAATAATTGACATATTTAATAAATATCAAGGGATTTCATAACTTATTTTAGGAGAATTGTATAGCGAAAAATATCGGATAAGATTTTTTTTAACATTTTTATGTCATTGTCACTCATTGTTCTTTCACTATACAATTCTCCCAAAGTTAGCACTGAAATAAATTGATATTTTTGTAATATATCAGATACTACCTAAGTAATGTACCGACGATTATGATTTTCTTTAAATGTTAGTTATTAAAATAATAAACTCAAAAAATCAACGCGAAATAGGTTATAAATTGGCAATAGATTGAATGACGTTGAGAATTCAACCTTAAGGTTGTGTTCGCGATGATAACATCAAAGATTGGTGATTTTGCTGGTTTTGTTTGTTTTTTTACATTTGATTTTATAAGTTTTATAGTTTAATTGACTTGTTCTCTTCCTTTTCGAACTAAAAACACGACGACGAACAAGTTTCTGTCCATAAAATCTGATAGGTTTGCTACTACTAAAAATGCCAGAAATCACTACCTTTTTTCCCAACTTCATTAAAAATTGAGAAGACTTTCCAATTTTTTTACAAGAATTTAAGTTTTAAAGCCCGGACCTGTCTATTTTCCCATTCGTCAAACGATAATGTTGCAGTGCGCATGTCTAATAGTGTCTAGCTTTGTTTACATGCGCGAGGCCATAAAATTGCCGATTATTGTTTGCTTATCTAAAGGTAAATTGTCTATGGTTGGGACAGATTGGTCGGGCTCCAAAAATGCAAAACACCCAACTACTTCCTCTGCACTCCTATGTCAAGCTGTAACTGACTTTGCCTTTTTAATAAAAATGTTTTTTCAGCCGGAAACAACCAAACGTCGGAGAATAGCGGCCCATCATATTCATAAAATTTATTATTATCAGAGGCCATAAAATGCGGCTTCGCGACACGTAAGACTAATTAGCGAGGCAAAGATTGCAGTTATTTTAATTGCAAACGTTTTTACGCAATTAAATCAGACCATAACGGGCAACGGAACTGTTCCCATTAGGAATTTTGATGATGTGACTTGATTACAACTTGACATTGGCATTGGCAAAGATATTGTCGGTCAAAAATGAATAAATGTAAAGTTGGCGTTTTACTAGAAGCGTACCTACGGTGAAATATCTGCTCGAGTTTTGAAATTAGTTCGAAGTTGGAAGGCTGCACTGAGAGAAAACTCTATTTACCGTAGCCAGAAATCTATTTGTAGTGGCAAAAAATTTGCATTGCGCCGAAAAAACAACTCTGTTGTCGCATAGACAATTTATATAAGCAAACAATATTCACGCAAGTGGCAGTTTTATGGCCTCGCACATGTAAACAAAGCTAGACACTATTAGACATGCGCACTGCAACATTATCGTTTGACGAATGGGAAAATAGACAGGTCCGGGCTTTAAAAATTAAATTCTTACCAAAACATTGGACTTTCTTCTCAATTTTTGATCAAGTTGAGAAAAAAGGAAGTGATTTCTGGCATTTTTAGTAGTAGCAAACCTTAAGGATAGAAAATTGTTTTTAAAGTTTTGTTTTTAAAATTTGTTTAAAAATGATTCGTCGTCGTGTTTTTAGTTCGAAAAGAAAGAGAACAAGAACAAGTGAATTAAACTAGTCTTATAAATCGAATATAAAAACAAACAAAACCAGCAAAATAACCTCGAAAATAACCAATCTACGTATATCCTTTGAGAAAATATAGTTAGGAAATCACAATTAAAAATAAAATGGCGTAGAAGTTCTAACGTAAAGAAACATATCAGTTGGGATAAGACTTAATAAAACACAAAAATTAACGACAATGATTTTTATATGAAAACACTCATTTTTACAACCATGTGAAACCAAAAACGTTTAGGTTTTTATTTATTATAAAGTATGTTAATAACAACAGAGGATCAAGTTTATGGTTAAGAGGAAAATAAACATAAATAAACCTTGAACATAAGGGCACATCTACACAACACTTATATCACGGAACACAAAATTAGGTTTGCAGTCGTGCACTTCGCACTTGCACTAAAAGTACACCATACACCATCAGACATCAATCACCCACCAACAACAGCAATCAAATGATATGTTTTGAATTACTCAATTTAACTTAAACCACGAAAACAACAAATCATTGTTTTAAGTTAGTTCATCCCTCTCTGTTCCGTTGTAGTAAGGGATAGACTATATAGCGCTCGCTAAAAGTTACCTAAATGATTTCTCCATATTTTAAAAATTGAAATATTAATTTAGTTCCTAAAAAGTTATTTTAAAGAGGCTTTATTTTTTGTGATAATTAGGATTGTAGGAATTAAAAAATTATCTCTTAAAGATTTTATTCGATATATATTTTAATGGTCAAACGGTATTTTGTTATCGGAAAAAAATATCGAATAGGCGCAAAAATATGTTTAAAAAAAAAGGACCTGGTGTGGGTCTATGTCTAAACGAAATATTTTAGGAATTGAAGGATTTCTTTCTGTGGTAACCCATATATATTCAGAAACAAATCCCCCCCCCCCCCTTCCACGCACTCTACACCCCCTTTTGTTGCCTAGCTTAATATAATATGTGATTATAACTTATTGGTATATTTTCGAAGTTTTCGAGGACGGGATCTTTGCATGCCCATTATGCAGTAGGTTCTCGGCGACTTGTAAATGGCCCCAATAATTTATTTGTATCGAAGTTACTTAAATATGCAAAGTCCTTTAACTAATCAAACAAATCACGCCTTTAAATTAAAATATCTGCCTAGAAGTGTCATTTCTAAATTACGTATATCAAAATTTGCATAAGAGAATGGTGGATAGTTTTTCAACGCCTTTTAATGTATCTAGTTTCGCCTAATACCAGATAACCAGATCTGTATTGACCTATCCTAACGCCAAACTGGTTAATTTTCTGTTTTCTAAAACCATCTTATAAGTGCACGGTACCTACGCAAATGACGTGTTTTCCTTCGATTCGAAACTTGTCCTGTGTTTTATTATTATACTTTATCTTATACCATGAATATTAATGGTATTTTAGGATAAGTGAACATGTTTATTTATATCTATGTTCAATAAAAAAAAAGCAAGCACGCTTACCATACACTGTCCTCGATAATGTTTAACATAATATTTTACACCCAGAAATATTTTAAAGACACCCAGTATCACTTCCGTTTGTCATCGTTTCCAAATAAATTTCTGCATCTTTTAACCATAAATATGAAAGATTTTTTTATTTATATTTATAGTATCCGCGGAAAATGCACCATATAGGAAACTTCTTAACGCGTTTTTTTTTGCAAATCAGTTTTTGACATTATAGACCAGGGCTGAAGCCTTTGCAAATGGTAAAAGGTGAAAAAAAATAAGTAGAATGAAACCCATTGGAAAAGGAAGAGAATATAACAAAAATGAAAGGAAAAATAAATTACGGGCGATCCGAAGTCGGAAAGTGGGGGGCCGTGATTTTTAAGGTTAGAAAACGATTTATCTCGATTTTCGGCAAAACTACAAGTCCTATGGAAAAACGTTAAATGACAAAGTTGTAGGTAATAAAAAGATCTACAACGTTTATATTCGTACTTTTTTCACATAACCTCAAAATTTATGTGAAAATTCAAATAACCAAGTTTTTGGTTTTTAATTTTTATCTATTAGAAGAAAATTTTTTTTTTCACGAAATTTGGTGAAAACTTACCTTTTTATACCCCAAAGACACTGTAATTTTTTTGATTTAAAATATTTATTTTTTTACCTTATTTTGACTTACTATATAAAAAGCACCCTAATTTTCAATCGAAAGTTCTCACGTCAAAATATCTGCTTTTGTAAAAAAGTTGGTGGGCTTTTTGTTCGTTGAAATCTCTACTTTCTGATGGTGTAAAAAAATATACATTACTATGGTAAATGTGATGAAATCCCCTTTAAATCCTACCTTTAATTATATTTAGAACAACTATTTTCGCATATTTTTTGCGATCTTTACAACTTTGCCATTTAACTTTTTTCCATAGGACTTGTAGTTTTGCCGAAAATCGAGATAAATCGTTTTCTAACCTTAAAAACTCCCCGCCACCCACTTCCCGACCTCGGATCGCCCGTAATTTATTTATCCTTTTATTTTTGTTATATTCTCTTCCTTTTCCAATGGGTTTCATCCTACTGAAAATTCCGATATTTTAAAAGATGTAAAATGAAAGGCTAAGTATACCTAGGTTACATATAGTATATGTTATTATTTGCATAATATATGGTAAAAAATGACAATAAAATTTATATAAAAAAATAAATTTCGTTTTTCATTTGCTGCGCCTCCAAAGAAAAATATCCGGACTTCGTCCGGAATTTCGGGCCTGTTTGTCCTGAAAAATATTCTAGATAGATGGTAACCCTAGATATAACGCCGCCGACACGGACAGATTGCGATCTATTCAGTAAGAAGTTCTTAAAAAGCATTACTGCATTATCAGAAAGAGCTATATAGTGTAGAATGGCCAAAAGCAGCTCGTGGTTTATGGTGTCGAAGGCTTTGGAGAAGTCCAGCAATGCCAAAACTGTGACCTTTCCATCATCGGTGGCTTAAAAGATATCATCAGTAACGTTGATTAGGGTTGTAGCGCACCCGTGACCCTCTCTAAATCCCGATTGAGTTTCTGGCAAGATGTTATTTTTTTCAGTATGATCAGTTAGCTGTGCATTTATTATCCTCTCCAAAACCTTCGTCATACATGACACGCCATGTAAGACACTGATAGGACGGAGGTCATTAAATTCCTGTGGCGACGAAATTTTAGGAATTGGTGTTACTAGACCTTTTTTTCAAATTTGATGGAATTCTGAACAACGAATACAGAAATTAATAATGTGAGTAATATAAGGTAACAGGAATGGACATCCCAGTATTGGATTAACCCAAAATAACTTTTTTTTTTGCTTTCTTTTTCTAGCTAAACTGAGAGCACAAGCACATGCAATTTCTACAAAATCCATGGTTAAATTGACTTTTATAAGCAACTATTCTCTAGATACGCGCTGCCGGAGATAACGGGCAACTTTTTGGGTAACTAAACTATTTAGTTGCTTATAACAAAAGCTGCTAGTGCGCGGGATCTCTTATGGATTTTTAGCTACGACTAATAGAGTTTTGTCTCAGTGCAGTTTAAACCTGCAGTCTGTGGGCTGCCACGTTACTGCTATTTATACTAAAACACTGTGCGTGTATTTAGCTGAAATAGAATGGCTCGTCGAGGAAAGCTGCCCACAAAGCCGTTGTCTAATAGGCATTCTCCTTACTTTCTCAGTTATGTGTTCTTACTGTATCACCTGGTGAGTGTTTAGGATCTGTTTTCCTCCTGCTGGATTTATAACTATTATCCCGTGAGCAATATAATAGATATGTCAATAAGCACGTTTGTTTAGGTGTTACTAGAGCTTTTTTCCAAATTTGAGGGAATTCTGAACAACGAATACAGAAATTAATAATGTGAGTAATATAAGGTAACATCAGGAATGGACATCCCAGTATTGGATTAACCCAAAATAACTTTTTTTTTGCTTTCTTTTTCTAGCTAAACTGAGAGCACAAGCACATGCAATTTCTACAAAATCCATGGTTAAATTGACCTTTATAAGCAACTATTCTCTAGATACGCGCTGCCGGAGATAACGAGCAACTTCTTGGGTGACTAAACTATATAGTTGCTTATAACAAAAGCTGCTAGTGCGCGGGATCTCTTATGGATTTCTAGCTACGACTAATAGAGTTTTGTCTCAGTGCAGTTTAAACCTGCAGTCTGTGGGCTGCCACGTTACTGCTATTTATACTAAAACACTGTGCGTGTATTTAGCTCAAATAGAATGGCTCGTCGAGGAAAGCTGCCCACAAAGCCGTTGTCTAATAGGCATTCTCCTTATTTTCTCAGTTATGTGTTCTTACTGTATCACCTGGTTAGTGTTTAGGATCTGTTTTCCTCTTGCTGGATTTATAACTATTATCCCGTGAGCATATAATAGATATGTCAATAAGCACGTTTGTTTAGGTTTCATGCTGCACCACTGCCTTGTCCACTTGTCCTATATCGATAAAGATCATTCGGTGTAAGTCCAATCTGTTTGTGTACAGCACCTATATAACACGAAATAGGTTGAGCATCATTTTGTTTGCTTGTTGTCAACTTGCATTACATGCACACGATAATTACTAATGGATTTAATTGTTATGCCAAGGTCTTGATAATTACAGACCTTTTGCATTTGCATTTTATATTAGGAGTAAATGCGTTGAAGTAATAATTATTTTATTTGCATTTATCGATTATGTTACAGGTTACAGCGGTATGCAAGGTTGCAGGATTAACTTTAATCTAGTTTAAATTCATTTTTATAATGGTACAACCACGGTCTTATAAAAAAAGTATAGAATGCTTATTCTCCATAAGAACTGTGTATTTAAAATAGCGGCTCATGGAGAGGCTGTGTGGTCAGGAAATTATTTTTTTTCCCTAGAAGAAAGTTGGCAACCATTACTCGCCTACCAAAAACACGTATCTTGCCGAACCACAGCGAGCTAATCAAACCTATTTTTATTAACTTCTTCGCGTATTTATTGTGATATTTTATTTATTTTGTTGAACAATTGGTTGTTACTTTTGTGATATACACTAAGGAAAATGATCTAATACAACAGGTTTCCTAAGACATACTTTGTACTGATAGCTTTTTTTTTAATCCATATTAAATAAATTGCTAGTGTATTAAACCCGCTTTAGTATTATATTAATTCCAGATTTGCTAGAACAGTGTTTTTGTTGGTAGTAATCAGTTCCATAAGCAGCACAGTCTTGTTGAATAATGAACTACTTTTAATAATGCAATTTTGTTAAGAAATAAGTTGTATCTTCTCAATGCGACGCATTTTCTTCCCAGTAAGGCGCTTTCTCTACAAGTTACAAAGCAGAACAGCGTCCCCAAAAACCAATTGTATCCATTAGCACCTATAATCCACAAGACGTTGGTGGGGGTTCGTAGCAATCGGCAATCGCCGCACGCCGTAATATTAGTTTTAACGTACTTGTTGCGCAGATCACATCGTTGTTCGGAGTCTTCTAGATGTCCTTTCTATATTTAAATTTTATTGATCGTACCAATACCTGCTTCAATTATTTTAATTTATTTTTACTTTGTATTTAGGTTTTTTTACTTTGCATTTCAGATAAAGCAATAGAAGATTCTTATTTTGCACAACCCATCATTAGTATGGAACTTTATAATCTATGGACGAATTTTACCTCTCAGTAAATCATGTTGCATAATAGATAATCATATGCAATGTTAAACAACAAGACCAATATCACACTAGAAGCTATTTAAATTTTTGAGAACTACATTACTGATTTTTAGTGGTAAGTATAGCTAGCTAGCCCTATTCCAACGGGCAGGTTATACTCATAGACAAGCGAGTTGCGCGCTCTCAAGGTTACTAAGCGCGGGCTATCGATTATCCCGTCCCGATTCAACGCGACTACGGAGGCCTGACGTCACCTACACATCGCACAACGAGCGGCCACGGACGAGCTCCAATTTTCCGCGCCCAACAGCTGTTCGCGAATCGCGATGCGACGTGTCGATGCCGTTGACGTTTTGTTTATTTGTTTTGAGTTATTTATTAGTTACATTATAAAGTTGGAAAATTTCGTCTAATATGAAGGTCAGTAATTTATAGAAGCTTGTGTTTAGTAGTTCTCTGAGCTTAAGGTGGGAGTATCAACATGCTTGCCAACCTATAACCTATTTCGCGTAGATTTATTTATGTTTTCTAGCTTTTATACAAAATTTAAAGAAAATCAGTATCGACTTGATATTCTATAGGTAATAATTGACATATTTAATAAATATCAAGGAATTTCATAACTTATTTTAGGAGAATTGTATAGCGAAAAATATTGAATAAGATTTTTTTTAACATTATTATGTCATTGTCACTCATTGTTTTTTCACTATACAATTCTCCCAAAATTAGCAATGAAATAAATTGATGTTTTTGTAATATATCAGATACTGCCTAAATAATATGATATTGATTTTCTTTAAATGTTAGTTATTAAAATAATAAACTCAAAAAATCAACGCGAAATAGGTTATAGGTTGGCAATAAATTGAAGGACGTTGAGAATTCAACCTTAATTGAAAAACTTGATTTAAAAAATACAGGGCGGCCACTCCACTACCAATATTGAATACCTATAGTACCTACAAGTGCAATCAAAATGTAAAAGTAAGGCACAGTTTACGCGTAAGTTTAACAAATAAATATATAATAAAAAATCCTGGATATGCGGTTGTGAGGACAAAAATTCTTTTTTTTTGTTTCGTGTGTCTTCTTTTTGACGGGGATGATAATTGGACTATAAATGGGGTGCAGGACTTAAAACATCTTTCAGAGAAAATAAAAAACATGAAAATAGTGCAAAACATCGTTATAATGTGATAAGTTTTGAGATGTTAGGACAAAGTAATATTTTAACTTGTTTAAGTAGTGCTTATGTTGATGAAATTAAAATTCACAACGAGAAAGTTAGAAAAAACAGACACGTACTTTCGAAAATAATAGACATGTTAATTTTTTTTAATTTAAAGCCAGCGCCCCCCTGACTCACTAGTCACGAGCCGCCACTGTACGGCACCTATATAACACGAAATAGGTTGAGCATCATTTTGTTTGCTTGTTGTGTATGCTTTATTAACCGTAACAAGCAAATTATTATGATTAATGTCAAGTTTCCTTACAACTGCCAGTCGGAACTAATACAGTATATAAAACCAGATTACACCCCTAATGGAACTTGATAATTACTGTGAGTATTCAGAGCAATAATGGCTATCCTATGGTACCATTTATTCTAACGGTCTAACAATTTTCGTTGTCTTACAGTTCGTAGGAAAGGGCGTCCCTGTCACATATAGCATTAAATAGTTAACATAAAGCGTATGTGAAGTCTTATAAGGATTTTTCTCAGTGTATTTAAAACAATATGTGTATTAACAATGCCACTGTGTTTAGTGCATGTGTTTTAATAGTGAGAAAAGTACGGCAGAAGATTCTCTTTCTACAGGTCATATAGTGTTTCACTCTCTCCTCGCTTTTTCTCGTTTCGTCTCGTCTCGTCTCGTTCTCCGAGTCTTTATGATAAAACAATTAGTGACAGTGTATATCATTCGATAAACCTTTCCCCGGGCCGAAATATTATTAGATACGTGCATTTAAAAAACAGTGCGTTCCATGCACCACATTCACTTTTAATTCATCATTTAATTATCCTCTTCAAATTAACCTTTAATAAATAAACAGACGGAATAATTAGTTCATTTAAATTTTTATCTCTCCGTCCTCACAACACGCAAAGGTATCAAATTCGCCCATAATGGGAAACTTTCCGAGTTAAATTAAAAGCTTTATCCGGCGCGTCAAAAAAAGTTTTTCATTCCCAACTTTTTCGGTTCGATTTTAATTACCCCTGTTGAAATTTAAATACGGACAAAGGCTGTGCCTTGGGCATTTTAAAAAGACCGGAGATATTTATAAAGTTAAAATTCAAGTGAATATAAAAGTAAAGAAATTTAGTATAGTAGTATTATTATACAAGTCATTTTAGGCTTATAGTAAAAATCTTGAATACTCTCGCAAGATGGGGGCAAAGTCACGTGACACTCTGTCAATTTTGGTCTATTAAATTTTTATAAGTTGGCATGAATTACAGGGCCGGACTTGAAAATTATACATGTGATACCTTCTAAAACAATTTATGCAATAGCCTCATCGGTTTTACCGCTTTAATATTGCCAAATAATAAGTAATAGGTAATAATTTCTTTTGAAAGTTATGTTTTATAAATATTATAATTTAAGGTAGGTAATAGGTAATAAGCATGAATTTCTATATGGTTTAAAGATAAAGTGTCAAAATAGATTTAAAAAGTTTATAATATTATAAATATCCAAACCTTAAAAATACTAAACTAACGGAAACACAACTTAAAATAGGATTCTGTCACTCATATTTAGAATAGATTTTTTTTTGTTTTATTTGTTCAGATTATACCTATAGGTAAAACACCTACAGTTCAACATAAACTAATTGAATTCAAGTTATTACATTCACTGTCAAGAAAATCCCCATATATGACTTACGTAAGGTACGTAGACCCAATTATGGTTTTTTTCCACTACTAACCTATAACATCGCCATTATTGACCGATTAATTAACGCCAGAAATCGTTTTTCTCTCCCTTCTCAGTTGCTATTGACAACGGTCAATAATAAAGCATTGAAATCCATTATTGACCGATCTATTTAAAACCAGGTAACTTGATTTGTTAATTTCCCAACAAATAACGTGAAAGGTGATTTCTTGTGGTTAGGCAACCAACAATACATGACGTAAATAAACCAAAATTGACATTAACCAAGCCAACTGACAAGAAAACAAATTATCTTGCCAATATGCCAAAGCAGGTAACTTGATTAAAATATATATTTATACATACCTAATATTTTTTATAATTTATTAATACTGTACAAAATAAAAGTGTTAGTAGTGGAAAAAAAATTATATTAACCACGGTTTAGACAGCCTATAGCCCTCGCGCCCTAAATCCCTCGTCGCTCCGCTCCTCGTGACTTAAACTTGACGCTCGGGCAATAATGATGGCTGTCTAAACCTTGGTTAATAATATACTATTATAGAATTTGTTGGCTATGGTACGGTTACATTTCTAAACTTGTATGTGGGCTAACATAAAGTTAAAAGCTTCAATATAGCTAGGGATTTAATTTTTCTGTCAATGGAAACCATAATTTAACAGGTTTTGACTTAACGTAAGGTACGAAGACCCAAATACGGTTTTTATAGAATTTGTTGGTTATAATACAGTACCATTCCTAAACTTGTATGTAGGCTAACATAAAGTTAAAAGCTTTAGTTTAGCCAGGGATTAAATTTTTTCGTCAGTGGAAACCCTACTTTAACAGTTTTTGACTTACGTAAGGTACGTAGACCAAAAAGTGGTTTTTATGGAATTTGTTTGTTAAAATGCAATTTATTGATACAGTTACATTTCTAAACTTGTATGTAGGCTAACTTTATGTTAAAAACTTTATTTTATTGTCATACAAACAATAATAATAGTAATATCAAATAATAATTTCACTTATGTAGTGTAGACACAGAAAATAGAATTATATATTTGTTCGCTATCCTATTACATACTAATATGGTTAGCTATTTTAACTACTATAGTAACATAATGTTACTTACTATGACCTTACTATTGCCAAACAATAATAATATTTACTAATAACAATAATAAAAATAATTCCTTCAAAATCAAATAACTGCTTTTTAAAGTTTAATAATATGGAAGGCTGTTTTGGCATATGGTAGAACTAGGCGATACCCGGTTTTATCAACCTACCCGGTTTTGTCCAACTCTCTCCTACCTACCTAAGTCAGGGAAATACTTAATTTCTACTTATTTTTCTTGAAACAGAAAAGAATACCTAGATAATGTAAAATGCGAAAATTATACATTAGAAACCTAACCTTAACGAACAAACATTTTAAGAACAAAAATTTTACAAACTAACTTTTCGACAAAAACGGCGTTCAGATGAAATAAAACTTTTTACTTATCGATGAAATCAACTTAACGAGCAAGGCACACATTAATAATTATGATCCCTAATGAAAAAGAATTAAAAAATTTTAACCTGTATCTAAATTTTTGGTCAAATGAATAATAATTGTAGGTACTTACACAAAAGTAATTAAATTAAAATTTTTAAAATGTAATTAAATGTAACAAAAACGCAATTCATAACTCGGTGTTTGGGCTCATTACGGTCCGCTACAAATCTAGGGATATTATTATGTCCCAATATCAGCTGATCGATGACAAATAACCGCTGTCATCTGTTTTAAAACGAGACTATTCGTGATATTTAGTATACCTATATTTAAGACAAAATATAAATGTGGCGAAGTTGAAAGCACCGCAGGCCAAAAACTTTTTGGACCACACCCAAATTTTTCTAAATTTGGTCAATAATTTAGAGTTATTACACTGAGAAAAAAGCCTTCTATTCCTTATTAGAATTCACATACTCTTTATAATGTTCAACTGTTTAATACTATAATAATACAGCAACGCGCTTTTCTACTACTTATAAGACGAAAGTTGCTAGACCGTTGTGTATTGATAATATCACGGTAATTTAGCCAATAGGAAATCGGAGCTTGCTACCATAGAATGGTTCCATTATTGCTCTGAATACTCACAGTAATTATCAAGTTCTATTGGGAGGTGTAATCTGGTTTTATATACTGTATTAGTTCCGACTGGCAGTTTTCATTTTCCGAAGTTTAAGCAGACAGCTTCTTCTGATGAGCAGAAACCAGCTGCTGCTGAGAACCATCACAGGAATTCTGACAGGACACATGGGTGTCAAGAAACAACTGCATCGTATGCAGCTGTACATTATAGGAGATCTAAGCTGTAGGCTCTGCGGACAAGATAGGGAATCTGCAGAGCACGCAATCTGCCAATACGAGGCACTAGATCGAAAAAGGCACCAAATAATCGGGCAACCAAGACTAGAACCAGAGGACATATCGAGCCTAATAAATAAAAATTAAGCAATTACTTTTTAGTAAAAGCAATTGCTTGACTAGCAAATGCTATAAAAAGCAATCGCTAGATCTGGATATGAATAAAATTTTGAAGCAATCGCTGTTTTTCTTACACCTCTGTAGCAAATGCTTATTCAACACAAGTTCAGACGTGGCTTATCCACTTGTTCAGATTATAGATTTCATGTTCACTTTGGTACCTAATTTGCAAAAGAGTTGACGTAAATACAACAACGTTGGTCTATTTATTTAGTACAATAGTAATATGTTACGTTTTTGTGGAAAATAGGAAACTTATATTTGTGATATGGCAGATTTCAGTGAAAATGAGGAAAGTGATAGTAGTGATGAAGAAATTAAAGACAAGCAATTGATATTCGTTCACAAATTGAAGAAACATAAATAAACCTCTCTGACCTCAACCGTTAAGCTTCCACAACAGCTTCAGCACTTGTAGGAAATTTAATAAAAATATTGGCCTTCTCCAAAACTGCATCCATTACAGAAGTGTATATCTTACAGACAGTAGTAGTCATCTTATTTAAAGGCGACAGTGCACTCCCTCGCCTTTCACCAGTATCAGTCAAAAATAATTTGCCAACCACTCAACATTTTCGCAGTCAAATCGATATAACTTTCCTTTATTTATTTATCACATTTTAAGCAAACGATAGCAATTCTATTTTTTAAGAAAAAGCATTGACTAGAAGCAATTCCTGCACTTTTAAGCAATCGCTGGACGCAAAAGCAATTACTTTAGTTTATATTCATTGGCTTTCAAGAAATTACTTCGATTTTATAAGAAAAAGCGATTGCTACATTTTTATTCATTACACAAACTAGTACAAGGAACTGGAATTAATGAGTGGGTGTAAGACTAACAGAGCACAATGGCCAATCCTGGCCGACGTGCATCCGGCAAATGGACGGACCCTCAAAAGAAAAATAAATAAAGAAATTTAAATTATATATTTTATACAATAATTTAAAAATATCTAACTGTTTTTTTCGTTATGTGTGAAGGCATTGTGTAGGCACAGAGAGGTCCATACTATTAAGGCTACACATAAGTCAGGACTAAGGGCAACGAAATAGGACCATGGTTCATTCCCCTCTGATATATGAGCAAATTGAATCGGCAGATAAAGTAGTATGAACAAATTTGTCACTGGGCTTCAGGCATGAGGCAATTGAAATTCTATTTTTTTCTACAGCAGATTATTCCTGTAAACGGAGTAGGCATAATCTGATGATGATGAGGGAGATTCTTAAAGGACTGTTGCCTAAGTTAACAGCCCTCAGCCATTGAAGTTAAAGGCCGCTAAAAAGTAGACGGTACTTAGAAGATGAGGAAATTCCTTCATTTAATTAAGTATTGTTACGCAATAGCGAGGCAGACGTCGAGCCACACTGTGGTTTTTTGGAATTGCAGAGTAGAGCTTCGCGAGGAGGTGCAATCTAAAAGGCTGCTAAATTTCCTTATGGAAATCTGTCTACTGTAAGCTTAAGCGAGTGTACAAGAACCTTAAATATATGGATGGTTAAATGCATATATTATAAAATTACGATTTATTGCTTATAAATGCTCGCTCCATTATTCGTTCCTTGGCCCATTTATTATTGTTACCATTCGATAAACTTACCCCTGTTAAGTTGTCGAGTTCTCCCAACCATTCGTTCAAAAGTTGCTCCGGGTCTTCGGGATCCGATTCTCCGCCATCTTGGTATTCTGCGCTGCTTGTTAACCTATTCATCTGGAAAAGAAATCACTGTTAAATTTATAATTATGACAAAAGTAAAATTTGTATAATATTTTTTCCAAAAATGCATTTAAAATTAATCGGACAAATTACACTAGGCACACACGGACTTATTGCATACCGCTGAGTGAGTACTTGAATCATTATTTAAATAAATCGATTGGTATACATTAAGAAATCGACCGCCGGATGCTTCTATAAGAACTCCTGAAACAATAGGCCAATAAGTAAATAATCTTCATTACAAGCTATCTAAGTCTGTGTCCTTAGTTGGAATGAGAACGATGTAATATAAGAACATTAAGAACGTCACCGAGAAACCCGAAAGGGTGTAAAAACAATATTTGGAATGAAGCTTATTGCTAACATCTAAAACAGGAGGAACAATCTCTTAAAAAGGGCGTTTTTCTACGTCCACCTATGAAAATGAGAAATAAAGCACGCCTAACTAGGCTATATAGAAAGTCCTTTATATCACACGCGTGTTGAATTATTTTCTTTCAATACGTGTGTTGAAATATAAAACAGGTGATGGCCGACGAATTTGACAGCAAAACTATTTAAAAAAATAACAAACTTACGGGACCCGTGGAGCGAATTGGGGTGCTGGGTGGGGTAAAGTACACTAGGGCATCACTGCAAATAAAAAAAAATCCTTTTTTTATTCGTTATTTTTGGGGAACTTAGAGTACCTATTTATGATAAAAATAATAATATATCAAAAAGGGAAAATATGTCAGGCAACCCACCAAACATGTCAACTGAGTTAAATCACAGAAAAAAAAGGGGCAGCTATAGAGCAGAAATAGAATACCCTAGGAAATACCGATTTATAATTTTACAAATATCTCCGATAAAAATATCCACACAATGTTTAAGGATATGGGACAAGTGAATGTGCTTTATGTAAGTAAATTTATTTTAGCAATATTCAAAACAAATCGAATATAGATAGAACTTTTATAATTAACAAGCTATCGATATTTAACTCCATCTCTATCTTTCTATATTGTTGAGGTTATGTTTTAGTTTTGTGATTTGTTGTTTTTGTATGTATATTAAGCAGTCTGTGAAGTTCTTCGCGAATTTATTCATGAATTTATTCGTGAATTTCTTCGTGAAGTCGGTAGCATTTACACTGTGCATCAGCTGATTATTTTCACGAAGAAATTCACGAATTTATTTGACGTCCAAGTTACATTATTAAAGTAAGCCTTGAAGAGACTTTATGAATAAATTCACAAAGAACTTCATAGGTGTAAAGACCGCTTTACCTAGGTATATTTTTGTTTTATTGAAAGAATGCAAGCAGCTAAAAAATCGGAAAGGAAATTTATTACCTGTACATAGATTGTAGGTATGATGGGCGTAAGCAAATAGGAGAAAAAATTATTATTTTTATTTAAATCTAGGTAAGTTAAAATGTGTAAGTGGGCATTGTTTTTATTTTTTTCAACTCTAGAGTTGAAATACATTTTTCAACTCTAGTGTTGAAAAAATTTGTTTAACACAATGGCGATACCTACAAATTTTTTCAACTCTAGAGTTGAAATACATTTTTCAACTCTAGTGTTGAAAAACTTTGTTTAACACAATGGCGATACCTACAAACTGTTAAAAACAAATCAAACTCTTTTTGATTAGTTTCTATGGTCGTAGGAAAAATTGTGTACATTACTCGTGTGAAAGTGATTTTCTCACACTTGGAGAATTTCCGCACTCGGCTGACGCCTCGTGCTAAATACCTCCTCGTTTGGGAATTACCACTTTCAACACTTGTTATGTAATATACTATTTCATCTGAATACGAAATATGTATAATGTATACCGGTAGTAGTAGTAGTAGTAGTAGTTGCAGTGCCGTCTCTAGAGTAGGTGACGCCTTGAGGCGAATAGTAACTATACCGCACCTCTCGGACAAATAATCACAGTATATTAGTAGACTAATCTTAAATACAAATTATTGAATAACTTTAGTAAAATTTAGACGTGGTTTAAAAATGCATCCATCGCCTCTTTTAAACCCATACATAATAAATGTGGAATGTGATTTTTAAACTAATAACTGGGATCCCTGATAACTGAAGCAATGTTATGAAATGTGACAAGAAAACTCACAGTTTTCTATTAAATGTCCGGCTGCCTTGGCGCTAGAGACAGCCCTGAATAGTTGTAATTGTTTCTGACATTTTTGCGTTAAAGGAATCAATTAGCGAATTAACAAAAATGTCTCTAATATCTATACGTAACTTTTGCCAGACTAAAGTTTATTTTTACTTCTTACTATATTTTCAACCAGACACTCGAATAGATATACGAATACGTCCATTCATATGTCCACCTACGTTTCAGTGTGGGTTTTATTTATTAAATTATTTGTGTAATATTAATACTAGGAGGTTAAAAAAACAAAATGAAAGCGCTGAGATTACAGAAAACACTATGAATCAGTAATATACGTACATAAAATGTTATATGCCATTTTTTTAAAAATAATATACAAACACATGGGCATGTTAACGGAACGTTAACGGAAATAACGAACGTTATTTTTTAATCTTTATTTATAACTTATTGATGTCCTTCTCCAGCGATAATCTTAAAACACCCTCTTGTATTATTGGATGCAATCCAATGGATACAATGTTGCCAACTTAACGGATTTCCCGTCAGATCTAACGGATTTTTGTATGTTTGAGGCACGGAAGAAAAAAATTTAACGGGTGACGAATTTTTTAACAAAAAATATTAGGGTAATTAAGTTCCTTAAATTAGTAAAATTGGTTGGTTACCGAATCGACCTGTTGATGGAAATACGGACAGTGATGACCATTTTGATTTGGAGTTTTAAAATAAACTTTTTGTTTCGTTTGCCAATATTTTTAGTAAAATTTAATAAGATATACGTAGATTAATTGGTTTACCGCATTTTTTATTTCGACGGTAACGACGATACAGTAAACTTCACGGAATTTAAAAATTATTCTTGGCAACACTGATGAGATATTCCCTCGAAATTTTGACGCTTGATTGAGGTTAAAAACTATTATGGTTTCTTAAAGTTTTGACTTATTTTTGTATGTAACTATAATAGGTACTGTAAATTTAAAAATATGTTCAGTAATGTAAGTTGACAACTTCAATTTAATTAGAAATAAATTGTATTTTCTCAATGCGACGCATTTCTTTCCCAGTAAAGCGCTTTTTCTACAATTAAGAAAGGAGAGCAGCGTCCCCAAAAACGAATTGTATCCGTTAGAACCTATAATCCACAATCCACACGACGTTCGTGTACAAAAAAAAATTGGATAGGTTAGATAAAATACTTTTATCGTCAACCGTCAGTAAAGCCGTACATTATTAGAGTGATTTCCGGAAGTAAACGAACACTTCATTTTATAACGGAACAAGTGCTTAAAACTGCTTAATATAACACGTACGTTATAATATTTTTTCTAATTTGGAGTTTTTTCAATAAAAAACACATTTAAAAAGAAAATAAATCCTTCAAATTTTGTAAATTTTTATGTCTAAATTTTATGTTGGTAATACTATTTTTTATCATAGCAGCCTCTGGACAACAAAAATTATTTTGCGAACTGTTATTTTTTGATTTATTGACCCATTTTCACCACGAGATTCTAAAGTTATTTTAGCGATATGAGATTTGAAATTGGACGGAATACGTTGTGTGATCCTTGTACATTCGGTACATATACAGAGCGTTCGGAAATTCGGTCGATTTTGCTACTTTTTTCGAATTTTAAAAGACGTGATTTTACGTCACGGCATTGCAATTTAATATAGGGAAGATGGAAAATTCAAATAAAGTTGAAGTTAAAATCGACATTGGAAGGTTAGTAGATTAAAATTTAGATAGAATTTGGCAGAAAATGATAGCTTGAAGCATCTACAAAAGATTGATTTATAGATTTATGCAACCAACATACATGACTGTTATCCACACAGAATAAAAAAGTAGGTTATCAAGCTATTTTTCCTCTGCGAAAAATGGGTTTTCTCGTAAATCACAAAGGCCGCGCAAGTCAATGAAATGAAACATTTAAATGTTACCAACATCAAATAAAGAAAAAACGCGTATCGAAATAGCTTCATTACGAACGTGAAATAGAAAAAATATGTTTAGTGATTTAAGTTGGCAACTTCAATTTAATTAGAAATAAATTGTATTTTCTCAATGCGACGCATTTTTTTCCCAGTAAAGCGCTTTCTCTACAATTAAGAAAGCAGAACAGCGTCCCCAAAAACATATAATCCACAAGACGCTGGTGGGGGTTCGTAGCGATCGGCCATAGCCGCGCGCCGTAGTATTAGTTTCAACGTATTTGTTGCGCAAGTCACATCGTTAATCGCAGTCTTCAAGCTGTCCTGTCTGAATTTGAAATTTATTGATCGTACCAACAATACCTGTTTCAATAAATTTATTTTTACATTGTATTTAAGTTTTTTAAACTTTGTATGTCAGATAAAGCAATGGAAGATTTTAATTTCGCACAACCCTTCATTAGTATTGGACTTTATACTCTATGGACGAATTTACCTATCTGAGTAAACCATGTTGCATAATAGATAATCATATATGCAATGTTAAACGACAATAACAATATCACACTAGCAGCTATTTACATTTTTTAAAACTACAGTACCTACTGATTTTTAGTGGCATGTATATCTTTATTAACCGCAAGCAAATATTATTATGAATAATGTCAAGTTTCATTACAACTGCCAGTCGGAACTAATATAAAACCAGATTACACCCCCAATAGAACTTGATAATTACTGTAAGTATTCAGAGCAATATTGGCTAAATTACCGTGATATTATCACTACCCAACGATCTAGCAATTTTCGTTGTCTTACAGTAGGAAAGCGCGTTGCTGTCACATATAGTATTAAACTGTTGTATAAAGAGTATACGAATTCTTATAAGGAATAGAAGGCTTTTTCTCACTATTAATCCCTTTCAAGAAAATATATAAATATTTTATGTTCGGTGTCAAAAAATCGACTTTTCGGACCCTGTGTTTTTCTAATAAATTACAACGCTTGCGATGTTGGCGTTCCGACGGTTGACGTCGGCGTCCGTTCATTGTGAGAATATTAACAGAAGCTTTTTCGTTGATAAGGCGTGTTGGCATGTCACTCAAAAGCTCCCAAAGAAATAAAAAAACACATTTTTAGTCGACTTTTTTTAGCCCCTTCATATCTTATTAATAGCATCCTGTGTTTGCTGGTAAAATATGCATCGCAACATTTTTTGGTCGCTTTTTATTTTTATATTACGACTTTATGATTTTTGTATGGTTTATGGCGGTGAAAGTTCATCAGGGACTCATCGCAAAGAGCTTAATAATACCGTGCGAGCAAAAATTATTTGCATCAAAGAGGGCCTTGCATCTAAGGACGTTATGCTTAGCCGTAGAGCTTAATACCTGTTGGGTGTCAGTAACTACCTGAATTACCAATCAATTAGTTATTCCGTCATCTTTGACAGTCGTTACAAGTAATTTGATTCATCGCTAATTTTTCCAATTTCTTGAACAATTCACACAATGGGCTTTACGAAACCTCCCAAAACATTCCTGGTTGAAGCGTATTTTCAAAACGGGGTTAGAGTAAATGGTGAGTGGCAATACAATACGGGTTTGTGCATGGACGATTTTCACGAACATTTTCTTAACGTTGCTTTTATTGTTGGGGACTTTTATCATTGCCTGAAAAGAACCGTGGCCGTGTTTAGGGAAACAGGTTCTATACAACACAAAAAAGGAGCAGGAAGACCATCTGTAAGAACAGAAGAACTTATTGCAAACGTTCGTGAAATAATGCAAAATACGCCAACAAATTGCATAAGACGCCTGTCCCAAGAAGTGAAAAGATCTTATGGAACATGCAGGACTATTCTTAAGAAGCAGCTAAATTTATTTCTTTATAAAGTGCAAGTATTCCAAGAAATACAAGCCGCAGATTTTGAAAGACGCATTTTAATTTTTTTAGTGTCGAAGATCCAAATAAATTCTACCATTTGGATTTATCGCTTTTAGTCCTCGCCACTAAAAAAAATTGAAATCGTTAACAAACGCTACTTTTCGAAGATTTTATCCTGTAACTTTTTCCTCCGGGTTTTTGGAAAATCGTATATACGAGTAGCAGGTAATTCACCCCTTTGGGGTAGTATACTGATAACGATAAATCCAAATGGTAGAATTTATTTGTATCTTTGGGGTGCCACGTCCTTTTTTCGATGATGTTGCCTGATTTTCAAGTAGGAAAAATATAAAATACACAAGATCCTTACGAAAACCACAAAAAAATTTAAAAAAGTGCTTCGTTTTCATAGCTCATTATGGGTCTTGGGGGAGGGGGGGGGGAGTAATTACCCCCTTATCTACGCCCTTGTCCAGAGGGCGCCTCACTGCTAATGTATAATTTCGTTTATTAGTCAATTTTGGCCTGAGAAATAAAGGTTTTGTTTCGTCATGTCTAAAATGGTCACATGAAAACAGAATATGTTTACGACAAGGGGAATTTTGGTAAAACTCTATAAAATATTTTATGCATATTACATAATCATATGAGCATATTATTCTCATTGGCGACAATAACACACTACTTTTAAAAAGATAAAATTTAGTCTCTAGTAAATTAGAGATTTCAAGCAATTTTTAATAAAATTGTTAAAGCAAAATAACTGAAAGAATACAAATTATTGATCGTGGCAAATAATATTTTAATTATAAATTAAATCAAGTAGTGAAAATTAAATAATAATAAGTTGAGGGTTTTGTTGTATAAATATTATTTATATTCATAAACATAGTAAATTTTTTCTTGCTGCGATAGGTAAACAATATTATCAATTATTATCATGTGAAGTGAAATTGAACTGGGAGAGTGGGAAGGGGCGCCGTTTGGGAAAGAGTACAAAGGGCGGGGGGGGGCGGTCGCCCCCCTGACCCCCTGCACGCTACGCCACTGGACACGTCTATTTTCCCCATTCAATAAAGGATAGTTTTGCAGTGCGCATGCCTATTCCTGTGTAGCTCTGTTTACATGCGCAAGGCCATAAATTTTCCACTTCCGTGGTTATTGTTTGCTTTTCCAAAGGTAAATGTCTATGGTAAATATTTAGTTTTTTAGTTATCTACAGCCAAAGTCAAACCACCAAATTTTTAAACCTCAGTCTCCCATGCTAACAATCTTTAAATTTTTCTATAGATCATAAATGTCCCGCAGGTTCATTCAAAATTACGTTTTTTCACATAAACGAAATGTTCAGCCTTATCGCATGCACAACGCTTTTGCGATACATATCTATTTACGATATTTTCAGCATAATATAATCTGTGTTCGTACTGAAAAGATGCGAAATTCTATATTTAACTTGGGAGGATCGTGTTCCTTGAGAAATGTATACTTTGATTTATGAAAGTATTAATCTTGAGCTAATATGACTTTTTGACTTCTGCAGTAGCCTGCTAACCACTAACTAACCAGTTCTGTGTTTACAAACTGCTATTATGGAAATGTTTAAATTAAATATCGATGATCAAAATTAATTTATTGTTAGTTTCTGTTTTGATGTACACTGAGAAAAATGATCTTCAACAGATTTGCTAAGACATCGTTTGTAATGATAGCTTATTTTGTATTAACCCATATTAAATAAATTGCTAGTGTATCAAATCCGCTTTAGTGTTATATCAATTCCAGTTTTATCGACGGGAATTATAGAACCCGGTGCGACATCTTGCGTGCCAGTACGGTACCTTAGAAAAGGTCAGTCGTAAAGGGGTTATTCTGTAAAAACAGAAAATTTTGCAAGTGCGCTCTTAAAACCGGTACAAGTGCCGGATCACAGATATTAATTCAAGAAAGTTTTGTCTGTTTCCTTCCGCCAAACTCATCCCCAGACGCGTTTCGCCGTTTACGGCTTATCAGTGAGGCTCAGTTTGGCAAAAGGAAACAGGGCTCTTACAGAATAACCCCTTTACGACTGACCTTTTCTAAGGTACCGTACTGGAACGCAAGATGTCCCACCGGGTTCTATAATTCCCGTCGATAATCGATCCTGAAAATTGATTTGTCTTCGAGCCCTGTTTCCTTCTGCCAAACTGAGCCTCACTGATGAGCCGTAAACGGCGAAACGCGTCTGGTGATGAGTTTGGCGGAAGGAAACAGACAACACTTTCTTGAATTAATTCCAGTTTTGCTAGAACAGTTTTTTTATTGATAGTAATTAGTTCCATTAGTAGCACAGTCTTGTTGAATAATAAACTACTTTTAATACAGCAACTTTGCTAAGAAATAAATTGTATCTTCTCAATGCGACGTATTTTGTTCCCAGTAAAGCGCTTCCTCAAAAACAAATAGTATTCATTACAACCTATAATCCACAAAATGTTGGTGGGGGCTCGTAGCGATCGGCAATCGCCACGCGTCGTAGTACTCGTAGTATTAGTTTTAACGTATTTGTTGCGCAGGTCACATCGTTGTTTAGAGTCTTTTAGCTGTCCTGTATGAATTTGAATTTTATTGATCGTATACCAATATCTGTTTCAACTAATTTATTTTTACAATGAATTTAAGTTTTTTTAAACTTTCCATGTCAGATAAAGCAATAGAAGATTCTTATTTCGCACAACTCATCATTAGTATTGGACTTTACAATCTATGGACGAATTTTACCATCTCAGTAAACCATGTTGCATAATAGATAATCATATACAATGTTAAACGACAAAAACAATATCACACTAGAAGCTATTTAAATTTTTGAAGGCTACAGTACTGATTTTTGGTGGTAAATATATGCTTTATTAACCGTAGCAAGCAAATATTATTATGATTAAAGTCAAGTTTCATTACAACTGCCAGTCGAAACTAATACAGTATATAAAACTAGATTACACCTCCCAATTGAACTTGATAATTACTGTGAGTATTCAGAGAAATAATGGGTATAGACCATTCTACGGTAGCATCAACTCCTATTTGTTGATAAAGGAACAAAACTGTGATATGTAAAATTGTCTATTTTAATATTTTAATTATCTTTACTACTACTACTACTACTACTAATTTTATTGTTTTTTGTTGTTATAGATAGAATTGCCTTTTTACAAAATATTTTTTATTGTTTTTTTGTTATATTTGGAATCGATTTTTTATAGAATAAGCTGATTTCTGTATAAAATCACTGTATTTTTGTGAAATCAATAAAGCTCCTTTTCCAATTTATTTCCTATTCGCTAAATTACTTTGATATTATCACTAAGCACACAACGGTGTAGCATTTTTCGTTGTCTTACAGTAGGAAAGCGCATTGCTGTCACATATTATAGTATTAAACAGGTGTATGAAGAGTATGTGAATTCTTATAAGGAAAATAAGGCTTTTTTCTCAGTGCATGTTTGTATTGTGATGCTAGAAGAACTTTTCACCCTAAATGGTATCGACTTATTGACTGCAATAAAACTACCAGTTTAATCCTTCCTATTGTTATACACAATCAACAAGCAAATACACTACAGGGTAGGACTTTAGATATTTAATTCGTTATTAATAATAATAGATATTATAAATTATAGTTATAATAAAAGAAAGTTAAATATTACCTGCTATGATTACAAATTATTATAATCCGACCCTGACCAGTTTATTTATTTTATTTGGATTTTTATGGCCGAGCTCTTGCAAAACGTCCCAGGTAGTTAAACGGAGTCAACCATTTATTGTGAAAAATACTTTACCTGCTAAGCAAGAAAAAATGTGAATTATTAAAAACAAATTTTATTTACAATACTGCTGTCAATCCTTGTGCTAAGCAGTCTTAATATTATATGATCAATATTATTTTTTCCGGGCGATTTAAGTATCAGCGTAGTAAGTTTTTCTCTCTCCCCCCCCCCCCCCCCCTTCCTTCCTCCTAAATCCCGGATCCGTTCCTGCTCATTGCAGTGGCGAATGTTTTTCTCTAAAATGAAATGCATTTAAAAGTTTTAAACTTTAGGCGGATAAAATAAAACCATCTCGGAGAATTCCTAAAACAGAAACCAGCAACAATAATACAAATTAGCACCAAATAGGGAATAAATTCCTGCAACGGGCCAAAGGGCAACATCTCGTCGGCAGGACTTCTTTGGGTATCAGATTTATTTTACGGCCAACAGTCGGCAAACTTTGTAAATTATCGGGCAGATTCGTCACAGTCTGGGTGTTGCAGCGAGAAGTATTCGGTTCGGTATTCTCACGGTGAAAGTTTCAGCAGAAGCTTTTTCAATAAGCTTGCCAATTTAAATTTTAAATATTTTCCAAATTTCTTTTTCGAGTTTGGAAAAACTTTGGTCATAATATCCTTTTGGGCTTATGGACTGTGAGCTTAGAATAATTAGATTAAACTTATTAATAAAATATTTTTTGCCGTAATTGGAACAGGTATTGGTACGATCAATAAAATTCAAATGCAGACAGAACATCTAGAAGACTCCGAACAACGATGTGACCTGCGTAACAAATATGTTAAAACTAGTACTAGGGCGCGCGGCGATTGTCGATCCACGAACCCTCACCAACGTCTTGTGGATACAATTCGTTTGTAAGGACGCTGTTCTGATTTCTTAATTGTTCTTTATTGGGAACAAAATGCGTCGCATTAAGAAGATACAATTTATTTCTTAACAAAATTGCTCTATCAAAAGGAGTTCATTATTCAACAAGACTGTGCTGCTAGTGGAACTGATTACTACCAATAAAAACCCTGTTTTAGCAAATCTGGAATTGATATAAGACTAAAGCGGGTTTGATACACTAGCAATTTATTTAATATGGGTTAATAGTCAGTACAAACTATCTCTCAGCAAACCTGTTTTATTAGCTCATTTTCCTCGGTGTAAGTACATAATTTCATTTCAAACAAATAATTTTATTTTTGTTCTTACTAATAAAGGGTTTTCCAATAAGAACGATATGATTTTGAAACGATATGGTAACCATGGTAATAAAGTTATACCTGTCACCAGTTGTCAGTTATTGTCAGTAAACTATAACAATTTATTATGGCTAAATACGCGCTTCAAGAACGTTTGGTTATTATCCAAAAATTTTACGAAAATAGACGATCTTTTGTGAACAATTATCGCGCATTTCGCGAAAACTTTGGTGTAAATAATCGTCCTCCTTTGCTTGCCGTTCGTCGCATCGTTGAGAAATTTGAAAATAATTTTACTCTTCACGATGTAAAAACACCAAGAAGACATCGAAACGCAAGAACTGTTGAGAATATTGCTGCTGTAAGAGCTAGTGTTGCAGTGGATCCAAATTTATCAATTCCTCGTCGTGCTCAAGAGTTAAGGATTAAAAAAACGACAACTTGGCGTATTTTGAAAGAAGACTTTAATTTACACCCGTATAAGATTGTTTTGAACCAAGAACTTAAGCCACTGGACCATCGTCGGCGCAGAGAATTTTCTGCTTGGAGTTTAGAACAACTTGAAAGAGATCCTAATTTTGCCAAAAAAATTATCTTTTCAGATGAAGCTCATTTTTGGTTAAGTGGATACGTTAACAAGCAAAATCACCGTTTTTAGTGTGAAAACAATCCACAACAGATTCATGAGAAGCCTTTGTATCCGCTAAAGGTAACTGTATGGTGTGGTTTATGGTATGGTGGCATCATCGGACCATTTTTTTTTCCAAAATGAGGCAGGAGATGCAGTTACAGTGAATGGTGAACGATATCGACAGATGTTAAGAAATTTTTTGTGGCCAAATTTAGATGCACTTGATTTGGAGGATAAGTGGTTCCAGCAAGACGGTGCCACATGTCACACTGCTCATGAAACTATCGATATACTGCAAGAAAAGTTTGACGAAAGGATAATTTCAAGGAATGCTACTGTTCAGTGGCCTCCAAAAAGCTGTGATTTAAGTCCTTTAGATTACTTCTTGTGGGACTATTTGAAATCTAAGGTTTATGAAAACAGACGACACGACACGAACAAACACTTGATGCATTAAGGTTGAACATGAACATTAAACCCTGCATTCGTCAAATCACGCCCGATTTATTGCATAAAGTCATCGAAAATTGGGTTCGTCGAATTCGCTCGTGTACACGAAGTCGCGGAGGACATTTAAACGATGTGTTATTCAAAACATAAATGTTATCGACTATACTTTAAGATAATATAAAACGTTTTGTTGTATCTGAAATTATTTTAATTTTATTTCATTTTGAAATCATATCGTTCTTATTGGAAAACCCTGTATGTACCTAATAATTGATTGTATAGTGAACTTAATACAAAAAAATATGTATGTTTTCGAATTACCGATCTTTTTCTTCCTAGTACTTATAAAAACGTGGGGTTCACAATAATTAGTGTAGATCTGCATTCAATAAATTACTTCACGATGTTTGACTGTCTAATTGTCTAGTATCTATATTTGGTTGATTGTTGTTATTTTTGCCTTTTATAATAATATGATTACAAAAAATACGTAATCCACTGAAATTTAGGAAGTTCATATAAGATCAGGAACAAGCAGCGTTTTCTCTAACGGTAGGTAATCATTAAAAACTGCAAACAACGTCGATTGTTATGAAGCTGAACAAATTGCTTTTTCATATGAAATGATTACGGTCGTCGAACAACGGTTTTAGCCGTGATGCAGCAGGAATAAAGACAAAGGTCGTGACCCAACTGCAGACAAATTTAGTAAGGCAGAAACTAAGAAAATAGCTGAAAATTATTAAGATTACCATTTGTGATGGTTTTTTAAATTTTTAGGTTGAATAGAAATATTTTAATAACCGCGTTGATTTCTAGTACGTACCGGGTGAACAACTAAGAATGGTCGTCGGGTATATCTCGGAAACTACTAAACGTAGAAACTTGGGATAAAAAAAATTATGATTAAAGCGGTCATGAGAAAATTCTGGAAATAATTTTTAAGTTCCGCATTTTGCCGCAAGAGGGCGTAATTGAAAAGTAAATTTTAAAATTTTACATAACTCCGAAAATTCCACATTAAGGTATATGTTTGATAACACCATTTTAAAGCTTGGATAATTATGCATCATTTTTGTCTGATGCTCATTGGCGTACCGACTTTAATAAGAGTGGGGGAAGCTGTTCAAAGTGTAAACATTTAAATCGCTGTAACTTCTAAACGACTTATCCGATTTCAGCAAACTAAAGACTATTTGGAAGAGAAATATATGCACTTTTACCAGTCGTATTTAGTTGTCCATATAGTTCTCAATAAAATTGCTAGAGGGCGCAATTTGTAATAATATTAGTTTTTTTGATTTTATCCCGAAAATTCAAATCATACGGTATAATTATGATACCATAATCGAAAAGAAGATGAAATTTTCTAGAAAAAATATTAAAACCGCAGCTTGATATCTTTGTTCGTTTCAGAGTTATTGCCAAAACATTAATTTTTAATACAAATTGCGCCCTCTAGCAATTTTATTTGAAACTATTGTGTACCATTGGATAAGACAATTAAAGGTACTTACCTTTCTCTTCCAAACAAGCTTAAACTGAGTGAAATCGGATAAGTCGTTTAGAAGTTACAGCGATTTTAATGTTTTTACTTTCACTTGATAAGAGTGGGATAATTTATTGAAAGTGTAAACATTAAAATCGCTGTAACTTCTAAACGACTTATCCGATTTCACTCAATTTAAGCTTGTTTGGAAGAGAAAGGTAAGTACCTTTAATTGTCTTATCCAATGGTACACAATAGTTTCAAATAAAATTGCTAGAGGGCGCAATTTGTATTAAAAATTAATGTTTTGGCAATAACTCTGAAACGAACAAAGATATCGAGCTGCGGTTTTAATATTTTTTCTAGAAAATGTCATCTTCTTTTCGATTATGGTATCATAATTATACCGTATGATTTGAATTTTCGGGATAAAATCAAAAAAACTATTAATATTACAAATTGCGCCCTCTAGCAATTTTATTGAGAACTATTATGGACAACTAAATACGACTGGTGAAAGTGCATATATTTCTCTCCAAACAGTCTTTAGTTTGCTGAAATCGGATAAGTCGTTTAGAAGTTACAGCGATTTAAATGTTTACACTTTAAACAGCTTTCCCCACTCTTATTAAAGTCGGTACGCCAATGAGCATAAGACAAAAATTATGCATAATTATCCAAGCTTTAAAATGGTGTTATCAAACATATACCTTAATGTGGAATTTTCGGAGTTATGTAAAATTTTAAAATTTACTTTTCAATTACGCCCTCTTGCGGCAAAATGCGGAACTTAAAAATTATTTCCAGAATTTTTTCATGACCGCTTTAATTATAATATTTTTTATCCCAAGTTTCTACGTTTAGTAGTTTCCGAGATATACCCGACGACCATTCTTAGTTGTTCACCCGGTACAGTCCTATGACCCATTTGCCAGTTGTAGTAGTAGCATCATGTTTTATTTCGCAAAAACCTATAATTAAAATTTTTTTTATAGATTTATTTTTAAACGCAACCTTCTTTAAACAAAAACAGACAGAAAAGTTAAATCATTTCCAAATTGTATAAAATATTACGTATTATTTTGTATTTTAGTTAAATGTTATTTTAAAAAGTAATGATATTTGATATTTAATAGAATTTCCCAAATTTATATAGATACTCTATAATAATTTATGTTACCAGTATCTGACAAGTAGACTGTCTATATATATATATTTATATTATAAATTCTATCAAACCTTTATGAAAGATAGACTTATAGGTTAATGGGAAAGAAAGAAAAAACTAAAAGTCTTTCTCCACAAAATTTAATAGAAAAAAAATTGCTCAAGGGTCTCTACATGTTTCGAACGTAGAAACGTTCATCATCAGGAGACAGAAAATATATTTAGTGCTGATGATTTTAGCAGAAAAGAAGATGGTGAAGGACCTTAATGGAGCTTTTATGTAATTAAAAAATTATGTGTAAAAGAGACATAATATGGAGAAATTGATAAAAGTTAAAAAATACTGAGTAGGTATGTGAGAAGTCAGTAAATGGGGTCTAAACCAACTAAATAAACTTGGGAAGAAGAAAAAAACATTTCTAAAAAGAAAGTGTCGAAGATTATTTAAATTTTTTAGTAGTAGTAAAAGTAAAAAAATGGTGCAATTTACAAAATATGGGTAAAAAATCAAAATTATCTTTTAAATTTTCCAGCTGAAATGTTGCATGTGGGCTGGAAACTGCATTTAAAAAAACTTTTTCTAATAACTTTTTTCGATACTTTCAGAAATAACCCCAGTTTTCATTATTTTTTGAGAAAAAATTAAATTTGACTGATACTGCGAATCACGTGACTACTCTTTTTTTGCTTAATTTTTATCTCGATGGAAGCAGAACTTGATGCCAAAGTCAAATTTTGAATAAAGCAATTAATAAAAAAAAAATCCCATATGCGGACTTTACTGGTGACACTGTATAAGCTTAGAAGTACCCCAACCGTATTTAAAATTTCAGGTCCGTATTTAAAATATTTGACTTGTGGTTTGTATCCAAGGAACGAAACGTCGAATCGGAAACAAATAACGCCATCTTGTAGAACATAAAAACGGCTATAAAAGGGTTTATGGGCGAAAAAATAAAAAAAATTTTTAAATATTCGACTTTTTCGGAAAAGCTATACTGAATATTTACAATTTTTTCTTACCAAATTATTAGGCCCAAAATTATAGAAGTTTTCTTCAGTTTACCATCGTCGTATCTCCTCTATTTAAAAAAAAATTATATATAGTAAAAATCTTGAATACTCTCGCAAGATGGGGGCAAAGTCACGTGACACTCTGTCAATTTTGGTCTATTAAATTTTTATAAGTTGGCATGAATTACAGGACCGGACTTGAAAATTATACATGTGATACCTTCTAAAACAATTTATGCAATAGCCTCATCGGTTCTACCACTTTAATATTGCCAAATAATAAGTATTAGGTACCTAATAATTTCTTTTGAAAGTTTTGTTTTATAAATATTATAATTTAAGGTAGGTAATAATAAGCATGAATTTCTATATGGTTTAAAGATAAAGTGTCAAAATAGATTTAAAAAGTTTATAATATTATAAATATCCAAACCTAAAAATACTAAACTAACTGAAACACAACTTAAAATAGGATTCTGTCACTCATATTTAGAACAGATTTTTTTTTTGTTTTATTTGTTCAGATTATACCTATAGGTAAAATACCTACAGTTCAACATAAACTAATTGAAGTCAAGTTATTACATTCACTGTCAAGAAAATCCCCATATATGACTTACTTAAGGTACGTAGACCCAAATATGGTTTTTATAGAATTTGTTGGCTATGGTAAGGTTACATTTCTAAACTTGTATGTGGGCTAACATAAAGTTAAAAGTTTCAATATAGCCAGGGATTTAATTTTTCTGGTGGAAACCCTACTTGAGTTTTTGACTTACATAAGGTACGTAGACCCAAAAGTGGTTTTTATGGAATTTGTTGGTTATGATACAATTACATTATTTCTAAACTTGTATGTGGGCTAACATAAAGTTAAAAGCTTCAATATAGCTAGGGATTTAATTTTTCTGTCAATGGAAACCATAATTTAACAGGTTTTGACTTAACGTAAGGTACGAAGACCCAAATACGGTTTTTATAGAATTTGTTGGTTATGATACAGTTACATTCCTAAACTTGTATGTAGGCTAACATAAAGTTAAAAGCTTTAGTTTAGCCAGGGATTAAATTTTTCTGTCAGTGGAAACCCTACTTTAACAGTTTTTGACTTACCTAAGGTACGTAGACCCAAAAGTAGTTTTTATGGAATTTGTTTGTCAAAATGCAATTTATTCATACAGTTACATTTCTAAACTTGTATGTAGGCTAACTTTATGTTAAAAACTTTATTTTATTGTCATACAAACAATAATAATAGTAATATCAAATAATAATTTCACTTATGTAAGGTACACGTAGACACAGAAAATAGAATTATATATTTGTTCGCTATCCTATTACATACTAATATATGGCTAGTTATTTTAACTATTATAGTAACATAATTTTACTTACTATTACCTTACTATTGCCAAACAATAATAATATTTACTAATAACAATAATAAAAATAATTCCTTCAAAATCAAATAGCTGCTTTTTAAAGGTTAATAATATGGAAAGCTGTTTTGGCATTTGGTAGAACTAGGCGATACCCGGTTTTATCAACCTACCCGGTTTTGTCCAACTCTCCTCTACCTACCTAAATCAGGGAAATACTTAATTTCTACTTATTTTTCTTGAAACAGAAAAGGATATCTAGATAATGTAAAATGCAAAAATTATACATTAGAAACCTAACCTTAACAAACAAACATTTTAAGAACAAAAATTTTACAAACTAACTTTTCGACAAAAACGGCGTTTAGATGAAATAAAACTTATTACTTATCGATGAAATCAACTAACGAGCAAGGCACACATAATTAATTATGATCCCTAATGAGAAAGAATTAAAAAATTTTAACCTGTATCTACATTTTTGGTCAAATGAATAATAATTGTAGGTAGGTACTTACAATTAAATGTAACAAAAACGCAATTTATAACTCGGTGTTTGGGCTCATTACGGTCCGCTACAAATCTAGGGATATTATTATGTCCCAATATCAGCTGATCGATGACAAATAACCGCTGTCATCTGTTTTAAAACGAGACTATTCGTGATATTTAGTATACATGCTTCAAATTAGAAACGTTTCTTATTTTCCCCATTTTACTAATATAATTTACAAGCAAAAATGTTATGTTTACAATAAGTTAGTCTAAATATTTTAGTCAAGAAAATTAGTAGGGCTAGGCACGAAAGCAATTAGCTGGAAATAAGAAATACTGCTTTTCTGAAATAGCTCAAAAGGGTAACAGAAGCTATTCTTGGGGTAATAAACAGTATAAATAAGAACAAGGGTTGCAGTTGACAGTTTGACCTGAATTCTGCAATATTTAGGCAAATGCACGTATGTTCTCGAGTTTTGAGTAAGTATCGCCAAGACCCAGAGTGGTAAAGCCTGTTAATCGTAGGCGAAGGGGATGCCTTTTTTTACAAGAAAACTTAGTGTAGGTATCAAAAAAAATACCTTGTCGGACTTCCATTGTCTTTATTTTGTTACTTAACACAACGTTTCAAGTGTAAACTAAATTATAATTCTAAGGCTACTGTCTTAATTAGTCTTAAATACTATCCATGTGCAATGATCCGCCTACGTGCTTATTGGAGTGTGAAGTTTGAGTTGTTGGTTTTGGACAAGAAGAGGCTTTCAGATATTGGGGATATCTATACTTGGTTTACTAAATATATGGGTATTTTGATTCATGAAAGCTGCTTCTTTAAACTTTCGTTTTTTCCAGTGCTGTTCCGTGTCCAAAACATTGACTTCTGACCACTGTATATTATGCTGGTTAGTCCATACATGTTCCGCTATACCTGATCTCGAAGTTTCACCTCTTTGAGTATGTTTCAGATGTTCTTTAACTCGTACGGGAAGAGGTCTTTTTGTTTCTCCAATGTACGATTCGCCACACTAGCAAGAGATTTGATAGATACAATTTTTTGTGTAGCAAGCTTGATGACTTCGCCTATACGTGCTTATTGGAGTGTGAAGTTTGAGTTGTTGGTTTTGGACAAGAAGAGGCTTCCAGATATTGGGGATATCTATACGTGGTTTACTAAATATATGGGTATTCTGATTCATGAAAGCTGCTTCTTTAAACTTTCGTTTTTTCCAATGCTGTTCCGTGTCCAAAACATTGGCTTCTGACCACTGTTTATTATGTTGGTTGGTCCATACATGTTCCGCTATACCTGATCTCGAAGTTTCACCTCTTTGAGTATGTTTCAGATGTTCTTTAACTCGTACGGGAAGAGGTCTTTTTGTTTCTCCAATGTACGATTCGCCACACTCGAGATTTGATAGATCCAATTTTTTGTGTTTTCATTACGGGGGAGTTTTACTTTTGTAAGAAAGCTTCTAAGCGTATTTCCGGATTTGAAGGCTGTTTTGATATTATAGTTTTTGGTTATCCTTCTAATATTTTCAGAAATCCCCTTGACATAAGGTATGGTGAGAAATGCTTGCTCCTCTTTTGTTTCTGTATTAGTTTTTACTTCGCGATTTTTAAGTTTTAAGATTGTATTAGTTACAAGGGTTTCAGGGTAACCATTCTATTTTAAATCTTTTTTGATGATTGAAATTCCAATATTAAGGTCTTCCGGATTGTTGCAAACGTTATATGCTCTGTGATAAAGAGTTTGAATTATGCCCTGGTTTAGTGTAGGTATGCACCACCACGAGGTAAAAATGTTTAGATTAGGGCTTTGCCAGAAAAAAATGAGCAACATTTCCAGCAACTTTCACAATAAAACAAATTGCGTCTACATTATCGAAATGCAAAAGTAAATAGTAAGTCGTATACCATTTTTTATGCCCTTTCCAATGAGCACAATACATACCTTTACATTTAAAAAAAATTTGGGGCAGTTTCTACCCCCAAAAGAGGGGTAAATTTCACGAAGATGCGAAAAAAGTATGCCAAACTAAAAATAAACGCAGCCGTAGTTCTGTATTTTTTTCAGAAAATAAACAGGTTTTCTATTACTGAATTTATTCCAGTTAAAAATTCCACCCTGTATACTATTCGACCCCTTTATAATGAACCATAATACGAATTATTATAACACGAGCTGCTTGCGTTAATTATGGCCTACATTATATTATGCTCGTTACATAATCTACTATAATGACTTTCGACAACCTTTTAAATCTAACTAATTAATTTTTGACAACGCAAAAATAACATTGGATATCTGGTATTTATTCATTACCTTTCCCAGAACATATTTAAAAACATTTATTAAATGAGGCGACGGAATTTTTACATCAGAACTGTCAATTGGCATGCGGAAAATAATTTTCCAGTTGAGGGAAAAGTAATTTTCGAATGAGAAATGACGGGTTCTCGAACTTTTCCTGAATGGTCGTTAAGTATATAGGTTAAAGAGATGCAAATACAATTACTGGAAACGTTTGAATGTAGAACTCAGAACTAATAAAGTTTTAAAATGGAACAATGCCGTCAAGTGCAAGTCGAATACGCATAATAAATATTTCGTTCCATAACTCTAATAGAGTAGAGGGTAGACTGTAGACTGGTGCCTATTTTTTCCTTAAGCCACCTCAATACGTAATTTTAAGATTAGTTTAGCAAGTTGTTCTTGTATGAAATAAAAACTACCGTGCGAGCAAAAATTATTTGCATCAAAGAGGGCCTTGCATCTAAGGACGTAATGCCTAGCCGTAGAGCTTAATACCTGTTGGGTGTCAGTAACTACCTGAATTAACAATCAATCAGTTATTCCGTCATCTTTGACAGTCGTTACAAGTAATTTGATTCATCGCTAATTTTTCCAATTTCTTGAAAAATTCACACAATGGGCTTTACGGAACAGCACAAAACATTCATGGTTGAAGCGTATTTTCGAAACGGGGCTAGAGTAAATCCGGGTTTATGCATGGACGATTTTCACGAACATTTTCCTAACGTTGCTTTTCTTGCTGGGGATTTTTATCATTGGCTGAAAAGAACCGTGGCTGTGTTTAGGGAAACAGGTTCTATACAACACAAAAAAGGAGCAGGAAGACCATCTGTATGAACAGAAGAACTTGTTGGAAACGTTCGTGAAATAATGCAAAATACGCCAACAAATTGTGTAAGACGCCTGTCCCAAGAAGTGAGAAGATCTTATGGATCATGCAGGACTATTTTTAAGAAGCAGCTAAATTTATTTCCTTATAAAGTGCAAGTATTCCAAGAAATGCAAGCCGCAGATTTTAAAAGACGCAGGAATAACTCTCAATGGTTTACCCAAAATTTATTGGAAAGAAATGATTTATTAGACCTGATAGCCTGGTTTTACCTCTCCGGTTATGTGAATTCTTAGAATACACGCATGTGGAGTAGTGAAAATCCCCATTTTTTTATAGAGTCCACATTGTACTCTCAAAAAATTGGTGTCTGGTTAGCTGTTTCCCGAAGAACAATTGTTGGTCCTATTTTTTTCCATGACACAGTTACAGCACAGCGGTATAGAGACAATATTTTGGATCCATTTGTGGAGCAATTACTTGACGACGAACTACGTTTTGGATATTTTCAACAGGACGTTGCAACCGCCGAAACTAATAACTACTTACGCAATTTTTTCGACGACAGATTGATCAGTTTTCGATCAGACATTAAATTCCCACCTAGATCACCTTGTTTAACGATTATGGATTACTTCGTTTTTCCTCATTTAAAGAACACTATTTTTAAAACACCAGTTGCAAATTTAGAACAATTACAAGAAAGGATTATCCAAGAATGTAACATTTCTCCAGAGATGCTGGTCAAAACACTTTCAAAAATATGAAGAGACGTGTGAATTTATGCTTGGAGCATGGCGGTGGCCAATTTCAGCAATTTATGTAATTATTTTTCCTTTTCTTTCTGTATGTATATTCTTACTTTGTTAATTTTGCAAGCAAGAAAAATAAATTTGGCAAATTTTAACCTAGATTTGGTTAGATATATCGTTCCCATATCATTGTGATCTTAACCAAGCCACACGTTTTTTAATCCAAGCCCTCTTTGATGCAAATAATTTTTGCTCGCACCGTACAAGAAAAAAAAATTCAAATAAATAAAGTCAGTTTAAATTTGAAAAAGAAAATAAATGCAGAAGGTCCAAATTATTAATGTCCTGCTAAAACCCAAATAACTATACTTGACTACCACGACAACAATAATTGTTTCAATAATGGTATCCTTAGAAGTTATTTTACAGCCAAAAATTTTAACAAGAACCTATTAATAGTTTGGCCCTTAGTAATTTTTAATAATATTTATTTACTCTTTTACTAATTACTACACCACTGAATGAGCAAATAATACAGATTATAACCTTACCTGTGAAATTATAATTCCGTATTTTTCACAAATCTGACACTAACGTAACATTTTGTTAAGTACTTATAACAATAAAATGAAAAATCGTTCACAATACTCAAACAAAATACAAAATACGTACAAATAAGAGTATTCCGACGACTAACAACGACATCGCAAAAACAAATACTACAACTACTCACAGGAAAAAAAAAACGGGTTTGTGCTATTACTACAGCTGTTTTTGTTGCCACGTATGTGTATGTGTATGGCTTGAAAAAGGAAAGCGAGGTTGCCGCTATGATTCTAGATTTTATCACCATGGAACTAGAATAAGTAGATACAAATACCTGAAATACGTAATATTTATTTTATTTAAAGCAACAAAACAAAAACTCGTTCTACCTGTAGTCAAGGACGCCCATAGAGCGTTTTTCAGGGGGGGGGGGGCAAAAACTTAAACAATATTTTTTATCTACTAACTAACCACTGTACTATTCAATATTTATACTGAATTATGAAATAAAATAGTAATGTGGGCGCCTAGGGGGGGGGGGGGGGCAAGTGCCCGTTTTGCCCCCCCCCAATGGACGCCCATGCCTGTAGTATCTTATTAACTTTTATACTTGTAAAAGGTGTATTTTTTATTAATATAAATAAATATAAACAATGTAGTATATTCTATGAGAAGTCAGTCTATGATCTAAACATATTATTTATTTTTTCCTACCCACATAAAATGCCGGTAGAACGTCACTGCCCGAAAAAAAATGAATGAATAGTATTTTTTTTTTAAACCGACCAGAAAATATACACTTTCTGGACAATTTTTCGTCCAAAAAATAAAGTTTTGTCGATCAAGACCGGAAAATTGACGTTAGAGATCGAAATAGTAATTTACGCAAGACCGGAAAGTAGTGTTTTTCAGGTCGAGACAAGCATTGGCTTGAAGAGACCTGGAAAACACTAATTTTCGGTTGCGTGACGTACAATATTTTTTTTAAGACCGACACTTCGATAAACTTACATTAAATTATTTTATAATATTTTTAAATGCGTCGTATGACTTCTCGTAACGGGCTTCTCCCAAAATTTCTTCTAAAATCTCATTTTCCGTGTCGGATAATTCAAAATCTGAATTCATATTGTTAAATTTGCGCACTCGCGAAACAAGTTTGACATAAACAACAAATCAAAAATCAACGAACTGTCACTCGACAATACATCGAAATGTTGTTGTCATAGTAACGAAATTAAGGTAGCTTGTATTATCAAAGAGCGATTGGAAAAACAGAAAACAGGGACCGGAAAAATCTTTTTTTAAAACCGACCAGAAAATATACACTTTCTGGACAATTTTTCGTCTAGAAAATAACCTTTTTCCGATCGCAAGACCGGAAAAGTGACGTTAGAGACAGAAAAAGATTTTTCCGGTCCCTGTTTTTTGTTTTTACAATCGCTCTTTGATAATACAAGCTACCTTGATTTCGTTACTATGACAACAACATTTCGATGTATTGTCGAGTGACAGTTCGTTGATTTTTAATTTGTTGTTTATGTCAAACTTGTTTCGCGAGTTCGCAAATTTAACAATATGAATTCATATTTTGAATTATCCGACACGGAAAATGAGATTTCAGAAGAAATTTTGGAAGCAGCAAGGAAAGCGACTTACGATATATTGCCAGTAAAATCAAAAGCTCGTTACGAGAAGTTATACGACGCATTTAAAAATAATATAAAATGATTTAATGTAAGAAAGTATATCGAAGTGTCGGTCTTAAAAAAAATATTGTACGTCACGCAACCGAAAATTAGTGTTGTGCAGGTCTCTTCAAGCTTCCAAATGCTTGTCTCGACCTGAAAAACACTACTTTCCGGTCTTGTCACGTAAATTACTATTTCACAAGCTCATGTTTTAAAAATGATATATTTACCATAAATATACTTACCTATATTAAAATTTAAATAATTATTAATGTATTTGTCTGGAATTTTTTTTTTATATGAAACTTTTTAAATATACATATAATAGAATAAATAATTTATTATACTTATATTAATATTTAAAATAAATATATTTTTATACTAGTACTTTTTATAATCTGGAATTCTTGCAACACATAAAAAGTTAAAATGAGTTATTTTTTATTTAAAATTAAAACCGGAGAACCTCATCATCTTTTACCTTTATTATTATTATTATAGTCCTAGTTGGGGACGAATAATTTTAAAAAATCCTTCCCAAAGACCCGACATTCTCATGTATTATTAACAAACCCACAGAAGTTCCTTGAAATGAATTTTCATTTTCACTGTGACCCGTTTTCCAACAATGCAGCCGTAAAATAGAACAGCGGAATCGCACTGGAGAAAATTATTTTCTTTCTAGGACTTGCTTTGACGTTATTGAATTGTTGGAGAAAATTATTTTCCAGTTGGATAAGAGGTCGTCGAAAAGCTCTTTGTAGGAATTGTTGTCGAGTGGTAGAACAAATTGGTTCGGTCTACTTATGGGTATAGTGTGTGGGTTCTTGACATAAATAAGTTCTGTATGGACAGAAAACATCTTTGGATTAGAGTTATTTATGGCAAACTAAAAATATTAAGACAACTCGCAAAATGGTGGCTAAGTAATATACAGGGTTAGTTGAAATAATCGGAACGGCTGATTTTCTTCAAAACCACCAAGGCTAAATCAATGAATTTTGGTACAGGTGGCTGACTTAAAAAATTGAATTAAAAATTGACAATTGCGACGTTGCCAGATTTTTAGTTTTTTTTTTGTAACTCAAGGAATATTTTTTTTCAAATGTAACACTACTCTTTTTTTTAATTGAATTCGATTCCTCCCATCAACATTACCTTTTCCTGATAGTATCAAATTTTTATCTTAAAACGTTCTATGGGAAAAAAGTTAATTAGTTACAACTCTAACTCTAAAAAAATCTATTCCATTTAAAAACGTTTCAAATAATGTGAAAAGGAAGGTTGGTGGACATAATGTACCTACTAGTATCGATAACGATAATAACAACTTACAAACAACTACAAACAATAACAAAGCTAGTAAAAATTACTTTCATATTATAGGTTTAATAATCAAATTAATGTAGTAGTACATTAATTTGATTGTTTCAAACCTATTCATGAATTTTTCTTCACTCAAAATTGTATTATGTACTAACTTTTGACCTATATACTTACTTGAATTAAGAAGTTAGTTCATATTTGTATTTAAACTCACTAAATAGTAAGTTGTAATAATTACTATTACTCATTAACTACTCAATAATAAACATTTGTCGGAACAATTACAAATATTTTTAATAAATCTCGTGTGCCACGTGTGTGTTAACGCAAAATCAAAAGGCCTTATTTTCTTTGCAAAATATCAAGAGTGCCATGGCTCCAGATTTGTTTGACAGAATTTAAATTTTTACTAGCTATGTTATTGTTAGTAGTCGTTTGTTAGGCGGGTGACACACTGGAGAAATAAGTTTAATGAAACTTGTGGCTGAAGCAAGTTACGTCAAACTTTTGTCAATGCACAATTGAGAAACTTGCTTCCTCAGACCAAGCACTATGGTCTGAGCTTGCTTCTATAACAGTATTCTTTTACATGTTCTCGAATGAAGACGTCATTTTGTTGTGGTGGGTAAACCTCCGAAAGAAGTTATAAGCGAACAGAAAAATACGATTTTGGGTACATCCTGCTAACATCCTCAACAACCTTAAATATAATGCTAGTGTTGTTGGTAAAGAACTCTGGCAACATCCTGATCAGTTTAAGGTGTCAGTGTGTGTGTCACCCGCCTAAGTTGTTATTATCGTTATCGATACTATTAGGTACATTATGTCTACCAACCTTCCTTTTCACATTTGAAACGTTTTTAAATGAAAATAGATTGGATTTTTTTAGAGTTGGAGTTGTAACTAATTAACTTTTTTTCCCATAGAACTATTTGAGATAAAAATTTGATACTATCAGGAAATGGAAATGTTGATGGGAGGAATCGAATTCAATAAAAAAAGAGTAGTGTTACATTTGGAAAAAAAAAAACATTTCTTGAGTTACAGAAAAAACTAAAAATCTGGCAACGTCGCAATTGTCAATTCAATTTTCAATTCAATTTTTTAAGTTATCTACCTGTACCAAAATTTATTGATTTAGCCTTGGTACTTTTGAAGAAAATTAGCCGTTCCGATTATTTCAACTAACCCTGTATATTTTTTAAGGGTATTCTCACTCTTATAAATAATTATAAATCTGGAGGATTTTTTATGACTGAATTTGTTATCCGATGTTTGTTTGGAGGTGGTAGACAATGAAGTATATCGTCAAATAAATAATACAACGTTTCGTTTTTACGTTTTCGCCAGTGCTGTTCCATGTCCAAAACCTTGGCTTCTGACTACTGTATTATACTTAAACGTTGTGAAGGATATTAATTTTTTTCTTGGTTGTGCCTGGCAAGTTCATACACAAACGTGTATTTTTCTTTATTTTCCAATTAACAAAAAGTCTCCGTCTCGTATGTCGCATCCAGTCACATCACACAACCTAATTGCGCACATCCATCATGAACACAGACTGGGGAAAACAGGAAAAGTTCCCCGTGTTTTGCAATGAATTAATTTTTCCAGACTGATCGGTAGGGGGGAAATTGATGCAATTTCCACATGGAAAACGTAGTGGAAACCCCAACCGAGCGGTGGCATTGATCGACCGCTGGTTCTTCCGGTTTACTTTTAGACAAATTTTCCAATTTACGTTATCTACCTGAGGATATGTCTGATGGAAAATTTAACAGGAAATGGCATTTAAAGAAAAAATCGTAACTACATTTGAAATAAGCAGTATTTTACCTTAGTGTGAAAAATGTCTGGAATATTCAAATAAGTATTTCAAAAACTACTGAATATTCTTCGTGAAATTGGAACATCCAGGCGTAAGAAAAAATATATAGCACATATTTGACCTGTGATGCTTTTCGGGTTTGATACGGATCTTCGTCGTGTACAGGGTGTCCCAAATTCGAGCCTCATCATGGGGATATCGGAAACTATAAGAGCTACAGCATCGGTTAAATTGTGGCAAAGTTGCGCAATTTCGTACTGAGCAATATCGCAAAAAAATATCTGAGTTATCTTTTTTAGTTTTTGAAATTTTTGCAAAAAACTAAAATTTTGAGTTTTTGTTTTTTTAAATTGTTCGACTTATTTTATCCGCTACAGAAAAACAAGCACAACATTGTTAAGGCAACTTTTTACGCTACATATTGTTACGTTTTTAGAATTTCGTTACAACGTTTCGTTTTTGTGGAACTATTAACAACTTTAATTTTTTAAATACGGACCTGCATTTTTTATTTTATTTTTTGATAGCCCTTTTAGCCCTGAATTCAACCATGTACCACACTTAATTATATTTAGACGTTTTGATGTCATTATTACATCTTCAGGAATGTGATCATTATTTTTAAATACGGCCCTGGTGTATATTTGACTCTTGGTTTATTAAAACCACCATACTGGGCTAAATTAGTATCAAGCGTAGCAAAATAACTATAATGAGGCTGCAAGCGTTCAGGATAGTCCTGAAATAACGGTCACAAGAAAGTTTGTGAATTCCTATTGGAAGAATAATAAACTCGTAACATGTCGCGCTTTTCTAAAGCAGAAAACATAATTTTGCTGAAATATTCAGTATAAATGGTGACTGCAGTTGTCAAGATAATTAAGGTGGAAGTATCAACATGCTTGCCAACCTATTTCGCGTTTATTTATTTAATTTTTCTAGCTTTTACACAAAATTTAAATAAAATCATTATCGTCTTCATATTTTATAGGTAATAATTGACATATTAAATAAATATCAAGGAATTTCATTAAATATTTTAGGAGAATTTTATAGCGAAAAATGTCCGGTAAGATTTTTTTAACCATTATTATTTTTTTAGCAATGAAATAAATTGATATTTTTGTAATATGTCAGCTATTACCTAAATATTGTACCGACGATATTGATTTTATTTAAATGTTGGTTAATCAAATAATAAACTAAAAAAAGCAACGTAAAATAGGTTATAGGTTGGCAATAGATGAAATGACGTTGAGAATTCCACCTTAAGCCAAACAATCAAGTAAACGTTCTTGTCATAGCCAACCTTTGTTTTGTTTGGTTTTATTTTTACTTTGTTACAATTTATATAAAAACTTAAATATAGTAAATTATTTGTATAAAATTCCGGATCCATTTACATGTTGTATGTGGTAAAAAGATTAAGTAACTAACACCAGGGCCGTATTTAAAAATAATTATCACATTCCTGAAGATGTAATAATGACATCAAAACGTCTAAATATAATTAAGTGTGGTACATGGTTGAATTCAGGGCTTAATGGGCTATCAAAAAATTTAATAAAAAATGCAGGTCCGTATTTAAAAAATTAAAGTTGATAATAGTTCCATAAAAACGAAACGTTGTAACGAAATTCTAAAAACGTCACAATATGGAGCGTAAAAAGTTGCCTTAACAATGTTGCGCTTGTTTTTCTGTGGCGGATAAAATAAGTCAAGCAGTTCAAAAAAACAAAAACTCCAAATTTTAGTTTTTTGCAAAAATTTCAAAAACTAAAAAAGATAGCTCAGATATTTTTTTGCGATATTGCTCAGTATGAAATTGCGCAACTTTGCCACAATTTAACCGATGCTGTATCTCTTATAGTTTCCGAGATCCCCATGATGAGGCTCGAATATGGGACACCCTGTACATGTAAAGTGTACACTTAAATTTAGGACCTCTTATATATCTTATCAATGCAACAATAATTGTCAACGTCAACAACGTGTTTTCTGAATTAATGACTTTAAAATTAAAGATTGGCAAATATGACAACGGCCGCCATTACATTCCTATGCGATAAATAGGTACTATACACAACGATAATATAATTATTAATGACCGATTATTCTACTTCAACACTTCCTGCGGCTATTTCTCAGCACGCGTTCATAAAATAAAAGTAAATATACGAAATTCAAAGGACCAGACAAATGTTAACAATATATCCCATACGAACTTGACACTTCAAGTAAGTCACGAATTCAATTTAGAGGAAATGGGAAATATGGCCTTACGAATGTTCCATTGGAGAAACAGCTTTTCTGCGGGTAAAAGTCAATAAACAATAAAGATTTGGAATTTAAAGCCGGGAATTTACTTGACATACGCCCTTATAAACAGATTCCATTTATTACTTTTCGCGCAGAAAAAGTATTGTACTATATGATTTAGCCAAAATATGCGCAGATATATTATGCCTTGTTTGCCTTTAAAATATGCAGTTATTTGCATTTTTTTTTACCAAATAGGCATACGGGTATGAAATAATTCTTAATTTATTATAGTAAAATGAGGTAAAGAAACACATTGGGTTCTAAAAAATATGTTTATGTTTGAAAAAATGCAAACAAAATAAGTAAACACTTTTTTAACCTAAAATTGTATAACATACATTTATTACTAAATATTTTTGAAAATTTTCAACTAAAAAGGATTTTCTTCTATTAGTAAAAATATGTGTATACAAAGAGAAGCTTCTTTCAACAAGGCCAAGATACAGTTTAAATAAATACATCATATTGATCTGGGTAAGTACTTGCGTTTTAACCAAAAATTAACTCATAAACAACACTAAAATCATTTGATTACTTTACTATACAAAATTATGGCAAGTAGCAGATTTAACAGAGTAGAAAATTTTAACCGCAAAACTAAAAAGAGTCTCAAAATACATCAAGTTTAATCTGTGTTAGTTTCGTGCGGAAGTGCATGGTAAAACCGTTGAAATTTTGGCTATCGTATAACAGGCGTAATACCGGAACATAAAGACACTAAATCTTCAAATGTTTTGGCACTTCGTCGGTTGGTGAGAAATTTTTTATCAATATTGACACAATATATCAGTTATACCTTTGTGGCAAAAATACAATAAATACAGTTACGTTATTTCGTTAGAAGAAGGATGCATATGAGGGAATATTTTTGACGACGTATCTCACTTTTCCTATTTTTGTCACTTTACGTCGTTACGTGGGATAGGGGACGATATGAAATGTCTATGACCACTTACTTGTAAAATGAAAATCCTGACACTTAACCAGTTACTTTACAGTCCTGGTAATATTGTTTCGTTAGGTATAATGTTCATAAAACATGTGAACATTTTAATTTAATTACTATTTTCACAATAACCTAACTTTTTTTATAATTCTTATGTCAAAAATGTTAATTCATTTTCTTATTTCCACTTGCTACCGCTAGGAGGCAGACGTTGCCACTTATTGCTATACCAGTGGTGGAATATTCCGAATAATATGTACCTATATGGTTCTGGCGGTAAAGATAAATCATTAAGTAATTTGCTGCCAGCCCAAAGCCTTCCTTAAAATAGTATATTAACGTACACGTTTTATAAAACATCATTTTATAGCACGCGTGTGAAAAGTGCTTAAAACTGCTTTATATAACACGTACGTTATATTATTTTTTCTAATTTGTAGTTTTTTCAATAAAAAATACATATTTAAAAAGAAAATAAATCCTTTAAATTTTGTAAATTTTTATGTCTAAATTGTATGTTGGTAACACTATTTTTTTGTCATAGTCTATGGACAACAAAAATTATTTTGCGAACTGTCATTTTTTGATTTTTTTATTTTCACCACGAGATTCTAAAGTTATTTTAGCGATATGAGATTTGAAATTTGACGGAATACGTTGTGTGATCCTTGTACATTCGGTACATATACAGAGCGTTCGGAAATTCGGGCGATTTTGCTACTTTTTTTCGAATTTCAAAAGACGTGATTTTACGTCACGGCATTGCAATTTAGTATAGGGAAGATGGAAAATTCAAATAAAGTTAAAGTTAAAATCGACATTGGAAGGTTAGTAGATGGAAATTTGGATTTGGCAAAAAATGATAGCTTGAAGCATCTACAAAAGATTGATTTATAGATTTATACAACCAACATACATGACTGTTTTCCACACAGAATGAAAAAGTAGGTTATCGAGCTATTTTTCCTCTGCGAAAAATGGGTTTTCTCGTAAATCACAAAGGCCGCGCTAGTCACTGAAATAAAACATTTTATCTACAACCATTTAATAATAGGTGCATAATACTTCTGATAATAAGAGCATTATGATATCCATAATACAAGTGTAATTATCATAAAACAACAAGTGTAATTATTATATTTCCCATATGAACTCAACTTTTTTTCTAATAATAGGAACATTATGCTATCCATAATACAATAAGTGTAATTATCATAACACAACAAGTGTAATTATTATATTTCCCATATGAACTCAACTCTTTTTCAGGCACTGTATAAATGGATGGTTTTAGATAAAGTATAGTATTTGACTTGCGTCTAATGAACCATAATACACTCGGATGATTTACAACACTCGCCTTTGGCTCGTGCCGTAAACTTCATCCTCGTTTTATTATGGCCTACATTATACGCTCGTTAAATAATATACTATATAATACTATATAAATGTTAACAACATCAAATAAAGAAAAAACGCGTATCGAAATAGCTTCATTACGATACGCAAATGCGTATCGTAATAGATTTGTTATGATACAAAATTAAAAAAACGGTATTATGCGTCGCCATAGCACTGGTATATTTCCAATAGTTACAAATTAAGTCAATTTAAGCTTAAATAAAACTTAAAAGGAGTGAGTTTTAGGATTCTTCGGCAATAGCGTCTTAAATTAGTAAATATTGGTGTATATTTTCAAGTGGTCTCATCCAGGAACCTGAAAGGCCTTAGCAATTGACGTCTCGTCGGCTTGTTGTGATAAAGATAATGATCTGAGATATCTTTGTCTGTCGTTGTTGGTAGTATCGTTACCGCGATCGCTTTAATTTACGTAGTGTTGCCGCGAGACGAGATAAAATGGGTCTCTCGTCTCGTCGAGAGAGGGCGAGACGAGACGAGAGACGACCTTCTCTCATCTTGTCTCGCTTCTCTCGTGATTTAAACCTAATATAGTAAAAACCAAGCAAAATTTAACGCTTTTAGGTAAGGTTCTATCATATTTGACATAAATTATGTGCAATATATGTCAAATATGACAGAACCTAACCTAAATGTGTTAAAACTTTGCTTGGTATTTACTACAGGGTGTCCCATTAGTGCGACAAAGGTCAATATCTCCTGTACCACTGATAGCGGAAAACTTTTGACGAAGCTTATTAAGGGTTAAGAGGTGCCTCTTATAAAATTATTTTTGTCTATACAAGGTGCTTCACAACACCAGCACGGTAAGAAATTTCCATTTCCAAGATATTGACTTTTAAACAATGTAATTTTTGAGTTTCGACAGATCTAACAGTACGTCTTAGAGCAAAACGGCTCACATGTCCCTATCTTCCATTTTTATTATCTTCCCAAAAAAATCACCTTCCGGTTAAACCGGAAGAACTATATATCCTGCTTTCGAGTTACATCCGATTGAGCCGGAAGTTTGATTGATTTGGGAAGATAGTGAAAATGGAAGATATAGAAATAGGCGCCGCGCGTTTGCTCTAAGATGTACTGTTAGAAAGTTATAGGCTGTCGAAACTTAAAAATATAATTTTTCAAAAGTCAATATCTTAGAAACTATTAACTATAGACCAATAATGCATTTAATAAAAGAAATTATAAATTTATCTAGAATCAGCAAATTTAAAAAATATTTTTTTTGGGACAACCTCTCTATTATGAGATCTTCTTAAATTCCTCTTATCAAAAATATATAATGCCCATATTTGGACCGACGGTTTTCGAGTTATTTGACTGCAAAAAATTTTATCCAGCGATAAAACGTCATAATAATATGTTATTCTGAATGGCCAGGCACGGCTAACTAGATGAAACTATTTGCAGTTAAATAACTCGAAAACCGCTGGTCCAAATATAGACATTATGTATATTTTTGAAAAGAGGAATTTAAGAAGATTTAAAAAAGCTCAAAAAAGTAACGTTTTTTGCTCGAGAGAGATCGAGAGAGACGAGAATTTCTCGACGAGAGAGGGTACTTCTCTCGTCTCGTCTCGGAGCATTATTCGAGAGAAAATATCTCTCTCGTCTCGTCGAGAGAGCGCCAGACGAGACGAGAGACGAGAATCTCTCGTCTCGGCGGCAACACTAAATTTACGTAATCCCTAAAAATCCTATTTTTAAACAATTATGTCGCTGCCGGGTAAGTAGAACAGCGAAATCTCCACGGGAAAAATATTTCGCTTTCGTCCTGTCACGTAATTGAAAATTTCTAAGACCCTTATTTTCCAGTCAGATAAAGGGACCGTGGAAAATTCTTTAGTGAAATTTAATTACTAAAGGACTGCTGAAAATTACAATTACTGGCTTTGAAGGACGGTATATTATGTAGGTGTAATTTAAATTTAATAATGTAATCATAATAATAATTCTCCAGGATCAACTAAGTTTTTATGGAAAAGAAAAGCGACTATGTGATGAAGTGGAAAATTTCAATTTTTCAGCTATCTAGAAATGTTACCAATATTTAGGAAAAATCTATAATTTAGTTCATAGCATCTCTGGGTCCCTTGCCATTTCACCATCACCATCTCACATAATGCCGTAATTAAAAAAAAGGCGCTTTTAGTTTCTTTGTTTGATTTTATCCCAGGGCTGCAAATTTTTTTTTGTTTTTTTTTATTACTCCTAAACTAATAAAGCAAATTCAAAAAAGTTATAAACAATTAATACAAACCTAAAAATACAAAAATTACAGAGTGTTCTAAAAAAATGTATTTATTTATTTATTTAATATCCCAACCAACTTTACAAAAGTTTATTACAGGGAAATTTCTAAAAAAATCATCCGCGCCCTGCTCAGTCGAAAGAGTGAAGTTTCGCCATTGTTGTGTCCTGTTAGCATACCGGTAAGTGTTTGTTATAATATTTTTGTAAATATTCTATAATAATACTGCAAATTAGCGTTAAATTGACACTGTCTAAAATTATAAGTTATTTCATCAGTTTTTAGCAATTTTATTTAAAAATCGGTTATTTACGATGAGGTGGTTTCTACTTTCTACGAACAAACCCAATTTCATGTAAAATTCGGCGCCAAATATGCTTGGTTGAAAACTATTAGTTGATATATTATGCGGTGTCACTTTGATAACACTTTCGGGGTGAGATTGATAGCAATTTATATATGAATCTGTTGATGTTTTTGAACGTTAAATTTGTGTTAAAATGTGTTAATTTAAGTTCTGTAATTTATATATGAAATAAAGTTTTCTTTTGACATCATAACTAAAGTCTAATTTTCACTTTTGCGAGGATAGTTTATTAAAATTTAATTCTTATGCTGAGTGATAAGGGGTGAATTTGATAATCTCTGTAAACTTATGGATTTTCAAAGTCACCCCAAGCGCACATAAAATTGATAAAAAAAATATATTAAGAGTGACGGAAAAAGTGTTACATTGATAACTCTTGGATCCAAAGCATTCGTTGTAATGCAAAAAAAAGAGTGCCTATCAAAGTCACCCCAATTTGAGCGTAACTTTGATAATGAGGTTATTATTTATTTTCTAGCAAAAAAAACAATTTTTGAAGTTTGTTTTAAGCCTGGAGGTCTTCATTCGGCATAGTGCAAATACATTAAATTTTTTTTGGCGCAAAACTAGGTGTACTTTTCTTGTAATTTACATATTAATCAAAAAAGCTAACAATTTCAGCCCATTTGACGGTAATAATATGTTATAATTTTAATAAATGTTTTTTAAATAAATATTTTTATTATTGATTGTATTTTTAATTTTTTTTGGAATATTATTATAAATTTTTATACCATCATGAAGAATTGATTTTTTTCCAAAATTAGTTTTTATTTTTACAGTTTTTAAATTTAAATTTTTTGACTTAAAATACAACTTTATGTTATCGCACATTTTTAAGCCAACCTGTATATGAGAAAATATTTCTCTAAAATACCCCCCCTACCTAACAGATACCTAAGTCAGCATAAAAATAAAATTCCTAACTTAATTCGGACAGGGGTTAAGAGCCTGACGTACTATTTTAGTACCCTGTATACGGTACTGGCAAACCTGAAGTTACGGCGGCTTTTAATATAAAGAAATGAATACAAAATTAACTTAGCGCGAGTTAAAAAGAGATCGATCAAAACTCGACGTTGCAAAGTTCTGTTCGAGCGCGATTTACATTTCCATTCCACTCTCGCTGTATCCCCCCCCCCCCCCTCCATAGCAGCAAATATGTTCCGATAGCGAAGCACCCACCGCGATGTTTAATGTTTTCGTTTCCTGTCTTGGCAGAATTTTTCAGGTAAGTGTAGGTACGGTGAAATTCTGCTGATATTTTGAAATGGTTTTTTCGAGAGAACAAAAACGTAATAGTATATTAAAGTACACGTTTTATGAAGCATCATTTTGTAGCACGCGTCCATGATAAAAAATGAGCCGCTTGCGGCGAGTTTTATAACGGGACAAGTGCTTAAAACTGCTTTATATAACACGTACTTTATACTATTTTTCCAGTTTGTAGTTTTTCAATAAAAAATACATATTTAAAAATAAAATAAACCCTTCACATTTTGCAAATTTGTATCTCTAAATTTTACGTTGGTAACACTATAAATTTACTATCATAGTAGCCTTGACAATAAATTAATATTTTCGTTGTGACCGCCATATGTCAGTATTGTCATGACATTTGTGTTTTAATATATTAATATTATAATATATTATGATTAATTTAGTAGCTTATAACTGGTATTTATAAAATTTTATAGTTCTGTGTGAATAGAGTTATTATTATGTGTATTAAAGTACACGTTTTATGAAGCATCATTTTGTAGCACGCGTCCATGATAAAAAATGAGCCGCTTGCGGCAAGTTTTATAACGGGACAAGTGCTTAAAACTGCTTTATATAACACGTACTTTATACTATTTTTCCAGTTTGTAGTTTTTCAATAAAAAATACATATTTAAAAATAAAATAAACCCTTCACATTTTGCAAATTTGTATCTCTAAATTTTACGTTGGTAACACTATAAATTTACTAAAACATAGTAGCCTTGACAATAAATTAATATTTTCGTTGTGACCGCCATATGTCAGTATTGTCATGACATTTGTGTTTTAATATATTAATATTATAATATATTATGATTAATTTAGTAGCTTATAACTGGTATTTATAAAATTTTATAGTTCTGTGTGAATAGAGTTATTATTATGTGTTTTTTATAACTAAATTAATGTATTAAAGTAATAAATATAATATATAGATTTCCGCAACCAAACATACATGCTAGGCCACGCCCCATGCCAGCAAGGCATCTTTTACTGCGTATCCATGTATTCAAAAGGCCTTACTTTTTAACATATTTGTTTTGACAAAAATAATATAATAGCAGTGGCGGATCCAAAAATTAATCCTAGGGTGGGTCAAACAGCGCCGAAGGCGCAAAAATAGCGCCGCGGGCGAAAATTTTTAGAGGCCACGCCAAAATTTCGGTTATGCCCACTATTCTAATACTATCCTTGGGAGATCCAGACTCGATGACCCCCCCCCCCCCCCCCCCGTGGATCCGCCACTGTATATTTTTTTAACAATTTTTTAGAGATAATCCTAAACTATAATCTTGTTAATAAAGTTCCTTTTACAATGAAAATGAGTACGTAATGAGTTCCATTTCCTTTTAATTTGTGGTATTTTTTATTTTTATGTACTGTATTACCTTTATTTTAAAATACCTTAATACCAAAAAGTGTTCTATTTAGTTAGATTTCCAGTATTAATCGTAGTATGTTATGTTTTTTTATTAGACTAAAAAGATTTTATTTTTGATTTTGTTTTACGTTTCTAAAAAATTAAACATTATTTTTCTCGGTAGGTAGTTGATTTTTTTTGTATAAGTCATGAGGCCCCAAATTTCTGTATCCATTTCATGTTTACTGGGTATCCAAATGAAAGGCCCGCGTAGCCAAATGGATACACAAGAGTACGTTAAAAGATGCCTTGCATGCCAGACGTCAACAGAATAAAACATTTGAATATTACCTCGAATATTACTACTTATACAAACCTTTAAAAAATAAAAAAACGGTATCGTAATAGACTTGTTTCGATACTGAAAACGGTATCGTAATAGATTTCTTATGAAACAAAATTAGCAAAAATTATTTTATGTGTAACGCGAATGCTGAGAGGGCAGATGAAGTTGGGGTGTTTTGCATTTTTGTAGCCCGACCAAACTGTCCCAACACCCAAAACTATCTTAAATATTTTTGATAGATTTTACAAGTCCGGGTACATACCAGCATTTTATTTTTCACCATAACCTAATAAAAACGAATCATTTAAAATAATTTTGTCATTTTAAATTTATTAGTTAACTTAATAATTCTAAAATGCGCGGTACAACGTACAGCCCAAACGAAATTCCAAGGAGGTTCTCCCTCAACTTCGCCTTTTGTAACTTATGTTTACAATAAAGTATTTTCTTATTAACATTATTATTATTATATTGCTGAATTACTGAAGTAAATACCTCCTGATTCTATACTAACATAGCTAGTAAAAATTACTTACATATGTAGTACACTATATTCATTTGACTATGAAACCGATAATATGTAAGTAATTTTTACTAGCTATGTTATTGTTAGTAGTTGTTTGTTGTTATTATCGTTATTGATACTATTAGGTACATTATGTCATACGATAAACTAACAAAATCGAAAGCTTGAAATAATCGCGGAAACAAGAAACGCAACATTATTGGACATAATATCTTTTAACAATAGAGCACAAATAACAGCAAAGGTTTGAAATTAAAAAAAAAACTAACATTTCAGAAAAAAAAATGCCTAACGTCTATTGATACAGAACAATCACGCGAATGAATAATTGTATCAATTAAATAAATACAACAATAAACAATGAAAATCCTAATAATTAATTGTTATGTTTATAAATAGCCCATAATGTGTGTCATATTAACGTTTTCTTGATCCGCCACCCCAAATAAAAAAAATATTACTGGCGCCTACAGCATTAAAACGCCGACCACAATACATAAAATCAGTGGCGTAGATGAGAAAATTAATGATATTAATATAAAATATAAAAAACTTAGAAATAAATGTAAATCAGTTTTAAGAAGAGAAAAGACTTTATATTATGATAAACAAATAGATAATAACAAAGGAGATGGTAAAAAAATGTGGAGAACCTTAAAAAAATTAGTTAAACCTACAGTTAGAAATAACATTAAAGAAATATTTTTTGAAGATAAAAAAGAAACGGAACCATTTATTATTGCTGAAAAACTAAATTCTTATTATATTCATAGCATTGAAGAAATTGAGAATTCAATGAAATATCATTAAATAAATTAAAACTAGTAATTTCAAAATTAAATTCAAATAACAATTATGGAGAAATATTGAATAAAAAGGTGTTAAAAGAAACATTTTGCAGCATTGGTTACCCATTATTAAACTTAATAAATTCTTGTTTAACATATGGAAATATGCCAGATGAATTAAAATGTTCTTACATTAGGTACACCAGTGCCAAAAGTAAAAAACACTAAAAGATGGGATGAGATGAGGCCAGTAAATGTTTTACGGGATATTGAGAAATTATTGGAAGAAGTCGTATATAAACAGTTATTAGAATTCATTGATGCCAACAAAATTTTAGTTTCCGTTCAAGCTGGTTTTCGAAAAGGGTACTCGACAGAGACAGCCACTCAATGTGTGATTGAGACGTGGAAGAGAACCATTGATCAAGGGGAAAATGTTATAGCAGTATTTTAGGATTTTAAGCGGGCATTCGAAACAGTCGACAGGGCTAGATTATTGAGTAAATTGTATCAGTATGGTATTCGCGGAAACGTTTATAAATGGTTTAAAAATTATTTAAGTAACAGATCACAAAAAACAAAAAGATCAAAAACATATTCAAATAAAAAAATAAATAATATAGGAGTTCCTCAAGGAAGTATACTAGGTCCAATATTATTTATTTTATACATCAACGATATGCCTTTAGTTTTAAAAATGTGTAAGTTACTAATGTTTGCTAATGACACCTTAATTAAAATAAATTAAAATTAGCGATGAATCAAATTACTTGTAACGACTGTCAAAGATGACGGAATAACTGATTGATTGTTAATTCGGGTAGTTACTGACACCCAACAGGTATTAAGCTCTACGGCTAAGCATTACGTCCTTACATGCAAGGCCCTCTTTGATGCAAATAATTTTTGCCCGCACGGTATATGGGGAAAAGTGGACCAAATGAATAAAAATTTATCTTTTTATCGGTAAATATGATTACCTATGTTTTAATATTTGTCAGCGAGTTCAAGCGTTGAACAATGTTGCAATTAACTGATCGGATTTTCAGGCGTTTTATAAATGAAACATTGGTTCCAGAGTTTCTTAGTTCTTTATAGGAGTTATTAATGAAAAATATAGTGTTGCGGTTTTTATTTTAGTGTCCCTGTTTACAACGTTTCGAGAAAACGAGCAATTCCGACGTCAAATTTGACATGGCTCCCTTAGTTTTTAATTTACCGGGTGATTTTGAAAATCGCCGCCCTCGTATTTCTTCTATGTCTTAACTTATCAAAAAGGTTTAGTGTAGTAGCCAGTTTTTTTTTCTAAAAAGTGTAGTTTTTAAAAAACTTCGTTTGCTTTTATTCATTCCCCAATTCAGTTTTTTAGGTAAGGTAATAAGTAATTAGGCCTTAACCGGTATTTGGCCGCTCAAAATAGAACGTAAATAAAGGAAAATATTTTATTTATACATTAAATATAATAATATATTATATTTATAGTTGGTGGCGCTAATGATATCCTTGCTGGATAAAAATCATGTCCGTCAATAAATGTCCCATTACAGTTTATATTGCGATATAGAATATAAGAAATATGGATGGAATTATATAAATTGTAACTTTTTGCTATATTCGACAATAATAATGTTCCTAGTTACTGACTGTTGGTGGTTACATTTATGAGAAATTTAAAATTTGTTGATTTAAAAATATAAACCGATAATCTTTAAATACAATATTATTTTTTTAAAACCGACCAAAAAATTTACACTTTCTGGACAATTTTTCGTCTAGAAAATAACGTTTCCGATCGCAAGACCGGAAAAGTGACATTAGAGACCGGAAAAATCTTTTCCGGACTCTAATGTAACTTTTCCGGTCTCTAATGTCACTGTCACCCTGTTTTTTGTTTTTCCAATCGCTCTTTGATAATACAAGATACCTTGTTTTCGTTATTATGACAACAACATTTCGATATATTGTCGAGTGACAGTTCGTTGATTTTTAATTTTGTTCTTTATGTCAAAATTGTTTCGCGTAGATTATAAAATATATCGAAGTGTCGGTCTTAAAAAAAATATTGTACGTCACGCAACCGAAAATTAGTGTTTTCCAGGTCTCTCCAAGCTTCCAGGACTCGCCTATGGCTCGAACTGGAAATGCTTGCCTCGACCTGAAAAACACTACTTTCCGGTCTTGTAACGTAAATTACTATTTTATAAAACCGACCAGAAAATATACACTTTCTGGACAATTTTTCGTCTAGAAAGGAACCTTTTTCCGATCGCAAGACCGGAAAAGTGACGTAAGAGATCGGAAAAGATTTTTCCGGTCCCTGTTTTTTGTTTTTCCAATCGCTCTTTGATAATACAAGCTACCTTGATTTCGTTACTATGATAACAACATTTCGATGTATTGTCGAGTGACAGTTCGTTGATTTTTAATTTGTTGTTTATGTCAAACTTGTTTCGCGAGTTCGCAAATTTAACAATATGAATTCAGATTTTGAATTCTCCGACACGGAAAATGAGATTTCAGAAGAAATTTTGGAAGCAGCAAGGAAAGCGACTTACGATATATTGCCAGTAAAATCAAAAGCCCGTTACGAGAAGTCATACGACGCATTTAAAAATAATATAAAATAATTTAATGTAATTATATCGAAGTGTCGGTCTTAAAAAAAATATTGTACGTCATGCACGCAACCGAAAATTAGTGTTTTCCAGGTCTCTCCAAGCTTCCAGGACTCGCCTACGGTCGCCCTGGAAATGCTTGTCTCGACCTGAAAAACACTACTTTCCGGTTTTGTAACGTAAATTACTATTTCCTAGGACCACCTATGAAAATGAGAAATAAAGCACGCCTAACTTGGCTAGAAAGTCCTTTATATCACACGCGTGTTGAAATATTTTCTTTCAATACGTGTGTTGAAATATAAAACAGCTGATGGCCGACGAATTTGACAGCTAAACTATTTAAAAAAATAACAAACTTACGGCATCGGTGGAGCGAATTGGCGTGCTGGGTATGGTAAAGTACACTAGGGCATTACTGCAAATAAAAAAACTCTTTTTTTTGTGCTGGTTTGGTTACTTTTGTTTTGTTGTAATGATTTGAGCATGCTATAGTTTTGAATATTAATTGTCTTTATTTCAATTTAATCACAATAAAATATTAACCTATTTCCGCCTAATAATGTAGTATTCCTTTAAATAAACAATATGTTTCGTCCAACTATGAATCTATTAAAAGTAAATATTAACATATTCGAACCAGAAACATAATTGTTTAAAATAAATTATTTGGGTATCGCATTAAATAACCACTGGTTTTATTTAAATAATGGATTTATTTCAGCCAAATAAGGAGGTTTAAATAATTTACCAGAAATAAACAAATGTTTGGGCCAAACAAACAATTTAAAAACAAGTAATTATTTATTTTATATAAAAAAGTTATTGTTTAGACTAAATAAGTTCTTTGGGAACCTAAAAAGTAAAAATAATAATATATTATTATCAAAAAGGGAAAATATGTCAGGCAACCCACCAAACATGTCAACTGAGTTGAACCATAGAAAAAAAGGGGCGGCTATAGAGCAGAAATAGAATACCTTAGAAAATACCGATTTATAATTTTACAATTATCTCGGATAAAAATATCCACACAATGTTTACGGATATGGGACAGGTGAATCTGCTTTATGTAAGTTAATTTATTTTAGCTATATTCAAAACAAATTGAATAATAATATTGTTATTTTCTGATGCAATTTCTATTAGCCTCTGAAAATTTTCTTTTAGACTTTCTACTACAGAAGTGTGTTTTCAGTCAACGTCTGATTCCTTCTCTGTTTCCAAAATAGAATCAACCTCGGTAGCCTGATGTTGAATATTTCCTTGTGGACTTTTATTAATAGGTGTGTTGTCGAAATGGGCTTCCAGAATCGTCTAAGTCCATATTTTCAAAAAAATCTTCTGAGGCGTCATCACCGAGAGCTAACCTTCCGATCAGGTGTTTTCAACAAGTGTGAGGTCTGAATCGCAATATAAATTGGCCGAGACACGCGCCTTTATTTAGAGCCATTAATATACTGCGTTCCAGCACGTTAAAACAAACATATACTCTGAATCACGATACACATTGTCAATTCAAATTACGCGTAACGTAAAACCATAGTACTATACTGCGATCGAGAGTGGAACTGCTCTGGGCATTCACACAATAAAGGCTGAATAATTTCCTCCTCTTCTTCATCTCTGCAACTTCTGCAGAAATCGTTTGCATGTTCGGCGTGTCTACCGAAAAGGTAATGTCCGGTGACCACTGCAGTGATATTTCTTAGGTCTTTCCGAATGTGGTGTAATAACGCTGCGGTTTTCCTGCTATCAAGCAGGGGCCACAATAATTGCTTGGAGATGCTAAAAGTTGTTAGTTCTGTCCATCAGTCCATCTGCTTTGCGCAAGTCGTTTAGCTATCCGATCTATTTCCTCTTTGACTGATCCCAGTGGTCTAGCCACAGTATTATCTGCTATATCTGCTCCTCGCATATCGTAGCTAAGATTTGGATATAGGGTTGAAAGCCCCCTAGTATTATTAAATTGTCCAACAAATTTCAGGGTCTTAATATTTCTGAGTTAAAAAATTTCAACATTATTATCGTTTTCCGTCAATAAAATTTGAATTAAATTATTATTTGAGAAGCGGTTAGAGATAGGTATAGGATAATATTAAAGAAAGTTGTTAGAAAATTAATAGGGAGTCTGTATCGTGAAAAATATTTTAGGTTTATGTTTAACGTACGGTATAAAGCTGAATATAACAAAAACTGTGTTTGTCCGAAAAAGACTTCTCTCTATACCCTCTCTACCAATAGATGAATTTTCGTTTTAGAACAAACATATCGTCAAAAACTCAATTTTTATGCCCCAGGAGCAACGTTTTTATGTCCTCAAGCAATGTCGATCCTATAAACATAACAACCCCTTGTTCAGCGTAGTAAATCAATCAAGAAGTAGTTTCTTTGGCAAATTTACCCCGCATACTTTTAACCAACTTTTGGCCTAAGCAAACTTGCCTATGGAAATACTTATTTAATAGAGTGTTTTCGGTAGTTGAGGAAACAGCGAAGGGTAGTATATTATTAGCAAAATGGAATTTAGGTTTTTCTGTAGGGCACACTGAGTCCTGTTTTTTTAATTGACTGAGTACCGAGTGGTTGGTAATGTACCGGGTGTTTCACCTAAGGAGGTAATCGGCTATATCTCAGTAATAACACTAGGACTTTGGGAAAAATATATATCCATAAAAGCGGTCAAGAGAAATTGCTGGAAATTATTTTCAAGTTCGAAAAATGACCGCGAGAGAACTTTCAAAATAGAAATGCCGATTTTCTCTTGATTTTTCTTAATAAAAATATGTTAAAAATATGAGCATTGTATTCTTCATAAAATTATGCAACTTTATGTTGGGAATCGTTTTTTTCTATTTTCAATAATAAAGTGGTGGGAGAAGGTCAAACCTTTTTTTCTTTCAAACGCTAATATCTCTGCTTTGGATAAACCAATTTTATTTAACTTGGTCTTGAAAAAAAGCCCTTCTTTTTCTATACACGTAGATCTATTAACTATACCATATTGATTCTGATGGTGGTCACTAGATGGCGTTTTCCGTAATTCCTCAATGAATAAGGATTTTCTCAAAAAAATCAAATGTTATGATATGACGTTTTCATCATATTTTATTTTAGGCTTATAAAGGCTATTAAATAGTGGAATAAAAAATCCAGGTCCGTATTTAAAATAAAAAAGTTGATGATGGTCGCTCGAATCCAAAACGTCGGATTAAAAAACTAACCCCATCAGCTTGTAGAGGAGGAAAAGTTACTATAAGGAACTGAAAACCGCAACGTGATATCTTTTGTTAAACTAGAGAAAAAACCAGTGATTTAATTGCTTAATGAATGTTTTAAAAATGGCCTATTTTTCCATATTAATTATTATTATCCCTAATTTCTTTAGTTTAACAAAAGATATCACGTTGCGGTTTTCAGTTCCTTATAGTAACCTTTCCTCCTCTGATGGGGTTAGTTTTTTAATCCGACGTTTCGGATTCCATCATCAACTTTTTTATTTTAAATACGGACCTGGATTTTTTATTCCACTATTTAATAGCCTTTATAAGCCTAAAATAAAATATGATGAAAAAGTCATATCATAACATTTGATTTTTTTGAGAAAATCCTTATTCATTGAGGAATTACGGAAAAACGCCATCTAGTGACCACCATCAGAATCAATATGGTATAGTTAATAAATCTACGTGTAGAGGAAAAGAAGGGCTTTTTTTCAAGACCAAGTTAAATAAAATCGGTTTATCCAAAGCAGAGATATGAGCGTTTGAAAGAAAAAAGGTTTGACCTTCTCCCACCACTTTATTATTGAAAATAGAAAAAAACGATTCCTAACATAAAGTTGCATAATTTTAGGAAGAATACAATGCTTATATTTTTGTAAAGAAGGGATGAGAATTAAAATGAATAACACCGTTTTAATATGTTTAATAAAAATGTAAACCGTACAAGTACAGGGCCGATTCAATACTAACTGTTCTCTCTCGGCCATATCTTAATATCCAAATATAATAATAATAATAATAAATGTCTAAACCCAAAAACAAACAATATTCACACTATAAGCAGATGATGTCATCCATCCTGTGCTGCTTGGATGTTTATACTTCAGCCATAGGTATTGATAACAACATTGGCGATTATGCATAGACGTAACAGTCGGCCATCCTGCAAGAATTCGCGTCCTCGTGAATCAGCTCGGCGCTGTACGGTGGTTAACTTAGTAACTTAACTCTGAAACAATGTAAATGCACCTTACAGTATCAATATCTTAATTTTATGACATAAACCAGGGCACTCGCAACTTCTGAATTGTCATAAAACGTGCTATGTATTAGGTTCGATGTAATTTCAATATCAACCCATCATTTAACATATCCGATACCAGTGACGTAGAATAGACATAAGTACAGGTTCACAGTGTTTGGCCAGAACACCAAAATCTGCACCCATGCACATTCCGACACTACTTTTATCAACCATGTATATTGTATAAGCTTAATAACTCATGCAACCAGCAGACATCTGCCCTATTTTCATCGTAATCAGCAGCACTCTGCCTTAATAACTAACAATGCAATCTCTATACACAGCAGTAATCTGCCCATGATTTAGTATTTACAGACGACAGCATCCTGTCCACTCCCTTTTTTTTTTTTTTCTTCAGAAATAGCGATTTCCTTGGACAGCTAGGAATACAACAATAATGAAAAAACAAAAACAACAATTCAGTTACTCAATATCAGATTCTGAATCACATTCGGAATCACTACTAGAATCACCTGGAGTACTGTAGTATCGCCTCAAACTATCGGCGGCTACTATCGTTTTAAAATTTTTATACCCCCTAAGCCCTTTTATGCTTCAAATCTCATCTGTCATGACCCAATAATTGCGTAATAACATAAGGTCCAGAATATCTTGGATCAAGTTTTCTATTTATCCCTGTCTGATTACACGACACTCCTCTCCGTAGCACTAGTTCACCCTTTTTATACTTTTTAGGCGGCTTATGTTTCTTATCATATCGTTCTTTCATTTGGGCAGCAATTTTTTTCATAGCTTTACCTCTTTTCTCTTTTATTTTATTTGTATCGTGCGGTGCGCTTTCTATTTCTATATCGTCCAACAACCGCCCCTTGTAACCAAACATAAGCTCAAACGCAGTATTTTTTGTACTCGCATTGACCGTATTGTTTATTCCCCAGACTACATCTACAACTTTTTCGTCCCAGTATTTCTCATTATCAATTGAGGGTTTAAGAGAATTCAGAAATGTTCTATGAAACCTTTCCACTTGACCATTCGCCCTTGGAGTACTTACGGCATTAAAAATGTGTTTAATTTGTTTATGATCTATAAATGCAGAAACCACCACTTTCAAACGTCGCTCCCCTATCGGTAATCATTCTTTGGGGATATCCAAGAAAAACCCCAAACACATTATGCAAGTGCCTAACTGTTTCCCTAGCACCCAACGTTTTGCATGGTATAACAACAAAGTATTTTGAAAATGCATCGATTATTGTTAAAATATACATATTACCAACAGAGCTTTTAGGAAAAGGGCCCACATGGTCAACGTGAACAGTTTCCATAGGCGTAGTAGATTTTTTTATTGGATGTAATTCTCCCTCAGTTTTCCCATAATTTCCCTTTTTATAAGCACAGTCAATGCAGGCGGAAACATATTTCTTTATGAATCTAGTCATTCCCGCAAACCAGTAATCTTTTTTTATCAACGCTTCACATTTCTTAATTCCAGGGTGTCCAATTTGATCATGATATTTCGACATTATTTGCCATCTGGCTGATTTAGGAACAACTAGCTTTTCCCCAATAAGAGTTTTTCTATATAAACGGTAATTTTTCATAATATATTCCTTCTCTACACCTGTTTTGTCATTACTATTCAACTGATCAATAATAATTCTTAATTTATCATTTTGTAATTGTACAGTTAAAAACCAATCTTCTAAACTAGTAAGCTGAGAAACATTAGTTTGCGGCGCATTTCGACTTAATGCATCTACATGACTCATTAGTTTTCCCGATTGATGATCTATTTCGAAATCAAACTCCTGAATTAACAACCACCAACGAGCAATTCGAGGTTAAAGATCCCGTTTATTAAAAGTATAGCGGACCGCACTGCAGTCAGTAACAATTTTAAAATGTAAGCCTATTAAATACACACGAAAACGTTTCAAAGATTCGATCACAGCCAAGGTCTCAAGTTCGTAGCTATGATATACCTTTTCCGCGGCGCTTGTTACCCTGCTAAAATAAGCTACAGGTTTCTTATCTCCGTTCTTTTGTTTTTGTATTAAAATTCCACCCAATCCCTTACTACTCGCGTCAGTGTGTACTTCGGTTTCCAAATTTACATCAAATGAGGCTAATACCGGCTTGTTCATAAGTTTTGTTTTTAAAATATGAAATGCGTTTTGCTGAGTTTCGCCCCAGTCCCATTTTATATTTTTTTTTGTTAAATTTGTTAGCGGACTAGCAATAATTGCGAAATTCTCAATAAATTTTCTGAAATATCCGCATAAGCCTATGAATTGGCGAATTTCATGAACGTTACCCGGCACTGGAAAATTCTCTACAGCCGATATTTTGCGACTTCCCGGAGAGATACCGGCAGCACTTACAGTATGACCCAAATAGTCGACTTCCGAATTTAAAAACGAACATTTCTGTAAATTAAGTTTAAGATTATACTTATCAATGGCTGAGAATAATTTATCTAGTAACTGTAAACATTCCTCGATAGTAGCTGATGGAAATAAAATATTGTCCATATAAGCAAAAATATTTTCATAACGTAAATTACCGATAACTTTTGTTTATTAATTTTAAGAAAAACCAAATGGACATCTGATATTTGAAGCGACCTTCAGTCGTAATAAAGAATAAAGGCGGTTTTGTTTATTGAATCAGCGGCGACCGGAATTTGATGAAATCCCTGACTGCAATCTAAAGTCGAAAAAAATGCTTTGTTGGCTAAACTATTTAATTGCTCTTCTATATTAGGCATTGGAAATACATTTTTAACAGTTTGTTTATTAATCGCACGATAATCAACACATAGGCGTACGTCACCATTTTTCTTTTTTACTAAAATTACTGGACTTGCAAAATCTGACTGCGATTCTCGAACTATTCCCGCATCAAGCAACTCTTTTACCTTACTCTGCACAATTTCTCTTTCTTTAAATGATAATCTATAAGGTCTAAAACACACGGGCTTAGGGTCTTTTAGCATTATATTCATTTCAACATCTTTTACAATTCCTAACTCTTTTGTGGTATTGGCAAAACAATGTTTCCACTTTCTCAACAATTTCCTCAACTTTTCTTTTATTTCAAAATCTAGTGACTCATTCAGATCTACACTACTCAAATCAAAATTTTTATCACCTGCAAGGTTACATTTACTCACCGCTAAACTTAATTTTTCCACATCCTCAGTGACCATTTCTAAGCATTCCTCACCACGGGCTAACAGCTGTCCCCTTGGAAAAGTAACTTCACTTCTTCCAATGTTTGTAATCATCATTTGATATTCTGTCCCTTGCTGAACGCTGGCTGGCATGCATACAGTGGACTGACCAATTGGAAAACATTTTGCTGTATTGTAAACACGGGTTCCTTTTGATACGCCACTGATTAACACAGAAACTAATTTGGTTTCGCCCGACGGAATTGTCACGGCAATCGTAATCTTCGTTTTCGGCAATCGTAATACTTTTCAAAAAAATGACACATACCCTCTACAGTGCTTGCGACACTATCATTAATCAGCACCGACACACCGACCGAATTTAGTATGGGTTGTCCTATAATATTAATTTTGGTTTCGTTCACAACTGTTTTTACATTTTTCACATTTTCTCGTTTTTCGTCTTTGCGGAAGTAACATTCAGCGCTCAGATGCCCTCTTCTATTACACGTAAAACACCTTGCACTACGCCGCTGGCAATCTCGGGAAATGTGCCCACTTTTTCCACAAGTGTAGCATCGCACAATATTAAAACTATTAAAATTACTTCGACTTTTCTGCACGGGTAATTCAATTCTTGGTCTTTTTGCGGAACTGGATGAACTAGGCGACTGATAATTGTCCATCGGTGCTATAAACCCAGCGTACAACTCATCAGGTGTGGCACACTTAAATGCCCGAGCATTTGCTTGTAACTCTAAGGGCAACCCCTTGATAACGCAAGATATGATAGCGTTATTATCAAGTCGGCACTGCTGAGCCAAGGCAATTTTGGAATGATAATAATGTGTCATAGTTTCTTCCGGACGTTTAAACCTTGCAACCAGTTCTTCTAACAATGTAGCGTAATCAGTATGACGTGGAAAAGCTTGCGTCAGGGCAGTTTTCCATTGTACCCAGTTCTTATCATAATCATCCAACCGATTATACCAATCACGGGCTGATCCTTTCAGTTTATTTTGCATATAGCACGATTTTTCATAATCAGTCCATTTGTGGAGCTGGCCAAGCTGTTCTATTTTTTGCAACCAGGATGTCACCGTCATTGTTTTTTGATCGGGGTCGAATTGAGGTAAAATGTCTCCTTTGATGATATTGGACCCCGATGGTCCGCTTTCTCCATCACTCCCACGATCCGTTGAACCAGCAGTACCAATGCTTTGTGGATGGCCGCATTGATTTTTCTTTCAATTTCATCTCTTAATAATCGTTGATACAAACGATCCGGACTTGGACTTCTGGATCGCTCCATTTCTTTTTCCGGGTCCGACATCTTATCAGTATGGCACTTTTGCACCAATTGGTTACACACTATGCGGTCGCACCACCCTATTACACACTGTCCGGTAGGCACAGGTACACTATCCCACTTCGGATTGTAAAGAAGGGATGAGAATTAAAATGAATAACACCGTTTTAATATGTTTAATAAAAATGTAAACCGTACAAGTACAGGGCCGATTCAATACTAACTGTTCTCTCTCGGCCATATCTTAATATCCAAATATAATAATAATAATAATAAATGTCTAAACCCAAAAACAAACAATATTCACACTATAAGCAGATGATGTCATCCATCCTGTGCTGCTTGGATGTTTATACTTCAGCCATAGGTATTGATAACAACATTGGCGATTATGCATAGACGTAACATTTTTAACATATTTTTATTAAGAAAAATCAAGAGAAAATCGGCATTTCTATTTTGAAAGTTCTCTTACGCCCCCTAGTGGTCATTTTTAGAACTTGAAAATAATTTCCAGCAATTTCTCTTGGCCGCTTTTATGGATATATATTTTTTCCCAAAGTTCTAGTGTTATTACTTTCTGAGATATAGCCGATTACCTCCTTAGGTGGAACACCCGGTACATTGACCGAGTACCGTACAATCAGAAGTTCGGCAACCGAATATATTCGGCTGTGTTACTAGCAAATACCTTTTATAGATTAAGCCAAATCATTCTGTCATAAATAACCTTTTTGTTTGCTTCAAACATTATAACGTGTGAAACAATGACAGAAGAGAGCGAGTCAAAATTCCGATTCCGCGCGGCATTGCAATAGCTCAAGGTTTCCGAGCGATCAGACATCACCAATAGCGTAGGTAGTGGAAAGGACTTTTAATACAATAAATAAATAAATAAAAATTTTATTGAAAAACGTTTTTATAAAAAAATAAACTAGAGCGAAGACTAAAAGAAGCCTTCAAAAAAAGCATAATATGCTGTAAAAATATAAAGTGTTATTATTAATAAACGAAATTTGTTTTAAGCGAGGGACAATAAGAACTATATATTTTTTTAAATATTTAGTCAACCTGTATAACCACATAAAGAAAATATTTGTACTCTGGTATAAAGTTGCAGTGCTGTAATAGTTATATATGTCGTAGGCTGATAGTGAAATCCGTCATTTCATGAAACGCCTAGTCATATCATGAAGCGTGGCTAAAAGGTATATTGCAACTGGTTTGTTCGTTGTTCCCCAGAGCATTTTTTTTCAATTTTTTCAACTAATATTATTTTATAAAAATAAAATTTAAATTAAATTTTAAAAAAATTGAGAAAAATGCTCTGGGGAACAACGAACAAACCAGTTGCAAATATACCTTTTAGCGTGCAGCATGATATGACTAGGCTTTTCATGAAATGACGGATTTCACTATCAGCCTACGACATATATATAATACTATACTACTTTAATTGTTGAAAGGGAAATATTTTCGGTTGACATACCAGAAGGGAAAATGTTTTATAAATAGAGGAATCAGTTTTTTGCTTCCTGCCTTTATGAGGTTATGAAGTTCTTTATGTTATTTTAAACTTGAATAATATCTTAAATTCCAAAGAAAATTAGTAAATTATATCTACTAGCTTGCATAATTTTTGTAGGTAACTTTTAAGAAAATAGGTTTTTTTTTTCGGTGTGAAAATATTTACCTCTTGCATTGGGTGGTAAAAAAGTTTGACCACAAACTGTTCTGCTTTGCTGGCCAAATTTTATTGTATTGCATTGTATTAGAAGATAAACTAATTCCAACATTGCAAGTTTTTCTTATTAGCACATTCAAGGAACGTAAAAACTATTCGACTATTTAGAAAAAATATTTTTATCTACAACCATTTAATAATAGGTGCATAATACTTCTGATAATAAGAGCATTATGCTATCCATAATACAAGGGTAATTATCATAAAACAACAAGTGTAATTATTATATTTCCCATATGAACTCAACCTTTTTTCTGATAATAAAAGCATTACCTATGCTATCCATAATACAACAAGTGTAATTATCATAAAACAACAAGTGTAATTATTATATTTCCCATATGAACTCAACTTTTTTCAGGCACTGTATAAATGGATGGTTTTAGATAAAGTATAGTATTTGACTCGCGTCTAATGAACCATAATACACTCGGATGATTTACAACACTCGCCTTTGGCTCGTGCCGTAAACTTCATCCTCGTTTTATTATGGCCTACATTATACGCTCGTTAAATAATATACTATTATCTACGACTATTTAATAATAGAAGCACAACCGTGGATTATGAGATTTCATAATCCACGGTCCCAACAAAACATAGTTACCGGAATTACGGTAAAAACACATAAGATCTAGTTTAAGCAGGCGTGTATGTTATTAATACAATAGCGACCGAAGCGATTGACAAGTAAACCTACCACTGTAAATAATGTTAGCTCCGAAACTTTTTCCATTACTAATAAAAACGATATGAATATAAGTAATATTCTTGCTCCCATTCATTTTCATAATAGCTTTAATGTTACAATCAATTTCATGAAAAATTAGAAATAAGTAATTGTATTTTGTTTAATTATATTGTTAACATTGTTGAATTGTATTTTTTAGTTAAGAAATAGGTGGTACCATTAATAATATTACCTTGTTATGTAAAAATATCCTATTGTAATAAAATTGGGTGCTCTGAATGCATTTTCTAATTTTTTGAATAGTGAATAGTCGTAGATAAAGTATAGTATTTGACTCGCGTATAATTATACACTCGGATTCTTAAAACACGAGCCTTTGGCTCGTGTTTTAAAATCTCGTGTAATATAGCCTACATTATACGCTCGTTAAATAATATACTATTACCACCGAGCAGTTCCTCAGGTAAGGTTTAGTAAACCATTGGATGATTAAATAAATCATCACTTTGGGAACAAATGAATTGAAATGGACCTATGGTCCAAATCAGTTAGCACGTAGAAGTCCCGATCTTACAATTATCGACTTTCATATGGGGATATCTCAAGCCACATGTATATGTCGTAGGCTGATAGTGAAATCCGTCGTATCATGAAAAGCCTAGTCATATCATGAAGCGTGGCTAAAAGGTATATTGCAACTGGTTTGTTCGTTGTTCCCCAGAGCATTTTTTTCAATTTTTTCAACTAATATTATTTTATAAAAATAAAATTTAAATTAAATTTTAAAAAAATGCTATGGGAAACAACGAACAAACCAGTTGCCAATATACCTTTTAGCGTGCAGCATGATATGACTAGGCGTTTCATGAAATGACGGATTTCACTATCAGCCTACGACATAATATATAAAACCAATTTCAATAATAACTTAGATCTCTTTAAAGAAAAAATAAGAGTAGTTATTGCAAATATCCCAATACAGCATGTTAGGAACTGTTATCGAGAATTCAGATGTCGAGTTGAACTATGCGCTATCTCGGTGGTACCACGTTTGAATAAAAGTTTTATAATTTATGATTAAATGAATTAAAGAAATATGACATGTCATCATAAAAATGCTTCAAAAGTAGGCAAATAAAAAATGGTTTTCTTACAACAAAATCATTACTCGGCCAGATATAAAATCATATTCGAAGTAAGAAGGCAACAAGAGTTGTTTGTTTTTACGTAAATTTATTTTAAACAAAATCCAAAAATCTAAAAAAGCAAATCGCAAATGTGATATTTAAAAGTATAGTTTCAGCACAAGCAAAATTAATTTAATAAATCAAGGAATTGAAAATTAGAATTGAAAAAAAAAATTATAAAAAGTAAAAATGTTGTTTTTGACGAACCCTGTATAGTAATCGCAAATCTGATATTCGAAATTGTAGTTTCAGCACAAGCAGATGTTTTTATAAACAATGACTTTTTCTTCTATACCTACAAAAAAAAAAGTTTTTCCTCTTCCAAATTCTATCCGTGGACACACTGTATAAATGGATGGTTTTAGATAAAGCATGGTAATGAACCATAATATACTCTGCTGATTATGGCATACATTATACCCTCGTTAAATAATATACTACTCCTAATAAATTTACCTTTAATTATAGCATTATTGTTTATTTCAAATTAATGAATTGTGTGTCACAAACTCACAGAGTATAATAATTTATTATTGATATTGATTGTGTCATCATCCATTCAGTACATGCAAAATGCACAACAATAAGCAAAAACAGTTGAATGATCGAAAATTGTCACATAATGTCCATACAATCAGCTTCTGCAAATACGAGCGAAACGTGACGTTTATAAATTGGTACTGTAAAATTCAAATAAATGTCTGACAATTTTGATTTAGGGACTGTAAGCAGTGGCGCACCCAAATCCCTCTATGGCGTGCTTGGAAAGTCGCCTAATGATTGGGCAGTTCCTGAGCAACAAAATTGCAAGGAAATTTTTAAGCAATCCGATTGGGTAACTTGGTTGCTTGGTAACAGCCGAGTGAATTGACCTCAAAGCAAGTCACAAAAAATACTAATTGAATTCATATAAAAAAAAGTTATTATTTGAAATTTTGGTTTTTGCCATTGGGTTGGTAAAGTCTGTTCAATGACCGCTGACCGTTACGTCATATTTTCCATATTGGCGGTACGTCGTAAATTAATTCAGTCAGTTTGACTAACCGGTGGTAAAGGTTATGATGTTTCTTAGGCTTAATCTACATAAAGACGGATGCATGTAAATAAATAAAATACAAGCGCGTTTTTTCAAATTTTTAATGATTATTTTTATACTGTTAATGAAGTCAGAAATAAGTAGGTTATTTAGGGTAAAAGGTAGAGGAAGAGACCCAATTTTGAGATAGGCGCCTAATTTGAGATAGCTCCGCATATTAACGTAACTTAATGTAACGGCATCTAACAAAAGTGGCGTAAACTTACTCAAATAAACTAGACTGAAGTGGTAAAGAGTTCGTTGAGCGCGTCAGTTCGTTTATTTCTGGGCAGGTACGTTTTTCTTCCGATTTGAGTCGTAAAGTTTTTTTGATAGTGTCAATAAACCGGCATTTGCACTCAACGTAAGTGGAAATAATAGTATATTAAAGTACACGTTTCATAAGAAGCGGTTTTAGCGCACGCGTCTATTTAAAAATCGAGCCACGAAGTGGCGAGTTTTTTAATTGACACGTGCGCTAAAACGTCTTATGAACAATAATAAACCCTTTAAAAAAATTACAAAATAAACTTATTAAATGTATTTACAAGCTTCCTTTTTTAGAACCAACAATAAATTTATACAAACCACTAGGATATTTAAACTTAGAAAATTTGTATAAATTAAAAATATGTGTAATTATTCATTCAATATCGACTCATCAAAAAAAATCAAAAATCACATTCCAAAAATTAAATACCGTACATAATCATGACACAAGGCAAAATGAAAGTATTTTAGCAGTAAATATTAAAAGCAATATTGGTAAAAGATCATTATTATACAATGGGGTTATAATTTATAATACCCTACCAAATATGTATAAAAATATTAAAAAATTGACACTCTTTAAAAAGAAGACAAAATTGTATTTTAAAAAAAAATAAAAGCACTCTAATTTTATTCGGAAATTAGTTTTAAAATTGATTTAAATTTGACTATTTTATTAATTTTATTTGTATTGTATTCTGTATTGTAATTCTATATTTTTGTAAAAAAATGTTGTTTATATTTGTTTATTTTTAAGTTAGTGTAATATTTTCCCTGTAATGGACTTCTAAAGTTCGTTGGGAATTATTTATTAAATAAAAAAAAAAAGTGCTTTATACTATTTTTTCTATTTGTAGTTTTTTCAATTAACCCATTAAGTACTAGCGTTCCATATAAGGCACGCAAAACAACGCATCATAAAAGGTTTAAAAAAAAATAGTTTAATTTCAAAAACTCTCCTTAGGTCGATGTTTTCAGGTTGTTAAGTATTTCGGTAATGTTTCATATCAGTTTTAACGTCGAGTAAACAAAAAGAGTTCTTTAAAACTATTTGCTCCATTCGGCTGTCTGGTGCATACACGAAAATGTCGCGTCAAGAGGGGTAAGTATAGATTTTGGTGGTTTTACAAATATTTAGACTGGAACTAGTAATGTTTTAGTAAACATTGGTGTACCGAACATTAATTTTTATTGATGGAATAATTTATAATATTTTGGTTTTTCATAGTTTCGCATTTTATTCTGCTGTTCCTTATATGGAACGCTAGTCCTTTAGGGTCCGTAAAACTTCTAATGGAAAAAAAATTAAAAAAGTGATTTAAACATTTATTTAGATGATATAATCAATAAAACAAGTTTTTTTATTTTATTTAGTATGAAAATCAACAACGCAGTCAATACATAGTCCTACGTCACATTTGCGACACTGTGTGCGCACAGAACTACCTTTATGATTTTGTCCGGAGTATCGTCGGCGTTTGTTGTTGGGGATATATTCCACCAAATGATTTTGCTGTTTTTCAACAGTTTCTAGAATCTCTCCAGATATACGGCTTGATGAAAAAATCATTTGGTGGAATATGTCCCCAACAACAAACGCCGACGATGCAATATAATAAAGGTAGTTCTGTGCGCACACAGTGTCGCAAATGTGTCGTAGGACTATGTATTGACTGCTTTGTTGATTTTCATACTAAATGAAATAAAAAAAACTTGTTTTATTGATTATATTATCTAAATAAATGTTTGAATCACTTTTTTAATTTTTTTTATATTAGTAGTTTTACGGACCCTAAAGGACTAGCGTGCCATATAAGGAACGGCCGCCATCTTGAAAATAACGAAATAACATTGAATAATTTGACCTAAAACGTATTTGTATTGCTAATTAAAGTATTAAAATATAATTTGTTTCTTAAAATTTCGAATATGAAAAACTCAGGCCTTAATGGGTTAAAAATACATATTTAAAAAAAAAATCCTTTACATTTTTATGTCTAAATTTTATGTTGGTAATACTATTTTTTATCATAGTAACCTCTGGACAACAAAAATTATTTTGCGAACTGTCATTTTTTGATTTATTGACCCATTGTCACCACGAGATTCTAAAGTTATTTTAGCGATATGAGATTTGAAATTGGACGGAATACGTTGTGTGATCCTTGTACATTCGGTACATATACAGAGCGATCGGAAATTCGGGCGATTTTGCTAATTATTTTTGAATTTCAAAAGACGTTATTTTACGTCAATTTTTCAATTTCAATGTTACCAACATCAAATAAAGAAAAAACGCGTATCGAAATAGCTTCATTATGAACTTCATTTCAAGTTCATAATGAACTTATTATGAACGTCAAATAGAAAAAATATTTTATGTGTCGAAGTAGTTAGTTTAGGTGTTGCCTAACGATGTCTTATTAAAATTTGGCTGTATTCTTTCATAACTAACCTAAAATATTGTTGTCAATTTTTATAACAAGAATTCCTAATTTGAGATACCAAATGGTGCTGTATTTAAGACTACCTCAAATTAGGCACCCAATACAATATTTTAATATTTTATTACAGATGCCTTAAAAACACAAGAAATGGGACTCTCACGCTATGGTGAAAGCTGTGAGTAACAAAGTTTTTGGTGTAGTGTCTCAAATTAGGCAACCTTTTATTTTATGGGAAAATTGACAAAAACAAACTTTAAGTTCAATAGCTTCTCTAGATAGCTATTTTAGTGTAGATTCTTTGTTGCGATGTTTTGTTAATACACCAAGCAAGCGATTTTGTACAATAATAATAAAAATTTGTTCAATGATGAATTTTATTTCGAATTTACAAAAAAGTGTCTCAAATTTGGGTCCCTTCCTCTATCATGGGATGAAACATTTTGTTTTTAAGTATAAAATTTTTAATTAATTTAAATTTCCCGAAAAATAAATAAAACCCATTTATAAAATTTAAAATTAAATCATATCTTTTTTGTCTAGGGCATCAGTCTATAAATTTTGTTTTAAATATTTTCATCTTATTTATAAAATCATAAAGAAGAAAATATAATAAAAAATTACAAAATAATTTTAAGGTTTAGTTGTATTGAGCGAATGGGAACGTGTTCACCTACTCTATAATACATCACATAAATACGCTCCCTTATGGTATGTTCATTAATTTCGTGAAGTTGTCGACCACGGGATGACAAAATAGCTACATTATTGGGCGATTCTTAAAATCTACATCCTTTTCTGTCCCCTTTGCCTTAATTCATTGGATTGTTGAACACGAAACTCTCAAAGCATCAGATTCTCTAAAACAGATAGGTATTTATAAAAACATTGCCATTTTCATGTTTATTATTTATGTTTTCACAATTCCTACTTTATTATATCTACTTACCTCGTAAACTGCGTTAAAGGGTAAACGAGTCCTCACTTTCTCTTTCAAAACAATCAAATACTTTTAAAATTAATGCCTGTTCTTTTTCACAATACCATGACATTTTTGAAATAATGTTGATTAAAAAAGTCGCTGTCAAAAATGACAATAAAACTTTTTTGATTGGTAAAATTATACGACATTCATTATTGACGCAAATTTACTATCTCACCTAGTTCACAAACGTTACATAAGCATTAGTCATGACGTAACGGTCAGCAGTCATTGAACAGAACACAAATAGGATTGGCGCTGATAAAAATTAAAATAATAATTTTAATCTCGCTCTTAATACAGAATTTTTGGGATCCAAGTTTGTAACCATCCATTGCTATTTAAAAAAAACCCTTATTGCAACGGTGGAACCGATTAATTGACAAAAGAAACAATTAAAACGCCGAAACGCCCAAATAACTGCAACATCTTCTACTTCCTGGTTAACTTTTTTCCTTTAAATTGTTCTCCTCGAGTCTTATCTTCCGAAAGAGGCGAAACAATACTATCATTAAGACTTTTAAAATGAGATTTTGGAGATTTAATTTCAAAAGCAGCTTCGTTTAATTTCTCCTTTAATTTCGGCATGTAATCGTTTCGGCCGTTTAATTTGAAAGGGTCCCTAATTGCAAATAAAATGATTTATCGGATCTTAAGAGTTCATCACGCCATATAAAAAATAAATCCATTTTTTGTCCTTCGCTGAAATTTTACGATATTTTGACGATTTACTTCAATTTAAAAATATTAAAGATACATCCTTAAACAGTATGAAAAGAATGGAGCCTTTTTACTAAATTTTGATTTTTATCCATTGTACACTTGTACAGTGTCACCAGTAAAGTCCGCATCATATGGGATTTTTTTTTATTAATAGCTTTATTCGAAATTTGACTTTCGCATCAAGTTGATAGAGATGAAAATTAAGCAAAAAAATAGTAGTCACGTGATTCGCATTATCTGTCAAATTTTAATTATTTTCAAAAAATAATTCAAAAGTGGGGTTATTTCTGAAAATATCAAAAAAAGTTTTTTTAAATGCAGTTTCTAGCCCACATGCAAAATTTGAGCTGCATAGGATAATTTTGATTTTTTATCGATATTTTGTAAATTGCACCACTTTTTCAAAATAAGACTCAACGCAACCTACATAAAACTTCTTAGTTTTGACAATGCTTTATTTCAGATACATTTTCTTTAAAGTGGCGCCATATTAAATGTGTGTTTTTCTACAAAATCAAAATTGGGCTATTAAAATTTGGTCGCATGTGATGCAAAGTTTATTTGTCTTTGACCCTGTATAAGGTACCTTCATAAAAAAAGTATTTTTGAAAACGTAGTTTGTGTCTGAAAGTAATACATCTTAATATTAAGACAAAAAAGAACACAGTGTCTTCAGTAAAGTGTTTTTAAAGTGGAAAATAAATTTTAGTTTAACTTTACGTAAAGTTTATCTATTTTCAACGATTTAATTTAAAACCCCTTTACTTTATTTTTAATTTTTTTACTTTCAGGCACAAACTACGTTTTCAAAAATACTTATTCTATAAAGTTACCTTATACAGGGTCAAAAACAGATAAACTTTGCATCACATGCGACCAAATTTTAATAGCCCAATTTTGATTTTGTAGAAAAACACACATTTAATATATTTATAACTTTAAAGAAAATGTATCTGAAATAAAGTCTTGTCAAAACTGAGAGGTTTTATGTAGGTTGCGTTGAGTCTTATTTTGCAAAAGTGGTGTAATTTACAAAATATAAGTAAAAATCAAAATTATCTTATGCAACTGAAATTTGACATGTGGGCTAGAAACTGCATTTAAAACAAAGTTTTTTTAATAACTTTTTTCGATATTTTCAAAAAAAACCTCACTTTTGAATTATTTTTTGGAAAAAATTAAAATTTGACAGATAATGCGAATCACGTGACTACTATTTTTTTGCTTAATTTTTATCTCGATCGAAGCAGAACTTGATGCCAAAGTCAAATTTTGAATAAAGCTATTAATAAAAAAAATCCCCTATGATGCGGACTTTACTGGTGACACTGTACCTATAATGGAAGAAAAAATAAAATTTTCTACGGTTTTATTTTTTAAAATTTTGAAACAGGTACTAAGAAAATAATTAAATAAAATACGCTCTCTAAGAAACACTTGCAAAACTAGCTATTAACGTCAAATCGCAGGTATTGAAGGTGAGGGTCGACTCTCCGGCATCTACCTGATGTTGTAAAATAGATAACCATATCATATTATGCAATGTTAAACGACAATTATCACACTAGAAGCTATTTATTTAAATTTTTGAGAACTACAGTACTGAGTTTTAATGGTAAGTATATGCTTTATTAACCGCAACAAGCAAATATTATTATGATTAATGTCAAGTTTCATTACAACTGTCAGTCGGAACTAATAGAGTATATGAAACCAGATTATACCTTCAATACAACTTGATAATTACTGTAAGGATTCATAACAATAATGGCTATAAACCATTTTATGGTAGCATTACCTCCTATTTCTTTTTATCTAAATTACCGTGATATTATAACTACACAACGGTTTTGCAATTATTTTCGTTGTAATCGTTGTTCTACAGTAGGAAAGCGCGTTGCTGTCACTTAGTATTGAACATGTGAATTCTTATAGGGAAGAGAAGGTTGTTTTTCTCAGTGTAAAGTTTGAGCTGTTGGTTTTGGACAAGAAAGGTCTTCCAGATATTGGGGATATCTATACTTGGTTTATGGGTATTTTGATTTATGAATTGCTTCTTTGAATTTTCGTTTTCTCCAGTGCTGTTTCTTGTCCAAAACCTTGGCTTCTGACCACTGCATGTTGGTTGGTCCATACATGTTCCGCTATACCTGATCTCAAAGTTTCACCTCTTTACTCTTTAAGTATGTTTCAGATGTTCTTTAACTCGTACGGGAAGAGGTCTTTTTGTTTTTTCAATGTACGATTCGGCACACTCGCAAGGGATCTATAGATGAAATTTTTGGTAGGTATTTTTATTATTGGGGGGGTTTATATTTGTAATAAAGCTTCTAAGCGTATTCCGGAGTTAATGGCTATTTTAATGTTATAGTTTTTGGCTTGATTTTTGATTAACCCTTTAAGATTTTCAGAAATCCCCTTAACTTAAGGTGTAGTAACAAGATCCCTGCTTCTCGCTCGTTTCTATACTAGTTTTGACTTTGCGATTTTTAAGTATTTACATACATACCATTAACAATTCTGTTTTAAATCGTTTTTAATATTTGACACTTTAATATTAAGGTCTTTCGGATTGTTGCAAATAGCTGCTTTTTATTTGCATTCTCGATCAGTTCACTTTTAAGTGAACTGACCTAAAATGATCTGATCCAAAACGCATCAAATAAAACTGGCTTTTATTCTGTTTCGGACTACGTCAGTGTCATTTGTCACGTAAATAGTTGAGGTTATGGTTATTCTCGATTTGATTATATTTTACAAGAAATAAACACTTTGATGTACTTACTATTATAGCTAATTCCTCCTCCGAATCCTCTGATTTTAAATTTTGGATTACGGGCAAATATTTTATATTTTTATCTGTGGTTTGAGGTTAGGCTACGCCAAGTATCTGTCAAAACAACTCCCACCTTTTACTTCTCACCAGTACACTTTAAGTGATCGATATTTGCGGGTGGTGCAGTTAGGGGCAAAGGGGGAGTGACCGGGTCACTTACAAATCAGATCAGTTTGTAAATAAAACATCCTAATTGTAAAATTTTAGTGATCTGGGTCAAACTGACCTGATCCAAGATGCAAATAAAAAGCAGCTAATGTTATATGCTCTGTAAAAAATAGTTTGACATGGCATAATTCATATAGTACAGAAGGCAAAAGCACTTATTGTGAAAATAAAATATGCAAAGATCAGAAGAAAATTTTCAGTTTTTCCCAGACTCCCCCGGGTTGGTGTTATTTTTACGTAATATAGAAGCTCGAATTTAAAGTCAAAGCCAGTGCGATAAGATAAAGGGCTAGATGGCATAGCGCGAACCGTCTTCCGGACTTCACCGAGACATCAGCTCATTTGCATCCGGTTACGTGTTCCACGTACAACATTATTGTTAGGGATGTGTTGAAGAACATACGTTAACGTTAACAAAGTTATAATACATCCTTTCAACCAAGTCAAAGGGGCGTATCTCAAATAATGATCCTAATGAATAAAAATTAAGCAAATACTTGAAGCAATTACTTTTTAGTAAAAGCAATTGCTAGATCTGGATATGAATTTTAAGCGATTGCTGTTTTTCTTACACCTCTGTAGCAAATGCTTATTCAACACAAGTTCAAACGTGGCTTATCCACTTGTTCAGATTATAAATTTCATGTTCAGTTTGGTGCCTAATTTGCAAAAGAGTTGACGTAAATACAACAATGTTGGTCTATTTATTTAGTACAACAGTAATCTGTTACGTTTTTGTCGAAAATAGGAAACTTATATTTGTAATATGGCAGATTTCAGTGAAAATGAGGAAAGTGATAGTAGTGATAAAGAAATTAAAGACAAGCAATTGATATTCGTTCACAAATTGAAGAAACAATAAAAATCTCTCTGACTACAACCGTTTAGCTTCCACAACAGCTTCAGCACTTGTACGAAATTTAATAAAAATATTGGCCTTCTCCAAAACTGCATCCATTACAGAAGTGTATGTCTTACAGACAGTAACTTTGGTGAACACCGAGTTTTTCACCTACAGAATTTTGAAAGCCCGGATCCGACAATAATTTCCGCAGAAATACTTTAATTTTATTTAAAAGCGACAGTGTACCTCCTCGCCTTTTACCAGTATCAAAAAATAATTTACCAACCACTCAACATTTTCGCAGTCAAATCGATATAACTTTCTGAAATCATCTTATCTGCAATTTTTACGTACGCTGTAGATTTTTCTTTTACGGACGTTCATATATTCAGCCATAATTGAAGATACAAATTAAGAGCAACGCACGTGTATGTCGTGGAGAACTAAAGTTGACTGCTACCAAGCAAATGATGCAGGGGTCGACCTGCCTTAAAAAGTTGAAAGCAATTCCTTAATTTATTCATAATATTTTAAGCAAACGATAGCAATTGCTTCTATTTTTCAAGAAAAAGCATTGACTAGAAGCAATTCCTGCACTTTTAAGCAATTGCTGGACGCAAAAGCAATTACTTTAGTTTTTATTCATTGGCTTTCAAGAAGTTACTTCGATTTTATAAGAAAAAGCAATTGCTGCATTTTTATTCATTAGGCTCATTATTCCTTGGTTTATGGCTGCCCGTAGAGTCCTAACAAGGACGAAACGGCTGTCGTAGTCTATCCGCCCCAGGGTATCCATTGGGCTTGTATCCCTGTGTATTCCAATATAAAAAACAGTTACACAGTTATGGCTTTTCTTAAACGGATTGCGCGCATTCTAGGTGGTGCCGCTGCGCGATCTGTTTCTAATCTGCTAAACGGCATAATGTTTCGGTGAAAACGAAAATAGCGTTCCCTATACTGGATGCACTTCGTGGTTTATTTAGTTATCAATCTTTCGATTCCTACCAGTGTGACTGCCTTTTGTATTGGAGTTAATTCCGCTGGGAGGGCGCTACGGTGTATTGATGGCCGCTTTACTGTTGTAAAAGGCTTTTAATACAACTTAATGCTGTTGTCGGGATTGCTTGGGTTATGGCCGTCCGTAGAGTTCTAACAAGGACGAAACGGCCGTCGTGGTCTACCCGCCCCAGGGTATCCATTGTGCTTGGATCCCTGTGTATTTCAATATAAACAACTGCTACATCCGATATGACACAAAATTCGTTTTGAAGTAGGTATAATAATCATAATATAATTGTTACTGCTACTTTAGTTAGTCTGGGAGCAACATATTTTTTTTTTCTTTTTAGCAGCATTTTCGGCGGCAATTGTACATACATAATTGACTATATATTCTTACACTTGTCATTTTAAATCTAGAACCGTCAATTTAGGATGGTGTGGGTGAAAAAGTATTTGCTTTGCGAAAAACAGCCATAACAAACTTTTTTGTTATAGGTACTTGGAGAACGTTTACAGTAAATAAGTTTATAGTTCGATTTCCAACTGGTAAAGAACCGAGGTTTATCAAGCCGTTTATTATCAAATTCCACGTATAAATTATGCAGTTTAAGGTGTTTACTAATTTGGTTATTGTTTCATTGTTTTATCAGATGACGAAATAGCTAGTTATCCTTTTAATACCTTTTCACCGAAACAAATTGATAAAAGTTAAACGTTTATCAGAACAAAAAAAACTCTGTAATTTTGCCTAAACACAACAGTAATATAGTTGAATTCACATAAACTTTTAACGCCGTGACATTTCAGTTCTGTCATACTTGTCAAATACTGCAGCAACTCATAAAATATAAATTTCTAATGGCAAAATTTAATTAGTATAATAATTGTTCTGCACACAAAGTATGTCTATCTTGTATTATTTCGTACGATTAAAAAGAGATAGAAATAAAAAGAGTTGGCCGAACAATTCCAGAAAAGAAAAAACACTGACCAATCTCAGCTGTATAAGAAATTTAGTAAGTTGGTGAAATTTAAAGTAACTATTGTCTAGTTACTAGACAAGTCTTGACATTGGCATTAAAACTTTATGTGAATTTAACTATAGGGTTACCGGATGTAGGTACTCTTTTTAAGAGAATTTATACTCTTTTAAGTCAGCAAATACTAATAAGAGAGATTTGTAATATTTTGCTCAATATACTCTTTTATATGCAAACACATGAATTTTTGCCAATAATAAACTAATAAAAATCGACCGGGACCATCGGTAATAGGTATTTTTCTTGAAACAGAAAAGGATGACCTACATAATGCAAAAATTATATATTAGAAACCTAACCTTTGCAGACAGACATTTTAAGAAGAAAAACTTCAAAAACTAATTTTCCGACAAAAACGGCGTTCAGATGAAATAATGTACCTTATTACTTATCGATGAAATTAACTAACGTGCAAGGCACACAATAGTTTATATGATTCATAATGATTTAACAACTACAAAAAGAATAATAAAATTTTAACATTTTTGGTCAAATGACTAATAATCGTTACTGGCCACAAAAAAGTAAATAAAATTCAATCAAAGTAGAAATAAAAGACACCAAATCCATTACGGTCCACTACTAATCTGGGGATATTATTATGTCCCAATATCAGCTGATCGATGACAAATTCCTGGTGTCATCTGTCGGAAAACGAATTTGTGGCATTTTATATAACTAACCTAAACTCACAAACAGTTAAAACTTTGAAAATAACATAAAAAAACGAGTAAGAGAGCAAGATTTTACAATTATTATTATTAAATTTTCAATAATTTTTCGAAATGCAATTTAATTGAATCCGTAAATAGATTTTATTTGTGCCGCAAGCACTCACAATTAGGGGTGTGCAACAAAATCGATTATTCGATTAGAGATAATTTTTTTATCGAATAATTATTTTTTTTACGATTTTTTAATTAATCGATTATTAAGTAATCGAAAAAAAAACGATTTTTCAATTAATCAAAAATCAAATCAAAATCGAAAAAAAAAATGATTTTTCGATTATTCGATTAACCAAAAAAAAACTATTTTTCGATTAATCGATTAATTAGGTATTCGAAATTATTATTGCTGTAAGTTTCTATATAATTATTAGCAACCCTATTACCCTGAGAATCGGTTTAAAAAATATTATAGCTTATTATTGCAAGAAAATCAACGAAATAATTTGAACAAAGTTTCAATCTGTGCGCCTTTTATAAAATTAATATTCTTAACGATCTAATCTTTGAATCGACTTTTTGATTTATTTTGATTAAATCAATCGATAATTTTTGATTCATCGATTATTCTCGATTATTCAATTATTATCGATTAATCAGAAATAATTTATTATTCTCGATTGATCGATTATTTTCAATTAATCGGTTATTTTTGATTAATCGGAAATAATCGATTATTTTCGATTAATGGATTATTTTTTATTTTTGATTAATCGATTATTTTCGATTAATCGATTAATAGGAAATAATCGATTATAACAACTCTTGTACGAGCAAATAGTTAGTTGAAAAGAGACGACAAGCAGCATGCACGTTTCAGCGTTTATTGGAATGACCTCCACATGAGAGGCGCGTCGTGGCCGACCGGCAGCATTGGCGCGCGAATTATAAAAAAAAGACGTTATTATTTATCCAATCTCAGTTTGAGGACATTCCAATCATTCCATACGGCGGTAAACAGTCTCAAAGAGACCGACCGCACAACCAGGGTTGTCAGATCTTTCTTCTTCAATTCTTTAAGTTTTTTATTAAAGATATTTCATTTATGTCAGTATTCAATTGTTAGTCAGTAACTTTCTTCGAAAGCTAGTTTGCAAATATACTTTAAACCGAGGAATTTTGAGTGTGACAGAAAAAATAACAAGCCATTTATTGTTATAATAATACATTCTTTCGTCCTTAAGAAACAATATAACTGAAATCAAGACAAAAAGTGTTTTCAGGGTTTAAAAACAACTAATTAACAAACCCTTGTTTCTCGTATATAGGTACTTACATTCTGCTTACAAATCCGAAAATTTTGAAGAATTGGCAACAGCATGTAATTTGTTGCGGTTGGAAGCGCCAGGATATAAGCTGAACCGGTACCCTAACGATCGATTCTGCCAGACAGAGATAGGCCAGTGACCGCCGATGGCGTGGAAGAGACGGAGATAAAATATACGTGGTTATGCCTTGATGAACGGGCCGGAGTCTGGTTGACGAGAATGAAGTTCTGGTAAAAAAAATTAAAGCATTTTCTGAGCAGTGTCGTGCCGTGTCAGGTTTATTTTTCTGATTTTAGTTTTGTATATAGAATTTTTGATTTACCTTATATTTATTATTTTAATATAATATTATTATATTATATATACAGTAGGTTTATAAAGTGTAGTATGTACAAACACCTAATGTAAAACAAACTTATAAGTGTGTATACGCATATTAATTATTTGTGTGGAACGCCTATGGTTAGGAAATTCCCACAGTTTAATGTCATTAAATTGACCTAAGACACACTATACCAGGACGCCTTAAAAAAAAAAACCAGGGTGCTTTAAAAAACCTAACGCTTCAGAATTCTATTTGCATCATACTGGGCAATATAAAAGAACCCTTTTTTCGGAATCTACAAAAGTCACGTGGTTCTGTTTAGTAAGGTAAATAAATATTTGAATTAAAATAACTTTATTTACTACATGCCACCGTTCTGGTAGTGGACGCGTAGCTTACAGCGTTGCCATTTTTTAACTTTTCTGAAACTTTGGTAGTATGAATGATTGTAAAAAAATGGGATTTATGATTGGAATGTTTTGTATCTTCTTATATTATACCTATTTCTATGTTCTTAACCATATTTGATGGTTAATATTTTGGTGCAGAACTTTTTCGAAAAAAAATGAATTTATTCAAATTAAAAAATAGCAATTTTTCCTATTTGCTGCACAATTTCTGTACGGTCACTATTTCATTTTACAATTTAACATTATCTATTTACAAAATATTTATTTTCCATACCCATGCAAAATTGATTTGAAAGTTTGATACTAAGTTAGCCTACACGAAAACTAGTTTCCGGTCGATATAAAACCGACGATTGAAAATCTACGGGAAAACCCTCGGAAGTTCCATCTGGAACTTGGCGAAACTCTCATAATTTTGAAATAAAGTTTCAATTTTCGTGACAAGTTCTTATTAAAACCTTCTTTAGTTTATACTTATGTAAAATATACCTTATGAATTTAATGGGAAATTTATAATATGGCAAAATGCGAAGTATTGTGGTTTGAATGCATAAAATTAAAGATCCACTTACTATGTTGCGCAGTACATTATGTTAATAACGGGAATGATTATAAGGAACAAAGTTCGACAAGTTTCAAATTAAGAATTTGAGGAAAAATACTAGAGCTGCACACTGTCTTCCTAATTGAGTGTGTAACTTGGAATAAATTCAGTAAATCCAGTACAGCTTTTTTTGGGAAAATTTATAAAAAAATATTGATATAGTATGTCCCAAGTTAGAAGAAAGAAAATTAGACTAGAAAATATTCTTTTAAATAAAATTTAAATAATGGCAGTTTTTTTAATGTTTTAATATTTTCGGGTAAAATATTATATAATATTAATCCATTATAATATAACAATGACCGTTTTCCAAAGTTACTGTTTATTTTAATAGTTTGTAAAAAATTAGTTTGTCTAGTATCATGTCTATGAATATCATGAACTTTTGTAAACGTTATGTTAGAAATTTTTTGTTTTAAAAGTAAAGAATGAATAAATATGCAAATTTTTAAAGTATATAAATTATTTATATCTAGGTATTTATTCGGTTTATATAAATTTGTTGTTGGTTCTAAGTGCGGAAATCTATGAATACATTTAATAATTTTATTTTGTAATTTCTTTAAAGGTTTTAGTCCTATTGAATTGGCTGAACCGCAAATAGAAATAAGATACTGAATTTTTGAATGTAATACTAATGCATGATAAATATTTTTTAAATAATATAAAGATATACAATGACGAATTTTAAAGAATATCCCAATTAACGGAGAAATGCAAGTTCGAATATCTCCAGCTTAAATTTTGATCAATATATTATCAATAATAATTATATTATTATTATTTTATACAACTTTTTAATACTATATGAGACAGCAACGGCGCTCTCCTACTGTAAGACAAGGAAAATTGGTAGACCATTGTGTGGTGATAATATCACGGTAATTTAGCCAATAGGAAATAGGAGTTTATCCTACCATAGAATGGTTCATAGCCATTATTGCACTGAATACTCACAGTCACTATCAATTTCTATTGGGGGACTAATCTGGTTTTATTTACTGTGACTGGCAGTTGTAATGAAACTTCACATTAATCAAAATAATATTTGCTTGCTACGGTTAATAAAGCATATCATTATACCATTATTACCACTAAAAATCAGTACACTGTAGTTTTCAAAACTTTAAATAGCTTCGTCCCTAGATTATCCTATGTAATCTGTGAAAGCGATAAATAATTATTAATTAGTTAAAAAATGCTATAAACGTGTGTATAAAGGTAGGGTAGGGTAGGTCCGGACATGGGGGCACCTCCGGACGTTTCAAATTTACCGCGAAAAAATTAACAGTTTCGGACTGTCCGAACCTGCCCCACGCAAATTTAATTAATCAGACATAGAAGTGCCAGGCAATTCGACAGGAAAACAACATTTTTTGGGAAATATTTCCTCGGATTTAGAAATGGAGATGAAATAATCGAATGTAACGACTATCTTCTGAAGGGATTCTCAACCACAAAGAGAACACTTTACTATATTGGAGTAGTGGACAAAATATTCGACTATTTGGTCGATTTTTTGAGGAAGTATAAAAGTGGCTTTCATTTTCCAGATGTTAAGGATATTTCATTTATTTTCAGAAAAGACGTGGTAAGCAAATTGCCAAAACCCACAGATTTGCCAGGAACATCCAGAACAGCAGGAATTTTAAAATTTAATGTAAATATGTTTTCATATAATATCCAATAACATATTATAGGTATATGCCGACTTGATTAATAAAATATCATTAAACTTGCAAGGGTCGTCATTCATTCGTCATTTCACCTTAATATAGGTATTTTAATATGTGTCCGGACCTTCCCCATGGTGTGTCCGTAGTAGTGGGCAGAATCGGACAAATTGTATTTTTTTTAAATCGCTATTTGACAAAAAATGCATTTTTGCCAAAAAGGTATAGTCGTTAAATTTATAAAAGATGAATCTGCGGTTTTGCTAATATTTTCGATTTAATTTAAATGTAACTGATTTCAAAATTATGGCCATTTGAAATAAACTGTCCGAACCTACCCCACCCTACCCTACATATTTTCTATTTATGCTTACCTGTTCATTTAAATAAGAATCATTGTTTCCAGCACTAAGAGAAAAAAGTTTTCATTCCATTATAACGATGCTTTGGCAATAATATTTCTGAGTGCATCTGACAATTTCTATGCATTTAGTCTTTATATTCTTTTCTGCATCTGGCATAACGGCATACTGTTTATTTTCTACCGTTTTATTAAATTTGTATTGTGTATTATATAGAAAGAAAATTTAATCATTATCAAGGTAAACTTTGTAAACATAATTTATGTAACAAAGTCTGAAAAATACTGTTTTAGACAAGATTCTAAGGCGCGTTAACAAAAAAAGTTTTGTGACAATAAAACTTTTGACTAGTAAAATTATAGGACATTCATTTTTGACCCAAATTTACTATCTCACCTTGCTTACGAATGTTAGAAAGATAAGCACGAGTCGTGACGTAACGGTCAGCGGTCATTGAACATTTAATTCGGAAGTCAATGGCGCACGTACTAAAAAATGTGGGAGATCAGAGGGTACAGGGGGGCCCATCATATTTTGAATATTTGAAAATTGTTTATATTTTGTTCTTCTCAAAAGATGTAACTCTTTATGCTGCAGCCTGTACCAAATTTGAAATTAATATCTTATTAAATACTCGAATTATTCAAGAAAATCAGTTTTTAATTACAAACTTTAACGCTCTGTATATCGAATATGAGGGTCAAAAAGGAAAAATGGCTTTATAAAAGTCATATTGTTTTTGCTCCATTGCAATATATGGTTGACCTAATTTTTCCAGACACCCTGTATACAGTGTGATCAGTACCTACCTAAAGTCCGCATCATATGGTTTTTTTTTTAATAATAACTTTATTCGAAATGTGACTTTGGCATCAAGTTCTGCTTCGATCGAGATGAAAATTAAGCAAAAAAAAAGTAGTCACGTGATTCGCATTATCTGTCAAATTTTAATTATTTCCAAAAAATAATTCAAAAGTGGGGTTATTTCTGAAAGTATCGACAGAAGTTATTAAAAAAAGTTTTTTTTAAACAGTTTATAGCCCACATGCACAATTTTAGCTGCATAAGATAATTTTGATTTTTTACCCATATTTTGTAAATTGCACCACTTTTGTAAAATAAGACTCAACGCAACCTACATAAAACTTTTTAGTTTTGACAATGCTTTACTTCAGATACATTTTCTTTAAAGTAGCGCCATATTAAATGTGTGTTTTTCTACAAAATCAAAATTGGGCTATTAAAATTTGGTCGCATGTGATGCAAAGTTTATTTGTTTTTGACCCTGTATAAGGTAACTTTATAAAATAAGTATTTTTGAAAACGTAGTTTGTGTCTGAAAATAATACACCTTAATATTACGATAAAAAAGGAACACAGTGTCATCAGTAAAGTGTTCATTAAGTGGAAAATAAATTTTAGTGGTGGGTAAAAAATCAAAATTATCTTATGCAGCTGAAATTTTGCATGTGGGCTAGAAACTGCATTTAAAAAAACTTTGTCTAATCACTTTTTCGATATTTTCAGAAATAACCACACTTTTAAATTATTTTTTGGAAAAAATTAAAATTTGACAGATAATGCGAATCACGTGACTACTATTTTTTTCTTAATTTTTATCTCGATCGAAGCAAAACTTAATGCCAAAGTCAAATTTCGAATAAAGCTATTAATAAAAAAAAATCCCATATGATGCGGACTTTACTGGTCACACTGTATATAAAATTTAAAACAATAGGTATTAATAATTATATGCCACTGTGTCTAGTGCATAATTTTTTTAATAGTGGGAAAAATAGCGCGCATCGATCGCTACGAACAGGGATAAACTTAATCGTAATGGTGCTGCCAACTTCAATTAGTAATGTCAAAATAAAATACTTGAAACTTAGTATCGTACTATAGTGTGTCATTTATATACGGCGGCCTCTTTAACTTTTTACTTATGTGGACCAGTCTTCTGTTTTATATGAACTTTATTGGGTTTGGAAATACTATACCCTACCTACTACAACACAGGTCATTGAATCTAAATAATAGCAATATATTTTTTCTTATTTACATACGATCCGCACCATAATAAGCTGACCTATAGTTTCCCATCTAATTGGAAATATGTATAGGGATATTTTTAAAATAATTTTAAATCGCATGGCGATTTGCTAATATCCTGCAGAAATAATAGGCCTAATATCGATTGCATATTGTCGATATAGCAATTTGTTGATAATATTCCCCTCCGGGTTTACTGTAAACATACAATATCAATATTACCGTTCTAGACTTTTATTGCTGTGTTTGATTGTTATTATTGTGTCTAAATGGTTATTTATTATTTATTGCAATTGCCATACTGAAAAAGGAAAATTTATTTCATTTAAATAAAAATGGAGTTTGCCCAAACAAATATTCGTTTTAAAGAAATTACCTTGTCGGATTTCCACTGTCTTTATTTTGTTACTTAACACAACGTTTCGGTTAGTTAGTATCTTTAACCGTTTTCAATCCATGTACCATGAAGCTTGATGACTCCGCCTACTCCTTATTGGAGTGTGAAGGTTAAGCTGTTGGTTTTGGACAAGAAGAGGCTTTCAGATATTGGGGATAATTATACTTGGTTTACTACATACATACGAGGTGTGTTCAAAAAGTACCCGGAATTTTCGTTTTTTTCAAAAAAATATTTATTTATTCGTCTACATCAATGTGGTCCCCTTCAAACTAGTCCCCCGCAGATATAATACACTTATGCCAGCGTTTTTTCCAATCTTCGAAGCACTCTTGATATTCACTTTTTGGTATGTCCTTTAGCACTCTCAGCGATTCGGCCTTTATTTCTTCAATCGAGGAAAAACGCCGTCCTTTCATGGGTCTCTTCAACTTTGGGAACAGGAAAAAGTCACACGGAGCGATATATGGTGAATATGGAGGTTGGGGCATGACTACGGTATTGTTTTTGGCCAAAAAATTACTATTATTTTGGTCAAAATTCAGCAGTTTTGGAATGAATTTTGCTGCCACCCGTTTCATGCCCAACACATTTGAAAAAATGTTATGACATGAGCCAATTGATATGCCAACTTCATCAGCAACTTCTCTAATTGTGATTCGGCGATCATTCATAACCATTTTTTTCACTTTTTTCACATTTTCATCGATTATTGACGTGCTGGGTCGACCGGAGCGTTCGTCATCTTCAACGTCTTCGCGGCCATCTTGGAAACGCGTATATCACTCGTAAACACTTGTTTTTTTCATAGCAGACTCACCATAGGCTTTTTGTAATAGTTCACACACTTTGTTACACTTTATTTCATTTTTTACGCAAAATTTAATACAAATTCTTTGACTCGTCAATTCTTCCATTGTTTAAACAAGCAAAAATCGCCGAGCTCATAAAAACACGTCGAAGCTTAGCGACTGCCACAGAAAAAGTAAACAGTGAATATAGCTGAAAATTTAATCATACTTTAGGGGCATGTATACCAACACAATAAAAAAAATTTTGACAATCGGACCCGCGAAATTAAAAAAATTCGGGTACTTTTTGAACACACCTCGTAGATGGTTATTTTGATTCATGAAAGCTGCTTCTTTGAATTTTCGTTTTTTCCAGTGCTGTTCCGTGTCCAAAACCTTGGCTTCTGACCACTGTATATTATGTTGGTTGGTCCATACATGTTCCGCTATACCTGATCCCGAAGTTGCACCTCTATGAGTATGTTTCAGACGTTCTTTAACTCGTACGGGAAAAGGTCTTTTTGTTTCTCCAATGTACGATTCGCCACACTCGCAAGGGATTTGATAGATATGATAGATGCAACTTTTTGTGTTTTCATTACGGTGGTGTTTTACTTTTGTAAGAAAGCTTCTAAGCGTATTTCCGGATTTAAAGGCTGTGTTGATATTATAGTTTTTGGTTATCCTTCTAATCTTTTCAGAAATCCCCTTGACATAAGGTATTGTAAGAAATGCTTGCTCCTCTTTCGTTTCTGTAGTAGTTTTTATTTCGCGATTTTTAAGTTTTGAGATGGTGTTAGTTACAAAAGTTTCATATTTCAATATTAAGGTCTTCCAGATTGTTGCCAACGTTAGATGCTCTGTGATAAAGAGTTTGAATTATGCCCTGTTTTATGGAGTTTGAATGATTCGATCCGTGATTAATTAAGGTATTGTCAAAAATCAATATTTATTTGAAAACATGTGTCAAATTACTTGAAGATTGATTATAACCCTTTTTTTAAATCGATTAATCGATTTTTTGATTAATCAATTATTAAAACATTTTTTTAAATCGATTTTTTTTAATAATCGAATATCGATTATGAAATTTCATAATCGCCCAGCCCTATAGGTGAGTATCAGAATTTGATCACTTATGGGAGAGAGCAAATAAAAAAGTCTGCTAAGTAAGTGTCTGTGTATAAAAGTAAGTTCCTATTTTAGGTCTTGAATTCAATAACTAGTTTACAAGAAGAACCCATATTTAGTAGGCAAATATAGACATGGCCGTGTTGAACTTAAATCAAACAAAGATAAAATTTGTTTTTCAAGGTGTAAAAATATCAGAGCAAATAATAAAATTGATAAGACAGAACAAACTATAACAGAATAGCTCGAGTTGGAAAACCGATAACCAATTAAAAGTTGATCTTACACAATAGTTCAAGAAACTGTGGAAAATTATCCTACCGATTTTAGGAATGCGCTGTGATTTATCAGCAATGATTAGTAAGTTAGTCAGGAAGGGGAGGGGGGCGTAGTCTGTCGAAACTGGAGGCAACATTTTTTTTCGATTTTCTCGGCTAGTGTTGCCGCCGAGACGAGAGATTCTCGTCTCTCGTCTCGTCTGGCCCTCTCTCGACGAGACGAGAGAGATATTTTCTCTCGAATAAAGCTCCGAGACGAGACGAGAGAAGTACCCTCTCTTGTCGAGAAATTCTCGTCTCTCTCGATCAAAAAACGTTACTTTTTTGAACTTTTTAAAATCTTTAATTCCTCTTTGCAAAAATATACATAATGTCTATATTTGGATCAGCGGTTTTCGAGTTATTTAACTGCAAATAGTTTCATCTAGTTAGCAGTGCCTGGCCATTCAGAAAACATATTATTATGACGTTTTATTGCTAGATAAAATTATTTGCAGTCAAATAAAAAAAATCGCAGAATAGACAGGGTGTCCCAAAAAAACTTTTTCACTACTTCCCAAATCAATCAAACTTCCGGCTAAACCGGATGTAGGTAACTCGAAAGCAGGAAATATACTTCTTCCGGTTTAACCGGAAGGTGATTTTTTTGGGAAGATTATAAAAATGGAAGATAGGGACATGTGAGCCGTTTTGCTCTAAGACGTCTGTTAGATCTGTCGAAACTCAAAAATTACATTTTTTAAAAGTTAATATCTTGGACAAGGCCGTAGCCAGGGGGGGGGGGGGGGATTAAGGGGAATTGATCCCCTCTCCAAATAAAAAAAAAACGATATTTATTTTAGACTTTTAAGAAGTATTAATGAGACTACAGGTATATACAGTGCGCCCGTCTCACTTTGTTGTTACAAAACATAATAGTTAATCTTATTAACGGGCTACAAAGGCTGCAGATCGCCTTAATGCTCTGGCTTTCCTATATGGCCACCGTACCGTGATATAAACGTAGATGTAAACAAAATCATAAATATTTTCTCTTCTAAGAACAGGAAACTTGATTTTGTAATTTATTACAAAGTAAGTAGGTAGGTACTTACTTTACATTAAAAGAGTGTTTTAAAGTCTGGCATATTGCCGCAGATTAAGCTTTACGGTTATTTTACCCCAAAAAGGGAGTGGCACCCAAAAAATTTTCGCCTGCGGCGCAATTTTCTTTCACACCCCCACCCCGCTAGAACAAATCCCAAATCCGCCACTGGAACAACCTCCCCCCCCCCCCCCCCGAAATTATTTTCTGGCTACGGCCTTGATCTTGGAAATGGAAATTTCTTACCGTGCTGGTGTTTTGGAGCACTCTGTATAGACAAAAATAATTTTATAAGAGGCACCTCTTAACCCTTAATAAGCTTCGTCCAAAGTTTTCCGCTATCTTAGTGGTACAAGAGATATTGACCTTTGTCGCACTAATGGGCCACCCTCTAGTAAATACCAAGCAAAGTTTTAACGCATTTAGAATAGGTTCTGTCATATTTGACATATATTGCACACAATTTACGTCAAATATGATAGAACCTAACCTAAACGCGTTAAAATTTTGCTTGGTTTTTACTATAGTTGGTTTAAATCACGAGAGAAGCGAGACGGCGAGACGAGACGAGAGACCCATTTTATCTCGTCTAACGAGACGAGACGAGGCCTTCTCTCGTCTTGTCTTGTCTCGCGGCAACACTAGCTACGGTTAATAAAGCTTAATAAGCTTGTGTGATATTGTTCTTGTCGTTTAACATCGCATATAGTGATGTTAAAGAACAGGTAAATTGCTGAACAGGTTCGAACAGTTCGGTTCTCACCCGGGAACCTGTTCCGTAATCCGTAAACCTGTTCACCTGTTTTTTTGATCATAAATTATTGTGACTCACTCAGTTGGTAAAAAAAGGTAAAAGGTCGCCAAAGTAGTAAAAAGTTTTTTTTTAATCACTTCAATAATCAACCAGATATTTTTGTAGACTTCTAAAAAAAAAAAAAAAAGGTCGCCAGTTCCGTAAACTAACTAGTTTGTGTAGCCGCAATGAGTGATTGGTGATTTATGAATGATGGCATGCGGGTCGTTTGAGAATAAAAAGAACAGGCTGTTATTTCTTTGGAGCAGGAGAACAGTGAGATCACACATACGGATGCAGAGGTGTTCTGTGTTAGTTTACGGAACTGGCGACCTTTTTTTTTTTAGAAGTCTAAAAAAATATGAAAAAACCGGTTTTTTACTACTTTGGCGACCTTTTACCTTTTTTACCAAGTGAGTGAGTGACAATAATTTATGATCAAAAGAACAGGTGAACAGGTTTACGGAACAGCAACTGCTCTTTAACAGCACTAGAGCGCAATCATCTGTCATAAGTCTATCTAAAGAACCGGTTCAGTTCTTTTACAAAGAACAGTTCACTGAACAGGCTATCTCTAACCTGTTCTAAAGAACCTGTTCGGTTCTTTTCTTAACAACTCTAATTGCATATGATTATCTATTATGTAACATGGTTTACTGACATGATAAAGTCCAATAATATAGATGGGTTGTGCGAAATGAGAATATTTTATTGCATTAACTAACATGCAAAATTAAAAAAAAACTTAAATACACAGTAAAAATAAATTAATTAACAGGTATTGGTACGATCAATAAAGTTCAAATTCTAACAGGACAGCTAGAAGAATCCGAACAACGATGTAACCTGCGCAACAAATACGTTAAAACTAATAATACGGGTTATGTGGGTTATAGGTTCTAACGGATACAATTCGTTGTTGAGAAAGCGCTTTACTGGGAACAATATGCGTCGCATTGAGAAAATACAATTTATTTCTTAACAAAATTACTGTATTAAAAGTTGTTCATCATTCAACAAGACTGTGCATTTTTTTTTTTTTTTTTTTTTTTTTTTTTTTTTGGCTTGAGCTGTGCAGCTATTCAGCCAGTCGCATATAGATATATTCTTCAACCAAATAATTTCCAAAGCCAATTAAGTCTAGCTCCTAACCTAACAAACAAAATTTTGAAAACGAAGGGAAATAGACAGGGTTACACTCTTCTCGTTCTGGGCCGATCAGAACATTGTATAACAAACAGGTAGGCCAAGGGGGTTTTAAAACACTAGGATCACAATAGGAACTCAATCTAACTAGACCCTTTTTAGGGTAAACCTATACTGACTTCTAAGCCTAAAGAAAACATGTTACAACTTAATATTATTTTTATGCAAATACCTCATAATCATGAATATAGCTTCTTTATTTTGTGTAGTTAGTACGTACAATAAATTTATCGGTGCATCAATTTTGTCCAAATTTTGGAGAGTCGTGTAGAGACAGTTGGTGTATTTTCTACATTTAAAGAAAATGTGATCTAAATTGGCGACTTCATTACAATGTTCACACAAAGCAGTTGGTAAAACCTTGATTTTTTGAAGATGAGACGGATAACAAGCATGACCAATTCGTTGTTGAGAAAGCGCTTTACTGGGAACAATATGCGTCGCATTGAGAAAATACAATTTATTTCTTAACAAAATTACTGTATTAAAAGTTGTTCATCATTCAACAAGACTGTGCTGCTAATGGAACTGATTACTACCAATAAAAACACTGTTCTAGCAAATCTGGAATTGATATAATACTAAAGCGGGTTTGATACACTAACAATTTATTTAATATGGGTTAATACAAATTAAGCTATCAATACAAACTATGTGGTAGCAAACCTGTTGTAAGTATTGGATCATTTTCCTCAGTGTACTATAAATGGCAAATATTTTGAAATTGTTTATTAGATAATAATTTCCATATAATTATAATCCGTCCAGTGATCTATTAATTAATCTTGTTCACATTTTCACGATGTTGTTCACGAACTTAAAGAGATGACGTGATGACGATAAATCTTATATACTAGTACAACTAAACATCCATGTTTAAGGCTCCTTTTATACTGGGATTTTGAATGCGAGACTCAGTATCTGGGATTCAGAATCTCACGTGAATTCTAACGAGATTCGGAATGCATACTTTTCTAATCTTGCGCGATTTCGGCAATTTTGTGGAAAGGCCATTAATTCCAGGGCCGCACGCTTCTGTTCAGTGTTAAAATCAATGCAGTAGAAGAAGCACTATTGCTATATTATTATCAGATGGTGCATGTGTAAAAAAAAGAAAAAAACTTAGGAAACGTAGAATGTGGGTTTATCCAATAATCAGCGAACGTAATACAGCAGGAGCATACGTTTTACTGTATAAAAATTTAAGAAAACACCCTGAGAAATTTTTTAACTATTTCAGAATGTCAATTCGGTCTTTTGACGAGCTACACCATATCTTAAAAGACAAAATTTATTTAGCCACTTCCAGTGTGCCTGGTTTATTGTTTTATTCGAATATATTATACTCTTCCGCCGAAGTATCCCATAATCTTGGACGTGCCTGTATTGACGATATGAAATTGTCAGTGTCAAAAAGAGTTTTTAAAACATCCATATTGAATTATTTATTCGTAAACCTAACAGAAACGACCCATAATACGGAGCTGGCGCTGGCAAGAGGCTACTGAACGAGAATCACAGTGAAAATCAGTGTTGCCAGAGTAACAAAGCAAAAAGTCGCCATCGATCAGTATGAAAAGTCGCCACTTTGTCGCCACAGCTTTTTTGAGATATTCGGGTTAGAAAACTGTCAATACTAAATTTAAAAAAAAAAATTTGTGAAACAAGCTAAATAAACTTTATTATAGGTACACAAAGAATAAAACTAAAACAAAGAAAACTTAAAAATTAAAAAAGAATTATTCTGATTCGCTGTGTGAATCTGAACCTGATTTAGTTTTTTCCTGTTTATTTGTATATATTATTCCTTTTTAAAAAGTTCTAGGAACACCTGTAAAAAGTCGCCAAAAATAAGCTTTTTATTGAAAATCGCCGCCACACTCCCATAGAGACAAAAAGTCGTCATTTTGGCGCCCCAAATGGCAACACTGGTGAAAATGCTTACATATAAACCAATGCTAGATATGTCGCCGATTCGAATCCCGTAGCCGGGCGGCTGAAATTAGCGCGATTCCGAAATTTAGAATCGCGATTCTGTTTCCGAGAAGACGCCCGTCTAAACGCTTTTTTAAGCGCTACGTTAAATGTGAAGCCGAGATTCCGAAAGCCGAGATTCCGGAATCCGAGATTCAGAATCCCAGTATAAAAGAAGCCTAAGTATGTTTAAAAGTATAAAAAATCTATTGAGTGTTTTATAATTCATAGGTAGGTATATACAATTATTTTTGTGAGGACATAGCCCTATTTTTCCCATTTATATTAAAAATGCTCTATTATTTCTGTTGACTGCTTTTAAATAACCCAAACCTCTAGGGTAAGAAATAGCAAGCAATATTTTCCAACGAAGTTTTCTGCTGCGGTAAATAATTCTAAGCCTTGCATGCAAGCGTTTGATGAAACTTTAACTAAGTTTTAATGCAATATGTCTAAAAAGTCTTGTTTTCCTGGAATTTTATGACATTTTTCCTGGTTTCTAGTCTAGTATGAAAGCGTAATGATAGACACGATATTTTACTGTTGGACAAAGGTTTTATTAATTATGACATGATAATTAAAACTTAGAAAATAATAATTAATTTTTTATAAAAATTTTAATATAAAATTGTTGGTAGTTGGTAGCCATTGAATCCGTAAATACATGTATAATGTAACCAACCTTGGATATTGGTTTTGTAACATTATCCTATTTAATATTTACCTAATAAACACCGCATAATTGCATTATTTTACACATGTATGAAGAAAGGGAATACAGATATTACTTATCTAAAGAACAATTTTTCTTAATACTCGAAATCCAATTTCAAATTGCTATGATATTTAATTATAGTGTACATTGTGTCAAATTTGCCCCATACCGGGTGTTTCTCAAAAGACGTTCACCCCTATAACGTTTTATATTTATAGATATTAAAATAAAATTTTGAGATTATGCATAAGAGATGAGTCTGCATTTATCGGCATAATTTTCAATTTGTTAGCACTGGTTTGACCGGAAGTGACCTAGACTTTGATATTTTAAATGGAACATCTTGTATATTTTTACTTATTTGGGTTCAGCATAACATTAGGAGTGAAATGACACCTAACTTGTCATTTTTTGACGTGTTATGATATTTTTATGTTTATTTTTTATTTTCAATCTAGAGTGCTACAAATTACTAAGTTTCACAAGCGTTTGAAAAATGAAATTTTGTTTTCTCGACGTTTACTCTATTTTTCCAAATGGAACGATGGTTAATATAAAACATACAATACAGACAATCTTTCTTTTTCAAAATAATTTTTCTGGTCACTCCAAAAATTAGGAGCATGTTATTATCAATTTGTTCATTTTTAGTAAAACTGACCATTTTATCTGATTTACAATGTAAGTTCAATAAACGAATGACATTACAATTTTAATTAAAAACCATATTGGTTTTCAAAACCATTCCATTGTTTTTCAAAGCCGCCTTTATATTTCTTTAGAAAAGACAGGGCGGCAATAATGCATAACGCTTTTAAATTTGTGATTGGGACTTAAGGCAAATTTTTTCTGTCAATTTTAAAATAGCATAGGAGTGGATGGTATCAAATTGTTGGAAAAAAAATGCTCGTTTTAAATATATGCTAGTGAATTACAATCGTTCCATTTAGAAAAATGAAGTAAACGTCAAGAAAACCAAATTTCATTTTTTAAACGCTTGTGAAACTTAGAAAGCCATTTATTATGACATACTTTTAATTTTCATATACATACTACTGGACTATAAATTAACAGATTTAAATAATTTGTAGCACTCTAGATTAAAAATAAAAAAAAAAACATAAAAATGTTATAACACGTCAAAGTGAGGTGTCATTTTACTCAGAATGTTATGCTGAATCCCAAAAAGTAAAAATATACAAGATGTCCCATTTAAAAAAATATCAAAGTGAAGGTCAAACCGGAAGTGCTAACAAATTGAAAATTTTAATGCAGGCTCATCTCTTATGCATAATCTCAAAATTTCATTTTAATATCTATAAATACAGAAAGGTTATAGGGATTAACGTCTTTTGAGACACACCTGGTAGGTTCTTTATGAAACATTTTTGAAATATCAAGAATGAAAACACGTTTTGCTTTTATTTATTACTTATTACTCTTATAGAGTTGCCATCTCCAAATTTTACAAACCAAGATTAGGTGAGAAAATAGGACGCAGTATAAGAGCGATGACACACTCAGCGGCCGCGACGGCTGCCTATAGTCAGCACACAAGAATGACTTTTTAAATGATGCAGAATCGCACACATACTCAGCAGTGGGTCGCGCGGTTGTAAAACCTCATCGAGCGGCTACGCAGCGTCTAATACATGGTACTATAGCTGTTTTCTTACTTGAACAGGTTTTAAAACATCTGGAAGTATATACCTAGATGCGCCTGGTCAGACACGACGGTTTTCAGAGCGTCTTTGGGACCCGAAGAAGATTAATATGTTTATTTGATTAAACAACTGCGGTGAGATTGATTATAGATTTGATTAAAGATGGCAGACAATGAAGTAATTTAAGTAATACCAAACCTTAATCACGGATCGAATTATTCAAATTCCATAAAACAGGGCATAATTCAAACTCTTTATCACAGAGCTTCTAATGTTTGCAACAATCCGGAAGACCTTAATATAGAAATTTCAAATATCAAAAAAGATTTAAAACAGAATGGTTACCCTACCCTGAAACCTTTGTAACTAATACCATCTCAAAACTTAAAAATCGCGAAGTAAAAACTAACACAGAAACGAAAAAGGAGCAAGCATTTCTTACAATACCTTACGTTAAGGGAATTTCTGAAAAGATTAGAAGGATAACCATAAACTATAATATCACAACAGCCTACCAATCAGGAAATACGCTTAGAAGCTTTATTATAAAAGTAACCCCCCCTCCTGTAATGAAAACACAAAAAATTGTATCTATCAAATCCTTTGCGAGTTGGAGAAACAAAAAGACCTATCTTCCCGTACGAGTTAAAGAATATCTGAAACATACTCAAAGAGGTGAAACTTCGAGATCAGGTATAGCGGAACATATATGGACTAACCAGCATAATATACAGTGGTCAGAAGCCAAGGTTTTGGACACGAAACAGCACTGGGGAAAACGAAAGTTCAAAGAAGCAGCTTTCATGATATCCCCAATATCTGAAAGCCTCTTCTTGTCCAAAACCAACAGCTCAAACTTCACACTCCAATAAGCACGTATAGGCGGAGTCATTTCCACATCGATAGTATATTTAAGGCAGTAACCTTGGAATTATATTTTAATTATATTTAGTTTACACATAGGTTAGACCTAGGAAAGTACCTGCTAGCCGAGAATACAAGAAATCCACAGAGAAAACGTAACAACAAAAATCGCGCCGAGCCGGTTCTGTCGATAAAGAAGGAAAACCTACACTGAAAGAAGAATTTATTTGATCTAAACAAAAATGGAGTTCGCCGAAACAAATATTTGTTCCCTATGGCCTGAACAAATATTTATTTGAAATTTTGTTCAAAATTATTTGACTTTTGAGAGGGAAATATATGATATTCAAATAAATATTATTTAAATAAAATAATTCCGTTATTTAGCACGAAGCAATATAGGTAACCAACAAATATGTATTTATTTCTATTAAATAAATATTTATTATGTTCAAATAATCATTTATTTAAATCGGCAACACATTTATTTAATCCAAATCACGAATTGTTTATTATCCTTTATATTTATTTCTATTAAATAAATATTTATTCTGTTCAAATAATTTCGAAATTAGGATGTGTGCTTTTTGGCATTTAATTTAAATAACTTATTGTTAATATAAATTATAAATAGATAATTATTTACTATTGAACATAATAATATATAACATAATTATTATTAAATATTTTTTGGTAAAAACTATATTTATAATAAACAATAAGGTATTTAAATTAAATAATTAAAATAGGGTATAATCTCCCAAACTATTTAGAAGAGGTGCTGCAAAAAGAAATAAATCATAACACAGTTTTTATATATATATTCTGTTTATTGTTACGAAAAATAACATAACTATATAAGAAAAGAAAACAAAACTGCAATTAACAGGACAGTTATTAAACTCGGTCTGCGCCTACGAGAGCCTTATTCTCCTTAAACATCCATATTTACTGCAATAACTAAATGTTCCTGTTAAATAACATCTTGTTTGAGGGAAATAAATTAAATTTATCACAAACAATCAAAAATGGTTATAAATAATTGTTTCTCAGAAATATTTATTTATTTCACGCAAATAAATATTTAAGGCAAATGAATAATTTTACACAAAGGGGCTGCAAGAGACGCTTTCGCGGCCATCTTAATAGTATACAACATGAATATTAATAATTATATTGAAAACAGAAATCAAAACAATAACGATATGCATGTTTATAAAATAATATAACAATATGGCAAAGACAAATTTGTTAACTTTTTCTATTATATATACAAAAATAATTGAAACGTTTTTAAATGGGCATTTCTCCATGACATGCATGATTTAGTAATTATTATTGTGTATAATATGTTTTATCTGTTTTTTTAAGTAATAAACATTAAAATTAAAATCTTACCTTCAAAGAAGGGCCACAGATGTCCCATGTTATGGCCAACTAGCCAATCACGAACATCCATTGCCACACAAAATTATATATCACCTTGTCGAAAGACGCTTACTAAACGACTAAACTCTCCAGTCTCTACCTGCCTAGATCTCGACGCCAACCCTTCCTTTGTCTTGTTCGCTTCGCGGAATCCGATTAAAAAGCAGTGGCGAAATAAAAAGTTATTTGCAGCAAATAATATGTTGTTTGAAATGTATACGTTTAAAGGCAGAAGTGTAGCAAACAATTTTTTGTTTGGCGCGAATAAGTTTTATTTCACATAAATAAACAAAAACCAAACAAATATGAAATAAAAGTCAAATAATTCAATTTATTTGTTGCAAACAATATTTGTTTGATCTAAATAAAGATTATTTGTGGCTAACAAAAATAAAGCAAATACATCATTTATTTGGGATGAAATAGACTTTTTTTCAGTGTATAATAACTAGAGGGTTGTGCGCATGCTCATCCCTGTTGGGCGCCAAGGGATCTGACGGGCGAGCCGTGCGTACAAACGTATTTTTTCACCCATAAAACTTAACTTTTGTTTGCGTACGAAATAAGCTGTAAGGGTGTAAAGGTATAGTATGTCACACCCCGAAGTTATACTTCAAATTTGTTTTCATTCCGGGAACATTTCAATATGTCCTCGTACCTTTAGTTCCCAATAAGGTAGCGTCCAAAAATAGCTGACCAAATTGGGGATTCGACAACTAAAAATACCGACAAACATGCTGACGCACGTTTGAGAGCGGAATTAAAAAAATCCGCCCGTTGACCATAAATAGAAAGGCATTTTACCGGCCTGGCTGCATTATGCCGATACGGCTTCCCATGACAATATACATATTTTAGGACCATTTGTTTTATTTTCGTATTGTTAAATGCACGGCGAACGTTATATTAGGCAAAAAGTAATTAAAATTGAAAGAAACTGGAGCTTTTAAGTCTTCCTACCTACGCTAATACAGGATATTCCCTACTCGATGGTACATTAGAAGTATCTGGAGAACGAAAAGAAAAATAATTTTGAAATTTTCACTACGGCCATAGGAGACTGCGCTCTAGCTTTTAAAAATAATTTCGCGGTTGCAGTGTTGCCAGATCTATTGATTACTGACATCAACTTTGGAATTTTAAATGAGACACCCTGTATATTTTCACATTTTTAAATTCCACATAAAATTATAATTATTTTTTATTAAATGCACTATTAGTCTATACTTCATAATTTCCGAGATATTGACTCTCGAAAAGTGACATTTTCGAACTTTGACAGCTTATAACTTTCTAACAGTACGTCTTAGAGCAAAACGGCTTACATGTCCCTATCTTTAATTTTTATTATCTTCCCAAAAAAATCAACTTCCGGTTAAATCGGAACAACTATATTTCCTTCTTTCGAGTTACATCCGGTTTAACCGGAAGTTGATTTTTTTGGGAGGATAATAAAAATTGAAGATAGGGACATGTAAGCCGTTTTGCTCTAAGACGTACTGTTAGAAAGTTATAAGCTGTCAAAGTTCAAAAATGTCACTTTTCGAGAGTCAATATCTCGGAAACTATGAAGTATAGACTAATAGTGCATTTAATAAAAAATAATTATAAGTTTATGTGGAATTTAAAAATGTAAAAATATACAGGGTGTCTCATTTAAAATTCCAAAGTTGATGTCAGTAATCAATAGATCTGGCAATACTGCAACCGCGAAATTATTTTTAAAAGCTAGAGCGCAGTCTCCTATGGCCGTAGTGAAAATTTCAAAATTATTTTTCTTTTCGTTCTCCAGATACTTCTAATGTACCATCGAGTAGGGAATACCCTGTATAATAAATTTTTACTGTGCTAATGTAAGGGGTTCTTTACGTGTTTCGGGTACATCAACATCCGTCATCAGGAGAAACAAATAGTGGCAAAAAAAATTAAACATCACCTTAAAATATAATTGTCGAGTTCGGTTTTTAGCTCGCAGATGAGACCAGAGTGCATAGGCGTGTTTGATTGACACAGAGATTTGGATCGATCCGATTTTAAAAATCAGTTCAGTGATCCAATTTCAGTTGTTCGTTTGGGTTTCAAGACTTAACCTCATTTCATGTTCAAAAATTAGTCGACAGTAGCGTAGTAGTATTTTATTTAAGTGTTATCTTCTTTTGCCATTAATGAAAAAGGTATTATAATACGATCTCCAACTATTCCTGCCCAAACCTTAACCTTTTCAGGATATTGCGTATGTTCTTCTCTAATCCAGTAAGGATTTTTCCTAGACCAATAGCGGTAATTCTGACTCTGACGATTAGCATAACCGTACGTGTAAAGGTGCACTCATCAGAAAACAAAACATGTTTTAATTGGATCACATTGTTATCTAAAATTGCCATCATTTGTTCACAAAAATACGTTCTCCTCCTATTAAAATCGTCTTCCATGAGCTCATGAGTAGGTATCATTTTATAGGGATACATTTTATTTTTTTGTAATGTTCAAATAAGATCGATGATTGGCTAACATCGAACATTGGGGCTGTTTTTCGACTAGAAGTATGTGGGTTTTCCTTAAACTCAAGCATAATATCTACTTTGGTATCATCACTTATTGCATTGGCAGCTACTTTTTTTATCTGCTTTACATTTATTTGTCCAAGCTGGCGAAACTGCGTTTCTATTTTACTAATTTTCCCTTGAGTTATAGGCGGTAAATTTGGAAATTTTTCATAAAATACGCAAACAACTTCCATTTGTGTGCGTGTTTTATCTCCATAACCAATCATCTATAGAATTGTTATTTTGTGCATTTCTGTTAAATAAACCATTTTTCTGATATGCAGTTAACGAAATTCAAACGACTATAACACTGACAACTACTGTCATGCAGACAGACAACAATTTCCTAAGGTCAGGGGTTTTAAACAAAACTATTTATATCTTTTTTTTTTAAATTTCATATCAGTAAAAAGAAACGCTGAAATGCAATAAATCTGAAAACACTTAATATATCCGAAACAGTTGAAGCTAGGTATAGGATGTTGTATAAGATATACAGTGTCACCAGTAAAGTCCGCATCATATGGGATTTTTTTTATTAATAGCTTTATTCAAAATTTTACTTTGGTATCATGTTCTGCTTCGATCGAGATGAAAATTAAGCAAAAAAATAGTAGTCACGTGATTCGCATTATCTGTCAAATTTTAATTTTTTCCAAAAAATAATTCAAAAGTGGGGTTATTTCTGAAAATATCGAAAAAACTTATTAGAAAAGGTTTTTTTAAATGCAGTTTCTAGCCCACATGTAAAATTTCAGCTGCATAAGATAATTTTGATTTTTTACCTATATTTTGTAAATTGCACCACTTTTGCAAAATAAGACTCAACGTAACCTACATAAAACTTCTCAGTTTTGACAAGGCTTTATTTCAGATACATTTTCTTTAAAGTAACGCCATATTAAATGTGTGTTTTTCTACAAAATCAAAATTGGGCTATTAAAATTTGGTCGCATGTGATGCAAAGTTTATTTGTTTGTTGACCCTGTATAAGGTACCTTCATAAAATAAGTATTTTTGAAAACGTAGTTTGTGTCTGAAAGTAATACACCTTAATATTAAGACAAAAAAGAACACAGTGTCTTCAGTAAAGTGTTTTGTAAGTGGAAAATAAACTTTAGTTTAACTTAACGTAAAGTTTATCGATTTTCAACGATTTAATTTAAAACCCCTTTACTTTATTTTTATTTTTTTACTTTCAGGCACAAACTATACGTTTTTAAAAATACTTATTTTATGAAGTTACCTTATACAGGGTCAAAAACAAATAAACTTTGTATCACATGCGACCAAATTTTAATAGCCCAAGTTTGATTTTGTAGAAAAACACACATTTAGTATTGCGCTACTTTAAAGAAAATGTATCTGAAATAAAGCCTTGTCAAAATTGAGAAGTTTTATGTAGGTTGCGTTAAGTCTTATTTTGCACAAGTGGTGCAATTTACAAAATATGGGTAAAAAATCAAAATTATCCTATGCAGCTGAAATATTGCATGTGGGCTAGAAACTGCATTTAAAAAAACTTTTTCTAATAACTTTTTTCGATATTCAATTATTGTTTGGAAAAAATTAAAATTTGACACAATGCGAATCACGTGACTACTATTTTTTTGCTTAATTTTCATCTCGATCGAAGCAGAACTTGATGCCAAAGTCAAATTTCGAATAAAGTTATTAATAAAAAAAATCCCATATGATGCGGACTTTACTGGTGACACTGTATGTCTAAACTTTTCTGAAGAATCCAAAAATTGAATAATATACAGGGTGTTATATTTAAAATAAGAAAGTTGATATTGGCCACTGTTACATGACACACCTTGTATAAAAAGTTTTTATTGAAAAAAATGCGCAACTAGAAATACCAATCGACGTGTCCGAGCGTGTTTTCGAACACGTCCTCATGTATTTATTATCAAATTTATTTTATTTGGCTGATACACTAACAATGACACAAAAATTAGACAATGTAGCCCGACACTTTCTTTTAATAGGAGTTTCTGGTAAAACAACGGAACAAGAGTTAACAAAGTTCGCAGAGCAAATTTGTTAAAGAAAACCGCTCCACCGGCACCGCTTTCTAACAAGCTTGTTGTGTGGCTGGGAAGTTGGGAACCCTTTATTTTAAGGGCTTGGAGAAACTTTGTATAACGGGGGAGGAAATCGTGGCTCTGGTAAAAAGATTATTGAAAATATTCTGATAATCCTGAAAACAATTTGTGTTTCAAAAGTTGGAGATCGAATTTGTAATTTTTCGAGCACTTTTCACTTAACTTGTATTTTGAAGAAACAATCCATACTTAAAGTTGTGTTGCTCTCTCTCTGACTTCAACAGGGTGCCATAAATGACAGGTGACTTAGCCAGGATGCGGCGTGTTCTTGGAGAAATTACCATTGCTATATTTATTATTTCTTTTTGTCTTACTAATTAATTAAATAGGTACTTACTGACGCTATTTTGTAAAGGTTTATACAAAGTTGGGAAAGTTTTCTAAGAAAATCTTCTTTACATTTCCTTAGTCTTTGTGAGAGAGCCCTTTTATAATAAACCTGGAGCAAACTACATCAAGGAACGGGAGAAAGGGAGACGGTGTGATAAAACATGACTGAAAACATTCTTATCATAACGGGGAAAAGCTTTTGAAAATAATATTACATCTTGCCATATTTTCAAGGTAAAATATAGTTAAATAAATCTTTCAGTTTTCTGCAGCAAAACTTTTTTTATACAGGGTGTCTTTTAAAGGTGCGGAAAAAATGCTACCACAAATTCCTGAGGCTTAAATATGACGATCTAGCCCAACTTACCTCAGTCCAAAAGTGGACGATTTCGTAGATACAAAGAGTGTCAAAACTTACTTTAAGTTTTTCATAAATAATTTTTTTAATAGTTGGTGTATTGTCACAATATTCGGCTAGGGAGGAGGGGGTGGAGGGGGGAGGGAGGAGGAGGGGGGGGGGTTGTGTTGTAAAAAAGTAAAATCTGCTCTCATTTTCATTGTAAAGTTTAAGAGGGCACCTGCGGTACCTTGCAAACAGTTAAAACGAAATAAATTTTTTGACACTGATTTTTTAATAATAAATGATCGGCAAGTTCATACACTGTTTTTAATTTTGAAATACCATCTCCAAGTCCCTATCTTAGGCTTCAAATCAAATTTGACCAGGAAATTCAATGGACAAGTCTTTAAGGTATATCGTCTGTAAATTCCGCGCTTTCACGTATAATTCTTCTTCAATTAACGAAGTTAAATTCTCAGAATATAAAAAAATTAAATAAATTATGAAATGAAATACCTATTTAAAGCAAAGCTGGCAGCAAGTTTTTAAGCGGCAGTCAGTGTGGGCCCCCCGGCTGGCCGGGATCCCCGCGGTGCGTGGTTTGCGGGGGCGTTTCTTGCGCCACTGTCCAGCCCCGGTCTCCCCTACATACTTTCACAACGAGGAAATGTTAAATCGCATGAATCCAAAAATGTTATAAAGCATCAAAGTTAGCAAAAAATCCAGGGTGGGTATTTTTTGTTCGGGAGTTTATTTTCAACCACTTTCGCTATATCTTAAAGGGTAAAGACCTCTCGGCGTTTGCCTCCATATTAGAGCATCAAATATCTTGTAAAACAGCCATTCCTTCCTTTGTCCCGTCACAATCGACTTGCCTTATAAGTCCTAAGATTTCTCTCAAAGATAAACCGCCATGTGGGTTGTTTGTCGCATACAAATGCCCTTTCACAAGGCTTGACATTGGGACAGTGACCCAATGACAGCTATTTTTGGATTCTATGATGATTTTATAGGCATAACGTTTAGACGGACGGATTTTTGAATAATTGAATATTACTATATTTTTGAGTATTTCTATATTAGTTGAGAGGGTCAAAAGCCTATAGGGACAAAATATTATTTTGTTTTTTACATTTTGGGTCAGGAACTCGTTTAATAGTTAGTGTTAGTTACACATTTATGCCTTCGCCATTTCGTCGATCTATACTTCTTTACTTTTTAGTACAATCCAAAAATCAGCCAAATATTGATTTTACTTACCTACAGTTTTGGGGTTAAAATAAATACAAACATTAATTTGATGCTCGCTGTCACTAAATTTATCCAATTTAGGACATATAATAATACGATTTACTTCAGTAATATGTAAATTCCCATTTAACGAATTGAACGTTAGACAGGTCCGGGCTTTAAAATTTAAAATATCTTAATTATTAATGCTGTGGTGCACAGATTTTAAGCCCGTATTTCCGTTCTTGGGCAAGAAATTGTAATAGTTGACCTTCCTTGTCACAATTTATTAACAAAAAATTGTAACGTTCTAATTTTTTGACCAAGTTGGTGGAAAAGGTAGTGATTTTTGGTGTTTTTAGTCGCTCCCAATCTATCAGATTTTGAGGTTAGAAAATCGTTTTTAATGTTTCTAAAATTTGTGTTTTTAGTTGGAAAAGCAAGAGAACAAGTCAATTAGACGTACAGTTGACGACAGATAATTTCGTACACTCAGTGGCGTAGATAGCTTTTCATTTGGGGGGGGGGGGGTCTCGGGCTATTTTCCCGCTGTGAAAAATTTTTGGGGTGCCACGCCCTAAAATTTTGTTTTGAGCTCTCAAAAATGTAGCTTTAAAGTATCAATTCAACAAAGTTATCCCTGTTATTTTAAAATGGATAGATTTTTTAAAAAATATACCTATTTCTTATATAACGTAACGCGAACGTTTTGACATTTTTATTTTGATAAGCACTAATGGAATTAAAAGGAGATAATTTTCTTTTGTTCAACAATCCTTTTCCTTTGTGGCTTTGAATATGTTGATTGTAATTGTTTAACTATCTCTGGGAAGGGGGGGGGGTCCAGACCCCCTGGACCCCCCCATATCTACGCCACTGCGTACACTAAACTGTGATAGTGTAAATGCAACTTTTTTACCTTTATTACCTTTATAACGTGTTAATTGTTATCATGATATCTGTCAAAGGATTGTCATTATCTTATTTGATTTAAAAATGCCTCATTTAAGTATTATTGAAAAAGCATGAATAATATGTTTAGTAGAAATAATAGGGTGGTCTTATGGAAAAATAGCTGATCATTTTAGAGTAACTAGAAGTACTGTTCAAGGAATTGTAAAAAGATAGCGCTATTCTATCATCAAACACTTGAAAGGTCTGTTGGGTCTGGTTTAAATAATAGAAAATCATCAAATGAAGAAGACCGAAATTTGGTGGAGTATTTAAGGCAAATTAAAGCAGTATCCGCTACGCACATAACAGGATTGCCTGTTTCATCTAGAACTGAGCAACGCCGAGTAAGACAATGTTCCGAACTAAAAAATCGAGCAGCTGCATCCCAACCGTTTTTAAATAATAAGCTCAGTACGATACGCATTTGAGGATCGTAATGAAGCTATTTCGATACGCGTTTTTTCTTTATTTGATGTTGGTAACATTTAAATGTTTTATTTCATTGACTTGAGCGTCCTTTGTGATTTACGAGAAAACCCATTTTTCGCAGAGGAAAAATAGCTTGATAACCTACTTTTTTATTCTGTGTGGAAAACAGTCATGTATGTTGGTTGCATAAATCTATAAATCAATCTTTTGTAGATGCTTCAAGCTATCATTTTCTGCCAAATCCTATCCAAAATTCAATCTACTAACCTTCCAATGTCGACTTTAACTTCAACTTTATTTGAATTTCCCATTCCCTATACTAAATTGCAATGCCGTGACGTAAAATCACGTCTTTTGAAATTCGAAAAAAAATAGCAAAATCTCCCGAATTTCCGAACGCTCTGTATATGTACCGAATGTACAAGGATCACACAACGTATTCCGTCCAATTTCAAATCTCATATCGCTAAAATAACTTTAGAATCTCGTGGTGAAAATGCGTCAATAAATCAAAAAATTACATAAAAATTTACAAAATTTGAAGGATTTATTTTCTTTTTAAAATGTATTTTTCTTGATTATAAAAGGTGAAATAGAAAAAAATGTATAAAGCACATGTTTCATAAGGCGTTTTAGCGCACGTGTCAATAAAAAAACTCGCCACTTTGTGGCTCGTTTTTTAAAATAGACGCGTGCGCTAAAACCGCTTCTTATGAAACGTGTACTTTATATACTATTTCCTCCTTCCTGGCCGCGGTTAAGTATAGAATGCCCATCTATATTTCTCATATACGATTATACGATTTGTTCGCGAAGCGTTTCTTTAACAACTTAGCTGGAGCAAAGATTTTTACTTTGCTATGCTATTTAAAAGCAATAAAAAGAATGGCGCCGAGCTAGTTCCGGGGTGTATTTTTTGATGTCGATAAAGAAGGAAAACCTAATAACGGTTGGGCGCTAGGGGGTCTGACCGGTGGGTCGTGCGTACAAACGATTTTTTTCAAACTTAACTATTGTGTGCGCACGAGATAAGCTATACGGATCTAAAAGTATATGTCTACGGGTTTTTTACATGGTATAGGAAAATTCATATTAGGCACTTATTCATAATTTATTATTACAGCATGGCACCCGTGCAGTCCCAATAGTTAAAGAAAATTGTTGTGAAATTACAAATATGTTATTAATGAATTTTTTACTACGAGCAGCTAAAATAAGAGCTTACATTTTATCCAAAAAACGTGTTTTAATTATCTCGTCCTAATTCCTCTTCTTATTTGTAAATATTTTCCTTAATTCTGATATTTACATTTTCTACGCAAACAGACGTTACGAACCTATTAATGTAACCATTTGTCTACGATAAAATGCACTTTATAGCATTCCATTTAAATGGTTTTAAAGCGATTACATCTTGATTCGTGAGCATTACTACAATAAAATAGAAATCCCCTTTAAGCTTTAAATTTAATACCTTCAGAGTTATTCCAAATCATAATAATAATAATAATAATATGCACGGTTACTTTATACGGGGTGTTTGAAAAAATAAAGGAGCAGTAATACCACAGGCCTATAAAAAAAGTGGGACGTTTAATAGGCCGTATCAAGGCCTTTTGAGATTTAAGGAGGAGTAAGTGAAACAGAATAGAGGCCGGTTCATTAAAAAAAAAAGAAATTTTGACGTTTAACACGTGAAATAAAGATACAAACCAAACTGTATAGTCGAGAAGCAAACCAAAATAGCAGTTGTAAGTATTTTATTTAAAAATAAAAGTGTTAAGTGGGGGGGGGGGGGGGGATACAGGTGCATAGTGTGTGGTAATACGGCATTCGAAAAAAAAAATATTTTTCAAGATATTGAAAAAAAAAAGAATTTTGATTGAAAAACTATAGAATTTATCTGTACCTGATTGCAAAATCTATATTATGCCAACTCTGATATACTTAGTCTTTTAACATGAGGTATCGATTTTTTCCCTTAATGGCGGGTAATATAAGCCAAAGTCTATAAAACGCAAAGTTAACATTTTATAAATAATCTGGCAACATCCTATTGCTGTCTAGGGTGCAATCCTTACTTCTTGGCCTACACTTCTTGTCTGCTTACTTAGGCTTAGAAACTCTAATTGTATAATTAGTTACTGATGGGCGTTGAAAGTAGACGGTTATTAAATTAACCATAATATATCTATTTTTGCTTAGGTTTTTTTGTGTTGTAAATTAAATCGACACATTTTTACCCTGACAAAGTTAAGTGCATGTCATAATTAGGTATTTGTATAAATAAATTTTTTATTGCAAGTTCTTATTTTTTTTTTAAATAAAATCAAGTTACATGGCACTTTCCTGGAATATTTGCCAGATATGGGTTATATTTTAGTTGCCATTTTTTTTTAAATAGAAAGGATTCTTTTAGGTTTTACTAGTTTGTTCGAGTTTGTTTCTGCCTAACATCATTTTAGTTTAATGCTTACGTTGTCACCTATTTATGGCTTTAATAAAAATTTTTATGTTCAGTTTTTATACTTATTACCTAAGTATGTTATACAGGGTGTTACAAATTCGACATACCAGCATTGGAATCTCAGAAACCATAGAAGTTAGAGAAACGGTTAAATGGGGGCAAAGTTGTGCAATTCGGTGCTGATTATAATGCCGTTTTGTAAGTTTTCAAATTCCGAATACTTCCGATTTTATTCGAAAAAAACCGAAATTTTGCAAAATCGTTTTTATTTTTTCCTGAGGTCATTTGACTAGCTATTTAAAAATAAAACTTTTTCTCCTCTATAAAATGACGTTACTAAACTAAAGATCCGCCGTTTCGTCTCCGAGCGGCCATCACCAACTTTACTTTTTTAAATACGGACCTGGATTTTTTTAAACCGATTTTTAAAGCCTCCTACCCTCAAAATGTAATGGCGATATTACTTTCTCATAATGATGAATTGCTTGCTTATTTTTAAAATTAATATTTTTTACAGTTTTTGTCAGTCCGGTCCTGGCAACGAATCACAATATTAATTAAAAACTTTATTTTAGTCATAACCTTTACAAATAAGTTTCATGAAAACGTTTGTCTAATGTTCATGTTAGGTATTTAAGGAATACAAGTACCCAAAAAGAATTTTGACTATTTGAACATTTTGAAAATTAGGTTTTATAATAAGTAAATTTAGAATTATTAGAAATTTCTTATAAAATAAATCATATTACTTATGTATGAATATTTTAAATAAAATAAAGTTTTTAATTAATATTGTGATTCGTTGCCAGAACCGGACTGACAAGAAGTGTAAAAAATATGAATTTTAAAAAATAAGCAAGGCCAATTCATCATTATGAGAAAGTAATATCGCAATTACATTTTGAGGGTCGGAGAGTTTAAAATTCGGTTAAAAAAATCCAGGTCCGTATTTAAAAAAGTAAAGTTGGTGATGGCCGCTCGGAGACGAAACGGCGGATCTTTAGTTTAGTTAACATTATTTTGTAGAGGAGAAAAAGTGGCAATGACAATGTGTCATTTATTTTTAAATAGCTAGTCAAATGAGCTCAGAAAAAAATAAAAACCATTTTGCAAAATTTCGGGTTTTTTCGAATAAAATCGGAAGTATTGGGAATTCGAAAACTTTTAAAGCGGCATTATAATCAGCACCGAATTGCACAACTTTGTCCCCATTTAACCGTTCTCTAACTCCTATGGTTTCCGAGATTCCAATGCTGGTATGTCGAATTTGTAACACCCTGTATAGGTACTTTGTTTAAAAAAAATATAAATATAGGAAAGAAAGAAAAACTAAAAATTATCTTCCACAAAATTTAATAGAATATAGAAATTCTTTAAGGGTCTATACATGTTTCGAACGTAGAAACGTTTATCATCAGGAGACAGAATTTTTTTTTTATATAGTGCTGATGGTATTAGCAGAAGAGAAAATGGTATAAAACCTTAATGGAGCTTTCATGGCATTAAAATGACGTATATAAGAAAATGGAGTTGAGTTAAAACATGCTAAGCATGTGAAGAAAGTTAGAAAAGGAAGTCTAAACAACCAAACTAAATGAGGAAGAAAAAAGGGACCCTCCAAAGAGAAGGTGTCGATGATTTGTAAATCATTTATATAAAAGTTTTTAAAAACATTGATATGTCAGTGAGACAGTATAAAGATAGGAATCTTCAGTCTAGGTCTAGGTCATAGTGCCAGAGTAGTAGAAAGTTTGATTTTTGGGGTAGGTACTGGGGTACCTATTACCTTTTCTGCCAATACCACAATACCATCAGCACTATATAAAAAAAATTCTGTCTCCTGAAGATGAACGTTTATACGTTCGAAACATGTAGATACCCCTAAAGAATTTCTATACCTATTCTATTAAATTTTGTGGAGGAAGACTTTTAGTTTTTTCTTTCTTTCCTATACTTTCAACTTTACTTTAAGCATGGACTACTTCTTCAAATTAAATATAAATAATATGTTTATGTTGGATGTTCCTTTTGCTTTATAGAAGTTTCAGGTTTCAGTAACCTGTGCAAGATAAATGTATCATGATTTTTACGTTTAATGAATGCCGAACTAACCCGATCAGGTGGGAAATATGGGCCAAATGTAGAACTGATTTCTTTAAAGATATATCCTACAGAAAATATTTTTAATAGATAAATAAATATTAATAGTAATCCTATATTATGCAACTCTTTATTATGGTATAAAAAAAGTGCCATAAAAAATGCAGGTATTAAAATAAAATAAATTATAAGTTTATGTGGCCCATAATATATTTGCCTCTAGTACCTACCTTGTCATATTTTATATCATTATATCATAAATGATTGAGAGGAGCTGCGTCTATATCTATCTCTATAGACTTTCAAGCAGCCATAATGGCAATTTGCTCCAGCAGTACCAAGTCAAAATTAGTAAGACACTGTCGCAACAATCTCTGCACACTTGCTGCTCAACATCGAATCACCTTGTGTTGGATTCCTGGACATAGCAATATATATTATGGCAATGCGACTGCTGATGCGCTTGCCAGGGAGGGCGCAAGCATGTCTGTCGAACTATAGCAGATAATACTGTGGCTAGACCACTGGGATCAGTCAAAGAGGAGATAGATTGAATGGTTAAATAACTTGCGCAAAGCAGATCGACAGGGCTGACAACTTGTAGCATCTCCAGGCAATTGTGGCCCCTACTTGAGGGCAGGAAAACCGCAGCGCTATTACAGTATAGTCGGAAGGACCTAAGAAACATCACTGCCGTAGTCACCGGACATTGCCTGTTCGGTAGACACGCTGAACGTATGCAAATACCAACTAACGACTTATGTAGAACTTATTGTGTGAATGCCCCAGCCTCGCGAAAAAAAGGTTCAATGCCCTGGGCGAACCATTCTATAATGATCTGGAGGAAGTGAGCAGCCTGCAACTGGTTCGACTCACTAAGTGGCTGGTTTGAATGAGCTGTCAAGATTCTTCTACGATCTACGTCGCGTTAACCATCAGGAAGCTGATGCGGATAGGTTCCGCGGAACACGTGTGGTACCACAACAATCCTTATAGGGCTACGTGTGACTGTTTGAACCTTAGACGAGGTAAAGGAGGGGACGCGGCATGCGCATCTACCGCGACAGAAGCAAAGTGTGACCAAAAATTCGATAGGTCTGGTGCCAAACATCTATCGTCACCAAGCGGGTTTTTCGTGTTTTTGATTGCAAAGTGAATAAAACATAGTAGTATTTATCTTTGATTAAAATGGTCGTTTGTTCATCTTACGGGTGCAAAAGTCATAGCGATCGAAAGGAGCCAGGAATAAGCTTCACAGGTAATAATATATTTTTGCAAACCGCCATTTTCTTGGTGCCAAACAGTAAATTCTGGTCACAATCGCAAGTTTATGATGCCGCGTCCCCTCCTTTCCCTCGTCTAAGGTTTGAACAATGCCAGAGGTCTGCCACTCTAACCTCACCTAACCTATCATACCTAAATGAGATCACTCGAAAATAAATGGAATGATAAAGCAGGAGTTTTTATTTATTTTATAGCTTTTTCATTAAACCTTAAAAATCAATAAGAATAAAATAACGAGGATCTATCCATATTATTTATTTATTCTCTGCATTCTGGTGTAGTACCCCACGAATTTAAGATTGCTGTAGTAAAACCTCTATATAAAAGCGGTGATCCAACGTTGCCTATAAGCTACCGACCTATTTCCTTGGTTACCACAATATCGAAAATTTTCGAAAGGGTGGTGAAGACAAGACTAACCAACTTTTTAGAAAAGTATGAACTATTGTCATCCAAACAGTACGGCTTTAGAGAGGGAAAGGGTACTCAGGATGCTATTGGTAATTTAATTAACAAAATGTATACCGCCGTTGATAATAAACAACCTGCACTGTGCGTGTTCCTTGATCTTTCTAAAGCTTTCGATACGGTTAACCATTGTCTACTTTTGAAAGACTTGGAAAATACAGGAATAAGAGGAATTCCCCTTCAACTGTTTAAGGATTACTTAAGCAATCGAAAACAACTGGTCAGAGTGGGTGACTCATTCAGTACGGAAAGAGTTGTAGAGTGTGGAGTGCCTCAGGGTACTGTATTGGGTCCAGTGCTGTTCTCCGTATATTTAAATCATTTACTTAATCTTGACACTGCCTGTGATATTATTAGTTTCGCTGATGATACCGTCCTGTTTTATACGGCGAATAGTTGGGATTCCCTACGTCAGAAAGTGGAAAGCGACCTTGAACACATATTTAATTGGTTTTCAAACAAAATACTAACAATAAACTTTGAAAAAACTAAATTCATAACGTTTACATCTTATCAGAACGGTCAACCAAATTATAACACAATAAGAGTAAATTATAACAATGCTTTCATTAATATTATGTCCACATCTGATATAAAGTATCTGGGTATTACAATCGACTCTTACCTACGATGGGATAAACATATCCAAAACGTAAAGAATACCCTCAGAACTCTTGTTTATAAATTTAAGATGTTATCATCCTTTTTGCAAACCGATCATTTGAGAATTATGTATTTTGCTCTCGTTGAGTCTAGACTTTGTTATGGTATATTGGGATGGGGAGGAGTCTCGGATAGATATGCAATAAGTTTGGAAGTACTTCAAAAGCGAATTATTAAGATCATTTATAAGAAACCAAATATTTATCCCAGTAACCAGTTGTATATGGAAACAGGATTTTTTGATATAAGGCAAATGTATTTTTACAACATATGCATGCACCTTTATAGCAACAAGGCCCTTATAACATTAATTGATCATGCATACAACACCAGAACAAGAACAAAAAATAATGCAAAAACTACTGTAACAAAAAAGACCATAGGGCAGAAAAGTTACCTTTATTTAGGAACCAGAGTGTACAACTTTCTACCAAGAGAATTAAAAACCCTTGTCCAGTCATTTAATTGTAAACCCTTACTTAAAAAAAAAATAAAGTTGTTTCTGCTTACCGTGGAAAGATCGATCATTGATGGTATAGTCAGTGTAAAGAATTAGTGCTCCCTGCATACTTTTATGGTTGTTTTGGGATGGTGATTGTGGGTGGGGATTTATTTTCTGATTAACTTTGATTGAGTGATAGGATCTAATCATCTTGTAATTTTATCACTTCTTTTGTCTTTGCTTGTTTTTTGCTTGAGCTCTTTGCTTGAGTTTCTTAGCTAAACTTTATTAAAAGGTATATAAGGTCTTTTAAGATATGTTTTGTAGTGTGTAAGTGTAGTGTTATAGTTTTCTATTGTATAATATTATTATAACTATTTACTTGAATTCTAATTAATAAAGACCTGCGTACAGCATCAGCTCCTGCAGGTTCTTGTAGTTTATTTGCTATGTAATTAATTTTTGTGAATTATTGTAACCATTTTATTTTTGATTGGTAAATAAACTTTATTATTATTATTATTATTATTATTATTATTATTATTATTATTATTATTATTATTATAACAAGTAATTTCTGTTAAAGGTAGATATTATTTATAAAAAACCTGTAAAAGGGAGAAAAAAAACAAAAATATTTCCATATTTAATCTCAAAATATCAAGGTTAAGTGGATATTCAATAAAAAATGTAGAAATTCATAGGTATGTAATAATAAGTAAACATTACGGAAAATATTAGACAGGAGCGCTCCCCCTCCCCCTCCTTAAGCGGCCGCAATTGTACAATATATGTACTAAGTATGATACCCATATAAGTCGTAAATACTTATTTTAAGATGGTATAAAATTTATTAATGGTAGTTAGGTAAGTATAGCGCCCTTAGTTAGTAATTCGAATAAGTATAGCGGGAATGAGGGCAGGCAATGAAATGACACAATTGTATTTATCCCAACGTTTCGTTTTTAATAAAAACTTTTTCAAGGGTCAATAAAAGGGTCTTTAAGCCTGTATATTTATAATGGGGAATATAACAACACATTTTCTAGAAAACACATTGGATATAAGTATATACTTATCCGAACTATCAACTACTGGTAGTATTAGTATATTCCGCATTATGAATATACAGGCTTGCTTAAAGACCTTTTTATTGACCTTTGAAAAAAAAAGTTTTTATTGAAAACGAAACGTTGGGATAAATACAGGTGTGCCATTTCAGTGCCTGTCCTCATTTCCGCTATACTTATTCGAAAATTTATTAATTTTATACAATTATTATTTTTAAATCATTTATGTAAACATCTGGGGGGGGGCGTTGGGCGTTTTTCCCCTAAATCCGCAATGAATGCAGTATCGAACCGATAAGTAAAGTTTCAGGCTTTTATTCTACAGGTATGTACCTATCTCTCTATCAATATACGTACAACTCTCTGGTTTCATACAAAAATTTTTAAAAATATTATCAGCGTATGGTGTCATATTGTGTTTTTAATATCCATAATGTTTATTTTGTTTTGCCGAATTTTAAATACACGATGGTTTAGTTTCCGCAAATTTTTCATTAGTAATCTTTTAAAAATAAATTTTAAACTTAAAGCACACAAAAGAAAAACAAACAAATCTTGTCCTATTCATTCATAGTTATTTATTTTTATTACACATAACATTGCATATTATTGAAATCATTCAAGTCTGACGTTTATTGTTTATTTTTCTATCATCTAACATAACCTCAAATTACAGGCAATAAACTGAAAACATCAATATTTCGTTTAATCTACTCAACTTGCCAAAAACGCCTTCTCTTACCTTTTCATAGACCCCTGCCTCGTTCATGCAATACATTCACGAAAAAAATCCTTGTAAAGGTTAGGTCCAATCGCACAAAAACCACTATCATTCAAAAAACTAATGACAATCTGATTAAAAGTCGGAGACGCGGCAACGCTGCGTCATTCCACGGCACACCGAGACATACTGAAATGTTTATTTTGCGGATGGCATGCGTCCGCAAGTTGTGATTGGATGTTGCCAAGTTGGGAATGTTTTCTTGTAAGGATTTTTTGAATATCAATAGAAAGTATAAAGGTTAGTGTTTTTATGGTTTATAGTGAAATTTATTTATTTTTTTTTTAAAAAGAAATATCAGTGACACATTATGTGTTTATTGTCTTATCGGTTAGATAATTTATTCTAAATTGCTTCTGGACTTTTTTAATGAATAAGGATAAACTGCTGGTAAAAATAAATGACATTATTTGATTTTTTTGTCTATTTCCGATTGTTTATTTGCTGTTTATTTTACCCATATAAGTTATCGTTTATAATATACCTAATATCAATTTTATGAAGTTATGCCTGGGTAGTTATAGGTACTATAAAATTTTATCGCTTTATTTCATTAAAAATCCCGATAACTATTCATTTTACAATTTTTGTACACAGAAATTGTAAAAATAAGGCACTTTATAAAAGTAATGCATCCGCAGCGGAAACGTTTTTTATCTTATTTTCATCGGACATTACAACGTCTTTCAGCATACGATCGATTTATAGTTTTAGAATAAAGTTCTTTCATTTTGTATAAAGTCCTCTGATGCATCTCTCAAAGCAGTAGGTAAATTTCTCAGTTTAATTTTTAATCATTTTCTAGTTTGGGGAAATTGTAGAATGACACGCTGGCAACGCCGCCAAGAAAGAAAACGCATGCGTTTTTGTGAATTCAATAGGATGGTGCATAGGGAAATGAAATTTTATTTGATTTCCCACTGCATTTCTAGGGCTATTTTTAGATATAGTGTAGGAAAATTCTGAGAAAACGAGGAAATGAACTAAAATCAATTTTATTTTTGGATTAAAGAAATATATCGCACATAGGTACTTACCGTACCTATTGTTTCCAAACAATATATAAGTAGTCAGTGTCAGACCTGCAAATTGCATTTTGTCCAAAGTAGAGGAAAGTCAAATACAGACAAGGAAGTATAAAAAATAACTAAAATAAATCAATAAAAATCTTGGACATTACGAAAGCACTTTGGGTTTGTGGACCATATCCAATTTCTATCGTAAAATAAACAAAACAAACTATGAATTGGAATAAATTTAGTAGGTAACTCCGGTAGGTGCAGGGAGACTAGGGAGAGTCAACCATAGAGTGCCGTTTGTTACGTGTCCCTTTCACCGTTATGTGTCCTAATTTTATCTTTTTTTATTTGTTTTTTAACATTATGACCCGTGGAGTCCACTTTAACTGTAAGTTTTTACCACTATTTGTTTGCTGTTTTGTTGTTTTTTTGTGTTTTTTTTTTGGTTCACCCTTGCTCCCTATTTTATTTTATTTTAATGAAAAACTTTTCTCTTTTTCGCTTTTTTCTCTTTTCTAATACTTAAATGTTTTAATTTTGGTGTAGGTACTTAAAAAAAAAATACGCAAATTGTCTCTCTTTACAGTTTGCGCGTTATTTCTAGAAGTTTTCTTTTTCTCTTTAAATACCATGAGATATAAAAGAAAAATGACACCTGCTTGTAACTGTGTTACTTTTTAATATATCCAGGATATATATATATATATGTACTTTCTGTTATCATATGTTATGTTACCGAAAATAAGATTTGTCATATTTTCGAACAAATCAATTATGTAATTTTTTTTATCGGTTATTGTTGAAACCTAAGAATCCTATTGTTTCAGAGCCCTGAGGAAGGAAATATATTTTCCGAAACGTCTTCAAATTAAAATTTGGGTTTCATTTATTTTGCCCCCTAAGATCCTTAAACTCATAAAGCCACACCTACATAAAAGTCTATTGGATCATTAACAATTTTATTTTATAATATCATCACGTCGTGGGTAAAATCGACTGACAAAGGATTATTTATTTTGTTGTTTATAGGTACTACATATTCCGCATGCTCACTATCCAGGTAACGAGCTGCATCGTGGCCTCACATGCTTGGTTGTATATATACCTATCATTGACAATGAAAACAAAGTCCGCATCATACTTATGGGATTTTTTTTATTAATAGCTTTATTTAAAATTTGACTTTGGCATCAAGTTCTGCTTCGATCGAGATGAAAATTAAGCAAAAAAATAGTAGTCACGTGATTCGCATTATCTGTCAAATTTTATTTTTTTCCAAAAAATAATTCATAAGTGAAAGTATCGAAAAAAGTTATAAAAAAAGTTTTTTTAAATGCACTTTCTAGCACACATGCAAAATTTCAGCTGCATAAGATAATTTTGATTTTTTACCCATATTTTGTAAATTGCACCACTTTTTTTGACAATGCTTTATTTCAGATACATTTTCTTTAAAGTAGCGCCATATTAAATGTGTGTTTTTCTATAAAATTAAAATTGGGCTATTAAAATTTGGTCGCATGTGGTGCAAAGTTTATTTGTTTAATTTTTTTTTAGGTGCCACGCCCTTTTTTTGACTCTCGAAACTTGGAAATTCTTAGTTTCGGTAGCCTAACCTGAAAAAACGTAGATATTATAAATATATAGAAAATTAAAAATTTTTATTTTAAAAATTATTTGTTATGTATAATATCATGTGTTCTTTTCCTATTTTGCTAAAAAAAAACGTTTTTCTGAGAATTTCGGGGGGGGGTCCGAACCCCCTGGTCCCCCCCCTGGCTACGTGCTTGATCCTGTATAAGGTAACTTCATAAAATACGTATTTTTGAAAACGAAGTTTGTGTCTGAAAGTAATACACCTTAATATTAAGACAAAAAGAACACAGTGTCATCAGTAAAGTGTTCATAGTGGAAAATAAATTTGAGTGGTGGGTAAAAAATAAAAAATTTCTTATTCAACTGAAATTTTGCATGTGGGCTAGAAACTGCATTTTTTCCGCCCCCTTTCACGGCGTGTGATAATAATTAATAAGAATGAAAATACGGCAAGAAACCATATAGCAAAGTATTGAAAAATAAAAAAAATTAAAGTCGCCTTTTTGTCAAGAACACTTGTATATTAGAATAAAAAAATTTGTAGCGTTTCCGCTGTACAATTATTCAAAATATTAGGTTTAAAATAATCGGACGCATGCAACCCAATTTATTTTGTTGGTTTTTTTTTTGAATTTTTAATATAATTGAAAAAATTCAATGAAACTCTAGAGGTTTACCCAATCTAAACAAACGAAAACCAACACTAATATCAGAAAAAAGTAAAAGTTTTTTGAAGTGTTTCCCCCACATCAATATGTCCCCCACCCCCCACCCCCCCGCACGCCACTCAATAAGATTGACATTTACCTAAATTTGTTCAAAGTCAAAATTACCTACTACGCTATAATTTAAGGTTATTCTTTCTGCCAATATTTTGAACATGTTTGTCAATTTTTTTTCAAAAAATCATGAGTAGACGACTGAGAATAGAAGATGAAAAGGCCAGACAACTAAAAGACGAGCTCCAGGAAGAAGAGGATAAGCTAAAGTTGTTACAAGAAAAAATTTTTGGACCGCTAATTTGGAGAAGATTTGAAAATGGAATTAAAATACAGGATTTACAGGAAAACGTATTCAACGATACTGTTGAATTGATATTGGTAAAGAGGTTAAAACTTTTCATTTTTTATTAGGTTTAATGATGGATAAATTAAAACATCTAGTCTTGGTTGTAAAATCCAAGTCTTAACGTATTAGGGGTTCTATAAAAATATAAAACCCTGTTGGTCATTGAAAAGCTTTAAAGTAATAAATAAAAATGGACACTTTGTTGACACTTGTTTTGTAAAAAACACTGCAATCATTCCAATCGATGGTTTAATCACTTTCACATCATAAGATTTTACCATTTTATTATTAGTTCTGACTAACTACTTTAGATGTAGATGACAGAAGAAATATGAATAATAATCGTCTTTTATTGAGGAAACACAAAAATTTACATTTAAAGTGATCTTTATAATAACTTTAAAACAAAATGAATTTCCAGCCAGATGGAGGCGATATTTAGCCCTGAATATACATATAACCTCCAAAGGCAACATAAAGCTAATTTAGGTAACAGTAAAACCATTCTACAATCCAAGTTATTTGCAAAAAAAATTTAATTTAAATTTATAATAAGCCAAAACAAACATAAATAAATATTAAATTATGTAATAAATTTACAAATACAAAACTAAAATTATAATTAGGTGCTTAATTATGTATCGAAAACTATCATAAAATTAGAAAATAGGGTTAAATATATTTGTTTATTGTCCAGAAAACAATTGCAGTTAACACTTTCAACAGTTTAAACTGTTCACAGCCTATTATACATAATTATGTGGCGCCCGATAACTAAAACATCTCCGAAACATGGCTGTAGAATGCTTGGGAATGTTAAAAAGATCATTATATCGCGTGTTTCTATTATGTGTCTCACTCCTAGAAAAATGCGGCACTCCTGATATAACCGGCCACAACAATGCAGTATTATCTCCCGACATAACCCTTTGTAATCGATCCCTTAAATAAGACGTTTTAAATTTCACCGCTGATGGTCGGAAACCGAAGTATGACAATTTGGCACAGAGTAGGTCATGATTGATATTATAGTGTTAAATACTTTCGAAAAATCCAGCAGCACCAAAGAAGTTACTAAGTTACCCTTCCATTATCAATACCTCTCGCAATCTCATCCAAAACACCAGGGAGCGCTGCTGTACTGATGTGCGTCCTTCCAAAACCAGATTGAAAACTTGGTATAATTTTATGTTCATTGTCATAATCATTCATCTGAGTATAAACAATTATCTCCAATACCTTGGACATAACCGGAAGAAGGCTTATTGGGCGCAAGTCCTCAAAAGAGTCTGGATTGGAAGTTTTTGGAATTGGTATATTGGGAATACGCGAGAAGGATTAATTTTTAAAAAAATCCTACATTTTTTCTAAACTTTTTGCTGTTTGAAATATTTCTTATTTCTAATAGAAGAGCATTATAAATTTTTGGAGCTAAGTAATGAATAAATTTTAAATTAACATTTTTACTAGATACTGTTAGGAATTATCAACTGTCCGTTTATATGATTGCGGGTCTGATATGGGTGATTAATATAATTTCTTAATGTGGAGGTTTTATGTGTTAATACAGCAGTTAATAATATATACAGTGATCGAACATTTAGGATTTCTGAATTGTAGAGTAAATGTGTGGAGTAGCTTTTTTTTTTATAGATTATTTTTAGGATATAATTTTGAACAACATTTAGAGGCTTTAGCGAGTTTTTGTAGATCCCAGCCCACGCAATTATACCGTATCTTATTAGAGACTCTCCTAAAGTATATATGGAGAGTACTAGTTTTCTGCCAATAATTTCCCTTAAAATATAGAATTTATGAATTAATTTTCTAATATTGTTTGTCAAATAACTGATATATTATGCTATGCATTTAACATGTTTATCGACAGTAATTCCTTAATTCCTAAATATTTTGTTGAGGTTACCTCACAGATAACTTCTCCAAGATTTTCAATTCTTATGTTGTTAAAATATGGACGATTGGAAGAAGTAAGAGAGAATGCTATGTAATTAGTTTTGGAATTATCCAAGGTTAATTTAAAGAAATCCAGCCAGATCTTAGTTTTTTTCATACCGTCCATAGATGACTCTTTCACTTGAGTCCAAGTTTCACCCTTGAATACCACAACTGTGTCGTCCGCATATGATATGACTATTCCGTTATTAATACTTATATTAGCTAAGAAATTTATATAGGTAATAAATAAAATTGGTCCTAAGACGGTACCCTGAGGTATTCCAATTTTTACGGTTAGCGGATCACTGTGTATATTATCGATGTCCACTCATAGACAATTTACCTTTAGATACCTACAGCTTATCTCCTGCGCAAACAAAAGTTACGTTTTATGGGTGAAAAAATACGTCCGAGCGCATGACTCGTCGGTCAGCTGTCTTCATTCGGGGAACCTTCGTGCATGCGCACAAACCTCGTGTTATCGACCGTCCTACTTTATCGACAATAATCGACGCGCTCAAAAATACTCTCCAGAACCGGCTCGGCCGCCATTTTTGTTGTTGTGTTTTAAGGGTTCTCTTCTCTGCGGATTCCTTGTAGTTTTCTAAAGTTTTCGGCTATCGTGGATTGTGGGACTGGTGTTTAATATTTATGGATTTCTGGTTTTTGTGTAGTTTAGTTAGTGAATTGTGTTTGTGCTTTTAGTGACTCGGATTGTAATATAAACAATGACTAGTACTAGTTGCAGCCGTTGTATAATTGTATTATGCCCAAATAGGAGTAAAATAAACCCTCTATGGTGGCATATGAGCAAGAATTTAAATTTTAAAGCCCGGACCTGTCTATTTTCCCATTCGTCAAACGATAATGTTGCAGTGCGCATGTCTAATAGTTCCCAGTTTTGTTTACATGCGCGAGGCCATAAAACTGCCACATTCGTGATTATTGTTTGTTTATCTAAAGGTAAATTGTCTATGTGTCCACTACTTGTTGACGATCCATAAGGTAGCTCTCAAAGACATTTAACACGGTGCCCCTTACGCCATATGAATGTAACACATTTAAGAGCACATCATGGGGCACCGTATCAAATGCCTTTGCTAGATCAAGAAATACGGCAAAGGTATTTTTATTATTATCTAATTGGTTGGTTATCTGGCTAGTCAATTCATATATTATGGCATTTTCAGTACTTAACCCACTTGTGAACCCATATTGATTACGAGAGAGAATGTTGTTGGTTTGATATGTCTACCAATCGTCAATAGATCTTGATAATTTATACCTGGCCAAGGCATTACCACGATTTTTAGTGGCAATCTTTACATCCTCATTATACCACGGAGCCTTAGGTCTGGTAACTTTCGAAATTTTAAGCGCAGCAAATACTTACAAAAACTAATTGTAAGCTTGGGGCAAAAGTACGTTTATGAATAGGATCTATCATCATCATCGTTGAATCAAAAAACGTCCACGGTTCCCATCCGTACTTAAATAAATATATTTTTTAGAATAATTTCATTAAAGAAGATGTGCTTTTTAGAAATACAAAATTTGGCAATGATTCACTTTCTAAAAGAAGTTTTGCAGAACGAATTATCTTTAAGTTAAAAGATCGTGCATCTATTATAGCTGTTGATGAAGGTACCTACTATATTATTATTATAGTCATTTTATGTACTTAAAATATTTCAACACTAATATAATTTTTAAGTAGGGCATCGAGACTCAGATTTTTAAACTATAAGGTAGGGCAGAAGTTAAGAATATTTAAAATTTTCGGTTATATTTTGACAGCTGTCATTTTCAAAGTCTGAGCGATATTATTTACTACATTATCACATGCTTTTTGAAAATCTATCGCTATCACATCCAACTGCCATATTTTACAATGTCTTCAAGACATGTTATTATTAAGAAAACCTTTTTGACATCTTCTTTTTGGAAGTGTTTTTCTACCTCCACGTTCCCTTTTTTTGGTTGTTCTAGACCCTTTCAACTGACTTTTCCACATACTACGTATATGTTTTAACTTATCCTAATAAGTAAAGCGGGAATAAGGGTAGGCAATCAAATGACAAAAATTTAAAGGATAAATACAGTTTTGTGTCATTTCATTGCCTGCCCTCATTCATACCTATTCGAATTACTAACTAAGGGCGCTATACTTACCTAACTGTTTTAACTTATCTTTATTTCTAATGTCTTCACATAATGTAATTTCAATAATCCAATTTTTGATGCCATAAAAGCTCCATTAAGGTTTTATGCCTACCACTTATGATTTTCTCTTTTGCTAAAACCATCAGCTATATATTTTTCTGTCTCCTGATGATGAACGTTTCTGCGTTCGAAACATGTAGAGACCTTTAAACAAAGATTTTTTTATTCTATTAAATTTTGTGGAAGAAGACTTTGTGTTTTTCTTTCCTATTCATACTTTCAACTCCACTTTAAGTATGGACTATTTCTTCAAATTAATACAGAGATTAGTACTGAGAATCCATTATAAATATCTTGAAAATAATATTTAATATTGTTTAGATCGTTTTTAAAATAGCAATTTTTTTTTTAAGCAAACGGGAACTGTCTAGTAGGCGTGCTAGTCCTAAATCCTGTTCAGAAATGCGATTTTGGCAGAGTGTATAGCAGAACAATGTTGGTTGAAGGAAAGCCTTATAAAAGCATTATAGAATTCATGAACTACATTAACAGAAAAGTGGATATCTTTGAGCAGTTCCAATGTGATATTTATCTGAGATATTATTTGCTATGTATAAGACCCGAATATAGAAGTCGAGGTAAGATTATGGACAATTGTTGAACCATGTATATTTAGATTTACAAGAAAGAAAATACCAGTAAACATGATGACATCAAGAACGTCACCGAAAGCATCAGTCGAATTTGGCCCTACATTTTTTATACAATATTGTTCGGTTCTATTTAATATAAATAAGTATCAAAAGTTACCTATGAATAAGATTATTTACAGTCCACTATATTGATTACCTCATCATATTTATTTATTTAATTTCCCAACCAACTTTACATAAGTTTATTACAGGGAAATTTCTAATTAAAAAAAATTTAATTATTTAAGATTAAGAGTCAAAATTATACAATAATTATAGTATCATATATAACAACAAAAAAAAAAGGAAACAATAATATGTTATATTTTTAATGAATGTTTTTTAAATAAAAATTTGAACTTTTTTATATTGATTGTATTTTTAATTTTTTTTGGAATATTATTATAAATTTTTATACCATCATGAAGATTTGATTTTTTTCCAAAATTAGTTTTTATTTTTACAGTTTTTAAATTTTTATTTTTTCTTGTATTGTGTTCCTGAAATGTTGTGCTATCAATAAATTTTATTTCAGAATTTTTAATCTTTTCATTGATTGAGTGAATTATTTGGTTTATATAAATTAACAGTAGGCTCTAAAAATGGTAATTTATGAATGCATTTTATGGTCGTAGCTTTCCCTGTAGCTGGTTGGTGTAAACCAAACCGAACCCAATAACACTTTTTTTTTATAGGTTTGGGCTATCAGCTTATGTTAGTAGGAATGGACATTGCCAGACATCTAAAGATTCCAATAGCTATGGGTGTTTTTAATAATTACAAAATGCAAAGAATCGCTACAAAAATAGGAATGGACCAGGTTCGTTTCGCAGCTCACGCATGCGCTGGGTGTGTCGGTAACGAAAAACACAAAACACTAACTTGAGAATACCCTAACTAATCCTAGAGATATTAAATTATTCCATTTTAATAATCAAAACATGCTTTTCTAATACCAAGGCATTAAGGTGGGATTAACGACGCCATTTTCTATCGTTAATTCGATTTGCCTAACTATTGACGATTCGTATATGCGCACTACACTGCTGTGTTGATCAAAGTAGTTATTTTCATGCTTTTGGCATACGAAGAAGAAAGACAGACATATTCTGGAGCTGGTAGAGCAACGCAGATGTTAATCAGCCGGTCATAGTTTTGTTTACTTTTGTAATTTGTGCAATTACGGAACATTTTAATCAATTCTTAAGATATATGACATCTAGACAAACTAAAAAATTTCGTGTTACCAGTGAAAATTGTTGTTTTTACTTCAGTTCTGAAAATCGACGTGTTTACTTTCAAGGATTTTAAGGTAACTTGTGGCAATTTTAGTGGTTTCAAAATACTGCTTTTTTAAAAGTTTCTGTGCATTCTTAAAAAAAAAACACGCCTGAACAGCCCTTCCAAAATTAGATACTATTTTTTTTAATAATTGCAAGGTTCCGGAAGTCACCCCTGTATCCAAGCCATTTATATGACTTTTATACATGATTGACCTTCATAACTGTGCCCTTAAGAATATACAAACAAATTTTAGGCAAAAAAAAATTCACAAACCAAAATTTATTGCACAATTAACACTTTAACACGTGCTTTACTAAACCACAGACTACAGGCATACCATTACTGGTCCAACAGCTCTTTGATTCTCAGTGGCGGCTCGTGACTAGTGAGTCAGGAGGGCGCTGGCTTTAAATAAAAAAAATTAAAATGTCTATTGTTTTCGAAAGTACGTGTCTGTTTTTTCTAACTTTCTCGTTGTGAATTTTAATTTCATCAGCATAAGCACTACTTAAACAAGTTAAAATATTAGTTTGTCCTAACATCTCAAAACTGACCACATTATAACGATGTTTTGCACTATTTTCATGTTTTTATTTTCTCTGAAAGATGTTTTAAGTCCTGCACCCCATTTTTAGTTCAATTATCATCCCCGCCAAAAAGAAGACACACGAAACAAAAAAAATAATTTTTGTCCTCACAACCGCATATCCAGAATATTTTATCATATATTTCCTTGTCAAACTTACGCGTAAACTGTGCCTTACTTTTACATTTTGATTGCACTTGTACAATGTTCAATATTGCTAGTGGCCGCCTTGCATTTTTTAAATCAAGTTTTTCACTTAAGCTCAGAGAACTCAACACAACCTTCTGTAAATCACTGACCTTCATATTAGACGAAATTTTCCAATTTTATAACAACTAATAAATAACTCAAAACAAATAAACAAAACGTCAGCGAGTCAGCGGCATCGACAGACGACAGGTCGCATCGCGATTTGCAAACAGTGGGCGCGGAAAATTGGAGCTCTCCGTGGCCGCTCGTTGTGCGATGTGTAGGTGACGTCAGGCCTCCGTCGTCATGACAACCCATCGAGAAGGCGCGTTGAATCGGGATGGATAATCGGTCGCCCGCCGCCACCCGCGCTTGTGAGCGCGCAACTCGCTTGTCTATGAGTATAGCCTGCCCGTTAGAATAGGGCTACGTTTGGTTTGAATTATTTTAATTGATTGCTTACATACATTGCGTTATTGGTTTTTTAAGTAAAGTATTTTTGGATTCCGTTTGAAATAATTGCAGGGAGGGCGGCGCCCCAGAGCCCTTCATTAACCAGCCGCCACTGTTGATTCTGCCGATTATCGTTGACAAGTGCAAATCGTTTCCGGGTCACGTGATCGGAGGCATCTCTCCTCCCACTGCGACATCTATCCCTACTTTACCCTAAGAAAATTAAAGTATTGTGTAAAAGTTAAAAAGAATCCACGAGGTACTGGCATCTAATTTGTATCCTTCTTTTTCTGAATTTGCTCAATCTGGTTAGGTACCACTAGTTTAAGGAACAGTCTATCCAAAAATCTTTTTACCTGTACCTATACACCTGAGTAGATGGGTCTAGAGAGTCTAGTCTATCGTCTTCCATATTTTATGCGGAACTGTTTTTATTATATTGGCTGGAAATTCATAATTTTCGCTTGCCTTTCTTGTGGTGGAAATAGTGACAATACATTTTTTGTTTACTTTTTTTAAGACAGACTTTCCTTTTTACAACATTTTTGACTGGATCGGCAATTAAGGAGGGGGAGATTATCCATTCCCCTATCTTGTTGCACGAGAACATTAATGTAGCTACTTTCTGCCAAGTAACCAAGGCTTTTAAAGTAACACCATTTTAGATTGGAAGCGAACTGTTAAGATATAGGAAATAAATGTTTTCCACAAAAACAAAAGAAGATTTTATGTGGAAGACTGAAAGATTTATTTCTTATATTTTAGATTTTGTTTGAATATCAGTATGTCAAATGGGCTGACAAACATGGAGAACTGACCTTTTGTAATCCAGGAGCGGGGAACTATACATGCAACATACAAGCCGGTCCTGTACCACCGCCTCCAGAACCGGAACCGCTTCCTCTATCTCAAGATGGCGATTTGAGGGCTAAAATGACCAGAGCTGATAAGAAGAGGGGGCAAGCTAAGGCCGACGCCAAGAAGAAAGGAACAACATAAAAATGGTGGATTTTATGGCTTTTAATAAAAAAAAAACTATTTGAAAAGAATATTATAGATACTTATTTTTTATTATTATTAATAGAAACGAATTATTGTTATTATTGAAGGGTAGTGACGGATCCAGGGGATGCAGCCGCCCCTCCCCCGAGACCATAAAAATTGTCACAACAGACCTAATACTTTCCATAAATAATAGGAAAAATAATCATAATTATCTCGCAATTTTTTTCTTTCCAGGTTTGTTTTTGTATAGTTCTAAGTTTTTTGCGCCCCACCCCCTTGAGTATTTTTTTTTGCGCCCCCTCCCCTGAAGAAAATCCTGGATCCGCGCCCGATATAGAGTGTTGTGAAAAATAACTTATTATAATAATATCTATATTTAAACCAACAATTCCTGAATCGAAACTGTGGTGTCCTTATAGGCAAGCACACGTGTACCTCTTCTGAAGCACAAACGACAAACACCTACATTGCACCAAATCAGACACCTACACAAACACTATCACACTGCCAAGTCGCTAACAACAAACACAACTCTCTGAAATAGTGGGGTCCTCATAGTCGTGAGATACGAGAAAATATTATTAAGAAGGATATTCAGAAAGAAAAAATATTTTTTTTTTATTGATACCCTATTTCGCTTATTTAAAGTACGCCTCAGCGTGTTTAAATCCCACTTTCAGAAACGCGCCCAAACCCGAACAAACCCGTGAAACGTGAAGTCTAAATATGTCAACTTTTTAATTATTGATTTGACAGAATTACCATTTAACGTCAAATGAAATATTTTTTTAAGCAATACACAACCAATGTCAACGGTGACAACAATGAATCTTATGTGACACTTGCTCTATTTCAAGCACTCCGGCTGCGCCGTCGTGCTTGCAAAATCGCGCGTGTTTTAAAGACCTTAATATCCACTTATACTTTAATATACTATAAATGCCCATGCCTATGCCTACTTTAATATTTGGCATTGTTTTCATTTTACTCTCCCTGTTGAAGATATTAAAAAAATGTCCTTAAGAAAAAATGTCTAAAATAATAAATTAAGTAGATTTGCAAAGTTTCAACACGATCGGTATATTTTCATCGGCCTATTAGAGATTTAGATAATAATTATAAGAAATGTTGTGGCACGAAAATAACGTAAATTATCGAAGTAGGCACAGAAAACTTTAAAATTTTAGATTCTTATTTAGTTTTTCTTTCTGAACATTTTCTCTTAATAACATTTTTTCATATTTCCTAAAAAACGCACTTATCTAGTGGAAAAAATAAGTTTTTTACAAATTTCAAAAACATGCTTGATTTTTTGAAACTATAATAATTATTATGACACAAAATTAGTTTTTATCCAACCAGGTCTGAACCGTAGAAGATGTCAAGTCTTTTTTATATATTCATGCGTCGATTTATGGACACACTGTATATTAAAATGACCTTTGAAAAATGCTTTGTGGCATGAATTTAAATAAACATCGTTTTTTTTAATAATGTTTTATCAACTTAAATACAATTATGCATGTAAATTATGGTACAAAATAAATAACACTATCACTACATTCTACAATTCGTCCTTTCTGTCAGTCACACCCTTTCTCGGATTCGAGTTTAGACTTCTCCAGAATTTAGCCCTGTCCAAAAATAAGCCCTGTCTCATTCCAGGTGATTTGGCATCGATGTAATAATACTCCATGTTATCGGATTTTACAGGTTGCCACTTTTCCGGGATTACCTCTGTTACTTCCGGTGTTGGATTTCTAAAAGGATGATTAAAAGTAAGTTAAGGTATCGGATATTATAGCTCCTTTTTAGCTAGGTATTATACGATTTTTTTTTCATAGAATTACAATTATTATTCTCGCATTAGTTTTTTTTTCTGTGAATGAAAACTGCACAATACCACTTGAACTTTACTGATAATATTTTTTTAAATGTTTTTAATTGAACGGCAGTACTTTTTATTCGGAAACGATAAAACAAAATGATGTGCAAGCAAAGCCATAAAGTGTCAAATAACTTTGTGTAATCTAACAAAAGCTTTCGACTGTGTCTGTCATAGACTCCTTTTGCAAAAGCTATACCAATATGGTAAAAAGGTGTTCCCCTAATTCTTATCGCGTCTTATTTGTCTGGTAGGCGGCATTTTGTGGAGATTGAAGGTGTCATATCTGATTTAGGATATTATGCCAAATATGGAGTGCCACAGGAATCCGTCCTTGGACGTCTTCTATTTATAAATTGCATAAATGGTCTGTGTTATTACATGCAACGGATTTGCAATTGGACTAGATTTGAAGACGACACTTATTTTATTACTTCTGCCTCTAGTATGGCGAATTTGATTGTTGAGTCACAACTGCTGCTAAACGATACCGAAAACTTGTTTTCTTGCAATCTCCTGCAGTTTAATAAAAGTAAGACTCGAGATATGGTTGTTAAATAAAAACAACAAATGTATGAAATTTTGATGAAATGGAGACCACCCCCCCCCCCCCCCCCATTGCAGTTACGTCCCTTAATTACGGCCCTATTCGTGCCTTACCCTGTATATGCAAAGTTAGCAAATAAATTAGTAAAAAGTTTTGCAACATAAATATCATCTGCACTCGGCTTTTTGTCTGGAAACAATCCTTCACCCACTGGAAATAGATATTGAAGATCATCCGCATGGCATACACCTAAAAAATACTAAAATAGTAAAATTTCTTGAAATACTTTATTTTAATATAAATGGTACAAATTTTCTTTAAGTTACCGTAGTCTATGTCACCACCTCCGAAGATCTTTGTCAAACTGGTGACTCCCCTGTGACCAAAGAGATAATAATATACAGGATGATTTGTATAATTTTTGTGTAATTGCACCGTTTCGTCGGCACAATTCAGGAACCAGCCATCAGTGTACATCTAAAATAATAAGACAATAAATAAGTAGTTATTTTAAGAATAAACGCCAATGGTGCATTCGCCATTTTATTTTCTCTTCAATATTTCGTTACTTTTTCATATTTTCCAAATAGCGGCAAAATACCATAGACAATTTACCTTTAGATACGTACAGCTTATCTCCTGCGCAAACAAAAGTTACTTTTTATGGTGAACAAATACGTCCGAGCGCATGACTCGCCGGTCAGCTGCCTTCCCTCTGGGCACCTTCGGGCATGCGCACAAATATCGTGTTATCGGCCTGTCCTACTTTAGCGACATGCTCAAGATACACTCCAGAACCTGCTCGGCCGCCATTTTTGTTGTTGTGTTTTAAGGTTTCTCTGTGGATTCCTTGTAGTTTTCTTAGCTATTGTGGATTGTGGGTATTTAATATTTACGGATTTCTAGTTTTTGTGTAGTTTAGTGAATTGTGTCTGATTGTGAGAAAATTAATTCTGTTAAAGTTGCTGGTTGGTTAATTTTTTGGTTAAAATCTGTAGGTACACCCACACATTTTGCTTGAAAATGTTTTACACGTACCCAAGTTTTTGCCAAATTGTAAAAATCAATACAAGCTATATACCAACTAATATTTGACTTGAGGTTAGGCACGCGATAACACTGTAAATTGTTTTTTTTTTTGCTGGTTTTGGTTTGTTTTTATATTTGATTTTATAAGACTAGTTTAATTCACTTATTCATGTTCTCTTCCTTTTCGAACTAAAAACCCGACGACGAATAATTTTTAAACTAATTTTAAAAACAAAACCTTAAAAACAATTTTCTATTCTTAAAATCTTATAGGTTTGATACTACTAAAAATGCCAGAAATCACTACCTTTTTTCCCAACTTGATCAAAAATTGAGAAGAAATTCCAATTTTTTGGCAAGAATTTAAATTTTAAAGCCAGGACCTGTCTATTTTTCCATTCGTCAAACGATATTGTTGCAGTGCGCATGTCTAATAGTATCTAGCTTTGTTTACATGCGCGAGGGCATAAATCTGCCACTTTCGTGATTATTGTTTGCTTATCCAAGTTGCCTATGGTATATGGCCGCTTTTTGGAGAAAAATAAATACAAACGAAATATTAATAAGAATTGAAATGGTGATTGCGTCACTAGTACGTTTGTTCTTAGGATACAAAGATACATGTTACTTACATTTAGTAGCGCCTCCTTCTGTGACCAATCAACTTTCATATCATTAAAATAAAACTTTTTAATGTCTTGGGTTACTTTACTGACGTCTCTGGCAGTCTTGTCGTACATTAAGCTAATAGGAACAATTCTTTCAAAATCGCTGTTCAGCTCATCGAGAAGATGTTCATTATTTAATACGCCTAAAAATGGAAACCTGGTAAAATGTATACAACCATATTATTTATATTATAAACACTTTATTTGATATCAAAAATAATAATTTTTCAGCAGTTCTTTTTCTTGGAAAAATGCTCGGGCATTGGCAGGGGTTTTACCATTTTCGGTTGTGGTATTTTATAACTTTTTTAAAATGCTAATTTTTTATTGACTATTTTTAAAGTGCATTTTAAAATATGGAAATTTTTTTTATCCCTTTTTTTTGCAAATCTGTTAGGTCCTGCCTAACCCAAAACCAAACAATTGCTTAAAATTTGAATACCGATTTTTAAAATCGTGCCCACCCTTCTCTGAAAAACTCTGTCAGCTAATTAGAGAAACTATTGAATCAGGAAAAAAACTTTACGCCACAGTTCCTTTCTTTTAAGCTAAGTCGCCTTTCGAATGGCAACTTTAAACCCTTTATTTCATTATTGTGTTTTGTAATTAAAATTATTAAATACAGTGTCACCAGTAAAGTCCGCATCATATGGGATTTTTTTTTTATTAATAGCCTTATTCAAAATTTGACTTTGGCATTAAGTTCTGCTTCGATCGAAATGAGAATTAAGCAAAAAATAGTAGTCACGTGATTCGCATTATCTGTCAAATTTTAATTTTTTTTTTAAATAATTCAAAAGTGGGGTTATTTCTGAAAATATCAAAAAAAGTTATTAGAAAAAGTTTTTTCAAATGCAGTTTTTAACCCACATGCAAAATTTCAGCTGCATAAGATAATTTTGATTTTTTACCTATATTTTGTAAATTGCACCACTTTTGCAAAATAAGACTCAACGCAACCTACATAAAACTTCTTAGTTTTAACAATGCTTTATTTCAGATACATTTTCTTTAAAGTATCGCTATATTAAATGTGTGTTTTTCTACAAAATCAAAATTGGGCTATTAAAATTTGGTCGCATGTGATACAAAGTTTCTTTGTTTTGGACCCTGTATAAGGTAACTTCATAAAATAAGTATTTTTGAAAACGTAGTTTGGGTCTAAAAGTAAAAAAATTAAAAATAAAGTAAAGGGGTTTTAATTAAATCGTTGAAAATAGATAAAGTTTACGTTAAGTTAAACTAAAATTTATTTCCCATTTAATGAACACTTTACTGATGACACTGTGTTCTTTTTTGTCTTAATATTAAGGTGTATTACTTTCAGACACAAACTACGTTTTCAAAAATACTTATTTTATGAAGTTACCTTATACAGGGTCCAAAACAAAGAAACTTTGCATCACATGCGACCAAATTTTAATAGCCCAATTTTGATTTTGTAGAAAAACACACATTTAATATGGCGATACTTTAAAGAAAATGTATCTGAAATAAAGCATTGTCAAAACTAAGAAGTTTCATGTAGGTTGCGTTGAGTCTTATTTTGCAAAAGTGGTGCAATTTACAAAATATAGGTAAAAAATCAAAATTATCTTATGCAGCTGAAATTTTGCATGTAGGCTAAAAAATACATTTAAAAAAACTTTTTCTAATAACTTTTTTTGATATTTTCATAAATAACCCCACTTTTGAATTATTTTTTGGAAAAAATTAAAATTTGACAGATAATGCGAATCACGTGACTACTATTTTTTTGCTTAATTTTCATCTCGATCGAAGCAGAACTTTATGCCAAAGTAAAATTTTGAATAAAGCTATTAATAAAAAAAATCCCATATGATGCGGACTTTACTGGTGACACTGTATAGTTTTCCACCTACGGTATTAATATTTTTTACTTTCTTAACACCCCGTATATGCTGGCTCAAAATTTGGGTGTTATTTTATCAACAAGCAGAACTTTTTATGAAGAGTACATTTTTATCGTAAAGTAAGAAAAAAAAGTTTCCCATATGTTAAGATGGTTTCTGGACACGCTGTATAAATAATATGTATAATATATATAATATTAAATCATTTATTTATCAATTTAGCAACAATATATTGATTTTTCAATACTATGCTTACTATGCCAAGTAATTTTTTTTCCATTTTACATTACCTGCGCCTCTTAGTGCACCATCATGGCTAGTAATTCCAACGATTAAGGGAGTCGGTGAACTTTTCCCAGATTTAACTATTTCCATTGGGGTTTCTGTTAAAAAAGCACCTTTATTATTAGGTTCAATGGTAGGCTTAAATGGTATCATTGGGTCAAAGTCCCATTCCTATAAATGGTTAAAATGATAAGTAGGTATGCTATAATACGATACGAAGATTATATTAAGGCTAAGTAGTAGAGGGAGATGAGGAGATGATTCATTCTGCGCCAATTTTCACAGGTTCCTTTTGCGCATAAACGACTAATGAACGTCTTTGAACCTGTGCACTGCTGGCGCATGCGCATAAGGGACCTGTGAAAATTGGCGCAGAACGAATCATCTCCCTCTACTTTGGGTCCAACAAACAAAATAATATTAATGAGCCTAATAAATAAAAATGTAGCGATTGCTTTTTCTTATAAAATCGAAGTAATTTCTTGAAAGCCAATGAATAAAAACTAAAGTAATTGCTTTTGCGTCCAGCGATTGCTTAAAAGTGCAGGAATTGCTTCTAGTCAATGCTTTTTCTTAGAAAATAGAAGCGATCGCTATCGTTTGCTTAAAATGTGATGAATAAATCAAGGAATTGCCTTTTCTAGTGTAGCAACTGATTTCAACTTTTTAAGGTAGGTCGACCCCTGCATCATTTGCTTGGTAGCAGTCAACTTTAGTTCTCCGCGGCATACACGTGCGTCGCTTTTAATTTGTTTGTGTCTTCAATTATTGCTGAATATATGAACGTCCGTAAAAGAAAAATCTACAGTGTACGTAAAAATTGCAGATATTATGATGATTTCAGAAACTTACATCGATTTGACTGCGAAAATGTTGAGTGGTTGGCAAATTATTTTTTGACTGATCCTACTGATAAAAGGCGAGGGGATGCACTGTCGCCTTTAAATAAGATTAAAGTCTTTCTGCGGAAATTGTCGGATCCGGGCTTTCAAAATTCTGTAGGTGAAGAACTCGGTGTTCAACAAACTACTGTCTGTAAGACATACACTTCTGTAATGGATGCAGTTTTGGAGAAGACCAATATTTTTATTAAATTTCCTACAAGTGCTAAAGCTGTTGTGGAAGCTAAACGATTGTGGTCAGAGAGATTTATTTAATATGTTCCTTCAATTTCTGAACGAATATCAATTGCTTGTCTTTAATTTCTTCATCACTACTATCACTTTCCTTAGTTTCACTGAAATCTGCCATATCACAAAATATAAGTTTCCTATTTTCCACAAAAATGTAACAGATTACTATGGCACTAAATAAATAGACCAACGTTGTTGTATTTACGTTAACTCCTTTGCAAATTAGGCACGAAACTGTACATGAAATCTATAATTTAAACAAGTGGATAAGCCACGTCTGAACTTGTGTTGAATAAGCATTTGCTACAGAGGTGTAAGAAAAACAGCAATCGCTTCAAAATTTTATTCATATCCAGATCTAGCGATTGCTTTTAATTATACCATTCGCTAGTCAAGCGATCGCTTTTACTAAAAAGTGATCGCTTCAAGTAATTGCTTTATTTTTATTCATTACCTAGGCTTAGCATTTCAATTAATTCTACTCCTATCTTTTTATTAATGAAGGTTATTAACGATCTGTAATAAAATAGATATATCTTTAATAATGATGATGAATCCATATTTTTGGTATTCTTGCATGAACAAGCCTAAAAGACAAATTACATTTTTTTTGAAAGAGAAAGAATATCGCGACAATTTTTTCCCTCTGCGAGAAAAGTAAAAGCGTTAAGTACCATAAAAATAACATCCTTTTTCGCAAAGTCCTCTGCATTAATTTTTCTTAGGCACTTCACCATTTCTTTACTGGATCCTGTGGGGCATCCAAATGCATTGGCCAACTTTCTGGAATTTTCTACCCCTTCATTTTTGGGAGCTAAAGCCCAGATGCATAAAGAAGTTCCACTCAAAGCTATGCCTCGATGAAACAAACCTAAAAAAGAAAATTTGAGCACATTACAAAAGGGTTTTTCTAACTTTATTTCATTTCTAATATAATATTTCGATATCGTTATCAGTATGGTATAAAAAATATTTTTTTTAAGAATTCAATGAGATAATAATAATAATAATAATAATAATAATAATAATAATAATAATAATAATAATAATATTAATAATAATAATAATAATAATGATAATAATAATAATAATAATAATAATAATAATAATAATAATAATAATAATAATAATAATAATAATAATGATAATAATAATAACAATAATAGTAATAATAATAATAATAATAATAATAATTATAATAATAATAATAAAAGTTTATTCAAATATTTTTTTGACATTTAATGCTAATATATAATTTTTTTATTGTACACTATCAATTCCAAATTCAGAAGTATTTTGAAAAGTGTTTTGAGTTAAATAATATAAGTAATATTTATTATCAAGAATATATTTCATAATTCAGGCACAACTAGATTATAATATAAAACGAATATAACAATATTTTATTGGTATATTTTATATCACTACAGTATGCAAAGATACAATACGTCATGTCTATATTATATTATATATTTATTTATTTTATTCATTATAGCTTGTTATATTTATAATTTATTAATGACGTTCTGGAATATATCTCTTGGATTGGATAATATCCAATTTTTAATTTTATTTCTATAATTATTTAATGATTTAATTATTTTAATTGACTGTGGTAGCATATCAAAAATAATAATATATGGATTGATGTTTAAAAAATGTTTATGTGCTATTGTTTTGTTTACTCTAATTTTATATGTAATAGTATTTTTAGGACGAGTTTCATGTGTGTGATTAATATAATTTATTTTATTTTTATGTTTAAAAATATATATTAACATGTTGTAAGGAAATATTTGTTTAATATCCATTTTTTTGCTACCTTTCAATAGTAAATCAGAAGAATATTGGTGGTCTTTTTCGTAAATAATTTTCAAAATGTATTTTTAAATAGTTTCAATATTATTATATATATCATTTGATAAATTAAAATTAGTGGTTTCAAAATTAAATTTTATATTAATTCAAGGGGAAAGTATTCCACGGGATAAGTTCAATACAAGTTATATACCAACTAATACTTGACTTGAGGTTAGATAGGCGATAACATCGAAGATTGTTTATTTTGCTGGTTTTATTTGTTTTTTATATTCGCTTTTATAAGACTACTTTAATTGACTTGTACTCTTCCTTTTTGAACTAAAAACACGACGACGAATCATTTTTAAAAAACTTTTAGAAACAAGACCTTAAAAACAATTTTCTATCCCCAAAATCTAACTACTAAAAATGCCAGAAATCACTACCTTTTTTCCCAACTTGATAAAAAATTGAGATTCCAATTTTTTGGCAAGAATTTATAGCAAATTGTAGCTGTTTACACGAAAAAATAAATTAAAGGGCAACTTTTACAATTTCTTGAGCAAGAACTGAAGTTTTAAAGCCCGGACCTGTCTATTTTCTGATTCGTCAAATGATAATGTTGTAGTGCGCATGCCTAATCCGGTGTAGCTTTGTTTACATGCGCGAGGCCATAAATTTGCCACTATCGTGATTATTGTTTGCTTATCTAAAGGAGCCTAATGAATAAAAATGTAGCAATCGCTTTTTCTTATAAAATCGAAGTAATTTCTTGAAATGCAATGAATAAAAACTAAAGTAGCTTTTGCGTGCAGCAATTGCTTAAAAGTGCAAGAATTGCATCTAGTCAATGCTTTTTCTTAAAAAGTAGAAGCAATTGCTATCGTTGGCTTAAAATGTGATGAATAAATTAAGGAATTGCTTTTTTTAGTATAGCAATCGCTTTCAACTTTTTAAGGTAGGTTGACCCCTGCATCATTTGCTTGGTAGCAGTCAACTTTAGTTCTCCGCGGCCTACACGTGCGTTGCTCTTAATTTGTGTCTTCAATTATGGCTGAATATATGAACGTCCGTAAAAGAAAAATCTACAGTGTATGTAAAAATTGCAGATATGATGATTTCAGAAAGTTATATCGATTTGACTGAGAACATGTTGAGTGGTTGGCAAATTATTTTTTGACTGATACTGGTAAAAGGCGAGGGGGTGCACTGTCGCTTTTAAATAAGATTAAAGCCTTTCTGCGGAAATTATCGGATCCGGGCTTTCAAAATTATGTATTTAAAGAACTCGGTGTTCACCAAACTACTGTCTGTAAGACATACACTTCTGCAGTTTTGGAGAAGGCCAATATTTTTTTTTTAATTTCCTACAAGTGCTGAAGCTGTTGTGGAAGCTAAACGGTTGTGGTCAGAGAGATTTATTTATGTTCCTTTAATTTGTAAACTAATATCAATTGCTTGTCTTTAATTTCTTCATACTATCACTTTTCTCATTTTCACTGAAATCTGCCATATCACAAATATAAGTTTCCTATTTTCCATGCACAAAAACGTAACATATTACTATTACTAGTAGTAGTTTAGTACTAAATAAATAGACCAACGTTATTGAATTTACGTCAACTCTTTTGCAAATTAGCCACCAAACTAAACATGAAATCTATAATCTGAACAAGTGGATAAGCCACATCTGAACTTGTTGAATAAGCATTTGCTACAGTATAGACGTGTAAGAAAAACAGCAATCGCTTCAAAATTTTATTCATATCCAGATCTAGCGATCGCTTTTACTGATAGCATTTGCTGGTCAAGCAATCGCTTTTACTAAAAAGTAATTGCTTCAAGTAATTGCTTAATTTTTATTCATTAGGTTCATTGTCTATGGTTCATTTATTACAAAGCTGTAGATTGAATTTAATGGAAGATATAGTCTCTCTCGCTTGAATCCTCATCTGGATCCGCCGCCACTGACACGACTGTAATTTTATGGGTAATTAAAATTACAGAAACTTGTTAAATTGTAACTCACCTTCAACTAATTGCAATTTTATGACATTCTGTCATATGTAATATAAATAGTCCTGTAATTAATACGTTGAATATCCTTTCAGTTATTCTTTAAGGCATTTACTCCATTAACAACTACATGCTTACAATTATTTAAAATTTATAAGGTAACTTGTAGGTCGCATAGATTTATTTTCAGATAACGTATCGAGCTCGTAATAAGATTGTATTTATTATAATTACCAATAAATTTAAATAGATCATAAAAACTACACATTTTGTTTAAATCTATGGGGGCGATTAAAGTTTAAGCCAATGAGCTATTTTCACTTATAATCTCCCTCGTCTTCGACTCGGTATAATTTTTTTATCAACAAAAACATTCGTGACCTTGAAAAAAATTATTGGTAATAATTCTGCTGCGTGGGAGATTCGGTATGAAAATTTCATAAATTGGAGTTTTTTCTTATTGTATTTTTTTTGCTAAAATGCTAAAGCACTTTTGAAAGGGTCGATCGTAGCTAAAGAGAAACAGGTAAAAGTTAAATTATGAAAAACACTTATGGCTGATTTATACCTCAATTAAATTAAACTAAACTAAGAAATTAAGAAGTTAAAATACCACCATCATATTATGGACGCATTTATACCTATAATTATTAAGGAACTAAATTAAATTAAATTAAGAAGTTGCCGAACTTTTAACTTTCTTAGTTGAATCGACATAGTTCGTGGGGCCACGGCATAATAAAGAAAATATGTACTCTGGTGGGGCGATCGGCATATTCCGTGATTCCCGTCATGTCATTTGTCATTTTGGTGAATGTAATAAAGAAGACTTTGTGCACATAACCCTAAATTCTTGTTTAATTTTAGAATTATATTTTTGATATTTTGATTATTCCAAAAAGGTTCACGATGGTTGTTACGACAGTACATTGATTGAATTAGTACAACAGTTCCCATGCATTTATGATAAATTGGACAAGAATTATAAAAATAAAATTATTCGGCAAAATAATTGGCTAACAATTGCCAGCATATTGTCCGATGAGGAAAATAAAGTGGATGGTCAGTGAAAAATTATTTTTATATGTGGTTAAATAAAACGAATTTAGAAATATTTCAGCTGAAGCAGCGGAAAACAGGTGGTCGGTTCTCCGGAACCGATTTGCTACTGAGTTGAGGGCAAAAAAATGCACCCTATCGGGTTCCGGCAGCAATTTTTTTTTATATATCTTTGAAAACAATAATATTCATTAAATAACGAAAACAAACCAAAAAGATAGGTTAGGAGCACCTTCTTCTTTTCTTGTAGATTCATTAAGTGGCTTAGGTTGAAGAACTATCCGTCGCCTTAATTTCTTAATTTAATTTTTCTAGTTTAGTTTAGTTTAATTTAATTGAGGTATAAATCAGCCATTAAACTGAACTTTTTGACATTTAGGAAATCACTTAAACGCAAGAAAGTTAAAAATATAAAAGCTCTCTCCTCTCCCTGAACAGCCTTTCCAAAATTAGATACTAATTATTTTTTTTTAATAATCGCAAGGTTCCGAAAGTTACCCCTGCATTCGAGCCATTTATAGGTCTTTTATACATGATTGACCTTGAGAACTGTGCCCTTAAGACAGCCTTTGCTGGAGATGCTATTTTAATAATACAAGTCTTATTAGGAATAATGCTTGTGGATAGAGGTCTGGGTACGCCACTGTGTGGTACATAATAGGAAAAACTACGATAATTTTTCTTTATAGGGAAGATAATTCTAAGTCATTCTGTATTTATTTATGCCTTAGGAATATGCATTCTTATTACTCACTTGTGCATAACATAAAATTTTAATTAAAATTTAACAAGTTCTAAAATCAACCTTGCTTACCGTATCTAATAATGGCGTTTATGCATAATTTTCTGGCAATTAAATTATTATAATAAATGTTCCTTAAAAAGTAACTGCGGAATTTGTTTTGAATTATTTTATTAAAACTTACTTTAATTTAAATATATGGTTTAAATTGGAAGTACCAACTGCTTTATTTATTTTATTAATAAGTGTATTTCAAAATGAGCTAGGAACCAATGTAAAAACCGTCCTTTTATCACGAATAAAATTTTCTAGGGAATCAATAATAAAAAAGGTTTCCATATGAAGTGAGAATTCTGTCGGTCAATGTATATAATTTTTATCTTAGAAACAGTAAGAGTCAAGTATGCCTGTAACAACATTTTTTAATAGGCCACTTAACGTAAATAACCCTGTACGTTTAGTGTGACAGTATATTATGATGTCTAAAATCAGTCTAAATACTCACCTCGACTCATCGGCGATACCATATGGTAATGGACACTGGCACCACCAGCTGACTCTCCAAAAATGGTGACACTTTGGGGGTTCCCCCCAAAATATTTGATGTTTCGCTGTACCCATTGAAGCGCTAGATTCTGATCCTTTAAGCCATTATTTCCTGGTACTTCGTCATCGCCGGTACTTAGAAAACCGAGAGCACCTAAAAATAACCCCAATTTAGACATTTCATAGAAAAGTTGCAGCTTGAGAGGGGTCAAAGGGAAGGGGAGGAGGCAAAAGGACATCTGAGGAGCAAGCAAACAAAACCGAATAAATCCACTTTTGAACATAAATGAGTTAATAATTGATTTTTATTTCTTTTGGTCAGACAAATCCAAATCAACCTAAATGTGCTAAATCCCCTTTAAAATCCACCTTAAGGCAAATCAAGCAAATCCAAATAAATCCAGAAAATAAAATTGCATATATAGGTATATATTTCGAGCAAAAAGGAATAAATTCGTGAATTTAAAAATAAACGATTTTTTTTCTTTGAAAACTTTTTAATTTAGAAATAATAAATGTGTGAAAACTAAAAAAATTAATCTTTGATTTTATATACATTGTGACCAGTAAAGCCCGCATAATATAGGATTTTTTTTTATTAATAACTTTATTCGAAATTTGACTTTGGCATCAAGTTCTGCTTTGATCGAAATGAAAATTAAGCAAAAAAATATTATCAACGGGATTTATAAAACCCAGTGCGACATCTTGCGTCCCAGTACGGTACCTTAGAAAAGGTCAGTCGTAAAGGGTTATTCTGTAAAAACAGAAAATTATGCAAGATGCCCTCAAAACCGGTGTATGTCGCACTGGGTTTTATAAATCCCGTTGATGATCGATCCTGACAAGTGATTTGTCTTTGAGTCCTGTTTCCTTCTGCCAAACCGAGCCTCACTGATGAGCCGTAATAACGGCGAAACGCGTCTGGGGATGGGTTTGGCGGAAGGAAACAGAAAAACCTTTTTCGAAAAAAATATTAGCATCTGTAAAATTTTAATTTTTTCCAAAAAATAATTCAAAAGTGGGGTTATTTCTAAAAGTATCGAAAAAAGTTATAAAAAGTTTTTTTTGAATGCAGTTTCTAGCCCACACGCAAAATTTTAGCTGCATAAGATAATTTTGATTTTTTACCCATATTTTGTAAATTGCACCACTTTTGCAAAATAACACTCAACGGAACCTACATAAAACTTCTTAGATTTGACAATGCTTTATTTCAGATACATTTTCTTTAAAGTAGCGTTATATTAAATGTGCGTTTTTCTACAAAATCAAAATTGGGCTATTAAAATTTGGTCGCATGTGATGCAAAGTTTATTTGTTTTTCACCCTGTATAAACGTAGTTTGTGTTTGAAAGTATTACACCTTAATATTAAGACAAAAAAAAACATAGTGTCATCAGTAAAGTGTTCATTAAGTGGAAAATATATTTTAGTGGTGGGTAAAAAATCAAAATTATCTTATGCAGCTTAAATTTTGCATGTGGGCTAGAAACTGCATTTAAAAAACTTTTTCTAATAACTTTTTCGATATTTTCAGAAATACCCCACTTTTGAATTATTTTTTGGAAAAAATTAATATTTGACAGATAATGCGAATCACGTGACTACTTTTTTTTAAATTTTCATCTGGATCGAAGCGGAACTTGATGCCAAAGTCAAATTTCGAATAAAGCTATTAATAAAAAAAATTCTATATGATGCGGACTTTACTGCGGTTACTCTGTATATAGGTAACAAAAAAAATTAAATTAATTGTTTTTAAAAAAATATTCAAAACAAAAGAATTGTTAATATTTTTTTGTTAACCGGTTGGCTGTTTAATTGGCGAAAATGGGTGCGGGGGGGCGCTGTTTTGTTTCGCGCACTTTGGATTTCGGCGAATCCCAGAGTCCTAGACTCAGTTCATTTAGTTGAGTTGTCTATGCCATGTATAGTATGTATGGAGCTTGAAGACCGTATTTAAACTCATTTAATTAAAATCTAAGTTGTGTTAAGTTATCAATAGTGTCAGTCATGTGTTCGATTTTTTTGCTGGTTTTATTAATGATAAGGTAAGTGTGTCTGGAGTACCAAAGATATCAAATCTGAAGTTATTAAATTGGTAAAAACTCATTTTAACTATTCCAGTATCGACATGCACCGCCAAAAAATAATTTCCAGCATTACGGAGAATAAAAACTTATTTTAGAAGTACTATACTATGACCCAGCAAAGACTGAATAATCAAATGGCAGTGCACGTAAACCGAGCAGATGATTTATTTATTTACAATAAGGATACAAATTACATAAAGTTACATAGTACAAGATGACGAAATGAAAATGAACAAATATAACCTACAAAAAGAAACATCACTATAAAACAGATTAGACACTATTTATACAAAGTAAAACATGCTCTCTTGTATGAGCTCATGGGCATTGACAAATCCAAATCTCCAGCTACCATGTTATACCTCATTTGGATTCTGGTCATGGGATTTGGACCTTAAAGAAGAGCTGTTCGCCAAAATACGTTTGCATTGAAAAACAGTTGATTTCAATAATGTAAAAGTAAATGTAATGTTGATATTAGATACACAATACCTACCTAGTATAGGTACTAGTCAGTGGCGCCGACTTTTAAAAATCTCAATGGGTGCAGGAGAACAGGATGCCTCCTCGGGGTAAGTCGTATAAAACCGCGCCGCATGCGCGCGCATGCGCGAAAATGTTTTGGGTGCCACGCCCTTTTTTAAATCATGTAATATAAATGTCACATTACCTTACTAATATCAGTAACATTATAATAACAAAAAGTCTTTAATTCCTTTATTTTTATTAAACAATTATATATAATGTACTAAAATTATCAGTACAGAAACAAAAACCTACTAAATAAAAACCAAACTCTTTTTTATTTAATGGCTTATTGTAAGAAACAAAACATAACAAGATTCAGGTACCCACCTGGCGCATTACTAAATTATTATATATTTAACGACCTTTATATAAAACGTTATCTAGTAGTAAAATAAAAACTATAAAAAAAAAACTGGACCAAATAAGGAAACTTTAAAACTTTAAAAACGTGTTTCTTCTTATAGCGTTAGGACTCACCTAGTCCGCTCACTCTTAATGTGGGGATTTTATATATAATTAAGGAGTATCTAGAATATTATTATAATTTAAATAAAAATGTTTTTCTTTATATTTTTGGTGGCAAAATGATGGATCATCGGAATATAGCAAGCAAAAAGGCAAAAGAGAAACTAATAATATCATAATATTGCTGGCTAACAGTATCGAATAATCTAATTTGAAATATCCGCGTCCGCGTTCCCGTTCCCAATGGGTGCACTTGCCCCGATGCCCCCATGGAGTCGGCGCCATTGGTACTAGTATATTTGTGTTCTGTGTTGGTAATAAATACTTTAATGAATCATGTGTTTAATTTTTAAATTTTTGATAAAATTTATTTAGCAAGTTTTAAAAATCTCGTTTTATTTGTGCAAAATGTCTTTATTCGTATATCGAAACGTAGAATCAAATTAAGTTTTAATAGTCCAAAAAAGGGCGTGGCACCTGAAAACAATTTCCCTGCAGCGCATTTTTTAAAAAAGAAATAAAAATTGACATGCTCCAGCACCCATACACATTTTCAAAAGTCGGCGCCTATGATATCGAATATCCCCGTTTGGTCATTCTTGGTTTTTCTTTGTCAGCGGTTTAAATTTTTTTTCAGTTTATCGGTTTTCTGTATTAATTGCTGTGTTTTCAGTGTTTTGTGATATTTTTGAAGGCTAATTAAGATGAGTCGCAAGTACCAATGTATGCGAGAATTTGAAAAATAATGCAGTTACTTTTCATGGGTGAGTAAATAGAAAGTTGGGTTATTTGTAGGTTACGTTTTTTCTATAGTAGAAAGGTCACATTTACAAGTAAGTCCGGCGTAATCCCCACTACCGGCTCGTCTCAGTTCTTTACCTCCTCTCTACTACAAACGATGTTGTCAACACATTTTAAAGTCAAATTAATGTATGAACTCGCCGCATCACCTGTCATCGAGCCTGTCATGAATAGCACCCTGTTGAAATCTGGTATATTTTAAGTTAAGCGGTTGGCTACAGAAACAGAACCGGACTGGTAAATTTTGTAAGACAGTCTTAATATTTTGTCAATATACACGAAGGGAAAATGTTGGTCCGCCCATCTCTTAGTAATAAGTTAGAATAGTACAAATATGAAGTATCGCAAAGCAAACAGAGGTAGGTAGATTATGTTTCCCCCGCTCCATCGTATTGCATTTCGCTCATGGCACCCGCTGGTGGCACGCCGCGCCGCTTCGATTCTATTTATATCAAATAAATATTCATTCTTTCGTACGTTGCCGCCTAAATGAAAGGATCAGGATCAAGCAAAACCGATCCGATGCGATGGAGTGGAGGAAACATAATCTACCTATTTCTGTTTACTTTGCGATACTTCATATTTGTACTATTCTAACTTATTACTAAGATATGGGCGGACAACCATTTTCCCCACGTGTATAGCGTAGATACTAATTTTATTATTTATAAAATAAAATATTGACAGACCCAGGGCCGTATCTGAGGGGGGGTTTTAGGGGTTCAAACCCCCCCCCCCCCCCGAAAACAATAAAATCCTTATATGTTTGTTTGTGTGTATGTTTAAAGTATAACTAGTATTTTTTGCCACTGGTCTAACCGCCCCCAAAATTTTGGTTCAGATACGGCCCTGGCACAGACCTACCTATCAAAATAAATATATGACAACATTATAAAACTACATGAAAAAAAGAAAACATTTATTTCTTTTAGTATTTATTTATAAATAGCAATATCAATAGGTATTTATGTATTTATTATACAAGGAAAAAAGTAATACATTTTTTGAGAGGTGTAAGCTTTGAAAATATGCCATTTCATTTAATTTATTATACGGTTAAAGAGATAGAGGGTAATCCAAGTAAATATTTACTTTATAAAATTGGCGATGATTTGATGTTTAGCGAATATGAATCAAATTTGGCGTTGTTATATTTTTGAGGGCAAGAAGGAGGATTCCATTTAATGAGTTTTAAGATACCTCCTAGAGATCGCCAGCTACACAATATGAGTTTGATAAATTCTTGCATATTTTTTTGTCTGATCGCTTTACCTCAAATTATGAAAGAAGGATCTTTTATACGTAAAAAAGTTGTACTTTATTAATCTCGATATTTCAATTAGTTTTGAGATAATTGCGTTTAAATGCTATATCGCAAGAAACATTTAAATAAACATCTTTCTTAACGAAACATGTTTATTGAAAATTAACTGTGCGTTCTTAAGCATAAATAACATATTTTTAAGTCTACTATCTCCTTTTGCTGTATTTGCCCCTTAGTTATAAGACATCCTGCATATAGCAAGAAGTAAATGGTTTAACTAGGCAGTTTATTAATTTGATCATAGATAAGTCAACCAAAACGGTGTTTGTACCCACTATTAAATTTAACTAATAAACACTAAAAAAATCTGTCTCTGAAATATATAAAATCCAGAAGTAAAATGTTTAAAACACACCCTACACAAAAAGCAGCCACAGAAACACTAAAAAAACTCAAAAATCGGAAGAAAATAATATCTACGGCCCACTGCTGATCTGGGAACTTTAACGACGAAACCACATCAGCTGTTAATGTCAAATGTCGCTGTCCGCTGTCGAAACGCTTGGTTTTAAGAAAAGTTAACTCTAATAGCGTTTATGAATGATGTGAGCCATGTATATAGGTACCAGATCATTGGCTAAATGACAGTTATTTGTATGTATTTCTTGTAGTCATTGTAGGTAATGCAATTGGAAATTATGTCTCTAGAGGCCTATTCGCCTACACTGAGGGAAATGTCTGATTATAGTTAACAAACGGATTTATTTGGGCAAGATTCCTTTGGAATAAAGTTAATAAATTAATATCAAATAAGGCCCATTGCATATAAAAATATCGATATTTTATTCCTAAAGAAAATATTTGTTAACAAAATTTATTTTAATAGTTAAAAAATAGGTATAATATTTAAGGCCGCCGATTAAATAACAGGATAAGCATTTAACATTAAATTATTGTTCTTAATATTACAAAAAACGACCCGCAGTAGTTGCGTAATAGTTGTTGTTGGTGGTCGCGCCGCCTCGTGCTTATTAACAAAAAAGGCTGTGATTGTCAGGTGAGTTATTAGTTTGGTATTTTTTATATAATAAAATTAGAAATTTTTTACTCGTCCCATAATACTGCTAATGCAATTAGAAATAATATCCAGCATGCACGGCAGAATACCACATACATAATTGCTTATTAAGGTAATCTAGTAAATCGTATTATGTAAAACTTTTATGTAGTATAAGCCCTAAAGTAAAACATTTTATTATTTTTTGTTTATTTGATATTTCAGTGCTAATTTTGACCAAACTTGTTCAACCAGCACTGCAGAAAAAATTGTGTTGTTTTCTCCAGCAGCTGCAACCGCCACGCTAGATCTTCTGAGCGAGTTCAAAGTAATGTTACAAATATATTCTGGTTTGGGACAACATTTTTTAACAAAAAATTGTCGTTACAATTTTACAACAAAGTTTTAATATTATTACTTCAAATGTGAAATGCCAATTTTTACAGTAAAACTTTCAACCACAAGGTAAACATATTTAATAAAGTGTAATTGTTCTGTTCTTTATCAATTTTTTTTTTGAAAATATTTTTATAATCAGCTAGAACAATATATCAGCATTCAGTTTATTAAAGTATTTATTTTAACATAAGTTTAAGAGTTTTATTTTTCCCCCTTTCTATCTAAATCTAACTAAATTGATCTTCTTAACATTAAAAAAATATTTCTTTACATTTATATCGCCTTTTTACCCCAAGACACAACAAATTTATTGGTAACTATGATTTATTTATTACTAATTTTGTAAGCCTGCTTGCTATACATATTTTTTATTGGTAAAAGTGATATAAATTTAACGTTAGGGTAGTATATTTAAGTGAAATATACGTGTCTTAACAATTAACAAACAACTAGTTTATCTAAACTTTGTCATTATGACAGTAAAGCAATATATCTTACCAAATAATAAATCTTATTAATAATTAATTAATGCTCTATATAACTTTTACCTCCATTTTGGGATGGTAAACAATTATTTGTTATTATTAAAGTTATTTTTATTCACCAATCCATAACAAATGATTTCTTAGGAATAAAGAAATATTTGTTTGCTGATATTTAAACATGAAATTTCTTAATAGTTAATAAATGTTATTTAATATAAAGAAATCGTTTTCTCAGTGTATGTACCTAGTCTTTACATTGCGGTGGCAAGTGGTCTATTGACAGATACAATTCAGAAAAAAAAATCGTTTAAAATAGCACCTTAAAAATGTAAATCAATTAAAAATTAATATTATTACAGCATAAAAACGTCTTGAGAAAATACCAGAATTTAAATTTTCTTTATTTGCATTAATTTAAGTTTAGCAAAATCTCATAAAAATCCCCTTATGCATATTTTATATAAGGTATACCAAGAAAATTGTCCGGAATTTTTAAAATAATATTATTAAGGTTGTTAAAAAAGGTTTTCGTGTTTTTGCAAATAAATTAATTTGCAGGCATAACCATGTTACAGAGTCGGGACACCAGCACCGTCTGTATACAGCGTGATAATAAAGAAATGGACCAGCCTTTTATTTATACAGAATACCACCTACATAATTAAGATTCGCTCGGACCCGTCAAATTAATTATTTTCAAATGCTTTTTTTTAAAGTTATTACAGTTAACTCTTTCCTAAAACAAAGCGTTTCGACAGAAGACAACGATATTTGACATTAACAGCTGATCTGGTTTCGTCGTTAAAGTTCCCAGATCAGCAGTGGGCCGTAGCAAGCTCACGCGTCAGGTTGCGTCATCAGATTTTCTTGGTGTTTATTATTTAAGATCAATGGTGAGTCCAAACACAATTTTAGTTAACTCATCTATTATCAATAATATTCTTGAATTTAGATTATTATGGATCATGATTATTGCGTGCTCAATGGTCCAGTTGATATTGTCGAAGAAAATAAGTTAATTTAAACCAATTGTTTTAATTTATTACTGTAATATTTACTAAAAAGTGCCTTGTGTCTAAAATCAAATCATATCATTTATTATTAAATGTAGGTTTTATTATTAGTTTATCTATCTACTTTAGTTATTAAAACGGTAATTCTTGCATCTTTAAAAGATATATTAGTATCAAAACCCAAAGGGGGGTCTTGGGCCTTCACCAAAATACATTAAAAATGCATTTTTGAGTAACTAGCGTTCTCTAGGAGGCATCTTAAAACTCATTATGGACTCTTCGTTCTTGCCTTCAAAAACATAACTAGGTACACCAAATTTAATTCATATCATTATTTCATATTCATTAACTCATCGCCAATTTTATACATTAAATATTTACTTGGATCACCCTGTATCTCTTTAACCGTATAATAAATAAAATTAAATGACATATTTTCAAGTCCACTATCTCCTGTTGCTATATAGCCCCTTAGGTACGCGACAGGGACATCCTATATATTATATATCCATATTATATTATGAAATTCCCACAAAAGTAACAATACCAAAAGGGTTCCCATGGTGTTTTAATTTGACGTGCACCACAAAGCTTCTTGCAAAAATGTATTACTTTTTTCCTTGTATAATAAATACATAAATACCTGTTTTTGGTTAAATACTAAAAGAAATAAATGTTATTTACTTCTTTTCCTTTAATTTTATAATGTTTTCACATACCGTGCGAGCAAAAATTATTTGCATCAAAGATGGCCTTGCATCTAAGGACGTAATGTTTAGCCGTGGAGCTTAATACCTGTTGGGTGTCAGTAACTATCTGAATTAACAATAAATCAGTTATTCCGTCATCTTTGACAGACGTTACAAGTAATTTGATTCATTGCTAATTTTTCCAATTTCTTGAACAATTCACACAATGGGCTTTACGGAACAGCACAAAACATTCATGGTTGAAGCGAATTTTCGAAACGGGGTTAGAGTAAATACTGAGTGGCAATACAATCCGGGTTTGTGCATGGACGATTTTTTACGAACAATTTCCTAACGTTGCTCTTATTGCTGGGGATTTTTATCATTGCCTGAAAAGAACCGTGGCTGTGTTTAGGGAAACATGTTCTATACAACACAAAAAAGGAGCCGGAAGACCATCTTTAAGAACAGAAGAACTTGTTGCTAACGTTCGTGAAATAATGCAAAATACGCCAACAAATTGTATAAGACGCCTGTCCCAAGAAGTGGGAAGATCTTATGGAACATGCAAAACTATTTTTAAGAAGCAGCTAAATTTAGTACTTTATAAAGTGCAAGTATTCCAAGAAATACAAGAAATACAAGCCGCAGATTTTGAAAGACGCAGGAATTACTCTCAATGGTTTACCCAAAATTTATTGGAAAGAAATGATTTATTAGACCTGACATTTTTTTCGGATGAAGCCTAGTTACATCTCTTCGGTTATGTGTATTCTCAGAATACACGCATGTGAAGTAGTGAAATCCCCATTTTTTTGTAGAGTCCAGATTCCATCCTCAAAAAATTGGTGTCTGGTTAGCTGTTTCCCGAAGAAGAATTGTTGGTCCTATTTTTTTCCATGACACAGTTACAGCACAGCGGTATAGAGACAATATTTTAAATCCATTTGTGGAGCAATTACTTGACGACGAACTACGTTTTGGATATTTTCAACAGGACGGTGCAACCGCCCATACAGCCGCCAAAACTATTAACTACTTACGCAATTTTTTCGACGACAAATTGATCAGTTTTCGATCAGACATTGAATTCCCACATAGATCACCTTATTTAACGCTAATGGATTACTTCGTTTTTCCTCATTTAAAAAACACTATTTTTAAAACTCCAGTTGCAAATTGAGAACAATTACAAGAAATGATTATCCAAGAATGTGGTAACATTTCTCCAGAGATGCTGGTCAACAGTTTCGAAAATATAAAGAGACGTACGAATTTATGCTAGGAGCATGGTGGTGGCCAATTTCAGCAATTTATGTAATTATTTTTCTTTTTCTTTATGTAAATTCTTACTTTCTTAATTTTGTAAACAACAAAAATAAATTTATATTTATCTACTTATTTTATTTTTGGCATATCATGTCATAATATGAATTTGGCAAAATTTTAACCTAGATTTGGTTAGATATATCGTCCCCATATCATTGTGGTCTAAACCAAGCCCTACGTTTTTTAATCCAAGCCCTCTTTGATGCAAATAATTTTTGCTCGCACGGTATGAAATACTGATCCGTTTTTCTCTTGTACTGCTGCATAATATGTGCGTGATAAAAAAAAATACTTAACAACTTATTCTCTTTAAAATGAATGATTTTTTATGGTGGGTATTTCTAATATACCTATTAGGTCTTTTCACTTCATATCTCGTCTTGTGCAAATGCGAAAACCAGTCTCATCGTAATAAGAAAAAGGAATAATCTTCGCAACAAGTTCAAATAAAGAAATAAAAGTAGATATATTTATGGAGAAAACCTGAAAACTTTCAACATTAGTGTGACCATTTAGTATACTTATATAAGATAAGATACGATGCACTACGGATGTTTAACAGTATGATCAGAAAGTGGGTATATTAAACCTCTTAGGTAGCTAATATTGAATTATTTTTTTTAATACAGTCGTGTCACCAGTAAAGTCCGCATCATATGGGATTGTTTTTTATTAATAGCTTTATTCAAAAATTGACTTTTGCATCAAATTTTGCTTCCATCGAGATGAAAATTAAGCCAAAAATAGTTGTCACGTGATTCGCATTATCTGTCAAATTTTATTTTTTTCCAAAAAATAATTCAAAAGTGGGGTTATTTTTGAAAATATCGAAAAAAGTTATTAAAAAAGGTTTTTTTAAATGCAGTTTCTAACCCACATGCAAAATTTTAGCTGCATAAGATAATTTTAATTTTGTACCTATATTTTGTAAATTGCACCACTTTTGCAAACTAAGACTCAACGCTACCTACATAAAACTTCTTAGTTTTGACAATGCTTTATTTCAGATACATTTTCTTTAAAGTAGCGCCATATTAAATGTGTGTTTTTCTACAAAATCAAAATTGGGCTATTAAAATTTGGTCGCATGTTATGAAAAGTTTATTTGTTTTTAACCCTGTATAAGGTAACTTCATAAAATAAGTATTTATGGAAACGTAGTTTGTATCTAAAAGTAAAAAAATAAGGTAAAGGGGGTTTTAAATTAAATCGTTGAAAATAGATAAGCTTTACGTTAAGTTAAACTAAAATTTATTTTGTACTTAATGAACACTTTACTGAGGACACTGACGGTTAGAGATACTAACTGACCGAAATGTTGTGTTAAGTAATAAAATATAAACAATGGAAGTCGGACAAAGTATTTTTATTTTTTATTTATTTTTTTAAGATAAGCATTTAACATTAAGTTATTGTTTTTGATATTTCAGTGCTAATTTTGATTAAATCTGTTCAGCCAGCACTGCAGAAAATATTGTGTTGTTTTCTCCAGCAGCTTCAGCCGCCTCGTTGGTTCTTCTGAGCCAATTAAAAGTACTTAATGTGTTACAAATTAATTCTGGTTTGGGACAACATTTTTTAACAAACGATTTTCGTTACAATTTAAGAGAAAATATTAAAGTCTTAATATTATTACTTTAAATGTCAAATTCATATTTTTTCAGTAAAATTTTGAACCACTATGCAAACTTTTTTTACATTTAACTGGAACAATATATCAGCAATCAGTTTAATAAAGTATTTATTTTAATAAGTTTAAGAGTTTTATTTTTAAACCCTTCCTCCTTTCTATCTAAATCTAATTAAATGATTTTCTTAACATTTAAAAAATATTTCTTTACTTTTATATCGCCTTTTACCCCAATAGACATTAAATTTATTGTTAACTAGATTTATTTATTACTAATTTCGTAAGCCTGTTGACTACACATATTTTTTATTACTTAGTTAAAGTGCAATATTTTTATCATAAAGTAGTAAAAATTTAACGTTAGTTGAGTATATTTATGTGAAATATACGTGTCTTAACAATTAAAAAACAACTGGTTTATCAAAACTTTATCATTATAACAGTACAGCAATAGATCTTACCAAATAATAAATCTAATAAATAAGTAATTAATGCTCTATATAACTGTTACCTCTATTTTAGGATGGTTAACAATTATTTCTTAGAAATAAAGTAATATTTATTTACCAATCATCCAAGGTGAAGTCAGGTAAATGGGCCACTGGGGAATGTGGGCCATGGCTGTTTTATTTTTTTTTAATGGTACAATCTTAGAAAAAATGCATGTTGGTAGCAGTTCTGTATCGATATTTCATGAATCAATTGATATTATTGCCCATTACGACATATTCTTTCAAATGTTAACTGTCAAACAAAAACAGGTGATTTCGGTCGCAACAACTTTTGGAGCGGTTTTAGAAAATATTTTTTTAAAATCTGTTCAACAGCTATTCCATTAGAATTTTTTGCTGAAAGGTAAGTTACAGATGCAAATTTTGATATAAAAGTTAGTTAACGTTGTAATTAAGATATTTGTGGGAATCAACTAGGATGGCCCAGTTTTCCTGTGTTTATGGGCATTTGGGCAAAGTGGGCCATAACTTACTGGATAAGTGGACCAGGATGGCCCACTAACTTAATGGATGGAAATGGCCGAAAATGAAAGATGTTTTAACATACGAGTTGAAAGAAATAACTATTGAAAATTATGCCGCCACCTACTCCACTAAATAAAAGAGGGTTTTTTAATGTCCCAGAATTAAATAAAAGTATTTAGCTAAATTAAGTACTTACCAAGGGAAATGAACAAAAGGTGTAGGAAGGGCATATTCTTGGGAAATTTTTATTTTGTTGTTTTGCATAGACAAATAGTCCAGAACAAGGAATATCAATGCATATTTTGTTTAAGTATAGGTACCACTGTTTTTTCGTTTTTCACGTATTTACGATCTTAATTACTATTTGTTAAGTTAGTTTGTTCTACTATTTAAATAAAACATTTTTTGAAGTTTAAAAATAATATTTTATTTGACCTCATATCTCCAGAGCAATTCAAGATTTTTTTTATGTGTAAATAGTGTATTGAAAACTTTATGTTAAAGTGTGGCCCAGTTACCAACAAGCCTTTCCTGTGTTATCCTTGCCTAAAACACGGAGGGGTGGCATACTTACCCCAATTTTAGGGATAAGTGGGCCACCTGGATTTTTTTTTATAAAAAAGGAGTTTGCAAATCCTTGAGAGTAATGTGACAAATCATATTTTACAATTTTGTTCTAATATAATAGGACTTTCTACCTTATAAATTGCAAAACCATGATGAGCCTTTATTTTAAGTTATAAACATTTGAATTTTAAAGTTGTAAATAGGGGTCCCACTTACCCAACTTTACCTCATAACAAACTATTTTTTTGGAATTTCTTAGGAATAAACTAATATTTGTTTGCAGGTGGTAGACAATGAATTAATATCAAAAAAATTACCTTGTCGGATTTCCATTTATTATTTTGTTACTTAACACAACGTTTCGGTTAGTTAGTATCTCTAACCGTTTTCAAGTGTAAACGAAATTATAATTCTAAGGCTACTGTCTTAAATACTATCCATGTGCAATGAAGCTTGATGACTCCGGCTATATACGTGCTTATTGGAGTGAGGTTGAGCTGTTGGTTTTGGACAAGAAGAGGCTATCAGATATTGGAGATATCTATTAAATATATGGGTATTTTGATTCATGAAGGCTGCTTCCTTGAATTTTCGTTTTTTCCAGTGCTGCTCTGTGTCCAAAACCTTGGCTTCTGACCACTATATATTATGTTGGTTGGTCCAAACATGTTCCGCTATACCTGATCTCAAAGTATCACCTGTTTGAGTATGGTTCAGATGTTCTTTAACTCGTACGGGAAGAGGTCTTTTAGTTTTTCCAATGTACGATTCGCCACACTCGCAAGGGATTTGATAGATACATTTTTTGTGTTTTCATTACTGGGGGGTTTTACTTTTGTAAGAAAGCTTCTAAGCATATTTCCAAGGATGTTTTAATAGTATAGTTTTTGTTTATCCTTCTAATCTTTTCAGAAATCCCCTTGACATAAGGTATTGTAAGAAATCCTTGCTCCTCTTTCGTTTCTGTATAGTTTTTACTTCGCGATTTTTAAGTTTTGAGATGGTATTAGTTACAAAGGTTTCAGGGTAACCATTTTGTTTTAAATCTTTTTAGAATTATAATTTAGTTTACATTTGAAAACGGTTAGAGATACTAACTAACCGAAACGTTGTGTTAAGTAACAAAATAAAGAGAATGGAAGTCCGACAAGGTAATTTTTTTGAAACTAATATTTTTTGTTTGCTGATATATTATTATAAACATTTTTATTTAATTTAAAGGAATCGTTCCCTCTGTGTAAATACGAGTGTTCTGAATCATGAACAGAAAAACATGCAGTTTATTAGAATCGCAAAAAAGCAGGTTTTCTTTGCATTTTCCGAATATCATAAAAAAAATCCATATTATTTAATTTATTACTAATAATTAAGAGACGAACAGGTTTCAACAATTTATTGCTCAAGTACCCGTAATTAATAATAATTTTGCTGTGGAAAATTTTCGGGAATTTATTATCTATTCAGCTTATTAATATTAAAAAAAAGTTAATTTGTTGCTTCATAGAATCTCACACTAGTGTTATATAATGAAAAGCACGCAATTTATTTCTTACGCAGTGACGCATACCTATCTTCTCAAAATTTTGCTCGGTAGCGGGTTTTTAGTGGTTTTTAGCTGCTGCTCAGAAAAAAGCATATTCTAATAAAAAATGTATTACTAATTTTTTTATATATACAGGGTGTCCGGGAAAATGTGGGAAACCTCCCGGATATGAATAAAACACTTGACAAAAATACTATAAGTTCATATAAACTTCTTTCGTATCGGCCTTCTCTTCGGAGATATTATGGGCTCCCAAAGAGCTCCCATGGAATTAAGTTTTTGACACATAATTAAAACCAACAGGTATATTAAAATTTTTTTTCATATGATATATAAGTACCAGGTAAGACCCTTCAAATTACTATCCCAGAAAGTGTCGCGAATTACTCACAGCTGCAGGGACGGACTAGCTGTGACACTAATGTGCCCATTTTTTTTACGCCCTGTAGGATAAGAACTTTGCACAACGTTTTTTACATACCTTTAACTATTGACTAAAAATTAAGTACTTTTTATTCATGTCGCTAATCCTAACCGTTTTCGGAAATACGTCATTTTATTTACATCATGTATTTAGCGTATTTCGATAAAAAATTAAAATTTAAACTTTACCTGCCTAGTTAAAAACTTCGTAAGTGGGTTTAACATAGGTATAATCTGAACAAATAAATAAAAGAAAAAAATTCTGTTGTAAATATGAGTGACAGAGTCGTATTTAAAGTTGCGTTTCAGTTAATTTAGTATTTTCAAGGTAAACCATATAAAACTCATGTTTATTATTACCTACCTTAAATTATAATATTTATAAAACAAAACTTTCAGAAGAAATTATTATTATTATTTGGCAATATTAAAGCGGTAGAACCGATGAGACTATTGCATCAATTGTTTTAGAAGGTATCACATGTATAATTTACAAGTCCGGTCCTGGAATTCATGCCAACTTATAAAAATTTAATAGACCAAAATTGACAGAGTGTCACGTGACTTTGCCTCCATCTTGCGAGAGTATTCAAAATTTTTACTTATAACTTACAATATACCGACCACTCTGTAAAATAAAGCCTGGCACTACACACCTGTCTGCGCCGATTACACTGATGCTGATGTATAATAATTAATGCCAAAAGACCCGCAGACTAATCATTTCATATAAAATAATTGGTTCACACTTGATCGATTAATATGAACATAGGTACTCACTTTTTTTATACAATGTGTATTAGCCAAATGGAATAACACGTCGATTGGTATTTCTAGTTGCGCATTTTTTTTCAATAAAAACTATTTATACAGGTTGTGTCATGTAACAGTGACAATTAGCAACTTTCTTATATTAAATACAATACCTTATAAATTATTAAATTTTTGGATTCTTCAGAAAATTTTAGACATATTTCATGTACAATATCCTATACCTATCTTCAACTGTTTCGAAAATATTAAGTGTTTTCAGATTTATTGCAAGAATTAACAACACACTTAAAAGCTAATAAGTAATACTGTTTATTTCTTGATAATGTAAAAAGCAAAAAAAAATTAATGTAGATGTTGAAATGCTCGCCGCAAACGTCTTGCAACATCCTAATCTTAAATAGAAATTTTTTCTAATGTTACTGAACATCTCAGGCGTGACCGATCTAATCGCAAGCGTTATTCGTCTTCTTAACTCAGCTAAGTCGAGGGGTTTAGTTTTGCATACATTTGTATTGACATAACCCCATAATGGCGTTAGATCAGGGGATCGTGCCGGCCATTCGATCGATGCACGCCTCCCTATCCACCGATTTGGAAATACTAGGTGGTTGAGGTACTGCCGGATATTGATTTGCTAATGAGGCGGTGCTCCATCTTGCTGAAACCGTATCATATTCGCTGGAAGTTCTGGGTTTGCTGGATCAGGATATAAGTTTGTCAAAGCTGGCAAGACATTATTTTGGAGCAGTGCTAGATAATTATCGCCATTTCAATTGCCATTAATGAAAAAGGGACCTATGATATCATCTCCAACTATCCCAGCCCAAACATTAACCTTTTCAGGATATTGCATATGTTCTTGTCTAATCCAGTGAGAATTTTCCCTAGACCAATAGCGGCAATTCTGACGATTAGCGTGACCGTGAAGTGTAAAGGTGCACTAATCAGAAAACAAAACATGTTCTAATTGGATTTATTATCGAATTTATTCCATTTGGCTGATGCACACTGTATAAATATAAGTATAGAGAAAAGTACGTTATAAACTTTTTGAAGCAATATACTGCAAAGATAATAGGGGTATTATACCTAATTAGAACCATTGCAGTGCTGCAAATCACAAAAATAATTATTCACTATATTTTACACTAATTCTTATACTTACATACCCAATCTGTAATTTGTAACAACCAAAACTATGTCTCTGTCAAGGAAGACTTTAGGACCATACCATTCATTATTTCCCGCCCCACATAGCCAACCACCTCCATGAAAAAAAACCATGACAGGTAATAGAGAGATGTTCTCTTTGGATGGGTGCTGGAAAATATAAAAATCAACTAGTAAAATTTGCTAACGGTAGATAGTTAATTTTTCAGAAAATAAAAATTATAACTTTTATTAAATTATATAGAGCGGAGACTTATTTTGGATACCTAATTCTGAAATTACCAAGCTGTGGAGGGCGGTTGTTTCTTTCCTTAGAAACCGGTTATGTTTAATCCAAGAAAAAATGTTAAGTCAACTTAAATATTCTTACCTGGGGTGCATAAACATTGAGATATAAACAATCCTCCTCTCCCTCGAAAACATCGGACCTTCTATAGATGTCCCTTTGAGGACAAACTGCGTGAATTTTTGTAGCGTTTAACGTGCCTTTCCAAGGATCTTTTGGTACGGGAGGCTAAAAAAAATTTAAAGGTTAGTTTAAAAGTTGATGAAGGAAACAACACAATGTTGAAACCCATGCTGGTCCCTATGTAGTAGGAAAGCCCGACCTAAAGAATCATAACTAAATGATATGGGGACGATATATCTAACCAAATCTAGGTTAAAATTTTGTCAAATTTATATTATGACATAATAATAATAATATGCCAAACTAATGAGTAATAAAATAAGTAGACAAATACAAATTTATTTTTAAAAACTATAAAAAATACTTCGTGTATAAATCTCATAACCGGAGAGGTTGAACCAGGCTTCATCCGAAAAAAATTTCAGGTCTAATAAATTATTTCTTTCCAATAAATTTTGGGTAAACCATTGAGAGTAATTCCTGCGTCTTTCAAAATCTGCGGCTTGTATTTCTTAGAATACTTGCACTTTATAAGGAAATAAATTTAGCTGCTTCTTAAGAATAGCCCCGCATGTTCTATAAGATCTTTCCACCTCTTGGGACAGGCATCTTATACAATTTGTTAGCGTATTTTGCATTATTTCACGAACGTTTGCAACAAGTTCTTCTGTTCTTAAAGATGGTCTTCCTGCTCCTTTTTGTGTTGTATAAAACCTGTTTCCCTAAACACAGCCACGGTTCTTTTCAGGCAATGATAAAAATCCCCAGCAATAAAAGCAACGTTAGGAAAATGTTCGTGAAAATCGTCCATGCACAAACCCGCATTGTATTGCCACTCACCATTTACTCTAACCCTGTTTGGAAAATACGCTTCAACCATGAATGTTTTGTGCTGTTCCGTAAAGCCCATTGTGTGAATTGTTCGAGAAATTGGAAAAATTAGCGATGAATCAAATTACTTGTAACGACTGTCAAAGATGACAGAATAATTGATTGATTGTCAATTCAGGTAGTTACTGACACCCAACAGGTATTAAGCTCTACGGCTAAGCATTACATCCTTAGATGCAAGGCCCCTCTTTGATGCTAATAATTTTTGCTCGCACGGTAGCAAAAATTGGGATTATTTTGATGAACTTTTAAGTTAAGCTTAAGTTATTCGAGATATCTTAAGTATGACTTAACAAATGGTGCAATCGACTATTAAATAATTAGTTTTTCGGATAGCAAAGTTTTTTATTTATACTGGCGTGCATTACGTGGTTGCTGTTTCCGCTACTTTCATAAAAAAAAACAAGCTAAATAATATACCGTGAAACAGCAAATCTAGGCTAATGAATAATGGTGCTTTTAAGAGCAGCCGGTCAGAGATATTTCTATTTACAAATGAATATTACTTTACTTTCGATGGTTTATTATTTATTACTATTACCGAATTTTAATAGAAAGCTAAAAACCCACATGTTTCTTAGCGTAAAAAAAATGAATCCGAGCTTAATTGGACAATAATTATAGAATTAACCCTGTCATAAAAACATACAATACGATCTTGCTTGTTGGGTGGTGGAAACACATGCCAATAGGCAATAAGCAATGAAAGCAGTCTGTTCGAACAAAAACAACGCACCGCGCACCGTGTATATTTTACAGTATAGGTAGCAGTAGCGTAGTAGCCAAAGGCTTCTAATATACAGGGTGTTCCAAAAGTAATGGGACACAGAGCAACAGCAGACTCCTTATGGCGAAATAATGCGATTTATTGAAGTGAAAACTTCTTTAGGCGCGTTTAGCACTTTTTGTGGGCACTGAATTAAACTGAGCCGTCACGCGTCGCCGTCACGCGCCAGGCGTCAGACTCGGGTGTGCTACGCTTGAATTCAACTGCTATATTCAATCCGAACTGACCCTGACCCGAATGAACGTTATATGAAAGAGCATGCCGCCATCGGTCGCATTCAGTATCGACGTATCGACGTGGAAACAGTCAGTGTGCGTTGTCTAGACACTCGTGTATTTGATATTGTTAATTTCACCTTGTTGAAGTTTTCACTTCTGTCGTGTGGTCTTAAGCACACACAATTTTTGAAGTGAAAACTTCTTTAGGCGCGTTTAGCACTTTTTGTGGGCACTGAATTAAACTGAGCCGTCACGCGTCAGGCGTCAGACTCGGGTGTGCTACGCTCGAATTTAACTGCTATATTCAATCCGAACTGACCCTGACCCGAATGAACGTTATATGAAAGAGCATGCCGCCATCGGTCGCATTCAGTATCGACGTATCGACGTGGAAACAGTCAGTGTGCGTTGTCTAGACACTCGTGTATTTGATATTGTTAATTTCACCTTGTTGAAGTTTTCACTTCTATCGTGTGGTTAAGCACACACAATTTTTTAAACTTGCCTTATCCCAAAATTGATAACAACCAAGATACAGGGAAGTTTTAATTTTTTATTTCTTAAGGAAACGACATAGCAGCACAAAATTAAGGGTTTTGTGTTTTTTTTAGGTGAGGAATTCAAAATTATCCATAGCTTTTGTGTAACCAGTAGAGGGCGCTGTCTACGGCATGGCCCACTCCTTTTAGCTGGCATAACTTTGTTTAGTCTTCTTATATCGATCCGACTATTAAAAAAATAAATTACTTTACTTCTTTTACATCAAAAACGTATAAATTATTGAAGTCGCTAGGAGCAACCATTTTCGAGATATAGATATAAAATATAAATAAATAAAAATAACAACAATTTTATTACATATCTCTGGAAAACAAAAATCATTAAATAATTAATACGTTGTATCTTTTGCTATTAGGTAATCGAAATACACTATTGAGAGTTTGCAGAACCGAATTATTATATCGATTTGCTATGTGGGTATATGAAAATGGCAATAAATTTGAACACCTCATTTGACACTATTAAATAGTTTTTGGTATTGTTCTAATTTTCATTAATAATTTTGAATAATTTCTCATCAGTTCTTTCATAAAATTTAAAACATCTTTTAATTTTATTTTATAATGCTTTAATGTTTTAATGCTTTTAAACAACAAAAAATACAACGTATTAATTATTTAATGATTTTTGTTTTCCAGAGATATGCAGGAAAATAGTTTTTATTTTTATTTCTCGAATACCAAGCCAGATAAGAAAACAATTTAACAGACAAGAAAAGGATATTTTTAGTTGCTTACTCCGAAAAAAATATAAAAATTACCAAAAACTCAGTGGCGTCTTATTTTTTGTCAATATTATTTGCGCCCCCTGAGACGTCACTGGACGTAATAATTTAGCGCTACACGAGCGTTTTATCACTAAAATTATCATTACAAAAATTAAATTAAAATCTGCTAAAGAATATTAAAAATATTTATAATTAAAATACTCGTTAAAATTATTTAAAAAAAAAACTTAACCCCAAATATCTCCTTTCATGTTATATTTATCAAAAATTTTTATAGTACATAATTTGACCAAAAATTGATTATCTTTAAGAACTGTAACATTTAAAAGTTCCTGTAATCAACAAATTTTTTTGCACCGTGGCGCCACCTACCTACATCTTGTATTATTCAAACACATTTTTGACACAGCTGTGAAGCCAATTATAGAAGCTAAAAACTGGCGTTTACAGAATTTACATGTCACTTTTAGTTTTCGAAATATTTGGCCTGGGAGTTTTTATAGAAACACCCTGTATGTATAAAATTGTTTATAACCAGAATATTATTTTCTTGAACAAAACTAGAAAATAAAAAATTTCTTTGGTGCTTTACATTATAATATTATGTTCCTCTCTTCCAAAAAAATGTATTTTTTTATTACTTTGTTCAAGAAATTAATACTTATAAATGGCTTTTCTCTCGCAGCGTATCGGTAACAATTCAATTGCGCGAGCGAAGGCGCGGATACCCGCTTCTATTTTTTATATAATTACTAGCGTGTATACGGCATGCGTTGCAACCCGCTGGTATAAATACAAACCCGAACAAACCCGATATATTAGTACCCGGCATGCCACTTTCCGAAATTGCACCCGTGCGAAGCCGGGGCGGGTCGCTAGTTATACATAAAAACCTTCCCCTTGAACTACTCTATCTATTAAAAAAAACCGCTTCAAAATCCGTTGCGTAGTTTTAAAGATTTAAGCATATATAGGTAGGTACGGACGGACAGACAGGGACAGCGACTTTGTTTTATACTATGTTAAGATTAAGATTTGGAATAAAAACTCTTAGCAACATAAGCTTATCTGCTTTAGATTAAAAATATATAATATTATGCTATTACCATACGAAAAGTTATATTTTAATATGTTTTGCTTATTCATCCACACGATTTACCAGATTTAGTTCCGTTAGACTTCTACCTGTTTTCATCACATAAAGATTTTTAGTTCACACACTATATACTAATCTTACCTTAAATCTTAAATCGTCGATAGGTGGCTCGGCATAGGGTATTCCCAAAAATGCATAAATATCCCTACCCTCTCTAGTTTTTAGAATTTCTCCCTTAAGCTTTCCTTCCTCACATTTCACTGTCAGTTCCGTACATTCACTACATTTATCAGCTACAACACTAACAAACTTCACTAAAAAAATGCACCAAAACATATTTATTATTATGCTTCTCATGTTAAAAACAATCAATTTTGTATAAATAAATATTTTTACGTATTTAATACGAAAGCGACCCAATAAATAGGGAAAACGCCAGTGCCGCCCGCACTGTCAAACTATAAGTGCGCTAAGTTATAAGTTACTAAAATTATTTCGAATTTATAGTTATAGGTTATAACTAGCAACGGCTTTTTAGAATGCTCTGTATATCGAGGTGAAATGAAAGAGTTTTATATATCGCAATGATACTGGGATTACCGAGTCGTGGTACGCCGCTTGCAAACACTGGGTGGGATAGAAAAGCGTATAGGAGGGTTATTCGAACCAAATGGTAAAATTTGTGTATCCCGTGGAAAGCTGAGGTACTAATTAGATAAGTACCGAAAAATTGCTATAGGTTTAGGCGGCTCGTGGCCTTATACAGGGTGTCCCAAAAGTAATGGGACACAGAGCAACAGCAGACTCCTTAAGGCGAAATAGTGCGATTTATTTAAACTTGCCTTATCCCAAAATTGATAACAACCAAGATACAGGGTGTCAAAGTTTTAATTTTGTTTTCGTTTTTTTGCGATTATTTCTTACTGAAACGACATAGCAGCACAAAATTAAGGGTTTTGGGGTTTTTTGAGGTGAGAAATTCAAAATTATTCATAGTTTTTGTGTAACCAGTAGAGGGCGCTGCCTACGGCATGGCCCACTCTTTTTAGGTGGCATAACTTTGTTTGGGCTTGTTATATCGATCCGACTATTAAAAAAATAAGTTACTTTATTTCTTTTGCATCAAAAATATATAACTTATTGAAGTCGCTAGGAGCAACCATTTTCGAGATAATCGCATTCGATATTTTTAATGCAAGAATGCTAAAATATTTAAAATAATTGTGTATTCGTATTCCTATTATTTATCACAGCTGGTCTTGATTAAAAAAAAAGACGTCTCCAAGGCAACAACATGTTACACAAAGTATCATAATCTGTCAAAGTTAATAAAATTTTTGATTAGAATAAAATTAATAATTCCGTATACGAAAAAGAGTTTTTATTAGAAAAAATAGTCAACCTTAAGTATTTACATTAACTTTGACACTTAGCAAATGTAGCTGATTTACAATAATTTTAAGTCAGAAATTCACCGTTGCTCGATTTTCCGTTGTTTTTGGACCACGTACTTGTTGCATTGGACGTATAAAATGCGATTATCTCGAAAATGGTTGCTCCTAGCGACTTCAACGAGTTATACGTTTTTAATGTAAAAGAAGTAAAGTAACTTATTTTTTTAATAGTCGGATCAATATAGAAAGCCCAAACAAAGTTATGCCAGCTAAGAGGAGTAGGCCATGCCGTAGGCAGCGTCCTCTACGGGTTACACAAAAATTATGGATAATTTTGAATTCCTCACCTCATAAAACCCCAAAACCCTTAATTTTGTGCTGCTATATCGTTTCGTTAAGAAATAATCGCAAAAAACCCAAAACAAAATTAAAATTTTGACACCCTGTATCTTGGTTGTTATCAATTTTGGGATAAGGCAAGTTTAAATAAATCGCATTATTTCGACTTAAGGAGTCTGCTGTTGCTCTGTGTCTCATTACTTTTGGGACACCCTGTATACCAACCTTTCTTTTTGTGAATAATTCTAAATTTAAAGCGTTGATGCCTAACGGTTAACGGTGCAAAACCTTCCCGGCGCCGCGAAAACTCCCTGGCGCTTCGCCGTGCCGAAAAAATTCCATAATATGCATATGCCTCGCCAGGCTATCGTGCATAAGGCTAGGCTGTCGCATAAAACAGAGAGAGATAAATATATTCCCTCTCTCACTGGCTCATAGGGATTGTGTGCCTTGGCCAGATCCCCAAATCAAACCGCAATTAGTGGATTTCCACGTGCTTTTTTTTGTCTAGCCCACTAGTACCAATCGGGTTAGTCCTTTATCTTTGCTAGATATCAGATAGCAGCTGTTTTTAATATGGTTTTCCCTGTCAAGAACAGCTTAAAAACAGAAAACAACCCGCCCGATATTCAGGTAGACGTGGCGTTCGATCTTTAGCTGAATAACTCGGTCCCATGGGTCGAGGCAGATGAGACGTCAGTGAGATTATTCCTGTGTTTTTATTAAAGAGCGAATCTTGTTTATTTATTTTCTCAGTAAATAATTCTAAATTTTAAAAAGTGAAACCGTAGAAAATTTAATTTTTTCTATCTTTTTGCGATAGGATAAAAATCAAAATTTAGTGAAAAACCCCATTATAATTGTGTGCCTTGCCTTGCACGTTAGTTGATGTCATCGATAAGAAATAAGTTTCATTTCATCTGAACTCCGTTTTTCTCGGAAACTTGGTTTTTTTAAATTTTTTTCTTAAAAGGTCTGTTCGCAAAGGTTAGGTTTCTAATGTATATTTTTCGCATTTTGTATTCTGTTTTAAGAAAAATAAGTAAAAATGATTTTTCTGACTTAGGTAGGTACCTATACCCCTTGCACTACGCCATAGTCGTAAAAAATAAAAACGACTTTTCATATTATTAACCTTTCAAAATCAGCTATTTGAATTTGAAGGAATTATTTTCATGTTTTTTTTAAAGGTTTTCCTCGTCAGTTTTTTATGATGTGAGTATTGCTAAATTATCTTAAGTTTGTTTCATAAAACCAATATAATTCAACAATAGACAGATAGCTAGAAATTTAGGGAAGTTACCACAGTTTATGGTTCCAGTCTAAAAACTGTGAAAAAGGAAATGTCTGCTATTTAAAATGAAAACACTGGTTTAATTGGGTCCAGTTTAACTTTTAATTCAAGTATAATAAGGTTAAGTAACCCTGCATGCATTATTTTTGTGTTTGAGTAATAGGATACATTGCAATACAACCTTGCAAAAAAGTGATAAAATGGGTGTTTCTTTAACTTTAAAATTGAAATACCTACCCGTTGAAATAATGTATTTAACATTATGTTAGCTTATACTAGCAACAAAACAATATTAGAAAACAGTACTACAGGTAGTACCTAACTCATTTAGTGCTAGGATTTTCATTTGACAAGTAAGCGTTTATAGAAGTGTAATAATATGATAGAATGTCCTCTATAAACAGTGACATGTCGACTCGGCGCAAAAGTACGCTTGTGGGTGAGATGCGTGTTCTATCTTTGTTTGTTCGTCGTTGGTTTCTATCGCCTTTATTAAAATACGATTGGTAAATAGGTAATGGTAAAATGGGCTGTTACCAAATTAATTTTTATTGTTTTGTGTAACTAAAAATAATAATTTTTATTTTGTTTAAACGTAATATAATTAAATGACATGGATAACTACTCTAATACCGTGCGAGCAAAAATTATTTGCATCAAAGAGGGCCTTGCATCTAAGGACGTAATGCTTAGCCGTAGAGCCTAATACCTGTTGGTTGTCAATAACTACCTGAATTAACAGTCAATCAGTTATTCCGTTACTTTGACAGTTGTTACAAGTAATTTGATTCATCGCTAATTTTTCCAATTTCTTGAACAATTCACACAATGGGCTTTAAGGAACAGCACAAAACATTCATGGTTGAAGCGTATTTTTGAAACGGGGTTAGAGTAAATGGTAAGTGGCAAAACAATCCGGGTTTGTGCATGAACGATTTTCACGAACATTTTCCTAACGTTGCTTTTATTGCTGGGGATTTTTATCATTTCCTGAAAAGAACCGTGGCTGTGTTTAGGGAAACAGGATCTATACAACACAAAAAAAAACAGCAGGAATACAATCTGTAAGAACAGAAGAACTTGTTGCAAACGTTCGTGAAATAATGCACACTACGCCAACAAATTGTATAAGATGACTGTCCCAAGAAGTGGGAAGGAATGGAATATGCAGGACTATTCTTAAGAAGCAGCTAAATTCATTTCCTTATAAAGTGCAAGTATTCCAAGAAATACAAGCCGCATATTTTGCAAGACGCAGGAATTGCTCTCAATGGTTTACCCAAAATTTATTGGAAAGAAATGATTTATTAGACCTGATATTTTTTTCGGATGAAGCCTGGTTTCACCTCTCCGGTTATGTGAATTCTCAGAATACACGCATGTGGAGTAGTGAAAATCCCCATTTTTTTGTAGAGTCCACATTGCACCCTCAAAAACTTGGTGTCTGATTAGCTGTTTCCCGAAGAAGAATTGTTGGTCCTATTTTATTCCATGACACAGTTACAGCACAGTGGTATACAAACAATATTTTGAATGCATTTGTGAAGTAATTACTTGACGACGAACTACGTTTTTGATATTTTCAACAGGACGGTGCAACCGCCCATACAGCCGTCGAAACTATTAACTACTTACTCTATTTTTTCGACGACAGATTGATTAGTTTTCGATCAGACATTAAATATCCACCTAGATCACCTTGTTTAACGGTTATGGATTACTTCGTTTTTCCTCATTTAAAGAACACTATTTTTAAAACACCAGTTGCAAATTTAGAACATTTACAAGAAAGGATTATCCAAGAATGTGGTAACATTTCTCCAGAGATGCTGGTCAACACTTTCGAAAATATGAATAGACATGTGAATTTATGCTTGGAGCATGGCAGTAGCCAATTTCAGCAATCTATGTAATTATTTTTCTTTTTCTTTCTGTATATTCTTACTTTGTTAATTTTGTAAACAACAAAAATAAATTTGTATTTGTCTACTTATTTTATTACTCATTAGTTTGGCATATCATGTCATAATATGAATTTGACAAAATTTTAACCTAGATTTGGTTAGATATATCGTCCCCATATCATTGTGATCTAAACCAAGCCCTACGTTTTTTAATCCAAGCCTTCTTTGATGCAAATAATTTTTGCTCGCACGGTATGTTGCTACCTCGCCTTTACTAAAATAAAATGATTAAAAAATTGGGATACAACCAAGTTATTTTTTATCATTTTATTTAACCAGAGTTGGTAATTTGTGGGTTCAAAATTTAATTTAATAATTATTAAAATTTATCAAATAAAATAACTCACGCGAGAAACAAAATTTGATAGACCGAAACCGAAATGACGTAAAAAAATAAAATATGACAGGAAGGCATTCTTTACACTGTTGATTTCGATTTGATTTTAATTTCAAATTTCAAGTTTAATTTTAATTTGGCCTGAAATTTTCCCACCGAATACTACACGTCCTTAAATTATTCCTGGAAATTTATCTTGGTCACGAATATTTAAAGAAAATGATTAAGAACTCGAAAAAATTTCCGGAAATTATTTATGCACTAGTGATATTTTACCACTTATGGACATAGACATAGACATAGACATATTTATTTGACCATATTTTTGTAAATTACAAATTGTGACAAGTCATATAATATATAAAATATAAAGCATTTCTAGACGCATGTATTTAAATAATTTAAAATATATATTAGAACATAATTGTATAAGAACATAACATACACAAACGTTATAAGCAAACAGTAATAACAAAAAAGAGTTAAAATTTGAATGTTGATCTTCGTGAATTAACAACACCAAAGTATTCTACCACTGAGCAAAAAGCATGGGATTTAAGAAGTTTATTAATTACATCTTTAAATTTTTTTTATATTTCTCACACTTCTCACTACAACAGGAAAAAATTGTTAAAATAACCCATCCGCTGTGGCTGTGTCCATATTATTGTCCGACCGAAACAAGATTTTCAGCCAAAACCGAATCTTCGATCTTGGTCGAAGTTTCTTCCGAAACCGAAACCGAAACTTATTTACATGTTAAAAATTCTATTGTATACTGAAATCTAATGTATTTTTTACACATATACGGACAGTGAACTCGTGTAAAATGAAATAAAAAACAATAATTGAAGTATGTAACAAAGATATCTATTTAACTAGGTTATATTAACAATTTAATATGAACAAAAATAATGAACATGTTAAAGACTTGTAAGTAAACTTCGTCAAAAATCAACACCAAGTTTCCGCCGATTTTTGGATGAAACCGAAATTGTCACCGAAACTAGATTTTTTGGCCGAAACTAGCCGAAACCGAAACTAATTGATCTTGCAATGTAGCAGAATCACATGGGGTGGGGCTTATAAATAATATCACTTAACTATATTGGAAGTTATTTAGAAATTGTTTATAAAAGTTATTTACAATAGGAACATTTATTCCCGCAAGCGACTTATTATTTTCGGAAAGTGGTCTAATGGACATATTAATATAATAATATGTCAAAGCTACTGTTACAAAATCGTTTGCTTTAAGCACAAAAAAAAGAACTGAAATAAAATTAATTTCACATGCACACGATACCAGATACAAAAATCAAAACACACCAAAACACTTTGGGCCAATAAAACATTATATTACATTGCATGCAGTGGCGGCTCGTTAATGAAGGGCTCTGGGGTGCCGCCCTCCCTGCAATTATTTCAAACAGAATCCAAGAATACTTTACTTAAAAAACCAAGAACGCAATGTATGTAAGCAATCAATTAAAATAATTCAAACCAAAGGTAGCCCTATTCCAACGGGCAGGGTATACTCATAGACAAGCGAGTTGCGCGCTCTTAAGGTTGTACTAAGCGCAGGCGACCGATTATTCGTCCCGATTCAACGCGAGTTGCCATGACTACAGAGGCGTGACGTCACCTACACATCGCACAACGAGCTGCCACGGATGGGCTCCAATTTTCCGCGCCCAACAGCTGTTATGCTGATGAAATTAAAATTCACAACGGGAAAGTTAAAAAAAACACGTTTTTTTTATTTAAAGCCAGCGCCCCGCCCTGACTCGCTAGTCACGAGCCGCCACTGATTGCATGCGCTTTAAAACAACTAACACATTTTTCTGTTTTGTGTTTTTTCGTTCATCATCTTATGATCTTTTAATAAAAAATAAGATAATAATAAGTTGTCTAAAAATGTGCATATTCCTCTTCTGTTTTTCTCAGATTCAGCCCTATCTGATAAACTCTGTATTAAATGAAATGATAATTCCGAAAATGTACATACAAATTTTAAAAGATTTTAGTGAGTATTCTCTATATTTCCTTGACTTGATATTGTTTCAGGGAATAAATTGTATGTACTTGTTTAAATATGGAAATATATTATTATTTCTTTAAAAAATATTAATACAAAATAGTATAGTAAAAGAAGCAACAAAATGTTTTTTTTTAAATGTTGTTGTATTTAAAACATTCTTGACATAATGGAGAAAGCAATTTAAGTTAATATATAAAATACGTAGTATATGTTTTAACTTATCTTTATTTCTAATGTCTTCCACATAATGTCATTTTAATCGAATTTTTGACACCACAAAAGCTCCATTAAGGTTTTATGCCCACCACCTATCATTTTCTCTTTTGCTAAAACCATCAGCAATATATTTTCTGTCTCCTGATGATGAACGTTTCTGCGTTCGAAACATGTAGAGACGTTCAGTGGCGCAACCAGAAATTTAGTTCGGGGGGCTTTTATCCCTTGCGCCAAAGGCGCTCTTTTGCGCAGGCGAAAATTTTTTTGGGTGCCACGCCCTTTTTTGGGTAAAATACGTATGATTGACGAGAGCGACAGCCCCCTAAAACTTCTACAATAATACGCCGCTGGCCCTAACTAAATATTTATGAAAAAAAAATTGGAAATTTCATTTTAATTAGTAAAAATGTATTTAAAATAAGTAACGCATATATTAATCATACTTATACTAAAACAAAACAAAAACCTTATACAATAAGTTGTAAGTAATCACTTAATAATAATATTAAAGTAAAATTCTTCGTTTTGTTTTTGCCTTTTCGTCCAGAATTTTTGCCACGGTAATATCAATATCGTGGTTCGCATAAAGAACTGCCAAACCATTTAATCTGTCCTCTTCCGTGGTGTTACGCTGATATGTCTTTAAATATTTTAAATTTAAAAAGGACCTTTCAGATGGCAAAGTTAAAAAAATTTGTAAAAGCCTTTTTATTGGCATCACATTCGGAATTCGGAATACACTTTGTCCAAATCTTCCTTCAGTTTTTGTTTTTGCATTTTTTATACCACAGCTCAAGTTCATCTTTTAACATCGTTTTAATGGAAAACTATTCAAGGAACTCATTCTTGTAGAAGCTGTGAAGTTTCAAAAACATTTAAATTGACTATCAAAATCTTGATTATCTTATGGAAAGAGGCATTCAAAATTTTGAAGGGTTTCTCGATGTTTTAAAAACCGATCCTCGAGATTTGCTATGAGGCCATCAAAAACTGAATAAAAATTGTTATTTTAAAATACTCAGCAGCGGAATCGGTTTTTATAACCAATGTTTGTGTTTGTCTTGGCGGTAGTCTAGGTACTCTGATTTCAATATCGTATTCCGAAAGTAGATCTTGAGCTTCCTTAAAAATATTTTGAAAATTATCATCTGCCAGGCCTCTTATTTCTTTAAATTGATCTGTTACGTCATTAGCTAACTGTAATTCTTAATACAGGTTTAAATCGACTGTTTGTAGAATCTTGCTTAAAGGCAGTGTGTAGGCATATATTATTTCTGTACACATTAGTGCGATCACAAATTTGGGACTTATAATGCTGGCCAGTAATCCAGATGCCTCAGTGGGAGTATTTCGGTCGGTCCATTCAGTCAGACGTAGTATAATTTCACTATTGAAAACATAATTGATTTAAATTATGTGGCTGAATATAAAATATTAGTAAAAGGCGTGACATGAAAAATTGGTTTGCAATTAAACGAATAGGCAAAGTTTCTAAGCTCGGGGGGGCTGCAGCCCGGCAGCCCCCCCCCCCCTGGTTGCGCCACTGGAGACGTTTAAACTAAGAATATTTTATTCTATTAAATTTTGTGGAGGAAGACTTTGTGTTTTTCTTTCCTTTTCATACTTTCAACTCCACTTTAAGTATGGACTATTTCTTCACTAACTTATGTTTTTTGTAATTTAAACTATGTTACAAGACAAACGTTTGAACCTTAAGGTATTTAGTGATAACAAATTTATACTAGTTTATATCAAATTCTACTGGTCGAATACCTGCAACTTTTTTTAAAATATATATATTGGCTATCGATAGTATAGAAGTTAAATGTACAAAAATTACTTTAATATTTCAAAATAAATAAATATATCTTAAAATAAATTCACATGCACCTTTGCGCAGCTATGTATTTTGTGGTTTTCGGTTGAAAGATTTTTTATTGTAAATAAAGGAACATTCTTCTTGACAAAATGGAGAACGTTATTTTATAGGTTCACACATTATTTGATTGATTTGGATGAAATCATTGTCCCTGTTCCTATTGTTTCGAATGAAATTTAATGTTAATACACAAGTATTAAGTATTACCTACGTCAAAAAGTAAAATAAATTATTGGTTATTGACTAGCAAAAGTAAATGACGCTTTTCCATTATTGTGAAATGTAAAAAAAAACAGTATAGCGATGTTTTAAAAGCGTCCTCTTTCTAGAAGGAAGAAAATTATTTTTATTGTTTTTTTCGTATAAAAAAATAAAACAGTTTAGGGCCAAGATAATAAAGTTTTATCAAAATCGTCAAACAAATTTAATGGTTATTGTATAATAAAAAGCGGTCATGTCATGTGTAATACACCTGTAATAATGTTTAAATTGTTCCAAAATACAGGCTAAAACTGGAATAAATTCTGTACCAGAGAATATCCATTCCTTAAAAAAATCCAAAAAGTTTTTTTTTGGTATAACAGACTTTCCGTGAATTTTACTTGATACAGGGAAGGAAAATAACCCAACTTTTTTCTCTACACTATTGTCACTTATGAGCGATATGTGCAATCGTCTTGGGTGCACATATGCGATGTAAGAATGTAGACTGTCACAGGGAACCGGTGCGGGGGGTGGCGGGCCAGCGGCTCCTCCAATTAGAAATTCGGAGGTCGAATGAAGGTATTGGTTAATGGGCCTTTTCACTATAATCGAATTCATCATATTTAGCATAAACATCCTGAATTAGAACCCATAAAAAATACATCCCATTAATAAAGATCTTCCTAGATGATCACAACCCTTTCTTAGCGACAATTAAAAATAAAGCAGAAAGTTTAAAAAGATGAGATTAAAATCTTATTACGTCATTCCATTATACCCGCAATTCTTTTATTCGTCAGCCTCGACGGATGACATTGCTATCTTTGTTTTGATAAACTAAGTAGACAAGAACAGCTTAAAAATAGTATACAACCCGCCCTATATTCAGGTAGAGGCGGCGTTCGACCTTCAGCTGAATAACTCGTTCCTATGGGTCGACGCAGATGTGACGTCATTTAGTTTATTCCTGTGTTTTTATTAAAGACCGTTACGTATCGTGTTTATTTATTTTCTCAGTAAATAATTGAAACTTTTAAAAAATGAAACCGTAGAGAATTTTATTTTTTCTTTCTCTATGCTATGCTATAGGATAAAAATCAAAATTTAGTGAGAAAGCTCGTTGTTTGAACTTTTAAGCAAACACCTGTAAAGTATAGTGTAAAGATAGACGTAGACAATGCATTTTATTTTTTCTGACTTTCCAGATTACAATAACTGAATTAGATAATCCTTGTATTTGCCGTTTCTATAAAAGCCATTATTTTTCCATTTTTGTCGTAAGTACCGGTATTTTTATATTTAAATCGCCGACACCGTCACTCGTCATGGTAAAATGGAGATTACCTTGTGAGCGAACCATTTACATTGTTTGGTTAGGTATGAATACCACGAATATACGCGAAATTTTTTGTGTTAAAAATTATCGTGGAATTTTAATTTTATTGCGCAAATTCTAAGCAAATAAAAAAATAAGATTTAACGTTTTATTGGGTGTTAAGTAAATGATAATTTGATCCGTATGTGTTAATTTTTTCCAAATTTGTGTGATTCATTTCATCACTACACTATGATGTCGAGGTAAGTATTTTTTTTTTGTTCCTATTTAGTCAATCTATATTCTATATCCCAGTGACGTAGAGGGAAAGGCAGTTGGCTGTCTCTCCGTCAACACTCACCTGGACCGGCGCGGCGTCGCGGCATTCTTGGCATGATCCAGGCAAGTTCCCGTTTTCACCTATGCCTGAGGATGACATTTATTTAACGTTTGTTCCCCTCAATAAGGTTGTGTCATTATTAATAATTATCATACAGTGTCCTGCAGCTCACCTCCCGTCTTCAATTATAGCTCACTTAATAATTAGGTAAGGATTTTGATATTTTGCAGACTTTACCTGTATCCTAGGGCGCATTTCGGGAAATATTTTTGTTTATATAGGGTGTCCAAAAAAAGTGTGACGTCATGTTTATATATTTGTATATAGGGTAGGAACACCTAAGAGTCCGCACTCTTTAAGAGTACGCTTTGTGATTTTCTTGTAGTTTTAAAAATCCAACGTCGACGCAATAATTAGTGATAAACAGTCTTCGCACTGAGAAAAAAGCCTCTATTCTATATAAGAATTCACATATTCTTTATGCAACTGTTTAATACTATATGTGACAACAACCCGTTTTTGCTAGACCGTTGTGTAGTGATAATATCACGGTAATTTAGCCAATAGGAAATAGGAGTTAATGCTACCATAGAATGGTTTATAGCCATTATTGCTCTTAATACTCATAGTAATTATCATGTTCTATTGGGGGTGTAATCTGATTTTATATACTGAATTAGTTCCGACTGCCAGTTGTAACGAAACTTGACATTAATCATTATAGTATTTGCTTGCTACGGCTAATGTACTAACCACTAAAAGTCAGTAAGTACTGCAGTTCTCACAAATTTCAATATCTTTTAGTGTGATATTGTTCTTGTCGTTTAACATTGCATATGATTATCTATTATGCAACTAGGTTTACTGAGATGGCAAAATTCATCCATAGATTATAAAGTCCGATACTAATGATGGATTGTGCGAAATAAGAATCTTCTATTGCTTTATCTGACATGCAAAGTTTAAAAAAACTTAAATACGAAGTAAAAATAAATTAATTAACAGGTACGATCAATAAAATTCAAATTCAGACCGGTCAGTAAGAAGAATCCGAACAACGATGTGACCTGCGCAACAAATACGTTAAAACTAATACTAGGGCGCGCGACGATTGCCGATCGCTACGAACCTCCCCCAACGTCTTGTGGATTACAGGTTCTAACGGATACAATTTGTTTTTGAGGACGCTGTTCTGCTTTTTTAATTGTAGAAAAAGCGCTTTATTGGGAACAAAATGCGTCGCATTGAGAAGATACAATTTATTTCTTAACAAAATTGCTGTATTAAAAGTAGTTCATTATTCAACAAGACTGTGCTGCTAATGGAACTGATTACAATATCAACAAAGACACTCTTCTAGCAAATCTGGAATCCTACACTAGCGATTTATTTCGTTTAACATGGGTTAATACAAAATAAGTTATCAATACAAACTATGTCTTAGCAAACCTGTTGTATTAGATCATTTTTCTCATTGTATAGGATAGGAAAACCTATGAGTCCGTCCTAGTTAAAGGATATAAACGTAAGTTATTATAAGTTTTGTCGATTATATGGTAAACATCGTGTTGCAGTTTCTTGGCAACCCCCGACTGTAGAGTTTGAAAGTCGTACATGAGCTTATCGTCGATCATGAAAGTGTTTGGCGAATATGGTTGCCTTTCCTAGGAATGCTTGATACTTTGTTACACAGATTTTATGTTCCTAAAAGCATACGCAGCCAAATAGTACGTCAGTACGTATTCTGACTCTGTACTACCATCATTGCACATCTAAATGTATATACAGTGAATCCCAGAAGTAATGCCTAAATTCATTTAAAATTCAGCGGTAAGTTTTTTGTAAAAACGCGCGTACCCGTCGATTTTTATTTTTTAATGTGTTTTTTTTGTGGTAATTTCATGTATACAGGGTAGCTCACAAATAAGTTAGGACCATCAACTTCTTTTTTTCAAATGAAAACATATATTTTTTATTTCATTTTTGAATTTTGCATTGAATTCTAAGCATGTTTCATGTACCATGTCCTATACATAAACTCAACATTTATTGAAAAAATTAGGATTGAACATATATTATCTATAATTAAGACCTGTTTATTAAAAAAAAACACAACAAAATCAAATTAAATGTTGAAAATGTGCGCCATTTACGGCTTGACAATATCCAAGACGATCAATAAACTCTCTTTGCAAGTTTCCAACCATTTCCGGAGTTATGACACGCACTTCTCTTCGGATCCTCTCTTTCAACTCCTGCATATTGTTTGGCCTGTTAACAAATACTTTTGATTTGAGGTAACCCCACAAAAAAAAGTCCAGCGGAGTTAGGTCTGGCGACCTAGCAGGCCATTCGGTAGGTCCTCTCCTTCCTATCCACCGATTGGGAAAGGTTTCATCCAAAAATGTGCGCACAGTGGCAGCATAGTGCGGAGGAGCACCATCTTGTTGGAATATTAGTTCTTCGTCCGGGGAGTCTGGATCCAATGGATTCGGAAATAAAGCCACTAATGCTTGAATTAATTCAAGTTGGAGAAATTCGAGATATACTTGTCCAGTTAAAGACTGTTCAAAGAAAAATGAACCAATTACTCTTTCGCGTACGATTCCACACCAAACATTTATTTTTTTAGGGTACTGGCTGTGAACCTCTATCATCCAATGCGGATTTTCTGTTGCCCAATATCGACAATTTTGTCTGTTCACATTACCATTCAAATAGAACGTAGCTTCATCCGAAAAAATAATATTTTTTACTAAATTATTATCTAGATTGCACATATTTTGCATGCGTTTGCAAAACTCATTTCGCCTATCGAAATCATCTTCAAATAACTCATGCACTGGAATAACTTTGTATGGGTGATATTTGTGCTTTTGAACTACTCGGTGAACAACAGATTTCGGCATGTGTAAATCGGCCCCGATGTGCGACATGGGAGTACATGAATTTTCTTCCAAGGAAAGCAAAACGTCAAGTTGTTCATTTTCATCTCGAGTAGGACGACCAGATTTAGGCAAATCTCTAACATGACCGAATTCTCTAAACTTAGCCTCTATTCTACTCACCATCTTTTGACATATGGGAGGACGATCAGGATGGATTTGATTAAATAACTGTTTCTATTTGAGTACGTGTTTTATCACCAAACCCAACCATGCATATAATTTCAATTTTTTCCCGTTCCGTTAACTTCACCATTATTGTGAAAACCGCAACTTTGAAACTACGCTTGACAATAATTATACTTATTTGAAATAAAATTGTCATACAGTTTCTATGGAAATAAACGGTGACAGTGACAGACAGTACACTCTTACTTATTAGGGAGCCCAAAATGCCATATTGCCAAAAGATTTGATAGATCGTTGGATTCCCTAAATTATATGTTCAATCCTAATTTTTTCAATAACTGTTGAGTTTATGTATAGGACATGGTACATGAAACATGCTTAGAATTCAATGCAAAATTCAAAAATGAAATAAAAAATATATGTTTTCATTTGAAAAAATTAAGTTGATGGTCGTAACTTATTTTTGAGCTACCCTGTATACATGAAATTACCACAAAAAAAACACATTAAAAAATAAAAATCGACGGATACGAGCGTTTTTTCGAAAAACTTACCGCTGAATTTTAAATGAATTTAGACATTACTTCTGGGACTCACTGTATATGTATAAATGCGGTGCCTGGTGGCATGAAGTGTTTATGCGACTTATGTCAAGATTAAGTGCTTCAAATTGATATAGTTTACATTTTGGTTAAAATTGGCATATTTAAAGTTGGTGTATTCCACTTATTTTATGGTGCGTACACTAAGAGAAAACTCTATTAGCCGTAGCTAGAAATCCATTAGTAGTAGCAAAAAATCTGCATTAAATAGGTGCCAAAAAAACAACTCTGTTGTCGCTACTAAGTTAATTTTTTTTAATGACTTTTTAACCTTAATATGGTCGCTTTTTAAATATTATTTTTTTGCTGCTAAGAGACAACTCTATTGCCCTAAAAGAATATATTATGCAGTGGTAAAAAAATATCTTTTATTTATGGAAAATTATGATTTTATGATTAATTGAGGTCATGTAAATAAAAAAGTATTGCTTTTTAATCCTAAAAATTTTCTGCCAACTACAATTTTTCTTTGTCATTGTTAGTCTACCTAGCTACTACTAAATTACCATATTCTGACAGTGACGTTTTGAGCCAATTACCTAGGTATAGATACCTAGTTTAATATAAGGAAAAATTAATATGGGCAGTTGATTTTATATACAGGGTGTTCATTTGAAAACTTCCCACCTCGATTTTCCTGCTTTAAAATGAAAATGTGGAAAATCGCTTGGACCCGTCAATTTTTATTTCGAGGGGGACATCTTTTGCGTATATTGTCAATGCTGTTACTTCAAGCCCTTAGGAGGGAGGGGGGGGTGAGATCTAAATCTTAAATGGATACCCCTATTTTATATAATTTTTTTGGATTCTGCATAAAATTCTGAACCTTTTTTAATAAAAGCATTATTAGTCTATACTTAACAGTTTCCGAGATATTTACTCTTGAAAAATGACAGCGTCTAGCTTTCTAACTGTACGTCTTAGAGCAAAACGGCTTATATGTCCCTATCTTTGATTTTTATTATCTTTCCAATAGTGTGAACTTTCGGTTAAACCGGTTGTAAGAAATATAGTACTTCCGGTTTGACCGGAAGTTGACACTATTGGAAAGATAATAAAAATCGAAGAAAGGGACATGTAAGCCGTTTTGCTCTAAGACGTACAGTTAGAAAGCTAGACGCTGTCAAAGTTCAAAAATGTCATTTTTCAAGAGTCAATATCTCGGAAACTGTTAAGTATAGAATAATAATGCTTTTATTAAAAAATGTTCAGAATTTTATGCAGAATCCAAAAAAATTATATAAAATAGGGGTATCCATTTAAGATTTAGATCTTACCCCCCTCCCTCCTAGGGGCTCGAAGTAACAAGATTGACAATATACGCAAAAGTTGTCCCCCTCGAAATAAAAATCGACGGGTCCGAGCGATTTTCCACATTTTCATTTTAAAGCAGGAAAATCGAGGTGGGAAGTTTTGAAATGAACACCCTGTATAACACTTTATAATCTATACCTAGGTATTTTGCCCCAGACTATCACCAGTGATGTTTATTTTAAGAAAATAAAGTAAGGAAATCATAATAAAAATAAAATGGCCTAGAAGTTCTTACTTAAAGAAATATATCAGTTTTGGGATAAGGCTTAATAAAACACAAAAATTAACGACAATGGTTTTTTTATGAAAACATTTATTTTTACAACTACGTAAAACCAAATAAGATTAGTTTTTATTTATTATAAAGTATGTTAATAAGAACAGAGGATTAAGTTTATGGTTAAGGGAAAAATAAACCTTGAATATAAGGACACATATCTACACAACACTTATATCACGGAACACAAAATTAGGTTTGCAGTCATGCACTTCGCACTTGCACTAAACGTACAGCATACCATCAGACATCACTCACCCACCAACAACGGCAATCAAAATGATATGTTTTGCAAAGAAAATTTATAGGGTTAGAAATGTTAGCTCCTTGTTAAAAAATCGCAACACAGTAGAGGGAGAAAGAAGAGAGAGAGAGGGGTGTTAGTGTGCCCGCCGGCCATCAGAGGCGCAATGGCGGGAAATTTGAACTGCGGTTTTATGACTTTTCAATTTAATTATTAACTTTTGAACGAGTTTTTATTGATTTAATTTGTGATTCAATATAAATATTATTAAATCACAAATTAAATCAATAAAAAGACGCACAAAAGTTTTTTTTTATGGAATATAATGCACATTATTTTTATATTAACCAAGATTTAGAAAATAAAGATGGAAGCACTTTATCGTAAATAATGTTTTCTACGTTTATTTATAAATAAAAACTGCATTGACAACCATAACAAAAAATAACTGTTTAGAATAAACTAATGTCCTTAGGTTACGTCTCACAGGTCTCACTCATCTGGAATTGACTCAATTCATATAATATTATCACAAATACTGTATAAACACAAGCACTAGGATGCATTGAGACACGTACTAAAAGATCCATAAACTATCAGGTGATTCTTACAGCGTTCTCTGAAACAAAAGAAACAGTATCGGGTAGACATTAAATTTCTCTGTAAAATATGGCCAATGGCCCAGTATCTACTTATCGAGTTAGCTCAAACCATTATCTTTGTGCCATTATGTTATAATTTTTAATCCACTCAGTAAAACAAAAATGTTAAAATTATCATTTCAAGAGACTAAACTTATCTGTTCGTAACTGATAGATTGTTAGGTATTACCTCGGGCACAATGTGTTGCAGTTATCTGCAGGTTGCCCAGTGATATTTTGTTAAGATTGGCTTGTTAACCAACACCTATTATGTATGTGAAACAATTCATGTTAATTTATTTATTGTAAACTTACATTTCCTATATTCCTATATAAAAAATAGGTAAGGAAGTGTAAAATCAATTTGATAAACAATAAAAAATAATTACCTGCATAGTAGGCTGGAATAATAACTGAAAGATTACACACATCGGCGAAGTTTTCTAGAATAGAAACTAATAGAATTGTGTATTAAAATGATAATAAAAAATTAATTAATTTCCTCAGAAAAAAACCTGGACAAGAAAAATTTACAGTTGTGACGAGGCGATGGATGGCGGGCTGGCGGCTGGCTGGTTTGTTCCAATTAGCACCTGGCGCAGTTTGGGAAGCGTTATAGTAGGTTAGAATATAACTGTCCTTCTCTTCTATACGTCAAAAATATGCGACAGAACCCGGTTACACGGCCAGCTGGCGACAACAGCGCTAATTTGCCCTGATGGCCGGCAGGCACACTAACACCCCTCTCTCTCTCTTCTTTCTCTTTCTACTGTGTTGCGAAATCGTCCATTTAAGCTTCACCGGGGTGATGTTTTGAATTACCCCGTTCAACTTAAACCACGCGGAGCAACGACAAATCATTGTTTTAGGTTAGTTCGTCCCTCTCTGTTCCGTTGTAGTAAAGGATAGACTGTATAGCGATCGCTGAAAGTTACCTAAACTATTTCTCCATATTTCAAAAAATGAACAAATTTAGTTCCTAAAAAGGATATTTTAATTATAAAAATATTTTTTTTTATATTCTTCAACCAAACAATTTCCTAATCTAACAACCAAAATTTTGAAAACGAAGGGAAATAGACAGGGTTACACTCTTCTCGTTCTGGGCCGATCAGAACATTGTATAACAAACAAGTAAGCCAATGGGGTTTTGAAACATTAGGATCACAATAGGAACTCAATCTAACTAGACCCTTTTTAGGGTAAACCTATAGTGGCTTGTAAGCTGAAAGAAAGGCATGCTAAAAAATAAGGTTTATTTTTTGTGATATTAGATAACCTTGTAGGATTTAAAACATCATCTATTAAAAATATTTTATTCGATAGGTACATATTTTAATGGTAAAAGGGTTCGTGTGTGTCTAAATGAAACATTTTAGGGATTAAAGGACTTTCTTTTTGTGGTAACCCATTTATATATAAAAAAAAAATGTATTGAATGATTTTCTTAAGTGTACTTTTATTTGCAACACCACAACACCTGTACTCTTTAGGACCGTCACCGTTTCCAAGAGTATACGCATTTACATTTTTTTAAATTAGTTATAATTTTTGTTTCGCGTCCACAACAGAAATGACAGTTTGGGTTCTTATATTAACTGACATGTAAAACATCTTTTCTGTTTGAAGAATAAAATAGGTATCATTCATTAAGCTCGTTTTATTTCCATTTAATTATTAATTGCTTACTATTGGGTGATCCTTCCCTATTTTCTTACTTATTTGGAGATGCCTCTTATAGTTACCGATATACCCCTACAATTTTATTAACATCGCGGCATCGGTTCAATAATATAAGCGCAAAAAAAAAATCAGTTTTGCACCACTGGTTTTAAAAATTAATAAAAACAAAAACAATGCCTGATTATTAGAATTATGCAAGAAACCTAATAAATAGGCTCAAACAATCTAATTAACTAAGTTCAATAAATAGGAATTGTATAGGGTGTCCAAAATTTAGTGTTGACCTTTGCATATTTGTAAGCTATTTTATTTATTTCTTTTTCTTATTGTAAATTGGAACTCCTGTATATTTTCATTACATTCAACGTAGAATTAAAAGTTAACCATTTTTCCTACTTATAAACGTATCACAATTTCAGAAAATTAATTTTATCAAGTATTCCAACAGTCATTATTATTATTATTATTATTATTATTATTATTATTATTATTATTATTATTATTATAAATATTATAATTAAAATTATTATTATTATTATTATTATTATTATTATTATTATTATTATTACTATTATTATTATGAATAAATATTAAAGGTGGCTCTAAAAAACAATATTTTGGCATATTAAAATGACAAGAGCTATCTTGACTTTAGTGATGTAAAGGTTTAGAAGATTAATGGATTGTTGTTAATTATCTAAGCTGTTATACTTTTTAATATTTTTTGTCATGGAATACAACTTAGAAGAGCTCGTAGATAATAATATACCATTTTTATATTAGGAGCATGCGAAAAGATCTCTTTTTTGGCAGGTCGAGTTTATGCACAGTGTTACTCGGAAAGACGATATCCAGACAAAAAAAGCCTGCCAAACATATTAGTGAGGTTTACAAACGGGATGTGTAAGCTATACAAAAGCAGTGAGAAATAAACCGGTTGTTCGAACTGAAGAAAATCAATTGGCTGTGCTATTATCAGTTACAGAAAATCTTTCAGTTAGTCAATAAGCAGTCGCTAATGACGTGGATGTAAGCGAAATAACCGTTCAACGAATTTTAAAGAATAACCATATCCACGATTGTCATTTCCAGTTTCATCAAGAACCAAAAACATAAATACAGAAATGTCCGGTTATAACGAACCGCATGGGACCGGCGAAAATGCTTCCTTATAAGCAAAGTTCGCAATAAACGATTAATGCTGATGCATATCAAAAATGTGGTATTTTTATTAATATACATACATACATAGGAAAGTACCTACATAAAAAATGTTTTGTAATAAGTGGATACATTAACAACAACTGTTTTTAAGAGTCTAATTTAAAAAAAAAAATGTTATTTTAGTTTGTTTTATTTTTGTAAAATGAATATCACTTCGGTCAATCGATTAAGAACACTTTGCGGTTGGGGAGTATTTCGTGACTGAAGGAAATGACGAACGTTGTCAATATGCTGAAGTGTCTCTGATGTGGTTGGAACTTGTATTAATTCTATACTCACAGATTCTTCATCTTCCACCTCCGCATCGTCATCAATACAAACTAAAGAAGACACAGAAGCAGCAATCCATCATCATCCAAGTATTCGATATAATATTATCATTAGGTAATAGGTACAAATTCATTGAACTCATTTTCAGAACAAGGAAGATTGTCTAGAATATTGTTATCATCTTCCCGTCCAACTTTTTTCAGCCATTTGGCTAATGGCAGGTCATCGTCTGAATCAAAATCGTTTTCTACCTTCAGGAAACCAATTAAAAATTGTTTGTTTTGATATCCTCTGCCATGCCATATAAATGAAGTTTATTCCATCCAAATGATTACTGACAAAACGAACCGACGCGACGGAGGCCACCCACAGGCCCATATTATGTGCAATCAAAAGAATTCGGTGATTCCCCTGGTTAAGCGAGCGGTAAAATACCGTTTTAGGTTCGTTATAAAAGAAAAATCGTACGGTTATATCAAAATTTAAGGTTCGTTTTAACCGAAAGTCGTTATAAAAGGGTTAGTTATTTGCGAAAAACGTCTAGTGATACTGAAGTTTGTACTTATAGATTTGGTTCGTTATAAACGAAAGTTCGCAATAAACGGGTTCCTTTCAGGCGGACATTACTGTATATTAAATTTGATTCATGTCCGCCTAACCATTATTAAATCATTGCCAATTTTCTAAAATAAATGTTTACTTGGATCACCCTGTATCTCTTTAACCGTAGATATTTGATCATAAGAGATAAAGCATAAATGGCCTACTATATCCTGTTTTATGATCCATTAGTTATGGGCCACCCTGTATTGGTAGTATTCAGTTGACTAATAAGTAATAATATATATATTACTGAATAAGCAAGAAACCGTATCAAACTAAAAAAAAAACAATATAGAAAGGTATCAATGTCCCAAAAGTTTTTATAACTTATAATGTAGTTTTAAATCATTGGGATATGTAAAAAAATTGATGTGTCAACAGAAGTTCAGTGGTTGTTAGTTAGATGAAAGTTTATTTTTAAGTTCTCCCTATAAATGTTCACGTTTTAAACTCGTATAGAGAATAAACACTTTCCTGATTTTTATTAATAAATTCAAATAATAAAAATCGACTATTTCGATTAAATAGTTTTATCGGTTTTTAATGAATCAGTATGTCGATAATTGGTTTGTTTCATTTACATCGGTTCAGATTAAGCCTAACAACTAAAAATTTCATAAAGTTTAAACACTAATAGGTATGCCAGATAATGAATCCATAAATATGTAAAAATTTGAAGAGTGGCAAAGTTATCCAAGTACCAAAAACGAAGAGAAATATTTTTACCTCAAAATGGTCTATAAACTATAGGAACGTAGAATGGCCACCGACTAAAAAAATAAATAAAATTTACAATACCAGATTTAAACTCAGAGCTCTGAGTTAAAGTCAGAATTCGGAGTTTAAAGTCAGAATTCCGAGTTTAAAGTCAGAATTCCGAGTTTACAGTCAAAATTCTTAAGTTAAGGCTGCCAGCCGTCCCGCATTTTGCGGGACAGTCCCGTATTCTTTAGAATTGTCCCGCCTCTAAAATTTTACCTAAAATCGTCCCGCATTTGTTAAATCTGTCCCGCAAGTCCCGGAAAGAACATATAATTTTGCAAAGCATCATAATAATATGCAGCAGTTCTCGACATTAAAAATATCCGAATAAGTATAGCGGGAATGAGGGCAGGCAATGAAACGAAACAATTGTATTTATCCCAACGTTTCGTTTTTTATATAAAAACTTTTTCAAGGGCCAATAAAAAGGTCTTTAAGACTGTATATTCATACTGTAGAATATGACAACACATTTTCACGAAAATGCATTGGATACATGTCCCTGTCAGTACCAAATTGGTACTCATTGTTTATATTTCAATCCGAGTATCCGAGTCACTAAAAGCACAAACACAATACGCTAAACAAACTACACAAAAACTAGAAATCTGTAAATATTAAACACTAACAATAAACAACAATGAATATACAGAAAAACCTTAAAACACAACAACAAAAATGACGCCGAGCCTTTTCTGGAGTGTATTTTGAGCATGTCGCTAAAGAAGGACAGGCCAATAACAAGAGGTTTGTCCGCATGCTCAATTCTACTGGGAGTGAAGGCATCTGGCAAAGGGAGCAGGGAGCTCGGACGTATATTTTCTCAAGAGGACACAAGATGCAAAAAATTAAGAATAATTGCTGCAGATTCATATCTAATTTAAAAAAAGATGATCCTATTTCACTAAAAATATGTAAACTCAATTGGCTAAATATTACGAATATATCTCAACTCTTATTTTATTATTATTTGTATATAAATTAGAAACATTAACTAACCCCTATGTACTTAAGATCTAATTCACGATGTTTCAGTTAGATCAAATATACGCTTCCGATGCCCCAACATAAAAAAAGCTTTTTCAGCGGGGATTTTTTTATTATTTTATTTTTTTTATTTTAATAATTACTACACTGGTCCCTTTTTGATGTTGTTTTGTAATCAATTTAGAAAGTGACTGCTGGAGGAGCAGGCGAATTATACCGCTGAGGGCTAGTTTCTGTGATTTTCTAGCATTGACAGTTTCAATTCCAGAGCTGCTATTCCTTACTAGAAATTTCTGTAGTGCCAATGGTGCATAGTTATTGTTATTACTATTATATTATTATCACTATTTACTATATTATATTCTATATTGTCAGATTACACAATAAAAATTATTTTTCTAATTTTTGTATCGTAACATACGCATTTGCGTATCGTAATGAAGCTATACACGTATACGCTTGATACACGTTTTTTTCTTTATTTGATGTTGGTAACATTTAAATGTTTTATTTTATTGACTTGCGCGGCCTTTGTGATTTACGAGAAAACCCATTTTTCGCAGAGGAAAAATAGCTTGATAATCTACTTTTTTATTCTGTGTGGATAACAGTCATGTATGTTGATTGCATAAATCTATAAATTAATCTTTTGTAGATGCTTCAAGCTATCATTTTCTGCCAAATCCTATCCAAAATTCAATCTACTAACCTTCCAATGTCGATTTTAACTTCAACTTTATTTAAATTTTCCATCTTCCCTATACTAAATTGCAATGCAGTGACGTAAAATCACGTCCTTTGAAATTCGAAAAAAAAGTAGCAAAATCGCCCGAATTTCCGAACGCTATGTATATGTACCGAATGTACAAGGATCACACAACGTATTCCGTCCAATTTCAAATCTCATATCGCTAAAATAACTTTAGAATCTCGTGGTGAAAATGGGTCAATAAATCAAAAAATTACCGTTCGCAAAATAATTTTTGTTGTCCAGAGGCTACTATGATAAAAAATAGTATTACCAACATAAAATTTAGACATAAACATTTACAAAATTTGAAGGATTTATTTTCTTTTTAAATATGTGTTTTTTATTGAAAAAACTACAAATTAGAAAAAATAGTATAACGTACATGTTATATAAAGCAGTTTTAAGCACTTGTCCGGACTCATGGACGCGTGCTATAAAATGATGCTTTATAAAACGTGTACGTTAATATACTATTATGTTGTTTAAAAAGAGTTAACGTTGAGTAGCTGATGCTTATTAGCTAGACTACGCCATTTAGAAATTGCAATTTATATTCTTAATAAAGACAATTATTATTATTATTATTATTATTAATATTATTATTATTATTATTATTATTATTATTATTATTATTATTATTATTATTATTATTATTATTAATCATATTATTACTGTTAGTGTTTCTTGCTTATTTTGAATAAATATGAGACACCCGGACACCTTAATATTCGAACAGAAGAATCGATTATAAAATGTTATCGTCCTTTTATTTATTGTTTCAGTTTTAAGATTTCACAGTTAAAAATAAAACAAAGTGCATAAAGGTGTTAAATGTAGTTCAAAGAGTAACTACCAGCGTGAAGGTTCAACAGTTTTTTGTAAAATCAATAAAAAAAAATATTTTTTGATAAATTCTAAATATTATTTTTTGTGTGAATTATGGCTCATAGTTATGTGATAAGGTAGGCATTGTATAAAATTTAAAATGGATACGTTTGTTACCGCCACTTAATAAAAAATGTAATATCCCTTAAAAGTACCAGCAACAGCTTTCGACCAATTTCCAGGAAAAACCATAAACTTTTAATGTAGTAAATAAATAATTTTCATAATTAAATTTTACAATCAAGCGCAAAGCCAGACTTTGATATAAAAAAAATACCTTATTGTGGAAAATATTGCATAAAATATAATCTAATATTTTTTTTATAGAAGCAATCTTACTTACTACAATGTAAGATTGACTTCTAAAATTATATTTTTGAAAAATATTTCTTTAAATTGCAGTTTTTTCTTCAAAAAATTACTTTTTAAAACGTATTGTAATTTTTCTGTTTTTTTTATTGATTTTCGAATTATTTTAACTAACGTAGTATGAAATATAATTATCAAAACAAATATTTTACCAACAAATAACGGGTGTTTTATTATTTGTTACCATAGTTATGCTTATTAGGTGAAAACTTACTCTGAATATTTACCTCATATGTTTAAGTTCCCATAAGAGAAATGCAATTTTCGCAAAATTACAGCGAAAACAGCACTGCCAGAAATCGAAAATTGCATCGCAAGTTTATATTGTTGACGAAACGTCAAAGCGGGATTTTATTGTTAACAAACGTCAAAAAATGTAATATTCTGACAATTAACGTCATCTTATTTATTATTATACGAGCAACCGCCGTATCAAAACTTGCCAAAAAAGGTGTTGGAGAACAACAGTTAATTAAACTAAGTGGACACTCAAATACCAAGTCACTGACGCAGTGTCGCCAATGACATTAGGTGAAAAGGTCCGCCCAGTGGCACGAAAAAGTCCGATTTAGTCCGCGTCGAAATGAAAATGCTTCGTCTGGCGCATTCGCCATATGTGATATTTATTTTTTACTGTTGGGGGTATATTATATAATGAAAAAGACTGATAACTCTATAAACATTTACTTTTTAATAACAAAAGAAAACAATAATAAAAAAGTTAATGTAATAAGTAATAAGACAACCCAACACTTGGTAAATAAACAGTAAGTTACCTGCCGATTTAATTTCCAAATTTGCAATTTAGCATATTTTCGTCAGGTATCAAAAAGTCCGAAATAGTTTCAAAGTCCGACAAAAGTTCATAGCCTTAAAAAAAGTCCGACAATCGGACTAAAGTCCGCCGATTGGCAACACTGCACTGACGCCTTACATTCAGATGGATGAGAACCACCATATTATGCTTTTGATTGAAAAAATGCGGGACAATGACCAACCGTCAAGCTCAAGAGAGTCCCCCGCCGAAATAAGCTCTCGCTCGTTGACTGCATCAACCACCATGTCTACGAATTCAAAGCAAAATATTGTTAATTACAATAATTGTACTTTTCATTGCAATTCTTGTCATTTTTAAGCATTTTAATTTTATTGTTAGTATTTTCTGTTAAATACAATATTTAAATTTACTTCATTCGAGTTCTTAATTAATTTGGGAAATATTCAAATAAATTACACTCGTGCATAAAAATAACCAGATTATTTTTTTAGTCAATGTGTTTTTTTTACAAATTGCAATCGTTTGTTTTCATATTTTACGAAAATGCCCTCCTCCTGCGGAGTCGGGCTTTTTCGCGAAAATATGAAAACAAACTCTTGCAATTATAAAAAAACACATTTCATTCAAAAATTATCGGTAATTTTGATGCACTTGTGCACTTAACCCCGATCATTTGTTTGTCAGTCATAATTTAAAAAAACACTGTGTAAACTTTAAATTTTTATAATAATGGAAAAAAATAAGGCAGCTATTCATTATCTTCATAGTTTTCATTACGACCTCGTTATACTTCTCATCATTTTTTTTTCTCATATTAGCTGCCCAATCTTCATTAAAACCAAATATGTTCTTCCGTGGTGTCCAGATCCAATATATTATATTTTTTAATTTTTTTTCTAGCAAAAATTATTATTTAAACTATGCCCACATTGACGATCTTGAACGTTTGGTATTTTTTGGCGTAAGCTTTTCAACGTTGTTGTTTATATTTGTCACCGAAATATTTCCGAAATAATTATAAAATAATTATTTATTTTTTGGACTGATTTGTTTGTTATTATTATAACAATGTTATACCGGTAATTTTTTTGTGACAATAATGCAAAATTTTTATCTATAAACGGGGTGACGCAAATTTGGTTCATGAAATTCTCAGTAGTAATGTAACAGGTTTCGAAAATCTTTTCAAATCCAATTTTTTAATAAAAGCATAAATGCATTCATCGCCTAAAAAAATTACGACCTCGCAGGACGAGGGAATTTTTGTGGCAATAAGCATGAATAAGTGTAGTAAATTTTAGAAATATCATAGTTTAAAATAGATAATTTCCTAAATATAAATGCTTCGAGTATAAAAAGGGCAGATTTGCGACATTAAAAGGAAGGCCCTTTTAGTTTTTTTAAAATGTAGCCGAATTTAATTACACCCACCCTTAATTTTAATCAAATTTATATACAGTGTGTCCCCGGATTGAGTTGACAAGAGGAAAAAGATCTTTATTATTGATTTTACGACGAAAAGTTATTGCTTATAAAAAATGCTACTTGTCGAGAAAATGAATTTACTATATAAAAATTTGTATGTACAGGGTAGTATAAATTAAGAAAGCATGAAAATGCTTTAGGAGATAGAAGTACCATTATTTATTATTTAAGACAAAATGCTTATGAAACAAAGTTATTTATAATCCGAAATAAACCCTAAATACAAAATTTGAAATCTGAATTCTAATTTTTGTTTTTTATTTTTTACAATAGAATTTATGAACATTCAAAATGAAAACCTTAGAGTGCTGACCTATTTATTTAATTTATTTCTAATTTGGAGAAATGTGTGCACAGGGCCGAATTAAGGTCGTTTGACGCCTTAGGCCAGACAAATTTTAGCGCCTTTTTTTTTCACTTTCGAAATGGATTTTAAAAAAATTGAGCGAGTCATGATACGGATGATCAAATTTGTGCCTAAACGTAATTTCGTAAAAATACGTTTTGCAAGCGGAAATTTGCACGTTTTGTTGAAAAAAACTCATGGTTTAATAATTTAATTGTATTAAACATATAATACATGTAAGTGCTCAGGGAAAATTATAAACCGAAAAATAGAAGTATAAACAAACACTTAACATTAATGATTATCTAATGTTTATAAAATGTGAAATGAATAAAACAATTAACTTAAAATATCATGACTTAATATGAGTTTGGTAGTTTCCAAAGTTCAAAAAAACTAATCGACTAATCCAGCTAATTAAGATGCAAAAAATAAAACTCATAAAAACACAAATTCAGCGCTAAGAGTCAAATGATAGTGGTAGATTGGTTCCTTATAAATACACAAAATGATTTAAACTGAAGTATAGGGATTACTTCTTAAACATCATATCAATAACGACTCGTTATTAACGAGATCAACAAATAAAATAATATACAGGGTGTTCATTTGAAAACTTCCCCTCTCGATTTTCCTGCTTTAAAATGAAGATGTGGAAAATCGCTCGGACCCGTCGATTTTTATTTCGAGGGGGACACCTTTTCCGTATATTGCCAATCTTGTTACTTCAAGCCCCTAGGAGGGAGGGGGGTAAGATCTAAATTTTAAATGGATACCCCTATTTTATATAATTTTTTTGGATTCTGCATAAAATTCTGAACTTTTTTAATAAAAGCATTATTAGTCTATACTTAACAGTTTCCGAGATATTGACTCTTGAAAAATGACATTTTTGAACTTTGACAGCGTCTAGCTTTCTAACTGTACGTCTTAGAGCAAAACGGCTTACATGTCCCTATCTTCGATTTTTATTATCTTTCCAATAGTGTCAACTTCCGGTCAAACCGGAAGTACTATATTTCTTACATTTTTTCTTACAGTTAGAAAGCTACACGCTGTCAAAGTTCAAAAATGTCATTTTTCAAGAGTAAATATCTCGGAAACTGTTAAGTATAGACTAATAATGCTTTCATTAAAATAGTTCAGAAGTTTATGCAGAATCCAAAAAAATTATATAAAATAGGGGTATTCATTTAAGATTTAGATCTTACCCCCCCCCCCCCCCCCCCCCCCCCGTCTCTCCTAGGGGCTTGAAGTAACAAGATTGACAAAATATACGCAAAAGATGTCCTCCTCGAAATAAAAATCGACGGGTCCGAGCGATTTTCCACATTTTCATTTTAAAGCAGGAAAATCGAGGTGGCAATGTAAATGTTTTGAGCAAAAAATATAAAGGTAATAAAGGAACAGTTTTCGTGGCCCAATGCCCAAAAACTTTTATTAAAGGTAATTTTAAAAATAACGACATATTTTTAAGTGTATTAAGATACTAGAAATGTTTTGTTCGACATTTTTGACTCGAGAAATTTTGAATACTCTGTCGTCGAAGGAAGTTGATTTCACGAGATCTGATAACTAAATAGTCTCAATACTTTAATTTAGAATATTTTTGTTTAGATTGGAATGAGGAATGTTCTTTATAGGATATATTATGTTCTGTATAGATAGGTATGATAATTAGCAATTATGCCATAGTGATTTAAATGTATAAAATAATTATTATTTTAGGTACACTGAAATTCGTTAAAAAGTCGCGGCGCCTATTTCGTTCGTGGCGCCTTAGGCCATGGCCTATTTGGCCTAGTGGTTAATACGGCCCTGTGTGTGCAGGTTGGAGGAGGATATGTAGAATAATAACTTTTTCCACAATTGTACATGTGAATTGTTTCATAAACATTTTGTCTAAAATAATAAATAATGGTACTTAAAGCATTTTCATGTTTTCTTAATTTATCAATAAAAAATTTTATATGGTAAATTCATTTTCTCGACAAGCAGAATTTTTTATAAAGAATAACTTTTCGTCGTAAAATCAATAATAAACATCTTTTTCCTCTTGTCAACTCCATCCGGGGACACACTGTATATTTCTATAATTACCTTTTTCTCCTGACACTTATGGTGCTGGCTCACTCATGTGTGCTCCCAATTTTATCCGTTTTTTTCTTCATGATTAATATAATTGACCTTTTTTTTCTGATTTATTATAGTCGTTTCTTTTAAACGACGATGACTTTTAAGTATAAAGAAACGTCGTAAACAAATCCGAATCTTTTCTTGTGGTTTTAATACAAATTTTCGCAACCATCACATAGGTTATTCATTATATTATCTATTATTGAAAAAAAAATAGAATTATTATCAAAGGATTGCAAAAATGCTACTTTTGATTCAACTTTACTATGAGGATTTTCGAGAAAATTTCGCTTTTTGATTTGTCGCTATAGTTCCGCCGCCCAAGAAAAGAAATTAAAAATAATTGCCAGCAATTTCTCTTAGTAACTTTTGTAATACATATTTTTTTCCGCGCATGCCGTATACATTTGGAACGCCGGCTAGTGTAGTTTGTACACCCAGTATATACCTACCTATTACATAAAAATTGGGAAATCCCAAATTAAATCTTGGTGTATGTAAATACTTTTACACAATCTTCAGATAGTTTTAAATATACATAACCTACTCGTGCGGAAAAAAAACTTTATGTTTAACGGTATGAGTCAATCACAAAAAGTAGTTTTTCCATATTAAGTAATAACAAATTTCATTATCCACTTGTAGTCTGTGGGTCATATACCTGCTAATTATTATTTAAAACCAGTTTGAAAAATCACACAATTTTCATTTTATTTTTAAACTTAATGAAATGATTTCCGTACCACATTTCAGTGACGATAAAGTTCCACCACCCAAACAAGTATCAAAATTTAGAAGATGGATGCCGCAAATTATCGCTGTAAGTGTAAAAAATGTGCTTCTCCTGGTGTATGGCCTTACGTTGGGCGTACCTACTATGCTGATACCAAATTTTACCGGGAATGTTCCTGGTGAAATTATTGTACTGGATGACGATGGTATATCTTGGATAGGTAAGTCAAAACTAAAAGTTTTAATTTCAAAAAAGCTCCGTGGTAGAGGTACTTTTTTAATTTTTTTTAAAACTGCCGCTTTAAAAATGATTTTGATCTTGAAAGTGACTTAATTTTCATTGTAATTTTGACCTCTAACTTTTAAAAAATGTGCAACTTATTAATGAAGTTTATTGCTTTTAAATTAACCGCTTGCGGGGTTACTGAGCTTTAATTCTCAGTACCCCACAAAACACTTTTTGCAATGTACTTTTGTTGTGATATCTTCATAATTATGACAATTTTATCCTTGTAATGTCTTGCAGACATAGATATACAGTGATGGGCTAAAATATGGAACAAATTCATTTAAAAATCAGGTATTCATTTTTTGAAAAAACGCTCGGACACGTCGATTATAATTCTTTCTTCCGGATTTTTTGCCTCAAAAAGAAATTATACCGGGTGTGTCAAAAAGTAGATGTAGCAAAATTTTTTTGTTTTTTAAATAGAACCCCCCTATTTTTACTTATTACCCTAATTCTACGTCAAATTCTGCGCATAATTCATGTAGCATACTCTATCCTTATCTCTAACGGTTTTAGAGAAAAATTACATCATAAAAAAAAATCTTTAGAAAAAGGTACATGTACCTATTTAAAGGTAAACAGGTAAATTTAAATGAATTGTTACTACGTTAGCAAGTCATGTGTCAATCAAAAATTAGTTTAGGTATAATTTTGAAAAACGGTGATCATGGTGCATTTAAATGAAACACAAAGAATAGAAATTTTAATTTTAATTGGATGTGGAGACAAAACAAGAAGTCAAGAAAAAGTTTGTAACTTGCTTAACGTTAAGTATCCAGAACGGCCAATTACAAGATCTACAGTAAGTAAAATTGAGAAGAAATTCAGGGAAACAGGGAATGTAAAGGATCGTCTACGGCCAGGTCGTCCAAAAATTGGTGCAAACTCAGAATTGAACTTTTTGTTAGAGGTTGAAGATAATCCTCATAGTGCATCCACTGAAGTAGCCCTTAATAATGATATCTTGCAGGCCATTCTATGGGTCCTCTTCTACCTATCCATCGTTCGGGAAATACAGTATTCAAATACTCTCGTACTTGTCGAGCACAATGAGGCGGAGCACCATCCTGCTGAAACCACATAGACGCTTCTGGTAGATGAGGCTGATTCGGATTTGAAAAATCCGCTGCTAGTGTGGGAAACAGACAAAACCTTTTCGCCTTAATAATGATGTTAGCCGACGATCTGTGTTGCGGGTATTGAAACAAGAAAAGTACCATCCGTACAAAACTAGGTTGCTGCACGAGCTAAACGAAGATGATCCCGGCCGCCGACTACAGTTTTGTGAAATTTATGATGGAAATTTGCAACTTAAATCTATTTTTCCATCGCAACATACTTTTTAGCGATGAAGCCACGTTTTGTTTGAATGGTTCGGTAAACAGACAAAATTTTCGGTATTGGAGTACAACACACCCCGTTGGATGAGAGAACAGCACACGCAATACCCACAAAAAGTAAATGTTTGGGCAGGGATATTAAATGATAGAATTATTGGACCTTTTTTTCTTCGATGGAAATCTTACAGGAGACCGGTATTTACAATTTCTTCAAAATGAATTAATTCCCACACTAGCAGCGGATTTTTCAAATCCGAATCAGCCTCATCTACCAGAAGCGTCTATGTGGTTTCAGCAGGATGGTGCTCCGCCTCATTGTGCTCGACAAGTACGAGAGTATTTGAATACTGTATTTCCCGAACGATGGATAGGTAGAAGAGGACCCATAGAATGGCCTGCAAGATATCCCGATCTTACACCCATGGATTTCTTTCTTTTGGGTTATTTGAAATCAAAAGTGTATAAGGATAAACCACAAAATTTGGAAGACTTAAAATTTAAAATTAGATATGAAATTAGGCAAATTAATGAAAATACTGTAAATAATGTTTTAGAAGGGTTTTTAAGTAGATTAGCATATTATCAAGAAGTTAATGGTTTGCATTTTCAACACTTAATAAACTAATTTTTTAACCTTTTTTAAAGAATTTTTTTTTATGATGTAATTTTTCTCTAAAACCGTTAGAGATAAAGATAGAGTATGCTACATGAATTATGCGCAGAATTTGACGTAGAATTAGGGTAATAAGTAAAAATAGGGGGGTTCTATTTAAAAAACAAAAAAAATTTGCTACATCTACTTTTTGACACACCCGGTATAATTTCTTTTTGAGGCAAAAAATCCGGAAGAAAGAATTATAATCGACGTGTCCGAGCGTTTTTTCAAAAAATAAATACCTGATTTTTAAATGAATTTGTTCCATATTTTAGCCCATCACTGTACTTACTTGAAAAGTTTTATAAAAAATTTTAAATAATCTTCGACACCTTCTTTTTAGGAAGGTTTTTTCTTCTTCCCCATTTATTTGGTTGGTTTAGACCCCCTTTAATAACTTTTTCACATACTCAGTATGGTTTAACCTTTATCAATTTTCTTCATATTATGTCCTCTTCTACACATCAATTTTTTAATTCCATAAAAGCTTCATTATGGTTCTACACCATTTTCTCTTCTGCTAAAACTAACAGCACTAAATAAATTTTCTGTTTCCTGATGATGAACGTTTCTACGTTCGAAACATGTAGAGACCCCTAGATAATTTTTATTCTATTAAATTTTGTGAAGGAAAACTTTTGGTTTTTTACTTCTTTCCCAAATATATTTTTATCGTGAATACTTTTTAAACTTGTTTTTTTTTTTTAAATCTTTAAATTTCAAATACCTTAGCCTTATGAGCACTTGTTTTTTTTTCACTACCCAATACCCATTCTGTAAGTGCATAATTTGACTGCATGACAAAACTTTGTGGGTATAATGTAAGGTGACCATTTTTTTCTAACCTGAAACCAGGACAATACCTATATTGACCAGCCACGCCCAAATTTTACAAATCGTTATCAAAAATTCATAAAACGGCCCAACGCCTTTTAGATATCAAAAAATGTTGCGTTTATTTAAACACAAGAAATGTGAAAATTATATATCGCCGAAACTCAGTGTTCGTGAATTGTCGCGCACCGTTCGGCTAACTTTGGGGATCTCATCCTTTAATTTTTCTGTCGACTTTTTTTTAGGTGGGAAGAGTTCAATCCGTTCCCAAGCTATATAAAATAAATTTGATTTCAATATACAATACAATTTTTTACATGTATAAATAAGTTTCGGTTTTGACCGAAACTAATAAGTTTCGGTTTTGGCCGAAACTGAGACCAAGGCCGAAGATTCGGTTTCCGTTTCGGTTGAAAATCTTGTGTCGGTCGGGCACTATAGTAAAAATCAAAAAATGATTTTACAATATAAAAATAAAACATAATATAACATGATAATATAAGTCATAATAATAATAACATAATAAAACATAAGTAGTTCTTTAATTTCGTTTGATTTTTTATATTTTTCTGAGGAATGAATTGCTTTTAACAAATTTTCGTTTTCCTGAATGTTTTCATAGAATTCCGATAATACCGAGACACAATTTTGTTTCCAATGTCCAAGTTTCTCATCTGTGGTGTATCTAAAACCAGTACTTTTTGTGTACTGGTTTTGTTTAATGACTAACCAGGACTTATGCCCTGAAAACCAGTACTGTATTGGTAAAATCAGTACGAATGGTCACCTTAGTATAATGTGGTCTATAATTTTTATATTCTGCCATAATTGAGGACCTTGGTGCAAGAAGGGGGTTAAGTCACTTTTTTAATATTTTATAGGAGGCGTAAAAAAAATAAAAAAAATAAAATTTTCTTTTGTGTTTTTTTATAGATTATACCTAAAATTCATCATTACAATTTGTATATCATTCAGGCTGTAACTTTAATGTCAGAATCGTAACAGTATAATTTTTGCAAATAGAGAAAAATATTTGTTTTGTAATAAGACAAAAAAAATTTATCGCAGTATTTTTGATAATTTCTTACAACTTGGCAATGCTGTATTTTTATAATTCTAATAATCTGCTTGTTCTCGGAAAGCTCCACGATTAGGCTAAAAATATTCGCGTTTTGACATTTCTACGAACCAATAATTAGGCAAATCGAAACCTTAAAAATATCCGAAAATATTTTATTTAAAATGAAAATAACTTGCGCATACCTACTTCCCAGATTCTAAAAAGTCTAAATAAAAAAAAGTTTTTAAAATTTGGTCATGATTCGGGTCAAGAAAATGCAATATTTTTTATTCAATTTCATATATTTTTACCTCGCGTACCTATCTGCTAAAGCGGCGACCTTGGAGAAGATGATATCAGAAATGTCGGTAGGATAAATTGTCGTAAAGTGTTTACTGTTATTATAAAAATGTGTAAATAATTACTTTTTAATGAAAAAATAACAACTAATAACAAGATAGGATGTCAATTTAACGATCACCAACTCTCTAATATCGCAAATTAACAAAATAACTAGGATTTACTCCGTGAAGAAATCAGCAGTGCGCGGGCCGATGCGATATACAGGGTGGTTTAAATATACAGTTAATTCATTAGTTGAAAAGGGGACTATAAGTAATTTTTTTTAAACGTAACACCTGCGAGCAAAAATTATTTGCATAAAAGAGGGCTTGGATTAAAAAACGTAGGGCTTGGTTTAGATCACAATGATATGGGGACGATATATCTAACCAAATCTAGGTTCAAATTTTGTCAAATTCATATTATGACATGATATGCCAAACTAAGGTGTAATAAAATAATTAGACAAATACAAATTTATTTTTGTTATTTATAAAATTAACAAAGTAAAAATATACAGAAAGAAAAAGAAAAATAATTACATAAATTGCTGAAATTGGCCACTGCCATGCTCCAAGCATAAATTCACACGTCTCTTCATATTTTCGAAAGTGTTGACCAGCATCTCTGGAGAAATGTTACCACATTCTTGGATAATCCTTTCTTGTAATTAAGTATTGTTTTAAATTTGCAACTGGTGTTTTAAAAATATAGTGTTCTTTAAATGAGGAAAAACGAAGTAATCCATAACCGTTAAACAAGGTGATCTAGGTGGGAATTCAATGTCTGATCGAAAACTGATCAATCTGTCGTCGAAAAAATTGCGTAAGTAGTTAATAGTTTCGGCGGCTGTATGGGCGGTTGCACCATCCTGTTGAAAATATACAAAACGTAGTTCGTCGTCAAGTAATTGCTCCATAAACGGATTTAAAATATTGTCTCTATACCGCTGTGCTGTAACTGTGTCATGGAATGGAGATTTTCACTACTTCACATGCGTGTATTCTGAGAATTCACATAACCGAAGAGGTGGAACCACCAGGCTTCATCCGAAGAAAATGTCAGGTCTATTTCTTTCCAATAAATTTTGGGTAAACCATTGAGAGTAATTCTTGCGTCTTTCAAAATCTGCGGCTTGTATTTCTTGAAATACTTGCACTTTATAAGGAAATAATTTTAGCTGCTTCCTAAGAATAGTCCTGCTTGTTCCATAAGATCTTCCCACTTCTTGGGACAGGCGTCTTATGCAATTTGTTGGCGTATTTTGCATTATTTCACGAACGTTTGCAACAAGTTCTTCTGTTCTTACAGTTGGTCTTCCTGCTTCTTTTTTGTGTTTTATAGAACCTGTTTCCCTAAACACAGCCACAGTTCTTTTCAGGCAATGATAAAAATTCCCAGCAATAAAAGCAACGTTAGGAAAATGTTCGTGAAAATCGTCCATGCACAAACCCGGTTTGTATTGCCACTCACCATTTACTCTAACCCCGTTTCGAAAATACGCTTGAACTATAAATGTTTGTGCTGTTCCGTTAAGCCCATTATGTGAATTGTTCAAGAAATTGAAAAAATTAGCGATGAATCAAATTACTTGTAACGACTGTTAAAGATGACGGAATAACTGATTGATTGTTAATTCAGGTAGTTACTGACACCCAACAGGTATTAAGTTCTACGGCTAAGCATTACGTCCTTAGATGTAAGGCCCTCTTTGATGCAAATAATTTTTGCTCGCGGGGTATATTATCACTGATTTGAAAAGCTACTTAACTTGACTCTTAATTCTTAACCTCCCCTATTTTTTTCTACGTGCGCCAGTGACTTCCGAAGTAAGTATATTTTTTCAGGTTATCATTTCTTATTTTATTTTTTGTCTCTTATTAAATTTAGATAAAATGATGCGTTTTGGAGATAATTTGAAAAGTATGAGTCCCTAACTGATGCCAACTTGGCTTACGTTAATCTAATAATTTTCAAATCATAAATCAAGTCGGCCGTTGTGGCATTACCATGGATACAAGACAAGGTAATTAAGTGAAACTTTGCAATAAGTGACCATACCGAAAGCAAAGGACTAAGCCAAAAATAATTTAAGGACACTGGCGTATAGATAAAAAACTGTAGTACTAAATCAGGTCAATGAAATTATTGAAATTATTTTATTGCCCTACTAAGCACTTACTATTGCTAATCTTCACATAATAGTAATTTTATTAGGAAATTTAATTGGTCATTCATTTTTATCATTTCTTCAAAACACACTGCCAGCAGTGTACAGGGTTATCCAACCAAGACTAGACAAGGCGATTTTTTGACTTTTCCTGTACTTTTATAAAAAAACTGAAATAGCCATCTTAAGTCATTTTCTCCCGCGAATTCGAATATCTTCAGCAAAAAACAATTGAACATCAAACAATAGTACTAGGGGTCACTTTGATATTTTTTTAAATGGAACACCCTGTATATTTTTACATTTTTAAATTCCACATAAAATTATAATTATTTTTTATTAAATGCACTATTAGTCTATACTTCATAGTTTCCGAGATATTGACTCTCGAAAAGTGACATTTTTGAACTTTGACAGCTTATAACTTTCTAACAGTACGTCTTAGAGCAAAACGGCTTACATGTCCCTATCTTCAATTTTTATTATCTTCCCAAAAAAATCAACTTCCAGTTAAACCGGAACAACTATATTTCCTGCTTTCGAGTTACATCCGGTTTAACCGGAAGTTGATTTTTTTGGGAAGATAATAAAAATTGAAGATAGGGATATGTAAGCCGTTTTGCTCTAAGACGTACTGTTAGAAAGTTATAAGCTGTCAAAGTTCAAAAATGTCACTTTTCGAGAGTCAATATCTCGGAAACTATGAAGTATAGACTAATAGTGCATTTAATAAAAAATAATTATAATTTTATGTGGAATTTAAAAATGTAAAAATATACAGGGTGTTCCATTTAAAAAAATATCAAAGTGACCCCTAGTACTTTTGTTTGATGTTCAATTGTTTTTTTGCTGAAGATATTCGAATTCTCGGGAGAAAATGACTTAAGATGGCTATTTCAGTTTTTTTTATAAAAGTACAGGAAAAGTCAAAAAATCGCCTTGTCTAGTCTTGGTTGGATAACCCTGTACTTGATGATTTGTTTGGTGGTTTCAACTAGACGGTGCTCTCCATAGACAATTTACCTTTGCTCTCCCGTGTTTTGCTAAAAAAGTTAAGAACTATTTACACAAAATCTTTCCGAATTGCTGGATTGGTCGGGGCCAAGATGCTCCTAATACAGGGATCTCGCACGTTTTAAAAAAAAATGGAGGTGATATCGAGCAATTTCTTTAGAATATTTTTAAAATTTTTTGTTTTTGTTATAAACGTGTTCATAATTTTATGAAAACAATTTGTTTTGAATATTTATTGACTTGTATTTAATAGGCACCTAATAGTAAACTATTGTCTTAAGAATGATTGTTAACCGTGGCGTTTTACTGTTATGTGAAAAAGATTAGCGATATTAAGTTCTTAGTAGGGCAATAAAATTATTTCATTTAACTGGTTTATTTATCTGTACGCCACTGTCCTTACATTATTTTTGGCTAGTCCTTTTCTTTTGGTATTGTCACCTATTGCAAAGTTTTATTTATGGAGGACTTGAGGTAGGAGGCCGATCGCAATGCATGGGATTCGGTCCCAAATTAGCACCGGTAATTCAGCTTTACGAGTCGCTGTAAGATGGCGCGCGTGTTCGAAGTGGGCTATCAAATAATGGTTTCTTATGGACGCAATAACTATTTTTCTTTAAATTAGTTCTTTAAGGAACAAATAAGGACTTTTATATGAATTTACACTTACTTTGTTATACTTATTAGTAAACTCGGCCTGTATAAAGTTCCAACGATGCTTGGTTTTTAAAATACAGGGTATTAAACATTCTAGCTATACCTTTGGAGCTAGAAAGAGACTTATTTGGCTGCATTTTCTCTCTGAAAAAGATCCTGTCTTACACCCCGACACAAAGCAAACTCTACTTTTATAAATTATACCATTATTTATTATAAATATGGAAATTAATTACAATACAACGTTATTTGTCTTGTCTTGCCTTCAAACATTATTTGTTATTTCGAAAAATAAAATGTCAATTGTCAAAAGTAAAAGCACAGAAAAATAAAAGGGTTTAAGTAAAAGTTAAAAACTATGGAGGATCTAGTTTTCCATATTAAAAACGAAGAAGAAGAAGACAACATCAGCCCACTTCGGACGCGAGAGCCATCTATCGGCCAATAGCGAACTAACCAAAAAACCGGGACAGAATTTGAAAATGCTGCCATTGTCGATCGGCCTCCTACCCTATAGTTCTCCATAGTTTTATTTAAGTATGTCTTGTATCCATGGTAATGCCACAACGGCTGACTTGATTTATGATTTGAAAATTATTAGATTAACGTAAGCCAAGTTGGCATCAGTTAGGGACTCATACTTTTCAAATTATCTCCAAAACGCATCATTTTATCGAAATTTATTAGGAGACAAAAAATAATCAAAAAGAAATGCTTACCTGAAAAATATATCTCGGAAGTCACCAGCGCAGTCTTTATGTTGAAGCAATGACAATGTATCCAATTTTTAACTTATATCTTATTAAATACTCGAATTATAAAAAAAAAACTGTTTTTAATTTAAAACTTTGACACCCTGTATATCGAACATGAGGGTCAAAATTCCAAAATGGCACTATAAAAGTCATATTATTTTTGATCAAGAAATACCTATAATAATATGGTTAACGGATTGACCTTCTTTTTCCGGACACCCTGTATATTTAAAACATTTTAGTGCTATATTGTTTCCTATGAGCTCCCCCCAAAACAATATCCCGACTACGGGCCTGTGCCTTTATCACAATAACAGTTCACACTATTTTTTTAAAAAATTTTGTTGTTTTAATATAATAATCCTTAGAACAACACTAATTATATATTATATATACATATACTGTTTTAAATATTTTCGTTGTATTAATCAAAATAAACAAAAGATATAAATGTCTGTAGATATTAATAATTTGTATGCATTTTAAAAACTTTAAATAAATTATGAAGTAAATAAAATAAAATATATAATTATTAAATTAACCTCTCGAGGGGTTATTGGGCTTTAAACCCCAGTACCCCAAAAACCACTCTTCAAAAATATTTTTGACATCATGCCTTCTACAAAAATGACAATTTTCATCTTTATACCGTCTTACCGACATATAAATAATTCTACAAATATTTTTATATAAATAATTAAAAAATCCTCGACACCTTCTCTTTAGAAGGCCTTTTTCTTCTTCCTTATTTCATTTGGTTGTTTAGACATCCTTTATCACATGATCAGTATGTTTTAACTCTCCTCAACTTTTTTAGATATGTCACTTCTACATTTCAAATTTTTTAATGCCATAAAAGCTCCATTATGGTTTTTTACCATTTTCTCTTCGGCTAATATCATCAGCACTATATAAATTTTGTGTCTCCTAATGATGAACGTTTCTACGTTCGAAACATGTAGAGAACCCTAAAGAATTTCTATATTCTATTAAATTTTGTGGAGGAAGACTTTAAAATTTTTCTTTCTTTCCTTCTTTCTTCTTTCATACTTTCAACTCCACTTTAAGCATGGACTACTTCTTCAAATTAAAATGGTATATAAATTTTGGCCCTTCTATGGAGCGAGAGCTTTCATGGGACCTAGAAAACTGAAGTATCAGAGAGATACGGGGGTCTTGCATAATTGATAAATTAAGAAAGCGCAAAAATAAATATGGTAGAATTTGCCCATATTTGTTTTCCTGTTTTCATTAATTTCTAAAACCAACCTTTTTTTAAGTAAAACAGTTGGTACTGCAAAGACTAGTATTTGTCCGACTAGAACTATACCGGGTGTTTCTCAAAAGACGTTCACCCCTATAACTTTTCTGTATTTATAGATATTAAAATGAAATTTTGAGATTATGCATAAGAGATGAGTCTGCATTTATTGGCATAATGTTCAGTTTGTTAGCACTTCCGGTTTAACCGGGAGTGACCTTGATTTTGATATTTTAAATGGGACATCTTGTATATTTTTACTTATTGGGATTCAGTATAACATTCTGAGTAAAATGACACCTCACTTGTCTTTTTTTGACGTGTTATAACATTTTTATGTTTATTTTTTATTTTCAATCTAGAGTGCTACAAATTAATTTACGTGTGTGCGTTTGAAGTGACCAGAAAAATTCTCCTGAAGCCGCAAAATTGTATGTTTTATAAACTAATGACACTACAACTTTAAATTAAAGCCATAATATTGCTTTTCAAAACCATTCCATTGTTTTTCAAAGCCGCCTTTATATTTCTTTATAGAATAGAGAGGGCGGCAATAAAGCATAACTCTTTTAAATTTGCGATTTGGATTTAAGGCAAATTTTTCAGTGTCAATTTTAAAATAGCATAGGAGTGTATGGTATCAAATTGTTGGAAAAATAATGCTCGTTTTAAATATCCTAGTGAACCACCCTGGTTCCATTTGGAAAAATGGTGTACCTACAGTGGCGCACCCAGGGGGGGGCAAGGGGGCCTTGGCCCCCCCAAAACCCCAATGAAATAAAAATTATGAAAGTGGATAAGTATTTTAAAAAGTCAATTTTCTTAGATTTACCTCACGGGCCTCGTTTGAGGGGGGCCAGGTGGGGCATTTGCCCCTCCCCCCTCTCCCTGGAAGTTGACTTATTGACAAAAGTTGACTTATTGAGGTTTAATATGGTTTGATTGAATTTATGAATTTATTATTTCGAGTTTTCCTTTATATTTTTGTTATTATTTTGGGGTAGTAAAGACTTATTTTAATAAAAATAAACAGTTTTAATGCCAAAACGACTATGAATGTTTGAGAAACAATTTTAGCTCATTAAGTATTGAGCAAAAAATTAAAATTAAAATTAAGGGAAGACCTAAACTCTCGAAATTAACTTGATACATAGCACAAAGTGTAAATCTAGGGACTTTATTGTTATTGATAAATTCGCTGCAAATAAAAACAGATGAATGAACTTTACTTTTAAACAATGTACCCACTAATGAAAAATAAATTAGCCTTTCTATTTTTTATCTTATTTCATTTTCAATAGAATAAGAAGGTAATCATAAATTTTTAAAATATTTACTATAATAATTATTGACCAAATTTGGATGTGGTCTTAAAAAAATTTCGCCTGCGGCGCATTTCGCCTACAGCAGGCTTTTAGTACACCCCCAAGTTAACAAATCACAAGCCGCCAATGCCCCCCCCCCCCTAAGAAACCGTTTAACGACTCCCATGATTAGGCTATTGCGATCTTCCCTGCAAGAGTACCTGTTAAAAAATCTCCAAAGTTCTAGAAAAATGCGTAACTTAAAAGTTTATTAAAAAATTTGCTTCCAGCACTGGTTGGCGGGCCCCCCCTAACATAAAATCCTGGGTGCGCCGCTGTGTACCTAAACGTCAAGAAAATAAAATTTCAATATTTAAACGCTTGTGAAACTTAGAAAGTCCAATTAATATGACATAATTTTAATTTTCATAATATTCTACTTGAATATAAATTAACAGATTTAATTTGTAGCACTCTACTTTGAAAATAAGAACATAAAGATAAAAATGTTTTAACACGTCAAAAAGTGACAAGTGAGGTGTCATTTTACTCCGAGTTTTACTCAGAATGTTATGCTAAATCCCAATTAGTAAAAATATACAAGATTGTCCCTTTTAAAATACCAAAGTCAAGGTCACTTTCGGTCAAACCGGAAGGGCTAACAAATTGAAAATTATGCCAATAAATGCAGACTCTTCTCTTATGCATAATCTCAAGATTTCATTTTAATATACAGTATGTCTCCGTAAGTTGGAACCATATGGAAAACTTTTTTATTTGAAATTTTACGAAAAAAAAAAGTAATTCTTAATAAAAAGTTTTGCATGGTCTAAAACCTAAAATGCAACTATCAGATATTAAATTCTCTTACGCGTATACGAAGTTTGTCAAAAAATATGAATTTTGCCCAAGAGCAAACCACCTTTATTTTTGACAATATCGAAAATTGTTATTAAAAAAAGTTGATCCAAACTAAAAACCCCGTTCAAATATGTAATTACACCCATTCACGATAAAAAAAAAAATAGGTTTTGTTATTTTTTAATAATTTTTCTGCATTATTATGAATAAACATTTATCTCTTGAAATTATTAAAAACATGATATCCTTTTCGTTTCTTAATGTTCTCTAACAATGTTGCAATTTAAACAAGTCCGTAATAAATATACATCCTAGATTACATACTACAACTACCGTACAGTTTTTTTTTCTTTTATTTTACGTCGGCCTATTTCCGCAACGAGGCCAATCACCGACGCCAGGGAATTTGTCACACACTATCTGGTAATTTTGCCGAATCCCTCTTTGTCGAGGGTAGAGTTCTTTAACGTGTCAACATCCATGACACGGGACCCACAGTTTAACGTCTCTTCCGAAAGACGGCGCAGCTCTTAAACCAAATTCCAAATTTAACATCGACGTTGCCGGCACCGGGGATTGAACCCGGGACCTCGATCTGTAAGGCCGCTGCACTGACCACTAGACCACAACGCCGATACCGTACAATTAAATTTGCATTGTTATTGTACCTACATACACATTATACGTTTCAAAAAAGAAAAAAATAATTTTTTCATTGTAAATGGGTGAAAGTACATAATTAAACGTGGTTTTTAGTTCTGATCAACTTGTTTTAATAACAATTTTCGATATTGTCAAAAATAAAGGTGCTTTCCTCTTGCGCATATTTTTTGACAAACCTCGTATACGCCTAAAACAATGTAATATCTGATAGTTGCATTTTAGGTTTTAGACCATGCAGAACTTTTTATGAAGAATAACTTTTTTTTGTAAAATTAATAATAAAAAAGTTTTCCATATGGTTCCAACTTACGGAGACATACCTACTGTATATAAATATAAAAAAGTTATAGGGGTGAACGTCTTTTGAGAAACACCCGGTATGTTTACTAAACTTACGGCTTGGAATAATAAACCTGTTGGCAAAAATTGTCTATTATTTACTAACCAAATTATACTTTTTCAGGTTCCTTAAATTATTTAAGCGTACCACTGGGATGTCTAATATCAGGAGCTGTGACACAACCTATTGGAAGAATCAAGTCCTTGCAGGGCATTTCTCTGCTTTTCTTCGGAGCATTTCTTCTTTTCCATTTTGCCTCCAAAGCCTGGCATATATTTTTGGGATTGTTTTTGACGGGTTTTTCTGGAGGACTTTTAGAGGCGCCTGTAAGTAATTTTTGATATTAACAAAACGGTTCCCGTAAAATAGAGCAATTCAAAATAACAAATTGGACAAATAAAATTGTATGTAGGATTTCTTCATCTAATCATTCTGTTTTCAATATACAGGGTTAGTTGAAATAACAGGAACGGCTAGTTTTCTTCAAAACCACCAAGGCTAAATCAATGAATTTTGGTACAGGTGGATAACTTAAAAAATTGAATTGAAAATTGACAATTGCGACGTTGCCAGATTTTTAGTTTTTTCTGTAACTCAAGGAATGTTTTTTTTTTAAACGTAACACTACTCTTTTTTTTATTGAATTCGATTCCGCCCATCAATATTACCATTTCCTGATAGTATCAATTTTTTATCTCAAATAGTTTTATGGAAAAAAAAGTTAATTAGTTACAACTCTAACTCTAAAATTTTTAAAAAAGCCAATCTATTTCCATTTAAAAACGTTTCAAATAATGTGAAAATGAAGGTTGGTAGACATAATGTTCCTAATAGTATCGATAACGATAATAACAACAAACAACTACTGACAATAACATAGCTAGTAAAAATTACTTACATATTATAGTACACTACATTAATTTGATTATGAAATCGATACTATTAGGTACATTCTGTCTACCAACCTTCCTTTTTAAATTATTTACAACGTTTTTAAATGGAAATAGATTGGATTTTTTATTTTATTTTAGAGTTGTAACTAATTCAATTTTTTAAGTTATCCACCTGTACCAAAATTCATTAATTTAGCCTTATTAATTTCAACTAACCCTGTATGTTAATACCATGTTAAACATTAAAGTAAGTGGAAGAATAGTATGTTATGCAGATGACACCGCACTACTGCATGGTCACGGGAAATTCGTGGGATGAGGCATTCAGAAAAGCGGAATTGGACCTGCACAAAATCAAATATTGGTTGGACTCAACTCAGTTAACTTTTAACATTGATAAAACTAAGTTTGTCTCGTTTTCGATGACTAAGCGCGGAATGGCAAATAAGGATTTCTTAACGCTACATAATTCGACATGCACATCTTTGCCTTGCAATTGCAATTTAAAAATTCGATCTTGCAACTCTATCAAATACCTAGGCGTTTTTTTGACAAACTCATCAAATGGGATGTTCATGTTGATTATGTTAGCAAAAAAATTAGAAAACTTGTATACAGGTTCTCACAAATAAGACCATTAAAATTAACAAAAATGGTTTACTCAGCCTTGGCTCAATCAATTTTAAATTATGGTATTATGTGCTGGGGTTCCGCATGCGACTTTGTTTTTTTACCTTTAAAAATAGCTCAAAAATATGTTATTAAAACACTATTGTTTAAGCCAAAAATGTATCCTACCGAATTACTATTCTCTGAATCAGGATTCCTTGGCATACGACAATTATAAGTATTGTATACGAGTTATTCAATTCTTCCTTTAACAAAAAATGTTTAAATCCATTTTGACTCACCCAGTTCAAACAAGGGCTCTCACCAATTTAAATTATTGCACTCTCATTCAGTAATTTTCTTCTACACAAAGAAATATTTACTTTATTGGACCAAGATTGCTCAATCTTTTACCAATAAATCTCAGAGATAGATCATTAAATAAATCAAATAAAAATAAAATAAAAAATTGGGTAAAACATAATTACAAAATTATAATGAATATAATAGTCTGGTTTCGGTAAACCACTAAACTACATTTTTATAAATTATAGACAGTTTATTCTATATTTAAGTTAGGGTTAGCTAGGGGCACACACAAATTTCCTAAATTCATCGTGTTCCTAGTTAACACTATTATTATTTTACTGTAATATTATGTCATTTGTTTACTGCTAAATAAAATAAAGTTTTTTTTTTATTTGAAAACAAAGGGTTTACCTAATACTTAGTAATATTTTTCCACAATTACTTGCGAATCTGCAAAACGTGACAACGCTGGATACTGTTCCTCTTGCTGGCAACCGAATATACACAATGACATTTTTGATATTAGAATTAAGGATTGGGCCTTTCCACTATAACCAAATTATCATATCCTGAATTAGAACCTAATAATAATACATCCCAATAATAAAAATCTTCCTACAGGGTCACCAACTTTTACTAGAAATAATTAAAAAGACGTCGCTAAAGCAGAAAGTTTAAAAACATGATATCAAAACCTTATTACGTCATCCCATTATCCGCGCAAATATTTTCTTTGTCAGCCTCGACCGATTATATTGCTATCATTGTTTTGATAAACTAAATAGACAGGAACAGCTTCAAAATAGAAAACAACCCCCCAGATATTATTCAGGTAGATGCGGCGCTCGACGTTCAGGCTGAATCCCTGCGATCCATGGGTCGAGGCAGATGTGTCGTCAATAAGTTTTTTTGCGTGTTTTTATAAATTGTTTATTTATTTTCTCAGTAAATAATTCAAAATTTTAAAAACTAAAACTGTCAAAAATTTTATTTTTTCTTTTTCTATGCGGTAGGATAAAAAATCAAAATTTAGGGAAGAAGTCCATCTAATCTGCTGTAATGATAATGTAACAGTTGCACCGGGTGAGTCAACGATTGCGCGGAGTAATTTTATGCCTTGAAGATAAAATTTGTCGATAATGAGCTTTTGTAATGGATATCTAGCACATTTTAAAAATATTTTGAATTTTATTCAGGGTGCGCCCAAAAAGTAGGGTGTCAATTACATTTTTTAAAATGGAACACCCTATATTTGAATACATTAAATTTATCAATTCTACGTGTTATTTCATACATTTTTATTAATGGTTTAATATACGAAAAAGTTATAGTTTTTAAGATAATTCGACTTATAATGAAAATTTTGCATGTGCAAGCATCTCGCTGTTGGGAAAATGCTACTTAAATTTTGACAATAAGCGATTCATAATTTTTATACTTACTAAGTAAAGTCAAAAATACATATTCACTATGAAATATTTGACGTCACATTTACAGGGTGTTTACTTTCTAGGAGCAAAGTCAGAAAACTTCTAATTGAAAAATATCACTTTTATTAAATGGAACACCCTATATATTTTTATGTCATCTTATAGCTCGTCATAAACTCTTCAACTTTCGTGAAGAACGTCCTATCCCTATCTCTAATAGTTTTTGAAATAATTTGATATTTCGAGATTTAATGTCCTTTATAGCATTTTTTGTCAATGGATCACGCCTGTTAAATCAAACATTTCCATTAAATTTTAAAAACTTCGAGGACTGGGGGTTCGCCGCTCGGGATATTTCACCCTGTATAGTTGTTCAGCAAAAAATCCGCCTCGCCCAAACCATAAATCATATCGAATAATTAATTTTTTGAAAAATTAATTTTGAGTACCTACCAACTTATAAAATGACTGGACATTAAACTTTCCGGTAAAAAGGCATTATTTTTACATTGATCTGATTCTTAATGTGTCATCCACTGCCTTTATTTTTATTTATTTTCCATGGCTATTGTGATCCATTGACAAAAAATGCTATAACGAGGACAATAAATCTCGAAATATCAAAATATTTTAAAAACTATTAGAGATGGGGATAGGACGTTCTTTAAGAAAGTTGAAGAGTTTATGACGAGCTATAAGATGCCACAAAAATATATAGGGTGTTCCATTTAATAAAAGTGATATTTTCAATTAAAAATTTTCTGATTTTGGTCCTAGAAAGTAAACACCCTGTAAATGAGACGTCAAATATTTCATAGTGAATATGTATTTTTGACTTTACTTACTAAGTATAAAAATTATGAATCGCTTAGTGTCAAAAATTAAGTAGCATTTTCACAACAACGAGATGCTTGCAAATGCAAAAGTTTCATTATAAGTCGAATTATCTAAAAAACTATAACTTTTTCGTATATTAAACCATTAATAAAAATGTATGAAATAACACGTAGAATTAATACATGTATTCAAATATAGGGTTCCATTTAAAAAAAAGTAACTCTATGACACCCTACTTTTTGGGCGCACCTTGTATAATTCAAAAGATTTTTAAAATGTGCCAGATATCTAACCATACCTTCATACAAAAGCTCATTATCGACACATCTTGTCTTCAAGGCATAACATTACTCCGCCCAATCGTTGACTCACCCGGTACGTGTTGATTAGAGGGTTTTGAGTAAATAGTATAAATGCATGTCGCGAGTAAAAGCGACGGTATACTCTTAAACTACGTGACCTTTTTAAGGCACATTTTTATATGTAGTAACATTCCCTTCTTCTTACAGACTTTGATCTACACAGTTGAAATTACAGAACCAAGCCTAAGGGGTGCACTAAGCTCCACATCTACCCTAGCCATAGTCATAGGCATTATGACGTCATTCATATTGGGAACCGTCTTCTCATGGAGAACCATGGTCCTTATCAACGCTTGCATACCATTGGTTGGCCTAGTGCTTTTCGCCTTCATTCCAGAATCTCCTTATTGGTTAATTTCCAAAAACAAAAAAGACGAAGCAAAGAAAAAATTGGCTTGGCTGAGAGGATGGACAAAGACAGAGTGTGTGGAACAAGAGTTTTTGAACATTTGCGCGGAATTGAGGAAAAATGATCTCAATGGAGCCAATGAGGATACTGGGAAGCCTTTTATTAGTTTAGAAAGCGTTAAATTATATTTAAAAGCGACCTTTGTTAAACCGTATTTGTTGATTTGTCTAACCTTCGTTTTAGCTCACTTCGGTACCACTCCTATTAACATCTATGCAGTAAAGATATTTCAGGTGCTGCAAGCCTCCATTGACTCCTATTATGCTACAATCATGATTGGGGCTACTGAACTACTCGGTTCCATTCTCTTGATGGTTAATGTAAGATATTTAGGAAAACGGATTCTGTCTTTCATTTCGTTACTCGGAATCTGCATTTGCTTCCTTTTTGCAGGAATTTATGCCTACAGTATTGGAGCAACCAGTTTTGACTCCACCGAAAATATCGACCAAGAAATAGCAAAACGGTTTAACTGGGTACCCTTACTTACCATAGTTTTAATGGGCTTCTTCAGCTACCTAATGACGTATACTTTACCATGGATTATCATGGGCGAACTTTATCCCAATGAAGTAAGGGATACCGGGTCTGGGTTGTCGGCAGGCACCGGTTACATTATCGGATTTTTCGCTAACAAAACCTTTTTAAATCTTGTTACCGTAGCTTCCTTACCTGGGGTTTTTTGGTTCTATAGTTGTGTAGCACTATTAGGTTTGGTTCTATTGTACTTTTTGCTTCCAGAGACTGAAGGAAAGACACTGTTTGAAATTACTGAACATTATGCTGGAACCAGAAAGTTGAATAATAAAGTTTTAAGAGGTAGTACCAGTAGTTATGCCAATGGAGTTGTTAACAAGGCGTTTAATAATAATGAGGCGGATAACGTAGGTACTAGACTTTAAATTCACATAATATTAATATGTTTTATATTAATCAATTGAGCATTAAATTACTTTTTTTGAGTAAAATACATTGAATTAAAATTCGTGGGGGTTGATTAGATTGGGTTGTCAACTTTCGTAAATATATTATGAAAGGACAGTCTAGCGTCGCAGAGAAGTGACATACATGTTTTGCTACGCCCGGAAGCTTCGAAAAGGTGCCGTAGGCGATAATTTGGAATATTGAATAATATGATGTATTCGTTAATTCATACGAAATTAACATGGTTTTTGTTATCTTTTAATATAATTTTAGGAAAAACTTAAGTTTAACGAATTTTGAGTTTTGAGGGACATTAGAAAGGGTTTAAACTTTGTCAATCGTTTTTTTTTAGTAATTAAACGCCAACACATCCCAGAACGGCACTCTATACTGGGTGTCCTAAATAGTTTGGTCAATAATTTGGGATTGAGTAGATTGGTTAAAAATAAAGCAAGAACTTTTTAAAAAGGTGTGTCCCACATCCACTTACTATGAAGCTACAGCCCCGTAAAGGGGATACTCTGAAGATGGTTTTTTTCTAAATATTTTCTAAACCTTTGTCGATACAAATTTAAAATTTCGATATTTTGGTAAACTTTGTAGGTACGTTCTTAAAAATGTTAATATTAAAAAAATTTAGCCAGAAATAGAGAATAATGGGGTAAAATAGACATAACTTTTTACGCAAAAATTTATGCATTTTTATGTCAAATTAGAAAAACATGACATATTTTACGAAAAAAAGGTACTACAGTAGACTCCCAATTATCCGAAACCCGATTATGCGAACTCCGCATTATCCGAAACGACCCATGAACCGGATTATCCGAAATGATTCTTGCTATTCCTCCGCATTATCCGATATGTCTAAGAAATGTTTTGTTGGTTTTGTTGTTGCGGCCAAAAATCGATAGACTTTAAAATTAAAACAAGTACCAATTACCTCTTTCTAGAATTTATGAAAATGAATACATACTAATGTACAGGGCGGCCCATTAATAAGGGAGGCCGGCTTTATCTCGGAAACCATTAATCGTACAGCTTTCGGAAAAAAAAATTTATGAGTAAAGCGGTCATGAGAAAATTTTGGAAGTTACCTTCAAGTTCCTCATTTGGCCGCAAGGGGGAACAATTGACAATTAGTTTTTTAAATTTTAAATTTCTCTGAAAATTCCCATATATTAAGGTATAACTCTTATTATATCATTGGAAAGCTTAGACAATTCTGCATCATTTTGGTTTAAGGCTCGTTGGCGTACCGACCTTGATAAGAGTGGGGGACGCTATTGAAAGTGTAAACATTAAAATCGCTGTAACTTCTAAACGACTTATCCGATTTTACTAAATTTAAGATTATTTGGAAGGGAAAGGTAAGTACCTTCAATTGTCGTATCCAGTAGTACACGATAGTGTTTAATAAAATTGCTAGAGGGCGCAATTTGTAATAATAACAGTTTTTTTCATTTTATCCAGAAAATTCAAATCATACGGTATAACTATGACATCATATTCGGAAAGTAGATTAAATTTGCAAGAAAAAATGTAGAGATCGCAGTTCGATATTGTTGTTCGTTTCAGAATTATTGCCAAAACAATAACTTTTAATTCAAATTGCGCCCTCTAGCAATTTTATTAGAAACTATTGTGTACCATTGGATATGACAATTAAAGGTACTTACCTTTTCCTTCCAAAAAAGCTTAAATTTAGTAAAATCGGATAAGTTGTTTAGAAGTTACAGCGATTTTAATGTTTACACTTTCACTTGATAAGAGTGGGAGAAGCTATTGAAAGTGTAAACATTAAAATCGCTGTAACTTCTTAACGACTTATCCGATTTTACTAAATTTAAGCTTGTTTGGAAGTATTTTCAATTGTCGTATCCAATGGTACATAATAGTTTCTAATAAAATTGCTAGAGGGCGCAATTTGTATTAAAAATTATTGTTCTGGCAATATTTCTGAAACGAACAAAGATATCGAACTGCGGGTTTTACATCTTTTCTTGTAAATTTCATCTACTTTCCGATTATGATGTCATAGGTATACCGTATGATTTGAATTTTCGGGATAAAATCAAAAAAACTGTTATTATTACAAATTGCGCCCTCTAGCAATTTTATTAGAAACTATCGTGTACCATTGGATACGATGATTGAAGGTACTTACCTTTCCCTTCCAAACAAGCTTAAATTTAGTAAAATCGGATAAGTCGTTTAGAAGTTACGGCGATTTTAATATTTGCACATTCAATAGCTTCCCCCACTCTTATCAAGGTCGGTACGCCAATGAGCCTTAAACCAAAATGATGCAGAATTGTCTAAGCTTTCCAATGATATAATAAGAGTTATACCTTAATATGGGAATTTTCGGAGAAATTTAAAATTTAAAAAACTAATTTTTAATTGTGCCCCCTTGCGGCGAAATGAGGAACTTGAAAGTAATTTCCAGAATTTTCTCATGACCGCTTTACTTATAAAATTTTTTTTCCGAAAGTTGTACGATTAATGGTTTCCGAGATATAGCCGGCCCTTATTAATGGGCCACCCTGTACATACATAAGTATTAAAATTTATTATGTATGTATGTACATCTATAAAATTACATAAATATAGTTACTTTTCCTATGGTTAATGATTTTCCTCAATCTCCGCATTATTCGAAATCGGTCCGGTCCACATCATTTCGGATAATCAGGAGTCTACTGTATTTGTAACTTTGTAAGACATGATAAATAGATAGAAGACTGATAAATTTATTTAAAAATCACTTGCATCCGAAAAATATGATAGCATAATGAATTATTAATATTTTATTTAACGTTGACTTGTTTTAAGGTACCTATTTAAATTGTTTGTTTTATTAAAAAAATTTAAATTAAATTAAACTGAATAAAGTTTTAGGATTTGTTAATACCAGTAAATAATATATATTAGCGATTTTTTCATATGCAACGTAATTTTTTAAAATTTTTCAGGTTTTTTCTAATTTGACGTAAAAAAGAATAAATGTTAGCGTAGAAAAAAGTTAGGTATGTCTTTTCTTACTCTACTTTCCCCTATTTCTGGCCACATTTCCTAAATATCGACATTCCATATTCAGCGTACAAAGTTTACCAAAATATCTAAATTTTAAATTTGTATCTAAAGGTTTCAAAAATATTTAGAAAAAACCATCATCAGAGTACCCCCTTTAGGGGGCTCTAGCTTCTTAGTAAGTGGACAAACGACACAATTTTATATGAAGTTCTTACTTTTTTACGAATCTACTCAATCCCAAATTATTGACCATACCTTTAAGAACACCCTGTATAAAATATACTTTCGCGAACGCCATTAACTCTATAACATAACATTAATTTTAGAAAAATGAAAATGTGTTACTTATTATAAAAAATATTATTAACAATGAAAATTACTCTTAAAATATTTTTGAAACTCATTGGTTCAGTTTTGTTCTTTTGATTTTAAAGCCTTTTCAGCCTCTGCAACAGTTCTGTTTAACTGTTAGTAGTGTGTTGTATACCGGGTGTCCCACTAACTTCGGCGACCTATGATAATATAAAAGCATATCTTTGAAAAAAACATAATTGAGTAAATCGATCAAGAAAACCTGAGTAAAATATTTTTAACATTTCAAAATGAGCGCTCGGAATAATCGTTGTTCAGGTCTTGATTTATTAACGGAAATAAAAATATCAATAATTTTTGGCCTAATTTGTTTCTATAAGATTTTTTTCGTATCGTCGATAATAAGGGTGGGGGAAGCTTGTAATTGCTGCATATTTAATAACCTTTATAATCAAATTTAATCAACATAGGTTTGTTTTAAACCAACCTTCTATACTTGTTAAAAATCCAGTTATGATCGCTGATGGTTCACACTGCCTCTTCCAGATGGCGCTGTTTACCCAAAATTCATTTTTTTTAAATTTTATGACGACATGCATGATATATTTGTGTTTTTAAAGCTTGGTTTATTATTTAAAAAATTACAAAATTAGTTTAATTGCCTTTGAGATTTTTAATTTAAGTTTTGATACCCGTTAAAAATGTCTTACTTACATAATAAATGTAAATTTGTGTAAAATGTAAAATTATAATGCCATGATTTGTACCATATCTAATAAAAATCTTATTGGTGTGTTATGGTCTATACTCGGACTTTATCCAAAATAAAAATAAGTTTATCCGAAGGCAACAACTAAACTACGAAAGTATCGTTAATTTCAATATTCTAAGTCAATGAATAAAAAAATTTGTTGAAAATTTCAAAGGCAATCAAAGCTTTAACTACACAAAAATGTCAAATTAATTTAATATGGAAGTTACCGGGCAACCAGCAGGGTTGGCTAAAATTTGGTTTTTATGAATATCACAATTAGAGCAAAATAACATTAATTTTTGAGCCCAGTCATAAAATAATACGTCATAATAATTAATTTTATTAGGAAAATTAAAAGGATTCTTGGGTAAACAGTGCCATCTAGTAGACGCAATGTGAAATAGCGAATTCGACCACAATCAAATTTTTTATAAGAGTAAAATTATCTTTAAAACTAGTATACCTACTTAATATATTAATTATATTTGTATAAAGGGTATGGAAGATACAACAATTTTAAAAATATTGTTTACAAGCTTGCCCCACTCTTATTATCGACACAAAAAAGCCTATGGAACAAAGTATGGCAAAAATTATGATATTTTTTATTTCCTTTATTAAATGAAGACCTTAACAGCGATTATTCGAACAAATTTGAATTTTTAATTGTATCATAACCCAACAACCCCTCGATAATAAATGTTTAAAGGCGTTGTTGCATAACCCCCTAGCGGTTATTTTGGAAACTTAAAAATAATTTACGTCAATTTTTCTTGATCAATTTAGTTAACGATTTTTTTCCACAAACATAAGGTTTAGGGCTTTCATAATACGACTTTAGTGGACACCCTATAGATAAATAAATTAATGTCTGTGATATTAGAAGTTACTATATAGAAACCTAAGTTTGCCAAATTCAATTCCTTTGTTGGTTATTTGAGTTTTTTTTTATAAATAGACGATGTAATTATTTTAAAAATAAAATTTGTTAAAAATTATTTTAATACTGCCAATTTTATTTTATCATAATTTTAAGACTATTAATCAGTGGCGTGCGGTTCATGGAAGCGATGGAAGTACTGCTTCCTCTGCTTGTCATGACCCAAAGCAATCTAATATTTGCCTGGCCTAGAATAATTGGTTGATCAGTCAACCGGTATAAACGAAGCTTCATATTTCATTTACTATACGTTCCGATTTCATTTACGGCGGGGTAAATTGGTCAAATTTCCCGGCCCACGTCTCTTTTAAGGGCCCGTGTTCGGGCTGCGCAGTTAAAAAAATATGATAAATTATAAAAAAAAAATATAAAATCTCTGTTGACAAAAAATTACTTTGTAAACATAACATAGGTATGTAAATTGTTAGGCGAGTTGGCGAATAATTAATGTTCTAAGTATTAAATATCGATACATTTTGTCCTCGCCCGTCCGGCCCAATATTTGTATTAACATCGATTTATTATTCGAAGAATTTATAAAAGTTTCATCTTTTTTGGAGAACCTATTCGAAAATTTTGTACATTTTAGAATTGACCAACAATGGGTTTCTTATTTAAAAATTATATTTTTCTTATTATTTTGGGTTAGTAAAAGGACTTATTTTAATAAAAATGAACAGTTTTAATGCCAAAACGACTATGAATGTGGAATATTTGAGAAACAATTTTAGCTCATTAAGTATTGAGCAAAAAATTGAAATTAAAATTGAGGGAAAACCTAAACTCGAAATTAACTTGACACAGACCACAAAGTGTAAATTTATAGGGACTTTATTGTTATTGATAGGGTTTGCTGCAAATAAAAACAGAAGAATGAACTTTACTTTTAAACAATAGGTACCTACTAATGGAAAATAAATTTGCCTTTTTTATTTTTTTTATCTTATTTCATTTTCAATAAAATAAGTAGGTAATCATAAATTTCTAAAATATTTATTAAAAATTATTGACCAAATTTGGGCGTGGTCTTAAAAATTTTTCGCCTGCGGCGCATTTTGCCTGCAGCGGACTTTCAGTGCACCCCCAAGTTAATAAGTCACAAACCGCCACTGGCTAGGACCACCTCCCGCTTTTTAATATTTTAAATCTAGCAGCCCTAGGAGTGGGCCCGGGATGCCACACAGCCCCCGGCACCGGCGTATACAAGGGGGGGGGGGGTAATTACCCCCCCCCCAAGATTACTTAAGCGTTGTTTAATTTTTGTCCTTACTCCTTAAAGCTGCTATTATCTAGTATCCTAGCCAGGCACGTAGCTAGGGGGGAGGGTACAGGGGGCCTGAACCCCCTCCGAAACTCGAGCTCTGATTTCGGCAACATAGGCAATACATTAAACATTTCCTACACTATTACATTTTCTTCACCTCAATTATTACCAGGTTTGTTTTTGAGATTTTCTTGAGGATTTTGTGTTGTGTTTTTTATTTTTCCCACTTGAAAACCAAGCACCATGATTCAAAAAAGGGCGTGGCACCCAAAAATTTTCGCCTGCGGCGCTTTTTTTTTGCGCCTTCGGCGCGATCCCGATAGCCCCCCCCAAAAGAAATCCTGGCTACGTGCCTGATCCTAGCCGATCGATTACCCCCCCCCCAGACGCATGAGCTGGATACGCCGGTGGCCCCCGGGCCTGACCTGGCTCTCGACGGCCCTGATCATGCATAACCACACTCTTTTTCAACCTAAAACTGTGTGTAATTGTTACCCAAAGATGCAGTGGCGGCTGGTTAATGAAGGGCTCTGAGGCGCCGCCCTCCCTGCAATTATTTCAAACAGAATCCAAAAATACTTTACTTAAAAAACCAATAACGCAAAACGCAATGTATGTAAGCAATCAATTAAAATAATTCAAACCAAACGTAGCCCTATTCTAACGGGCAGGCTATACTCATAGCCAAGCGAGTTGCGCGCTCTCAAGGTTGTACTAAGCGCGGGCGGCGGCGGGCGACCGATTATCCGTCCCGATTCAACGCGCCTACTCGATGGGTTGTCATGACGACGGAGGCCTGACGTCACCTACACATCGCACAACGAGCGGCCACGGAGATCTCCAATTTTCCGCGCCCACTGTTCGCGAATCGCGATGCGACCTGTCGTCTGTCGATGCCGTCGACTCGCTGACGTTATTTGTTTTGAGTTATTTATTAATTACGTTATAAAAGTGGAAAATGTCGTGTAATATGAAGGTCAGTGATTTACAGAAGCTTGTGTTTAGTTCTCTGAGCTTAAGTGAAAAACTTGAACTTGAAAAATGCTAGAAATTGAACATAGTACAAGTGCAATCAAAATGTAAAAGTAACGCACAGTTTACGCGTAAGTTTGACAAAGAAATATATAATAAAAAATCCTGGATATGCGGTTGTGAGGACAAAAATTTTTTTTTTGTTTTGTGTGTCTTCTTTTTGACGGGGATGACAATTGGACTATAAATGGGGTGCAGGGCTTAAAACATATATCTTTCAGAGAAAATAAAAAGATATGAAAATAGTGCAAAACATCGTCATAATGTGGTAAGTTTTGAGATGTTAAGACAAACTAATATTTTAACTTGTTTAAGTAGTGCTTATGCTTATGAAATTAAAATTCAGAACGAGAAAGTTAGAAAAAACCTCGGAAAAAACAGACACGTACTTTCGAAAATAATAGACATTTTAAATTTTTTTATTTAAAGCCAGCGCCCCCCCTGACTCGCTAGTCACGATCCGCCACTGCAAAGATGGGTATTTGGTCGAAAACTAAAGACATATTAATAAGAGAATGGCGAATGCGTCACTAACGCTTCCTCTTAGTAAGCATAACATTTTAAAATTAATAGTTGATTATTTTCCTCCTGTTGGCATTGCAGCGTCGTCTAAAAGGCGGGGGGATTAAGCCTTAATGACACTTTATCTTGTGTACTTGTCCTACATTTTAAATGAACTTCTATGCTTTTTAAATTTTAAAACTATAAAACAGTAATAAACAGTAATAACAGTAACACTGCACGTATCTCTCGCTTCCTCGCCTCGCACAATGGGCCACAGATTAAAAAGGGTTTTGGATGGACCGGGCAGTTCGAACACAGGAAAAAAAAGTGGCGGAAAGTTGCGGCAGGTGGTAGTATATAGCTACTCGTTCGCCTAGATACGCAACAACGCAACTTGCAAGAATCGTCCTATGGACGTACCTACATACGTCCGGAGACTTTGGTGCAAAGTACTTACTTTTGCTATCTGGGTAATATAAACGATTATGCTAACGCTGGCTGCACGTTACTAAGCCGACCCTGTATTTTCAGAAGGAATACCTACGCGATTGACCGAGGTCCAGTGAAAATGTATTTATTTTTGTGTTAAACTTTTTTCAATTATTAGAAATAATTCTTATTCCTAATAATACCGCTAGGGATCGAGTCGCTGGTATGCTACCTACAAAGTCCTTACTTTGAACTCATAACTTCAATACCATATACACTGTACTGCCCTTCCCCCATCCCCCCTTGTTCGACACCATTGTCTTAATTATAGCGAATTAAACTGTAAAATCAAACCGCTTTTTAATACAGACATTAAAGTGATTTCATAACAATTTTAGCAGCTTTAAAATTGCAGGTATCTAACTAATGATTTAATATTTAATCTTCAACAATTTTTTCGTCTTCAGAGTAGGGAACTGGTATGAATATGGTGGGTCTATTCATGTAGAAAGTATTTCGGATACCTTCAGTACAATCGCCGTGATTTGTACGAATCGATCACACAGAATTGTTTAAAAAGAAAAATGAATAACAACACGAATAATATGCAACGATAACCTACCCTATCATAAAGCTTATCTTTAAGGCAAATTATTTTTTAATTGGGTAAAAACGTATAAAAGAAGTACTTGTAAATGTGTATTGGATCAACGCTTACGTTTGCGATATTGTGCCTATTTCAGTGATTTTTAACCTACAGTTTCAAATATAAATAACAACTATATAAGTGAAGATTTTTTAAAATTTTGTGACGTCTTTGAACTTATTTAAAATGACCCCAAAAAGGTAAATATTAGTTTTATTAGGTTGAGCATTTTTTAGTATACGTAGGTACCTTCATTTCAATTATAATCTGGTTTTTCCAATCCGTGCTAACAAGTTTAGTTTATAATTTTTTAATTATTTTTTGAAATAAAGTCTTGCTAAGCACAAGGTCAATAAATTAACAGAAAATACAGATAATACCAATCGGTATATTATTATTGCTAATGTGTTTCAGGAAAAATTAAATGGGGTAAGCAAGAAGGGATAAATTGTAGGAGCAGTAAAAGTATTTTTCAGAAATGTTAAATAGTATGTCATTTTTCGGTATTATTGAGGTCAGGCACCAATAAATTCAATAAGTAACAGAAATATCAACATTTTCATTCAAAAAACTCGTTTTTAAGGTGCCAGTTGCCATGGCTGGCTATCGTGTTCGAACAATTGTACTCGTTTAAAAGTAAACACTAGTGACGCATTCGCCATTTCATTTTCTTACCAATATTTCGTTTATTTCTCTTCCGCGGTAAATGATCGCGCCAGCGAAAAGCTCTACCTAAGGGTCAGCGGCGCACCCAGGATTTTATGTTAGGGGGGGCCCGCCAACCAGTGCTGGAAGCAAATTTTTTAATAAACTTTTAAGTTACGCATTTTTCTAGAACTTTGGAGCTTTTTTAACAGGTACTCTTGCAGGGAAGATCGCAATAGCCTAGTCATGGGAGTCGTTAAACGGTTTCTTAGGGGGGGGGGCATTGGCGGATTGTGACTTGTTAACTTGGGGGTGTACTAAAAGCTTGCTGTAGGCGAAATGCGCCGCAGGCGAAATTTTTTTAAGACCACGCCCAAATTTGGTCAATAATTATTATAGTAAATATTTTAAAAATTTATGATTACCTTCTTATTCTATTGAAAATGAAGTAAGATAAAAAATAAAAAGGCTAATTTATTTTTCATTAGTGGGTACATTGTTTAAAAGTAAAGTTCATTCATCTGTTTTCATTTGCAGCAAACTTATTAATAACAATAAAGTCCCTAGATTTACACTTTGTGGTATGTATCAAATTAATTTCGAGAGTTTAGGTCTTCCCTTAATTTTAATTTCAATTTTTTGCTTAATACTTAATGAGCTAAAATTGTTTCTCAAACATTCATAGTCGTTTTGGCATTAAAACTGTTTATTTTTATTAAAATAATTCTTTACTACCCCAAAATAATAACAAAAATATAAAGGAAAACTCGAAATAATAAATTCATACATTCAATCAAACCATATTAAACCTCAATAAGTTAACTTTTGTCAATAAGTCAACTTCCAGGATGAGGGGGGGGGGGGCAAATGCCCCACCTGGCCCCCCTCCCGTGAGGTAAATCTAAGAAAATTGACTTTTTAAAATACTTATCCACTTTCATAATTTTTCATTTCATTGGGGGTTTTGGGGGGGGGGGCAAGGCCCCCTTGGCCCCCCCCCTGGGTGCGCCTATACTAAGGGTTATCAAGAAAATAGATATTAATCAATAATATTTATAGGTAGGTATTCTAAGCTTTCTCACACAGTGGAAGCGTAAATGTGCGAATTCTTAAACGCGCGAAAACGTCCAAATTTTTAAACGTGCGTATAAATCCGTTGATATCGCACATTGACTGCAGTTTCATGCGAACAGAGAGTTTCTAGCTGTATATTGTAAAATAATAAATTAAGAACTGATCAGTAATATAGGATACCTGCTTATAATGCCTATTTGTTAGAAAATACCTTTCCAAAGAGGAGAATTCTCCGCAAGAGGAAAATATGGGTGAATTAATAAATATTACAAAAAAGAAAGCAATTTGGTGAATTTTGGCACATTTGGGAGGATTTAAAGAATAATGAGAGACAGTTTTATTTGTTTTCCCTTTGATCCCACAAATATTTTCATTCTCGCACTAATTCTATCAACTTATCAGTGTCCATTTTGGCAATCGTAAATGCGAATCGATGCAAAAATCCAAACCAAATAGGACGTGATTGCAGTTTGCAAGTTTACGCACGTGTACGCACATAACACTTGTAGGTGTTATGTGCGTGTACGTACGAATTGGTCTGTTGATTGTGAGTGTGAGAGCGTGTATCTAAAGAATGCAGGTAGGTTGGTTCGCGCGTATTCGTGCGTTTCCGCCCGTTTAAAAATTCGCACGTTTACGCTTCCACTGTGAGACAAGGCTAAGAGAAATAAGCGAGGTGAGGGTCAGAGGGATATAAAATTCAGGGTTATTGAAATCAAGAAACTAATTTTGTATATTTTTTTTCAAATTAATCAGACAGTGACACAGCTACAGGGGAGAGAGAAGGGGTTTAAACTCCAGAGACCTAAAAAATATTTTTTTACAAGTTAACCATAGAATTTTTTGTCTGTTTCTATTCTCTTTACTCCCCCCTTAATGAACCTATTCCTGGTTGCGCGCAATGCAGTACGAGTTTTTTGAAAATACATTTTAACCTTAATATGGTATTTTTTAAATATTATTTTTTGTTGCTAAAAACAACTTCTTTTGCCCTAAAAATATACAGGGTATTCCCTACTCGATGGTACATTAGAAGTATCTGGAGAACGAAAAGAAAAATAATTTTGAAATTTTCACTTCGGCCATAGGAGACTGCGCTCTAGCTTTTAAAAATAATTTCGCGGTTGCAGTGTTGCCAGATCTATCGATTACTGACATCAACTTTGGAATTTTAAATGAGACACCCTGTATATTTTTACATTTTTAAATTCCACATAAAATTATAATTATTTTTTATTAAATGCACTATTAGTCTATACTTCATAGTTTCCGAGATATTGACTCTCGAAAAGTGACATTTTTGAATTTTGACAGCTTATAACTTTCTAACAGTACGTCTTAGAGCAAAACGGCTTACATGTCCCTATCTTCAATTTTTATTATCTTCCCAAAAAAATCAACTTCCGGTTAAACCGGATGTAACTCGAAAGAAGGAAATATAGTTGTTCCGGTTTAACTGGGAAAAATAAACACAAATAATCTTTGTATAATAATATAAGGACACATCTACACAACACATATCACGGAACACAAAAGTTGGTTTGCAGTCATGCACCTCGCACTTACACTAAAAGTACACCATACCATCACACATCAATCACCCACCAACAACGGCGATATGTATTGAATTAGTTCGTCCCCCTTTACTCCGTAACAGTAAGGGATAGACTATATAGCGCTAGCTGAAAGATACTTAAACCATTTCTCCATATTTTAAAAAATGAACTATATTTTAGTTATACAAAGAGGGTTTATTTCTAGTTAATTTTTTTTGATAATTAGATAACCTTGTAGGGACAAAAAAATCATCTTTTAAAAATATTTTATCCGATACATATTTTAATGGTAAAATGGTATTTTTCTATTTCACGTTCATAATAAGCTCAGTACGATACGCATTTGCGTATCGTAATGAAGCTATTTCGATACGCCTTTTTTCTTTATTTGATGTTTGTAACATTTAAATGTTTTATTTCATTGACTTGCGCGGCCTTTGTGATTTACGAGAAAACCCATTTTTCGCAGAGGAAAAATAGCTTGATAACTTACTTTTTTATTCTGTGTGGATAACAGTCATGTATGTTGGTTGCATAAATCTATAAATCAATCTTTTGTAGATGCTTCAAGCTATCATTTTCTGCCAAATCCTATCCAAAATTCAATCTACTAACCTTCCAATGTCGATTTTAACTTCAACTTTATTTGAATTTTCCATCTTCCCTATACTAAATTGCAATGCCGTGACGTAAAATCACGTCTTTTGAAATTTTTGAAATTCGAAAAAAGGTAGCAAAATCTCCCGAATTTCCGAACGCTCTGTATATGTACCGAATGTACAAGGATCACACAACGTATTCCGTCCAATTTGAAATCTCATATCGCTAAAATAACTTTAGAATCTCGTGGTGAAAATGGGTCAATAAATTAAAAAATTACAGTTTGCAAAATAATTTTTGTTGTCCAGAGGCTTCTATGATAAAAAATAGTATTACGAACATAAAATTTAGACATAAAAATTTACAAAATTTGAAGGATTTATTTTCTTTTTAAAATGTATTTTTCTTTGATTATAAAATTAAAAGGTGAAGTAGAAAAAAATGTATAAAGCACATGTTTCATAAGACGTTTTAGCGCACGTGTCAATAAAAAAACTCGCCACTTTGTGGCTCGTTTTTTAAAATAGACGCGTGCGCTAAAACCGCTTCTTATGAAACGTGTACTTTAATATACTATTTGTTACCAGAAAAAATATGTTGTTAAAAAAGCCACCTCGTGTGTCTATACGAATTTTTTTGGGAATTAAAGGATTTCTTTTTGTGGTGTCCCATATATATAAAAAAAAAACAGTGTGGGATAACAAGCAATTGGAGTAGTAGTTTTTGCGGGACCACTTCGTTCATATGGACTTGATAACTCTATATCACCTTTCAGCAAAAAAACTTTTCTAGTAAAGGTTAGTACCTGTCAGTCCATAACATTGGTTAAACAGTTCAGTATTGTGATTGTGTAACTTTAATATCATTATTATACCAATAAAGTAGATAACATACTTACCTACTTATTGTTTTGCCATTTCTATTACAACTCAATTACAATGGTTCGAAATTTTTAATGAGTATTTGCGCAAATTTGTTTTTGAATATGAAAAATATTATTGACAACGAAGAAAAGTTATTGTTGCTCAACGACTATAAACGAACCAGGAAACTTTGACTGTGACATACCTAAACCTAAATAACATTGGTAGAAACGATTGTTTCACAATCAAAATTACCCAGTTAACCTTATTTTTGATGTACTAACACGAAGACAACTTTAATTGTGATTAAATAATTTCTACGATCGGTGCTTACCGATATTAAAAAATTATTAAGCGTATAAACATAAAAATTTGAAATGATTTACAAGAATCTGATTAACACAAAAATCAACATAAGAATGATGGACTTAATATGGGTATGTACAAGGCCAAAGCAATTACTCGTAGAGATTTGTTTAGCATCATAATTTGTATGGACCTATTTTTTTCATTTAGTGCTTTACCGGGTATCCTTCACTCGGCAAGGTCTTGTTTAAAAAGCTAGCGTCATCTCTATTATTTAATATTCCAAACAAAGTTGCCTGGTTTAGTTAATTAATATATTCTCACGATACAATTATTATCATTGACCTTTGTTAAAAATAATTCTATGATACAAGGCGTCGCTTTCCTTACAAACGGGCTTATCTCAAGAAAGAGCAAAATTGAGTTAAGACATAATGTGGGTTCAAGAAGGTAACCCGCAGCTATGGTTTTTAAGATACGTCGATTTCAGTAGCAGGTATACCGGGTGTCCACGGAAGGTGGCTCGCCCCTCTAACTTTTTTGTTTTTCAAGATAATGAAATAAAATTCTGGGGATTTGTATACGACATAAAACTGCATTTTTGACAGGTAACTCAACATTATGGAACTTCCGGTTTCACCGGAAGTGACATAAACTTTCGATTTTTAAATGGGACACCTGGTATATTTTTACTTTTTTTGACTCCATATGACATTATAAATACAACGATGTGTCACTTCTCACTTTTTGTCACCAAGAATATATTTTTTTTCCAAATTTATTGTTTTATCTAGAGGGCTATGAATACCTTAAAATCACTTATTTCAGTTCTTTAATCTTGGGAAAAATACAATTTTATTATTTTTGGTCCAATGCTATGTGTTATGTAAAATTTAATCTTTAAAGGTGTATAACTAATTTTTTTTAAATGGCAACATGGCGGCTCGTCGGATTAAGAAAAAAGAGGATTTTATTACGATTATTTTGATACCATACACTTTTAGGTTTTAGAAAAGCTCCCATTAAAAAACTTTATAAAGTTAACTTAGAACTTTCCTAAAATCAAGCATCTTTTGAGAATAAATTTAGATTTAAATGCATTAAGTAGCCTGTGACCAGCAAAACTGATAAAACAAAATCATGCCTTGAAGAAAATTGAAATGCCAACAGCCTGCTTCTGCCAAAGTAAATTAGTTTGTTGTTTAAAAAACATGGAAAATATTAGTTTTATAAAGAGTGAAAAAGTTGATATGCATTGATATGCATAAGTATTAGTGTTTGGAGAATGTAGAAATAATTCAACCGATGCTGCACGACTTTACGCACAAAGATATTTGAATCGGCGTCATCCAACCCGGCACTATTAGGTACCCAAAACTGGTTCCGAAAATGCGAAATGAGCCTGACAATAATAACATATCAACTTTTCACACCTTGTAAAACTAGTATTTTCCATGCTTTTTAAACAACAAACTAATTTACTTTGGCAGAAGCAGGCTGTTGGCATTTCAATTTTCTTCAAGGCATGACAGGCTACGATGCATTTAAATCTAATTTTATTCTCAAAATATGCTTTATTTTAGGAAAGTTCCAAGTTAACTTTTTAAAGTTTTTTAATGGCAGCTTTTCTAAAACTTAATAGTGTATGGTATCAAAATAATCGTAATAAAATCCTCTTTTTCTTAACCCGACGAGCCGCCATGTTGCCATTTAAAAAAAATGAGTTATACAACTTTAAAAATTAAATTTTACATAGCACATAGCATTGGACCAAAAATAGTAAAATTGTATTTCCTAAGATTAAAGAACTGAAATAAGTGATTTTAAGGTATTCATAGCCCTCTAGATAAAATAATAAATTTGGAAAAAAAATATATTCTTCGTGACAAAAAGTGACAAGAGACACATCGTTGCATTTAGAATGTCATATGGAGTAAAAAAAAGTAAAAATATACCAGGTGTCCCATTTAAAAATTGAAAGTTTATGTCACTTCTGGTTAAACCGGAAGTTCCATAATGTTGAGTCACCTGTCAAAAAATGCAGTTTTATGTCGTATACAAATTCCCCGAATTTTATTTCATTATCTTGAAAAACAAAAAAGTTAGAGGGGCGAACCACCTTCCGTGGACACCCGGTATATATATCTCACAATTATCAAAAAATAAGACTTATAAAGTAGCTGAACTTAAAATAAGCCAGTTATTTTCATAATAATATATCGTGCGAGCAAAAATTATTTGCATCAAAGAGGGCTTGGATTAAAAAACGTAGCGCTTGGTTTAGATCACAATGATATGGGGACGATATATCTAACTAAATGTAGGTTAAAATTTTGTCAAATTCATATTATGACATGATATGCCAAACTAATGAGTAATAAAATAAGTAGACAAATACAAATTTACTTTTGTTGTTTACAAAATTAACAAAGTATGAATATACAGAAAGAAAAAGAAAAATAATTACATAAATTGCTGAAATTGGCCACCGCCATGCTCCAAGCATAAATTCACACGTCTCTTCATATTTTCGAGTAATTCCTGCGTCTTTAAAAATCTGTGGCTTGTATTTTTTGAAATACTTGCACTTTATAAGGAAATAAATTTAGCTGCTTCTTAAGAATAGTCCTGCATGTTCCATAATATCTTCCCACTTCTTTTGTTGGCGTATTTGCATTATTTCACGAACGTTTGCAACAAGTTTTTCTGTTCTTACAGATGGTCTTCCTGCTTCTTTTTTGTGTTGTATAGAACCTGTTTCCATAAACACAGCCACGGTTCTTTTCAGGCATTTGTTACCGAGAAATCTATTAAAACGGAAATTAAGGCCTTACGACAAAGCTAAATTGGGAAAATGGTTAAAAAGTAACTTTGCTGTAATCTCAACTAAAATTGATTGGCTTTAATTATTGTTTTGGTATAGCTGGGTTAACTTAAATTTAAATTATGTTATAATTATAAGTAGACAATGTGTATTATTTACTTTCTAATGAGGCACACACATATCCTCGGATACATGCTGCCTCTCTTGCATTATTTTATTGTATATTATTTTTCATTTTGAAATAAATAAAGAAATAAAGAAATAAAGGCAATGATAAAAATCCCCAGCAATAAAAGCAACGTTAGGAAAATGTTCGTGAAAATCGTCCACGCACAAACCCGGATTGTATTGCCACTCACCATTTACTCTAACCCCGTTTCGAAAATACACTTCAACCATGAATGTTTTGTGCTGTTCCGTAAAGCCCACTGTGTGAATTGTTCAAGAAATTGGAAAAATTAGCGATGAATCAAATTACTTGTAACGAGTGTCAAGGATAACGGAATAACTGATTGATTGTTAATTCAGGTAGTTACTGACACTCAACAGGTATTCAGCTCTACGGCTAAGCATTACGTCCTTAGATGCAAGGCCCTCTTTGATGCAAATAATTTTTGCTCGCACAGTACCTATATTGGACTAAACTGTAGAATAGATAAGAAGACTATCTGTGAAAACCTTTTTTTAAACCGAAAAGGTGTTTGACGTGCTTAAAATTTTAAGGAAAGAAATCAAAATTTAACCCATTTAAACTTGACACGAATATACTATTTCATATTTTATATCAAAGCCTTTTTGCATTATTTTTTTTGAGATTCATTCATTCATTCATTCTATTATTGGTCCTGTAAATAATTTAGGAATATTAATTTAAAAATTCACAGATTTTGCAACTTACGCAAGTATCATAGGCGTATTGAAAATACCTACCACATACAGAGTGGCGAAAAGGAAACCATTATGTCACAGCACAGATTACTCCTATCTGTGAGTATGTACCGTGCCGCTATCACGCGTTGTTATGACGGCATGGATGCTCCGATTTAGTTTGAAATAATAATTAAATTATTATACTTAGAAATGTGTAAATTTGACTGTTTTGTTAAAATAAAAAATATAGGATAATCTGTATATTAGTACATATTGAAGAGAGCTCAAAACCACCTTTTCAAATATAGCGACAAAATTATTTCTTTAACTATACACAGCCATTTACCTGATGGTCCTTGTACTCTTTGTTCATGAAATGTCTAAATCTTAAGTCGGCTATGAAATGTTTTGGATTGGTATATCCATTCTCCCCCGACTTTCTGTGTAATACGCCAAGACCGCCGCGCTATTTCGCTTTGTTTCAGCGACATTCATTGTTTATTTTTTCCCAATTTTATCAAAATTGAAACAATCAAAAATGCGGTTACCATGATATCGACTAATATGGACACCTGAAAATTTTAAAAATTACGGAAACGTTATCTGATATCAATGAAATTTAGACGAATAAAATCTATTTGCACTGTCGTAGATTAAATTTTGAATGATACACGTTCGATATGAACTTTGTTAATGAAACTTGTGCAATTAAACCACTCGGCTGACGCCTCGTGGTTTAACGTTGCACACGTTTCATTAGTGTTCATCGAACTAGTATCATTAATAACTATAATGTAAGAATATAGAACAATAATAAAGATAATCTACTTTTTATTATGTCCAAATAAAGGTATATTCAAAATTCAAACACACAGTATAATATTTAAATAGTAATAATATTTGGTTTAAATAAACATCCTGATAAAGCCGACGCCGCTTGTGTGCAGCTGTGGCTTTTGGGAGATTCCGTAACATGAAAGTAGGTACTGGCCGATTTAATACTAACTACTATAACTGTTCTCTCTTCCGGCCATATCTTAATATCAACAAATATAATAATAAATGCCGAAACCCAAAACAAAACAATATTAACACTTAGCAGATGATGTCATCGATCCTGTGCTGCTCGGATGTTTGTTTAGACTTCACCACCGTGTTATTTATGTACATGTCGCATGTCGCGTTCATTTTTCATGAAATAGACCCGTATATACGCACCCAGTAGTATTTTCAACACAGATAAGTGTTGTGTTGATTCTAGATTTGTAGAAGATACAATGGTATGATATTTGTAAACTTCTTGCGTACAAATACCGTATTAAAACGCCAGTTTGTTCTTATGGAGCTTTTTATATTATATTGTCCATATCTCCGGTTTACAAAAAGGTATTGGCTTGAAGTTTTTACAGATTTTGAACTTTTAAGTCATTTTGCTTAAGATAAAGAATTCCTATCGTTGCAATAAAAAGTTTTGAGAAAAATAAAGAAATTGTTGATTCTGCTAAATACGGAATGTAAAGGAATTCAAAACGATTTATTTCCCTATTAAATTGATAAAACAAATGAATCCCCACCTAGCGAGTTCAGATTTGCCAAATTGCGATAAGCCAAACCAAAGTTGTGAATGTTTTTGCATGGCAATATTTGTCCTCTCCTTAACAAAACGGTAGAGCAAAAACTTAGAAACAAAAGTTTTCCAAAATGTTCGTTAGTTTTTAAAAAAGGCAATTGATACACATGTTACTATGAGGATTTTTGAGAAAATCCTAGAAACATAAACCAAAACAAGCGGCGTCCATTTGTTTTGGTCCTGTCTATCTTGGAAAAAAATAGACTTTAAATTAGTGTTACAAAACAAAATCCTAATTACTAATGGAGCAAAAAATATTTACCAATTTTAAACAATAATTATTTTTATGATATGGCGAAAGCGCAAAAATTATATCGGCACCTCCCGCTTTTTGTTTTCTGAAATCTGGCAACTCTAGTCCAAGCGATTAAAATATAAGCAAAAATATTACAATATTTTAAACCCTTTTCGAGATATCGCCTTGTAACACTTTATAAAAGGCTGGTCAGTTTCTTTATAATAATGATGCATAAAAATTGTTTAATATAATATGGAAATTCCGAGATTTTTTTGTTTCAACACTTTTTACTGTAGCACGATGTAATGCGGTGCGTTATCGAACATACTGTTTGATTTATCGCTTTGATTTTACCTCAGTAAATAATAGTTTTGTTATGTCGAATAACCAAAGAAAATGAAGGTTATTTCAGGTATTGTTAATGAGTGATGAATCTATTTATTAAAAATCCTATTATACCAACCAAGGACAATTATTAAGAGTTTAGGTTATAGTAACGCATTCGCTATTTAATTTTTAATTAATTAATATTTCGTTGTTGTTATTTTCGGATTTTTTCCTCTTCGTTCGCTGCCAGGGCCATTCCCGAGGGGACCTACGGTTTAACGTGGGCTCCGAACCACGATCCTTAGTCATTAGAAGTCATATGTTTAATGACAATTCACTCTACGCACAACCTCGAAAAACTGTTGTCGGCCGAATGAACGTTTAAAATGTAGTTTTCAACCTGTTTCTTGTATTGAGCCACATATTATTGGTTAGTTATGTACCCGACCAATAGATGGTACTACCAATACATCGCATAGTTTCAGTAATATTACGATGAGCGGTGTTGCCTGCTGGGCGGGGCTACCCAGATCTCCCCTGACTTTTGTATGTATCACACTCCTACGGACTGTGACTATAAAATATACCTATCGCTCAAATTGTCAAAAAAAAAACAGCTTTCAAAACATATCCGAAAAAATTAAAATCTTAGTCCCGACGGAAACATAAAACTTTTTTAATTAAAAAAAAAACATTGTTCATTCACTCCGCTAAACATTGTTCAGTTATAATTAGTGTCCGACCGAAACAAGATTTTCAGCCGAAACCGAAACCGTAACCGAATCTTCGGCCTTGGTCTCAGTTTCGGCCGAAACCGAAACTTATTTATACGTGTTCAAAAAATTTTTACATGTTGAAATTAAATTTATTTTATATACGACGAGATCGATCTTGGGAACGAATTGACCTCTTCCCCCCCAAAAAAAAAAAAAGTTGACAGAAAAAAATTTATTTATATAGGTACTGTGTGACCAGTAATGTTCGCATCATATGGGATTTTTTTAAATTAATACCTTTATTCGAAGAAAAAAAATAATAGTCACGTGATTCGCATTATCTGTCAAATTTTAATTATTTTCAAAAAATAATTCAAAAGTGGGGTTATTTCTGAAAGTATCGAAAAAAGTTACTAAAAAAAGATTTTTTAAATGCAGTTTCTAGCCCACATGCTAAATTTTAGCTGCATAAGATAATTTTGATTTTTTACCCATATTTTGTAAATTGCACCACTTTTGCAAAATAAGACTGAACGCAACCCAACGACTATAAAGAAATTGTTTATAATAGTCGTTGAACGCAACCTACATAAAACTTCTTAGTTTTGACAATGCTTTATTTTAAATACATTTTCTTTAAAGTGTATTAAATCTGTGTTTTTCTACAATATCAAAATTGGCCTATATTAAAATTTGGACGCATGTGAATGTGATGCAAAGTTTATTTGTTTTTGACCCTGTATAAGGTAACTTCATAAAATAAGTATTTTTGATAACGTAGTTTGTGGTTGAAAGTAATACACCTTAATATTAAGACAAAAAAGAACACAATGTCATCAGTAAAGTGTTCATTATAGTGAAAAATAAATTTTAGTGGTGGGTAAAAAAATCAAAATTATCTTATGCAGTTGAAATTTTGCATGTGGGCTAGAAACTGCATTTAAAAAAAAATTTCTCATAACTTTTTTCGATATTTTCAGAAATAACCCCACTTTCGAATTGGAAAAAATAAAAATTTGACAGATAATGCGAATCACGTCTACTATTTTTTTGCTTAATTGTTATCTCGATCGAAGCAAAACTTGATGCCAAAGTCAAATTTCGAACAAAGCCATTAATAAAAAAGTTTCGGCATGGCCGAAGGTTCGGCCAGTTTTTGGCCGAAACTAGCCGAAACCGAAATCGAAACCGAACCTTCGGTCGGTCACTAGTTATAATATTTAATATAGAAATAGACACTAAAAAATCTTTATTACCTACCATTTTATGTCGCCTAAAAGCGTAAAATCTACATAATTTTGTGTTAAGAAGTTAAGATTATTTGTTTTATAATATACTACCACAATAATTATTTATCTAATTTCATATTTTCTAAAAAATTTGAATCAACAGCTATAAAGAAAATTTAATAAACCCTTCTTTTTCAGAGAAAAGCCGAATGACAGTATTAAAGAAATATCTGTAGTTAGAAGATCATTGCCACAAGTACTAGCGGTTAGTGTAAAAAATGTTCTACTACTTGGATTTGGGATGACCCTAGGTTATCCAACGATTTTAATTCCTAGTCTATCTGGGGGCAATCCTGAAGAAGGTATCGTTTTGGGACAGGAGGCAATCTCGTGGCTTGGTATGTACTAAAACTCCAATTGCGGTGCCTATCATAAACCGGGTGATTCTCAAAAGTAGCTCAAATTAAATTTTTAACATTTTTAACCACTTCTAACATAAATATGTATTCTTATGTATTTATCCAAATTTAAAATTATACGCATCGCTTTATTTTTCAAAACTTTTTATCAAACTTTGCTATGTATAAAATAGTTAAATAATATAAAAAATGAAGCAAAATTATAAGTCAAGTCATATAACGTAGATTAGACGTATTATATAACCTGATATTCAAATTTTATTTTTTTATTGCAAAAACCATAAAACGAAAAATGTTATAAGTAGAGACTATAAGAATCACCTGATATGTTCAATATAGACGCATGTTATTTACTTTGGTTTAAAGGATAGGTATTAAAAAACTCAGAAATAATATAGTACATTTTATTTGTGCTAAATTAAACAGACTGGGAATTATTTTCTCCCAATGAAAGACACAAGCAAAAAAATTTCTACACAAAAAATACCGCTTGACCCACATATTATACAGGGTGTGTTTCATAACTAACGGATCATACAGCAACAGGAGAATGTAGGCTTGAAAATACGTCATTTTATGCTTAATTTCTTATGATATTCACTGTTAAAGAGATACAGGTGATCCAAATAAATCTACTTTATTTTAGAAAATTGGCGATTATTTGAAAATGATTGGGCAGATATAAATCAAATTTGGTGAATTTATATTTTTGAGGACTAGAAGGAGGATTTCATAATAACTTTTAACGCACTCCTAGAGGACGCTAGTTACATCATATACGTTTCGTGAATTTTCGCACATATTTTTTTATCTCGCACATTTCTGACCGCTTCCCTTCAAATCATAAAAGAGTGGTCGTTTATGTGCGAGCAAAAATTATTTGCATCAAAGAGGGCCTTGCATCTAAGGGCGTAGCCGTAGAGCTTAATACCTGTTGGGTGTCAGTAACTACCGAATTAACAATCAATCAGTTATTCCGTCATCTTTGACAGTCGTTACAAGTAATTTGATTCACCGCTAATTTTTCCAATTTCTTGAACAATTCACACAATGGGCTTTACGGAACAGCATAAAACATTCATGGTTGAAGCGTATTTTCGAAACGGGGTTAGAATAAATGGCGAGTGGCAATACAATCCAGGTTTGTGCGTGGACGATTTTTACGGACATTTTCCTAACGTTGCTTTTATTGCTGGGAATTTTTATCATTGCCTGAAAGAACCGTGGCTGTGTTTAGGGAAACAGGTTCTATACAACACAAAAAAGGAGCAGGAAGACCATCTGTAAGAACAGAAGAACTTGTTGCAAACGTTCGTGAAATAATACAAAATACGCCAACAAATTGTATAAGACGCCTGTCCAAAAAAGTGGTAAGATCTTATGGAACATGCAGGACTATTCTTAGAAGCAGCTAAATTTATTTCCTTATAAAGTGCAAGTAAACACCAGTTACAGATTCAGAACAATTACAAGAAAGGATCATCCACGAATGTGGTAACATTTCTCCAGAGATGCTGGTCAGTAGTTTCGAAAATATGAAGAGACGTGTGATTTTATGCTTGGTGGCCAATTTTAGCAATTTATGTAATTATTTTTATATTACTTTGTTAATTTTGTAAACAAAAAAAAAATGTATTTGTCAAGGTACTTATTTTATTACTCATTAGTTTGGCATATCATGTCATAATATGAATTTGACAAAATTTTAACCTAGATTTGGTTAGATATATCGTCCCCATATCATTGTGATCTAAACCAAGCTCAACGTTTTTTAATCCAAGCTCTCTTTGATGCAAATAATTTTTACTCATAATATACGGTATCTCCTGTTGCTGTGTGGCCCCTTAATTATGGTACATACAATATATTGCCAAAACAAATAGCAGCACAATGTAAAAAATTACCCCAGCATGCGATCAGCATCGGGGCCGTGGAGTTTGCGCAGTAGGCTGGGAATTTTATCATTCGTCATAAAACACGGCAGAACCGGGCCAGCGTTGTTTTTGGTTTGTTTTTATTCCGTCTATTTGCCGTCAGTATGTGATTGTGGAACGTATTATTTGCAAGTTTCAGGAGTTATTTATTTATAAAACTTTACTGTAGACATTTTTGTTAGTGTTTTATTCTCATCTCGTCTCGCTCTACCGAGACGAGACAAGAACGAGACGAGAGTGGCCCGGTCTTTTGCGAGATGAGACGAGAGTTATTTCTGCGGGAATCTCATGAGACGAGACCAAAATATGCGAGAACGAGAAATCTCGCAAAATTTTAATTTGATTTTTGAGATAAACTTTAATAATACCAGTTGGTATCACAAGTTAGAAAAGCTATTTTTATTACCGGAGAAAAATCGGGACGTTGCCAAAAAAATAAAAATAATAAAAGGACCAAATGTACTTTTTTTTATAATGTTTATAGTTTTTGTCGATATGTTTGATACAGAGACCGATAATCGTCTTCCCGAAAGTATAATATTATGTCACTTTCAGCAAAATGGATGAAGTAAACTACATACTATTTGGTGGTGTCCATTTCAGTTGTCTCTGGGAATTGCTTTGAATAATTTTTTTTTGTGTATATGGTAATTTAATTTGTTTCCTGGAAAACTGCAAGTTTTATTTTCGGTATAATTATTTTAAAATAATGCCGTTGTCACTCGCCGTTCTCATTATTTACATACAGACAATAATATGTTCGCAAACTACAATATTGTAACACCGACATTGTTTTTTGCGGTCAGCTTATTACACATACAAATTCGAAACAAATATTACAATGAGCAATAAAAACTTTAATTTCCACAATGTTTTATGGAAAAAAACACAAAGAAACGTCCCGGTTTATTAACTATGCAGTTAAAACCACATTAAACTATAATTTAAGCAATATTTAAAACATAAAAAAGACATATAAACAAGACAGATACGTGTTTTTAGAAGTCTGACTCCGGTAACTGACCTATTTTTGCACTTGCGTGCATTCTGTTCCGTCATGTGCAGGTAACCAGCGTTTCCGTTTTGTGCCTTGAATACTCAAAAAAATCTTACTTTATATTAAAAAAATTCACAAAGTTAGAAACACTTTCGAAAACCGTTTCAGAAAGATGCTTTTTTAAAACTCACATGTTAATGGTAATAATATATCAAATCCCGTATGTACTTGGAGCTTTTGCAGAATTCTTTTTTTGACGTCATATTGCGAGAACGAGAAATTGCGAAACTCTATATAGCAAGACGAGACGAGTACACATCTTGCGAGATTTTGGCTAGGCGAGATTTGAAAAAAATCCAGTCTCGATTTTTGCGAGACGAGACGAGAGATGTCTCGTCCCGTGAAACACTAATTAAGTTTAATTTGTCGCTTCTTTTAACTGGTGATATTTTGTAACTGCCGAATGTTTGCAGTCAAGTCAACATTAATTTTTTCAGGTTCTGTCAACTACCTTTGCGTTCCTTTGGGATGTCTTCTATCAGGAGTAGTTACGCAACCCATTGGTAGGAAAAGAGCCATGCAAATTGTAAACCTGCCATTTTTGGCAGCTTGGCTTCTTTTTCATTTTGCTACTGAATCTTGGCACGTATTTTTGGCACTCTGTATGACAGGATTCAGCGGTGGACTTCTAGAAGCACCAGTAAGTATTTTTTACTACCTACTCCCCCCTACTACTCCGTAATTTTTGTTTTCCATACAATCTACTGATTGGGGAACTAGGCTAGACTAGGATACCTGTATATCCAAGTAACGGATTGGATATCGTTTTGTATCCACCCTAGGATATGAAAAGTGACCAATCACAGGTTACTATTTGATTTTAAATGTTAGGTTATGTTTGGCATTTTATCAACTCACACATCCTATTTCACTTAAACACGAAGTACCACGCCCAAATTTTGCTAAAATTCTTCAATAACTGACCTATTTTTGCACTTGCGTGTATTCTGTTCCGCCATGTGCAGGCAACCAGCGAAGCCGTTTTATGCCTTGAATACTCGAAAAGGTTCAATCTTATTTTAATTATTCAAAAATTTCATTTTGGTATACATATATGTACCCCTAAAAACTTTGACACGAACAGCGAAGGGCACCATAGTCGTTCGTTTTCGTTTGAATTCGGTTCCAATGACGCATGCGTATTTGTTGGGTAATAGAAGTATTATTATTTTGGTCATGTGTGAGTTGAGTGTTAGCAACACTGTGCCAGAACTGCCAGATTGAGTGAAACACTTTTGAAAATATTTTCTGAAGGACGCGTTTATAATACTCACATGGTAATGGTAATAATAAAAACCCGTACGTACTTGGAGCATTTGCAGAATTTTTTTGTGACGTCATAATATTGCGCGATAGAGAAATTACGAGACTCTTGATTTGCAAGACGACACGGGAGTTTTTTTAAAAGTTCGTTCTCGTGAAACACTTGAATAGTGAAATGAAAACTCCTCACTCACTTCTACTCACTTTTTAAATTTCATTTCTTAACTATAAATAACATTTTTTTCATATTTTTCTTTTTCACGCTTCTTTTATTATATAATAAATAACAAAAATTGATTAGTCTGCGAGCAAAGCGCAAGCTTGTCAATTTATCTCTTGCTCCTATTTGCCAGCTTACTTCTTCCATTTCTCTGTAAATAACATTTTTCTTTTCCATTCTTTCAGGTTCTAACTTACGTAGCGGAAATAACAGAACCTCACATAAGAGGCGCTCTGAGCTCTACAAGTACAATGTCGATCAATCTAGGCATACTAACATCCTTCTTGCTTGGCACTTTTTTACCATGGCGCACCATAGCTTTAGTAAACTCTTCTATACCTTTAATAGCCGTGGTTCTGCTCATGTTCGTACCAGAATCTCCATACTGGCTCATATCTAAAAATCGAATGGACGACGCGAAAAGTAGTCTAGCTTGGTTAAGAGGTTGGACTACGCAGAAAAATATACACGAAGAGTATTTAAGGCTCCGTGAAAACTTGGAAAAGAATCCTATGGAAAAGAAGGCCCATGGAGGCAACTTACTTGACATTGAAACAATTAAATTGTACTTAAAACCAGGATTTCTAAAGCCATATTTTTTAATCACCCTTATATTTTGTTTAGGACATTTTGGAAATACTCCTATCAGCATTTACGCGATAAACATATTTAATCTACTCCAAGTTCCCATAAGTTCTTACTATGCTACTGTTACTGTTGGTGTTGTCCAGTTACTAGCCATTATTATCTGCGTATTTTCCATTAAATATGTAGGAAAACGAATCCTGGTAGGGATCTCTTTAATAGGGGTGGTATTATCCTTCTTGGTAGCAGGAATCTACAGTTACCAAATAGGAGCCAACCGTTTTGGAGATGCAAATTTATTAAACAGTTCTCGAGATAGCCTTAATTGGATACCGTTGGTTGCTCTCGTAGCCCAAGCATTTTTTAGCTATCTGAGCATCAAGGCTTTACCATGGATTATGATTGGTGAGCTCTATAACAATGATGTTAGAGCATTTGCATCTGGTTTTAGTGCCGCTACCGGCTACATATTTGGTTTTGTAGCTAATAAAACATTCTTAAACTTTGTGGATGCCACTACATTATCAGGTGTTCTCTGGTTTTACTCAACTGTAGCGCTTATAGGGTTGATTTTGCTTTATTTCCTATTGCCAGAAACTGAAGGCAAAACTTTGGACCAAATAACAGATCACTTTTCGGGAGGGGAAAAACTTAACAATAAGGTTTATAGGAGAAGAAAAGTAATAAGGGGGGATGTTAATAGGGCTTTTGAGAGTGATGATACAATGGTGGAAACAAAAATGTAAAAATTACTCTAGTCAATAATAGTGGAGCAGATTGTGATCATACTATGATTGGATAGAGTAGGATATGTGGATTATGATGGTTTTAAGAAATTGTAACTTTCAATAATTGATCGTGCTAAATAAAATGTACCCTGACAATGAGTTCTTTAGATTAGATAAGAAAAATTATTTTAGTGGCATCTAGAATTTAATTTTGACACAATAATCAAGATCAATCAATTTGAATATTAAAAGTACCTGAATTAATTAATTATTTATAATGCTTATTATTACTTACTATTTTTATGATACAAAAATATATTTTTGTAGCAATACCTAGTTTATTATAAAGACTGAGATACAATATCCTATAATAAAATATACTCTAATGTTAAATATATTTTTCGAAAATATTTTATTTAAAATTCTTACTTAGGGGTTTGGCTGCCTCTAGACCACTGGCCTATAAAAAAAGTAGAATGCTTAATAGACTTTTAGGTTTTATAGGTTGCCATCCACTAATTTGAGTTGACAGCATCATTCCAACTGACTGTAACTTCGTAGCAATGGATGTGCGCCTTTGAAAATACATGGTTATCTTATTTGGGGTTGTTGAAAGGTAAAAAAAAATAACTAATAATATTTGGACAAGAGTTTTATTGTTTTATCATAAACTATTTTTAAAATCTCTACAGTGTGACCAGAATAAATGGTACAACTTTAAAATCGCGGCCTATTAGACCGTGATGCAATTTGTCGCACGCGCCAACTATTGTCCATTGAACCGAGATCATTTTTAGTTCCCCAGGGCCAACGGTCTGTTCTCATCGGGAAATATTCGCTGTGACCGTGACCGTGCTGGCGCATGGGACCACTGCACCATGCACCACTCAGTCAGAATTTCTGACCCCGCAAAGCGATTTTTTTTTTAAATTGACGCCAGTGTCCATTTCATTTGTCCTACTTTATGCAATGTCACAAATGGCCTCTCGGACTTTTTTTTTAGCATGGCGTCATGATAAAAAAAGCGAATATGGCTTCGGCAGTCAACGTGTTAAGCAAAAAAATAGTGGTCACGTGATTCGCATTATCTGTCAAATTTAAATTTTTTCCAAAAAATAATTCAAAAGTAGGGTTATTTCTGAAAATAGCGCAAAATGTTATTAGAAAAAGTTTTTTTTTTTAAATGCAGTTACATGCAAAAATTTAGCTGCATAAGATAATTTTGATTTTTTACCCATATTTTGTAAATTGCACCACTTTTGCAAAATAACACTCAACGCAACCTACATAAAACTTCTTAGTTTGACAATGCTTTATTCCAGATACATTTTCTTTAAAGTGCCTATGTACATATTAAATGTGTGTTTTTATACAAAATCAAAATTGGGCTATTAAAATTTGGTCGCATGTGATGCAAAGTTTATTTGTTTTTGACCCTGTGTAAGATAACTGCATAAAATAACTATTTTTGAAAACGTAGTTTGTGTCTGAAAGTAATACACCTTAATATTAAGACAAAAAGAACATAGTGTCATCAGTAAAGTGTTCATTAAGAAGTGGAAATTAAATTTTAGTGGTGGGTAAAAAATCAAAATTATCTTATGCAGCTGAAATTTTGCATGTGGGCTAGAAAATGCATTCAAAAAATCTTTTTCTAATAATTTTTTTCGATATTTTCAGAAATAACCCCACTTTTAAATTATTTTTTGGAAAAAACTAAAATTTTACAGATAATGCGAATCACGTGACTACTATTTTTTTTGCTTTATTTTCATCTCGATCGAAGCAGAACATGAAGCCAAAGTCAAATTTCAAATAAAGATATTAATAAAAAAAAATCCCATATGATGCGGACTTTACTGGTCCCACTGTATATGATATTTAGAATATATCTTCATAAAACAGTGCCCCTATTGAGATTTATTTTTTGTCGAAAGAGATATCCTCTGTTTGTTTGAAGGTGGTAGACAATGAAGTAATATCAAAAAAATGACCTTGTCGGACTTCCATTGTCTTTATTTTGTTACTTAACACAACGTTTCGGTTAGTTAGTATCTCTAACCGTTTTCAAGTGTAAACTAAATTATAATTCTAAGGCTACTGTCTTAAATACTATCCATGTGCAATGAAGCTTGATGACTCCGCCTACGTGCTTATTGGAGTGTGAAGTTTGAGCTGTTGGTTTTGGACAAGAAGTGGCTTCCAGATATTGGGGATATCTATACTTGGTTTACTGAATATATGTGTATTTTGATTCATAAAAGCTGCTTCCTTGAATTTTCGTTTTTTCCAGTGCTGTTCCGTGTCCAAAACCCTGGCTTCTGACCACTGTATATTATGTTGGTTAGTCCATACATGTTCCGCTATACCTGATCTCGAAGTTTCACCTCTTTGAGTATGTTTCAGGTGTTCTTTAACTCGTACGGGAAGAGGTCTTTTTGTTTCTCCAATGTACGATTCGCCACACTCGCAAGGGATTTGATAGATACAATTTTTTGTGTTTTCATTACTGGGGGGTTTTACTTTTGTAAGAAGGCTTCTGAGCGTATTTCCGGATTTAAAGGCTGTTTTGATATTATAGTTTTTGGTTATTCTTCTAATCTTTTCAGAAATCCCCTTGACATAAGGTATTGTAAGAAATGTTTGCTGTTGTACATGGAATGGTTCGAGTCACACGCTATTGACACTGCCAAGATTAAACCTAAACTTTGGCTTAGATATGTTGATGATACCTTTATTATCTGGACAGACAGCAACGAAGAGCTGATACGGTTTTTGGAACATATTAATAGTATAAGACAATCCATTAAATTTACCATGGAAACAGAAAAACATTCCACTCTACCTTTTCTCGATGTTCTCGTCAAACGAAGTGCTGATAACATAAAAACTTCAGTATACAGAAAACCCACTCACACCGGGCAATACCTTAATCACGGATCGAATCATTCAAACTCCATAAAACAGGGCATAATTCAAACACTTTATCACAGAGCATCTAACATTTGCAACAATCCGGAAGACCTATATATTGAAATTTCAAACATCAAAAGAGATTTAAAACAAAATGGTTACCCTGAAACGTTTGTAACTAATACCATCTCAAAATTTAAAAATCGCGAAGTAAAAACTAATACAGAAGCTAGAGGGGAGCAAACATTTCTTACAATACCTTATGTCAAGGGGATTTCTGAAAAGATTAGAAGAATAACCAAAAACTATAATATCAAAACAGCCTTTAAATCCGGAAATACGCTCAGAAGCCTTCTTACAAAAGTAAAACCCCCCAGTAATGAAAACACAAAAAATTGTATCTATCAAATCCCTTGCGAGTGTGGCGAATCGTACATTGGAGAAACAAAAAGACCTCTTCCCGTACGAGTTAAAGAACACCTGAAACATACTCAAAGAGGTGAAACTTCGAGATCAGGTATAGCGGAACATGTATGGACTAACCAACATAATATACAGTGGTCAGAAGCCAGGGTTTTGGACACGGAACAGCACTGGAAAAAACGAAAATTCAAGGAAGCAGCTTTTATGAATCAAAATACACATATATTCAGTAAACCAAGTATAGATATCCCCAATATCTGGAAGCCACTTCTTGTCCAAAACCAACAGCTCAAACTTCACACTCCAATAAGCACGTAGGCGGAGTCATCAAGCTTCATTGCACAGGGATAGTATTTAAGACAGTAGCCTTAGAATTATAATTTAGTTTACACTTGAAAACGGTTAGAGATACTAACTAACCGAAACGTTGTGTTAAGTAACAAAATAAAGACAATGGAAGTCCGACAAGGTAATTTTTTTGAGATATCCTCTGCCGCACTTTTCTCACTATTATGCACTAAACACAGTGGCATTGTTAATATCTATTTTTTTGAAAGTTTACATATCACAAAAATAACAACAAATTGAAGAGACTGTTATAGTTGCTAAAGACAAGAAAATGTCGTGTTACCTAAGTATATATAGGTTTTTATAATATCGCTTAAAATGTATAGTTTATATTTAAATTTAATATACGACAGCCTGTATACTAGAAGTCCAATATTACTGTCAGATACTCATCGCTTTCAACTAGAATTCAGCAGGTTGTACGACGTCAGGGGAAACAATTCTAGTAAGGTGTGTATTTGAAATTCTCAAAGCAGAATTACAGCAGATTAAAAGGTTAATTTATTTTTAATACAACAATAAATAAATGAAAAAATAAAGCTGAACTATACAAAACACTACATACATTCGCCTTAAGTTAAAAATGTATAACAAAAATTAAAATGATGGTATGATGGATGGCATGTTAAAAAGTATTTTATCTATTGTAAATATTTTTCTGAAATATGTAATTATATAATAATATATTAAATTAAAATGCAAAAGTGTTTTTAATATCTTCTATCCGTTATCCATCAATTAAAATTCTTACACCATACTATTTAGTCACGCTCTAATATAAGGTAAATGCGAGGAAAATAATATGATGGAAATATTATTATATGTCGCATGATTTTGTTCCTATAGCATCTATTACATGTGCATTGTACATGGGACTAAAGAAAATCATTATTCGATTCATGAAACTGATACTAAACGTACATAAAAGCTTAATATTATAATGCTGATCGAGTCATTAAACCAATATTTTTTAAAGAAACCTAATCTAAATGGGCAACCAAATATTAATTTTCTTCTAGAGGACCTTATTTTAGCTATGGCTGCTTTATTTCCTCATTATTTAATAACAAAGTCGTGACTGCTTTCCAGAAGGGATATGATAATTAAGTGAGGGTAGAAGAAAAGTCCTGTCGTCCTTCATAAAAATTTATTAAGCCTACGCGTTTCGGCCTAAATGGCCATCATCAGGGCGTTAAAACTTAAGGTCTGTCACAATTGACATAAAAGAGACGCACTATAATATAAACATTTACGTAAAATTAAAATTAAAATCGACACTGAAAGGGACCTCACCATTCACCATACCAAACATCAAAACATAACTGAATAATAATATTGAATCAAGACAAAAAAAAAAGCGAATAAAAATTTTTCCCATATGGTGCAGACTTTTCCGTGGACACTGTAGGTACGTTCTTATTTTTTTTCTTCTCTTAGAAACTAAGTAAACATTTTTAATTAATAAGCATTTGTTTATAGTTTATAGTGGTTAAGTGAAGCATGCTTCAACTTCGCTCATTGTGATAATATATTTCTATTGTTGCAATAAAGTCATTTATTATTATTATTTTATTTGGCAATTTGAAATTTCTAACTGTAATTTAATGTTGCTACATTGTGTAGTATATTTATTTTAAAAAGTTTTCTATTAAAAATTTAACATGGATTATATCATGCCATACATTGACCAAAGTGTAGATTGTCGCTTATTTTTGTTTAAATTTTTAATCACATCCCGCCCGCGTAGAAAAAATAGACGTTTCTCCCGTGGGCGGGAAGTGAAATTTAAAAAAATTACATTTTCCAACTTTTAAAAAGTAAGAAATGTAAACATCAACATAATGCTGGTCTTAGTTTATAGAAACTATGAAAACAAAAATCTTTTTATTGAAATAATTTTTTCAGACGTTAACTTACCTGGCCGAGGTTACAACACCAAACCTTCGAGGGGCCCTAGCCTCATGTTCGTCTGTATCCGTCATATCAGGCATCTTATTACAGTTTCTTTTGGGCACATTTCTTCATTGGCGTTCGGTAGCCTTAGTCAACTGTATTCTACCACTTCTATCTTTTGTCCTACTATTTTTTGTGCCCGAAAGTCCCTATTGGTTGGCTAGTAAGGGCAGATTGATAGATGCACAAAAAAGTATTGCATGGCTGAGAGGGTGGTTGGAGATGGAAGACGTGGAAAAAGAGTTTAAGGAGTTCTATGAACAGTTAAAGAAGAGCTCGCCAAATAATTGGTAGGTATAGATATTATTGTGGTCAGTGGCGGCTCGTTAATGAAGGGCTCTGGGGCGCCGCCCTCCCTGCAATTATTTCAAACAGAATCCAAAAATACTTTACTTAAAAAACCAATAAAGCAATCTATGTAAGCAATCCGTTAAAATAATTCAAACGAAACATAGCCCTATTCCAGCGGGTAGGTTATACTAAGCGCGGGCATAAATTCAAACCAAACATGGCCCTATTCCAACGGGCAGGTTATACTCATAGACAAGCGAGTGGCGCGCTCCCGATGTTTTTTATACTAATCGCGGGCGGGCGACCGATTATCCGTCCCGATTCAACGCGGCTTCTCGATGAGTTGCCATGACGACAGAGGCCTGACGTCACCTACACATCGCACAACGAGCGGCCACGATGAGCTCCAATTTTCCGCGCCCAACAACAGCTGCTCGCGATGCCACGGTAGAATAATCAATATATTATGTACTCTGGCGAGGCGACCTGTCGATGCCGCTAGGCGCTAACGTTTTGTTTATTTGTTTTGATTTGATTTATTAGTTACGTTGTTGTTGTTGTTGGAAAATATCGTGTAAAAAGGTCAGTGATTCACAGAAGCTTGTGTTTAGTTCTCTGAGCTTAAGTGAAAAAAGATTTAAAAAATGCAGGGCGGCCACTAGAAATTGAACATAGTAAAAGTGCAATCAAAATGTAAAAGTAAGGCACAGTTTACGCGTAAGTTTGACAAAGAAATATATAATAAAAAATCCTGGATATGCGGTTGTGAGGACAAAAATTATTTTTTTTGTTTCGTGTGTCTTCTTTTTGACGGGAATAATAATTGGACTATAAATGGGGTGCAGGACTTATAACATCTTTCAGAGAAAATAAAAAAAAACATGAAAATAGTGCAAAACATCTTCACAAACTAATATTTTAACTTGTTTAAGTAGTGCTTATGCTGATGAAATTAAAATTCACAACGAGAAAGTTAGAAAAAACAGACACGTACTTTTGAAAATAATAGTCATTTAAACATTTTTTTATTTAAAGCCAGCGCCCCCCTGACTCGCTAGTCACGAGCCGCCACTGATTGTGGTCGATATTTTCTTTGCTGAAATAAGTGCGTATAGGTATAGGTAAGGAAGATTGCCTCAACGCCGGACGGTTCCCAGTACCGGACAGTTCCGGTTTGGCGGTTCCTGCGCTATAAGGCAGCATCTCACTATTAGATTCTGTTGTGACATCACACATGCGGATTGTGTTTTGCGCCATTTGCTTGTCTGTCGCCGTTGTGTAAACCTATGAGTGATTTTGTGAATTTTAGGTATTTTATCCTGACATACTTAAACTGCACTGTACCTATTGTGTATCTAAAGGTAAGTTTAATAACTTTTTTATTGATTAGTTTAAATCTTACTTTAATAGAGGCAGCAAAAATGCCAGCAAACCTACGAAAATATTTTTGTACGTTTAGAAGTGACGTTTTCTCTAACATGGCGCGGTGGCTCAGTACCGGACACTGCCACTGTTCCCAGTACCGGACAGACTATAAATTTAATAGCTTTTTCAATGCATAATACGGCTTATAGTTTGAAAAAACTAGGTACTTATCTTTTCCAGATTTATCAAAAAAGCCAAACAATACAAAAGGGAAATGGGATGAGGCCAGCATGAAAAAAGCTGTTGATGGTGTGATGTCTGAAAAGTTAAGTACAAGAACAGCCGCCTCCTACTTTTCTGTGCCCAAAAGTTCCTTGGGGGACCGCGTTAAAGCTCTTCGACAGGGAAAGGCTGTTAAAATGGTACCTTTATCCTTTATCATTGAAATAAAAGATTTTTGTAAAATAATCTAGTTTTATTATGAAATATATACTGTCCGGTACTGGGGACAGTTTTTTGAGGGGTGTCAATTGCATAACTTTTGTAAATTCAAAAGTACGCCAATATGTTTAAAGTAGATCGTTTAACATGTATACTACCTTGTATATGGCCCCCTATTAAAAACAACTTTTACTTTTCTAAAATGTATTATTAAGATTATTGAAAAAAGGAGATAAAGGCTTAGGTGTCCGCCACTGGGGCAATCTCCCCTACTGAGTGCGTATTTTTGCGATGTTGTTATTACGATGAAAAAGGCAATTTTTACCTTATTTTGACACATCATAATAATTAAATATTTCTATCCTTCGCTCTTTACACAGACACAGCACTTGATTTAAAACGTTCTGCAGTAACTTTGTCGCATTTGCGAAAACTGCTTGCCACTTAAAATTGGAAATTCGGAATAAATCCGGATATATATCAATTATCCTGTTTTTTTTTAAATAACTAAAAAAACGTTAAAATAACTTAAAATGAAGACAAAATACACCACACTACTGGTAAACTCCAATTTACACTGGCATTTTATGTGAGTATGACAGAGTACAAATAAGGACAACAGATAATCAGTGATGCCGGCGTGCGGCGTGAACAACGCATGGCGAGGCCATATAGGGGATCATTTATTTTCTGCTACAGAAATGCAAGAGGTACTCACTTCAGTAATTTAGTATTTCGTTTGGGTTGTACACTTTGTGCGTTCTTAATATTAAAGATAGAAATTTATTTTTATTACCAGGTTGTAGGTATTAAAGTATATTTAATTTTTTATATTTATATACATTATACAGGGTGACTATACAGGATGTTATTTAAGTATATGTGGCCAAACTTCAAGGGGTGCTTCTTTAAGTGATTTTAAGAAGAAAGGTTCATATAAACATGGGTCCGAAAATGCATAGTTTGTACGACGGGTGTCTTTTACTTTTAAAAAAAATCGGATGTTCGTAAATATCTCAATACTCTTTTATTCGATTTTGTTGAAATTCGGCAATTCTGTTTGTAATAACAAGAGGATAATTTATTCTCAATAGAATTAAAATTATTAAGTCCAGTGGCGTCCCTTAAGACAGTCCCACTAATATTTTTGAAAGAAAAATTGTGCGCCACTGACTTTTTTTAAATTATGTATTTTTTTTCGAGTTAAGCAACTACCAATAGAACTATTTTATCTTCTGAGTTTTTTCATATCTTCCTTTGTTTTCGAGAAAAAAAAATAAAAAACACTTTATTGCAAGTCCCCGGGAAAATAAGAGTAAAAAATTTAAACTACTTTACCAAACTATTAAGCAATTCAAATTACACGCAAGTCCTCTTTTGAATTTTTTCGCACAGATTAAAGCTGTTGTTGATAAAAGAAATTAACCTAAAATAATCGCATAACGTAATAATTTATTACTGCAATATTTAATTATGTACTTAACAGAAATTAAGACGAAACTTATAATAGTTACTGAAAATGCCCTCCTTCAACTTCAATGCAAGCATTATTGGCTCGTCTTAACATTGATTGCCGAACTCGTTGAAATAGTCCCGGCGTATATTTTATCTGATCGCATGAATCCCGTATCCTTTGGGTTAGTCCTACTTTAGTCTTGATTGGAATTTTGTAATCGAGAGCCTTTAAATGCCCCCAAAGGAAAAAATCTAAAGGATTTAAATCCGGTGATATGGATGGCCATGACTGGTGGACCTGATGCGCGACCGATCCGATAGTTTGGTAAGTAGAATTTTTTTACTCTTATTGTCCCGGGAACACGTATTAATGGTTTCTATTTTTTTTCTCAAAAACAAAGCAAGATATGAAAAAAAGTCAAGAGATAAAATAGTTGTATCGTAAAAACTATGCATTTTCGGACCCATGTTTATATAAACTTTTCTTCTTAAAATCACTTAAAGAAGCACCCCTTGGAGTTTGGCCACATACTTAAATAACACCCTGTATACTGATGGTAGTACCAACAAAATTGTGAAAAGAGATAAACGGTTTTTTGGTAAAATAGCAAAGTTGCCGCCCAAGGTAATCCAACGGGTGAGTTGGGGCTGTGCAACATTTTCGCCTGTGATAATGTGAAACCAGCCCCTTTGCTACGCCACTGGACAGAGGTGCAGCCGCGCCCCTTTACACCCTCTACAACACCTTACTATTAATATTACACTAATTCCGTGACTGCTTTTTTAACTGTTTTATTTTCCAGTCATACCACAACTCTAGAAACCAGCGGTTCAAACTCGATGTCAAAAATAAAGCAAATAAAGGATAATGTAAAACTCTATGGTAAAAAGAGTTTCTTATGGCCTTTTGGTTTGGTATCCCTAGTGTTTGGACTGGGACATTTTTCTGGAATGACCACTCTTCAGACATATGCTGTTGTAATATTTACAACTTTAAAGGCTCCTATCGATAGGTACTACGCGACAATAATGTTAGGTAAGATTTAATCTCATATATTAATTACCGAAATATTCTAATTGACGGTCACTGTGAGATACCCAGTACCTATATACTTAGAATTGAAAAACTTTTTTATTCATAGGAGGCATAACTGATCGAACGCTACATCCTAGCGAGCATTTCCCTTTATTTTCCAGATTTTTTAAACTTCATGTAAAAGCAAACAAAGCTTTCTATACGAAAAATTCCTATTCCAGAGTATTTTTTGACTACTAAAAACTTTAGCCACTACTACATTTGGCTAACATGTTATTATATTGTTTTGTTTTTATGTGCAGGTAAAAAGATAGAAAATTAATTGATTATCAATTATTTATTAGCTCAGATCGAAATGGCAGGGCTTTCTGAAAAAGAGTTAAAACGCATAGTTTACAAGGTGACCCAGTTTAGAAGAAAATCCAGAAAAGCAAGCCAATAATTTTCACCCAAAATTTGACTTTGAATATGGCGTTGATTCAGGTACCTATGTGTTTCTCATCAACTTAAGAATCCACATTTTAAATATAACCGAAAAAGTAAAAAAAAGTCTTTTGCGCTATAAAGAACCAACAAGATGAGTAAAAACAGCTAAGTATAGGATTTAAATTAGTTGTGTAAATAACGTAAATAGAATTTTTTAAAATGATTTTTGAAATATGCTCAGTAACCGTAAAGTGTTCACGCTGTATAATGGACACAGCATAGTTATGCGATGCCTCTTCACCAGCAGAAAATCTAGCCTAAGAAAATCCAATAACCTGCGTTACTCAATTTTGTAAAGTTGTTTTAAATACGCTCTTACGTGATAGGACTGGTGAATGTAAAAATTGTCTAATTTTACCCCTATTATTATTATTATTATTATTATTATTATTATTATTATTATTATTATTATTATTATTATTATTATTATTATTATTATTATTATTATTATTATTATTATTATTATTATTATTATTATTATTATTATTATTATTATTATTATTATTATTATTATTATTATTATTATTATTATTATTATTATTATTATTATTATTATTATTATTATTATTATTATTATTATTATTATTATTATTATTATTATTATTATTATTATTATTATTATTATTATTATTATTATTATTATTATTATTATTATTATTATTATTATTATTATTATTATTATTATTATTATTATTATTATTATTATTATTATTATTATTATTATTATTATTATTATTATTATTATTATTATTATTATTATTATTATTATTATTATTATTATTATTATTATTATTATTATTATTATTATTATTATTATTATTATTATTATTATTATTATTATTATTATTATTATTATTATTATTATTATTATTATTATTATTATTATTATTATTATTATTATTATTATTATTATTATTATTATTATTATTATTATTATTATTATTATTATTATTATTATTATTATTATTATTATTATTATTATTATTATTATTATTATTATTATTATTATTATTATTATTATTATTATTATTATTATTATTATTATTATTATTATTATTATTATTATTATTATTATTATTATTATTATTATTATTATTATTATTATTATTATTATTATTATTATTATTATTATTATTATTAGGTATATTCTATTTTAGGAATTGCTGAAGCACTTGGTTGCATTCTCAGTTGCATTCTTGTCCATTTTGTCGGAAAAAGAAAAATGAACTTTTTCTCCCTCTTCGGCACTGGCCTGTGCTTTTTCGTTGTTGCAACATACGCTTACATTATTGACGTAAAATACCTGCAAACAACTGGAATAAAGGCGACGGAAGAAGTGCACCTGGATGGCCAGACTTGGTTACCATTAACATTTTTGATTGGCTCAGCATTCTTTTCACATAGTGGGATACGGATCTTGCCTTGGATGCTAATAGGTAGATATCTCTACAGGTTGGCCCACTCTCAACGCAGGATTCTATATAGCATCTAAACTATTCCAGAAGGCATTAGATCTACAAATTAAATTTATTTTAAATTATACCGATTATTTTAAAAAACCAAGAGCACTTTTTCAGATCCTATGATCAAATCTAATAGTTTTTGAGTTATTAACGATTTTTCAAAAAAAAAAACTCTTAAAAAAACATGCCTCTGTCGATAGAACGGAGCTACTGTAATATATAAAATTTGTGTTGTGGAGTATAAACTGAATAAGAAGCAAAGTGCGTTCTTCACCTTGTTTATTATATAAAAATATAAAATATATTTTATTCCACGCGTTTCGGTTAAAAAGCATCATCAGGGGCATCAGGGCTCGCCTGTAGTAAATAAAAGTAGGTCAAAACTTAAACAATAACAAAAGTGGTTACATTATTTACAGGTTTAAAAAATTGTAGTCCACTGGACAGTCAAGACACAACATTACAGGTCAAGCGGCAATTATTTAAAACAAAACAAAATATAAACAGTAATTCCAAAAAAAACTGCCTATACGAGGTATAACTGGTAAATAACATTTAGATTTAAAAATTGAAGCATTAAGGGAAGAATCACACTGAGCGACCATAATCGACCGTCCGCGATCGACCAGTGACGATCAAATTTCCTACACGAACATTCTTACCACAAAAATCACACTGAACGATCGTCCTCGACCGTCCGCGACCGATCTACGTCGACCCTGTTTGAAATTCCAACCTGCTGGAAATTTTGGTCGGTCTCGGACCATCCCACTTAATGCGCATGACAAATTTTTTTATTTTTTTTTATTTTACACCAAGTGGAAGTGGCGTGCAACTCTAAAACCTAGCCCTACTTTTTCACGTTGGTTTTATTTGCTCTTGGTCATTTGTGTTTATATAGACAAAGTATTATCTACAAAAGAATCTTGACATTTGACAGGTTTGACATTTTCGTACGAGCGGTCGACAGTTGTGGTCGGTCGACCAGTGTGACTAGAACCCTGAATTTAAGCTATTTTGATTGTTGGTCGTAGCCGGTCGATCGCGGACGGTCGATCATGGTCGCTCAGTGTGACTCCTGACTAAAGCGTTACTAAATACCAAAAAGTTTATCAGTTTGGATGCTATGAAATCCTGTGTTGAAAGTGGGCCACCCTATTTTATAACTTTATTTTTTAAATGTGTATTAAAGATGGAATTCTCAACATTATTCAATCTATTGCTAACCTAGCTATAACCTATTTCGCCATGTTTTTTTTAGTTTATAATTTTATTAACTAACATTTAAAGAAAATCAATATCATCGGCACATTATTTAGGTAATATCTGACATAAAAAATTTCAATTTATTTCATTGCTAATTTTGGGAGAATTGTATAGTGAAAGAACAATGTTAAAAAGTCTTACCCAATATTTTTCGCTATACAATTCTCCTAAAATAATTTATAAAATTCCTTGATATTTATTTAATATATTTATTGTTGTGTAAAAGCTAAAAAAAATAGATAAATCTATGCGAAATAGGTTATAGGTTGGCAGGCACGTGGATACTCCCACCTTAAATACATTTTTTAAAGTATCTAAGATGTGATTTAAAAAAAAATTAAATGCTGCAGGTGATACAGAAAATTAAAATCAAACTCTATTAACGGCTTTGCTATTTCGTTACTTCTTCGTTGCAGTGGCGCAGCGAGGGGGGGGTTTTAGGGGTTAAAACCCCCCCCAGACGCCCAAACTAAGATGGTTTTTTACGGTTTAGACCAGGGCTGAAGCCTTTGAAAATGGTAAAAAGTGAAAAAAATAATAGTAGGATGGAACCCATTGGAAAAGGAAGAGAATATAACAAAAATGAAAGGAAAAATAATTTACGGGTGATCCGAGGTCGGAAAGTGGAAAGGCGTGAGTTTTTAAGGGTTTAAAACGATTTATCTCGATTTCCGGCAAAACTACAAGTTCTATGGAAAAACGTTAAATGGCAAATTATAATAAAAAGATCTACAACTTTTGTATTTACACTTTTTTCACATAACCTCAAAATTTATGTGAAAAATTCAAATAACCAAGTTTTTGGTTTTTTATTTTTATCTTTTACAAGAAAATTTTTTTCCACGAAATTTGGTGAAAACTTACCTTTTTATATCCCAGACACATTGTAATTTTTTTGATTTAAAATATTTATTTTTTCACCTTATTTTGACTTAATATCGAAAAACCACCCTAATTTTCAATCGAAAATTCGCACGTCAAAATATCTGCTTTTTTAAAAAAGTCGGTGGGCCTTTTGTTCAAATCTCTACTTTCTGATGGTGTAAAAAAAAATGTACATTACTATGGTAAATGTGATGAAATCCCCTTTAATTATATTTAGAACAACTATTTTCGCATATTTTTTGCGATCTTTATGTTTTATAGATTTGTATTTTTTTTGTTTATCAATGTAACATGGAATCTTACGTTTTTCGAGTAATTAAAGTATAAATTTTAATAAATAGCTCTAAATTGTACATAATAATTAAAAAAAAAAATTCGGATTCAAGTTTTTTTCGTTTCTTTGCATTTTTTGAGAACATTTACCATAGTAATGTATATTTTTTTACACCATCAGAAAGTAGAGGTTTCAACGAACAAAAAGCCCACGACTTTTTTAAAAAAGCAGATATTTTGATATGAGAATTTTCGATTGAAAATTAGGGTGCTTTTTCGATATTAAGTCAAAATAAGGTGAAAAAATAAATATTTTAAGTCAAAAAAATTACAGTGTGTTTGGGACATAAAAAGGTAAGTTTTCACCAAATTTATTTTTATTGTAAAAGATAAAAATAAAAAACCAAAAACTTGGTTATTTGAATTTTTCACATAAATTTTGAGGTTAGGATGTAAAAAAAGTGTAAATACAAAAGTTCTAGATCTTTTTATTACCTACAACATTGCCATTTAACGTTTTTCCATAGGACTTGTAGTTTTGCCGGAAATCGAGATAAATCGTTTTCTACCCTTAAAAACTCACCCTCTTCCACTTCTTGACCTCGGATCGCCCGTAAATTATTTTTCCTTTCATTTTTGTTATATTCTCTTCCTTTTCCAATGGGTTTCATCCTACTATTATTTTTTTGGTTTCAAAAATTATCGACCCTGGTCTAGTTTTAGTTTTTTAAATTTTGAAATCCTGTTCTTTTTTTTTTGAAAACCCCCCCTAATACAAAATTCTGGCTGCGCCACTGCTTCGTTGTATCCAAAAATCAGCCCAATAATTCCCCTCTACAGTACCTACAGTACTCTAGTACAATTACCTATAATAGTTTTACAAGAAATGTTGGATTTATAAATTAATAAAAGCAAAAAAAAATATTGGCAAATTTGGCAAAATATTGCTTTATGCTTTTGTTAATTTATCAATTAGTTTACTTTTAACTTAAAACTGTAGGTAATTACTTTTGGAAAAAACGAAATATTGGTAAGAAAATGAAATGGCGAACGCGACACTAGTGTTTGCTCTTAATGCAGTGGGTCGATCATTAAATTTTCAAAGAAAGTCGCAGAATAAGCCAAGGGAACCAAAAAAAATGGTAACTATATAATAAATATAAAAGACACTGTTTCAATTTGAAAATTTTGTATAAATAAGGAATGCTTTAGTATTTTACCCCTTTAAGGCGTCATATTTAGAACCGTAAAACAAATTAATGTCAATGGAATTGGGGCTGTGATACCAAAGCTACATAAATTATATTGTAAAAGAATAAGCTTTTTAAGAATTTCTGTAATATAAATTTAATTTTATGCATTACTTGCAGGTGAAGTCTACTACAGCGACATCCGATCTACAGCCACTGGCTTTTCAGGAGCAGTAAGCTACATATTCGGCTTCATCTCCAATAAAATATTTTTCTCCATGATCTCCGCTTTGACCCTCTCCGGAACCTTTTGGTTCTACAGCTGCGTCTGCATTTTGGGTCTTATATTACTGTATTTTTTTTTACCTGAAACTGAGGGAAAAACCTTGTTTCAAATTACTGAACATTTTACTGGAGGTGAAGCGTTGAGTAATGGAGTTACTAACTTTATTAAATTGAGAAAAATTAAAAGAAATGAGGAAAAAAATGATGAAATTGTTTCGGGAAAGGCGAATGATGGATTTGAATATGAGGACGGGAAGGGTTATGTTGACATAAGGCTGTGATATTTGTCATTTATCAAATCGAGTTATTTTATGCTTAAAAAATGGTGGAATTCAACAAAAACTACTATAAAGTACCTATTTATTATAATATAAAAATATTTTTGATATTTGCTGCATTTTCCCTTGCTTCCTCCAACAACTACTATAATAACTTTTAACCTTTGTAATAGAAAAGTCGTTTTTTTTAAATTTGTGAAATAAAATATTATATATAAATCAATTTTTTTTCCCGCTTTTTATTTTTGTACTTATATCAGTTATACCATTAGTACCATTACCACTAGTTGTAATGTGTGTTGCCTATCTTTGATGAGAAATCAAGTTGGTATTTTCCCCAAAAATAATTAGACTCCAGCCATGTTGCCAACTGTACCTTATCTGCAAATTGCATGGCCGTCTAGAGTGCTTCAGAGTATACAATGAGAAATCCGACCACAATAAAATTTATGCGGTAAATGATAAAATAGTATATTGACGGATTCTGGGACTGGTAAGGTTGAGTCCGTTAAGGGGCTGTGCTCGGTCGTAGTCAGAAATTGATTTCGGGGTATGTCTTAAAATTTATTATTTGAATGTCATGTATAATGGATATTTCTATGAATATTCATTACAGATAAGTTGGACCTTCCTTCTTGTGTCTAGTGGATTTGAGGTATTTCCATAGATAATTGAGACTATGCCTTCACTGCTCTCCCCCTATCAACCAGGCATTTTTTAACAAAAGCAGGAAAAGTCAACAAAGTCATTTATTATTTAAAAAGCGCCGTAAGAAAAAATTAGGACATCTAAAAGAATTAACAATAATTTACATGGGGTGAGATTACAGAAGTTCTACATCTGACGTCTGTAGCTGCAAGTACCAGTTTGCAGCAGGGACCCGGACCGAAATGAAATAACGGTTCCGTTCCGGTTTCGATTCCAGATGAAATAAATAATTTGGGTTCCGTTACAGTCCCGGTCCCGAATAATTATTTCGATTCGGTTCTTACCAATTTTTAGGGGTTCCGATCCGGTTCCATACAAACTAGGAAATTTCGATTCCGATTCGGTTCCGAAAAATCAAAGGCAAATAAATAAATACCTGTTGTATTGTATAGTTGTATTCCTAGTACTTGAAGTGGCTTGAAGAAGTAAGTTCGTAGAAAATCAAAAAACACAAGTAAACCAACGGTAAAATTTTTTGTCAAAGACACTCGCATCACAGATAACAAAAAAAATTAGGTTAAGGTTAGTGTTCCCCACAGAACAGAAGTCACGGAATAAACTCAAAATTAAACAATATCCGGCCAAGGCCAAGTATCACCCTGAAAACCGAAAAAAACCCAAAAAACCGTTATAATTTTTAGAGGTCCCGGTTTTGCACCTAAAATTGTTTTGCTAGTAAAATATGTGTTCGGTTCCGATTCCGGTCCAAAAATAATATCTGTTCCGGTCCGGTTCTTTGCAGTTAACGGTTCCGGTCCGGGTCCCTGGTTTGCAGATGCAAATAACAAAATTGGAGTAACGGGAAACCGGGAAGCCTTTATCATACTTTGCGTCTTCAAATTTTGCAGAAGGTTGGAAGGTCCTGCAGACTTGCAGAATGTATAAAATTTGTTAAAAACTAACCATATTATGGAGATTTGACGGACGTTGGTACTGGTGCTTATTTACAATTTGTATCCGATTTTTATATAAAAAAAAAGGGAACGTTCTTTTTACTTTGCTTTACTGTTTAAAAGAAGCAAATGGAAAGTACCTATTACAAATTGTATTCTGTGTTTACGGAGTTTACGGTCTGGCAACGCCGCAATTTAACCAGCTTAACCTCACTTCATTTCATTGCTTTTTAGTTCTGTTGGTTGATTTATTTCGCCGGTTTGTTTCATTAATGTTCTTTTGTTCTTTATCTTTTGCTGAGGCAGCTCTATAAAATAATATGCAACATAATATTCTAACATTTCGCTATTATCTTAAGAAACTTATTTAGTCTCAGTTTGTTGTCTTTACCACGCATTCTTGTTATATGTAGGCTTAAACATGGGTAAAAGGAAAACTAGAAGGGAAAAGGGTAAGTAAATTAATAAAAACTTACGTATGCATGTGGGATCTATAAAATTTCTCACTCAGTTATTAAATTTGGTAAATGTTCAATGTAGAGGTGGGTCCGACCGGCTATTTTTGTTTAGCAGTTGCTTCTGCTATTGCTAAACAAAAATAGCAGTTACAAATAGCAGCTATTTTAGTAGCAGTTGCTATTTCAGCATTATTCGTGTCGAAAAAAGGACAACGACGCGTCCACCAACTATCAAATAGCAGTTCAAAATTAGCATAGCAGTGTGATAATATCACCTACAGTATCAGATAAAAAATAGCACTATTCCACATAATAAGTTAAAAAAAAAAGGTCGCAAGTCGCCATTCCTACTTGATCTAGTAGCCCCAACCACTGTACTCACGGACGCTGATTTCGCTTTATCAGCGCCAGTTACGGTTTTTTTTTCTTTACCAATAGCACAAGCAGCTAAACAGGACAACAAAAATAGCGGGTCACACAAATAGCAGCTAAAAAATTAGCAGCTAATTTTTAAGCTCGTAGCATTTAGCACTGTCTCGAATCAAATAGCAGTTACAAAATAGCAGCCTGCTATTTAGCAACCCATCTCTAGTTCAATGAACTAGAACGTTTTAAAAACTTGTAGGTATATAATTGGAATGACTGATTACCTGCTTACTTTATAAGAAAAAAAACTTGAACATCTTAAATGAGTTTCGTGCATGGGGAAGTTCAAATCATATGTTTTTTAAAAAAATTATAAAAGCCCCATTCATTTGTTTTGCTCTCAAGGTTATTTCAAAGTTTTGATACCTGACCTTGAAATATTGAAAAACAGAATGATGGTCCTTCAATTAACAATTGACTGCGCTAGGGTACCTAGTTAATTTTCGTCTTTATTCATCAATATTTTAAAAGAGTGACTCTTACATTAAACCAGGAGGTCAATAATTGAAATCCCGATGTCACATTCACACACTTTTCACTTACACGGTAATTTGCCAAAAAGTAATGTTGGAAGGCATTGACAACCACCATTACATATTCTATAACTAATTAATGATACTTCTGATAGTAAGAGCATTGTGCTATAATAATAGTTACTTTTTCTTCAACATCTTTCCAAAGCTAAATCAAGTTTTGCCAGAAATACCATATTTAATACAGTTTGCCCATGATACCTCAATGATAGCTCACCATACAAATGCAGCAAAAGCAGTGCAAGCACTACAAATAGCACTTAATGGGGTTATAAAGCGGTTTCGGAAATGAAAATTCAAAGTGCACCCAGAACTCGGTTTATAAGGTTCCATTAAAAACTCATCGCCAACTATAAAAGTTCTGAATCACCAAGTAAACCCACAGACATATTATGGGGATCTATTTTGATCACAAACATTAAAACGAATTTTAAACATCATCTAACAATTACAAAGACGAAAATGATAACCAGAATGCAACATTTTAGAAATCTCACTTATAAAAATGAAGGAATTAAGTTTAAAACTGAAAAATATATATAAAATGTTGGCTTAACCAATGATGAAGTATGGCCAAATAATTTTCAGCTCTTGTAGAAAACCTGCCGTTAGATATAGGTAGTTAGTTAGAATCGAGGTTAGAATAGAGCCATTTATTATGAACTCTCTTAATCAATAGGTACACTAGAAAAAGACAATTCCCAGAAAGGAAAGTTTTTGAGATACTGATAAACTAGTGTTTTTTTTTTCTTTTCTTTTTTTTATTGTACATTGCAGTAGGTATCACACTTTTTTCCGAAAATTATTTTTGTTATGTACTAGGTATATGTTTTTTTATGTAAATTGTGGGCTGAAAGACCTAGGATGATAGCCTTTTATACTTGTGTCTAATAAATATGTTTTAATAAAAATAAAATAGTTATTTATGACTTCAAATCAGTAGGTATAGATAGAGATACTGGCACCGAGGCCTACACATACAATCAAAATAAAAAATCTCTCATAGGGACATAGGTAACAGTCGCTAACACTCATCATCAGGAAACAAAGTGAAAAGTAAAATGCTGATGTTTTTAGCAAAAGAGAAAATAATGGTGAGATTGAGCCGTAATGGAGCTTTTAATGGTGTATAAGAGATGTAAAATTGAAAAATCAGAAGGTCGACAATCAAGACTCCAGCATACTGAAGAGTCGAGGGTTAAGTGTAGAAGCACACTCTGCCGTGCAGAAAATTATAGGGTAGTAAAAATTAGGGAGTTTTGAAAAACATATCTGTAAAAAGCATTATTAAATTACTGAAACATCCTGAGTTTTATTAAGCCCAGTCAGAAACATGTGAAAATGTTGGGGTGAGATGTAAAGAAAAGAAAAAGAAAAAGTTGTTTTTTGGGTCAAAGCATCTTTTGGTTAAAAAGTAAAAACAGTTGGGGTACTAGGCTTGACACATTTGGTGCAAAAAAGTTTTTAAGAAATTTTTTTTAAAAATTTGTGTTCCCGTTATAGAGAGGTGCTACTGTAGCCAACACGTGTAGGATGGGAAATCCACACGTGTTTCTGACTGGGCTTAATAAAACTCAGGATGTTTCAGTAATTTAATAATGCTTTTTACAGATATGTTTTTCAAAACTCTCTAATTTTTACTACCCTATAATTTTCTGCACGGCACAGTGTGCTTCTACACTTAACCCTCGACTCTTCAGTATGCTGGAGTCTTGATTGTCGACCTTCTGATTTTTCAATTTTACATCTCTTATACACCATTAAAAGCTCCATTACGGCTCAATCTCACCATTATTTTCTCTTTTGCTAAAAACATCAGCATTTTACTTTTCACTTTGTTTCCTGATGATGAGTGTTTCTACACTCGAAACATGTCGATGTGATACTAGGTTCGCCTAGTTTTTCGATGAATAAATATTGTGGAGAAAGACTTGCTTTTATTTTTCTGTATCATTTAACTCCACTTTGAGTATGGACTACTTCTTCAAAATTAATAAATAATGTTTTGAAAAATATTTAAATTACATCCTTGCAGAATTTATATTTAATACGATCTCCGGCTTGTTACAAGAGACTTACTTCCTTCTAATGGAGTAAATGCTTGTACTTCAACCTCACATGAGATTACAGAAAATGCATAATAATATAAGTACAAATAGTTAGCAGAAATTTAACATTCCAAAAACTATATGCAAATCCTCCATTTTTATACATAGTTAAACGGTATCGTTTTACTACTTCTGGTTTATTAATATCGACTGCCAATTACGTGAAATATGCCCATGGCAATATTAGCTTCGTTCGACGAATGCGAAAATGTTTAAAAAGGGTTCGCACACGACAAATCACAAATCCCAAACCGCTGACAGAGAAACCAGCGTTCGCGTAACGTAAACGCAAAGCAAAAAAATTCCAACCAGTTCGCAACCAGATAAAACCACGCATGCGCAGAGAAAAATTGGAAATCAGTTAGCAATAATTGCTTGTACGAACGAGGCTAATGAATTAATGAACTCTAGTGTTCCCTCTTTTTTTTATATAAAAATCGGATGCAAATTCTAAATAACTAGTATTGGTCGAGGGGTGTCTCACTGTGGCAGTAGGTGTACAAATGTTGAGGCAGGACTTAGCAGGACCTGGCAGGACTGTAGAAGGAGCTGGCAGGACTGTAGAAGGACCTGGCAGGATCTCTCTGTTGATTTCTTGTTTTTCTTGTGCTAGTGTCTTTCGACACTTTTACACACTTTTTGTTCTGAAATGAATAAGACAAATGTGCCCTAGGATGGACGTTAGTGGTGTTTAATGATTGATTTGTATTTTGGAGATTAAAAAATAATTTTTTCCAAGAAAAAATCAAATTTCAATTTTTCCAAAATTTTTTGGTTTTGAAAAATTGACCAAATTTTTTACGTTTGGCCAATTTTTGTTGTTGATTTAAAATCAAACAACTTGTCTTACATTCAAGCTAGGCTTGAAGTTTTTTGATGTTTTTTGTGTCCTTATTGAGTAATAGGAGCATTTATGCTCCTGTGTCGTATTTTGAGCAAGTTTGGGGCGGGATTTATGGGGAATGAATTTTGGATTAGCTGGTTTGGGTGAAACTGCTTTTTCCTAAAAAACTCAGTATGTCTTTTGTTTAGAAATTCTCTGATGGTTTCTACTTTGAGGTCGCGGTGTATCGCCGCACCTCTGATGTAGTGGGGGGCATTGGTGATTGCCCTGAGAATTTTATTTTGGAAGCAGTACCTGTCAGATCCAATCCGATTTCTCCAATAACTTTAGGAGTAGGGATAAATAGCGGGAAGCAAAAAATATTTTTGTTTGCTTTTGTTTATTAATTGAACCGCATTTTTTTAAGTTCTCGGCGCGCATCGCCGCATAATATTCCTGTTTGAGTTCTGTTGTAAACACCGGTGAATCACAACAGTCGACTACGACTAGTCGAGTTTGCAGTCTCATTTATTATGTTCATGCAAGTTATTGATAAAATATATTGGACAGGGACAAGGGCAAAAACGACAAGTCCTGCCAAATTTGGCAGTAGGTGTACAAATTTTGACTAGTGAGACACCCCTCGGTATTGGTATACCATCGTCCGTCAAATCCCCAAAATATAGGTTAGTTTTTAACAAATATTATACATTCTGCAGGTTTGCAAGACCTTTGAACCTTCTGCAAATTTGCAGACGCAAAGTATAATAAACGTTTTCTGGAATTCCAATTTTGTCATTTGCATCTGCAAACTGCTACTTGCAGCTGCAGACGTCAGAATGCAGAGCTTATGTAATCGCACCTTAAATTAAGTACATAATATTTATTAATTATTGCAACATTCATAAATATTTGTCAAAGATTGTAAGCTTAGGCTTCTGTACAGAGTCTTTCAGATTCGAGGTCAGTAATAAACTATAAAAAAAAAAATGTTATTAGTTCAAGGGGGTCTAAAAAAATTTTGCTGCTATTTTTAAATTAATTATTTTCTTCAGTCCTAAAGTCTGTGGACCCCACCGCTGGTCTCAGAATCCCAGCTATAGTGTACAAAGCTCCAGAGGACAGAACCAAGCCTTCCGAGAAGCCAAAACTAATACCACCGACTACGTTCCAAATGATTTCGGATGTCATGCTCGAAACAGTACCACCTAATAGGAATGTATTTCTGTCAATGTCTGAATACCGAATCCGGGATGTTAATCCCATGTATAAAGAAACTAGGGAGAGTCCTACACATATGATAATTTTCTGTTTGAGGTAAGGTTGAAAATAATATTTATTTTATTTTATTGCCTTTGAAGTTCTATGATGTGTAAGTAATATGGAGAACTAGAGGGTAGGAGGCCGATCGACAATGGCAGCATTTTCAAATTCTGTTCCGGTTTTTTGGTTAGTTCGCTATTGGCCGATAGATGCTCTCGCGTCGCAAGTGGGCTGGTGTCGTCTTCTTCTTCGTTTTTTACTTTTACTTTTGACAAATTGACATTTTATTTTCGAAATAACAAATAACGTTTGAACACAAGACGAGACAAATAACGTGATTTCCATATTTATAATGAATAATGGTACAGTTTATAAAAGTAGAGTTTGCTTTGTGTGGGTGTGTAAGACAGGATCTTTTTCAGAGAGGAAACGCAGCCAAATAAGTATCTTTCTAGCTCCAAAGGTATAGCTAGAATGTTTAATACCCTGTATTTTAAAACCAAGCATAGTTGGAACTTTATACAGGCCGAGTTTACTAATAAGTATAATAAAGTAAGTGTAAGTTCATATAAAATTCCTTATTTGTTTCTTAAAGAACTAATTTAAATAAAAATAGTTATCGCGTCCATAAGAAACCATTTATTTGATAGCCCACTTCGAACACGAGCGCCATCTTACGACGACTCGTAAAGCTGAATTACCTATGCTAATTTGGGACCGAATCCAATGCATTGCGATCGGCCTCCTACCTCAAGTCCTCCATAGTAAGTAACACTATCACTACTATTTCATATTTTAAATCAAAGCCTTCTCTTGTTTCACAGCCCACTGAAAATGTTACTGCAATTTATCCCATTAATGCAAAATGCAACCATCCTCTATTATTTTATTCTTTTTGTAAATAAAGGCAATTTACAGAAGATTAATTTAAAGAACTGTTATTATAATAATTATGGTTTTAATGATATGGTATTTGTAACTTCTGGCCTACAAATACCGTATTGAAACTTCAATTTGTTCTTATGGAGCTTATTTTCAACACGCTTTTATTAGTTTCACCTGTATGTTTGTTTGTAACCGACTTCTTTGAACCCGATTTTGACCCACTTTAAACGGTCAGATTTAATTTAAATTTTCTGGACTTATCAAAAACCGCTGACAATACAATAATTTGATACAAACCCGAACAAACCCGATTTTGACCCACTTTAAACGGTAAGATTTAATTTAAATTTTGCAGACTTATCAAAAACCGCTGACAATACAATAATTTGATACAAACCCGAACAAACCCGATTTTGACCCACTTTAAACGGTAAGATTTAATTTAAATTTTGCAGACTTATCAAAAACCGCTGACAATACAATAATTTGATACAAACCCGAACAAACCCGATTTTGACCCACTTTAAACGGTAAGATTTAATTTAAATTTTGCAGACTTATCAAAAACCGCTGACAATACAATAATTTGATACAAACCCGAACAAACCCGATTTTGACCCACTTTAAACGGTAAGATTTAATTTAAATTTTGCAGACTTATCAAAAACCGCTGACAATACAATAATTTGATAAAACCCGAACAAACCCGATTTTGACCCACTTTAAACGGTCAGATTTAATTTAAATTTTGTAGACTTATCAAAAACCGCTGACAATACAATAATTTGATACAAACCCGAACAAACCCGATTTTGACCCACTTTAAACGGTAAGATTTAATTTAAATTTTGCAGACTTATCAAAAACCGCTGACAATACAATAATTTGATACAAACCCGAACAAACCCGATTTTGACCCACTTTAAACGGTAAGATTTAATTTAAATTTTGCAGACTTATCAAAAACCGCTGACAATACAATAATTTGATACAAACCCGAACAAACCCGATTTTGACCCACTTTAAACGGTAAGATTTAATTTAAATTTTGCAGACTTATTAAAAACCGCTGACAATACAATAATTTGATACAAACCCGAACAAACCCGATTTTGACCCACTTTAAACGGTCAGATTTAATTTAAATTTTGTAGACTTATCCAGAACCGCTGACAATACAATAATTTGATAAGTTTATCTCATTATCCTGATCAGGATCGCCGGAATTAAATCATTTCCTTACAGATCCTCTGTATGAGAGTGAGAGAGATAGAGCTCACCGTATGCGCATGCGTACTTTCCGGCTCAAGCACTCGGCTTAATAGTGTTGGTACATTCTTTCGCTATCAGTTGGTCCGTTGGCCGAGCGGGTTTGTGGATCCAATGCTTTGAATCTAGCCATTTAAAAAAAATGTATCCACTGCTTTAAATCTAACCATTTCAAAAAGTCATTGTTAAATTAGTGACAGTATTCCATCTCTACTCCGGACCACTCTATGACTATCTCTACTCAAAAAAATTTTTTTTTCTTAACAATAACTCAAACTAAAAAATGAAAATAAATATAGTTTAAAAAAACTAAAAAACACGCTTTAATAATTAATCAAACTAAAAAGCGGAAAATAAATAGAATTATTTTAAACTCCCCTTTTTAGTTTGATTAATTATTAAAGCGTGTTTTTTTTAGGTTTTTCAAACCATATTTATTAGTTGTACACCTGGTACAAAAAAAAACAGAAAAGGATAAAAAAAAATCCCTCTCATAATTTGTGCCTCAAAATAATTGATTCATATTTTTTAAGTTTATTTTATATTATATTTACCTATTTCATTTTTAAGGCTTATTGTGTCAGATCAATTTCATCCAATCGGCGTTGTCCAGTTAGATAAAAGGATAGACCAAACTGCTAAGCTAGTCTATGTGTGGAAAACTTTCCTACAAGATTTAAGCCTCCTACGATTGATTGTTATTGGAACCATTTCTCCTCCTTCCATGACGTTTCACAGAATTTTAAAAGAGCTAACCAAGGTAAACTTAATAAATTTCGTCGAATATCCCTAATACAATAATGACGTTATACAGCTTATTTAATAATAATATCCTTTATTGCCAACAAAATTACATGAATATATAACAGAGCAACGTCACAGAAGTATTGGGCCCACGGCCCAATAATTTACTTATATCCAATACTAATTAGTGGAAATATAATAAGTACAATATAAAAATTACTAAGGAAAGTCTGTTCAATGACCGCTGACCGTTTCGCCATATTCTCCATATTTGCGGTACGTCGTAAATTAATTCAGTCAGTTTGACTTACCGCGGTGGTAAAGGTTATGATTTTTCTTAGGCTTGATCTACACAAAGATGTATGCATGTGAACAAGTAAAATACAAGCGCAATTTTTAATTTTTATTTTTATACTGTTAATGAAGTCTGAAGTAAGCAGTTTATTTAGGGTAAAAGGTATCATGGGATGAAACATTTGGTTTTTGAAAATCAGTATGAAATTTTTAATTAGTAATGTAAATTTACTGAAAAATAAATAAATCATATTTTTTTGTCTGGCGCATCTCTAGTGAATCAGTCTATACATTTTGTTTCAAATATTTTCATGTTATTTATAAAATCATAAAGAAAAACATATAATAAAAAATTACAACTCAACAAAATACAGTTTTTTAAAACTTAAAATAAATCATCTCCGCAAGGATCATTATGATTTGATTCCTTATATAATTTTTTTAGTGTGTTACATAATTTTTACATTTTTCCACTGTTATATTTTCTATGGCTTCATTCCACAGACCCAAAACTATGTCATTTGTTACAGGATGCATTGAACTTATTTTTGCATCATAATAGCGCTTACATTCCGACCAAACCATGTCAGTAGGATTAAAGTGGCAATGAAATTGAGGAATTCTTAAAACTTGATGTCCATGTTGCAGTGCTAGTTCGTCCAACCTATTAAACATTATTAAAAAACGCCTGTTTGATACAGTACATTTATGCCATTTAAATTTTAATTTTCTAAACAGGCCGCTAATGAACCAGTGGATATTTTAACACCATCAATGATTTTAAGGTTTAGTTGTATCGAGCAAATGGTAACGTGTTTTTATGTTCTTTACGTCCCATAAATACGCTCTCTTACGGTATGTTCTTAAATTTCGTGAAGTTGTCGACCACGGGATGACAAAATAGCTACATTATTGCGATTCTTAAAATCTCCATTCTTCTCTATTCCTTTTGCTTTAATTCGTTGGATTGTTGAGCACGAAACTCCCAAAGCATCAGAAACTCTCTAAAACATATAGGTATTTATAAAAACATTGTCATATATTTTTCATGTTTATTATTTATTCCTGCTTTATTATATCTAAAAGGCTTTGGCAAAATTGTTTATTTTCTTATAACATAGAAAAAGCTAAAAAACCTAAACTACACACATACAAGCTTCGTTATATATAATTACCTACTATTTTATATAATTTATGTAAACTGCTGTTTCAAAAATTTAACACCAAAAAATAGTTGAATTTAAGCCGTCCCTGTTCTCATTTGGCTAGAAAATGTACTAAAAGTAGTTTATTAAATAGAAATAACGTTTAGAATAAGTGACAAAGTATTAGAGTGTATGCGTGATATGCAATACATACAGGAAAAAATATTTTCTAGTTGCACTGATAAAAGGTATAATTTTTTTTTGTAGATTCCTAACATGAAAGAATACACAGGTCCTATAACATATTCAGTTTGGCCTTACAGGGACATTGTACACTTGTATGATTATTGTTACTTACTTCAAGAAACTCAAGAAGCTTTGTTTGAACGCAGCGAAATGTGTTTCATGGCTTGCCCCCCATCAGGTAAGAACTTCATATTCTCAAAAGACCTTATAGACCCAATGTTTCATTTATAAAACGTCTAAAAATCCGATCCGTTATTGTTTGGGTGGGAAAAAGTAAATTCTTATTTATTTGGTCCACTTTTTTGCATACTACACATGCATGCTTGCTTCATGATTGTTTATTGCTAAACAAGATTTTTCACAAAACTAACCATACTCCAAACAAATCAATAAACCATGACCGTCAAAGACAGAATTCTCAGACCGTGGCAGAGGGGGTTCGTTCATTAAAGTCAAACTGACAAGACGTTCACATTGGTTTGTTCATTAACTCGAAATCCATCAAAACTCCATTTTGCCGTGGCTGGATATCTGTCTTTGTCTACTTTTAAACCTCCTAGAGGACCATGTATACAACTACGGATGTATAGGTTATGTTATACCGTGCGAGCAAAAATATTTGCATCAAAGAGGGCTTGGTTAAAAAAACGTGGGGCTTGGTTTAGATCACAATGATATGGGGACGATATATCTAACCAAATCTAGGTTAAAATTTTGTCAAAGTCATATTATGACATGATATGCCAAACTAATGAGTAATAAAATAAGTAGACAAATACACATTTATTTTTGTTGTTTACAAAATTAACAAAGTAAGAATATACAGAAAGAAAAAGGAAAATAATTACATAAATTGCTGAAATTTGCCACCGCCATGCTCCAAGCATAAATTCACACGTCTATTCATATTTTCGAAAGTGTTGACCAGCATCTCGGGAGAAATGTTACCACATACTACGACTGTCAAAGTTGACGGAATAACTGATTGATTGTTAATTCAGGTAGTTACTGACACCCAACAGGTATTAAGCTCTACGGCTAAGCATTACGTCCGTAGATACAAGGCCCTCTTTGATGCAAATAATTTCTGCTCGCACGGTAGCACAGCTCAGCATCGTTGGATTACCTAGATAAATATTATATTTTTCGATTAAAGCAGTTTCTTGCAAAATTGTTGCGGACATATTTTCACATTGTTTCATTTAATAAGTAACTTTTAATTTTTAGATGAAAAATCCTGTTCTCTTCAATTATGGACAGCAAGTTGGACTGATATATTACTAGTTTTGACATCACAAGGCATCAATTGTTACTACACTACCGAAGATCGAAATGCGGTTCCTTTGGACGTTTTTTATGCGGACTTTTGGAAAACTTATCAGCAGGCTGGAGAGGACGGTAAGAAAATTTTGTTATTGAAGTAGATCAAAATATGTATATCACAGATAACCTAATACAAATGATTTATTTAAATGGGAGACCATTAGGTGTTGCTTGTTACTAGATTGTAAATTTTAAAACTCAGGCCGCCGAAATCCAGCCCGATGATCTCCACCGTGAATTACCCTGTATATTTTTACCTATTCCTACTTTCAAGTCCTTCCTAGGTATGCCGTTTTTAACTATGTGCGGATGTGTCAATTTTGAAAAATTTTTACCGACTGCTTTTTGAAATAAAGATTTGCAATGATCTAGACTTTGTTGACACCCTGTCTATTATAATATAACCTTATATTCTCAAATTGTTTTTTTTTGAGACTTGTTTTCACGATATAAACAAAATATTTTATTCCCTTTAGGTCTAATGGACACAGATTCAAAAGAATCAACCGACAGACTGATGGAACTCCTCTGCCCCTTCGGCACCTCTCTGGAAGCCCATACGCCATTTATGTGTCCTTATGATCTTCAGAACTTTTATGACAATAATGAAGAACTTCGTATACTCTTATCCACGGCAAAGTATAAAAAATCAACCGTTCCTTTTTCCGATGAGAGTTCACCTGATATCTCTAGAGTAGGTACAAAAGATATGTTAAATGATTCTACTTCTAAATCTAAAGCTGTTTTCAAGGACGAACATTTTAGCGCTAAAACCAGAAATTCAATGGAAATCGGTGACAATCAAATGAGCAATATTTTTAACATAATTGATAGTTCTTTAAATCACGTCCAAATGAGTCCTTTTGACATTTTTTTGAAGAAAGTTACTTATGATGATTACGACTTGTATCTTAAGACTTCCTCTAAACTTTTTATGACTATACCTCAAAGTGAAGAAATGGATGTTCCAAGCGAAGTAGAGAAAGAAGTAGAAAGAGGAGATGAAGAAAGAGAAGAAAGCGAATTGAATTCTGTTCTTCACGATCACGACTACTTTCAAAAATCAAGCCCAGAAAAGTCCCCAAAAAAAGAAGGAATTTCAACGATATACAATCTTGTTAACGATTTTTTTGGGAAAGATCTTGAACAACTGAATCTTAGACCTTTAAAAGGCCCTATAATAGAAGCTGCTTTTAATGTCAGTAAAAACTTATCTTTCCCGTCAAAAACCATTGCCGAATGTAGACAAGCAGTTATTGTTTCTGAAACAAAAAATGTTGACCATTTATATTCAAATTCGTCAAACTTAATAAGGAAGGAGTCCTGTGAGAAATCAGTTATTCTAAAGAAATGTGAAAATGGCAAACGTAAAATAAAAGGACTTGATCAGTTACTACTCACCCCGAGGAGTCGAGGGTATAAGGTGAAAACAAAAAGGCTTAAAAATAAAGACAATGATCAAAAACTGATATCAAGTATGCCATATATTCTTGGCGATAATTTGTCGGTGGGAGATTATTATCTTGTGTCTGGTGACTATAGCGGTGGTAAAGAAATGCTTAGTTTGAAGCTTAATAATGAAAACGTAACGGACCATAATACTCTAACCCTACCAGAAGATGAAATTAAACAGATTCCTGAAAACCAAGAGACTGATAACATAAAGACTATAGCTGTAGAAACACATCAGAAGGACAGTTGTGATACAAAAGTACAAAGGAAACAATGCAAAGACGCCACAGATTACAACGGTTTGGTCAAACCCTTAAAAGTTCGTTCAACAGAGACCACGCCTTTAGAAAAAGATGCTGTATTAGACGGCAAAGGTAACAACGATCTTCCGCAGTGTTCTTATGTTAGTTCAATTCCTGATGATAATACTCATAATAAACTCAATTACATGCGCAAACCTGCGACTGCAATTGGCCAGTGTTTGAAAGAACGCGTGGAAGACTGTTCAGACAGTCCTTTAGATAATATTATGGAGGATATCGAAATGGAGTGCTGCGCAAAATCCGAAATAAATATTTCCGATAAGAAGATATATGAGGCATCCCTAAAGAAAAGAATTCAAGAAGAAAGATTGCTAGAACATTTAACCAAATCTATCCTGGACTCAGCGATTCAAGACTTTTCTAATATTCTTGCTTCCTACAAACAGGCCTTAGAAAAGTCTAAAAACGGTAGAAGTGATAAATCTGACGATGAACTTTTATATTCTGTAAATGGTTGTAATTCTCAATCAAAAGAACGCGAAGAAAACGAAAATTATACCAATCTACAAAATTCTGATTCTGATAGTATAGACAGTCTTACAGAACTTTTAACTAGCATTGAGGCAGATCATAGTCTATCCAAAATTCCATGCAAGTACACGATTCCTAAAACACCTAATACACCAGTTAACCATCGACCGGCATCTCTCTGCCAAGAATTAAATGGAAATGATAAGCCTACTATAACTCAAGACGTATTTTACCAAATTATGCAAAAAAGATCGTTAGAACTAAGTCAAAACTTAGAAGAAACAGCCATTAAACATACATTAAATATGCTTGATAAAACGTTAGAAGACTATTCGCAAGATTTCGAAGAGAGAAATCAAAATGACAGTCCTCCGTTATCCAATCCAGATTCGTTGGAGGATTATAGATCCAATAGGACCGAAACCTTAAGCCACTTTGTAGTTAATACTACTCTACATGAGAATATAAGTAGGATGTTCACACCGTCTAATAAAGAGTTAGATAAAGCCTTTAAAGAACCCAATCTAGCTCACCCAGGTGATATGGACTTCAATCCAGATCTAGAGGAAAGTTTTTTAGCGGTAGCAAATTCAACTGTATATTGTGGACTAGACGAGGAACAAATAAAGGACAACAACTTTGAAGAAGAAAGAAATACCACGTTTTATATAGGTAACAATGAAGATAGTTCTGAAACTATGAATGTAATGGCTTTTAAATTGGTAGAAACTGCTCTAAGAAATCCCGTAGATTCCAACTTGAACTTTAATTTAACAGGAAATGACAAGAACAACGAAACCTTTGTTATTGAAAATACCATTGATGAACAAAGGCATTCAACGCTAACAGAGGTTATGCCTTGCTGTACGATCGCTTCAACATCCGGCCGCAACCATAGTCCTTCTTGTGAGGTTAACGCTCAATCATTCTTACCTTATTACACTAGATTTAGAAAATCTTGTAGTGGTAGTACCTCTAGCTGTGCTTCAATAGATCCCAAAGAATCGCCACCTAAAGAAGAAAACATCGCCAATTCTACAATTGCGTCAGACTGCGATGGTCTCGTGGATAACTTGTTTGATACAGAGTCTGAAGCAGTAGGTGAAGCAGTAGGTGAAGCAGTTTTTGAAAAAGATAACAGTATTAAAGAGACTCACGACTTTCCTGGCTACTGTAAGTCTTTAGAAGACACTGTTTCTATTGACGAAGGTCATGAGGATATGACTAATGAAGATGAATATGAACCAGATAAACCCAACAGCTATGTTGAATGTAAAGATAACAAGAATACTTTTAATGAGAATACATCCGATCTTGGTATAAGCCCAGAGAATCAGAAAGACTCATGGTCACAGAATGAGACGCACTACAGTACTAAAATGGAAAATAAATCTAACATTACCGTTGCTGGTCTGGTAGTGGATGAAACTACTGCAATGCATGATAAAGCAGCTTTAGAGAAACCAAGTCTTGAGTCTCTCGGATTTATAGGTTATTTTAAATATTTAGAAAATGTACCTTCTGGTGCAAAGCATAATAATGTTGCTAGCGAAGATGAAGAATACCAACCAGACGAACCGAACGACTACACTAAATACAAATATCCCACTGACAATAATGCCAAAAATACCGAAAAGCACAAACAAGAGGAATCCAACGACTATGTCGATTATAAAGAGTACAAAAGGTCCTTAGAAGCCTGTGATAACGAAGAATCAAAATGTGATATTATTTATAGGGATAGAAAGACTTTTGAACGGCTTTCCAGCCAAATACCTGATGATTATGAAACATTACGCGTTACAACCGATTGGCTGTGTACTTTTAAAGGGTATATTAAACTTAAGGAAATTCTAGTGGCTCGCAAAGTGAGGCAGTTTCAAGCTTCAGCGTTGTCACTGGAGCATATAGATTTTTTGGTTCATCTGGTTAGAAAGGCTAAAAATAATGCCCCGTCTGATTACGATGGTCCAACTTATAATTTTTTTGATTTGAAAATTGCTTTCGAACCACTGTTTTTAGGTAAAGGTGTTTATATGATTAAGACTGACACAGATATTAATAACATGGGCTTGTAGAAACCGTACAACATATGGTAGTGTGCCGGGCCTTTGTCGTATTATTCTTGCATTTGAATGAATTAATAATTCAATCAAAATCAGCAAAGTTTTAACAACATTATGGCGCAAAAATTTTGAAAATCATAGACGTTGGAAAGAGAAACGTCATAAACTAGTCATTTCTCTTTTCAAGTTATATATGGATGGCGCGTTCTGAGATTTTTAATTTTTGGGGCAAAATTGTTGTGCAAGAAACTGCTTGAAATACTTTATATGCTTAGATGTTTTTTGTAATTTTAAGTTTGTTCTGTGTTATTTTTTTTTCTAATCGTCTTATACATTCATATCTGCGCTATGATGTTTGATTTATGATGTCATCTTTAAACACAGTTTTATTGTTAATTTTTTTATTGAATGGAATGACAGCAATTTCTCACGGTCTTACCCAGGAGCGGAAGACGAATGCTGCAGTGTCCCATTTTCGACACCGGTATTGGAGTTGGAACCAAAGATAGAGATTTTATTTATGTCTAAACCCGTTTATTTTTAAGAAACAATTGAAAGGTACCTTTTTTTTAAGTAAAATGATTATAGCATCCAAAAATAATATTTTTAATGCCAATGACAACATCCAGTTTAACCATTCATTTATTAATAAATAATTACTTGTTTTTTTCAAAAAAATTATATCACAAGCTGCAGAAGAAAAACGGAAACATGTGAGTACAGCGTTTGGGTATGCTGCGGATTAAAGTTCCAGATTTCTACAATTTTGTTCCACAAGTCGTCACTATTTTCTGGATGGAAATCATTTTTTAAATTAATTTCTTTTACGATAAATCACCATTAATGTTTAATTGGATTAACATCCAGACTTCTTGAGGGCAGTTGTCGTGTTGGTAAAATCAAATTTCTCTGATGATGATTTTTGATTGGAAAAAATAATGCAAAAAACCAACCTTTAGTTGTTAGGAACTGGCGGTGTATAATAATCGTGATCCGGATTTTGTTTGTATGTTGTATGCTTCCATACGTTCTTCCATTCTCTCTCCATCCGCTCGCTCATTCATACTGGACATTATAGTGATTTACAGGTTTAATCTGTTCATTTTATGAAACATATGTGCCATGCGTATTTGAAATCCGTTTTCCATTTATTTTCATGTCCACAACAACTTATAGGTTCAAAAAAGGTTGAATTACATTAGGAATAAAGCTGTTTCCGGTATTTGTCGTCCGCAAATGTACATATGAGGGGTATAGATTCGAAGTGTACAATCTCCATGTTTCCTAAATTGTCACTAGATGAAAAAAAACTTATAATTCATTAAATACAAACATGTACGATAGTTTTTCTTTTTTATTGTATTTATGGCACATCTTAGACTAAAAAACCAATTTTTTCCTTAACATTTTTAAAAAATATCTAAAGTTATTTGGAAAAAAAGGAGATGAAGAGTGTACGTTGTGGAGTTTGTCCATTTTGAAAATAGCAAATATGGAGTTTGCCCACTTTGAAAATAATTTAAGGATCATTTTTTACAAAATTTTTAATATTAAAAACAATACATTAAAATATAAAAAAAAAACAACTAACCACTGTTTAATGCTTCACGCATCACATGCAACTAACTTAAAAAAGTAAACTCTGAATGGCTTTGGCGCGAATTATTATCAACAAGTCTGTGCAGGATTTTGCATGCTTTGAAATAATTCGAAACTAACAGCAAAACAACCCATTGGAGATGGTACACTTTGATTTTTGAAATTGAATAGGAGATTGTACGGTTCGAAACTGAAATGTCAATGGAGCTTGTACGTTTTGAATTTAATCCAAATTTTCTGCCATCAAAATCCGTTGGAGCTTGCCCGTTTTGACAAGAAATTATGAGTTATTTCGATTCCGGGCTACAATTACTATGTAAAACGACATCTATCTCATTTTTAATGAAACCTGGAGATTGTACACTTTGAATCTATACCCCTCATATCCTTTGTACAAAATATCAAAATTGTATTAAAGTGTACGAGGTGGTTTACAATAAACATAAATCTCTAGGTCCCCCTTTGGGGCCCGATCTCTCGGGTCAGGGGGCACTATAGAAAAAAAAATTATATGAAACACTAGACTGATTTTAACGTTTCCTACATGCTGCCGAGTTTGCCCCATACTTACCGGATATACTGTATTATGTATTCACAAATAATATTCCTAATAAAGGCACAACATATATAAATAGCCATCTGATGATATTAGGCTAGTTTTAGACCGTAAAACCTGATATAGATTAACGTATTCGCATAATTTTGAGGTGGGGTCCGACATCGCTGTGGATCTGCCATGATGTAAAATAAAAAAATTAACAATCATTAAAGAACATTAAATGATAATCAGCACCATCATAGCGCGATATATCAGTATTATTATACAACGTTCATATTTTTTCATGTTAAAGGAAAATTCTCCCTTAGAAATGTATGGTTTCGCCAAAGATTATTGCTGTTTAAACCCTCTTTGATAAGACTGACTGTGAGAAATGTGATATGTCATAGATATATTAAAAATTATTGGTTCATTGGTTATACTATAAGCCCAATATTTCTGTCAGTGACTCATCGATTTCATATAAACAGCAGCGGGTTGTAGGACGCCTGGGGAAACAATGTATTTAGCAGAATATTTCTTTTCATAGGTTAATTATTTTAAACCGATATATAAACGACAAAATAAAACTTGCATAAGCACTTACACACCTGTAAAGTAAAAAATCTGTAATAAATCAGTGATTTAAGGAAGTGCAAGAACCCCGTTGAGACGACTTAGTTGTAGGGGGTTTCACGGGGTCAACCGATGTACGTGCTTAATTCATATTTATTTAATTCGCACTAAGAATCGTAGTGCAGTTTCATTGCTATTTTCAATTAAATCAGATGATTGATGTTTGGCGCTCCTGATGTATGAACACGCCGCGATTTCAGCCGGCATATTATAAAGTAGAGCGGTAAAGTTTATTATTTATAAATTGATGTAAGGTGCGAATACCTGTGTCGCCTAATCGTTACTGGATGATTCACTGATGGTAATTTTGGACTCTGAGTATACCGGGTGTTTCTCAAAAGACGTTCACCCCTATAACTTTTCTGTATTTGTAGATATTAAAATGAAATTTTGAGATTATGCATAAGAGATGAGTCTGCATTTATTGGCATAATTTTCAATTTGTTAGCACTTCCGGTTTGACCGGAAGTGACATTGACTTTGGTATTTTAACTGGGACATCTTATTTTTACTTATTGGGATCCAGCATAATATTCTGAGTAAAATGACACCTCACTTGTCATTTTTTGACGTGTTATCACATTTTTATTTTTATTTTTTATTTTCAATCTAGAGTGCTAAAAATTAATTAAATCGGTTAATTTATAGTCAAGTAATATATAAAAATTAAAATTATGTCATAATAATTAACTTTCTAAGTTTCACAAGTGTTTAAAAAATTAAATTTTGTTTCCTTGACGTTTACCTACTCCATTTTTCCAAATGGAGTTTACTAGGATATTTAAAACGAGCATTTTTTTTTCAACAATTTAATACTATACACTTCCATGCTATTTTAAAATTGACACGAAAAAAAGTGCTTTAAGTCCCAATCGCAAATTTAAAAGAGTTATGCATTATTGCCTTTTCTAAAGAAATAGAAAGGCGGCTTTGAAAAACAATGGAATGGTTTTGAAAACCAACATAAATTAAAATTGTAATGTCATTCGTTTATTAAACTTACATTATAAATCAGATAAAATGGTTAGTTTTACTAGAAATGAACAAATTGATATGCTTCTAATTTTTGGAGTGACCAGAAAAATTCTTCTGAAGCAGCAAGATTTTTATGGATTGTATGTTTTATAAACTAATGACATTACAACTTTAAATTAAAGCCATATTGCTTTTCAAAACCATTCCATTGTTTTTCAAAGCCGTCTTTATATTTCTTTAGAAAAGAGGGCGGCAATAATGTATAAAACGCTTTTAAATTTGCGTTTGGGAATTAAGGCAAATTTTTAGTGTCAATTTTAAAATAGCATAGGAGTGTATGGTATTAAATTGTTGGAAAAAAATGCTCGTTTTAAATATCCTAGTGAACTACCATCGTTCCATTTGGAAAAATGGAATAGACGTCAAGAAAACAAAATTTCATTTTTTAAATGCTTGTGAAACATAGAAAGTCAATTATTATGACATCATTTTAATTTTCATATACTACTTGACTATAAATTAACAGATTTTATTAATTTGTAGCACTCTAGATTGAAAATGAAAAATAAACATAAAAATCTTATAACACGTCAAAAAATGACAAGTGATGTCTCATTTCAATCATAATGTTATGCTGAACCCAAATAAGTATAAAATATACAAGATGTCCCATTTAAAATATCAAAGTCTAGGTCACTTCCGGTCAAACCGGAAGTGCTAACAAATTGAAAACTGCCAATAATATAAATATAAAAAAGTTATAGGGGTGAACGTCTTTTGAGAAACAGCCGGTAGATATCACACTATTCGAAAATTAAAAGTTTGTTGTTTCATATAATATGGAGATAAGTATCTAAAATGTATTTTGTTTTATGTATTTCTTGGAGAAAAAATTTAATAGCCGGGTCTAGACCGGTTGAGCATTCCGGCTTCGTCCGGTGTGGAGGTGCATTCGAGGTGGCCGGCCGCATGTATATTATAAAATAATATCCGCTACTGCCCTGCCTGTCTGGACCCAACTAATGGTGCGATTTTATAACTTAAAGTGCTATAAATTTACATACATTCCTATATAATATTGTGGGAAGTAAAGAATCCCTTAACATCGAGTAACGATTTTTGATTTTGTATCAACAAGTGTATTACTTTAGTGGGTACTTCAGTTCATTTTGTCCCATATTATAGCTTTTGGATCTTTGTTAACTTTACAAATTAACGCATTGATAAGTTTTTTTATCGGAATTTCAAAAACTACTGCTACAAATAAGTAGTTGAACATTCTTTCATTCATTTCGCTAAGCTCAATCATTTACGTCAAATAAATGCAAATCAACCGGTAAAAATACAAGGTTAGTAGTTCAGCCGTCAGATTGTTTTAGATGGAATTAAAAGCAAGCAATATTGACGCATTCGTAATTTATTTTTTTGATTAATATTTCGTTCTTCCTTTTAACAAAACAAAAAATCGGCCAAATACTCATGTTTGGAATACAATTAACCACAGTTTTACGTTAAAAAAGGTTGAAATTATATATTAATATAAGCAGGAAAAGAACTACAATAGAATCGCCATACTGAACTAATTAATGCACACCCAGTTCACTAAATCGATTTGTTTTCTATATGAAATATTTTTTAAAATTCGTTAAAACAACGTTTTTATTTAATAAACCTACTTTATTATTATATAGTAAATATTTTAATTCCTCTCGCAAGATGGATTCCAAGTCACCTAACACTGTCAATTCTGGCCTATTAATGATAAAATTAATTTTTTATTGAAATTTGCCACAAAGATATGATGAAATCATAAAAATTTCGACATAAAATTGGCCCTAAATTCTAAAGTACCCTGTATATACATTGTGTCCAAAAAAGTATGCAACATAATGGGAAAGTTTTTATCGCCGATTTCTCAGAAAATCTTATTCTTTATAAAAGTTTGTGCATTCCTTAAAACTATAAATGCATATTTCATATTTCACCTGCGGCTAATAGTAGGGGAGCAAATGCCATTTTTTTGAAATTGCCTTAAGAGTAAAGTACCTTAATTGTTAGAAATACAGCCAAATTTTATATGGAAATGTTTTTGCAAATTAAAAACTTAGTCCAAATACGAAATTTGAGTTAGGTGTGTGAATTTTTAATTTTTTTTATATGCATTTCTTTAAAATAGATTTTTGGACTTCAGCGTACTGGGTGAAAATGACAAATAAATTATTAATTATTTCCGTAATATGAATAGAGTTGAATTCTATCATAATTTTTTTTAGAACATAGGTTGGCTAAAACGTGTTTAAGTAGGCGTGCAACACGCTAATATCTGAACCAACTCGTAACATTGAAAGGTTTTAAAAGGTTTGTAACTGCTTAATCCATTTTTATTATAAACCCACGTTTAAGTTATTTAATAAATATATTAAAATTGCGTAAACAAAAAATCGACCAAAGGTGTACCGTTTAGGGAAAAATAGAGATTATCAAAAAAAAATTAAAAATTGTGACACCTAACTCAAATTTCGTATTTGGACTAACTTACTAATTTGCAAGTACATTTCCATATAAAATTTTGCTGTCTTTCTAATAATTAAGGTACTTTACTCTTAAGGCAATTTCGAAAAAATGGCATTTACTCCCTTACTATTAGCCGCAGGTGAAATATGAAATGTGTATTTATAGTTTTAAGGCGTGCACCAAGTTTTATAAAGAATAAAATTTTCTGAGAAATCTGTGATAAAAAACTTTCCCATATGTTGCATACTTTCTTGGACTAGATTAAATAATCCCTATATCAAAAAACTCAGGAAAGCAAGTGGAATTTAATTATGAAGTAAAAAAGAGGTTGTTCCATAGAAATGTCGGTTTGATATGGTCTCGATTTACGAAAAACCCTGTATATCGCAAAATATTTTTACAATGTGCTCAAACTTTTTTTTTTTATCTAACACCGTAAGAGAGTTATTGTACTTTGCCTCACTATTGGGACACCTTCTATCTCGCATTTTTGTAATATGTATTAATTTTAACTCGCAGATAAAGTAGGTAGATATTTAAAAAATATGTTTTTGGTGGCCATCTTAGCAATATGGCGGCGCCAGTGGCAGCATTTGAGTTGTGCAAAATGTAGATTCTAGTTTTAGATGCCTAAACCTGGAACCCTGCCAAATTTCAAACATTCCCGAGTTAATTCCCTGTAAGGTCTTTTTATTTCACCTAATGAGTTATAAAAATATGGCGTTCCTCGCTTATCTCGCTAAAAAGTAATTTACAAAATCGCATCAAAAGTCTGACAATAATTTTTTTTTTGATTTCCGAGTTATTTGTAGCAATGAGATCAATACTCTAATAATTACAGCTGAGTAAAACTGAGTGCCTCTTTTCATAACTTACTATTTTAATATTTATGATTTGATATTGCGCATGAGCATGATATACTTAGTACTGAGTTGCATATTATTTTATAGAAAGGTACTTTTAATAAATAATTTATATTATTACGTTAAGGATATAGGGAGAGAAGTGTTCTTTAAAATAGTATAAAACTTCTAGCTTGATATATTTGGTTTTTTACTGTAGTAAATTCATTGTACAAGATCAACTACTATATTATTGTTCGTGTAATTTCAGTAAAATAAACTAAGGACAATAATATACTTTATACAATTTTAACTAACTTCAAAATATTTTCTTATATTTAATAATACGTGTGATAAAGAGCATGAAGTTAGAAACACATTACTATCACCTGTGTGAGTTCACATCCTATCACTCCAGAAATAAAATGCATAAATTTCAAGCAGAATCGGATTATTATTATTACACGTGAAGTCATATCATTCATTTTATAAAAACAAGCTGTGGAGTGCTTCGCTAATGGTAACCAGAAAATGTGGAAACTAAATAATAGTTCATCTTCAGAGTTTGAAGAAGATTTAGAATGAGCGTGTGCAGTCATAGCGACTGAAAAACTTAAAACTATGCAATATGCAATGGATACATAACATTAATTTAAAAAGAAGGGAGAAAAGTGAATTTTACAGTTTATTCCAAGAGTTATTGCATGGTGATGAAGATCGTTTTAAGATGTACTGTCGTTACAACTTCCTCCATTTTTCTAAAGTCACGCTTCACAAAATTGATGTTTATAAGAAAATCTGAGCTCGTGGACCTGCAAAATCATGTGCTTTCACTTGAACACACCGTATGACAATAGTATGTCTCTTATTAATCTGTATCTATGGAAAAACGGGTCTCATCAAATTTACTGCTCATGTGTCTTTACGTTAACTCACGTGACGTAATAGTAATGTTTCCGCCTTTATGATATGCATAATACACCTAGGACAATTACGAATTCGTAATAATCCGAGAGTCACAACTATTTTGAGAACCAAAATTGTCATAGCTCATAATGAATATAATTAATATGTATATATATCAGACAGCCGTATTTCCACCTATCCCTGGTGCTTCAGCTTCATTTATAACATGAATTTAATCTCGCTCTAACTAAAAATAAGCTACTACGAATATTTTACCAAAATCATTTCCATACTCCTGGTATATCTAGTGTCATTCACGTCACACCGCATTGCCGTTACTATGACAGCGATAAATGTCAATATATCTAGGAATCTCGATTTAAATGTTAAAGTTTGAAAATAGTGAAAACGATGGATGGTTGTAGATAAAGGATAGTATTTGACTCGCGTATAATGAACCCTAATATCCTCACTTATTATGGCCTACATTATGAGCACGTCAAATAATATAGTATAAATAATTAAAAATGGTAGGTACTTTTATGTGAAATTGAATTGATAAAACTATTTATTTTAAAAAAAAAATTCTTTTTTTTTTAATATTTATATTAAAACTTTATTATCGTTTTCTGAACTTTACAAATTATTTATCGTGTGATACGAAAGCCCATTAACTTGTGTTGGCATCCAAAGAAGGGGGAAAGGCTGTGCAAAATATTTAAGAACGACCCTATATAAGATAAGCCAAATTTGCTCTCGCGAGTTTTACAAAAATTAAGAAAATTGCTTATTCTCTTGGACGCGTGGGCCACACGAATCTTCTACGCCACCATTCATCCATCTTTCATTGTATTCACCACTGTCCTATCGTTTAGTAGTATCCTGTTTTTGGTATGGTTATTTTTGACCAATAATGAACATTTCTTTCCCTGTACTCTTCACATAATAATATGGTTATAATGTTAAAAGAATCGGTTACATCAGTATTACACTGTTCCTAGGATAAGTTTGTTCGTTGTTTTTTTGTTAAATTTGTTCTTATATTTTTTATAAAAATTATTATTATATATTTTTATATGCATGTTAGGTACTTATTTTAAGAATTAAATATCCTATTGTTTGCCTTAATTGTCATTAATTGGTGAATTTACCAATTTTACGTAAAAAACAAAACTTCTAGATAAAAAAAAGGGGTTTGCCTCACTCTTTGTGGTTTCTAGGACAAATTCTTGGTAAAATATTTCGGCGTAAAAAAAACATTCATACTTTTTTTTAGCAATTTGGAAAATTGTTTTCTATCCTTAAAGATAGACGAGTAGTACGTAGTCCACAGATTGATGATAATGTAGGTAAATCATAGCATTACGAATCTGTAACAAAATTTACTCCGCGTTTCGAACCTGCCAACCCTTCTGATGAGACCTAAAGAGGTCGAAACCGGTAAGGCGAGTAGTTGCCGCCTGAAATTGAACACAGACTTTTTATGTTTTCCGTATGTCTTCTACAGAAACCGAGTCTTACCTGTAAGCTTATAGCGTTGCAAATCTGTTACAGATTTGTGTTTTGGAAGTTTTTTTTTGTGCATTAAATGTAGTCGGTAAGTTTTTTTTAGAATAGTTACTGTAATATTTATTTCGTTGCATTGTTCTATTTACTTGTTACTTGTTTTGGTTATAGCTCGAAACTTGGGAATACAAAAATATTAAAAACGCTAAAGTGTTCTTTTGACACCAGTCGCTTGATTGAATCAAATTTACGACTCCTTCCGAAATTTTATTTTATGTAACTTCGTTTATTTGAACTTGTGTCTTAGTTTATAATTGATTTTTGTTATTCTCAGTTTGCGTTATAACTTAATTTTTTGTCTAATACATTTGTTATGAAGCATTTATTTTTGTTTGTTCTGGATGGAAACTCCTACAATTTTATTAAATATTTATGATCCCTTCATTCTATCTTGAGAAACATGACAGAAAAAATTGAATAAAAGTTCATCACATATTGGTCAATTTACGGAACAAATTACGCTGCGACGTACCGTGCGAGCAAAAATTACTTGCATCAAAAAGGGCTTGGATTAAAAAACGTAGGGCTTGGTTTAGATCACGATGATATGGGGACGATTATAATCTAACCAAATCTAGGTTAAAATTTTGTCAAATTCATATTATGACATGATATGCCAAACTAATGAGTAGTAAAATAAGTAGACAATTTTAAACAAATTTAGTTTTGTTGTTTACAAAATAATAATACTTGCAAATTCAATTGCAACTTAAAAATTTTATTCCTACTAGTTGCTGGGATATGAGAACACCGCATTTTTAGTAAAAAGTACCGGAAAGCTCAAATATCTTGAAAACCGCTAAAGCTGCGGTTAAAAAATTTGGCATTTGTAGGTGTCTGGGTATGGCGAATTGAACAATGATATCGACACTGTTGCCAGATTTCCCAATTTTGCGCTACACATAGTCGTTTTGTTATCTTAAATGGAATGCCCCATTTATTTTTACTGCAATGAATGACTTTTGAGGATTTCTTTTATTATACGCAAAAACATAATAATTTTAACGACACTAGTTTTTAATTAAATTTTCAAAGTATTTATTTTTACAAATTATTTACCAGACAGTACCCAAGTTGATCATCATCATCTCTTGAACATATTCGGTATTATAAGTGCAACTTCGATGCGAATTCTTAAGTTCAACCAGATTTTCTGGGCGATTTCTGTAGACACGATTCTTTAAATGACCCCAGAAAAGGTCTAGTAGAGTTTTATCAGGGAATCGAGGTGGCTATTCTAATGCACCACGTCTTCCAATCAGCCTCTCTGGGAATTGGTTGTTGAGAAACTGCATGGCTACCCTTGAAGAATGGGGTGGAGCACCATCATGTTGTACCATATTTCACCTAAATTTCTATTTTGTTGAATGGCAGGAACTATACGTTCTCTAAGGAGCTCCAAATACTTTTGTCCTGTTGATTTACCTTCTACAGGGTGACCACCTTGTATCCAGTTGAAAACCGGAGATATTAAATTTTCTTTTAAACTCGTTTAAAAATGCGCCGCAGGCAAAAATTTTTGGGTGCCACGCCCTTTTTTGGGCTATCAAACCCTAGAGATTCTATGAGTAACGGTCAATAACTTTAATAATAATTATAAGTAGGTACACAATAAAAGCTGAAATAAAAAATTTATTTTTATTTATATAAAATCAAATGAAATGAAAAATCTATATTTGTCCAATATGTATACATACAACACAAAATTTTGCCCATAAGGCGTCGGACATGTCAAATACAGAGAAAAACAAACTCAACAAATTAAACATAAATAAACTTAATACGTCAGGAATTGCCTTAAAAACTAATAATTATTATGGGCGGTGCGGTAGTTCTTTAACCAGGTAAGGATTATTGTTTTCAAACATTTTTATTAATAATAATTGCCACATCTAGATAAATTCCAAAATAAGTTTTTAGGTCCAAATTAAAAAAATAACAACAAACAAACTCTTAGTGAAAAGTTAACACAAACATAAAATAAATTCTAAAATCACGTTAAGTAAGTTACCTACTTAAATACAAGAGAATGTAAAAAGATAAAGTTTCTTCACTAAAGTTATTTTGTAGGAAAAATACGAAAATTGTTAAAAACCGGAGCTGTTACTAAAAAAACCGGAGCCCGGAGGTCAAGTATAAAAAAACGGAGACTCCGGGTGAAAACCGGAGAGGTGGTCACCCTGACCTTCTATGAAAAATGGTCCGATAATATTGTTACCCAATATTCCAGCCCAGACGTTAACTTTCTCAGGACATGTTGTGCCTATATTAACTTGACCGTTTAAGCAAAAAGTAACTTCGTCGCTGAATACAATTTTGTGTGCAAAATATTGATTTTAATTAATATTTTCCATCATAACCCCGCGAATTCATTGCGGCGGTCAGGATCACCTTCTAAAAGTTCTTGCCTGTAATGAATCTTGTACGGCTTTAATTTGTCTTCCTTTAAGATAATCCTTACCGATTTTGGACCTATTTCCGCATTTACAGCTAACCGGCTGGTACTTACTTGGGGATTTTCCTCTATTTGTAATAAAACATTTAATTTATTTTCATCACTTGTAGCATTTTTTGGTAAACTTTTTATAGACCCTGTTTCCTGGTAACGTCGACAAGTTCTGTGTACGGTGGACCTATTAATGAGTTTGTTAGGATAGCGGTCAATCAAAAAGTCGCAGACTTCTTGATATGTCCTTGTTTTATATCCATATCCACGAAAAATCAAAATATCAATACGTTTACGTTGGGTCTCTGATAAAACAAAATTTATTATAAAATTATAATTTTGTAATCAATACAATTGTTACGCTGCTTTACTGACAGTGATGTGTTTAATATGAGATTGTTGAAGCATTGCGACGCGACGGCAATTGTTCATAAGGTATTCAATTTTCGGGCGTTTCCGATAAATTAAATGATCATTCTAAAATAAGTCTCAGAAACTTTCTTACTAGTATCTCAAAGTGCACCTCCAAATGCCGAATATTTTAAGCATAGCTTTGCGGTTTTGAAGATATTAAAGTGTTTCGGTACTTTATACTAACCCGGTAGAAACTTACACTTTAAACATATAAAATACTGTTTTAAACTGTTTTCAGTACTTTATTTATAGTAACATTCTCTGTAGGAATATTTGTTAATCGCGCCCCGCGAAAGGTTTGATGTTACTATAATGCCACTGTTTAATGATTTTTGGGATTTCCGATGATGCAGAAATGATAGTCAACATGGGTATTTGTTGAAATATAACAATAACAAAAATTCCAATATGCTGCGTAAATTCTGTCGATCTAATCTACAAAATTATATTTCTTACAAAAACTAAAAACCTTGTTTTATAAAATATTTTATATTATTTCACAACTTTAACTTCCGCCAAAATTTAATTTAAAATAAACCGTAATGCTATTGGTCGCGATAGTTGGAGGGGCCTGTCCTAAAGGGTTTCCAGATATTCCAGTAACAGTTCAGTGGCGTAAGGCGTTTATTTATAACAGAATCTATTCGCGTAAATATAAAAACAAATGCAAAGATGGGAAAATAACTTTATTGAGAAGTTATTTTTCTGTCTAACTCTAAATAACCATTAGCCGTTAAAAACTATTCAGGGAAAAGCATGCTGAGTGGATATTTGTGGAATATCTTATTTGCAAATTTTTTGAATATTTCGGCAATTTTGTCTTCCAGCACTGGCTTTAATTCGGTTACTACAGTTTTCCAGTTGTCATTTAAAAATAAATTCATTGCTTCACCTAAAAAATAAAATAAAACAAATTTATGCATTTTAATTTTGTTACCTCATTTTATCACCTAAATTATTATATTTTTATATTACATTATACAACTCACCACTTTTCTTTATGGTATTATGTATGTTCTACAATAAAAAAAATTTGGCCTAGGGATTATCATACAGTGTCACCAGTAAAGTCTGCATCATATGGGATTTTTTTATTTAATAGCTTTATTCAAAATTTGACTTTGGCATCAAGTTCTGCTTCGATCGAGATGAAAATTAAGCAACAAAAATAGTAGTCACGTGATTCGCATTATCTGTCTAATTTTAATTTTTTCCAAAAAAGAATTCAAAAGTGGGGTTATTAGAAATAGTTTTTTTAAATGCCCACATGCAAAATTTCCGCTGCATGAGATAATTTCGATTTTTTACCCACCACTAAAATTTATTTTCGACTTAATGAAAACTTTACTGATGAAGTGATGACACTGTTTTTCTTGTCTTATTATTAAAGTGTATTACTTTCAGACACAAACTACGTATTCAAAAATACTTATTTTATGAAGTTAGGGTCAAAAACAAATAAACTTTGCATCACATGCGGCCAAATTTTAATAGCCCAATTTTGATTTTGTAGAAAAATACACATTTATATACTTTAAACAAAATGTATCTGAAATAAAACATTGTCAAAACTAAGAAGTTTAATGTAGGTTGCGTTGAGTCTTATTTTGCAAAAGTGGTGCAATTTACAAAATATGGGTAAAAAATCAAAATTATCTTATGCAGCTAAAATTTTGCATGTGGGCTGGAAACTCCATTTAAAAAAACTTTTTCTAATAACTTTTTTCGATACTTTCAGAAAAACCCTACTTTTGAATTATTTTTTGGAAAAAAATAAAATTTGACAGATAATGCGAATCACGTGACTACTATTTTTTTTTTGCTTAATTTTCATCTCGATCGAAGCAGAACTTGATGCCAAAGTCAAATTTCGAATAAAGTTATAAATAAGAAAAATCCCATATGATGCGGACTTTAATGGTCACACTGTATAGGTATGTGATAGTAGAATAGTAACCGGGATAATCTAGCACACGATATGGACAAGCCCGTTACCGTGAATATATAGCTACGTTGCCAGATTTGCCTTAAATACACTATTAGGTCTATCGCTTCGTGAATTTACTTAACGATTTGTATTATTTCAAATGTGAAAAAATTTAAACAGCGTATGTTACGGGCGGAGGAGTATATTATGTACCTACTTTAGTGAGATAACTAAATGTGAATATAGTATATTAAAGTACACGTTTCATAAGAAGCGGTTTTAGCGCACACGTGCGCTAAAACGCCTTATGAACCACGTGCTTTATACTATTTTTTCTATTTGTAGTTTTTTCAATAAAAAATACATATTTAAAAAGAAAATAAATCCTTTAAATTTTTATGTCTAAATTTTATGTTGGTAATACTATTTTTTATCATAGTAACCTCTGGACAACAAAAATTATTTTGCGAACTGTCATTTTTTGATTTATTGACCCATTTTCACCACAAGATTCTAAAGTTATTTTAGCGATATGAGATTTGAAATTGGACGAAATACGTTGTGTGATCCTTGTACATTCGGTACATATACAGAGCGTTCGGAAATTCGGGCGATTTTGCTAATTTTTTTTAAATTTTAAAAGACGTGATTTTACGTCAATTTTTCAATTTCAATGTAACCAACATCAAATAAAGAAAACACGCGTATCGAAATAGCTTCATTATGAACTTCATTTCAAGTTCATAATGAACTTATTATGAACGTCAAATAGAAAAAAATATTTATTATTAATATTACATTGAAATATGAACTGAGCACTGCGACAACAATGTATATTTAGCAATAGGCTTGAGCTCGTTATAAGACCGTAGGAACCCCCAATCATCATGGCAGTAACTATTATTTTTAAATTGCCTATTATCATATATTTTTTCTGTTTAAAAATCGGAGTATTAACAAAAATGTGAAAAAAAAATTTTTTGATAAATTGATATTTTGTCACCAAAAGCAATCTAAATTGATTAGTTTCGGCTTGGCACCCAAAATTTTGCGCTTTGTTTTACCTACTTTATTAGCTACCATGTGGTGATAAAGGTTATACCGTCACTGCTTTAAATTTTCCTTGCCCCCCCCCCCCCCCTCGCCGCCCGCCCTTTTAACCACGTTACGCCACTGCGCACCCTGTATAATATCTCTTACCTAACTCTTCGTTTCCATTGAAAAGATTGGTGAATTTAAGTGACGCGTGTCCAATATTGAAGTCGATGTAGCAATCTTGAACATTGTAATAAATTTCACCGTCCTTTTCTACTTTTTGGGTTTTCATCGTCATAACTGATTCAATTTCGGCTGTAAAGTAAAATTTCCTATATAATTAAATTATTATAACCCTGTTCAGTGGACGTCATAAAGTAATACCGATAAAACTTCCAATTTTAGTTCTTGTTCTTAGGCTGCAATACTATATACAGGGTGTCCGGAAAACGGAGGTCAATCCGTTAACCATATATTCCTTGAGCAAAAATACTATGACTTTATAATATTAAAAATACGGGTAAAATATATAAGAACAATAACAAGCCTGAAAAATTCCCAATTTTTCTCTAAAAAATTTTCTTGCGGAAAAATTAAAACAAAAATTTATAATTTAGTTTCTGGCTGTAAAAGAATGATCCTCTGCCTTATTACAAAGTTTTAACAAGTTGGAATGCGTTATTTGGCAGTAATGTTGAAACTAAACAGGAAATATAAACATTATTAACAATTGGTGCCATATATTATGCGAGACGAAAATGCGCAAAATGGCATAGTTGTCTGTACAACTAAATTTTTTGAACTAATGACGACTTCCAGTGAGACTGTTGGCCACCGGATGTCGGGAAAGTAGCGAGTTGCCGCCTATGCTTGTCTCTTGTCTTTTATGACAAGGTAATTATTTTCGTACTTAATTTTAAAAACACCATTTAATCTTTTTGGCTTATTGTAATCACAAATAAATAGCAGTATTTTTCTGACCTCTGTTCACCACTAGCACTACGCCATGGTTTTCTGTGACGAATATTTAAAAAGTAAGGTAAAAAATGTATGTTTATATTGTTTATAAACTAGTCCAACCACCAGCTAATACCAACCGAAAGTCAAAAATACCCAACGCCTTTACATCTACAAATAACTACACTCAGTTGGGAAGCCCAGGTCGCGCCAACGAGGCTATTTTGTAATTATATTACTGAAATTTAGTAGTTACGAAAGGCCGTCGTTACAACGTTGGATTTGGTATAAACTACAACGTTGTAAAATATGATCCATACCGCCGTTGTGCCGAAGTCATTTAGTCATAGTCACAGTGCTCTGTGACTTTTGATTACCTAATGTAACGTTGCAAGTAATATGATATTGGCCGGACGTCAGAAAAATGCTGCGCCGGGTCTTTTTTTTTATGATCGAGCACAAGCACTATAGGAAAAATCCTTTAAGGCGCTCTGGGAGCGGTGCGTGTGCGAAGAAAGCGATTCACGTTCTTCTTGAATCAATTGAATTATACAATTTTGCCGCCATTTAATTTTAGCGGTGACAAAATTTGGAACTTGTGAGTTGCTTTGATTATCACACTAGAACTTTGTACTTACTGTAATTTCCAAAACTCTGTCCAGAGCCTGTGATGGGCATTAGTAAAATTTGTCCTTCCATGGTATAGTTTGTGTTCACTTTTAGTTCTGGAATCAGAAGTTTAATTTTCACTCTGTCTTTATCCAGGTCAATTCTAAAAAAAAATCGTATAGGTAACTATTCAGATGTAAGATATATAAATAAATTGCTCACCACGCCCAAACATTTTCAGGAATGATCAATTTTGGGGCATAAAATTCAGTTGTTTACAAAACTTAAAGCATTTGGTCTACAAAAAGAAATAATTACGGGGTGGTTAACTATAAAAATGGCCGCCGGCTATATCTTAGAAACCGTTTACCGCCCAATAAACAAAATTATATTTATAATGATCGTAGTACGATAGCTACTGAATCCCCCCCTTAAGGTTGAATTCTCAACGTCATTCAATCTATTGCCAACCTATAACCTATTTCGCGTTGATTTTTTGAGTTTATTATTTTAATAAGTAAGATTTAAAGAAAATCAATATAGTCGGTAAATTATTTAGGTAGTATCTGATATATTACAAAAATATCAATTTACTGCATTGCTAATTTTGGGAGAATTGTATATTGAAAGAACAATGAGTGACAATGACATAATAATGTTAAAAAAAATCTTACCCGATATTTTTCGCTTTACAATTCTCCTAAAATAAGTTATGAAATTCCTTGATATTTATTAAATATGTCAATTATTACCTATAGAATATCAAGTCGATACTGATTTTCTTTAAATTTTGTATAAAAGCTAGAAAACATAAATAAATCTACGCGAAATAGGTTATAGGTTGGCAAGCATGTTGATACTCCCACCTTACAAAAACGTGAAATACAAAATTTAGGCAGAATTTTCATGAGATTGAAAAAATGCTTCCTTTAATACCATGTTTACTATGAGGATTTTTGAGAAAATCCCGCTTTTTAATTTTTCATTATAGTTACGCCCCCAAACGGCCACCCTAGAAACACAAAAATAATTTGCTGCAATTTCTTTCAGTCATTTTTGTAACAAATATTTTTTTCCTTAAGCCGTACGGTTTTTAAGATATGTCCGGCGGCCATTTTTAGTTGACCACCCAGTACATTATACAAACAAATAGTTCACTCACTTAATATTTTTAATTATGAACTTGGACGGTCCAAAAACTTCAATATCTCGATAACTCGACTTGACCGACACTGGTCCGTTTCCCTGATCGATAAAAACTTCGGAGATTACCAACGGTTCGCAACTCGGAATGCCGAATTCTGGAATACCTCTGGCTAAGAATGGCCGGAGATTTTCAATAGAATCGATTATACATTCTTTAAAATTTGGACTGGATTTGGAGCATAGTTTGAGGAACGAAGCTGAAAAAACAAACTGCAATAAGGTACGTTACGTAGTAGGTAAAGACATATAGGTAAGGCCGGACACGCTGACATTTAAAGTTTGCTGATAGATAAAAATGTCTGAAAGGTTGAGTGTTAATTTACTTGCTTTTTTCATTTCCCTGTCGAAAATGCCTCATAAATTCTTATAAAAAATAACCATAACAACTTATAAGAACTAAGTCGCTTATTGAAACAGTAATTTCTTAGTGGAATTTTTTCATTTTCCTGCCGAAAATGCCTTATTAATTGTTATAAAAAATAAATCTCATAGGACCTTATCAAAATTAAGTGGGTTTTTGAAGTAATTATTCGTTACTTGCATTTTTTATTTCCCTACCGAGAATGCCTCATCAATTTTTATAACAAAACCCCATTAGAACTTATAAGAAGTAAGTCGGTTATTAAAACAGTAATTTCTGACTTGTATTTTTTTATTTCCCTACCGAAAGTGCCTCATAAATTCTTATAACAAAAACCCATTAGATCTTATAACTACTAAGTCGGCTATTGAAGCGGTAATTCATAACTTGCATTTTTTTATTTCCCAACCGAAAGTGCCTTATAACAAAAACCCATTAGAACTTATAAGTACTAAGTCGATTATTGAAGTGGTAATTCCTAACCTTTTATTTTTTCATTTCCCTACCGAAAGTGGCTCATAAATTCTCATAATCAAAAACCCATTAGAACTTATAAGAACTAAGTCGGTTATTGAAACGGTAATTCCTAACCTGCATTTTTCCATTTCCCTACCGAAAGTGCCTCATAAATTCTTATAACAAAAACCCCGAAAATCGGCTTCTAAAGGGGTGAAAAGTAAAAAATTTGGAAAAATTTTTTTGTCACTTTTTCTTGAAATTTGGCAGAAATACTGTACAACACAAATAAAGAAACAAGGTTTATTTTTTTGGCTCTAAAGAGTAAATGGGTGAAAAGGTTGCATAAAAGTTTCTATTGAAAAAATATTATTGTCAGATTTTCTTGAATCTTAGCACAAATAGGTAGGTACTCTAAAACATAAGCAATTAAGCACATATTTCTTATTTTTTGGAATAAAGTGATAAAAGTATAAAGGTTTATATTGAAAAATATATTTTTGGTACGAATTTCTTGAAAAAAAAATTTTTGTTGACGCACTTTCTTGACTTATTTCAATACATTCTATCACCTAGATGTTTATAAGCGCAAAGTCCATCGAAATATTCTTTACGATTTGTACTGAAATAGATATATTTTGTAATAATTGATATATAATAATATTCGGTAATATGTTGTGTACCCGCAGCTTTATTTCGATAGCGAATTTGTAAGAATTAAATAGCGCTAGCGAAAGGGGTATCCGCTAGTATCTTCAAAAATATTTTAAATAAAACATATATGCGTGTTTTTTTTAAACTTGTTTTAATTTTTTATTTCTTTTTTTTTTATTACTTATTGTTGTGTTAATTAATACCTTAACCGCTTTTCCTTTTTGGGAGGTCGATCTGGTCAGTACCGTCAATGATGTTTAAGAATTTTTCCATTTCAACTGTGCATATTAATTTTTTACGTGTTAAAATCTCCTTGTAAATTATATAAGTTCTTCATGAGGTCATGTGCAAATATTCAAGGTTAACTTAAAAATAAATTTAAGAAACTAATTCCATTCTGTTGTTTACCGAATTATTAGGCGTGTCCATTGTTTTTTTTTAACCGATAATTACCTAGGACTTGTCATATTATATTATTTTAATAAGTTAATGGTCATGTGATAGCTAGGTAATTAATGGTTTAAAATTGATATTCGAAATTTATATTCTTAGTTAGCATCGAAGCCACTTTGAAAAATGCAGTTTAAAAATAAATGAATATGAATTTTTAATAAAAAATATACCACATGCATTTTTTCTATTAGAAAGAGATTGTCCCTTAGTTTCTTTCTTCCATTTGATGTGGCACTGAACATAATATGAAAATAAATGTTTGCTCATTTAAAGTAGATTATACAGTGTGAGCTTGTAGCTTGGAATAAATTTAGTAAATCCAGTAGTTTTTTTACCTTTCAAGGTAAGAAATCGTCATTTTTTCACGTGTGACATTGTGAACTTGTAATAGCTATTTATACAATAAGTTGCGAAATGAGTGTCTTTTTGGCACGCGACGTCAAAATTGTCCAACGAGGCAAAGCCGAGTTGGACAACACGTCAAAGTGACTAAAAGACATTGTTTCGTAACGAATTGTATACAATATTTTTTCTACTGAGGTTTTATAATAAAAAACTTAATTTTACTAACATTTTATTACCTATGTTTCATTTACACCTTTCATGTCAAAAAAATCTACAGTTGTCAAAAAAAATTCTAAAGATTTTTTTTGTCAAAAACTGCGACAAATATAAAAGTAAAAATGAGTGATTTAGAGGACTCAGATATTAAAAATGCCGCAAATGAGGCAATGGTGTACCTTGTTCCCCAAAAATCAAGAAGTTTGTATGAGGGCACATACGAAAAATTCAAAAAATGGTGTGAAGAAAAAAAGGTAAAAAACTTATCAGAAAAAGTCTTTTTGGCATATTTTTCACTATTATCCGATGCCTATAAGCCATCAACTTTGTGGACTACTTACGAACGATGGTTTATTTGAATAAAAATGTTAAGATGAAGACATTTACAAATCTAATCGCATTTTTGAAAAGAAAATCTACGGGGTATAAACCCAAAAAGTCGAAAGTTTTTTCTAAGGAACAAATAGAAAGGTTTGTCAAAGAAGCAGACGATAAGAACTATTTATTGGACAAAGTCATACTTATTGTGGGAATCTCTGGAGCATGTCGCAGAGAAGAACTCACATATTTAAATATGAATAATATCGAAATTTCGGAGTCTTTAATTAAAATATCCATTCCAAACACTAAAACAAATGTTGCAAGAAGCTTTGTAATTAGCGAAGGCTCTATTGACGGCATCAACTTCTTGAATATTTTCCGAAAGTAAGTACGCGCAGTTACGTCCAGCACACATAACCCATGAAAGATTTTTTATCGCATACAGAAACTCCAAATGTTCCAGACTTCCAGTGGGTATTAATACCATTGGAGCAACACCAAAGAAAATTGCTGAGTTCTTGGAGTTTCCAAACGCTAAAGAATATACAGGCCACTGCTTTCGAAGATCTTCAGCAACTTTTTTAGCTGACTCTGGAGCGGATATATTGATGCTAAAGCGACATGGAGGTTGGCGGTCAAATACCGTGGCTGAGGGGTATATAGACGATTCTTTAGAAAATAAAAGAAAAATTTCCGAAAAAATTCTTGGTGAAAAATCTTTGGACGCTAACAACAAACGTGTTAAATCTAATGAATCCGAGTGTTCTACCAGCTCTACTAGTGGCATGGGTTTAATTGATATTGCTGTTGCAGATTCTATTTCAAGTTCAAATTCCTCATCAATTTTACAAAGAGAAATATCTCAACGTACTGTTTTAGGTTACCCCAAGCATTAATTTTAATAATATAAGTAACTGTACTGTTAATATTTATAATAAATAAGAAAAACTATAGTCTGTGTTTATATAGCTAATATTTGTAAATAATTACTTATTATTAGCTGTTTCATTTGCCCCTTTCAAAAATTGACACGCCAAAAAATATTAAATTATACCTAGTCTGTGGTTACGTTTTAATTGTAAATAATTACCTGCGTTACTTTTAAGCGCGTTGCTCCTGGTAACGTGCTTAAAAGTTTTTTAAGCACGCTGCACTTAAAAGGAGGTTATTAAAAAACCATAATGACAATCGAAAAGAGGTTACTATAAAACGTCAGTAGAAAAAATTAATTTAGGTACCTATATTTCCGAAGTATTATTTTACAATTTTCTAAATAAAAATGGTTTTGTCGGAAAGACAGCGTCTTGATATTGTCAGGATGTGGAGATAAAATAAGAAGGCAAAGTGAAGTGTGTAGGTACTTTATTTAATGCTAAATATCCGGATAATCAAAGTTCATAGGGCACTGTTAGTTTTCCACAAATTTGATGAACATGGCACAGTAAAGAACTTGCCTAGGAATGGACGGCCACCTGTTTTAGGCGACGATAAAAAATTGGATATTGCATTATCTCTGCGCGATAATCCGCATGTTTCAACAGTTTCATTGGCTTAAAATCATGATACATCTAGAGGTACTATTGGAAGATTATTGAAAGCAGAAAAATACCACCCTTATAAAGATACCTTGTCCAAGAGCTTTTAGAAGATTACTATGACAGGCGTTTGCAAATTTGCGAAGAAATGATTAGACGGTGTGACGAGGATAATAGGTTTCCACAACATATATTACTCAGCGGCCCCAGAAAGTAAATGTATGGGTAGGTATCATTAATAACCGAATTCTGGGGCAATTATTTTTTGAAGGAAACCTCACAACTAAACGGTATCTGGATTTCTTAACCTTCGAGTTGAAGCCTGCTCTAGCTGTAATTTTTCCCGACGAAGTAGATCCAGATATACCTAATGAAACAATTTGGTTTCAGCAAGATGGTGCTCCCCCGCATTTTGGTTTCAATGTGAGAAGATATTTAGATGAGATATTTCCAGGTGCTGGATTGGACGACATGGTACAATTGAATGGTCACCGAGGTCCCCAGACTTAACGCCTCTAGACTATTATCATTGTGGATATTTAAAAGAAAAAGTTTACTAAAATAGGCCAAACAATATTGAAGATTTGAAATACAAAATTAGATTGGAGACACATATAACATTCCGGCTCAAGCCATCGGAATTCCGTCGACGGATTTTACCATCGTCTGGGAGCATACCAAGTAGAGGGTGGAGGGCATTTCCAGCATTTGCCACGTTAAACCACCTTTTTGTTGTGTTTTGTTTTGCTTCGTTACATTTTTATTTTTTTTTGACAAAATAAATCACGAATAAACCATAACTATTGTTAAGTCACAAAATGTCAGAACGTGAAACAATGAAGATTTCTTACCCTGAAAGGTAAGGTAAGGGTTGTTTTAAAACTTTTAACAATCGCCATTTTGAAATAGCTGGACATAGTCGCGCCAAAATTTATGGGCATAAGGGAAGGTTGCCCATATTGGACCAATTTTCAAATTTCTTATCATAGATCCTGATAATAACGCAAAATCGATCTTGAAGCTATACCTTAGTATACTTTAGTATGTTGTACAACTGCAGGATTTTTTGCAGAATTTTATTTCAAAGTATCTATGATATGCCAGGCTATAAAAAAACCTCTGCAAGTGGTTCAATATAGGAAACCGGTTGCCTAAATTGCACCTGGGGGTTCCAAAATTGGACCACATGATTTAAATCGGAAGCTTAGGTGTTAAATAAATAAATCAAAAATAAAATTATTGGTATAGGGAGTTTTATACTTATACTATACTATATTTCAAAAAAACATCAAATTTACAATCAGAATTTCGGTAGAAGACATCCTAATGCAAAAAAAGTACCTATTAGTTTCCTATATTGGACCAGTCAGTTTCATTTTTTAACTCAAAGAAAAAATATTTTAGCAATATTGAAATGGTGTTAGTTCATGACATTAACTTATTTAAAGGGAAAAATTATTTTTGCAGAATTTGGAAAAATTGCCTTAATTGGACGGGTTCAATTTTGGCAATCACCCAGTGGTCCAATTTAAGCAACTACCACGTGTTTTACAAAACCACCCAGGAAAGAAAAAACAAATATGGCACGGTAATAGGAGAAATAGAAAGAGAAAAACTTACTTGATAACTTCCATAAAAAAGATTTTGCTTAGAGTTTTATGGTTCTAAGGTAAATTCTTAGGAAAATCCCAAAAATATTACATTAAAATTGTGTAAATTACGTTTTGCTCTGTACACGCCAAGCACTAACGGCCAACTAGTTGAATTTGTTGTCGATCAAAGGTTCTGGGTGGAAGTATATTACAGTGTTGCGAGATGATATGGCACTTGTTTAAGTTCGAAGAAATGTACTGTGGTCCAATTTAGGTAGCGGTTCAATATAGGCAACCTTCCCCTACTGTACGAGATATCAGCTTTCAAATGATGTATCACAAGCTGTATGTTTCTATTTAAAAAAAGATCGATGTCGTTATATCTTTGACAAATGTCTATAAAAAAAACTTAATAATAATATGCACTTTAAAAATAGTCATAGGTATATCTAATTTGGAATTTATCAATATTCTTTTTTTATAAAAGGGGTCACTACTTGAAATGTTTAGACCAGTGCCCAAGCATTTTTCCAAAATAAAAATGTATTTTCCGAAAAAAAAATACTGGATTTACTGCATTTATTACAAGTTTCAAACTCACAGTGTATGCAAATTATATTACATTACACATATACATTGAAACGTTTAAAAAATAATAGTAAGTACTTACGCAACTTTGGATTTCCATGAAGTCCGTGAACTGTTACCCATAATTCAGTTAATATAAAACCTATAAAAATATCTTTAATTATTTTCATTGCAATTTTTATTCGGATTTACAATTATGTTATAATAACAAAATTGTTGGATAATTAAAAAATTAGGTCACGAGGGTATCTATTAACTAAGTCTAATTCACAACCATAAGACACAAAAACTCGTTCATAGTATTAACAGAAAAAATATTTTGACGATTTTTTTTTGTTATTATGATAATGTCAGCAATTTACCAAGTAAGTTTATAAATATTTGCTAATTGTATAAGGTTTATGAGTAACTTGAGATGCAGTTGTTGCTTATACAAGGTGAAAAATTATTTATAAAATACTTTTTTGTTATTTACACAATAATGTTAGGCTGTAATTATATTATACAGGGTGTACTTTTATATGGCTGGATTTTTTTTGAATTTGATCCTGATAGGAAGACGATTTGAAGTAAGTTTGCCCAAAATAAATCGCATATTTGTTACTTCGGCATCGTCGGTTTTTCCACATAGCAAAATAATATCTAATTTTTTTATTTGTAACTTCAGTTTGTGAATGTGAAATACCAACTGCCTATTCTGTAAAAAAAATTCTTGCCGAGATGCTTCTCTTCAATTTTTTTATCCATTTTTCTGTAAGTTTTATAATTAGTATTAAAATTTTCGCCTAGGGGCGGCGCTATTTCTACAAAACCATTTCTGAACGTTGTTACGTGAGTTGTATTAATAGTTTTTATATTTTGAATCGTTGAGGCCATTACATTCCACTTTTATTGAAAAACTCTTTCTTTACACGACGCGTTTCACTACATTGTAGCTTCTTCGGGTGTATGGTGCTAACTCATTTTATTTCAGTACAATACAAAATGGTCTAGATCTAGACACTTATTACTCAATTCAGGTATATACATACATTACAAGCTTAATTATTTAATTATACAGGGTGTTTCAGAATAAGATGCTGATCCTTAACGGTGTGAATCCTTAGGTGATTTTAAGAAGAAAAGTTCAAATTAATATATATCCTTAACCTATCAACTTTCGAACTACAGGGCGTTAAAGTTTTAAGAAAAAATCGTTTTTCTATTATAACTTCAAAAACTTTCAGCTATTTTTATGAATTTTTCACACATGCCCTCTAAGCATCAATAGCCATTTTTTGGTGTAAAATTTTTTTAAAAATTTTTAACCAGTGGCGTCCTGAAAGGGTTTGGACTAGACATTTTGGAAAAATATTATGTACGCCACTGCTTTTTCTCAAGATAAAAATTATTTTTAAAATACTCATTCATTTTAGGCCAAATTTAATATCTTGCCTTTTTATCGTCCGACAGTTCGCCCTGTAGTTCGAAAGTTGATAGGTTAAGGATATATATTAATTTGAACTTTTCTCCTTAAAATCACCTAAGGATTCACACCGTTAAGGATTAGCATCCTATTCTGAAACACCCTGTATATGTTCTTCACACTGTTTAGGTATTGTAAACTTAAATATTATTGTCGGTATAATATATCTTAATCTTAGGGGAAATCCAAAGAACCCTATTTAGATTATTGAAACAGATTTAGCAAAGGGGAACTATTTAGTTCTAATTGGTATTTTAATAATGCACTGGAATTTTTCAATCGATTTATTTCTAAACTTTCCAAAAGATTAAGTTTTTGACCCTTGTTTTCAATATGTAAAATTTTAAATTTGTTATTAAAATTATGTTGTCCTTGTAAAAGATGATTAGAATAAGTTGAGTCGGTTTTATGACTGAGAAAACTTCTTCTATGTTCCAAAATTCTCGTTTTAAATGATCGACTTGTTTGGCCTATATCAAGTTTTCAAAAGTTTTTCAATAAAAGTGGAAATTTGGCAAAATAAATTGTTTTTCATTGAGAATAGTTTTTATAGGTATTTAAAAAAAAATCTTGTTCAGTTCCTGTTCCTTCTTTCCTCTACACATCCACAATATGTTTACTTTTAGTCCAATACATACATCGGACGCATTTTTGTTATCTAGGTTTTTACCCGTTGTAAAACAGACCAGCTGTTAAAGCAATATGATGCTGGAATAGTCATGAGTAATCGAATAAAACACAACTATTCAGGAACAAGTCCCATGCACGATGGACCCATTATTTTCGCAAATAAACAACTACTTACATAGTTTTCGGGTTCTTTCCTTTCAGTTTTCAGAATACCCAAAGCCTCATGTGAATGCCCAATGACTCACTTATATGTATTTATCGAAATCTCTTTTGTAACTGTTTGACTAACGATAAAATTTTCTAAAGTCTTAAAAACCTTGGGTCAGTATTTTGAATCGACTTTTCGAAGAGCAATTTACTTGATCCAATCCTTCCAAGTATCACGGTATACCGGGTGTCCACGGAAGGTGGTTCGCCCCTCTAACTTTTTTATTTTTCAAGATACCTAATTGAATAGAATTCGGGGAATTTGTATACGACATAAAGTAGCATTTTTTGGTTGGTGACTCAACATTATGGAACTTCCGGTTTAACCGGAAATGACATAAACTTTCGATTTTTAAATGGGACACCTGGTATATTTTTTCTTTTTTTGACTCCATATGACATTCTAAATATAACGATGTGTCACTTGTCACTTTTTGTCTTCAAGAAAATATTTTTTTTTTAATTTATTGTTTTATCTAGAGAGCTATCAAAATAATCGTAATAAAATCCTCTTTTTTCTTAACCCGACGAGCCACCATGTTGCCGTTTAAAAAAATGAGTTATACAACTCTAAAGATTGAATTTTACACAGCACATGGCATTGGACCAAAAATAGTAAAATTGTATTTTTCCCAAGATTGAAGAACTGAAATAAGTGATTTTAAGGTAGCACTCTAGATAAGACAATAAATTTGAAAAAAAAATATTTTCTTAGTGACAAAATGTGACAAGTGACACATCGTTATATTTAGATTGTCATATGGAGTCAAAAAAAAAGAAAAATATACCAGGTGTCCCATTTAAAAATCGAAAGTTTATGTCACTTCCGGTTAAACCGGAAGTTCCATAATGTTGAGTCACTTGTCAAAAAATGTAGTTTTATGTCGTATACAAATCGCCCAAATTTTATTCCATTATCTTGAAAAATAAAAAAGTTAGAAGGGCGAACCACCTTCCGTGGACACCCGGTATAGAAGGATAAAGTCGGTTGATATTTGTACTCTGACAGTATATCTTTCGATAATAGTCTTCTGAGGTCTTAAATACTTCGGCAAATTTGGATCGTTAACGACGAATTCTTCGGTAAGCTTGATACGTTTGAGCCAAATCAATTGAAATTTAGAATTGAGAGAGGCATATAACGCAAAACTCACAGCTTAAGAATCTACTACATAAAGCTTTGAATTTGAATGATCCTTATTAAGAATGTCAATCCAATCAAAAAGCTCACGGCATTCAAAAGAAATAATAATTGAAATGGTTCCGTACGGTCTTAAAATCCTGAGGCTTTAGCAACGATGGAGCTGTCAGGTCAGTTATCTATTTGTTTATTTTTTTAAATTTTCTTAAAATTTCAGTTGACTTATTACCCACCTAGAGTTTTTCTTAGGTACCCACGTGTTCCGCTGGCTCTGGTGGTAATACTAAAACCCGTATATTTATGGAGCTTCCTATAATTAGAATCCGCAACCAGTTTTGCCTATAATTGGCATTCATTTATTGAAATCACTAAAATAGTTGCTAATTTTCCAATTTATAACCCAAATGACAACTTTTCAGAATCAAAATTTTTTTTGGCTTCATAGTGCAAGAACTACGAGGAAACGTCTTGCGAAATGCTAGCGGATAAAACTGGTCTCGGTTTACGAGGCAAGACAATCGTTTTTTAAAACACTAATTTTTATCACCTTCCTGTATTTTAAATTGCTTCTTTTAATTAGCTTCTTTTTCTTTATTCTACAGTATAATAATATAAAAAATAAAAATAAAAAAAATTTTCTTTACCCATACAAAAATCCGTTCTCAAAATGATTCAAGCTTATTAATGATTTCTACGCTCGAAACATGTTGAGATAATCTTTATCTATACTATTATATAAAATTCTAAAGTGACTGACTGACTGATTGATTCATTAACCCTAAACTCCTAATCCTAGAATCATGAAATTTCGCGGATGTATTTTCCTCAAAATTGGTATATATTATATAAGTTCCTTTAAGGCGGGATTAACGACGTCGTTTTCTAGCTGTTAACTGTCAATTCGATTTGCCTAGCTATTGACGATTCGCATGCGCACTGCTGAGCTTTGTTGATCAGAGTAGTTATTTGTATGCTTTTGGCATACGAAGAAGAAAGACAGACATATTCTGGAGCTGGTACGGCAAGGCAGATGTTAGTCAGCCGGTCATAGTTTTGTTTTCTTTCGTGTTTTGTGCAATTACGAAACCTTTCCTGTTAAAACAAGCACATATTCTCTAGAATTCTTAGGAGAGATGACATTAAGACTAGAAAATATTGTGTTACCAGTAAATATTTTTACTTCAGTTCTAAAAATCGACGTGTTTACTTTCAAAAATTTTAAGGTAAATTGTAACAATTTTAGTAGTTACAAAAAGCTACTTTTTTAAAAGTTTCTGTGCATCTATTTAAAAAAAAACACCGGCATACAATTCGTCAAAGCCTCCCTGAACAGCCCTTCCAAAATGAGACACTAATTATTTTTTTAGTAATTGCAAGGTTCCGCAAGTTACCCCTGCATCTAAGCCAGGCCATTAATATGTCTCTTTTATACACGATTGACCTTGAGAACTGAAGAAAAAATAATTATATACTACGTATATTTCCTCATTTTTTCAAAATTCACTTAGGGGTTGAATGAAAGGATGTATTCTGTTTTGAAAGGGTACCTATAACTAGGGGTGGACAAAATAATAATTCGATTATAACATTTTTCTTAATCGATTTTCCGATTAATCGATTCCTTTGAATCATTTTTTAAAATCGATTAATTGACTTTTTTATAATCGAAAATTGGTTAGTAAATTTCATAATCATAATTTTATAATTTATAAAAATTTTTTTAAAATAAAGTTGGGATCTTTTCGGCAAATTCTTAAAAAAAAAATAAAAAAATTGTATAAAATTCATAAATATTTCTGTTTGTTTTCAATTAAGTCCTCCAACATAGAGCTATAGGTACAATGATAAAATTTCATAATCGAATATTCCGATTAAATTGATTAACCGAAAAAATCGATTATTCGAATGTTAAAAATGCGATAATCGAAATTCGATTATGAAATTTCATAATCGCTTTATAATATAACTGGCTATCATTTTAAGCTACATTGCTAAATATTGATAATAAGCTTAGTCTGTTAAAATAAGCAGGTACCTACGTGTATTGATGTATTGGGAAATTTGGTCCCTAAGGGGTACTTTCCAACGCAATCGCTAGAGATAAAGCAGTCAAGTGGTTCCCAACCAGTGGGTCGCGATAATTATTTGGGAGGGTCGCCAGCCTTTAAGGCGTAAAGCCCAAAATAAAACACTTCTACCAATTTTATATACCCATTTAGTTACCAACTATCAATATCTATTTTTTTAATGGGGAGGAAGGTCACGACCTTTTGAGCAAATCCAAAAAGGGTCATGACTGAAACAAGGTTGGGAACCACTGAGATAAAGAAATAAGTGACAAATTTGAGACAAATTCTTCGCTTGAAACAAATACACATGTGTGGCATTTAAGAAAATTTTGCCCCTAGGGGTGAAAAAAGGGGTATGAAAGTTTATATTGGAAAATATATTTTTGGTTCAAATTTCTGGAAACTCAGCATAAATACTTTGATATACAATTAATAAAACTAATGTTTTTTTTTAGTATTGAAAATACTACTGGGGTGCGTATATACGGGTATATTTCATGAAAAATGAACGCGAATGCGACATGCACATAAATAACACGGCGGTGAAGTCTAAACAAACATCCGAGCAGCACAGGATCGATGACATCATCTGCTGAGTATTAACATTGTTTTGTTTTGGGGTTCGGCATTTATTATATTTGTTGATATTAAGATAATATGGCCGGGAGAGAGAACAGTAGAAGTCTGGGAACAGTTAGTAGATTAATGATAATGATACTAGTTCGAGGAACACTAACGAATAAACGTGTGCAACGTCGGCTGACGCCTCGTGGTTTAATTGCACAAGTTTCATTAACAAAGTTCTTATCGAACGTGTTTCATTCAAAATTTAATCTACGACAGTGCAAATAGATTTTATTCGTCTAAATTTCATTGATATCAGATAACGTTTTCGTAATTTTTAAAATTTTCAGGTGTCCATATTAGTCGATATCATGGTAACCGCATTTTTGATTGTTTCAATTTCGATAAAATTGGAAAAAAATAAACAGTGAATGTCGCTGAAACAAAGCGAAATAGCGCGGCGGTCTTGGCGTATTACACAGAAAGTCGGGGGAGAATGGATATACCAATCCAAAACATTTCATAGCCGACTTAAGATTTAGACATTTCATGAACAAAGAGTACAAGGACCAGCAGGTAAATGGCTGTGCATAGTTAAAGAAATAATTTTGTCGCTATATTTGAAAAGGTGGTTTTGAGCAGTCTTCAATATGTACTAATATACAGATTATCCTATATTTTTTATTTTAACAAAACAGTCAAATTTACACATTTGTAAGTATAATTTACACATTTCTAAGTATAATAATTTAATTATTATTTCAAACTAAATCGGAGCATCCATGCCGTCATCATAACGCGTGATAGCGGCACGTTACATACTCACAGATAGGAGTAATCTGTGCTGTGACATAATGGTTTCCTTCTCGCCACTGTATGTGGTAGGTATTTTCAATACGCCTATGATACTTGCGTAAGATGCAAAATCTGTGAATTTTTAAATCGGTCCTTAAGGGATAAAAAAAAAGTACAAGGGTTTATGTTCGACAAATATTTTTTGATGTATTGCAACATTTCAATAAACTCTACGCCTTAAGTAACGCAAAGTCAATGGAAAGGTTCTGGTATTAACGATATAGGTACCTAAAATTAAATTGATATATTTTTTATTAATGATGATATTTTTGGTCTTATTTTCATGAACAGAGCTAGGAGATATTTTTCTTGAAAGAAAAAGAAACAATGTAAGAAAGCTCCAAAGAAATTTGGAGGGTGGTACCTACCTATTAAAGGTTCTATTGCAATTGAGCGAGCGAAGCCGCTAGTAGGGGTAATATGGGGAAAACCAACCAGCTGGGTAATACCGACCAGGCGATTTAATTTTAAATAGCGCGTCAACTGCAGGGTAATGCAACGCCACTAATGGATATACGACCAGATTGTCAAACAAAAGTACCGGTGACGCCGTGATTTAGCTTTGTGGAATTTTGTGCTTTAAAATATATTTCAACCTGAATTAATTGGTATAACTGTTTTGAGTTCTAAAATAGGTAAGGTCTCCGAAACACATAGTTTTTTTGCTATATCTTCATGACATTTATTAGCTTGAACCTTGAACATTTGTTATGCAGAAACCGCATGGAGACACAACCTAATTTTTTTGATAATGTCGTGGCGATTTTTTTTAACGCAGATATTCTAAAAATGCCGAACAAACCCGAAGAAAGACAAACCAAATAGTAGGAAAAAGAAATTAGAAGAGGCCACGGACCCTTGCATCGTATGCGAGGATTTCGGCAAGGACAATGAGTGGTGGGTGACCTGTCCTTGTGGAAAATCATCATATGCAAAATGTGCAGGCCTGGAGATCACCCAAATGTATATTATTTGTCATTTTTGCCAGCTATAAATCTCTTATAAATCACTAACATCACAAGCTTTTAAGTTACTTGCTTTAAAATACCATGAATTTTTGACATATTTGTTCTTTTGTTTTTTTGTCAATAAGGGACATTTTTCTAAGTTTTTTTATGGTCGATATTACCCGAATATGTAGGGTAATACCGATCATTTACATTTTGTAATGTCTGAGAAATAAAGTTTTTATTTTGTTTAATATCCATGTTTTCGCATTTTCTTAGTTTTCTATAATTGTACTTTGTTAGGTTTCGCACGAAATAAGTTTGAAATTGTAGTTAGTTTGATTTGTATTAATTATTTTTCTTAAGTGGTCGGAATTCCCCATATTCCCCCTACCCCCTAGTTATTGTAATTAACTTGTGTCCAAAGACTTTGTGCTTTTCTAATCGTTCCAATATCAACTTTAAGCACGGACTATTTCTTCGAACTAATTTTATGTTCTGTTGCATGGTACATTTTATAAAATAAGTTGCAGGATCGCATCACCATTTTTTTTGGTCCTCTCAATTGTTATTTCCCGTGGATTATTTTTCGAATTTCCCCAGATATGGTTCTAAATACAAAGTAAACATTTTTCTGATAATTTGTAATAAATAACATGCAAATATTAATAGAATTAGAAGAAACACGTATGCCGCAATACACACAGCGGTTTTTATGTAACTTTCCCTTGGCCAATGACAAGGACTGAAACAATAAATTAGTTATCGTCGTCGTACATATTAAAGACATCGCGAGTAACACTGTCTTCTTTATTTTTTCCTCGAAATTCATGGAAACTATCGTATCGTATCGACCAAAAAAAGTTTTAATCTATCTCATTTGAATGTCATAACAATATCTCGTTATCTTGTTCATTAATCAAGAATATTAGGTACTTATTAGCAACGTCTTTGTCGAGTTGTTTTTGACTGTGTATAAAAATAAGAAATAATTAAGGAATTGCTTAATATTCGCTAGCTCCAGCTGAGCGATTGTAGGTCTTAGTATTAACAATACAAAATGTGGAAGTTTTTTAGTGCAGTGGTAATAGTCATAGTTTTAGATAGTGCATTGGCCAAAGAACTACGTAAGTAATTTTTAAGTGTATTTTAATGTATTTTTTGCTAGAATAATACAATTATTTTTCCTGGTGCGAACTAGAACGAATACAGAATACTAATGTGATATTTAATAGATTTCAATTTCAATTCAGTTTCCTCTGATAAAAAGGGCCGGTGACGGATTAACCAATTCGTTTTTTTGCACTCAAACTCCCTTATTCATTTTACATCCAAATTGTATTAGATTTTTTGCAGCTCCATGTAAGATGGATTGACACACCATTTTATTATTTCCTATTATTATATAATTACAAATATAATTGACGTACATACTTAAAACGAAATAATGAGAACTATAGAGACAAGTGAAAAACAACACTTTAATAAAAAATACGTACCGTGCGAGCAAAAATTATTTGCATCAAAGAGGGCTTGGATTAAAAAACGTAGGGTTTGGTTTAGATCACAATGATATGGGGACGATATATCTAACCAAATCTAGGTTAAAATTTTGCCAAATTCATATTATGACATGATATGCCAAACTAATGAGTAATAAAATAAGTAGACAAATACAAATTTATTTTTGTTGATTACAAAATTATGATACCTACTTGCACTTTATAAGGAAATAAATTTAGCTGCTTCTTAAGAATAGTACTGCATGTTCCATAAGATCTTCCCACTTCTTGGGACAGGCATAATCTTATACAATTTGTTGGCGTATTTTGCATTAATTCACGAACGTTTGCAACACCTTCTTCTGTTCTTACAGAGGGTCTTTCTGCTCCTTTTTTGTGTTGTATAGAACCTGTTTCCCCTTAACACAGCCACGGTTCTTTTCAGGCAATGATAAAAATCCCCAGCAATAAAAGCATCGTTAGAAAAATGTTCGTGAAAATCGTCCATGCACCAACCCGGAATGTATTGCCACTCACCATTTACTCTAACCCCGTTTCGAAAATACGCTTCAACCATGAATGTTTCGTGCTGTTCCGTAAAGCCCATTGTGTGAATTGTTCAAGAAATTGGAAAAATTAGCGATGAATCAAATGACTTGTAACCACTGTCAAAGATGACTGAATAACTGATTGATTGTTTATTCAGGTAGTTACTGACACCCAAGAGGTATTAAGCTCTACGGCTAAGCATTACGTCTTTAGATGCAAGGCCCTCTTTGATCAAATAATTTTTGCTCGCGCGGTATTATGTATGCTTCCCACAGTTTAGCCAAGACACTGAGTTCTAATTCCATTGTTTCCTTTTATATGGAGTAAAAGTTGTAAATCTGCAATATTTTCTTGTGCTCTAGCTTCGCCTACAATGCCTACATCATTATTTTGCTCTAGCAGTTGCATTATTAATTAGATACAGTAATTTTACTCTTAAAATTACAAACAATATTCAGGACTGTTGTTTTACCTGGAATGGGTCTGTTGATCTATTGCCACTTTCTATTTTATTAGTTTTCGTTGTGGGACACGTAGAGTAGTTTAGCTGCTCTGTCATTTTTTAACTAAGCGTGTTCCTTTTTTTTTGAACAAAGGTGAAATTAAGGTAAAACGGCGCTCAATGGTTGATGATTATGCTAGTATCATCAAAATCCGTGATGGTACCTTTGATAATGAAGATGATGAACAAAGGTCTATATAAAATTATTACCAAACATTTTGCCGATTCTACAACGGTAATTTGGTATTTCGTCAATTACTACTTCTTAACATAGTATAAAACAAAGTATATAGCAAAGTCGTTATCGCCCGTCTGTCCCTATATGTGCTTAAATCTTTAAAACTACGCAACGGATTTTGAAGCGGTTTTTTTTTAATAGATAGAGTGATTCAAGAGGAAGGTTTTTATGTATAACTAGCGACCCGCCCCGGGTTCGCACGGGTGCAATTTCAGAAAGTGGCATGCCGGGTACTAATATATCGGGTTTGTTCGGGTTTGTATTTATACCAGCGGGTTGCAACGCATGCCGGGTACACGCTAGTATCATATAAAAACCGAATGGAAATTAAATTGTCGAGAAAATTTTACAAGTAATCGATTAGAAAGTCAAAAGAATTAATTGACTCGTCCGTTACTTTGTGACAATACATTTTTAACTATGTAAAATGAAACGAATATATCCTTTGTTATTTGTCACTGAATTTTAAAAAAGTGTTTGCGTTACATCTACATCTTCATGACGCTAACTTAACTACTAAATAATATAGGTAAACAAGGAAAACCTAACAAGAAGAGGGTTGTGCGCACGCCCATACCTGTAGGGCGGCAAGGGATGTGACTGGCGAGTTGTGCGTACAAATGCATATTTTCACCCATAAAACCTAAATTTTGTTTGCGCACACGAGATAACGTGTATGTAAGTATCTAAAAGTAACTATCTGTGGTTGATACCTAATCCATAAAATATATTTATGAAATTTCGTTATTTCTCGTCAAGTAGTTCTGGAGGTTTCCAATCAGCAGGCAGACGCATAGACGTAAATGGGAAACATGGAGCCTAATGAATAAAAATGTAACAATTGCTTTTTCTTATAAAATCGAAGAAATTTCTTGAAAGCCAATGAATAGAAACTAATGTAATTGCTTTTGCGTCCAGCAATTGCTTAAAAGTGCAGGAATTGCTTCTAGTCAATGCTTTTTCTTAAAAAATAGAAGCAATCGCTATCGTTTGCTTAAAATGTGATGAATAAATTAAGGAATTGCTTTTTCTAGTGTAGCAATCGCTTTCAACTTTTTAAGGTAGGTCGACCCTGCATCATTTGCTTGGTAGCAGTCAACTTTACTTTTCCGCGGCATACAAGTGCGTTGCTCTTAATTTGTGTCTTCAATCATGGCTGAATATATGAACGTCCGTAAAAGAAAAATCTACAGTGTATTTACGTAAAAATTGCAGATATGATGATTTCAGAAAGTTATATAGATTTGACTGCGAAAATGTTGACTGATTGGCAAATTATTTTTTGACTGATACTGCTAAAAGGCGAGGGGTTGCACTGTCGCCTTTAAATAAGATTAAAGTTTTTCTGCGGAAAGTGTCGGATCCGGGCTTTCAAAATTCTGTTGGTAAAGAACTCGGCGTTCACCAAATTACTGTCTGTAAGACATACCTACACTTATGTGATGGATGCAGTTTTGGAGAAGGCCAATATATTTATAAAATTTCCTACAAGTGAAGTGGAAGCTAAACGGTTGTGGTCAGAGAGATTTATTTATGTTCCTTCAATTTGTGAACGAATATCAATTGCTTGTCTTTAATTTCTTCATCACTACTATCACTTTCCTCTTTTTTACTGAAATCTGGCCATATCACAAATAATATAAGTTTCCTATATTTCACAAAAACGTAACTGATTACTATTGCACTAAATAAATAGACCAACGTTGTTGTATTTACGTCAACTCTTTTGCAAATTAGGCACCAAACTGAACATGAAATCTATGATCTAAACAAGTGGATAAGCCACGTCTGAACTTGTGTTGAATAAGCATTTGCTACCGAGGTGTAAGAAAAACAGCAATTGTTTCAAAATTTTATTCATATCCAGATCTAGCGATCGCTTTTACTTATAGGATTTGCTAGTCAAGCAATTGCGTTTACTAAAAGTAATTGCTTAATTTTTATTCATTAGGCTCATGTTCTTCGTAATCTATAGACCCTAAAATGTATGATATTATTTCAATTTTTTTTCTTGATTAGAATGGGTATCTCTGCGAGCAAAGTAAAATAAAAGTTCTAATCCCCTTAAGTGACGAGCTACTACTATTCTAACAGGAGCTAGTATTATAAGAGTTTAAATGTTGTGTATAACATAATTTTGTTTGAAATTACCCAACGTCAGCTTGAATATGTTGTTATTCGTTCTATTTTGTACCCATAGTAAGCTGATGGGTTCAAATTTATAAATTGCAAAATATATCGATAATAACAATACCTATAACTTTCTCCGATTCTTTTTTTATGGTTTACCTACTTAAAGAGATAAGGTATCTTTTCCTTTGAGATCAATTGTAATGCCCTTGTTATTTTTTTTTACTATAGATAATCCAGTGACTCTTACATGATCCCCGTCTTGTCTTATCGTTAATTGTAAAGTTGCAAAACGTGCACACATAAGAATTCAAATTCTGCCCTCAATTTAGCAAGTTCGAAGATATTTGGTTAATTAAAACGATCGTTCGAAGTGCAATTTTACGTAATTAATTATCTTGATGACCGATGACGTAATTTGAATGGCAACGTTCAGACCTAATTTCGATACAAAAGAGATGACTATTTTGTATTTTATATTTCTATTTCACAACTCTTCAGATTGATCATTTTCGCAATTAAGGAAATGATCGGAGGATTCGTGGTTTTGATGAGTTTATCAGCGCAAGTAAAATAAACCTATTTTTCTATTTCACGTTCATAATGAGTTCAGTACGACCCTCATTTGCGGATCGTAATGAAGCTATTTCGATACGCGTTTTTTCTTTATTTGATGTTGGTAACATTTAAATGTTTTATTTCATTGACTTGCGCGGCCTTTGTGATTTACGAGAAAACTCATTTTTCGCAGAGGAAAACTAGCTTGATAACTTACTTTTTTATTCTGTGTGGATAACAGTCATGTATGTTGGTTGCATAAATCTATAAATCAATCTTTTGTAGATGCTTCAAGCTATCATTTTCTGCCAAAACCTATCCAAAATTCAATCTACTTACCTTCTAATGTCGATTTTAACTTCAACTTTATTTGAATTTTCCATCTTCCCTATACTAAATTGCAATGCCGTGACGTAAAATCACGTCTTTTGAAATTCGAAAAAAAGTAGCAAAATCGCCCGAATTTCCGAACGCTCTGTATATGTACCGAATGTACAAGGATCACACAACGTATTCCGTCCAATTTCAAATCTCATATCGCTAAAATAACTTTAGAATCTCGTGGTGAAAATGGGTCAATAAATCAAAAAATGACAGTTTGCAAAATAATTTTTGTTGTCCAGAGGCTCCTATGATAAAAAATAGTATTACCAACATAAAATTTAGACATAAAAATTTACAAAATTTAAAGGATTTATTTTCTTTTTAAAATGTATTTTTCTTGATTATAAAAGGTGAAATAGAAAAAAATGTATAAAGCACATGTTTCATAAGGCGTTTTAGCGCCCGTGCCAATAAAAAAACTCGCCACTTCGTGGCTCGTTTTTTAAAATAGACGCGGGCGCTAAAACCGCTTCTTATGAAACTCGTACTTTAATATACTATTTTAAACCTATTACTAATTAATTGTGGCGTAACTACAAAATATGCCGCCGCCCTCCCCCCACCGGAGCTTTCGACATTGATTGCTGTTAAAATTAATAATAATAATATTCCTGGAAAGAAATGTCTACATGATTTATATTGTATATACAGGGTGTTCCTTAATGACGTGCTAATATTTTAGGTTGTGTTTCATCAAGTCATTTTATGAAGAAAAGTTCATATAAACATATGTCCTAAACGGCTTAAATTTTTTGCTACAGGGTGTTGAATTTTTCTTTTTTTAATAGGTTTTTTGTAATATCTCCGAAAGTACTTTAGATAATATTTTTAATTTTGACATGTGCTAATAGGACATAAAACCACATGTTTTAATCATAAAAGTTATTTTTCATGTGGACATTTTTCCATGTGGATATTATTTCTGATTAGCATCGTCAATTCTACATAAAAATGGTCTCTTGAGTTTTTCTCCTCAGGCACACCATTTCTAATTAAAATAATTAAATTAAATTAGCTCTACTATTTATTAGTTATTATTACCATTGATAATGTAAAATTTTGTTTTATAAAAATTGTTGGAAATGACCATAGGCATGCTTTCGCCCGTCTTTGCTATGAATAGCGCACTCGTTCAAATATTCCGGGCGAATTTCGTATTCTTTCACAGAAGGCAATTATTCGCTCCCTTAAATTTTTTGAAGTGTTAATGGGAGTATTATACACTAGAGTTTTAAGATGACCCACAAGAAAAAAATCCAAACTATTGAGATCAGGGGATCTTGCTGGCCATTGTTGAGCTCCTCCGCGACCTATCCAACGATTCGGATAAACTGCATCTAAATGGTCGCGAACGATTACACTGAAATGAGCAGGAGCTTCATCATGCATGTACCACATTTGATTCCTTAGCGCGTATGGTACATCTTCAAGTAACACAGGTAGTTCTCCTTGGAGGAAATGCAGATAAGACTGCCGTTAAGGCGTTAATTATGTTTTTAAGAACGTCACCGTTCCAGGATAACTATAGATTTATGTGATCAAAAATTATTCGTCAATACTGCAAAATGAAGTTAATTTAATTTAAAGTATTTTATTTAAGAACAGTGTGTCTGAGGAGAAAAACGCAAGAGACCATTTTTATGTAAAATTAATCAGGCTAATCAGAAATAATTTCCGCATAAAAAAATGTCAGTGGCGTACCACTTTTTTTCTAAAAAATATCAGAGGACATGTTTGCAGGGACGCCACTGGTGGGACAAAAAAATAACTTTTATAACTAAAACATGTGGTTTTATGTCCTATTAGCAGATGCCAAAATTGAAAACATTATCTAAAATACTTTCGGAGATATTACAAAGAACTCAATAAAAAAGAAAAAATTCAACACCCTGTAGCAAAAAATTTAGGCCGTTTACGACATATTATGTTTATATGAACTTTTCTTCATAAAATGACCCTAAAATATTAGCACGTCATTAAGGAACACCCTGTATATAAACGTTTTTATAATCTTATAGGAATTTTTTAGTTTTGCACCTAGAGAACTAAATCCCTTTATGCGCAAAATTGAATTCAAAATAATAATACAGTAATCTTAATGTTAGTAAATAAGTAAAATAAAGGTTTGAATAAAAATTAGTACATACTATTCTATCTTAAATATAAGTAGTAAATTATATACACTTGGGTGCCTTATTATCAAAATACGCGAGAATTAATTTTTAAAATAATACACTAAATTTATTAAAATTGCTGCTTATAAAAATCCTACATTTTTTCTAAACTTTTTGCTATTTGAAATATTTCTTATTTCTAGTGGAAGAGCATTATAAATTTTTGGAGCTAAGTAATGAATAAATTTTAAATTAACATTTTTTCTACTCTTAGGAATAATTATCAATTGTCCGTTTATATGATTGCGGGTCTGATATGGGTGATTAATATAATTTCTTAATGTGGAGGTTTTATGTGTTAATACAGCAGTTGATAATATATACAGTGATCGAACATTTAGGATTTCTGAATTGTAGAGTAATTGTGTGGAGTAGCGTTTGTTTCTTTTATAGATTATTTTTAGGATATAATTTCGAACGACATTTAGAGGTTTTATCGAGTTTTTGTAGATCCCACCTCACGCAATTATACCGTATCCTATATTAGAGATTCTACTAAAGTCTTATATATGAAGAGTACTAGTTTCCTGCCAAAAAATTCCCTTAAAATATAGAATTTATGAATTAATTTTCTAATATTGTTTGTCAAATACCTGATATGTGCTCCCCACTTAAGATGTTTATTATTAGTAATTCCTAAAAATGTTGTTGAGGTTACCTCATAGACTTCCTCAATATTTTCAATTTTTATGTTGTTAAAATTGGGACGATTGGAAGAAGTAAGAGAGAATGCTATGTAATTAGTTTTGGAAGTATTTAAGGTTAATTTAAAGAAATTTGGCCAGATCTTAATTCTACCATAATAATTATACCATTCATAGCTGACTCTTTCACTTGAGTCCAAGTTTCACTCTTGAATACCACAACTGTGTCGTCTGCATATGATAGGACTATTCCGTTATTAATACTTATGTTAGCTAAGGAATTTATATAGGTAATAAATAAAATTGGTCCTAAGACGGTACCTTGAGGTATTCCAATTTTTACGGTTAGCGGATCACTGAGTATATTATCGATTTTCACTACTTGTTGACGATCCTTAAGGTAGCTCTCAAAGACATTTAACACGGTGCCCCTTACGCCATATGAATGTAACACATTTAAGAGCTGATCATGTGGCACCGCATCAAATGCCTTTGCCAGGTCAAGGAATACGGCAACGCTCTTTTTATTATTATCTAGTTGGTTGGTTATCTGGCTAGTCAATTCATATATGGCATTTTCAGTACTTAACCCACTTGTAAACCCATATTGAATACGAGAAAGAATGTTTTTGTTTTGAAGAAAATTAATCAGTGTTTCTCTAAGACATTTTTCAAAGATTTTTGAAAAATTATTTATTACACTTTATTATATTACACTATATAATTATTTATATTACTTTTATCGCCGGCTTAAAAACGATGTTTGATCGGAACGAAATGTAAACAGTAATGTCTCTCTTTTTTTATGTTTATGGCATAAACCCCTTATTGGTTTGTAACTCCTCAGGCAGTATTGACGGATCCTGTTGATAATAATAATAATAATGAATATACTGGAAACTCCAAACAAATAATAATTTTTTCCACCACCTCGTTCAAGATATTAAGTGTCGCATAACATGACAAACATTAACTGATTAATTAATATTAAGTTAATTTAAAAAATTACCCATTAATTAAGAAAATAGACTTCCAAGAGTAATTCATTATTTTGTTTAGTAGCTATAAAATAGTCATCAATCGGTTGTTTAATTTGTTAGAGTCATAAAAATAAATTTAGTTTTTAAGAATTAGTTTAAGAAAAATTACTTCACAATGTGGACGTGTTTTTTAAGTATAGTATTAACAATTAGTGCTTTTGAAAACGCTATTGCGGTTCCTGACATTCGTAAGTACATTTTTTAGTTTCGTAAGTACTTAGTTTTTTTTTTCATTTTTTGAGATTTTATTAGATGTCGATATTTGAGAATTTCTAAATACACTGCGCGGCATATTTAACGCATAACGAAAAAATTGCCTCAATTTTGACGTAATATATTTTACAAATTTGTGGTTCGTTTTTTAAATATATTTTTTTTTTCTAATTGTAGGTTTTTTCCTTAAGCATATCACTGCCTTTGTTGATTTGCTTAAAAAAGTAACTTTGGTATTATACCTAGTGTTATAAAACTGTTATGTTTTTTTACGAAAATTTAAAACACCCTGTGGAATTTTCTAGCCATTGCAAGTTATTGCAATTACAGCCAAATGAAAGTACCATGTTTCCTTTACATTTTCTATTTTGATTCATTGGTTTATTTCTGTTTTTTCATGAAATATTCAATTTTTAGTTCAACGTGATTTTATTGATATAAAATGCATTAATCCTATTGAGCATTTATGGGATAACATGGGACGACATCTTAGAGCCTTGCTTCCTCCTTCTAGAAACTTAAATGATCTGTCATTGAGGCTTATGGAAATTTGGAATCATTAATTAAGATGAAATCAGAAATCTGATTTTAAGTATGCCAAGAAGATGCGAAGCAGTCATTAGAACAAGGGGAGGCAATACTCGCTACTAATTATTTATATTTAATTTTTTTGAATACCTTTAGGAATTACAATTTTTTTCCCGGTATTTTTTTGCCCTGTTTTGTGGGTTCAATAAAATTAATTAATACCAGATATTGATTCTTTATTTACTTTATAATTTGTTTTTTCTTGCTGTTGCATTTATCAAAGCATTTCGTTTATTTCGTATTTTTTAACTAAACATTTTTTTATGAAAATCACGTTGAACTAAAAATTGAATATTTCATGAAAAAACAGAGATAAACCAATGAATCAAAAAAGAAAATGTGAAGGAAACATGGAACTTTCATTTGGCTGTAATTGCCATAACTTGCAATGGCTAGTAAATCCCACAGGGTGTTTTGAATTTCCGTAAAAAAAAACAACAGTTTTATAACACCCGGTATAATACCAAAGTTCCTTTTTTAAGCAAAACAACAAAGGCAGTGATAAGCTTAAGGAAAACACGTACACTTAGAAAAACATCATTAAAAACGAACCACAAATTTGGAAAATATATACATTAAAATTGAGGCAATTTTTTCGTTATGCGTTGAATATGCCGCGCAATGTATAACGAAAAACAATTTTCCATTTCCGTCGGATTGTCTGACTGTCTGTGGGCTCGAAAGCCCAAAAACTACCTGACGGGAAATAAGTTTGTGACAACTTTTGGTATAACCGGAAGCAGCATAATATGGTCGCTGTTACTTCATTTGTCTCCGAAAACCCCATTAACCAAATTCGCAGGATTCAAATTGCAATTCTTTCCGAAATATTCTTATGGATGATTACCGTGAGATACCCTATTTATATATATATTTTAAATTAATAACTTTATTCGAAATTTGACTTTGGCATCAAGTTCTGTTTCGATCGAGATGAAAATTAAGCAAAAAAATAGTAATCACGTGATTTGCATTATCTGTCAAATTTTAATTTTTTCCAAAAAATAATTCAAAAGTGGGGTTATTTCTAATAGTATCGAAAAAAGTTATTAGAAATTTTTTTTAAATACAGTTTCTAGCCAACATGCAAAATTTCAGCTGCATAAGATAATTTTGATTTTTTATCCATATTTTGTAAATTGCATCACATTTGCAAAATAAGACGCAACCTACATAAACCTTCTTAGTTTCGACAATGCTTTATATCAGATACATTTTCTTTAAAGTAGCGCCATATTAAATGTGTGTTTTTCTACAAAATCAAAATTGGGCTATTAAAATTTGGTCGCATGTGATGCACAGTTTATTTGTTTTTGACCCTGTATAAGGTAACTTCATAAAATAAGTATTTTTGAAAATGTAGTTTGTTCGTCAGTTATACACCTTAATATTAAGACAAAAAAGAACACAGTGTCAGCAGTAAAGTGTTCATTAAGTGGAAAATAAATTTTAGTGGTAGGTAAAAAATCAAAATTATCTTATGCACCTGAAATTTTGCATGTTGGTTAGAAACTGTATTTAAAAGAAAATTTCTAATAACTTACTAACTTTTTTCGATACTTTTAGAAATAACCCCACTTTTGAATTATTTTTTGGAAACAAATAAAATTTGACAGATAATGCGAATCACGTGACAACTATTTTTTTGCTTAATTTTCATCTCGATCGAAGCAGAACTTGATGCCAAAGTCAAATTTCGAATAAAGCTATTATTAAAAAAAAATCCCATATGATGCGGACTTTACTGGTCACACTGTATAACGAAACAGTTTTCTGTATTTTAGGACCTAAAAAGGTTGGCCAAAAAATTATATAACTTTTTTTATTTTTATTTTTTTTTATCTAGAACACATTTTATTTTATAGCATTTTTGCATTCTCTGGACCTATCAACTAAAGTTGCTTTATTGTTTTCTATACCTAAAACCCACAGTTCAGCGGGCTTTTGAAACAATTAATAGGGCTAGACTATTGAGTAAAGCGTATTTGCGAAAAAGTTTATAAATGGTTTGAAAAGTATTTAGGTAACAAGTCACGAAAACAAATATATTAAAAACCTATTCAAATAAAAAAATAAATAATATACCGGGTGGCCCACTCTCAACGCAGGATTCCATAGCATCTAAACGGTTCAACTTTTTAATATTTTTTAAAAACAGTCGAATATTGGCGTTCCTCTTAATTTTAGAGAGAAATGGTATTGTGCTTTTTTTAAAGAGCGGCCTAGAAATTCATGGTGTGTCTTTCGATGAGCTAAAAAGTTTTTTACAAATTTGTAATAATTATTGTCTACCCCGTATTACCTACTAAGCCATAATTAAATTTTTAAAACTGAATGCACACAGTTTATGTATAAAATAAATAATATTGGACCTAGTATAATTCCTTGAGGAACTCCTATACCGGGTGGTCCACTCTCAACGCAGGATTCCATAGCATCTAAACTGTTCAATTTTTTAATATTTTTTAAAAACAGAGTTATAGGGAGGCATTGGGTCTACAATTTAAAATTATTTCAAATTATACAGGGTATCTCAAATAGTCTGGGTATATCCAACATAGTTTTTTTTAAATGAAACACCCTATATATTATGATATTTTTGGATGGGATGATCAATTCTAAGAATATACATATAATATGTTTAAATTTAACAGTTTTTTAGTTATTAACGATTTTTCAAAAATTTCTTGTTTGAAATTTGGTTTATGGAATATGATTGTTCAGTAGCGTCTAAAGCATATTTTAAAAAACAAAAATATTTACCGAAGTCTTTTAAAATGCCTTTCTAAATGTAACAATTTTAAAAACGTAAAAATTTTTAAAAGTCTGTTATTTTAAATACATACCCTATTATTTTTTTATGCCTAATCGAAAGACATTTTTAATACAATTCTAATTATACTAGGGTTCCCTATACCTACCTTTTATAGTTTTCTCTGAAATAGCTATTTCTTCCTTTACCATGTGTTCCATTAAAAAAAAAGTATGATTGATATACCCTGACTATTTGAGACACCCTGTATAATTTGAAATAATTTTAAATTGTAGACCCAATGCCTCCCTATAACTCTGTTTTTAAAAAATATAAAAAAGTTGAACAGTTTAGATGCTATGGAATCCTGCGTTGAGAGTGGGCCACCCGGTATAGGAGTTCCTCAAGGAAATATACTAGGTTCAATATTATTTATTTTATACATAATATGGCTTAGTAGGTAATACGGGGTAGACAATAATTATTACAAATTTGTAGAAAACTTTTTAGCTCATCGAAAGACACATCATGAATTGCTAGGCCGCTCTTTAAAAAAACCACAATACCATTTCTCTCTAAAATTAAGAGGAACGCCAATATTCGACATGCACATTCAAAAATTGCATAAAATTTTTTATGTCCCGCCTATCGTATAGTGATACAACGTGACGACTCAGCATGTGACTTTAGTAAAGTGTGAAAGTTTTATCAGTTTGTTCTTTATATTCGAATTGCCTATATTGTGCTAGACTGTTATCGACACAGACGGCTACACGCCAAGTTAATTTCGTAAATCTTTAATTTTCCAATTATTATGTTAAAAACTCCTAAAAATTGCTAGATATAGATATTTGTCTGAATTTTGGCTCCAAATTACAAATAATTTCTTTTTCAGCATCGTTTATAAAGATATGCAAAAGGAACAACCCAGATCTCCGAAAATGCGTGGCAGAAAATGTGGAATCATTAAAACCGCGGTTTAAGCAAGGTATTCCAGAATTATTCATTCCTTCACTAGACCCACTGAGGATTCCTGAGGCCACCCTTAACAATGGAGATGCATTTACAGCTTCTTTTAAAGATCTTGAGGTAAGTTTAATAAAAATAGTCTTTTAATTAATATCGAGTGAAAATATGTAGGCAGTTTTCTGTAAAATACGTACTATCTTCTATAGATACTGATACAGATGAAACATATTGATCAGTGACATATGGCGGCGGGATAGTGACGTGGAGAAGTGTTTCAAACAATTTTTGCGGATAATAGTGTGTGAATATCCGTTTGTTTAGACTTAGGATGTGTGACATTCAGTAAGGCATTCGTATTTGTCATAAAAGTCCTTATTAAAGTGTTTAGTACATATTATATTTGCTGATATTTTGACTCTAAACCCCATTACAATGGATCAGAAGGGCTATACCACTACCAAAAGATTGCGCATCACTTTTAGACATTTAACACGACTATAGGACTAAACTGTGTCGCTTTTTAACTAATTTCGTCCGACGTGTCATGAAACCTCGTCGTAGTTAATGGCCTGCGAACATAAACTACTTTGCTTACCCCAGGGGCTACAAGGGCGATCCCTCTAAATATACTGAATTGTATTAGGTTTATGGTGATTTCTTACCACTGATTTTAATTGTGTTCTAAGAGCGTACTATACCCCTACAAGCCAGCCCATATTTCTCCACTTTTTATCACTTTTCCGTGTGTTACCAGTGAGCCAGTTGCTATTGCTATTGCCCATTAAAAGTGACCCCGGTAGTACAACATCGTTAACCAATGAAATAGGAAGCTGGCAATAAATATAAAATTATAATCACACTCACTGCTAATGCATAATAATATAAAACATTGTCTGGTAATTAAAATAATGATATAAATATTCATAAAACACAAAACATAGTAATTAGGTAGTTAGGAAGATTTGGCAATAACTACTTCCATAATAATTCCCTGGACCATCTATATTAATAAGTGTTTACGACTACAAGCAGGACCGGATTATCCAGTGGGCCGAGTAGGCTAGGGTCTGTTAGGGGCCCAAAACCGCAGGAGTCCTTATTGTTACAAAAATAACGTAATAACAACTACCGTGCGAGCAAAAATTATTTGCATCAAAGAGGGCTTGGATTAAGAAACGTAGTTCTTGGTTTAGATCACAATGATATGGGAACGATATATCTAACCAAATATAGGTTAAAATTTTGTCAAATTCATATTATGGCATGATCTGCCAAACTAATGAGTAATAAAATAAGTAGACAAATACAAATTTATTTTTGTTGTTTATAAAATTAACAAAGTAATAATATATAGACAGAAAAAGAAAAATAAGGCTTCATCCGAAAAAATGTCAGGTCTAATAAATCATTTCTTTCCAATAAATTTTGGGTAAACCATTGAGAGTAATTCCTGCGTCTTTTAAAATCTGCGGCTTGTATTTCTTGGAATACTTGCACATTATAAGGAAATAAATTTAGCTGCTTCTTAAGAATAGTCCTGCATGTTCCATAAGATCTTCCCACTTCTTCGGACAGGCGTCTGATACAATTTGTTGGCATATTTTGCATTGGTCTTCCTGTTCCTTTTTTTTGTTGTATAGAATCTGTTTCCCTAAACACAGCCACGGTTCTTTTCAGGCAATGATAAACATCTTCAGCCATAAAAGCAACGTTAGGAAAATGTTCGTGAAAATCGTTCATGCACGTCCATGATTGTATTGCCACTCACCATTTACTCTAACCCCCGGTTCGAAAATAGGCTTCAACCATGAATTTTTTGTGCTGTTCCGTAAAGCCCATTGTGTGAATTGTTCAAAAAATTTGAAAAATTAGCGATGAATCAAATTATTTGTAACGACTGTCAAAGATGACGGAATAACTGATTGATTGTTAATTCAGGTAGTAACTGACACCCAACAGGTATTAAGCTCTACGGTTAAGCATTACGTCCTTAGATGCAAGGCCCTCTTTGATGCAAATAATTTTTGCTCGCGCGGTTTAGTTTTACAATATGAGCCCAAAGTATCGTTAATGCGGCCCTAGATATACATCGACTTAACGAACGGCTATTGATTAAACACGTTCTAGTTTTTGTAAAAAAACGTTATCTTTCTTTTAAAAACAACCAAACTCCAATCTAGCCTCGGCGAGCGTAACTTTTTTGAGCTAATAAACCACTTATGCCACAAGAATAAATAAATAAACTATGCCACGTAATAGTGAACTTGCATGAAAATTAAATTTGAAAAATAATGCTCTTAAGCGAAGCGTAACCTAATATCATCAAAACATCCACAGTGTTTTTTTTAATCCTATGAATTAAATAGACGCAATTAAAGTTTGCTTGTGACGTCAAAGCGTATTACAATACAAAGCGCGAGAGCGGGCTATTCATACTAGGTGACGTCACACGCAGAACTTTAATTATTAATAAAGAATAAATAAATAAATAAACTATGCCACGTAATAGTGAACTGGCATGAAAATTAAATTTGAAAAATAATACTCTTAAGCGAAGCGTAACCTAATATCATCAAAAGGCCCACAGTGTTTTTTTTAATCCTATGAATTAAATAGACGCAAAAAAAGTTTGCTTGTGACGTCAAAGCGTATTACAATACAAAGCGCGAGAGCGGGCTATTCATACTAGGTGACGTCACACGCAGAACTTTAATTATTAATAAAGAATAAATAAATAAACTATGCCACGTAATAGTGAACTGGCATGAAAATTAAATTTGAAAAATAATGCTCTTAAGCAAAGCGTAACCTAATATCATCAAAATGTCCACAGTGTTTTTTTTAATCCTATTAATTAAATAGACGCGAAAAAAGTTTGCTTGTGACGTCAAAGCGTATTACAATACAAAGCGCGAGAGCGGGCTATTCATATTAGGTGACGTCACACGCAGAAGTTTAATTATTAATAAAGAATAAATAAATAAACTATGCCACGTAATAGTGAACTTGCATGAAAATTAAATTTGAAAAATAATGCTCTTAAGCGAAGCGTAACCTAATATCATCAAAAGGCCCACAGTGTTTTTTTTTAATCCTATGAATTAAATAGACGCAATTAAAGTTTGCTTGTGACGTCAAAGCGTATCACAAAACAAAGCGCGAGAGCGGGCTATTCATACTAGGTGACGTCACACGCAGAACTTTAATTATTAATAAAAAATTAAGCAGTGATATTTAAGACGTAATATTTTATATATTATGTTATTTTTTGGTATGGTTAACCATATTAATTATACAATAAAACAACTATGCAAGTTCCTTATTCAGATTTGGCTTATTTTCTAGTAAAACAATGCAATGGGACAATTTTTACAACTAAAATTATTACATTTTTATTACGCAGGTGATGAGGACCCAATGGGGTAAACATTATAACGCAAACATTTGTATGGTCAGTCGGTATGTTAGTTAAAATAAAATAGAGATAAAACAGTAATTTGCTATAAAAATGCTAGACACAACTTGACACATTAAAAGATGTCTATAAGGAAGGACATTTTTACCTTGTCACACAAACATTGCTGTCAAGGCTTATTGTAAATATATAGGGAAACCCAGGGCGAACATTTTTTACATATACATTATACAATTACATACTTAGTTTATACACAGACAAAAAAGGTTTATTGAAATCATTAGGTATGTTCTTTTAAAAATATTTCTATGGATAGCAAGAGTGGATTTATGAAAGGGAAGGGGTAAACTATCCCCTTTCTCCATTAATGACTAATGTATTAAAATATCCTCAACCCTTTGCCGGCTTCATATAGGATGTTATGGAAATTACTCTTAACCCACAAATCCGAATATGAAAAAAAATTGCAGAAAACTTTTTTTTTCTATTGGTTAGGAAAAGTAATAAAAAATACACCAAAAAATCACACCGAAACTTCTATTTTGCACACGGCTGGCGTATGTGAAATAGATTTTCCGATAGCAACGAATGCTTGCAACAATTAAAATCCAATATAAGATACTTAATGAAGTGGTTGTCAAGTTCTAAATTATAGGGACTTTTACAAAATGTCTATGTTCTGCAATAATTGTAGAAAAAGCAATGAGCCTAATGAATAAAAATGTAGCGATCGCTTTTTCTTATAAAATCGAAGTAATTTCTTGAAAGACAATGAATAAAAACTAAAGTAATTGCTTTTGCGTCCAGCGATTGCTTAAAAGTGCAGGAATTGCTTCTAGTCAATGCTTTTTCTTAAAAAATAGAAGAAATTGCTATCGTTTGCTTAAAATGTGATGAATAAATTAAGGAATTGCTTTTTCTAGTGTAGCAATCGCTTTCAACTTTTTAAGGTAGGTCGACCGTTGCATCATTTGCTTGGTAGCACTCAACTTTAGTTCTCCGCGGCATACACGTGCGTCGCTCTTAATTTGTGTCTTTTGTTGAGTGGTTGGCAAATTATTTTTTGACTGATACTGGTAAAAGTCGAGGTGGTGTACTGTCGCCTTTAAATAAGATTAAAGTATTTCTGCGGAAATTGTCGGATCCGGGCTTTCAAAACTCTGTAGATGAAGAACTGCTGAATCTGTTGTGGAAGCTAAACGTAGCAGATTACTATTGTACTAAATAAATGGATCAACGTTGTTGTATTTACGTCAACTCTTTTGCAAATTAGGCACCAAAATGAACATGAAATCTATAATCTGAACGAGTGGATAAGCCACGTCCGAACTTGTGAATAAGCGAATAAGCATTTGCTACAGACAGAGGTGTAAGAAAAACAGCAATTGCTTCAAAATTTTATTCATATCCAGATCTAGCAATCGCTTTTACTTATAGCATTATAGCCTTAACTAAAAAGTAATTGCTTCAAGTAGTTGCTTAATTTTTATTCATTAGGCTCATTGTGTCAAACACGATTGAAAATACCTTTTCACACTCATTCGTATCATAATAGTCTTACTAGAATGAAAGCCATTTTCGAAACTACAAACTGTACATGGTACAAAGTAAAATATACTCATACTGTTAAATGTCGCTTTGCTATAATAAACGAAGAAATTCACCAGTTGTCACATTTAGTTATGTAGAAGTAAATAAAACTTATAGGCACAAAATGTACGACTTCAATAAATATACAAATATAAACTCAGATTCATTTGTCAATTTAACACACAAAATTACTATTTTGTGGACTGTTCGGAGAAATAAAAACTGTATTAAACTGCTCACACTCCTTTATACAGAGTATATATTTTCTATGGGAACAAGCTATATCTACTTTTCACTAAACTACTTGGAAAATGAGCTAAAATAATTTAAAAGCGCGACAGGTTCGATATCGCGATTTTCTACTAAACCAAAAACAGGGATTGCTTTGTATGCTGTCAGCTAGCGTGTATAGCTCTTCCGCATTACAGTATTAAAAAGTGACATAGGTACAGTCATTTCCACAACACAATACAAATTTTGGAATAAGGTAAAAAGTTCCACCAAGACAACCAAACGTAAATAAAAACAGATTTTTTAAGTACCTACTTATATCATGTTGTTATTATTTTCAGCTATACAATGCCCATGATTTTAACTTAAAAGACTTCGATATCGATTTAGAGAATCCTCATGTTAATATCGACATCTCTTTCCCACATTTAAGAATACTATCAACGTACAACATAAAAGGGAGGATATTGATCCTTAATTTAGATGGTAAAGGACCGGCAGATGGAAACTACAGTAAGTATATTATAGTTTACCACATCTACACTGTTTTGTAGACATAAATATACGATTCTTTTTAACATGCTTTTATTAGCTTCAACGGTATGTTTGTATGTTTGTAACCGACTTCTTTGAACCCGATTTTGACCCACTTTAAACGGTCAGATTTAATTTAAATCTTGTAGACTTATCAAGAACCGCTGACAATACAATAATCTACAAGCAAAAAATTCTCCTGTCAAATTTTGACAGCTGTCAGGTATAAAACGAAGAAGCGATTTTGACAAAACAAATTATGGGGTCATATAGTATTTGATGCGGAGACTTCGGGAAAAATAAGCAAAAAATTCTCCTGTCAAAATTTGACAGCTGTCGATATGTCAAATTGTTTAAAAAAAAAAGATATTAATGAAAGGCCGTATGTATATTGACGGTGGAAAATTAAAAAAAAATACGCAAAAAATTTTCTTGTCAAAATTTGACACCTGTTAATATGTCAGAATTACTACAATAGCCGATAGTAATGAAACAAACGTGGGGTCGCTAAGAATAGAGAGAAATTAAAAAAAAAATTCTACCCGTCAAAATAAAATTTTTACAAATTTTTTAAAAAAATGTGAAAATTTTTGTTGTTTGTTCGGGTTTGTATGTATGTTTGTTACCGACTTCTTTGAACCCGATTTTGACCCCCTTTAAACGGCCAGATTTAATTTAAATTTTGTAGACTTATCAAGAACCGCTGACAATACAATAATCTATTAATCTAGCTCAATGTACTCTTAACAATAACTCAAACTAAAAAATGAAAAATAAATATAGTTTAAAAAAACTAAAAAACACGCTTTAATAATTAATCAAACTAAAAAGCGGAAAATAAATATACCTAGTTTAAAATAATTCTTGAAATTCTTAATATAGGCAGAAAATAATAATGAACGATAAACATTAGTATTATAGTGAAAAAAAGCGTGGGGCACTGTGTGCTATATTTTTCGTATATCGAGCACCCCACGCTTTTTTCACAATATGCCTATATTAAGAATTTTATGAATTATTTTAAACTATATTTATTTTCCGCTTTTTGGTTTGATTAATAATTATTAAAGTATGTTTTTTAGTTTTTTTAAACTATATTTACTATCATAAACAGCCGACAAGACTAGAAGTGCTATAAGGTTCACCAGGTTCCTCACAAGTTCCTGTATGAAACCACATCAGCACGTTTTACGCTAGAATACACTGTTACCAAAGATTATTTCTCCCCTTTTTGGGTTTATGTTTTTGTTTGTTAATTCAGTAAAATAAAACATTTTTGTGTTTATCCCAATAATTTTAAATAAATAATAAACACAACAAAAGTAGAAAATCGTTTTAAGCAATGTTTTGGGAAATTATGCCCTTAGAAATGGAGGAGGTAAGATTCTAACGCAACGGCTAATAGGTATATCTAGTATATAATTAGTAAAAATTTTAGATTAATTCTTCGTTAGGAACAAATAAACGCGGCTTTAGACGTTTACCAAAATTTTCTTCTAGGGGGTGTCACTCAAATTTTGATATCCTTACATAAAACAATTCACTTCACCCTTTTTTCCTTTCAGCCAATGTCAAGGGTTTATTAAGTCTTAAAGGAACAACCTACCAAAAGCACAAAAAAGAACACATCCGCTGGGAAAAAGAAAAGATCGACATCAAAATTGAAAAAATCCATTTGTACTTCGACAAGATCTTCGGTGAAAATGAACAACTCAATCAACAGACCAACAGAGTTGTCAACGAAAATATTGACAGCATAGTTGAAGATTTTTTGCCAGTGGTTCAACAGGTCGTTAGTGATTTCATTTTCGGTGTTGTAAATAGATTGTTTGCGAAATATTCTATAGATGAACTGTTTCCACGTTCGTAATTGACAAATAAAAGTTTATGGCAGTATTAATAACATTTTTTTGTTTTTACACATTATTATATTATACAGAAACCTTTACGAGACATTTAATAAATGCGTTTAACCTCTGTACAGCGCAACGGAACGCAGGCGACTATATTGACATGTCATTGTATACAGGGTGAGGATTTTAAAGTGTTACAACGCAATATCTGAAAAACGGCTAGAAATATTTTAGTCAAATTTTGGGACGTGGATAGAGAGGTTGGGGGACAAATTTTAAAATATTTTTGACATTAACCCCCCCTCCAGATTTTATGTGGCTAGTGACAAATTTAAAATGTCAAATGGAATGGTATTAATTTTTTTCGATAATTCGATTCCTCGTCAATAATTACGTAAGTGAGCAGAAAATTGTTAAATTTACTCTACTGGTTGCTTAGTTACGAATTTTTCAATAAATAAAATTGGAATACTTAAAACTATGATAATTCCTTAAATTTAACGACGATCATGCTTCAAAAGGTGTTCGAAATGACCCCCATCCATTTCTAAACATTTTGCAATTCTTTTTTGACATGAGTTGCGCACGCGAGTTAACATTTAAGGAGTTACTAAATTACATGCTTGTTGAATACGATCTTTCATGTTTTCTGGTGTGGTCGGTGGTGTAGCCATAACTTTATCTTTTATAAATCCCCACAAGAAAAAATCTAATGGGGTTAAATCTGGTGACCTTGCAGGCCAATTTACAGGACCACCACGACCAATCCATCTGTTTCCAAACATTTCATTTAGTGTATCTCGAGCTTGTCGGGCAAAATATGGCGGAGCACCATCTTGCTGAAACCATAGTCCTTGTTGATTTCCATTATTATTCAGAAGTTGTGGCAAATCGGTTTGTAAAAAATTATTATACATTTCTCCATTTAGGTGACGGTCAAAAAAATGTGGTCCAATGACTCTATCTCCGACTATGCCACACCAGGTATTAACCGACCAAGGATGTTGGTTTGGCAGAAATCTCATCCAGTGAGGATTTTGAGGTGCCCAATAGTGTAAATTGTGCCGGTTGACCTTAAATTAAGAAAAGCAAAATTGATTGAATTACTACAAAATTAAAAATAAATCTAAATGTATGAGAATATTCTCTAAACACCCGTTAACGGGTGTTTAGATATGTATTTATCTATGTACACCTATCAAGTAGTGGATTACTTATTTTTGATTATTAAAAGTTACATTAATCCTTATTAATTTAAATAATTACCTGACCATAATTGGTAAATGTAGCTTCGTCAGAAAATACTATCTTTCTTAAAAATGCATTGTTTTCGTGAATTAAAGTTTGTAACCACGTACAAAATGTAATTCTATTTTGAAAGTCTTGGCCATACAATTCCTGATGAAGAGTTATGTGGTAAGGGTGAAAATTGTGCTTGTGTAAAATAGCCAGTACCGATTTTTGGCACATTCCTGAATCACGAGCAAGTTCCCTTGAACCAACATGAGGATTTACAGCTATTACACCCAACACTCCAACGGCCATATCGTCATTAGTTTTTGTTTGTCTTCTAACTCTGTTCTTATTTTTAAGGATTCCCGTGCTGCGACCTCGATCTTCTAATCGCTTAAATGCCATATGAGATTTTTGAATGGCGGGAAACCTAACAGTCCACAATTGCGCCGCTTCCCGGTAGTTTTTCTACATTCTCCCAGAATTAACAACATGTCTATTTCAATGTCATAAGATTGTTCCATAATTGCACTGAATAATGAACTTTATCAACAGAAAATACGTTTGAATCAGTATCAGATTATTACTACTTGTCAAAGTCAAAAGTGGTTTCCTAGGATACAACATAATTAAAGGTTTGGATAAACAATAATCATAGGAGGTAGGTGTCATGATTTAAAATGTGTAGTTTTAAGTATTCCAATTTTATTTATTGAAAAATTCGTAACTAAGCAACCAGTAGAGTAAAGGTAACAATTTTCTGCTCACTTACGTAATTATTGACAAGGAATCGAATTATCGAAAAAAATAAATACCTTTCCATTTGACATTTCAAATTTGTCACTAGCCACATAAAATCTGGAGGGGGGGTATGTGTCAAAAATATTTTAAAATTTGTCCCCCAACCTCTCTATCCACGTCCCAAAATTTGACTAAAATATTTCTAGCCGTTTTTCAGATATTGCGTTGTAACACTTTAAAATCCTCACCCTGTATAAGACAACGCTGCGTTTTAACCAAAACCACCAAGTTTAAATTCCTTACATTTCCCGATGTTTATACTCTTCTTCACAATAATGACAAAATAATAATTTACGTTACAAGACCGGAAAGTATTGTTTTTCAGGTCGAGACAAGAAGACCTGGAAAACATTCATTTTCGGTTGCGTGACGTACAATATTTTTTTAAGACCGACACTTCGATATACTTATTTAAATTATTTTATATTATTTTTAAATGCGTCGTATGACTTCCCGTAACGGGCATTTGATTTTACTGGCAATATATAGTCGCTTTCCTTGCTGCTTCCAAAATTTCTTCTGAAATCTCATTTTCCGTGTCGGATAATTCAAAATCTGAATTCATATTGTTAAATTTGCGAACTCGCGAAACAAGTTTGACATAAACAACAAATTAAAAATCAACGAACTGTCACTCGACAATACATCGAAATGTTGTTGTCATAGTAACGAAATCAAGGTAGCTTGTATTATCAAAGAGCGATTGAAAAAACAGGGGCAGGAAAAATCTTTTTTTTTAAACCGACCAGAAAATTTACACTTCCTGGACAATTTTTCGTCTAGAAAATAACGTTTTTTCGATCGCAAGACCGGAAAAGTGACATTAGAGACCGGAAAAATCTTTTCCGGACTCTAATGTCACTTTTCTGGTCTCTAATGTCACTGTCACCCTGTTTTTTGTTTTTCCAATCGCTCTTTGATAATACAAGATACCTTGATTTCGTTATTATGACAACAACATTTCGATGTATTGTCGAATGACAGTTCATTGATTTTAAATTTTGTTCTTTATGTCAATCTTGTTTCACGTAGATTATAAAATATATCGAAGTGTCGGTCTTAAAAAAAATATTGTACGTCACGCAACCGAAAATTAATGTTTTTCAGGTCTCTCCAAGCTTCCAGGACTCGCCTATGGCTCGCCCTGGAAATGCTTGTCTCGACCTGAAAAACACTACTTTCCGGTCTTGTAACGTAAATTACTATTTTTAAAACCGACCAGAAAATATACACTTTCTGGACAATTTTTCGTCTAGAAAATAACCTTTTTCCGATCGGAAGACCGGAAAAGTGACGTTAGAGACCGGAAAAGATTTTTCCGGTCCCTGTTTTTTGTTTTTCCAATCTCTCTTTGATAATACAAGCTTCCTTGATTTCGTTACTACGACAACAACATTTCGATGTATTGTCGAGTGACAGTTCGTTCATTTTTAATTTGCTGTTTATGTCAAACTTGTTTCGCGAGTTCACAAATTTAACAATATGAATTAAGATTTTGAATTATCCGACACGGAAAATGAGATTTCAGAAGAAATTTTGGAAGCAGCAAGGAAAGCGACTTACGAATCTTACGATATATTGCCAGTAAAATCAAAAGCCCGTTAAGAGAAGTCATAAGACGCATTTGAAAATAATATAAAATAATTTAATGTAATTATATCGAAGTGTCGGTCTTAAAAAAAATATTGTACGTCACGCAACCGAAAATTAGTGTTTTCCAGGTCTCTCCAAGCTTCCAATGCTTGTCTCGACCTGAAAAACACTACTTTCCGGTCTTGTAACGTAAATTACTATTTTTAAAACCGACCAGAAAATATACACTTTCTGGACAATTTTTCGTCTAGAAAATAACCTTTTTCCGATCGGAAGACCGGAAAAGTGACGTTAGAGACCGGAAAAGATTTTTCCGGTCCCTGTTTTTTGTTTTTCCAATCTCTCTTTGATAATACAAGCTTCCTTGATTTCGTTACTACGACAACAACATTTCGATGTATTGTCGAGTGACAGTTCGTTCATTTTTAATTTGCTGTTTATGTCAAACTTGTTTCGCGAGTTCGCAAATTTAACAATATGAATTAAGATTTTGAATTATCCGACACGGAAAATGAGATTTCAGAAGAAATTTTGGAAGCAGCAAGGAAAGCGACTTACGAATCTTACGATATATTGCCAGTAAAATCAAAAGCCCGTTAAGAGAAGTCATAAGACGCATTTGAAAATAATATAAAATAATTTAATGTAATTATATCGAAGTGTCGGTCTTAAAAAAAATATTGTACGTCACGCAACCGAAAATTAGTGTTTTCCAGGTCTCTCCAAGCTTCCAATGCTTGTCTCGACCTGAAAAACACTACTTTCCGGTCTTGTAACGTAAATTACTATTTCCTGTCTCTAACGTCACTTTTCCGGTCTTACGATCGGAAAAAGGTTATTTTCTAGACGAAAAATTGTCCAGAAAGTGTATATTTTTTGGTCAGTTTTAAAAAAAAATATTGTTCTCATTTTTAATAGGAATAGTAAAATAAAACAATCATAAACGATTGATTTAGTATATTATTATTATACATTATTTGCCACTGATATGATACTAGGCTTAATACACAATTATATAAATATTATATTATCATAGGCGTACTTACAAAAACACACATTAAATAGCAAAATAATGAACATTTGATACCGGTTACAGATCTACTTAGAACCCTTGTATTCTTTTCTAATACTAATCACCACACTTGATCCTGTAACTATAGGGGGACGGTTGCAATAACTAAATGTCTACAACATAATATTTTATTTGACTAAAATAAATTAAATTTACTATAAATAAACAAAAATAGGTCAAAAGTAAATAAATGTCCATTTATTTAAGGTAAATAATTGTTTGTTTTATTAAATTCTGCAGCAGTTAATGTAAATATATGGGGCAATGTAGCTCGCACTGCAACGTGCGTAAAAATAGTGAAAAGAAAACATAAAACAAGAATATTATCTGGGTATGCTTATAATTGTTTATGTATTTTTACATAATTATCAAGAATATAAACGTTTAATATATTTTAACATTCTATAAGTTTTATTCTACATAGTATCGTTTTCGCGCAATTTAACCTAAACTTTTTGCCTAAATTCACCTCCCTCTTCATCTTAATTTGGTGTTGATTTATTTTAATATTAAAATTTTTTAAAATATCTTATTTTAAAATATAGGCCGCCACTAAAGATAAATTACTCGACTGGGCACTCGAACTGGTCAGGATGGCATGGCGGGCTAATAGCCACTGAGACTGGAACTCTTCCCCCTTCCCTTTGTCTTAATTTCGCGAAATCAAAAATAACCGATGATCAATTTAATAAGAACGCTTTAGAAGTGTCCAACTTCGACACTAGATGGCTCTTAGCGCTTTATCTTTTCGACGATTATCTCCGTAAATTGTTCATAGTTTGAACTTCGTGTTTGGTGCGTTCCTTGTTCCTTTCATCAGATCCTAGCCTTACTGATGCTATGATATGGCGAAACGCGTCTGGGGATCGATCTGACGAAATGAAAGGAGAAACTACTAGTGATGTTAAAGAGCAGGTAAATTGCTGAACAGGTTCGAACAGTTCGGTTCTCACCCGGGAACCTGTTCCGTAAACCTGTTCACCTGTTCTTTTGATCATAAATTATTGCCACTTACTCACTTGGTATATTAATATTATTCTTGATAGTATGGCGAAAGCGGAAGAAAAGAGCGGATATGATTTTTAATTATCTGTACGGTACAATACAATTTAGTAACCAGAAAAGAAATAACTGAGCCGAGCCGAGCGAACGCGAAGAAAACAGCAAACACACCAAGATTCCCGGTAAATTTTAAAAATTTCTAACCGCGCCATCGCGTCGTTTAGCCTGCCACTTCTGCCAGTTCAGCGGTCCCCGTCACCGTGTCGGTCGAATCTCACTCTCTTAAAGAACTGAACACAGAACTGAACCTACTCAAAGAACAGTTGGGTAGAAAGAACAGGCTGTTCTTTCATGCGGCGTGGAGCAGGCAGGGAACAGAGAGCAGTGAGAGCACACACACGGATGCAGCGGTGTTCTGTGAAAAGAGCGCGCAGCGCCGCGTGGTCGGTTGAATAGGTTAAGCGAGCGCAATCATCTGTCATAAGTCTATTTAAAGAACCGGTTCAGTTCTTTTACAAAGAACAGTTCATTGAACAGGCTATCTCTAACCTGTTCTAAAGAACCTGTTCGGTTCTTTTCTTAACAACTCTAGAAACTACTATCTCTACTAGAGGTGGGAAGTTCGATTCTTTTTAGTGAATCAATTCCTTTGATTCATTCTAGAGGTGGGAAGTTCGATTATTTTTGGTGAATCAATTCCTTTGATTCATTCTTCATTCAGTTAAAAAGATTCGCTCATTAAGACTTGTTCTTAAATGATTCTTTTCCTTTGACACATAAATTTGAACCATTGTTTTCCTTCAACGGTACTCCATCGACCTTTTTTGTCCTCCGGTAGAAGTAAGTTCAGTTTAGTTAAAAAGATTCGTTCTTTTCGTTCAGAAATCTCTATTGATTCTTTTCGTTTTTTAAAATGATGAATCGATCTTCTTTTTTGTCGCTTTTCCTTCAACTCTACTCTGTCGACCTTTTTTTTACTCCGTATGTACTTAAATTATTAAACTTGATTTACTGTGAACTGAAAAGTACTTTAATCGATGAACAAACTGAATGAAATGAACGAAAATCATTCCTGAAGAATCGATATCATTCAATTCAATAAAGTGATTCGTTCATCTATAAAGAATCGTCCGCGAACGATACACACCTTGGTAAATTGGTCTAGGTTTCTCCGTCGACCTTTTGATTAGTTCAGAAATATTCGTTCTCAAATGATTCTTTTCCTTTTAAAATAAATCGAAAATGCTGAATCGATCGATATAATATCTAAACTTCAACGCATGAATGAACAGAATGTAAAAGATCGTACTATGTTAATTAAGGAATTAATGTTTAATCCGTCTCTGATCGTACTGTAAAATCATATTTCTTATCCTCTATCTCATCCCAAATATTTGTCTCTTTTCCTTCAACTGTACTCCGTGTAAAGTATGTTTCATAATAAATGGTTGACTCCGTTTAACTACCTGGGACGTTTTGCAAGAGCTCGGCCGCCGGGCTCTTGCAAAACGTCCCAGGTAGTAAAACGGAGTCAACCATTTATTCTGACACATACTTTACCTTTTTTTTTACATCGTATAAGTCGCAGTTAGTGGTGGGTTTATGCGTTCTTTTTATTGAACTAGTTCGCACGAACTAGTTTACAATAGTGAACTAGTTCAACGAGCTAGTTCGCGAACGAACTAGTAAGTGGAAAAGTTAACCGTGTGATCGTCATCGTTAATCGTTCTCGACTTCTAGCAGTTGAGTTTTTGTGCCGCGATTTCTGACGCTGAATGTTGACTAAAAAGAAAAGGTCGCACTTCGATCTCCAGAAATCCATCTTTTCATAGTTCCCAGCGAACAAGTTCGTTCTAAACTTGAGAACTAGTTCGTCTAGTTTACCTTAAATAATAGTTCTTTTTAATCGCGAACTACCCCTCACTACGTCGGCACTTGGCTCCTGGACGTGCACGTGCACGCTGCTGTCCACCAATACCAGCAACACCTGTTCGAGCGTATGCGAACGGAACCAGTGATTTACTGAACTGAAATTAGTTTAATCGTGTTTTGTATACCGCACTGATACCAGTGAACAAGCGATTGAAATAAACTAGTCAGCGAAATGAACGAGTAAACGAAATGCTAAGCCAACTCTTGAAATTATTCCTGAATTGGTGAATCAAAAAAGGATCGAATCTTTTTGGACGGCTAGCAAATAAATTTTATTTGACGTAAATAATTAAAAACCAAACAAATATCATAGCAAATTCAAATAATTTATTTAATATAAACAATATTTGTGTCAGACAAATAAAAATTAGTTGGTCCCAATAAAAAGTCAAACAAATCATTTATTTAACATAAAACAAAAAAATTTTTCAGTGTACTATATCGTAATTTGTGCTGTTGGCTGATGTTGTCTGTCGTTTATCGTTTTTGGGTTCGGGGCCGAGGAATAACAGATTAACTGCATATTTACAATGTAAAACACAACCGGGGTTTCAATATACGATTATTAAACATGCTAAATGTCAAACTGTAAATTTTTTTCGTCACCTTTTTTGAGACATAATCCGAGTTTACCTTATGATTACTTTGTTATTTATAGTTAAAGGGCATGAGATTTTGTGATAAATAATGATAACATGACTATTATTCGAAAAACATGAGATATCATGCAAAAACATGAGACCTGGCACCACCGGTTGAAAAAGCGTCTCGTACAGTGTTACCAAGTGGCCCTATCGGTGCTTTGTTTTAGGAGCTACTTACGCGTTGGTGCAATTTAGCAGGCGGTGCAATATAAACAACCTTCCCCGATTATTTAAAAATCACTGGTTAAAACAATTTAAGATCTTTCACGAAATAATTCAAACCTTCATGATTATTTGACATTTTTTAACGCGAAAATATCACAGGAACAGGTTAGATATAGGTCATTGTTATTCATAATTTGCTTATTAATTTGACCGATTGTATAATAGCCTGAGACATCTTACAACATTACGTCACTTGACTTCGGCATTTCTAATTTGTTAAGAACGTCTAATTTACAAGTCAAAAACTGGTTATACATTGGAGTTGACCTTGTGGAATTGAAGTAAAGTTACCTGTTAGACCTGTCTCTTTGTAGCAGGACTATGAGGGTAACCGATGTTAGGTAGTCATCCATCAGTCATAGCTAGGGGGGGGGGGGAAGTGTAGGGGCGGCTACCTCAGCATGTTTGGCTTCTCCAGCCCCCATTTCGATTCTTCACGCAAAGATTGTTCTTGCATCCAAAATAAGTTATCTTAAACCCAAACATTAGTGACGCCTACGCCATTTCGTTTTTTTTTTATCAATAATTTCGTTACTTCTTCGTTTTATCCAAAAATTTCGAGTATTATAAATACCTACCGTACCTATTGCACTAAAGATTGGTTTTATAGATTAATAAATGCAAAAAAAAAGAAATAATATGGGCTAATTTACCCAAATTTCGTTATTTGGTTTTATTAATTTATCAATTAAATTTTAAACTTTAAACTGTAGGTAGTCGCTACCCAAATGCCAAATAGCATAGACATTTACATTTAGATAAGCAAACATTAATCACGAAAGTGGCAAATTTATGTCCTTGCGTACGTAAACAAAGGCATATAGGAATAGGCATGCGCACTATAAAATTATCATTTAACAAAATGGAAAAATAGACAGGTCCGGTTTTTAAAATTTATGTTCTTTCGTTCCCTGATTTTCCTTCTTTGGGGCTAAGAATAACCAAAATATAAACTTTGATCCCTTTAACACAACAAATCATCTTGCATGTAGACATAATATACAGGGTTGGGCAAATGTTCCGGAACGGCTTAATTACAGGCGAACGAAAAGTGATATCGGATCCGGGTTTTGGGCAATCTATAGGACTAAAATTTTACTATTTGACTATTATACCATATGTCAGTAATGTCACCAACTGTCAAGTGTTGACGTTATTTTTTTTTTTAAATGGAACACCCTGTATATTTTTACATTTTTAAATTCCACATAAAATTATAATTATTTTTTATTAAATGCACTATTAGTCTATACTTCATAGTTTCCGAGATATTGACTCTCAAAAAGTCACATTTTTGAACTTTGACAGCTTATAACTTTCTAACAGTAGAGCAAAACTTAAAGCTTAACGGCTTACATGTCCCTATCTTCAATTTTTATTATCTTCCCAAAAAAATCAACTTCCGGTTAAACCGGATGTAACTCTAAAGTGTGAAATATAGTTGTCGGTGCTACGACAATTTTTTTTAATATTATGACCATACCTATTTCTTAAACTATCGTGCGAGCAAAAATTATTTGCATCAAAGAGGGCTTGGATTAAAAAACGTAAGGCTTGGTTTAGATCACAATGATATGGGGACGATATATCTAACTAAATCTAGGTTTAAATTTTGTCAAATTCATATTATGACATGATATGCCAAACTAATGAGTAATAAAATAAATAGACAAATACAAATTTATTTTTGTTGTTTACAAAAATAACAAAGTAAGAATATCTATATACAGATAGAAAAAGAAAAATAATTACATAAATTGCTGAAATTGGCCACCGCCATGCTCCAAGCATAAATTCACACGTCTCTTCATATTTTTGAAAGTGTTGACCAGCATCTCTGGAGAAATGTTGCCACATTCTTGGATAATCCTTTCTTGTAATTGTTCTAAATTTGCAACTGGTGTTTTAAAAATAGTATTCTTTAAATGAGGAAAAACGAAGTAATCCATAACCGTTAAACAAGGTGATCTAGGTGGGAATTCAATGTCTGATCGAAAACTGATCAATCTGTCATCGAAAAAATTGCGTAAGTAGTTAATAGTTTCGGCGGCTGTATGGGCGGTTGCACCGTCCTGTTAAAAATATCCAAAACGTAGCTCGTCGGCAAGTAATTGCTCCACAAATGGATTGAAAATATTGTCTCTATACCGCTGTGCTGTAACTGTGTCATGGAAAAAAATAGGACCAACAATTCTTCTCCGGGAAACAGCTAACCAGACATCAATTTTTTGAGGGTGCAATGTGGACTCTACAAAAAGATGTGGATTTTCACTACTCCACATGCGTGTATTCTGAAAATTCACATAACCGAAGAGGTGGAACCAGGCTTCATCCGAAAAAAATGTCAGGTCTAATAAATCATTTCTTTCCAATAAATTTTGGGTAAACCATTAAGAATAATTCCTGCGTCTTTCAAAATCTACGGCTTGTATTTTTTGAAAAACTTGCACTATATAAGGAAATAAATTTAGCTGCTTCTTAAGAACAGTCCTGCATGTTCCATAAGATCTTCCCACTTCTTGGGACAGGCGTCTTATACAATTTGTCGGCGTATTTTGCATTATTTCACGAACGTTTGCAACAAGCAACAAGTTCTTCTGTTCTTACAGATGGTCTTCCTGCTCCTTTTTTGTGTTGTATAGAACCTGTTTCCCTAAACACAGCCACGGCTCTTTTCAGGCAATGATAAAAATCCCCAGCAATAAAAGCAACGTTAGGAAAATGTTCGTGAAAATCGTCCATGCACAAACCCGGATTGTACTGCCACTCACCATTTACTCTAATTCCGTCTCGAAAATACGCTTCAACCATGAATGTTTTGTGCTGTTACGTAAAGCCCATTGTGTGAATTGTTCAAAAAATTGAAAAAATTAGGGATGAATCAAATTACTTGTAACGACTGTCAAAGATGACGGAATAACTGATTGATTGTTAATTCAGGTAGTTACTGACACCCAACAGGTATTAAGCTCTACGGCTAAGCATTACTTCCTTAGATGCAAGGCCCTCTTTGATGCAAATAATTTTTGCTCGCACGGTATTAAAATAAATTTTGTTAACAAATATTTTCTTTTAGAATAAAAAATCGATATCTTTATATTCAAGGGACCATATTAGATATTAATTTATTACCTTTATTTCAAAGGAATCTTGCCCAAATAAATCGTTTTGTTAACTGTGACCAGACTTTTTCCTCAGTGCAGGGCTTGTAAAGTAACTAATTCAGTGTCAGATTTTTCCTTTTACAAGTAAGTGTCCATAGACATGGAAGTGTCGTATGATAGAAGTCCGTTATAAAGAGTTAGATGTCTTGCGAAATAGATTATTTTTGTTATAATCTTTTTTAAGTCTATATTCAATAAAAAATAACACGTAGTTCCTACGAACTTATTTGTTTCTGTTTAAGAAATATTTAAAGTTTAGGTACCCCGTTTTGCCCTCTTTTCCCTACCTATATAGGTATCTACGCAGGTGCGCTACTGACAAATAATATTTTCAATAAACTATTAAAATCTAATGAAAGCGGTTAATTATGGAAACTAACAGAAACACGATTTAATATTCAACAAATTCCGGTTAATATGCATTTTTTGTAAATAGGTACTGTCATACTGTAAATGTTATTATAAAATGACGCTTTATATATTATTATAGGTGATGAAAGAAGATAGAAGAAGACGCATTGTTCAGAAAAAACTATGTGGGGTTCGGTTTTAAGTGCTGTTTTTATAGTTCTTTTAAATTGGGATGTTGTAAACTCGAATCAGTTACGTAAGTTTTTGTAGAAATAGGTTGTATATATAATAATCAGAGTGCATCGCTAGACTGTCTATGGGAAATTCCAAGTAAATTTTGCTACCCTAAAAATATTAGCTACCCTATTAATTTTATATCAAAATTTTATTAGACTTTTGTGAAGGTCTTTGTACAGGGTGTTTTTTTAAGGTCGACGAGCGGCCATATCTCGGAAACTACTGGGCATAGAAACTCAGGAAAAAAAATGATAATTAAAGTGGTCGTGAGAAAATTCTGGAAATAATTTTTAAGTTCCGCATTTTGCCGCAAGAGGGCTTAATTGAAAAGTAAATTTTAAAGTTTTACATAACTCCGAAAATTCCACATTAAGGTATATGTTTGATAACACCATTTTAAAGCTTGGACAATTATGCATCATTTTGGTCTTATGCTCATTGGTGTACCGACTTTAATAAGATTGGGGAAGCTGTTGAAAGTGTAATCATTTAAATCGCTGTAACTTATTAACGACTTATCCGATTTTAGCAAACTAAAACCTGTTTGGAAGAGAAATGTATGCACTTTCACTAATCGTATTTAGTCCATAATAGTTCTAAAAAAAAATGCTAGAGGGCGCAATTTGCAATAACAATACATTTTTTGATTTTACTCCGAAAAAATAAATCATACGGCATAATTATGATACCATAATCGAAAAGTAGATGAAATTTGCAAGAAAGGATGTGAAGACCGCAGTTCGATATCTTTGTTCGTTACAGAGTTATTGCCAAAACAATAATTTTTAATACAAATTGCGCCCTCTAGCAATTTTATTAGAAACTATCGTGTACCATTAGATACGACAATTGAAGGAACTTCCAAACAAGCTTAAATTTAGTAAAATCGGTTAAGTCGTTTAGAAGTTACAGCGATTTTAATGTTTACACTTTCAACAGTTTCTCCCACTCTTATCAAGTGAAAGTGTAAACATTAAAATCGCTGTAACTTCTAAACGACTTAACCGATTTTACTTTTATTAATTTAAGCTTGTTTGGAAGTTCCTTCAATTGTTGTATCTAATGGTACACGATAGTTTCTAATAATTCCCGCTAGAGGGCACAATTTGTATTAAAAATTATTGTTTTGGCAATAACTCTGAAACGAACAAAGATATCGAACTGCGGTCTTCACATCTTTTCTTGCAAATTTCATCTACTTTCCAATTATGATGCCATATATACCGTATGATTTATTTTTTCGGAGTAAAATCAAAAAATGTATTGTTATTGCAAATTGCGCCCTCTAGCATTTTTTTTTAGAACTATTATGGAAAACTAATTACGATTGGTGAAAGTGCATACATTTCTCTTCCAAACAGTCTTTAGTTTGCTAAAATCGGATAAGTCGTTTATAAGTTGCAGCGATTTAAATGAGTACACTTTCAACAGCTTCCCCCACTCTTATTAAAGTCGGTACGCCAATGAGCGTAAGACCAAAATGATGCATAATTGTCCAAGCTTTAAAATGGTGTTATCAAACATATACCTTAATGTGAAATTTTCGGAGTTATGTAAAATTTTAAAATTTACTTTTCAATTACGCCCTCTTGCGGCAAAATGCGGAACTTAAAAATTATTTCCAGAATTTTCTCATGGCCACTTTAATTATCATTTTTCTTTTCCTGAGTTTCTATGCCCAGTAGTTTCCGAGATATGGCCGCTCGTCGACCTTAAAAAAACACCCTATTATGAACTCTTACACCAAACTTTATTATTCGTCTCTTTCCAATTCGTTTTGTTACAACTACCATAGCTTGAAAACAAAAACTGCTCTTCGTATTTTATCACCTTCCACTTCTATCAATTCCTGATTGTTTTGATATGTATTAAACCATTTTTTGAAAAGAAAATTACCATAGCGTTCGGCAGCTCCTCATCTGAAAAGCATCGTGGGTTTAACTGAAGTAAGTTCATAGTAATGATTATTTTGACAAGTTAAATAGCCTGAACACCACGTAATTTGAATTACCCGAATTTAAATAATCTGGGGAAAAATTACGAAACCCAAATTATTATTCCTTGAGCTAGTCCATATTGACCTTGAGTACATGAAGGGACTACAAATTTTTGTATGGGAGTAAGCTAGGTGAAAATAAGCAATGTAATTTCCTCTTCTTCCTGCGAAGTTTTGTATATTTTATACTACGGGCAGTCCTATTTATGGTTAAGTCATAATTATGTGGTTATAAAGAAAAAAGTAAAATTATTAAAAATTTATATAAGATATTGATTGGTTAAATTAATTTAAATGTGGATGAATCTCTTAAAACCGTGCAGTGGTAACATAAAATAAAATCGAATTGAGAAAAACCTATGTTTAAATTTTAACTACATCATCGAGAAAATAACTCTCCATAGTCGACAATTTATAGTTCACACTTATTTTTAACAAAAATTAGTATATAATCGGGAATTTAACGGTTATTAATTGAATATTGTATATTAATACGCATTTTTAAGTTAAGTTAAAATTTATGAAATGTTTTTGTTTATAAAACGATTTAAGATAATGATTATTTATTATGCAACAGTAAAATAATAATAAAAATATCTCGCCTGTGGTCCTATAAGAAGTCTAGGAGGAATACCATCTGTTCCCCTTTTGGAGACCTCTGTTTAGCTTCTGCTACTAAAATATACAGGGTGGTGGCTTATGGTGGTCTTAAAGGGTTGTAAGAATTGGGGTGTGTGTGTTGAAGAGTGTAAAAAATAAAGCTGTTGGAGCAAAAGTTTGTTGGCCCCTAACTTAGAGCCCTATAAAGATTGCAGAAAACCACAGCTTACTTTACATCCAGATTATGGATAGAATGAGCGGTTTGCTCTATTCTTTTATTTTACAAAATATATAGAAAGACAAAAAGAAGAAATTGTGGAAATTCATATTATACCTTTTTTAAAGGGTTTTATACAGACAATACGTGTGCTTGCTCAACACTTGGATAGTCTGGAAGATTCCAGGGTTGCGAAGAACAGCCAACCATCTACCCGTAGCACTAACAACATGCTGGTCTTGTGATGGAAGAAATACAAGTAAAAACACCCGATTGGATTCTTGGGAAGGGAATTCCTGTTTTCTTCACATTAGCATGGAAAATGCTGCGTACTAGTCTGGAGTTTACACCGGAATGGCTGGCTGTCGGAAAGTATCCCTTTGCTGTATTAGTAGAGGCAGGAAATTCCAACGCTTTTCATTTAAATTTGATTGGAATCAGCAATAAATATGGCAATCTTGAAATGCAACATAATCAAATCTTGGTTCTTATTTTGGGAATTCTTGACACATCGGCGATTTGAATTTGAAACAAATTATTGACCATAGATTTCAGGCAATCAACAATTTAAATTAGATGACCACATCGCGTAGTTTAGAGATCGCGTACAAAATTTACACATATTGTACAACCAAACGATTAGGAACTTTTTTTTTAGAAAAACCTGAATGTTACAGTAGGTATATGGATGATATCTATTCCTAATTACATAATGTGCGCACTATTATTGTATAGTGATACTTTCCTACAGTTTTGCAAAGAAGTCTGATGCCATTTCCATAATTTTTTTCTAAAGATGGTGTACAAGTTTATAAAACTGTACCTTTACTGTCAATATTCAGGCTATTGTTTTGCACATCAAAAAACATAAACCATATTGAAACTAATAAAAAAACAACGCGTCTACATTTTCATAACTATTGCTGATGATTTCATTCCATGTATCACAGCCTAATGTTTTCTAAATAAATTTTAATAAATAATAAAATTAGGTGTTGGAGTCCTTCATATAGGGACCTTCAAAAAAGCCTAGTCTAGCTAGTCAAGCTTTTCACAAACTTAACTCCTATTTGATATTTATGATAATGCTGCTCAGGCTGTGTAACCTGCATGCAGTTTCTTTATCGCAAATAAACAAACATATACGCACATGCATATAATAACGTCATGTAAAAGTAGAACCTACTATTTTAAAAATAACGATAATCTTAATTTTTAGCTTCTTATATAACTCCCTGCAAAAGATCAGAACAAACATTTTTGAAATGTATCGAAAAAAATTTGGAAATCATAAAACCAAAGATGAAAGAAGGCATTCCAGAGCTTTCTATTCCTGCAATGAACCCTCTGATTATTCCTTTCGTCGATGTAAATGAAGCAGATCAAGTTAAAGTTACTTTTAAGGTAAGAAAAATCTATTACAATCACAGTTAGTTTTATGAATTTTTATAGTTTACTGATGATACTGCTGTTTTTTGGCATGATGAGCGAACGAGATTTAAAGATAATATTTAAATCTGTTGTGCGCCCCGTAAAATACTTGGGAGTCGACATGACTTGTTCCTGAATTGGGACGTTCATGTCCAATTAATTACGGCCACTGATTTTCAAGTTTAGTAAACAGTACCTTTTGATACTCACGTTATTACGCTTTGGTTGCATCTGCTATCCAATTTGGGGTGATAGAGAAGTTATATTCTAAGAGATAGCAATGTGAAAATTATTGCATAAATAGGCAAGAAAAGGTAGGACAAGGACGTGCAAAGTATGGTTGGAATTGTATAGTATAGATTATACGATGGTAAAACAGACGATAAAACATAATCTATGTAACCAGTTCTTTAACTGTAAGAGCTGGTGATGATATTGTAACTTATACTTTGAAATTGAAGAATTTGAAATCTGATACAGATAGACATTTCAAGCAGCTACAAGGTAGCTGTTCGTATTACCCAGTGGCGCAACCAGGGGGAAGGCTGCCGGGCTGCAGCCCCCCCGAGCTTAGAAACTTAGCCTATTCGTTTAATTGCAAACCAATTTTTCATGCCACGCCTTTAACTAATATTTTATATTCAGCCACATAATTTACATCAATCATGTTATCAATAGTGAAATTATACTACGTCTGACTGAATGGACCGACCGCAATACTTCCACTGAGGCATCTGGATTACTGGCCAGCATTATATATAAGTCCCAAATTTGTGATCGCACTAATGTTTACAGAAAGAATATATGCCGCAAGATTCTACAAACAGTCGATTTAAACCTTTGTAAAGCATTACAGTTAGCTAATGACGTAACAGATCAAGTTAAAGAAATAAGAGGCCTGGCAGATGATAATTTTTAAAATATTTTTAAGGAAGCTCAAGATCTACTTTCGGAATACGATATTGAAATCAGAGTACCTAGACTACCGCCAAGACAAACACAAAGATTGGTTATAAAAACCGATTCCGCTGCTGAGTATTTTAAAATAACAATTTTTATTCCGTTTTTAGATGGCCTCATAGCAAATCTCGAGGATCGGTTTTTAAAACATCGAGAAACCATTCAAAATTTTGAATGCCTCTTTCCATATGATAATCAAGATTTTGATAGTCAATTTAAATGTTTTTTGAAACCTCACAGCTTCTACAAGAATGAGTTTCTTAAAGAGTTTTCCAATAAAACGATGTTAAAAGCTGAACTTGAGCTGTGGTATAAAAAATGCAAAAACAAAAACTGAAGGAAGATTTGGACAAAGTGTATTCCGAATGTGATGCCAATATATTTCCTAATATAAAAAGGTTTTTACAAATTTTTTTAACTTTGCCTATTACAACCGCCACATCTGAAAGGTCCTTTTCAAATTTAAAATATTTAAAGACATATCTGCGTAGCACCACGAAAGAGGACAGACTAAATTAAATGGTTTGGCAGTTCTTTATGCGAACCACGATATTGATATTACCGTGGGAGAAATTCTGGACGAAAAGGCAAAAACAAAACGAAGAATTTTACTGTAATATTAGTATTATTAGTGATTACTTACAACTTATTGTATAAGGTTTTTGTTTTATTTTAGTATAAGTATGATTAATGTGCGTTACTTATTTTAAATACATTTTTACTAATTAAAATGAAATCTCTAATTTTTTTTTATAAATATTTAGTTAGGGCCAGTGGCGTATTATTGCAGAAGTTTTAGAGGGCTGTCGCTCTCGTCAATCATACGTATTTTACCCAAAAAAGGGCGTGGCACCCAAAAAAAAAGAGCTCCTATGGCGCAAGAAATTCTTTCCCCCCCCCCGAACTAAATTTCTGGTTGCGCCACTGGTATTACCCGTATTTTTATCGGCTTGAACCAACTAGTATGCAAGATTTTGGAAACATTACCTGAAAAAAATTCCCTTTAAATCTAGTTGGATGTTTATGGCAAAATCGGAAAAAGACAATCTAACTAATCAACTCAATGCTTATGAGACAGTTATTTTAAGCAAAAATTAAAACGAGCTTATAGTAATAGAAAAGTCTTATAAGAATAGATGCAGATACAGCAAAGGTTTTAGTGTGCCATTACTGCAAGCAGCAAAGGCATATAGTTAGCCAATGTGAAAAGTTGAAATGCAATGATATATAAACCTCCATAGTCAACTAAAAAGCTAAATAAAAGCAATTTAATAAAAATATTTTTTTGCTGTACCAATTACAATACTGATGGCTGAATGTGACAGAGATAAATTGGTACGTTGATAACGGAGCAAATAATTACATTACGAACAGAAGCGATCTATTGAAAATTAACGTTTTCAAGACAGTATTCAGTAATATATACAAATATAAAATATATAGATTCAACTGAAGCACTAGAAAGAGGTACGATGATCGAAGATGCAACTGTCGGTCAAAACAAAGAGGAAATAGCAATTTTATATGTTTGGTACGTATCCGGAATCAAGGACCAGACATTTTCTAGTAAGGGAGCTGGTCTGAGAAAAGCTTCTAAAGATATTAAGAAATGTATTGTTTAAGCCTAGGTAATAAAGTACCTATATGCAAATCTGTGGGTTTATTCTACCTTTCAAATGAGAAAAAGTGTTGAATAACATCACCAATTTAAGTTTGCCCTTAAATATATTTGAAAGATGCAGTTAATGGATATTTTGTGAATAATTAAGTGAATAAAATAGTAGTCATAAAAGTCGTGTCGACTTTTCTCGGAAGAGTTTTACCTGATTTAGAGCTTCCTGAACTTAACTTTAACAATTACTTTTTAACGGATTTTGGGAATATCTAGGGAAAGATTCAAAAGGTGAACTGCCATTAAATCGACAGAAACTTCATGACATCATTACTTGACCTTTGTCTTACTAGTCTCGTTAGGTACATAATATTATATTATTATTAAAAATCTTGATTAAATAATAAAAATTATACTATGAAAATATAAGTATAACTTTATAAGTTACGTTTATTAGCTTAATGACAGCTTTTTAAGTAAACCTCTCTCCTGGATAAGAAATTCCGGAAATTCTTCTGTTTTTATTACATGCTGCATATTTGTTGCTTCTTTTTTGTAAAATGATGTAGTATTTATGTATGTAAGTAATTAAGATATTCATTATTTGGCACTTTATATCAATAATAACTAACAATGTGAACCATTGTTTTGTTTGAAATTGTGCAGTGTGCAGAAAATTGTTTTTACTTTAGAAAATCTTAATTCTTTTTTAACTAAATCCTAAATTTTTTGAATAAAATATTATTATGTTATTATACATGTAACTTATTTTATATGAAATGGTGTGTATATTTTAGGACATTGAGGTATTTCATGTAGACAATTTTGAAATAAATCAATTTGATATTGATTTGGAAGATCACATGGTTAATCTAACCGTCATATTTCCGAAATTGAGAATAAAAGCAACATTTAATGTCAATGGACAATTTTTGGTGGTAATGTTAAATAGAACGGGTCCTGCCGATGGAAACTATAGTAAGTTTAACGAATTCTTGAGGCTATTGAATAAAAATGTAGCGATTGCTTTTTCTTATAAAATCGAAGTAATTTCTTGAAAGCCAATGAATAAAAACTAAAGTAATTGCTTTTGCGTCCTGCAATTGCTTAAAAGTGGAACTGTCATTGGAAGTGGACAAAACATATCTTTTGAAAAATCTTTAACAATTTTTTTTATTTGCAGCTAACTTTCGAGTAGATCTAACCCTGGAAGGTACGCCTTATATTGAAAACGATTTGGAACATCTCAAATGGAAGGAGAAAACAATATCAATAAGTGCTGAAAAAACGCACGTCATATTCGGAAATATATTTGGAAATCACACCGACATAAGAGAAAAAACAAACCAGTTGATCAACGACAATATCGATGAACTAATAAGTGATTTGCAGCCAGTACTTCAAAAAGTTGTAGGCGATTTAGTTTTTAGTGTTATAAATAATATTTTCTCTAACTACTCTGTCAAAGAGCTGTTTGTAGATTAGAAAAATATAGTTTTTGTTTGCTAAAATAAGATTATAGAGGAACTGGTGGCTCCAGAAATAAAAAAAATGCACTGTTTTAACTTTCCTACCATTTTTCAAGCCTGGTGGTAATATTTTTTGACAAGTATTTTTGACAGCACCGGTGGCATAAAAACACGAAATTCAAAAATTGTCATATTTTTTTTCTTATTTTTATTTGCCACCGCTAGGAGGCAGACGTTGTCACGTTTCGCATAGTCTACACTAGGGCTGGGCGATATTAAAATTCCAATATCGAATATCGATATTTAAAAAAAATTCGATATAGTCGATATATCGATAATATCGATATTTTATTTTTTAAATATCGTATATAGATATTTTATTATTATTTCTTAAATATCGTTATTCGATATATCGATGAAACATAAAAATATTATATTATAAATACAGTGTCACTAGTAAAGTCCGCATCATATGGGATTTTTTTTTATTAATAGCTTTATTCAAAATTTGACTTTGGCAGCAAGTTCTGCTTCGATTGAGATGAAAATTAATCAAAAAAAATAGTAGGCAATGCGAATCACGCATTATCTGTCAAATTTTAATTTTTCCAAAAGATAATTCAAATGTGGGGTTATTTCTGAAAAAATCGAAAAAAATTATTAGAAAAAGTTTTTTTAAATGCAGTTTCTAGCCCACATGCAAAATTTCAGCGGCATAAGATAATTTTGATTTTTTATCTATATTTTGTAAATTGCACCACTTTTTCAAAATAAGACTCAACGCAACCTACATAAAACTTCTTAGTTTTGACAATGCTTTATTTCAGATACATTTTCTTTAAAGTAGCGCCATATTAAATGTGTGTTTTTCTACAAAAACGGTATTATGGCATAGCTTAATAATAAATTATAATATAGGGGTTTTAAATTAAATCGTTGAAAATAGAAACTTTACGTTGTTAAACTAAAATTTATTTTCCACTTAAAAAACACTTTACTGAAGACACTGTGTTCTTTTTTGTCTTAATATTAAGGTGTATTACTTTTAGACACAAACTAGGTTTTCAAAAATACTTATTTTATGAAGTTACCTTATACAGGGTCAAAAACAAATAAACTTTGCATCACATGCGACCAAATTTTAATAGCCCAATTTTGATTTTGTAAATAAAGCTATTAATAAAAAAAAAATCCCATATGATGCGGACTTTACTGGTGACACTGTATATCAATGTTGTCTTATGTGCCCTGTAAAACTCCGTACCTTCATTTCAAGGGGAGACTCTAATTATGAAAACATGAAAAAAAAAATTGAATTAAATATTAGTCCTTAAATGTGTTATAAGGACGATATTGAAATTCCAATCGAAGATCGATAATATCGATAAATATCGATAATATGGATAATATCGATAATATGGATAATATCGATAAATATCGATAATATCGATAATATTGAATCGATAATATCGATCGAAATATTGTTTATCAATAGGTATATCGAATTTTTGCCCAGGCCTAGTCTACACCAGTATGGAATATTCCGAATAATATACTTATTGTTCTTATTCTTAAGCTTAATGTTTGATTGGCTGCCAGCTGGAATTATGCATGTCCATAGCACTGGTTAATTTCCAATAGTTACAAATTGAGTCAATTTAAGCCCAAATTAAATCCAAACGGGATGAGCATTTGAAGTTATCGGAAACGTATTATTCTAGGTCAAGAATTGGTGTACTGGGTGACTCAACCATAGAGTAAAGTTTATTCAGTATCTCATTTGTTTCGGGAATTACCAGAAAAAGTTTAGGGGCGGTCAAGATATAGCCAATGACCCTAAAAAGTCTGTTCAATGACCGCTGACCGTTACGTTACGACTAGTGCTTATCTTTCTAACGTTCGTGAATTAGGTGATATAGTAAATTTGCGATCCATCGAATCCAACGAATTAAGGCAAAGGGGATAGGATGTAGATTTTAAAAATCGCAATAATGTAGCTATTTTGTCAATAATGAATGTCGTATAATTTTAACAATCAAAAAAGTTTTATTGTCATTTTTGACAGTGACATTTTTAATCAACATTATTTCAAAAATGTCCGTGTATTTTGAAAAAGAACAAGCATTAATTTTAAAATTATTTGATTTTTTTAAAAAGGGAAAGTTATGCCGGAAAGTCTATTTTACCCTTTAACGCAGTTTACAAGGTAAGTAGGAATTGTGACAACATAAATAATAAGTTAATAAAAAGGTTAAGTTGTACCGAATGCAATAGCTCATACAGTGTGACCAGTAAAGTCCGCATCATATGGGATTTTTTTTATTAATAGTTTTATTCTAAATTTGACTTTGGCATCAAGTTCTGCTTCGATCGAGATGAAAATTAAGCAAAAAATTAGTAGTCACGTGATTCGCATTATCTGTCAAATTTTAATTTTTTCCAAAAAATAATTTAAAAGTTATTTCTGAAAATATCGAAAAAAGTTATAAGAAAAAGTTTTATGCAGTTTCTAGCCCACATGCAAAATATCAGCTGCATAAGATAATTTTGATATTTTTTACCCACCATTAAAATTTATTTTCCACTTAATGAACACTTTACTGATGACACTGCGTTCTTTTTTGTCTTAATATTAAGGTGTATTACTTTCAGACATACATAAACTACGTTCTCAAAAATACTTATTTTATAATGTTACCCTACAGGGTCAAAAACAAATAAACTTTGCATCACATGCGACCAAATTTTAATAGACCAATTTTGATTTTATAGAAAAACACACATTTAATATGGCGCTACTTTAAAGAAAATGTATCTGAAATAAAGCCTTGTCAAAACTAATAGTCCGGTCAATCTAGACATTCGAAGATACATAAATTCGCAACAAGCTGAAAATCAGTAAAATTGTTCAAAATATAATTATAAATAAAATTTAAAAGTTCCCCGTCATTCCCGTTGTATGCAAAAAATTTTACTCGAGGTCAAAGTTAAAAAAAATCAGTTTTTCGCAATTTTCAGCAAGACGGTAAGTTTTATCATAAAAATACGCCAGACAAAAATTGGAGACCATAATATTGTCTTTAAAATATGTATCAATACTTTTTTTCCTACGAGCCACCGTTTCTGAGATATAACGATTCATAAAGTTGTAAAAGTTGTTATCGTCATAATATGCACACGTTTCCACACCACCTATGAGGTAGTGTCCTTGGCGCGTTTTTTAATTTGAATAATACCCATTATGTGGAGCGTATTATTGCCGTCTAGCGTATTTACATTAATATCAGCATTGTCTGCAACATGTTGAATAAGAGTACCACTTTCTGGTGGTAGGACATGAGAAGGACGATGAAAAACTGCTGCTGCCTCGTACATTATTGTATCATTATAAGATGCACATAAACCAAAAGACGAAAAGATTTGTATAAGACGTTTAGACCCGAACCTTCGATGAAAAAAAACTGCGAGGCCTAATTATAATTTAGACTTCAAAGACCTTGGTCGAACAGCAGTCATGATACAATAGCAAATATTTGTGCATATTAATTTTAAATGATCTAAATTTGATCGTTTATTCTTTAAAATCACTCGTTCCACAAGATATGTCAACGATTCTGGGATTTCATTATTTAAATCTTCAAACATGCGACTTGGTGGAGGGTAAAGAGAATTATCAAACACTGCGGTTTGAATATCTTCGCGAATAATAGCTGCAGCTGCGTCTAAAACTCTAAATCGTTCTTCTTTTTTATTTATTTTTTTTTCGTACCAGGCTTGATTTAAAATATCATGATGATTATCCACTAAGCATATAAATGTTGATGCTCCCGATTTCTCAGTGATAATAAGTTTATCACCATACTTTAGTTTTAGTCGTAGCTTAATCGTTCTGTAATCTAAAGTCGTAGTTTTGCAAACACTTGTTAATTCGTTCAAAGTGAACTGACAGTCATCGCTATTTTCAATGTAAGTAAATATTTCCTTCATTGCGAGATTCGTAGCTTCGTCTGTAGGACGACCGACCTAAGCTCCAGTGGTAGGTCTTAAGAAAGAAACATAACAATCATGATGATATTTAATTTCAGCAGCAACTAAATCATATTCAAATTCGACTCGAGCAAGAACAGCTTTTGCTATAGCATCGTCCCAAGTCCGAGCTACTTCCAGAATTGAATCTTAAATTGAAGTGTACTTACTTGGCTAATTCGACGGCGAATATCTACGGATTTTTTTCTTTCATACTCTTCATTTAATTTCTGGCCACAAAATAAGCATAGTTCTTTAAAACAAAAAGCTGATTCACTAACACGTAATCTAGTACGAGGAGGACTTAATGTGGATGAACTGACTTCTTGTTCCTCGCGTTGTCTTTTATTAGTTGCAGTAATAGAAGACTTTCGAGTATAATTTTTACGACAATTTTCATGTATTGTCACAGAATTCTGATTTTTGAGATATTCCGAAAATTCATCTGCTCTTTTGATACTTGCATTAATTAATGCCTTCATACCACGTCCAACAGTAACAACTTCACTTTCAGTTAAAAGTTTAGCACAAATAAAACAATATTCTGACATTTTTGTTATAAAACTCAAAACAGCACAATATAGGTTAGGATAAACATTAAACACGTGTTTTCACTACAGAGTTGCGCTCAAGACTAACGGTATTTTATTTATTATAACAGGTATAAGACAACGCACACCATAGAACATAATGTCTTGAAGTTACAGTGGCGTTTAAATCAAGGGACTGGGTTACATTTTATTGAATATTTCAACATATATGTATAAAAACTCTAGAGATGTATATACGTGGCGTACTCATGCATATTATGACGATAAAAACTTTTACAACTTTATGAATCGTTATATCTCAGAAACGGTGGCTCGTAGGAAAAAAAGTATTGATACATATTTTATAGAAAATATTATGATCTACAATTTTTGTCTGGAGTATTTTTATAATAAAACTTACCGTTTTGCTGAAAATTGCGAAAAACTCATTTTTTTTACCTTTGACTTCGAGTAAAATTTTTTGCACACACGGGAATGATGGGGAACTTTTAAATTTTATTTATTATTATGTTTTGAACAATTTTACTAATTTTCAGCTTGTTGCGAATTTATGTACCTTCACTATCATTTTTTGGTCTAGATTGACCGGACTATAAGAAGTTTTATGTAGGTAGCGTTGAGTCTTATTTTGCAAAAGTAGTGCAATTTACAAAATATGGGTAAAAAATCAAAATTATCTTATGCGCCTAAAAGTTTGCATGTGAGCTAGAAACTGCATTTAAAAAAACTTTTTCTAATAACTTTTTTCGATACTTTCAGAAACAGATACTTTTGAATTTTTTTTTGGAAAAAATTAAAATTTGACCGATAATGCGAATCACGTGACTTCTATTTTTTTGCTTAATTTTCATCTCGATCGTAGCAGAACTTAATGCCAAAGTCAAAATTGGGAATAAAGTTATTAATTTAAAAAAATCCCATCTGATGCGGACTTTACACTGTATATAGCTCAAACAGGAAAAAATTTAATATTAGATTCAATGAACATGAGGCATATTATTTGTTAAACAAAGAAAACTTTAATTTCGCAAAACATTGGTTGTAGACAGGACATTGTTTCTAAGATATTAATAATTTAAAAATGTTGTTTAATGTTCCAAAAAGTAAGAAACTTAACATCTTATTTTTGAATTGAAATTTACAAACACATAATAAACCCTACCATAAACCTACTAAATGACCAAACAGACCTGTGGAATTCCCCGCTAACAATACTTAAGGATAAATAACGAAATTAAGGAATAATTAGTTGAATTATATTGCTATAAATATCCTTTATCAAACCTATTTATAATGGTACACCGTAGTTTTAAGGTATTCAGTTTGATAATGTTAGTAGGTAAAGTATTTTTCACAATAAATGGTTGACTCCGTTTAACTACCTGGGACATTTTGCAAGAGCTCGGCCATACAAATGCAAATAAACTGTCGGTCAGGGTCGGATTATAATTTGTAATTATAGCAGGTAATATTTAACTATCTTGTGCTTGCGATAACATCTTTCAGTCTAATAACGAATTAAATATCTAAAGTCCTACCGTGTAGTGTATTTGCTTGTTGATCGTGTATAACAATGGGATTAAACCGGTAGTTTTATTGCAGTCAATAAGTCGATACCATTTAGGGTGAAAAATACTTTACTACGAAACAGCAGTCACTAATATTTTAAATAAAGTGATATTATAACAAAGTAAATTTTTCATATTGTTTTTAATAAAAAATAGGTATACGATATACTTAATGAAAGTTGAAGAGTTTTGGAAAATCTATAAGAAAAAATAATAATATTCAGGGTGTACCTACCATTTAAAAGTTGATATTTTTCATTTTAAAATAGTCGATGTAAATAAATTTATTTTGAACGCCCTGTAGCATCTAACTCAAATTTTTTTACATGTTTTTTTTTGTCATCCCAATAGAACGTTTGTAACAAATATGAGTATTCCACCTGCAAACAACGGCGGAACGGTAATTTTTTAATAGAATAAAAACTAATATATAGTTTGGGTATACTCGTATATATCTAACATTATTAACAAAAAATTAAAGAATTTTATATACAATCTAAAAATAAATTTAAAAATGTGGTCTACCATTAAAAAAACTTTATATTCGCCACGCTTTTTTGAACCACCCTGTATACTCAAAAATAATTTTTAATTGTACACCTTAACATTCTCTAAAACTCTTGTATTTAATGTTTTTTGGTAATTCCCGAAACAAATGAGATAATAAACTTCACTCTATGATTGACTTACCCTGCATATTTTTACAGTGGTTTCATTGTGGGACTAGCGAGGTAGTGGACCTTTACATTTGACGTCTTATCGGCTTGTTATGATAAAGAGAGAGGGGGACGTCTATCTTGCTCTGTCATTGTTGAAAGTAACCCTGGTTTACGGTACTTTATCAATAAGGATGTTTCATAGATAAAACCAAATTATTAACCTCTTTTTCGTATCAAAACAACCACGGTACAGTGAAAATCTCTTCACCGCAAATTCTTCTTTTACTGAAAGTACTCGGTCTCGGTCATGGTCGCGCTTTTACGAGGTCAATCGAGGAAGAAAGAAGAAAGGAAGGAATTTGTTCGGTCTTCATTTCTTCACAGTTTTAATCGACGTCATCAAAGACAAATAAAATAAGCCTTGTCCCGAAATGTGCTGACTATAAAATTAGTTAAATTTTCGTTAATTTAGTTAAATTAAAAATGTGGAAGGTTCGCTGTTTGGTGTTATTTTTAGCTGGATTCGCGCAGTGCGTTAAATCACAAAATCGTAAGTAGAAATTGTAGTTCAATCTTTATTATTAAATGTAGGTACATATCTAATATTGTTTACATAGAAAAAAATCAAGATCGAAAACTAAACATATCTTATCATATGAACCCATCATTCATATAGGTGTGACATCTAAAAGGAAAAATAATAGGTGGAAGTACGTAGATATGTGTTAAACGATGTTCTAGTATCGTAAAAAATGTTAAAAAATTTCGCGACTTTGAAAGATTTCGTATTTAACAAGTTTACTACGCCTTTTACTTACTTACTTAAAAAGCTTGACAAAAAAATTTGTAAGCAGAATTATGGAAGCGCAGCAAAAATGTTAGTGTTGCTTGCTACAACCTTTTGGGGTTTGTTTAAAAATATTTCTTGATCGTTGATGACTTGTTCGAATTAAGAAAGAGAGAAATGATAAAAATAATAAATTTAACGCAGAGTTTCTCAATCGCACAAGATTCAAGAAATAAGTAAGTGAATAAGTAGTTTCAATAATCTTTATTGCAAAATAGATGTTATTGTTTTTTTACTTTCACACATGCGTCCGGCAGAATAAATTTATTTTATTTGACACCTTTTCTAAAGGAAAGTTTAAGGTTGTTACTGACAAAAGCTAGTTAATAATGAAGTCATGATAACAAGAAAACATGGTATAAATCTGACTAGTGTACACAAAAAAAAATTTTTTTTTGAAATGAGAATACTGCTGGTTTTAGAAATTTAGTTTTTATTCAAATATAAATAATGTGTAACTTAATAATAAAGTCATTCTTAGCTAGTTCTTTTGTTTAAAATAATTAACTTCCATTCTAAATTACAGTAATCTCAACCAGAAACTTTGCTGTGCTTATTTTAAAACGAAACATTATTTTACTTTAAACTCACACATTTTAGTTAATGTTCTAATATTAAAACTATTAGAGTCACTATGATTTCTTTTGAAGTTAAGGATATATAAGGTGCTTAGAATGAAACGATGGTAATTACTTTTTTTTGCAAGTTTAGAAGAATTAACCTTGTTAATGTACTTTATTCCGTGAAACTTTCCCTTTGGGTATTTTTTTTTAATAAGTTAAAGCTCTGGATTTAGCTTCTTTATAAATATTTTTCCAAAATCCCGTTTTTTTGTTATTTATAGAGCACATAATACGCTATGTTAGTATGTTAGTGGTTCTGGGTGACCATTTGTTTGTATTGAATGTTATAATAATACCTATTAATAAATATTTGTTTCAGTGAAAGTTTATTTAAATTTTTCCCTTGCCCACCTAAAAAGTTATAGTTTAAATTTTGCGTCAGCAATATCTTATTCTGGAAAAAAATACTATAGTATTAATATATATAACGGTGAATAAGTACTTATAGATGTTATATCATTTAATAAAATATATTTGTGTCAACCCAAAAAAAAAAAATATTATAGGTATCTTTACATATCGTTTTATTGCTGTGGTGACTGTGAGGTAGAACTGATGAAACTGTTAACTGTTGCTTTTGTAAAATACTGCTTTATTGTGCCTAACAGTCATTGGTACGGCAGCAAAATGTTACGTTAGTGCTTTCAGTTTAACGCTAGTCATAATTTTAATTCAAAGAAATCCCTATTCTTCTTTTAAGAAGAGTTATATTTCAGCATGATCTAGTTTTGAAAATATTTCACCTTGAATTAAAATCACCTTTACATTAAAAGAAAAATAATTACTTTTGAAATAAAATTATTTTCAGTGTAATATCACTGTGACATTAACATAAAAACAAGTAACATTTTGTTTGGAGACAATTAAATAAATTTAAGTACCTACCAATCATTCTTAAATAAGAAATTTATTATATTTTTTAAAGTAAAAAGCCCTATAATTTTGATTATAAACAACTATGCTTTTTAACGGAAAAGGACAGTGGTTTTGTTCTTCGAACACACAATAGTTTTCGTCTACCAAAAACGGTATCGCGTAATTATTAGATAATAATAGTTTTGAAATCAGCGTTGATTATTATTTTTAAATGAATAGATTTTGGACCGATTAAAAGTAAACTTGTTTTGTTTTCATTAAGTTTTAAGCCATGATTCTTTATTACTTTGGAAACATTAGAAATATTCTTTTTTATTATTGAAATTCAATTCAGAAGATTATAATTTTTTATTTTGTGATGTATTTGTTTATCATCAGCAAGCAGCAGTAAAATTACCATAAGGGCTTTAGTGCGACCCTGTTTAGATTTTCCAGCTAAAGGTTTGGGTTCCATGTGACGTCATATGCTTATTGATGCTAGAAAAATTTGAAAAAATAAGGCTCTTTCTAGTGTTTCACGAGTCGAGAAATCTCGCACTTTTTAAAAAACTCTTGTCTCGAAATTTTTTTTAAATCTCGCCTCGCTAACATCTCGCAAGATGTTTTCTCGTCTCGTCTCGCGAGAGCCTGGTAATTTCTCGTTCTCGCAATATTATGTCATAAAAAAAATCTGCAAAAGCTCAAAGTAAATACGGGTTATTATTATTACCATTACCATGTTCGTGTTATGATAGCATCATCCTGAAATATTTTCAAAAGGGTTCCAGGGTGCAAGTCAAATTACCTTAGCTCCTTAAAACAAGGTAAGAAACTTTATCTACCTTAAAATTTCCGGCCAGTTATGATTTATAGAAAAAAATGATTAAAAGCAATTCCCAGAGACAACTGGACACCATTCAAATAGTATGTAGGTACCTAGTTTACTCCCTACATTTTGCTTAAAGTGACATAATATTATACTTAATTCGCGAAATCGATTATCGTTTATCAAACGATTTTCTGTATCAAACATTTCGACAAAAACTGTAAACATTAAAAAAAAGTTAATTTTCTCTTTTCGTCCTTGTTTCTATTGTTTTTCGGCAAAGTGTCCTGATTTTTCCCTAGCCACCTTACAATATCGGTAATAGAATAGCTTTTTATCCAGTGATACTAACTGAATTCTTTTTAAAGTTTATCGCAAATCCTAATTAAAATCTTAAGATTTTGCGAAATTTCTCGTTCTCACATATTTTTTTCTCGTCTCGTAGAAAATACTCTCATCTCGTCTTGCAGGAGACTGGAACACTCTCGTCTCGACGAGACGAGAAAAAATAAATCAACACTAGCCCATTCTATCGACCCGTTATCTATTATAAGGAGTATTTGCAAATTTATACCATAAAAAAAGTAATTTATTTTAATACCGTTAACCAATATTATTCCGCATCGACCTATATGGGACCAGTTTAATAATTATTTGTGGTGAGCAAAATAACACTTCACAACATTGGCGTAGCCAGTGGCGGATTCAGGGGGGCGGCCGTGAGGGGCCTCGTTATTTTAATATTGGTGATTCTTAGGATTTGATGATAAACCTATTAAATTACAATTTTCAGGGGAAAAAAATTGCATTCATCTTCATGCTTTCATGCTTCATCATTTCTTATAGCTTTTACAGTTAATTGTACTTTTCCTGCTTTCCCATTAATTATTCAAGTCATCCAAACCCTGGCCAAAAACAGTTTTAAGTTTAAAAAAAATTCAGTTTATAAATTAATAAAAGCAAAAAATTAAATGTTGTCAAATTTGCCCATATTTCTTTTTCTGCTTTTATTAATTAATAAATCCAGTATTTTTTAACATAAAACTGTAGGTAATTGTACTTTATAGATGGGTAGTTGACTGATTTTTGCTTAAAATGAAGAAGTTACGATAATTTAAAAAACTGGTGAATGCGGCACTTGTTAAATGACTATACCAGAGTTGACATAATATAGATTTAAAATCAGATACAAAATATCCAGAATAAAAACAACACGTTCGCTCCATAGACGTAGGTACTTTATAGTAAAGCGTCCTAACGGATGTACGTTCATTAGACGTACGTAAAATCCTTTCAGGAACGAAGGACGTCCAATTCTCAGAGTAGTGTCGGATTTAACCCTGATGGGGTCGCCTACCGACTAAACTCCCTGTGTTCCTGCGGTTTCCGCGTCATAGGCGTATAAACCTTCAGACAACTCGTCTAAGTATTTCAGCTCTGCACTCCTACTGCGTGGTTTGCGTCATACCTCGCCAATGCTTTGGGTACCGGTGTACCTAAGCTGGCTTTGTCGTCTAACTAGGTAGTAAGCTTACTGTGTTTGTGTTGGTGTTTGCGATGTTTGTGCTCAGATGAGATGTTATGTGCCCACGCATCTTCGCAATGGGGACCCCGCTTTTTCAGGGAGAGAACCAACAGAACTGGTCTGAGCAGTAGTAGGCTGTTGCTTACTGTGTTGGTGTTTGCGATGTTTTTGAAGTTTGTGCTCAGATGAGAGCAACGCATTAGACACAAAGCCATCTTTACCCCCGGCATGAAGAATAATAACACGTTTTCGCACGTTACGCACAGTACACAGTTATAAATCAAAATTAAATACGTAAATTACAGCAAAAAAAAGTTAAATCACCTACTCCACTGTCCTGAATTATTAAATAATTAAGGCTACAGTGTAATCTTTTATCAGGTATGAAGAAATATCTTCATTTGCTAAAAATATTCCGCCTTTCTTGTCTAGGACATTTAAATCTGCAATTATGTTTGTCTTAGTATTAATCACAGACTGTTCGAGACGGCGCCATTGGCGCTTATCTCTATGGCAACATGGATAAATTATGTGCGCTTGCCAGTTCTTCCAAATTTTCTGGTTTGTAAATACAATATACAGGGTGTCCCAAAAGTAATGGGACAGAGAGCAACAGCAGACTCATTAAGGCGAAATAATGCGATTTACTTAAACTTGCCTTATCACAAAATTGATAACAACCAAGATACAGGGTGTCAAAATATTAATTTTTTTTTCGTTTTTTTGCGATTATTTCTTAACGAAACGACATAGAAGCACAAAATTAAGGATTTTGGGGTTTTTTGTGCTGAGGAATTCAAAATTATCCATAGTTTTTGTGTAACCAGTAGAGGGCGCTGCCTACGGCATGGCCCACTCCTTTTATCTGGCATAACTTTGTTTAGGATTCTTATATCAATTCGACTATTAAAAAAATAAGTTACTTTACTTCTTTTACATCAAAAACGAATAACTTATTGAAGTCGCTAGAAGCAACCATTTTTGAGATAATCGCATTTCATATGTCCTATGCAACTAAGTACGTGGTCCAAAAGCAGCGAAAAATCAAGCAACGATAAATTTCTAACTTAAAATTATTGTAAATCAGCCACATTTGTTTAAGGTTGACTATTTTTTTCTAATAAAAACGCTTTTTCGTATAACTACGGAATTAATAATTTTACTCCAATCAAAAATTTTATTTAATAGTTAGTTTAATAACATTTAAAAAAAAACAAAATAAAAAAAAATGGTAACGCCGTGATAGCAATTGTTCAAAATGGCCAACATTGACCTCCATACATTTACCTGCGACCGTTAAAATTTTCTTGTGCATAAATACAAAGCATATCACGCATTTCCGCATTGGAAAATAAATTATGTCGAGACATTCCTAAAAAACTTTGTACAGGTATGTACGAAGAAAATTAATAACTTTGACAGATGATACTTTATGTAACATGTTGTTGCCTTAGAAACGTCGTTGTTTTTAATCAAAGCTAGCTGTGGTTCTTTGTTGGTAAATTTGCAAATTAGCTTTCAAAGAGAGTTTACTGACTAACAATTGAATACTGATATAAAAGGAACATTTGCAATAAAAAAACCTTAAGAATTGAAGAAGAAAGATCTGACAACCCTGGTTGTGAGGTCGGTCTCTTTGACCTTTAAAGCATATCAGTACCTCTCAACTTAATATTTATTAAGTTAAATTTCAAAAGTCAAAAAAGAGCAAGGTCGTTTATTTAAATATTGGATCATGTTGATTGGCAAATTTACAGGAACACCCTGTGTAACTATAATAGATAAAATAATACTTATCATGGGGTTACACTTATTTTTAGTTGATGTCAATAACATCATTTAAAAATATTTATAATTTTTTTAGCCTTCTATTACATCAAACAATGCCAGAAATCCGATCCAGATGTCAACGTTTGTCTGCGTCAACAAACAAACTACCTTATCGCTAATATGCGAAGGGGCATTCCAGAACTTGGACTAAGTGATCCAGAGCCAGTCATTATAGATGAGATTCAGCTAGCTCTAGGAAGCGGACCAGATGGATATAGAGCTAAATTTAGTAACATTGAGGCTTTTGGAGTCAGCAATTGTAGTTGTATAGCCGTAAGGTAAATAACTATAGGTTTTAATTTTTTTAAAAGGGAAAATCTTTTAAATGTAGAATAGGAATGTTTTTTCCATATTTGCGGTACGTTGTAAATTAATTCACTCAGTTTTACTTACCGATGGTAAAGGGTATGATTTTTCTTAGGCTTGATCTACATCAAGATGGATGCATGTGAACAAGTAAAATACAAGCGTGTTTTTTCAAATTTTTAAATATTATTTTTATATAATAAGTATATACTGTTAATGAAGTCATTAATAAGTGGTTTATTTAGAGTAAAAGGTATCATGAGATGAAACATTTTGTTTTTGAAAATCAGTATGAAATTGATAATTAATTTTGAATTTACTAAAAAATAAATAAAACTTATTCACAAAATCATAATGATGAAAACATAATAAAAAATGACAACACAACAAAATACAGTTTTATTAATAAATCATCTCTGCAAGGATCATTATCATCAGATTCATCCAAGTTAACAATAAGGTAAAGAGTATCTGAAGCATCGATAAATCTTTCCCGTTTCCATACATCATTATTTATAATTAGTGTGTGTTACCTAATTTTTCCATTTTTCCACTGTTACATCTTCTATGGTTTCATTTCGCAGACCCAAAACTACGTCATTTGTTACAGGATGCATAGAACTTATTTTTGAATCATATTAGCGCTTCCGACCAAACCATTTAAATAGGATTAAAGTGGCAATAATGATATGGAGGAAGTCTTAAAACTCGATGTCCATATTGCAATGCTAGTTCGTCCAACCTAGTAAAAAAAAATAATAATAAATTAAAATAAACAGCGCTGTCCAGATTACTTGTCACGTTTGGGTGGAATATGCTGCCTTACTATTATTCATCCTCACGCTAGTGATTAACAAACTTGTTACTTTGTACAATTTGAAATCTCGTTTGACTTAAAATTTCAGATCCGATGTAGATACCAATCAATTTCAATTCACCTTGTATATTCCCAAAATATCGGCAAGAGCCAAATATGAATCCAGTGGCGTGCTAATTTTGATAAGAGCTTCTGGAGGTGGTAATTATTGGGGTGAATATGGTAAGCTGAATAAAAATGATTTAAAAAAATATATCTTCAACGTTTCCGAAATTTTTCTTGCCAATATAATATTTATATTCTGGATACATACCCCTGGATGGGGTTACGTATACCACAAATGAACCTAATTTTTAATTTGTTGAAAAAAGTAATTTTTTATAAAAAAATTTTGCTTGTAAAAATTGAGATTTGTCATTAGAAAATTCTTGAATTATGACGAAAAACGTAATTTTAACCAACATTTCCTAATGACATTTTCCTTAAAAACAAAAAATTAGGGTAGTTTACTCTTAAAGGTAGAATTAATATTTTTTAAGATTTTGATTAAATACAATGTACGTCCAAAACTCTTTTATCATTCATGTTTTATTAAATTTATGAATCTACACAGCTATTCTCTTGATGCATGTGTTAAGAATAGCTGAAATCATTGCTTGCTTTAAAATGTAAACAATCTGGTCCAGGTATAAGAGATCTTTGGTTACAACTATTATCTGCTGTGATATTATTAAATATTTAAATATAATTTTATTTATCACAATGACATCACAATATGTATGTAATATTTTAGAGGGTGTCAAAGTAAAGGCCTATCTAAGAGCAAGCAAGGCAACAGGAGATGATGGACTAACCTATTTCCAAGTACAACAAATGAAAATGGATTTTAGCGTAAAGGACATTAGGATGGGCGTTGATGGTATTCACAATGGCAACAGTGTATTACGTAAGCAAAAATATTATACTTAGCGCTTCATCTTTTGGACGTTCTCTTTTTTTTTTACTGGCCTGGACTTTTAAAGTTTAAGGGACCTCTCAGCTTTAGAAAGTTAAAGCAAAACAAAGGTTTTTAAATTTTAAAATTTTGTCATAAAAAAATCATCAGTATATTCAAAACTATCCTTTTTTTAGTGCCCTAGCAATTTTACTATATTATTTAGGATTGAATTGAGTTAGTTTGGACTTTTCCTACTAAACAAATGTTTTGAATTATTTTTCTACCGTGCGAGCAAAAATTATTTGCATCAAAGAGGGCCTTGCATCTAAGGACGTAATGCTTAGCCGTAGAGCTTAATACCTGTTGGGTGTCAGTAACTACCTGAATTAACAATCAATCAGGCATTCCGTCATCTTTGACAGTCGTTCCAAGTAATTTGATTCATCGCTAATTTTTCCAAATTCTTGAACAATTCACACAATAGGCTTAATATTCATGGTTGAAGCGTATTTTCGAAACGGGGTTAAAGTAAATGGTAAGTGGCAATACAATCTGGGTTTGAGCATGGACGATTTTAACGAACATTTTCCTAACGTTGCTTTTATTGCTGGGGATTTTTATTATTGCCTGAAGAGAACCGTGGCTGTGTTTAGGGAAACAGGTTCTATACGACATAAAAAAGGAGCAGAAAGACCAGCTGTAAGAACAGAAGAACTTATTGCAAACGTTTGTGAAATAATGCAAAATACGGCAACAATTTGTACAAGACGCCTGTCCCTAGAAGTGGGAAGATCTTATGGAACATGCAGGACTATTCTTAAGAAGCAGCTAAATTTATTTCCTTATAAAGTGCAAGTATTCCAAGAAATACAAGCCGCAGATTTTGATAAACACAGAAATTACTCTCAATGGTTTACCCAAAATTTATTGATTTATAAATTGCAGCAATTTATATAACTATTTTTCTTTTTCTTTCTGTATATTCTTACTTTATTAATTTTGTAAAAAACAAAAATAAATTTGTATTTGTCTACTTATTTTATTACTCATTAGTTTGGCATATCATGTCATAATATGAATTTGACAAATTTTTAACATAGATTTGGTTATATATATCGTCCCCATATCATTGTGATCTAAACCAAACCCTACGTTTTTTAATCCAAGCCCTCTTTGATGCAAATAATTTTGGCTCGCAAGGTACAAACTCAGTACCCTGATAATTTTTTCTTCAATATTCATATGTTATAACAGCATACCATTTATATCTTCCATAAGAGCTCCATTAAGGTTGTATATCATCTACCATTTTCTCTTTTGCTAACACTATCAATTGAATATTTTTATTCTAATAAATTTGTGCAGGAACACTTTTTGTTTGTCTTTCGTTTCTTTCCATTACTTTCAACTTCACTAAGAGTATGGTCTATTTCTTCAAATTCATTTTATTGTTTTACATAAATGTATAATTTTGTTTAGATTATTATATTCAGTAGTTTTTAAAAAATTTGCAGTATTTCATATTTTTTTAACACCCATACAGTCAACAGGGAACGAAAAATTGACTGTGGTAAATCCATACACTACTGGCAAACTCCAAGTTACAGAAAAAAGCATGCTGTTTATTGTTTAATACAACAACCCCGCTTTTCAAACGCGTCATGTTAGTATCTCACCTTTACATTTAAATGCGTTATACTATTCAAAATTGTTTATTATTCGTTTTTAAAACTTGAAACAATGATAAACTTTTAAAATGATTTTATTTCATCAAGTAATACTTTATTTAAATTCTCATATAATATATCCTAGAGTAAATCCTAAATCCTTTACTAAATCTAAAAGAAAATATCCGGTATACTGTTATATTATTATGATAGAAAATTTAATAAACCAATATTTGAATTGATTCGGCTTTTACATGGTGGAAATCCATTATTAATTGTGTTAAATAAATGTTAAAAAAATTTAAAAAGTTATAATTTTACACTTTCCACAGATTTTTATTTTGACTAGACATGTTTCGCAACACAGTTGCTTCTTCGAAGGAGTACTTAAAAATGGTATTTTAAAAGTTATACTTAAGTGTAAAATGAAATTGCCGGTAATTTTCAGGTTGTTTAAATTGTTGAAAAAACCAATAATAATGTTAACAGACTAATTAAAGAGATTTAAAAGAGGTAGTCCGTTTAAATACATTAAGAAGAGTATTGTTATTTTAGAGCCTATTTATTTCTATGGATTCAAGCAAATTTAATTTTGTACTTTTGTTTTCAATGTGCAAGATATCGTAGTTATGATTAAAAGTATGATTTGCTTCTAACAGGTGGTTAGAATAATTAGAATCTATTTTGTTGTTTATAAAACTAGCACGATGTTCATTCATTCGTTTTTCGAAGTTTCGGCCTGTTTGTCTGATATAAACTTTAGAGCAATCATTACATTTTAATTTGTAAACACCAGATTTATTTCCTTCGTTCAATTTACTTTTATTATTTTGATTGTGTTTTCCTAGAGTATTGTAAGTTTTGAAAGCAATATTAATATTAAAGTTTTTTAAAAAGTTTTTTATTTTAGTGCTAATATGACCTAGGTAACTTTTACTAACTTTAACTAACTAACTAATAACTTTTAAAATACCATTTTTAAGTACTTCTTTGAAGAAGCAACTGTGTTGCGAAACATGTCGAGTCAAAATAATAATTTGTGGAAAGTGTGAAATTATAATTATTTAAATTTTTTTACCATTTATATAACACAATTAAATCAATATTTTTTTAATAATAAGAAAATGCACTGAATAATAATAAAAACCGCTTTAAAACAATACCTTTTCTACTGACCAGAAGTATTTTTGTCTCCCAGTGACGTCATGCGCAACGTAGTACGAAATTGGATCACCCAGTGGATTTATCTTTTTTAATAATAGCATCATGACAATCACTAATATACTCTTTGTTTTTTCCAGAAGCTGCACTGAATCTTTTTATTAACTCCAATGCCCAGGAACTGTTAAAAGAAATGAAACCACACCTGAAGAAAAAACTTCTGGTCCTTATGAGGGACTTTGTAACAAATATTTTTGATAATGTACCTTACGAGGCATTTTTGAAGGATGAATAGGAAACATTTTTATTTAAGTAATTTATTTTTGTAAATAGCACACCATTATTAATATTTCTTTACCTATATTTTTAGTGACAAATAAATAAGGCTTTGATTCTAGTTAGGTTCAAAGCAATGAAATTAATGTATGCCTGTGCTCAGTTATACTTTTTTTTACACAAATACGTTCCCGCGCCCATTAAGGACATCAAATATAATAATATACGTTATTTATTCAGATAAAGTCAAATTTCTCTCCATGCCACATTGTTGGTAAGTCACCTGTCATTAATGGTACCCTGTTGAAATCTGGTATATTTTACGTTATTTATTTTATTTAGGTATTCCAAATAAAATCCCAAAAACAATAAAATTGTTCATGAAGGATTCTCTACTAATAACATCTAAAAATGTAATTGTTAAATATAACTAATTAAAATATAAGGTTAGTCAAAATAATACTTAAAATGTTAATATTCAATAAAAAAAATAAAAATATTTAAATACCTATGTATAAAATTAATTAATTATTATTTATTTTAATAAAACTAATAATATCGTTTAGATATTATTTATAAATAATTTTGAAAAGAATAATTAATTATAAAATAAGTGCACGTTGAAATATTTTTTAGTTTAAAATTTAGCTTCCCCTTTTTTAAGTATTTTCTTAGTTGTCATTTTAAAACGTTTTATATTTAAAATTTTTAATTCTTGGGGTATTTCGTTGTAAAATTTCATACCTTGATAATAAATGGAGTTCTGACCTGCCCTAGTGTGTATTAAAAGTAAATCAATATTGAAAACAGTTCTAGTTAAATGATCATGTACCTACGTCACGTCTGTAATTAAACTTTATACTTGAATGTTTATTTTTTGATATAATTTGGTGACCAAAACAATATTTTGTATTAAGTGAATATTCTTAATTGGCATAATATTAAAATTTTTATATAAAAGTTTAGTTGAATATTGTCTATCCAAGCAATATATATTTTTAATTGATTTATTTTTTAAAACTTGTAAGGGGTTAAGCAAATTTTGAAAAGTTGATCCCCATGTTAAAGTTAAATATAGTAAATGAGAGTGAATAAAAGAAAAATAAATACATATAACATATAATTTGGAGTCAAAAAACTGAGTTTTTTTAAAATCCCCACTGGTGCAACCATTTTCTTTTTAATAGATTCAATGTGTTCACTCCAATTAATAGCTTCATCTATAATCAACCCTAAAAATTTAATTTAATAAATCAGTTCTGTATAAATTGGGTTTCTGTACTATACATAAAAGATATGTTGGCGACAAAGACAGGACTAGGCAAAGTTCTTTTAGCATCGCACTATATTTTAAACTTGTACGGGGGACTTAATGGTTTATCAGCATAATGGCTTGCAAAAATACAGCGTAAATTTAATAAACAATTGAAACATCGAACTCAACGTGCGATAGATTAAAATTTATGGCGTTATTCATTGGTAAAACAAAAAATTACATTTGACATGCACTATTGTGTTTTTAAAGACAAACAACTGGATTAGTTTTCAGTGGACGCAAATTTTGTCAACCTATTGTACCGTGATTAAAATAGATACACTAATAATAATAAATTTATTAATAGCAAATTATGATAAATGACATGTTTGTTATTGAAAATAGGAGAGTCAATTAACCTAAACTGGTTTATTCTACTCACCGTTCAATAACAACAACAAATTTAGTCTCTGAAACCTGACGCGTGAGCTCGCTTCGGCCCACTAGTGAACTGGGAATTTTTAGGTAGCAACTTGTATCAGCTGTTAATGTCACATATGGGTGTCATGTCAACTGTCGAAACGCTTTTACATTTCGGATACTGTCCGAGATCTATTTTCCACGTTGTATCATTGAGGCAATGAGCCTAATGAATAAAAACGAAAGTAATTGCTTTTGCGTCCAGCAATTGCTTAAAAGTGCAGGAATGCTTCTAGTCAATGCTTTTTCTTAAAAAATAGAAGCGATCGCAATCGTTTGCTTAAAATGTGATGAATAAATTATTAAGGAATTGGTTTTCTAGTGTAGGTAGCAATTATTGCTTTCAACTTTTTAAGGTAAGTCGACCCCTGCATCATTTGCTGGGTAGCAGTCAACTTGAGTTCTCTGCGGCATACACGTGCGTTGCTCTTAATTTGTGTCTTCAATTATGGCGTCCGTAAAAGAAAGATCTACAGTGTACGTAAAAATTGTTGATATGATGATTTCAGAAAGTTATATCGATTTGACTGCGAAAATGTTAAGTGGTTGGCAAATTATTTTTTGACTGATACTGGTAAAAGGCGCGGGGGTGCACTGTCGCCTTTAAATAAGGTTAAAATCTTTCTGTGGAAATTGTCGGATCAGGGCTTTCAAAATTCTGTAGGTGAAAAACTCGGTGTTCACCAAACTACTGTCTGTAAGACATACACTTCTGTAATGGATGCAGTTTTGGAGAATGCCAATATTTTATTAAATTTCCTACAAGTGCTGAAGCTGTTGTGGAAGCTCAACGGTTGTGGTCAGAGAGATTCATTTATGTTCCTTCAATTTGTGAACGAATATCAATTGCTTGTCTTTAATTTCTTCATCAGTACTATCACTTTTCTCATTTTCACTGAAATCTGCCATATCACCAATATAAGTTTCCTATTTTCCACAAAAACATAACAGATTACTATCGTACTAAATAAATAGACTAACGTTGTTATATTTACGTCAACTCTTTTGCAAATTAGGCACCAAACTAAACATGAAATCTGTAATCTGAACAAGTAGATAAGCCACGTCTGAACTTGTGTTGAATAAGCATTTGCTACTCAGAGGTGTAAGAAAAACAGCAATTGCTTCAAAATTTTATTCATATCCAGATTTAGCAATTGCTTTTACTTATAGCATTTGCTAGTCAAGAAATTGCTTTTACTAAAAAGTAATTGCTTAAGTTTTATTCATTAGGCTCATTATTACTTTTTCTTGAATACTGTCAAACGAGTTGAAACCAGTGTCGTAGCCAGAGGAGTGTCAGGGGGGCAATATCTGCTACTCGAAAATAATTTAAATTTGAAAACGTAATATAATAAATATAGATATTTCACAAAAAGCATAGAATGCATTTTTTACCCAATGTTAAAATCATATGTTTTTTAGCTGATATCTAAAACACGTCTTGTAAGTTCTTAAAAAAATCTAGTTCTCTTGTCACTTATCAATAATTTTAATATAAGGCTTTAATGGTCCTTAATACTATGACTCAATTTTTAGTAGTAATTAAGAAATCTAACCATTTCTTACACTATATTAGCTTTTAGAGCCCTTTAAGTAGGAATATTTTTGTTGCGTATGGACGTTTACTTTTTAAAGACACACCTAACAGTTCCCAACTGAATCAGCATGTATTGGGGGAATTGACAGTCTTCCAATCCTCCGATAGGTACGTCCCTGCTCGTGTTAACCTTTTTTTTAATCTATTTAAGTATGGACAGATTGATTTTTCATTGAAATGTACATAATAAGAGGTTTGTTTACTGAATGAATCTGAACAAAGAAAAAATGTTAATGAAAATCGCAATTTTCCTGCTGCTTTGTACCAGAAAATTTCAATGAAAGTTATATTTTTTATTCATGCGACAAAAGCGATTTCCTGCTGCAGATCTATAATAAGGCAAATCATTTAATTTTATTGGTTTGGTGTTGTAAGGAAGTAGGTGCATCCATGTTTTCCTTTTATATCTTTTGCTGGTAAAAATAATAATAATCGTACTAAAATAGACTAATACAAACAACAAATTCCATTCCTTAAATGCAAAATTAAAAACAAACAAATAATTTTCCACAGCTTTATATACAGGGTGTTCCTTAATGACGTGCTAATATTTTAGGGTGTGATTCCTGAAGTCATTTTATAAAGAAAAGTTCATATAAACATAATATGTCCTAACCGGCTTAAATTTTTGATTTGGGTGTTGAATTTTTTCTTTATTAATGCGTTTTTTGTAATATCTCCAAAAGTACTTTAGATAATATTTTTAATTTTGGCATGTGCTAATAGGACATAAAACCACATATTTTAGTTATAAAAGTTATTTTTTTGTCCCACCAGTGGCTTCCCTGCAAACATGTCCTTTGATATTTTTTGGAAAAAAAGTGGTACACCACTGACATTTTTCCATGTGGATATTATTTCTTATTAGCCTGGTCAATTCTAGATAAGAATGGTCTCTTGAGTTTTTCTCCTCAGGTACACTGTTCTTAATTAAAATAATTAAATTAAATTAGCTGTACTATTTATTAATATTTACATTAATAATGCAAAATTTTGTTTCATAAAAATTGTTGGAAATGACCACCTTCACTTAATAGGCATGCTTTCGCCCGTCTTTGCATCGAATAGCGCACTTGTTCAAATATTTTAGGCGAATTCCGTATTGTTTCACAGAAGGCAATTATTCGCTCCCTTAAATTTTCTAAAGTGTTAATGGGAGTTTTATACAATAGAGTTTTAAGATGACCCACAAGAAAAAATCCAAACTATTGAGATCAGGGGTTCTTGCTGGCCATTGTTGAGCTCCTCTACGACCTATCCAACGATTCGGATAAACTGCATCAAAATGGTCGCGAACAATCACACTGAAATGAACAGGAGCTCCATCATGCATGTTCCACATTTGATTCCTTAGCGCATATGGTACATCATCAAGGCATATAAACGGCAGTAAACAGTCTCAAAGAGATGGAATGATTGGAATGTCATCACACTGACTTTGGATAAATTATAACACATGTAGTTATTCTTGAAGGAAATGCAAATAAGACTGCCGTTAAGGCGTTAATTATGTTTTTAAGAACGTTACCGTTCCAGGATAACTAGATTTATGTGATCAAAAATTATTCGTCCATACTGCAAAATGAAGCTAATTTAATTTAATTATTTTAATTAAGAACAGTGTGCCTGAGGAGAAAAACGCTAGAGACCATTTTTATGTAGAGTTGATCAGGCTAACCAGAAATAATATCCACATGGAAAAATGTCAAAAAAATTTCTAAAAAATATCAGAGGACATGTTTGCACGCCACTGGTGGGACAAAAAAATAACTTTAAAACTAAAACATCGCACATCCCGATCAAAAGTGTATTAACTCAAAGAAAGTAAATTTTACAGGACAAGCAATTTAAATTATTTTGATTCTTTAATTGCTCACATCTTATTTCTTTCTTAACACACTTTTTAAATATTTTAGATATAGTTTCCCTTTGAGGATGAAGTGTATTACAAATCTGTGTATCAATTTAAAAACATTTTTTTAGCAATTTTTGGGGAGATTTTTTGATAATTTTTTTGATTTGTTACACTTTTGCTCGGAAATAATATGGACATATAGAACAGAGTTGATGCATAGACCAGGCGTTAATATTTCGTTCTTTTTTGAAGATTGCTTTCCTTGTAATAAAATATTTTTAAAAATAAGCTAAAAATGAAATTTTGTAAAGGGACTTTATTAAATCTTGGCACTATCACCTGTACAGTGGTATATTATATACTTTTAAAACAATGAGTCGTAAAAAAGTAAGTGATATTTTGGAATGAAACCCTTTTCCAACAAAAATATAAGGTCTTTTTTTAAATTTTCATTTAGGGATAATTTTGTCGAATATATGCTTTATGCAATTTTGGAATTTCTTCTGACAAGTTGGAATCTGTTTCTGTTTTTCTGTTTCGAGTTTTTACATAGGTCTTAGGATCTTTAACATTTACATGCTCAAACTTTAAATCGGAAAAATATGTTTTATAAAAAATATTCCATGGATGTGCCTTTTCGACTTTAACTGCTCTTAGGTTCCTGATAAAAACCTGTTCCTACTTGGAATTATTTGTAAAATTGCTTTCACAGTCGGCCATTAACTGCTTTACATTGCAAAACATTTAACTATTTTATTAAAAATTTCCATACAAAAGTGTAATAACTCAAAATACTACTCTGTTTTACGGAAATAAAACGTGCGTAGTTACGGGTTATTATAAAATAATTCACTGTTATATATATATACTGTCTTCAGGGGAAATATCTGTGTTAACGCCTTTTTGTTGTAGATACTTGTGGCGCCTCTGGCGGGCGGATTTTGAAATATCGATGTTGCGGTTTTGTTGTTTAATAGAATAGGTAGTTTACTTATCATTTCTGCCAAAAAGTAAAATTTTAATTTTTGTGAGATAATACACTTTTGTTCGGGATGTGCGATGTGGTTTTATATCCTATTAGCACATGCCAAAATTGAAAATATTATCTTAAGTACTTTCAGAGATATTACAAGAAACTCATTAAAAAAGAAAAAAATCAACACCCTGTAGCAAAAATTTAAGCCGTTTACGACAAATGTTTATATTATTATGAGCTTTTCTTCATAAAATGACTTGAGGAATCACACCCTAAAATATTAGCCCGTTACACCCTGTATAGGTAAGTCAGCATACGAATGAAATTCCTAACTTAATTCGTATAGGAGCTATGGAAGCCTGACGCACTATTGCAGAACCCTGTATAGATAATCCTTTAAAAATGTACGTGACATTTTATAATAGACCATTTTAAATCCGCTTGGCGTGCAACGCTTTGCAAAAATCGTTTAAATAGCAATTTTCTTGACCATAGGGATTAAAAAGTTTGTTTAGAAAATTACTAACTTCCCCGGAAACTCTCCGTCTGATTTACTAAACAAAAATTTAAAATAAACGTTTATTATTTCGCTGATATAAAAATACATACAACAGTTTCGGATGACGCATTTAAAATTAAATTTTTCTATAGACGCAAAATGGGGTTTCGAAAATATATTTTAGTGGTATTGTTTTGTGGAGTATATTGCGATACTGAGATACGTAAGTACATTAATTTTTGTACTACAACGGTTAATTGTTTTGGTTATTCGGAAAAAAGGTATATTAATTGTCAGTCAGTTTTAGCAGTGGCGTAGCCACCCTTTAAGGGTGTATAAAATACTCGCAGCCAGCAAAGCGGCATTTTACGGGCTACTTAAAAGTTAGAGATATCACTATTTGGACTGCACTGACAATGCAATATTATATTTTATACTATAGCACTTAAATATGTTTATGTAATATACATACTTAATAATTTGTAGCATCATTTCTTCACTTTTGCCAAAGAAATGATCCAGATTTGACCACGTGTATGATTGCTTCGGTTGAAGAGCTACGACCTTATTTAGTTCATGGTAAGAAAAATGACGATTTGAGAGTTTTAGGCTCCTTTTATACTGGGATTCTGTATATCGGATACCGGAATCTCACATTTAACGCAGCGCTTAAGCGAAGCGTTTAGACGGGCGCTTTCTCGGATACAGAATCGCGATTCTAAATTTCGAAATAACACAAGATAAAGAAAAGTATGCATTCCGAATTTCGGTATGCGAGATACTGTATCTCGCATACAGAATCCCAGTATAAAAGGAGCCTTATGTTTAAATGCCTCTATTAGTCAGGCTTTTTTACAACGAGTGTGAGCAAGGTATTACTTTTTTACACTCATATTGATGCCGAAAGAGTTACAATGCGAGAAAATATATTTTTAAAATTAAACTAAATAAACTCGTTAAGGATTAGTATTGTGAATCTTAACATAGTATAAAACAAAGTCGCTGTCGCCCGTCTGTCCGTCCTTCTGTATGCTTAAATCTTTAAAACTACGCAACGGATTTTGAAGCGGTTTTTTAAAATAGATACAGTGATTCAAGAGGAAGGTTTTATGTATAATACATGCATAATATTGTAGAGAAACACTGATAAATAAGAGTAGGGAGAACGAGCGACCCAACCTAACCGGTCCCCGGCCCGTTCAACGATCGATCCGAAGCCGGAATAGACGAAGACAGACTATGTTTTATGTATGAAAATGTGAATTGTGGACGGGCCGGCAAACGGTTGAGTCACAGTAATCTTTTAGAGGGTTGTTCGGGTTTGTATTTATAAATCTTGACGTGATGGTGAACTTGCTTTATTATCTCAGAGAAAGCGACGTCGTATAATGCCGGGCTGCAACGCAGGCCGGGTACACGCTAGTAACAAATATAATGTTATTAAATGTGATTTCTGTCGATAAAGGGCGATGAGGTAACTTCGTCAAACGCCGTCAGCACAAATAATCCCCTCTCTTTAACCGAGATATGGTTTAGCTATGCGTTGTTCACGCCGGCAACACTGATTGATACGTTGTCCTGAGTAATTCTATTGTAGTATATGTTTTTGCGATGTCGTGGTTAGTCATCGGAATACTCTTATTTGTACGTGTTTTGTATTTTTGAGTTTTGTGAACGATTTTTGATTTTATTACTATAAGTACTTAACCAAATTTTACGTCAGTGTCAGATTTAGATTCTTTTAATCCGGAATTATACTTTCACAAGTAGGGTTATAATCTGTATTGTTTTCCCATTGCACCGTGGTGTAGTAACCTGGCATGTCAACAAAATAATTTCTCTTTCAACAATTAAAGTACTTTTACCTATTACGGCAATGTAGCATACCAGAGTATGCACAAAAATCCTCTACACATTTTAAGGTCGTAGTAGGCTCTAAGACTCTAAGACATCAAAAGCTAGTAACATATACTAAGGTGTTCCTCAGCGTTCAGTGCAGGGTCCTATCCTTTTCCTTATTTATATTAATTATCTTGCTTCTATAGACATTGCGGGCCGGTTTACAATTTTTGCTGACGACACCACTGTCCCCTGGCATGATTCAAATCCCAATATATTAAAGATCAAGGTTTCGTCTGATCTTTTTTCACTGGTGGAGTCACACTTGCGATATGGAATTGGGTTCTGGGGGAATACGTGTAACTACCTGCTGAACTAAGTATTTATTCTGCAAAAGCATGCTGTAAGATGTCTTTGTATGGCAGAGAGTCATGCAGACCGTTATTTATATCTAAGAAAATTTTAACTTTGCCATGCCTGTTTATTCTTGAAACTGTCTGCATGATATACAAGCATATGGATACTTTGCCGGTGCCTGACCACTCTCATGATACTAGAAGATCAAAAAACATGTACCTGCCCATACCGCCTTCTGCCCTTATTAAAAACTCTATAATTTACGAAAGCCGTAAATTGTTTAACCATCTTCCTGAGGAAATAAGAAACATACCTACCCTAACATTTTTTAAAAGAACTATAAAGGAACTACTGGTGGGAAGAGCCTATTACGAGGTAGCCGAGTATTACAACGACGCCTTTTAACTGAGTATTTCCGGCAAGCATTTCGTCATCTTGTTTTGTTGAGTTTGTCTTTGTCCTGTTTACTATGTTCGTAGTTTTCCTATTTACATATATATTTTTGACGATGTATACCTTAAGAAGAAAATAATTATTTTAATTTTTTTTAATTTATGTATTCGTAGTATATTACTTGTATTTATTTTTGGCTTTGTTAATAAGAATGATTATTCTTCAAAACAATAAAGCATATTTTGATTTGATTTGATGATTAAATATAAAAGAATTAAATATTCCTTTTTTTCTCTCGCCTAAAATTTCTATCATTAATAATAGCACTTCACCCTAGGCTCTTTTCAAAGCCTTCTTCACGTAAATAAATATTTATTAGTACTTTAATAAACACTGTTTTAGCTATTACTTATTTATTGTTTAAAAAATCCTTGCCACACCCTACGCCGCTGATGTTGACTAATCGCTCCGAATCCTTGAATCATTACAATTCCACGCGGAGTAGGAAATTTAACGCTATCTCCCTCTTCTGTCTTTGTTTCACACGTGCGAATGTTGGATGCAAACGAACAGGCTATTTATGCATGAATGGCTTAATCTATTTTATACGAAGTCTATGGGTGGTCGAACTGACTTTCCAAAATTGTGATTCTAATTTAACACGTTGACTGCCATTTCGGTCTATAGGACCGAGAATAAAAGGTTCCAACTTTAAAAACGCGGCCTATTAGACCATAATGCAATTTGACGCACGCGCCAACTAGGTCCATTGCACCGAGACCATTTTTAGTTCCCCAGGGCCAACGGTCTGTTCTCATCCGGGAATATTCGCTGTGATAGACCGAGCTGGCGCATGGGACAAGTTTGCACCACTCAGTCAGAAATGTTGTGTCCGCAAAGCGATTTTTTTTTAAATTGACGCCAGTGCCCATTTCATTTGTCCTACTTTATGCAATGTCACAAATGGCCTCTCGGACTTTTTTTTTGGCATGGCGTCATAATCAAAAAAGCGAATATGGCTTCGGCAGTCAACGTGATAAAATGGATTTGGATTTTGTGCCTGAAAAGGCTTGTTGCTAAATGTTTTTTAGGTGTACCTGAACATAACATCCCAAGCTTGGAGCCTCTGGTAATGAAGGACTTTTTTGCCGAGGAGGCAGCTGGTATGACCGTCATTGTATCAAATGTCAGTGCTTGGGGATGTAGTGACTTTTTTGTAAGGGGGTTAACGTGAGTACAACCATAAATAATCGTCTTATAATAAAAAAAAGTTACATGATACATTATAAATTATAATCCTCAGAGCAGAACTAGCTTAAATCCGGTAGTCAGTTCCACACCGGATTTACTACGAAACTTCTGCAGTTTTGCTTTGCAGGTTAACTATAAATCTTTTTTCAAAAGCTTCTTTTAATCTTCACTTAAATAAAAATGTATTATTACTTTAATGAAATTTTTTTTAATTATGATTTATTTATTGTTTCAAGATGGTAGACAATGAAGTAATATCAAAAAAATTACCTTGTCGGACTTCCATTGTCTTTATTTTGTTACTTAACACAACGTATTGGTTAATCAGTATCTCTAACCGTTTTCAAGACTTTCAAGTGTAAACTAAATTATAATTCTAAGGCTACTGTCTTAAATACTATCCATGTGCACTGAAGCTCGAGGACTCCGCCATTGGAGTGTGAAGTTTGACCTGTTGGTTTTGGACATTCTTCTCTGGACTTCCATATATTGGGGATATCTATACTTGGTTTACTAAATATATGGGTATTTTGATTCATGAAAGCTGCATCTTTGAATTTTCGTTTTTTCTAGTGCTGTTCCGTGTCCAAAACCTTGGCTTCTGACCACTGTATATTATGTTGGTTAATCCATACATGTTTCGCTATACCTGATTTCAAAGCTTCACCCCTTTAAGTATGTGTCAGATGTTCTTTAACTCATACGGGAAGAGGTCTTTTTGTTTCTTCAATGTACGATTCGCCAAACTAGCAAGGGATTTAATAGATACAATCTTTTGTGTTTTCATTACGGGGGGTTTTACTTTTGTAAGAAAGCTTCTAAGCGTATTTCTAGATTTAAAGGCTGTTTTGATATTATAGTTTTTGGTTATCCATCTAATTTTTTTATAAATCCCCTTAACATAAGGTATTGTAAGAAATTGAATGCATTCAAACTCCATAAAACAGGGCATAATTCAAATTCTTTATCACAGAGCATCTAACATTTGCAACAATCCGGAAGACTTTAATATTGAAATTTCAAATATCAAAAAAGATTTAAAACAGAATGGTTACCCTAAAACCTTTGTAACTAATACCATCTCAAAACCTTAAAATCGCGAAGTAAAAACTAATACAGAAACGAAAGAGGAGCCATTTAATACCAGTATAATGTGTTTGAGTTTGTTCGCATGTTTCTTTGGCTTCGGGGTCAGCGCGAGAACCAACAAACAAAGTAAAATTTTCTTAATCACCAACTAGTATTTTTTGGGTTTTTAGTGTCAATTTAGAAACCCAACAATTTGCTGTAGATGTGGACATTCCGAAGCTGCGAATAAAAGCTCATTATCATCTAGACGGTAAATTGTTATTGGTGCCAGTAAAGGGAGATGGTAATCTGGAAACTAACATAAGTAAGTGCGTGTATTAGACATTTTTGTGTATTTTTGGTGGCCAGTGTTAGAAGATTATCGTGACTCAGCTTTGTGGCATTTTGTAGATTCTAAATTGATTGTGGAAGAATAATATCTACTATTAAAATAACACTTTTTATCTACAACCAGTTAATAATAGGCGCATAATAATTGTGATAATAACAGCATTTTACTATGCATAATACAACTAGGCGCTAATTATTACTTCTCATAAAGCAGCTAGACCTATTGGGAATTGATAATAATCCGACAACTATATTTTAATGACCAATAATTGTGATTTATAATTATAATATATTTTTCGCGAATTCCCGGACTAATGTGAATGCGTTTTCATTGCCGTTACTATGGAGATAAAAACGTCAACATCAATAAATACGACTATACGGGCGCACCGCCATTTGAGGTAGGTCAGCATCAAAGGAGACAACAAAAATTGTGGATGAAATTGATTATTTAATATCTCTACATTTTAATTTGACCAAAAATAATGGAAATTGTACGTCATTTATATTCGTATTTTAAATTTTAAAGATGGTCTGCAATTTGCGTATATCGGTATTGATGGGAAAATTAGATTTTTTGAATCCAGAATTATCTTTCCACAAATAATTTCATAATTCTATACTATTTGCCTATTTAGTGGCGTAGTAATTAGTAAAAGAATAAATAAAAATAACTGATAATTACTAACTCCCAAATTATTAAGGTATCTTGTTAATACCTAACTATAATAATATAACTTCTAAGACTACCATTATTGGAACAGTTATTGATATGTTAGTTATGTGACAGTTAGTACTAACAGGAAATTAATAATTTGGGCCGTATGGATGCTTATTTAAATACAAACCTTTATTAAGAACAAACCCTTTGTTTCCAAATTTTTTTTACCGCCCAATCCAGGTAGGTAAATATTTTCACACCTAAAAATGTTTGATTTTCGGTTTAAAGGTCAGGATTAAAAAAAAAAAAAAAGATTTTCTACGGTTCATTGCTTAAAACTTCATAAAAATTAATTCATTCACTATCTATATATTTAGCACATAAGCTCTTTTCAAAGGCTTCTTTTAATGTAAAAATTTATTTATACTTCTAATGGAATTTTTTTCAATTAGTACTTATTGTATTAAAAATCCTTGCCAGACCCTACGCCACTGGATCGGATACCTTGTGGAGTCGGAATTTTAACGTTCTCTCTCTGTCGCTTCTGTCTTTGTTTAACATCTATTAATGTTTGATGCAAACAAATAGGCTATTCATTAATAAATGGTTTGGTCTATTCTATTAGAGGTATTTGGTTAGCACCAATCAATCATCCGAAGAAACTACAAGTAGAAAGCGAAACGCGTCTTGTAAAGAACAGGTTTTAAAATAAAGTGAAAGTTTCACACTTGTGTATAATGAATCTTTATCATTAATGGTCTAAACCATTAAAAATGAATAAAAATATAAATAATATTTTAAAATATACTTACTTTTTTTGTAGCTGAAGTAAGTACTAGAGCAGAACTACAAGGTGAACTTCATGAAAAGGATGGAGAACAATTTTTAAAATACAATGACATAAAATTGAAGGTACACGTTGGAGGGGGAACTGTGCGCTTGGAAAATCTCTTTAATGGCGATAAAGTTTTATGTAAGTAAACGTCTTAAGGTCCAACGTACCAACGTACCAACGTACCAACGTACCAACGTACCAACGAACCAACGTACCAACGTACGATTAGAGATAGAGCCAAGACCGCGCGGGTATATCTTAACTTGAGTTTCTTATTCCAAGATATTTCACGTCGGCTCAAAGCAATTTTTTTTTCTAAATAATAATGGTAACCAAGGATGATCCAGAGAGAAACTTAAAATATTCTTAATCAAATTCTTTTGACGAAATTTATTAATCATAAAAACACATGTTCAATTAAAATAAGCAACCATTTAAATTAATTTACCTTGGTGTTTTGATGCATAAAACCAAACACCACACAAATTATGAAAAATCGGCGGCGACGACACAAGTAGGGTGGATGCTCCTTGACGGCAAGTCTGCGCCTGCAATGACACAACACGATATCGATCAGTCGGTGAGTGTGAAAGTATAGCATTAATTTAATTCACATGAAATTACGCGTCCACCGGCAATTGGTGTCGGTGTCTTGTCGTTGCCGTGCCGGCAGATGTGAAAACGCCCAACGCTCCGACAGTTAAAATTGATATGTTTACGCCTTTTATCTCCTATATATGACTTCTCGGGCGTCGGTGGTAGTCACAGACTCGTAAAGCGGACTATAGGTAATAAGATTATTATAGTAATTAACAGTATTAATTTAGTCAATATAGAATTGACCTCAATAATACTGTCAATAATTAGACAGATCCATACTTTGCACTTTATTTTTTAGTGACTATGATCAATGACGTGGTGAACAAAAATTTAGATGTATTTTTAAAAGAACTAATGCCAGTTATAGAGAGAGCACTGTCGTCGGTTTTCCTTAATATTGCCAATTCAATTGTCGAGCCATTTTCCTACAATCAGCTTTTTCCAGAATAACGACACGTATACGACGAGAATGATCTACCTGATTCCTGTGATGAAAAGTGTATTATTTATAGAAAATAAAATACTATAGTAGATACATTAATTTGTTTTCTAAATATTGTTATTTTTAGAATAATAAATCTATGTTAGATTTTATATATATTTTTCTTTAAAGCCTATATTCCACGGGCCAAGAGTTCTTGCCCACAAACTTTTTCATATTATTCGACAAAAAATTGTGCTTGAAAATGCTGTTTTGCAAGTATAATGCTTACCCAAGTTTCTGTCAAATTGTTACAATCAATACAATGAGCAGTATTTATATAACTGAAGGATATCCTTGTAAGTATAAGGTGGAAGTATAAGGTTTTAAGTTGACTATTTAACTAGAGTGTTTTACACTGGCAAAATGTCATAGCAACGGCCGGTCTTCTACTGGCAAAATTACTACCTGCACCTACCTGGACAAAATTCACATGTGATTTTTGCCGCGGCAAAATTTTGTCTTTTTTCTAGTTAAATAGTCATGTCGAATACCACTCGAGAAAAAATTGTGTAAGCAAAATTGTTCTCAAGGATTTATTTAAGTTTGTTGCTTTTAAGCAATTTCGCTCATGACATTTTCGACAAAATAACTCGCCTGACGGCTCGTGATTTTGTCAAAAATGTCATTCGCGAAATTGCCAAGCAACAAACTTTCATACCTTTCGAAAATTTTGCCGACAAAATTTTATCTCTTGTGATATTATATATGAAGAAAAAGGTAGGAGTAGAACTTCAAACGACAATAAAAAAAAAGCGACCCAAAAGTTCTTTAAAGTAATAAGGTCTACAAAACAAAAATTGTGTATTGTACGTCAATAAAATAATGACTGATGGACGTGATGAAGAAGACAATAACGGAATTTTTCCTTTTTTGTTCAATGTGACGCTGAATTATACAATAAACAATTAGTTTAAAAAAAATGTTTTTAATATTATTTATTGACGACTTTAATATGTCGAAATGGTTCTAGTCCCGATAGATTAATGATAGGTCAGCGCTCGTTGGTGGACCAGAGAAAGGGCCATCTGATTTCTGATCAATCCTGAACTTCATCAACAACAAATTAGATCATCGGATCCTAGCCTCACTGATGAGCCATGACATGGCGAAACGCTTCTGGAGATGGATCTGACTAAACGAAAGGAAAAACCACTTTCTATACATCAGATATCATTGCTTTTCGGTCAAAATTAATAGCCTATGGGCTTTCAGCACTGCCTAAATGTGACTTATGTCTTTAAAGGGGATTTCCTTTCAGCATTTTACCTTTTTATATAAGTTTGTTAAAGGTGCGGGTATGCTTTAGGAGTGTCCAGCTTCGATACAAGATGGCGCTTAGCGCCTAATCTTTTCGATGGTCCTCGCAGTAAATTGTTTATAGTTTGAACGTTGTGTTCCTTTCTTTCGTCAGATTCTAGCTTCACTTATGAGCCATGATAACAAATTAATGGTTAAGTGCAGGTTCATTACGATTACATTTATCACTCAACAGCGTATATTTTATAATATTTCCGCGTAAGGACAGTGTGGAGACTTTAAAAGAGATTTTAAATTGCAGAAAAATTTGGCTAAATATTTTTAATCTAAATTTGATAGAATGTTGCTGGGGCATGTTCAGAAAGTACAAAATTTTAACTGTAACCTCTATATTTATTTAAAGTATCTTATACAGTGTCACCAGTAAAGTCCGCATCATATGGGATTTATTTTAATTAATAGCTTTTTTCGAAATTTAACTTTGACATCAAGTTCTGCTTCGATCGAGATGAAAATTAAGCAAAAAAATAGTGGTCACGTGATTCGCATTATATCTGTCAATATTTAAATATTTCCAAAAAATAATTCAAAAGTAGGGTTATTTCTGAAAATATCGAAAAAAGTTATTAGACATTTTTTTTTAAATGCAGTTTCTAGCAAACATGCGAAATTTCAGCTGCATAAGATAATTTTGATTTTTTACGTATATTTTGTAAATTGCAATTGCTTTTGCAAAATAAGACTCAGCGCAACCTACATAAAACTTCTTAGTTATGACGATGCTTTATTTCAGATACATTTTCTTTAAAGTAGCGCCATATTAACTGTATGTTTTTTTACAAAATCAAAATTGGGCTATTAAAATTTGGTCGCATGAGATGAAATGAAAAGTTTATTTGTTTTTGACCCTGTATAAGGTAACTTCATAAAATAAGTATTTTTTAAAACGTAGTTTGTGTCTGAAAGTAATACACCTTAATATTAAGACAAAAAAGAACAGTGTCATCAGTAAAGTGTTCATTAAGTGGAAAATAAATTTTAGTTTAACTTAACGTAAAGTTTATCTATTTTCAACGATTTAATTTAAAACCCCTTTACTTTATTTTTTATTTTTTTACTTTTAAAACAGATGATTGGACTTTACTTTTTTTTATTTTATTTCATTTTCAATAAAATAAGTAAGGTAATCATTAATTTTTAAAATATTTACTAAAAATTATAGACCAAATTTGGGCGTGGTCTTAAAAAATCTGCAGCGAACTTTTAGTGCATCCCCAATTTAACAAGTCACGAACCGCCATTGGGTAGGGCGCAGAACTGCTATTCGCCCGAGGCGCCAAAATTCCTAGATACGTCCCTGGCTATGATGTAGGTGTGCTAGCTCTAAAAATTGGTGTGCTAGGTTGTGCTAGGTGCCCTTTATATGTGCTAGCTTTTTGGCACCGGGGTGGGCCAGCTTAACGGAGCTATTATAGTGTTCATATCGAACTAGTAGCATTAATAACTATAAAAATGCCTCGTTAAAGTATTATTGAAAAAGCAAGAATAATAGTTTTGTAGAAATAAGGTGGTCTTATGGAAAAATAGCTGATCATTTTAGAGTACCTAGAAGTACTGTTCAAGGAATTGTAAAAAAATGGCGCATCAACCACTTGAAAGGTCTGTTGGGTCTGATTTAAATAATTTCTTCTTCTTTCTGTCATACTTGAGATACCTATTACCTGTTTGGGGTACATGTCATCGGACTAATTTTGTTGTTATAGAAACCCTTCAAAATAAATTACTAAAAATCCTTTTTAACTATGATAGACTAACAAGTACAGATCGACTGTATAGTAAACTAGGCATCACGAAATTAAAATATATGTTAGAGTTGGAGTAATGTAACCTTATGTACAAAATAGTTAATAACAACCAAAAATGTAATACAAAAATTGATATAATGATATATATATATATATATCAGATTACAACAAGAACAAACATAGGTCTAAATAATCCAATTGTAAGGGCATCCAAGGATTGCCAGATAAAATTAATCAATTTGTTAGGAAACTTAAAATCCATTATAATATAGAGTAAAACGGGTAAATATGCGCCTCACTTAGCTCCAAGCCCACTCAAGAGGGTTAACACCGCTGCAGTAAACATACCCGTTAGAAAATACTGGAAGAAACACGTGTCTCAGTCGGTGGTTGGATCTTTTTCAATTTAGTGAAAATTTTCAATAATCGATAATGAACCACGAAAAATTATATTATTATGATGAATTTATTGCGAGTTTACTGAATCACTGGTCATTTGAGTGAAATATCTTTAATGTACGGCGAAATAGAACTTCTAACCTAACTTTCATCGTATGATTTGTTGTTTAGGTTTACGCGGTAATTTTAATTTATAGCTAGAATGTGTTTGTTGTAATCGGGTCGGCATATTACCCAAAGTATTTTCCTGATAGGTACGATATATCATAATATGATTCATGTATTTTTTGTTTGTTTTATATATTTACACAATGCCACATTCTTATATAACATAAAACTTGAGGGCCCAGTGGTCAGAAGAAGACCTCCAGAACGCAGTAAGGGACATTCGTATTGGTAGAGGGTCAGTTCCAGAAATAAGTCGAACTTATAAAGTCCCAGTGTGTACTTTAATGAGAAGAAAGAACTCAGGAAATTTAACTAAAATCGCCTTGTTACCACCATTAATATCTTAAGAATTAATGTTTATGTTGTTTTTTTATTAGTTTACAGTGAAAGAATTCATTTTTGTAGTTTTGAATCTTTTTTCATGAATCATTGTAATTCACAATTTTTAAATTAAAAATAAATGTTGCCATATTACCCACAAAGAGATGCCATATATTACCCACAGTATCGGGTAATATGGCGCAAATGCATCATTAAACATATTTCCTTGTTACATTTTTGTCAATGGGATTACGCCAACGAGCGTCTCACGACACATACCTACCTACACATGTGTAAGCGCTAAGCTGGAGCCATTACGTTTCAGCTAGGTTCGTTAGTTATTAGAATGTGATACTTTAAAATTTAAGTTGCCATATTACCTTGTTTTACTCTAAGTTATACTATTTCTAGCCAAGCACGTAGCCAGGAAATGTATTCGGGGGGGGGGGGGGGGTCCGGCAGTGGCGTATTTCGGATTTTCAACTTTCTTTCCCAAAAAATGCGCCGCAGGCAGAAAATTTTTAGGTGCCACGCCCTTTTTTTGACTCTCGAAACTTGGAAATTCTTAGTTTCGATAGCCTAACCCGAAAAAACGTAGATATTATATATAGAAAATTTAAAATTTTTATTTTAAAAATTATTTTCTTTAAGTTATGTATAATATTATGTGTTATTTTCCTATTTTGCTGAAAAAAAAAAATTTCTGAGAATTTCGGGGGGGGTCCGGATCCCCTGGTCCCCCCCTGGCTACGTGCTTGTTTCCAGCACTGTTTAGTTATAAATAAGCTATTCTCGAGGCCAAAGCATCTAGCACTGTTTAGAGAATGATTGTGTATGCAAAAAATATGTTGTTAATTACTACAAATAAAGGAAATTTTCAAAAAACTATTATCAAATTGAGTATTATAAAGATTATAAGACATTTAAGGACCCAAATGCATATGAACTTTTTATGATGTTTTCAACTTCTAGCACTGTTTAGAGTATGATTGTGTATGCAAAAAATATGTTGTTAATTACTACAAATAAAGGAAATTTTCCAAAAACTGTTATCGAATTGTGTATTATAAAGATTATAAGATATTTAAGGACCCAAATACATATGAACTTTTTATGATGTTTTTAACTTCTAGCACTGTTTAGAGTATGATTGTGTATGCAAAAAATATGTTGTTAATTACTACAAATAAAGGAAATTTTCCAAAAACTGTTATCGAATTGTGTATTATAAAGATTATAAGACATTTAAGGACCCAAATTCATATGCACTTTTTATGATGGTTTTAACTGTATATCCCCTATACTAATTTCATTCTCAGTATCCAATCATTTCAGATCTTATTAATTTTACCTATTTTAAATTAAAATAATAAATAATGGGATTATTTCCAACTACATACTCTTAATAACAACACCTTGTCAAGACCTTGTATCAAACCGAATTAAAATCTGCAAAAAAACAAAAACAAATAAGCATAGTGCCTAAACAAAAACATATACCAGTTTTTGCATTTAACATCGCGTTTAGATGTTTTCCAATATATCTACCTGTGAGTGACTTCAAAAACAAATTGTTTATATAAAAGCATAATTAAAGTTACAAAAGTTAAACATTTGCACTCAACAGGAAAAGATCGACAATGACTGCGATACCCAGAAACTTTGTTGGCTTTTTGTGTTGTGTGTTAGTGGTTTGTTTCAAGTGTGTTCTTAGTGGAAACATTCGTAAGTATTTTTTTTACTCTATTTATTTCTGACCTTTAATCAGTACATAGATACTGGCACCGGGGCCTGTAATACTTATAATTTACCGTAAATAAATAATTTTTGCTTAATTTAAAACTAAAACTATACTATGCTCTTTTCAAAATAGTCTTTTAAGTGATGACACTTGTCCTTGTATCTGTCAACATTTACGACTTCTTGAGGCATCTGATTATATGTTTGGATACTTCTCTAGACTGGTGAGATGTTTTTGCTTTTGAAAATTTATTTATTATTTATTCCTTTTGCCTGGTGTTATGAGTATGATCATTTTTTGTTTGTTTGTTTGATTTATTTTTTATTTCATATATCAGTTTCACTTGCTCAATTTTCTTAGTACCTCTACGGGAACTGTTCGTGTTTTTTATATAGTTCTACACTGGGTGTAAAGTGATTTAGGGAATGGATTGTCTTGATTGCTTTATTCTGTAGTCTTTGGATTTTTTGTACCTGTTTTTTTAAATTGAAATTCCCCCAGCAGGGAAGGCGATTTTTTATATAAGGCTCTACGAAGCTATTGTATAAGAATTGTCTTACTTTGTTATTTAATAGATGCGATATGATTTTATCAATATGGGCATGCCATGATAAATTACTCTTGATTATTAGTCCTAGGTATTTATATTGTTAAGTCTCTTTTAAGTTTATATTATTTAAAGTTATTTCTGACACATTGCCTTTTTACATTTTTTTGTTTTATTAGCATATACTCCGTTTTATTTATATTTGTTGTTAATTTATTACAGCACAGCCACTGACAGTAGATTTAAGTCATTATTTATATTTTTCCTAACACTTTTATGTCCTTGCCGGTTGCCACAAGTGCAGTATCGTCTGCAAATATGTAATATTTTGATTTCAGCAGAACCTATTGTAGACTATGTACTTATAGTACGTACTGTATAGGTCCTAGTACTGAGCCTTGTAATGTGAAATTCCTACTTTAAATTTGACTTTTCACTTGTACAGTCATTTATTTGGGTGAAGTATTCACGGTCAGTTGAATACAATTTCAGTAAATCCAAGCATGCACCACGTAGTTCCATTTTGTACTTTTTTTTCCATAAGATCATATCGAGTGGGTTTTTATCTAATTTACCTTTTATGTGTTTTAAGAGGTCTACTGTGGTACTTAGAGTATTGCTTTGTTTCTGAAAGCCGTATATCGAAGATGAAATTTACATTTATGTACGATATTAATCGTTTTTTTTCCACAAATTTTGAAAATGTTTAAGCAGTGATATCGGCCGATAATTATTTACATCACAGTTTGGACCTTTTTTGTGTACAGGTATTATTTTTGCTATCTTTAGTTCATCAGGTCATACAAGTTCAGTTCATACAAGTCTCACTAAGTTTTTTCCAATCACATAAAACAGTATTTGTATATCGGATTTTGTCACTTGGTCTTCAGCTGGGGCACTGTTATTTTTTAGGTCACTAACTATGTCTTTTATTTCCATTTAATTTGTTTTTTCCCAGTTTTCTAATTTTTGTTGAACTTAAACTAATATCTAGATGAATAGTGTTTTTTTGATTTAACGGTCCACTATTAGGAGTATAAAAAACGAAGATAGAAATGTGCAAACGCATATTCTGCAAGTTGTAACCTGATGTCAAAGTGTATAAAAAATATAATTTTGTAAAGGTCAGTGTCTTTTTAAAGGTAGTTTTTGGTTATAGGAATCATTATAGCAACTTTACTTGGTTTGATACATAAAATTCGAAAAGTTATAAAATAAATTGTGTTCTATTTAAAAAAGTTATATAATTTTCTTCAAGAAAAATTTTGAGCCACCCTGTAGAATCAAAAATAATTTTACTTTATAGCCATCACTTGCTATCCCTCATCTTTAGTATTAACCTTTTTTGCGTATTTCTAATAACAACTTAGCTATTGTACTTTATCGCATTAGCAACATAGCAACAATAAAGACCACGAGTTTGTTATGTGATATGCACCATATCGTCCATATCATCGTTCTACTCACGTAAGAGCTTGTCTCACTTTTACTGATTTTTCAGGAAAACGATTTTAAGATTGTTGAGGTTTTAAATTGAAAATTTCACACCTGTCATTCTACGCCAATAACCCACTTTCATTTCGACAGTTACCAATGACAACCTTCAAATTGTTCGGAAATTTTTCTCCTCCTGCCAAGCTAGGTGAACAAAATTAATAAGTGGAAATTTTTTCTTGACAGCTATCATATGATCCGAAAATCAGTATTCAGGATCAAATTTTGGTATTTAATGTTTTTATTCATTTTATAATACTAAATAAATACAAATATTTATTTACCAAATATTTCTTTCATTAAGGCTAAATATTTTTGGAATTCTGGTTCGAACTCTTCTCTTCGTAATGGAGAATAACAAGGATAATGGTTATCTTCCCTTTCCACTTCTATCAGATGTCTATGTTTAATATAATAGATGTAATATTTGGATGCAATTTTGTTCTGCTGAATTCTGGGTTTTCTTAAAAAGGATGGGATATCTTCCTCCAAAATCTTCTGGATAGCTGAGAAAAGGTTTTCTTGATGGGGATTTAATTCAGTTTTTTCCATTAAACATTGCAAATACTTTATAAATTTTTATGAGACATATTAATGTCCCCTATTTCAGAGCAAGATTTACAAACACCGTAGGGCTTAAAATTAGTTTCTTGATTGTTTACTGCCATGATTTAATTATTGTGAACTAAAGAAGCACGTTTAAGAAATAACTGTTGACGTGACGTATAGCAGAGACGATTTTGACATCACAAGCCTAAGCCTACTTGACTGTGGTATCTACTATCTACCTAGATTTTAAAAATTGTTTTATCTGGCATAACTAGCCTAAACTAGACTATACTATGCTTTCCCTTTGTTTTAGTAAATGAAATTTTCACTTATATTTTTTGTATTTCGTTTAACTAAACGGTGAGGAAACTTTTTTTTGAAAGTTTAAGTATTCCCATAATTATGGATAATTTCAATAAAATTATTCAAATAAATTTTAGGTGTGAAATTTTCTTACCGAATCCCCCGCGTCCTTGAATTAATATCCGGAAATTCTTCGAGCACTAGGGAGATTATAAGTGAAAATACATCCAAAACTATATTTTTAAACGATTTAATTTCCTTTGTGGTTAAAGTAGTAAATGTTGTTTTTTGTTATTATAACAAACCAAATTTTTTATTTATTTTTTATATATACAGTGTGCCCACGGATAGAGTTTAGGAGAGGACATTTTTTTTATTAGCAGGTATAAAAGAAAAAGCCTTCTTTATAAAAACGCCTCCTTGTGCTGAAACTACAATTTCGAATATCAGATTTGCGATTACTATACAGTGTTCGTTAAAAACAACATTTTCAGTTTTTTGGATCTTTTTTTTCGATTCCTTGATTTATTAAATGAATTTTGCTAGTGTTGAAACTACAATTTCAACTATTAGATTTGCGATTACTATACAGGATTCGTCAGAAACAACAGTTTTTGTTTTTTGGATATATTTTTCAATTCCTTTTAATGATTGGTTAAATCAACACTTTGGGAACAAATGGATTGGAAGGTACCTATGGTCCAAATCAGTTGGCACGTAGAAGTCCCGATCTCACAATTATCGACTTTCATTTATGGGGATATCTGAAGCCAAATGTGTATAAAACCAATTTCAATAATAACATAGATCTCTTGAAAGAAAAATAAGAGTTATTGCTAATATCCCAATACAGCAAGTTAGGAACTGTTATCGAATTGAACTGTGGCGCCAATTCGGTGGTACCACGTTTGAATAAAAATTTTATAATTTATGATTGAATGAATTTAAGAAATACGACATGTAATAATAAAAGTACTTTAAAAGTAGGCAAAGAAAAATTGGTTTTCTTAAAACAAAATCGTTACTCGGCCAGATATAAAATCATATTTGAAGTAAGAAGGCAACAATAGTATAGTTGTTTGTTTTTAAGTCAATTTATTTTAATCGAAATCCAAAAAACTAAAAATGCTGTTTCTGACGAACCCTGTATAGTAATCGCTAATCTGATATTCGAAATTTTAGTTTCGGCGCAAGCAAACGTTTTTTATAAAGAATGACTTTTTCTTTTATACCTACTAATAAAAAAGGGTTTCCTCTTCCAAACTCTATCCGTGGACACACTGCAGAATTTATATACAGTATGTCTCCGTAAGTTTGCATCATATGGAAAACTTTTTTATTATTAATTTTACGAAAAAAAGTTATTCCTTATAAAAAGCTCTGCATGGTCTAAAACCTAAAATGCAACCATCAAATATCGAAATTTTCTAGTCATATACGAGGGTTGTAAAAAAATGTGAATTTTTCCCAAGAATGTAAATTTTTCCCAAGAGTAAAGTACCTTTATTTTTGACATTATCAAAAATTGTTATTAAAAAAAGTTGATCAGAACTAAAAACCACGTCTAAATATGCAATTATACGCATTTATGTTGAAAAATTATTTTATTAATTTATTATTTATTTAATTTTTTAATTATTTAATTAATTTAATGCGTGTGATTGCATATTTAGACGTAGTTTTTAGTTGTGATCAACTTTTTTTAAAAAGAATTTTTGATAACGTCGAAAATAAAGGTACTTTACTCTTGGGAAAAATTCACATTTTTGTGAAAAATTCACATTTTTTGACAAACCTCGTATATGACTGGAAAATTTCGATATTTGATGGTTGCATTTTAGGTTTAAGACCATGCAGAACTTTTTATGAAGAATAACTTTTTTTCGTAAAATGAATAATAAAAAAGTTTTCCATATGATGCAAACTTACAGAGACATACTGTATAATATTAAAAATTAATAAGTATGATGACATTTTTTCAGCTAAATATATTCATATTTGCCACAGAAACGATCGGCATGTATCAAAATGCATCCAAAATTCCGTGGAAGCCCTAAAACCGAAACTTATAAAAGGAATTCCGGAACTTGGAGTTCCAGGAATAGACCCATTCCATATTGATAAGTTTGTCATTTTTGATGGAGCCCAGAACCCGAATTTAAAGGCGCACCTTGAAAATATTAATGTTATAGGAGCTGGAAACTTTGAATTGACGAAACTGAAGTAAGTATTTATACAACCTTATGATAGAATAGCAGTTACGATCATCCATTAAATAATTTGGTCAATAACCTCTGTCAATTATTCTCTTCTTATGTAACTTAATCTTTATTTAGTTTAAATCAAGGTCCATCCAAACGTCGTTTGTTTCGGTATAGTGTTTCTTGGGTCAATTTAATGACATTAAACTGTGGGAATTTCCTAACCATAGGCGTTCCACACAAATAGTTAATATGCGTATACACAGTTTTAAGTTTGTTTTACATTAGGTGTTTGTACATACTACACTTTATAAACCCACTGTATATATAATAATATTATATTAAAATAATAAATATAAGGTAACTCAAAAATTCTATATACAAAACTAAAATCAGAAAAATAAACCTGACACGGCACGACACTGCTCAGAAAACGCTTTAATTTTTTTACGAGAACTTCATTCTCGTCAACCAGACTCCGACCCGTTCATCAAGGCATAACCACGTATATTTTATCTCCGTCTCTTCCACGCCATCGGCGGTCACTGGCCTATCTCTGTCTGGCAGAATCGATCGTCAGACGGGCCGGGTACCGGTTCACCGGACTTAAGTATATACGAGAAACAAGGCTTTGTTAATTAGTTGTTTTTAAACATTGAAAACACTTTTTGTCTTGATTTCAGTTATATTGTTTCTTAAGGACTAAAGAATGTATTATTATAACAATGAATGGCTTGTTATTTTTTTCTGTCACACTCAAAACTCCTCGGTTTAAAGTATATTTGCAAACTAGCTTTCAAAGAAAGTTACTGACTAACAATTGAATACTGATATAAATGAAATATCTTTAATAAAAAAACTTAAAGAATTGAAGAAGAAAGATCTGACAACCCTGGTTGTGCGGTCGGTCTCTTTGAGACTGTTTACCGCCGTATGGAATGATTGGAATGTCCTCAAACTGAGATTGGATAAATAATACTTGTTACTATTACCTCTATCCGCCGTATTTTACAAGAATTTTATGATCACAACCACGCTCTACCCCAAGTAAACCAGGCACGTAGATTAGGGGGGGGGGGGGGGGTACTGGGAGACAGTGGGTCCAATCGAGCAGCGAGCCTTGACCACGGATCCTTTACCATACTAATTTTAATGCACAAGCATGCAAAAGAGAAATAAACGCATGCTACTACTGAAAGAAAAGACAAAGTAAAAGAATCTGTTAGGGCGAGAAGCCAAATGCAATAAAATAAATGTATAATAAAATGCGATAAAGTTCCGACGAACGTTGTCATTTTGCCGAAACATGTGGGAAAAAGAGCCTACGAAGTACATTACTGGGGGTAGTTCTTAGTTTATTTATTAGGAAAACTTATTGGCTTAAGTTCTTAACCGATTTCTGAAGTAAGGAAATAGCCTATTTTTTACCTCATAATCGGCTTTTTGGACGAAACGACCAAAGAGACTAATTGCTTGGTCAAAACAAAGTGATTCGAACTTATTAATACGTGTTCAAAGTAGGAAAATATAAGAGGCCCAAGAGATGGACCAAAAAGAGTAGATAAGTATTTATCTTGTAAATCGACTTGATAGTTAGGTCTTAGGAAAGTCAGTAATAAACGCCCAACCAAGTTATTTTTTACCTTAGATTGGGCCTTAAAGCCCAAAAATCTTTTAGTCCCATAAATGAAGAACAAATTACTTTTACGTTTTGTTTTTAATATATCTTCATGGTCAGGTTTTAATTTGAACATTTTCTGAGGAGATGTATACCCTATATTAGTCTTACATTTTGTTCTTAAAGCCCAGAAGGATTTAAAGTATAAAACATAGGTTATAGTTATGACCAAACAGTCCTCTTATTTTGTCCTCAAAGTGATTTTAACCGGATATAAAGCCGTATCTTTCAAAAATTAGGTCTTTAAAGAGATTCTGGCTTAGAAATCTTTAATGATGATAATAACGTTCATTGCACTGTGGTAAACTCGAAGCAAAAATTTAGGTTTCTATGAAAAAATTAAATATTTCGATTTTCAAGTAAATATTACCGCAATCTGCGGAAGCTACACAAAACGTAGCATATATATAAATACATCCTTATGATGTCACACTTTTTTGGAACACCCTGTACGAAAAAAAATATTTTCCTTAAATGCGCTCCAAGATACAGGTAAGGTCTGCAAAATATCAAAATCCTAACTTAATTACTAAGTGAGCTTTAGAAAAGGGAGGTGAGGTGCAGGACCCTGTATTGTATACTACCACTCCATTTTAAAAATCAATAGCGGCTGACATGACATGTTCTGATTTAAGAAAACTCCTGCCTCCTGCGCGTTGATAAAAATAAAAACAACATACTACTTTCATCTTTTTCTAAAATTGTGGTTATGGTTTTCTATCAACTTTATAGCCCATAACAGGCCCAACATAGGCCCACAAAGGTTAAATACTGGTAAAAAAAACACCTCTTTACTACCACGAACAAGACTACTTGGCCTTGTCTATAAAGCCCAATCCTCCTAATGACATGTGTTTTTAACCAGTTTATTACCTTGGTTTTATTCCCCACTAGGTGATAAAGGTATAAATTACTAACTTCTGACTATGTAAAGCGGCCTGTCGGGCTTTATAGTAAAAACCTTAGGTGAAAGTCACCTTTTTTAGACTATAATTGTTTGCTGGGAAATGACCTCCTATTTAAAATATAGTACACACTTCCCTGGTGATATATTTTTAGAGGGCAAGTGTGTACTAGCCCAAAACAAATACCAAAAAACTATCAGGAAACAAAATAACAGTAATTGGTCAAAACTACAGTATTTCTTACCTTATACTTAAGTAAAAAAAATGGGTTAAAACCAATGTACTTCTGCCGATGATTATAGATTGAAAAAAGAGCAACGAACTAGGTGTATTTACCACATAAACATGATAACCGAAAACACGCATTTTTATCCTAACCGCAGGTATCTATTTTTGCTTTATCTTAGTTCTACAGTTTATATATGTGTCTTCAGTAATTCATAGATGGCGGGACCAGTATTAATACCACTTAAGGAATATTTTTAGCTTATACACTTACCTCGCAAACACACTTACCCCACCTTACCTTACATGAATAGATTTACTTTGCTCCGCAGCTTTGATTAACTTTTGGTAGCAATAACGTTATATTGATTTCTACTTATTGTTGTTACACTGAAATACAATTTTAAGACTTAACATATTATATTTTTAAATTTTACATACATTTTGAATTACTACAAGTGGTAGAAAATTGCTTCATTTAGTTTTTATTTAATTTTTTTATACGTTCATTTTATGGTTTGCATAATCAGCGGCAGCAGGGGGGCTGTTCATCATATTTCAACAGTACAAATTGTCAGTAAAAATTCGTGTTTTGTAGTAAATAGAATATTTTGCAGTCAAAAACAAACAATATTTTTTAAAATTTAAAATTAATCGTTTTAAAAATCATGCTGTATGCAATTTATGCAAAAAATTATCCGACGTTATGATCAATCATCGTACTATGTCATATTTGGCCAAACTAATAGAAGACTGCGGTTGTCATTTGAAGAGAGAAAATTTGTTTCGAATTGTTTAGAATTATTTGCTTTTAAACTATTTAAAATTGAAACTATTAAAATGCCTAATTTGGAGAGAAATTTGGGGCTAGTTACGTGCCTAGAACCAAGAAGTGTGGTAAATAATATGCAAAAAAAAGAATTCGAAAATTTGGATTTAGTATTTTTTGTTGTGCAAATATACTTGTGCTTTCTCCTGATGAAACAACACGTTTTTTCCTGACTGATTTTGATAAGTTGCAGCTTTTAATTTCTCTAAAAATATTGCCCTTCCTAGTAACCGTTTTCCCAAGTCGGTAAGATCACTAAGTAAAAACCATAATTTTTTTAAAATTTTATAATCTAATAGCTATATTATAATTCTAATACAAGTATTCATACTTTTAGTATACCCAACCATAAATTTAATAAATCTATATACAGTGATGGGCTAAAATATGGAACAAATTCATTTAAAAATCAGGTATTCATTTTTTGAAAAAACGCTCGGACAAGTCGATTATAATTCTTTCTTCCGGATTATTTGCCTCAAAAAGAAATTATACCGGGTGTGTCAAAAAGTAGATGTAGCAAAATTTTTTTGTTTTTTAAATAGAACCCCCCTATTTTTACTTATTACCCTAATTCTACGTCAAATTCTGCGCATAATTTATGTAGCATACTCTATCCTTATCTCTAACGGTTTTAGAGAAAAATTACATCATAAAAAAAAATTCTTTAAAAAAAGGTTAAAAAATTAGTTTATTAAGTGTTATAAATGCAAACCATTAACTTCTTGACAATATGCTAATCTACTTAAAAACCATTCTAAAACATTATTTACAGTATTTTCATTAATTTGCCTAATTTCATATCTAATTTTAAATTTTAAGTCTTCCAAATTTTGTAGTTTATCCTTATACAGTTTTGATTTCAAATAACCCTAAAGAAAGAAATCCATGGGTGTAAGATCGGGAGATCTTGCAGGCCATTCTATGGGTCCTCTTCTACCTATCCATCGTTCGGGAAATACAGTATTCAAATACTCTCGTACTTGTCGAGCAAAATGAGGCGGAGCACCATCCTGCTGAAACCAAATAGACGCTTCTGGTAGATGAGGCTGATTCGGATTTGGAAAATCCGCTGCTAGTGTGGGAATTAATTCATTTTGAAGAAATTGTAAATACCGGTCTCCTGTAAGATTTCCATCGAAGAAAATAGGTCCAATAATTCTATCATTTAATATCCCTGCCCAAACATTTACTTTTTGTGGGTATTGCGTGTGCTGTTCTCTCATCCAACGGGGATTATTTGTACTCCAATACCGAAAATTTTGTCTGTTTACTGAACCATTCAAACAAAACGTGGCTTCATCGCTAAAAAGTATGTTGCGATGGAAAAATAGATTTAAGTTGCAAATTTCCATCATAGTTTTACAAAACTGTAGTCGGCGGTCGGGATCATCTTCGTTTAGCTCGTGCAGCAACCTAATTTTGTACGGATGGTACTTTTCTTGTTTCAATACCCGCAACACAGATCGTCGGCTAACATCATTATTAAGGGCTCGTACAAACCTCTAACAAAATGTTCAATTGTGAGTTTTCACTAATTTTTGGACGACCTAGCCGTAGACGATCCTTTACATTCCCTGTTTCCCTGAATTTCTTCTCAATTTTACTTACTGTAGATCTTGTAATCGGCCGTTCTGGATACTTAGCGTTAAACAAGTTACAAACTTCTTCTTGACTTCTTGTTTTGTCTCCACATCCAATTAAAATTAAAATTTCGATTCTTTGTGTTTCATTTAAATGCACCATGATCACCGTTTTTCAAAATTATACCTAAACTAATTTTTGATTGACACATGACTTGCAATCGTAGTAACAATTCATTTAAATTTACCTGTTTACCTTTAAGTAGGTACACCTAGTTTCACGACCAACTTCCAGGTGAAATATTGAAAATATGGTGGCTTGTTCATATAAAACGCACCATATACTGCCGAGTGTAACCGAATACCGAATGTTAATTCTTGGAAGATTAGAACGGAATGCAGCGAGCAGTGTTGCCAAAATGTTCTAAGATAAATCGTAAGAATCGAATACTTAAAATCGTGAGATTCGTAATATTTTAAAAAATTCTTTAAAAGCGGTCAAAGTGGTGTAAAGAAAAGAATGAGTTATAAACAACAAATATATATTTATTTTCTGTATTTAAAAACCAAACACATTTCTAAAAACTTAAAAACTAAAAAAAAACTTGCGTTATTATATAGTATTGAAAAATGTAGTAGGTAGTTAGTCAGAATCCGAATTGCTTGAATCATGTTTTCTATGCAAATATGACTCCAGTAGCGGCAGTAGTAATAGTAGCGAATGTCGTAACACAGAAAATCCTACGAGGATTTTTATGTGAATGCAATAAATTTGTGACGTTTGTTATGAATAAAAATTATTTTTAGTTACTTATGTTTGACATACAATAAAAAATCGTGAGAAGCGCGACGTGATTCGTGAAATCGTGAGATAATTCCCAAAATCGTGTAATCTCACGATTAATCATGAGTTTTGGCAACACTGGCAGCGAGTTAACGATGTTTTAATATTGATAATGTGCAATGTTGCCAGGTATATCGTTTTTGCAGTTGATCCACTATTTTGATGGATGGACTACCGTTCTATAGCTATGCATTACAGTCGATTTAGTTTACCCTTTTAAAATAAGCAATCTTCTTTCTCTCTTGTCCATTCTCTGATTAAAATTGACATTTTGGTTTCGGTAAATCTTCCAGTTCGAGACGACGCGTATCTTCTTCTTTTCAATATCTGGTCGCTTTGCTGTATTATATGTATGTATATGTCTAATTATCATCCGTTTAAAGTGAATATTATTGGCCATTGGTTGAAAATATGTATACTTTTTTAACTAATAAAATAATTATTAATTTTTTCAAAATAACATATTTTTAAATCTATCGCTTTTTTATGTCAGACTACTTTCCTTATTTTTGACCTGGCAACACTGATAATATATTAATTTACCTCGATTCAGTATTGCCAGAACAGCAATCTTTTCTGCATTTAGTAAAATTTTGAAAGCGTATTTTTTGCAAAGTTGCAGAATGATTTTGTAATTTGCAGTTTTTTAAAGAATTTTTAATAAATAAGGAATTAGGTATTTACCAAATAGATTTAAAAAATACAATATTCAATGAAAATATAAAAAGAATAACAAACCAAATATAAAGTTAAAAAGAGTGTTTTTTTACGAAAATGTTGAGATTGGAGGTCAAAGTAGGGGCAACAGGTAAATACAAATATTTCTGATACTAAGACCTTGGTGCAGAATTCAGCAGATTTTTTGACACTCCGCAGAATAATTCGTTGGCCAGTCTGGCAACACTGCCCCGATGTTTGCGCTGGTCGACAAATTGTCTCGTCTTGCATAGACGTTCTTGCGCGATCGTCTGCGGCCTTGGTTAAGACCTTGTCTTTTCCACTTGTGATTTTTTCACCCCAACCGAATTTTGTAGCTGCGCGTATAGACCTTTCCATGTTTGTAGCAAATTTTAATTTTTTTTTAGAAGTTTTTAATACTATAGAAAAAATAACAATATTTTCCAGATAGCAGCATTTTAATACCAAGCGGGGTGCAGGCAGAGTGCATATGCAAAACTGTCGAAATGACCCTTGGTGCACAAAGGCCATTTCGACAGTTTTTTTGTGACATCTAATTTTTTGTGTAGTTGTAGATTTGTATTTTCGTGACATTTTCTGCATATATCTTTTTCAAAAACGTTTTTTTTAAAGAATTATACGGTGATTGCACAAAGTCCTCCCCCCCCCCCCCCTCCTCCTTGCTTAAACGGCTTGAGGTAAATTATTCAAATTCGGTAGGGGTAGTAAATAATATTTGTAAGTAAAATACTTACTTTTGAGGAGAATTGTTTTGTTATTCCAGGTGACGGAAAAATTGGAACATATTTTTAACTGGAATTTTCTTCTTCATTCTTCATTTTAAAAGTATTTTCACAACCAATTTAACCTAACAATTTTTAGTGTTCCAAAATGTCCCGCTTTAACATGTCGAATCGGAAATTATGCAAGAAAACATATTATATTCGGCGATCTCCGCCATGTTGAATAACAAAACAACATTAATTATTGGAAGTAACAGTCCATGCTTAAAATGGAGTTGTAAGTATGGGAATGAAAGAAAAACAAAAATAAAATTGTGGAGAAGTGGAGAAGATTTCTTGTTTTTCCTTCCCCAAAAACAACAATATTTAAAAAAAGTTAAGTAGCTTACTTATAATTTACACTGATAAAATTATTGTTTCGTTTTTCAAGATGATAGAGATCCTCCAAAAATTTCTCATATTTTTCGGAATCGTTGTTTTGAAACGGCACATTTTAGAACATTAAAAATGACAAGGTTGCCTTTATCAAGCATAAAAATACCTTTAAAAAGGAAGTATTACTCGACCCCCTTTCCATTTAAAAGATGGCGCATGTCCGCCATTTTGAATAACAAAACAACAAAATTTTCCTCAAAAGTAAATATTTTACCTATCATTTATGCATACCGACTTTGAATATATTTCAATCTTTCCAAATTACCAAGGGGGGGGGGGGGGGGGGAATATTTATGCAAGCACTGTATGTGTGAAATGTACTCTGCACCCCGCTTGTTATGAGATGATTGTTATTATTATCATGTTTGTTGACAAATCGAAATAAAATATTTACAAAATTTGATATTGAGCTGCAAAAAATTTCGTATTTCTTTCTTCTAACTTTTTCGGTCACAGTCTATTGACATTGACATCAGCACCTGTCAAATTTTGATAACAGAAGTTTTTGCTAATATATTCTAAAGTAACTCATTCACCGTATTTGATTCCATAGTTCACTGTATCAATATCGCTTATAATTAAAATTTGACCACAGCACCTCTCAAACTTTTACATTGTATTTTTTTGCACGTTTCCCAAAATCACCTGGTCGCACAGTCTATGCTTCGATATAGTTTGTTTCATCAACATCACTTCACGTTAAATTTTTTAAATTTTTGACAGTAAAATGTTTGGGTACTTCTTTAAAAAACTCCCAGTCATCATCACATGGGTCTATATTTTTATCAATACCTTACAATTTGACATTCGTATTGCACCTATAGTCTATTACCAAAAATATAGGCAGTGACGTAGCTCTCATAACCATGGAAACGACCAAAATACTGTATGGTCATTGACGGTTTGCATTCGTTTCCGTGGTTTCGAATAATACGTCACTGCCTATTGGGTTTTGAGTATAGCAAATTTTATCAATCGATTATCTGAATATTATTTTAATTGGTTAAAATATTTTAAATCTCGCAATGTTATCGATTATCTGTTGCCCCCCCCCCCCCCTCCCCCCACCCCATCCATGAAACCCGTTTCTCGTGTCCTCGAGTCTATTTAAGTCATTGCAAGGCATTAAATCGAACTAACTTGTTCGATATTAATAAAAGGCGTTTCTTTCTTCGTCTTATGCACGGTAAAAAGGCTAAAAGACGAAGTTTCCCGACGTAAAAATATATAAGCCGTTGCTGTTAGAAATTGCAGCGATTTTAATTCACCTGGAAGTTGGTCGTGAAACTAGGCATGTACCTTTTTTTAAAGAATTTTTTTTTATGATGTAATTTTTCTCTAAAACCGTTAGAGATAAGGATAGAGTATGCTACATGAATTATGCGCAGAATTTGACGTAGAATTAGGGTAATAAGTAAAAATAGGGGGGTTCTATTTAAAAAACAAAAAAATTTTGCTACATCTACTTTTTGACACACCCGGTATAATTTCTTTTTGAGGCAAAAAATCCGGAAGAAAGAATTATAATCGACGTTTCCGAGCGTTTTTTCAAAAAATGAATACCTGATTTTTAAATGGATTTGTTCCATATTTCAGCCCATCACTGTATAGCAGGTCTTTAAAGCTATTTAATCTCTTTATTTTTAGGTTAGATGTTGAAAAGATGACATATAGAGCTGTTGTCAAAATACCGTTTCTAAAACTAGAAGGAGACTACAATGTGGATGTTAAACTTCTTCAAACGCCTATTATTGGAACTGGACAATTTCAAGCCAACACAAGTAATTTCTTCGAACATGTTTAATTTACATACGGCCAGTTCTACACCTTTTCCATTTGTAGTTCAGAACGCGTCAAAAGGATTTCAGAAAGCGTTAAATGTATTTCAGAATACTCTAATGTAGTTCAGAAAGCATTAAATGTACTTCGGAATTGTCAGATGTAGTTCAAAAACCGTCAAATGTACTTCAGAATAGTCAAATGTACTTCAGAAAGCATCAAATGTATTTCAGTATAGTCAAATATAGATTAGAAAGTATCAAATGTATTTCAGGAGAGTCAAATGTAGTTCAGAAAGCATCAAATGTATTTCAGAGAGCATCAAATATATTTCGGAAATTATCAAATGTATTTCGGAAAGTATCAAATTTAATGTATATTTTAGGTATTTAATTGCTTATAATTCACGCTGAATATTTACAAATACCGCTTTATGAAATACTTTTGAATATTCTAAAATACATTTGATGCTTTCTAAAATACATTTGACTATTCTGAAATACATTTGGCTATTCTAAAGTACATTTGACGGTTTCTAATCTACATTTGACTAAACTGAAATACATTTGACGGTTTCTAATCTACATTCGACTATACTGAAATACATTTGACGGTTTCCAATCTGCATTTGACCATATTGAAATACATTTGACGCTTCGGAACTGCATTGACTGTACTGAAATACATTCGACGCTTTCTGAAATACATTTGGAAAAGGTGTAGTTCACTAATACCTAGATCCTTTTCAAATTACAACTTAGGAGGATTCCGTACTTACCTGCCTTTAGAGTGTTTTTCATTTTTCTAGCTGTGCAGTCGGCCGGTGCCAGCGGCGGCGTCGCCGTCGCGTCCCTGAGCGGTATTTTTTTTTTGAAAAATTCTTTTGATAAAAGTTGTTTAGAATTACTTTAAAATTATCGGGAAGTATTCTAAATTAAAGATTAAATGATTTAAAAATATATACAGTGAGGACAAAAAGTATGGAATAAATTCATTATCTAAAAGACGATTTATTTTATGAACAATCTCTCGGACACGTCAACTTTCTTTTTATTTTCTACATATTTTGAAAATATTTTTCCTTATACAGGGTTGCCCAAAAAAGTAGGACACAAGTGAACTTATTTTTTTTTAAATAGAACACCCTATATATTATTACATTTTCGAATTCTACGTAAAATTCTAAACAATTTTTATTTAGCATGTAATAACCTATGTTGAATAGTTTCAAAATTACACCGGTTGAAAATTAATTTGTATTCTTATTTTCTGTGGTGTTGCCATGTTGAACTCTCTTCCGGGACGCCACTGGACTTAATAATTTTAATCTAATTGAGGCTCTTGTCATTACAAACAGAATTGCCAAATTTCAACAAAATCGAATAAAAGAGTATTGATATATTTACGAACATCCGGTTTTTTTTTTAAAGTTTGACACCTTGTATCGTAAAAACTATGCATTTACGGACCCATGTTTCTATGAACTTTTATTCTTAAAATTACTTAAAGAAGCACCCCTTGGAGTTTGGCCACATACTTAAATAACACCCTGTAAGTAAGTATAGTTAATACAGACACCGAACAAAAATTCATAGGTAAATTTCTTTCGGCTAGATATCACTGTTCAGAGGTCTCATATCAATTTCTGCAGATATCGCTATATGTCGACGAGTCATATGGATAAAAGACAAAAAGGATCTAAAAGATCAGTGGTCGTGAGTGAGTTCCTTTCCCACAATAATCCCCAATTTGAAATAGCAGGAGATTCCAAACTGTATACTACTAACATAAAATTCAATAAGTTATATAGCTGAAGTTGGTGAGATAATTTCAGAATCTTCGTGGCGCTATTGGTAGAGCGCTCGACTGGTGATCAAGAGGTTCTGGGTTCAAATCCCAGCGGAGGCATAAAGCTTTTTCAATTTTAAAAACATTGGTCTGCACGTCGCAAAACATTTTTCAGTTACTGATTTTTTAGTTTTTAATTTATTGCTTCTATTACCAAAGCAAATTTAATGAAATTACTGACACAAACTTGAAATGTAAAAAAATATTATTTAAAAAAATTTAACTTTATGTTCTCACACATTTTTGGGCCATCCTGCACCATGTATATGCGAAAACATTTCTCTTAAAAACACCGTATGATACAGTATAAGTCAGCATAAGAATGAAATTCCTAACTCAATCGTTTCAATTCGTATAGAAACTATGAAAGCCTGACGCATTATTGCAGGACCGTGATTCCTAGTCTCTTCTCTGATATAAATTAATATTCAAATTTTATTTTAGCCGGAGTCGAAGGACATGCCATAATCCAGGGATATTTGGAAAAGAATGTGTTAAAATTTAAGAGTTTCGATTGTAGAATTCTCCCCCATGACTTTAACGTTGAGCTAGAAAATTTGTTTGGTGGCAGCAATAAAATTTTAAGTAAGTATTTTAAAAACTTTTAAATAAACATAAACCTTCATACGCAAGGGTCAAGCCAGTTAAAAGATATCTAGTGGTCTTAAATCTCTAGAAAAAATACACAAATCTACAAATGAAAAAATAGGCTGTTACGCCGGTATTAGCAGAAGAGAAAGTGGTATAATAGAACCTTAATGGAGCTTTTAAGGCATTGAAAAAATGTAAAGTAGAAGTGACATGTTTAAAAAAGTTGTGAAAAGTTAAAACATGCTAAGCATGTGGTAAAGGAAGTTTAAACAACCAAACAAAATGAGGAAGAGGAAAAGGCCTTCTGACGAAAAGGTATCGAGAGTATTTTAATTACTTTTGTATAAAACTTATTATAAATTAGCAATATGTCTTTAAGACAGAGTGAAAATAAGAGTTGACATTTGTGGAATTCGTAATGTCGAAAAAAAGAGGAAACGTAGATTTTTGGTGTACTGGGGACATTACGAATTCCACAAATGTCAACTCTTATTTTTACTCTGTTTTAAAGACATATGGCTAATTTATAAAAAGTTTCATACGAAAGTAATTAAAATACTCTCGATACCTTCTCGTTAGAAGGCCTTTTCCTCTTCCTCATTTTGTTTGGTTGTTTAAACATCCTTTACCACATGCTTAGCATGTTTTAACTTTTCTCAACTTTTTTAAACATGTTACTTCTACTTTACAATTTTTCAATGCCATAAAAGCACCATTTTCTCTTCTGCTAATACCATCAGCACTACATAAATTTCTGTCGCCTGATGATGAACGTTTCTACGTTCGAAACATGTAGAGACCCCTAAAAGAATTTCTATGTTCTATTAAATTTTCTGGAGGAAGACTTTTAGTTTTTTCCTTCTTTCCTATACTTTCAACTCCACTTTAAGCATGGACTACTTCTTCACATTTAATTTATTAATTGAATAATTTTTAGCCTAACTATATGCATAAATGTACAACATAAAAAGTTCAAAACTACGTACAGTTTTACATTTTTCAAACCAACGTCCATTTTTACCCGACTTTACCCAGTCAACGGATTACAAAAACACGCATTACTGTTAGGGCATAATGCGCGAGTGTCCCCTCAAAGATATCTCACAAGCGGAGCTTTCTCCATGCTGAATCTATATTAATAACATTCTACATTGAGTGACTGACTGACTAACAAGCTGCTTCCTAAACCCCTAATCAAATCATGAAATTTCGAGGATGTATTATCCTTATAACGTAGGCATCCACTAAGGAGGGACTTTTCGAAAATCAACCCGTAAGGGGGTAAAAGCAGGGGTAGAAATTTTTATAGCAATTAATGGATCCCAGAAACGAAAACGGCTGGGGGGGGGGGGTCTAAAAATGGGAATGTAAGTTTCTTTAATAAAATAATATGCGTGTTTCGTCATTTTTCAAAATGTACTTAGGGGCTGAAAAAAGGGATATAGCCCATTTTGAGGGGGTACCAATAAATGTCTATAATTTAGTTAAGTTATATTACTGAAAATTGAGAGTATGCTTAGACTGTTACAATAAGCAAGTATGTGTTTTGATGGAGGAGGTAAATTTCCAACGCAATCGCTACAGAGAAATGTTTAGATAATTTCCTCGCTTGGACCAAATAAACATGTCATCGTGTCTTGTGTCTACATTTAGGAAAATGTTTCCCCAGAGTGTGAAAAAAAGGATATATAAATCATATTTATATTCTAAAACACAAGCAATGAAACACGTATTTCTTGTTTTTTTCTGAGATTGTGCGCATATATTCGTAAAGACGGCGGGGTTGAATTTTTTTTCTGTTTTTAGGTAAAGCAGCCAATGAACTTCTAAATACTAACAAGGAAGAGCTAATTCTTATGGCTACTCCAATTATCGAAAAGAAATGTTCCGAAATATTTTTAAGGCTGTCCAGTCGAATCACCCAAAATTTAGATTATGATGAAGTATTTCCTGTATAAAACCAAAAATAATAATAATATTTTAATTGTGAATACGTTGTTGTTAATATAAGAATATATTTATACAAATTTAAGTTTTATTTTGTTTTGTAATGTTTTCGCACAACGTACCCCCACTATTCGTCTCTAAAACCAAAAAGTTTCAATCGTCCCACTCTAACCGTTTTCGAAAAAAAAAATCGCAAATGTGAAAATGTCGAAACTGACAACAACACTACAACGACAACGAACATACATACATTATTTTTACCAAACAGCCATATAAGACGAAAGAGGCGATCAGGGGTTCTAAATGTCGTGCCGAAGAGAACATGGCCGCACCTCTCTCTGCCGTCATTACGGAATGGTCAATATTTGGAGCTGACCAAGACGAGTTAACCGATACTTACACCAAAATTGTCCGACTCCGAGTCGAGTCTATTCTGTGGGTGTCCTGCTTTTAAGTCTTATTAGCTTCTTATAGAATAGAAGTTGTAAAAAAATCAAAGATTCCAGGGTTCAAAAGTTTTCTGGTTAGCTGTATGGTCCACGATGCTTAACACGTGCATCAAAAGAAGCGCTCTTATCAAACACACCGTTAGAATACATATTAGAGTCATAAAATTAATAAAATACACGTTTTACTATAGGTAAAATAGGTTTTTGTTTTGTTGGTATAAATAAAATAGATAATCGTATATCTATATATAACTAAGTAATTGGCCTTTGTATTTAGTACCTACATAGTTTAGTTCCATGGTGACAAGGTCTAAAATGGTAGCAGGAATTTCGCATTTCTTTTTTACGCGTCAGCCTTTCACAGGTAGCAACCAAAACAGCTGTAGTAATCGAATAAACAGTTTTTTTTCTGTGAGTAATTGTTTGAATTGTTGAATATGTTTTTGCGATATCGTGGTTAGTCGTCGGAATACCCTTATTTGTACGTGTTTTGTGTTTTTTTGAGTTTTGTGAACGATTTTTCATTTTATTGTTATAAGTACGTCAGTGTCAGATTTGTGGTAAATTAGATTATTTTAATCCGGAATTATACTTTCACAGGTAACGTTATAATCTGTATTATTTGCCCAATTAGTGATGCGGTCAGGAAAAAAGTAAATCAAAATACTTGTCATGGTAGTTAGGTAAAGTTATGTGGGTTTAAGCAGGACAATAATAATTTGGAACTTATGTATATATTTCACTTATCTTCTATGGAATTTGAAACATTCAAGTGTAAAACAAGATATACATTATAGCAAATTGCATATTCAAGGCTCCAAACCACTAGGAAACTAGTAGATCATTTGTCCCGAATGTCAATTCACTATAAACTAGGGCTATTTATAGCAAATGCCTATTCAAGGCTCCAAACCACTAGGAAACTAGTAGTTCATTTGTCCTGAACGTCAATTCACTATAAACTAGGGCTATTTATAGCAAATTGCCTATTCCTTCATTGAGCCTTGGTATGGAGCCTTATAAAAGCAGGAATCAAAAAAATAATACCTGGCATGTCAACAAAATAATTTATCTTTTAACAATTAAAGTACTTTTGCCTATTACTGCAATGTAGCATACCAGAGTATGTACAAAAATCCTCTACACATGATTAAATATTAAAAAATTGAATATTTCTTATTATCTCTCGCCTAAAGTTTCATTAATTTCATTCATTAATAATAACACTTTTTTCAATTAGTACTTCCTCATTGTATTAAAAATCCTCGGATCGGAAACCTCGTGGAGTCGGAATTTTAACGTTCTCTCTCTGTCGCTTCTGTCTTTGTTTAACATCTATTAATGTTTGATGCAAACAAATAGGCTATTCATTAATAAATGGTTTGGTCTATTCTATTAGAGGTCTTTGGTTAGCACCAATCAATCATCCGAAGAAACTACAAGTAGAAAGCGAAACGCGTCTTGTAAAGAAAAGGTTTTAAAATAAAGTGGTAGTTTCACAAAAATACTTGTGTATAATAAATTTCTTAATAAAAATATAAAAAATATTTTAAAATGTGCTTACTTTTTTTGTAGCCGAAGTAAGTACTAGAGCAGAACTACAAGGTGAACTTCATGAAAAGGATGGAGAACAATTTTTAAAATACAATGACATAAACTTGAAGGTACACGTTGGAGGGGGAATTGTGCGTTTGGAAAATCTCTTTAATGGCGATAAAGTTTTATGTAAGTAAACGTCTTAAGGTGCAACATACCAACGCAGCAACGTACGATTCGAGATAGAGCCAAGACGCCAAGACCGCACGGGTACCTTAACTTGTGTTTCTTATTCCAAGATATTTCATGACGGCTCAAAGCAATATTTTTTCTAAATAATAATTGTAACCAAGGATGATCCAAAGGGAAAATAGATCTAAACGGAACAAAATTCCCACCCCCTTCTTTTGTTTTTTTTAATTCCTTATCACTTCGTCGGTAATTACGTGCAAACAAGAGCGTAGATATTTTTTTTTCTAGTGAGGGGGTAAAGCTAAAAATAATTATTTTTTTTTTAATTTTATTAATATCTGACAGGAATACTCACGAAGGAAGGTATATTTATGGTCCTGTAGGGAAGGGGGAGGGTAATTACCCCCTTTACCCCCCCCCCTATATCTACGCCCTTGCATGTAAAAATATAAACCAAAACATTGTATAAACAAAATTAGGACAACTAAACAAAATTATTATTAGAAACAATTTTTAACTAGTAAACAAAAAATATTCTGGAAGAATTTAGATTTGATTACAACCAATCGACATAACAAAGTCAAACAATGTATTAGTTACCTCGATATTAATAAAAATAAAGTTGAAGATGAGCAAATTAGGTATAAGAAATCAACAATGATTTTGTAAACGTAGGAGAAACAATGGCTAAGAAAATTCCGCACTTTCACAAAATTTAATTTTGATATTAATTGTAATTTATAAATACTTGGCTTCTATCAAATAAATCAACATTAATTAAAATTTCTTTTATGTTTATAACTAACAATAAAATAAATTCTATTATTCATCCTTTAAAATTTAAGAATAATAATATTAAATATTCAAAAACGACAAAATTTCTAGGATTGGGTATTTTAGGACGAAAATTTAAATTAAAACGTCGCGTCGTCGTCTCAAATACCTACAAGATAAAATAATTAAAAATAGGATTTTTAGAGTCTAAACAAAGATAAGCGTATTTCACATCTATGTCGAATATTATAAAATATATGAGAAAAATGCCCACTTTTAGTTACCTGAGAGAAACTTAAAATATTTTTAATTAAGTTCGTTTGACGAAATTTATCAATATTTTTTTTACCCCATGATAAAGTACATAATTTTCGAGATATAGCCCTATACCCTTAATTGATCACGCAGTATATATCCGTACCCCGGAGGCATACGACACTATGTGCCATTAGCTCGATTTATAGAATTTAGTAAAAACAATTAATTTTAACATAATTTTGAGGTTAGTGTTGATATAAGAATGTATTTTCTTACTTTCACTACACAAAGTATTAAAATGTATTTTCTTACTTTCACTACAAAAAGTATTAATTATTTAGTGTTTCTTTGTAACTAAATTTTTTTTAAAATTTATCATAATAATTACAATAATACAAATTATTTGTATTTTGATGGACATAGTGTTCTATACCTGTAAAAAATTATAAGCCATAACACTGTACTCGGGAGGCATACGACACTATGTCCAATTTTTACAAAAAATTAGTATAATAAATGAAAATGGTATGCATTTTAGTAAAAGGAAAAGTAATAATAGACCAAATAAAAACTTATTGCCGCCTAAATGCCGATAGGCCGGCGTTTAACATTATGTGTAATCCCCACCTACTATTATATAGATCTAGTTAGAGGCATATAACACCAAGTGATTATACAGTGCTCTATGCCGCTAAATGTGTTGCTAAAGATATTACTAAAGAACCGAGGCATACAGATATTATTACCTTGGTGTCTTAGGCCTCTGAATAAAAATGCACATAGTGTTATAAGTCTACCATGTTTCTCAGCTACCTTAACTAATTGGACTTGGTGTTGTATGCCCCACAAAAGAGTTTAATTTTCTAAATAATACTACATAGGTACCTAATTTTTGTGAAAATTGGACATAGTGTCTTATGCCTCCGGAGTACAGATATGTATATTACAATTTGTCCGGTTTTCATTATCTGTATCTACTTTTGCTGTGGTAATTTTATCTGTGATCGACACCTATGCTGCTGTTAATTACCATTAAGTTAATTAAACTTACCATGTTAAATACGCAATTAAAATTGATTCTCGGAAATCCCCGATGATAATAATGATGATATTTAAATAACTGCCAAATAAAAAAGCAAGTTAAACTTCCTGGCGATTTCCACTACATATTATATAACATATTTATGACAATTTAAGTACAACCATTTTTCTTAGCTCATATTCAAATACTTTGCGAATTACGTATTCACGGTATTCAAACCAGTTTGATTTAATTAAACAAAACAAGTGGGTAATTAACAAATAAAAAATTGGCACTTTAAATTTTGATTCTGGGCAGTGGTGTAACTATCGATGTTTAATGTGTTCGAAGGACACAGGCCCGGGCCCCATGGGGTCCGTCTGCGAGCCCGTGGTCTATTACATAGTATTATAAGTCAAAATCCCTTAGTAAGGAAATAATTGATGCCAAAATGTTATACGACATATTGACTTTTGTATGACAAAGATTTTTATCAAGCAACTAATAACAAATAATCACAACATACTTATACAGTGACCGGCAGAAAGTGCGCAGCATATGGGAAAGTTTTTTTTTATCTTTAAGTTTAGAAAATTAATTTTATTTTAGCTAGGTTCTGCATGTTCTTAAACCAAAATAACACCCATTAAATCCGGTAAAAGTCTTATGGTATACGAGGTAGGATCAATAATTTGAAATTCCGCTAAGAGTAAAGTATAATCTTTCATTTTAGAATATTTTTTTACAAAAAATTATTGTTTTAATTTCAAAGTTATACCCAAATTCCAAATTTCGGACATTTAGTTAGTTTTGCTATAAAAATAGAAATTGAAAAGTTGTCTTTACAGGAGAAAATTGTAATAGTTTTAATTCATGATGACAATTATTATTAATGTAAATAGTCTTAATTGGCATTTTTTGTTAAAAATGTATAACCTATTAGTTGGATTATCCTAAAAGTGTATTTGATAAATGAAAATAATCTATATTGATCCTTATGTTGGGCAACGAATAAAATCCGTTCGAAATATATTTTTAATTTAATTTTTTTTCTTTATAAATCAAAAGGAAACTTTGTATGCATACTTCAATGTATAAAAAAACTATTTAGGAGATGCTTTAGTTAATGTAAATCAAAAAATGTCAGTTAGATGAAATTAACTTCGGTTCCCTCAGAAAATAAAATAGGTATGCAGCAAAAATATTTATTATTTTTATGTTTCTATTTTAAAAAGCCATAATATTATGAAAACAAACTAATCGGACTTATGATCGACGGTTATCTCTAACAAAGTCTGCAGAAAATCTTATTTTCGTACTGTTCGGTTGTCATTTATTTTTTTATACAGGGTTATTCAGAAAACACGATTAAATCCATTTTTTTGTCCAAAATAAGCGAAATTCGGAAATTGGGTATAACTTTAAAATTAAAAAATATTCTACAAGAAAGATGGAGGTACTTTACTATTAGCGGAATTTCAAATTTTTGATCCTACCTCGTATACCATAAGACTTTTACCGGATTTACCGGTTTAAGAACATGCAGAACCTATCTAAAATAAAATTTATTTTCTAAACTTAAAGATAAAAAACCTTCCTATGTGCTGCGCACTTTCTGCCGGTTAAAAAGTTAAAATTGATAATGTTTACGCCTTTTACCTCCTATATGTCTTCTGAGGCGTCAGTGGTAGTCACAGACTCGTAAAGCGGACTATAAGTAATAAGATTATTATAATAATTAACAGTATTATTTTAGTCAATATAAAATTGACCTCAATAATACTGTCAATAATTAGACACATCCATAATTTGCACTTTCCTTTTTTGTGACTATGATCAATGACGTGGTGAACAAAAATTTAGATGTATTTTTAAAAGAACTAATGCCAGTTATAAAGAGGGCACTGTCTTCGGTGTTCCTTAATATTGCCAATTCAATTGTCGAGCCATTTTCCTACAATCAGCTTTTTCCAGAATAACGGCACGTATACGACCAGAATGATCTACCTGATTCCTGTGATGAATACTTTAAAGTGTATTATTTATAGAAAATAAAATACTTTATTAGATACATTAATTTGTTTTCTAAATATTGTTATTTTTAGAATAATAACTCTAGGTTAGATTATATATATATATTTTTCTTTAAAGCCTATATTCCACGGGCCAAGTGTTTTTGCCCACAAACTTTCTCATATTATTCGAAAAAAAATTATGCTTAAAAATGCTGTTTTGCACGTACTTACCCAAGTTTTGGCCAAATTGTTACAATCAATACAATGTTACCTACTCATATTTGACTTGAGGTTAGGTACGTGATCATATTATAGAAGACTGCTGTTTTGTTTGTTTTTAATTTTTGATTGGATATGGTAAGTTTAATTGACTTGTTCTCTTGTTTTTCAACTAATAACATGACGGCGAATCATTTTTTAACAAATTTTAGAAACAAAACAATAAAAACGATTTTCTAACCTAAAAATCTGATATAACGAAACGTTGAGATAAATACAATAATTGTGTCATTTCATTGCCTGCCCTTATTTCCGCTATACTTACTTATTCTAATTTATTTTTTCCTTGATTCTTTCATAATTTCTAAGAAATCGTGTACGATTTCTCTGCATGCTTTTTGCATGAGGACCTTCTTTTGGACATCTGACTACTTAGTATTAGTAATACGACTATGCATCACCATGAGGAGGGAGGTGCCCTGATTATTATTTTACACAGGGCTCATATACCCTCTGTTACACCACTGGTTGTGATATACAAATTATTACAAATACACTGCGATGGCAGCGTAGTGCATGGCTGACAATCATTTAAAAGAGTTATGAAACATTACTTGTCATAATCACATGGGGGGCGCACCCCCCAACCCCTGCGGGCGCCCATGGACGTAGATACGCAAAACTGAGCGCATGGGTAATTATGAAGGTAAAGTCTAAAGTGCAGATGCATGATTTAAAAACTCATTTCGGAAAAATGTTTCGTAGAATTGTGTCGCCTTGTCATGCTGCTAGAAAAAATAATGAATAACTTTTAAACAAAATTAAAACGCATCTTAAAAAATTTGAAATGTTTTAAAACATTAATTATTGGGATATTGGATATAAAACCATTTGGTGACAATAGCCCTATCCCAGATAGCATACCTACCGTATACCTCGTCCAAAAGAAGTACCGTGCGATCAAAGAGGGTCTTGCATCTAAGGACGTAATGCTTAGCCGTAGAGGTTAACACCTGTTGGGTGTCAGTAACTACCTGAATTAACAATCAATCAGTTATTCCGTCATCTTTGACAGCCGTTACAAGTAATTAGAATCAACGCTAATTTTTCCAATTTCTTGAAAAATTCACACAATGGGCTTTACGGAACAGCACAAAACATTCAGGGTTGAAGCATATTTTTGAAACAGGGTTAGAGTAAATGGTAAGTGGCAATACAATCCGGGTTTGTGCATGGACGATTTTCACGAACATTTTGCTAACGTTGCTTTTATTGCTGGGGATTTTTATCATTGCCTGAAAAGAGCCGTATCTGTGTTTAGGGAAATAGGTTCTATACAACACAAAAAAGGAGCACGAAGACCATCAGTAAGAACAGAAGAACTTGTTGCAAACGTTCGTGAAATAATGCAAAATACGCCAATAAATTGTATAAGACGCCTGTCCCAAGAAGTGGGAAGATCTTATGGAACATGCAGGACTATTATTAAGAAGCAGCTAAATTTATTTCCTTATAAAGTGCAAGTATTCCAAGAAATACAAGCCACAGATTTTGAAAGACGCAGGAATTACTCTCAATGGTTTACCCAAAATTTATTGGAAATAAATGATTTATTAGACCTGGTATGAATCCCGTTGCGACAGCTAAAGTGTGCGATTTAGCGGAATCAGCAATTTCTTCTTTTTTTCTCATAAATCTTTTGTAACTTAAACAAAAAGAATAATAAATAAGAAGAATATCTGTGAAAACCGCAAGTCAATATATTTCTTTAAACCGGAGATATGGAAAATATAATATAAAAATGAGCTCCATAAGAACAAACTGACATTTTAATACGGTTTTTGTAGCCAAGAAATTATAAATATCATTCAACTGTGTTTTTTTCCAACAGAAATTATAGATGATGGTTTTATTAATGGAATAAATTGTAAGAATTTAAGTGGGTTGTGAAATAAAAAAAAAGAAAGAAGGTTCTGATTTAAAACATGAAATATTAGTACATCAAATCACTCAAACAACACGAAACATGGCATAGTTAAAACCCTCGTGGATGGAGCAATTACAATCGGTAACTCAGAAGAAGCACTTAAAAAAGAAGCTTACCACATCAAGACCGACCTCAAGAAAAATGGCTACCCCACAAGATTAGTTGACACAATATTGGAATATCGTAAGAATCGACCCAACGCGCAAGAAGCAAACAGAGAGGCACAACCAACACTCAATATTCCGTATGTCAAACGAGTATCTGAGAAAATAAGAAGACTAGGACAACGATATAACATCAACACCGTATTCAACTCGAGGGACACCCTAAGAAGCCACCTGACGAAGACCAAGCCTACAAGTCAAAAAGATAGGAAAAACTGCGTCTACCAGATCCCCTGCGAGTGCGGCCAATCTTATATAGGTGAGACATTAAGACCATTAGAAACAAGGATTAAAGAACACATAAACAATACGTTAAAAGGAGAGACCGAAAAGTCAGGGGCAGCTGACCATGCCTGGAAACATGGTCACCACATCATGTGGTCAGAAGCTGAAATCCTACATAAGGAACCACACTGCAGGAAAAGAAAGTTTAAGGAAGCTGCTGCTATTCACCAGAACCCAGGCTGCTTTAGTAAACCATCATTAGACATAAGAAATATCTGGAAACCTTTGTTAGATAGATGTAATCTTAGGATAAGATCGCGTGCCAACTGAACGCATGACTGCACCCACCTTAGTTATGCTTTAGTGCACCTAGCTAGTATAAATAGTCTTGTAGTTACTTTACTTATTTAGTATTCACCTGAAGACGACTGGAGATACTTACCAGTTGAAACATTGTGATTTAAAACAAATAAAGACAATGGAAGTCCAAAACTCGTCATTCATGAAATATAACGTGTCAAAGTTTTAAAAAGTAAAACTTGAATTTATTTTCTTAAAATTTGTGCTACGTAAAAATGCAAACCTAAATCGAAAAGGTATTTAACGTGCTTAACATTTTAAAGAAATAAAAGCAAAGTACCATTAAGTCATTTACATAATTAACATTATAATTCTACGAGTAATTAGAAATTCTATATATTTTTCTTGGAGCGGTCCTAAAAAAAACTGTGCGTCAAAAATAAACGATATACCTAGGAACTGAAAACTAGTTTTGGGTTTTACCAGGTATAAATAGTAAAACTCCAAAGTCTATATACCATTCTACTGTAAATACGTACCACCTGCAAAAGTGACCGACAAAACTAGTCCCCTTTCGCGAACTTAATAATATTTTTTAGCATTAAATTAAATATTTGATCTATGACAGGTCCATTATGACGTATTTAGCATTATCATTTAGATGTCATTGTAACCTTCATAATACCACTCAGTGCCATTATGAATTCATAATAACATCCAAATGTTAAGATACAAAAACAAAAAGAAAGTCGGTGCAAACTATTTATTTGTTATTATTACTTAAAAAGCAGGGAATCTATTACGCTTTGCGCGATATCTTCGACATCCGAAGGGACACTTTCGGATTCAGAATCTCCCATATTTAAATTATTTTTGGCCAACACTTTGCATACAATAGAAAATTAGACGGCAATAATGATGTTGTCAAAATCGAAATTGTAACAATCAAAAATGCGGTTACCATGATATCGACTAATATGTACACCTAAAAATTTTAAAAATTACGAAAACGTTATCTGATATTATCAATGAAATTTGGACGAATAAAATCTATTTGCACTGTCGTGGATTAAATTTTGAATGATACACGTTCGATATGAACTTTGTTAATGAAACTTGTGCAATTAAACCACTCGGCTAACGCCTCGTGGTTTAACGTTGCACACGTTTCATTATAGTGTTCATATGGAACTAGTAATAATTAAAAATATATGGAATATGTATTTGTTTAGCTTCGAATAGTTAGGTAAGTATAGCGCCCTTACTAGTAGATTCGAATAAGTATGGCGGAAATGTGGGCAGGCAATGACACAATTGTTTGATTCTCAGATCTACTTGTCATGCTTCCTTCAAGATATTCTCATAGCAGCAATAAAATTAAATGAAGATCTTGACATTCTTGTTAGAGTCTCACAGACACACTCACTTAAATTAAATGAAAATAAAACACAAGTATTGCTCTTTAGGAAAACAGTAATCTGCTACAACAAAATGATGATTTGATGATGAAAGGTCAAAATTGTCATATATAATTTTCTTAGTTCCACTTGCTTGCGCTTGGAGGTAGACGTTGCCATGTCTAGCGGACTATACCTATATAGGTATACCGACTGATCTGGCTGTAAAATTAAATTTTTGATTGGCTGCCAACCAACAGCTTTTTTTGTAAACGACATTATGTGCCACCAAAGTTAGAGTTAACTTTTTCTTCAAACAAAGCGTTTCGACAGAAGACAATGAAATTTGACATTAACAGCTGATCTGGTTTCGTCGTTAAAGTTCTCAGATCAGCAGTGGGCCGTAGCAAGCTCACGCGTCAGGTTATGTCATATTATTATCTTCCGATTTTGGTGTTTTTTAAGTGTTTTTTAAGTATTATGGGTTTTTTGTGTAGTGTGTGTTTTAAATATTTTACTTTTGGGTTTTATATATTTCAGAGACAGATTTTCTTGATGATTATTATTTAAGTTTAATAGTGAGTACAAACACCATTTTGGTTAACTCATCTATTATTATCAAATCAATAAAGTGCCTAGTTAAACCATTTACTTATCGTTATATACAGGATGTCTCATAACTAATGGGCAAATACAGCAACAGGAGACCTTAGACTTGAAAATATGTCATTTATGCTTAAGAACGCATGGTTAATTTTCAATAAAGATGTTTCGTTAAGAAAGGTGTTTATTTAAATGTTTCTTGCCATCTAGCATTTAAACACAATTATCTCAAAAACTAATTGAAATATTGGGATTAATGAAGTACAACTTTTTCCCTATTTCATAATTTGAGGTAAAGCGGTCAAAAATGTGAGAGACAACAAGCTAGCTTTCTCTAGGAGGAAAACTCATTATGGAATCCCCCTTCTTGCCCTCAAGAACATAACTACACCCAGGGTTGGATGAACCCACCGGGACACCGGGAAATTCCCCGTAGGCCGATCGGCCCGTTATTTGGTAGGCCGATTCCGACCTACCGATGTCGATACGATTTTTTTTGCGTCTGTACGATACTTCAAAAAATTCTAAAATATTCCTGCTTATTTAATACTGAAAATAGTTGTCTAGAGAATAAAACTGTTAAGTTTAATATTTTCATTTAATATTTTAAAACTAATACGGCCGAACAACACTATAGTAGGCCTACACAAGGTCGCCTGCATTGTGCTGCCCTCTTCGGCAAAAAGGAACCTACGACGCCCGGACTGAAGAATGTCCCGTTTTCTAATGACTTTAATGACTTAATAAAAATGTTAAAAGCAGCGGCATCCAATGCAAAATATATTAAAAAACAATTGTAATTTTTTAAGCTTTATTTTCATGTTCTGATTTCTTTATTATAAATATTATACATTTAAGTTTTGTTTTATTTTAGTGTTTTGACTTATGTTACAATGTTAAAACATACTACATCAGTGGCGTATTTACGAGGGGGCTCAGGGGGCCCGGCTCCCCCCCCCCCCCCCCCAGATATGTATAGTACAATTGTATAAACAAAGTTAATCTGTCACGGATAATCGTCCAACCCTGACTACACCAAATTTGATTTATATCCGATTAATATCAAATCTTCGCCAATTTTATAAACTAAATATTTACTTGGATCAGGCCCGGTCCCAGCGCCCGGGCAACCCGGGCAGACGCCAGGGGCGCAAAGCCCAAGGGGCGCAAAATATTGCCAAAGGTAAAACAAATAAGCGTCTGTATAACCTTCGATGTATAATATATCTACTATTTAAAAGATAAGGGCGCCCAAGTATTTTTTATAATCACGTCAAAAAAATTAAATACTTTTGATGGTATAAGTATATACAGGGTGATCCTTAAGTACATCAAGAAAATCTAGGATATAATTCCTGGCATCAATTTAAGTTGAAAAGTTCATATGGACTTATGCCCTAAAATACTTACCCTCTAAAATACAGGGTGTTAAAATATTTTTTAAAAATATTTCTTTTAGTTAAATTTCGAAAATCCTTAAAGATACGGTATTGAAAATTCGTGCATATCTATTTTGGATCAAACTACACCTTTTGATTAAAAAAGGTTTTGCTTCCTTCCACCAGTGGCGTGCGTACCACATACCATCAATATTGTTTTGGTGAAAATTTTTGATACGCCACTGATTTTTTTAACTCTGATTCATTTTTATGCATTACTGATACAAGCTGAATAAGAGTTGTCTCTACTATGTTTTTGAAAAAAGCAGTAGATTTAAAATAACTCTGATATAAATTAATTTACTTAATAAATAAGTACAAAACATGTTATGAATTATTTATGCCTCAAGAAATTTAACAAGTTACTTAACAAGTATAGAAATTAATGAAAGGGAAAGAAAAACTCTAAGTCTTCCTCCACTAATATATTCCAAATGAATCTTGTTTAAAGATACCTCAACATGTTTCGAACATAGAAATGTTCATCTTCAGGAGAATTAAGATGTTATAAGCAAGAAAAATAACTAGTAATAACGCTTTAAGCTAGGCTTTAAGATAGTGAGAATGACAAGTTAACATTCTAAGTCAGAAAAGCATCAAAAAACAAAGAACCGAAGTATTAATTTGCCAGGTGTAGGGTAATAATAGTAAAAATTAGAGGAAGCAAGGCCCATATGTGAAGCGAAATCAGTACAGCCGTGGAAAAGAGTAAAATTTAAATTTGAACATGCTGATGAAAGGGGAAGAAAAAGTGATCCAGTGTGAGGAAAGCAATGTATAAAATAGTAAAATTAAAAGTGGAAAATAGTGTTAAAATTTAATGAAGGTCGTCATAATGTGAGTAGTCAATTAACTGTAAAAGAGAAAATTCAGGTTAGTGAAAATACAATATGTGTACCTGAATTTTCTCTTTTACAGTTAATTGACTACTCACATTATGACGACCTTCATTAAATTTTAACACTATTTTCCACTTTTAATTTTACTATTTTATACATTGCTTTCCTCACACTGGATCACTTTTTCTTCCCCTTTCATCAGCATGTTCAAATTTAAATTTTACTCTTTTCCACGGCTGTACTGATTTCGCTTCACATATGGGCCTTGCTTCCTCTAATTTTTACTATTATTACCCTACACCTGGCAAATTAATACTTCGGTTCTTTGTTTTTTGATGCTTTTCTGACTTAGAATGTTAACGTGTCATTCTCACTATCTTAAAGCCTAGCTTAAAGCGTTATTACTAGTTATTTTTCTTGCTTATAACATCTTAATTCTCCTGAAGATGAACATTTCTATGTTCGAAACATGTTGAGGTATCTTTAAATAAGATTCATTTGGAATATATTAGTGGAGGAAGACTTAGAGTTTTTCTTTCCCTTTCAATTTTTTACTCCACTTGAAGTATGGACTATTTCTTCAATATAGAAATTAATGTTGTTTCTTCTTTTCCTTTAATTTTATAATGTTTTCACATACTAAGTAGGTACGCGTCTGTTAATATTTTATTTTATAAATAAACTATTAAGACTCCGTTACAAAATTTAACAAAGCGAAGGCGAAGGTAAAAGATGTTAATCCGGTTCTGTTTCTGTAGCCAACTGCTTAACGTAAAATATACCAGACTTCAACAGTGTGCCATTAATGACAAGTGAATTAGCCACTATGTGGCCAGTTTTTAGATTAATTTTACTTTACCAATGCAACGGTAAATGCTTAACAGTTACAAATTGAACCAATTTAAGCGCAAATAAAATCGAAAATGTCTTTGGAGTTTTCGGCAACAACGTATTATTCTACAGTAAAAATTGGTGTATCTGTTCACCTGGTTCCATTGTGGAACTCACGAGGAACCTGGTGAACCTTTATGACATGTATATCTTGCTCTATACGTTGGTTTTACGAAGCTAAAGCGGTGAAACTGTAAATTAGCAATCCTGCATCACAAGGTAATATTTATCTCAAGCCGCGCAGCTGGCCACTAGAGTCAAATTGGCGCTGTCGTCGGTTGATAATTCTTCAGCTGGCCGAGAAATCGGGTTCTGTCGCATATTTTTGACGTACCTATAGAAGAGAAGGACCGTTATATTCTAACCTACTATAACGCTTGCTAAACTGAGCCAGGTGTTAATTGGAACAAACCAGCCAGCCCGCCATATCAAAACTGTCAATTTCTATTGACCACGTTTTTTTATAAGTAAATTAAATTAATTTTTTGGTTATCATTTTAATGTTTAATACAATAATTCTATTAGTTTCTACTTTAGAAAACTTCGCCGATGTGTGTAATTTTTCAATTATATTATTATTCCAGCCTACCATGCAGGTAATTAATTTTTATTTTTATCAAATTGATTTTACACATGATGGAAACGTGAGTTTACAATAAATAAATTAACATGAAATGTTTCACATATTTATAAGTAGTTTACAAGCCAATATTAACAGATTATTGTTGGGCAGCCGGTAGACAACTGCAACAGATTTGTGCCCGAAGTAATACCTAACAATCTATCAGTTACTAACTGATAGTTTGATTGAAATGATAATTTTAACATTTTTGTTTTACTGAGTAGATTAGAAGTATATTTTATACTACTTAAGACTAATTTCTTTGTTTTAAGGAACATTGTACATCGAGCAACATGATGACACAAGGATAATGGTTTGAGCTAACTCGCATAGGCGTAGTTTGGGGGGTACTTGGGGGTGCTAAGCACCCCCGAAATCTAAATTAGCACCCCCAAAAAAAATTTACAATATAGGTATAGGCTAATTTTAGAACTAACCTATTTTTATAATATACATTATATGTAATGAATTTTTCATATTAATATTTCAAGCATTCGAATTCTGGTACAAATTCAAGTATATTTAGGTAGTTGCGGATTCTGTTCAATATTTTTCTCCGTGTACCGTGTAGTTCACGCCCAGTTTACTTGTTGTCAGAGCGGGCCTATGATCATAAAAATCTCGTAAAATACGAGAGCGGCATAATAGCTTGTGTATGTCATGTTCTGCAATTCTGCATTAATTTGATAATTCAAATTTAACCAGTCGTAGTCGTTCAAATTCGTGGAAATTTTTAGCCGGTGTCTTGACTATTTTTTTTTGTTTATTAAGGTTTAATATGGTTTTATTGAATTCAGTTAAAGTTTAAAGTTAAATAAACACGAAAAACCAACGAGTGCGTCGTCGGATATAAAATACACCGTTGAATTTTTGAAAAAATCTTTTAGCAAGTTACCATTGGAGGAGAAAGTGATTGTCAAGAACATTGAAAGACCTAAACCTGCTATTAACATCACATTAAAATATTTACTAAAAATTATTGACCAAATTTGGGCGTGGTCTTAAAAAATATTTCGCCTGCGGTGGGCTTTTTGTGCACCCCCACGTTAACATGTCACGAGCCGCCACTGGACTTCAGCCTTCAGCACCCCCAGTGTTGACCGTCTAACTACGCCTATGCTAACTCGATGAGTATCTACATACTTGGCCACTATTTTACACAAAATTTGAAAGTCAACCGGATACTGTTGCAGAGAATGCTGTAAGCATCCCCACGTTTATGGATGTTCTAGTACGTGTATCGTTGCAGCCTAGTGCTCGTGTTTTATACAATTTTGTGATATATTAAATGAATTGAGACAAAACTTGATGAGTGCGACCTGCGAGATGTAACCCAAGGACAGTAGTTTTTTTCTAAACCGCCATTTTTTGTTATGGATGTCCATGCAGTCTTTATTTATAAATAAACATAGAAAAAAGTATTTACGATAAAGCGTTTCCCTATTTATTTTCCAAATCTTGGTTAATATAAAAATGTGCTTTTATTCCATGAAATAAAATGGGTCAATAATGGGTCAATAAATCAATAAATGACAGTTCGCAAAATAATTTTTGTTGTCCAGAGGCAACTATGATAAAAAATAGTATTACCAACGTAAAATTTAGACATAAAAATTTACAAAATTTGAAGGATTTATTTTCTTTTTAAATATGTGTTTTTTATTGAAAAAACTACAAATTAGAAAAAATAGTAAAAGTAATAGAAAAAAGTACGTGTTATATAAAGCAGTTTTAAGCACTTGTCCCGTTAACCGTTTAACATGGACGCGTGCTATAAAATGATGCTTTATAAAACGTGTACGTTAATATACTATTACAGTTCTTGTGTTCAGTTTCGTATTTCATTATTAATGTTTCTTTGGTTTGATTTGGATTTATTTTCCATGCGATGATGAATTCTCAAAAATACCGCTGCAGAAATTTTTTAACCATATTTCTAGGTTCACCTGGTAAATCTTCAATAAAAACTTTTGCGACGGTCAGATTATTAAATCGATTAGTTTATTTTGTTAACTTTTAATTAATGTGGTTAAGGACCAGAACTTCAAACGACAATAAAAAAAACGACCCAAAAGTTATTTAAAGTAATAAGGTTTACAAAACAAAGTTTATGTATTGTAAGTCAATAAAATAATGACTGATGGATGTGATGAAGAAGATAAGAACGGAATTTTCCCTTTTTTTGTTCAATGTGACGCTGGCATACACAATAAACAATAAGTTGTTAAAAAAAGTGTTTAATATTAGTTATTTATTGACGACTTTAATATGTCGAAATGGTTCTAGTACCCAGGACCCGCTCTAGCAATAACGCTGCCCTGGGCAAAACAAAAAATTGCCGCCTTTTTCCAGTGGCGGTTCGTGAATTGTTAACTTGGGGCTGCACTAAAAGCCCGCTGCAGGCGAAATGCGCGGCAGGCTAAACATTTTTAAGACCACACCTAAATTTGGTCAATAATTTAAAAAAAATATTTTAAAAATTTATGATTAGGTACCTACTTATTTTATTGAAAATGAAATAAGATAAAAAAAATAAAAAAGGCCAATTTATTTTTTATTAGGTAGTGGGTAGGTACATTGTTTAAAAGTAAAGTCCAATCTTCTGTTTTTATTTGCAGCAAACTTATCAATAACAATAAAGTCCCTAAATCTACACTTTGTGATCTGTGTCAAGTTAATTTCGAGTTTAGGTCTTCCTTCAATTTTAATTTCAATTATTTTGCTCAATACTTAATGAGCTAAAATTGTTTTTTAAAAAATATTCCACATTCATAGTCGTTTTCGCATTAAAACTGATAATTTTTATTAAAATAGGTCTTTACTGCCCCAAAATAATAACAAAAATATCAAGGAAACTCCAAATAATAAATTCATGCAGCAATTAACACTTAACACGCAATGAACTCAATGGCGCACACAACGAATACTTACACCAGGAAGAAGACAAACAAGCATGTTAATTGGTCGAAGCAAAAATGTCATTAAGGAAATGTCAAAACTGTCAAAAAGAGCGCCATCTGGTCTGACTGGAACCTCGAGGGGGGACGTTTAAACGCCCATAGTTTTGTTATTTTTTTCTGGCGAAATATTTTAAAGTAATATTTAAGCCAAAAAAACTATTCAAAATCCCGTTAGTTGATTTTATATGTAGTAAAAATCAAATAGCAGCATTCTGAGTAACCTTTTCGACTAAATATTACTTTAAAATAAAATACTCTCTATTGTTGTTGGTCTAGCCTCGAAGAAAATAAAAAATAAAACTCAAAAATGCACATGACATAATTTTATTAAAATATTAAATGAAAATCACAATAATTACCATTTAAGTATGTCTTATAATTTCTTGTAATGTGCTGATCGAGTTCCTCGTGAACCGGGTTTTCATTCATTCTCTACTTGAAGCTTTCTAAGCAATGTGTAGGTATTGAATAAGAATACATATTTCCATTGTCAGCCTGGAAAAGCGGAAAGGCCTGGGTAAAAACTTTTTATAGCTAACCTTAAGGTGAATACAAAATCTTGTCTCCAAAATTCATTCTTTCACATAACGAACAGCTGATCTAAAACAAAAATACCACAATGTAAAAAAACCAATGATCAAATCATGGAAAAAACACTTCCGAGTGGGTTAAAATAAAATTATTTCCACTTGAGTTTAGTAGGCAGAGAATCTACAAAAGGTTTAAAAAAGATCAAAAAAATAGATCGTATAATATACATACATAGTAAGCAAGAATCAGCAAGATTTAAATTAGTATCGTAGGGTTTAGTAATTAAAATATGCGTATTTATAGATTTACCAAAATTTAGGAGAAAATAATCAAACAAGTGTTGGCACATTTTGGTTAATATTTAGTTTATGTTATGGTTTTGATTTGTATAATCATAGAAATAATTAATCAAAGTTAGCAAACTTACCTTTAGCAGAATGAAATGTAAACAGGCTCGTGTTCATGAACAATATTAATAGAAAAGATCAAGTTAATAAGTTAAACAAACTCTTTCATAAACTTTGTCGGCCATTATCATTTTATTTTATAAAGGCGAGGTTGGGCTGGGCGATTCCATTATTTGTGGCTGAGTCCAAGAAGACACTGAACGTTTAAAATAATTTAATGGCTCGGGTAATTTGTAGCATAGATCTGTCTCTGTCTGCATCAAGTTACCTTCGCTATATATAAAGAGACACAAGTATAGCTCGAACCAAGAAAGGTCGCGTTTCTTAGTAAACAAATTCAGTTTAAACAAATAACGACGTAGGAGTTATATTAACTCATTAATGATGAGGACCTTAGGCAAGGATAGACGACAAGGATGGGGACGGTAAACGTAGGGCGGTTCTATTGACAATTGTCTGGCATGTGACGTCACACTCTGACGTCACATGTTTCCATTCCGCCAATCTTTGCCTCACCGGGCTGGGCGCACATTTAAATTGTGCGAGAATTCCTATTAGAATCGCGCTTTCCCCCACCACACCTACTAGTACAAGATGCATAATTGACAACCGGCTTGGCGAGAGCTATTACACCACCTTTCTTTACATTGTTTAACGGTACGTTAAAATAGGAGGGTTCTAACTTATATTACGGTATCATATATAAGAAGATACATTTAAATGAACATTATTTTTCTTTATGGGGTAATTCTTTATGGAGTATGGGGGTGCACGTGCCCATAGGCTATCGGTTGAAACCGATAGCCTATGGGCATTCAGCGCTGCCAAGCACTTCTGTAATTGTGACGTATGTCTTTATAGGGGATTTCCTTTCAACATTTTACTTATTTATACAAGTTTGTTAAAGGTGCGGGTACGCTTTAGAAGTGTCCAACTTCAACACTAGATGGCTCTTTGCGCTTTATCTTTTCGACGGTCCTCGCCGTAAATTGTTAATAGTTTGAACTGTGTTCATTTCAGATCAGCCCAGATTCTAGCCTAGCCTCACTGATGAGCCATGATCCATGATAACAAATTAATGATTTACTGCAGGTTTATTACGATTACGTTTACCACTTAACAAAGTTGAGCGTATACTACCTATATTATTTTCGCGTAAGGCCAGTGTAGCAGTGTTGCCAATCGGCGGACTTTAGTCCGATTTTCGGACTTTTTTTAAGGCTATGGACTTTTGTCGGACTTTGAAACTATTTCGGACTTTTCGGACTTCTTGATACCTGACGAAAATATGCTAAATGCACAAATTTGGAAATAAAATCGGCAGGTAACTTATTGTTTATTTACCAAGTGTTGGGTTGTCTTATTACTTATAACATTAACTTTATTATTATTGTTTTTTTTTGTTATTAAAAAGTAAATGTTTATAGAGTTATCAGTCTTTTTCATTTTACCCCCAACAGTAAAAAATAAATATCACTTATGGCGAATGCGCCAGACGAAGCATTTTCATTTCGACGCGGACTAAATCGGACTTTTTCGTGCCACTGGGCGGACCTTTTCACCTAATGTCATTGGCAACACTGCAGTGTAGAGACCTTCCAAGGAATTTTGCCATACAGAAAAATATTGCTAACTATTTTCAATCTAAATTTGATAGAATGTTGCTGTGGCATGTTTAGAAAGTATAAAATTTTAACTGTAACCTCTATATTTATTTAAGTATCTTATATAAATACTGAACGTCAACACCGAAACTACGTATCAACTCCGAGGCACAGACTTGGCGTCGGAGTTGATTGCTTCGGAGTTGATGTTATGGACATATTCGACGAAAATATAGGAGCACAAGATATATCTTTAATATTTTATCTAATAAAAAGAGATTATGCTTGACAATACGTACCACCAAAATATAAAAACAAAAAAATAATAAATAAAACTTGTTAATATATGGGCGTCGGAGTTGATAACTTAAAAACGTACTCTTACACTGACAAGAATAAACCACTTCACTCCGGATTTACGACAAAATAAACGACCTCTGCGAATGGAAATTCTTTCTCAACTGAACAAAATTAGTTCATTCCCAACAGCGTATAAAGTGGGGTATGCGCTATGTTGCCAATTTTCAAGGATTTGTCTAGTACCTCGGAGTTGATTTTGATATGGAGTTGCAAAATAAAAAGCCGTTTTTTTTTTTAATTTGTATTCAGGACTAAAATAGTTTTTTCGTAAAGTTAGCATAATACCTAGTTTAATTAAATTTCATATTTTAATTGGTATAATCGAAATAGTATCCTTATACCAGTGTGTTATTATATTAAAAATAGGCCTGGTGGCAGCCTCGGAGTTGATATTTTGGATATTTAAATGGACTAAAACCATAGTAGTTGAATAAAAATGATATAATAAAATTACGACTCAAAAAGAGAGCATCTTTATGTATTTAAAATAAATAAATCCAGTAATCAATTTCTAATATTTACATAGATTTTTAACAGTTACCGAAATTGTTCTCTATCTGTGGAACTACCCATACATTTTTAGTTGTTCGCCCAGTAACTCAATTTTTTTTAATATAAAGGATATTGCAATAACAAAAATATTAAACCCAAAAAAAATTATGTGTATTTTTGGAAATAGTCCGCTTTGTCTTACTGTTTAAGTTTAACAGTTCGAATTTTTCAAAAAAGATTAAACAATCGGCAACTTCTCTTGCTAACATCATACCATTTTTGTTGTTGTTCACTCTGTATCCAATAGATTCAGAGTTTTAAATATAAAGGATAATTAGAAGATAATAAGATAGTGTCCGCGAAAATAATTGAAAGCGAATAATGGTGGCATATCGGACAAGTGTGTAACTGTTTTTTATATTGGAACACACAGGGATCCAAGCACAATGAATACCCCGAGGCGGGTAGACCACGACGGCCGTTTCGTCCTTATTAGGACTCTACGGGCAGCCATAATCCAAGCAATCCCGACAACAGCGGTAAGACCTTTTTTACTATTATCGAATAGTGTATTATAAAGATTGTAAGACATTTAGGCCGGCCGTACACAGCCGGAATGTTTATTTGAATTCAGAAACGGAATCCAGAATCTGAATTCCGGCCCATTGAAAATTTGATAAATTCATAATCTGCAAAAATCAGAATGTGTGTGCTGTATAATAAAAATATATACAATTCCGTACGTTCCTGAATTCAGATTCTTAATTCCGTTTCTGAATTCAGATAGACATTCTGGCTGTGTACGGCCGGCCAGGACCAAAATTCATATGAACTTTTTGTGATGTTTTTATCTATAGAATCTCCCCTATACTAATTTCAACTACATACTCTTAGGCTGGCCGTACACAGCCGGAATATTTATCTGAATTCAGAAACGGAATTCAGAATCAGCCCATTGAAAATTTGAAAAATTCATAATCTGAAAAAATCAGAATGTGTGTGCTGTATAATAAAAATATATACAATTCCGTACGTTCCTGAATTCAGATTCTTAATTCCGTTTCTGAATTCAGATAGACATTCCGGCTGTGTACGGCCGGCCAGGACCAAAATTCATATGAACTTTTTATGATGTTTTTATCTATAGAATCTCCCCTATACTAATTTCAACTACATACTCTTAGGCTGGCCGTACACAGCCGGAATATTTATCTGAATTCAGAAACGGAATTCAAAATCAGCCCATTGAAAATTTGAAAAATTCATAATCTGAAAAAATCAGAATGTGTGTGCTGTATAATAAAAATATATACAATTCCGTACGTTCCTGAATTCAGATTCTTAATTCCGTTTCTGAATTCAGATAGACATTCCTTCTGTGTACGGCCGGCCTTAATGACAAGATCTTGTATTAAACCGAAATAAAATAAATCTGCAAGAAAACAACAACAAATAACATAGTGCTTAAAAAAACATCCACCAGTTTGTCCATTTAACATCGCGTTTAGGTGTCTTCCAATATATCTACCTGTGAGTGACGTCACAAACAAACTGTTTATATAAAAGCATAATTAATGTTACAAAAGTTATGAATTGAAACATTTGATACCGACAATGACGGCCATACCCAGGAACTTTGTTGGCTTTTTGTGTTGTGTGTTAGTGGTTTGTTTCGAGTGTGTTCTTAGTGAAAACATTTGTAAGTATTTTTTTTTACACTTTTTATTTCTGACCTTTCATCAGTACATAGATACTGGCACCGGGGCCTGTAATACTTATAATTTACCGTAAACAAATAATTTTTGCTTCATTTAAAACTAAAAATATACTATGCTCTTTTCAAAATAGTCTTTTAAGTTATGGCACATGTGCTTGTATCTGTCAACATTTACGACTTTTTGAGGCATCTGATAATATGTTTGGATACTTCTGTAGACTGGTGAGTCTTGAGATGTTTTTGTTCTTGATAATTTATTTATTATATTATGTTCCTTTTGCCTGGTGTTATGAGTATGATAATTTTTTGTTTGTTTGTTTGATTTATTTTTTATTTCATATCAGTTTCACTTGCTTAATTTTCTTAAGTACCTCTACGGGAACTGTTTGTGTTCTTTTATATAGTTCTATATTAGGTGTAAAGTGGTTTAGGGAATGGATTGTCCTTATTGCTTTATTCTGTAGTCTTTGGATTTTTTGTAGCTGTTTTTTGAAACATTTCCCCAGCAAGGGAGGAGATATTTTATGTAGGCCTTTACGAAGCTATTGTATAAGAATTGTCTTACTTTGTTATTTTATAGATGCCAACATCTTTTTATTGCCCCTAACATTGGTGATATTTTTGATATGATTTTATCAATGTGGGCATCCCATGATAGATTACTCTTGATTTTATTAGTCCTAGGTATTTATATTGTTGAGTATCTTTTAAGTTTATATTATTTAAAGTTATTTCTTTCACATTGCTTTTCTAAATTTTTTTTGTTTTACATATTAGCATATTACTCCGTTTTATTTATATTTATTGTTAATTTATTACAGCACAGCCACTGATAGTACATATTTAAGTCATTATTTATATTTTTTCCTAACACTTTTATGTCCTTGCCGGTTACCACAAGTGCAGTATCGTCTGCAAACATGTAATATTTTGATTTCAACAGAACATATTATAGACGGTATAGTACGTACTGAATAGGTAGGTACTAGCACTGAGCCTTGTGATGTGCAATTCCTACTTTAAATTTGACTTTTCACTTGTACAGTCATTTATTTCAGTGAAGTATTCACGGTCAGTTAAATACGATTTCAGTAAATCCAAGCATGTACCATGTAGTCCCCTTTTGTACTTTGTTTTTCCATAAGATCAATACTCACCGTATCGAATGCTTTTTATCTAATTTATCTTTTATGTGTTCTAAGAGGTCTACTGTGGTTTTATCAAAGCCAAAATTTACATTTATGTAAGTACGATATTAATCGCTTTTCCCACAATTTTTGAAAACGTGTTAAGCAGTGATATCGGCCGATAATTATTTGCGTCACAGTTTGGACCTTTTTGTGTACAGGTATTATTTTTGCTGTCTATCATCAGGGTATCTTTCATTTTCCAGTATTTTATTTACAAGTCTCACTAACCAATCACATGAAACAGTATTTGTATATCGGATTTTGTCACTTGGTCTTCACCTGGGACACTGTTATTTTTTAGGTCACTAACTATGTCTTTTATTGCCATTTGATTTGTTTTTTCTCAGTTTTCTAATTTCTGTTGAACTTGAACTAATATCTAGATGAATAGTGGTTTTTTGATTTAACGGTCCACTATCATCAGGAGTTTCCACTTTTATTTATCCCTACAAACTAAAAGCTATATTTTTGAGGAAAGGTATTTTGTGAATACAGGAAAATTTCACACAGAACAATTATTGAAAGGAACCCTAAAATGCACATTTTAAAATTAGTTTATGAAACTCTTTAAACTAATCGAATTTATTTCAACGAAAACACTAGTGACGCATCCTCCATTTCATTTTCTTGTCAACATTTTGTTTATTTTTGTTTTCTCCAAAAAGCGGCCAAATACCGGTCTTTGGGTAGCTGCAGTTACCTACAGTTTTAATTTAAAAAAATTCAATCGATAAACTAATAAAAGCATAAAATGAAATTTTGTCAAATTTGCGCATATTTCTTTTTTTACTTTTATTAATTTATACATAATGAATACCCCACCTTCTTTAACGTAAAGTACTCCAAAGAGGGGTATTTGACCGATTTTTAGATTAAACGAAAAAGTAACGACATATTGATTTAAAAAAAAAAAAAAAAAAAAACGAAATGGCGAAGGCGCCACTAGTGTGAATGATTAAATAAAGAATAAAAAAACGAAGATAGCAATGTGCAAACGCATATTCTGCAAGATGTAGCCTGATGTCAAAGTGTATAAAAAATATAATTTTGTAAATGTCAGTCTCTTGTTAACGCTAGTTTTTGGTTATAGGAATCATTATAGCAACTTTAATTGGTTTGATACATAAAATTCGAAATTGTTATAAAATAAATTGTGTTCTATTTAAAAAAGTATATAATTTTCTTCCCGACATTTTGAGCCACCCTGTAGAATAAATTTATAGCCATCACTTGCTATCCCTCATCTTTCGTATTAACCTTTTTCGCGTATTTCTAATAATAACGAGTTTGTTATAATATGATGTGCACCATATCATCGTTCTACTCACGTAATTAAGAGCTTGTCTCACTTTTACTGATTTTTCAGGAAAGCGATTTTAAGATTGTTGAGATTTTAAATTAATAGTATCTCCAAAACTATATTTTTAAACGATTCAGTTTCATTTATGAAAAAGAGAGTCGGTTGTAAGTACGCCGTATTTTATCAATTAAAACATTATTTTTGTATTCAGCGTAATATATTCACTATTGCCTAGCGCTTTCGGCCCATTATCAGGGCTTAGGTTTCGTCAAATTATGTCCGGGAGACAAGAAACATATTAAAAAGATATTTTGAAAATTTGTTCAGAAATTTTCAAAATTTTTTTTTAATATGTTTCTTGTCTCAAACCTAAGCCCTGATGATGGCCTTATAATGGGCCGAAAGTGCTAGGCAATAGTGAATATATTACGCTGAATACAAAAATAATGTTTTATTCAATTTCATTTGTTGTTAAAGTAGTAAATATTGTTATTTGTTATTATAACAAACATTTTTTATTTATTTTTTTATATATACAGTGTGCCCACGGATAGAGTTTAGAAGAGAATTTTTTTTTAGTAGGTATAAAAGAAAAAGCCATTCTTTATAAAAATGTCTCCTTGTGCTGAAATTACAATTTCGAATATCAGATTTGCGATTACTATACAGTTTTCGTTAAAAACAACATTTTTAGTTTTTTGGATCTGTTTTTTTTTTAATTTCTTGATTTATTAAATTCATTTTGCTAGTGTTGAAAATACTTGAAATATATTAATTTCAACTATTAGATTTACGATTACTATATAGGGTTCGTCAGAACCAATAGTTTTTTTTGTTGGATTTTTTTTCAATTCTAATTTTCAATTCCTTTTGATGATTGGCTAAATCATCACTGTGGAAACAGATGGATTGGATGGTACCTATAGCGCAAATCAGTTGGCACGTAGGCGTCCCGATCTCACAATTATCGACTTTCATTTATGGGGATATCTGAAGCCACATGTGTATAAACCAATTTAAATAATAACTCTCTTGAAAGAAAAAATAAGAGTGGTTATTGCAAATATCCCAATACAGCAAGTTAAGAACTGTTATCGGGAATTCAGATGTCGAGTTGAACTATGCGCTAACTCGGTGGTACCACGTTTGAATAAAATTTTATAATTTGTGATTGAATGAATTGAAGAAATATGACTTGTAACAATAAAAATACTTCAAAAGTAGGCAAATAAAAACTGGTTTTCTTACCACAAAATCGTTACTCGGCCGGATATAAAATCATATTTAAAGTAAGAAAGCAACAATAGTTGTTTGTTTTTACGTAAATTTATTTTAAACGAATTCCAAAAAACTAAAAATGTTGTTTGTGACGAATCCTGTATAGTAATCGCAAATCCTATATTAGAAATTGTAGTTTCAGCATAAGCAGACGTTTTTATAAATAATTACTTTTTCTTCTATACTTACTAATAAAACAAATTTCCTCTTCTAAACTCTATCCGTGGACACACTGATGTATATTTATAAATAATATTAAAAATTAATTGAAAAAAATCGGCTCTATATTGATGAATAATTTTTAAAATATGATTACATTTTCTACAGCTAAATATATTCATATTTGCCACAGAAGCGATCGGCGTGTATCGAAATGCATCCAAAATTCCGTGGAAGCCCTAAAACCGAAACTTATAAAAGGCATTCCGGAACTTGGAGTTCCAGGAATAGACCCATTCCATATTGATAAGATCGTCGTTTTTGATGGAGTCCAGAACCCGAATTTAAAGGCGCACCTTGAAAATATTAATGTTATAGGAGCTGGAAACTTTGAATTGACGAAACTGAAGTAAGTATTTACACAATTTTATTATAAAATAGCAGTGGCGGGTCTTCCATTAGGTAATTTGGTCAATGACCTCTGTGAATTATTCTCTTCTTATGTAACCTAATTTTTTTTTAGTTTAAATTAAGGTTAAAATTCATCCTGTCAGCCAAACGTCGTTCGTTTCGGTACTTGTTACTATTACCTCTAAAATATCCCCCGTATTTTACGAGAATTTTATGATCACAACCACGCTCTGCTCCAAGTAAACCAGGCACTTAGATAAGGGGGGGGGGGGGTACTGGGAGACAGTGGGTCTAATCGAGCAGCGAGCCTTGACCACGGATCCTTTACCATACTAATTTTAATGCGCACGCGTGCAAGAGAGAAATAAACGCATGCTACTACTGAAAGAACAGACAAAGTTAAAGAATCTGTTGAGGCGAGAAGCCAAATGCATTTTTGATAAAGTTCCGACGAACGTTGTCATTTTGCCGAAACGTGTGGGAAAGAGAGCCTACGAGTTACATTACTGGGGGCAGTTCTAAGTTTATTTATTAGGAAAAATTATTGGCTTAAGTTCTCAACCGATTTCTGCAGTAAGGATTATTGTATAATATGTATATATTATTCATTGTCAGTTTGTAATTATTGTTAACATTTACGTTTTAATTATCGAATTTACGTATGGTTGCTGGCCGGGCAAATGATAATTTGTAGTGTTTTTTTTTATTATTTACAGTACTAACAGTCTTATGTTAAATAGTTGCTTGTGCAAAATGTTGATTAAGCAAAATACTAAAGACTCAAAAAACAATAATACCTACCTAATCTGAATTTTAATAAATGTTTTATGTTTAAAACAAATGGTCGTCCACAACCCATATAGTAACCGGTTTCCCAAATCATCTTACTGAGTAAAAAGCCATACCTACTTTTTTTCAAATATTATATTCTAATATACAATTCTAATACAAGTATTCATACTTTTAGTATACCCAACCATAAATTCAATAAATCTATACTTATATAGCAGGACTTTAAAGATATTTAAGCTCTTTATTTTTAGGTTAGATGTTGAAAAGATGACATATAGAGCTGGCGTCAAAATACCGTTTCTAAAACTAGAAGGAGACTACAATGTGGATGTTAAACTTCTGCAAACGCCGATTATTGGAATAGGACAATTTTACGCCAACACAAGTAATTTCTTCGAACATGTTTAATTTACATACGGCCAGTTCTTGTTCACTAATACCTAGATCCTTTTCAACTTAAACTTAAACTTACGACAGTCACACAGATACATATTTAGTCCTAAATTAGCGTGCTATTAAGAATTAGGGAAGCGCCTAAATTTACTAGAAACAATAGCTAAAAAAAACAAATATAATGGTGTTAATAATCAAACCTTCAGACGCTTCCCAAAGGGCCCCATTCACGTTGAGATCGGTATCGATACATGTCGCAAGTATCAGTCTCGCGATACAAATCTCATAGTGTATTTGGTTGTCTCCGCTATATCAGTATCAGGTGGTATCGCCGTCTGTATTACCCACAGAATATTAACAGCAAGGAATTCTCTGGTATCACCGTAGTGAAACTTCGATACCGCGCGACTGCAACAGATACTTGTCGCAGCGTGTATGTGGATAGTTCGTGCATCGCGCGGGATTCGGGCGGCAAAAATATAAACAGTTTAATTTTCAACAGATAGATCGCGAGTTTTGGGAGGAATTTCTCAATATTTACAAATTATATCCGTGTTTATGGAACTCAAAGTGCAATGAATATTCAAATATCTTAACGTCACGATTAGCCTTTTTTCCACACTTACTGCATCTCGCATGACAGTCTTTTTTCTCAATTTGTGGTTTTATTATACTCAACAAATTATTGAATAACATGTCATTCATTCGTAAATAGTTTTTAAATTCATTTGGTTGGTGGACTTTTAATTCTTGCAATAAATTAACCACAGTATATTTGTTTCTCTTCCGTAACCATTGCTTTACCCATATTCTTTTTGGCCGTCTTTTTTTCTTTACAATATCTGATAACGAAACTGCAACTGCAATAAGCACGGGTAGCGGCGGAGGCACCATTTTTGTTCTACAAGTAAAGTGAACTGATGTTTCATGAGTGGGTCTCAACGTGTAGGAGCATTTAACGATACTTATACAACGGTATCGCCGTTTTGTCGCGATGCACGTATCGATACCGATCTCAAGTTAAGGGCCCCATTCACGTTGAGATCGGTATCGATACATGTCGCAAGTATCAGTCTCGCGATACAAATCTCATAGTGTATTTGGTTGTCTCAGTATCGCTATATCAGTATCAGGTGGTATCGCCGTCTGTATCACCGTAGTGAAACTTCGATACCGCGCGACTGCAACAGATACTTGTCGCAGCGTGTATGTGGATGTTTCGCGCATCGCGCGCGATTCGGGCTGCAAAAATATAAACAGTTTAATTTTCAACATGGATTAGCCTTTCTTCGACACTTACTGCATCTCGCATGACAGTATTTATTGTCTAAATTTGTGGTTTTATTATACCTACTCAACAAATTATTGAATAACATGTCATTCATTCGTAAATAGTTTTTACAATCATTTGGTTCGTGGACTTTTAATTCTTGCAATAAATTTACCACAGTATATTTGTTTCTCTTCCGTAACAATTGCTTTACCCATATTATTTTTGTCCGTTTTTTTTTTCTTTACAATATCTGATAACGAAACTGCTACTGCAATAAGCACGGGTGGCGGCAGAGGCACCATTTTTGTTCTACAAGCTACAAAAGTGAAGTGAACTGATGTTTCATGAGTGGGTCTCAACGTGTAGGAGCATTTAACGATACTGATACAACGGTATCGCCGTTTTGTCGCGATGCACGTATCGATACCGATCTTAACGTGAATGGGGCCCTTTAATAGCACACTAATTTAGGACTAAATATGTATCAGTACCTTTAAAAGTTAGGAAAACCCACAGTTGACCATTCAATCTTCTAATTTTAATTTTATGACATGTTTATAACTGTTCAGTTGTTCTAAACATGTAAATAGAATAATAACTTTTCTCTCTAAACTTATAAAATATCTGTACCTGTATATATATAAAAATAACAAAATATCTATTCCTATAACATACGCATTTAATATTCCAGTCACGAGTGAGTCACGTAAGTATTATTTCCAAATTTCAATCCCTTAAGCAAACAATAATGTTTCCTAGACAGCCTTTGTTGTCGGTAATCTCGCCGCTCGATAATGGTACCTATTAGCCATTATCATTACCCCCTTTTTTACCCTAGAAAGCCCATAGTTCTGTGCAATGATTGGTCAACCGAAACTGCATTGTACAAGAGGGGCAAATAGGTACATTTTTGAGAACAGTTCCTGTTGAGATTTTAAACTTGTCGGTTTTCCGCTGATCTCTTTATTAACATATCGCTTTCCGCGATATGTTATTCGTCGCCTTCACGCGGAATCACGGCAACCCCGACTGCTTCCCGAAAATTTTGCACTATATCGTCTGCTTCATTTGAAATATGTGCGTATGTTGTCCGTGTCGGCGGCGTCGGCGTAGTCGTCGTCAGTTTCGACATTTTCACATTTGCGATTTTTTTTCTCGGAAACGGTTAATGTGGGACAATTGAAACTTTTTGGGTTTACAAAGGAATAGTGGGGGTACGTTGTGTGAAAATTTCGAATATACAGGGTGTGCCGGAAAAAAGTTATTAATTTTTAAAGTCGAGAAATATCGGGATCTCGTTGGCATTCGATACAGGCTACAAAAATTAGTTTTTTCGATTTAAACTTTTTCGACGCGTAGACGACCGTGGGCTACAGAACCCTATTGTTTGTGAGCGCGATCGAAAGTTTGGAAGTAATTTTTTTGATTTTTTCAAAGTCAAAATTTGGTCGAAAATGGTACCTCTTGGATCGCTAATAAGTCGAATTGGGTGCATTCAATCGACATTCGGTTTGGATAATCGGTTAGGCCATCTCAAAATCTAACTTTTTCCAATATATCGTTCTATACCTAACTGGAATGGAAATTGCCGAAAATTGTAAGAAAGTGGAAATCATAAAGTTAGGCCTGATTTTTTCACGGTTTTTATTTTTTTTCGTACTGAAAACGACTTTTGATCGAAACGTTGTGAACTTTAGCGGATAGAGCTCGTCAAATTGTATTTAAGAGATATCTTTTCGTTTCTTTATCTTTAATACGGAAAAAACGGCAGCTTTTTTTTTACTATATCGACTGTAGCTTATTCAATTTTTAACAAAACCGTTTTATTTTTTTCTCAAAAAATGCGCTGATTACTTCGCAACACCTCTACATATTCAAAATCATTAAAATATATTCGCAAAATTGAGAAAAGTCGCTTTTTTGGGTGCGGAAACAGGCAATCTTTACAAATTCTAACACCATTCACTTTTGACTAAGAGTGCCTTGATATTGATTTATCTAAATTAATTATTAATTCTAAAAATCCGGCTGTCAAAAATGGCGAAAAATGGGTGTTTTCAGCGTGTTTTGCTAGAATAATAAGAACATTTCCAGATTTTAAATCGGGTGAAATATCTACCTTGAACCTTCTGCTAATTTTACTGACCAAAATATTTGCTCAAAATGTTTCAGAAATGGTTGTAATCTCGATTTTAAAGATGGCGTTTCGACATTGATAATCCGTCGCCACGTGTTAGAAGGTTATACGACATTTCGATATTCGCGAATTTTTTTTTCGGAAACGGTTAGAGCAAAACGATTTAAACTTTCTGGACGTAGAGAGGAATAGTCGGGGCACGTTCTGGGAACAATTTCAAATATACAGGGTGTACCGGAAAAAAGTTATTAAAGTCAAAGTTAAAAAATATGTTTTTTTTCGTTATAGGGCGATACAGGTGGCAAAAATCATTTTAATCGATTTAAACTTTTTCGACATGTAGACGACGTTAGGCTACAAAACACTGTTGTTTGCGAACGCGATCGAAAGTTGGGAAGTAATTTTTTTGATTTTTTTAAAATCAATGTAGGGTCATATTGGATCGTTAATAAATCGAATTGGGTGCGTCCGATATAATTTTGGTTTGGATATTCGTTTAGATCATCTCAAATACTACTTTTTTCAAATATATTGTTCTATACCTAAACAGCATAGAAATGGTAGCAAATTATAAAAAATAAGAATTACTATTTAAGTATATATAATTTGACAGCTGTCGTATAGAACTTTGTTATTTTGGTACTGAAAATTTTTTTAATTTAGTTTTATTACAGCTTTAACCCTCGCTACGAAAAAAGTTAAAATAAATTGACACTTACCTGTCAAAATCTGACAGGTTTCGTATAAAACTTTGTTATCTAGGTACTGAATTTTTTTTAAATTTGGGATTCTTACAGCTATAACCGTCGCTACGAAAAAGCTAAAAAAAAAATTACACTTACCTGTCAAAATCTAACAGTTGTCGTATAGAACTTTGTTATTTAGCTACTGAATTTTTTTTTAATTTCGGATTCTTACAGCTATAATCCTAGATACAAGAAAAGCTTAAAAAAAAATTGCAATTTACCTGTCAAAATGACAGCTGTCGTATATAACTTTGTTATTTAGGAACTGAAAAATGTTTCATTTGGGATTCTTACAGCTATAAATCTCGCTACGAAAAATCTAAAAAAAAATTGACACTTACCTGTCAAAATCTGACAGCTGTCGTATAGAACTTTGTTATTTAACTACTGAATTTTTTTTAAATTTTGAATTTTTACAGCTTTAATCCTAGATACAAGAAAAGCTTAAAAAAATTGACATTTACCTGTCAAAATGACAGCTGTGTTATTTAGGAACTGAAATATTTTTCAATTTAGGATTCTTATAGCTGTAACTCTCGCTACGAAAAAACAAAAAAAAATTGAAACTTACCTGTCAAAGTCTGACAGCTGTCGTATAGAACTTTGTTATTTAGGAACTGAAAATTTTTCACTTTAGGATTTTTACAGCGATAACCCTCGCTACGAAAAGGATAAAAAAAACTGACTCCTACCTGTTAAAATTTGACAGCTATCGTATAAAACATTCTTATTTAGGTACCTGAAAATTTTTTAATTTCGAATTCTTACATCTATAACCCTCGCTACGAAAAAGCTAAAAAAATTACACTTACCTGTCAAAGTGACCTCTCGTATAATTAAACGAACGAACTAGAACAGTGCCGTGCCCGAAGGGCTCGGCACAATAATATTTCTACAAATTTATTAGCTGATAATTGATAGCTTCCATATAAGAATAATTTTTTGCTTATGTTTTAATCGATTGAATACTTACATATTTTTATAGAGCAAATATGGAAAGTATATCCCACATTGCACAAAGGTGTGCGAGTTTAAAGAGCACCTATACGGCGCCGTCTCAGAAAACTACCTATCTATACGAGAAAACGGAAATTTTGCACCATTGTGTAGTTTTGGTCAGTTGTTATAATGACAATTTGGCGATATGTTTTCCCTTCACGTTCCGCAGGAAGGTGAGGCAAAAAAAGCAATAGTAAATAGAAAAAAAAAAGTATTTTTTTATTGTAAATTTTTGTAAATCTATTTAGTACTAATATTAGATGCACTCTCGGCTGACGATTAGCGATATGTACCCAGTCTAGTATTATATACGGCGGCTACATTTAAAATAAGTTGTTCGTCATCAGTTTCGACATTTTCACATTTGCGATTTCTTTTCTCGGAAACGGTAAGAGTGGGACGATTGAAACTTTTTCAGTTTAGAGAAGAATAGTGGGGGTACAATGTGTAAAAATTTTGAATATACAGGGTGTACGGAAAAAAATGTATTAATTTTTAAAATCGAGAAATATCGGGATCTCGTTGGCATTCGATACAGGCCACAAAAATTAGTTTTTTCGATTTAAACTTTTTCGACGCGTAGACGACCGTAGGCTACAGACCCCTATTGTTTGTGAGCGCGATCGAAAGTTTGGAAATAATTTTTTAAATTTTTTCAAAGTTAAATATGGGACTAAACATGTACCTATTGAATCGTTAATAAGTCGAATTGGGTCCATCCGATCGACATTCGGTTTGGATAATTCTTTAGGCAATTATTAAAGATTGCTAACAAATGGTTTTGTAAAAAGTATGAAATAAAATGAACCAATTGGAACAGTGCCGTGCCGGAAGGGCTCGGCAAAATAAGCTTTTGAACTAATTTATCAGCTATCAATGTAAGAATAGTTTCTTTACTTATGTTTAAATTAATTGAATACATATTTTTATAGGACACACTTGGAAATTATATTCCACATTGATACGTTTGCTGTGCGATTTTAAAAAAAAACGGTGCTGATGGGTTCAATGTTAATATCAATATCATAATATTAAATATCATATATTTCCGTAACGAAAAGTCGTAGCGAATCGAGCGAGACGGCATTGGAAACGGGACATCGAGCAGTATACGATGCCGTCTTCAAAGACTACCTATTTATACAAGAAATAGGAAATTTTGCACCCGTTATTTTTATTTTTTAGTTTTTGTCAGTTGTTATAATGAAAATTTGGCGATATGTTTCCCCTTCACGTTCCGCAGGAAGGTGAGGCAAAAAAAGCAATAGAAAACATAGAAAAAAGAAACTAAGAAAAATACTTTTTAAATACAAATTTTTAGTACTAATAATAGATGCACTCTCGGCTGACGATTAGCGATATGTACCCAGTCTAGTATCATATATTTTAGTAACGAAAAGTCGTAGCGAATCGAGCGAGACGGCATTGGAAATAGGACGTCGACCACTATACGATGCCGTCTCCAAAAACGACCTATCTATACGAGAAACCGGAAATTTTGCTCCCGTTTTTTATTTTTTAGTTTTTGTCAGTTGTTATAATGACAATTTGGCGATATGTTTCTCCTTCACGTTCCGCAGGAAGGTGAGGTATAAAAAGCAATAGTATTATATAAATAATTTTGTCAGTTGTTATAATGTCAATTTGGCGATATGTTTCCCCTTCACGTTCCGCAGGAAGGTGAGGCAAAAAAAGCAATAGAAAACATAGAAAAAAGAAGCTAAGAAAAATTTTTTTTAAATACAAATTTTTAGTACTAATAATAGATGCACTCTCGGCTAACGATTAGCGATATGTACCCAGTCTAGTATTATATACGGCGGCTACATTTAAAATAAGTTGTTCGTCGTCAGTTTCGACATTTTCACATTTGCGATTTCTTTTCTCGGAAACGGTAAGAGTGGGACGATTGAAACTTTTTTAGTTTAGAGAGGAATAGTGGGGGTACAATGTGTAAAAATTTTGAATATACGGAATTACGGAAAAAAAGTTATTAATTTTTAAAGTTGATAATTATCGGAGTCTCGTTGTCATTCGGTACAGGCCACAAAAATTAGTTTTTTCGATTTAAACTTTTTCGACGCGTAGACGACCGTAGGCTACAGATCCCTATTGTTTGTAAGCGCGATCGAAAGTTTGGAAATATTTTTTTAAATTTTTTTAAAGTTAAATATGGGACTAAACAGGTACCTATTGAATCGTTAATAAGTCGAATTGGGTCCATCCGATCGACATTCGGTTTGGATAATCCTTTAGGCAATTATTAAAGGTTGCTAACAAATGGTTTTGTAAAAAGTATGAAATAAAATAAACGAATTGGAACAGTGCCGTGCCGGAAGGGCTCGGCAAAATAATCTTTTAAACTAATTTATCAGCTATCAATGTAAGAATAGTTTCTTTACTTATGTTTAAATCGATTGAATACATATTTTTATAGAACAAACTTGGAAAGTATATTCCACATTGATACGTTTGCTGTGCAATTTTAAAAAAAGCCGGTGCTGATGGGTTCAATGTTAATATCAATATCATAATATTAAATATCATATATTTTCGTAACGAAAAGTCGTAGCGAATCGAGCGAGACGGAATTGGAAACGGGACATCGAGTACTATACGATGCCGTCTTCAAAAACTACCTATCTATACAAGAAAACGGAAATTTTGCACCCGTTATTTTTATTTTTTAGTTTTTGTCAGTTGTTATAATGACAATTTGGCGATATGTTTCCCCTTCACGTTCCGCAGGAAGGTGAGGCAAAAAAAGCAACAATGTATATAACTAATAAGTAGCATCTTTATGAGATCTTTACTTTAAGTTCTTAGAAATTTTTTGTAGGTCTTATAGTTTTTGAGATATGGAATTAAAAGTGGTTTTCATGTATTTGCCAATATCTCGAAACTGATAGAACTTAGATAGAAACTATTTAAATAAAAAAGTTGCATTTTTCTATTGTCCAGATAAAACGTTATAATAACTTTTGTTCCAAAGGCCGTAATAAGGGACGTATTGAGGAAATTGTGAAAACCGACAAAAAAATCCGAGTTTTCTGGATTTTTTTTTTAAATTCATAGAATTGTTATTTATCATATTTTCTTCGCTATTTTCGGGTTTTACGTTATTTTTCATGGAAATGTACCGAAAAATTGACTTATTTGCAAATTTTAAATTTTGGCATTTTTTCCATGTATATATATATGCTCAGGAAAATGCTATGAAATCCATAAAAGACCATTTTCCTCGGAAATTGAAAGAGATACGGCAACAATGTATATAACTAATAAGTAGCATCCTTAAGAGATCTTTACTTTAAGTTCTTAGAAATTTTTTGTACGTCTTATAGTTTTTGAGATATGGAATTAAAAGTGGTTTTCATGTATTTGCCAATATCTCGAAACTGATAGAACTTAGATAGAAACTCTTCAACTAAAAAAGTTGCCTTTTTCTATTGTCCAGATAAAACGTTATATTAACTTTTGTTCCAAAGGCCGTAATAAGGGACGTATTGAGGAAATTTTGAAAACCGACAAAAAAATCCGAGTTTTCTGGACATTTTTTTAAAAATTCATAGAATTGTTAATTATCATATTTTCTTCGCTATTTTCGGGTTTTACGTTATTTTTGATGGAAATGTACCGAAAAATTGACTTATTTGCAAATTTTAAATTTTGGCATTTTTTCCATGTATATATATGCTCAGGAAAATGCTATGAAATCCATAAAAGACCATTTTACTCGGAAACTAAAAGAGATACGGCAACAATGTATATAACTAATAAGTAGCATCCTTAAGAGATCTTTACTTTAAGTTCTTAGAATTTTTTTGTAGGTCTTATAGTTTTTGAGATATGGAATTAAAAGTAGTTTTCATATATTAGCCAATATCTCGAAACTGATAAAGCTTAGATAGAACCTCTTCAAATAAAAAAGTTGCCTTTTTCTATGGTCCAGATAAAAGGTTATATTGCTTTCTATTCTAAAAGCGATAATAAGGGACGTATTGGCTCGGCACAATAATATTTCTACAAATTTATTAGCTGATAATTGATAGCTTTCATGTAAGAATAATTTTTTGCTTATGTTTTAATCGATTGAATACTTACATATTTTTATAGAGCAAATATGGAAAGTATATCCCACATTGCACAAAGGTGTGCGAGTTTAAAGAGCACCTATACGGCGCCGTCTCAGAAAACTACCTATCTATACGAGAAAACGGAAATTTTGCACCAGTGTGTAGTTTTGGTCAGTTGTTATAATGACAATTTGGCGATATGTTTTCCCTTCACATTCCGCAGGAAGGTGAGGCAAAAAAAGCAATAGTAAATAGAAAAAAAGAAAAGAAAAGTATTTTTTTATTGTAAATTTTTGTAAATCTTTTTAGTACTAATATTAGATGCACTCTCGGCTGACGATTAGCGATATGTACCCAGTCTAGTTACATATCGCGCTGCATCGCGATATGTTATACGGCGCTTCGGTGAAAAAAATGTATGTATGTTGTCGCCGTGGTCTCTTTCGACATTTTCATATTTGCGATTTTTTTTCTCGGAAACGGTTAGAGTGGGACGATTGAAACTTTTTGGGTTTAGAGAGGGATAGTGGGGGTACGTTGTGTGAAAATTTCGAATATACAGGGTGTGCCGGAAAAAAGTTATTAAACGTCAAAGTCGAGAAATATCGGGATCTCGTTGGCATTCAATACAGGCCACAAAAATAAGTTTTTTCGATTTAAACTTTTTCGACGCGTAGACGACCGTGGGCTACAGAACCCTATTGTTTGTGAGCGCGATCGAAAGTTTGGAAGTAATTTTTTTGATTTTTTCAAAGTCAAAATTTGGTCGAAAATGGTACCTCTTGGATCGCTAATAAGTCGAATTGGGTGCATCCAATCGACATTCGGTTTGGATAATCGGTTAGGCCATCTCAAAATCTACCTTTTTCCAATATATTGTTCTATACCTAACTGGAATGGAAATTGCCGAAAATTGTAAGAAAGTGGAAATCATAAAGTTAGGCCTGATTTTTTCACGGTTTTTATTTTTTTTCGTACTGAAAACGACTTTTGATCGAAACGTTGTAAACTATAGCGGATAGAGCTTGTCAAATTGTATTTAAAATATATTTTTTCGTTTATTTATCTTTAATACGGAAAAAACGGCAGGTTTTTTTTTACTATATCGACTGTAGCTTATTCAATTTTTAACAAACCCGTTTTATTTTTTTCTCAAAAAATGCGCTGATTACTTCTCAACACCTCTACATATCCAAAATTATTAAAATATATTCGCAAACTTGAGAAAAGTCGCTTTTTGGGTGCGGAAACAGGCAATCTTTACGAATTCTAACACCATTCACTTTTGACTAAGAGTGCCTTGATATTGATATATCTAAATTAATTATTAATTCTAAAAATCCGGCTGTCAAAAATGGCGAAAAATGGTTGTTTTTAGCGTGACTTGCTAGAATAATAAGAACATTTCCAGATTTTAAATCGGGTGGAATATCTACCTTGAACCTTCTTCTAATTTTATTGACCAAAATATTTGCCCAAAATGTTTCAGAAATAGTTGTAATCTCGATTTTAAAGATGGCGTTCCGACATTGATAATCCGTCGCCACGTGGTGGGAGGCTGTTCCACATTTAGATATTCGCGAATTTTTTTCTCGGAAACGGTTAGAGCAAAACGATTAAAATTTTCTGCACGTAGAGAGGAATAGTAGGGGCACGTTCTGGGAACAATTTCCAATATACAGGGTGTACCGGAAAAAAGTTATTAAAGTGAAAGTTGAAAAATATGTTTTTATTTCGTTGTGGCGCGATACAGGTGCCAAAAAGCATTTTAATGGAGTTAAACTTTATTGGCGTGTAGACGACGTTGGGCTACAAAACACTGTTGTTTGCAAACATGATCGGAAGTTGAGAAGTCAATTTTTAAATTTTTTTAAAATCAATGTAGGGTTATGTTGGATCGTTAATAAATCGAATTGGGTGCGTTTGACACACTTTTGGTTTGGAGATTCGTTTAGGTCATCTCAAATACTACTTTTTTCAAATATATTGTTCTATACCTACCTGTAATGTAAAGGGTGCAAATTATAAAAAAGTAAGAATTACTATTTAATTCTTTTACGGGTTTCATTGTTTTTCGTACGGAAAACAACTTTTGATTGAAATGTAATGTACCTTAGCGGAAAGAGCTCGTCAAGCTTAAATAAATCGTATTTTTTTCATTTTTAATACGGCAATATAAATATTCTATATTATAATTTATTTTCAAAGTGGTCGGGCCTAGTGGAAGGTAGGTATATAATAGGTTACGACTTGTGGTCGCGATGATACCGGGTTCAATTCCAGGCCCGTCTTTTTATTTTTTTAATATTTCGTTATTTAGGTACCTATTAAAAGTTTTTTAAATTTAGGATTTTTACAGTGACAATCCTCGGTACGAAATAAACGAACTGGGATTGTGAAGAAACTAAATTTATTTTTTATCGCGAATTGAAATGCTTTACCAATAACAATTAAAGGTTGCTAACAAATGGTTTTGTCAAAAGTATGAAATTAAATAAACCAACTCGAACAGTGCCGTGCCCGAAGGGTTCGGCACAATAACATTTTCACTAATTTATCAGCTATCAATGTAAGAATAGTTTCTTTTCCTTATGTTTAAATTGATTGAATAAATATTTTTAAAGGACAAACTTGGAAAATATATCTCACATTACACCCTTTGCTGTGCGATTTTAAAGAATCGGTGCTGACAGGTTCAATGTCAATATTATAATATTAAATATCATATATTTCCGTAACGAAAAGTCGTAGCGAATCGAGCGAGACGGCATTGGAAACGGAACATCGAGCACTATACGATGCCGTCTTCAAAAACTAGCTATCTATACAAGAAAACGGAAATTTTGCACCTGTTATTTTTATTTTTTAGTTTTTGTCAGTTGTTATAATGACAATTTGGCGATATGTTTCCCCTTCACGTTCCGCAGGAAGGTGAGGTAAAAAAAGCAATAGAAAACATAGAAAAAAGAAACTAAGAAAAATACTTTTTAAATACAAATTTTTAGTACTAATAATAGATGCACTCTCGGCTGACGATTAGCGATATGTACCCAGTCTAGTATTATATACGTCTCTTCCGCGCGGAATCTCGAAAACCCCGATCAGCTCTTGAACAATTTCGTCTATGTAAGAAATTTTCACAGTTGTGATTTTTTTTTTCTCGAAAACGGTTAGAGTGGGACGATTGAAACTTTTAGGGTTTAGATAGGAATAGTGGGGGTACATTGTGTAAAAATTTCTAATATACAGGGTGTGCCGAAAAAAAGTTATTAATTTTTAAAGTCGAGAAATATCGGGATCTCGTTGGCATTCGATACAGGTCGTAAAAATGAGTTTTTTTGATTTAAACTTTTTCGGCGCATAGACGACCGTCGGCTACAGAAGCCTATTGTCTGCCAAGGCGATCGGAAGTTGGGAAGTCAATTTTCTGATTTTTTTTAAATCAATGTAGGAGCATGTTGGATCGATAATAAATCGAATTGCGTGCGTCCCACATATTTTTGGTTTGGAGATTCGCTTAGGTCATCTCAAATACTACTTTTTTCAAATATATTGTTCTAATTGACACTTACCTGTCAAAATTTGACAGCTATGGTATAAAACTTTGTTATTTAGGAACTGAAAAAATTTTCAATTTAGGATTCTTACAGTAGTAACTCTCGCTACGAAAAAGCTAAAAAAAAATTGAAACTTACATGTCAAAATCTGACAGCTGTCGTATAAAACTTTGTTATTTAGATACTGAAATTTTTTTAAATTTCGGATTCTTACATCTATAATGTAAGATACAAGAAAAGCTTTAAAAAAAAATTACAGTTACCTGTCAAAATGACAGCTGTCGTATAAAACTTTTAAAGAGCACCTATATGGCGCCGTCTCAGAAAACTACCTATCTATACGAGAAAACGGAAATTTTGCACCATTGTGTAGTTTTGGTCAGTTGTTATAATGACAATTTGGCGATATGTTTTCCCTTCACGTTCCGCAGGAAGGTGAGGCAAAAAAAGCAATAGTAAATAGAAAAAAAGAAAAGAAAAGTATTTTTTTATTGTAAATTTTTGTAAATTTTTTTTTAGTACTAATATTAGATGCACTCTCGGCTGACGATTAGCGATATGTACCCAGTCTAGTATTATATACGTCTCTTCCGCGCGGAATCTCGAAAACCCCGATCAGCTCTTGAACAATTTCGTCTATGTAAGACATTTTCACAGTTGCGATTTTTTTTTCTCGGAAACGGTTAGAGTGGGACGATTGAAACTTTTAGGGTTTAGATAGGAATAGTGGGGGTACGTTGTGTAAAAATTTCTAATATACAGGGTGTGCCGAAAAAAAGTTATTAATTTTTAAAGTCGAGAAATATCGGGATCTCGTTGGCATTCGATACAGGTCGTAAAAATGAGTTTTTTTGATTTAAACTTTTTCGGCGCATAGACGACCGTCGGCTACAGAAGCCTATTGTTTGCCAAGGCGATCGGAAGTTGAGAAGTCAATTTTTTGATTTTTTTAAAATCAATGTAGGAGCATGTTGGATCGATAATAAATCGAATTGCGTGCGTCCCACATATTTTTGGTTTGGAAATTCGCTTAGGTCATCTCAAATACTACTTTTTTCAAATATATTGTTCTAATTGACACTTACCTGTCAAAATTTGACAGCTATGGTATAAAAATTTGTTATTTAGGAACTGAAAAAATGATCAATTTAGGATTCTTACAGTAGTAACTCTCGCTACGAAAAAGCTAAAAAAAAATTGAAACTTACCTGTCAAAATCTGACAGCTGTCGTATAAAACTTTGTTATTTAGATACTGAATTTTTTTTTAAATTTCGGATTCTTACATCTATAATGCAAGATACAAGAAAAGCTTTAAAAAAAATTACAGTTACCTGTCAAAATGACAGCTGTCGTATAAAACTTTGTTATTTAGGAATTCAAACATTTTTTAATTTAGGATTCTTACAGCTATAATCTTAGATACAAGAAAAGGGTTAAAAAAAATTGACACTTACCTGTCAAAATTTGACAGCTGTTGTATTCAACTTTGTTATTTAGGTACTAAAAATTTTTTTAATTTTGGGATCTTACAGCTATAATCCTAGATACAAGAAACGCTTAAAATAAACTTGACATTTACCTGTCAAAATAACAGCTGTCGTATAGAACTTTGTTATTTACGTACTGAAAATTTTTGAATTTCAGATTCTTACAGCGTCAATCCTCAGTACCAAAAAAACGAACTTAGGCAGTGAAAAATTACACATATGTTTTTATTGCCACCTGGGTTGTGAAGAAACCACACATTTTTTTTATCGCGAATCGAAATTCCTTACAATTAGGGCTTGCTAACAAATGGTTTTGTTAAAAGAATGAAATGAAACGAACGAACTTGAACAGTGCCGTGCCCGAAGGGCTCGGCACAATAATATTTCCACAAATTTATTAGCTGATAATGTGATTATTATAATAAAATATGGAACGTATATATCCCACATTGCACAAAGGTGTGTGAGTTTAAAAAGCACCTATAAATGTCAATATCATAATATTAAATATCATATATTTCCGCAACGAAAAGTCGTAGCGAATCGAGCGAGGCGGTATTGGAAACGGGACGTTGAGCACTATACGATGCCGTCCAAATACTACCTATCTATATGAGAAAACGGAAATTTTGCTCCATTTCTTTTTATTTTCTAGTTATGGTCAGTTGTTATAATGACAATTTGGCGATATGTTTTCCCTTCACGTTCCGCAGGAAGGTGAGGCAAAAAAAGTAATAGTAAATAGAGAAAAAGAAAAGAAAAATTATTTTTTTATCGTAAATTTTTTTTAGTACTAATATGAGATGCACTCTCGGCTGACGATTAGCGATATGTACCCAGTCTAGTTACATATCGCGCTACACCGCGATATGTTATACGGCGCTTCGGTAAAAATGATGTGCGTATGTTGTCGGCGTCGTGGCTTTTGCTATTTTCACATTTGCGATTTTTTTTCTCGGAAACGGTTAGAGTGGGACGATTGAAACTTTTTGGGTTTACAGAGGAATAGTGGGGGTACGTTGTGTAAAAATTTCGAATATACAGGGTGTACCGGAAAAAAGTTATTAAACGTCAAAGTCGAAAAAAGTCGGGTTTCACGCGGCCCACACCGTGGTCCCAGGAATGAACTTGATCGATTGAAACTTTTTGGACGTGTAGAGGACCGCGAGTTACAGAAGCCTATTGTTTGTGAGCACGATCGAGAGATTGAAAGTAATTTTTTTGATTTTTTCAAAGTCAAAATTTGGTCGAAAAAGGTACCTCTTGGATCGCTAATAAGTCGAATTGGGTGCATCCAAACGACATGCGGTTTGGATAATCGGTTAGGCCATCTCAAAATCTACCTTTTTCCAATATATCGTTCTATACCTAACTGGAATGGAAATTGCCGAAAATTGTAAGAAAGTGGAAATCATAAAGTTAGGCCTGATTTTTTCACGGTTTTTATTTTTTTTCGTACTGAAAACGACTTTTGATCGAAACGTTGTTAACTTTAGCAGATAGAGCTCGTCAAATTGTATTTAAGAGATATTTTTTCGTTTCTTTATCTTTAATACGGAAAAAACGGCAGCTTTTTTTTTACTATATCGACTGTAGCTTATTCAATTTTTAACAAAACCGTTTTATTTTTTTTTCAAAAAATGCGCTGATTACTTCGCAACACCTCTACATATTCAAAATCATTAAAATATATTCGCAAAATTGAGAAAAGTCGCTTTTTTGGGTGCGGAAACAGGCAATCTTTACAAATTCTAACACCATTCACTTTTGACTAAGAGTGCCTTGATATTTATGTATCTAAATTAATTATTAATTCTAAAAATCCGGCTGTCAAAAATGGCAAAAAATGGGTGTTTTGAGATTGACTTGCTAGTCTTATAAGAACATTTCCTGATTTTAAATTGGATGGAATATCTACCTTGAACCTTCTTCTAATTTTATTGACCAATATTTTTGCCCAAAATGTTTTAGAAATAGTTGTAATCTCGATTTTAAAGATGGCGTTTCGACATTGATAATCCGTCGCCACGTGGTAGGAGGTTATTCGACATTTCGATATTCGCGAATTTTTTCTTCGAAAACGGTTAGAGCAAAACGATTCAAACTTTCTGGACGTAGAGAGGAATAGTCGGGGCACGTTCTGGGAACAATTTCCAATATACAGGGTGTACCGGAAAAAAGTTATTAAAGTCAAAGTTGAAAAATATGTTTTTTTTCGTTGTAGGGCGATACAGGTGGCAAAAATCATTTTAATCGATTTAAACTTTTTCGACGCGTAGACGACGTTGGGCTACAAAACACTGTTGTTTGCGAACGCGATCGAAAGTTGGGAAGTCATTTTTTTGATTTTTTTAAAATCAATGTAGGGTCATATTGGATCGTTAATAAATCGAATTGGGTGCGTCCGATATACTTTTGGTTTGGATATTCGTTTAGGTCATCTCAAATACTACTTTTTTCAAATATATTGTTCTATACCTAAACAGCATAGAAATGGTAGCAAATTATAAAAAATAAGAATTACTATTTAAGTATATATAATTTGACAGCTGTCGTATAGAACTTTGTTATTCTGGTACTGAAAATTTTTTAAATTTAGTTTAATTACAGCTTTAACCCTCGCTACGAAAAAAGTTGAAATAAATTGATACTTACCTGTCAAAATTTGACAGTTGTCGTATAGAACTTTGTTATTTAGGTAACGAAAAATTTTTCAATTTAGGATTCTTACAGCAATAACCCTTACTACAAAAAAGCTAAAAAAAAATTGACACTTACCTGTCAAAATTTGATAGCTATCGTATAAAACTTTGTTATTTAGGTGCTGAATTTTTTTTAAATTTCGGATTCTTACAGCTATAACCCTCGCTACAAAAAAGCTAAAAAAGAATTGACACTTACCTGCCAAAATTTGACAGCTGTCGTATAAAACTTTGTTATTTACGTACTGAAAAATTTTTCACATTAGGATTTTTGCAGCTATAACCCTCGCTACGAAAAAGCTAAAAAAAAATTGACACTTACCTGTCAAAATTTGACAGCTATCGTATATAACTTTCTTATTTAGGTACCTGATTTTTTTTAAATTTCGGATTCTTACAGCTATAACCCTAGCTATGAAAAGACTAAAAAAAAATTGACACTTACCTGCCAAAATTTGACAGCTGTCGTATAAAACTTTGTTATTTACGTATTGAAAAATTTTTCACTTTAGGATTTTTACAACTATAACCCTCGCTACGAAAAGGATAAAAAAAAACTGACTCTTACCTGTCAAAATTTGACAGTTATCGTATAAAACATTCTTATTTATGTACCTGAAAATTTTTTAATTTCGAATCCTTACAGCTATAAACCTCGCTACGAAAAAGCTAAAAAAAATGACACCTGTCAAAGTGACAGCTCTCGTATAAATAAACGAACGAACTAGAACAGTGCCGTGCCCGAAGGGCTCGGCACAATAATATTTCTATAAATTTATTAGCTGATAATTGATAGCTTCCATGTAAGAATAATTTTTTGCTTATGTTTTAATCGATTGAATACTTACATATTTTTATAGAGCAAATATGGAAAGTATATCCCACATTGCACAAAGGTGTGCGAGTTTAAAGAGCACCTATACGGCGTCGTCTCAGAAAAACTACCTATCTATACAAGAAAACGGAAATTTTGCACCACTGTGTAGTTTTGGTCAGTTGTTATAATGACAATTTGGCGATATGTTTTCCCTTCACGTTCCGCAGGAAGGTGAGGCAAAAAAAGCAATAGTAAATAGAAAAAAAGAAAAGTATTTTTTTATTGTAAATTTTTGTAAATTTTTTTTTAGTACTAATATTAGATGCACTCTCGGCTGACGATTAGCGATATGTACCCAGTCTAGTTACATATCGCGCAAGCACGCGATATGTTATACGGCGCTTCGGCGCGAAATCACGACAATCCTGACTGCTCTTGATACTCCGCCTATATAGGCGCTTCGGTGAAAAAAATGTATGTATGTTGTCGCCGCCGCCGTCTTTTTCGACATTTTCACATTTGCGATTTTTTTTCTCAGAAACGGTTAGAGTGGGACGATTGAAACTTTTTGGGTTTAGAGAGGAATAGTGGGGGTACGTTGTGTAAAAATTTCGAATATACAGGGTGTACGGGAAAAAAGTTATTAATTTTTAAAGTCGAAAAATATCGGATTTTCGTTGAAATTCGATACAGGCCACAAAAATTAGTTTTTTCGATTTAAACTTTTTCGACGCGTAGACGACCGTGGGCTACAGAACCCTATTGTTTGTGAGCGCGATCGAAAGTTTGGAAGTAATTTTTTTGAATTTTTCAAAGTCAAAATTTGGTCGAAAATGGTACCTCTTGGATCGCTAATAAGTCGAATTGGGTGCATCCAATCGACATGCGGTTTGGATAATCGGTTAGGCCATCTCAAAATCTACCTTTTTCCAATATATCGTTCTATACCTAACTGGAATGGAAATTGCCGAAAATGGTAAGAAACTGGAAACCACAGTGTAAGGCGTGATTTTTTCCTCCGTTTTTATTCAGTTTATTTTTTTTCGTACGGAAAACGACTTTTGATTGAAACGTTGTATACTTTAGCGGATAGAGCCGTCAAATTGTATTTAAGAGATATTTTTTCGTTTTTTTATCTTTAATACGGAAAAAACGGCAGCTTATGAACTTTTTCCCGTAATTTCTGTTGGCGTTGCACTGGTTTGCTTAAATAATTCTGCAAGTGTCTATAATATATAACATTTTGAATTTTTTCTTGGTACACTATATCAACGGATAAAGAAGCTTTAATTTGTATTATAAGCGATCTTTGGGAAAACATATTTTGTGGCTCAAAAAAATTAATTTATGATTTTTTTATAGGTTCCTTCACCAGAGGTTTTACTATATCGACTGTAGCTTATTCAATTTTTAACAAAACCGTTTTATTTTTTCTCAAAATATGCGCTGATTACTTCTCAATATTCCTGCATGTCCAAACTTATCAATATATATTCGCAAATTTGAGCAAAGTTGCTTTTTTGGGTGCGGAAACAGTCACAATTTTCAAATTCTAACACCATTCGATTTAGAAAAAGTTGGCCATGGTTTTACCACGTGTGTTTTCCTGAACTTTAACTTTTATACCATCTGTCAAAAATAGGTGAAAAATGCGATTTCCAAATTGATTTTTTAGAGGAATAAGATCATTTAGACTACGTCTTTTGTGGGAAATACCTACCTTGAACCTTTATCTTTTTCGTTTGACCAAAAATAAGGGGGAAAATATCGCATTTATCCCGTACTTGTAATAATAAAAATGGCTTGCAGGAGGCATATTAACTTCAGTTTTTATAATATTTGGAGAGTATTTAATGTATGAAACACCTGTCTTGGACCTTTTTCTTTGCGGTTGACCAAAAATAATTGAAAAAAGTGTATTATTTGTGTGTATCTTCAATACTCAACGTTCTATGTAATATCGAATACGTCATTAATATCCTATTTACCACAAATCACTCTCAAAGCTTCGATAGCGTAGTAGTAGAGGCTGTTGATTTTGGAGACGAAGGTCGAGGGTTCAAATCCCAGTGTTTTTTTTTCTTTTTTTTAAAGTTTTTTTTTTAATGTCGTTATTTAGGTACTGAAAATTTTTTAAATTTTGGATTCTTACAGCTATAATAATCTATACGAAAAAGCTAAAAAAAAATTACACTTACCTGTCAAAATCTGACAGCTGTAGTATAGAACTTTGTTATTTAGGTACTGACATTTTTTTAAATTTCGGATTCTTACAGCTTTAATCCAAGATACAAGAAAAGTTAAAAAAAAAATTGATATTTACCTGTCAAAATGACAGCTGTCGTATAGAACTTTGTTATTTAGGAACTGAGAAATGTTTTAATTTAGGATTCTTACAGCTATAACCCTCGTTACAAAAAATCTAAAAAAAAAAATGACACTTACCTGTCAAAATTTGACAGCTATCGTATAAAACTGTGTTATTTAGGTACTGACAAATTTTTAAATTTAGGATTCTTACAGCTATAACCCTCGTTACAAAAAATCTAAAAAAAAAATTGACACTTACCTGTCAAAATTTGACAGCTATCGTATAGAACTTTGTTATTTAGGGACCTGATAATTTTATAATTTCGGATTCTTACAGCTATAACTCTCGCTACGAAAAAGCTAAAAAAAAATTGACACTTAACTGTCAAAATTTGACAGCTATCGTATAGAACTTTGTTATTTAGGTACTGAAAATTTTTTCAATTTGGGATTCTTACAGCTATAATCCTCGTTACGAAAAAACTTTAAAAAAATTGACACTTACCTGTCAAAATTTGACAGCTGTCGTATGGAACTTTGTTATTTAATCACTGAAAAATTTTTAAATTTCGGATTTGTACAGCTATAATCCTCTATATGAAAAAAGATTTAAAAAATTTACACCCGCCTGTCATAATTTGACAGCTGTCGTATAGAACTTTGTTATTTTGGTACTGAACATTTTTTTAATTTAGGATTATTACAGCTATAACCCTCGCTACAAAAAAGCTAAAAAATAATTGACAATTACCTTTCAAAATTTGACAGCTGTCGTATAAAACTTTGTTATTTAGGTACTGAATTTTTTTTTAATTTAAGATTTTTACAGCTATAACCCTTGCTACGAAAAAGCTAAAAAAAAATTACACTTACCTGTCAAAGTAACAGCTGTCGTATTATTAAACGAACGAACTAGAACAGTGCCGTGCCCGAAGGGCTCGGCACAATAATATTTCTACAAATTTATTAGCTGATAATTGATAGCTTTAATGTATATTTTTATAGAGCAAATATGGAAAGTATATCCCACATTGCGAGTTTAAAGAGCACCTATAAATATCAATATCATAATATTAAATATCATATATCTCCGTAACGAAAAGTCGTAGCGAATCGAGCGAGGCGGCATTGGAAATGGAACGTTGAGCACTATACGGCGCCGTCTCCGAAAACTACCTATCTATACGAGAAAACGGAAATTTTGCACCATTGTCTAGTTTTGGTCAGTTGTTATAATGACAAATTGGCGCAGGAAGGTGAGGCAAAAAAAGCAACAATGTATATAACTAATAAGTAGCATCTTTATGAGATCTTCACTTTAAGTTCTTAGAAATTTTTTGTAGGTCTTATAGTTTTTGAGATATGGAATTAAAAGTGGTTTTCATGTATTTGCCAATATCTCGAAACTGATAGAACTTAGATAGAAACTCTTTAAATAAAAAAGTTGCCTTTTTCTATTGTCCAGATAAAACGTTATATTAACTTTTGTTTCAAAGGCCGTAATAAGGGACGTATTGAGGAAACTGTGAAAACCGACCAAAAAATCCGAGTTTTCTGGATTTTTTTTTAAAATTCATAGAATTGTTATTTATCATATTTTCTTCGCTATTTTCGGGTTTTACGTTATTTTTGATGGAAATGTACCGAAAAATTGACATATTTGCGAATTTTAAATTTTGGCATTTTTTCCATCTCAGGAAAATGCTATGAAATCCATAAAAGACCATTTTCCTCGGAAACTGAAAGAGATACGGCAACAATGTATATAACTAATAAGTAGCATCCTTAAGATATCTTTACTTTAAGTTCTTAGAAATTTTTTGTACGTCTTATAGTTTTTGAGATATGGAATTAAAAGTGGTTTTCATGTATTTGCCAATATCTCGAAACTGATAGAACTTAGATAAAAACTCTTCAAATAAAAAAGTTGCCTTTTTCTATTGTCCAGATAAAACGTTATATTAACTTTTGTTCCAAAGGCCGTAATAAGGGACGTATTGAGGAAACTTTGAAAACCGACAAAAAAATCCGAGTTTTCTGATATTTTTTTAAAAATTCATAGAATTGTTAATTATCATATTTTCTTCGCTATTTTCGGGTTTTACGTTATTTTTGATGGAAATGTACCGAAAAATTGACATATTTGCGAATTTTAAATTTTGGCATTTTTTCCATGTATGCTAAGGAAAATGCTATGAAATCCATAAAAGACCATTTTCCCCGGAAACTGAAAGATATACGGCAACAACGTATATAACTAATAAGTAGCATCCTTAAGAGATCTTTACTTTAAGTTCTTAGAAATTTTTTGTAGGTCTTATAGTTTTTGAAATATGGAATTAAAAGTGGTTTTCATATATTAGCCAATATCTCGAAACTGATAAAGCTTAGATAGAACCTCTTCAAATAAAAAAAGTTGCCTTTTTCTATGGTCCAGATAAAAGGTTATATTGATTTCTATTCTAAAAGCGATAATAAGGGACGTATTGGCTCGGCACAATAATATTTCTACAAATTTATTAGCTGATAATTGATAGCTTCCATGTAAGAATAATTTTTTGCTTATGTTTTAATCGATTGAATACTTACATATTTTTATAGAGCAAATATGGAAAGTATATCCCACATTGCACAAAGGTGTGCGAGTTTAAAGAGCACCTATACGGCGCCGTCTCAGAAAACTACCTATCTATACGAGAAAACGGAAATTGTGCACCATTGTGTAGTTTTGGTCAGTTGTTATAATGACAATTTGGCGATATGTTTTCCCTTCACGTTCCGCAGGAAGGTGAGGCAAAAAAAGCAATAGTAAATAGAAAAAAAGAAAAGTATTTTTTTATTGTAAATTTTTGTAAATCTTTTTAGTACTAATATTAGATGCACTCTCGGCTGACGATTAGCGATATGTACCCAGTCTAGTTACATATCGCGCTACACCGCGATATGTTATACGGCGCTTCGGTAAAAATGATGTGCGTATGTTGTCGGCGTCGTGGCTTTTGCTATTTTCACATTTGCGATTTTTTTTCTCGGAAACAGTTAGAGTGGGACGATTGAAACTTTTTGGGTTTACAGAGGAATAGTGGGGGTACGTTGTGTAAAAATTTCGAATATACAGGGTGTACCGGAAAAAAGTTATTAAACGTCAAAGTCGAAAAAAGTCGGGTTTCACGCGGCCCACACCGTGGTCCCAGGAATGAACTTGATCGATTGAAACTTTTTGGACGTGTAGAGGACCGCGAGTTACAGAAGCCTATTGTTTGTGAGCACGATCGAGAGATTGAAAGTAATTTTTTTGATTTTTTCAAAGTCAAAATTTGGTCGAAAATGGTACCTCTTGGATCGCTAATAAGTCGAATTGGGTGCATCCAAACGACATGCGGTTTGGATAATCGGTTAGGCCATCTCAAAATCTACCTTTTTCCAATATATCGTTCTATACCTAACTGGAATGGAAATTGCCGAAAATTGTAAGAAAGTGGAAATCATAAAGTTAGGCCTGATTTTTTCACGGTTTTTATTTTTTTTCGTACTGAAAACGACTTTTGATCGAAACGTTGTAAACTTTAGCGGATAGAGCTCGTCAAATTGTATTTAAGAGATATTTTTTCGTTTCTTTATCTTTAATACGGAAAAAACGGCAGCTTTTTTTTTACTATATCGACTGTAGCTTATTCAATTTTTAACAAAACCGTTTTATTTTTTTCTCAAAAAATGCGCTGATTACTTCGCAACACCTCTACATATTCAAAATCATTAAAATATATTCGCAAAATTGAGAAAAGTCGCTTTTTTGGGTGCGGAAACAGGCAATCTTTACAAATTCTAACACCATTCACTTTTGACTAAGAGTGCCTTGATATTTATGTATCTAAATTAATTATTAATTCCAAAAATCCGGCTGTCAAAAATGGCAAAAAATGGGTGTTTTGAGATTGACTTGCTAGTCTTATAAGAACATTTCCTGATTTTAAATTGGATGGAATATCTACCTTGAACCTTCTTCTAATTTTATTGACCAATATTTTTGCCCAAAATGTTTTAGAAATAGTTGTAATCTCGATTTTAAAGATGGCGTTTCGACATTGATAATCCGTCGCCACGTGGTAGGAGGTTATTCGACATTTCGATATTCGCGAATTTTTTCTTCGAAAACGGTTAGAGCAAAACGATTCAAACTTTCTGGACGTAGAGAGGAATAGTCGGGGCACGTTCTGGGAACAATTTCCAATATACAGGGTGTACCGGAAAAAGTTATTAAAGTCAAAGTTAAAAAATATGTTTTTTTTTCGTTGTAGGGCGATACAGGTGGCAAAAATCATTTTAATCGATTTAAACTTTTTCGACGCGTAGACGACGTTGGGCTACAAAACACTGTTGTTTGCGAACGCGATCGAAAGTTGGGAAGTCATTTTTTTGATTTTTTTAAAATCAATGTAGGGTCATATTGGATCGTTAATAAATCGAATTGGGTGCGTCCGATATACTTTTGGTTTGGATATTCGTTTAGGTCATCTCAAATACTACTTTTTTCAAATATATTGTTCTATACCTAAACAGCATAGAAATGGTAGCAAATTATAAAAAATAAGAATTACTATTTAAGTATATATAATTTGACAGCTGTCGTATAGAACTTTGTTATTCTGGTACTGAAAATTTTTTTAATTTAGTTTAATTACAGCTTTAACCCTCGCTACGAAAAAAGTTGAAATAAATTGATACTTACCTGTCAAAATTTGACAGTTGTCGTATAGAACTTTGTTATTTAGGTAACGAAAAATTTTTCAATTTAGGATTCTTACAGCAATAACCCTCACTACAAAAAAGCTAAAAAAAAATTGACACTTACCTGTCAAAATTTGATAGCTATCGTATAAAACTTTGTTATTTAGGTGCTGAATTTTTTTAAAATTTCGGATTCTTACAGCTATAACCCTCGCTACAAAAAAGCTAAAAAAGAATTGACACTTACCTGCCAAAATTTGACAGCTGTCGTATAAAACTTTGTTATTTACGTACTGAAAAATTTTTCACATTAGGATTTTTGCAGCTATAACCCTCGCTACGAAAAAGCTAAAAAAAAATTGACACTTACCTGTCAAAATTTGACAGCTATCGTATATAACTTTCTTATTTAGGTACCTGATTTTTTTTAAATTTCGGATTCTTACAGCTATAACCCTAGCTATGAAAAGACTAAAAAAAAATTGACACTTACCTGCCAAAATTTGACAGCTGTCGTATAAAACTTTGTTATTTACGTATTGAAAAATTTTTCACTTTAGGATTTTTACAACTATAACCCTCGCTACGAAAAGGATAAAAAAAAACTGACTCTTACCTGTCAAAATTTGACAGCTATCGTATAAAACATTCTTATTTATGTACCTGAAAATTTTTTAATTTCGAATCCTTACAGCTATAAACCTCGCTACGAAAAAGCTAAAAAAAATGACACTTACATGTCAAAGTGACAGCTCTCGTATAATTAAACGAACGAACTAGAACAGTGCCGTGCCCGAAGGGCTCGGCACAATAATATTTCTATAAATTTATTAGCTGATAATTGATAGCTTCCATGTAAGAATAATTTTTTGCTTATGTTTTAATCGATTGAATACTTACATATTTTTATAGAGCAAATATGGAAAGTATATCCCACATTGCACAAAGGTGTGCGAGTTTAAAGAGCACCTATACGGCGTCGTCTCAGAAAAACTACCTATCTATACAAGAAAACGGAAATTTTGCACCATTGTGTAGTTTTGGTCAGTTGTTATAATGACAATTTGGCGATATGTTTTCCCTTCACGTTCCGCAGGAAGGTGAGGCAAAAAAAGCAATAGTAAATAGAAAAAAAGGAAAGTATTTTTTTATTGTAAATTTTTGTAAATTTTTTTTTAGTACTAATATTAGATGCACTCTCGGCTGACGATTAGCGATATGTACCCAGTCTAGTTACATATCGCGCTACACCGCGATATGTTATACGGCGCTTCGGTGAAAAAAATGTATGTATGTTGTCGCCGTGGTCTCTTTCGACATTTTCACATTTGCGATTTTTTTTCTCAGAAACGGTTAGAGTGGGACGATTGAAACTTTTTGGGTTTAGAGAGGAATAGTGGGGGTACGTTGTGTAAAAATTTGGAATATACAGGGTGTGCCGGAAAAAAGTTATTAATTTTTAAAGTCGAGAAATATCGGGATCTCGTTGGCATTCAATACAGGCCACAAAAATTAGTTTTTTCGATTTAAACTTTTTCGACGCGTAGACGACCGTGGGCTACAGAACCCTATTGTTTGTGAGCGCGATCGAAAGTTTGGAAGTAATTTTTTTGATTTTTTCAAAGTCAAAATTTGGTCGAAAATGGTACCTCTTGGATCGCTAATAAGTCGAATTGGGTGCATCCAATCGACATGCGGTTTGGATAATCGGTTAGGCCATCTCAAAATCTACCTTTTTCCAATATATCGTTCTCTACCTAACTGGAATGGAAATTGCCGAAAATGGTAAGAAACTGGAAACCACAGTGTAAGGCGTGATTTTTTTCTCCGTTTTTATTCCGTTTATTTTTTTTCGTACGGAAAACGATTTTTGATTGAAACGTTGTATACTTTAGCGGATAGAGCCGTCAAATTGTATTTAAGAGATATTTTTTCGTTTTTTTATCTTTAATACGGAAAAAACGGCAGCTTATGAACTTTTTCCCGTAATTTCTGTTGGCGTTGCACTGGTTTGCTTAAATAATTCTGCAAGTGTCTATAATATATAACATTTTGAATTTTTTCTTGGTACACTATATCAACGGATAAAGAAGCTTTAATTTGTGTTATAAGCGATCTTTGGGAAAACATATTTTGTGGCTCAAAAAAATTAATTTATGATTTTTTTATAGGTTCCTTCACCAGAGGTTTTACTATATCGACTGTAGCTTATTCAATTTTTAACAAAACCGTTTTATTTTTTTCTCAAAATATGCGCTGATTACTTCTCAATATTCCTGCATGTCCAAACTTATCAAAATATATTCGCAAATTTGAGCAAAGTTGCTTTTTTGGGTGCGGAAACAGGCACAATTTTCAAATTCTAACACCATTCGATTTAGAAAAAGTTGGCCATGGTTTTACCACGTGCGTTTTCCTGAACTTTAACTTTTATACCATCTGTCAAAAATAGGTGAAAAATGCGATTTCCAAATTGATTTTTTAGAGGAATAAGACCATTTAGACTACGTCTTTTGTGGGAAATACCTACCTTGAACCTTTATCTTTTTCGTTTGACCAAAAATAAGGGGGAAAATATCGCATTTATCCCGTACTTGTAATAATAAAAATGGCTTGCAGGAGGCATATTAACTTCAGTTTTTATAGTTTTTATAATATTTGGACAGTATTTAATGTATGAAACACCTGTCTTGGACCTTTTTCTTTGCGGTTGACCAAAAATAATTGACAAAAGTGTATTATTTGTGTGTATCTTCAATACTCAACGTTCTATGTAATATCGAATACGTCATTAATATCCTATTTACCACAAATCACTCTCTAAGCTTCGGTAGCGTAGTAGTAGAGGCTGTTGATTTTGGAGACGAAGGTCGAGGGTTCAAACCCCACTGTTTTTTTTCTTTTTTTTTAAGTTTTTTTTTTAATGTCGTTATTTAGGTACTGAAAATTTTTTAAATTTTGGATTCTTACAGCTATAATAATCTATACGAAAAAGCTAAAAAAAAATTACACTTACCTGTCAAAATCTGACAGCTGTAGTATAGAACTTTGTTATTTAGGTACTGAATTTTTTTTAAATTTCGGATTCTTACAGCTATAATCCTAGATACAAGAAAAGCTTTAAAAAAATTGATATTTACCTGTCAAAATGACAGCTGTCGTATAGAACTTTGTTATTTAGGAACTGAGAAATTTTTTAATTTAGGATTCTTACAGCTATAACCCTCGTTACAAAAAATCTAAAAAAAAATTGACACTTACCTGTCAAAATTTGACAGCCATCGTATAAAACTGTGTCATTTAGGTACTGACAAATTTTTAAATTTAGGATTCTTACAGCTATAACCCTCGTTACAAAAAATCTAAAAAAAAAATTGACACTTACCTGTCAAAATTTGACAGCTATCGTATAGAACTTTGTTATTTAGGGACCTGATAATTTTATAATTTCGGACTCTTACAGCTATAACTCTCGCTACGAAAAAGCTAAAAAAAAATTGACACTTAACTGTCAAAATTTGACAGCTGTCGTATGGAACTTTGTTATTTAATCACTGAAAAATTTTTAAATTTCGGATTTGTACAGCTATAATCCTCTATATGAAAAAAGATTTAAAAAATTTACACCCGCCTGTCATAATTTGACAGCTGTCGTATAGAACTTTGTTATTTGGGTACTGAAAATTTTTTTTAATTTAGGATTATTACAGCTATAACCCTCGCTACAAAAAAGCTAAAAAATAATTGACAATTACCTTTCAAAATTTGACAGCTGTCGTATAAAACTTTGTTATTTAGGTACTGAATTTTTTTTTAATTTAAGATTTTTACAGCTATAACCCTTGCTACGAAAAAGCTAAAAAAAAATGACACTTACCTGTCAAAGTAACAGCTGTCGTATTATTAAACGAACGAACTAGAACAGTGCCGTGCCCGAAGGGCTCGGCACAATAATATTTCTACAAATTTATTAGATGATAATTGATAGCTTTAATGTATATTTTTATAGAGCAAATATGGAAAGTATATCCCACATTGCGAGTTTAAAGAGCACCTATAAATATCAATATCATAATATTAAATATCATATATCTCCGTAACGAAAAGTCGTAGCGAATCGAGCGAGGCGGCATTGGAAATGGAACTTTGAGCACTATACGGCGCCGTCTCCGAAAACTACCTATCTATACGAGAAAACGGAAATTTTGCATCATTGTCTAGTTTTGGTCAGTTGTTATAATGACAAATTGGCGCAGGAAGGTGAGGCAAAAAAAGCAACAATGTATATAACTAATAAGTAGCATCTTTATGAGATCTTCACTTTAAGTTCTTAGAAATTTTTTGTAGGTCTTATAGTTTTTGAGATATGGAATTAAAAGTGGTTTTCATGTATTTGCCAATATCTCGAAACTGATAGAACTTAGATAGAAACTCTTTAAATAAAAAATTTGCCTTTTTCTATTGTCCAGATAAAACGTTATATTAACTTTTGTTCCAAAGGCCGTAATAAGGGACGTATTGAGGAAACTGTGAAAACCGACCAAAAAATCCGAGTTTTCTGGATTTTTTTTTTTAATTCATAGAATTGTTATTTATCATATTTTCTTCGCTACTTTCGGGTTTTACGTTATTTTTGATGGAAATGTACCGAAAAATTGACTTATTTGCGAATTTTAAATTTTGGCATTTTTTCCATGTATGCTCAGGAAAATGCTATGGAATCCATAAAAGACCATTTTCCTCGGACACTAAAAGAGATACGGCAACAATGTATATAACTAATAAGTAGCATCCTTAAGAGATCTTTACTATAAGTTCTTAGAAATTTTTTGTACGTCTTATAGTTTTTGAGATATGGATTTAAAAGTGGTTTTCATGTATTTGCCAATATCTCGAAACTGATAGAACTTAGATAGAAACTCTTTAAATAAAAAATTTGCCTTTTTCTATTGTCCAGATAAAACGTTATATTAACTTTTGTTCCAAAGGCCGTAATAAGGGACGTATTGAGGAAACTTTGAAAACCGACAAAAAAATCCGAGTTTTCTGGATATTTTTTTAAAAATTCATAGAATTATTAATTATCATATTTTCTTCGCTATTTTTGGGTTTTACGTTATTTTTGATGGAAATGTACCGAAAAATTGACTTATTTGCGAATTTTAAATTTTGGCATTTTTTCCATGTATATGCTCAGGAAAATGCTATGAAATCCATAAAAGACCATTTTCCTCGGAAACTGAAAGAGATACGGCAACAATGTATATAACTAATAAGTAGCATCCTTAAGAGATCTTTACTTTAAGTTCGGTTTTCATATATTAGCCAATATCTCGAAACTGATAAAGCTTAGATAGAACCTCTTCAAATAAAAAAGTTGCCTTTTTCTATGGTCCAGATAAAAGGTTATATTGATTTCTATTCTAAAAGCGATAATAAGGGACGTATTGGCTCGGCACAATAATATTTCTACAAATTTATTAGCTGATAATTGATAGCTTCCATGTAAGAATAATTTTTTGCTTATGTTTTAATCGATTGAATACTTACATATTTTTATAGAGCAAATATGGAAAGTATATCCCACATTGCACAAAGGTGTGCGAGTTTAAAGAGCACCTAAACGGCGCCGTCTCAGAAAACTACCTATCTATACGAGAAAACGGAAATTTTGCACCATTGTGTAGTTTTGGTCAGTTGTTATAATGACAATTTGGCGATATGTTTTCCCTTCACGTTCCGCAGGAAGGTGAGGCAAAAAAAGCAATAGTAAATAGAAAAAAAGAAAAGAAAAGTATTTTTTTATTGTAAATTTTTGTAAATCTTTTTAGTACTAATATTAGATGCACTCTCGGCTGACGATTAGCGATATGTACCCAGTCTAGTTACATATCGCGCTGCATCGCGATATGTTATACGGCGCTTCGGTGAAAAAAATGTATGTATGTTGTCGCCGTGGTCTCTTTCGACATTTTCATATTTGCGATTTTTTTTCTCGGAAACGGTTAGAGTGGGACGATTGAAACTTTTTGGGTTTAGAGAGGGATAGTGGGGGTACGTTGTGTGAAAATTTCGAATATACAGGGTGTGCCGGAAAAAAGTTATTAAACGTCAAAGTCGAGAAATATCGGGATCTCGTTGGCATTCAATACAGGCCACAAAAATAAGTTTTTTCGATTTAAACTTTTTCGACGCGTAGACGACCGTGGGCTACAGAACCCTATTGTTTGTGAGCGCGATCGAAAGTTTGGAAGTAATTTTTTTGATTTTTTCAAAGTCAAAATTTGGTCGAAAATGGTACCTCTTGGATCGCTAATAAGTCGAATTGGGTGCATCCAATCGACATTCGGTTTGGATAATCGGTTAGGCCATCTCAAAATCTACCTTTTTCCAATATATTGTTCTATACCTAACTGGAATGGAAATTGCCGAAAATTGTAAGAAAGTGGAAATCATAAAGTTAGGCCTGATTTTTTCACGGTTTTTATTTTTTTTCGTACTGAAAACGACTTTTGATCGAAACGTTGTAAACTATAGCGGATAGAGCTTGTCAAATTGTATTTAAAATATATTTTTTCGTTTATTTATCTTTAATACGGAAAAAACGGCAGGTTTTTTTTTACTATATCGACTGTAGCTTATTCAATTTTTAACAAACCCGTTTTATTTTTTTCTCAAAAAATGCGCTGATTACTTCTCAACACCTCTACATATCCAAAATTATTAAAATATATTCGCAAACTTGAGAAAAGTCGCTTTTTGGGTGCGGAAACAGGCAATCTTTACGAATTCTAACACCATTCACTTTTGACTAAGAGTGCCTTGATATTGATATATCTAAATTAATTATTAATTCTAAAAATCCGGCTGTCAAAAATGGCGAAAAATGGTTGTTTTTAGCGTGACTTGCTAGAATAATAAGAACATTTCCAGATTTTAAATCGGGTGGAATATCTACCTTGAACCTTCTTCTAATTTTATTGACCAAAATATTTGCCCAAAATGTTTCAGAAATAGTTGTAATCTCGATTTTAAAGATGGCGTTCCGACATTGATAATCCGTCGCCACGTGGTGGGAGGCTGTTCCACATTTAGATATTCGCGAATTTTTTTCTCGGAAACGGTTAGAGCAAAACGATTAAAATTTTCTGCACGTAGAGAGGAATAGTAGGGGCACGTTCTGGGAACAATTTCCAATATACAGGGTGTACCGGAAAAAAGTTATTAAAGTGAAAGTTGAAAAATATGTTTTTATTTCGTTGTGGCGCGATACAGGTGCCAAAAAGCATTTTAATGGAGTTAAACTTTATTGGCGTGTAGACGACGTTGGGCTACAAAACACTGTTGTTTGCAAACATGATCGGAAGTTGAGAAGTCAATTTTTAAATTTTTTTAAAATCAATGTAGGGTTATGTTGGATCGTTAATAAATCGAATTGGGTGCGTTTGACACACTTTTGGTTTGGAGATTCGTTTAGGTCATCTCAAATACTACTTTTTTCAAATATATTGTTCTATACCTACCTGTAATGTAAAGGGTGCAAATTATAAAAAAGTAAGAATTACTATTTAATTCTTTTACGGGTTTCATTGTTTTTCGTACGGAAAACAACTTTTGATTGAAATGTAATGTACCTTAGCGGAAAGAGCTCGTCAAGCTTAAATAAATCGTATTTTTTTCATTTTTAATACGGCAATATAAATATTCTATATTATAATTTATTTTCAAAGTGGTCGGGCCTAGTGGAAGGTAGGTATATAATAGGTTACGACTTGTGGTCGCGATGATACCGGGTTCAATTCCAGGCCCGTCTTTTTATTTTTTTAATATTTCGTTATTTAGGTACCTATTAAAAGTTTTTTAAATTTAGGATTTTTACAGTGACAATCCTCGGTACGAAATAAACGAACTGGGATTGTGAAGAAACTAAATTTATTTTTTATCGCGAATTGAAATGCTTTACCAATAACAATTAAAGGTTGCTAACAAATGGTTTTGTCAAAAGTATGAAATTAAATAAACCAACTCGAACAGTGCCGTGCCCGAAGGGTTCGGCACAATAACATTTTCACTAATTTATCAGCTATCAATGTAAGAATAGTTTCTTTTCCTTATGTTTAAATTGATTGAATAAATATTTTTAAAGGACAAACTTGGAAAATATATCTCACATTACACCCTTTGCTGTGCGATTTTAAAGAATCGGTGCTGACAGGTTCAATGTCAATATTATAATATTAAATATCATATATTTCCGTAACGAAAAGTCGTAGCGAATCGAGCGAGACGGCATTGGAAACGGAACATCGAGCACTATACGATGCCGTCTTCAAAAACTAGCTATCTATACAAGAAAACGGAAATTTTGCACCTGTTATTTTTATTTTTTAGTTTTTGTCAGTTGTTATAATGACAATTTGGCGATATGTTTCCCCTTCACGTTCCGCAGGAAGGTGAGGTAAAAAAAGCAATAGAAAACATAGAAAAAAGAAACTAAGAAAAATACTTTTTAAATACAAATTTTTAGTACTAATAATAGATGCACTCTCGGCTGACGATTAGCGATATGTACCCAGTCTAGTATTATATACGTCTCTTCCGCGCGGAATCTCGAAAACCCCGATCAGCTCTTGAACAATTTCGTCTATGTAAGAAATTTTCACAGTTGTGATTTTTTTTTTCTCGAAAACGGTTAGAGTGGGACGATTGAAACTTTTAGGGTTTAGATAGGAATAGTGGGGGTACATTGTGTAAAAATTTCTAATATACAGGGTGTGCCGAAAAAAAGTTATTAATTTTTAAAGTCGAGAAATATCGGGATCTCGTTGGCATTCGATACAGGTCGTAAAAATGAGTTTTTTTGATTTAAACTTTTTCGGCGCATAGACGACCGTCGGCTACAGAAGCCTATTGTCTGCCAAGGCGATCGGAAGTTGGGAAGTCAATTTTCTGATTTTTTTTAAATCAATGTAGGAGCATGTTGGATCGATAATAAATCGAATTGCGTGCGTCCCACATATTTTTGGTTTGGAGATTCGCTTAGGTCATCTCAAATACTACTTTTTTCAAATATATTGTTCTAATTGACACTTACCTGTCAAAATTTGACAGCTATGGTATAAAACTTTGTTATTTAGGAACTGAAAAAATTTTCAATTTAGGATTCTTACAGTAGTAACTCTCGCTACGAAAAAGCTAAAAAAAAATTGAAACTTACATGTCAAAATCTGACAGCTGTCGTATAAAACTTTGTTATTTAGATACTGAAATTTTTTTAAATTTCGGATTCTTACATCTATAATGTAAGATACAAGAAAAGCTTTAAAAAAAAATTACAGTTACCTGTCAAAATGACAGCTGTCGTATAAAACTTTTAAAGAGCACCTATATGGCGCCGTCTCAGAAAACTACCTATCTATACGAGAAAACGGAAATTTTGCACCATTGTGTAGTTTTGGTCAGTTGTTATAATGACAATTTGGCGATATGTTTTCCCTTCACGTTCCGCAGGAAGGTGAGGCAAAAAAAGCAATAGTAAATAGAAAAAAAGAAAAGAAAAGTATTTTTTTATTGTAAATTTTTGTAAATTTTTTTTTAGTACTAATATTAGATGCACTCTCGGCTGACGATTAGCGATATGTACCCAGTCTAGTATTATATACGTCTCTTCCGCGCGGAATCTCGAAAACCCCGATCAGCTCTTGAACAATTTCGTCTATGTAAGACATTTTCACAGTTGCGATTTTTTTTTCTCGGAAACGGTTAGAGTGGGACGATTGAAACTTTTAGGGTTTAGATAGGAATAGTGGGGGTACGTTGTGTAAAAATTTCTAATATACAGGGTGTGCCGAAAAAAAGTTATTAATTTTTAAAGTCGAGAAATATCGGGATCTCGTTGGCATTCGATACAGGTCGTAAAAATGAGTTTTTTTGATTTAAACTTTTTCGGCGCATAGACGACCGTCGGCTACAGAAGCCTATTGTTTGCCAAGGCGATCGGAAGTTGAGAAGTCAATTTTTTGATTTTTTTAAAATCAATGTAGGAGCATGTTGGATCGATAATAAATCGAATTGCGTGCGTCCCACATATTTTTGGTTTGGAAATTCGCTTAGGTCATCTCAAATACTACTTTTTTCAAATATATTGTTCTAATTGACACTTACCTGTCAAAATTTGACAGCTATGGTATAAAAATTTGTTATTTAGGAACTGAAAAAATGATCAATTTAGGATTCTTACAGTAGTAACTCTCGCTACGAAAAAGCTAAAAAAAAATTGAAACTTACCTGTCAAAATCTGACAGCTGTCGTATAAAACTTTGTTATTTAGATACTGAATTTTTTTTTAAATTTCGGATTCTTACATCTATAATGCAAGATACAAGAAAAGCTTTAAAAAAAATTACAGTTACCTGTCAAAATGACAGCTGTCGTATAAAACTTTGTTATTTAGGAATTCAAACATTTTTTAATTTAGGATTCTTACAGCTATAATCTTAGATACAAGAAAAGGGTTAAAAAAAATTGACACTTACCTGTCAAAATTTGACAGCTGTTGTATTCAACTTTGTTATTTAGGTACTAAAAATTTTTTTAATTTTGGGATCTTACAGCTATAATCCTAGATACAAGAAACGCTTAAAATAAACTTGACATTTACCTGTCAAAATAACAGCTGTCGTATAGAACTTTGTTATTTACGTACTGAAAATTTTTGAATTTCAGATTCTTACAGCGTCAATCCTCAGTACCAAAAAAACGAACTTAGGCAGTGAAAAATTACACATATGTTTTTATTGCCACCTGGGTTGTGAAGAAACCACACATTTTTTTTATCGCGAATCGAAATTCCTTACAATTAGGGCTTGCTAACAAATGGTTTTGTTAAAAGAATGAAATGAAACGAACGAACTTGAACAGTGCCGTGCCCGAAGGGCTCGGCACAATAATATTTCCACAAATTTATTAGCTGATAATGTGATTATTATAATAAAATATGGAACGTATATATCCCACATTGCACAAAGGTGTGTGAGTTTAAAAAGCACCTATAAATGTCAATATCATAATATTAAATATCATATATTTCCGCAACGAAAAGTCGTAGCGAATCGAGCGAGGCGGTATTGGAAACGGGACGTTGAGCACTATACGATGCCGTCCAAATACTACCTATCTATATGAGAAAACGGAAATTTTGCTCCATTTCTTTTTATTTTCTAGTTATGGTCAGTTGTTATAATGACAATTTGGCGATATGTTTTCCCTTCACGTTCCGCAGGAAGGTGAGGCAAAAAAAGTAATAGTAAATAGAGAAAAAGAAAAGAAAAATTATTTTTTTATCGTAAATTTTTTTTAGTACTAATATGAGATGCACTCTCGGCTGACGATTAGCGATATGTACCCAGTCTAGTTACATATCGCGCTACACCGCGATATGTTATACGGCGCTTCGGTAAAAATGATGTGCGTATGTTGTCGGCGTCGTGGCTTTTGCTATTTTCACATTTGCGATTTTTTTTCTCGGAAACGGTTAGAGTGGGACGATTGAAACTTTTTGGGTTTACAGAGGAATAGTGGGGGTACGTTGTGTAAAAATTTCGAATATACAGGGTGTACCGGAAAAAAGTTATTAAACGTCAAAGTCGAAAAAAGTCGGGTTTCACGCGGCCCACACCGTGGTCCCAGGAATGAACTTGATCGATTGAAACTTTTTGGACGTGTAGAGGACCGCGAGTTACAGAAGCCTATTGTTTGTGAGCACGATCGAGAGATTGAAAGTAATTTTTTTGATTTTTTCAAAGTCAAAATTTGGTCGAAAAAGGTACCTCTTGGATCGCTAATAAGTCGAATTGGGTGCATCCAAACGACATGCGGTTTGGATAATCGGTTAGGCCATCTCAAAATCTACCTTTTTCCAATATATCGTTCTATACCTAACTGGAATGGAAATTGCCGAAAATTGTAAGAAAGTGGAAATCATAAAGTTAGGCCTGATTTTTTCACGGTTTTTATTTTTTTTCGTACTGAAAACGACTTTTGATCGAAACGTTGTTAACTTTAGCAGATAGAGCTCGTCAAATTGTATTTAAGAGATATTTTTTCGTTTCTTTATCTTTAATACGGAAAAAACGGCAGCTTTTTTTTTACTATATCGACTGTAGCTTATTCAATTTTTAACAAAACCGTTTTATTTTTTTTTCAAAAAATGCGCTGATTACTTCGCAACACCTCTACATATTCAAAATCATTAAAATATATTCGCAAAATTGAGAAAAGTCGCTTTTTTGGGTGCGGAAACAGGCAATCTTTACAAATTCTAACACCATTCACTTTTGACTAAGAGTGCCTTGATATTTATGTATCTAAATTAATTATTAATTCTAAAAATCCGGCTGTCAAAAATGGCAAAAAATGGGTGTTTTGAGATTGACTTGCTAGTCTTATAAGAACATTTCCTGATTTTAAATTGGATGGAATATCTACCTTGAACCTTCTTCTAATTTTATTGACCAATATTTTTGCCCAAAATGTTTTAGAAATAGTTGTAATCTCGATTTTAAAGATGGCGTTTCGACATTGATAATCCGTCGCCACGTGGTAGGAGGTTATTCGACATTTCGATATTCGCGAATTTTTTCTTCGAAAACGGTTAGAGCAAAACGATTCAAACTTTCTGGACGTAGAGAGGAATAGTCGGGGCACGTTCTGGGAACAATTTCCAATATACAGGGTGTACCGGAAAAAAGTTATTAAAGTCAAAGTTGAAAAATATGTTTTTTTTCGTTGTAGGGCGATACAGGTGGCAAAAATCATTTTAATCGATTTAAACTTTTTCGACGCGTAGACGACGTTGGGCTACAAAACACTGTTGTTTGCGAACGCGATCGAAAGTTGGGAAGTCATTTTTTTGATTTTTTTAAAATCAATGTAGGGTCATATTGGATCGTTAATAAATCGAATTGGGTGCGTCCGATATACTTTTGGTTTGGATATTCGTTTAGGTCATCTCAAATACTACTTTTTTCAAATATATTGTTCTATACCTAAACAGCATAGAAATGGTAGCAAATTATAAAAAATAAGAATTACTATTTAAGTATATATAATTTGACAGCTGTCGTATAGAACTTTGTTATTCTGGTACTGAAAATTTTTTAAATTTAGTTTAATTACAGCTTTAACCCTCGCTACGAAAAAAGTTGAAATAAATTGATACTTACCTGTCAAAATTTGACAGTTGTCGTATAGAACTTTGTTATTTAGGTAACGAAAAATTTTTCAATTTAGGATTCTTACAGCAATAACCCTTACTACAAAAAAGCTAAAAAAAAATTGACACTTACCTGTCAAAATTTGATAGCTATCGTATAAAACTTTGTTATTTAGGTGCTGAATTTTTTTTAAATTTCGGATTCTTACAGCTATAACCCTCGCTACAAAAAAGCTAAAAAAGAATTGACACTTACCTGCCAAAATTTGACAGCTGTCGTATAAAACTTTGTTATTTACGTACTGAAAAATTTTTCACATTAGGATTTTTGCAGCTATAACCCTCGCTACGAAAAAGCTAAAAAAAAATTGACACTTACCTGTCAAAATTTGACAGCTATCGTATATAACTTTCTTATTTAGGTACCTGATTTTTTTTAAATTTCGGATTCTTACAGCTATAACCCTAGCTATGAAAAGACTAAAAAAAAATTGACACTTACCTGCCAAAATTTGACAGCTGTCGTATAAAACTTTGTTATTTACGTATTGAAAAATTTTTCACTTTAGGATTTTTACAACTATAACCCTCGCTACGAAAAGGATAAAAAAAAACTGACTCTTACCTGTCAAAATTTGACAGTTATCGTATAAAACATTCTTATTTATGTACCTGAAAATTTTTTAATTTCGAATCCTTACAGCTATAAACCTCGCTACGAAAAAGCTAAAAAAAATGACACCTGTCAAAGTGACAGCTCTCGTATAAATAAACGAACGAACTAGAACAGTGCCGTGCCCGAAGGGCTCGGCACAATAATATTTCTATAAATTTATTAGCTGATAATTGATAGCTTCCATGTAAGAATAATTTTTTGCTTATGTTTTAATCGATTGAATACTTACATATTTTTATAGAGCAAATATGGAAAGTATATCCCACATTGCACAAAGGTGTGCGAGTTTAAAGAGCACCTATACGGCGTCGTCTCAGAAAAACTACCTATCTATACAAGAAAACGGAAATTTTGCACCACTGTGTAGTTTTGGTCAGTTGTTATAATGACAATTTGGCGATATGTTTTCCCTTCACGTTCCGCAGGAAGGTGAGGCAAAAAAAGCAATAGTAAATAGAAAAAAAGAAAAGTATTTTTTTATTGTAAATTTTTGTAAATTTTTTTTTAGTACTAATATTAGATGCACTCTCGGCTGACGATTAGCGATATGTACCCAGTCTAGTTACATATCGCGCAAGCACGCGATATGTTATACGGCGCTTCGGCGCGAAATCACGACAATCCTGACTGCTCTTGATACTCCGCCTATATAGGCGCTTCGGTGAAAAAAATGTATGTATGTTGTCGCCGCCGCCGTCTTTTTCGACATTTTCACATTTGCGATTTTTTTTCTCAGAAACGGTTAGAGTGGGACGATTGAAACTTTTTGGGTTTAGAGAGGAATAGTGGGGGTACGTTGTGTAAAAATTTCGAATATACAGGGTGTACGGGAAAAAAGTTATTAATTTTTAAAGTCGAAAAATATCGGATTTTCGTTGAAATTCGATACAGGCCACAAAAATTAGTTTTTTCGATTTAAACTTTTTCGACGCGTAGACGACCGTGGGCTACAGAACCCTATTGTTTGTGAGCGCGATCGAAAGTTTGGAAGTAATTTTTTTGAATTTTTCAAAGTCAAAATTTGGTCGAAAATGGTACCTCTTGGATCGCTAATAAGTCGAATTGGGTGCATCCAATCGACATGCGGTTTGGATAATCGGTTAGGCCATCTCAAAATCTACCTTTTTCCAATATATCGTTCTATACCTAACTGGAATGGAAATTGCCGAAAATGGTAAGAAACTGGAAACCACAGTGTAAGGCGTGATTTTTTCCTCCGTTTTTATTCAGTTTATTTTTTTTCGTACGGAAAACGACTTTTGATTGAAACGTTGTATACTTTAGCGGATAGAGCCGTCAAATTGTATTTAAGAGATATTTTTTCGTTTTTTTATCTTTAATACGGAAAAAACGGCAGCTTATGAACTTTTTCCCGTAATTTCTGTTGGCGTTGCACTGGTTTGCTTAAATAATTCTGCAAGTGTCTATAATATATAACATTTTGAATTTTTTCTTGGTACACTATATCAACGGATAAAGAAGCTTTAATTTGTATTATAAGCGATCTTTGGGAAAACATATTTTGTGGCTCAAAAAAATTAATTTATGATTTTTTTATAGGTTCCTTCACCAGAGGTTTTACTATATCGACTGTAGCTTATTCAATTTTTAACAAAACCGTTTTATTTTTTCTCAAAATATGCGCTGATTACTTCTCAATATTCCTGCATGTCCAAACTTATCAATATATATTCGCAAATTTGAGCAAAGTTGCTTTTTTGGGTGCGGAAACAGTCACAATTTTCAAATTCTAACACCATTCGATTTAGAAAAAGTTGGCCATGGTTTTACCACGTGTGTTTTCCTGAACTTTAACTTTTATACCATCTGTCAAAAATAGGTGAAAAATGCGATTTCCAAATTGATTTTTTAGAGGAATAAGATCATTTAGACTACGTCTTTTGTGGGAAATACCTACCTTGAACCTTTATCTTTTTCGTTTGACCAAAAATAAGGGGGAAAATATCGCATTTATCCCGTACTTGTAATAATAAAAATGGCTTGCAGGAGGCATATTAACTTCAGTTTTTATAATATTTGGAGAGTATTTAATGTATGAAACACCTGTCTTGGACCTTTTTCTTTGCGGTTGACCAAAAATAATTGAAAAAAGTGTATTATTTGTGTGTATCTTCAATACTCAACGTTCTATGTAATATCGAATACGTCATTAATATCCTATTTACCACAAATCACTCTCAAAGCTTCGATAGCGTAGTAGTAGAGGCTGTTGATTTTGGAGACGAAGGTCGAGGGTTCAAATCCCAGTGTTTTTTTTTCTTTTTTTTAAAGTTTTTTTTTTAATGTCGTTATTTAGGTACTGAAAATTTTTTAAATTTTGGATTCTTACAGCTATAATAATCTATACGAAAAAGCTAAAAAAAAATTACACTTACCTGTCAAAATCTGACAGCTGTAGTATAGAACTTTGTTATTTAGGTACTGACATTTTTTTAAATTTCGGATTCTTACAGCTTTAATCCAAGATACAAGAAAAGTTAAAAAAAAAATTGATATTTACCTGTCAAAATGACAGCTGTCGTATAGAACTTTGTTATTTAGGAACTGAGAAATGTTTTAATTTAGGATTCTTACAGCTATAACCCTCGTTACAAAAAATCTAAAAAAAAAAATGACACTTACCTGTCAAAATTTGACAGCTATCGTATAAAACTGTGTTATTTAGGTACTGACAAATTTTTAAATTTAGGATTCTTACAGCTATAACCCTCGTTACAAAAAATCTAAAAAAAAAATTGACACTTACCTGTCAAAATTTGACAGCTATCGTATAGAACTTTGTTATTTAGGGACCTGATAATTTTATAATTTCGGATTCTTACAGCTATAACTCTCGCTACGAAAAAGCTAAAAAAAAATTGACACTTAACTGTCAAAATTTGACAGCTATCGTATAGAACTTTGTTATTTAGGTACTGAAAATTTTTTCAATTTGGGATTCTTACAGCTATAATCCTCGTTACGAAAAAACTTTAAAAAAATTGACACTTACCTGTCAAAATTTGACAGCTGTCGTATGGAACTTTGTTATTTAATCACTGAAAAATTTTTAAATTTCGGATTTGTACAGCTATAATCCTCTATATGAAAAAAGATTTAAAAAATTTACACCCGCCTGTCATAATTTGACAGCTGTCGTATAGAACTTTGTTATTTTGGTACTGAACATTTTTTTAATTTAGGATTATTACAGCTATAACCCTCGCTACAAAAAAGCTAAAAAATAATTGACAATTACCTTTCAAAATTTGACAGCTGTCGTATAAAACTTTGTTATTTAGGTACTGAATTTTTTTTTAATTTAAGATTTTTACAGCTATAACCCTTGCTACGAAAAAGCTAAAAAAAAATTACACTTACCTGTCAAAGTAACAGCTGTCGTATTATTAAACGAACGAACTAGAACAGTGCCGTGCCCGAAGGGCTCGGCACAATAATATTTCTACAAATTTATTAGCTGATAATTGATAGCTTTAATGTATATTTTTATAGAGCAAATATGGAAAGTATATCCCACATTGCGAGTTTAAAGAGCACCTATAAATATCAATATCATAATATTAAATATCATATATCTCCGTAACGAAAAGTCGTAGCGAATCGAGCGAGGCGGCATTGGAAATGGAACGTTGAGCACTATACGGCGCCGTCTCCGAAAACTACCTATCTATACGAGAAAACGGAAATTTTGCACCATTGTCTAGTTTTGGTCAGTTGTTATAATGACAAATTGGCGCAGGAAGGTGAGGCAAAAAAAGCAACAATGTATATAACTAATAAGTAGCATCTTTATGAGATCTTCACTTTAAGTTCTTAGAAATTTTTTGTAGGTCTTATAGTTTTTGAGATATGGAATTAAAAGTGGTTTTCATGTATTTGCCAATATCTCGAAACTGATAGAACTTAGATAGAAACTCTTTAAATAAAAAAGTTGCCTTTTTCTATTGTCCAGATAAAACGTTATATTAACTTTTGTTTCAAAGGCCGTAATAAGGGACGTATTGAGGAAACTGTGAAAACCGACCAAAAAATCCGAGTTTTCTGGATTTTTTTTTAAAATTCATAGAATTGTTATTTATCATATTTTCTTCGCTATTTTCGGGTTTTACGTTATTTTTGATGGAAATGTACCGAAAAATTGACATATTTGCGAATTTTAAATTTTGGCATTTTTTCCATCTCAGGAAAATGCTATGAAATCCATAAAAGACCATTTTCCTCGGAAACTGAAAGAGATACGGCAACAATGTATATAACTAATAAGTAGCATCCTTAAGATATCTTTACTTTAAGTTCTTAGAAATTTTTTGTACGTCTTATAGTTTTTGAGATATGGAATTAAAAGTGGTTTTCATGTATTTGCCAATATCTCGAAACTGATAGAACTTAGATAAAAACTCTTCAAATAAAAAAGTTGCCTTTTTCTATTGTCCAGATAAAACGTTATATTAACTTTTGTTCCAAAGGCCGTAATAAGGGACGTATTGAGGAAACTTTGAAAACCGACAAAAAAATCCGAGTTTTCTGATATTTTTTTAAAAATTCATAGAATTGTTAATTATCATATTTTCTTCGCTATTTTCGGGTTTTACGTTATTTTTGATGGAAATGTACCGAAAAATTGACATATTTGCGAATTTTAAATTTTGGCATTTTTTCCATGCTAAGGAAAATGCTATGAAATCCATAAAAGACCATTTTCCCCGGAAACTGAAAGATATACGGCAACAACGTATATAACTAATAAGTAGCATCCTTAAGAGATCTTTACTTTAAGTTCTTAGAAATTTTTTGTAGGTCTTATAGTTTTTGAAATATGGAATTAAAAGTGGTTTTCATATATTAGCCAATATCTCGAAACTGATAAAGCTTAGATAGAACCTCTTCAAATAAAAAAAGTTGCCTTTTTCTATGGTCCAGATAAAAGGTTATATTGATTTCTATTCTAAAAGCGATAATAAGGGACGTATTGGCTCGGCACAATAATATTTCTACAAATTTATTAGCTGATAATTGATAGCTTCCATGTAAGAATAATTTTTTGCTTATGTTTTAATCGATTGAATACTTACATATTTTTATAGAGCAAATATGGAAAGTATATCCCACATTGCACAAAGGTGTGCGAGTTTAAAGAGCACCTATACGGCGCCGTCTCAGAAAACTACCTATCTATACGAGAAAACGGAAATTGTGCACCATTGTGTAGTTTTGGTCAGTTGTTATAATGACAATTTGGCGATATGTTTTCCCTTCACGTTCCGCAGGAAGGTGAGGCAAAAAAAGCAATAGTAAATAGAAAAAAAGAAAAGTATTTTTTTATTGTAAATTTTTGTAAATCTTTTTAGTACTAATATTAGATGCACTCTCGGCTGACGATTAGCGATATGTACCCAGTCTAGTATTATATACGGCGGCTACATTTAAAATAAGTTGTCGTCGTCAGTTTCGACATTTTCACATTTGCGATTTCTTTTCTCGAAAACGGTAAGAGTGGGACGATTGAAACTTTTTCAGTTTAAAGAGGAATAGTGGGGGTACAATGTGTAATAATTTTGAATATACAGGGTGTACGGGAAAAAAGTTATTAATTTTTAAAGTCGATAATTATCGGATTCTCGTTGGGATTCGATACAGTTCGTAAAAATGAGTTTTTTTGATTTAAACTTTTTCGACGCGTAGACGACCGTGGGCTACAGAACCCTATTGTTTGTGAGCGCGATCGGAAGTTTGAAAGTAATTTTTTTGATTTTTTTAAAGTTGAAAATTGATCAAAAATGGTACCTCTTGGATCGCTAATAAGTCGAATTGGGTGCATCCGATCAACATTCGGTTTTGATAATCGTTTAGGCCATCTCAAAAACTACCTTTTTCCAATATATCGTTCTATACCTAACTGGAATGGAAATGATCAAAAATTGTAAGAAACTGGAAGGCGTGATTTTTCGCAGTTTTTATTTTTTTTCGTACGGAAAACGACTTTTGATCGAAACGTTGTATACTTTAGCGGATAGAGCTCTTCAAATTGTATTTTAGAGATATTTTTCGTTTCTTTATCTTTATTACGGAAAAAACGACAGCCTATGAATTTTTTCCAGTAATTTCTGTTGGCGTCGCACTGGTTTGTTAAATACTTCTGCAGTGTCTATAAATATAACTTTTTAAATTTTTTCTTGATCCACCATATCAACCGATAAACAAGCTTAAGTTTGCATAGTAAACGCGCTCTGAAAAAACATCATTTGTGGCTCAAAAAAATTAATTTATGATTTATCAAGAGATATTTTTATCCGACGTTTTACTATATCGACTAGCTTATTCAATTTTTAACAAAACCGTTTTATTTTTTCCCAAAAGACGCGCTGATTTAGTCTCAACACCTCTACATATTCAAACTTATAAAAATATATTCGTAAGTTTAAGAAAAATCGAGTTTTTGAGTGCGGAAACAAGCAAAATTTGCAAATTCTAATATTCAATTTTGACTAGAGTGCTTTGACTGCTTTGGTTAATGTAAGTAAATTAATTCTAAAAACCGGCTGTCAAAAATGGCGAAAAATTGGTGTTTTGAGCTTGACTTGCTAGACTAATAAGAAGATTTCCAGATTTTAAATCGGATGGAATATCTACCTTGAACCTTCTTCTAATTTTATTGACCAAAATATTTGCCCAAAATGTTTCAGAAATAGTTGTAATCTCGATTTTAAAGATGACGTTCCGACATTGAAAATGCATCGCCACGTGGTGGGAGGCTGTTCGATATTACGATATTCGCGAATTTTTTTCTCGGAAACGGTTAGAGCAAAACGATAAAAAATTTCTGGACGTAGAGAGGAATAGTAGGGACACGTTCTGGGAACAATTTCCAATATACAGGGTGTACCAGAAAAAAGTTATTTAAGTCAAAGTTGAAAAATATGTTTTTTTTTCGTTGTAGCGCGATACAGGTGGCAAAAATCATTTTAATCGATTTAAACTTTTTTGGCATGTAGACGACGTTGGGCTTCAAAACACTGTTATTTGCGAACGCGATCGAAAGTTGGGAAGTCAATTTTTTGATTTTTTTAAAATCAATGTAGGGTCATATTGGATTGTTAATAAATCAAATTGGGTGCGTCTAACACACTTTTGGTTTAGAGATTAGTTTAGGTCATCTCAAATACTACTTTTTTCAATTATATTGTTCTATACCTACTGGTAATATAAAGGGTGCAAATTATAAAAAAGTAAGAATTACTATCTTTTAATCCTAAATTGAAAATTAACTGTCAAAATGACAGCTGTCGTATAGAACTTTGTTATTTAGGAACTGAAAAATTTTTCAATCTTGGAATCTTACAGCGACAATCCTTGGTACGAAAAAAATCAACTAGGTTTGTGAAGAAACTAAATTTATTTTTTATCATGAATTGAAATGTTTCAAAATTAGAGGTTGCTAACAAATGGTTTTGTCAAAAGTATAAAATGAAACGAACGAACTCCAACAGTGCCGTGCCCAAAGGGCTCGGCACAATAAAATTTTCACCAATTTATCAGCTATCTATGTAAGAATAGTTAATATCATATATTTTAGTAACGAAAAGTCGTAGCGAATTGAGCGAGACGGCATTGGAAATAGGACGTCGACCACTATACGATGCCGTCTCCAAAAACGACCTATCTATACGAGAAACCGGAAATTTTGCTCCCGTTTTTTATTTTTTAGTTTTTGTCAGTTGTTATAATGACAATTTGGCGATATGTTTCTCCTTCACGTTCCGCAGGAAGGTGAGGTATAAAAAGCAATAGTATTATATAAATAATTTTGTCAGTTGTTATAATGTCAATTTGGCGATATGTTTCCCCTTCACGTTCCGCAGGAAGGTGAGGCAAAAAAAGCAATAGAAAACATAGAAAAAAGAAGCTAAGAAAATTTTTTTTTAAATACAAATTTTTAGTACTAATAATAGATGCACTCTCGGCTAACGATTAGCGATATGTACCCAGTCTAGTATTATATACGGCGGCTACATTTAAAATAAGTTGTCGTCGTCAGTTTCGACATTTTCACATTTGCGATTTCTTTTCTCGAAAACGGTAAGAGTGGGACGATTGAAACTTTTTCAGTTTAAAGAGGAATAGTGGGGGTACAATGTGTAATAATTTTGAATATACAGGGTGTACGGGAAAAAAGTTATTAATTTTTAAAGTCGATAATTATCGGATTCTCGTTGGGATTCGATACAGTTCGTAAAAATGAGTTTTTTTGATTTAAACTTTTTCGACGCGTAGACGACCGTGGGCTACAGAACCCTATTGTTTGTGAGCGCGATCGAAAGTTTGAAAGTAATTTTTTTGATTTTTTTAAAGTTGAAAATTGATCAAAAATGGTACCTCTTGGATCGCTAATAAGTCGAATTGGGTGCATCCGATCAACATTCGGTTTTGATAATCGTTTAGGCCATCTCAAAAACTACCTTTTTCCAATATATCGTTCTATACCTAACTGGAATGGAAATGATCAAAAATTGTAAGAAACTGGAAGGCGTGATTTTTCGCAGTTTTTATTTTTTTTCGTACGGAAAACGACTTTTGATCGAAACGTTGTATACTTTAGCGGATAGAGCTCTTCAATATGTATTTTAGAGATATTTTTCGTTTCTTTATCTTTATTACGGAAAAAACGACAGCCTATGAATTTTTTCCAGTAATTTCTGTTGGCGTCGCACTGGTTTGTTAAATACTTCTGCAGTGTCTATAAATATAACTTTTTAAATTTTTTCTTGATCCACCATATCAACCGATAGACAAGCTTAAGTTTGCATAGTAAACGCGCTCTGAAAAAACATCATTTGTGGCTCAAAAAAATTAATTTATGATTTATCAAGAGATATTTTTATCCGACGTTTTACTATATCGACTAGCTTATTCAATTTTTAACAAAACCGTTTTATTTTTTCCCAAAAGACGCGCTGATTTAGTCTCAACACCTCTACATATTCAAACTTATAAAAATATATTCGTAAGTTTAAGAAAAATCGAGTTTTTGAGTGCGGAAACAAGCAAAATTTGCAAATTCTAATATTCAATTTTGACTAGAGTGCTTTGACTGCTTTGGTTAATGTAAGTAAATTAATTCTAAAAACCGGCTGTCAAAAATGGCGAAAAATTGGTGTTTTGAGCTTGACTTGCTAGACTAATAAGAAGATTTCCAGATTTTAAATCGGATGGAATATCTACCTTGAACCTTCTTCTAATTTTATTGACCAAAATATTTGCCCAAAATGTTTCAGAAATAGTTGTAATCTCGATTTTAAAGATGACGTTCCGACATTGAAAATGCATCGCCACGTGGTGGGAGGCTGTTCGATATTACGATATTCGCGAATTTTTTTCTCGGAAACGGTTAGAGCAAAACGATAAAAAATTTCTGGACGTAGAGAGGAATAGTAGGGACACGTTCTGGGAACAATTTCCAATATACAGGGTGTACCAGAAAAAAGTTATTTAAGTCAAAGTTGAAAAATATGTTTTTTTTTCGTTGTAGCGCGATACAGGTGGCAAAAATCATTTTAATCGATTTAAACTTTTTTGGCATGTAGACGACGTTGGGCTTCAAAACACTGTTATTTGCGAACGCGATCGAAAGTTGGGAAGTCAATTTTTTGATTTTTTTAAAATCAATGTAGGGTCATATTGGATTGTTAATAAATCAAATTGGGTGCGTCTAACACACTTTTGGTTTAGAGATTAGTTTAGGTCATCTCAAATACTACTTTTTTCAATTATATTGTTCTATACCTACTGGTAATATAAAGGGTGCAAATTATAAAAAAGTAAGAATTACTATCTTTTAATCCTAAATTGAAAATTAACTGTCAAAATGACAGCTGTCGTATAGAACTTTGTTATTTAGGAACTGAAAAATTTTTCAATCTTGGAATCTTACAGCGACAATCCTTGGTACGAAAAAAATCAACTAGGTTTGTGAAGAAACTAAATTTATTTTTTATCATGAATTGAAATGTTTCAAAATTAGAGGTTGCTAACAAATGGTTTTGTCAAAAGTATAAAATGAAACGAACGAACTCCAACAGTGCCGTGCCCAAAGGGCTCGGCACAATAAAATTTTCACCAATTTATCAGCTATCTATGTAAGAATAGTTAATATCATATATTTTAGTAACGAAAAGTCGTAGCGAATCGAGCGAGACGGCATTGGAAATAGGACGTCGACCACTATACGATGCCGTCTCCAAAAACGACCTATCTATACGAGAAACCGGAAATTTTGCTCCCGTTTTTTATTTTTTAGTTTTTGTCAGTTGTTATAATGACAATTTGGCGATATGTTTCTCCTTCACGTTCCGCAGGAAGGTGAGGTATAAAAAGCAATAGTATTATATAAATAATTTTGTCAGTTGTTATAATGTCAATTTGGCGATATGTTTCCCCTTCACGTTCCGCAGGAAGGTGAGGCAAAAAAAGCAATAGAAAACATAGAAAAAAGAAGCTAAGAAAATTTTTTTTTAAATACAAATTTTTAGTACTAATAATAGATGCACTCTCGGCTAACGATTAGCGATATGTACCCAGTCTAGTTACATATCGCGCTGCATCGCGATATGTTATACGGCGCTTCGGTGAAAAAAATGTATGTATGTTGTCGCCGTGGTCTCTTTCGACATTTTCATATTTGCGATTTTTTTTCTCGGAAACGGTTAGAGTGGGACGATTGAAACTTTTTGGGTTTAGAGAGGGATAGTGGGGGTACGTTGTGTGAAAATTTCGAATATACAGGGTGTGCCGGAAAAAAGTTATTAAACGTCAAAGTCGAGAAATATCGGGATCTCGTTGGCATTCAATACAGGCCACAAAAATAAGTTTTTTCGATTTAAACTTTTTCGACGCGTAGACGACCGTGGGCTACAGAACCCTATTGTTTGTGAGCGCGATCGAAAGTTTGGAAGTAATTTTTTTGATTTTTTCAAAGTCAAAATTTGGTCGAAAATGGTACCTCTTGGATCGCTAATAAGTCGAATTGGGTGCATCCAATCGACATTCGGTTTGGATAATCGGTTAGGCCATCTCAAAATCTACCTTTTTCCAATATATTGTTCTATACCTAACTGGAATGGAAATTGCCGAAAATTGTAAGAAAGTGGAAATCATAAAGTTAGGCCTGATTTTTTCACGGTTTTTATTTTTTTTCGTACTGAAAACGACTTTTGATCGAAACGTTGTAAACTATAGCGGATAGAGCTTGTCAAATTGTATTTAAAATATATTTTTTCGTTTATTTATCTTTAATACGGAAAAAACGGCAGGTTTTTTTTTACTATATCGACTGTAGCTTATTCAATTTTTAACAAACCCGTTTTATTTTTTTCTCAAAAAATGCGCTGATTACTTCTCAACACCTCTACATATCCAAAATTATTAAAATATATTCGCAAACTTGAGAAAAGTCGCTTTTTGGGTGCGGAAACAGGCAATCTTTACGAATTCTAACACCATTCACTTTTGACTAAGAGTGCCTTGATATTGATATATCTAAATTAATTATTAATTCTAAAAATCCGGCTGTCAAAAATGGCGAAAAATGGTTGTTTTTAGCGTGACTTGCTAGAATAATAAGAACATTTCCAGATTTTAAATCGGGTGGAATATCTACCTTGAACCTTCTTCTAATTTTATTGACCAAAATATTTGCCCAAAATGTTTCAGAAATAGTTGTAATCTCGATTTTAAAGATGGCGTTCCGACATTGATAATCCGTCGCCACGTGGTGGGAGGCTGTTCCACATTTAGATATTCGCGAATTTTTTTCTCGGAAACGGTTAGAGCAAAACGATTAAAATTTTCTGCACGTAGAGAGGAATAGTAGGGGCACGTTCTGGGAACAATTTCCAATATACAGGGTGTACCGGAAAAAAGTTATTAAAGTGAAAGTTGAAAAATATGTTTTTATTTCGTTGTGGCGCGATACAGGTGCCAAAAAGCATTTTAATGGAGTTAAACTTTATTGGCGTGTAGACGACGTTGGGCTACAAAACACTGTTGTTTGCAAACATGATCGGAAGTTGAGAAGTCAATTTTTTAATTTTTTTAAAATCAATGTAGGGTTATGTTGGATCGTTAATAAATCGAATTGGGTGCGTTTGACACACTTTTGGTTTGGAGATTCGTTTAGGTCATCTCAAATACTACTTTTTTCAAATATATTGTTCTATACCTACCTGTAATGTAAAGGGTGCAAATTATAAAAAAGTAAGAATTACTATTTAATTCTTTTACGGTTTTCATTGTTTTTCGTACGGAAAACAACTTTTGATTGAAATGTAATGTACCTTAGCGGAAAGAGCTCGTCAAGCTTAAATAAATCGTATTTTTTTCATTTTTAATACGGCAATATAAATATTCTATATTATAATTTATTTTCAAAGTGGTCGGGCCTAGTGGAAGGTAGGTATATAATAGGTTACGACTTGTGGTCGCGATGATACCGGGTTCAATTCCAGGCCCGTCTTTTTATTTTTTTAATATTTCGTTATTTAGGTACCTATTAAAAGTTTTTTAAATTTAGGATTTTTACAGTGACAATCCTCGGTACGAAATAAACGAACTGGGATTGTGAAGAAACTAAATTTATTTTTTATCGCGAATTGAAATGCTTTACCAATAACAATTAAAGGTTGCTAACAAATGGTTTTGTCAAAAGTATGAAATTAAATAAACCAACTTGAACAGTGCCGTGCCCGAAGGGTTCGGCACAATAACATTTTCACTAATTTATCAGCTATCAATGTAAGAATAGTTTCTTTTCCTTATGTTTAAATTGATTGAATAAATATTTTTAAAGGACAAACTTGGAAAATATATCTCACATTACACCCTTTGCTGTGCGATTTTAAAGAATCGGTGCTGACAGGTTCAATGTCAATATTATAATATTAAATATCATATATTTCCGTAACGAAAAGTCGTAGCGAATCGAGCGAGACGGCATTGGAAACGGAACATCGAGCACTATACGATGCCGTCTTCAAAAACTACCTATCTATACAAGAAAACGGAAATTTTGCACCTGTTATTTTTATTTTTTAGTTTTTGTCAGTTGTTATAATGACAATTTGGCGATATGTTTCCCCTTCACGTTCCGCAGGAAGGTGAGGTAAAAAAAGCAATAGAAAACATAGAAAAAAGAAACTAAGAAAAATACTTTTTAAATACAAATTTTTAGTACTAATAATAGATGCACTCTCGGCTGACGATTAGCGATATGTACCCAGTCTAGTATTATATACGTCTCTTCCGCGTGGAATCTCGACAACCCCGCTCGCCTCTTCAAAATTTTCGTCTATATAAGACATTTTCACATTTGCGATTTTTTTTCTCGGAAACGGTTAGAGTGGGACGATTGAAACTTTTTGCGCTTAGAGAGGAATAGTGGGGGTACGTTGTGTAAAAATTTCGAATATACAGGGTGTGCCGAAAAAGAGTTATTAATTTTTAAATTCGATAATTATCGGATTCTCGTTGGGATTCGATACAGTTCGTAAAAATGAGTTTTTTTGATTTAAACTTTTTTAACGCGTAGACGACCGTGGGCTACAGAACCCTATTGTTTGTGAGCGCGAGCGAAAGTTTGGAAGTAATTTTTTTGATTTTTTTAAAGTTGAAAATTGGTCAAAAATGGTACCTCTTGGATCGCTAATAAGTCGAATTGGGTGCATCCGATCAACATTCGGTTTTGATAATCGTTTAGGCCATCTCAAAAACTACCTTTTTTCAATATATCGTTCTATACCTAACTGGAATGGAAATGATCAAAAATTGTAAGAAACTGGAAACCACAGGGTAAGGCGTGATTTTTTCGCAGTTTTTATTATTTTCGCAGTTTTTATTTTTTTTTCGTACGGAAAACGACTTTTGATCGAAACGTTGTATACTTTAGCGGATAGAGCTCTTTAAATTGTATTTTAGAGATATTTTTCGTTTCTTTATCTTTAATACGGAAAAAACGGCAAGCTTCTGAAAATTCACATCGGAATTGGGGTGGTGCATCGCACTGGTTCGCTTAAACACCTTTGCAAGTAGCTATATATAACTTTTCGAGTTTTTTTTTGGTACACTATATCAACGGATAAACAAGCTTCAATTTGTATTGTAAGCGCGCTCTATGAAAACATCATTTGTGGCTCAAAAAAATTAATTTATAATTTATCAAGAGATACTTTTACCTGATGTTTTACTATATCGACTGTAGCTTATTTAACTTTTAACAAAACCGTTTTATTTTTCTGCCTAAACATGCGCTGATTTCTTCTCAACACCTATACATATCCAAAATTATTAAAATATGTTCGTAAGTTTAAGAAAAATCAAGTTTTTGAGTGCGGAAACAAGCAACATTTGCAAATTCTAATACCATTCAATTTTGACTAGAGTGCTTTGACTGCTTTGGTTAATGAAAGTAAATTAATTCTAAAAAACCAGCTGTCAAAAATGGCGAAAAATTGGTGTTTTGAGCTTGACTTGCTAAAGTAATAAGAATATTTCCAGATTTTAAATCGGATGGAATATCTACCTTGAACCTTCTTCTAATTTTATTGACCAAAATATTTGCCCAAAATGTTCCAGAAATAGTTGTAATCTCGATTTTAAAAATGACGTTCCGACATTGAAAATGCGTCGCCACGTGGTGGGAGTCTGTTCGATATTTCGATATTCGCGAATTTTTTTCTCGGAAACGGTTAGAGCAAAACGATAAAAAAAATTCTGGACGTAGAGAGGAATAGTAGGGGCACGTTCTGGAAACAATTTTCAATATACAGGTTGAACCGGAAAAAAGTTATTAAGGTCGAAGTTGAAAAATATGTTTTTTGTCGTTATAGCGCGATACAGGTGGCAAAAATCATTTTAATCGATTTAAACTTTTTTGGCATGTAGACGACGTTCGGCTACAAAACACTATTGTTTGCGAACGCGATTGAAAGTTGGGCAGTCAATTTTTTGATTTTTTTAAAATCAATGTAGGGTCATGTTGGATCGTTAATAAATCGAATTGGATGCGTCTGACACCTTTTTGGTTTGGAGATTCGTTTAGGTCATCTCAAATACTACTTTTTTCAAATATATTGTTCTATACCTACCGGTAATATAAAGGGTGCAAATTATAAAAAGTAAGAATTACTATTTAAGACACGATTCTTGCGCGCCATGTACCTATTACGCATACGATTCTTCGGTTTTTATTTTTTTTCGTACGAAAAACAACTTTTGAACGAAATGTTATATACAGGGTGTCCCAGATAAGAATGCACTCTACAAGGATCTCATAAACCAGAGAAGATACAGAGATGGTTAAATTAAAGAAAAGTTGTGCATTACTGAATCCTGTAACATCATGTTTTCAAATTTAAAAAATGCCGAATGCTTCTGAAGATATTTGGATAAAACCGAATTTTCGCGATTTCATTTCAATTGATTTATGATTTTATTTGAGGGGACATGTCAAAATAAATTTCACATTCATATTGCCACTTTTTCTCCCCTACAAGATTGTTTAATTACATTTTTGATCCGACGTTTCGTTTGGTCACAACCATCATCAACTTTGTTATTTTAAATGGTAGGAAAATTTTATTTTATGGTTAATAAATTCTACGCTTTATTCTTAGTCTAACGGTGTATCACACTTATTATTTATTAGACGTTTCAATATTTAAAAACACATCATCAATGAAAATAGGCACATTATCGAAAATATTTTTGTTTCTATTGTTGTATTTAAACACTAGTTGGATTTTAAAACATTTTTTTAAAAGAAACTTATAACAAAACGTAATATCTAATAAAACTTATCTGAAAATGCAACAAGTAATAATTAATTTTAATTATTAAATACAATTACATATTTTTTATTTTTAAAAAATGCATGATATTATTCAAACATAAGTTATGTTACATAACGTACCATTTAAATTCGGCATCATATGGGTGGCTATAAAATTTATGACGACATTGACGTTCGCAATTGTTTAAATAGTTTCTTTAGATCTGCCACTTAGTTACAGAGACCTGTTAGGTTCTAAGTTTCTTTTAAAAAAATGTTTTAAAATCCAACTAGTGTTTAAATACAACAATAAAAACAAAAATATTTTCGATAATGTGTCTATTTTCATTGATGATGTGTTTTTAAATATCGAAACGTCTAATAAATAATAAATGTGATACACAGTTAGATTAAGAATAAGGCGTAGAATTTATTTAGCATAAAATAAAATTTTCCTACTATTTAAAATAACAAAGTTGATGATGGTTGTGACTAAACGAAACGTCGGATCAAAAATGTAATTAAACAATCTTGTAGGAGAGAAAAAGTGGCAATAAGAATGTTAAATTTATTATATAATTTTGACAAGTCTCCTCAAATAAAATCATAAATCAATTAAAACGTAATCGCGAAAATTCGGTTTTATCCAAATATCTTCGGGAGCATTCGGAATTTTTTTAATTTAAAAACAAGACGTTACAGGATTCAGTAATGCGCAACTTTTCTCTAATTTAACCATGTCTGTATCTTGTATGGTTAACGAGATCCCTGTAGAGTGCATTCTTATCTGGGACACCCTGTATAGTATTTGTAGAATTATACCGTTAGCTATACTCTCAGATACAAGAAAAGCTTTAAAAAACTTGACATTTACCTGTCAAAATGGTAGCTGTCGTATAAAACTTTCTTATTTACCAAAATAATCATAAAAATTATTGAATTTCAGATTCTTACAGCGTCAATCATCAGTACGAAAAAAACTAACTTGAGCAGTAAAAAATTACACATACTTATATTTTTATTGCGACCTGGGTTGTGAAGAAACTACACATATTTTATTGAACACGAATCGAAGTGCTTAACAGTTAGGGCTTGCTAACAAATGGTTTTGTCAAAAGTATAAAATTAAATGAACGAACTCGAGCAGTGCCGTGCCCGAAGGGCTCGGCACAATAATATTTCCACAAATTTATTAGCTGATAATGTGATAATGATAATGAAATATGAAAAGTATATTCCACATTGCATAAAGGTGTGCGAGTTTAAAAGCACATATAAATGTCCATATCAATATCATAATATTAAATAACATATAAGTATATTTTTTATAATGAAAAGTCGTAGCGAATCGAGCGAGACGGCAATGGAAATAGGACGTCGAGCAATATACGATGCCGTCTTCAAAAACTACCTATCTATACGAGAAACCGGAAATTTTGCATCCGTTTTTTTATTTTTTAGTTTTTGTTAGTTGTTATAATGACAATTTGGCGATATGTTTCCCCTTCACGTTCCGCAGGAAGGTGAGGTAAAAAAAGCAATGGTAAATAGAGAAAAGGAAAAGAAAATTATTTTTTTAGTAATAATATTAGATGCACTCTCGGCTGACGATTAGCGATATGTACCCAGTCTAGTATTATATACGGCGGCTACATTTAAAATAAGTTGTTCGTCGTCAGTTTCGACATTTTCACATTTGCGATTTCTTTTCTCGGAAACGGTAAGAGTGGGACGATTGAAACTTTTTCAGTTTAGAGAGGAATAGTGGGGGTACAATGTGTAAAAATTTTGAATATACAGGGTGTACGAGAAAAAAGTTATTAATTTTTAAAGTCGAAAAATATCGGGATCTCGTTGGCATTCGATACATGCCACAAAAATTAGTTTTTTCGATTTAAACTTTTTCGACGCGTAGACGACCGTAGGCTACAGACCCCTATTGTTTGTAAGCGCGATCGAAAGTTTGGAAATAATTTTTTTAATTTTTTCAAAGTTAAATATGGGACGAAACAGGTACCTATTGAATCGTTAATAAGTCGAATTGGGTCCATCCGATCGACATTCGGTTTGGATAATCCTTTAGGCAATTATTAAAGGTTGCTAACAAATGGTTTTGTAAAAAGTATGAAATAAAATAAACAAATTGGAACAGTGCCGTGCCAGAAGGGCTCGGCAAAATAAGCTTTTTAACTAATTTATCAGCTATCAATGTAAAAAAAGTTTCTTTACTTATGTTTAAATTGATTGAATACATATTTTTATGAGACAAACTTGGAAAGTATATTCCACATTGATACGTTTGCTGTGCAATTTTAAAAAAAGCCGGTGCTGATGGGTTCAATGTTAGTATCAATATCATAATATTAAATATCATATATTTCCGTAACCAAAAGTCGTAGCGAATCGAGCGAGACGGCATTGGAAACGGGACATCGAGCAGTATACGATGTTATCTTCAAAAACTACCTATCTATACAAGAAAACGGAAATTTTGCACCCGTTATTTTTATTTTTTAGTTTTTGTCAGTTGTTATAATGACAATTTGGCGATATGTTTCCCCTTCACGTTCCGCAGGAAGGTGAGGCAAAAAAAGCAATAGAAAACATAGAAAAAAGAAACTAAGAAAAATACTTTTTAAATACAAATTTTTAGTACTAATATTAGATGCACTCTCGGCTGACGATTAGCGATATGTACCCAGTCTAGTATTATATACGGCGGCTACATTTTAAATAAATTGTCGTCGTCAGTTTCGACATTTTCACATTTGCGATTTCTTTTCTCGGAAACGGTAAGAGTGGGACGATTGAAACTTTTTCAGTTTAGAGAGGAATAGTGGAGGTACGTTGTGTGAAAATTTCGAATATACAGGGTGTGCCGGAAAAAAGTTATTAATTTTTAAAGTCGATAATTATCGGATTCTCGTTGGGATTCGATACAGTTCGTAAAAATTAGTTTTTTTGATTTAAACTTTTTCGACGCGTAGACGACCGTGAGCTACAGAACCCTATTGTTTGTGAGCGCGATCGAAAGTTTGGAAGTAATTTTTTTGATTTTTCTAAAGTTGAAAATTGATCAAAAATGGTACCTCTTGGATCGCTAATAAGTCGAATTGGGTGCATCCGATCAACATTCGGTTTTGATAATCGTTTAGGCTATCTCAAAAACTACCTTTTTCCAATATATCGTTCTATACCTAACTGGAATGCAAATGATCAAAAATTGTAAGAAACTGGAAAGCGTGATTTTTTCGCAGTTTTTATTTTTTTTCGTACGGAAAACGACTTTTGATCGAAACGTTGTATACTTTAGCGGATAGAGCTCTTCAAATTGTATTTTAAAGATATTTTTCGTTTCTTTATCTTTAATACGGAAAAAACGACAGCCTATGAATTTTTTCCAGTAATTTCTGTTGGCGTCGCACTGGTTTGTTAAATACTTCTGCAAGTGTCTATAAATATAACTTTTCGAATTTTTTCTTGATCCACCATATCAACCGATAAACAAGCTTAAGTTTGCATAGTAAACGCGCTCTGAAAAAACATCATTTGTGGCTCAAAAAAATTAATTTATAATTTATTTTTTTTTTTATCAAGAGATATTTTTATCCGACGTTTTACTATATCGACTAGCTTATTCAATTTTTAACAAAACCGTTTTATTTTTTCCCAAAAGACGCGCTGATTTATTCTCAACACCTCTACATATCCAAACTTATTAAAATATATTCGTAAGTTTAAGAAAAATCGAGTTTTTGAGTGCGGAAACAAGCAAAATTTGCAAATTCTAATACCATTCAATTTTGACTAGAGTGCTTTGACTGCTTTGGTTAATGTAAGTAAATTAATTCTAAAAAACCGGCTGTCAAAAATGGCGAAAAATTGGTGTTTTGAGCTTGACTTGCTAGACTAATAAGAAGATTTCCAGATTTTAAATCGGATGGAATATCTACCTTGAACCTTCTTCTAATTTTATTGACCAAAATATTTGCCAAAATGTTTCAGAAATAGTTGTAATCTCGATTTTAAAGATGACGTTCCGACATTGAAAATGCATCGCCACGTGGTGGGAGGCTGTTCGATATTTCGATATTCGCGAATTTTTTTCTCGGAAACGGTTAGAGCAAAACGATAAAAAATTTCTGGACGTAGAGAGGAATAGTAGGGGCACGTTCTGGGAACAATTTCCAATATACAGGGTGTACCGGAAAAAAGTTATTTAAGTCAAAGTTGAAAAATATGTTTTTTTTTCGTTGTAGCGCGATACAGGTGGCAAAAATCATTTTAATCGATTTAAACTTTTTTGGCATGTAGACGATGTTGGGCTACAAAACACTGTTGTTTGCGAACGCGATCGAAAGTTGGAAAGTCAATTTTTTGATTTTTTTAAAAATCAATGTAGAGTCATGTTGGATCGTTAATAAATCGAATTGGGTGCGTCTAACACACTTTTGGTTTGGAGATTAGCTTAGGTCATCTTAAATACTACTTTTTTTCAAATATATTTTTCTATACCTACCGGTAATAAAAAGGGTGCAAATTATAAAAAAGTAAGAATTACTATTTAAGAAACGATTCTTTTACGGTTATCATTGTTTTTCGTACGAAAAACAACTTTTGATCGAAATGTTATATATTATAGTATTTGTAGAATTATACCGTTTTAATCCTAAATTGAAAATTAACTGTCAAAATAACAGCTGTCGTATAGAACTTTGTTATTTGGGAACTGAAAAAATTTTCAATTTAGGATTCTTATAGCTATAATCCTCGTTACGAAAAAGCTAAAAAAAAAATTGACACTTAACTGTCAAAATCTTACAGCTGTCGTATAAAACTTTGTTATTTATTAACTGAAAATTTTTTCAACTTAGGATTCTTACAGCTATAGCCCTCGCTATGAAAAAGGTTAAAAAAAAATTGACGCTTACCTGTCAAAATTTGACAGCTGTTGTGTAGAACTTTGTTATCTCTGAAATTTTTTTAAATTTTGGACTCTTACAGCTATACTCTCAGATACAAAAAAAAGCTTTAAAAAACTTGACTTTTACCTGTCAAAATGGTAGCTGTCGTATAAAACTTTCTTATTTACCAAAATAATCATAAATATGATTGAATTTCAGATTCTTACAGCGTCAATCATCAGTACGAAACAAACGAACTTGAGCAGTAAAAAATTACACATACTTATATTTTTATTGCGACCTGAGTTGTGAAGAAATTACACATATTTTATTGAACACGAATCGAAGTGCTTAACAGTTAGGGCTTGCTAACAAATGGTTTTGTCAAAAGTATAAAATTAAATGAACGAACTCGAGCAGTGCCGTGCCCGAAGGGCTCGGCACAATAATATTTCCACAAATTTATTAGCTGATAATGTGATAATGAAATATGAAAAGTATATCCCACATTGCACAAAGGTGTGCGAGTTTAAAAGCACCTATAAATGTCCATATCAATATCATAATATTAAATAACATATATTTCAGTAATGAAAAGTCGTAGCGAATCGAGCGAGACGGCAATGGAAATAGGACGTCGAGCAATATACGATGCCGTCTTCAAAAACTACCTATCTATACGAGAAACCGGAAATTTTGCATCCGTTTTTTTATTTTTTATTTTTTGTTAGTTGTTATAATGACAATTTGGCGATATGTTTCCCCTTCACGTTCCGCAGGAAGGTGAGGTACAAAAAGCAATAGTAAATAGAGAAAAGGAAAAGAAAATAATTTTTTTAGTACTAATATTAGATGCACTCTCGGCTGACGATTAGCGATATGTACCCAGTCTAGTATTATATACGGCGGCTACATTTAAAATAAGTTGTTCGTCGTCAGTTTCGACATTTTCAAATTTGCGATTTCTTTCCTCGGAAACGGTAAGAGTGGGACGATTGAAACTTTTTCAGTTTAGAGAAGAATAGTGGGGGTAAAATGTGTAAAAATTTTGAATATACAGGGTGTACGGGAAAAAAGTTATTAATTTTTAAAGTCGAGAAATATCGGGATCTAGTTGGCATTCGATACAGGCCACAAAAATTAGTTTTTTCGATTTAAACTTTTTCGACGCGTAGACGACCGTAGGCTACAGACCCCTATTGTTTGTGAGCGCGATCGAAAGTTTGGAAATAATTTTTTAAATTTTTTCAAAGTTAAATATGGGACTAAACAGGTACCTATTGAATCGTTAATAAGTCGAATTGGGTCCATCCGATCGACATTCGGTTTGGATAATTCTTTAGGCAATTATTAAAGATTGCTAACAAATGGTTTTGTAAAAAGTATGAAATAAAATAAACGAATTGGAACAGTGCCGTGCCGGAAGGGCTCGGCAAAATAAGCTTTTGAACTAATTTATCAGCTATCAATGTAAGAATAGCTTCTTTACTTATGTTTAAATTGATTGAATACATATTTTTATAGGACACACTTGGAAAGTATATTCCACATTGATACGTTTGCTGTGCTATTTAAAAAAAAGCCGGTGCTGATGGGTTCAATGTTAATATCAATATCAATATCATAATATTAAATATCATATATTTCCGTAACGAAAAGTCGTAGCGAATCGAGTGAGACGGCATTGGAAACGGGACATCGAGCAGTATACGATGCCGTCTCCAAAAACTACCTATCTATACAAGAAAACGGAAATTTTGCACCCGTAATTTTTATTTTTTAGTTTTTGTCAGTTGTTATAATGACAATTTGGCGATATGTTTCCCCTTCACGTTCCGCAGGAAGGTGAGGCAAAAAAAGCAATAGAAAACATAGAAAAAAGAAACTAAAAAAAATGCTTTTTAAATAAAAATTTTTAGTACTAATAATAGATGCACTCTCGGCTGACGATTAGCGATATGTACCCAGTCTAGTATTATATACGGCGGCTACATTTAAAATAAGTTGTCGTCGTCAGTTTCGACATTTTCACATTTGCGATTCCTTTTCTCGAAAACGGTAAGAGTGGGACGATTGAAACTTTTTCAGTTTAAAGAGGAATAGTGGGGGTACAATGTGTAATAATTTTGAATATACAGGGTGTACGGGAAAAAAGTTATTAATTTTTAAAGTCGATAATTATCGGATTCTCGTTGGGATTCGATACAGTTCGTAAAAATGAGTTTTTTTGATTTAAACTTTTTCGACGCGTAGACGACCGTGGGCTACAGAACCCTATTGTTTGTGAGCGCGATCGAAAGTTTGAAAGTAATTTTTTTGATTTTTTTAAAGTTGAAAATTGATCAAAAATGGTACCTCTTGGATCGCTAATAAGTCGAATTGGGTGCATCCGATCAACATTCGGTTTTGATAATCGTTTAGGCCATCTCAAAAACTACCTTTTTCCAATATATCGTTCTATACCTAACTGGAATGGAAATGATCAAAAATTGTAAGAAACTGGAAGGCGTGATTTTTCGCAGTTTTTATTTTTTTTCGTACGGAAAACGACTTTTGATCGAAACGTTGTATACTTTAGCGGATAGAGCTCTTCAAATTGTATTTTAGAGATATTTTTCGTTTCTTTATCTTTATTACGGAAAAAACGACAGCCTATGAATTTTTTCCAGTAATTTCTGTTGGCGTCGCACTGGTTTGTTAAATACTTCTGCAGTGTCTATAAATATAACTTTTTAAATTTTTTCTTGATCCACCATATCAACCGATAAACAAGCTTAAGTTTGCATAGTAAACGCGCTCTGAAAAAACATCATTTGTGGCTCAAAAAAATTAATTTATGATTTATCAAGAGATATTTTTATTCGACGTTTTACTATATCGACTAGCTTATTCAATTTTTAACAAAACCGTTTTATTTTTTCCCAAAAGACGCGCTGATTTAGTCTCAACACCTCTACATATTCAAACTTATAAAAATATATTCGTAAGTTTAAGAAAAATCGAGTTTTTGAGTGCGGAAACAAGCAAAATTTGCAAATTCTAATATTCAATTTTGACTAGAGTGCTTTGACTGCTTTGGTTAATGTAAGTAAATTAATTCTAAAAACCGGCTGTCAAAAATGGCGAAAAATTGGTGTTTTGAGCTTGACTTGCTAGACTAATAAGAAGATTTCCAGATTTTAAATCGGATGGAATATCTACCTTGAACCTTCTTCTAATTTTATTGACCAAAATATTTGCCCAAAATGTTTCAGAAATAGTTGTAATCTCGATTTTAAAGATGACGTTCCGACATTGAAAATGCATCGCCACGTGGTGGGAGGCTGTTCGATATTACGATATTCGCGAATTTTTTTCTCGGAAACGGTTAGAGCAAAACGATAAAAAATTTCTGGACGTAGAGAGGAATAGTAGGGACACGTTCTGGGAACAATTTCCAATATACAGGGTGTACCAGAAAAAAGTTATTTAAGTCAAAGTTGAAAAATATGTTTTTTTTTCGTTGTAGCGCGATACAGGTGGCAAAAATCATTTTAATCGATTTAAACTTTTTTGGCATGTAGACGACGTTGGGCTTCAAAACACTGTTATTTGCGAACGCGATCGAAAGTTGGGAAGTCAATTTTTTGATTTTTTTAAAATCAATGTAGGGTCATATTGAATTGTTAATAAATCAAATTGGGTGCGTCTAACACACTTTTGGTTTAGAGATTAGTTTAGGTCATCTCAAATACTACTTTTTTCAATTATATTGTTCTATACCTACTGGTAATATAAAGGGTGCAAATTATAAAAAAGTAAGAATTACTATCTTTTAATCCTAAATTGAAAATTAACTGTCAAAATGACAGCTGTTGTATAGAACTTTGTTATTTAGGAACTGAAAAATTTTTCAATCTTGGAATCTTACAGCGACAATCCTTGGTACGAAAAAAATCAACTAGGTTTGTGAAGAAACTAAATTTATTTTTTATCATGAATTGAAATGTTTCAAAATTAGAGGTTGCTAACAAATGGTTTTGTCAAAAGTATAAAATGAAACGAACGAACTCCAACAGTGCCGTGCCCAAAGGGCTCGGCACAATAAAATTTTCACCAATTTATCAGCTATCTATGTAAGAATAGTTAATATCATATATTTTAGTAACGAAAAGTCGTAGCGAATCGAGCGAGACGGCATTGGAAATAGGACGTCGACCACTATACGATGCCGTCTCCAAAAACGACCTATCTATACGAGAAACCGGAAATTTTGCTCCCGTTTTTTATTTTTTAGTTTTTGTCAGTTGTTATAATGACAATTTGGCGATATGTTTCTCCTTCACGTTCCGCAGGAAGGTGAGGTATAAAAAGCAATAGTATTATATAAATAATTTTGTCAGTTGTTATAATGTCAATTTGGCGATATGTTTCCCCTTCACGTTCCGCAGGAAGGTGAGGCAAAAAAAGCAATAGAAAACATAGAAAAAAGAAGCTAAGAAAAATTTTTTTTAAATACAAATTTTTAGTACTAATAATAGATGCACTCTCGGCTAACGATTAGCGATATGTACCCAGTCTAGTATTATATACGTCTCTTCCGCGCGGAATCTCGAAAACCCCGATCGGCTCTTGAACAATTTCGTCTATGTAAGATATTTTCACATTTGCGATTTTTTTCTCGGAAACGGTTAGAGTGGGACGCTTGAAACTTTTTGGGTTTAGAGAGGAATAGTGGGGGTACGTTGTGTAAAAATTTCGAATATACAGGGTGTGCCGGAAAAAAATTATTAATTTTTAAAGTCGAGAAATATCGGGATTACGTTGGCATTCGATACAGGCCACAAAAATTAGTTTTTTTGAGTTAAAACTTTTTCGACGCGTAGACGACCGTCGGCTACAGAAGCCTATTGTTTGTGAGCGCGATCGAAAGTTTGGAAATAATTTTTTTTATTTTTTTAAAGTCAAAATTTGGTCCAAAATGGTACCTCTTGGATCGCTAATAAGTCGAATTGGGTGCATCCGATCGACATTCGGTATGGATAATCGGTTAGGCCATCTTAAAAACTACCTTTTTCCAATATATTGTTCTATACCTAACTGGAATGGAAATTATCAAAAATTGTAAGAAACTGGAAACCACAGAGTAAGGCGTGATTTTTTCGCCGTTTTTATTTTTCTTCCTTTCGTTTCCTACGGAAAACGTTTTTTAATCGAAACGTTGTATACTTTAGCGGATAGAGCCGTCAAATTGTATTTAAGAGATATTTTTTCGTTTCTTTATCTTTAATACGGAAAAAACGGCAGCTTATGAACTTTTTCCCGTAATTTCTGTTGGCGTTGCACTGGCTTGCTTAAATAATTCTGCAAGTGTCTATAATATATAACATTTTGAATTTTTTCTTGATCCACCATATCGACGGATAAACAAGCTTTAGTTTGCATAGTAAGCGCACCCTGGAAAATCATATTTTGTGGCTCAAAAAAATTAATTTATAATGTTTTTATAGGTTTCTTCACTAGACGTTTTACTATATCGACTGTAACTAATTTAATTTTTAACAAAAACGTTTTATTTTTCTCTAAAAACACGCGTTGATTTCTTCTTAATAACTCTTCATATCCAAACTTATCAAAATATATTCGCAAATTTGAGAAAAGTCGCTTTTTTGGGTGCGGAAACAGGCACAATTTACAAATTCGAACACCATTCTCTTTTAACGAGAGTGCCTTGATATTGATGTAAATTATAATTCTAAAAATCCGGCTGTCAAAAATGGCAAAAAATGGGTGTTTTGAGCTTGACTTGCTAGTCTTATAAGAACATTTCCTGATTTTAAATTGGATGGAATATCTACCTTGAACCTTCTTCTAATTTTATTGACCAAAATATTTGCCCAAAATGTTTTAGAAATAGTTATAATCTCGATTTTAAAGATGGCGTTCCGACATTGATAATCCGTCGCCACGTGGTAGGAGGTTGTTCGACATTTCGATATTCGCGAATTTTTTCTTCGGAAACGGTTAGAGCAAAACGATTCAAACTTTCTGGACGTAGAGAGGAATAGTCGGGGCACGTTCTGGGACCAATTTCCAATATACACGGTGTACCGGAAAAAAGTTATTAAAGTCAAAGTTGAAAAATATGTTTTTTTTCGTTATAGCGCGATACAGGTGGCAAAAATCATTTTAATCGATTTAAACTTTTTTGGCATGTAAACGACGTTCGGCTACAAAACACTATTGTTTTCAAACGCGATCGAAAGTTGGGAAGTCAATTTTTTGATTTTTTTAAAATCAATGTAGGGTCATGTTGGATCGTTAATAAATCGAATTGGGTGCATCTGACACACTTTTGGTTTGGAGATTCGTTTAGGTCATCTCAAATACTACTTTTTTCAAATATATTGTTCTATACCTACCGGTAATATAAAGGGTGCATATTATAAAAAAGTAAGAATTACTATTTAAGGCACGATTCTTTTACGGTTTCCATTGTTTTTCGTACGAAAAACAACTTTTCATCGAAATGTTATATAAGTATAGCATTTGTAGAATTATACCGTTTTAATCCGAAATTAAAAATTACCTATCAAAATGACAGCTGTCGTATAGAACTTTGTTATTTAGGAACTGAAAAATTTTTCAATTTAGGATTCTTACAGCTATAACTCTCGCTACGAAAATGATAAAAAAAAATTGAAACTTATCTGTCAAAATCTGACAGCTATCGTAAAAAACTTTGTTATTTAGGTACTGAAAAAGTTTTTAATTTAGGATTTTTACAGCTATAATCGTCGCTACGAAAAAGCTAAAAAAGAATTGACTCTTACCTGTCAAAATTTGGCAGCTATCGTATAAAACATTCTTATTTAGGTACCTGAAAATTTTTTAATTTCGAATTCTTACAGCTATAACCCTCGCTACGAAAAAGCTCAAAAAAATGACACTTACCTGTCAAAGTGACAGCTCTCGTATAATTAAACGAACGAACTAGAACAGTGCCGTGCCCGAAGGGCTCGGCACAATAATATTTCTACAAATTTATTAGCTGATAATTGATAGCTTCCATGTAAGAATACTTTTTTGCTTATGTTTTAATCGATTAAATACTTACATATTTTTATAGAGCGAATATGGAAAGTATATCCCACATTGCACAAAGGTGTGCGAGTTTAAAGAGCACCTATACGGCGCCGTCTCAGAAAACTAGCTATCTATACGAGAAAACGGAAATTTTGCACCATTGTGTAGTTTTGGTCAGTTGTTATAATGACAATTTGGCGATATGTTTTCCCTTCACGTTCCGCAGGAAGGTGAAGCAAAAAAAGCAATAGTAAATAGAAAAAAAGAAAAGAAAAGTATTTTTTTATTGTAAATTTTTGTAAATCTTTTTAGTACTAATATTAGATGTACTCTCGGCTGACGATTAGCGATATGTACCCAGTCTAGTATTATATACGTCTCTTCCGCGTGGAATCTCGACAACCCCGCTCGCCTCTTCAAAATTTTCGTCTATATAAGACATTTTCACATTTGCGATTTTTTTTCTCGGAAACGGTTAGAGTGGGACGATTGAAACTTTTTGAGTTTAGAGAGGAATAGTGGCGGTACGTTGTGTAAAAATTTCGAATATACAGGGTGTGCCGAAAAAAAGTTATTAATTTTTAAAGTCGATAATTATCGGATTCTCGTTGGGATTCGATACAGTTCGTAAAAATGAGTTTTTTTGGTTTAAACTTTTTTGACGCGTAGACGACCGTGGGCTACAGAACCCTATTGTTTGTGAGCGCGATCGAAAGTTTGGAAGTAATTTTTTTGATTTTTTTAAAGTTGAAAATTGGTCAAAAATGGTACCTCTTGGATCGCTAATAAGTCGAATTGGGTGCATCCGATCAACATTCGGTTTTGATTATCGTTTAGGCCATCTCAAAAACTACCTTTTTTCAATATATTGTTCTATACCTAACTGGAATGGAAATGATAAAAAATTGTAAGAAACTGGAAACCACAGAGTAAGGCGTGATTTTTTCGCAGTTTTTATTATTTTCGCAGTTTTTATTTTTTTTTCGTACGGAAAACGACTTTTGATCGAAACGTTGTATACTTTAGCGGATAGAGCTCTTCAAATTGTATTTTAGAGATATTTTTCGTTTCTTTATCTTTAATACGAAAAAAACGGCAAATTCACATCGGAATTGGGGTGGTACATCGCACTGGTTCGCTTAAACACGTTTGCAAGTATCTATATATAACTTTTCGAGTTTTTTCTTGGTACACTATATCAACGGATAAACAAGCTTTAATTTGTATTGTAAGCGCGCTCTATGAAAACATCATTTGGGGCTCAAAAAAATTAATTTATGATTTATCAAGAGATACTTTTACCTGATGTTTTACTATATCGACTGTAGCTTATTTAACTTTTAACAAAACCGTTTTATTTTTCTGCCTAAACATGCGCTGATTTCTTCTCAACACCTCTACATATCCAAAATTATTAAAATATATTCGTAAGATTAAGAAAAATCAAGTTTTTGAGTGCGGAAACAAGCAACATTTGCAAATTCTAATACCATTCAATTTTGACTAGAGTGCTTTGACTGCTTTGGTTAATGTAAGTAAATTAATTCTAAAAAACTGGCTGTCAAAAATGGCGAAAAATTGGTCTTTTGAGCTTAACTTGCTAAAGTAATAAGAATATTTCCAGATTTTAAATCGGATGGAATATCTACCTTGAACCTTCTTCTAATTTTATTGACCAAAATATTTGCCCAAAATGTTTCAGAAATAGTTGTTATCTCGATTTTAAAAATGACGTTCCGACATTGCAAATGCGTCGCCTCGTGGTGGGAGTCTGTTCGATATTTCGATATTCGCGAATTTTTTTCTCGGAAACGGTTAGAGCAAAACGATAAAAAATTTCTGGACGTAGAGAGGAATAGTAGGGGCACGTTCTGGAAACAATTTCCAATATACAGGGTGAACCGGAAAAAAGTTATTAAGGTCGAAGTTGAAAAATATGTTTTTTTTCGTTATAGCGCGATACAGGTGGCAAAAATCATTTTAATCGATTTAAACTTTTTTGGCATGTAGACGACGTTCGGTTACAAAACACTATTGTTTGCGAACGCGATCGAAAGTTGGGCAGTCAATTTTTTGATTTTTTTAAAATCAATGTAGGGTCATGTTGGATCGTTAATAAATCGAATTGGATGCGTCTGACACACTTTTGGTTTGGAGATTCGTTTAGGTCATCTCAAATACTACTTTTTTCAAATATATTGTTCTATACCTACCGGTTATATAAAGGGTGCAAATTATAAAAAGTAAGAATTACTATTTAAGACACGATTCTTGCGCGCCATGTACCTATTAAGCATACGATTCTTCGGTTTTTATTTTAAAACAACTTTTGAACGAAATGTTATATACAGGGTGTCCCAGATAAGAATGCACTCTACAGGGATCTCATAAACCATAGAAGATACAGAGATGGTTAAATTAAAGAAAAGTTGTGCATTACTGAATCCTGTAACATCATGTTTTTAAATTTAAAAAATTCCGAATGCTTGTGAAGATATTTGGATAAAACCGAATTTTCGCGATTTCATTTCAATTGATTTATGATTTTATTTGAGGAGACATGTCAAAATAAATTTTACATTTATATTGCCACTTTAAACAAAATTTTATTTTATGGTTAATAAATTCTACGCTTTATTCTTAGTCTAACGGTGTATCACACTTATTATTTATTAGACGTTTCAATATTTAAAAACACATCATCAATGAAAATAGGCACATTATCGAAAATATTTTTGTTTTTATTGTTGTATTTAAACACTAGTTGGATTTTAAAACATTTTTTTAAAAGAAACTTATAACAAAACGTAATATCTAATAAAACTTATCTGAAAATGCAACAAGTAATAATTAATTTTAATTATTAAATACAATTACATATTTTTTATTTTAAAAAAATGCATGATATTATTCAAACATAAGTTATGTTACATAACGTACCATTTAAATTCGGCATCATATGGGTGGCTATAAAATTTATTGACGACATTGACGTTCGCAATTGTTTAAATAGTTTCTTTAGATCTGCCACTTAGTTACAGAGACCTGTTAGGTTCTAAGTTTCTTTTAAAAAAATGTTTTAAAATCCAACTAGTGTTTAAATACAACAATAAAAACAAAAATATTTTCGATAATGTGTCTATTTTCATTGATGATGTGTTTTTAAATATCGAAACGTCTAATAAATAATAAATGTGATACACAGTTAGATTAAGAATAAGGCGTAGAATTTATTTAGCATAAAATAAAATTTTCCTACTATTTAAAATAACAAAGTTGATGATGGTTGTGACCAAACGAAACGTCGGATCAAAAATGTAATTAAACCATCTTGTAGGAGAGAAAAAGTGGCAATGAGAATGTTAAATTTATTATATAATTTTGACAAGTCTCCTCAAATAAAATCATAAATCAATTAAAACGAAATCGCGAAAATTCGGTTTTATCCAAATATCTTCGGGAGCATTCGGAATTTTTTAAATTTGAAAACATGACGTTACAGGATTCAGTAATGCGCAACTTTTCTCTAATTTAACCATGTCTGTATCTTGTATGGTTAACGAGATCCCTGTAGAGTGCATTCTTATCTGGGACACCCTGTATAGTATTTGTAGAATTATACCGTTTTAATGCTAAATTGAAAATTACCTATCAAAATGACAGCTGTCGTATAGAACTTTGTTATTTAGGAACTGAAAAATTTTTCAATTTAGGATTCTTACAGCTATAACTCTCGCTACAAAAATGATAAAAAAAAATTGAAACTTACCTGTCAAAATCTGATAGCTATCGTATAAAACTTTGTTATTTAGGTACTGAAAATGTTTTTAATTTGGGATTTTTACAGCTATAATCGTCGCTACGAAAAAGCTAAAAAAAAATTGACACTTACCTGTCAAAATTTGACAGCAATCGTATAGAACTTTGTTATTTCAGAACTGAAAAATATTTTAATTTAGGATTCGTACAGCTAGTAGTTAGTATAATATCCATTATGGCATTAATATCCTATTCATATCAAATAATCTCGTGAGCTTCTGTGGTGTAGAGGTAAAGACCGTTGATTTTGTTGACGAAGGTCGCGGGTTCAAACCCCAGTGTTTTATTTTTTATTTTTTTTTTAATGTCGTTATTTAGGTACTGAAAATTTTTTAAATTTTGGATTCTTACAGCTATAATAATCTATACGACAAAAGCTAAAAAAATTGACACTTACCTGTCAAAATCTGACAGCTGTCGTATAAAACTTTGTTATTTAGGAACTGAAAATTTTTTCAACTTAGGATTCTTACAGCTATAGCCCTCGCTACGAAAAAGGTTAAAAAAAATTGACGCTTACCTGTCAAAATTTGACAGCTGTTGTGTAGAACTTTGTTACCTCTGAAATTTTTTTAAATTTTGGACTCTTACAGCTATACTCTCAGATACAAGAAAAGTTTTAAAAACTTGACATTTACCTGTCAAAATGGTAGCTGACATATAAAACTTTCTTATTTACCAAAATAATCATAAAAATGATTGAATTTCAGATTCTTACAGCGTCAATCATCAGTACGAAAAAAACGAACTTGAGCAGTAAAAAATTACACATACTTATATTTTTATTGCGACCTGGGTTGTGAAGAAACTACACATATTTTATTGAACACGAATCGAAGTGCTTAACAGTTAGGGCTTGCTAACAAATAGTTTTGTCAAAAGTATAAAATTAAATGAACGAACTCGAGCAGTGCCGTGCCCGAAGGGCTCGGCACAATAATATTTCCACAAATTTATTAGCTGATAATGTGATAATGATAATGAAATATGAAAAGTATATCCCACATTGCAAAAAGGTGTGCGAGTTTAAAAGAACCTATAAATGTCCATATCAATATCATAATATTAAATAACATATATTTCAGTAATGAAAAGTCGTAGCGAATCGAGCGAGACGGCAATGGAAATAGGACGTCGAGCAATATACGATGCCGTCTTCAAAAACTACCTATCTATACGAGAAACCGGAAATTTTGCATCCGTTTTTTTATTTTTTAGTTTTTGTTAGTTGTTATAATGACAATTTGGCGATATGTTTCCCCTTCACGTTCCGCAGGAAGGTGAGGTAAAAAAAGCAATGGTAAATAGAGAAAAGGAAAAGAAAATTATTTTTTTAGTACTAATATTAGATGCACTCTCGGCTGACGATTAGCGATATGTACCCAGTCTAGTATTATATACGGCGGCTACATTTAAAATAAGTTGTCGTTGTCAGTTTCGACATTTTCACATTTGCGATTTCTTTTCTCGGAAACGATAAGAGTGGGACGATTGAAACTTTTTCAGTTTAGAGGGGAATAGTGGAGGTACGTTGTGTAAAAATTTCGAATATACAGGGTGTGCCAGAAAAAAGTTATTAATTTTTAAAGTCGATAATTATCGGATTCTCGTTGGGATTCGATACAGTTCGTAAAAATGAGTTTTTTTGATTTAAACTTTTTCGACGCGTAGACGACCGTGGGCTACAGAACCCTATTGTTTGTGAGCGCGATCGAAAGTTTGGAAGTAATTTTTTTGATTTTTTTAAAGTTGAAAATTGATCAAAAATGGTACCTCTTGGATCGCTAATAAGTCGAATTGGGTGCATCCGATCAACATTCGGTTTTGATAATCGTTTAGGCCATCTCAAAAACTACCTTTTTCCAATATATCGTTCTATACCTAACTGGAATGGAAATGATCAAAAATTGTAAGAAACTGGAAGGCGTGATTTTTCGCAGTTTTTATTTTTTTTCGTACGGAAAACGACTTTTGATCGAAACGTTGTATACTTTAGCGGATAGAGCTCTTCAAATTGTATTTTAGAGATATTTTTCGTTTCTTTATCTTTAATACGGAAAAAACGACAGCCTATGAATTTTTTCCAGTAATTTCTGTTGGCGTCGCACTGGTTTGTTAAATACTTCTGCAAGTGTCTATAAATATAACTTTTTGAATTTTTTCTTGGTCCACCATATCAACCGATAAACAAGCTTAAGTTTGCATAGTAAACGCGCTCTGAAAAAACATCATTTGTGGCTCAAAAAAATTAATTTATGATTTATCAAGAGATATTTTTATCCGACGTTTTACTATATCGACTAGCTTATTCAATTTTTAACAAAACCGTTTTATTTTTTCCCAAAAGACGCGCTGATTTAGTCTCAACACCTCTACATATCCAAACTTATAAAAATATATTCGTAAGTTTAAGAAAAATCGAGTTTTTGAGTGCGGAAACAAGCAAAATTTGCAAATTCTAATACCATTTAATTTTGACTAGAGTGCTTTAACTGCTTTGGTTAATGTAAGTAAATTAATTCTAAAAAACCGGCTGTCAAAAATGGCGAAAAATTGGTGTTTTGAGCTTGACTTGCTAGACTAATAAGAACATTTCCAAATTTTAAATCGGATGGAATATCTACCTTGAACCTTCTTCTAATTTTATTGACCAAAATATTTGCCCAAAATGTTTCAGAAATAGTTGTAATCTCGATTTTAAAGATGACGTTCCGACATTGAAAATGCATCGCCACGTGGTGGGAGGCTGTTCGATATTTCGATATTCGCGAATTTTTTTCTCGGAAACGGTTAGAGCAAAACGATAAAAAATTTCTGGACGTAGAGAGGAATAGTAGGGGCACGTTCTGGGAACAATTTCCAATATACAGGGTGTACCGGAAAAAAGTTATTTAAGTCAAAGTTGAAAAATATGTTTTTTTTTCGTTGTAGCGCGATACAGATGGCAAAAATCATTTTAATCGATTTAAACTTTTTTGGCATGTAGACGACGTTGGGCTACAAAACACCGTTATTTGCGAACGCGATCAAAAGTTGGGAAGTCAATTTTTTGATTTTTTTAAAATCAATGTAGGGTCATGTTGGATCGTTAATAAATCGAATTGGGTGCGTCTAACACACTTTTGGTTTAGAGATTAGTTTAGGTCATCTCAAATACTACTTTTTTCAATTATATTGTTCTATACCTACCGGTAATATAAAGGGTGCAAATTATAAAAAAGTAAGAATTACTATCTTACGTTTTAATCCTAAATTGAAAATTAACTGTCAAAATGACAACTGTCGTATAGAACTATGTTATTTAGGAACTGAAAAATTTTTCAATCTTGGAATCTTACAGCGACAATCCTTGGTACGAAAAAAATCAACTAGGTTTGTGAAGAAACTAAATTTATTTTTTATCATGAATTGAAATGTTTCAAAATTAGAGGTTGCTAACAAATGGTTTTGTCAAAAGTATAAAATGAAACGAACGAACTCCAACAGTGCCGTGCCCAAAGGGCTCGGCACAATAAAATTTTCACCAATTTATCAGCTATCTATGTAAGAATAGTTAATATCATATATTTTAGTAACGAAAAGTCGTAGCGAATCGAGCGAGACGGCATTGGAAATAGGACGTCGACCACTATACGATGCCGTCTCCAAAAACGACCTATCTATACGAGAAACCGGAAATTTTGCACCCGTTTTTTTATTTTTTAGTTTTTGTCAGTTGTTATAATGACAATTTGGCGATATGTTTCTCCTTCACGTTCCGCAGGAAGGTGAGGTATAAAAAGCAATAGTAAATTAAAAAAAAGTACAAGAAAATTATTTTTTTAGTACTAATATTAGATGCACTCTCGGCTGACGATTAGCGATATGTACCCAGTCTAGTATTATATACGTCTCTTCCGCGCGGAATCACGAAAACCCCGATCGGCTCTTGAACAATTTCGTCTATGTAAGATATTTTCACATTTGCGATTTTTTTTTTCGGAAACGGTTAGAGTGGGACGCTTGAAACTTTTTGGGTTTAGAGAGGAATAGTGGGGGTACGCTGTGTAAAAATTTCGAATATACAGGGTGTGCCGGAAAAAATTATTAATTTTTAAAGTCGAGAAATATCGGGATCTCGTTGGCATTCGATACAGGCCACAAAAATTAGTTTTTTCGATTTAAACTTTTTCGACGCATAGACGACCGTCGGCTACAGAAGCCTATTGTTTGTGAGCGCGATCGAAAGTTTGAAAATAATTTTTTAAATTTTTTTAAAGTCAAAATTTGGTCCAAAATGGTACCTCTTGGATCGCTAATAAGTCGAATTGGGTGCATCCGATCGACATTCGGTATGGATAATCGGTTAGGCCATCTCAAAAACTACCTTTTTCCAATATATTGTTCTATACCTAACTGGAATGGAAATTATCAAAAATTGTAAGAAACTGGAAACCACAGAGTAAGGCGTGATTTTTTCGCCGTTTTTATTTTTCTTCCTTTCGTTTCCTACGGAAAACGTTTTTTAATCGAAACGTTGTATACTTTAGCGGATAGAGCCGTCAAATTGTATTTAAGAGATATTTTTTCGTTTCTTTATCTTTAATACGGAAAAAAACGGCAGCTTATGAACTTTTTCCCGTAATTTCTGTTGGCGTTGCACTGGCTTGCTTAAATAATTCTGCAAGTGTCTATAATATATAACATTTTGAATTTTTTCTTGATCCACCATATCGACGGATAAACAAGCTTTAGTTTGCATAGTAAGCGCACCCTGGAAAATCATATTTTGTGGCTCAAAAAAATTAATTTATAATGTTTTTATAGGTTTCTTCACCAGACGTTTTACTATATCGACTGTAACTAATTTAATTTTTAACAAAAACGTTTTATTTTTCTCTAAAAACACGCGTTGATTTCTTCTTAATAACTCTTTATATCCAAACTTATCAAAATATATTCGCAAAGTTGAGAAAAGTCGCTTTTTTGGGTGCGGAAACAGGCACAATTTACAAATTCTAACACCATTCTCTTTTAACGAGAGTGCCTTGATATTGATGTAAATTATAATTCTAAAAATCCGGCTGTCAAAAATGGCAAAAAATGGGTGTTTTGAGCTTGACTTGCTAGTCTTATAAGAACATTTCCTGATTTTAAATTAGATGGAATATCTACCTTGAACCTTCTTCTAATTTTATTGACCAAAATATTTGCCCAAAATGTTTTAGAAATAGTTATAATCTCGATTTTAAAGATGGCGTTCCGACATTGATAATCCGTCGCCACGTGGTAGGAGGTTGTTCGACATTTCGATATTCGCAAATTTTTTCTTCGGAAACGGTTAGAGCAAAACGATTCAAACTTTCTGGACGTAGAGAGGAATAGTCGGGGCACGTTCTGGGAACAATTTCCAATATACACGGTGTACCGGTAAAAAGTTATTAAAGTCAAAGTTGAAAAATATGTTTTTTTTCGTTATAGCGCTATACAGGTGGCAAAAGTCATTTTAATCGATTTAAACTTTTTTGGCATGTAAACGACGTTCGGCTACAAAACACTATTGTTTTCGAACGCGATCGAAAGTTGGGAAGTCAATTTTTTGATTTTTTTAAAATCAATGTAGGGTCATGTTGGATCGTTAATAAATCGAATTGGGTGCATCTGACACACTTTTGGTTTGGAGATTCGTTTAGGTCATCTCAAATACTACTTTTTTCAAATATATTGTTCTATACCTACCGGTAATATAAAGGGTGCATATTATAAAAAGTAAGAATTACTATTTAAGGCACGATTCTTTTACGGTTTTCATTGTTTTTCGTACGAAAAACAACTTTTCATCGAAATGTTATATAAGTATAGCATTTGTAGAATTATACCGTTTTAATCCGAAATTAAAAATTACCTATCAAAATGACAGCTGTCGTATAGAACTTTGTTATTTAGGAACTGAAAAAGTTTTTAATTTAGGATTTTTACAGCTATAATCGTCGCTACGAAAAAGCTAAAAAAGAATTTACTCTTACCTGTCAAAATTTGACAGCTATCGTATAAAACATTCTTATTTAGGTACCTGAAAATTTTTTAATTTCGAATTCTTACAGCTATAACCCTCGCTACGAAAAAGCTCAAAAAAATGACACTTACCTGTCAAAGTGACAGCTCTCGTATAATTAAACGAACGAACTAGAACAGTGCCGTGCCCGAAGGGCTCGGCACAATAATATTTCTACAAATTTATTAGCTGATAATTGATAGCTTCCATGTAAGAATAATTTTTTGCTTATGTTTTAATCGATTGAATACTTACATATTTTTATAGAGCAAATATGGAAAGTATATCCCACATTGCACAAAGGTGTGCGAATTTAAAGAGCACCTATACGGCGCCGTCTCAGAAAACTACCTATCTATACGAGAAAACGGAAATTTTGCACCATTGTGTAGTTTTGGTCAGTTGTTATAATGACAATTTGGCGATATGTTTTCCCTTCACGTTCCGCAGGAAGGTGAGGCAAAAAAAGCAATAGTAAATAGAAAAAAAGAAAAGAAAAGTATTTTTTTTTTGTAAATTTTTGTAAATTTTTTTTAGTCTTAATATTAGATGTACTCTCGGCTGACGATAAGCGATATGTACCCAGTCTAGTATTATATACGGCGGCTACATTTAAAATAAGTTGTCGTTGTCAGTTTCGACATTTCCACATTTGCGATTTCTTTTCTCGGAAACGATAAGAGTGGGACGATTGAAACTTTTTCAGTTTAGAGAGGAATAGTGGAGGTACGTTGTGTAAAAATTTCGAATATACAGGGTGTGCCAGAAAAAAGTTATTAATTTTTAAAGTCGATAATTATCGGATTCTCGTTGGGATTCGATACAGTTCGTAAAAATGAGTTTTTTTGATTTAAACTTTTTCGACGCGTAGACGACCGTGGGCTACAGAACCCTATTGTTTGTGAGCGCGATCGAAAGTTTGGAAGTAATTTTTTTGATTTTTTTAAAGTTGAAAATTGATCAAAAATGGTACCTCTTGGATCGCTAATAAGTCGAATTGGGTGCATCCGATCAACATTCGGTTTTGATAATCGTTTAGGCCATCTCAAAAACTACCTTTTTCCAATATATCGTTCTATACCTAACTGGAATGGAAATGATCAAAAATTGTAAGAAACTGGAAGGCGTGATTTTTCGCAGTTTTTATTTTTTTTCGTACGGAAAACGACTTTTGATCGAAACGTTGTATACTTTAGCGGATAGAGCTCTTCAAATTGTATTTTAGAGATATTTTTCGTTTCTTTATCTTTAATACGGAAAAAACGACAGCCTATGAATTTTTTCCAGTAATTTCTGTTGGCGTCGCACTGGTTTGTTAAATACTTCTGCAAGTGTCTATAAATATAACTTTTTGAATTTTTTCTTGGTCCACCATATCAACCGATAAACAAGCTTAAGTTTGCATAGTAAACGCGCTCTGAAAAAACATCATTTGTGGCTCAAAAAAATTAATTTATGATTTATCAAGAGATATTTTTATCCGACGTTTTACTATATCGACTAGCTTATTCAATTTTTAACAAAACCGTTTTATTTTTTCCCAAAAGACGCGCTGATTTAGTCTCAACACCTCTACATATCCAAACTTATAAAAATATATTCGTAAGTTGAAGAAAAATCGAGTTTTTGAGTGCGGAAACAAGCAAAATTTGCAAATTCTAATACCATTTAATTTTGACTAGAGTGCTTTAACTGCTTTGGTTAATGTAAGTAAATTAATTCTAAAAAACCGGCTGTCAAAAATGGCGAAAAATTGGTGTTTTGAGCTTGACTTGCTAGACTAATAAGAACATTTCCAAATTTTAAATCGGATGGAATATCTACCTTGAACCTTCTTCTAATTTTATTGACCAAAATATTTGCCCAAAATGTTTCAGAAATAGTTGTAATCTCGATTTTAAAGATGACGTTCCGACATTGAAAATGCATCGCCACGTGGTGGGAGGCTGTTCGATATTTCGATATTCGCGATTTTTTTTCTCGGAAACGGTTAGAGCAAAACGATAAAAAGTTTCTGGACGTAGAGAGGAATAGTAGGGGCACGTTCTGGGAACAATTTCCAATATACAGGGTGTACCGGAAAAAAGTTATTTAAGTCAAAGTTGAAAAATATGTTTTTTTTTCGTTGTAGCGCGATACAGATGGCAAAAATCATTTTAATCGATTTAAACTTTTTTGGCATGTAGACGACGTTAGGCTACAAAACACCGTTATTTGCGAACGCGATCAAAAGTTGGGAAGTCAATTTTTTGATTTTTTTAAAATCAATGTAGGGTCATGTTGGATCGTTAATAAATCGAATTGGGTGCGTCTAACACACTTTTGGTTTAGAGATTAGTTTAGGTCATCTCAAATACTGCTTTTTTCAATTATATTGTTCTATACCTACCGGTAATATAAAGGGTGCAAATTATAAAAAAGTAAGAATTACTATCTTACGTTTTAATCCTAAATTGAAAATTAACTGTCAAAATGACAGCTGTGGTATAGAACTATGTTATTTAGGAACTGAAAAATTTTTCAATCTTGGAATCTTACAGCGACAATCCTTGGTACGAAAAAAATCAACTAGGTTTGTGAAGAAACTAAATTTATTTTTTATCATGAATTGAAATGTTTCAAAATTAGAGGTTGCTAACAAATGGTTTTGTCAAAAGTATAAAATGAAACGAACGAACTCCAACAGTGCCGTGCCCAAAGGGCTCGGCACAATAAAATTTTCACCAATTTATCAGCTATCTATGTAAGAATAGTTAATATCATATAGTAACGAAAAGTCGTTGCGAATCAAGCGAGACGGCATTGGAAATAGGACGTCGACCACTATACGATGCCGTGTCCAAAAACTACCTATCTATACGAGAAACCGGAAATTTTGCACCCGTTTTTTTATTTTTTAGTTTTTGTCAGTTGTTATAATGACAATTTGGCGATATGTTTCTCCTTCACGTTCCGCAGGAAGGTGAGGTATAAAAAGCAATAGTAAATAGAGAAAAGGAAAAGAAAATTATTTTTTTAGTACTAATATTAGATGCACTCTCGGCTGACGATTAGCGATATGTACCCAGTCTAGTATTATATACGTCTCTTCCGCGCGGAATCTCGAAAACCCCGATCGGCTCTTGAACAATTTCGTCTATGTAAGACATTTTCACATTTGCGATTTCTTTTCTCGGAAACGGTAAGAGTGGGACGATTGAAACTTTTTCAGTTTAGAGAGGAATAGTGGGGGTACAATGTGTAAAAATTTTGAATATACAGGGTGTACGGGAAAAAAGTTATTATTAATTTTTAAAGTTGATACTTATCGGAGTCTCGTTGTCATTCGGTACAGGCCACAAAAATTAGTTTTTTCGATTTAAACTTTTACGACGCGTAGACGACCGTAGGCTACAGACCCCTATTGTTTGTGAGCGCGATCGAAAGTTTGGAAATAATTTTTTAAATTTTTTCAAAGTTAAATATGGGACTAAACAGGTACCTATTGAATCGTTAATAAGTCGAATTGGGTCCATCCGATCGACATTCGGTTTGGATAATCCTTTAGGCAATTATTAAAGGTTGCTAACAAATGGTTTCGTAAAAAGTATGAAATAAAATAAACGAATTGGAACAGTGCCGTGCCGGAAGGGCTCGGCAAAATAAGCTTTTGAACTAATTTATCAGCTATCAATGTAAGAATAGTTTCTTTACTTATGTTTAAATTGATTGAATACATATTTTTATAGGACACACTTGGAAATTATATTCCACATTGATACGTTTGCTGTGCGATTTTAAAAAAAGCCGGTGCTGATGGGTTCAATGTTAATATCAATATCATAATATTAAATATCATATATTTCCGTAACGAAAAGTCGTAGCGAATCGAGCGAGACGGCATTGGAAACGGGACATCGAGCAGTATACGATGCTGTCTTCAAAGACTACCTATCTATACAAGAAAACGGAAATTTTGCACCCGTTATTTTTATTTTTTAGTTTTTGTCAGTTGTTATAATGACAATTTGGCGATATGTTTCCCCTTCACGTTCCGCAGGAAGGTGAGGCAAAAAAAGCAACAATGTATATAACTAATAAGTAGCATCTTTATGAGATCTTCACTTTAAGTTCTTAGAAATTTTTTGTAGGTCTTATAGTTTTTGAGATATGGAATTAAAAGTGGTTTTCATGTATTTGCCAATATCTCGAAACTGATAGAACTTAGATAGAAACTCTTTAAATAAAAAAGTTGTCTTTTTCTATTGTCCAGATAAAACGTTATATTAACTTTTGTTCCAAAGGCCGTAATAAGGGACGTATTGAGGAAACTGTGAAAACCGACCAAAAAATCCGAGTTTTCTGGATTTTTTTTTTAATTCATAGAATTGTTATTTATCATATTTTCTTCGCTATTTTCGGGTTTTACGTTATTTTTGATGAAAATGTACCGAAAAATTGACTTATTTGCGAATTTTAAATTTTGGCATTTTTTCCATGTAATATGCTCAGGAAAATGCTATGAAATCCATGAAAGACCATTTTCCTCGGAAACTGAAAGAGATACGGCAACAATGTATATAACTAATAAGTAGCATCTTTATGAGATCTTCACTTTAAGTTCTTAGAAATTTTTTGTAGGTCTTATAGTTTTTGAGATATGGAATTAAAAGTGGTTTTCATATATTAGCCAATATCTCGAAACTGATAAAGCTTAGATAGAACCTCTTCAAATAAAAAAGTTGCCTTTTTCTATGGTCCAGATAAAAGGTTATATTGCTTTCTATTCTAAAAGCGATAATAAGGGACGTATTGGCTCGGCACAATAATATTTCTACAAATTTATTAGCTGATAATAATAGCTTCCATTTAAGAATAATTTTTTGCTTATGTTTTAATCGATTGAATACTTACATATTTTTATAGAGCAAATATGGAAAGTATATCCCACATTGCACAAAGGTGTGCGAGTTTAAAGAGCACCTATACGGCGCCGTCTCAGAAAACTACCTATCTATACGAGAAAACGGAAATTTTGCACCATTGTGTAGTTTTGGTCAGTTGTTATAATGACAATTTGGCGATATGTTTTCCCTTCACGTTCCGCAGGAAGGTGAGGCAAAAAAAGCAATAGTAAATAGAAAAAAAGAAAAGAAAAGTATTTTTTTATTGTAAATTTTTGTAAATCTTTTTAGTACTAATATTAGATGCACTCTCGGCTGACGATTAGCGATATGTACCCAGTCTAGTTACATATCGCGCTACACCGCGATATGTTATACGGCGCTTCGGTGAAAAAAATGTATGTATGTTGTCGCCGCCGCCGTCGTCTCTTTCGACATTTTCACATTTGCGATTTTTTTTCTCGGAAACGGTTAATGTGGGACGATTGAAACTTTTTCGGTTTAGAGAGGAATAGTGGGGGTACGTTGTGTAAAAATTTCGAATATACAGGGTGTGCCGAAAAAAAGTTATTAATTTTTAAAGTCGAAAAATATCGGGATCTCGTTGGCATTCGATACAGTTCGTAAAAATGAGTTTTTTTGATTTAAACTTTTTCGACGCGTAGACGACCGTGGGCTACAGAACCCTATTGTTTGTGAGCGCGATCGAAAGTTTGGAAGTAATTTTTTTGATTTTTTCAAAGTCAAAATTAGGTCGAAAATGGTACCTCTTGGATCGCTAATAAGTCGAATTGGGTGCATCCAATCCACATTCGGTTTGGATAATCGGTTAGGCCATCTCAAAATCTACCTTTTTCCAATATATCGTTCTATACCTAACTGGAATGGAAATTGCCGAAAATTGTAAGAAAGTGGAAATCATAAAGTTAGGCCTGATTTTTTCACGGTTTTTATTTTTTTTCGTACTGAAAACGACTTTTGATCGAAACGTTGTAAACTATAGCGGATAGAGCTTGTCAAATTGTATTTAAAATATATTTTTTCGTTTATTTATCTTTAATACGGAAAAAACGGCAGCTTTTTTTTTACTATATCGACTGTAGCTTATTCAATTTTTAACAAACTCGTTTTATTTTTTTCTCAAAAAATGCGCTGATTACTTCTCAACACCTCTACATATCCAAAATTATTAAAATATATTCGCAAAATTGAGAAAAGTCGCTTTTTTGGGTGCGGAAACAGGCAATCTTTACGAATTCTAACACCATTCACTTTTGACTAAGAGTGCCTTGATATTGATATATCTAAATTAATTATTAATTCTAAAAATCCGGCTGTCAAAAATGGCGAAAAATGGTTGTTTTTAGCGTGACTTGCTAGAATAATAAGAACATTTCCAGATTTTAAATCGGGTGGAATATCTACCTTGAACCTTCTTCTAATTTTATTGATCAAAATATTTGCCCAAAATGTTTCAGAAATAGTTGTAATCTCGATTTTAAAGATGGCGTTCCGACATTGATAATCCGTCGCCACGTGGTGGGAGGCTGTTCCACATTTAGATATTCGCGAATTTTTTTCTCGGAAACGGTTAGAGCAAAACGATTAAAATTTTCTGGACGTAGAGAGGAATAGTAGGGGCACGTTCTGGGAACAATTTCCAATATACAGGGTGTACCGGAAAAAAGTTATTAAAGTGAAAGTTGAAAAATATGTTTTTATTTCGTTGTGGCGCGATACAGGTGCCAAAAAGCATTTTAATGGAGTTAAACTTTATTGGCGTGTAGACGACGTTGGGCTACAAAACACTGTTGTTTGCGAACATGATCGGAAGTTGAGAAGTCAATTTTTTAATTTTTTTAAAATCAATGTAGGGTTATGTTGGATCGTTAATAAATCGAACTGGGTGCGTCTGACACACTTTTGGTTTGGAGATTCGTTTAGGTCATCTCAAATACTACTTTTTTCAAATATATTGTTCTATACCTACCTGTAATGTAAAGGGTGCAAATTATAAAAAAGTAAGAATTACTATTTAATTCTTTTACGGTTTTCATTGTTTTTCGTACGGAAAACAACTTTTGATTGAAATGTAATGTACCTTAGCGGAAAGAGCTCGTCAAGCTTAAATAAATCGTATTTTTTTCATTTTTAATACGGCAATATAAATATTCTATATTATAATTTATTTTCAAAGTGGTCGGGCCTAGTGGTAGGTAGGTATATAATAGGTTACGACTTGTGGTCGCGATGATACCGGGTTCCGGGTTCAATTCCAGGCCCGTCTTTTTATTTTTTTAATATTTCGTTATTTAGGTACCTATTGAGAGTTTTTTAAATTTAGGATTTTTACAGTGATAATCCTCGGTACGAAATAAACGAACTGGGATTGTGAAGAAACTAAATTTATTTTTTATCGCGAATTGAAATGCTTTACCAATAACAATTAAAGGTTGCTAACAAATGGTTTTGTCAAAAGTATGAAATTAAATGAACCAACTCGAACAGTGCCGTGCCCGAAGGGTTCGGCACAATAACATTTGCACTAATTTATCAGCTATCAATGTAAGAATAGTTTCTTTTCCTCATGTTTAAATTGATTGAATAAATATTTTTAAAGGACAAACTTGGAAAATATATCTCACATTACACCCTTTGCTGTGCGATTTTGAAGAATCGGTGCTGACAGGTTCAATGTCAATATCATAATATTAAATATCATATATTTCCGTAACGAAAAGTCGTAGCGAATCGAGCGAGACGGCATTGGAAACGGGACATCGAGCACTATACGATGCCGTCTTCAAAAACTACCTATCTATACAAGAAAACGGAAATTTTGCACCTGTTATTTTTATTTTTTAGTTTTTGTCAGTTGTTATAATGACAATTTGGCGATATGTTTCCCCTTCACGTTCCGCAGGAAGGTGAGGTAAAAAAAGCAATAGAAAACATAGAAAAAAGAAACTAAGAAAAATACTTTTTAAATACAAATTTTTAGTACTAATAATAGATGCACTCTCGGCTGACGATTAGCGATATGTACCCAGTCTAGTTACATATCGCGCTACAACGCGATATGTTATACGGCGCTTCGGTGAAAATAATGTGCGTATGTTGTCGGCGTCGTCGTCGTCGTCGTCGCCGTCAGTTTCGACATTTTCACATTTGCGATTTTTTTTCTCGGAAACGGTTAGAGTGGGACGATTGAAACTTTTTGGGTTTAGAGAGGAATAGTGGGGGTATGTTGTGTAAAAATTTCGAATATACAGGGTGTGCCGGAAAAAAGTTATTAATTTTTAAAGTCGAGAAATATCGGGATCTCGTTGGCATTCAATACAGGCCACAAAAATTAGTTTTTTCGATTTAAACTTTTTAGACGCGTAGACGACCGTGGGCTACAGAACCCTATTGTTTGTGAGCGCGATCGAAAGTTTGGAAGTAATTTTTTTGAATTTTTCAAAGTCAAAATTTGGTCGAAAATGGTACCTCTTGGATCGCTAATAAGTCGAATTGGGTGCATCCGATGTACATTCGGTTTGGATAATCGGTTAGGCCATCTCAAAATCTACCTTTTTCCAATATATCGTTCTATACCTAACTGGAATGGAAATTGCCGAAAATTGTAAGAAAGTGGAAATCATAAAGTTAGGCCTGATTTTTTGACGGTTTTTATTTTTTTTCGTACTGAAAACGACTTTTGATCGAAACGTTGTAAACTATAGCGGATAGAGATTGTCAAATTGTATTTAAAATATATTTTTTCGTTTATTTATCTTTAATACGGAAAAAACGGCAGCTTTTTTTTTACTATATCGACTGTAGCTTATTCAATTTTTAACAAACCCGTTTTATTTTTTTCTCAAAAAATGCGCTGATTACTTCTCAACACCTCTACATATCCAAAATTATTAAAATATATTCGCAAAATTGAGAAAAGTCGCTTTTTTGGGTGCGGAAACAGGCAATCTTTACGAATTCTAACACCATTCACTTTTGACTAAGAGTGCCTTGATATTGATATATCTAAATTAATTATTAATTCTAAAAATCCGGCTGTCAAAAATGGCGAAAAATGGTTGTTTTTAGCGTGACTTGCTAGAATAATAAGAACATTTCCAGATTTTAAATCGGGTGGAATATCTACCTTGAACCTTCTTCTAATTTTATTGATCAAAATATTTGCCCAAAATGTTTCAGAAATAGTTGTAATCTCGATTTTAAAGATGGCGTTCCGACATTGATAATCCGTCGCCACGTGGTGGGAGGCTGTTCCACATTTAGATATTCGCGAATTTTTTTCTCGGAAACGGTTAGAGCAAAACGATTAAAATTTTCTGGACGTAGAGAGGAATAGTAGGGGCACGTTCTGGGAACAATTTCCAATATACAGGGTGTACCGGAAAAAAGTTATTAAAGAGAAAGTTGAAAAATATGTTTTTATTTCGTTGTGGCGCGATACAGGTGCCAAAAAGCATTTTAATGGAGTTAAACTTTATTGGCGTGTAGACGACGTTGGGCTACAAAACACTGTTGTTTGCGAACATGATCGGAAGTTGGGAAGTCAATTTTTTAATTTTTTTAAAATCAATGTAGGGTTATGTTGGATCGTTAATAAATCGAATTGGGTGCGTCTGACACACTTTTGGTTTGGAGATTCGTTTAGGTCATCTCAAATACTACTTTTTTCAAATATATTGTTCTATACCTACCTGTAATGTAAAGGGTGCAAATTATAAAAAAGTAAGAATTACTATTTAATTATTTTACGGTTTTCATTGTTTTTCGTACGGAAAACAACTTTTGATTGAAATGTAATGTACCTTAGCGGAAAGAGCTCGTCAAGCTTAAATAAATCGTATTTTTTTCATTTTTAATACGGCAATATAAATATTCTATATTATAATTTATTTTCAAAGTGGTCGGGCCTAGTGGTAGGTAGGTATATAATAGGTTACGACTTGTGGTCGCGATGATACCGGGTTCCGGGTTCAATTCCAGGCCCGTCTTTTTATTTTTTTAATATTTCGTTATTTAGGTACCTATTGAAAGTTTTTTAAATTTAGGATTTTTACAGTGATAATCCTCGGTACGAAATAAACGAACTGGGATTGTGAAGAAACTAAATTTATTTTTTATCGCGAATTGAAATGCTTTACCAATAACAATTAAAGGTTGCTAACAAATGGTTTTGTCAAAAGTATGAAATTAAATGAACCAACTCGAACAGTGCCGTGCCCGAAGGGTTCGGCACAATAACATTTTCACTAATTTATCAGCTATCAATGTAAGAATAGTTTCTTTTCCTCATGTTTAAATTGATTGAATAAATATTTTTAAAGGACAAACTTGGAAAATATATCTCACATTACACCCTTTGCTGTGCGATTTTGAAGAATCGGTGCTGACAGGTTCAATGTCAATATCATAATATTAAATATCATATATTTCCGTAACGAAAAGTCGTAGCGAATCGAGCGAGACGGCATTGGAAACGGGACATCGAGCACTATACGATGCCGTCTTCAAAAACTACCTATCTATACAAGAAAACGGAAATTTTGCACCTGTTATTTTTATTTTTTAGTTTTTGTCAGTTGTTATAATGACAATTTGGCGATATGTTTCCCCTTCACGTTCCGCAGGAAGGTGAGGTAAAAAAAGCAATAGAAAACATAGAAAAAAGAAACTAAGAAAAATACTTTTTAAATACAAATTTTTAGTACTAATAATAGATGCACTCTCGGCTGACGATTAGCGATATGTACCCAGTCTAGTATTATATACGTCTCTTCCGCGCGGAATCTCGAAAACCCCGATCAGCTCTTGAACAATTTCGTCTATGTAAGACATTTTCACAGTTGCGATTTTTTTTTCTCGGAAACGGTTAGAGTGGGACGATTGAAACTTTCAGGGTTTAGATAGGAATAGTGGGGGTACATTGTGTAAAAATTTCGAATATACAGGGTGTGCCGAAAAAAAGTTATTAATTTTTAAAGTGGAGAAATATCGGGATCTCGTTGGCATTCGACACAGGTCGTAAAAATGAGTTTTTTTGATTTAAACTTTTTCGGCGCATAGACGACCGTCGGCTACAGAAGCCTATTGTTTGCCAAGGCGATCGGAAGTTGAGAAGTCAATTTTCTGATTTTTTTTAAATCAATGTAGGGGCATGTTGGATCGATAATAAATCGAATTGCGTGCGTCCCACATATTTTTGGTTTGGAGATTCGCTTAGGTCATCTCAAATACTACTTTTTTCAAATATATTGTTCTAATTGACACTTACCTGTCAAAATTTGTCAGCTATGGTATAAAACTTTGTTATTTAGGAACTGAAAAAATTTTCAATTTAAGATTCTTACAGTAGTAACTCTCGCTACGAAAAAGCTAAAAAAAAATTGAAACTTACCTGTCAAAATCTGACAGCTGTCGTATAAAACTTTGTTATTTAGATACTGAAATTTTTTTAAATTTCGGATTCTTACATCTATAATGCAAGATACAAGAAAAGCTTTAAAAAAAAATTACAGTTACCTGTCAAAATGACAGCTGTCGTATAAAACTTTTAAAGAGCACCTATATGGCGCCGTCTCAGAAAACTACCTATCTATTCGAGAAAACGGAAATTTTGCATCATTGTGTAGTTTTGGTCAGTTGTTATAATGACAATTTGGCGATATGTTTCCCCTTCACGTTCCGCAGGAAGGTGAGGCAAAAAAAGCAATAGAAAACATAGAAAAAAGAAACTAAGAAAAATACTTTTTAAATACAAATTTTTAGTACTAATTTACGTACGTACGATTTTATGATTTTATGAATTTTTAAAAAAATACCAAAAATCTAATATTTCTGCCAGTTTTTACATTTTCCTCAATACGTCCCTTACTATCGCTTTTAGAATAGAAATTAATATAACTTTTTATATGGAGAATAGAAAAAGGCTACTTTTTTATTTAAAAAGTTTTTATCTAAGTTTTATCAGTTCCGAGATATTGCCAAATATATGAAAACTACTTTTAATTCCATATCTCAAAAACTATAAGACCTACAAAAAATTACTAAGAACTTAAAGTGAAGATCTCGTAAGGATGCTACTTAATAGTTATATACATTGTTGCCATATCTCTTATACTTTCCGAGGAAAATGTTACCTTATTGATTTCATCAAATTTTCATGACTATATATATACATGAAAAAATTTCAAAAATTTAAAATTCGAAAATATGACAACTTTTCTATAAATCTTCATCGAAAATAACGTAAAACTCACAAATAGCAAAGAAAATATACAAAATAACGTTTTTATGAATTTTTTAAAGAAAATCAAAAATTATACGTAATTGATAAGACCATCCTTGGTTGTGAAAAAACTATGCCTAATCTTTGGTTGTGAAAAAACTGTGCCTAAACTTTGGTTGTGAAAAAACTATGCCTAATCTTTGTTTGTTATAAAACTATGCCTAATCTTTGGTTGTGAAAAAACGATGCCTAAACTTTGGTTGTGAAAAAACTATGCCCAATCTTTGGTTGTGAAAAAACTATGCCATAATATTTGTTTGTCATAAGACTATGCCAAAATCTTTGTTTGTCATAAGACTATGCCATAATCTTTGTTTGTCAGAAGACTATGCCTTAAACTTTGTTTGTCATAAGACTATGCCGTAATCCTTGTTTGTCATAAGACTATGCCTTAAAATTTGTTTTGTCATAAAAATATACATAATCTTTGGTTGTTATAAAAACTATGCCATAATATTTGTTTGTCATAAGACTATGCACTAATGTTTGTTTGTCATAAGACTATGCCAAAATCTTTGAATGTCATAAGACTATGCCATAATCTTTGTTTGTCATAAGACTATGCCTTAAATTTTTTTTTGTCATAAGACTATGCCATAATCTTTGTTTGTCATAAGACCATGCCTTAAAATTTGTTTGTTATAAAAATATACATAATCTTTGGTTGTTATAAAACTATGCCATAATATTTGTTTGTCATAGGACTATGCACTAATGTTTGTTTGTCATAAGACTATGCCAAAATCTTTGTTTGTCATAAGACTATGCCTTAAACTTTGTTTGTCATAAGACTATGCCTTAAAATTTGTTTGTCATAAAAATATACATAATCTTTGGTTGTTATAAAACTATGACATACTATTTGTTTGTCATAAGACTATGCCAAAATCTTTGAATGTCATAAGACTATGCCATAATCTTTGTTTGTCAGAAGACTATGCCTTAAACTTTGTTTGTCATAAGACTATGCCGTAATCTTTGTTTGTCATAAGAATATGCCTTAAAATTTGTTTGTCATAAAAATATACATAATCTTTGGTTGTTATAAAACTATGCCATAATATTTGTTTGTCATAAGACTATGCACTAATGTTTGTTTGTCATAAGACTATGCCAAAATCTTTGTTTGTCATAAGACTATGCCTTAAACTTTGTTTGTCATAAGACTATGCCATAATCTTTGTTTGTCATAAGACTATGTCATAATATTTGTTTGTCATAAGACTATGCCGTAATCTTTGTTTGTCATAAGACTATGCCTTAAAATTTGTTTGTCATAAAAAATATGCCATAATCTTTGTTTGTCATAAGACTATGCCATAATCTTCACCGATCTTTGGTTGTGAAAAAACTATGCATAATCTTTGATTGTTAAAAAACTATGCATAATCTCTGTAGTAATAATGATAATATTGTGTGAAATAACTAAGTACGTCGTAAAACATATAACGTAACATGAAAATGTACTTTATACCGCCGTTAGGCGGTATGACCCCACAAATAAAACTATACATATAGGTGGACAAAGAGATTGCAATATGGCCGACAGACGAGCGAGGCGGCATTGGAAACGGGACGTTGAGCACTATACGGCACCGCCTCCGAAAACTACCTATCTATACGAGAAAATGGAAATTTTGCACCATTGTCTAGTTTTGGTCAGTTGTTATAATGACAATTTGGCGATATGTTTCCCCTTCACGTTCCGCAGGAAGGTGAGGCAAAAAAAGCAATAGTAAATAGAAAAAAAGAAAAGAAAAGTATTTTTTTATTGTAAATTTTTTTTTTAGTACTAATATTAGATGCACTCTCGGCTGACGATTAGCGATATGTACCCAGTCTAGTTACATATCGCGCTGCACCGCGATATGTTATACGGCGCTTCGGTGAAAAAAATGTATGTATGTTGTCGCCGCCGCCGCCGTCGTCGTCTCTTTCGACATTTTCACATTTGCGATTTTTTTTCTCAGAAACGGTTAGAGTGGGACGATTGAAACTTTTTGGGTTTAGAGAGGAATAGTGGGGGTACGTTGTGTAAAAATTTCGAATATACAGGGTGTGCCGGAAAAAAGTTATTAATTTTTAAAGTCGAGAAATATCGGGATCTCGTTGGCATTCAATACAGGCCACAAAAATTAGTTTTTTCGATTTAAACTTTTTCGACGCGTAGACGACCGTCGGCTACAGAACCCTATTGTTTGTGAGCGCGATCGAAAGTTTGGAAGTAATTTTTTTGATTTTTTCAAAGTCAAAATTTGGTCGAAAATGGTACCTCTTGGATCGCTAATAAGTCGAATTGGGTGCATCCAATCGACATGCGGTTTGGATAATCGGTTAGGCCATCTCAAAATCTACCTTTTTCCAATATATCGTTCTATACCTAACTGGAATGGAAATTGCCGAAAATGGTAAGAAACTGGAAACCACAGTGTAAGGCGTGATTTTTTTTCTCCGTTTTTATTCCGTTTATTTTTTTTCGTACGGAAAACGATTTTTGATTGAAACGTTGTATACTTTAGCGGATAGAGCCGTCAAATTGTATTTAAGAGATATTTTTTGGTTTTTTTATCTTTAATACGGAAAAAACGGCAGCTTATGAACTTTTTCCCGTAATTTCTGTTGGCGTTGCACTGGTTTGCTTAAATAATTCTGCAAGTGTCTATAATATATAACATTTTGAATTTTTTCTTGGTACACTATATCAACGGATAAAGAAGCTTTAATTTGTATTATAAGCGATCTTTGGGAAAACATATTTTGTGGCTCAAAAAAATTAATTTATGATTTTTTTATAGGTTCCTTCACCAGAGGTTTTACTATATCGACTGTAGCTTATTCAATTTTTAACAAAACCGTTTTATTTTTTTCTCAAAATATGCGCTGATTACTTCTCAATATTCCTGCATGTCCAAACTTATCAAAATATATTCGCAAATTTGAGCAAAGTTGCTTTTTTGGGTGCGGAAACAGGCACAATTTTCAAATTCTAACACCATTCGATTTAGAAAAAGTTGGCCATGGTTTTACCACGTGCGTCTTCCTGAACTTTAACTTTTATACCATCTGTCAAAAATAGGTGAAAAATGCGATTTCCAAATTGATTTTTTAGAGGAATAAGACCATTTAGACTACGTCTTTTGTGGGAAATACCTACCTTGAACCTTTATCTTTTTCGTTTGACCAAAAATAAGGGGGAAAATATCGCATTTATCCCGTACTTGTAATAATAAAAATGGCTTGCAGGAGGCATATTAACTTCAGTTTTTATAGTTTTTATAATATTTGGACAGTATTTAATGTATGAAACACCTGTCTTGGACCTTTTTCTTTGCGGTTGACCAAAAATAATTGAAAAAAGTGTATTATTTGTGTGTGTCTTCAATACTCAACGTTCTATGTAATATCGAATACGTCATTAATATCCTATTTACCACAAATCAATCTCTAAGCTTCGGTAGCGTAGTAGTAGAGGCTGTTGATTTTGGAGACGAAGGTCGAGGGTTCAAACCCCACTGTTTTTTTCTTTTTTTTAAAGTTTTTTTTTTTAATGTCGTTATTTAGGTACTGAAAATTTTTTAAATTTTGGATACTTACAGCTATAATAATCTATACGAAAAAGCTAAAAAAAAATTACACTTACCTGTCAAAATCTGACAGCTGTAGTATAGAACTTTGTTACTTAGGTACTGAATTTTTTTTAAATTTCGAATTCTTACAGCTATAATCCTAGATACAAGAAAAGCTTAAAAAAAACTTGCAATTTACCTGTCAAAATGACAGCTGTCGTATATAACTTTGTTATTTAGGAACTGAAAAATTTTTCATTTAGGATTCTTACAGCTATAAATCTCGCTACGAAAAATCTAAAAAAAAATTTTTAACTTACCTGTCAAAATTTGACAGCTGTCGTATAGAACTTTGTTATTTAGGTACTGATTTTTTTTTTTAATTTCGAATTCTTACTGCTATAATCCTAGATACAAGAAAAGCTTAAAAAAAACTTGCAATTTACCTGTCAAAATGACAGCTGTCGTATATAACTTTGTTATTTAGGAACTGAAAAATTTTTCATTTAGGATTCTTACAGCTATAAATCTCGCTACGAAAAATCTAAAAAAAAATTTTTAACTTACCTGTCAAAATTTGACAGCTGTCGTATAAAACTTTGTTATTTAGGTATAGTTTTTGTCAGTTGTTATAATGACAATTTGGCGATATGTTTCCCCTTCACGTTCCTCAGGAAGGTGAGGCAAAAAAAGCAATAGAAAACATAGAAAAAAGAAACTAAGAAAAATACTTTTTAAATACAATTTTTTAGTACTAATAATAGATGCACTCTCGGCTGACGATTAGCGATATGTACCCAGTCTAGTATTATATACGGCGGCTACATTTAAAATAAGTTGTCGTCGTCAGTTTCGACATTTTCACATTTGCGATTTCTTTTCTCGAAAACGGTAAGAGTGGGACGATTGAAACTTTTTCAGTTTAAAGAGGAATAGTGGGGGTACAATGTGTAATAATTTTGAATATACAGGGTGTACGGGAAAAAAGTTATTAATTTTTAAAGTCGATAATTATCGGATTCTCGTTGGGATTCGATACAGTTCGTAAAAATGAGTTTTTTTGATTTAAACTTTTTCGACGCGTAGACGACCGTGGGCTACAGAACCCTATTGTTTGTGAGCGCGATCGAAAGTTTGAAAGTAATTTTTTTTATTTTTTTAAAGTTGAAAATTGATCAAAAATGGTACCTCTTGGATCGCTAATAAGTCGAATTGGGTGCATCCGATCAACATTCGGTTTTGATAATCGTTTAGGCCATCTCAAAAACTACCTTTTTCCAATATATCGTTCTATACCTAACTGGAATGGAAATGATCAAAAATTGTAAGAAACTGGAAGGCGTGATTTTTCGCAGTTTTTATTTTTTTTCGTACGGAAAACGACTTTTGATCGAAACGTTGTATACTTTAGCGGATAGGGCTCTTCAAATTGTATTTTAGAGATATTTTTCGTTTCTTTATCTTTATTACGGAAAAAACGACAGCCTATGAATTTTTTCCAGTAATTTCTGTTGGCGTCGCACTGGTTTGTTAAATACTTCTGCAGTGTCTATAAATATAACTTTTTAAATTTTTTCTTGATCCACCATATCAACCGATAAACAAGCTTAAGTTTGCATAGTAAACGCGCTCTGAAAAAACATCATTTGTGGCTCAAAAAAATTAATTTATGATTTATCAAGAGATATTTTTATCCGACGTTTTACTATATCGACTAGCTTATTCAATTTTTAACAAAACCGTTTTATTTTTTCCCAAAAGACGCGCTGATTTAGTCTCAACACCTCTACATATTCAAACTTATAAAAATATATTCGTAAGTTTAAGAAAAATCGAGTTTTTGAGTGCGGAAACAAGCAAAATTTGCAAATTCTAATATTCAATTTTGACTAGAGTGCTTTGACTGCTTTGGTTAATGTAAGTAAATTAATTCTAAAAACCGGCTGTCAAAAATGGCGAAAAATTGGTGTTTTGAGCTTGACTTGCTAGACTAATAAGAAGATTTCCAGATTTTAAATCGGATGGAATATCTACCTTGAACCTTCTTCTAATTTTATTGACCAAAATATTTGCCCAAAATGTTTCAGAAATAGTTGTAATCTCGATTTTAAAGATGACGTTCCGACATTGAAAATGCATCGCCACGTGGTGGGAGGCTGTTCGATATTACGATATTCGCGAATTTTTTTCTCGGAAACGGTTAGAGCAAAACGATAAAAAATTTCTGGACGTAGAGAGGAATAGTAGGGACACGTTCTGGGAACAATTTCCAATATACAGGGTGTACCAGAAAAAAGTTATTTAAGTCAAAGTTGAAAAATATGTTTTTTTTTTCGTTGTAGCGCGATACAGGTGGCAAAAATCATTTTAATCGATTTAAACTTTTTTGGCATGTAGACGACGTTGGGCTTCAAAACACTGTTATTTGCGAACGCGATCGAAAGTTGGGAAGTCAATTTTTTGATTTTTTTAAAATCAATGTAGGGTCATATTGGATTGTTAATAAATCAAATTGGGTGCGTCTAACTCACTTTTGGTTTAGAGATTAGTTTAGGTCATCTCAAATACTACTTTTTTCAATTATATTGTTCTATACCTACCGGTAATATAAAGGGTGCAAATTATAAAAAAGTAAGAATTACTATCTTTTAATCCTAAATTGAAAATTAACTGTCAAAATGACAGCTGTCGTATAGAACTTTGTTATTTAGGAACTGAAAAATTTTTCAATCTTGGAATCTTACAGCGACAATCCTTGGTACGAAAAAAATCAACTAGGTTTGTGAAGAAACTAAATTTATTTTTTATCATGAATTGAAATGTTTCAAAATTAGAGGTTGCTAACAAATGGTTTTGTCAAAAGTATAAAATGAAACGAACGAACTCCAACAGTGCCGTGCCCAAAGGGCTCGGCACAATAAAATTTTCACCAATTTATCAGCTATCTATGTAAGAATAGTTAATATCATATATTTTAGTAACGAAAAGTCGTAGCGAATCGAGCGAGACGGCATTGGAAATAGGACGTCGACCACTATACGATGCCGTCTCCAAAAACGACCTATCTATACGAGAAACCGGAAATTTTGCTCCCGTTTTTTATTTTTTAGTTTTTGTCAGTTGTTATAATGACAATTTGGCGATATGTTTCTCCTTCACGTTCCGCAGGAAGGTGAGGTATAAAAAGCAATAGTATTATATAAATAATTTTGTCAGTTGTTATAATGTCAATTTGGCGATATGTTTCCCCTTCACGTTCCGCAGGAAGGTGAGGCAAAAAAAGCAATAGAAAACATAGAAAAAAGAAGCTAAGAAAAATTTTTTTTAAATACAAATTTTTAGTACTAATAATAGATGCACTCTCGGCTAACGATTAGCGATATGTACCCAGTCTAGTATTATATACGGCGGCTACATTTAAAATAAGTTGTCGTCGTCAGTTTCGACATTTTCACATTTGCGATTTCTTTTCTCGAAAACGGTAAGAGTGGGACGATTGAAACTTTTTCAGTTTAAAGAGGAATAGTGGGGGTACAATGTGTAATAATTTTGAATATACAGGGTGTACGGGAAAAAAGTTATTAATTTTTAAAGTCGATAATTATCGGATTCTCGTTGGGATTCGATACAGTTCGTAAAAATGAGTTTTTTTGATTTAAACTTTTTCGACGCGTAGACGACCGTGGGCTACAGAACCCTATTGTTTGTGAGCGCGATCGAAAGTTTGAAAGTAATTTTTTTGATTTTTTTAAAGTTGAAAATTGATCAAAAATGGTACCTCTTGGATCGCTAATAAGTCGAATTGGGTGCATCCGATCAACATTCGGTTTTGATAATCGTTTAGGCCATCTCAAAAACTACCTTTTTCCAATATATCGTTCTATACCTAACTGGAATGGAAATGATCAAAAATTGTAAGAAACTGGAAGGCGTGATTTTTCGCAGTTTTTATTTTTTTTCGTACGGAAAACGACTTTTGATCGAAACGTTGTATACTTTAGCGGATAGAGCTCTTCAAATTGTATTTTAGAGATATTTTTCGTTTCTTTATCTTTATTACGGAAAAAACGACAGCCTATGAATTTTTTCCAGTAATTTCTGTTGGCGTCGCACTGGTTTGTTAAATACTTCTGCAGTGTCTATAAATATAACTTTTTAAATTTTTTCTTGATCCACCATATCAACCGATAAACAAGCTTAAGTTTGCATAGTAAACGCGCTCTGAAAAAACATCATTTGTGGCTCAAAAAAATTAATTTATGATTTATCAAGAGATATTTTTATCCGACGTTTTACTATATCGACTAGCTTATTCAATTTTTAACAAAACCGATTTATTTTTTCCCAAAAGACGCGCTGATTTAGTCTCAACACCTCTACATATTCAAACTTATAAAAATATATTCGTAAGTTTAAGAAAAATCGAGTTTTTGAGTGCGGAAACAAGCAAAATTTGCAAATTCTAATATTCAATTTTGACTAGAGTGCTTTGACTGCTTTGGTTAATGTAAGTAAATTAATTCTAAAAACCGGCTGTCAAAAATGGCGAAAAATTGGTGTTTTGAGCTTGACTTGCTAGACTAATAAGAAGATTTCCAGATTTTAAATCGGATGGAATATCTACCTTGAACCTTCTTCTAATTTTATTGACCAAAATATTTGCCCAAAATGTTTCAGAAATAGTTGTAATCTCGATTTTAAAGATGACGTTCCGACATTGAAAATGCATCGCCACGTGGTGGGAGGCTGTTCGATATTACGATATTCGCGAATTTTTTTCTCGGAAACGGTTAGAGCAAAACGATAAAAAATTTCTGGACGTAGAGAGGAATAGTAGGGACACGTTCTGGGAACAATTTCCAATATACAGGGTGTACCAGAAAAAAGTTATTTAAGTCAAAGTTGAAAAATATGTTTTTTTTTCGTTGTAGCGCGATACAGGTGGCAAAAATCATTTTAATCGATTTAAACTTTTTTGGCATGTAGACGACGTTGGGCTTCAAAACACTGTTATTTGCGAACGCGATCGAAAGTTGGGAAGTCAATTTTTTGATTTTTTTAAAATCAATGTAGGGTCATATTGGATTGTTAATAAATCAAATTGGGTGCGTCTAACACACTTTTGGTTTAGAGATTAGTTTAGGTCATCTCAAATACTACTTTTTTCAATTATATTGTTCTATACCTACTGGTAATATAAAGGGTGCAAATTATAAAAAAGTAAGAATTACTATCTTTTAATCCTAAATTGAAAATTAACTGTCAAAATGACAGCTGTCGTATAGAACTTTGTTATTTAGGAACTGAAAAATTTTTCAATCTTGGAATCTTACAGCGACAATCCTTGGTACGAAAAAAATCAACTAGGTTTGTGAAGAAACTAAATTTATTTTTTATCATGAATTGAAATGTTTCAAAATTAGAGGTTGCTAACAAATGGTTTTGTCAAAAGTATAAAATGAAACGAACGAACTCCAACAGTGCCGTGCCCAAAGGGCTCGGCACAATAAAATTTTCACCAATTTATTAGCTATCTATGTAAGAATAGTTAATATCATATATTTTAGTAACGAAAAGTCGTAGCGAATCGAGCGAGACGGCATTGGAAATAGGACGTCGACCACTATACGATGCCGTCTCCAAAAACGACCTATCTATACGAGAAACCGGAAATTTTGCTCCCGTTTTTTATTTTTTAGTTTTTGTCAGTTGTTATAATGACAATTTGGCGATATGTTTCTCCTTCACGTTCCGCAGGAAGGTGAGGTATAAAAAGCAATAGTATTATATAAATAATTTTGTCAGTTGTTATAATGTCAATTTGGCGATATGTTTCCCCTTCACGTTCCGCAGGAAGGTGAGGCAAAAAAAGCAATAGAAAACATAGAAAAAAGAAGCTAAGAAAAATTTTTTTTAAATACAAATTTTTAGTACTAATAATAGATGCACTCTCGGCTAACGATTAGCGATATGTACCCAGTCTAGTTACATATCGCGCTACACCGCGATATGTTATACGGCGCTTCGGTGAAAAAAATGTATGTATGTTGTCGCCGTGGTCTCTTTCGACATTTTCACATTTGCGATTTTTTTTCTCAGAAACGGTTAGAGTGGGACGATTGAAACTTTTTGGGTTTAGAGAGGAATAGTGGGGGTACGTTGTGTAAAAATTTGGAATATACAGGGTGTGCCGGAAAAAAGTTATTAATTTTTAAAGTCGAGAAATATCGGGATCTCGTTGGCATTCAATACAGGCCACAAAAATTAGTTTTTTCGATTTAAACTTTTTCGACGCGTAGACGACCGTGGGCTACAGAACCCTATTGTTTGTGAGCGCGATCGAAAGTTTGGAAGTAATTTTTTTGATTTTTTCAAAGTCAAAATTTGGTCGAAAATGGTACCTCTTGGATCGCTAATAAGTCGAATTGGGTGCATCCAATCGACATGCGGTTTGGATAATCGGTTAGGCCATCTCAAAATCTACCTTTTTCCAATATATCGTTCTATACCTAACTGGAATGGAAATTGCCGAAAATGGTAAGAAACTGGAAACCACAGTGTAAGGCGTGATTTTTTTCTCCGTTTTTATTCCGTTTATTTTTTTTCGTACGGAAAACGATTTTTGATTGAAACGTTGTATACTTTAGCGGATAGAGCCGTCAAATTGTATTTAAGAGATATTTTTTCGTTTTTTTATCTTTAATACGGAAAAAACGGCAGCTTATGAACTTTTTCCCGTAATTTCTGTTGGCGTTGCACTGGTTTGCTTAAATAATTCTGCAAGTGTCTATAATATATAACATTTTGAATTTTTTCTTGGTACACTATATCAACGGATAAAGAAGCTTTAATTTGTATTATAAGCGATCTTTGGGAAAACATATTTTGTGGCTCAAAAAAATTAATTTATGATTTTTTTATAGGTTCCTTCACCAGAGGTTTTACTATATCGACTGTAGCTTATTCAATTTTTAACAAAACCGTTTTATTTTTTTCTCAAAATATGCGCTGATTACTTCTCAATATTCCTGCATGTCCAAACTTATCAAAATATATTCGCAAATTTGAGCAAAGTTGCTTTTTTGGGTGCGGAAACAGGCACAATTTTCAAATTCTAACACCATTCGATTTAGAAAAAGTTGGCCATGGTTTTACCACGTGCGTTTTCCTGAACTTTAACTTTTATACCATCTGTCAAAAATAGGTGAAAAATGCGATTTCCAAATTGATTTTTTAGAGGAATAAGACCATTTAGACTACGTCTTTTGTGGGAAATACCTACCTTGAACCTTTATCTTTTTCGTTTGACCAAAAATAAGGGGGAAAATATCGCATTTATCCCGTACTTGTAATAATAAAAATGGCTTGCAGGAGGCATATTAACTTCAGTTTTTATTGTTTTTATAATATTTGGACAGTATTTAATGTATGAAACACCTGTCTTGGACCTTTTTCTTTGCGGTTGACCAAAAATAATTGACAAAAGTGTATTATTTGTGTGTATCTTCAATACTCAACGTTCTATGTAATATCGAATACGTCATTAATATCCTATTTACCACAAATCACTCTCTAAGCTTCGGTAGCGTAGTAGTAGAGGCTGTTGATTTTGGAGACGAAGGTCGAGGGTTCAAACCCCACTGTTTTTTTTCTTTTTTTTTAAGTTTTTTTTTTAATGTCGTTATTTAGGTACTGAAAATTTTTTAAATTTTGGATTCTTACAGCTATAATAATCTATACGAAAAAGCTAAAAAAAAATTACACTTACCTGTCAAAATCTGACAGCTGTAGTATAGAACTTTGTTATTTAGGTACTGAATTTTTTTTAAATTTCGGATTCTTACAGCTATAATCCTAGATACAAGAAAAGCTTAAAAAAAATTGATATTTACCTGTCAAAATGACAGCTGTCGTATAGAACTTTGTTATTTAGGAACTGAGAAATTTTTTAATTTAGGATTCTTACAGCTATAACCCTCGTTACAAAAAATCTAAAAAAAAATTGACACTTACCTGTCAAAATTTGACAGCTATCGTATAAAACTGTGTCATTTAGGTACTGACAAATTTTTAAATTTAGGATTCTTACAGCTATAACCCTCGTTACAAAAAATCTAAAAAAAAAATTGACACTTACCTGTCAAAATTTGACAGCTATCGTATAGAACTTTGTTATTTAGGGACCTGATAATTTTATAATTTCGGACTCTTACAGCTATAACTCTCGCTACGAAAAAGCTAAAAAAAAATTGACACTTAACTATCAAAATTTGACAGCTGTCGTATGGAACTTTGTTATTTAATCACTGAAAAATTTTTAAATTTCGGATTTGTACAGCTATAATCCTCTATATGAAAAAAGATTAAAAAAATTTACACCCGCCTGTCATAATTTGACAGCTGTCGTATAGAACTTTGTTATTTGGGTACTGAAATTTTTTTTTAATTTAGGATTATTACAGCTATAACCCTCGCTACAAAAAAGCTAAAAAATAATTGACAATTACCTTTCAAAATTTGACAGCTGTCGTATAAAACTTTGTTATTTAGGTACTGAATTTTTTTTTAATTTAAGATTTTTACAGCTATAACCCTTGCTACGAAAAAGCTAAAAAAAAATGACACTTACCTGTCAAAGTAACAGCTGTCGTATTATTAAACGAACGAACTAGAACAGTGCCGTGCCCGAAGGGCTCGGCACAATAATATTTCTACAAATTTATTAGATGATAATTGATAGCTTTAATGTATATTTTTATAGAGCAAATATGGAAAGTATATCCCACATTGCGAGTTTAAAGAGCACCTATAAATATCAATATCATAATATTAAATATCATATATCTCCGTAACGAAAAGTCGTAGCGAATCGAGCGAGGCGGCATTGGAAATGGAACTTTGAGCACTATACGGCGCCGTCTCCGAAAACTACCTATCTATACGAGAAAACGGAAATTTTGCATCATTGTTTAGTTTTGGTCAGTTGTTATAATGACAAATTGGCGCAGGAAGGTGAGGCAAAAAAAGCAACAATGTATATAACTAATAAGTAGCATCTTTATGAGATCTTCACTTTAAGTTCTTAGAAATTTTTTGTAGGTCTTATAGTTTTTGAGATATGGAATTAAAAGTGGTTTTCATGTATTTGCCAATATCTCGAAACTGATAGAACTTAGATAGAAACTCTTTAAATAAAAAAATTGCCTTTTTCTATTGTCCAGATAAAACGTTATATTAACTTTTGTTCCAAAGGCCGTAATAAGGGACGTATTGAGGAAACTGTGAAAACCGACCAAAAAATCCGAGTTTTCTGGATTTTTTTTTTAAATTCATAGAATTGTTATTTATCATATTTTCTTCGCTACTTTCGGGTTTTACGTTATTTTTGATGGAAATGTACCGAAAAATTGACTTATTTGCGAATTTTAAATTTTGGCATTTTTTCCATGTATGCTCAGGAAAATGCTATGGAATCCATAAAAGACCATTTTCCTCGGACACTAAAAGAGATACGGCAACAATGTATATAACTAATAAGTAGCATCCTTAAGAGATCTTTACTATAAGTTCTTAGAAATTTTTTGTACGTCTTATAGTTTTTGAGATATGGATTTAAAAGTGGTTTTCATGTATTTGCCAATATCTCGAAACTGATAGAACTTAGATAGAAACTCTTTAAATAAAAAATTTGCCTTTTTCTATTGTCCAGATAAAACGTTATATTAACTTTTGTTCCAAAGGCCGTAATAAGGGACGTATTGAGGAAACTTTGAAAACCGACAAAAAAATCCGAGTTTTCTGGATATTTTTTTAAAAATTCATAGAATTATTAATTATCATATTTTCTTCGCTATTTTTGGGTTTTACGTTATTTTTGATGGAAATGTACCGAAAAATTGACTTATTTGCGAATTTTAAATTTTGGCATTTTTTCCATGTATATGCTCAGGAAAATGCTATGAAATCCATAAAAGACCATTTTCCTCGGAAACTGAAAGAGATACGGCAACAATGTATATAACTAATAAGTAGCATCCTTAAGAGATCTTTACTTTAAGTTCGGTTTTCATATATTAGCCAATATCTCGAAACTGATAAAGCTTAGATAGAACCTCTTCAAATAAAAAATATATATATGGTCCAGATAACATTGATTTCTATTCTAAAAGCGATAATAAGGGACGTATTGGCTCGGCACAATAATATTTCTACAAATTTATTAGCTGATAATTGATAGCTTCCATGTAAGAATAATTTTTTGCTTATGTTTTAATCGATTGAATACTTACATATTTTTATAGAGCAAATATGGAAAGTATATCCCACATTGCACAAAGGTGTGCGAGTTTAAAGAGCACCTAAACGGCGCCGTCTCAGAAAACTACCTATCTATACGAGAAAACGGAAATTTTGCACCATTGTGTAGTTTTGGTCAGTTGTTATAATGACAATTTGGCGATATGTTTTCCCTTCACGTTCCGCAGGAAGGTGAGGCAAAAAAAGCAATAGTAAATAGAAAAAAAGAAAAGAAAAGTATTTTTTTATTGTAAATTTTTGTAAATCTTTTTAGTACTAATATTAGATGCACTCTCGGCTGACGATTAGCGATATGTACCCAGTCTAGTATTATATACGGCGGCTACATTTTAAATAAATTGTCGTCGTCAGTTTCGACATTTTCACATTTGCGATTTCTTTTCTCGGAAACGGTAAGAGTGGGACGATTGAAACTTTTTCAGTTTAGAGAGGAATAGTGGAGGTACGTTGTGTGAAAATTTCGAATATACAGGGTGTGCCGGAAAAAAGTTATTAATTTTTAAAGTCGATAATTATCGGATTCTCGTTGGGATTCGATACAGTTCGTAAAAATGAGTTTTTTTGATTTAAACTTTTTCGACGCGTAGACGACCGTGAGCTACAGAACCCTATTGTTTGTGAGCGCGATCGAAAGTTTGGAAGTAATTTTTTTGATTTTTCTAAAGTTGAAAATTGATCAAAAATGGTACCTCTTGGATCGCTAATAAGTCGAATTGGGTGCATCCGATCAACATTCGGTTTTGATAATCGTTTAGGCTATCCCAAAAACTACCTTTTTCCAATATATCGTTCTATACCTAACTGGAATGCAAATGATCAAAAATTGTAAGAAACTGGAAAGCGTGATTTTTTCGCAGTTTTTATTTTTTTTCGTACGGAAAACGACTTTTGATCGAAACGTTGTATACTTTAGCGGATAGAGCTCTTCAAATTGTATTTTAAAGATATTTTTCGTTTCTTTATCTTTAATACGGAAAAAACGACAGCCTATGAATTTTTTCCAGTAATTTCTGTTGGCGTCGCACTGGTTTGTTAAATACTTCTGCAAGTGTCTATAAATATAACTTTTTGAATTTTTTCTTGATCCACCATATCAACCGATAAACAAGCTTAAGTTTGCATATTAAACGCGCTCTGAAAAAACATCATTTGTGGCTCAAAAAAATTAATTTATAATTTATTTTTTTTTTTATCAAGAGATATTTTTATCCGACGTTTTACTATATCGACTAGCTTATTCAATTTTTAACAAAACCGTTTTATTTTTTCCCAAAAGACGCGCTGATTTATTCTCAACACCTCTACATATCCAAACTTATTAAAATATATTCGTAAGTTTAAGAAAAATCGAGTTTTTGAGTGCGGAAACAAGCAAAATTTGCAAATTCTAATACCATTCAATTTTGACTAGAGTGCTTTGACTGCTTTGGTTAATGTAAGTAAATTAATTCTAAAAAACCGGCTGTCAAAAATGGCGAAAAATTGGTGTTTTGAGCTTGACTTGCTAGACTAATAAGAAGATTTCCAGATTTTAAATTGGATGGAATATCTACCTTGAACCTTCTTCTAATTTTATTGACCAAAATATTTGCCAAAATGTTTCAGAAATAGTTGTAATCTCGATTTTAAAGATGACGTTCCGACATTGAAAATGCATCGCCACGTGGTGGGAGGCTGTTCGATATTTCGATATTCGCGAATTTTTTTCTCGGAAACGGTTAGAGCAAAACGATAAAAAATTTCTGGACGTAGAGAGGAATAGTAGGGGCACGTTCTGGGAACAATTTCCAATATACAGGGTGTACCGGAAAAAAGTTATTTAAGTCAAAGTTGAAAAATATGTTTTTTTTTCGTTGTAGCGCGATACAGGTGGCAAAAATCATTTTAATCGATTTAAACTTTTTTGGCATGTAGACGATGTTGGGCTACAAAACACTGTTGTTTGCGAACGCGATCGAAAGTTGGAAAGTCAATTTTTTGATTTTTTTAAAAATCAATGTAGAGTCATGTTGGATCGTTAATAAATCGAATTGGGTGCGTCTAACACACTTTTGGTTTGGAGATTAGCTTAGGTCATCTTAAATACTACTTTTTTTCAAATATATTTTTCTATACCTACCGGTAATAAAAAGGGTGCAAATTATAAAAAAGTAAGAATTACTATTTAAGAAACGATTCTTTTACGGTTATCATTGTTTTTCGTACGAAAAACAACTTTTGATCGAAATGTTATATATTATAGTATTTGTAGAATTATACCGTTTTAATCCTAAATTGAAAATTAACTGTCAAAATAACAGCTGTCGTATAGAACTTTGTTATTTAGGAACTGAAAAAATTTTCAATTTAGGATTCTTACAGCTATAATCCTCGTTACGAAAAAGCTAAAAAAAAAATTGACACTTAACTGTCAAAATCTTACAGCTGTCGTATAAAACTTTGTTATTTATTAACTGAAAATTTTTTCAACTTAGGATTCTTACAGCTATAGCCCTCGCTATGAAAAAGGTTAAAAAAAAATTGACGCTTACCTGTCAAAATTTGACAGCTGTTGTGTAGAACTTTGTTACCTCTGAAATTTTTTTAAATTTTGGACTCTTACAGCTATACTCTCAGATACAAAAAAAGCTTTAAAAAACTTGACTTTTACCTGTCAAAATGGTAGCTGTCGTATAAAACTTTCTTATTTACCAAAATAATCATAAATATGATTGAATTTCAGATTCTTACAGCGTCAATCATCAGTACGAAAAAAACGATCTTGAGCAGTAAAAAATTACACATACTTATATTTTTATTGCGACCTGAGTTGTGAAGAAATTACACATATTTTATTGAACACGAATCGAAGTGCTTAACAGTTAGGGCTTGCTAACAAATGGTTTTGTCAAAAATATAAAATTAAATGAACGAACTCGAGCAGTGCCGTGCCCGAAGGGCTCGGCACAATAATATTTCCACAAATTTATTAGCTGATAATGTGATAATGAAATATGAAAAGTATATCCCACATTGCACAAAGGTGTGCGAGTTTAAAAGCACCTATAAATGTCCATATCAATATCATAATATTAAATAACATATATTTCAGTAATGAAAAGTCGTAGCGAATCGAGCGAGACGGCAATGGAAATAGGACGTCGAGCAATATACGATGCCGTCTTCAAAAACTACCTATCTATACGAGAAACCGGAAATTTTGCATCCGTTTTTTTATTTTTTATTTTTTGTTAGTTGTTATAATGACAATTTGGCGATATGTTTCCCCTTCACGTTCCGCAGGAAGGTGAGGTAAAAAAAGCAATAGTAAATAGAGAAAAGGAAAAGAAAATAATTTTTTTAGTACTAATATTAGATGCACTCTCGGCTGACGATTAGCGATATGTACCCAGTCTAGTATTATATACGGCGGCTACATTTAAAATAAGTTGTTCGTCGTCAGTTTCGACATTTTCACATTTGCGATTTCTTTTCTCGGAAACGGTAAGAGTGGGACGATTGAAACTTTTTCAGTTTAGAGAAGAATAGTGGGGGTACAATGTGTAAAAATTTTGAATATACAGGGTGTACGGAAAAAAAGTTATTAATTTTTAAAGTCGAGAAATATCGGGATCTCGTTGGCATTCGATACAGGCAACAAAAATTAGTTTTTTCGATTTAAACTTTTTCGACGCGTAGACGACCGTAGGCTACAGACCCCTATTGTTTGTGAGCGCGATCGAAAGTTTGGAAATAATTTTTTTAATTTTTTCAAAGTTAAATATGGGACTAAACAGGTACCTATTGAATCGTTAATAAGTCGAATTGGGTCCATCCGATCGACATTCGGTTTGGATAATTCTTTAGGCAATTATTAAAGATTGCTAACAAATGGTTTTGTAAAAAGTATGAAATAAAATAAACGAATTGGAACAGTGCCGTGCCGGAAGGGCTCGGCAAAATAAGCTTTTGAACTAATTTATCAGCTATCAATGTAAGAATAGTTTCTTTACTTATGTTTAAATTGATTGAATACATATTTTTAAAGGACACACTTGGAAATTATATTCCACATTGATACGTTTGCTGTGCGATTTTTAAAAAAGCCGGTGCTGATGGGTTCAATGTTAATATCAATATCATTATATTAAATATCATATATTTCCGTAACGAAAAGTCGTAGCGAATCGAGCGAGACGGCATTGGAAACGGGACATCGAGCAGTATACGATGCCGTCTTCAAAGACTACCTATCTATACAAGAAAACGGAAATTTTGCACCCGTTATTTTTATTTTTTAGTTTTTGTCAGTTGTTATAATGACAATTTGGCGATATGTTTCCCCTTCACGTTCCGCAGGAAGGTGAGGCAAAAAAAGCAATAGAAAACATAGAAAAAAGAAACTAAGAAAAATACTTTTTAAATACAAATTTTTAGTACTAATAATAGATGCACTCTCGGCTGACGATTAGCGATATGTACCCAGTCTAGTATTATATACGTCTCTTCCGCGCGGAATCTCGAAAACCCCGATCAGCTCTTGAACAATTTCGTCTATGTAAGACATTTTCACAGTTGCGATTTTTTTTCTCGGAAACGGTTAGAGTGGGACGATTGAAACTTTTAGGGTTTAGATAGGAATAGTGGGGGTACATTGTGTAAAAATTTCGAATATACAGGGTGTGCCGAAAAAAAGTTATTAATTTTTAAAGTGGAGAAATATCGGGATCTCGTTGGCATTCGACACAGGTCGTAAAAATGAGTTTTTTTGATTTAAACTTTTTCGGCGCATAGACGACCGTCGGCTACAGAAGCCTATTGTTTGCCAAGGCGATCGGAAGTTGGGAAGTCAATTTTCTGATTTTTTTAAAATCAATGTAGGGGCATGTTGGATCGATAATAAATCGAATTGCGTGCGTCCCACATATTTTTGGTTTGGAGATTCGCTTAGGTCATCTCAAATACTACTTTTTTCAAATATATTGTTCTAATTGACACTTACCTGTCAAAATTTGACAGCTATGGTATAAAACTTTGTTATTTAGGAACTGAAAAAATTTTCAATTTAGGATTCTTACAGTAGTAACTCTCGCTACGAAAAAGCTAAAAAAAAAATTGAAACTTACCTGTCAAAATCTGACAGCTGTCGTATAAAACTTTGTTATTTAGATACTGAAATTTTTTTAAATTTCGGATTCTTACATCTATAATGCAAGATACAAGAAAAGCTTTAAAAAAAAATTACAGTTACCTGTCAAAATGACAGCTGTCGTATAAAACTTTTAAAGAGCACCTATATGGCGCCGTCTCAGAAAACTACCTATCTATACGAGAAAACGGAAATTTTGCATCATTGTGTAGTTTTGGTCAGTTGTTATAATGACAATTTGGCGATATGTTTCCCCTTCACGTTCCGCAGGAAGGTGAGGCAAAAAAAGCAATAGAAAACATAGAAAAAAGAAACTAAGAAAAATACTTTTTAAATACAAATTTTTAGTACTAATAATAGCTGCACTCTCGGCTGACGATTAGCGATATGTACCCAGTACGATTTTATGAATTTTTAAAAAAATAACAAAAATCTAATATATCTGCCAGTTTTTACATTTTCCTCAATACGTCCCTTACTATCGCTTTTAGAATAGAAATTAATATAACTTTTTATATGGAGAATAGAAAAAGGCTACTTTTTTATTTAAAAAGTTTTTATCTAAGTTTTATCAGTTCCGAGATATTGCCAAATATATGAAAACCACTTTTAATTCCATATCTCAAAAACTATAAGACCTACAAAAAATTACTAAGAACTTAAAGTGAAGATCTCGTAAAGATGCTACTTAATAGTTATATACATTGTTGCCATATCTCTTATACTTTCCGAGGAAAATGTTACCTTATTGATTTCATCAAATTTTCATGACTATATACATGAAAAAATTTCAAAAATTTAAAATTCGAAAATATGACAACTTTTCTATAAATCTTCATCGAAAATAACGTAAAACTCACAAATAGCAAAGAAAATATACAAAATAACGTTTTTACGAATTTTTTAAAGAAAATCAAAAATTATACGTAATTGATAAGACCATCCTTGGTTGTGAAAAAACTATGCCTAATCTTTGGTTGTGAAAAAACGATACCTAAACTTTGGTTGTGAAAAAACTATGCCCAATCTTTGGTTGTGAAAAAACTATGCCATAATATTTGTTTGTCAGAAGACTATGCCTTAAACTTTGTTTGTTATAAGAATATGCCGTAATCTTTGTTTGTCATAAGACTATGCCTTAAAATTTGTTTGTCATAAAAATATACATAATCTTTGGTTGTTATAAAAACTATGCCATAATATTTGTTTGTCATAAGACTATGCACTAATGTTTGTTTGTCATAAGACTATGCCAAAATCTTTGAATGTCATAAGACTATGCCATAATCTTTGTTTGTCATAAGACTATGCCTTAAACTTTTTTTTGTCATAAGACTATGCCATAATCTTTGTTTGTCATAAGACCATGCCTTAAAATTTGTTTGTCATAAAAATATACATAATCTTTGGTTGTTATAAAACTATGCCATAATATTTGTTTGTCATAAGACTATGCACTAATGTTTGTTTGTCATAAGACTATGCCAAAATCTTTGTTTGTCATAAGACTATGCCTTAAACTTTGTTTGTCATAAGACTATGCCTTAAAATTTGTTTGTCATAAAAATATACATAATCTTTGGTTGTTATAAAACTATGCCATAATATTTGTTTGTCATAAGACTATGCCAAAATCTTTGAATGTCATAAGACTATGCCATAATCTTTGTTTGTCAGAAGACTATGCCTTAAACTTTGTTTGTCCTAACACTATGCCGTAATCTTTGTTTGTCATAAGAATATGCCTTAAAATTTGTTTGTCATAAAAATATACATAATCTTTGGTTGTTATAAAACTATGCCATAATATTTGTTTGTCATAAGACTATGCACTAATGTTTGTTTGTCATAAGACTATGCCAAAATCTTTGTTTGTCATAAGACTATGCCTTAAACTTTGTTTGTCATAAGACTATGCCATAATCTTTGTTTGTCATAAGACTATGCCGTAATATTTGTTTGTCATAAGACTATTCCGTAATCTTTGTTTGTCATAAGACTATGCCTTAAAATTTGTTTGTCATAAAAAATATGCCATAATCTTTGTTTGTTATAAGACTATGCCATAATCTTCACCCATCTTTGGTTGTGAAAAAACTATGCATAATCTTTGATTGTTAAAAAACTATGCGTAATCTCTGTAGTAATAATGATAATATTGTGTGAAATAACTAAGTACGTCGTAAAACATATAACGTAACATGAAAATGTACTTTATACCGCCGTTAGGCGGTATGACCCCACAAATAAAACTATACATATAGGTGGACAAAGAGATTGCAATATGGCCGACAGACGAGCGAGGCGGCATTGGAAACGGGACGTTGAGCACTATACGGCACCGCCTCCGAAAACTACCTATCTATACGAGAAAATGGAAATTTTGCACCATTGTCTAGTTTTGGTCAGTTGTTATAATGACAATTTGGCGATATGTTTCCCCTTCACGTTCCGCAGGAAGGTGAGGCAAAAAAAGCAATAGTAAATAGAAAAAAAGAAAAGAAAAGTATTTTTTTATTGTAAATTTTTTTTTTAGTACTAATATTAGATGCACTCTCGGCTGACGATTAGCGATATGTACCCAGTCTAGTATTATATACGGCGGCTACATTTAAAATAAGTTGTCGTTGTCAGTTTCGACATTTTCACATTTGCGATTTCTTTTCTCGGAAACGATAAGAGTGGGACGATTGAAACTTTTTCAGTTTAGAGAGGAATAGTGGAGGTACGTTGTGTAAAAATTTCGAATATACAGGGTGTGCCAGAAAAAAGTTATTAATTTTTAAAGTCGATAATTATCGGATTCTCGTTGGGATTCGATACAGTTCGTAAAAATGAGTTTTTTTGATTTAAACTTTTTCGACGCGTAGACGACCGTGGGCTACAGAACCCTATTGTTTGTGAGCGCGATCGAAAGTTTGGAAGTAATTTTTTTGATTTTTTTAAAGTTGAAAATTGATCAAAAATGGTACCTCTTGGATCGCTAATAAGTCGAATTGGGTGCATCCGATCAACATTCGGTTTTGATAATCGTTTAGGCCATCTCAAAAACTACCTTTTTCCAATATATCGTTCTATACCTAACTGGAATGGAAATGATCAAAAATTGTAAGAAACTGGAAGGCGTGATTTTTCGCAGTTTTTATTTTTTTTCGTACGGAAAACGACTTTTGATCGAAACGTTGTATACTTTAGCGGATAGAGCTCTTCAAATTGTATTTTAGAGATATTTTTCGTTTCTTTATCTTTAATACGGAAAAAACGACAGCCTATGAATTTTTTCCAGTAATTTCTGTTGGCGTCGCACTGGTTTGTTAAATACTTCTGCAAGTGTCTATAAATATAACTTTTTGAATTTTTTCTTGGTCCACCATATCAATCGATAAACAAGCTTAAGTTTGCATAGTAAACGCGCTCTGAAAAAACATCATTTGTGGCTCAAAAAAAATAATTTATGATTTATCAAGAGATATTTTTATCCGACGTTTTACTATATCGACTAGCTTATTCAATTTTTAACAAAACCGTTTTATTTTTTCCCAAAAGACGCGCTGATTTAGTCTCAACACCTCTACATATCCAAACTTATAAAAATACATTCGTAAGTTTAAGAAAAATCGAGTTTTTGAGTGCGGAAACAAGCAAAATTTGCAAATTCTAATACCATTTAATTTTGACTAGAGTGCTTTAACTGCTTTGGTTAATGTAAGTAAATTAATTCTAAAAAACCGGCTGTCAAAAATGGCGAAAAATTGGTGTTTTGAGCTTGACCTGCTAGACTAATAAGAACATTTCCAAATTTTAAATCGGATGGAATATCTACCTTGAACCTTCTTCTAATTTTATTGACCAAAATATTTGCCCAAAATGTTTCAGAAATAGTTGTAATCTCGATTTTAAAGATGACGTTCCGACATTGAAAATGCATCGCCACGTGGTGGGAGGCTGTTCGATATTTCGATATTCGCGAATTTTTTTCTCGGAAAAGGTTAGAGCAAAACGATAAAAAATTTCTGGACGTAGAGAGGAATAGTAGGGGCACGTTCTGGGAACAATTTCCAATATACAGGGTGTACCGGAAAAAAGTTATTTAAGTCAAAGTTGAAAAATATGTTTTTTTTTTCGTTGTAGCGCGATACAGATGGCAAAAATCATTTTAATCGATTTAAACTTTTTTGGCATGTAGACGACGTTGGGCTACAAAACACCGTTATTTGCGAACGCGATCAAAAGTTGGGAAGTCAATTTTTTGATTTTTTTAAAATCAATGTAGGGTCATGTTGGATCGTTAATAAATCGAATTGGGTGCATCTAACACACTTTTGGTTTAGAGATTAGTTTAGGTCATCTCAAATACTACTTTTTTCAATTATATTGTTCTATACCTACCGGTAATATAAAGGGTGCAAATTATAAAAAAGTAAGAATTACTATCTTACGTTTTAATCCTAAATTGAAAATTAACTGTCAAAATGACAGCTGTCGTATGTTATTTAGGAACTGAAAAATTTTTCAATCTTGGAATCTTACAGCGACAATCCTTGGTACGAAAAAAATCAACTAGGTTTGTGAAGAAACTAAATTTATTTTTTATCATGAATTGAAATGTTTCAAAATTAGAGGTTGCTAACAAATGGTTTTGTCAAAAGTATAAAATGAAACGAACGAACTCCAACAGTGCCGTGCCCAAAGGGCTCGGCACAATAAAATTTTCACCAATTTATCAGCTATCTATGTAAGAATAGTTAATATCATATATTTTAGTAACGAAAAGTCGTAGCGAATCGAGCGAGACGGCATTGGAAATAGGACGTCGACCACTATACGATGCCGTCTCCAAAATCGACCTATCTATACGAGAAACCGGAAATTTTGCACCCGTTTTTTTATTTTTTAGTTTTTGTCAGTTGTTATAATGACAATTTGGCGATATGTTCCTCCTTCACGTTCCGCAGGAAGGTGAGGTATAAAAAGCAATAGTAAATTAAAAAAAAGTACAAGAAAATTATTTTTTTAGTACTAATATTAGATGCACTCTCGGCTGACGATTAGCGATATGTACCCAGTCTAGTTACATATCGCGCTGCATCGCGATATGTTATACGGCGCTTCGGTGAAAAAAATGTATGTATGTTGTCGCCGTGGTCTCTTTCGACATTTTCATATTTGCGATTTTTTTTCTCGGAAACGGTTAGAGTGGGACGATTGAAACTTTTTGGGTTTAGAGAGGGATAGTGGGGGTACGTTGTGTGAAAATTTCGAATATACAGGGTGTGCCGGAAAAAAGTTATTAAACGTCAAAGTCGAGAAATATCGGGATCTCGTTGGCATTCAATACAGGCCACAAAAATAAGTTTTTTCGATTTAAACTTTTTCGACGCGTAGACGACCGTGGGCTACAGAACCCTATTGTTTGTGAGCGCGATCGAAAGTTTGGAAGTAATTTTTTTGATTTTTTCAAAGTCAAAATTTGGTCGAAAATGGTACCTCTTGGATCGCTAATAAGTCGAATTGGGTGCATCCAATCGACATTCGGTTTGGATAATCGGTTAGGCCATCTCAAAATCTACCTTTTTCCAATATATTGTTTTATACCTAACTGGAATGGAAATTGCCGAAAATTGTAAGAAAGTGGAAATCATAAAGTTAGGCCTGATTTTTTCACGGTTTTTATTTTTTTTCGTACTGAAAACGACTTTTGATCGAAACGTTGTAAACTATAGCGGATAGAGCTTGTCAAATTGTATTTAAAATATATTTTTTCGTTTATTTATCTTTAATACGGAAAAAACGGCAGGTTTTTTTTTACTATATCGACTGTAGCTTATTCAATTTTTAACAAACCCGTTTTATTTTTTTCTCAAAAAATGCGCTGATTACTTCTCAACACCTCTACATATCCAAAATTATTAAAATATATTCGCAAACTTGAGAAAAGTCGCTTTTTGGGTGCGGAAACAGGCAATCTTTACGAATTCTAACACCATTCACTTTTGACTAAGAGTGCCTTGATATTGATATATCTAAATTAATTATTAATTCTAAAAATCCGGCTGTCAAAAATGGCGAAAAATGGTTGTTTTTAGCGTGACTTGCTAGAATAATAAGAACATTTCCAGATTTTAAATCGGGTGGAATATCTACCTTGAACCTTCTTCTAATTTTATTGACCAAAATATTTGCCCAAAATGTTTCAGAAATAGTTGTAATCTCGATTTTAAAGATGGCGTTCCGACATTGATAATCCGTCGCCACGTGGTGGGAGGCTGTTCCACATTTAGATATTCGCGAATTTTTTTCTCGGAAACGGTTAGAGCAAAACGATTAAAATTTTCTGCACGTAGAGAGGAATAGTAGGGGCACGTTCTGGGAACAATTTCCAATATACAGGGTGTACCGGAAAAAAGTTATTAAAGTGAAAGTTGAAAAATATGTTTTTATTTCGTTGTGGCGCGATACAGGTGCCAAAAAGCATTTTAATGGAGTTAAACTTTATTGGCGTGTAGACGACGTTGGGCTACAAAACACTGTTGTTTGCAAACATGATCGGAAGTTGAGAAGTCAATTTTTTAATTTTTTTAAAATCAATGTAGGGTTATGTTGGATCGTTAATAAATCGAATTGGGTGCGTTTGACACACTTTTGGTTTGGAGATTCGTTTAGGTCATCTCAAATACTACTTTTTTCAAATATATTGTTCTATACCTACCTGTAATGTAAAGGGTGCAAATTATAAAAAAGTAAGAATTACTATTTAATTCTTTTACGGTTTTCATTGTTTTTCGTACGGAAAACAACTTTTGATTGAAATGTAATGTACCTTAGCGGAAAGAGCTCGTCAAGCTTAAATAAATCGTATTTTTTTCATTTTTAATACGGCAATATAAATATTCTATATTATAATTTATTTTCAAAGTGGTCGGGCCTAGTGGAAGGTAGGTATATAATAGGTTACGACTTGTGGTCGCGATGATACCGGGTTCAATTCCAGGCCCGTCTTTTTATTTTTTTAATATTTCGTTATTTAGGTACCTATTAAAAGTTTTTTAAATTTAGGATTTTTACAGTGACAATCCTCGGTACGAAATAAACGAACTGGGATTGTGAAGAAACTAAATTTACTTTTTATCGCGAATTGAAATGCTTTACCAATAACAATTAAAGGTTGCTAACAAATGGTTTTGTCAAAAGTATGAAATTAAATAAACCAACTCGAACAGTGCCGTGCCCGAAGGGTTCGGCACAATAACATTTTCACTAATTTATCAGCTATCAATGTAAGAATAGTTTCTTTTCCTTATGTTTAAATTGATTGAATAAATATTTTTAAAGGACAAACTTGGAAAATATATCTCACATTACACCCTTTGCTGTGCGATTTTAAAGAATCGGTGCTGACAGGTTCAATGTCAATATTATAATATTAAATATCATATATTTCCGTAACGAAAAGTCGTAGCGAATCGAGCGAGACGGCATTGGAAACGGAACATCGAGCACTATACGATGCCGTCTTCAAAAACTACCTATCTATACAAGAAAACGGAAATTTTGCACCTGTTATTTTTATTTTTTAGTTTTTGTCAGTTGTTATAATGACAATTTGGCGATATGTTTCCCCTTCACGTTCCGCAGGAAGGTGAGGTAAAAAAAGCAATAGAAAACATAGAAAAAAGAAACTAAGAAAAATACTTTTTAAATACAAATTTTTAGTACTAATAATAGATGCACTCTCGGCTGACGATTAGCGATATGTACCCAGTCTAGTATTATATACGGCGGCTACATTTAAAATAAGTTGTTCGTCGTCAGTTTCGACATTTTCACATTTGCGATTTCTTTTCTCGGAAACGGTAAGAGTGGGACGATTGAAACTTTTTCAGTTTAGAGAGGAATAGTGGGGGTACAATGTGTAAAAATTTTGAATATACAGGGTGTACGGGAAAAAAGTTATTAATTTTTAAAATCGAGAAATATCGGGATCTCGTTGGCATTCGATACAGGCCACAAAAATTAGTTTTTTCGATTTAAACTTTTTCGACGCTTAGACGACCGTAGGCTACAGACCCCTATTGTTTGTGAGCGCGATCGAAAGTTTGGAAATAATTTTTTAAATTTTTTCAAAGTTAAATATGGGACTAAACAGGTACCTATTGAATCGTTAATAAGTCGAATTGGGTCCATCCGATCGACATTCGGTTTGGATAATTCTTTAGGCAATTATTAAAGATTGCTAACAAATGGTTTTGTAAAAAGTATGAAATAAAATAAACGAATTGGAACAGTGCCGTGCCGGAAGGGCTCGGCAAAATAAGCTTTTGAACTAATTTATCAGCTATCAATGTAAGAATAGTTTCTTTACTTATGTTTAAATTGATTGAATACATATTTTTATAGGACACACTTGGAAAGTATATTCCACATTGATACGTTTGCTGTGCGATTTTTAAAAAAGCCGGTGCTGATGGGTTCAATGTTAATATCAATATCATAATATTAAATATCATATATTTCCGTAACGAAAAGTCGTAGCGAATTGAGTGAGACGGCATTGGAAACGGGACATCGAGCAGTATACGATGCCGTCTCCAAAAACTACCTATCTATACAAGAAAATGGAAATTTTGCACCCGTAATTTTTATTTTTTAGTTTTTGTCAGTTGTTATAATGACAATTTGGCGATATGTGTCCCCTTCACGTTCCGCAGGAAGGTGAGGCAAAAAAAGCAATAGAAAACATAGAAAAAAGAAACTAAGAAAAATACTTTTTAAATACTAATTTTTAGTACTAATAATAGATGCACTCTCGGCTGACGATTAGCGATATGTACCCAGTCTAGTTACATATCGCGCTGCATCGCGATATGTTATACGGCGCTTCGGTGAAAAAAATGTATGTATGTTGTCGCCGTGGTCTCTTTCGACATTTTCATATTTGCGATTTTTTTTCTCGGAAACGGTTAGAGTGGGACGATTGAAACTTTTTGGGTTTAGAGAGGGATAGTGGGGGTACGTTGTGTGAAAATTTCGAATATACAGGGTGTGCCGGAAAAAAGTTATTAAACGTCAAAGTCGAGAAATATCGGGATCTCGTTGGCATTCAATACAGGCCACAAAAATAAGTTTTTTCGATTTAAACTTTTTCGACGCGTAGACGACCGTGGGCTACAGAACCCTATTGTTTGTGAGCGCGATCGAAAGTTTGGAAGTAATTTTTTTGATTTTTTCAAAGTCAAAATTTGGTCGAAAATGGTACCTCTTGGATCGCTAATAAGTCGAATTGGGTGCATCCAATCGACATTCGGTTTGGATAATCGGTTAGGCCATCTCAAAATCTACCTTTTTCCAATATATTGTTCTATACCTAACTGGAATGGAAATTGCCGAAAATTGTAAGAAAGTGGAAATCATAAAGTTAGGCCTGATTTTTTCACGGTTTTTATTTTTTTTCGTACTGAAAACGACTTTTGATCGAAACGTTGTAAACTATAGCGGATAGAGCTTGTCAAATTGTATTTAAAATATATTTTTTCGTTTATTTATCTTTAATACGGAAAAAACGGCAGGTTTTTTTTTACTATATCGACTGTAGCTTATTCAATTTTTAACAAACCCGTTTTATTTTTTTCTCAAAAAATGCGCTGATTACTTCTCAACACCTCTACATATCCAAAATTATTAAAATATATTCGCAAACTTGAGAAAAGTCGCTTTTTGGGTGCGGAAACAGGCAATCTTTACGAATTCTAACACCATTCACTTTTGACTAAGAGTGCCTTGATATTGATATATCTAAATTAATTATTAATTCTAAAAATCCGGCTGTCAAAAATGGCGAAAAATGGTTGTTTTTAGCGTGACTTGCTAGAATAATAAGAACATTTCCAGATTTTAAATCGGGTGGAATATCTACCTTGAACCTTCTTCTAATTTTATTGACCAAAATATTTGCCCAAAATGTTTCAGAAATAGTTGTAATCTCGATTTTAAAGATGGCGTTCCGACATTGATAATCCGTCGCCACGTGGTGGGAGGCTGTTCCACATTTAGATATTCGCGAATTTTTTTCTCGGAAACGGTTAGAGCAAAACGATTAAAATTTTCTGCACGTAGAGAGGAATAGTAGGGGCACGTTCTGGGAACAATTTCCAATATACAGGGTGTACCGGAAAAAAGTTATTAAAGTGAAAGTTGAAAAATATGTTTTTATTTCGTTGTGGCGCGATACAGGTGCCAAAAAGCATTTTAATGGAGTTAAACTTTATTGGCGTGTAGACGACGTTGGGCTACAAAACACTGTTGTTTGCAAACATGATCGGAAGTTGAGAAGTCAATTTTTAAATTTTTTTAAAATCAATGTAGGGTTATGTTGGATCGTTAATAAATCGAATTGGGTGCGTTTGACACACTTTTGGTTTGGAGATTCGTTTAGGTCATCTCAAATACTACTTTTTTCAAATATATTGTTCTATACCTACCTGTAATGTAAAGGGTGCAAATTATAAAAAAGTAAGAATTACTATTTAATTCTTTTACGGGTTTCATTGTTTTTCGTACGGAAAACAACTTTTGATTGAAATGTAATGTACCTTAGCGGAAAGAGCTCGTCAAGCTTAAATAAATCGTATTTTTTTCATTTTTAATACGGCAATATAAATATTCTATATTATAATTTATTTTCAAAGTGGTCGGGCCTAGTGGAAGGTAGGTATATAATAGGTTACGACTTGTGGTCGCGATGATACCGGGTTCAATTCCAGGCCCGTCTTTTTATTTTTTTAATATTTCGTTATTTAGGTACCTATTAAAAGTTTTTTAAATTTAGGATTTTTACAGTGACAATCCTCGGTACGAAATAAACGAACTGGGATTGTGAAGAAACTAAATTTATTTTTTATCGCGAATTGAAATGCTTTACCAATAACAATTAAAGGTTGCTAACAAATGGTTTTGTCAAAAGTATGAAATTAAATAAACCAACTCGAACAGTGCCGTGCCCGAAGGGTTCGGCACAATAACATTTTCACTAATTTATCAGCTATCAATGTAAGAATAGTTTCTTTTCCTTATGTTTAAATTGATTGAATAAATATTTTTAAAGGACAAACTTGGAAAATATATCTCACATTACACCCTTTGCTGTGCGATTTTAAAGAATCGGTGCTGACAGGTTCAATGTCAATATTATAATATTAAATATCATATATTTCCGTAACGAAAAGTCGTAGCGAATCGAGCGAGACGGCATTGGAAACGGAACATCGAGCACTATACGATGCCGTCTTCAAAAACTAGCTATCTATACAAGAAAACGGAAATTTTGCACCTGTTATTTTTATTTTTTAGTTTTTGTCAGTTGTTATAATGACAATTTGGCGATATGTTTCCCCTTCACGTTCCGCAGGAAGGTGAGGTAAAAAAAGCAATAGAAAACATAGAAAAAAGAAACTAAGAAAAATACTTTTTAAATACAAATTTTTAGTACTAATAATAGATGCACTCTCGGCTGACGATTAGCGATATGTACCCAGTCTAGTATTATATACGTCTCTTCCGCGTGGAATCTCGACAACCCCGCTCGCCTCTTCAAAATTTTCGTCTATATAAGAAATTTTCACATTTGCGATTTTTTTTCTCGGAAACGGTTAGAGTGGGACGATTGAAACTTTTTGCGCTTAGAGAGGAATAGTGGGGGTACGGTGTGTAAAAATTTCGAATATACAGGGTGTGCCGAAAAAGAGTTATTAATTTTTAAAGTCGATAATTATCGGATTCTCGTTGGGATTCGATACAGTTCGTAAAAATGAGTTTTTTTGATTTAAACTTTTTTGACGCGTAGACGACCGTGGGCTACAGAACCCTATTGTTTGTGAGCGCGAGCTAAAGTTTGGAAGTAATTTTTTTGATTTTTTTAAAGTTGAAAATTGGTCAAAAATGGTACCTCTTGGATCGCTAATAAGTCGAATTGGGTGCATCCGATCAACATTCGGTTTTGATAATCGTTTAGGCCATCTCAAAAACTACCTTTTTTCAATATATCGTTCTATACCTAACTGGAATGGAAATGATCAAAAATTGTAAGAAACTGGAAACCACAGAGTAAGGCGTGATTTTTTCGCAGTTTTTATTATTTTCGCAGTTTTTTTTTTTTCCTACGGAAATCGACTTTTGATCGAAACGTTGTATACTTTAGCGGATAGAGCTCTTTAAATTGTATTTTAGAGATATTTTTCGTTTCTTTATCTTTAATACGGAAAAAACGGCAAGCTTCTGAAAATTCACATCGGAATTGGGGTGGTGCATCGCACTGGTTCGCTTAAACACGTTTGCAAGTAGCTATATATAACTTTTCGAGTTTTTTTTTGGTACACTATATCAACGGATAAACAAGCTTCAATTTGTATTGTAAGCGCGCTCTATGAAAACATCATTTGTGGCTCAAAAAAATTAATTTATAATTTATCAAGAGATACTTTTACCTGATGTTTTACTATATCGACTGTAGCTTATTTAACTTTTAACAAAACCGTTTTATTTTTCTGCCTAAACATGCGCTGATTTCTTCTCAACACCTCTACATATCCAAAATTATTAAAATATGTTCGTAAGTTTAAGAAACATCAAGTTTTTGAGTGCGGAAACAAGCAACATTTGCAAATTCTAATACCATTCAATTTTGACTAGAGTGCTTTGACTGCTTTGGTTAATGTAAGTAAATTAATTCTAAAAAACCAGCTGTCAAAAATGGCGAAAAATTGGTGTTTTGAGCTTGACTTGCTAAAGTAATAAGAATATTTCCAGATTTTAAATCGGATGGAATATCTACCTTGAACCTTCTTCTAATTTTATTGACCAAAATATTTGCCCAAAATGTTTCAGAAATAGTTGTAATCTCGATTTTAAAAATGACGTTCCGACATTGAAAATGCGTCGCCACGTGGTGGAAGTCTGTTCGATATTTCGATATTCGCGAATTTTTTTCTCGGAAACGGTTAGAGCAAAACGATAAAAAATTTCTGGACCTAGAGAGGAATAGTAGGGGCACGTTCTGGAAACAATTTTCAATATACAGGTTGAACCGGAAAAAAGTTATTAAGGTCGAAGTTGAAAAATATGTTTTTTATCGTTATAGCGCGATACAGGTGGCAAAAATCATTTTAATCGATTTAAACTTTTTTGGCATGTAGACGACGTTCGGCTACAAAACACTATTGTTTGCGAACGCGATTGAAAGTTGGGCAGTCAATTTTTTGATTTTTTTAAAATCAATGTAGGGTCATGTTGGATCGTTAATAAATCGAATTGGATGCGTCTGACACCTTTTTGGTTTGGAGATTCGTTTAGGTCATCTCAAATACTACTTTTTTCAAATATATTGTTCAATACCTACCGGTAATATAAAGGGTGCAAATTATAAAAAGTAAGAATTACTATTTAAGACACGATTCTTGCGCGCCATGTACCTATTACGCATACGATTCTTCGGTTTTTATTTTTTTTCGTACGAAAAACAACTTTTGAACGAAATGTTTTATACAGGGTGTCCCAGATAAGAATGCACTCTACAAGGAGAGGTTTATGAGAACCAGAGAAGATACAGAGATGGTTAAATTAAAGAAAAGTTGTGCATTACTGAATCCTGTAACATCATGTTTTCAAATTTAAAAAATTCCGAATGCTTCTGAAGATATTTGGATAAAACCGAATTTTCGCGATTTCATTTCAATTGATTTATGATTTTATTTGAGGGGACATGTCAAAATAAATTTCACATTCATATTGCCACGTTTTCTCCCCTACAAGATTGTTAAATTACATTTTTGATCCGACGTTTCGTTTGGTCACAACCATCATCAACTTTGTTATTTTAAATGGTAGGAAAATTTTATTTTATGGTTAATAAATTCTACGCTTTATTCTTAGTCTAACGGTGTATTACACTTATTATTTATTAGACGTTTCAATATTTAAAAACACATCATCAATGAAAATAGGCACATTATCGAAAATATTTTTGTTTTTATTGTTGTATTTAAACACTAGTTGGATTTTAAAACATTTTTTTAAAAGAAACTTATAACAAAACGTAATATCTAATAAAACTTATCTGAAAATGCAACAAGTAATAATTAATTTTAATTATTAAATACAATTACATATTTTTTATTTTTAAAAAATGCATGATATTATTCAAACATAAGTTATGTTACATAACGTACCATTTAAATTCGGCATCATATGGGTGGCTATAAAATTTATTGACGACATTGACGTTCGCAATTGTTTAAATAGTTTCTTTAGATCTGCCACTTAGTTACAGAGACCTGTTAGGTTCTAAGTTTCTTTTAAAAAAATGTTTTAAAATCCAACTAGTGTTTAAATACAACAATAAAAACAAAAATATTTTCGATAATGTGTCTATTTTCATTGATGATGTGTTTTTAAATATCGAAACATCTAATAAATAATAAATGTGATACACAGTTAGATTAAGAATAAGGCGTAGAATTTATTTAGCATAAAATAAAATTTTCCTACTATTTAAAATAACAAAGTTGATGATGGTTGTGACTAAACGAAACGTCGGATCAAAAATGTAATTAAACCATCTTGTAGGAGAGAAAAAGTGGCAATAAGAATGTTAAATTTATTATATAATTTTGACAAGTCTCCTCAAATAAAATCATAAATCAATTGAAATGAAATCGCGAAAATTCGGTTTTATCCAAATATCTTCGGGAGCATTCGGAATTTTTTAAATTTGAAAACATGACGTTACAGGATTCAGTAATGCGCAACTTTACTCTAATTTAACCATGTCTGTATCTTGTATGGTTAACGAGATCCCTGTAGAGTGCATTCTTATCTGGGACACCCTGTATAGTATTTGTAGAATTATACCGTTAGCTATACTCTCAGATACAAGAAAAGCTTTAAAAAACTTGACATTTACCTGTCAAAATGGTAGCTGTCGTATAAAACTTTCTTATTTACCAAAATAATCATAAAAATGATTGAATTTCAGATTCTTACAGCGTCAATCATCAGTACGAAAAAAACTAACTTGAGCAGTAAAAAATTACACATACTTATATTTTTATTGCGACCTGGGTTGTGAAGAAACTACACATATTTTATTGAACACGAATCGAAGTGCTTAACAGTTAGGGCTTGCTAACAAATGGTTTTGTCAAAAGTATAAAATTAAATGAACGAACTCGAGCAGTGCCGTGCCCGAAGGGCTCGGCACAATAATATTTCCACAAATTTATTAGCTGATAATGTGATAATGATAATGAAATATGAAAAGTATATTCCACATTGCACAAAGGTGTGCGAGTTTAAAAGCACATATAAATGTCCCTATCAATATCATAATATTAAATAACATATAAGTATATTTTTTATTCGTAGCGAATCGAGCGAGACGGCAATGGAAATAGGACGTCGAGCAATATACGATGCCGTCTTCAAAAACTACCTATCTATACGAGAAACCGGAAATTTTGCATCCGTTTTTTTATTTTTTAGTTTTTGTTAGTTGTTATAATGACAATTTGGCGATATGTTTCCCCTTCACGTTCCGCAGGAAGGTGAGGTAAAAAAAGCAATGGTAAATAGAGAAAAGGAAAAGAAAATTATTTTTTTAGTACTAATATTAGATGCACTCTCGGCTGACGATTAGCGATATGTACCCAGTCTAGTATTATATACGGCGGCTACATTTAAAATAAGTTGTTCGTCGTCAGTTTCGACATTTTCACATTTGCGATTTCTTTTCTCGGAAACGGTAAGAGTGGGACGATTGAAACTTTTTCAGTTTAGAGAGGAATAGTGGGGGTACAATGTGTAAAAATTTTGAATATACAGGGTGTACGGGAAAAAAGTTATTAATTTTTAAAGTCGAGAAATATCGGGATCTCGTTGGCATTCGATACAGGCCACAAAAATTCGTTTTTTGGATTTAAACTCGTTCGACGCGTAGACGACCGTAGGCTACAGACCCCTATTGTTTGTGAGCGCGATCGAAAGTTTGGAAATAATTTTTAAAATTTTTTCAAAGTTAAATATGGGACTAAACAGGTACCTATTGAATCGTTAATAAGTCGAATTGGGTCCATCCGATCGACATTCGGTTTGGATAATGGTTTTGTAAAATGCATGAAATAAAATAAACGAATTGGAACAGTGCCGTGCCGGAAGGGCTCGGCAAAATAAGCTTTTGAACTAATTTATCAGCTATCAATGTAAGAATAGTTTCTTTACTTATGTTTAAATTGATTGAATACATATTTTTATAGGACACACTTGGAAAGTATATTCCACATTGATACGTTTGCTGTGCGATTTTAAAAAAAGCCGGTGCTGATGGATTCAATGTTAATATCAATATCATAATATTAAATATCATATATTTCCGTAACGAAAAGTCGTAGCGAATCGAGCGAGACGGCACTGGAAACGGGACATCGAGCAGTATACGATGCCGTCTTCAAAAACTACCTATTTATACAAGAAAATGGAAATTTTGCACCCGTTATTTTTATTTTTTAGTTTTTGTCAGTTGTTATAATGACAATTTGGCGATATGTTTCCCCTTCACGTTCCGCAGGAAGGTGAGGCAAAAAAAGCAATAGAAAACATAGAAAAAAGAAACTAAGAAAAATACTTTTTAAATACAAATTTTTAGTACTAATAATAGATGCACTCTCGGCTGACGATTAGCGATATGTACCCAGTACGATTTTATGAATTTTTAAAAAAATACCAAAAATGTAATATTTCTGCCAGTTTTTACATTTTCCTCAATACGTCCCTTACTATCGCTCTTAGAGTAGAAATCAATATAACTTTCTATATGGAGAATAGAAAAAGGCTAGTTTTATATTTAAAAAGTTTTTATCTAAGTTTTATCAGTTCCGAGATATTGCCAAATATATGAAAACCACTTTTAATTCCATATCTCAAAAACTATAAGACCTACAAAAAATTACTAAGAACTTAAAGTGAAGATCTCGTAAGGATGCTACTTAATAGTTATATACATTGTTGCCATATCTCTTATACTTTCCGAGGAAAATGTTACCTTATTGATTTCATCAAATTTTCATGACTATATAGATGAAAAAATTTCAAAAATTTAAAATTCGAAAATATGACAACTTTTCTATAAATCTTCATCGAAAATAACGTAAAACTCACAAATAGCAAAGAAAATATACAAAATAACGTTTTTACGAATTTTTTAAAGAAAATCAAAAATTATACGTAATTGATAAGATCATCCTTGGTTGTGAAAAAACTATGCCTAATCTTTGGTTGTGAAAAAACTGTGCCTAAACTTTGGTTGTGAAAAAACTATGCCTAATCTTTGTTTGTTATAAAACTATGCCTAATCTTTGGTTGTGAAAAAACTATGCCTAAACTTTGGTTGTGAAAAAACTATGCCCAATCTTTGGTTGTGAAAAAACTATGCCATAATATTTGTTTGTCATAAGACTATGCCAAAATCTTTGTTTGTCATAAGACTATGCCATAATCTTTGTTTGTCAGAAGACTATGCCTTAAACTTTGTTTGTCATAAGACTATGCCGTAATCTTTGTTTGTCATAAGACTATGCCTTAAAATTTGTTTGTCATAAAAATATACATAATCTTTGGTTGTTATAAAAACTATGCCATAATATTTGTTTGTCATAAGACTATGCACTAATGTTTGATTGTGATAAGACTATGCCAAAATCTTTGAATGTCATAAGACTATGCCATAATCTTTGTTTGTCATAAGACCATGCCTTAAAATTTGTTTGTCATAAAAATATACATAATCTTTGGTGGTTATAAAACTATGCCATAATATTTGTTTGTCATAAGACTATGCACTAATGTTTGTTTGTCATAAGACTATGCCAAAATCTTTGTTTGTCATAAGACTATGCCTTAAACTTTGTTTGTCATAAGACTATGCCTTAAAATTTGTTTGTCATAAAAATATACATAATCTTTGGTTGTTATAAAACTATGCCATAATATTTGTTTGTCATAAGACTATGCCAAAATCTTTGAATGTCATAAGACTATGCCATAATCTTTGTTTGTCAAAAGACTATGCCTTAAACTTTGTTTGTCATAAGACTATGCCGTAATCTTTGTTTGTCATAAGAATATGCCTTAAAATTTGTTTGTCATAAAAATATACATAATCTTTGGTTGTTATAAAACTATGCCATAATATTTGTTTGTCATAAGACTATGCACTAATGTTTGTTTGTCATAAGACTATGCCAAAATCTTTGTTTGTCATAAGACTATGCCTTAAACTTTGTTTGTCATAAGACTATGCCATAATCTTTGTCTGTCATAAGACTATGCCATAATATTTGTTTGTCATAAGACTATGCCGTAATCTTTGTTTGTCATAAGACTATGCCTTAAAATTTGTTTGTCATAAAAAATATGCCATATTCTTTGTTTGTCATAAGACTATGCCATAATCTTCACCGATCTTTGGTTGTGAAAAAACTATGCATAATCTTTGATTGTTAAAAAACTATGCATAATCTCTGTAGTAATAATGATAATATTGTGTGAAATAACTAAGTACGTCGTAAAACATATAACGTAACATGAAAATGTACTTTATACCGCCGTTAGGCGGTATGACCCCACAAATAAAACTATACATATAGGTGGACAAAGAGATTGCAATATGGCCGACAGACGAGCGAGGCGGCATTGGAAACGGGACGTTGAGCACTATACGGCACCGCCTCCGAAAACTACCTATCTATACGAGAAAATGGAAATTTTGCACCATTGTCTAGTTTTGGTCAGTTGTTATAATGACAATTTGGCGATATGTTTCCCCTTCACGTTCCGCAGGAAGGTGAGGCAAAAAAAGCAATAGTAAATAGAAAAAAAGAAAAGAAAAGTATTTTTTTATTGTAAATTTTTTTTTAGTACTAATATTAGATGCACTCTCGGCTGACGATTAGCGATATGTACCCAGTCTAGTATTATATACGGCGGCTACATTTAAAATAAGTTCGTCGTCAGTTTCGACATTTTTACATTTGCGATTTCATTTCTCGGAAACGGTAAGAGTGGGACGATTGAAACTTTTTCAGTTTCGAGAGGAATAGTGGGGGTACAATGTGTAAAAATTTTGAATATACAGGGTGTACGGGAAAAAACTTATTAATTTTTAAAGTCGAGAAATATCGGGATCTCGTTGGCATTCGATACAGGCCACGAAAATAAGTTTTTTCGATTTAAACTTTTTCGACGCGTAGACGACCGTCGGCTACAGAAGCCTATTGTTTGTGAGCGCGATCGAAAATTTGGAAATAATTTTTTTTATTGTTTAAAAGTCAAAATTTGGTCCAAAATGGTACCTCTTGGATCGCTAATAAGTCGAATTGGGTGCATCCGATCGACATTCGGTATGGATAATCGGTTAGGCCATCTCAAAAACTACCTTTTTCCAATATATTGTTCTATACCTAACTGGAATGGAAATTATCAAAAATTGTAAGAAACTGGAAATCACAGAGTAAGGCGTGATTTTTTCGCCGTTTTTATTTTTCTTCCTTTCGTTTCCTACGGAAAACGTTTTTTAATCGAAACGTTGTATACTTTAGCGGATAGAGCCGTCAAATTGTATTTAAGAGATATTTTTTCGTTTCTTTATCTTTAATACGGAAAAAACGGCAGCTTATGAACTTTTTCCCGTAATTTCTGTTGGCGTTGCACTGGCTTGCTTAAATAATTCTGCAAGTGTCTATAATATATAACATTTTTAATTTTTTCTTGATCCACCATATCGACGGATAAACAAGCTTTAGTTTGCATAGTAAGCGCACCCTGGAAAATCATATTTTGTGACTCAAAAAAATTAATTTATAATGTTTTTATAGGTTTCTTCACCAGACGTTTTACTATATCGACTGTAACTAATTTAATTTTTAACAAAAACGTTTTATTTTTCTCTAAAAACACGCGTTGATTTCTTCTTAATAACTCTACATATCCAAACTTATCAAAATATATTCGCAAATTTGAGAAAAGTCGCTTTTTTGGGTACGGAAACAGGCACAATTTACAAATTCTAACACCATTCTCTTTTAACGAGAGTGCCTTGATATTGATGTAAATTATAATACTAAAAATCCGGCTGTCAAAAATGGCAAAAAATGGGTGTTTTGAGCTTGACTTGCTAGTCTTATAAGAACATTTCCTGATTTTATATTGGATGGAATATCTACCTTGAACCTTCTTCTAATTTTATTGACCAAAATATTTGCCCAAAATGTTTTAGAAATAGTTATAATCTCGATTTTAAAGATGGCGTTCCGACATTGATAATCCGTCGCCACGTGGTAGGAGGTTGTTCGACATTTCGATATTCGCAAATTTTTTCTTCGGAAACGGTTAGAGCAAAACGATTCAAACTTTCTGGACGTAGAGAGGAATAGTCGGGGCACGTTCTGGGAACAATTTCCAATATACAGGGTGTACCGGAAAAAAGTTATTAAAGTCAAAGTTGAAAAATATGTTTTTTTTCGTTATAGCGCGATACAGGTGGCAAAAATCATTTTAATCGATTTAAACTTTTTTGGCATGTAAACGACGTTCGGCTACAAAACACTATTGTTTTCGAACGCGATCGAAAGTTGGGAAGTCAATTTTTTAATTTTTTTAAAATCAATGTAGGGTCATGTTGGATCGTTAATAAATCGAATTGGGTGCATCTGACATACTTTTGGTTTGGAGATTCGTTTAGGTCATCTCAAATACTACTTTTTTCAAATATATTGTTCTACACCTACCGGTAATATAAAGGGTGCAAATTATAAAAAAGTAAGAATTACTATTTAAGGCACGATTCTTTTACGGTTTTCATTGTTTTTCGAACGAAAAACAACTTTTCATCGAAATGTTATATAAGTATAGCATTTGTAGAATTATACCGTTTTAATCCGAAATTAAAAATTACCTATCAAAATGACAGCTGTCGTATAGAACTTTGTTATTTAGGAACTGAAAAATTTTTCAATTTAGGATTCTTACAGCTATAACTCTCGCTACGGAAATGATAAAAAAAAATTGAAACTTATCTGTCAAAATCTGACAGCTATCGTAAAAAACTTTGTTATTTAGGTACTGAAAAAGTTTTTAATTTAGGATTTTTACAGCTATAATCGTCGCTACGAAAAAGCTAAAAAAGAATTGACCTGTCAAAATTTGACAGCTATCGTATAAAACATTTTTATTTAGGTACCTGAAAATTTTTTAATTTCGAATTCTTACAGCTATAACCCTCGCTACGAAAAAGCTAAAAAAAATGACACTTACCTGTCAAAGTGACAGCTCTCGTATAATTAAACGAACGAACTAGAACAGTGCCGTGCCCGTAGGGCTCGGCACAATAATATTTCTACAAATTTATTAGCTGATAATTGATAGCTTCCATGTAAGAATAATGTTTTGCTTATGTTTTAATCGATTGAATACTTACAGATTTTTATAGAGCAAATATGGAAAGTATATCCCACATTGCACAAAGGTGTGCGAGTTTAAAGAGCACCTATACGGCGCCGTCTCAGAAAACTACCTATCTATACGAGAAAACGGAAATTTTGCACCATTGTGTAGTTTTGGTCAGTTGTTATAATGACAATTTGGCGATATGTTTTCCCTTCACGTTCCGCAGGAAGGTGAGGCAAAAAAAGCAATAGTAAATAGAAAAAAAGAAAAGAAAAGTATTTTTTTATTGTAAATTTTTGTAAATTTTTTTAGTACTAATATTAGATGTACTCTCGGCTGACGATTAGCGATATGTACCCAGTCTAGTATTATATACGTCTCTTCCGCGCGGAATCTCGAAAACCCCGATCGGCTCTTGAACAATTTCGTCTATGTAAGACATTTTCACATTTGCGATTTTTTTTCTCGGAAACGGTTGGAGTGGGACGATTAAAACTTTTTGGGTTTAGAGAGGAATAGTGGGGGTACGTTGTGGGAAAATTTCGAATATACAGGGTGTGCCGAAAAAAAGTTGTTAAACCCCAAATTCAAAAAATATCGGTTTCTCGTTGAAATTCGATACAGGTCGTAAAAATAAGTTTTCTCGATTTAAATTTTTTCGACGCGTAGACGACCGTCGGCTACAGAAGCCTATTGTTTACCAACGTAATCGGATGTTGGGAAGTCAATTTTTTGATTTTTTTTTAAATCAATGTAGGGACTGTTGGATCCTTAATAAATCGAATTGGGTGCGTCCCACATATTTTTGATTTGGAGATTCGTTTAGGTCATCTCAAATACTACTTTGGATCATAAAAAAAACTACAATAAAAAGTATTTTTTGGTTTCTTTATCTTTAATAAGGCAATAATATTCTATATTGTTTTTAAAGTGGTCGGTGACCTAGTGGTATATATTAGATTACGACTTTTGGTCACGATGATCCCGGGTTCAATTCCAGGCGCGTCTATTATTTTTTTAATATTTCGTTATTTAGGTAGGTAGGTACTGAAAGTCTTTTAAATTTTGGATTCTTACAGCGACAATCCTCGGTACGAAAAAAATCAACTAGGTTTGTGAAGAAACTAAATTTATTTTTTATCACGAATTGAAATGTTTCAAAATTAGAGGTTGCTAACAAATGGTTTTGTCAAAAGTATAAAATGAAACGAACGAACTCCAACAGTGCCGTGCCCAAAGGGCTCGGCACAATACAATTTTCACCAATTTATCAGCTATCTATGTAAGAATAGTTAATATCATATAGTAACGAAAAGTCGTAGCGAATCGAGCGAGACGGCATTGGAAATAGGACGTCGACCACTATACGATGCCGTCTCCAAAAACTACCTATCTATACGAGAAACCGAAAATTTTGCACCCGTTTTTTTATATTTTAGTTTTTGTCAGTTGTTATAATGACAATTTGGCGATATGTTTCTCCTTCACGTTCCGCAGGAAGGTGAGGTATAAAAAGCAATAGTAAATAGAGAAAAGGAAAAGAAAATTATTTTTTTAGTACTAATATTAGATGCACTCTCGGCTGACGATTAGCGATATGTACCCAGTCTAGTATTATATACGTCTCTTCCGCGCGGAATCTCGAAAACCCCGATCAGCTCTTGAACAATTTCGTCTATGTAAGACATTTTCACAGTTGCGATTTTTTTTTCTCGGAAACGGTTAGAGTGGGACGATTGAAACTTTTAGGGTTTAGATAGGAATAGTAGGGGTACGTTGTGTAAAAATTTCAAATATACAGGGTGTGCCGAAAAAAAGTTATTAAACCCCCACCCTCGAAAAATATCGGATTCTCGTTGAAATTCGACACAGGTCGTAAAAATAAGTTTTCTCGATTTAAATTTTTTCGACGCGTAGACGACCGTCGGCTACAGAAGCCTATTGTTTACCAAGGTAATCGGATGTTGGGAAGTCAATTTTTTGATTTTTTTTTAAATCAATGTAGGGACATGTTGGATCGTTAATAAATCGAATTGGGTTCGTCCCACATATTTTTGATTTGGATATTCGTTTAGGTCATCTCAAATACTACTTTGGATCATAAAAAAAACTACAATAAAAAAGTTTTTTTTTGTTTCTTTATCTTAAATAAGGCAATAATATTCTATATTGTTTTCAAAGTGGTCGGTGGCCTAGTGGTATATATTAGATTACGACTTTTGGTCACGATGATCCCGGGTTCAATTCCAGGCGCGTCATTTTATTTTGTTAATATTTCGTTATTTAGGTAGGTACTGAAAGTCTTTTAAATTTTGGATTCTTACAGCGACAATCTTCGGTACGAAAAAAATCAACTAGGTTTATGAAGAAACTAAATTTATTTTTTAACACGAATTGAAATGTTTCAAAATTAGAGGTTGCTAACAAATGGTTTTGTCAAAAGTATAAAATGAAACGAATGAACTCCAACAGTGCCGTGCCCAAAGGGCTCGGCACAATAAAATGTTCACCAATTTATCAGCTATCTATGTAAAAATAGTTAATATCGTATATTTCAGTAACGAAAAGTCGTAGCGAATCGAGCGAGACGGCATTGGAAATAGGACGTCGGCCACTATACGATGCCGTCTCCAAAAACTACCTATCTATACGAGAAACCGGAAATTTTGCACCCGTTTTTTTATTTTTTAGTTTTTGTCAGTTGTTATAATGACAATTTGGCGATATGTTTCTCCTTCACGTTCCGCAGGAAGGTGAGGTATAGAAAGCAATAGTAAATAGAGAAAAGGAAAAGAAAATAATTTTTTTAGTACTAATATTAGATGCACTCTCGGCTGACGATTAGCGATATGTACCCAGTCTAGTATTATATACGGCGGCTACATTTAAAATAAGTTGTCGTCGTCAGTTTCGACATTTTCACATTTGCGATTTCTTTTCTCGGAAACGGTAAGAGTGGGACGATTGAAACTTTTTCAGTTTAGAGAGGAATAGTGGGGGTACAATGTGTAAAAATTTTGAATATACGGAATTACGGGAAAAAAGTTATTAATTTTTAAAGTTGATAATTATCGGAGTCTCGTTGTCATTCGGTACAGGCCACAAAAATTAGTTTTTTCGATTTAAACTTTTTCGACGCGTAGACGACCGTAGGCTACAGACCCCTATTGTTTGTAAGCGCGATCGAAAGTTTGGAAATATTTTTTTTAATTTTTTTAAAGTTAAATATGGGACTAAACAGGTACCTATTGAATCGTTAATAAGTCGAATTGGGTCCATCCGATCGACATTCGGTTTGGATAATCCTTTAGGCAATTATTAAATGTTGCTAACAAATGGTTTTGTAAAAAGTATGAAATAAAATAAACGAATTGGAACAGTGCCGTGCCGGAAGGGCTCGGCAAAATAATCTTTTAAACTAATTTATCAGCTATCAATGTAAGAATAGTTTCTTTACTTATGTTTAAATCGATTGAATACATATTTTTATAGAACAAACTTGGAAAGTATATTCCACATTGATACGTTTGCTGTGCAATTTTAAAAAAAGCCGGTGCTGATGGGTTCAATGTTAATATCAATATCATAATATTAAATATCATATATTTTCGTAACGAAAAGTCGTAGCGAATCGAGCGAGACGGAATTGGAAACGGGACATCGAGTACTATACGATGCCGTCTTCAAAAACTACCTATCTATACAAGAAAACGGAAATTTTGCACCCGTTATTTTTATTTTTTAGTTTTTGTCAGTTGTTATAATGACAATTTGGCGATATGTTTCCCCTTCACGTTCCGCAGGAAGGTGAGGCAAAAAAAGCAACAATGTATATAACTAATAAGTAGCATCTTTATGAGATCTTTACTTTAAGTTCTTAGAAATTTTTTGTAGGTCTTATAGTTTTTGAGATATGGAATTAAAAGTGGTTTTCATGTATTTGCCAATATCTCGAAACTGATAGAACTTAGATAGAAACTCTTCAAATAAAAAAGTTGCCTTTTTCTATTGTCCAGATAAAACGTTATATTAACTTTTGTTCCAAAGGCCGTAATAAGGGACGTATTGAGGAAATTTTGAAAACCGACAAAAAAATCCGAGTTTTCTGGACATTTTTTTAAAAATTCATAGAATTGTTAATTATCATATTTTCTTCGCTATTTTCGGGTTTTACGTTATTTTTGATGGAAATGTACCGAAAAATTGACTTATTTGCGAATTTTAAATTTTGGCATTTTTTCCATGTATATGCTCAGGAAAATGCTATGAAATCCTTAAAAGACCATTTTACTCGGAAACTAAAAGAGATACGGCAACAATGTATATAACTAATAAGTAGCATCCTTAAGAGATCTTTATTTTAAGTTCTTAGAATTTTTTTGTAGGTCTTATAGTTTTTGAGATATGGAATTAAAAGTGGTTTTCATATATTAGCCAATATCTCGAAACTGATAAAGCTTAGATAGAACCTCTTCAAATAAAAAAGTTGCCTTTTTCTATGGTCCAGATAAAAGGTTATATTGATTTCTATTCTAAAAGCGATAATAAGGGACGTATTGGCTCGGCACAATAATATTTCTACAAATTTATTAGCTGATAATTGATAGCTTCCATGTAAGAATAATTTTTTGCTTATGTTTTAATCGATTGAATACTTACATATTTTTATAGAGCAAATATGGAAAGTATATCCCACATTGCACAAAGGTGTGCGAGTTTAAAGAGCACCTATACGGCGCCGTCTCAGAAAACTACCTATCTATACGAGAAAACGGAAATTTTGCACCAGTGTGTAGTTTTGGTCAGTTGTTATAATGACAATTTGGCGATATGTTTTCCCTTCACGTTCCGCAGGAAGGTGAGGCAAAAAAAGCAATAGTAAATAGAAAAAAAGAAAAGAAAAGTATTTTTTTATTGTAAATTTTTGTAAATCTTTTTAGTACTAATATTAGATGCACTCTCGGCTGACGATTAGCGATATGTACCCAGTCTAGTTACATATCGCGCTACAACGCGATATGTTATACGGCGCTTCGGTGAAAAAAATGTATGTATGTTGTCGGCGTAATCGTCACTTTCGACATTTTCACATTTGCGATTTTTTTTCTCGGAAACGGTTAAAGTGGGACGATTGAAACTTTTTGGGTTTACAGAGGAATAGTGGGGGTACGTTGTGTAAAAATTTCGAATATACAGGGTGTGCCGGAAAAAAGTTATTAAACGTCAAAGTCGAGAAATATCGGGATCTCGTTGAAATTCGATACAGGCCACAAAAATTAGTTTTTTCGATTTAAACTTTTTCGACGCGTAGGCGACCGTGGGCTACAGAACCCTATTGTTTGTGAGCGCAATCGAAAGTTTGGAAATAATTTTTTTTATTTTTTAAAAGTCAAAATTTGGTCCAAAATGGTACCTCTTGGATCGCTAATAAGTTGAATTGGGTGCATTCGATCGACATGCGGTTTGGATAATCGGTTAGGCCATCTCAAAAACTACCTTTTTCCAATATATCGTTCTATACCTAACTGGAATGGAAATTGCCGAAAATTGTAAGAAAGTGGAAATCATAAAGTTAGGCCTGATTTTTTCACGGTATTTATTTTTTTTCGTACTGAAAACGACTTTTGATCGAAACGTTGTAAACTTTAGCGGATAGAGCTCGTCAAATTGTATTTAAGAGATATTTTTTCGTTTCTTTATCTTTAATACGGAAAAAACGGCCGCTTTTTTTTTACTATATCGACTGTAGCTTATTCAATTTTTAACAAAACCGTTTTATTTTTTTCTCAAAAAATGCGCTGATTACTTCGCAACACCTCTACATATTCAAAATCATTAAAATATATTCGCAAAATTGAGAAAAGTCGCTTTTTTGGGTGCGGAAACAGGCAATCTTTACAAATTCTAACATCATTCACTTTTGACTAAGAGTGCCTTGATATTGATGTATCTAAATTAAATTAATTCTAAAAATCCGGCTGTCAAAAATGGCGAAAAATGGGTGTTTTCAGCGTGACTTGCTAGAATAATAAGAACATTTCCAGATTTTAAATCGGGTGGAATATCTACCTTGAACCTTCTTCTAATTTTACTGACCAAAATATTTGCCCAAAATGTTTCAGAAATGGTTGTAATCTCGATTTTAAAGATGGCGTTTCGACATTGATTATCCGTCGCCACGTGGTAGAAGGTTATTCGACATTTCGATATTCGCGATTTTTTTTTTCGGAAACGGTTAGAGCAAAACAATTCAAACTTTCTGGACGTAGAGAGGAATAGTCGGGGCACGTTCTGGGAACAATTTCAAATATACAGGGTGTACCGGAAAAAAGTTATTAAAGTCAAAGTTAAAAAATATGTTTTTTTTTCGTTGTAGGGCGATACAGGTGGCAAAAATCATTTTAATCGATTTAAACTTTTTCGACATGTAGACGACGTTAGGCTACAAAACACTGTTGTTTGCGAACGCGATCGAAAGTTGGGAAGTAATTTTTTTGATTTTTTTAAAATCAATGTAGGGTCATATTGGATCGTTAATAAATCGAATTGGGTGCATCCAATCGACATGCGGTTTGGATAATCGGTTAGGCCATCTCAAAATCTACCTTTTTCCAATATATCGTTCTATACCTAACTGGAATGGAAATTGCCGAAAATGGTAAGAAACTGGAAACCACAGTGTAAGGCGTGATTTTTTTCTCCGTTTTTATTCCGTTTATTTTTTTTCGTACGGAAAACGATTTTTGATTGAAACGTTGTATACTTTAGCGGATAGAGCCGTCAAATTGTATTTAAGAGATATTTTTTCGTTTTTTTATCTTTAATACAGAAAAAACGGCAGCTTATGAACTTTTTCCCGTAATTTCTGTTGGCGTTGCACTGGTTTGCTTAAATAATTCTGCAAGTGTCTATAATATATAACATTTTGAAATTTTTCTTGGTACACTATATCAACGGATAAATAAGCTTTAATTTGTATTATAAGCGATCTTTAGGAAAACATATTTTGTGGCTCAAAAAAATTAATTTATGATTTTTTTATAGGTTCCTTCACCAGAGGTTTTACTATATCGACTGTAGCTTATTCAATTTTTAACAAAACCGTTTTATTTTTTTCTCAAAATATGCGCTAATTACTTCTCAATATTCCTGCATGTCCAAACTTATCAAAATATATTCGCAAATTCTAGCAAAGTTGCTTTTTTGGGTGCGGAAACAGGCACAATTTTCAAATTCTAACACCATTCGATTTAGAAAAAGTTGGCCATGGTTTTACCACGTACGTTTTCCTGAACTTTAACTTTTATACCATCTGTCAAAAATAGGTGAAAAATGCGATTTCCAAATTGATTTTTTAGAGGAATAAGACCATTTAGATTACGTCTTTTGTGGGAAATACCTACCTTGAACCTTTATCTTTTTCGTTTGACCAAAAATAAGGGGGAAAATATCGCATTTATCCCGTACTTGTAATAATAAAAATGGCTTGCAGGAGGCATATTAACTTCAATTTTTTAGTTTTTATAATATTTGGGGAGTATTTAATGTATGAAACACCTGTCTTGGACCTTTTTCTTTGCGGTTGACCAAAAATAATTGAAAAAAGTGTATTATTTGTGTGTATCTTCAATACTCAACGTTCTATGTAATATCGAATACGTCATTAATATCCTATTTAGCACAAATCACTCTCAAAGCTTCGATAGCGTAGTAGTAGAGGCTGTTGATTTTGGAGACGAAGGTCGTGGGTTCAAACCCCAGTGTTTTTTTTTCTTTTTTTTTCTTTTTTTTTTAATGTCGTTATTTAGGTACGGAAAATTTTTTAAATTTTGGATTCTTACAGCTATAATAATCTATACGAAAAAGCTAAAAAAAAATTACACTTACCTGTCAAAATCTGACAGCTGTAGTAAAGAACTTTGTTATTTAGGTACTGAAATTTTTTTAAATTTCGGATTCTTACAGCTATAATCCTAGATACAAGAAAAGCTTAAAAAAAACTTGATATTTACCTGTCAAAATGACAGCTGTCGTATAGAACTTTGTTATTTAGGAACTGAGAAATTTTTTAATTTAGTATTCTTACAGCTATAACCCTCGTTACAAAAAATCTAAAAAAAAAATTGACACTTACCTGTCAAAATTTGACAGCTATCGTATAAAACTGTGTCATTTAGGTACTGACAAATTTTTAAATTTAGGATTCTTACAGCTATAACCCTCGTTACAAAAAATCCAAAAAAAAATTGACACTTACCTGTCAAAATTTGACAGCTATCGTATAGAACTTTGTTATTTAGGGACCTGATAATTTTATAATTTCGGACTCTTACAGCTATAACTCTCGCTACGAAAAAGCTAAAAAAAAATTGACACTTAACTGTCAAAATTTGACAGCTATCGTATAGAACTTTGTTATTTAGGTACTGAAAATTTTTTCAATTTGGGATTCTTACAGCTATAATCCTCGTTACGAAAAAACTTTTAAAAAATTGACACTTACCTGTCAAAATTTGACAGCTGTCGTATGGAACTTTGTTATTTAATCACTGAAAAATTTTTAAATTTCGGATTTGTACAGCTATAATCCTCTATATGAAAAAAGATTTAAAAAATTTACACCCGCCTGTCATAATTTGACAGCTGTCGTATAGAACTTTGTTATTTTGGTACTGAAAAAATTTTTAATTTAGGAATATTACAGCTATAACCCTCGCTACAAAAAAGCTAAAAAATAATTGACAATTACCTTTCAAAATTTGACAGCTGTCGTATAAAACTTTGTTATTTAGGTACTGAATTTTTTTTTAATTTAAGATTTTTACAGCTATAACCCTTGCTACGAAAAAGCTAAAAAAAAATGACACTTACCTGTCAAAGTAACAGCTGTCGTATTATTAAACGAACGAACTAGAACAGTGCCGTGCCCGAAGGGCTCGGCACAATATTATTTCTACAAATTTATTAGCTGATAATTGATAGCTTTAATGTATATTTTTATAGAGCAAATATGGAACGTATATCCCACATTGCACAAAGGTGTGTGAGTTTAAAAAGCACCTATAAATGTCAATATCATAATAATAAATATCATATATTTCCGCAACGAAAGGTCGTAGCGAATCGAGCGAGACGGCATTGGAAATAGGACGTCGGCCACTATACGATGCCGTCTCCAAAAACTACCTATCTATACGAAAAAATGGAAATTTTGCACCATTTTCTGGTTTTGGTCAGTTGTTATAATGACAATTTGGCGATATGTTTCTCCTTCACGTTCCGCAGGAAGGTGAGGCAAAAAAAGCAATAGTAAATAGAGGGAAAGAAAAGAAAAGTATTTTTTTATTGTAAATTTTTTTTTAGTACTAATATTAGATGCACTCTCGGCTGACGATTAGCGATATGTACCCAGTCTAGTATTATATACGTCTCTTCAGCGCGGAATCTCGAAAACCCCGATCAGCTCTTGAACAATTTCGTCTATGTAAGACATTTTCACAGTTGCGATTTTTTTTTCTCGGAAACGGTTAGAGTGGGACGATTGAAACTTTTAGAGTTTAAATAGGAATAGTAGGGGTACGTTGTGTAAAAATTTCGAATATACAGGGTGTGCCGAAAAAAAGTTATTAAACCCCAAACTCGAAAAATATCGGATTCTCGTTGAAATTCGACACAGGTCGTAAAAATAAGTTTTCTCGATTTAAATTTTTTCGACGCGTAGACGACCGTCGGCTACAGAAGCCTATTGTTTACCAAGGTAATCGGATGTTGGGAAGTCAATTTTTTGATTTTTTTTAAATCAATGTAGGGACATGTTGGATCGTTAATAAATCGAATTGGGTTCGTCCCACATATTTTTGATTTGGATATTTTTTTAGGTCATCTCAAATACTACTTTGGATCATAAAAAAAACTACAATAAAAAGTTTTTTTTTTGTTTCTTTATCTTTAATAAGGCAATAATATTCTATATTGTTTTTAAAGTGGTCGGTGGCCTAGTGGTATATAGATTACGACTTTTGGTCACGATGATCCCGGGTTCAATTCCAGGCGCGTCATTTTATTTTTTTAATATTTCGTTATTTAGGTAGGTAGGTACTGAAAGTCTTTTAAATTTTGGATTCTTACAGCGACAATCCTCGGTACGAAAAAAATCAACTAGGTTTGTGAAGAAACTAAATTTATTTTTTAACACGAATTGAAATGTTTCAAAATTAGAGGTTGCTAACAAATGGTTTTGTCAAAAGTATAAAATGAAACGAACGAACTCCAACAGTGCCGTGCCCAAAGGGCTCGGCACAATAAAATGTTCAAAATGTTCACCAATTTATCAGCTATCTATGTAAGAATAGTTAATATCATATATTTCAGTAACGAAAAGTCGTATCGAATGGAGCGAGACGGCATTGGAAATAGGACGTCGACCACTATACGATGCCGTCTCCAAAAACTACCTATCTATACAAGAAACCGGAAATTTTGCACCCGTTTTTTTATTTTTTAGTTTTTGTCAGTTGCAGTAGTAGTAGTAGTAAAAAGATTTATTTAGCACGTGGCTACATGATACTTTTTAACAAGTTTATACCCTTTTTTTTTATTTATTTTTTGAATTAAATGACCTTTTGAAACTTTATTTGTCCTGTTGAGTTAATAAGAAAGATTTTAAACTTTTTTTAAAAGATTTTAAACTTTTTTGATTTTTAATTGACTTGTTTAATTTATTAAATTCAATAAGACCCTTATGAAAAACTGATTTATATGCAATATTTTTTGAAAAATTATTAAGAAAAAAATTATTGTTATTTCGTGTTAAATAATTATGTTGATCACTATTTAGAACAGTCAATTGCTTTAAATGTGGCGGTAACAAATCATTTTGAATTTTAAAAATAAATATTAGAACCAAAAACAATACTAAATTTTTTACATTTAACCATTCTAATTTTTTTAACATCACATTAATTTTTGTATATCTATCCATATTAAGTAAAATTCGCATTGCTTTATTTTGTAAAATTTGTAATCTATTTATTACACTTTCATCCGCCATAAACAAAATTGTAGAACAATAAAGAAAATGTGGTAAAATTAAAGTATTGTATACAATTTTTTTCGAATAAAATTTTAAATTTAAACTTATTCTTTTAAAATAACTAATTTTTCCCGCAATTTTGTAAATTACATTTTCGAATTGGTTATTAAATTTTAATTTTGAATCAATCAATATACTTAAATATTTAAAAGAATTGACTATTTCTAGTTTATCACCATCAATTAAAATATTTATATTTGTATAATTATTTAAATTTACACCCATAACCATACATTTTGTTTTAGAAACATTTAATTTTAATTTGTTAACTTTTAACCAGTTTGACAATAGAATCAGTTCTAAATTTAAAATTTCCAAAATTTCCAAAAGATTTTTACCGCTTATATAGATAAGAGTATCATCAGCAAACATTTGTATTTTAAGATATTTTAGGACTAATGGCATGCCATTAATATATAAAATAAAAAGTAAAGGCCCCAAAATACTTCCTTGAGGTACTCCTATGTTATTAAATTTCTTTGTTGAAAAAAAATTACCAAATTTAGTTTTCTGTGATCTATTATTTAAATAATTTTGAAACCATTGATAAACTTTACCCCTTATACCATATGTTATAATGACAATTTGGCGATATGTTTCTCCTTCACGTTCCGCAGGAAGGTGAGGTATATAAAGCAATAGTAAATAGAGAAAAGGAAAAGAAAATTATTTTTTTAGTATTAATATTAGATGCACTCTCGGCTGACGATTAGCGATATGTACCCAGTCTAGTATTATATACGGCGGCTACATTTAAAATAAGTTGTCGTCGTCAGTTTCGACATTTTCACATTTGCGATTTCTTTTCTCGAAAACGGTAAGAGTGGGACGATTGAAACTTTTTCAGTTTAAAGAGGAATAGTGGGGGTACAATGTGTAATCATTTTGAATATACAGGGTGTACGGGAAAAAAGTTATTAATTTTTAAAGTCGATAATTATCGGATTCTCGTTGGGATTCGATACAGTTCGTAAAAATGAGTTTTTTTGATTTAAACTTTTTCGACGCGTAGACGACCGTGGGCTACAGAACCCTATTGTTTGTGAGCGCGATCGAAAGTTTGAAAGTAATTTTTTTGATTTTTTTAAAGTTGAAAATTGATCAAAAATGGTACCTCTTGGATCGCTAATAAGTCGAATTGGGTGCATCCGATCAACATTCGGTTTTGATAATCGTTTAGGCCATCTCAAAAACTACCTTTTTCCAATTTATCGTTCTATACCTAACTGGAATGGAAATGATCAAAAATTGTAAGAAACTGGAAGGCGTGATTTTTCGCAGTTTTTATTTTTTTTCGTACGGAAAACGACTTTTGATCGAAACGTTGTATACTTTAGCGGATAGAGCTCTTCAAATTGTATTTTAGAGATATTTTTCGTTTCTTTATCTTTATTACGGAAAAAACGACAGCCTATGAATTTTTTCCAGTAATTTCTGTTGGCGTCGCACTGGTTTGTTAAATACTTCTGCAGTGTCTATAAATATAACTTTTTAAATTTTTTCTTGATCCACCATATCAACCGATAAACAAGCTTAAGTTTGCATAGTAAACGCGCTCTGAAAAAACATCATTTGTGGCTCAAAAAAATTAATTTATGATTTATCAAGAGATATTTTTATCCGACGTTTTACTATATCGACTAGCGTATTCAATTTTTAACAAAACCGTTTTATTTTTTCCCAAAAGACGCGCTGATTTAGTCTCAACACCTCTACATATTCAAACTTATAAAAATATATTCGTAAGTTTAAGAAAAATCGAGTTTTTGAGTGCGGAAACAAGCAAAATTTGCAAATTCTAATATTCAATTTTGACTAGAGTGCTTTGACTGCTTTGGTTAATGTAAGTAAATTAATTCTAAAAACCGGCTGTCAAAAATGGCGAAAAATTGGTGTTTTGAGCTTGACTTGCTAGACTAATAAGAAGATTTCCAGATTTTAAATCGGATGGAATATCTACCTTGAACCTTCTTCTAATTTTATTGACCAAAATATTTGCCCAAAATGTTTCAGAAATAGTTGTAATCTCGATTTTAAAGATGACGTTCCGACATTGAAAATGCATCGCCACGTGGTGGGAGGCTGTTCGATATTACGATATTCGCGAATTTTTTTCTCGGAAACGGTTAGAGCAAAACGATAAAAAATTTCTGGACGTAGAGAGGAATAGTAGGGACACGTTCTGGGAACAATTTCCAATATACAGGGTGTACCAGAAAAAAGTTATTTAAGTCAAAGTTGAAAAATATGTTTTTTTTTCGTTGTAGCGCGATACAGGTGGCAAAAATCATTTTAATCGATTTAAACTTTTTTGGCATGTAGACGACGTTGGGCTTCAAAACACTGTTATTTGCGAACGCGATCGAAAGTTGGGAAGTCAATTTTTTGATTTTTTTAAAATCAATGTAGGGTCATATTGGATTGTTAATAAATCAAATTGGGTGCGTCTAACACACTTTTGGTTTAGAGATTAGTTTAGGTCATCTCAAATACTACTTTTTTCAATTATATTGTTCTATACCTACTGGTAATATAAAGGGTGCAAATTATAAAAAAGTAAGAATTACTATCTTTTAATCCTAAATTGAAAATTAACTGTCAAAATGACAGCTGTCGTATAGAACTTTGTTATTTAGGAACTGAAAAATTTTTCAATCTTGGAATCTTACAGCGACAATCCTTGGTACGAAAAAAATCAACTAGGTTTGTGAAGAAACTAAATTTATTTTTTATCATGAATTGAAATGTTTCAAAATTAGAGGTTGCTAACAAATGGTTTTGTCAAAAGTATAAAATGAAACGAACGAACTCCAACAGTGCCGTGCCCAAAGGGCTCGGCACAATAAAATTTTCACCAATTTATCAGCTATCTATGTAAGAATAGTTAATATCATATATTTTAGTAACGAAAAGTCGTAGCGAATCGAGCGAGACGGCATTGGAAATAGGACGTCGACCACTATACGATGCCGTCTCCAAAAACGACCTATCTATACGAGAAACCGGAAATTTTGCTCCCGTTTTTTATTTTTTAGTTTTTGTCAGTTGTTATAATGACAATTTGGCGATATGTTTCTCCTTCACGTTCCGCAGGAAGGTGAGGTATAAAAAGCAATAGTATTATATAAATAATTTTGTCAGTTGTTATAATGTCAATTTGGCGATATGTTTCCCCTTCACGTTCCGCAGGAAGGTGAGGCAAAAAAAGCAATAGAAAACATAGAAAAAAGAAGCTAAGAAAAATTTTTTTTAAATACAAATTTTTAGTACTAATAATAGATGCACTCTCGGCTAACGATTAGCGATATGTACCCAGTCTAGTATTATATACGTCTCTTCCGCGCGGAATCTCGAAAACCCCGATCAGCTCTTGAACAATTTCGTCTATGTAAGACATTTTCACAGTTGCGATTTTTTTTTCTCGGAAACGGTTAGAGTGGGACGATTGAAACTTTTAGGGTTTAGATAGGAATAGTGGGGGTACATTGTGTGAAAATTTCGAATATACAGGGTGTGCCGAAAAAAAGTTATTAATTTTTAAAGTGGAGAAATATCGGGATCTCGTTGGCATTCGACACAGGTCGTAAAAATTAGTTTTTTTGATTTAAACTTTTTCGGCGCATAGACGACCGTCGGCTACAGAAGCCTATTGTTTGCCAAGGCGATCGGAAGTTGGGAAGTCAATTTTCTGATTTTTTTAAAATCAATGTAGGGGCATGTTGGATCGATAATAAATCGAATTGCGTGCGTCCCACATATTTTTGGTTTGGAGATTCGCTTAGGTCATCTCAAATACTACTTTTTTCAAATATATTGTTCTAATTGACACTTACCTGTCAAAATTTGACAGCTATGGTATAAAACTTTGTTATTTAGGAACTGAAAAAATTTTCAATTTAGGATTCTTACAGTAGTAACTCTCGCTACGAAAAAGCTAAAAAAAAATTGAAACTTACCTGTCAAAATCTGACAGCTGTCGTATAAAACTTTGTTATTTAGATACTGAAATTTTTTTAAATTTCGGATTCTTACATCTATAATGCAAGATACAAGAAAAGCTTTAAAAAAAAATTACAGTTACCTGTCAAAATGACAGCTGTCGTATAAAACTTTTAAAGAGCACCTATATGGCGCCGTCTCAGAAAACTACCTATCTATACGAGAAAACGGAAATTTTGCATCATTGTGTAGTTTTGGTCAGTTGTTATAATGACAATTTGGCGATATGTTTCCCCTTCACGTTCCGCAGGAAGGCGAGGCAAAAAAAGCAATAGAAAACATAGAAAAAAGAAACTAAGAAAAATACTTTTTAAATACAAATTTTTAGTACTAATAATAGATGCACTCTCGGCTGACGATTAGCGATATGTACCCAGTACGATTTTATGAATTTTTAAAAAAATACCAAAAATCTAATATTTCTGCCAGTTTTTACATTTTCCTCAATACGTCCCTTACTATCGCTTTTAGAATAGAAATTAATATAACTTTTTATATGGAGAATAGAAAAAGGCTACTTTTTTATTTAAAAAGTTTTTATCTAAGTTTTATCAGTTCCGAGATATTGCCAAATATATGAAAACCACTTTTAATTCCATATCTCAAAAACTATAAGACCTACAAAAAATTACTAAGAACTTAAAGTGAAGATCTCATAAGGATGCTACTTAATAGTTATATACATTGGTGCCATATCTCTTATACTTTCCGAGGAAAATGTTACCTTATTGATTTCATCAAATTTTCATGACTATATGGTACATGAAAAAATTTCAAAAATTTAAAATTCGAAAATATGACAACTTTTCTATAAATCTTCATCGAAAATAACGTAAAACTCACAAATAGCAAAGAAAATATACAAAATAACGTTTTTATGAATTTTTTAAAGAAAATCAAAAATTATACGTAAATTATAAGACCATCCTTGGTTGTAAAAAAACTATGCCTAATCTTTGGTTGTGAAAAAACTGTGCCTAAACTTTGGTTGTGAAAAAACTATGCCTAATCTTTGTTTGTTATAAAACTATGCCTAATCTTTGGTTGTGAAAAAACGATGCCTAAACTTTGGTTGTGAAAAAACTATGCCCAATCTTTGGTTGTGAAAAAACTATGCCATAATATTTGTTTGTCATAAGACTATGCCAAAATCTTTGTTTGTCATAAGACTATGCCATAATCTTTGTTTGTCAGAAGACTATGCCTTAAACTTTGTTTGTGATAAGACTATGCCGTAATCTTTGTTTGTCATAAGACTATGCCTTAAAATTTGTTTGTCATAAAAATATACATAATCTTTGGTTGTTATAAAAACTATGCCATAATATTTGTTTGTCATAAGACTATGCACTAATGTTTGTTTGTCATAAGACTATGCCAAAATCTTTGAATGTCATAAGGCTATGCCATAATCTTTGTTTGTCATAAGACTATGCCTTAAACTTTTTTTTTGTCATAAGACTACGCCATAATCTTTGTTTGTCATAAGACCATGCCTTAAAATTTGTTTGTCATAAAAATATACATAATCTTTGGTTGTTATAAAACTATGCCATAATATTTGTTTGTCATAAGACTATGCACTAATGTTTGTTTGTCATAAGACTATGCCAAAATCTTTGTTTGTCATAAGACTATGCCTTAAACTTTGTTTGTCATAAGACTATGCCTTAAAATTTGTTTGTCATAAAAATATACATAATCTTTGGTTGTTATAAAACTATGCCATAATATTTGTTTGTCATAAGACTATGCCAAAATCTTTGAATGTCATAAGACTATGCCATAATCTTTGTTTGTCAGAAGACTATGCCTTAAACTTTGTTTGTCATAAGACTATGCCATAATCTTTGTTTGTCATAAGAATATGCCTTAAAATTTGTTTGTCATAAAAATATACATAATCTTTGGTTGTTATAAAACTATGCCATAATATTTGTTTGTCATAAGACTATGCACTAATGTTTGTTTGTCATAAGACTATGCCAAAATCTTTGTATGTCATAAGACTATGCCTTAAACTTTGTTTGTCATAAGACTATGCCATAATCTTTGTTTGTCATAAGACTATGCCATAATATTTGTTTGTCATAAGACTATGCCGTAATCTTTGTTTGTCATAAGACTATGCCTTAAAATTTGTTTGTCATAAAAAATATGCCATAATCTTTGTTTGTCATAAGACTATGCCATAATCTTCACCGATCTTTGGTTGTGAAAAAACTATGCATAATCTTTGATTGTTAAAAAACTATGCATAATCTCTGTAGTAATAATGATAATATTGTGTGAAATAACTAAGTACGTCGTAAAACATATAACGTAACATGAAAATGTACTCGCCGGTAGGCGGTATGACCCCACAAATAAAACTATACATATAGGTGGACAAAGAGATTGCAATATGGCCGACAGACGAGCGAGGCGGCATTGGAAACGGGACGTTGAGCACTATACGGCACCGCCTCCGAAAACTACCTATCTATACGATAAAATGGAAATTTTGCACCATTGTCTAGTTTTGGTCAATTGTTATAATGACAATTTGGCGATATGTTTCCCCTTCACGTTCCGCAGGAAGGTGAGGCAAAAAAAGCAATAGTAAATAGAAAAAAAGAAAAGAAAAGTATTTTTTTATTGTAAATTTTTTTTTAGTACTAATATTAGATGCACTCTCGGCTGACGATTAGCGATATGTACCCAGTCTAGTATTATATACGTCTCTTCCGCGCGGAATCTCGAAAACCCCGATCGGCTCTTGAACAATTTCGTCTATGTAAGACATTTTCACATTTGCGATTTTTTTTCTCGGAAACGGTTAGAGTGGGACGATTGAAACTTTTTGGGTTTAGAGAGGAATAGTGGGGGTACGTTGTGTGAAAATTTCGAATATACAGGGTGTGCCGAAAAAAAGTTGTTAAACCCCAAATTCAAAAAATATCGGTTTCTCGTTGAAATTCGATACAGGTCGTAAAAATAAGTTTTCTCGATTTAAATTTTTTCGACGCGTAGACGACCGTCGGCTACAGAAGCCTATTGTTTACCAACGTAATCGGATGTTGGGAAGTCAATTTTTTGATTTTTTTAAAATCAATGTAGGGACTGTTGGATCGTTAATAAATCGAATTGGGTGCGTCCCACATATTTTTGATTTGGAGATTCGTTTAGGTCATCTCAAATACTACTTTGGATCATAAAAAAAACTACAATAAAAAGTATTTTTTGGTTTCTTTATATTTAATAAGGCAATAATATTCTATATTGTTTTTAAAGTGGTCGGTGGCCTAGTGGTATATATTAGATTACGACTTTTGGTCACGATGATCCCGGGTTCAATTCCAGGCGCGTCTTTTTATTTTTTTAATATTTCGTTATTTAGGTAGGTAGGTACTGAAAGTCTTTTAAATTTTGGATTCTTACAGCGACAATCCTCGGTACGAAAAAAATCAACTAGGTTTGTGAAGAAACTAAATTTATTTTTTATCACGAATTGAAATGTTTCAAAATTAGAGGTTGCTAACAAATGGTTTTTCTCAAAAGTATAAAATGAAACGAACGAACTCCAACAGTGCCGTGCCCAAAGGGCTCGGCACAATAAAATTTTCACCAATTTATCAGCTATCTATGTAAGAATAGTTAATATCATATAGTAACGAAAAGTCGTATCGAATCGAGCGAGACGGCATTGGAAATAGGACGTCGACCACTATACGATGCCGTCTCCAAAAACTACCTATCTATACGAGAAACCGGAAATTTTGCACCCGTTTTTTTATTTTTTAGTTTTTGTCAGTTGTTATAATGACAATTTGGCGATATGTTTCTCCTTCACGTTCCGCAGGAAGGTGAGGTATAAAAAGCAATAGTAAATAGAGAAAAGGAAAAGAAAATTATTTTTTTAGTACTAATATTAGATGCACTCTCGGCTGACGATTAGCGATATGTACCCAGTCTAGTTACATATCGCGCTACACCGCGATATGTTATACGGCGCTTCGGTGAAAAAAATGTATGTATGTTGTCGCCGTGGTCTCTTTCGACATTTTCACATTTGCGATTTTTTTTCTCAGAAACGGTTAGAGTGGGACGATTGAAACTTTTTGGGTTTAGAGAGGAATAGTGGGGGTACGTTGTGTAAAAATTTGGAATATACAGGGTGTGCCGGAAAAAAGTTATTAATTTTTAAAGTCGAGAAATATCGGGATCTCGTTGGCATTCAATACAGGCCACAAAAATTAGTTTTTTCGATTTAAACTTTTTCGACGCGTAGACGACCGTGGGCTACAGAACCCTATTGTTTGTGAGCGCGATCGAAAGTTTGGAAGTAATTTTTTTGATTTTTTCAAAGTCAAAATTTGGTCGAAAATGGTACCTCTTGGATCGCTAATAAGTCGAATTGGGTGCATCCAATCGACATGCGGTTTGGATAATCGGTTAGGCCATCTCAAAATCTACCTTTTTCCAATATATCGTTCTATACCTAACTGGAATGGAAATTGCCGAAAATGGTAAGAAACTGGAAACCACAGTGTAAGGCGTGATTTTTTTCTCCGTTTTTATTCCGTTTATTTTTTTTCGTACGGAAAACGATTTTTGATTGAAACGTTGTATACTTTAGCGGATAGAGCCGTCAAATTGTATTTAAGAGATATTTTTTCGTTTTTTTATCTTTAATACGGAAAAAACGGCAGCTTATGAACTTTTTCCCGTAATTTCTGTTGGCGTTGCACTGGTTTGCTTAAATAATTCTGCAAGTGTCTATAATATATAACATTTTGAATTTTTTCTTGGTACACTATATCAACGGATAAAGAAGCTTTAATTTGTATTATAAGCGATCTTTGGGAAAACATATTTTGTGGCTCAAAAAAATTAATTTATGATTTTTTTATAGGTTCCTTCACCAGAGGTTTTACTATATCGACTGTAGCTTATTCAATTTTTAACAAAACCGTTTTATTTTTTTCTCAAAATATGCGCTGATTACTTCTCAATATTCCTGCATGTCCAAACTTATCAAAATATATTCGCAAATTTGAGCAAAGTTGCTTTTTTGGGTGCGGAAACAGGCACAATTTTCAAATTCTAACACCATTCGATTTAGAAAAAGTTGGCCATGGTTTTACCACGTGCGTTTTCCTGAACTTTAACTTTTATACCATCTGTCAAAAATAGGTGAAAAATGCGATTTCCAAATTGATTTTTTAGAGGAATAAGACCATTTAGACTACGTCTTTTGTGGGAAATACCTACCTTGAACCTTTATCTTTTTCGTTTGACCAAAAATAAGGGGGAAAATATCGCATTTATCCCGTACTTGTAATAATAAAAATGGCTTGCAGGAGGCATATTAACTTCAGTTTTTATTGTTTTTATAATATTTGGACAGTATTTAATGTATGAAACACCTGTCTTGGACCTTTTTCTTTGCGGTTGACCAAAAATAATTGACAAAAGTGTATTATTTGTGTGTATCTTCAATACTCAACGTTCTATGTAATATCGAATACGTCATTAATATCCTATTTACCACAAATCACTCTCTAAGCTTCGGTAGCGTAGTAGTAGAGGCTGTTGATTTTGGAGACGAAGGTCGAGGGTTCAAACCCCACTGTTTTTTTTCTTTTTTTTTAAGTTTTTTTTTTAATGTCGTTATTTAGGTACTGAAAATTTTTTAAATTTTGGATTCTTACAGCTATAATAATCTATACGAAAAAGCTAAAAAAAAATTACACTTACCTGTCAAAATCTGACAGCTGTAGTATAGAACTTTGTTATTTAGGTACTGAATTTTTTTTAAATTTCGGATTCTTACAGCTATAATCCTAGATACAAGAAAAGCTTAAAAAAAATTGATATTTACCTGTCAAAATGACAGCTGTCGTATAGAACTTTGTTATTTAGGAACTGAGAAATTTTTTAATTTAGGATTCTTACAGCTATAACCCTCGTTACAAAAAATCTAAAAAAAAATTGACACTTACCTGTCAAAATTTGACAGCTATCGTATAAAACTGTGTCATTTAGGTACTGACAAATTTTTAAATTTAGGATTCTTACAGCTATAACCCTCGTTACAAAAAATCTAAAAAAAAAATTGACACTTACCTGTCAAAATTTGACAGCTATCGTATAGAACTTTGTTATTTAGGGACCTGATAATTTTATAATTTCGGACTCTTACAGCTATAACTCTCGCTACGAAAAAGCTAAAAAAAAATTGACACTTAACTATCAAAATTTGACAGCTGTCGTATGGAACTTTGTTATTTAATCACTGAAAAATTTTTAAATTTCGGATTTGTACAGCTATAATCCTCTATATGAAAAAAGATTAAAAAAATTTACACCCGCCTGTCATAATTTGACAGCTGTCGTATAGAACTTTGTTATTTGGGTACTGAAATTTTTTTTTAATTTAGGATTATTACAGCTATAACCCTCGCTACAAAAAAGCTAAAAAATAATTGACAATTACCTTTCAAAATTTGACAGCTGTCGTATAAAACTTTGTTATTTAGGTACTGAATTTTTTTTTAATTTAAGATTTTTACAGCTATAACCCTTGCTACGAAAAAGCTAAAAAAAAATGACACTTACCTGTCAAAGTAACAGCTGTCGTATTATTAAACGAACGAACTAGAACAGTGCCGTGCCCGAAGGGCTCGGCACAATAATATTTCTACAAATTTATTAGATGATAATTGATAGCTTTAATGTATATTTTTATAGAGCAAATATGGAAAGTATATCCCACATTGCGAGTTTAAAGAGCACCTATAAATATCAATATCATAATATTAAATATCATATATCTCCGTAACGAAAAGTCGTAGCGAATCGAGCGAGGCGGCATTGGAAATGGAACTTTGAGCACTATACGGCGCCGTCTCCGAAAACTACCTATCTATACGAGAAAACGGAAATTTTGCATCATTGTTTAGTTTTGGTCAGTTGTTATAATGACAAATTGGCGCAGGAAGGTGAGGCAAAAAAAGCAACAATGTATATAACTAATAAGTAGCATCTTTATGAGATCTTCACTTTAAGTTCTTAGAAATTTTTTGTAGGTCTTATAGTTTTTGAGATATGGAATTAAAAGTGGTTTTCATGTATTTGCCAATATCTCGAAACTGATAGAACTTAGATAGAAACTCTTTAAATAAAAAAATTGCCTTTTTCTATTGTCCAGATAAAACGTTATATTAACTTTTGTTCCAAAGGCCGTAATAAGGGACGTATTGAGGAAACTGTGAAAACCGACCAAAAAATCCGAGTTTTCTGGATTTTTTTTTTAAATTCATAGAATTGTTATTTATCATATTTTCTTCGCTACTTTCGGGTTTTACGTTATTTTTGATGGAAATGTACCGAAAAATTGACTTATTTGCGAATTTTAAATTTTGGCATTTTTTCCATGTATGCTCAGGAAAATGCTATGGAATCCATAAAAGACCATTTTCCTCGGACACTAAAAGAGATACGGCAACAATGTATATAACTAATAAGTAGCATCCTTAAGAGATCTTTACTATAAGTTCTTAGAAATTTTTTGTACGTCTTATAGTTTTTGAGATATGGATTTAAAAGTGGTTTTCATGTATTTGCCAATATCTCGAAACTGATAGAACTTAGATAGAAACTCTTTAAATAAAAAATTTGCCTTTTTCTATTGTCCAGATAAAACGTTATATTAACTTTTGTTCCAAAGGCCGTAATAAGGGACGTATTGAGGAAACTTTGAAAACCGACAAAAAAATCCGAGTTTTCTGGATATTTTTTTAAAAATTCATAGAATTATTAATTATCATATTTTCTTCGCTATTTTTGGGTTTTACGTTATTTTTGATGGAAATGTACCGAAAAATTGACTTATTTGCGAATTTTAAATTTTGGCATTTTTTCCATGTATATGCTCAGGAAAATGCTATGAAATCCATAAAAGACCATTTTCCTCGGAAACTGAAAGAGATACGGCAACAATGTATATAACTAATAAGTAGCATCCTTAAGAGATCTTTACTTTAAGTTCGGTTTTCATATATTAGCCAATATCTCGAAACTGATAAAGCTTAGATAGAACCTCTTCAAATAAAAAATATATATATGGTCCAGATAACATTGATTTCTATTCTAAAAGCGATAATAAGGGACGTATTGGCTCGGCACAATAATATTTCTACAAATTTATTAGCTGATAATTGATAGCTTCCATGTAAGAATAATTTTTTGCTTATGTTTTAATCGATTGAATACTTACATATTTTTATAGAGCAAATATGGAAAGTATATCCCACATTGCACAAAGGTGTGCGAGTTTAAAGAGCACCTAAACGGCGCCGTCTCAGAAAACTACCTATCTATACGAGAAAACGGAAATTTTGCACCATTGTGTAGTTTTGGTCAGTTGTTATAATGACAATTTGGCGATATGTTTTCCCTTCACGTTCCGCAGGAAGGTGAGGCAAAAAAAGCAATAGTAAATAGAAAAAAAGAAAAGAAAAGTATTTTTTTATTGTAAATTTTTGTAAATCTTTTTAGTACTAATATTAGATGCACTCTCGGCTGACGATTAGCGATATGTACCCAGTCTAGTATTATATACGGCGGCTACATTTTAAATAAATTGTCGTCGTCAGTTTCGACATTTTCACATTTGCGATTTCTTTTCTCGGAAACGGTAAGAGTGGGACGATTGAAACTTTTTCAGTTTAGAGAGGAATAGTGGAGGTACGTTGTGTGAAAATTTCGAATATACAGGGTGTGCCGGAAAAAAGTTATTAATTTTTAAAGTCGATAATTATCGGATTCTCGTTGGGATTCGATACAGTTCGTAAAAATGAGTTTTTTTGATTTAAACTTTTTCGACGCGTAGACGACCGTGAGCTACAGAACCCTATTGTTTGTGAGCGCGATCGAAAGTTTGGAAGTAATTTTTTTGATTTTTCTAAAGTTGAAAATTGATCAAAAATGGTACCTCTTGGATCGCTAATAAGTCGAATTGGGTGCATCCGATCAACATTCGGTTTTGATAATCGTTTAGGCTATCCCAAAAACTACCTTTTTCCAATATATCGTTCTATACCTAACTGGAATGCAAATGATCAAAAATTGTAAGAAACTGGAAAGCGTGATTTTTTCGCAGTTTTTATTTTTTTTCGTACGGAAAACGACTTTTGATCGAAACGTTGTATACTTTAGCGGATAGAGCTCTTCAAATTGTATTTTAAAGATATTTTTCGTTTCTTTATCTTTAATACGGAAAAAACGACAGCCTATGAATTTTTTCCAGTAATTTCTGTTGGCGTCGCACTGGTTTGTTAAATACTTCTGCAAGTGTCTATAAATATAACTTTTTGAATTTTTTCTTGATCCACCATATCAACCGATAAACAAGCTTAAGTTTGCATATTAAACGCGCTCTGAAAAAACATCATTTGTGGCTCAAAAAAATTAATTTATAATTTATTTTTTTTTTTATCAAGAGATATTTTTATCCGACGTTTTACTATATCGACTAGCTTATTCAATTTTTAACAAAACCGTTTTATTTTTTCCCAAAAGACGCGCTGATTTATTCTCAACACCTCTACATATCCAAACTTATTAAAATATATTCGTAAGTTTAAGAAAAATCGAGTTTTTGAGTGCGGAAACAAGCAAAATTTGCAAATTCTAATACCATTCAATTTTGACTAGAGTGCTTTGACTGCTTTGGTTAATGTAAGTAAATTAATTCTAAAAAACCGGCTGTCAAAAATGGCGAAAAATTGGTGTTTTGAGCTTGACTTGCTAGACTAATAAGAAGATTTCCAGATTTTAAATTGGATGGAATATCTACCTTGAACCTTCTTCTAATTTTATTGACCAAAATATTTGCCAAAATGTTTCAGAAATAGTTGTAATCTCGATTTTAAAGATGACGTTCCGACATTGAAAATGCATCGCCACGTGGTGGGAGGCTGTTCGATATTTCGATATTCGCGAATTTTTTTCTCGGAAACGGTTAGAGCAAAACGATAAAAAATTTCTGGACGTAGAGAGGAATAGTAGGGGCACGTTCTGGGAACAATTTCCAATATACAGGGTGTACCGGAAAAAAGTTATTTAAGTCAAAGTTGAAAAATATGTTTTTTTTTCGTTGTAGCGCGATACAGGTGGCAAAAATCATTTTAATCGATTTAAACTTTTTTGGCATGTAGACGATGTTGGGCTACAAAACACTGTTGTTTGCGAACGCGATCGAAAGTTGGAAAGTCAATTTTTTGATTTTTTTAAAAATCAATGTAGAGTCATGTTGGATCGTTAATAAATCGAATTGGGTGCGTCTAACACACTTTTGGTTTGGAGATTAGCTTAGGTCATCTTAAATACTACTTTTTTTCAAATATATTTTTCTATACCTACCGGTAATAAAAAGGGTGCAAATTATAAAAAAGTAAGAATTACTATTTAAGAAACGATTCTTTTACGGTTATCATTGTTTTTCGTACGAAAAACAACTTTTGATCGAAATGTTATATATTATAGTATTTGTAGAATTATACCGTTTTAATCCTAAATTGAAAATTAACTGTCAAAATAACAGCTGTCGTATAGAACTTTGTTATTTAGGAACTGAAAAAATTTTCAATTTAGGATTCTTACAGCTATAATCCTCGTTACGAAAAAGCTAAAAAAAAAATTGACACTTAACTGTCAAAATCTTACAGCTGTCGTATAAAACTTTGTTATTTATTAACTGAAAATTTTTTCAACTTAGGATTCTTACAGCTATAGCCCTCGCTATGAAAAAGGTTAAAAAAAAATTGACGCTTACCTGTCAAAATTTGACAGCTGTTGTGTAGAACTTTGTTACCTCTGAAATTTTTTTAAATTTTGGACTCTTACAGCTATACTCTCAGATACAAAAAAAGCTTTAAAAAACTTGACTTTTACCTGTCAAAATGGTAGCTGTCGTATAAAACTTTCTTATTTACCAAAATAATCATAAATATGATTGAATTTCAGATTCTTACAGCGTCAATCATCAGTACGAAAAAAACGATCTTGAGCAGTAAAAAATTACACATACTTATATTTTTATTGCGACCTGAGTTGTGAAGAAATTACACATATTTTATTGAACACGAATCGAAGTGCTTAACAGTTAGGGCTTGCTAACAAATGGTTTTGTCAAAAATATAAAATTAAATGAACGAACTCGAGCAGTGCCGTGCCCGAAGGGCTCGGCACAATAATATTTCCACAAATTTATTAGCTGATAATGTGATAATGAAATATGAAAAGTATATCCCACATTGCACAAAGGTGTGCGAGTTTAAAAGCACCTATAAATGTCCATATCAATATCATAATATTAAATAACATATATTTCAGTAATGAAAAGTCGTAGCGAATCGAGCGAGACGGCAATGGAAATAGGACGTCGAGCAATATACGATGCCGTCTTCAAAAACTACCTATCTATACGAGAAACCGGAAATTTTGCATCCGTTTTTTTATTTTTTATTTTTTGTTAGTTGTTATAATGACAATTTGGCGATATGTTTCCCCTTCACGTTCCGCAGGAAGGTGAGGTAAAAAAAGCAATAGTAAATAGAGAAAAGGAAAAGAAAATAATTTTTTTAGTACTAATATTAGATGCACTCTCGGCTGACGATTAGCGATATGTACCCAGTCTAGTATTATATACGGCGGCTACATTTAAAATAAGTTGTTCGTCGTCAGTTTCGACATTTTCACATTTGCGATTTCTTTTCTCGGAAACGGTAAGAGTGGGACGATTGAAACTTTTTCAGTTTAGAGAAGAATAGTGGGGGTACAATGTGTAAAAATTTTGAATATACAGGGTGTACGGAAAAAAAGTTATTAATTTTTAAAGTCGAGAAATATCGGGATCTCGTTGGCATTCGATACAGGCAACAAAAATTAGTTTTTTCGATTTAAACTTTTTCGACGCGTAGACGACCGTAGGCTACAGACCCCTATTGTTTGTGAGCGCGATCGAAAGTTTGGAAATAATTTTTTTAATTTTTTCAAAGTTAAATATGGGACTAAACAGGTACCTATTGAATCGTTAATAAGTCGAATTGGGTCCATCCGATCGACATTCGGTTTGGATAATTCTTTAGGCAATTATTAAAGATTGCTAACAAATGGTTTTGTAAAAAGTATGAAATAAAATAAACGAATTGGAACAGTGCCGTGCCGGAAGGGCTCGGCAAAATAAGCTTTTGAACTAATTTATCAGCTATCAATGTAAGAATAGTTTCTTTACTTATGTTTAAATTGATTGAATACATATTTTTAAAGGACACACTTGGAAATTATATTCCACATTGATACGTTTGCTGTGCGATTTTTAAAAAAGCCGGTGCTGATGGGTTCAATGTTAATATCAATATCATTATATTAAATATCATATATTTCCGTAACGAAAAGTCGTAGCGAATCGAGCGAGACGGCATTGGAAACGGGACATCGAGCAGTATACGATGCCGTCTTCAAAGACTACCTATCTATACAAGAAAACGGAAATTTTGCACCCGTTATTTTTATTTTTTAGTTTTTGTCAGTTGTTATAATGACAATTTGGCGATATGTTTCCCCTTCACGTTCCGCAGGAAGGTGAGGCAAAAAAAGCAATAGAAAACATAGAAAAAAGAAACTAAGAAAAATACTTTTTAAATACAAATTTTTAGTACTAATAATAGATGCACTCTCGGCTGACGATTAGCGATATGTACCCAGTCTAGTATTATATACGTCTCTTCCGCGCGGAATCTCGAAAACCCCGATCAGCTCTTGAACAATTTCGTCTATGTAAGACATTTTCACAGTTGCGATTTTTTTTCTCGGAAACGGTTAGAGTGGGACGATTGAAACTTTTAGGGTTTAGATAGGAATAGTGGGGGTACATTGTGTAAAAATTTCGAATATACAGGGTGTGCCGAAAAAAAGTTATTAATTTTTAAAGTGGAGAAATATCGGGATCTCGTTGGCATTCGACACAGGTCGTAAAAATGAGTTTTTTTGATTTAAACTTTTTCGGCGCATAGACGACCGTCGGCTACAGAAGCCTATTGTTTGCCAAGGCGATCGGAAGTTGGGAAGTCAATTTTCTGATTTTTTTAAAATCAATGTAGGGGCATGTTGGATCGATAATAAATCGAATTGCGTGCGTCCCACATATTTTTGGTTTGGAGATTCGCTTAGGTCATCTCAAATACTACTTTTTTCAAATATATTGTTCTAATTGACACTTACCTGTCAAAATTTGACAGCTATGGTATAAAACTTTGTTATTTAGGAACTGAAAAAATTTTCAATTTAGGATTCTTACAGTAGTAACTCTCGCTACGAAAAAGCTAAAAAAAAAATTGAAACTTACCTGTCAAAATCTGACAGCTGTCGTATAAAACTTTGTTATTTAGATACTGAAATTTTTTTAAATTTCGGATTCTTACATCTATAATGCAAGATACAAGAAAAGCTTTAAAAAAAAATTACAGTTACCTGTCAAAATGACAGCTGTCGTATAAAACTTTTAAAGAGCACCTATATGGCGCCGTCTCAGAAAACTACCTATCTATACGAGAAAACGGAAATTTTGCATCATTGTGTAGTTTTGGTCAGTTGTTATAATGACAATTTGGCGATATGTTTCCCCTTCACGTTCCGCAGGAAGGTGAGGCAAAAAAAGCAATAGAAAACATAGAAAAAAGAAACTAAGAAAAATACTTTTTAAATACAAATTTTTAGTACTAATAATAGCTGCACTCTCGGCTGACGATTAGCGATATGTACCCAGTACGATTTTATGAATTTTTAAAAAAATAACAAAAATCTAATATATCTGCCAGTTTTTACATTTTCCTCAATACGTCCCTTACTATCGCTTTTAGAATAGAAATTAATATAACTTTTTATATGGAGAATAGAAAAAGGCTACTTTTTTATTTAAAAAGTTTTTATCTAAGTTTTATCAGTTCCGAGATATTGCCAAATATATGAAAACCACTTTTAATTCCATATCTCAAAAACTATAAGACCTACAAAAAATTACTAAGAACTTAAAGTGAAGATCTCGTAAAGATGCTACTTAATAGTTATATACATTGTTGCCATATCTCTTATACTTTCCGAGGAAAATGTTACCTTATTGATTTCATCAAATTTTCATGACTATATACATGAAAAAATTTCAAAAATTTAAAATTCGAAAATATGACAACTTTTCTATAAATCTTCATCGAAAATAACGTAAAACTCACAAATAGCAAAGAAAATATACAAAATAACGTTTTTACGAATTTTTTAAAGAAAATCAAAAATTATACGTAATTGATAAGACCATCCTTGGTTGTGAAAAAACTATGCCTAATCTTTGGTTGTGAAAAAACGATACCTAAACTTTGGTTGTGAAAAAACTATGCCCAATCTTTGGTTGTGAAAAAACTATGCCATAATATTTGTTTGTCAGAAGACTATGCCTTAAACTTTGTTTGTTATAAGAATATGCCGTAATCTTTGTTTGTCATAAGACTATGCCTTAAAATTTGTTTGTCATAAAAATATACATAATCTTTGGTTGTTATAAAAACTATGCCATAATATTTGTTTGTCATAAGACTATGCACTAATGTTTGTTTGTCATAAGACTATGCCAAAATCTTTGAATGTCATAAGACTATGCCATAATCTTTGTTTGTCATAAGACTATGCCTTAAACTTTTTTTTGTCATAAGACTATGCCATAATCTTTGTTTGTCATAAGACCATGCCTTAAAATTTGTTTGTCATAAAAATATACATAATCTTTGGTTGTTATAAAACTATGCCATAATATTTGTTTGTCATAAGACTATGCACTAATGTTTGTTTGTCATAAGACTATGCCAAAATCTTTGTTTGTCATAAGACTATGCCTTAAACTTTGTTTGTCATAAGACTATGCCTTAAAATTTGTTTGTCATAAAAATATACATAATCTTTGGTTGTTATAAAACTATGCCATAATATTTGTTTGTCATAAGACTATGCCAAAATCTTTGAATGTCATAAGACTATGCCATAATCTTTGTTTGTCAGAAGACTATGCCTTAAACTTTGTTTGTCCTAACACTATGCCGTAATCTTTGTTTGTCATAAGAATATGCCTTAAAATTTGTTTGTCATAAAAATATACATAATCTTTGGTTGTTATAAAACTATGCCATAATATTTGTTTGTCATAAGACTATGCACTAATGTTTGTTTGTCATAAGACTATGCCAAAATCTTTGTTTGTCATAAGACTATGCCTTAAACTTTGTTTGTCATAAGACTATGCCATAATCTTTGTTTGTCATAAGACTATGCCGTAATATTTGTTTGTCATAAGACTATTCCGTAATCTTTGTTTGTCATAAGACTATGCCTTAAAATTTGTTTGTCATAAAAAATATGCCATAATCTTTGTTTGTTATAAGACTATGCCATAATCTTCACCCATCTTTGGTTGTGAAAAAACTATGCATAATCTTTGATTGTTAAAAAACTATGCGTAATCTCTGTAGTAATAATGATAATATTGTGTGAAATAACTAAGTACGTCGTAAAACATATAACGTAACATGAAAATGTACTTTATACCGCCGTTAGGCGGTATGACCCCACAAATAAAACTATACATATAGGTGGACAAAGAGATTGCAATATGGCCGACAGACGAGCGAGGCGGCATTGGAAACGGGACGTTGAGCACTATACGGCACCGCCTCCGAAAACTACCTATCTATACGAGAAAATGGAAATTTTGCACCATTGTCTAGTTTTGGTCAGTTGTTATAATGACAATTTGGCGATATGTTTCCCCTTCACGTTCCGCAGGAAGGTGAGGCAAAAAAAGCAATAGTAAATAGAAAAAAAGAAAAGAAAAGTATTTTTTTATTGTAAATTTTTTTTTTAGTACTAATATTAGATGCACTCTCGGCTGACGATTAGCGATATGTACCCAGTCTAGTTACATATCGCGCTGCATCGCGATATGTTATACGGCGCTTCGGTGAAAAAAATGTATGTATGTTGTCGCCGTGGTCTCTTTCGACATTTTCATATTTGCGATTTTTTTTCTCGGAAACGGTTAGAGTGGGACGATTGAAACTTTTTGGGTTTAGAGAGGGATAGTGGGGGTACGTTGTGTGAAAATTTCGAATATACAGGGTGTGCCGGAAAAAAGTTATTAAACGTCAAAGTCGAGAAATATCGGGATCTCGTTGGCATTCAATACAGGCCACAAAAATAAGTTTTTTCGATTTAAACTTTTTCGACGCGTAGACGACCGTGGGCTACAGAACCCTATTGTTTGTGAGCGCGATCGAAAGTTTGGAAGTAATTTTTTTGATTTTTTCAAAGTCAAAATTTGGTCGAAAATGGTACCTCTTGGATCGCTAATAAGTCGAATTGGGTGCATCCAATCGACATTCGGTTTGGATAATCGGTTAGGCCATCTCAAAATCTACCTTTTTCCAATATATTGTTCTATACCTAACTGGAATGGAAATTGCCGAAAATTGTAAGAAAGTGGAAATCATAAAGTTAGGCCTGATTTTTTCACGGTTTTTATTTTTTTTCGTACTGAAAACGACTTTTGATCGAAACGTTGTAAACTATAGCGGATAGAGCTTGTCAAATTGTATTTAAAATATATTTTTTCGTTTATTTATCTTTAATACGGAAAAAACGGCAGGTTTTTTTTTACTATATCGACTGTAGCTTATTCAATTTTTAACAAACCCGTTTTATTTTTTTCTCAAAAAATGCGCTGATTACTTCTCAACACCTCTACATATCCAAAATTATTAAAATATATTCGCAAACTTGAGAAAAGTCGCTTTTTGGGTGCGGAAACAGGCAATCTTTACGAATTCTAACACCATTCACTTTTGACTAAGAGTGCCTTGATATTGATATATCTAAATTAATTATTAATTCTAAAAATCCGGCTGTCAAAAATGGCGAAAAATGGTTGTTTTTAGCGTGACTTGCTAGAATAATAAGAACATTTCCAGATTTTAAATCGGGTGGAATATCTACCTTGAACCTTCTTCTAATTTTATTGACCAAAATATTTGCCCAAAATGTTTCAGAAATAGTTGTAATCTCGATTTTAAAGATGGCGTCCCGACATTGATAATCCGTCGCCACGTGGTGGGAGGCTGTTCCACATTTAGATATTCGCGAATTTTTTTCTCGGAAACGGTTAGAGCAAAACGATTAAAATTTTCTGCACCTAGAGAGGAATAGTAGGGGCACGTTCTGGGAACAATTTCCAATATACAGGGTGTACCGGAAAAAAGTTATTAAAGTGAAAGTTGAAAAATATGTTTTTATTTCGTTGTGGAGCGATACAGGTGCCAAAAAGCATTTTAATGGAGTTAAACTTTATTGGCGTGTAGACGACGTTGGGCTACAAAACACTGTTGTTTGCAAACATGATCGGAAGTTGAGAAGTCAATTTTTTAATTTTTTTAAAATCAATGTAGGGTTATGTTGGATCGTTAATAAATCGAATTGGGTGCGTTTGACACACTTTTGGTTTGGAGATTCGTTTAGGTCATCTCAAATACTACTTTTTTCAAATATATTGTTCTATACCTACCTGTAATGTAAAGGGTGCAAATTATAAAAAAGTAAGAATTACTATTTAATTCTTTTACGGTTTTCATTGTTTTTCGTACGGAAAACAACTTTTGATTGAAATGTAATGTACCTTAGCGGAAAGAGCTCGTCAAGCTTAAATAAATCGTATTTTTTTCATTTTTAATACGGCAATATAAATATTCTATATTATAATTTATTTTCAAAGTGGTCGGGCCTAGTGGAAGGTAGGTATATAATAGGTTACGACTTGTGGTCGCGATGATACCGGGTTCAATTCCAGGCCCGTCTTTTTATTTTTTTAATATTTCGTTATTTAGGTACCTATTAAAAGTTTTTTAAATTTAGGATTTTTACAGTGACAATCCTCGGTACGAAATAAACGAACTGGGATTGTGAAGAAACTAAATTTATTTTTTATCGCGAATTGAAATGCTTTACCAATAACAATTAAAGGTTGCTAACAAATGGTTTTGTCAAAAGTATGAAATTAAATAAACCAACTCGAACAGTGCCGTGCCCGAAGGGTTCGGCACAATAACATTTTCACTAATTTATCAGCTATCAATGTAAGAATAGTTTCTTTTCCTTATGTTTAAATTGATTGAATAAATATTTTTAAAGGACAAACTTGGAAAATATATCTCACATTACACCCTTTGCTGTGCGATTTTAAAGAATCGGTGCTGACAGGTTCAATGTCAATATTATAATATTAAATATCATATATTTCCGTAACGAAAAGTCGTAGCGAATCGAGCGAGACGGCATTGGAAACGGAACATCGAGCACTATACGATGCCGTCTTCAAAAACTACCTATCTATACAAGAAAACGGAAATTTTGCTCCTGTTATTTTTATTTTTTAGTTTTTGTCAGTTGTTATAATGACAATTTGGCGATATGTTTCCCCTTCACGTTCCGCAGGAAGGTGAGGTAAAAAAAGCAATAGAAAACATAGAAAAAAGAAACTAAGAAAAATACTTTTTAAATACAAATTTTTAGTACTAATAATAGATGCACTCTCGGCTGACGATTAGCGATATGTACCCAGTCTAGTATTATATACGTCTCTTCCGCGCGGAATCTCGAAAACCCCGATCAGCTCTTGAACAATTTCGTCTATGTAAGACATTTTCACAGTTGCGATTTTTTTTTCTCGGAAACGGTTAGAGTGGGACGATTGAAACTTTTAGGGTTTAGATAGGAATAGTGGGGGTACATTGTGTAAAAATTTCGAATATACAGGGTGTGCCGAAAAAAAGTTATTAATTTTTAAAGTGGAGAAATATCGGGATCTCGTTGGCATTCGACACAGGTCGTAAAAATGAGTTTTTTTGATTTAAACTTTTTCGGCGCATAGACGACCGTCGGCTACAGAAGCCTATTGTTTGCCAAGGCGATCGGAAGTTGGGAAGTCAATTTTCTGATTTTTTTTAAATCAATGTAGGGGCATGTTGGATCGATAATAAATCGAATTGCGTGCGTCCCACATATTTTTGGTTTGGAGATTCGCTTAGGTCATCTCAAATACTACTTTTTTCAAATATATTGTTCTAATTGACACTTACCAGTCAAAATTTGACAGCTATGGTATAAAACTTTGTTATTTAGGAACTGAAAAAATTTTCAATTTAGGATTCTTACAGTAGTAACTCTCGCTACGAAAAAGCTAAAAAAAAATTGAAACTTACCTGTCAAAATCTGACAGCTGTCGTATAAAACTTTGTTATTTAGATACTGAAATTTTTTTAAATTTCGGATTCTTACATCTATAATGCAAGATACAAGAAAAGCTTTAAAAAAAAATTACAGTTACCTGTCAAAATGACAGCTGTCGTATAAAACTTTTAAAGAGCACCTATATGGCGCCGTCTCAGAAAACTACCTATCTATACGAGAAAACGGAAATTTTGCATCATTGTGTAGTTTTGGTCAGTTGTTATAATGACAATTTGGCGATATGTTTCCCCTTCACGTTCCGCAGGAAGGTGAGGCAAAAAAAGCAATAGAAAACATAGAAAAAAGAAACTAAGAAAAATACTTTTTAAATACAAATTTTTAGTACTAATAATAGATGCACTCTCGGCTGACGATTAGCGATATGTACCCAGTACGATTTTATGAATTTTTAAAAAAATACCAAAAATCTAATATTTCTGCCAGTTTTTACATTTTCCTCAATACGTCCCTTACTATCGCTTTTAGAATAGAAATTAATAAAACTTTTTATATGGAGAATAGAAAAAGGCTACTTTTTTATTTAAAAAGTTTTTATCTAAGTTTTATCAGTTCCGAGATATTGCCAAATATATGAAAACCACTTTTAATTCCATATCTCAAAAACTATAAGACCTACAAAAAATTACTAAGAACTTAAAGTGAAGATCTCGTAAGGATGCTACTTAATAGTTATATACATTGTTGCCATATCTCTTATACTTTCCGAGGAAAATGTTACCTTATTGATTTCATCAAATTTTCATGACTATATACATGAAAAAATTTCAAAAATTTAAAATTCGAAAATATGACAACTTTTCTATAAATCTTCATCGAAAATAACGTAAAACTCACAAATAGCAAAGAAAATATACAAAATAACGTTTTTATGAATTTTTTAAAGTAAATCAAAAATTATACGTAATTGATAAGACCATCCTTGGTTGTGAAAAAACTATGCCTAATCTTTGGTTGTGAAAAAACTGTGCCTAAACTTTGGTTGTGAAAAAACTATGCCTAATCTTTGTTTGTTATAAAACTATGCCTAATCTTTGGTTGTGAAAAAACGATGCCTAAACTTTGGTTGTGAAAAAACTATGCCCAATCTTTGGTTGTAAAAAAACTATGCCATAATATTTGTTTGCCATAAGACTATGCCAAAATCTTTGTTTGTCATAAGACTATGCCATAATCTTTGTTTGTCAGAAGACTATGCCTTAAACTTTGTTTGTCATAAGACTATGCCGTAATCTTTGTTTGTCATAAGACTATGCCTTAAAATTTGTTTGTCATAAAAATATACATAATCTTTGGTTGTTATAAAAACTATGCCATAATATTTGTTTGTCATAAGACTATGCACTAATGTTTGTTTGTCATAAGACTATGCCAAAATCTTTGAATGTCATAAGACTATGCCATAATCTTTGTTTGTCATAAGACTATGCCTTAAACTTTTTTTTGTCATAAGACTATGCCATAATCTTTGTTTGTCATAAGACCATGCCTTAAAATTTGTTTGTCATAAAAATATACATAATCTTTGGTTGTTATAAAACTATGCCATAATATTTGTTTGTCATAAGACTATGCACTAATGTTTGTTTGTCATAAGACTATGCCAAAATCTTTGTTTGTCATAAGACTATGCCTTAAACTTTGTTTGTCATAAGACTATGCCTTAAAATTTGTTTGTCATAAAAATATACATAATCTTTGGTTGTTATAAAACTATGCCATAATATTTGTTTGTCATAAGACTATGCCAAAATCTTTGAATGTCATAAGACTATGCCATAATCTTTGTTTGTCAGAAGACTATGCCTTAAACTTTGTTTGTCATAAGACTATGCCGTAATCTTTGTTTGTCATAAGAATATGCCTTAAAATTTGTTTGTCATAAAAATATACATAATCTTTGGTTGTTATAAAACTATGCCATAATATTTGTTTGTCATAAGACTATGCACTAATGTTTGTTTGTCATAAGACTATGCCAAAATCTTTGTTTGTCATAAGACTATGCCTTAAACTTTGTTTGTCATAAGACTATGCCATAATCTTTGTTTGTCATAAGACTATGCCATAATATTTGTTTGTCATAAGACTATGCCGTAATCTTTGTTTGTCATAAGACTATGCCTTCAAATTTGTTTGTCATAAAAAATATGCCATAATCTTTGTTTGTCATAAGACTATGCCATAATCTTCACCGATCTTTGGTTGTGAAAAAACTATGCATAATCTTTGATTATTAAAAAACTATGCATAATCTCTGTAGTAATAATGATAATATTGTGTGAAATAACTAAGTACGTCGTAAAACATATAACGTAACATGAAAATGTACTTTAGACCGCCGTTAGGCGGTATGACCCCACAAATAAAACTATACATATAGGTGGACAAAGAGATTGCAATATGGCCGACAGACGAGCGAGGCGGCATTGGAAACGGGACGTTGAGCACTATACGGCACCGCCTCCGAAAACTACCTATCTATACGAGAAAATGGAAATTTTGCACCATTGTCTTGTTTTGGTCAGTTGTTATAATGACAATTTGGCGATATGTTTCCCCTTCACGTTCCGCAGGAAGGTGAGGCAAAAAAAGCAATAGTAAATAGAAAAAAAGAAAAGAAAAGTATTTTTTTATTGTAAATTTTTTTTTTAGTACTAATATTAGATGCACTCTCGGCTGACGATTAGCGATATGTACCCAGTCTAGTATTATATACGTCTCTTCCGCGCGAAATCTCGAAAACCCCGATCGGCTCTTGAACAATTTCGTCCATGTAAGACATTTTCACAGTTGCGATTTTTTTTTTCTCGGAAACGGTTAGAGTGGGACGATTGAAACGTTTAAGGTTTAGATAGGAATAGTGGGGGTACGTTGTGTGAAAATTTCGAATATACAGGGTGTGCCGAAAAAAAGTTATTAAACCCCAAACTCGAAAAATATCGGATTCTCGTTGAAATTCGACACAGGTCGTAAAAATAAGTTTTCTTGATTTAAACTTTTTCGGAGCGTAGACCACCGTCGGCTACAGAAGCCTATTGTTTGCTAAGGTGATCGGAAGTTGGGAAGTCAATTTTTTGATTTTTTTTAAATAAGTGTAGGAGCATGTTGGATCGTTAATAAATCGAATTGCGTGCGTCCCATATATTTTTGGTTTGGAGATTCGTTTAGGTGATCTCAAATACTACTTTTTTCAAATATATTGTTCTAATTGACACTTACCTGTCAAAATTTGACAGCTATGGTATAGAACTTTGTTATTTAGGAACTGAAAAATTTTTCAATTTAGGATTCTTACAGTAGTAACTCTCGCTACAAAAAAGCTAAAAAAAAAAATTGAAACTTACCTGTCAAAATCTGACAGCTGTCGTATAAAACTTTGTTATTTAGATACTGAAATTTTTTTAAATTTCGGATTCCTACATCTATAATGCTAGATACAAGAAAAGCTTTAAAAAAAATTACATTTACCTGTCAAAATGACAGCTGTCGTATAAAACTTTGTTTTTTAGGAATTCAAAATTTTTTTTATTTAGGATTCTTACAGCTATAATCCTAGATACAAAAAAAGGGTTAAAAAAATTGACACTTACCTGTCAAAATTTGACAGCTGCTGTATTCAACTTTGTTATTTAGGTACTGAAAATTTTTTTAATTTTGGGATCTTACAGCTATAATCCTAGATACATGAAACGCTTAAAATAAACTTGACATTTACCTGTCAAAATAACAGCTGTCGTATAGAACTTTGTTATTTACGTACTGAAAATTTTTGAATTTCAGATTCTTACAGCGTCAATCCTCAGTACGAAAAAAACGAACTTGGGTAGTGAAAAATTACACATATGTTTTTATTGCCACCTGGGTTGTGAAGAAACCACAAATTTTTTTTATCGCGAATCGAAATTCTTTACAATTAGGGCTTGCTAACAAATGGTTTTGTGAGCACCTATAAATGTCAATATCATAATATTAAATATCAAATATTTCCGCAACGAAAAGTCGTAGCGAATCGAGCGAGAGGGCATTGGAAATAGGACGTCGGCCACTATACGATGCCGTCTCCAAAAACTACCTATCTATACGAAAAAATGGAAATTTTGCACCATTTTCTGGTTTTGGTCAGCTGTTATAATGACAATTTGGCGATATGTTTCTCCTTCACGTTCCGCAGGAAGGTGAGGCAAAAAAAGCAATGTAAATGGAGAAAAAGAAAAGAAAAGTATTTTTTTATTGTAAATTTTTTTTTAGTACTAATATTAGATGCACTCTCGGCTGACGATTAGCGATATGTACCCAGTCTAGTATTATATACGTCTCTTCCGCGCGGAATCTCGAAAACCCCGATCGGCTCTTGAACAATTTCGTCTATGTAAGATATTTTCACATTTGCGATTTTTTTTCTCGGAAACGGTTAGAGTGGGACGCTTGAAGCTTTTTGGGTTTAGAGAGGAATAGTGGGGGTACGTTGTGTAAAAATTTCGAATATACAGGGTGTGCCGGAAAAAAATTATTAATTTTTAAAGTCGAGAAATATCGGGATCTCGTTGGCATTCGATACAGGCCACAAAAATTAGTTTTTTCGATTTAAACTTTTTCGACGCGTAGACGACCGTCGGCTACAGAAGCCTATTGTTTGTAAGCGCGATCGAAAGTTTGGAAATAATTTTTTTTATTTTTTAAAAGTCAAAATTTGGTCCAAAATGGTACCTCTTGGATCGCTAATAAGTCGAATTGGGTGCATCCGATCGACATTCGGTATGGATAATCGGTTAGGCCATCTCAAAAACTACCTTTTTTCAATATATTGTTCTATACCTAACTGGAATGGAAATTATCAAAAATTGTAAGAAACTGGAAACCACAGAGTAAGGCGTGATTTTTTCGCCGTTTTTATTTTTCTTCCTTTCGTTTCCTACGGAAAACGTTTTTTAATCGAAACGTTGTATACTTTAGCGGATAGAGCCGTCAAATTGTATTTAAGAGATATTTTTTCGTTTCTTTATCTTTAATACGGAAAAAACGGCAGCTTATGAACTTTTTCCCGTAATTTCTGTTGGCGTTGCACTGGCTTGCTAAAATAATTCTGCAAGTGTCTATAATATATAACATTTTGAATTTTTTCTTGATCCACCATATCGACGGATAAACAAGCTTTAGTTTGCATAGTAAGCGCACCCTGGAAAATCATATTTTGTGGCTCAAAAAAATTAATTTATAATGTTTTTATAGGTTTCTTCACCAGACGTTTTACTATATCGACTGTAACTAATTTAATTTTTAACAAAAACGTTTTATTTTTCTCTAAAAACACGCGTTGATTTCTTCTTAATAACTCTACATATCCAAACTTATCAAAATATATTCGCAAATTTGAGAAAAGTCGCTTTTTTGGGTGCGGAAACAGGCACAATTTACAAATTCTAACACCATTCTCTTTTAACGAGAGTGCCTTGATATTGATGTAAATTATAATTCTAAAAATCCGGCTGTCAAAAATGGCAAAAAATGGGTGTTTTGAGCTTGACTTGCTAGTCTTATAAGAACACTTCTTGATTTTAAATTGGATGGAATATCTACCTTGAACCTTCTTCTAATTTTATTGACCAAAATATTTGCCCAAAATGTTTTAGAAATAGTTATAGTCTCGATTTTAAAGATGGCGTTCCGACATTGATAATCCGTCGCCACGTGGTAGGAGGTTGTTCGACATTTCGATATTCGCGAATTTTTTCTTCGGAAACGGTTAGAGCAAAACGATTTAAACTTTCTGGACGTAGAGAGGAATAGTCGGGACACGTTTTGGGAACAATTTCCAATATACAGGGTGTACCGGAAAAAAGTTATTAAAGTCAAAGTTGAAAAATATGTTTTTTTTCGTTATAGCGCGATACAGGTGGCAAAAATCATTTTAATCGATTTAAACTTTTTTGGCATGTAAACGACGTTCGGCTACAAAACACTATTGTTTTGGAACGCGATCAAAAGTTGGGAAGTCAATTTTTTGATTTTTTTAAAATCAATGTAGGGTCATGTTGGATCGTTAATAAATCGAATTGGGTGCATCTGACACACTTTTGGTTTGGAGATTCGTTTAGGTCATCACAAATACTACTTTTTTCAAATATATTGTTCTATACCTACCGGTAATATAAAGGGTGCAAATTATAAAAAAGTAAGAATTACTATTTAAGGCATGATTATTTTACGGTTTTCATTGTTTTTCGTACGAAAAACAACTTTTCATCGAAATGTTATATAAGTATAGCATTTGTAGAATTATACCGTTTTAATCCGAAATTAAAAATTACCTATCAAAATGACAGCTGTCGTATAGAACTTTGTTATTTAGGAACTGAAAAATTTTTCAATTTAGGATTCTTACAGCTATAACTCTCGCTACGAAAATGATAAAAAAAAATTGAAACTTATCTGTCAAAATCTGACAGCTATCGTAAAAAACTTTGTTATTTAGGTACTGAAAAAGTTTTTAATTTAGGATTTTTACAGCTATAATCGTCGCTACGAAAAAGCTAAAAAAGAATTGACTCTTACCTGTCAAAATTTGACAGCTATCGTATAAAACATTCTTATTTAGGTACCTGAAAATTTTTTAATTTCGAATTCTTACAGCTATAACCCTCGCTACAAAAAAGCTAAAAAAAATGACACTTACCTGTCAAAGTGACAGCTCTCGTATAATTAAACGAACGAACTAGAACAGTGCCGTGCCCGAAGGGCTCGGCACAATAATATTTCTACAAATTTATTAGCTGATAATTGATAGCTTCCATGTAAGAATAATTTTTTGCTTATGTTTTAATCGATTGAATACTTACATATTTTTATAGAGCATATATGGAAAGAATATCCCACATTGCACAACGGTGTGCGAGTTTAAAGAGCACCTATACGGCGCCGTCTCAGAAAACTACCTATCTATACGAGAAAACGGAAATTTTGCACCATTGTGTAGTTTTGGTCAGTTGTTATAATGACAATTTGGCGATATGTTTTCCCTTCACGTTCCGCAGGAAGGTGAGGCAAAAAAGGCAATAGTAAAGAGAAAAAAAGAAAAGAAAAGTATTTTTTTATTGTAAATTTTTGTAAATCTTTTTAGTACTAATATTAGATGCACTCTCGGCTGACGATTAGCGATATGTACCCAGTCTAGTATTATATACGTCTCTTCCGCGCGGAATCTCGAAAACCCCGATCAGCTCTTGAACAATTTCGTCTATGTAAGACATTTTCACAGTTGCGATTTTTTTTTCTCGGAAACGGTTAGAGTGGGACGATTGAAACTTTTAGGGTTTAGATAGGAATAGTGGGGGTACATTGTGTAAAAATTTCGAATATACAGGGTGTGCCGAAAGAAAGTTATTAATTTTTAAAATCGAGAAATATCGGGATCTCGTTGGCATTCGATACAGGTCGTAAAAATGAGTTTTTTTGATTTAAACTTTTTCAGCGCATAGACGACCGTCGGCTACAGAAGCCTATTGTTTGCCAAGGCGATCGGAAGTTGGGAAGTCAATTTTCTGATTTTTTTTAAATCAATGTAGGGGCATGTTGGATCGATAATAAATCGAATTGCGTGCGTCCCACATATTTTTGGTTTGGAGATTCGCTTAGGTCATCTCAAATACTACTTTTTTCAAATATATTGTTCTAATTGACACTTACCTGTCAAAATTTGACAGCTATGGTATAAAATTTTGTTATTTAGGAACTGAAAAAATTTTCAATTTAGGATTCTTACAGTAGTAACTCTCGCTACGAAAAAGCTAAAAAAAAATTGAAACTTACCTGTCAAAATCTGACAGCTGTCGTATAAAACTTTGTTATTTAGATACTGAAATTTTTTTAAATTTCGGATTCTTACATCTATAATGCAAGATACAAGAAAAGCTTTAAAAAAAAATTACAGTTACCTGTCAAAATGACAGATGTCGTATAAAACTTTTAAAGAGCACCTATATGGCGCCGTCTCAGAAAACTACCTAGCTATACGAGAAAACGGAAATTTTGCATCATTGTGTAGTTTTGGTCAGTTGTTATAATGACAATTTGGCGATATGTTTCCCCTTCACGTTCCGCAGGAAGGTGAGGCAAAAAAAGCAATAGAAAACATAGAAAAAAGAAACTAAGAAAAATACTTTTTAAATACAAATTTTTAGTACTAATAATAGATGCACTCTCGGCTGACGATTAGCGATATGTACCCAGTACGATTTTATGAATTTTTAAAAAAATACCAAAAATCTAATATTTCTGCCAGTTTTTACATTTTCCTCAATACGTCCCTTACTATCGCTTTTAGAATAGAAATTAATATAACTTTTTATATGGAGAATAGAAAAAGGCTACTTTTTTATTTAAAAAGTTTTTATCTAAGTTTTATCAGTTCCGAGATATTGCCAAATATATGAAAACCACTTTTAATTCCATATCTCAAAAACTATAAGACCTACAAAAAATTACTAAGAACTTAAAGTGAAGATCTCATAAGGATGCTACTTAATAGTTATATACATTGTTGCCATATCTCTTATACTTTCCGAGGAAAATGTTACCTTATTGATTTCATCAAATTTTCATGACTATATGGTACATGAAAAAATTTCAAAAATTTAAAATTCGAAAATATGACAACTTTTCTATAAATCTTCATCGAAAATAACGTAAAACTCACAAATAGCAAAGAAAATATACAAAATAACGTTTTTATGAATTTTTTAAAGAAAATCAAAAATTATACGTAATTGATAAGACCATCCTTGGTTGTAAAAAAACTATGCCTAATCTTTGGTTGTGAAAAAACTGTGCCTAAACTTTGGTTGTGAAAAAACTATGCCTAATCTTTGTTTGTTATAAAACTATGCCTAATCTTTGGTTGTGAAAAAACGATGCCTAAACTTTGGTTGTGAAAAAACTATGCCCAATCTTTGGTTGTGAAAAAACTATGCCATAATATTTGTTTGTCATAAGACTATGCCAAAATCTTTGTTTGTCATAAGACTATGCCATAATCTTTGTTTGTCAGAAGACTATGCCTTAAACTTTGTTTGTCATAAGACTATGCCGTAATCTTTGTTTGTCATAAGACTATGCCTTAAAATTTGTTTGTCATAAAAATATACATAATCTTTGGTTGTTATAAAAACTATGCCATAATATTTGTTTGTCATAAGACTATGCACTAATGTTTGTTTGTCATAAGACTATGCCAAAATCTTTGAATGTCATAAGGCTATGCCATAATCTTTGTTTGTCATAAGAATATGCCTTAAACTTTTTTTTTGTCATAAGACTACGCCATAATCTTTGTTTGTCATAAGACCATGCCTTAAAATTTGTTTGTCATAAAAATATACATAATCTTTGGTTGTTATAAAACTATGCCATAATATTTGTCATAAGACTATGCACTAATGTTTGTTTGTCATAAGACTATGCCAAAATCTTTGTTTGTCATAAGACTATGCCTTAAACTTTGTTTGTCATAAGAATATGCCTTAAAATTTGTTTGTCATAAAAATATACATAATCTTTGGTTGTTATAAAACTATGCCATAATATTTGTTTGTCATAAGACTATGCCAAAATCTTTGAATGTCATAAGACTATGCCATAATCTTTGCTTGTCAGAAGACTATGCCTTAAACTTTGTTTGTCATAAGACTATGCCATAATCTTTGTTTGTCATAAGAATATGCCTTAAAATTTGTTTGTCATAAAAATATACATAATCTTTGGTTGTTATAAAACTATGCCATAATATTTGTTTGTCATAAGACTATGCACTAATGTTTGTTTGTCATAAGACTATGCCAAAATCTTTGTATGTCATAAGACTATGCCTTAAACTTTGTTTGTCATAACACTATGCCATAATCTTTGTTTGTCATAAGACTATGCCATAATATTTGTTTGTCATAAGACTATGCCGTAATCTTTGTTTGTCATAAGACTATGCCTTAAAATTTGTTTGTCATAAAAAATATGCCATAATCTTTGTTTGTCATAAGACTATGCCATAATCTTCACCGATCTTTGGTTGTGAAAAAACTATGCATAATCTTTGATTGTTAAAAAACTATGCATAATCTCTGTAGTAATAATGATAATATTGTGTGAAATAACTAAGTACGTCGTAAAACATATAACGTAACATGAAAATGTACTTTATACCGCCGTTAGGCGGTATGACCCCACAAATAAAACTATACTTGGAAAGTATATTCCACATTGATACGTTTGCTGTGCTATTTTAAAAAAAGCCGGTGCTGATGGGTTCAATGTTAATATCAATATCATAATATTAAATATCATATATTTCCGTAACGAAAAGTCGTAGCGAATCGAGCGAGACGGCATTGGAAACGGGACATCGAGCAGTATACGATGCCGTCTTCAAAAATTACCTATCTATACAAGAAAACGGAAATTTTGCACCCGTTATTTTTATTTTTTAGTTTTTGTCAGTTGTTATAATGACAATTTGGCGATATGTTTCCCCTTCACGTTCCGCAGGAAGGTGAGGCAAAAAAAGCAATAGAAAACATAGAAAAAAGAAACTAAGAAAAATACTTTTTAAATACAAATTACTATAATATACTAATAATAGATGCACTCTCGGCTGACGATTAGCGATATGTACCCAGTCTAGTATTATATACGGCGGCTACATTTAAAATAAGTTGTTCGTCGTCAGTTTCGACATTTTCACATTTGCGATTTCTTTTCTCGGAAACGGTAAGAGTGGGACGATTGAAACTTTTTCAGTTTAGAGAAGAATAGTGGGGGTACAATGTGTAAAAATTTTGAATATACAGGGTGTACGGAAAAAAAGTTATTAATTTTTAAAGTCGAGAAATATCGGGATCTCGTTGGCATTCGATACAGGCAACAAAAATTAGTTTTTTCGATTTAAACTTTTTCGACGCGTAGACGACCGTAGGCTACAGACCCCTATTGTTTGTGAGCGCGATCGAAAGTTTGGAAATAATTTTTTTAATCTTTTCAAAGTTAAATATGGGACTAAACAGGTACCTATTGAATCGTTAATAAGTCGAATTGGGTCCATCCGATCGACATTCGGTTTGGATAATTCTTTAGGCAATTATTAAAGATTGCTAACAAATGGTTTTGTAAAAAGTATGAAATAAAATAAACGAATTGGAACAGTGCCGTGCCGGAAGGGCTCGGCAAAATAAGCTTTTGAACTAATTTATCAGCTATCAATGTAAGAATAGTTTCTTTACTTATGTTTAAATTGATTGAATACATATTTTTATAGGACACACTTGGAAATTATATTCCACATTGATACGTTTGCTGTGCGATTTTAAAAAAAGCCGGTGCTGATGGGTTCAATGTTAATATCAATATCATAATATTAAATATCATATATTTCCGTAACGAAAAGTCGTAGCGAATCGAGCGAGACGGCATTGGAAACGGGACATCGAGCAGTATACGATGCCGTCTTCAAAGACTACCTGTCTATACAAGAAAACGGAAATTTTGCACCCGTTATTTTTATTTTTTAGTTTTTGTCAGTTGTTATAATGACAATTTGGCGATATGTTTCCCCTTCACGTTCCGCAGGAAGGTGAGGCAAAAAAAGCAATAGAAAACATAGAAAAAAGAAACTAAGAAAAATACTTTTTAAATACAAATTTTTAGTACTAATAATAGATGCACTCTCGGCTGACGATTAGCGATATGTACCCAGTCTAGTATTATATACGTCTCTTCCGCGCGGAATCTCGAAAACCCCGATCAGCTCTTGAACAATTTCGTCTATGTAAGACATTTTCACAGTTGCGATTTTTTTTTCTCGGAAACGGTTAGAGTGGGACGATTGAAACTTTTAGGGTTTAGATAGGAATAGTGGGGGTACATTGTGTAAAAATTTCGAATATACAGGGTGTGCCGAAAAAAAGTTATTAATTTTTAAAGTGGAGAAATATCGGGATCTCGTTGGCATTCGACACAGGTCGTAAAAATGAGTTTTTTTGATTTAAACTTTTTCGGCGCATAGACGACCGTCGGCTACAGAAGCCTATTGTTTGCCAAGGCGATCGGAAGTTGGGAAGTCAATTTTCTGATTTTTTTTAAATCAATGTAGGGGCATGTTGGATCGATAATAAATCGAATTGCGTGCGTCCCACATATTTTTGGTTTGGAGATTCGCTTAGGTCATCTCAAATACTACTTTTTTCAAATATATTGTTCTAATTGACACTTACCTGTCAAAATTTGACAGCTATGGTATAAAACTTTGTTATTTAGGAACTGAAAAAATTTTCAATTTAGGATTCTTACAGTAGTAACTCTCGCTACGAAAAAGCTAAAAAAAAATTGAAACTTACCTATCAAAATCTGACAGCTGTCGTATAAAACTTTGTTATTTAGATACTGAAATTTTTTTAAATTTCGGATTCTTACATCTATAATGCCAGATACAAGAAAAGCTTTAAAAAAAAATTACAGTTACCTGTCAAAATGACAGCTGTCGTATAAAACTTTTAAAGAGCACCTATATGGCGCCGTCTCAGAAAACTACCTATCTATACGAGAAAACGGAAATTTTGCATCATTGTGTAGTTTTGGTCAGTTGTTATAATGCCAATTTGGCGATATGTTTCCCCTTCACGTTCCGCAGGAAGGTGAGGCAAAAAAAGCAATAGAAAACATAGAAAAAAGAAACTAAGAAAAATACTTTTTAAAAACAAATTTTTAGTACTAATAATAGATGCACTCTCGGCTGACGATTAGCGATATGTACCCAGTACGATTTTATGAATTTTTAAAAAAATACCAAAAATCTAATATTTCTGCCAGTTTTACATTTTCCTCAATACGTCCCTTACTATCGCTTTTAGAATAGAAATTAATATAACTTTTTATATGGATAATAGAAAAAGGCTACTTTTTTATTTAAAAAGTTTTTATCTAAGTTTTATCAGTTCCGAGATATTGCCAAATATATGAAAACCACTTTTAATTCCATATCTCAAAAACTATAAGACCTACAAAAAATTACTAAGAACTTAAAGTGAAGATCTCGTAAGGATGCTACTTAATAGTTATATACATTGTTGCCATATCTCTTATACTTTCCGAGGAAAATGTTACCTTATTGATTTCATCAAATTTTCATGACTATATGTACATGAAAAAATTTCAAAAATTTAAAATTCGAAAATATGACAACTTTTCTATAAATCTTCATCGAAAATAACGTAAAACTCACAAGCAGCAAAGAAAATATACAAAATAACGTTTTTATGAATTTTTTAAAGAAAATCAAAAATTATACGTAATTGATAAGACCATCCTTGGTTGTGAAAAAACTATGCCTAATCTTTGGTTGTGAAAAAACGGTGCCTAAACTTTGGTTGTGAAAAAACTATGCCCAATCTTTGGTTGTGAAAAAACTATGCCATAATATTTGTTTGTCATAAGACTATGCCAAAATCTTTGTTTGTCATAAGACTATGCCATAATCTTTGTTTGTCAGAAGACTATGCCTTTAACTTTGTTTGTCATAAGACTATGCCGTAATCTTTGTTTGTCATAAGACTATGCCTTAAAATTTGTTTGTCATAAAAATATACATAATCTTTGGTTGTTATAAAAACTATGCCATAATATTTGTTTGTCATAAGACTATGCACTAATGTTTGTTTGTCATAAGACTATGCCAAAATCTTTGAATGTCATAAGACTATGCCATAATCTTTGTTTGTCATAAGACTATGCCTTAAACTATTTTTTGTCATAAGACTATGCCATAATCTTTGTTTGTCATAAGACCATGCCTTAAAATTTGTTTGTCATAAAAATATACATACTCTTTGGTTGTTATAAAACTATGCCATAATATTTGTTTGTCATATGACTATGCACTAATGTTTTTTTGTCATAAGACTATGCCAAAATCTTTGTTTGTCATAAGACTATGCCTTAAACTTTGTTTGTCTTAAGACTATGCCTTAAAATTTGTTTGTCATAAAAATATACATAATCTTTGGTTGTTATAAAACTATGCCATAATATTTGTTTGTCATAAGACTATGCCAAAATCTTTGAATGTCATAAGACTATGCCATAATCTTTGTTTGTCAGAAGACTATGCCTTAAACTTTGTTTGTCATAAGACTATGCCGTAATCTTTGTTTGTCATAAGAATATGCCTTAAAATTTGTTTGTCATAAAAATATACATAATCTTTGGTTGTTATAAAACTATGCCATAATATTTGTTTGTCATAAGACTATGCACTAATGTTTGTTTGTCATAAGACTATGCCAAAATCTTTGTTTGTCATAAGACTATGCCTTAAACTTTGTTTGTCATAAGACTATGCCATAATCTTTGTTTGTCATAAGACTATGCCATAATATTTGTTTGTCATAAGACTATGCCGTAATCTTTGTTTGTCATAAGACTATGCCTTAAAATTTGTTTGTCATAAAAAATATGCCATAATCTTTGTTTGTCATAAGACTATGCCATAATCTTCACCGATCTTTGGTTGTGAAAAAACTATGCATAATCTTTGATTGTTAAAAAACTATGCATAATCTCTGTAGTAATAATGATAATATTGTGTGAAATAACTAAGTACGTCGTAAAACATATAACGTAACATGAAAATGTACTTTATACCGCCGTTAGGCGGTATGACCCCACAAATAAAACTATACATATAGGTGGACAAAGAGATTGCAATATGGCCGACAGACGAGCGAGGCGGCATTGGAAACGGGACGTTGAGCACTATACGGCACCGCCTCCGAAAACTACCTATCTATACGAGAAAATGGAAATTTTGCACCATTGTCTAGTTTTGGTCAGTTGTTATAATGACAATTTGGCGATATGTTTCCCCTTCACGTTCCGCAGGAAGGTGAGGCAAAAAAAGCAATAGTAAATAGAAAAAAAGAAAAGAAAAGTATTTTTTTATTGTAAATTTTTTTTTTAGTACTAATATTAGATGCACTCTCGGCTGACGATTAGCGATATGTACCCAGTCTAGTATTATATACGTCTCTTCCGCGCGGAATCTCGAAAACCCCGATCAGCTCTTGAACAATTTCGTCTATGTAAGACATTTTCACAGTTGCGATTTTTTTTTCTCGGAAACGGTTAGAGTGGGACGATTGAAACTTTTAGGGTTTAGATAGGAATAGTGGGGGTACATTGTGTAAAAATTTCGAATATACAGGGTGTGCCGAAAAAAAGTTATTAATTTTTAAAGTGGAGAAATATCGGGATCTCGTTGGCATTCGACACAGGTCGTAAAAATGAGTTTTTTTGATTTAAACTTTTTCGGCGCATAGACGACCGTCGGCTACAGAAGCCTATTGTTTGCCAAGGCGATCGGAAGTTGGGAAGTCAATTTTCTGATTTTTTTTAAATCAATGTAGGGGCATGTTGGATCGATAATAAATCGAATTGCGTGCGTCCCACATATTTTTGGTTTGGAGATTCGCTTAGGTCATCTCAAATACTACTTTTTTCAAATATATTGTTCTAATTGACACTTACCTGTCAAAATTTGACAGCTATGGTATAAAACTTTGTTATTTAGGAACTGAAAAAATTTTCAATTTAGGATTCTTACAGTAGTAACTCTCGCTACGAAAAAGCTAAAAAAAAATTGAAACTTACCTGTCAAAATCTGACAGCTGTCGTATAAAACTTTGTTATTTAGATACTGAAATTTTTTTAAATTTCGGATTCTTACATCTATAATGCAAGATACAAGAAAAGCTTTAAAAAAAAATTACAGTTACCTGTCAAAATGACAGCTGTCGTATAAAACTTTTAAAGAGCACCTATATGGCGCCGTCTCAGAAAACTTACTATCTATACGAGAAAACGGAAATTTTGCATCATTGTGTAGTTTTGGTCAGTTGTTATAATGACAATTTGGCGATATGTTTCCCCTTCACGTTCCGCAGGAAGGTGAGGCAAAAAAAGCAATAGAAAACATAGAAAAAAGAAACTAAGAAAAATACTTTTTAAATACAAATTTTTAGTACTAATAATAGATGCACTCTCGGCTGACGATTAGCGATATGTACCCAGTACGATTTTATGAATTTTTAAAAAAATACCAAAAATCTAATATTTCTGCCAGTTTTTACATTTTCCTCAATACGTCCCTTACTATCGCTTTTAGAATAGAAATTAATATAACTTTTTATATGGAGAATAGAAAAAGGCTACTTTTTTATTTAAAAAGTTTTTATCTAAGTTTTATCAGTTCCGAGATATTGCCAAATATATGAAAACCACTTTTAATTCCATATCTCAAAAACTATAAGACCTACAAAAAATTACTAAGAACTTAAAGTGAAGATCTCATAAGGATGCTACTTAATAGTTATATACATTGTTGCCATATCTCTTATACTTTCCGAGGAAAATGTTACCTTATTGATTTCATCAAATTTTCATGACTATAGGTACATGAAAAAATTTCAAAAATTTAAAATTCGAAAATATGACAACTTTTCTATAAATCTTCATCGAAAATAACGTAAAACTCACAAATAGCAAAGAAAATATACAAAATAACGTTTTTATGAATTTTTTAAAGAAAATTAAAAATTATACGTAATTGATAAGACCATCCTTGGTTGTAAAAAAACTATGCCTAATCTTTGGTTGTGAAAAAACTGTGCCTAAACTTTGGTTGTGAAAAAACTATGCCTAATCTTTGTTTGTTATAAAACTATGCCTAATCTTTGGTTGTGAAAAAACGATGCCTAAACTTTGGTTGTGAAAAAACTATGCCCAATCTTTGGTTGTGAAAAAACTATGCCATAATATTTGTTTGTCATAAGACTATGCCAAAATCTTTGTTTGTCATAAGACTATGCCATAATCTTTGTTTGTCAGAAGACTATGCCTTAAACTTTGTTTGTCATAAGACTATGCCGTAATCTTTGTTTGTCATAAGACTATGCCTTAAAATTTGTTTGTCATAAAAATATACATAATCTTTGGTTGTTATAAAAACTATGCCATAATATTTGTTTGTCATAAGACTATGCACTAATGTTTGTTTGTCATAAGACTATGCCAAAATCTTTGAATGTCATAAGGCTATGCCATAATCTTTGTTTGTCATAAGACTATGCCTTAAACTTTTTTTTTGTCATAAGACTACGCCATAATCTTTGTTTGTCATAAGACCATGCCTTAAAATTTGTTTGTCATAAAAATATACATAATCTTTGGTTGTTATAAAACTATGCCATAATATTTGTTTGTCATAAGACTATGCACTAATGTTTGTTTGTCATAAGACTATGCCAAAATCTTTGTTTGTCATAAGACTATGCCTTAAACTTTGTTTGTCATAAGACTATGCCTTAAAATTTGTTTGTCATAAAAATATACATAATCTTTGGTTGTTATAAAACTATGCCATAATATTTGTTTGTCATAAGACTATGCCAAAATCTTTGAATGTCATAAGACTATGCCATAATCTTTGTTTGTCAGAAGACTATGCCTTAAACTTTGTTTGTCATAAGACTATGCCATAATCTTTGTTTGTCATAAGAATATGCCTTAAAATTTGTTTGTCATAAAAATATACATAATCTTTGGTTGTTATAAAACTATGCCATAATATTTGTTTGTCATAAGACTATGCACTAATGTTTGTTTGTCATAAGACTATGCCAAAATCTTTGAATGTCATAAGACTATGCCATAATCTTTGTTTGTCAGAACACTATGCGTTAAACTTTGTTTGTCATAAGACTATGCCATAATCTTTGTTTGTCATAAGAATATGCCTTAAAATTTGTTTGTCATAAAAATATACATAATCTTTGGTTGTTATAAAACTATGCCATAATATTTGTTTGTCATAAGACTATGCACTAATGTTTGTTTGTCATAAGACTATGCCAAAATCTTTGTATGTCATAAGACTATGCCTTAAACTTTGTTTGTCATAAGACTATGCCATAATCTTTGTTTGTCATAAGACTATGCCATAATATTTGTTTGTCATAAGACTATGCCGTAATCTTTGTTTGTCATAAGACTATGCCTTAAAATTTGTTTGTCATAAAAAATATGCCATAATCTTTGTTTGTCATAAGACTATGCCATAATCTTCACCGATCTTTGGTTGTGAAAAAACTATGCATAATCTCTGTAGTAATAATGATAATATTGTGTGAAATAACTAAGTACGTCGTAAAACATATAACGTAACATGAAAATGTACTTTATACCGCCGTTAGGCGGTATGACCCCACAAATAAAACTATACATATAGGTGGACAAAGAGATTGCAATATGGCCGACAGACGAGCGAGGCGGCATTGGAAACGGGACGTTGAGCACTATACGGCACCGCCTCCGAAAACTACCTATCTATACGAGAAAATGGAAATTTTGCACCATTGTCTAGTTTTGGTCAGTTGTTATAATGACAATTTGGCGATATGTTTCCCCTTCACGTTCCGCAGGAAGGTGAGGCAAAAAAAGCAATAGTAAATAGAAAAAAAGAAAAGAAAAGTATTTTTTTATTGTAAATTTTTTTTTAGTACTAATATTAGATGCACTCTCGGCTGACGATTAGCGATATGTACCCAGTCTAGTTTCGTATTTCGGACTTCACGGGTTCTTTCATCTCGCGTAAGAGATTTTCTTTTCGTTCATAGCCTTGTGCTTATTCCGCAGAAGATAGTGCGATTCTGCATTTCGAGATTTTGCTCATCTCTCGCTAAGAGATTTCCATTTCTGTTTCCGAGCTTCTTCTTTATTTATCAGAGCCGGACTGAATTTATTTCCACTGTTTCGAACGATTAGTTCAGTGTTATATTTCGCGTCCGACACCTCAGTGGAATTCGCTATACTTTTTTGTACATATGTAAATATAGTGTTTAGTGTTAGAGTTTAATTTAAAATTAATAAACGGGTGAACTGCGTGTAAAAGTGCTATCCAAATTAATTAATAAATGTATATAGTTAATTAAAAATACCAGGCAGCGTTTGTTTATCCAACCAGAACCTATAGACAATACTCTTCATTACTCTCAATTTGTGAGGACCAGACAGGACCCTTACAATAACTACCATAATATGATATAAATACCTTTGTAATGTCACGTAGAATTTAGTATATTCTTGTACTCCTTTGACAATGGCCCGCAAGGGCCGAAACACGTATCAGGAAACTGATTAAATTTGTGAAACATAACAAGTAGTTATTATTTTTCTTCCTTTGTAATGGAACAACAGTTTCACCAAGCATGTAGCGCAACACAAATTAATTATACGCCTCTTTATGTTATCACCCTCTCTTGGGCCATCCTGCACCATGTATATGCGAAAACATTTCTCTCAAAAACACCGTATGATACAGTATAAGTCAGCATAAGAATGACATTCCTAACTCAATTCGTATAGGAGCTATGAAAGCCTGACGCACTATTGCAGGACCGTGATTCCTAGTCCCTTCTCTGATATAAATTATTATTCAAATTTTATTTTAGCCGGCGTCGAAGGACATGCCATAATCCAGGGATATTTGGAAAAGAATACGTTAAAATTTAAGAGTTTCGATTTTAGAATTCTCCTCCATGACTTTAACGTTGAGCTAGAAAATTTGTTTGGTGGGAGCAATAAAATTTTAAGTAAGTATTTTAAAAACTTTTAAATAAATATAAACCTACGCAAAGGTCAAGCCAGTTAAAATTTAGTGGTCTTAAATGTCTAGAAAAAATACACAAATCTACAAATGAAAAAAATATGTTGTTGTTCTTATTTTTTCTGACATTATACGCATATTCCTAAAGACGGCGGGGTTGAATTTTTTCTGTTTTTAGGTGAAGCAGCCAATGAACTTCTTAATACTAACAAGGAAGAGCTACTTCTTATGGCTACTCCATTTATCGAAAAGATATGTTCCGAAAAATTTTTAAAACTGTCCAATCAAATCACCCAAAATTTTGATTATGATGAAGTATTTCCTGTATAAAACCAAAAATAATAATTATCTTTTAATTGTGAATACATCCTTGTTTATATAAGAATATTTTTATACAAGTTCAAGTTTTATTTTGTTTTGTAATGTTAGGAAGAATGATTGTATTTGTATTTAAATGGGCTTCTTTATAACATCTTGATTTTGTAACTATTTACCTAGCAGAAGAAAAATATTTTTTTTGCGATTTCAGTTCTTAAAATCTTCAGGGTATCCCATCGGGGTTCGCTTCGATCTACGGAAAACTATACATGGGAAACTTTTGAAAATTTGGCAGTAGGCTAATGTTAATTAAAGCAACCCGGCTAAAATAATTTTAATATGGTGGCATTTCCGGTTATACCGATAGTAGGTATCAACTTGCTTATTTTATTATACAGGGTTGGGCAAATGTTCCGGAACGGCTTAATTACAGGCGAACGATAAGTGATATCGGATCCGGATTTTGGACAATCTATAGGACTAAAATTTTACTATTTGACTATTATACCATATGTCAGTAATGTAACCAACTGTCAAGTGTTGACGTTATTTTTTTTTTTTTTTAAATGGAACACCCTGTATATTTTTACATTTTTAAATTCCACATAAAATTATAATTATTTTTTATTAAATGCACTATTAGTCTATACTTCATAGTTTCCGAGATATTGACTCTCGAAAAGTGACATTTTTGAACTTTGACAGCTTATAACTTTCTAACAGTACGTCTTAGAGCAAAACGGCTTACATGTCCCTATCTTCAATTTTTATTATCTTCCCAAAAAAATCAACTTCCGGTTAAACCGGATGTAACTCGAAAGCAGAAAATATAGTTGTTCCCGTTTAACTGAAAGTCGATTTTTTGGGAAGATAATAAAAATTGAAGATAGGGACATTTAAGCCGTTTTGCTCTAAGACGTACTGTTAGAAAGTTATAAGCTATCAAGGTTCAAAAATGTCACTTTTCGAGAGTCAATATCTCGGAAACTATGAAGTATAGACTAATAGTGCATTTAATAAAAAATAATTATAATTTTATGTGGAATTTAAAAATCTAAAAATATACAGGGTGTTCCATTAAAAAAAAATAAAAAAGAACGTCAACACTTGACAGTTGGTGACATTACTGACATATGGTATAATAGTCAAATAGTAAAATTTTAGTCCTATAGATTGCCCAAAACCCGGATCCGATATCCTTTTCGTTCGCCTGTAATTAAGCCGTTCCGGAACATTTGCCCAACCCTGTATATTATTACATTTTTGGATTCTACATAAGATTATATACAGATTTCGTATAGAATGTCCTATATCTAAGTCTAAGCGTTTTTGACATATTTAAGTTTTTATGTCAAAAGCGACATTTTGCAGGCCCTAAAATAAAATTATCAATTTTTCCTATAAGGAAACCTTTATTACTTTATAAGAGTAAGTTTGTGTAAGGCTGTATATTCCAAAAAATTTTAGTTTTCAAAATATTGCAAATTTAATATTTTTATATGGCGATTTTGCTGCAAATTTGCAGTTTAGTTTTTCCTAGTTGGCTATTTTCGAAATAGACAACCTTACAGAAACGTACCCTTATTTTGAATGTTTAATAAGAAATAATTATATAATTTAGGGGTAATTTAAAAATTTTGATTTTTTTGCAATATTCATTTTTAATCTTATTTACTATAACAAATTTGATTTATATCCGCTTAATATCAAATCATCGCCTAGTTTATAAAGTAAATATTTACTTGGATCGCCCTGTATCTCTTTAACCGTATAAGAATCTAAATTAAATTACAAACTTTCAAGTCCACCATCTCCTGTTGCTGTATAGCCCCTTAGTTACAAAAAGGGTTCCCAGTGTGATGTTAGACATGCACCACAAAGCTTACACCTCGCAAGAAATATATTAATTAGTTTTTCCTTGTATAATAAATACATAAATATCTATTATTGCTTTTTACAAATAAATACTTAAAGAAATATATGTTGTTTCTTCTTTTTCTATAATTTTATAATGTTTTCACATACCAAGTAGGTACGGGTCTGTCAATATTTTATTTTATAAATAAACTATTAAGACTCCGTTACAAAATTTAACAAATGGCGAAGGCGAAGGTAAAATATCTTCGTCCGGTTCTGTTTCTGTAGCCAACCGCTTAACGTAAAATATACCAGACTTCAATTAATTAATGATAGGTGATGTGAACTCGCCAGCGGCGAGTTCTTAGATTAATTTGACTTTATTAGTGCACCAGTAAATTCTTAGTAGTTATAAATTGAGTCAATTATTTAAGGGAAAATAAAATCGAAAATGTCTTTGGAGTCTTCGGCAGCAACGTATTATTCTACAGTAAAAATTGGTGCATCTGTTCACCTAATTCCATTGTGGAATTCACGAGGAACCTGGTGAACCTTTGCATTTGACGTCTCGTCGGCTTGTTGTGATAAAGATAATGACATGTCTATTTTGCTCTATCGTCGTTGAATTTAAGACGCTAAAGCGTCGTTTAGCCCACCCCGGTGAAACTGTAAATAAGCAATCCTGCATAACAAGGTCATATTTATCTCAAGCCGCGCAGCTGGCCACCAGAGTCAAATTGGCGCTGTAGTCGGTTGATAATTCTTCAGCTGGCCGAGAAATCGGGTTCTGTCGCATATTTTAGACGTATAGAAGAGAAGGACAGTAATATTCTAACCTACTATAATAGGGCTCGGAATTGTATTCGAATAATTCGAATATTCGACTAATCGAAGTTCGAATATTTGACTATTCGAATATTCGACTATTTAAATATTCGACTATTCAAATATTCGACTATTCGAAATTCGAATATTTGACTATTCGAATATTCGACTATTCAAGTATCTATTCGACTATTTGAATATTCGACCATTCGAATATTTAACTATTTGACTTTGTTCGGATATTTATATGTTCGACTATTCGTGTTTTCTGTGAAACTGTAAATTTCAACGTAAAACAGAAAAACAAAAATAAAATTATATAGTCAGCAAGCAGTTAAACCACTTCTACCGTGAATAAACGACTGTAATTCGACTATTTAAATATTCGACTATTCAAATATTCGACTATTCTAAATTCGAATATTTGACTATTCGACTATATTCAAGTATCTATTCGACTATTCGAATTATTCGACTATATTCGACTATTCGAATTATTCGACTATTCGACTATTCGAATTATTCGACTATTCGAATTATTCGACTATTCGAATAACATACCAAACGACTAATCAAATACTTATATTTTAAAAATTCCTAGCCCTATACTATAACGCTTCCTAAACTGAGCCAGGTGCTATTTGGAACAAACCAGCCAGCCCGTCATGTCAAAACTGTCAATTTCTATTGTCCATTTTTTTTTTATAAGGAAATTAAATCAATTTTTTTCTTATCATTTTAATGTTTAATACAATTTTATTAGTTTCTATTCTAAAAAACTTCGCCGATGTGTGTAATTTTTCAATTAATTTTCCAGCCTACCATACAGGTAATTAATTTTAATTTTTTATCAAATTGATTTATTTTAGCCTATGGGCTTTCAGCGCTGCCTAACACTCCTATAAATGTGACTTATGTCTTTACAGGGGATTTCTTTTCAGCATTTTACCGTTTTATATAAGTTTATTAAAGGTGCGGGTATGCTTTGGAAGTGTCCAACTTCGACACTAGATGGCTCTTTGCGCTTTATTTTTTCGATTGTCCTCGCAGTAAATTGTTCATAGTTTGTTTTCCTTTCTTTCATCAGATTCTAGCCTCACTTATGAGCCATGATAACAAATTAATGGTTAATTGCAGGTTTATTACGATTACGTTTATCACTCAACAGCGTATATTATAATATTTCCGCGTAAGGCCAGTGTGGAGACCTTCCAAGGAATTTTACATTCCTGAAAAATATTGCTAATTATTTTCAATCTAAATTTGATAGAATGTTGATGGGGCATGTTTAGAAAGTACAAAATTTTAACTGTAACCTCTATATTTATTTAAAGTACCTTAATATACAGTTGACGACAGATAATTTCGTACACTAAACTGTGACACTGTAAATGCAACTTTTTACCTTTATTACCTTTGTAACGTGTTAATTATTGTTATCATCATATCTGTCAAAGTATTGTCATTATCTTATTTGATTTAAAAATGCCTCATTTAAGTATTATTAAAAAAGCAAGATAATGTGTTTCGTAGAAATAGGGTGAAAAAATAGCTGACCATTTTAGAGTACCTAGAAGTACTACTGTTAAATGAATTGTAAAAAAATCATAAAACACTTGAAACGTCTGTTGGGTCTGGTTTCAATAATAGAAAATGATCAAATGAAGAAGACCGAAATTTGGTGGAGTGTTTAAGGCAAAATCCATTTGAAACTGCAGTATCCGCTATAAACATAACAGGATTCCCTGCTTCATCTAGAACTGCGCAGCGCCGAGTAAGACAATGTTCCGATTCCGAATTAAAAAATCGAGCAGCTGCATCCAAACCGTTTTTAAAAAATAGTGATAAGGAACAAAGAATTGGGTTTGGTACGCAATATTTACCAAAAAATTATTTTTTTTTTGGCAAAATGTTATCTTTTCTGATGAGAAAACTTTTCAGTCTACATATTATTATAATGGAAGGATTCGAGTATATAGACCACCAAATTCCCGATATGATGAGAAGTATACTCAAAAAAAAAAAACCAGTGGACGTTTCGCCGTTAATGTGTGGGCATGGATAAGTGTTTACGGTGCAGGTGTATGCTGGAATATTGGTGGAATACTAAACAGTAAAACATATCTTCAGATTTTGGAAAATGTTTTTCTTCCTTCTGCCGCGACAGTTTTTGAAGGAAATAACTTAATATTTCAGCAAGATAACTGCCCTGTGCATACTGTAAGAAATATAGGAAACTGGTTAAAACAAAACAACGTAACAGGTCTGCCTTGGTGCTCAAGAATTCCTGATTTAAATCCAATTGAAAATGTTTGAGGATCGATGGTAAAAAATGTACAAAATAAATTTTAAACCACAGAATGAAATAGAAGAAATTTGGGAAAGGCTAACTCCGGATTACACAAGAAGTATTATTTTGTCAATGCCACGAAGATTACGATTAGTGTTAGAATCCAATGGCGCAGCAATTAAATATTAGTATTTTGTTTGTTGTTTGTTAATAAATTTACACTTTTTGGCTTTATGCTTGTGTAGTTTTCTTGGTATTATTTTATAATTTTCTTATTTCGTGGCTGTAATTTAAATACAAAAATATTTAGAAATAACCATTATTACCTATGGTAAAAAATCGTACATTCAATAATTTACAGCTATGTATACAGCTGATGGTGTTCTATCCAGGCATAAGCAGCAAGGTGAGAAACCCGTTTTACCCAATTTTGTTGTAATTGAGTTATGTATGTATGGGTGAAGTGTAGGGATTTATATGTCGTCAACTGTACATACTATAGATACGATACATTACTAAATAATCAGCAAAATATTACTGGGACTTTCCCCGCAAATATAAATTTTTAGTTGTTCGCCCTGTAACTCAATTTTTTTAAATATTAAACCCAAAAAAAAATTACGTGTATTTTTGGAAATTGACTGCTTTGTATTAACGTTTAAGTTTATCAGTTCGAATTTTTCAATAAAGATTAAACAATCGGCAACTTCTCTTGCTAACATACAATTTTTTAGTTGTTCATTCTGTATCAAATGGATTCAGAGTTTTAAATATAAAGGATAATTAGAAGATAATATAGTGTCCGGGAAAATAATTAAAAGAATATTGTGGCATATCGGACAAGTGTGTAACTGTTGTTTATATTGGAATACACAGGGATCCAAGCACAATGGTTGTCCTGTGGCAGACCACGATGGCCGTTTCGTCCTTGTTAGGACTCTACGGGCAGCCATAACCCAAGCATTCCCGACAACAGCGGTAAGAGATTCTTTACTATTATCGAATAGTATATTATAAAGATTATAAGACATTTAAGGACCTAAATTCATATGAACTTTTTATGATTTTTTATCTCTAGAATCTTCCCTATACTAATTTTACTATATTCTTAGTATCCAATCATTTTAGAACTTATTAATTTTACCTATTTGAAACTTAAAGAATAAATAATCGGATTCTTTTCAACTACATACTCTTAATGACAAGACCTTGTATCAAACCGAATTAAAATAAATCTGCAAGAACACAACAACAAATAAGCATAGTGCTTTAAAAAAAACATCTACCAGTTTTTGCATTTAACATCGCGTTTAGGTGTCTTCCAATGTGAGTGACGTCACAAACAAATTATTTATATAAAAGCATAATTAAAGTTACAAAAGTAATGCATTGAAACATTTGCGCGGAACAGGAAAAGATCGACAATGACGACGATACCCAGGAACTTTGTTGGCTTTTTGTGTTGTGTGTTAGTGGTTTGTTTCGAGTGTGTTCTTAGTGGAAACATTCGTAAGTATTTTTTTTTAATCTATTTATTTCTGACCCTTAATCAGTACATAGATACTGGCACCGGTGCCTGTAATACTTATAATTTACCGTAAATAAATAATTTTTGCTTAATTTAAAACTAAAACTATATTATGCTTTTTTCAAAATACTATTTTAAGTTATGTTATGGCACCTGTCCTTGTATCTGTCAACATTTACGACTTCTTGAGGCATCTGATTATATGTTTGGATACTTCTGTAGACTGGTGAATCTTGAGATGTTTTTGTTCTTGAAAATTTATTTATTATATTATGTTCCTTTTGTCTGATGTAATGAGAATGATAATAATTTTTTTGTTTGTTTGTTTGATTTATTTTTTATTTTATGTATCAGTTTTACTTGCTCAATTTTCTTAAGTACCTCTACAGGAACTGTTTGTGTTTTTATATAGTTCTATACTAGGTGTAAAGTGATTTAAGTGATAGTACAGATTTAAGTCATTATTTATATTTTTTCCTAACACTTTTATGCCCTTGCCGGTTGCCACAAGTGCAGTATCGTCTGAAAACATATAATATTTTGATTTCAGTAGAACCTATTGTAGTCTATGTACGTATAGTACTTAGGTACTGTATAGGCAGTAGCGGATCCAAGATTTTGCTGAGGGGGGGGCGACTAAGTTTTAAAAATGAAACGCCGTAGGCGAAAAATTTTCGCGACCACGCCCAAAATCAAAAATTCACTCTGAAAAGAAATGTTAAAAATAAGTTAAACTAAAAACTGTAATATCTACCTACCTACAAAGAGACGAGCAGGATAGTGTCGGGAGAAAAATTTTCTTGACCACGCCCAAAATTTCTCAAAAATTCACCATAAAAAACTGTTAAAAATAAGTTAAACTAAAAACTCTTTTTTTATAAAGTTGTACCTTAGACATAAACTATCTGAAAGATTATTTGGGAAATTTTCTGAAAAACTTAAAAAAAGATTTTTATTCATTAAGTCAAAAAATTGTACCTAATTCATGCCAATCTGAAAATCTTAGTTCAATCTGGCCTTTTGTAGTATCTAAAATATCATTGAAAAGCTGCTTATAATGAAGTTTCTGCGAAGGTCTGCGTGTTTGGTTTGTTTTAATTTTAATGTTGTAAATGCCGCCCCCTAATATTTGCCGCCCTGGGCTACAGTCCTTACAGCCCCCCCCCCCTAAATCCGCCGCTGCTACCAGTTAAGCCATATGCATTTATCATAAAATAACAGTGTTGATCTTTTCTTTTATTTTTAAAACATGACAATAAATTTATTTATATCATTGGCTGGCTTGTTTTATAAAATATTCTATTATTTCTATTATTAATTATGTGAAGTTGAAATTAAGGTTTTTCTTATATTTATTTCACAGGAATTCGCGAATGACTTATTTGACTTTAGGTGTGGTTAAGAAGGCTCAGGGGGGGGGCGAAACCCCCGTCGCCCCTCCCCTAAATCCGCCGCTGTATAGGTCCTAGTACTGGGCCTTATGATGTGCAGTTCCTACTTTAAATTTGACATTTCACTTGTACAGTCATTTATTTCGGTAAAGTATTCACGGTCAGTTGAATACGATTTCAGTAAATCCAAGCATGCACCACTAAGTCTTTTCCAATCACATCAAACAGTATTTGTATATCGGATTTTGTCACTTGGTCTTTACCTGGGGCACTGTTATTTTTTAGGTCACTAACTATGTCTTTTATTTCCATTTGATTTGTTTTTTCCTAGTTTTCTAATTCCTGTTGAACTTGAGCTAATATCTAGATGAATAGTGGTTTTTTGATTTAACGGTCCACTATCAGGAGTTTCTACTTTTATTTATCCTGTTTACTCAAAACTCTTCAAACTAATCGAATTTATTTCAACGAAAACACTAGTGACGCATCCTCCATTTCATTTTCTTATAAACATTTCGTTTATTTTTGTTTTCTCCAAAAAGCGACCAAATACCGGTCTTTGGGTAGTTGCAGTTACCTACAGTTTTAATTTAAAAAAATTTCATTGATAAACTAATAAAAGCGTAAGACAAAGTTTTGTCAAATTTGCGCATATTTCTTTTTCTACTTTTATTAATTTATAAATTCCACCTTCTTTGACGTAAGGTACTCCGAAGAGGGGTATTTGACCGATTTTTAGATTAAACGAAGAATTAACGACATATTGATCAAAAAACGAAACGGCGAAGGCGCCACTAGTGTGAATCATTGAATAAAGAATATAAAACGAAGATAGCAATGTGCAAACGCATATTCTGCATGTAGCCTGATGTCAAAGTGTATAAAAAATATAATTTTGTAAATGTCATCGGTAGTTTTTGGTTATAGGAATCAATATAGCAACTTTACTTGGTTTAATACATAAATTTCGAAAATGTTAGAAAATAAATTGTGTTCTATTTAAAAAAGTTATATAATTTTCTTCCCGACATTTTGAGCCACCCTGTAGATTCAAAAATAATTTTATTTTATAGCCATCACTTGCTTTTCCTTATCTTTTGTATTAATCTTTTTCACGTAGGTATTTCTAATAACAACTTAGCTATTGTACTTTATCGTATTAGCAACATAGCAACACTAAAGACCACCCTGTATACACAAGTCTGTTATAATAATGTGCACCATATCATCGTTCTACTCACGTATACACGCTCGAGCATGTTGGGTGAGCAAGAGTTGGAAGTAGGCTCGGACCAGCATGCTTGATCGTGTATGATTGTGTTGTACAAGCCTAGTTGGCGGTTAGGATGCTCGGCTCGGAGCTTGGCTCGATGGCACCGACCAACACGCGCTCGGCACAAACATGTTCGTACATATATGGTAGTCGCCGAGCATGTTGGCCAATTCCAGCATTTCCGTGGGAGCCCAACGAATACTTTCACCAGATGCGAGCCGCTGGATGAGAGTATATATAAGTATATTTCGGTGGCTCTTGACAGCGGCGCACCCAGGATTTTATGTTAGGGGGGGCCCGCCAACCAGTGCTGGAAGCAAATTTTTTAATAAACTTTTAAGTTACGCATTTTTCTAGAACTTTGGAGCTTTTTTAACAGGTACTCTTGCAGGGAAGATCGCCTAGTCATGGGAGTCGTTAAACGGTTTCTTAGGGGGGGGAGGGGCATTGGCGGCTTGTGACTTGTTAACGTGGGGTGTACTAAAAGCTTGCTGCAGGCGAAATGCGCCGCAGGCGAAATTTTTTTAAGACCACGCCCAAATTTGGTCAATAATTATTATAGTAAATATTTTAAAAATTTATGATTACCTTCTTATTTTATTGAAAATGAAATAAGATAAAAAATAGAAAGGCTAATTTATTTTTCATTAGTGGGTACATTGTTTAAAAGTAAAGTTCATTCATCTGTTTTTATTTGCAGCAAACTTATCAATAACAATAAAGTCCCTAGATTTACACTTTGTGGTATGTATCAAGTTAATTTCGAGAGTTTAGGTCTTCCCTTAATTTTAATTTCAATTTTTAGCTCAATACTTAATGAGCTAAAATTGTTTCTCAAACATTCATAGTCGTTTTGACATTAAAACTGTTTATTTTTATTAAAATAAGTCTTTACTACCCCAAAATAATAACAAAAATATAAAGGAAAACTCGAAATAATAAATTCATAAATTCAATCAAACCATATTAAACCTCAATAAGTCAACTTTTGGCGTTCGGGTTTGTTATTGTACAGTCATATCATCAATATACATAAGTCAACTTCCAGGGGGAGGGGGGGGGGGCAAATGCCCCACCTGGCCCCCCTCAAACGAGGCCCGTGAGGTAAATCTAAGAAAATTGACTTTTTAAAATACTTATCCACTTTCATAATTTTTATTTCATTGGGGGTTTTGGGGGGGGGGCCAAGGCCCCCTTGGCCCCCCCCTGGGTGCGCCACTGGCTCTTGATTTAGCGTAATTTTGTCGTGAAGTCGTTCAGCGATAATAAAAAGTTTTGGACGGAATTCATCAATTTATACAGAGAACAAAGGGCCCTTTGGGACGTAAGAAGCAAAGAGTACAGCAACAAACATATGAAGAGGGACAGGGTAGAATAAAGAAATATGTACTCTGGTTACGGTATACTTGTAGAAAAGAAAAATTTGTAAAGTCAAAAATTGAAAGTCTAAGAGCTTCTTTCGGAGGGAGTTAAAAAAAGTATTGAAGTCAAAGAATAAAACAGGAAGCTCGCAAGATGATTCTGCTAGAGACTAGTTGCAGCAGCTCTTTAAAAGACGTTTCGCTCATTCGCAAATAGTTTTAAAATCTTGCAGCCAGCCAATTCTTTTAAAAGTGCCATATGACTAAACTTTCCATTTCTATTCCATTCTTGAAGCCATTGTTTTGTCCAAACACGTCTGGGTTTTCTCCTTCTTCGCTGGTCTAAACATATAAAGCCACCCACAATCGCTGTCGTAGTAATAAGATCCATATTATATTATTAAATGGTTGATGCTCACTAAATAATAACAGTCGATGATCAACTGATGTTGGGTTGGGAAAATGGTTGGAACTTTGGTTTGGACGCGTATGGAATCAAACAAACATGCTCGGTTTGAAGTTGGGCTCGTGACGAGATTTGCGATTACTATACAGGGTTCGTCAAAAACAAGTTTGTGTGATTTTTTTTCAATTCTAATTTTCAATTCCTTTTGATAATTGGCTAAATCATCACTTTGGGAACAAATGGATTGGAAAGTACCTATGATCCAAATCAGTTGGCACGTAGGAGTCCCGATCTCACAATTATCGAGCTTCATTTATTGGGATATCTGAAGTCACATGTGTATAAAACCAATTTCAATATTAACTTAGATCTCTTGAAAGAAAAAATAAGAGTAGTTATTGCAAATATCCCAATACAGCAAGTTAGGAACTGTTATCGGGAATTCAGATGTCGAGTTGAACTATGCGCTAACTTGGTGGTACCGCGTTTGAATAAAATTTTATTATATGATTGAATTAATTGAAGAAACTATGACTTGTAATAATAAAAATCCTTCAAAAGTAGGCAAATAAAAACTGGTTTTCTTACCACAAAATCGTTACTCGGCCGGATATAAAATTATATTTGAAGTAAGAAAGCAACAATAGTTGTTTGTTTTTAAGTAAATTTATGTTAAACGAAACAAAAAATGTTGTTTCTGATGAACCCTGTATAATAATCGCAAATGTGATATTTGAAATTGTAGTTTCAGCGCAAGCAAACGTTTTTTATAAAGAATGACTTTTTCTTCTATACCTACTAATAAAAAAGTTTTTCTTCTTCCAAACTCTGTCCGTGGACACACTGCATAATTTATATACAGGGTTTCCCATTTAAAACGAAACAGGCTAAATATCTGGTTCCACGTTAATTTAAAAAAAAAACGCTCGGCCCGTCGATTTTTATTTCGAGGGGGACATCTTTTGCGTATATTGTCAATCTTGTTACTTCAAGCCCCTAGGAAAGAGGGGGGTAAGATCTAAATCTTAAATGGATACCCCTATTTTATATAATTTTTTTGGATTCTGCATAAAATTCTGAACATTTTTTTAAAAAAAGCATTATTAGTCTATACTAAACAGTTTCCGAGATATTGACTCTTGAAAAATGAGATTTTTGAACTTTGACAGCGTCTAGCTTTCTAACTGTACGTCTTTAGAGTAAAACGGCTTCCTACATGTCCCTATCTTCGATTTTTATTATCTTTCCAATAGTGTCAACTTCCGGTTAAACCGGTTGTAAGAAATATAGTACTTCCGGTTTAACCGGAAGTTGACACTATTGGAAAGATAATAAAAATCGAAGATAGGGACATGTAAGCCGTTTTACTCTAAGATGTACAGTTAGAAAGCTAGACGCTGTCAAAGTTCAAAAATCTCATTTTTCAAGAGTCAATATCTCGGAAACTGTTTAGTATAGACTAATAATGCTTTTATTAAAAAATGTTCAGAATTTTATGCAGAATCCAAAAAAATTATATAAAATAGGGGTATCCATTTAAGATTAGATCTTACCCCCCCTCCCTCCTAGGAGCTTGAAGTTACAAGATTGACAATATACGCAAAAGATGTCCCCCTCGAAATAAAAATCGACGGGTCCGAGCGTTTTTTTTAATTAACGTGGAACCAGATATTAAGCCTGTTTCGTTTTAAATGGGGAACCCTGTATAATATTAAAAATTATTTTAAAAAATCGACGCTATATTGTTGATAATTTTTAAAATATGACTAAATTTTTTTAGCTGAATATATTCATATTTGCCACAGAAGCGATCGGCGTGTATCGAAATGCATCCAAAATTCCGTGGAAGCCCTAAAACCGAAACTTATAAAAGGAATTCCAGAACTTGGAGTTCCAGGAATAGACCCATTCCATATTGATAAGATCGTCGTTTTTGATGGAGTCCAGAACCCGAATTTAAAGGCGCACCTTGAAAATATTAATGTTATAGGAGCTGGAAACTTTGAATTGACGAAACTGAAGTAAGTATTTATACAACCTTATGATAGAATAGCAGTTACGATCCTCCATTAAGTCATTTGGTCAATGACCTCTGTCAATTATTCTCTTCTTATATAACTTAATCTTTATTTAGTTTAAATTAAGGTTAAAATTCATACTATCAGCAAAACGTCGTTTGTTTTGGTACTTGTTACTATTACCTTTAAAATATTTTACGAGAATTTTATGATCAGAGTGTCCGGAAATGATGAGCAAAAAATGTAGGGGATAATTCTAGACCAAAAATCAATGCCATCCCTTTCTATAACATTTTTTCGAAAATTGATCATTAACGGAGACACAAACTACGTTTTCAAAAATACTTATTTTATGAAGTTACCTTGTACAGGGTCGAAAACAAATAAACTTTGCATCACATTAGACCAAATTTTGTTAGCCCAATTTTGATTTTGTAGAAAAACACACCTTTAATATGGCGCTACTTTAAAGAAAATGTATCTAAAATAAAGCATTGTCAAAACTAAGGAATTTTATATGGGTTGCGTTGAGTCTTATTTTGCAAAAGTGGTGCAATTTACAACATATAGGTAAAAAATCAAAATTATCTTATGCAGCTGAAATTTTGCATGTGGGCTAGAAATTGCATTTAAAAAACTTTTTCCAATAACTGTTTTCGATATTTTCAGAAATAACACCACTTTTAAATTATTTTTTGGAAAAAATTTAACTTTGACAGATAATGCGAATCACGTGACGACTATTTTTTTGCTTAATTTTTATTTCGATCGAAGCAGAACTTGATGCCAAAGTCAAATTTTGAATAAAGCTATTAATAAAAAAAAATCCCATATGATGCGGACTTTACTGGTGACACTGTATAGCAGGACTTTAAAGCTATTTAAGCTCTTTATTTTTAGGTTAGATGTTGAAAAGATGACATATAGAGCTGGCGTCAAAATACCGTTTCTGAAATTAGAAGGAGACTACAATGTGGATGTTAAACTTCTGCAAACGCCGATTATTGGAACAGGACAATTTCACGCCAACACAAGTAATTTCTTCGAACATTTTTGATTTACATACGGCCAGTTCTAGTTAACTAATACCTAGATCCTTTTTAAAGCACAACTTACGAGGATTCCGTACTTACCTTGATTTACAGCGTTTTTCAATTTCTAGCTGTGCCGTCGGCCGGTGCCGGCGTCGCGTACCCGAGAACAGCGTTCGCCACTGATGTTGAAAAGAAACTGGGGTATTTTTTTTTTAAATCTTTTGATAAAAGTTGTTTAGAATTACTTTGAAATTATCGGAAAGTCAATATATTCTAAATTAAAAAAGAAATGATTAAAAATATATACAACAACATAAGGACATTCCAATATTATTTGTAAAATTTCTAAAAACTTTTCTCCACGACCATTACTGAATGCAATAATTCCAAAATTATTTTGGATAATAGAATGTAAAAATTCTCGCTCTTGAGAAACACTTGCTTCTTATGCGTTTTGCGTGTATTTTCATTCCATAACAAGATACGGAATAAATATTCTGTAATTGATATAAACGACATAGGTTGCCATGAATTTCGAAACTGTCAGTGTCAGATAAAAATGGCCGCGTTGGAATAATTATTTTCAGACAATTTTTAGTGCAAGTCAAAAAATGAGTGAAAAATCGGATGAATCAGATATGGAACTGGATGGTCGTGAAGAAAATATAGTCTGCTACTCGGTTAGAATGAAAATTCGATACTCGTTGTTCCTCACGCTCGGATCGAATTTTCATTCCAACCTCGTTACAGAATCTACTATTATATAGGTACCGTACTGGTAAACTCTAAGTTACAATGGCATTTGATGTTAGTATGAGAGAGTAAATAATGTTTAGATTACCGCAATAAGGACAATAGTTCGATCAGTGTTTCCGGCGTAAACAATGCATGACTAGGCTATCCCTCTGTTTAAAGGGATCATTTGTGTTGATGACGATTGACGAAATCATCTTATCGCAACGCTTCATTGACAGAAATTCAGTAATATTTGTACCTTCTTTTGGGTTGTACCGCACGTTTACATATTTTTCATTTTATTTAGTCATCTAATTAATTACTCTTTACATCTCCGTCCTTGTATAATCGTATTCATAGGTCTCATTTTATGGCCTAGCCTATCGACGCACAGATCAAGGAATGTATCAGGTAAACAAAACTCAATTAATTTTATTGTGCCTTCGAATAAAAAGTGAGTTTTTGGTGTGTCACCAGTGTTGCATTTAATAAAATGCCTAAAGTAAAAAGAAAAATGCCATGCATTGTAGAAGAGATGGATACCATCAAGAGCACCTAGGCCCGTCTAGAAAAGATATTTTACCACCGAGCAGTTCCTTTGGTAAGGTTTAATAAACCATTTTAAAACCGATATTCCACAGTACGCTTACCTGAAAAATTTAGTCAAGATAGAAAACATTGATCATGGCGGTAAAAGCTTCGATGAGTCGTGATCAATATCTTTGTAACGCCAAGTACATTTTGTATTTATTTCTTTACATTAAACCTGCCCTGTAAGTTCAAGCAGATTAACAAAACCAAGGGAAACCACGCAATGGAAACATTTTACCGCTTATAAGTTTGTGAAACATACAAATATGTACCGAGTCACGTCGAACGTTGTCTGTGATAAACACTTTGCAATGTAACATTTTCCGTTAATCGATTAATGAATCTGTGAAAAGATTTTTTTTTATAGGTGTACGGAGTCCTCTTAAAAGATCTTTGATGAAAATGTGTTGTGGCGCTATACAGAGTCATGCAATACTGAGTCAGACTTCCATAGTTCCTATACCGATTGAGTTATTAATTTCATTCATATGATTATTAAACATTGTGATGACATAATTTTTTTTTAGGTTGACCCTATATTTTTTTTTTAGGTTTGTATTAGTGTCCCTTATAATTGTTTATAATTTTACTGAGTTTGCTTTGGTAGTTTAGGAGTAATAAACTAAAAACTAAAAGTAAAAGCAGCCGCGGAAGAAAAATCAAAAAAACAATCTAAAAGCATTTTTTAATTACGATATTTTGTAAAATTATTGGCAAGGGGTCTAGACAAAGAACAAATTAAAAATATCTTATTAATTTTATACAGGGTATTCAAAATAAGTTTTCAGAAACTAATTTTTCTAAAGTTTTTCTAACGGAACACCTTACCTAATTTACTGGTTCAGAAAAATATTTAATACAAACGATTATTATAATTAACTTTTACCAAAAAACATAAATATCGCGATGCATGCGTAATAAAGTTTCATAAACAAAATAGCTACTCGGTCATGGAAAAACAAGCATAATTAATAATTAAATAGGTACATTAAATTAGTTTAAAATGTACCATATTTAAAACCTTATATTGAACACCGTACATAAAATAGATAAAGTATATTTCATTAATTGTATCTTTATGTGTTCCTTGCCAGAATGTTGTGATTTTTATGTAGATGTGTAGTTTTTTTAGGGCTGAAAACATATTTTTAGAAATAATTTTTTTTTTAGTGTCTGTAATAAATATTTAACTGAACAATGATTAGCGGTGTGCAGACTGGTTTCTGGGTTCAAATCCCAGAAGAGGTGAAGAACACTTTGTCAATTAAAAAGAAAAAAAAAATTTCTTCAAATTTTAAAAAGGTTCAATGTACGCTGCTAAACAGTTTTCAGTTATACCGGGTGTCCACGGAAGGTGGTTTGCCCCTCTAACTTTTTTGTTTTTCAAGATACTGGAATACAATTCGGGGGATCTGTATACAACATAAAACTGTATATTTTGACAGGTGACTCAACATTATGGAGCTTCCGGTTTAACCGGTTCGATTTTTAAATGGGATACCTGATATATTTTTCCTTTTTTTAACTCCTTATGACATTCTCAATACAACGATCTGTCTCATGTCACTTTTTCTCACTAAGAAAATATTTTTTTTTCCAAATTAATTTTTTTATATAGAGGGCTATGAATACCTTTAAATCACTTATTTTAGTTCTTTATTCGCGGGAAAAATACAATTTTACTATTTTTCGTCCAATGCTATGTGCTGTGTAAAATTTAATCTTTAAAGTTGTATAACTCATTTTTTTTAAATGGCAAATGGCTTATCGGGTTAAGAAAAAAGAGGATTTTATTGCGATTATTTTGATACCACACACTATTAGGTTTTGGAAAAGCTGCCATTAAAAAACTTTTAAAAGTTAACTTGGGACTTTCCAAAAATGAAGCATCATTTGAGAATAAATTTAGATTTAAATGCATCAAGTAGCCTGTGACCAGAAAAACTGATAAAACAAAATCATGCCTTGAAGAAAATTGACATGCCGACAGCTTCTGCCAAAGTAAATTAGTTTGTTGTTTAAAAAACATGGAAAATAATAGTTTTACAAGGAGTGAAAAAGTTGATATTAGTGATTAGTGTTTGGAGAATGCAGAAAGAATTCAACCGATGCTGAACGACTTTACGCACGAAGATATCTATTTTAATCGGCGTCATCCAACCTGGGCACTATTAGGTACCCAAAACTGGTTCCGAAAATGCGAAATGAGAATATACAGACACCAAAAATATTAATTGGCAAATTTCTTTCGGCTAGATATCACTGTTCAGAGGTCTCATATTAATTTCTGCAGATATCGCTATATGTCGACGAGTCATATGGATAAAAGATAAAAATGGATCTAAAAGATCAGTGGTCGTGAGTGAGTTACTTTCCCACAATAATCCCCAGTTGGAAATAGCAGGAGATTCCAAACTGTATACTAGATACTAACATAAAATTGAATAAGTTATATAGCCGAAGTTGGTAAGATAATTTCAGAATCTTCGTTGCGCTATTGGTAGAGCGCTCGACTGGTGATCAAGAGGTTCTGGGTTCAAATCCCAGCGGAGGCGTAAAACTTTTTCAATTTTGAAAACATTGGTCTGCACGTCGCAAAACATTTTTCAGTTACTGATTTTTTAGTTTTTTATTTATTGCTTCTACTATTACGAAAGCAAATTTTATAAAATGATAAGCAATTATATAGGGCACTGACACGAACTAGAAATGTAAAACATAACATTTAAAAAAATTTAGCTTTATGTTCTCACTTTTTTTTGGGCCATCCTGCACCATGTATATGCGAAATCATGTCTCTCAAAAACACCGTATGATACAGTATAAGTCACCATATGAATGAAATTCCTATTTTAATTTGTACAGGAGCTATAAAAGCTTGACGCACTATTGCAGAACCGTGATTCCTAGTCCCTTCTCTGACATAAATTATTATTTTAATTTTATTTTAGCCGGCGTCGAAGGACATGCTATAATCCAGGGATATTTGGAAAAGAATATGTTAAAATTTAAGAGTTTCGATTTTAGAATTCTCCTCCGTGACTTTAACGTTGAGCTAGAAAATTTGTTTGGTGGCAGCAATAAAATTTTAAGTAAGTATTTTAATAGCCAGTTAAAATACAGTGCTCTTAAATCTTTAGAAAAAATACACAAATCTACAAATGAAAAAAATATGTTGTTGCCCCCCACCTAGCAATAACCTAATTTTAATTTATTAATTGAATAATTTTAAGCCTAACTATATTCATAAATGTACAACATTTAAATTTCAAAACTACGTACAATTTTACATTTTCTAAACCAACGTCCATTTTTACCCGACTTTACCCAGTCGACGGATTACAAAAACACGCCTTACTGTACTGACATAATGCACGAGTGTCCCCTCAAAGATATCTCACAAGCGGAGCTTTCTCGATGTTGAATCTATATTATTATATAATATTCTACATTGAGTGACTGACTGACTGGCTGACTGACAAGCTGCTTCCTACTGCCCTCCTTAGCCAAAACGCCGTATCTGCAGAGAAATCAAAATGGCGTGAGATCAGTTTTAGTTTAGATGTCTTGCCGTAGTAAACTACTCGGAATTTTGTTTTGTTTTGTGCCTTATATACGTAATAAAGATCACAGAATTCATATTGATATATTATATTGGCAAAAAACATCTTACTTACACTTAAAATGTTGGTTACTGTGTTATTCCTAAGTATTCAATATAAATTAATTTCTTTCTGCTTAGGAAGAATGTATTACTGCATTTTTGCTAAGTATTTTATTGATTTGTAATATCTTTTTATATGGTAATCGCCTATATAAAAAACGAAATAAAATATAGGTATATATTTTTTTCTTTTTCAATAAAAGCTTTTATTACCTAACAACTAAAAATACATAATCAACCTAAAACTAACAGTAAATTGTGATTTTTTTTTTGTGATTTTTATTATTAGGTATGCTACTTTATTTTGTAGTGGGTATATTTAACCAAAATTCTCTTCTATTTAGCGGTAAAACTTTTTAAAGATTTTTCAGTATATTGTCTCGTTTTTCTATAGGAAATCCACAAGGCTGATTCAAATAATCAGGAAGTTTTAAACCATTTTTCATGACTTTTACAGTCAAAACATCGAGGCAGTTGTAAGGTTCCATTTATTCGTAAGACGTTTTAAAAAGCAAGTTATAACTTTCTCGAGTCGCAGTTACTTGAACAATGTTTTTCAAATATGTGCGGTTCGGTTGCTTCAATTTTTTTTGAGAAGAATGATTTGCCCAGTTAAAGAAATCACTGTGCTTCATTTCTTTTACATCAACTTTTCCACTGTTTGCAGACTGTACTGCTTGAACAAAATCTGTGAAGGTAAACACACCTTATTTGCCTTATCCGGCAATACCGCATTATTATTTTTGCGCAAACACACCATTTCTTGCTCTCTAACATCTCTATTTGCAATTGCAATTGCTTCCTGCACTATTAATTTTGTTCGGTTCGACATGTTTAACACTAGTACAAACAATAAACCAACCGCTCGCGTTGAAGAATTACAACCAACTGAATGATCTCATTTGAATATCTGTCATGATGTTTAGCCAGAACGCCGCATCCTCAGCCTGCTTAGGAAAAACGCGTCAAATAAGATTCAAATACGGCGTTTTGCCTAAGTAATATTGGGATAATGCATTTATCCTAAATATCAATGTACATTTTTGTAGATACGACATGAAATGTGATGTTTTTTGTGGGATTTAGCTTAATTTGCGGCGTTTTTACTAAGCAAATAAGGTAGATATTCATATTTCGACCAGAATGGTGCAAAAAGCAAATTTTTTTTGATTTTTGCAGATACATCGTTTTGGCTAAGGAGGGCAGCCTAAACCCCTGATCCTAGAATCATGAAATTTCGAGGATGTATTCTCCTTGTAACGTAGGCATCCACTAGGAAGAGATTTTTCGAAAATTAACCCCTAAGGTGGTACAAACAGGGGTTGAAATTTTTATAGCAATTACTGGATCCCATAAACCAAAACGGTTGGGGGGTGTAAAAATGGTTATGTCAGTTTATTTAATAAAATAAGCATATTATGGGTGTTTCGTCATTTTTTCAAAATGTACTTAGGGGCTGAAAAAAGGGGTGTAGCCCATTGTGAGGGGGTACCAATAACTGTCTATAGTTTAGTTGTTACTGAAAATTGTTAGTATGCTTAGACTGTTAAAATAAGCAAGTATGTTTTGCGTGATGTTTTGGCAATTTTGTCCTTAGGGGGTAGAAATGGAGGAGGTAAGTTTCCAACGCAATCGCTGCAGAAAATAGTTTAGATAATTTCCTCGCTTGGAATAAACATGTCATTGTGTCTTGTGTCTACATTTAGGAAAATGTTGCCCCGGAGTATGAAAAAAGGAATATATAAATCATATACTCTAAAACCCAAGTAATGAAACACGTATTTTTTATTTTTTCTGAGATTGTACGCATATTCCTAAAGACGGGATTGAATTTTTTTCTGTTTTTAGGTGAAGCAGCCAATGAACTTCTTAATACTAACAAGGATGAGCTAATTCTTATGGCTACTCCATTTATCGAAAAGAAATGTTCCGAAATATTTTTAAGGCTGTCCAATCAAATCACACAAAATTTAGATTATGATGAAGTATTTCCTCTATAAAACCAAAAATATTAATTATCCTTTAATTGTGAATATAAGAATATTTTTATACAAATTCAAGTTTTATTTTGTTTGGTAATGTTAAGAAGAATGATTGTATTTATATTTAAATGGGCTTCTTTATTACATCTTGATTTTGTAACTATTTATATCATAGCAGAAGAACAATATTTTTCAGTCTCCCACCGGTGTTCGCTTCGATCTATATATTATGGAAAACTATACATAGGAAAATTTTAAAACTTTGGAAGTATGCTAATGTTAATTGAAGCAACCGGGCTAAAATAATTTTAATATGGTGGTATTTCCAGTTATACCGGAAGTAGGTATCAACTTGCTTATTTTATTATATATTATTACATTTTTGGATTCTACATAGGATTACCTATACCGTGCGAGCAAAAATTATTTGCATCAAAGAGGGCTTGGATTAAAAAACGTAGGGCTTGGTTTAGATCACAATGACATAATATGCTAAACTAATGAGTAATAAAATAAGTAGACAAATACAAATTTATTTTTGTTATTTACAAAATTAACAAAGTAAGAATATACAGAAAGAAAAAGAAAAATAATTACTTAAATTGCTGAAATTGGCCACCGCCATGCTCCAAGCATAAATTCACACGTCTCATCATATTTACGAAAGTGTTGACCAGCATCTCTGGAGAAATGTTACCACATTCTTGATTAATCCTTTCTTGTAATTATTGTTCTAAATTTGCAACTGGCGTTTTAAAAACAGTGTTCTTTAGATAAGGAAAAACGAAGTAATCCATAACCGTTAAACAAGATAATCTAGTACGCTTCTCTTTTTTGAAGTCCACGGAGCATCTTTGACATCTTCTTTGCGTATTTCCTTCAATGGGTAAATGATCTCCAACATTGAACAATTTGGACAAATATCACAAATATTATCACAAATATCACCCGATAAAAAAGACTATTGGGACATATATGACCCGAAAGTAAATATGTGATATATTAATCGAATTTTCTCAGTATTACCCAATTAAATATTACTTATGAACATAATATTCTTACCTTTTGATAAGTTTTACACCCAAAATTAGCTTTAAATAATCTGTAAATACGACAAAATAGGAGCACGCGTGTATATACGACTTTTTTTTTATATTTACACAATACATGTAAACAATACTAACATGGCAATTTCCGGGGTTGCCACGCGTAGTTTTTGAACTGACCGACCTGGTAAGACTGAAATCCAATATTTACACATAAATTGGGACGAATTTAAACCGGTTGAAGGTACTTAACATTTAATGGGATATAAATGTCCCGATAGGTTCGAAAGGGTTAAGAATAGTCCTGCATGTTCCATAAGATCTTCCCACTTCTTGGGACAGGCGCCTTATACAATTTGTTGGCGTATTTTGCATTATTTCACGAACGTTTGCAACAAGTTCTTCTGTTCTTACAGATGGTCTTCCTGCTCCTTTTTTGTGTTGTATAGAACCTGTTTCCCTAAACACAGCCATGGTTCTTTTCAGGCAATGATAAAAATCCCCAGCAATAAAAGCAACGTTAGGAAAATGTTCGTGAAAATCGTCCATGCACAAATCCGGATTGTATTGCCACTCACCATTTACTCTAACCCCGTTTTGAAAATACGCTTCAACCATGATTGTTTTGTGCTGTTCCGTAAAGCCCATTGTGTGAATTGTTCAAGAAATTGGAAAAATTGGCGATGAATCAAATTACTTGTAACGACTGTCAAAGATGACGGAATAACTGATTGATTGTTAATTCAGGTAGTTACTGACACCCAACAGTTATTAAGATCTACGGCTAAGCATTACGTCCTTAGATGCAAGGCCCTCTTTGATGCAAATACTTTTGCTCGCACGGTATAAAGATTTCATATAGGATGTCCTATATCTCTAAGTCTATAAGCGTTTTTGACATATTTAAGTTTTTATGTCAAAAATTACGTTTGCAGGCCCTAAAATATAATTGTCAATTTTTCCTATAAGTTTGTCTAAAGGGTTGTATATTCCAAAAAATTTTAGTTTTCAAAATATTGCCAATTTAATAGTTTTAAGACTGAAAAATGTTAATCGGCGTGCAGACAAAGTTTTTAAAATTGAAAAAAGTTTTACATCTTCGCCGGGAATCGATGACCACTGATCATTAAGGTTGAATTCTCAACGTCATTCAATCTACTGCCAACCTATAACCTATTTCGCCCTGATTTTTTGAGTTAATTATTTTAATAACTAACATTTAAAGAAAATCAATATCGTCGGTACATTATTTAGGTAGTATCTGATATATTACAAAAATATCTATTTATTTCATTGCTAATTTTGGGAAAATTGTATAGTGAAAGAACAATGAGTGACAATGACATAATAATGTTAAAAAAAATCTTCCCCGATATATTTCGCTATACAATTCTCCTAAAATAAGTTATAAAATCCCTTGATATTTATTAAATATATCAATTATTACCTATAGAATATCAAGTCGATACTGATTTTCTTTAAATATCGTATAAAAGCTAGAAAACATAAATAAATCTACGCGAAATAGGTTATAGGTTGGCAAGCATGTTGGTCCACCTTAAGATCTGTTTTATCATTCATCCCGTGTCATCGACATATAGCGACTTTTGCAATAATCCGATATTAGACCCCTGAACAATGATATCTAGAATAGCCGTAATATTTTTATATGGCGATTTTGCAGCGGATTTTAAGTTGGCTATTATGAAAGTGACAGCTTCATACATTTCTGTACCATTTGATTAAATGCCGCCATAGCCAAACACTGTGATTGGTTGCCATTGACATATTATGTATTTTATTTTGAGTCAACCTTTTTTATTTCTTTGAAAGAGCCATAAGTAGTAGATGACAAGTAGTGATCTCGGTTCTATACCCCTTTTATATAACACACGGATTCTGAAGAGCCCAAATCCTTTTATTTTGTTTATTTACAGCCCCACTTATCATAAACGTACTTTCAACAGTAATAAGAATTAATTTTAAAATATTTGGATTATTGCGGTTGATTCATTTCATACACAGTTGGCAAAACTCCGTACTTGGAAAAACATCGCTGTCCAAAAAAACATCGTTCTCTAATCGCTTGATGAACGTTCTTCTTTTAGTAGGAATGATATTTTTCCTATTTCAGGGCCATGTAGAACAACGACTCCTGCTGCTGCAACTAGCCGAGCCGATTGATTAGCAAGTTTTGTCTTAAATTTAATCATATAGACCTTAAACGGCTAAGCACACATTCATTTAAATTTCTTCTTTTAATACAGTAGTTGCACTGAAAAAAAAAGCGTTCTATTCCTTATAAGAATTCACATACTCTTTATACAACTGTTTAATACTTAATGTGACAGCAACGCGCTTCCCTACTGTAAGACAACGAAAATTGCTAGACCGTTGTGCAGTGATAATATCACGGTAATTTAGCTAATAGTAAATAGGAATTATCGCTATGCTACCGTAGAATGGTTTATAGCCATTAGTGCACTCAATAATCACAGTCATTATCAAGTTCTATTGGGGTGTAACTTGGTTTTATATACTATATTAGTTCCGACTGGCAGTTGTAATGAAATTTGATATTATTCATAATAATATTTGCTTGCTACGGTTAATAAAGCATATTCTGACCACTAAAAATCATTACTGTAGTTTTCTAATTCTCAAAAATTTAAATAGCTTCTAGTATGATATTGTTCTTGTCGTTTAACATTGCATATGATTATCTATTACGCAACATGGTTTACTGAGATCGTAAAATTCGTCTTATAGATTATAAAGTCCAATACTAATGATGGGTTGGGCGAAATAAGAATATTCTACTGCTCTATCTAACATGTAAAGTTAAAAAAAACTTAAATACGAAGTAAAAAAAAAACTCCGAACAACGATGTGACCTGCGCAACAAATACGTCAAAATTAATTCTAGGGAGCGCGGCGATTGCTGATCGCTATGAACCCCCCACCAACGTCCTGTGGATTATAGGTTTTAAGGGATACAATTCGTTTTTGGGGTCGCTGTTCTGGGGACAAAATGCGTCGCATTAAAGAGATACAATTTATTTCTTTCAAAATTAATTGTTGTGTTAAAAGTAGTTCATTATTCAACAAGACTGTGCTGGTAATGGAACATTACTACCAAAAAACAAACACTGTTTTAGCAAATCTGGAATTCATATAACACTAAGCGGGATGATACACTAGCAATTTATTTAATATAGTTTAATAACAAATAGGCTATCAATACAAACTGTCTTAGCAAATCTGTTGTATTAGATCATTTTCCTCAGTGTGGATTTTTATAGCGTTCTACGTATGAAATTATCACGCAACCCGTTCTAAGAAACTGCTCCTCCAGCCTGCATACTAGTGTATTCTGTAGACTTACTGGGAGTAGAGCGATTTGGACATTCAACTGAAATGTAGTATACAATTTCTACATGGCATTCCCCTAATGCAGTTCAAAACTATAATTATTATTGTCTCATTGAGAAAGTAAAGAGGCATTTTAGCAAACAAAACGCTGTGACAGCAATGACTTTAAAAAAAAAGTCTTAGGCACGAAGGCATATTATTTAGTCAGGTGTGTTTAGGTAACATAATATACAAGAACTAGAAATCTGTAATTTATCATCAAAAAATAAAAATTGACCCGTTATGGTACGATATTGAGATATTACTGGAAAAAAAACTGTTCAACATGAACCCTGAACCCTAAACTGGCCTAAACGATGCACGTGCCGAGTTTTGGCAACACTGTTAGTGGAACAAAAGTTAACATGGGGTAAAAAGGTTACCATGCGATTCCAATGTCTCAAGTTAAAAAAAAAATACAGTGTATAAAGCTGAATGTTAATATTTATGTAAAATATAATAATATGGTTTTGGTCAAAGTGGTCATGCTTTGAATAGCATGATAGAGCGGTTTTTTAACATTTCCTTATGTGTGTAATTATTCTTTTAAGTGCATAGGTGACATTGGCGCGCGAAAAAAATTATCAGTAAGGGGAAGAAATGTTTCCGTCCGATCGTCGATCACTTAATGTGCAGTAAAAAATGTTTTTTTAGGAGAAAAATTATGTTTAATTCGCAATTAATTAATTAGTATCGTAATTATTTTCCTATTAAGTTTACTAACTCAAAATAATGATAAAATTGGTATAAATTTGGTATCACTGTCCAACAGCAATTATGATCTAAAAAAGTACTTTTCCAAAAGTTTTTACTATAAAACATGACAAATCGCTTTACATAGTCAAAAGTGGGTAATATAAACCACTTTATCACCTAATGGGGAATAAAACCAAGGTCACTAAGGAGAATTATTGGGTTTCATAGACAAGGCCAAGTAGCCTTCTTCGTGGTAGTAAATAGTTGTTTTTTACCTGTATTTAACCTATGTGGGCCTATATTGGGCGTATTATGGACTACTTATAACAAGTTTATAAAAAACCACAATTTTAGAAAAAGATGAAAATATAATTTCGTTTTTATTTTTATCAAAGCGCAGGAGGCAGGAGTTTCTTAAATCAGAACATGTCATGTCAGACGGTATTGATTTTTAAAATGTAATAGTTGTAAATAGATACTATTATATATTATATATAAAATTACTATTTTATCGATGTGAGATAAAAAAAATAAGATGCTCGTAAAAAATGTTCGGATAGATTTCAATTTTACCTTGAAAAAAAGGCATTTATTTAAAATAAAACAAGGTAAAGTAAAATTGAAAATTAAAAAAAAAAAATCAAAATAAATATACCTAGCCAATGTTTTGTGCTTGGACGAGTAAGTTAGCTTGTTTTTGTGTTCGGTTTTTGTAATATATTTGTTTTTCTTTTAGTGTTACATGTGATTTAACAAAATTAATTTAAGATAATATACTATGTTAAAAAATATGGCGTCAGTAAAATATTTTTCCTAAAGGTCATAATTTCCAAACGAATTGGACTGTTTGACCATAAAAAAATTATTTTAGTCAGTACTATCACCTATTTTATAGTCTTCTGGGCTTTAAGGTTGAATTCTCAACGTCATTCAATTTATTGCCAACCTATAACCTATTTCGCTTTGTTTTTTCAAGTTTATTATTTTTTTAACGAACATTTCAATAAAATCAGTATCGTCGGCAAATTACTTAGGTATTATCTGATATATTACAAAAATATCAATTTATTTCATTGCTAATTTTGGGAGAATTGTATAGTGAAAGAACAATGAGTGACAATGACATAATAATGTTAAAAAAAATCTTACCCGATATTTTTCGCTATACAATTCTCCTAAAATAAGTTATGAAATTCCTTGATATTTATTAAATATGTCAATTATTACCTATAGAATATCAAGTCGATACTGATTTTCTTTAAATTTTGTATAAAAGCTAGAAAACATAAATAAATCTACGCGAAATAGGTTATAGGTTGGCAAGCATGTTGATACTCCCACCTTAAGTACAAAATGTAAAAGTAATATAGAGTATTAATTACCTCAGAAAATGGTCACATTATAACCTGACCATGAGGATATATTAAAGACAAGCGAAGTACTTTATTCTTCATTTATGGGCCTAAAAGATTTATGAGTTTTAAGTCCCAATCTAATTGAATATTGAGACCGATATTTAATTTTGCGGTTTTGGAGAAATTCGGCGACAGCGGAGAGCAAAAATTGGGTTTATTTTACAACAAATTGTGTCGAACAGTATTTTATTTTGGGTATTTCCGCAAATAAATGAAAACATATTTCTAAGAATCACAGTAATATATATAGTGAGAAGTATTATGTTTATAGTTATTATGCTTATATATCACAAAAATAACATACAAATCTTATAAACCCCACAACAAACACGCGATCAAATTAATAACAATCGCTCTGTGTGGTTCGGCAAGACTGTGTGTTTTTGGTTGGCGTTAATATAATTTTAAATGGTTGCCAACTTTTTTCCAGGAAAAAAAATTAATTTTCAGACCAGACAGCCTTTCCTAGAGGGGCTATTACCATAACACAGGTTTTATGAGGATTAAGCATTCTTCTTTTTTTTTATAGGCATGCGGTTCTAATTCAGGATGTCAGCTCTGAATATGAATAATTCGGTTATAGTGAAAAAGCACATTGCGAAGCTTAGTTTAATAAACGGTTTAAAAATATATTATATTAATTACTATTGTGAAGTAATTTTTAATGAAAAAGTAATAATTGATTTAAAATTAAATAATTATCAACTAAATTTAGTCAGATTTTGCTCGCTTTTCACCTCTATGGTTTACCTGCCGTGTTGTTGACATAGCAAAGATATATTTGGTGTTTCCCGTTTCTCCTTTCCCCCCCATCGTCGGACGCCCATGAATGGATAATTAATTGGACAGTAGGTAATTGAAATTATCATCTCTATAAATTAGTGCCAGTGTTGTCGTTTCGTCTAATTATTCAATTAAAATCTCATATCTTTCCTGGTTTTATTATTTATAGAGGGTAACATATAAATATCGATTGCTCACTGAGAGTTTATTAGTAGTCAGTAACGTTTAAAATAATAACGTTGCATTCGTTTATTTTGCAATCAATAAAAATATGGCTTTTAATTATTTAACAATATTGTTAGTATTCAGCTGTTTACTTTGCAGACCCCTAGTGGCAAGCATACGTAAGTAGTACTTTTATACAAATTATTGATCAGATCTTTAATCTTATCAATAATGGCTACCGGACTTGTGATTTGATAAAGGACCCCTCATATCGCTTGTGGTAAAGGACTTTCGGCTCATTGTTTTGAATTTTAGTATTTTGTAGATCTTGGCGTTCTGAGTAAAAGTGTCTATGGTCCTAATGCAATCCTATAATTAGTTTTTGAGTTATAGCTAAAGGGCGGATTATATGCACTTAATTCAGCCAAAATATGCGCATATATATGCCTTGTTTGCCTTTAAAATATGCCGTTATTTAATTTTTTTTTAAATATGCATACTGGTATGCAATATTTCTTAATTTATTATAGTAAAATGAGGTTAAGAAACACATTGGGTTCTAAATAATATGGTTTTTTAAAAAAAATGCCAAAAAAAACAGAAAAATAATTTCAAACAAATTTCTACTCTCGAACGAGGATATTATGTTAGGTAAAAAACCTTAATAAAAAGAAGATCTTTAGCTACACTTGCACTTTTTAACAACTCCTTACTTTGCACAACATACTGCGAATCGTCATCTAAATCCAAAAATAGTTCTTTAATGGCTTCGAAACGCTCTGCGTAGAATATTGCGGCCTTAATCCATATTCCCCATCGGGTAATTACAGGTTCTGGAGATAAACTAACTCCTGGTAATCTCTCCTTATGCAACTGCACTCTTAAAAGTGCTTTTAGAAACAGTTTTTTTACATTTGAAATTAAATTATTTACCAAAGGTTTATTTACGTGAAGTATGTATTATGTATTACAAATCGATATAAATATAGCTTGCTAAGCAGGTAATAATAACGCATTATTAAGTGACAATAATAAACAACCCCCTAACAAAATACCTGCAAACAACGGAGACCCCCAATAAATACCTTGTGTATGACCAAAATATAAATATAATTATTATAATCTTCAGATTGGAAAATTCCTGAAATAAGTACCGAACTGGACATTAAACCTTTAACGTTTTAAGTTTTTTGATAAAGCCGAAAACATAAAAATATGCTCTTAAAATAATAAATTATGAAAAATAGATATGCATTTTATTATAAAATTGACAAAATATGCAAAAATGCCTATATATGCATTTTGCATATATTTCGCCCTTTAATTATTATGGCTTTTTAAAATTTTCTTACTTTGAGATTTTCGCCATTGCCTGCCTATCATTCGTTTCTTAAAAACTATTAACTTTTTTGTTCTTCTTTATTAATAGAAAATTAAGTCTTATATTTAAGTTTAATTACGTTTTTTTTTACTTAAAAAGAAATAAAATATGTACAGGATGTTGAATAACTTAGGGCGGATCAAATAATTAATAAAATAATATTAAAAATTATAAAAATCCAAAAAAAAAACTACCAATTTTCTGTATTTTGAACGGCTCGATTTTGGTTATGTATAGGTTGATGTAGTGTATATTTCCTGATAATACGTTAATAAAAAAATAATTAAAATTCACCTAAAAACGTAACTACATACGATGTTCTAATGACATTTATAAAGTCTGTTGTAACATTTTTTTTTGAACAATATTAATTTTTAAACACATCATAATTTAAGATCTACAGGGTGATCCAGTTACAATGATTTAAACAAGTAAGATCATTTAAAAACAGGAAAATTGAAAAATATGTTTCTTTTATCAAATTACAAATTGTTGAATTATAAGACGCGTTCACAGTAGGGCTAGGAATTTTTAAAATATAAGTATTCGAATAGTCGTTTGGTATGTTATTCGAAGAGTGGAATAATTCGAATAGTCGAATATAGTCGAATAATTCGAATAGTCGAATAATTCGAATAGTCGAATAATTCGAATAGTCGAATAATTCGAAGAGTCGAATAATTCTAATAGTCGAATATAGTCGAATAGTCAAATATTCGAATTTCGAATAGTCGAATATTTAAATAGTCGAATATTCGAATAGTCGTGTATTTAAATATCGAAATACAGTCGTTTAATCACGGTAGAAGTGGTTTAACTGCTTGCTGACTTAATATTTCTATTTTTGTTTTTCTTTTTTACGTTAAAATTTACAGTTTCACAGAAAACACGAATAGTCGAACATATAAATTTCCGAACAAAGTCAAACAGTTAAATATTCGAATGGTCGAATATTCAAATAGTCGAATAGATACTTGAATAGTCGAATATTCGAATATTCGAATTATTCGAATACAATTCCGAGCCCTAGTTCAGAGTACCTTAAAGTCGAGCTAAAATGTTATTTTTCCATAATTTATATACAGGGTGTTGCACTGTGAATGAAACGTTAGACGTTTATGAAAAACGGGTGATACGTTTTTTTTGAAAATTTGGTTGCTTCATTAAACGACCATGTTCTATCGTTTGAAAATATTTTTAGCAATGCGGCGCTGCCGCTTTTAAACAAAGCAGGTGTCCACATCGTTATTTTAAATGAAACACCCTATATATTTTTTAATTTTCAGATTCTATATGTATTTTTGAGCAACTTTTCCAAATATTACCCTAAATGTAGCCGTTTTTTATGTATTAATTAATTTTCATTTCTTTTTAACGAAAACATGACTTTTATTAAATCTGTTTTCTCCAAACTCTAAAACATTACTAAGTTGAAATTTTGCGCACGGTTGATTTTTTGGTCATATCTTAGTTCAAGCGTACAGAGTGGTCTAGACATATATTTTTGTAGGTTACTTGAAAAAATTGACGAAAATCATTTTTTTTTAAATGAGGTATTTTATTACTGATTTAAAAAGCCCATAAAAGAAGCTTTTGAATAATGTATACCTTACTTCTACCTAACTCTTAAAGTTTTCGATTTATAAACATAATGTAGGTAATATTCTACGAGTTTAATAAGAGGCCATGAAAACAATAATTTTATTGTTAGGCTCTTCTATGGCAACCATTTATTTAAAATAATTCCTTCCCAGCCGTGCCTTCGTTTGTGATTTTAAGTTAGCCGTACAATGGAAGATCAAAATAGTTGTTAAAATGTAGTATTAATGAAATTATTTATTCTACATGGATAGCGTAATAATAATAGGCAAAACGTGTAGAAAATTTAATGATATAATATATCAAATTTTAACAAAAATTACTATCAAAAGATTTATTCGAATCCAGAACGATTTTAGAGATTTTGGTTCAACAAAAAAAGCACCAAGAAAATTAATAATAACATAGAAATAAAAAAGTTAATTGAAGTAATAGTAGTATAGCAAATGTTTAAAATGTTGGCCATTATTTTCTATACACTTTAATAAACGCGTATTAACACCATTACCTGTAGTTCTTCTTATAACATTGTGATTAATATCTTGAAATGCTTATTAAACTTGATGCTCTAATTCTTCTATGGAATTACCTGGAGTTTTGTCAACCTTTTTCTTTAGTGTACCCTATAAATAAAAATCTAATGGACTAATATATATATCTAATATGGTAGTGTTGGCGGCTAATTTCACGGTCCTAAACGTCTAAACCACTGGTCTTCGAAAATTCCATACAGCTCTGCAGTCACTTCTGCAGTGCAATATGCTGGTGCCCCATTAAGTTGATACCAACATCTACGGTACTCTTTAAGTGTAAGGTTATCTGTGAATATAATAGATTTTATAATGAAAACTGACCAAAGATGTTCCTTAGTAGATACGCGTGAAACTACCAAATTGTCAGCAAAATGAAGAGGCAAATAACCAAACACAAAACAAGGGCATAATTTATTACCACTAAATTTTTTACATTGTAGCATCATTTACATCGTTCAAACTAAATTTTTAGGCATATTATTCCTATCCTATTATTCATTCTCCTAAGAAGCTGTAGAATCATGCAAATTTTACTCATTGGCACTTGGGACGGACTATTATAGTTTTGTACAATATTTTAGCATCATACATCCATATTTGTCACCGAAGCGATCCAAAAATTAATGAATGCATAACAAGATCGATAGAGTTACTAAGACCACAACTGAAGCAAGGAATTCCTGAACTAAATGTGCCATCCATAGATCCGTTACCACTGAACGAAATCAAATTTAATTCAGGTCCTAATCAGGCTCAAATCAATGCTAATTTATCCAATTTTAATGTTTGGGATGTTGCTCTTTTTAAAATTACCGATCTCAGGTAAGTTTTGCTATTATTGAAATAAGCAACCATTGTAGGTGATTTTTGATCAACAATAGGATTTTTCACTATAATCAAATTTAATTAATTAATAATTAATGTAATGGACTTCTAAAGTTCGTTGGGAATTATTTATTAAATAAAAAAAAAAAAAATTAGAACCTATTAAAAATATATCCCAAGAATGAAAATATTTCTAGAGCGTCACCAATGCTTAGTAGAAACAATTAATAAAAGGAAGATGCGAAAGGTTCAAGTTTGAAAACATATATTATACGCGCACTTCTTAGAAATGCCAGTATAGATCCAGACGTAGTTATCTTTGTTTCCATAACCTAAATCTACAAAAATAGGAGACTATGCGCTGCTGGATATTATTCAGGTAGATGTCGGCGGGTCCCAGTCCGAGTGCCTGCTACTGGTCAATTTATTATGACGTGGATCGCTGGTTTCTCTTTTGTTTAATTATTTTCTCAGTACATAATTTAAAATTTTAGAACACGAAACCGTAAAAGATTTTATTTTTTCTTTCTTTATTTGGTAGTGTAAAAATCAAAATTTAATAAAAAAACCCATTATAAATTATTTTAGTTAAAAAAAAGTCTGTTCAGTGACCGTTGACCGTTACGTCATATTCTTCATATTTGCAGAACGTCGTAAATTAATTCAGTTAGTTTAACTCACCACTGGTAAAGGTTCTGATTTTTCTTAGGCTTGATCTACATAAAGACGTATGCATGTGAATAAGTAAAATACAATCAGCACAAATTAATGTTGAAACGACAGACAATTATTTTACTAATATTTGTCATTTATTTTTAGGTTTCATTCAAAAAAGAGAATATTTATTGTCAAAGTTAATCTACCCCATCTTTATATTAAAGGAGATTATAATATTGATTTGAACGTTCTTCTTATAAAATATAAAGGAAAGGGAGTCGTAACAGGAAATTTCAGTAAGCTTATTATATTAATATGAAACCTAATAAGAGCAGTATTGAGTATGGCTTAAACATTCCTCTTTCAAAGTCACAGAAGAGGTGTAGGAAACCTATATTGTCATGTATGTAAAATATAGGGGAGAACGGTTCACAGTAGCGACACTTTTGAATTTTGTCTTGCTGGCTAGTACCAAGCGCCGCCAAACGGGTAAATCCGTCGTGTTTGCTACCGCTTCCAGAAGGCAGCTGCTTTTAATACGGTTTTCATTGTCGAAAACGTTAAAATATATAAAGGTAAAGAAATGAGACACTCTAAGTCTTCCTCCACTGGTTTATTAAAATAAATTTTAAAAGTAGTGATAATTCATTCATTCATTCATTTTACTCTTAAAAAGGATGTCTCCATGACGTAAGTTACATAAATTTGTCTTTCATGTTGAAAAATTCTAACCTCAAAATTTTTTTACATTTCAGCTAGAAAAAAACCCTCTTTTTTAAAACACTTCCCCCATTAAATTTTAATTTGCTACTTCACTATTATGTGATTATTCATCTACTCTTTATTAATTTTACGTAATCCAATTTCTTTCCTCACACTTATGTCACTGGTTTACCAAAATGCGACTTTTTAGTCACTACTCATTACTTTAAAAGTCAACATCTACCACTCCACCTTAATGTTTTTCTTCTCTCCTCACACTTAGGGTGCGTTGTCACTAATTTGTTGGTGCGATGTCACTAATTTGATGGTGCGTTGTCACTAATTTGATGGTGTGTTGTCACTAATTCGACAAGTAGCTTACTGCTACATTACCTTATATCTTGTTTCTGCCAATTCCCCACAAATGACCTTTTGCTAGGTATACCACTACGGTGGACGTTGTTCCGATTACTTGATTTGTCCTCTCCATCATCTTTTAGCTCAGTACGTACTGTTTGCACCTGATATTTCTCTTTTTCCTTATTCTCTTCTCCTGATGATGACTGTCTATACAGTCGAAACATGTAGAGAATTTACCCTTATTTAAAATTTATTTTAATAAACCAGTGGAGGAAGACTTAGAGTGTCTCATTTCTTTACCTTTATACATACACTTCACTTAAAGTATGGACTATTTCTTCAAGTTAAAATATATATTTTTTAAATCGACCAGAAAATATACACTTTTTGGACAATTTTTCGTCCAGAAAATAACGTTTTGTCGACCAAGACCGGAATAGTAATTTACGTTACAAGTCCGGAAAAAACTGTTTTCGGACGTGTTGCGTACACTATTTTTTCGGCAACCGTATGAAATAACAAATCAATGAGACACATTTCTTTATTATATTTCTTTGTAGAACAAAATTTGGAACATTTTAATTCTTATTTGTATTAAATATTGAAATTCGAACAGAAGATAGGTACTAACAGAAACATTCTAATTCTTATTTATATTAAAATTCGAGCAATTGCTATATTGATGTGATTCTTCCCGGCCTAGTCCGGGAAGTGGGTACTTCCCGGACGGTTGCCGAAAATAGTAATTTACGTTACAAGACCGGAAAGTAGTGTTTTTCAGGTCGAGACAAACATTGTGCAGCTTAAAGTGACCTGGAAAACACTAATTTTCGGTTGCGTGACGTACAATATTTTTTTTAAGACCGACACTTCGATATACTTCCTACATTAAATTGTTTTATTTTATATTATTTTTAAACGCGTCGTATGACTTCTCGTAACGGGCTTTTGATTTTACTGGCAATATATCGTAAGTCGCTTTCCATGCTGCTCCCAAAATTACTTCTGAAATCTCATTTTCCGTGATTTATTTATGGTCTAGAATTATCCCCTAAATTTTTTGCTTATCATTTCCGGACACCCTGTATAAAACAGTAAATTTACGCCTTTGTATTTAATTCAAACGGACGCGCAAGTTGATCTAGCAATATTTAAAAACGAATAGTAATCTGGGTAGTAAACACAAACTGTCATTGGTAGTTGATCCCTTTCATATTCTACTAAGGGTAGATATCAACGACAATCCTTGCACTTTCATAAACGTACTTTCCCGCCGGGCGTTAAAATTTTTGATATGTACAAAACACCTTGAAACGAATAAAGATATTTTTGAGTTGAGTTGAGACACACAGACGTCGGTTTTTAGATATGCCTATTAATTTAACTATTCAGTAGATTGTAAAGAAAACAGAAAATATAGACGCAGATTACCAAATTTTAAAGGCATTTTAAGCCCATAGAGATTGTGTTTAAACTGATTTGTTTGTGTTTTCTATTTTCTTTTTTAAAAACTTAATTGAAATAAACTCATAGACTTCTTATAGAATAAACTAAACCATTTATTTATGAATAGCCTGTTTGTTTGTTTGCATCAAACATTCGTACGAGACAATAAGAAATATTTAATCATTGTATAACCCGATAGAGGATATTTGTATATGTCTTAGGCTGATAGTGAAATCGGTCATTTCATGAAAAGCCTAGTCATATCATGAAGTGTGGCTAAAAGGTATATTGCAACTGGCTTGTTCGTTGTTCCCCAGAGCATTTTTTTCAATTTTTTCAACTAATATTATTTTATAAAAATAAAATTTAAATTAAATTTTAAAAAAATGCTCTGGGGAACAACGAACAAACCAGTTGCCAATGTACCTTTTAGCGTGCAGCATGATATGACTAGGCTTTTCATGAAATGACGGATTTCACTATCAGCCTACGACATATACCTACTCTGGTATGTCGCATTTCAATTCAGTTTCACTTGAATGTTTCAAATTTCATAGAAAACGAGTAAAATATATGCATAAAATCCAAATTATTATTGTCCTGCTTGAACCCACATAACTTTACCTAACTACCGTGACAACAATAAGAAGTTATCTCACAGATAAAAAATGTTAATAAGAAGTGTTTTTGAGTTACTTTTTTCCTGACAACATCACTTAATGTGCAAATAATACAGATTATAACCTTGTGAAAAGACAATTTCTGATTAAAAGAATGTAATTTTCCACAAATCTGATAATGACGCACCATTTTGTTAAAACAATAAAATGAAAATCCTTTACAAATTTTTTTTAAAAACACCAAACTTCACAAAACACGTACAAATACGAGTATTCCGACGACTAACCACGACATCAAAAAATAAAACTCACCAAGAAAAGGGTTTGTTCGATTACTACAGCTTTTTTTGTTGCTACCCGTGAATGGCCGACGCGTGCAAATGGAAAGCGAGGTTGCCGCTATTATCATTCTAGATTTTGTCATCATGGAGCTAAAATAACTAGATACTAAATACAAAGACCTAAAATAATCATATTTATTTTATTTAAACCAACACAACAAAAACTTTCTACCTATAGTATCAGTATCTTATTACCTTTTGTAATTTATCTGAATTATACTTAAAAACGTGTATTTTATTAATTTTATGAATTTAATATGTGACTTATTAAAAGGTTTGATAACAGAGCTTCTTTTGATGTACGTGTTAAGTATAGTGGACCATACGTGGACCATACAGCGAACCAGACAAATTGTGAAGGCTGAATTCTTCGATTTCTTTAAAACGTAAGCAAGGTAGTCTATTCTATAAGAAGTCTTTGGAAAAAAACCTGATCTTAACTTTAACAGCTGATGCCGTCCAAAATGTAGGTTAAGCTCAACTGACGGATTTGTGGGAAAATATTGTTAAAGTTATATTAATTTTCTAACAAATTTGTTTTGTTATCATTTTAGCTGACTACAACATGGACTTTACCCTTAAATACGACTTGATAAAGAAAGATGGAGGTGACTACATGAATTTTCAAAAAGTTGGGATTAGAATGTACCCCGGAAAAAGTACTTTGAACCTTGAGGGACTTTTTATGAATGATCCAACATTGAGCAAAACAATTCAGGAAGTTATCCGTGATAATTCGGATTTATTCATAAATGAAATTCTGCCAGTACTAGAGGAGGGCCTAAGTGCTAAATTCACTCACATTGCTAATGATGTTACTAATACGTTTCTATATGAAGATATACTGCCGGTGTAAAATAGTATCTATCAAACCACCAAATAAGTATTGCAGGAGAAATATTTGAAATAAATGAATGGGTCAGTTTGAAAAGAGGTTAACTCTATCTTTTATTATTTTACAGGGGAAACAAAAATCTTACGCACCAAGGGCGTCCCTAGGGGAGGGGGGGGGGGGCAAAACGGGCACTTGCCCCCCCCCCCTAGGCGCCCACATTACTATTTTATTTCATAATTCAGTATAAATATTGAATAGTACAGTGGTTAGTTAGTAGACCAACAAATCACTAAACTGAACAATTACATAATAAAAAATCAATAAATTAATACATTAGGCATAAGTTAAATAAATAGTCTTATACAGTGTCACCAGTAAAGTCCGCATCATATGGGATTTTTTTAATTAATATCTTTATTCAAAATTTGACTTTGGCATCAAGTTCTGCATCGATCGAGATGAAAATTAGGCAAATAAAGAGTAGTCACGTGATTCGCATTATCTGTCAAATTTTAATTTTTTTTCAAAAAATAATTCAAAAGTGGGGTTATTTCTGAAAATATCGAAAAAAGTTATAATTTTTTTTAAATGCAGTTTCTAGCCCACATGCAAAATTTCAGCTGGATAAGATAATTTTGCTTCTTTACCTATATTTTGTAAATTGCACCACTTTTGCAAAATAAGACTCCAACGCAACCTATACATAAAATTTCTTAGTTTTGACAAGGCTTTATTTCAGATACATTTTCTTTAAACTAGCGTCATATTAAATGTGTGTTTTTCTACAAAATCAAAATTGGGCTCTTAAAATTTGGTCGCATGTGATGCAAAGTTCATTTGTTTTTGACCCTGTATAAGGTAACTTCATAAAATACGTATTTTTGAAAACGTAGTTTGTGACTGAAAGTAAAAAAATAAAATAAAGAGATTTTAAATTAAATCGTTGAAAATAGATAAACTTTCCGTTGGGTTAAGCAAAAATTTATTTTCCACTTAATGAACACTTTACTACACTGTGTTCTTTTTTGTCTTAATATTAAGGTGTATTACTTTCAGACACAAACTACGTTTTCAAAAATACTTATTTTATGAAGTTACCTTATACAGTCAATAACAAATGAACTTTGCATCACATGCCACCAAATTTTAATAGCCCTATTTTGATTTCGTAGAAAAACACACGTTTAATATGGCTCTACTTTAAAGAAAATGTATCTGAAATAAAGCATTGTCAAAACTAAGAAGTTTTATGTAGGTTGCGTTGAGTCTTATTTTGCAAAACTGGTGCAATTTACAAAATATGGGTAAAAAATCAAAATTATCTTATGCAGCTAAAATTTTGCATGTGGGCTAGAAACTGCATGTAAAAAAAACGTTTCTCTATAACTTTTTTTTTGATATTTTTAGAAATAACCCCACTTTTGAATTGTTTTTTGAAAAAAATAAAAATTTGACAGATAATGCGAATCACGTTACTACTATTTTTTTGCTTAATTTTCATCTCGATTGAAGCAGAACTTGATGCCAAAGTCAAATTTCGAATAAAGCTATTAATAAAAAAAAATCCCATATGATGCGGACTTTACTGGTGACACTGTATATAAAAAGTATTGTTTAAGTTTTTGCCCCCCCCCCCCTCCTGAAAAACGCTCTATGGACGCCCTTGAATGTAAATAGCCGGAGGTGGACTATCTTTTTGCAGCGTTTTTGAAAATAGACCATCTCGAGAGATGGCCCGTTTTCAAAGTGAATATCGATGCCTGCCGGAGATAAAAACATACTTAGGTGAATCGAAAGTGTCCCAATTTCATAAAGAATCTCCGTCTATACCTATGATGGATGTGTAACCTAGCAAAAGCTAAATTTGTCAGAATTTTAGAGATGACCCCTTTTCCAATTACCCGATTTAAATATTTTCGAAAATTGGATATGCCCCGTATCCCATTATGGATGGTCATGCACCGGCCATATATCAAAAACTGCTTATGACACAGCTTCTCTGTTTAATTTTTCATTAATTAGGAAAAAAATATTACTATCATTGTATTTGAAATTTTGGAGAAAACGCTGAGAAGGAAAATGGTCCTTCTGCGTTCTCTACTTTTTGTTATAGGAACTGATGATAACATGTTTTACCAAGTGTTAACAAGTTTGAAATACCCTTTTCAATGAGCTATCGTCTGTTAAATTGGGTTGAAGTAATCTGAAGTTACGATCATTTAAAATTTCAAAAACATTCTCCACATCCCCCTCTTCATTTAAATAATTGGAGAGTTAAAAGTGGCAAGCAAATTTGCTATACAATTTACTAAAGTTTTTAACGAAAACTTACCGTGTGTATGTATGAGGTTTTCCCAAATTCCCTAGAAAAATTAAAAATATTTTCCACGAACTTTTACCAAAAAAAAAAATTTATTCCTAAAGCTGTAGCATAAACGGTTTTTGATATATGGCCGGCGCCCCTCCATAATGGGACACCCGGTACAGTGACAGTAGAGTTACCACCTCTCCTACAAGCCATTCCGGGTGACAAGTCCATAAAATGAATACCCAGAGAAAACCAGCGCTCACGCGCTGCCAAACATGTTGCAATGTGCAATGATAATTTTTATTAGCACGTATTTATGAAATATTCAAATCGATCTGCATCCACTTCGCGAATTGAAAATTGCATGAAAACGGGTGTTGAGTTCAATTTGAATTATTTCCAGGTTGATTCGGTATTTATTTTTTTTTGGATCGTATTGGGATTGAAACGTCATGAAAACACAACCGAACTTGGAATAGAACTGTCAGATTGAGACAGCTTATATTAGCTATTAATATAACGAGATTATTATACGATTTATAATAGTCGAGGACATTGCTAGGTGACGAGGCGACAGCCGAATCACCCGCAATGTCCGAGACGGTGTTAAATCGCTAATAATCGAGATATATTCAAAGCTTTATCGTATCATTGACAACGGCGATGCGAAAATAAAAACAGTGTTTTTGACATTTCATTTTGGCATTTCAAAAAGTCATCATTAAAATCATGCAAGATTTTGATATTCCTGACGATATATTAGCTGCAGCCAACATTATAAGGTTGAACTTGCTTCCGGACAAATAATCTAAAATCCATTATGAAAAAGAATATCGGCAGTTTTGTGAGTGGCGAAACAAAGTACATGTTCAAGGTGCAGAAGAAACGGTATTGCTGGCGTATTTCTCAAAACTCTCTGAGAAATACTCTGCTTCGTCCTTATGGCCGAAATATTCCATGTTACGAGCGACTTTAGAACTGAAGGAAAGAGTGGAAATCGCAAATACGGCGCCTTAATACGTTTCATCAAGAAGAAAAATGTTGGATATAGAGCAAAAAAATCGAAAGTATTTACAAGAGAACAAGTCAACGAATTTGTGTGTTCTGCCTCAGACGAGAAGTTTTTAATGATGAAAGTGACTTTTTTAATTGGAATTGGAGGAGCCCGTCGAACTAATGAATTAGCGAAGATGACCACGGAAGATGTTGACGTTTTAGAGGACAAGCTGATTGTTACTATTCCCGACTCAAAAACCCACAAGAAACGTATTTTCGCTGTGATATTTGACGGCGAAGTCAATCCTGTGCTTTTATTTAAAAAGTACGCAATGTTAAGGCCAGACCATGTCACTCACCAAAAATTGTTTGTATCATATAAAAAAGGGAAATGTACGGTACAGCCCTGCGGCATTCATTTCTTCTCTAAAATACCTCAAAAAATAGCTGAGTATCTCTCACTTGAAAATCCTAATTTGTATACTGGTCACTGCGTTAGAAGATCTTCGGCAAATTTTCTTGTTAATGCTGGAGGAGATATATTAGAACTACAAGAACTTGGTGGATGGGAATCGTCGAAGGTTGCTAGAGGGTATTTAGAAGAAAGTGTGACCAAGAAAGTTTCCATTGCTCGCAAAATTCAAATCGGCGATGTTTCCGGCAGTGGATTAGGTACTGGGGAACCGCACGAAATCGAAAGGAGTGCTTTCTCGGTCATTAATCAGTCTTCAGAGGGCATACCTAAGATCGTGGACGTTAAAGACAAAGGTGTATTCATCAAATTTGAAAACTGTCAAAATATTGTTTTAAATGTTCATGAAAAATAGTTCTATTATTTGGTATCTAACGTATTATGCTTTCGTAACTAACATATTAAATGATGGTAACTAATGTATTATGAGTAACTAAGGTTTTATGTAGGTTTTAGTATGTTTATGATGTTAATAATTATTAATAAAGATATCATATAAAAATGACTTAATCTTCAATGATACGATAAAGTTATTAATAATACTAATTCGATAAGAACACTATAACGAAACGTGTGTAACGGTAAACCACGAGGCGTCAGCCGAGTGGTTTAATTGGACAAGTTTCATTAACAAAGTTCATATCGAACGTGTATTATTCAAAATTTAATCTACGACAGTGCAAATAGATTTTATTCGTCTAAATTTCATTGATATCAGAACGTTTTCGTAATTTTTAAAATTTTCAGGTGTCCATATTAGTCGATATCATGGTAACCGCATTTTTGATTGTTTCAATTTCGATTTTGACAACGTCATTATTGCCATCTAATTTTCTATTGTATGCAAAGTGTTGGCCAAAAATAATTTAAATATGGGGATTCTGAATCCGAAAGTGTCCCTTGGGATGTCGAAGATATCTCGCAAAGCGTAATAGATTCCCTACTTCCCGAAAAGTCAAGGTATGTGTACGAACAGACCTATCTAAACATATAACATTTGGATGTTATTATGAATTCATAATGACACTGAGTGCTATTATGAAGGTCATAATGACATCTAAATGATAATGCTAAATACGTCATAATGGCACTATCGTAGATTAACAGTTTTTATTCAAATAGAAAGTATATTACAACATTACATATGTTTATTGCAATTACTTTAAATCAAAAATAAATATATAGAATAAACAAAATAAAAACGATTTGCAGTCATCTTGTCAACTGTCAAAATTTCAGAACCGATTTCAAAACAATTTATGAAAATGCCTCCTAGAAACAGACTGAGTAATAAATTATATTCTCGACTAATCTTCGTGAATGAAAAAGTGGTAATTATGATTTTAAAAAAACACTCAAGTTTAACCAAAGACCTCTCTATACTCTTATAGAGACAGTTTGACCCTTGGCCGCCTGCAAGGAGGGACAAAGTGGGTCACTTGACCCCCGCCTAGAAATGCCTTCTTTTATTAAAAAAATTCGCACTTTTAGAGCAAAAATTGTTTTTGTATTTTCAGTTAAGTAAATTAACCTAAAATTTCTATAGTAAAGTGACGAAATATAGAATACCCATTCTGTTATTCATATAAAAAATGAGTTTTTCTGCAATTTTTGTTTATCAAGTATCATCTGAACAATCTTTTGGGTTTATAGGGCATTACTTTTATTAGAACAGATATAAGCCAATCAATAAAAAGTTGCATATTTCTGTTTGTCATAAATCTGAGGCTAATAATATGGAATACCTTACATAAGATATGTAAAATACGCGTTTATTTATTCTAAATAAAATAATAAAGATTTAATATAGGTATTTTACTTTCCTACTACGAAATACGATATATTATTTAAAAGTGGTCTTCATATGAAATGCATTCCATATTTGTAAGGTTTAAGTATTCCATAAAAGGCACTAACATATAAATACCTACATAAAATTTACGAAAAAAATTAATATCCAACATTCAAAAAAATAACATTAGAAAATAAGCATCAAAAACAATCCATTCATAAAGCTAAAACGTTTGGCTAAAAAACAAAAAACTACTTGTCAGCAAATCAACTCAAATAAACTAAAAAAACTAAGGACTTTACGGAAATGTAAAACTGCACGTTAGATAGTGTGATTAGGTCAGTTCTCAGGCATCGGTTATCCGATGCTACGATGTCCTAAATTTTAAAAATCGTAAAGTATGTCCAAATTTTACAATTTACATAATGTCCGAATATCGTACCAAAGTTTGTAAAAAAAAAGATAATTAGTCAACAAAAGAACAAACATAGTTAACAAAAATTGTTTGTAATTTAATGTTTCTTTACTTTTTAATGATAAAACCTGAATATGGCATCAAATATATTATTTTAAACTAAACTACATTCTATCAACTGTCATATAGAATCAATGCGTTATTTTTACCAGTTTTGGTATTTATATAGTTTATATAGTTACCTACATTTATAGTATTCATCGGAATAAGCAAAGAAAATATAGTACTGGTAATAAATTCTAAAAACTTAAGAAATCCGGTAGAAAACATGATATGGAAAAAAAGTTCAAAATACTTTCACTTTGTCCGACGTCGGATAATTTTTAAAAACATTCGGGTAAAATTTGGCGCCATAATATTTCCACCAATAGGAGCAACTTCGGATCGTTGTACTGTCGGATGACGGATACATGAGAAATGGCCTTTAGTTTTCAGTTATTTTAGAAATAATTCGACATTCCGGTTCCATTCTCCTCTATACTATATATTTTTTCAAAATTCTCCCGACCCTCCTTGGGATTATTTCTTAGAGCGGCCTTGAATTAGACCTCTTTATAAGAGGTCTTTGAGGTTAACTTAGTAAATTTTCACTGACAAAAACTTGTCAGATTGTCTGTGTGTGGCGAAACAAGTTTTTATCAATATTAAGTTAAAGTTGAGTTTTTCTTTCTAAGCGATAATAATATTAGTTATGGCTTTCTACCAAGTATCGACCAATTGAATAAATATGATAAAATAAAAAAAAATTCTGTATTGTATGAGGTATAATCCACACATTTCTAGTTTCCGGGAGCCGGGAGATTAGTGCTTTTCAAAGCTCAATTCCAGGAGACTCCCGGGAAATCGGGAGAGGTGGCAACCCTAAGTGACCAGGCCAAAAAGTGTAGATAATGTAGCATGTGGGGAGAAATGTGATTTTTAAATTTAATAAATTTATTTTATTTCGAAAATGTCTTTTAACCAAACTTATACCCATAAAAACAAGTAAAAGTATTGATATCTGCCGAGAAAACATCGTAAAGTCTTATAAATTCTCTTAAAAATTATATAACAATCTATGAGGTTTAAAAGATTTAATAAGGTTGTCAATTCAAACCGCATACAGGATTCCTAATGATTTCTTCAGAGAAAATCAATTTTATGTGAATTTCTTCTTGTCGTTCCGTCAGGAAATATAATTTATTTGAATTTATGAGTATAGTGGTCTTAACAAAGTTGATGGTGGTTATGTGAAAACGAAACATCGTATTGAAAATCTAATTACACCATCTTGTAAAGAGGAAAAAATGGGAACAAGAATGTAACCTTTATTTTGACGTACCCCTTCAAATAGTGTCAAACAAAAATAAAAACCAAATCGTGAAAATTCGCGGATTCCGAATTTCTTTAATTTGAAAACACAACGTTGTAGAATTTCGTAGGGCGCAACTTTTTTCTAATTTACTAACCATCTTATTTTTACAGTTGTAAAATTTGATAGAAATCCCATAGTTCCCATAAATTTCTCAATGACAAACTTACAACCTTATAAATTGTAAAACCTTTTGGAACTTATCGATCATAAATCCTCATAAAATATTATAAACATAGAGAAATTTCCTTCCTACCGCTATTTCCCGATACAATTTAAATGCAAATAGATATTACAAACTTTATAATATAAGTGATCAGTGTACGTTACAAAGGAAAGAAAATGTATTAATAACTAATAAATATACATAAAATATATTCATAAATATAATAAAGAATGTGACCGAATAAGCTAGAAAATTATACAACTACATAGGCCAAAAATTATTTTCATAAATGTTAATTATTTTAAATTGTATTCCTCACGAGTACTTATAAGTCACCACAAAAATTAATACAAAACATTTTTAACTTTTATATGCTTTCAAGATGTCTTTCTGGTTGGTATGTATGAATTCTCATAGAAAAAGTATTCTAATAAATTATAAAATGTCAGAAATTACATTTTTAATAACCACAAATACCGGGTTAGCAGCTGTCACTACTCGTCGTTGGTGCTGTAGGTACAGGCATTTTTGTTGTTAAGTATTGTTTAGTGGAAAAAGCGTAGTTTTTAACTCATGGTGCGACTATGTCAAGTGTACCGTTAATTAGATAATTTAAATCCAAATTGACGTCAGTCGATTGTACACTTTCCCTAAACGAGACATCAAATTGATCAGCTGTTGTGATGATAACAACAACAAACTGAAGATAAAAAGAAATGGTGATTCAAGTTGCGGAAGTTTCTTGTGTTTATTTCAGTAAATAACAGGCGTTACGCTGATATATTATGTAGAAAGCAGATAAAAGCAGGGGCGGACGTGCAGTAGGGTCACTGTGCCATGGTCCTATCTAGCTATCTATACATCAAACTATTTAATCATACTTACTTATTATTAAAGGGCGGATTATATGCACTTAAATTCAAAATATGCGCCTGTAAATATGAGCCTGTATATATGCGTTGCTTGCTTTTAAAATATGCAGTTATTTGCATTGTTTTACCAAATATGCATGCTGGTATGCAATATTTCTTAATTTATTATAGTAAAATGAGGTAAAGAAACACATTGGGTTATAAAAATCAATTTGTATTTTCAAAATTATCAATTAAAAAGGATTGTCTTCTATTATTAAAAATATGTTTATACAAAAAGAAGCTTCTTTCAACATCTACTGACCATAGGTAGCACAATATAAGGCCAAAATACAACTTTGTTGGATAGTTTACCCTCATAAATGCTTTATACTGCAGGTAAGTATTTAAATCCTTCCTTCTTTTTTACCGTTACCTACATCCCATTTGTTTCTTACTTGATCTCCTACTTTAGCGGGAATGAGTTGAGTCTCTTAAACTTAAATTTTTACCCTCCAACTAGGATATTATTGTTATTATTATTTTGAAATGCGTTTGTTACACTCAGCTGAAGTGGCTCAGATTTTATTTTTTGTAACTTTGACTTATGCAACGGTGTTTTCAAATGTTGATCGATTTGGAACTTCTTTTTACAATTTTGTACAAGCTTTACAGAATACTTTTTCTTCACAAAACTCTAACTCTGGGGTAATTTTTAATCCACGAAGACGTTTTCGCTACTTTAGACATTCCGAACACAAATTTGAAATCACTAGTTTCGCACTGAAAATACTGAAATCTTTCGACAAACTAAAACACAAGTATGTATTACAAATCGATATAAATTCAGTTTGTTAAGTAGGTTATAATTAGTAAAATATTATACACGGTGTCCCATTTAAAAAACTTGAGAAAAATTAGTTTAAAGTGTTTCATTTTTGAGACCTTATTTTGAACACCCTGTATAAAATAGATAAAATGTATTCGATGTATAGTATCTCTTGATCCCTTGTCATTAATCTCTCACAATGTCGTTAATAAAAAAATGCTTTCAGATTGTTTATTTGATTTTTTTACGCGGCTACAAAACTTTTTTTTTAGTTTTTAATTTATTACTCCTAAACTAAAGCAAATTTAATAAAAATTATAAACAGTTATAGAGGACACCAATACAAAACTAAAAACACAAAAGAATAGAGGGTGTCCCATTTAAAAAAAAAACAACGTTATATTATTACACTTTTTTGGGCCACCCTGTACATACGAAAATATTTTCCTGAAATTCAACCCCTGTTACAGTATAAGTAAGCATATGAATGAAATTCCTAACTCAAATTCAAATTTTATGGCCCTATTTTTTCCATCGGTTTATCCATGTGAACGTTTCGTATCCCATATTAGGTGTCAATATTTCCCCTACTGTCCTAGCAAGAAAAGAAACTGGGACTTTTGCTGAATTCCAAAAAAATGGGTCAGCTGAAAGAAAAAATACATGTCCTCTAAAATAGGGGATGGCTTCCTTATTGAAGTATTTGATTAAATTGTTCTGCTAACATAAATACCTAATGTCTGTTATCAGGCCTTGGAATACTTATTTCTCCTAATTACCTTATTTAACCAATATTTTCCACGACAGAACCTTGGTTTTAATATAATATACTACTATATATATAGTTCTACAAGATCAGAACGAAAACATCCTAATATAGATGTTTTGTTCTTTCCGGTACGCTGAAGACGTCCTCTTAAACTTTTTCCTATTTATTTAAAAAACAATTAACTGACAAAATTTCGTTTCAGTTCATTTAACGCAAAAAAATGCATAAAAAGCGTTATCAAGGATTCAGCTGTACAGGGTGGCCACAAGTCTAAAATAATTTTCAATCTAGATGTTTTGAAATCATCTTGGGTAAATTTTGGGAAAATAGAAAGGTCAAGCTTTATGGCGGATGCACAGATTTTAAGCCCATATTTCACCAATTTATTGACAACAAATTGGAACTTGTTCTAATTTTTTGACCAATTTGGGGGAAATGGCAGTGATTTCTGGTATTTTAAGTGGCTGCCAATGCTATGCTATCGGATATTGAGGTTAGAAAATCGTATTTAATGTTTTGTTTCTAAAACTTGTTAAAAAATGATTCACCGTCGTGTTTTAAGTTCGAAAAGCTGGAGAACAAGTCAATTAAACTTGCTGAATCAAATCGAAAAGAAAGAAAAAACAACAAAACAGCAATCGTCGATGCTCTCGCGAACCTAACCTCAAGCCAAATATTAGTTGGTAACATTTAAGAATTTGCCAAAAATTCACAATTTCTTGATCAAGAACTATAAAAAGTTTTCGGTATCAGTCATTGTTTATAGCACAAACTACACAATACACAAGTACAAAAAAACTAGAATTCTGAAATACTATATAAACACCCACAATCAACAATAACCGAGTTTCTTTTAGTTGCTTTTAAATAGCAAAGCCAACGGCTAAGTTGAGCGTTTCTTTAAAAAAATTAACTCTACTCAGCAAAAATAGTTTTCTCCTCCCTTTCCTCGATGCCCATCTATATTTGTCATACGACCATACGATTTGTCCGCGAAGCGTTCCTTTTACAACGTAGCTAAGCAAAGATTCTAATTTGCTATGCTGTTTAAAAGAAGCAAAAGAAAAGTACCTAATAGCAAAGAATACAAGAAATCCACAGAGAAATCGCAACAACCAAAATGGCGTCGAGCCAGTTCTAGAGTGTATTTATTGATGTCGATAAAGAAGAAAAACCTGGTAACAAGGGGGTTGTGCGCATGCCCATTCCTGTTGGGCGCTAGGGGATCTGACCGACGAGTCGTGCGTACAAACGAATTTTTTCACCCATAAAACTGACCTTTTGTTTGAGCACGAGATAAGCTATACGAATCTAAAGGTCTATATGTCTATGCTCGCGCCTAATAGTAATAGTATATATTACAATAATATTTAAATAAACAGTATACATTACAAACATATTATTATACATCAAGCACTGAACACCTAAAGGTTCAAACGTTGTTTGACATGTAATAAATTACTTCCTAAAGCAATAACATTCTATACGTATACAGTATACTCAAGGCAAATCATTCAATTCATCCAAAAAACTCTACAACGTGAAGCCAGCCGCAATCTGATTTATAAGAGAATGTTGTAGTGATGGGTAGTTCGCGAATTAACTATTAAAAAGAACTATTCTTTAAGGTGACCTAGTTGAACTAGTTCTCAATTTAGAACAAACTAGTTCGCCGCAAATGAAATGAACTAGTACGCAGTGAACCATCAAGGGATGGACTTCTGGGGATCGGAGTTCGACCTTTTTATTTTGGTCAACATCAGAGTCAGAAATCGCGGCACAAAAACTTAACTGCAAGAAGTCGAGATCGATTAAGGATGACGATCACACGGTTTACTTTTCCACTTACTAGTTCGTTCGCGAACTAGCTTGTTGAACTAGTTCAACAAAAAGAACGCATAAACCCACCACTAGAATGTTGAGGTCAAGATTTAACACAAAGGATCACATTACGCGCATGCATGTTGGGGTATTGGAAACCTCCCTAGTAGAATGCTTATTAGGTTGTATAAATGGCACATTTTTCTGTACTAACGGAGTTTTGGCTTTTATTGGTTGTCATCCACTAATTTGAGTTGGCAGCATCATTTCAACTCTCTGTAACTTCGTAGTGCTTGACGCGCGCCAACTCTGAAAATACAGAACAGAAAAGGTAAAAAAATAGCTAGTAATATCTGGACTTCGCCAGGGCAGCACAACAGTTTATCATAAAAAAATTTAAAAGTTTTTATGATATAATTGATTATATCTTAATAAAACAAGGCACCTATTCAGATTTATTTCCTGTTGAAAGAGATATCCTCTGCCGCACTTTTCTTACTATAACACAATTATGCACTAAAAACAATAGCATTGTTATTACCTATACAGGGTTAGTTGAAATAACCGGAACGGATAATTTTCTTCAAAACTACCGTGGCTAAATCAATGAAATTTGGTACAGGTGGATAACTTAAAAAATTGAATTGAAAATTGACAATTGCGACGTTGCCAGATTTTTAGTTTTTTCTGTAACTGAAGGAAATTTTTTTTCAAATGTAACACGACTCTTTTTTTATTGAATTCGATTCCTCCATCAACATTACCATTCCCTGACAGTATCAAATTTTTATCTCAAATAGTTCCATGAAAAAAAAGTTAATTAGTTACAACTATAACTCTAAAAAAATTCAATAGGTTTCCATTTAAAAACGTTTCAAATAATGTGAAAAGGAAGGTTGGTAGACATAATGTACCTAATAGTATCAATAACGATAATAACAACTAACAACACTAACAGTACCTACCTAACATAGCTAGTAAAAATTGCTTACATATTATATCGGTTTCATAATCAAATGAATGTAGTGTACTATAATATGTAAGTTATTTTGACTAGCTATGTTATTGTTAGTAGTTGTTTGTTGTTATTATCGTTATCGATTCTTAGGTACATTATGTCTACCAACCTTCCTTTTCACATTATTTGAAACGTTTTTAAATGGAAATAAATTGAATTTTTTTAGAGTTAGAGTTGTAACTAAAACTAACTAAAAAACTTTTTTTTCCATAGAACTATTTAAGATAAAAATTTGATTCTATCAGGAAATGGTAATGTTGATGGGAGGAATCGAATTCAATAAAAAAAGAGTAGTGTTACATTTAAAAAAAACATTCCTTGAGTTACAGAAAAAACTAAAAATCTGGCAACAAATTACAATAGATAATTTAAAAAATTCTGTGTCTTGACGTTTTAGATAGTGATAATAATAATAATAATAATAATAATAATAATAATAATAATAATAATAATTCAGTATTCACCTGAAGACGACTGGAGATACTTACCACTTGAAACGTTGTGATTTAAAACAGATAAACACAATGGAAGTCCAAAATTATTTCATCATTCAATAATAATAATTGTTGATAAATAAATTTATTTTGAATATGCGGGAAATAATTACGAATTACTCTTTTATTAAAGCAGTTAGTATTGGAATTCCGAGAGTAGCATATTTTTTTGGGGATTTTGCAAATTATTTTCGACGAATATGTAACGCAAAATGTTAAAATTTTTTTTTCTCGAACGTTCCATAATAATTCTTTTATTTATAATTATTGAGCCGCCTTGTATTATAACAAAAATATAATTTATAAATAGGCTTCAGAATTTGGCTGCAGTAAAATTGTTTTAGTAGGACCGGTATTCGGTGTTCTTACACACTATACTTGACCGCCTCGTTATATGTTGCAATAACTTCTTGAGCTCAACTTAGATAGTGAATATTATTGTACCAACCACAGTATTATAAGCGATAGTTTACTGTGATACATCAGTCCGATTAAAAGAAATTTTATGGAATAAAGGAAAAACTAAAAAAGTTACAAATACTTACATAACAATGAAATACTTAGTGCAGGCTCTGTGTGTAACCGGACTGTTTTGTTGCACATTTGCAATAATACGTAAGTATTTTTTTTATTATTATTTTTAGAGAAAGTGAAATAAAAGTATCTACATTGTAGCCCGAAAATATTACTTTAAAAAAATAGATGTAAAATGTTTGCTTCCTTTTTAAAATTGTTTTACTTTATTCTTCTTAGATTGCCAAAATAGACGTTACATACTTGATTATTTAAAATTTGACAAAAAAGGTTTTTTTTAAAAGGAAAGTTTAAAAATATATTCAAAAATGATTATATCTATGGTTAAATTTCAATAAACGACATATTTATCTACAACTTGATCCGGTATCAACTTAGTATCTTTTTCATTATCTTTTTACTCCAATTTCTTTACAGCGATATTTATACCGTGCTGCATCAAAGAGGGCTTGGATTAAAAAACGTAGGGCTTAGTTTAGATCACAATGATATGGGGACGATAAATCTAACCAAATTTAGGTTAAAATGTTATCAAATGCATATTAGGACATGATATGCCAAACTAATGAAATGAGTAATAAAATAAGTATAGACAAATACAAATTTATTTTTGTTGTTTACAAAATTAACAAAGTAAGAATATACAGAAAGAAAAAGAGAAATAATTACATAAATTGCTGACGTCTCTTCATATTTTCGAAGGTGGTGACCAGCATCTCTGGAGAAATGTTACCACATTCTTGGATAATCCTTTCTTGTATTTTTTCTAAATTTGCAACATGGTGTTTAAAAAATAGTGTTTTTTAAATACTTGCACTTTATAAGGAAATAAATTTAGCTGCTTCTTAAGAATAGTCCTGCATATTCCATAAGATCTTCCCACTTCTTGGGGCAGGCGTCTATATACAATTTGTTGGCGTATTTTGCATTATTTCACGGACGTTTGCAACAAGTTCTTCTGTTCTTACAGATGGTCTTCCTGCTCCTTTTTTGTGTTGTATAGAACCTGTTTCCCTAAACACAGCCACGGTTTTTTTCAGGCAATGATAAAAATTCCCAGCAATCAGTGGCGGCTTGTGCATAAGAGCACATGAGCACGTGCCCCCCTAGTTAAAATTTAAATTGTTAAAATTCAAAATAAAAAAAATCTATAGGTACTAGTTACCGTTTTGTGAATTATCATCACCCTATCTTTTACGTAACGTTAAATTGCGATATCTTTACTTTCCCTATTGTTAGATGTTGCGTCGAACAAAAAATTTCGCTTAAACCGCGGTGACTCATGCGCTTGAACGGCATAACGACCGGCAGAATACGGTGCCGCCGCATGATACAATAAATTCTTTCTTTGTATCATTGTGCCGCCGGTGCCAGAAGTTTTTAATGTTCAGAACGGCCGCAATCTTTTCACGAGTCGAGGAGCACGATAGCTCTATCTTTGTTTTATAGCTAGTTTTATTTTCGATCTCATTCTATCTTTATGGCACAAATTTCTGGTGATCATGAGGTTTAGGCACGTTATGATTAGTCAACTTTAAGCGAAAGTGCTCGTTTGTTCTGAATTATGTTTTCTAATTCGATTTTTACTCTGCTGTTGTGCTGCGCCAGCTGGCTGAGCCTTTTAGTGATTTATGTAATAGTATGTCCGCGGTTTTATTTTACGGCTTCTTTAAAAAATAATAAATAATATAAAAATGACGGCAACGGTCTCGGTGCAATATTTAAATAATTGCAAAAATACAGTGAGTTTTTAAAAAAAGTCATTCTCAGGGTTAAGTTTCGATGATAAGATTATTGTAAAGAATGCGGGAAAACCAGTGCCTAACCTCCAAATAACGCAACTAAATAAAGGTCAAAAACGGGACTTTAAAAGAGTTTTTAAGACTTTAGGAGTGCATTGTATGAAAAACATGAGTGGCTGTGCGGATGTAAAAAGCAGAATAGTCTATTTTGTTTCCCGTCTTTGTTATTTGCCGGCGAAAAGGCAGAACCGTGTTGGGTTAAAAGTGGTGTTAATCGTATTGGTAAGCTATTTATTTATTTTATTGGAATCTTTTTAAGGAAGGGTTGTTAAAAATATCGGCCAGGACACAAATGCACAATATTTTGATGTTTAATAAAAAAATTACACATAATTTCAGTACCTACCTATATTATAGGTAGGTATGTACCTAATTAGGCTCATTTAAGTTCATATTAAGCGATCTTTACATCTGTGAAGTTCCTCGTGAATTTATTCATGAAGTCACTTTAGGGCTAACTTTGATAATGTAAATGGTCAACTTGGACGTCAAATAAATTCGTGAATTTCTTCGTAAAATTATTCACGAAAATTTAACATGCAAAATAATCAGCTGATGCACAGTGTACTAAATGCTACCGACTTCACGGAGAAATTCACGAATAAATTCATGAATAAATTCACGAAGAACTTCATAGGTGTAAAGACTGCTTTACAAAACAACATGACCTTGAACTTCCAAAAAAAAATCGCCTGCGGCGCTGTTATACGGGGGGCTACCGCCCCCCGTACCCCCTGCCGCATTTCCCGTATTTGTGAACCCCCAGACATTCATGTCACGAGCCGCCACTGCCAGCAATAAAAGCAACGCTAGGAACATGTTCGTGAAAATCGTCCATGCACATACCCGGATTGTATTGCCCCTCACCATTTACTCTAACCCCGTTTCGAAAATATGCTTCAACCATGTTTTGTGCTGTTCCGTAAAGCCCATTGTGTGAATTGTTCAAGAAATTGGAAAAATTAGCGATGAATCAAATTACTTGTAACGACTGTCAAAGATGACGGAATAACTGATTGATTGTTAATTCAAGTTGTTACTGACACCCAACATGTATTACGCTCTATGGCTAAGCATTACGTCCTTAGATGCAAGGCCCTCTTTGATGCAAATAATTTTTGCTTGCTCGGTATAAACTCAGTGAATTATGTGTCATGTCATTATTTTTGTTCTGTCCATCACAGAGGCATTTAAAAAAAGTAGAATGCTTTATCCCCATTAAACCTGTGTTGTTATTAAAACAGCATCTCTAGGAAAGGCATTTATCCCACTAGAAATATAAGATACTACCTAATAAATCTAATATTTCATCCCCTATTGTTCGAAGCAAAGAAAATAAACGCTCCAACGAATTTGACGCAATTATCTGGAAATGGACATTGAAACACTAGTTTCTGTTGAATATTTCATAGAGAAGCCTTGCCTTGAGAGCCTTGCTTTTAAATTTATTAAAAATATATTTTGCTTGCCTTGTGTACTAGGAAAAGAAATTCAGTTATCTGGAGAATGCAAACGTATATTTATTCATATTAAAATCCTCCCTTTAAATCATGTCTCAATCTTTTAGGTTACTTAATTAGTATCTGTTATTTTAAAAGATTATTTTTCTGTTTATGTAAGACACCTCACATAATACAACGGCTTTATGATAGTTCCCCACTTACAACACAAAATACAAAATTTAAAGCCTATGGATGGATACATTACGCACAATATTCTTAGATAGTGGTCTAAAGAAAAGATTACAACACTTAGTTTTTAATTTTTTTAAATTTGTTTGTAAATACAGATATTGAACCGACAACATACTTATTAACAAGAATGAAGGAAATTCATCGATCGGCTAAATTAATTAAACTCATTGCAAAATGTGCTGAAAGTGTGCCATACACATACTATCGGTTAAAAGTTGTTTAAAATTGATATGGTATAAGGTTAATTCATATTTCCTAACTGAGATTTGGTAAAAATAGTGCCATGACCATTATTCTGAACCAATATTTGGCCATAATAAAATACAGACTTACTTAACTATTCTAAGAGCTCATAAAATATGCTAATGGTAATGGGTATCTCGTCATATATAATATGTACCCAATTACAACCCAATATATAAAAATGGTCATCAAGTGCCGATATTTTTTTTTTTGATGTTAATAATATAAGAATATTTACGACTGTAGAGTACATACAAGTATAAATAAGAGTTACTTAATAATTTTTTATTAGTAGCTGTACTAGGATGTGCGTGACAACAATATGGGATTTTCCTAACGAACAAGATATTTTTTTGTCTTTTTAATGATTGTAAACAATGAAGTATTATCAAAAAAAATACCTTGCCGGAGTTCCATTGTCTTTATTTTGTTACTTAACAACGTTGCGGTTACTTAGTATTTCTAACCCAGACTAAACCTAAACTTTGACTTCGATATGTTGATGGTATCTTTATTATCTGGACAGACAGTAACGAAGAGCTGATACGGTTTTTGGAACATATTAATAGTATAAGACCATTCATTAGATTCATCACGGACACAGAACAATATTCTACCCTATCTTTTCTCGATGTTCTAGTCAAACGAAGTACTGATAGCATGAAAACTTTAGTGTACAGGAAACTCACTCACACGGGGCAATACTTTAACCACAGATCGAATCATGTAAACTCCATAAAACAAGGCATAATTCAAAATCTTCATCACATAGCATCTAACATTTGCAACAATCAGGAAGACCTTAATATTGAAATTTCAAGTATCAAAGACGATTTAAAACAGAATGGTTACCTTGAAACCTATGTAACTAATACCATCCTAAATCTTAAAAATCGCGATGTCAAAACTAGTACAGAAACAACAGAGGAGCAAGCATTTCTTACAATACCTTAGGTTAAGGGGAAAGATTAAAAGGATAACCAAAAGCTTTAATATCAAAACAGCCTTCAAATCCGGAAATGCGCTTAGAAGCTTGCTTACAAAAGTAATGACAATATAAAGAATTGCCTCTATCGACTCCCTTGCGAGTGTGGCGAATCGTAAATTGGAGAAACAAAAAAACCTCTCCCATACGAGTTAAAGAACATCTAGAACATACCCAAAGAGGCGAAAGGCTTTAATATTAGGTATAGCGAAACATGTATGGACCAATCAATATATAGTGGTCATAAGCCAAGATTTTGAACACGGAACAGCAATTACAAGAAGAGAGAATACTTATCTGTTTTAGTATTTTGTACTGATTAAACTGATACTTTATAGTAAAAATTATTTTTGCTACAGTAAAATGGGTTATTTAACTGAATCACACAATATCGCAATTTTAATGATTATTGCCTTTGACGACAGATCGCGTACTTAAGCAGAAGTAGCAGCTTTATTTCACGAAACACACCCCGATCTATCACCAAGTTCTCACGGCACCATCGTGAAGAGAGCCACGTCAGGGACACACCAAGTATAAGTCAGCTTGGAGTAACGGATGAAGATACTCAACTAAACATTTTACTAACTCTTCAAGAAAATTTTGTTACTCCAGTTCGGCAACTTGCAAGAGAAAATAACAGTCATACGTCTGCATTCAAGTTAATGGAATCATGTGAAATGCATCTTTATAAAATGTTAATGTTACAAGAGTTGTTGGAAGATGATCCAGACCACCGTTTTCAGTTTTGTAAAGTGATCATGAATGCACTTGATCAGCATTTAGAAGATTTAGACTGGATGCTTTTTACAGATGAGTATACTTTTGTACTAAATGGTAAAGCCAACAAGCAGAACTGTCAATATGGGTCCGCAGGAATTCCTCACTGGATGCGAAAAACACACACTCAGCTTCCGCAAAAACTTAATGTTTTAGCTTTCACTGCTTTATTTCCGAAGCATGCAGAAGCTGATCTTCAGGATAATCGAATATACAGCAGGATGGTGCTCTGCCTCATTACGTTATAAATATTCGAAAATATTAAAGTTTTTACCAACTGCTGGGTAGGAAGAAGAGAAATGGCCGCCACGATTGCCGGGCGTTAATCCTCTAGATTATTTCCTTTGGAACTTAGGAAACTTAGGTAACGACTTTAACCCACCAATTAACCCCGGATATGGTATGTACATAATGTCAAGAATGATTTTTTTTTAGATTAGGGGTTTGTCAAGAAAAATACTGGTAACATTTCAATAATTTTTACAATAAAGCAAATCCACATTACCGAAATGCAAAAGTAAATAGTGGGTCGTATTCTCCATTTTATGCCCTTTGCGACAATATATACCTTTACATTTGAAAAAAAAAGTTGGGGTTGATTCTATCCCCAAAAGAGGGGTAAATTTCATGAAGATACAATAAAAGTATGCCAAACTAAAAATAAACCAGCCGTTATTTTGTATTGTTTCAGCCAATAAAGAGGCTTTCTAATGCTTATTCCACCCTGTATATGCCGAGGTTCAAGAAAATCGGACCAAAAATTTATTTCCAATATAAACATTTATACCTCTTTTCCACCTCTAAGGGACAAAATTTTCGTTAATATGTTTCACATGTTTTGGATAAAACTAAAAAGTATCTAACGAAATATTGATTCGTAAACGAAATAGCGAATGTGCAACTAGTGTTTGCTGTTAAATACCAGATCTCTTTCAGAAAAATAGACGACTCCAATATTGGAAAGTTTAATTGACGACGTTTTTATGCGAAAAAAAAATTTACAGTCAAAAATATTTCTCGTTTATAATTTATGTAAATACATATTTTGCCAAATTATACAAGTTTTTTAAGACGTAAAGTTTGATGAATTATTAATTTAGAAAAAAGCTAATTGTTATACAAGTTTGTGGCTTACGTAATTTTGTCAATTCCAAAAAAATACGCATCCGAAATAAGTGTTGCATTTTATGTTTAAATTTACATACAGAGTTTCTTATGGTGGCCATTAGAATATTTTGGAAAGTAATGCGATTTGAATCATGCGATTTGAATCATGCAAATTTGGACAATGGGGTTTTGGGATACGCTCTTTTCAAGTGAAATAACAACGACTATTATGCGACTTCCGTTTATACCGGAAGTTGTCTCGAACTTTCTTTTCTGACACGTGTTTCGGCCCTTGCGGGCTATTGTCAAAGAAGTATTACAAGAAGATGCTAAATTCTATTATAATATAAAAATGTCATAAAATTAAAATTAGGATTAGAAGATCAACTGTAATTTTTCCTAATTTTTAAAGGTATAAATAGTCCTAAATAAGTGTGCTATTAAGAATTAGGGAAGCACCTGAAGGTAATTCTGTTTGGTTATTAACAACATTACGTTTGTTTTTTTATGGGTTTTTTGATAGCTATTGTTTCTAGTAGATCTGGTTTTCTGCTTTTATTGTGTTTGTATAATATGGGTTTTATGATGCCAGAGATTGAGTGATTGTTTTTTATGCAGTGATCAGCTAACCCTGTTTTATTTTTTTTTCAAATAGACATTTTGTGTTCTTTGGGCCTGGTGTCAAAATGTCTACGTAAATTAAAACATAAAATGCACCACTTATTTCAGATGCGTATTTTTTTTAGAACTGACAAAATTACGTAAGCGACAAACATGTATAACAATTAGTTTTTTTCTAAATTAATAATTCATCAAACTCTACGTCCTAAAAAACTTGTATAATTCGGCAAAATATTTACATAAATTATAAACAAGGAATATTTTTTACTGTACATTTTTTTATTCATAAAAACGCCGTCATTTAAACTTTCCATTATTGGAGCCGTTTATTTTTCTGACAGAGATCTGGTATTTAAGAGTAAATACTAGTCGCACATTCACTATTTCGTTTTTAAATCGATATTTCGTCGTGTCGTCAATTACTTATAGTTTTAGATAGATTTCCCTTCTGACACATGCTGGTTGCAGCATTTTTTTCTTCTTTATCAAAGATGTTCTAGTAAAACAAAAACTTTTTTTAAAACTTTTTAAAACTTAATTTTGCACACAATGTGTATGTTTTGACTCCTGCCGGGGAACTGGGCCTGGTACCCCAACAGTATTTTATTTCAAGCTAAACGATGCTCTGACTTTTACGAAAAACTATTTTTTCTTTTTCTTTCCCTCTTATTTCAATACATTTACATGTCTCTAACAAAGCTGAATAAAACTTAAGATTTTTCACTACTTCATAAATGTTTTCCACAAAGTCTGTTAAAACTCCCTAATTTTTCTTTTACGCTCTCCATTTTTCTGCCCAAGACAGGGCCTTTGCACTAACCCTTGACTTTCCAGTATGCTGAAGTCTTGATTGTCGGTCTTTTGACTATTCAATTTTTACACCTCTTGTACACCATTGAAAGCTTCATTACGGCTCAATCCCACTATTATTTCTCTATTGCTAACAACACCAGCATTGTACCTTTCACTTTGTTTGCCTGATGATGAGTATTTCTACACTCGAAACATGTCGAATTGAATTATTATGAATTATTCTAGGTTCGCCTAGTTATTCTAATAAAAAATTGTGGAGAAAGACTTTGTGCTGTTCTTTTATCTATACCATTTAACTCCACTTTGAGTATGGACTACTTCTTTAAAATATAGAAAATATTAACCATTAAAAAAATAACAATAAAAAAATTAAAGTTAATCCAATTTAATTCATTAAAAAAATCAATTAAAAAAAATATAGTATATTTAAATAAGTTAATTTAGAAAAAGGTGGGTTCGGGATGCTCACTCTTTTAACTCTATGTGCACAAAACGCTCCCGACCCGTTCGGGTATTGTCCTTTCGAGTAAAAGGTGTGACTCGATGTGCGGTCGGGTATTGCGACACGGAGTTAAAGGAGCTCACTCCAAGAGTTCCACCTCGCGAGAGAAGAACTCCGGAGCGGGCATGCGCAGTGATCGTGTTTTTAGTATTTTAAATATTCATGGGTTACTATGAGTTTAGCTTATTTGTCTTCAATCAAACATGAACGAGCAAGAAATATCATCAGAAACACATTCCGCAGTAGTGGACCAAGACGGTAAACCAATTATTACGGACAATAATTTATTGTTATCATCAAAAAAATCTTCAAGAAATATTTCTCCGACAAAATGAAGTATTGGCACCAGATGACGAAAGAAATCCATATTGGAAATTAAATAATAAAGGTACAAAAAATACAAAATATTTACATAATATAAAATAATAAACCACAAGTAGTGATGAAGCACAAAGACGAAACAAGCGATTGAGGTTATGGTGATTAACTGTAAAAACTCTCGAGCGTTCGGGCAGACCATTCATACACCTAAAACTCTAAGATCACGTGATTAAAACGCCACTTAAACTCTACTCCAGCTCCGTAAACAATCCCGAACCCAGCTTAAATATCTCTTTAATTGTTTTTTAAAAGTTGCCAATTTTTTAATTTTTCTGATATTTTTTGGAAGATTGTTATAATATTTTAATATTCCGTCGTATAAAAGCGATTTTTTTTCGAAATTATTTTTACTGGTATAGTTTGATAATTTATACAATGTCTGGTGCTATGATCATGTAATGTCTTATTCTCCTAAAGTGTTATATTTAATGATTTTCTTTTAAAATAATGGAGTAAATTATAAATACCCCTTCGGTCTATATAGATTAACAGTTGGTTCTAAATGTGGTAATTTGTGTATATGTCGTAGGCTGATAGTGAAATCCGTCATTTCATGAAAAGCCTAGTCACTTCATGAAGCGTCGGCAGATTGTGTAAAAACATGAAATTACACGATCTGCCGCGTCACTTCATGAAGAGACCTTGACGTTTCGGCGTATTATGTATAACACAATCTGCCTAATTTTAAATATCGTCACTTCATGTAGTACCTAACGATGTCATGTCAGTCGGCAGATTGTGTAATTCCGTCTAAAAGGTATATTGGCAACTGGTTTGTTCGTTGTTCCCCAGAGAATTTTTTTTTTAATTAAATTTTTTCAACTAATATTATTTTATAAAAATTTAAAAAATGCTCTGACAAACCCGAACAAACCAGGTGCCAATATACCTTTTAGACGGAATTACACAATATGCCTTGTTTTTGTGGCATTTCATGAAGTGACGATATTTAAAATTAGGCAGATTGTGTTATACATAATACGCCGAAACGTCAAGGTCTCTTCATGAAGTGACGCGGCAGATCGTGTAATTTCATGTTTTTACACAATCTGCCGACGCTTCATGAAGTGACTAGGTTTTTCATGAAATGACGGATTTCACTATCAGCCTACGACATATACATTTAATAACTTTAATTTGCAATTTTTATAATAGTTTTAAGTTTGAAAAAGAAGCAGATCCCCATACAGAAGCTAAATATTGTAATTTTGAATATAATAATGAAAATTATATATTTTTTAAGTATTTCAAAGGAATGAAAGATCTGGCTCTGTACAACGTTTAGTCGGTAGGCAGTCCCATCAGCGTTGAATCCAACACTACTTTGCTTCATAGGGTGCCAATCTCTAGAAGATTCTCCTCGAAAAAAAAACAAGAGCGAAACGGGGGTTGAAATTTTTATAGGAATATTTCTTTATCTAAGAAAGTAAAATTATTAGAGTTTCAAAAATTGGTATATACGTTTCTTGAATAAAATAATAATACACGTGTTTCGTCTTTTTTTCAAAATTTATTTAGGGGTGGTAAAAAGGGGTGTAGCCTATTTTGAGGGGGTACCTACCTATAAACTGCTTATTATTTTAAGCGGTTGCTGAAAATTCGTATTATGCTTACTCTGTTAAAATAATTAAGTATGTAGGGTAGACTGATGACAAAAGTAACAGGGTACAATAGTAACAGTCAATATATTTCCGCAATTAGAGCCAGCAACACTGTATCCCACTGACTATCCATATTTTACAGCGTCTTCGACTTATCTATTCGTATTTGTCCAACCCCCAGAGTGAACGAAGGTGCGTTGTGTATAAAATTAATTTTTCGCGTTTAAAAGTAAATTTTCACGTAAGTACAATTTTAAAAATATTTTTACGTTTATGGAATATGATTGAAATATAATATTTGATAATGAATAACTGCTTATTTCTACATAATATTCTGTTATCTTAGAATGATTTTAGTAATTGTTAAATAAGTTACAAGGCTTTAAGAGGCGACATTCAGTGTGGGGATAATTGTAACAACCATGCCCGGAGACGGTTGTAACATACTAAAACACTACCAAAAGCTCCCCCGAGAAAAAATGTGATAAGAAAAAGGAAAGTGAGGAAATCAGCCATCTATACTGATACTCCTGAAAAAGAAGCCATCCAATCTGAATACGATGAAAAACAGAAAAAAAAGTTTAAAAAAATATAGAATTTTCGGTAAAAAATAAAACAAACAAACCTGGTAAGAGAGTTATAAAAAATAATTATAAAAAAGAAGAAGTCATCAAGTGAAGATGATGAAGAAGACACTTGTTGTTTAGTGTGTTTAGAGCCGTATAGCTCAAGGAAGGCGGGTGAAAACTGGGTGCAGTGTATTTAATGTAAGGGCTGGTCTCATGTAGACTGTACGAAGCAAAATGATTTATACGTTTGTCACATGTGTGAGTCTGAATAAATTTAATTAATGTTTGCATTTCACGTTTATTGTATGAAATATATAGTTAATCTCGTACACCTAGTTGTTTCAATAAAAGTAATGTTCAAAGTATCCATTTCTACCATTGTTACATTTGTCCCCTAGTACTGTTACAATTGTCTCGGGGTAGGGGACAATTGTAACACTTTACATGTTTATTAAAAAACAGAATATCTTGTATTGCTTTCAGATACAAGAAAAAAGTATTCTCGCAAACCGTTGACAATAAGATAGTGTATATACTGATACAAAGAAATTTTAAATAAACCTTATAGTTTAACAGCCAAAAATATTTAAAGTGAAAATGTTACTTTTGTCCCCAGTCTACCCTACGTATTTTGATGTTTAGGGAAATTTTGCCTCCAGGGGGTAAAAATGGAGGGGTAAGTTTCCCACGCAACCGCACGAGAATATGATATAAGTAAGTTATTTCTTGACAAACCCCTAATCTGAAGTAAAATCCATTTTTCATTTTATGTACCATATCCGGGATTATTTGGCGAATTTCGTGTTTACGTCATTGCCTATGTGGACAGATAGAAAATCTTCTCGCAATCCATTAAATGAACCAGTAACGTAGCATTGTTAAAAGTCAAAAATTGATACTTTTTCCCTTTTCTGTATCTAAATTAAAATTTTCCAACTATTCATAAGCACGAAAGCAAAATATTTCTTTAAACCTACCTACTATTAGTCTTTAACTAAATTAGTACCATTAAATGGCAGCAATTTTTTTTATTAACGAGGTTATGTCGTAGAAAAAAAGGCCAAACACTTAATAATGGTGACATACAAACCAAAGCAAATAAATAATAGGTATAGTTCTTCTGCTTACCTTGAAGCTACAATTAAACATTTATTTCTAAGTTGGGTAAGTTTTATTATTTTATGAATAAACTACTATCAAGGTGGTCAAGATCCGTATAATTTACCATAGTTCAGTTTAATTTCATTATTTTATGCATGGGTCAACAATAATAGTTAATAAGTAGGTAATATTTTTTAATAACGTAGCCTATAGACTACGGCTTTATTGGCAGCTTAGCTTGACGTACATTCCATTTAAACAAAAAACGCAGACTGCAGGTTTACATATAGGGTGGCATAATTATCGCTAATCGGCAACTAAGGGTATCTCTAATATAAGTTAATCAAGCACTACACAACTTATGAAAACTTGGCGACGACACGAGTGGGGTGGATGCTCCTTGACGGCAAGTCTGCGCATGCAACGACACGAGACCGATAAATCGGTAAGTGTGAAACCATATAGCATTAATTTAATTCACATTAAATTTCGCGTCTACCGGCAATAAAATTGGTGTCGGTGTCGTGTCGTTGCGTGCCGTAATTTGTAAAAACCATAGACAAATACCTTTAGATCCATACAGCTTATCTGGTGCGCAAACAAATGTTAAGTTTTTTGGGTAAAAAAATACGTCTGAGCGCACGGCTCGCCGATCAGATGCCTTCCCTCCCAAAAGGATTGGGCATCGGCCTGTCCGTCTTTAACGACATACAAAATGGTTTGTAGAGGTATATGAACAACATCAGCAAAGCTTTTTCTGTTTTCTACATTCAAAACATGTACACTTTTGAATGAATAATATATTAATTCTAATAAAATTGTGGAGGAAGACTTTTAGTTTTCCTCCCGTTCCCATACTTTCAACTATAAGCATGGACTAATTCTTGAAACTCAAATTTTATGAATTTTAATGAATCTTATGTTTTTAGCCCCTTACATAAAAGTATGCAGTAAAAGCGATCCAAACATAGGAAAATGCATCATTAACTCTGTGGAACAACTAAGACCGAAACTAAAAACAGGAATACCAGAACTAAACGTACCGGCTGTGGAGCCACTGTTATTAGACGAAGTTAAACTGAGAAGTGGACCAAACCAAGCAAAAATTGATGCCAACATCACTAATATTAAAGTATGGGGGCCTTCCAGTTTCGAGATTATAGACTTAAAGTAAGCATTGGAAAAGTTAATAGTTTCTCCCACTGTAAATCAGTGGGCTAACTACATAGGGGTAATGGGAACAGTTTGCTAAAAGTGTGCCAAAAAAGTATTTCCTTTTTAAAAATGTAATGTCGGATTGTACGTAGATTTTAAAAAGTAATCAATTAACCAGCAACTTATAATTAACAAATAATATTTTTCCCACAACCAGAGTGGCCCAGATAGCTTAATTCTTATTTTACTAATCAGGAAACGTTGATTGTGAGTAAATAATGTTTGCCAAATAATAACATTTATGTCACAGTCTAACTTGCCCTTGGTTATTCTTAATATCGAGACCGGGAGGAGCTAATGGGCGACCTCTGACGACGTAAAAAAGGATTGGCCAATGCATACACAAAATACACGTAGTTCGGATACGACTCTAAACTGTAGGTTCCGTCTAGTTGACAGTACGCATGCGATAGGGGATATAATGGGCCTCTTAGGCTCAGTATATTGGCTTTTCGGCCAACTCCTAACCCAGTATAGTTTCAGAAAACGTTTCGTCCTTTTTAGGTTTGCCGTTTTTAATTATATGAATGTCCCATCTAGTTGATTGGAACAAGCCAGAATATGACAATAAAATTTATAAATTAATCCAATATTTAAGAAAATCCATTTTTTTTTTTTTGTAGAACCGATGTACCAAGAAACAGATACATCTTCCGAGTGAACATTCCCGCACTATATTTTGAAGGAGAATACGATATTGACATGAGCATACTTGTTTTAAAATATAAGGGAAAGGGGCCAATCACTGGAAATTTTAGTGAGTAAAAATTCTGAATTTCTTAGTTATGATGATCAATATGCGTAAGGCATAGGTCAAAATAGACAGAAATGAATTGAAAAAAATCGCCTGGTGATTTATTGATTGTCGGCCCATTTCCGCAACGAGGCCAATCACCGACGCCAGGGAATTTGTCACACACTATCTGGTAATTTTGCCGAATCCCTCTTTGTCGAGGGTAGGGTTCTTTAACGTGACAACATCCATGACACGGGGCCCACAGTTTAACGTCTCTTCCGAAAGACGGCGCAGCTCTTAAACCAAATTCCAAATTTAACATCGAAGTTTTTTTGGCCGGCACCGGGGAACGAACCCGGGCCTTCGATCTGAGAGGCCGCTGCACTGACCACTAGACCACAACGCCGATATTTGTTGATTTTAATTAACAAAACTTAGCAAAACCTCAGTACCCCACAAAGCACTTGAATGTAAATTCATTGTGATACCTTGATAATTACTAATTCTATCCTTACAATGTCTTATAGACATATACTTAAAAATGTTTTATAAAAAATTTAAATAATCTCGACACCTTCTTTTTAGAAAGGTTTTTTCTTCTTCCCCAGTTTATTTGGTTGGTTTAGACCCCATTTACTGACTTCTCACATACTCAGTATGTTTTAACTTTTATCAATTTCCCCATATTATGTCTCTTTTACACATCATTTTTTAATTACATAAAAGCCCCATTAAGGTCCTTCAACATTTTCTCTTCTGCTAAAACCATCAGCATTAAATATTTTTTCTGTCTCCTGATGATGAACGTTCTACGTTCGAAATATATAGAGACCCTTCAGGAATTTTATTCTATTACACTTTATGGAGGAAGACTTTTAGGTTTTTCATTCTTTCCCAATAATTAGTTTATTTAGGGTAAAAGGTATCATGGGATGAAACATCATCTCCGCAAGGATCATTATCATCAGATTCGTCCAAGCTAATAATAAGGGGAAGAGTATCTGAAGCATCGGTAAAATAAATCTTTTCCGTTCATCATTAATAATTTTATTAGTGTGTGTTGCAGAATTTTTCCATTTTTCCACTGTCACATTTTCCATGGCTTTATTCCACAGACCCGAAACTACGTCTTTTGTTACAGGATGATTAGAACTTATTTTTGCATCATAATAGCGCTTACATTCCGACCAAACCATTTTCATAGGATTAAAGTAGCAATGATATGAAAAATATAGGGGAAGTCTTAAAGCTCGATGTCCATCTTGCAATGCTAGTCCGTCCAACCTATTAAAATAAAATTAAAATAATTAAAAAATGAAATAAACAGCGCTTTTCAGATTACTTGTAATGTTTGGGTGGGATATGCTGCTTTACTATTATCCAGATCTGAATCTTCATTGCAAATGGTGAAACCGGAATTTGTCTTTGTTTTAACCATGCAATAAATAATCTTTTTAAAACAACTTGTATTTGGAATTTTTTTCCTTAGCCCAGAATGATAGGTGGCGTTATCCATGATAATAAGCGACGGTTTTTCCAAGTTTGGTAACAATTGTTTTTCAAACCATTTCTCAATGTTTTCACCATTCATCAAATCGTGATAATCACCAGATTTTAGGCGATACTTGAATATCAACCTTGTATTATTCACAAATCCATTTTCTGATCCAGCATGTAGAATAATATACCGTACACCCTCTGACGATTTTTTTTAACTGTATTAAGAGTAACATCTTGCCAACTTCGCCGAAAAGCCCCTTGACTGTATATCCATGTTTCATCCAGAAAAACAGGTTTTAAATGAAATTGAGAGTTGCCATTATTCTCTGTTTGTTACAGTACATTTACTACATTTAGATTTTAATTTTTTTAATCCGCTAATGAATCATGGGATATTTCAACCCTATCAATGATTTTACGCACTAGTGCGTAAGGTAAATTACTTTACGCATTAGCGTAAAAAGGTAAATTTTATTAACTTTTTATAGTACCTAAAGTTAGTATTTTTCGCACGGTACACAAAAACAATTTTTTTGCCTTATTAATTTATGCCGTTCACGCCTTTTTTAATTTTTAGCAAATTATAAGTTTGACTGCATAATGAAGGGAGACATTATCGAAAAAGAAGGTCAAAAACACCTGCACTTTAGAAAATTTGGCCTCAACCTCATCATAGGCCACAGTATGATTCACTTGGGAAATCTATTTTCTGGGACGAATGGAAGAGCAGCCAATCCTACTTTAGCTCGAGCTACCAACGAAGTCGTTCGTGACAATGCGGATCTCTTTATTAATGAAATTAAACCTGTTTTAGAAAATTCTCTGGCAGCAAAATTCACTGATATTGGTAACTCTATCACGACAAGATTCACTTATGACGAACTCTTTCCTGAAAAGTAGATATATATTTAAAACCAAAAATGGCTATTTAAAATATGGATAGAAGTGCATGTACTTGCAAGAAATTTAACTTTTATCGGCTTCATAGCCTGTGGGTTGGGCGATCGCCCAAAGGAAAACGCAACTAAATAAACAAAGGAGCAACCACTAGTGACGCCTTCGCCATTTGCTGTTTAATAATAATAATTAATTTTATTAATTTATCAATCAATTTTTTTTTACTTAAGGTACGTAAGGTAAGTCCCTGCTATTCATACACCGGTGTTTTTGAAGAAAACAAAAAGTAAACGAAATATTGATCCAAAAACAAACTCACAAAGGCGTCACTAGTGTTTTCTCTTAACAAATTACTACAGAAAATTACATTTCTTTTGCTTAAATGAAATATGTATACGAACCTTTTTGAGAAATGTCCACTACTATTAATTGTCTTTAAAAAAAAAATTCTTCACGAATCAGATTTTTATTTCACGACAATGAAAGAGCACAAGGAGGTGTATGTGTGCAGACACTACTTGGTATGGATGTGTCTTATTTGCTGTTGTGTCTATTTGTTATAACAATTTACATTCACTTTACTGGTATAGAAAATACCCCATGTTTAAAAAGCCATAGAAAATATATGTATAAAATAAACGTTACATCACTGTGATATTTCTGAAATGTTTAAATAAATATTTTAAAAATTAATTTTGTTTTATGCCCTTTAACATATTATAATCGCTAAATCGCATATACAGTCAGGGTATAATGTAGTACCACTATTTGTTAGTTATTTTTTATACTTTTTGTAAATAATTTTACACTGTTTAATCTAATTGACATTTGATCAGTAATGTTTTCTTAACTTAAAAACATAATAACATTAAACTAATAATAATGCAAAAACAATATTATTAACCAAAAATATAGGTATGTTCAAGCCTCACAACTAATCCCCATTTGAGATTGCTTGTTACATGTTTTACTAGCTTACATCATCAGAATCGCAACTTTGACAAACAAAAAAGTCAAAAAACGGATATTTGTCGGTGCATGCCTCATAAGCCCAGTATCTGCACCTAGCACATTGAACCCATGATTCCTTTGAACGTGAGTTCAGCAGGAACGGTTTTCCACAGACTAGACATCATCATCTTCAGAACTCCATGATTAAATCCTGTTGGCAACCTATTTAAATGAAATGACCTAAACTTGGTTGTGGCTTTGGTCTTACAAATATTTCTCATAACACCTGACACGTATTCGATTAGGACTGAAATTTGGATTGATCTAATCTTTAAAATCAGTTCAGTAATTGAAAATGTAATTGATAGTTTAAAATTAAAGAAATCTCCTGGTGCCGATGGAATAACCACCGAAATATTAAAAACTATTAAAACTACTATTTCTAGACCACTAACATTTCTTATATATAATATTTTTAAAACCAGTATATATCCAGAAGCTTTCAAAATTGGTATAATAAAACCTATTGTAAAAAATGAAGATTCTAGTAAAACTAGTAATTATAGACTAGTAATTATAGACTAATAACATTAATATCTTCGATAGCAAAAGTATTCGAAAAAAAATTTTAAATTAATAATTGAAAATTATTTGGAAAAATAACATTTTATTTCTAATAAACAGTTTGGGTTTCAAAAAAATAAATCAACGCAAAACGCTATTTGCTATCTCAGAGAGCAAACATATGATGCATTAGATAATAAAAAACCTTGTATTAGTATTTTTCTAGATTAAGCAAAAGCCTTGGATACAGTTAGCCATAATTTACTGTTAAAAAAGTTTGAAAATATTGGATTCAGAGGAAAGCAATTAGAATTAATTAAAAATGATCTGAAAAATAGACCAACTTATGTTCAAATAGATAAAGAAAAAAGCTATCCAAAAGTATTTAAGTATGGTGTTCCTCAAGGAACAATTTTAGGACCATTGTTTTTTAATATTTATATTAACGACTTATTTAGTATAAATTGCGATGGACAAATTTATAGTTTTGCAGATGATACTACAATTTTTTATACCGACACAAATTGGGAAAACTTAAATAATAAAATTAAAAAATATTTTAAAATTATAAAAAATTGGTTTGATAACAATTTGTTAACAATTAATTTTAATAAAACAGATTATATTCCTTTTACTTTAAACCTGCTTTATTTAATTAATATTGTTCTGAATAATTTATATTAGAAATATTTTTTACTTTAAAATATAAATTAATAATTTTATTATAGGTAATAGATTTCTTCAAAAAGAACTGCGTTTCTGCTATAAATTAACATTTTTACTTTAAAACTTAATTTTTAATGCATATTTATGATTTATGATTTTACATACTGAAACAAAAAATAAGATTTGCCCCTAACAAGCTCAGCTTCAGGGGATTGAAGAATAAGTTTATAGAAGACAACAAAAACATATTTATTATATTATTAAATTTTAAATAAACTTAATATTATTATTATTAATTCAAGGTGAAACAGGGATTTTTATGTCAGTTGTTCGTTTGGGTTTCGATTTTGACCTCATTTTATTTTCAAAAATTAAGTCGATAGTATTTTATAAAGCGGAAAACTAAAGTAAAACAACTTTAACATATTTTATTTCCATTCTGATGATTTGTCAATCGAACATAGGTCAGATCAGTTAGAATTAGTTAGATCGATCCGGATCAATCTAAATTAGGGAATCGAACACGCCTTTGACTTCCTATTTCCATCAGTTTATTTTCCTGCTCGTTGCATTTGCATCCCACTTGAATAGGTGTTTCGTTATCTAAAAAAAAAAACATGTTATTATTAGGTTAGTTTAAAAACGACAAAAAGCGTCTTGCCCCTTTCCTTTTTGAGTTTATATGTCCTTAATTTTATATTACTAAAATAAATACTAGGCATTTACTGAAAAAATTATAGAAAAACATACGGTAATTAGAAGAAGTAGTCCATGCTTAAAGTGGAGTTAAAAGTATAGGGAAGAAAAAAAACTAAAAGTCTTCCTCCAAAAAATTTAATAGAATATAGAAATTCTTTAGGGGTCTCTACATGTTTCGAACGTAGAAACGTTCATCATCAGGAGATCAGAGAAGGAAATTTATATAGTGCTGATGGTATTAGCACAAGAGAAAATGGTATAAAACCATAATGGAGCTTTTATGGCATTGAAAAATTGAAATGTAGAAGTGACATATAAAAAAGGTTAAGGAGAGTTAAAACATGCTTAGCATGTGAGGAAAGTTAGTAAAGGAAGTCTAAACAACCAAATAAAATGAGGAATAAGAAAAAGGCTTATTTATGAAAAATATTTAAAAAATCCTCGACACCTTCTCTTTTTCTTCTTCCCCATTTTATTTGGTTGTTAAGACTTCTTTTACTAACTTTCCTCATATGCTTAGCATGTTTTAACTCTCAACCTTTTTTAAATGTCACTTCTACATTTCAATTTTTCAATGTAATAAAAGCTCTATTAAGGTTTTATACCATTTTCTCTTCTGCTAATACCGCATTATATAAATTTTCTGTCTCCTGATGATGAACGTTTCTACGTTCGAAACATGTAGAGACCCCTAAAGAATTTCTATATTTTATTAAATTTTGTGGAGGAAGACTTTTAGTTTTTCTTTCTTTGCTATATAGTAATTATTTTTTTTAATTTACAGCGAAATAGAAAGGAAATGTAAAAAGCAATAATCTGATACCTATAGATGGCACATGTAATTCATAAATTCTATTAAAATGTGTTGACAACATCGTTTGTAGGAGAGAGGAGGTGAAGAGCTGGGTGGGGCAGGGAGTTGGGATTACGATGGATTTACCTTTGAATGTGACCTTGCTACTATAGTTTAAACCTAACCTAAAAATAGCCCAACTTTCTAAGTATTCACCTTTGAAAAGTGACTTTAGCAGAATTATTATTTTCCGAATTCTCGTATACTTAAAACTTGCGACTCATCTGAATTAGCTTTCAAAAATATCACAAAACACTACAAACACAGCAATTAATACACAAAACCGATAAACTGAAGAAAACTTCAGACCGCTGTCAAAGAAACGCCGAACGAAAATAGGGATGTTCGAAATACATTGACACCTCGAAGACATCGATATTTTCACTGCGATGCATCGTTTTTAAGCGATGGATCGAGGCCCTTTAATACTTGTCGATAGATCGATGCATCATATTATTATAATATACAGGGTGTCCGGTAAATATATGGCATACTCTCGGGAGCGTATAGGGAAGGTCAAAATTACTGTACTTTGTCATATAGAAAAAAACCTAAAGTGCCCCTTAACGAAGATACAGGGCCCCAAAGAGGTACCCAGCGACTTACCTTTTCGGCTTATTTTTCTCGAAAACCGCTAATTTCATCGAGACAAATGTAGAGTACCTTTTTTTTAAATAAAAATAACTAAAGTACTTTAAAAAATCAGATTTTAGCTCTGTAAAATGACACCTGTCGAAATTTTGGCCCAACGAGTGTGGTGGCAAGTCCGTTTCTGACTTCCCTGACGATATAAAACATGTAATGTGGTACGGTTTTATGAGTCTCTATGGCCTACACAAAATACTAAAATTTCATTAAATTATACGTGTTGATTCAAAAGTTAGGGCCGAGAAGGTAAATCGCTGGGTACCTTTTGGGGCCTTGTATCTCCGTTAAGGGGCATTTTAGGTTTTTTTATATGACAAAGTAGAGTTATTTTGACCTCCTCTATACGTATACGAGAGTATGCCATATACTTACCGTACACCCTGTATAATCAAATACTATTTGACTTAAGGTTATGTACGCGATAACATCAAATATTGCTGTTTTGTTTGTTTTTTATTTTCGATTTTATAAGTTTTATAGTTTAATTGACTTATTCTCTTGCTTTTGGAACTAAAAACACCATCGGCAAATCATTTTTAAACAAATTTTGGAAACAGAATACGTATTAAAAACGATTTTCTAAATTTAAAATCTGAGGTTTGAAGCCACTCAAAATATCAGAAATCGTTCCCTTTTCCCTCAACTTGGACACAAAATTAGAACAAGTTTCATAACAATAAATTATGGCAAGCACTTGACAAAAGGTCCTCTGCCTTTAACCGAGGGATCGTCTCGCCATGCGCTGGTCACGCCGGAAACACTGATTGATCTGTTGTTCGTATTGCGGACATCTAAATACATTATTAATTCTCTCTTACACACATAAAATGCCATTGTAAGTTCGAGTTGACTTAAACAGTATGTAGAGATAACTACATAAATATAAATAGTGGAAAATCATTTAGAACCAGCAAAGCCTATATAATCTTTTGAGGGTGCGTTAAACGTCCAAGTCGCTTCTAGATTAATAACGTTGGTGAGCGCAAAAATAATTTTAAGAGTTGAAAAACATAAACAGGCAATAAAGCAAGAAACCCTTTATTCAACCGTAGTTTACTAACATCTAAAGAGACGTCGATATATTTCCTGTTTCCTGTCTGTACTGTTAGTTAATTAACAATTTCTTAACGTCATTTCAGATCTTTTAATAGAAGCAATTTAGCGTAAACCACCTTGTGTAATAGTACAATAAATGAATTATTAAAGTAAGGAAGTTGTAAACTTATTGTAAAATATAATGACATAAAAAGCCAAACAAGCAAATAATTCAACCACTTAAACCATTAGAAACCAACATAATAACAAAATAATTGATTATATTTTGACTCCAAAGTTTTTTTTAATAGGAAGTCACTATTTTAGTCAGTGGCGGTTTTAGACGTCTACTTAGGGGGAGAGCGATCGAGTCACCTTGTGTTGTGTTCCTAGCCATTACAATATAGTTGGCAACAAGACTGCTGATGCGCTCGCTAGGGAGGGCGCAGACATGTTTGTCTAACTAGCAGAGAATACTGCTGCTAGACCACTGGGATTGGTCCATGAGGAGATAAATCGAAGAGCTTGCGCAAAGCAGATGAATAGAACTAACAACGTGTAGCATCTCCAAGCAATTTTGGCCTCTACTTGATAACAGAAAAACTGCAACGTTATTACAGCACAGTAGGAAAGACCTAAGAAAGATCAGTGAAAATAGAAAATATATGGCAATGTTTTTATAAATAGCTATCTGTTGTAGAGAGTTTCTGATGCTTTGGAAGTTTCATGTTCAACAATCCAACGAATTAAGGTTAAGGCGATTGAGGAGGATGTAGATTTTAATAATAGCAATAATGTAGCTGTTTTGCGAGGGAGCGGATTTATATAATGTATAGAGCAGATGAACATGTTACCATTTGCTCAATACAACTGAACCATCATCGACGAAGTTGAAATATCCACTGGTTTATTAGCGGACTGTTTAAAAAATTAAAATTTAAATGGCGTAAATGTAGTGTAACACAGGCAGAGAATTTAAGAATAACGGCAACTCTCAATTTCCGTTAAAAACCTGTTTTTCTGGATGAAACCTTGATAAAGAGTGAAGAGGCTTTTAGGCGAAGTTGGAAGATGCTTTTTTTCATACAGTTTAAAAAAATCGTCAGAGAGTGCACGGTATATTATTCTACATACTGGTTCCGAAAATGGATTTGTGAATATGCAAGTTTAATATTTAAGTTTGGCCTTAAAAGTGGTGATTATCATGTTTCAATGAATAGTGAAAACTTAAAGAATGGTTTAAAGAAACATTGTTACCAAACTTGGAACAACCGTTGCTTATTATCATGAATAACGCCACTTATTATTCTGGGCTAATTGAAAACATTCCAAATACAAGTTAGTCCAAAAGATTTATTTTATTATTACATGGTTGGAACCAAGACAAATCCCGGTGTCATTTGCAATGAAGGATCAGGATAATAGTTAAACAGTATATTCCACCCAAACAACCTGAAAAGCGCTATTTACTTTAATTCTTAATTATTTTAATTGATTGGACGAACTAGCGTTGCAACATGGACATGGAGTTTTAAGAGTTCCTCCATTTATATAATGTATAGAGCAGATGAACATGTTACCATTTGCTCAATACAACTGAACCTTAAAATCATCGACGGGGTTGAAATATCCACTGGTTCATTAGCGGACTGTTTAAAAAATTAAAATTTAAATGGCGTAAATGTAGTGTACACAGGCAGAGAATTTAAGAATAACGGCAACTCTCAATTTCCCTTAAAACCTGATTTTCTGGATGAAACCTTGATAAAGAGTGAAGAGGCTTTTAGGCGAAGTTGGAAGATGCTTTTTTTCATACAGTTTAAAAAAATCGTCAGAGAGTGCACGGTATATTATTCTACATACTGGTTCCGAAAATGGATTTGTGAATATGCAAGTTTAATATTTAAGTTTGGCCTGAAATGTGGTGATTATCATGTTTCAATGAATAGTGAAAACTTGAAGAATGGTTTAAAGAAACATTGTTACCAAACTTGGAACAACCGTTGCTTATTATCATGAATAACGCCACTTATTATTCTGGGCTAATTGAAAACATTCCAAATACAAGTTAGTCCAAAAGATTTATTTTATTATTACATGGTTGGAACCAAGACAAATCCCGGTGTCATTTGCAATGAAGGATCAGGATAATAGTTAAACAGCATATTCCACCCAAACAACCTGAAAAGCGCTATTTATTTTAATTCTTAATTATTTTAATTGATTGGACGAACTAGCGTTGCAACATGGACATGGAGTTTTAAGACTCCCTCCATACCATTGCCCCTTTTTAATCCCATTGAAATGGTTGGTCGGAATTTAAGCACTATTATGATGTATAAATAAATGACGTAGCTTTTGATCTGTAAAATAAAGCCATAGAAAATGTAACAGTGGAAAAATGGAAAAATTATGAAACACACAATAATAAAATTATAAATGATGTGTGGGAACGGGAAAGATTTATCGATCCTCTTCTCCTTAGTATTAACTTGGACGAATCTGATGATGATGTTCCTTGCGGAGATGATTTATTTTAACTATTAAAAAAATTTGTGGTGTTTTCATATTTTATTATATTTTCTTCTTTATGATTTTATAAATAAGATGAAAATATTTGAAACAAAATTTATAGACTGATGCACTAGACTGACTAGACAATAAATATATGATTCAATGTTACATTTAATATATTTTTCAGTTAATTTAAATTAATTAAAAATGTCATACTGATTTTCAAAAACAAAATGTTTCATCCCATGATACCTTTTACCCTTAATAAACTACTTTTTTCTTATGTGACATTTCTTAATGACATTAAATGTCATCTATATGACTAGGAGTACAAGTACCCTTACTCCTAGGAGTATAAATACATTATAGTACTATACATTTTTTTTTCGCTTTATTTATTGTCTTTTAGCTTTGAGCATTGCTTATTTAGCCACGAAATTTAAATTTATTTTAATTTATCAGTTTTAATAAACGAACATTTACACAATGCATAACGATTATTGGTATTCACATTGGTATTTATTATTTATTGGTAATATTTATAGTAAAAGCACAATTGTGAATATTTGCATCATTTAAAAATCCTCCACTTCTGGCAATATCAGTACGGCTCATAACAATTTTTCCAGGGTGAATTGCTTTTAAAAATCGATTAGAGATTCCTCCATTAAATGGAGGTTGTTCGAGATTTTCCGCAGAGCTAGGTTGAAGAATTCTCTTAGAAATTTTGGTTTTACTTTGCACAGAATCTTCAATGTACCCTTCGGCAACTGCATCCGATTTCCAACCCCCATGCCTCTTCAGCATAGTAATATCCCCCCACTATCAACAAGCATTGTTGCGGAAGTTCGTCTTAAACAATGCCCTGTATATTCTTTCCAATTTGGAATATTCAGATACAATGCCACATCTTTGGCTACACTACCAATTTTATGGATACCCATAACAGCTTTATAACATTTCCCATTTTGATATTTCAAAAAAAACGCCGTTCCTTAAAATCGGCAGGACGCAAATTAACGTAGTTTCTATATTTGCTTAAGGTTGAATTCTCAACGTCATTCAATCTATTGCCAACCTATAACCTATTTCGCGTTGATTTTTTGAGTTTATTATTTTAATAACTAACATTTAAAGAAAATCAATATCGTCGGTATATTTAGCTAGTAGGTATCTGATATATTACAAAAAATATCAATTTATTTCATTGCTAATTTTGGGAGAATTGTATAGTGAAAGAACAATGAGTGACAATGACATAATAATGTTAAAAAAAATCTTACCCGATATTTTTCGCTATACAATTCTCCTAAAATAAGTTATGAAATTCCTTGATATTTATTTAATATGTCAATTATTACCTATTGAATATCAAGTCGATACTGATTTTCTTTAAATTTTGTTTAAAAGCTAGAAAACATAAATAAATGTACGCGAAATAGGTTATAGGTTGGCAAGCATGTTGATACACGGAAAAAAAAAAGTTGTAAAATGTATTACAAATGTAGAAATTTTTGCACCAAATTGTTTTACGTATAGGGACAGTTCCAATTTGTTGTAAAAAACTCCATCATATTGCTTTATCTTATTTAAATTATTTGTGCAAAACTGTAAAAAATCCTGCAAAAACAAATTAGACTTCTTGTTGCATAATATAAAAAAATGCTGGGGTAATTTCATTGAAATAATAATATGTCAATTTTTTTCCTATTTTGTGCTGTGAATTATTTACACATAAAATATAAGAGAAAGCAATTTTATTATTTTGGTAGTTAACTATTTTTGTGCTTATTTTAACTGTAATATTGTGTTAGATTTTAATACAAAATTGTGACAAAAAGTTTAAAAAATTGTAGTGTTCGTTTTAATACAATGTTGTAATAATTTTTAAAACACACTGTTGTGTTATGTATGATACAATATTGTTGCATAAACTAATGAAAATTCTGGATAACTTTTGTATTTAAGTTTTTACTCTACCTTTTTGTTTAAGAGGGGTAGGAGGGGACAAATAGCGCTATTCAAAAATATTCAGAACTTTGGTTTGGCTTACCGGAATTTGACAAATTTGAACTCGCTAAAAAGAGACTCTTTTGTTTTATCAATTTTATAAAAAAACAAAGTCGTTTTGAATTCCGTTGGAACAGCTAGAGAGCGCTGTTTGGCAGAATCAACAATTTCTTTATTTTCTCAATAATTTTGAATGGAAAGATATCTATTTTTTTTAATTAAGCAAAAGAAGTATCAATAAGAAAACCGCATTTTTTAAAACTAGAGATATGGAAAATATATAATATTACAAAAGTGAGTTGAAGAATAAACTGATTTTTTAATACGCTACATTTAAAATTCTTGAGAAAAATTAAGAAATTTTTGATTCTGCTAAATAGCGCCCTCTAGCTATCGCAACGGAATTCAGACAAAACAAAAGAATCCTTATTTAGCGAGATCAAATTTGTCAAATTCCGATAAGCCAAACCAAAATTGTAAATATTTTTTCATAGCAATATTTTCCCCTCCTACCCCCTTAAACAAAACGATAGAGCAAAAACTAAAAAACAAAAGTTATATAGAATTTTCATTTGATTGAAAATATGCAATTTTTGATAACTGTTTACTATGAGGATTTTTGAGAAAATCCCTCTTTTTGTTTGGCCGAGAGCCAGTCTTAGTAGGACACCCGGTCGGTAGGTACGGCTGTCGAGATACCAAAAGCTAAAAATTAAAAAAATCAAAAAAACTGTTTAACAAACTACATAAACTTTTATTAAAAACAAAATGTTCTAGAAAATCATTAACAATAATTCCACGTTGCATAACTTTTAGTTTTTATTAAAGAAGTGATATTCCTAGAGCACAACCAATATTTTATTTCTTAGAATAAAAGACAAGTAAAAAATAACTATAATGCATGTCTAGTGGAAACATAGTATTTCCCCATTAGCGGTGTCAAAAGACTAGGCATAAAATCATGTTGATATTTACATCAATGTTGCTGTCGTTAATTATTACTATCGGGAGTGGCTAAGCAGTCAGACCAAATAACTCATATTTTTCTTGCCTCTGTTGTAGCTTTACTCTCTTCCATGTCAGCAGCATCCTAAAAATAATAATGGTTCTTATGAAAGGAGTATATTATTTTTTGGTTTTTTTAAATTTGAATTTTAACCTAAAATGTTAGGTGCTCCGAACATTATGCATTCTTGTTAATTGACAATCTATCACCTACATGCCCTCATGCCGGGCGTAAAATTATAGAAATTTAATATTCGGCCATCATCATGCAATTCCTGCAAGTGGCCTAGGCATCTTGGAGATAAAAATGGAAAAAAAAAAATTCAAATTCATTGAACCCAAAATTTTTCTAGGGATTTTCGAAAAAAAACTCTCTTACCTCCAAAGACAGACAACTATAATAGTAGCTGAGGTCAGGTCCGGCAAGAGGGGCGTGGGGCTACTATCTTATAATCTACTCTAACTACAAATTTGTAACTGTGTGGAACGAAAAAACAGGTGCAGGGGGCCCATAGATTTACTACCCCCGGGACTCGATTTTTTTCTCGACGGCCTGGCTGCGGAGATTGATGGTGGCCGAATTTTAATATATAATAATTAAGAACAGACACTTTAAAAAGAAATATCTCAAAAACTTAGCTCATCCGGCCAAAATAGTTTTTAGATTTGTAATCTACGCCCCAAAATTCATCGTTCTTAAAAAAATCATCAATTTTGGCCTGGTGAGCGTAAAGGTATTAGATATTTACCAGTTTAGATATTAAAATATGATCTAAATAAATTACTTACCTGTAAATTAATCTATTAGATGTTCAAACCCCCAACTACTTAATAGGTCCGCCAAAATTCTTCCATTTTTCAATCACCAGGCACCAGCACACCCTGCAAACCGAGCACACGAAGCAAAGGGCACGTAAATGGAAAATGGCTGACTAAACAACCAAATGCCGGGAAAGCCGGGTAGGGTACAAAGAATTGAGCCAATATTACTCAATATGCTGGTACCCCTGAATTGCGATTCAAGATGAGACACACGTTTACACACATATGATTTTTTATTGAATAGGTTAAACAAAGAGAACATCAAATGGAACCGGAACACAACACTTATTATTTGAAGTAAATTATCAAACATTTTAAAACGGGACAGTTTTAAAATTTACCACAAATTGTATCAGATTTTAAAAGTTTAGATGAATTATTGGTTAGTAAAATGTAGTAATTCCTAATAGTTTTATTACATATATTGTTTACAAAAAGCTATATTAGCGTTTAAAAGTAATAGTTTTATGTTTTACTACAAACTATTAAATACAATTCAATAGTAAAAATTACAAGTAACTGATTAACTTATTTAAAAAAACTTATTAATATCTTTCACAATTGTAAGAAAATATTTCGCAATTTGTTGAAAATGTAAATCACCATTATTGTTGACATTTGTTATGTTTCAATTTTTTCCGTGTACTCCTACCTTAAATATTCACCCCCCAGGACGTTGAAAGTTCTACTCTTATTAGTTTTTGTGTTGGGAATTTTTATTAGCAGCAAAGAACCCATATCTTCAAGATCATCAACTGTCATATTCACTAATTCGTCGCAACGACATGCCCCAGATATTCCAAATATCAAAACTACCTAAAAAATTATGGGTTGGTTAGCACAATGTGAAACAAACAAAATGTAATTTTATTACCTTCATCGCCAAATACTTTTCATCTGGGGCGTCAGATAAAAATTTGCTGAACTGTTCCCTTGACAAGACTCTCGATTTCTTTGGCTTATAACACTGATCTGAGGTTTTCGGGGCATGTTAACAGTTCTATTCGGAGGGCTTTTGTTAATCTTAAATTGATATTTAACCAGCGGGCTCTACTTAGCGAAAATATTAGAAAAGTTTTGTGCGACTCGATTGTCTTGTCACATTTTAATTATTGCGATGTATTGTACGGTCCCTGTCTTTTGGATTCTGATGCTAAAAGAATTCAACTAATGCAGAATTCATGTGTGCGATTGATAGGTGGTATTCGAGCCCGCGAGAGGGGTGTGAGTGCTAAACTACGTGAAATCAGCTGGCTAAGAATGAATGAGAGACGCATGCTACATAGTTTGGTCTTATTTAATAAAATAATTTATAAAACATGTCCTGATTATCTGTACAATAAGATTAGGTTTAGGAATGATGTACATAATTTAGAACTTAGACATAAATTTATGATAACTCCACCTATTCACACTACATCTCTGTATGAACGCTCATTTAGCTACCAAATTTCGAAAATCTACAATAAAGTGCCTACTAATTTTAAAATCTCTTCCAGTTATAGGTTTAAGCAATTTGCGAGACAAAATATTGCCTTATTTCTGTAGACTCCTACTAGTACTCGCACCTCGTCCTCATTTTCTCTTGTTTTTTTTTTTTTTTTTGGTGTGTACTTGTATATCTTGTTTTTTACTTAGATATTATAGCCTTATAAACTTTATATAATAACGTTAATTCTTAGTGAATAAATTAGTATATGTTAAATGTGTATTTCGGTTGAGATAGGAAGCCGAGCTTCAACTCCGCCATTTGTAATTTTAACTTTTTTTTTTTGAAATTACAATAAAGTCATTATTTATTTATTTATTTATTTTATTTATTTTATAACCTTCTCCTTGCTTTTTTTAAAAAAGCACTCAAATTGTATTTTTCAATGTTCACATTATGTTTCAAATTTAACACGGACCTTATCATTGAATAATGAGCCCACATAGAACTATTAATTTTCAGTGCCATTTCGGTAAAATAGGCCAATAAAACGTTCTCAGAGTATTGCATTAGTTTTTTTTCCAGTGCACCATTTTTTGTTGAACTTGATAAAGGCCGCTTCATAGGGCGTTTTCACACTAGCCAGTGGCGGCTTGTGCATAAGAGCACATGAGCACGTGCCCCCCTAGTTAAAATTTAAATTGTTAAAATTCAAAATAAAAAAAATCTATAGGTACTAGTTACCGTTTTGTGAATTATCATCACCCTATCTTTTACGTAACGTTAAATTGCGATATCTTTACTTTCCCTATTGTTAGATGTTGCGTCGAACAAAAAATTTCGCTTAAACCGCGGTGACTCATGCGCTTGAACGGCATAACGACCGGCAGAATACGGTGCCGCCGCATGATACAATAAATTCTTTCTTTGTATCATTGTGCCGCCGGTGCCAGACGTTTTTAATGTTCAGAACGGCCGCAATCTTTTTGCGAGTCGAGGAGCACGATAGCTCTATCTTTGTTTTATAGCTAGTTTTATTTTCGATCTCATTCTATCTTTATGGCACAAATTTCTGGTGATCATGAGGTTTAGGCACGTTATGATTAGTCAACTTTAAGCGAAAGTGCTCGTTTGTTCTGAATTATGTTTTCTAATTCGATTTTTACTCTGCTGTTGTGCTGCGCCAGCTGGCTGAGCCTTTTAGTGATTTATGTAATAGTATGTCCGCGGTTTTATTTTACGGCTTCTTTAAAAAATAATAAATAATATAAAAATGACGGCAACGGTCTCGGTGCAATATTTAAATAATTGCAAAAATACAGTGAGTTTTTAAAAAAAGTCATTCTCAGGGTTAAGTTTCGATGATAAGATTATTGTAAAGAATGCGGGAAAACCAGTGCCTAACCTCCAAATAACGCAACTAAATAAAGGTCAAAAACGGGACTTTAAAAGAGTTTTTAAGACTTTAGGAGTGCATTGTATGAAAAACATGAGTGGCTGTGCGGATGTAAAAAGCAGAATAGTCTATTTTGTTTCCCGTCTTTGTTATTTGCCGGCGAAAAGGCAGAACCGTGTTGGGTTAAAAGTGGTGTTAATCGTATTGGTAAGCTATTTATTTATTTTATTGGAATCTTTTTAAGGAAGGGTTGTTAAAAATATCGGCCAGGACACAAATGCACAATATTTTGATGTTTAATAAAAAAATTACACATACATGTCAGTACCTACCTATATTATAGGTAGGTATGTACCTAATTAGGCTCATTTAAGTTCATATTAAGCGATCTTTACATCTGTGAAGTTCCTCGTGAATTTATTCATGAAGTCACTTTAGGGCTAACTTTGATAATGTAAATGGTCAACTTGGACGTCAAATAAATTCGTGAATTTCTTCGTAAAATTATTCACGAAAATTTAACATGCAAAATAATCAGCTGATGCACAGTGTACTAAATGCTACCGACTTCACGGAGAAATTCACGAATAAATTCATGAATAAATTCACGAAGAACTTCATAGGTGTAAAGACTGCTTTACAAAACAACATGACCTTGAACTTCCAAAAAAAAATCGCCTGCGGCGCTGTTATACGGGGGGCTACCGCCCCCCGTACCCCCTGCCGCATTTCCCGTATTTGTGAACCCCCAGACATTCATGTCACGAGCCGCCACTGACACTAGCCGACACGATACCGGCACGATCACGACACGGTAGCGACACCGACACGATAAATTAACGAATACTTACACCAGGAAGAAGACAAACAAGCATGTTAATTGGTCGAAGCAACAATGTCATTAAAGAAATGTCAAAACTGTCAAAAAGAGCGTCACCATCGTGTCTGGTTGGAACCTCAAGGCTAGAGGCGGGACGTCTAAACGCCCATAGTTTTGTTATTTTTTTCTGGCGAAATATTTTAAAGTAATATTTAAGCCAAAAAAACTATTCAAAATCCCGTTAGTTGATTTTATATGTAGTAAAAATCAAATAGCAGCATTCTGAATAACCTTTTCGACTAAATATCACTTTAAAATAAAATACTCTATATTGTTGTTGGTCTAGCCTCGAAGAAAATAAAAAATAAAACTCAAAAATGCACATGACATAATTTTATTAAAATATTAAAATCACAATAATTACCATTTGAGTCTGTCTTATAATTTCTCGTAATCTGCTGATCGAGTTCCTCGTTAACTGGTTTTTCATTCATTCTCTACTTGAAGCTTTCTAAGCAATGTGCATGCATTTTGAATAAGAATACATATTTCCATTGTCAGCCTGGAACAGCGGAAAGGCCTGGGTAAAAACATTTTATAGCTAACCTTAAGGTGAAGACAAAATCTTGTCTCCAAAATTCATTCTTTCACATAACGAACAGCTAATCTAAAACAAAAAATACCACAATGTAAAAAAACCAATTATCAGATCATGGAAAAAACACTTCCGAGTGGGTTAAAATAAAATTATTTCCACTTGAGTTTAGTAGGCAGAGAATCTACAAGAGGTTTAAAAAAGATCAAAGAAATAGATCGTATACATTGAAATGAATATTCATTTCAATGATCGTATAATATACATACATAGAGGGCAAGAATCAGCAAGATTTAAATTAGTATCGTAGGGTTTAGTAATTAAAATATGCGTATTTGTAGATTTACCAAAATTTAGGAGAAAATAATCGGCACATTTTGTTCAATTATAATAATAAAAAATGTATGTTATGATTTGGATTTGTACCTATAAATCATAAAAATAATTAATCAAAGTTAGCAAACTTACCTTTAGCAGAATGAAATGTAAACAGGCTCGTGTTCATGAACAATATTAATAGAAAAGATCAAGTTATACAAACTCTCTCATAAACTTTGTCAGCCATTATAATTTTATTTTAAGGCGAGGTTGGGCTGGGCGATTCCATTATTTTTGGCCGAGTCCAAGAAGACACTGAACGTTTAAAAATAATTTAATGGCTCGGGTAATTTGTAGCATAGATCTGTCTCTGTCTGCATCAAGTTACCTTCGCTATATATAAAGAGAGACAAATATAGCTCGAACGAAGAAAGGTCGCTTTTCTTAGTAAACACATTCAGTTTAAACAAATAACGACGTAGGAGTTATATTAACTCATAAATGATGAGGACCTTAGACAACGATAGACGACAAGGATGGGGACGGTAAACGTAGAGCGGTTCTATTGACAATTGTCTGGCATATGTGACGTCACACTCTGACGTCACATGCTTCCATTCCGCCAATCTTTGTCTCACCGGGCTGCGATAAATCGGCGAGTATTTTCACATTTGCCGACAGCCATCTCTGTCGTGTCGTAGTGTTGTGCCGGTATTCGCAGACATGGCTGCTGCAAATAAATTGTATTTGCTACATTTATTGCATTTAAGACTGAAAAAGCAAAGACCGCAAAGAACATTTTTGATACATCCAATAATAAAGGTGCGCTACTTTCACGGCACCTATTACACTCTTTTTGAGACATTGACTAAAGATTCTGACAAATTTTTCGACTACTTTCGAATGAGTCATGAAACATTTAACTATGTGCTGAGCAAGTTAATTGACGAAATCAAAAAACCAGAACAGAAACAACTAGGAAAAGGAAAAACCGCCAACGACACGAGTGGAGCGCTTGCTGCTCGCCGACCTGTCGGCGCCTGTAACGACACGATAACGATATATCGGCAAGTGTGAAAGCATTCCCTTTACTTACATGAGATTAAGCGTCCACCGGTGTCGTTGTCGTTGTCGTGTCGGTATCGTGTCGGCTAGTGTGAAAACGCCCATATACTGCACCAGATTTCGTCGGCAGCAAGTTTTGATTAGCTATTCTAGCTGCCTCTACTATCTCGGGAGGATCATCAGGCACTGCTAAACTCATTTTCTGTTGATTTATTCGGTTTCAAATGACGCGACACCGAATTTGAAATATTTGTTTTGATAGATGCCATGGATTGTGCATGTGCATGGATTGTCTGACTCACTGTGTTCGTCAGACAAACTTTTCACGCTCAGCACATAAAGTATCTCTTATTCCAGTGGCGGCTCGTGACTAGTGAGTCAGGGGGGCGCTGGCTTTAAATTAAAAAAAAATTAAAATGTCTATTATTTTCGAAAGTACGTGTCTGTTTTTTCTAACTTTCTCGTTGTTTTTAATTTCATCAGCATAAGCACTACTTAAACAAGTTAAAATATTAGTTTGTCCTAACATCTTAAAACTTACCACATTATAACGATGTTTTGCACTATTTTCATGTTTTTTATTTTCTCTGAAAGATGTTTTAAGTCCTGCACCCCATTGTTAGTCCAATTATCATCCCCGCCAAAAAGAAGACACACGAAACAAAAAAAAGAATTTTTGTCACAACCGCATATCCAGAATATTTTATTATATATTTCTTTGTCAAACTTACGCGTAAACTGTGCCTTACTTTTACATTTTGATTGCACTTGTACAATGTTCAATATTGGTAGTGGCCGCCCTGCATTTTTTAAATCAAGTGTTTCACTTAAGCTCAGAGAACTAAACACAACCTTCTGTAAATCACTGATCTTCATATTAGACGAAATTTTCCACTTTTATAACGTAATTAATAAATAACTCAAAACAAATAAACAAAACGTCAGCGAGTCAACGGCATCGACAGACGACAGGTCGCATCGCGATTCGCGAACAGTGGGCGCGGAAAATTGGAGCTCTCCGTGGCCGCTCGTTGTGCGATGTGTAGGCGACGTCAGGCCTCCGTCGTCATGACAACCCATCGAGAAGGCGCGTTGAATCGGGACGGATAAACGGTCGCCCGCCGCCGCCCGCGCTTAGTACAACCTTGCGAGCGCGCAACTCGCTTGTCTATGAGTATAGCCTGTCTGTTAGAATAGGGCTACGTTTGGTTTGAATTATTTTAATTGATTGCTTACATACATTGCGTTATTGGTTTTTTAAGTAAAGTATTTTTGGATTCTGTTTGAAATAATTGCAGGGAGGGCGGCGCCCCAGAGCCCTTCATTAACCAGCCGCCACTGTCTTATTCTCCTAATATCACAATGTACTAATGTCTGACAGTAACAGTATAAAAATAATAATTATAAATGAGAAAAAACGCGCTTGTATTTTACTTGTTCACATGCATCCGTCTTTATGTGGATCAAGCCTAAGAAAAATCATAACCTTTACCACCGGTAAGTCAAACTGACTGAATTAATTTACGACGTACCGTAAACATGAAGAATATGACGTAACGGTTAACGGTCATTGAACATACTTTATTTATATGGTACCCACTGCTTTGTTTCGATTGCGAATTTATAACACTTAAATTGCGCAAGCGAAGCTGCCGGTACCCGCTAGTTTAAGATAAAGAGAGCCGGAACCCTAACTGATCCCGGAGTGAGTAGAAGATTAAAACGAGTTATTACGTAGAAAATCGAATTGCAAAATTAAATAGTCCTTGTATCGTCTGGCCGCCGTCGCAGGAAATCGAAAGTGGAGGGAAACCCCGTCACCAAAACCGATATTTTAAATTTCAACCGACATTGTTCAACAAAAGTTGCTAACATGAAGTCATTATTACTTGTCTTATGTGCAGTTATTGCCTGCAGTTATGGGAAAGTCCGTAAGTATTTTAAATATCAAAATAACTAATAATAATAATAAGTTTTACCACTTATATTACCCTCCCTCGCAGGCTGCAGTTTTTTGTCTTCTTTGGAGACAAAAAATCTTGTTTTCCCAAACCCCTTAGCAACTATGGAAATGTTTAAACCGCATATCCAGAATATTTTATTATATATTTCTTTGTCAAACTTACGCGTAAACTGTGCCTTACTTTTACATTTTGATTGCACTTGTACAATGTTCAATATTGGTAGTGGCCGCCCTGCATTTTTTAAATCAAGTGTTTCACTTAAGCTCAGAGAACTAAACACAACCTTCTGTAAATCACTGATCTTCATATTAGACGAAATTTTCCACTTTTATAACGTAATTAATAAATAACTCAAAACAAATAAACAAAACGTCAGCGAGTCAACGGCATCGACAGACGACAGGTCGCATCGCGATTCGCGAACAGTGGGCGCGGAAAATTGGAGCTCTCCGTGGCCGCTCGTTGTGCGATGTGTAGGCGACGTCAGGCCTCCGTCGTCATGACAACCCATCGAGAAGGCGCGTTGAATCGGGACGGATAAACGGTCGCCCGCCGCCGCCCGCGCTTAGTACAACCTTGCGAGCGCGCAACTCGCTTGTCTATGAGTATAGCCTGTCTGTTAGAATAGGGCTACGTTTGGTTTGAATTATTTTAATTGATTGCTTACATACATTGCGTTATTGGTTTTTTAAGTAAAGTATTTTTGGATTCTGTTTGAAATAATTGCAGGGAGGGCGGCGCCCCAGAGCCCTTCATTAACCAGCCGCCACTGTCTTATTCTCCTAATATCACAATGTACTAATGTCTGACAGTAACAGTATAAAAATAATAATTATAAATGAGAAAAAACGCGCTTGTATTTTACTTGTTCACATGCATCCGTCTTTATGTGGATCAAGCCTAAGAAAAATCATAACCTTTACCACCGGTAAGTCAAACTGACTGAATTAATTTACGACGTACCGTAAACATGAAGAATATGACGTAACGGTTAACGGTCATTGAACATACTTTATTTATATGGTACCCACTGCTTTGTTTCGATTGCGAATTTATAACACTTAAATTGCGCAAGCGAAGCTGCCGGTACCCGCTAGTTTAAGATAAAGAGAGCCGGAACCCTAACTGATCCCGGAGTGAGTAGAAGATTAAAACGAGTTATTACGTAGAAAATCGAATTGCAAAATTAAATAGTCCTTGTATCGTCTGGCCGCCGTCGCAGGAAATCGAAAGTGGAGGGAAACCCCGTCACCAAAACCGATATTTTAAATTTCAACCGACATTGTTCAACAAAAGTTGCTAACATGAAGTCATTATTACTTGTCTTATGTGCAGTTATTGCCTGCAGTTATGGGAAAGTCCGTAAGTATTTTAAATATCAAAATAACTAATAATAATAATAAGTTTTACCACTTATATTACCCTCCCTCGCAGGCTGCAGTTTTTTGTCTTCTTTGGAGACAAAAAATCTTGTTTTCCCAAACCCCTTAGCAACTATGGAAATGTTTAAATTTTCTAGGAACCCCTACTTTTTATACGGGTTTTGATAAAAAGTTTTTCTTATTTATAAGGAATTTTCTATTTTTATTGTAAAACAGAAATATCATCAAAAAACTAAATTTTTATGCCCTGAGGGCAGTATGTTATAGATTGCCCTTAAGAGCAAACACTAGTGACACAGTCGCCATTTAATTCTTTTGTCAACATTTCGTTTGTTTGTCGTTTCCTCCAAAAAGCGGCCAATTGTTAGGACAGTGTTTGTGTAGTATTTCAGTTACAGTTTTTAGTTAAAAAAAAATAATTGATAAATTAAAAAAAAAAACAGAAAAGGAACTTTTTAAATTTACTCATTTTTCTTTTTCTGCTTTTCATAATCTATAAATCCAACCATTTTTAACGTAAAATTGTAGGTAATTGTACGCCAAACATGGCTATTTGGCCGATTTTGGATAAAACGAAGAAATATCGAAATATTGATCAAAAAACGAAATGGCGAATGCGTTATTAGCGTTTGCTCTTAAGAACATCGCCTATGTTTAAACATGTAGAATTAAGCCTATTGATATGTGCATATTTGAAATATTTTTAAAAATTTGATATAGGGTAGTTATTGTACAAGGTCATTGGTTATATTTTGACCGCCACTAAACTTTTTTAATATTAATGATAGAAATTTGATTTTATTACCAGGTTGTGGGTACTAAAGTTTTTTTTTCTTTAGTCAGAAATATTATACAGGGTGTCTCAGAAAGTGGTTTATATACCAAAGTTGTATTTTTTTTACATGGAATCCCTATTTATTTTTACGTCATTGAAAAGACGTAAACATATCCCATATTATGTTATAATCATCCTTCAGACTTTTCTAATTATTTGCCCCATATATCGAATGAGAAAATAGACAGGTCCGGGTTTTAAAATTTAAGTTCTTGCTCAAGAAATTGTGAAAGTTGACCTTTAATTTACTCTTACGTATAGACAGACAAAATTTGTCCTAATTGGAATTGGAGCTTATACTAATTTTATGACCCAGTTGGGGAAAAAGGTAGTATCTTTAGTAGCTGCAAACCAAGTCAAATTTTGAGTATAGAAAATGATTTTTAATGTTTTCATTCTAAAATTTTTGCTGTCGTGTTTTTAGTTAGAAAAGCAAGAGAACAAGTCAATTAAACTAGTCTTATAAAATCAAATAAAAAAAAAAGAAACCAAACCAGCAAAATAACCAATCGTCGATGTTATCGCGTACCTAATCTCAACCCGAAAATATTAGTTGGTAACATTTAACAATGTGTCAAAAACTTGGGTATACGTGTAAAAGAACATTTTCAAGCATAATCATTTCTTTGCATAGGAAGAAAAAATAATAACTACTTGTTATGTTTCACAAATTTAATTAGTTTTCTGACACGTGTTTCGGCCCTTGCGGGCCATTGTCAAAGGAGTGGGCCGAAACACGTGTCAAGAAACTGATTAAATTTGTGAAACATGACACGTGTTTCGGCCCTTGCGGGCCATTGTCAATGGAGTAGGAGTGGGCCGAAACACGTGTCAAGAAACTGATTAAATTTGTAAAACATGACAAGTAGTTATTATTTTTTCTTCCTGTGCAATGGAACAACAGATTCACCAAGCATGTTGCCCAAAACAAATTAATTATACAATAATTTCTTGATCAAGAATTTGCCACTGAGTTCCTTTTAGCCGCTTTTAAATAGCAAGGCCAACGGCTACATTGAGCGTTCCTTTTTAAAATTTAACTTAACTCATCAAAGATTTCTCATATAGTCTTGACCACGTACTTTTTATTATCGTCCCCCTTTTTTTCTTTTTGCAAAAAGCCCAAGTCCATTAGTATCCCTGCAATATTTTCGATTGACTGCTTTGGATCCAAATCAAAACTTCGAACTTTGCTAAATAAAATCTATTGGTTCCAAATCGATGATTGGCTTTTCTTGGTATTTTCTGGTACATTGTTTTTAATATTAAGGTGGGAGTATCAACATGCTTGCCAACCTATAACCTATTTCGCGTAGATTTATTTATTTTTTCTAACTTTTACACAAAATTTAAATAACATCAATATCGTCTTCATATTCTATAGGTAACAATTAACATGTTAAATAAATATCAGCGAATTTTATAAGTTATTTAAGGAGAATAATTGAACGAAATCGAATCGAAAAATATCGGTTAAGATTTTTTTTAACATTATTATGTTATTGTTCTTTCACTATACAATTCTCCCAAAATAAGCAATGAAATAAATTGGTATTTTTGTAACATATCAGATATTACCTAAATAATGTGCCGACGATATTGATTTTATTTAAATCTTAGTCAATAAAATAATAAACTAAGAAAAACAAGGCGGAATAGGTTATAGGTTGGCAATAAATTGAATGACGTTGATAATTCCGCCTTAATATTAATTATTTTGTAATGGGGTGTTTTATATATGAGTGGTATTGTGTAAAATTGATTTTGAGTTATCAGACTTTAAAACCAAGGTCTTTATGTTTTTCCAGTACGAATAACACATTTATCTATAAAATAAAGAAGATTTACATGTTTGGATATAATATGTTATTTTCTTGGTATTGTGTGTTGATCAATGACAAGTATAGTAACTCAACTGGTTCTATCAAGGAGTTTATGTTAATTCGTGTTTAATTTAAACCTGGCTGATGTGCTTGAAAAAATGTAATATATTATGTATAATATACACATACACACTTTTTGTTCAAATTTAATTATCAATTTAACCAAGGTTAACTTATCGTCCAATATAATCAACCCAGAAGTCACCAATTAAGAGCAGGTAGTAAGCGATAAAAAATTACATAATTAAAAAAGAAATCACTTTAATTTGAAGATTAAATCAGTTTTATTAACAAATCGGTTGGGATATTTTTTTTTTATTTTTAAAACAACAAATTTTCCATTGAAACACTATTGCACAGTGAGCTCCATAATAGCTTTCATCAGTGGCGCAACCACAAAATTTTTTAAAGATATTATCAGATGTCTAGGTACATTGTGACAAGTGAAGTCCGCATCATATGGGATTTTTTTTATTAATAGCTTTATTCGAAATTTGACTTTGGCATCAAGTTCTGCTTCAATCGAGATAAAAATTAAGCAAAAAATAGTAGTCACGTGATTCGCATTATCTGTCAAATTTCAATTTTTTCCAAAAAATAATTCAAAAGTGGGCTTATTTCTGAAAATACCGAAAAAAGTTATTGGAAAAAGTTTTTTTAACTGCAGTTTCTAGCCCAAATGAAAAATTTCAGCTGCATAAGATAATTTTGATTTTTTACCCATATTTTGTAAATTGCACCACTTTTGCAAAATAAGACTTAACGCAACCTACATTAAACTTCTTAGTTTTGACAATGCTTTACTTCAAATACATTTTATTTAAATAAATGTGTGTTTTTCTACAAAATCAAAATTGGGATATTAAAATTTGGTCGCATGTGATGCATAGTTTATTTGTTTTTGATCCTGTATAAGGTAACTTCATAAAACAAGTATTTTTAAAAACGTAGTTTGTGTCTGAAAGTATTACACCTTAATACTAAGACAAAAAAGAACACAGTGTCATCAGTAAAGTGTTCATTAAGTGAAAAATAAATTTTAGTTTATCTTAACGTAAAGTTTATCTATTTTCAACGATTTAATTTAAAACCCCTTTATTTTATTTTTTTACTTTACTTTACATTATGATTATGAAACCGATAATATGTAAGTAGTTTTTACTAGCTATGTTATTGTTAGTAGTTGATTGTTGTTATTATCGTTATCGATACTATTAGGTACATTTATGTCTACCAACCTTCCTTTTCACATTATTTGAAACGTTTTTAAATGGAAATAGATTGAATTTTTTAGAGTTAGAGTTGTAACTAATTAACTTTTTTTCCCATTGAACCATTTGAGATAAAAATTTGATACTATCAGGAAAAGGTAATGTTGATGGGAGGAATCGAATTCAATAAAAAAAAAGTAGTGTTACATTTGAAAAAAAAATTCCTGGAGTTACAGAAAAAACTAAAAATCTGGCAACGTCGCAATTGTCAATTTTTAATTCAATTTTTAAAGTTATCCACCTGTACCAAAATTCATTGATGTAGCCTTGGTAGTTTTGAAGAAAATTAGCCGTTCCGGTTATTTCAACTGACCCTGTATATTACTCTTACATTTTGTGCTTAAAACCCAGAAGGCTTCAAAGTATAAAATTGGTTATAGTAATGACTGAAATAGTTTCTTTATAGCCAAACAGTCCTCTTCTTTTGGAAATCATGACCTTTAGGAAAAATAATTTACTGACGCCATATTTTTTTAACATGTTGTAATCTTAAATAAATTTTGTTAAATTACTTCTAACACTAAATCAAAAACAAATATATTACAAAAACCGAGCACATAAACGAGCTAACTTATTCATCCAAGCACAAAATATTGGCAATATTTTAAATTCTTTGTATTTTCAATTTTAATTTACCGTGTTTTTTTTTAAATTAAATCTAATTTTTCACCTCACACCATTGAAATAGTGATTTTATAAGTATCTATAATTTTATTATATTTCCACTCAATTTTAAAAATCATTAGCGTATGACATGACATGTTCTGATTTAAAAAAACTCCTACCTCTTGTACTTTGATAAAAATAAAAACAACATAATATTTTCATCTTTTTCTAAAATTGTGGTTATAGTTCTATTAACTTCATAGCCCATAACAGACCCAACATAGGCCCACAAACGTTAAATACAGGTAAAAACTCCTTCTTACTACCACGAAAAAGACTACTTGGCCTTGTCCATGAAGCCCAATTCTTCTAATGACAGGCAGTGGCGTAGCGTGCAGGGGGCCAGGGGGGGCGACCGCCCCCCCCCGCCCTTTGAGCCTTTTCCAAACGGCGCCCCCTTCTCACTCTCCCAGTAGATCCCAGTTCAATTTCACTTCACATGATAATTGATAATATTGTTGACCTATAGCAGCAAGAGGAAATTTACTATGTTTATGAATATAAATGATAATTATATAACAAAATCCTCATTATTTATTACTATTATTATTATAATTATTTTTTAGTTCTTTGTTTCTGTTTATATTATAAGATGACCATTATCAGAAGAATAGTATTGGCAAATATGGTATTTTGTGAAGCTCTCTTTCTCTTTGTTTTTAAAGTATTTTTATGGGGTTTAATTAGCGTTTATTATTAGTTTATAACTTTTAGAGTAAAGAAGGAGATAAAATAAACCTCTTACTCTGTTACCTATTTTGAGATTCTATTTTATTTTCACTATTTGATTTACTTTATAATAAAAATATTTTGGCACGACCAATAATTTGTATTCTTTCAGTTATTTTGCTTTAAAAATTTAAAATTGCTTGAAATCTTTAATTTACTAGAGATTAAATTTTATGCGTGTTATGGTCGCCAATGAGAATGAATATAATATGCTCATATTATTATGTAATAAGATGCCTAAAATATTTTATAGAGTTTTAACAAAATTTCCCTTGCCGTGTTCATATTCTGTTTTCATGTGGCCATTTTAGACATGACGAAACAAAAACTTTATTTCTCAGGCCAAAACTTACTAAATAAACGAAATGTGTGAGGCGCCCTTTGAACAAGGGCCCATAATGAGCCATGAAAACGAAGCACTTTTTTTTTACTTGATCAATTTTTTTGTGATTTTCTTGAGGATCTTGTGTATTTTATATTTTAAGGGCGTGGCACCCAAAAAAATTTCGCCTGCGGCGCTATTTTTTTTTACCCCTCCCCATAAAAAAAATATCTGCGACCTTACCTTTGAAGCTTTCGCCCCTTCAACCACGCTACGCCACTGATGACAGGTGTTTGTTTTTGTTTATTACCTTGGTTTTATTCTCCACTAGGTGATTAGGTGGTTTATGTTACTCACTTCTGACCTTAGGTAAAAGTCACCTTTTTTAGACTATAATTGAAGACATAAGTGGATAAAGGTACTATGTAGCATTTTTTTTAAAAACTACTTTTTCTACTTTTTGAGCATCCCTGGTATAGATCTTACTATTAGTAAACCTTAAATGCGGCTTTCTTCATAATAAAAGATTTTTTTAAGGATAAAGGTGTTAAGCCACGCAAACATCTAGCATGTCGTAGTGAATAAAGGTGTCATGTTACAATTTTGTTACATGACACTATGAAAAAAACTATGAATTTGCTTTTATTATTAAAGTGCACCAATTAAATTTAGTTAATTTTACTTAATTTATGCGGCGTTAGTAAATAAAATTAAATAATAATTAAAAAAGTTGTCAGTCATAACGCGTTTTATTGAATAACTTCGAAGTTTAAAAATGTGACATGACACCTTTATTCACTTATTATGTCTTCAATTGTTGGTTGGGGTAGTTTTGAGATTATTGGAAATTTCAACAATAAGTATACTTTTATTTGCAATACAAGTAATATGATTTTGAATTTTTGTCAAAGGTTATATAACCATTATCAAAAAATTAATTTATTTGGAAAAATTTGAAAATTAATGCACATACGACTTTTTATAAATAAAAGTGAAATTTACAAACAAAAAATTAAAACCCTACCATAAACCAACTTAATGACCAAAATGATCTGTGGAACTCCCCGCTATTCAAAATACTTAAGGATAAGTAACTAAATTAAGGAATCATTACCTATTTATCAAACCTATTTATAATGGTACACCGTAATTTTAATATAGTAGTGAATGCAAAACGTAGCCTATACAATATTTTAATTCTATTTCTTAAGAGTTAAAACATTTTGCAACCAAAAAATAACTATTAATAAACTCTGGTTGCATAAATTTCTATAGGAATACACCTTATATGATTATCGGTTATAAAAGTAAATTATGAAAGTTATGTAATGATTAGCTTTCACAACGCGGCGATTATTTCAAGCAAAACTTTATATATAATTGAAAGGTCAGTTACACGAGGTAAGAATTTTATAGGGCAAAAAAATAAGGAAATGTTTTTTATAAACTAATCGAATAAAGCATTTTTGATTAAATATAAACGGAAAGAAAACGACCTAATGAATTTTAATAAAATTATCGGATTCTAAGTGATTGTTATTAGAATTTATTGACTTATGTTATGCTATTTCTATAAATAGGGATGAAATACCGGGTGATTCACGTTGAGTGGTCTATTAGATTAGAAGATTTCCGAACCGACTAAAGTTAGTAAAGAGTAAAGTTAAAGGGCGGATTTTCTGCACTTAAATTCAGCCAAAATATGTGCATATACAGGGTGGGGACTTTAACTGGAATAAATTCGATATTATTAAAACCGCTAAAGTTGCGCCAACAAAATTTGGTATGTGGGGGTTTTGGACTATGCGGAATTAAAAAATGATATCGGCATTGTTACCAGATTTTCCAGTTTTGCGCTACACGTAATATTTTTGTTATTTTAAATGTAATGCCCAATTTATTTTTATTGCAGTAAATTGGGCGTGTCAAATTTAGTAAGATCCCAAATTTACAAAATTGTATCTTCACTAGTTTCTGAGCTATGGCAACACTGTGTTTCCATTAAAAAGTACCGGGAAGCTTATCTACCTTCAAGTAGCGTTACCTTGATAACATCTCCATAGTTACTAAGTTATTGACAAGCTTCAAGAAAGTTCTTGTGTCAAAATGGCTTATTTTACTGAAACCTTAAAAATAGAAATTCTCATGAATGATCGGTTTCGGGACCACCAACGTAACAGGTGAAAGATATTTGAAATTTTTGCAAAGAAATAATAACTTGGACGAAAGCATTTTTTTCCAGCAGGATGGGGCGCCTCCGCACTATGCGGCTAACGTGCGCAATTACCTGAATACCACCTTTCCTGGCAGGTATATTGGACGACGGGGAGCTATTAAATGGCCAGCAAGGTCGCCTAATTTAACACCCTTAGATTTTTATTTATGGGGTGATTTGAAACATAAAGTGTATGTTGTAAAACCTACAAATATTGAAGATCTAAAATATCGGATTAGACTAGAAATCAGATCTATACCACCTCAGGTTTTACGCAGCCTACAAAATGAGTTTTATAACCGATTGGCTTTTTGCCAAAAAGTCAATGGAGCGCATTTTGAACAACTTTTAAAATAATAAATCAATATAACTAATTTCGTGTTTTTGTAATTTTTTTGTCAAATTTGTTCCAGTTAAATTACCGCCTGTAGCACACAGCTGAGAATGCTGACAACATTGTCGATATCATTGTTAATTTCTGCATGCCTAGAAACCCCTAGATAGTGAATTTTGTAAGCGCAACTTTAACGGTTCTAAAGGTAGATAAGCGTTCCGGTACTTTTTAATGGAAATACAGTGTTGCCATAGCTCAGCAACTAGTAAAGATAGAATTTTGTAAATTTGGGACCTTACTAAATTTGATACGCCTAATTTACTGCAATAAAAATAAATTGGGCATTCCATTTAAAATAACAAAATTACTACGTGTAGCGCAAAGCTGGGAAATCTGGCAACAGCGCCGATATCATTTTTTAATTCCGCATGGTCCAAAACCCCCACATACCAAATTTTGTAGGCGCAACTTCAGCGGTTTTAATAATATCGAATTTATTCCAGTGAAAGTCCCCACCCTGTCATATGGTATAAAGGTTATATTTTAGTTATTGGAATTATGGGCGCATGCCGCTCAAACGAGCTTTATCGGACTAAAACCAAATCTGTATGAAATTTCAACATCAACAGTACGTTTTACAATATTTTGTAAAGAAGTACTTCGATCCCGTCCATCACCTGTAAAAATCAATGCATTTTTTCTAAATTATCAAAAATCAAAATGTACAATACAACGTACCTATATAAAAAAAAAATTTGCATATATTGGTAGTGCCAAATATTTAAATTTGTTAAATCCTCAAAGTTATACCGGCCATTGTTATTACAGAACAGCTACCACTCTGTACATTGATGAAGGAGACGGTATAACTGGATTAAAGCGTCATGGGGGCTGGAAATCTATACAGGTAGCTGAAGAGTACATTGATCAGTCTATAAGAAACAAGACAACTACAGCAAATACTATTGCTAAACAGATATAACCATACCGTGCGAGCAAAAATTATTTGCATCAAAGAGGCTTTGCATCTAAGGAAGTAATGCTTAGCCGTAGAGCTTAATACCTGTTGGGTGTCAGTAACTACTTGAATTAACAATCAATCAGTTATTCTGTCATCTTTGACAGTCGTTACAAGTAATTTGATTCTTCGCTAATTTTTCCAATTTCTTGAACAATTCACACAATGAGCTTTACGAAACAGCACAAAACATTCATGGTTAAAGCGTATTTTCGAAACGAGGTTAGAGTAAATTGTGAGTGGCAATACCATCCGGGTTTGTGCATGGACGATTCTCACGAACATTTTCCTAACGTTGCTTTTATTGCTGAGGATTTTTATAATTGCCTAAAAAGAACCGTGGCTGTGTTTAGGGAAACAGGTTCTATACAACACAAAAAGGAGCAGGAAGACCATCTGTAAGAACAGAAGAAACGTTCGTGAGATAATGCAAAATACGCCAACAAATTGTATAAGACGCCTGTCTCAAGATCTTATGGAACTTGCAGGACTATTCTTAAAAAGCAACTAAATTTATTTCCTTATAAAGTGCAAGTATTCCAAGAAATACAAGCCACGGATTTTGAAAGACGTAGGAATTAATCTCAATGGTTTACCCAAAATTTATTGGAAATAAATGATTTATTAGACCTGACATTTTTTTCGGATGAAGCCTGGCCGGTTATATAAATTCTCTTCTTTCTATATATTCTTACTTTGTTAATTTTGTAAACAACAAAAATAAATTTTTATTTGACTACTTATTTTATTACTCATTAGTTTGGCATATCATGTCATAATATGAATTTGACAAAATTCTAACCTACATATCATTGTGATCTAAACCAAGCCCTACGTTTTTTAATCCAAGCCCTTTTTGATGCAAGTAATTTTTGCTCCCACGGTAGTAATGAATCATTTCGTCATTCCTACGCAAATAGTTTTTAGGGTATTAAGCATACAGGAGACAGATAGATAGACCAATCGACGGAAATAGAAAAAATGTTTTTCGTGATCTAGAGACCCTAATATTTTAATGAGTTCATTACTTAGTGGCGTTTATTACCAAAAAACATAAACAATAAAAAATATATTGAGTTTGTAAATGTATTCCTTTTTGCAATAGCATTGTCTTGCTTTAATTATAATGTTATAAAGCTATCCGTTTTGCAAAATGATTGTATAGGCAATGTTATAGCAATTAGAGCCTATTACGGTGAATAAAAACATGTTAGGTAACTTTGGTACATTAGGTCAAGGAATCAAGAGTCCAAATGCATAAATTATTTCAAAAGTAAATAAAAGGCTTAAATTTGTGTTGCAAATGGATGTTAGGAACATTGCGATATGTAATAATTAACATTTTATCAATAAAATACATAATGTAGGTACCTTGTACTGAAATTATTATTACAAACATTTTAAGGAACCAGGAAAAACAATTTGAATATAAGGTATCTAAAAATAAACTCCATTGAAATATATTATTTCTACAAGCCTGAGGAAAATACTAAACGAAAAAAGAAGGGGGAATATGAAAAGGTAAAAAAATGTACCTAATACCGCCGTATTAACACAGATTTTAATGTCAAAAATTTGCTTTTTAGCACTAGTGCGATCTTTTACTTTAAGGTTAAGTTAAAATGATTGGGGAAATACTAACTTTCCTTTTTTATTACACCAAACTAGGCATTTAGAGTGGTTATAGAGCCCCCTTCCAAATCAAAATTTCTTAATCAAAAGTTTACATAATATGTTAAAATAATTTTCCTGAATACAATTCTTTTGACGTTTGCAATAATGAATCAATTTTTTTTTCAGCCGATTATATTCAACCACTTATATGCAAGGCTTCAGACCCACAATACGAAAAATGTCTCCTACATAGTTTTGAAAAATCCCGTCCCTATTTGATGAAGGGTATCAAAGAATTAAGTTTTCCACCAATGGATCCATTTTTGCTTCCACTTATGACAGTCAACAGGACACTTAATGACGTAGTCAGCATCAATGCAATTTGCAGGAATATTAGGGTTGAGGGAGGAAGAAATATCGTAATTGAAGGATTGAAGTAGGTAACACTTCTGAATGGAGATTTTTTTAAATGCACTAATCATTTTTTTTTAATTTGGTTATTTGTCTTTTTATCATATTGTAATCTATAATTAATTTATAAGTATTATTGATTAGTTGATTGGGCAATCAAGAAAGCAATTTAGCTCCGAGGAAGTTTGGTTTGGATTCGATTAAATTATTCAGTCAATCCAAAAACTCGCCATACAATACAAGTTTTTTATACATATTCTTAGTAAATTTTAACTAGCTAACTGAAAGTATGAAAAACAAATTTCATATTATTATTCAGGTGTAACCGTGCCGTTTAGTGTGCCTCAGGGCAGTTACCTTGATCCCTTAATTTTTATCATATTATATATTATTACCATACAACAATGCTTTAAATTTTCCAAATTTTTTTTATGTAGGTACGCAGCTAGAAGACTTAAAATGTTTTCGAATAATCAGGGTGCCGGGAGAAAGTCAGAGTTTATTTCTTAATCTGGACAAGTGTGTATCGATTACGTTTACTAAGAACAAAAATTTACATAGTTTTCGTTATACCATTAATAATATTGGTCTTAAATCGTTTATGCACCAAAATTTGAAGAAGAAATTACCGAAGATTTATCTAAAAACGTTGGTCCACAAACTGTGAGAAATTGTTTACACAGCGCAAGTAATAATATGTATAAAAAGCGTGTAGTGTATGGATACTTTTTGGACTGACGTATATCTACTGATAGTTTTCGATATCATAGTGATAAATTAAAAATGCCCCAAATTGTCTTTTGCCATTATACAGGGTGTAACAAATTCGGTTATCACTACAGGGATCTCGTAAACCGTAAGAGATACGAAGATGGTTAAATGGGGGCAAAGTTGCACAACTTGATGCCTAATCATAATCCAAAAAGAAATTATTTAGATTCCGAGTACTTCCGGAGATATTCGAAAAAAACCGAAAAACTGTCAATAAGATTTTTTTGTTTTGTGCCCTTAATGTAGGAGATAAAAGAAAACCAATCACACCTTTTTAGGGCCACTTTTAGTCCTTTCTTAGAATATGTAATTAGTTTTGCCATACAACGTTTCATTTTCCTGAAACCATCATTAATTTCACTATTTTAAATACGGACCTGGATTTTTTCTATTTTTCAATAAAAGACCTAGGACATCTTTATTCAAAGCCTAGGTTAAATATTAATTTAAAAAAAGAATTAACGTAGATTAATTAATGTAGATTTTATTAAGATTTTTCTAATCCGACCCTGTGTTACACAATACCATTTCGTTTTAATAACGACATGAAAATGTATCGCTGTCCAGGAAAACATTTTTGAACACGTAATTAATAATTAATTTTTATATGGCAACTTTTTTTATTCAGGAGTATTTTTCTTTATTTTGCTAATATTACTTATAATGTTTTTCGTAAAGTTTTAATTCGTTTTATTAATATTATAAAATATTGTTAATTAAATAAAATCTAATATCATTAGCAAGAATTTGTATTACGATTATTGTCAATTTTACGAATTTTATAGTATTCTTTGAATTAGCTACCTAGTTTAAATTGTTACACAAAAGATGACGTGGGTAATAAAACGAATGGGTATTGTGTAACACAGGGTCGGATTAGAAAAATCTTAATAAAATCTACATTAGAGCGTTAATTCTTTTTTAAAATTAATATTTAGCCCAGGCTTTGAATAAAGATGTCCTAGGTATTTTATTGAAAAATGAAAAAAATCCAGGTCCGTATTTAAAATAGTGAAATTAATTATGGTTTTAGGAAAATGAAACGTTGTATGGCAAAACTAATTACATATTCTAAGAAAGGATTAAAAGTGGCCCTGAAAAGGTGTGATTGGTTTTCTTTTATCTCCTAGATTAAGGGCGCAAAACAAAAAAATCATATTGACAGTTTTTCGGTTTCTTTCGAATATCTCCGGAAGTACTCGGAATCTAAATTATTTCTTTTTGGATTATGATTAGGCATCAAATTGTGCAACTTTGCCCCCATTTAACCATCTTCGTATCTCTTACGGTTTACGAGATCCCTGTAGTGATAAACGAATTTGTTACACCCTGTATAAGTATAAACTATATTTTAGGGCGGAGCCACTCAAACACAGCGGAGAAATTAGAATGACCCTTCCATGGAGTTACATGGAAATGGAATATGACGTCACTGGACAACTTCTCAGCATTCCTCTTCAAAGCAAAGGATTCTTCAGAGGAAATTTCAGTAAGTATATATTGGAACTTTTTTTTATAATAATAATTAAAATATCTAGAGCGAGAGTTTCGAATATATATGTTATATTCCTCGTTTACCTGGTATAAAAACTGATTTTTCTTTGTTTGCATAAGGCGAGTGTCCAAGATATCGCCAGTAATAGGTTTCTGATACTGCAGTTTAAAAGAACAAGATTAAACTTTATTATTATCAAGTTCTGTAAACAGCTAGCCTTTAGTTCTTGCCACAATTGATTGTCCAAAAATTGAAGCTTTCTAATTTTTTTATCAAGTTGGGGAAAAGGGTTTTTGCTTTGTGTCTAAAATTTGTTTAAAAATTATTAGTCGTCATGTTCTTAGTTCGAAAAGGCAGAGAACAAGTCAATTAAATTTACTTGATCAAATCAAAATTAAACATCAAACAAAACAGCAAAACAACCAATCTTCGATTTTGTTGCATACCTAACCTCTAGTCAAACATTTGTTGGTATAGTATTGATTTTAACAATTTGATAAAAACTTGGCTAGGTATAAAAACATATTATCAAGCACAATATCTTGTTCTAGAATTTGAAAAAAGTTTTGGGCAAGAACTTGACCAGCGTTAAATATTGGTTGCCATAAATTTGGAAAAACTAAGGGTAAAGGTTTATTTATTAGCTGCTTTGAAATTTTCGGAGATTTTCTTTCCTTACTGACTGTTCATGTCTTTTCTATAATATTAAAAGCATCGGTTCAAAAGTTTCTTGTATCTTGTGACGCAATCGCCATTTCGTTTTTTGATCAATATTTTGTTAATTATTTTGTTTTATCCAAAAATAATAATACAATTACCTACACTCTTACGTAAAAAACGTAAGGTTTATAAATTAATAAAAGAAGAAAAAGATCGATTTAACCCAATTTCGTTTTTTGCTTTTAAATAAAGGTGATCTACATGCTACGACTTTGGGTAAAATTTTTATTATGAAATATGAGCAAAAAAAGACGCTGGAAAAATTTTTTAGTGTCTAATTTTACCGCTAGGAGGTGCTATGATATGATACAAATTTCTTAATGTCTCCTAATAACTGCAATACAATGCAGGTCAGAAATTCAGTTTTTATATGCTCCGTAATATCCTCTATAAATTTTGTAATATCAATTTTTTTTGTAGTTACCATGGTAACAACGTGGGGAAGAGTAACGAGTACTTAAAAGGCTATAAGTTCGGTCTGCGTTAACCGAATTAAACAAGCTATGGCTTATTTTAAAGAATGTTTTATCCTAATTGAACGTTGCTATAAATATTATTAAAATTAATGCGTGACCTTGATAATAGAGGGCACTTTTAAAAAAATCTTCTTTGATTTCTTAAAAAATATAAATGCAACCATCCAACCATATTAATTTTATTCTATAGCTTACTAGCTGGTAAAGAGAACTGCAAAAACTTAAAAAGTTATCGCAAAAATAGTAGAAGAATATAATTCTATTCCGGTTTTTAGCAAGGTTTTACAATTTTCCTTTTATTAAAACGTTGAAATCCTACAGGAATAGGTTTTTTTTAACTATATTTATTAATTTAGGCGTTTTAAAAATATAAATTATGATAGTTGTTAATGATTTAGTTATTTATCTAAAAAATGCAATAATAATCCAATCGCTTTATTATCAACCTCAATCAGGATAAAACGTTCTTTAAAATAGGCTATAGTTTGTTAAATTCTCCACGCTGTTACCATGGTAACTACAAAAAATTGTTGTTAATAAATTTAAAGAGGATATTACAAAACATATAAAAACTGAATTTCTGACCTACATTGTATTGCAGTTATTAGCAGAAATTAAGGACTTATAGCAACTTTTTTTTTGCTCATATTTCATAATAAAATTTTTACCCCAAAGGCGTAGCACCCATCGTGGACCTGGCCGTAGACGATCCTTTACATTCCCTGTTTCCCTGAATTTCTTCTCAATTTTACTTACTGTAGATCTTGTAATCGGCCGTTCTGGATACTTAGCGTTAAACAAGTTACAAACTTCTTCTTGACTTCTTGTTTTGTCTCCACATCCAATTAAAATTAAAATTTCGATTCTTTGTGTTTCATTTAAATGCACCATGATCTCCGTTTTTCAAAATTATACCTAAACTAATTTTTAATTGACACATGACTTGATAAATGTACCTTTTTTTAAAGAATTTTTTTTAAAAAACAAAAAATGTTTGCTACATCTACTTTTTGACACACCCGGTATAATTTCTTTTTGAGGCAAAAAATCCGAAAGAAAGAATTATAATCGACGTGTCCAAGCGTTTTTTTTTTTAAACGAATACCTGATTTTTAAATGAATTTGTTCCATATTTTAGCCCATCACTGTATAGAGAATAAGTTTTTATTTTAACTGAGATTTTAAAATGTTTTATTTGTTTTTAGCGAACATTCAATTCCACCTCAAGGGCAATTTAGAAACCTACAAAAAGGAGGGAGACGAATACTTCAGAGTTAAAAAAATTGACTCAAAAATCGTCGTTGGTGATGGGTGGATAAAACTAACATCCAAGAATCCTGACCTACAGTTTGGAGGTAATTTTAAATAGAAAAAACCGAGAAAAAAACTAACCAAATAAATATAAAATGTATTATTAATATTTACGAAACATACCGTAGATAAATCTTTTTCCACGAAGAGAATGCATTAAAAAATAACAAAATGGATGGTACTATACATTGAATATTAAACTATAAGAAAGCCATATAAGCAGATTTCCTAAATCTGCTACGTTAAATTCATAGATGGCACAATGAGTCACCAACAATACAGCGTGTTGATGCAGCCTTTTCAATGCTAAATTAAAACATTATTGCCGCCTGTCTGTTTGACTTACTGCATGATCCTCTCCCCACTACCATAACCATACCGTCACGCGCATCGCGGTGCCTGGATTGCCTTGCACTGGCATAATAATAATATATCGTCGGCTTAGTGCAAACATTCATTAAGTCAAAATTGACACTTTTGAGTAAAACCCAGTTTTAAGAAATGGAGGAGTTTAAAGTGATTTATTAAAAAATGTGCAATAATGTTATGCCTACGAAGTTGTCATGTGCATATGTACAAACTTTTTTCAATATATTTTTACAAAATATTTATTATAATATACAATTCATTAAGTGAGTTTTCGATCCAACTACAAATAATAGCTGTACTTGCTGTCGCTTTTATCTACTTTTATTTGTATAACATTTAACTCCTAATGCAACGGTAAAATCATTGTGAAAATCGGTCCAATTACCCCGGAGTAATCAGCGTACATATTATTATCAAAAACATACATTCGGCTGGAATTGAGAACCTCCTATTTTATTGTCTGTTAAAAAAACTTTAATCCTTAAAAATTCCAATAAAATACGATATGCGGCAACACCACGACATCACATCTGTGAATTTGAGACATCTGTTGCCGAGGCTCTAACTTTAGATTTACGATCAACCCCACAATGGCCGCCAAACCGTCTCCAATACAGTCTAAAACAGGGTTGTAAAGTTTTCTCGAAGATCCGCTATTCTTATAGTTTGATATTCAATGTACTATATCATAAATAGGGGTGTGCAAATCGATTAATCGATTATTTTCAAAAATCCAAAGCGTTTTCATGTATATCTGATTCCCCTCATCGGTTTATTTTTAGCAAATTTCTAATATAACTTTTTTTTTCTTTTTTTTAAGCCGATCTAATTTCAAACTTCTTCAACCAAGATCCCAGAAGAGTTATGGATACTGTGAACCCAATCTTCGTCGAATCCACGAATGAGCTCATCAGGGTGGTGTCTGATCAAATTCTAGCCAATGTAAAAGTTTCTGAGTGGTTACCAGCTTAAGGAAAGAAAGATAAACACAAGAAAATAGGAGAAAGTAGTAGAAAAGTGGAATATTTTGATTTCGGGTATAAACTAACAAAACGAGTTTATATTTTCGGTTATGATAATAAAAATGGATATTTAATGATATTCACTTATATATTTATGGTTACATTTTAGTAACTTTATTTTACTACCACTAGTCAGAGTTGTTTTTGTAAATTTTTTTAAAAATGTAGCAAATTTTTTTATTAAATAATTGTTTGTTTAATTTTGTGTATTTTTGTCCCAGATTGAAGATATACAAGCTCTGGGTATCTGAATCTGGAAGGTGTGAAGGGTAAGCTGCCCTACACAGCACTTAGGTCACACTTGACCTATTGTGCGTCCTTCCATATAAAGGGGATACTTTAAGCTCGTTAGCCAACCTACAGATTTAAAGTAGTTGACGACGTCGCCTAGTGGCATCCCCTTTAGATTAGCCAGTACTCGCCAAGCATAGATCTTCTATTGAATGAGAGAACAGAGCAAAGGAATAACCGCCTTAAAAAGAAGCCAGGAAGTGACATCGGGCAACGCCGCATCTGCTGGGAGTTGTGGATCCACAAGCTATTATTATGACGCGCGGCAACGGGCGAGTTTTTTAATCTTTCAAAGGGTAAAATCCATTTCAAATCATTGTAAGCCAATTCGTTACCTTTAAAAAAAACCTTAACCTTCATGAACCTCCATAAAACCTGATTAACAATATTTATACAGTCATTGGTCAAATCTAAACCAAAAACATATTTTTCTGTTTCACGTTCATGATAAGCTCAGTGCGATACGCATTTGCCTATCGTAATGAAGCTATTTCGATACGCGTTTTTTCTTTATTTGATGTTGGTAACATTTAAATGTTTTATTTCATTGACTTGCGCGGCCTTTGTGATTTACGAGAAAACCCATTTTTCGCAGAGGAAAAATAGCTTGATAACCTACTTTTTTATTCTGTGTGGATAACAGTCATGTATGTTGGTTGCATAAATCTATAAATCAATCTTTTGTAGATGCTTCAAGCTATCATTTTCTGCCAAATCCTATCCAAAATTCAATCTATTAACCTCCCATGTCGATTTTAACTTCAACTTTATTTGAATTTTCCATCTTCCCTATACTAAATTCCAATGCCGTGACGTAAAATCACGTCTTTTGAAATTCGAAAAAAAGTAGCAAAATCGCCCGAATTTCCGAACGCTCTGTATATGTACCGAATATACAAGGATCACACAACGTATTCCGTCCAATTCAAATCTCATATCGCTAAAATCACTTTAGAATTTCGTGGTGAAAATGGGTCAATAAATCAAAAAATTACAGTTCCCAAAATAATTTTTGTCGTCCAGAGGCTACTATGATAAAAAATAGTATTACCAACATAAAATTTAGACATAAAAATTTACAAAATTTGAAGGATTTATTTTCTTTTTAAAATGTATTTTTCTTGATTATAAAAGGTGAAATAGAAAAAAATGTATAAAGCACATGTTTCATAGGGCGTTTTAGCGCACGTGTCAATAAAAAAACTCGTCACTTTGTGGCTCGTTTTTTAAAATAGACGCGTGCGCTAAAACCGCTTCTTATGAAACGTGTACTTTAATATACTATTTTGTGTCACTTACAATTTTTACTTCCCAAAATTCAGAAATATTAATTTTTTGTGAACAATGTGGGGAAGAGTAACGACTAAAAGTAGGTACTTAAAAGGTTATAACTTCGGTGTGCCTTAACCGAATTTAACAAACTATGGCTTATTTTAAAGAATATTTTATTGTAATTGAACGTTGATATAAATATTATTAATATTAATGCGTGAGCTTCATAATAGAGGACACTTTTAAAAAAACATATTTCTTCGATTACTAAGATGGTCAAAACTTTTATAAAATCTGATTGCTCGAAAGCTTGATTAAGTTGAGAGGTACGCTCTTGTTGTTCCTCGTTTCTCTCCGCTGGACTTTTTTTAGGAATGAAAACAGTTTTTGACAAGTAAGCAGGCAAATTGGGATAAATGCACGAAACAGCTGTTAAATTTAGTTTCGCTTTAGTTGGGATTTTTGTTCCCGAATATTGGTCACTGGGGTCAAAATGCTTAGTACAAACTACAGAATACAGAGTAGGCGACCAATTAGCTCTTGGGATGGCTTTTAGCCATAGAATTCTGATACACTCTCTTCACCTGCTTTTAAAACACTTTTATAGTTACAGTTATAGAACCCCCCAGGAATACAGCAGGAGCTTGGCATGTTGATAAATAAACAAACTAAAAGAAAAAAAAGTACATATCTAAGTACCGAGGTATCTAGAGGTATCCTACCTACTTATGAACTATCTCTACTAGTGACATTTTTAAACTAATTCACATAATATACCTTTAAGTTAAATAATCACTGCAATATTTAATAAATTAACTGTGGCCACAAAACAATAAAGTTTATCCCAAAGAGCTAACTAGAATACAAAAACACAACTTTTAAATTAAAACAAATAAAATTCTGCCGCCATTTATAAGACCCGTAAACAAACCGCCAGGCCGGCCAGGCTGTGGGATTTTTCACTTTATTAATGCTACCGCACCAAAAATTTTCATCAGTATTTTGTAGAGGTTCTTAGCAATCATTTCACTTAAATTTTCTATTAGATATCAATCGAAAACCGGATAAAAATACAAATTAACACGACACCTACACCTAGTTCGCGCGTAAATTACGTACTAAATCATGACTAACCTCAAAAAAGTCACGTGACACATGGATCTTCAAGTAGTGTTGTCGATGTTTCTGTTTCACGGCTTCTTTCAAGGTGGTTGTGGCTTTACCATCGAGTGCAACATTATTTTGTTCTAAGCAGTTGCCTATATTAATTACAGTACCTTTACTCTCAAAATTACGAACAATATTCAGAAAAGATTGTTTTGCTTGAAATGGGTTTGTTAGGAAACACCGAGAAAACATTTCGGATACACTTCGAACTATGTTTCGCTATGGATCAAATAGTAGGGGAGCCCACGATGCTAAATGGGGATTTACTCGAGCGTCGTGGGGGACCTATTGGATCTTGAAGATTGGATGGTAGAAAGGAAAAAATGTCATATCATGTGTACCCTTTCACCGGTGGGGGGAGTTACTACAGGCTTTCAAAAATGTAAAAAAAAACAGTCATGGATATACTCGAGCGCGTCAGATATTAATAGTGTATATGCCCCACGTGAGTCTCATGACCGAGGTACATTAATCTGCCGGTTTTGATGGTGGGGGCGGCGGTACGGAAGGGTTAAAAATGGGGGAAAAAAATTTACTCGAGCGTGTCAGATATTCAGAGGGGATGTTAGGGGATCCCTAAGGAAGCTCCCATTCAATAGACTGACGATTCGGATGTGACGCAAGCTCGTGGCGACTTTTCGAAGATACAAAAAAAAAAAGCTATTTTGACATACTCGAGCGCGTCAGATTTTCATACAGACGGTTCAGCTTGGTGTCCTGGTCGTGCTGATTCATAATCTGACGATTATTTTGAGGGATTTTGTTAATCTGACCGTTTAAAAAAAAATTTCATGATTTTTTTTCTTAAATCTTACAAAATTTAATTCACTTACAAAAATATTTCGGTACAAAATTCGGAACGAGTAATAACAATAAGAGTAACAGACTGCGATATAAATAAAGACAAAATCCATAGCAACAAAACGGTTTCATAACTATCTTGATGCTTTTTAATAATATCATTTTTACATATTTTTGATGGAATTAAGAGAAGAATGCATAAGTGTGTTATATTTTTGAAATCGGAAGAAAAGGAACCATCTAATGCGCTTCTAATATACAGAGTGTCTCATAAAAAATTAAATGTTTGGTTTTAAATACTTGGCCAAAAGTTCTACATCCTACTTTTTGAGTGAACGCGCTAACTCAAAAAACAAAAAAGTTACAGGCTTTTAAAAGTGTGACAAACTAAAATGTAAAATAATAACCCTGTACATATAATCCCACGAATGCTGTGATCAGCCTGTGATGGCGTGATGGCTGACGGAAAGTAGTGTGGGGACGGTGCGAGAGAGTGAGTGATAAAGAAAGATACATTGAGGCGCGGAGTGCTTCACTGCAGCTGCACGCGCTAATAAACTTTATTGACGATTTTTGTTACTTCGGCTTGTGGTAATCGTAATGTATGGTATTTCATTTTTAGGAATTTTAAGAAGAGTTTTTTCTGAATAACTTTTAATTGCTTTATTAGAAAATAATAAAATTTGGTGTGCGAGTCACTCATACAAGGACATTTAAAAAAGTATAATACACTTTTGACGTAAAATTCACAGGGGAGCCAATATTTGAGGGTAGCAAAATTTAAAGTTACAAATTTACTGGCGGAACTTTACCCGGCATTTCTTTTAGTATTGAAAATACTACTGGGATCGTTTTTAGGCCAAATTTGCATTGGTGTAGCGACCCAACACCGCAATATCTCGAGCGGTCTTGTAACATAATACTCTGATAATACTTGGTAAATATAAATATGAATAACAGCGTAAAGTCGGCAAGTAAATAATGTTTAGTTTTAGTATTTTTGCACTCCAAAGTGCTTTATTAAGATTAATTATATAATATTGTGTTTTAAAGAATGCCATAATAATTTTGTTAAAAAGTGTTTTATTGAGATAAGTTATATAATTAATTATGTATATTTGTGTTTTGAAGACTGCCATAATAATTTTGTTAAAGAAGTTAAGTTCACGTTATTTAAATCGGAATATTATATCGAAAAAAAAATGGGAGGCAAAAAGTGGGAGCACAATAATTGCATATACAGGGGCCGCGCAAATTTGGTTAACAAATGGGATAATTCTTTTATTATTGATTTCTCAGAAAATGTTATTCTACATAAAAGTTTCTGAGAAATCAATAATAAAAAATTATCCCATTTGTTAACCAAATTTGGGCGGACCCTGTAGAATTAAAGAACATTTTTTAAACTTTTACAAAATACAAATTAGAATGTGGGCTTTAATTATTTTCTCTATTTAAAATAAGCCTCTCTTATGGGTGGTGTGCAGGGAAGTTCTAAGAAAATTGTATAGGTGGTAAACGTGGTCTGAAAAAAAGAAAACACAATTTTTAGTACTTGATAAAAATTTAATTGCGGTTAAAAGTCGACTTGAAATTTTGGGTAAACATAAACACAACAAGTAGTGAATTATATTGGAAAATATGTAACTTACATCACATAGGACATTTAAATTTTAAAGCTGTGTCAGGTATTTTCAATACATAGGATGCTTGCGTAAGGTGCAAGATCTGTGAATTTTTTCAATAGAATTGATTCGGCATTTACTTGGTGGAAATCCATTATTAATTGTGTTAAAAATTAAAAACAATCATTAAAAAAAAAAGTAAATTGAACGAAGGAAATAAATCTGGTGTTTACAAATTAAAATGTAATGATTGCTCTAAAGTTTATATCGGACAAACAGGCCGAAACTCCGAAAAACGGATGAATGAACATCATGCTAGTTTTATAAAAAACAAAACAGATTCTAACTATTCTAACCATCTGTTAGAAGCAAATCATACATTTAATCATAACTATGATATTATCTTGCATATTAAAAACAAAAGTACAAAATTAAATTTGCTTGAATCCTTAGAAATAAATAGGCCTAAAAATAATAATAGGTACTCTGCTTAATGATCAATTGGATTTAAACGGATCACCTGTTTTGAATCTCTTTAATTAGTCTGTAAACATTATTATTGGTTTTTCCAACAATTTTAAACAACCTGAAAATTAACTGCAATTTTATTGTTACACCTAAGCTATACCTTTTAAGATACCATTTTTAAGTACTCCTTTGAAGAAGCAACTGTGTTGCGAAACATGTCGAGTAAAAATAAAAATCTGTGGAAAGTGTAAAATTATAATTTTTTTATTTTTTTACCATTTAGTTAACACAATTTCTTTTTTCATTTAAAGTCGTAGTCAAGTAAAAAATACTAATTTCGAAATCTAAACTTGTTTATATGTATAAATAGAACATATAATTGTCCTGTAAAGTTAAATAATTCTAAGGGTAATTACTAATTACTTTAATTATCTATCAATATTTTTCTTGTTCCATTGGAACTAAGTGACTTATATAGATACGAGACACCTTACTGAACGTTAATACTGTGAACGACACTTGTAAATCTATTAATATGAAAGAACATGTTATATTGCCGCGTAATTTTGTTTTTTTGTTATTGATTTTATTTTTGTTTACATACGAGGGTGATACAAAAAGATTGTTTAGACGTAAGTATTTGTCTATTTCTATATTTTGTTTATTTTATAAAACCCTTGGCCAAGAGAGTGCAGTGGCATCCCGGGAACCTCATGCTGCAGGAAACGTATACCTAGTTGGTGGAGCATCCAGGAATTTAATTGCCAGAGGCATTCTCATTTTTTGTTAACGTAATGATTCCTTTGTTCAAATTCGTGCCTAACTTTGTAAAGCATTGGCGAATTATATGCATCGAAACTAGACGTTGCTACCTTATGTGTAAAAGTGCGTTAGAAATTAGGTCCGATAGATAACTTTTCCTTTATTTAATAAAAAGAGAAAATAAGAATTCAATTTCCTTACTTTTAAATGGAAAATTTTGACCAAAACAATACAATAAAAAACAAGGCCGGTTTTATTTTTTATTTCCCATTAAATACAATGCAGTAGTTTTTTAAATGAATTAAATTCAAAATATAAAAACAAATCAAGATTGTTCCTAATTTTTAGGTGAGCACTTTTTGGTGCAAAAAAATGTATACTTAGTAGGTACATACAAGGCCCTTTCAATAAACCCTTTCCATACCTGTTTTTTTAGTCCCTTGCTAAAACATCCCCTACAATCCCTCTTTGCACAAACTAAAGTAGGTACCTACATTCTTAACTTTCAAAATTAAAAAAAAAACCTTGTACTAACCTCTACTTAAAAAATATTTTAAATTCTGCATATACAGTGGTACCAGTAAAGTCCGCATCATATGGGATTTTTTTTTTATTAATAGCTTTATTCGAAATTTGACTTTAGCATCAAGTTCTGCTTCGATCCAGATGAAAATTAAGCAAAAAAAGAGTAGGCACGTGATTCGCATTATATCTGTCAAATTTTAATTATTTCCAAAAAATAATTCAAAAATGGGGTTATTTCTGAAATTATCAAAAAAAGTTATTAAAAAAGTTTTTTTAAATGCAGTTCCTAGCACACATGCAAAATTTTAGCTGCATAAGATAATTTTGATATTTTTACCCATATTTTGTAAATTGCACCACTTTTGCAAATCGCAACCTACATAAAACTTCTTAGTTTTGACAATGCTTCATTTTAGATACATTTTCTTTAAAGTAGTGCCATATTTAATGTGTGTTTTTCTACAAAATCAAAATTGGGTTATTAAAATTTGGTCGCATGTGATGCAAAGTTTATTTGTTTTCGACCCTGTATGAGGTAATTTCATAAAATAAGTATTTTTGAAAACGTAGTTTGTGTCTGCAGGTAAAACACCTTAATATTAAGACAAAAAATAACACAGTGTCATCAGTAAAATATTCATTAAGCGGAAAATAAATTTTAGTGGTGGGTAAAAATCAAATTATCTTATGCAGCTGAAATTTTGCATGTGGGCTAGAAACTGCATTAAAAAAAAAATTTCTTATAACTTTTTTCGAAATTTTTAGAAACTTTTGAAATATTTTTTCGAAAAAAATTAAAATTTGACAGATAATGCGAATCACGTGACTACTATTTTTTTTTGCCCAATTTATCTCGATCGAAGCAGAACTTGATGCCAAAGTCAAATTTCGAATAAAGCTATTAATACAAAAAAATCTCATATGATGCGTACTTTACTGGTCACACTGTATATACAATAATATACATAAAATATACTGTAAACCATATACAAGAGTTATTGGACGATGATCCTGATAGGCAAGAGCAATTTTATAAAATAATGATTGAGTTAACAAATAAGCACGCAGGAATTGTCCAAAAAATATGTTTTTTAGATGAAGCTGCGTTTTCTTTAAATTATCAGGTTAATAGACAAAACTACATAATAATATACTGAGCACAGAAATATCTCCACTGGTTCATAGAAAATCACACCCATTATAAGGAAAAGGTTAATGTCTGGGCAGGCATTGTTGAAAATAGACTTATAGAACCATTTTTTTATAAGTCTCGCCGGAGAAATATATCCAAATTTCCTTGCAAATTATTCAGCTCTTGACACTATATTTCCCAATGATAGTGATCCTGATTTGCCAAGTTTAACCTTATGATGTCAGCAGGATGGTGCTCCCCCGCATGCTGCTTATGTGGGGGAGTACTTAAATACAATACGACGAATAATACGAGAAATTTCACCTCAAGCAGTTCAAAATGTACAACAGGAGTTTTTAGTTTGATTAATCAACTGCGGAATAGTTGGTGGGAGACATTTTCAACCTCTTTTAGAATAGTTTCTTTTCATTGTCGTTAGTTTTAAAAGTTTATATATATATTCCGTAAATGGTTAAAGATAGGTAAAGGCCATGATTTATGAAAAATGTCTAGAATTGATCGTAGCATGTAAAAATGTGCATTTTTGTTATCCACCCTGTAGGGGAGACCGGGGCTAGTTGGCGCACTTTTAACGTTCAAATTTTTTATCATCTTTCAGATCCGTTTAAAAAATATTTGTTGGCGTGTTATTATAGTTTAAAGCCTTATCTACAACCTTATTATCTTAATTAATGAGTTTGTTGAAACAGTTCGTTTTAAAAAAATATATATTTTGGTATGTCAGTTGCGCCAAGTTACCCCGTGGGTGGGGTTGGTTGGCGCATCATATGGGGCAAATTGGCGCACAACCAGTGTTTAATATGAAAATAAGGGTTTTAACTGAAATAACGATTTATTAAAAATAATACTCAAAACATCATATAAAAAACAACTTAAAGTAATATCACAAACCAAAGCAAAAGTTTGTAAGACATACGTAGATATATAAAAGTTTACATATCGCCATCAGAGTCACAGTTGATACACTGATAAAACAACTTGTTTTCTGGACATTCTTCATGAGCCCACATACCACAAGCAGTGCAGCGTATCCAATTTTCCTTTGGTTTGCTTTTTCTAAAGTCTTCTCCACACATTAAACAGCGCCAACCTACCCCGTTTGTTTTGAGCTAACCTGCCCAAACCCACGTGTAAAGTTATTTGCCTCTCAAAATACACAACCTCAAAATATTTTGTAAATGCAAATAACTAATATTAATTTACCATGTCTACAATATAATTTTTTATATTTATTGTGTATGTAGTAGTACTTACCTATGAAGTATAAATAAATTTGTAAAATACAGAAAAGTTACATAAATAGTCAAAAAATCAAGTCCGTGGAGCTGCAAGCTTAAAAGATCTAGGCGAGAATTATCGTATGTAATGTTGGTTGCCTACAACAAGTCTCCGAGGACCATACAGTGTTGCCGATGTTTATTATAAAGTAGTCAAAATTGCATTGCGCCAACCAACCCGTGCGCCAACTAGCCCCGGTCTCCCCTACTAGGTAAAGTCCGTCCGGCGAGTGAATTCCATAGACAATTTACCTTTAGATACCTACAGCTTATCTCCTGCGCAAACAAAAGTTACGTTTTATGGGTGAAAAAATACGTCCGAGCGCATGACTCGTTGGTCAGCTGTCTTCATTCGGGGAACCTTCGTGCATGCGCACAAACCTCGTGTTATCGGCCGTCCTACTTTATCGACAATAATCGAGGCGCTCAAGAATACTCTCCAGAACCGGCTCGGCCGCCATTTTTGTTGTTGTGTTTTAAGGTTTCTCTTCTCTGCGGATTCCTTGTAGTTTTCTAAAGTTTTCAGCTATCGGATCGGCTATCGTGGATTGTGGGACTGGTGTTTAATATTTATGGATTTCTGGTTGTTGTGTAGTTTAGTTAGTGAATTGTGTTTGTGCTTTTAGTGACTCGGATTGTAATATAAACAATGACTAGTACTAGTTGCAGCCGTTGTATAATTGTATTATGCCCAAATAGGGGTAAAATAAACCCTCTATGGTGGCATATGAGCAAGAATTTAAATTTTAAAGCCCGGACCTGTCTATTTTCCCATTCGTCAAACGATAATGTTGCAGTGCGCATGTCTAATAGTTCCCAGTTTTGTTTACATGCGCGAGGCCATAAAACTGCCACATTCGTGATTATTGTTTGTTTATCTAAAGGTAAATTGTCTATGGTGAATTCACATTTGCCATAAACCGATTATGGTCAAAATTAGTCTACAATAAAATAGACAGCGGTCCTCAAACAATTTTAACTACTTTTAGCTACATGGGCCGTAATTAAAATTTCCATGGCAATTATTTATTTATTTTGAAGTTATTGAATTATGTAATATTTTTATAATAATAATAATAATAATTTTATTACATAGTATGTAGGTACATTTATTTTTTAAATTTATTTATTTCTAGTTTTCCTGTCTGACAGAATGTAAATTGTATAGGAATGCTTGACAAATCAATACTTATAAACTAGAACTTAAATCTAGGCATCTATAGACACATATTTATTCAATCTATAATAACATTTAGAAATCAAAAATAGCTGGAGCTGGCTCTTAAACATTTTCAAACCTACAACATTTGGCGATTTATATATTATTTTGCGTCCTATAGGGGGTTATCAATCATCAATATATTCACTATCACTATAATCACTGTTGTCACTCTCACTATTAGTAGTTATAATAATTGGCCTTATTTCATCAATCAGAATCGAAAGTATCTTGAATCAATTTTTCCACGTGGTCAATACATTTTGACTAAGTCTCTGGTTTAATCTGTTTTAAAGCTTTATTCCATAAATTTAAAATGCTTTCTTCATTAGTCGTTTGCAGTGCTGCTACGTCTACCGATTTATCGGTAGATCTACCGATTTCTGAATAGATCTACCGATCTACCGATTCTAGTGTGAAATCTCCCGATTTATCGAAGTTTTCAAAAATACTCATATATATTTAAATTATTATACGATTTATCCTCTGAGCCATGAGCTCATAGTAATTACTCAATTGCGCCTCCCTAGTTTGTTTAAGAACATCTCTTAAAACAATCCTTTATATTTAGCGACATCTAGGGGTGCCCACCCAAATCATATAATAAATAACGTCAATACAATTTCTGTAATTCCCCGATGCATCTTCGGGTACCTACCTATTCCCCTTTTCTGTGTTTCTGTAAAACACGTTTGAACGCTTGGACTGGGCGCTATTCCGCTATTAAGTATTAAACGTGCGTTGAAGGTTAAGGAGTAAAAGTATATTTTCCGATTCCGATATTAGTTTTCTTTTGAATTTATGGCGCAATCCGCTAGCTACCGATTTTAGACCGCAATCTACCGATTTATTTTTTGACATCTACCGATATTGGTTAGCAAGAGCGTGGCAGCACTGGTCGTTTGACATGCATGCTTGTCATAGTAGTTTTTGCAAATTCCCTACACTAATTCAATAGCATTAAAATCACAATGGTATGGAGGCAAACGTAACACCTCGTGACAGTATTTTCCCGCTAGGGAGTCCACTATGTATGAACTATCCTTACCAGCGGTGTGTATCTTAATTACACCTAATAAATACATTTAATTACACCTAATAAATACTTATCGAGAATATTTATTAGAATTAACCAAAATGAAGTGTTCCATTTTCTTTGAAGACAAAAGCGACACATAAAATACAAAAAAATCCCCAGTCCCAGTCACTACCTGTACATTATGCATTTAATTGATATAACAGATTTCTTATTGAGGGTTACTGGAATTTGCAGGTGCCAGGGGTTATTTAATGTATGCAAGCTTAATCCGATATGTGAATTCATTCGCTGGACGGACTTTATAATAACTTTTTCTAAAAAAAATGCAATTCAAAAAAAAATAATTTGACGGGTCCGAGCGATTCTTTATTAAGTGTACGGTATTCTATATAAAAGCCTGATTCGCATCACGCTGTATATTAGAAGATGCCCTTTAGAATATTATTTTTTTATTTAAATGACACCTTGATGATCACTTTTATATGGCTAACGATTTTAATTATACCAGTTTTTTGCTGTTGATCTACGCAAGAAAATCTCCTTGAAATGTGAACCTGAATTGACATTTTCTTCTCATGTGTAAAACAAGAGTTTTACAAAAATATTGTTGACAATTTTTACGTTTTATTAATTAAATAAAACTTGTTTTATGATTCGCACAAAAAGCCTCAAAAGTACAAAAAAAAGTCCTTGTGCGAAGCGAGAGTTGAAGTTGGTTGAAAATAACAAAACGGCAAGAGATTTGGCGTCGAGTTTAGTTTGATTAAGCTATTAGCAAAAACAATATCCATAACAAAGTAAAAGTGAAATGTTGTGTTTGAAACCGTTGGTTTTAAATTCGATATTATGTTTTTTAATTTTATTTTTGAGTGAAACGAATGCCAAAAAACGACGACGTGCACCTTATAGACGTAAGTTAACGATATTTTTATTAGTCATTACTCTTAAAATATAAATGTTAATAAAAAAATACTTTCTAATGCCAACTATCATTTCCAACGTTTTGACCCCCAGAACTATATCAGTATTTAGTCTTAGGGCCCCTACTATTTTTAATCTATATTCATAGGCGTAGTTTGGGGGGTACTTGGGGGTGCTAAGCACCCCCAAAATCTAAATTAGCACCCCCAAAAAAAATTTACAATATAAGTATAGGCTAATTTTAGAACTAACATATTTTTATAATATACATTATATGTAATGAATTTTTCATAATAATATTTCAAGCATTCGAATTCTGGTACAAATTCAAGTATATTTAGGTAGTTGCGGATTCTGTTCAAACTTTCTCTCCGTGTACCGTGTAGTTCACGCCCAGTTTACTTGTCAGAGCGGGTCTATGATCATAAAAATCTCGTAAAATACAAGAGCGGCATAATAGCTTGTGTATGTCATGTTCTGCAATTCTGCATTAATTTGATCATTTAAATTTATAACCAGTCGTAGTCGTTCAAATTCGCGGAAATTTTTAGCCGGTATTTTGACTTTTTTTTTTGTTTATTAAGGTTTAATATGGTTTTATTGAATTCAGTTAAAGTTTAAAGTTAAAAAAACACGAAAAAACAATGAGCGCGTCGTCGGATATAAAATACACTGTGGAATTTTAAAAAAAAATCTTTTAGGTAAGTTACCGTTGGAGGAGAAAGTGATTGTCAAGAACATTGAAAAACCTAAACCTGCTATTAACATCATATTAAAATATTTACTAAAAATTATTGACCAAATTTGGGCGTGGTCTTAAAAAATCTTTCGCCTGCGGCGCAATTCGCCTGTGGCGGGCTTTTTGTGCACCCCCACGTTAACATGTCACGAGCGGCCACTGGACTTCAGCACCCCCAGTGTTGACCGTCTAACTACGCCTATGTCTATATTAATATTTCCGAATGTTCAACTTGCAATTTTAAACACGCAAATCAAACCTTGAATTAGATAAAATAAACAAATCAAGAAAACTAATTACTAACTAAAAACTCACATGTTTCGCCCTTATATGGCCATCATCAGACCAAAAAGTGTAAACTTTAAAATTTCTAATAGAAAAACTTAACAAATTTTTCTTACATAAGATTCAAGTACAAAATTTAAAATAAAAATAATAAAAACATTACAGCTTAAAACAAGTAACTAACCTAAGAGTGGACAGTAGGGTGAGGATTTCGGTGGTAATTCGGTCTGAACAGCAGATGATAGCCCACGTTCGGATATCGTGTTTAAAAATTAAAAAGAGGAAGAAGCATGTGAAAATTGTCGTACAGTTTGCATAAAAAAGGCGGGAAAATATTATGTGGTTATGGATTTATTTACAAATTAATTTTTAGTATACTATTAAAAATGAAATAGGGCTCAAAGTTGAAAACACCCAAGGTTAGGTCTTTTTTCTTTGGTAATTTTAAGCTTTTCTAATAAATGTAACTTTTTGCTCATATGGCAATAACGTTTCTATTTTCAGATACTGAAAATTAATGTCTCGATTCCAGTAAATTGTTTGCAAATGCTAATTTAGTGTTAGTTCTATCAGTGTTTTGGTATTTATCCACAAAACCCAGATAATCCCGAACTCTGGTTGATAAAATGGCTATCTCCATTTAATTTATTTAAAATTTCGTTTTTAAGTTGAAAAGCCAGACACTAGACAGAAACAATGATACCCATATAAGGGCTGTATCGCCCTCTGTTGCTTTTTGGTTTGTAATAGTGTTTTCTTGGTTTATTTATTGGAGATAAAATACAAGAACAAGCGCAGGCGCATCTTTGCATAACACTAGTTACAAATAGTTTATATAAAATTTATATAACTATTCTGACATTTACATCTTTATTCATGGAATGAAATTGGCGAATAGTATGTAACTGATGCGCGATTATTGCCGATTATACTCATAATATCAGTCAATCAGGTATAAATCTAGTACTACGTCCTACATTAGTTTGTTATGCCATGCTATTATCCTGAGATGCCAGCTTTGCAGGTATTAGTTTACTCAGTGCATAATTGTATACTTGCCTATAGCTGACGGCTAAAGCCTAATCCTTCACAATAACTGATTAGGTACTTTTCCTTGTTAGTGTACAACAACATCATAAAGAGGTCTCAGCTTTGGTGACTTTTTAACATTATTTTACACGTGAGGGGCCTGCAGTAGCAACATCCACCGGAGATGCGTCAACTGTACATCACTTTGCTTACCAATAATACTAAATAAAGCATAAGAATAACTATCAGCTATGCTGAATTTGGTCATCAAAAACGGTCGCTGGCTCCCGGACTATAGGTTCCGAACACACTTTGATAAGCGATGCTCTAGATGACATTCCTCTAAAAAATAGTAGCATAAGAAATCAAGGTCTGGTTAAAAGCAACCCATGGTTTTATTTCATTTTCTTATTAATATTTTGCTTATTTTTCGTTTGCAAAAAGTGACCCTGGCCCGTTGATGAAGGTTTTCAGATCTGCCGGCACGGCAACGACACAATACCGATACCAATTGCCGGTAGACGCGAAATCTCATGTGAATTAAGTTAGTAATGCTCTCACACTTACCGGCTTATCGGTATCGGGTCGTGTCGTTGCAGGCGCAGACTTGCCGTCAAAGAGCATCCACCCAACTCGTGTGGTCGCCAATTTTCCATAATTTGTTTTAACACCAAGGTTAATTAATTTAAATGGTTGTTTAGTTTAATCGAACTTGTGTAGGTAACACCCTGATTTTGGGACAAAACAAAAAATGATAGTCATACCGTGCGAGCAAAAATTATTTGTATCAAAGAGGGCTTGGATTAAAAAACGTAGGGCTTGGTTTAAATCACAATGATATGGTGACGATATATCTAATCAAATCTAGGTTAAAATTTTGTCAAATTTATATTATGACGTGATATGCCAAACTAATGAGTAATAAAATAAGTAGACAAATACAAATTTATTTTTGTTGTTTACAAAATTAACAATGTAAGAATATACAGAAAGAAAAAGGAAAATAATTACATAAATTGCTGAAATTGGCGAAGCATAAATTCACACGTCTCTTCATATTTTCGAAAATGTTGACCAGCATCTCTGGAGAAATGTTACTACATTCTTGAATAATCCTTTCTTATAATTGTTCTAAATTTGCAACTGGTGTTTTTTTAGCTGCTTCTTAAGAATAGTCCTGCATGTTCCATAAGATCTTCCCTTGGGACAGGCGTCTTACACAATTTGTTGGCGTATTTTGCATTATTTCACGAACGTTTGCAACAAGTTCTTCTGTTCTTACAGATGGTCTTCCTGCTTTTTTGTGTTGTATAGAACCTGTTTCCGTAAACAAAGCCACGGTTCTTTTCAGGCAATGATAAAAATCCCCAGCAATAAAAGCAACGTTATGAAAATGTTCGTGAAAATCGTACATGCACAAACCCGGATTGTATTGCCACTCACAATTTACTCTAACCCCATTTCGAAAATACGCTTCAACCATGAATGTTTTGTGCTGTTCCGTAAAGCCCATTGTGTGAATTGTTCAATGGAAAAATTAGGATGAATCAAATTACTTGTAACGACTGTCAAAGATGACGGAATAACTGATTGATTGTTAATTCAGGTAGTTACTGACACTCAACAGGTATTCAGCTCTACGGCTAAGCATTACGGCAAGGACCTCTTTGATGCAAATAATTTTTGCTCGCACGGTAAAAATTTACTTGAAAGTAGAGTCGTCTTGAGCCGCGGCAGTTAATCGGCATTCCGGCCATAGTAAAGAGCTACTGCTGATGTAGTGTCGGTGTCGGTAGATGTGAAAACGCCCTTTGGGTCTATCTAGAATTTTAATGTTAAAAAAATTTTAATTGATTAATTAATAAAAGAAAAAACCGAAATGTTTTTGCTTTTAATCATTTGTAAATCTAACCTTTTTTAACGTGAACTGTGAACAATTTCACTTAATTTTGGTATCCTATCGCATAAAAAAATTTTCTACTGTTTCAGGTTTTAAAATTTTAAATTATTTACTGAGAAAATAAATAAACAAAGTACGATCTTTAATAAAAACGCGGGAATAAACTCACTGACGTCACATTTGCTTCGACCAATGGATCCCAGTGATTCAGTTGAACGTCGAACGTCGTTTCTACCGGAATATCAGGCCGGTTGTTTTCTATTTTTCAGCTGTTCTTGTCAATTTAATTTGTCAAAACAAAGATAGCAATATAATCCATCGAGACTGACAAACAAAAGAATTGCGCGGATAATGGGATGACATTATAAGGTTTTGCTATCATGTTTTCAAATTTGCTGCTTCTGATATCTTTTTAATTGTTTCTAGGAGAGGTTTGTAACCCTCTAGGAAGAGTTTTATTATAGGGATATATTATTAATCGGTTCTAATTCGAAATGTCAGTGCTGAATATTATTATAATGAATTCGGCGTTAGTGAAGAGACCCAAAGATGAGTATTTGGTCAATTCTTTGATAAGACAAAGAAATAACGATAAATTGATCAAAAAACGAAATGGCAAAGGAGTCACTATTATTATTTGTTCTTAAAGTTCTTGGATTCCACATTGATTCTGATCTAAGGTTTAAGTCACATATTATAATATTGTTACTAAATCTTGTGGTAAAATATTTGAATTGCATCACCTATATTTTTTTTTAGAATAATGTCCTTGAATTAATGATGTTAGTTAACGAATTGATCAATTTTTTTTTGTGTTTACGTTAATTAAATCAGAGCAGTTTTTATCAAATTATTCTATCCTTTTTAATAATTATCATGTTTTTCGACTAATTATTTATATTACCTGTAATTAGTAATGTTTATAATAATTATTAGTAAATGGTTATCTATACACATATTATTATTTAAAACCGCAAAAATATAATTCCTTCGACTTACACTCCACACTCCAGCAGTGGCGTAGCTAGAGGGGGGGCGGGGGGGCGGACCGCCCCGGGTGTCACCCTTTTAGGGGTGACACCCGACCCACCCGATAACCCGACAGTGATGAAAAAAATACACAAATAATAATTATGACAATTTTTATCAACAATAATAATCACTGAGTAAAGCCACTTTTATTTTTTTTTAAGATCATTCAGTGGTTATTAACATACATACAAAATGTGTTATTTACTTATATGCGGCTGATTTTACTTTACAAATCACAATTTTATTTTATAAAAATAAACACAAAAAATTTTGTAATTTTTATGACGATGAAGTATCGGAAGGCGAACTCCTCTTGGAGATACCAAGACTCCGCCGACATATTCAAGCGGCCAATATATCAGTGTCTAATTGGTTGTCTCTAGACTTTTTAAAGTTTATTGTGCAATGGGATTTTATAGAATCTGTGCCAAATCTTGTGGTCGCTCTCAAACTATTTGTAACAGTTTGCGTATCGGTAGCCTCGTGTAAAAGAAGTTTCAGCAAACTCAAATTAATAAAAAACTATTTGAGGGCTACAATGAGCGAAAGAAGACTCAACAGTCTAAGCATGTTAACAATAGAACACGAGGCAAAGCAAAAAATAAATTTTGAGGACGTAATTAGTGAGTTTGCAGCTGTTAAATCTAGAAAAAAGAGCTTTTAAGGTACTTACATATTTTTGTTTACTCATTTATATTTTAATTAGAAAAAAATAATAATCAATTTTCATTTTTGGGGTGACACCACGAATTCCGCCCCGGGTGTCACCCATGCTAGCTACGCCACTGCACTCCAGTTAACATAATATACCTAAGAATATAGAACAATATATTGTGGACAAGTAAAATGATTTCACGTCGACCACTATCAGTTTTAATTTCAATTTTTGTGTTAATTTTTTTGTTAGGTGATACAAATGCCAAGAACAAAATTGCTCTTATCCATTATTTACGTAACTTTTTCAATTTGCATACCCCACATGTTTTTAACAGATATGATATGTTAAATTTTAAAATAACTTAGGTCTTAGGCTGGATCCACATACATCCGTGATACGCATCCGTTGGGTACCACATGATTAATCTGAACCAATGAAATTTTAGAGTCCTAATGTATGTGGATTCAGCCTTAGGCTGGATCCACAAACATCCGTGATACGCATCCGTTGGGTACCACATGATTAATCTGAACCAATGAAATTTTAGAGTCCTAATGTATGTGGATTCAGCCTTAGGCTGGATCCACAAACATCCGTGATACGCATCCGTTGTGTACCACATGATGAATCTGAACCAATAAAATTTTAATGCCCTAAAATTTCATTGGTTCAGATTAATCATGTGGTACACAACGGATGCGTATCACGGATGTATGTGGATCCAGCCTTAGGCAGGCACATCAAAGAAACTTAAAATAGGAAACATAAAACATAAAATCTTGTCTTTAATGAAACTTCTCACATCAGCAAAATGCATTTTATATGACATCGGATGTCAAATTAAATGCATTTTGATGATATATGAAGTTCCATTGAACATAATATGTTAGTATTTAATAAAACATGTTTCATGTTGTCTATTTTACGTTTCAAGTTCCTTTGATGTGTGGCCTGCTCTGGGTTATTTTATTCGTCTTTGACCCATATTAATATTTAACACACTTTAGCTTCATGTATGTTTGTTTGTAACCGACTTCTTTGAACCCGATTTTGACCCACTTAAACGGTCAGATTTAATTTAAATTTTGTAGACTTATCAAGAACCGCTGACAATACAATAATTTGATAAGTTTATCTCATTATCCTAATCAGCATCGCCGGAATTAAATCATTTCCTTACAGATCCACTGTATGAGAGTAAAAGAGATAGAGCTCACCGTATGCGCATGCGTACTATCTACCTACTTTCTGGCTCGAGCACTTGGCTTAATAGTGTTGGTACATTCTTTCGCTATCAATTGGTCCGTTGGCCGAGCGGGTTTGTTCGGGTTTGTTCTTTTTTGTAGATCCAATGCTTTGAATCTAGCCATTTAAAAAAAATGGATCCACTGCTTTAAATCTAGCCATTCAAAAAGTCATTGTTAACTTAGTGACAATATTTCATCTCTACTCCGGACCTTTCTATGACTATCTCTACTCAAAAAAAATTTTTTCTTAATAATAACTCAAACTAAAAAATGACAAATTAATAAAGTTTAAAAAAACTAAAAAACACGCTTTAATAATAATTAATCAAACTAAAAAGCGGAAAATAAATATAGTTTTAAAGTAATTCTTGAAATTTTTAATATAGGCAGAAAATAATAATGAATGATAAACATTAGAATTATTGTGAAAAAGGCGTAGGGCGCTTTGTGCTATATTTTTCGTATATCGAGCACCCCACGCTTTTTCACAATAATACTAATGTTTATCATACATTAATATTTTCTGCCTATATTAAGAATTTCAAGAATTATTTTACGCTACATTTATTTTCCGCTTTTTAGTTTGATTAATTATTATAATTATATTATACGCTTTATATAAAGCGTATTTTTTAGTGTTTTTAAACTATATTTATTTCTACACGAAACGCCCAAAGATCATCCAATTTTTCTTCCCAATTTATACTTGTTGGTGGAGATAAGATAAATATGTTTAAAAAAGAAGCTTGTTTAGGTAACATAACTTTTTAACAGGTGAACAAACAGAACTTTTTTTGCATTCCATATATAACACAGAGTCAAATGAAGCTAATTTGTTATAAATACTATATTAGGAACAAAGTGTTCAAAAATGTCAAAAGCTATATATTCTGTGACTGAGCTAGTAGTTTGTAACATTTGCTCCATCTCTGTTATATACACAGAAAACCCTATAGCTATTCCTGCCATCATAATGCGATGAACTTTGGTTTGATTGCTCCGCGCCGACAACGAAGGGCCAGATAGATTAGTCGGAATGAAGTTCGCATTTTTATTAGAATTAATGAGTTGGCTACCAAATATCCACAGTAAATAAAATTTAATTAAACAAGTTGATATCACCGGATAGCTGAAGATTCAAACGTTGTTCGTTATGTTATATACAAGGTGTCCCGGAAAAGGAGGTAAATCCGTTAACCAATATGTTCCTTAAGAAAAAATAATATGACTTTTATAATGTATTTAGTACATTGCTTCAACAAAAAGAGTTACATCTTTTGAGAAAAACAAAACAAAAAACAATTGTCAAATATTTGAAATAAGATGGGTGTAGGGTCTAGTACCCGCTGACCCTCCTATTTTTTAGTATGTGCGCCAGTGACTTCTGAAATACATTTTTTTGGGTAACCATTTGTTTTTGATTATTTTTAATCTCTTATAATACTATTTCGACTAATGATGCGTTTTGGAGATAATTTGAAAAGTATGGGTCCTTAACTGATGCCACTTGGGTACGTGTAAAAGAGCATTTTCAATTAATTTCTTGTTCAAGAATTTGAAAAATTTTTGTGCAAGAACTTTTTTAATAATTTTGTTCAAAAATTAAAATTATAATTAGGTAAAACATTTTCGTTAATACCTATGGTTTGGACCCAAGACCTTGAAATATTGAAAAACAGAACAAAGAGTCATTGGTTCCCAAATTAAAAAAAAAACACATACCAAACATTAGCAAAGTTAATTTAGATCGATTCGAATACTTCATGAAAACGTGGTAATTATATTTTCCATTTATCTGGTTTAAAAAAAATATATTGACGTTCGATATTCTTCTCATTTATTTTTGTTTTTGCTTCAGTTAAAAAAGACATATGACACACGCATTTAAAATTTTTGAGAAAAATAAGGAAGAACTTCGTTTTTTTATAAAAATAATAGAACAAAAGAATTCCTATTTAGCGAGTTTAAATTTGTCAAATTCCGATAAACCAAACCAAAGTTGTGAATATTTTTGCCTACAAAAACTCAAAATCAAAAGTTATTCAGAATTTTCATTGAAAAAATGCTGCCTTTGATACATGTTTACTATTAGGATTTTTGAGAAAATCCCGTTTTTTATCCGGTCACTATAGTTACGCCCCTAGCGGCCAATCTAGAAACCTAAAAATAATTTCCAGCAAATTCTCTTAGTTACTTTTCTAATAAAAAAAAATTTCGGCAAGCCGTACAGTAAACGGTTTCCAAGATAGAGCGGACGTCCCTTTTTATTTGTAGGTAAACCCGGTTTTGTATGTTGAATTTTTTTCATTTATTCCTAACAATACCATGTTTATTATAGTATAGGTACCTACGTAAAATTTAAACCATTTTTTTCTTAATTTACAAAAACCAGAAGAAAAAAAAGTTAATAATACCAATATTTTCCAATAGCAATTAACGCAGTAAGTGAAGCCAAAAAAAAGTCAAGCAAATTATACTGATAAACTGCTACAATTAACACTCATTAAAGGTTATTATAAATATAGAGTACAAAGTTTAGTAGAACCACAAATTAACAAAATTTTCTTATTTTATAGAAATATGTAAGAAAAATGATTTTTCTTATTTTGGTCTGTTCTAGACAATTCGAAAAATGGTAATGAAGGTTCAAAAGTTAATTTAATTAAAGGAAAAAACTAGTTATGCCATTTAAAAAACAAATATTTTTGTAATTCAATTTAACTTTAAAAGTTCGTTAACTGCAATAAAATATACCCAACTTTTGCCCTCGGCTGTCACTGAATTGAATTTCTCCAACATGGGACATACGATTTAACTCAGTTTTATTATACAGGGATCTGCAAATTCGTATGAGTATGTAGGTACCGTAAAATGGGGTGAATAGGATCAATTTTCCACTTTGAAAGCTTGTAACTTGAAAACTATCTGCCTGAATAAATTTCTCAATAGCTTAAAACATGAGTTAAGGTTGGTACTTTTAAATGGTGGTATAAGTTTTTATACAGGGTGTACCCTGTTGTGTATATATATTTTTTGTGCACAAATCCTATTCACCCCGCAGGCGGTGTCAATAGGATCATTGATTGATTTATTGACTGTATCGCATTTAAACAACCGCTGGGTGTATAGAATTTTGCACACAAATTTATCTTAAGTAATATAAAAGAGTACTAAAAATAATATTACCTAAATTTTATAAGTGCTGCGGAGTTGTAGAGATATGAAGTTTGTAAGACAAAAGCAAAGATAATATGACAACAGTTTAACCGCTAAATTTGACGTTTTAGGTCATGGTATTCAGCCTGCGATGTGGCAAAGTTATTTTAAGTTTAATGTCATAAAAATTACTTTTAACAACCGTTACTTAAAATCTGTACATTGAAATGACCCACACTTTAAAAATACAATTATTGCAGATTTTTGAAATTTGAAGGTAACTTTCAATCCTATTTACCCCGCTGATCCTATTCACCCCATTTTACGGTACATGGGGATGTCGGAAACTTGATAAAGGAAAATTATAAATATACCTAGCCCATTAGTAATAATTATGAATCCGTTATTCACTCACTCCTACTTAGATCTTAGGGGCCTTAATCCCAGAGCTCGATTAATTGAAATTATTAAAATTGCTCTGTCAAAAAATACCAAAATGGGATTTCAACTCTAATGTCTTCGCTTATTTTTAGCATCCTATTTACCAACATGTTATAGAAACGACCCTCAACTTAATAAATGTCTATTGGACGCCACTGAGGAAGTAAGGCCATATTTGGGTAAGTTTTATTGACAACAATAAGCCAAGAAATTATACCAAAATTTCAAAAATATGTTCTGTGACATTGGTAGAGAATATAAGAACAGCGGTTCAGTTTAAATAGGTTGCACTTATAGAACTAAAAAAATGAGTAGAATACTTATTCTCCATAAGATCCTGTGTTGTTTTAAAATAGCATCGCTGGACAGGCCTAATCTTTGGTCAAATAATTTGTTTTACTAGAAATAAGTTGACCTCTATTTAAAATTTTATTAAAGCCAAAATTATTTTATTGCAAAATAAGACAATAGTTGTTTTATTAATATACCGGGTGTCCACGGAAGGTGGTTCGCCCCTCTAACTTTTTTGTTTTTCAAGATAATAAAATAAAATTTGAGGAATTTGTATACGGCATAAAACTGTATTTTTTGAAAGGTGACTTAACATTATGGAACTTCCGGTTTAACCGGAAGTGACATAAACTTCCTATTTTTAAATGGGACATCTGGTATATTTTTCCTTTTTTGAGTCCATATGACATTCTAAATATAACGATGTGCCACTTGTCACTTTTTGTCACCAAGAAAATATTTTTTTTTTCAAATTTATTGTTTTATCTAGAGCAGTGGTTCCCAAATTTCGCAAAATCCCGGACCCCCAAAATCGGATTATAGTAACATGCGGACCCCCAAGGACAGTTAATCTTTAAAAGTACTAAAACAACCGCTTTGTAACTTATTTAAACAACATTTTATTTATCAATACAACGTATTTTCCTTAAAAACAATAATAAACTTAAAACACAAGGATTATCTCTATTCTAGTGGTGAGTTATTTAGTTATTTTTGTTTTATTTTTCCTTTGTGCTCCGTGGGTTCGCAGACCCCCAAAAAATACGCGGTCGGACCGCCATTTGGGAACCACTGATCTAGAGGGTTATGAATACCTTAAAATCACTTATTTCAGTTCTTTAATCTTGGGAAACATACAATTTTAATATTTTTGGTCCAATACCATGTGCTGTGTAAAATTTAATCTTTAAAGTTGTATAACTCATTTTTTTTAACGGCAACATGGTGGCTCGTAAGAAAAAAAGGAATTTATTACGATTATTTTGATAGCACACACACACTATTAGGTTTTAAAAAAGCTGCCATTAAAAAACTTTAAAAAGTTAACCTGGAACTTTCCTGAAATGAAGCATCTATTGAGAATAAATTTATATTTAAATGCATCAAGTAGCCTGTGACCAGCAAAATGAATAAAACAAAAATTGAAAATGAATTCTTTCTACATTCTCCAAACACTAATACCATATCAACTTTTTCACTCCTTGTAAAACTATTATTTTCCAAGTTTTTTAAACAACAACCTAATTTACTTTGGCAGAAGCTGTCGGCATGTCAATTTTCTTCAAGCATGCTTTTTTTTATCAGTTTTGCTAGTCACAGGCTACTTGATGCATTTAAATCTAAATTTATTCTAAAAATATGCTTCATTTAAGGAAAGTTCCAAGTTAACTTTTTAAAGTTTTTTAATGGCAGCTTTTCTAAAACCTAATAGTATGGTATCAAAATAATCGTAATAAAATCCTCTTTTTTCTTAACTCGACGAGCCACCATTTTGCCGTTTAAAAAAAAATTAGTTATACATCCACCTTCCGGGGACACCCGGTATATATATAGGGTGTCCCGAAATTAGCTGACAATATTTTAAGGAGATAAAGTACATCCAAAAATAAGACTAATACCCTCTATTAATATACCTTCAAAAACGCTTCGTTATGGGGCTAGAGCCCCCCGAATTGGAGCCATGATAAGCAGTTTTTTCACAATATCTCAAAAACCGATTAGGGTATCGAAACAAATTTTGATACATGTTTTACCCATGACAAGACGCATTAAACGATTTAATTAGCTTAACTTTATTTCTTCCAGTGACGTCCCACTAGGTGGGTAGTTGGGAGAATATTGCCCTAAGTTTTTTATTTTTAGGATTTTTTAACTTCAGGTGCAATTTTTAGAAGCGTAGAAGTATTTTGTTGAAAAAAGGTACTCTTGTTTCATTGAGATAGGATTCACCATTTTTCAGTAAAATCGATTTTAAAATTTTCGGTTTTTTGAAATCCGGTGAAAAGGCTAAGGTTTTTTTTTGCATATCTTAGCCAACACTTAATATTAAAACATGAAATTTTTTAGAAGTTCTACTAGCGACAAGGCATATGTATTAAAGGATGTTACTTTAAAACATTTTTCCAGTGACGTCGCACGGGGTGGAGCATTAAGTAAATATTACTATTATTATTTTTTAATTTCATAGTTTTAATGTATTTTTTTTAATTTTAAATTTTTTGTTAATAAAACCTATCTCTATTATTGTAATTTAACAAAATGTAACGTTTTTAAATTCATATTTTTAGATTCCTTTGTTTTTTAAATATTTATTTTCATGGCGATTTTAAGAGAGTTTTAAAACAAAAAAGAATAACAAATTGCAAATCAAATTTGATTGTAAACCACACGGGAAACTAATGCTTAAGCAAGTACCAGTCATGTGTCCCCAAAAATAATAATCAAGGGGATTTAAATCAAGTGATCTTGGTGACCAGGCTATGGCTACCAATCCACCTGGTAATTTTCTTTAAGTCAATTCCTCACTTGACGTCCGTAGTGAGCAGGTGCTCCATCATGTTGAAAGAAGTTCCCTAAACTTAAATCCAGTGGCACATTATCTAATAAATCCCCAAGTTGATTATGTATTATTATTATTTGTCGCTAGTATAGAACTTCTAATAAATTTCATGTTTTACTATTAAGTGTTTGCTGAGATATGCAAAAAAAACCTTAGAAATTTCACCGGACTTCAAAAAACCGAAAATTTTAAAATCGATTTTACTGGAAAATGGTGCATCCTACTGCAATGAAACAAGAGTACCTTTTTTCAACAAAAAACTTCAAGGCTTCTAAAAATTTCAAATAAAGTTAAAAAATCCTACAAATAAAAAACTTAGGGCAATATTCTCCCAACTACCTACCCAGTGGGACGCCACTGAAAGAAATACAGTTAAGCTAATTAAACCATTTATTGCGTCTAGCTATGGGTAAAACATGTATCAAATTTTGTTTTGATACCCTAATCGGTTGCTGAGATATTGTAAAAAAACTGCTTGTCATAGCTCCAATTCGGGGGGCTCTAGCCCCATAGCGAAGCGTTTTTGAAGGTATATTAATATAGGATTTTAGTCTTATTTTTGAATGTACTTTATCCCCTTAAAATATTGTCAGCTAATTTCGGGACACCCTGTATATAAGTGGCATAAAGAAATTAAAAAAAAAGTGGAAGGCGCTCTGCTAATTAATAAAGAACAATTTATAATAAAAAATGTGTGCACTTAAATACAAAGGTAATTATCCCATTGATGGTAATTATCAATGATCTGGTACTTATAGATGAAACAATAACAAATGAACCTATTGACAAAATCGTATTCCATTCTGAAATAAATCAAGATCCGAATTGCGCCCTTCCACATTGTTTGCTATACTTACTCTGTTCAAACTATTATCATGATGTGGGAAATTTAAATATTTGTCTAAAACCTTATAAATGCAGTATGGCAACGCAGCAGTAAGAGATCCGCCCCCAAAGAAAAGGCCATAATGACGTTCTTTCATTTATTTCCGTTTAGTTTGGCCACAGAAAATGTATCGCGGAAAAACATCGATGTTTGCTATGCATGGAAAAAATATTTTAATAGAATTAGAATTACCAAACAAATCACAAATCTAATTATTCTAAGCTCACACCTTAACTTGCATCGCTTAAAAATGATGTATCGCATTGAAAATATCGATGTTTTCGATGCATTGATGTATATCTAACATCCCTGTTTGGTGTTTCATTGTGGTTTCTTTGGATTTAGTTTACCATTATTTTTTCAGTTTATCGGTTTTGTGTAATAATTGCTGTGTTTTTAGTGTTTGTGATATTTTATAAAGGCTAATTAAGATAAGTCGCAAGTACCAAGTATGGGAGAATTCGGAAAATAATAATTCTGCAGTTACTTTTCATGGATGAGTAAATAGAAAGTATGGTAATCTGTAGGTTAGGTTTCTTGTATAGTAGCAAGGTCACATAAGGTAACTCCGGTGTAATCCCCACTACCTGCCCCACCCAGCTCTTTACCTCCTCTCTCCAACAAACGACCATTTTAATAGCGTCTATGAATGCCATGTGCCATCTATAGGTACCAAATCATTGGTGATTATAGCCTACTAACTCAAAACAGTTATTAAGAAAATAATAAAACGTAGATATGCCATTTCATCTATCTTATTATTTATTACGTATTTCCAAATTGTGACGTACATGGTTATTTTTTATATTTGCGTACCCACCTACAGGGCTTAATATAAGTGACAGAAAAAACTTTTAATACAAAGTTGCATAATGTTTCCCGTCATATCTTTTAGACTTATTTAAAAAAACATCTGCACATCGGAAAGTTAAAAAACAAATGAAAGTATTTTTTTTTAAATGGAACACCCCATATATTTTTTACCAGGGCGAAAGATCTCTTTCTCCTGATTTCAAAAATATATAACATGTCATCATTTTATCCAGCCGTTTGTGAAATTTTTGAGTTTTTGATTAATTGAATTGACTATAATCTAGTCGGCGTTCCGCATACTTCAACGTGACATATTTGTCACTTTAATTTTAATTGAAACTTGCAGCAAAGACAATAACTTATGATTTATAATTTATGATATAAAGTAAAGTAAATTGCTGTTGAACTACAGCTATTCGGTAGTTATTAGAGTAAAAAGACGCACTATTTGAAGTTTGTCTTCTTCCGAATATCCCATTTACTTTACTTTTTACTGAATCTTTCAATTTAAAGTAAAGTGACAAATATGTCACGTTGAAGTATGCGGAACGCCGACTAGATTATAGTCAATTCAATTAATCAAAAACTCAAATGTTTCACAAACGAGTGGATTTAATGATGACATGTTATATATTTTTGAAATCAAGAGAAAGAGATCTTTCGCCCTGGTAAAAAATATATAGGGTGTTCCATTTAAAAAAAGAAGACTTTCATTTGTTTTTTAACTTTCCGATGTGCAGATGTTTTTTTAAATAAGTCTAAAAGATATGACGGGAAACATTATACAACTTTTGTATTAAAAGTTTTTTTCTGTCACTTATATTAAGCCCTGTAGGTGGGTACGCAAATATAAAAAATAACCCTGTACATTCAAGGAGTCCTTAGAAGAACTATGGTAATATTTTTATACCTATTTTAGTTAAAGGAATTCCAGAATTAAGAGTTCCATCATTCGAGCCTTTTACTATACCCCAAATTGTACTGGAACAGGGAACAAGTGCGTTAAATTTCAAAGCCACCCTAAAAAACGTAGTCGCCTATGGTTTAACGAAGTATAAGTTTTCCAGATTTGAGTAAGTAAATAACTAAATCAACATTGGCGGCGAAAGGGAAGGAGGGGGAGGGGCCAAGCGCCCTTAACGTTGACTTATCAGCACATAAAGCACATGAGATTTGAAGTACACCCTATACCTAGCAGGAAAATAAATTTGACGGAAACGTATTAAAGATGGATGGAAGAAGTTTTTTTGTTTTTCAATTAAATTAAGATAATTCTGGGAGTGTTGCCCCACATAAAAGAGTCTCTAGAAAAGTCAGTTTTCTATTTATCATTAAAAAAAAATATAAAACAACATTAACCACATTGTGGAGTTTCAACTAAGTACTAAATAAAATAAAAATATAGGGTAAGGTTTATGATATCGCACCGGCTCCAAAAATTGCACCACTCTTGATTTACAGAAAACTGTTTGGTATATTTGACATCTTACCGGTGTTTTGTGAACTAGACATTAGTTTCAAGTTTTACGTCAAACTTCATTGAAATAACTGTTTTATCAACATCTAGAATACAACGTTGAGTGTTACTTGCTCTGCAATTTCCTGTTACTTGTGGTTATACAGGGTGTTTCATTAAGCTCGAAAAGCGGCCATATCTCGGAAACTACTGGGCATAGAAACTCAGGAAAAGAAAAATGATAATAAAAGTGGCCATGAGAAAATTCTGGAAATAATTTTCAAGTTCCGCATTTTGCCGCAAGAGGGCGTAATTGAAAAGTAAATTTTTAAATTTTACATAACTCCGAAAATTCCACATTAAGGTATATGTTTGATAACACCATTTTAAAGCTTGGACAATTATGCATCATTTTAGTCTTATGCTCATTGGCGTACCGACTTTAATAAGAGTGGGGTAAGCTGTTGAAAGTGTAAACATTTAAATCGCTGTAACTTCTAAACCACTTATCCGATTTTAGCAAACTAAAGACTGTTTGGAAGAGAAATGTATGCACTTTGACCAGTCGTATTTAGTTGTCCATAATAGTTCTCAAAAAAAAATGCTAGAGGGCGCAATTTCCAATAACAATACATTTTTTGATTTTACTCCGAAAAAATAAATCATATGGTATAATTATGATACCATAATCGAGAAGGAGATGAAATTTGCTAGAAAAAATATTAAAACCGCAGCTCGATATCTCCGTTCGTTTCAGAGTTATTGCCAAAACAATAATTTTTAGGACAAATTGCGCCCTCTAGCAATTTTATTAGAAACTATCTTGTACATTGGATACGACAATTAAAGGTACTTACCTTTCTCTTCCAAACAAGCTTAAATTTAGTAAAATTGGTTAAGTCGTTTAGAAGTTACAGCGATTTTAATGTTTACAGTTTCACTTGATAAGAGTGGGAGAAGCTATTGAAAGGTTAGACGTTAAAATCGCTGTAACTTTTAAACGACTTATCCGATTTTACTAAATTTAAGCTTGTTTGGAAGAACCTTCAATTGTCGTATCTAATGGTACAAGATAGTTTCTAATAAAATTGCTAGAGGGCGCAATTTGTGTTAAAAATTATTGTTTTGGCAATAACTCAGAAACGAACGGAGATATCGAGCTGCGGTTTTAATATTTTTTCTAGCAAATTTCATCTACTTTTCGACTATGGTATCATAATTATACCATATGATTGAGTTTTTCGGAGGAAAATCCAAAAATGTATTGTTATTGCAAATTGCGCCCTCTAGCATTTTTTTTGAGAACTATTATGGACAACTAAATACGATCGATTAAAGTACATACATTTCTCTTCCAAACAGTCTTTAGTTTACTTAAATCGGATAAGTCGTTTATAAGTTACAGCGATTTAAATGATTACACTTTCAACAGCTTCCCCCACTCTTATTAAAGTCGGTACGCCAATGAGCATAAAACCAAAATTATGCATAATTGTCCAAGCTTTAAAATGGTGTTATCAAACATATACCTTAATGTGGAATTTTCGGAGTTATGTAAAATTTAAAAATTTACTTTTCAATTACGCCCTCTTGCGGCAAAATATGGAACTTGAAAATTATTTCCAGAATTTTCTCACGGCCACTTTTATTATCATTTTTTTTTTCCTGAGTTTCTATGCCCAGTAGTTTCCGAGATATGGCCGCTCTTCGACCTTAATGAAACACCCTGTATTTTTATACAAAAATATTCTGAAATTTAAAATGAAAAATATCCTACAAATTTATAAGTCAAATGTTGAATGAAATTTCATACAATGACATATACAAAAATCACATTTCATAGACTTATTAGATTTAATAGTATCTATACAGTGTAGGTATCACTGACATACCTACATACGGACAGTAAATTATTATTGTTATTATAGATTTAAACAATGGAAAAGGGGCAGTATGGTAAATGTAGTCCCCAAGACAAGTGTTTGTATTAATTCTTAATAGTTCGTTAATAAACTACTTAAGCTTTTAAACGAAATACCATTTTAATATATGGTGCGAATTGGGAAACAAGTTACTTAAATCGCACCAATTGCACGCTCTTACAAATTTGCTTTAAAAGTAACTTGCAATGCAACTTTGGAATTATCTACCTAAAATGTCAAAATAAACATTAGTACCTTATAACTTTATACAAAATCATGTTTCCAGTAATAAATTGGTGATAATTCGAAAAGTGGTGCAATATAGACAACCTTTACCTTACGTAGGTAATCCAATTTTTTTTTAAAAAACTTGTCTTCGACTCGGGATAATTTTCTGTCAACAAAAGCATTCGTGACCCTGAAAAAAATTATCGGTAATAATTCTGCTGCTAGGGAGATTATAAGTGATCATTTTTCGTTAAAAAAAATTAATTGATAAATTAATAAAAGCATAAAACCGATCATAAAAAGAAATTTTGTCAAATTTGCGCATAGTTCTGTTTCTTTATTAATTTATAAATCCAACCTTTTTTTAAAGGCTCTCAATTAAATTGTGAAGTGTTTGCTCTTAATTAAATTGTAAGTCTCTTTGATAAAATCAGAGGGGAATAACTGTTATCATAACTCGATTTTTTAATGAAAAGTAAATCTTTTGTGGAAATTTCTATAAATTTAAATAATTAAATTATTCCCATGTAATATTTATTGTTGCAATATTTAGCTGTTACAACATTGCTATTTTATATGCAGTTTTTAATTTCTTTATAGTCAGTTAATAATAATTCATGATAGTTGCCCAATTTATTATTTTCATAATATTATATTGCGGTACCGCATTCCAGTGGCGCACCGAGGGAGGTGGGAGGTGGGAGGTTCGAGGTTGGAACCCCTCCCAGGGCTTGGTGAAAAAACTATAAAGACGAATAACTTAAAGTTTATAAATTTCAGAAATTTCTAAATTCAGAAAATGCGTTTCTAAAATGTAACTTCTGTACAAAAGATTTTATCTGGGATGTGGACTTTTTCACCTGCATTTTTTTCTTCCAAGGAAAGCGCGGAAAGGTGCAAATGTTTTAAAAAACTGATTTTATTTATTTTGAAACGCCATAAAGTATAAGCTTCGTTCCCACAGCGGTCAGAAACCGTCACGAAATCCCAAACTACTGACAGAAAATCCGGCGTTCGCAAAAGTTAAATTGTAACATAAACGCAAAGCCAAAAATTTCCAACCAGTTAGCAACCAGGCATGCGCAGAGAAAAATTGGAAATCGGTTGACAAATTGCTTGTATACGAACTTTTAAATTTTAAGCTATTAAAACTAACTTATTAACCTAACCCATAATGGGGTGATTAAAAAAAAAGTAATAGAAATAGTGAAAAAAAACATTTTGTTGGAAAAAATATTATTTTTGGGTCTTTGTGGAGGGTAGGGCCTTGGTAATAATACAAAAATCGCGTAATTTTATCAAAAAAGTAAACATACAATGGTACTCTTCATAAGCACAAGGGAAGATGCGAGCTGAAAAAATTCAAAGTTCTAATTCATACTTGGAAGGTTTGAGAATGAGCCCACGCCACATAGTAAATGCTTACGAAATTCGCATTTCGCAGACTCTCCTTTAATCACAAATCAATCAAGAAACCTAAAATGACGAATAACACCTATCATTAGGAAGATCTCTTTATTTAATAAAAATAATATTATTGCTTCTTAATCATTTGGGAATCTGAAAAACCCCTACACCAGTGCTGGATTTACCATTAGGCTGAGTAGGCTGGAGCCTAGGGCGGCAGATTTTAGGGGGCGGCAAATTTGGCCCAAATTTTTTTTTTATCTTACAGAAATAAATGGTACAATCTTTATTCATGGTCGACGGGTAGTATTTTTTTAAATAAACTTTATTGTTGGTCGTGTCTGTTAATGGGGATAAAAAAAGGTAGTTGGAACTTTACTGGCTTTGCAGAAAGAAATTTAATTTTCAATAAAATAAGTAGGTAATCATAAATTTTTAAAATATTTACTAAAAATTATTGACCAAATTTGGGCGTGGTCTTAAAAAATTTTCGTCTGCGGCGCATTTCGCCTGCAGCGGGCTTTCTCTTTCCCGAACACTTCACCTGTTTCACAACTCACGAGCCGTCACTGGTATAGGGGCGGCAAAAATTGAATAGCCTACTAGCGGCAAATTTGTAAATCCGCCACTGCCCTACACGCTTCTTAGTGCTGGCAACCTAAAATACCTAATGCATCTTTGATATCGATATTGAGCTGTTTAAGGTTACGTAGTGGTGAATATGAAAATGTCTTTACGTGTTGTCAATAAAGCAACTGATTTAGGATTATGGGAAATAAATGGTCATTGGCATGTCATGCCAATGGACACATACATACAGGGTACGCCAAACTCGATGGCCCCTTAGAAGTATCTAGATAATGAAAGAAGTTAGGAATTTAAAATTTAGGATTTGTCCATAGGAGGTCATGATCTCCAATTTGAAAATAGTTTTAACATTGCGGCGTTGCCAGATCTACTCTTACTACATACCAACTTTGTTATTTCAAATGTAATGCCCTGTATATTTTCACATTTTTGGATACCGCTGGACATTTAAAAACTTTTCTGTATAACCGATAGTATACCTATCTAGAGCCGTTTGACAAATAAAAATTATTTATTAAGAAATTTAACAACACGCATCCCTCAATAAAAAAATAAGATTTTTCGCAACGGACAAAGACAACCGACTGAGATTTTGGCTGTTGTTCCTTAATAGGTTGTTTTGTCATAATATGTCAGGCAAATTAAATTATCTCATACAGGGTGTCTACAACATCATATTCATTTCGTGCAACATAAAAATTGTAGTTATGCAGTAATTTTAAATGGAACACCCTATATTTTAGAGTGGTAACTAAAAGATCCATTAATTCTCTATCTAAAAGTATTATGTGATGTCATACCTAATTTTAGCCGTTTTGGACTTATAAGCAAAAAAACAAAATAATGTAATTAATGTAAATATAATTTCTTATTAGCAGAAGAAGTAGGCTATGACTTCAATCAAAAACGTTTGTCAAAATGTCACTGTCTATTTGGCAAGTAAACGCTGTACTGTGTTCGTAATCTATTATCTGAATATGGCGAATTCTTATACAAACGAGGAAATTTTAAAACTGTTCTACATTCATGGCGAGTGCAACATAATTATTAATAGAACATGCAGAACATTTAACGAACACTATCCGCACTTAGTCCCAATGAACAAAAATAAATTTAATAGGATAAAAAATAACTTTAAGAACAATGGTCAAATAAAGCAGGAAAAAACCCAAATTAAACCTGTAACAGGTAACGAAGACAATGAAATAAATGTTCTTGCACATTTTGTTGCATTTCCTCATGCATACCTGTTACAGGTTTAATTTGGGTTCTTTCCTGCTTTATTTGACCATTGTTCTTAAAGTTATTTTCTATCCTATTGAATTTCTTTTTGTTCATTGGGACTAAGTGTGGATAGTGTTCGTTAAATGTTCTGCATGTTCTATTAATAATTATGTTGCACTCGCCATGAATGTAGAACAGTTTTAAAATTTCCTCGTTTGTATAAGAATTCGCCATATTCAGATAATAGATTACGAACGTAAGTACAGCGTTTACTTGCCAAATAGACAGTGACATTTTGACAAACGTTTTTGATTGAAGTCATAGCCTACTTCTTCTGCTAATAAGAAATTATATTTACATTAATTACATTAGTTTGGTTTTTTGCTTATAAGTCCAAAACGGCTAAAATTAGGTATGACATCACATAATACTTTTAGATAGAGAATTAATGGATCTTTTAGTTACCACTCTAAAATATAGGGTGTTCCATTTAAAATTACTGCATAACTACAATTTTTATGTTGCACGAAATGAATATGATGTTGTAGACACCCTGTATGAGATAATTTAATTTGCCTGACATATTATGACAAAACAACCTATTAAGGAACAACAGCCAAAATCTCAGTCGGTTGTCTTTGTCCGTTGCGAAAAATCTTATTTTTTTATTGAGGGATGCGTGTTGTTAAATTTCTTAATAAATAATTTTTATTTGTCAAACGGCTCTAGATAGGTATACTATCGGTTATACAGAAAAGTTTTTAAATGTCAAGCGGTATCCAAAAATGTGAAAATATACAGGGCATTCCATTTGAAATAACAAAGTTGGTATGTAGTAAGAGTAGATCTGGCAACGCCGCAATGTTAAAACTATTTTCAAATTGGAGATCATGACCTCCTATGGACAAATCCTAAATTTCAAATTCCTAACTTGTTTCATTGTCTAGATACTTCTAAGGGGCCATCGAGTTTGGCGTACCCTGTATACATACCTAAATGAGTTAAAATAAATAGTCGCATAGTAACAATATAGAAAATAATTATTCTCAAAACCCACTCCATAATAATACAAGCTCATGGTCATCTTCATATTTTTAAAAATTTTACATTAAATAAAAATAGTTGTAAATACATAATTATTAAGTAAATAATTTAATTATGTAATAATTACCAGCAACTATCCTATTTGTGGACGAATGATTGCATTAAATAAATTATAGCGACTATTCCTATCACGTTGCCAGCAGTACGACGATTATAATGATACCTTCGGTTCTATAAGTTAAATAGAAAAGAACAAGAGACAGACCCGAGATCATTCAGGTCGATGCCGGAGGGTCGCCCTTTTCCCTGCGACTGGTCAACATTTTATGAAAAAGTCCATTACAAGTCGCAATGACGATCAAAACAGGTTTTAAAAAAATTACTTTAAACATTTCACTACTACTAGTGCAGTAAAAATAAATTATGACCTGAGCAAAATTGCAACACAAATGATTATTTTTGCATTCTATTGTGAAAAGTGTCTATTTTAACATATTCAAAATCCCCATTAATCCTGGCCCCGGAAGTCAGTCAAAATCCAAGATGGCGCACACAGGCGAATTTCGGCGATATCGTGGCCATAAATCAAAAAACCAACTTAAGAATTATGGGGTAAACTCTTTACCATTTTAGAATATATATATATAATATAATCACCCTTCGTAGTGAGTGGTGTCCATTTGAATACAGCGCCTTTGTGTGTTTTTGCCGAATTGTTTGAAAATGTTTGCAAAACTACTATGGAGCCTATTGCTAGTGGAAAGTAGAACCTAAAAAATTTTTAATAATTTTAAAATTTTTTTAGTGTTTTAATAGCGATTTTTTAAATTAGGGTAGTCATGAAAACGTAAAAAAAATATTTGTTTGTTTTTGCATAGATAATAAAAAAAGAGTTCCACATATTTCCAAGCCAAAATTGCTCTTAAACTTTATTATAAAGAGTCCTAAGGAAGATTTAGTTAAAAAATTCTGCGATAATTTGCGATCTTGGCGGAAATTAATTTTTAAACAAGGCATTAATTTGAGCCTAGGGGGGGGGGGGGATTAACATGTGTTTATAATTACAACGAAAAAAATATAATAGCATTAAACATAATTATATGTTTTTCCAACACCCACATGTCCATTACCTATATTTTAATATTTATAAGGCGGGAGGGGGGCAGAATTGAAAGAAATAAAAAATAAGAAAAGTTACGATATTTTTATACATTTCTTTCAATTAAAAACATTTTTTGCCTCCTATGACCAAAATAATATTTATGCCGAGCGGGCTAAGTTCTTGGTCAATAAATGGTAATAGTCTTAAAGTGTAGAAAGCTGAAATTTGCCCCAAGTTATTGTTACAGTTTATTGAGAAGAAACTGGAACTTGTTTTAATTTTTTAACCAAGTTGAGGGAAAACGTAGGTAGTGATTTCTGGTATTTATAGTGGTTGCCAATATATCAGATTTTGTTTCAATTGGTTTAAAAATGATTCGCCCTCGTGTTTTTAGTTCAAAAAGCAAGAGTCAATTAAACTTACCTTATCAAATCGAAAATAAAAAACAAACAAAACAGCTATCTTCGATGCTATCGCGAACTTGACCTTGAGCCAAATATTAGTTGGTAACATTTGACAACTTGCCAAGAATTTGAAATTGAGTAAGTATAAAACAACAATTTCAAGCACAATTTATTGATCAAGAATTTGAAAAAGTTTTTGGTACCAGTCATTGTTTATAGCACAATCTACCCAATACACAAGTACACAAAAACTTGTAATCCGAAATATTAAACATCCACAATCACCAATAACCAAGTACCGAGTTCCTTTTAGTTGCTTTTAAATAGTGTTCCTTCTAAAAATTTAACGCAGCCCAGAAACGATATTTTCCCCGCTGTTAAGTATGCCCATCTAAGGGGATCTGACCGCCGAGCCGTGCGTATAAGCGTATTTTTTATCTATAAAACTTAACTTTTGTTTGAGCACAAGATAAGCTGTATGGATTTAAAGGTGTCTGTCTATGGAGACGAATTAAATACCCAAAAAAAACTAAGGAGCATCCGCCATTAAGTTTTTTAATTTGATAATTATTATGCATATCTAGGCATAATTCTACAAGTAGTATTTTTATTTTTAGTTTTGATGTCCCAAACTATCAATTTTTTTGTGATGCCAAAATTCCAGGCTTACGGTTAGAGGGAGATTACACAGTTACAGGAAGAATTCTTGTGGCACCCATTGAAGGAAGTGGAAGATTTACTGCCAATATAGGTACGTAAGTATACTTTATCCAGCGAAAATAGACCGGCGCGAAAAAATATTTTTATATATTTATAAAGTAAAATTTTTTCAAAGTTTTTTATAAAATCTCTCGCTGGAGTGTATAGTTTATATGTGACAGTAACGCGCTTTTCTATTGTAAGACAACGAAAATTGCTAGACCGTTGTGTAGTGATAATATCACGGTAATTTAGCCAATAGGAAATAGGAGTTAATGCTACCACAGAATGGTTTATAGCCATTATAGCTCTGAATACTTACAGTAATTATCAAGTTCCGTTGGGGGTGTAATCTGGTTTTATATACTGTATTAGTTCCATCTGGCAGTTGTAATGAAACTAGACATTAATCATAATAATATTTGCTTGCCACGGTTTATCACTAAAAATCAGTTCTTATAATGATTTAAATAGCTTCCAGTGTGATTAATGTTCTTGTTGTTTAACATTGCATATGATTATGTATTATGCAACATGGTTTACTGACATATTTTAATTCGTTCATAGATTATAAAGTCCAATACTAATAAGGGGTTGTGTGAAATAAAAATATTCTATTGCATTATCTAACATGGAAAGTTTTAAGAAACTTAAATATAAAGTAAAAATAAATTAATTGAAACAGGTATTCGTACGATTAATAAAATTCAAATTGAGATAGGACAGCTAGAAGACTCCTAACAACGATGTGACCTACGCAACAAATACGTTAACACTAATACTACGGTGCACGGCAATTGTCGATCGCTACGAACCCTCACCAACGTCATGTGGATTATAGGTTCTAGCGGATACAATTCGTTTTTGGGGACGCTGTTCTGCTTTCTTAATTGTAGAGAAAGAGCTTTACTGGGAACAAAATGCGTCGCATTGAATGGATACAGTTTATTTCGTAACCAAATTGCTGTATTAAAAGTAGGTCATTATTCAACAAGACTGTGCTGCTAATAAAACGGATTACAACCAATAAAAACACTTTTCTAGCAAATCTGGAATTGATATAACATTAAAGCGGATTTGATACTCTAGCAACTTATTTAATATGGATTAATAAAAAATAAGCTATCAATACAAACTATGTCTTAGCGAACCTGTTGTATTATATCATTTTCCTCAGTGTATAAATAATCGTACAAGTAGAAATTTAAGAAAAGCACCCATATATTAAGAACATTTTTGTTACTTAGTACGTAAACATGAGAAATGCATCTAATATTATTAAAATAACCTTTTTTCACACAATACAGGGCAATTAGCAGAAACTTGTCATCACTGATTTCTCTTAAAAATGATGTTTGATCGGGAAAAAATGTAAACAATTATCTCTCTCTTTTTGTATGTCTATGAGCCATACCTATTAATAACAATATTTTTGTTAGAATCCTGTGACGTGTACGTGTACCAAAAATACAAGGAAGCGACATTAAAGGATGGAAAAATTCATCTTATTCCAACGATGACCAACAGCAGCATTGAAGTCAGCGGCCCAAAAGCTGAGCTACAAGGATTATTTAATGGAAATGAAGCATTGAGTAATTATCGTCCTTTATTTAAGATTCGTAGAGTACCTATTGTTAATAGCATCTTATGACTTCAAATAGTATTCCATTATTGTTTCATTACTACCGTGCGAGCAAAAATTATTTGCATCAAAGAGGGCTTGGATTAAAAAACGTAGGGCTTGGTTTAGATCACAATGATATGGGGACGATATATCTAACCAAATCTAGGTTAAAATTTTGTCAAATTCATATTATGACATGATATGCCAAACGAATGAGTAATAAAATAAGTAGACAAATACAAATTTATTTTTGTTGTTTACAAAATTAACAAAGTAAGAATATACAGAAAGAAATAGAAAAATAATTACATAAATTGCTGAAAGTGGCCACCGCCATGCTCCAAGCATAAATTCACATGTCTTTTCATATTTTCAAAAGTGTTGACGAAATGTTACCACATTCTGGGATAATGAGGACTCTAAAAAAAATGGGGATTTTTCACTACTTCCCATGCGTGTATTCTGAGAATTCACATAACCGGAGAGGTGGAACCAGGCTTCATCCGAAAAAAATGTCAGGTCTAATAAATCATTTATTTCCAATAAATTTTGGGTAAACCATTGAGAGTAATTCCTGCGTCCTTCAAAATCTGCGGCTTGTATTTCTTGGAATACTTGCACTTTATAAGGAAATAAATTTAGCTGCTTCTTAAGAATAGTCCTGCATGTTCCATAAGATCTTCCCACTTCTTGCGACAGGCGTCTTATACAATTTGTTGACGTATTTTGCATTATTTCACAAACGTTTGCAACAAGTTCTTCTGTTCTTACAGATGGTCTTCCTGCTCCTTTTTTGTGTTGTATAGAACCTGTTTCCCTAAACACAGCCACGGTTCTTTTCAGGCAATGATAAAAATCCCCAGCAATAAAAGTAACGTTAGGAAAATGTTCGAGAAAATCGTCCATGCACAAACCCGGATTGTATTGCCACTCACAATTTACTCTAACCCCGTTTCGAAAATACGCTTCAACCATTCATGTTTTGTGCTGTTCCATAAAGCCCATTGTGTGAATTGTAAAAGAAATTGGAAAAATTAGCGATGAATCAAATTACTTGTACGACTGTCAAAGATGACGGAATAACTGATTGATTGTTATTTCAGGTAGTTACTGATACCCAACAGGTATTAAGCTCTACGGCTAAGCATTACGTCCTTAGATGCAAGGCCCTCTTTAATGCAAATAATTTTTGCTCGCACGGTATTAAGGGACACATTCGCTGGGCAATAACCGAGCAACCAAGTCCTATATAAATTTCCTGGCAATCTGGTTGCTTAGAAACTTCCCATTCATTGGGCGATTTTCCAAGCTATATGGTTGTCAACCAATCTATCTATCTGCAATCAGTCCAGTGGGCTAGTATAGTGATCGTTTCTAATTAAAAAACATAAAATAACTCATATTATAATAATCAAATTTAACAGACCGAAACGATAAATAAAATAATGGCTGGCAAGGCCTTTTTTACAGTTCTTTTCCGGTGATTTTATTTTATAATGTTAAGTGTAATTTCAATTTTAACTTGACTTTTTTTACAGAATATCACACGTGCTTAAATTATCCCTGGAAATTTACTCTTAGTCACGACTTTAAAGAAAATTACATAAATTTATTTTCAACCAATTAGAAGGCTCTTTTTTGTTTACGTTGCTTACAGCAACGGGAGATTATCGCGATAATTTTGTTAGTTCCTATTAACTTAATGAAATTAATAACTGATAATTTTTCTGTCAAAAATGAAGTGCTTTATATCTATTGGTAAAAGTCACTCAGAATAAAATCAAAATACATTTTGTTGCTAACTAATTTTTATTGATACTAACCAATTTGTTTTACATATCGAACGCCGGGGCTAAAAGAGACACATCAACAATGTAGACATGTAATTTCAGATGTTATGGTTGAAAACGAATTAATGTTTTTATTGTTCCTGAAATTTTAGTAATAAACCTTAGTTACTAACAAGTAAAATCAACTTCTATTGTAAAAATATAGTGCGTCATATTTAACTAAACTCATCGGAAATATGTTTTTTAAAGTTTTATTTGAATTTAAAACTATAAAGACATTGGATTTCAGATAACAAATTTGTTATTTAATGTTTCTCACATTTTAGTAATAAAAATAAGTTACTAACGGCTAAAATGAACTTAATTTCTAAAACTCTAATTAGTTACAATTAACTAAAGCCGCCGGAAATACGTTTTTGTAGCATTTTAGCAAAAAAAATACAATGAGAAAAAACTCCAATAATTTATGAAATTTTCTTACCGAATCTCCCACGCAACAGAATTAATTCCCGATAATTTTGCTGCTTGGGAAATTATAAGTGAAAATTATCGTCAACTCGAAAAGTTGTTCCAAAGAAATTGAATACTATAATAGTAATCACAAGTAAAACCTTTTTTTAGATGCAGCGACAAATAAAGCAATCAACGACAATGTAGACGAATTATTCAAGGAATTAAAACCGGTAGTGGAACAAACCATTAGCACGATCATGGAAGACCTTTTGCTAAAGTGTTTTATAGAAAATATCCCATGGGATGACTTGTATCCAGTTAAAAAATAGATCAGGTTTCGAAGAATAAAAGAAAATTTATTAAATTTGTTTATTTTTACCATTACAATGAAAATTAAATCTACTAAGAATTGTATAAAATGTATAAGTAGCGAAGGATGAACCTTCAAAAGATCTAAAAATTAAGAGATTTACTAAAGAGTAGTAGAGAGATGAAAAACCATGTTATTTCGACAGTTCTATCAATTTTTTTTTTAAATTAAAAAGTATATACTTTTTAATGTTACTCCATAATACTTTAAAAAACAGGCTCCGGTTTTACGGTTCATAAAAATATTTCTAATTCTTACCAGTGGTGAACTAGGTAAGGTCAAAATACCAAATTAAAAAAACATCTATAAAAAAAAATTTGCCGAATAATCAAATGCAGCATAAAAAGGACGTTGTCTTAAATCATAACAGAAAATAAAGTTTATTTCTCAATATAATGTGGTGTTAGGGCACTGTGGCCCAACTATACAAGTCGCCCCTGATTCTTACAATATATTAACATAATAAACTCCTTATCAGTATTAGTTTCCATTTTTCTGGTTTAAAGGCTGGATATTCTATTTAACATCTTTAAAAACACTTTCATTACAATATTGCGTATCTTAAGCAAAATACACTGAACACAACAAAACGTATATACAAAAAAGGCACACAGAAAAAAACATTAAGCTAGATATCCACTGTCTACTTCGGAAAAAGTTCATCTATGGAAAATCTCATGAAAACCCTTCCGATAAACTCTTGAACAGTTTTTCCAATGGTCTGTTCAAGCGTAGGCCTCAAATCTTTTAGTAACTCGTCCATATTTGCGTTTAGGATTTTGTTGGTTTGTTCTGTGAGTTCTGGATTGTTTTTGAACAAATCAAAAAATTGAAATTTGGGTTTTCCGAATTCAATATCATCGATTACTGTGTTGACTAGTTTGAGGTACTGTTTGTCTTGCTGGTAAATCCGTTCCCCGTTCATGGTTGCTTTTACTCGACAGTCAGCTGAAAATAAAACAAGTTTAAAGATGTTATATTTTAATAGAAGATAATAATAATATAGTGTCCGCGAAAATAATTAAAACCGAATATGGCATATCGGACAAGTATGTAACTTTTTTTTATATTGGAATACACATGGATCCAAAACACAATGGATACCCTGGGGCGGGTAGAACACGACAACCGTCCATTTAAAAAAATATCTTCTCGTGGGCAAACGAAACTTAAGTTTTGTGGGTGAAAAAATACGTCCGAGCGCTCGGCTCACCGGTCATATGCCTTCCTGCCCAGCAGGATTGAGCATGTGCACAAACCTCTTGTTATCGGCCTGTCCTTCTTTAGCGACATGCTCAAAATACAGTCTAGAACCGGCTCGGTGCCATTTTTGTTTTGTGTTTTAAGTTTTTTCTCTGGATTCCTTGTTGTTTTCTTTGCTAATTGTGGGTGTTTAATATTTACGGATTTGTAGTGTAGTTTAGTAAATTGTGCTTGTGCTTCTAGTGACTCGGATACTCGTATTAAAATATAACTAGTAACAACCGTATACTTAATTTTCTTATGTCCCAATAGGGGTAAAAAATACCGGGTATTTCGTATTTTCAGTAAGTATGGGGTAGTGATGTATCTTGATATTTAACTTTATTTTATTATGATCACTTTAAACACATCAAACTAGGCATAGACTACATAAACAAGATAGGTATCAGGTATAAAAGTAAAGGGAAACACACAGCAAGACAGATTATCCCGATGCATGTTTTGGTATTTGCAGCCCTGCAATCTAATTACATATTTAATACACTTTTCTCTATATTTATATTACATAAAAAAAAAGTAAATACTTAGTTATGTTTATATTAATCCAAGGGTGAAAGTATTCCACGGGTCAAATTCTCGGGCAAAAATTTTTTTAAATTCTTGAACAAGAAATTATGATTTTATAAGTTCTTATATAAGTTTTTGCCAAATTGTAAAAATCAATACAAGTTATATACCAACTAATATATTACTTGGGGTTAGGTACGTGATAACATCGAATATTTGTTATTTTGCTGGTTTCGTTTGTTTTTTATATTCGATTTGATAAGACTAGTTTAATTGACTTGTTCTCTTCGTTTTCGAACTAAAAACACGACGACGAATCATTTAAAACAAACGTTAGAACTAAAACCTTAAAAACAATTTTCTATCCTCAAAATCTGATAGGTTTGCAACTACTAAAAATGCGAGAAATCACTACTTTTTTCCCAACTTGATCAAAAATTGAGAAGAAATTCCAATTTCTTGGCAAGAATTGGGTGCAAATTTTAGCTGTTTACACGTAAAAATAAATTGAAGGTCAACTTTTACAGACTCTTGAGCAAGAACTTAAATTTTAAGGCCCGGACCTGTCTATTTTCCCATTAGTCAAATGATAATGTTGCAGTGCACATGCTTAATCAGGTGTAGCTTTGTTTACATGCGCGAGGCTATAAATTTGCCACTTTCGTGATTATTGTTTGCTTATCTAAGGGTAAATGTCTATGGTCGGAAAACATTGCAGATAACATTCCGGTTAGAACCACTTAATTATAAATATTATTTCTGGAATATTGAAAACATATTGAAACTCTTAATTTACCAAATAACTTACTTATATTGCCATCGGCTGGTCCGGATCCGTCAAGATTAAAGAACATAACTTTTCCAAATATAGAATATTGTGCCTTTAATCTGATGTGCGGAAAAAACAAGTCAAATTTGATCTTGTTCTCGTCCAAGTTGATGTCGAACCTCTTAATGACAAAATTATCGGCGTTGTAGATTTCAACGTTCTGGAAAGAGTAGAAAACTAATATTAGGTATGAAGATACACTCGTGGAGAAAAATATTGATAATTTAACCTATACAGTTTTATTTCATAAGAGAAAATGGAGCTTCAAAGAAAAAGAGATAAGCCAAGTTCAAACTATAGACCTTTAGAACCGTACAGCTTATTTCGGGCGCAAAAAAGAGTTAAGTTTTATAGGTTAAACAAATTCTTTTGTCTACGACTACTGCACTGAGGGTAATGATCAAAAATACAACAGGTTTGTTAAGAGATAGTTTGTATTAATATCTTATTTTCTAATAGCCAATAGACAGTTTTCGTTGTCTTTTAAAAGCGATTCCGATAGCCGCTATTTGACAACTTTGACATTTGAGCTGTCATTTATCGTTATCGTTACGGATAAGTGGCGGGAGCTAACGGACGGAAGAGAAAGCCATAGCGAAAACGGAGCGCATGCGTAATGACCAATTTTTTGATCGGAAATAAAGTTTGCATTTAGCATTATTAATATTATAATTTTCTAAATTGAAATTTCCATACAACTGTGCTCGATACTGAATGTCCTGTCGATCAAGCACCTCCAAGAGAAGGGCATATCATCCGAATCACTGGATGAGTCCAATAAAAGCAACCTTTCATCTATCATGATGTTTTAGAATTTTGGGTACTATATAGGAAATTAAAAGATAGCACAAAACGTATATGGAAATATATGAACACAAACCAGTAAAGATAGGTTATGTTATATTTGTTATGTTTACTGTCGATTCGACTTAACGTTAACGTTAAGCGGATTGAACGAAAACTATTTTTACGATCTGTCAAAGAGCGGCTTCGTATTCGTATTCGTTATGGTTAACCGTTTGAATTTGCCAATACAACGAAAACTCTCTAATATTAAATAAATTGTTAGTGTATCAAACCCGCTTTAGTATTATATCAATTCCAGATTTGCTAGAACAGTGTTTTTATTGGTAGTAATCAGTTCCATTAGCAGCGCAGTCTTGTTGAATGATGAACTACTTTTAATACAGCGATTTTGTTCAGAAATAAATTGTATCTTCTTAATGCGACGCATTTTCTTTCCAGTAAAGCGTTTTTTCTACAATTAAGAAAGCAGAACAGCGTCTCCAAGAACAAATTGTATCCATTAGAACCTATAATCCACAAGATGTTGGTACTGGTTTGTAGCGATCGGCAATCGCCGCGCGTTCTTGTATTAATTAGAACGTATTTGTTGCGCAGGTCACATCGTTGTTCGGAGCCTTCTAGGTGTCCTGTCTCAATTTGAATTTTATTGATCATACCAATACCAGTTTTAATTAATTTATTTTTCCTTTATATTTAAGTTTTTTTCAACTTTGCATGTCAGATAAAACAATAGAAGATTCTTATTTCGCACAACCCATAATTAGTATTGGAATTTATAGTCTATGGACAAATTTTACAATCTTAGTAAACGATGTTGCATAATAAATAATCATATGCAATGTTAAAGGACAAAAACAATGTCACACTAGAAGCTATTTAAATTTTTGAGAACTACAGTACTGATTTTTAGTGGTAAGTATAAGCTTTATTAACCGCGGCATGCAAATATTATTATGATTAATGTCAAGTTTCATTACAACTGCCAGTCGGAACTAATACAGTATGTAAAACCAGATTACAACCCCAATAGAACTTAATAACTACTGTGAATATTCAGAGCAATAATAACTATAAACCATTCAATGGCAGCATTAACTCCTATTTCCTATTGGCTAAATTACCGTGATATTACCACTACACAACGGTCTAGCAATTTTCGTTGTCTTACAGTAGGAAAGCGCGGGGACCCGCTTGTTTAAGAGAATTGCAGTAAACAAAAAATAATTTTATTTTATTGATTAAAGAAGAACCTAAAATCCACAAAGGGAGAATCTTTGGCAACAGTGTATTACTCTAGCGTAAAACATTGCTGAAGCATTCGTTTTCATTCAATAACCTTGTAGACGTTAGCATTTTAGGTCTCGTCGGCTTGTTGTGAAAAAGATAATATGATATCTATCGTTCCTTCTAAAATGTTACCTCAAATTTAGCAATAAATCCTGCGCCAGCATCGATTCCAACTTCCGGTAGTACTAAAGGGTTCATTTTTGGTAGCCTTAACTCTGGAATACCATTTTGGAGGTGTGGTTTGATATTTTGAACCGCTTTTAGAAGACATTTTTCGAAATTCGTATCGTTTTGGTGGCACCTTTCAATATAAGAGGCTGAAATTTAATAATTATCTAATATTAATAAATATTAATTATTAACTTTTTAACTTCTAATGGAATCAGAACTATTAAAATTTTACTACAAAATTCTAATTATCTAAAAAACTATAAGGATTAGGCAATGATCTGATACCTATTATAGACTACAATAAACCTATTGATAAAATCGTATTCTATTCTGAAGTAAATCTACATACAAATTTCGCCCCTCCACTTTGTTTGCCAAACTTACACTGTTAAAAGTGTAAACACGATGTGGGCATAGAATAGTTCAGGAATGCCGTGCTATATCCAGAGAAACATTTGCAAATGTACGTGAAGAATTTGAAAGTAGGCTTTATTATTGTCTTCAAAACAACGGAAATTATTTTGAACATTTAATTAAATAATAATAAAAAATTTTAAAATTGTGTTTTCATTTATTGTTTTCCTAAATAAACAGAGAAGAATTTCCTGAAATGTAGCTTTCTATGGTATCATTGGAAAGCATTTTTCAAGAGCTTCAAAATGATGTATCACTCGACCCCCCTTTCTATTTAAGATTTTAGGGGTGTATCTCACCCTGTCCAAGGGGTTGCAGATAAGGGTGGGATAATACGCTTGTTTTTGTTCCCCCTTCGTTTTATAGAAACTGTTTTTTGCGTTTTTTTCTTCAGTTTTTCGTTTCTAAGATATGGCCATTTCAAGTTTTTAAATTGTCACCCTGTATAAATAATAATAATTAGAATATTCCTTATAGGTACCCAACTAGAATAGTTTTCAACTTACTTAAGGTTTATGGCAAAATCCTCTAAACATCAAACAGTCTTATTGATTTTTGTCAAAAAAGCCATGAAAAACACGTTATCAAATTATATCTGACAGTGACACGCGATACACATTATTACTTTGTTTGTTATGGCCTTTTTGATTAAAATCAATAAGACTGCTTGATATTTTTTGGAGTTTTTTGGTAACAAGTTTTATATAATTAAATATTTTTAAAACATTTTGTTAACAAACAGACAGAAAAGTTAAACGATTTGCAAATTGTATCAAATAATACGTCTCATTTTGTTTTTTAATTAAATGTAATTTCAAAGTTCTTTTTAAATAGTTTTAATCATATTTGAGATTTAATAGAATTTCCCAAATTATTATATTCTCTCAAACCTTTATGAAAAATAGACTTATAGGCTAATGTTTTAGACACTCTATCCACATAAACATTTTGATTAGTTCTTGTTTTATAATTATGATGGTCATAATTAAAAGAACAAACAAATTTAAAGCAGGCAATAAATTATTTTTAATTTTATACATAAAGGTAGTTACTAAATAAAAAATTAAATTTCTGATATTCAACCATTCTAAATTTTTTTACATAAAATTTATTTTTGTATATTTGTCACCATTTAAAATAATCCGCACTGGCTTATTTTGCAAAATTTGTAATTTATCAAATTTTTCCTTACTAGGACAATATAAGATAGAAATACAATAAAGAAAATATGGTAATATAATAGAATTAAATACAGTTTTTTTAAAAAACAAACTTAAATAGAACTGATTCTTTTAAATTAACCTACTTTTCCGGCAATCTTGGATATTACTTTTAATTATTAAAAAATTATAATTTTGAATCAATAATTATCCTAGGTATAAGGACACGCTATATGGGAAGATATAGGAAATATTCTCGACTATTCATTGAATAAACAAGCAACGTAGCATCGTATTAAAAAAAAAAAGTTTAGATTTTTGATAAAGATTAAAAATTGTTACTTTTCCACTTCCCTGTATATAAAATTCCATTTTCCCACAATTCAATTTATATAACGGAAGTTTTTTCGGATCAAAAGTCATAAATATAAAAAAAAAACGTTTATTAAACATATTTTATTTAACCCTTACTAAGGAACGAGACTAAACTTAGGATTAACAAAAATATTATACATAATATAAAAGTATAAAAAAGTAAAACAGTACTAAGTCCATGGGTATTGGACATATTATATGAGTGATACAATACTATGTCCAATTAGTATAGGCGAGAGTATAGTTTACCTCTGACTGTTGCTGTGACTTAGTATTATTTAAAACTAACTAACTCCTCAACAGACGTAACAAGGTGTATTACGGATTTTTTCCTCGATAGAGCGTAAAAATCCAAGTGACATAGTACAGTTAACTAATTTTTAGCGTAAAGTGGACTTAGTACACTTTACCTCTGGGGTACAGAATATATTTAATTTTACTTGACATAATTTAACAGGTTAAAATTTGAAAGAAACAATTTTTTTCTCAGTAGCAGATAAGTAGGATAAAAGAAAATAAAAAAAAAATTATGGAAAATAACGAAAGGAACACAAAAAAATATTAATTCAAAAGAGTTTTGTCTGTTTCCTTCTGCCAAACCCATCAACAGACGCGTTTCGCCGTAATAACCCATCAACAGACGCGTCTGGGAATGGGTTTGGCAGAAGGAAACAGACAAAACTCTTTTGAATTAATATCTGTGGTCCGGCACTTGTACCGATTTTGAAAGCGCTCTTGCAAAATTTTCTGTTTTTACAGAATAACCCCTTTACGACTGACCTTTTCTAAGGTACCTTACTGGGACGCAAGATATCGCACCGGGTTCTATAATTCCCGTCGACAAAAAAATATGTTGTACAGGGAGCTCCATTTAAAATAAGCAAGTAAAGACAACTTCCAGTCTAACCAGAAGTCGCGCATGGTTTCTGTTACTTCAATTGAAGAGAGCGTCTGCGAAAACCCCATTATCAAAATTTGAAGGAATCAAATCGCATTACTTTCAGAAACATTTTAATAGACGATCATCGGGAGACACCCTGTATACATATAGAATGATAATAACAAAGGGTATTGACAGTATTGACACTTATCAGTGTGAGCCTCTTGTATAGCAAAATAACTTAAAAGTATTCGTTAGTAGGTATACTTTAAAATATATGCAATTAAATAGTTCAACTCTAACGAAAATACCGAAACAAATAAATATTTTATATTCTGGCATTAAGGTGGCATTTTTAACGTCATTTAATCCATTACCAACCTATAACCTATTTCTCGTTATTTATTAAGTTTATTAGGTACTTTATTAACTAACATTTAATTAAAATCAATATGGTCTGCACATTATTTAGATCTCATTTGACATATTACCAAAATATTAATGCATTTCATTGTTAATTTGGGAAGAAACATGTGTGAAAGAAAAATGACACAATAAAGTTAAAAAAATCTTACCAGATATTTTTCGCTACACGTTTCTCCTAAAATAATTTATGAAATTCCTTGATATTTATTTAATAGGCAATTATTAGGAATATGCTATCGGCATTAATTTTATTTAAATTTTGGGCAAAAGCTATTAAAAATAAATAAATCTACCCAAAATAGGTTATAGGTTAGCAAGCATGTTGATACTCCCACCTTAAGAAAATATGTAAAGTGATTTTAAAAAAACCCTTCAATTTTTACTAACACTGCAACAAAACACGATAAAAATTCCATCAACGCACAGGTGTTATTGAGCAATTAAAAAAATTCATGACCACTGACACCATAACGATATTTCTTAATCGATTTTTTACAATACGTTCCGACTTGAAAATTGACAAATGTAATAACATTTAAATGAAAATAACATTGATTTTCCAAATCGGTATAGGTTAAATAGAAAATTGACGGATTAAAACTTGTCGGTATTTGCTACCAAAAAAGACATTGTTTTTCTCCGTTGTAAGTTATTGACATTTGAGAAAAACAGTCCGATTAATTATGCCGGTAACAAAACAAAATAGTAAATTAAATACAGGGTGGCGCATTGGAAACGAAACAGAGGCATTTACTGGCAGCTCAGTTCTTTGTTTTGGAAAAACGCTCGGACCCGTCGATTTTGTTTTCGAGGGGGACACAAAATTGACAAAAAATCACGCAAACACGTGCAGCCCCCTGAGCGAGGGTGGCACCACCCCTAAAATCTGAAATGGAAAGGGGGGTCGAGTGATACCTTATTTTAAAGGTCTTTCAATTCCCTTTATAATGATGTAAAATTCATGTACTTCAGTTCAGTAGTTTGGAGATTTATTGATTTAAAGCTTAACACGTTAAATGCCATGGTAAATTTATAGAAATGGCCCCCCAGGCCAAGTTAATTAAAACAAAAACATCTATTTTTTTAATTAACCGCAGATATTTTATTTTATCTCGAATTAAATTAAAAGTTCGAGTGAATACACGTTCCCTGTACGCCACAGCGGTCCGGCTATAATGATTAACTAGGTCTGACAGAGGTCCGCTGGCGTACAAGGCACGAAATAGTACATTATATACTTAGGTTGAGAAGTGAGCTATTATATAGCGAGCGCTTTTATATACTGAGGCGCGAAGCGCCGAGGGATATAATGTGCGAGGTATATAATAGCCTTCTCAACTGCGGTATATATAGAATTTTTTCTACTACTAACAATAAAATATTACATATTTTAATTCGTTTAAATCTTTGTTACCCATTTTCACCTAATTTTTTAAAAAATTTGAAAATCAAGTCACTTAGGATTTTACTTGTCAAATGCGATCTTCTGTCAGTATGTAGAAAATATTCGGGTTAGATAATAATATAAAGTTAAAATTATAAAATGTCTGAAATTGAGAGAGAAGAATTGGAAATTTGTACCCCACCCGAGCTTAGAGAGGCTGCAAATAGCGCACAGTGCGATCTGTTACCAGAGAAATCTAAGAAACTATACTTGAATGCATACGCGCAATTAATGGACTGGTGTGTAAGAAAAAAAGCTGGTCACAGAACCATTCCTGAAAGTATCTTCCCAATAAAATTATAATAAAAAGTCCTATTTTATTGATAATTTAATCCTGTTTTCCAGAATTTCTTTGTTTAAAATGGTCAAAAAAGGCTCAAAATCAATAATATGTTAAAGAAACGGTGAGTTAAGTTATAAAATTGTCTGCAACAACCTCATTGAACAGCTGTTTTTCATTATTGACCTAGGAAATTTTTTATTATTATTAACCTAGGTGAAGAAATGTTACTTCTCGATAAAGGAATGAAGTAAATAATGATGATTTCTTAAGTAAGTAGTAGAAAAAATCAATTTGGTACCTGGCGGTCTCTGCGGCCCGCGGTGGCGTGGTAGTATATACTCTGAGCGGGCCCTAGAGACCGCCGTGGCGTTTAACGTGTTAAAGTAGACTTTAATAGGTACATCAGATTAGTTTGTACTACTTTCAGAAGAAATTTGAGTAAAATCATTTACTTAATAAGTAAATGCTTTTCTTCACAACGCCCATGGTTTGTTTATCATTTTGGTGTTGAAAATAGCGATTGGAGCGTTTTTTGTGGCAAAAAAAGTAGTTTCTTGAAGAAAGATAAGAAGGGAATATCTCGTACTTATTTTAAATAGAAATTTAGTACATAGTTTGCGATTGATTCGACCAAACTTTGTTGTTAAAATATCTTTTAACGCTTTATACATAAATTAGCCATGGTATAATCCACGGCAGAAAGGGTTGAAATTATCGAAATATTTTTCGGAAATAATCAGTGCGCTAATAGAACAGCACAAATATTATTATATTAATTGGAAGACCTTTAAAATAAGGTATCACTCGACCCTCCTTTCCATTTAAGGTTTCAGGGGTGGTGCCACCCCCGCCCAGGGGGCTGCTCGTGTTAACGTGATTTTTTGCCAATTTTGTGTCCCCCTCGAAAACAAAATCGACGTTTCTGATCGTTTTTCCAAAAAATAACTGAGCTGCCAGTAAATATCTCTGTTTCGTTTTTGATGCGCCTCCCTGTATACTGAAAATACTGATTTTTTCTACGTAAACGACTCACCACAGCTTATCGTGAGACAAATAAAACAACAATGAATAACATGGTTGGAAAACGACTATTTGCACACGATCGTGGCTATGTGGACTGAGCTGAACGAGGCAGTGCACAAATTTTCTAACATATAGTTTACTATCGAAGAAGATCAAATCAGCAATCATCCTTTTTTTCAAATGTGTGCGTTGCCTGCGGTATTCTCAGATGGAAATTTCGAAATTTGTGTCTAAAGGTAAACCTTTATAGCATCAACACCGTAATATTCTTTAAATTATAAGTTGTTCTTATTATTACATTTTAAACCTTCCCAGATAATTCCTTGTGTATGAGGAGCGTAACGTACCATTATCTTGAATTTAATTTTATTATATGCTTTCCTTTGTTACTAAAAATGACCAAAAATCAACTCCGAGTCCGAATGATAGCTTCGGAATTGATAAAGAGCGTAGAGGTTGATGCTAAATGTTACTTAAAGCACTCACTATATTGCTTAAAAAACGAACTAATTTGTAAATTTCTTGTTAGTAGTTGCAGTGTTTACACAGAATAAAAATAAAAAATGATCCTGCTGCACATGAGGAAATTCAAGCAAGAGGAAGAGAAAGATTAGTAAAAAAAGTGGAAACGTTTTTGGGTTACGATACGTCAATTATTCATCAATGGCCTAGAAAAAATGATACAAATACTAGACGCAGTTTTACAAAATAAAAACAACAAGTCTTTAAAATCTTTACATAAAGTATAATAATTAAAAATAATTGTCCCATCCCCCTTATTTTTTGTAAGTTACGGCCATTTAAATTATTATCTTTTCAGAAAGAAGGAAAACCAAAAACTATAATATCAAAACAGCCGTCAAATCCGGAAATACGCTTAGAAGCTTTCGTACAAAAATAAAACCCCCTCGTAATGAAAACACAAAAAATTGTATCCATCAAATTCCTTGCGAGTGTGGCGAATCGTACATAGGGGAAACAAAAAGACCTCTTCCCGTACGAGTTAAAGAACATCTGAAACATACTCAAAAAGAGATCAGGTATAGCGGAACATGTATAGACCAACCAACAATATATACAGTGGTCAGAAGCCAAAGGTTTGGATACGGAACAGCACTGGAGAAAACGAAAATTCAAAGAAGCAGCTTTCATGAATCAAACTACACATATATTTAGTAACCCAAGTATAGATACCCCCAATATCTGGACGCTTTTTCTTGTCCAAAACCAACAGCTCAAACTTCACACTCCAATAAGCACGTAGTCGGAGTCATCAAGCTTCATTGCACATGGATAGTATTTAGGAGAGTAGCCTTAGAATTATAATTTAGTTTACACTTGAAAACGGTTAGCGATACTAAGTAACCGAAACGTTGTGTTAAGTAACAAAATAAAGACAATGGAAGTCCGCCAAGGTAATTTTTTTGATATTACTTTATTGTCTATATCACCTTCAAAGAAACATTATTGTGTTTAATCGTAAAACAATTTATTATCACCAATTCCGAAACAAAAATTTTTTAAAACATCACAGATAATAAATCATCATACATACTACATATTTTATGTACAAGATTCAGTATTTATATGACCTAAAAGAAGAATCAAAGGTAAATATCAACTAACTAGATCAATATTCAACACCGAAGTGAGGAGTTTTTTTAATTTAAAGAACATCAGGCAAATAACTAAGATGTGACAAACCCTATTCAAGAATTTAAATATTTTTTAGTGGACTTTCATTTAAAATAAGTCGTACATCAAAATTGTCCCCAATTTGTAGAAAGAGCCATTGGGAAAAATTAGATTACCAATTTAAACTAGTAAAGCATATTATAAAGATTTATTTGGCGTGGTTTTAACAGCTTAACCTTCCACTTTACGGGTGAGAAATCATTATAAATCCATTTTTAAATCTTAGAATAAATATAAAATATAACTGCGAACATCCTAAAAATAAATTGTAAATATTATTTGCAAATATACTTACAAAATATAGCAGATCATAAAATTTCCTATAAACTACTCTCTAATACAAATTCCAAGTAAAAAGAAAACAAATTAACTAAATTTTTTGTTAGTTTACAAATAGATCATAAAATACACATTGACTAAACTCTGTCCCAAAAAATAAAAGAAAAATATTAATATGCAAATAAAAGGAATTTGCAATACAAACAATAATTAAAATTTTGATATCCTGATCCTTCTAACGACTCCTTGAATGCGCGTCACAAATTGGAAAAACATAATTAAGAATGAGACAGAAGAAACGTCATGTCTAAGTTTCATTATTTTTTTAATAACCGTTTTAACTTATCTATTGGCTATAATCACAATGACATTTATTTATTTGATTTTGACAAGTCGATATTTTGTGCTGTATTTTGATAATTTTCGCGCAGGAAACCCTTATTACCTCTTGCTGCTGTTCAGTAAGTAATTTTAACTCTTTTCAACCTTTAAATTAAAATAAATGGCGTAAATGTACTGAATCAGACAGATGTTTTTTAATAGAGCAACCCCATAGAGCCCAAAAACAACAAAACAACTTAGAATTTTTAATAGAATTTAAACATAACGGCAACTCTTAATTTCCCTTAAAACCTGTATATACAGTAAAGGGGCTTTTAGGCAAAGTTGGCAAGATGATACTCTTCATACAGTAAAAAATCGTCAGAGGGTGTACGGTATATTATTCTACATGCTGGTTCAGAAAATGGATTTGTGAATAAGGCAAGTTTAATATTCAAGTCTAGCCTGAAATTTGATTATCATGATTTGATAAATAGTGAAAACTTTAAGAAATGGTCTGAAGAAAAACTTGGAAGAAACATCGCTTATTATCATGGATAACGCCACCTATGATTCTGGGCTAATTGAAAAAATTGCAAATACAAGTTGGTCAAAAAGATTATTTATTGAATGGTTAGAACAAAGACAAATTCCATTTGCAACGAAGGATCAGACCTGGATAATATTGAAGCAGTATATCCCACACAAAAGTTACAAGTAATATGGAAAACGCTATTTATTTTATTTTTTAATTATTTTTCTTTTATTTTAATAGGTTGGACGAACTAGCATTGCAATATGCGCGTTTTAAGACTTCCTCCATATCATTGCCATTTTAATCCTATTGAAATGGTTTCGTCGGAATGGAAGCGCTATTATGATGCAAAAATATGTTCTATGCATCCTGTAACAAATGACGTAGTTTTGGGTTTGTAAAATAAAGCGATAGAAAATGTAATAGTGGAAAATGGAAAAATTATGTATTAGACACTAATCAAATTATAAATGATTTGTGGGAACGGGAAAGATTTATCGATGTGGCAAATACTCTTCCTCAAATTATTAACTCGGACGAATTTCATGATGATGATGATCCTTGCGGAGATGATTTTTATTTTAATTATTAAAAAACTGTATTTTGTTGTGTTGTCGTTTTTTATTATATTTTCTTCTTTATGATTTTGTAAATAAAATGATAGTATTTGAAGCAAAATATATAAACTGATGCACTAGAGATGCACTAAACAAAAAAATATATGATTCAATTTTGAAAATTTTTATAAATGAGTTTTATTTAATTTTCAGTAAATTTAAATTAATTAAAAATTTCATAATGATTTTCAAAAACAATATGTTTCATCCCATGATTTCTTTTACCCTAAATAAATTACTTATTTCTGACTTCATTAACAGTATAAAAATAATAGTTAAAAATTTGAAAAAACGTGCTTGCATTTTACTTGTTCACATGTATACGTCTTTATGTAGATCAAGCCTAAGAAAAATCATAACCTTTACCACCGTTAAGTTAAGTCAAACTGACTGAATTAATTTACGACGTATCGCAAATATGGAGAATATGACGTAACGGTCAGGGGTCATTGAACAGATTTTAGGTATGTTGATTTAAATGTTAAAGTTTCGCTTTGTGTATATTAAAAATAATGGATTTTAAAATAGTGAAAATGAAATACGATGGCAAGTAGTAAATAAAGCATAGTGTTTGACCCGCATATAATGGTTATTAATAATAATATTATTTATCTTTTGTACAGCTTTTTGTTGGTATTTTCTTACAGTACAGAGAAGAAATTCATCTTAACCTGTACTGTTTAAAAATGCTGTTTCTATGTTGTACTAGTTTTCCCAAGTTGGGCTTAAAGTTTTTTATCATGGTGTCATCCCCCCTACAATTCGAAAATACTATAAAATGGGTTTTATTTCGTCACACTTTTTTGAGTCACCTTGCGGAATCAAAAATAATTTATTTACGTAATAGGGCTTTTGGTATTTAATTTTTTATATATAGTTTATAAAATTTTTGGTAATTAATAACAACTTATCCATTGTACTTTGTCGCATTAGGGGCCTTAATGGCCACCCTGTTGTTAGTTTTAGAATAAAAATCTCTTCAGTTTCAGTTATTATCCATTTCTTAAGATATAAAGCCGGTTTTATAGGTTATCTGTGTAAATTAACGAATCCTCAAAACTACTTAATTTTATTAAAACATAAAACTAACCCTATTTTACTATACCCGTTAAGAAGGATATCCGAATCCAGAGTAGACAGATTTATCTTAATTGACGATATCTAACTATTAACATATTATATTCTTTTGTGTGCATTTGTTTTAGTTTCGTAATACTTTTACTTTAATAAACTTAATAATTTTTGTGTACGTTAGAAGAATGCAAATAAATATCAGCCATTTTAACTCTATTCCAAATAGGTAACTAAATGTAAAAAAACGTTATCTCAACATCAACTAATCAAAGCTTTTTTATTGGTGGTATCTAATACAAAATATTTTTAACGAAACAAATGTGTTTCTGCTGAAAATATATAATAGTTATTTATTACACAAGACGATAAAATTGTACTTTATCTTTGAGAGTGTTTTTTAGCGTCGAGACGTCAGTCAAGCAAGACGCTAATTCCGCTCAAAAAGATAATGCGATTTTATCGTCGTGTGCATACAACATTTTTTTCTATAATAATAGCAAGACTTCAAATTCAGGTGAAAAATAAAATTTCAAAGAAAATTTCACACCTGTCATTCTAAGCCAATCACACACTTTCATTTCGACAGTTACCAATGGCAACCTTCAAATTTTTCGGAAATTTTTCTCCTCCTGCGAAGCTAGGCGAACAAAATTAATAAGTGGAAAATTTTTCTTGACAGCTATCATATGATCCGAAAATCAGTATTCAGGATCAAATTTTGGTATTTAATGTTTTTATTCATTTTATAATACTAAATAAATACAAATATTTATTTACCAAATATTTCTTTCATTAAGGCTAAATATTTTTGGAATTCTGGTTCGAACTCTTCTCTTTGTAATGGAGAATAACAAGGATAATGGTTATCTTCCCTTTTCACTTCTATCAGATGTCTATGTTTAATATAATAGATGTAATATTTGGATGCAATTTTGTTCTGCTGAATTCTGGTTTTTCTTAAAAAGGATGGGATATCTTCCTCCAAAATCTTCTGGATAGCTGAGAAAAGGTTTTCTTGATGGGGATTTAATTCAGTTTTTTCCATTAAACATTGCAAATACTTTAAATTTTTATGAGACATTAATGTCCCCTATTTCAGAGCAAGATTTACAAACACCGTAGGGCTTAAAATTAGTTTCTTGATTGTTTACTGCCATGATTTAATTATTGTGAACTAAAGCACGTTTAAGAAATGACTCTCGACGTGACGTATAGCAGAGACGATTTTGACATCACAAGCCTAAGCCTACTTGACTGTGGTATCTACTATCTACCTAGATTTTAAAAATTGTTTTATCTGGCATAACTAGCCTAAACTAGACTATACTATGCTTTCCCTTTGTTTTAGTAAATGAAATGTAGTAAAAATAAATAAAAAGGATAATTTTCACTTATATTTTTTGCATTTCGTTTAACTAAACGGTGAGGAAACTTTTTTTTGAAAGTTTAAGTATTCCCATAATTATGGATAATTTCAATAAAATAATTCAAATAAATTTTAGGTGTGAAATTTTCTTACCGAATCCCCCGCGTCCTTGAATTAATATCCGGATATTCTTCCTCAGTCAGGCAATTTTCAAAAAATGCGTTCCTTCGGGTTTGTTCGGGTTTACCTTAATTATGACTAGTTACCATGGCAACTAAAAGAATTTCCGGAAATTTTTTCGAGGCGCCACGATATTTAAGTGGAAATTTTTTGACATTTACAACATTTACCAATATAAACCTCATCTGTCAAAAGCATGGCCGCCTATATTATTATCACGGCCACCTACTGCAACAAACCATGTTAATATTATATTTTTTGAATTAGAAGTGTTATGGATTACTTTAACAATAAATACATTTATACCACCTTTAGTAACCTAAAATTATGAAAGGGCGACAGACTGAACTAACGCCCATCTGAGTTTTAGTATTTGGTGTAACTAAAGTTGGTAATTTTTTTTTTATTTAACGAAATATGGTGGATATACCTATATGATTTTTTTGACAAGCAGTGAAATTAGTTTAAAATGTCAAGTTTGATTAATAATTTTTTTTCCAAATTATGGTGTGAAGTGGTGTGAAATTTTCTTATCGAATCCCACGCTAGCTTAAATTATTCCTGGAAATAATTTAAGCTCTTGTGATATTATAAGTGAAAATTGTATCGCAACTGTGTTGCTCCGTTACCAGGGATATGAATTACTCTGTCAACCAATGTCAAACAAATTTTACATTCTGGTTTTTGTGGCGTGTTCAGTATTTTTGCGTTTTGTGAACGAAGTAAATACGAAATGTACAGAAAAGAATTAACACAAGAAGAAGAAAGATAGATGTTTCTAATAATGTTAATTGTAAAATTACACTTGGTGTTAATCCTTCGAATTAATGTGTTTGAATTTGTAAATTTAATTAAATAAAAAAAGTTAAAACATTTTATCTACCCTTGCTGTTAAAGTGTTACTTTATCTACCCTTGCGGTTAAAGTGATACTTTATCTACTCAAAAGAGTTGCTATAACAACATTTTAACATCAGCTATAGAAAAAACTATATTAAATAAATAGTTTGATGAGCATGTTTTAAGTTACATTATGCCTAAAGCAAAATAACATCAACAAAAACAGTTTTTCCTTATTTTTTAAATTTAAACTTTGTAGTTAGTGTGCTTTGACGCTAAGCGCTTGATATGTAGGCTGAAAAGTATTAAGAGTAAACACTAGTGAGTGAGGCTTTTATTAAATAATAAAAGCAGAAAAAAAAAATAAATCAAATTTAATAATCTTTCATTTTTTTGTTTTTATTAATTTAGCAAATAATTTTTCTTAAAAGCGTAGGTACCTGCCACCCAAAGACAGGTACTTGGTCGCTTTTTGGAGGAAACGAAAAAATTCTTTTTTTTCAAAACGACTTTTAGTTATATGAAAAGAAGTATCGAAAATTGTGTGTTTAAAGGTTGGATACAAAGGTGTTTCTTGTACGTGCATTGTCTATATATGTTTTAAATCACAATGTTTCAACTGCTTTATATTTTCAGTCATCATCATACTAAATGTAGTTATGTAGTTACTTTGCTTATTTAGTATTCACCTGAAGATGACTGGAGGTGTATACCAGTTGAAACGTTGTGATATAAAACAAATAAACACAATATAAGTCGAAAACTATTCTATCAATCAAGTATGGAAATTGTTGACAACTTACGAAATTTTTTAACCTTTGCTGCTTGGCACACTATAACCAAAAAAACAAAAATAAACACAGCCACTGGTAGTACCTTCATATTAAATCTAACGGTATAGTTTTTATCACCAGAAAAATTATAAACTATTTAAAAAAACTTTTAAGCAACACTAGTAGGTATCTAAAAGCTCCGAAATTTTAAATTTTTCAAAAATTATTATTATTTCATTAATTTTTATTATTTATAAAGTACTAAGCTCATATGCTTTGGGCGTTTGACAATAATTTGGTGTTCATAAATTAACGTGTGGTCTTTAAAAATAATTCAGCGTTACTCTGTATTTAGAACTGACAAGGTAAAGTGAGTTTTGGTATTGTCATGTTTATACCGAAAGTTACCGATTCTAATTCAAAGCATATTATTTGTAGCATTGATTTATTTTTATAATAACAAAAGAGCCAACTGCTAAAAACAATGAAAACAATAAAAAAATTGAAAGAAAATGTTTCCAAAAAATAAAAGAAAAACGTCGAAATTTGAAACACTATTACACGATTGATCTAAGACAATTTAACTGCAATCCTTTACACCCGAATGCACCGTAAGCAAATTTTGCGGATTAGTTAGGTAAGCCAGGATTAGGTTATAGTTATTTTCCTAACAAGTGCGCAAAGTGATACTTTTCCGCACGCAAGTACAGTTGGACGAACGACGCGAAGCGGAGTTCGGATAAGTTCTTGCGTGCGGAAAAGCACTTTGCGCACTTGTTAGGAACAACATTTTTCCTACGAGCTTCATATCAGATAACAACAAAAATAAAAATATGATAATTTATTTAATAATTTTTAATTCGACTTTAAAGAAAGAACTATAATATACTTACAACTAAAAATTACATAACAAAAAAAAATAATAGAAAATTAAAAAATTACATAACAATAAAAAAAATAATAGGAAACTTAATTATTTGTTTATAACATTTATATTTATCGTCAGAGCTGCTCATTTTAACAGTGTTTATATATATTCCCTACCAAGGAGATTTTTGAATAGTTTTACTTTTCCGCACCCAGTGCGGATAAAAGTCTTATCCGCACTAGTGCGGAAAAGTGTAACTTTGCACACAAAAATGCGTGCGCAAAGTACTACTTTGCGCACGCTCGTAGGAAAAATGTTTACCTGCACCGCAAGAATAATGTGGTTTAAGCTTCATATTATCTAATCTAGAGATCGACATCTAACCTCAAAGTCAAATTTTGACACTATTTTTTTGCAATTTTTTTATTATTTCGGAATAAAATGGAGTTTATAGAGGACGAAATATTCATTGATGATGACCTAGATATCCCCGACATCATCAACTTTGGTTTTCCTCGCAGAATCTACGAAAGAAGTGATTATTTTGACTCAATGCATGGACAATTATTCATTTTTTTGAAGATTTCGCCTCACAAAACCTACAGTTCTCAGCTACCTGGAAAACATAGAAGAAGAAATGAAATTCCAAAGTGACTTGTAAGTTTATAAATAAAAGGGAGTGCAATGGGATTAGATGGACTTTTGGTGACTACTCCTGGATCTACTATAATTTTATTTGTTTTAGAAATAATAGTATAACCCCGATGAACCAGTTCCTGGCCACATTGCGTCTGTACTCTTGTGGGGGGCATCAGACTACAATTGGAGATTTTTTTGGCTGATGATAGGAGATACAATGGGTCTCTTAGACCTCAGTATACTGGCTCTTCCTCTTATCCCTGCTTACGAAAAAAAGGTGCCGGATTATTTAAGTATTGGTAAAAACCTTGATGCAAATCAACATAATGAGAAAAAAGTTTTTCGCCAAAAGCAACCCCAACGGGATGGTTTAGGCGCGGCTCCCAAAAAATTTTGCGGCGCAATTTTTTATCTTTATTGCTGACCATGACAATGATAGCATCGCTACAGGCCCCGGGTGTGATTCACACGTCGCTACGCCGCTATTCGTGTTGATCCCTTTGGTAGAAATTATTGTGACGAAAAATCGCTGTAAATTACTGTTACTTTTATTCGCTCGTGTAAAGGTGCCTTAAGACAAACACTAGTTATTTTCTTACCAATATCTCGTTTATTTTTTGTTGTCTGTAAAAAGCGGCCAAATAACCGTCGTTGGGTAGCAATTATCCACAGTTTTAAGTTAAATTAATTTAATTGTTAAATTAATAAAAGCGAAAAACGAAATTTTGTCAAATTAGCCCATATTTCTTTTTCTGCTTTTATTAATTCATAAATGTAACCTTTTATACCGTAAAATTGTAGGTAATTGTACTACATAGTCAAGGATGGGTATTTGGCCGATTTTTGGGTAAAACAAAATATTGATCAAAAAACGAGAAGGCTAAAGCGTCACTAATATTTCGGATAGCAATTTCAGAACTCCATTAACCTTATACGTTATCTTATAATTTTATTCTTTGCAAAAACTAACCGTGCGATATTGTATTGTTGAATAGGTAATTCAATTGCAACAAATATTTAATATGCTAAACTCATATTTACTAGGCTGAGTTGTAAAACAAATTTTGGTTTATTTTATTACATGTTGATGCGAAAATAAATAACATAAAAACCACTTTAAAAAAATTATCTATCTCCTAAAGCAGTTTCTAGAAAAGTTGATGATAATTAATAACACTTCATTTTTAGCACTTTATATATGAAACCATCCGAACGAGTTACCAATATTATTTTTTTTATGTACAGTGTAACCAGTAAAGTCCGCATCATATGAATTTTTTTTTATTAATAGCTTATTTATTCAAAATTTGACTTTGACATCAAGTTCTGCTTCGATCGAGATGGAAATTAAGCAAAAAATAGTAGTCACGTGACTCGCATTATCTGTCAAATTTTAATTTTTTTCAAAAAATAATTCAAAAGTGAGGAGGGGGGTTATTTTTCTTAGGCTTGATCTTGTACTGGATTTTTAAAGGATGCTATGATTATTTAACAATTATTGTTTTAACAAAGATGTTCATTATTAATTAACACGTTAGAGTGAAGTTAGGCATCTATTGGCATAAAATCAAAGAAAAAAAAGCCATGGGAAAAACTCAGTCAAAAGAGGAGCTAATCATAGCCCAGGCGGGTAATAGCGGTGGTACGACAGCTACACAGAGTGTGTCGAGAACAGATATAATATATGGATTGGTGATAGGTGCCATCATTGTCGCGGGAATCGTGGGATATTGCTACCTTATGGCAAAAAAGAAATTAGAAAGAAAGATAAGGATGGAAATTAGAAAAAGACAGGAGCTGTAGGTGTTCTAAAGGCTATTGTTAGCTAAGAAGACACTGGCCTAACCACACCGGCGGTCAGCATCGTGGGAACGTGCTAGTGACAAAATCGTTAGAGTTTTAATAATAATGTGTGTTTCCCTAAAAATACGGAAAATTCTAATGTAAATGAAATTCGACAAGATAATCGGTTTACATAAAGACGGATGCATGTAAACAAGTAAAATACAAGCGCGTTTGAATGGGATATGCTGCGTCACTATTATCCCGATCTGACCATTCATTGCAAATGGTAAAACCTCAGATGGTGCTTGGTCTGAGGGTAAAACCGAAATTTGTCTTTGTTTTAACCACGCAATAAGTAATCTTTTTGACAAACTTGTATTTGGCATTTTTTCAACTAGCCCAGGATGATAGGTGGCGTTATTCATGATAATGAGCGACGGTTCTTCCAAGTTTGATAACAATTTTTCTTCGGATCATGATAATCACCAGATTTTGGACCAGACTTGAATATCAACCTTGCACTGTTCACAAGTTCATTTTCTGAACCAGCATGTAGTACACTCTCTAACGATTTTTTTTAACTGTATGAAGAGTATCATCTTGCAAACTTCGCCTAAAAGCCACTTTACCGTATATCCAGGTTTCATCCAGAAAACCAGGTTTTAAGGAAAATTGAGAGTCATTATTCTTAAATTCTCTTAAAAAATCCACTCGTTTTTGGGCTATATGGGGTTGATCTATTAAAAAACGCGTGTTTGATACAGTACAGTTACGCCATTTAATTTTTTTTTTAAATCCGCTAATGAACCAGTGGATATTTCAACATCATCAATGATTTTAAGGTTTAGTTGTATTAAGCCCATGATAACGTGTTCACTTGCTCTATAAATCTCATAAATACGCTCTCTTATGGTATGTTCATGCATTTCGTGAAGTTTGTTATTTGCTCTGTAAGTAAGTAATTCAAAATTTTAAACACTTAAACTGTAGAAAATTTTATTTTATCTTGCTGCATCTGATTGCACACTATTGCTACTGGTAAATGTTTTTCTGAAGGATAAATTAACGGAAAATAAACTTATTTCTGTTTTTGTAAATTAAAATTCTTGAAAGTACAACAGTCGAAAAAGAATGTAACCCATTGTCTTAGTTTTCTATGGCGAGCTAAGACCAAAAATAAATGTCATCAATATTTAAAAAAAAACAACAATTTACGTGTTGTCTATAATTAATAAATAATATCACTCAATCTTAAACATAATACAAAACAATGGATTCACTAAAAAAAGTAGCTAACTTAATATATACGAATATTTTATATACCACCTACAATAACATCAATAAAATTCTAGTCTATTTTCCCAATTACCCAAAAACAAACTCAGTGACATAGTCAGCTTTTTGGGAAAGAATGGGGCAGACTATTTTAAGGATAGCATGCATCACTGCAGGAATATAATTTGTAAATTTGCAGAGAAATATGACAACTACAATATTTACATTACAATTAAATTAATACCTCGCGAGGGGCATGCACGAGACTTTTGGAAGAGGCAGAATGGCATTGGGATGGATAAAGTAGCCCACAGACTGTGGCTTAGCTGGCTGTTTTGCTTGACGAGCCGATCGACGAACATTATATTCAAACAAAAAAGACGCTGAGTGTTTACAGTATACCGGGTGTTTCTCAAAAGACATTCAACCCTATAACTTTTTGTATTTATAGATATTAAAATGAAATTTTGAGATTATGCATAGGAGATGAGTCTGCATTTATTGGCATAATTTTCAATTTGTTAGCACTTCCGGTTTGACCGGAAGTGACCTTGACTTATATATTTAAATAGAACATATATTTTTACTTATTTGTGTTCAGCATAACATTATGAGTGAAATGACACCTCACTTGTCATTTTTTAATATTTTTATGTTTATTTTCAATCTAGAGTGCTACAAATTAATAAAATCTCTTAATTTATAGTCAAGTAGTATATGAAAATTAAAATTATCTCATTATAAACTTTCTAAGTTTCACAAGCGTTTAAAAAATTAAATTTTGTTTTCTTGACGTTTACTCCATTTTTCCAAATGGAACGATGGTGGTTCACTAGGAAATTTAAAACGAGCATTTTTTTCCAACAATTTGATACCATACACTCCTATGCTATTTTAAAATTGACACTGAAAAATTTGCCCTAAATCCCAATCGCAAATTTAAAAGCGTTATGCATTATTGCATTTCCTAAAGAAATATAAAGGCATCTTTGAAAAACAATGGATTGGTTTTGAAAAGCAATATGGCTTTAATTTAAAGTTGTAATGCCATTAGTTTAAAACTCCAAAAATTAGGAGGAGTATCTTAAAACGATCTTCATCACCTTGCAATAACCTCGGAATAAAGTGTGAAATTCACTTTTCTCCCTTTTTTTTAAATTAATGTAATTTATCCATTGCCTAGTTTTAAGTTTTTCAGTCTTTATGACTGCACACGCTTTTTCTAAATCTTCTTCAAACATTGAAGATAAAGATGAAGTATTATTTAGTTTTCACATTTTCTGGTTACGATTAGCTAAGCGCCCCCACAGCTTGTCTTTATAAAATGAATGATATGACTTCATGTGAAATAATAATAATAATAATAATAGTGTGATTCTGCTTGAAAATCATGCATTTTATTTCTGGCGTGATAGGACGTGAACTCACGAGATTTGCTGGACTCGTACCCGTACCTGCTTTAGATTTTTATCCGGGTCAGTTTCAGCGATTACTATAAGGAAAAAGCAGACAATGTTAATTTAAAAAGGCCTTTAGCAAACTTCAAATATTCTCTTTATGATTTATCGTCACGTTTCGATGAAGGCACATAAAATACATCCACGGGGACATGAACCAACAGTTTGTTGGAAATGTTCATAAACAGACCAGCCAATTTTTTTCTTAATTGTGGCAGCATCACTTTAAACACTTCTTGACCATTTTCTCTCAAAAACAAGTTTATTGCTTGAGCTAAAAATAAAATTTTAGTAAAATAGTTTAAGTAAATATTAATTTTTAAAAAAGGAGCACGTAAACAGACAGAATGTCATTCAAATGTTATATTTGGAAATTGAATTAGATGCTCAAACAGTCTTTCATATACCACCAAGCAATGTCCTAGTCCTAGTCAACATCTCCATTGGCATTATATAAATGAATATCCACATGACTGTAAGTGGTCCATGGATGTCGTAAGTCTCTCATGGCTTTAAAATGGACGTTCTTTGGATATTATGTGCTGCTTAGTACGGCATTACCGCAGTTCTTTTATTTGGCAATCCAGCGGCTGATTATAATGTTATCTTTGTTTTGATAACCTCATAATAGAAAGAAACAGCTTGGAAGCAGGAAATTTTCGGTAATTTACAATTTTAAACATTTTGTCCATTGTTTAATGTTCAATGGCCAGTGCAGGATCCGTTATATTATATTGGCGAGTCGCCGATTTTTAAACATTGTTTTAACTTTTTTTTTATACTTACTTAAAATTTGATTGTTCCTAAAAATGTTTTTAACCGTCATCCTCATGTCTTTTACCGTTAAATTGACATTTAAAGCATCTAAATGTAAATATTTCTGACCATCTCTTTCATTGATACTAGCTTTTCCTTTTAACATACAGTCAAGATCATCTAAAAATACATGAGATTTTTTAAATGTTGGATTGAGTAGTCCGTTACTTTGTGATATTGCATATTATCAAAAACAATATATGTGAATAATTTACTTTGTTATAATTATTTTACTTTATATAAAAAAAAATGCAATTTCCTAGTACTACTCCATTATCGAGCTGAGTACCTTAAAGCTACGGTGTACCATTATAAATAGGTTTGACAAAAGTTGTTCATAACAATATAATACAAATATTTATCCCTTAATTTATTCTGAAGTATTGTGAATAGCGGGGAATTCCACGTCTGTTTGGTCATTTAGTAGGTTTATATTATGTTTGTAAATTTCAATTGATTCTAAGATATTAGGTTTCTTACTTTTTGGAACATTGTAAAATATTTTGATATTATTAATATCTGGAAAACAATGACCTGCCTATAAACAATGTTTTATGAAATTTGAGTTCTCTTTGTTTAGGGTGAGATTACAGAAGCTCTGCATCTGACGTCTGCAGCTGCAAGTAGCAGCAATTATTTTTGGAATGTCAAATTTCTGCAAATTATTTTGCGTCTGCAAGGCCGCCATATTTGCAGATCTGTAAAGTTGCAGATATGCAGTTTCTGTAATCTGATCCTTAACAAATAAGATGCCTTATGCATTAATAAATCTAATATTAAAATGTTTTCCTGTTTGACACAAACTTAAATTACTAGAAAATGATCCAAAATATAATTCAAATACTAACACAAAAAACATTATAGAAACATTAATATGCCAAGTAAAATTATCACTTAACCAGATATCTAATTTAAATTTAGCAAAAAATATATTAAATTAATTTCTTTAGATTTCCGGAGACCGATTGTTCATTTGTTTTTAGTTTATCCTAGCCTATACTATGTAAAATGATTTTGTTGTGTGGGAAGAACCAAAGGTCACATTTTAATTAAAATTAGTCCCAAAGAATCAAGATTATGAGAACAAGGGACTAAACTGCATAAAACATGACCCGTTTTCCTAATTTTTTGTCTTGTGTTACAAATGGATATAAATGCACCTTTCTCACCAGAAACCTTACCTGTCCGACGGGCATTTTCAAAAGGAATATCTTAGACATTACGTGCCCCCCTCCCCCTTCCCCTAGTGCCACCAATAATCTACAACCTAAAATTTATCATTTCGAATAAAAATAACGTTGGTGGTATTTTTACCAAATTGTCCAAAGAATGTTCCGTTTCCACTCGCCGGCAAAATAATAAGGACTCCACTGCTTTGATATCTGGCCTTAATTTTTAACGATGGCATGTTGATTTTGGCTTCGAATGGTTTTCCATTTTCCGATAATCTAAAAACAAAAATTGACAAATAATAAATTAAAACTACATAATCAAGGGCGTCGCCAGCCAGTGAGCCAGGGAGGGGCAGCATCGAAGAACTGAAGAAAACATTAAGATAGAAAAGTTTTAATTAAAAAAAAAAATAGAAAACGAATAAATTATTTACATACAAAATCAATTTAAACATAATCGTCTAGGGTTGCTAGCGAATTTGTTGGTTACTTTGTTTATAAAATCGTCCAAGTTCTTGAAAATGTGTTGCCTGTGTACACTCATCATGGCGAGGCCATTGAGGCGAGTTCCAGTCATCGTGCTCCTCAACCAGGTTTTGATTCTCCTCAAGCTACTGTACAAGTGGTACAAGGTAAAGCAATAAGAATCCTCAAGGCCTTCTTTATCGCAGGAAAAAATCGCCATAAGGACTTCCACAACACTTAGTTTGGTCGATTCTGGTTTTTCCTCCCATATTTTTTTTTCAAAGTTCTATCTCATTCTTGATATCCAAAATACCGTAACAGCTTCTGATGCTTCTTTAAGGTCTTCCAAAGATATGTTTTCCATTTGCGCAGGGTGTAGTTTTGTTAGGGCAAAGGATGGTCTATTCTCTTTAGAGAACCTTATTTCGAGGGAATTTATAATTGAGTCCAAATAAGGAATTGTCATAGACCTCCGCCAGAATTCTGAAGGGCTTTTTGCCTGGTGGTTGCTGCGGTGTTGTTGTCTTTCAACAGTACGGGCTATGGATTTCATATCTTCCGTCAGTCCAATTTTTTCCGCAATAGCAGTAGCATCTTTGATAATCTCTTCTGTAACTTTTTCGGGATCGTTACGGTGGTCTTTGATCAGTTGTAAAATACGACTAATATGCTGGGATGCCTGAACCGTGTCCAAGGATACTGATTGTAGCATGTTTACTGTGGGTTCTATAATACCGGAATATTTGGATATCAATACGAGGCTAAAAATAAATGAAGCTTTGGAAGCACGCATGTTTCCTTGTCGCATTATTGCCATCTCGAGACAATGTTTCTAAAGCCTCCATTATAGCACAAAAATTCTCTTTAAAAACTCTGATGCTTTTGTGTTTTTCGCTCCACCTTGTTTCGCATAACCGGGAAATATTGGGTATTAATTTCCGTCTTAGAACAGATTCTCGAAAAAATGTTATTATATCCTTGATGGTCCCAATGGTATTTCTGATGTCGGGCAGATCGTTCAGATCGTTGATGACCAGATTGAGCTTATGGAGCAATCTGCGCGAACCGATGCAGTGTTGCCGTTGATTCCCGGAAATTCTCGGTTATTGTTTCGATTAGCCGGGAGCGCGTAATTTTATTTTTAATTCCAGTAAGTCGTATTTTTAGAACCTCTAAGGGGGGGCTGCTGCCCCCCACCTGCCCCCCTCTGGTGACGCCCTTGTACATAATACTCATCTTTAAATGGCTCCTTTAAGGCGGAAACATATTACTATCCACGTCACGTTAGTTTACGTGAAGACACATGAGCAGCAACGGGGGAAATGGCGAAGAGAAGAGCACCGTAGTCGTTTGTTTGAATTCGGTTCTAGTGACGCATGCGTATTTGTTAGGTAATAATATAAGTACTATTATTTTCGTCATGTGTGAGTTGAGTGCTAGCAACAGTGTGCCAGAACTGCCAGATTTTAACTTTAGAAACACTTTTAAAAATCGTTTCAGAGGAATGCGCTTAGAATACTCAAAAAACCCGTATGTACTTTGAGCTTTTGCAGAATTTTTTTGTGAAGTCATAGTGCGAGAACGAGAAATTGCGAGACACTATTAAATCACCCGGTATATTATATTGAAGATATATTTTCTATAAGCGATTGCATGAAAAATCATTAAATGATAAATGTCCTTAATCGAATGACAAGAATAATCCTTACTAAAATAATTCTTAACTTAATTGAAACCTTAATAATAATGTTAAAAATATCATTAGTTATATTATTATCCATTATTTTCGAGGTTAACTATTTATTTTATATGACTTTATTACTTAGTTTAATGGATGGAAAACCATAATTAAACATAGGAAATAAAGACGATAAATACAATTATTTCGGGAAGTAACACTACCCAAAAAAACATTATTGTTAGTCAAGTTCAGTCAAGCATTTGCGGTTAACTTTTTATTAAATAATTAATTGGTATTAATATTTTATACGCCTTATAATGAGCCTAATTACCCGGAGGTAAATATATTTTAGATAATGAATTATTATTGAAATCAGAAAATGAATTATGGAAAAATTTTTGGGGTCCCCAGATCACGATAAACATGTTTCACAAAGCTTTAAACTACTTGGTAGAGAATGATGAAATTTTCTTTGTAGATTAGCCGTTAATCCTGCTCAAAAGCGAATAATTTAAGTGATCCACTCTTAACGCAGGCTTCCATAACATTCAACTTTCACAACAATTCTACTAAACATTTTGGCATTTTTCAAAAACATAGTTATTGAGAGGCATTAGGTCTACAATTTAAAAATTATTTTGAATAATACAGGGTGTCCCAAATAGTCAAGGCACATCAAATATACTTTTTTTCAACACATTATATATAGGGTTGTTTAAAAAAACCGGAATTAGGTTTTATATAAAAACTTTATTTATGGGCCGATTTCATTGATTTCTATTTTGTTTGAGAGAGGATGGATCAAGACAGATCGTCAATCTCATATTTTTGACATTTGTTGAAAAAACAAAATTGCGGATACACCTCAACTTGGTTAAACTTTAAAACTTGCTGTAACTTTTTTGAATAGCACTGTTTATCTTTACGTGCAAGATTCTGAAATCTTCAAAATAAAGTTAAACATGATGTTTTAACATGTTGACTTCGACGTCCACATTGCACCCTCAAAAAATTGGTGTCTGGTTAGCTGTTTCCCTAAGAAGAATTGTTGGTCCTATTTTTTTCCATGATACAGTTACAGCACAGCGGTATAGAGACAATATTTTGAATCCATTTGTGGAGCAATTACTTGACGACGAACTACGTTTTGGATATTTTCAACAGGACGCTGCAACCGCCCAAACTATTAACTACTTACGCAATTTTTTCGACGACAGATTGATCAGTTTTCGATCAGACATTGAATTTCCATCCAGATCACCTTGTTTAACGGTTATGGAGTACTTCGTTCTTCCTCATTTAAAGAACACTATTTTTAAAACACCAGTTGCAAATTTAGAACAATTACAAGAAATAATTATCCAAGAATGTGGTAACATTTCTCCAGAGATGCTGGTCAACACTTTCGAAAATATGAAGAGACGTGTGAATTTATGCTTGGACCATGGCGGTGGCCAATTTCAGCAATTTATGTAATTATTTTTCTTTTTCTTTCTGTATATTCTTACTTTGTTAATTTTGTAAACAACAAAAATAAATTTGTATTTGTCTACTTATTTTATTACTCATTAGTTTGGCATACCATGTCATAATATGAATTTGACAAAATTTTAACCTAGATTTGGTTAGATATATCGTCCCCATATCATTATGATCTAAACAAAGCCCTATGTTTTTTAATCCAAGCCCCCTTTGGTAAAAAATGTTTTGCTCGCTGGTATGTTTCTCCATTTAGCAACGTTCTGAATTCAAGTCACAATCTTTAAGGCATTGACAATGACAATTTGCTATTTAAGTTTGAGGCGTCATTAATGTCAATGAATGTTAATCAAATTTGAATTTTGCTCTGCTGATATTACATCGAAAATGAAGATAAATTTAATGCATAGAAATTTTGATTATGTTGGGTTGTGGAGATAAAAGCAGAAGTCATATTACGGAAGTCCGTCATATGTTCATTACCTTTACTTCTTTTACTTACTTAAGCTTTGACATTGAAAAGTTGCTAGCGCCATAAATCAACATTTCCTTAAGGGAAATCTTGTATCCATTCGGTCCTCCAGTTAATGACAGTGACAGTTCGTCCATTAGAAATGGTTCCACTGATGGCAGTTCAATTTCTTTAATTCCTTCGGCTAGGTATGGTTGCAGATGTTGAAGAGCACCGATGAAACAATTGATCATTTTTGGATCTCCCTCGTAGCATTGTTTAACGTAAGGTGCTAAAAAAATTAGGTAAAAGTACAATTTTATGTAACTAAAGCATGAATTATTTTATATTTTATTAAAATATAGAGGATCTTTGGTAGGACATTTTCGGGTATAAAACAATTACAATCATATTCTAACAAAAACGAGGCCGTTGATACGAGCGATAAGACGCGAGAACTCGCGCTTTAGCCACCAGGGCCGGATTAAGCTTTCACGGGGCCCGGGGCTAATTTTAATTAGGGACCCCCTAACTCAACTGAACTATGTACTTGGGTTCATATTTTTTGAAGTGTTCTTTTGTTCCTAATTAACAGCCATGAAATCATAGTATGTTTTTTTGATATTTGAACATGTGCCTAGCGCGCTGAGTGGATGTAACTAAGAATATTTGTTGTATTTAAAAGAGACCCCCACTGGGGCCCCTAGATGCCGGGTCCCGGGGGTTATAGCCCCCAAAGCCCCCCCCCCCCCCGGGGATGTTAGCCACGAAGTGTGCACGAAATCCGACATCAACACATCTATTCCATTTCTACTTGAAAACAATTTCACAAGCTGTTTGACGAATAAAATGGCGAAAGCAAGAGTGCAGTTTTGTCCACCAGTTCAGCAAAAAACGACGTAACTATGAAGATAAAAAAAAATCTGTGAGCTACTTATAAGACTGTCCTCAGGCTTTCGATGAACTGAATTCAAACTTACGACAATGTGTGTTTTTAAAAACAATATGCTAATTTTCTGAATTTCTTGTGTGCTTTTGAATTCGTGGTAAAACATATTTTATGTATTCGTTTTATATAACCCTTTTTTTTTTAATTTTGTCGTTTTGTGGAATTACCCATACCAGTGGCGCAACCAGGGGGGGGGGGGGTTGGAAACTTAGCCTATTCGTTTAATTGCCAACCAATTTTTCATGCCACGCCTTTTACTAATATTTTATATTCAGCCACAAAATTTACATCAATCATGTTATCAATAGTGAAATTATATTACATCTGACTGAATGGACCGACCGCAATACCTACTTCCACTGAGGCATCTGGATTATTGGCCAGCATTATAAGTCCCAAATTTGTGATCGCGCTAATGTGTACAGAAAGAATATATGCCTACACACTGCCTTTAAGCAAGATTCTACAAACAGTCGATTTAAACCTTTGTAAAGCATTACAGTTAGCTAATGACGTAACAGATCAAGTTAAAGAAATAAGAGGCCTGGCAGATGATAATTTTCAAAATATTTTTAAGGAAGCTCAAGATCTACTTTCGGAATACGATATTGAAATCAGAGTACCTAGACTACCGACAAGACAAACACAAAGATTGGTTATAAAAACTGATTCCGCTGCTGAGTATTTTAAAATAACAATTTTTATTCCGTTTTTAGATGGCCTCATAGCAAGTCTCGAGGATCGGCTTTTAAAACATAGAGAAACCATTCAAAATTTTGAATGCCTCTTTCCATATGATAATCAAGATTTTGATAGTCAATTTAAATGTTTTTTGAAACTTCACAGCTTCTACAAGAATGAGTTCCTTGAAGAGCTTTCCAATAAAACGATGTGTAAAGCTGAACTTAAGCTGTTGAATAAAAAATGCAAAAACAAAAACTGAAGGAAGATTTGGACAAAGTGTATTCCGAATGTGATGCCAATATATTTCCTAATATAAAAAGGCTTTTACAAATTTTTTTAACTTTGCGTATTACAACCGCCACATCTGAAAGGTCCTTTTCAAATTTAAAATATTTAAAGACATATCTGCGTAGCACCACGGAAGAGGACAGATTAAATGGTTTGGCAGTTCTTTATGCGAACCACGATATTGATATTACCGTGGAAGTAGTAGTATTATTAGTGATTACTTACAATTTATTTTATAAGGTTTTCGTTTTGTTTTAGTATAAGAAGTATTATTAATATATGCGTTACTTATTTTAAATACATTTTTACTAATTAAAATGAAATCTCTATTTTTTTTTTCATAAATATTTAGTTAGGGCAGCGGCGTATTATTGCAGAAGTTTTAGGTGGCTGTCGCTCTCGTCAATCAAACGTATTTTACCCAAAAAAGGGCTTGGCACCCAAAAAAATTTTCGCCTGCGGCAAGAAGTTAAGGCCCCCCAAACTAAATTTCTGGCTGCGCCACTGACCCATACCTACGTCATACTGACGTTTCCAAATGAATTTTACTCGTGTATGTAAACTATGTGTTCAGCCATCACAAAGCAAACGAAATAAAGTGCAACACTTTCACTTTCGGTTTTTTTTTTAAATTTATAAGTGTTATTAGATGATTTGGGAAAGTTACGTTCTCAGAGGAATATAATGAGCTTTCATTTGTCGGAATAGATTTATTTGCGTTTTGAAAATTAAGGATGCACTGAACTGGATAATGGATAATTATTATTGTGGAGAACTGTTCTAATTTTTTTTATGCTTTGTGGTCTTTAATCTGGATCTGTTAGTAGGGTAGCTCTATCAACCAATGAATTAACAACACTTTTACCAAATTGGCAATAGTAGCAGAAGTTGGTGATCCCATAGCCACGCCGTATATTTGAAAATACAATTCGTTATTAAATTGAATCAAGGTTGAATTTAAACAAAGTTTAGTGGCTTCAATGAATTCATTTTTTAGAATGGCGGTAAAATTTTTAATTATATTCCATTTTTAATTTAAACTTTTAATAGCGAGTTCAATAGGAATATTTGTGTATAGTGAAACAACATCAAAAGAGACAAGGATGTGGTTTTTAGTTGTTTTCTTATCCTTATTAAAATTAAAGAAAGAAAATTGTTAAAAGGTTTGTTGATGATTGCACACATTCCTGAAAACAACCTACAATATACCTACCCTAAATAAATTCTACTCATATCATGAAAAATTAAAATTCACACATAAAATAGAAAATAACAAATCCATAAACTTTTTAGATATTATAATATTACTTATAATCTTGAAGGCATCATCAAAACCAAATGTTACACAAGACTTGTATAGTCTGGTCGATATTTGAATTTTAAGTCTTATACTCCCAATAAATATTAAAAAAGTGTTGTTAATTCATTGGTTGATAAAGCTACCCTACTAACAGATCCAGATTATAGACCACAAGGCATAAAAAAAATTTAAACAGTTTTCCAAAATAATATTTATCCAAAAAACTTCTAATTATTAAACACAGAAGAAATAAAATTCATAATACACAACAAACCAAACTTAATACTGAAGAAAGTAGGAAGTTTATCTCTTTACCATATATCCCAGAAATAAATAAAAAAATAAAAAAAGTTCTTAAACCACATAAAATTTGTATCGCAGAAAAACCTGGGAAAAATTCTAAAACTCTATTCACAAAATTAAAACATGAAACACCTTTATTAAATTAAATAAACCTCATCTACAAAATTAATTGTTCAGACTGTCCAAAAACATATATTTGACAAACAGCAATATCTTAAAAACAGAATAAAAGAACATAAAAATAGCATTAAAAATACACATCAACCTATCACCGCTCTTTCAAAACATGCAATTGACAAAACTTATAATTTCAACTTTAACAACGTTCAGATTCTTGATTACGAAATTAATTACAAGAAAAGAAATATAAAAAAAATTATTGATGACCGTAATTTTGAAGATAGAAATAAAAATTAAAATAATTTTAGTATTAAGTACCTATTTACTTCTCTTAGAAAGATGTTGAGTTTTAAGAGTATAAATAGTGTACTGCTACCGAACAATTGACAGGTATGTTTTATTTTTTGTTAAAAATAAGTTCTGATAATTGTTTTTTATAATCTAAATAACTGATATTAGCTTTCCTATAGTTTTGAAGATGGTTGTAAAATAAACCGAAACGTAAACAAATAAAAATAATTTTTATTAACAATTGACCTAAAACATAAGAATATTAGTATGTTTATTACTGTTTATTTACTTTGTATCTATTAAGAATATAAAAGTGTATCAAATTTTAATATTATTTAAGTTTTATTCTTCTTCTAAGTGGGAGTTATAATTACTTTTTGAAAAATTATTTTAAATAAAATACCTTTAACCTTATACCAACTATCCCAAATTACGGAGAAATTTAGCTAAATTCATTATTATAACTGAAACGTTTTAGAATTTAATTATTAAATATTTATTTTGGTAAATTATAGTCTTTAATATTCTTAAGAGGGCAGCATCGCTTTTACTGGCGACCTTCATTTATATTATTTACTCGAAACCCTCTAAACGTATCGAATTTATATGAAGATAAGTTTATTTATTTTGAAATAATAAAGTAAATTTTTGTATATTTGACTTCTATACTATTCACTATTAACTTGTTATCATTATTTTGATTAGAAATGTTGTCCATGTTATCAAGAGCAGGTAGGTACACCCCGTATTCCCAATAATTGTTATTTAGGTTAGGCACCCTTGTTAATTGATCCCAGGGCCGGGCCTGGTGCAATTAGGATATATAATCAGTCTTGAGAAAGAGTGTGTATTGTGCTTTTAAGAAATTTGTTGAAGTGTTGATTCTGTGGTGCATACAAATATTAGTGTTTAACTAATTTTTTATTATCTGGCGCCCGTGGGAAAATTATCGCTCTGCATCTAGTAGAAGAAAAATTACTAATCAATGGATGCAAAACAAATTGTTAAAAATGTGTATGAATCTTTAATAAATAGAGGATTCATTAACCAAGATGCTTTGAAGGAAACCTGTTTAGGTACTTACAAAAACGCCAATGTCGTCTATAAAAGATATCGTAAGCCGTACAGTTACGGGCTTTAAATACCGCAAGATAAACTACAAACAAATGGTAATGGAACCACAAAGGCTTCGGACTTGGAGATTTAATTAAGGAGGTTCTGCCTCAACTTCGCCTTTTGTAACTTATTTACAATAAAGTATTTTATTATTATTATTATTATTATTATTAATTACCTGCAGCAAATAAAGAAATATAGATCAAAAAACAGGTTTAAAATTTATATATACACTGAATCGGAAGGTGGATGGGTTCCAAAATGCTTGCTGTTGTCTGCCAAGAATACATGCGAAGACACAAGAGCGGAACTTTTTGAAAAGTGGTTTGAAAATTACCTTTTAAAAAATATCACCAACAATAGCGTCATTATAATGAATAACTAGTGGCGGCTCGTAATGATGGGCTCTGGGGCGCCGCCCTCCCTGCAATTATTTCAAACAGAATCCAAAAATACTTTACTTAAAAACCAATAACGCAATGTATGTAAGCAATCAATTAAAATAATTCAAAGCAAACACAGCCATATTCCAACGGGCAAGTTATACCGAATGAGCATTTTCTATTCGCACAGGCAAGCGCGGGCGGCCGATTATCCGTCCCGCTTGAACGCGACTATTAGGTCGGGACACACCTATCAAACACCCTTCCGATCCGACTCCGATCATACAGTCGGACGAGTGCCTGGACCTCTATTCTCCAATTTAAGAGAAGTGAATGCTCTCTCGTGAGAAGGGACAATTCACATCATATGCTCACATCGTTTGGTATCGTTCTCTCACTGTAAAAATTCCGTATTCTCCAGCATTCCGAGGTACCTTCTAGCGGTGTTCTCAATATTTCCGAGTTTAAATGATAAAGTTACATGAAACAATACTTTATTACTATCAGTACCTACATACATTTTATAAATAAATAAATAAATATTATTTATTTATTGATAACACCGCTAGTAGGTACCCCGGAATGCTGGAGAATACGAAATTTTTACAGTGAGAGAATGATACCAAACGATGTGAGCATATGATGTAAATTGTCCCTTCTCGCGAGAGAGCATTCACTTCTCTTAAATTGGAGAATAGAGGTCCAGGCACTCGTCCGACTGTATGATCGGAGTCGGATCGGAAGGGTGCACGATAGGTGTGTGCCGACTATTAGTCGGTTGCCATGACTACGGAGGCGTGACGTTACCTACACATCGCACAACGAGCTGCACGGATGGGGCTTCAAATTTTCCGTCCAACAACAGAATAACGCAAGCTAACACAGTCATTTGGGGTATATAGAGCGCCAAACAGATGAAGTACTAAAACTGAAATACAAGAATATTTATTAGAAAATGATATTTATTCTAAATTTAGTAACAAAAAAGAACAACTTTTACAAGTCTTTTATAATATTAAAAAACAATATGCATATAATAACTTGGCGGAACAGATGGGTCATACTGTCTTATGTCTTCCACCGTATCATTGTATATTTTAACCCCATAGAGCATATGTGACACCATGTAAAATCAAAGGTGAGATCAAAAAAATTGTTTGCCCCACCGTAACTGCGAGTGGCTTAAAGTTAATTAAAACTATTGTATAGAATGTACCGGCCGAAAGCTGGAAAAAGTCGAAGATTGTTATATTTATATATAAACTAATAATATAACCCATTGTTATTACCCTTAATGACGATCCTGACAGTGAAACAGAATTAGGTTTAGATTAAACAAATTTATTAATTATGTTTTATTTCATTTTTTAGTGTTGTAAAATTAGTTAGGACACAATGATACGTTATTAATGTTGTAAATAATAAATTTTGGCAATAAATTTGCATTCACCCACTACATTATTTATTTGGTTAATTTGACCATGATCCAGTTGTCCAGTTATCATAAAAAAAAGTCCAAGAAACAATTATGTATTGTAAAGACTTTAAGTGAATAACGACGGTAGGTCAGGTATTACAATATCAATATTTCCATATCGATAATAAAGTAATTATTTACATTTTGCAACAGAAAGTGATTTGATTTCAACACACTTGCGTGTTACTACATAAGTGGTGTTAAATGGGGTTAATAAAATTAATTTAATATCATAAAATTGCAAAAGTTGAGATTTTGTATCCAATGTATAAGTCGGCAAAAAAAGTACAACAGCAGAACTTGTTCAAAAAGAAACAATTTATGAGCACCTAGACCTTGACAAGATGAATATTTTCTTTGCAGTTAAACTTAAATAAAGGTATTTTATTTGTTATTTGATCTGCCAAGTAAATTAATATAGCCGGCTGGCCTTTTTTCGTTTCTTCTGTATCTTTGAAGCTGAATGCATAAAGCAAGGCCATTTCAACAGACAAATACCTTTAGATTAGCAAACAATGAGCCGTATTCATAAAACTGAAGGAAATCCTCCCAAGTATAAGGTTGAAGTAAAAGGTTTTGCTTTAACGTATATATAAGGTAGAAGTATAGGCATGTTTTTGTTTCCGTATTCACAATGATTACCTTATATTGCGAGGATATTCTTCTTCTTCATGTTTAACATACATGCTGCAGATAACATGTCAGATCCCAGTTCTTGCAAAATATAAGGTAAAAGTATTTTGGTTGGCGTTTAGAGTACATTATGTCTTCCTCTGGCCTCTAGTGGTAGTGAGAGTGAAAGTGAAGTAATTACTCCGATAACGAATTAAAGTTTATAGCTGATGAAATTTCCAACGCTCTAGTCATTTTAGAAAAATCCCAAAAATAAAAAAGGAAGATATTGGAGTCATAACAAGAAGGTATCAAGCAAATTTGTGTGTCCCGACGGTTCAACCGTTTTTGCCATCGAGAAAGATAATGGCGATTGGCGACAGAGAAATATGAAACAGATGAAACTAGATAACTAACTACAAAATAACTGCAACATTTTCTTTTTTATATATTTGTATTAAATATTTTTATTTTTTTTTGAAATAATAAAATATTGATTTTTCCAAATAATTTTGTAAATTGTACTAATTTCTATTATTATGACACATAGACCGCTTTCAGAAAAACGTATAAATCATCGTATCAAAATGTTTAATTGTTATTAAATCCTGATGTGCTTAGGGCCAACACTTAATTTAAAAGTAAATAATGGTGAATATCAGAATTTGAGCACTTATGGAAGTGAGCAAATAAAATAGTATGCTAAATATAGGTAGGTATGAGAAAAATGTATATCAAATATCACAACCAATCACGGAAAATCCAACTTGAGAGCTATATGGAATTCGGGCAGTAATATCTTTTTTCGGCAACCGTCCGGGAAGTACCCACTTCCCGGATGCTTTTCCTTTGAGAAAGTAGCATTTCTCCGGCCTAGTCCGGGAAGTACGTGCCTAGTCCGGGAAGAATCACATCATTATTAGGAATTGCTCGAATTTTAATATAAATATTAATATAAATAAGAATTAGAATGTTTCTGTTAGTACCTATCTTCTGTTCGAATTTCAATATTTAATACAAATAAGAATTAAAATGTTCGAAATTTTGTTCTACAAAGAAATATAATAAAGAAATGTGTCTGATTGATTTGTTATTCTACATGGTTGCCGAAAAAATAATGTACGCAACACGTCCGAAAACAGTTTTTTTGGACTCGCAGACTTCCAGGACTCGCCCACGGCTCGTCCTAGAATTTTGTCGACTCGTCCAAAAAAACAGTATTTTCGGGACTTGTTACGTAAATTACTTTTATCGTCAACCGTCAGTAAAGCCGTACATTATCAGAGTGATTTCCGGAAGTAAACGAACACTTTATTTTATTGTAAAATAATAGTTATTTGTTTCACTAGGCAGAAAAGCACAAGATTTAATACCGCGGCTGGTGTTTTATAGACGAGGCGCAGCCGAGGCTAGGAAACCAGCCAAGGCATTAAATCTGCTTTTCTGCCTAGTAAAACATATAATTTTTTCTCAAAATTATATGTTTTACTAGGCAGAAAAGCAGACTGACTAGGCAGAAAAAATACACCTTTTGAGTCATGCCAGGTGTTATTAAAAGACCGCTTTTAATGTTATTTGAAGAAAAAATACTTTACCTGCCGCAAATGCGGCAGATAAATACTTTTACCCTCCGCAAATTAGTGACTTTGACATTTATTAATCAAAAATCGTATGTCACTGTCACGCCTTTCCCTATTACAGCTCGATAATAGTTTTCTCGCGATTTATTGCGATGAGTTATACCTCAATTTTTTATATTATAAATTCTGAACGGTTGGCGATAAAATTTTGTATACACCAGGTCAGTAAAGTGTCTTTATCGACTCGCCTATTATTCGCCTCGATCGCTTCGCTCGCTAATCTCATAATTTCAGACTCGTCCGATAAAGAATCACTTTACTGCCTTGGTACATAAATAACTATTTCTTAACTTGCAATGACTAAATGTTTTTTATTTGACTAAAATAAATTTAATTTATTCTAAATAAACAAACAAAAATAAATAAATGTTTGTGCTTAAATGTTCATTTATTTAAGGCAAGTAAATATTTGTTTTAATAAATTCGGCACCAGTTAATTTAAATATATGGGGTCTTTTTGTTCGTTCTACAATATGCAAAAATAGTGAAAACATAACAATATAAGAACCTACTTATATTTATTATTGTTTATTTACTTTTACATATCAAGTTTATTAAATTTTATTATTTCATAAGTTTAATTCTACATACATAATAAAAAATATCGTTTTAACGCAATTTAATCCAAACTTTTAGCTTAAATTCACCTCTTCCTCTTATGTCAGCTTTGATTTATTATTTTAATATTTTATTGTCAAATGAAGGCCACAGAGGTGGCCAAGATAGTAGTTTAAAGCCAATTTTGAACTTCCTTTGCACCATAATAACCCACCCTGCAGTTTTTTCCACCGCCAACAAAGATAAATAATTATTACTTGACTGGGAACTCGGAGTGATCAGGATGGCATGACGGGTTAAGATGGGAGTATCAACATGCTTGCCAACCTATAACCTATTTCGCGTATATTTATTTAATTTTTCTAGCTTTTACACAATATTTAAATAAAATCATTATCGTCTTCATATTTTATACGTAATAATTGACATATTAAATAAATATCAAGGAATTTCATTAAATATTTTAGGAGAATTGTATAGCAAAAAATATCGGGTAAGATTTTTTTTAACATTATTATGTCATTGTTCTTTCACTATACAATTATCCAGAAATTAGCAATAAAATGAATAGATATTTTTGTTATAGGTATGTCAGATATTACCTAAATATTGTACCGATGATATTGATTTCATTTAAATGTTAGTTAATCTAATAATAAACTAAAAAAAGCAACGCGAAATAGATTATAGGTTGGCAATACATGGAATGACGTTGAGAATTCCACCTTAATCGAGTCTGAAACCCTTCACTTTGTCATAATTTCGTGGAATCAAAAAGAACCGGCAATTAAATAAATAATTATTACCACAAATAAATATGTATTTAACGTACATAATTAAAAACCAAACAAATATCAAAGCAAATTCAAATAAGCCTATTTAGTTAATACAAACAATATTTGCGTCAGTCAAACAAATCATTTATTTAACTTAAAACGAACATTTTTTTTCAGTGCATGAAAAAAAATTCATAGTTTTTTATTTTTCCATTATTTTTCCTATCTAGGCATGTTATAGTGCAATATAATTACAGCATAAATATAGCAGATTAAGGAATACTTACGGGGATTATCGGCACTGATAACGACCTGTCCTCTCACCACCACTAGGACCGTACACACAAAAACAAAACCCTTTAAAAACATTGCTCCAAATCGACCAGTTTCCTCAAAAACTATTAAGATGATCGGAACCGACACCTTCAATCGGATGTACGTCGGGTAATGTAATAAAACAAATGAAAACGAGAGTCACTTGACTGTGGATGTTTACCAATGCGTTCCACTGATGGATGACTTTCTCTAGAAAACGAATGAACTGAGATAGGTTATACACCTCCGTGATGCACGGCAAGGTCCTTTTTTTAATGGGTGTTTAATGGATAATTATTTTATTACAATTGGTTTGTAAATTTTGTAATATCTAGTTATTAAGCTTTAAGGCTAGTTTTTTAAGCATAAAAATATTGTCGCACATCTTACATAGATTCGGTGAGCAACGAAAAGTTGGCCACAATGGGGAATAATTTTTTTTAAATTAATGGAATATTGAAAAAACACAGGTAGGTGGCCTAAAAATTAAGTTTTACATTTGTCATGAAAATTGGCATTAAATAAATAAATAAATAATGCCTTTATATTACCAAGAAAAAAAATTACAAAACAATAAGAAAAATAAGAAATTTTTGTTTTTTAAAGGTATTTGCTGCTGCATGACGCAGTCTAGCTGTAAGTGACTACTCTACAGAACCACACATGCATGACAACAACTTTTAAGAGAAAATATAATAAACAAGGTACACCTACTAATTTAAAATTATAAGTAGAACAACACCCAAGTAACATAAATGCTAATAAGAAAACTTTTAATATGATAAAAAAAAAGTCGTTTATTGACTGCTTGTCAATGACTAAATAGAAATTAAACATAGAAACTTTATGGACATTTTAGTATAATAGTTTTCAAAAAACCCAGCAAATTAAAATGCGAAATTATTTATTTTGTATACCCCCAAAAAAAATTGTTTATACTTTTTTTTTTTAAATAGTACATCATTAGAGACAGTAATTAATTCTCCAGGCAAAGAATTATAAGAGACGACAGCATTATAAGTAAAAGACCTCTGAAACAAGGCACTCTGATGGTGAGGTAAAGGTGACCTATTCCCAAAGCCCAAAGCCAATATTAACAGTATGGATATTAGAGTTAGGCGTTCACGAAGAGTAGTGGGAGAGTCAGGTTCATTTAAAATTTTATATATAAAACTTTTAAAATGCATGCATCATTACTATTAGGTTCATGTTTATGAATTTTTAAATTCGTTAATCGTGTAAAAATTTAATTAGTAGGGTTAAACCCACATTAGGTGTTAAGTAGGTACCTACTATTAAATCACCAAACAATTCGAATTTATTTTACAAACCTAGGTAGACTGGTAAACATAACATAGGTAGTTTAAGTCATTAAACGCAATATTCCAGCAAATATGATGCAAAATCAAAATTTTAAAACACCACTTATAATGTTGCTTATTGTTATGTATGGTAGTAACGGAGGTGGCAGTAAGCGAGCCTCATAGAACCCAAAAGACAGAAAACCGTAAAACAAGTACTATATAAGGTATTATACAAAACGACCAGACCGTCGAGAGTTTTTTTTTTGCGAAACTTTATAATTTCGTCGATATTTAATGTTTTAACAAATTTGTGTTCGATACCTACTGATTAGGGATAAATCCGAAAGGCGTTGTTGTCCCATGGTGGTAAATAGGTTTTTGCTATTTTAAGTTTTAAAAAAGATCGTTCCGCTGATGCCACACTAACTGGTAAAGTTAGAAATAACATCACTGCACTAGATAGGTACATCTAGAAAATTTGAAGAAACACGCTGATTTTAGTATTGAAAATACTACTGAGTGCGTATATACGGGTCTATTTCATGAAAAATTAACGCGACATGCACATAAATAACACGGCGGTGAAGTCTAAACAAGCATCCGAGCAGCACAGGATCGATGACATCATCTGCTGAGTATTAATATTGTTTTGTTTTGGGTTTCGGCATTTATTATTATATTTGTTTATATTAAGATAATATGTCCGGGAGAGAGAACAGTAGAAGTCTGAGAACAGTTAGTAGATAGTTATTAATGATACTAGTTCGATGAACACTAATGAAACGTGTTCAACGTTAAACCTAGAGGCGTCAGCCTGCACAAGTTTCACTAACAAAGTTCATATCGAAAGTGTATCATTCAAAATTTAATCTACGACAGTGCAAATTGATTTTATTCGTCTAAATTTCATTGATATCAGATAACGTTTTCGTAATTGTAAAAATTTTTAGGTGTCCATATTAGTCGATATCATGGTAACCGCATTTTTGATTGTTTTAATTTCGATAAAATTGGAAAAAAATAAACAGCGAATGTCGCTGAAACAAAGCGAAATAGCGCGGCGGTCGTGGCGTATTACACAGAAAGTCGGGTGAGAATGGATATGCCAATCCAAAACATTTCATAGCCGACTTAAGATTTAGACATTTCATGAAGAAAGAGTACAAGGACCAGCAGGTAAATGGCTGTGTATAGCTAAAGAAATAATTTTGTCGCTATTTTTGAAAAGGTGGTTTTGAGCTCTCTTCAATATGTACTAATATACAGATTATCCTATATTTTTTATTTTAACAAAACAGTCAAATTTACACATTTCTAAGTATAATATTTTAATTATTATTTCAAACTAAATCGGAGCATCCATGCCGTCATAATAACGCTGGATAGCGGCACGTTACATACTCACAGATAGGAGTAATCTGTGCTGTGACATAATGGTTTCCTTCTCGCCACTGAATATGGTAGGTATTTTCAATACGCCTATGATACTTGCGTAAGATGCAAGATCTGTGAATTTTATATTAATATCCGCAAGTTCATATACTGTTTTTAATTTTGAAATACTATCTTCAAGTCCCTTTCTCAGGCTTAAAATTGGACTAGGAAAGTCAATGGACAAGTCTTTATGGTAAATCGTTTGTAAATTCCGCGCTTTCACGCAGTGGCGCAACCAGGGGGAGGCTGCCGGGCTGCAGCCCCCCCCCCCCCCCCCCCCCCCCCCCACCGAGCTTATAAACTTAGCCTATTCGTTTAATTGCAAACCAATTTTTCATGTCACGCGAACTATTTTCGCATGTTTTTTGCGATCTCAATGTTTTATGGATTTGTAATTTTTTTGTTTATCAATGTAACATGGATTCTTACGTTTTTTGAGTAATTAAAGTATAAATTTTAATAAATAGGTCAAAATTGTACATAATGATTAAAAAAAAAAATTCGGATTCGAGTTTTTTCCGTTTCTTTGCATTTTTTGAGAACATTTACCATAGTAATGTATATATTTTTTTACACCATCAGAAAGTGGAGATTTCAACGAACAAAACTCCCACCGACTTTTTTAAAACAGTAGATATTTTGACATGAGAATTTTCGATTGAAAATTAGGGTGCTTTTTCGATATTAAGTCAAAATAAGGTGAAAAAATAAGTATTTTAAATCAAAAAAATTACAGTGTGTTTGGGACATAAAAAGGTAAGTTTTCACCAAATTTCGCAAAAAAAAAATATTTTTGTAAAAGATAAAAATAAAAAACCAAAAACTTGGTTATTTAAATTTTTCACGTAAATTTTGAGGTTATGCGAAAAAAGTTGTAGATTTTTATTACCTACAACTTTGCCATTTAACGTTTTTCCATAGGACTTGTAGTTTTGCCGGAAATCGAGATAAATCGTTTTCTACCCTTAAAAACTCACCCCTTTCCACTTCCCGACCTATTTTTCCTTTCATTTTTGTTATATTCTCTTCCTTTTCCAATGGGTTTCATCCTACTATTAGTTTTTTTGTTTCAAAAATTATCGACCCTGGTCTACCTATTTATGCGAACCACGATATTGATATTACCGTGGAAGAAATTCTGGACGAAATGGCAAAAACAAAACGAAGAATTTTACTTTAATATTAGTATTATTAGTAATTACTTACAACTAATTGTATAAGGTTTGTGTTTTGTTTTAGTATAAGTATGATTAATATATGCGTTACTTATTTTAAATACATTTTTACTAATTAAAATGAAATCTCTAATTTTTTTTTCATAAATATTTAGTTAGGGCCAGCGGCGTATTATTGCAGAAGTTTTAGGGGGCTGTCGCTCTCGTCAATCATACGTATTTTACCCAAAAAGGGGCGTGGCACCCAAAAAAATTTTCGTCTGCGGCGCAAGAAGTTAAAGCCCCCCCCCCCGAACTAAATTTCTGGTTGCGCCACTGCCTAGGTCCCTAGTTTGGGGAACCGGCCCTGGGCCCAAATTCAAAAATTGAGATATCAATGTCGATTTAAAAATTGAAATGCCAAATTGATTTTATAGATAAATAACTAAGTAGGGGCCAGGGGGCAAGAAAAAATCGATGTGGTTTAGATTTACCAGTGGAGTGTTGGAATGAGTTGACCATGAGGAAAAGATCGAATACCCAATGAAACTGTAGCCATACTTACAATAATGGATTATCGTATGAATAAACAGCCTTAAGGTATCATTTTAAACCATCAATAATGTATTAAGCTTATACATGTGCAACAGGTGAAACTTGGCATTTATTTACACGCAAACGAGTCACTAACTATATTATACGGACAACCGTTCTCAATAAGAGCATTAGACACTTAGATATAATAAGTAAAAATAAAGCCGAATTTTTTTAAACATAATTCAGCTAGAAAAAATTTAATCATTCGGTAAAAAAAAATTAAACTCAAGGCATGTATTCAGTTTGTTCTTCACATCAACAAAAAAATAGGTAGTTTTGATTTTTCACGCGTTGTGCTAACAACTTTTAACACAGAGTTTCGACAGCTAAAGGAACGGAACGGATGTCAGTTTGCCACTTCCGGTTTAACCGGAAATTACCTCAACTTTAGATTTTTAAATGAAATACCCCGTAGATTTTTGGCTATATCGATTCAGAATACCATTTCAAATACAACGACACCTTTTATGCGTCACTTTTGGACACTTAAATATTTTTTCTTTGTATTTTTCATCTACAGTGTCACCAGTAAAGTCCGCATCATATGGGATTTTTTTTTATTAATAGTGTTTTGGATGAAATAAACTTCTGATTAAAAGTGGACTGTATAACTTTTTATTTCTTAATTTACAATATAAGGACGGAGCTTATAGCTGCCTCCTGCACCCAACCTTAAACTTGGGTTGACTGTCTTTTTAATGCGGCGTTGTCGCTCTTCCTTGTAGTGGATCCTAGACATACCGCCCCCTTGGAAGCACCAAGTCTTTCAAAACAACAAACAACAATAGGTATAGTTTATTTTCTTCTTAAAGGATTTTAACTTAACTAAACCCTCGAAGTCGCAATAGTCAATAAAACATTACTCTGTGGGCAAGGCACACAGTCGATTCACAGCACGGGTCAGCACTCCATCACGAACCTTGACATTTACTACCCGAACTATCCCATCCTTCCCTGGGTGCAGATTGACTAATCTGCCCAATTGCCAACACAAACTGGGCGCATTGTCATTTTTCACCAACACCAATGTTCCAACCTTAAGCAACGCTGGAGCATTTGTTTTCCATTTCGTCCTTGTCTGTAATTCCGATAAATATTCTTTCTGCCACCTGGACCAGTAATGCTGCGTCATGGCTTGTAGATTCTGCCACTTGGTTAGTCGATTTTCAGATACTTCTGTTACGTTTACTTCTGGAAGATTGGCGAGTGGCCTTCCAATGAGAAAGTGTCCCGGTGTGAGTGCAGATATATCATCGGGGTCGTCGGTGATAGGACAAAGAGGACGGGAATTAAGAATACTTTCGATCTGTGTCAGAACCGTACTAAATTCCTCAAACGTTAATGCTCTTTCGCCTATGACACGCTTAATGTGGCTCTTTGCGCTTTTTATGCCTGCCTCCCATATACCTCCGAAACTGGGGGACCGAGCAGGTATAAAGTGCCATTTTATTTTTTCGGTAACAAGCTGATTAGCAATAGCATCAGAATTATCGCTTAAAAATTGATAAAGCTTACACAACTCATTGTTAGCGCCTACATAATTTAAGGCATTATCAGAATATACATTATTAGGCTTACCACGCCGGCTAGTGAACCTTTTAAATGTCGCTAGGAAGGCTTCAGTGGTAAGGCCAGACACTAACTCAATATGTACTGCTTTCGTACTCATACAGATGAACAAGCAAATGTATGCCTTAATTAATTTAGCATTGCGAGTTTGGCGATCCTTTAAATAAAATGGGCCGCCAAAATCAGTGCCAACATTCAAAAATACTGAACATGTATTTACCCGCACATCAGGTAAATTGCCCATGATATATGCAGAATCCTTGGGATTTACACGAAAACATATTACGCATTTTCTTATGATATTTTTGCAAGAATTTCTACCCAAAATTGGCCAATATCTTTCCCTGACGCTATAGAGCAAATTTTGAACGCCGCAGTGCAATAATCTTTCATGTTCTTGTCGCAAAATTAGATTGGTAAGTATGTGATTATTAGGCAAAATGATCGGGTGCTTTTTATCAAAGGATTGGTCAGAATTATTTATTCGACCTCCAACCCGCAATTACATTTTTAGTTTTAGAGTTTACATACATACCTAATAATACCACAGGGACCCAAAAAAAACATTTTTTTTTAAATAGAATTTTCGACAATAATTTTTAAATTTAAAAGCTATCGAAAGAGTGTAGAATTTGTAACTTTATTTATCGTTAATATCGTTTTAGTAAAATCTATACCAAAAATACTAGTTTTTTTTAGAGTGTTAAGTTCCTCGGTAACTGTCTAATCACTGTCCTGGCCGGGGCCAACTTTCTAGTTGTCACCGCCCTGGCCGGGGCCCCTTTTGATCTTAGGGCCGGGTGCTATAGCACCCTAAGAACCCCCCTAAATCCAGGCCTGGTGAACATAATTCAATAATGTCGTAATTCGGGAAATACAAATGCAAACGGGAAATGGATAGTTTCCGGACGATTATTTACTGGCTAGACAGTTGCCGAAAAATAGTATACGCAACAACGCAACACGTCCGGAAACTGTTTTTTTGAACTCGCAAACTCGCCTACGGCTCGTCCTGGACTTGTGTAGTTATCTACTCGTAAAAAAACGGGATATTCCGGACTTGTTGTAAATTACTATTAATGTCACCAGCTGACGTTTTCTCATGGAAAGCTACTAAAAATTTTTGGCTCTCAATAAATGCCGGCATACGAAAAATGCAGACCATCTTTACAATTGAAATTTTGGAAATAAAACGACAATATTAACTCGTATATTGGGTAAACCAAAAAGTCAAGGTTCTAAATAACCTATTAGGTACGTAAAACATTTAATTCAAAACCTTAAAACTACTCCATAAACTGATGTTGAAATACCCCCAGCATTTCCGATTAGCTTTGACAGCTCGAATTTAAATAGTTTTAAGCGAAAGATGAGAATATAATTTCACAGTCTCACTCTTTAGACCCGAGGTAGATGTTGAAATATTGTTTCCTAACCCTCTCCGAAAATATCGATGTTTCTCAAAAATATATACTTATGTTGACTAGGGCTGGGCAATATTGAAATTCCAATATCGATATTTAAAAAATATCGATATAGTCGATATATCGATAATATCGAAAATATCGATAAATCGATGATATCAATAAATATCGATAATATCGATATTATTGATGATATCGATATTATCGATTTTATTATCGATTTTCGCTCCTTTTATTATCAATGATATTCATCCAAATATTTAGGCGACATTCTTACACCACCATCAAAAAATCGAAAAATCGATATTATCGATCAGATCGGATATATCGATAATATCGATAAATATCAATAATATCGATAAATATCGATGTTATCGATAAATATCAATTTTTCGATATTTAATTTTTAAATATCGTTATTCGATATATCGATATATCGATATATCGATAAAAATATCAACAAAAAAGTAATTCTTGGGGTATCGGTACTGATGAGAACTTGTTAAATTCTCGCTTGATAAATATATCGATAAGTATATCGAATTTTTGCCCAGTCCTAATGTTGACCATTTCCCATTTCAGATATGCAGGGACGTTAGGGAATAGACGCGAAATGAACTATTATCAGTAGCATTTTTTAAAATTTTGTTTGGACCAGCAATTATGTTCCTGGAATCCTGGAAAGCGTGGTTCGTCTGAAATTTAAAGCCTGTTTATTCCTTGAAATGATAAACATGACTATTAAAAAGGCGCTTAAAAGACGAATTTGAGCGTACCAGTAGCATCTAAAAAAATTTCATAAAATCAAAATTCAATTTTCTGATGTCGTTTGACAAACTCGTTCCATTAGAGTGTTTGGCATTTGGATCTGGTTTTTGTATATTATACAAAACGTCTAAAATCGTCCTTTCTTCTTTTACACTTTTTTTCAATTTCAAGTAGTTCTAGGTAATATATCGAAAAATGTATTGTAAAAATAAAATATTTAAGACCTAACCCCGACTAATTCAACCGAAATAATGTGCAAAAGCATTACCTAATAAAACTAAAATCTTTGTTCTTTGCCATAATACAGTTTTCATAGATTTGTCGTTCTTACTTCCTTTCTCTCTTCTCTCTATCCATCGGTATTCGAAATATGTTTTTAAATTATTGTTCTGTTAGGGTGGGTTGGTTTGTGTTATAACGTTTACTTACACAAGCACGTTTCAATTCTATAGAATGTATTGAGTGATAAAATTTCATCCACCATTTTGTCAGTAATAACAAGAATGATCTAAAAACTAAACCGTGACCTCTACCTTGTCAAATTAAAGTGTCCCAAGTGGAAGACTGAATACACATACCCTTTACAATATGAATGTTTGACTAATAATAATATTAGACTTATTAATCTTACCTCCGCTACGAACTTCAAATTCAATTTTTCTCTACGATAGTTTTTGTATAAAATGGTGAAGTTTAGATTTAATATTTAATATATTTAATATTAGTAATTAATATAGGTAAGTAGGACTGTACCTGCTAGTTATAAATACAAATAATATGATATCTGTTGTAGAGTTGCATCAAAAGCAAACGATAAAAAAAAGGTGATACCAATGGGTCACCCATTGTCCCGTCCAGGTCCTATCCGAGTTCATTTTAGTTAATATCAACCTTCTGTCGGGCGCACCTAGTTTTGAACAAGATCGGGCGCAATGTATCTCACAGATTTACCTGCAATGTAAAGCTTACAAAACACTCAAATAAGATACAAGAACAAGTTCTATAAAAGAATATGATAAAAATACAAATATCATTCTGTTTAATAGTTAAAGTATATTATCTGATACAAACCAAAACTATTAATAAAGAATGCAACATTTAACTTTAATCTGAATCTGTTAGAGTCCTGGACAGTCGCTCACTATTTTTTACAAAAAATGCCATTCTCACAGTCTAGTTTAGGTAATATCTTACCTTTTGGTAATAATATGCCATTCTAGTTTAGGTAGTTTCTAACTTTTTTGAAAAAATATGCCATTCTTGCATTCTCGTTTAAGTAATGTCTTACCTTTTTTTGCAATAAAATGCCATTCATACATTCTAGGTCAGGTAATTTCTTACCTTTTTGGCAATAAAATGCCACTCTTAATTACGGTCTACGTAGGTAGTTTTTAACTTTTCGAAAAAATTCTAACATTCTTGTTAAGGTAATTTCTTACATCTTTCGCAATAGAATCCTTACATTCGAGTTTGAGTAGTTTTTTATTTCTTTTTTATAATATAACGCCATTCCTACGGTCTAGTTCAGGTAGTTTCTAACTTTTTTGCGATAGAGAACCATTCTTACAAACTAGTTCAGGTAGTTTCTTTTTTTCTGCAATAAAATGCCATTATTAAATTCTAGATCAGGTAGTTTCTTGTTTTTTTTTTGTAATAAAATGCCATTCCTACATTCTACTTAATCTAGTTCAGGTAGTCTCTTAGTTATTTTTGTAATAAAAATGCCTTTCCTACTGTCTAGTTCGAGTAGTTTCATATTTATGCCATTCCTACATTCTAGTACAGGTAGTTTCTTAGTTATTTTTGTAATAAAATGCCATTTCTATAGTCTACTTCGGGTATAGGTTCCAAGTTTTTGCAAAAAAATGCCATTCTTACATTCTAGTTTAGGTAATCTCTTACCTTTTTTACAATAACATGCCACCCTTAATTTCAGTTCACTTCAGGCAGTTCCTAAGTTTTTTAAAAAAATAGGTATGCCATTTTTACATTCTAGTTTAGGTAAGTTCCTACCTTTTTGCAATAAAATGCCATTATTACAGTCTAGTTCAGGTAGTTTCTAACTTTCTGCAAAAAATGCCATCTAGTCCAGTCTTTTAGGTAATTTCTTACCTTTTTTGCAATAGAACACCATTTTTACAATCTGGTTCAGGTAGTTTCTTTTTTTTTTTGTAATAAAATGCCATTTCTACAGTCTTGTTCAGGTATAAAGTTCCTTATCTAGAGGAGGTGTTTAATTCACAGCCACATATTATATCTTTAGACCCGTGCAGCTTATCTCGTGCGCAAACAAAAGTTAAGTTTTATGGGTAAAAAAATATGTTTGTATGCACGGCTCATCGATCATATCTCTTAACGTCGAATAACAATGGGGATGCGTACACCCTCTTGTTATCGTCAAGATCCGATAAACAACTTTTTTTAATAAAAGCACAAGAAGCCCCAAGCAGTGACGCAGATATAGAAAAATGCTATAGTTTTCTTAACCCCCCCAACACATTTTTTTGGGCGTTACTGACCTATGTAAAAAAGGTAAATTCGCCCTTGACTTAATACGTAATTTAGGATTTATTGCGCCCCTTCCCCTAAAACCAAATTCTAAATCCGGTCCTGGCTCCGAGCAATCTACTTTAATTTGCTCGATAAATTTTATAGCTTGAAGCAATTTAATTGAACTACTTAAATAATAACATAAATCATATAAAAATTGCAAGTGTTAGGTGTGCATATATATTACGTAAAACTATAACAAACTAAACAATATAGAAAGTAATAGATTTAAGACATGCTTAGACATCTAGAACTGAAATGATCTCGATAAATTTATAAATAGGATTTAGTTTCCAAAAGAACATTTCATATTAAAGACTATTTTAAACCCTACTCTGCTATGCTTGTTTAATGGAACACCTGAAACGAATAAATAAAATATTATTTTTTAAGAAGAACATTCTCTTGTTATATCACCAGGGATGAATGGGTCCAGGGAAAAAAAGAGAATTCTCCCCCTGGGCCGGTAAGATTTGTAAAATTTGAGTCGGTAGAATAAAACCAACGCTTTTATTGTACACCGTGTCACGACACAACAGAGGAAGATTTTTATTTCGCACAATCCATCGTTAGTATTGCACAAATTTTACCTCCTCAGTAAACCATGTACCGGGTTTTCCACCTTAGGAGGTAATCGGCTATATCTCAGAAAGTAATAACACTAGGACTTTGGGAAAAATTATATATCCATAAAAGCGGCCAGGAGAAATTGCTGGAAATTATTTTCAAGTTCGAAAAATGACCGCTAGGGGGCGTAAGAGAACTTTCAAAACCGAAATGCTCGATTTTCTCTTGATTTTTCTTAATAAAAATATGTTAAAAATATAATCATTGTATTCTTCATAAAATTATGCAACTTTATGTTAGGAATCGTTTTTTTCTATTTTCAATAATAAAGTGGTGGGAGAAGGTCAAACCTTTTTTCTTTCAAACGCTGATATCTCAGCTTTGGAAAAACCGATTTTATTCAACTTAGTCTTGAAAAAAAGCCCTTCTTTTTCTCTACACATGGATCTATTAACTATACCATATTGATTCTGATGGTGGCCACTAGATGGCGTTTTTCCGTAATTCCTCAATGAATAAGGATTTTCTCAAAAAAATCAAATGTTATGATAGGACTTTTTCATCATATTTTATTTTAGACTTATAAAGGCTATTAAATAGTGGAATAAAATATCCAGGTCCGTATTTAAAATAAAAAAGTTGATTATGGTCGCTCGAATCCGAAACGTCGGATTAAAAAACTAACCCCATCAGCTTGTAGAGGAGGAAAAGTTACTATAAGGAACTGAAAACCGCAACGTGATATCTTTTGTTAAACTAGAGAAAAAAACAGTGATTTAATTGATTAATGAATGTTTTAAGAAATGGCCTATTTTTCCATTTTAATTATTATTATCCCTAATTTCTCTAGTTTAACAAAATATATCACGTTGCGGTTTTCAGTTCGTTATGGTAACTTTTCCTCCTCTACAAGCTGATGGGGTTAGTTTTTTAATCCGACGTTTCTGATTCGAGCGACCATCATCAACTTTTTTATTTTAAATACGGACCTGGATTTTTTATTCCACTATTTAATAGCCTTTATAAGCCTAAAACAAAATATGATGAAAAAGTCATATCATACCATTTGATTTTTTTGAGAAAATCCTTATTCATTGAGGAATTACGGAAAAACGCCATCTAGTGGCCACCATCAGAATCAATATGGTATACCCACCAAGCAAAATGTTGTTGCAGCAACGTTGTAGTAACTTTTCAAAGAGAGCTGCAATGTTGCTCTTTTTCTTGCGGCGTGAAGTTGGGGCCATCCCTGCAAGCCTTAATCGGCCGTTCAGGAACGTTTCAATTGCAATATTGACAAATATATCGCTTCGGCAACATTCTAGCGATATTGATATTTAAATTACAGCAACGTTTCACGCAATTAATTGCAGCAACCTTGGCACAAAAACATTACAGCAACCTTGGCACAAAAACATTACAGCAACCTTATTTTTTGAAATTCTATAGTAACATTACACTAGAAATGTGACGGCGATTGAAAAATATCTAGGTTGTTGCAATAGTTGCATGCCAGGTTCCAGCAACATTATAAAACACATGTTAACTTCGCTTGGACAATGTTTCTTAAAATAACATTTAAAACACAAACAAAACAAGATAAAATACAGCTATATAAAAGAGAAACACAACTAAATGGTAATAAACATTTCCTTCCCCTATTTAAAAAATTTGATCCATTTAAGCAATTTTTGTTTTAAAGAAATATTCTCAATCAAGTATAGGAGCGGATTTAGGCTCGATTTAGTACAGAGTATAAGGTATGTTTGCAGGACTTGTTACTAGCCATTTTAAGGGTGTTTGGCAGGCCCTTTTCTGGGCCTCTATAGAAATAAGAGTTCAGTTTATTCATTAATTATTCGTTTATTCATTATTCATGTTATAAAAAAAAACAAATGTATTTATTTTGCTATATATAATATTATTATAGGTATAACATATATTCGGGGTGATTCACGGTGGATGGTACGTTAGACGTTTATGGAGAACAGGCGATACGTTTTATTTGAAAATTTGGTCGTCCAAATAAACGACCATGGTATATCGTTCTAAAATATTTTCAGCATTGCGGCGTTGCCGCTTCTGCCCAAAACAGGTGGCAACATCGGTATTGTAAATGAAACCCCCCAGATATTTTTAAATTTTTAGATTCTACGTAAAATTCAAATAATTTTTTTAATACAATATTCATTGTTATACGTTACGTTCTATATATACTTAATAGTTTTCGAGATATTGGCTCTTGAAAAATGACAATTTTAACCTTTAACAGCTTCTAGCATTCTAACTGTATGTCTTAGAGCAAAACGGCTGGTGTTCCTTCCTTCAATTTTTATTATCTTCCCAAAAAATCAACCAAATCAATCAATCAAAATAATTAATTTCCTGCTTTCGAGTTCCATCCTGTTTAACCGAAAGTTGACAATTTTGGGAACATAATAAAATCAAGGACATCAGGAACATGTGAGCCGTTTTGCTCTAAGAGACATATATAGTTAGAATGCTAGAAGCTGTCAAAGTTGAAAAATGCCATTTTTCAAGAGTCAATATCTCGAAAACTATTAAGTATAGACTAGTAAGGAGTATATTAAAAAATAATTTGAATGTTACGTAGAATCTAAAAATATAAAAATATATAGGCTGTTTTATTTAAAATAACGATGTTGCCATCTGTTTTGGGCAGAAGCGGCAACGCCGCAATGCTAAAAATATTTTAGAACGATAGACCATGGTCGTTTATCTAGACAAACAAATTTTCAAATAAAACGTATCTCCCGTTCTCCGATTCACTGTGAATTACCCTGTATATATATTAAGTATACACTTTTCTTATATTTAATTCCTTCAAAGTTTGGTTTCCTTAACCCCTAATCTGTTTTAATTACTTCGTTCAAAACGTGTCTTAGCATGCTGAAACCAGTTTTTGTAAAAATTTTCAAAATCTTGATCTGTAAGTTCTTTAAAATTAGTTCGGACAGCCTCTAAAATAAAAAAAAATGACAATCACTAATAGATACAGTGATTAAATTATTACCGGAAATTTTTCTGAAGACTTGAATATTCATGATCGAGGAAAAATTTACCGTTTATTAATTTAAGCACGTGGGATTTCGGTTAGAAAATTTTAAACTCATTTATTAAAGAACCTACGTACAAATTAATTTTTTTATTAGAAATGACATATATTCTAGAAATGTCTTTGAAATGGCGTTTCAGGAAAATTTTCATTTATTAATTTTACCACAAATGTCAAAAATTTCCGGTTATTCTGTGGGTTTTAATGGTAACCGAAGAAAAATCAAGCTTCTGATTGGTTGAAATTAAGAGTGTAAAATTTTCATTAAAATTTTTAATTTGATTAAATACAAATCTGATGTATTTAATATAATATAGTATTGCCAAAGAAAAATTAAAATCTACCTGTTATAAGTGAAGTGAGTTTTAAAGTTTTTTTTTTGAAGAAGTAGTCCATACTTACTTACTTAAAGTTTTTGTTTTGTAGTTCCCCTTGGCACCAGTCCAACTTAAAAACTGCCCCACATAATTGGTGAAGACCTTTTCCAAACATCTGTACACTGCATCTTTCAAATTTCTTCCTCCAGTTAGTCTCAAAAAATGTATCTAAAATTTCAAAACACTGCTATTCTCACTTATGATTTGTGTGCAATTTCTCATAATAATTTTCTTTTTAAAAATAGCAAAAAATGGACAAAGGTCCCCAACTATAGGGTATCGGAATTGGCTTGTGACATACATTCTCATTCTACTGATTTGGAACCCGTAACTATATAAAATTTACTCGTGTATAGGTTATACGAATGAAAAATTTCTGTGTAGGTTTCGCAAACACATTTTTTACTAGTAACCTATTGCTAGTACTAGATGCCTACAAATTCAACTTCAATTAACTTTAGGGAGTACACTATATCTTAAGTTGTCTATTGAATTAACTTGAAAAAATTGTGTCTGCAAGCCTATCCAGTGAAAACTTTGGAATATCTGCCGTTATAATACCGTATGCATGCGCTTTTTTCTTTAATTTTGGTAATTTTTTTGGAAGGGGTTCTTTCAGTTTAGTCTCCAGTTACGTGTAGTACCACACACAAGACACACCAATACAAATTAAATAATAAAATACCTAGGTTATGTTTTGTGCAACAGCACGACCTCCATTTCCAAAAATTACCTACCTAACAGAGAACAACTTGTTCCCTGCTAAAAAGTACCTAAGCATGCATAAACTTTTATTAAATTTAATGTAACCTACCTTATTTCTTAATAAAACACTGTCCTTCACTCTTTTAAAAGAAATGCCAAGCCAAAATAAAAATGGCCGATCCGATCTGACTCTGAGACCGAAAACATAACCCCCCCGACCGACGCGTGGCGTACCTATTTGAAGCGATGATTGGGCAGCACAATTGCAATTACAAAAAGACATTCATAAACCAACATTGCTGCTAAGTTGCTATGTAATTTGCCTGAAACTTTCTAAACTGAAGATTGCTAAAATATTGCACGTTACAAGTTGCCCTTGAAACATTTCTCTAAATTTATATATCGAACATAGCATAGAGAATCCGAAAGCTAAGTTGTAACAATATTTAATATGAAAGGTTTCAAAAGTCAACGTTGCGGGAATTAACTAAATAGAAAAGTTGTTTTAGAGAGTTCCACGGTGTTTACCTACAAGCTTTCAAATACAATATTGCTCTTGCAAGAATTTTGAAGGAAGATTGCAATGTTGCGAATGCTAGTGCGAGGTTTTTTGCTTGGTGGGTAGTTAATAGATCAACGTGTAGAGGAAAAGAAGGGATTTTTTTAAGACCAAGTTGAATAAAATCGGTTTATCCAAAGCAGAGATATCAGCGTTTGAAAGAAAAAAGGTTTGACCTTCTTCCACCACTTTATTATTGAAAATGGAGAAAAACGATTCCTAACATAAAGTTGCATAATTTTATGAAGAATACAATGCTTATATTTTTAACATATTTTTATTAAGAAAAATCAAGAGAAAATCGGCATTTCTATTTTGAAAGTTCTCTTACGCCCCCTAGGGGTCATTTTTTGAACTTGATAATAATTTCCAGCAATTTCTCTTGGCCGCTTTTATGGATATATATTTTTTCCCAAAGTGTTGTTACTTTCTGAGATTTAGCCGATTACCTCCTTAGGTGGAACACCCGGTACATGATACCGGGTGAGCACAAATTATTTGCATCAAAGGGGGCCTTGCATCTAAAGACGCAATGCTTAGCCGTAGAGCTTAATACCTGTTGGGTGTCAGTAACTACCTGAATTAACAATCAATCAGTTATTCCGTCATCTTTGACAGTCGTAACAAGTAATTTGATTCATCCCTAATTTTTCCAATTTCTTGAACAATTCACACAATGGGCTTTACGGAACAGCACAAAACACTCATGGTTGAAGCGTGGTTTCGAAACGGGGTTAGAGTAAATGGTGAGTGGCAATACAATCCGGGTTTGTGCATGGACGATTTTCACGAATATTTTTCTAACGTTGCTTTTATTGCTGGGAATTTTTATCATTGCCTGAAAAGAACCATAGCTGTGTTTAGGGAAACAGGTTCTATACAACACAAAAAAGGAGCAGGAAGACCATCTGTAAGAACAGAAGAACTTGTGGCAAACGTTCGTGAAATAATGCAAAATACGCCAACAAATTGTAAGTATAAGACGCCTGTCCCAAGAAGTGGGAAGATCTTATGGAACATGCAGGACTATTCTTAAGAAGCAGCTAAATGTATATCCTTATAAAGTGCAAGTATTTCAAGAAATACAAGCCGCAGGTTTTGGAAGACGCAGGAATTAGTATTAATAGTTTACCCAAAATTTATTGGAAATAAATGATTTATTAGACCTGACATTTTTTTCGGATGAAGCCTGGTTCCACCCCTCCGGTTATGTGAATTCTCAGAATACATGTAATTATTTTTCTTTTTCTTTCTGTATATTCTTACTGTGTTAATTTTGTAAACAACAAAAATAAATTTGACCTATTTGTCTACAAAATTTTACGTCGGCCTATTTCCGCAACGAGGCCAATCACCGACGCCAGGGAATTTGTCACATACTATCTGGTAATTTTGCCGAATCCCTCTTTGTCGAGGGTAGGGTTCTTTAACGTGCCAACGTCCATGACACGGGACCCACAGTTTAACGTCTCTTCCGAAAGACGGCGCAGCTCTTAAACCAAATTCCAAATTTAACATCGACGTTTTTTTTGCCGGCACCGGGGAACGAACCCGGGCCTTCGATCTGAGAGGCCGCTGCACTGACCACTAGACCACAACGCCGATTAGTTTGGCATATCATCTCATAATATGAATTTGACAAAATTTTAACCTAGATTTGGTTACATATATCGTCCCCATATCATTGTGATCTAAACCAAAAGCCCTACCCAAGCCCTCTTTGATGCAAATAATTTTTGCTCGCACAGTAAATAATCATATTATGCAATGTTAAACGACAACAACAATTACACACTAGACGCTATTTAAATTTTTGGGAATTTCAAGTGGTAAGTATATTCTTTATTAGCCGTAGCGAGCAAATATTATTATGATTAATGTCAAGTTTAATTACAACTGCCAGTCGGAACTAATACAGTATATAAAACCAGATTACACCCCCAATAAAACTTGATAATTATTGTAAGAATTCAGAGCAATAATGGCTATAAACCATTCTTTGGTGGCATTAACTCCTATTTCCTATTGGCTAAATGACCGTGATATTATCACTACACAACGGTCTAGCAATTTTCGTTGTCTTACAGTAGGAAAGCGCGTTGCTGTCACATATAGTATTTTACAGTTCTATAAGGAGTATGTGAATTTTTATAAGAAATGGAAGGAGTTTTTCTCAGTGTACAGAGATATTATTGTGTGACATTTATACAGTCTACTAAGCATTCTACTTTTTTTTGTAGGGTTGTGGCCCCACCAAAAGCATCGAGTTTTTTTGAAAGTAGTAAATGTTAAAGTAAATGAAAAATATAATTTTTAATTCCCTGTCCTTTTAATTCCTCCTATTGATCGTAAACTAGAAAGCATTAAACATAGATAGACTTTATCTATAACAGAAATAAAATATTTGTTTAAATAGAAATCTTATCAACACCCTTTGATACTCGACGCTTTTGCAAAACTATCCAATATCTTAAATATTCATTGGAAATAAGGTAAAAGTGATCGTCATTCTAGTATAAGCAGTAGCACATTCTGAAGATAAAATGCACGAAAAGGAATTAGGTAACAATTGCTTGGTGGGGTTGAAACCAGCATACACGGCACCATGTGTGTTACGGGTACACATTTAGATGAGTACCGAGTGAATTGTTCGAGTATTTTAATAGTTCCTTACTTAAACAATGACAATTTAAGTTTTAGTTTAAATTTTTAAAAAGGTATGTGATTTGTTTTGTTAATATTGGTAATTTATCTCGTAATATCATGGGATAAACCACGAGAAAAATGTTGGAGACTTAATAGTTTGATTTGAACCGGTGGTGTCGGGGTTTGAACATAAATTATCAAGTAAAGAAAATTTGGTTAAAGCAACATTATTTTTGAGGAAGAAAAGTAATTTTGTTAAATTTAATACATTATAGTAGGAGAGCCCGACCTGAAGAATCCACCAAGAGGTAGAGGGTCCTCTGTTCATAAAACATAAATTAAACGTGTGCACTATAAGAGGGTAATTATTTTTTTTTTAATTTTGCCTATTTTCGAGAAAAATCCGAGGTGATTATATCTGCACGTAGCTATCGTGGTTGGGCTCAAATAAAAAAGAAAAATTTCCTCTTTCAAATAAACTAGGGTCTTAATTGGAGGCAAAGGTACAAGCGTTTTTTTTAAGGGGTCAGATAAATTTAAAATTCAGGAAATTTGCGCAAATCTTGCCATCATTGTAATATTTTGCCATAAAATAAAGATACCGTTCATTTTACAGAAAAATTAAGATATACAGTGTGTCCACGGATAGAGTTTGGAAGAGGAAAAACTTTTTTATTAGTAGGTATAAAAGAAAAAGTCATTCTTTATAAAGATACGTCTGCTTGTGCTGAAACTACAATTTTGAATAACAGATTTGCGATTACTATATACAGTGTTCGTCACAAACAACATTTTTAGTTTTTTGTATATATTAAATGAATTTTACTAGTGTTTAAACTACAGTTTCAACTATTAGGTTATTTGCTATTACTATACAGGGTTCGTCAGAAACAACATTTTTTTTTTTCATTTTTTTTTCAACAATTATAATTTTCAATTTTTTTTGATGATTGGTTAAATCATGACTTTGGAAACAAATGGATTGAAAGGTACCTATGGCCCAAATCAGTTGGCACGTAGGAGTCCCTACTTTAATTTATGCGGATATCTGAAGCCACATGTGTATAAAACTAATTTTATTAATAACCTAGATCTTTTGAAAGAAAAAATAAGTTATGGCAAATATCTCAATACAGCAAGTTAGGAACTGTTATAGGAAATTCAAATGTCGAGTTGAACTATCCGCTAACTCGGTGGTACCACGTTTGAATAAAAGTTTCATAACTTATGATCGAGTGAATTGAAGAAATATGACATGTATAATATAATAATAAAAATACTTCAAAAATAGGCAAATAAAAAATGGTTTTCTTACAACAAAATCGTGGCTCGGCTAAATATAAAATCCTATTCGAAGTAAGAAAGCAACAATAATTGCTTGTTTTTACGTATATTTATTTTAAACGAAATCTAAAAAACTAAAAATGTTGTTTCTGATGAACCCTTTATAGTAATCGGACATTTGAAATTGTAGTTTCAGCACAAGCAGACGTTTTTATAAAGAATGACTTTTGCTTCTATACCTAATAATAAAAAAGTGTTTCCTTTTTTAAATAACATGTTATTGGTCAAGATAATTTTTGTTTTATTTAGGCAATTAGGTAATACAGGGATTTCGCTTAATGTGGCTATAGGTATCTAAGTTCACAATTATAAAACAAATTATTTATGCTTATTACAATGCATCCAACGATCCTATATCCTGTCATTAGGCATAAGGCGTCAACCCTAGTGCAATTACCTTCGGTTAATTGGTATTTTTCATGCCGCACATTTCAAAGAGCCCCTACTGTTCGTGTCAAAAATTACTTTTTTTTTTGTATTTTTTTAGAAAATGGGCAGTATTTAAAAAAAAAATGACGAGAACTTTCTTGTAGAGTGCACGTTGATTTTTTATTTAATAAACAATGTACCCCCCTACCTTTGCATGGTGGATTTTTCGGATGGGATCTTAGACTATTACCACAGAATATATAGCTACGCAAAGCTATATATTCTGTGCTATTACCTAAGTGCTAAATAAGACAATAAAATAAATAAGATAATACAATTTTCCAATTAGGAATATAACATAATAATATTTATGTTCGATTGCTTTTAGCGTAAATCTACCAACTCGTGTATCTACATGCTTTTGGTTGCATAGTCTCGTCATACAAGTCACTTGACTTCGTTGACAGAAGATTGCCCTTGACAAGTGAGACTATATTTTGAATTTCTTCCATTTTCACAGAAACGCTTTTTTGCCAACCTTGTTAATACATTATTAAAAACAAAGCACAAATAATTTGTAACCCAGAAACCATAGCAAACTGCTGCAAATATGTGTGACAGCTAAGGTGACGATCTTGACAAAGTCAAGTATGTTATACAAAGTTTTATGAATTAAGTAAATGAAAAATCAAATCTTTTTTCGTTGCTATTTGGGAGCAATTAAACATGAAATCTTGCATGATATGCAGACATAAACGGAACCCTATTTGCTTATAACATAAATAGCTATTCAGAAGTCTCAGGCATCCTAGCACATTGGAAACCCTGGGGCGGGTAGACCACGACGGCCGTTTCGTCCTTGTTAGGACTTAGGAATCTGCAAAGTGGCAGATGTTCCGGTGAAAACGCAAATAGCGTTCACTATACTGGATTGTGATGCACTTCGTGGTTTATTTAGTTGTCTACCTTTCGATTATTACCAGTGTGACTGCCTTTTGTGTTGGAGTTAATTCCGCTGGGATGGCGCTACGGTGTATTGATGGCCGCTTTGCATTTTTGTAAAAAGCCTTTTAATACATCTTACCGCTGTGTCGGGATTGCTTGGATTATGGCTGCCTGTAGAGTCCTAACAAGGACGAAATGGCCGTCGTGGTCTGCCCGCCCCAGGGTATCCATTGTGCTTGGATCCCTGTGCATGCCAATATAAAAAAACAGTTACACATTTGTCCGATATGCCACTATATAAGCTTTTAATAAATAGCTATTATTAACCCTAATTGTTTTTTTAGTGCCATAACTCATATTTGCTCAAAAATACATTTGGTAATGAAGAAATTACAGAAATTTAGAAAAGACATATAACAGGACGTGTTCATATTTAAGAATAAACTTAAGAAAAATAAAAATGTTTAAAGACTTTGTGTTTGTACTAGGATTTGTACTTGTGGTTGCAAAAGATGGCTTATGTCAAATTAATTTGAGTAAGTATATTAAATAAATAGTGTTTGTTTGAAGGTGGTAGACAATGAAGAAATATCAAAAAAATTACCTTGTCGGACTTCCATTGTCTTTATTTTGTTACTTAACGCAACGTTTCAGTTAGTTAGTATCTCTAACCGTTTTCAAGTGTAAACTAAATTATAATTCTAAGCAGGCTACTGTCTTAAATAATATCCATGTGCAATGAAGCTTGATGACTCCGCCTACGTGCTTATTGGAGTGTGAAGTTTGAGCTGTTGGTTTTGGACAAGAAGAGACTTCCAGATATTGGATATTATACCTTATGTCAAGGGGATTTCTGAAAAGATTAGAAGAATAACCAAAACCTATAATATCAAAACAGCCTTCAAATCCGGAAATAAGCTTAGAAGCTTTCTTACAAAAGTAAAACTCCCCAGTAATGAAAACACAAAATGGTATCTATCAAATCCCTTGCGAGTGTGGCGAATCGTGCATTGGAGAAACTAAAATACCTCTTTCCGTACAAGTTAAAGAACATCTAAAACATACTCAAAGAGGTGGAACTTCGAGATCAGGTATACTTAGCGGAACATGTAATTGACCAACCAAAATAATATAGATACAGGGGACAGAAGCCAAGGTTTTGGACACAGAACAGCACTGGAGAAAACGAAAATTCAAGAGAGCAGCTTTCATGAATCAAAATACCCATATATTTGGTAAACCAAATATAGTATCTCCAATATCTGGAAGCGTCTTCTTGTCCAAAACCAACAGCTCAAAGTCCACACTCCAATAAGCACGTAGCCGGAGTCATCAAGCTTCATTGCACATGGATAGTATTTAAGACAGTAGCCTTAGAATTATAATTTAGTTTACACTTGAAAACGGTTAGAGATACTAACTAACCGAAACGTTGTGTTAAGTAAGAAAATAAAGACAATGGAAGTCCGACAAGGCAAGTTTTATTTATTTTTTTTGATATAAATAAATAGTAATCCTATTAAAAAACAATAAATTTGCCAATAATGACAAGAACTGAAAAGAAATATATGAAACCGACGTCAAAAAGGCAAAGTTAAATATAAAAATTCATTATAACATAGCTTAGTAATGCGTCTGTCAAGAAATTTGGCAGCAGCGAAAGGCAATAAAATGCGATTTTTACGTGCGCTGAAAAACTCTTAAGATAGGCACTCGTAAACAATGAAATTGGTAAGATGATAGTAAAAATCACATATTTACCATAATTTGTCAATTGGCATTTAAAAAATGCGCGATTCTACTGTTAAAAGTAGGTCAGACCATACACCGATTCTTACAAAATCTTGAATATAAGACGACAACAAGTTATTGTTACTTAAGTATAAAACAAGACGATCTCATAGTTACGAACTCAGAAACACGATTTTTTTGATAACTCCTTTTATCTACAACCAGTTAACAATATAGGCGCATAATAGTTTTGTGTTACTTAGTAAGATCATTATGCTATGCATAATACACCATAGGACTATTATGAATTCGTAATAATCCGAGAGCCACAACTATATTTTAGTAACCAAAATCGCCATAGCAGATTGCGATTTATATAATTAATATGAATATATACAGGGTGTCCGGTAAAAGGAGGTCAATCCGTTAACCCTATACACCTTGAGAAAAAATAATATGACTTTTATAATGCCATTTTTCAATTTTGACCTACATGTTCGAAATACAGGGCGTCAAAGTTTAAAATTAAAAATTGATTTTCTTGAATAATTCGAGCATTTAATAAGATATAAATTTAAAATTTTCTACATTGCTTTACCATAAAGAGTTACATGTTTTGAGAGAAACAAAACAAAAAACAATTGTCAAATATTCAAAATAGGGGGAGTCCAGTACCCGCTTACCCCCCATATTTTTAGTACGTGCGCCAGTGCATGGCTTCCAAACTATACTTTTTTAGGTAATCAGTTATTTTTGATTATTTTTTACTCCTATAGAATTTCGATAAAATGATGCGTTTTGAAGATAATTTGGTCCTTAACTGATGCCAAAGCGGCTTACGGTAATCTCATAATTTTCAATTCAGCCGTTGTGGCATTACCATGGATACCTACAAGATATAATTAAGTAAAACTTTGCAATTGGTGATAATATGGAAAACGAAGGACTAACCAAAAATAATGTACTACTAAAATTGGTGAAGATTTGCGGGGAATTGCTTCCTGATTTTTTTCTAACATCACGTCATATCGCAAGGTGTCTTCAACAAAGGCAAAAAATAAATAAATAGAAAAGTAAAAGCAAAATTCAAGGTTAAACAAAATATTACTTTGGTGAATGATTATTACCTGTACCCATATTTCTTTATACATATTTTGTTATTAGCTATAATAGAATTATTGCATAACATCGATTTACAAATATCTAATGACCGCTTCGCCAATGCCAATGTTGAGATTTAAAGTAAATTGAGGGTCAATAAAATTAAAACTTGTAGAAATTACTTATGGTTTGTCCGTTTTATCTTGGGAAATATGAGAGAAAAAATAATTGAACAAAAATACTCCTACGGTGGTCAATCCACGGACCCAATAACACTGCGACATATTTGGAGCATTTGTCATTTATTTTACTTACAGCTTACTTTCCTCAAAGTCTGTTCAATGACCGCTGACCGTTACGTCACGACCACTGCTTATCTTTCTAACATTTGTGAACTAGGTGAGATAGTAAATTTGCGTCAATAAATGTCGTATAATTTTACCAATCAAAAAAGTTTAATTGTCATTTTTGACAGTGAAATTTTTAATCAACATTATTTCAAAAATGTCATGGTATTGTGAAAAAGAACAAGCATTAATTTTAAAATTATTTGATTATTTTCGAAGAGGAAGTGATGCCGGAAAGCCTCTTTTACCCTTTAACGCAGGTTACGAGGTAAGTAGATATAATGAAGCATGAAAAATATATGGCAATGTTTTTATAACTACTTATCTGTTTTAGAGCATTTCTGATGCTTTGAGAGTTTCGTGTACAAGAATCCAACGAATTAAGAGAAAGGGGATAGAGAAGGATGTAGATTTTAAGAATCGCAATAACGTAGCTATTTTGTTATCCCCTGGTCGACAACTTCACGAAATTCATGAACATGCTATAAGATTTTTAATAGAGCAACCCCATATAGCCCATAAATGGGTAGAATTTTTAAGAGAATTCAAGAGTAACGGTAACTCAATTTTCCTTAATGCATCCGTCTGTATGTAGATCAAGCCTAAAAAAAATCATAACCTTTACCACCGGTAAGCCAAACTGACTGAATTAATTTATGACTTACAGCAAATATAGTGAATATGACGTAACGATCAGCGATCATTGAACAGACTATACAGTGTCCGCAAGAAAGTCCGCATCAAATGGGATTTTTTTTTATTATTAGGTATAGGTAAAAATTGAAAAAGCAGTTAGTTTTTGCTTACCTAAAAACCAAAAATGACGTATACTGAAGCAGCTGCACGACTTGCGTTACCTGTCAAATTTGACATTTTTAATAAAATAGGTTCAAAAATGCCCTTATTTATAAAAATATCGAAAAACTTTATTCGAGAAAGTTGTTTATTTAGGCATTTTTAGCCTTTGTACGAAATTTTCACAGTCTAATACAATATTTATTTTTTGTCAGATTCTTGAAAATTTTGATCAACCCTCGTAGATTAACTTTTATACATCGATGTAAAACCATTTGCCTTTACTTCATTTGTAATCTTAATGCAATTTTGTGTAAAATTTTTGTTTCCAATTATTTATTTTGCTTTAAAAGCTGAAATTGTTATTGATCAGTATGTAATGTTTGATGCAAAGTTTATCTAATTACATCAGTTTCGTCAAAACCGACGTTTCTTATTTTTCTTAAGTTAGTAAACAGATGTACAAAAAAAATATTAGGAAGCGTTCGCTGAAATTTTACTTAATTATTATTATTAAATTAAATTAATTATATTAAACTATATTTTTGTTGAATAAAATGTTTCGAGCGATTAATATTTATTCTTTTTGATCCAATATTAATTAAGTAAAATTTCAACGAAAGCTTCCTAATATTTTCTTTTTGTACATCTGTTTACTAACTTAAGAAAAATGAGAACGTAGGTTTTGACAAAACTGATGTAATTAGATAAACTTTGCATCAAACATTACATACTGATCAATAACAATTTCAGTTTTTGAAGCAAAATAAATAATTGGAAACAAAAATTTTACACAAAATTGCATTAATATTACAAATGAAGTAAAGGCAAATGGTTTTACATCGATGTATAAAAGTTAATCCACGAGGGTTGATCAAAATTTTCGAGAATCTGGCAAAAAATAAAAATTGCATTAGACTGTCAAAATTTTGTACAACGGCTAAAAATGCCTAAATAAACAACTTTCTCGAATAAAGTTTTCCGATATTTTGATAAATAAGGGCATTTTTGAACCTATTTTATTAAAAATGTCAAATTTGACAGGTAATGCAAGTCGTGCAGCTGCTTCAGTATACGTCATTTTTGATTTTTAGGTAAGCAAAAACTAACTGCTTTTTCAATTTTTACCTATACCTAACAATAAAAAAAATCCCATTTGATGCGGACTTTCTTGCGGACACTGTATAGTAAATGCGGTGGTTAATACTTGGTTTATAACTTCAGTATTTCTAAACAAAATAAATATATTTAAATAACTAACAGGAGGAATTACGACAACACACGAATAAATATATAAAAAAAACTGTTGCTTAAGTGATGGTAACAAGCTTTAATTCTTCTAAATTGTCATGCGAATAAACAGAACTGTCGTTACTGGAGTGACGTTAATCCATCATCAGAGGGGTACACTCAATATACCAAAAAAAAATCGATGTTTGGACGGGAACACTGGGAGACAATATCATAGATCCTTTTTTTTATTGAAGGAAATTTAACCGGGCAATGCTGAAATGTTCAACCAATAAATCGAAGAAATATTATACAAGACAATCTGAATTTGAACGAAGAAGTTCTACACTTCCGGAAGATGGTGCACCCCCACACTATGCTGGTGTGGCGATAGAGTGGTTGCCAACATTATCCAAACCAGTGGATTGGCAGAAGAGGAGTGGCCGCCAAGATCACCTGATCTTTTACCCTTATCGACTTCCTTTTATGGGGTTATATTAAATCCCTAGTTTACAAAACCCAGCCAGTTTCTCTGAAAGAGTTGCGTCAGAGGATAATTGATGCTTGTAGAAGTATTCCAACAGACATTTTTCTGAAAGATAGGGTTTAATTTGAAAATTGACTTTATTTGTGTTTAGAGAAAAATTAAAATTATTTTGAGCACTTAATAAAATAGTTAAAAAAAGGGAGCAACATGTATCTATTTGAGTTATAGCAAAAAAAATAATAGTAGGTAATATTTTTAGCACAACAATAGTGTCTTAATTTAGGCTTAACTTTGGTATCTCTGAAAAGTATTTTTGCTAAGCTTACCAGCGATGTGTCACAAGTGTGGTGGTGCCATTTAGGATTTTAAAGTGTAGAAAAAATTGGTATTTTAAATTTTTAAGAAGTCGTCCTATAATTAAAATAAAAGTATTATCATGAAACTAAATAAGCTCCCCGAGTTATTATTCGCTTCTATAAATAAAAAAAAAAATTAACGTCCTTTTTAAGGAAAATATCTACACTTATGAAATATTTTATCTACCTATGTAGGTTGGTACGTAATTAAAAATAATTGGAGTAAAATGTAGTCTACTTATTCATTCGTGCACATGTAACGAAAGCAAAATATAAAATTCCAGTGAAGTGAAATTGGAGTACCTACCTACACGCATAATACCCGAATTAAATAACAAAAGCTAACGTTGATAATAAAACAAGTTACCCGCGGAAATCTTTGTGATGTCAAAATTATACACTACATTACCTAGTGGTACTGTCGTCCTTGGCAAGAACAGAGTATGTGTGCAATATTATTTCGAGTACACCTTGTATCAAAATAATGGATTTTCACGTTTTTTTTTAAATTATAGTATTTAATCTGAGAGTAATACCGTGCGATCAAAAATTATTTGCATCAAAGAGGGCCTTGCATCTAAGGACGTAATGCTTAGCCGTAGAGCTTAATACCTGTTGGGTATCAGTAACTACCTGAATGAACAATCAATCAGTTATTCTGTCATCTTTGACAGTCGTTACAAGTAATTTGATTCATCGCTAAGTTTTCCAATTTCTTGAACAATTCACACAATGGGCTTTACGGAACAGCACAAAACATTCATGGTTGAAGCGTATTTTCGAAACGGGGTTAGAGTAAATAGTGAGTGGCAATACAATCCGGGTTTGTGCATGGACAATTTTCACGAACATTTTCCTAACGTTGCCTTTATTGCTGGGGATTTTTATCATTGCCTCAAAAGAACCGTGGCTGTGTTTAGGGAAACAGGTTCTATACAACACACAAAAGGAGCAGGAAGACCATCTGTAAGAACAGAAGAACTTGTTGCAAACGTTCGTGAAATAATGCAAAATACGCCAACAAATTGTATAACCTGTCCCAAGAAGTGGGAAGATCTTATGGAACATGCAGGACTATTCTTAAGAAGCAGCTAAATTAAAATTATATTAAATTAAATAAATTTAGAACAATTACAAGAAAGGATTATTCAAGAATGTGGTAACATTTCTCCAGAGATGTTGGTCAACACTCTCAAAAATATGAAGAGCCGTGTGAATTTATGCTTGGAGCATGGTGGCCAATTTCAGCAATTTATGTAATTATTTTTCTTTCTGTATATTCTTACTTTGTTAATTTTGTAAACAACAAAAATAAATTTGTATTTGACTACTTATTTTATTACTCATTAGTTTGGCATATCATGTCATAATATGAATTTGACAAAATTTTAACCTATATTTGGTTAGATATATCGTCCCCATATCATTGTGATCTAAACCAAGCCCTACGTTTTTTAATCCAAGCCCTCTTTGATGCAAATAATTTTTGCTCGCACGGTAGTATAGCTCACTAAAGTAAGCAAGTAAGCCAGTCTCTGCTGGCAAAACCCAAATTGTGGCTAAAATGGCTAGTTTTTTCTGGCTTTCTACAGTGTGAAAAGTCCGCACCATATGGAACTTTTTTTTTATTAATAAGGTTAGTTAAAATTATATAAATATCAGCAATCGTTTTTGCTTCAAATTAGACTAAAAATTATATATTCAATTGTCACCATCTGTCATTCGGTATCTATCTAAATTGACATTTTTGTTAAAAAATGCTGAAAAATGGCATTGTTTTACCGAATTTTAAAAAATATTATTAGAAAAAGTTGTTTCTAGTACAATTTTAGGCCTAAATACAAAGTTTCAGATGTCTAGCACAAAGTTGAATTTTTTGCCATTTTTTCAAAGTAACTTTTTTTTTATATAATGTAAGTTGGCTTAATGGATTTTAAATTATTTGTTTATACCATACTTAATATTTTATTTAGTGTATGCTTATTTTTTCACTAGAATACCATTTTTTTTTCGAAATATAAAATTAGAGGCAAAAAAAAATGTACACGGGTGGTGCAAAGTTATCATAATTTAAAAATTTTAACAGATAGACGTCATATGTTCTATTTTTTTATAGTACATACACGTAAAAAGTTTAAAAACCTTATAATTACATTCCCAGATATCAGATTAGTTCACAAATTTTAAATGACAAACAAAGTTTTTTAAACTTTTTACGTGTATGTACTATCAAAAAAAATGGAACATATGACGTCTATCTGTTAAAATTTATCATTATAACGTTGCACCACCCGTGTAAATTTTTTTTGCCTCTAATTTTATATTTCGAAAAAAAAATGCTATTCTAGTGAAGAAAGAAGCATACAAACTAAATAAAATATTAAGTATGGTATAAGCAAATAGTTTAAAATCCATTAAGCCAATTTGCATTATATAAAAAAAAAAGTTACTTTGAAAAAATGGCAAAAAATTCAACTTTGCACTAGACATCTGAAACTTTGTATTTAGGCCTAAAATTGTACTAGAAACAACTTTTTCTAATAACATTTTTTGAAATTCGGTAAAACAATGCCATTTTTCAGCATTTTTTGACAAAAATGTTATTTTTGACAAGACACCGAATGACAGGTGGTGACAATTGAATATATAATTTTTAGTCTAATTTAAAGCAAAAACGATTGCTGATATTTAATTTTAACTAACCTCATTAATAAAAAAAAGTTCCATATGGTGCGGACTTTAATGGTGACACTGTATATTATCGAAATGTAAAAGTAAATGGTGGGTTTAAATAAAATATCTCAGAAGGTTTAAATTGTTTTTGACCTATTTTTCCTTTAATAATGTCAAACCATAAAAATTGTAATTTTTTTATTTTATTTTAGAGCAACATTTTGGTAATTGTAAATTAGGTACATCAGCATTTGACGACTGTATAAAAGATGCCTTAAATGAGATGAAACCGTATTTTCAATATGGTAAGCAAATATGATAACTTACAAAATTTGGATTAAGAGCGAACATATACAGCGTGGGTTAAAAATTTTATTATGAAATATGACCCAAAAAAATAGTTGGCAATAACTTCTAAGTTCCTAATTCTACCGCTAGGGGTGTCGTCGCTATGCTACAAAGTCCTTTATTTCTACTAATAACTTTAATATAAAATTAATTTAAATTACGGAATTTTAGGTTGGGGAGGAATAAATAGAACTTTAGTTAAAAAATTAGAAATATTACAAAAAAGGTTTCTAAAAATTATATTCAATAAAGATTATCTTTATCCTTCAAAAGAATTATATTCAAAAACAAAAAAGTTGAACATAAGACAACTTTACATTTGTAACATCTTAATATATAATAAAAATAAAAACCTTATACAATTTAAAAACCATAATCATAATACACGTTATAAAAGTGAAATAACCAAAAAACCTAAAATAAATAAGTCCACAGGACAAAAAAATTTCAAATATTTGTGTTTTTATTTAAACGATTATTTACCAACAAAAATTAAAAAATTGATTTCATTAAAAAAAGTCGAAATAAAAACATGGATATTAAAAACAGACATTTTGAAAATAATTTTAGAAATGCTTATTGTTCTGAATAATTTACACAAGTAATATTTTTTACTTAAAAATTATAAATTAATAATTTTATTATAGGTAGGTACCTAATATATTTCTTCAAAAAAACTGCGTTTATACTATAAATTAACATTTTTACTTTAAAACTTAATTTTTAATGCATATTTATGATTTATGATTTTACATACTACAACAAAAAAGAAGATTTGCTCAGCTTCAGGGGATTAAAGAATAAGTTTATAGAAGACAACATAAACATATTTATTATATTATTAAATTTTAAATAAACTTATTATTATTATTATTATTATTAATAATAATATAATGTAGGTCAGAAAGTAGGATTTTATATGCTCTGTAATTTCCTCTATGAATTTTGTAATAACGTTTTCGTTTTGATAACATGGAAACAGCGTGGAGAAGGGTAACAATTAACAGTACTTAAAAGGTTGTAACTTCGGTCTGCGTTAACGGAATTCAACAAAATATGACTTATTTTAAAGAACGTTTTATCCTGATTGAACTTTTATATAAATATTATTAAAATTATTGTGTGCAGTTAATAAAAGAGTAGGTACTTTTAAAAAATCTATTTCTAGCTTCGATTTCTTAAAAAATTTAAATGCAACCATTCAAAAATATTTACTCTATTCTATAGCTAACTAGTTAGTAAAGAGAACCGCAAAAACCGCAAAAACCGCAAGTCGTTTCCTCTTGTATTTTAAAAGTTATCGCAAAAATAGTGTAATTCCATTTTGGCTTTTAACATATTTTTGCAATTTTACTTTTATTAAAAAGTTGAAATCCTACAGTAATTGATTTTTTTGTCTATATTTATTAATTTTAGGCGTTTAAAAAAAAAAATTATTTTTTGTAATTTATTTTAGTTATATACCTATATACAGGGGGTTTTAAAATTATGAATATTTTCATCGCGGCATAATTGTACCGTAAAAAAAACATTATCTATGGAATATGAAAAGAAATGTTGTTACGCCACTACACAGCCTACCTGCGATAAATTATAATTAATTAATAAAAAGCTTATTCTGTATTTAAACATGGGTTTTTGTAGGCTTGCCAGAATATGGAATAGATCCATTCGATCCTTTCCATGCTGATCAAGTACATCAAAAAAGAAGTGGACCCTTTTTTGATTACAAATTAGTTCTAAGAAATGTTACAGAAGCTGGATGGACACAATCCCAAGTTACACGATTCAGGTATAATATTAATACGTTGATCCAGATCAGCCGTCGGCAAAGCCCGCAACTGTTTTGTGAATGAAAGTCTTATTCTTCTATTTACCTAAATTATAGTATTAAAATTATGAACAAGTGCGTCCCGTCTCTACCTTATTTTGCCACTATTTGCCAGAAGGTTGCCGACCGCTGATTTCGATCTACAACCGGCAGTTTTTAACATGTATAATGAGCTTTTTCATTAATTTTTTATTTTGTTTGTAGTGTTTAAAGTGTAAAGAAACAAAAATAAAACTCTCAGTGATCATAATTTGTCATATTTTTACGCCATGACAGAAAGTTAATAAATAAAAACAATATTTGAATATACTTCACTGATTTTCCCAGACCTACGTCCACGACCACGACCATGTACTATTTTCTTAAATTCGAATTTCACCAATTGTCAAGAATCCCAATTCAACGTCCTAACTTTTTTTTACTTCTCATCTGAATGTATTAACGATTCTTATTCCACTTTCCTGCAAACATTAAGATTGATATGCGCCAAAATACCGCCATTAAATTTTACCATTTTTTATTTTATTTTAGAAGCGATCTTCCAAAAAGTCTTGTTCAGATAACACAATTTTTCCCCGATAAACGTTTAAACGGCATTTACGAATTTGATGGGACATTCTTTGGACAAAAATTGAAAAATTCAGGTTCCTGGAACCTGTCCCTTTTCGACTATGTTCAAACTTTAAGCGTAAGCAGGAAAGCGTCAAGAGATCACAATGGTAGGCACATGACCAGGCCGCCTATTAAAGTAAAGTGTAACATTCAAACGTGCAAAAAACTTGAATTACATATTGGAAATTTGGCTGGTGGTAGAACAATCGTGGGTAAGTATCTATTTTGATATCTCAAAAGGGGTAAGCAATCTATATTATTATAAATGATAAAAGATTTTAAAATGTAATTTTGCTAGCATGTTTTTGTGTGACAGACCCAATAAAGTTTTCATTGGAAAAAATAAATAGTTGAATTTGGAAGACTATTTTAACACCGCGGTTTTAGTTTTAAATAAAATATAAGAAATATAATAGGTAATAATAAATATACCACATCGGGATTTTTTAATCAATCATAAGCGGAAATCATCTGTTTTTTTAAGTCTCCAGATTTCCAAGAGGAAATACTACACAACAAACTAGGTACCTAGGTATAATTTATTATAAATAAGTGGGATTTCTTGTATTTTGTTTAATATAAAAATCATTCCATTCAGAAGCTTAAATTAAAACTGCAATTTCAGATAACAAAACCACATCAATAAATGTTAATTTATTAATAAATGAAAGGGTAAACCAAACAGCGCGCAGCGTTGAGATGCCAGACGAATAACATTTCCTTAAGTTCAGACTGCCCTTAGAGTCATTCTTATCAGCGGAACAGTATTTAAGGACCATTATACCAGAAAACTTATTAAAAGGGAACATTCTTTTATTAAGAAAATGGCAGTAACAATAGTTAAATTTGATTGAAATTAAATGATTTGCCTTTACTATAAGAAAGCATTTAGGTATAGCTGTAGGTATAGGCAGAAGTTTAAGTAAAAATTATATGTATTTTTTATATTTTTTTTTAGAGAACATGTTAGACTGGATCATCAACACCGCATGGCAACCGGGATTTGTAGTTCTCGCTCCCTTGATCAATGACTTGGTAAGCACAGCTTTCACTGAAATTTTTACCAAGGATTTCCAATACTTTCCATTTGAAAGTGTTTTCACGCATTAGGTACGTATCTCAGGCGTAATCTGCGATAAACTATAATTTATGTTAAACCTAATACCCACTTTTTGTAAGCTAAAAGTATAGGTATAACAGTTAGCAAAAATACTTGTTTTTGCGAAGCTACTAAGTAAAAACAAAATGGCTTTTTCACTATTAAGAATTAAAAAGACATTGTTGAAAACATTAGATCAGATACGTATTCTTTTATTTGTCACTCATTGAGCCTAATGAATACAAATGTAGCGATTGCGTTTTCTTATAAAATCGAAGTAATTTCTTGAAAGCCATGCAATGAATATAAACTAAAAATAACCGCTTTTGCGTCCAGTGATTACTTAAAAGTGCATAAGAATTGCTTCTAGTCAATGCTTTTTCTTAAAAAATAGAAGCTATTGCTAATGTTTGCTTAAAATGTGATGAATAAATTAAGGAATCGCTTTTTCTAGTGTAGCAATCGCTTTAAACTTTTTAAGGTAGGTCGACCCCTGCATCATTTGATTGGTAGCAGTCAACTTTAGTTCTCCGCGGCATACACGTGCGTTGCTCTTAATTTGTGTCTTCAATTATGGCTGAATATAATGAACGTCCGTAAAAGAAAGATCTACAATCTACAAAATTGCAGATATGATGATTTCAGAAAGTTATATCAATTTGACTGCGAAAATGTTGAGTGGTTGGCAAATTATTTTTTGACTGATACTGGTGAAAAGCCAGGGGGTGCACTCTGTAGGTGAAGAACTCGGTGTTCACCAAACTACTGCTTGTAGTTGTAAGACATACACTTCTGTAATAGATGCAGTATTGGAGAATTAAATTTCCTACAAGTGTTGAAGCTGTTGAAGCTAAACGGTTGTGGTCAGAGAGATACCGATTTCCAAATGCCATCGGCGTGATAGACTGTACACACTTGTTTGTCTTTAATTTCTTCATCACTACTATCACTTTCCTCATTTTCACTGAAATCTGCCATATCACAAATATAAGTTTCCTATTTTCCACAAAAACAGATTATTATGGTACTAAATAAATAAACCAGCGTTGTTGTATGTACGTCAACGCTTTTGCTAATTAGGCACCAACTTAAACATGAAATCTATAATCTGAACAAGTGGATAAGACACGTTTAAATTTGTGTTGAATAAGCATTTGCTACAGAGGTGTAAGAAAAGCAGCAATCGCTTTAAAATTGTATTCATATCCAAATCTAGCATTCGCTAGTCAAGCAATTGCTTGTACTTAAAAGTAATTACTTCAAGTAATTGCTTAATTTTAATTCATTAGGCTCATTATTCAGGTAGATGCCGGCGGGTCGACCTTCAGTACGAGTTCCCGGGTCTGGTCAATTTGTTATAATGTAAATCGCTGGTTTCCCGAGTTTTCTTTAAAGAACCTTTTTTGTTTAATTATTTTCTCAGTCAACAAATTTTAAAAATCGTAGAAAATTTTATTTTTTCTTCCTCTAGCAGTAGAGTAAAAATCAAAATTTAGTGAAAAGCGCATTATCTTATATCTGGACCTTATTAGAAATTGGAAATGGAATGGAAACATAGTTTTTTTATAAAATAGAAATATTGCCTCCAAATGGAACCTAAATGAATCAGTTTTTCAGTCAGTTTTTTCGCCTGCGGACCTTTTTTTACTTTATTGTCTATACCATGGGGTAATAAAGTTGATAATCGCCCCGGCTGTAATACCCTAACGTCATTGCTTTAGAGGTTCGCCATTCCCCCCCCCCCTTTCAACCATGCTACGCCACTGCTAAAAATGTATTAACTTACATTAAACATCATTGTACAATATCTTTCATTTTGAAAAAAACTTACTCATTCAGCACTTGTACGTTTTGGCATAATAAAAATATAAAAATAGCTTGAGACTAAACTGTACTTCCTGCATTAAATCCAAAAATAACGTAAAGGAACCTTGGGTCATAATTGGTATTTATTGTTAGTGCTAGTTTAGTAAATTTAGTTAATTACATCCACTTGTAAATAGACTAGACGTTATCTTAAGGATTAAGATCAAAAATGTTAAGATATTTGTATATATTTTATAAATATACCTATTGTCATTTATGTAGATATTGTTTCAAACTTTATATTAATGAATTTTTTATAAATAAATAATAAAATATAAGTTTTTTTTTTTCTCGTTTATTTTAGTTTTCAGCCGTGTACCCAATGATATGGTATCTAGCATAGACAATTTACAATTGTAGGGGAATAGTCAGGGTATAGTTTCAATTTAAAACTAGAAACTTTATTAACAATGTTTTGTCTATTATGAAATCTAACAAACTTGTCTACATTAATTAAAGTATTATGGGATACAGTAAAAACATCGATGAAACGATTACTTTCGTCAACCAACTTCTTCAACTTCACAATAGAACACGAAAGTGACAATTCTACCAATTTTCTTGATTTAAATATTAAGAGTAAAAATGATAGATACGTTTTCTCCGTTTTCCATAAACCATCTCATACTGATACTCTCATACACAACTCTTCTTGCCACCCTATACAACACAAATTAGCTTCTTTTACCAGTATGATCTATAGACTAGTAACTCTCCCTCTAAAAAAAATCAATTTTCAAAAAGAACTAAACATTATTAAACAAATTGCAGTTAATAACGGATATAACTCAAATCTAATTGACCAAATCCTAAAAAAGAAAACTTACAAAAAAGCTATTGACTTTTTTCTAGAAGCAAAAACTCTGACCAATTTAAACTTGTCACTTTCTTTGGATTGGCAATTTTCTTAACAAACTTGATATAAATGTGTGTTACAAAACTTATAACTCTTTAAGTAAATTTATCAAAAACAACAAATTTAAAAGCGATAAAAACAAAAAATCAGGCGTCTATAAATTAAAATGCAAAGATTATCCTAAAACATGCATTGGCCAAACGGGTAGACATTTTGACAAAAGAATACAGGAACATTATAACAGTTTTCTAAAAAATAAAATAGACTCAAACTATGCTAACCATTTACTTGATAATCAACATAATTTCGATCCTTCCTTTAAAATCTTACATACAGAAAACAAAGGCTTAAAACTAAATTTGTTAGAATCTATGGAAATAAATAAACTTAAAAATACGGACCTGTTACTTATTGATTAACTAGATTTAAATAATTCACCTTCGTTAAATTTATTCTGTTGACCATATATACCTACTTAAGATTTTATAAATTACCCATATTGTACCTACTTTAATTTAATTTTTAAATCCTCTATTCCCCGCTATTCCCCCCTATTTCCCGCTATTGTAACCCTTCTTCCACTGTTTTATTTACATCTTCAGTAATTTAATTTTATTGCACCCCAATTTTTAATTTTCACCTTTATTAAATCATTGTCATCTGACGAAGGTACAGTGTTAGCGAAACATGTCATTTTTCTATATAGTGGAAATTTACAAGTTCAACTTTGTTTTACTGTATCCCATAATACTATATATAATTATGGATTTCGACCTAGTATTGGCTGAATCAATTAAGTTACATTAATTAACATCGAATTCTCCTCAAACCAGGCACAAAGATCAGACAGAACACCATTTAACATCTCTGCTTCAAGATACCTGAAAACCTTTTAGAAACTATAGGAATGATACATCATTGGCAAAAGCCGTATACAAGGTCAATATTATTTAAGTATAATAAAAATAATACAGGGCCCCGAACGGACCCCTGTGGAACGCCAATATTACCTACTTTTCAAACATACTGTTTACGATCAATTACAAATGACCGTATCTACTCAAGTGCACATACATTAATGTTAAAGTTAATCAGCTTTCGGAAAATATTTTTATAATTGACACAGTCGAAAGCCTTGCCAAGGTCGCAAAAAAATCCAAACAGGGCTCTCATTCGCGGCTATTAATTTAGTTAATTCATAATAAAAGGCATTGCATTGCAGTATTAGTAGATCTTCCGCTCTGAAAACCGTGCTAGTTTGGAGATATTATTTTCGATTTATTTAGATACTCAACTATACGGTCCTCTCCCTGAAACAGTGAGGTCCTCATAGCTGTGAAGCATGCGCATGTGTACATCTTCTGAAGCACAAACACCTACACTGCACCAAATCAGACACCTACACAAACACTATGACAGTAAGTCGCTAACAAGAAACACAACTAACACGTCCAACAGCTTACTACTGCTTCAGATCAGCACTGCAAGCACTCTCCCTGAAATAGTGAGGTCCTCATAGCCGTGAAGCATGGGCACATGTTATCTCTTCTCAAACACAAACACGTACACAGCACCAAAAGCCTTACACCTACACAAACACCTGCACAGTAAGCTGCAAATAAATAAACAAGTACACTATGACAAAACCGAAACCTAGGTACACTGGTAACTAGGCCTAGGTGAAGTACGAAGCAAAGCAAGCACTAGGAGTGCAGAGCGGAAATACTGAGGCAGCCCCATCAGGGTTGAATCCTACACTACTCTGCCTCACAGGGGGCCAGTCTTTGAAAGATTCTCCTCGAAAAAAAATACGGTCCAAAAACTTTAGAGAATACTGAAGTCAATGTCATTGGTCTATAATTATCAATACACAGCCCTCATTATGTAATTGTTTTACTTAAGGTTGCAGCAACATTGACTTCAGACTCAGTTAATATGTACAAGCCCCGAAATTACTTGTTGGGGGGCTTCCCTTCCCGTTTTACCTAGCTACATAACTGACACCATTACAAATTAAAATAGACATATTTTGGTTGGATGCCGGAATTTTTTGTTCCAGACAAATAGTGACGAGAAATGAGACACGCTACTTTTTTCCCATTAGATATTAACAGGGGGCGCCAGTAAACAAAACGTTTCCTTCGCAATAAATTAATAATTGTAATTTGTAGTTACCAATTAAATAATAAATAAATCATCTATCGATAATACTATATCTATATAAGATTTGACCTTCCAATCCATTAAGTAAACACTTATCTGCTTTTATATAAAGATATCTCACAAAATCGTGTGTTGTACACAGAATAAACATAAACCATATTTATATCAAAATATAAATAACCATTTCCGGTGCTGTTAAATTGCATCAAGTTTTTTATTAAAGACGATATTATTGTAGCAGGCAGGAAAGTAAATATTATTGGTACCTAGCCAATTAAGTTTTTATTGATTATGTAAATAAATACACGGCACACGGAGCTTTAAATATCAAATTGATATTAAAATATAAATGTTACGTTAAAGGTATAATTTTTCCAAACTCAGTTTGATGACATAAAAAAACGACTAACGGGCTTCAAAGAGACCGACCTCACAACCAGGGTTGTCAGATCTTTCTTCTTCAATTCTTTAATTTTTTTTTATTAAAAATGATTCTTTTATATCAGTATTCAATTGTTAGTCTGCAGTAACTCTCTTTGACAGCTAGTTTGCAAATATACTTTAAACCGAGGAGTTTTGAGTGTGACAGAAAAAAATAAGCTATGTAGAAATACCTATCTCGACAAGGTGGTTCCAGAAAATTAATGATTTTTAATAAAGAATATTTGATACATACAGTGTCACCAGTAAAGTCCGCATCATATGGGATTTTTTTTATTAATAGCTTTATTAGAAATTTGACTTTGGCATCAAGTTGTGCTTCGATGGGGATGAAAATTAAGCAAAAAAATAGTAGTCACGTGATTCGCATTATCTGTCAAATTTTAATTTTTTCCAAAAAATAATTCAAAAGTGGGGTTATTTCTGAAAATATCGAAAATAGTTATTAGAAAAAGTTTTTTAAAATGCAGTTTCTAGCCCACATGCAAAATTTCAGCTGCATAAGATAATTTTGATTTTTTACCTATATTTTGTAAATTACACCACTTTTGCAAAATAAGTCTCAATGCAACCTACATAAAACTTCTTAGTTTTGACAATGCTTTATTTCAGATACATTTTCTTTAAAGTAGCGCCATATTAAATGTGTGTTTTTCTACAAAATCAAAATTGGGCTATTAAAATTTGGTCGCATGTGATGCAAAGTTTATTTGTTTTTGACCCTGTATAAGGTAACTTCATAAAATAAGTATTTTTGAAAACGTAATTTGTGCCTGAAAGTAAAAAAATTAAAAATAAAGTAAAGGGGTTTTAAATTAAATCGTTGAAAATCGATAAATTTTACGTTAAGTTAAACTAAAATTTATTTTCCACTTAATGAACAATTTACTGATGACACTGTGTTCTTTTTTGTCTTAATATTAAGGTGTATTACTTTCTGACACAAACTACGTTTTCAAAAATACTTATTTTATGAAGTTACCTTATACAGGGTCCAAAACAAATAAACTTTGCATCACATGCGACCAAATTTTAATAGCCCAATTTTGATTTTGTAGAAAAACACACATTTAATATGGCGCTACTTTAAAGAAAATGTATCTGAATTAAAACCTTGTCAAAACTGAGAAGTTTTATGTAGGTTGCGTTGAGTCTTATTTTGCAAAAGTGGTGCAATTTACAAAATATAGGTAAAAAAATCAAAATTATCTTATGCATGTGGGCTAGAAACTGCATTTAAAAAAACTTTTTCTTATAACTTTTTTCGATATTTTCAGAAATAACCCCACTTTTAAATTATTTTTTGGAAAAAATTAAAATTTGACAGATAATTCGAATCACGTGACTATTATTTGTTTGCTTAATTTTCATCTCGATCGAAGCAGAACTTGATGCCAATGTCAAATTTTGAATAAAGCTATTAATAAAAAAAATCCCATATGATGCGGACTTTACTGGTGACACTGTATAACATTAAATACCAGAAGGTGACAAAACTGAAAATAAGGTCCATAAAAATGGAATGGGCCTAATTCATAACTGTAAGAAATAAAATTAAAATTTTTGAATCGAAGTCTATTCTATCCACCTCCGAAGAAATTCTAGACGTTAACATTCAAGAAAGTTAGTAGTTTGCGCTATGTGTCTGGGTGCACGAGGATTGCTTTGGATTCACAGCTGATGACCAGGATATCTTTGTTTGCCCGGATTGTACACCTGAATAGATGGGCCTTATTACCTGCTCTACATGAAACAAGGCCCGTTTACAGGGTTTCTACAGAATAAAAATTTCTCAAAAATATGTAGAATTTTTACAAAAAATAAATAAATATCCTTAGGTGGGCGTTATTACCAGCACTTACCTTATATTAAATAATCTTAGTACTGTTGATACAGGGTGAACTACGAAAAGTAAGTATAATATGTTAGCGAGGGAAGTGCCGCCGGGTAGCACACACAAAAAAAGAGAACATTTTTCCAATGTTATTTATTTTAATATGGCTGCCAATAATTTATTTGCACGGTTCCAACAACTTTCAACGTCAACGGAAGTGTTCAACCATATTGCCGGTTTGTTTACCAGAATGTATTATTTGATCCCGGAAACAGATAAAAATGATAATGAATATTTGCTCCAAAAATATCCCTGTCAATAAATTTGGTAATCTTTTATTAGCATTAAGCTATAAATAAAAAAAATAGTTGTAGCACGTATCGTTCGTTGGTTCGTTTTTGATTGAGAAATTGATACTAAACAGTATCACTGAAAAATTAATTTATTTAATCTAAATAAAAATAAAGTTGGCCGAAACAAATATTTACTTAAAAATATGTCTAAAATTATTTGACGATTGATGGTAAAATTTATTATATTTAAACAAATAATTGATGAAAAAATCATTTATTAAGCTTGACAGTATGGGGTATTTCACTAAAATAAATATTTGTTTAATATAGTAAACAAGTTTACCTATATGGCAAATACATAATTATTCCTGCTTATTTCTATCGGCAACATATTTATTTTTTTCAAATAAATATTTAGTTGTCACAGCAAGCTTGCGATATTTAACCATATCCATATTGAGTTGTTGGCTTTAATTCATATATATTTTTAATAAATAAATTTTTATTTGAAATACATAATAGAATATTTGTTTTCCCAAATAATTTTGTAAACTGTACTAATTTCTATTATTATGACACATGAACCGCTTTCAGAAAAACTATGTATAATTGCTATGAAATCCTGATGTGGGTCATCACCTAATTTAAAAGTAAATCATGGTGAGTAACAGAATTTGATCACTTATGGGAGGGAGCAAATAAAAAAGTATGCTTAAAGATTCTCTGTTTTTAATGAAAAAAATAAATAATACATAGGTATGACAGAAATATCAACCAAATACAAACAACTAATAACGGAAAATCCAACTTGGGCATACATACATAAAAGGGTTAAAAAGTGCAAGTGTAGCTAAAGATCTTGTTTTTATTAAGGTTAATTTCAGTTTTATACCGACATAATATCCTCCTTGGAGAGTAGAAATTTAAGTTTAAGAGACTACTTAACTGCAGTAAAAAGGATTTATGAGGGTAAAACATCCAACAAAGTTGTATATTGGCCTTAGATTTTGCTATTTAAGTTGCAGTATTGTCAGAAAGCATCAGTAGATTTGGAAAGAAGCTTCTCCCTGTATAAACATATTTTTACTATTAGAAGACATTCCTTTTTAGTTGAAAATTTTGAAAAATATTTAGTAATAAATGCCTGTTATAAAATTTTAGGTTAAAAAATTGTGTACTTTTATTTTTCTTTGTTTTTTTTTGCTTAAAAATAAACATATTTTTTAGAACCCAACGTGTTTCTTAGTTTCTTTACATTATTTTACTATATTAAATTAAGAAATATTGCATACCAGTATATATATTTGGTAAAAAATGCAAATAACTGCATATTTTAAAGCAAGCATATGCAGGCATATATATGCGCATATTTTGGCTGAATTTAAGTGCATATAATCCGCCCTTTAATAATAACCAACAACCCTGGAGTTTTTTCCACCACCAACAAAAAAAAAAGTTATATAAAAGTTATAGGATTTACTATGGAGCATAACGTCAAAATATTTTATGATATACAGGATGGCTCAAAACATTGGAACTACAAAAAAATTTTTTAATGAAGCACCCCATATATTTTTTCTTTTTCTTTTTCTGATTCCGCTAGACAGAAGCTCTACAGTCATATTATTTACTTTTTTGAATTTGATTGCGACGTTGCCAACTAATTAATTATTTTCTCGTATTTTAAAAAATTATGGGAGTTATTAAGTACCCTAAAGTACATATTATGTACTCGATAACACGAGGTTTGTGCGCATGCCCGGAGGTGCCCAGAGGGAAGGCAGCTGACCGGCGAGTCATGCGCTCGGACGTATTTTTTCACCCTTAAAACGTAACTTTTGTTTGCGCAGGAGATGAGATAAGCTGTACGTATCTAAAGGTAAATTGTCTATGTTCCTTTGTCGTTGATGCCTTAAAGATAATTAAGGATGCGGACTGCCCCCTAGTTCCTTCTTGTCCGCACCACTGAGCAAGTGATTATTTCCAGTAATGATTGTGAGATTTTAATTACTATACATTTAACGCTTATTTCGCAGCAGACCTACTACGTACGATTATTATAAAGGATTATACAATTAAGATTTTATTGTTTTGTCCCACTTCCCTTTACGCACTGTTCCTATTTTTTTTTAATGTGTCCATAACATCATATTTTATGATATCTTGTTTCTACTTTAAACAATAAGAAAATTTTTAATCGTGGGATTTTCAACAAAGAAATTTAAGAAACTATCTATTGTGTTTTTCCTATTGTAAAATATTTCCCAGGACTTTATTAATATAGTGTTTCCACTAAATTAAAAAATCATTATGAAAAGTTTCAAAACGAAATTTAAGCCATCAGAGACAATAAATAAAGGCCGTGTGGGAAACAATGAACTGGTTTGTTAATGACTTAATTTATCATCGGCGTAAGAATTATTCAGGATTTGGCAAACAATTTTTTAAAATAATTGTATTAAATATCTACTTTAAATCATGCTTTAATTTAAATTTGAAGAATTTTTAAAAACGAATTGTGACTGATCCAGTTCATCGTCAGTATTACGAAGTGACAACTCAGTATTTATTTGCAATTTACCAGGAGAGCGTTTTAAAGATTTTTCATTTTTTGATTTCAGAATTAGAAGAAGCTATTTGCTTTGTGATTTTATATTATACCGTGCGAGCAAAAATTATTTTCATCACAGAGGGCTTGGATTAAAAAACGTAGGGATTGGTTTAGATCACAATGATATGGAGACGATATATCTAACCAAAGCTAGGTTAAAATGTTGTTAAATTCATATTATGACATGATATGGCAAACTAACGAGTAATAAAATAAGTAGACAAATACAAATTTATTTTTGTTGTTCACAAAATTAACAGAGTAAGAATATACAGAAAGAAAAAGAAAAATAATTACATAAATTGCTGAAATTGGCCACCGCCATGCTCCAAGCATAAATTCACACGTCTCTTCATATTTTCGAAAGTGTTGACCTGTTGACCAGCATGTCTGGAGAAAATTCTTGGATAATTCTTTCTTGTAATTGTTCTAAATTTGCAACAGGAGTTTTAAAAAAAGTGTTCTTTAAATGAGGAAAAACGAAGTATTCCATAACCGTTAAACAAGGTGATCTAGGTGGGAATTCAATGTCCGATCGATAACTGATCAATCTGTCGTCGAAAAAATTGCGTAAGTACTAAGTAGTTAATAGTTTCGGCGGCTGTATGGGCGGTTGCACCGTCCTGTTGAAAATATCCAAAACGTAGTTCGTCGTGAAGTAATTGCTCCACAAATGGATTTAAAATATTGTCTCTATACTGTACTGTGCTGTAACTGTGTCATGGAAAAAAATAGGACCAACAATTCTTCTTCGGGAAACAGCTAACCAGACACCAATTTTTTGAAGGTGCAATGTGGACTCTACAAAAAAATGGGGATTTGCACTACTCCACATAAATATGCGTGTATTCTGAGAATTCACATAACCGGAGAGGTGGAACCAGGCTTCATCCGAAAAAAATGTCAGGTCTAATAAATCATTTATTTTCAATAAATTTTGGGTAAACCATTGAGAGTAATTCCTGCGTCTTTCAAAATCTGCGGCTTGTATTTCTTGGAATTTAGCTGCTTCTTAAGAATAGTCCTGCATGTTCCATAAGATCTTGCCACTTCTTGGGACAGGCGTCTTATAAAATTTGTGGCGTATTTTGCATTATTTTACGACCGTTTGCAACAAGTTATTTTGTTCTTACAGATGGTCTTCCTGCTCCTTTTTTGTGTTGTATAGAACCTGTTTCCCTAATCACAGCCACGGTTCTTTTCAGGCAATGATAAAAATCCCCAGCAATAAAAGCAACGTTAGGAAAATGTTCGTGAAAAGCGTCCATGCACAAACCCGGATTGTATTGCCACTCACCATTTAGTCTAACCCCGTTTCGAAAATACGCTTCAACCATTCATGTTTTGTGCTGTTCCGTAAAGCCCATTGTGTGAATTGTTCAAGAAATTGGAAAAATTGGCGATGAATCAAATTACTTGTAAGGACTGTCAAAGATGACGGAATAATTATTGATTGATTGTTAATTCAGGTAGTTACTGACACCCAACAGGAACTAAGCTCTACGGCTAAGCATTACGTCCTTAGATGCAATGATGCAGAGATAATAACCAAAAATTTTAAATCATGCGTCATAATCTGCCAGTAGCAAGGAATCTTTGTTGCTGCAAGTTGCTCATGTGGTGTAAAGGCTGCCCACAAAGCCCTACCTAGCCCTACTTATTAATATCAGGTGTACCTACATCAGGTCAGGTTAGGTCGACACTTGAGATTGAGAACCTCATTTTTATAAGTCGGTTAGGAATAAAAAGCTCTTCAGGAAATAATAACGTAGCCGATTCATGTATATGAGTGAGTCGTTTTTTTTTTATAACATTCAAGTGAATTAGTATCTAATATATCTACGTAGAGTACCTATCTACCTCTATGACCTAGGTATACATACCAATACAACACACATCTTACATTAGTCGTCTCAATTATATAGATTAACCCAAAACTTTCTTATCTATAAACAGTGTCTAACACCAAAACGTCTAAAAATTAGATAGATTATAGTGGGCAAACGACAAAACAAACAATATTATTATTACGTGTATAAAGATAAATTGGATGGCAGTTTAAAAAACCCCGTCCCAAGTCCCAAGCCAAAGCCATTTTTATCTTATTTACTTTTTGCTCATTTCCAAGGCAATATTTCAAGCTAATCTCCCACCGAAAACCAACTAAATATTTTCATTCTTTTTCCAGTTTCTGTGACGTGTGACGTACCTAGACGAAATCCATGAATGGCAAGCGATTATTTAAAAATATAATGGGTGAAAACACCGATTTTCGTTCATTCATCGTTGTTGGCGAATGCGTACTGAGCTATTTTATACAACGATTATTTAAAAGTCAGTGGCGTCTTACTTATATTAAATGAAATGATTTAAAAATTCGTTGGGAATTTTTTTGCAAAAAAGTATCTACGTCCATAGAGTTTTTCGGACCATCGGAACTTTAATGACGTCACCAACAATTTAAAATAATTATTTATTAGACTTTATTCTATAACAATTAATAAAATACACAAAAAAGTCTCTTAAAAATATTATTTCGTTCTTACATAAAAATCCCGATTTTACACCTTTTAATGGCATGCCCGTAAGTTGATATGTTACCGAATAATATAATATTCATAAAAAGGTAAAAATTCAGAAATTCGGCCACCTATACAGTGTCACCAGTAAAGTCCGCATCATATGGGATTTTTTTAATTAATAGCTTTATTCAAAATTTGACTTTGGCATCAAGTTCTGCATCGATCGAGATGAAAATTAAGCAAAAAAATAGTGGTCACGTGATTTGCATTATCTGTCAAATTTTAATTTTTTCCAAAAAATAATTTAAAAGTGGGGTTATTTCTGAAAATATCGAAAAAAGTTATGGAAAAAGTTTTTTTTAATGCAGTTTCTAGCCCACGTGCAAAATTTCAGCTGCATAAGATAATTTTGATTTTTTACCTATATTTTGTAAATTGCACCACTTTTGCAAAATAAAACTCAACGTAACCTACATAAAACTTCTTAGTTTTGACAATGGCTTATTTCAGAAACATTTTCTTTAAAGTAGCGCCATATTAAATGTGTGTTTTTCTATAAAATCAAAATTAGGCTATTAAAATTTGGTCGCATGTAATGCAAAGTTTATTTGTTTTTAAACCTGTATAAGGTAACTTCATAAAATACGTATTTTTGAAAACCTAAGTTTGTGTCTGAAAGTAATACACCTTAATATTAAGACAAAAAAGAACACAGTGTCATCAGTAAAGTGTTCATTAAGTGGAAAATAAATTTTAGTTTAACTTAACGTAAAGTTTATCTATTTTCAGCGATTTAATTAATTAATTTATTTTAACCCCTTTACTTTTTTTTTATTTTTTTTTACTTTCAGGCACAAGCTACGTTTTCAAAAATACTTATTTTATGAAGTTACCTTATACAGGGTCAAAAACAAACAAACTTTGCATCGCATGCGTCCAAATTTTAATAGCCCAATTTTGATTTTGTAGAAAACACACACATTTAATATGGCGCTACTTTAAAGAAAATGCATTTGAAATAAATCATTGTCAAAACTAAGAAGTTTTAAGTAGGTTGCGTTGAGTTTTATTTTGCAAAAGTGGTGCAATTTACAAAATATAGGTAAAAATCAAAATTATCTTAGGCAGCTGAAATTTTGCACGTGGACTAAAAACTGCATTTAAAAAAACTTTTTTCGATATTTTCAGAAATAACCCCGCTTTTGAATTATTTTTTGGAAAAAATTAAAATTTGACAGTAATGCAAATTACGTGACTACTATTTTTTTGCTTAATTTTCATCTCGATCGAAGCAGAACCTGATGTCAAAGTCAAATTTTGAATAAAGCTATAAATAAAAAAAATCCCATATGATGCGGACTTTACTGGTACTGTATATAGGTATACAGTGTCTCCAAAAAGAAAAGGAAAGATGTAACCACAAATTCCTGAGGCTTAAATATGACGATCTAACCCAACTTACCTCAGTCAAAAACTGGATGATTTCGGAGATACAGTGTCAAATGTTCACTTTGGTTTTAGTTTTTCGTAAATATTTTTTTTAATAATTTATGTATTTTCACAATATTCGGCTAGGGTGGTTTTGCAGGGTGAAAAATTAAAATATGCTCTCACTTTTATTGTAAAGTTTAGAGGGCGCCACCTGCGATACACACATTTGAAACGAAATTACTTTTTTAGCCACTCTGTGTATTGAACATTTAAATAAACATTCTTATTCACCAACGTTTTTCACCTAAAAAAGGTATACGTGGTAAGAGTTGATTTTAGCGGCCGTTTTTGAGATAAGTATCTGGATTTAAAAAATTCACTTTGTGCATGTATGGCCAGGTCTAAATTATTATAATAATAGAACACAATTTGAAGCGAAGGCGTTAAATTAAAATAATTTGTCACTAAAAACCGACTGGTGTCAAATCGAATCTAAAAAAAATTCATGCATATTGCATATACATTTGATTTAATTAGTAGGTACTTTATTAAAACTTAAAACAATTAATTATGCTCGTGCACGTGCGTTCTCGAGCTCCAGAGGTTGAGGAAGATATTCTAAATCGGATTGAAGAAAATCCTAAACTCAGCATCAGATGATTGGGCTGGCTTAGAGCTAGGGGTATGCAAAGATACTGATAATAGGGTGATAGAGAACAACTACTGCATCAATTTTATGTTCAATGGGTACAAGACATAGACAATTTACCTTTAGATACGTACAGCTTATCTCCTGCGCAAACAAAAGTTACGTTTTATGGGTGAAAAAATACGTCCGAGCGCATAACTCGTCGGTCAGCTGTCTTCATTCGGGGAACCTTCGTGCATGCGCACAAACCTCGTGTTATCGGCCGTCCTACTTTATCGACAATAATCGACGCGCTCAAGAATACTCTCCAGAACCGGCTCGGCCGCCATTTTTGTTGTTGTGTTTTAAAGTTTCTCTTCTCTGCGGATTCCTTGTAGTTTTCTAAAGTTTTCAGCTATCGGATCGGCTATCGTGGATTGTGGGACTGGTGTTTAATATTTATGGATTTCTGGTTTTTGTGTAGTTTAGTTAGTGAATTGTGTTTGTGCTTTTAGTGACTCGGATTGTAATATAAACAATGACTAGTACTAGTTGCAGCCGTTGTATAATTGTATTATGCCCAAATAGGGGTAAAATAAACCCTCTATGGTGGCATATGAGCAAAAATTTAAATTTTAAAGCCCGGACCTGTCTATTTTCCTATTCGTCAAACGATAATGTTGCAGTGCGCATGTCTAATAGTTCCCAGTTTTGTTTACATGCGCGAGGCCATAAAACTGCCACATTCGTGATTATTGTTTGTTTATCTAAATGTAAATTGTCTATGGTACAAGATCGTTTACCCGTTACCCCATGATTGCGAACCACGTCTAGGTTCTAGCTTTCTGCCGTTTTATCCAAGAACACAGAAATCAAGATAGGAACTTTATACGAGGAATTTTGATCACAGATGAAGTTCATCTGTGAACAAATGAAGCCTGTTTCATGCGGAGTGGCAGAACCAATTTGCACAATGAATGTCTATGCTGAAGAGTGAAGAAAATCCTCATGCGACTAAAGTAACGCATTATCAGCATGAGTGGCATAAATTATCTAATATATAAAATTCTAGTGTCAGGGTGTTTGTAATTAAACTCCTCCGAAATGGCTCGACCGATTTTCGTGAAATTTTGTGTGCATATCGGTTATGTCTGCGAATCGGACAACATCTATTTTTCATCCCCCTAAATGTTAAGGGTGGTCCACCCATAAATTTTTATTTTTATTTTTTAGATAACATTTTTTGTTTTTATTTTTTTATGATACAGCATACAAAAATACATACAACTCTTAATTTTCACCCCACTACTATCAACCCCTATTTTTTATTTGTTAATTAAAAACTTTAATTTTATTTTTTTTATTTTGAATAAAAAAATTTATATTACTCTTAATTTTTCACCCCTCTACGATCAACCCTTATTTTTCCATTTTATTTTTTTTTTATTATTCTATCCACAGATCCGCAATCTGAATAATTCGGTTCGAGTAACGAACATACGGTTTTTATTTTCAAACGCGTCTCCAAAGTTGCTGCCCGCAATAATTATAAAGATTAATTTATTAACCTAAATAAAGCAAACTTTCATTGTTTACAACGTTTTCGATTAACATCCCTGGACACTTATAGTAGATAGTTATTTTTATTGAACTAAAAAAAATTTTCCTAGAAATAATATACATGGCAAAACAACGTTTGCCGGGTCAGCTAGTTTACCTATAAAATTTGAAAAAACATTTTTAAAATTTTTTTATTATGTACAAAATAGAGGTAATTTATTTGAATATTTTTTTATCTCTTATTAACTGTCGTGATGAACAAATCTGATTTAAACACAATTTTGTGACAAATTATTGCCGTTCTTGTTCTTACGGAAAACTATTCGATTGTCTTACTGTTACCTATTAAGTTATAAATAACAGTATCACAAGAGACCACAATAATAAACAGAGAGCGGGAGCAATTTTAAGTTTTTTTTTTTTAACATTTAATAATTTTCATATCGACGCCTCTGTCTGCCACATGGAGAACGTCGTCGTAGTGGGTATTCGTTCCATTCATGAAACAAATGCAAGCAAACCTTTAATCGATCGCGCCCTCACGTGGTGACTCGATCACTTCCGTCCTTTGTCCCTTCTCCCTTCCGTCCAAATTTTCTTTTCAAGTTTTAAAACGTGATTTCTTCGGTTTTAAAATACTTAAAAACTGCTGGCCGGACGGAATAAGTGGAAGGAATATCGAAGAAAACCACAGAAGTTGCGACATAGGAAATGACCAAGCCTTTTAACTTTTTAGAGGCTCGTAAACCAAAACGCGTAGGACTGCAGCAAAAGCCGACTGATAGTTCCGTCTCTCTCTCTCGCGTCGGCAGTCGAGTCAGTCGAGTCCCTCGGTCGCAGTGTGCGGATACGCTCATGTCAAACCATTCCATTCATTTTTTAGAACATGGAGTAGTTTCAGACAAATATGGCGGACGATAACTTTAAAGTCAGGCTCGTTGAACGCTTAAAAATTAAAATAGGTAAGTGTTCTTGTATTTTTTGTCATTCAGAATGTTCTTTTATGTACTGGCTACATTTTGTAATATAAATCCGTCCGTTTCCGTGCAAAATCACGTGGGATTTCGATATGGGGCCACATTTGTTGACATTTTGAGGTTGGCTCACTGCAGGTGGTGCGATTTTATGAATCAAAACGCTAATTATATCACATTTAAAATCGTTTTTAGTAAAAACTGTGTTCATTTTTAGGTGAAGCCAAGAATTTACCAACTAGAAGTCATGGATCTTCCACTCAAAGGGACGTTTATTGCACGCTCTCTTTAGATCAAGAAGAGATATTTAGGACTTCCACTGTTTACCAAACTTTGAGGTAAGGAAACTTCAAAGTTCAGATACTTGTTGTGTACGGGCTTAAACGTCCGTTCAAGCCCGTACACTTTAATTGGAACCTTAAATTCAGTCATCCTTTTTTGAGTAATTAAGTACTTAATTATTATACCTTTTCACATGGTCATATAGGTATAAGTATTCCACAAGAGTTTTAATCAATTGTTTAGGTCTAAGCAATTTGTTAATGTCATCAACATTTAGAAACTAAATAATTTGCATAAGTACCTACCTAAGTACCTAATACCTATTAAATTATTTAATGAGTATGTAGATATTGGATAAACAAATTCTGTAAGCTACTTACAAATTACTAAACTCTCTATTTTTTATTAATATTTTAAGTCATAAAGTGTGGTAAAACCTCTAGTTTTAACTAAAGTGAGGTTACAGGTCAGTGGGACTAAAATTTTTTTCTTTGTCATTTTCAGTCCCTTTTTTGGAGAGGAATTCCAATTTGATGTTCCTCGTAACTTCCGATTTATTTCTCTGTATGTATTTGACCGAGACAGACAAAACAACAAATTGGACAAAGTTTTGGGAAAAGTTGCCATACGAAGAGAACATTTAGCCTCTTATAACAACAAGGACCACTGGTTTCCAATAAAAGCAGTTGATGCTGACAGTGAGGTTCAAGGAAAAGCAAACATTGAAATTAAGTTTGAACCAGTGTTTAACAGGAGCAAAAATTCAAGTTATTCTACAAATACCAGGAAACTTTTTGTGCAAGTAGTCGAGTGCCTAGATTTAACTCTTAAGAATGGCGCTTGTGACCCTTACGCGTTAATATCGGTAACATATACAAATGGTAAACGGTTATCAAAAAGGACAAAAGTGCGTAAAAAAACTACCAGTCCACAATTTGAGGAAGTGTTTTCATTTAATAGTTGTGAAGATAGTGACAATGAGACGGAAATATGCGAACTTTTAGTATCAGTATGGCATGATACTCCTGGTATGAGTGACGATGTGTTTTTGGGAGAAGTGAGGGTGCAGCTCAGGGGCTTGCAGCAGCAGAATGCAGCGCATCGAAACGCGTGGTAAGTTGTTAAGTTTTTATAGTTGCTAATTTTCAGTGTTTTCATATAAAAGGACCCAACCCGATTTTACCCGACCTATGGAATCATTTTGCTGCTTGTTCACTGGTTACACTCTGTTTTAGAAAATGTTTGACATTAAAGCTAAGCTAAAACTTCTCTTTAGTTATAGTTAGGCTTATTTATGATTCAAATAGACCAGAGATTTTAGTTAAAAGTTTTACCATTTATCTAAAATACCTGTAGCCTATTTATATCCAAGATAGACTGAATGTAGACAGATCCACACTGCTTTGCAAGCAAAATACCGCTGATACGACACGCCTTTTTCAAATTAATGTCCGATTGGCCAATAAAAAATATAAGTTCGTAGGGGCTCGACCTGATCGCTTGATGTCACGTCTGGTTCATTTATACATCAAAAATAAATATCGTGATATAGCCTATACCCCCGCCTATACCTAATAGGTACGTCCCTAAATAACGTTAGATTATTAGGGTTTGTAACTTGAAAATGTTGTAAACCTATGTATGTAATATGTACTTACTTAATTCAATTCTGTAATACTTTTTTCTTTTCGTTTCTATTACTAATATTTTAATTTAAATACTCAATCCCAAAGATTTGTTATTAGGTTAAGTCGAGGGTTAAGGTCTGGGGATTGTGATGATCAATTCATCACCCCGAAATTTCAGTCCGCTAGCCAGTTTTTTTACCTATTGTGCAATTGTGCATGTTTGTTTGGGATCACTGTCTTGTTGCAATTAGGGGTGTGCAACAAAATCGATTATTCGATTAGAGATAATTTTTTTAACAATTAATCGATTATTAATCGAAAAAAAAACTATTTTTTGATTAATCGAAACAAAATATTTTCGATTTTTTGATTAAGTACCTACCGAAGTAATCGATTATTAAGTAATAAAAAAAAGATTTTTCGATTAAACAAAAATCAAATCAAAATCGAAAAAAAATAGTTTTTCGATTAATCGATTACTTAGGTTAATCGAAAAAAAAAACGATTTTTCGATTACCTAATCAATTGACCAAAATATTTAATTTTTCGATTATTCAAAAATATAGGTAGGTATGTTTTTGGATGACTGAAGTTGCTAGCTACTTATTTTTGCTGTAAGTCTATATATTTATTAGCAACCCTATTACCCTGAAAATCGGTTTAAAAAATATTACTTATAGCATATTATTCCAAGACAATCAACGAAATAATTTGAACAAAGTTTCAATCTGTGCGCCTTTCATAAAATTAGGTAATATTCTTAAGGATCTAATATTTGAATCGACATTTTGATTTATTTTGATTAAATCAATCGATTATTTCCGATTAATCGATTATTGTCGATTAATCGATTATTTTCGAATAATCAATTATTCTCGATTAATCGATTTTTATTTACGATTAAGTAATCAGAAATAATCTGTTACTTAATATTATTTTCGATTACCTAATGGATTATTTTTGATTTTCGATTAATCGGATATAACTAACTATTTTCGATTAATCGATTATTTTTGATAAATCGTTTATTTTCGATTAATCGATTAAGTAATAGGAAATAATCGATTATTTCAAATAATCGATAATCGATTATCTTTTTCGGTAATCGCACAGCCCTAGTTGCAATCCTCTTTGTATGGTACCTAGCAAATGAATTTCGAAGATGCATTGTGCAGCTAGGTGCCCTAAGCGAAATGCCTTGGTTGTACATGTACATTGTACACAAAAACAAGTCAACAAATATCACACATTACTTGCATTACCCTGCATTACTTTACATTACTCCGTATTACTCTGCATTTGTACGCATTAGGCACAATTCAGAGACAACCTGCATTAGTACCAATTTTCCAATAAGTACCTAAGTAAAGGATGACCCCTTGCAAACTAAGTAGGTACCTGCCTACATAATTATTTTTTATCCCATCATAACCATACTGTTGATTTAGTACCTATGTACTTAGTATAAAGTACTTATAGGTATCTGCTATCTACTTATAGTTAATTTCAACTTTAACCATTTACTTAATAATTAATATTATTTAGTTTTTCATTTATTTTGTTCGTGTATGACAGACATTTTATATTATTACTTCTAAAATGAAAATTCTGGCACTAAATCAGGTACTTAGACCTGGTACTGTCTTCAAATATTGTTTTGTTATACTTTTTACCCAACACGTAAAAACGTTAACGTTTTTTCACAATAACCTAAAATTTTTATCATTCTAATGTAAAATATCAAAAACTAGTGTCATATTATACCTATCTTATTTTCACTTGCTTCCACTAGTCGCCACGTCTTGCGGACTGTCCACCAAAGTGGAATATTATTCCGAAAAATATAACACTGTAAAGTTACATTTTTGATTGGCCGCCCTCCAACAACTTTTCCTAAAACCTTCATTACGCGCCGCCATAGCACTGGTTAATTCCCTATAGTTATAAATTGAGTCAATTTAAGCTCAAATCAAACCCAAAAAAGGTGAGTCTTTGAAGTCTTTAGCAACAGTGTCTTATTCTAAGAATTGGTGTATAAGTACATATTTTCACGAATGAAACCGTTAAAATTAAAAAATAAATCTATAAAAGTGTGTTAAAAAATATTTAATTGTAGCTTTTTGCTAAATAAAACATGTTACTATCAGTGGCGGCTCGTGACTAGCGAGTCAGGGGGGGGGGGCGCTGGCTTTAAATAATTTTTTTTTTAAAAAAGGTCTATTATTTTCAAAAGTACGTGTCTGTTTTTTCTAACTTTCTCGTTGTGAATTTTAATTTCATCAGCATAAGCACTACTTAAACAAGTTAAAATATTAGTTTGTCCTAACTTCTCAAAACTTACCACATTATGACGATGTTTTGCACTATTTTCATGTTTTTTTATTTCCTCTGAAAGATGTTTTAAGTCCTGCACCCCATTTATAGTCCAATTATCATCCCCGTCAAAAAGAAGACACACGAAACAAAAAAAAAATTTTGTCCTCACAACCGCATATCCAGGATTTTTTATTATATATTTCTTTGTCAAACTTACGCGTAAACTGTGCCTTACTTTTACATTTTGATTGCACTTGTAGGTACTATGTTCAATTTCTAGTGGCCGCCCCCGCCCTGCATTTTTAAATCAATTTTTTCACTTAAGCTCAGAGAACTAAACACAAGCTTCTGTAGATCACTGACCTTCATATTACACGTCATTTTCCAACAACAACAACGTAACTAATAAATCAAATCAAAACAAATAAACAAAACGTTAGCGCCTAGCGGCATCGACAGGTCGCCTCGCCAGAGTACATAATATATTGATTATTGTACCGTGGCATCGCGAACAGCTGTTGTTGGACGCGGAAAATTGGAGCTCATCGTGGCAGCTCGTTGTGCGATGTGTAGGTGATGTCACGCCTCTGTCGTCATGACAACTCATCGAGAAGCCGCGTTGAATCGGGACGGATAATCGGTCGCCTGCCCGCGCTTAATATAAAAAATAGTGATGTGAAAATCGAGTTATTTTAATAATCGACTACCGAGAACTGGAATTATTACCGATGATAACCGAATAATTCAAGTGATTGAAAAAATCGAGTGATCGGTTATTTTTCACTCGAATGATCCCATCACTAATAAAAAAACATTGAGAGCGCGCAACTCGCTTGTCTATGGGTATAACCCATGATACAAAGAAAGAAGAGATATGACATTGCGCATGTGGGCGGAGCCAAATCGACAGCCGCTTACGTCATGTGGTGATAATTTTCTGGCGGGCTTCGTATAACCTACGTTTGGTTTTATGTACTATTGTTATTATTTGTTATACAGAAAGAGGTTTTTAGTGTTTTCTTGGATTATTATTGTTGTTTGTTAGGGACAATTAGTTGTTAATATGCGTTGTGCAGTGGCGTTATGCATAAGTGACAATATGACAAAAAATTCTGCAAAAGACATTATGTTTTTTCGTTTTCCAACTGACCCAAATCTTCAAAAAATTTGGATGAACGTTGATGATACAAATCAATGTAAAATATTTCAAATTTTAGCTTAAAAAAATTGTTCTCTTCCTCATAGGTGAGATACAAAAGTTTAATTTGACGAAATTGGTTTAAAATAATAAACTGTTATATGTGTGCCTTATTTTTTAATAATTGTTAATGTCCCTCTAATTACTATTATGATAATTACCAGTCCTAGTATATTTTTTTAAATGTCTGAATGAGTTTTTTACATCCTTATCCTTGGTCAAATTATAGTCAAATGCAGTGGCGGACTGGAGCGGGTGGCCGGGTGGCCATCGCCACCGGGGTCAGAAGGCCTTTGGGGGCCAATTGGTCCAAACATTTAAACAACAATTTTTTTTTTCAAAAAATTTTGGGGCCATTGAGGCCATGTAGCCACCGGGGCCAAATGATTCCAGTCCGCCCCTGGTCAAATGTGAACAATATAAATTTATAAACAGACACCTCCAAAAATATTATCGTTACCTATTGCATAAAAAAAATCTTAATAAGCAAATTAATTGATTTTGGTCATTTAAGGCTCGAAGCTGTTCTAAAAATGTTTAAGACTGCACATTTGTACCTATTTTTTTTTCAAACAATTTATTGCTTAAGGTGGAAGGACCAAAAAATGTAGGTTATTTTTTTATGATTTTGTAAAAATAAATAAGTAATTGTAATCATTTAAAAGATAAAATGTATGTCAGCATAAAAAGAAAATTATTTTCATTGATACCAAATATCTGCAATTTTAACATTTAACCCAAGAACATCATGAAATACGTTCTGATTTATGAACCTCTATCCTTAAAGTACTTAAAATAATATGCACTTAAATCTTCCAAATCAAAAATTGCAAAATATGCAGTAAAATTTCTATTTTTAACGGCTAATCCTATGTAATTTTAAGTCTCGTTAGCACCACATGACGTCATTGCGCGGACCGGACCGAATTGGGAATACGATCGATCATATCTTTCTTTCTTTGTATCATGGGTATAACCTGCCCGTTGGAATAGGGCTATGTTGGTTTGAATTTATGCCCGCGCTTAGTATAACCTACCCGCTGGAATAGGGCTATGTTTGATTTGAATCATTTTAATGGATTGCTTACATACATTGCTTTATTGGTTTTTTAAGTAAAGTATTTTTGGATTTTGTTTGAAATAATTGCAGGGAGGGCGGCGCCCCAGAGCCCTTCATTAACGAGCCGCCACTGGTTACTATACTACTAAACCCATTGTGGAACTTACGATAGACGTCTTGTCGGATTGTTTTGATAAAGAGAATGAGATGTCTATCTTGATCTGTCGTCATTGGGTATTGGTAGGTACTGTCGAGGGTAGATATCGTTTTCTGCATCAGTCGTGTATAGTTTCCTCAGTATATAGATAATAGATACTTGAACTTATTTGCTCAATAGATACTCGAACTCATTTGCTCAATTTACATTATTACAAATTGCCCCATTTGTCAGATTTGTTGGGGTTTCTTTATTGCTTGTTTCCAAACGAGTCTTGAGTGTTTAGAGTTGTTTCTTAGAAATACAAGCATGTCAAGAAACAGCAAATATTTCAGCACCTTCCTATTCATTCCTTTGATCTTGTTTCATATGTGCAGGCCTTTTTTCCTGTTCCTGTATGAAGGAAGCAAATTAAAAACATAAAAACAAATGCATTCTCAGTAAGTGTTGCTAATTAAACCAATGAAAACCCACCTAGACTGTCGCCATAACTTAAAGTCTGTACCGACGGTGCCATTATTTACAGGATATGACAGGCGTTATGCCGACAATTTGTATTCGTATCTCACCCGATTTATGAAAGAAAAATCTTGGAAACGACATATTAATAATTAATTATGAAATTATTCATTATTGATTGAGATGTAAATGGGCAGTCTATAGGTGCGTACCGAGCATGAAGACAATAGAGCAAGCAATGTTGTTATTTTTTAGAATAAGTACTTATAGATAATTTATGTAAGCACAGGATATATATAGCTACGCAATAGCTATAGGTATAATCTGTGATGTGAGCAAAAAGGTTTGTTAAGGGCAGTGGCTGCTTGTCAATACTTCAACGCACACGAGCACGTACACCCCCAAATTTAAATCTATTCTAACCCAGGGCCGGATTAACCACTAGGCCAAATAGGCCATGGCCTAAAGCGCCACGAACGAAATAGGCGCCGCGCGGCTTTTTAACGAATTTCAGTGTACAGTGTACCTATAATAATTATTATTTTATACATTTAAATCACTATTTAAACTATGGCATAATTGCTAATTATATACCTATAAAGTATAAAGAACATTCCACATTCCAATCTAAACAAAAATATTCTAAATTAAAGTATTAAGACTATTTAGTTATCAGATTTTGTGAAATCAACTTCCTTCGACGACATTATTCAAAATTTCTCGAGTAAAAAATGTCGAAAAAAACATTTCTAGTATCTTAATACTCTTAAAAATATTTGTGTGCTTTAGTTTATATCATTTTGTGTATTTATAAGGAACCAATCTACTAATATCATTTGATTCTTAGCGCTGAATTTGTGTTTTTGTGTGTTTTATATTTTTGTATCCTAATTAGCTGGATTAGTCGATTAGTTTTTTTGAACTGTGGAAACTACCAAACTCTTATTAAGTTATGATATTTTGAGTTAATTGTTTTATTCATTTCACATTTTGTAAACATTATTCATTAATGTTAAGTTGTTTGTTTGTACTTCTATTTTTTGTTTTATAATTTTCCCTGAGTACTTACATGTATTATACGATTATTACAATTAAATTAATCTATGATTTTTTTCTTCAACAAAACGTGCAAATTTCCGCTTGAAAACACACATTTTTACGAGATTACGTTTAGGCACAAATTTGATCATCCGTATCATGACTCGCTCAATTTTTTAAAATCCATTTCGAAATTGAAAAAAATAGGCGCCAAAATTTGTCTGGCCTAAGGCGTCAAACGACCTTAATTCGGCCCTGCTAACCCTTAACCAATAAGCCCTCTAGACCAGTTAAAATATAATTTACAGAAATTTATTTCACCCGATCCGATTTTTATCTCGACACAGAACGGAAGAGCTATACAGGGTGTTTCAATAAAAACTGCCAGGCCAATTATTTCTAGAACTAAAAGTGACATGTAAATTCTGTAAGCGCCAGTTTTTAGCCTCTATGATTGGCTGTGTGGCGCCACGGTGCAAAAATTTTTTCGATGACAGGAACTTTTAAATATTGTGGTTCTTAAAGATAATTAATTTTTAATCAAATTATGACCCATAAAAATTGTTGATAAATTCAACATGAATGGAGATATTTGGGGTTAGGTTTTTTTTTAAATAATTTTTAACCCAATTATAAATATTTTTAATAACCTTTAGCAGATTTTAATTAAATTTTGGTAATGATAATTTTAGTGATAAAACGCTCGTGTAGCGCTAAATTATTACGTCCAGTGACGTCTCAGGGGGCGCCTTAACAAATATTATTGGCAAAAAATAAGACGCCACTGAGTTTTTGGTAATTTTTATATTTTTTTCGAATTAAGAAACTAAAAATGTCCTTTTCTTGTCTATTAAATTGTTTTCATATCTTGCTTCGTTGTCGAGAAATAAAAATAAAAACAATTTTATTGCATATCCCTGGAAAACAAAAATCATCTGAGACGAATATCGACGTCGTTTTCCAAATCGAAGAGTTCCTAATAGAAGAGGTTTTCAAAAAGTATTTGCAAGTGCTCAGGAAACTGGAATGTTTCCAAGCGTGAGCATTGTTTCTGAAAGAGTGCAGGTTCTAGATGTGGAAAATAAAGAAAATGTTCTGGATATTGTCGCAGAGAACTCAGGTATAAGTACGAGACGGGTTGCAAATGAACTTCATATAGGTACCATTACATCTAGCTGTATGGGAGTCACCAAGGGAGTCACTTAAAAAAAGGTTTAAAACCTTTTCACGTTCAACCCGTTCAACATCTTCTAGATGGTGATCCTGCTTGAAGGGTACAATTTTGTGAAGGGATCCATCAAAATCGAAGTCTGCACAAATACATTTTATTTAGCGATGAAGCTCAGTTCACTCGTGATTGAATTAATAATTACCACAATGAACATCGGTGGTCAGATGAAAACCCGAGTGAAAACCCTCATGCTACATTTGAACGAAACTTTCAACATCGATTCAGTATTAATGTCTGGCGTAGAATGCTCAACGACCAGTTATTTGGCCCATTTGAAATGGATGGGTGTCTTAGTGGAGAAGGATATTTACGGTTTTTGGAAGACCATTTAATTGATACACATTTTGGATGATGTTCCGTTAAATGTTCGACATTAAATGTACTTCCAGCATGATGGAGCCCCACCTCATTTTAGTCTTCGTGTGCGAAATTTCTTGAATTATCGTTTTCCTAATCGCTGGATTGGCAGAGGTGGTCCGCAAGTTTGGCCACCGAGGTCACCAGACTTAAACCCGCTTGATTATTGCCTTTGGGGATGGATGAAATCGCTAGTATATGAAACACGAGTGAAAACGAGAGAAGCGCTACGCGATCGAATTTTCAATGATGCAGCTTTTATAAAAAAAAAACCCCACTCAATCCAACGTGCTAGCCGAGCGATTAAGAAACGTGCCGAAAAATGTATTGAAGTTGGTGGAGGATTTTTTAAAAATATTCTTTAAGTTAGTTTGTAGTAAGTTGTAGTAGAAAGTTAAAATGCAGGTAACCTCCTGCAACATAACTGTTGCTTTTTTTATAGGTAGGCAGCGGCGGATTTAGGGGGGGGGGGGCTGTAAGGGCTGTAGCCCAGGGCGGCAAATATTAGGGGGCGGCATTTACAACATTAAAATTAAAACAAACCAAACACGCAGACCTTTTTAAAAAACCGTTGTAAGATAATTAGGTTATTAGATACTACTACATCGTAGTGTAGTTTTGAAGCCTCTGCCGCTTCTACCATGATGGCAGTGCCATCGATGCTAAAACATCGAACATCGCCTTGCTTGCAGTGCTCATTCACTGAATCTAGTTGGCGAACATTCAACTAGTAGTTGCAAAGAAAGTCGGGACTTTTTTATGCTTCTACATAATCTTCATAATTTTTTCTCGGCCTCAACGAAAAGGTGGGAAGTGTTAACTAGTTGCCTCGACAAGAAAAAACTTACACCTAAAAAGTTTATCAACAACACGTTGGTCAGCGAGAAATGAAGCTTGCAAGGCATTTAATGAAGACTGGAGTGAAATAATAAAAGCACTTACAATTATTTCAAATGACGAGACAGAAAAGGCAGCAACACGATGTGAAGCATCTAGTTACCTTCTCAAGCTTGAAAGAATAGGAACAGCTATTTTGTCGATTTTGTGGGGAGATTTACTTAATAGATTTAATATATCAAATAAAAAACTACAATCATTTGAAACCAACTTGTCAACAGTAGCACTAGTATATGGATCTCTTTCACAGTATATACGTGGTATAAGAGGAGATTTTGAAGTTTACGAAAATGGAGTTCTAGCAAAATCGGACGTGTCTAATTATGAAGACGAAGCAAAAAGGAAGAAGATAAGAAAACTCTATTCTGATTAAACGAGGCAGGGAGAAATGAAACTGATGGGACGAGAGAATTTTAGAATTAACACATATTATGTAATACTAGACAGATTAACCAACGAAATGGAAAAAAGAAAACATGTTTATGATGAGCTTAACTCAATGTTTGGATTTTTTATTTTCAGTGGAAAAGAACCTGATTTAACGAGCCTTACGGATCAATGCAAAAGGCTGTGTACTTTCTATTACAAAGATCTTTGTCCTCCAGAAGATTTTGTTACAGAATGTTCTAATTTTTTTGGCTTCCTAAAGGAATTCAAAGAAGAAGAATGCCCAAACAATATTTTTACTATGTATGAATTATTGCATAGTAATGGGCTTGAGGACATATATCTAAAACTTTTTTTAACGATTCCTGCATCAAACTGCACGGCGGAGCGATCATTTTCAGTATTGAAAAGGTTAAAAAGCTACATAAGATCCACTATGTCTCAAACATGTTTGAAAGATGTGGCTGTTTTGAATATAGAGTCTAAGATGACAAAAAAATTTAACTTTGACGATATAATAAATGAATTTTCCGAGTCCAGTTCTAGAAGAAAGATATTTTAATTGCCATATCATAATCAATAAGTTGTAAATCCGTTAATATAATAATGATTTTGTAAAATAAATAAAAGTGTTTTATTTATTTCAATATACCTAAGTGAATTACGTTTTGGTTACAAAGTTATTAGTACTTTAATCTCTTTAATTAAAATAAAACAAAATAATAGTAGCTCTAAAAATTTTTCTTTTACGATAAGAGACAGGTAGTAGGTAGTAAGTAGGGGAAAAAATTGCCGAACAGGGGCGGCAGATTCTTGTAAGCCCCTGGACGGCAAAAGCCTAAATACGCCGCTGTAGGTAGGTAGTTACATATTTGAATATATATTTTCTTTAAGGGAATAAATTCTACCTTTCAAGAATGTATCGATGACCAGGCGGTAAAAATTACTAAAAATCTTAGTCACTCTAGCTGGAGTATTCTGAAATCATAGTTGTGTTTTTTTTCGCTGATACATCAGAAACTACTGACAATTTTGGTGGTTTCCTGATAAAAGCTATTTTCAGGAAATCTTAACCTACGGGTTTTGCCTTTGTTGGGAATCCGAAACAGTAAACTTGTCGAGTGGTCAAAATCATCAAAACTCGGAAATAAAAAAGTAAACTTCAAGAAATTTGATACCTTCGTTACCGCATAACAAGAAATGTGCCAGGATGCGCTAATGTATGTGGAAACAACATCATATGGTAGCAGATGATGCCGATGGATCGGATTTCAACGAAGTTTGTTGTTATGTCGTTAAGTAGTCAACATATAATATTTATAAATAAAATTATAAGATATGAAACAGTGGAAAAAAAGACATTTTCTAGCAATATTATTGATTTCAGTCATTTTATCCGTGATGTAATATAATATAACAAATTAGCGTCATTAGGTATCTGTTATAACAAGAAACAAAGCGTTTTGTTAAAATTACAAACTCACTACAATCTTTGTTCCAAACATCGAATTTCCACTAACTAATAAATGGGGGAAAGAAAATAGAAAAATTGGCTTTTTTCGGCGTATGTGCCGCAGGCAAAAACGTTATTTTGTTAAACAAAAGTTTGAGCGTAAGTATGTGTAGAATATATAATTTATAGTCTTGCTTATGTACCTACCTATGTACCTCAATTTTTTAAATTTTAATTTCAATTTTTTTTGGGCACAATTGCTTTTGTTTACTTAGTTGCATGTTGTCCCAAGGTACAATATACTTGATGTACCTTAGGACAACGTAAATTGTACCTTAGGACACTTTAAATATCACTTTAAAACCTTTTTTTATATAAAAGCTTTATTTTCCCAAAAAACATAAATAAAAAAACATTGAGGAAAAATGTTGTATTAAGAAATACCTACAACAAATAATGATAAAAAAAAACACATAGTCATAACGAATCAACAAAATACATCCGTTTAAAGACAAAAATAAAACAAAATTAACTTCTTAACATAGTATAAAACAAGTCGCTATCGCCCGTCCTGTCATTATATTATGTGCTTAAATCTTTAAAACTACGCAACGGATTTTGAAGCGGTTTTTTTTTATTAGATAGAGTGATTCAAGAGAAAGGTTTTTATGTATAATACATGCATATTATATATAGAGAAACACTGATAAACACTGATAAATTAGAGTAGGGAGAACGAACAACCCAACCTAACCGGTCCCCGGCCCGTTCAACGATCGATCCGAAGCCGGAATAGACGAAGACAGACTATGTTTTATGCATGGATGTGAATTGTGGACGGGCCGGCAAACGGTTGAGTTTGAGGTTGTTCGCCTTATTATCTCACGTCGTATAATGCCGGGCTGCAACGCAGGCCGGGTACACGCTAGTAAATTATACGAGGCAAAATCAAAACTAAAAGAAACTAGAAATATTTGGCTTTCACTAGCGCCTTCACTATTCGAAGTTCCAAGATACAGTCATGTGTCTCAAAAGAACAATCGTATGTCCCAAGGTACAGCACCGAGCACAGCACATTACAGTTTTAAAATACAGTACAATCTCGGTAACGTGAACACAAAAATTTTAAGGAGTTCATATACTAACGGAACGTTTATATTACTTAGCGAGTTTACAAAAAATACATATAAATACATATGTAACAAATTATTATTATTGTACCTATATAATACACATAGTGTGTATTGATACAATAACTTAACTTAAGATACTTAACTAATGTTTTATAGCAAAATAAGATGTTAATTTAGATTGTGTTTTTTTAGCAGAAATGTTTGCTAAAACAGCTTACTCATGATTGTTTTTAAACTGGCGATTTCCGTTATGCTTAAGCCATTCTGCTTATCCCATTTTATTGCTATCCTGAGGGCTTCAACTGCTTCACCATGCTTAATTTTAACGCTTGGCTGGTCTTGGATTTCAAGATCACTTTCATCCTCTTCATTCTCATTTACGCCTTCTTCCAAGTTTGAGTCTTCAATTGCGTACTTTTTCCAATCTTCTATCTCTTTAGCTTTTATTAACATCCTCTATGATTTTTGCTTTTTCGGAAAGAGAAAAGCATTTTAATTTCCTTTTACTTTAACCATTTTGAACTGATTAATGCATAAAATTAAGTACGATTCAAGGTATAACACTCTTTAGCACTGAAGATAAATACTACACTAACTACACTACACTACACTTTCACAAGCTACATATTATACTACAATGAATCAAGAAAGAAATGCTAAGGCGGCGACACAAAAACAAGATTTAACAAGTTGTTCATATTACCGTTATTAAACACTGTTCATACTACAGGAGGTATAACCTTAAAATAAAAGATTGTGTTGAAAAATGTCTGCTTGTTAAAAGAGACACGTGCGTTTGGCGATAGAAATTAGATACCTGATGCATTAATACCGTGCGAGCAAAAATTATTTGCATCAAAGAGGGCATGGATTAAAAAACGTAGGGCTTGGTTTAGATAAAATTACGTGTAACGGCTGTCAAAGATGATAAAATAACTGATTGATTGATACCGCTAAGCATTACGTCCTTAGATGCAAGCATTACGTCCTTAGATGCAAGGCCCTCTGATGCAAATAATTTTTGCTCGCACTGTACAGCAACAAAGTAAGAGGTGTCGCTAAAGTAGCGTTTGTCCTAAAGTGCGATACTCTCCCCTATATTTTAAACAATACCTACAAACAAACGGCAGTTAGTGTCACACGATCTCGTCCTGTTGGCCACTGTTGTTATTTTTATTTCATTATTTATAGTACCTACGGTAGGTACCTATTTATACCTAATTAAGATTCAAATTTTTTTATTTTTTTACATTTTTTTAAATTTTAATTATTTGAAGATTGTGTCGTAAATGTCACGTAACAGGCTAATAACCAGGGTTGGGCAAAATTTGATTTTTATTAAAAAAATCAATAATCATTGATTTTTTAAATTTTTATTGATTTTTTTTATTTTTATTGATTTTATTAAAAATTTAACATTTTTCTCTCTTTCTAAATTAATACAAATTATTTTAATGTCTGTCTAACAGTATAGTAGATCTAAATTCTATATACCCAAAATATTGTCAGAACGCGCTTCTAAAGTTTATATTATGTATTATATAGGTACACCTACTAATTTTTTATTTCTTAAAAGCGCGAGTTCTATAAATACTTATACTGTTGATTTTTGAAAATATTTTTTTAATATGTTATATTGTTTATTGTTCTGAATTAAAAATAAATAGGATCATTATATCATGATTTAAAAAAAATAAGTGATAAGTACCCAAGTGATTTAAATCATAATGTTTTTTAAAAAATCAAGTGATTTAAATTGTGATTTTTAAATCAGCCCCACCCTGCTAATAACAGAATGTACTGAATTTTTTTATGTTTATGGCTCTTAAGGGGAGGACAAATACCGCTATGCCCCTTCCTTATCTACGCCGCGCCGGTGTGAAGACGAGTCAAATAGGTAACGGCACCTATAACTACGATTTCTCAACATCTCAACAACAGAAATTGTGTCGTATGTGTTTGCACTGACTTTACCCAACGCTATCCTATTGTTCATTATTGCTTAAAAACAATAAAAAAAAATAACGTGTTACTTTTTCTTGTATTGTGATGTGACTAGTACAATTAGTATTATAAGAACAGTTTTTCAGTATACCTACTGTAAGTCATAGTTCTTTGGATTTACTGTTTTTATTTTTCCGGTTATCGGTTAGTAATGTTCGCTTTCGAAGGTTACAACAGTATAGTATTAGGATTCTTGTTTGCGTGGGATAATGAAAAATAATAGGTTTTATAATTAATATTTAATCTACTGGGTGGCCCCGCTTTCAACGCAGAATTCACAGCAGATTGTTATTTTCAAGTTTTAATTTTTTAAGGATTCCCTGTAATAGTAATGATGCTGACAAAGATGATTTACCTACTCATAATCAAAGTGGCTCTGTTAGCTTCTGTACGAGTTTGTACAGGTTTGTACAAGTTTGAATGGGATATATGAATATCATATATGGTAATCTTTGAACTTTCACCGTGTGGTTTTAATACGCCATAGTATGGCGTCCATATTGTGACGTTTTTTTAAGACCGACACTTCGATATATTTTATAATCTACGCGAAACAAGTTTGACATAAAGAACAAAATTAAAAATCAACGAACTGTCACTCGACAATACATCGAAATGTTGTTGTCATAATAACGAAATCAAGGTATCTTGTATTATCAAAGAGCGATTGGAAAAACAAAAAACAAGGTGACAGTGACATTAGAGACCGGAAAAGTGACATTAGAGTCCGGAAAATCTAGAATCTAATGTAACTTTTCCGGTCTTGCGATCGGAAAAACGTTATTTTCTAGACGAAAAAGAGTCCAGAAAGTGTAAATTTTCTGGTCGGTTTAAAAAAAACACTTTTCGGTTGCGTGACGTACCTACAATATTTTTTTAAAGACCGACACGTCGATAATATACATTTAATTCTTTACATATTTTATTTTATTTTATTTTATATAACAAAGTGATTAACAATACGGAAACCAGATAAAAGCTCCATAATGTTGAAGAAGCCATTTTTTGGGACTTTTCAGCAAAATATGCCAAAAGGACTTCTTCTTTTACATTTTTCACTTTTTTTTCTCGACACTTCTCGTAACGGGCTTTTGATTTTACTGGCAATATATCGTAAGTCGCTTTCCTTGCTGCTTCCAAATTTTCTTCTGAAATCTCATTTTCCGTGTCGGATAATTCAAAATCCAAATTCATATTTTTAAATTTGCGCACTCGCGAAACAAGTTTGACATAAACAACAAATTAAAAATCAACGAACTGTCACTCGACAATACATCGAAATGTTGTTATCATAGTAACGAAATCAAGGTAGATTGTATTATCAAAGAGCGATTGGAAAAACAAAAAACAGGGACCGAAAAATCTTTTCCGGTCTCTAACGTAAACTTTTCGGTCTTGATCGACAAAACGTTATTTTCTGGACGAAAAAATGGCCAGAAAGTGTATATTTTCTGGTCGGTTTTAAAAAAACTTTTTTTCTTTAAGAGTTTAAAGAAAAACCCAAACAATAATAGTAAGGTCTATTGACCGATTTTGACCGGATCAAATTCGGTCCTCATTGTCCATTGAAAACCACTCGCTCAGAAAAGCTTGTTTATATAAAGTACAACTTACAGCTGTTAAGTGGCAGTGGAAATAAAAAAAAAATGGAAATTCTGAGGAACCAGCGCTAAATTTCAGTAGTGAGAATGAAACGAGTGATTCAGATTCTGAAGAACATAAAGGCAATGCCGGGGGTGAGTTCATTGACGAAGATGATGTACCTTTATCTAAGCTATCAACCAAGGCCGGTACTGCCAGCAGTCTCTCATTTCATCATCGATCAGTCACTCACTCATTACTTCATTAGTAATTTAGTATTGTTAGATTAATATTATACATAATATTTATGTGTCATTTTTGTTTTGTTTTTTTACCTCAGAATGGTTTCTTTATTTTTTGTTAGCTGTTTTTTAATAAAGACAAGTTTCTATGTAATTACTCATGGCTTCACTTATTTTGTCAGAACTGAGGAATTTGACCGGGGCTTAGTCAATTGACCGGTCAATTAACTGGTCAACTGGTCAGAGTTCTTAAAATTACTGAGAAAATAAATAAAAACTACACCCTCTTTAATAAAAACACAGGAATAAACTCACTGACGTCACATCTGCCTCGACCTATGGGGTCCCAGAGATGCAGCTGAGGGTCGAGCGCCGCGTCTACCTGAATATCGGGCGGGTTGTTGTCTATTTTTAAGCTGTTCTTGTCTATTTAATTTATCAAAACAAGGATAGCAATATAAGCCGTCAAGACTGACAAATAAAAGAGTTGCGCGGATAAGAAGATGACGTAATAGGTTTCGATCTCATGTTTTCAAACTTTCTGCTTTCGTGTTTCTAGGAAAAGTTTGTGACCCTCTTGAAATTTTTTTATTATTGGGATGTATTTTCAATAGGTTCTAATTCCGAATGGTAAGACTGAATATTATGGATTCGGTTATAGTGAAAAGGCTCATTATCGAGCTCATTATACAGCGTGTCTGCTTAAGTTCGCAGCATATGGAGAACTTTTTTATTATTATTAATTTTACGAAAAAAAGTTATTCCTTATAAAAAGTTCTGCATGGTCTAAAACCTAAAATGCAATTATTAGATATCAAATTTTTCCAGGCGTATACGAGGAAAGTCAAAAAATATGAATTTTTCTCAAGAGCAAAATACCTTTATTTTTGACATTATAAAAATTTGTTATTAAAAAAAGTTGATCAGAACTAAAAACCACGTCTAAATATGCAATAACACTCATTAAATTAATTAAATAATTAAAAAAATAAATACTTATTAATAAATTAATAAAATAATTTTTCTACATAAATGCGTATAATTGCACATTTAGACGTGGTTTTTAGTTCTGATCAACTTTTTTTAATAACAATTAAAGCTTGGGAAAAATTCACATTCTTGGGAAAAATTTACATTTTTTGACAAACCTGGTATATGACTGTAAAATTTCGATATCTGATAGTTGCATTTTAGGTTTTAGACCATGCAGAACTTTTTATAAAGAATAACTTTTTTTTCGTAAAATTAATAATAAAAAAGTTTTGCATATGCTGCAAGCAGACACGCTGTATATGCATTTGTATGCAGGATTTTATAATTTTTATTTCATTTAATTGAGTTTTAATGTGTTGGTAAAAGTACACCTAAAGTTTTTTTTTGCTTAATTCGTCCACCGGCACTGCCCGCCAGCCCTCGCCCTGTTTTCTTTTGCCGGCGTCCGCCCACCCATTTTAATAGTCTAGCGCCACCACTGGAAAACTGTGGGTAATTGTACTCCAAGTAGGCTGATTTTTGGATAAAACGAAGAAATAACGAAATATTAAACAAAAAACGGCGGAGGCGTCACTCTTAAGACCCCCATTTAGTGAATACGTCTAATCATTTTGAGTATGGCAATGTTGTTAAAATGCATGCAGCTAGTAATAAAATAACATAAACTTATAATGGTCATTATAATAATAATAATTAAGTAAAATAACTCGAAGAAGTCTCAAGGTTTATTGCAATTTTCCAATGTTACATTCAAGTCGCATCCCCGCTTTTAATTACCTATTATGTCTGTACGTTCCCGAGCACGTTCCCCTTTCCGGTAGTTAATCTGCACGAAGCCAAAGTAAGGCTCAATATAAAATTAAACAGAAAAAAGACAATACTGCACATTCTGTGATATTTTAATGTCTTCATTAAAATATTGACAATAAAACCTTTGTAATTGTTTCGAGGCATTGTTGTTTGTTTTGTTGTCTTTTCATGTCGCAGCTATAAGCGCGCGGACTCTTTGAAAGTTAATCGTTCGGCTGTCGTTGTAGGCGTGCCGAGTGAGAACGGATTTTTGCATGCTTATAAGGAGGTCGTTGTTCAGAATTAATCATTGTTGCCAACTAAAAAATTGTCGCTACAAAAATGCCTATTTCTAATCAACCCGGTATTTTGTACTTAAATTTTGCACCCTTTTAATTTTTTAAGAGCATGTAAAATAAACACATTTTTTGCCCTCCGTTGTCACCATATACATTTACCTTTAGATAAGCAAACAATAAATTACCAAGTAATCACGAAAGTGGCAAATTTATGGCCTCGCGCATGTAAACAAACCTACACACGATTAGACATGCGCACTGCAACATTATCATTTGGCCAATGGGAAAATAGCCATGTTCGTGCTTAAAAATTTAAGTTTCTGCTCAAGAAATTGTAAAAGTTTGCATTTAATTTATTTTTACGTGTAAACAGCTAAAATTTGCCCCCAATTCTTGCCACAAAATTGGAATTTCTTCTCAATTTTTGATCAAGTTGGGAAAAAAGGTAGTAATTTCTGGCATTTTTAGTAGTTGCAAACCTATCAGATTTTGAGAATAGAAAATAGTTTTTAAGGGTTTGTTTCTAAAATTTGTTTAAAAATGATTCGTCGACGTGTTTTTAGTTCAAAAAAGGAAGAGAACAAGTCAATTAAACTACAAAACCTATAAAATCGAATATAAAAAACAAACAGAACCAGCAAAATAACCAATCTTCGATGTTATCGCGTAAGTAACCTTAAGTCAAATATTAGTTGGTACCTATACAGGGTGATTCACGTTAAGTGGCCTATTAGAAGATCTCGGAAACTAAAGTTATATTTCTAAAAATTTGGTAGCGGGCATGATTGGCTTTGAACTTTTAAAATATTATATTTTGACGTTTGTATTACTTCCGGTTATACCGGAAGTTATGGCCAACTTTGGTATTTTAAATGGAATACCCTGTATATTTTAGCATTTTTGGATACCTTATTGAAACTTTTATTAACAATGATATCTCTAACCGTTTTTGAGATATGAATTATAAAATGCATTTTTTATGTAAAAACCTTACCGAGAAGAAAGTTTAGTAATTTTGAAATTAGTAAAGCTTAACATTTAAAACTTTGTAGGCTTTTAACTAAAACATAGATCTTTAGACACATTACTTATGTTTCATGTTTTGCATACACAGGGTTTTTAAAAGTCTGCCAATGTGACCATTTAGATAAATGTGCATAAGTTAATTTTTGCAAATAGATCACCATATTTTTTATTTTAGTAACGTGTAGAGAATCAAATTTCCCATCTAAATGTTTTATATGTCAGTATCAATATTTTTAGTCGTTTTGGAATTATGAGCAATTTAAAAAAAAATATCTGAAAATATGTGTTTGTGTTAAGTTCACAAGACATTATTTTTGTAAAAAGGCATCTGGATAGGCATGAAAATATCCTAAAACAGTAAAATGCTTTTCTTCAGAGTTCAGATTCAGATCAGGCATCGGAAATGTCCCTTTGGCTTTTATATGACCAAACTTATAAAAATTGACCTCAATTCTTCTAAATTGTTTATCGCTAATTGGTAGTAAATGTGGATATCGTTCATTAAATCTGCATGTTCTGCTTATTATTCGTAGACACTCTCCATGAATATAATAGTATATTACATAACAAGTGTTGAAAGTGGCAATTTTCAAACGAGGAGATATTTAGCACGAGGCGTCAGCCGAGTGCGGAAATTCTCCGAGTGTGAGAAAATCACTTTCACACGAGTAATGTACACAATTTTTCCTACGACCATACAAAATAATCAAAAAGAGTTTGTTTGGTTTTTAATAGTTTGTACACCATTGTGTTAAAAAAAATTGACAAAGTACAAACGCAATAAATGCAAAACAAATTTCAAGGCGGATTCCAACAGAAGCGTCTATATTAAAACAAAATAAAAACAATGCCTACTTACAAATTTTAACTTACCTAGATTTAAATAAAAATAATAACTTTTTCTCCTATTTGCTTACGCACATCATACCTAGTATCTATGTACAGTGAATAATTTCAATAAAACAATAATATACCTAAATATACATACAAAAACAAAACACAAACACAAAACATAACCTCAACATTGTCTTGTTCTTAATGGCTCTGCTCCCTGGGGGCAATTTGCCAGCACATTAGGGGTGATCGTGATGTTGTCTGGTCTGTACCATATCACGACCACTGACTTTTCTTCTTTGCGTACAATGCGGTTTGGACTGCTTAATATGAGTCTCTGGATTTGTGTATTTGACCTTTTCTTAGCTGCTATTTTAAGGGTCAAGGGTTTAGTATTGACAATTACAACATAGGATAGGAGTGACATTTACTAAAAAGAAGGGATTTAGGGGTTAGTAGACAGTACAATCATTTACTAAGTAGAACCTAACTAGACACTTCACTAACTTATTTATTTATTTATTTATTTTTTTTATTATAGTTTTATTTTTTGATAATTAATGTACCGCATTATTAAACCTCAACATTATTGAAAGATAGAGATGGAGTTAAATATCAATAGCTTGCTAATAATAAAAGTTCTGTCTATATTCGATTTGTTTTGAATATTGCTAAAATAAATTTACTTACATAAAGCACTTTCACTTACACCAATATAATTAAACATCCGAGATAATGGCAAAATTATAAATCGGTAGTTCCTAGGGTATTCTATTTCTGCTCTATAGCTGCCCCTTTTTTTTCTGTGGTTCAACTCAGTGGACATAAACCCTTTATTTTTCTGTGAGTATAAAAATTGGCTGGAGGCTGAAAAGCTAGAGGCCATCGCAATCCTCGAACAGAACAGAACAGAACTTTTCTGTGAGTTGACATGTAAACATGAAACATAAAACATGACAGTTGGTGGGTTGCCTGACATATTATTATTTTCACTTTTTGATAATATTATTTTTATCATAAATAAGTACTCTTCGGTTCCCAAAAATAACGAAAAATTTGCAGTAATGCCCTAGTGTACTTTACCCCACCCAGCACCCCAATTCACTCCACGTGTCCCGTAAGTTTGTTATGTTTAATAAATAGTTTTGTCGTCAAATTGACACCTGTTTAAATTTAATATCTTAGTGTGCTTGGTATTTCCACACTCGTGTTGAAATATTTTTTTACAACACGCGTGTGATATTTGGCACTTTCTAGCCAAGTTAACCGTGTTGTTATTGTCATTTTCGTATGTGGTCGTAGGAAAAATAAATTTAAAATATCGTTATTAGAATAATTATTACATATTTGCCATTCTTAGATTATAAAGAATGAAAGTAATTTTCAATACCTAAGTAAATTAGAATATGACAACAGGCCTAAGGTGAGTGTCAACTTTAAAAGAATTCCAGTCAAAGCCTACTTTACTAATTGCTTATAAAGCTGAAAGTCAAACAAAAATCGGAGTCAAAGCGTTCTTTACAAAAAATAATGTCTTATGAACCTAACACAAACACATATTTTAAGATATTTTTTTTTTAAATTGCTCATAATACCAAAACGACTAAAAATATTGATACTGACATATTAAACATTTAGATGGGAAATTTAATTCTCTACAAGTTACTATGATAAAAAACAGGGTGTCCCATTTGCAAAAATTGACTTATGCACATTTATCCAAATGGCCACATTGACACACTTTTAAAACCCCCCTGTATGCAAAACAGTAAACTTAAGTAATGTAGTCTAAAGATCTATATTTTAGTTAAAAGCCTACAAAATTTTAAATGTTTAGCTTTATTAATTTCAAAATTACCGAACTTTATTCTCGGTAAGGTTTTTACATAAAAAATGCATTTTATAATTCACTAGCGTGTATCCGGCATGCGTTGCAACCCGCTGGTATAAATACAAACCCGAACAAACCCGATATATTAGTACCCGGCATGCCACTTTCTGAAATTGCACCCGTGCGATGCCGGAGCGGGTCGCTATTATACATAAAAACCTTCCCCTTGAATCGCTCTATCTATTAAAAAAAACCGCTTCAAAATCCGTTGCGTAGTTTTAAAGATTTAAGCATATATAGCTGGTAGGGGACGGACAGACAGCGACAGCGACTTTGTTTTATACTATGTTAAGATATCTCAAAAACGGTTAGAGATAGGTATGGATCATTGTTGATAAAAGTTACTTAGGTTTCAATAAGGTATCCAAAAATGCTAAAATATACAGGGTATTTCATTTGAAATACCAAAGTTGGCCATAACTGCCGGTATAACCGGAAGTGATACAAACGTCAAAATATCATATTTTAAAAGTTCAAAGCCAATCATGCCCGCTACCAAATTTGTAGAAATGTAACTTTACTCGTTTCCAAGATCTTTTAATAGGCCACTCAACGTGAATCACCCTGTATATTATGGTGCATATTGATTTTTACAATTTGGCAAAAACTTGAATACGTGTAAAACATTTTCAAGCACAATTTCTTGTTCAAAAATTTGAAAAAGGTTTGCCCGAGAACTTGATCCGTGGAATACTTTCACCCTTGGATTAATATAAACATTTCTAATCTTGCGCTGTTTCGGCAATTTTGTGGAGAGGCGATTAATTCCAGGGCCGCACGCTTCTGTTCAGTGTTAAACACGGGTATGAAACCGAGATGCGAAAAGTCGCAACTGTCACTTGTCATTAAAGTCAATGGTTACCATGGTCACGCACTACAAAAGATGGCGTCTCTTTCAAGGAAATAAACAAGGTTGACTCAAATTAAAATACATATGCCAATGGCAACCAATCACATTGCTTCATTTCTTAACCAACCTGTTTGTGTTGATTTGTGTTCGTCCTTGCTCCTTGCAGTCTTTTTAATGGAGTATCACGGCGGTTCGCCGATGAATTTTTTTGTAATTTTCTCGGTAGTTTTCAAGATCTTGCTGAGAATGAGAATGAAAAAGAAAATGTAATTACCTGTCTCGGTAAGTTTTGGATTAATATATTTTACATTATACCTATTTTTAAGGATCTAAAAATAATAGGGTTCCAATTTTCCATCAGGTAAAGGTCAATGACTCTAAATTTTTATTTTAAAATAAGTTGTTCAATTTTTTTCTTTTATCTCTGGCAGAAGTAATTCAATTATCTTGGAATGTAGTTCTTCACTGATTAATGTAAATAATGCTTTGTGTCGTATTATCATATCATGAGTTTGTATCGAGAACTTTTGGCAAGTCTGGAGAGAAGACTCGAGCTTTTCAAACCTAACATTATATTATCACATAAAGGATCTTTAAAGTTTATATTTAAGAATACTTTTTAGGGCATTGTATGGCTTATATACAACTGAAGTTATTCGGTTAGCTCATCGTTGATTGACTACCTGAAGAATTTTACGACTAATAAAATAACATTCGTAGAAGTGATATTGTTAAGTTGTGTGGTTAGCTAATTTTCCTTTAACATCTTTCTGTGACCTTGTATGAAATTGATGAAATACACAACTCTTTATTCTTTTTGATTTCAGGTGTTGATTTATACAAATCGAATGAAAAAAACTGTAATATTATTTTATTTATTTTATATACTTATTAAAATATGTACCTACCTATATTTAAATGATTTTGTGCAATAAAAAAGTTACACTAAAGTTTGTTTTACTAAAACTAAGGCTCAAGAATTTCGATATCAAGGTAATTTAATATTTTGGCATTTAAACTTTGTTATAAATAATTTTTAATAAAAATACGTTTTTATTACAAATCGTGCAGTGCTAATTGTATTTATTGGTAATGAAAACGTATTTTTTATAAAATTACTTACAACAAATTTTGAATTTCAAAATATTAATTTGACCTTTAATAAATGAAAACATATGATTGCTTCCCCCTACCCCCCTTCCGCCATAATTAGTTCAGACCCACTACACATGGCGCCACATTCGCATCTATCTGATGTCATTTCAAAGTCACGGCGGCATCGACCAATTAGCACGTTTATAGCGTTTCTCTTTATTGGAGTTCTGTGGTGTTAAAATGAATGCAGTAGAAGAAGCACTGTTGCTATATTATTATCGGATCTTGTGTAAAAAAAAGAAAAACTTAGGAAACGTAGAACGTGGGTTCATCCAATAATCAGCTAACGTAATATAGCAAGAGGATACGTTTTACTGTATAAAACTTTAAGATAACACTCTGAGAATTTTTTTTAACTGTTTCAGAATGTCAATTCGGTCTTTTGACGAGCTATACAATATCTTAAAAGACAAAATTTATTTAGCCACTTCCACCCAGTGTGCCTGTTTTATTCGAATATATACTCTTCTGCCGAAGTATCCCATAAACTTGGACATGCCTGTATTGACGATATGAACTGAACAGTGTCGAAAAGAGTTTTTAAAACATCCATATTGAATTCTTTATTCGTAAACCTAACAGAAACGACCCTTAATACGGAGCTGGCAAGAGGCTGAGGCTACTGAACGAGAATCGCAGTGAAAATGCGCTTTCATATAAACCAATGCTAGACCTGTCGCCGATTCGAATCCCGTAGCCGGGCGGCTGAAATTAGTGCGATTCCGAAATTTAGAATCGCGATTCTGTTTCCGAGAAGACGCCCGTCTAAGCGCTACGTTAAATGTGAAGCCGAGATTCTGGAATCCGAGATTCAGAATCCCAGTATAAAAGAAGCCTTATTCTAATCAGGGTTGGTTGAATTCGTCCAAGTGGACATAATTGGACGATTTTGTCCAATTATGTCCGTCCGGACAAAATCAATTGTTCTGGACAAAATGGACAAAATTGTACAAAATCAAATTAAACACATAAAATTAAAAAAACTTTATTATATTAGGATTAGGGTGTCAAACAAAACTTAAACAACAATAACGAGATACCGTCGAATCATGGTGCCGTCGGATGACGGACGCATGAAAATTTACCTTAAGGTGGGAGTATCAACATGCTTGCCAACCTATAACCTATTTCGCGTAGATTTATTTATGGTTTCCAGCTTTTATACAAAATTTAAAGAAAATCAGTATCGACTTGATATTCTATAGGTAATCATTGACATATTTAATAAATATCAAGGTATTTCATAGCTTATTTTAGAAGAATTGTATAGCGAAAAATATCGGGTAAGATTTTTTTAAACATTATTATGTCATTGTCACTCATTGTTCTTTCACTATACAATTCTCCCAAAATTAGCAATGCAATAAATTTATATTTTTGTAATATATCAGATACTACGTAAATAATGTACCGACGATATTGATTTTCTTTAAATGTTAGTTATTAAAATAATAAACTCAAAAAATCAACGCGAAATAGGTTATAGGTTGGCAATAGATTGAATGACGTTGAGAATTCAACCTTAAGGTGGGAGTATCAACATGCTTGCCGACCTATAACCTATTTCGCGTAGATTTATTTATTTTTTCTTTTACACAAAATTTAAATAAAATCAATATCGTCTTCATATTCTATAGGTAATAATTAACATGTTAAATAAATATTAAGGAATTTCAGGAGTTATTTAAGGAGAATTGTATATCGAAAAATATCGGTTAAGATTTTTTTTAACATTATTATGTCATTGTTCTTTCACTATACAATTCGCCCAAAATAAGCAATGAAATAAATTGATATTTTTGTAATATATCAGATATTACCTAAATAATGTGCAGACGATATTGATTTTATTTAAATCTTAGTCAATAAAATAATAAACTAAGAAAAACAAGGCGAAATAGGTTATAGGTTGGCAATAAATTGAATGACGTTGATAATTCCACCTTAAGGCCCCATAATAAAATAACAAATAGCCATTTTCTGAAATTTTGAATTTGGTATTTATTGTTTATATAATACACAATACAAACGTGTATTTTGGGTTGCCTAAATCAACAAATTTAATAAAATGTAATGAAATTTGATTTTGTCCAATATTGTCCGATTTTGTCCGTTTTTGTCCAATTTTGTCCATGTCCTGGACAAAATCAAAAAAAGTGGACAAAATCACAACCCTGATTCTAATTATATTAAAATGTTTTTTTCGGTGCATCGCAAACATCGATGTTTTTTCGATATGCATTTTCTGTGGACATCCCTAAACAATGTGGAGGGGCGCAATTTGGATCTTGATTTCCTTCAGAATGGAATATGATTTTGGCAATAGGTTCATTTGTTATTGTTTCATCTATAGGTATCATTGAGTAGAACGGGAAAATAACAAGGAAAATATTTTTTTACAAAAATTCTTCCATGACCCCGATGTTGTTTCAGTTTTCCATAGTAGGTACTGACTGGTCGGCCTGTGAATTATGAGTAAACGACTGGTGTTCGGACTATACAACTGAATGCACGCCTGATTATTAATTATTAAACTATTAATGAACAATGACGAATCTAAGTGTAAGTAGGTATCTAGTCATTGATTTCGATATTAACACTGTGACTATGACGTGTGTAATATGATAAATCGAGACCTTCTATTAATTAGCCTGTAATTCCACAACGCAAGCCAGGTAAACGCACCAATCAGCGCCGTATTAATGAAAATTCATTCACCACTCGATTCATTGTTTGTCTGTTATATTATTAAACGAAAAATGATGTCAGTAAAATCCATTGTGAATGAAACGGCAGGCGTGGGATTTGCTTTATTACCTTTTTATAGTAAAATAAATATATTATGGGAATGTGAGTGAATTAAAAAAAATACGGGCGTGTGTTAGTGTGGTCTGTTCTACTTGTAAATACCACCTACCTACTTCCTAAAGCGATCTCGTTTATGGCGGATAGGTTTATCGGTCGGATTAGTTGGTATAATATATAAATCACGGAAAATATTTTTAAAAAGTTTGCTTTTCGATAGCAACGGAGCACGAGGGGACACGGGCATTGATATTTATTTTGGGGGGCAAGTATCACACAAGAGTAGTAGAGCGGGGCTAGTTGAGTCAGTTTTTGGTAATAACCAGACCTGATTGTTCCGCATTTGCTTAACATTTAGTACAAATATATTTATCAAATATTTCTTTGGTTATTTGCTGACCGAATTATATCAATAAATTGTCAAAAATACTTTAGTTTAAGGGCAAGAATACACTTACTATAGTAGGGTTCTGCTGGCTGAACTATCCCCACACTCGGGGTAAGTTGTGCCAATATATGGGGTAAGTTGTGCCAGTAGACTTACCATACGATATAGTCCAAACATAGTATTGGGAAATTAAAATAACATAAAAACAAAATCATATTCTTTATTAAGTAAACAAGAACGATTAACTATTACTCTAATCACTTTCACAATTTATACAAACATAATAAAAACTACCATTGGGAGTGCATTTTGAATAAGCCCAGTTCTTGCAATGAGAACATTGTACCCACTTTTCACCCGGAATGCTATCTGAGAATTTTTCTAAAAACACACGAGACAGAAATATTCATTTTCTTCTGATTCTGAATCGGAAGTCTCTGATATAGAGCGGTTATTACTTTTCTTCCTTTCCTTTAAGGTATTCTTCTCCAATGCTTGTTGTTGCTTGTGCTATGGCGTCTAAAGTCTTTTCATCGTCTGAATCCGATGATGAACATTTTTGTTGTTCTTTTTGATTCTTGTAAGAAGGATCGATTTTCTTGGTAGGGTTAGATGAATTTATGAAAAAGGCCTTTTTCACAGCCTTCTCTTTGCTCAACTCACCCCGTAAAGTTTGGCTCAACTAACCCCACCACGGATTTCAGATGTTCTTATTTAATATCAAAAATGTCGTATAAAGTTCATCTCTCAAACTAGGAAACCACGAGAGCAATTGTGTAATAATTAATAATTGGCTTACCTTTTGTCTGTATCCCCCAAATAGTCGATCTACGACCACAAATGCCTTGAAAAACAATATTTTACTTTTGGCGCAAAATACCAAATAGAATGACTTAGCGAATGCTGAATACAGACTAAAATTTTAATGTACGGCTCCCAAGACGTACTGCATCCTGCGCAATGCTCGTTTTAACCTTACATTGCTCCACTCATGTAGTAGGCCCGGTGGCTCAAATAGCCCCGCGGCTCAACTAACCCCGCTCTACCCTACTTACGAAGGAAGGTGCCAGGCAAAATGTTAATTCGCAAACTAATTTTACAAATTCCTTTTCAAGATCAAAACGTTGAGCCTAATGAATAAAAATTAAGCAATTACTTTTTAGTAAAAGCAATTGCTTGACTAGCAAATGCTATAAGTAAAAGCAATTGCTAGATCTGGATATGAATAAAATGTTGAAGCAATTGCTGTTTTTCTCACACCTCTGTAGCAAATGCTTTTTCAACAGAAGTTCAGACGTGGCTTATCCACTTGTTCAGATTATAGATTTCATGTTCAGTTTGGTGCCTAATTTGCGAAAGAGTTGACGTAAATACAACAACGTTGATCTATTTATGTAGTACAATAGTAATCTGTTACGTTTTTGTGGAAAATAGGAAACTTATATTTGTGCAGATTTCAGTGAACATGAGGAAAGTGATAGTAGTGATGAAGAAATTAAAGACAAGCAATTGATATTCGTTCAGAAATTAAAGGAACATAAATAAATCTCTCGGACCACAACCGTTTAGCTTCCACAACAACTTCAGCACGTGTAGGAAATTTATTAAAAATATTGGCCTTCTCCGAAACTGCATCCATTACAGAAGTGTATGTCTTACAGACAGTAGTTTGGTGAAGACCGAGTTCTTTACCTACAGAATTTTGAAAGCCCGGATCCGACAATTTCCACAGAAAGACTTTAATCTTATTTAAAGGCGACAGTGCACCCCCTCGCCTTTTACCAGTATCAGTCAAAAAATAATTTGCCAACCACTAAACATTTTCGCAGTCAAATCGATATATATATATATAACTTTCTGAAATCATCATATTTATATTATCAATTTTTACGTAAACTGTAGATTTTTCTTTTACGGTCGTTCATATATTCAGCCATAATTGAAGACACAAATTAAGAGCAACGCACGTGTATGCCGCGGAGAACTAAAGTTGACTGCTACCAAGCAAATGATGCAGGGGTCGGACCTACCTTAAAAATTTGAAAGTAATTGCTACACTAGAAAAAGCAATTTCTTAATTTATTCATCAAATTTTAAGCAAACGATAGCAAAAATTTTTAAAAAAGAAAACTGTCTTAAGCCTATATTTTTTTTAAACTAAATGTGTCAGTTTTGACTCCTGCTGGGGTAACTGGGCTTTAACTAGCTTGGTACCCCAACGGCATTTTATTTCAAGCTGGTCAAACTGGTAAGCTAATCTAACTTATTTTATTACATTTCATTCATTACATCCCTCTTTTTTTCTATCTTCTACACAACTTTTATAAAAAACATATTTTTTCTTTCTCTCTCCCTCTTACTTGTCGTCTTTCACACTTCTCCGACATAGTTGAATCAAACTAAAATGTTTTTTATCACGTACACTTAAAATGATTTCTACAAAGTCCTTCATTTGATACTTCCTAATTTTTCTCTTCATTTCCCACCCACAATGGCTTTTCACTGGTCCTTGACCTTTCTGCGTGCTGATATGTTTTCTGTCGTTTGACTACAAAAAGTTTTTTCACTCCTCATGCGTGCCATTAAAAGCTCTATTATGGATTAGTCCCATTTTTTATTTTCTCTAATGCTAGCATCAGCTGTTCACTATTTGCTTCATTTTCCTGATCATGAGTGTTTCTACACTCGAAACATGTCGATTCTACCCTAGGTTCGCCTAGTTTTTTAATTTAAAATTGTGGAGAAAGACTTTGTGCTTTTCTTTTTCCTATATCATTCAACTCCACTTTAAGTATGGACTACTTCTTCAAAATTATTTTAGTTTTTATTCATTGGCTTTCAAGAGATTACTTCGATTCTATAAGAAAAAGCAATTGCTACATTTCTATTCATTATGCTGAATAACTTGCCTATTATAACGAGAAAGAAAACATACGGGGTGGAATTTTTACTGGAATAAATTCGGTATTAGAAAGCCTCTTTATTTGCATAACTACGGCTGCGTTTATTTTTTTTTTAGTTTGGCATACTTTTTCACAAACGTCTAGAGTCTGATTATGGACTTTCCAACAGGCCAATCATAGGCCGCCGTCTTAAAGAAAGTTATTTTGAGGTTAAACGATGTAAAGCCGGTTGTTGTAAATTAGGAACATCAAATGCTATTTATTAATATCGGTATATAGGTTTCTTTGAAACGTCGCGTATGCCAAAAACACTCTTCTTTTCAAAATTCTCAAAAGTTCATCACACAAAAAAAACTACAATTGTTGTGAATATAATAAACAGTGTCTTTCAAGGCATGAAAGGAAGCAACATAATATTACATACGTTAGAAATAATCAGATTTACAAGTGTACATAACATACTACAAATATCAACATAACAGAATAAATACAATACTTAACCATTTAACATTTATATGTAATAATTTGAATTTAACCCCAGAAGATAAACAGTTTCAATGTTGTTACGTAACGAGATTTGTTTAATAAAATAGTATATTACGTATCAAGTGTTGTAAAAGGCATTTTTCGCACGAATGGAAAACTTGCGCACGAGCCGCGTAGCGGCGAGTGTAGTAATTACATGAGTGCGTAATTGCTATACAACAGGCAATACGTACTATACTTTGTCTACGACTCTTACATACCGGGTGATGCGTTTGTTTAAGCCTTAAGTAATAAAAAAAAACGTAGGTAACTAACGTACTTTATGGTTTCATTTTCAACAACAAACTAAATCTAAGAAAATATAAATCAGAGCAAGTATATAAATGATGAATTTGGGTATAATAATTAGGAATTATTATTATTATTATTATTGGTATTAAAGTTAATAGTAAAATTTTTACAGTTTTTTATTACAATGGAAGCATTTGATTTTTCCAATAAATTATTCATTGTTAAAATATTCGACGAAATCTCAATATCATTATTTAGAGTCGATGTGGATGGTAAATTACTGTTGATGGATTGCAATATTTTTTCAGAAGTTGTCGTTTTATTTACAATCTCAAACAATAACAATGTCACTGTCAAATATTCAAAACGCCAGAAAATAAATGTCACGATTTGAGTGGATCAAGGCTAACTTGATTGTTATATTAGATCTCATAACGCACAACTGTGTGGTAAATGCATCCTTACGCACAGTTGTACGTAAGAATGGATTTACTTATAGATTGAACTGTACGTAAAACAATGTTTACTAATATAGGAGTAGAAAAATATTTTAAAAGAAACCGAAAATTGTCATATGTTCCTTTTTTGCTTTATTAATTATTTTGTATTTTGCAATAAGATTTCTCAATACAAAAAAATCAAAACCTGTAAAAGTAGTAAGTACATTATTAACATAGGTAAGTAGTAGGTTTAGTCACACTCGGGAAGGTTGTAATATCACTAGTCTAAACCGTCCTCAAAAATATACAATTTTTCCAATCTAAACTATCCTCTTCAAAAAACCTCCGCATCAGGGAATATTTCCATATTCACTATTTTTCGTCTGCAAAAATCAAGGTAATTCGTTTAGTTTATTATTTTATTTTATCAATTTTTTCGCCTCAATTTAATAGGAAATAATACAATTAATGTGTACATTTATTTTTAAGTTTTCCGCGCTTTATTGCAAACGTTGATTGGGCGGTTGAAAAGTCCACAGCCTGACTCTAATACCTACTCTGCTTATATTTTTTCACATATAAAATAATAAAATTCACCAAGCGATAGACCTAATAGTGTATTTAAAGAAATCTTGATAAAACCGATGATATTGTTAAATCTGGCAACCCAGCTATATTTACGGTATCGGGCTTGTCCATATGTCGCGCTAAGTTCTCCCGGTTACTATTCTGTCTCTTTTTATCAATTATAATATGTCATATTGATGATTGATACGAACACACCAATAAATCTTGAGTCGTCTGTTTGCCAGTGTCGGAGTAACATGATTTTATGTTTTATGATGATTTATATCATGGACGATTTCTTTAATTTAAGACTAAAACATTTTACCGCCCTGACCCTTCAGATGTAGCCCAGGAACTATACAGGTATCATGAATCCCAAGGATTATGGATATGTTGTAGGGTACACCAGATGGTCAAATGGTCTTTGAAAAACGATTATAGTAAGATGAGCAGATACAGTTAAAGAATTAAAAACGTTGAACACAAATTTTGGTACGACAGATTTAACGCCTTAAAATTTTGTACGTCTCTCTTTTTCATAATATTTTTAGAGCTAGCTTATTAGTAAGTGAAGAATTTCATCAGCCGTTAAGTACTTCTCTAATAGTTGTCTAATGATTCCCATCCGTCAAAAAATATGAGTAATAGCAGGATTTTTTACGGACGTAACGTATCCAGGAAACAATAAAGCACATAATATTCCATTTGGTCTAAAATTAGACGTGTCGGCAGCACCCAATTCTGAAAGATTAGAGGATATCCGGATGTAATTAAATCGTGCTAAAAGTAGGGAGATATCGCGAAAAACGACTAAGATAATGAACGGTAAATGTACCTTGACGGGCGCCGCTGCGACAAACCAAAGGCTTCAAATAGGCTATGACAACGATATCCCAGCTGACTTTAGAGCATTTTGGCTTTTACAGAAACCTGTCTAGACTATCTAATGACGTCATTGCAGCGCTGCGACAGCTGAAATGGTACATTTTCTTACTTTTAAATGGATTTTACAGCCATGCTGCAGAATTTTTTTAGTTTAGTTTTGGTTTCCATGCATTTTCAGTACATAACAATAATTTCAAAATATATGAATACTGAAAAGTAGCCACTACTATGCCGTATACATTCCAATTTAGTCGGTCGACTGAAGTAAAAATTTCTTTTTCTTTACAGGTATTTCCTGCAGCCCAGATCTAGTAGGAACCGTCCATTTTTGACTCATTCTACTCCTCCTGGCACCAGGTTATCGAGTGACAACAGCCTGGGCTCGCTCAGATTGCAAGTGCAGTATACCGAGGATCGGGTCTTTCCGGCAGCCATTTATGACAATCTTAAGAATTTACTTTTAAATAGCTTAAATGTACAAGTAAGTAAGAAGTATCATTTTAAGGGCTCTTATTTTTAACTAACACCGAGGATCTAACATATTTGCTACTCTGTATCTTAAAGTTCCTCCCGAATTAGTCTCACTTACCCCCCACAGACGTGTCGCGCGGTTTGTCGAGCCGCTCGACGAGCAAAATGGCGAACGCGAAACTGCAGTTTTGTTTACCAGTTTAACAAGAAAACTATGTAATTATGAAAACAATATATTATTTATGTGCAGTGTTGGCGGCATTAACCATAAAATCTAAAAAGAAAAAAACAGAGTGGACGAATAAAAAGAGAAACCAGTTTTTGCATATTAACCTTTTTAAACGTACTGAAACTGGGCCCGGTAGATTTGTTTAATTATTTACAAATGGGCTACTAGACCTGTTACACTCTTTTAAAATTAGTATTTTCCCTTATCATCAAACAAGACACGCAGTTAAGACAAGCTATTACACTACATGAGCGATTTGCAGCAACTAAGATTCCTGTTACAAAGATTTAAAATTTTCGGTTATCATCTCATCAAGCTTTGGGTGACATTATTTTTGAGACCTTAAGTTTCTATTTTGATCCAAAAAAACTGATAATAGGTAAAGTCTGTTCAATGACCGCTGACCGTTACGTCATATTCTTCATATTTGCGGTACGTCGTAAATTCGTTTAGTCAGTTTGACTTACCGATGGTAAAGGTTATGATTTTTCTTAGGCTTTATCTACATAAAATCGGATGCATGTGAACAATCTTGTTTTTTTCAAATTTTTAATTATTATTTTTATATTGTTAATGAAGTCAGAAATAAGTACTTTATTTAGGGTGAAAGGTATCATGGGATGAAACATTTTATTTTTGAAAAGCAGAATGACATTTTTAATTAATTTAAGTTTACTAAAAAATAAATAAAACTCATTTATAAAATTTAAAATTGAATCATATATTTTTTTGTCTAGCGCATCTCTAGTGTATCAGTCTATAAATTTTGTTTCAAACATTTTCATCTTATTTATAAAATCATAAAGAAAAAAATTTAATAAAAATGACAACATATATATATATAACAAGATATAGTTTTTTAATAATTAAAATATTCTATCTGCGCAAGGATCATCATCAGAATCGTCCAAGTTAATAATAAGGGGAAGAGTATCTAACTAAAGCATCGATAAATCTTTCCCGTTCCCACACATCATTTATAATAATTTTATTCTCGATTTTATTAGTGCGTGTTACATAATTTTTCCATTTTTCCACTATTCCATTTTCTATGGCTTCATTTCACAGATCCAAAACTACGTCATTTGTTACAGGATGCATAGAACTTATTTTTGCATTATAATAGCGCTTACATTCCGACCAAACCATTTCAATAGGATTAAATCGGCGATGATATGGAGGAAGTCTTAAAACTCCATGTCCATCTTGCAATGCTAGTTCGTCCAACCTATTAAAAGAAAAATAAAATAATATAGCGCTTTCCAGATTACTCGTAACGTTTGGGTGAAATATGCTGCTTCACTGTTATCCAGATCCGATTCTTCATTGCAAATGGTGAAACCGCAATTTGTCTGTATTCTAACCATGCAATAAGTAATCTTTTTGACCAACTTATATTTAGAATTTTTTCAATTAGCCCAGAATGATAGGTGGCGTTATCCATGATAATAAGCGACTCTAGTCCAATTCCTAAAGAGTGCGGTGGCTTTTTTAACGTTCTTACGTTTTATGAAATATTTAACGCTAAAGTACTATACTTTATTGTGGATTAGCGCCATTAGCGGTTGTTGGTTAGATTACCAACAAAACCAGGCTAAAGAACACTTGGGAAACTCCTAATTTACAAAGACCATTCAACATCAGATGCATCCGGCAGCAGAGTCATCTCGCCAAATAGGGCGAATCTGATTCTTCCTGCTGCGGGGCAGGCGCACATTACGTGTTCTGCTGTTTCTGCATCTTCCATGCAAAGCCGGCATTTATCAGTTGGGGCCTTTCCAATTTTATACATGTGGTGTCGCAGTCTGCAGTGGCCGGTGTACAATCCCACTAGTGCTTTAAGGCATGACCTGTTGAGCTCTAGTAGTTTGTCAGTTAACTGTTGGTTTATGTGGTTGTTTATAAATGTTTTTGTGTGTGTTAGACCTGGTAAATTCAACCAGTGTCTTTCCCATTTGCTTTTTGCTTCAGCTAGTATTGCCGTTCTGGCCGTAGCATGAGATATACTTATTACCGGCTCGGGCCCTGTGAGGGGAGTAAGTAAGTATGGGTCGATACCGTTGGGCATACTCTGTTCGTGACACTCTGTTCCTCCCAAACCGTCAGTGTCGAAGTCGAGGGATTGTCCTGGGCAGTCGGAACGGTGTTTTGTCTTATTGGACTCATCGGTGACGCCTGCTCGCTCGCGCAAGTTATCGTCAGACACCGCAGTTGTTGTTATAATTTAAATATATCCTCGACCCCCAACTCGTGTCCTTAGTCAAGGAGGAATCCTGGTCATCTCGACGGCCAACTTAAAATGAAATGTTGGCGTTTCGGTATCCGTCGATTTGGACTCTGCCGCTGGCAATTTTGATGTTGAATGGTCCTTGTAAATGTACTATACTATTTACTAATGTTATATAATATTCAATTAAAAAATGTATCGCGAATAACTTTTTACAAGAGGTTTAAAATATTTTTTCGTTTTTAGCCCATTACAAATAGTTCGATATACATCCTAGGAGAAATCATTAGTAAAATAGAAATAGCTCCGCCCTTAGTCCGAATACTTCTCCATGCTGACAAAGTAGTACCGATCATCCGAACATTGGCGGATGTAGAAATTTCCAATGTTACGTAAGTAAAATTAACAATATTTATATATATAGGGTTTTGGTACCGTTTAGTAGGTATAAGTTAATGCAGGGGTTACATTTTTTTAAATGCAAAACTGTTTTTTGCTAACGTTATCTAACTTCCTGCTATAATTAGTTACATTTAGCCCACGTTCGCAAAACTTGTGCTAGGTAAACCAGGCTATACTACTTGTAGAATTAGATGTTAAACATATAGAGTGCGCGATCTGAAACATTTTTTTTTGGTATCAAAATTAGAAAAACTGACAAATTATTGAATCACCTGGCTGACGGTTCACACAGATCAAAAGTTTGAGATACTTTACTTTCACTGAATACCTAGCTATTACATGTGGGTTTTGGTTGATTTTAAAGTTAAAATGATTTTATTGACAACTTTAAGAGAGCGTAGAATATTCACTAATGCGAGTTTATTTAGAAACGTTCTCAGTTTCATTCAGAGACCAACTGGAACTTTGCATTTAATTAAGCTGATGCCGTGCGTTGAAATATAATGAAAATTAGCTGACAAGAGACTTGACGGGAGCAAGCAATGCAACAATTTACCTATACGCGGCGTAGCCCACCACCCTTCTGGTGAACTAGCTTGGATGGAACCAAAGAATTCTTATAGAATAGACCAAATCATTCATTCATAAATAGTCTGCTTGCTTGCATCAAACATTTGTATATGTGAAACAAAGACAGAAGAGAGAGCGTTGAAGTTCCGACTTCGCACGATATTGCAATGACTCAAGGATTCTGAGCGATCAGTCCTCACCAGTGGCCGAGCCAGTGGCGTAGGGTGTAGCAAGGATTTTTAATAAAATAAATAAGTAATAACTTCTTAGCCAGCCACTCACACAAGTTGTGGAACCCTGGAATCTTTGATTTCTTTAAAACATAAGCAATTTGGTCTTTGGATGTAACTAATAACAATTATTTACAATAACAATTATTCACCTATTAGTGCCGACATCATATTATTTTTTAACAAAATTAAAAAAAAAAGTTTGTCGCTGACAAAGTTCGAACCAGTCTGGTCTAAACTCTAGTACCTTACCATTCAACCTAAACATTTTTACAAGAAAATGCAGTAAAAGTACTTCGATATCGTATTAGTGAAGGAGGCAGGTGGCGGAGCCTAGCCGACTTCGCACGATATTGCAATGACTCAAGGATTCCGAGCGATCAGTCCTCACCAGTGGCGTAGGGTATAGCAAGGATTTTTAATAAAATAAATAAGTAATAACTTCTTAGCCAGCCACTCACACAAGTTGTGAACACTGGAATCTTTGATTACTTTAAAACATAAGCAATTTGGTCTTTGGATGTAACTAATAACAATTATTTACAAATATTTTTTTAACAAACCTGTTCCAATTCACCTATTACCTATTAGTGCCGACGTCATATTATTTTTTAACAAAATTTTAAAAAAAAGTTTGTCGCTGACAAAGTTTAAACCAGTCTGGTCTAAACTCTAGTACCTTATCGTTCAACCTACACTTTTTTACAAGAAAATGCAGTAAAAGTACTTCGATATCGTATTAGTGAAGCAGGCAGGTGGCGGAGCCTAGCGGGTCAATATGGCAATCCCATTTTCCACCCCAGATTTGAATACGTTACAGGACTATTTAAGCTCTTTGTACAACCATACAACATACCCTAACAAGCTCAGCTTCAGGGGATTGAAGAATAAGTTTATAGAAGACAACATAAACATATTTAAGTATTATATTATTAAATTTTTAAATAAACTTATTATTATTATTAATATTATTATTAATAATATAATAGGCGCATAATAGGTGTGATGGTAAGATTATTATGCTATGTATAATACAACCACTGCAATTATAACTTCTCATAAAATACCAACTGTTATTATGAATTCGTAATAATCCGAGAGCCACAAATAATATTATCAACAACATTAAATATACAGTGTGACCAGTAAAGTCCGCATCATATGGGATTTTTTTTATTAATAAGTTTATTCGAAATTTGACTTTGGCATCAAGTTCTGCTTCGATCGAGATGAAAATTAAGCAAAAAAAGAGTAGTCACGTGATTCGCATTATCTGTCAAATTTTAATTATTTTCAAAAAATAATTCTAAAGCTCAGCTTCAGGGGATTGAAGAATAAGTTTATAGAAGACAACATAAACATATTTAAGTATTATATTATTAAATTTTTAAATAAACTTATTATTATTATTAATATTATTATTAATAATATAATGGGCGCATAATACGTGTGATGGTAAAATCATTATGCTATATTTCTGAAAGCATCGCAAAAAGTTATTAAAGTTTTTTTAAATGCAGTTTCTAGCCCACATGCAAAATTTCAGCTGCAAAAGATAATTTTGATTTTTTACCCATATTTTGTACCACTTTTGCAAAATAAGACTCAACGCAACCTACATAAAACTTTTTAGTTTTGACAATGCTTTATTTCAGATACATTTTCTTTACAGTAGCGCCATATTAAATGTGTGTTTTTCTACAAAATCAGAATTGGGCTATTAAAATTTATTGGTGTGTGATGCAAAGTTTATTTGTTTTTGACCCTGTATAAGGTAAGTTCATAAAAAAGGTATTTTTGAAAACGTAGTTTGTAGGTGAATAGCGTTTTAAAAGAAACTGAAAAAATCAAAATTTACCGCAGAAAGTTTGCGACAAAAAAACTGACCTCTAGAGGTAAAACCTTATTTCTGTTAGTTTTACACTAACTGATAAATGAGTATGCCCACGAGTTCTGTTCGCGTGGGCACCACGCTTTAATATTAAAATTACCTTTTAAATACGGCAGCACCTACACAGAAAAAGAGTCGAGTGGTAAGATTATAGGTTATGTTGTTATTTTGTCGTTGCTGCCTCTTTTCGTCATGCAATTTTTATATTTATACACCCTCAAATGTCGTGCTTTTTTGATTGATTTGCTTTTTGATTTGAAAAAGCACGATCACTGTGACGCGAGCATTATTGAGTTCATAGGCGTGTAACGAAATTGAACAATATTAATGTTAAGATTATGACAAAGCAACAGAAAACTGTGTGGTATACTGTTGAAAGGTAAAAAGAAATATCTATTCTGTACATTACCACAACGTTTATCATAAACAATTTTTAAAATTTCTTTGTGGTAACTTATATATCAAAAGTTTTGGCACAAATTTACATTTTATACGCAAAAATAATTTAATTTATTTTTTATTATACTCCATCATTGTTTCCAAGCATTTTTCAAAAAAAAAATTCACAGATCTTGCATCTTACGCAAGAATCATAGGCGTATTTAAAATACCTACCATATAATATTACTTAGAAAAACGGATTGCATTTATTTATTGTAAACATCCGAATCTCCCATATTTAAATTATTTTTGGCCAACACTTTGCATACAATAGAAAATTAGACGACAATAATGATGTTGTCAAAATCGAAATTAAAACATTCAAAAATGCGGTTACCATGATATCGACTAACATGGACACCTGAAAATTTTAAAAATTACGAAAACGTTATCTGATATCAATGAAATTTAGACGAATAAAATCTATTTGCACTGTCGTAGATTTAATTTTGAATGATACACGTTCGATATGAACTTTGTTAATGAAACTTGTGCAATTAACGTTGCACACGTTTCATTATAGTGTTCATATCGAGCTAGTATCATTAATAACTATAATGTAAGAATATAGAACAATAATAAAGATTTTGTGGAAGTAGTCCATCTCTCAGTGGAGTGATATTATGAGGGAAATCCAGCAAACTGTGTGTATTATTTCCCTTAATAATAAAGATAATCTACTTTTTATTATATCCAAATAAAGTTTATATACTTATTCAAAATTCAAACACACAGTATAATATTTAAATAGTATTAATATTTGGTCTAAATAAACATCCTGATAAAGCCGACGGGAGATCCCGTAACATGAAAGTAGGTACTGGCCGATTCAATACTAACTACTATATAACTGTCCCGGCCATATCTTAATATCAACAAATATAATAATAAATGCCGAAACCCAAAACAAAACAATATTAACATTCAGCTGATGATGTCATCGATCATGTGCTGCTCGGATCACCGCCGTGTTATTTTGCCAAAGTCCTAGCCTAAACAAAGCACACCCATATCAAATAACATAATAATATTATGCTCTAGCGTGACGGGCGTCACGCGTGACGCTTCCTGCATGTCGTTCATTTTTCGTGAAATATACCCGTATATACGCAAGCAGTAGTATTTTCAATACTAAAAACGGCACTGGATTTACTGAATTTATTGTTCATATTCAGTTTATCTTGGAAATACATAGACTATAGATGGTTTTTCGAGATGGCATAGATTAATATCAAACTGCTACCCCATTGAATATTGTAATGAAGTAATTTAATTTGCAAAAAATTGGCGCTTGAACGCCTTAGCTTCTGACCTCTTTAATTTATAGTAAGTTTATTCATTAAAATTTCGCGTTCATTCATTATTTAAATCATCAATCGAGCGACTTGACAAGATCGCAAAACAACCACTTGAGTGAGAGGTTCCGATGATTCAGCCAGAAAAGCAGACCGCAGACCGACGAAATGTCGGTTAGGTGTCGTCGAAATGCAAACCGCAGAGGATATAAAATGCATTTGTCGTTCGGGAGAATCGGGAGAGTAGTGAGACGTGATGATAAGACACCTCTGTGTGGCGCGGTGGAAAATACAGAATAAAAATTAAAACTACGATATTAGAGTATGCAGAAATACCATAGACTATTACCGTGCGAGCAAAAATTATTTGCATCAAAGAGGGCTTGGATTAAAAAACGTATCACAATGATATGGGGACGATATATTTAACCAAATCTAGGTTAAAATTTTGTCAAATTCATATTATGACATGATATGCCAAACTAATGAGTAATAAAATAAGTAGACAAATACAAATTTATTTTTGTTGTTTACAAAATTAACAAAGTATGAATATACAGAAAGAAGAAGAAAAATAATTACATAAATTGCTGAAATTGGCCAACGCCATGCACCAAGCATAAATTCCTGCAGTAATTCCAGCGTCTTTCAAAATCTGCAGCTTGTATATAAATATGGCGGTTTGGAATACTTGACCTTTATAAGGAAATAAATTTAGCTGCTACTAAAGAATAGTACTGCATGTTCCATAAGATCTTCCCACTTCTTGGGACAGGCATCTTATACAATTTGTTGGCTTATTTTGCATTATTTTACGAACGTTTGCAAGAAGTTCTTCTGTTCTTACAGATGGTCTTTCTGCCCCTCTTTTGTGTTGTATAGAACCTGTTTCCCCAAACACAGCCACGGTTCTTTTCAGGCAATGATAAAAATCCCCAGCAGTAAAAGCAACGTTAGGAAAATGTTCGTGAAAATCGTCCATGCACAAACCCGGATTGTATTACCACTCACCATTTACTCTAACCCCGTTTCAAAAATACGCTTCAACCATGAATGTTTTGTGCTGTTCCGTAAATATCATTGTGTGAATTGTTCAAGAAATTGAAAAATATTAGCGATGAATCAAATTACTTGTAACGACTGTCAAAGATGACGGAATAACTGATTGATTGTTAATTCAGGTACTGACACCCAACAGGTATTAAGCTCTACGGCTAAGCATTACGTCCTCAGGTGCAAGGCCCTCTTTGATGCAAATAATTTTTTCTCGCACGGTACCATAGACTATTACCTTAAGATCAGCAAACAACAATCACAAAAGTGGCAACTTTATGGTATGCGCATATCTTACTAAACGCTTAATGCTGGGTTGCACAGATTTTAAGCCCGTATTTCACGGGCCAAGTTCTTGCTCAAAAAATTGTAAACAGCTAAAATTTACCCCAAGTTATTGCCACAATTCATTGACAAGGAATTGGAATTGTTTTAAATTTTTTGACCAAGTTGTGGGAAAAGGTAGGGCTTTCTGGTGTTTTTAGTGGCTGCCAATCTATTAGATTTTGAAGTTAGAAAATCGTTTTTAATGTTTTGCCTCTAAAATTTGTTTAAAAATGATTTGCTTTTTTAGTTCTAAAAGCAAGAGTCAATTAAACTTACCCTATCAAATCGAAAATAAATAAATGTACTTTAAAAAAACTAAAAAATACGCTTTAATAATTAATCAAACTAAAAAGCGGAAAATAAATATAGTTTAAAATAATTCTTCAACTTCTTAATACTTATAGACAGAAAATCATACTGAACGATAAACATTAGTATTATTTTGAAAAAAGTGTGGGATGCTCGATATACGAAAAATATAGCATAAAGCGCCCCACGCTTTTTTTTACTATAATACTAATTTTTATCGTTCATTATTATTTTCTGCCTATATTAAGAATTTCAAGAATTATTTTAAACTATATTTATTTTCCGCTTTTTAGTTTGATTAATAATAATTATTAAAGCGTGTTTTTTAGTTTTTTAAAACTATATTTATTTTTCATTTTTTAGTTTGAGCTAGATTAGTAGATTATTGTATTGTCAGCGGCTCTTGATAAGTTTACAAAATTTAAATTTAATCTGACCGTTTAAAGTGGGTCAAACAAACGATTTTGACAGGTAGAATTTTTTTTTAAATTTTTCTCTTTTCTTAGCGACAATAGCTATACGCTTGTTACACGTTTGTTTCATTACTATCGGTTATTGTAATAATTCTGACATATTGACAGGTGTCAAATTTTGACAAGAGAATTTTTTGCGTATTTTTTTCAACTTTTCACCGTCAATATACATACGACCTTATAGTTTTTTCATTAATATAATTTTTTTAAACGATTTGACATATTGACAGATGTCAAATTTTGACAGGAGAATTTTTTGCTTATTTTTCCCGAAGATTCCGCATCGAATACTATACGACCCCATAATTTGTTTCGTCAAAATCGCTTCTTCATTTTATTCCTAACAGTGTCAAAATTTGACAGGAGAATTTTTTGCGTGTAGATTATTGTATTGTCAGCGGTTCTTGATAAGTCTACAAAATTTAAATTAATTCTGACCGTTTAATGTGGGTCAAAATCGGGTTCAAAGAAGTGGGTTACAAACATACATAATAATAATAATAATAATAAAAAGTTTATTCAATAAATATAGGTACATATAATAAAATATTTGCAAATTTTAAATTATAACTTTGAATAAACTAAAATGAAATATAATGAAACTCACGAAGTCTTACTTGTAGTGAGTAATAATTATGGTATTATAATTTCATATCCATGAATATAATGAATTTTATACATATTCTGTATCACAATAATATAATATAATATAATATATCACAACAATATACGCAATCATATATAATATATTTTATATTTTAAAATATTTATCCATAATATTATTGAAAAAATATCTTTGATTTTTTATTATCCATAGTTTAATTTCTTGTTTGTATTTAATCATAGATTTAATTGCTTTAATCGATTTTGGGAGGATATCAAAAATATAAGGAATTATGTTTAAAAAATGTTTTTGACCTATAACTTTGTTTATTTTATTTTTTAACGTTATATTATTTATATTTCTAGTGTTATATTTATGAATATTAAAATTTAATTTATTTTTATTTTTAAAAATATAGATTAATTTGTTATAAAAAAATAATTGTCGGGTATCCATTTTTTTGCTTTCTTTATAAAGCATATCAGAAGAGTATAAATATTCTTTATTATAAATAATTTTTAAAATCCATTTTTGAATAATTTCAATATTACGGAGATTATTTTTATTTATTCCACCCCAACCTAATATTCCATAATTTATTTGCGTTTGTACCAATGAATAATATATGGTTTCTAAATGTTTAATATCTAAAAATTGTTTAAGATGTTTAAATTTTGGTATAAGTATTCTCAATTTTTTAGTAATATATTCACTATGTAAATTCCATTTTAAATGTTTGTCAATAATTATTCCTAAATATTTAATATTTTCAGCTTGTTCAATTTTTATATTATCATTAATATTTATAGTATTTATATTATTTGGTAAATTACTTTTATAAGAAGTAAATGGGAGGTATTTTGTTTTATTATAATTTATTGTTAATAAATTATTATTAAACCAGTTGTTAATTTTAATAAAATCATCAATAATTATATTTTTTACAATATTCCAATTCAATCCTTCATAAAAAATTACAGTATCATCAGCAAAACTGTGTAATTTACCTTGACAATTTAGTTTAAATATATCATTTATATATATATTAAAAAACAATGGTCCTAAGACTGTGCCTTGTGGGACTCCATAGTTAAATATTTTTGGTATACTTATACTTTTACCAATTTTTACATGTTGTGGTCTATTATTTAAATAACTTTCAAATAAATTTAATACATTTCCTCGAAAACCAATTATTTCTAATTTTTTTAAAAGTATTTCATGACTTACAGTATCAAATGCTTTTGCTAAATCCAAAAATATACATATGCTTTGCCTTTTATTATCAATTGAGTTATATATTTGAGTTGTTAATTCACAAATTGCATCTTGAGTAGATTTATTTTTTTGGAAACCAAATTGTTTTTCTGATATGATTTTATTTTTATATAAAAATTTGTCTATTCGATTTTTTAAAACTTTTTCAAAAACTTTTGCTAATGATGAAATAAGTGTGATAGGTCTATAATTTTCTAATTCAGTTTTGTTGCCATTTTTATAAATTGGTTTTATTAAACAAACATACAGGTGAAGCTAATAAAAGCGTGTTAAAAACAAAGGAAACAGAAATCTTCGATGTTATCGCGAATTTAACCTCAAGTCAAATATTAGGTTGTAACATTTAACAATGTGCCAAAAATTTGGGTACGTATAAAACAACTTTTTCAAGCGAAATTTCTTGATCAAGAATTTGAAAAAGTTTTCGGTACCACTCGTTGTTTATAGCACAAACTAAACAAACACAAAAACCAGAAATCCGAAATATTAAACACCCACAATCAACAATAACAGAGTTCCTGTTAGTCTGTTAGTTGATTTTAAATACCAAAGCAAAAAGAAACGAAGATATTTTCCTCCTCCCTTGCCGCGGTGAAGTATGCCCATCTATATTCCTCAGACGATTTGTTTGCGAAGCGTTCCTTTAACAACTGAGCTAAGCAAATATTTTTACTTTGCTATATTGTTTAAAAGAAGCAAAAGGAAAGTACCTTATAGCAAAGAATACAAGAAATCCACAGAGAAAACGTAACAACAAAAATGGCGCCGAGCCGGTTCTGGAGTGTCTGTATATAAGGTCATTAAAGAAGGAAAACCTAATAAGAAAAAGGTTGTGCGCATGCCCTGTTGGGCGCTAGGAAATCTGACCGATGAGTCAGTCGTGCGTACCGGGTGAACAACTAAGAATGGTCGTCGGGTATATCTCGGAAACTACTAAACGTAGAAACTTGGGATAAAAAAAATTATGATTAAAGCGGTCATGAGAAAATTCTGGAAATAATTTTTAAGTTCCGCATTTTGCCGCAAGAGGGCGTAATTGAAAAGTAAATTTTAAAATTTTACATAACTCCGAAAATTCCACATTAAGGTATATGTTTGATAACACCATTTTAAAGCTTGGATAATTATGCATCTTTTTGTCTTATGCTCATTGGCGTACCGACTTTAATAAGAGTGGGAGAAGCTGTTCAAAGTGTAAACATTTAAATCGCTGTAACTTCTAAACGACTTATCCGATTTCAGCAAACTAAAGACTGTTTGGAAGAGAAATATATGCACTTTCACCAGTCGTATTTAGTTGTCCATAATAGTTCTCAATAAAATTGCTAGAGGGCGCAATTTGTAATAATAATAGTTTTTTTGATTTTATCCTGAAAATTCAAATCATACGGTATAATTATGATACCATAATCGAAAGGAAGATGAAATTTTCTAGAGAAAACACTTTCAATAGCTTCTCCCACTCTTATCAAGTGAAAGTGAAAACATTAAAATCGCTGTAACTTCTAAACGACTTATCCGATTTCACTTAATTTAAGCTTGTTTGGAAGAGAAAGGTAAGTACCTTTAATTGTCTTATCCAATGGTACACAATAGTTTCAAATAAAATTGCTAGAGGGCGCAATTTGTATTAAAAATTAATGTTTTGGCAATAACTCTAAAACGAACAAAGATATCGAGCTGCGGTTTTAATATTTTCTCTAGAAAATTTCATCTTCTTTTCGATTATGGTATCATAATTATACCGTATGATTTGAATTTTCAGGATAAAATCAAAAAAACTATTATTATTACAAATTGCGCCCTCTAGCAATTTTATTGAGAACTATTATGGACAACTAAATACGACTGGTGAAAGTGCATATATTTCTCTTCCAAACAGTCTTTAGTTTGCTGAAATCGGATAAGTCGTTTAGAAGTTACAGCGATTTAAATGTTTACACTTTGAACAGCTTCCCCCACTCTTATTAAAGTCGGTACGCCAATGAGCATAAGACAAAAAAGATGCATAATTATCCAAGCTTTAAAATGGTGTTATCAAACATATACCTTAATGTGGAATTTTCGGAGTTATGTAAAATTTTCAAATTTACTTTTCAATTACGCCCTCTTGCGGCAAAATGCGGAACTTAAAAATTATTTCCAGAATTTTCTCATGACCGCTTTAATCATATTTTTTTTATCCCAAGTTTCTACGTTTAGTAGTTTCCGAGATATACCCGACGACCATTCTTAGTTGTTCACCCGGTACAAATGTATTTTTTCACCCATAGAACTTAACTTTTGTTTGCGCACGAGCTAAGCTGTACGGATCTAAAGATATTCTATGATGGCAACCTATAAAAACCAAAACGCCGTTAGTACAGAGATGTTATAGTGTGCTATTTATACAGCCTATTAAGCATAGTCCTGTGGTCTTACCATGTCCTGTACCTGTGTATGCCTTGTTATATTATTAAAATATTTTTACCCTTTATATTTAAAGTATTTTATTTTGTTAAAGAGAAGTGAATCACGACCTAATTTTTAAAATCATGCCAATACATTTTTATTGTGAATGCTCAGCACAATGTATGCTAATATTTCACAACAATTAACAATAAGAACATGAATCGATACATACCAAAACGGTTTTATAGTGTCCGGTGGTCGAAATACCTAATGAATTTTAAATATCTATGATGCCCATTACTTAATAGAATGTCAGCCTGAATAATTTTTTTTTGATTTATTATTTTTTCAATAATAGAGTTTGTTTTGTGTCAAAAAAAGTTATATAAGTAAAGCGGCCATCAATACACCGTAGCGCCATCCCAGCGGAATTAACTTTTGTAAAATGCTTTTAATACATACTACCGCTGTCGTTGGGATTGCTTGGGTTATGGCTGCCCGAGGGGCAAACCACCCCCCATTATATGTACACCAAAATTCCCCTTTTGTCATAAATACCCTTAAATACCCATAATTACCCCTTAAATACCCATAAATACCCCTTAAATGACCATAAATACCTTAATTTCCCTCTAAATTCCCTACATTGTACACCAAAATTGCAATGATTTTATTCTTTGACAGGTGTCAACTTTTGACAGGAGAATTTTATGCGTATTTTTCTTGAACTCTCCGCGTCGAATACCATACGACCATATTTTGTTTCGTCAATATCGCACTTTTTTTTTATACTTGACAGCTGTCAAAATTTGACAGGAGGATTATTTTTCCCAAGTTCTCCGCATCAAATACTATATGACCCCATATTTTGTTTCGTCAATATCGCTTTTTTGTTTTATACTTGACAGCTGTCAAATTTTGACAGGCGAATTTTTTGCTTATTTTTCCCGAAATCTCCGCCCTAGAAGGAATCCGCCTATAATTTTTTTTAAGACCACTTTTTTGCTCATTTCAGCTCGCGCGCGTCGCGTCGTTTATGGTGAAAAGTTTTAATGAGCCTACAAAACATCCCCATTAGAACATAAAGCGAAATGACGACAGCCGAGGATAGAGGCATACGCTAGATGGCGATAAGATGCACTACCAGGTTTCTGCCTAATCAAAATAGGTGGCGCCACACGTAAATGGATTAATCCGAATTCTATCGGCTATCCCTCGGGCTATCCTGTCGTATGTTCGCATCCGTAGAACTCGTTATATAATAATAAATTCCTCTTAAATGGCCATAAATACCCCTTAAATATCCATAAATACCCCATAAATTCCCAACGTCAGCCTGTATTTATGAAACTAGCTTTCATGGATATTTTAACAAAAAGGTAAACTTTGCGAAAAATATTAGACATTAATTTATTAATTTCAATACGATTATTATTTCCAAACGCCCAAAAGGCTTGGCGTTTGTAAGACAGAAATATAAATGTAATCACTTTTAGAATAATTTTGTCCAATAAAATGAACTTTCAAGAAACTCGAAACCATCCGTAACAAACTGATCTGTAGGTCTCACCTTTGACAAGATAATTACTTCTTTCTCTGTTTTAACAGTTAAAAATAGCCCGAAAGCCGTTTGTACGCATATTGCTCATGTCTATCCGCTGTCAGTATTGTTATTCTTTATTTTTGAATGAGGGATTAAAAGTATGGTAAAAGAAAATAGTTCGGCTTATTTTTGAACTCGGTAATGTCGTGGTTAATATGGAGAGAGGAAGAGAAATTTTAGAAAGCGTAAATTTAATAAAGTTTATCCAGATTTTCGATTTTAACACCGTGCGAGCAAAAATTTAGTTATTGGTATGGGGACGATATATCTAACCAAATCTAGGTTAAAATTTTGTCAAATTCATATTATGACATGATATGCCAAACTAATGAGTAATAAAATAAGTAGACAAATACAAATTTATTTTTGTTGTTAACAAAATTAACAAAGTAAGAGTATACAGAAAGAAAAAGAAAAATAATTACATAAATTACTAAAATTGCTGTGCTGTAACTGTGTCATGAAAAAAATAGGACCAACAATTCTTCTTCGGGAAACAGCTAACCAGACACCAATTTTTTGAGGGTGCAATGTGGACTCTACAAAAAAATTGGGATTTTCACTACTCCACATGCGTGTATTCTGAGAATTTACATAACCGGAGAGGTGGAACTAGGTTTCATCCGAAAAAAATGTCTGGTCTCATTTCTTTCCAATAAATTTTGGGTAAACCATTGAGAGTAATTCCTGCGTCTTTCAAAATCTGCGGCTTGTATTTCTTGGAATACTTGCACTTTATAAGGAAATACATTTAGCTGCTTCTTAAGAATAGTCCTGCATGTTTCATAAGATCTTCCCACTTCTTGGGACAGGAGTCTTATACAATTTGTTGGCGTATTTTGCATTATTTCACGAACGTTTGCAACAAGTTATTCTGTTCTTATGGTCTTCCTGCTCCTTTTTTGTGTTGTATAGAACCTGTTTCGCTAAACACAGCCACGGTTCTTTTCAGGCAATGATAAAAATCCCCAGCAATAAAAGCAACGTTAGGAAAATGTTCGTGAAAATCGTCTATGCACAAACCCGGATTATATTGCCACTCACCATTTACTTTAACCCTGTTTTGAAAATACGCTTCAACCATGAATGTTTTGTGCTGTTCCGTAAAGCCCATTGTGTGAATTGTTCAAGAAATTGGAAAAATTAGCGATGAATCAAATTACTTGTAACGACTGTCAAAGATGACGGAATAACTGATTGATTATTAATTCAGGTAGTTACTGACACCCAACAGGTATTAAGCTCTACGGCTAAGCATTACGTCCTTAGATGCAACGCCTTCTTTAATAATTTTTGCGCGCACGGTATTTTTATTCCTATTATAATTTCCACTTAACCGATTACAGCGTTGTATCGTACAACCACTTGGCATAGTATTTTATTTATAAAATATAATCTAAAAATATCTTTTAATTGACAAAATTCTAATCAGTCGCTTGATGATTTTCCATTCAAGCATGGAAGCGAATCAGTTGGTGTAAAATCTATATAATATATTATTCGTGGATCACTTAACAGTGTGTCCCTTAACTAAGGGACCATACAGCATCGGGACTTGAGAATAGGTCATTAATTATGCTTAATTTCTTATAAAATACACACGTTAAAGAGATGGGATGATCCAACTAAAAACTTATTTTAGAAAATAGGCGATTATTTAAAAATGGTTAGGCGGATAATATGAATCCACATTGGTGTAGTTATGTTTAATGTAATCAAACAAAACAAGACCTGTCGGGAAATTATCGATAGTTAGCGGGCAATTATCGTTGTAAATTTTCGAATATTGCACACCTCTTACTGGATTTTTTGCATATGAGGGAAATATTCGCATTCGCAATATTTTTGGCCTCTCACATGTCTGACTGCTTTTCCTCAAATTATGAAAAATTCAAAAAAATTACCTTGTCGGACTTCCATTGTCTTTATTTTACTTACTTAACAACGTTTCGCTAAGTTAGTATCTCTAACCGTTTTCAAGTGTAAACTAAATTATAATTCTAAGGCTATACTGTCTTAAATACTATCCACGTGCAATGAAGCTTGATGACTCCGCCTACGTGCTTATAGGAGTGTGAAGTTTGAGCTGTTGGCTTTGAACAAGAAGAGGCTTTCAGATATTGGGAATATCTAAGTATAGGTACTTGGTTTACTAAATATATGGGTATTTTGATTCATGAAGGCTGCTTCTTTGAATTTTCGTTTTCTCCAATGCTGTTCCGTGTCCACAACTTTGGCTTTTGACCACTGTATGTTATGTTGATCGGCCCATACATGTTCTGCTATACCTGATCTCAAAGTTTCACCTCTTTGAGTATGTTTCAGATGTTCTTTAACCCGTACGTGAAGAGGTATTTTTGTTTCTCCGATGTACGATTCGCCACGCTCGCAAGGGATTTGATAGATACAATTTTTTGTGTTTATTACGGGGGGTTTTATTTTTGAAAAAAAGCTTCTAAGCGTATATCCGGATTTGAAGGCTGTTTTGATCGTTAGTTTTTGGTTATCCTGCTAAACTTTTCATAAATCCTCTTGACGTAAGGTATTCTAAGAAATGCTTGCTCCTCTTTCGTTTCTGTATTAGTTTCTACTTCGCGATTTTTAAGTTTTGAGATGGTATTAGTTACAAAGGTTTCAGGGTAACCATTCTGTTTTAAATCTTTTTTGAGGTTTGAAATTTTAATATTAAGGTCTTCCGGATGGTTGCAAACGTTAGATGCTCTGTGATAGAGTTTGAATTATGCCCTGTTTTATGGAGTCGTAGGCAGAGTCTCAAGCTGCATTGCACGTGGATAGTATTTAAGACAGTAGCCTTAGAATTATAATTTAGTTTACACTTGAAAACGGTTAGAGATATTAACTAACCGAAACGTTGTGTTTTTGATGTTTCATCATTGTCTACCACCTTCAAACAAATTAAGAAAGATTGATACGTTAAAAACATAGACAATTTACCTTTAGATACCTACAGCTTATCTCCTGCGCAAACAAAAGTTACGTTTTATGGGTGAAAAAATACGTCCGAGCGCATGACTCGTCGGTCAGCTGTCTTCATTCGGGGAACCTTCGTGCATGCGCACAAACCTCGTGTTATCGGCCGTCCTACTTTATCGACAATAATCGACGCGCTCAAGGATACTCTCCAGAACCGGCTCGGCAGCCATTTTTGTTGTTGTGTTTTAAGGTTTCTCTTCTCTGCGGATTCCTTGTAGTTTTCTAAAGTTTTCAGCTATCGAATCGGCTATCGTGGATTGTGGGACTGGTGTTTAATATTTATGGATTTCTGGTTTTTGTGTAGTTTAGTTAGTGAATTGTGTTTGTGCTTTTAGTGACTCGGATTGTAATATAAACAATGACTAGTACTAGTTGCAGGCGTTGTATAATTGTATTATGCCCAAATAGGGGTAAAATAAACCCTCTATGGTGGCATATGAGCAAGAATTTAAATTTTAAAGCCCGGACCTGTCTATTTTCCCATTTGTCAAACGATAATGTTGCAGTGCGCATGTCTAATAGTTCCCAGTTTTGTTTACATGCGCGAGGCCATAAAACTGCCACATTCGTGATTATTGTTTGTTTATCTAAAGGTAAATTGTCTATGGTTAAAAAGGTGTACTTCATAAATCTCGATGTTTCAATTTGAGATATTTGCGTTTAAATGCTGCACTGCACTGCAAAAAACATGTAGGCTCCTTTTATACTGGGATTCTGAATCTGGGATTCCGGAATCTCGGCTTCACATTTAACGTACCGCTTAAGTAAAGCGTTTAGACGGGCGTCTTCTCGGAAACAGAATCGCGATTCTAAATTTCGGAATCGCACTAATTTCAGCCGCCTGGCTACAGGATTCAAATCGACGACAGGTCTAGTATTGGTTTATATGTAAGCATTTTCACTTTCACTGCGATTCTCGTTCAGTAGCCTCTTGCCAGCTACGTATTAAGGGTCGTTTCTGTTAGGTTTACGAATAAATAATTCAATATGGATGTTTTAAAAACTCTTTTCGACACTGACAAGTTCATGTCGTCGATATAGGCACGTCCAAGCTTAAATGGGATACTTCGGCAGAAGAGTATTCGAATAAAACAATAAAACAGGCACATTGGGTGGAAGTGGCTAAATAAATGTTGTCTTTTAAGATATTGTGTAGCTCGTCAAAAGACCGAATTGACATTCTGAAACAGTTAAAAAAAATTCTCAGAGTGTTATCTTAAAGTTTTATACAGTAAAACGTACCCTCTTGCTGTATTACATTCGCTGGTTATTGGATGAACCCACATTCTACGTTTCCTAAGTTTTTTCTTTTTTTTACATACGATCTGATAATAATATAGCAACTTCTACTGCATAAACAGAAGCGTGCGGCCCTGGAATTAATCGCCTCTCGACAAAATTGCCGAAACCGCGCAAGATTAGAAAAGTATGCATTCCGAATCTCGTTAGAATTCACGTGAGATTCTGAATCCCAGATACTGAATCTCGCATTCAGAATCCCAGTATAAAAGGAGCCTTAAATAACACCTTTCTTAGCAAAACATAATTTATTGAAAATTAACCGTGAATAATTTATCATAAAAAATTAAACATGAAAATGACCTATTTACGACAATATAAAAAAAATTAATAATACAAATGATTTTCATCCAGAATAGGTACAGTTATAAACTATATTCCACTATATCATGCTCAAAGGCTGGTGACGTCCAAAGTCAAATTAAACATTATTGAACTGTCAACTGTCGTTTTAAGCTAAAAAAAAGTCTGGTCTACTCTAATAGTGGAGTTAAAAGATGTCCCTATCGTGTTATCCCGTTTGCACTTTGTTGCTAAAATGTACGACCCCTTTTATATCATTCCTTATACCTTAAGGAAGCAAAATTGACTTGTCGTCCAAAAATCGTACCATGCAGGGGGTGGTCGGGGGCGGTTTTCCAAAAAGTACCAATTTTTTTTTTTTGCCTTTTTTACATCTATAATACCTGATCATCAACCTGCTTGAATCTTATTTCAAAATCTTAATTAGAAATATATTTTTTTTAATTTTAAAAACATCGCGCGCCGTGCTTGTATATGGAGCGCTTTAATGAATAACCGCTCGCCCTGAAAACCCATAATTGTGATAATTTGTAACTCGCCATAACTCCAGAATCCTTTGACTTATCAAAAAAATACTTGCCATAAACGTTGTAGATAAAACATCAGGGATTACAATGCTTTTTTAAAATTATCAGTCCGATGAACAGTTTTGTCAAAAAATTGAAAAATGTCAAACCATATCACCGTAAGCGTGGTCAACCGTGCGGATGCGATGAAGGATCAGATTGCCGTCGTAAAGCCATGAAAAACGACCGTATGTTATATCGCGCGCATAAGTTCGATATTCGTTTAATATCGCGTTTTCAATAGTGTTTAGTCTAGAATTCCGTGCCGAGTAGCCGCCGCGCCGTTAATTTTGAAGCTAGACCAGCAAATATTGGATTGTGGATTTCCATTTTCTATCTTATAGCAATATTTTTTGACTTACTTTTATTTTAACCAACAATAGTTGTTATATTTTATTAGGGTGTGTTGTATGCTGTGAAGTTATAGTTCTTATCTATACATTGGACTTAATGGGCATTGCTAAAAGTTGAAAGTGTTTTACAGATGCCCTGCATTAAATGACTGTTGTAATATAGTTGTTATTAACCTTTCCGTGGCCGAGCGGGGTATTTTAGGTACCCCAGATGCGGTTTTTTAAAATTATCTTCCAAACAATTTTTTTGTAATTTTTTTCCCTCCAGGTAATCCTAGAAAAATATATTATAAAGCAATTTTTTTATAAAAATACTCAATTTAACTTCAATTTTACACAAAAAACTGCTTGCAGCGTATCGAAATCGTCGACCGGCCGAAAACGGCGAAAACGTAAAAAAAAATCATTTTTTTGTTACTCTTAGGGATAGAAAGACTAAAATATCATGTAGTGCATGCAATAAACCCATTTGCAACATACACAGAGAAGAAAGTAAAAAAAAAATTATGTCCCGATTGTAAAAATAACGAGGAAGAGTAAATATTAATTTATTGTAAAAATTAAAAATGTTTTATTAAAAATGAGTTATTAGTGTTTTATTGTACATCTTTGCACACCATCATGCATCATTGACAAAAGATCATGCAGTATTTCAATGGGGTATCATAGTTACCCCACACGGCCGAAAATGTAACTTTTTCTCCCTATCTCCCAGTAGATATACCCCTGAAAAAACCATTTTTACGAACTCAATTTGATGTACAAAGGTGCATATTTTGCCAAAAACGTTTACAAAATCAAAAACTATGCCAGGTAATGAGCAATAACATGGAAAATAAAATTAAAAGTATAGCGCGAGACAATCCAATATTTCATTCCAGAATTGGCGGTATAGTAGACTGTAAAGATACAGATGTTTTGGTACTATTGGCTCACTTTAAAGATATTCTGACTTCAGAAATTTGGATGAAAATTGGAGCTAAAGAAAGCCAACGATCCATTGTAATTCATGAATTAAAAATGGAGAGTTCCATGATCAAATGTCTACCAGCCTTTCACGCACTCACAGGTTGTGATACAACTAGTCAGTTTGTGGGACTAGGCAAAAGAACATGCGGGAAAGTCTTCTTATCACATTATAATCTACTAGCTAGAGTTGGCAAAGAACAGTACCTACTTAGAAGAAGTCTTTAATGACGTAGTTAAATTTGTAATTCGTTTATATAGGTACTACAAAAATGAAGATATCAAATGTATAAATGCTCTTAGAGGAGTTTTAGCATCCTCCAAACCTGTGAGTAAATTGCCTCCAACCAAAGATAGTCTAAGACAACACTGTCGCCCTGTCCACTATCAGACCAAAATATGGCTGGACAGTACTATGCCAAGGTCACCTTTACCGGACTTATCAAGTTGTGGCTGGAATATTGCAAACGGTAAACCAGTGCCTGTATTAACAACCGACGCAATACTACCGGAGGATACTTCAGTTCTAAATACTTGCAACTGTAAAAAAGGTACCTACACAAAGTTTGTTATTTTTTACTATAGTTAAATTTTAAATTGCTACTCTATTTTAGATTGCACTGGGTCACTGTGTTCCTGTAAAAAAAAAACAAATAAATTGCATTGGCTCCTGCAAATGCATGGCTGACTCTGACTAAAAACTCTAAGAATCTTTCTTTTGGAATAAATATGTTTATTAATAAATAGATTCTTTAGGGGAAGATTTTACCCAAGCCTTTTATTATTAGGTATATAAAGAGCATTTGTCTGTTTTCCGATTTCTATACTTGTTCCTGTAAATAGGTTCAACAAAAAAATCTTCTGTAAGTATCACCCTTTTTTCTTTATTTTCGTTAAATAACACCCGGATTCTCCCCGATTAATAGTAGTGTTATTTTCAGGTATCCTGCAACACGCTGATACACACAATCAAAACCACAATGAAATTTTAAGGTTATTCTCTATCTCTACTGAGCAACCATGACCTTAACACCTGAAAAACACTATAGTATAGGTACTCTAGGTAGATCAGGTACCTACTTATAGACAAATCCCGAACGTATAAAGCCTGTTTTCTGTTTTTCTTTATAAAAAAAATTAAATAGTACCATTTTTCATTTTTTGTAAACACCCTATATGTACAAAAACTTGGACAAATACCAATTTTTCTAATAAAAAAAAAGTTCCTTTTAGTAACAACTTATTAATTAATATTAATATTGAAAAAATTTAGAGAAACATAAATTAATTTCAAATTAAATTATTCAAAACAACATTACTAACCGTTTACAAAATATAATCCCTTAATTTTATAAGGAACTAACTTATAATGTAATAATTGCATTCCAATCACACCAAAAGCGAAGGAAAACCGAACTTATGCGCGCGATATAACATACGGTCGTTTTTCATGGCTTTACGACGGCAATCTGATCCTTCATCGCATCCGCACGGTTGACCACGCTTACGGTGATATGGTTTGACATTTTTCAATTTTTTGACGAAACTGTTCATCGGACTGATAATTTTAAAAAAGCATTGTAATCCCTGATGTTTTATCTACAACGTTTATGGCAAGTATTTTTTTGATAAGTCAAAGGATTCTGGAGTTATGGCGAGTTACAAATTATCACAATTATGGGTTTTCAGGGCGAGCGGTTATTCATTAAAGCGCTCCATATACAAGCACGGCGCGCGATGTTTTTAAAATTAAAAAAAATATATTTCTAATTAAGATTTTAAAATAAGATTTAAGCAGGTTGATGATCAGGTATTATAGATGTAAAAAAGGCAAAAAAAAAAAATTGGTACTTTTTGGAAAACCGCCCCCGACCACCCCCTGCATGGTACGATTTTTGGACGACAAGTCAATTTTGCTTCCTTAAGGTATAAGGAATGATATAAAAGGGGTCGTACATTTTAGCAACAAAGTGCAAACGGGAATCTTTTTTAGAAGGTATTATCGGGTTGGTAAACTCTACTATAAGGTAAATACCGAACCCGGCAAATAAAAGATAGAACTGAAATGGAAGGATTTTTTTTTGAAACGAAAATTTTAAGAATTTATTTACCATAAGCGGCCATAAAGGTAAATATTCCAGATTTCCCAAAATGCGTAAATATGACAGGAAAGGCCTATAAAATACGATACAAGCCTAAAACTTAATAATAGACTCTTTCATAAGTTTCATACATAAATATTTTTCGCACGCGAAACATTTTCGAAATCGATCATAATTTCAGCAACAACCTAACGAGCGCACGGCATCAACCGACCAAGGTCGCCGTAGCCGTCCGTTCGTTCATTCATGAAAATTTAACAATAAACAATAATTTCTATTTTTGTTCGTTATTATTAACAGTTTATGTTTGGGTACAAAAGCAAATTTCATACATGAATACGTGGAATTGCTTTTTGTTTTATTACTCGTTTCACCAATCACCACATAATATTTATTTTTCCGGTTGGGGAACCGAGGAGTTGTATGGACGTCAGGAGAAACTGGGGTAAAATAAAACAGTTTGTTTTTTACCTATTGTGCCACATGTTTTTTTTTTGCGAGGACTAAAAATCACACTTAAAATTTCCAAATAGGGTTTTAGTTTTTTATTTTCATTTATTTACTCTAAACTTCACATCAGTATTATTAACATCCGTAGAAATAAAATTATGACGTTATTAATTGCAACGTATGCTATTACTTTAGTACAGTGGCGGCTGGTAATAATTAAAAAAGGTAAGGCCAAAAAATCAAATCAAAAACAATCTAGAAAAAAAATAACCGAATAATTAAATGTGGCATAATTAAGAACATTATTTTAAATCACAACGCATAAAGCATAATGTATTTGAGTTGTATAGATTCAAAGTGTACAATCTCCATGTTTCCTAAATTAGCAATAGACGAAAAAAATTTATAATTCATGAAATACAAACAATTACGAATTACGATAGTTTTTCTTTTTTATTGTATTTATGGCACATCTTAAGACTAAAAAACCAATTTAATGTTTGGGCAGGCATAATTGGCGACCGCGTCATTGCGCGCATTGGGCCAATATTTATTGAAGCTAACTTAAATGGCTATACATATCTGGATTTTTTGCAAGGAGAACTTATTCCAGCTTTGACTGCTTTATTTCCTTACTATACAGAAGTAGATCTTCATGATGATCGAATATGGTTCCAGCAGGATGGTGCTCCGCCTCATTACGCCATAAATGTTTGACAGTATTTAAGTGGAAGTTTTTACAAACCGCTGGATAGGAAGAAGGGGTACCATTGAATGGCCGCCACGATCGCCGGACCTTATTCCTCTAGATTATTTCCTTTGGGATTACCTAAAAACCAAAGTTTACGTAACAAAATCACAAAATTTAGAGTAACTTAGGGAACGACCATCGCCAAATAACCCCGGATATGGTACATAGAGTCAAGAATGAATTTTACTTAAGATTAGGGGTGTCATGAAATAATCGGGCAACATTTCCAACAATTTTTACTATAAAACAAATTGCGTCTATATTACCCAAATTGCAAAAGTAAATAATGGGTCGTATTCCCTTTTTATGCCCTTTCCAACACACACGAAAAAAGTATGCCAAACAAAAAGAAAACGGTGCCGTATTTCGGTATTTTTTCAGCAAATAAAGAGGCTTTATAATACTGAATTTATTCCAGTTAAAAATTCCACCCTGTATTAGCGATAAACGTGCCGGGAAAAGGTATTTGCCGATTTTTTTATCCGTATTAAATAATAACGTTTATTGTTTTTACTTTTAGGGATCCCACAACAATTTTTCGAGGAAACACTCTCGTGTCGAAAATGATGGACGAAGCCATGCGACTTATAGGACTCCAGTACCTGCACAAAACCCTGAGACCAACTATCGAACTTATATTTAGGTAATTATCCATTATACAGACTTTTATGGAAATGACTTATTTATTGAAACCAGCAATTCTGATTCTCACCCTGTATACATCCGACGCTAACTATTGGGATCTCATAAACGGCCAAGAAAAAATCTAAGGGTGTTATATCTGGGGACCTTTATGATCATCTTATTGGTGCGTTGGTTCCAAACCATGCATCGATTGGGATACTATCTGTCCAAATGATCCTTAATAATTTGAGCATTATTAGCAGAAGCCCCCTCCTGCTGCAGCGACATGTTCGTTTTGTACTCATAGGGTGCCTCTTCTAACAGTTCTGCAAGTGTAACTGGAAAAAATGTTAATAACGTTATCCAATTAACGTGCCTGGCTCTAATTTGTGGACTAATTTGGTTTTATGGATGAAACATATGGTTGTTTTCTAGAACCCTTTATGAAGAGCTTATGGAAACACCTTTTATTTTGACTAGTGAAGTTTTATGATTATCATCAGCTTGCTGTAAAACTGTTTTCATCATTTATAGCAATTTTCCTCCTATCTCTTTTCGGTTTTACAAACCATCTATATCTATACTATAATTAAGTTTCTATACAGAACTGCAAACTTCTTGTCATTGGGAATTCTGCTATCATGGTAACTGTGCCAGTTCACTCTTTGTGCATCCTTGGCATTTGACCTGCATCGGCCGTAAATCATTAATCTTCTTTTTCTTGGTTAATATAATAAACCATTTTTATAAAATATGAATTTGTATAAGTGACAACTCTACAAGTACAATCATGATTCAAAGAGTAACCTTTGTATCATGAGTACAATGAATCCAATCGCATAATTCATCAAGGCGATTTACTTAACTTAGGGAAGGTAAATTAACTTTTACCAGACATGTACCAGTTGTCAGTTGTACCTGCTAAAATTAATAGAAGTTAAATGTTTTTAAAACCTTGTGTTACTTGAAAATGAACAGAAAATTTAAAGTACTATCAAATGTAAGGTAAAGTACATCTCAAAGTATATCGTCTTGACTTTTGCTACCTGTCATTTATTTTAATAAAATCTCATTGTTATATATCTGAAAGGTCTACAGGGTGACAATTTTAATAAAGTCACTTGTTTACAATTATTTTGCATAGAAATGTTGTCCTTGTTAGTAAGAGCAGGCAGGTCTACCCCGTATTCGATAAGTTTTTACTTTCGACGCACAACCGATTTTGAAACGTTTGAAACCTATCCCTTCGTTTTTTATACTGTTTTTTAAGTTTACAGAATTACTTTGCCGGACTTCCATTGTCTTTTCAAAAAAATTACCTTGTCAGACCTCCATTATCTCTATTTTCTTACATAACACAACGTTTCCTTTATTGAGAGTATTCAGGGTTTTATGTTGATAACGAACAAATAATCGCATAAAATTATTTGCGACATGTGAAAAATTGCAGTAAAAATAGTACTTTTTAAACGGTTCGCACAATCTCGGCTTGATTCCACATCAAGCCAATGAAAATTATCAACGCCGAATAAATATAACATTTTTTTTTAGTGAAAAGAAGCCATGTGAAATAGATCCAACACGCGTTAAGGACCCAAACACCATCCAGACCAACATGGCAAACCTGAAATTTTATATCCAGAAAATTTTCGACGATATTACGCAGAGCGCAGTACACTGTCCGGCTTTGATGTGCCAGATTTTTCATAATTTAAAAGAGTGCGCCATGTTGTATTTTCCGAACAATAAGGAAGTGAGGTAAGTAAAGTAGCTCGACTAATAAATAACAGTAGTTTGTTTTATCAGAGCATTGCCGTCCGTCTCATCTCCATAAATTATATCTTGCGACCTTACAAAACAAGCTGGATTTATTCGATGTTGCTTTTGCATTTGCACGGATTTTCTTTTATGCATATTAAATCATAAGTGCATCTTCTTTGTCTATTTTAATTCCTGATTTAGTTTTATAGTGAAAATCCCATATTCTTGTTGCGTTCCTGGATGCAAGTCAAACTATAAATGCCGGTCAAAATATTTCTGTTTTAACTTTCTTTTTGGTCTATGTCTATTACTGATTATGTATATTTTTATATTGTACTGAATAAGAGAAAAATTATATTTACCCAACTATTTTTTTTTAGGTATTCTGTGATATCGGGGTTCATATTTCTAAGATTTTTCGCACCGGCGATATTAGGACCTCGACTTTTTGACCTGACGACTCAGTCGATTGATTGTCAGACCAATAGGACACTTACTTTAATTTCGAAGACGATGCAATCATTAGGAAATTTAGTGAGTACTGTTTTTGTTCAGTAATTCGACAACCTTAGAACTGATACCTTCGGTCTTGATTGCTCGTTTGATGCGTGATAATTTTAATTTTCACGGCCAGTCATATGTCGAAAGTACCAGCACTAAATGGATTTTTGAGTATTATTGTTACAACAAAATTTTAAATGTGGTAAACAATATTATTTTATCAAAATAGTGATTTTGTCGGACATGCATTTGTTTTTACTTTGTTACTGAATACAGCGTCTAGGCACAGATGAATGATAGGTCGGCGCTTATCTCTGCACCAGAGATGACAGTACTTTGAGTTCCAACCGGGAACTTCCTTGATCACACCAGGAATGGGCATTTTTATTAGTCTGGTGTGAGTATATTTCCAATCAAAATCAAGGTAGTCTTGGCGTCTTTTTTGAAAAGTGCAATCTTTCCAATTTGTTCTACCCCACCTGCCTAAAGTTTTGGTCATAGCGCCAGCGTTTTTGTTAATGATATGATTAACAACATACGAGCAGTTAAAAATTCGTTTAAACTAGTTATTGACAGCCGATTAGAATGGTATTGTCATTTTAGTGGTTTGACACTTCAAGGTTCTTGGCGCATTTGATAAAAAGCCGGGAGTGTTTCCCAATGCCTGTACACGGTCTACATACAAGATAAAATATAAGTATATTTATTTCAACTATCTTCCTTTGTTCCATATTTTTATCAATAGAGCTGTGAGTGTAGCCCCAGAGGTTTAGATTAGTTAGTACTGCTAACCGTTTTCTAATATAAACTGTTGACACATTTTACACATTAATATAGTAGATTTTAAGCTTATTCTTTCGTTCGATGCCCTCAATTATGTGCTCTATTTTCACAATCAGTCAGTAAGTATCTTCTTCGGTTGGAGAAGGGCGACAATGCATAACCATAGAGAAACAAAATAAAGAGAAACCATCCCATGTAAACATTTTACTGCTCATAAAGTTACACCGAACGTTTCCTGGTAGCAAACGCCAATATCCGTTTTACTTCTCGACATTTATATCGAGGCCTTGCGCTTCCATCGCTTTCGCCCGTTGGATGGGATGTCTAGATTTACTGAGTTTATGGCATAACAAAATTATGTTGTAAACATATTGCTACTCCAGACGCAAGGTACAGGGTGTCCGGAAAGGTTTCTACTATTTAAATAAATTATAACTCATTCAGTTTTAAATTTAGTAAACATTTTTTATTTATAAAATTAACCACAAGACGCGGAAATTTATTTGTGAAAAATTACGCCGTCGAGATGCTGTCCTCCCACGCACACCGTCTCCTCCAAACATTCTCTGAAATGAGCAAACAAGCGGACACAGAGTTCTTGTGGAATTGCTCGAATTTCATAACGAATAATTTGCTTTAACTGATTCAGATTTGCAGAAATTGCAGTGTACACCTTTGCTTTGAGGAACCCCCACACAAAAAATCCATTTCAGATAAGTCGGGACTTCTGGGAGGCCAATGGATGTCACCATTTTTCGATATGACCTTTCCTGGAAACATTCTTCAAACGACCTGCATGGAAAGATTCGCTGTGTGAGCAGTCGCCCCATTTTGCTGAAACCAAGTGTTTTGGTGAAATTCCGAGAGACGCGCTCACGATTGCAACTGATCAGACCCTCTCACTCCTAAACATTCTCGAGAAATAGTAAAAACCTTTTAGGACACCCTGTGGGTAATGCGATTGTGAAGGTACTAGTGAGATTAATGAAGTCCTCCTGTATTAAAATCAATCGTATAGCATTTTTTATCAATCAAACTTGTCCTGCGAATTAACCACAAACTGGCTCCTTTCTTTGAGCAAAATTAAACTTATATTTGCCAGGGACTCTTTGTTCACTTTCCTCAAAAGGTCGTTGAGTATTGCTTTAATCGTCACTACGCACTACTTTCTACTGCGTCATGTGATACGCAAAACCAGGAATTTAAACTACAATTTGGGGTTATGCTTTCGCCAGTAAATGTGGCTCGATTTTATTTAGCACAGTGAATGAATTAAGTGGACACTCTAAGGATGTGATACGACTATTCGGCCCAGCTTTTATGCGGAGGAACCAAATTTAATGTTATTGTGAATGTATTGTTTAAAAATAGAGTACAACCCAAAATTTAAAAAATCTGATTCAAAACTTAAAAAGAAAAATAGTTTGTGTTGTGTACAGTACGTACGAACCTCCAATTTTTTTATTATATCTGTATATTCATTCGGGTTACTACTACTGTTATTCGTTTATTAGGTGAGTTGCAGATCGACGCAGCAAGTTTGCAAAGAAGAGTACATGGACTGCCTGTATAAAGATTTTATTACGGATACGCATAAAACGGCCATGAGAAAGTTTTTAGAAATTATTTCGGCCAATACTTCAAGTCCGCAGACGATAGAGAACGACAAGCCTGTTACTTTAAAGGAAGGGTAAATATTTATTATATATCATAGCTTTAATATTATAATACAGCGTGTTTTTGAGAAATACTCCATGCTTTTCTTAAGCAACTGTCTGAAAAGGTGGATGAAGACTTCTAGAATCAGACAATATTCATACTAAAAATATTAAACAACTGTAAGCAGTTTAAAACTGCTTTTTATTTCTCCGAACCGTTCCTTCGCATAAATAGGTATAGGCCATTTCCGATAGGGCCTACGGTTTATCGTGGGCTTCGAACCATACCATGACCCTTAGTCTTTAGAAGCACCTACCAAGAGTTATCAATCCTATACCTATATGGGTAATCGGCCGATTTTTGGGTAAAACGAAGAAGTAACGAAATATTGATCACGCAATGGCCAACGCCCTTAGTTCCATTTATTTATAATTTTAAATAATACTTTCATGTTGCCAGAGTGCCAGAGACGATTACAATAGAAATAATTTATCTTATTGACGTTTTTCAAAGTAGTAGAATAATTATTATTGATAAATAAATTTGTAATAAGCATGAGGGAAGTAATTACGGATTACTGTTTTATTTAAGCAGTTACTAAGAGCTATTGGGATTGTCAAATTGGCATATTTTTGGGAAGATTTTGCAAGATATTTTCGACAAATTTGTAAATCTGGCTATGGCGCAATGAAATGGAAGAAAAGGATGGAATGATGAGGTATCGGGTAAAAATGTAAACATTGGGTATCTATTTTAAAAGGTCTTTGGTTTTTATACCTCACACGAACTGAAAACGCTCACTCTTAAACATTCGGACAATCATTACAGTTTATTTATAAGTTGTAAACTTTTTGTTAAAAATAATACATGTTTTATTTTTTTCCTGCTGCAAAAATAGAGAAATAAAAAGGTAACAGTAAAATAATTGAATTATCCCTGAAAAGTTATTATTTTTACGGTTTTACCGTTTTCAGGTTGATGATTAAGCGAGCACAAGGAAGAAAGAGGTTTGGGAGAAAAAACTTCAAGCAGAGATACTTCAAGCTTACAACTCAAAATTTGAGTTATTCAAAAAATAGAGGTAAGAAATTTTGACAGGAATAATCTGTTATTAATATAAAATTTCCATATTTTACATCATTTGTTGTTAGTTATTTTATAAAAAGCTGATTAGGCTATTTATTTAGATTTAGTATTAGTATTACACTCTAAATTCTTCCTAAGAGGGAGAGGGAGATTTGTGGGTTCGTCTCGTCAGGTGCAGTCAATTTAAACTGCTGTGGGGTATATTGTTTTTTACTTTTTGTGATTGTTCGTAATTTTAAATTCAGTTATGTCGTAAGGGCTGTTCAAGGCAAGGGCCTATCTGAAATCTTCCGATATCCTGGTTGGCCAACTATCACGCCTGCATCCAGTCGTCCCGTGACTATAAACCAAACAACAGCCAGCCGAAAACTAGAGCAAATTCAAAGAATTGCGTTTCTTAACATCACTGGCACCATAAGAGCAATGGAGGTAATTCCTAACAATTGTTGACATCTATGTTAAGGAAGTGGTCTTGATAACTTTTGCACGACTACACAGTCGGAATAGAACTCACTGTAGGCACCGGCATACTAAGACTACGCATGTGGACGGAATCCCTTACCAAGATTCCAGTACTACATGCAAATGCGAACTCTACACCGTCAAAATATGTTTTTAATAAACCCTACAGTATAAAAATGTACAGGCACTGAAGATGCGGACGTGGTAGATGCAGTATACATCTACACAGACGGATCCAAAACAAAACTTGATGTGGTATATACGCCGAATCCCTGAACCTAAAGTTACACTGGGCTATGTGCACATATACAAGCGTCAATCAGCTCGAAATCTCTGGCATAACAATGGCCGCAAAAGAGGTCACCAGCAGAAACATAACTTACCGTAACGTCCACATACGTACGGACAGTAGACAGGCACTACTAGTCCTAGCGAAGCTCCGAATCACCTTAGACCTAGTACTAGAATGTCACCCAGCCCCGGTCAAAGCCACTCAAAGGAACGTGGTCACAGTGAGCTGGATCAAAGGACATTATACAGCAAGTGAAAATCGGATCGCTGACTCATTGACAAAACAATGCTGCCGGACTCATGTTAATTGGGCCAGAGCGAACATCTAATACAAGAATACTCCCACAAAGGTTTTAGAAACCATGGGATGAAACAACAAACTGTGAATTATCGAAATAAGACGTGGTCACAACCAAGAAATACCTAACTATGTCCAGGAGAAATCTACTATTAACCATATAGGTATCCGAACAGTCAGCTACGTAAATACCTTTTTAATACGATGCTAAGCGACACATCTTTATGTAGAGGGTGTGAACAGGACGATGAGACATTCGAACATATCCTCTGTGACTGTCCTGCTCTTTCATATAGTGGAAGATCCATCATCGGCGAGTACTGGCTCACGCTGGCCGATATAAATAAGATGCCGCTATAATTAATTTGTGTTGGGCTACATGCTTGGTGAAACTGTTGTTCCATTGCACATGAAGAAATAAATAACTACTTGTTATGTTTCACAAATTTAATCAGTTTTCTGACATGTTTTGGCCCTTGCGGGTCATTATCAAAGGAGTACAAGAAGATAGTCAGTAGTATCTTAGTATACACAAAAAGGAAACTGATTAAATTTACGAAATAACGTCAACTATTTTAAATAATTTGGGTAGCTCACAAGCTAAAAGCATCCTCCTTCATTTTATCACTTATTTATTTATATTAACCCCGTGCTTACCCTTCACACCTTCCAGATCTAGAGACTATGAACGGAATAATATTAGGGGCTTTTATAAAAATCCAAATTGACATTATAAGGTTGACAATTAATGTCATTGTAAATGACTCAAAGTTTTACTATTGGTACAATTTTAGGTAAAGAAGCGTTATGTGAAATACCCCTCTCCAACATCCTGGCAGTGGAGAGACTTGCTGAAACATCCTTCAAAATGAAAAACATGTTTCAAATCGTCCAGCCGGAGAGGGCGTTGTACGTACAGGCCGCTAACTGCGTCGAGGAGAAGGAGTGGGTGGACTTGCTGACGAAGATCTGCCAGACCAACGCGAACAGGTTGAAAAAGTATCATCCGTCGGCGTTTATTAATGGAGAGTGGATGTGGTACGTTTTAGATTTTTAGTCTTTTTCTCATATCTTTCAAAATGCCTTTATTCCAAACTAAATTTTACAGTTCATTACATGAAAAATGACATAATATAGAAAATAATAACCATTAAAGAAAAACAATATAAATAATGGAAGTTAATCCAATTTAATTCATTAATAAAATCAAAACACTGCCAATTTTTAAATTTTTCTGATATTTTTTGGAAGATTGTTATATTTTATTATTCCGTCATATAAAAGCTAAAATTGAGTACCTACTTATAACAATAAAATAAAAAATGAAAATGAAAAACAAAAAATTTCAAAAAAAAACTTCACAAAACACTACAAATATTAGTATTCCGACGACTAACCACGACATCGTAAAAACAAATACAGTGCGACCGGCCAAGACTTTCAATTGCATTGTGTGCATTTTCTAGTTGTTTTTATTAAATGTTTAACTTAACAATAAAAACCTATTCAGCTTCAGTAATCCCAATTATTTACTAATTCGGATCACCGCGGTTTTAATTAGTCCGGATTATTGAGGCCTCACTGTACTACGATTACTCACAGAAAAAAGAAGGGTTTTTTCGATTACTACATTTGTTTTTGTTGCTACCTGTGAATGGCCGACACGTGAAAAAGAAAAGCTAGTTTGCTGCTATCATTCTAGATTTTATCACCATGAAACTACAAAGATCGGAAATAGTAATTTTTATTTTATTTAAATCGACAAAACAAAAACTTGTTCTACCTATAGTATCTTATGAACTTTTGTAATTTATCTGAATTGTACTTGTACAACGTGTATTTTATTAATTTTATGAATCTAATGTTTGAGAACAGCGCTTCTTTTGATGCACGTGTTAGGTACAGTGGACCGTACAGTTAACCAGACAAATTGTGAACTCTGGAATCTTTGATTTCTTTAAAACTTAAACAATGTAGTCTATTCTACGAGAAGTCTATGATTTACACACGTCAGTTTATTGAGAAAACCTTTCCAGTTTTATTCAGGAACCAACTTCAGTTTTGCGTTTGAGCTAATGAAGAAGATACTTACATATGCTGGATCCGCATTAAGAATTACCACTTCTTATATATCATATATCGTCCAGTTTTACATCGGGTTGTCAACCAAGAAGTAGCTTATAAAAATATATTTACAAAACAGAACCATAAACAAACTAAACTCTCAAAATAAAAATATGTTTTAATGTTGTCCACTTTGTTATAGCACTTAACCTATTTTTACTGTACCTCTTTTTCTAGTTGCAAATCCCCAAACGAACTAGCACCCGGTTGCAGCGAGGTATCCCAAGTCGACAGCAACAACTATCATATGACTCTGGATCCCGAACGGGACCTCCAACGCATCCACTCGCTAGTGATCAGTCACGTGCAGCACCTGGAAGGGTACATACAGGTTCTGGAAGAGCGTGATCCGGCGATATGCGACGTTTTAAAGCAGCTGAGGGAGGTGGCGTTTAAAATCGAACACCAGCATCGGATATACAAGAGGACGTTGGATAGGAATACCAAATACGGAAGCTTGTAAGTGTTTTAAGAACTAATACATGTATTCCATATTTTCGGGATTGTAGGCAAAAAATACTGGTACAAAAAAAATTAAAATATGTTGCCCCTAAACTATTATGAAAACCATTCGAAAATGTAAGTGGTAAAGTATTTTTCACCCTAAATGGTATCGACTTATTGACTGCAATAAAACTACCGGTTTAATCCCATTGTTATACACAATCAACAAGCAAATACACTACAGGTTAGGACTTTAGATATTTAATTCTAATAATACTTCCTAAGAAACACAAAGACTGAAAGATAGTTAAATATTACCTGCGATAATTACAAATTATAATCCGACCCTGACCGACAGTTTATTTGCATATTTATGGCCGAGCTCATGCAAAACGTCCGTCTTAAAAAATAGAAGCAATTGCTATCGTTTGCCTAAAATGATGAATAAATTAAGGAATTGCTTTTTCTAGTGTAGCAATTGCTTTCAACTTTTTAAGGTAGGTCGACCCCTGCATCATTTGCTTGGTAGCAGTCAACTTTAGTTCTCCGCGACATACACGTGAGCTCTTAATTTGTGTCTTCAATTATGGCTGAATATAATATGAACGTCCGTAAAAGAAAAATCTACAGTGTACGTAAAAATTGCAGATATAATGATTTCAGAAAGTTATATCGATTTGACTGCGAAAATGTTGAGTGGTTGGCAAATTATTTTTTGACTGATACTGGTAAAAGGCAAGGGTGTGCACTGTCGCCTTTAAATAAGATTAAAGTCTTTCTGCGGAAATTATCGGATTCGCGCTTTTAAAATTCTGTAGGTGAAGAACTCGGTGTTCACCAAACTACTGTCTGTAAGACATACACTTCTGTAATAGATACAGTTTTGGAGAAGTCAATATTTTTACTAAATTTCCTACAAGTGCTAAAGCTGTTGTGGAAGCTAAACAGTTGTGGTCAGAGAGATTTATTTATGTTACTTCAATTTGTAAACGGATATCGATTGCTTGTCTTTAATTTCTTCATCACTATTCCTCATTTTCACTGAAATCTGCCATATCACAAATATAAGTTTTCTATTTTCCACAAAAACGTATCAGATTACCATTGTACTAAATAAATAGACCAACGTTGTTGTATTTACGTCAACTCTTTTGCAAATTAGGCACCAAACTGAGCATGAAATCTATAATCTGAACAAGTGGATAAGCCACGTCTGAACTTGTGTTGAATAAGAATTTGCTACAGAGGTGTAAGAAAAACAGCAATTATTGCTTCAAAATTTTATTCATATCCAGATCTAGCAATTGCTTTTACTTATAGAATTTGCTAGTCAAGCAATTGCTTTTACTAAAAAGTAATTGCTTCAAGTAATTGCTTAATTTTTATTCATTCGGCTCAATGTATTGCCGACCTTTAACCTATTTCGCGTTGTTTTTTTTTAGTTTATTATTTTATTAACTAACATTTAAAATCTCGACACATTAGGTAATATCTGACATATTACAAAAATAACAATTTATTTCATTGCTAATTTTGGGAGAATTGTATAGTGAAAGAAAAATTACATAAAAATCTTACCCGACGTTTTTAGCTACACAATTCTCCTAAAATAATTGATGTAATTTCTAGATATTTATTTAATATGTCAATTATTACCTATTAAATATAATAATATTATTTTAATATTGTATAAAAGTTAGAAAAATTAAATAAATATACGCGAAATAAGTTATAGGTTGGCAAGCAATTATCCTCCTGAGACCTGGCGTCCATTTAAATGGACATTCCGTTTTTATTTATTATTTTGATAACAGCCGCAATTACAGCGTGAAGTCCCACGGTCCACCGTGGTGGACATACATATTAACGCCTCAACACCGCGACAGCTTCGTTCCAAGAATATTTTAAGGCGTCTACTGCTGTTGTAAACAGGTGATAAAATGGCTTCATTTCGCAGAGAAACAATTGATGGTAAGTAGCTAGTAATATTGAGTTATAATTGCATTTTTTTTTATTAAACTTGTTGTTTAGGATATAGTGAATAGAGATAAGCAGTATTAAGGTTTTGGCAAAATATTATCTATGTTTTTTAAGCCTAAAACTACTACGTCCATTTTAGTGGACGTCAGGTCGTTTAGCATACAAAAATTATACTAGTATTTTTTTTTGTTTTAGCTATCTTTGGTAAGAAAACCTATTTAAAGCCTGGAGAGGATGACGAAAAGCTTCTAGAATGCTTAGAAAACTCTGACTTGTCCGATTGTGGAAATTTTTCAACATTTTCCACTTATTTGACATGGCGATTGGAAATTCTTGGATATTTTACAGAGATGATCGAAAGCAACTTGGGTATACCAACAAATCCGTTATGAAAGTTTTGGAAATTTAAATAGGTGTGTCTGAGTGGTTACTCAAAGATACCAATAATGAAAATTCTTTGGACTTTACCAATACTCTCCCTTTGGTCACAAGAAGCACTTCAACTACCAGACGATTACCTCAAAGCCTTTCGTCAAAAACAAGTATTCAACACTTTCCTGCAATGGCTTCTGACTTAAAGAACTCTGTTAGATGTAAGAATCCTGGGTGCAAGCAAAAAACTAAAGTTTATTGTGAAGCATGTGATGTATTTTTATGTTTTACAGTAAACAAAAAGAATTTCACATAAAATAATTTGTAACGATACCGCCCTAATGTCCATTTAAATGGACTTAATTTTTTTTCAATAAAGGAACAAAAATTTGAGAAAATTCACATGTGTTTTTTTGACCATAATTAATATAAATACTAAACTTTCATCGAAGAATTTGAAAAACTAAAGGCTCGGGTCTCAGGAGGTTATATTCTATTTTCATAGTTAATAAGATAAATGTGCTATTTAAAAAAAAAACCATGTATGCACCTCGTAAGAGGAAGTACATCCTCGAACTCCAGTGCTTTGTTAGCCGAGGCCGTCAATTTCTTACCGTCGTCCGAGAATGTATTACTTTTACTACTAGATACACAAATAACTACAGTTAACTGGTCTTTATTTCCAGAGCCGCACCATATCCAGATCTAGCAATTGCTTTTACTTATAGAATTTGCTAGTCAAGCAATTGCTTTTACTAAAAAGTAATTGCTTCAAGTAATTGCTTAATTTTTATTCATTCGGCTCAATGTATTGCCGACCTTTAACCTATTTCGCGGTTTTTTTTTTTTAGTTTATTATTTTATTAACTAACATTTAAAAACTCGACACATTAGGTAATATCTGACATATTACAAAAATAACAATTTATTTCATTGCTAATTTTGGGAGAATTGTATAGTGAAAGAAAAATTACATAAAAATCTTACCCGACGTTTTTAGCTACAAAATTCTTCTAAAATAATTGATGTAATTTCTAGATATTTAATAAATACGTAAATGAAACAACATTAAGGTTTCAAATCTTCACAAAAATTACTTTATTTTTATATTAAAAATAAAAATAAAAACATGACATGTTTCGTAGCACTGCTACTTCGTCAGATGTCGAGATGGAAATGACAAACAAAGTTGTAGGTGTAGAGGCATTTACCTGCTAAGTACTAATTATCTAAATATTCCTTATCTTACGGGTTTTGGAAAAAACCAAGTAATAAAGTATACTTATAAATACTGAACAATAGGAATAAAAATGGTTGGAAACTACAATATTTCAAAACAAATTTAATAATGGTGAATTGTTAACATCTAATTGTTCGTTTAAAATTTTGCCTGCTTTTTTAATTTTGTTAATTTCTAGAGATTCCAATAAAGACAACTTTTTGCTTTTATTTTCGACATGTAAAATTTTAAAATTATCCTGAAAAGTATGGTTTTCTGATAGTAGATGAGTTGCGTACGCTGAATTTTGTTTTTTATTTAGAAAGTCCCTTCTATGTTCCTGTAGTCTACAGGAACATAGAAGGGACTTTCTAAATAAAAACAAAAAAAAAAAAAAAAAAAAAAAAAAAAAATTCAGCGTACGCAACTCATCTACTATCAGAAAACCATACTTTTCAGGATAATTTTAAAATTTTACATGTCGAAAATAAAAGCAAAAAGTTGTCTTTATTGGAATCTCTAGAAATTAACAAAATTAAAAAAGCAGGCAAAATTTTAAACGATCAATTAGATGTTAACAATTCACCATTATTAAATTTGTTTTGAAATATTGTAGTTTCCAACCATTTTTATTCCTATTGTTCAGTATTTATAAATATACTTTATTACTTGGTTTTTTCCAAAACCCGTAAGATAAGGAATATTTAGATAATTAGTACTTAGCAGGTAAATGCCTCTACACCTACAACTTTGTTTGTCATTTCCATCTCGACATCTGACGAAGTAGCAGTGCTACGAAACATGTCATGTTTTTATTTTTATTTTTAATATAAAAATAAAGTAATTTTTGTGAAGATTTGAAACCTTAATGTTGTTTCATTTACGTATTTATTTAATATGGATCTTCATCAAGTAACGATCGAATCAATTACACATTTTCTAGATATTTATTTAATATGTCAATTATTACCTATTAAATATAATAATATTATTTAAATATTGTATAAAAGTTAGAAAAATTATATAAATATACGCGAAATAAGTTATAGGTTGGCAAGCAATTATATTTTATTTTCATAGTTAATAAGGTAAATGTGCTATTTAAAAAAAAAACATGTATGCACCTCGTAAGAGGAAGTACATCCTCGAACTCCAGTGCTTTTTTAGCCGAGGCCGTCAATTTCTTACCGTCGTCCGAGAATGTATTACTTTTACTACTAGATACACAAATAACTACAGTTAACTGGTCTTTATTTCCAGAGCCGCCCCGATAGGAGATGACAACTACCTGTTGGCATCCAGGATGAACCTGGATCCGAATGTGCTTCTGCGGTGCGTGACGACAGACTCCTCCGTATCGTAAGTGAGTTTAATGAACCAGCTTTATATTAGGGCTATATATTTATTAATTATTACCAGAAGGTTCTTCATAATGTACCACCTAGAACGTAATCAAAGGAAAATTCAGCGAAAACGCTCATTGCAAGAAAGTGTGTGCAGCCACTTTTATAATACGATTTTTTTTAAAACATACCCTCCTAATAATATTATTTTATGATGTAATTGAAAAATATTTCATAACTTTTATCAGTATGTCAAATAAATTATATTAAGGGCAAACACAAGGGACGTATTCATTTTCTTATCAATATTTTGTTTTTCCTAAACAGCAACCAAATCTTTGTCTTTGGGTAGCAGATACCTAGTTTTAAGTTAAAAAAATTAATTTACAAATTAATAAAAACATATTTCTATTTCTGCTCTTATTAATTTATAAGTCCAACCTTTTTTAACTTAAAACTGCAAGTAATTGTACTCCAAAGATGGGTAATTGGCCGATTTTTGGAGAAAACGAAGAAGTACCGAAATATTAATCAAAAAACGAAATGGCGTATGCGTCAGCTCTGTTTGCTCTTGACAAATCGGATAAATACAGAGGGTAACATTTTTTCAATACGTATCGATGAGCCGGTGCCAACAGATAATTTTGTTTTTTTAAAACTGCTCCGCTGTTTTTCGAAAGGTTGATTGGTGGTGCGTTGTAAAAATATAGAATATTTTAAAATAATTTTTACTAGTATACATTTAGTAAATTTGACTCTAGAGATTCTCAAATTTAAGACTGCTATATAATATTATATATACTATATAAATATTTCGTAAGCGAAAACGCCAGTGTTAATATTCTAAACGTAGCGATACGACCTTTTTTTTTTTAATTATTTTAAAATCATGCATTAGTTTTGGTAAAAATGTGCAATTTCTCACGCGCTAGGAAAATGATCTAATAGGGCTTCTGTCGATGTTTCAATCGTTTGTCGGATATTTTACTTGTTTACGTGGCTCATGCATATTCCTTGAGGTGGGAGAACACCCGCACCTCGCTTTCGGTTTCATCAGTCATTTTTTTAGCCTTTAGTCCTGTCAATCTAGACCAAAAAATGAGAGTGAAGGTACATAAAGTTACAGCAAGCTGAAAATCAGTAAAATTGTTCAAAATATAATTATAAAGAAAATTTTTAAGTTCCCCATCATTCCCGTGTATGGAAACAATTTTACTCGAGGTCAAAGATCAAAAACATGAGTTTTTCGCAATTTTCAGCAAAACTGTAAGTTTTATCATAAAAATATTCCAGACAAAAATTGTAGATCATAAAATTATCTATAAAAAATGTATCAATACTTTTTTCCCTACGAGCCACCGTTTCAGAGATATAACGATTCAAAAAGTTGTAATCGTCATAAGGGCTGGTCGAAAGTCACGATGCATACAGTGTGGCTATACCGTTTTGCTTTTTCTAATGCACAAAGTAAAGTCGTATAATCATATAGTATAGTATTATAGTTACTGGCTGGTTGGTGAATAAATGGTAAAAATGAAACTTCAGATTTAGAATAATTCATATGATTATTTGTTAAACGGTCAATAAAACCATTCCAACCGGATAAAGGCGCATTTTTCCATTTCCCATAAAACCATACTACATCAGCTTTTTTGAGGAAAGATACCGTTTCAGTTCCATAAACAAAATCTTTAACATTTATTTTACTGTAACCTACGACACCGTCATTTTGATAGAACTGTATCGGCACATGAGCTTTTGCCTTGAAATCTTTTGCTGAAAGAGCTTCTTTTATTCGTGGCATAGGTTCTTCTAGTAAAACTGAATTTTTTGGAGTAACAATTTGAATAATACCCATTATGTGGAGCGTGTTATTGCCGTCTAGCATATTTACATTTATATCAGCATTGTCTACAACGTATTGAATAAGAGTGCCAGTTTCTGGTGGTAGGACATGAGGAGGACGATGAAAAACTGCTGCTGCCTTATACATTATTGTATCATTATAAAATGCACATCCAAAAGACGAAAAGATTTGTATAAGTCGAACAAACCTGCACCTTTGATGAAAAAAAAACTGCGATGCCTAATTGTAATTTAGACTTAAATATATATCTCAAAAACGGTGGCTCGTAGGGAAAAAAGTATTGATACATTTTTAATAGATAATTTTATGATCTACAATTTTTGTCTGGGTTATTTTTATGATAAAACTTACCGTTCCGTCGCGAAAAACTCATTTTTTTAACCTTTGACCTCGAGAAAAAAAATTTCCATACGCGGGAATGATGGGAAACTTAAAAATTTTCTTTATAATAATTATATTTTGAACAATTTTACTGATTTTCAGTTTGCTGTAACTTTATGTATATTCGAATGTCTAGATTGACCGGACTACTTTAATTCCGCGCTTTTATTAATTACATTACATCTTACTTAAAACACCTATAAATACTATATTAAAAATTAATGTGCGCAAAAAAGAAAGTAGTGCATGAGTTTAAAATAATATTTTATTATAAGTTTTTTTGTACATATTATTTTGTCGACAGGTAGAGATTTAATATATTTCAAATGGAGACTCTACACGATCATTCAGAATGACAGTCTTGATAAGGGAATGACAGTAATAATATCGTATAAGGGCAATTTACAAGGATGGTTGCACTGATGTGAATTGTGAAATGTGAAATGAATACTAAAAATACGAAATACCCATAGATAATTTACCTTAAGATAAGCAAACAATAATCACGAAAGTGGCAGATTTATGCCCTCGCGCATGTAAACAAAGCTAGACACTATTAAACATGCGCACTGCAACATTATCGTTTGACGAATGGGAAAATAGACAGGTCCGGGCTTTAAAAGTTAAATTCTTGCCAAAAAATTGGAATTTCTTCTCAGTTTTTTGATCAGGTTGGGAATTAAGTTATTGGTTTCTGAAATTTTTAGTAGTTGCAAACCTATCAGATTTTGAGGATAGAAAATAGTTTTTAAGGTTTTGTTTTTAAAATTTGTTTAAAAAAATGTGTCGTCGTCGTGTTTTTAGTTCGAAAAGGAAGAGAACAAGAACAAGTAAATTAAACAATTAAATAAAGTCGAATATAAAAACAAACAAAACCAGCAAAATAACCAATCTACGGTGTTATCGCGTGCCTAACATCAAATATTAGTTGGTATATAAGTTGTATTGATTTTTACAATTTGGCAAAAACTTGAGTACGTGTAAAACATTTTCAAGCAAAATTTCTTGTTCAAGAATTTGAAAAAGTGTTTGCTCGAGAACTTGACCCGTGGAATACTGGCTTTATTAAAAGCTTAATGCCGGGTGCACAGATTTTAACCAAAAAACTAGTTATTGTTTATATTCCAATCCGAGTCACTAAAAGCACAAACACAATTCACTCAACTACAAAAACTAGAAATCCGTAAATATTAAACACCCACAATCCATAATAGCAAAGAAAACTACAAGGAATCCAAAGAGAAACCTGAAAACACAACAACAAAAATGGCGGCCAAGCCAGTTCTGGAGAGTATTTTGAGCATGTCGCTAAAGAAGGACAGGCCGATAACAAGAGGTTTGTGCGGCGCATGCGCGATGCTGCTGGGAGGGAAGACATCTGACCGGCGAGCCGTGCACTCGGACGTATTTTTTCACCCCTAAAACGGAACTTTTCTTTGCACAGGAGATATAGTGTATTGTACGTATCTAAAGGTAAATTATCGATGGAAATACCTGGTATTTTACCCCTGTTTGGGCAAAATAAAATCATAAAACTGTTGTTAATATTTATATTCCAAACCGAGTCAATAGCTAATCAATGCAAAGAAGCACAAACAATCCACAATAATAAAGAAACCGTTACAACAAAAATGGCAACGAGCCGATTCTGGAATGTATTTAGATGATGTCGCTAAAGAAGGACAGGCCGATTAGAAAATGGTTGTGCGCAAGTCCATCGTTACTGAACGTCGTGAACCGTGCGTAGAAGCGTATTTTTAACCCATAAAATGTAACCCTTTACTCACGAGATAAGCTGTACAGGTCTAAAGGTATATGTCTATTGTCTGGACTTCTTCTTAGCTCCATTTTCTCCTATAAAATAAAATTGTCTAGGTTTATTATGGAATATTTTTTCCACTTTTTCTCTGTCGCTCATAGTAGTAAGTAAATTATTTTTATTTTCTGGACTGTTTATGAACTATGGATACAGACAATGAAAGTTATAGAAGTAATTTTCCCAAAAACATCCGAATGCTAACCCGATAGCGATACGCGCTTTTTCAAACGTATGGGTTCGACTAAAAGACTGATGCGAAAATGTCGCAGGACAGTCATTCTGAAAAATAGCGTAGAGTCTCCAAAAGATCTTGAAAATAGTTTTTATTATAATATCGTTTGTAACTTTTTAATACAGTGCGCCGCAAATTTATCACCAAATAGAGGACGCAGGTTAGATCTACAGAATCGATATAAGCAAAACATTTACGCAATGAAGGAAAAATAGATTTTTCTACGTGGCGAATTTTTTTTTTATTATTAAAAATGTATCGACGACTCTGTTTTGGTCGTAAAAACACGTAACACAATTGGCGAGAGATTTTTATAATAAAAAGTTTCATAAGTTTATCTTGACACCTTAGGGACCCTTTCCAATTGCATCCATTGCATATTTTTTTTTCTTATTTCGACCCTTTAGATCTCTAAAACATCTCCAGCGAATTATGCTGTCACTACAGAGTGGTAATAATTATATCTTGGCAACGGTAAATATGCGACGAACTGTATATATTGACAATCAAATTTTTTGTTAGGTTATACATGATGTTTGCTTTATATATTTTTGGTGATAAATTAGAAGAATAATAATATGTCTATTTTGGCCTTTTTAATAACTTCAAAATTGGACCATCTACAACTTACAAGATCAAAACCACAGCTTAAAGTTCAGCAAGATTCGTTTGGTGGTTCTCAAGTTAAGGTGAGTTCTTATGTTATCCGACGGTACTATGTCCGAAATTTAAAAAATCGTATACGTCAAAATTTTGCAATTTTCATATGTCCGTATATCGTACCAAAATTTTTGAATAAAAAGATAATTAGTCAATAAAAGAATAAACATAGTAAACAAAAAATTTAATTTTTCTTTAGGTTATTAAAGATAGGATCAAATATATTATTTTAAACTTAACATTCTACCGACTGTCATATAGAAGCAATACGTTATTTTTACCAGTTTTCGTATTTGGAGTTTATATACATTTATAGTATTCATCGTAATAAGCAAAGAAAATATAATACTCGCAATAAGTCCTAAAAAACTTAAAAGTCCCGTAGAAAACATGATATTAAAAAAGTTTAAAAAATTTTGACTTTGTCCGACATCGGATCATTTTTAAAAACATTCAGGTGAAATCTGGCGCCATAATATTTCCACCAATAGGAGCAATTTCGGTCGTACCGTCGGATGACGGATGCATGAGAAATCACCTTTAAACGCGCAATATTTACGTATTTTGCGTCATTACTTTTTTCATATCAATGATATGTCAATATTGCTTGCAGCTGTACTTTATATATGAAATTTCTTTGAAAAATAAGCAAGAAATTCGTGAAATTGAAAACACACTTGGATATAAATTTACCATTTCTAAATCCCTTAGCGTAGGCGCCGATTCCTCCAAAATTTCTTTGTCTTGACGATTACTTTATTTTGTACGATTGTACTTTTCTGTGCTATGATGAAATTGTAATGACTTTAAAACAAGTATTATCAATTTTCCGCAGTAATCGTATAAAATTAATTATCGCTTGCCGTGTCACATGATGTCTTTTTTATTGCTAAAAGAAGTACAAGCACAATATTATTAAAAAAACATGCTAAATGAAATAATCGCCAAAACTAAGAAATTTTGGAGGAATCGGCACCAACACACCAACATCGTCAACACACATGAAAAAAATGGTTTTTGTATAACATTATGTATAACCATTTTTTTTTCGTTATTATGGATATAAGTACAAACCCGTGTCTTAGATACTGTGCATCCTTATATTAAAAAACATAGTTTAAACCGTGCAGGGGAAAGTGGTCGTAAAAGAGCCATTTTTGCATAGGATCCCCATCCTTATATCCCTTCTCTAATTATTATTTTACGTCATTTTGATTCGCTTTAGAGGATGACAAACACGGCGGTTTTATAGCGGTTTCTGTCGAGGCGGCGGCATGGGTAAAACAAATGTAGATCCGTTTTACCTGCAGTTCGTTAATCAAATAAATGCTCGTCTCAAAGACGCTCTAAAAATCGTCGTGCCTGACAAGGGGCCTAGAACCGGTTCAAGCAAGAAAACAGCTAGCGGCAAAATATAGAGTCAATTTTTTCTAAAAACAAAGCATTTCGACAATTGACACGCACATGTGACATGAACAGCTCTTACTGGTTTCTTCGTAGAAGTTCCCATTTTAGTAGTGGGCCGTAGCAAGCTCACGCGTCAGGTTTCAAAGACTAAATTTTCTTAGTGTTTGTTATTTAAGTTGAAGGGTGAGTAGAATAAACCAGTTTAGGTTAATTAACTCTTCTATTTCCAGTAACAAACATTTCATTTATCATCATTTGCTATTATAAATTTAATATTATTAGTTAATATATTTTAATTACGGCACAATAGGTTGCCAACTCACTGAGAACTAATCCAGCTGTTTGCATTTAAAAACAGATGGCATTTTGGCGACTTTGTACTACGCCGCGAACGTAAACTATAATAGGGCAAGGCGGCGCTTGCCGCTGCTTGATTGGCTCGTAGCTACAGTATTTAGGCGGCGAAACTCTTGTATCTTGTCAGGATTGTGTTTACAGCGTTTTCCATTGGTAAGCTTATAGTGCATGTCAAATGTATTTCTATGTTTTACCAATGAATAACGCCATAACTTTTGTAAATAAAATTAACGCTGCATTTTTGCAAGCCCACATCTAAAAATAAAACGTACCCACGTATACCAGACTTCAACAGGGTATCATAAATGACAGGTGACCGCGGCGATGCGGCTTGTTCTTAGAGAAATTTGACTTTATTGGATGCTGTGAGGCAGTGTGTGTTTTGCATCATAAGTATTTAGTATGAAAAAAATCGGCTCTTTCATAGCCACGTTCCCCTATTTAAATTTTAAGCAATAACAAATTAGAGTGACTAAATGTAAGTTTAGGAATATTATAAAAAGTAACCATTTTAGGTCTTTAAATACTATAGTTTTCGTCTTCCCCTGTATACTGTAGAAGGTTCTTGATACGAGGAACGGCCGAGGGGTTTAAATTATTTTTACGATGTAAGAAAGTTAAATAGCTTAGCTAGATAGATATTGCTAGTTAAAAAAGTGAGTAAAAGGGTTTACTATAATTACTCTATAAGAGGTGATCAGCCCTATGATGCTTCCACACCTGATATTGTTATTGCTCCTTTTTGGGCATGTTTAAGATGTTCCACAACTCGTGCGAGCAAGGATATTTTAGTTTCTCCGATGCACGATTCGCCGCACTCACACGGGAGTTGATAAGAGTTATCCAGTTTGACTGGCTCACTCCTAACGGTCAATTCACACACCCGAATCCCGCTTATACCATCTTAGTTTCCTTTCAGTTTAAGTTGATAAAATAATAAGTTCCATAGTGAACGCTCAACTAGAAGCGATCAACTTGTCCTAACCTTACTCTTTATAATCTTGATACTTAGTTCACGGTTAACGGTCGCTTGTACAATTGGGCCTCACCAATACCATTGACGCGGCACTTACTGAGGACTCCAATACGAGAAATCGTGGGTTGTCACATTTAAGCTGTGGGTCCTTTTCGTTCTGGATTTTCTAGAACATGAACCGGATAAGCTAACTGAGTTTTGATAAAACGACGATTGTAAAACGAGATCCTTGCTTAAAAAAGTATACCTAATTCTAGGAATAAATTTTTTTATTGTGCGACGTGATTTATGAAAGGAAAGAAATCAGCCACAGATCTTCCTCCACTGTTAAGTCCTAATGACTGGTATACATTTTTCAAATTTATAAGCATTTATTTTCAGGAGGACAAAGAAATAAAAGAAATTTCAAAGGTACACATTGTCGTTATGGGGCTCTAAGATTATAAAGATAACTGGATTAAAGTTAAAGGTAACTAGTAGAAACTTCAAACGAGCTTATGTAATAAGTACCTATAAAGGGACACCATTCGTAACGTATAGAATATATCGGAGCTTATTATACCGAAGTTAAAGCTGCTCTCTAGAAGAGTTGTTAAGTTATTTTTATAGGTTCGTTGGAGAAGAGAAGTATTTTCTACCTTCTTATATAAAATAAATATATTGTTTATCATTTCTTTCCTTTTAAATTAACACTCTACTTAAGTATGGAGTATTTCTTCAAGTTGATAAATTATGATTTCGTTTACGGTATTAATAAATAAAATTGTACTGAATAATTAGTTAAAACTCATTTACGGAATTTTAGGTTGGGGAGGAATAAATAGAACTTTAGTTAAAAAATTAGAAATATTACAAAAAAGGTTTTTAAAAATTATATTTAATAAAGATTATCTTTCTTATATTCAGAAACAAAAAAGTTGAACATAAGACAATTTTACAATTATACAATTTAAAAACCATAATCATAATACACGTCATAAAAATGAAATAACCATAAAACCTAAAATAAATAGGTCCATAGGACAAAAAAATTTCAAATATTCATGTTTTTATTTAAACGATTATTTACCAACAAAAATTAAAAAATTGATTTTAATAAAAAAATTTAAAGTCGAAATAAAAACATGGATATTAAAAACAGACAATTTGAAAATATTTTTAAAAATGTTTTAATTAATTAATATTGTTCTGAATAATTTATATTATAAGTAATATTTTTTACTTAACAATTATAAATTAATAATTTTATTGTAGGTCATATATTTGTTAAAAAAAAAACTGCGTTTATATTATTAATTAACATTTTTAGTTTACAACTTGATTTTTAATGCATATTTATGATTTATGATTTTACATACTAAAACAAAAAATAAGAGTTGCCCCTAACAAACTCAGCTTCAGGGGATTGAAGAATAAGTTTATAGAAGACAACATCAACATATTTATGGAATTGAGGTGGTAAAGCCGTTGCTCTAGAATGTAGTTATACAATGACCGCCGGAAAGTTTGTAGAATATAGAAAAAATGTTAATTTTGAATTTAATTTATCTAATTTACTCGGAGAAACTTCTCCATATCTTCAAACTAAAATAATACTCTTCAAATCCGGTGAAAGTTTTATGGTATACGAGAAAGGGTAAAAAAGTCAAAATTGCAAGAGTAAAGTTTCCCCCCTCCCCATTTTTACTCCTTTTACTACACTAAAAAAAAATTTACGAAAAGTTATTTTAATTTCAAAGTTATAATAACAGCTAGTAAATTACCCTGTACAGAAAATATACCGCAAATCATATTTTCTGTAGACTTTATTGGCGACAAAAGAAAATAATCAGTTTCAAAAATATTATGACCTTGAAAAATAAAAATTTAAAATATTTTTGCTGCACACTTTTTGTCAAAAGTATTTTGTGATGTATAAAACTTTCACCAGATTTAAAAGGTATTATTTTGTTTGAAGATGTGCAGAAATTTTTCGAAATAAAATTAATTTATTAAATTCAAACATAACAATGTGTCTTTTGCTCACTTTCTGGCGGTCACTATATAACTCTTATTTCGCTTTTATCAGTAAGTTCTTTATTTAATAGCAATTGACTGGAACTGGTGTATTAATATAACGTACATATACAGGGTTTAGAATAGAAAGAAATAAAGAAAGAAATATTTTTAGGACCAAAACTTAAGGCCATTTTTTCTCGTATTGAGAACCACCCTGGAATGTAGTTGAAATTTTTTGGCGCTTACAAGGATCGTTTTAAGGATTTTTTTTAGTTGTTCATTTTTGTATATAGATTTGTTTTTCATTAAAAATAGCCATCAGGCAGGGCATTTATTTTTGAATCAATCTGTGTTAAGTTTGAAAAAAAATTGCCAATTTTTATGCATGTGACAGACACTGTACGACTATCTGGAAACTGGGTTTTTGGGGTGACTTGAAAATGTATTTTTCAATGTTTTAATGAGTTTCCCTTAAAAAATAGTTTTTTTTTTCGCGTAACATGGATTGCTATATTTAAAGTTATTTTTACCTTTTGTAGGTATGTAAATATGATTTTTGTTTAATTTTCTCTGTGTTTTGTTCAAAAAAATGTTTTCGCTTTTTATATTCAGCTTTAAATACTTTAATGTATACTGTAAAAAAGAATCTTAACCCTACTTTTATTGGTAAAATTTACCAGTTGTGTTTGTATGTATATATTTTTTAAAGGAACTGATTTTTGTAGTTTTTCGCATTTAATGCATTTTAATCATTGTTCTATTAACTTATTAACGATTTAAATTATTTCATGTTAATGTTGTTTTTAAAGATAGTTTTTCATGTGAATATTTTTATTGTACAAAATTTTAATAAATCCTTGAAGAATTTAAAATTGTCTTTCTTTAGTTTTAGCTGACACTATTACCAGATCACCCCAGCGCTGTTGGCCGCCCGCCAAATTTTAATCATAGACATATACCTTTCAGTAGTGTCCGACCGAAACAAAATTTTCAGCCGAAACCGAATCTTCGGCCTTGGTCTCAGTTTCGGCCGAAGCCGAAACTTAAAAATTTTATTGTATTACTGATATTTAATTTATTTTATATAGGGGCTTGGGAACGGATTGAACTTCCCACTAAAATAAAGGTCGACAAAGAAATAATCTATTATTTATATAGACAACACTGCCTACGAACCCACCCAAAGTTGTCCGAACGGTGCGCGACAATTCACGAACACTGAGTTTCGGCATGGCCGGCCGGTTTTTGGTTGAAACCGAAACTAGATTTTTTGGCCGAAACCGAACCTTTGGTCGGTCTCTACCTTTCAGCAAACAATTATCACGAAAGTGGTAAATTTATGGCCGTGCGCATGTAAACAAAACCTAGCATGCATGGGCATGCGCACTGCAAAATTATCATTTTCCTAATGGAAAGATAGACAGGTCCGAGCTTTAAAATTTAAAATGTTTTACTAAAAGCTTACTTTAGAGGTGCACAGACCATATTCCACGAGCCAAGTTCTTGGTATAGAAATTGTAATAGTTAACCTTATTTTCACATGTAAACAAACAGCTGAAATTTGTACCCAAGTTCTAGCCACAATTTATTGTCTGGATTTTGTTCTATATTTTTGACCAAGTTGGTGGGAAAAGTAGATAGTGATTTCTGGTGTTTTTAGTCGCTGCCAACCTATTAGATTTTGGAGTCAGAAAATAGTGTTTAATGTTTTGTTTCTTAAATTTTAAAAATGATTCGCCGTCGTGTTTTTAGTTCGACAAAAGCAAGAGAACCTTGCCAAACGAAAATAAAAAAACAAGCAAAGCAACACTCTTCGATGTTATCGCGTACCTCAAGCTATAAAAATTTGCCATAAACTTGGGGCGTGAAAACAACATTTTTAAACGCTGTTGCTTGATTAAGAATTTGAAAAAGTTTTCGGTACCAGTCATTGTTTATAGCACAAACTTAAGGTGGAATTCTCAGCGTCATTCAATCTATTGCCAACTTATAACCTATTTCGCGTTGTTTTTTCAAATTTATTGTTTTATAAACTAACATTTGAATAAAAATCAGTATCATCGGCACATTACTTAGGTAATATCTGATATATTACAAAAATATCAATTTATTTCATTGCTAATTTTGGGAGAATTGGATAGTAAAAGAATAATGACATAATAATGTTAAAAAAAAATCTTACCCGGTGTTCTTCGCTATACAAATTCTCCTAAAATAAGTTATGAAATTCCTTGATATTTATTAAATAGGGCAATTATTACCTATAGAATAGAGATGCGCCGAATATTCGGCCACTTTTAACCAAAGGCCGAATATTCGTTATTCGGCAAGTAGAAGTGATGTATTCGGCGAATATTCGGCCAAACATTAGTCGCCCCTTTGCCGACAAAATAAACATTTGTTTTATATAACCTGTATCAGTCTAAGAAAGGCAATCATTTCGCCGATGGCATAATGAATTTTTGTGGCCCTTAAATCGATAATGGAGTACCTACTTATTTTTAACAGCCAAACTTCAAGGGTTTTTTGTTTAGCTACGTTAGTTTCCCTAACATGTGTCTCCTGTGAACTGCCTGCAACTGATACTGAATTGATATGAATTTTATATACACGGGGATGTTTGTGTTTTAGATGGTTAACCATAGAACTATTAATTAGTCGGCGCTTTTCCCACACCACCCCGCGATATTGTAACCGAACAAATAGCGCACACCGCTTTTGTTTCATTTTGATTCTCCAAATTAAAATGTTCCCAGATCCAGCTTTTCTTTTTACCCTTTGGTTCCCCAAAGTCTTCCATGTTTACCTTATTTTATTTTAAGAACTAAAAGAAAACTATAATTCAACTCGCGCCTTTAAAAATAAACAAGTCCTCACAATAGATTTTCACAAAAACTTTTTAAGTTTAAACAGCACTGTCAAATAAAATCCGTCGTACCAACTTTTAATAGCGTAAAACCCTAAAAATATATGCAACAAACAATACACATTGGCCGAATAATATCCGAATATTCGTTATTCGGCCGTGAAAGTAGGCCGAATATTCGTACATCTCTACTATAGAATATGAAGACGATATTGATTTTATTTAAATTTTGTGTAAAAGCTAGAAAAAATTTAATTTACGCGAAATAGGTTATAGGTAGGTTGGCAAGCATGTTTATACTCCCACCTAACACTTTAACTCTACACAAGTACACAAAAAACTAGAAATCCGAAATATCAAACAACCACAATTAACAATAATCTTTTAGTTGCTTTTAAACAGCAAAGCCAACGGCTAAGTTGAGCGTTCTTTTAAAAATTTAACTCGGCTCTGCCAAGATTTATTTCCCTTCCCTTGCCACGGTTAAGTTTGTCCATTTATTTTTTTCACGATTTGTTTGCGAAACGTTCCTTTAACAATTTAGCTAAGCAAAGATTTTGACATTGCTGTGCTAAACATGTATACCTATACATACATTACATAAATTTTATTTTTTTTACGAAATGCCGACAGACATTTAAATGGTCATACCATGCGACTGGCTGAATAGCTGCACAGCTCAAGCAAAAAAAAAATTGCCATATATTTGCATGTGGGAATCCGGCTCTTGCCAGTTGATCTGCTTTTCATTAACTCTTATCCCTGAGTGACCAGGAGCCCACAGGATTCAATCTTGTTATTCCTGGCTGCCAGGTCGTGAATAAGGCACTGCATTATGATCATTGATGTAAATCGGTTGGAGTTAATAATAGATAATAGTAGAAGTCTAATAGATAGGAACGAGATAAATAAAAACCAAAAATTAAGTAAAACATTTATTTAGAAAATTGTCCAAAAGTCTTTTAAAATAATAACTACGACAATAATATTCATTACAAGTATGAGTTTAGTTTGGGCCAGTTTTACAGTTAAATAAAAAAAAATGTTTATTTATTACGGCAAAATGTCATTATTCGGCTTAATAACCAAATCATCCCTTTAAAGGGTGTCCGGTAATGGGACAGATTCTCAAGAGTATATAGGGAACGTTAAAATAATTCTATACTTTTATATAATTTTTTTTCTGTAGTGCCCCAAAGTGATACCCGGCGATTTACCTTTTTCGTATTCATTTTTAAACCACCTTGAATATTTTTATACAATTCCGGTATTTTATGTAGGACCTGGAAAAATGAGCTACACAGAAAAATGTATTGTCTCAGGACTTGCCTAAAACACACACGTCAAAATTTTTATAGGTGTCATCGTATCGAATTAAAATAGTATATTATTTTATTAGGAGTAAAAGTGATACTTTACTTTTTTTTAATAAAACACTATTTTTTTTCAAATATCGTTTAAGTATCAAAACAAAGATACAAAATTATATATTTATTCATGAGAACACTGCTATTGGCAACGAAAATAAAAGGTACTTTTCTTCCGCTGCAATAGCAACCGCCTTCTGACAAAAAAGCAGTAACGTCAAAAAATGAGTAGAAAAATGTCAGGTATGTTCTCAGACCAAGCACTAGGTCTGAGGGTATGTTACTCCAACCAATAGACAACGTAATATTATAAAATTTGAGATTAGACGTAAAGTTCATCTAAATTGTTTTATTCATAAATATTTTCTACTAAAAAAAACAAATTATCTATATAAAAACATTCAATTTAGAATTACCCACAAAATGAACACTATAGAAATGAAAACAATTTTGAAATACCGAATAAAAGCCGTCTTAAAGAAAAATATAAAACTTCTTTTCAATATATACTTATATTAATAGAAAATAGAATATGATATAAAAAAGCTAAACTATTCGGCTTTTAAAAAACATTTTAAAAATGTTAGGGTCGGATTGAAAGACTGATTAATGGTTAATCAAAATCCTACCTTTTTATGCCAACTAGTATGTTACTGTCAAAAATAGTTTTTTTTAGTTGTATATTTCATATTTTGGCATAAATAAATATCTTATTAATAATTGTTGTTGACAAGACGTTTAAATAAAAATACAATAATCATTTTACTGTTTGAATTGTTTCTCAAAAATAAACTATTTTCGAAATAACTTAGTTTTTTTAGCAGTTGACTGTACTAAATACGTATTTAAACGAAAATGACATCACAAATCTTACTACTTCTTGGTTAGGTTTTGTAAGTGTTGGTTATTATTCAGCCCGTGACAGTAAAAAGATGCTCGTTGCCTTATGTACGTCGCGTCGGTATTATCATCTTCTTAACATAGTATAAAACAAAGTCGCTGTCGCTGTCTGTCCGTCCCTATGCTTAAATCTTTAAAACTACGCAACGGATTTTTAAGCGGTTTTTTTAAATAGATAGAGTGATTCAAGGGGAAGGTTTTTATGTTTCTAGCTTTCCTGAGTCATGTTACTGAATAGCACCTTTTTTCAGGAACCTATAGCCTGTATCATTGAGGTAATATTTTTATTTATAAAATACCGAAATTGTATCAAAGTATACGAGTGGTTTAAGAATAAATACGAAAAAGGTAAATCGCTCCCACTTTGGAGCTCGATAACTCGATCAGGGGGCACTATAGAAAAAATATGTATATGAAACACTAGACTTATTTAAACGTTTTCAACACGCTTCGGAGAGTTTGCCCCATACTTAACGAATACCCTGTATATAACATACAAACATGCAGGCTATTAAATGGTAAAACCAGTCCTTATAAATTTTCTAACATTCATATTTATCCCAAGAATTACTAAATTAAAAATATCAACAAAATTCTTTAAAATGCAAAGTACCTACAAGACAGTTTTATTGACTAGTTTCTAGAATTATTATTTATTACCTTTTACTATATAAGTAGGAAATATGTTTTTCTATTACTCAAGACATACTATTGTACTATATATTGTAATATATTTTACAGATACCTACATGAAAATCTTTGGAATGAAGGGGTTTTACATTTTAATATTGTTAATTTTTTTAAATATGTAACAAAATCAAAAATAAAATCACATTTTATAACTTATTCTCTAAGAAATCAAATAAACATCTAATTTTCTAATAAACTTTAGAATATAGGATAAAAAAGGTAAAAACGTTATTACCTAAAACATTTTAAAACAGACGTAAAATAATTTTTTTATAACAGCCTAAGAAACCTTTATACCCTAATATATATTTTAAAAATAATGCCAAATATCCATTTTTATTTTTGAGTGCCACACACCACTAAACTTGAGCAAAAACTCTATTTATTTGCGCAAGTAAATGGGTGTAAAACGAATTTCTTTTTAAATCGTGTGGTATTTTTCATTATTTATTTGTAGGTGGTAAGATGAGTAGCTACTAACAGTAGCCTTAAATAAATACAGGTCGCTACGCACTTATAATTGACCCGTAAACTTAAGCAAAAGGTTTGCGCAAGTATACCTAATAGTGACTTGACACTGTTTGGATTTTCGATCGGTATAATATGTGCTCTTGCGCAAGTACCTAAATGAGCTCTCCTAGTATTCATGCCGCCATGTAAAGTGCAAAAATTTCGCCTAATTTTACTTGTCAAAGATACAGTAATAACGTGGAAAACCCTTTCTTCATTTATTATAGTTTACTTAAAATTTACTTTCATTGAATAATATTTTTGGTCCAAAATAATAATCGAAAAGTAACAATTTGTACAAGGCCAATGTTAAATCTTTAAATGGGAAAAAACACTAAAGTAACTCTATTTTTGTTCTTAACGTATCATGGGGCGTGTGGCCGCATCTATTTTTTCTTTATAATTGTCATCCTAGAATCAAAAATGTATAGTACCTATCTAAAGAGACTAGTTTTTTCACATTTATTTACCATAATATATATTGTTTTAAATGGAAGTAAAAGTGGGAAGAAACTACTAGTTTTTTATTGGTTTTTTGCTAGTGCTATAGCTCTCCATGGTTTTCTTTCTAGGCGTTGGATATCACTGTATGAACGTTCTGAAAAAAAAAGAAAAGAAAAATAAAGTCAACGTGTGTAATAAAGTAACGCTGCCCCACCATTTTCTTGCATAAAATTATATAGTCAGCAAGCAATTAAACCACTTCTACCGTGATTAAACGACTGTATTTCGATATTTAAATAGACGAATATTCGACTATTTAAATATTCGACTATTCGAAATTCCATGCAATGCCGTGACGTAAAATCACGTCTTTTGAAATTCGAAAAAAAGTAGCAAAATCTCCCGAATTTCCGAACGCTCTGTATATGTATTGAATGTACAAGGATCACACAACGTATTCCGTCCAATTTCATATCGCTAAAATAACTTTAGAATCTCGTGGTGAAAATGGGCCAATAAATCAAAGAATGACAGTTTGCAAAATAATTTTTGTTGTCCAGAGGCTACTATGATAAAAAATAGTATTACCAACATAAAATTTAGACATAAAAATTTACAAAATTTGAAGGATTTATTTTCTTTTTAAAATGTTTGATTATATAAGGTGAAATAGAAAAAAATGTATAAAGCACATGTTTCATAAGGCGTTTTAGCGCATGTGTCAATAAAAAAAACTCGCCACTTTGTGGCTCGTTTTTTAAAATAGACGCGTGCGCTAAAACCGCTTCTTATGAAACGTGTACTTTAATATACTATTATCTGCCGCATTTGCGGCAGGTAAAGTATTTTACCCTCCGCAAATTTTCACTCTATGCCGAACAAACCGGCAAAATTTGCCATTTCTCATAGTAGGTCAAACTTTTTGAGGGGTGCTTTGGAATACGAACGTGGTCGGCCGAAATTTTCTGACGTGTCATTTTTGACGTGTAGATGGGTTCAAAAAGACGTAATTTATCCATTTCTACTTCTACATCACAGTTAATTTCCTTAAAAAAATACATAAGCAAAGAATACAGGGACAGAATGGAACTAAACCTCCAAAACCATAAAGTAAACAAAACAACTGATCTGATTTTGGTGATTCTCAAATTTCCCAGGTTCACTTGGGATCACTTTGACGGTAGTGGGGGAACAGTGATCATTTACCAATCGAACACAGGTCAGATAAGTTAGAATCGATTAGATCGATCCGGATCGATCTAAACCAGCAAATCGCCTCAGGCTTTATGAACGCTGAAAACGACCAAATCGATCCAAAATAAACCAGAACTTCTAGCCCACTCAGTAGCTTCACCCTAGCGCTATGCCACTAAAAAAATAACGTTTCACTCACCTCTAAATTTAATAAACTGACACTGGTTGTCAGCAACGTTAGTCACCCTCTTAGGCGGCTGGCTACTGTCTCTTGTTGACCTGAACGACCCGGCCGCCCTGAGGGAGGGCGGTTGAACGCACAAAACGTCGCGACTCAGTCTGTAGGAGGTTACTGATGGTGCTCCCAGGGTACTATCGTCGTACGAGTTGATGTCGATATCTGTCAGCACTAGAAAGAAAAGAAATGGTTAACACAAAATAAAAATAGTAATTTATTTACTTAATAAACGGTGTGGTCGATTACGTATCCAGATGAAAGCATAGTTGCAAATTGATAGACAATGTTCTAATATAAGAAACCCGAAAGTTCTACCTTTCATTTCGCGAGATTCATCCTTGGGGTTTTGAATTCAATCGTTGAAAATAGATAAACGTCCAGTTAAACTAAAATTTATTTTCCACTTAATGAACACTTTACTGATGACACTGTGTTATTTCTTGTCTTAAAATTAAGGTGTATTACTTTCAGACACAAACTACCTTTTCAAAAATACTTATTTTATGAAGTTAGGTACCTTATACAGGGTCAAAAACAAATAAACTTTGCATCACATGCGACCAAATTTTAATAGCCCATTTTAATTTTGTAGAAAAACACACATTTAATACGGGACACCAGGTATTCAGGTATATCCATAGGCCTCTTAAAACAAGAGAGGCCTATGGGTATATCAAATACATAATATACAGTTGCTTGCTGTGGTAATAAAAGAATATAAATAAACAAGCTAAAAAATTATCTTATGAGATGAAATATCCCATTCTCAGTGCAAGTTAATGTTCACAAAGCACGAGAGGCATATTATGCAGTAAATATAATCAAGTACCTACCCATCAAACCTCGGAAATTCACTTGTGTAATGGTGGCGGCCTGGAAAGAGTTTCTCAATTATTTATAGCGAATATGGTATAAATTGATACATGGTTCAGTAGTTGCGAATGTAAATTCTAAATTGCTGCTTTTATTCATTAAAATTATTATGTGGAAGAGTTTTAGATCTTGCTCTTGATAGCGTTACAATATAAAAATATTAACCCTAAACTAAAATTACCCCTAATATTGGTAGGTATACTTTCTTAGTAAATGCCACACAGTGCCGTACTGAGGGCGAGGCGACTGAGGCGCTTGCCTCGGGCGCAATCACCGAGGGGGCGCCAAAAATTGACAAAATAATCTGAGATTTAGCAAACATTTCAGAAAAGCAAGGATTTCGCATCGATATCACACAGGCAGTCGATATTTTGATTACGGAAATAAATTGGAAATCGAGAAGTTGATGAAAGTCGTCGGGGATTTTGGATTTTTGTCTGGCGAATCCTTGCATTCTATGACCAAAACCGAGTTAGAAAAAGCAGCAACTGATTTGGCAATGAATTATGAAAGAGATATCAATGCAGCAGAATTCATTGATGAAATTTCAGACTTTAACCATTTGGCGCTCTCAATTTTGCCCGACAACATTGAATCTGCAACCACTCTAGAGTTACTTCAATTGCTCCATAATTACAATCTAAAAGAATCATACCCAAATATTGAAATTGCATTCAGGATTTTTTTGACTAGGTACTCCAGTGACAATAGCCACCTGTGAACGCAGCTTAAGCAAGCTGAAACTCATCAAAAATTATTTGAGATCAACCATGAGACAAGAAAGATTGACTAACTTGGCAATTATGTCAACTGAATATGAGATTGCTCAGAGTATTGATTTTGACGATATAATTGATGAATTCGCTGCAATGAAATTTCGAAAATTTTTGTTGTGAATCAAGAAAATTGAACATATTTTGTATAATGCAATTCTACTTTTCTTGTGTTAGATCTATCCAAAATGTTGTTCAATTTTAATGTATAACTTTTTTTCCGTAGTCCAAATTAAATACTGTTTTCTTATTGTAAATTAATGTCTTAGCTTTAATTGCCTTTTTCAATTTTTTTAAAAGCTGTATACTTGTTGAAATATACCTACATAAAAAAAATAGATGTTCTTTTTTCCTTAAGTTTGTAACACTCTGTCGAGTAATTTTACAATCTTAACTATATAATAAAGAAGTTTTTTCTATTAATACCAGTTTACTTTTTTATTTGTCTCGATATCTTTCTCGGATCAAGACAAGAGATACGAATTTTTTTAAGAAAACACTACAGATTTCATCGAACGATTTTAATTTTAATCCTTTTTGCGAAATATTTTTATATACTATAGCGGTAAAGAACAAAACAAATGTTAAAAAACATCAATAACGAACGAACGGTCATATCCTACGCTGTGGGCATTCCTTCAATGCGGTGTGGTGTCTATAATCTGTTTTTGATCGATTTTATCCCATTCTTCAGCTAGGGCTTATTTTAATTGTTCTAATAGTTACTCGAAGCCGGGAACTCGTTCGAATCTACTCATCATGCCCCAGACATGCTGTATGGGATTAAGGTCTGGCCTACATGATGGCCAGTCCATTTTTTGTACTTCTACGTCGTCTAAGTATTGGGTAGGTAATAATAATTATTGCAGTGTTAGGACAAGCATAATCTTATATCAGCATAAAGTTGTTTCCAATAAATGGTGCTAAAATATATCGATCAGCCGTCACAGTTCCTCCATTAACCAGTACTATCTCAGGTCGAACTCCAATATTTATGCTACCCGTCACGAAGCTTTGTATTGTAGAGATATGGTTCTGTAAAAAGCGCTTACTCTACAATATATTCTTTGATGACCATCTGGAGATCTTAGGCAAAATCTTGACTCGTCAAAAAGTAAAATGTTACTTCATTCCTCGAAGCCACAATTTTGATATTCCCAGGCATATCGACAAGCTATGATTTCTGATTAACTTTGGGTGAGTTGCGGGTCGTCTAGAAAGTAAATTCACCTCCTTAAATCGTCTCCAAACAGTTATTTCCTTTACGTATATCTGTCGTATCTACACCAAACAATTTCTTACCATCAGAGCAGTGGTTTTATCGCGTTGAGAGTTCATCTCGGACCGTTGTACATCGTTTTCTGCCAGATCCTATTCTCATAGAAAAACTCCCGTTTCATTAAAACGTTCCACGGCTCTCTAAACACTAGATCTTGTAAATCCTAAAAGTCTAGCTGTATAATATAAATTGCATCATTTACTAAAGCCACTGCTCTTGCCGCATCAGTAGATGAAAGGACCATAATTTCCAACTGTCACTTTAAAATTTAAGCACCACAGAATAATAATTATCAGAACAACTGTCAAGATATAATTTATTTTACAAAGCCATAGCACCCTTAGTTTTATGTTACAATTAAAATTAAAATCTTCGATGAAATGTGTAGTGTTTCTTAAAAAATTCGTATCTCTTGAGCCGAGAAAGATATAGAGACAAATAAAAAAGTAAACTGTTTAGAATAGATTAAACTTTGCAAAAAAGCTTCTTCGTTTGAGTTAAGATTGTAAAATTACTTACAAGGTGTTAAAAACTTAAGGGAAATTACTTTTTATCCAATAAAAGTAAGCCCATAAAAACAAGGTCTCTTAACTGGCCTAAAGGGAATAGTACGTCATTTCAGTTTTAACTAACAGGCAGTAAAGACTCTTTCTTATAAAACTTTTATTAAACCATTAAAAATATATGAAACATAAAAATGTCGGACTAATAAAGAGACATCAGGGCCTTCTTTGGTACCAAAGTTTTAGAATAACTTGAAGCAAAGTATGAAAGCTTTAAAAAAAATATAAGAAAAATGCAGGATTAAGGTCTATGATGGTTCTAAGAATAAAAAAGTTGAATTAAAATTGTGAAAACATCGGGGTATATTAAGCTTATTTTTCTATTACGGTTCAAACGCGGCCAAATTATTCAAAATTTGTTTTCTTACAAAAATTTTAAATAAAATAGATACCTAATACAATTATTTAAGATATTACAAAGAGCACTAAATTCTCTAATCTGGCAAAATTTTTCGTGTTCTTTTAATACTGTAATGTAGCAATGCTTTGAACCTGTCGCTCTTTTAAATTATTTTAACTTTGGCAAGAAGTTTTAGTGAATATACCGGGTGTTTCTCAAAAGACGTTTACCCCTATAACTTTTCTGTATGTACCTACCTATGATATTAAAATTAAATTTTGAGATCATGCATAAGAGATTAGTCTGCATTTATTGGGCTAATTGTCAATTTGTTAGCACATTCGGTTTGACCGGAAGTGACCTTGACTTTGGTATTTTAAATGGGACATCTTGTATATTTTGACTTAATGGGATTCAGCATAACATTCTGAGTAAAATGACACCTCACTTGTCATTTTTTGACGTGTTATACCATTTTTATGTTTATTTTTTATTTTCAATCTAGTGCTACAAATTAATTAAATCTGTTAATTTAAAGTCAAAGTACTTAGTATATGAAAATTTCACAAGCGTTTAAAAATAGAAATTTTGTTTTCTTGACGTTTACTCCAATTTTCCAAATGGAACGATGGTAGTTCACTAGGATATTTAAAACGAGCATTTTTTGCAACAATTTGATACCATAGACACATGGCTTTAAATTAAAATTTTAATGTCATTCGTTCATTAAACTTACATTGTAAATCAGATAAAATGGTTAGCTTTACTAGAAATGAACAAATTGATATGCTCCTAATTTTTGGAGTGACCAGAAAAAATTTTCTGAAGCCGCAAGATTGTATGTATTGTATGTTCTATAAACTAATGACATTACAACTTTAAATTAAAGCCATATTGCTTTTCCAAACAATTCCATTGTTTTTCAAAGCCGCCTTTATATTTCTTTAGAAAAGAAATATGCAATAATGCATAACGCTTTTAAATTTGCGATGCTTAAGATTGCGAATGCAAATTTTTTCGTGTCAAATTTAAAATAGCATAGGAGTTTTGTTGAAAAAAAAATGCTCGTTTTAAATATTCTAGTGAACCACCATCGTTCCATTTGGAAACATGAAGTAAACGTCAAGAAAACAAAATTTCATTTTTAAACGCTTGTGAAACTTAAAAAGTCAATTATTATGACATAATTTTAATTTTCATATACTACTTGACTATAAATTAACAGATTTAATTAATTTGTAGCACTCTAGATTAAAAATAAAAATAAACATAAATATATTATAACACGTCAAAAAATGACAAGTGAGGTGTCATTTCACTCATAATGTTCTGCTGAACCCAAATAAGTAAAAATGTACAAGATGTCCCATTTAAAATACCAAAGTCAAGGTCACTAAACCGGAAGTGCTAACAAATTAAAAATTATGCCAATAAATGCAGACTCATCTCTTATGCATAATCTCAAAATTTCATTTTAATATCTATAAATATAAAAAAGTTATATAGGGGTGCAGAACGTCTTTTGAGAAACACCCGGTATAGCTTGTAATCATAATTTTTTACAGCAGTTTCCGAGATCTCAATAGTTATGAGGCCCTGTAGGTTACTGTGATCGTAAACAAATTCTTCTTTTTTATACATGCAGGTACGTATGGGTATATAGAGAATGGTTATGCGAAAATGCGCGGCAATTAAAAGATATGAGATTATGTAAGGGAAAAGGGGATTTAAAATGCATTTGATATCAAGAAAATGCAGTTAAATTTATACACCACTCTGTTTAAAAGTGAACTTTCAGATAACTTTAAAATTTTAATTTATATTTTTTGAATTGAATAATTTATGGGGAATGTTTCCAAAGTAACGCTAAATTTAAAAAAATATATTTATTTTGTGTTCAGGGAAGTGTTTAAGATTTTTTTTTGCAGCAAAAACACTGCTTAGACAGTAAATTTGAAATTTAAACTGACGACTGATCATTAAGGGCAATTAAACATATTTCTTATTCTCTCATACCCATATAAAATGTCATTGTAAGTTCCAGCTTACGAAAACGGTATAACAAATAATAAAACAAAACAAGATATATACCTGATACAATACAACGGAATACTTAATACAATTATCCACATTAACCTAACCCAACAAAACAATAATAAATGAGTTACTATAAGGCATTTACACCCTACATACACATATGACTTGAATAAGAAGAAGCACGACAACATACAGGGAATTCACGGTGAACGGCCGATTAGAAAATTTTAGACTCCAGTGAACTAATCTTATTGAAATTTTAGCACTAAACTTTTTATTACGTCCAGGGTCAATTCCTCTAACATGCCATGCACCGCGAATCACCTTGTAAAACATGTTTTTACATTAAGCCCAAGATAAAAACTTCTGGACTTACTACTTGATTTCTTTCCAATAAAGAACCAAAACGGTTTCTTACTAGCCTTGCTTCTTTTTGCTGCTTTAAGCATTCCTAGTAAATACAACAGAGTAAGTATCTACACTACTTATAAATCTATTTAGAGTTATTATTTAAACCTCAAATTAAACATTTCTATATAGATACGACGACATGTAGCAACGGGAAAGAAAAGGTCGTTACAACGATATAGCCAGATAGAAAAGGATGTTTGCATACCACGACTTTTTATTGGTTAAATTTGTCAAAGTAGATGCGACACGGACACGAAATATACCGATGACTAAACCCGACGAGCCATCGTTTTTAGAGAGTAGGTTTAAGGGAAAATAATAACACACAGTCTGCTCCACTAGTTTAATCGAAGAATTCTAGTGGAGCAGACTGTGTGTTATTATTTTCCCTTATAATATCAGTCCACTGAGAGATGGACTACTTCCACAAAATTGAGTAGGTTTAAGTTTAGATAGGTGGGTGGTGGATGGTGGTGTCTCTAGCACAGAATTTAGTTTATTTACTACTAGCTATACCCTGCGCGCGTTGCTACGCTACTTACTAAAATAAATTTGAAGGAATAATAATAAGGCGGGTTCACCATCGCGTCATCAAATATGTTATATTATTATTTATTAGTACCCGGCATCCGTTGCGCCTTTTTTTTTATGCCGAAACCTTTCTCGGCCTGCACACAACAACTCACCAAATTTTCATCGTAATCGGATAAATGGTATAGGAACGCATACGGGACATACAGACAGACAGACAAACATTCATTTTTATATATATATATAGATTGGCAAACTTGTGAGTGCTTTGTGCCATCTATTTAATTAATATAGAGGGAAATCGGAGGGAAAGAAAAATATAATAATAAAGTATGAATAATATATGTTCGACTTAAAACATTCTGTAATGGAACTGCACGAGAACCTGCTAATCGGGATATAAAGTGAGCACCTGGCTAATAAAAAATTTCCAGGAACAGTGCGTGGGTAGCGTGAGAATAATTATTTTTGAAAATACTTGAGTTGATAAAAAAATATTAAATGTGCATTTATAGGCAATATAACTTTTACTTACGGGATAGTCTATTATCCAGTGTTGGATGTTCCCAGTCTTCATCTCTAGGACTCCAATCCCGACGCCTCAGGGTAACTTCTTGTTTCGGAGTAGATGCGCTTTCTGCAAGCAGTCGTCCCATCGCTAAAAGTAAATGAAAATTCACAGCGCCTTATTTTACATGGTGTATTGTAAATTCTGTGGATCGTTGGCAGAGTTCCCAGAATAAAAAAAAAAACATATTTAAATTCCAATATTTTAATTTGTCAAATAAACTCTGAAATAAACTACAAAAAAGGGACATGAAACAAACCCAAAGTAAACTATGTTCCCACTGTTAGTTATTTTTCAATAAAATTTTAAGTTTGTGATTATTTTAGTTGGATAACAAAAATGTATCCCGCATGGCCGTCTACGCAGATACGTAAAGACAAAGGCTAAATTATCAAATCATGGCAAAGGGTATATGCCCAGTGGATATATCCATAATAAAACCATGAAATTAAAAAAAAAATTCTATAATTTCCTTTTTGTAATCGTAGAATCGGAAAGGGTCTTTGATAGTCTAAATCCAGATTTTCTACCATATTCTGCGTATGCGTCGATCACTATCTTAAATCTAACGGAGAATTTCGTTTTTGCTAAATAACTCGTCCATTTTTAACTTTTGAGTAAACATCTCATCGTAATTTATCGTACTTCTCTTCCACTGTCATATCAACAATTTTTTTGTACAAGATCCGATATTTTCCATTTTAAATCTAATAAAATGTGAAATTAAATTATTTGTGTGTTCGTTACTAATGTTTTATTGGGCTCTATACAAGCCCAATATATACAGAAAATGTTAAATGTCAACCCTCACAATACTCCTTATATTTTAGAACCCTGAGGATGACCTAATATAGGTCGAAACGTCGATAAATAATAATAATAATAAATATAAATAATTTGATCTTCTAAGCTGTTTTTTTGACCATTATCCAACTAAACTACCATAATCTATAAATTATTTCAATTTATCTGCGGTAAAAAAAAGCGGTGTGAAAAAATTATTTAACAAATTTTATTATTTATTATTTTAAGACTGTATTTAGGTACATTGTTTCTTCTTTTTGACGATGGTCCTGCCAAATTGACAGCATCGGTTTAATCTTCGCACAATTCAAGGGTGTCGGTGTTAAATGTTTATTTCGCAGGAATATCTATATTATATTCCCGACAATCGATATCATTATTATCAAGTAGCTCCCGTAGTTCCGTGACATTCTCGCATGATTTTCCGCTGCAGTTTTGGCATAAAACAGAAAATTTTCGACATCCACACATTTCTCCACAATTTGTTTTGCATTTACAAGAAACCGTCTTCAGCAACGATAGCGGCGTCAGCAGTGGTGGTAGGCTCTAACCCGCCATGAGTTTTTTCTATCCCATCTATTCATGTATGTTGTTCTGCTGCTGCTGACGCAGGTGGAAGCGTTGCAAATTTGGGTTTTCATACAGACTTGGTAAACAACTTGAATCGAAGTATGTCACCTTATTCGCCTCCAAACAAGGCGATTAAAACGCGTTCTCCAGCAGTTGCTAGGATAATATGCTTGTTGACACTGTATTCTAGGAACAAATTGCTATATCTTCATTCTTCCGAAGAGTAATATAGCGGATGTGGTGTTGCATCCTCTAAAGCAGGGGTGTCAAAGATACGGCCCGCGGGCCATGACCGACCCTCAATACATTCGGATCCGGCCCGCGCGATTCAACGAAATATTGAAGCTGAAGCGATGTCAAGTCAAGTATCTGAGTCATCGAAATAGTTCCTATTCCTAATCCTAATTGCTATACATAAAGGTATATCATAATTATAACTTTTTATATTTTATAGATTTCCTTTAATAAAGATTTCTGTATTGATATAAAAACAAACTTTTTTTTGAACAAACCCGAACAAACCCAAACATGCCTCGAAAAAAAAAATGGCACTCAAACAAATCGAGTTTGACACCCCTGCTCTAAAGGCATGCAGAAACAAAATGTGTTTAGCTACAGCTTCTCAGTATTTATAATTTGCCGGTGAGTATAATTGTTTCGAAGCTTGGTATGTTAAAGAATATATTATTTATCATCAAATGACTGCCCAATACGAGAAGGTCTAACTAAAGGCGTCTACTTAAAACTTGCCGTCAGTACATGCCATATTATTCACCCAGCTGCCTTTGATGTCAGTATCTCAGGTACGAGCTGCGCTGGTTAATTAAATCTCTGTTCGACTTGCCATATAAATAATAGGCGTAAGACATAAAATATTAATCTTGGGAGAAAAACGGTTACGACCAAAATTATCTAGAAATTAAAACAAACTAAAATGAAATATATAATTAATTTGTTGGGCTACATGCTTGGTGAAACTGTTGTTCCATTGCACAGGAAGAAAAAAATAATAACTACTTACTTGTTATGTTTCACAAATTTAATCAGTTTCCTGACACGTGTTTCGGCCCCTGCGGGTCATTATCAAAGGAGTACAAGAAAACACTACATTCTACGTGACATTACAAAGGTATTTATATCATATTATGGAACTATAAACATGTCATAAAATTAAAATTAAGGTTAGAAGATTGAATGGTCAACTGTGGGTTTTCCTAATTTTTAAAGGTACAGATACATATTTAGTCCTAAATACGTGTGCTATTAAGAAACAGAGAAGCACCTAAAGGTATTTCGGTACTCCTTGTACTCCATTGGCAATGACCCGCAGGGGCCGAAACACGTGTCAGGAAACTGATTAAACTTGTGAAACATAACAAGTAGTTATTATTTTTTCTTCCTGTGCAATAAAATGAAATAATTTAAGTTTACCTTCTTTAGGTTTAAAACGGAAAATATGGATCTTAGACAAAAATTGTTTAATTGAAAGTTGTAGAGAATTAAATTTTCTACAAGATCTGTTATAATCATATTTAGTCAAAAGTTAAAAATGGGCGAGTTATTTAACAAAAACGCAATTTTCCCTTAAATTCAAGATGGTTGTCGGCGCATAGGCAGAATATGGTCGAAAATCTGGATTCAGACTACCAATGATCCGCACTTACGCCCGAGGTTCGTTAATCACGGTCAAATTTACAAGACGTTGGTTTGTTTATTAATAGAAGGATGATTAAAAGTTCGTGAAAAATTTGAATTCCGTAAATAATTTTCGTAGATTAATTTTCAACTTTTCTAAATAAACTGTTGTCAGTTTGACCAGAGAAACTCGGATTTAGTTAAGACTCGACCTGTCAACCGTCAAAACGACATTTTCTAGTAGGATACCTAATAATTGTATTTTTCTACTCTTAAACATCCTGGAGGGTCATGATTCCAAAAGTTATCCTCTCTCCTCCAGAATTTTAGTCAGGGACCGCCCTTGGTTCCCCTTATTTTTTACGTTTTAGAGTTTTTTAAACTACTATTTTTGACCTAACGAATTTTATTTTTATTATCTGCTTGACCAGTATTTAATTAAACCTAAAATTTCGTACCACATTTGAAGACAAATAAAATGTTTAATTTCCTCCGTCTCTGTGTCCAGTTTATCTCGTATATTTTTCCGTTTTCCTCGCTCTCTTAATTTGGGTCCTTTCACAAAACCAATAGTTTTATTTCTACAGTTTGCGAGATATTTGCTTTCCTCGACGTCTGATATCGATTAAAGCCTTCCTTGTAGCTCCGGCAAATAGACTGCCGGATCATAAAGTGTAGAAGATAACGCGAAAAATAGAAAAGTTTGAAGCGATATTGTCTTCTGGCGTAAAAATTGAATGCAAGCGCTAGTAAAAATAAAAAATATAAGAAAATACTTTTGACATTTTTATGTTTAGTAGTTAGTTTAGTAAAGCTCTTGGTTAAAAGTGTTATGTAATTTTGCTTTTAAATTTTTACATAATGGACTTTATTGTAAGTGATGATCACCACTATACAGTGATGGGCTAAAATATGGAACAAATTCATTTAAAAATCAGGTAATCATTTTTTGAAAAAACGCTCGGACACGTCTATTATAATTCTTTCCTCCGGATTTTCTGCCTCAAAAAGAAATTATACCGGGTGTGTCAAAAAGTAGATGTAGCAAAATGTTTTTGTTTTTTATATAGAACCCCCCTATTTTTACTTATTACCCTAATTCTACGTCAAATTCTGCGCATAATTCATGTAGCATACTCTATCCTTATCTCTAACGGTTTTCGAGAAAAATTACATCATAGAAAAAAATTCTTTAAAAAAAGGTTAAAAAATTAGTTTATTAAGTGTTGAAAATGCAAACCATTAACTTCTTGACAATATGCTAATCTACTTAAAAACCCTTCTAAAACATTATTTACAGTATTTTCATTAATTTGCCTAATTTCATATCTAATTTTAAATTTTAGGTCTTCCAAATTTTGTGGTTTATCCTTATACACTTTTGATTTCAAATAACCCCAAAGAAAGAAATCCATGGATCGGGAGATCTTGCAGGCCATTCTATGGGTCCTCTTCTACCTATCCATCGTTCGGGAAATACATTATTCAAATACTCTCGTACTTGTCGAGCAAAATAAGGCGGAGCACCATCCTGCTGAAACCAAATAGACGCTTTTGGTAGATGAGGCTGATTTGGATTTGGAAAATCCGCTGCTAGTGTGGGAATTAATTCATTTTGAAGAAATTGTAAATACCGGTCTCCTGTAAGATTTCCATCGAAGAAAAAAGGTTCAATAATTCTATCATTTAATATCCCTGCCCAAACATTTACTTTTTGTGGGTATTGCGTGTGCTGTTCTCTCATCCAACGGGGATTATTTGTACTCCAATACCGAAAATTTTGTCTGTTTACCGAACCATTCAAACAAAACGTGGCTTCATCGCTAAAAAGTATGTTGCGATGGAAAAATAGATTTAAGTTGCAAATTTCCATCATAGTTTCACAAAACTGTAGTCGGCGGTCGGGATCATCTTCGTTTAGCTCGTGCAGCAACCTAATTTTGTACGGATGGTACTTTTCTTGTTTCAATACCCGCAACACAGATCGTCGGCTAACATCATTATTAAGGGCTACTTCAGTGGATGCACTATGAGGATTATCTTCAACCTCTAACAAAATGTTCAATTGTGAGTTTTCACTAATTTTTGGACGACCTGGCCGTAGACGATCCTTTACATTCCCTGTTTCCCTGAATTTCTTCTCAATTTTACTTACTGTAGATCTTGTAATCGGCCGTTCTGGATACTTAGCGTTAAACAAGTTACAAACTTCTTCTTGACTTCTTGTTTTGTCTCCACATCCAATTAAAATTAAAATTTCGATTCTTTGTGTTTCATTTAAATGCACCATGATCACCGTTTTTCAAAATTATACCTAAACTAATTTTTGATTGACACATGACTTGCTATCGTAGTAACAATTCATTTAAATTTACCTGTTTACCTTTAAGTAGGTACATGTACCTTTTTTTAAAGAATTTTTTTTTTAGGATGTAATTTTTTTCTAAAACCGTTAGAGATAAGGATAGAGTATGCTACATGAAATATGCGCAGAATTTGACGTAGAATTAGGGTAATAAGTAAAAATAGGGGGGTTCTATTTAAAAAACAAAAATTTTTTGCTACATCTACTTTTTGACACACCCGGTATAATTTCTTTTCGAGGCAAAAAATCCGGAAGAAAGAATTATAATCGACGTGTCCGAGCGTTTTTTCAAAAAATAAATACCTGATTTTTAAATGAATTTGTTCCATTTTTAGCCCATCACTGTATGTATACAACCAATTTTGAATCTTCTCCGGACAAATGCAAGCGGCTAGGTATATGAAAATGTATATCAGCAGTTAAACGGATGATTTGGCAAAAATGAAGCAAAGAAAGTTTCTGAAAATGTTGTACTGGCATATACAGTGTGTCCACGGATAGAGTTTGGAAGAGGAAACACTTTTTTATTAGTAGGTATAGAAGAAAAAGTAATTCTTTATAAAAACGTCTGCTTTGGCTGAAACTACAATTTCGAATATCAGATTTGCGATTACTATACAGTGTTCGTTAAAAACAACATTTTTAGTTTTGTGGATCTTTTTTTGTCAATTCATTGATTTATTAAATGAATTTTGCTAGTGTTGAAACTACTATCTCAACTATTAGATTTGCGATTACTATACAAGGTTCGTCATAAAAAGCAGTTTTTTTTTAAATTTTTCTTCAAATCTAATGTTCAATTCCTTTTGATGATTGGCTAAATTATCCTTTGGAAACAAATCGATTGGAAGGTACCTATGGTCCAAATCAGTTGGCAAGTACCTAGGAGATCTCGCAATTATCGACTTTCATTTATGGGGATATCTGAAGCCACATGTGTATAAAACCAATTTCAATAATAACTTAGATCTCTTGAAAGAAAAAATAAGAGTAGTTATTGTAAATATGCCAATACAGCAAGTTAGGAACTGTTATCGGGAATTCAGATGTCGAGTTGAACTATGCGCTAACTCGGTGGTACCATGTTTGAATAAAAGTTTTATAATTTATGATTGAATGAATTGAAGAAATATGACATGTAATAATAAAAATACTTCAAAAGTAGGCAAATAAAAAATGATTTTCTCACAACAAAATCGTTAATCGGCCAGATATAAAATCATAATCAAAGTAACAAAGCAACAATAGTTATTTGTTTTTACGTAAATTTATTTTAAACGAAATCCAAAAAACTAAAAATGTTGTTTTTGACGAACCCTGTAAATCGAAAATGTGCTATTTGAAATTGTAGTTTCAGCACAAGCAAAATAGTGTCTTCGCTGTTGCCGTCTAAATCCCGAGAAAGATACGAAAAAATCTACACTCGTTTTGTACAAGTAATGACTTTGGTCAAATTTTAAATAAATATAGCTTAATGGTGTTGTAGTTATTGTAAATGAATGTTTTCAAGTTCTCCAACTTTTATTAAAACATTTGTTATGTAATGAACTTAAAATCAAGCCAAACTAAATGACGTATAATACGGAATTATCGTGTAGGTTGTAAATTAAAAAAATGACACCTTGCACACTGACATCAGTGAAAAAACATTGTCATTTTTTGACAGTGGTACACAAAAAAACTATTATATATTTTTACAAAAAGGCCTGCACACAATATTCAGGTGGAATACTACCAACAGGACTTATGTATTAGTATGTATAAATCGCCGATTTAAAACCACTTTTAGGACACAAAATTTAATTGAAATTTTCATATTGGTGTAACGACTCCTTGTTTAATTCAAGTGCGAATTCTTCTCCATGAATTAAAAAAAGCCTATTCATGTAAATCTCCACATACATGCATAATGCAAGCATTGTACGTTTCAGACACAAAGAGGCAAAAAGAACGAACGAAAGAACAAATATAAACTATGTTTTTGTCCTTTGCTCTTTTTATTTTACTAGACCGTATTTTTCTCCATTTAATTAGCGTAAATTTTCCTTTTGGAAAACTTAATCCGCTTTTAAAACTGCTTTACCGTTTCTACCAAAGAAAATGGCTGGGAAACGAAAAATGCATGAGGGGTTTTCTTTGCAATACAATAATGCCCTTTAGCATGAGCCGTTAAGTGCGTAACGTATTATTCCTTTACCCACTTTTTTTAAATTGCCTTTTCACCTTAAAGTGTAGGTTTTTGCCAAAATTTATATAATATATAGGTAACTATTTTTTACTTACGAAATTTTTGACGAGCAGCCAACCATTCATCCAAAGAAGCAGTGATGTTATTATTATCCCTCGGCTTGCCATCGTGCGAGTGTCTAAGAGCTCGCCTCCTTTCTTTGCTAGTCAACATGCACTCTTCTAGGAGCTCAAACCAATCTTCAAGACCATCTGCAGCTCTAGAAGAAAATACATTAAACGGTTTTCGATTTTATAGCCAAGTTTACAAAGAAAACTCAGACGAAAAAGTACAAGATACAAGACAATCTATTCATAAAGCGACCTTCGTTTATGTTCCATCCAATCTCAGACCAATTAATTGATAATTGGCATGTTCAAAAGATGCAAGTAACTCCCCCACCCCAACGAACCTGAGCAAATCCTCCTAAAGTCCCTTTTAGTGCCAACCAACGACCCTCAAGTCCATTCTACCACCCAACCCTCTTGCCAAAAAATGTAGTAAAATAAATGTTATGTAGAGTAAGGTGCTTCTTTCCTGTCTTAGAATGTCATAAAAAAGAAAATATCATAGCTTACCTAAGATATATTTTTCCATCTCTTCCAATAACTAAAGCCACAGTACTGTAAGTCTTCTTGTTTTCCCATTCGACTCTATCGACATCAACTAATTTTACTTTGAATAAAAACTGACCCATTTCGGAGATCCTTAAATTTAAAAAAATTCTTTACAATATAATTTCTTACTGGTCAAGTGCTAGAAAAAAGCTTTAAAACTACAAAATTATAACTTTAAAATTAATTTACACATTACGCATTACGTGTTCGACAATATTTAGATCAGACATTTCCAGGTCGATGGATTGGTAGAAGAGGTGCCATGGAATGGCCCCCAATATCGCCAGATTTATCACCTTTGGATTCCTTTTTGTGGGGGTCACTTAAAAAGCAAATCTATGCTACTCAGCCAACATCGTTAGAAGATTTGCGACAAAGAATTGCCATCAAATTACCCCTCAAATATTGCAAAATGTGCGGCAACATTTTCAGCAAAATCTTTCATACTGCATGGAGAGTCATATGGTGATCATTTCCAACATTGGCTTAGCTGACGGGTCAGTTCATTCTTCATTTTTAAATTACTTTGCTGCCAAATGTATTGATCTCCACTAATGATGTATTAAAATTTTATTTAAGCTTTAAATCAATAAATCTTCAAAACTACTGAACTGAAAGACATCATTATAAAGGGAATTGAAAGACCTTTAAAATAAGGTATCACTCGACCCCCCTTTCCATTTAAGATAATTGGGTTTGTGCCACTCCCGCCCAGGGGGCTGCACGTGTTAACGTGATTTTTTGCCAATTTTGTGCCACCCTCGAAAACAAAATTGACGGGACTGAGCGTTTTTCCAAAAAATAACTGAGCTACCAGTGAATCGCTCTGTTTCGTTTTCGATGCGCCACCCTGTATAATATACAGCATTGAGGTGAAGAAACGAATCAGCCTTGTATATAGAATACTGCCCACTTAATCAAGAATCACTCGGACCCGTCAATTTTTTTTTTTTAATAAATCATTATTGTGTATTTTTAATTTTTACGTTCTACAACCAATTCTAGAAATTTTTCACAAAGCATGCCCTATCGTCAAAAGTTAACGAAATATTAATACTTTAGGTAACGCTGATATGGACCATTGATATGTTTCTGAACTTAAGAACGTTCTAATCTCTAGTCATAATGTTTAAGGCATTAACAATAACTATTGGCTATTTAAGTTTGAGATGCCAAAAATTGTCAGTGAATCTTAATCAAATTTGAATTTTCATCTGCTGATATTACATCGAAAATAAGTCTCGCTGAAGATGGATGCATAGAAATGTTGAGTATGTTGGGTTATGGAGATAAAAGTAGAAGTCATCGAACTTTAAATCTTGGTATGACATTTCGCCCGGTATAGAACAAGTGTTTTTTTTTATGAATGTACCGCCAGAAACTCCTGGGATCATCCCTTATATCCCTTTCCACGTTTTTAATGTATATACACCTGATAGCGTTCTTAATCATCTGACCGGTATCTGCCCTTATTTCTTTAAATCTATAGTAGAAGCGACATTATTAGTTTTCTAAACTTTTAAAGACGTTGTTTTCGCTGTAATTTAGCTATAATATTGCCGTTATATCAGATGGGAAAAGATCGGCAGCAAATATACTATACAGTATGCCATAAAACCTTTTACAGAAAATGTCCGTACAGCTCACTATAAAGGGCATTGAGGTCCGCTTTTTTGAAATTGTAACACCTGAAATGATTTTCCCTGTATATCGTGAAACTACCGGGCTGATCTGTTTTGAACTTAAGTTCAACTGAAAGTGCTGGATGATGAGCATCTTCCAACACAATGGGACAATCGTCCTTACCAACTGTACACTCAATATTGGAGAAAACCAGATCCAAACACCTATTAATGTTAGGAATATCGTTATAGTGCTTATAAAAGAAAATAAATCCATATCGTTATTATCGGCAAGTTATGCTTGTAAAACATTTTATTACATTAATTTTATGGATATATTTCTTATTTTTTGTGAGGCCCCTTAAATGTGAGCGCTTATAGTGGTAAAAGGCGGCTCTGACGAGAATATTAGTTTTGCACAGAATTCTTGTGATAGAACTTACCTATCTGCACCAGAAGCCCGTCTGAAACAATGTAGGTAATCCCTGGTTAAAATAAAATATCTCTCTTTCCATCTGCTGAAGAGTTTGTCTCTTTGTTGCCATAGTAGGCCCCTTTTGATGGCATGCGTCGACTCTTTTCCATAGTTACTGGTTGATAATAGAGACTAAAATAAAAAAGTAATTATTAGTAAAGTAAAAATTCCAAAAAGAGGTCAAAAGGTTTTTAAAATACCATACAAATCAAAATTACGATGCATATAAATTTAAACCTATTATTCAAAGGTGGGTGCATTCATCGACTTACATACTTGTAAATCAGTTTTCGTAAAATGTTTAGTTAAGTTTTATTGTATGATTTAGTATTTGCAATCTTTAATAAAAGAGATTATCGGTAATTTAGATAGGTATGTAAAGGTTTTTTCGAGTAACAATAAAAATAAATAAATGAAGTAATATCATATCGCCAAATTTTTATTCTTAAAGATTAGAAAACTGTCTCCAGTCTCCTATTAATATTCGAAAATATACCTACATATTTATTACTTAGTTAATCATAAAGCCAAATTTTAAAATCACCAGATAACCTACTTTTTTAGGAATTGTATTGTAACTTTAATAGTTAATACTTAATGATGTTTTTGCTAAAAAATTATTTACTTTGCAGTGGCGTAGCTAGGGAGGGGAGGCGCTTCTCTGTTTTATTGCAGTATTTATGTCCAGTTTTTATTCGCTTATTTGCAGTAAAATTGTAGTTTTAAGAAAAAATTATTCTTATTTTAAAAACAATACTATCTAACCCCCATGTTAAAGTGGTACTTTGGTAATACATATTTAAAAAAACCATAAACCTTATTGTGGATTTAAAAACAATCCATGGAATCTGTGTTAAACCTATCTATCCAGTGCCGGATTTACACTAAAAGCGCCCCTAGGCACATTTATTGAAAGCGCCCCCATTTTGGGCATGTGTGTAGGAAAAGCGCCGCAGGCGAAAAAATTTTGGGAGCACGCCCAATTTTAGAATTCACTTAACACCAAAACTGTCTAAAAAATGAAGAAATATAAAGCCAGAATTAGTTGTCCCTTCTCTTGCTGTGGGAGAAGGTATCTTGTATTGTCATGGCATGGGCAGGGAGTTTAACCCGCTTATCTATGGTCTTGCTTTTCCTCCATTTAGGTATGTAAAGGTAGGTACATTAGGAGAGCACTGAGCTTAACGGTGAAAGTATATTATAGGTCCCTAACTAAAAAGGCAACTTAATGGTACAAGTTTCAGCTCAGCTTCCTGTTTCCCTTTTTTCTTGTTGTCTAATTTTCGTCTTTTAGACCCGCTTAATTTTGAATTCATTTTTAAATTAATTAGAATGCGAACGCCGGGTAGAAATTGTGTAACTAATAACTAAGAAGTTCAAATACCTATTACTATTTTATTTCACTTAACCTCTTAACCAAACGAATAGGAAGTGACACCTGCTGCTCGCCTAGCGCGTTTCGCGTAGGATTTTAGGTAATGACGCAACAATCGGATAAGATCGGAAGCGCTTCGCCGAAAACCGCCCTTTTACGTAGTTTATTTAGTATAGTATATCCAGATCCCGGCTAGCGCCGGCGCCGGGCGCCCCTCCGAAGCTTGGCGCCGCTAGGCAACTGCCTAGTCTGCCTATTGGTAAATCCGGCCCTGTATCTATCTGTCATACATGTCACCAAAAAATCCTCATTCAAGATTATTTATAATGTGGCAAACTCATTTATTTTCCATTTAATGATACCGGAAATAATACCTGCACTCACTAATGGCCTTAAAAGGTGTATTTAATATTTTATCAGCAAATGCAAGCACGAATGTACTGAAGCTGCAGCTTCCAGAGAAAATAATCAGCTGTTCTTTAGGTTTTAAATTTCAAGTTATGGTATTACACTTTAATAGGGTTTTGCTATTTTTAAATTCTCTGTGTGGTCTGTGGATTGGTTTTGCAAATCAGGGTGAACATGGAGGGGGGAGGAAGGTAATTAACCCCCACAAAGATTATCATGGCTATTAATTTTTTTTCTATTTGACGTTCATAATAAGTTCATTATGAACTTGAAATGAAGTTCAGCTATTTCGATACGCGTTTTTTCTTTATTTGATGTTGGTAACATTAAAATTGAAAAATTGACGTGAAATCACGTCTCTTGAAATTCAAAAAAAATTAGCAAAATCGCCCGAATTTACGAACGCTCTGTATAGGTACCGAATGTACAAAGATCACACAACGTATTCCGTCCAATTTCAATTCTCATATCGCTAAAATAACTTTAGAATCTCGTGGTGAAAATGTTGTAAAGTACCCTATTATAATACCAGACCGAAAATACAAGAGAAGCCAGACAATACCGCATTGTGGTTGGATAAATCCACGATATTATAAGGTATTTGCTATATAATGCCCTTATTAGGTATAGAATTTAGACATAAATGGACAACGAAATATAATCATAAGGTGGAATTAGGGAAGCCTCAGTTTTAGAATAAATAATAAAAAAAAAGCGTAGTGCGTAGGTATTATGTTTCTTTCGTACCGTGCAGTAGTATGAATTCTCAAAGGAAAAAGATTATAAGTAGGTATAGGATATTATAGAGTTTTCGAAACAGATACGCAGATTGAGGTTGTCGGGCAAGTCCCATAGGCGTAGTTAGACTGTCAACACTGGGGGTGCTGAAGTCCAGTGGCGGCTCGTGACATGTTAACGTGGGGGTGCACAAAAAGCCCGCCATAGGCGAAATGCGCCGCAGGCGAAAACATTTTCAAGACCACGCCCAAATTTGGTCAATAATTTTTATTAAATATTTTAATGTGATGTTAATAGCAGGTCTTTCAATGTTATTGACAATCACTTTCTCCTCCAACGGTAACTTGCTAAAAGATTTTTTCAAAAATTCCACGGTGTATTTTATATCCGACGACGCACTCATTGTTTTTTCGTGTTTATTTACCTTTAAACTTTAACTGAATTCAATAAAACCCTATTAAACCTTAATAAACAAAAAAAATAGTCAAAATACCGGCTAAAAATTTCCGCGAATTTGAACGACTACGACTGGTTAAATTTAAATTATCAAATTATTGCAGAATTGCAGAGCATGACATACACAAGCTATTATGCCGCTTTCGTATTTTACGAGATTTTTATGATCATAGACCCGCTCTGACAAGTAAACTGGGCGTGAACTACACGGTACACAGAGAGAAATTTTCAACAGAATCCGCAACTATCTAAATATACTTGAATTTGTACCAGAATTTGAATGCTTGAAATATTAATATGAAAAATTCATTACATATAATGTATATTATAAAAAAAGGGTTAGTTCTAAAATTAGTCTATACTTATATTGTAAATTTGTACCCCCCTAACTACGCCTATGAAGTCCAAAGGTCTCGGTGGGTCATTAAGCAACAATTATCGGCGTATCTAGAAATTCTGTTAGGAAACTACTGAAAATGCCTAAATTTCACAATCACAAAATGAAAATGCAACAACTTGGCGACGATCATCCGTACAGAAGAAATTTAACCGGTCAAGTTTATACTGAAATGATTGATTAACCAAACTATAAAGCTTTCAATTATTGTTCATAAACTTAAAAACCAGAAGAGCCTTACAAGGCAAGTTAGGGAGGAATTTGAAAATTGACCTTATTTCTGTTTAGAATAAAAAGAAAATTATTTTAAGCACTTAATTAAATAGAAAAAAAAACAAGTATTTGCGTTATTAAAAAAAAATAGATAATTTTAGCACTACAATAGTGTAATGTAGGCTTGGGATCGTTTACGTTTATTATCTAATTTTTCCTACCAAATTTTGCTAACATTTCGTACTTAAATCTCATAAATCTTGTTATCGCTAAAAAGCCTTATTTTCGTTTTTCCCCGTTTTTGTACAATAATAATAATAATAATAATAAATTTCTTTATTTCAAGTCATAAACAAAAGAATATAAAATGAAATGACGTCAAAAAAAAGGCGAAAAAACAATGCACGTTCTTCACAGACAATTCAAACTAGATCACTTAAATTATAGGGTTCTAAATTAATTAACAGTTTTCTGATTTTCCCTTTGAAAAGTTTTTGCGAGTTTATTTGTTTGATCTTATTTGGCAGAGCATTAAACAGTTTTAAGCACATATAATGAGGACATTTTTCAGTAAGAGTTAATCGGTGTACTGGGTACGAGACATCCAATGTTCTTGTTCTATATTCATGGTTTACCCTTAGATTAAACATATCTATAAATGCCATTTTGGGTTTCTTGATACCGTCTTTAATGTAGAAAATATAGCCATTGTAAGTTTTCAAAAACTCTGTATAACATTAAATAAAGCAGTACTTACACTGAGGAAAATGATCTAATACAACAGGTTTGCTAATAATACTATAAGACTTGTATTGATAGATTATTTGGTATTAACCCATATTAAATAAATTGCTAGGCAGCTATACTCTAAGTGTGTTCCGCGGAACCCTAGGGTTCCGCGATACCTCTGTAGGGGTTCCTCAAGAATTTAGAAAAAAAATCAAAACACCTCTCTCTGGTCAAACGTTTTGACTCCGCGGCCGCGCGTAGGTATATTTATTTATTTATTTGTATTTGTATAAACATGTGTTACAATAGCTGGTACAATATCTCATAAGTTTGGTATCAACATGTATACTTGAATACTTGTGAGCGCGCAGTCCCTTTGATAAAAGCCGCCTCTGAATTGTTTACAACGCAATTTTTATATTTCTCTTTTTATTTTTGCTTTTTGTTTATCAAAGGCGCCGACTCGAGTATTTTCGAGAATATTCGAGATCGAGTCTAGGGTTAAGTATAAAAGCGGCGATCGCGCGTCGCGCCTCGTCAGTCAGTTGACGATTAGCGTTCGGAGCGATAAGTTCCTACCTCCCTACTTACCAGCTCGCTAGCGAGAAACTAGTGTTCATTGTTCGGGTTTGAAAATTAGATTTTTGGATTATTTGCGTTGGTAAGAAAGAAATAGAAAGCTTTACGTCACTCAGTGAGTTTGTTAGCGATAACGACTCAGAAATGTTTCAAGATGATGTGTTTGAAGAATTGGTCCAATATCTCAGTTCGATGCGCGCATCTTTTGAAAAGTATTTTCCCGAAGAACAGAATACAAAAATGAAACTGAATTCATGGATTCATAATCCTTTTTTACCCAACTTGGAAAAACCCGAAAGTATGTCAAACGAGATATATGAATCTCTTTTAGAAATGTCATCAGACACAAGTATGGAGTCACTGTTCAAAACGACGCCTCTCAACGATTTTTGGTGCAGAATCCGTGATGAATATCCAATGCTTGGCAAAATGGCTCTGAATATTCTTCTCCCGTTCCCAACAACATATTTGTGCGAAACAGGATTCTCAACCTATGCAGCCACGAAAACAAAATATCGCAATAGACTGGACGCCGAACCTGATACGAGACTTCAACTGTCTTCTATCAAACCTGATATCAACCAATTGATGAAAAATAAAAAACAGTTTCATACCTCCCATTAGTTAGATTTTTTCTTTTTTAATATCTTCTATTATTGTACTTGCCATGTGGTAAAGTTAGTAATAATTAGTAACTGTTACATTGTACTTTTATTATGCTTATTAATAAAGAATACACTTTTAAAAACTACTGTTTTATTGTAGGGTTCCATCAAGTATTTTGCTTCCCAAAAGGGTTCCGTCACCAAAAAAGTTTGAGAACCGCTGTGCTAGAGTATCAAACCCACTTTAGTGTTACATATCAATTCCCGATTTGCTAGAACAGTGTTTTTATTGGTAGTAATCAGTTCCATAAGCAGCACAGTCTTGTTGAAGAATGAACTACTTTTAATACAGCAATTTTGTTAAGAAATAAATTGTATCTTCTCAATGCGACGCATTTTGTTCCCAGTCAGTGGCGCAAACAGGGGGGGGGGGGGGGGCTGCCGGGCTGCAGCCCCCCCCCCGAGCTTAGAAACTTAGCCTATCCGTTTAATTGCAAACCAATTTTTCATGTCACGCGAACTATTTTCGCATGTTTTTTGCGATGTCAATGTTTTATGGATTTGTAATTTTTTTGTTTATCAATGTAACATGGATTCATACGTTTTTTGAGTAATTAAAGTATAAATTTTAATAAATAGGTCAAAATTATACATAATGATTTAAAAAAAAAATTCGGATTCGAGTTTTTTCCGTTTCTTTGCATTTTTTGAGAACATTTACCATAGTAATGTATATATTTTTTTACACCATCAGAAAGTGGAGATTTCAACGAACAAAACGCCCACCGACTTTTTTAAAACAGCAGATATTTTGACGTGAGAATTTTCGATTGAAAATTAGGGTGCTTTTTCGATATTAAGTCAAAATAAGGTGAAAAAATAAGTATTTTAAATCAAAAAAATTACAGTGTGTTTGGGACATAAAAAGGTAAGTTTTCACCAAATTTCGTAAAAAAAAATATTTTTGTAAAAGATAAAAATAAAAAACCAAAAACTTGGTTATTTAAATTTTTCACGTAAATTTTGAGGTTATGCGAAAAAAGTGTCAATACAACAGTTGTAGATTTTTATTACCTACAACTTTGCCATTTAACGTTTTTCCATAGGACTTGTAGTTTTGCTGGAAATCGAGATAAATCGTTTTCTACCCTTAAAAACTCACCCCTTTCCACTTCCCGACCCCGGACCGCCCGTAAATTATTTTTCCTTTCATTTTTGTTATATTCTCTTCCTTTTCCAATGAGTTTCATCCTACTATTATTTTTTTTGTTTCAAAAATTATCGACCCTGGTCTACCTACTTATGCGAACCACGATATTGATATTACCGTGGAAGAAATTCTGGACGAAATGGCAAAAACAAAACGAAGAATTTTACTTTAATATTAGTATTATTAGTGATTACTTACAACTTATTGTATAAGGTTTTTGTTTTAGTATAAGTATGCTTAATATATGCGTTACTTATTTTAAATACATTTTTACTAATTAAAATAAAATCTCTAAATTTTTTTTTCATAAATATTTCGTTAGGGCTAGCGGCGTATTATTGCAGAAGTTTTAGGGGGCTGTCGCTCTCGTCAATCATACGTATATTACCCAAAAAAGGGCGTGGCACCCAACAATTTTTTCGCCAAGAAGTTAAACCCCCCCCCCCCCCCCCCCCGAACAAAATTTCTGGTTGTGCCACTGTTTCCAGTAAAGGGCTTTCTCTACAATTAAGAAAGCAGAACAGCGTCTCCAAAAACGAATTGTATCCGTTAGAACTTATAATCCACAATACTTTGGAGGGGGTTCGTAGCGATCGGCAATCGCCGCGCGCCGTAGTATTAGTTTTTAAGTTTTTGTTGCGCAGGTCACATCGTTGTTTGGAGTTCTCTAGTTGTCCTGTCTGAATTTGAATTTTTTTGATCGTATCTGTTTTAATTAATTTATTTTTACTTTGTATTTAAGTTTTTTAAACTTTGCATGTCAGATAAAGCAATAGAAAATTCTTATTTCGCACAACTCATCAGTAGTATTGGACTTTATAATCTATGGACGAATTTTATCATCTCGGTGAACTATGTTGCATAATAAATAATCATATGCAATGTTAAACGACAAGAACAATATATCACAATAGAATTTGATAATTACTGTGAGTATTCAGAGAAATAATGGCTATAAACCATTCATTCTATGGTAGCAATAACTCCTATTTCCTATTGGCTAAATTAACTTGATATTATCACTACATAACGGTCCAGCACTGTCACAGTAGGAAAGCGCGTTGCTGTCACATATAGTATTAAACAGTTGTATAAAGAGCAGGGGCGTAGCTACCGCCGTATCAGCCGTATCAAAGATACGGGGCCCTCGGGCCACAGGGGCCCCGGCCCCAATCGTGTGTAAGAAAAAATTCATAAAATGTTATCCACAATCTCACTTAAACTCTTAGGCAGTAGGTACCTACTTCCCGAGAAAAAAATTATATCAAATATAATTAAAAAGTTTGCCGGAAAATTGTCAGCTAAATACAGTACAGATATGTCAGTTGATCTTTATGAACAATTAATTGCTTTGAAAACATGCTTAAAATCTGAAATTCAGAAAATTCATTCCATTAAGAAACTTATGGAATTATTGGTAATAAAATTCAATAGCCTTACATCCAGTTTTCCAGAGGTAATAACAGCATGTTTTTTATTCTTGACCCTTCCGGTTAAAACTGCAACCGCTGAAAGAAGTTTTTCGAAATTGAAACTAAGAAAAAAATGATCTAAGGACTTCTATGGGGCAGAAAAGGCTATCAGACTTGTCACTATTGTCTATAGAGGCAGAAAATTTAAAAAAACTTAAGTCGTCTTCAGCTATGAATGATTTAATAAATAAGTTCGCCGAACAAAAGGCAAGAAAAGTGTATATTTAATTTAAATTGTTTGGCTAGCTTAGTTCTTAGAAATTAATTGTAAGTTATAACGTATAATCAATATATATTTATTTTAATTCAATGCGAGCGTTTTTTTCCTTTTGTAAAAAGTCTTTACCCTTCATTTGGGCCACCCAACAAATTTTGATACAGGGCCCGTCTAAGGCACGCTACGCCACTGATAAAGAGTATGTGGAATAGAAAGCTTTTCTCTCAGTGTACTTTTATTATTTTTGGTTTAATTTAATATTGAGATTAAGTTTGTTTCAATAAATAGTATAAATGTTTTTATTAATTAACTTTGATTTGTGTTGAATATTATTGGTTATTAAATTATTACAACATTTGGTACGTACCAATTTTTTAATCGCCATATGGATATGTTTACATAAGATATTATGACTACATTATGTAATAATCTAAAATAATTTTATATTTTTGTTTAGAATCAAAAACAGACCACATTTAAAGTTGCTGAATTGAAATGAAAAATTGCACATACATAATGTGTAAATATTATTTTACCGCTAATCTTGCTTAAATGTTTTTACTCATAAAAATAACTAACCCACCTACAAACAAAGATGTCCTTATAATTATTTCATAGACAATATAATTTTTTGATATTGTAAAAATTCTAGAGAATTATATAGAAATTTATTTCGTTTGGTGCCTAAATTTAAAAATAATTTTAATTATTTCTTTTATATGGGTTGTCAAGTTATTACTTTTTTAAACTACCTTTAATCATTAAAATAAACAAAAAAATTCAGAGGTAAGAAACTTACAAGCTATAATATTATTATTATTTACATGGTTTTGTTTTTCAATGCATTCTAGACGTACTAAACTCAAATGAATAGAGATTTTTAAAAATTCGATATATCATATCTCAAAAACTGTTAGAGCTAATATAGATAAACTATAGATATAGTTATGGAATCAGGAAAAAAATACCTTTATTAAAAACAAAAAATATACAGGGTGTTCGATTAAAAAAACAACACAACAACTTTACGACACAGTTCCTTTATTTTAAGCCAGGTCGCTTTTTAAAGGCAATTATTAGATTCTACAGTAAAACATAAACTAGATGGCTACCTATATTAGTTTTAATAAAAACTACAGGGAAACTCAAAAAATAAGCCTCTGTTCAGTCCTGGTTGGATGACCCTGTACAAATTCGATCAATTAGTACAAGAGCGTACAAACGTTTAATGTTTTAAATATTTTTGATGGTCCATCTGAGATAAATATTTTATTAAATTGGTTAAAAGTATGGTTATGGGTAATAATTTAAATTGTCAAAATATAAATGTTGTGATTGATGATGAAAAATTGGAATTAGTAAATAGTTTTAAATATTAGGGGATAATTATTGATTCAAAATTAAAATTTTTTAATTATTTTGAAAGTATCATATCGATGATTGCCGGAAAAGTAGGTTATTTTAAAAGAATCAGTTCTAATTTAACTTTGTTTTCAATAATATTATATTACTACATTTTCTTCATTGTTCTTCCATTTTATATTGTGCTAGTGAGGAAATATTTGATACATTACAAATTTTACAAAATAAGGCAATGCGGATTATTTTAAATTGTGACAAATATACAAAAATAAATTTTATGTTAAAAAATTTAGATTCGTTGAATGTAAGGAATTTAATTTTTTATTTTTTATGTATCTTAATACATAAATTTAAAAATAATTTATTTTCTGATTGTTTCATAAATTTTGTTCTTTTAATTATGACCTTCATAATAAAATTATAAAACAAGAACTAATCAAAATTTTTATGTGAAAAGAGTGTCTAAAACATTTGATTATAAGTCTATTTTTCATAAAGGTTTATTAGAATATTATAATAATTTGGAAAATTCTATTAAACCTCAAATATCTATCATTAAAAAAAACTTTAAAATTACATTTAATTAAAAAACAAAATAATACTTAATATTTGATACAACTCGCAAATTGTTTAATTTTTCTGTCTTTTTTGTTAGAAGAAGGTTGCGTTTTTAAATTTCAAAATAAATCTATAAAAATTTGTTAAAAAAAATTTATTAAAAAATATTTAATTGTAGCTTTTTGCTAAATAAAACATGTCTCTACTACTACTACTAGAGAACCGAGCCACTTTGATTGTGAGTAACTTATGTTTGTCAATATTATTACTGCCACAATTAATAAAGTTGCCTATGTGCCCTTTGTGGTAAGTACTAATTGCCGGCAAAATTTTAATCCCTTTAATAATAAACAATATTTTCCCATGAGTCCTTATGCCGGTCCTTTCACTACCTGATATGCGATCTGTAATAATATGTTTAACATAATTATTAGGTTATTGTTTCATTTAGTAATTTGATAAATTCAAAGCTTTCTCTTAATGTTAATAAAAATAATTCTAAGTATGGTTTAGTATGCGTTTTAATTGCTGTCATTAGACCATTTTTCTTTAAACTCAGAACTAGAATATGGGCCATATTTCCTATCTATTTTATTAATACAAGGTGGGCTAATAAAAACAGAACACTGCAGATTTTTTTTATTTATCGCTCCGTAGAAAAAAATTGCTTACTTTTATTTCGAGGGGGGCATCTTTTACGCATATCTTCAATTTTGTCACTTGATGTCAATATCATTCGGAGAAAATTATAAATTTAATTTTTTTTTTTATAATTTATTACAGACCTGGTACTGTCTTATTACTGGTAATATTGTTTTGTTATAATGCTTCTACCACATTTCTATACAGGGTGCACAGAAAAGTGAGTAAAAATCGATCTTTCATCCGACCATTTGCAACTTGTTAAAGAAGTTAGTGTAAAACCTATAAATTTCAAAATTCTTCAAATTCGGAGACAATTAGAGAATTTGAAGACTTTTAAAATGAGGTGTCACTTGACCCTTACATCCCCCCACCCCCACCCCCCGCAGTGGTTTGAAGTGACAAGACAGAGCGATAACTAAAAGATATAGGCCTTGTTTCGTTTTGAGAACATGTGGTTTAGAAGGTTTCAAGTAAATTGTATGAATCATTGTCGCGAGTAAAATGGATGGTAGACCTTAAAGTACAAAACCAGATTTTTAGAAAAAAACTTTGGAAAATGTTGCAAAAATATAATCTAAGTATCACTTGTTTTTAAATTTTTTCATTAAACTGCATGGATTAACTTAATAATTTTATTATATTTTTCCGGATTTTGAATTTCGCACTTAAAATTAAACACAGGTTTTTAGTATTAGTATAAAAAGCTGTTTTTTTAAAAAAACAGCAAGTCTAGCATCTTCATTCGAACCACAATGGAATATTCTTCTGACCACAAAAAGGATAGTAGGTATTCATTTTCTTTGAAATTTTATGTTGTTATCAAAACAACAATGTGCTATCAGTAAAAAAAGGAAGTGGTAAGTGGTGACTTCTGACTCCTTGACAGATTTTTTTTAAATGCCTTTTCTATTAACTGCGGTCTGTAGTAAAAACCCAGATAATTTTATCGTTTCCACATGCAAATTTATTTATTTTATTTTTCCTGTAATAATATGTCGGCGGATTGTTAAAGAATATTTGATAAATATGAGATAAATTTTTGAGGTAGCGTTAATATCAATATTAATTTCGCAAATAATAAAATAAGAATCATAGAGCTTGAATTTTTAGAGTTTTTTTTACTTGATCCTTTCTCCCTGACCACTGTATTCTACTTTTTGTCAAAAGATCGAGGAACCTTGAAACGCCAAAGCAAACATAACATCAATTATAAATTAATGATATAACAAAATTACAAGATCAATAAATAAATAGGAAACCACTCTTTATTCCCGACTGTCTCCATAAGCGCGGTCCCAGCAAGAGTTTTATAGCGAAATAATAATAATACTTTTGCTTATTGCTCGTTAAATAGAAACACATGAAGCTTAAACTTACATTGGTAATATTATACAATTATAGGTGAAACTTCTTTGAAATAATGAAGTTTTATATTTGAGTAAGGTAAAACTGTTCTTGTTCCTAATATTTTTTTGTGTTATGTTATTTTTACGTTTTTTTGAAGTATTCGGCAGGTTGAGAATTTTATAAATTAAAATATAGATAAAAACTACATCTATTTCTTATATAAGGCTTAAGCCTTTCGCACTTGTGTATTTTATGGGATATACAGGGTGTTATTTAAGTATGTGGCCTCCAAGGAGTGCTTCTTTAAGTGATTTTAAGAAGAAAAGTTCATATAAACTTGGGTCCGAAAATGCATAGTGTTTAGGATACAGGGTGTCAAACTTTAAAAAAAATCCGATGTTCGTAAATATCTCCATACTCTTTTATTCGATTTTGTTGAAATTTGGCAATTCGGTTTGCAATAACAAGAGGATAATTTAGCTAACCTCAATTAGATTAAAGTTATTAAGTCTAGTGGCGTCCCGGAAGACAGTCTAACTAATATTTTTGACAAAAAAATTGCGCTCCACTGACTTTTTTTAAAATTATGTATATTTTTCGAATTAAGCAACTATAAATACAACTATTTTATCTTTTGAGTTTTTTTTATATCTTGCTTTGTTTTCGAGAAAGAAAATAAAAACCACTTTATTGCATGTCCCCGGGAAAATAAGAGTAAAAAATTTAAACTACTTACTAAACTATTCGGCAACTAAAATTACACTAAAGTCCTCTTTTGAATTTGTTCGCATAGATTTTAAAATATTAACATTCAAAAGAGGACTTTTGTGTAATTTTAATTGCTTAATAGTTTGGTACTTAGTTTAATTTTTTTACTCTTACATAATTTTTAAAAAAGTCAGTGGCACGCAAATTTTTTGTCAAAAATATTAGTTGGACTGTCTTCCGGGACGCCACTGGCCTTATTAATTTTAATCTAATTTGGGCAAATTATCCTCTTGTTATTACAAATAGAATTGCCAAATTTCAACAAAATCGAATAAAAGAGTATTGAGATATTTACGAGCATCCGATATTTTTTTAAAAGTTTGACACCCTGTATCGTAAAAACTATGCATTTTCGGCCCGATGTTTATAATATGAACTTTTCTTCTTAAAATCACTTAAAGAAGCACCCCTTGGCGTTTGGCCACATACTTAAATAACACCCTGTATACTCGCGTTTTCTTATTCCGTAAATCAGTCTACAGCAGGAATTTTGCATTTTTAGTATTCTATTCCTTTCAATTCTATGTAAACAAGCATACAAGTAAAATCGCAGTAGGAGTAGTGGGACAGAACCAGTCTATCGCAAAGTTTCGATCGAGAATATGTTTATTATTGTAAAAATTAGTTCTAATTATAAGTTAATATATACGTTATCTAACTTCACTTTTGGTAAATTCACAATTTCTTTTTAATTTGTCACTATAACAGTATTACCAGTACCTAGTCACGTGACGTAAAATGTATTATAGGTACCGTGACATGATTTTAAAAAAAGGACTTAATGTAAGCCCTAAAAATAGCTCTGTATATCGTGAATTACTATTTATTCAGGACAGTTGGTATTATATGACAGGAATTAGGTTAAATAGTGTTAATTTACGATATTATGTCTACTATGTAGCAAATTTGAGGACGATTGCTCTAACGTCATGTTTTCTTTATAGATTAAAAATAATCTAACAACTTCTATATCATGTACATTTCAGAATATTTTTAAATAATGTGTATTTTGTTGTCAAAAACTGATGGTTCAAAAACAATGATTTTAACATCTGGCGCACTAAATAATAGTTTTAGGATTGCGGATGTTTTTTGAATAAAAATTGTGTTTATGGAACGTTTTGATTTTTTTCCGGACATGTATTGATAAATTAGGATATATGTATATGCCTTTTGGGAAATGTAAAAAGAAATGGGAAAGAAAGAAAAAACCAAAAGTCTTCCTCCACAAAATTTAATAGAATAAAAATTCTCTAGGGGTCCCTACATGTTTCGAACGTAGAAACGTTCATCATTAGTTATTTCGTGCTGATGGTTTTAGCAGAAGAAAAAATGGTGTAGTACCTTAATGGAGCTTTTATGGGATTAAAAATTGATGTGTAGAAGAGACATAATATGACGAAAATTGATAAAGGTTAAACCATACTGAGTATGTGAGAACGTTATTAAAGGAGGTCTAAACCAACCAAATAAACAGAGGAAGAAGAAAAAACAAAAAACCTTCCTAAAAAGAAGGTGTCGAAGATTATTTAAAAGTTTTATAAAAAAATTTCATCGTCAACCGCAACTGTAATTTTTTTAAAATAGACCTTTCGCTATATAGTCCCGACCTGTTTTTATTCAGAAGTTTGAAAAAACACATTAAAGAGGAGGGGGAGTCGTCATTTTGCAGAAGATGACCAATTAAACAGCACATCAGGTAACGGAAGTGCATTGAAGTAAGGTTTAGTGAATTCATTATTAGAAAGAAAACTCTTTTTAGGTCCCTCGTAGAAATAAAAGAAAAATAAGGTATTACCGAGGGTTTGTTTTACTGATGGGACAGTTCGATTCGATACCAAACATAAATAAATAAATAAAAAAATCATAAAAAATATATGATATTATTTCCAGCTTATTATATCTCTACCTATACGTTATATATCGATCCCATTTTCACTTTTTCACAATATATTAATAATAAAAGAAGAGGATTCAGGAAAATAAAGTCCTTTGAAAATATCCTTTAGCTCGTATAGCTTTTCTCGTTTTGCCGCGCAGAGGTATTATATTTCTATATCCTATTTTGCGAAATGATATAAACCTATTTTCCACATAGCACTGGATAAAGGTATATTTCTAAATAGAGTGAAGATGGAAATTTTGTATTATATGTGTGTATTGGTGTATTTTTTTTAACTCGCTCATATACAGGGTGATTTACGGGGATAGTAGGGGAGAGTTGGCATGAAAGAGCCGTTTTTTCCCTTAATAAAAAAATCTACTGTTTATTTCTGTTTTCAAAAATCACCAAGTAAACTACTGAATAATATAGTTATTTATGAATAAATTTGGGTATAATTTATCCAAAGTCAGTGTGATGACATTCCAATCATTCCATACAGCATACAAACGGCGGTAAACAGTCTCAAAGAGATGGAATGATTGGAATGTCATCACACTGACTTTGGATAAATTATAATAATAAGTCAAAGATTTGAACAAAAAAATATTTTATTTTAAATCTGAAAAAAAGAGTTTTTTGGCTTTTTCATAACATGTTAGTAATGAAAGAGCCGCAGACTGTTTTGAAAGAGCCACCAGCATTAAACCGATATTAAACAACATTATAATTTTTTTTTTAAATAAAAGTTGTTAAACTGGCAAAAAGCCATAGTTCCTGCAAATTTTAAGTCACACACTTAAAATAACACAATAAAAAAGGCAGTTTTAAAAGCATGAGTTGCAAAAAAAAGTAAGGCTTCCCTTTTGACCGCAAAATTCATGCACCCATTCGCTGCATAATTTACATTGGTACCAATCCTCTACACTTTTGTCATAATCTTCACCACAACATTTACAAATATGTTTAACATTGCTCCGGACAACACTAATACCAGAGGCCTTTTTTGGCTTTTTGTTATCGCAAATAAATCGTTTTTTTGACATGGAGATATTTTTATTGGACACTGACTGCAGATCATTCAATGAGTTATCACTATCATCATAAAGTGACATCGTTCCATCTTCCATCGCTTAGAATCAGAGGAAACTCTTAGCTATTTGATCGACGTCTTTGTTTTTATTTTCTGTAATATTGTATTGTAAAGAGCCTGCTCTTTCATAGCACATCGCTGCGGCTCTTTCAATGCAAGTGTATTTAGGAAACATAACCTATACCATAACCTAACTATTTTGGTTTAAATGAAGTTCATGCATGCTATAATATGAAAGTCAATACTTACAAATATTTGATATAATACTAGAAGTGGATTTTACAAAACCAGCGAAACCAAAAAATTGAATAATACACAGCGCAATTTATTTTTAATAGCTTAAGCGAATCAACCTGTCGGTACTATGAATTTGTTTACTCGCCGATTAATTTGACACTTTTGTGGATGAACGAACACTAGGGTTGCTACGAAATACTGATTGTCCTAAATCCAAATTTGCAGCGGTTTTAGTACAATGGCGGACGGCTCTTTCATAGCACACGGCTCTTTTATGCCCACTCTCCCCTATGTATATGACGAACCATCTAACGAATCGATCTGAACATTTGGTCATCTACAAAACTATGTACTAAATAGAAGCTATTATGTATTGAAATAAAAAAAAATATTTATAGTTTTTTTAATTAAAGGCAGTGCAGATATTTTATTATTTTTTATATTATTAACCTGAAACATACTCAAAGAGGTGAAACTTCGAGATCAGGCATAGCGGAACATGTATGGACCAACCAACATAATATACAGTCGTCAGAAGCCAAGCTGTACCCCGCGCGCGTTGCTACGCTACTTACTAAAATAAATTTAAAGGAAAGACATTACACAAATATCCGGCATCCCGACATTCCAGCATCCGTTGCGCCACTTTTTTTTTATGCCGAAACCTTCCTCGGCCTGCACACAACAACTCACCAAATCCCGGCATCCCGGCATGCGTGGGGCCACTTTTTTTTATGCCAAAATTTTCCTCGGCCTGCACACAACAACTCACCAAATTTTCATCGTAATCGGATAAATGGTATGAGAACGCATACCGGACATACAGACAGGCAAACATTCATTTTTATATTAGAGATTTTTGACCCAACACGTGGACGTGAACTATGACCTCTAATTTTTTTTAAATGTGCAACTTATTAAGTAATTTAATTGGTTTCAAATTAACCGCTTGAGGGGTTACTGAGCTTTAATCCTCAGTACCCCACAAAACACTTTCTACAATGTAATTTTATCGTGATATCTTCATATCTTTGACAATTTTACCCTTATATAATGTACCTATTACAGACATACACTTGAAAAGTTTTATAAAAATTTTAAATAATCTTCGACACCTTCTTTTTAAGAAGGTTTTTTCTTCTTCCCCAGTTTATTTGGTTGGTTTAGACCCCCTTTAATAACTTTTTTAACATACTCAGTATGGTTTAACCTTTGTCAATTTTCTTCATATTACATCAATTATTTTCCATAAAAGCTCTAAGTCTCTACACCATTTTCTCTTCTGCTAAAACCATCATCACTATAAATTTTCTGTCTCCTGATGATGAACGTTTCTGCGTTCGAAACATGTATAGGCCCCTAGAATTTTTATTCTATTAAATTTTGTGGAGGAAGACTAAGTTTTTGCTTTCTTCCCCACAGTTTCAATGTTGTTACGTAACGAGAATTGTTTAATAAAAATATTTTAAAAGAAACCGAAAATTGTCATGTGTTCCTTTTTTGGTTCTATTAATTATTCAGTATTTTGCAATAAGATTTCTCAATACAAAAAAAATCAAAACCTATAAAAGTAGTAAAGTAAGTATATGTACATTATTAACGTAGGTAAGTAGTAGGTTTAGTCAAACATAATAGTCACACTCGGGAAGGTTGTAACATCACTGGTCTAAACCGTTCTGAAAAATATACAATTTTTTCCAATCTAAACTATCCTCTTTAAAAAAACCTCCGCATTAGAAAAAAATTTTATACTCACTATTTTTCGTCTGCGAAAATCAAGGTAATTCGTTTGGTTCATTATTTTATTTTATCAATTTTTTCACCTCAATTTAATGGGATACAATGATTTATGTGCGCATTCCAACACATTTATTTTTAAGTTTCCCGCGGTTTATTGCGAACGTTGATTGGGCGGTTGAAAAGTCCACATCCCTACCCTATTTGACGCTTGGCGCTTTCGCCCCTTTGGGTGGGATGACTAGGTTTACTTAGTTTATGTGCGTATTAAACCATTTGACGCAGTACAAAAAAACTATCAGGTATTAAGTGTATGAATGATTAAATTACAATTTCAAAAAGAGGACAGTGGACATTACATGATACCAGGGTATAGCATGGTACGCTGCATATGTTCAAGGCATATTATGGTATATTAACATACAATTAAATATAATAGGATACATTTTAGTTTTTGGATAGTGATTTAAGATTAGTTAGTAAACAATACTTGTGGGATTATGATAAAAATTATTATTGTCAGGGTCGTATTTACGCGAAGGTCCGTACAATTTATTTCTTAATAAAATTGCTGTATTAAAAGTAGTTCATTATTTAACAACAACAACAACACTGTGCTGCTAATGGAACTAATTACTACCAATAAAAACACTGTTCTAGCAAATCTGGAATTGATATAACACTATAAAACGGGTTTGATACACTATAGCAATTTACTTAATATGGGTTAATAAAGATAAGCTATCAATACAAACTATAGTTAAATTCACATAAACTTTTAACGCCGTGACATTTCAGTTCTGTCATACTTGTCAAATACTGCAGCAACTCATAAAATATAAATTTCTAATGGCAAAATTGTATTAGTATAATTGTACTGCACACAAACTATGTCTATCTTGTATTATTTCATACGATTAAAAAGAGATAGAAATAAAAAGAGTTGGCCGAACAATTTCAGAAAAGAAAAAAGAAAAACACTGACCAATCTCAGCTGTAGAAGAAATTTATAGTAAGTTGGTGAAATCTAAAGTAACTAGACAATGACAAGTCTTGACATTTGGCTATGGAGAACTAGAGGGTAGGAGGCCGATCAACAATGGCAGCATTTTCAAATTCTGTCCCGGTTTTTTGGTTAGTTCGCTATTGGCCGATAGATGCTTTCGCGTCGCAAGTGGGCTGGTGTCGTCTTCTTCTTATTCGTTTTTTACTTTTACTTTTGACAAATTGACATTTTATTTTCGAAATAACAAATAACGTTTGAAGTCTGGAGGACTTTTGAAGACAAGACGAGACAAATAACGTTGTATTATAATTGATTTCCATATTTATAATGAATAATGGTACAATTTATAAAAGTAGAGTTTGCTTTGTGTCGGGGTGTAAGACAGAAATATTTTTCAGAGAGGAAACGCAGCCAAATAAGTCTCTTTCCAGCTCCAAAGGTATAGCTAGAATGTTTAATACCCTGTATTTTAAAAACCAAGCATCGTTGGAACTTTATACAGGCCGAGTTTACTAATAAATATAACAAAGTAAGTGTAAATTCATATAAAAGTCCTTATTTGTTCCTTAAAGAACTAATTTAAATAAAAATAGTTATCGCGTCCATAAGAAACCATTTATTTGATAGCCCACTTCGAACACGAGCGCCATCTTACGGCGACTCGTAAAGCTGAATTACCTATGCTAATTTGGGACCGAATTCAATGCATTGCGATCGGCCTCCTACCTCAAGTCCTCCATACATTTGGCATTAAAACTTTATGTAAATTTAACTATATGCAAACCTGTTGTAGTAGATCATTTTCCTCCGTGCGTTTCGGCGCATGTCTATCTAAAAGAACTTTTATTGCTTTAACAGCAATTTACAAAATAAATGTAAAATTATAAATTCTACAAAACACCAACAGCGAAATCGTATATATTTCGCAATATCCTTTAAAGACATTGCAGAACTTAAAATAGAAATAATAGCGATATCGAGGTGACTAAAGTCAAAAGGAAGGCTTTAAGAGACTGGCTCGGAATTTTGATGAGGCCAATCTGTATGTCTATACCGATATATCCATTTATATCGCGAACAATTTCCTGCGGAACGCGTGATAATACTTTCATAAGCTTCTGGAGCCATTTCGCCATTTTCGATAACGTAAATGGGGATTTTGGATTTAAGTTTGGTTTATGGTTGTTTAAAATTATAAAGGGTAATATTTCGGTGAAGTAACTGCTTTAGTGTTAAAATTTTAATTTTACAAGTAAGTGTTTATAGCCATGGTTGGCATCTAACATTAAGAGAGCTCGGCCGTTGGTCCAAAAGATATTCGTTATTTTTTCAGTAATATGTTGAAGGCGTTTTAAGAGACACTGACCCCCATCTAGTGTTCAATTACGATGAAACCAACGTTCAGGATAATTAAGAGTTAACAAGTTTATAGTTCTTAGGGGTATTAAAATGGTTTAAAGGGCCAAGCAACATTCTAAAGCTTCTATATGAGCATAATGGTCTGCAGATTATATGCTGCATGCGATTTGCTGCCTCCAATGGTGGTATACAAATCGGGATATTTATACGAAAATTGGACCAAGGGAGAACCTGCAGGAACCATGTATGGCAACAGTGCTAGCGGATGGTTCGACATAGTTTTATTTAAAAATGTATTTTGACATCCTTTTTGATTCTCGCTCTTGACACTTTAGATCAAAAAAGTAGTTATAGGTGATAACCGTGCATCCCACATTTCTCTCCTGTCGTCTAATAGCACACACCTTATGCAACCATTCGACGTATTCGTATTCGCTCCAATACTCCTATGTAAAAGAGTGGGGAAAGAAATTCTAGAGTAGCGTAAAAAAAGAAATCTGCTTCCTCCATTCCAAAAGAACATTTGCCAGCTCTTTTAAAGAGACTTGGACTTCTTTAAGTGACAAAGTCACACAAGCAACCATCTCAAGCCTGGATTTAGAGCCACACGGGGTATAGGGTAGAAAACGATTTATCTCGATTTCCGGTAAAACTACAAGTCCTGTGAAAAAACGTTAAATCGCAAAGTTGTAGGTAATAAAAAGATCTACAACTTTTGTAAATACACTTTTTTCACATAACCTCAAAATTTATGTGAAAAATTCAAATAACCAAGTTTTTGGTTTTTTATTTTTATCTTTTACAAAAATTTTTTTTTATCCACAAAATTTGTTGAAAACTTACCTTTTTATGTCCTAAACACACTGTAATTTTTTTGATTTAAAATATTTATTTTTTAACCTTTATTTGACTTAATATCGAAAAAACACCCTAATTTTCAATCGAAAATTCTCACGTCAAAATATCTGCTTTTTAAAAAAGTCGGTGGGCTTTTTGTTCGTTGAAATCTCTACTTTCTGATGGTGTAAAAAAATATACATTACTATGGTAAATGTTCTCAAAAAAATGCAAAGAAATGAAAAAAACTCGAATCAGAATTTTTTTTTTGTAGATCAATATGTACAGGGTGTCCAGTTTTCGTGTGTATTCATATACCAGCTCCCTTATTATAAAAGATAGAAATATGGGGTTTGCGGCTTACTGTTCTATTTTTTTATGAAACTTTCATTGCCGTAAACGAAATTTTCATAGCCCTCTCAGTTTCTGACATACGGGGCCATTTTCAAATTTTGTCATTTTTGACGCTCCCCTGTATCTCAATTATTTGATAACTTATCAATAAGGTAAAAATGGATTATTATATAGTTTTTTATGTTGAATTCAGTGGCGTAGTTAGTTTTTTTCTAAAAAGTTTTGTTAATGAGTTATGACCCAAACTTATATTTTTTTTAATGGGACACCCTATATATTATTTATTTTTCTTGTTCCTTTTTTGAAGAGCTTTTCAATAGTATATAATAGTCCATATTTTTTTCTTTTAAAAAGGGACAATTTTAACTTTTTTTGTAAAATTAATCATTTTTCATCTAGAATCCAGAAGGCCATGATCAATCATGGATATACATGACAGAAAACAAAGTTTTGTAAATGCGCCATTACAGATTATTGTCAAATATTATACTATTTGTTTGATTTTGTTAGTTTATTTGAAATTTTAGTGAAAAGTTCGTGGCAATTTATTTTAATTTTCACAGACACGAACCGCTTCTTTGTTTTTAATATAATTGCTTAATTGTTGGTTTAAAGTTGTGTTTAATAAAAATGTTGTTAATTTTTGAAGTGAAAACTTCTTTAAGCGCGTTTAGCACTTTTTGTGGGCACTGAATTAAACTGAGCCGTCACGCGTCAGACTCGGGTGTGCTACGCTCGAATTCAACTGCTATATTCAATCCGAACTGACCCTGACCCGAATGAACGTTATATGAAAGAGCATGCCGCCATCGGTCGCATTCAGTATCGACGTATCGACGTGGAAATAGTCAGTGTGCGTTGTCTAGACACTCGTCTGCGTCTCAGGAATGTTCTGGCATTTTTTAAATTATATATTTACGTAGGGTGAAGTAAGGTTTACCGTAATTGCTTATTTCGTGGACCTAATTTATTATGATTTCTGACTTCTGTTGAAGATGTAAAAATTCAAGGGTTGTTCAATTTTAGGAAATATCTTTTTTCGTATGCAGTAAAATTATCCCGTATTCCAAGTTTATGTTATTTTTGAAGTGAAAACTTCTTTAGGCGCGTTTAGCACTTTTTTGTGGGCACTGAATTAACCTTGTTGAAGTTTTTACTTCTGTCGTGTGGTCTTAAGCACACACATTTTTTTTTTATTTGCGGGCATAGCCCTCTCTATTCGAAAAATGATTAATTTTACAAAAAAAGTTAAAATTGTCCCTTTTTAAAAGAAAAAAATATGGAGTATTATATATTTTTAAAAAGCTCTTAAAAAGAGGAACAAGAAAAATAACTAATATATAGGGTGTCCCATTAAAAAAAATATAAGTTTGGGTCATAACTCATAAACAAAACTTTTTAGAAAAAAACTAACTACGCCACTGAATTCAAAATAAAAAACTATATGACAATCTATTTTTACCTTATTGATAAGTTATCAAATAATCGAGATACAGGGGAGCGTCATAAATGACAAAATTTGAAAATGGCCCTGTATGTCAGAAACTGAGAGGGCTATGAAAAAATTGTTTGCAGTAATGAAAGTTTCATAAAAAAATGGAACAGTAAGCCGCAAACCCCATCATTCTATCTTTTATAATAAGGGAGCTGGTATATGAAAACACACGAAAACTGGACACCCTGTACAGTTTTGAGCTATTTATTAAAATTTAAACTTTTTTTATCAATGTAACATGGAATCTTACGTTTTTCGAGTAATTAAAGTATAAATTTTAATAAATAGCTCAAAATTGTACATATTGATCTAAAAAAAAAATTTCTGATTCGAGTTTTTTTCGTTTCTTTGCATTTTTTTTAGAACATTTACCATAGTAATGTATATTTTTTTAACACCATCAGAAAGTAGAGATTTCAACGAACAAAAGCCCACCGACTTTTTTAAAAAAGCAGATATTTTGACGTGAGAATTTTCGATTGAAAATTAGGGTGTTTTTTCGATATTAAGTCAAAATAAGGTTAAAAAATAAATATTTTAAATCAAAAAAATTACTGCGTGTTTGGGACATAAAATGGTAAGTTTGTCACCAATATTCGTGAAAAAAAATTTTTTTTTTAGATCAATATGTACAATTTTGAGCTATTTATTAAAATTTATACTTTAATTACTCGAAAAACGTAAGATTCCATGTTACATTGATAAAAAAAGTTTAAATTTTAATAAATAGCTCAAAACTGTACATATTGATCTACAAAAAAAAATTTCTGATTCGAGTTTTTTTCATTTCTTTGCATTTTTTTGAGAACATTTACCATAGTAATGTATATTTTTTTTACACCATCAGAAAGTAGAGATTTCAACGAACAAAAAGCCCACCGACTTTTTTAAAAAGCAGATATTTTGACGTGAGAATTTTCGATTGAAAATTAGGGTGTTTTTTCGATATTAAGTCAAATAAAGGTTAAAAAATAAATATTTTAAATCAAAAAAATTACAGTGTGTTTAGGACATAAAAGGTAAGTTTTCACCAAATTTTGTGGATAAAAAAAAATTTTTGTAAAAGATAAAAATAAAAAACCAAAAACTTGGTTATTTGAATTTTTCACATACATTTTGAGGTTATATGAAAAAAGTGTAAATACAAAAGTTGTAGATCTTTTTATTACCTATACAAGTATGCGATTTAACGCTTTTCCATAGCTCTTGTAGTTTTACCGGAAATCGAGATAAATCGTTTTCTACCATTAAACCCCCCTCCCCCCCTTCCCGACCTCGGATCGCCCGTAATTTATTTTTCCTTTCATTTTTGTTCTTTTCTCTTCCTTTTCTAATGGGTTTCATCCTACTATTATTTTTTTTCACTTTTTACCATTTTCAAAGGCTTCAGCACTGGTCTAAAGGTCTATTATATATTTAATAACTTTTAATCCTTCCAAAGTAACCTTATAATGTTGCCTACTTTGGCACCCCACACAAACAATTTTTTTTCTTGGTGGTTTTTTAAAGTTTTTGAATTCCAATTATGATGTGATACTTCCCAAAGGACACAAGGCACTGAGCAATTTTTTAAAGTCTAATTCTCCTTCTAGTTTTTAAGTTATAATGACCAACTCGGTCAAAACGTGCCAAAGTAACCTCCATTTTACGGTAATTTTCAAAAAGTATTATACAAACATTTTTTCTTACTTTATATTTTTTTTAAATCCTGGCATAGGCAAAACTAAAACCTTTAGTAACGGAAGAACAGTCTTTATTGTGCTTGTTAACTTAACCTTAGCCAAACTTACGATTTTATTTCCTTTACTTAAACGCCCGCTTCAGCGCAATTGGAAAGAAAGTAAGTATTAGAAACAGTTAAAATTAGAGAGCAATACTTAAACTGCGTAACGGAATTATAGCGAAAAAAAGGTACACAAGCGTCACCAACTATTTTAAACTGTTTGTATTAAAATAATCGTGTTTTAATATTACTCAAAATCAGTATATTTCGCTAAAATTTTCCTAATGGACAACCTGACGTCAGAAAAGACGCGGATTTTAAAAACCTTTTTAATGAAACATAAGTCGCATGGAAAACCCCAAAAGATATTTACCAGCATAGGTACAGGTTTATAAGCGATAAATAAGCAATTTCTTGTTATTATTCATATTTTTGGTGTTACTATTGACCCATTTTCAGCCATAGATAAGAGTGTTTTGTGAACATTTTAATCACCATCTGAACATGTTTGAGGTTAGGTTATTGTGTTTATATTATTGCTTAGTGGAATTTTAAATGTTATTTTTTGTAAATTTAATCTTATTGTGATTATACAGTGTGTCAGAAATTCAAGTCTCTATATGGGTATCTCGCTTAATAGATGAGATAGAAAGTTGGTTAAATGGGGAATATTTTAGAGCATTTAATGCCGATCTCGAATCCTTTTTTAAAATTATAAAAAGTTTTGTAGTTTTTCACTTATTAAACAAAAACTAAAAATGGCGCATTTCGTTTTTTTTAAATAGGGGCTTAACGGTTAATTTGACATATCCCAAAGTGTTACATTCTTAAGACACTTTTTAGGGAAGAACATTTCTGTACAAAAAGAAAATGCAGATTGTCTTTTGCTACCCACAGTAACTTTGTTATTTCCTATGGCGGCCATCTTGGATTTGTACATAAAATTATTTCTCTTTGAATTACCTTTTAAACGATGTGTCACATGCTACCAAAATTTTGGAGAAATACTCTTCAATTATTAAAAAACCAGTTTTATCGTTAACTTGGCAACAGCGCATGCATCTAACATAGCAGATAGTACTTAAACCATTTAAAGCACCTCTTAAACCTTTATTTTTTTAGAATACAGTTTCTTACAAGATCCTTAAATTCTAAACCTGACCTAACCTAACCAAAACCAAGTAGGATAACTTAAACTTAATTAAATTAATTTCCTTTAATAGGTTTTATGCGGTTGATGTCTTTCTCGATACAATTCCAAATATCTAGCAGCAGTTAGTTCAGCATTTCGGTGTGATTGCAAATAAAGTGCCAACATATCAAATTTTTCTTCATTTAAAATTTGTGCCATTTTCAAAATAAGATAAGATGTAGGTAATATCATACAATTTAAACCACTTTTTAGAATCTTGAATGACAAATAAATAGGCACTTCATTTTTTCTAATATTGTATATCATGGCCTACCATGTAAAAATATCATGGCCTTTTTTTACCATGCAAAAATATCACGGAATACCATGTAACAATAATCTTTCCGTTATTATATGGTAATACCAAATAATTTTAATGTAATAAAACTTAGGTTTGGCAAAATTAAAAAAGGTTTGCATTTTTTTTGTTTGTAAAGTTTTTATTCTGATCTATTTTTTTAAATATTTTAACTAAACGTAATTGCAAACAAAAAAAGACGCGATTTTTAGTTGAAAGCCCTATTTTTCTAATTGAATTCTTTTTCGTTTTATTCCGATTAAGATTTTTTTTATCGCGGCGTTGCCAAACCTATTTAAGACCGTAGACAAAAAATGCGTTAATTATTTTATTGGCTAGAAAACAATGATTATTTGGGGCAGAAAATGTTTTTGTTATTAAACTAATACCCTTGGATGTACCCACATGCTATGTTAGATGCATGCGCTGTTGCCAAGTTAACGATAAAACTGGTTTTTTAATAATTTAAGAGTATTCCTCCAAAATTTTGGTAGCATGTGGCACATCGTTTAAAAGATAATTCAAAGAAAAATAATTTTATGTACAAATCCAAGATGGCCGCCATAAGAAATAACAAAGTTACTGTGGGTAACTCACAAACAAAAGACAATCTGCATTTTCTTTTTGTACAGAAATATTCTTCCCTAAAAAGTGTCTTAAGAATGTAACACTTTGGGATATGTCAAATTAACCGTTAAGCCCCTATTGTTTTTGTTTATTAAGTGAAAAACTACAAAACTTTTAATAATTTTGAAAAAGGATTCGAGATCGGTATTAAATTCTCTAAAATATTCCCCATTTAACCAACTTTCTATCTCATCTATTAAGCGAGATACCCATATAGAGATTTAAATTTCGGACACACTGTATATCAATATAATGTGCCTAAATCCTCTAGAGCTTGAAATAATAATTTTTTTATAGATTTAAAATCAGAGGTCTCCGTCGAATTGCATCCGAAGAACATGATTCGACTAAAGGCATCTTAAGCTCGTTATTAGAGACTTTTTGCACCTCTTAAATTAATATCAGTTTTTAGCTCCGTTATGGTTAACTTTATTAAACATAACGAGTAGCGCCACTGTTAAAACCAGAGATTTTGCAGCGCCTATACGTTCTGTCTGTAGTTATTAAGTTGGCGCCGGCGCACCTAAACAAAATAAAATACCTAACCTAACAATAATTTGATTAAGTTGTATATTTTAATGTAAAGCTACTATTGCTTTGGATTTTAAGTAATCGCTTATCACAATTTTAATTCATAGCAATGATGCTTGATAACTTTTGTATGTTTCGGCAACCATGCAGTTTAAGCATAACCATAAGGATAACGATAAGCTCTTCCTTATCCTTCCGTAAATAACGGAGTCCGTTATGGTTATTAACCATAGCGGATCACCTTTCTGACATTGCGCATGCTCAGAATAACCATAACGACAAACGAATGACGAATTAAGAGGTGCAAAAAGTCTCTAATACCAAAACATTTCAGACATATGGGAAAGAAAGAAAAACTCAAAGTCTTCCTCAGACATATATTGAAGCCATGCATGCATTCTGTTAATAAAATTATTATTTTAAGTACACAAGCCTTAATTGAATTGGGGTGCAACATAACAAACGTCTATATAGAGTCTGGCTGTGTACTTTTCAACCGCCCAATCAACGTTCGCCATAAAGCGCAAGAAACTTAAAAATAAATGTGTTAGAATGCGCACATAAATCATTGTATTTTTTCCTATTAAATTGAGGCGAAAATATTGATGAAATAAAATAATAAACTAAACGAATTACACCTTGATTTTTGCAGATGAAAAATTGTCAATATGGAAATATTTCCTAATGCGAAGGTTTTTTTGCAGAGGATAGAAAATTGTATATTTTTGAGAACGGTTTAGAGTTAGACTAGTGATGTTACAACCTTCTTGAGTGTGACTTATTATGTTTGACTAAACCTACTACTTCCTTACGTTAATAATGTAACTTACTACTTTTACAGGTTTTGATTTTTGTTGTATTGGGAAATCTTATTGAAAAATACAAAATAATTAATAAAACAAAAAAAAGAACACATGACAATTTTCGGTTTATTTTAAAATACTTTTATTAAACAATTCTCGTTACAACATTGAAACAGTTTATCTTCTGGGGTTAAATTCAAATTAGGACATATAATTGTTAAATGGTCAAGTATTGTATTTATTCTGCAATGTTGATATTTATAGTAGGTATGTACACTTGTAAATCTGATTATTCCTATTGTATGTACCTAATATTATGTTGCTTCCTTTCTGATGCCTTGAAAGACACTGTTTATTGTTGAATTGTTTATTATATTTACAACCATTGTAGTTTTTTGTATGATGAACTTTTGAGAATTTTAGAAAGGAGAGTGTTTTTGGCATAGGTGACATTTTAAAGAAACCTATATACCGATAATAATGTTCCTCATTTACAACAACCAGCTTTACATCGCTTAACCTCAAAATTACTTTCTAAGACGGAGACCTATGATTGGCCGGTTGAAAAGTCCAATAGAGGGTTTGGAAGGGGGGGGGGGGGACGTGCCTTGGTGCCCTCTCTTGGTTGCGCCACTGCCTGACCCTATATTCATTGTAAATTGCTATGTCTTAGTTACCCTTAAGGTTTAATCAATTTTTTATACAAAAGCACGCCAATGTCCATGCATCTGATATGTATTTTAACCGAACCGAACTGCAACGGTAATGATTTTAGGTAAATTTACCAGCAGATCTTCACAATGCCTAGTTAAAAACAACGTTTATTTTTTAATCTCTAACAAGATCTAGCGTTTTATCTTAATTGAAGCGCGATAATTAATAGGGCATTTCTTAATTTACTGACAGTCAGGTGTTAACAGTACCGTGTTTCTTATGAATACTCAGTGGCGTATCTATAGTGGGAGAGAGGCAGTCTGTGCCGACTGCTTTTTAAACAGTGTCCGTTTACGCCCCGGCGATAGTCGGCTAAAAGTAGGTACTTTACTTTTCGTAAAGAGGTATTTAAAATTTAGTTTTTTCACTTCATCAAAAATCGTACCGTGTAATTATTTTGTCTGCCACGTTGGATCAGTATTTTTTTTTAACGGATTTTAAATTCCTAATTGAGTAATCAAAATTTAAGAGCAAAAGGTACAGACGCTGTTATTGGTTTCATAATCAAATTAATGTAGTGTATGTAAGTAATTTTTACTAGCTATGTTATTGTTAGTAGTTGTTTGTTGTTATTATCGTTATCGATACTATTAGGTACATTATTTCTACCAACCTTCCTTTTCACATTATTTGAAACGTTTTTAAATGGAAATATAGTCGGATCTGGTCTTATCGTGCGGGTCATACGATTCAAGAAAGACATACTCTCAGTTTTTGTTTTCTTTACTTGCGTTTAATTTTACCCTCTAAATAAAATACGTAAGATAAATGAGACAGACCTATTCCATTTTGACATGAAAAAAAAGGATATGTATTTACTTTTCAGCGATTTTAAAAAAGCTTATAATAGCACCAGCTACGTTTTATTTTAAATATGCCAGTTTTGTGACTTTGACAGTTTGTGGCAAAATGAAACAATTTTCTGGGTTTTTGCATCCCCAATAAAAAAAAATGGTACTTAATCTGATAAACTATTTCGAAAATGAAAGAAAAAGTGGAAATTCGCCAACCAATATTCAGGAAACAGTAGCCAAAGCACTGGCAATTAGTTTAAGGACTGTGCAAAAAATTGTGCATGAAACAAAACATAACATAATACCCAAGAATACTAAAAAGTGTAAACGAGGAAAGCCAAAGACTGAGGATTTAAGCGAAAATATTAAAATGGGAGTTCGAAATGTGATTTACGATTTATACAAATCAAAAACCAATGTAACTCTTCCAGTTTTACAAAAAACATTAAAAATTCGGGGTGTTTTGGAAATTGAACTTGAAGCGTTATCAAAATTAATAAACTATTTAGGTTTTCGCTATAAAAAAGACTGTAACCGAAGATTTTTATGTGAGCAGCCACAGATAGTAAGTCAGCGTGTTCAGTTTTTAAAAAAATATACGGACAATTACAAATCGAAATTTAGAAAAGTGGTATTTTTGGACGAAACGTGGATATTTTCGAATGGAAGTGGTTCAAAATCTTGGCAAGATGAGTCTGTAAAAAGTGTTAAAAGGAAACAGGGGGTGCGGTACGGGAAAGCATTTTATTATTTTGCATGCCGGTTCTGCAACAGGATATGTTGCAGGTGTGAGTTTAATTTTTTCTTCAACATCAAAAAGTGCTGACTATCATGATAATATGAATTGCGAAATGTTTGAAAAATGGTTAAAAGTTCAATTGATACCAAATTTGGATGCTCCGTCTTTAATTGTATTAGATAATGCATCATATCATTCAAGAATTTTAAATAAACAGCCTACTTCATCTTGGAGGAAAAGTGATATTTATAAGTGGCTGAAAAAACACAACCAAAATCCTTTACCAAATATGCTTAAATCAGAACTCCTATCAATAGCAAAGTCTCTTAAAAAACCCAAAATATACGCGGTAGATGAAATACTGCGTGAATATGGTCATGAGGCTCTACGACTGCCGCCATATCATTGCCAGTTTAACGCAATAGAATTAATATGGACTTTTGGACCCACACGTTAAGACAAGATCTGACTATAGATTGGATTTTTTTGGAGCTAGAGTAACTAATTAACTTTTTTCCCATTGAACTATTTGAGATAAAAAATTTGATACTATCAGGAAATGGTAATGTTAATGGAAGGAATTAAATTCAATAAAAAAAGAGTAGTGTTACATTTGAAAAAAAAAACAATCCTTGAGTTACAGAAAAAACTAAAAATCTGGCAACGCCGCAATTGTCAATTTTCAATTCAATTTTTTAAGTTATCCACCTGTACCAAATTTCATTGATTTAGCCTTGGTAGTTTTGAAGGAAATTCGCCGTTTCGGTTATTTCAACTAACCCTGTATATTCTAGACTCAATATAATTATTATAAAATGAAAAAAAGGCTCTGTCATGACGAATATTTGCAAAAAATATATTTTCGGTAAATTTTAGTAGCAAAACTTAAATTAAAACGGATTGCTTAAGATTCTGTTAATGTGTTTAATTATTTTATGTAACTAAAAATCAAGGATGATTATTATGCAATATCTATTTATTATTATTTGTTATATTATTATGCAACAAATATCTAAACGAATTCTTTGTGAACTATAGATATCTATGTAGTTTACAACAAAAAGGGGAAAAAGACACAGTATAATATAAACATAATAATATATTGAAAGTATTTATTAAGCTATATTAAATCAAAGACTAATATAAATTAATTATTATTAATATTGTTTTCATTATTGTGATAATTATTATTATTGTTAAACACAGTTATTTAAACATAGATGGCTATGCACTTGACATAAAAACTATCACTGGACCCAGGAGAAAAAAAAACTTTCGGAAAGTTTTGTGGTCGATATAGTAACGAGCTGAAATAAAAGCTTCTTATTGTCTAAAAATTATAGGTTAGGGTGGAGCGAAAAATTGATTTTTTTTTTTTTCAAAATTTTGATATTGGCTAGGAGCCAAAATGTTCTATCGATAAACACTATTTCCTACGCAAAATTTTAACTTCCTACTCATTTGTTTTGAGGGGTCACACAATCCTCAAAGTTATAGCAATTTAGGTATATTATTTTCTTTTTGATATCGGTTAAATTATGTTGGACTTTCGCAAGTTCATGGTATATTTTAAAAGAAATATGCAATGAACTACCCAGAACTCAACACGTGGAGGTATCCGACCTAGAGTCCCTCCCCCCTCCCACTCTTATATTCGCAAATCAGTTAAATTCTCTCGGAGGTCGGATACCTCCACGTGGTGAGTTCTGGGTAGTTCATTGTATTTTTGAAGGGAAAACTTCTTTAGGCGCGTTTAGCACTTTTTGTGGGCACTGAATTAAACTGAGCCGTCACGCGTCACGCGGATGTGTTACGCTCCACGCGTCACGCTTTAGGAAATATCTTTTTTCGTATGCAGTAAAATTAACCTTGTTGAAGTTTTCACTTCTGTCGTGTGGTATTAAGCACACACAATTTTTTAAATTATATATTTACGTAGGGTAAAGTAAGGTTTACCGTAATTGCTTATTCCGTGGACATAATTTATTATGATTTCTGACTTCTGTTGAAGATGTAAAAATTCAAGGGTTGTTCAATTTTAGGAAATATCTTTTTTCGTATGCAGTAAAATTATCCCGTATTCCAAGTTTATGTTATTTTTATGATTGCTTACGAACCTAACCTAAAAGAAACAAAATTGAAAAATTGTATTTGATATTGTTAATTTTACCTTGTTGAAGTTTTCACTTCTGTCGTGTGGTCTTAGGCACACACAATTTTTCTTTCTTTTAAAATATACCATGAACTAGCGAAAGTCCGAAATAATTTAACCGATATCAAAAAAAAATTATATACCTAAATTGCTATAACTTTGAGGATTGTGTGACCCCTCAAAACAAATGAGTAGGAAGTTAAAATTTTGCGCAGGAAATAATGCTTATAGATAGAACACTTTGGCTCCTAGCCAATATCAATTTTGATTTTGAAAATCAATTTTTCGCTCCACCCTATTATAGGTGTAAAATTTTCACCTTAAAATCCGTACCGTTGTCTCAAATTTCAAGCATTCATGTTCTAAAACAGTGTCACCTAAACCGCTACGTCTCATAGTATTGAACAAATGACAAAGCAATGCTAAATTTGCTTCTATAAATTTTTAAAACCCTCCGACTAGGGAACATCAGCGTAATATCATCCCTTTTAACAAAACCCTTTTGTCTCTATCAAGAGAAGAGCAAACGATATCGTATTGCACGAGGAAGCAAAGTTAAAATTCATGTAACTTTTGATAAAATCTCTTTTAACAGCAACATTTTGCGCTGTTGACATTGAATCAGAGACGAAGTAGCCCACAACTCTTAAATAAAAAAATATATAGGACCAAGCCAGCTTTACACAGATAAAAAATTTTATGGTGTAAAGTAAGCTACCCTAAGCGGTATCCAAGTAACACCAAGTGATGTTAATATCAACATATTACGTATTGGGTAACAAATTTAAGACACAGTGTGAACTCCTATAGCCCTTTACTCAGACAGCAGAGTTATTTCGCCCATTTCTAGTGTTTTTTTTTTCCAAATCTCGTCTCGTAATTTATCGTTCTCGCAATATAACGTCATAAAAATATTCTGCAAAAGCGCCAAGTACATAAAGATTTTATTATTACCACCACGATTTTCTAAAGTGGTTCTAAAGTTAAAATCTGGCAGTTCTGGTACAGTGTTGCTAACACTTAACTCACACATGACCAAAAAACGCATGCGTCACTGTTGTGTCGCTGCCTCTTTCTTTTTACGTTAGTGTTAGTCATAACTCATAAGTAGTTTTTAAATAGAAATAAATATACATAGGTATATAAATTTTTTCTTAGCCTTTACGTTTGGTAATTTGTTAAGCTTAAGATATTTCTATTGCAAATAAAAATGCATTTAAATTTAAAGGCTCGGGTTTACTGTACCCTTGCATTACATTTAATACTTTTATAAACAATCATTATGACTCGATGAACCTACATCCATTTTCCCCTTTTTTCCATGATCTTTCTTTACCTATTACCCTCGTAAAAGTAAATTGGATCGCGATGCTCGCGTCGTACTACACAAAAAAGTGTCTATATACCTAAGTACCAGACGATGGAGTACGAGAGAGGAAAAGGGGAACCAAAAAATCAATCGCCAGAATAACGAAGTACTACGCGGTTCGTCACGGCTATGGAGGACTTGAGGTAGGAGGCCGATCGCAATGCATTGGATTCGGACCCAAATTAGCATCAGTAATTCAGCTTTACGAGTCGCTGTAAGATGGCGCGCGTGTTCGAAGTGGGCTATCAAATAATGGTTTCTTATGGACGCAATAACTATTTTTATTTAAATTAGTTCTTTAAGGAACAAATAAGGACTTTTATATGAATTTACACTTACTTTGTTATACTTATTAGTAAACTCGGCCTGTATAAAGTTCCAACGATGCTTGGTTTTTAAAATACAGGGTATTAAACATTCTAGCTATACCTTTGGAGCTAGAAAGAGACTTATTTGGCTGCGTTTTCTCTCTGAAAAAGATCCTGTCTTACACCCCGACACAAAGAAAACTATACTTTTATAAACTGTACCATTATTCATTATAAATATGGAAATTAATTACAATACAACGTTATTTGTCTTGTCTTGCCTTCAAACATTATTTGTTATTTCGAAAAATAAAATGTCAATTGTCAAAAGTAAAAGCACAGAAAAATAAAGGGTTTAAGTAAAAGTTAAAAACTATGGAGGATCTAGTTTTCCATATTAAAAACGAAGAAGAAGAAGACAACATCAGCCCACTTCGGACGCGAGAGCCATCTATCGGCCAATAGCGAACTAACCAAAAAACCGGGACAGAATTTAAAAATGCTGCCATTGTCGATCGGCCTCCTACCCTATAGTTCTCCATAGTCACGGCCCATCGCCTAAAACCAGAAACCCAGTTTTACACCTATTCCTATTTTACCTTGACATGCAATAAGGTAATTCGAGTTTTCTCTTTCTTTATTTCGGGCATATTTACGCAATAGGTATTTATTATCTGAAAAGGTCAGAATAACGGCGTCTGAGACGTCCAGAAATCTCTTCGTTACATAGAAAAAGAATCTCGCGATCCCTAAAAATATATACAGTCCGCTTTTGCCCCCTGATTGGATAGGCTTTGCCTTGTTTAATCAGGATACGACCGAATTCAAACAAAAACGACTACGACTACGACGCTCTTCGCGGTTGGCGCCGTTGCCAATTTGAATCATGTTTTTAGGGTTGCATGTAGGGCTATGCGATTACCGAAAAAGATAATCGATTTTCGATTATTTGAAATAATCGATTATTTTCTATTAATCGATTAATCGAAAATAATCGATTTATCAAAAATAATCGATTAATCGAAAAATAGTTTCTTTCGATTAATAATTGATTATTAATCGATTAATCGATTTTGTTGCACAACCCTAGCAATAATATGCTATAATATTTTTTAAACCGATTTTCAGGGTAATAGGGTTGCTAATAAATATATAGAGACTTACAGCCATAATATGTAACTAGCAACTTCAATCATCCAAAAACATAAGTACCTATATTTTCGAATAATCGAAAAATCGTTTTTTTTTTTCGATTAATCAAAACATGGTAAATTTTATTTTTTTTCGGATACCTAATTACCTAATCGATTAATCGAAAAATACTTTTTTTTTCGATTTAGATTTGATTTTTGATTAATCGAAAAATCGTTTTTTTTTCGATTAATCGATAAATAGTTTTTTTTTCGATTAATAATCGATTTTTCGATTAATAATTGATAAAAAAATTATCTAATCGAATGATCGATTAATCGATTTTGTTGCACACCCCTAGTTGCATGTGTATACAAAAATAGAATTTTTGAATATTAAAAGTAAGATAGCTTCATATTTTTAAAATAGACTATACTAGTGCTATATTATATTATTATTGATGGAGACTGTATTGTTAGTAGTACAGTAAATACCAATAAAATCGGTTCGTATATATATCCAGGTTCACTGTTCATTGATTGATTGATGCAATACAGCAATCATTAAACCCATGTCCTTCATTCGTAATATTACTAAACGGCGATCATAGATATGTTTAGTATACGCCGCTGTTCTGTTTGAATCCAGCATACTTGTGGATTCTGGATAATAATATGCTTTATTTCAATACCAATGCAAAACTTACACACGTCACATACTTGTTTATTTATACTGGTGGTTAAATATATCGAAAGTATTATACATGAATTTATAAATTATATTTGGTGTACTGGCTCTTTATTAAATAATACATTTTCAAATTTATCTAGAGAAGTCCCAGTTCCCTATTTACAAAGTTTTACTCTACTACTGACCTGGATCGTATTGTTGGGGGTTGTTGACGTAAAAAGTTTCAACTACGAGGTTTGAGTAAATTTTCACTGCGTTAGAGTTCGCTAAAAACTAATCAATTAGATTTGTTGACATGTAAAGTTTTAAATTAGCGTTCTAATGAGGGGCTGTTTGCTTTGGTTTTTTTTTACTGCGCTCCCTTTTTTGGGGAATTAATAATAAAATTTAGTTAATGTGTGCAAACTAAAATTAGGTTAATTTGTATCGTGCGAGCAAAAATTATTTGCATCAAAGAGGGCTTGGATTAAAAAACGTTGGGCTTGGTTTAGAATGGTTTAGATCACAACGATATGGGGACGATATATCTAACCAAATCTAGGTTAAAATTTTGTCAAATTCATATTATCACATGATATGCCAAACTAATGAGTAATAAAATAAGTAGACAAATACAAATTTATTTTTGTTGTTTACAAAATTAACAAAGTAGGAATATACAGAAAGAAAAAGAAAAATAATTACATAAATTGCTGAAATTGGCCACCGCCATGCTCCAAGCATTTATTTCCAATACATTTAAGTAAACCATTGAGAGTACCTAATTCCTGCGTCTCTCAAAATCTGCGGCTTTTATTTCTTGGAATACTTGCACTTTATTAGGAAATAAATTTAGCTGCTTCTTAAGAATAGTCCTGCATGTTCCATAAGATCTTCCCACTTCTTGGGACAGGCGTCTTATACAATTTGTTGGCGTATTTTGCATTATTTCACGAACGTTTGCAACAAGTTCTTCTGTTTTTATAGATGGTCTTCCTGCTCCTTTTTTGTGTTGTATAGAACCTGTTTCCCTAAACATAGCCACGGTTCTTTTCAGGCAATGATACAAATCCCCAGCAATAAAAGCAACGTTAGGAAAATGTTCGTGAAAATCGTCCATGCACAAACCCGGATTGTATTGCACTTACCATTTACTCTAACCCCGTTTCGAAAATACGCTCCAACCATGAATGTTTTGTGCTGTTCCGTAAAGCCCACTGTGTGAGAAATTGGAAAAATTAGCGATGAATCAAATTACTTGTAACGACTGTCAAAGATGACGGAATAACCGATTGATTGTTAATTCAGGTAGTTATGGACACCCAACAGGTATTAAGCTCTACGGCTAAGCATTACGCCCTTAGATGCAAATAATTTTTGCTCGCACGGTACTAAGCGAGGGGTATGAAGGTTTATACGCCTATGGCGCGGAAATCGCAGGATAACGGGGAGTTTAGTCGGTAGGCAGCCCCATCAGGTTGAATCCGACACAACTCTGCCTCACAGTGTGCCAGTCTTTAGAAACTGTCAATTGTCAATATATACATTATACTTATATAATATACTATATAGAATTACTAAATTTCTTCCAATTTACAAGCTCACACTGTATACGCATATCAACCAAGTAGCACTCTTTCTATTTCAAAGAAAAAACTCGATTTCGAAATTCTACTATTTTTAAACCGTTAATTATTATGGGTCATTGAATTTCGTGACATCAGTTGTATTACTGTGTTAATTTATTTTGATTGGCGTTGTTAAGTATTTTTATGAATCATACGCCCAAGTTTACCGAGAATTTAAAATTAATTTTAATAAAAATTATGTCATAGTTCAGTTTAATTGGTATTCATTTGCGCATCTTCTCATTACTAAATGTTATAGTATTTTTGCCTTGAATATAACGAAAGTAGTATATCTACAGGACGTTACAAATTCAAATTCAAACACAATTTATTTATCAAATAAGACAATACAATATTAATAGTACATGTGATTTTTTAATTATAGATAAATTGGACTATACCGCGATTATATAGAACCGATATCACAGAGCACAAATAAATTGTGCCTGTGTGGGATAGCCCAAAATGATAATTAAAAACTTATATTATGTAAATTACTGAAACCTATATGTAATTCAATCAAAGATTCAGCAAGATAACGACCGACCCAGGCGCAAGAGAGAGAAGGGCAGAGAGGACAGGTAGACAAAACTATTTTGAAAAACGAGAAGCATTTTCTTAAGGCACTCTTCAAGGAAATAATTTTATTATTCAAATACGACGTTTTGTTTTTTAGATAGTTAGATACCCACCCATCAACTTAATTAATTATTTTTAATTTGACCTTCCAAAACAAAAATGATTTATTTTATTTTATTTTCTTTTTATTTAAATGACGACAGCAGTCACAAGACTTGTGGTTTACAGATTAATAAAAACAAGTTGTTTTTTTTCCTAACGCACCTACATTAATCGCGATGATGATGCATCACCCTTTTCCCTTAATTGTAAGAGCTCTTTCTTAAGGCAATTTTTATGCCCCTTAAGAAAAAGTCAGTCGTAACAATGTATAAAGTTGGAATCACTGGGATCGAACCAGAAAAACATTCCACTCTACCTTGTCTCGATGTTCTCGTCAAACGAAGTGCTGAAAACATAAAAACTTCAGTGTACCGGGTGAACCACTAAGAATGGTCGTCGGCTATATCTCAGAAACTGGAAGTCATAGAGCTTTTAAGTAAAATATGTTTTAGTAAAAGTGCCCAAAAGAAAATGTTGGAAATTATTTTCGAGTTTCTAAACTCACCGCTAGAGGGCGTAAATCCAAAATTTTCCATTTTTTTAAGGGTACACCCTGTATGTTTTTAAATTTTCAAATTCCACATAAAATTATAATTATTTTTTATTAAATGCATCATTAGTCTATACTTCATAGTTTCCGAGATATTGACTCTTGAAAAGTGACATTTTTAAACTTTGACAGCTTCTAACTTTCTAACAGTACGTCTTAGAGCAAAACGGCTTACATGTCCCTATCTTCAATTTTTATTATCTTCCCAAAAAAATCAACTTCCGGTTAAACCGGATGTAACTCGAAAGCAGGAAATATAGTTGTTCCGGTTTAACTGGAAGTTGATTTTTTTGGGAAGATAATAAAAATTGAAGATAGGGTCATGTAAGCCGTTTTGCTCTAAGACATACTGTTAAAAAGTTATAAGCTGTCAAAGTTCAAAAATGTCACTTTTCGAGAGTCAATATCTCGGAAACTATGAAGTATAGACTAATAATGCATTTAATAAAAAATAATTATAATTTTATGTGGAATTTGAAAATTTAAAAACATACAGGGTGTACCCTTCAAAAAATGGAAAATTTTGGATTTACGCCCTCTAGCGGTGAGTTTAGAAACTCGAAAATAATTTCCAACATTTTCTTTTGGGTACTTTTACTAAAACATATTTTACTTAAAAGCTCTATGACTTCCAGTTTCTGAGATATAGCCGAGGACCATTCTTAGTTGTTCACCCGGTACAGGAAACCCACTCACACCGGGCAATACCTTAATCACGAATCGAATCATTTAAACTCCATAAAACAGGGCAAAATTCTTCAAAACTCTTTAGCACAGAGCATACAACGTTTGCAACAATCCGGAAGACCTTAATATTGAAATTTTAAATATCAAAAAAGATTTAAAACAGAATGAAACCTTTGTAACTAATACCATCTCAAAACTTAAAAACCGCGAAGTAAAAATACGAAACGAACAGTGGCGGATTTACAAAGTTGCCGCTAGTAGGCTATTCAATTTTTGCCGCCCCTATACCAGTGACGGTTCGTGAGTTGTGAAACAGGTGAAGTGCTCGGGAAAGAAAAAGCCCGCTGCAGGCGAAATGCGCCGTAGGCGCGAAAATTTTTTAAGACCACGCCCAAATTTGGTCAATTATTTTTAGTAAATATTTTAAAAATTTATGATTACCTACTTATTTTATTGAAAATTAAATATCTTTCTGCAAAGCCAGTAAAGTTCCAACTACCTTTTTTTATCCCCATTAACAGACACGGCCAACAATAAAGTTTATTTAAAAAAATACTACCCGTCGACCATGAATAAAGATAGTACCATTTATTTCTGTAAAAAAAATTTTTGGGCCAAATTTCCCGCCCACTAAAACCTGCCGCCCTAGGCTCCAGCCTACTCAGCCTAATGGTAAATCCAGCACTGGAAACGAAAGAGGAGCAAGCATTTCTTACAAACAATACCTTATGTTAAGGGGATTTCTGAAAAGATTAGAAGGATAACCAAAAAGTCAACACAGCCTTCAAATCCGGAAATACGCTTAGATGCTTTCTTACAAAAGTAAAACACGACCGTAATAAAAACACAAAAAATTGTATCTATCAAATCCCCTGCGAGTGTGGCGAATCGTACATTGGAGAAACAAAAAGACCTCTTCCCGTACGAGTTAAAGAACATCTGAAACATACTAAAAGAGGTGAAACTTTTAACATAATATACAGTGGTCAGAAGCCAAGGTTTTAGACACGGAACAGCACTGAAAAAAACGAAAATTCAAAGAAGCAGCTTTTATAAATCAAAATAACCATATGTATGTAGTAAACCAAGTATAGATATCCCCAATATCTGGAAGAGCCTCTTCTTGCCCAAAACAAACAGCTCAAACTTCACACTACAATAAGCACGTAGGCGGAGTCATCAAGCTTCATTGCACATGGATAGTATTTAAGACAGAGCCTCAGAATTATAAGTTAGTTTACACTTGAAAACGGTTATAGATACTAACTAACCGAAACTTTGTTTTAAGTAAGTACAATTTTAAGTCCGACAGGGTAACTTTTTGGATATTACTTCATCGTCTACCACCTTCAAACAAACAGGAGAAACAGAGGTCATTCAATATTTTTAAATCGTATGTTCAGTAATTATGGCATTAATCTTTGGTCTCCGAATGCCTAATATTACTGATTTTTTTTTTAAACAAATCATTATGATAATTTATATAAATAATATGATAATAGCTATTATATTTATACTGTTTCCCATAGGTAATTAAAATTTTATTTGCACGCCTTGGCACAAATTTAATTGTTTAAAATAGAAGTCAAATATTTGCAATTAATATTTTTGTTACTTGATAATTAATTTAGTATACACCCACCTGTTTAAACAAACATATTCTATATTTAGTATCAGAATAAATAAAAAAATATATCTTAAGTAACTGAAAATATGATTAACGGCATTTAGGCTTTTTTTTTAACTAGGCCACGGGTACTCTACTCTTAATTATTTACACCAACTATAACCTATAACACTAACTTTTCTACAGTTTTGATTTTCAAATTGATTTGTAAGATTTGTCCTAAAAGTCGACCTTTGTATACCGTAATGTAAAATTAAAATATAAAAAATGTTTCTAGACGTTTTACTTTTTATTATATTATAGTTTCAACATGTTTTACAGTTTGACAAGTTTGACAAACAAAGTGGACAATGTTGATTTACTTCAGAATGGACTAGGATTTTGTTAATAGGTTCATTTGATATTGTTTCATCTATAGGTACCAGATCATTGGGATTTGCCATGGCAGGTCTGGCGCTGCACTACCATGGAAATATTAGATAAATCAATTGATAATATTATGTGTTAACTTTTGGTTTCTCCACTTAATGTAATGATAACCTTCAGTAATTGCGTGTAAAGGTACAGTTTAAGAAAAAATAGGTTTAATAATTGTTAAACGTCATTATAAACTACACACAAAAAAAACTACTCTCAAACCAAGCTTATAGTAATGCTCAAACAAATAGCCTTATTTTGAAACTAACTTGCTTTATTTTGTACCTAAAAAATATTCATTTTTAAACTACTACTAGTTTTAAATTATATCATCAAGTTAATCAAAATTATGTTCATAAAGAGATTACATTATCATCATAACAAGATAATCTTATACTTGTTTTAAAAATAAGTATTGTGGTCAAAGTGAAATATACTATGATGGGTTTGAAAATAAAAATAAATTTGTATTCTCACAGCGAGCACAAAGACAGTCTCTATACACAACTTGAGTAAAATCTAAACCCTTATTATTTCTTTGATGCTATTTGCATTACTTTGCATCAAACCAATATTAACGTATACTATATCTGCAACTAAAATTATTGATAGGTTGATCATTTATTTTTATTACCCTAAAACTAAAGTAGAGTCAAGTTAAAATAATGTAGTATTAATTTAAAACTATATTTTGATGCTAAGGTATTTTCTATTTAATTTTACTTTAGCATTGCTCCTATTCATGTATATGATAGTTTCAGTTTGAAACTTTTAGGTTCAACTGGAGACTAGATTTTTTTGTGTGTATTAGTCATAAGTCGTAAAACCGCGGTAGATATTGCAATAAATAACACCGACTATAATAAAACGCGGTTGCGGACAGCAAAATTAAACATTACAAGTCGCAGAGAAAGTTAAATGTTTTCGATTTCTTTTTTACTGCCTTATAAAATGCATCATATCATTTTAAAAGTAACTTATGGTAATTAGCTGGGTAATTAGATAATGATAGTTTTGGCTTTAACTACTAAGTAACAAAATAAACTATTAGCAAGAAAGATTTAAAATATTCCAGTACATTTTTTACATTTTGAGCATAACCACTAGCACAGAATATATAGCTATTGCGTTCGATATACTGGATTGTGATGTACTTCGTGGTTTATTTAGGTATCTACCTTTCGATTATCACCAGTGTGACTGCCTTTTATAATATTGGAATTAATTTATCTGGGATGGCGTTACGGTGTATTGATGGCCGCTTTGCTTTTGTAAAAGGCTTTTAATAGATCTCTTACCGCTGTTGTCGGGATTGCTTCGTTATTTTTTAATCTTGGTGATTTTTAAGATTTCATAAAAAGCAATTATCAGAAAAACTAAAATTTAAAAAAAAAAATGCGTTTATCATCATATTCGAAAGATTTTTTAAACTCTCATACTTTCTAAATTTCGTTGTCCTTTTCCTGCTTTACCATTACGTTTTTCCAGTGATCTCGTGTGATATAATGATAAAAAATATATTTTAGGTAATAAATATTTTACTGATGCTCTTAAATTATCAAAACCTCCATTACGAGCAAACACACACACTAGTGACCCATTCGCCATTTCATCTACTTATTAATATTTCGTTTTCTCCCAAAAGCGAACAAATACCCGTCGTTGGATAGCAGTTTCAAGTTAAAAAAAAATTAATTGATAAATTAATAAAAACAAAAAAACTAAATCTTGTTAAATTTGCCATTTCATTTTTTTATGAATTAATAAATCCAGCGTTGCAGGTAATTGTATTTTAAAGACGGGTAGGTATTTGGCCGATATTTGGATAAAATAAAAATGTAACGAAATATTCATTTAAAAAAATGAACTGGTGAATGCGCCACTGGTGTTTGTTCTTAAGAGATAAATCCATATATCATACTAAAATACTATACCGGGTGTTTTTTAAAAGACGTTCACCGTGAACGTCTTTTGAGAAACACCCGGTAGGTACCAGAGTTGACATAATATCGATTTTGCAATCCTATACAAAAAAATTCTGTAGTCTTGATTCAAATTTCTTGAAAAACAATTTTTTGCAGCTCACTCTATCGTTATAAGACCAAATCTTAAATATACCCCCTGATACCCAATGTCATATTATACAGGTTCCGATTGTAGTTTTAGTTGTTTTAAAAGCTGACACACCCTGTATAAAAACAAAAAACACTACAGACCAAACCACCTTATAGAATATTATGTATTTAACACCGATTACTAAATTATTATGCATTTATCAGTCGATTTCTATTTGTACGGTCAATAGGTTCAGGGTTTCGCTCATACTGACTTATTGACTAGACCAGTAGCGGCTCCCTGAGTAGAATCAGGGGGACGACCATAAGTAAATATCAACCATTAGGTATTATAAGATAAGTCATTGCTAAGTCTTTGTCAGGGTCATAGTTTTTCTACCATCCATCACTTATCCCTAAACACCCATCGCGCATTTCGCACCGGTATTTATATAATACGGTCTAAAATATTAGTTTTTGATAATGGGCCGGGCACGAGTGAATCTAGGAACTTGCTGGCCCGTAACTTAAGTAACGACCCTGCAACCATTTTTACAGAATATCCGCTTACCATGGACAATGAATTTTTTCAAATTAATGAAACTAATAGGTACTGTTGGAGATTGAGGTGGTGCTATAAGTCGAATAGTTGCCTGCATCGACGGCGTCTTACATTTTGGCAACCCAGATTTTTTCTAAACCATTGAAGGTTTATTGGTACACTTATAAAAGCGAATAAAACATTATTTTTTTTTAATTTTGCAGCTAATACTTTAGAGCTAGAAAGAACATCCTTTAATAATCCTCCGAAGAGAAACTTTCAGAAGAAAAATTAAACGAAAACAACCGTCTAGCTGTTGTTTGACAACCTTTAAAATTTTTCCTTAACCCTTGCAAAAAACATATCAAAATATATTTTTTGCTCGTGTAAGTTTTAAATTTAGCGCAAACAGCGTTTTCAAGGTACAAGTTTTTGTTTATAAAAGTAAAAGGTACTTACATAACAAGGGGGAACAAAAGTGCTTTTCCTCTTGAGGTCCTATGTAGGTATTATAGTTTATTCTACTACTTCTAGTTGAACAGTTTCAAATTTTAAGGGCGCCGAAGTTGACAAAGTCGATTTTCAATTATTAATAAATATTATAATTATAAAATATAAAGTATATCAAAGGCAATTCAGTTTAGTCATATGGTAATCTATACGTAAAAGTATTGGAATTTCGAGGGAAATTCATACAGGGTGTTTCATTAAGGGTGGCTACCGGCCATATCTCGGAAACTACTAAGCAGAGAAACGTGGGAAAAAAAAATTATGATTAAAGCGGTCATAAAAAAATTCTGGAAATAAGTTCCTCATTTCGCCGCAAGGGGGCACAATTGAAATTTTTTTTTTTTAATTTTAAATGTCTTCGAAAATTCCCATATTAGGATATAACTCTGATTATATCATTAGAAAGCTTAGACAATTCTGCGTTATTTTGGTTAAGGCTCATTGGCGTACCGACCTTGACAAGAGTGGGGGAAGCGATTGAAAGTATAAACATTAAAATCGCTCTAACTAAATATAATATATACAGGGTGTCCATTTGAAAACTTCCCACCACGGATTTTCCTGCTTTAAAATGAAAATGTGGAAAATCGCTCGGACCCGTCGATTTTTATTTCGAGGGGGGCATCTTTTGCGTATATTGTCAATCTTGTTACTTCAAGCTCCTAGGAGGGAGGGGGGGTAAGATCTAAATCTTAAATGGATACCCCTATTTTATTTAATTTTTTTGGATTCTGCATAAAATTCTGAACATTTTTTAATAAAAGCATTATTAGTCTATACTAAACAGTTTCCGAGATATTGACTCTTGAAAAATGAGATTTTTGAACTTTGACAGCGTCTAGCTTTCTAACTGTACGTCTTAAAGCAAAACGGCTTACATGTCCCATCTTCGATTTTTATTATCTTTCCAATAGTGTCAACTTCCGGTTAAACCGGAAGTACTATATTTCTTACAACCGGTTCAAAAATCTCACTTTTCAAGAGTCAATATCTCGGAAACTGTGTAGTATAGACTAATAATGCTTTTATTAAAAAATGTTCAGAATTTTATGCAGAATCCAAGAAAATTATATAAAATAGGGGTATCCATTAAAGATTTAGATCTTACCCCCCCTTCCTCCTAGGGGCTTGACAATATACGCAATGTGTGATGTCCCCCTCGAAATAAAAATCGACGGGTCCGAGCGATTTTCCACATTTTCATTTTAAAGCAGGAAAATCCGTGGTGGGAAGTTTTCAAATGAACACCCGCTATTTAAAATTAAAAACTGTATTTCCAGTACAACCGGAAGTGCCATCAGTTTGTACAAACTTTTGCTTATTAAAAGTTCTTAAGAGATTCAGAGGGAGGAAAATAACTATTTTTTCCCTTGTTTCGCAGTGGAAAATTCGTTTTCTAGAAGATAGTAGAAATTTTTTTTTACCTTGGTACCAGTGCCAAATTGGCACGAACAACCACTAACGTATAGATTTTATAGAAAATTTAATATCAACATTATTCCAGTACCGTCTCTAGGGGGCGAACAATGACTATACCTCCCTTTCCACCAGCGGCACATGCAGCGATGGCGAAAAGCGCGCCGAAGGCGAAATTTTATTGGACCACTACAGTGTCACCAGTAAAGTCCGCATCATATGGGATTTTTTTTTATTAATAGCTTTATTCAAAATTTGACTTTGGCATCAACTTCTGCTTCGATCGAGATAAAAATTAAGCAAAAAAATAGTAGTCACGTGATTCGCATTATCTGTCAAATTTTAATTTTTTCCAAAAAATTAAAAAAGTTATTAGAAAAAGTTTTTTTAATGCAGTTTCTAGCCCACATGCAAAATTTCAGGTGCATAAGATAATTTTGATTTTTTACCCATATTTTGTAAATTGCACCACTTTTGCAAAATAAGACTCAACGCAACCTACATAAAATAAGGCTTTATTTCAGATAGATTTTCTTTAAAGTATTAAGGCTATTAAAATTTGGTCGCATGTAATGCAAAGTTTATTTGTTTTTGACCCTGTATAAGGTCCTGTATTGTGTCAGACACAAACTACGTGTTCAAAAATACTTATTTTATGAAGTTACCTTATACAGGGTCAAAAACAAATAAACTTTGCATCGCATGCGACCAAATTTTAATAGCCCAATTTTGATTTTGTAGAAAAACACACATATAATATGGCGCTACTTTAAAGAAAATGTATCTGAAATAAAGCATTGTCAAAACTAAGAAGTTTTATGTAGGTTGCGTTGTCTTATTTTGCAAAAGTGGTGCAATTTACAAAATATAGGTAAAAAATCAAAATTATCTTATGCAGCTGAAATTTTGCATGTGGGCTAGAAACTGCATTTAAAAAAACTTTGTCTAATAACTTTTTCGATATTTTCAGAAATAACCCCACTTTTGAATTATGTTTTGGAAAAAATAAAAATTTGACAGATAATGCGAATCACGTGACTACTATTTTTTTGCTTAATTTTTTTCTGGATCGAAGCAGAACTTGATGCCAAAGTCAAATTTTAAATAAAGCTATTAATAAAAAAAAATCCCATATTATTATGATGTGTACTTTACTGGTGACACTGTAGGTATATCAAATTTTGTTAAATTAGGCCAATAATTTTAAATAAAATTGGCAATCGTTCGTTCAACGGAAGGTCCTTACTTTTTAATGCAACTTGAAAGATTCCGGTATCATTATATTTTAAATGTTTGTAACAATATAAAAACAATATTTTATTTACCATAAATAATTGACAAAATTTAGGCGTCATTCAAAAATGTTTTCCCGCTTTTGAACCATATGTTGGCACTTTGTTGTCCGCCGCCCCAGGCCCTCGCCCTCACTGCCTGGCGCTAGGGACGGCCCTGACATTATTACATTTTTGGTAGCATGATGATAACAACCCAATTAACAGTTCAATGGTAATTACTATGTCGTAAAATAAATATCTAAGTATATCAAACTTTGTATGTGTATCAAAATTTCCAAATAATGAACAATATCCTAAATTCTTTAATTATTGTATAACCGAACCGCATTTTTGTGGATTAAGAATAATTTTTATACTATAGGAATTTCGCAGATATTATGCTATAATATCGAATCCATTGCCTATTAATTATGTTATTATACCGGAAACAATAACCACGACTGTGACAGAATTTCAATTGTTTAGCATAAGAAAGTTACTGGTAATGTAATTTAATTCAGAATGAAATTTACCAAAGGTTACTCAAAAAAAATAAATAAAATAGATAATGACAATGACCAAATTATGGCTATACCTACTGAGTGTTGCGTCGCTAGACTGACAAAGGGAAACCCTTTGTAAATTTTACTTCCCTTAAATATTGATTCCCCTATTTATTTGACACCAAAATTGTATTAGATTTTTTTCAAGGCACTTGTATAATGTACTCGAAAACCAAATTTTATTATTTTCCAATAAGGCAATCTAAAGTTATTTGGAAAAACTCTTCTTAAAAATCGTTAAAATTAAATACGGCTTTGATACAAACCCCAATGAAGCCACGAGTAATAATTATTATGATAATGTCAAAAGTTACTAGACGTACCGTGCGAGCAAAAATTATTTGCATCAAAGAGGCCTTGCATCCAGAGCTGTCGCAAATACTCTTAAAAAGTAATTCAATTACAATTACCCATTACCCTCCGAAAAAGGCATCAATTAAAATTACCAACTAGTAACAGTATCATAAAAAAAAATATATAAATTATAATTGATTCCTTGATCAATTACCGCACTCGAATTACTGAGTTTAATTCAATTACTTTTATACTAATTCAATTACTTTATAGTAATGGAACTACCCTAAAAGTAATTGAATTACTCTGAATCTATAAAATATAGGCATTTTTTTGGCAAATAAATTACTCTGAGTAATTTAATTACATTTTGGTAAGTAATTAATTAAATTACATTTTGGTAATTCAATTACATTTTGATAATTGAATAACATTCTGGTAATTGAATTACACTTTTAAAATTGAATTAGTATATGAGCAATGGAATTACTTTTTTTACACTTTACAAAAAATAGGTCAGGTATTATTTTTTTTAATAGCAGTAAGTCCTACTATCACACTTAATTATAAAAAGAAATTTAAAAAAATTTCGAAATTTATAGTTAAACTTGATCTCCTAATTTTGATAAGTTCCTGCTTATCTTTAACAAATTGACCAATAATAACAACTGTCTTTTTTATACAATATGATTTACTTGTTGAAATAAAACAAACGTAGGAAATCTCCTGTTAGCCTTAGCCGCGATTTAACCAAACAATATTTTTTTCTTTCTAGAGTAGACACCTAAAGGAATTATGAAAATTTTTAAAGGAATTGAATTATTTTGGAATAATTCAATTACTTTTAATCTAATTGAATTATTCGGGAGTAATTAAATTATTTTTATGTAATTGAATTAGTTGGGAGTAATTCAATTCCCTTTATTCTATTTAAATTATTTGGGAGTAATTAAATTACTTTTTATGTAATCGAATTATTTGGGAGTAATTCAATTACTTTTTAAAATAATTGAATTACTTTTAAGTAATTCAATTACCGCAGATTTCCTAAAACCAATTACCAATTATAATTACTTTATCACAATAATTGTAAAATCAATTACAATTACTATTTTCAAAAAGTAATTCAATTACTAAAAAGTAATTAAACACGATTTTTCAATTATTTTAATTCAATTACCGACAGCTCTGCTTGCATCTAAAGACGTAATGCTTAGCCGTAGAGCTTAATGCCTGTTGGGTGTCAGTAACTACCTGAACTAACAATCAATCATCTATTCCGTCATCTTTGACAGTCGTTACAAGTCATTTGATTCATCGCTAATTTTTTTAATTTCTTGAACAATTCACACAACGGGCTTTACGGAACAGTACAAAACATTGGTTGAAGCGTATTTTCGAAACGGGGTTGGAGTAAATGGTGAGTGGCAATACAATCTGGGTTTGTGCATGGACGATTTTCACGAACATTTTCTTAACGTTGCTTTTATTGCTGGGGATTTTTATCATTGCCTAAAAAGAACCGTGGCTGCGTTTGCATGTTCTATACAACACAAAAAAGGAGCAGGAAGACCATCTGTAAGAACAGAAGAACTTGTTGCAAACGTTCGTGAAATAATGCAAAATACGCCAACAAAATGCATAAGACGCCTGTCGCGGCCTGTCCCAAGAAGTGGGAAGATCTTATGGAACATGCAGGACTATTCTTAAGAAGCAGCTAAATTTATTTCCTTATAAAGTGCAAATATTCCAAGAAATACACGCCGCAGATTTTGAAAGATGCAGGAATTACTCTCAAGGGTTTACCCAAAATTTATTGGAAAGAAATGATTTATTAGACCTGACTTTTTTCGGATGAAGCCTGGTTCCATCTTTCCGGTTATGTGAATTCTCAGAATACACGCATGTGGAGTAGTGAAAATCCCCATTTTTTTGTAGAGTCCACATTGCACCCTCAAAAAATTGGTGTCTGGTTAGCTGTTTCCCGAAGAAGAATTGGTGGTCCTATTTTTTTCCATGACACAGTTACAGCACAGCGGTATAGAGACAATATTTTGAATCCATTTGTGGAGCAATTACTTGACGAACTTCGTTTTGGATATTTTCAACAGGACGGTGCAACCGCCCATACAGCCGCCGAAACTATTACTACTTAAGCAATTTTTTCGACGACAGATTGATCAGTTTTCGATCAGACATTGAATTCTCACCTAGATCACCTTGTTTAACGTCGGTTATGGATTACTTCGTTTTTCCTCATTTAAAGAACACTATTTTTAAAACACCAGTTGCAAATTTAGAACAATTACAAGAAAGAATTATCCAAGAATGTGGTAACATTTCTCCAGAGATGCTGGTCGAAAATATGAAGAGACGTGTGAATTTATGCTGGAGCATGGCGGTGGCCAATTTCAGCAATTTATGAATTATTTTTCTTTTACTTAATCATTGGTATTTTAGTTCTTGAATACTGAAAAATCTGTTCAAACTATTAAAAAATAAAACGTTTAGTAACATTTGATAAGTATTTCTAGTGATTTTATTGAGGTATGTATGACCGTATTTTTTTAAGTAAAGAATTTCACTTTTTCACAAATAACTTTCAATTGGTTTATTAGAAAATAATAAAATGTGGTGTGCCCGTCCAACTTATAAGGACCTTTAAAAAAGTCTAATACAATTTTTATGTGAAAATAATAGGGGAGCCAATATTTGAGGGTAGCAAAATTAACATGTAATCTCCCATGGCCAGTCCGGCGCTGCACCATCCGGTATACAAGTAATACGCTCCGTAAGAATGAAACCGTTAAATTACCCATTGGCATTGGTAAGAGCCGATTAAAAATATTTCGTGCCAATTTTTTAAAATGCCTTGGATCCCAGCATGCGTCAACGCTCGTAGCAAAAACAAAACACATGTTGCATGTTGGCAAATTTAAAAGAATTCTAGACAACAATAGTGATGTCACGAAATTAAGAATTGTAGTTATGATTGCCTTAATACACTGGCGTAATGTATATATTCATTCCCTCAGGCCATATGAGCAACACTTAGTCATTGCAGTATGTGGACTGTTATGGATTGTAATAATAATAATAATTTATGCCTTATTCTTTTCAATGGCGCACGAACTGGTTTAGTCATATATTAGTCTGGTAAAAAACCCAATAGATTGGTACTTATAGATGAATCAATGAGCCTAATGAATAAAAATGTAGCAATCGCTTTTTCTCATAAAATCGAAGTAATTTCTTGAAAGCCCATGAATGAAAACTAAAGTAATTGCTTTTGCGTCCAGCAATCGCTTAAAAGTGCAGGAATTGGCTTCTAGTCAATGCTTTTTCCTAAAAAATAGAGGCAATTGCAATCGTTTGCTTAAAATGTGATGAATAAATTAAGGAATTGCTGTTTCTAGTGTAACAATTGCTTTCAACTTTTTACGGTAGGTCGACCCCTGCATCATTTGCTTGGTAGCAGTCAACCAGGCTAGGATAACTTAAATGGTGAAGGTCGTCCCCTGTTCGTTTAATTTAGCCCTCGGTCGCTGGTGGCGCTATTGTAGGAATTTTGTTTTATAAGGTTGTTCATCTCCTAACGTTGGTGGGAACAGAATATTTAGAATGAGCATGGCCAACATTCTGTACCTCTCTCTCTCTCTCTCTCTCTCTCCTGCATAATATGTGCGAGAAAGATAAAAATATGGCTTGTTGTGACAGATCCTGAAGTCTTACCTGGACTGGTGAAAGATTGTCATTGTCATTTATGATTGATTTGTAAAATATATAAAAAATAAAGTTATTATTAAATAATTATTTATATATAATTTATAAACTTAACATGGCGCAGTCGGTAGTTTGAGAATCGTAAATAGGTATATATTTAATATGTCGCGACCAAAGAAATCGGGAAGAAAAACCAAGGCAATTAACAAAAGCGTGGAACCTCCTGAAGACTTCATTAATGTCGCCCAACGATTGGAAAGTACAGCGAAAGCAATTAAAGATATAGAAAGAAACTTTACTTCACAACTTAATGAACTACAAGGTACAATAACTAGTTTATTAAATAAAAACTTTGAAAATAACACGGAATTGTTAAAAAAATCTACAGAAAATAATAATATAATAATGTAAGCTGTTTTTTTATGTAAACCATATTTATGTAAATATCTAATATCAATAAATCTTGTCGCCATATCATTTATATAATTTCCTTTCGTTTTCCCAAATTATTTTAACTTGAATCAGATGTTTTGCGCTTCAAACTTTTCCGTTAAGTTGGAAGCGCGAAAATTTGAATTCAAAGTAATAATAAAATTTAAATTTTTATGCTTGGCGCCTACCCCCACCACGACTATATTTAGTTTCGCCCCCGGTCGCATGTGGCGCTATCAGGGAACCAATTTAGTATATTAAGTTGCCTATCTATCCTTGAGAGCGCGCAACTCGCTTGTCTATGCAGTCAACTTTAGTTCTCCGCGGCATGCACGTGCGTTGCTCTTAATTTGTGTCTTCAATTATGGCTGAATATATGAACGTCCGTAAAAGAAAAATCTACAGTGAACGTAAAAATTGCAGATATGATGATTTCAGAAAGTTACATCGATTTGACTGCGAAACTGTTGAGTGGTTGGCAAATTATTTTTTGACTAATGCTGGTAAAAGGCGAGGGCGTGCACTGTCGCAATTTCTGCGGAAATTGTCGGATCCGGGCTTTCAAAATTCTGTAGGTGAAGAACTCGGTGTTCACCAAACTATAAGACATATGTACACTTCTGTAATGGATGCAGTTTTGGAGAAGGCCAATATTTTTATTAAATTTCCTAAAAGTGCTGAAGCTGTTGTGGAAGCCAAACGGTTGTGGTCAGAGAGATTTATTTATGTTCCTTTAATTTGTGAACGAAAATCAATTGCTTGTCTCCTTAATTTCTTCATTACTACTATCACTTTTCTCATTTTCACTGAAATCTGTCATATCACAAATAAAAGTTTCCTATTTTCTACAAAAACGCAACTGATTATTATTGTACTAAATAAATAGACCAACGTTGTTGTATTTACGTCAACTCTTTTGCATATTAGGCACCAAACTGGACATAAAATCTATAATCTGAACAAGTGGATAAGCCACGTCTGTACTTGTGTTGAATAAGCATTTGCTACAGAGGTGTAAGAAAAACAGCAATTGCTTCAAAATTTTATTCATATCCAGATCTAACAATTGTTTTTACTTATAGCATTTGCTAGTCAAGCAATTGCTTTTACTAAAAAGTAATTGCTTTAAGTAATTGCATAATTTTTATTCATTAGGCTCAATAACAAATTGATATGAATATTGACAAAATCGTATTCTCTTCTAATGTAAATCAACATCCAAATTGCGCACCTCCACTTTGTTTGCCAAACTTACGTTGCTAAAGTTAAAAATATTAACATAATGTGGGATATTTAAATCTTCGGTTAAAATCTTATAAAATATGCAGTTTGGCAACGCAGCAGTAATAGATCCGTCCCCTAAAAATGTGACCGCCACGACATTGGCCTGGGGCAGTGATGACGCTGTTTAATTCTTTTTCGTTTAGGGATGTCCACAGCAAATGTATACAGTGTGACCAGAAAAGTCCGCATCATATGGGATTTTTTTAATTAATAGCTTTATTCGAAATTTGACTTTGGCATCAAGATCTGCTTCGATCGAGATAAAAATTAAGCAAAAAAATAGTAGTCACGAGATTCGCATTATCTGTCCAATTTTATTTTTTTTCAAAAAATAATTCAAAAGTGTGGTTGTTTCTGAAAATATCGAAAAAAGTTATTAGAAAAAGTTTTTTTAAATGCGTTTTCTAGCCCACATGCAAAATTTTAGCTGCATAAGATAATTTTAATTATTTACCCACCACTAAAATTAATTTTCCACTTAATGAACACTTTACTGCTGACACTGTGTTCTATTTTGTCTTAATATTAAGGTTTATTACTTTCACACACAAACTACGTCTTCAAAAATACTTATTTTATGAAGTTACCTTATACAGGGTCAAAAACAAATAAACTTTGCATCACATGCGACCAAATTTTAATAGCCCAATTGTGATTTTTGTAGAAAACACACATTTAATATGGCGCTACTTTAAAGAAAATGTATCTGAAATAAAGCATTATCAAAACTAAGAAGTTTTATGTAGGTTGCGTTGAGTCTTATTTTGCAAAAGTGGTGCAATTTACAAAATATGGGTAAAAAATCAAAACTCTCTTATGCAGCTAAAATTTTGCAAGTGGGCTAGAAACTGCATTTAAAAAAACTTTTTCTAATAACTTTTTTCGATACTTTCAGAAATAACCCCACTTTTGAATTTTTTTTTGGAAATACATAATTAAAATTTGACAGATAATGCGAATCACGTGACTACTATTTTTTGCTTAATTTTCATCTCGATCGAAGCTGAACTTGATGCCAAAGTCAAATTTCGAATAAAGTTATTAAGAAAAAAAATCCCATATGATGCGGACTTTACTGGTCACACTGTATACAGCTTTTCATTGGCCAGTATTAAGAAACTTGCAACAAACAATCCATTTCGATCTTAAATTTTGTTTCTTGTGACTTACAACTTAATTGTGTCGCGATTGATTTGTTTCTACGTATTTTTAGTCTTATTTCTGTTGCTTATTGCTTATCGCCTAATGCTTATTTTTTAATTGTGTCTCGAATCGAATCCAATATCGATATGTCATTGTAAAGGCATATTTGTCATGACGACTAATAAGCACACATGTTTTATTCCACTCTACTCTAACAATGCAGCCATTGTAGACACTAAAATGTTTGACATAAAAAATTAACTCCTTCCGAGATAACAAATAGACATATGGAGTAATTATATTTATAACAATGAAAAACAATAAAAAAATTGTGGTTATCAGTCGCTTTGTCGGGTATTCTTCGAACAATAACAGTGGCTGATAAGCAATAGTGTAAAATACAGCGTTATGATAAAGAAACGGATGAGCCTTTTATACACAATTACCTTCCACTTAATAAAGAATCCCTCGGACCCGTCAAATACAATTTTTTCAAATGCATTTTTTTTTAAAATATACAGGGTGATTCAAAAGTACTTCGGGAGGTAATTGCTGGCAATATTTTAATATGAAAAGTTCTTATAAACTGTGGTCCTTGGCGACTTCGTTACGGAGATACAGGGTGTTGAAATGTTGAAAGGAATAGTAATCATTTTTAAATAACTCTTTAACGAGTTATTTTTATTTTAATGAAATTTAGTGAATTTAATAAGCATCTAGGGACACTTATTTTTAAAGTACAACACGTTCGTAAATTTAACCAGTGGCGTCGGTACAAAATGTTACTATCATATTTTTTGTGAAAACTATGTTACATCACTGACTTATTTTATTTTAACTTTCTTCTTATAAATCCCCTCTTCATTTACAACTAAAAAGATCATTTGTGTTTTTTTGATACGATGGACGGTTTAAGGGTAAATGATTATTTTATTTGACTATACACAAATATTAAAAAATGTGTTTTAAACTGATCAACCACTCAAATATTTATTAAAGCATTTTAACGAATACCTACATTCATACTTACTAACAAACAAATATGTATATAAGTAAGGAAGGTATCTGAGGATGCCTATTTTCTAAGTATAACACATTTTCTGTGGCATACATATTTATTTATTAGTATGTTATTTTTTAATATTTTGTATTTTGACAAGGCGGCTTTGGAAATTCATTTGTCGATAAATTAAAACACATTTGACAGTTAGTTACCATTAAGTATTATTTTTTCAGTTTTGTTATTTTCAATGATAACTAACTGTCAAATATGTTTTAATTTATCGACAAATGCATTTCCAAAGCCGCCTTGTCAAAATACAAAATAATAAAAAATAACATACTAATAAATAAATATGTATGCCAAGGAAAATGTGTTATACTTAGAAAATAGGCATCCTCAGATACCTTCCTTAGGCATATACATATTTGTTTATTAGTAAGTATGTATGTAGGTATTCGTTAAAATACTTTAATTAATATTTGAGTGGTTGATCAGTTTAAAACACAGTTTTTAACATTTGTGTATAGTCAAATAAAATAATCATTTACCCTTAAACCGTCCCTCGTATCAAAAAAACACACGTGATCTTTTTTGTTGTAAATAAAGGGGGGATTTATAAGAAGAAAGTTAAAATAAAATAAGTCAGTGGTGTAACATAGTTCTCACAAAAAATATGATAGTAACATTTTGTACCGACGACACTGGTTAAATTTACGAACGTGTTGTACTTTGAAAATAAGTGTCCTTAGATGCTTATTAAATTCACTAAATTTCATTAAAAAAAAATTACTCGTTAAGGAGTTATTTAAAAATTATTACTATTCCTTTCAACATTGCAACACCCTGTATCTCCGTAACGAAGTCGCCAAGGACCACTCTTTATAAGAACTTTTCATGTTAAAATATTGTCAGCAATTACCTCCCGAAGTTTGTCAAGGTATTTTTGAATCACCCTGTATAGAGTGGATCATAAAAATGCTATGTGTATCAACTTTCTTTTTTTTAATGAAACATTGTATTTTTTTTTATGTAAATTAAGGTGTCATCAGCAAACATTTGTAACTTACACATTCTCTGGGACTAAATAATTTTTTAAGGTGGCCTATTTAAATTAAAGTAAATCGTAGCAGAGAGGGCTTGGGTTTATTTTACAAGCGGTACATACAATATGAGATAAACACATCTCTATTTTAAACGTCTTGCTTTGTCCCATATTTTTACAAAAATAAACAAAAAATTGTAAAATTTATGCCTATCGATCATAAAACGATTATAAATCTTTTACAGGATGTTTACAAAAATGTTTATCCGTATGTGTAAAGTGTAAGTGTAACATCTAAAACGTTTTGTCTGGTTTATGTATCGACGACTTATGAGTACTTGTGATGTTTCAAATTTCCGGGGGTCAGGACGATATTTCTGTTGACAAGAAATGATAATATTTGACATACCCACTGGAATTATTATTAGATTTATTTAAAACAATATATAATAAATTCATGGTCTATAACATCAGAAAAAAAGTATGTACCGTGCGAGCAAAAATTATTTGCATCAAAGAGGGCTTGAATAAAAAAACGTAGGGCTTGGTTTAGATCACAATGATATGGGGACGATATATCGAACCAAATCTAGGTTAAAATTTTGTCAAACTCATACTATGACATGATATGCCAAACTAATGAGTAATAAAATAAGTAGACAAATACAAATTTATTTTTGTTGTTTACAAAATTGACAAAGTAAGAATATACAGAAAGAAAAAGAAAAATAATTACATAAATTGAACCATTGAGAGTAATTCCCGCGTCTTTCAAAATCTGCTACTTGTATTTCTTGGAATACTTGCACTATACAAGGAAATAAATTTAGCTGCTTCTTAAGAATAGTCCTGCATGTTACATAAGATCTTCCCACTTCTTGGGACAGGCGTCTTATACAATTTGTTTGCGTATTTTGCATTATTTCACGAACGTTTGCAACAAGTTCTTCTGTTTTTACAGATGGTCTTCCTGCTCCTTTTTTTGTGTTGTATAGAACCTGTTTCCCTAAACACAGCCACGGTTCTTTTCAGGCAATGATAAAAATCCCCACCAATAAAAGCAACGTTAGGAAAATGTTCATGAAAATGGTCCATGCACAAACCCTGATTGTATTGCCACTCATTATTTACTCTAACCCCGTTTCGAAAATACGCTTCAACCATAAATGTGTTGTGCCTGTTCCGTAAAGCCCATTGTGTGAATTGTTTAAGAAATTGGAAAAATTAGCGATGAATCAAATTACTTGTAACGACTGTCAAAGATGACGGAATAACTGATTGATTGTTAATTCAGGTAGTTACTGACACCCAACAGGTATTAAGCTCTACGGCTAAGCAGTACGTCCTTAGATGCAAGGCCCTCTTTGATGCAAATAATTTTTGCTCGCACGGTAGTTATCAGTTATGGGACATGGGACACCCTGTATAGACTTAACTGGAGTAAAAAAAGTAAATAACTACCGCCATCTACTGGCCTTTTCGAAAAATTTTATATCCAGCCTTGTATAATAATAGTCCTGTAGGCAAAAGTTAATCTTTGTCGATCTTTCATGCTCACATGTAATTTTTTTATTCGTTTTTGGCAAATTTACTTTTATATAAAGGTGCTGCCCTTGCAAAATGGTTTAATTGCTAGATTAGGAAATAGGATTAGACTAGAAATAGCACGAAATCGCGCTTATTATAATTTAATAGCTGCAAGCTACATTTTTATCTGTTCATTTATTATTCAAAGAAATAGAATTTCTTATCTATTCCGGAACATGCGACCCAAAAAAGAACTGTTTCATATCTAGTGATATAATTTAAATTTCGTTGTCTGTTAAATAGTTGACAAATTACACAAATTACGTTGTTACGTGATATTAAAGAAATTGTAGATTAAAATAGTTTTTATACAGTGTCCGAAAAAGTTTTTTCTACCACAAACTTTTTTATTACAAGCTTCTGAATGGATAAATAGGCATATAGGCCTATTTCAGTTAACTTAAATGATATAATTTTATATCCATTCCTATCCTGATAATATCCACCCTTGTTAGGATAGGAAATTGATTATTTATATTGTAGTTTGTATTAAGTATTCAGGTTACTATACGTTTTTGAATGTTGTTAGGTTCTGTTTGGCATTATGGAATTCGCATGTCCTTTTTCCCTTAAACACAAAGTAGGCGGAAGTATATTATTTTATGTCGCGTAAAAACGTGAAAAGAATCTGATTTTGTATTTAGCAGTTAAAAGATTATTTACTTCATAATATTAGGTAGGTACTACATCTAAAAGCTATTTTGACTTGCTGTAAATATTTACAATGAAAAAAAATACTTTTGTTTTTTCAGTTGACCTTACCTTACCTTACCTTCTGAGATAAAAATATTATTAAATTGGTTAAAAGTAAATAAATTGAAATTAAATATTTCAAAACCTAAATGTATGGTTATGGGTAATAATTTAAATTGTCGAAATATAAATGTTGTAATTGATGGTGAAAAATTGGAATTAGTAAACAGTTTTAAATATTAAGGGATAATCATTGATTCAAAATTAAAATTTTTTAATTATTTTGAAAGTATTTTATCGAAGATTGCCGGAAAAGTAGGTTATTTTAAAATAATCAGTTCTAATTTAAGTTTGTTATCTAAAAAAACTATATTTAATACTATTATACACATTTTTTTTATTGTTCTTCCATTTTATATTGTGCTAGTGAGGAAATATTTGATAAATTACAAATTTTACAAAATAAGGCAATGCGGATTATTTTAAATTGTGACATACAAAAATTAATTTTATGTTGAAAAATTTAGATTGGTTGAATGTCAAAAATTTAATTTTTTATTTGTTATGTATCTTTATATGTACATAAAATTAAAAATAATTGATTGCATGATTGTTTAAAAAAATTTTGTTCTTTTAATTATGACCATCATAATTATAAAACAAGAACTAATCAAAATTTTTATGTGGATAGAGTATCTAAAACATTAGCTTATAAATCTATTTTTTATAAAGGTTTGATAGAATATAATAATTTGGAAATTTTTATTAAATCTCAAAAATCATTAAAACTGTTTAAAAAAACTTTAAAATTACATTTAATTAAAAAACAAAATAATACGCAGTATTTGATACAGTTTACAAAATGTTTAACTTTTCTGTCTGTTTTTGTTAAAAGAAGGTTGCGTTTTAAAATTTAAAAATAAATCTATAAAAATGTGTTAAAAAAATTTATTAAAAAATATTTAATTGTAGCTTTTTGCTAAATAAAACATGTTACTATTAGTACTACTACTACCTCATCGAAAGTTGACAATAGGTACCATGATTATTTTGGCAAGATCTTCAGGTTTCCCAAGGGCGTCAAAGTTTAGGCAAATTGACAAACCTTTTAAGAAAAACTATACAAACATCTTTGTGAGTATATATAGGCAGAGACTGACACCATAACTGACGAACACATTTTTTTTACTTTCCGAATTAGGGTCAAAAATCTTGATCAGGTTACGCCACAATCGTGATTTGGAATAACCGTCAAGCGTTAACGTGTATTGGAATTTTTACAAAACCGTTGTGACGATTATATAATAGTTGCCATTGGTTGCGATGGATATGGAACAGTAGCGAAAATAGGGTTAACCTTTTTTGGACACACATAAATTGGTAGACCATAGCAGTATTTTATTTGCCTATTTCAACCGATTGAACTAGTCTTACCAGAGCTAAATCGAAACAAGTTAAGTACCGTTCAAAAGTATATCTTCGATATCTGAAAACGTATTTCGTCAGGCCCCATCGAATTTGCTTAAAGGAATCCAGGCAACTTAAGTAACTCTAGTTGGTTAACGTGTCCAAATAGGATTATGGATTTAATATCATAACAAAACAATGTACTGATAATCTTTATATTCTGAATTATTAGTTTGTCACGTTCGATATAAAAATCAAGTCCTCATGCTTTAATGGAACAACCGGATACAACGTTCCCGATACCTCCCAGTCCATATTTTAACAATATTCGATTCAGTTAGCCAACAAAATTTATTTTTTGCTCGCACTCGAAGAATATACTTCTTTATATCCTTCAGGATGACAGAAACATACGACATATTCAGAAGTTGGTGAAATCAAACAACATAAGGGCTTTCAAATTTGGTGCACAACAATTTGGCAAACGTGCAAGTCATAATATGTCCTTTAATGACGTTCGTATCTTCCAAAGAACTAAAGAACTTAATTGATGATATTGATAAATTAAAATTATGTCTCTGCCTATGCATGCCTACATTTCCTTACTACAACTAAGCTGTGGAAAGGAGTATTAAGCTTGTAACAGAGCCTTATCTAGCTGTTTCAGGCCAAGAAACTAGAGAGATGGATTTATTCAGGTTAAAATATACCCTAGGATTAAGCTTTCATCGTCTAAGTTTAAGTTTAATAACAGAAGTAATTTTATTTCACCTGTCAATTAAATATTTTTTCCTGATTCTTTTTACAGTAGGGGACAGGGAAACCTCGAGATATTAATTTAAAATCTGAATTTCTTTTAAATATAATATAATAGTAAAAACCATAAACAACAATGAATTGACGTATCTGGCCACTAAAGTAAAATATTGAAAGAAAAAAATGTCTGTAATTTTTCTCAAAAATGTAAAAAATTATCAATTTCCCTAAACTTTGACGCTCTCTGGGAACCTGAGAATGATGTGCCAGAATTCTGAGCTTTTTCTAAAATAATCATGTTACCAATTGACAACTTTCGACAGGTAAGGTCAATTGAAAGTTCAAAAATAGTTACTTTTGTATTAAGTGCGCAAAATAGGTGTATTGTTAATTGCACATGAGATTCTCATTTTTTACCGAGATCGTAAGCTTTAAAGGTATTTTTTCTTACACCAGTTCTGATGAAAACCTGTAATTGCTTTAAAATTTATTGATTGTCAAATATATCGTTTTTCGTGTTTCGTGTCCAAGAAATTTCCAATATTTCGCTCAAGTTTGTTCAGTACCATGAGCCTAATGAATAAAAACGTAGCGGTTGCTTTTTCTTATAAAATCGAAGTCATTTCTTGAAAGCCAATGAATAAAACCTAAAGTAATTGCTTTTGCGTCCAGCAATTGCTTAAAAGTGTAGGAATTGCTTCTAGTCAATGTTTTTTCTTAAAAAATAAAAGCAATTGCTATCGTTTGCTTAAAATGTGATGAATAAATTAAGGAATTGCTTTTCCTAGTGTAGCGATCGCTTTCAACTTTTTAAGGTAGGTCGACCCATGCATTGTTTGCTTGGTAGCAGTCAACTTTAGTTCTCCGCGGCATACCCGTGCGTTGCTCTTAATTTGCGTCTTCAATTATGGCTGTATATGAATGTCCTTAAAAGAAAAATCTACAGTGTACGTAAAAATTGCAGATATGATGATTTCAGAAAGTTATATCGATTTGACTGCGAAAATGTTGAGTGGTTGGCAAATTATTTCTTGACTGATACTGGTAAAAGGCGAGGGGGTGCACTGTCACCTTTAAATAAGATTAAAGTCTTTCTGCGGAAATTGTCGGATCCGGGCTATCAAAATTCTGTAGGTGAAGAACTCGGTGTTTACCAAACTACTGTCAGTAAGACATACACTTCTGTAATGGATGCAGTTTTGGAGAAGGCCAATATTTTTATTAAATTTCCTACAAATGCTGAAGCTGTTGTGGAAGCTAACGGTTGTGGTCAGAGAGATTTATTTAATATGTTCCTTCAATTTGTGAACGAATATCAATTGCTTGTCTTTAATTTCTGCATCACTACTAAAATATCACTTTCCTTATTTTCCTGAAATCTGCCATATCAGAAATATAAGTTTCCTATTTTCCACAAAAACGTAACAGATTACTATTGTACTAAATAAATAGACCAACGTTGTTGTATTTACGTCAACTCTTTTGCAAATTGGGCACCAAACTGGACCATTAAATCTATAACTTGAACAAGTGGATAAGCCACGTCTGAACTTGTGTTGAATAAGCATTTGCTACAGAGGTGTAAGAAAAACAGCAATTGCTTCAAAATTGTATTCATATTCAGATCTAGCAATTGCTTTTACTTATAGCATTTGCTAGTAAAGCAATTGCTTTTACTAAGAAGTAATTGCTTCAAGTAATTGCTTAATTTTTATTCATTAGGCGCAATGTCTGGTAGCGATAATAAGACACCTCAATAAATAACGGATGCGGGAAGATCGTTGTATCAAATATTTTGTCTGCTTTAATCAAAAATATAATATGAGAAGTGTACACTCAGTTTCGTGAATGATGTAACATAAAGAAGGTAAAAACCGTATCAGAAAATGTTTTGCTGTGTTAATTGGAGGAAAAATCGAAAATAATAATTTGATTTACTTTGATTATAAAAAATGTTTTTAAAACTAATTTTCGAATTTATACGAAAACATCAATACATTTTCTAGCCGTAAAAATTTTTTTTTTCTTAGTGAAGAAGTAACATTTTTTAACGGTGAAGAACATCAGTTTTTTTTTACAGTTGTACAAAATATTTTTTCTATCAACCCTACTGGGTAGATTAACCGTTCCGTAACAAGGGGGTACTTTCTGGAGGCGGGAGACAATGTAAAGGCATTCACAGGAATTTTATACCGAGATAAAAGTAGCCTTTATTTTAATCCGGCAAGTTCTAGCTGCCATTCAGTAAAAATTCCATCAAAATCCTTTTAATATGTTTTCGGTAAATGATTGATGGGCATGCGGCAGCAGTGCTAGGGGTGGGATTATATATAGGCAGAAAATCGGTATTTCAGTTTGTGAAAATATGTGATAAAATGATTTTTATAATAACGCCTTAATTGACCACTTTCAAGAATAAGACCAAGCGCCGATCCAGGGGGGGGGGCTCATGGGGGTCATGACCCCCCCCCCCCCCCAAACAGAAAAAAAATGGATTTACTGTTTTGACTACCTCTGCAGCTTTTTCACAAGATTTATGACAACATTACCACACATAAATTAGTAATATTTTTTCTGTTAATTGAATTTAAAATGTAAATGTGAAATGTAAAATACCTGAATTACTTCCCCATATAATTGATAATTGTGATTCTGATTTATTCCCCAATATTAAGATTCTCCTTCAAATACTTGCTACACTACCTGTAAGTGCAGCAACAGCGGAAAGGTCCTTCTCGACTCTACGTCGCGTTAAAACGTGGCTTAGAGCAAGCATGGTATAGCAACGCCTCATTGGCTTGGCTTTGTTGAACATTCATAAAAATATGATCATCGACGTTGATAAAGTTATAACCAGATTTGGAAATAACAAACAAAGAAAATTAGAATTCGTGATTTAAGAATCAATGCCATATTATGTATATTTTTTATTTTATTTTATCAAGTGTAGAATTTTTTTGTTCTTAATATTGGGGAATAAATGGGGTTTAACCAAAATTTTTACTTGGTTTTAAAAGTAAACACACGACTATTTATATATGTATATTATATTTTGTATTGTCGATAACGAACGTGGAAATTTTTCCAAAATATTGGGATAAAACATAATATTATAGGAAAGAAAAAAGATACTAATTTTAGTTGTATATTTTTTCTTTCTTTGAATTCACTTTAACATTAATTTACATGCAACTATTTATTATCCATTTTAATGTAAAGTTTATCATTGGAAATTTTCTCGCCTATAGCGCATTCTCTGTCAAACTTTGGGCGTGGTCGCAAAAAATGTTCGCCTGCGGCGCTGCGGCGCTTTTTAACTTCGTTTATATGATGACCCCCCCAAAGCAAAGTTCTGGATCCGCACCTAAATAAGACGCCCAAAACTAGAATGATTCTTTTATTATTTATTACTGTGTGGGCCGATCTTAATTGTCTTCCGTTATGACAGTATATTTCTTTTTCGCAACCTTTATCCCTTTTAACTTGAATAAAGCCGCCTTTCGGGGCATTTTTCGAATCTCCAAGGATTTCTTTGATATATTTATGGCTGTGTACTTTACAAGACTTTTCACTAATTTAATTTTGCCGTTGCGGAAGGTACGGCGGTTTTTAATGGAGAACTTTTCCATTGCAAATTGAAATTTCCGTTTTAGACGTACCTTTTTATAATTTACAATCAAGTTCAACCCTTTGCTTAATTTTTAAAACGTCGAGTTATTTTACCTTATAAATATTATTTTGAAGGAAACTTATTAGTTAAGCAACCAAGAAATAAAATGGATATTTCTTGCAACCGCCACTAAAAAAAATCGTTGACAAACGCTACTTTTCGAAGTTTTTATCCTGTAACTTTTTTCCTCCGGGTATTTGGAAATTCGTATATAGCAGGTAATTTACCCCTATGGAGTAGTTTACTAAAGACGATAAATCCAAATGCTGGAATTTCAACCTACGCCACTAAAAAAATTAAAATTCGTTAACAAACGCTACTTTTCAAAGTTTTTATCCTGTAACTTTGTTCCTCCGAGTTTTTGGAAATTCGTTTATAGCAGGTAATTTACCCCTATGGAGTAGTTTACTAAAGACGATAAATCCAAATGCTAGAATTTCAATCGTTGCCACTAAAAAAATTAAAATTCGTTAACAAACGCTACTTTTCGAAGTTTTTATCCTGTAACTTTGTTCCTCCGAGTTTTTGGAAATTCGTTTATAGCAGGTAATTTACCCCTATGGAGTTGTTTACTAAAGACGATAAATCCAAATGCTAGAATTTCAACCTACGCCACTAAAAAAATTAAAATTCGTTAACAAACGCTACTTTTCGAAGCTTTTATCCTGTAACTTTGTTCCTCCGAGTTTTTGGAAATTCGTTTAGAGCAGGTAATTTACCCCTATGGAGTAGTTTACTAAAGACGATAAATCCAAAGGCTAGAATTTCAACCTACGCCACTAAAAAAATTAGAAGTTTTTATCCTGTAACTTTTTTCCTCCGGGTTTTTGGAAATTCTTATCCAGCATGTAATTTACCCCTATAGAGTAGTTTACTAAAGACGATAAATCCAAATGCTAGGATTTCAATCTTCGCCACTTAAAAAATTAAAATTAACGTCCTTAAAATTTTGTTTCAGTCAATATACAGGGTGTCCCGAAATTAGCTGACAATATTTTAAGGGGATAAAGTACATTTAAAAATAAGACTAAAATCCTCTATTAATATACCTTCAAAAATGCTTCGCTATGGGGCTAGAGCCCCCCGAATTGGAGCTATGACAAGAAGTTTTTTTACAATATCTCAGAAACCGATTAGGGTATCAAAACAAAATTTGATACATGTTTTACCCATAGCTAGACGCAATAAATGGTTTAATTAGCTTAACTGTATTTCTTTCAGTGGCGTCCCACTGGGTAGGTAGTTGGGAGAATATTGCCCTAAGTTTTTTATTTTTAGGATTTTTTAACTTCAGGTGCAATTTTTAGAAGCCTTGAAGTCTTTTATTAAAAAAAAATTTCATTGCGGTAGGATTCACCATTTTCCAGTAAAATCGATTTTAAAATTTACGGTTTTTTTGAAATCCGGTGAAAAGGCTAAGGTTTTTTTTTTGCATATCTCAGCAAAAACTTAATATTAAAACATGAAATTTATTAGAAGTTCTACTAGCGACAAATTTTTACAAATTTGGCTTGGCAGCGAATGTGTTAAGAATTAGTTTCCCGTGTGGTTCACAATCAAATTTGATTTGCAATTTGTTATTCTTTTTTGTTTTATTTTAAAACTCTCTTAAAATCTCCATGAAAATAAATATTTAAAAAACAAAGGAATCTAAAAATATGTTTAATTTAAAAACGTTACATTCTGTCAAATTACAATAATAGAAGGTTTTATTATCAAAAAATTTTAAATTAAAAAAAAAATACATTAAAACTATGAAATTAAAAAAAAATAATAGTAATATTTACTTAAGGCTCCACCCCGTGTGACGTCACTGGAAAAATATTTTAAAGTAACATCCTTTAATACATGTGCCTTATCGCTAGTAGAACTTCTAATAATTTTCATGTTTTAATATTAAGTGTAGACTTTTCACCGGATTTCAAAAAACCGAAAATTTTAAAATCGATTTTACTGGAAAATGGTGAATCCTACCTCAATGAAACAAGAGTACCTTTTTTCAACAAAAGACTTCAGGGCTTCTAAAAATTGCACCTGAAGTTAAAAAATCCTAAAAATAAAAAACTTAGGGCAATATTCTCCCAACTACCTACCCAGTGGGACGCCACTGGAAGAAATAAAGTTAAGCTAATTAAATCGTTTATTGCGTCTTGTCATGGGTAAAACAGGTATCAAATTTTGTTTCGATACCCTAATGGGTTTTTGAGATATTGTGAAAAAACTGCTTATTATGGCTCCAATTCGGGGGGCTCTAGCCCCATAACGAAGCGTTTTTAAAGGTATATTAATAGAGGTATTAGTCTTATTTTTGGATGTACTTTATAACCTTAAAATATTGTCAGCTAATTTCGGGACACCCTGTATAGATTTATTCCTTTATTTACTTTATTCTATTTTTGTTTAAAAAAACAATAACTTTTTCTGTAAAATGGGATCTTTATACCATCTCAAGATCAAATAAAATTATTGCCGAGGTCGTACGTCCAATATTGCTTATATCTTTGTTTTTAATTACATGTCTTTAACAACAATGTTGCCCAAGACTACAACAGCACAAAGAAAAAAAAAACGCTGAGGATGTTATTATTTTAGGTCATATCTGCTGTCAATGTCATTAAACTATAATACCATTAGTTGTATAGTTGCAATTAATTAGTTTTACAGGAATTAATTTATTTAATGGTATCTTGTAGATAGCTTGTAAATGAAAGTAAAACAAATTTGTTTATTTATATTATAGTTTTACAAAGCCTTGCTTTTTAGTTTGTTATTATTTCCTGTTTCGATATAAACTACTTTTAAAGTCATTATTGTTAATTAACCGCTTAAAAAAAAACTGTTTTAAAAGTAACAACGAAATTTGACCGATTTTTATTAATTAAACATTGGTTTTTTGCTTTAAAATGTTAGCTTCTTAAGATATTGAGCCTAATGAATAAAAATGTAGCGATTGCTTTTTCTTATAAAATCGAAGTAATTTCTTGAAAGCAAATGAATAAAAACTAAAGTAATTGCTTTTGCGTCCAGCAAGTGCTTAAAATAGAAGCAATTGCTATCGTTTGCTTAAAATGTGATGAATAAATTAAGGAATCGCTTGTTCTAATGTAGCAATTGCTTTCAACTGTTTAAGGAAGGTCGACCCCTGCATCATTTGCTTGGTAGCAGTCAACTTTAGTTCTCCGCAGCATACACGTGCGGTGCTCTTAATTTGTGTCTTCAATTATGGCTGAATATATGAACGTCCGTAAAAGAAAAATCTACAGTGTACGTAAAAATTGCAGATATTATGATGATTTCAGAAAGTTATATCGATTTGACTGCAAAAATGTTGAGTGGTTAGGAAATTATTTTTTTACTGATACTGGTAAAAGGCGAGGGTGTGCACTGTCGCCTTTAAATAAGATTAAAGTATTTCTGCGGAAATTGTCTTATCCGGGCTTTCAAAATTATGTAGGTGAAGAACTCGGTGTTCACCAAACTACTGTCTGTAAGACATATGTACACTTCTCTAATGGAAGCAGTTTTGGAGAAGGCCAATATTTTTATTAAATTTCCTACAAGTGCTGAAGGAAGCTATTGTGGGAGCTAAACGATTGTGGTCAGAGAGCTTTATTTATGTTCCTTCAATTTGTGAACGAATATCAATTGCTTGTCTTAATTTCTTCATCACTATCACTTTCCTAATTTTCACTGAAATTTGCCATATCACAAATATAAGTTTCCTATTTTCCACAAAAACGTAACAGATTACTATTGAACTAAATAAATAGACCAACGTTGTTTTATTTACGTCAACTCTTTTGCAAATTAGGCACCAAACTGAACATGAAATCTATAATCTGAACAAGTGGATAAGCCACGTCTGAACTTGTGTTGAATAAGCATTTGCTACAGAGGTGTAAGAAAAACAGCGATTGCTTCAAAATTTTATTCATATCCAGATCTAGCAATTGCTTTTACTTATAGCATTTGCAAGTTAAGCAATTGCTTTTACTTGAAAGTAATTGCCTAATTTTCATTCATTAGGCTCAATAGCTTTGTTGCAGCGAGCGGTCAGAAACCGTCAGCAAATAAACGAAGCATGCAAACGTGTTTTAAAAGCGTTCGTATACCACAAATTTCAAACCGCTGACAGAAAATCCGGTGTTCGAAACCTAATGTTTGCCGTGATCGCAATGTTTCTAAGGACCTTCTCAAAATGGTACGGTGCTCTAAGAACGAGTGCGAACAGTGTATTAACACCGCAGGGACACCAAGAGTATCTAATGTCAAATTTCTTTACGAACAAACCGCATTGTGGCTGAGTCCCCTGTCATTTACGGCACCCTGTTGAAGTCTGGTCTAAGTTCTTTCACCATCGTGTTCCCCATATTTTAAATTTATACGGGGTTCCTCTTGGTTTATTAGCATAATGTCTTGCGATAATACGGCGTTAATTTTATTTACAATTGAAACAACGAACTGAACGTGTGATAGATAAGTTAGTTATGGCTTTCTTCATTGGTAAAACATAGAAGTACATTTGACATGCACTAAGCTTACCAATGGAAAACGCTATGAACAACTCTGACGTACAAGAGTTGCGGGCCCAAAATATTGTAGCTATGCGCCTGCGCATATTTCCCGTTCAATAATGCGATGAGAGTTAACTTTTACAATTTCTTTAGCAAGAACTTTAATTTTAACGCCCGGACCTGTCTATTTTCCTATTCGTTAAATAAGAACTTTGCAGTGCGCATTCCTGTATGACTTTGTTTACATCCGCAAGGCCATAAATTTGACACTTTCGTGATCATTGTTTCCCTATCTTAAGGTATATGTCTATGGCGAAAACGCAGTGAGTGTGAGTAAGTCATCGTAAATGAGAAATTAAAAATATAATTCCGTTTCCGTCCGTTACCGTTCCGTTACAGAATATATAATTATATATAAATAATAATTTGAGAGATTTGTATACGACATAAAACTGTATTTTTTGACAGGACTCAACATTATGGAACTTCCGGTTTAACCGAAAGTGACATAAAATTTCGATTTTTAAATGGGACACCTGGTATATTTTTCCTTTTTTTGACTCCATATGACATTCTAAATACAACGATGTGTCACTTTTTATCACCAAGAAAATATATTTTTTTTCCAAATTTAGGTAGGTATTGTTTTATCTGGAGGGCTATGAATACCTTAAAATTACGTATTTCAGTTCTTTAATCTTGGGAAAAATACAATTTTACTATTTTTGGTCCAATGCTATGTTATTTGTAAAATTTAATCTTTAAAGTTGTATAACTCATTTTTTTAAACGGCAACATGGTGGCTCGTCTGGTTAAGAAAAAAAAAAGAATTTAATTACGATTATTTTGTTACCACACACTATTAGGTTTCAGAAAAGCTGCTATTAAAAAACTTTAAAAAGTCAACTTGGAACTTTCCTGAAATGAAGCATCTTTTGAGAATAAATTTAGATTAAACCGGAAGTTCCATAATGTTGAGTCACCTGTCAACAAGTGCAGTTTTATGTCATATACAAATCCCCCGAATTTTATTCCATTATCTTGAAAAACATTGTGTTGTTCCGTCCAAAAAATTAAAAGAGCACTATTAGAGTTGCTATACGTTATAATAATCTTTTATCAAGTTAAAATAGACAATGTTTTTACATTTAGAAAAATTATTTAGAAACTTGATTGGATCGATTGAAATAATTTTGTTTTAAAACCTACCGCAAAACAAGTCTAGTGTTTATAACATTTTGTTAAGGTTGTGTGCGTATTTAAATGGTAAATTATATTTTGTTTGCTATTTTTAATTTAAAATAATTCACGTATAGCTGGGATTTGCTTTAAACGCAGTAAAATGAAAACAAAAGGGATTTAAATGGGTTGACAATGAGAGTTTGAAAACATATCGTGCATACAATAATGGCATTTTCTCATTATTTTCAATTATAAAACCCATTTTCCGGTGGCGAATCAAAGGGGGAGGAAGTGCAGGGGGCAATTGCTCCCCCTTATACGAGTAGATTTTTTTAAATATTGACACAGAAAATATATTCAATCGTTTCTCAAAATCAAAAATTTTTTTTGTATTAAAATAATTATTCACAAAATGTTATACATGTAAAGGCTGTTTCACGGTGATCGTTCATTGGAATTATTTTTAAAGTACGTAATGCGTTTTTAATCCTGCAAATTTGGATAATGTGGTGTTCGTAGACGCTGTCTTCAAATGAAGTAACATGCGACCATGTGCGACTTTCGGTTATAACGAAAGTTGTGTCAAACTTGCTTATTTTATATATCTAATTATATATTGCTTATTTTTTGGGTTCCTTTCTTTATTTCCAATATCTTTTATTAAAAGTTATTTTATCCTACTCTATCCGTTCCTGAGAAAAAAATTATTGTACAGACGCGTGTCATTATCTTAAAAGAAACATTTTCTTCTGTCTTCATTGGTTTCGGTCCCCTAACCGACGCGACAATTACAGTGATTATTTTTTTCCAAACCCTCTAGAAAACATTTTGAGTCATAGAAGAATGTAGAAATTCGCCTGCCCCTGCTAGTGACAATAATTTTACATACAACACATTCTACTTAGGAATAAGGAGAAAAATGTCAACTTAATTAATTCAAATTATGACCTCTCTAAAAAATACCCGGACTTTTAGTCACCTTTCTTGGTTGCAAAGGTTTCTGGTATTAATTTTATTTAACACATACATACTCGTACATACATACATGGTTATTATTCATGCAAAAAGAATGCTTGTAAAAGTTTTAAAAGGTGGATTTATTGGTTTGCATACGTTTACTACTTGTAATGTAACATGAGTATTTAAAATTCAACTGATGTCTTACCAAATTTTATTATCTGTAATATACAGTGTGACCAGTAAAATCCGCATCATGGCATTTTTTTTATTAATAATTTTATTCGAATTTTGACGTTGGCATCAAGTTCTGCGTCGATATAGTAGTCACATGATTCGCATTATCTGTCAAATTTTAATTTTTTCCAAAAAATAATTCAAAAGTGGGGTTATTTCTGAAAGTATCGAAAAAAGTTTTTTTTAATGCAGTTTCTAGCCCATATAGAAAATTTTAGTTGCATAAGATAATTTTGACCTTTTACCCATATTTTGTAAATGGCACCACTTTTGCAAAATAAGACTCAACGCAACCTACATAAAACTTCTTAGTTTTGACAATGCTTTATTTCAGGTACATTTTCTTTAATGTAGCGCCATATTAAATGTGTGTTTTCTACAAATCAAAATTGGGCTATTAAAATTTGGGCGCATGTGATGCAAAGTTTATTTGTTTTTGACCCTGTATAAGGTAACTTCATAAAATAAGTATTTTTGAAAACGTAGTTTGTGTCTGAAAGGTATACACCTTAATATTAAGACAAAAAGAACACAGTGTCATCAGTAAAGTGTTCATTAAGTGGAAAATAAATTTTAGTGGTGGGTAAGAAACTAAAATTATCTTATGCAGCTGAAATTTTGTATGTGGGCTAGAAACTGCATTTAAAAAACTTTTTCTAATAACTTTTTTCGATATTTTCAGAAATAACCCTACTTTTGAATTATTTTTTGGAAACAATTAAAATTTGCCAGATAATGCGAATCACGTGACTACTAATTTTTTGCTTAATTTTCATCTCGATCTAAGCAGAACTTGAGGCCACAGTCAAATTTCGAATAAAGCTATTATTAAAAAAAAATCCCATATGATGCGGACTTTACTGGTGACACAGTATAATATAACAAGACTTGGCTTGTTGCAGTGGCGCACAGAGGTGCATAAAAGTGCATATATTATTTGAACTAAAACCCTTATTAACTTATTAATAAATGGCCGACAACGTTTCGAAAAACTCAGTAAATTTAGTACGACTTAAAAATAAGAAAGTGGCGTTTCTTAAATTTTACTTCTGTACAAAAGGTATTATCTGGGATATGGGTTGGTGAGTGTACCAGAGATTCAGGGTGGGTCAGTGCTCATTTAATCAACACCACCCCACCCCCTGCACCGTCACTGCCTAGCTCTTAAGTCGAAAGTTTAAAATCTAAATTCTGTAAAAATAAATATTTCTCTCAAAGCAAAAAAGTTTTTTTAACAAAAATAAATACTAGAATATTTGAATATAATAAAAAGCTCAACGACTTTTCAGAAAAATTATTTTATGGTTTTCTCAAAACGTCAATGTATACTTTCCAGAAAACATCATGAATATTTCGTTTTATAATCTTGGTTTTTCCAGTCCATTTTATTATCTTTTGATAAATTTAAAATGAACAGCTGAGCAGTGAGCATTCAAAACGTTTCAAAAATAAATATCCTTTATGATAGCAAAAATATAGGAAGCAAAAAATGTAAATCCCGTACTCGACAGACGGAGACAGATTAATAAACACTCGTAAACGATGCCATTATTATTTGAGTTATTTTATAATAATCTCAAAACTAGTCAAAACCAACCAGCTTCTTGAATATCTGAATGAATAACGAAATTTATAATGACACACCTACACTGACGTTATTATAAATTAGTGGTATTTTGGGGGTCATTAGTCATAATATATTCATAATATTATAAATAGTTAACCAACATTAGACTAATATTGCACAAATACTAAATTTTAAATGTTAACCAAAATGAGCGGTGATACACACAAAAAAAGAAATACTTATTTGAAAAATAAAATACTTATTTAGAATAAATCTTAGCTTTGTATATACGCAAAGAAATATATTTTTCAAATAAGTATTTCCAATACTTTATTGGATACACAAGTAATCTCGTAGTAATACATTAATTTTTCCAAATGAGAATTTGTATTATCAAGTTAAGTATTTTATGGTGTTAAAAATTGAGCTAAAAAAATTTTCATTTTAAAAATTTTAAAGTAGTGAAGCAAGTAAATATATTTCTAGGAACAAAAATAAGTGACTTTTTTAAGAAAACCAATTTTTACATTGACGCTCCGCTTTCTTACTTAAAGCTTGTTGATAATTAAAATAAGCAATATTGGTTCTTGTTGCAAAAATACCAAATGAACATATTTTTTACTTAAGTATTGAAATTTATTTAGAATGAGAAATGCTTCATTTAGTAATAAAGATGCACACTCTCTATTCGAGTATGTGGAATACTCGAACAGAGAATGTTGTATATTTTATGAATTAATTAAAGAATTTCCATATACTCGTATAGATAATATTTTAATCTATTCGTGTATATGGAATACTCGAATAGAGAATCATATATATTTTACGAATTAATTCAAGAATTTTTATATGCTCGAATAGAGAATATTTTGATTATTCAAGTATACGGAATACTCGAATAGAGAATGATGTATTATATTTTACGAATCAATTCAAGAATTTCCATAAACTAGAATAGATAATATTTTTATCCATTCGAGTATAATATTGAATACTTGAATAGAGAACATTATTCGAGTATATGGAAATTATTGAATTAATTTGTAAATATTTCTATAATAATTGAGCTACTGTAAGGTATCCCAAAAGCTCTCTATAATTTTTACAAAAATGCTAATATAGTATTTATTTACATGTTACTTTTCATAGGTCGAACAAATTTTGTTTTAAATAAAAACATGTATATCGGAGGCGAAATTTTGTAAGTAGGTATAGGTATTTCTTCTTAAACAAATAAATTATGGCGGATTACCTTGTTTTCCGTAATCCCTTACGCCTGAAGACCTCTGACACAAATTAATCCATAGGTGGGTAAGTAAAAAAAGAAATATTTTATTTTTTTTATTTGAAAATCATTTTAAATACGAACAAAACTAATGATCTATCTGTCAACTAAGACTAGATCAGTTAGATCAGAAACATAAACTACATCGAAATAGAAAAACGTCTAAATAAAAAACCAAATATGTACATTCCTTACAGTGCCTTAAATCTCAGTCACAAAAAGTTCGCGTTCTATTATTTGAAAATCATTTTAAATACGAACAAAACTAATGATCTATCTGTCAACTAAGACTAGATCAGTTAGATCAGAAACATAAACTACATCGAAATAGAAAAACGTCTAAATAAAAAACCAAATATGTACATTCCTTACAGTGCCTTAAATCTCAGTCACAAAAAGTTCGCGTTCTATTATTTGAAAATCATTTTAAATACGAAAAAAACTAATGATCTATCTGTCAACTAAGACTAGATCAGTTAGATCAGAAACATAAACTACATCGAAATAGAAAAACGTCTAAATAAAAAACCAAATATGTACATTCCTTACAGTGCCTTAAATCTCAGTCACAAAAAGTTCGCGTTCTATTATTTGAAAATCATTTTAAATACGAACAAAACTAATGATCTATCTGTCAACTAAGACTAGATCAGTTAGATCAGAAACATAAACTACATCGAAATAGAAAAACGTCTAAATAAAAAACCAAATATGTACATTCCTTACAGTGCCTTAAATCTCAGTCACAAAAAGTTCGCGTTCTATTATTTGAAAATCATTTTAAATACGAAAAAAACTAATGATCTATCTGTCAACTAAGACTAGATCAGTTAGATCAGAAACATAAACTACATCGAAATAGAAAAACGTCTAAATAAAAAACCAAATATGTACATTCCTTACAGTGCCTTAAATTTCAGTCACAAAAAGTTCGCGTTCTATTATTTGAAAATTATTTTAAATACGAAAAAAACTAATAATCTATCTGTCTACTAAGGCTAGATCAGTTAGATCAGAAACATAAACTATATCAAAATAGAAAAACGTCTAAATAAAAAACAAAATATGTACATTCCTTACAGTGCCTTAAATCTCAGTCACAAAAAGTTACACGTTAATGATTTCTTGGGATAAGCCCCAAGAATTTAGAATATCTTCTATATCCATGCCACAATACACAATATTCACTTTGCATCCACTAAAGTTTGTATAGTAATAGCCGTTTAACTACTTAATAAGGCACGCTTCCGAAGGTTCAAACAAGTTCGAACATATAATATAATAGACAGAATAGACTTGTAACTTGGATTGGCGAGTGGCACGTTCCGATGTCCGATGCAAGACTGTGACGCGGATTGACAAATATCTTGCGTGGAAGTAGAAACGGGTAAAGTGATACTTGCGAACTCTTCATTTAAGCAAAATTGATCGCAACGATTTTCAATATTAGTAAATATTCTTTTTTTTTTTTTTATTTGAAACAGTAGACTTGTTTAAAAAGAAAAATATAGTTGCTTCAATAAATTCAAATATATACTCATTTTAAGAAACGTCAAATTTTAAACCATGTTTATTCAAATTAAGAATAACATAATCTTAAATGTAGTTAAATAATATTTAAATAAAGTAAATACAAGTCGTAAACTGAGCAATAATTTTTCTTGTTTTAAACTGTCAATTCTAATTTAGAGATTAAAGTATTCTTTATTAAATGCATACTTTGACTTGAAATTAGCATTAATTATAACTTTGGCCAAGTTTATATGGTCTTTAAATTAAAAATATTTACTCAAATCAAGAAGAGTAACCAAGTATTTCAAATACTAATTTTAAATAAACGTTGATAATCAAGCGAAGTATCATTTCTTCGAGAGAGTATCTGTATCTTTAAATTGAGTTAAAAAGTGTGAGAAAACATATGTAATTAAATAGAGTATTCCTTTTTTTGTGTGTACCTGCCCACAATGCATTATTTATATATAATTTAGAGATCCACCAAGACAGTTGTTTTATGACTGGAAGTTGAAGGTATACAGGGTGTACAACGATTAACCACAAATTCCCTAACCAAAAATAAGGTGATCTAGGCAAATTTACCTATACAGGGTGTCCGGGAAAATGTGGGAAATCTCCCTGATATGAAAAAAACACGTGAAAAGAATACTACAAGTTCATATAAACTGCTTTCGTATCGGCCTCCTCTTCGGAGATCTGGGCTCCCAACCAGGGTGACCACCTCTCCGGTTTTCACCCGGAGACTCCGGTTTTTTATACTTGACCTCCGGGCTCCGGTTTTTTTAGTAACAGCTCCGGTTTTTAACAATTTTCGTATTTTTCCTACAAAATAACATTAGTGAAGAAAAATTTTCATTTTATATTCTCTTGTATTTAAGTAGGTAACTTACTTAACGTGATTTTAGAATTTATTTTATGTTTGTGTTAACTTTTCACTAAGAGTTTGTTTGTTGTTATTTTTTAAATTTGGACCTAAAAACTTATTTTGGAATTTATCTAGATGTGGCAATTATTATTAATAAAAATGTTTGAAAACAATAATCCTTACCTGGTTAAAGAAGTACCGCACCGCCCATAATAATTATTGGTTTGTAAGGCAATTACTGACGTATATTGTAAGTTTATTTACGTTTAATTTGTTGAGATAGTTTTTCACTGTATTTGACACGTCCGACGCCTTATGGCAAAATTTTGTGTTGTATGTATACATATTGGACAAATATTATAGATTTTTCATTTCATATAAATAAAAATAATTTTTTTATTTCAGCGTTTATTGTGTACCTAGGTACTTATAATTATTAAAGTTGTTGACTTTTATACTCATAGAATCTCTAGGTTTTGATAGCCCAAAAAGGGCGTGGCACCCAAAAAATTTGCCTGCGCCGCATTTTTAAACGAATTTAAAAGAAAATTTAATATCTCCGGTTTTCAACTGGACACAATGCCCATTTTTTTTTACGCCCTGTATGATAAAAACTTTGGACAACGTTTTTTACGTACCTTTAACTATTGACTAAAAATTAAGTACTCTTCATTCATGTCGCTAATCCTAACCGTTTTCGGAAAAACGTAATTTTTAACATATTTACATCATGTTTATTTAGCGTATTTCAATAAAAGATACATCTTTGTTCCTATAAATTATAAATTAATGTTCACTTTTAACTGCTTAATATTAATACATGATCGCAATAAAATGACGTTTTTCCGAAAACGGTTAAGATTAGAGACATGAATGAGGAGTACTTCAATTTTAGTCAATAGTTAAAGGTATGTAAAAAACGTGGTCCAAAGTTTTTATCATACAGGGCGTAAAAAAATTGGCACATTAGTGTCACAACTAGTCCGTCCCTGCAGCTGTGAGTAATTCGCAACACTTTCTGGGATAGTAATTTAAAGGGTCTTACCTGGTATACATCATATGAAAAAAAAATTTAAATATACCTGTTGGTTTAATAATTATGTGTCAAAAACTTAATTCCATGGGAGCTCTTTGGGACCCCATATCTCCGAAGAGGAGGCTGATACGAAAGAAGTTTATATGAACTTGTAGTTTTCTTTTCACGTGTTTTTTTCATATCCGGGAGATTTCCCACATTTTCCCGGACACCCTGTATATGCAATGTTGCTTGGTTTTGCCACTACAGGGCGCTAAATTTCTCAAATTAATATAATTTTTTCGCAATAATTTCTAAACGCCTTTACCAATTTTCACTAGTTTTGGGACTAAGAATAACTACTAGCGTGTTATGACGTAAACGCCATATTTTTTTAATACCTGCAAATTTAAAAATGGCGTATATTCTACATTATTAATATTTCATTGATAATATATATAATAATATGTAAATATAACTCACCTGTGTGTATCCAGCCCTTATGACATCTTGTCCTTCCCTATTTGTGCCCTCCTCATGTCTCAGCATGGCACGCTCGACGCGTGCGAGCGTGGGCGAGTCCATGAGTCGGGGATGGTTCTGATGCTGAATACAATGGGCACCGTTTCTGATGCGTGATGTTGATGACGTGCTGTTGGTATGGTGTTCAGTTTGTAGAAGCATCTTTCTGCAAGTAAAAAAAAAGCACTTAGGCCCAGGACATTCAGGCGTTTTGGTTGTTGTTATTTGAAAATACACTTTGTTATTACGTATTTTGTTTTCAATCCTTGCAGAAAGGGATGGAGAATTACTTAATAGTAGATTATGTAACGAGGTTGGAATGAAAATTCGAACCGATTGGAAGATTCCGAACGCGAGCGTAGCGAGCGTGAGGAACCACGAGTATCGAATTTTCATTCTAACCGAGTAGCAGACTATATGTTCTCCACGACCATCCAGTTCCATATCTGATTCATCCGATTTTTCACTCATTTTTTGACTTGCACTAAAATTTGTCTGAAAATAATTATTACAACGCGGCCATTTTTATCTGACACTGACATCAGTTTCGAAATTCATGGCAACCTATGTCGTTTATATCAATTAAAGAATATTCATTCCGTATCTTGTTATGGAATGAAAATACACGCAAAACGCATAAGAAGCAAGTGTTTCAGAATAAATATTTCAACTCAAGAGCGAGAATTTTTACATTCTATTATCAAAAATGATTTTGGAATTATTGCATTCAGTAATGGTCGTAGAGAAAATTGTTTATTGACCCATAGCTGCAAGAAAAAAGACACTAGAAAAAAGGTTTTAGACAAAAGTTGAGGAGTATTTAAATCTGAATCAAAAAGTTTGCAATCAATAAGTTTTACGATGTCTCTAATAGTTATGGCTATAGAATAATTTCAAGTTAATTTTAAGGGTTGATCGGCGTCTTTGAAACTTCACGTATTCGTGCGCAAACAAAAATTGGGTATTATGGGTAAAAAAATACGTCTGAGCGCACGGCTCGCCGGTCAGATGCCTTTCCTGCCAGCAGGATTGGGCATGCGCACAAACCTCTTGTTATCGGCCTGTCCTTCTTTAGCGACATGCTGAAACTACACTCCAGAACCGGCTCGGCGTCCATTTTGTTGTTGTGTTTTAAGTTTTCTCTGTGGATTCCTTGTTGTTTTCTTTGCTATTGTGGATTGTGGATGTTTAATATTTACGGATTTCTAGTTTTGTGTAGTTTAATGAATTGTTTTTTTGTGCTTTTAATTACTCGGATACTAGGATAGGAATATAAACAATGACTAGTAAAAACCGTTGTATGATTTTATTATGCCCAAATAGGGGTAGTAGGTACCTAGTATGGTGTAGTGATATCTTGATTCCTATATGACTTTATTTTAAACATCTAACTAGACCTAGGCGACACCAACAAGTTATGAAAATAAAGAGAAACACACACCAAGACAGATCCCGATGCATGTTTTGGTATATTTTATTTGCAGATCTGCAATCTTATTAGGTACGCCTATTTTTCGGGTAATCTATTGCTTTAAAATGTTTAAAAGGCACTTTCTATAATATATTTATATTATATTTAAGAAAAAGTAAATACCGAAAAGTATTGCACGGGTCAAGTTCTCGGGCAAAAACTTTTTCAAATTCTTGAACAAGAAATTGTGCTGGATAATGTTTTACACGTAGCCAAGTTTTTCCCAAATTGTGAAAATCAATACCAGTTATATACCAACTAATATTTGACTTGAGGTTAGGTACGCGATAACGTCGAAGATTGGTTATTTGGCAGGTTTTTTAAGACTAGGTTAATTCACTTATTCTCTTTCTTTTCGCACTAAACACACGACGACGAATCATTTTAAATTAAAACAAATTTTAGAAACAAAACCTTAAAAACAATTTTCTATCCTCAAAATCTGATAGCATTGCAACTACTAAAAATGCCAGAAATCACTCCTTTTTTCCCAACTTGATCAAAAATTGAGAAGAAATTTCAATTTTTTGGCAAGAATTTGGGGCAAATTTTAGCTGTTTACACGTAAAAATAAATTAAAGGTCAACTTTTACCATTTCTTGAGCAAGAACTTATATATTATATAACTCTATGATGCAAAAATAAATGCTCCACAACATTTGTTAAAGACTTTTTTATATATTATTTTGTATTTAAGAGTTATAGATCGAAACTATATGGTCAACCCCATTTGGAGGGTTTTTAACTCTAATATCTTTCATATGATAAAGTTTATCCTCCTTCAAAAAGTAGCTTTCTAACTAAAATTATTCTTTAAGCATATCGTTTACTGGACTAACTACTACTATACAGCCGATAGTAGGTATAACGAATATCATAGGGAACAATAAACAATAACAAACAAGAAAGACTTTAAAGAAATGTTTAAGTCTCGGTTTAAGTACTAGTTAATATAGTTACCAAAAACCTCGCCAAAAACCGAGCCAAAAACTATTAAATTGCCCACACTGTATACCACTCTGTATAATTGCAGGGGGGTTCTTAATCATTACTTATTTAATAGTCTTGCTGCCACATAATCTAGCTTGATTTAATAATTTTGTAGAGTGGAAAGCCTGTGCGACGAAGCGTGCTCGAAATGTACCGTTTATTAATTAATCTAAAGATTAGTTAATTGATAAACGCATTAATTTACCAATAACTGTTGGTAATAGTAATTTCATGCCAAATAAAATGGTTTAAGTATTATTTCTTTTGTTAGAGAAAACGTTGGTTCGCCTCCTTGACAGTCCTGCTGAAAAAACCTCGAAAAGTCTCATAAATTCTCTCAGAAATTTTATAAAGATCTATGAGGTTTAGGAGATTTAATAAGGTTGCTAATTCAAACCGCATAAGGTTTCCATTAGAGTTCATAAGAGAATTAATTTTAGGTATATAAAACCAATCAAACTGATGTTATGAGATATTTTATGTATGTTTTATTTTATTTTATGAGTACAAAAGAAACTCGTGTTTGTATATAAACTTTACTTATATGTAAGAAAATAACACAAACCGTCTAAAAATCATTCCTAAAACTGTATTAAATTTATTGTAAAATAAAATATAAGGATTGGTTCGACACCAACCATAAATCCTCACAAATTACTCCATAATAAACCATCATGCAAACTTATAAACTCATCAACCATATATACCGCATACAACCTCATAAATATTAAGTATAATTGTAAAACCTAGTTGTTTTATAGACACCTATATCGACCAATCGACCTCATAGAATTTTATTAAAACATACAAATTTCCATCCTACCGCTGTTTCCAAATAGATGTTTCAAACGTCATATTATTATGAGGGATTACGTACTACGTAGGTACCTACGTTACAAAGGTAAGTAAATATATTACTTAAATAAATATATATAGGTATATAAATATATTCTTAAGTATAATAGGTAGATGTAAAATAGATGCAACTACATATAAAATAATTTTTATAAATGGTATTCCTCAGGAGCACCTATAAAATATCAGGAATTATCAGGAATTACAGTTTCTTAGTTCTTATAAGTTTTGCAAAAACCAATTTGTAACGTAAACACAAAGCAAAGAAAGTCAATCAGTTAAAAACCACGCATGCGCAGAGAAAAAGATAAAAGGGGACCACTTTACCGGTCCCTATTTGTTAACTACTTTTCGGTCTCGACCGCTAAAGTGATAATTTTTCGGATATAAATTACCTAAAAAGTGGTCGTTTGTAAAAAAGGTTTACTGGACTTTTTTGGCCTAACCTATCCTAACTAAATGAATGCGGATAAAAACGGGAAAACGCGTACGCTTATATAATAGGGAACATACCTATTTTTCATGTAAGAATTCGTTGTGATGCTTTCAGCAGCGTTCACAGTACCCAAATCGTTAAGTAATCTTATACCTTGTGTACCTACTAACAATCAAACACATTGAAGGTGTCTAAAACGTAAATATTTTTTTGTTACTTATACCACTTTTTACCCCTTTAAACCCCATAAAACTGTACTGATAACAATTTTATTTTCTAGGGAAAAGAAAAGCATGAAGTCTTTCTCCACAATTTTAATTCAGTAGCTAGGCTAGAATCGACATGTTTCGAGTGTAGAAACACTCATCATCAGGAAATTGAAGCAAAAATAATTAACAGCTGATGTTGTTAGCAAAAGAGAAAATATAATAAAATTAAAGGTGGAACTAATCCATAATGGAGCTTTCAAAGGCACGCATGGGGAGTGAAAAACTTTTGCAGTCAAAAGGCGGAAAATATATCAGCACGCTGAAAGGTCAGGGACCAGTAAAAAGCCACTGTGGGCGGGAAATGAAGAGAAAAACAGGACATATCAAATAATGAAGGACTTTGTAGAAAACAGTTCAAGTTTGTGTGATAAAAACATTTTAGTTTGATTCAGCTATGTCGAAGAGGTGTGAAAGATGTTAGATATGAGGTGGAGAGAAAGAAAAAATGTGTTTTTTATATTAAAGTAGTGTAGATGCTTTCTGTAAAAGATGTCGAGCCTAGCTACTGAATTAAAATTGTGGAGAAAGACTTTATGCTTTTCTTTTCCCTATATTATTCATCTCCACTTTGAGTATGGACTACTTCTTCAAAATTTTATTTTCGTTTAGGCAATTTAATGTAACCCAACGATTACTAAAAAAAAAATAGTCTTTGGTGCCAGAGCAACAAGTTCCACTTATCTAATGGCCGATTAGCATTCCTTGAATCCCCGATGCTGTCAAAAAAGGACCATTTGCATTGGAGGTATGTACATAATAGTATATATAATATAATATACTTTAATACATAACAATAAACAGTCGCTACTTAAAAAAAGGTTTACTACCGTTTACTTCACTAATACTTTGTCTTATCGAACAGTAGTAAACTTATTTTGGCCACTACTTAACTGTACACAGGGTATCCGAGTATCCTTCCTATTGTCGACATCAAATTATCAAAGATAGCGTAAATTACCGTAAATATTCAGATTTCATTTACCAGAATAAACATGCCATGGCCAATAACATACCTTCCCTCTTCTGCTCTTATTGGCCAAGGCGTATATTTACCCCAGCGTAAATGAAATCTGAATATAGTATAGAAGGAAATAGTTTTTTAGCCGGTTAAAAAAAACGTTTGGTTTCAGAAATCATCTAATTATTATCACAAATTATATGTTTTAAACTATAAGGACGAAGAAAAAAGTACTTATCTTAATAATTTAATTATTATTATTAAAAAAAAATTTATATTATAAAAAAAATTGTACTTATCTAACTTACCAATATTTTTTAAATCCAATCCAAATCCAAGTCCTAATAAGATAAAACCACCTTTCAGTCAAAAATGTCTCGTCGGTCAGTCTACACGTATGTAAGTCCTGTAAAGTCACAAGTCAAAAACAGGACGACCACGTTGTTATCCTTGCGAACGTTCAAGGAAGCGTACCACGACCTGCTACGATTTGGAAGGAACTGTCAGTTGAAGCGCCATTGCCTACTTCACTTGTTTCGCGAGCTTCAAGTGGTCTGGGCGGCGGAGTTTGTCGCCAGCGGTAGTAGAACTTAATATTTTTGATTACTCTGACCACTGGTGGATCCAGGGGGGGGTTCGAAGGGCCCCCCCATGTAAGACCTTAAAAAAAATGTAAGCTAAAAAAAAGTAAGGCATGCAGTACAGTGTCCGCAAGAAAGTCCGCATCAAATGGGATTTTTTTTTATTATTAGGTATAGGTAAAAATTGAAAAAGCAGTTAGTTTTTGCTTACCTAAAAACCAAAAATGACGTATACTGAAGCAGCTGCACGACTTACGTCAAATTTGACATTTTTAATAAAATAGGTTCAAAAATGCCCTAATTTATCAAAATATCGAAAAACTTTATTCGAGAAAGTTGTTTATTTAGGCATTTTTAGCCTCTGTACGAAATTTTTACAGTCTAATACAATTTTTATTTTTTGCCAGATTCTTGAATATTTTGATCAACCCTCGTAGATTAACTTTTATACATCGATGTAAAACCATTTGCCTTTACTTTATTCGTAATCTTAATGCAATTTTATGTAAAATTTTCGTTTCCAATTATTTATTTTGCTTCAAAAACTGAAATTGTTATTGATCAGTATGTAATGTTTGATGCAAAGTTTATCTAATTACATCAGTTTTGTCAAAACCGACGTTTCTCATTTTTCTTAAGTTAGTAAACAGATTAGGAAGCTTTCGTTGAAATTTTACTTAATTAGTATTATTAAATTAAATTAATTATATTAAACTATATTTTTGTTGAATAAAATGTTTCGAGCGATTAATATTTATTCTTTTTGATCCAATATTAATTAAGTAAAATTTCAACGAAAGCTTCCTAATATTTTCTTTTTGTACATCTGTTTACTAACTTAAGAAAAAGGTGAAACGTCGGTTTTGGCAAAACTGATGTAATTAGATAAACTTTGCATCAAACATTACCTACTGATCAATAACAATTTCAGTTTTTGAAGCAAAATAAATAATTGGAAACAAAAATTTTACACAAAATTGCATTAAGATTATAAATAAAGTAAAGGCAAATGGTTTTACATCGATGTATAAAAGTTAATCTACAAGGGTTGATCAAAATTTTCAAGAATCTGGCAAAAAATAAAAATTGTATTAGACTATAAAAATTTTGTACCGAGGCTAAAAATGCCTAAATAAACAACTTTCTCGTATAAAGTTTTTCGATATTTTTACAAATAAGGGCATTTTTGAACCTATTTTATTAAAAATGTCAAATTTGACAGGTAACGCAAGTCGTGCAGCTGCTTCAGTATACGTCATTTTTGGTTTTTAGGTAAGCAAAAACTAACTGCTTTTTCAATTTTTACCTATACCTAATAATAAAAAAAAATCCCATTTGATGCTGACTTTCTTGCGGACACTGTATTCCTGCAATAAGAAATGCTATTGGAAAACTTAAAGAATGCACCAATTTTATAAGAGATTCTGCTCTTCGAATGAACGAGTTTATTGTCAAACTCAAAGAAGCAAAAGAACATTACCATCAAGGCCGTAGCCAGAAAATAATTTCGGGGGGGGGGGTTGGTTCCAGTGGCGGATTTAGGATTTGTCCCAGGGGGGGAGGCGAAAGGGAACTGCGCCGAAGGCGCTCTTCAGCGCCGCAGACGAAAATTTTTTGGGTGCCACGCCCTTTTTTGGGTAAAATAACCGTAAAGCTTAATCTGCGGCAATATGCCACACTTTAAAACACTCTTTTAATTTAAAAGAAATTCGAAATTTGAAAAGTTGGTCGACAAATAAACTATTTATTTTTGTTTATTTGTTTATTTGTTTATTTGTTTACAAGTTTACAATATAAGTAGTAACTTATAATTAATAATTTATAATTTAATATAGTAATATAAGTAATCCAACATTGGTAACTTATGTTTTATCACAAACTGTTTATAATATTTACAAAAACTGCTACAGTATTACCTAAATAAACCTAATTCAGTAATCAATAGGTACATTTGAACAAGATATATCACAGGAATGTTTGTAGTTATAAAGTAAATTATATTAAATTAACCGAATCAGCAGGAAATAATATGCACCCAAGTGAATTAACACTTGTTTTGTGCCTATAATTTCCCATAAGTAATTGAGAGTACAAAGTACCACCCAATATTGCAATACGCCAGCACACAACACGACAGCAAAATACACCAAACCCTAAACTAATCTATTGCAAGTGACTAAATTGTAATTAATTTTATAAAAAGATGATAATGATCACTAATAAATCTTTTACAGTTGTATGAAAATCTTTTATAGCTGCTTATAGTTTTAATTTCACTAGTTAACAAATTATAGTACTTTGGACCTAGAAATGTTACAAACCTTTTTCCACAATTAAAAGTAATCTGAGGACATTGAAGTAGTTCACTCGTGATACTACGGGTCACAGTGTCATGTGAAACATAATTCCTAAAAGCGGGATGCCTATACACGAAGATACACAAAGAATGAAAATACAGAGATCTGATATTGCATATTCCGTCCTGATATAAGAGTTTTGTAGGGTATAGCTTGTTTTTCTTGAAGATAATCTTTAGAATGTAATTTTGTACTATGTTATATATATATATATACTTTATTATTTATTTTACTAATTATATTAAGTCATAATTATATCTAAGTATAATAATTATTATAATAAATTATACATTTTTTGAATCTTAACGCTATCTTTTCTCTTAATTTTACTGTCCATTCATTACTTCTTCCTCACACTTGATCACTTTTTCTTTCCTTTTCTTCAGCACGTTTAAACCCAAATTTTACTTTTTTCTACGGCTGTACTAATTATTTCGCTTCACATATGGGCCTTGCTTCCTTTAATTTTACTTTTATTACACTATACCTGGCAAATTTAACACTTTGGTACGGTACGGTACTTTGTTCTTTGGTGCTTTTATGACGTAGAATGTTAATGTGCCCTTCTCACTATCTAAAAACCTAGCTTAAAACGTAAGCACTAGTTATTTTTCTTTTTATAACATATTATTTCTCCTGAAGATGAACATTTCTATGTTCGAAACATGTAGAGATATCTTTAAATAGAGTTATTTTGAATATATTAGTGGAGGAAGACTTAGAGTTTTTCTTTCCCTTTAAAAGAAAATGTTTCATAGTATCGTAAATGATATATCTTACCATTGGCGCCAGCAACTAATTCCTAAACACAATGCGCGCTCCGACTAGATTACGATGAAATTTTGCGATTTTTCAGCTTTGAAAATCGAAAAATAAGTAACTGAATTCAGTAGACCCACGTCGGTATTTTGGATATCCGATTTGGGAAACGGATTATTCGCCCGACAGCGCCGTTTAGCCACGAAAATTCCCCGCAAATGGAAAAGTTTTACGTGTTTTCCATGTTTCCCTTAGGGATTTACCTAAATAATCCCGAAGGCAAAAGTAGAAATGAGAAAATTCCATTATCCTTAAAAAAATTGCTTCCTAATGAAAAAAATACAATTTCTGGCTGAAGAAGTTACGTTGTATGAAAAATGCGTCAGCGGTCAGTCAGTGGTGACTCATGGCCATTGGTTCACACTTTTATTTTTAAGGAAATTTGAATTGGTGTAATTATTCTACATATATCAGGTTTATGCCTGTTAAGTTATTTTTTTTGGAAACTGGCTAGCTTCGTTCGTACAAGAAAATTGTCAACTGGTTGGAATTTTTTAGCTTTGCAAACACGTTAGGATGAATCCAGAACCAGCAATTTGGCTTCCGTGCAGTGGCGGCGCCAGGCGGGGGCGCGGGTGGGCGAGCGCCCAACCCAAATTGTTCTCGCCCAACCGCCCGCCCAACCTGCTAAATCACGCATTTGATCATAAAATATAGAGAAGTACCTAACACAGTAGATTTTTTTAGATGGCTTTCAATAAATAAATTAGAATAATATTAATTTTATTAAACCAATATATAACAGAAAATAACGCTCGCTCTCCAGAGGCAAACGGACGCTTGACCAATATTAATTTAACCTTTTTGTTCAATTTAGAAGTTGTTTGTGAATTCTTGTCAAAAATAAAAAATGTTTCTCATTATTTACAAAGCAAAGATATGTGATATTTTAAAAAGTTTAACATTAGTGGAATCACTAAAACAGTTATTTGTATCATATAGGCAAGATTCTGAATTTAAAGAGTTATGGACTGCGACTGTAGAAAACGCATCCGCTAATAATATTAACTTAGATGATGTGAATAATAAAAGATCAAAGAAACTACCTTCTAAATTTAAAAACACTATAATAATCATCCAAAAAAATTACCTCACTTGAAGAGGATAGATGTGTTACTAAAAAAAGTGAATTTCAAGTTAAACTATATATTATTATCCCATAATTGACCGAATCACTTTAGAGCTTTGTCGGAGATTTGACGAAAATGCTAGTGTTCTAAAGGGATTTGGTGCGTTGAACCCGTCAAGTAATATATTTTTAAATTTAGAGCAAATAACTCCATTACAGATGTGACGTAGCGTCCATCGAAAATAAATTAAAATTACTACCAAAAATCATTAACAGGTATGAAATTAATCATGATGTTACCATAAAGACCTTATCAGATCTTGCAATTCTTCTGCAGGAATATAATTTAGTAAGTATTTAACGAAATAAATAAATTAGTATGTATCATTACAATAACTGTACCCTCTTCAAGTGCCAGTTGTAAGAGGTCGTTTAATGGCTTAAAAAGAATAAAAAACTATTTAAGGACCACAATGTTACAAGAGAGGCTCACAGATTTGGGAATTTTGTTCGTTGAAAAAAATATTGTTAAAACAATTGACTTTGATGTAGTTGTAAATTCTTTTGCAATTAAGCATAATAATAGAAAATAGCTCTTTCCTAACTGCTCCTAACTCCTAACTCTGTTTTCTGTTATATAATTATGTGTTTCTTTGTAAAATAAACTTTAAAATAATTTCAGTGTTGTTTTTTTAAATTTTAGTTTGAATTTTACAATTCACAAAATTGCAAAATATCTATAAATAGTAAATTATATAATCCGTACCTAGTACCTATTACCCGAAATATTACCTAGATATCTATAGGTCCTAGGTACACATTTTTGCTGCCCACCCTCCAAATGTTTCTGCCGGGTTTCGCCCAACTGGAAAGAAAAAGCTGGCGCCGCCACTGCTTCCGTGAACGCTGGATTTTCTGCTAGCAGTTTGGGATTTGTAGTGTGCGAACGCTTTTAAACACATGCGCATGTGTCGTTACTTTGCTGACGGTTTCTGACCGCTGCGTACAAACGAAGCTTATAATAATTAATAATTATTTGTGCAAAAAATGTGTTTCATACCACACTGTAACCAGTGTCGTACCTCTGGTCTTTGTCTGAATTTATTCACCACATTGGTATTTTGGTCATTTGGCCAGCGGATTAAACAAATTACACATATTTGGGGTATTTTCCATTTATTTTACTTACAAGTTGCATTGAAGGAAATAAATTTATCTCCATCCTTGTCACATTCGGCATTTTGCATTTGACCGATAAAGAGCAATATAAATATTTAACGATAAAAAAGAAACAATATCGTTTTGAAAACCAAGGCAAGTTGATGTTTTGTTAATGCAAGCGTATTGTTGGTTGTCTGCCTTTAAGGACAGTGCAGTGACGAAAAAATAGGTTAAAACAATAAAAAAACTTTTAAATTTTCATTGATAATGGCAATTGTTACCTTCAAAGATGGTGCGTTTTTAAAAAGGAACACATTTGTGCCAAAATTCCTAAAGCATTAGGTATTTAAAACGCTTCCCTTTTTTCTGCCGTAAGTCGTAACATAACCTCAGAAAACGTATTATTCATTATTTGAAAGGTTTGTGAATTTTAAATATTTACTTCTCACCTTATTTTTTCTAATGCCATAAAACGACTCGTAAAATGTGCAATTCCGATGGGCCAAATAACCTCAGTTCTCACAACTGATTTGTTAAATCGCAGTAAAGTTGAATCTGACCGCGACACTCTACTACTCAGCCCCTTCGTAATATCCCAGTACAGTATAGCCAAGCATTGTCTATAGTAGCTGTCTTATCCTTTTTGTCAATAAAAAGAAAAACAAAACAGATACGATCACGCATGTCGCGTATTATACCACAGACCACTCGCCTTGAACCCCTGTCTGGTTGACGCGCGCGCCGGATAATCCAAGGAAAGGTAATATAAAAAAGTATTGAGTCATTTTAGGACTAAATTATGTAGTAGGTATATAGAAAGAATATAAAACAATAAAAAAATTATTTAAATAAATGTGAAACTTCTGGTAGTAAAATATTTTAATTTTTTTATAAAAAAATATTATTTTAGATTTTTTTTATGAGCATAACCGATAAATTTTGGGCTTATATTGTACGTATTTTATCTTAATAAAACAATGCACCTATATTGAAATCCATTACCTGTTGAAAGAGATATGCACTAAACACAGTGGCATTGTTAATACCCATATTGTTTTGTTTGTTATATATTAAAATGGATAAACACCACAATAAACACGCGGACAAGTAGTGTTAATACAAATAGTTTTGATAGGCTCGAACATTCACCGTGGTGTGCGCGGCGGTGTTTTTGGTTAACTTTAATATAATTTCAAATGGTTGCCAACTTGTTTCTAGGGAAAAAAATTTATTCCGTGACCACACAGCCTCTCCGTGAGATGCTATTTTAAATACACAGGCTTTATGGGGAATAAACATTTTCCTTTTTTTTATAGGCCTATGGTATAAACAAATCATAACACTTATTTCACCTGCATTTTTTCTGCCAAGAAGAGCGCTTAAAGTTGCAAATGTTTGAAAAAAAATTGATTTTATTTTGAAAAGCGATAAAGGATTAAACTGGTCAACCTTACCACTCGACACTGACCACTGACCTAACCTACATCAATTATGAAACTGTGATAGCAAAAGATATTTTAAATTGAATATTTCGACGTATTTAAAACAGCTGACATGTGGTGGTGGCAACGAGGAAGGACTATGGACTAACCCGATTGGTACTAGCCGGCTAGACAAAATTAAACACGTGAAAATTCGCCAATCGCGGCCTGATTTGGCGATCTGGCCAGGCACAAAATCCCTATGAGCCAGCAAGAGTGGGCGATGTATTTATTGTGTCTCTTTCTCTCTGTGTTTGATGCGACAGGCCAGGTCTAGGTATATGGTATTTTTTCACTGCAATCACTGTTAGTATTGGGTTTCAATTAAGGGTGTGGTTTTATATTATCGTTATCAGATAATATGAACAAATGACATTTAATAGCCATCAATACAAATATATAAGATCATTAACGTTCATAAAATAGGCGCCATTCTACTAAATGTGTCAAAGATATTTTAAATTATAAATGATAAAATTAATCACTGGGAAGCATATTTAGACAAGGAAAATTATACTTAACGATAAATACCATTTGTCCTTAAATATTTACAATCCATTACATAAAAAAGTAAATAAGTACCTAGTAAAATGTCCGGAATTCAAGTTTCTGATGATACTCATTTATATTGAGATAGGGTTAAAATAAATTTATTGATTTGGGAAAGTTATATCTAGAAACAATTGCTGAGTTGAAATACCTATACATTTTTAATTTTTCTAAAGCATCTTAATTTTGAGATAATTTAGAAAAACACGACAACAGCGGCAGCGCTACTATTTATTTGACAGGTCTCAAACTGTCACATTATTAAGACAGAACTTTCCTTTCATGAAACGCCATTTGTTTACAATCATACATACTTTCACAGTTTCAGATAAGTTAGAAGGAGATGACTTTAAAAAATGCCAACGCTGTAAACTGCGCGTCTACTCGCTGTCATCCTGCTGACAGTGCAGTGGCATGTGGGTTTTTAAAGTCATAAAAAATAAAGTTAGTTTAATTAAATTTTGTACAGGGTGTCCCAATATGCTCAACAATAATTGGGCATTAGGTAGATTGGGCCAAAACAAGGTTAGAAATTTATAGAAAATTTTATTCTTCGTCTCCTTTTTACAACACCCTTATTTTCTAATTATTTTCGAAACCATGAAAGACTTAAATACGAAATTTGCAAATTGTGGTAAATTTGTGTGCTAAGTGGATTTATTTTCTTAAAAATGTCGGCATAAAGACAGAAGCTTCAAAAGGAGAGGGAGTGCCGGAACGGCCGTTTTGACCTTGTTAGGACTCAACGGGCAGCCATAACCCAAGCAATCCCAACAAGGGCGGTATGATGTATTAACAGCCTTTTACAAAAGCAAAGTGCTATCAATACACCGCACCGTATCAAAACAGTTACACACTTGTCCGATATGCCACAATTATTTGCTTTTCGATCATTATTTTCGCGGACACTATAATATTATCTTCTAAATTAAAAATAGGCTTATTCCAACGGCGCTATACTTACCTAACTTCTTATTATAATCCCATTTATTTGTGACTGTTATTCCTTCTATTTTTTTTTTAATTTGTAAAAATAAATTAGGAGAATCTTGTTCTTAATTTGTGTGTCGTTTTAAAATTTATTATTTTTGTTGTGTTTATTTCTTTAGAAGAGCACTAATAATTCGTAATTAATTTTTTTTAAAGGCAACCACAATTTTCAATACATAAAAAGTATTTAAGTATCTTTTCATTTTAAATAAACTATTGGTTTTTTATTATTATGTACAAGAGTATAAAACTAAATGTTACCAATAAGTCATATGTATATATTTTTACTCCTTATTCTCGTTTCCAAAATGTTTAAGGTACCCCTTTAGGATGCTGTAGCAGTCCCAATATCTTCTTATATACAGTGTGTCCACGGATGGACCTAACTATACTTGTAAAAAACTTTATTTTTAATTTTTCGAAAAAACGTCATTCTTCATCATTTCTTTTGCTTATTAAATAAATATAATTCACGTAAGGAAATTTCCATTTTTTTATACAGGGTGCACAAAAAATGTAAAAATGTAGATTTGCAAAATAAAAAATTTTTGATCCAACTTTTTTAAATGATCAAAATAAAAGAGATTGGAAAGAGAATTTGAAAAGCCGAATAAAGTTTTGAGATATGACCTGTGGTAACTACGATATTTTATATTAAAGTTAAATAAATTATTAATATTTTCCTTCAAATTGAAGTTTTAACATAAAATATCGTAGTTACCACAGGTCATATCTCAAAACTTTATTCGGCTTTTCGAATGCTCTTTCCAATATCTTTTATTTTGATCATTTAAAAAAGTTGGATCAAAAATTTTTTATTTTGCAAATCTACATCTTTACATTTTTTGTGCACCCTGTATAAAAAAATGGAAATTTTCTTACGTGAATTATATTTATTTGATAAGCAAAAGAAATGATGAAGAATGACTTTTTTTCGAAAAATTGAAAATAAAGTTTTTTACAAGTATAGTTAGGTCCATCCGTGGACACACTGTACATTTTAATCTTTATTAAGGTGAAAATTCAGGGAATGATTTCCCTTCTGACACGTGCTGGTTGCAGTGGAACTTCTTTAACAAAGATGTTCTAGTAAAACAATAAACTTTTTAAAAACTTTTTAAAAATATTAATTTTGCACAAAATGTGTATGTTTTGACTCCTGCCGGGGTAACTGGGCCGTACAAAGCCTGATACCCCAACAGTATTTTACTTCAAGCTAAATGATGCTTCGACTTTTATGAAAAACATTTTTTTTTCTTTTTTTCCCTCTTATTTCAATACTTTTACATGTCTCTGACAAAGCTGAATAAAACTTAAGATTTTACACTACTTAATAAATGATTTCACAAAGTATATTAAAACTCCTAATTGTCTCTTTTAACTCTCTTCATTTTTCTGCCCAAGACAGGGCATTTGCACTAACCCTTAACTTTCCAGTATGCTGAAGTCTTAATGATTGTCGGTCTTTTGACTATTCAATTTTTACACCTCTTGTACAGGGTGTCCCAAATTCGAGCCTCATCATGGGGATCTCGGAAACTATAAGAGATACAACATCGGTCAAATTGTGGCAAAGTTGCGCAATTTCGTACTGAGCAATATCGCAAAAAAATATCTGAGCTATCTTTTTTAGTTTTTGAAATTTTTGCAAAAAACTAAAATTTTGAGTTTTTGTTTTTTTAAACTGCTTGACTTATTTTATTCGCCACAGAAAAACAAGCACAACATTGTTAAGGCAACTTTTTACGCTCCATATTGTCACGTTTTTAGAATTTCGTTACAACGTTTCGTTTTTATGGAACTATTATCAACTTTAATTTTTTAAATACGGACCTGCATTTTTTATTTTATTTTTTGATAGCCTTTTAAGCTCTGAAATAAACCATGTACCACACTTAATTATATTTAGACGTTTTGATGTCATTATTACATCTTCAGGAATGTGATAATTATTTTTAAATACGGCCCTGGTGTTAGTTACTTAATCTTTTTACCACATACAACATGTAAATGGATCCGGAATTTTATACAAATAATTTACTATATTTAAGTTTTTATATAAATTGTAACAAAGTAAAAATAAAACCAAACAAAACAAAGGTTGCTATGACAAGAACTTTTACTTGATTGTTTGGCTTAAGGTGGAATTCTCAACGTCATTTCATCTATTGCCAACCTATAACCTATTTCGCGTTGCTTTTTTTAGTTTGTTATTTGATTAACTAACATTTAAATAAAATCAATATCGTCTGTACAATATTTAGGTAATATCTGACATACATATTACAAAAATATCAATTTATTTCATTGCTAATTTTGGGAGAATTGTATAGTGAAAGAAGAATGACATAATAATGTTAGAAAAAATCTTACCCGACATTTTTCGCTATAAAATTCTCCTAAAATATTTAATAAAATTCCTTGATATTTATTTAATATGTCAATAATTTTTACCTATAAAATATGAATACGATAATGATTTAATTTAAATTTTGTATCAAAGCTAGAAAAATTAAATAAATATACGCGAAATAGGTTATAGGTTGGCAAGCATGTTGATACTTCCACCTTAATTATCTTGAAAACTGCAGTCACCATTTATACTGAATATTTTAGCAAAATTATGTTTTCTGCTTTAGAAAAGCGCGACATGTTACGAGTTTATTATTCTTCCAATAGGAATTCACAAATTTCTTGTGACCGTTATTTACAGGACTATCCTAAACGCTTGCAGCCTCATTATAGTTGTTTTACTACGCTTGATGCTAATTTAGCCCAGTATGGTAGTTTTAATAAACCAAGAGTCAAATATACACCAGGGCCGTATTTAAAAATAATTATCACATTCCTGAAGATGTAATAATGACATCAAAACTTCTAAATATAATTAAGTGTGGTACATGGTTACATTTAGGGCTTAAAGGACTATCAAAAAATAAAATAAAAAATGCAGGTCCGTATTTAAAAAATTAAAGTTGATAATAGTTCCACAAAAACGAAACGTTGTAACGAAATTCTAAAAACGTCACAATATGGAGCGTAAAAAGTTGCCTTAACAATGTTGTGCTTGTTTTTCTGTAGCGTATAAAATAAGTCGAGCAATTAAAAAAAACAAAAACTCAAAATTTTAGTTTTTTGCAAAAATTTCAAAAACTAAAAAAGATAGCTCGGATATTTTTTTGCGATATTGCTCAGTACGAAATTGCGCAACTTTGCCACAATTTAACCGATGCTGTATCTCTTATAGTTTCCGAGATCCCCATGATGAGGCTCGAATTTGGGACACCCTGTACACCATTGAAAGCTCCATTACTGCTTAATCCCACTATTATTTTCTCTATTGCTAACAATATTAGCATGAGCAGTGTTACTACACTCGAAACATGTCGAATTGAATTATTATGAATTATTCTATTTTATTAAAAAAAAGTGGAGAAAGACTTTGTGTTTTTCTTTTTTCTATATTTTTAAATTATTTATCTTGCATCGTTACTAGTATGAAAGTTAACTGAACAAAAATTACCTTATTATTTATAAATAAACAAATATATCTTGAAATAAAGTTACGAATAAATGGTATGAATGCATGTCATGCATCTCATAATGAATAATTCATGTACGACATTTAAACACAAATATAAATCCCATTTGCTCTGGAATATGTTGTAGTGGTATGTTGGGTTTGCATTTTTATTCTTTATTTGAGTTTTCTAGTTTAAATAAAAAAATTATATTTTATATAACTTGCGGGGCAGCATGTAAGAACGCTATAAGAGAATTGCTACCGTTTATGTAATTGCAAACTTTTATTATTGCATAATAAATATTTTTCTATTCTATTCTATGTCGCGAGTAAAAGCGATAGTATAATATAGACTCAAAGAACCACGTCACTTTTCTGTCAAAGTTCTGTCAAGATCTTGTTGATTGAACCATTTTTTTCTATTTCACGTTCATAATAAGCTCAGTACGATACGCATTTGCGTATCGTATTGAAGCTATTTCGATACGCGTTTTTTCTTTATTTGATGTTGGTAACATTTAAATGTTTTATTTCATTGACTTGCGCGGCCTTTGTGATTTACGAGAATTTTTCGCAGAGGAAAAATAGCTTGATAACCTACTTTTTTATTCTGTGTGGATAACAGTCATGTATGTTGGTTGCATAAATCTATAAATCAATATTTTGTAGATGCTTCAAGCTATCATTTTCTGCCAAATCCTATTCAAAATTCAATCTACTAACCTTCCAATGTCGATTTTAACTTCAACTTTATTTGAATTTTTCATCTTCCCTATACTAAATTGCAATGCCGTGACGTAAAATCACGTCTTTTAACGTTCGAAAAAAAGTAGCAAAATCTCCCGAATTTCCGAACGCTCTGTATATGTACCGAATGTACAAGGATCACACAACGTATTCCGTCCAATTTCAAATCCTATATCGCTAAAATAACTTTAGAATCTCGTGGTGAAAATGGGTCAATAAATCAAAAAATTACAGTTTGCAAAATAATTTTTGTTGTCCAGAGGCTACTATGATAAAAAATAGTATTACCAACCAAATTTAGATATAAAAGTTTACAAAATTTGAAGGATTTATTTTCTTTTTAAAATCTATTTTTCTTGATTATAAAAGGTGAAATAGAAAAAAATGTATAAAGCACATGTTTCATAAGGCGTTTTAGCGCACCTGTCAATAAAAAACTCGCCACTTTGTGGCTCGTTTTTTAAAATAGACGTGTGCGCTAAAACCGCTTCTTATGAAACGTGTACTTTAATATACTATTAAAGTACCTAGTTTGCATTTTTATTGACGACTGAAGGGCGGATTATGTGCAATTAAATTCAGCCAAAATATGCTCATATATATTATGTCTTGTTTGCATTTTAAATATGCAGTAGGTAATTTACATTTTTTTTACCAAATATGCAATATTTCTTAATGTATTATAGAAATATGAGGTAAAGAAACACATTTGGCTCTAAAAAGTAGGTTTAATTTTTATAAAATGCAAAAAAAAAACAAAGAAAAATAAAAGTACCTAAACAATTTTTTAAGCTAAAATTGTATAAAAGGCGTTTATTACTAAATATTTTTCAAAATTTTCAACTAAAAAGGATTGTCTTCTATTAGTACAAATATGTTTCAACATCTACTGATGTAATCGGACAATACTGTCACGGTAGAATCGATATATTATGTACTCTGATACTGTAACTTAGGTAGCAAAATGTAAGACCAAGATACAACCTCGTTGGATGGTTTACCCTTATAAATGCTGTTTACTGTAGTTAAGTTAAATCCTTCATTATTTTTTACAGTTACATCCAATTTGTTCCTTACTTGACCTCCTACTTTCCGGGTAATGTTACATTTAGCGGAAAAAGTTTCAACAATACTAATTGAGTCTCTTAAACTTAAATTTCTACTCTCCAACGAGGATATTATATCCGGTATAAAACTGAAATGAATCTTAATAAAAACAAGATCTTTAGTTACACTTGCACTTTTTAAAAACTCTTTACTTTGCACAACACACTGCGAATCGTCATCTAAATCCAAAATTAGTTCTTTAATGGCTTCGAAATGCTCTGCGTAGAATATTGCGGCCTTAATCCATGTTCTCCACCGGGTAGTTACAGGTTCTGCAGGTAAACTAACTCCTGGTAATCTCTCCTTATACAACTGCACTCTTAGAGGTGCTTTAAGAAAGAAACACTTTTTTTATATTTAAAATTAATTTATTTTAATTTAAATACAGTTTGTTAAGCAGGTAATAATAACGCATTATTAAGTGACAATAAACAACTCCTAACAATATAACTGCAAACCCAGGAAACCCCCAATAAATACCTTGTGTATAATCAAAATGTAAATATAATTATTATAATCTTCAGATCGGAAAATTCCTGAAATAAGTACCGAACTGGACATTAAACCTTTAACGTTTAAAATTTTTTGATAAAGCCAAAAACATAAAAAATAATAATTTATGAAAAAAATGCATTTTAATAGCTATTTATGTATCAAGGGCGTTACGGGGACTATAATGCCCTGAAGGTAGAAATAGCCCGAGGGCCTCTGGCCCGAGGGATAGGTTTCTGCCTGATGGGCATTATAGTCCAGTAAAGCCCGTGGTGCATACAATGCTTTATGTTTTACCTAAAAAAGAGTTTTTCAATGACTAATTACATTATTTATTCGCAATATAAAAAATAAGTTGCACCTGTACCTGTATACGTAAGTAGATAATGACTGGTGTTAAGTTTGACTTTGATGTTTCTGTCAGTTAGTCAGTTGGCATTTTTTATTTAACGATTTGCTCAAAATGGAAGAAATTCCACAAAATATAAGAGAAAAGGTCATAAAAGCGACCGAAAATCTTTTGCCAGTTAAATCAAGGCAACAGTATGATCGGGAGTATGGCATATTTGGTATTTGGAAAGATACGAACACAATTCTTCAAATAACCGAAAATGTTTTAATGGCATATTTCCAGGAACTGGTAAGTTATTGATTTTATTTTAATACATATGTTTAACAAACTTTATTATTTTTAGTCGGAAAAATACAGTCCGAACTCTCTCTGGACCAAGTATTCTACAAGCGGGCATTATCATAATGCCCGCTTATAATGCCCTAGGTGTGATAGCAGGTATTATTGCTATCATAACATATTCCGTTTCTAAGGTATTATAGATCAATAATAGATAGGTAAAACATAAAAACATTAAAATTGACAAAATATGCAAAAAAAGCATATAATTTTGCATATATTCCGCCCTTTATTGATGACTTAACAAGCCAAGAATTTGAGCATGCCTGGCATATATTTTTTTAGTTATTTTTATACAATAATATTAGTCGGATGCTATAATTCAGGAAGCATTTTTTAGTAAGTCGCAGGTAGGTATCATAAATCATAAACAAGCACCATGGCATTTGGCTTTCTTTTTTATTTAATATTTACATTTAAAACACAAATATAACTAGATTAGGACGTATATTACATGTTATTATATTTACAAAATACATTAATTTTACTTGTAGAAAGCTCATTACTGCCGCTATTAAGTTTAGATTTTAACTTGTAATTTTCAGGTAACACACATGATATCACTATACTTCTATTTCGCTGTATTCTGGGTCAAACATACATATTTTATGTGTACTTATAAGGTATTTATGTACTTAATGAGCTTTATAAAAATATGCTCAGATCGCTATGAAACCTGAGCAACGTTTCCCATTAAAAAAGTTTTTTTATTTACAACCATTTTTTAATAATAGGTGCATAATGCTTCTGATAGTAAGATCATTATGTTATGCATGTAATTGCAAATATAAATATATACTCATAAAACACAATTGCAGGCCTGCCAATCTAATTAAGTATATAGGTACGCCTATTTTTCGGGCAATATATTGCTTCAAAAAGTTTAAAATACACTTATATCATATTTTTATTATATATGGGGCAGTATTGTTGGGAAACAGTGCAAATGCACAACAGATCTTTCGACTCCAAAAGAGAGCTGTAAGACTTTTGGCTAACCCAGGATATAGGGACCATTGTCAGCCTCTGTTCAAAAAATTTGGTATAATGCCGCTGCCCTGTTTATATTTTTCAAACTGTGCTGGAGCTATATTCCTGCAGAGATAAACTCACTAGGCATTCATATATTCACAGCTACAACACTCGAGGCTCAGACAGGATAGTGGCTGAGCGATTCAGACTTACTAAACCTAAAAACAATTCTCTTAACTGCAATTTATGTAATAAGATCCCAGGACGGTATCGAGCCCTCGATGATGTCGTGTTCAAAAAATTATGTTAAAAAGTATTAACTAGAGTCACTAGACCATTGCTTTTATACCTACCCTGAATGAGTACCTGTTGGCCTCCTGGTAATCACTGCCCGGATGCTGTGCATTGGTTGTGGAATTGCCAGTTTTGTGTATGAATTTTAAATTTTATTTTAATGTCTGTGTATTGTTTGCTTTATACACTAATTTATTGTTATTTATATACATTTGTACATGTTAAATTATATTTACCTATATATTATTATTTATAACGTGCTATAAACAATTTATGTAAGTAGCGAATAAAACTTTGACTTTGACTTTGACTTTATAAAAGAAAAAAGTAAATACCTAGGTATGCTTATATTAATCCAAGGGTGAAAGTATTCCACGGGTCAAGTTCTCGGGCCAAAACACGTGCCCAAGTTTTTTCCAAATTGTAAAAATACAAGTTATACAACAACTAACATTTGACTTGAGGTTAGGTATATGCGGTAACATCGAAAATTGGTTATTTTGCTGGTTTTGTTTGTTTTTTATATTCGATTTTATAAGTTTTGTTCTCTTTCTTTTTGAACTAATGACACGACGACGAATTATTTTTAAACACATTTTAGAAACTAAACCTTAAAAACAATCTCCTATCTTCAAAATCTGATAGGTTTGCAACTGCTAAAAATGCCAGAAATCACTACCTTAATTCCCAACTTGATCAAAAATTGGGAAGAAATTCCAATTTTTTGGCCAGAATTTGGGGAAAATTTTAGCTGTGTACATACATGTAAAAATAAATTGTCGGTCAACTTTTACAATTTCTTGAGCAAGAACTAAAATTTGAAAGCCCGGACCTGTCTATTTCCTATTCGTCAAATGAGAATGTTGCAGTGCGCATGTCTAATCAGTGTGTAGCTATGTTTACATGCGCAAGGTCATACATTTGCCACTTTCGTGATTATTGTTTATTGTTTGCTTATCTAAAGGTACATATCTATGAGTTGAATAGAGGAAAGGAATGCCAAAACTAACATTTAATAAAATCTAATAAAAATACAAAAACATATCATATCATGTCATAAAGATTCAACAACATTCAAAAATTACTTCACAAATAAAGTCAAAAATAAATCCCTAGAACCAATGCCCAATAAAAGTTTGTTATAAAAAAAAAAGGAAAATCACAAAATAAAACTAATAAATCCACCTTCGAGAGTATATGACTGCCGCCATTCTGTCAAGAATGATGATTCGTCATACATATAGGATACTATTTTTTTTTAGAAAATGTAATTTTAAAAAGAAATGGATGCCTTTTGTGACTGTGTTTATTTATTATAGATACAGATCGTCAGAAACAAAGAGTATTTGGGATAAGGTGCTCTTTTTTTTATCGTGTCTTGAGGGTCACATGGTTTTTTTCAGACAGGATAGCTAGAAGAATCCGAGCAACGATGTGACACGCGCAACAAATATGTTAAAAACTAATACCACGGCGTGCGACAATTATAGGTTTTAACGGAAACAATTCGTTTTTGGGAACGCTGTTCTGCTTTCTTAATTGTTGGGAAAGCGCTTTACTGAGAACAAAATGCGTCGCATTGAGAAGATACAATTTATTTCCTAACAAAATTGCTTTATTAAAAGTAGTTCATTATGCAACAATACTGTGCTGCTAATGGAACTGATTACTACCAATAAAAACATTGTTCTAGCAAATCTGGAATTGATACTATATTACTAAAGCGGGTTTGATACCCTAGCAATTTATAATAATATGAGTTAATAAAAAAATTAGCTAAAGTCGATTCAACGAGTAAACCTGCATGATGGCGGCGGATAATCCATGTCAGCGCTCTCCAATCACAAATAAATTAAGGCAAAAAGTTACTAGGATTTCACACCAGAAATTATTAAAATTCAATTCCAAACATAAGTAAAAGCAACTATTATTAAGTCCCTACATCATATATCTTTCTTGTTTCTTCGTATCGAGTTAAATGCATGATAGAGAGAGACACATACCGGTGCTAACCAACACGAACCGTTATATGATCACAGGGCAGGCCAGGCATTGCTTTTGTAAAGCGCAACATGAGACCGTTTCCGGGGTTTCCACGCAATACGGTTTTAGTTGACATTGTTCAATTTTGGTGTTTTGATTTGTGGTTTTAATTAGTTTTTGTCCATTTTTGTGCCTTCAAACTTTATTTAATTCTAAAAACAGTTTTTTTCAGAGCTATTCCATTGTGCTATTGTGTTGCCGGTAAGTATTTTTAGACATTTGTACTTAATTAATTCTCATTTCTCACCTCTATTTTTATAAATAACTAATAATATTGTATTTGTAGGAAAATATGAGTGAACAAGTAATGGACCATGGTTATTGTGCTGAAGGACCTTCTTCGCTAAAACAAGGTTATTGCCTTATGCAAAGAAATAAAGTTGCCCAGCAGTTTGTTCAAAATATTTTTAAATATTTTGTTGAAACCCACCCTGAGTAACCTCCAACCAAGGTTAGTAACTGTAGTAGTAATTGAGGTGTTTTTCATAACCTGGCATACTTTCCAGTCCAAAGTTTTTCAGATTACTTATTAAATATTTATAGTGCCATGTCAATTTTAGGAAACTGCCAAAGCCTTGCAAATTTCAGTCGAATCAGTACGCAAATATAAAAATGGATGCCAGGAATCCACACTGGTTTTAAAACGATCCAGACGCAAATATTTAACTGATGAAGCACCTAAAAGCATCTGCATGGAAATAAGAAACGAAATATACAACATGTATTCTGAACGTAAGTCACATAGATTTTTTTTTATGGGCAGGTCATAAGGAAAAATTACAATATTATTTATTAAATACCATATTGCTAAAATATTAAAATTTTTAAATGAATGTTGTTTTAATCGGTTGTTGTCTTGTTAGTAATAATGCCCTTAAAACAATGTTTTAATGGCATAAGTTATTTAAATTTAAAGACTTTTACTTTTACAGCTATGGCATCTTTCTTCTTTGACAAACATTGCAGCCATGTTATACTTGTCTAAATGTGTTTTACCATTAATTTAGACATATTAAACACACAAAGTGTATGTATGAAGGTAACAAAAGTTATAATAAGGCATGTTAGTGTATTATTGTCTTGGTTATGGAAGATTTAACGGGCTAACAATATACCGTATGTCCGCAGATGCGGTTAACAAGAGGACAAATGGAGCAAAAATTGAAAGATACGAAAAAGTCATTCTTTATAAAAACATTTGCTTATCGCAAAAATATTAATTACGATGAGAAAATTGATTCTTATTATACAGAGCGTCTCAAAAATGTAAAAGCATGAATACCAACAAGAGCAAACAGTCATTTTTTGGCCTTTTAACGCGAAATGATTAAAAAAAATTGCTCCAAATTTACTGAAGAAAATTGGAATTTATGAAATAAAAAAAAATCAACATTTTTGCAAGTCCCAATTTTACTACTTTTACTTGATTATTACCTTTATATTACTAAACATTAATAAAAATAAATTTACAGTGGACGAAACATAATACACAATAATAGTAATAGTTTAAAAAAATGCGAACTTGCAAAAATGTTTAATTTTTTTATTGAATTTCGTGAATTCCAATTTTGTTCAGTAAGTTCGGAATCAGGGATAGGACTAAATTTGGAGCAAGTTTTTTATTTGTCATTTCACGTTAAAATGCCAAAAAATGACTGCTTGCTCGTGTTTGATTTTATGTTTTTGCATGTTTTTGAATTTTTGTATAATAAGAATCAATTTTCTCATCGTAGTTCCTATATTTTCGACAAGCAAATTTTTTTTTCAAGATTGACTTTTCTTCGTATCTTTCAATTTTTAGTCCAGTTGTCCTCATGTTAACCGCATCCGCGGACATACTGTATATAAATTCTTTTAAAATCCTGGTAGTGTTCGGCTAAATTCATTATTTGTAAAATATTGATATACATTGCACATTGCACCCATGCATTTGTAGTAATTTGTTATTGTGAATAGTGAGCAAGTGATAACATGACTAAAATAATTTTGATTGTATTGTACTGAGTGTTATTGATTACTAACGCATGTTCTGTACCATTTTAGGAACTCCAGTCACAATAAAACGCTGCTCCATCGGTTAAAATTAAGGCAAAATTATACAGGTGGGCAAACAAGTTTACATAATTTTTTTAAAAAGGATAGGGTTCTCATATCAAAGGGACAATAACTGACGAGCTTTAATGGAAACACCTCATATAGCTTTTCAAAGACGTCGAGTTTTGGAAAAGTATATGGAGAATGAATTGAAAGCTGATGCTAAGGAACAATACGTCTTTCTTGATGAGACGTGTTTTTTTTCCAATGGCTCTTTTAGACGGTCTTGGCAGGATGATGATGTAAGATCTGTCCGAAAAGTTAATTCAGACGGAAACAGGTATGCCACATTTCCTTCATATTAGGTAGCTTACATTGTGATCTTAATAATAATAATAAATTCATATAACTAATTTTCTGATCTTCTTTTTAGATACATAATATTACATGCAGGTACTGAAGAAGGATTTGTTGAAAATTCTTCACTAATTTTTAAATCCAAAACCAATGTAGGGGACTATCATGGAGAGATGAATGCCGTTAATTTTGAAACCTGGTTAAAGGAGAAGTTATTCCCGAACTTGCAAAGACCATCTATTATTATACTAGATAATGCAACCTACCACAGTAGGCAGTCGGAAAGGCTTCCGATTAAAAGTTGGACAAAGGAAAATATGAAGAATTGGTTAAATGCAAAACAAATTAAATTTCCTGATACTGCCAAAAAAGCTGACCTATGGACATTGATATCTCAAGTGCCAAAACATAAATCCTACGCAGTAGAGAATTTAATAAATGAAGCAGGGCATCAAGTCTTAAGGTTACCGCCATATCACTGCCAGTACAATGCCATTGAGATGGTGTGGAGTCAAGCGAAGCGGTTCTATGACAAACACATTGTCGAGACAAAAAATATTTTAGGGACGTGGGAAGTGGCTTTTGCAAATGTTTCACAAGAAAACTGGAGGAACTATGTTTGTCATACTGATAAAGTAATTAAGGAAGCGTGGGACAAAGAACAAAATATTATTGCTCCCAATAATCCTATTGTGATAAATGTTGATAGCGATTGCGAGTTTTCTGACTGAACAGATGATGACGAGTAGGGCTAATTTAATGTTGTAATTTTTTTACTATCTATATTTTGATGCTTTTTGTGTACCATTTTTTGCTTTCAGTTCTTGTGTAGGTACTAGGTACTAGACAGAATGTTTTTACCTCTTATTAATAATTATACGTTTATTTTATCTTACAACAGAGAAATGCCAAACATTTAATTATTGATAAACATCATGACAAGTTTGGGACAGTTGACAAATTTCACTCCTACTATATGTGGGATTGCAGGAGCAGTATTCACATTCCTGGCTTTCGGCTTAGTGCATTCAAAAAGAGTCCTTGCTATTTCTGTAGTTTTTAATCACTTGCCCCTGTTCAAAAAGTAGCCAATATAAATAGATTCAAATGTGAAATTAAATCCTATCTCACATAGAATAATTGCTTCTATTCCATTGATAAGCAATTCAGTCCTACGTGAATCTTGCGACTTATATGTGTTTTATGTATGTCTGATTTACTCAAGTGTATGTTCTTTCCATTTTCATTTATTATGTTATGTATTTATAATAGGCTAGTTTTAAAATTTTAATAATAAATTGAAAATGTTAATATTTACTTTATAAATCTGTGTAACAATAAATTAATAAATAAATAAATAAATTTAAAAAATATTGTTGACTAAAAGATTTATTCTACCTAATGCAGTGGCGGAAAATGATAGAAAAAATACTCATGCGGAAAAATGATGGCAGTGCATCATTTGTTTTATAAAAAATTATCAGAAGACATGTTTGCCAGCCACTGGTGGAGCAGTCTAACTTTTCTAAATAAAATATGTGGTTTTATTTCCTATTAACACAGGTACTAAAATTTTAAATAATCTTAAGTAGGTACTTTCAGAGATAGTAGAAAATAAAACACCCTGTAGCAAAAAAGTGTAGCCGTTGCAGGCATATGTTCAGATTAACTATTCTCTTAAAAATATCATGAGAAGTAATCCTAAGATATTACTAAGTCAATAAGGAATACACTATATATTTCAAAAAATTGTTTTATGGAAATTAGGTAACATTTTACAACAATTTTTAAGTCCGGTCCTGACCTATTGCTGCCAATATTATTCTTACTAAAAATTAAATAGCTGGAATATGACTATTGTCATTATGACATGTCGGCCATCTTGCAGGTTTACTCGTTGAATCAACTATATCAATATACAAACTATGTCTTAGCAAACCTGTTGAATTAGATCATTTTCCTCAGTGTAGGCTAAATTAATACCTAAAAATACAAAATTAGCTCTTATACTACTTCAAATGTTTAGGAAGCTGCTGTCTCCAAAATTCCTGTCTTGCATTCAAATAGTCCACAGTCTCTTTGATACACTTCTCAATAGAGTTATCGTTTTCCCTAAACTTGCATTTGATATCAGGATTATTCATTAAATTATCCAAATAATCCTTATCAGGAGCAAGTTCTCTTAACAATCTACTCGGTTTCGAGGACTTCACTCTTCCTTGACTGAAAGGAGTCGATCTGGTACTATTTTTCCCATGATTTGATGTCGGTGTTTGTCTGGTAGTAGATTCTTTCGACTGCGTTCCTTTTGGAGTAGAACTTTTTGATTTCTTAGGAGGCATAAAAGATCCAATAGCATTCTCAATAGCTTTCTGACTCTTGTGCACCCCCAATTTAAACCCTTCGTGGTCAGGGCGTATGTGCAACCCCCTGTGGTAATACATTAAACTATGTTCAAAATCTCCGAGATAGTATAGGGCTTCCGCTTTTTGATAAATTGCCCTTATAAAAGTTTTATCTACTTGAAGGGCAGTCTCGGCATCTCTCAATGCGTTTTCCGGCTGACCGAGTAGAATGTAACATTTGCTTCTGGCAACGAGGGAGTTCTTTTCCGACGGATTGAGTTCCAATGCCTGGAAAAGATTAGAGATGTTATTGTTTGCTTTTGAAAATAATAATATGTTGTGAAGGAAGTTTTTGATCGAAATAATATGGGTGTAAGGTGTAAGGGGTGGTCGCTTAGTACGGTAAAGTATGTTGATACAATAGTTTCATTGACATTTTAATTGTGGACAAAATTTCAAAATAAAAACACAAAATAATGGTGTTTTTTTTTTTTAATTTATAAGCACATTTAATATTATTTCATTTGTTATTATTCCAGTGGCGCAACCAGAAATTGAGTTCGGGGGGGGCTTTAACTTCTTGCGCCGCAGGCGAAAACTTTTTTGGCTGCCACGACCTTTTTTCGGTAAAATACGTATGATTGACGAGAGCGACAGCCCCCTAAAACTTCTGCAATAATACGACGCTGGCCCTAACTAAATATTTATGAAAAAAAATAGAGATTTCATTTTAATTAGTAAAAATGTATTTAAAATAAGTAACTCATATATTAATCATACTTATACTAAAACAAAACAAAAACCTTATACAATAAGTTGTAAGTAATCACTAATAATACTAATATTAAAGTAAAATTCTTCGTTTTGTTTTTGCCTTTTCATCCAGAATTTCTGCCACGGTAATATCAATATCGTGGTTCGCATAAAGAACTGCCAAACCATTTAATCTCTCCTCTTCCGTGGTGCTACGCAGATATGTCTTTAAATATTTTAAATTTAAAAAGGACCTTTCAGATGTGGCGGTTGTAATAGGCAAAGTTAAAAAAATTTGTAAAAGCCTTTTTATATTAGGAAATATATTGGCATCACATTCGGAATACACTTTGTCCAAATCTTCCTTCAGTTTTTGTTTTTGCATTTTTTATATCACAGCTCAAGTTCAGCTTTTAACATCGTTTTAATGGAAAACTCTTTAAGGAACTCATTCTTGTAGAAGCTGTGAAGTTTCAAAAAACATTTAAATTGACTATCAAAATCTTGATTATCATATGGAAAGAGGCATTCAAAATTTTGAAGGGTTTCTCGATGTTTTAAAAACCGATCCTCGAGATTTGCTATGAGGCCATCTAAAAACGGAATAAAAATTGTTATTTTAAAATACTCAGCAGCGAATCGGTTTTTATAACCAATCTTTGTGTTTGTCTTGGCGGTAGTCTAGGTACTCTGATTTTAATATCGTATTCTGAAAGTAGATCTTGAGCTTCCTTAAAAATATTTTAAAAATTATCATCTGCCAGGCCTCTTATTTCTTTAACTTGATCTGTTACGTCATTAGCTAACTGTAATGCTTAAAAAAGGTTTAAATCGACTGTTTGTAGAATCTTGCGGCATATATTCTTTCTGTACACATTAGTGCGATCACAAATTTGGGACTTATATAATGCTGGCCAGTAATCCAAATGCTTCAGTGGAAGTATTTCGGTCGGTCCATTCAGTCAGACGTAGTATAATTTCACTATTAATAACATGATTGATGTAAATTATGTGGCTGAATCATTGACTTTACAAAGTCAATGGGCTGAATATAAAATATTAGTAAAAGTGGTGACATGAAAAATTGGTTTGCGATTAAACGAATAGGCTAAGTTTCTAAGCTCGGGGGGGGGGGCTGCAGCCCGGCAGCCCCCCCCCCCTGGTTGCGCCACTGCAGTGTTCCCAATTTGTCTGGTTGGCTGTATGGTCCAATGTACTGAATGCCAAACTTACTATTAAGTCACATAAATTTACTTTCATAAAATTAATAAAATACATGTTTTACAAGTATAATTTCAGATAATACATCCGTTGCCTAATAGATAATCATAAAATTCGTCCATAGATTATAAAGTCCAATACTAAAGAAGGGTTGGGAGAAAGAATCTTCTATTGCTTTGTCTGACATGCAAAGTTTTAAAAAACTTATATACAAAGTAAAAATAAATTAACTTAAACAGGTATTGGTACGATCAGAATTCAAATTCAGACAGGACAGCTTGAAGACTCCGAAGAACGATGTGACCTGCGCAACAAATACGTTAAAACTAATACTACGGCACGGCGATTGCCGATCGCTACGAACCCCCCACCAACGTCTTGTAGGTTATAAATTATTGTTTCCTTAATTGTAGAAAAAGCGCTTTACTGGGAACAAAATGCGTCGCATTAAGAAGATACAACTTATTTCTTAACAAAATTGCTGTATTAAAAGTAGTTCATTATTCAACAAGATTGTACTGCTAATGGAACTGATGACTACTAATAAAAAACTGTTCTAGCAAATCTGGAATTGTTATAACACTTAAGCGGGTTTGATACCCTAACAATTTGTTCAATATGGGTTAATAAAAAATAAGCTATCAATACAAACTGTGTCTTAGCAAACCTGTTGTATTAGATCATTTTCCTCCGTGTGTATAGTAATATTTAAAAACTACTTAACGGGGAATGATAAAATTCTTTGTATGTATTGTGTGTATATTAGGGATTATCTTGCAAAACCGGATTTACTTTGTTTGCTGTATACAGAGTGAGTATCATACAAAAAAACCTATTCCATTTAATTTTAATATTATTTATTGTGGGGCCATGGGAAACCTCATATAAATTTTGGCTACCCTATTAATTTTACCTCAAAATTGTATTAGATTTTTTTCAAGTTCCTTGTATGATAAACTCGCAGACCAATTTCTATTATTTTCTTATAAGCCAGTTAAAAGTTATTTAGAAAAAACTCTTAAATACGGCTCTAATACATACATATCTCAATTGAATCACCAATGTCAAAAATGTTATTAGACGTTTTATTTTCTAAAAGTTTTAAAAAAATTTACAGTATTCAAGAAAATATAATGATTGTACTAATTTAATAAACGCAGGTATAGCATTTGCAGAATTATACCGTTGACTCTTACTGCCAAAAATAAACTACCTGATTAAACCCTATTGTATACGCCTCAACTTCTTCAAAGGGGATTAAATGGGATCAGGGTCGGCTTGAAAATGTACCTAAACCACATGATTTATTTTTATTATTTAAAATAAATAGATAGGTATTTTTAGTTTTAGGTAGGTACATATAATAAATATAAAATAATTATAACAATAATATAAATATGATAATTAAAAATAATATAATTTAAAAGTATAACTATTAGGATAACAAGTACAATAAAAATTAATTAAACTCTAAAAAACTATTGATAATTTATTCAAAATGTAACTCTGTATCACTATCACTATCTTCATCTAAGCCTAAACTTATAATTAAGGGTTGAACATTTGTAATCTTACAATTGTAAGAATTTTCCACCTTAAGTACATGCTGTACACAGTTTTTCCAGCTTTCTGCAGAAATTTTTCTTACTTCGTTTTTAATTAATTCTACTACAGACAGATGCATTTAATGTAGGAGAAATATTATTTCTCCTAATATTGGATTTTAATTGGTGCCACATTAGCTCAATAGGATTGAATATAGAATAGTATGGAGGAAGACGCAACACTGTATGTCCATTTTCTGCTGCAAGTTTGTCACACTCGTATTCCTTATTTATTTTAAAAGATTTTATTACTTCTAGCAGTTCTCGTTTTTTTTAAGTTTCTTCAAAATATAAATCATTTTCAATCATAAAATTTTGAATTTCTGCTTTTGTATTATTAGAATAATTAGGAATGATTTTTGCTTGCCGACTATGATAACTAGCATTGTCCATTACAATGACGCTATTTTCAGGTATATTTTTAAGGAGTTTATGTTTAAACCAATCTTCAAAAAGTTGTGCGTCGGTATCTTGAAAATTAGTTTGTATTTATATATGAATCAGACATAGGTATAAATTGAATTTGCTCTGCTCGAAAAGGTTTTAAAATTTGGGATTTCATTATTTATTTTATGGTCAAAGGGATAATAAGGGTTTATTGCAGTCAAAAGATCAACGGTATAATTCTACAAAATACTATATTTAAAACCGAAATAATGGGAACTTTATTTATTTCAACATTGGGAGACAAGTGAAAAAACGACACTTTAAAAAAATATATCTATATATACAGGGTGATCCACGACGGGTGGCGAGCGGCTGTATCTCCATAACGATACATGCTACGACTTTGTGGCAAAAAAATTTATTATGAAATATGAGCAAAAAAAAATCACTGTTTTTAATCAATAATTTTTAGGTTCCTGATTTTACCGCTAGGGTGCGTAGCCGCTATGCTATGATATAAAGTCCTGAGTTTCTACTAATAACTACAATACAATGCTGGTCAGAAATTAAGTTTTTTTATGCTGTGTAATATCCTCTATGAATTTTTTTGTAGTTACCTTGATAACAGCGTGGAGATGGGAAAGGACTAAAAATACTTAAAAGGCTGTAACTTTCAGTTTGCGTTAACCGAATTTAACAAACTATGGTTTATTTTTAGTGCCCGACTGAAACAAGATTTTCAGCCGAAGCCGAAACCGAATCTTCGGCCTTGGTCTCAGTTTCGGCCGAAACCGAAACTTATTTATACATGTTAAAAATAATATTGTATACTGAAATCTAATTTCTTTTATACAGGGTGTTATTTAAGTATGTGGCCAAACTACAAGTGATTTTAAGAAGAAAAGTTCATATAAACATGGGTCCGAAAATGCATACTTTTTACGATACAGGGTGTCAAACTTTAAAAAAAAAATCGGATTTTCGTAAATATCTCAATACCATTTTATTCGATTTTGTTGAAATTCGGCAATTCTGTTTGTTATAACAAGAGAATAATTAAACCTCTATTAGATTAAAATTATTAAGTCCAGTGGCGTCCCAGAAGACAGGCCAACTAATATTTTTGTCCTCTTTTAAATTTTTTCGCACAGATTAAAACTGTTTTCGATAAAAGAAATTAACATAAAATAATCGCATAACGTATAATATATTAATGTTTTAAAAGTAACACAAAAATAATAAGAGTGCTATGGAAGGAAAAACAGTTTGATTTTTACATAAACTGTCATAACTTAAAAGAGCAAAGAGTGCCAAGTAATTATTTCATCGTAATTATTTTAAGTGTTTTTAACAGTTTTAAGATTATAAATTTACTAATTGTTGGAAAATGGTTTAATTTACAAACTCAGAAATGGCCGATATATGCATTTTATTTATGGAATGGCCCAATGCAATTCTAGAGAGGCTGTGCGCATTTTTTTAGAAAGATATCCACATCGTATTGTACCAAATAGACAAACATGTTAATTTATTTTATCGAAAACAGTTTTAATCTGTGCGAAAAAATTCAAAAGAGGACTTTCGTGTAATTTTATTTGCTGAATAGTTTAAATTTTTATTTTTTTCTTGAAAACAAAGCAAGATATGAAAAAAACTTCGAAGATAAAATAGTTGTATTTGTGGTTGCCTGATTCGAAAAAAAAACATTATTTAAAAAAAAAGTAAGGGGTGCACAATTTTTTTATCAAAAATATTAGTTATACTGTCTTCCGGGACGCCACTGGACTTAATAATTTTAATCTAATTGAGGCTAAATTATCCTCTTGTTATTACAAACAGAATTGCTAAGTTTCAACAAAGTCGAATAAAAAATTATTGAGATAGTTACGCACATCGTAAAAACAATGCATTATCGGACCCATGTTTCTATGAACTTCTTAAAAGCACTTAAAAAAGCACCCCTTGGAGTTTGGTCACATACTTAAATAACACCCTGCATAGCTTGGAAACGGATTGAAAAGAAAGGTCGACAGAGAAAAATTAAAGGATGAGATCCCCAAAGTTAGCCTAACGGCGCGCAACAATTCACGAACACTGAGTTTCGGCGCAGCCGAAGGTTCGGCCGAATGCAGGCCGAACCCGAAACTGTTACCGAAACTAGTTTTTTTGGCCGAAACTAGCCGAAACCGAAACCGAACCTTCGGTTGGTCTCTATTTATTTTAAAGGAAAATTGCAAAACATTGCTAAAAGCTCAAATCAAATTACACTCTTCCACTATTTTTGCGATTACTTTTAAGAGAGATGAGGAAACGACTTGCGGTTTTTGCAGTTCTCTTTACTAATTAGTTAGCTATAGAATAGAGTTAAAATGGTTTGATGGTTGCGTTAATTTTATTTAAATCAAAAATAGAAATATGTTTTTTTTTTAAAGAGCCCTCTATTATTGACGATACGAATTATTTTTAATAATATTTATACAAACATTCAAACAGAGAACATCAATGCATAATCTCATAAGACTGTTGTACAGTGTCCGCAAGAAAGTCTGCATCAAATGGAATTTTTTTTTATTATTAGGTATAGGTAAAAATTGAAAAAGCAGTTAGTTTTTGCTTACCTAAAAACCAAAAATGACGTATACTGAAGCAGCTGCACGACTTGCGTTACCTGTCAAATTTGACATTTTTAATTAAATAGGTTCAAAAATGCCCTTATTTATCAAAATATCGAAAAACTTTATTCGAGAAAGTTGTTTATTTAGACATTTTTAGCCTCTATACGAAATTTGACAGGCTAATCAAATTTTTATTTTTTGCCAGGTTCTTGAAAATTTTGATCAACCCTCATTTTTTTACTTTTATACATCGATGTAAAACCATTTGCCTTTACTTCATTTGTAATCTTAATGCAATTTTGTGTAAAATTTTTGTTTCCAATTATTTATTTTGCTTTAAACACTGAAATTGTTATTGATCAGTATGTAATGTTTGATGCAAAGTTTATCTAATTACATCAATTTTGCCAAAACCGACGTTTCTCATTTTTCTTAAGTTAGTAAACAGATGTACAAAAAGAAAATATTAGGAAGCTTTCGTTGAAATTTTACTTAATTAATATTGGATCAAAAAGAATAAATTAATCGCTCGAACCATTTTATTCAACAAAAATATAGTTTAATATAATTATTACTTTAATTTAATATTAGTTAAGTAAAATTTCAACGAAAGCTTCCTAATATTTTCTTTTTGTACATCTGTTTACTAACTTAAGAAAAATAAGAAACGTCGGTTTTGGCAAAATTGATGTACCTAATTAGATAAACTTTGCATCAAACATTACATACTGATCAATAACAATTTCAGTGTTTAAAGCAAAATAAATAATTGGAAACAAAAATTTTACACAAAATTGCATTAAGATTACAAATGAAGTAAAGGCAAATGGTTTTACATCGATGTATAAAAAAAAAATTTCAAGAATCTAGCAAAAAATAAAAATTGTATTAGACTGTCAAAATTTCGTACAGAGGCTAAAAATGCCTAAATAAACAACTTTCTTGAATAAAGTTTTTCGATATTTTGATAAATAATGGCATTTTTGAACCTATTTTATTAAAAATGTCAAATTTGACAGGTATGTAACGCAAGTTGTGCAGCTGCTTCAGTATACGTAATTTTTGGTTTTTAGGTAAGCAAAAACTAACTGCTTTTTCAATTTTTACCTATATCTAATAATAATAAAAAATCCCATTTGATGCGAACTTTCTTGCGGACACTGTATATAGATTTATTTATTTCGGTTTTACTATTCTGTAGATAAAATTTAAAAAAACAACAGTAAAATTTCTCATTAGGAGACAATTATTTTCTTTGCAAATAAAGTAAATCAAAAAACGTAAAGAAGTAAAGTAAATAAACTTGACTTTGTCTATTTATGTAACTGGGACTTGTTAATATATCTAGTTAGCTGTCACTGTCAATTAACTGTGGCGAAACCATAACCTGCACCTTAGACATAAAATCAACAGCGATCTGCAGATCTCCACGGCACATTTCGTAGTTTCCCAAAGCCAAAAATGTGCTCGGCTCGGCTTCTTCCGGTATATGGAGCATTTTCGATCTATCCTCTTTTCGCTTTATTTTCAGTGATTGTTTTATGTCTTTTGATCCCATGTTGACTGCGGCAGCTCTGTCTTTATCGCAGTATATTTCTTCCTGTCTTGGTTGTCCCTTTCTACGTTTTCTTTTGGCTAAAAATGAAATATTACTGCTACTTTAATAAGTATTGTCATCGCCTTAGAATGTGTAAATTTTAATTTTTAGAATGCTAAACAGTGTACTACTTAAACATGTATACAAGAGGGGGTAGGGGGTCGACGAGTCATGACCCCCCCCCCCACAAGAATAAAAGAGATGGACTAGATATTATGAGAAAATCAAAAACTCAGTTATTTAAAATAGTCAGATGAAAACTGGCTAAGTTCAAATTATTATTAATAAACAAAACTACAAAATCTATTTAATAAAAATTTTATATTGTGGAAATTAGCTGCTCGATACGTAGAAATGAAGATTCATATACAGGTATAGAAATAAGTAATAATTTAGAAGAGGAAAAATATTCAATATTACTAAGCAAACAGAAATAGGCAGATTATGATTCCCCCCTTTATTATCTCGCTCATTGTTCTCCTGTCTCGCGCGTAATGTTATTTATTTTACAACAGAATATAAATGTTGTAATTGATGGTGAAAAATTGGAATTAGTTAACAGTTTTAAATATTTAGGGATAATCATTGATTCAAAATTAAAATTTTTTAATTATTTTGAAAGTATTATATCGAAGATTGCCGGAAAAGTAGGTTGTTTTAAAAGAATCAGTTCTAATTAAAGTTTGTTTTCTAAAAAAACTGTATTTATTACTATTATATTACCACATTTTCTTTAATCTTGGATGTGCTGGTGAGGAAATATTTGATAAATTACAAATTTTACAAAATAAGGCGATGCGGATTATTTTAAATTGTGGCAAATATACAAAAATTAATTTTATTTTAAAAAATTTAGATTGGTTAAAGGTTTGATAAATCATATCTAATAATTTGGAAAACTCTGTTAAATCTCAAATTGGTATCATTAAAGCTATTTAAAAAAACTTTAAAATTACATTTAATTAAAAAACAAAATGATACGTAATATTTGATACAATTTGCAAAATGTTTAACTTTTCGGTCTGTTTTTGTTAAAAGGAGGTTGCGTTTTAAAATTTAAAAATAAATCTATAAAAATGTGTTAAAACATATGTTAAAAAATATTTAATTGTATCTTTTTGCTAAATAAAACATGTTACTACTACTACTAATACAAATTATAGTCTATTTTGAAAACGAAAGCGTAATCAGAAAATCTGCTACGTAATAAACATTGTTTAAGGATAGGTCTTTCAATATTTTTAAATTAAAATAAATCGTTTGTGCGGTTGAAATTCGGTGACAGCGAAGGGTAAAAATTGGATTTATTTTATTTGCGGTGATGCACCCTTAATGTGCACTCTACAATTCGTGACTAATGAAATCAATAAGTATAACTAAATAGCTGTCATAGGAGGTTCTTATCCAAGCAGTCGCAGATACCCAGATACGTTATATAGATAATATATTATGTATGTGTTTGTCTAGCACTCTAGCAAATGTTAAAATGTCAATAATCGCCATACTGAATAAAATTTTGTTCAAAAATTCATCAAATAACAGATATCCATATTGTCACATGCAGGCGACACAGTATTTTTCCTACAAAAGTAAAAAATCAAAGGAGCTTTAGTTGTGTGCCATTTTGATATAATCTCGTTACACAAAAAAAAAGATAGGGATCGAAACGTCATATTGTGACGCACTGCGCACTGACCTGAGCCGTATTCGATTGACACAGAGATCAAGGTTGCCAGGTCAAAAAAATAAAAATCCCTAGAAATATGTTAAAAAAATCTCTAGATCGGAAAAAAATGTCTCTAGATATTTTTATATAATAACTTTTTAAAAATTTAGAGCTTTGACAATTATTGATAACCAAAAAAAAACTGGTATTTTGTTTTAGTGAATAACAAAACTTAAACTTTTTGTAAAACCTTCATTTATGAAACATTAAAAATGTAGGAAGCAGGATAGGTGTTCGTAGAAAATAAACAAAAATACATACCTGTCTTTGTCTCAAACATAAAAAGAAAAACAACTGCCGGCTATCGCAAGCGAAAAGCTGTTTAAAATTGAGGATTTGAGGTAGGAGTCACCACATGTCCACATTCAACGCCTATGGGAATCCCCTCATGCGAATCACGAGACCACACAGGGTATCTATTTTTGACGGTAATAGAATAGAAAGCTCCCCAGGGAGTGGTCTTGTTTCTTCGACCAATTAAAAACCATATTCTTGATTCATAGAAAGATTGTACTCTATTTTACTATTTTAGGGACCAACTTTCTATTAGTATTGATAGAACAAGCATCAAGATTACGATTTTTGTGATTTTAAGAGAACCACGCCCACGTTCTATTGGTTGTTCTATTCTATTACCGTCAATTTCAAACGTACGCCCGGTAGTAACTTAGTTGTATCCGCGTTATTATATTTGGTCGCTCTGATGTGATGAAGATTTTGTATAATAGCATAATATAAACATTTTAGTTTAACTTTTCTTTTGGCTTCTAAAAAGCCTCTTAAAAATCCCTAGATTTGGGTGTTTTAACAAAAGTGTTCCCTAAATCCCTAGATTATCCAAAAATCCCTAGATCTAGGGAAATTTCCCTAGACCTGGCAACCTTGACAGAGATTTGGATCGATCTGATCTTAAAAATTAGTTAAAAAACAACTTTAGAATATTTTATTTCCAGTGGATGGTCCTTTACGGCAAGTCTGCGCCTGCAATAACACGACATGATATCGATAAGTCGGTAAGTGTGAAAGCATGCATATTAATTTAATTCATATGAAATTTGGCGTCCATCGGTATTTGGTGTCGTGTCATTGCCGTGCCGGAAGGCATGAAAACAACCATTCTCATAAAATAAATAGAAATTACCTATACCACGCAACCAACCAAAACTGATAGCAATGACTCATATGCATTTGTGAACTGCGCTATATGTTAGCGACTGCCTTCAGTTTTGGTTGCGCGGTATAGATGGGTTCAAAAAGAAATAATTCATCGATTTCTACTTCCACATCACAATTATTTTTCTTCAAAAATATTTAACCAAAGGATACTAGTAAATACCCAACGAAAATCCAAATCACAACAAAACTGTTCTGATTTTAGTGATTCTGCAATTTTCCTGGTTCACTCGGAATCACTTTGACGGTAGTGGGGAACAATGATCAGTTGTCAACCAAACACAGGTCAGATCAGTTAAATTAAGTTAGATCGATCCAGATTGAACCACCACCTTCGTAATGTCTATGAATACTTACCTACTTGTAAAATGAAAATCCTGGCACTTAATCAGATACTTTACAGACCTTCTGGTATACTGACTTGTAACATTGTTTTGTTATAATGTTTCCACACCTATTTCGCGTAGATTTATTTAATTTTTCTAGCTTTCACACAAAATTTAAATAAAATCATTATATTCTTCATATTTTAGAGGTAATAGTTGACATATTAAATAAATGTAACAATTTTTTATAAACTATTGTAGAATAATTGTATAGCGAAAAATATCGGGAATTTTTTAACATTATTATGTCATTGTTCTTCCACTTTTCAATTCTCCCAAAATTAGCAACGAAATAAATTGATATTTTTGTAATGTCAGATATTACCTAAATATTGTACCGACGATATTGATTTTATTTAAATGTTAGTTAATCAAATAATAAACTAACAAAAACAATTCGAAATACGTTATTATAGGTTGGCAACAGATTGAATGACGTTGAGAATTCCACCTTATTGACATCTAGATAGTAAAGAGCATAACAGTGTGGAAATAAATAGAATAGGTCGAAGTAAGTTTCTTTTCCACACTAGTACAATATGATATCCAACGTTTTTTAGGGAAACATTCTTACCTTTCTTCCCTTTAACATCCTCTGTAATCTGCTTGGATAATTTCCTACTAGTCTCAGCAGACATAGGCGCCTGCCTTACCCTACCTTCCCCTTCGACAGGCGTTTCTTCTCTTCTAATGACATCATCAGAGCGCTTATCTTCTTCGTCTTTTACGTTAATTCTCACGAAGCTTTGCAGAAGCTCGGTCTCGCGAGTTGTACTAAGGCGTTTTTCTGCTTTGAATTTTGAGTTGTCGGTCATTTTGCAACTAAAATGGAAAAGTAATTTTAATAATAATAATATTATAGACTAGTATTATCCAGTTATTAATATAAGCCAAAGTTTTTTAAATTTTATTTAACGTCGACTTGAGTTCAGAACGTTGCTAAGTCGAGAAACCTATCAATGGTGCCTACCAGCATTAAAGTGTTAATATTTTGTAAACGGTTGAAGATAGGGATAGGACATTATTTATGAAAAATGTCTAGAATTGATTGTAGAATGTAAAAAATTACAACATGTTTTACTAAAAAAATTACATTGGATACACGTAGCATTTTTATGATCCGCCCTGTATAAAAAATGCATTTCAAAAATATTAATTCGACTGTTTCGAGCGATTCTTGATTAAGTAAGCGGTATTCTATACAGGGTTGCCCAGAAGTCCGGATTAAAGTTAATATAACCTTAACATATAACTTTTGGGAAAAACGCTCGGATACGTCAATTTAATTTTATATATGCTCACATTTTGACGTTATTCGTTTGTTTTTTTATAGACATTTGTCAAAGATATCACGTCATCGATATTTTTTTTAAATTAAAACATACAGCTTGTGATACATTATTTGAAAGGTAATGTGTCGTACAGTATGCTCATAAATTTTGGCGCGATTCTGTCAAGCTATTTTAAAATGGCGACTGTTAAAAGTTTTTAAAAAATCTCTATTTAAATAAGCGGAAATGATAAATCATTAATGTTTTTTTGCCTTTCAAGGTAAGAAATATTCATTGTTTCACGTTGGCAGATTGCAAACTCCTGTCATAGTCATATTCTAGAAGCTTTTGGACAAGATTTACTTTATAAGAGTGGTATTTTTCTGCTTTCAAAAATCTTCCAATAGTACCTCTAGATGTATCATGATTTTGAGCCAATGAAACTGTTGAAACATGCGGATTATCCTAAAGAGATAATGCAATATCCAATTTTTCATCGTCGTCTAAAACACGTACGTGGCCGTCCATTTCTAGGCAAGTCCTTTACTGTGCCATGTTCATCAAATTTGTGGAATATTTTACTAACAGTGCCTGTGAAATTTGATTATCCGGATATTTAGTATTAAATAAAGTGTACACTTCACTTTGACTTCTTATTTTATCTCCACATCCTGACAATATTAAGACGCTGTCTTTCCGACAAAACCATTTTTATTTAGAAAATTGTAAAATAATACTTCGAAAATACCTAAATTAATTTTACAAGTTCACAATGTCACAAAATGTCAGAACGTGAAACAATGAATAGTTCTTACCTTCATCAACATCAATATTTATCATTTCCGCTTATTTAAATAGAGATTTTTTAAAAACTTTTAACAGTCGCCATTTTGAACTAGCTTAACAGAATCGCGCCAAACTTTATGAGTATTCTGTACAAGATATTAGCTTTCGAATGATGTATCACAAGCAGTATGTTTCCATTTAAAAAAAAACAATGTCGTTATATCTTTGACAAATGTCTATAAAAAAAAACAAACGAATAACATAAAAATGTGAGCATATATAAAACTAAATTGACGTGTCTGAGCGTTTTCCCGTTACAGGTTAAGGCTATATTAATTTTATTCCGGACTTCTTGGCAACCCTGTATAAATTGCAGGTATTTTTCTTTATCATAACCCTGTATAATTCTATAGAAGCGAAGTTAAAAGCACTTCTTTGTTTTCTTCAATTAAAGTCCTAGCAACACTCTGTATGGTACGAATTTCTCTTTATTAAACAAATGAAATAAATAAAATACTTACCTGTATTATCAACAGACTAACAAAAGGAGAAATGGTGGATGTACCACTTTTATCTTATCACGTCACAACACTGCAATACACTTTAACTAGAAAAGCAGGAACTGCAATAAAAGGTTGCAAAACCTCTTTGCTATCTCACGTAAATCGGAACTTCAAAACTTTATTTTAACTTTTTTTGGAGGTCGTCGCTTATATGCAATTTTAAAGTATTTTTAGAAATGTTTAAAATTTACATTTGTACTTTATTTTAAACCATACCTTTAATAATAAATGGGTAGAAAATACTTTTAAAATTCTATACAAGCTAATTTTACCGGAAATATACTATCGCTAAAAATTATTTTGTCCTTTTTCTGAAAACTTTTTAATATTATAGGCACTAAAAAAATATAACAAATAGGCTGCAAAGGTGCCGCAACTAACACTTATGTTATTAGTTGTCATGGGAACCGTAAAAAGGTGTGATCAATGAGAACGTAGTGTTCCGCAGTTCCGTTTTCCAACACTTACTTTTTATCAATAAGTAGTAGATATCTATTAGGCCCAAATAATTAACGCCCTGTTAGTAAACAGTTAGTAACAGTCAGATAAGTTCCATAATAGCGCAGTTGGAGTTAACAGGATATTATTAATTGGGGCCTTAATACAATAAAATGTTAAAAAATTGCATTTTGCAACATTTTTTGTACCCAAAATGTTTTTAAATTTTTCCTTCGTATCAGTATGCATTAGAATTTTTAAAATGTTATTTTAAAATAGGCAGTTTTTAAAAAGAGCTTATCGATTTATTGAACGTTAATATTTTGGAAATGGGTATATGTTTGGTTTGCTGGAAAGGAAAGTATATTCTAAATACCGTGCGAGCATAAATTATTCAGGCAGACAGTTATTCACCGCCAGTATGTTCAATAACTGATTAAAATGACTTAGAAGTTACGAGTGTGCTCGAGCTGCCACCCTGTCTTATAATGCATTGCATCTAAATGCACACTTGTCTCATATTTACGTGCTACAATTAGTGGCAAAATTTCGTGAAACAGGATCAGTGTTAAACAAAAAAGGATTGTTGAAAATCCTGTAGGAAATGAAGCTGTAGAAGTTGCAGTTTTGGGTCATATTGCCATCGATCCCACACTTAGCACGAGGAAAGTGTCAGATGTATCTGGTGTTTCGCGTAGAACGACGCGTACTTTAAAAACGCATAAGTTACATCATCCCTATAAAATAAAACTGGTTCATGAACTTAATGAATACGATGACGATCGCCGTTTGCGAGTTAATTAGTGAAATGATCATTCGCAATCCACAATTTATTTTTAACATTTGTTTCTCCGATGAAAGCACTTTCTTTCTTCACGGTACTGTCATTCGACAGAATTGCAGGTACTTATTGGTCGGATTCCAACCCTAGAATTCTTATAGAAGTGTATACTTACCATCCGGAAAAATTTAATGTGTGGGCTGGAATTTTTGGGGACCGTATTTTATACCTGGAAATTTAACAGGTGAAATTTACCTGAACCTGTTGGAAACCACTATTAACCCTGCTTTAACGAATGCCATAGGAGAAAAAGATCGTTATCGCCCAGAAAATATTTACTAGCAGCAAGACGGAGCACCCCGCATTATGCGTTCCCGAAAGAAACTTTTCCAGGAAAATGCTTTTTAAGAAGAGGTCCTATTGAATGGCCTGCAAGATCTTCTGATTTGACGCCGCTGGATTTTTTTGTAGGGACATTTAAAGTCTAAAATCTATGCAACCCAACCCAATACTTTGGAAGACTTGCGACAAAGAATAGTGTACGAGTGCCGACAAATAACTCCCGCAATGCTCCATAATGTTCGCGAACATTTTGAACAGTACCTTTACAATTGCATGGAGATTGGAGGTGGACATTTTCAACATTTACTTGATTGATACAAGCGGTAATAAATTTTATTACTTTTAAATTTTTCTTTTCTTTTTAGCCCTATTTCTCAGGAACTATTAACTCGATTTAAACAAGTAAGGTCGCGTTTGGAGAGGCAATTCAATTCCATGCATTTAAAATAAGGTATCACTCGACCCCACTTTCCATTTAAGATTTTAAGGGTGAAAGCCACCCTGTCGTAGGGATTCCAGCACGGGGGTGGTGAATATAGCAAAAAAATACGTCCCCCTGAGAACTAAGGTTCCCGTGTTCGAGCGAATTTTGATTTATTTATTAACAAGAAAATAACCCTGGGTGGAAAGTTTTCGGTGTGCCACCCTGTATATATTCTGTGGTTTATACTGTATCCTGTTTTTAACTAAGTCCCGGTACCGTCTAGTCCAGGTCTTTAAAATTTGGAGATGGCTAAATCACTAAAAATATTAAATTAGCGAGGAACATGGCTGGAATAAGAAGTTTGTCTATTTTTAACTTCATTTTAAACCAATAAATTTACATTTTTACCGAGAAAAAGCTTTCAATTCGTTTTAACTTTATTAAAATGTGCATTGTACTGACAGGTATATTTCGTTGCTGCGAGGTAGATAAGGAAAATACGGGAAACTTTGACATTATCGTAAGAATATGAAAATATGTCGTCGATATGAAATTGCTTAGTTATTGAGAGAAGTTAAAACTAATTTTGAAGTTTAGGTAGTTCTTTTGCACTTAAGTTTTTAAAAAGATAACAATGGTTGAAAATCCATTAAACTTTGAAGTTACAAGAAACAATTTTCGATTTGAAAAAAATGGTACAAGGTTCTCAAAATCACCTATTTTAGGTTCAACACATAATGTAACACAGATTTGCAATTACTATACAAGGTTCGTCAAAAACAACATTTTTACTTTTTAGGATTTTTTTTTTAATTCCTTGAAAAAATTTTGCTCATGCTGAAACTATAATTTCAAATATTACATTCGCGATTACTACAGGGTTCTACAGAAACAACATTTTTAGATTTTTGGATTTAGTTTAAAATAAATTTACGTAAAAACAAACAACTGTTGTTGCTTTCTTACTTCGAATATGATTTTATATCTTGCCGAGTAACGATTTTGTTGTAAGAAAACCATTTTTTATTTGCCTACTTTTGAAGTATTTTTATTACTACATGTCATATTTCTTCAATCATAAATAATAAAACTTGTATTCAAACGTGGTACTACTGAGTTAGCGCATAGTTTAACTCAACATCTGAACCCCCGATAACAGTTCCTAACTTGCTGTCTTGGGATATTTGCAATAACTACTCTTATTGTTTCTTTTAAAAGATCTAAGTTATTATTGAAATTGGTTTTATACACATTTGGCTTCAGATATCCCCATAAATGAATGTCAATAATTGTGAGATCGAGATTCCTATGTGCCAACTGATTTGGCCCATAGGTACCTTCCAATCCATTTGTTCTCAAAGGGATGATTTAACCAATCATCAAAAGGAATTCAAAATTAGAATTGAAAAAAAATCCAAAAAACAAAAACTGTTGTTTCTGACAAACCCTGTATAGCACTCGCAAATCTAATAGTTGGAATTGTATAGTTTAGCACTAGCCAAATTTGTTTAATAAATCAAGGATTTGAAAAATAAAGATCAAAAACACTAAAAATATTGTTTTTGACGAACCCTGTAAAGTAATCGCAAATCTGATATTCGAAATTGTAGTTTCAGCACAAGCAGACGTTTTTTTTTAAAGAATGACTTTTTCTTCTATACCTACTATTAAAAAAGTTTCTCCTCTTCCAAACTCTATCCGTGGACACACTGTATATTTTATATTGATTTTTTAAATGGAGAATGTTATTTATTCACATTAATAACTTATTCACCCCCACAATAAAATTTGTCCCTTTACTTTTAGGTCATTTAAAGCACATTCTTCGAGAGGATTCCCTTACATGACGTCGCGGTGTTATAGAGAAATAGAGAACATTAAATTTATGCGCGTCGGCATACCGTACAGGTGTATCGTGCATTTTAAATTACTTTTAGAGAATATTAAAAATTTAAAAGATAATATTATCTATTCGTATACCATACAAATTTAATAGGAGATAAATTAAAAAATAAAATTACTTTGCGAAATCGTAAACCTTTTGTTTACTGTAAGGTTGTTATACTCAACACCAACACAGATACTAGGCCTTAAACTTTCAGCAAGTAAAATTTTAAAGACACGCTTGACAAGCCGTCGACATTGCACCCGCTGTGGAAAAGTAAAGTTTTTGAATATTTATGTCGTCAAGACAGTTTCTCCTGAAAGTTTATTTTGTTTACCCACTTTTGTTCTTCCTATACGTGTCGTTTACAGTTTATCACGGGGTATCTACCGACAGCGCACCAAATTAAAATAAAACAGTCAAGACAAGAGCAAGTGTAAAGGATAGTGCAATAGGCCTCAGCGCCTCAAAAAAAAACTACAAAATTAAAAAATGTATTTAAACATGTTGTTATGGAAATGAGTGACTCCTTGAATATTCTAGAGTCTAGAGCGACAATCCTAAATTAACCCTCTAAAAAGTTGGGTTAGGACCCCTAAAACCGAACTCAAAGGGCCGCACGCATAGACAATTTACCTTTAGATAAGCAGACAATAATCACGAAAGTGGCAGATTTATGGCCTCGCGCATGTAAACAGAGCTAGACACTATTAGCCATGCGCACGGCAACATTATCGTTTGACGAATGGGAAAAAAGACAGGTCCGACAATTCTAGCCAAAAAATTGGAATTTCTTCTAAATTTTTGATCAAGTTGGTTCTGGCATTTTTAGTAGTAACAAACCTATCAGATTTTAAGGATAGAAAATTGTTTTTGAGGTTTGGTTTTTAAAATTTGTTTAAAAATGATTCGTCGTCGTGTTTTTAGTTCGAAAAGGAAGAGAACAAGAACAAGTAGGGGAAGGTCGCCTTTGATGGCATACTTTCCATGATGGCATACCACAGATATCTTTGGAATAAACCGGTTTTGCGTCGTCCCGCATAGTTAGACATGCGCGCGTATTGACCGTTCTGTTGTGAGTCAAATTTCAGCCGTAACGGACGTTTTTATGTAAAGTTATTTAATAGAACAGAAATTATTAAGTGCCGAAGTAATATTAGCCAGTTTTTAAACCCAAAATTTATTATGTTAGGTGCATTAAATTAGAATGCACGATTTTTTTCCGATAACTATAGGATATAGATGTTACTTTACTATGATTATTTGAAATCTAAGTTGTGGTTTTAATTTTTTATAATTTATTTACTAGGAGTGTGACATATTCCTAAGATGGCATATCCATTGGTTTCCTATGATGGCATACCTATAAATACATATAAATAGGTATGCCATCATAGGCGTCATATTCAAAACGGTGCTATATATACTTTTACTTTTCTTTTAGATATGTCACTACTTATATGCTTTTTAAAGTTTTTTATGTCTTTAGATGTGCAAACTGTAACAAAAATATTCCTTTTACATGTATGAGTTCTTCAGATTTTTGCATTTTACTGGAGTATGCCATCATAGGCAATGCCTATGCCTATGATGGCATACTTGGTAATTTTTTCTTTTCTATTTTTTTTACCAAAAAAATTTTTTTAAAGTTTTATAATGAATATACATATAAGTAGTAACAAATATTTTAACACGGTTAAATGGGTTAAAACCTTTGAACTAAAAAATATATTAGGTGGTTAAAAATAGGTGCCATCATAGGCGACATTCCCCTAAATTAAAGTAGTCTTATAAAATCGAATATAAAAACAAACAAAACCAGCAAAATAACCAATCTACGGTGTTATCGCGTACCTAACCTCAAGTCAAATTAGTTGGTAGGTATATAAGTTGTATTGACGGCTGTTACCTACTAGTCATTGTTTACATACCAATCCGAGTATCCGAGTCACTAAAAGCACAAATACAATTTACTAAACTACAAAAAAACTAGAAATTCGTTAATATTAAACACCCACAATCCACGATAGCTAAGGAAACTACAAGGAATCCACAGAGAAACCTTAAAACACAACAACAAAAATGGCGGCCGAGCCGGTTCTGGAGGGTATTTTGAGCATGTCGGTAAAGTAGGACAGGCCGATAACACGAGGTTTGTGCGCATGCACGAAGGTGTCCAAAGGGAAGGCAGCTGACCGGCTAGTCATGCGCTCGGGCGTATTTTTTCACCCATAAAACGTAACTTTTGTTTGCACAGGAGATAAGCTGTACGTACCGTCAAGCGGGGCTAAGAGGACCACAGCTAGTAAAGTGGTCCGAAGGGACATTAAAAATAATAAAAATGTGTATCTGCTAAAATACAACCGGTAACAACGGTTTCGCACGCACGTGTGTCTAGGAATACCTAGCGCAGGGTTGAGTATCAAGGTCGAGCGCGTTGCACTTCTTTAGTCTCAGTTAGTAAGCGGAAATAAAGACATGCAAATTCTTATTGTTTTTTATTTTCCGGAAAACCTCCATTGCAGTACGTTCACAGGTAAGTTTTTTGAGTTTCAACTTATGTTAGGCACTTGTACGTTAAGTTTTGAAAAATAATTTAGTTTAAAAAACATTTTTAATTATTTGTGTTAGCAGTGGGGTAGTTAAATATAAAAAATCTGCAAAACTCTGGGAAAAGTGGACCGTGAAATATAAAAAAACTAGATATATTTAAGATACAAATTTTTCACAGGCAGCTTACTAAAGTATGGTAGATTTTATATTAAAATCCTTAAACCAAAATATTTATTTGTTTTTCAAAAATCTGCAAAAAACCGAAAATATTGGACCACTTAGCCCCGGTTAACGGTACCTTCTCGTATGTTTCTTTCCTAATGCTTTTCCAAATGCAAATACTTTTTTAAAGTTTTAATGTGGACCACTTTCCCATCACAACGATTAAATGGGACCCTAAAGCGTAAATTAGTGGAAAACGGGCAAGTGGTCCCCTTTACCACAAAGTGTGGGGTAAGTGGACCACCTACAGAAAAGAAAATATAAAAAAAACTAGATATATTTAAGATACAAAATGTTTACAGGCAGCTTACTAAAGTATGGTAGATTTTATATTAAAATCCTTAAACCAAAATATTTATTAGTTTTCCAAAAATCTGCAACAAACCGAAAATATTGAACCACTTAGCCCCGGTTGACGGTATCTAAAGGTAAATTGTCTATGCCCTGTACTGACGAGAACAAAAGAGTTCGAAACCGGTCTGCAGGTGGTGACATCCTATTGAGATGATTGACTTTCAATTTCTTTAGGCACTTTGCAATCTGAATCTGCATTTTAATATCTAACTGTGTTAGATGAAATGGATCCTTATTGTATAAGGATTTTTCAGGTGTTAGAAAAATATTTTATCGAATAATATTTATTTTTAAACTGAATTAAATAAGTAAATCGTATGTGCGGTTTCGGAGAAATTCGATGACAGCGGAGTGCAAAAATTGAGTTTATTTTATATGCGGTGATGACCTACCTTATCGTAACAGTACAAAGATTTTGACAGATTTCCAACCTTCAAATGGCTGTTTGCTTCTTCGTACCATAACTTCGATTCCTTTCTTGCATTTGCCATTTTTGCCATTGATTCTGTTCTTTGTCTTTTTCTGCGATCGCCCATTTTTTAAAGTAGATCCTCTGAAAAATCGAATAAAATATTATTTTGCCTATGTATAAAATAATAAATGAAAATAAGGTTTTCAGCGTGCAGATAATCGTCGGTTTCCACTATTAATCTATAACACGGCCATTATTGACTGATTATTAACCTTAGAAATTTTTTCTCTCTACCTTCCCAATTTATTATTGACCATCGGAAACGGCACATTAAAGTTCGATCTATTTGGCCACCCGAGTTCCCAAGCGGTCACCCATCCAAATCTCGTCGCTACGCTCCTCGTTATTTAAATTCGACGCTCGGACAATAATAGTAATTGTCCAAACCTTGGTTAAACTAAACTAATTTTAGTTTTCAAAAAAACTAATTTTTTTGACTTTTTACTTTATTATGAAGAGTTTTTTGAGAAAAACAAAACAAATAACAATAATTGTCAAAAACAGGGGCGAGGGGATCAGTACCCACTAACTCCGCACGTTTTTTAGTATCAGCGCCAGTAACTACCAAGCTATAATTTTGGGAAAACTATTTCTTTTGGATTTTTTTGTCTAATAAAATAATTGCGTACGGGAGGTAGCGTTGCAACAATTGTTGTGTTGTCTAGTTTATAATAGAGGCACTATAATAGCGCCTTTTGAGTTGTTACTCTGGTAAAGACACCTAAACTAAAGTCCAATTAATCTAAGAACTCGCTGCATCACCTATCATTAATGGCACCCTGTTAAAGTCTGTTATATTTTACGTTACGTACGTTACGTTGGCTACAGAAACAGAACCGGACTAAGTTCTTTTACCTTCGCCTTTGCCATCTGTTGAATTTTGTAAGGAAGTCTAAATATTTTGTTTAGATATAGCGTATATAGCGTTCTTATACGGTTAAAGAGACACACTTAAAAAATACTAAAATCGGAAGAAAATAATAACACAATCTGACGCGTGAGCTTGCGTGAACTTTAACGACAAAACCAGATCAGCTGTTAATGTAAAATGTCGTTGTCTTCTGTGGACATGCTTTGTTTTAAGAAAAAGTTAACTTAACCTTTGCTATCATAGTGTTTTATAAATTTAGTACCAAAAAATAGTTAATAACATTTGAAGCCGGCCCTGTTCAGTGCTTACATGATCCACAAAATGATGTAAACTGCGCAAACTCCGTATCTCGCTTTAGTCCTCCACAGGGGACATAATATAGTAACATGGCATTAGGTTATGTACATATGGTTGCTATCCGCGGTGAAGCTAAAGGTATAACAGCATGTTGAAACTGTTAGAAAATTATGCTACGAGTATTTTCATACCATGCCAAAATTTATTTATCTAAAGTAGAGAGTGGTTTTTCCAGGCCTTTCCACTTTTTCAGGCTGACAATGAGTTTAATGGAAATGGGTAAATATTTTTATGCTGAGAAAACTTCAAGTAGCGAATGATTGAAAAACCAGTAAACAAGGAACTCGATAAGCAGATTACGAGGAATGATAAGACAGACTCAAATGATAATTGTGATTTTCTTTTAATATTTTAATAAGATTAAATCGTGCATTTGCTGGTTTTATTTTTTATTTTCTTCCATTCAGGCTAGATAACCAACAATTAAGAGGATTTTATCTTAAAGTGTTATTTAGCCAAAAAAGGTATTCAGAATCCTGCTATTTTGCAGGATTTTGAATAGTTTTTTTGACTTAAATATTGCTTTAAAATATTTCGCCCAAATAAACAAAACAATGGGCGTGTAAACGTCCCGCCTGTTGGCTCAAGGTTCTTACCAGACACGATGGCGGCGCTGTTGTTGACAGTTTTGACATTTCCTAATGTCATTGTTGCTTTGACCAATTAACATACTTGTCTGTCTTCTTCCTGGTGTAAGTATTTGTTGGTTTTAACTACGAAGGTACGAACACAGGTATGTATTGACGAGAACAAAAGAGTTCGAAACCGGTCTGCAGGTAGTGACATCCTATTGAGATTAGTAGTACTTTGCAATCTGAATCTGTATTTTAATATCTAACTGTGTTATATGAAAGAGAACCTTATTGTATAAGATTTTTAAGGTTGTTAGAAAAATATTTTCTTGCATAATATTTATAATTTTTTTTAACGATTTTAACATATTATGCAGTCACCTTTAGCTCTGCCACTACTAAAGTAGCTGACGCTGAGATTGCTTATGTATTAGGCCTATTAGGGGAAAGCTATTATTGTTATGATTTTCAGCCGATATGAATTGACTCGTTTAAATGCAGCGCTACCTTCCATACTGCTTAGAGAGCTTTAATCTCATAAATTTCAAATACTCAAAATCAAGTGTGTTATAGTTGGAAAATCTATGCCTATTCGATAGAAAATTACGAACATAATTTAGGACTGTTTTGCTTGGAATGATAAGTATTTTCCATCTTGTACCACTTTATCACTGTTATGTTTTACTGAATACTGTAAAACAGGTTACACTAATAAAATATAAAACGTCTAGTTACATTTGACATTATCAGAATTATTACTGAAGAGTTCATTGAGGTACTTTATGTATTTAATTATTTTAAAGAATTTAAGGAAGATTTTTATAAATAACTTTTAATTGACTTATTAGAAAATAATTATATTTGGTGTGCGAGTCCATCATGCCGTGCGAGCAAAAATTATTTGCATCAAAGAGGGCCTTGCATCTAAGGACGTAATGCTTAGCCGTAGAGCGTAATACCTGTTGGGTGTCAGTAACTACCTGAATTAACAATCAATCAGTTATTCCGTCATCTTTTACAGTCGTTACAAGTAATTTGATTCATCCCTAATTTTTCCAATTTTTTGAACAATTCACACAATGGGCTTTACGGATAAGCACAAAACATTCATGGTTGAAGCGTATTTTCGTAACGGGGTTAGAGTAAATGGTGAGTGGCAATACAATCCGGGTTTGTGCATGGACGATTTTCACGAACATTTTCCTAACGTTGCTTTTATTGCTGGGGATTTTTATCATTGCCTTAAAAGAACCGTGGCTGTGTTTAGGGAAACAGGTTCTTTACGACACAAAAAAGAAGCAGAAAGACCATCTGTAAGAAACGTTCGTGAAATAATGCAAAATACGCCAACAAATTGATCCGATTATGTGAATTCTCAGAATACACTACTGAAAATCCCCATTTTTTTGCAGAGTCCACATTGCACTCTCAAAAAATTGGTGTCTGGTTAGCTGTTTCCCGAAAAGGAATTGTTGGTCCTATTTTTTTCCATGACACAGTTACAGCACAGCGGTATAGAGATAATATTTTGAATCTATTTGTGGAGCAATAACTACTTGACGACGAACTACGTTTTGGATATTTTCAACAGGACGGTACAACCGCCCATACAGCCGCCGAAACTATTAACTACTTACGCAATTTTTTCGACGACAGATTGATCAGTTTTCGATCAGACATTGAATTCCCACCTTGTTTAACGGTTATGGATTACTTTGTTTTTCCTCATTTAAAGAACACTATTTTTAAAACACCAGTTGTAAATTTAGAACAATTACAAGAAAGGATTATCCAAGAATGTGGTAACATTTCTCCAAAGATGCTGGTCAACACTTACGAAAATATGAAGAGACGTGTGAATTTATGCTTGGAGCAATTTATGTAATTATTTTGCTTTTTCTTTCTGTATATTCTTACTTTGTTAATTTTGTAAAAAACAAAAATAAATTTGTATTTGTCTACTTTATTTTATTACTCATTAGTTTAGTATATCATGTCATAATATGAATTTGACAAAATTTTAACCTAGATTTGGTTAGATATATCGTCCCCATATCATTGTGATCCAAGGGCGTCCGAAGAAAATTTTCCAAGGGGGGGGGGGGCAAATCATAATTGGAATTATTTTTGTTTCTAGCACTTCAACAAACCTTTAATAAAAGAATAGAGCAAAATACCTAATACTTATATTAAATAACAAAAAATAGCTAAACAAAATATTTAAAAATGTTTAAATATAACAAAAAAAAATACAACAAAAAACTTACAAGTTATTCCGATTTATTGGAGAAAAGAAATGTTAATTTTCTTGAATCTTTTGCAAATTCATCAATAATTTTTTCAATTAAATGTATTTTTTTTTCTTTTACAAATTTGCGATGAACACTCATCATATAAACCGTCCAATCGGTGCTCAGTCATAGTCGAGCGAATCCAGGTTTTTACTCTTCTGAGAGTACTGAATGATCTTTCGACTGTACATGTAGTTGGAGGTAAACAAATTGCTATCGCAATTGCCTGACCAATAGCTGGATAGAACTTGCAATGTTCCAGTAATTCTAACATGGATGTATCTTCTGTGTAACTTAAAATAAAGCTTTATTTATTCTATTCTAATATTTTTCCTTCGCTATTTAGTGAAGATTTTTGAATTCCACATTTCATTTTATGCAACAAGAGTTCGTTTTACCAATTTTGTCAATTGAATTGTATCTCAATAAATTTGTATATCCCAGTTAAATAAAATATTCTCAAATCTACTTGGGCCAGGGGGGGGGGGCAAGCGCACCCCCTTGCCCCCCCCCCCCCTTCGGACGCCCTTGTTGTGATCTAAACCAAGTCCTACGTTTTTTAATCCAAGCCCTCTTGCAAATAATTTTTGCTCGCACGGTACAAGGATCTTCAAAAAAGTATAATATAATTTTTATATAAAAAGGACATGGGAGCTCATATTTAAGGGTAGCAAAATTTACATGGGATTGCCGATTTTTTTTAATACATATTTTATAATAAAAACTATCAATAGATTGCTTACCAGTCAGATTAAAGCTATATGATTTTAAACACGATTACTACTGTAACGTTGGTAAGACTAATAAACAAAAGATTCTACTTTATCATCGGAACTACTTCCAAATTATGTCGACTAAAACGCACAGGGGAAATAAAAATAATCACGGTTTTTGTTTACTTATTTATCGATTATGATTTTTATGTTCTTGCAGTCACGAACATCTTTCCACAAATTGTATTTTTCTTTTTAATGAAGAAAAAAGACAGATTTATTATTAATTGTTTTTGTAAGGCTCTTTTACAGTTTACAAGTTACAAAGTCGACGACAGGTTATAAATAGTAGAAAACTGGGAACGAGCTTTGAGAAGTTATGGGTTATCGTGTGTTTTTGTACATTAATTCTTTATAGCTGTAATAAAAGTGTCTCTATTTCTCTAATGGTCCTTTCAATATATTCAGTTAAGGGAACGGAAGAAAGACCAAAAGGCTTCCTTCACAATTTTATTAATAAAAAATGTATACTCTTTATATGTTTCGAACGTAGAAACGTTCATCATCATCAGGAGATTGAAAGAGCTTTGCTGTTAGCAGAAGAGAATAGTAATTTACGTTACAAGACCGGAAAGTAGTGTTTTTCAGGTCGCGAGACAAGCGATAGCGATATACTTACATTAAATTATTTTATATTATTTTTAAATGCGTCGTATGACTTCTCGTAACGGGCTTTTGATTTTACTGGCAATATATCGTAAGTCGCTTTCCTTGCTGCTTCCAAAATTTCTTCTGAAATCTCATTTTCCGTCTCGGATAATTCAAAATCTGAATTCATATTGTTAAATTTGCGAACTCGCGAAACAAGTTTGAGATAAACAACAAATTAAAAATCAACGAACTGTCACTCGACAATACATCGAAATGTTGTTTTCATAGTAACGAAATCAAGGTAGCTTGTATTGTCAAAGAGCGATTGGATAAACAAAAAACAGGGACCGGAATAGTAATTTACGTTACAAGACCGGAAAGTAGTGTTTTTCGGGTCGAGACAAGCATTTCCAGGGCGAGCCGTAGGCGAGTCCTGGAAGCTTGGAGAGACCTGGAAGACACTAATTTTCGGTTGCGTGACGTACAATATTTTTTTTAAGACCGACACTTTGATATACTTACATTAAATTATTTTATATTATTTTTAAATGCGTCGTATGACTTCTTGTAACGGGCTTTTGATTTTACTGGCAATATATCGTAAGTCGCTTTCCTTGCTGTTTCCAAAATTTCTTCTGAAATCTCATTTTTCGTGTCGGATAATTCAAAATCTAAATTTATATTGCTAAATTTGCGCACTCGCGAAACAAGTTTGACATAAACAACAAATTAAAAATCAACGAACTGTCACTCGACAATACATCGAAATGTTGTTGTCATAGTAACGAAATCAAGGTAGCTTGTATTATCAAAGAGCGATTGGAAAAACAAAAAAACAGGGATCGGAAAAATCTTTTCCGGTCTCTAACGTCACTTTTCCGGTCTTGCGATCGGAAAAAGGTTATTTTCTAGACGAAAAATTGTCCAGAAAGTGTATATTTTCTGGTCGGTTTAAAAAAAATCTTTTCCTGTCTCTAACGTCACTTTTTCGGTCTTGCGATCGGAAAAAGGTTATTTTCTAGACGAAAAATTGTCCAGAAAGTGTATATTTTCTGGTCGGTTTTAAAAAAAATATATTTTAGAGCAGCATTTCTGGACTCATTTTGATAAATGTATCGAAATCTATTGTTCTGACACAAAAAGGAAACTGTTGGCTACAAATTTGGAAACATTTTCGAAACGTACACATTCTAAATGGCGCTATTGCACTACTTGTTTCCAAGTGGTTGGTACCAGCTGTGACTTTCGCTGTTTCGACACATAATCGAAATTTTATGAAAAGTATCGAAAATGTTATATCAAATGTCTTTATTATTAATCTTAGAGGGCGATGTTTCAAGTTGCCAAAATTGATACAATAAGGAAACAAAAGTAATGATTTATTTCACTTTTACTTATTCCAAACGAGAAACAAAAATCACTGATGAAATAAATTTTTTCATGTAATTTAGTAATTTAGCTTTATATTTTTAACGCGGCCCTCAATTTATTATATTATAATAAATTTCCGGAAATTTGCAAATTGCATCAGTATTTTATTTTAAAAAATTGGCTGCGAACTAAATATTTTAAAAATTTCAAAGGAAATCTGGTATGCACGAGTTATATCGAGAGAATAACCAGAATAAAAAACAATATAATTGAAATCTAAAAGGCAAATTTTTAATTTTTTGTCAAAAATTTTATTAAAAATTATATTTAAATAATATGACAATCAATGACAGATAAATTATCGATTATCAATTTGTTTTTCGTTCCGTGACAGATAAGTTTACGATTATGAATTTGACCGGTTGGCATGGCAAATTTTCAGTGTTTGTTTTTTCAAGGTGCTAATTTTCTGAAGTTTTCTTCGCAACTGAGATTAAATTTCCTAATTCAAGCTCGGAAGAGATTCGGCAAGAAAATTGTATGCGAAAGGTATTTGAAAATAGAATTAAATTGGTGACATACCGATGTAAGGCACATAATACAACCCTGTGTTGTAAATAATAATAGTGGGCACTATATTTTGGTAAATCATAAGCAGTTTAAATTGCATTATTTTTACTTTCCTTGTGGTCTAGTAAAACAAGGTTTAAATAATAATCTAAAATAAATATTATTGTTTATACGGTCCATATTTTTATACTACTAGAAACAAGGGAAAAGTATTAAAATAATTAAATAATAACGCGTACAAAATAAATAATAAATTTCCGCTGTATAAAAACACAAGCGTCTCTGTTTCTATTGCAACTGTCAAGCCAAGGAGATTTCCACTTATTAATTTTACAGGTAGAGAGATTTCAGAATTTTTTTTCTTGTTGTTATAGCAACATGTCAAACCGCAAGTGTCTGATTGCCTAAAAATGACAGATATAAAATTTTCACTTATAATCTCCCTAGCAGCAGAATTATTACCGGTAATTTTTTCAAAGAATCATTATTTTCTATCAACAAAAACATGAGTGAAACAGAGAAAAAAATTATCGGGAATTAATTCTGCTGCGTGGGAGATTCGGTAAGAAAATTTCATAAATTGGAGTTTTTTCCTATTGTAATTTTTTTGCTAAAATGCTACAAAAATATATTTCCGGCGGCTTCAGTTAATTGTAATTAATTAGAGTTTTAGAAATGAAGTTCATTTTAGCCGTTAGTAACTCATTTTTATTACTAAAATGTGAGAAACATTAAATAAGTAAGACATTTGTTTTCTGAAATTCAATGTCTTTATAGTTTTAAATTCAAATAAAACCTTAAAAAACATATTTCCGATGAGTTTAGTTAAATTGTTGATGTGTCTCTTTTAGCCCCGGTATTCGATATGTAAAGCAAATTAGTTAGTATTAATAAAAATTATAACCAACAAAATGTATTTTGATTTTATTCTGAGTGGCTTTTGCTAATAGATACCTATAAATCACTTCATTTTTGACAGAAAAATTATCACTTATTAATTTCATTAAGTTAATAGGAACTAACAAAATTATCGCGGTAATCTCCCGTCGCTATAAGCAACCTAAACAAAAACGAACCTTCTAATTGGTTGAAAATAAATGTATGTAATTTTCAATAAAATTTTAATGTTTAGGTTTATATTAATACTATTAGGTAAATTGAGTAAAAAATGTAATACTAAATTAGATATTAATGGACAATGAAAACTACAGAAAAACGTTAAAAGAGGTTCCGATATTAAATCCTAGCAGAGGCGTAAAACTTTTTCCAATTTTAAAATTTGTCTGCACGCCACTAAACATTTTGCAGTTGTTTATTTAATACAGACACTAAAAAAATCTTAATTTTTAAATTTATCATTGATTTTATGTTTTAAATAAGTTGAAAAACTCGTTAAAGGATCAGAAAGTTATAACAGTTTACTATGCATTTATTTATTCGTCAATATCGTTTTATAGCACTTGGGGGCGAGTTTGTGTTATTCAGAAAAGGATTATTCGTTTATTGTTTGAGATACCATTTGACACCTCTAGTTGAAAAACTTAAAAAAAAATTCTTAGTCACATTAGTTTTTCTTCAAAAAACCTAAATTTTCATTTTCCGTTATGTGGAATCGTATTTACAGTAAAACGGGTTTTCCATGACTATGATACCCGACATAACTTAGACATACATATATCTAGATAAACACCATCTCGAAAGTTATATGAAGTGAGTGGCAGTAAACTGTATAATTTGCTGACAAATCGGATTCGGATTCGCTCTTACAATTTAAAAGAGAACTGAATAAGTTTTTTTTTCAAAAACTTTTTATTTGATGACGAATTTACCGATTATTTAAAAAAAAAGCAACGAAACCAGGCGCTATTGTGCCGCAGTGCTTGCATTTGTTATGTTTGTCACTTGTATAATCAATAATTTGATAGTGTGTTTGGATAAAAGTGATTGGCAAATTGTCTTTTTAAATTCATTGTTTCTATTATTTCTATTGATAACACATATTTTATTGTATTTTTTTATACGTTTATATGTATGTTTTTAAGTACCCTGACTCGTTTCTTTCTGCTCTAAATGTAGTGCAAGAAATTTAATAAAGGTATTTAAGTATTTAGAAACAAATAAAAATAAAGTAAATTGTTAAAAAAATCAGTATACAAGTTGGGAAATCTGAAAAACAATATATGCCATAAAAAAAATCATAAGTGGTTAAAATCTCAAAAACTAATCTTTTTAGAAAATAACTGACTACGCCACTGAACTCGACGAATTGCGTCTAAAAAGCGAATATCTTTAAAATCGCCAATATGATTCATATCAATATAAGTGCATAAACATAAGTTTTCAATTACAAGTTAAAATAAATTATTCTATTAATACAGTACTAACCCATTTTGGAGAAACTCTATCAAAACTAAGCCTTTTTAAATTAAATAAGGCTTTTTACAACCGAAACTTTCCAACATTGGAAAACTAATGCTCTAAATCATACTTTGTAATGTCTTATATCTATTTCGTGATCAAATACCTTTAAGGTAGTTATGTGCATGTAATAGTCATAAATTTTCTAAACGATTTTCTAAAAGCTGCGGTAGACCTATATAAACGAATGCAGCTATGTAATTTGCTGTTTTCGATTATACTGCTTTCAATCTAAAATGAAAATATCTGCTAGTAGATATACAAAACTTTTTAGTGTTGAGATGTCTTTTTAAAAAGAAAATATAGCCGTTCGTAATATATTACTTAACATATCATGACGCACATTTCTTTACCCAATAAATTACTTGCCATAATATGATATGCCTTTTATTTTTTATCATTTTTAAAAGCAACTACTCATTCAACCTACATTAACACGGACCGATTATATTTACATACAGGGTATCCGGAAAAAGGGGGGTCTTCACTCCTTGTAAAACTATTATTTTCCATGCTTTTTAAACAACAAACTAATTTACTTGGGCAGAAGCTTTTGGCATTTCAATTTTCTTTAAGGCATGATTTTGTTTTATCAGTTTTGCTGGTCAAGGCTACTTGATGCATTTAAATCTAAATGTATTCTCAACAGATGCTTCATTTTAGGAAAGTTCTAAGTTAACTTTTAAAGTTTTTTAATGGCAGCTTTTCTAAAACCTAATAGTGTATGGTATCAAACTAATCGTAATAAAATCCTCTTTTTTCTTAACCCGACGAGCCACCATGTTGCCATTTAAAAAAAAATGAGTTATACAACTTTAAAGATTAAATTTTACATAGCACATAGCATTGGACCAAAAATAGGAAAATTGTATTTTTCCCAAGATTAAAGAACTGAAATAAGTGATTGTGAGGTATTCATAGCCCTCTGGATAAAACAATAAATTTGAAAAAAAAAATTTTTTTGGGTGACAAGTGACACATCGTTGTATTTAGAATGTCATATGGAGTCAAAAAAAGTAAAAATATACCAGGTGTCCCATTTAAAAATCAAAAGTTTATGTCACTTCCGGTTAAACCGGAAGTTCCATAATGTTGAGTCCCCTGTCAAAAAATGCAGTTTATTTTCGTATACAAATCCGCCGAATTTTATTTCATTATCTTGAAAAAAAAAAAGTTAGAGGGGCGAGCCACCTTCCGTGGACACCCGGTATATTCCTGGTGCAAAAACGATATAACTTCTACAGTGTGACCAATAAAGTCCACATTATAATATGGGATTTTTTTTTATTAATAGCTTTATTCGAAATTTGACTTTGGCATCAAGTTCTGCTTCGATCGAGATGAAAATTAAGCAACAAAATAGTAGTCACGTGATTCGCATTATCTGTAAAATTTTAATTTTTTCCAAAAAATAATTCAAAAGTGGGGTTATTTCTGAAAATATCGATAAAAGTTATTGCGAAAAGTCTTTTTAAATGCAGTTTCTAGCGCACGTGCAAAATTTCAAGTATAAGATAATTTTGATTTTTTACCCATATTTTGTAAATTGCACCACTTTTGCAAAATTAATAAGATTCAAATTTTGACCAGGGTAGTGATTTCTGATGTTTTTATAATGGCTGCCAACCTATCAGGTTTTAAGGTTAGAAAATAGTTTTTATGTTAAGTTTCTAAAATTTGTTTAAAAATGATTCGCCGTTGTGTTTTTAGTTTAAAAGGCAAGAGTCAATTAAACTGACCTTATTAAATCGAAAATAAAAAACAAACAAACAGCAAATTTCGATGTTATCGCGTACCTAACCTCAAGAAAAATATTAACATTTAACCATTTACGAAAAACAACATTTTCAAGCACAATTTTTTGATCAAGAATTTGAAAAAGTTTTCATTTACAGTCATTATTTTTATAGCACAAACACAATTGCTTTAACTACACAATACACAAGTACAAAGAAAACCAGAAATCCGAAATACTAAACACCCATAAAATTGGAAGAATTCGTCGATTTTTTTTTCAAAGAGGCCTAATTTAGATATAAAGTATGTATAATGCCGAGGCCGAGTTCCTTTTAGTTGCTTTTAAATAGCAAAGCCAACAGCTTAGTTGAGCGTTCCTTTTAAAAATTTAATTCAGCTCAGCAAATATTTTGTCCTCCTCCCTTACCGCAGTTAAGTATTATATGCCCATCTATATTTCTCATACGATTTTACGATTTATTCACAAAACGTTCCTTTAACAACTTCTAAGCAAATATTTTTACTGTTATGCTGTTTAAAAGAAGCAAAAGGAAAGTACCTAATAGCAAAGACAACATAGCAACAAAAATTGGTGATGAGGCGGTTCTGGAGTGTATTTATTTGATGTCGATAAAGAAGGACAACCTATTACCAAGAGGGTTGTGCGCATGTGCAACATATTTTTTCTATAAAAAATTTGCGAACGAGATAAGCTGTATCTACGGATCTAAAGGTATATGTCTATTGGCTTTTTTTAAATTAGAAAATTATTATGTTGGTTTGAAGACACGCAGAACTTTGTGTAAATAAAATAAATTCGGTAAATTTAAAAATAACAAATTTTTTCCATAAATATGCTGCACACTTTCTGGTTGTCACAGTATATTATACATATAAAATTATAATTTAAAGACTTTCCATTAAGACTTATCCTTAAAATATATCGAGATAATCAACTTACTTTATCCAGTTAACTAGTTGCCAAATGCAACGCCACCAAATTGTTTTCTAATCCCCGATAAACCTACGGATAATCAAAATTGAAAATAGAAATGGGAAGCAACATAATCTATAGATTGACTGCGGATTGGAGCGAACTGATTACAAGCCGTCGAGAAAACCACGGTGGTGGTGGCCTCAGCCACCCCCTAGAAACCCGGGGGGTGATCATACAGGTTGTCGATGGAATGTACAGAAAAAGGGGTATGTTTAGTTAAGGAATTGATTTTATTTACACTGTCTAGGGTCGTTGACATTATACAGTGTGGTTGTTTAAGTGTGCAACATGTGGGAATTTTTTTATTACCGATTTCTCAGAAAATTTTATTCTTGATTAAAGTTGGTGCATGTTCGATAATCATATTAGGTGCACTTGGAATGGTTGCAAGTCAAACGGCGTACAGTATAAAACTTGTACAAGAATAAAGTACCCCTTTCAGAAAATTCAGCAAAATGTTATTAAGAAAAGTTGCTTAGAATTAAAAGTTATGCATAAATTCAAAAAGTGACCTCCTAAAATAAAAAAAATATATTTTTTTAAAAATATTAATAATTTCCCAAAAAATTTTTTTTTATATATTCACCATAAAGACCTTCATAAATTAATCAAAATCAAATCAATTTCACATATCTTTGTTCAAATTCACGCATATTCGTAAGATTTACTTGAATTTTTAATTTATTAAGGAATCACAAACTTCATATTTGTTGCAACGATATTAAACACAACTTTAAAATATCCCAAAAATTCTTTTTAACAAGATAAAACATTAGTAATAATAATGTGCTGATTAAAAAACTATCATTTAAAGTGCAAAATTTTTATTTTAAATGTTTATTAAAAAACTTTATTCTTTTACAAGTTTTATATTTTGTGGCCTACCCTGTATGCCGTTTGACTTGCAACCATTCCAAGTGCACCTAATGTGATTATCGAACATGCACCAACTTCTATTAAGAATAAAATTTTCTGAGAAATCGGTAATAAAAAAAATGCCCATATGTTGCACACTTAAACAACCATACTGTATACTACGCATGCATATTCGATGACAAACCTATTAAAATTTTTATATTTTGCTATATTATAATATATCTTTATAAAATGCAACATAACCGCGTATAAGTGTTTCTGCTTTTCTATTTTTGTGGTGTTTATACCATAAACTAAGTAACCTAACGGGGCGCAAGGCCGCAATGTAAATGTCGATAAGCGAAGTAATTTTAGACGGATATTCGCGTTTGCTAAATGTTTATCACAGTCAACGTTTGGCGTCCCTCATTACAAACTTCTTACTTACGCCGTAAAAAATTATGAGCGGCAAAATGTTTTCATTGGATGGGTTCTCTTGGTTTTGTCAACACCCTTAAAATGTATTCAATGACCGCTGACCGTTACGTTTGTGCTTATCGTTCTAAAATTCGTGAACTAGGTGAGATAGTAAATTTGCGTCAATAATGAATGTCGTATAATTTTACCAGTCAAAAACGTTTTCATGTCATTTTTAACAGTGACATTTTTCATCAACATCATCAACATCAAAAATGTCACGGCAAAGAGAAAGTGATGTCGGAAAGACTCTTTTTCCCTTTAACGCAGTTTACAAGGTAAGTAGATATAATAAAGCAGGAATTGTGAAAACATAAATAATAAACATGAAAAATATATGATATAAATGTTTTTATAAATACCTATCCATTTTAGAGAGTTTCTGATGTTTTGGGAGTTTCGTATTCAACAATCCACTGAATTAAGGCAAACAGGGGCACACAAGAGCCACGGACCTTATCAACGACGAGCTCCTGGAGACGCAAACCGATCGCATGAAAGCGAAATACAACTTTACAAAACCATTTAATGTCAGGTGTGACCCTGATATGTGGTCCAAAGGAAAATCTCCGTCACTAGACAATGGCCTAGTCTGGAACACTGATGGGTCGAAAACGGCCAACGGAGTAGGCGCAGGTATATTTGGGGAAAGACCCAAAATGGAAATCAGCATCCCCCTTGGAAACTACGCCACAGTATATCAAGCAGAAGTTCATGCGATACAAGCATGCATACAAAAGAATCTTGAAAAGGGCTATCACGACCAAAAAATACATATCCTGTCGGACAGCCAAGCTGCTCTGAAGGCTCTGAACTCCTTCCGATTTACATCAAAAATCACAATGGAGTGCCTTAACGACCTAAAAGACCTGGCAGCCAGAAACAACAGGGTTGAACTCCTATGGGTTCCTGGTCATTCAGGGATAAAAGGCAACGAAAAAGCAGATGAACTGGCAAGAACCGGATCTGCTCAAAATTTCAGGGGCCCAGAACCCGCCCTTGGAATATCAAAAAAGGTAACCAAAACAACATTAGACAGTTGGGCGCAAAAGCAACATCTATCTCGATGGAATGGTACACCTGGCCAGGCACACGCACGGGCCGTTATTGATAGGCCCTCGAAGATGCTATCAGCTGGAATGCTGCTTTTGACGCGCCCTCAGTTTAAACAAGTACCGGCCTACTAACAGGCCACTGTCACTTAAGAAGGCACCTTCAAAGAATAGGAGTCTATAATGGACCCATTGAATGCAGACTTTGCGGCGAAGAGGACGAAACCGCCTCCCATATAATTTACAGCTGCGAAGCGCTAAACCGTAAAAGATTCAAAATCTTCGGAAACATTCGACGTGGCGACAACCTCCCGCACGACAAACTTGGAAGAAACCTACTGGACTTCGTAGAAGGAACAAATCTTTTCTAACAAGACTGGGGCGCACAATAAGCCAGAAGGCTGCAGTGTAAGAAGCTTGGGCCACACGTCGAACCCGACCCCCGCCTTTAACCAACCAACCAAGGCAAACAGAATAGATTAGGATGTAGATTTAAAGAATCGCAATAATGTAGCTATTTTGTCATTCCGCGGTCCACAACTTCACGAAATTCATGAACATACATATAGAGAGCGTATTTTTTAAGGGATGTATAGAGCAGCTAAAGCTAAAGAGAATAATAAACTTGGCATGGGCAGCATTTGGAAAACTCAGATACGTGTTTAAAGGCGACCTACCAATATGTCTAAAAAGGAAAGTTTTTAATCAATGCGTGTTACCGGTCATGACCTATGGAGCCGAAACACTAACCCTAACCATAGCATCTGCCAACAAACTTAAAACAGCACAGCGCAAAATGGAAAGATCAATGCTTGGCATTTCGCTGAGAGACCATGTCAGAAATGAGGACATACGCCGAAGAACTGGCGTCACTGACGTTGCTGCACGTGTGCCAGACTTAAATGGAACTGGGCTGGACACCTGGCTCGAACGACGGACGGAAGATGGACAAAAAGGCTGCTGGAGTGGAGACCTCGAGCTGACAAACGAAACAGGGGAAGACCACCAACGCGCTGGACGGATGATATAAAGAGAATCACGACCAACTGGATCCAGACCGCTCAGGACAGAAAAGAGTGGGCAGTGAAAGGGGAGGCCTATGTTCAGCAGTGGACGCAAAGAGGCTAGTTGATGATGATGATGATAGAGCAGATGAACACGTTACCATTCGCTCAATCCAACTAACACTTAAAACCATTGATGGTGTTGAAAGATATCCACTGGTTCATTAGCGGACTGTTTAAAAAAATTAACATTTAAATGGCGTAAATGTACAGGCGTTTTTTAATAGAGCAATCCCATATAGCCCAAAAACGAGTAGAATTTTTAAGAGAATTTAAGAATAACGGCAACTCTCAATTTTCCTTATAACCTGTTTTTCTGAATAAAGCCTGGATATACAGTAATGGGGCTAAGTTGGCAAGCTGATACTCTTCACACAGTTAAAAAAAATCGTCAGAGGGTGTGCACGGTATATTATTCTACATGCTGGTTCAGAAAATGGATTTGTGAATAATGCAAGTTTGATTTTCAAGTCTGGCCTGAAATCTGGTGATTATCATGATTCGATGCATAGAGAAAACTTTGAGAAATGGTTTGAAAAGAAATTGTTACGAAACTTGGAAGAACCGTCGCCTATTATCATGGATAATGCCACATATCATTCAGGGCTAAGTGAAAAAATTCCAAATACAAGTTGATCAAAAAGATTACTTATTGCTTGGTTAGAGCAAAGACAAGTTCCGATAATAGTGATGCAGCATACCCCACCCAAACATTACAAGTAATCTTTTGTTTTTAGAAATAATGACTTTTTAATTTGGATTTTTGACAAGTTGTCACTTAAAATTAAAGGAAACAAAATGTTCAAGTACACATATTGAGCATTAATTATTTAATTCGTCATAATATATACATTAAACTAAATTAAACTTGGAATATAATAATATATATATCCCGCTATCAATTCGACGACCATACATTGTCATTTTACATTCAATTTGACGGCCAGGTGCACTTGACGGCCATATATGGCCGTCAAATAGCAAACCATGTAAAATTGATGCTGATGACGTCATTTGACGAATGCCAAATTTTTGGTCGGCCGTCATTTAGTCGGTCGTATGAAAGTTTCGTATAGTTTTAGTTACGCGTCATTTCCCGCGAGAAGAGGTCGCTGCAAGCGCCGTATATTTTAATGTATATTTGTCTTTTATATCATCGCTTAATTAACGGCCTATGTATAGGCAACATCGCAATGTGTATATAAAACTTGTGTCCTTTTAGATAGCCGATTATTTGACGACCTCTTGATGGGGGTTAATATTATAATTATTGCGCTTTTTAAGATTGTGATGGTTTCTGTGGCTTGGTGCAAGAAGGGCCAATATCAAAATTGATCGTTTTAAAATAAAGAGTTTTTAAATTTTTTTGTATGAAGTTGATCTCAAAAACTATTTGTTGACAGCATTTTACAAGTTCTTCTTTAAACGTGATACTCTTTAAAATCGTTTATATTATTAAGGAAAAAAAAAATTTTTTAACAAAATTTACAAGAAAAATACCACATACCACTCTCAAAATTGACTAAGTTTTGACTTTGGCCCTTTAAATGAAACAAAACGACATGATTGTAACTATTTTTATTTTTTATTTTTAACATAAAAACACATTTTGTTTTAACTATTAATTTTCTTCGTCTCCTTCTTCCACGGACAGCGTGTCATCAATATTTGGAGCAGAATTTAAAACATATAGGAATTGTTCATAATACATTTGGATTGATTTGCTTATAAGTGGTAACAGTGACTTCAGGTTTTGGTTTAAGGGTTGCAGAATAAAAGTTTCAAAAAAATGACACTTACCTGTCAAAATTTGACAGCTGTCGTATAAAACTGTGTTATTTAGGTACTGACAAATTATTAAATTTACAATTCTTACAGCTATAACCCTCGTTACAAAAAATCTAAAAAAAAAATTGACACATACCTGTCAAAATTTGACAGCTATCGTATAGAACTTTGTTATTTAGGGACCTGATAATTTTATAATTTCGGACTCTTACAGCTATAACTCTCGCTACAAAAAAACTAAAAAAAAATTGATACTTAACTGTCAAAATTTGACAGCGCTCGTATAGAACTTTGTTATTTAGGTACTGAAAAATTTCTAATTTTCGGATTCTTACAGCTATAAACCTCTATATAAAAAAAGCTAAAAAATATTTAAACTTACCTGTCAAAATATGACAGCTCTCGTATAGAACTTAGTTATTTAGGTACTGAAAAATTTTTCACTTTAGGATTCTTACAGCTATAATATACAGCTATAATCCTCTAGATAAAAAAAGGAAAAAAATTTTACACTTACCTGTCAAAATTTGAACTGAAAATTTCTTTAAGTTAGTATTCTTACAGCTATAATCCTCTATACGAAAAAACCTAAAAAGAATAGACACTTACCTGTCAAAATCTGACAGTTGTCGTATAGAACTTTGTTATTTAGGTACTGAAAAATTTTTCAATTTAGGATTCTTACAGCTATAATCGTCACTACGAAAAAGCTAAAAAAAAATTGTCACTTACCTGTTAAAATTTAACAGCTATCGTATAGAACTTTGTTATTTAGGGACCTGAAAATTTTATATTTCGTATTCTTACAGCTATAACTCTTGCTACGAAAAAGCTAAAAAAAATTGACACTTAACTGTCAAAATTTGACAGCGCTCGTATAGAACTTTGTTATTTAGGTACTGAAAATTTTTTAAATTTCGGATTCCTACAGCTATAAACCCTTATATGAAAAAAGCAAAAAAATTTAAACTTACCTGTCAAAATTTGACAGCGCTCGTATAGAACTTTGTTATTTAGGTACTGACATTTTTTTAAATTTCGGATTCTTACAGCTATAAACCTCTATATGAAAAAAGCTAAAAAAAATTAAACTTACCTGTCAAAATTTGACAGCTGTCGTGTAGAACTTAGTTATTTAGGTACTGAAAAAATTTTCACTTTAGGATTCTTACAGCTATAATCCTCCAGACAAAAGAAGCTGAAAAAAATTGACACTTACCTGTCAAAATTTGACAGATATCATAAAGAACTTTGTAATTTAGGTACTGAAATTTTTTTTAAGTTAGTATTCTTACAGCTATAATCCTCTGTACGAAAAAACCTAAGAAGAATTGACACTTACCTGTCAAAATCTGACAGTTGTCGTATAGAACTTTGTTATTTAGGTACTGAAAAAATTTTCAATTTAGGATTCTTACAGCTATAATCGTCACTACGAAAAAGCTAAAAAAAATTGACACTTACCTGTCAAAATTTGACAGCTATCGTATAGAACTTTGTTATTTAGGGACCTAAAAATTTTATAATTTCGGATTCTTGCAGCTATAACTCTCGCTACGAAAAAGCTAAAAAAAAAAATGACACTTAACTGTCAAAATTTTACAGCGTTCCTATAGAACTTTGTTATTAAGGTACTAAAAAATTTTTAAATTTAGGATTCTTACAGCTATAAACCCTTATATGAAAAAGCTAAAAAAAATGTAAACTTACCCGTCAAAATTTGACAGCTGTCGTATAGAACTTTGTTATTTAGGTGCTGAAAATTTTTTAAATTTCGGATTCTTACAGCTATAAACCTCTATATGAAAAAAGCTAAGAAAAATGTAAACTTACCTGTCAAAATTTGACAGATGTCATATAGAACTTTGTTATTTAGGTACTGAAAAATGTTTTAAGTTAGGATTCTTACAGCTATAATCGTCTAGAAAAAAAAGCCGAAAAAAATTGACACTTACCTGTCAAAATCTGACAGTTGTCGTATAGAACTTTGTTATTTAGGTAACGGAAATTTTTTAAATTTCGGATTCTTACACCTATAAGTCTCGCTACAAAAAAGCTAAGAAAAATTGACACTTACCTGTCAAAATTTGACAACTATGGTAAAGAACTTTGTTATTTTGGAACTGAAACATTTTTCAAGTTAGGATTCTTACAGGTATAACCCTCGTTACAAAAAAGCTAAAAAAGAATTGACACTTACCTGTCAAAATTTGACAGCTGTCGTATAAAACTTTGTTATTTAGGTACTGAAAAAGTTTCAATTTAGGATTTTTACAGCTATAACCCTCGCTAAGAAAAAGCTAAAAAAAATTGACACTTACCTGTCAAAATTTGACAGCTATCGTATAAAACTTTATTATTTAGGTACCTGATATTTTTTTAATTTCGGATTCTTACAGCTATAACCCTCGCTATGAAAAGGCAAACAAAATTGACACTTACCTGCCAAAATTTGACAGCTATCGTATAGAACTTTGTTATTTAGGTACTGAAAAACTTTTTAATTTAGGATTTTTACAGCTATAACCCTCGCTACGAAAAGGATTAAAAATTTACACTTTCCTGTCAAAATTTGACAGCTATCGTATAAAACATTCTTATTTAGGTACCTGAAAAGTTTTTAATTTCGAATTCTTACAGCTATAACATTTTTGTAAATCAAAGGATAAAGTGACAACTTCTGAATTCTCAAGGCATAACATTCTATCATTTCGTTTAGCCTTATAGGAAGACTCTGCCAAATTTAGATGTTTATTTTCCTTCCTCAACTGTTTGGGCTTCGACCTAATTATTGACAGATTTAAGTCTCATTTCCAGACAGACATATTTCGCTTTCTGAGTTGCGTCTTTTTTCAACAATAACGCGTATTTTCTTCAAAGATACTTCCAAAGTGTTCATAAACATGACTTGACAAACTTCAACCTTTCTTTCATTGTTATTTCCTTGCGAATTTGCGGCGGCTTACTTTTTAAGTCTTTCGTCTTAACCTTTCAACCTGCTTACTAATTTCCTCAATTGAACAATTTAGGAATTGATTTTGACCTTCGAATGAAAACTCAAAATACCTCTTGAACATATTTTCCCGTGCATCTAAACCAAACTTTTCGTACGTTTACATTTACAAGGCTCTAGTAATTTTTTAGCTTCAATAACTTTTCCTGAAGTAGAGTTTTCCTCCAATTTTTGCCTTCTTTATCAATGATCTCGTCCATTGACTGGGTTCACCAGGTCAAACCATAGACAATTTACCTTTAGATACCTACAGCTTATCTCCTGCGCAAACAAAAGTTACGTTTTATGGGTGAAAAAATATGTCCGAGCGCATGACTCGTCGGTCAGCTGTCTTCATTCGGGGAACCTTCGTGCATGCGCACAAACCTCGTGTTATCGGCCGTCCTACTTTATCGACAATAATCGACGCGCTCAAGAATACTCTCCAGAACCGGCTCGGCCGCCATTTTTGTTGTTGTGCTTTAAGGTTTCTCTGTGGATTCCTTGTAGTTTTCTTTGCTATCGTGGTTTCTGGGTGTTTAATATTTACGGATTTCTAGATTTTGTGCAGTTTAGTGAATTGTATTTGTTCTTTTAGTGACTAGGATTGGAATATAAACAATGACTAGTAACAGCCGTTGTATGATTTTATTATGCCCAAATAGGAGTAAAATTCCTGGTATTTCGTATTTTCAGTAAGTATGAAATAGTGAATAGTGATGTATCTTGATATATAACTTTATTTTATTATGATCAATTTAAACACATCAAACTAGGCCTAAGCTACACAAACAAGGTATGAAAATAAAGGGAAACCCACACCAAGACAGATTATCGCGATGCATGTTTTGGTATATTTTATTTGCAGCCCTGCAATCTTCAAAAAGTTTAAAATACACTTTTCTCTATACTTATATTATATAAAAGAAAAAAATTAAATACCTAGGTAGTTCGTTAGTCGACGAATCATTTTTAAACAAATTTTAAAAACAAAACCTGAAAAACAATTTTCTATCGTTAAAATCTGATAGGTTTGCTACTACTAAAAATGCCAGAAATCACTACCTTTTTTCCCAACTTGATAAAAAATTGAGAAGAAATTACAATTTTTTGGCAAGAATTTAAATTTTAAAGCCCGGACCTGTCTATTTTCCCATTCGTCAAACGATAATGTTGCAGTGCGCATGTCTAATAGTTTCCAGTTTTGTTTACATGCGCAAGGCCATAAAACTGCCACATTCGTGATTATTGTTTGCTTATCTAAAGGTAAATTGTCTATGGGTCAAACGTCTAAACTGAATAATGTTTGAGATAATATTAGCATTTAAAAAAATTACGTTATTTAGCACTTTGACAGGCTGTAGCAACTTAACAGTTCATCCTAGGAAAAAAATTCTATTTCTACTTAAAAACATAACTTCCGCTTAACATTCGGTTGTTAAATTAACCCGGAATTTAACCGTAGAAGCATTTTTTAAGTAGAAAATAAAACTGTAAGATAGGAACGTGACAGCAGTTTTTTTCTTTGAGGCACCATTAAGTTGTTATAGCCGGTCAAAGAGCCAAAAATCAGTGCTGGACTTACCAGTAGGCTGAGTAGGCTGGAGCCTAGGGCGGCAGATTTTAGGGGGCGGCAAATTTGGCTCAAAAATTTTTTTTTATCTTACAGAAATAAATGGTACAATCTTTATTCATGGTTGACGGGTAGTATTTTTTTAAATAAACTTTATTGTTGGCCGTGTCTGTTAATGGGGATAAAAAAAGGTAGTTGGAACTTTACTGACTTTGCAGAAAGAAATTTCATTTTCAATAAAATAAGTTGGTAATCATAAATTTTTAAAATATTTAATAAAAATTATTGACTAAATTTGGGCGTGGTCTTAAAAAATTTTCGCCTGCAGCGGGCTTTTTCTTTTCCGAACGCTTTACCTGTTTCACAACTCACGAGCCGTCACTGGTAGGGGCGGAAAAAATTGAATAGCCTACTAGCGGCAAATTTATAAATCCGCCACTGCCAAAAATGTCATTTTTTAAATGCTTAAATCTCAAAAACAATTTAGTTTAGACCTTTGAACTGTTATACAAAAAAAGTTTAGAATTTTTAATAACCAAGTTGACAGCTACTTTCGGTATAAGCAAAAGTGATTGGAAGACGACAATATTTCAATTTAAGAGGGTACTTACATCTAAAAAATATAAAATCCCTAAGTTTTAAATAAATATTTTCAGTAGTTCTCACCCTGTATATGCTTTATTTCTTGCCTAATATTGGTATTATTTTTATCAAAAGTTAAAAATAAAATAGGTTATAAGTTAATTTTAAGGATAAATATTTAATAAAAAAAATAAGTTACCTAGTAGTTTCTATGAATTACTAATTCTTTTACTTCTGCTGCTGTTTACTACTACTACTATTATTATTTTTGATGCTCCTACTAAGATGTTATACCACATTAAGGTATTTAGGCAAGAAAACTTTTTATCCATAATTAGGTAAAAAACTTTTTATCCCCCCTTACCTTATTTACCTGATTTGGACTATATTTTACTATTAAAATTGTTTTCTAATAACACTTAGAACTCAGCACTATTACTGAAAATTTTTGATTTGATTGGGTCTAATAAAATATATAGGTACTTATTGCATTGGCATAATTAAGCTAAAAAACTGTTTTTGCCAGTTAGCAGAATGAAATTTAAATATACAAATTGACGAAATAAAGATTAAATGATAGAGTTGATTGCTTGAAGTAAAACTGACAACACTGTCGGTCGTCTTGTTAGCGTTGCTGTGTAATATACGGCCGTACAAATAATACGAGAGTAAAAAATACATATATTTCGACCGTCAAATTCACTGATTGTAAAAGGTCTTTCTATTGATAGTTATGTAAAAAATCAACAAAAAAAAAGTTTTAATTTGAGGTCAGTTTGCTGTTTACAACTGCTAAATTGGTTAGTATACGCAGTCAAAACCTATATATATCCATTGGTTCTAGTGGATGCCATATTACGCTTCTGTGAAAGGTTGTCAAATTGATAGCGTGATGTAAATAAATACCTATATATACGTTTTTAAAACGTATATTAACAGTAACTGTCATAATTCAAAACAAAATAAAGGCAATCATGGCCGACTATAAAAATGCGTTTCACGCTCCGACTAGTATTTATTGGAAAATCGCTATTTTGGCAGCATGTCTTACTATAAATAATATACTTTTTTCTACCAACTTTAGTAAATAAAAAATGTTACGCAACTACAGAATAGGCTCTCTTTTACAATAATTTTTTAAATAGTTTGCTTAACTAAAGTTAGTAATTTCTATTTTGTTTTAAATATATATCTATCGATGCCAAATAACTTTGTGTAGATGCTTTAACTTGTAAAAGTATTTTTTCTACCAACTTTAGTAAATGAAAATTATTACGCAACTACAGAATAGGCTCTCTTTTACAATTTTTTAAATAGTTTGCTTAACTAAAGTTAGTAATTTTTATTTTGTTTTGAATATATATCTATCGATACCAAATAACTTTGTGTAGATGCTTTAACTTGTAAAAGTATTTTTCCTACCAACTTTAGTTAATGAAAATTATTACGCAACTACAGAATAGACTCTCTTTTACAATTTTTTAAATATTTTGCTTAACTAAAGTTAGTAATTTTTATTTTATTTAAACTATATCCAGTGATATATACGAATTAATATTGCCAATAATATTTTAAAATTTGTAATAAACATTTTTATTAAATCTTTTTAAAAAGGATTATAATGACAAAATGAAATAAAATATCATATGATACACGTCCGTTAGGTGTTATATTATAGCACTCGTTTATATTCCAGACTCGGCTCCTACGTCGCCTCGTCCATCGGCGTAGCTAGCCTTACTTTTCAGGGGGAGCCTGGGCCCCAGTGTACGGTGGATTAAAAAATATATTGAATATTTCAGGGGGGCCCCGGGCCATCAAGGGGGGGGGCAGGTCCCCCCTGCCCCCCCCTAGCTCCGCCGATGGCCTCGTCCGTAAACATACTCGTACTGTAATAAGTCACCTACCGGCCTTGTAACGTAAAATACTAATTTTTCAGCTGTTAAAATTGTTTTCATTTTTAATTTCCGACCTGTATAAAGTAATCCAATGGGGTGTCGCTATACAAGGAACATAAATTTAGTTTCAAATACAAATTAACATATTACAAACGTGTATTGATGGGGGACTTTGATGGTTTTCACAATAAATCTATTGTTATGCCGATGACGCTCTGCGACGCACGAAAATTTCGGGAATTGTTCATTTACCTTTGTCTTTGTAGTTACTTTTTTCGATTTTAGAACTTTGAATACCATATCATAACTAATTAGTTACGCACTTTAAAAAATTATACCATGTGCAGGTATGAGTTTATTTTAAAATGAATCGGGCCCTATGACCTAGCAGATTTAAGTGGTCCAATAATATGACTGACAATTTTTATTGTTTTGTTCAAGCAGAATATAGTATCAAATTGGTTCTTTATACGTCTCTAAGGAAATCAACACAATCGAATGCTATTGATTGAATATTAGCGGGTGTTTTATGGGAAACGCTCACCCCTATAACTTTTTTATTATTTAAATTACAGAAATAAAATTCGGTTGGTTTATATGTGATATTATTTGGAGTTTTATAACATGACGGAAGTCATTTTGTCACTTCCAATTTCGAAATGACCTCAACTTTCGATTTTAAAATTGAACACCCTGTATGCTTTTGGCTATATCAATTCAGAATACCATTGCCATTCCAGATTCAACGATACCTCATAATATGTCACTTTTTGACACTTTAAATCATTTTTATTTTTCATCTAGGTTGCTCTGAACTCTCTAAAATGGTCTACTTTTATGCCAAAAATCTTGATAAAAGTCAAATATTCAAGTTTTATTGTGTTTTAAATATATTACAATTTTTTTAAATTTTAACAAGGCTCTTCCCTGAGTACTTAACTTTTTTCAAATGGAATCATATTGGCTCGATCGGGCAAGAAGATAGAGCACTTTTTCTTCAACAATTTGATATTACACACACCCTAATGTCAGATTCAAAAAAAAGAGATAATTTATTAACACCCGAATGCAGCGTTTGTGGTTTGTAATCCCAGTTCCCCGATCCAGTTTTTGTAATCTGTTATCCGTAGCTATGCGTCGTCATTAGATTATCTAATCCGGATTAGAAATCTGAAAACGACGGAATCGTACAATTTGTTGATGATGTCGAGGATATCTAGGTCATCATCAATGAATATTTCATTCTCTATAAACTCCATTTTATCCCGAAATAATAAAAAAAAATCCAACACTTACAAAAAAATAGTGCCAAAATTTGACTTTGAAGTTAGATGTCGATCGCTAATCCAGGGCAATCCACGCTTCGTTGACCGATTAGATAAGCTGAAGCTTAAACTAAATTTTTCTTCCGGCGCATGTAAACATTTAACCTAATCCTGGATTACCTAACTAATCCGCAAAATTTGCTTACGGTGCATTCGGGTGTAAAAATACCAAATCATTTAAAGAGTTGGCGAAATGCCGCTTCCCTGTGTTTTTATTTTTTTAACCGTACTGGAGCTACAATTCTGCCGAGATAAACTCACTAAGCATTCAGATATTCACAGCTATAGTAAACGACACGAATTCTCTCGTTTTAAAACAGATGACAGCAGAAATTTGTCATCGATCACTTGATATTGGGACATAATAATATCCTCAGATTAGTAGTGGACAACAAACATGCTGACTGCATATTTTAACGGCTAACAAGGCATATATACATATATATGCACATATTTTGGCTGAATTTAAGTTTATATCATCCGCTGCTCATGAATATTATTGAATTATATAATTTTTAAAAATACTTTAACCTCTTGTCGCACTACTACTGAAAATTGTTACCGGCTGCATTAGTAACTTCCGCATTCAACATGTAAACCAAATCCTATATTATAAAAAAAGTTTTGTTTAAAATGCAGTTTATAACATGCAACTGTGAATCGCCCTGTATATTGTTGTCACCGTTGAACTCGACTACATTACCACAACTACCGATGTCACATTACGGAATTGATCGATATGCACAAAAACGACAAAAGCAAATATCATGTTAATAGATAATCTAAAAGTCGCGTGTTCCCCGCCGCAATTTTATTGTCAATATACCTATAAGTTGGAAATCATGTAAAATAGATTAAATAAATTATGTATTTCTTCGAGAACATTTTTTTATATCTGGTTTAAATTTTTGACACAGGAATTTTTATTGACTGAATGAGATTTTCATGTCGTTAGTTCTTTTACATCGCTTAAGGACTAAGCATATAGAGATATTATACCGGATGACGGCACGGCCAGACTTGCCATGCTTCCCTCAAATATTGGCTCTCATATTAATTTAACATTAAAATTGTATAAGACTTTTTGGAAGGTCCTTGTATGATGGAAACGCACACCAAATTTAATTATTAGTTATTTTTTAATTAATTAACTACGGCTCTGATATACACTACTGGCAAACTCCAAGTTACAGTGGCATTTTATGTGAGTATGAGAGAGTAAATAATATGTTTAGATGCCCGCAATAAGGACAACAGATCAATTAGTGAATGATGAAAGAGTTTTGTACTTCCATTATCTTTATTTGTTTTAAATCACAACGTTTCAACTGGTAAGTATCTCTAGTCATTTTGAGGTGAATACTAAATAAGTAAAGTAACTACAGGACTATTTATACTAGCTAGGTGCACTGAAGTATAACTGACCATGCGTTCAGTTGGCACGCGATCTTATCCTAAGATTACATCTATCTAACAAAGGTTTCCAGATATTTCTTATGTCTAAGGATGGTTTACTAAAGCAGCCTGGGTTCTGGTGAATAGCAGCAGCTTCCTTAACCACCACCACATGATATAGTGTCTATGTTTCCAGGCATGGTCAGCTGCACCTGACTTTTCGGTCTCTCCTTTTAACGTATTGTTTTTGTGTTCTTTAATCCTTGTTTCGAGTGGTCTTAATGTCTTACCTATATAAGATAGGCCGCACTTGCAGGGGATCTGGTAGACTCAGTTTTTCCTATCTTTTTGACTTGTAGGCTTTGTCTTCGTCAGGTGGCTTCGTAGGGTGTTCCTCGAGTTGAATACGGTGTTGATGTTATATCGTTGTCATAGTATTCGTATTTTCTCAGATACTCCTTTGACATACGGAATATTGAGTGTTGGTTGTGCTTTTCTGTTTGCTTCAGGCGCGTTGGATCGATTCTTATGATTTTCCAATATTGTGTCAACTAATCTTGTGGAGTAGCCATTTTTGTTAAGGTCGGTCTTCATGTGGTGAGTTTATTTTTTAAGTGCTTCTTCCGAGTTTAATATTGTAATTGCTCTATCCACGAGGGTTTTGCCTATGCCATGTTTCGTATTTTTTGAGTGCTTTGATGTAAAATTGAGGGGAGGGGACACATGACCTAAATAGTTTTTAGAAGTGAATACAATAATACAAACAAAAAATGTTATTCCAAAACAAGTGCAAATATTTATTAGGCAAGAGAGAACTTGCAAATAAAACTATGAATAATATATACAAAACGTAATTTCTATGTGTCTCACGGTGACTGTTAATTAGAATATTTCGGAAATTAATACGATTTCAAGTCGGCGAATTTGGATAATGGGGTTTTCGGAGACGCTCTTTTTAAATAAAACAACAGCTACTTCCGGTTTTGCCAGAAGTTCTCTCTAATTTGCTTATTTTAAATGGAGCACCCTGTATAATATATTTTTTGTGTTTGCTTTCTTTATTTCCAGGAACTTTTATTAAAAGTTTTTGTGTCATGCTCTAACCGTTTCTGTTTGTTTTTCTCAAATTTTGACCTTTTACAGGGTGTCGCTTAAAATTGAATATATTTTCAAAGATAAAAGAGGGAATCTCGAAATTCCGGTTGTAAAATTAGATATTATTCTGCTCGATAATTGTCGGAAAATTTAATTTTACATACAGGGAAGTGGAAAAGTAATAATCTTTGATCTTTACCGACAAATTTAAAAAATCTTACTTTTTTTAAATACACTGCGATGTTGCTATTTCATTCAATGGATAGGCTAGAACAAGTTGCCTATCTATCCCCTTAGGTGAGTCTTATTGATTTTTGGTAATACCATGATGAATAAAGTATTAATTGCAACACACAGTGATACGCGTCGCAACAATTTTTTTTTCTCGGGAACCGATAGAGTAAAATAAACCAAATTTTAATAAAAGTTATTGGAAATAAAGGAACACAAAAAATCATATTATACAGGGTGCTCCATTTATTATAGGAAAGTTTTACAAGCGGTATAACCGGAAGTCGCATATGGTAGCTTCAGTTGAAGAGAGCGTCTCCAAAAACCTTATTATCCAAATTTGCAAGAATAAAATCGCATTTACCTTCAAAAATATTCTAATAAACGGTCACCGTGAGACCTAAATAACTTTTTGTGAATAATTATTCTAATACAAATTGTAATCTATGTTTTGATTCAAGAAAAAAAAATAACAAAGATGTGGTATTGGTGAGTGGTACTATGTGAAAGATAGTTCTCGGAGAGTATCCGAAATGTTCTCTTGTAAGATGTTTTTTGACAAACATTTTACAAGCAAGACAACAGTCCTAAATATTGTTCACAATTTTGAGACCAGGCATTGGCTTGCTTTTATGCGATAATCGTCGAGGGATTGGTGATATGCTGATCGAGCTTAAATATTTTAATTCACTCGGAGAGGATACCTTTGGAAGTGGTAGCACATATGAGGTTTTAAAATAGTCAGGAGAAGCTTGAGTTTTTATGCTTATACAAATTTACTGTTGAAATAATTACTTTAATATAAGGAAAATATGAAGAAGTAGTCCATACTTAAAGTGGAGTTGAAAATGTAGGAAAGAAAGAAAAACTAAAAGTCTTCCTTCACAAAATTTAATAGAAATAGATTCTTTAGGGGTCTCTACATGTTTCGAACGTAGAAACGTTCATCTTCAGGAGACAGAAAAAAATTATTGTACTGATGGCGTTAGCAGAAGAGAAAATGGTATAAAACTTTAATGGAGCTTTTATGGCATTGAATATGAGTCACTTCTAAATTTCAATTTTTCAATGCCATAAAAGCTCCATTAAGGTTTTATACCATTTTCTTTTCTGCTAATTCCATCAGCACAATATAAATTTTTTTCTGTCTCCTAAAGATTAACGTTTCTACGTTCGAAACATGTAGAAACCCCTTAAAGAATCTATTTTTATTAAATTTTGTGGAGAAAGACTTTTAGTTTTTCTTTCTTTCCTATAAGGAAATTAGTTACCTTTGTTAAATCAATGCCATCTCCATCTATAGCCTCAAGAAATAAAACTTAAAAAAAAATGAATTTTTTATTTGCTTTAGCCACAGAAATATTTCATTTTAATATAGCCATATATACAAAAGAACAGTGCGAGTTAAAGGTTCGTATAAGTATAACAAAAGTTTTAGAATTTAATTACAAGTTACAATTCTTCTTCTTTTTGTGATTATTAAGTTGGAAGGAACGATTCCTATAAAATAATTATTTTAGCTTATCTAAAGGGTACAGTTTAAAATAGGGTTTACAAGCAAGACTTTTACTTTTTAATTAACTTATACAAACATTGGCTTTAATAATTTCCCTGCGTTTTCCTTTTGGCGAACATTCTCGAACGGTTTAAAATAATGTAATTAGTTAAAGTTTAGTAACCTGAAAGAATTCGATAGCAGAATATTATATAATTATTAAGCTTTGAGTGAAATTAGATTATTTAATATATTTATGTTAAAATTTCAAAGGATTTAGAAGTTTAAATGTAATGTTCTAATGGCTAATTTAGTTAACGAACTGGCAAGAAAAGAAAATTGCACGAATATGTGAAAAGGCCTGACATTTTTTGAGTAGATCTTGGAAATTAACTAAAAACCTATTTTTCCACTAGTTAAGTCCTTTTCCGATGCTTTTTCTCTAGAAGATACGAAAAAATGTTATTAAGAAAATGTGTTTATAAAAAAAAACCTACTAAGAAAACCAAATTTTATAATCCTATGCCTGTACTTTGATATTTTACATTATTTTCATTTCACCCTCCCTGTTAAGGATATTAAAAAATTTCATTAAGACAATTCAAAATAATAAATTAGGTAAACTTACAAAACTTGAACACGTTCGGTTTATTTTTATGCGCCTATTAGACATTTAGATTAGGAGGGTGGTATGAAAATAAAGTAAAATATCAAAGTTAGCATAGGAGTTTAAAATTTTGGTTTATATTGGCGGTTTATCAGCTTTACCAGACCATAAGTCAGCTAAAACCTTCCGTTTAAAATATCGAAGCTTCTTGAAACAGTCGCTAGATATGGTAGCACATTACTGTGAGACGCTGATTTGCCTACTGCGCGGAATTTGCCCTCTTTCCCCTAACGCCTTCTTACAGTTTTGCTAACTCCATTATTTAGGGAGTAAAAGTTTCAAATCGGGTTTATTTTCATTAACTTGTTGTTGTTGTAAAATTTGATATGTGAGTCCATCCTACGAAGGGCCTTCAAAAACGTCTAATACAATTATTTTGATGTGAAATGAATATTTAAGGGCAGAAAAATTTACATGGAATTTCCCCTGGCCTGTTTGGCAGTTCATCACTTAGGGCCGGTATTTTCATCCTCGGTTAAAGCTCGGTTATTTTAATTCCTCGGTTAAACTTGACATTTGATGTTTATAACATAATTTATGTGTCACAAAACAAGTTTAACTAAGCAATAAAAATAACCGAGTTTTAACCGAGGATGAAGATACCGGCCCTTAGTATAACCTACAACCTTCATTAATTGAAACCTTTTTTCACTCACTGAAAAGCCATGATATGGCGAAACGCGTCTGGGAATGGTTCTGACGGAACGACAGAAAAATTTAAAAAAAAATTCTTTTTAAACTTATTTTTTAGATAATTTCAGAATTTTTTTTATTTTTGAAAAATTACATTTTTCTAATTAACGTCTTTACATTAGAGAGTTTATTATACCAATATAAAAAATTTTAAATAATAACAAGAACATAATGAATGAAATTAATAGTGGATTAAATATAGATAGTTAGTGGAATCACTATCGATAGTGTCGACTATCGATAGTTCTCGACCTACACTATGTAGTACGGTGGCCAGAGGCGTGTTCGATTCGCTGGTTTAGATCGATCCGGATCGATCTAACGGATCTGACCTGTGTTCGATTGGCATAAATGATCACTCACTATTTCTCCGTTACCGTCCCAAGTGAACCTGGGAAATTGCAGAATCACCAAAATCAGATCAATTGTTTGTTTAGCTTACTTTATGGTTTAGAAGGTTATAGTTTCATTTTGTCCCTGTTTTTAGATTTTCGTAACGTATTTATTAGAATTCTTTGATTATGTGGTTTTCTCAAGAAAATTATCTCTGATGTAGAAGTAGAAAGGTAGAGATGTAGAATGAATTACGTCTTTTCGAACCCATCTAGGTAAATAATATTTCCTGTATGTGATTGAGAAGAGTGGAAATAAAATATGTTAAAGTTGTTTTAATTTAGTCCCCCGCTTTATAAAATACTACTACGCTACTCTCGATTAATTTTTGAACATGAAATGAGGTTAAGTCAAAATCAAAACCCAAAAGAACAACTGACATAAAAATCCATATTTCACCTTGAATCATTGAACTGATTTTTAAGATCAGATCGATCCAAATCTCTGTCCCAATCGAATACGCCTCTGGTAACTATTGAAAATCTATGGCAATATTTTCTTTAAATCATGTAATTTCATCTTATATCGATTTAATAATAATACTGTTATCTGCAAATATTATTTATTTCTTTACTAATTTCAAAAATATAATAACAGGGATATAATTAAAATATTTTTGTAAATATAATATAACACAGAAATGTCTATACTTATAGTCTATACTTAGTCTCTTTTTGGTAATGATAATTTATTTTTATAACATTAGGTATTATTTTTTTAAAATAAAGTACAAAAATTATCTTGTATAAGAATATTTTTTGCTCTTCTCAATAAAAATCCATTAGATATCCTCTTTAAAAATTATATCATAACTAACTATCTTACTATTATGTGGCTCATGCAACATTTTATTGGATTTGACGCATTCTGAAATTACAAAAAAAAAATGACAAAATAACAAGAAAAAAAAGCTGTCAAACGCGAGTCGTTCTCACATGATAAGTGTTCCGTACCAACTTTTCCATTTGTGAAATACTTTACATATCCGAAGGTTGAGTCTCTATATTGATACATTGTTTATTAAAAGAGTTAGAAGGATGCATGCAAGCCTGACATAACGGAACTTTTAGGCTTCTTTTATACTGGGATTCTGAATCTCGGATTCCGGAATCTCGGCTTTACTTAACGTAGCACTTAAGAAAAGCGTTTAGACGAGCGTCTTCTCGGAAACAGAATCGCGATTCTAAATTTCGGAATCGCACTAATTTCAGCTGCGGGATTCGAGTCGGCGACAGGTCTAGCAATGGTTTATAAGTAAGCATTTTCACTGCGATTCTCTTTCAGTAGTCTCTTGCCAGCTCCGTATTAAGGGTCGTTTCTGTTAGGTTTACGAATAAAGAATTTAATATGGATGTTTTAAAAAGTCTTTTCGACACTGACAAGTTCATATCGTCAATACAGGCACGTCCAAGGTTATGGGATACTTCGGCAGAAGAGTATATATTCGAATAAAACAGGCACACTGGGTGGAAGTGGCTAAATAAATTTTGTCTTTTAAGATATTGTGTAGCTCGTCAAAAGACCGAATTGACATTCTGAAACAGTTAAAAAAATTCTGAGTGTCCTCTTAAATTTTTATACAGTAAAACGTATCATCTTGCTGTATTAAGTTCGCTGATTATAATTATGAATATAATTATTGGATGAAGCCACATTCTACGTTTCCTAAGTTTTTTCTTTTTTTTTACATACGAAGCGTGCGGCCCTGTAATTAATCGCCTCTCCACAAAATTGCCGAAACCGCGCAAGATTAGAAAAGTATGCATTCCGAATCTCGTTAGAATTCACGTGGGATTCTGAATCCCAGATACTGAATCTCGCCTTCAGAATCCCAGTAAAAAAGGAGCCTAAACGTCAACAAATAAATACGAAATGGAAAGGACAGAGGCAAGTTAAAAAGAAATCGATAAAGATTCAACGTTTCCATGTTAGTAACTATCATTTCCCAACAATAAACATTTACACGATATTGTAAAACTTTATTTAATCAAATTTCGTTCGATTTCCGATTAACCACGTAACAGCGACGGAGCGCAGGTTACCGCTACATGAACATATACGAGCATAAGACGCGACGCTGCTTTTTAACCAAAACCACCAAGCCTATTAATTAGACAAAGTTTTACAAAGTCCACTCGAGGGTGGATAAAAGAATACCTTTTCAGAATAATTATTCTTTGGCCTAATGGGCATTTTCACTATAACCGAATTAATCGTATTCAACATTAACATCCTGAATTAGAACCTATTGAAAATACATACCAATAATAAAAATCTTCCTAGAGGGTCACAAACCTTTCCTAAATAAAAAGGAAGCAGAAAGTTTGAAATTATTATTTATTATTATTATTAATACGTCATCCCATTATCCGCGCGATTCTTTTATTTATTAGCCTCAACGGATTATATTGCTATCTTTGTTTTTGATAAACTAAAATGACAAAAATAGCTTAAAAATAGAAAACAACCCGCCCGATATTCAGGTAGATGCGGCGTTCAACTTTCAGCTGAATTACTGGGACCTATAGGTCGAGGCAGATGTGACGTCAGTGAGTTTATTCTCGTGTTTGTATCTTGTTTAATTATTTTCTCAGTAAATAATTAAAAATTTTAAAAAATGAAACCGTAGAAAATTTTATTTTTCCTTTCTCTGCTGGTGTAGAATTGGTGCAAAACTTTTACCTATATCGCTAATATTACCCAATTCTTTTTTATTTGATTGGGTTAACTAAAAGAAACTAAAAATTTTTTAGTAAACTAACTTAGTGTCCTATGTACAGTAATTTTAGCCTTCACTTCATCGGATTTCTCGGACTCTTTTGACTCCACTGACTCCTTCGATTCATCCGAGTCATCGCTTTCCGTTTCCACGTCGGTTTTAGAGCGACAAGTCAAGTCTGACTCACAGTGGCTCGCACTGTGACTTCCATTCGAGTAGTTTTGTTGATTGTGATCAAATTCCGTATCTTTTCTTATTACTGGTAAACTATTTCTATATTTAAACTTTTCATTCTCGGGCCTTCTTCTTGGCGTTTGTCGACTACCATACCTTAGAAGCTTATTTGTCTTTGAATTTTCCGGTAAAACCTAAAAAAGAAATATGGCTTAATAGAAGAGCTAGTTTTTATCGATTTTGGTAGACGATAAACCAAATTTTGTAATAGAGAATATGCTTAGATGATGATGTAAAGGGCATAGAGGGAAAAATGGCAGTAAGATTCTTATTTCTATTGTAAAGTTATTATAAATAGATAGATTTTTCCTATAGTGCTTGTGCTCGATCATAAAAAAAAATAGATAATGGGTGTGATTTTTCTGTGCCCAGTATCTCTAGGCGGTTCTATTAATCTGACCATTCAAAGAAAACCATAGGCGTACCAAAATTATTATTATATTGATCAAAAATATTAGAAAAAGGAACAAATTACCCGGGTTGGGGCTAGTTCCCCACCATTTATAAAAATGTCTAGAATTGATTGTAGACTGTAAAAATGTAAAAATATATAATGCTTCATAAAAAAAAATTAAAGTTGATACGCGTAGCATCTTTATGATCCACTCTGCATAAAAATAATGCATTTACAAAAAATTAATTGGACGGGTCCGAGCCATTCTTGATTAAGTGGGCAGTATTCTATATAAAAGGCCAATCCGTATCTTTATTATAACCCTGTATTAGGAGTTTTATTTCGACTTAAACTTTAACTTCTCACTCCTGTAAAGTTTTAAATTATCCTGATGCCTTTGTATCCTATACGGCCTTTCGTTTATCGTAATTTTACCTGTAACACTGTTTCTAACAACTTCGATTGTTTCTCGGGCGGACATGGATTATTAATAACTATCATAGCGTTATTTTTCTTTTCTATCGCAGCATTTTTTTTCATGAGCATTTTAGCCTTCTTATTGAGCAATTCTTGAGCTTCTGGATAGTGAGACAATGCTTGGTTTAAAGATGCTTTATCCAGTACAAAAAGATTTGAATAGCCGTATGACCTAAAAAAAATTAAAAATGGCATAAAATTGTAAAATAAGAAGAGATAAATATAAAATAGTCTAAATTCCCGGACAAAAAATACAGCACCCGCCTAAGTTTGATCCTTTACAACATTTTCGTTTTTAATCCTACTATTACGGTTCTTGAGTGGACTGTGAGTCGTACTCAAACAGAAGTTGGTACTTAGCAACGTTGATTCTTGATCGACCTTTTTAAATGCGCGCATTTATTTTATATTTATTTCTTTACATTAAAAGCCGACCTGTAAGTTCAGACTTACCAGTACTGATGTATATTATGTGCTTTGATACAATAATGGCATTTGGCACAGGCAGTGCGCAGAGTAACCGATATAAATTATTATTTAATTTTAGCTTACCTTACGTCAGCAGTTCTTCTATTCATGCCTGGAATACCCAACAAACTAATCTCACCAAAAACACTTCCTTCTGACAGTGTTGCTAACACTTCGGTGCCGTCTTTACCACCAATCACTTGTACTTTTCCAGACTGTATTATATACATTTCAGTTCCAATATCGCCCTTAAAATATGCAATAATAAAAAACCTCTTGCATCAGAAAGTAAACATATTGGGAGACGATCAGTAACGCATCAGTATTAAATAGTGATGTAAAAAAAACGTTTTTTTTTAAATTTAAAAAAAAAACAATTAAAAAAAAACTTTTTTTCCTGAAAATTGTTTTTTTTTCAAATTAAAAAAAAATCATATTAATTAAAAAAGAAATTATTTTTTTGTTTTTTATGAAAAAAATAAATAAACATATTTATTGGTTGTGCGTTGTGCCCGGTTGGATCAAAATTCTTGAAAATACACAAGAAAAATGGGAGATTTTATATTTCTAATAAAATTATTAAAAAGCATCATACGACAGCGACAGCCAGTGGCGCACCCAGGTGGGAAGCCAAGGGGGCCTTGCCCCCCCCCAAAACCCCCAATGAAATTGACTTTAACTATACCCACTAACCCGCTAAAAAAAACTTTAATTTCCAGGCGCGGTACAAAGAACGATATAATTTTTATTACTTTTGTACAGTATACCTTAGATTCACTTATTACCAACCTAGACGATCGATTCATTAATCACATGGAAATTATTTTGCTAATTAACTGTTTATTGCCCTGTCCCAATAAACAAGTAGAAAATTTGCAAAGCTTTCTCAGCCTTCATTCCTTTTATGCAAATTATTAATTTTTTGAAAATTTTTATAATGAAAGCATTCTAATATGCGAATTTAAATTATGGAACAAGTTTACAGATAGCAAAGAAATACCCTCCGATATGTTTAAGCTATATATTCAATATATATATATATATATATATCCCGCTATCAATTCGACGACCATACATTGTCATTTTACATTCAATTTGACGGCCAGGTGCACTCGACGGCCATATATGGCCGTCAAATAGCAAACCATGTAAAATTGATGCTGATGACTTCGTTTGACGAATGCCAAATTTTTGGTCGGCCGTCATTTAGTCAGTCGTATGAAAGTTTCGTATAGTTTTAGTTACGCGTCATTTCCCGCGAGAAGAGGTCGCTGCAAGCGCCGTATATTTTAACGTATATTTGTCTTTTATATCATCGCTTAATTAACGGCCCATGTATAGGCAACATCGGAATGTGTATATAACTTGTGTCCTTTTAGATAGCCGATTATTTGACGACCCCTTGATGGGGGTTAATATTATAATTATTGCGCTTTTTAAGATTGTGATGATTTCTGTGGCTTGGTGCAAGAATTTCAAAATTGATCGTTTTAAAATAAAGAGTTTTTAAATTTTTTGTATGGAGTTGATCTCAAAAACTATTTGTTTTACAGCATTTTACAAGTTTTTCTTTAAACGTGATACTTAATATCGTTTATGTTATTAAGGAAAAAAAAAAAATTTACATCAAAATTTACAAAAAAAAATACGACATTGGCCCTCTCAAAATTGACTAAGTTTTGACTTAGGCCCTTTAAATGAAACAAAATGACATGAATGTAACTGTTTAATTTTTTTTTAAATTTTTAACATGAAAACACATTTTGTTTTAACTATTAATTTTCTTCGTCTCCTTCTTCCACGGACAGCGTGTCATCAATATTTGGAGCAGAATTTAAAACATTTAGGAATTGTTCATAATACATTTGGCTTAATTTGCTTATAAGTGGTAACAGTGACTTCAAATCCTTTAATTTCTCCTCGGAAATTGAAAGGAAGTTTTGGTTTAAGGGTTGCAGAATAAAAGTATTTTCTTTTGCGGAACGTCCCTTTATATTAAAAATTTTAAATTCCTCGGTGCAGCTGAAACTTTTCTTGTAAAAAATGCCTCCTTCCTAATTTTTATAACTAAAGCTAAGCCATTTTATTTTTAGCCATTATTGTACCGAGTCGCATCTAGACATTCCGCTATAGGATTCGGCACCCGTCTCTATTCTGATTGGATGATTTCAAATTCCGTCTAAAAGGTATATTGGCAACCGGTTTGTTCGTTGTTACCCAGAGCATTTTTTCAACTAATATTGTTTTATAAAAATAAAATTAAAAAAAATGCTCTGGGTAACAACGAACAAACCGGTTGCCAATATACCTTTTAGACGGAATTTGAAATTTTAGATTTAAGTCTCATTTCCAGGCAGACATATTTCGCTTTCTGAGTTGCGTCTTTTTTCAACAATAACGCGTATTTTCTTCAAAGATACTTCCAAAGTGTTCATAAACATGACTTGACAAACGTCAACTTTCTTTCATTGTTATTTCCTTGCGAATTTACTTACTTTTTGATTCTTTCGTCTTAACCTTTCAATTGATTGCTTGTAGTAAAACTGACAACACTGTCGGCCGTCTTGTTAGCGTTGCTGTGTAATATACGGCCGTACAAATAATACGAGAGTAAAAAATACATATATTTCGACCGTCAAATTCACTGATTGTAAAAGGTCTTTCTATTGATAGTATTGTAAAAAATCAACAAAAAAAAAAGTTGTAATTTAAAGTCAGTTTGCTGTTAACAACTGCTAAATTGGTTAGTATACGCAGTCAAAACCTATATATATCCATTGGTTCTAGTGGATGCCAAATTACGCTTCTGTGAAAGGTTGTCCAATTGATAGCGTGATGTAAATATATATATATATATATATGTATGATATTTCCCAATATAAAAAACTTTTGCAAATTTTTGTTACCCTCACCACCAGTACCTCTCAAAGGTCATTTTCCACATTAAAGTACTTAAAATCGTACTTTCAAGAAATTCCACCGGGAAAGTAAGACTTAATGGTTTGGTAAATTTATTTATTCATAAGAATGTACTCTTGTGAAGAAATTTTAAATAAACTTTCTAAGGGTCGAAGAAAATTAGATTTACATATTTAACAAATGCAAAGGTGTTATAAAAAAGTTTTGGTTTCTATTATTTATAAAATATTGTTTATTGTTGTGCTTTGTACTAGTTTATATTTTTAAATAAATATATTTGTGTTATGGATATGTCGTCATTACTATTACCTATATTTTATTTGGTAAAAAGAGTGGTATGTTTTGTCCGGAATAATTATTAAAGTGGATATTTTAAAGTCAATTTTTTTAGATATTTACCTCGATTGAACTAGGCTATTGCGATCTTCCAAGAATACATGTTAAAAAAGCTCCAAAGTTCTAGAAAAATGCGTAACTTAAAAGTTTATTAAAAAAATTGGTTTCGGCACTGGTTAGCGGGCCCCCCCTAACATAAAATCCTGGGTGCGCCGCTGGCGACAGCTACTGTTAAGTATTCCAGCATTTTAAATAGGTAATAAAATAAATATGTACCTTTATTAATAAATAGAGAATAGAATAGAGATTACTTTATTATATTTTATAAAATTATTACATTAAAAAAAAGTTTACTCTTTTCTATAAAGCAAAAACAATGATTCTGAAAAAAAAACATTTTTGAAAAATTTTTTTTCTTAAAAAAACCCCACAACACAACGTTTTTTTTTTAAATTTACATCAGTAGTATTAAACTGTTAGTGCTAACAGAATAATGACTTTAAGTTAATAATGTATATTATTAGGTCACTAATATACTGGTCATTTTAGAATTGACATCAAAAATACTGCCAGTAATATTGATTATTTTTTAGGTAATAGAAATGAGAATAACATAATGGTAATTTCGGTCTACCTTCTTGCAAATAATGTCTCCTGGCAAGTAAATAACGCTTTTTAATTCCAACACTAGTTCTCTGCGCAGCGCTTCGTCGGTATCAGCAAATAGTTTGACTTTATTCAATGTGTTGATATGAACGTTAATCGCTATATCTGTTTTCATTTTTTGAGGTAGACAATCCATGATTGTGTTTTCATCTAAAAAATAATATATTAAAATGCAAGTTTTATAACACATTCATTTGGAAACGAGCAGCGACGAAGCGAGTTATACCAAGCAACAGGTGCTGTAAAATTAAAACACAAGCCATTCTCATCTCCAACAAGAGAATTAACAATATAAACATCGAAAACCTCGAACTTGACAATACCGTAATACCGTGGAGTGACACCCTAAAATACCTTGGCGTCACCCTTGACAAAAAGCTCACATGGGCCCCCCATTTTGACAAAAAAATCAACCTTGGAAAGCAAGCTTTCGGCCACCTATACCCACTCCTGTCTAGAAAAAGCAAACTGTCACTAAAAAACAAGACACTACTATACAAACAAGTAGTGCGCCCCGCCGTGCTATATGCAAGTATAGCATGGGGATAAGCTCCTAAAACACGCATGCATCGTCTTCAAGTCTTTCAAAATAAAATTCTTAGGACAATCACCAACGCACCCCACTACATTAGGGGAGCAGCGATACACCGCGACCTTAAAGTAGAAACCATCAGAGAATTTTTAAACAAAAGACATACTGTGTTCTTTAGGAAAAAGCAGTTTCACCCAAATCAGCTAATCCAAAATTCATTCCCCATAAATCCCGCCCCAAACTTGCTCAAAATACGTCACAGGAGCATAAATGCTCCTATTACCTAAAAATGACACAAAAAAACATCAAAAAACTTCAAGCTTAGCTTGAATGTACGACAAGTTGTTTGATTTCTAAATCAACAACTAAAATTGGCCAAACGTAAAAAACTTGTTCAATTTTTCAAAACCAAAAAATTTTGGAAAAATTGAAATCTAGTTTTTTCTTAGAAAAAATTATTTTTTAATCTCCAAAATACAAATCAGAAAACATCACAAACGTCCATCCTAGGGCACATTTGTCTTATTCATTTCAGATCCAATAAGTGTGTAAAAGTGTCGAAAGATACTAACACAAGAAAAACAAGAAAACAACAGCAGGTGCTGTAAAGATGTTATAAAGGCGTTATTTAACATTATTTCTATTTTAGTCGTCAAAAGCGCATTCTTACTCTTAACTATGCACATGATTTTGGAGGCTTTTTGAAAAAAATTGTGACAGATCTAGTAATATTTTCTGAAGGCTTATTTTCTGGTAAATAAATTAACCGTTATTTAAAAAAATCTTTGCTAAATTCTTAAGTAATTAAATACGGCAGTGACACATATAATACCTCGATGAAACCACCAGTAATAATTACGATAATGTTAAATGGTATAATTTATCCAATGTCAGTGTGATGACATTCCAATCATTCCATACGGCGGTAAACGTCGGTCTCTTTGAGACTGTTTACCGCCGTATGGAATGTCATCACACTGACTTTGGAATAACAATACTAGACTTTTTTTGTTAGTTTCAACATTTGTTATAACATTCAAGAAAAAAAAAAGCAATGATTGATGCTTAAGAAAGTGTTGTTTTTTCACTTAACTTCAAATATTTTCGTTTTAAGTACTTGCGTTTATTAAATTAGTACAATCATTATTTTTTCACTTTAAAACTTATAAAAAACAAAACGTTTAGTATAATTTATCCAAACTCAGTTTGATGACATAAAAAAGAGTTTAACAGGCTTCAAAGAGACCGACCTCACAACCAAGGTTGTCAGATCTTTTTTTTAACTCATTAAGTTATTTTTATTAAAAATATTCTTTTTATATCAGTATTCAATTGTTAGTCACTAACTATCTTTGAAAAATAGTTGGCAAAGATACTTTTAACCAAGAAGTTTTGAGTGTGACAGAAAAAGAACAAGTTATTCATTAATATTATTTTAGGTTTTTTAGTCCTTAAGAAATATTAGTTACAAAAAATAAAAAGGGTTTTCATTGGTAAAAAAAACAACTAATTAACAAACCCTTGTTTCTCCTATACTTATAATTATATTAATAAACACGAAAATTTGGTAGAACAGGCAATCGTTCATGATTTATGCACGTTGCCATGGACGCTGTCTCGAACACTGTCAACCTATCTGTGAACAATACTAAGACAAACGCAATTGCAAATTTATATGTCCCAGACAAGGAAGGCGGAAAATTTTCAGCGAATGACGATATTTCTATCTACCTGGTAAAAGATAATTGAGCCAGTATCACTGTCACGTCAGTTACCTATTAATAGTTTTTTTTAAGGGAAAAGGACAGTGGAGTAGGTGGTTGAACATATTTGTTATAATTTATGTATTTAATTTTGGTTTATAACTGTGTGGCTTTGGGCAGATACGTTTTTACCTGGTATACTTTATTATCAGCAATGGCTTTTTGGCGACCATTTGAAACAGCAGATCAGGGTGAATTATATCTGTCAACGTATTGTTTTAATTTTAAGCGCAGCTGTCCCTGATTATATTCGGCAGGTAGGTAATTAGCGATGTATGAAAAAATTGCGAAACCTTTTCTGCAAAGCCACTATGCTAATAAACCATTAAGACCCCCGTAAAAGTTTAAAATATAAATGCGATGGTAAAGGAACTTCATAGTCCTGTCTCTGTCGTCAACATCTTAACGTAAAATAGACCAGACTGTAACAGGGTGTCATAAATGACAGGTAACTTAGCCACGATGCGACGTGTTCTTAGAGAAATTTGACTTTACCTAATGTATGTTGCGTTTCCCATGTATAACTAAACCACAATTGTACACGTCTTTGCATTTCCTGAGGTAGATTTAATCGTCTCATATACTCCAAAGTTTCGTCTACCAATTTTCGATATTCCGTTTTTGATCTAGTTGCTGTCGAGATAATATCTCGAATCTGACCAATAAGAAGAGCAAAAACAAATACACCTAAAAAATTTCAATTATTTGATAAATATTAATGTTACTGTCCGCCGAAGGCCTAAAATATTTCTGTTTTTCATGGCCCTCTATAAGAGCAGACAAGACAAATTGGCGTTTTGACGGATACCGAAATCGGTGAGGGGTGGGGGGATGAGCGCCGCCCGGAGCTCGCTTGTCAAGCAGACAATTTAGCAATAAACAAACCGATGTTAACGTCTTGTCAATTTGACTTTTATTAACGAACCCAGGACGTCGCTTATTCACCTTTAACCTCGCACTAATATCTCTTGTCAAAGCTTAAGAAATATTTTGTATGTCTCTATACTTATACTATGTATCTACCCATTAGCCAAGAAAATGTCATGAAAATATATTCAAGTTCCTGGGAGGGCTTCGGATTTTTTCCAATAGATGTAGCAGTCTTTGTTGCAAAATAAAAACATATTATATAAGCGCTCCCTTGGCCATTATAAACGAAATTATTACTTCCAATTCCTGCAATAAATGTTTTCATTCAATTCAGGTTCAAAACAAATAAATTATATTTTTACCTTCCAATAATGAAAATGCATAATAACCACAAGCATTTAAATGAATCAAATACATCATATACATAAAAGTTTTGGTAATTCTTATGGTATAGGGATTAGCCAATCGGCGGTCAACCAAACTGAAAAACTCCCAAAAAGTGTGCATTTTGAAAAACCTTGGCATACGAAGAATAACCAGATCAGGGCCGGTGAATAGGTAAAGAAGGTCTAGGGGTAAAAGCGACAGTAAGTCTAACTAAAAAAAGAAACCATTGTAAGACTTGAATCGTGTATTTTAGCAAGAGGCGGACATTTTCAACAGTTTTTATAATTTTGTTTTATTTTTATTTGATTAACTAATAAATTGTTTTGTTACACAGCTTTTTACTCTGCGTTATTTCGCCTACACTTAATTTCCATCGATGGCTATTTTTGCAAATAAATCGAAAACGGTCACAGATACGAGAATAATAGTTCAAGAGAGACCAGAACGCTAAACAAAAAGGAACAGAGAGTTCAAAGTTCACACCGGAATTCATACTGGTAGCCAAAAAATAATAATTTTAAAGGTAAAATTGTAGCCGATTCTAGAAAATGTAACACCTTGTATACTGCGACCGACAATTTAGTTGCTCCTCCCCCCCCCCCCCCCAACGACCCCACCACCCCCCGACAATAGCCTAGCTAAGCTTGATGAGTATAGAAAACCTTACGTACTTGGTGGCCTGTTACATTAAAGAATTTACCAAAGCACAAATAACTCCGTTTCAAACTCTATTAAATTAAGCACATTATAAATATTTCCTGTAAAATCAATTACCTTAAAATGTTTGTTTCTACTATAATTTTGCCTAAGCAAACTTTTCTCTGTAACCCAAAACCCCTCGCTCAAATATTTAACTCTGGGCTGGATCAACACTACGTCAAAGACATAAATAAAATCTGAGATATAGTCAAGGGTCATCCAGTAAAGACGATTTTCTTCGGTTTGATAAGGGAATGTTGCTCTTAATGGAATTACCTAAAAAAATATTTATGGATGGATCACGCTGTAAGGTCGTCCTTTAAATTTATTATTATTAAAAGCAAGATACTGTTAATTATACAGGGTGAGTTTTTTAAAGTGTTACAAGGCGATTTCTCGAAAACGGTTCAAAATATTTTCTTGAAATTTTAGTGAGGGAATGGGGACATGGGGGGACATATTTAAACATATTTTTAACGTCTACCCCCTTCCCCATTTTGAGGGGTGGGGGTAATTTTGGAATTTTAAATGAGACAATGTACTTTTTTTTGGTAAATACGAACCTACGTAAAAAACTATGTACGTATACAAAAAATGTTTTGATTTGCTCCCCTGGTTACGAAATTCTTTTAAAAACCAATTACCCCAATTATTAAACCAAAACATAAGTTCCGACATGTGGTTGATGTGTTGAACGAATTGTTTGAAAACAGGTGGATAAATCGAGCTGGTTCGGTAAACGGCCTGCTAGGTTTCCGGATTTGACCCCCCTTGGCTTTTTCATTTATTTATTTTTTATTTTATAAAAGATAAAGTGAAGGCGGCTACACCAACAACCAGTGGCGTAACAAAAACTGAGTGGGCCCCCCCGCCAACGTTTTCAGGAGCCCCCTTTCTATACCGAGCGGAAAATGATAATTCTTATTTTCATTACTATTAGGTTCAGGTTTATGAATTTTTAAATTCGTTAATCGTAAATATTAATTTAATTATATAGGGTTAAACCCACATTAGGTATTAAGTGCCTACTATTAAAGCAGAAAACAATTCGAATTTATTTTATAATCCTAGGTAGACGACTGGTAGACATAATATAAGTATAGTCATTAAGTCATTGTACGTAACATTCCAGCAAACATGAAGGAAGCAAAATCAAAATTTTAAAACATCTGTTATAATGTTATTGCTTACCAATTTAATGGGGGTAGCAGTGATCGAGCCTCGTAGAATCCAAAAGACAGAAAAACAGTAAAACACATGAACACTCATCAAGTCTGCACAAACATTATGTCACAAAGTACTATACAAGGTATTATACAAAACTGAAAGAAGTTGTCCATTTCCTCTAAGAGACCTGATCAAAGTATACGTAACTTTAAGTGTTTTCTTACGTATATATTATACAAAACGACTAGATCGTCGAGAGTTTTTTTTTTACTCGTTGTCGCTACAGGCCCAGGTTCGGATTCTGATGCTTCTGGGGTAGCACTTACACTCGTACTCTTACTCGTACTTGCACTCCCAAAAAAATTTTCAATTTTAGCATTTTTTTTAATTTTCTCATCTCGTTCTTTATTTCTCTTTCGCTTTTGAGCACCACTTAAGTATTTAGTTTTTTTATCCATTATAGAAAACTTAATTAAAATTTAATTACAAACTGTGAACACGTTCGCGAAATATTCCGTACTTGTGTCATCCAAGAAACTTAAAGTGCAACTAAAAATAATTTTTATTTTTACTGCTTAGGTTTTCCTATTTCCAGGACTTTATAAATAAAAAACAATAAAGTCTTCCAATGGCATTCCGAAAAGGAAGCCGCGTCGCGCTCATAGCGGCAATTGTACCGTCAAAGGATCAAAGGCGTAAAAGCTAAAGCGGCAAAATGGGCTTGTTGGCTTGCGTTTGTGCTTTGTGCGTGATAAACCGACAATATGTTTTCTTTTTTGTGTTCCAATCGCCGAAATTCTTTTATTTATGTTGTTGTGTCTACTACCGTATAAAAAGGTTTTTAAGTTTTTATTAAACAAAATGTAATAATTTATTTAAAAAATTAAATTAATTATGAAATAAAATACCTATGGAAAGCAAAGCTGACAGCAAGTTTTAAATGGGGGACGGCCATCCGTTAATGTGGGCCCCCCGGCTAGCCGGGCCCCCCCCGCGGTGCGGGGTCTGCGGGGGTGTTTGTTACGCCACTGCCAACAACTTTAGATGATATGCAATACCGAATCAGCGTTGCATGCTTATTAGTGAGACTTAAAATGTTACAACGGGTACGATATTTATTCTAAAAAAAAGTGACAAAGTGTTGGGAAGCTGAACGAAGACATTTTGAACATCTTCTGAAGCGTGACAAACGATAAATAAGTTGAAATTAAATAGTAAAGTATATTTTGTGTTTTATAACCTAATAAATCATAATTTCGTAACCAGGGGTGCAAATCAAAACATTTTTTGTATACATACGTAGTTTTTTGCGTAGGTTCGTATTTACCAAAAAAAAGTACATTGTCTCATTTAAAATTCCAAAGTTACCCCCCACCCCTCAAAATGGGGAAGGGGGGTAGACGTCAAAAATATGTTTAAATATGTCCCCCTATCTCCCCATTCCCTCACTAAAATTTTAAGAAAATATTTTTGACTGTTTTTCGAGATAACACTTTAAAAAACTCACCCGTAGGTAAATTTACTCAAAAAAATTTCAATAATACTGGGATGGAGGGGAGATCTTGGGTAGCTGTCAAACAAGTAAGTTGTAAAGGTGATATAGTGAACAGCAGTCCAACAAGGCGGGTCTGACGTCATAAAATTAGCCGACATTATAATAAGAAAACAGAGGTTCCAAAAATGTGAATAAAGAAAATAAAAAAATGCACTGACAAACAGCTGACATAAACGTTTTATCTGTCAAGTGCGAAAAAAACGGGGTTAAGTTTTTTGTCAAGTTAGATTTGAGTACGTTAAAAATTAAAACATTTACTTTTTAATGGTCAAAATTTTATGTTTTATAAATCATATTTTTATTAAGCGTAAGATACTATATAGAATCAATTGGCGATAAAACAGAGATGAATTTAATAAGTTACATTTTTACATACACAAAATTGGTGGCGGTGCTACCAGCAGTACTTTGTAATCTAAATTATATAGAAAAAAGTTCTATCAGAGGCCCTAAAGTAAAACTTGATTTTGGGAAACGTAAAAAAAAGATAACGGAAGTACAAAAAAAACTAAAGTTTAAATTAGCAAATTATCGTCCTAAGAAACTTAAATAACTGTAGGGCTAACTGGATCGAAAAAGTTTCTGGATCCCACCAATCCAAAGTTTTTTTTTCTATATGTGTTCCACTAATTTTGTCCAATAGTCTTCGATCAAACAGTTCTAGAGAGTCTTGCCATACCCCTTCAACCTCACAAAATGTAAATCCTTTATCAATATGTATTAAACAATCAGATTGTGCGCCGACCCATATTAATTATATGGCATTAATTTGGTTGTGGTATGGATGCGCAAAACCTCGTGACTATGTTTCTTTAAAATTTCATCAATGTTCTTGGCTTTCTATTCTAAAACACTTTGCCATTTAAATTAATTCCTGTTTTAGTAAGGGATGGCTTATGATTTTCTTTCACTAGCCACTGAAAAATGTTTTTCCACGATAAATTTGGTTTGTTCAAAATCTGAGAATGATAGGAAGCACCAAAACAATTAATGTTGGTCTAAATTGGGGATAAATCTCTTTCCCTAATCTCAACTTTTTTTCTTTTAGCTGATTTTGTTTAGTTATCTTGCCAAGATTTGGCACCACTTCATTGGAAGAAACCCAAGTTTCGTCTAAAAAAATACCTTTTCTACACGGGGAATTAACATTTTCGACGTATCTATTTCTGAAAAAAAGTTTATCGTTGACTTGCACTATTTGGAAGTTAACACAAATATCTTCTGTTGCAGTCTTTTCTTTACCGAAATTTCAGATGATTTAGTAATTTTGAGTTGTTTCAGTCCAAATTCTAAAATTCTACAATCCCTTAAAACGTCTTTTAAAACTGCTAGAGTTATGTCCATATTTGATTTGTACATATCGTAGGTTATATGTCTTTATACGGACTCGACCTTAATGATTATTTTGATAAAACGGTTTTATACATTCTAAAAATATTTTTGAAAGCTGAATTTGAAAGAAGTTGAACATATGATTTTAAAGGACGATTGTATTTTCGATGAATTTACCATAAAAGTATGTGCATTTGAATATTTTAATATTATTGGAAACAGGCCTATACTGACATCAATATTTTTAATCATTTCAATAGTGTTTTACTGATAGTCTAAGATTGATCCACTTTCTCTTCTAGGTCTACAATGCTTCTGCCCTTGCAGTAGAGTTATTAAAACCCAGAAATAAGGATAGGAAAAGGACAGGACATTACAAATGCTAGCCACACCCTAGATATTAATAGGTACCTACTTTCCGTTTGCGTTTTTTAAACAGCAAAGCAAAGTAAAAATCTTTGCTTAGCCAAGTTGTTAAAGGAACGCTTCGCGAATAAGTACGTATATTCAGTATGGGAATTAAAGGGGTGCATACTTAACTGCGGCAAGGGGAGAAAAAAATCTTTGGTATGCTTTTAAATTTTTCTTCACTCGCTAGTTTTAATCCAACATGTTATTTTATAAATCATTCAATTACTTACCCACGCATTATATAAAACAGCCAAAGTTACCACAGACATCCACATTACATACGTTTTTCCATTTGGATCAATCATTTCTATGTGATTTAAGAACTTCCCCAAGCACCCACCCCTTCTTATCCTGACTTTTGGTGCATCATTTAGGTACTTATCGGAAAAAGATACACTCAGTCTTGGTTGGGAGTTTACAGGACTTTCGGTTCCTTCTATTTCGGCTGTGGAACTAAAAAATATAATAATTAAATTTATTACTAAGTTCAGTCATAGAGGTAATATAGTTTTCATTAGGTCTATCTATGGTTCAGTATCATGATACAAAGAAAACACGATCGCAGCTTTTTTGTATCATGGCTCAGTATTAGTTGACTGGGTATGGAGTGTTGCAGAACATGCCATCTAGAACTACTTGTATTTTAATGGTTTGAAGTTGGTTGAAATGTATTAAATCGATCGTTAAGAAGATAAGCAGGGCCGTAGCCAGGGGGGGGCCCGAAATGTTAACAAAATCAAAATAATAATTACTACTGGCTCGCTTAATACTTAAAAAATTTTAATAAATGTTTGAACACCAAACTACACCAATTATTACAGTAAAACATCCAATATTCTAAAGTTAACACCAAAACAATTTTATTCCCCGCCGGCAACTCCGGCAAGTTAAACTAATTTTTAACAATATTTTTGAAGTCCGAACTATATTTTTTTTTACATTGACTTGACTACCTTAAATTAATTATTGGTTCATAACAAACGTAGACGTAAACAAAATCATAAATATTTTCTCTTCTAAGAACAGAAAACTTGATTTTGTAATTTAGTACAAAGTAAGTAGGTAGGTGCTTCAGATATTTTTTTTGTTCTTATTGTTTATTTTTCGTTTTCATTCTTATTTTGTTTTTGATCTTATTATTACATAATATAATTTATTATAATTAATTATGACTTAATATAAGAGACATGTTAATTAGTAAAATAAATAGTTTATTATTTATTTTGTCGACCGACCTTTCAAATTTCAAATTTCTTTTAAATTAAAAGAGTGGTTTAAAGTCTGGCATATTGCCGCAGATTAAGCTTTACGGTTATTTTACCCAAAAAAGGGCGTGGCGCCCAAAAATTTTTCGCCTGTGGCGCAAAAGAGCGGTTCCCTTTCGCTCCCCCCCCCCCCCCTAGAACAAATTCTAAATTCGCCACTGGAACAAACCCCCCCGAAATTATTTTCTGGCTACGGCCCTGAAGATAAGTGGTAATTTTGAGTCTATTAGGCAGAACATTATTATAAATATTTTGGATCCATTAAAAGTTCCCTACAATATTTAGTTTACTGTACAGTGTTATCAATTTAGTTTGTCCCACTTTTAAGAGCCTGTAACTTTTTTGTATTTTGAGTTAGCGAGCTCATTCAAGAATGTATTTTATTCAATATGTACCATTTCTAGCCAAGTTTTTATGAGTGTTGTCAAAAATGACAGTAGGTGTCACATGTCACATTTAAAAGCAAAAATTTATATTTTTTAAATGGGACACCCTGTATATTAGAGGCGCATTAGATGGTCCCTTTTCTTCCGATTTCAAAAATATAACACACATATGCATTCTTTTCTTCATTCCACCAAACATTGACAAAAATATGAAAAAATATATTATTGTTAAAAAGCATCAAGATAGCGATGCAGTTGTTTTGGTTGTTAGCTTATATTATTATCAATGAAACACGACACATTGAAACGAATAAAATATCTCAAGTTAGTTACTTTTTACATACAAAATAACTTTTCTTCAATATTCGAAACGATTAATAATGCTGAAAATGAATGACTGAAATATAAATGAAGATAAAATCCATAGCAACCAAAAGAGTTGCATAGCTATCTTGATGCTTTTTAACAATAATATATTTTTTCATATTTTTGTCAATGTTTGATGGAATGAAGAAAATAATGCATATGTGTGTTATATTTTTGAAATCGGAAGAAAAAGGACCATCTAATGCGCCTCTAATATACAGGGTGTCCCATTTAAAAAAATTAAATTTTTGCTTTTAAATGTGACATGTGACATCTACTGTCATTTTTGACAACACTCATAAAAACTTGGCTAGAAATGGTACATCTTGTTTTTTGAATGAGCTCGCTAACTCAAAATACAAAAAAGTTACAGGCTCTTAAAAGTGGGACAAACTAAATTGATAACACTGTACAGGGTGTCCATTTTTAGGCACATTTGCAGGGTCTCGCTTTTATTTAAATACCTATAGAGGGTGCTGATGAAACCTATAAATACATTTTTTAATAACTATGAAAAACGGTTGGTTTTTCGTTCTAGAGGATTTAGGAGAATTATTGAACGTCTTTGTGTTTTTTGAAATGCCAGAGTAATGGCCTCACGAAGTTTATGTGGGGTGCGATGAAGCTTGGCATAAAAATTGTTTTTTAAGTAACCCCACAAAAAAGTCTAGAACAGACAGATCGGACAATCGAGGAGGCTATCTTATTGGTCCATTGGTGGCTATCCAATTGTTAAGAAAATGGTTTTCTAAAAAAAAGCGAATTGTGCTGGACTTATGAGCAAGTGCTTTGTCCTGTTGACAAATATAGTGTTTAAACGAGCGACGGGAACATTATTTACCTCCAGGGTGTAAGTGCTAAACAATTTGTGTTTTATAGGGTCTATACTTAAATTTTTTAATATCTTCTGTGCCCTACTCTTTATTACTTCAACTTCTGCCAACGCGAGTAACACGACGTTAGATGAGTTGCCTCTATGATGACTAAACCATTAATCTCATCGATTTCTTGTCTTGGTCGCGTAAATAATCCATGATTAATTAAATTATCTTTAAGTATAGAGAACCTATCAAAGAAAGGTTTTCTTCTTCCCGGATATCTATAATGAGTGTAAAAACACACAATGATAAAAAATAATTATGTATTGACTGAATGAATTAAGAAAAAATGTAACTATTTTTTTCAGAGGCCTGAAGCGAATTTTCATTGGATTGTGTGCGGCAAACTAACATAAAATCATGCTTTCCAATGTTCTGATATATTATAGTAATCCCAGTTCAGCCATTTTTTAAAAGAAATAGTATATATTGTGCAACGAGCAATGATTGCTATTAACATACGAGTGTGAAAATTACGATACAAGTGTCGTAATGAATACGAGTCTGGGAAGCGGTATTTATTTTGTTTTTTAATTATTTTATTTTATTTTAATAAGTTGCACGAAATGTCATTGCAACATAAACATTGAGTTTTCAGACGTCCCCCATATCATTGCCACTTTAATCTTATTAAAACGGTTTGGTCGGGATGTAAGCGCTATTATGATGCAAAAATAAGTTCTATGCATCCTATAACAAATGAAGCAGTTTTGGGTCTGTTGAATGAAGCCATAGAAAATGTAACACACTAATAAAAAACGATGTGTGGGAACTGGAAAGATTTATCGGTGCTTCAGATACTCTTTCCCTTATTATTAACTTGGAGGAAACTGATGATAATCCTTGCGGAGATGATTTATTCTAATTATTGAAAAATTGTATTTTGTTGTGTTGATGTGGGCAACACATGGTGCGATTTGGGAAACGAGTTCCTTAAATCGCACCAATTGCACCATTGGAATTATCTACCTGAAATATCAAAAAAAACATAAGTATATAGTGATAACTTTATACAAAATCATATTTCCAGTATTAAATCGCTGATAATTCGAAAAGGGGTGCAATAAAGGCAACCTTACCCTATGTTGATGGTTAATAGGCGTCCATAAAGCGTTTTTCAGGGGGGGGGGCAAAAACTTAAACAATACTTTTCTATATACAGTATCACCAGTTAAGTCCGCATCATATGGGATTTTTTTTATTAATAGCTTTATTCAAAATTTGACTTTGGCATCAAGTTCTGCTTCGATCGAGATGAAAATTAAGCAAAAAATAGTAGTCACGTGATTCGCATTATCTGTCAACTTTTAATTTATTTCTAAAAATAATTCAAAAGTGGGGTTATTTCTAAAAATATCAAAAAAAGTTATAGGAAAAAGTTTTTTTAAATGCAGTTTCTAGCCCACATGCAAAATTTCAGCTGGATAAGATAATTTTTATTTTTTACCCATATTTTGTAAATTGCACCACTTTTGCAAAATAACACTCAACGCAACCTACATAAAACTTCTTAGTTTTGACAATGCTTTATTTCAAATACATTTTTTTAAAAGTAGCGTTATATTAAATGTGTGTTTTTCTACGAAATCAAAATAGAGCTATTAAAATTTGGTCGCATGTGATGCAAAGTTCATTTGTTATTGACCCTGTATAAGGTAACTTCATAAAATAAGTATTTTTGAAAACATAGTTTGTGTCTGAAAGTAATACATCTTAATATTAAGACAAAAAAGAACACAGTGTCATCAGTAAAGTGTTCATTAAGTGGAAAATAAATTTTTGCTTAACCCAACGGAAAGTTTATCTATTTTCAACGATTTAATTTAAAATCTCTTTATTTTATTTTTTATTTTTTTACTTTCAGTCACAAACTACGTTTTCAAAAATACGTATTTTATGAAGTTACCTTATACAGGGTCAAAAATAAATGAACTTTGCATCACATGCGACCAAATTTTAATAGCCCAATTTTGATTTTGTTGAAAAACACACATTTAATATGACGCTAGTTTAAAGAAAATGTATCTGAAATAAAGCCTTGTCAAAACTAAGAAATTTTATGTATAGGTTGCGTTGAGTCTTATTTTGCAAAAGTGGTGCAATTTACAAAATATAGGTAAAAAAGCAAAACTATCTTATCCAGCTGAAATTTTGCATGTGGGCTAGAAACTGCATTTAAAAAAAATTATAACTTTTTTCGATATTTTCAGAAATAACCCCACTTTTGAATTATTTTTTGAAAAAAAATTAAAATTTGACAGATAATGCGAATCACGTGACTACTATTTATTTGCCTAATTTTCATCTCGATCGATGCAGAACCTGATGCCAAAGTCAAATTTTGAATAAAGATATTAATAAAAAAAATCCCATATGATGCGGACTTAACTGGTGACACTGTATAAGACTATTTATTTAACTTACTTATGCCTAATGTATTAATTTATTGATATTTTTATTATGTAATTGTTCAGTTTAGTGATTTGTTGGTCTACTAACTAACCACTGTACTATTCAATATTTATACTGAATTATGAAATAAGATAGTAATGTGGGCGCCTAGGGTGGGGCAAGTGCCCGTTTTGCCCCCCCCCCCCCTATGGACGCCCTTGTTACTAATAGGTTAACAAAGTGTTATTATAAAACATTACACATTACCTCACAGAAGATGATGTGTCCGGTCCTTCCAATCGCTGCCTCGCTGCATGTGCTCTAGTTGAAAACGCGTCTACCAAATGTCGTATGCGATCTTGTATAAATTGATGATTTTCTGATGAACTAAAACACCATTTTTTTTATTTTATAAAATCTACAGTACTTTTAACTCTTTATCTCGTTTATCAGCAGACCTCTGTGTGTTTATAGAGTATAAACTGTGGTACTACTGGTGGTATTGCTGGAAAAAAATACAGACGTTCTCTACTTACTTGTCTGAATCTCCTGTATCAATTTTTTTTTCATTGCACAGATTTTCTGTTTTCTTTTTTCCATTCGTGTTGTTTTTCTTTTCGTTATGTCCGTTTTTCTTAGTATTTTGGACAGTCCAGTTATTGCTAATTTTTTCTATGGGATCGCTACACCACGAGGAACGAGTGTTAAGTTTGTCTGCAACTTGGTCTAAGCTTAATTTCTCTGGGTAAACCATTCTCTGAAAAAAAAATTACAGTTGGTTTTAAAAAATTTATAAAAAATTAAAACGACTTTTAAAAAAAAAGAGTAAATAATATTATGTGGTCATTTGATCAATGACTTCCCTCAATTATTCTCTCCTCATGTAACTTAATATTTTATTAGGTTCAAATTCATCTTATCAGCGAAACTTCTTTTGTTTCGGTATTAGGTATTTTTATTACCTCCCTCGTATTTTAGAAGGATGTTATAATCACAGTAGCATCCACGCTCTGCCAAGTAAACTACACGTATTAACGGGGTACTTATCGTACCGTGCGAGCAAAAATTATTTGCATCAAAGAGGGCCTTGCATCTAAGGACGTAATGCTTAGCCGTAGAGCTTAATACCTGTTGGGTGTCAGTAACTACCTGAATTAACAATCAATCAGTTATTCCGTCATCTTTGACAGTCTTACAAGTAGGTAAGTTGATTCATCGCTAATTTTTCCAATTTCTTGAACAATTCACACAATGGGCTTTACGGAACAGCACAAAACATTCATGGTTGAAGCGTATTTTCGAAACGGGGTTAAAGTAAATGGTGAGTGGCAATACAATCCGGGTTTGTGCATGGACGATTTTCAAGAACATTTTTCTAACGTTGCTTTTATTGCTGGGGATTTTTATCATTGCCTGAAAAGAACCATATGGCTGTGTTTAGGGAAACAGGTTCTATACAACACAAAAAAGGAGCAGGAAGACCATCTGTAAGAACAGAAGAACTTGTTGCAAACGTTCGTGAAATAATGCAAAATACGCCAACAAATTGTATAAGACGCCTGTCCCAAGAAGTAGGAAGATCTTATGGAACATGCAGAGGACTATTCTTAAGAAGCAGCTAAATTTATTTCCTTTTAAAGTGCAAGTATCCAAGAAATACACTAGCCGCAGATTTTGAAAGACGCAGGCAAGGGCGGATCCAGAAATTAATTTTGGGGGGAGTCAAACAACGCCGCAGGCGAAAATTTTCAGAGGTTTTTAGAGGAATAAGAAGATGAAACAATTAAAAATATGATAAACCTTATTTGTGCCGAAGCTAAAATGATATCCGCAGGCCGACCATTAGTTGAGAATCTCTTCGGTTCAGAGGAAGTGTCCAATTTTGCGACATCCGTGTGTGATTGCTGGCCTTTAATTCAAAAAATTTCAGACATTGATACTCTCGATGAAGGCACCAGACTTGCTAATAAATTAAGGAAACTTATAGTTTGCACTAAGGATATATTACAAAAGCTTTTAGTCTCGTTATTGCTAATAAGTCCTCATTCAATGACTACTGAGAGGATTATTTCACATTACAACAAATTAAAAACGCCAAGAAGAATTTCATTAAATGAAGATACAATGAATGATCGCCTCTTAGTGTCATTGACAGTGGCGGCTCGTTAATGAAGGGCTCTGGGGCGCCGCCCTCCCTGCAATTATTTCAAACAGAATCCAAGAATAATTTACTTAAAAAACCAAGAACGCAATGTATGTAAGCAATCAATTAAAATAATTCATACCAAACGTAGCCCTATTCCAACGGGCAGGCTCTACTCATATAGACAAGCGAGTTGCGCGCTCTCAAGGTTGTACTAAGCGCGGGCGACCGATTATTCGTCCCGATTCAACGCGAGTTGCCATGACTACAGAGGTGTGACCTACACATCGCACAACGAGCTGCCACGGATGGGCTCCAGTTTTCCGCTCCCAACAGCTGTTCGCGAATCGCGATGCCACGGTAGAATAATCGATAAATTAAATGTACTCTGAGGATGCGACTTGTCGATGCCGCTAATGATTTGTTTATATGTTTTGATTTGATTTATTAGTTACGTTGTAAAGTTGGAAAATTTCGTCTAATATGAAGGTCAGTGATTTACAGAAGCTTGTGTTTAGTTCTCTGAGCTTAAGTGAAAAACTTGATTTAAAAAATGCAGAGCGGCCACTACCAATATTGAACATAGTACAAGTGCAATCAAAATGTAAAAGTAACAGGCACAGTTTACGCATAAGTTTGACAAAGAAATATATATTAAAAAATTCTGGATATGCGGTTGTGAGGACAAAAATTCATTTTTTTTTGTTTCATGTGATCGTGTTTTCTTTTTGACGGGGATGATAATTGGACTATAAATGGGGATGGGGTGCAGGACTTCAAAAATCTTTCAGAGAAAATAAAAAAACATGAAAATAGTGCAAAACATCGTCATAATGTGGTAAGTTTTCAAATGTTAGGACGAATTTTAACTTCGTTAAGTAGTGCTGCTTATGCTGATGAAATTAAAATTCACAACGAGAAAGTTAAAAAAAAACAGACACGACGTACTTTCGAAAATAATAGACATTTTAAGTTTTTTTATTTAAAGTCAGCGCCCCCCCTGACTCGCTAGTCACGAGCCGCCACTGGTCATTGAATGGAGTTGGAACAGCCTATGCATTTTGATCTAAGACCGGCAGTCGCCGAGTTTTTAATGAAAAAAGAACGTAGGTTTAGAGAACCAACTCCTGAAATATACAAAACTAGAGATTTTATTAGTACATTTTTTAGAGATAATCCTAAATTATAATCTTATTAATGAAGTTCCTTTTACAACGAAAATGAGTAGGTAGCGAGTTCCTTTTTGCACGACGCCGTAAAATAACAGTGTTTTCAATTTGTAGAAAAATGTACAGTGGGTTATGAACTCACTCTTATTGACTCCACAATAGTTTTTACGTATGTTGAAATGTAAACCGCCCAGGGAGGGGGGTCATGACCCCCATGACCCCCCCCCTGACTTTTTTTCGGATGGAGCCTGGTTCCATCTCTCCGGTTATGTGAATTCTCAGAATACATGTAATTATTTTTCTTTTTCTTTCTGTATATTTTTACGTTTTTCGACGACAGATTGATCAGTTTTCGATCAGACATTGAATTCCCAACTAGATCACCTTGTTTAACGGTTATGGATTTCTTCGTTTTTCCTTATGTAAAGAACACTATTTTTAAAACACCAGTTGCAAATTTAGAACAATTACATGAAAGGATTATCCAAGAATGTGGTAACATTTCTCCAGAGATGCTGGTCAACGCTTTCGAAAATATGAAGAGACGTGTGAATTTATGCTTGGCGGTGGCCAATTTCAGCAATTTATGTAATTATTTTTCTTTTTCTTTCTGTATATTCTTACTTTGTTAATTTTGTAAACAACAAAAATAAATTTGTATTTGTCTACTTATTTTATTACTCATTAGTCATGTCATAATATGAATTTGACAAAATTTTAACCTAGATTTGGTTAGATATATTGTCCCCCATATCATTGTGATCTAAACCAAGCCCCACGTTTTTTAATCCAAGCCCTCTTTGATGCAAATAATTTTTGCTCGCACGTTAGTAATATAATTATAACGACTGAAAACCACACTGAAAAAAAGAAAGTTAAGTTTCTTAAATGTAACGTTTGTAACTTTTACACGGTTTTATTGCGAATCTGAGTTTGTGACTCTATCAGCGCATTGAAGATTCGCGGTGTGCTACTGAGTAATACCTAATAAATATTACATTTTGTTAATAAATCCTTTTTTATTAATGACCGTTTTTTTTTTTGGTCGAAATAGAAACTTAATGTCTCAAAAATAATCTATTACGTACAAATTTCAAGTTTAAAACATAAAAATATATTGAACGGAAGATGAAATACAGCAATTTTAGCCTAATTTTGACAGCTTATTTAATTTCATAGAGACAAAAATAATAATATAAAACCATATTTTTTAATGGTTGCATGGGGACATTTTGGTTTGTTTTTTTAGTTCGGCCCCTGGCTTCCCAAATGCCTGCAAAAAAATGTCGGATATGCTATACTCTCCCTCCGATGTTGCCCCCATAGGATTCAAACAATTTAAATGGCAATTTTTGTCGTTACCTTTTGAGAAATGGAGCTTTAAAGAACCCAAAAAATATTAGAAGTTATTATTTTAAAACCGACTTAAATCTTAACAGTGGCGTAGCAGAGGGGCAAGAGAATAGATCCCCCCCCCCCCAAAAAAAAAACAAAAAACAAGCAATGCAATAAAAACAATATTTTACAATTAAAATTATCTAGGTATTTAAATATTTTAAAAATCGTTTAAAAGTTGAATTTGAAATAACTTACCAAGCAACACGAAGAGCAAAGAAATTTTTATATAACTCGCTACTAACTATAACTTTCCATTTAATATTGCAACCAAGCCCGTAAAATAGCAGATAAACATCGACGCCGACGTATATTCGTGGCACGAAACGAACCTTTGCCAACAATACTGCAATAAAACTAACCAAAGCACGAACAATTTCTGCAATTAAATCTTCCAATTACGCTAAGTAAGTATATTAAACCGAAATTCATTAGCTTACCTTTTTAAATCGGCAAATGTTTTCCATTTCTGGCTAATGGCGCTCGTTGCGTGACATTCATTTGTTACGCGGCCGGCAGCATGAGGAAATGAATGGCTGGGTGAGAGAAGGGACTATACTGAGCAGGACTCGAGGCTCTGGAATCAAGTACGTTGTCCTGAAAAACGTACTTATCGATTGTCTATTAGCAAAGGTAAGTTTTAGCACGGGCGCGATATAATGTCGTCAATTTAATATTGACCGATTTTTTCGAAAGGGATTCGATTTTTATTTTTTTTTCTTGTTTATACTTTCCTTTTAAAACTATAGTTTTTTCAAATAGCTCGGTATAATAATAGACATACACATAGAACTAATATAAGCAGGTCCGGATTACGAATACAATCTATAGCCTATATACAGTCGCAATACTTTGCCCTTGCCCTTGAAACTCTTTAAGGAATAAAAAAAAGTAAAATAGAATAAAAACAGAACGGTGGTACGATATTTAATAAAATAATACGTTGACCACGATATAATAATAATAAAAATAATAATTATGAATAATTATACGAAATGTAGTTGAGGCAAGGCAGAAACCGCTAATGTCAGTTTTTATCACGATTCAAGATGGACCGACGACCGATGCCGCCGATGCAATCAAAGAAAATTTATAGTGTGCTGCAATAAAAGTTATATGAATCATGTGAATCCCCGAATATTAATCACTGGCGTGGATACTAGGCCCGGGCAGCGCTGCTACCGTTTTTACGGTAGATCTACCGACCTATACCGCAGTAGCGCGCAATGCCTGCTATATTACTATAATAGCAGATCATTGGTAGCACCTAACAGTGCCGGTATTAATACTACCAGCGCCCTGGGCGAGATTTCTACGGCGCCCCCCAACTGCAATTCAAACCCATACGAAAAAAGGGAAAGGATATAATGAAATAACCATTTATTAAAAGAAATAATTATTTATTATAAAAAATAACCGTTCATTAGAAAAAAACTAATAAAATTTTACTTTTCTGGCCTTTCTATCAGCGAACTCTTTTATATGAGGTTATCAAAGTCAATGTTTTCAGCAATTTCGTTTTCAATTGACAAAGTTGCTAAGTTTGTCAATCTAGATCTAGATTGAGATATTGTTGATCAAAGATAGGTTTTTATCAGCTTCAGCTTTGAAAAACTCCTCTCCCCACTAGCAACCGTTACAGATATAGTCAATAACCCAGACAGCACAAAGACATCTTAAAGATATCCAAAAGATGTCAACAATAGACATTCATGACGTCTTATGGACGTTTCTTAACGCCATCAAGACATCTTATGGATATCTTAAAAAGGTCGTATGTTACAAAACCCAACGTCTATACCACATCTTATGGACGGCTTACAGATATCTTATGGACACCTTATAGATGTCTCATGTATACCTTATATATGTCTTATGAACATCTTATAAATGTCTTATGAATAGCCCTAAAACATTTTGTTTTGTTTGTTAAACATGAAACATCATATTGCTTAATAATTGGTTTTATTAACGTATTACATAATTAAAACTTTTTTAATAATGAATTTCGCCTATCTGTGGCTCTTCTTAGCCACGTCGCGATGGCATCCTCGGCATCTTTTCTACTGTTTTGAAGCCATGTTTTGTCAGCAGATTTATTGACACTGCATTCACTGATTATAGACCAATTTTAATTATTCGAAAACAAAAAACAAACACCACACCACAGAAAAATATGTACCCATACAAAACGTTTTTTAATCTACAATTCGTTTTCTTTTAACGGTTCACTAAGTAGAAAGTAAAAAACTGCAAGTCATCATCAGCAAAACTATCAAAAATCAAGCCCATCGACAGTTGACAGTGTTGACCTTGCGTCAATTTCAAATGGCAAAGGGAAGCGCTTTGTTGCCAATCCTAAGTTGTTCGCGATGTTGCCAAATTTACCGATTCTAAAATTTAACTCTATTGTTTGTCGTTTACAAAAAAAAACTATTCAAGAAAACGTCCGAATTGGTAACAATCATTTAAATTCGATTAGACAAGTATACAAAAAAATAATAAAAGTTCTGAGAACGGCGACGGTCGGGTTTGTTCGGGCTGACGATCCGAGATGGCGGCAACCCAAAGTGTCCATTTAAAAAATATATAAGCTAGAGAAAGACAGGGATACTACAAAGACAGAAGAGAGACAAATCTCTTTCTGTGCTATAACCTAAAAAAACACGAACGTCATATTTACGATATTTTAGCGACATCTTATGGACGTCATCTTACAACATCTTATGTATGTCTTGAAAAAGACGTCTTTAAGATGTCTTTTGTAGGTCTGCAGGCGTTCAGACATAATTAAGACCTAAAATCGACGTCTTTAAGACATTGTGTGCTGTCTGGGAATATTCGCAATGGCAATGCTATCCATATATATACATTTGGATACGCGATCTTTGATGAAATTTAAAACAAAAATAGGAGTAACCTGCGTTCCATTCAATTGCCAACATAAAGATTTTTTCGCTTAATTTAGAGAATTTACGAGTAAGTAGAGCTCGAACTATGAGCGATGGGCTACAACCTTTTATCCGGCGCCCTGGCCGATCGCCCAACCAGGCCCTCTACCCTAACGCCGCTCCTGGCACCTAATTCTATATACCGTCAAATTATGTACTTTTGTTGATAGATAAAGTTAGATATTCTTTGATTTTTGGTGTAGGTAAGCACTTTTGTTTTAAAGTAAAGAGGTATTTTTCTTTTAAATAAAGATTTTACCGGGAGGCCCAATAAAAATGGGCGCCGGCCATACCTGCTCAGGAATCGTTTGTCATAAAGTTCTGAAATAAAAAAATGTATGACAAAATCGACCAAAAGGAATTGCTGGAAATTATTTTTAAGTTTCTAAATTTACCGCTACGGGGCGTTCAACCTATGGTTTTTATCGATAATATGCCAAATAAAGTTATATCAAAAATTATGTCATATTCTTTGAAATATAAAAGGTACAATTCTGATTTAATATATTTTGCTCTAACTCGCAAAATGGATTAAGCCTAGGGGTGGAGGGGGAACCTCTTTTGTGAGAAATACTCATAACTCCGGTTTGCCTTAACCAAATTTGACAAACTTAGTGGCAGGCGCGTATTTGAGGGGGGGGGGGGTAATGGGGGTAGTTACCCCCCCCCATGAGCCATTTATGTAGCCATTTATATCGATAAAAAAACAAATTGCCCATGAAGAGGTAAAAGTTATATTTTTGTTACTTTCAAATAAAAAATATCGTAATTATTTTTTCCAAATGCTAAAACCAACGAACCAATCTATTAGATATATCCTGCGTTTATTACTTGCGACCATCTGTTTTAATTAATAGTATATTTTACTATATATATATATACAGGGTGTCCCATAACTTATGGGCCGTAGAGTAACTGGAGATACTAGACATCAAACTAAGCCGATTAAGTCATATAAGTTTTTTCGGATTGTTACTCGTTCTAGAGATACAGGGTGTTGAAAGTAAAAGTTTATTCTCGAAAATAAGACATAATTTTAAAACCGTTTAATGAATTGAATTGAAAGTTGGCAGTATTATGTTTTTATAAGCAAGAAATAAGAATTTGTAGAAATTTTTAGGTTTCACCCTAGAGGGCGCTAGTTGCATACACTGGGCTTCATAAATCTATGATTTTTTTTCTTACCTGTGATATTAGGTGTTTTTCAATTAAAGTTTCTTAAAAAAGGGCATTTTCTGAGTCAAAAAGGTGTACATTGTTATCAATTTAGTTTGTCCCACTTTTAAGAGCCTGTAACTTTTTTGTATATAAAGTTAGCGAGCTCATTCAAAAAACAAGATGCACCATTTTTAGCCAAGTTTTTATGAGTGTTGTCAAAAATGACAGTAGGTGTCACATGTCACATTTAAAAGCAAAAATTTAATTTTTTTAAATGGGACACCCTGTATATCAGAGGCGCATTACATGGTCCCTTTTCTTCCGATTTCAAAAATATAACACACATATGCCTTATTTTCTTCATTCCATCAAACATTGACAAAAATATGAAAAATATATTATTGTTAAAAAACATCAAGATAGCTATGCAACTGTTTTGGTGGCTATGGATTTTATCTTCATTTATATTTCTGTTGGTCAATCTCAGCATTATTAATTAGCTACGGCCCATAAGTTATTATGGGACACCCTGTATAATAAAATATAGTGATACCTGATACCTATGTAGTAGAGGTGCCTATACTGTAGTAGCACAGAATATATGTTACGGTTAATACAAGAAAGTAGTTAATTCGCGAATTAACCGGCTTATATATACCCGAATTGGCAACCGGTTTGTTCGTTGTTACCCAGAGCATTTTTTAAAAATTTAATTTAAATTTTATTTTCATAAAATAATAGTTTAAAAAATCGAATTAAAAAAAATGCTCTGGTAACAACGAACAAACCGGTTGCCAATTCGGGTATTAGCCGGATAATTCGCGAAAGAACTACTTTCTTGTATTAACCGTAACATATTAGGTTAACCGGTACTACAGAATATTATATAGCTATAATTACCATATTAGGTAATTATAGCTATATAATATTCTGTAGTACCTATAGTAGGTATAGGTAGGTGTAGGTATATATACCTATAATAATATTTATATACCTATTATATTTAATATTTTTTCTGCTATCATCTTCAATAACATAAATATCGGTTTGTTTGGAGGATGAATTGATTAAATAAAGTAAATAATAAATGAACTTATTTAATATTTGTATTGACGATAATAAAAACATTTCCCTGTGATTAGTCATCTAATTTAATTTTTTACATTTGGTGCGTATGTGGGGTGTGTTGCCTATTTTACGAAATCACACATGGTCGTGTGACCTATCATTCCTCTGTGATACAGGAAAAGACTAGGTACTTTCCATTTGCTTCTTTTCAAGTTTTCAACAGTAAAGCAAAGTAAAAATCTTTGCTCAGCCAAAAGGAACGCTTCGCGAACAACTTCGTATAATCGCATAAGAAATATATAGGGTCATGTCATACTTTACTTAACCACGGCAAGATGGGTGAAAAATAATTTTTTTTGTTGTGCTTTGTTTTGCTATTTAAAAGTAAAGTAAATGGAACTTGGCTATTGAATGGTCGATATTGCTTTATTTCTAAAGCTTAACACAAAGTAGATAATAGGGAATTATTGGAAACGCTATAAGGTAAAGGCCTTATTATGGTCGTTCTTAAAATGACAGCTAAGCATGCGCACTAAAAAATATTTAATATGGGAACCATAATAAAATACTGCCTTCCCCTATTTACGACTAGTTACCGTAAGTAAAATAACGTTTCCTTATTTCCCTTATTCGGCAAACCGAACCTAAAAAACAGATGGTTGCATTATAACAGATTAAGGTTTACCTATAATGACGATTTTGTCCTTATAAGATAATTTGTGGGACAAAATCAATTATAAAATCCTGAAGGATGGGAGGTCATTAGACATTAGGTTAAAAATAACGGTCGTAAACAGGAAAGCGTTCCAATAAGTCTTTATTTTTTAGAGAAATAAGGTTAAGACCTTATTAAAATAGGGCATTGCCTTATTAGTGCTGACGTAAAAATTATCTTTTCAATAATTCCCTGATAATAGTATAGCTTGTTTGTATTTATGTTGATACGTTTTTAAGAACCATAGATGGAGAAGGCCATGTCAAGCTGTCCAAAAAGCGCTAAACTTATGTCGTTTGCTTGGCTTTTCAAAAAGCAACTAAAACAGTCAGTAGGTATTTTCCATTTGTTTCTTTTAAACATTAAAGCTAAGTAAATATTTTTGCTCAGCTAAGTTGTTAAAGGGACGCTTCGCAAACAAACTTCGTAATAGTTCGTCTGGGATATAAAGAGGAGCCTAATTAACCGCGGCAAGGGGGAAAAAAAATCTTTGTTGTGCTAAGTTAAATTTTTAAAAGGGACGCTCAATTAAGTTACCTGTGGGTTCTGCGTTGCTATTTAAAAGAAGCTTGTTTGTGTTTATGTTGATACGTTTTTAAGAACCAAAGGTGGAGTCACAGCGATCTTAATTACAGAGGAGGCTGTGGTGGAGTAATATAAAGCTATATGTCAAGTTGTCAAGCTGTCCTCATTCCATTGGGCTGTAATTAGCCTCTCCTAGTCGACGCGAAAGGACATTCCATTTGGGAAGAGAAGAAAGAGTTATAAAAAAGAAATCTTCTTAAATCGTCATATTATGTTCATGTTCATATCAAAAAAAAAAGTTTAGCGTTCCCCTCTCTATTTCACATGCGGACTACATACAAAAGCCGAGGTCCCTTTACATTAATTTTTAATCGCAAAGCAATACACACCAAAGATTTTTTCACTCCCCCCTTGCCGCGGTTAAGTATGCCCCTTTCAGCCTATTTACCAAAGAAAATTTATAGGGTTTGTTCGCTATTTACTTTGCTTATGCTGTTTAAAAGAAGTAAATGGAAGGTACCTTTTTTCTATAAACGTCATGTTTGTATAAACGTCAAAAAAAATGTTTGAATTTGTTTTGTAACTGACTGTGCATTATATACAGAGTAGAAAATCAAACCCAGAAAATTAACAAATAGTATTAACATTAACTAGGCATCAGTTTTTTACTAAAACACTAAAAGGATGGATCAAATCATATCATTTGATAAAAGTCTCCAAACACGTCTTCAAGAATACGAGGACGTTTTTTCAGGTGTAGAAACTCTACCTTACTCAAAGATCCAGAGCGAATGGGCTTACTATTTAGAGCTTACCTTGGACCCAAATGGTTGGCAAGCAGTATGGAAAATCCCTAGAACAAAATGCGAAGAAATGAAGATACCTTTTCCAACTGTTGTTTTGGTTTTTGTATGCAATGTAAGTTACGCAGATTTGACCGCCTTGGTAAAGATCTTAGCTGTGCAAGAGGATATACACTTGCCGGAAAAGCATTATGTGCTCCTAACCCAACTGTGGCCGACAAGGGACCAGGATAAATCCATTGCTTTAAATATAAACTCTACTGCAAATGCATTGGATATGTTAAGATTTTTTTATATTCATATTTTAATGCCTTGGGATGAGGAAGATGATTCCTCTGATTGGAGAGGGGCCCATTTAGTTAGCAGGTAAAATAATTAATGAATTCCTTGGTATATCTATACCGTGACCTATGCCCAGTAATAATATACACGCGATTTATAGATCACCTTCAACGAGAATAAAAGACTTTTTACAGGATATTGAAAATTATCTAGCCATGGCTGAAGATTCTGGCCTGGCGATTATTGTAGGAGATATTAATATTAACCTGCTTTTGGGAGATGATGGTAATGTTAATCACTATCTTTCTATCATGGGTTTAAATGGATACGTTTCGTATTGTCATGATATTACAAGACCAAGGGGTCAATCCTGTCTTGATCACATTTTCATTCGTGATAAATTAAAATCTAGGCCAAAAACTATTAAGTCTTTTGTCATCGAACATGATATAACTGATCATATGCCACTAATGATTAATATAACAGAAAACAAGCATTGCATCGGCGGTAATGAAAGCTCTCGACTTATAAGGCGGATTGATTTTAACAAATTGAAAACTCTATCAGAGAATATAGACTGGGATCAGACGAACAATTTTAATGATGTTGAACAAGCAACTGCGTATCTTATAGATAATCTAAAGAGTTTAATAAAAAAATCTGAACTTGAACACTATATTAACAATAAATATAAAAAAATAAAGCCATGGATTACTAACGGCATAATCAAATCTATAAAAACACGCGACAAACTTAAAAATGAACTAACACTGAACACTTCTCCACAAAAACTAACGGAATATAAAGAATATAGAAATAGGCTCAACCTAATAATAAAAAACACAAAAAATAATTATTATAAACAAAAAATTGAACAAAATCAAAACAATATGAAAAAAATTTATAATCTAATTAGTGAAGCGTCAAACGAAAATTCATCAAAAAGTACTGTAACTCAAATAAAGGATAAGAATAACAAAATTACAACAAATCAAAAAGAAATAGCAGACGTTTGCAACGATTTTTTTATTAACATAGGTAAGACTATGTCGGACAAAATTAAAACTTCAAACCAGGAGCAACATTCACAAAATAACAATCATACATCGATGTTTTTATACCCAACCAACAACAATGAAATTAACAAACACATAAACAGCTTAAAGAACCATTGTTCCTCAGGTTCGGATGGCATATCCTCTGGAGTACTTAAATTTCTGCATGCGAAACTAACTAATCCTATAGTACATATAGTAAATTTAATTTTTAAGACAGGTAATGTTCCAAACGCGTTTAAAATTTCAATTGTCACTCCAATTCATAAATCAGGCAGTAAAGACGATATAAACAATTATAGACCTATAAGCGTTATCTCGAATATCGCAAAAATTTTTGAAAAATGCCTGAAGTACAGACTTGTCAAATTTTTGAATGCCAACGGTTTGCTTTCTAAGAACCAATTCGGTTTCGTTGAGGGCTGTAGTACGGCTGATGCTATGTTTGAACTGAAACAAGAAGTGGTCCAGAACTTGGATGAGGGGAAAAAATGTATTGCCCTATTTCTGGACTTGGCGAAGGCTTTCGACACGGTATCTCACTCTATATTGCTTGATACTCTTGAGTGTAGTGGCGTTAGGGGGATCGTGTGGAGGGTCTTCAAGAACTATTTGAGTGGACGGGTCCAGCATGTCAGGATTGGGGATGTGCTTAGTTCTCCCAAAATTGTGGGCCATGGTGTACCTCAGGGTACTGTGATGGGACCGATTCTATTTAATTTGTATATAGATAACATCTGCAATCTTGGCGTGGGTGGAAAGGTGGTGGCATATGCGGATGACACGGCTGTCATTTTTAGTGATGAAAGTTGGTCATTGTTAAAAGAAAAAATTATATTAAATTTTCTTAAAATACAGAGTTTTCTAGACAGCCGCAAATTAACTTTAAATATCAAAAAGTCGCATTACATCGCCTTCTCATTAAATACTGTAAATAGACCTAACTTTAATCAAATTGTGATTCCGGGTATTGATGAGCCACTTATGGAAGTTACTCATCTTAAATATTTGGGCATTGTCATTGACAAGTACCTTAAATGGGACCAACATGTTTTATATTTGCATAAAAAAGTCAGATGCTTAATTCACAAGTTTTACATTTTAAGAGAATTTCTTAACAGAAAGCTTATCATTATGGTCTATAAGGCGCTTGTTGAACCCCTTCTAAAATATGGTATACTGGTCTGGGGAGGAATGTACAACTGCAATCTTGAGCAACTTCGAATTGTGCAAAATTCCATTGTAAAAATTAGTCTTAAGAAACCTAAGCTTTTTCCTACAAATCAACTTTATTCCAGAGAACTCTGTAACATTAGAACTTTGTATATTATCACGGTATGTCAATTTTTGCACTTTAATAATGATTTCAAAAGATCGCAGGTGTCACATGTTCATCAGACCAGAGGAAACACAAATAAACTAATAAATATTTATAAAACTAGAACAACAATGATGCAACACTTTGTAACATACTATGGTCCAAAACTATATAACTTAATACCAAAAAATATTAGAACCTTAACTGACAAAAGGCAATTTAAAAAACAACTGCACAACTATATTTTTAATAATATTGTTAGCTTTCTAGAATTGTTTTAGCCCCTCTTCTACTTTCTTTCGGTTTTTGCACTAAAGAGTGATACTAGATATTAGAAATGTATTATTTTTTTTCTGAATGTGCATACTGTTAAATACATTATATAAATACGTATATTCAATGTAAATTACGCACATACAGGTGTTCCACACCTAGGTGTTACACACCTAGGTGTTATAAATAGTTTTGATATGCTATTTTCCATTTGTGTTAATTTTAGAATGAAGATACTATGTTTTTATGTAAAAAATGTTTTTGTTTATAAAATAAAATAAATAAAAAAAAAAAAAAAAAAAAAAAAAAAAAAAAAAAATTATTTTGCTAAAATTAATTGAATGTTTATGGTTTCCTCTAACACATTAAAAACCCAAATTTATATCAATATTGCAGATTGCGTTTATTTTATGACCTTAAAAATGGAAAAATTCCCAAAGGAACATCCGAACATATCCACACTTTGTTGAACGAGGCTCGTAGACTTAACACCAAAAGACAACTTCTTACAACTATATGTGATGAATTTGACAGTGATATTGAAGGAGAAAGTGGTAAAGTATTTATTAATTTTTTTAAACTGATCTTCCAATCATGGAATGACGAAAGTCTTTAAAATTAAATTGGTTTTGTTTTTAGATCAAAATATGGAAAGTTTAATAGAAATAAATGTAAGACTTATAGAAATTCAAAATGAAATCCATTTGCTAGAAAATGAAATGTTTAGAAAAGTTATAATTAAAAGACAGGAATCAAGAGAAATACCTTATAAAACAGAGAAAGAGAAGTCACAGATATGGTTAATAGGCAAAAATGGTGAGTTCAAAATATAGTAAATCAGAATATAGGAACTTTATGCTTTTAGTATTTTATTTATTAGGGCAAATTGATTCACCAAACTACCTATAAATATTTTCGAGTACTTGGTACCTATTTAAAAAACATTTGATTGTGGATTAACAAATATTTAATTTGCGCAGAACCAGAGGCAGAACCCTATCATAAATAGGTAAAACTTTAAATTACTTTTTTAGCTAAAGCCTCCGACTATATCTCATTTCTAAAAACTGTTGAAGAATTATATCCCAATGAACACCTTACATTTGCATCAGACTTAATGTCAAAATTAGAATCGGCCAACCTTCACGACACCATTTTGCTAAGCCCTACAAGGCACAATATCAAAGGAGAAGGTGCCCTTATAGAAAATTTTACTATCACAGGAATTGGCGGTAAAGATAGTGTAGAAATATTTTCCTCAGCCGAAGATGTTATGTTTGATTGCATAGGTGATTCATCTATCATCGAAAATGTCACTTTTGACTGCAAAAATACTCAGTGTGCAATACTAGTTCGAAAAGGAGAGGTCACTATTAAAAATTGCAAAATTATCGGTGATCATTCATCTACTACTCGCCAAGGTATTCTAGTATTAAACGGAGCAAAACTTACTCTAACAGATTGTAAGATATTGGGCTTTTCAATGGCTATAGTAGGTAACTCAGGTAGTACAGTAGTTATTAAGGATTCTGTGATAGAGGGCGCTTCAGTTGGAATTAAAGTGTACGATAATTGTCAGATGTCACTATCTAGGAATACAATCAAAGAATGTAAGGAGTATGCTGTTATGGTAGAAACAGAATTGGACTATTCATCTGAGAGGATTGTAGGAGATTTTGTGACATTAGACTTGTAAGTTTACTATTTTTAATTGGCTTAAAAAATTTGTTCTCATTGCTTTGCAGCATTAAAAATACATATTTTTTTATGGCTATAGTAGCCCAGAGACTTGTTGAGTGGCTCGACCAACAAAATAACGAACTTGGAACTGAAGTTTTGTTCACCTAGGGCTACCAACCATACTCTTTTACTCTTTTTGAGGCCCTAAATTTGTGTACTCTTAGTTTTTATTCTTATTCTCAAAGGTATTTTTTTCACATAATACATATTATGAGCTTTATTTACTTTTATTACTCTCTGCGGACACTGCAGACCTCTTATAAATCTATAAATTCGTACAGCTACTGATAGATGACGCCGTCGGTGCGGTGGGGCCGGCCCAGTGTTGCCAGGTCCAAATTTTTTTTTTCCTAGATAATTTCTTAAAAATTTCCCAGATTTTCCCCAGATCTTTTAATTTAAAAACGAAAAAAAAAAGATACTTGAAAAGAAAACATATCCCCATTTAATAATACATTTTTTTCTACAAATAAAAATTAAGCCACTTATCGTTCATTTTTTCTTCAAAAAATAATACATTTTTTATTCAACAATAAAAAAAACAATACATTTAAGGTGGAATTATCATAACTTAAACTTTGAGTTTATAGGCTACTACGCTACTGCTATTTACACTAAAATACTGCGTGTTTTTTGTTCGAATAGAATGTTCGTCGTACAACCAGCCGATAAGTCTGTGGGCTCCTTAATGTGTATGCAAATGACACAAAAAATGTTTTTTTTTTATTTAAAATCAAAAAATAGTATATTTTACAAGTGAGAAAAATTACATATTTCTCCCGAGCGTAGAAGTTTGTTGGCACGAGCCGAAGGCGAGTGCCGCAAATCAAGTGAGGTATAAATTATGTGATTTTCTCACGTGTCGTACACTGTACTTTTTCTACCGATGCGTTGTTTTTATGTGTTCAAAACGAGGTTCAGAACTAAAATACATAATTCATATTACATTAATTCATTTTTATATTTTACTTAAAATTGTAATTAACAGTTATATTTGTACAATTTTGGAAAGTAATTCCTGGTAGATCGTTTCGCTTCAACACATTTTCGGTAATTGAAATATTAGCCGAGGTCAAAGTTGAAGTTGATGGGGAAACGTACTGAGCTTCCACAGCATTGTTGTATTCAGGTTCTAGTGGCGCTGGAGGCTGAATCGATTCTACTATACTTTTTGATATTTTCATTTTGTTAGCTATAGAGTTATCGATATAGGATTCAGCAACATTGCTGGATTTCCAACCCCCATGGCGTTTTAGAGTTAAAAGATCTGCTCCTGCATTAACTAAAATAGTCGCAGATGACCTTTGGAAACAGTGGCCTGTATATAATTCCGGATTCGGTAATTGCAAAAATTTCGCCATATCTTTCGCCATGGTGCCAAATTTATTTCTTCCCACGGGCTGTTTTGTGCATTTGCCATTTTGGTAATTTAAAAAAAAACTGGTCTCGTCCGTGCATGGTCGAAGCTCTGCATATTTTTTGTAAATTTGGTAAAATACTCCTGTGACTGTAAAATTTCTAGGCACTTTGTTTTTAGTATCGGATAATTTTATTAAAAGGGCCGAATTGAAATCTTCCATCTCATGAATTTTTAATTTTCGCAATTCGTCACAACGGCATGCCCCTGGGTAAGGCCAATAGCTAAAGCAGCCTGAAATTAAAACCAAAAATACAATCTTCCATAAGATATATATAACATACCTTTATCAGCAAATACTTTTCATCAGGTGCATCTTTTAGAAATTGTTGAATTTCTTCAGGAGTTAAGGTTTTTGATTGTTTTGGATGATATTTTTCTGATTTTCGTTTCAAAAATGCGCGTAGTTTTGCGTATTTTGATATATCAACACAGTTTATGGTACTCCCAGCATTGAGTACTGGGACCATAATGTTGATGGTTTTAATTTTCTTGATAACTCTTTAAAATAAACTAACAAAGTATCTTCAGAAAAAGAATTCACCTTGGCTTGCATTCTCCACTCCATAAAGTTACTGTAAGCGATTTCATATTTTTGTCTTGATGTGCTTGGTAGCAAATTATCATCATCATATCATATCACATCGGATGCTTTTTGAACAATATGAGGAGGTGTATTTTCAAACTCTAAATCTTCGTATTCCATTATAATCAATATCTAACAAATCTGAACTGTTTTAGTATAAAAACAACAATAAAACTATTCCCGTTTGGCAAGGTGACAGAAATAATTGTTCAGTGTTTCGGTTGTGTTGTTATGGAAACGCCGGCAAATGGTTTCATGGCCTAAGTAGATATTGCGCGCTAATCGTCGGGGTTGCGTCGTTATGGCTAACTTGGCTTATCATAAAAACAAGTGAGAAATTATTTCTCACTCTAATGGCGGATATTTCTCACTGCGTGAGAAATACTCGGTTTTGAACGTATGGAAGCGATGAGAAAAGTGGAACATTTCATAGCATCCGTAGAAAAATGTTTTATTTATTATTCCAGTAATTATTTTGTACTTTAGGATATCTCATTTTACAACGGATACCCTAACTGGCAATAACAATCAAAAAGGAAATGTGATAATAAAGAAAGTTAACATTAAGGCTATGGAAAATCTCTTTGCAAATCCGGACTTGGACCCAACAATTCTGGAAAGTTCTGATGATGAAATGGAGACCAGCCTGGATAGTCAGGAAAACGGTTTAAATAATACAGTCTTTGAGGTAAAAAACTATGAGAAGGACGATACTTCTACTTAAGCATTTGAGTTATGTTAAAAAATCTTGTTTATTTTCTACCTATACTTTTACTAGAATTTTATAAATATATTCAGTTGTATAAATTTTTTAATATGTTACAATAATATAAGACTGTTGCAAAATTAATAAAGTGAAACTTTAACGTTAAATTTTAATAATTTATAGTGAAAAACCTGAGGAAATACCTTTGATTACAGGGAGGTGGAGGTGGGTGACACCCAGGACAAGTATAAACGTTATTACCCCGTGGTAGTCAATTGATAAAAAGCAAACATTTTTCGGTTGCCACGCTCTTTATTTTGGTTATTTCTGGCAGCAACATTTCTATTTTATCAAAAAATTGTTTATTTTTTCGCGTTTTTGTTGATACTTGTTATATGGTTATGGTTTTTCAAGTAGAAAAAAATTGCCTAATTTAAAACTATTTAGTAGTAGAGTCACGAAATACTATCAAAAATTCGGTGAAATCGACGAAATCATAAAGAAAATCGTGACATTCGCGAAATTGTTAATTTAAAGTTTAATTCGTTAATTTCGCGCCAGGCGCGTTGTGGGCAGTGAATGTGTTAAGGTGTATATAATATGTACCTACAATTACTAATAATTCTGTTAATGGCCTCGATTCTGCGTTTTCTATTGAATAAATCCAGAGTATGAAAATTAACAATTTCGCGAATATATCGGTGTAAGTGTTGTTTAAAAACAATAATAGTCATTCACTGAGAAGATTTTCTTTCTTTAACACCGATATGTTAAAGTGTATAACAGTCCAACGGTAGTAAAATTGTTTTTTAAAAACTACAAACCAAAACTGAACATTTCGGTTTTTTTTTCCGAAGATGTTTGGAATATTTACAATTATTACCTCCCCCCCCCCCCCATATCAGCTACGCCACTGGATACTATAGCAATTTGTTACCATTTAAAAATGGACAAATACAATAAAGTCGCCACAGTGGTTCTTTTCCGTGCGTCATCACTTTCGCGTCATCAAAATCGTATGAATCAAATCAAAATTACGATACGAAAAAAGTCAAAACTAAGTCTAAGTTCATAAAATGGACGTGCCTGCCTACCATTTGACGTAACTACATAATATCCCGAAAAATTATTATTTATTTTAAGTTTTGCCCGGCATTCTCTATTATCTAAAAGAAATTGACAAACAAATGTTAATACATTTAATACTATTTTTAAAGCTTAAAATCTAGAAAAGTTTGGTGTTTTATTGACTATTAAAATTGCAAAAGTCAAATTTTTGACATCCTCTCATTTAAGGGAATTTAGCCACTGCCGTAAACTTTTCAAAGAACTTTCAAGGTTAGAATATTTAAAATAAATAAATTAGGTATTATAAAAATCCATAAATACTTACCGCCTAAACAGATGGTGGGTAAAATTAGCTCTAAAAAGAACTATTTTTAGAAAAAGGAACAGTTTTAAGGCACACAAATTTACAAAATACGAATTAGATTGGCAGATCAAAATAAGGTTGACAATGACGTTCTAAAATACAACGGTAGTCAACTAAACAAATAAAAAAAGTAATTAATTGACGTTTATAGTTTTATTCTTGTCTAGCACGTTATATTATTGCGAAATCTTGGAGACGTTCTTTATGCTTTACATAAAGTCGCCACAGTGGATCTTTTCCCGTGCGTCATCAATCAACGATCAGGACTCAACGTGGTTAATAACTCTGCACCCTTTTTTATTACAGTAACAACTTTGAATAAAAGCATAAAAGAGCGTCTCCAAGATTCCGCAATAATATAACATGCTAGACAAGAATAAAACTATAAACGTCAATTAATTACTTTTTTTATTTGTTTAGTTGACTACCGTTGTATTTTAGAACGTCATTGTCAACCTTATTTTGATCTGCCAATCTAATTCGTATTTTGTAAATTTGTGTGCCTTAAAACTGTTCCTTTTTCTAAAAATAGTTCTTTTTAGAGCTAATTTTACCCACCATCTGTTTTGGCGGTAAGTATTTATGGATTTTTATAATACCTAATTTATTTATTTTAAATATTCTAACCTTGAAAGTTCTTTGAAAAGTTTACGGCAGTGGCTAAATTTCCTTAAATGAGAGGATGTCAAAAATTTGACTTTTGCGATTTTAATAGTCAATAAAACACCAAACTTTTCTAGATTTTAAGCTTTAAAAATAGTATTAAATGTATTAACATTTGTTTGTCAATTTCTTTTAGATAATAGAGAATGACGGGCAAAACTTAAAATAAATAATAATTTTTCGGGATATTATGTAGTTACGTCAAACGGTAGGCAGGCACGTCCATTTTAAGAACTTAGACTTAGTTTTGACTTTTTTCGTCCCGTAATTTTGATTTGATTCACACGATTTTGATGACGTGAAAGTGATGACGCACGGGAAAAGAACCACTGTGGCGACTTTAGACACTGTTCCATGTTATTTCGGGTTTTTGGATAAAAGGTAGTAGAAAAACGCATTTGTATATTAAAAACCTAAAATATATTTTAAATCAAGTCTTACATATACAAACAAATTCGTTCATCTTAAAAAAATACACCTTTTAGCAGTTTAAAATACACAAATCATAAATATCAAAAAAACCTTTGAAAACTTTTTTTTGCAATTTATAAATTAATTACAGTTAGTATGCAAAATCGTAATTGCGCGTCGTAAAAGCGTAATATGTAGTAGTATGGTATTGAAAGGCCTTTTCTACAATAGCATGGCTATGGGTACCTAGATTTATATTTCCAGACCAGATTTAAAAATAATTTTATTGCTCCGAGTTATATTTTAAAAAAAGTGTTCAGGAACTCTTACAGCATTTTATTTTTTGTGATGGTATCTCCATTGCGGCACAAAACTATGTGTGTAATCAGGTTGCGCTAAGTAATCAGCTTTTTGCATTTTATTTAATGCCAATAAAGGAAACAATAACACAAAAGTATTTATGTACCTCCTAGGTATATTTACGCATTCTCTTAATTGCTCTAATATTGATATTTTAATGTACTTGTATAAATTTAGAGAAAAAACACAGATTCATTTGGTTTTACCTCACAAAATATTTTATTTAAAAAACGTCATTGAAGGTATTTTTTATTTTGTAAGTTATTTTTACAACTGACCTCCTACACAAGTACGTCAAAATAATTCCAGAAAAGGCCTATGCAGACTAGATTACACTATTGTTACAAAATTGCTTATTATAAATAATTAAACTAATATAGAACCTGTAAACTATAATTCTTTAATAAACATTTTGCTAAAATACTTTTATATGTTTCACCATGGATTTCTTACAATTATTATTATTCTTATATTATGGCCGATATGAATGTAAAGTTTATTAAATATTATTTATTATTATTATACCTATTGGATATTGAGGACGTACTGGACACATAAAAGGTTTGCCATTCGTTCTGCACAAAATTGTTTTTATTACTAGTGGTCCCTGTTCTTGATAACGCAAGAACTGAAAGATAATCTTTTATATGGTTGTATTTGTAATTATTAGTCCTTGCGCGTGTTATATGTATAACTATAGTATTACTGGCTGCTGTGGCGACATACCCAAGCACCGACTCTCTGTTTCTTCCTAGAAATATTATCAAGAAAAAGGAACCTCCAGTAGCAAAATATCATACATTAACCATGTCCACGACCAAGCCTTCTCCATTTGTCTGTTTGTTAGATTGACACACACGACAGGCCTGTTTAATCAGCGTAGGCAAAACAATTTACATTGCATTGTATATACCTACAGATATGGAAATGCGTTGTACGCCCATATACAGTGTGACCAATAAAGTCCGCATCATTGGGATTTTTTTTATTAATAGCTTTATTCGAAATTTGACTTTGGCATTAACTTCTGCTTCGATCGAGATGAAAAATAAAGCAAAAAAATAGTAGTCACGTGATTCGCATTACCTGTCAAATTGGGGTTATTTCTGAAAATATCCAAAAAAGTTCTTAGAAAAAGTAATTTAAATGCAGTTTCCAGCCCACGTGCCAAATTTCAGCTGCATAAGATCATTTTTATTTTTTACCCATATTTTGTAAATTGCACCACTTTTGCAAAATAAGACTCAACGGAACCTACATGAAACTTCTTTAGATTTGACAATGCATTATTTCAGATAATTTTTTTTTCAAGTAGCGCCATATTAAATGTGTGCTTTTCTACAAAATTAAAATTGTGCTATTAAAATTTGGTCGTATGTGATGCAAAGTTTTTGACCCTGTATAAGGTAACTTCATAAAAAACTATTTTTGAGAACGTAGTTTGTGTCTGACAGTAATACACCTTAATATTAAGACAAAAAAAACCAAGTGTCATCCGTAAAGTGTTCATTAAGTTAAGTGAAAAATAAATTTTAGTGGTGGATAAAAAATCAAAATTATCTTATGCAGCTGAAATTTTGCATGTGGGCTAGAAACTGCATCTAAAAAAACTTTCTTATAACTTTTTTCGATATTTTCAGAAATAGCCCCACTTTTGAATTATTTTTTGACAAAAATTAACATTTGACAGATAATACGAGTCACTTGACTACTATTTTTTTGCTTAATTTTCATCTCGATCGAAGCAGAACTTGATGCCAAAGTCAAATTTCGAATAAAGTTATTAATAAAAAAAATCTCATATAATGCGGACTTTATTGGTCACACTGTATATGTGTCCCCCATATTGCAACGCATCATATCTCGCTCATCGTTCTCTCGGTGTCACTCCTCCCGCTTCAATTCAATTGATATTAAATAAATATTCATTCTTCCTACTTGACATATTTTGAGAATAAACGTTATTTTAACCTTAAAGCTTGTTAAAAAAATGTGCTGATAAACCTAACAACCTGTGTCCAACACAGTAAATCTCCCTTCAACTGCGTAAATAGCACTAAAATTTAATATTCAGTGGAATCGGGAGGCGTGAAACCAGGAGAACGATCAATGATATGCGATACGATGGAGTGGGGGGAAACATAATCTACCTATTTCTGTTTGCTTTGCGATACTTGATATTTTTACTTTTCTAACTTACTACTAGAATATTGGAGGACAACGCATGCCCAAACCTGTAAAACTCAATTTTTAAGGCGAGGCTCTCGGAAGAGTGTGCATGTTAAAAATTATAAGTTAACCTACATAATGTCTTTATCTTTATAATGAGTAAAATCACCGAGATTGAAATCAAAATACATTTAGAGGAACTTACACATAATAGAGATATTTAATTTAAATACCTAGCCTAGAGAGCTTTTGAGTAGAAATAAAAATAAATAATTTGCTAAAGTCTAACCTATAAAAAGTAAATAAATAATATTACCTATGCTATTTAGCTTCATTAACTAACTTCATTTCCAAAATAAAATCACTCGTCTCTTGTACCTTAAGTTACCAACGTACTCGCAGCGGCAGCAAAAAACCCTTGATTTAACCCTCTATCTGCGCCACTGCAAGCATTAGAAGCAATCTTTAACGTATGTTAGTAACTTAATTCAAGAACACCCTGTACACCCAGGGTTGCCACCTCTCATCCAATCCGAGAAAAGGAACGGGGAAAGTAACTAGGGTTTTTTTTTCTTTCTGGATAATATTTAATATAATGGAATGCCGTTTTGTGTGTTGCATAATACAGATATTACGAAGGCGTACGCGAACCTGCTACGGAAATGGTAAAGCTTGCACGGAATATGCGGCATTGTAGACTAGGAGATAATGCATGGTTTTTAAAACTCAATTCCGAGCCTCCTGGAAAATCAGGAGAGGTGGCAACTCCCGGCAACTCCGTGTATGACACAATTTTATTTAATACTACCATTACATTTTATCAAATCCCGTTGTCAAATAAACTTAGTTAATAGAACAGCAACTTAGATTCTATCTTAAAAAATAAATTTTTTAACATCGCAAAAATTATTGGCTAGGATGCTCGAATATATACATTCTTTAAATAGTACCTAATTGTACTAATGTATTATTTAGGAGTTATATAGAACTATGTATTGTTAAAAAATAATTCTTTAGATCAGTCAGTACATATATATGCATATAATAGCATTTACACAATAATATGACACATGATTTTAGTATTTTAGCACAGCATTACTATTTTTGGAGGTAACAGTATATTTATTGGGGAAATGAGTGCCAACGACTGTTACTCTGTGTAGCAACATTTTTTTAAATATAAATCCCTAGCTAGTATTTTTTTAGTTTCCTCGCAAACAAAGTATTGTAATCTCGAAATTTTTTTAGATATTAGATACTTTCCTTTTGCTTCTTTTAAACAGCAAAGCAAAGTCAATATTGGCTTAGCTAAGTTGTTAAAGGAACGATTCGCGAACAACTTCGTATAATATCAAAAAAATTACCTAATCGGACTTCCATTGTCTTGTTACTTAACTCAACGTTTCGGTTAGTTAGCATCTCTAATCGTTTTCAAGGGTAAGGCTACTGTTTTAAAACTATCCGTGTGCAATAAAGCTTGATGACTCCGCCTAAGTGCTTATTCGAGTGTGACGTTTGAGCTGTTTGTTTTGGACAAGGAGAGGCTTCCCGATGTTGGGGCTATCTATACTTAGTATGGGTATTTTAATTCATTAAAGCTGCTTCCTTGAATTTGCTTTTTCGCCAGTGCTGTTCCGTGTCCAAAACCTTAGCTTCTGACCTCTGTATAGTATGTTGGTTGGTCCTTACATGTTTCGCTATACCTGACCTCGAAGTTTCACCTCTTTGGGTACGTTTCAGAGAAAAGGGGTGTTTATGTTTCTCCAATGTACGAGTCGCCACACTCGCAAGGGATTCGATAGATGCAATTTTTTGGGTTTTCATTACGTGGGCGTTTAACTTTTGTATCAAAGCTTCTAAGCCTATTTCAGAGTTTGAAAGCTGTTTTGATATTATAGTTTTGGGTTATCTTTCTAAGATTTTCAGAAATTCCCTTAACATAAGGTATGGTAAGAACTGCTTGTTCCTCTTTCGTTTCTGTGCTAGTTTTGACTTCGCGATTTTTAAGTTTTGAGATGGTATTAGTTACAAAGGTTTCAGGGTAAAAATTCTGTTTTAAATCTTTTTTAATAGTTGAAATTTCAATATTAAGGTATTCCGGATTGTTGCTCTTTGATAAAGAGTTTAAATTATGCCCTTTTTTATGGAGTTTGAATGATTCAACAACAAACTTCGTATGAGAAATATAGATGAGCATACTTTGTACATTGCTGAGCTTTGCTATTTGAAAGTAACTAAAAAGAAACTCGGCTACTATTTTATCAGATGTAGACGCTTTAGGATCCCAAAATAACGAAGAACATATTTTTCATTTCCGTCAGTATGTCTGTCTGTTGGCTCGAAAGCTAAAACTACTTGACGCGGAAGGACGAAATTTTGTATATGGATTAGCTATGATAAACCGGAGGTTTGTTGTATACCAGAAAAAAAATTAATTTCATTTGTTTTCAAGTTAATTTCAGATTTATTGCTTTGGTACGCATAGCTTAATAATTATTGGATGTTTAACGAATCCATATATACAGTGTGGTCATTTAGTGCAGCTTTCTATGCCGATTATGTCTGCATAATGGGTAGTCTAAAAATTCATTTTGACATTTGTCACGTGACTATTCGTATGGCGGGAAAATTGTAAAAAATATATTTCGTCAAAAAAATGATCGAAAAAAGTTATTTGAAAAATTTTAATTTTACGCTTGTTTACAAAAACTTCGAGTCTATACGATACAGCTAAAAAAATAATACCGTTTTGGCCAACTCGAACTTACAGTAGCATTTTATGGGGGGGTGTGCGGGTATGAAAGAGTGAATACTATGTTTAGGTGCCCGCAATAAGGACAACGGATCAATCGGTGTTGCCGACGTGACCAACGCATGGCGAGTCGATCCCTCGCTTAAAGAGAGGGGATAATTTGTGCTAATATTAATTTTTTTCTTGTGAATAAACCTTTTCAAAACACCAGTAGATATTTCATAGTATGTTTACCTGAAAATTTCAGTCCGAAAGTATGGGCTACGATGGAGGGGGAATGATCAGAAGTTGGCACTTGGCAACGTTGAATCTTAACGATCTCTTTCTAACTCGCGCCAAGTCCATTTTGTATTAATTTCTTTACATTAGAAGCCGTACTGTACCTGCAGTGTGTCTACGTAAGTTGGCGGCATATGGGAAACTTTTTTATTATTAATTTTACGAAAAAAGTTATTCTTCATAAAAAGTTCTGCATGGTCCAAAACCTAAAATGCAACCATCAAATATCGAAATTTTCCAGTCAGGTCCAGAGGTTTGTCAAAAAACGTGAATTTTTCCCAAGAATGTAAATTTTTCTCAATAGTAAAGTACCTTTATTTTTGACATTATCAAAAATTGCTATTAAAAAAAGTTGATCAGAACTAAAAACTACGGCTAAATGTGCAATTAGACGCATTTATGTTGAAAAATTATTTTATTGATTTATTATTAATTATTTAATTTTTTAATTATTTAATTAATTTAATGCGTGTTATTGCATATTTAGACGTAGTTTTTAGTTCTGATCAACTTTTTTTATTAACAATTTTCGATAATGTCAAAAATAAAGTTACTTTACTCTTGGGAAAAATCCACGTTTTTTGAGAAACCTCGTATATGACTGGAAAATTTCGATATTTAATGGTTGCATTTTAGCTTTTGGACCATGCAGAACTTTTTATGAAAAATAACTTTTTTTCGTAAAATTAATAATAAAAAAGTTTCCCATATGCCGCCAACTTACGTAGACACACTGTATATAAGCGAGTGCCGGGCCAAGGTATTTGCCGCTTTTTTATTTTGACATTGACAAATTATTTAGTACCAACTACACAGTGCTAGGAAAAGGCCTAACAGAGAAAAGATCGGTACTAGTTAGGGATTTATATTAAATTCCGACGATATATTATATAGTTGTTTAAAATTATTTACATTTATCGGGTAGAAGTAAATTTCATACATCTGGTAACATCAATAAATATTGGATTTATTTTTATTAATAATAAATACTGAATATTTTTTTTAAGACCTTATTCGACTGTTCCAAGTTCTTTACCTGTTTTACTGATAGGATTGTTGCCTGAACATAGCCGAAATTTCTTCGAGAGATTTGTTTTTGGTTTCAGGAACTTTCTTGTAGATGAATACTAGGAACAAAAATTGCAGGACTACGAATATTATGAAGACGTATGCGCCCATCAGGGTCTGTAAGAAAAACCAAATAAAATTAAAGACATGCACTTTTAAAAAATAACTAAGTAATAATACTAATAATAATAATAATAATAATAAGTTTATTTAAAATTTAATAATATACTAAATTTGTTTATGTTGTCTTCTATAAACTTATTCTTCAAATCCCCTGAAGCTGAGCTTGTTAGGGGCAAATCTTATTTTTTGTTTTAGTATGTAAAATCATAAATCATAAATATGCATTAAAAATCAAGTTTTAAAGTAAAAATGTTAATTTATAGTATAAACGCAGTTTTTTTGAAGAAATATATTACCTATAATAAAATTATTAATTTATAATTTTTAAGTACAAAATATTAGGTACTTATACCTATAAATTATTCAGAACAATATTAATTAATAAAAGCATTTCTAAAAATATTTTCAAATTGTCTGTTTTTAATATCCATGTTTTTATGTCGACTTTAAATTTTTTTAATAAAATAATTTTAAAAATTTTTCTTGGTAAATAATCGTTTAAATAAAAACATAAATGAAAGGAAAGAAATAAGACACTTTAAGTCTTCCTCCACTGGCATATTAAAATAAAGTTTAATAATGGGTAAAATGAAAATCTCTACATGTTTCGAACGTATACACGCTCATCATCAGGAGAATATAATAAAGAGTATAAGAAAAATAATAGGTGCAAGCTGTCCAAACGGAGCTACAAGACGATGGAAAGGTAGAAGTTACGTAACTGGAGAAACATCAAACGAAAGAATGATTTTGTGCGGGGTCACAATGACATATTAATGAAATAACATCGAGAAGGAAAGGAGAAAAAACTATCTATAGAATTTGAAACTTATAGAAGTTTATGGGACTGTTAAAGAAATTTTGTGTGAGAACACATAATAGTGAAGCAACACCGTAGTAAGTGTGAGGAAAGGAAATTATATATAAATTATTGAAAATTGTGATGTTACAGGACTAATAAAGAAATGTTAGTGTGAGGAAACATTACCAGTGAAATAACACCGTGAGTGTGAGGAGAGAAAATCATATATATATTTTGAAAACTGTGATGTTACAGGACTAATAAAGAAATATTTGTGTGAGGACACATTACCAGTGAAATAACACCGTGAGTGTGAGAAGAGAAAATTATATAAATTTAAAAATTGTGGATCTTAAAAAGAAAGTTAATGTCATGGAGATATCCTTTGTTTAGGAATAAAAGTAAACAATGCAACTTCATTAATATTTCGATGGTAAGTGAGGTTATTCAGGTTACGTTTTTTTAGATTAGAAGCAAAGGTGTAGATAGTTCTGTATTTTAAGTAAATGTCGCAAAACATATGAATTGCTTTTGATCCTAAAAAAACCACAATATGCCAATGCACTGTGAGGCACAGCAAGATTTTACAGCTTACAGTGTTGCCATCTTGTCAAGACAGTTTTGTCTCCTTATTACATGTCTCTGGTGTAACCTCATGAAAACACTACTTACCGCCAATGGTAAGAACGCCAATCCGACAAGGAAATTAGCTGTCCAATTGATACACACAGCAAGGGCACTAGCTGTTGGCCTCGCCGATTGATTGAAAAGTTCGGATACCAAGAACCATGGGATTGAACCAGGACCACAAGCGAACATGATGACGTAGACCATGACGAAAATGACGCACATGACGCTGAGAACTTTAGACTGATCCTGAAATACGAAATAATAACTTTAGTTGGTTTATAGTTAAACTAATGTATACTACAGTCTACGGGCTTATAAAAAAAGTAGAATGCTTAATTGCTTAATCCCCATATACAGTGTCCGCATCAAATGGGATTTTTTTTTATTATTAGGTATAGGTAAAAATTGAAAAAGCAGTTAGTTTTTGCTTACCTAAAAACCAAAAAGGACGTATACTGAAGCAGCTGCACGACTTGCGTTACCTGTCATATTTGACATTTTTAATAAAATAGGTTCAAAAACTTTATTCGAAAAAGTTGTTTATTTAGGCATTTTTAGTCTCTGTACGAAATTTTGACAGTTTGATACAATTTTTATTTTTTGCCAGGTTCTTGAAAATTTTGATCAACCCTCGTAGATTAACAAATATACATCGATGTAAAACCATTTGCCTTTACTTTATTTGTAATCTTAATGCAATTTTGTGTAAAATTTTGTTTCCAATTATTTATTTTGCTTCAAAAACTGAAATTGTTATTGATCAGTATGTAATGTTTGATGCAAAGTTTATCTAATTACATCAGTTTTGTCAAAACCGATGTTTCTCATTTTTCTTAAGTTAGTAAACAGATGTACAAAAAAAAATATTAGGAAGCTTTCGTTGACATTTTACTTAATTATTATTATTAAATTAAATTAATTATATTAAACTATATTTTTGTTGAATAAAATGTTTCGAGCGATTAATATTTATTCTTTTTGATCCAATATTAATTAAGTAAAATTTCAACGAAAGCTTCCTAATATTTTCTTTTTGAACATCTGTTTACTAACTTAAGAAAAATGAGAAACGTCGGTTTTGACAAAACTGATATAATTAGATAAACTTTGCATCAAACATTACATACTGATCAATAACAATTTCAGTTTTTGAAGCAAAATAAATAATTGGAAACAAAAATTTTACACAAAATTGCATTAAGATTACAAATGAAGTAAAGGCAAATGGTTTTACATCGATGTATAAAAGTTAATCGACGAGGGTTGATCAAAATTTTCAAGAATCTGGCAAAAAATAAAAATTGTATTAGATTGTCAAAATTTCGTACAGAGGCTAAAAATGCCTAAATAAACAACTTTCTCGAATAAAGTTTTTCGATATTTTTATAAATAAGGGCATATTTGAACCTATTTTATTAAAAATGTAAAATTTAACAAGTAACGCAAGTCGTGCAGCTGCTTCAGTATACGACATTTTTGGTTTTTAGGTAAGCAAAAACTAACTGCTTTTTCAATTTTTACCTATACCTAATAATAAAAAAAAATCCCATTTGATGCGGACTTTCTTGCGGACACTGTATAAAACCTGTGTTATTAAAATAGCATCTCTAGGAAAGGCTGTCTTGTCAAGGGAATAATTTATTTCCCTAGAAAAAAGTTGCAGCCATTTGAAATTATATAAACGCCTTGTTCGCATATTTATTGTGGTATTTATTCATTTTGTCGAACAATTTGTTGTTATTTTTGTGATATATCAACTTTCAAAACAATAGGTAGTAACAATGCCATTGTGTATGGTGCATAATTGTTTTAATAGTGATAGAAGTGCGGCAGAGAATATCCCTTTCAACGGGTAATAAATTAATAGGTGCATTGTTTTATTAATTATAAGTATTCTAAAGTAAATTTAAAAATTGTTGCCTGCTGATTAGTGATGTCCAGATATTATTATTTATGCTTTTGGCATACGAAGAAGAAAGACAGACATATTCTGGAGCTGGTAGAGCAAGGCAGATGTTAGTTAGCCGGTCATAGTTTTGTTTACTTTCTTGTTTTGTGCAAGTACAGAACCTTTCATGTTAAAACAAACAAATATTCTCTGGAATTCTTAGGAGAGATGACATCTAGATAGACTAGAAAATATCGTGTTACCAGTAAAAATTGTTGTTTTTACTTCAGTTTTGAAAATCGATGTGTTTACTTTCGCGGATTTTAAGGTAAATTATGGCAACTTTAGTGATTTCAAAAACTGCTTTTTTTTAAAGTGTCCTTGCATTTATAAAAAAAAACCAGCATACTATTCGTCAATGCCTCCCTCCAATCTCAGTCCTTCCAAATTTAGATAGGTACTAATTTTTTTTTAATAATTGCAAGGTTCCAGAAGTTTCCCCTGCATTCAAGCCAGGTCTTTTATACATGATTGACCTTGAGAACTGTGCCCTTAATACTGACAGCATTACTGTTAATAATAATGATCGTGTAGAGTGTTAAATGAAGCAACGCTGATGAGAATGATGAAGGATTGATACATATCATTCTGAATGATCGTGTAGGATCTCCATGTAAAATAATATTATGTGGGTTTTTTAAAGTATAGGTTTATTTTTTGTTCAACTTACCGCAAAGAGCATGCTGATAAACAACAGTGCAGTATCAACTGTCATACCGGCGAAACCGACGAGAAGCAACGTTTTTCTTCCGGCCTTTTCTACCAAGAATAAAGAGACAATGGTCATAATCACGTTGATGGCCCCCATTCCCAGCGTTGCGTAGGTGGAGTGGGTATCGTTCAGTCCGGCCATACCAAAGATTTTGGAGGAGAAAAACATGACCTAAATTTAAACAAAAATATTTACAGTGTTACAATTGTTTAAGAAAAAAATTTACTTTGCTATTTGTCGATTCTTTTAAACTACCTGACGCCAACCAGCGCCAGCAGCGAAGCCACTTCCTAGAAAAATACTTACAGCATTGATACCCGACAACTGTTGAGCCACCATAACAGTAAGGGCAATGATCAAAGGAATCCTCAATGCATTATTGGTGATCAACTCCGTTACGGTCACTCTGGGAACCATCTTCATGGCGTCGTATTCGGCTCTCATGCCGTCCATTTCTTCATGAACGGCCAACGTACCACGCAACCAGGATAGGGCTTTTTGGGCTTCCAGTTCGCGGCCTTTTGAGAGCAGAAGGTACTTCGGCGATTCTGGGCAGAATGGTAGCGTTGCCATCTGGAAAAGGAAATAAAATGATCAAGTAAAAGAATGTCATTATCACGTTGAGCTGTAGAGTGTAAAGCGACTATTTTGCACCCCGGTAGTTTTATGCCTTTGGGTAAATAATCATTAGTATGGCAAGATAAAGCAAGAACTTTTATCCCTGGCATAGACCTAATAACTGTATGCCGCTGGTTCAATTTGATAATATTTCTCGCTACTTGGAAACAATACGTGAATCATTCTCTTTTCTTCGACCGATCAAAATTTTCCAACCGGCACATTGAGATGGAATATCGCAATAGCATTTTTCAGTAAGCCTTTTTTTCTCTGTTGCGAGTTGAAAGACCCAAAGTAAACAAAACATTCTTATACTTTTTTTTAATAATGTTAAATATAATTCAAAATTGTTTGTGCACTTGGTGCACTAATCTTAGGAACCTCACATCTGTAAGTAAATTACATTTATTTAAATTCCGAGATAAATATATTATTAAATTGGCTAAAAGTAAATAAATTAAAATTAAATATTTCAAAAACTAAATGTATGGTTATGGGTAATAATTTAAATTGTCAAAATATAAATGTTGTAATTGATGGTGAAAAATTGGAACTAGTAAGCAGTTTTAAATATTTAAGGATAATCATTGATTCAAAATGAAATTTTTTTAAATATTTATAAAGTATTAGATCGAAGTTTGCCGGAAAAGTAGGTTATTTTAAAAGAATCAGTTCTAATTTAAGTTTATTTTCTAAAAAGACGGTATTTAATACTATTATGTTACCACATTTTCTTTATTGTTCTTCCATTTTATATTGTGCTAGTGAGGAAATATTTGATAAATTACAAATTTTACAAAATAAGGCAATGCGGATTATTTTAAATTGTGACAAATATACAAAAATTAATTTATGTTGAAAAATTTAGATTGGTTGAATGTCAGAAATTAAATTTTTTTATTTAGTATGTATCTTTAAACATAAAATTAAAAATAATTTATTGCCTAATTGTTTAAAATTTTTTTGTTCTTTTAATTATGACCATCATAATTATAAAACAAGAATAACTAATCAAAATTTTTATGTGGATAGAGTGTATAAAACATTAGCTTATAAATCTTATTTTTTTTTTAAAGGTTTGATAGAATATAATAATTTGGAAAATTCTATTAAATCTCAAAAATCATTAAAACTGTTAAAAAAAAACTTTAAAATTACATTTAATTAAAAACAAAATGATACGTAATATTTGATACAATTTACAAAATATTTAACTTTTCTGTCTGTTTTTGTTAAAAGTTAAAATTTAAAAATAAATCTATAAAAATGTGTTAAAAAAATGTATTAAAAAATATTTAATTGTAGCTTGTTGCTAAATAAAACATGTTACTACTACTACTATCTACTACTACTACTACTACTAATAATAATTAATGTCCTAATCACTGTCACTACTACTGGCAGCTACTGACATATTATTAAATATTATATGCGATAAAAAGAGAGAAATAGTAACCGGGACAACCTAGCCCACGATATGGACAAGCCCGATACAGTGAATATAACTGGGTAGACTTAATAAAATCATGGGTTGAATCAATTTTTTTAATGGTTTAGGTCTATCGCTTACCTACTTATTGTTAATATCAATTTTGCCTATTGCGAAACTATTCTAGTGACGTGCGCTTATGACAAATATAAGCCGTAACGTATGTATACTATACAAGTAAGATTAAAAAATATGCATATTTATGGTTAATAATGATAAATATTGTGAAAATATATTAAAGACAACTTAGCGGCCAAATACCAGCCTCAATAGTGAGACGTGAGAGCAAAGTTTATTCCCATTTCTACCTAATATTTAACTAACGAAACAAAGGTTTTTTTCTCCAGATAATCCTAGGTTGATTCATCTGTCTCATTATTTTTTTTTTACCTTTTTAAATAATTTATGACATTAGAGACATTAATTTATTATTATTATTATTTAGTAATAAATGTGTTTTGTATCAAAGGAAACAACTTTTAATTTTAATTAATACATTTTTTATTTTTATATGGAAATTCCACTATCGTACCGTGACATTTAAACCATTAAAATTTATAATTATTGATGTTGGCTATAAATAAAACCAATATGAATAATAAATGATCAAAATACTTTTACTTTTTTTACGGTGAATAAATAAATTTTATTTTAAATATGTTGTTAATTATGTATAAAAATTAAAAAAAAACAATGGGGTCTGGTGCACTTTAGGACAAAATAAAAATCTATATATATGTATGTTTTTCTCTAAAAAAAACGAACATAGGATCGTCTTTGACAGCTTTTTTTCCGTTCACCTTAGTTATTTCTATAAACATCTTATAGAAAAGACTAAGTCATTTATTCAGTGACGTTAAGAAAACAAGTTGAATTGGGGTAAAGAATTTTTTTTAAATAAATAGTTTTTTCTTGCTCAAAAAAATATTTATAATTGAAACTTACTTGAAATATAGCAGGAATGATTGTAAGAGCCAGCAAAGTCGGCCAGTGGTCGGAGGTACCCAGGATGGATCTCAAACTGACTATCTGTGCGATCAGAATGGATATAGTGATGACAAGCTGGTATACAGTACCCACGGCTCCTCGCAGATTGACAGGAGAAATTTCCGCCAGATACATTGGAGCCAGACCGGCATTTAGGCCGGAGTTGATACCTATATAAAAAAAAATAAACTGTACCTACCGGCGAGATTGTAAATTAACTTTACAATTAGGGATTTTAAATAATAATATTAATAATAATAATAAGTTTATTTAAAATTTAATAATATAATAAATATGTTTATGTTGTCTTCTATAAACTTATTCTTTAATCCCCTGACGCTGAGCTTGTTAGGAGCAAATCTTGTTTTTTGTTTTAGTATGTAAAATCATACATCATAAATATGCATTAAAAATCAAGTTTTAAAGTAAAAATGTTCATTTATAGTATAAACGCAGTTTTGTTTGAAGAAATATATTACATATAATAAAATTATTAATTTTTAAGTAAAAAATATTACTTATATGAATTATTCAGAACAATATTAATTAATTAAAGCATTTCTAAAAATATTTTCAAATTGTCTGTTTTTAATATGAATGAATATTTTTAATTTATTTATAATTTAAATGAAAAGCTATGCTTTCTGTACTTGTTGTACTCTAGTCATATTTAAGAACGTATACGTCAAATGATGCTATTAGTGCTGGGTTACTTACCGATTAGAAATCTGCCAAGAATAGTAAGTTCATAGGACGATGCTGCCTTTGAAGATGACATACAAATTACAGCTAGTAAGACAAATACGTTGTTTAAAAGTAGACCTCCTTTTCTTCCAAAACGTTCAGCAATGACGCCTCAAATAAGAATACAGTTTTTAAAAATTTTAGTGCACCGAAAAATTAATATTAAATAACTTATTAAGGTTGGAGTATCAACATGCTTGCCAACCTATAACCTATTTCGCGTAGATTTATTTATTTTTTCTAACTTTTACACAAAATTTAAATAAAATCAATATCGTCTTCATATTCTATAGGTAATCAGGGCCGATTTATCCATTAGGCGAGCAAGGCAGCTGCCTAGGGCGGCAAAATGAAAATACTACCGAAAACGTAAAAAATTACGTTTATACGTGCATATTCAGGGCTGCAAGCCAGGATTAAAAGTCACAACAAACTCGTAAAGTACGTACCTTGTTCAGCACATTCGCTCAACTTATCAGGCTCTCTTGCAGCAGAGTCATGTGAAAACGCTACCTTGTTTTTCTGTTTTTTGCAAAATCTCTACACGTTTTTCTCAGCTTCGACATATCGATGGGAAATTTTAACAAAAAATATAAAGTCGCCTGTTGTAAAATCCCTATCAGACACTAGGTGGTCAGCAAGGGCTGATGCTACTAAAGCTCTATATAATGGGTATAATGAAATTAAAATGTCCCTGTCCCAACTGACTACTGATGAGAGTCAAACCGGGGCTGTAAAACATGAAGCAGGAGCACTCTGTGAAAAAAATGGACGAGTTTGAAACTGTTCTTTTTGCTGTAATTTGGCATCACATTTTACAAAGAATGAACGCATCTAATAAATATGTGCAAAATCCTTCGATTGCCCTGGGTTCTGTTGTTCGAGACTGGAAGGACTTATAAAATATTTAAACTCAATAAGAAACGATTTTGCAATTTACGAACAAGAAGCCAAAAATATTTTACAAGGGCAGAAAAAAACGAAAAAAGGTTCAGTGTGATGACAGTGTTGGTGAAGAAGCATCGTTTTCAGCCAGAGATAAAATGAAAATCGAAACATTTTACATTATCATCGATGTACTCGTAACAGATCTAAAAAGACGCTTTTATGAGCGATTTTATGTCCTAACAAATTTATGGAACTTGGATAATGAAACAATAGTTAAAGAAGGGGAAAAGTTAATAGAAATTTACAAAAACGATTTAGATGCTTCGTTTATTCAAGAATCAATTCATTTAAAAGCGCATTTAGAAAACAGCATTAAATCTCCATTGGAAATTTGCAAGTATTTAAGAGAAAATGGATTAAAAGAATCAATTCACTTATCAATTCCGGTGGCTAATACTTCATCTGAAAGGTCATTTTCAAAACTGTCAAGGATTAAAAACAATTTTAGATCCACCATGAAGCAAGAACGTTTAAATGCCCCGTCTATTTTGTCTTTGGAATGCGATGTCACCAAAAAAATAAGTTATGATGAAGCTATTAACGATTTTGCCAAAGAAAAAACAGGAAAAAACCGTTTTAAAAAATATTTTTTTAAATTTAATTTTTAATTTAGAATTTTTATTTGTTTTTGTATTTAGAGTTGTTGTTTTTTGAGTTCAATTTCTTTTTAAAAAAATATGTTATAAAAATTTTTACTTGTATTTTAATATGGGGGGGGGGGGCGGGGCAAAAAAAACATGCCTAGGGTACCAATATGTCTTAACGCGGCCCTGTACGTAATAATTAACATGTTAAATAAATATCAAGGAATTTCATAAGTTATTTAAGAAGAATTGTATATCGAAAAATATCGGTTAAGATTTTTTTTAACATTATTATGTCATTGTTCTTTCACTATACAATTCTCCCAAAATAAGCAATGAAATAAATTGATATTTTTGTAATATATCAGATATTACCTAAATAATGTGCGGACGATATTGATTTTATTTAAATCTTAGTCAATAAAATAATAAACTAAGAAAAACAAGGCAAAATAGGTTATATTTGGCAATAAATTGAATGACGTTGATAATTCCACCTTAAAGATAAAATTCGGCTGAGATTGAAGGCAAGGAAAACATTCTTCTGCCTCTATAATTACAGTTAATTAAAATAAATAACCGTATTCAACTAAGTATGCATTGTACATTATTTGTTATATAATTATATCAATTGTAGATTAAACGTCTACATAGTATTAACCTTAAATGCATTCCAAGGGGGTTATTTTATTATTATACAGGATGATTCAATTCAATGTGGATCGTACGTTAGACGTATTTGGCGAAACAGTTTTTAAATTTGGTAGCTTACTTAAACGAACGTCCTAAGGTGTCTAATTTACACGGGCAAATAAACACAGCGATATTTCGTCAACAACTAATAACTCACAACGCACATTCAATTCATGATACCGTGCTGGCAAACTACAAGGTACAGCGTGGCATTTTATGTGAGGGTAAGAGAATAAATAATATGTTTAGATGCCCGCAAAAAGGACAACAGATCAAGCAGTGTTGCCGGCGTGGAACAACGCATCCGTCGGTTAATAAAAATAAAACGATTTTATTAAAAATTGAAAAAGTTAAAGTCGATATAGTAAAACGTCCGATGAAAATATCTCTTGAAAAATCATAAATTTTTTTTTTTGAGCCACAAAATATGTTTTCACAGAGCACGCTTACCATGCAAATTAAAGCTTGTTTATCGGTCAATATAGTGGACCAAGAAAAAATTCAAAAAGTTATATACAGACACTTGCAGACGTGTTTAAGCGAATCGGTGCGACGTGAAACAGAACTTGGAAAATGAACATTCAAAAGCTTGCCGTTTTTTCCGTATTAAAGATAAAGAAACCAAAAAATGTCTATTCAATACAATTTGACTAGCTCTATCCGCTAAAGTATACAAAATTTCGATCGAAAGTCGTTCTGGGTACGAAAAAAAATCATGCCTAAAATCGTAGTTTTAATTTTCTTACAATGTTCGACAATTTCCACTCCAGTTACGTATTATTATATTGAAAAAAGGTAGTATTTGAGATGGCCTAAACGATTATTCAAACCAAATATCGATCGGATGCACCCAATTCGACTTATTATCGATCCAATTTTCGACTTTGAAAAAATCAAAAAATTACTTCCAATCTCTCGATCGCGCTCACAAATAATAGGGTTATGTAACTCACGGTCGTCTACACGTCGAAAAAGTTTGAATCGATTAATCAATCATTTTTGAAACCACGGTGTGGCACACGTGAAACCCGATATTTTCCGACTTTGACGTTTAATAACTTTTTCCCGGTACACCCTGTATATTGGAAGTTGTCACACAAAGTACCCCCACTATTCCTCTCTAAAACCAAAAAGTTTCAATCGTCCCACTCTAACCGTTTCCGAAAAAAAAATCGCAAATGTGAAAATGTCAAAAGCGTTTGACGAAATCACCTTATCGCCTCGCTTCATCAACGAAAAGTCGGCAATATTTGGAACTTTGTTTTTCATTTCATGTAGTTGACTAATTAATTATCCTTTGCATCTCCGTCCTTGTATATGATAGTATTGGTACGTTCACTTTATTGCCTATTGCATGATGTATAGACGAAAGAATGTAGTAAGTAAACAAAAATATCACAGCCCCCCGCCCGCATCAACCCGAATACCCTTACTCAGTTCATTTTATTGTGCCGTCAAGTGCAGAGTGAGTTTTTTTGTAAGTCACACGTGATGCAATTGGTAAGATGCCTAAATAGTCAAAGAAAATTGCCGGACATAGTAGAAGTGATAGACACCAAATCAATACCTAGCATCTTGGACCGGTTAGAAAATATATTTTTATCACCGAGTAGTTCCTCTGGCGAGCAATCTTTCACCGTATGCTTACTTCAAACATTCAGTCAAAATAGAAGAAATTAAATACGCGGTGGGCGCTTTGCAAACATGATACTACTAGAATATACAGCGAGAGTGGAATGTGAATTATGCTCGAACACAAGTTAGGTCTTGAAGACCTACGCTCCAAGTTCTTTTGTATTAATTTTTTTTACATTAAAAGCTCAGTTCAGGCTTGTATGGATTAACACGAATCAATTTAATTAAGGTAATTAAGCACTATCGTACGTACCGAGAAGCACCCTGTATAATATCCATGGTATAACTGCAGTCCCCCATGCACACCCACATTCCCACATACAATTATTTAATTTATACCGATTAAAGAATGAGTCGCTTAATTAAATAGACCGATTGGGAATAAACGTTCAGAAATGTTTACGCTGTCGTTATTTAGTTTATACAAGGATAACCGATAACCATTATCTGTCGAATCGTCATGTTAGGTACCTTCATACGTTCTTATTTGGTCATAACTAATTACATAACCATTTACTATTAGTACAGATATATTGTGACACCGCATGCCAAGCTGAAGCTGTTATAGTAAAAACATAAATACAAAAATGACAAAAATGTATCGCAGACACTCTCACTGCTCCTGTATCGCCTCATGCGTAAACATCTTCTTATCGTGCTGTGACAAATCTTTGACGAACTTGTAGCGCAACGCAAATACCTATTACTTCATAATTTATGTATCATTACCAGTAATGGCTCCTCCAATCATTCCACCGACGCAGAAAATGGCAACCATGAAAGAGAAAACCAATATGACACTGTCGCCGGATGGTATTTGTCCACTTCTTTCCACCATGGTGTCGTTGACCCATTCTTCAATAACCTAAAAAAAGTATAGGGTCTTGAAAACGGCAGTTATTTTACTTTTTGGGGATTATTATAATAATTAGTTTTTTGGAATTATTAACTTACGATTCTGGGATTATTAAGGACTCCCGTGTTGTAACCATGTTGAAACGACGATCCCAATGCGGAAGCTGCAATGGCGAATGCAAGCCGTCCATTAAAGCCCTGAAATACAAAACGACAGTTAATAAGAGTTTGTGATTAAATGTATAGTAGAAGTTGACATCAAAACTTATTTAAATTTACTTAAATAATATTTAAAAAATATAAAGAAATACTCCATGCTCGAACTGGAGTTAATAGTATAGGAAAGAGAAGCCCATATTTATTATGCAGAATAATAAAGATTATTCCAGATTATCGCAACATGTTTCGAGTGCAGAAACGCTCATCATCAGGTGACCGCAAAAATAATAGAATATAAATATATAACTGCTATTATAAGCAAAAAAATATGAGAAAATGGTTGGTGGTAATAAGCAACTTTAAAGAAGCTTTGGAAAAAGGTAAAATGTTCTTTATAAAAAATATAGTTAAAAAATCAATACCTATACACTTCACGTATGCTTTGAATTTTTCTCCTTAAATGTTCATAATTTGTTACCATATGTTTTATAAAGAAAATTAAACCTTTTCCCAAAACTCAATTTGAGGTGCTTACCACCGCAGGCCTATAAAAAAAGTAAGCTTAATCCCCCTAAGACCCGTGTTATTAGAATAGCACCTCTAGGAAAGGCTGTCTGGTCGAGGAATTAATTTTTTCCTAGAAAAAAGTTGAAAACCATTTGAAATGATATTAACGCCAACCCAAAACATGAGTCTTGCCGAACCACAGCAAGCCAATCAAGCCTATTTATTCATTTTGTTGAAGAGTTTGTTGTTATTTTTGTGATATATGAACTTTCAAAACAATACAGGTATTAACAATGCCACTGTGTTAAGCAGGGGCGGTTCTACGGGGGGGCCTAGGGGGACCCAGGTCCCCCCAACATTTCTGAAAAAAAAATATTAATTAATTAAAATATCTCGATAGAAATACAATCAAGCGAAGGCTACCAAAAATTGTGGCTGCGCCAATGTGGTGCCCCCCCAATATTTTGGGTCTAGAACCGCCCCTGGTGTTAAGTGCATAATTGTGTAATAGTGAGAAAAGTTCGGCAGAGGATATCTCTTTCAACAGTTAATGAAGCTCAATATGCGCATTGTTGTATTAAGATAATATATTATAAATATCACAATGAAATTTAAAAAACTGTTTACACTACACTGTTGTGCTGCCGGTGATGTCCAGTATTTTTTTACCCTTCAACAAACCCAAATAACATAACCCTGTATTTTTAAAGTTGGTGCGCGTCGATCGCTACGAAGTTATAGTCAGTTGGAATGATGCTGCCAACTCAAATTAGTGGATGGCAACCTATAAAATCCAAATTCCCATTCCTACAGAGATATTAGGTATAGTGTAACATTTATACGGCCTATTAAGCTTTATATAATATTTATATTCTATTCTTTTTGCCACCTGATGATGAGCGTTTCTGCGCTCGAAACATGTTGAGATAATCTGGAATATTCTTTATTATTCTGATAAACTTGTGGAAAAAGGCTTTGTGCTTTTCTTTTCATTGCCATATTAATAAAAAAAGCGCAAGAATACATTTAAAAATAGTATTATTGTGGATAATTTTTTTAAATTTAAAAATTTTAAAAGAAATTGGAAAAATTAGCGATGAATCAAATTACTTGTAACTTGTAACGACTGTCAAATATGACGGAATAACTGATTGATTGTTAATTCAGGTAGTTACTGACACCCAACAGGTATTAAGCTCTACGGCTATGCATGACTTCCTTAGATGCAAGGCCCTCTTTGATGCAAATAATTTTTGCTCGCACGGTATGAAACAGCCTGACGCACTATTGCAGGACCCTGTATAATAAGTACATACAATAAAAAAAAACAAGTTGGTTGAAAAAATATAAGGTAGGTGAAGGGAATACGCCCATGTTGGTTATATGCCCAGCCGCTGTATTTTTAGGTAGTTTGAATTTTCGACGACAGATGGCTGACACGGTGTTTACGATAACCTTTACGGTCAAAGTTACGTGAATCCGATGCAGGGTTGCCAGGTCTCATGATTTTTCATGAGATCTCATGATTTCGACACTTTTCTCATGATTCCATGATTTTCAACAAAAATGTCATGATTTTTGGCGCAATACACAATTACCCCCCTAATTCTATCATTTGTACCTAGAAAGTAGGTACCTACCAATTGAACTTATTCGAAATGTCATTTGACTACGTAATTAAAATTAAAAATTTTATAGTTACACTATTGGTAAGCATGCATCTCAAATAAAATGTCATTTTAAATTAATGCTTGGCAACATTGAAATTATCAAAAATTGTTCAGTTGACAAACGTGCTTGTCAAGTCAAATGACATTTCGAATAAGGTATGATGTTTTGAATTTTGTTTATTTTATTTTTTCTGTTATATTTTATGTTTTGTGTTTTTTTTTTCAAGAAAAGTGATTTTTTAATTCAATAAAAATGCATTTTTTTTAAATTCTTGATAAAATTAGTCATCTCACGATTTTTACTGAAAATCTCATGATTTTTGTTGCGTTTTCTCATGAATTATTTTTTTTCGACCTGGCAACCCTGATCCGATGTCAGTTGCATTCAAACAGTCGCATGGTGTTTGATTAGAAGGTATCTGTTATTAAACAGGGTGAGTTTAAATCGCTTGATAATGTGCTATAATCTAATATTTATATTCAGATAAATATATCAATGGAAAGCTTGTTTCTTTATGATTCTTTTGACATATATTTGTCTTAAAAATAATTTGATATACCTACCAAAAATTAACAAAAATGTTGTTCACGTACCATATAGGTAATATGCCCATACCCAAGTGAAGTTAATATGCCCCCTGGGCGTATTACCTGTACTCATTTTTAATTGGTTATTTCAGATGTTTATTACATAATTATATGATATTATTATGTGTCTTTGATTTTTATTTAATTAGTAAAAAAGATTAAAGCAACCTTGATACGTTTCTCTTACTTTACAGAGCTGCGCATATTACCAACACCCCATGGGCATTTTACCAACATGGGTTGCTACGATGCCCAGTTTGATTGTTTTTAAAAAAGTGGTAAAAAGGGTAAAAAACCAAAAAAAAATTTAAGAATTATTTCCAAAAACTGTTACAATAGCAGAAAATTAATTTATCTCTTATAGAATAAAAACAACATGTATTTTTTTCTATTTTTTATTAATGAAAGCGCTTAAGAGGGGCATATTCACCTCACCTACCTTATTAAATAACAAATTTTGCATAAAATGAGCGAAAGCTTTACCGAGTAAGTGCTGTGAAATTATGTAAAAGGGAACCTTGCTACTAGTGACCTTGCCGAGCCCTAAAACCTATTTGTGGTAGGCATAATTAGTATTAGTATAAGGTGACAACAAGATATATATTTTACATGTCATTTATTTAATAAATTAATAATTATCGCTTGTATGCCTTCAGACTTGGCCATGGGCGATCCCATGTAACATGTATGGTTTTCGCAGATCTAAGGATACAGAAATAGCTGTAGGAGATATCATAACAAATATTCAAGCTAATGTCGACAGCAGTAAAAATGCTGTTTACTATCCTTAGATCTGTGTAAGGCTTTTGACACCGTAAACCACGATATTTTATTAAGAAAATTATACAGTATTGGGATAAGGGGAAATACACACAAACTACTTCAAAGTTATTTAAGCTATCGTAAACAATTTGTTCAAATTGGGGAAAGAAAAAGTTCGGAAAAAGAAATAATATGTGGAGTTCCACAAGGATCAATATTAGGTCCGTTATTATTCTTAATTTACATTAATTCCGTTTCCAAATTGAACTTAAAGGGCAATATAAAGCTATTTGCAGATGATACAACAATTATTTATTTTGCTGAAACTCTTGCAGAAATGTATTTTGATATTAATAATGATTTAAAAATACTTCTTTCTTGGCTTCAATCAAATAAACTTACGTTAAATTTTAGAAAATCTTCTTTTATGTTTATAACTAAAAATAAAATAAATTCCATCATTAACCCCTTAACATTTAATAATGAAAATATTCAATATTCAAAAACGACAAAATTTGTAGGATTAGTTTTAGATGAAAATTTAAATTGGAAATGCCATATCCAGTATATTATCAACTCGATATCTCCTTTGGTATCTGTTTTGTACAGAGCTAGATATTTTATTCCTTTGAAATATTTAATAAATATATATTTTTCATTAATATATTCAAAATTACAATACTTAACTTCTGCATGGGGATCTGCTTGTTTATCAAACTTAAAACCATTACAAAAATTGCAAAATAAAGTTATTAAATGTATACACAAATTACCACATTTAGAACCAACTGTTCATTTATATAGACCGAAAGGGTATTTACACGTTCAAAACATGTATAAATTAAAAATTTGTATTCTAATTCACTCTATTATTTTAAAAGAAAAAAAATCAAACATAACACTTCAGGAAAATAAAACATTACATGATCATAACACAAGACATTGTATAAATTATCAAACTATACCAGTAAAAAGTAATTTTGGAAAAAAATCGCTTTTATATGACGGAATAATAAAATATAACAATCTTCCAAAAAATATCAGAAAAATTAAAAAATTGGCAATTTTTAAAAAACAATTAAAGAGATATTTACTAAATTAAATTATTTCTACTATTTTTTTTTTTAATTGATTTTAATAATGAATTAAATTGGATTAACTTCCATTTTTTTTTTTATTGTTATTTTTTTTATGGTTATTATTTTCTATATTATATTGTCACTTTCCATGTAATGAACTGTAGAAGTTAGTTTGGAATAAAGACATTTTAAAAGTTAACCTTCTCCACCCTCAAATATTGGCTCCTTTAATCACTTTACATCAAAATTGTATTAGACTTTTTGAATGCCCTTCTATGATGGACCCGCACAACAACAAACTCTAGTATTCCTAATTTTAACAAACCCTTGTCAGGAAATTTTATGAGAAAACAAATCACAATTAGTGCCGCCAAATTATAAATAACACAGACCTGCATAAAATTTGTGATGACGTGATTTTTGTTTGTTGAGCTTAGTTTTTATATAGAAAAAACTAATTAAAATACAATTGGTCTCTATCACCCACAGATTTTTTTTGCAAAAAAAAAAGAAAAAATATAAAAAAAACTTATAATAGGCATTACATTTTAAAATGAATGTAGTACTTCAAATTCTAAATGATTGATAAATAAAAAATGATTTTCTGTGGTGCTACACACCTTCCGACTGGAGACTTTTTATCGACTTCAAAAAGGAGCTTTAAAGCTGTTCTTTTACATAATGACAATGTTTTTGCTTCTGTTTCGGTCGGCCATACAGTTAAGTTAAAGGAAAACTATTAAAATTTAGAGGAATTACTTTTAAGAGTACAATATGAAAATCACAACTGGAAAGTGTGTGAAGATCTAAACATTTTAAGTCTCCTCTTAGGTCAGCAGTCTGGATTCACTAAAATTCCATGTTTCCTGTGCGAGTGGTCTAGCTAGCGAGAACAGCATTGGATAAAAAGAGACTGCTCACAAAGAGAGACTTTAACACCTGGAAACAAAAATGTAATTCTCGAAAGTCTTATTGACCCTCAAAAAGTTTTACTTCCACAACTTCACATAAAACTTGGACGTATGAAACAATTTGTTAAGGCATTAAACAAGAAGGAAATTGTTTTAAATATTTGTGTAAAACATTTCCGGCTCTGTCAGAGGCAAAATTATAGGAGGGAATCTTTGTAGGGCCGCAGATTAGCAGCTTGATGAAAGATACAGAATTTGAAAAGGTAATGGAAGATAAGGAAAAACATGCATGGAATGCTTTTAAAGAAGTTGAACATAAATTACTACTATGTTGAGATCGTTGAAAATATGCTGGAAAATTTCAGGAATTTCAGGACGTGAGTGAAAAGCAAGGTGAAAGATTTCATCAATATATTAAAGAGATGGAAAAAAGATACCAGGGGCGCTGGGACACAAAAATGATGGCCGATTTCTGTTGGAACAGAAAAACAACCAAAAGAAGCTTTTCTGAAGAAAGAAAACATTTTTTGAAGAAGCGTAACGAAAAAATTATATTTTGTATATTTTTGTATTTTTTTCCTTTATATATTCAAAAACTAGCTTATAAATGAAATAAATCGTGTTTTTTCTATATTTTTGGATTTTACCGGTTTGAAAAATAACCTTACGTGATATAAAAAAACTGAAAGCAGATTTGAAATCAGCGCTACCCAATTACCAGAAAACAGTTAAAATTTTTAAATCTACTTTCAAAGTGTTAAAAAATGCAGGCCTGTGTAATTTACAGGCACCAGACCAGCTTAACCTTATCCAAGCCACAACTTTTTATAAATAGGCCGGAAATAGTAACTTAAAAACTTGATAACCACCCTTAGTCATATCCTGGTAACATGCCAGTGTGTGAGATATAAAACAACTTTTAGCCGTTTAAAAACGGTGGTCTTTAAATACTCCTAATGGCTTTTATAGTACCCCAGGTCAGAAACCGTAGAAAGTATGTGGCTAATAGGATTTATTTACGTTGGGCTTAAAGGAAATACCTTTTGATGTATCAAATAGAAGATAGTTAATCTTTTCGGAGTCTAAGTAGAAATAGGTAGGGGAGAACGGGTAACAGTGCACAGAGGAAATCATCCAATAAAGCTTTTTTTGGAAAATATATGGGTTACCACAAAAAGAAATCCTTTAATCCCTAAAATATTTCGTTTAGACACACACGAGGTCTTTTTTTTGACAACATATTTTGCGCCTATTAGATATTTTTTCCGGTAAAAAAATACCGTTTAACCAATAATAGTAATTTACGTTACAAGACCGGAAAATACTGTTTTTTTGGACGAGTCGACAAAATTCTAGGACGAGCCGTAGGCGAGTCCTGGAAGTCTGCCGGTGTCTGCGAGTCCAAAAAAACTGTTTTCGGACGTGTTGCGTACACTATTTTTTCGGCAACCGTGTAGAACAACAAATCAATGAGACACATTTCTTTATTATATTTCTTTGTAGAACAAAATTTCGAACATTTTAATTCTTATTTGTATTAAATATTGAAATTCGAACAGAAGATAGACTAACAGAAACATTCTAATTCTTATATTTATATTAATATTTATATTAAAATTCGAGCAATTGCTAATATTGATGTGATTCTTCCCGGCCTAGTCCAGAAACCGGACTAGGCCGGGAAGAATCACATCAATATTAGCAATTGCTCGAAGTGGGTACTTTCCGGACGGTTGCCGAAAAAATATATATCGAATAAATATTTTTAATTCCTACAAGGTTATCTAATAAACTAAAAATAAACCCTCTTTTTATAACTAAAATATGCTTTTTAGGAACTAAATAGTTCATTTTTTAAAATATGTAAAAATCGTTTAGGTAACTTTCAGCGACTGCTATATAGTTTCTCCTTTACTACAACGGAACAGAGAGGGACGAACTAACTTAAAACAATGATATGTCGTTGCTCCGCGTGGTTTAAGTTGAACGGAGTAATTCAAAACATATCATTTGATTGCCGTTGTTGTTGGGTGATTGATGTCTGATGGTATGGTGTACTTTTAGTGCACGTGCGAGGTGCATGACTGCAAACCTAATTTTGTGGTGTTCCGTGATATACGTGTTGTGTAGAGGTGTCGTTATATTCAAGGTTTATTTTCCCCTAACCATAAACTTGACTGTTGTTATTAACATACTTTATAATAAATAAAAACTACTCTTATTTGGTTTTACGTGGTTGTAAAAATAAATGTTTTCATATAGTACAAAACATTGTCGTTAATTTTTGTGTTTTATTAAACCTTATCCTAACTGATATGTTTGTTTAGGTAAGAAGTTCTACGCTATTTTATTTTTTATTATAATTTCCTTAGGTACTTTATTTTCTCGAAATAAACATCACTGGTGATAGTTTGGGCCAAAATATCTATAGATTAAAAAGTATTATATATGTCGTAGGCTGATAGTGAAATCCGTCATTTCATGAAAAGCCTAGTCATATCATGCTGCACATTAAAAGGTATATTTGCAACTGGTTTGTTAGTTGTTACCCAGAGCATTTTTTTCAATTTTTTTTTAGTTTAATTTAAATTTTATTTTTATAAAATAATATTAGTTGAAAAAATTGAAAAAAAGCTCTGGGGAACAACGAACAAACCAGTTGCAATATACCTTTTAGCCACGCTTCATGATATGACTAGGCGTTTCATGAAATGACGGATTTCACTATCAGCCTACGACATATATAAAATAAGGCCATCAACTGGTCATTTTTCTTTTTATTCTTTAAAACTAGATACCTACCTATACCTAGGCAACTGGCTCAAAACATCACTGTCACTACAGAGATTTAATTTGGCTAAAGGAAAGTAAAGAAATCTAATAAAGAATGGGGCCAATCCTTAAAAAAAAAGGAGCTCAGAAAAAAATAATTCAGTAGTAGCTAGGTAGACTATAATAGTATATTACGTTACAAGACCGGAAAGTACTATTTTACAGGACGAAGCAGGCAATTTCCAGGGCGAGCCGCCAGGCGAGTCCTGGGAGCCTGCGAGTCCTGTTAACGTACTTTTCGGTTGAGTGACGTACAATATTTTTTTTACAATCGACACAAGACACCAGTGGCGTGCGAGAAAACGTTAATAATAGCTTACTATATGGGTATAGTTTTAGCAGAAAACTCTAATAGTTGGGAAAATTATGTTTAATAATAAATACAATTTGGTACAAATGTTCTTAATTCTATTTTATCTATTAATATCTATTTGTTAATTGTTATATTGAAAGTACAATTTTGTGGTGTATTAAATTGTAGACATGACGGGAAATTTTTTGATTCATCTTTATAGGATGTTTGTGAAGTTATATCCACTTTTGATCCTCCGGCTTCCTGAATTCTACTGGCTATATCAATCTTATTTTGTAGAGACTGTTCAATGTAGCCTTCGGCAACTTGGGATGATTTCCAGCCGCCATGTCGTTTTAAATTAAGGATATCGCCTCCACCTTCAACTAACATTGTCGCCGAACTACGTCGAAAACAGTGCCCTGTAAATTGCTCTGGGTTTGGTAATCCCAAATAGGATGCTATTTTTGATGGCGCTTTTCCTACTGAATGCAAACCTACTGGTTGAATAGTGCATTTTCCTTTATTATAGAAAAGAAATAGCCTGCGATGTGGAACACTAGGCGGACGTAAAGAAATATATTTTCTATATATATTTAGGTTTCGTTCCCCAACAACTATAAATGACCTGGGTTGGTATGTTTTTGTATTTGGAATTTTTACCGCCAACATCGATTCGTTATCTTTAACATCGTCAATTGTCATATTGGTCAATTCTTCACGGCGACACGCTTCAGCCGAACCCATTATTAGTAAAAGCTAAAAAAAATAAGAAATAGTTTAAATATATTTTTTTTAAACACAATATAAGAAAAGAAGAACTTTAAGAAAACTCGTATTATGTATTTAAGTACTTACTTTGATTAAAAGATAATCATTATCAGGGGCTTCCAGCAAAAATTTGTCAATGTCTTCTCTGGTAAGTACGTTCGATTTTTGGGGAATGTATCCAACAGATTTTCTCTTTATGAATGCTATCAGTTTATAATATTTGCTTATATCAATGTTTTCTTTTAAATTTAACATAGATTTGATCATTGAGTACAAGCTCCACAGTGTAGATGATTTTAATTTTTCGGATTTTTCAGCAAAATAAGCTAACAAAACATCCTCAGAAACATTTCTGACATTTTTTTCTCTACACCAATTTTTAAAGACGCTAAACGTTTTTTCATACCGCACTCTGGACTTATGCGGCAACAAATCGTCTGTAGCTCTAGCAGCTGCCTCTGTTATTTCAACTGGAACGTCATTTTCTTCCCAATCCAAATTAAGTTCCATATCTAAAGTCTTCCACACAATTTTATAAAGCCACAAAAGTTTATTTATCAAAGTCAATATCGTACCTGACAGTTCGTTACTATGGAAGCAAGAAAACATAAACATGTCAAAGCCTACTTATAAATGAGTTTGGTTAATTTTTTTAAATTGGGAGCGGAACGCAACAAAAATTGACCGGTAAAGTACTTTACCGGTCAATTTTTCATTACTTTCCGGTCTAGACCAGCAAAGTGATATTTTCCGATCAAAAAATTGTCTAGAAAGTGCTTGCTTTCCGGTCGATTGAAAAAAAAAATATTTTTTTTTAAAGCTGGCCGACAATTTTTATGATTAAAAAGCAAATCTTTTTTACTACATAACCCTCGACATAACCTCAATTAATCATAAAATCATATTTTTTTTTTATAAACAAAAGATATTTTTTATCACTGCATCATATATTTTTTTAGGGCAATAGAGTTGTCTTTTAGCAGCAAAAAATAATATTTAAAAAACGATCATATTGAGGTTAAAAAATCATTTCAAAAAAATGAACCTTTTACAACATAGTTATTTTCTCGGCGTCTATTTAATGCTGATTTTTGCTACTACAAATATTGGATTTCTAGCTACGGCTAATAGCTTTTCTCTCAGATCATTCCTAATTTTTAACATTTCAAAAAATATTGGCTTAACAGACGTTTTATGAATGAAACATTGTGTCTAGAGTTGCACGTCGGTACTCTTAATTCGAAAACACCCAATTTATGATTTTTAGTTAAGCCAATCAAATATGCAAATGACCCTCTGAAGACAACAACATTCCATGAATACTTAACAACCTCCATCTTCTTACAAACTAATGAGGTAAACTTTACATTTTTAAGTTCAAAGTTTAATTACTGCCTTTTGAATTGTCATTGATCCTTGGAATTGTTTTCATTATTCAAATCCCGCCGATTATTTTATCAAAACACTTTAATTTAAGGACCATGTTTAAGGAGCATATCTACATAATAATATTTATATAGGCTGGCGCATCGAAAACGAAACGGAGACATTTACTGGCAGCTCAGTTCTTTTTTGGAAAAACGCTCAGACCCGTCGATTTTGTTTTCGAGGGGGACACAAAATTGGCAGAAAATCACGTTAACACGTGCAGCCCCCTGGGCGGGGGTGGCACCACCCCTAAAATCTTAAATGGAAAGAAGGGTCAAGTTATACCTTATTTTAAAGGTCTTTCAATTCCCTTTATAATTATGTAAAATTCATGTACTTCAGTTCAGTAGTTTCGGGGATTTAATGATTTAAAGCTTAAATAAAACTTTAATACATCATCATTAGTGGAGATCAATACATTTGGCAGCACAGTAGTTTAAAAATGAAGAATGAACTGACCCGTCAGCCAAGTAAATGTTCGAAATGACCACCATGACTCTCCATGCAGTAATAAAGATTCTGCTCAAAACGTTGCCGCACATTTTGCAATATTTGAGGAGTAATTTGAAGGCACTCATTCACAATTCCTTGTTGGAAATCTTCTAACGATGTTGGCTGAGTAGCATAGGTTTTGCTTTTTAAGTGACCCCACAGAAAGAAATCCAAAGGTGATAAATCTGGCGATCTTGGGGTCATTCAATGGCACATCTTCTACCAATCCATCGACCTAAAAACGTCTGATCTAAATATTGTCGAACACGTAATGCGTAATGTGGTGGGGCACCATCCTGTTGGAACATCAACCTATTCGCAATGCACCGCCGATGATTCTGATTTTCAATTATGGCTGTTAATGCAGGATCTATGGCGTCTTGCAGTAATTCCAAATACATTTCACCCATCCAATTTCCAAAAGGATCAACTAAATGATCGCCAAAAATACCAGCCCAAACATTTAATTTTTGTGGCGGCTGTGTGTGTACCTCATGATAAATTCTGGGATTAGAATCGGACCAATATCGGCAGTTATGACGATTTACTACGCCATTTAAGAAAAAGGAACATTCGTCGGAAAAGCAAGTGTTGAATAGAAAATGTTCATCGTTTATAATTCGTTCACTCATATCTTCAAAAAATTGTAATCGCCGATCAAAATCGTCTTCATTAAGGTGAATTTTATACGGATGAAAACTATGGGCACAGAATATATAGCTACGCTATATTATATTCTGTGCTATGGGGCTTTAGAATCCATTGGATACTACGTCGACTAACACCACACACAGCATCCAATTTGCGGGTACTTAACGTAGGATCTACATAAACTTGTCCTAAAACCCCCACTTCTATGCTTCGTTCCTTATGGGATTTTCAATGTTGCGTTTTTTATTGGTGACTGATCCAGTTTCCCGAAATTTAGCAACAAGTTCTAGAACATATTTTCGATGCACGTTACTGTTCTCATGTCGCTCATTAAATATTTGTGTTGTTCTATTAGCGCACTAATTATTTCCGAAAAATATTTCGATAATTTCAACCCTTTCTGCCGTGGAATATACCATGGTTAATTTATGTATAAAGCGGTAAAAGGTATTTTAACAACAAAGTTTGTTCAAATCAATCGCAAACTATGTACTAAATTCCTATTTAAAATAAGTACGAGACATTCCCTTTCTTATCTTTCTTTAAGAAACAACTTTTTTTGCCACAAAAAACGCTGCAATCGCTATTTTCAACACCAAAATGATAAACAAACCATGAGCGTAGTGAAGAAAAACATTTACTTATTAAGTAAATAATTTTACTCAAATTTCTTCTGAAAGTAGTACAAACTAATCTGATGTGCCTATTATAAAGTCTACTTTAAGCTTTAAATCAATAAATCTCCAAAACTACTGAACTGAAGTACATGAATTTTACATCATTATAAAGGGAATTGAAAGACTTTTAAAATAAGGTATCACTCGACCCCCTTTCTCCTTTCCATTTAAGATTGGTGGTGCCACCCCCGCCCAGGGGGCTGCACGTGTTAACGTGATTTTTTTGCCAATTTTGTGTCCCCCTCGAAAACAAAATTGACGGGTCTGAGCGTTTTTCCAAAAAAATAAATGAGCTGCCAGTAAATGCCTCAGTTTCGTTTTCGATGCGCCACCCTGTACTTATATATAAACAGTATTTACTAAATCATCGTTAGTAATGAAAGTAATGATGTACGTGCTTAAAAACAAAAAAATACTATGGTTTTATTAGAATAACTTATTATAAACATCACGTAATGCCACAGAAAAAACACTTTTACCTAATTAGAAAATTAGTCGGACGTGTCAAAAGGTTTTGAAACAATCAACGCCTATAATAATACTAAGGAGATTTTCTTTACCATTCTATTTTTGGGCGATTACATTACATCAGAATTGGACTAGTAATAATACAATTTTAAGACACCCTGTAAGAGTAAACAACGGGTTGGGCTAATGGTTGGGCTTGGTGCCGATAAGATTATGCCTGTAGCGAGAAGAAATACATAAAACATAAATAAAAAAATTATTTTCGACCGTTAATTCCACTTTCTACCTACGGTAAAGGCACGACCCGATAGGTGAGTGATTTGTGTTGGTTATTTACATACAAAGACGGTTAAAACTTATTCATATGCAGTGAGAATTAAATCGTGTCCAGGGGCATTGTGTCGAAATAATAGGGTTTATAGGCGAACGAAACTAAGACTTTTTCGATGCTTCTACAAGCAGTGTACCTACATGAGGTGCGTTTGAGATTACCACTCTTTTCTTTCACTCCTATCGTACCGAAGTGTATTCCATCCGGCGCAAAAAGAGTGAATCCGCTGACGTTCAGGTGTAGATACAGGGTGTTAATGTCACGTAGAAATTGATACACAGATAATAATTTCCAATTTGGTACACTTCTACTTTTTGGAATATCTACAAGAAACTGTTACAATTGTCGGATGCAGTATACAGGGTGTTAGTGTTATATTTTGTTGCGCTACCGACAATTCCACTCTCCTGAACGTTTTTTGGTATACACTGTATAAATACTAATAATATAATTTGGCTCCCCGTTCCTTTTTTTTTGGTACCTTACATTTTCTGTCATCGTTTCCTAGTTATTTGCGAAAATAGGAGTCGACGAAAAATAGTCTATGCCAGTTTATAAGTCGAAGAGTTAATTGATTCCTGCATAGTCAACTTTTTCTAAAAACAAAGTGTTTCAACAGTTGGCATGCGACATTAACAGCAGATACTGGTTTCTTCCTAAAAGTTTCCAGTTTTGTAGGGGGCCGTAGCAAGCTCACGGCGTCAGGTTTTAGAGACAAAAATTTTTTGGTGTTTATTATTTAAGTTGAACGGCGAGTAGTTTAGGCTAATTAACTCTCCCATTTCCAATAACAAACATTTCATTTATCATCATTTGCTGTTATGCATTTAATATTATTCGTTTATTTATTTTAATTACGGTGCAATAGGTTGCCAAACCTTGCAGTAGCTAAACCTTGCACTCACTGAGAAGTAATTCAGCTGTTTGTATTTAAAAGCGCATGGAATTTTGGAGGCTTTGTACTGCGCCGCGAACATAAATTATAATATGTTAACGCAGTAGTAAACGCGAAACATGCGCAGACGCACCACTTGCCGCTTGATTGGCTCGTAGCTACAATATTTGGGCGGCAAAACTCTTGTATGTTGTCACTGTTGTTCATAGCGTTTTCCATCGGTAAGTTTGGTGCATGTCAAATGTATTTCTATGTTTTCCCAATGAATAACGCTTTAACTTTTAATCTATTGCTGTTAAATTCGATGTTTCAATTGAAAATAAAATTAACGCTGTATTTTTGCAAATCATTATGCTCATAAACCATTAAGGTTGAATTCTCAACGTCATTCACTCTATTGCCAACCTATAACCTATTTCGGGTTGATTTTTTGAGTTTATTATTTTAATAACTAACATTTAAAGAAAATCAATATCGTCGATACATTATTTAGGTAGTATCTGATATATTACAAAAATATCAATTTATTTCATTGCTAATTTTGGGAGAATTGTATAGTGAAAGAACAACGAGTGACAATGACATAATAATGTAAAAAAAAATCTTACCCGATATTTTTCGCTATACAATTCTCCTAAAATAAGTTATGAAATTCCTTGATATTTATTAAATATGTCAATTATTACCTATAGAATATCAAGTCGATACTGATTTTCTTTAAATTTTGTATAAAAGCTAGAAAACATAATTAAGTCTACGCGAAATAGGTTATAGGTTCGCAAGCATGTTGATACTCCCACCTTAAGACCCCCGTACAAGTGGGTAAAATACACCAATTTCAACTCTAGAACTCTAGAATAATAAGCTGTTGCCGATGAATCTAAAGAATCAACCTTTTTGAGTTTTATTTGGTTAAATCGACTCAATTTGTAACTATTGGGAATTTATCAGTGCTGTGTCGGTGCATAACGCCAGTTTCAAGAAAAGCTGTTGGCTGGTAGCCAATCAAAATTTTACAGTCAGCAATAAATACATCTAGCTAAATAGTCGAGGTACTAATAATAGACATACCTATACAATACACATAGGTAATTCTATTTAATTAAAATTTATGCAAAAACATATTATTTATTTTTTAAACTATTTGCAGTTGTTGATAGAGCAGTATTTTTAAATGAAGATTCGAACAATTTGTTTCTGTCAATATTTAAATGTACTTAAACCGACTTGAAGGCTAATAGATGTTACCATCACCAGATGTTTGCGATGGAATTATACTGTAAAAATTATTTGTAATAGAGACCACGACGTCACTGATAATCGAAAAAGTGAGATCCGTCGTCAAAAATATTTCCTCAAATGCATCCTTCCGAAATGATGTAACTGTATTTCTTCTCGCTTCGCCACAACGGTCAAACTAATTGACGACGTATGTGTTAATATTCGATAATTCGAAGAATTAGTGTTTTTATGTTCCGGTAATACGCCTGTTAAACGATAGTCAGAATTGCAACAGTTTTACCATGGACTACCGCACGAAACTGACACAGATGAGACTTGATGTGTTTTGCGACTTTTTTTTTTAGTTTTGCTTGTAAAATTCAGTATTTTACTCTCTTAAATCTGCTACCGTGCGAGCAAAAATTATTTGCATCAAAGAGGGCTTCGATTAAAAAACGTAGGGCTTGGTTTAGATCACAATGATATGGGGACGATATATCTAACCAAATCTAGGTTAAAATTTTGTCAAATTCATATTATGACATGATATGCCAAACTAATGAGTTAAGTTAAGAATAGTCCTGCATGTTCCATAAGATCTTCCCACTTCTTGGGACAGGCGTCTTATACAATTTGTTGGCGTATTTTGTATTATTTCACGAACGTTTGCAACAAGTTCTTCTGTTCTTACAGATGCTCTTCCTGCTCCTTTTTTGCATGTGTTGTATAGAATGTGTTTCCCTAAACACAGCCACGGTTCTACGGTTCTTTTTCGGCAATGATAAAAATCCCCAGCAATAAAAGCAACGTTAGGAAAATGTTCGTGAAAATCGTCCATACACAAACCCGGATTGTATTGCCACTCACCCTTTACTCTAACCCCGTTTCGAAAATACGCTTCAACCTTGAATGTTTTGTGCTGTTCCATTAAGGCCATTGTGTGAATTGTTCAAGAAATAGGAAAAATTAGCGATGAATCAAATTACTTGTAACGACTGTCAAAGAAGACGGAATAACTGATTGATTATTAATTCAGGTAGTTACTGACACCCAACAGGTATTAAGCTCTACGGCTAAGCATTACGTCCTTAGATGCAAGGCCCTCTTTGATGCAAATAATTTTTGCTCGCACGGTACTTCCCGTAATTTTTTGTAATAAAGGACTTCGCAAATGATTTTAATGTTGTTTATGAGTTAATTTTTAGGTTAAAATGCAAATACTGACCCAAATCAATATGAGGTACCTATCTATTTCGCCCAAAAAAATTCACACGAAAAGTCGTAGCTACATTTTTTTGAGTTAAAAACTTATTTTAATTAAAAAAATCCTTTGTGACCAAATATAAGCATTGCCATAGCCACATTTCATGTTTTCTGGGTTATAAACACAACGTTTACAGTTAGTTTATTGTCTGCATAATATATATTTTAGTGATGGGATCACTCGAGTGAAAAATAACCGATCACTCGATTTTTTCAATCACTTGTAGTATTCGGTTATCATCGGTAATTATTCGAGTGACGAAAATTCGAATTATTCTATTTTCAAATGTCCCGCATGCCATTCATAAATGACCAATCACTCATTGCGGCTACACAAGCTAGTTAGTTTACGGAACTGGCGACCTTTTTTTTTTTTAGAAGTCTAAAAAAATATGTGGTTGATTATTGAAGTGATTTAAAAAAAACTGGTTTTTTACTGCTTTGGCGACTTTTTTTCCCTAATATAGAATTCGAGTGAAAAATCGATTATCATTCGGTTTTTTAAATCACTCGAATTCCCGGTAGTCGACTAAAATAATAAAAAATAACTCGATTATTCCCATCACTAATATATTTATAATCTTCTCTCCTCAAAAATGTATAAAATGTCATTTACGTCGTTACGTTAGATAGGGGCCGAACTGTATTAGAGCAAACACAATAAAGTGCTAGGACATGTAATATTTTACCTCAATATAGAGTTCCGGTTTGTTAGGCTTTAAAAATTACATTGGCCTTTTCGTATTTTTCGGTTTAACCATATTATTATGCTAACGTTCCATCATCAAGCAGCTAATTACCGTAACCAAAACACTTGTGGCATAAAAGTGTAATAATAATAATTGATTAATTCTCAGTACAGATGTTGCACACGCACACTAAATAAATATGAATTACCCAATACTTTTCTTACTAATATATGTGTATATTTTTGGTGTTTTTTTTTTAATAAAACATATAATTATATATTTTATTCTCCAATCAATTCTAGACATTTTTCATAAATCATGGTAATCAGGAGAATTCTCATTTTGAAATAGAGTGGCAACAACTGGAACCAGCTCATTTTGATGAAAATTTAGATATCTTTTTCCAGTGAGGCTCTCATCAAAGAAAAATGATCCAGACATTAACATTTTCATTATTCTAGGTGTGGTTTTATATGAACCAGTGAGAATTTCCTATGCCCAGTTTCCGTAGTTTTGTCTATTAACCTATTTAACCTGGCCATTTAAAGAAAATATGGCTTCATCTGAAAAACAAACACAATTGACAATTCGTGCGTGATTATCTTTTAGCTTAATCATTATTTTACAAAATTGTTCTCGCCTATCAGGATCATCGTCCAATAACTCTTGTACCATTACTGGCCTGTAGAAATGAAACTTCTCTTTTTTTAAAATTTAGATTTGGTGGTTTGTTTAGTATCGTAGTCACGTCCAAGTTGTGAGAATCTTCCTGTTGTGGTAATGTTTATTTTTTCTCCTTAGACGATTACTACTTTCACAGTATGGGAAATTCGCTCCACTTAATTACTACCCCTCTGCGATTGGCTAATAGGTGAACAATATCGGTATTTTTCATTAACCATATCATGAACTTTCCTATCACTGCTACTTCAATCTCCACGAACAAACCCAACATAATCGAAGTTTCAATGCGTTCATCTTCAGCGAAGCGCATTTTGGATATAAAATCAGCAAAGCAAAATCCAAGTTTGATTAACATATTCACTGACATTTTTTGACGTCTCACTTAATTATATACAATCACAACTTAAACAGCAAATTGTCAATGTCAACGGCTTAAAGATTGTGACTTAAGAAACATATCAATGGCGCATGCCAGCATTAAGGTGGAATTCTGAACGTCATTCCATCTATTGCCGCAATAGAGTATTGGCAACCTATACCCTATTTCGCGTTCCCTTTTTTAGTTTATTATTTGATTAACTAACATTTAAATAAAATCAATTTCGTCGGTACAATATTTAGGTAATATCTGACATATTACAAAGACGATAATAATTTTATTTAAATTTTGTGTAAAAGCTAGAAAAATTAAATAAATATACGCGAAATAGGTTATAAGTTGGCAAACATGTTGATATTCCCACCTTAAAGTGTTAATATTTCGTAAATAGTTAGGGATTTATGAAAAATGTGTAGAACTGACTGTAGAATGTAAAAATACACGTTTCATCATAAAAAAATAAAGTCGATACACGTAGCATTTTTATGGTCCATCCTGAATATCCTTTTTCTAAAAAAAATTCAATCCAAAAAAAATTCTACGGGTCAGATCGATTCTTGAGTGGGCGGTATTTTATCATTGGGTATTTTATATAAAAGGCTGATCGGTTCTCTTTATTTTAACGCTGTATACAGTGTCAGCAGTAAAGTCCGCATCATATGGGATTTTTTTTTTATTAACAGCTTTATTCAAAATTTGACTTTAGCATCAAGTTCTGCTTCGATCGAGATGAAAATTAAGCAAAAAATAGTAGTCACGCGATTCGCATTATCTGTCAAATTTTAATTTTTTCTAAAAAATAATTCAAAAGTGGAGTTATTTTTGAAAATATCGAAAAAAGTTATTGAAAAAAGTTTTTTTAAATGCAGTTTCTAGTCTACATGCAAAATTTCAGCTGCATAAGATAATTTTGATTTTTTACCTATATTTTGTAAATTGCACCACTTTTGCAAAATAAGACTCAACGCAACCTACATAAAACTTCTTAGTTTTGACAATGCTTTATTTCAAATACATTTCCTTTAAAGTAGCGCCATATAAAATGTGTGTTTTTCTACAAAATCAAAATTGGGCTATTAAAATTTGGCCGTGTTAAGCAGACTTACTTAACTAATTCATATACAAAATTTTGTCATTCCCCGTTAGGTACCTAGCTTCTGAGCCAGGCGCTTATTTGAGGGGGTAATGGGGGTAGTTACCCCCCCCCCCCCCATCCCAAAAAATAAACACTGACAAATCAGTAAAAAGAGGCGTAACACCCACAAAATTTTTTCCTGCGGCGCTACTCTTTATTTTTCTGCTTCAAAACCAAGTCACATCGTTGAAAAAAGGGCGTGGAACCCAAACAATTTTCGCCTGCGGCGCTGTTTTTTTTCCTTACCCCGTCCAAAACTGACAGCTGAATACGCGCCTGTTCTGAGCCAATAGACCGACAGAACGAAATGAGAAACATGTTTTTCATGATCTAGGCCCTAGAGACCATAAAACGTCCATATCTGATATTTCAATTTTTTTCTCAATTTATTATTATTTCAAAAAACTTTCAACTGAAAATATAAAAGCCCGGGAGAGGCAATAACCGCAAGGATGCGTTAAAACCACATGCAAACGAAGATAATGGCAGTTCGACAAACTTAGTATTTTGATAACAAAGACTTTGTTAAATGGTCCTAAAATAGCCACAAAAAGTTACTGTAAAACATCAAATAATCAAATTTTCTAGCTTTTAAAGGCAATTTAACATTATAGATATGTCATTTGAGGAATAGTTTCAATATATTACATACATAAAGCTTACAGAAATTATCTTTTAAGAAAAGTTACTATTTATTAGAAAAAAGTAGTGTCCTACCGAAACCGAATCTTCGGCCTTGGTCTCAGTTTCGGCCGAAACCGAAACTTATTTATACGTGTTAAAATTTTTATTGCATGCTGAAATTTAATTTATTTTATATAGGACGAGATCGATCTTGGGAACGGATTGACCTCTTCCCCCCCAAAAAAAAAGTTGACAGAGAAAAAAATCTATTTATATACAGTGTGACCAGTAATGTCCGCATCATATGGGATTTTTTTTATTAATAGCTTTATTCCAAATTTGACTTTGGCATCAAGTTCTGCTTCGATCGAGATGAAAATTAGCAAAAAAATAGTAAGTAGTCACGTGATTCGCGTTATCTGTCAAATTTTAATTATTTTTGTAAATTGCACCACTTTTGCAAAATAAGACTCAACGCAACCTACATAAAACTTCTTAGTTTTGACAATGCTTTATTTCAAATACATTTTCTTTAAAGTAGCGCCATATTAAAAGTGTGTTTTTCTACAAAATCAAAATTGGGCTATTAAAATTTGGTCGCATGTGATGCAAAGTTTATTTGTATGTAGTTTGTGATTGAAAGTAATACACCTTAATATTAAGACAAAAGGAACACAGTTTCATCAGTAAAATGTTCATTAAGTGGAAAATAAAGTTTAGTGGTAAATTAAAATCAAAATTATCTTATGCTGCTGATATTTTTCCATGTGGGCTAGAAACCTTTTTCTTATAACTTTTTTCGATATTTTCAGAAATAACCCCACTTTTAAATTATTTTTTGGAAAAAATTAAAATTTGACAGATAATGCGAATCACGTGACTACAATTTTTTTGCTTAATTTTTATCTCGATCGAAGCAGAACTTGATGCCAAAGTCAAATTTCGAATAAAGCTATTAATAAAAAAGTTTCTGCATGGCCGAAGGTTCGGCCGGTTTTTGGCAGAAACCGAAACTGTCACCGAAACTAGATTTTTTGGCCGAAACTAGCCGATAACGAACCTTCGGTCGGTCACTAGAAAAAAGTTAAACTTACAGTCCAAGATGTCTTTTTCACCGCCAAATTCTCCGCATCTTTTCCCTTAGTTAATCCGTTTGCTTCCACAAATTTTTCCTCTACTCTTCCATTATCCACTTCCTCGGTTTTTTCACCACCTCGCCCCATTTTTAAATAACCGAAAACAATTTTTAAACTACAAAACTCTTCAGTCTCTCTTAAAGAAATGCTTTCTTTTTTACTTTCTCAAGTGTGTCGAAAAAGTCTGTTGTACCGCACAGAATTTATAATCAGTACCGAAAAATACACGAAAACTTAAAAATACTTTCTCTTTTAAAATAAAATCCAACAGACGCGCGTAACTCAATACGAAATCTCGTTTTCAGTACACATACACCACACACTAACGCTCTATCTATAAGTGAACAGAAACAAAACCTTTATTCTTTTTGTATATGGTATAATATTATAAGTCGAAGCGCTTGTAAAAGCTGTCCTCCTATTGGCTGAAATCTGGGGGCACGCGCGCCACACACCGTGTATAGACATGACGTCACAATGGGGGAAATTCATTCATGAATGTTTTTTTTATCGTATGGTATTAAGATTAGGAGAATTATTATAGCTTGGATTATTTTTATGTATTTTGGAGGCATGTTCAAGTAGTAATAGGTATTATTATTATTAATCATTTATATTATTTATACCAATAACACAATTTTATTTGATCGATTTTACATACAATACAATAGTAATATGTCGTCACCCTACTTCGCACAAAAAAAAAACACACGAAAAGTCGTAACCACATTTTATTTTCAGTTTAAACAAAAAAAATTACCTTATTTTGATATATTTAATTAAAATTTCTTTTTAACCAAATAGAAGCATTGCCATAGCCAAATTTCATGTTTGCTGGGTTATAAATACAACTTTTACAGTTTTAGTTTATTGTCTGCATATATCTCTAATTAAAATTCTCTCCTCTAAAATTTATAAAATGTTATTTACGTCGTTATGTGTGATAGGGGACGATGTATATAGCGGCAATTATTATGCAGTAAAATATAAAATAATTAAAAAAAAAATGTTTCTAATGAACCTATTGACAAAATCGTATTCCATTCTGAAGCAAATCAACATGCGAATTGCGTCGCTTCACCTTGTTTGCCAAACTTAGGCTGTAAGTATTAACATTTAAGCCTTGTTTGCCAAACTTAGGCTGTAAGTATTAACATTTAAAGTCTAAAAGCTTATAAAAAGTCTGCAGTAAGGCAACGCAGCAGTGAGAGATCCGCCCCCAAAGATTCGTCCGCCACGACATTGGTCTGAGGCCATGATGACGTTGTTTCATTTATTTCCGTTTATGAATGTCCACAAGTGTGTCGCGGAAAAAAATTGATGTTTGCGATGCATGCATTTTTTTTAATTGAATTAGAATTACAAAACAGATCACAAATCAAATTATTTTAAGTTCACACCTTAACTGAAAACAAATGTAAAAGATATAATTAAGATCGAGAGGCAAAATAATTATTTTACGAATAAAATAAAGGCCTAATACATCGATTAATATCATATCGATGCATCGATTAAAATATCAAATCGCATTGAAAATATATATCGAACATCTCTACTTCCATTTGGTGTTTTTTTGGCAGCGGTTTGAAAATTTTCTTTAGTTTATAACTGCTCTGTTTTTAGTGTTTTGTGCTATTTTTTTGAAGAATAATTAAGATGAGTCGTGTCAAGTATGCGAGATTTCGGAAAATATTAATCCTGCAGCCTATTTGTAGGTTAGGTCTTATAATAGTAGCTAGGTCACATTCAAAGGTAAATGCACCGTAATCCTCACTCCTCCACCCAGCTCTTCACCGCCTCTCGACGATGTTGTCAACACGTTTATAAATGAATGTGCCATCTATAGATACTAGATTATTGACTAAAACCCTCATCGTTACGAAAAGTTTTGTAATGTTTTAAAATCCTGTTACTATTACTAATAATTATAATCGTTACTCAGGAATGTATTTCAACATACCAATAAATTTGCGCTTCCCTAAAACTAAGAAAGTATAGATATAGATGCTGTTTATACTTGGAAAATGAAAAATTCTAATTTTTGTGTTTTCCCTGGAAATTAAAATAGAACTGTTAGTATAATTATTATAGGTTTAAGTAAACTTTTAAATTTATCTTATTTTGACATATCTACGACTAGCTATTATTCAACTTTGAGATATTATGCAGTAAAAAAAAGCAGTACGGTACCAATGCCGCCAAAGTAAACAAAATTGCCATAAAAATAGAGTAAACTATTTATTCAATGTTGAGGTCTGCAAATAGAAAACATTTATATTATCCATAATCTCACGATAAATTATATCATGTTTCCTTTGTTGCTGGAAATACCATATTATGTGGAAGAACCGGCGGACACCCTGTATATTATGAAGTCATTCAACTTTAGAAGTTAAACAAACGAAATTTAAAATAGGATTAAACTAAGAAAATTGATGCAATTTTTCCATATTATTATGTATCAGATTTAGAACTGTTTTGCAGTGGCGTGGCGTGCCTATGAGAACAGGGAGATACAATGATAGATTTTTTTTTCAATAAATGAACACTCTGATAGCATACTACGCATACTAGCGTCTATCTAGCAATCTATTTTCAACACATAATTAAAACAGTGTACAGTACAATCGCGATAATATGAATAAGCACTCTTATGAACGACTCAGTAATATGAACATAATATTTTTTGCATTGACCACTCTGTAGTATGAACAGTGTTTAATAACGGTAATATGAACAACTTGTTAAATCTTGTTTGTTTTTGTTTCGCCGCCTTAGCATTTTTTTTTATTCATTGTAGTATAATATTATGTAGCTTGTAAAAGTGAACATTAGTGTAGTGTTTATCTTCAGTGCCAAAGAGTGTTATACCTTGAATCGTACTCAATTTTATGCATTAATCAGTTCAAAATGGTTAAAGTAAAAGGAAAATCAAAATGCCTTCCTCTTTCCGAAAAAGCAAAAATCATAGAGGATGTTACTAAAAGCTGAGGAGATTGGAATAAGGACGCAATTAAAGACTCAAACTTGGAAGGAGGCGTAATTGAGAATGAAGAGGATGAAAGTGATCTTGAAATCCAATACCTGCCAAGTTTTAAAACTAAGCATGGTGAAGCCCGTTGAAGCCCTCCAGGATAGCAAAAGAATGGGCTAAGCAGAATGGCTTAAACATATCGGAAAGCGCGAGTTTAAAAAACATGCATGAGTAAGCTATTTTAGCAAATATTGCTGCTAAAAAACACAATCTAAATTAACATCTTATTTTGCTATAAAATATTAGTTAAGTATCTTAAGTTAGGTTATTGTATCAATACACACTATGTAGAATGCTAGGTAGAATAATATTATTGTTACATATGTATTTATAGGTATGTATTTTGTAAACTTCGCTAATATAAACGTTCCGTTAATATGAACTGCTTAGAATTTTTTGTGTTCACGTTACCGAGATTGTACTGTATTACAATAGCCCCTTGCTGTATCAACAATAGCCCCAAACGTGGGGCTATTTTGAAATAGCATTTTGTTTAGTGTTTCCCCCTTGTCTCGTCCTCGTTCTCGCGAGACGAGAGTGGTCCGGTCTCCTGCCATACGAGACGAGAGTTTTTCTGCGAGAATCTCGTGAGACGGGATAAAAATATCCGAGAACGAGAAATCTCGCAAAAACGTAACATTTTGATTTGTAATAACTTTAAAAACAATCCAAGTAGTATCACTTGATAAAAAAGCTATCTGTATTACTAATATTGCGAGGTGGCTAAAGAAAAATCGGGGCACGTTGCCGAAAAACAACAGAAAAAAGGACCAAAAGATAAAATGAACCTTTTTTTTTATAAAATTTAAAGTTTTTGTCGAAATATTTGATACAGAGAACCACTTGATAAACGATAATCGTTTTCACGACTTAAGTATAATATTATGCCAGTTTCAGCAAAATGTAGGGAGTAAAGTACATACTATTTCGATAGTGCCCAGTTGTCTCTGGGAACTGCTTTTAATATTTTTTTTTCTATAAATCATAACTGGCCGCAAATTTTAAGGCAGGTAAAGTTTTTTACCTTGTTGTAAGGAACTATAGTAATTTGATTAGCACCCTGGAGTTGCAAGTTCTGTTTTCGGTATGATTATTTTAAAATAATGCTGATGTCAATCAAAACAATTTAGCTTCATTTTCACTCTTTACATACAGACAATAACATCGCAAGCTACAATATTATAACACCCACATTTGACATTGCTTTTTGCTGTTAGGTTATTATTATTACACACACGCAAATACCAATCGAATATTACAACAAGCAATAAAAACTTAAATTTTTCGACAATGCATGGTTTATGGTTTCTTAATTATCCACTATATTTAAGACATATTACAAACATTGATTACCAAAAGAAGATAGATAAACAGAACAGACACGTGTTTTTAGAAGCTTGACACCGGTAACTGATCTATTTTAGCACTTGTGTGCATTCTGTTCCGCCCCGTGCAGGTAACCAGCGTTTCCATTTTGTGCCTCGAATACCCAAAAAGGGTCGATATTAATTTACTCTAAATTCTAATTTTGTATACATATGCAACCCTAAAAACATGATTCAAATTTAAGGACAACGGCGCTATACGCGAAAGGCACCGTAGTTGTTCGTTTCAATTTGTATCCAGTAACGCATGCGTATTTGTTAGCCATAATAAGTACTATTCTTTTGGTCAAGTGTGAGTTGAGTGTTGGCAACACTGTGCCAGAGTTGCCAGATTTTAACTTTCAGATATTTTTTTATTGCAAAAGGATGCGTTTATAATACTCACATGGTAATGGTAATAATAAAAACCCGTGTGTACTTGGGGCTTTTGCAGAATATTTTTTAATGACGTCATATTGCCAAAACACTAAAACACCTTGCGAGATGTTGGCGAGGCGAGATTTTTGCGAGACGACAGTTTTTTAAAAAGAGCGAGATTTCTCGTCGCGTAAATCACTAATTTTGTTGCATTTTTACCGTTATCTATTTGACGTAGTTATGCAGAAAGCTTCCAACCAACAAAAGTAAGTTTCGAGAAAATCGATATTACCTATATTATTTTCAACCATTATAAATAAAATGTAAGTATGTATTGTTATAAAGAAAACAGTTAAGTACTTTTTATTTTTTATCTATTAAAATCAACAATTTTCAACAATCTCAAAAGCAAACAAAATAATTGGTATATTATTTTTGAAAATATAGCCATATTTTTGGGGGTTGGTTGTAATCTGCAATATTGCGTATTGATCAGAATAAATAAAATTGAAAAGGTTTATACAAAAGAAAAGTAATTTAATTGAAGAAATGTATCCAAGAGGAAAACAATTAAACATCTTTAACTTCAAAATCAAGACTAGCTATGATATATCCATCCACATCTTTTTCAATGCATAATAGAAGATACCAACCAACCCACTTGGTCGCATTAAATTAGTATTGGGGTCAACCAAGTGGGTTAGGATCTTTCTGCAAAAACTCAATCAAACGGAAGTTAGGAAATTCACAGATCTTGCACCTTACGCAAGCATCCTATGTATTGAAAATACCTGACACAGCTTTAAAATAAACCGCATTATTTCGCCTTAAGAAGCCTACTGTTGCTCTGTGTCCCATTACGTTTGGGACACCCTGTATATTAATTAAAACATATTATAAATAATCCCAAAAAAACGAAAACAAAAATAAAAGTTTGACACCCTTTATCTTGGTTGTTATCAATTTTGGGATAATGCAAGTTTAAATAAATCGCGGTATTTCGCCTTAAGGAGCCTGCTGTTGCTCTGTGTCCCATTACGTTTGGGACACCCTGTATATTCACTAAAACATATTATATTAAATGTATGGTTTTATTTCTAAGAATAATTAATATAAATTTGTTTATAAACAATAATATTCACATAGCAGACCAACCAAGGTGAACAATTGCCTTATATTCAATCGGTCATATTGTCTAAGCCTACTTATGCTATGTTTTTAAATTATACTTATTTACCCAACGGTACAATAACATTTTCTGAGAAATCAATAATAAAAAAATTATCCCATTTGTTAACCAAATTTGGGCGGACCCTGTAATATGCAATTATTGTGCTCCAACTTTTTGCCTCCCGCTTTTTTTTTTCGATATAATATTCCGATTTAAATAACGTGAACTTACCTTAGTTATAACTTATCTCAATAAAACACTTTTTAACAAAGTTACTATGGCGTTCTTTAAAACACAAACTAAACTAAACATTATTCATTATTTACTTGCCGACTTTACGCTGATTCATATTTATATTTCTACCAAGTCGTATCAGAGTATTATGTTACAAGACCGATCTAGATATTGCGCTGTTGGCCGCGACATCGACATGAGCGACATTGACATGCAATGCAAAGTTTGCGTAAACACGATCCCAATAGTATTTTCAATACTAAAAATGGATTGGAGGGTTATGGTATTTAGTTGGTAGGTTTACGCAATTCAAAATGTTTGGCATTTAGATATTGCTTATGTAAGCCTTATGAGCTTGGTTTCAATTTGACGATTTGTGGGTTGGTAGGTTTCTGCAACTACCTACTATTTTTTTTTGTATTTTGCCCCCAAAACTGGGCAGTGAACACCATTGCTTACATCAAGGATTTCTTTGAGATTTTAAAAAATAAAATTTATATTTTTTATACAGGGTGATTCATTAAGGGTGTCGACCTGCCATATCTCGGAAACTACTAGGCATAGAAACTTGGAGAAAAAAAAATTATGATTAAATCGGTCATGAGAAAATTCTGGAAATTACTTTTAAGTTCCTCATTTCGCCGCAAGGGGGCACAATTAAATTTTTTTTTTTAATTCTAAATTTCTCCGAAATTTCCCATATTAAGGTATAACTCTGATTACATCATCGAAAAGCTTAGACAATTCTGCATCATTTTGGTTTAAGGCTCATTGGCGTACCGGCCTTGATAAGAGTGGGCTATTGAATGTGCAAACATTAAAATCGCTGTAACTTGTAAACGACTTATCCGATTTTACTAAATTTAAGCTTGTTTGGAAGGAAAAGGTAAGTATCTTCAATCGCCGTATCCAATAGTACACGATCAGGGCCGTATCTGAGGGGGGGTTTTAGGGGTTCAAACCCCCCCCGAAAACAATAAAATCCTTATATGTTTGTTTGTGTGTATGTTTAAATGTATGTTTAAAGTATAACTAGTATTTTTTGCCACTGGTCTATAACCCCCCCCAAAATTTTGGTTCAGATACGGCCCTGTACACGATAGTGTTTAATAAAATTGCTAGAGGGCGCAATTTGTAATAATAACAGTTTTTTCGATTTTAACCCGGAAATTCAAATCATACGGTATAACTATGACATCATAATCGAAAAGTAGATGAAATTTGCAAGAAAAGATATGAAGACCGCAGTTCGATATCTTTGTTCGTTTCAGAGTTATTGCCAAAACAATAATTTTTAATACAAATTGCGCCCTCTAGCAATTTTATTAGAAATTATCTTGTACCATTGGATACGACAATTGAAGGTACTTACCTTTTTCTTCCAAACAAGCTTAAATTTAGTAAAATCGGTTAAGTCGTTTAGAAGTTAGAGCGATTTTAATGTTTATAGTTTCACTTAATAAGAGTGGGAGAAGCTATTGAAAGTGTAAACATTAAAATCGCTGTAACTTCTAAACGACTTATCCGATTTTACTAAATTTAAGCTTGTTTGGAAGAACCTTCAATTGTCGTATCTAATGGTACAAGATAGTTTCTAATAAAATTGCTAGAGGGCGCAATTTGTATTAAAAATTATTGTTTTGGCAATAACTCTGAAACGAACAAAGATATCGAACTGCGGTCTTCACATCTTTTTTTGCAAATTTCATCTACTTTTCGATTATGATGTCATAGTTATACCGTATGATTTGAATTTCCGGGATAAAATCGAAAAAACCGTTATTATTACAAATTGCGCCCTCTAGCAATTTTATTAAACACTATCGTGTACTGTTGGATACGGCGATTGAAGATACTTACCTTTCCCTTCCAAACAAGCTTAAATTTAGTAAAATCGGATAAGTCGTTTAGAAGTTACAGCGATTTTAATGTTTACACATTTAATAGCTTCCCCCACTCTTATCAAGGTCGATACGCCAATGAGTCTTAAACCAAAATGATGCAGAATTGTCTAAGCTTTTCGATGATGTAATGAGAGTTATACCTTAATATGGGAAATTTCGGAGAAATTTAGAATTAAAAAAAAAAAAAATTTAATTGTGCCCCTTGCGGCGAAATGAGGAACTTAAAAGTAATTTCCAGAATTTTCTCATGACCGCTTTAATCATAATTTTTTTTTCTTCAAGTTTCTATGCCTAGTAGTTTCCGATATATGGCCGGTCGCCACCCTGAATGAATCACCCTGTATAATAATAATAAAAAACTTATTATTATTATTATTTTTGTGTAAAAGTTTTAATTTTTGTGTCATAATAGTTGACTCTACCTACTTTAAAAATATTGTTAAATAATTTTTTTTTTGAAATTTCAGTTGTTTTAGATAATCGCATTAATTGTTTTATTCTTAATTAATTTGTTTAATTTACAAAAGATCTATTAAATTAATTTAAACAGCCAATTTGAATTTTATCATAATTTTATTTAGGTTTTTTTCGACCCGCCAAAGAACATTTATTCCAATAACAAAGACGTGAAGGTACGGAAAAAGAATTACAAGAATTTAAACGATCAATATAAGGAGCGCTAAGAGATATCTAATAAATACAGTTCCCTTTTAGCTGGCCATAACTTGCCAGAAGAAAATTTGCAAGTATCCACTACCATAGCTTAAAATGTATAACTGTTAATAACAAAAGTCGTACCTCGTACCAGTTCTTTCCTTTCCCCATTTTTCAAAAGTTTCACTGGATAAACAAGTAACAATTTTTAGGAGCACAATAATTCACTAAACCGAATTCTCCACGAACTAAATTTTATTTTACTGAGCATCAAAGGTATATATTTAAACAAATTTTTTAACGCCTTTTAATAATTTAGTTGATAAAAGCCACAAAAACACCTTTACTGTAAAAAAATTAACAAAAATTAACACTTTTAATAGGTATGTTTTATAAAAACCAGTTCGGGAACATTACCGAGTGGAATACACCGTACAAAACCGTTGCTGCTTATAGAGAAGCAGTTTCTCGGTTTGTTAAATTTATTAGATAATTGTTTGTCGATTATTTTCCACTTGAGCCTATTATGGTCACCCAACTGGTGATTTAACGTAGATTATAATATGTTTTGCATCCAGTGTAGGCCTACCGTACTGGCAAATCTGAAGTTACAGGGCGGCTTAAAAAGAGATGGATCAATACCATAGACATTTACCTTTAGATACGTACAGCTTATTTCCTGAGCAAACAAAAGTTACCTTTAATGGGTGAAAAAATGCGTCCGAGCGCACGGCTTACGGGTTCGATGCATTCCCTCCCAGTAGCATCGGGCATGCGTACAAACCTCTTGTCATCGACCTGCCCTTCTTTATCGACATGCTCAAAATACATACCAGAACCGACTCGGCGCCATTTTTGTTGTTGCGTTTTAAGTTTTCTCTATGGATTCCTTGTTGTTTATTGTGGGTATTTAATATTTACCTACGGATTTCTAGTTTTTGTGTAGTTTAATGAATTGTGTTTGTGCTTTTAGTAACTCCCATTGGAATATAAACAATGACTAGTAACAGCCGTTGTATTATTTTGTTATGCCCAAATAGGGGTAAAATACCCGGTATTTCGTATTTTCAGTAAGTATGGAGTTGTGATGTATCCTAATATATAACTTTATTTTATTATGATTAATGTACCGAAACACATCTTAACTAGGCGTAGGCTACACAATAAGGTATGAAAATAAAGAGAAACACACACCAAGACAGATCATCCCGATGCATATTTTGGTATATTTTATTTGCAGCATTGCAGCCCTGCAATCTAATGGTACGCCTATTTTTCGGACAATATATTGCTTCAAAAAGTTAAAAAGACACTTTTCTCTATACTTACTTATATTATATAAAAGAAAAAAGTAAATACCTGGTGTTTATATTAATCCAAGGGTGAAAGTATTCCACGGGTCACGTTCTCGGCAAAAACTCTTCTTGAACAAGAAACTGTGCTTAAAAATGTTTTACACGTAGGTACCCAAGTTTTTCCCAATTGTAAAAATCAATACAAATTATATACTTACCAACTAATATTTGCCTTGATGTTAGGTACGCGATAACATCGAAGATTGGTTATTTTGCAGGTTTAGTTTGTTTTTATATTCGATTTTATAAGTTTTATAGTTTAATTTACTTGTTCTTCTCCTTTTTAAACTAAAAACACGACGACGAATCATTTTTAAACAAATTTTAGAAACAAACCCTTAAAAACAATTTTCTATCCTCAAAATCTGAGGTTTGCAACTACTAAAAATGCCAGAAATTATTAGATATTATATAAATAATTATTATTTCCCAACTTGATCAAAAATTGAGAAGGAATTCCAATTTTTTGGCAAGAATTAGGGGCAAATTTTAGCTGTTTACACGTAAAAATAAATTAAAGGTCAACTTTTACAATTTCTTGAGCAAGAACTTAAATTTCAAAGCCCGGACCTGTCTATTTTCCTATTTGTCAAATGATAATGTTGCAGAGCGCATGCCTAATCCGGTGTAACTCGGTTTACATGCGCGAGGTCATAAATTTGCCACTTTCCTGATTACTGCTTGCTTATTAGCCGGAGAGCTAGTAACACCCGTTTCATGAAGTGTTTGATGCCCTTCAAAATTTTATGTCATAGTATCTACTGGATAGATGAGCAGGTAAGCAAGTGTTGGCCTGCTCTACCTGGGGACACCAGGTACTGCGCATAGGAGAAAGGTGTCCAAAAATTTTGTCCAAAAAAGTGTTTGTTTCAGAGGCCAACAAACAGAAATCAAAATTTAAAATTACACAAAACACAAAAATTAATAAGGCAGACACTTTTGAGGGGGTTAACATTTAATAAAAACACCCCCAAGTTGTTTTTTTTTAAATACAAAATGAAGTGTTTGATTCACGCTGACATTTTAACAGTGTCTTAATTACATATAATAAAAAATAATTACAAAAAGGCAGACACTTTTTTTGGGGTTTACATGGGTTATGTCACAGAATATATAGCTTGCGTAGCTATATATTCTGTGGTTATGTGTTTCCAGGAATGTGCATTAAAATGGTTTTTATTTTTTACTCGAAAACGGTGCATCGTAAGAAAATAAGTCAAGAGACCGAATTTGCTGTAAATCAGACGGGAATTTCAAAAATAATTTTTATTTAAAGAAAAAGCAGTGACGCACCATTTTTTTCTTCAAAAATATTAAATGCAAGCCCCGCACGGACGCCACTACTAAAATTTAAAAAAAATATTTTACACCAAAAAATGCCTTTCGAAGTTCAAAAGACCAAATTTCATAAAAATATCTAGAGTGGTTTGAAAATGGCAATGAAAAAATCTTTTTTTATTTAAAATGTTAACACCCTGTAAACCCCAAAAAAAGTGTCGGCTTTTTGTAATTATTTTTTATTATATGTAATTAAGACACTGTTAAAATGTCAGCGTGAATCAAACACTTCATTTTGTATTTTTAAACAAACAACTTGGGGGTGTTTTTATTAAATGTTAACCCCCTCAAAAGTGTCTGCCTTATTAATTTTTGTGTTTTGTGTCATTTTAAATTTTGATTTCTGTTTGTTGGCCTCTGAAACAAACACTTTTTTTGGGCAAAATTTTTGGACACCTTTCTCCTATGCGCAGTACCTGGTGTCCCCAGGTAGAGCAGGCCAACACTTGCTTACCTGCTCATCTATCCAGTAGATACTATGACACAAAATTTTGAAGTGCATCAAACACTTCATGAAACGGGTGTTACTAGCTCTTGGACTATATCTAAAGGTAAATATCTATGATCAAGACTCAACTTTGCCAACTTTTATTCGACCGCGATTCGTTTCCCTATTACTTTTACATCAAAATTTGATTAGACTTTTTTGAAGGTCCTCATATGTTGGACTCATACACCAAAATTTAATGTTTTCTAATAAGCCAATTAAAAGTTATTTGGAAAACTCTTCGTACAATTCTTAAAAATTACTTACGGCTGTGAAACATACCAGCAATAATTATTATGTTACTTGATGTTTTATTTTTTATTGGTTTCAATAAATACCTATTTCATAATTTTATATTTTTTCATTTTTATCGAAAACAGTTAATCAAGAGATGACTTTTGTATAGGTTTAATTGCAAAATCATAAAATTCTATCAGATTGAAAATAAAACCATGGCGTATAATTTATCCAAACTCAGTTTGAGAACATTCCAATCATTCCATACGGCGGTAAACAGTCTCCAAGAGACCGACCTCACAACCAGGGTTGTCGAATCTTTCTTCCTCAATTCTTTAAGTTTTTTTTATTAAAGATGTTTCATTTATATCAGTATTCAATTGTTAGTCAGTAACTTTCTTTGAAAGCTAGTTTGCAAATATACTTTAAACCTTAAACCGAGGAGTTTTGAGTGTGACTGAAAAAAATAACAAGGCATTCATTGTTATAATAATAAATTCTTTAGTCCTTAAGAAACAATATAACTGAAATCAAGACAAAAAGTGTTTTCAGTGTTTAAAAACAACTAATTAACAGACCCTTGTTTCTCGTATACTTATACATAATATATTAACAAACCGGAAAATTTGGTAAGACTGGCAACCGTTCACAATTTATGCACGTTATCAAGGGTGATAAGCGCCAGCTACCTGCAGCTGGTATAGCAGAAGCGGTCCTCGGCCCGTTCAACGATCGATTCTGTCAGACAGAGATAGGCCAGTGACCGCGGATGGCGTGGAAGAGACGAAGATAAAAAATATACGTGATTTGGAACTTATGGACGGGCCGGGGAATGGTCCGAGAATGGAGTTCTGGTAAAAAAATTAAAGTATTTTCTGAGCAGTGTCGTACCGTGTCAAGTTTATTTTTCTGGTTTTAGTTTTGTGTATAGAATCTTTGAGTTCAAATTTTTTGGGTGCCACGCCCTTTTTTGGGTAAAATAACCGTAAAGCTTAATCTGCGGCGATATGCCAGACTTTAAAACACTCTTTTAATTTAAAAGAAATTTGAAAGGGCGACGAATTTGTGATTTTTCAGTAAATTTTTTACTCCCATTAAAATAGAGGACAATTAACTTGTAATGGCTAAATATATACCGGACATAATTTTATACTCCCAGAAGAGGACTTGTCCGGTTAAAAGAGGACGTCTGGTCACCCTACCCTCCATAGACTAAAAATTGTCAACAAGTTTCAACGTCATACAAATGTGCGTCTGCTAGTCATTTAGGAAAAACTTACACCCTGTATAATAAAAACAAAGCCTTTTAGGACCTATGTTTATATAACTTGTTGTCTTAAAATTGCGTAAAGAATAATACCCTCAAGTTTAGCCACATACCTAATTAAAACCCTGTATACAGTGTCCGTGGAAAAGTCTGCACCATATGGAAAACTTTTTATGCGTTTCTTTTTGCAAATCTGTTTTTAGCATTAGGTTCTGCATGACCAAAAACAAAACAGAAGCTTAAAACTTTTGACTTGTGACGTGCGTTACACCTGTCAGATGTCATTTAAAAGTTTCAAACTTTTTTTTTAGTGTCATTTGTTTTAGAGATACGAAAAAAAGTTATAAGAAAATATTGCTTCCCCTCAGATTTTGAATCTACCCAAATTTAAAATTTACATGTAAATTTTTCTTCAAAATTTTAAGGCTTTTCTCGACTATTTGTCTTGTTTGCCTAGGGCAAATTTAAATTTAAACAAAACTATGTACTAACTAAAAGCTATTATGTATTAAAAGAAAAAAAAATGTAAACTTTTTCTTTCAATACATAATCGCTTTTATTTAGTACAACTAACAAGATAGTCCAGAGGGGCCTTAATATTTTTAAAGAATTTTTTTTTTACTATAAAATGGGTTTATGCGATAACTAAAATTTAAAATGCAGTAAGTGTAATTGAAAATGGGTATTTTTAATAGGCTGACACAAAAAAAATTTAAAAAAAGTGACAATAAGTTGATTTTCCAAAAAAAATTAAAAATAACTTACATAGAAATTGTTAAATAAAAATTTGGGAATAGACGATGAGACGCAATATTTTCTTATAACCTTTTATCGTATCTCTAAAAAAAATTACACATTCGCCAGTTTGAAACTTTTAAATGACATTTGATAGGTGTAACGCATGTCACAAGTCACAAGTTTTAAGCTTTTGTTTTGTGTTGGGTCATGCAGATCCTAATTCCAAAAACAGATTTGCAAAAAAAAACGCATAAAAAAGTTTTCTATATGGTGCAGACCTTTTCGCGAACACTGTATAAAATTTACTTGATGCTTTAGGGTCGCCATGGTTCAATATAAAAACAAATTAATCTATCATATAAATAATTAAGGACAGTAAACTGAACTATAGTGAAAAAAAATCGACTGGGTGGACCAACCTGCGTGGGTTAACTAAAACTATAAATAACTTAAACTAGCTAAACCTAGACATCCTACGTAAATGACCGACAGCGAGGCCGCGATGTAAATTTCAAGAAGCGAAGTGACTTTAGACAGATACTCCGTTCACTAAATGCTTATCAGGGGGCTACGTTTGGCGTAACTTGTTATAGATTTGTACGTCGGCGTCGCGTCGGTACAAAATTATGAGTAGTAGTAAAATGTTTACATTGGATGCACTGAGAAAAAAGCCTTCTGTTCCCTATAAGAATTTACATACTCTTTATACAACTGTTTAATACTATATGTGACAGCAACGCGCTTTCCTACTGTAAGACAACGAAAATCGCTAGGCCGTTGTGTAGCGATAATATCACGGTAATTTAGCGAATAGGAAATAGGAGTTAATGCGACCATAGAATGGTTTATAGCCATTATTGCGCTGAATACTCGTAGTAATTTTTAAGTTCTATTGGGGGTGTAATTTGGTTTTATATACTGTATTAGTTCCGACTGGCAGTTGTAATGACACTTGACATTGATCATAATAATATTTGCTTGCTACGGTTAATAAAGCATATACTTAGTACCACTAAAAATCCGTACTGTAGTTCTTAGAAATTTAAATTCCAGTGTGATATTGTTCTTGTCGTTTAACATTGCATATCATTATGTAACATGGTTTACTGAGATGGTAAAATGCGTCCATAGATTATAAAGTTCAATACAAATGATGAATTGTTCGAAATAAGGATCTTCTCTTGCTTGATCTGACATGCAAAGTTAAAAAAAACCTAAATACAAATCAAAATAAGTTAATTTAAACAGGTATTGGTACTATCATTAAAATTTAAGTTCATACAGGACAGCTAAAAGACTCCGAACAACCATGTGACCTGCGCAGCAAATATGTTAAAACTAATACAACGGCGTGCGGCGATTGCCGATCGCTACGAACCCCGTATTGTGTGTGTGTATACCAACGTATTGTGGATTATAGGTTCTAATGGATACATTTCGTTGTTGGGGACGCTGTTCTGCTTTCTTAATAATTGTAGAGAAAGGGCTTTACTGGGAACAAAATGCGTCGCATTGAGAAGATACAATTTTTTTCTTAACAAAATTGAATTGAAAGTAGTTCAGTGTGGAACAAGAGTGTTCTGCTAATGGAACCGATTACTACCAATAAAAACACTGTTCTAGCAAATCTGTAATTGATATAACATTATAAAGAGGGTTTGATACACAAGCAATTTATTTAATATGGGTTAATAAAAAATAAGCTATCAATACAAACTATGTCTTAGATCATTTTTCTCAGTGTGGTTTATCTTTTCTCTATGAAAAAACTAACGCCAACGCAGGTTTTTACTTAATTAATAAATGGGACATGGGTACGTGCACACATATTTATGGCTGTTGCTATCGAAACAAAAAAAGATGCGGTTTTTTTAGTTAAGATTAATTAACCATAACGAAATGTGCTTTATTATACAGGAACCGGACACCTTTCTCCTCTCTCACCCCGGATATACGCATCCAAGAATTTGGTATTGTATTACTTGCAATGACGATGAATGGAGGAAAATCTAACGATGGTAAAGTTAATGTCAAAAACGAGAGGTTGCCAAATTAATACTATTTCTTCATGTCAAATGCTCTATCTTAACAGTGTCGGTCGCAGCTTTTTTCAAAGGGTTGGGGGGGGGGGGGCGGTTTTGTAGGTGTTTAAGTTGGCCCAATCGTCGGGTTATCGTGTTACAAAGTAAAATCTATTATAAGCGCACCACGCCATAATTGAAGATTTTTTCGGGAATGATAAATTTTAGGGAGTAGATCTATCTAATCTAATAACAATTTTTTTCTGTAAACGCTTAGTTTTTCTTAAAGTGCTACCGTGCGGGCAAAAATTGTTTGCATCAAAGAGGGCCTTGCATCTAAGGACGTAATGCTTAGCCGTAGAGCTTAATACCTGTTGGGTGTCAGTAACTACCTTAATTAACAATCAATCAGCTATTCCGTCATCTTTGACAGTCAGTGAACAATTCACACAATTGGCTTTACGGAACAGCACAAAACATTCATTCATGGTTGAAGCGTATTTTCGAAACGGGGTTAGAGTAAATGGTGAGCGGCAATACAATCCGGGTTTGTGCATGGACGATTTTCACGAACATTTTCCTAATGTTGCTTTTATTGCTGGGGATTTTTATCATTGCCTGAAAAGAACCGTGGCTGTGTTTAGGGAAACAGGTACAACACAAAAAAGGAGCAGGAAGACCATCTGTAAGAACAGAAGAACTTGTTGCAAACGTTCGTGAAATAATGCAAAATACGCCAACAAATTGTATAAGACGCTTGCATGTCCCAAGAAGTGGGAAGATGGGAAGATCTGATGGAACATGCAGGACTATTAAATTTATTTCCTTATAAAGTGCAAGTATTATAATTTTGTAAACAACAAAAATAAATTTGTATTTGTCTACTTATTTTATTACTCATTAGTAGGCTAGGATAACTTAAATGGTGAAGGTCGTCCCCTGTTCGTTTAATTTAGCCTCCGGTCGCTGGTGGCGCTATTGTAGGAATTTTGTTTTATAAGGTTGTTCATCTTCTAACGTTGGTAGAAACAGAATATTCATTTAGAATGAGCATGGCCAACATTCTGTACCTCTCTCTCTCTCTTTATTAAACTGTACCAGCATATGTGCGAGAAAGATAAAAATATGGCTTGTTGTGACAGATCCTCAAGTCTTACCTGGACTGGTGAAAGATTGTCATTGTCATTTTATGATTGATTTGTAAAATATATAAAAAATAAAGTTATTATTAAATAATTATTCATATATAATTTATAAACTTAACATGGCGCAGTCGGTAGTTTGAGAATCGTAAATAGGTATTTAATATGTCGCGACCAAAGAAATCGGGAAGAAAAACCAAGGCAATTAACAAAAGCGTGGAACCTCCTGAAGACTTCATTAATGTCGCCCAACCAACGACTGGAACGTACAGAGAAAGCTATTAAAGATATAGAAAGAAACTTTACTTCACAACTTAATGAACTACAAGGTACAATAACTAGTTTATTAAATAAAAACTTTGAAAATAACACGGAATTGTTAGAAAAATATACAGAAAATAATATTATAAGCGGTTTTTTTAAAACCTATTTATGTAAATATCTAATATTAATAAATCTTGTCGCCATATCAGAAACGTTGTTATATAGTTTCCTTTCGTTCTCCCAAATTATTTTAACTTGAATCAGATGTTTCGCGCTTCAAACTTTTCCGTTAAGGTTGAATTCTCAACGTCATTTAATCTATTGCCAACCTATAACCTATTTCGCGTTGATTTTTTGAGTTTATTATTTTAATAACTAACATTTAAAGAAAATCATTATCGTCGGTACATTATTTAGGTAGTATCTGATATATTACAAAAATATCAATTTATTTCATTGCTAATTTTGGGAGAATTGTATAGTGAAAGAACAATGAGTGACAATGACATAATAATGTTAAAAAAAATCTTACCCGATATTTTTCCCTATACAATTCTCCTAAAATAATTTATGAAATTCCTTAATATTTATTAAATACGTCAATTATTACCTATAGAATATCAAGTCGATACTGATTTTCTTTAAATTTTGTATAAAAGCTAGAAAACATAAATAAATCTACGCGAAATAGGTTATAGGTTGGCAAGCATGTTGATACTCCCACCTTAAGTTAGAAGCGCGAAAATTTGAATTCAAAGTAATGATAAAATTTAAATTTTTATTTATTTTTAATCAAAGCCAAAATAGGAAGCCGGCTACTTTCCGCTGGCGTCCAACATGATTTTTAAATGGCTTTAGTTCATCCTTTACCGTGGAGATGTCGTTCGCGCTTGTTCATAGTTGCCAAACGTAATGTTGGTAAATATAGGGGAAAATGTAATTGATTATAAATATGCAAAAATTTAGTATAATTAATTATTTAGGAAGGTATTATGTATTATATGTTGTAAAACATCTATAACACCGGCGCTAAAATTGTTCAAGCAGCCCCCAAAGGTATGAATGAGTATATTTGCGCGCGCTCCCAACTGCCCCGAGGTGAACTACCCTAAATTTAACTTCAAAATCTTCTTTTAAACTAGTGTGGTTAGTAATATGAAATTTGGTATAAATGTGTAGGTATAGTTATAAATAGATACTACCACAGAATGTGATACTGCTAATTTATATAACATTTGAAAGACGGATTTGAATGATTCTAAAAATCGCGACATGCGTCTTCCTTAAATCCGCTGTAATAAAGTGCCTATAGAAAGTGCTTTCTGTTTTTCAATATGTTTATAAATAACGTCAGAAAAAAACAAAAACAGAAAATTAAGTGTTCTTTTTTTTTCCGATATCTGGTAGGTAGTCGGAATTTACTTAATTTCCCACTGGCATTAACTTAAACTCCAAACTATCCAACTTTGCTCCAGTTTAACCTTGCTGTATCTTGTATAGTTTCCGAGATCCGAATGTGAGCATCAAATTTGGGACAAACTGTATTTTATTTTAATGTTTATTTTATACCTAAATAGTGACTTGTCCTTTAATAAGAGAGAATTGTCACAAGAAGCTCTTATTTGTTGAAAGATAGATATTAAATCAGACCAACTTAATATAGCCCCTCACCCCCTTGAGTTGGTGTTTATCAAAAACTTAGGTTTGCATTAGATCACTTCCTCAATTATTAGTAATTCCTAATAATTAGTTCATTTTGATTTTGTCAAATATTGATGAAATATTGAATCAAACTTTAGGCGCAAATTCCTACACAACAATAGGTGGCATATTTAAACATAATTAATCAATGTCAGTAATAATCAACAAATTATTTGATTGAAATCATTGTAAATTATTAAGTGTTAGATATTAGTTAAAAAATTCTCTAGGTTCTACACACAGTCCCACAATACAAAAATAAGATAAAAGTATTTCCGTTTTAACGTAATTTTACATGATAAAAGAAATCAACTAAACGTACACATTTGTAAAAATTTGTCATTCCTTATTAATCTTGTTAAGAGCAAACACTAGTGACGCATTCATTTCCTTTTCTTAACTTGTTCATGCAGTTTTTGTTTAAAGTGTACAGGTCGCTCATCGCTTGCCCTATGGTAATATCCTGTATAAAATTCTTCCATCTGTCTACTCAGTCAACAAACTGTTGAATTAAAACACCATTATATCAATTGATTTTTATTTTCAATAATGCGTGCAATGACATTAATGTATTGGGCCTGTTCTCCACTCAGTTTACAAATGCAACAAAACTCTAACTCTTACAAAAACGGTAAATTACTGAATTAAGTTAGGTACTATTTATTGCAAGTACCTATGTGGTAGCTGGTGGTGATAAGAATAATTGGAAATTTCACCATTTTCTATTATTATTATTTTTATTATTATTAACAATATTTCGTCTATCTTTCGCGGCCAAATACCCGTGTTAAGGGAAGAAGTTATCTACAGTTTTAAGTTAAATATATGTATTTATGGTACTAGTGTATTATGTTACATACCGTGCGAGCAAAAATTATTTGCATCAAAGAAGGCCTTGCATCTAAGGACGTAATGCTTAGCCGTAAAGCTTAATACCTGTTGGGTGTCAGTAACTACCTGAATTAACAATCAATCAGTTATTCCGTCATTTTTGACAGTCGTTACAAATAATTTGATTCATCGCTAATTTTTCCAATTTCTTGAACAATTCACACAATGGGCTTTACGGAACAGCACAAAACATTCATGGTTGAAGCGTATTTTCAAAACGGAGTTAAAGTAAATGGTGAGTGGCAATACAATCCGGGTTTGTGCATGGACGATTTTCATGAACATTTTCCTAACGTTGCTTTTATTGCTGGGGATTTTTATCATTGCCTGAAAAGAAAAGAACCGTGCCTGTGTTCAGGGAAATATGTTCCATACAACACAAAAAAGGAGCAGGAAGACCATCTGTAAGAACAGAAGAACTTGTTGCAAACGTTCGTGAAATAATGCAAAATACGCCAAAAAATTGTATAAGACGCCTGTCCCAAGAAGTGGGAAGATCGTGAAGATAGAGACGTGTGAATTTATGCTTGGCACATGGCGGTGGCCAATTTCAGCAATTTATGTAGTTATTTTTCTTTTTCTTTCTGTATATTCTTACTTTGTTAATTTTGTAAACAACAAAAATAATTTTGTATTTGTCTACTTATTTAATTACACTGAGAAAAAATTCCAATACCTGATATAGGAAATATTATATCAGTTATTAGATTTCCACATACGTATTTGGACAGTGCGACAGTTCGCTACTGTAACTAATCTCGCTTTGCTAACATGTGATTATAGTGGTTATAATTTACTTCTAATAGTAGTTATAACCTGTAATAGCTGCTCTTAGTAATTATATGATTAGTAGCGGCTATATGTTTTATACCTAATATAAAGCTGTTAATAACAGCTAGTGAATATGTTGTAAGTAGTATGATAGTGTTACTTGTGACCAGTATACATCGGTATACCGTTTATAAGAATTTCTAATATTAGTAATAATGTAGATAATATCGAATATTATACTGTTTTTTCCACATAACAGATAGCTTATACCCAATATAGGAAAGTTCTTATACCTGTTATAATAAGGTTCTAATACTGTGTATTAGAAAATCTGATATACTGGGTGGTCCACTTACGATGTCCGATGAAAATTATTTACCTGTAAAAAGCCAAAAGCCTAATAAATAATTATTATATGGCGTTTTTACGTTAAGGGACTCAACTAATAATTGTATTCGCTAGAATTTGTTCACAATAGACATTCTATATTATAACAAAAACAACTACCAATATAACGAACATCTTTATTGAAACTAAAATACAAAGAAACAGGTAATTATTAGTTCAAAAAATACGGTTTATAACTGTATACCTACAGGTTTTTGAAATCAACAAATAAAATATAATTCTCAAAAATATACTTTGCTATGTATTTTTGGAGCAAAAACCGTTTATAACAGTATAGATTTTTAATCTAGTTAAGTATTAACAAATAAAATATAATTCTTAAAAGTATGCTTCAACATATATTTGGCCGAGTTATAAAAAACAACGTTTATGAAAGTATATAGAATTTAAAGCTACATATTATTTTTATCACTTGTTAAACACAGAATGCACAATGCACAATCATGTCCCGACGCGACGATGGCGGCATTCGAGAGCATAATGACCATCATAGACAATTTACCTTTAGATAAACAAACAATATTCACGAATGTGGCAGTTTTATGGCCTCGCGCATGTAAACAAAACTGGGAACTATTAGACATGCGCACTGCAACATTATCGTTTGACGAATGGGAAAATAGACAGGTCCGGGCTTTAAAATTTAAATTCTTGCTCATATGCCACCATAGAGGGTTTATTTTACCCCTATTTGGGCATAATACAATTATACAACGGCTGCAACTAGTACTAGTCATTGTTTATATTACAATCCGAGTCACTAAAAGCACAAACACAATTCACTAACAAAACTACACAAAAACCAGAAATCCATAAATATTAAACACCAGTCCCACAATCCACGATAGCCGATCCGATAGCTGAAAACTTTAGAAAACTACAAGGAATCCGCAGAGAAGAGAAACCTTAAAACACAACAACAAAAATGGCGGCCGAGCCGGTTCTGGAGAGTATTTTTGAGCGCGTCGATTATTGTCGATAAAGTAGGACGGCCGATAACACGAGGTTTGTGCGCATGCACGAAGGTTCCCCGAATGAAGACAGCTGACCGACGAGTCATGCGCTCGGACGTATTTTTTCACCCATAAAACGTAACTTTTGTTTGCGCAGGAGATAAGCTGTAGGTATCTAAAGGTAAATTGTCTATGATAATGACTAATGACGATGACCAGGTGGCGTTGGGGTGAAGTATATCAACCCGGTTATTTGGGAATATAAGATTTCTAATAACACGCAATTAACAGGTCGCTGCGAGTATTATGCTGTATTTTAATAATGCCTGTATTATAAGCGCGGGAAACTGATTTGCTAAACGTATAGGCATGACTTTTAGAGAGTATAAGAAAAGTTTAAATAAGCGAGATTGTTATGGATAGAGATTTTTTTTATAACTGTTATAATTACTCTAATAGTGGTAAGCGAAAATATTGTTGTCGGTGCAAATTAGGGACTTACAAACTTTCTAATGGGTTAATTATTCTCAGTGTACTCATTAGTTTGGCATATCATGTCATAATATGAATTTGACAAAATTTTAACCTAGATTTGGTTAGATAATATATCGTCCCCATATCACTGTGATCTAAACCAAGCCCTACGTTTTTATACCAAGCCCTCTTTGATGCAAATAATTTTTGCTCGCACGGTAAAACATAGTGAATTATAGAGTTTCAATGTATTATATTTAAATTGACATATTTTTGAATGACAAATTTGACACGTAAAAGTAGGCTATGGTGATTATTGTTGTTAGGGGATTGTTTAATAACAAAAAAAAATTATTTCTGCGATTTTCGAAGGTAGTTTTTTTCTTCAAATTTCTACATAAATTACTTTCCCAGATACGGCTAACGGCCCGCCGTCGAGACAGACCCTGTATAATACCTACACATGTTAAATTCTTATATTATAACATTAAAGCTTTGTTACATTTATTACCGTGAATTTTAGTTGTGTACAGGGCCGTCGAGAGCCAGGTCAGGCCCGGGGGCTGTGCGGCATCCCGGGGCCCACTCCTAGGGCTGCCAGATATAAAATATTAAAAAGCGAGAGGTAGGGTCCTAGCCAGTGGCGGCTTGTGACTTATTAACTTGGGGGTGCACTAAAAGCCCACTGCAGGCGAAATGCGCCGCAGGCGAAATTTTTTTAAGACCACGCCCAAATTTGGTCAATTATTTTTAATAAATATTCTAAAAATTTATGATTACCTACTTATTTTAATGAAATAAGATAAAAAAAAATAAAAAAGGCTAATTTATTTTTCATTAGTGGGTACATTGTTTAAAAGTAAAGTTCATTGCTCTGTTTTTATTTGCAGCAAACTTATCAATAACAATAAAGTCCCTAGATTTACACTTTGTGGTCTGTGTCAAGTTAATTTCGAGTTTAGGTCTTCTTCCCTTAATTTTAATTTCAATTTTTTGCTCAATACTTAATGAGCTAAAATTGTTTCTCAAATATTCCACATTCATAGTCGTTTTGGCATTAAAACTGTTCATTTTTATTAAAACAAGTCTTCACTACCCCAAAATAATAACAAAAATATAATTTTTAAATAAGAAACCCATTGTTGGTCAATTCTAAAATGTACAAAATTTTCGGGTAGGTTCTCCAAAAAAGATGAAAGTTTTATAAATTCTTCGAATAATAAATCGATGTTAATACAAATATTGGGCCGGACGGGCGAGGACAAAATGTATCGATATTTGATACTTAGAACATTAATTATTCGCCAACTCGCCTAACAATCAGTGGCGTAGCGTGCAGGGCCCCCCCCCCCCCCCGCCCTTTGAGCCCTGTCCCAAACGGCGCCCCCTTCCCACTCTCCCAGTAGTTCGCAGTTCCAGGTTTTAATTAGGTTATTATTTGTTTATACCTTTAAGAGTAAAGAAACATAAAATAAACCTGTTATCTATTTCGAGATTCTATTTTATTTTCACTACTTGATTTAATTTATAATAAAAATATTTTGCCACGACCAATAATTTGTATTCTATTAGTTATTTTGCTGTATGACAAAACAAAAACTTAATTTCTCAGGTCAAAATTTACTAAACAAACGAAATTATCCATTAACAGTGAGGCGCCCTTTCAACAAGGGCGTAGATAAGGGGATAATTACCCCTCCCCCCCAGGACCCATAATGAACCATGAAAACGAAGCACTTTTTTTTACTTGTTTAATTTTTTTGTGATTTCCTTGAGGATCTTGTGTATTTTATATTTTTCCTACTTGAAAATCAGGCAACTTCATTGAAAAAAGGGCGTGGCACCCACAAAATTTTCGCCTGCGGCGCGTTTTTTTTCGACCTATTTTACCCCCTCACCCCATGAAAAAAAACGCCCTTACCTTTGAAGTTTCCGCCCCTTCAACCACGCTACGCCACTGCTAACAAATTACATACCTATGTAATGTTTACAAGTAATTTTTTGTCAACAGAGATTTTATATATATTTTTTTAATTTATCATATTTTTTTTAACTGTGCAGCCCGAGCACGGGCCCTTAAAAGAGATGTGGGCCCGGGAAATTTGCCCCCCTCTCTTGTCAGCCCTGGTTGTGTAAAATGATTGCCGAGATGAATGTATTTTACCACAACCCACGTGTGAGTTATAAGTAAAGAGCGGATTTATATGTAACAAAAAAGTGCAAAATAAGTTTTTTATATGTTGTTAAAACTACTCAATATATGCGGTAACCTTTCTGAAATATGGAATAAAAAATGTACACCACAGAACAATATATTTTATTTTAAGTTTTTGTTTATAAAAAAAAGTACATTAACACTATGATTTCATTATAAAACTAATAAAGTTATTTAAATATTTGAATTACAGTAAATGACCAAAATATGATTTATATTTTCCATAGTAAAATTATGTCGTTTGTCGGTAAGTACGTTTTTATAAGCAGAAAATGACCGCTCAACGTCGCAAGAAGTAATCGGGGCATATTTCATTGAAGCAATGTCTTCAGGATTTATATCTGGAATATCTTCAATTTGCCCTTTTAGAATATTGCAAATTCTTTTCATTTGTACATATCCCGGATTTCGATGTAAAACGCCATCCATTTTTTCCATTATTTTTTTACCTATATCGCCTGGGATTAGTTTCAAATTTTCAACTACTTTCTCTAATATTTGAAATGAATTAATTAAGGGCAACTGTGTGGCTTCCAAATCGTTAATTGCGGTTGCTAACATAGAAAAATGAGCCTTTGTTCTCGGTTCTCGGTATTCCTTCGTTGCAAAATATGTTTTATATATGCGCTTATAGGCACACATATGGATAATACATTTTTATGCAATAAAAATCCAAAATATTAAGTTATATGCGAAATAAAATTTCGTATTTAGGTAGTTATTCATAAAAAAAATAAAGGGATAAGATTTTAGCTTGATCTGATTTAGCAAACAAAAGATGTAATCACATACAAATCCGCTCTCTAGTTATAAGCTACTGTATAAGTCTAAAATTGAACTAAAAATATTCTCTTTACTTTATACCTAAGTGTTGGAAAACTAATAAAAGCAAAAAACGAAATTTGGTCAAATTTGCACATATTTCCTTTTCTGCCTTTATTAATTTTAAATCAAACCTTCCTTAAGGTGGGAGTATCATCATGCTTGCCAACCTATAACCTATTTCGCGTAGATTTATTTATGTTTTCTAGCTTTTATACAAAATTTAAAGAAAATCAGTATCGACTTGATATTCTATAGGTAATAATTGACATATTTAATAAATATCAAGGAATTTCATAACTTATTTTAGGAGAATTGTATAGCGAAAAATATCGGGTAAGATTTTTTTAAGCATTATTATGTCATTGCAATGACATGTTCTTTCACTATACAATTCCCCCAAAATTAGCAATGAAATAAATTGATATTTTTGTAATATATCAGATATTACCTACGTAATGTGCCGAGGATACTGATTTTATTTAAATGTTAGTTTAAAAAGTAATAAACTTAAAAACAAAGCGAAATAGGTTATAAGTTGGCAAGAAATTGAACGACGTTGAGAATTCAACTGTGCCCTTAGCACAGTTCTCAAGGTCAATCATGTATAAAAGAGCTATAAATGGCTTGAATACAGGGGTAACTTCCGGAACTTTGCAATTATTAAAAAAATAATAATTAGTATCTTATTTTGGAAGGGCTGTTCAGGAAGGCATTGACGAATAGTATGCCGGTGATTTTTTTAAAATAATTGCACAAAACACGAAAGTAAACAAAACTATGACCGGCTGAATAACATCTGCCTTGCTCTACCAGCTCCAGAATATGTTTGTCTTTATTCTTCGTATGGCAAAAGCATAAAAATATTTACTCTAATCCAGAGCTGTGAGTAACTTAATAAAGAAGATACTTTTTAGTATCTAGTTACTTAAAGTAACTAGATACTTAGTAACTAAGATAATTTTTTAATTATGCCCAACCTAACTATAACTTCGTTACTTTTGGAAAGTATCTTGTATCTAGTTACTTTTTAGAAGTAACTATACATTTAAAAAAGTAACTAGATACTTTAAAAGTAACTAGATACTATAAAATTAACTAAGATGCTTTTAAAGTTACTAAGTTACTTTTAAAGTGACTAAGATATTTTTAAGTTACTTTAAATACTTTAAGAGGTTTGATAATAACACTTAAAAAAACGTTGATAAAACGGTTCAGTCATATTTAATATACAGTAATTTTTTTTTCAATAATAATAATGATTAAAATCTTAAATAAACTACCCAATAACATAAAAGTTTGATTATAAAGGCCTAATTAGAGATGTAATGTATTTTGTAAGTTTGTAAGTATAATAAATTCGTATTCGTTATACACATTTCATTTACATATATATTATTACTAACTGGTAAATTTATGGTATCTAGTTACTTCAAAATTATCTTAGTTACTTTTAGAGTATCGTAGTTACAATAAAAGTAACTAGTTACTTTGGTTGGAAGTATCTTAGTTACTATAACTAGTTACTTTAACTAAGTAACTAAGAACTAAGTTACCTTTAGGTAAAAGTAACTATTCCTTATAAGTAACTGGATACATTTTTGCAAAAGTATCTAAAAAGTAACTAGTTTTTTTTTGGATAAAACGGAGAGAAGTAATGAAATATTGATAAAAAACGTTGCGCTTACTCTGAAAGTTTTAATTGCAGTTTCCATAATTTTATTAATCTACCCGTTATTTTTTAACTTCATTATTTTTAAATTGGTGTACTCCAATTGGTTACTTCCTTTTAATGTTATTTTTATATCAAATTTGTTTTGGTTGTTGACTACTTAAATGCCTTTATAACCACTACTTAAAATATAAACTAAACAGGTACTACATTCATGCAATAATATATTTGTTTATCGGACCTAAGGTCGTACCTATTTTAAAAACAATTTCAAAATGATTTTAACCAGGTTGTTGCTATAATTTCTTTTATGTTTTATGTGTTGGGGATTTTTATGAATATCTTATTTGAAAACTGGTTATAGGGTCATTATTATTATGTGTATGGTTCACATCATACTGAAACTATTTTGGAAAATTTAATGAAAAAGCAGAAAATTTCAAGTCTAAAAAGTTCTTCCAATTTTGCTTTCGTCAATAAGTTAGGTTAAGTATATTTTTGCAATATTTTCTTTTAAAATCGGACTTTAAACAAACTGTAATGGTAAATTTATTAAACAAATTGCATAATTAATTTTTTTTTTAAGTTTATAGTTTTTTTGAAAATTGCAAAATTTTTTTTTATAGTATATATATAAAATAAACAATTACAAACATATAAGTACCCAATATTTTCCAGCACTTATATATCTAACTATATGAACATGCAAAAGCAATTTACACTAACACGATAATGAAAATAGCAAACAAAAATTAAAATAACGAAATTTTTCCAGGAAAACTCATACGTTTGTGTAGGTATGATATTAATGCATAATATTTGTCTACGAACCTATATTTCATGTAGGTAACGCAATGAGTATTGCGTAAACAAATGCCGCTGTACGTAGAATTATTATTTATTTTATTTCAGAGAAATAAATTAGTAACGTTATTTAGGCAAAGGTTGCAGTAAATTATTTTATTAAAATAATAACTTTAGGAAGAAAGAAATATAATTAAACATAATGTTCATAAGCAAACCCGAATACCATGCGGTAAAATAATAACTAGTTACTGGATTTTGATACTTGCTTGATATAAACCACATAACTATAAAAAGTAGAACACTTATAACTAACTAGCTAGGGTTTTTTTTATAGATTGCCATACACTAATTTGAGTTGGTAACATCATTCCAACTAACTATACAAAACGTGACGAATTCTCCCGTTTTCCGACAGATGACACCAGAAATGTGTCATGGATCAGCTGATATTGGGACATAATATTATCCCCAGATTAGTAGTGGACCGTAATGAGCCCACACACCGAGTTATGAATTGAGTTTTTTGTGCTTTTTGTTATATTTGATTACGTTCTAAAAATGTTTAATGGTTTTGATGCCTTTTACTTTTACTTTGATTGAATCTTAATGACTTGTGACCAGTAGCATTGAATATCAAACTGTAAGAAGGCCATATAAGCAGATTTCCTAAATCTGGGAGTACCCCAAAGGACAATTCAAAACGCAATTTTCATTGCACTAAGTATGTTAATTACTACCTACCAATTTACTTTTTCTATGTCTCTGACATTTATCCAAAATGTTTTATTAAACAAATTTTAATTTTTTAATACTTTCTTTATAGAAAGGTTTTATTTTCTTCTTTCCCAGTTTATAGGGTTGGTCTAGACCCCTTTCCCGACTTCTTACATACCTAGTATGTTTAAAGTTTAATATTTTCTCCATATTATGTGGCTTTGCACATCAATTTTTATTTTCACGAAAGCTCCATTAAGGTCCTTCACCATTTTCTCTTTTGCTAAAACCATCAGCACTTTTTAATGTTATTTTCTGTCTCCTGATGATGAACGTTTCTACGTTCGAAACATGTAGAGACCTTTGATTGTTTCATTCAATTAAACTTTGTGGAGGAAGACTTTTAGTTTTTCTTTCTTTCCTACAACGTATATGTTGGGTAAAATATCAATGATGTGCGGTTTGTATAACTTGGTTTTTATTTGCAATTATTACTACTTTTCAAAATGGTTAAAATAAGTAGGTTTTACTTTCTTACTTAAGAAACACCCAGTTTGTTTGTATTAGTGTATTACGTATTTTGCTATTTTTCGACGAAATAAAACCTATTTTACTTATACTTGCTGTCGCTTTTTATCTACTTTTATTTGTTTGACATTTAACACCTAATGCAACGGTAAAATCAGTGTGAAAATCAGTTCAATTACCCCGGAGTAATCAGCGTACATATTATTATCAAAAACATACATTCGGCTGGAATTGAGAATCTCCTATGTCTGTTAAAAATGCTTATATCATGAAAAATTCCAATAAAATACGATATGCGGCAACACCACGACATCACATCAGTGAATTTGAGACATCTGTTGCCGAGGCGCTGCATTCTAACGACAGATTTAAGGTTAGAGTTACGATCAACTCCACAATGGCGGCCAAACCACCTCCAATACGTCTAAAACTGGGTTGTCAACTTTTCTCGGACATCCGCCATTCTTATAGTTTGATATTCAATGCCAGTAGGTACCAACAATTATTATTCATTTGACAAAAAATTTACAGATTAAAATTTTATTATTTTTTTTTTTTAGACGTTAAATCGTTATGGATCATAATTATTATTATTGTGTACCTTGCACGTTAGTTGATGTCATCGATAAGTTATAAGTTTCATTTCATCTGAACGCCCTTTTTGTCGAAAACTTAGTCTTCTATATTTTTCTTCTTAAAATGTCTGTTCGCCAGAGTTAGGGTTCTAGTGCATAATTTTTTGCAATATCTTATGTAGGTTTTTCTTTTCTGTTTCAAGAACATCAAGTAGAAATGATTTTTCTGACATATTGCATCCGTAGAAGCAAAAAAAAAATGATAAATGTTGACCTTTAACGCCTAAAATTGAATATATTCTCAAAGGTAAAAAAGAGAGATCCCGGTTGTAGAATTAGATAATGTTGTGCTCGAGAATGAAATGTAAGAAAATGAAATGTTAGATACAGGAAAGTGGAGAAATAATAACTTTTGATTTTTATCAAAAAATTTTTAAATTTCATAAATGAGACATCTTGCGCTGTCGTAGTAAATAACTATAAGTATAAAAGCCCATTGCGCGCTTGTATTTTTACTTGAAAAAAACTTAAACTTCGGCAACTTTTTTAAAAGTTCCCTTGTGTATAAATACAATGCTACGTTTCTGATTCATTTAATGGATAGGCAAGAACATATCCTATTTAATCCACATAGCCCCATACCTAACTAGCAATGGTTATATAAAATACTATGATAAAAATTATTTTTATCATAGTATTGTTTATAGGCAAGTTACTCGAACAAGTACCATGTAAATTTCTATCTTCGAAGACACTTGCTTTTCGTAACTTATACAAGTTAGGATTTCGTTGGTTGGTACTACATAATATTTCTACAACGTGTAATCTTTTAAATAAACGAATTTTGGAAACTTACCAAATCATTAGCTTTGCAGCTGGTATCAGCTGTCGATGTGGATTCGTTATTTTCCTTTTGCGACTTTTTTTCTAATTCCTTCGTCTGCTTGTTAAAAATAAATGGTATAGATTTATTTTAGGAAATATTTAATAAACGAGCTCCTACACCTACTTATACAGTGTGTATCAGCCAAATGGAATAAATTCGATAATAAATACATGGGGGCGTGTCCGAAAAAACGCTCGGACACGTCCATTGGTATTTCTAGTTGCGCATTTTTTTCAATAAAAACCTTTTTATACAGGTTGTGTCATGTAACAGTGGCCAATACTAAATACAACGCCCTATATATTATTCAATTTTTGGATTCTTTAGAAAATTTTAGACATATTTCATGTACAATATCCTATACCTATCTTCAACTGTTTCGGAAATATTAAGTGTTTTTAGATTAGAATTATCAACATACTCAAAAACTAATAAGTAATACTGTTTAGGTATTTCTTGATAATGTAAAAACCAAAAAGAACATTAATGTAGGAGATGTTAAAAATGCTCGCCGCGAACGTCTTGGCAACATCCTAATCTTAAATAGAAATTTCTTCTAATGTTACTGAACATCAGGCGTGACCGATCTAATCGCAAGCATTATTCGTCTTCTTAAGTCAGCTACGTCGAGGGGTTTAGTTTTGTATACAATATTTTTGACATAACCCCATAAGAATGGCGTCAGATCAGGGGATCTTGCTGGCCATTCCATCGATCCACGCCTCCCTATCCACCGATTTGGAAATACTCCGTTAAGGTACTGCCAGACATTGATTTGGTAATAGGGCGGTTGTCCATCTTGCTAAAACCATATCTTATCCCCTGGAAGTTGTGGGTTTGCTGGATCAGGATATAAGTTTGTCAAAGTTGGCAAGACATTATTTCGAAGTAGTGCTAAATAATTATCGCCATTTAAATTGCCATTACTGAAAAAGTGACCTATGATATTATGATCTCCAACTATTCCTGCCCAAATATTAACCTTTTCAGGATATTGCGTATGTTCTTCTCTCATCCAGTGAGGATTTTCCATAGACTAATAGCAGCGATTCTGACGACATGTTCTAATTGGATCACATTTTCATTGCTATCATTTGTTCACAAAAATACGTTCTCCTATCAAAATCGTCTTCCATGCTCTCATGAATAGGTATCATTTTATAGGGAAACATTTTATTTTCTTGTAATGATCGAATAACCGATGAATGGCTAACATCGAGCATTGGGGCTGTTTTTCGACTAGAAGTATGTGAGTTTTCCTCAAACTCAAGCATAATATCTAATTTGGTATGGTTATTTTATTGCATTGGCAGCTACTTTTTTTATCTGCTTTACATGTCCAAGCTGGCAAAACTGCTTTTCTGCTTTTCTATTTTACTAATTTTATCTTGAGTTATAGGCGGCAAATTCTATTATGTCCGTGTTTTATCTCCATAACCAATCATCTGTAGAATTGTTATTTTGTGCATTTCTGTTCAATAAACCATTTTTCTTATATGCAGTTAACGAAATTAACGACTATAACACTGACAACTTCTGTCATGCAGACAGACAACAATTTTTTAAGGTCAGGAGTTATAAACAAAAGTAAACAAAACTATTTATACCTTTTTTTATTTCATATAATTATTATACAGTGTGACCAATAAAGTCCGCATCATATGGGATTTTTTTTCATTAATAACTTGATTCGAAATTTGACTTTGGCTTCAAGTTCTACTTCGATCGAGATGAAAATTAAGCAAAAAAATAGTACTCACATGATTCGCATTATACAATACAATACAATACAATACAAAATGTCTTTATTTAATACCAAATAAATTTATAAAATAAAAACTTAATGAAAAGTAATGGCGACGTCCACATTAATGCTCTTCCACGCAATCATCAGGTATAAAATAAAATATTAATTCAATCGCTAACCTAAGATATACAGTGACCGGCAAAGAGTTCGCAACATATGGGAAAAATTTTTATTAGCGGAATATTGAAAAATCTTTTTTTGGGAGATTGGATGTGCATGTCCCATAACCTTAAAATCGATTTTGACATACGTCACGTGACCAATGGTATGGCGGGAAAGTTGAAAAAACCAATATGAAATCATCATAAATCAGATAAGTTGATGAGATATCGAAAAAATTCCAAGAATAAAAAGTGTTTAGAATTCCATTAGAACCTTAAATACAATGTTTGGGATATCTACTTAAAAAAACATATAATCGAATATTTTTGTAAATATTTTTTTACCGAATTAAAAATTTCCATATTTTTCCTTTCTTAAAGCTTCATTAAAGTAAAACTGACATCTGGTGACCACAACTAGAAATATTCTTTTGTTTTTCTGACAATTTGGAGCAATAATTCAAAAAATTCGTTTACACTTGGATACCAGCTGTTGCAATAGTCTATTTCTAATAACCTTATCGATATTTTTTATATCGAAATATTCTATTATGTTAAGAAATCCTTAAATTCATTAATCCAAAGAAAATTTTATTTATAACCGTAAAAAATAATTTTGAATTTCGCTGAAATCTTTAAAAAAATCTAAAAATTAATAAAAATTTAAATTATTTTTTACGGTTATAAACAAAATTTGCTTAATGAATTTAAGGATTTCTTAAAATAATAGAATATTTCGATATAAAAAATATCGATAAGGTTATTAGAAATAGACTATTGCAACAGCTGGTATCCAAGTGTAAACGAATTTTTTGAATTATTGCTCCAAATTGTTAGAAAAACAAAAGCATATTTCTAGTTGTGGTCACCAGATGCCAGTTTTACTTTAATGAAGCTTTAAGAAAGGAAAAATATGAAAATTTTTAATTCGGTAAAAAAATATTTACAAAAATATTCGATTTTATATTTTTTTAAGTAGATATCCCAAACATTGTATTGAAGGTTCTAATGGAATTCTAAACACTTTTTATTCTTGGAATTTTTTCGATATCTCATCAACTTATCTGATTTATGATGAGATATCCCAAACATTGTATTGAAGGTTCTAATGGAATTCTAAACACTTTTTATTCTTGGAATTTTTTCGATATCTCATCAACTTATCTGATTTATGATGATTTCATATTGATTTTTTCAACTTTCCCGCCATACCATTGGTCACGTGACGTATGTCAAAATCGATTTTAAGGTTATGGGACATGCACATCCAATCCCCCAAAAAAGATTTTTCAATATTCCGCTAATAAAAATTTTTCCCATATGTTGCGAACTCTTTGCCGGTCACTGTATACTAAGTAATGAAGTAAACAATTAGAAAATCAGAAATAAATGAATCGCCATAGCAAGTTACACAATGACATAGTTACAAAATCACACACACTCTTCCAGCACAAACCTACCCACCTTACCTTTAAAAACTTGAAAACTTGGGGAACTCTTAATGACTTCCGGGATATTGTTATAAATTTTTGCCGCATTATAAGAAAATGATCGCCGAAACAAGGAGGTGTAGTGCCTGGAAATACTGTAAAGTGTAAAGGGACGATGATCTTGTTAGACGGTTATGTATGTCAGTTCCTTTGAAAAGTTTTTGATATAGGTAAGGAGGAGTCTTAGTCTTATTAAGTTTATAAATCAAACAGGCCATATTATGTACTGTAAACCGTTCATCCAGGTTTAGCCAGTGGGAATTCTGCCAAATTTTAATTTTTTCCAAAAAATAATTCAAAAGTGGGGTTATTTCTGAAAGTAGGTATCAAGAAAAGTTATTAGAAAAAAATTTTTTAAATGCAGTTTCTAGCCCATATGCAAAATTTCAGCTGCGTAAGGTAATTTTGATTTTTTACCCATATTTTGTAAATTGCACCACTTTTGCAAAATAAGACTCAACGCAACCTACAAAAAACTTCTTAGTTTTGACAATGCTTTATTTCAGATACATTTTCTTTAAAGCAGCGCCATATTAAATGTGTGTTCTTCTACAAAATCAAAATTGGGCTATTAAAATTTGGTCGCATGCAAAGTTTATTTGTTTTTGACCCTGTATAAGGTAACTTCATAAAATAAGTATTTTTGAAAACGTAGTTTGTGTCTGAAAGTAATACACCTTAATATTAAGACAAAAAAGAACACAGTATCATCAGTACAGTGTTCAATAAATTTTAGTGGTTGGTAAAAAATCAAAATTACATTATGCAGCTGAAATTTTGCATATGGGCTAGAGACTGTATTTAAAAAAACCTTTTTCTTATAACTTTTTTCGATATTTTCAGAAATAACCCCACTTTTGAATTCTTTTTTGGAAAAAATTAAAATTTGACAGATAATGCGAATCACGTGACGACCCACTATTTTTTTGCTTAATTTTCATCTCGATCGAAGCAGAACTTTATGCCAAAGTCAAATTTCGAATAAAGCTATCGATGAAAAAAATCCCATATGATGCGGACTTTACTGGTCACACTGTATAAATATATATGTCTAAAATTTTCTGAAGAATCCAAAAATTGAATTTAAAATAAGAAAGTTGGTATGGGCCACTGTTACATGACACACCCTGTATAAAAAGTTTTAGTGTACACTAGATGCATTTCTATTCCCTGAATATGAAAAAAGGTTAAAAATATATTATGTCTTTTAAAATTTTGGTATACCTTTTATCAAATTCCGTTCAGTAGTTGCATGATAGGTTAGATGATGTTTATGGTAAAAAGTATGTGTAAAACTAAAAACCATATGCACCAGGTATTTATGAACTGTTTTATAATATTTGCTAAACAGTTATAAATAGTAGATAACATGGTTATATACTGTGTACCTTTTTATTAAACAGATTGTTGCTCGTCACATAACAATATTTGCGCATATTAATAATTATTTCTGATAGGAAAAATTAGTAGGTACTTATCTGCAAGTAGTTATTAGATTTATTTCGATAAATTATTTACACACGCATACAAAAAATACATGGATCCCCTTTTTTTATGGCTCTATGCAGGTCCGGTAAGTATGGGAAACTCGGGAGAGTGTAGGGAACGTTAAAAAAAAGTCTAGTAGACCGAGTTAACGGGTCCCAAAGGGGGACCAAGCGATTTACCTGTTCAGTATTATTTTTTTTATCGCAGTGTTAGTAACTGTCGAAAATCGGTTATAAAAAAATGTATTTGAATATTCCATTGTAGTATAAAAATCCCATAAGGACAATGGTATTTTCGAAAACTTACAGCAGATATATACAAAATCGATAACACCAAAACGAAAATACAGCATCGGTCAGGGCAATCCAGTAGGGTAATTTAAATATTTGTCAGTGTCACTTTGTTGACAAATTTTTACTTATTTCAAAGTTATTAACAAAATGAAACGTTTTGGAATTTTGTGCCATTAGACTCTTTTGCCTTTGTAGGGTAGAATTTTTAATTGACATGCATTCAGAATGCGTACAAATGTTATACTGTGCATTAATTATAGCAATTATTTCTGATAAAGAAATTGAAAATAATATTCTGCTAAGTGAACCAAAAAATACCGCAAAAAGTAAGGCATATTATATTTGAAAGCAATTTATGTCGTTTTGTGAACATAAAAGTTATATTTTGGATCGATATACGGCGGTAGTTCAGCTCGCTTTTATTTCAAAAAATTTGGGCATTCAATATGCGGGAACAAAATGGAGAGGAACACAAAGACTATACGGTAAAAAAATTTTGAGAAACAATAATTCTTGAAGACCTTTTTTGAAGTAAAAAGTTTAAGGTAGGTATCCAAACATAATATTTTTAATTTAATATCATGACACCTGTCACACTGTTGACTCGTAGGTGTATAGGGGCGAGTCCGTTTCTGGCTTTAGTGAGATATTAAATACTACTGGGAAGATCCTTTTTTCCAGTTACCTATCCCCTGTACAAAATACCAAAATTCAATCAAAGTATACGAGATGGTGTAAAAATTAATACGAAAATGGTCAATCGCTTGGTCCCCCTACGGGGGGACATACTTATCGGATACCCTGTATAGACAACCAATTTCCAGGGTTTTCCATGCGAACGAAGCAGACTTGCGTTAAAAAAAATTGAACCTACAAATAATTTTTATTTTAATGTTTAGTTTCTCACCTCAGATTCCATAGTTGACTGTCTAAGGCAGCATGCAAAAAGAATAATACTAAACTTAATATAATCAATATTACTGTTATTAAATACTAATACTGTCAATCGGAGTAATTCCCAATTTTCTAAGGTAGATAACATTTATTTTACTAACTGAATTAAAATAATAATGCATTTATTTTGTGGGGATTGCCAGTAATACTGATGCCAAAATACTGATCCTGTATAGTCCCCAATAGGTACTAAAACCTTTAAATTGTATGCTAATTCTACAGCAATAACAAGACAACATAGCCAATGAACTTTAATAAATAAATTTCGCATTTAAATTGCTAAAATTATGTTATTTTGTCTACACAATGCGCAATGTTTTTCTTATTTAAATTGGTAATACACTGTATGACGTTTACTGTTAACCCATTCAATTTTTTTACTTTTTATAGTGTTACTACTTCTACAGGATGAGTTAGTATAAGATATACGTATGTATTGTTCGACGCACGGTTCTTCACCTACCTACTCAAAGAATGCGTATTTGAAACGTACATCGCTGTATTAATTAATGCTTTCTTGTATGGAGTCCACAGACTTGTCAGAGTACATTATTCTACCGTGGACTTGTCAAGCGGCTAGACGTACTGTTCGACGAAGATTCTATTCGAACAAAAAACACGCAGTGTTTCAGTATAAATAGCCGTAGCGTAGTAGCCCACAAACTCCAGTGATTATCGCTAATTGGCACCCGAGGGTGCTTCTAATATTAGTTCCTAGGTACCTAAAAATTAACTGATTTTTTTTTATTATCTTTCTTTGCATTTACACTCCTGTCGACTGTGATTAGGAACACATCGCTCAAATTGTTAAAATGTATCAAAGAATATGTTACCTTTTGTTAATTAAATGACATCAACTCACAATAACAACAAATAATTAATTTTGTTAATAAATCCTTTATATTGTGCCATTATCTGTATCCCACAAGAAAATAGATGTTTCCAATTTTCAATAATTGCTAACTTCAAAGCACGAAACGTTAAAATCTTATTGAAATTATTACGACGAAAAACACAATTATTACCTTATTTTGACACATCATAATAATTAATTATTTCCATCTGTCGTTTAAAGGTCTCATAAATACCGTGCGAGCAAAAATTATTTGCATCAAAGAGGGCCTTGCATCTAAGGACGTAATGCTTAGCCAAAGAGCTTAATACCTGTTGGGTGTCAGTAACTACCTGAATTACCAATCAATCAGTTATTCCGTCATCTTTGACAGTCGTTACAAGTAATTTGATTCATCGCTAATTTTTCCAATTTCTTGAACAATTTTACAATGGGCTTTACGGAACAGCACAAAACATTAATGGTTAAAGCGTATTTTCGAAACGGGGTTAGAGTAAATGGTGAGTGGCAATAAAATCCGGGTTTGTGCATGGACGATTTTCACGAACATTTTCCTAACGTTGCTTTTATTGCTGGGGATTTTTTATCATTGCTTGAAAAGAACCGTGGCTGTGTTTAGGGAAAGAGGTCCTATACAACACAAAAAAGGAGCAGGAATACCATCTGTAAGAAAAGAAGAACTTGTTGTAAACGTTCGTGAAATAATGCAAAATACGCCAACAAATTGTATAAGACGCCTGTCCCAAGAAGTGGGAAGATCTTATGGAACATGCAGGACTATTCTTAAGAAGCAGCTAAATTTATTTTCTAATAAAGTGCCAGTATTCCAAGAAATACAAGCCGCAGATTTTGAAAGACGCAGGAATTACTCTCAATGGTTTGCCCAAAATTTATTGGAAATAAATGATTTATTAGACCTGACATTTTTTTCGGATGAAGCCTGGTTCCACCTCTCCGGTTATGTGAATTCTCAGAATACACGCATGACGCATGTGGAGTAGTGAAAATCCCCATTTTTTTGTAGAGTCCACATTGCACCCTCAAAAAATTGGTGTCTGGTTAGCTGTTTTCCGAAGAAGAATTGTGGGTCCTATTTTTTTCCAAGACAGCGGTATAGAGACAATATTTTGAATCCATTTGTGGAGCAATTACTTGACGACAAACTACGTTTTGGATATTTTCAACAGGACGGTGCAACCGCCCATACAGCCGCCGAAACTATTAACTACTTACGCAATTTCTTCGACGACAGATTGATCAGTTTTCGATGAGACATTGAATTCCCACCTAGATCACCTTGTTTAACGGTTATGGATTACTTCGTTCTTCCTCATTTAAAGAACACTATTTTTAAAACACCAGTTGCAAATTTAGAACAATTACAAGAAAGGATTATCCAAGAATGTGGTAACATTTCTACAGAGATGCTGGCCAATACTTACGAAAATATGAAGAGACGTGTGAATTTATGCTTGGAGCATGGCGGTGGCCAATTTCAGCAATTTATGTAATTCTTTTTCTTTTTCTTTCTGTATATTCTTACTTTGTTAATTTTGTAAACAACAAAAATAAATTTGTATTTGTCTACTTATTTTATTACTCATTAGTTTGGCATATTATGTCATAATATGAATTTAACAAAATTTTAACCTAGGTTTGGTTAGATATAGCGTCCCCATATCATTGTGATCTAAACCAAGCCCTACGTTTTTTAATCCTCTTTGATGCAAATAATTTTTGCTTGCACGGTATATGACTTACCACACGAGTGCCATACAAAACTGTATTCAACAATTGATAGATATTAAGGGTGAGATTACAGAAAATGCATACCTGCAACTTTGCAGATCTGCAAATATGGCGGAGGTGCGGACGCAAAATAATTTGCAGAAATTTGACTTTCCAAAAACTATTTGCAAAGCCACCATTGTTACTCTTTGATGCAAATAATTTTTGCTCGCACGGTATATACAGTGTGACCAGTAAAGTCCGCATCATATGGGATTTTTTTTTATTAATAGCTTTATTCGAAATTTGACTTTGGCATCAAGTTCTGCTTCGATCGAGATGAAAATTAAGCAAAAAAACAAAAAAATAGTAGTCACGTGATTCGCATTATCTGTCAAATTTGAATTTTTTCCAAAAAATAATTCAAAAGTGGGGTTATTTCTGAAAATATCGAAAAAAGTTATTAGAAAAAGTTTTTTTAAATGCAGTTTCTAGTCCACATGCAAAATTTCAGCTGGATAAGATAATTTTGATTTTTTACCTATATTTTGTAAATTGCACCACTTTTGCAAAATAAGACTCAACGCAACCTACATAAAACTTCTTAGTTTTGACAATGCTTTATTTCAGATACATTTTCTTTAAAGTAGCGCCATATTAAAGGTGTGTTTTTCTACAAAATCAAAATTGGGCTATTAAAATTTGGTCGCATGTGATGCAAAGTTCATTTGTTTTTGACCCTGTATAAGGTAACTTCATAAAATACGTATTTTTGAAAACTTAGTTTGTGTCTGAAAGTAAAAGAATAAAAATAAAATAAAGAAGTTTTAAATTAAATCGTTGAAAATAGATAAACTTTACGCTAAGTTAAACTTAAATTTATTTTCCACTTAATGAACACTTTACTGATGACACTGTGTTCTTTTTGTCTTAATATTAAGGTGCATTACTTTCAGACACAAACTACGTTTTTAAAAATACCTATTTTATGAAGTTACCTTATACAGGGTCAAAAACAAATAAACTTTGCATCACATGCGACCAAATTTTAATAGCCCAATTTTGATTTTGTAGAAAAACACACATTTAATATGGCGCTACTTTAAAGAAAATGTATCTGAAATAAAGCATTGTTAAAATTAAGAAGTTTTATGTGGGTTGCGATGAGTTTTATTTTGCAAAAGTGGTGCAATTTACAAAATATGGGTAAAAAATCAAAATTATCTTATGCAGCTGAAATTTTGCATGTGGGCTAGAAAAGGCATTTTAAAAAACTTTTTCCAATAACTTTTTTCGATATTTTCAGAAATAACCCCACTTTTGAATTGTTTTTTGGAAAAAATTAAAATTTGACAGATAATGCGAATCACGTGACTACTATTTTTTTGCTTAATTTTCATCTCGATCTAAGCAGAACTTGATGCCAAAGTCAAATTTCGAATAAAGTTATTAATAAAAAAAAATCCCATATGATGCGGACTTTATTGGTGACACTGTATATGAATAGGCGCGCTCGGACCTTTCTGGCCGACAAGCTACCTAGAGAACTAGTTTTTAATTTAGAAAATGCCCATGTACGAAGTTGACTTGGGCTCTATTTTTATTTACTTATTAATTACTAAAATTAAATATCTGAGTAACGCTTTTCTCACAACATTATTTAAAAAAGGTAGGTAGAATTAATTTCCACAAAATATTGACAAAGTTATTAGCCTAATTCTTTAAGCTGTTTGCTCTTCTTATCGCATGTTATAGTCAAATAATGCTTCTTAGCTTAACAGAGGCAAATTACAAAATTGGAATTAGTTATTAATTGGATAAAAATTCGATAAATTTTTAAGGGAGGGGTGTACAACTAAACAGAGACGCCGGCTGTATCTTGGAAACCGATTAAGAGCAAATACTAGTGACGTATTTGCCATTCCGTTTTTTGTATCCATATTTCGTTATATCTTCGTTTCATCCAAGAAAATGAAATGGCGAATGCGTCGTGTTTATTCTCAAGCGAAATCGCTGGAAATTATTTTTAAGTTTCTAGGTTGGCCGCTAGGGGGCGTAACTAATGTAACCAATGAAAAAGCGGGATTTGCTTTAAAATCCTCATAGAAAAGGTGTATTAATAAAAGTAGCATTTTTTCAAATTAATGAATATTTTTAATACCTTTTGTTTTTAAATTTTTGGCGCTACCTTTTTGTTTAAGGAGGGGACAAATATTGTTATGAAAAAATATTCACCACTATGGTTTGGCTTACCAGAATTGGAACAAACTTTTTTTGTTTTATCGGGTTAATAATAAAAAACTAAGTTGTACTGAATTCCGTTGCGACAGGTAGATCGAATAATTACACTAATAATAGCCACTTTTCTAAAACATCCATAATAACATTTTTCCGCAGTTAGCATAAATGTTAAAAAAATTGCATCCATCCTCCATAATAATGATGGTTTTTATGAATACTAGCGGATATCCGCGGCTTCCCTAGCGCAATTTGCCTTTTCACTAAATTTTGATTTTTACCGAATCGCATAGAGAAAGAAAAAATAAAATTTTCTACGGTTTCAGTTTTTAAAGTTTTGGATTATTTACAGAGAAAATAAATAAAGACACGCTCTTTAATAAAAACACGAGAATAAACTCACTGACCTGAATATCGGGCTGGTTGTCTTCTATTTTTAAGCTGTTCTTGTCTATTTAGTTTATCAAAACAAAGATAACAATATAATCCGTCGAGGCTGACAAATAAAAAAATTGCGCGGATAATGGGATGACGTAATAAGGTTTTGATCTCATGTTTGCAAACTTTCTGCTTTCGCGGCGCCGTCTTTTTAATTGTCTCCAGAAAAGGCTTGTGACCCTCTAGGAAGATTTTTATTATTGGAATGTATTTTCAATCGGTTCTAATTCAGGATGTTAATACTGAATATGATGAATTCGGTTATAGTGAAAAGGGCCATTCAATTCGCTATTGAAATAAAAGTGGGTTAGGTTAGGTTAGGTTACACAGCGACTTACCTTTTCGGCTCTAACTTTTGAACCGAAACGTATAATTTAATGAAATTTTAGTATTTTGTGTAGGCCACAGAGACTCATAAAACCGTACTACATTAGATGTTTTACATAGTCAGGGAAGTCAGGAAAGGACTTGCTACTACACTCGTTGGTTCAAAATTTTGATAGGTGTCATTTTACAGAGCTAGAAACTGCTTTTTTAAAAATAATTTAGTTAAAAAAGGTACCTACTCTACATTTGTCTTGATGGAATTAGCGGTTTGCGAGATAAATAAGGTTTTTGTATTATCACGTTTAAGCACTGATTCGAAATTTATTTAATAAGCTATTTGAACACAATAACTAATCAAATAACTTTAAGATTAATACTACGCACTAAAATAAATAAATAACTTATTACATCTTATTAATGCTCACATGCATCTAACTTATGGACAAGCACTCGGTAATTGTGTGGAGGCAAGAAGAATTTATTCTGATACATTTCTAAATCGGCGGTTACCGCATCGAAAAACGTTTGAAAGGGTTAGCCATGTCAGCATATTCGCTATAGGAATAATACTCCATTATTTAAGTCTTCTGTACTCACTCAATCAGACAATTTTGAAAACTGTTGTCATTTACACATTGTCAACGATGTAAAAACGACGGGTGTTATATTATAGTAGTGTGATTTATTATTTTATCGTCAACCGTCAGTAAAGCCGCACATTAGACAGTTTTCGTTGTCTTTTAAAAGCGATTCCGATAGCCGCTATTTGACAACTTTGACATTTGAGCTGTCATTTATCGTTATCGTTACGGATAAGTGGCGGGAGCTAACGGACGGAAGACAAAGCCATAGCGAAAACGGAACGCATGCGTAATGACCATTTTTTTGATCGGAAATAAAGTGTGCATTTAGCATTATTATAGTTTTCTAAATTGAAATTTCCATACAACTGTGCTCGATACTGAATGTCCTGGCGATCAAGCACCTCCAAGAGAAGGGCATCATCCAAATCCGAATGACTGGATAAAAGCAACCTTCCGTCTATCATGATGTTAAAAAAAAAAGATAGCACAAAACGTATATGAAAATATGAACACAAACCATTAAAGATAGGTTATGTTATATTTGTTTGTTTACTGTCGATTCGACTTAACGCTAACGTTAAGCGAATTAAACGAAAACTATTTTTACGATCTGTCAAATAGCGGCTTCGTATTCGTATTCGTTATGGTTAACCGTTTGAATTTGCCAATAAAACGAAAACTGTCTATTATCAGAGTGATTTCCGGAAGTAAACGAACACTTTATTTTATTGTAAAATAAAATACTTTACCTGCCGCAAATAAATACTTTTACCCTCCGCAAATTAGTGACTTTGACATTTATTAATCAAAAATCGTCTGTCACTGTCACGCCTTTCCCTATTACAGCTCGATAATAGTTTTCTCGCGATTTATTGCGATGAGTTATACCTCAATTTTGTATATTATAAATTCTGAACGGTTGGCGATAAATTTTTGTATGTTCAGACTCGTCCGATAAAGAATCACTTTACTGCCTTGGTACATAAATAACTATTATTAACGTGATATACAAAAACCTTATTTTTCTCGAAAACCGCTAATTCCATCGAGACAAATGTAGAGTCCCTTTTGAAAAAAAAAATAGCTAAGGTATTTAAAAAATCACTTCTTAGCTCTGTAAAATGACACCTGTCAAAATTTTGGCCCAACTAGTGTGGTGGCAAGTCCGTTTCTGTTTACTGACGATGTAAAAAATCTAATGTACCTACTACGGTTTTATGAGTCTCTATGGCCTACATAAAATACTAAAATTTCATTAAATTATACGTGTCGGTTCAAAAGTTAGAGCCGAAAAGGTAAGTCGCTGGGTACCTCTTTGGGGCCCTGTATCTCCGTTAAGGGGCACTTTACGTTTTTTTTTATGACAAAGTGGAGCTATTTTGACCTCCCCTATACGCTCCCGATAGTATGCCATATACTTACCGGACACCCTGTATAATAAAACATACTTTTCTAAACTTTTATACCCTCCTCTTCACCGCTTAAGAGATAGATTTTTTGATTGTGTATTAGAGTATTTATAATGAGTTTTGAGAAATTCGGAGAAAAAATACATTTTTCAATATAAACGTTTTCCACCCCCTAAATTTCAACCACCGTTTATACCCCCTTAGGGGTAAAGTAAAATTTATTGTCTAAACTAGTCAGTCACTTTACAATTTTATACAGTGTGAGTTTGTAACTTGGAATAATATCAGTAAATCCAGTAGAGTTTTTTTTTGGAAAAATGCTTGGGAACGGGTATTAACATTTTAAGTTGTGGTGTATAAAAAAATATTGATACAGTGTGTCCCAAATTAGAGATAGGTATCACGATATCTAAATTTTTTTTTAATGGCAACCCTAGTTTTTTATTGACTAATTTTAAGGTGTACAGTGACCGGCAGAAAGTGCGCAGCATATGGGAAAGTTTTTAAAATTAATTTTGTTTTAGATAGGTTCTGCATGTTCTCAAACCAAAATAACACCCATTTAATCCGATAAAAGTCTTATGTACCTTCATCTTTCATTTTAGAATATTTTTTTACTAAGAATTATTATTGTTTCAATTTCAAATTTATGCCCAAATTCGAAAATTTCGCTTATTTTGGATAAAAAAATGGATTTAATCGTGTTTTCTGAATAACTCTGTATAAAAAATAAATGGCAACCGAACAGTACGAAAATAAGATTTTCTACATACTTTGTTAGAGATAACCGTCGATCATAAGTCCGATTAGTTTGTTTTCATAATATTATGGCTGTAAAATAAAAACATAAAAATATTAAATATTTTTGCTGCACACCGTATTTTATTTTCTGAGGGAACAAGTTAATTTCATCTAACTGATATTTTTTTATTTACATAGTATTTTATAAATTGAAGTATACATAGAAAGTTTCCTTTTGATTTATAAATAAAATAATTTAAATTAAAAATATATTTTGAACGGATTTTATTCGTCAAAATAATGATCAATATACGATATTATAGGTTATTTTCATTTATCAAATACACTTTTAGGATAATCCTACTAATAGGTTATACATTTTTTAACTCAAGAATAGGAAACAAAAAATGTTAATTAAGACTATTTACATTAACAATAATTATTATAACTTTATATTTCTACATGTCCTCTTCCATTTTCTATACATTTTATAGTTCTTTTGTTAAATTCTTTGGCTACGTTCCTTAAAAAGGCCGGATTGATTCTAGCGATACACTGTCTTATAACATTTTCCAGATGGTCCAAATTCCTAAAAGGCCGATACTTATACACCTGGTTTTTTACGTAACCCCAGAGAAAGAAGTCTAGAGGAGTAATATCCGGCGATCTTGCAGGCCAGGGATTTAAATATAATTTTAATAAAATCCGTTCAAAATATATTTTTAATTTAAATTTTTTTCATAATTAATTTGTGTTGGGCTACATGCTTGGTGAAACTGTGGTTCCATTGCACAGGAAGAAAAAATAATAACTACTTGTTATGTTTCACAAAGTTAATCAGTTTCCGGAAGACCGGACCAGAATCGGAAACTGATTAAATTTGTAAATTTTTTTCTTTATAAGTCAAAAGGAAACTTTCTATGCATACTTCAATGTATAAAAAACTGTTTAGGAGATGCTTTAATAAGTCAATGTAAATAAAAAAATATCAGTTAGATGAAATTAACTTGTTCCCTCAGAAAATAAAATACGGTGTGTAGCAAAAATATTTAATATTTTTATGTTTTTATTTTAAAAGGCCATAATATTATGAAAACAAACTCATCGAACTTATGATCAACGGTTATCTCTAACAAAGTCTGCAGAAAATCTTATTTTCGTACTGTTCGGTTGCCATTTATTTTTTATACAGGGTTATTCAGAAAATACGATTAAATCCATTTTTTTGTCCAAAATAAGCGAAATTTTCTAATTTGGGTACAATTTTGAAATTAAAACAATAATTCTTAGTAAAAAAATATTTTAAAATGAAGGAGGTACTTTACTCTTAGCCGAATTTCAAATTTTTGATCCTACCTCGTATACCATAAGACTTTTACCGGATGTAATGGGTGTTATTTTGGTTTGAGAACATGCAGAACCTATCTAAAATAAAGTTAATTTCCTAAACTTAAAGATATAAAACTTTCCCATATGCTGTGCACTTTCTGCCGGTCACTGTATATTAAGTTATACAAAGGTACCAAATTTCAAGTTTTTATTTGAGGTAATAACTCACCCTGTATAATAGAATATAGATAATATGGTATTACCCAGCCATCATTATAATTCGTTAAAATCTGGAATTCCCACCAAAATTCCCCCCAAATCATTTGTCATTATTTTGTCTAAATGCAATCAAAACAAATTTTTGCTATTATGTACGAAATCCTTAGAGTACCAGCATACCAACCGGCAAACAACATTTTCAGAGACCGCCAAATTAAGACGAAAAATATTGGGGATATATCGATTTACATTTTTAAACCACTGAAACGAACCTCAAAAATTAATACAATTTCTGCATAAAAAATAATCTATAACAACTTACTTTTAACACACAGATTTTTGTGTTTAAATCAGGTAGACACTGAAACACTAACTTCGTGTTACACACAAAAGGTGACTAAGGGTCGAACGCGTGGAAATACCCTTCAGTCGTCCTCAAAGACTCTGGGGTGAAAACTCTACAGGGCCGGATTTATATAATTTTCCGTGGTGAAATATTATGTAATTTAACACTTTTATTGAATCTAGTGGTGCAATCAACTGTTGTGGTGAGAAAAGAGTTGAAGTTGAGTGGTGTTTCTTATTAAATAGGTATATTTTAGGTACTTTTCACTCACGCCTTGCATTTATATCGTTTATTTAAAACCGACTAAAGGTATCGAACGCAGTACTTTAAGATATATTACTTTATGGAAAAGTACTGAAGAGCAAATACCGCCCGACCAAAAGTTATTTGCATCAAAGAGGGCTTGGATTAAAAAACGTAGGGCTTGGTTTAGATCACAATGATATGGGGACGATATATCTAACCAAATCTAGGTTAAAATTTTGTCAAATTCATATTATGACATGATATGCCAAATGAGTAAGACAGATACAAATTTATTTTTGTTGTTTACAAAATTAACAAAGTAAGAATATACAGAAAGAAAAAGAAAAATAATTACATGTATTCTGAGAATTCACATAATCGGAGAGGTGGAACCCAGGCTTCATCCGAAAAAAATGTCTCAGGTCTAAGGAATCATTTCTTTCCAATAAATTTTGGGTAAACCATTGAGAGTAATTCCTGCGTCTTTCAAAATCTGCGGCTTGTATTTCTTGGAATATGGAATACTTGCACTTTATAAGGAAATAAATTTAGCTGCTTCTTATGAATAGTCCTACATGTTCCATAAGATCTTCCTACTTTTTGGGACAAGCGTCTTATAGAATTTGTTGGCGTATTTTGCATTATTTCACGAACGTTTGCAACAAGTTCCTCTGTTCTTACAGATGGTCTTCCTGTTCCTTTTTTGTCTTGTATGGAACCTGTTTCCCTAAACACAGCCACGGTTCTTTTCAGGCAATGATAAAAATCCCCAGCAATAAAAGCAACGTTAGGAAAAATGTTCGTGAAAATCGTCCATGCACAAACCCGGATTGTATTGCCACTCACAATTTACTCTAACCCCGTTTCGAAAATAAGCTTCAACCATGAATGTTTTGTGCTGTTCCGCAAAACCCATTGTGTTAATTGTTCAAGAAATTGGAAAAATTAGCGATGAATCAAATTACTTGTAACGACTGTCAATGATGACGGAATAATTGATTGATTGTTAATTCAGGTAGTTACTGACACCCAACAGGTATTAAGCTCTACGGCTAAGCATTACGTCCTTAGATGCAAGGCTCTCTTTGATGCAAATAATTTTTGCTCGCACGGTACTAGTGACACCTTCGCCACTTCGTTTTTGATCAATATTTCGTTACATCTTCGTTTTATTCAAAAATCGGCCAAATACCCATCGTCGGAGTACAATTATCTACAGTTTTTCGTTAGAAAAGGTTGGATTTATAAATTAATAAAAGCAAAAAAGAAAATTAGACCAGATTTCGTTTTTGCTTGTATTAATTTATCAATTATTTTTTTATAACTTAAAACCAGGTAATTGCTACCCAAAGACCGCTTCTTGGAGAAAACGCAAAATAAACGCGCCACTAGTGTTTGCACTGACGTAATCTTTGTACATATTAGCGAATGCGAAGATAAATATTTGAAAAACAGTTGTAGGCGTTCGAAATAAATTGCCGGTAATACTTAAGTAAAGAAATATAAATTTGTTGACACTGCACATGATAAAAAAAACCTTCTATTTATTATAAGAATTTACATACTCTTTATACAACTGTTTATTACTATATGTGACAGCAACGCGCTTTTCTACTGTAAGACAACGAAAATTGCTAGACCGTTTTGTACTGATAATATCACGGTAATTTAGCCAATAGGAAATAGTTAATGCTACCATAGAATGGTGTATAGCCATTATTGCTCTGAATACTCACAGTAATTATCGATTTCTATTGGGGGTGTAATCTGGTTTTATATACTGTATTAGTTCCGCTTGGCAGTTGTAGTGACACTTGACATTAATCATAATAATATTTGCTTGCTACGATTAATAAAGCATATACTTACCACTAAAAATCAGTACTGTGGTTCTCAAAAATTTAAATAGCTTCTAGTGTGATATTGTTCTTGTCGTTTAACATTGCATATGATTATCTATTATGATTATGAGATGGTAAAATTCGTCCATAGATTATAAAATACAATAATAATGATGGGTTGTGAGAAATAAGAATCTTCTATTGCTTTTCTGACATGCAAAGTTTAAAAAAACTTAAGTACAAAGTAAAAATAAATTAATTGCAACAGGTATTGCTACGATCAATAGAATTCAAATTCAGACAGGACAGCAAGAAGACTCCGAACAACGATGTGACCTGCGCAATAAATACATTGAAACTAATACTACGGGGCGCGGCTATTGCCGATCGCTACGAACCCCCACCGACGTCTTGGTGGATTATAGGTTTTAACGGATACAATTCGTTTTTGGGGACGCTGTTCTGCTTTCTTAATTGTAGAGAAAGCGCTTTACTGAGAACAAAATGCGTCGCATTGAAAAGATACAATTTATTTCTTATTAGTTTCAACACGTTTTACAGTATTTACGAAAAAAATAACAATAATCAAGTGGTACAGGGATATTTCTCGGAGAGAATCCGAAATCGATGTTTTCTGACAGACCTATTCTATGCAAAACAACAGTCCTAAATATTGTTTGTAATTTCGAGTGTAAAGGTACGGTATTTAATAAGCAACTGCTTAGAGCAAAATAATGATATACTCCGATGGTAAAGCACAAGAAAATAATATAGGTTTAGCACTTTTACTCCATGTAGGATGGAATTAGCACCAGAATTCTTGGCAAAACTGTAGGAAAGCATCACTCTAGTCCACAATAATTGAGGGAACGATCGAGTTTTCACGCAATGTTTGTTTTACCGAAGTTTGTTGAACGAAGTCGCTCAGGGGCTCGAGCCCCCCTAAAGAAATACTTCTGGGGCTCAGCCCCCCCTAAAATAAACTTGATTCTGCTACAACTATAATTTGCACCCATATTACTGAAGCAAGGTCTCTTTGGGAGTTAAATCATATTACTTATTTAAAGCTGGTAGGTAACTGGTAACAAACCGTTTAATAATTTTTTGATTTATATGAGCGTCTCATAAACATTCTAAACTGGTATTTTTAATTTTTTTTGTAGTTATAATAAAGTATTGTTTTTAGTAAAATATTAAAATTAGTATTTTTTGACTATAAAAACTATTTGTGTAAGTGTAAGACGGTAAGTATTTAGTAGGTACGGGAAAAAAATTAGTACCCAGCTCCGGGTATATAAAAAAATTAATACCCAGGGGGGACGGGGACGGGAGCACATTTGAAGGGCTAGGAAATTTGGGTGCGGTCTTAAAAAAAATTGACCAAATTTGTTAAAATTTGGGCGTGGTCCAAAAAATTTTTTCGACCCGTGTCTATAACCCACGAGCCGCCACAGCCCGGGCCCCCCTACATTTTTAGAAAGTCGGCGCCACTGAATGCACGTTCACAATAAACAATGAACCAAATGTTTAAAATTGTAGATATTTGAGTACACAAATTTGTACAAACAAGGACACCTCAAAATACCCTCAAAAGGTAACTATTTGGGCGATAAAATTATCCGGTCCTGCCTCCTATACGTCACAATCACGTGGCTTTGTTTGTATGTGCTTTTTGGCACACCTCAACAAGAAGCCATATTTCACACGATTACATCAGAAAACCTAAAATTCCACTAATCTAATCTTAATCATTTTTATTAGTGTCTGTATAATCAAATCCCAAAATTATTATTAACAACAGATTCATACGTAGTTTAATTAATTACATTAACTTTCGCAAAGTCATTTAACCATTTCGTTTCATAATTTTCACTAATCCTCTTACTCCTAATATACTTTTGTCTCACTCGTTCACACTAAAACCAAAAAGACACATTCATAATCGGATAATGCCGGCTAAATTTCAAAGTTCCTTCTGAGTAGGCAGATGTTATTTTCGGATAATCAATTGCCAGAGGTAAACCCACACGGAACGTTCTGATTGGTCGATAGGACGGGTGTGTCTGGCCGGGCATTGACGTCATTAGCATGTAAGCTGTTGAATGTGTAGTTTGCAATTTAGGCAATGTTGCCTAATGAATATGCAAAGTTAACTGTTTTTCGAAAAAGAAATAGGATTCCATACCCCTACCTATAGGGTGATTTCTAAAATTACAAATTTTATTTTAGAAATGGAGAGGGTAGGTTCCCAATAAACTTTTATACCCCTTTTCTACCCCCTAGGGGTAAAATTTTCCAAAATATCAAAACACATACTTGCTTATTTTAACAAAAGGCATGGTACCAATTTTTAGCAATATAGCTTAAGACCTATTTTCTCAATAGGCCCTATAGGCCCGGGCCTAGGGCGAAGTCAGAGCTACACTATACTTATTCAAATAGTTCCGATCGGTTTTTTTGGCTGGTTACTCTCCTCCTCCCGCCCCCATGATTGGGGGCCCTAAACTGGGTTACGGGAGGGCCCCTATAACCCAACGGCGTAGCTATAGCTTCCGCAAGTGGGGGGTTCAACACTGTCAGGCGCTGATAAAAGAAAATAGCGCCAAAAATTTTTTTTCCTGGGGCGATATTTTTTTTTGCGCTACGCCCCTTTTTGAATCAAGGTGCTTAGTTTTCAAGTGGGAAAAGTAGAAAACACAACACAAAATCCTCAAGAAAATTACAAAAACAACCCGGTGCGTTTAGGAGGGGGGTTTAATATTTTTTATCTATCTTCCAGAGAATTTATACTTTTGAGCAGTTATTGAAGTCGGAGCTGAATTGACATGGTGATGGTTTAATCAAAAGCTGAATCTACAGTATTATTTGTTTTATGAGATTGCTGACATTTTCGCTTCATCATCTATTTTCAAACAAAAATCTAGCGACAGAGAAGTCTACCCTTAATTCCTCGTGCATTGAACTGCACTGTTGCCAGATTCTCTTGTCTAGAAGAAAGGTTGCTATTACATACAAGTTTATTATTATTATGAAACTTTGAGGGATATTTAAAGTTACTAAAGAAGCACGCGTCACGTGCCTTTAGCGCAATGGGGGGGGGGGGGGGAGTCCGGACCCCCTAAACCCCCCTTATATACGCCACTGCCTATAACCAAAAATACGCTCTGCCTATAGCATATTATAGCCTTAGCTTATTTCTCACGATTTCATTATTTAAAATGACGGCAACACTGTTCACCCACACATTGCATTAAAGCTGAAAAAACATATTTTAAAATAGCTCCTAATAATGAAAGTTGGTAAACATCTTAGACAGTCATTCTTGTTTAAGTGTAATGGCAGAATATTTTTAAATTATTTTTTAACGTTAATAATGGTATATTATTGAACGAGCGTATAATTTAGGCCATAATCAGTGACGGATCCTAACTTCACATGACCTAAAAGAGTTTTTATGGCTTTATCTACAACCATCCATATTAAAATGCATTATGACTTAATAAATACACACATCGCAACTTTAACATTTAAATCAAGATATATATACCCATAGTAACGGCAATGCGGCGCAACGTGAATGACTTTAGATAGTCCGGAAGTCTTAGAGTAATTTTTGGTCAGATATTTTAACGTAGCTTATTTTTAGTTTTAATGAGATTAGTTTTGTTATAATGAAGCTGGAACACCAGCGGTAGGTTTGAGTACGGCTGTCTGATATATTATCTTGATATTAATGATATAAATCATAATCCGCTATGGCGATTTTGGTTATTAAAATATACAGTGTCACCAGTAAAGTCCGCAGCATATGGGATTTTTTTATTAATAGCTTTATTCAAAATTTGACTTTGACATCAAGTTCTGCTTCGATCGAGATGAAAATTAAGCAAAAAAATAGTAGTCACATGATTCGCATTATCTGTCAAATTTTAATTTTTTTCCAAAAAATAATTCAAAAGTGGGGTTATGTCTGAAAGTACCGAAAAAAGTTATGTATTAGGAAAAGTTTTTTAAATGCAGTTTCTAGCCCACATGCAAAATTTCAGCTCCATAAGATAATTTTGATTTTTTACCCATATTTTGTAAATTGCACCACTTTAGCAAAACAGGACTCAACGCAACCTACATAAAACTTCTTAGTTTTGACAATGCTTTATTTCAGATACATTTTCTTTAATGTAGCGCCATATTAAATGTGCGTTTTTCTACAAAATCAAAATTGGGCTATTAAAATTTGGTCGCATGCAGTTTATTTGTTTTTGACCCTGTATAAGGTAACTTCATAAAATAAGTATTTTTGAAAACGTAGTTTGTGTCTGAAAGCAATACACCTTAATATTAAGACAAAAAAGAACACAATGTCATCAGTAAAGTGTTCATTAAGTGGAAAATAAATTTTAGTGGTGGGTAAAAAATCAAAATTATCTTATGCAGCTGAAATTTTGCATGTGGGCTAGAAACTGTATTTAAAAAAACTTTTTATAATAACTTTTTTCGATATTTTCAGAAATAACCCCACTTTTGAATTATTTTTTGAAAAAAATTTTAATTTGACAGATAATGCGAATCACGCGACTACTATTTTATGGTTAATTTTCATCTAGATCGAAGCAGAACTTGATGCCAAAGTCAAATTTCGAATAAAGTTATTAATAAAAAAAAATCCCATATGATGCGGACTTTACTGGTCACACTTTATAGTTGTAAGTGGCTCTAGGATTATTAGGAATTTATAATAGTCCTAGGTGTTTTATGAGAAGTTATAATAATTATTATTATGCATAGAATATTGCTCTGACTATCACAAGTATTGTGCCCAGGCCCCAGAGAACTCATGTAATATTCTGTGATTGTGCCCCTCTTATTAAACTGGTTGTAGATAAACGTATTAAAAGCAAAAACACGTTTTATTTTAAAAATTATGATGGATTAGTTCGGAATGTGTCAGGCTAATAAAATGTATAACATTTTAAATGTGTCAGTGCACGTGACACGTTGACGTATATAATACGTGGATAAAATATAAGAGTAATAAATTTACAGACAGATTATTTGCAACTTGTTGCAATAATGTGTGTGCCAGAGGTGCGTCAATGCGATTTGACACGCCCACAAAAATATGTTTAACGGGAATAAAACTTAGACAATTCAAATTATGTGTACACGGGGAGGGGGGGGGGGGGCTTGCACGTCCTCCTTTTTATGTTTAACAGTAAAGTTAAAACAGGTTCTATACAACACAAAAAAGAACAGAAGAACTTGTTGCAACCGTTCGTGAAATAATGCAAAATACGCCAACAAATTGTATAAGACGCCTGTCCCAAGAAGTGGGAAGATCTTATGGAACATGCAGGACTATTCTTAAGAAGCAGCTAAATTTATTTCCTTATAAAATGCAAGTATTCCGAGAAATACAAGCCGCAGATTTTGAAAGACGCAGGAATTACTCTCAATGGTTTACCCAAAATTTATTGGAAATAAATGATTTATTAGACCTGACATTTTTTTCGGATGAAGCCTGGTTCCACCTTTTTGGTTATGTGAATTCTCAGAATACACGCATGTGGAGTAGTGAAATCCCCATTTTTTTGTAGAGTCCACATTGCACCCACAAAAAATTGGTGTCTGGTTAGCAGTTTCCCGAAGAAGAATTGTTGGTCCTATTTTTTTCCATGACACAGTTACAGCACAGCGGTAAAGAGAAAATATTTTGAATCCATTTGTGGAGCAATTACGTGACGACGAACTACGTCTTGGGTTTTTTCAACAGAACGGTGCAACCGCCCATACAGCCGCCGAAACTATTAACTACTTACGCAATTTTTTCGACGACAGATTGATCAGTTTTCGATCAGACATTGAATTCCCGCCTAAATTACCTTATTTAACGGTTATGGATTACTTCGTTTTTCCTCATTTAAAGAACGCTATTTTTAAAACACCAGTTGCAAATTTAGAACAATTACAAGAAAGGATCATCCAAGAATGTGGTAACATTTCTCCAGAGATGCTGGTCAACACTTTCCGAAAATATGAAGAGACGTATGAATTTATGCTTGGAGCATAGCGGTGGCCAATTTCAGCAATTTATATACATCATTATTTTTCTTTCTGTATATTCTTACTTTGTTAATTTTGTAAACAACAAAAATAAATTTGTATTTGTCTACTTATTTTATTACTCATTAGTTTGGCATATCATGTCATAATATGAATTTGACAAAATGTTAACCTAGATTTGGTTAGATTAGATATATCGTCCCCATATCATTGTGATCTAAACCAAGCCCTACGTTTTTTAATCCAAGCCCTCTTTGATTCAAATAATTTTTGCTCGCACGGTATAAAGAGAGCGTCTCGGAAATCCCCATTGTTCAAATTTGCAGGATTCAAATCGCATTACTTTCCGAAATATTCTAGTGAACGATTACAGTAAGACATCCTGTATGTAACAACGTGGGCGATACCCTTAAATAAGTATTGTTAAAAATCAACATGCCTCATAAATTTACCAAAATATACCCAATAGTAGATATTATCGTCAATAGGTATCTACCTATTATTTAAATTTAACAATTAATGTTTATATGATTAATCATTTTACTGCAGTTTAATTTTAACATTATCATTAAAATCAATATTTCCAATACATGGGCATTTCAGGTACCTACCTATATGACATCATTCAACATGAGATGATTATTTTTTTTTTCGAAATAGAAAAGCACACAGTCACTATGAGGTGCAAATATATGGCAAAAAAACACCGATCCGGAGAGGTTCTGCCGAATATGACATGCAGTAACATTTATAGCAAAAATAGTCATGCAATTTCTCTTGAATAATACCGTGTTCTGCAGTAGTGGCTTTCATAGGTCCTATAATGATTATTATTTCATTCATCAGAGTTGTTACGCTGTTTCTAAACCTTTTTTTTTGTTTTTGAACCGTTTTTCGCCGTTTATAGTGGTTCATTAATCGTTCAAGGCGGTTCATTAGCCGTTTATAGTAGTTCAAAGCCGTTTATTAGCCGTTCATGATAGCCGTTCTGGAACGGCTATAAACGAGTAATGAACGGCTATGAAAGGCATTGAACGGCTTTAAACGACCAATAAACGGTTTAAAAACAGCAAAAAAAAGGCTTAGAAACAGCTTAACAACGACGGTGGATATATTTTTGCGAGATATTAGGCACCCCGTTAATCTTATGGGGTCCAGGATGTTGGAACTCCCCTTACTTTATATACTGTTTCCTTCTGACATTAAAGCATATTTTAACTTTGACTAAAGGAGAAAGGGTAGGTACTATGATGTGTTAATGTATATATTATTGATAAACAAACAAAAGTTACATAATAATTTTCATAAGTTATTTTCTACTTTCTCTGATATTGTCGCACACCTCCTATTTCTGGTGCCAAAAAGTTGCTATTTTTAATCTCACGGTATTATTCATATTAAAACTCGCTGTACTTCGTACTTACCTACTTACACGTAAATTGTTAAACGTTACTAATTTAAAAAAATTAGACCGGCGCCAATATATTTAACAGACGAAAGTATTTATTCACGTAGGCTACTTATATCACGCGATTGATTATTCTTTCACGTTTTAAAGTGCCTGAGGTGTTTGATTGTACTTATACCGGATGGTGTACCGCCAGAGTGGCTATAGGAGATTCCATGTAAATTTTGCTACCCTCAAATATTGGCTCACCTATTCATTTTACAAATTGTATGAGACATTACGCATTCCACAAATGTCAACTCTTATCTTTACTCTGTCTTAAAGACATATTGCTAATTTATATAAAGTTTTATACAAAAGTAATTAAAATACTCTCGATGCCTTCTCGTTAGAAGGTCTTTTTCTTCTTCTTCATTTTGTTTGGGTGTTCCTTTACCACATTCTTAGCATGTTTTAACTTTTCTCAATTTTTTAAACATGTTACTTCTACGTTACAATTTTTCAATGCCATAAAAGCTCCATTAAGGTTTTATACCATTTTCTCTTCTGCTAATACCATCAGCACTACATAAATTTATGTCTCCTGATGATGAACGTTTCTACGTTCGAAACATGTAGAGACCCCTAAAGGAATTTCTATGTTCTATTAAATTTTGTGGAGGAAGACTTTTAGTTTTTCCTTTCTTTCCTAAACATTACATTTGTTTTTTAAAGCTTTTTTGATAGCCATTGTTTCTAGTAGATTTAGTTTTCTGCTTTTATTGTGTATGTATATGGGTTTTATGTTGTTAGATATTGAGTGATTGTCTTTTATGCAGTGATCAGCTAACCCTGTTTTAGTTTTTTTTTTAAATAGATGTTTTTGTTCTTTAAGCCTGGTGTCAAAATGTCTACCTGTTTGTCCAATGTAGATAGCATCGCAGTTTTCGCCAGTGGCGGATTTACAAATTTGCCGCTAGTAGGCTATTCAATTTTTGCCGCCCCTATACCAGTGACGGCTCGTGAGTTGTGAAACAGGTAAAGTGTTCGGGAAAGAAAAAGCCCGCTGCATATATTGCACACAATTTATGTCAAATATCACAGAACCTAACCTAAACGCGTTAAAACTTTTCGTGATTTCGACTATACACCATCTGAAGAACTGCGGATTTGTAACATACATAGCATTAAGGTGGAATTATCAACGTCATTCAATTTATTGCCGACCTATAACCTATTTCGCCTTGTTTTTTTTAGTTTATTATTTTATTGACTAAGATTTAAATAAAATCAATATCGTCTGCACATTATTTTAGGTAATATCTGATATATTACAAAAATATCAATTTATTTCATTGCTTATTTTGGGAGAATTGTATAGTGAAAGAACAATGACATAATAATGTTTAAAAAATCTTAACCGATATTTTTCGATTACAATTCTCCTAAAATATTTAATTAAATTCCTTGATATTTATTTAATATGTCAATTATTACCTATAAAATATGAAGACGATAATGATTTTATTTAAATTTTGTGTAAAAGCTAGAAAAATTAAATAAATATACGCGAAATAGGTTATAGGTTGGCAAGCATGTTGATACTCCCACCTTAATGCGTTTCTATTTAATTAAACATAAATCATTAATATATCCTGAATCTCAACTTGCTATAGATTTGGGTTATTTATAGCAAATTGCCTATTCAAGGCTTTAACCCCCTCTCCCCCCCCCGCCTCAGACGTTGCAGCTCTATACCTGTGCCCAGTGGCGTATTTAGAATATTGCCACGGGGGGGGGGGTCTATACCTTTTGTTTTATCTTTCTTTCTTTAAAAAAGCGCCGCAGGCGAAAATTTTTTCGGTGCCACGCCCTATTTTGAACTATCAAAATTTATAATTTCTATGTTTTGATAGCTGAACCCAAAAAAGGAAGAAATTAAGAAATTTTTAAATATAAACGCAATAATGGGAATATATATTTTTTTAAATATTTATGTTTAAAAATATATATTTCTACATAATATGACCGATTCCGAAAATGATTGGTTTTCAAGTTATTTTTGCCAAGTTTGGCCATGTTGTTTTGTTATCTGTGACACAGTTACTTAATTATTTGTAAAAACAAAGTATTGCTAATAGTTCTAGTTTGCAAAAAAATTACAAAACTAAGTGAACATCATTTCAATTTTTTTAAATTAAATAAATTAGACACGCAGGTAAAAAACAAGAAAAAAATTGAAATAACTCGAAAACCAAGCATTTTGGGAATAGGTCATATTTAAGAAAAAAATCACAAATTGCCTCCTGCGAGGAATTAATCGAATTATCAATCACCGTGTATATATTATTTTACTCACTTAAATTAGAAATTAAATGCAACAAGGCATCTGATCTGTTCTGAGTTTTTTTTTAATGTTGAGCCCACGGGGGGGGGGGGGTCCAGACCCCTCGGACCCCCCCCCCTAAATACGCCACTGCCTGTGCCACGGACTATAAATGCCTGTTCATGATAGAGGATAAACCTCTAAAAACTGATTTCACATTTCCATTGAACTCGACACTAAAATATATTAGGCGAATTAAAATACTCGTTCTGTCCTCTGCGGGGTACATTTTCTATTGGCCTTCTAAATGGAAGAGGCCCCCAGAGTCATCGCAAACATTGGTAGAAAAACCATAGGTCAATACCAACTCCGGAACAGGTATCTACCTGACCGCTTTTCCTGAGTGGAATATTTTTAAAGATATTTGTACTTAAAGTATATTCTGGCAACTTGATTTAACTCCCTCTCTCTCCCTCTTACGCTTAAACCTTCCGCATATGTGGCAGGCTAGCGCAGCGATAGAATTCACGCATCACAAACGGAAGGTACCTGGTTCAATCCAGGGCAGGTTTGGCAGAGTTGTTTAGTTATGTTGTCGAGAAGTGAGCTAAATACATCTGAACCAAGTGATTCAATGAGGACAGTGACCTACGAAAGGGATGCATGTCTGGTACCGATCCGAATGGATTGGGGATCGAGGTAGACAAGAGGTTTTGCGTAAAAACTGTGCCTGTAATAACATCTTCCGGTAAAGCTATGGTTCGGAACCCACTTAAAACTGTAAGTCATATGTGGCTGACAATACTCAAAACGTAAAATGTGGTTCGCAAAAAGGGTCACACTGGCCTACTAAATTAGCGCTAATAAGCCTCTCCTCAAGTACTACTACTTTTTGGCACAACTTATTTTACAAAAAAGTACCTAAACATACTGCGTAGTAAGTAAACGAAGACTAATATAAACACCATGATACAATTATGATAAAGGCAACATTTCAAACAAAGTAACTTACCGACTGAACCTCTCTCCTCGGTCTAGTCGTCAAATTCTCGGACGAATAAATCGGAACGTCCAAATCGCTGAGACTAGAAGACATACTTCCTTCTCTCCCCTCTCTTCCAGGCACCTGGAGTAGCCTCATGGCCTGCTGCTCGGCTGCCGTGGGGCCTTTGAGGTAGTGACTCTCGGCGACGTAGCCGACCCCGTCGTCGTCGTCGCGATCCAACTCTGTGAAGGGGATCGACATGGCGATGAGGACTTGAAGGTTTGCAAGGGTGACGTGGTGAAGATGATGGTGTTAGGAGACGCCGCTGTTAAAAGAGAAGAATTAATTACTATTGGATTGTGGATTGAATATATAAGATAAAAAATAACAAATGTACAAGTCCTATCTTAGTAACGTTGGCCTTAACTAACAAAACTATGCACTTTTCTTTGTGTATTTTTTACACATTGTTTAGACCACTTAACTTGTATACCTATATCTAAAAATGTCTCTGTCTGTCTTTCTGATAACATTGAAAGATATATATCATTAATATTATATTATTTTTTAATTATTTGCTTTCTCGTGATATAAATTTTATATTTTAGTTGGTTAGAAAAACTTTACTGATATAAGGCTTGTAATCAACAAAGTAAGTTGGAAGCACCATTGGGCATATCCACAAAACAGGGAAAATATGATTAAACCAATTAGAACCTGGACAATTACTATTAATATCGGAGAAAATTCACCAGATAATTTTATAAACTAACAATATATTCCCAATACCAGCTGCTGTAAAAATAACCCCAGCATGCGATTCGCATCGGGTATGTGGAGTTTGCGCAGTAGGCGAGGAATGTTTTCGATCGCCATAAAACACGGCAGGACCGGGCCGGCGTTATGTTAATTTTTTTCCCGGTTATTCGTTAAAGTACCAACGTCTAGTTTCGATGCTCAGTCAACGCACTACCTTGGCAGTTGGATGTGTTTAACATTTTTCGCTAACTACCTTAATTTAAGAAATAATCGACCGTTTCCATGCATATCAGCGACCCTATATTATGTAAAGTATTTTTCACCCTAAATGGTATCGACTTATTGACTTCAATAAAACTATACCGGTTTAATCCCATTGTTATACACAATCAACAAGTAAATACACTACAGGGTAGGACTTTAGATATTTAATTCGTTATTAATAATATATTATTTAATGACATGAAATATCCTAATGTTATCGCAAGCACAAGATAGTTAAATATTACCTGCTATAATTACAAATTATAATCCGACCCTGACCGACAGTTTATTTGCATTTTTATGGCCGAGCTCTTGCAAAACGTCCCAGGTAGTTAAACGGAGTCAACCATTTATTGTGAAAAATACTTTACGTGCAGAGTGTCCCAACAGGTATGGTCAATAATCAGGCATTACGTATAGATTGGGCCGAAACAAGGTTAGAACTTTATATTATACAATTTTGTTCTTTGTCCCCTTATTACCGAGCCACAGCACCCTAAAGATGTTTTTTTTTAAATGTTTTCGAAATCAAAGATAAAAATACGAGATTTAAAAATGTTGGTAAAGTTCGTGTGGTAAGTTAATATCAAATCAAATCAAAATATGCTTTATTGTTTCAAAGAATAATCATTCTTATTAACAAAGCAAAAAAGAAATGGAAGTATTATACCACGAATATACAAATTCAAAGAAATAAAATAATTATTTTTTTCATAAGGTACCTATACCTACATCGTCAAAAATATATTAGTAAATCGGGAAACTACAAACATAGTAAATAGGACAAAGACAAACTCAACAAAACAAGATGACCAATTGCCGAAAATACTTAGTTAAAAGGCGTCGTTGTAATACTCGACCACCTTGTAATAGGCTCTCCCCACCAGTAGTACCTTTATTGTTATTTTAAATCATTTTAGGGTAGGTATGTTTCTTATCGGCTCAGGAAGATGGTTAAACAATTTACGGCTCTCGTAAATTATAGAGGTGTCGTCAGCAAAAATCATAAACTGGCCTGCAATGTCTATAGAAGCAAGGTCATTAATATAAATAAGGAAAAGGATAGGACCCAGCACTGAACCCTGAGGAACATCATAGTTTATATTACTAGTTTTTGAAGTCTTAGAGCCTACTACGACCTTTGGGTGCGTTCCTCAAGGAAAGATCGAGTAGTGAGTTCGGTTTTACCATCAGATTTGTCGGAATGCTCCGCGACCGTTCGTTTAATGTTTTCGAGGACAGCGAAAAATATGAACGCCGTTCGTTTATTATATCAGCGAGCATCTATTCTGAAGGTACATATTTTTCGTCGAAGAATTTTGGCCGATTTTTAAGAGGAAATTTTCAAAAGGCGGGAAATTTAAAAGTCTAAACTTGTTTAAGTGATTAAGAACAAAAATAAACTCATTTTTCGTTAAATTCGCCAATCCTATATAACTATTTCATTTTACGAGAGTGAAACGTCCCCGATTTTATTGGAATTGATGATCCGTTTGGAACCGTTTCTTCGGCAAAGTCTAATACTTTCGCATTCGCCATTTTCCGACTACAACTATCATCAACAAAAAAATAGCAAATGAAATGGAGAATGAGTCACTAGAGCGTTTGCTCTTAATGAAGGTTATAACTAGGCATTTGTCAAATCTTTTTGTATCATAAACTATCTTTGATATCATTATCTCACATGAGATCAGTCGAACAATTGAAGGGGAAAGCAGGAAAATAACAATGAAGTTTAAAAAAGTTTAGGTTAAATGAGGAAGCCTAGCTTCAACTTCGCCTTTTGTAATTTTGTCCTTAATTAGAATAAAGACATTTATTATTATTATTATTATTATTATTATTATTATTATTAAAAGCTACCGAGCAAGCAAATTTTTTTTGCATCAAAGGGGGCTTGGATTAAAAAACGTAGGGCTTGGTTTGGATCACAATGATATGGGGACGATATATCTAACCAAATCTAGGTTAAAATTTTGTCAAATTCATATTATGACATGATATGCCAAACTAATGAGTAATAAACTAAGTAGACAAATACAAATTTATTTTTGTTGTTTACAAAATTAACAGAGTGGTGGAACCAGGCTTTATCCGAAAAAAATTTCAGGTCTAATAAATCACTTATTTCCAATAAACCATTGAGAGTAATTCGTGCGTCTTTCAAAATCTGCGGCTTGTATTTCTTGGAATACTTGCACTTTATAAGGAAATAAACTTAGCTGCTTCTTAAGAATAGTCCTGCATGTTCCATAAGATCTTCCAAATTCTTGGGACAGGCGTTTTATACAATTTGTTGGCGTATTTTGCATTATTTCACGAACGTTTGCAACAAGTTCTTCTGTTCTTACAGATGGTCTTCCTGCTCCTTTTTTGTGTTGTATAGAACCTGTTTCCCTAAACACGGCCACGGTTCTTTTCAGGCAATGATTAAAATCCCCAGCAATAAAAGCAACGTTAGGAAAATGTTCGTGAAAATCGTCCATACACAAACCCGGATTGTACTGCCACTCATCATTTACTCTAACACCGTTTCGAAAATACGTTTCAACCATGAATGTTTTGTGCTGTTCCGTAAAGCCCATTGTGTGAATTGTTTAAGAAATTGGAAAAATTAGCGATGTGTAACGACTGTCAAAGATGACGGAATAACTGATTGATTGTTAATTCAGTAGTTAGTTAGTAGTTATGCAAGGCCCTCTTTGATGCAAATAATTTTTGCTCGCACGGTATGAAAGTTTAAAACATTTTTTGAGCATGAAGATGAATACAATTTTTTTTTAATTTAAGTTTTCCTGAAACTTATAGCTTTTTCATCTCTCAAATAAACAAGATGAACATAACGAAGATCTGCTGATATTTATATTATTTATACGTAATCAAGTAATTCCTGTTAAATCCTATAGGTTGGATGAGAAAAAACATAAAAACATTTCTATATTTAAATATTAATCTGAGAAAATCAAGGCACTGCGCTTTAGTAAATATTTCAATAATAAATATGTCCTTCACCTCATTCCTTTCATAATGACCCTTCTGGAGTGTAGATATGATTTTGTTATCTTTGAGGGTATCCAAAATAATTTTAGAAAAAAAACACTTTCAGAGCCCTCCCTTCAGGGGCTGGAGCTTGGTAATGAGGAGACAAAATACAACATTTTAAGCTTGTATCGGCACAACGGCACAACATACCTATTGCCAAATTATTGACCATGCCATTTTGGGATACCCTGTATGTGGGTGCCCGCCGCTAATGGTAAATTATAAACACATGGGCATGGGATGAAATGACAAGTAAATACTTGATTTTAGGTCCCAAGAAAAACCAATAATTTGTAAAGACACAACAAAATATGCACACTAGACGATAATACTATTAGGCCATTGATATTAGGAAAAATAGGAGAAAAAAATTATAAACTGTTGCCACTTTGGAATTAAACTTGTCAAGGGATGTACTTTAAAAATCAAAAAGTTCCCAAGCCCTAAGGGCGAGCTTCATCCCCTAAACCCACCCCTAACGTGCAATTTGTCAGTTTTTTCCGTTTTTCTCGAATACCGTTCATCCCACAAAAAAAAATTTACTCACCAAACATGTTCCCCATAAAATTCTGCATAAAAAAGGTTCTATAATCTAAATTTTTTAAACCAGAGGTTTTCGAGAAATCAGTCATTAAATTTAGGGGTTGTTTAACATGGACCAACGAATCACGTAATTTACTTTTAATTTCGAAACTACTTATGTGATTTCATGAAGGTTGAATTAGGGTGGAGAAGGGATTTTTAAAAAAGTTTTACGACTAATACAGGAGCACTCGTTTCCACACCACCATTGAGGTAGAGTTACCGGCGCGTTTTTTTTTTAAGTGGTTTCTCCTGAAGACCTAATCCACTAAGTAAAAATAAATCATACTTCTTCTGTAGTATCCACATCATCTGTAAAATCTCTATTGATACAGCTCTGGCCAAACAACAAAGTCGCTGAGCAAGAAGTAAGCACAGCAGGTTACCATTTCGTTCTTTATGGTGGTTGCCTTCTTCATCGCATGGTTTGGCCAAAAGAAGGTACCTTTGGAGATGTCTACTCTGCATATACCAATTTTATTCATAAACGCTATGGCAACAAAGCTACTATTGTATTTGACGGTTACTCCAAAAATAGTGTCAGCACAAAAAGTGTTGAACGTCAAAGAAGAATGTTAAAACGCTCTGCGCCTGATATTCTTTTTAACAAAAACACGGTATTAGTTGAAACGCAAAGTAAATTTTTACCTAATCTTAACAATAAGGAACGACTTATTTCACAGCTTGCTGAACATCTGGACAACCAAAATGTAGGCAAATGTATTGCAGTAGATGATGCTGATGTCGAAATTGTTACCACTGCTATAAAAAAATCACAGGAAAATGAACAAGTCTTAGTGGTTGGTCAAGACGTCGACCTACTTGTTTTAATAATTGCACTTACGCCAGAGGACACAGATATCATATTCCAAAAGGAGGCTCAAGGTAATGTTAAAAAACGGCTGTATAGTTCGAAGAACTTACAGTCATCTAATATTGTCCGCAATTGTAAAGAATCTATCTTACTCATTCATGCAATTAGTGGTTGCGATACCACGTCAGGTTCTTTGGAAAGGGCAAACAACAATTTGTACAACTATTTAATCAGAAGAAAGACCTCGATAGTGTAATTCAGATTTTCAACAACGCTGAATCAACTCCAGACCAAATTGAGCAAGCTGGGGAAAGATTTATAATGGAGCTTTATAAGGCTAAATAATTAGAGGGCAGTCTCAGTGAGCAAAGATTTGCTTATTTTAATAAATTTGTTGCCCAAACGGGCAAAGCTGTGTTTCTTTCGAAATTACCTCCAACGTCGGCAGCACTACAACAGCATTCCCGTCGTAGTTACCTTCAAGTGCAAATATGGCATGGACAACATTTGCAGCCTGAGTTATGGGGGTGAAAAAAAAACTATAATGCACTGTCACCTATCTATACCACTAAGCCACCCGCCCCAGCTTCTATTTTAAAATTAATTACCTGCAGTTGTAAACAAGGTTGTGGAAATAGATACAGCTGTACTAAGGCAGGCAACGATGTGCACAAATTGCCGTGGCCAGAGCTGTATCAATAGAGATTTTACAGATGATGTGAATACTACAGAAGAAGTATGATTTATTTTTACTTAGTGGATTAGGTCTTCAGGAGAAACCACTTAAAAAAAAAACGCGCCGATAACTCTACCTCAATGGTGGTGTGGAAACGAGTGCTCTTGTATTAGTCGTAAAACTTTTTTAAAAATCCCTTCTCCACCCTAATTCAACCTTCATGAAATCACATAGTTTCGAAATTAAAAGTAAGTTACGTGATTATACCGTGTTCGTTGGTCCATGTTAAACAACCCCTAAATTTAATGACTGATTTCTCGAAAACCTCTGGTTTAAATAATTTAGATTATAGAACCTTTTTTATGCAGAACTTTATAGGGAACATGTTTGGTGAGTAAATTTTTTTTGTGGGATGAACGGTATTCGAGAAAAACGGAAAAAACTGACAAATTGCACGTTAGGGGTGGGTTTAGGGGATGAAGCTCGCCCTTAGGGCTTGGGAACTTTTTTGATTTTTAAAGTACATCCCTTGACAAGTTTAATTCCAAAGTGGCAACAGTTTATAATTTTTTTCTTCTATTTGGCTATTTTAATACTAATATCAATGGCCTATATATAGTTAAATAAGACATGAATGAACCTAATAGAGAAATAAATTAAAACAGAAAAATATTTTTAACAAAAATTACCTTGGTAAACGAATCTACCTATACCAAAAGTCAAATACAGTTTGAAAACACAACTACGCACGCGCAAGTTACGCAATTCAACAAGAACAATACCTGTTGCGCGGTTAGCAAAAACTTCCCCGGCGGATTACCGGATTTTTAATCGGAAAGAAACCGTTTTTCCGCGACAATAAGAATAAAAACTGACCAATACTTTCCCGAGTCCAATCAAAAAATAACTGAGTGACCCCTCAAAGGCAAAAACTTGGGAATGCGTGCATTTCGACGTCGCGACGTCCACGAGACCGGGTTTATTTTTAAATATATGGTGCTACGTCACTATAGACGCCCTGCGTCTTATTTTGTTGTGTCAGTGTGAGAGTAGGTATGTCGTGAAATTCGGATCCAATTCAACTGATGTTAGATAGAATTTTCTTGGTGCCGTGTGCATATTAAAATTTAAGACGCTTGTCATTTTAAATCCGTAATTGCGGAATTATCACAAGTAAATTTTAAATAAGCATGTATATGTCGTAGGCTGATAGTGAAATCCGTCATTTCATGAAAAGCCTAGTCACTTCATGAAGCGTTGGCAGATTGTGTATAAACATGAAATTACACGATCTGCCGCGTCACTTCATGAAGAGACCTTGACGTTTCGGCGTATTATGTATAACACAATCTGCCTAATTTTAAATATCGTCACTTCATGTAGTACCTAACAATGTCATGTCAGTCGGCAGATTGTGTAATTCCGTCTAAAAGGTATATTGGCAACTGGTTTGTTCGTTGTTCCCCAGAGCATTTTTTTTTAAATTAAATTTTTTCAACTAATATTATTTTATAAAAATAAAAAAAATGCTCTGACAAACCCGAACAAACCAGTTGCCAATATACCTTTTAGACGGAATTACACAATATGCCTTGTTTTTGTGGCATTTCATGGAGTGACGATATTTAAAATAAGGCAGATTGTGTTATACATAATACGCCGAAACGTCAAGGTCTCTTCATGAAGTGACGCGGCAGATCGTGTAATTTCATGTTTTTACACAATCTGCCGACGCTTCATGAAGTGACTAGGCTTTTCATGAAATGACGGATTTCGCTATCAGCCTACGACATATACATTTGGTATTAAGGTTCAAAGGTTGTTTTTTATGTATCGTTTGCATAATTCCTAAAAATGCATTAAAATGCTCTATTTACCTCTCTATATCAATACATATACAGGGTGGCGCGCTCTATTCGCGTCGATCTATTTACAAAAAGCCATACAATTATTTTAAAAAGTTTTTATTGTAGGGTATAAAGGTCCGTAAAGGCAGAGACACAATTAAAAATACGCAATATGCAATAAGGAATAAAAAATGTAAATTAATGATGGAAGAACATAGTATTGTGGCATAATGGTTGAATTGCTAGCTGTCAATAAATCTTCTTTTAACTTTTCGTTTCATCGACAAAACAGGGTATTTTGGTGGTTTTTACAATTCTCAAAAAATATGATAATTTTTGCAAACTTATCGGTTTTATCACAAACACATAAACAAATTGTTAAAATAAAATTAAAAATACCCTTCTAACCTGAAAATCAAACCGACAAACGTCAAAATATTTATTGGCGGCGGGGTAGGTATATTCTATACAGCCTTTCATTGGCCAGTAATAAGAAACTTGCAACAGAAAATCCATTTCGATATATTACATTTTTTTTCTTGCTGCTTGTTACTTAAAACTTAATTGTATCGCGATTGATTTGTTTCTTCGTTTCAAATCTTATTTCTATTGCTTATTGCTTATATCCTAATGCTTATTTTTTAATTGTGTGGTATCGGCCTTTAGGAGCATGTTTTAAAAATATTTTAAATTATACAGGGTGATTCAAAGAAAAGTTACAGACTAAAGTAGTAAAAATTTAAATGGACTTGTATATTATTATATATTTCGATAGCGTGAAGCAAGTTACTGTTAGGTTATGGAAACCTAATACAGTTTAAAAGGTTAGTAGAATTAGAATAGAATTGATTTTATTTAGGAACTTTTTTTATTGGCCAATAAAAGTTTAAATTTTGCCCCCTCAAGCAAAACTGAAAGTGGTTATATAATAATTTCAATGTGATGAACTTGTTCATAATATGCGCGTCCAGTTTGATCGATTGAATCGGATGGTTGGACGATGTAGCCGCAGTCAATAGAAAACATACAAAGTTACATCAGCTGGCAAGGGGATGTGTGGTTTTTGGAAACGAAACAGTGGACTTGTTAAAAGATTGATTAATGGACTTTGAAAAAGTATATTAAAGATATTTGTTTACGTAATTTTTTGAAGAAATTTTCATATTGATTTTTATCTTTAAGTTAAGTTAATAGTTATAAGTGCATCAACGGTTGCAATTGGTTCACAGCAAATTCCTATCTTAGTTTTTTTATTTTTTACTCAAAAGTTTGTATTAAAATTAAACGAAAATGCAAAGCGGTGAATTTTAAATTTATATTTATTCATTATTATTAATTGATTTATTATTAAATTATATAATTTAAATAATAAATCAATTAACCCTATTTTTTTACAAAGAAATTAATGTTAGCCATTCAAAATGATTTTTATGCCTATAATATTGATTAAGGAGGCCTGGGAATTGACTTAACAAAGATAAAAGTAGGCGGTGAATTCTCCTAAAAAGAAAATTTTAAAATCATATAGTATAAGTAGTAAGTAATTTTTTTTTTATTCAATGTTTTTTTTTGGCTCTTAGGGTCTACCTTTAAAGATATTTTAGTTTATAATGTTGCCAGTAGGTTTGCCTGTTACAAAAGCAATGTAAATGCCAAATTCTCAATAGAAAATCGATTGATACTTTTTTGAACATTTTAAAATGCCGACTATCCATCTAGGTGCAATAATTTAGCCTTTTTAACCCGCAATATTAACATACACATTAACGAAATCTTGTCAAATAGTGACATAATGGATGCTCTTGTTTTATTTGTTTATTTAAATAACTCACGGCCTAACAAGTTTCATTCATTTTGCTAGCAGTAGTAGGTAGGTTTAACATTAGAAGTCTTTGGGTTTAACTGATTAGCCATGCTATAAAATATCTACGATTAGGCTCCTTTTATACTGGGATTCTGAATGCGAGATTCAGTACCTATCTGGGATTCAGAATCTCACGTGAATTCTAACGAGATTCAGAATGCATACTTTTCGAATCTTGCGCGGTTACGGCAATTTTGTGGAGAGGCGATTAATTCCAGGGTCGCACGCTTCTGTTCAGTGTTAAAATGAATGCAGTAAAAGAAGCACTGTTGCTATATTATTATCAGATGGTGTGTAAAAAAAAAGAAAAACTTAGAAGACGTAGAATGTGGGTTCATCCAATAATTAGCGAACGTAATACAGCAAGCGGATACATTTTACTGTATAAAAATTTAAGAGAACACTCTGAGAAATTTTTTAACTGTTTCAGAATGTTAATTTGGTCTTTTGACGAGCTACACAATGTCTTAAGACAAAATTTCTTTAGCAACTTCTACCCAGTGTTCCCTTTTTATTGTTTTATTCGAATACTCTTCTGCCGAAGTATCCCATTTAAGCTTGGACGTGCCTGTATTGACGATATGAACTTGTCAGTGTCGAAGAGTTTTTAAAACATCCATATTGAATTCTTTATTCGTAAACCTAACAGAAACGACCCTTAATATGGAGCTGGCAAGGGGCTAATGAACGAGAATCGCAGTGAAAATGCGCTTTCATATAAACCAATGCTAGACCTGTCGCCGATTCGAATCCCGTAGCCGGGCGGCTGAAATTAGTGCGATTCCGAAATTTAGAATCGCGATTCTGTTGAAAAGACGCACGTCTAAACGTTAAAAGTGAAGCCGAGAGTCCGGAATCCGAGTTTAAGAATCCCAGTATAAAAGGAGCCTTACTATGTATCACCGCAGAATTCATCGCCTACTATTATCTTGATTAAGTTTATTCGAAGGCCTCCTTAATCATTATTCTAGGCAGAAAACGAATATAGATATCAAAACGCGGTTTTCGCCTAAATGTATAGGTAGACTATGCTATTCAAAAAAAAAATATACGAAATGTATACAGTTTTATTCATCTTTTTAAAAAAAATTTTAAAAAACTGAAACTTTATACAAAATACCAACTAGCGACAATAAACAAAATTACTTTTTTTAAGCATGAAATTATCTTTTAAGTAAGCAAAAATTTATTTAAATTGCGTAAAAGATGTGAAAGATACAGTACTTTTAGTAATAACCCATTTACCAGCTTCCCCCACGCTTATTATTGTAGATACGAAAAAAATTCTTAGGACCAAACTGCCGCAAGAATGGATAAACATTTCAAACAAACCCGATATTAAAACATCACCTTAATGGGGCAATTTTTAATTTTATTTTTTTATTATTTTTAAGGTGTTTTACAGTATTCAAGAAAAAATAACAATGATTAAGTAATATTACATGGAAAATATTTCTCGGAGAGTACCAAAATGTTCTCAGAGAAGTTTCCCGACTTATTCCAACCAAAGTAAAATTAGTAGGGTATAGCCAATATTTGCAAGTAGCAATATTTGGGATGTTCCATGGCCAGGTAGATTCATGTTGTGCCCTTATAAAATTATTACAAATACAGTAAATTAAAAAAAAATCAAATTTCAAATTTTTTTGAAGATAAATTTACTATACATACCTATACATTTTTGGAAAGCAATATAGCGAAGATTTTCAAAATGAACCTACCCTGTACCTACATTAAAAACTAAGAGAGCTATGACAAATTTGATATGGGAATATTTCGTCTCATCAAAATAAAGGAACCAAGGAAAGTAAAGCGAAAACCGCAACATGATCTTTGATGATTGATCCAACACCACCCCCTAAGTGTCGACAATAGGATACCCTGCGTATACAGTCGTGGCCAAAAGAAGTTTAATGTTCGATAAGACAAGGTATTAGTACAGTAAACCTTTTTTTAAGGAGCAACTGTTTATTGTAATGTATTAATAGTATATTAAAGTACACGTTTCATAAGAAGCGGTTTTAGCGCACGCGTCTATTTTAAAAAACGAGCCACAAAGTGGCGAGTTTTTTTATTGACACGTGCGCTAAAACGCCTTATGAAACATGTGCTTCATACATTTTTTTCTATTTCACCTTTTATAATCAAGAAAAATACATTTTAAAAAGAATATAAATCCTTCAAATTTTGTAAATTTTTATGTCTAAATTTTATGTTGGTAATACTATTTTTTATTATAGTAGCCTCTGGACAACAAAAATTATTTTGCAAACTGTAATTTTTTGATTTATTGACCCATTTTCACCACGAGATTCTAAAGTTATTTTAGCGATATGAGATTTGAATTGGACGGAATACGTTGTGTGATCCTTGTACATTCGGTACATATACATAGCGTTCGGACATTCGGGACATTTTGCTACTTTTTTTCGAATTTCAAAACACGTGATTTTACGTCACGGCATTGCAATTTAGTATAGGGAAGATGGAAAATTCAAATAAAGTTGAAGTTAAAATCGACATTGGAATGTTAGTAGATTAAATTTTGGATAGGATTTGGCAGAAAATGATAGCTTGAAGCATCTACAAAAGATTGATTTATAGATTTATGCAACCAACATACATAACTGTTATCCACACAGAATAAAAAAGTAGGTTATCAAGCTATTGTTCCTCTGCGAAAAATGGGTTTTCTCGTAAATCACAAAGGCTGCGCAAGTCAATGAAATAAAACATTTAAATGTTACCAACATCAAATAAAGAAAAAACGCGTATCGAAATAGCTTCATTACGATACGCAAATGCGTATCGTACTGAGCTTATTATGAACGTGAAATAGAAAAAGTATATTATATATAATTATGTACCTCCAACGCAAATAGTCCTCTTTTGACAGCAGCAATGCAGCGAATGCTAATCCTGGCCAATAGATAAGTGGAACTTGTTGGTCTGGCACCAAAGACTATTTTTTCTCTGGTAATCTTAATATTAAATTGGGTTAGATTAAATTGCCTAAACTAAAATAAAATTGTTATCAGTACAGTTTTATGGGTTTTATATTAAACTCGGTAAAAAGTGGTATAACAAAAAAATACTTACGTTTTAGACTCCTCCAATGTGTTTGATTGTTAGTAGGTACACAAGGTATAAGATTACCTAACAATTTAAACACTGCTGACAGCATCACAACAAATTCTTACATGCGAATAGATAGGAAAAATATTTTTCCTATAAGCGGACGCGTTTTTCCCTTTATCGCCATGCATTATAGTTATTGAAAAGATTCACTTTTCCACACGCAGTTTGTATAATTCTGCGGTTAATGAATACAAAAAACAATTTAAAAATGCTTGTAGAAAAAATGTTGATCCTAACTCATGCGAAGTCACTTTTCCGCACTTGTTAGGAAAGAACTATTCTCTACGAGATTGCACAGTGATACTTTTTGTAAAACTATTAAAAAATCTCCTAAGCAAAGAATTTGTTTTTGACCCTGTATAAGGTAACTTCATACGTTTTCAAAAATACTTATTTTATGAAGTTACCTTATACAGGGTCAAAAACAAATAAACTTTGCATCACATGCGACCAAATTTTAATAGGCCAATTTTGATTTTGTAGAAAAACACACTTTTAACTTTTAATATGGCGATACTTTAAGGAAAATGTATCTGAAATAAAGCATGGTCAAAACTAAGAAGTTTTATGTAGGTTGCGTTGAGTCTTATTTTGCAAAAGTAGTGCAATTTACAAAATATAGGTAAAAAATCAAAATTATCTTATGCAGCTGAAATTTTGCATGTGAGGTAGAAACTGCATTTAAAAAAACTTTTTCTAATAACTTTTGAATTATTTTTTGGAAAAAATTAAAATTTGACAGATAAAGCGAATCGCGTGACTACTATTTGGTTGCTTAATTTTTATCTCGATCGAAGCAGAACTTGATGCCAAAGTCAAATTTTGAATAAAGCTATTAATAAAAAAAAATCTCATATGATGCCGACTTTACTGGTGACACTGTATATTATATAAACTGTTTTCCTTGTGAATCTTTCGTTTCTTAACGGAAAAACTTTAAAAACGGGTAAAATAATACCAGTGGCGTGCAAACGTAGGCAAAAGGCAGTGGCGTAGCGTGGTTGAAGGGGCGGAAGCTTTAAAGGTAAGGGCGTAGAAATTACCCCCTTATCTATGCCCTTGTTCAGAGGGCGCCTCACTGCTGATGTATAATTTCGTTTATTAGTAAATTTTGGTCTGAGAAATAAAGTTTTTGTTTCGTCATGTCTAAAATGGCCACATGAAAACAGAATATGTTTACGACAAGGGGAATTTTGTTAAAACTCTATAAAATATTTTATGCATATTACATAATAATATGAGCATATTATTCTCATTGGCGATAATAACACACTACTTTTAAAAAGATAAAATTTAGTCTCTAGTAAATTAGAGATTTCAAGCAATTTTTAATTGTTAAAGCAAAATAACTGAAAGAATACAAATTATTGATCGTGGCAAAAATAATATTTGAATTATAAATTAAATCAAGTAGTGAAAATAAAATAATAATAAGATGAGGGTTTTGGTATATAAATATTATTTATATTCATAAACATAATTTTTTTCTTGCTGCGATAGGTAAACAATATTATCAATTATTATCATGTAAAGTGAAATTGAACTGGGAGAGTGGGAAGGGGCGCCGTTTGGGAAAGAGTTCAAAGGGCGGGGGGGGGGGGCGGTCGCCCAACCTGGCCCCCTGCACGCTACGCCACTGGCAAAAATGCATTGCCTACCCTCTTCCTAGTCTTATACTCCTAACCCTAGCAATATTTGTAAATTAACGAAAATTCTACTATTAAATTAAAATTTTGTTTTCTTTTCATCATATTTACTAGGTACTTCCTTTGGTCAAATCTTTATCTGCAATTAGGAAAATTAATATTGGCTGGGCCGTGTGTAGTTTTTATTATACTTAAACTAGCGTGTACCCGGCCTGCGTTGCAGCCCGGTATTATACGACATCGCTTTCTATGAGATAATAATGCGAGTTCACCATCACGTCAAGATTAATAAATACAAACCCGAACAAACCTCTAAATTTATCAGTGTTTCTCTACAATATTATGCATGTATTATACATAAAAGCCTTCCTTTTGAATCACTCTATCTATTTAAAAAAACCGCTTCAAAATCCGTTGCGTAGTTTTAAAGATTTAAGCATTCAGAGGGACGGACAGACAGCGACTTTGTTTTATACTATGTTAAGATGACACTGACCTTGTGGGAAAAAGGGCACACACAGCTTTTGCCGATGATGAGTCATTCCTAGTCTTTAACAGGTTTTCAGATATCTTGGAGCAGATGATTCATTTAGGCATTGATAATAAATCCTTGTGCCAAAAAAAGTTCTTTTGACAAAGGGATGCTAGTAAGTCTGTATCATGCTATAATACGCAGATAATGACATGAGCTGTGGTGAATAGTAGTATCGGTATGTGTGGGTTTATGGTAGATTTTAAAAGAATGTGTGGTTTGTGGTTGTTCTTCTGGTAATTGTTAAATCAAGAAAATTTTAAGGACTTATCAGATTCTACTTCCATAGTGAATACAATGTTATTGTGTATTATTAAGTTTAAATGATTTAAAAACGAATTAAGTTGTCTATCGGTCCCTGTAAAATATGTGAATATGTTATCTACATATCCATACCAATATAAACAGTTCTTTGCTAACGAATGTTTGTGTTTAATATTTTTCAGGTTGTTCATAAATATTTCTGCCAAAATAAGGGGCTTAATGGGTTACCCATGATGAGACCTTCGTTACTGATGTAAAAAATATTGTTAAAGAAAAAATAATTTTAGTGCAAACAGGTTTTTAATAGGTCTAGTATGTTAGTTTTTATTATGTGGTTGACATGGTTAGTTGTTAGAAGATTTTCAACTAAATTAATTGTGTCTTCTGGGGGAATACTAGGAAATAGATTTTGAACATCAAATGATATTAATCTGCCATTTTTTGGTAGTTCAATGTTTTTTATTTTTTCCACTAGCTCTGCTGTAAAGTGGTTGAAAGTTACAATGTTTTTTAATGATCTCAATAAGAAAATTTGATAATTTATATGCTGGTGCTGACATGTAAGAAACAAAACTGGTCGAATTGGATAGTTTTGTTTACGTAATTTTATTAGAGAGAAAAGCTGTGGTGTTTGCGGATTCATAATAGTTAATTTAAATTTCTTGTATTCTGAAATGATACTAGCAGATTCATTTATTTTATTTTAGGCGACACCCTGTAAATAAATTTGAGAAAAACAAATTTTTTAACGGTTCGGGTACGATATAAAAATGTTTAATGAAAACTATTGGAAATAAAGTAAAGAACAAATATTATACAGGGTGCTCTATTTAAAAAAGCAAGTTTAAGACAACTTCTGGTATAACCGGAAGTCGTATAATATGGTCGCTGTTATTTCATTTAAAAAGAGCGTCTCCGAAAACCCTATTACTCAAATTTGCAGGAGTCAAATTTCATTACTTTCCGAAATATTCTAATCTAAAATAACGATCATCGTGAGACAGCCTCCTGTACATAGAAGTTACGTTTTGTATATGTTATTTAGAGTTTTATTTGTAAGTTCTCTCTTGCCTATTCACTTCTAAAAACCATTTAGGTCATGTCCCCCCCTCCCCCCTTAGTAATGTTCTAGATTCCGCGACTGCTTGAGAACTATCAAAAGACACGGCGGATGGAAGTACCCAACAGTGGCAGTAGGATATATAGAAAACTGACTGGAAAATAAGCAGAGAATTGCCAAAAATTCGTAATGTTTTTCATATTGACCTCCGAACATCCAAGGAAGGCTCCTGTCAATGTTGTGCTAGAAGCGACCAGACCAGGTTACTAGTTAGGGCTCTTTTCCCTAACATATTTGAATATTAATCTCTTTTTTTAAGCTAAATTAAAGTTTAATTTAGTTTTATTTTTCGTGTAAAATCAATATTACCTTGTATTTCAATTCGTTTAATTTCACCACTTCTTAATAGATTTAATTACAAAATGAAAAAATATTAAAAAAAACACAGTATTTCACTTTAAACTTACAAATTATTTTAAAAATCCTTATTTGCTCCATGTTTATTTTGCTTTTCTCATGTCTATCCGACAGTTTCTTCCTTACCACAATAAGTAATAGGATCGAATAAAAATACATTATTTATGGGCACCTCCTTCTGCGACACTCCTTTTATCACCTCCTGGGCAATAACGCCTCCCAGAACTGCACACACAGGACCAACTTCTCCGAACGTGAGCTCAAACAAATCCTCACTGAGCTTATTTTGATCCACACTGTATAAATCGAGCACTTCACTTTTAATGTCTTGAAGAAGTAATAGGTCCTTTTCTTTGTGGGAGATTTCGGGGTTGCGTTTTTGTCGATTTCGGAATTCCAAAAGAACTAAAAAATGTGTATATCTAAGAAAAATACCAATAAAAAGGAGGCGCTTGCCATTGCAAAAAAATTTATCACAAAAATGTAAAAAGGTAAAAAATAACCTAATTATTTGCATCAAATTACAAAGATTAGTTAAAGTATTTTTCTGGATAAAAATACTTTATCTAAATATCTTTATTCCGCAAATTAAATATAGAAAAATATATTATTCGGCATATAAAAAAAATATTATTAACAATATACAGGGTGTTCCTTAATGACGTGCTAATATTTTAGGGTGTCAAATTGGTTTAGGCTTTCGCGGCCAGTCGGTGAGCTAGTGTAGTCATCATTCGGGTCTAAAGGCCGTCGTCGGTTGGAATTGCTTCCTAACGTTTCGCTAGCACGAGTGGCGAGCTTCTTCAGAGGTCCTTCCATCTCCGGTGCTGGACGTAGACTGACGAACTCTCGGGCGCAGGTTGTATTTATACTGGTGGGCAGGGGGCGGAGCTTGTTCCGCTTTGGTTAACTTCGGGATATCTATGGGCATTACTCGGGAGTGTCCGAGGATAGAATTCCAGATCTGGTTGAGCCTGAGGGTCTCTTTTTTTCTGTTGAAATTGTCAGGATGCTTATGGATCTCGATGGCTTCTCTGACGAGCCTGTTGTGATAAACATCGACTGATGCTAATAACTTGCAGTTCTCAAAATGTATCCTGTGGTCCCCGTTACTCAGTGCGTGTTCGGCTACTGTAGACTTCTCAGTTCGTCCTAGTCGGCAGCTTGCTTTATGCTCCTTGAGTCTCGTTCCCATTGATCTTTTAGTGGTTCCAATGTAGACCTTTCCGCAGAAACAGGGTATGCGGTAGACGCCTGCAGCTGAAAGTGGGTCCCTCTTGTCCTTTGCTGATCTAATGGTCTGCTGGATCTTTTTTGTTGGCCTAAAGATTGTCCCGATGTCGTGTCTTCTCAAAACTTTGCCAATCCTGTCCGTGACTCTAGGAACATATGGTAGATATGCCCGAGAGGTGGTGGATGTCCGTTCGGTTTCCCGTGGCCTAGATGATCTCAAGCCCATTGACCTGGCCTTTAGACCCGAATGATGACTACACTAGCTCATTTAAGGGTGTGATTTCTCACGTAATTTTATAAAGAAAGGTTCAAGTTCATATAAACATAACGGCTTAAATTTTTTGCTACAGGGTGTTGAATTTTTCTTTTTTAATGAGTTTTTTGTAATATCTCCGAAAGTACTTTAGATAATATTTTCAATTTTGGCATGTGCTAATAGGACATAAAACCACATGTCTTAGTTATAAAAGTTATTTTTTTGTCCCACCAGTGGCGTCACTGCAAACATGTCCTCCGATATTTTTTAGAAAAAAAGTGGTACGCCACTGACATTTTTTTATGTGGATATTATTTCTGATTAGCCTGATCAATTTTACATAAAAATGGCCTCTTGTGTGTTTTCTCCTCAGGCACACTGTTCTTAAGTAAAATAATTAAATTAAATTAGCTTCATTTTGCAGTATTGACGAATAATTTTTGATCACATAAATCTAGTTATCCTGGAACGGTGACGTTCTTAAAAACATAATTAACGCCTTAACGGCAGTCTTATCTGCATTTCCTCCAAGAAGAACTACCTGTGTTACTTGAAGATGTACCATGTGCGCTAAGGAATCAAATATGGTACATGCATGATGGAGCTCCTGCTCATTTCAGTGTAATCGTTCGCGACCATTTAGATGCAATTTATCCGAATCGTTGGATCGGTCGCGGAGGAGTTCAACAATGGCCAGCAAGATCACCTGATCTCAATAGTTTGAATTTTTTCTTGTGGGTGATCTTAAAACTCTAGTGAATAAAACTCCCATTAACACTTTAGAAAATTTAAGGGAGCGAATAATTGCCTTCTGTGAAACAATACGGAATTCGCCTGGAATATTTGAACGAGTGTGCTATTCGATGCAAAGACGGGCGAAGCATGCCTATTAAGTGAAGGTGGTCATTTCCAACAATTTTTATAAAACAAAATTTTGCATTATCAATGTTAATAATTGTCGATATCTCATACCAGTGTGGGGAACATGTGGCAGAGTTACTTTCGATTCTGCACAGATCCTACAAAACAAAATATTAAAAATTTTATTCAACCTTGATCGGTTCACTGGCACTGCCACACTATACAGGACGGTACAAGTAGTTAAACTGGACACAATTTTGGAACTGGAACAGTGCAAATTAATGTACAAAATAATAAATAAGGAACAAAAACTAATTCTCAATTTTTATTTAATAATGAAATACATGATTATCCAACAAGAATACAGAACAATATCTATCAAACACAAAATAGAACAAGTGTGGGCATTAACAACCCGTTCTTCCAACTATCAATAGTATTTAATACACTGCCACTAGAAATAAGGCAAGTCTTGACTTATAATTTATTTCTTAAAAAATTAAAAATGCACTACAATATTAATGAGGCCAATTTTGAAGGATATAAATTTTCTTTCTTTTATTTTATTTTTTTTTTCATTTTAGATTACACTGATTCTAGCATAAAAAATTTTCTACACTGTTACCTAAATAATTAAGGACTCGAGGCCAGTGCTCGATGCACTGATTAGAGTAATGATGTATAATTATTGTAAATCTTTACTTTGATGTAATATATTACTTTTTTTTCAAAAAAAAAATATGTAATAATAAATAGTAGAGCTAATTTAATTTAATTATTTTAATTAAGAACGGTGTGTCTGAGGAGAAAAACTCAACAGACCATTTTTATGTAGAATTGACCAGGCTAATCAGAAATAATATCCACATGGAAAAATGTCAGTGGTGTACCATTTTTTTTCTAAAAAATATCAGAGGACATGTTTGCAGGGACGCCACTGGTGAGACAAAAAATAACTTTTATAACTAAAACATGTAGTTTTATGTCCTTTTAGCACATGCCAAAATTAAAAATATTATCTAAAGTACTTTCGAAGATATTATAAGAAACGCAGTAAAAAAGAAAAAAATTCAACACCCTGTAGCAAAAAATTTAAGCAGTTTAGGACATATGTTTATATGAACTTTTCTTCATAAAATGACTTGAGAAATCACACCCTAAAATATTAGCACGTCATTAAGGAACACCCTGTATTGCCATACATATTATCCTAAAAGTTTTCCGCTTGATTTTAAAGGAATTTTAATGCATTAAATGAGTTTTAAGTTGTTTAAGGCCATAAAAGTTACTACATTTCTATAAGCATAAAGGTTACATTCCACTTACTGAGCATCAGGAAGAAATATTCATTCCTCCTCTTAACTTTTTTGATAGAATCAACACTCTGCTTTGTATTTGGCAAGATTATGACTTTGTTTAACTCAGGGTAGTCAATTTGACCCTTAACTTTAATTGTTTCTTTTTCAGCCTTGGTTTCTGTGCCGTCATGAGCTCGCTTTTTGGCCACTAGTTTCAGCTGATCTCTAAAAAAATAAAACAGTTTAGCTTAGCAGCCTTATTTTAATACAAAATCCAATGTGTAAAATTCTTGATATTACGTCCCTATAATAAAGCGCTGCTCATCCGCATTTTTGTTGTAAGGGTTTATTTATTATTGTGGATGCCTGGCCCATTCCTAATACTTTTTGAAATTTTCACATATTATACTACTTAATTAAAAAATTAAGAAGTTTACAAAAAAAAAATTTTAAATGTGAGACATGAAAATATTATGTTACGCGTTAGTTAAAACTCATTTAAATTACGGAATTTTAGGTTGGGGAGGAATAAATAGAACTTTAGTTAAAGAATTAGAAATATTACAAAAAAGGTTTCTAAAAATGATATTTAATAAAGATTATCTTTATCCTTCAAAATAATTATATTCAGAAACAAAAAAGTTGAACATAAGACAACTTTACATTTAGAACATCTTAATATATATATTTAAAAATAAAAACCTTATATAATTTAAAAACCATAATCATAATACACGTCATAAAAATGAAATAATCATAAAACCTAAAATAAATAAGTCCATAGGACAAAAAAATTTCAAATATTTATGTTTTTATTTAAACGATTATTTACCAACAAAAATTTAAAAATTGATTTCATTAAAAAAATTTCAAGTCGAAATAAAAACATGGATATTAAAAACAGACAATTTGAAAATATTTTTAGAAATGCTTTAATTAATTAATTAATATTGTTCTGAATAATTTATAGAAGTAATATTTTTTACTTAAAAATTATAAATTAATAATTTTATTATAGGTACCTAATATATTTTTTCAACTACGCTTATACTATAAATTAACATTTTTACTTTAAAACTTGATTTTTAATGCATATTTATGATTTATGATTTTACATACTAAAACAAAAAATAAGATTTGCCCCTAACAAGCTCAGCTTCAGGGGATTGAAGAATAAGTTTATAGAAGACAACATAAACATATTTATTATATTATTAAATTTAAATAAAGTAATTATTATTACTACATACATATACTATATTATTGAGGCTCTTTAGATTAAATTAAACACTAAAATCTGGGACAATCAGGCAGCGAATTTTTTAAAAGTAGGAATAATTTATTGTACCATCTAACTGTAATCAACAAATTTTGACACTACCCTTATAACGGAAACTTACTCATAATACACATGATCTTGAAAATCTGAAACTGAATAGCCAAAAGATCCAAACACATCACCAAAAATCAGTTTGACGCTACTTGTCCTGCAAACTTTATCAATTTTCAACAAAAGGTCTGTTTTTATGCGTGTTGCTATGATTATAGTAAATCCTTCAAAGAATTTAGCATCCTTTTTTGTTGGATCTGAGGTATCAGCTGATATTTTTACCAAAGGGTTCAGGGCTTGAGCTTTAATTAGTACTTCTTCAGCAATCTGAAATATAATATAGTTATACCTTATACCTATAGTTTTTTAGACAATGCTGATTTTCGTCAAATTATGTTCTTTTACAGCATAAGCCATAATCTTAAATTTGAATGATCACTGAGTCCTGATTATTGGTTGGGGCAATTTATTTTAAATTGGACCTTTTGCATGCAAGGTGTACCATCAGTCAATGTAAAAGGACCCACAATCCTAAAGAGAAGATTAAAATTGGAATACCACAGGGTACGGTGATGACACGGTGGTTGTTTTTTCGGGAAAAACAATAGCAAAATAAAACACTGATTGGACTCATTTAAAATGTAACTAAATGTCACAAAAACGAGTATATCGCCTTTTCACTTCACTTCTGTAAACCGTCAATAGGATTATAATTTATACATAGATAGTCTTGACAGTGGAGTTAGGAATGGTCAATTGACCACTAGCTGTTTGACTGGTCAGCTTTTTATTTGGTTGTTCCCCGATCTTCCACGGCGAAATGGCAGCGCTTAACAGTTCTGTTGATATTATTATTGTAATTGTTTGTTGGCGTTATTACAAATTACAAATAGAAATAGTTTATAATTACTTCTTTGGTTTATTTCATTTTCAATTTTATTTTTATTAATTGACCAAAGATAATTTGACCCGTCAATTCCACAACCCAACTTAACAGTCATATTACCTCAAGTTGATTGCACAAAATATCTGGGAATTATAATTGACAAACACCTGAAATGGGATCAACATGTACTTAGATAAACAAAAAAACATCAGAACGTTAGTATTAAAATTTTTTAAACAATCAGAGAAATTTTAAATAAGCAATTTTTCAAGCAAATTCTAATCCTGGTATATAAGGAACTTTTTGAGTCACTGCATAGGTGGTTGTCTGGACTCTACCAGAACACATTAGCTAGTTTAAATATTGCACAAAATTATATTATTTTAATCCTGGTTCTGGAACTGGCGTCTTGTTCCAAATCCTCACAAATCACAATTCGTTCTGTTTCACCATTCAATCAAAGCAAATTCACCGCACATTACCCTTTTTAACCAGCCGATCAGGCCGAAACCTTCAGCAAAATATCTGGGTATCGAAATCGATGCCAAATTAAACTTTAACAAGTATACAAAAACAATTAAAAGCAAAACAATCAGTCGAGCCAAACACTTCCGATCATTAACTTTTAAAAACCAAGGAATAAACACAAGAACAGCCGTGAAAATTTATAAATCCATCTGCAGACCCATTTTGAAATACGGGCATATGATATTTTCTAATCTAAGACCCTCAACACTGAAGAACATCTCAGTCGCAGAAACTTCAGCTCTGCGTGCTATAACCAAAATGAGGCATCCCCAAAACCAATTGCACAAACCCAGCAACGAACTCTTGTACAGAAAAACACACATACAACCCATTGAACAAAGAATAAAACAGTTAAACACAAAGTTTGCCAAGAGACAACATAATATCGAGTTAATCGAACCCCACTGCAGAAAAAGAGAAGACAGGCAGTCCAGATATAGATTTCCAAACCTAACAACCTATGAAAACATTATGGAACTGCAATAGCTTTTACTACGGTTTTTGGACTTTAAGATACTATTATAATACTTAATGTTTTTTTTTTTTTGTACAAGCGATCTCTTTTTTAATTATTTATACTTATGTGTGTGTGTGTGTACGTAATTTTCAATGGCACTGGAAAACTTCCAACAGGCCAGCCGGTTTATTTATACTTATAGAATAGCAAATAGTAATAATATGTAAACTTTACTGCGGCTGAAGGACCTCGGTCGAAGGCCAATTGGGTAACCAATAAAGAACATGTTAATAATAATAATAATAATAATAATATATTATTTTAAAAATAATTTCCAAAAAAAAAAAAAAAAATGCTTTTCTTCTACTCTACGCTACTCAAAAGAGATTTTTGATGTTCGTTCACTATTGTTAATCTACCTGCATGTATATCCACAAATCAAACAAGCCAACAGATACCAAACTAGAATTAATGTTAATAAAAATCTAGAAACACCTATTGCTTCCACTACAAAAAAAAACTGAGATAAGTTTTTTTTATCTTACACCGAAAATGTATAATAACTTATTACCTTACCACCACCACATATCAGACAATAATTAACACATTTACTGCCCTTGGGAAAAGGCTGTGTTCTGCCACGTGCCCCGTAACATTTTGCATATTGAACATAATAGGAGTGAATTGTTATTAAAATAAATATAACTACATTTTTTCAAATTTTTATGTAAAAAAAAACAAAAACATAGTACCTAAGTCCATACTGCAATTATTCGTGCAAAGCTGGCTATGCTCCTCTTGTTAACACAGCGTAGTATTCCGATAGATACAAAACGCACCTGGCGCGGGCTGGGCACCACATTGTGATTATGGTGAACGCGCCAGGCGCGTTGTTGGCAGTGACTGTGTTAAGTAATCCAAAAAAATTTAATGTAGCATGAGAATACCGCTATGGAAATTTAGAAACTTCAAGAACATCTTTACTTATTTACCTAGATTGTGAATGTTTTGGTGAGATTAAGCTGATTCCTGATAATTTATATATAATAATAATTTCTTAGTCCTTTTTTATAAATGATCTTTCGGTTCCTTAAATGTTTTTAGGCATCCTATTCAAAAATAATTTTTAGTATCATTTAAACATACTAGCACCATGCACAATTGCACATACAGGTATTCAGTTACCTAGGTGCATTTTTTACTTCTGACCTTTATTTTACATCTAAATGTAATATAATTATACCGGGTGGCCCACTCTCAACGCAGGATTCCATAGGATCTAAACTGTTCAACTTTTTAATATTTTTTAAAAACAGAGTTATAGGGAGGCATAGAGTCTACAATTTAAAATTATTTCAAATTATACAGGGTGTCTCAAATAGTCAGGGTATATCAAACATACTTTTTTTTAAATGGAACACCCTATATATTATGATATTTTTGGATTGGATGATCAATTCTAAGAATATTCTGTATAACTATAATATGTTTAAATTTAACAGTTTTTGAGTTATTAACGATTTTTCAAAAATTTCGTGTTTGCAGCAAGTAAAGAATATGCACCGGTAGTCGGTAGTAGAGACTGACAGAAATATTTGAAATTTGGGTTATGGAATATGATTGTTTAGTAGCGTTTAAAGCATATTTTAAAAAATAAAAATATTTACCAAAGTCTTTTAAAATGCCTTTCTAAATGTAACAATTTTAAAAACGTAAAAATTCTTAAAAGTTTGCTATTTTAAATACATACCCTATTATTTTTTATGCCTAATCGAAAGACATTTTTAATACAATTCTAATTATACAGGGTTCCCTATACCTACCTTTTATAGTTTTCTCTGAAATAGCTGTTTCTTCCTTTACCATATAAACTCGGTGTTTATTTTCTCATAGAGTGCCTTGAATGCCGCACCGTGTCCGTACGATGCTCTTTTTCTAGAGTGCCATGAACACCTAACTAGTCATTTTATTAATCTTAAGTCATTTGAAGTTTTTCTTTAAGGAAAAAATTTATAGATACTGCTTAAACTTAAAACAACAGAAATATTTTTTTAATTTACACATACTGAAAAATGTCACTTCAAATGACTTAAGATTAATAAAATGACTAGTTAGGTGTTCATGGCACTCTAGAAAAAGAGCGTCGTACGGACACGGTGCGGCATTCAAGGCACTGTATGAGAAAATAAACACCGAGTTTATATGGTAAAGGAAGAAATAGCTATTTCAGAGAAAACTATAAAAGGTAGGTATAGGGAACCCTGTATAATTAAAATTGTATTAACAATGTCTTTCGATTAGGCATAAAAAATAATAGGGTATGTACTTAAAATAACAAACTTTTAAGAATTTTTACGTTTTTAAAATTGTTACATTTAGAAAGGCATTTTAAAAGACTTTGGTAAATATTTTTGTTTTTTAAAATATGCTTTAAACGCTACTAAACAATCATATTCCATAACCCAAATTTCAATTATTTCTGTCAGTCTCTACTACCGACAGGTGCATATTCTTTAGGTGCTGCAAACACGAAATTTTTGAAAAATCGTTAATAACTAAAAAACTGTTAAATTTAAACATATTATATGTTTTACAGAATATTCTTAGAATTGATCATCCAATCCAAAAATATCATAATATATAGGGTGTTCCATTTAAAAAAAAGTATGTTTGATATACCCTGACTATTTAAGATACCCTGTATAATTTGAAATAATTTTAAATTGTAGACCCAATGCCTCCCTATAACTCTGTTTTTAAAAAATATTTAAAAGTTGAACAGTTTAGATGCTATGGAATCCTGCGTTGAGAGTGGGCCACCCGGTATACCTAATCCTATAAAAATATAATGAATAACATGTAATATATTAATGTCTGTCTAATTTATAAAATACAGTGTAATTCGGTCCCGACCAGGACCCTTATTCAAATGTACATCAAACAGTTTTTTAAAGACTTCCGAAATTGCAATGCAATGATTATTGGTGATTTAGGTATAGGTCTATTATCATTGAGGAGACTAACGAAAAATAATCCGAAAATAAATGAATAATATTGTTGCAAGTACAATCTCCAAACCTAAATATTTGATGGAATATCATTTTTAGAGTGGATGTATTTCCTAAATATCTTTTGGATTCTGCACATCTCAATTCTCTATGTTCGCGATATATTCTTTATAAGAGAGAGCCACTTCAACCTTACATAATTGCCTCAGAGCACTAACACAATTGTAGTTGCCTTCACTACCCCTTAATTTAAATATATTTTTTTAAGCTCGGTATCAAAACATACAGGAAATTCAAACTGACTCTTAATTTTTATTTTTGATACAATGTGCCTCATTGCAAAATCTAATACTTTATAAATCTCAAACAAACTTTGCTTTATATCGGAAATAAATATCTTATCCCAATAAACATTTGACAAGAACTTATTTATATCCATATAACTACAGTTCTTAAAATCATAAATAGTTGTATCTTCATAATGCAGTGACGTACTGCCATCAATACACTTAATTGACATTACGAAGACAGGATGATGTCTATCACACGGAATCAATACATTATTAGCAGCTCCAAATTCATTATAGTCAGTACAAAAAATCAAATCCAAAAAAACACCATTCATTTAAAATACTGCTAGTTTGAAACAGATTTAAAAAAGGAAATGTTTCTATCAAACACTCGGCTGTCAAAGACTGTCCTTCAATCATAAAATACATGTTACTGTCTCCATACAAATTGCAGGCTTTTTCAACAGCTGCACAATGCATTTCACAAATATGAGTACTGGAGTTGCGAGACTGTAGACACAACAAAACATTATTAGTGTGAAGAACACTTAATAAACTTACTTATCTAGAAAAATACCTACTTTTACAATACCAAGTCAGAAAAAATGACACTTTAGCTATCAACTTCCCCAATTGTATCGGTAATGGTGGAAATACCCAATCATGGGGCACAAATGAGAGGTTAAAGATAACAAATATCAATTACGAAATTTCTCCTCAGGCTTCTTAAATCTAAATTTACTACTTAAGAAACTTATTACCTTTTTACCAACACTATCCCTATTGATCAAAAAATTCTTTTGCTGTTCTTCTTCAGTTACAGTACCATCATCCAATATAACTAGCGAATTGATTCCTGAGAGTAAAATGTTTTTAGCAATTTCCGATCCCAGGCCCCTCACTCCTATTAGAAGTGCATTGGCAGCCCTTAATCTAAAAATGAAAAACAAATAGAAAATGTTTTTTTTTAATGTAGAAATTGCAAATAATTATGATCTTACCGTTCCTGGGATTCAATGCCCCATAGGCGAATTTGCCGGTCATACAATTCAGCCTCTACGGCAGATAGTTGCTTCTCTCCCATACTTTAAATTTACAAAAAATATTTCAATAACTAAACCAAACTAGGGGTGTGGTGTGATTTCACGACCTGTGATTTTGTCACAGCTCCGGGCCTGTCACAGTCGCGACCAGTTCCGCTTCGACTAAAGGAGCTGTGACGACGTGACAGCGCTAGATATGAGGTTCGCGGACCGGCCGGTGCGCGCTGCGGCTTCCGCTTCGACTAAAGGACCTGCGACGACGTGACTCACGTGACCGCGCTGGATATGAGGTTCGCGGACCCGACGGTGCGGCATAAAAAAGACCTAACGGTGCGGTAGAAACTGGACTGGAAGTGAGTGAGCGACGCGAGCGTAAAAACAGGTCCTGCCGAAACGCTGGAAATGCCGGAATTGGAATCGGTAGGAGTACCACACCGTATTATATTATAATAAAATAGAAAATACCAATTTAATAAAAGAAAAATAAACAATTCGCGGAACTCGTTCAAAAAGTAATTCGAAGAATTCATTTGAGCGTCGCCGCCGCCGCTTCTATAAAATATAAATCACGTGCTGTGTCGAAGCGCAGAAGGAGCTTGTTGGCGGAGCGGAATATAAATAAGTGTGAAACCGCTACCGCGCTGGTACGCTGCCGTTCGTTTGTACTTTCGCAGCCAGCATCCCTGCAAATTGCAAGTCCGGAGCTGTGACAAAGTCACAGGTTCAAGTCACAGGTTCAGACATGGAGCTGTCACAGCTTGGAGCTGTGACAGGAAAATCACGCTTTTTCCCACCCCTAAACCAAACCGCTTCGTTTTTCGTTTAAAAAAATTGGTAATAAAAGAAATTACAACCACAGACGAAAAAAAGTTACTTCAAATCAAATAACGGGCTAAAACACCAACCAAGCTAAAACCGCTAAAACTTTCTTCTTTCTTTACGCATTCGAGGTTATTACTTGGGATCGTCTTCTTTTTTATTTCATTGGCTTGTACTCAAAACATTAGCAGAGTTCCTTTAAGCATCTTTTAAATAGCAAAGCAAAGGCTAAGTTGAGCGTTCCTTTCCAAAATTCAACTTAGCACAGCAAAGATTATTCCCCCCCGTCCCACCTAACGGTTAAGAGATGTTTATTGGCGAAGCGTTCCTTTAACATATCTTAGCTAAGAAACTTATTTTTAATTGGCTTTGCTATCTAAAAGAAACAAATGAAAGTACATTATACACAAGTGTAGTTATTTATGTATTTTATTTATTATTTTACAATTAGTTTTTCTGGATTCTGGCAGAAAGTGATATCGGGTGGGTGTGCGGGCACGTTAAACCAGGTTACTCTTAAGCAAAAATATTTTTTACTTTTAATCCTCAACATAAAAAATTAAATTTTCCATAATGTTCCTAAAGCTTATTTATTTAACAAGCAAAAACTTTTATTAGGAGTGACATTTTTATGTATCTTTCAAAATTTGTCCTCTTCTAAACCCCATCCAGATATGTCCTGTATCATAAGTAATAGGTATATATAGCGTATAAATAACGTAATTGATTCTAAAATTTAAAATACAAATTTATTAATATTTTGTATATAGCTATATCATTGTCATTTGTAAATGGATTTATCATGGATAAATAAATTAATAAAACTTGTATAAACTATATATATTATAAATATGTACCTATAAAAGTGTATAGAATAAAAGTCCTTTTAAAAAACTAAAATTTTCTAAGAAATTAAAACATGAAGCTGATATTTGCCTATTCTACCTATATATAGAATTAAATGTATTAAAAATTAACTTTCTAAAATATACTTGTTTATGGCATTCTTGTCCTGTTCTTTAAGTAATTTATCCTGTTCCTTAATTAAGTCCGTCTCAATTTTTTTCAGTTCCTGATAAAGTAATAATGAAGCATAGCCATCAATGGCAGCATAAATTTGCTGACGTTCTGTGAGAGGCATAACATGCCATTTGCTCATCCTTACTTTTTTATCTTTACTTATTCTCATTTTTAAAACATAATCAACTAATTTTTCCATACTCCATCTTTGGGTAACAGGAAGTATTGTGTTAGCGAATACCCCCGAATCCAAGCAGTTTGCTATAAGCTTATCTGCGTCAAAACCTTGAAAATCTCTGCATAACTTTCTTATATCATTTTTAATGTTTACTCCAGTGATCCTTACTCTTGGATGCTGCAAAAACATGGAAAGTCCTTTAGGAAGTTTCTTGAGTTTCGGAACATGAAGTAAATGACAGATCTCCAAACTTGGACTTATTTGAATCAATGCTGTTTTTCCAGGCCCCGTTTGGAAGCTGAAAGGCCATTCCATATCGAAACCCACAACCAAAGTTTCTTCTAAGCATTTATCGGCCAAACTAAGTAAATTATCACACACACATGCACAATCTATCAAGGTTGTAACATAATTAACTTTTCCCTTATAGTTTATAAACGGTCTGTTTAATTTCTCCATTTTTTCTAGTTTCCGGCGTTTCGTTTCAAGTTCCCTTTCTTCCGGAGGTACCTCTGATCGCAGCCTTCTTGTGCTCATTTTTTATTTTTGCTTACGTAAATCTTAACTTATAGATATTATCTTTAACAACCAAACTAAAATACCATTCTCACTAAACAGACTAAACTAAACATATAAATATAACTCAAAAGTTCGTTTTCGTTTGTTGAGTTTCAGTTTCAGTTGCTTTTGACAGTTTTTTGTTGATGTTTTGTGGTTTAGGCGGGAAAATTGCGATTCTCCTTCTCCTATCATTTGATTGATATTAATTATTGGCATTAATATTAGTGCAACGTTTCTCTCCGCCTGTTTCAACTTGTTTTTCTTCTGTGATCTTATGTTCTGTCTAATGGCCACTTGTATTTATTTAAGGCATTTTTTCTTGTTCAGCGTATTTGACGAATGTTTTAAACCATATTCTTTGTTGACGTCATCGATCAAGAGTATCACGAAAATACAAGTTTTGAAAAACAAAAACACGATTTGTTGAAATGATAGAGGGTTATGTTCTAAGTTTGTAGTTTATAAAAAGGGAAGATATAGGTATATTTTGGTGTGGTAGTTACCGTTTTTTAAGAGATGAGTAGAAAAAATAAATTATTTGGAGCTTGTCATAGCTCGATTTTTAACTCCGCCCATAGGCGCTGTTTTAAACCGTGGTCCGGGATATTTTTAAAAGCAATGAAATATGCGACGTAAGTGACGTCATCGTTTAGGAAGAAAACGATATATTTTAAATACGGTTTAAAACCGCTTCACAACAAAAAATGGCTTTAATATTCAATCCACAGAAAAATAAAGGGTTTATTTTCAATCAGCTCAATGGTCTTATGTTTTTCGGAGTAGTTAGTATTCAATGTGCTAGAGAACAGCTGAATGCTTCCTTTAACGAATATAGCTTCCTTCCTGCACATTAGCTGAGTTCCTTTAAGTTTCTTGTTTCGTTTCTTTTCAATAGCCAAGCAAAACCAGCGGCTGAGTTGAGCGTTACTTTAAAAATTTAACTCAGCACAGCACATTTTTTCCTCCCTCCCTACTTGCCGCGGTTAAGTATACCCCTTTATATTACTCATACGATATAGGTACTTTCCATTTGCTTCTTTTAACAGCTCTAGAGTAATAAATAATAGCTTTGCTGAGCTAAGTTATTAAAGGAACGCTTCGCGAATAATCGCATGACGAATATGGAGGGGCAAACTTAACGGCCGGCGGCAAGGAGGAGACAGGGACCCGGACCGGAACCACAGAAAAATAAAGGGTTTAACGGGAACCGTTAAGCAAAGAACCGGACCGGAACAGATATTATTTTTGCACCGGAATCGGAACCGAACACATATTTTACTAGCAAAACAATTTTAGGTGCAAAACCGGAACCTCTAAAAATTATAACGTTTTTTTTGGTTTTCAGGGTGATACTTGGCCTTGGCCGGATATTGTTTAATTTTGACTATTTTGAGTTTATTCCGTGACTGCTGTTCTGTGGGGAACACTCCGAACACTAACCTTAACCTAATTTTTTTTGTTATCTGTGATAAGTGTCTTTGACAATAATTTTTACCGTTAGTTTACTCGTCTTTTTTGATTTTCTACGAACTTACATCTTCAAGCCACTTCAAGTAGTAGGAATACAACTATACAATACAACAGGTAAATTTAATTATTTATTTGCCTTTGATTTTTCGGAACCGAATCGGAATCATAATTTCCTAGCTTTCCTTGTCTAAGCCTGGATCCACATACATCCGTGATACGCATCCGTTCTGTATCACATGATTAATATGAACCAATGAAATTTTATTCCCTAAAATTTCATTGGTTCAGATTAATCATGTGGTACATAACGGATGCGTATCACGGATGTTTGTGGATCCGGCCTAGGAGGCCTATGGTATGGAACCGGATCGGAACCCCTAAAAATTGGTAAGAACCGAATCGAAATAATTATTTCGGGACCGGACCTGTAACGGAACCCAAATTATTTATTTCATTTGGAATCGACACCGGAACGGAACCGGTATTTCATTTCGGTCCGGGGGAAGGAGGGAGGAAAAATCTTTGTTGTGCTATGCTTTGTTATTTAAAAGTAACGTAAAAGTAACTTTGCTACATATAGAAAGTTGTTCACGAAGCCTTCCTTTAATCAACAGCTAAGCAAATATTCTTCTTTGCTTTGCTGTATGAGATATATAGATGGAGTACCCATATTTCTTCTGTGCTACTCTAGTTGTTACTTCCTTACGTCAACCGTGCGTCAACCGTCCATCAGATGTTTGCACAGAAAAATAAAGGGTTTCGGTTTAATGTTTGACTTTGACTGACATTTCATTATTTAACAGTTTTAAAAAACGTAAACAATTTTATGTTATTTGAATATTTAATTTTTGTTGTTTAAACAAGTTGTAAAGGGTACTCTTTAAAATTAGTAAAGATACATCTTTACTACTACAACTTAACATCCCTAGCTAAAATAGGTAGGCTAATAAAAAAATACTCTAACCTCAACTAATTTGATCCTTATCCATACCCTGCTGAATTTTGTTTAAATTATTGGCTTAACAAAAATCGTAATTTTTAAGAATTAACATGGAAACAGAAGAAGTGGCCTCATACTCAGGCAATGGGGTTGATGGTTTACACGAGGAGAAGAAGTCCGAAGAATATGCTAGTCGTTTGAATAATCTGCAAAAAATACAGCAGAAGAAGCAACAGATTCTGCTATTTCCATTGAGCAGAAAGTTGCAAAAACTCGCGGTTTACTCGAAATGTCAGGTAAGTAAGTAAATAGAAATTAGAGTTAGGTACTAGGTATTGCCTAAACACCATCTATACTTATTTTTTCAAGTGCATGCATACCTTTTATTAGAGAAATTTTACTATTTAGTAAACATACCCAAACATTTTTGATCAGGTCACAAGCTGTGAATGTATAGGTTGGAAAAGGGCTGAAAGATCAGAGATGCCTTTACCCAGTCCAAGTTTTGAAGATCCATGTAAATGTGAGCATTCTTTAGGTAAGAATAGTCCTAAAAAATTAATTAAAAGTTGGTAGGTAGGCACATTAAAGCATATTGTATTAGTTAATTTTTTTTTAACTAGGTACCTATTTATTTTAGAAAATCATGTGTCTCATCTAAGGGTAAAACCAGATGACACCATTAACTGGTTATTAGGAATGGTTGTTGATGTCGACAACATGTATACCGCAATGTCCAGAGAAGATAATCCAGATACCAAGAAAGTGTATTTGTATCTTTTTAAAGTAAGTACCTAAGTACCTATTTACCTAATAAAATTTATGTTAGCTAAATCTGAGGCTAAATCTGTTTTGGACCTTTTTTTCATAATGATACATTATTCTTTGTTTAGTAGGTAAATATTGTTTGTTTAAAGTAAGTTTTCAACAATTATTATGTTTTTAGCTATTAAGAAATTGTGTCCTGACCCTAGAAAAGCCTGTCGTAGAAGGCCCCTTGGGTCAACCTCCTTTTGAAAAACCTAGTATTCAAAAGGCAGTAACCAACCTTTTGGTATACAAGTATTCACATATTGGCCAAGAATTAAAGACAATGTATGAACTGGTTAAAATATTGTTCCATTGTTTAAATACTTGGGATTTTCCAAGTCCCAGTAGTCAGAAGTATATTGTAAGTCAGGAGGAAGCAACACTTTATAAGATTGAGTATACACGGTATGTTTCATTAGGTATAATTCCGGGTATAATAATAATAATAAGTATTTAAAATTTAATAATATAATAAATATGTTTATGTTGTCTTCTATAAACTTACTCTTCAATCCCCTGAAGCGGAGCTTGTTAGGGGCAAATCTTATTTTTTGTTTTAGTATGTAAAATCATAAATATAAGTAGGTATGCATTAAAAATCAAGTTTTAAAGTAAAAATGTTAATTTATAGTATAAACGCAGTTTTTTTGAAGATATAGGTATATTAGGTACCTATAATAAAATTATTAATTTATAATTTTTAAGTAAAAAATATTACCTACTTACCTATATAAATTATTCAGAACAATATTAATTAATTAAAGCATTTCTAAAAATATTTTCAAATTGTCTGTTTTTAATATCCATGTTTTTATTTCGACTTCGTGGTAGGTTATTTAGGTTTAAAGTAAAAGGAATATAATTTGTTTTATTAAAATTAATTGTTAACAAATAATTGTTATGAAACCAATTTTTTATAATTTTAAAATTTTTTTAAATTTTATTATTTAAGTTGTCCCAATTTGTATCGTTATAAAAAATTGTAGTATCATCTGGTAAAACTTTACTATTTATATCAACCAAGTTTACACATACTTACAGCAAATCCAGTAGTGTTTTTTTTTTTTGAAAAATGCTTGGACAGAGGGGTATTACCGAGGGTATTACCCATACCATGTAGGTATATTAAGTTATACATAAGTACCAAATTTCAATTGTTATTCCTTGTAGGAAACCAACAAAATACTAGGGTTGTTACTTAAAAAATTATCGATATCCTCCTATCTCCAATTTGGAACACACTGTATCAATATATATTTTTTTTTATTTATTTACTTATTTGTTCATAAGTATCAACAGCACTGGTGCCAATTACAGATATATCTTAAGTAAGATATATATAGATCATAACTATTTAACCAGAATAAATGTAGGGAGGCATATTATAATACCACAAAGCAATAGATCTATAAGTCTACATTCCATTGTTTATCTAGGTCCAAAATATTATAATTTGTTGCCTGTCAGAGTAAGGAACATGGCGGGGGGAAAGAAATTTGCACGGGAAGTAAAAAAGTTCATTGTAGAAAATCAGATAATAGAGTAGCTGTGATTACCTTTGCTATTCTTTCTGTTGCCTTTTTTTATTTTTTCTTTTGGTTTCAGCATAGAAAATATATCAGAACTTACATAATTAAATAACTTAGTTTCTAGGAGTGAGGTGGGTTTACAGTATGGTTTGGGAAAGGAAAAGATAGTATGGTGGGATTTTGAATCTTAATTGTTTATATATTTTATGGATTTATCAGAGTTTGAACGTTTGTGTGATGTGGGGAAAAAGGGAAAGAGAAAGGCGTACTTATTTTTGTTTAATAAACATATAAATATATTTATAAATATTCCTATTGTTTGTGTGATATAATATGTAATATTGTAAATGACAGTAGTAGCAGTGGCGTAGCCAGGATTTTGTTGCGGGGGGGGGGGGGGGGGGGCGAAGTCCTTTTGGTGCGCCTATATTTTTAAATACACATTTTTGTCATATTGTTTTTTTTAATCCAGATGCAGTTAAACATTGACAAAAAATAAGGCGTGGTATTAAGCACCACTAAAGCCTTTTATTAAATTATTGGTGAGTGACAATAGAAGTATATTTTTCCAAACTAAGACGTGTTTTAAATTTCAGCTAAAAAAACATAAGATTTCAACATCGGGTAATAAAATGCATTGTATGCTTTTTGTAATATATTATTATATTATATTACGTTTTTTTTTCAATTTAAAAAATGTTTTTATATAACTATAAAGCTATTCGACGAGTCTTAAGGCTTTTGAAATCATCTAAAACATTAGAAAGATCTAAATTTTTGTTATAATCACTTTCTATGTTTAACATAGCTATGTCATTTAATCGTTGTTTCGTCATTGTCGAGCGATTATAAGTTTTAATATTTTTTAACCGATTAAAGGACCTTTCTGTATTGGCACTGTTCGTTGCAATAGTAAGGTATACCGTGTAAATAATGCATATATTTGGGAATGAACTTTCAAGCTTATTTGAAATAAGATACGGAAGTAAGGAAGTATCTCATCTGTTTTTAGGGTAATCTTTCCTTTTTTTAATTGTTGAAACAAAGCGCAAAATGATTTATATTCATTGATTATTAAATTGCTATTTATGTCAGATTCATAAAAGGCTGACAGATCCCTAAGATATTTTATATTATCTAGTGTCGGAGAGATAACGTCTGCCTCTAAGCAAATAAATCTATTTGCAATTTATTTATTCATTTTCATTTATTCATTTAAATACTCTACGGAATAAAATATTCCAATTGGTACAACTAAATATAAGATACAATTACAGCAGAAAAAAACAATACGTAGTACAAAACAAACAACAGAGTTATTGAGCCAAAACAGATTAAAATAAATTAAAATAGTACAAGTCATTACAGGTTTTTTAGTGAATAAAGACTAATCCTAAACAAATCGCAATCCTGAAAATAAGTATTATAATTCTTCAGTAGTCTTGAAATAAAGGATTTTGTCCGTAATTGGTTCTATGAGTAACTTCAAAGAAAAGTTGCGTCTGCCTCGTGCGCCTTGGTGGAACCAAAAAAAACACAGATTCAAGTAGGGCATTACAGCAAATTGTGCCATTCACAAGCTTATACAAGAAGACCAACAATGATTTTCTGCGTCGGCATTCCAAGCTCTGCATGCCACAAAGGAGAATTCTTGTTTCGTAAGATAGGTTTTGATAGGGAAACCTGAGCTTAAACAGAAGATATTTGGCGTATCTATTCTGAACACGTTCAATCCTTTTGATGTGGCATTGGTAATTGGGACTCCATATAACGGAACAGTATTCAAGCAGAGATCGAACTAGTCCACCATACAGAGCGTTAAGTGCCTTTGTATCGAAAATCTGTTTAGTATTCCGTTTCACAAAACCAAGCAGTCTAAAACTCTTTAAAATGACGTTGTCTATATGTAGATTGAATGTAAGATCTTTATCGAAGATGACACCAAGATCATTGAAGTGAGAGACAATCTCCAGGTTAGTGCTCTCATCACATAGGTATGGTTTGTCGGAGAGTTGCATTTATAAAAGCGGAGGACCTTACACTTGCTCACATTAAGTTGTAAAAGGTTAGCTTTACACCAGGTAATCAACCTGTTCAGATCAGACTGCAAGTAGTTTACATTAGGAGAAATTTTGGTGTAAAACTTTAAGTCATCAGCGTAAACTAGACACTCGGACACATCAAAGCAAGAAATTACGTCGTTTATAAAAAGTAAGAATAAAATAGGGCCGATATGTGAGCCCTGAGGAACACCAGAGGTCACAAGAATTTCTCCGGAGACAGAACCACATACAGTAACGCGTTGGCGGCGGTGAAGTAGATATGAACGAAGAAAATCTTCAAACCTCACAGCTAGTGTTTGTATGAAAGTATTCAGTGCAACCTAGAAAACGCTTGTTTTACATTTTTTGCGCGGCCAGTTTTCAGTGTTAGCATCTTCTTTTTCATCGTGAAAATGTTTAACCTTTTTATGTCTTTTGGAAATATATTCATCTAAAATACCACATTTTCTTGCCAATTGTTTTGCGCCCGATTCAAATTCATTAAAACAAGTATCGTCACTTCGTAATTTTTTTAGATCCTCTATTGTAGATTTAACTAGCGTAGCGACTTTTATTTTATTTTAAAACGGACATTTACAGGCTTTGTGATTTTTGGGTATTTTGTTCTGTGTTAAGTTTATTAAAATTCAAAAAAGACCGATTTTTTAATTTTATTTAAGCAGCAAAGGGGCGCCAAGTCAGGGGGGGCGGGGGGCAACCGCCCCCCCCTGACCCCCCTATGGCTACGCCACTGAGTAGTAGGGCACAAGCACACACAGGTATTTATACCTAGGTGCTTAAAATTAAGTTTGATGTTTAACATTGTAAATTTTGTTTTGGAAAATAAATTTGATTTGATTTGATTTGAAGTATAACAAAAAAATTAAACAAAAGAAAAGCGAATGAGGTGAACAAGTATCAAACCACTATAAAAGTGGGTACTCAACTGAGCATCACAATTTATAAAACATACCACAACCTAAAATGTTATTACCCATGTCCAAGCATTTTTCCAAAAAACAAACTACTGGATTTACTGAATATATTCCAAGTTTCGAAATCACACTGTACTTAAGGTACTAATCTTTTTTTGTTCCTACTAAGTTTTGTTAATATTTTCTCCCTTAGGTGGCTGGTTTTTTGTTATGTTCCTACATTTTGTGATTCATTACCACACTATGATACTACTCAAGTGTTTGGACGAACTTTATTAAGGGCTGTTTTCAAGTACATTAGGCAACAAATCATGGACCAGTTTCACAAGGAGCGAGATACTATGACCCCAGGTTTGTTAAAGTTCAACTGACCCATTCTCACAATTTATCTTGGCAAAAAATGTGCACGAAAAGTAAAACCTATTTATTGATTTTTCAAAAATTTTTATTCTTGATTTAAAAAGTTGATTAATTAACATTAAGCAGTACCTATTACTTGTACCATTCATAAATTTCAACTATTAGTATATAGGAAGCACATTCCCAAGACAAATCTATTATTTGTAATTGTTTCTAACAGAAAGAAGAATAATGCTCCTAAACAATTTTCCTCCGTTTTTAAATCAACTAGATGAAGAAATTTATTCCCCAAATTCTCCTATTTGGGACCCCGAGTTCAAAGCACAACCAATCACATTTCCTTTGGAAAGTGTTAAAGGAAACAGGGGTAAGTGCCTACTTTTTAAAAATCTCGTCACCTAACAGTTTACGTTCTTGCTACGTCGAACACAAACAGTTTGGTTTTTAACGAGGATCTGTTAAATAAACTAGAAAAGGTTGGGTTTGGTATGGTAAGGCAATAACACTAGTAAAGTGGTTAGCTAGCTTTCTTATAAAACAGCCACAAATTGTAAAAATGAATAACTCTGGGTAACAGAAATTTAAAATTCCATTATTACAACCCCAGGGATCATCCCACTTGGAGCCTCTTTTGTTTAACATATTCATAAATGACTTATATATCATGTGTTTACATTACCCACAATTATTTGTGTGCTGTAAAGACGACCTAACCTAAAAATTTTATTTAGTAGAAGTGTCATTGATGAATGACTGTTTGAACTTATTACAATAGGAACTAGACAGACTTGTGACTTGGGTCCTGCAGTTACACTTTGAATGCGAAATTAATAGTAGATACCATCTTATTGAAAACTTCATCAGCTAAGGATCTCAGAGTCGTCATCTATTCTTCATTGTCATTCATTCCACATATTCCTCTTTAAGTTTTGTTCTATTAGTTTTTCCAGGCACAAGAAGGGAACTGTGAGTACTACTTATAATATTGAAGGTTAAGAATTAAATACGGTAAAGTCAATTAGGGATTTGAGGGTATACTTTGATTCTTAATTTTAAAGAGCATATTTTACACATTATAAACAATGTAACAAGGAATGTTAACTTTTTATCTCGGGTCGCTGCATCTTTATCCCAGTGGACAAAAATTACTGTTTTTAATACTTTGGTTTTGCCGCATCTTGTTTTTAGTTCATCTGTATTGTATTTGGCTAACAAAAATGAGATTAATAGGTTACAAAAACTGCAAAATAGGGCATGTGAGAGATATGTTAAATAGACTATAAATTGGCTTTCTGTTGAAGATTTTCTTAAATTTTGTATATTTAAAACAAAAAATGGGTTGACACCAGGATACTTAACAGAACGGTTACTGACTAACGAATCAGTTCATTCATACCCGACAAGAAACAAAACGAACTTTTAAACAAAGAATAAAAGTAGCTCGGAAAATTCAATTTATCATAAAGGCTTAATTAGTTTTAATTTCCTGCCACACGACATTAAGAATGATAGAAACCCTAATATATTTAAAAATAAATTAAAGAAACACTTAAAGGGAGAATGATTCAATAATCATGATTGTTTTATTCGTGTTATGACAAATAAATATGTCATCAACACATTGACGGTTTTATTTTATTGTATTGTATTTTTTGACAGTGTCTGTTGTTAGTATGTAATGTATTTTATTTTTTTATTTTAAATCTTAATTGCTTTCGTAAATTTTTACTGCAATTGTTGTGTATTAGCCAGGTGCTAAATAAAGGAATAAATTCCAAGATTGCTTTTAGGGATGATACTAAGTACCACATAATAGAAATGCTCTTCAGAGATTGGGTTTCATTTTTAGGGTTGGTAAGGATTTATCAGTTAACTCAAACTTCATTCCTTATTAACTTTAAACATCATTTTGAGTTCTTTCCATCCGATGGAAAATTAAATATTGTGTATTATATATTTTATAGGTGTCGCAACACCCAGAAAAGGTGAATTTGAACGACTTACTGGCGGTACTGTGGACAAGGATGGATATACTACAGTTACTGTCGCATCAGGTTAGTTGATTTGCTCTTTCAAACAATCAACTGTCAATACTAATAAAGTGGCTTATCTTCGTCACACAGCACGGGGTTTGTTCGGGTTTGTCGGTTTTGAATATCTGGGCAAAGGAATATTTTATATCACATTTTGTAGCCATAGTGATGATTAAATAAATTATATGCATTTTTAGACGCAATTTAAACTCATATATGATTTACTTTTCTTTTTCTTTTAAACAGCATAGCTAAGCAAAAATCTTTGCTTAGCTAAGTTGTTAAAGGAACGCTTCGCGAACAAATCTTATAATCATATGAGCAATATAGATGGGCAAACCGCGGCAAGCGACGAGGAAAAAACCTTTGCTGAACTGAGTTAAATTTTTAAAATGAACACTCAACTGAGTTGTTGGCTTTGCTATTTAAAAGAAACTAAAAGGAACTCTGTTATTGTGGATTGTGGATGTTTAATATATCGGATTTCTAGTTTTTGTGTACTTTTGTAATGTGTAGTTAAATGAATTGTGTTTGTGCTATAAACAATGACTGGTTCCGAAAACTTTATTAAATTCTTGATCAAGAAGTTGTGCTTGAAAACGTTGTTTTACGCTTACCCAAGTTTTCGGCGAATTGTTAAATGTTACCTAACTAATATTAAATACTTAACTTGATGTTAGGTAGGTATGCGATAACATCGAATATTGCTGTTTTGTTTGTTTTTTATTTTGGATTTGAAAAGGTTCTTTTAATTGACTTATTCTTTTGCTTTTCGAACTAAAAACACGACGGCGATTAATTTTTAAACAACTTTTATGCCTGCTTTATACCTCCCATTTAACATTTAATTTAATTTAAGATTTAAACTAAACTAAGAATTTAAAAGTTGAAAGTTAATTTTCTTATGCATACGTTTATACCTCTCGTTTAAACGTGGCCAACTTTCAACTTAAAGTAAAAGATCGTGCCAAATCGCGTTAAATCGTTCTCCACAACTTAGCCGTGATTGGCCAGGAAGATAAAAAGAATATTTTGATGGGTGACAATAACCTGACATTATTGTTTTAATTTTTATTTATTAACAAATAAAGTGGGTTTTCTATTGGTTTTTCTACATTTATTTTGACTGATCTAAATTCTTGTGATTTGTAATGGAAAACGACGATTTGTTTGTACTACTTGCTTGTAATTGTTTGGACTTCATTTAATTTAATTTAGTGGCACGTGTTCGAGGTTTATTAACAAAATTATTTCTTAGTTTAGTTTAAATGTTAAATCTTAAATTAAATTAAATCTTAAATGAGAGGTATAAAGCAAGCATTAGAAACGAAACAAAACGATTTTCTAACCTTAAAATCTGATCGGTTGGCAGCGACTAAAAACACAAGAAATCACTACCTGTTTCTCCAACTTGGTGACATTAACTCGCACATCACCTCAACATTAAGCTTTTAGTAAGAAATTTTATACTTTCAAGCTCGGACCTGTCTATCTTTCCATTCGTTAAATGATAATGTTGCAGTGCGCATGCCTAATCCGGTGTAGCTTTGTTTATATGCGCAATACCATAAATTTGCCACTTTCGTGATTATTGTTCTCTGATCTAAAGGTATTATGGTATTAACACCATTTTTTTTTTATCGAAAAGTGCCGCAAAATAATAACTTGCTGTTTGTTCTTTGCTGTTATTTTAATTCATTTAAATAAAACTAACACTTTTTCTTGGAATATGTCCAAAATAACCTTTTTACATAATCCAAAATTTATTTTTTAATTAGGCAAAGCCATAAGACCGACAGATGCGACACCTGGTAGAGAGGCTAAAAGGAAAAAACTGGCACAAGATGAAGCGTTCGAAGACCTGCCTCCAGAGACGGTTGATCTGATTATCAACACGATAGAAGACCCTAATTACATAACTGGACCCGATGTAAGTGAAAGGAAAAAGTTAGAGCAATGCCAAAATTGCCCATTTACCAATATTACCTAAACTTGATAAAAAATTATTTTGGCCGTATACAACGGGTATTTACATCCGTTCAAACCGAGCGGATGCAGTTACATTCACTTGAAAATCGCGTTATATACTCCAATAAACCAAATTTTTAAGCGTATGGAATTATCAAGTCAATCCTTAATTTGTTGTGATTGAGTTGAATAAAGTGGATATACCGTGCGAGCAAAAATTATTTGCATCAAAGAGGCCTTGGATTAAAAAACGTTGGGCTTGGTTTAGATCACAATGATATGGGGACGATATATCTAACCAAATCTAGGTTTAAATTTTGTCAAATTCATATTATGACATGATATGCCAAACTAATGAGTAATAAAATAAGTAGACAAATACAAATTTATTTGTGTTGTTTACAAAATTAACAAAGTAAGAATATACAGAAAGAAAAAGAAAAATAATTACATAAATTGCTGAAATTGGCCACCGCCAAGCATAAATTCACACGTCTCTTCATATTTTCGAAAGCGTTGACCAGCATCGCTGGAGAAATGTTACCACATTCTTGGATAATCCTTTCATGTAATTGTTCTAAATTTGCAACTGGTGTTTTAAAAATAGTGTTCTTTACATGAGGAAAAACGAAGAAATCCATAACCGTTAAGCAAGGTGATCTAGTTGGGAATTCAATGTCTGATCGAATACTGATCAATCTGTCGTCGAAAAAATTGCGTAAGTAGATAATAGTTTCGGCGGCTGTATGGCAGTTGCACCGTCCTGTTGAAAATATCCAAAACGTAGTTCGTCGTCAAGTAATTGCTCCACAAATGGATTCAAAATATTGTCTCTATACCGCTGTGCTGTAACTGTGTCACGGAAAAAAATAGGACCAACAATTCTTCTTCGGGGAACAGTTAACCAGACACCAATTTTTTGAGGGTGCAATGTGGAATCTACAAAAAAATGGGAATTTTCACTACTCCACATGCGTGTATTCTGAGAATTCTCATAACCGGAGAGGTGGAACGCTTTCCAATAAATTTTGGGTAACCCATTGAGTCTAATTCCTGCGTCTTTCAAAATCTGCGGCTTGTATTTCTTGGAATACTTGCACTTTATAAGGAAATAAATTTAGCTGCTTCTTAAGAATAGTCCTGCATGTTCCATAAGATCTTCCCACTTCTTGGGACAGGCGTCTTATAGAATTTGTTGGCGTATTTTGTATTATTTCACGAACGTTTGCAACAAGTTCTTCTGTTCTTACAGATGGCCTTCCTGCTCCTTTTTTGCATGTGTTGTATAGAATCTGTTTCCCTAAACGCAGCCACGGTTCTTTTTCGGCAATTATAAAAATTCCCAGCAATAAAAGCAACACAAACCCGGATTGTATTGTCACTCACCCTTTACTCTAACCCCGTTTCGAAAATACGCTTCAACCATGAATGTTTTGTGCTGTTCCGTAAAGCCCATTGTGTGAATTGTTCAAGAAATAGGAAAAATTAGCGATGAATCAAATTACTTCTAACTGTCAAAGATGCTGGAATAACTGATTGATTGTTAATTCAGGTAGTTACTGACACCCAACAGGTATTAAGCTCTGCGGCTAAGCATTACGTCCTTAGATGCAAGACCCTCTTTGATGCAAATAATTTTTGCTCGCACGGTACTTGCCGTAATTTTTTGTAATAAAGGACCTCGCAAATGATTTTAATGTTGTTTATGAGTTAATTTTAGGTTAAAATGCAAATACTGACCCAAATCAATATGAGGTACCCTCGGAGGTACCTATCTATTTCGCACAAAAAAAATTCACACGAAAAGTCGTAACTACATTTTTTTGAGTTTAACCAAAAAAAAACCTTATTTTAATATACTTACCTATTTAATAAAAAAAATCCTTTGTGACCAAATATAAGCATTGCCATAGCCAAATTTCATGTTTTCTCTGTCCTTTTTTTAATGATAGAAAGTGAGATTAGAAAAAGTTTTTGAAGCGTATCGACTAACACACGATAAATTTAGAATTGATGAAAAAGACCGTCCATCCAACCGCTTAACGTAAAATAGACCAGACTTCGACAGGATGCCATAAATCACAAGATTAGATTAATTTGACTACTACTTAAGGGGGGAACTGCCTTCGAGAGAATATTAGATCGATTCCGATTCCCCAGGGGGATTGAATACATAATTTTATTTGAGATGTGAATCTGAGTTACAGGGTAAACCACAAAAAAGCGTGGGGCAAAGGCATTTGCCGATTTTTATAAATATTTAAAAGCCAAGATAATAAAGTTTTTTCTATTTTTTTAGTTAGTTTTCTTTGACAACGCACCTGCGACCGACGAGGCCCCCAAACTAGAAGAACAAAACGGTATAATTCAGCTACATCTAATAGGAAATAGTTTGACTCAACCCGTGTCAAAACAGGTTATGCTCTGGTTAATAGGTTTAAAGAATGTGTTTTCACACCAGTTACCTAGAATGCCAGTGGAATATATTACTCTTTTGTTATTTGATCCGTAAGTATTGATTTTGTGCAGATTTTTTGGACAGTTTTTAACGAAATACAAAAATTAAAATAAGTACTTTAGGTAACACCCTGTATAAATAAGTTATTTATAAAATGTGTAGGGGGGGGGCGCATATGAACATTGTCTTAAGATAACGGAAAATGCAGGTGTTGCCGCAGCGTGGCTCTTCCCACCCCACGAATCGCCACTGTAACAAAAACATTTTTTTTTTTTAGTAAACATCGAACTATAGCCCTCATTAAAAACAACAATCCCATAGGGGGACTATGTTTCCGACCATTTTTTACCCAAGGATTTACCGAAATAGTGTTTTGTGCATTGACTTCGAGGGAACAGATCAAAGGTTACGGGACACACATCATGAACCATCTGAAAGATTACCATGTGTCGAAGGGTATTTACCACTGTTTGACTTATGCTGACAAAAATGCTATTGGTAAGTTTATTTATCTTGTTTTTAATTAAACGTAAAACGTAGTTGTTTAATAAATATAATGTACAGGTTGTTATTTAAGTATGTGGCCAAACTCCAAGGGGTGCTTTTTAAAGTGATTTTAAGAAGAAAAGTTCATATAGACATGGGTCCGAATATGCATTATTTTACTATACAGGGTGTCAAACTTTAAAAAAAAAATCGGATGTTCGTGTATATCTCTTTTATTCGATTTTATTGAAATTTGGCAATTCTGTTTGTAATAACAAGAGGATAATTTAGCCTGAATTAGAATAAAATTATTAAGGCCAGTGGTGTCCCGGAAGACAGTCTAAGATTTTTGACAAAAAAATTACGCGCCACTGACCTTTTTTTAAAATTATGTATTTTTTTCGAATTAAGCCACTACAAATACAACTATTTTACCACTTGAGTTTTTTCATATATATCTTACTTTATTTTCGAGAAAAAAAATAAAAACCACGTTATTGCATGTCCCCGGGACAATAAAGCAGTTTTAACAGTCGGCAATATTTAAGTGCAAGTCGCAATTCTCTTGCTTGTAAGCATGCGCAGTTATGAGCCAGCTGATCATATCTGCCAAATCTGATCAACTGGATAGTAACTGCGCAAGCTTACAAGCAAGAGAATTGCAACTTGCAGGAAGTATTGCCGACTGTAAAAACTGCTTAAGGTAGAACGCAGACGATAGACAGTCGGTAAGCTACTTATTTATCGGGAGAGTAAACACATGGCCGACAGTCGAGCGTTTAAGAAGGTGAACAACGCATATGAACGTTAGATTAGTCGACGATGGTTGTGCGAAATGAATAGTCAGACATGTCGTTGTGTTTGCTATAAACATTATCAAAGAAGCATGTATCCTTCATAACTTCGTACGAAAAAGAGATGGATATAAGTTTGAGGACTCGTTGTATCAAGAGTCACTCGATAGGCGACCGGTTCATTCAAAGCGTACGGGGCACAACAGAAGGACTACAAGCTAGAGATTATTTTGCTACGTATTTCACGTTCCACGAGGGTCACTATCATGGCAATATGATAAAATTTAGGTTTAAATAATGCGACATAAGAAACTTACCTTGTTTTATTTTATCCTGAATTTCCAGATTATCCCAACCTGCTATTAGTTGTACACATACTTCTTCCCAAAGTTTTTTCTTTGAGTTTCTGTCCGAATATTCAGCTGTTGTTGTGTCATATAAATGTCGTATTTTCTGTATTTCGCAGATAAGTTTTTCAATATCTATTTCCACTTTCTAAGAGCACTAAGCAACTGCTAGGTACCACAGCAGTTATCGAGCATCGATTAACATAAAAACTGACGGCCGTGTGCTTTAAAACAAACAAAACTCTTCATTTCACCCACCGACTGTCGGGTCGGCGCAAAAATGAAGCATGCTGCAACTTTTTTGGCGGCCCGTCTTTTTAGAAGGTCATGTGCGTTACTGAATTTACATGCATGTTTTGCATTTCAACCTACAAATTGGTCGTTCGCCGACTGCCTGCCGTGTGCGTTCCACCTAAAAGTAAAAATTTAAACTACTTACCGAACTATTAAGCAATTAAAATTACACAAAAGTCTTTTTTTGAATTTCTTCGCATAAATTTTAAAATATTAAAATTCAAAACATGCCTTTCGTGTAATTTTAATTGCTTAATAGTTTGGTTTGGTACTTAGTTTAAATTTTTTACTCTTATTGTCCCGGGGACATGCAATAAAGTGGTTTTTATTTTTTTTTCTCGAAAACATAGCAGATATGAAAAAAACTTAGAAGATAAAATAGTTGTATTTGTAGTTGCTTAATTCGAAAAAAATACACAATTTTTAAAAAGTCAGTGGCGCGCCATTTTTTTGTCAAAAATATTAGTTGAACTGTCTTGCGGGACGCCACTGGACTTAATAATTTTAATCTAATTGAGGCTAAATTATCCTTTTGTTATTACAAACAGAATTGCAAAATTTCAACAAAATCGAATAAAAGAGTATTGAGATATTTACGAACATCCGATATTTTTTAAAGTTTGACACCCTGTATCGTAAAAAGTATGCATTTTCGGACCCATGTTTATATGAACTTTTCTTCTTAAAATCACTTACTCACCCCTTGGAGTTTGGCCACATACTTAAATAACACCCGGTATATGTGTATACAGCGTTTTGATAAAGAAACGGATCAGACTTTTATACAGAACACCGCCCACTTAATCAAGAATCGCTCGGACCCGTCAAATACTTTTTTTTTGAAATGCACTTTTTTTTGAAAAGAAAATGTAAACATAAAAATCCTACGTGTATTAACTAATTTTTTTAATGTAACATTTTTACATTCTAAAATCAATTCTAAACATTTTTCATAAAGCATGTCTATCTGCAACCGTTTACAAAATATTAACACTTTAATACTGGTATGCACCAATTTATAAGAACAAGCAAGAAAAATGTGTATCATTAAAATGTACAAAAAATAACGACGAAGTGACATAATTTTTACACAAGAGTTTATCATGGCCTGTATTTACTAAAAACCTATTTAAATTGCCGAAATTTTTTTACAAATAATCGCTTATAAGTCAAAAACTTGACTAGTTACGTATGATTATACAAAAATAAGAAGCCAATTTAAGTAGCTCTTCGAATCAGTGATAATATACAGAGTGTTATATTAAATAAAAATATACATAGGGTTAACTTTTTAAGTAACCAAATTACTAAATTTTTTAACCACTCTGTATATGTCAAATGAGCCTTGGGTGTAGGGTTGAAAGCCCCCTAACGGTCCACCAAATTACCGGATCTTATTATTTCATATTTAAAAAATAACATCTGTTTAAGTTTTCTGTCAAAAAAATTGAAATTTAACTATTATTTTAGAAACGGTAAGAGATAGGTATAGGATAATGTTAAAGAAAGTTATTAAGAAATTAACAGGGGTTTCACATGTTTATGTGATACTAATATTATCAACACACAGTTTTTAAACAACAATCATGCATCTATAATGGGCTTATTAAAATGCTTGCTAATCTAAGAATTGCACTTAACCGCAAAACCTCAATACAACGTTAGTTAGGTATAGATATGAAATTTAAAAATAGCGCCAATTTAAATAGCTTTACAAATCAGTGATAATATACAGGGTGTTACATTTAAAAAAATATACTTATGGTCACCTTTTCAAGTAACTGTATTTTTAAACCACCATGTATATCGCAACTAAAATTTGGGTATATGGTTGAAAGCCCTCTGGTATTATTTAACTGTCCATAATAGCACTCAGTGCCATTATGAATTCATAATAACATCCAAATGTTAAGATACAAAAACAAAAAGAAAGTCGGTGCAAACTATTTCTTTGTTATTATTACTTAGAAAGTAGCTACGCTTTGCGCGATATCTTCGACATCCGAAGGGACACTTTCGGATTCAGAATCTCCCATATTTAAATTATTTTTGGCCAACACTTTGCATACAATAGAAAATTAAACGGCAATAATGACGTTGTCAAAATCGAAATTGAAACAATCAAAAATGCGGTTATCATGATATCGACTAATATGGACACCTGAAAATTTTAAAAATTACGAAAACGTTATCTGATATCAATAAAATCTATTTGCACTGTCGTAGATTAAATTTTGAATGATACACGTTCGATATGAACTTTGTTAATGAAACTTGTGCAATTAAACCACGCGGCTGACGCTGACACTAAGAGGTATAGGATAATGTTAAAGAAAAGTTGCTTGAAAACTAATAGGGAGTACCAAAAAAAAAATACAGGGTGTTTTATTTAAAATATCGAAGTTGCTACTAATTTTTGGTAAAAGTGGCAATAGAATCGTCAAAAATACTTTAGATAATTAGAGCACGTCCAATTATGTAAATGACCAAATTTCACAAGCGTCTAGAGTCTGGCTGTGGACTTTCCAACCGCCCAATCAACGTTCGCAATAATGCGCGGGAAACTTAAAAATAAATGTGTTAGAATGCGCACATAAATCATTGTATTATTTCCTTTAAATTGAGGCGAAAACATTGATGAAATAAAGTAATAAACTAAACAAATTACCTTGATTTTCGCAGACGAAAAATAGTGAATATAAGAGGATCAGGGCCGGATTAATCACTAGGCCAAATAGGCCATAGCCTAAGGCGCCACAAATAAAATAGGCGCCGTGGCTTTTTAACGAATTTTAGTGTACCTACCTATAATAATTATTATTTTATACATTTAAATCACTTTTTAAACTATGGCATAATTGCTAATTATCATACCTATAAAGTATAAAGAACATTCCACATTTCCATCTAAACATAAATATTCTAAATTAAAGTTTTAAGAGTATTTAGTTATCAGATCTCGTGAAATCAACTTCCTTCGACGACATTATTCAAAATTTCTAGTATCTTAATTCTCTTAAAAATATGTCTTTATTTTTAAAATTACATTTAATAAAAGTTTTTGGGTATTGGTCCACGAAAACTGTTCCTTTATTACCTTTATATTTTTTGCTGAAAACATTTACATATATTATTTTATTTGTTGATGTCATTGATCTCGTTAATAACGAGTCGTTATTGATATAATGTTTTAGAAGTAATCCCTATACTTTCGGTTTTATTATTTTGTGTATTTGTAGGGAACCAACGGACTAATATCATTTGACTCTTGGCGCTGATTTGTGTTTTCATGTTTTTTTTTTTGTATCTTCATTATCTGGATTAGTCGATTAGTTTTTTTTGAACTTTGGAAACTACCAACCTCTTATTAAGTTATGATATTTTAAGTTTATTGTTTTATTCATTTTACATTTTGTAAACATTAATCATTAATGTTAAGTTGTTTGTTTATATTTCTATTTTTTGTTTTATAATTTTCCCCGAGTACTTACATGTATTATACGTTTATACAATTAAATTAATCTATGATTTTTTTTCAACAAAACGTGCAAATTTCCGCTTGCAAAACATATTTTTACGAGATTACGTTTAGGCACAAATTTGATCATCCGTATCATCACTCGTTCAATTTTTTAAATCCATTTCGAAATTGAAAAAAAATAGGCGCCAAAATTTGTCTGGCCTAAGGCGTCAAACGACCTTAATTCGGCCCTGAAGAGGATAGTTTAGATTGGAAAAAATTGTATATTTTTTAGAACGGTTTAGACTAGTGACGTTGCAACCTTCCCAAGTGTGACTATTATGTTTGACTAAACCTACTCCTACTACATACTTACCTCGTTATTAATGTACTTACTAATTTTACAGGTTTCCATTTTTTTTCTTGAGAAATCTTGTTGCAAAATACAAAATAACTAATAAAACAAAAAAAAAAAACACATGACAATTTTTGATTTCTTTTAAAATATTTTTATTAAACAATTCTCGTCACGTAACAACATTGAAACTGTTTATCTTCTGGGGTTAAATTCAAATTATGACATATAATTGTTAAATAAAGGGTCAAGTATTGTATTTATTCTGTAATGTTGATATTTGTAGTAAATAGGTACACTTGTAAATCTGATTAGTCCTAACGTATGTAATATTATGTTGCTTCCTTTTATGTCTTGAAGGATACTGTTTATTGTTGAATTGTTTATTATATTCACAACACTTGTAGTTTTTTTGTGTGATGAGCTTTTAAAAATTTTGAAAGAAACCTATATACCGATATTAATAAATAGCATTTTATGTTCCTAATTTACAACAACCGGCTTTACGTCGCTTAACCTCAAAATTACTTTCTTTAAGACGGCGGCCTATGATTGGCAGGTTGAAAAGTCCATAGTCAGACTCTAGACGCTTGTCCAAATTTCGATTTGGTAGCTGGTTCGCCATATACGTCTAACGTACCATCCACCGTGAATCACCCTGTATATTATATCTACTGTGTTCCTAGCAATAAAATGGTGTTTGGATAAAAATATAACATAATATAAGATTATATTTTATTATAAATAAACGGGTTTAGATAAATTGTGGGTTATTGTATCCTGCGCGACATTCGTAATCGGGAGTGAAATTATTGAAATGATAAATAATACAAACAATTTAAACAAGTGATGTGCAACTTTTATAAATATTACCTACAAAAAATTCAAAAAGAAAATTTCTGAATTAATTCATATGTTATCGAAACTACCAATGACTTTTTGCACTACTCGGTTATTGTAAATTATACAGGGAACCTATCTTCAGTCTCATAATTTACATTTACAGGGCTCTCCAATAAAATTCAGCTCGTTTATAGTAAATAAAAATTACTACCATTTTCTCCGCAAAGAAAATCTTCTTTCTGAGTGTTTAAAAAGAAAGATGCTTCCATCAAAACGAATTGCCCGAAGAGATGTGGCCAAGGAAACTGGAACGGCTCCTACTTCCCTGGCTGTACCAGTTAACCAAAGTGACAGTGACAGTAGTAGTGAGGATGACAGTATGAATCTAGATGCTTTCCTTTCGGCTATAAGCACAAGTCGTTACAAGGAAGTCGAGGACATCCTGATAAAGTATACTGATAATAACGATTGGCTGATAGATTATAAAAATCCCAAATCGAAATTCGATACGCCATTACACACGGTGGTAAGATGCATGGTTAAGAATGTTGACAATAGAGAAATCAATAAAAATATTGTCATGGTATTACTTAAATACAATGCAAATGCCAATGCTAAAAATAAAAAAAGCGAAACTGTCATAGATATTGTTGATAAGCATCTAAATAAAAATCCCGATGACGCCGATATTAAACAGTTAAGATTAGCATTGATTGACCACAATGTATCGAGTACTGGATCCAAAGATAACACAAACGTACCTGGTGCCCATACCATCAACTCCACGTTACATTCGCCATCTTTAGGCGACGTTCAAAAACATTTTGATACACAGAATAAACACACTACAATACTTATAAATGATGATGTTACTAAAGCATCCACTTCCGCAAGTAATGTATCTAATATTTTTAAATCAGACAACCAAAGTGACAGTAACAGTAAAGGTGACATGGCTTTAGATTTGCCAACTTTTGACAAAAAATTCTTAACTGATTCGGCTTTGGCAGATAAAGCTTCTAAACGATTAAAAACGACAGTTTCTTCCTATCCTGCTTCAGGAGTAAAAACGTCTTTACATGGCACAATTTACCAGTTGCAGTTATTAATGCTCTTTGTTCATAGATCTGTAAATAGATTTGCTTGTTTTGATTTAGCTACAGAAATGGATCAGGCTGAAAAATTCGACGACGTTGTTTTGAAGTACAAGCTCTGCGAAGGTGATCAGTGGTGTTGGCGGTTCTTACAGGCAAAGCATAAACATAGGCCGAAAGATAGTAAGATCAGTGTTAATGATTTGATAACGGAGTCGGACGACAATTTCAGTTTACAGAAATATTTTATATCATTTTGTAAAATTAAAAGTAATCCAAAATTTTATGGATCAAAATTAGAAAACTTTATTCTATGTACAAACACAGGATTTGATTTTGATGTGGATCAAAAACGAACAAACGACGGTAATTTGAAATCTGCGGCAAAAAAACATAATGATCTTATAAATACATGGACGAGTTATTTTGAAACTGGAAGCTTGGAAAACGACCCACTCCTTTATTTCAAAATCTCAGACTTTAAAGGAATTAAATATAAATTTAAGGAATGTGCTTATGACGATTTAACATTGTTGTTGAAATCAATATTTTTACGAAAGTGCTTAGAGTTTAAGAGAATTAAAGACTCGCAATATGTTACCACCTATCTTAAGGTCAATGAAATTTTAGCACATAGAAAAGCCTTTGAAGACATTTTTGCAACGTTTAAAAAACTAGAGGCAAAAGTTCGTGGAACAATAGAAGAGTATACAAATATAACTGCACAAATTTCAAAGTTAGAAGGCAAAATATTGGAGGATAGTGACTATTTGAAATTCAAGAACGCTATTAAGGACACCAAAGGCACCAAAAGCATAGCTTCTCGAAAGGAAGAGCTTCAAGAAGTCACTAGAAGTTTTTTACAAAACATTGCTGACAAATTAGATGAAGCTGAAGCCGAATTAAAATTATTTAGTGGCGTAAAATTACCAAATTTGAACTCTGATTTAAAGACAATAACTGTTTTAAAAACAAGACACCTAAATATAAGACAAGACGTCCTAAAATCATCTTCTTTGGAGCAATTTAAAAATGCAATAAAAAATATTGATATTCCAAAAACAGCATTAGATAAATTAAGCAAGGAAGCAAATGTGGACTTAGAAATGGCCAAAAAGAAAGTTTTGAAAATTTTGGAAGAAATTGTCATAGAAATTTATTTAGTAGAAATGTTGGCAAAAGATGAAGTTTTTTCGAAGAATATTAAGGAGTTTTTTGAAAAATTTCAATTAATTATGGAGTATCCAGGGGTTGATGAATTAAACCTTCTGATTAGAATGGAACTTGGAAAAAAATTTCGGTTAATTGATTCCAAATTACTAACAGACTCTTTCGAAAAAGAAATGCTTGATTGGTTTCAGCAGTATAATAAAGGGCGGGCTGAATTTTTGTCAAAAGATACAGGCATCTCATTTTTCGACTCAATTTGGGAAAAAATTCAAACAATCATGACATCAGGTTTGAGTAAGGCATACCCAGATAAATTACAAAGTTACAACGTTTGTTTTAAGGAAAATTTTCAAAGTGTTGAACAGTTTTTATTATCTCAAATCAATATTCTTCATATTTCAACGCAGTCAACTAGACTTACATCTATAAAAGTTCTTCAGTGTGTCAAATCTTTGACCGAGTACTTGGGTCGAGATAGTTTTATTTTTATCAGACTTACGAGTTTATCTAGACCAGAAACGCAGAAACTTATTCTAACAACATTCGGCTATTGTAATTATAATCTATTAATCATCGATTGTCAGTCAGATCTTTTGGATAATCAGAACCGACGTGCTATTTGTGTTGAAATTCTGCCGCAGATTGTAAGTAATAATAGTAAAAAAGTTATATTAATTGCCGAACAAAAGAATCCTTTTGTAGTTGAGTTGAAATCTATCGGAAAGTCTATCGGACTTTCAGAACGTGTTATAAACGACCCTACAACATTTGAAGATCTTACAGATATTTCTCGGAGAAACCTACTAGAAAAAAACATATTTTTTCAAGGAAGTGTGATTGCTCTAAGCAAACTTGTGGATATAAAATCTGCGAATGCGCTTCTGAACGAAAGTGTGTTACAACAACTACTCGAAGATAAAATCATTGAGATAGGAGACACTAGAGCATTTACTTCCACTGGTTATGATCCAGATTACTACATAGACAGACACTTGTATCCACAACGCGTTAATGAAGGCGTTTTTAAATTAAAAAATAGCTGTATATTAGTTACTGCTGAATCAAGAATGGAATACGATATCGAAAATCAGGCTTTGAGATCTATTCCCAATGTATTTATATCATATGAATCAGGTGGTAGTGATGTTTTTGACAAGCTTTGTTTGAATCACTCTGGGAAAAGCATACATTGGCTCAAAATTATCGAAGGTAAATATATCTGGCATCGTTCGCTTGGCGATTTAAATGAAATTATAAAATACGTTGATAATGATTGTATATTGCAAGGTTTATTTTCTAATAATTTTAAAGAATTTGAACCTAGTCAAAAAATGATAATTGTTGCCAATAATCCTGGTGCGGGAAAATCTACATTTATTACTAGCATCAGCCGTAAAATAAAGAGTAAAAATGAATCTTGCTGGGTTGTGAGGATTAACTTAAACAACCACGCCTTTGATAGAAATTTGCTTATGGATTGGGACTTGAGAGTATACACGAGAAGTCTTAATGAAATTTCTTCCCAGGCTGATGTAAATTTTGCCATAGATTTTATTTCAGAAATGGTTATTTCCTTAGATCCTCAACTACCTAATAGAACTTTTCAACGCGACCTGTTTAAATGGAGTCTTAGAAACCATAACGCGGTAAATAAACCGAAAATAGTTTTATTTTTTGACGGTTTTGATGAGATCAGCTCTACTTATAGGGAAAAGACCGTTATACTTATAAAGAGGCTAAGGGAAACTGCTGCGAGTCAAATTTGGGTTACGACTCGTATACATGAAAAGGTATTCTTGGAAAATGAACTTCAATCACCAGCTTTTGTCTTAGGCGCTTTAAGCAAAGAAGATAAGTTATTATTTTTAAACAGGTTTTGGCGCCAAAGCTTAAAAGCCCAAATAGATGAACTCTTTAATGGTAACATACAGCAGATTCCAATATATCTAATGGAAATTGCAAGAAATATTAAGAGCCATGTGACTTTATTGGCAGAAGGCTCCAAACTTATAGATGATAATAATAAATCAGATAGTAAGACATTACGTCAGCTGCTACACAATATATTAGACAAAGTACATTTCACAAATTATGCAGAAAATGTAATTGATTCTTGGGAAACTTCGATTCGAGATACAAACCAGGCTTTTATAAACACGCCCTTACATTTGAGAATGCTGGCTGAAGTAGTGTTTACGAAACAGTTTAAACCTATTGGTAATATTGGTTTGCTTACTCTTTATGAGGAGTTTATCAACATCAAGTTCGACATTTATTATCATGGAAAAGGTGTTTTAAGCAGCAATGATGGAGCCAAAGAAGTATATCAACACAACTCGGACAGCGTACGAAGAAAGCATCAGGAGTTGGCTATAAAACTACTGTTTCCCGACGAGACATGGATGACTCAAAACGACTCAGAACCAATTGAAGCTGTTACATTAGCCAGAGTTGGGTTCCTCACTCTATTGCCTGGTTCCCGACTTGAATTTATTCATCGTAGTTTCGCAGAATATTTTGTTGGCGAATATTTAGGTAAACATTTTCAGGTTGAACAAGCACAAATTATTTTTTTCAAGACAATTCTGATGGACGAACAATACTTTTTAATTGCGACGTTTTTTGACAGGCATTTGGAAAAAATGTCTCCTTCTGAAATGGCGTCGATATGCCTTAGTGCGGGAGCTGTTGATGTTTTTCTAAACTTCGGGATTAATGTTGAGAAAAAACAAGACTTACTTATTGAGCGACTAGAAAAAACGAGACTGATTAACGTTTGTGTATTCCTTGAAAACACACGTGAGAGAAACGAAGATTTTTATGGTCGGTATAAGGAAAGAGTACTAAATTATTTAACGCAAAAAGTGGTTAATAATAGACCGTTTGTTAATGAATTTATCCGAGATTTAACTATGGATAACATGCGTATGTTGGTACTTGACAGAAATATTCGAGATGTTAATACACTTTTTAATGCTGTAGGTATGAACCCGAGTGATTTTAGAAATAGAGATGAGATTATAGCTGATTGTCAGACGTTTTTAGAAGAATGTCATAATAACTCAAGCACTTAAATCGTGACAAATCCATACTTCATCTTCAGTACCGCAAGGCAACACATAAAAAATATAATCTTCATTTAAAAGTTTAAATTCTGTCGTAAAATGTCATTATTAAATTGTCAAGTACGGATTAAGCTAATAAGAAAAGACTAATTTAAAAAAATATTGTATTGCGTTCGGATAGTAAGTTTCTAGTGATAATTTACCTCACGTGTATAGAACCAATCAAAATGCTAATTTTCATAACAACCACCTTGGTAACGGTCGTCTTACCCGATAAGACATACCGCTAGCTCGATAAGACGCTAGTAGCTTTTTATATTATTTTATAATATTTTGCTATTTCCAAATAAATATATTAATAACACCTAACGACCTTTGGTTCAGTAAATTATCCAATAAAATACACCTCTAGAGGCGGCTTCTTATCTTCATATACCTTTGTTTTTTCACTCAAAACTCGATTTTCTAAGAAAATTTTCACTCAATGTAATTTTTACTTATAATCAATAATAAGACCCTCGAGCTAAAGCTCTCGGGATCATATCAGATTATAAGTAAAAATTACATTTCGTAAAAAATTATCAGAAAATCGATTTTTCGTAAAAAACTGCGGTATTACCGATAAGATGCCTCCTCTATCGATATATTACTGTTGATAATTTACCTCACGTGTATAGAACCAATCAAAATGCTCATTTTCATAACAACCACCTTGGTAACGGTCGTCTTACCCGATAAGACATACCGCTAGCTCGAGAAGACGCTAGTAGCTTTTTATATTATTTTATATTATTTTGCTATTTCAAAATAAATATATTAATAACACCTAACGACCTTTATGTTCAGTAGATTATTCAATAAAATACACCTCTAGAGGCGGCTTCTTATTTTCATACCTTTGTTTTTCACTTAAAACTGACAAAACTCGATTTTCTAAGAAAATTTTCACTCAATGTAATTTTTACTTATAATCAAAAATAAGACCCTCGAGCTAAAGCTCTCGGGATCATATCAGATTATAAGTAAAAATTACATTTCGTAAAAATTTATCAGAAAGTCGATTTTTTGTAAAAAACTGCGGTATTATCGATAAGACGTATATTACTGTTGATAATCTAGCAGGGGTCAATAAGTGCGCTCGTGTGCACGCACTGCCTATAAAGACATAGCGAGCAAGAAAATAAAAATGAAGTAAAAAAGACAATTTTAATTAAAAAAAAGTACCTAATTTTCTAAATTAATATAAATTTCTACTTATTTTGGTACTGTTTAAAGTCGCATAGTCGGAAAGAAAGGAGAAAGACTAGAGCTCTCAGTTCCGCTGCTTGAACTGGTCTTCGAGGTGTGGGATCGTTCGACGCTCTGAGCCGTATTCGATTGGAACAGAGATTTGGATCGATCTGATCTTAAAAATCAGTTCAGTGATCCACTAGGTGAAACACGAATTTTTATGTCAGTTGTTCTTTTGGGTTTCGATTTTGACTTAACCTCATTTTATGTTCAAAAATTAGTCGAGATAGCGTAGTAGTATTTTATAAAGCGAGGGACTAAAGTAAAACACCTTTAACATAATATGTTATTTCCGCTCTTCTCATTCACATACAGGAATATTATTTACCTAGATGGGTTCAAAAAGACGTAAGTGATCCATTTCCACATCTAAATCACAGTTAATTTTTTTGAAAAAATACATAATCAAAGAATACTAATAAATACCCAACGAAAATCTAGAAACAGGGACAGAATGAAACTATAACCTCCAAAACCATAAAGTAAACAAACCAAACAACTGATCTGATTTTCTGCAATTTCCCAGGTTCACTTGGGTTCACTTTGACGGTAGTAGGGGAACAGTGATCATTTGCCAATCGAACACAGCTCACATCATTTAGAATCGGTTAGATCTATCCGGATCGATCTAACCCAGCAAATCGAACACGCATATGGTTAAATGTTTTTTTTTAAAAACCGACCAGAAAAAATACACTTTCTGGACAATTTTTCGTCTAGAAAATAACGTTTTGTCGATCAAGACCGGAAAATTGACGTTAGAGACCGGAAAAGATTTTTCCGGTCCCTGTTTTTTGTTTTTCCAATCGCTCTTTAATAATACAAGCTACCTTGATTTCGTTACTATGACAACAACATTTCGATGTATTGTCGAGTGACAGTTCGTTGATTTTTAATTTGTTGTTTATGTCAAACTTGTTTCGCGAGTGCGCAAATTTAACAATATGAATTCAGATTTTTAATTATCCGACACGGAAAATGAGATTTCAAAAGAAATTTTGGAAGCAGCAAGGAAAGCGACTTACATATTGCCAGTAAAATCAAAAACCCGTCACGAGAAGTCATACGACGCATTTAAAAATAATATAAAATAAAATAATTTAAAGTAAGTATATCGAAGTGTCGGTCTTAAAAAAAATATTGTACGTCACGCAACCGAAAATTAGTGTTGTGCAGGTCTCTCCAAGCTTTCAGGACTCTCCTACAACTCGCCCTGGAAATTCTTGTCGCGACCTGAAAAACACTACTTTCCGGTCTTGTAACGTAAATTACTATTTCGCTGTGCGAATTGATCGGGAATATTCGGTAAATCGCCCGATGTAAGTGCGCTATTTCAATACATACTTCAGCATTCAGTGTTATATGCTTTTTAACCATTTTGGCGGTTTATTAGCTTTGTTGTGAAATTATTAAAAATAATTATGACGACGTCAATGAATACCGCTGAGCCTGAACGTTGTTTTTCCACGCTTAAAAGGTTTAAAATCTTTCTTCGAAATTCGATGATATAAGATATAAGTACTATTTTTATTTTTTTGCCGATTATGATAAAATATGTGCCCATTATGATTAAATATGTTTTTGTGTTCTTATTTATACATTAGAAAAGCTTTTTATTTTTAGATTATATAGATTAAATAAAATATTTACTATACATAATTGAGCAAATTGGGCGTGGTCCTAAAAAAAAATCGCATTTCGCGCGGTGGCGAGCTTTTTGTGCACCCCAAGTTAACAAGTCACAAGCCGCCACTGTAATGTAGGTATTTTATGTACTATTAAGATTAAGGGTAGTTATACAAAAAAACGCCGACGACTATACTAGTAGACAGTGTTGTACAGACCTATTTAAAACCGTTAGAAACTATGGTAACATTCAGATTCAAAGCATGCAGCTCCCAGAGCTGTCCACAAAAAAAGTAAATTAAAAGTAAACGTAGAAAAATGTGTATAGTGTGACTAGTGAAATTCATTGGCAAGATGTTGTTTTGTTTGCTGAGGAAAATAGACAAATTACATAAACCTGGATACACACAATAGCTCTTTGTCGATAAATCGGTAAGAACAACTTAGAGTAAGTATATTTTTAATCTGTTCATTGCTAATATTCTAGTTCAGAGCAATTCTAGACTTTAATGTCAAATTCAGTGCGAAATTTATTATTGTGAATTAACATCGTTTAGTTCCATAGACATAACTTTTGGACCCGTACTGTTTATTTCATGCGCAAGCAAAAATTGAGTTTTATGGGTGAAATATACGTTTGTACACACTGCTCACCGTTCATATCTCGCGACGACGCGACGTCGAGTAACGATGGGCATGCGCACAACTCCATTGCTATCAGCTGTTGCTTCTCTAGCGACATTATCTGAATACAAAAACTGGCTCTACTGCATTGTTGTTTACAAGGGCGGATCCAGAAATTAATTGTCATATAGCGCCGCAGGCAAAATTTTTTAGAGGAAGAAGATGAAACAATTAAAAATATGATAAACGTTATTTGTGCCGAAGCTGAAATGATATCCGCAAGCCGACCATTAGTTGAGAATCTCTTCGGTTCAGAGGAAGTGTCCAATTGTGCGACATCCGTGTGTTATTGCTGGCCTTTAATTCAAGAAATTTCAGACATTGATACTCCCGATGAAGGCACCAGACTTGCTAATAAATTAAGAAAACTTATAGTTTGCATTAAGGATATATTACAAAAGCTTTTAGTCTCGTTATTGCTAATGCTATTCTTAAGTCCTCATTCAATGACTACTGAGAGGATGATTTCCCATTACAACAAATTAAAAACGCCAGGAAGAATTTCATTAAATGAAGATACAATGAATGATCGCCTCTTAGTGTTATTGAATGGAGTTGGAACAGCTCATTTTGATCCAAGACCGGCAGTCGCCGAGTTTTTAATGAAAAAAGAACATGGGTTTAGAGAACCAACTCCTGAAATATACAAAACTAGAGATTTTATTAGTACATTTTTTAGAGATAATCCTAAATTATAATCTTATTAATGAAGTTCCTTTTACAATGAAAAGGAGTAGTAACGAGTTCCTTTTTGCACGACGCCGTAAAATAAAAGTGTTTTCAATTTGTAGAAAAAATGTGCACTGGGTTATGAACTCACTCTTTTTGACTCCACAATAGTTTTTACGTTTGTTGAAATGTAAACCGCCCAGGGGGGGGGGGGTCATGCCCCCCATGACCCCCCCCCCTGGATCCGCCCTTGGTTGTTTATAATGCGGAATATGTGTTTTTGAAATAGTTTTATAGTTTTTTTTAACCCCTATCAAATGACTAACACAAACATTAGCCCAAAATTAATTAATGTTCTAGAAATTATATGTTTTGGAGCATAGATTACACATCTCAACGAGTTCTTTAGCGAAGCAGCCACCGCGATGTTTAATGTTTTCGTTTTCTATATTGGCTGAATTTTTCAGGTAAGCGTAGATACGATGAAATTCTGCTGGTATTTTCAAATGGTTTATTCGCAAGAACAAAAACTTAAAATTATTATTTCTATTTCACGTTCATAATAAGCTCAGTACGATTCGCATTTGCGTATCGTAATGAAGCTATTTCGATACGCGTTTTTTCTTTATTTGATGTTGGTAACATTTAAATGTTTTATTTCATTGACTTGCGCGGCCTTTGTGATTTACGAGAAAACCCATTTTTCGGAGAGGAAAAATAGCTTAATAACCTACTTTTTTATTCTGTGTGGATAACAATCATGTATGTTGGTTGCATAAATATATAAATCAATCTTTTGTAGATGCTTTAAGCTATCATTTTCTGCCAAATCCTATCCAAAATTCAATCTACTAACCTTCCAATGTCGATTTTAACTTCAACTTTATTTGAATTTTCCATCTTCCCTATACTAAATTGCAATGCAGTGACGTAAAATCACGTCTTTTGAAATTCGAAAAAAGTAGTAAAATCGCCCGAATTTCCGAACGCTCTGTATATGTACCGAATGTACAAGGATCACACAACGTATTCCGTCCAATTTCAAATCTCATATCGCTAAAATAATTTTAGAATCTCGTGGTGAAAATGGGTCAATAAATCAAAAAATGACAGTTTGCAAAATAATTTTTGTTGTCCAGAGGCTCCTATGATAAAAAATAGTATTACCCACACAAAATTTTGACATAAAAATTTACAAAATTTGAAGGATTTATTTTCTTTTTAAAATGTATTTTTCTTGATTATAAAAGGTGAAATAGAAAAAAATGTATAAAGCACATGTTTCATAAGGCGTTTTAGCGCACGTGTCAATAAAAAAACTCGCCACTTTGTGGCTCGTTTTTTAAAATAGACGCGTGCGCTAAAACCGCTTTTTATGAAACGTGTACTTTAATATACTATTATGTAACGCGAAGGCAGAGGAAGTAGTTGAGTGTTTTGCATTTTTGCTGCCCGCAACACTGATTGATCGTAGTACAAAGCCGCAAAATGCCATGTGTTTTTAAATACAGACAGCTCGATCAGTTCTCAGTGAGCGCAAGGTTTGGCAACCTATTGTACCGACAGTACCGTAGTTAAAGTTGATAAACTAATAATATTAAATTTATAATAGCAAACGATGATATATGAAATGTTTGTTATTGGAAATAGGAGAGTTAATTAACCCAAACTGGTGTATCTAACTGACCGTTCAACTTAAATAAACACCAAGAAAATTTAGTCTCTGAAACCTGACACGTGAGCTTGCCGTGGCCCACTATACTGAATTGGGAACTTTTAGGAAGAAATCAGTATCAGCTGTTAATGTCACTTGTGGGTGTCAACTCCCAAAACGCTTTGTTTTTAGAAAAAGTTGACTTCTAGCATGCCTTGCATGCCTTGACATCAAATAAAGCGTCAGGTTATACTTAAAATATAAAATGTCAAAATAAGGTGAAAAATGGTGTTTAGTTCGTCAGAATTTAAAATTCGAGGCAGTGTATATAAAAGGTGAGTAGTATGCAGTGTTTATTTATTTGCACAAATAAAATGCTAATGGCCAGTGTTGCCGACACTCCACGCCACGTAGCGTTCCCGCTGGATTGTTGTTTTAAAACCGCTAGAATCCACCAATAGTTAAATTAAGACCACGTGGGAGTGTATAAGGATCAAGGAAGGATCGGCAGTTGGCATATGCACATAATGTGATACGCGAAGGGAAATAAATAACTACTATTACAACCTATAACTATAATAAATGAGCTATACCCTGCGATAACCTATATTAGGGGTCGGGGAATCCCAGTCTTAAGCTTAATTCATACACAGGCGAGTTTGCACATTTTGATGTTTAAACAATGATTTTTGGGTATCTTTTATTTTAGTTTTCTTTCAATTAAAACCGCTAAATGATGTTTTAACTTCTTACCAGGGCCAAACCATATCAGACGCTCAACCATTATGAAAATTCTTTGCCGAGCGTGTTCAGCAAATTTAAAATTCACAGCCTGAGAATTATTTTCGAATCCTTGGGATGGGCCAGTGTTACCAGTTTATTATAATAATTGTACTTTTTGAATGCATTATAGTACACACCACGAATAGCCTTCTCGATTTTAAAGAAGCGAAGGAAACGGTATAATAATTATGTTTCACTTACTTCTTAAGTCTCATAAGGCCTTGGTACACACACTGAAAGTTAGTACATTTTTTTACAATCTAGTACTTTTATAGCAACTATATTGTACCAAACAAAGATCATTTCTGTTCTTGCACCTTATTTTATAGGCCTGTGTCTTGCACTCGACTAATTTATTTCCTTTGTTTTTTTTTATGGATTGTGGCAACCAAAGACTTCTAATATATTATGCAACTATGGGAACAACCCGAACAAACCCTCTAGTTCTCCATCGTGGCAACGAACAAACCCTTTTTTTCTGTGCTGGCAACACTGACCTATCGATATCATGTCATGTGATATGTCACGGTTATTCCTTTCTTTGTGTTCTGTGAAGGTTCCTGTTCCCGACAAACCCTTTATTTTTCTGTGCCTGTTCCTATTCCTAACCTAAAAGAAACGAAATATTTCGAAACATAGATGTGACCAGATTGTATTTTGAATATTTAAATTTGAACAGGGTTCTGATAAATAGATAAATTTGTGATAATAATAAACTGTAACTGTGAAATTATTAAAATGCTATGATAAATCTGTATTTGTAATAATGTTTACTATCTATTAATTCATCATGGTGGTGTTAGTGAAAGTTCCAGACAATGGAGATTGTTTGTTACATTTAATTTCTATATCTTATTTGTTTCCAGTGTACGACAATGATTCGGAATATGTTAAACGTTTTAAAAAGCTTTTTGGTGACGATCAAATCGGGGAATCATTAAAAATTAGTGAAAGTAGTCTGCTGCGTAAATATTCGTGTACCGATCTGTACTTTTCTCCTATTTGTCTTAAAGACTATTGGAATAACCTTATTAATATATTTCGGCAGAGACTGATCAATCATATTGCGAATGATAAATCAGGAAATGATGGAAGTAATCAGTATGAGCAGTTCTTTCCTAAAGGTGACGTTGACCGTCAAACAGAACAATTTGAAGGATGTGCAACCTTTCAAAATTACCTTGAAAAAATTCGGGAAAAAGAGGCCTGGATGAATAAATTTGTTATTAAAGCTGCCAGTGACTTTCTGCAGTACCCACTTATTGTAAATAATATTGGAAGTTATTTGCAATTTTACAATGAACAGTTAGAGGGCTCGCCAATCATTCAACTAGTTCATATAAATAAAAATTACTACCATTGTCTCCTTGAAGATAATCTTCTTTCTAAGAGTTTAAAAAGAAAAATGGACCTGATAAGCGATTTAGCCAGGGAAATTTGCGCGGATCCTACTCTCCTGGCTATACCAGATAACCAGAGTGACAGTGACAGTAGTAGTGATGAGGATTACAGTAGCACACATCTGGATGCTTTTCTTTTGGCTATAAGAACAAGTGATCACAAAAAAGTTGAAACCATTCTGGAGATTTATAGTGGTAATAACGATTGGCTGATAAACTTTAGAAATCCTAAATCCAAGTATGACACACCATTGCATACCGCCGTAAGAAGCCTGATTAAAAATATTGACAATAGAGAAAGCAATAGAAATATTATCATACTATTACTTCGCAATAATGCAAATGCTGATTCTAAAAGTAAAAAAAACAATGGCGAGACTGTTTTAAATATTGTTGAAAAACATCTAAAAAAATGTCCTGGCGATGATGATGTGAAACTTTTACGATTTCTCTTGATTAACCACAATTTTTCAAATACTAGATCCAAGTATATACCAAACATACCTGGTGATCCTACCATTAACACCCCTTTACATTGGCCCGAACATTGGCCATCTTTAGGTGATGCTGTTCAAAAACATTTTGATAAGGAGACTGAAAACAAAACACTATATAATGATGTTACTCAAGCATCTACTTCCTCAAGTAATACCCACATTTAATCTTTATAAATTAGACAACCTAAGTGACAATAACAGTCTAGATGACATGACTTTGAATTTGTATGCATATGACACTTCTAAGGTGTAAGTGGGGTTTTAGAGAGTGAATGCAAGGATGACTTTATGTAGTTTTAGTAGTTTATAAAAAATCATCTTACATTAAATGTTATCAAAACACAAATTGTATTATTTGGCCAACAACCAGAAACTTTAAATTAACTACAAGCCAGGGAGTTAATTTGAGGCCAAGACCTTGTGTCATTATTACATTATAACGGCTAAAGAGACTACCTACTACTTTCTGGGGCAACTCAAGAGTTCTTAAATGATGTAATTATTGTTAAACTATTAAAAATCATCTTACATTAAATGTTTACAAAACACAAATTAGGTATATTATTTGGCCAACAACCAGAAACTTAAAATTAACTACAAGCCAGGGAGCTATCATCATGGCTTAATTTGAGGCCAAGACCTTGTGTCATTTTTACATTATAACGGCTAAAGAGACTACCTACTACTTTCTGGGGCAACTCAAGAGTTCTTAAATGATGTAATTATTGTTAAACTATAAAAAATCATCTTACATTAAATGTTTACGAAACACAAATTAGGTATATTATTTGGTCAACAACCAGAAACTTAAAATTAACTACAAGCCAGGGAGCTATCATCATGGCTTAATTTGAGGCCAAGACCTTGTGTCATTTTTACATTATAACGGCTAAAGAGACTACCTACTACTTTCTGGGGCAACTCAAGAGTTCTTAAATGATGTAATTATTGTTAAACTATAAAAAATCATCTTACATTAAATGTTTACAAAACACAAATTAGGTATATTATTTGGCCAACAACCAGAAACTTAAAATTAACTACAAGCCAGGGAGCTATCATCATGGCTTAATTTGAGGCCAAGACCTTGTGTCATTTTTACATTATAATGGCTAAAGAGACTACCTACTGCTTTCTGGGGCAACTCAAGAGTTCTTAAATGATGTAATTATTTTTAAACTATGAATAATATTGATGTACCTAATATTATGTACCTACTTATACATTCTTTTATATTATTATGTTTGTATTGTTTATTTTTTGACTATTTTGTTTTAACTCTTTTAACAATCGGTTTTTATTCTTTTGACCTGTTCTATCCTAAATTTGAATTTTGGACATTTTTTGTATTGTTTATACTTACCTACAGTGTGAGTTTGTAACTTGGAAGAAATTAGTAAGTACATGTTTTTTTGGGAAAAATGCTGGACAGGCAAATAATGATACAGTGTGTCCCAAATTAGAGATATGACGATATCAATAATTTTTTTGAATAGCAACCCTACTTTCTTATTGACTACTGACTATTTTTAAAGTGCATATTAAGTTATTCATAAGTAGTGATGTAAAATTCTCGGTAATAATCTTTTGGAGAATATTCTCAAGTTAGAGAATTTTCTGAGAATGGTAAGAAAACCGCTAGAAATAGCAATAAAAAGAAATTAAAAATTACCTATTCTGTTTATTTTCGGCAAATGTCAAACGGCGTTAATCAAACAAAACGTAAAGAAATCAAATTTTTATTTAAAAAACATAACATACCTTCCCAAGAATAACTAAAAACTAAACAAAAAAACAGTCAAATAAAGAAAGATCACATTTAACTATTAAAAACATACGAGTATACGTTCGCGCTTCTAGGGGATTTCCCTGAATCACTGTTGCCAGACGTAAAACACTGTTGCCAGAGTTATAGAAAAGGTTAGGGAAACTCAAAATTTTAAAAATCATTGCAAAATTTTTCAGTGTAAATCGAGGCGGTGTAAATTATGTAGAAAAACTTCTCTAGAGAATATTCTCGGGAGAATTTTCTTACAGAGAATATTCTCGAGAATATTTCCGTTCTCGAGAATATTCTCCTCTCACATCACTATTCACAAGTACCAAATATCACAGTTTTATTCTTTGTCATTTATAAGGTATTGAAAGCACACGAATACCTAAGACATGAGTGATGTAGGTTAATTTCTCCTGAAGTAGGTAACTGGAAATGTTCAAAACGAGTTCTACTTCCATTTAGCATATTGCCAAATAATGAATAGACAACATTTTGAGCATTTATTGACAAAAAGGTAAAGATGGATGGAAGGTTTTTATTTTTCAATAAAATTAATTTTTGTTTCTTTAATAATAATATCTTATAAATGACAATAAATAAACATTTGATATTTGGTACTTATATGCACTTTAAAAATAGTGCTATACAAGGTGTTTCAATAAAAACTCCCAGGCTAATTATTTCGAAAACTAAAAGTAACGTGTAAATTCTGTAAACGCCAGTTTTTAGCCTTTATGATTAGGTTCACAACTGTGTAAAATATGTGTTTGAATAATACAAGATGTAGGTGGCGCCACGGTGCAAAGAAATTTTTCGATGACAGGAACTTTTAAATGTTGTCGTTCTTAAAGATAATTAATTTTTGGTCAAATTATGTCCCATAAAAATTTTGATAAATCCAACATGAAAGGAGATATTTGGGGTAAGTTTTTTTTAAAAATAATTTTAACTAGTGTTTTAATTATAAATATTTTTAATATCCTTTAGCAGATTTTAATTTAATTTTGGCAATGATAATTTTAGTGATAAAACGCTCGTGTAGTGCTAAATTATTACGTCCAGTGACGTCTCAGGGGGCGCATTAACAAATAATATTGGCAAAAAGTAAGACGCCACTGAGTTTTTGGTAATTTTTATATTTTTTCGGATTAAGCAACTAAAAATATCCTTTTCTTGTCTGTTCAATTGTTTTCATATCTTGCTTCGTTTTCGAGAAATAAAAATAAAAACAATTTTATTGCATATCTCTGGAAAACAAAAATCTTTAAATATTTAATACGTTGTATTTTTTGTTGTTTAAAAGCATTAAAACATTAAAGCATTATAAAATTAAATTAAAAGATGTTTTAAATTTTATGAAAGAAAGAAATTTTTATGGGACATAATTTGACCAAAAATTAATTATCTTTAAGAAGGGCAACATTTAAAAGTTCCTGTCATCGAAAAATTTCTTTGCACCGTGGCGCTACCTATATCTTTTATTATTCAAACACATTTTTTACACAGTTATAAAGCCAATCATAGAGGCTAAAAACTGGCGTTTACAGAATTTACATGTCACTTTTAGTTTTTGAAATAATTGGCCTGGAAGTTTTTATTGAAACACCCTGTATATTGATAGATATAGATTGAGGTTACACTTTATCAATATTTTTTTATAAAATACCACAACTTAAAATGTTCATACATGCCCAAGCATTTCCCAAAAAAAAAACTGTCCAGCATTTACCGAGTTTATTCAAAGTTACAAACTATATAAGAATTAAGAATTAATAAGAGGTGTGGTATTTCGCAAAGTTACAGCAATTCTCCTTAAGTATTACAGCGAATGTGTCCACCATGTATAAAAACCCATAAGAGGTATGTCATTTTCACTGAATTACAGTGGAAAGTTCATTGTTATGACGCGTATTTTGATACAAATTAATAATTAATATTTTTTTATTAGTTGTGTCAGAATTCAATATAGCGTAGAACTTGTCATAATAGAGCAGCTCATCTAACATAAAATCACATTATTTTATGTATAAACAAAAACACCTATCAAAACCATAGCGACTAACACAATAGCTAATAAAGAAGACACTTTAGACGTTTATAATGAAGGTTAAAATAATTTCAATATTACTTTAATAAATGAAACAATTAAATACAAATAACGTGTAACCTTAGCTTTTTTATTCAGGAAATTTTCTACCGAATACCATTCATGCCCAAAAATCACCAGAAAATTATGTTTCTTTATAGGAAACAGCTATAGTTTAATTTCTTACGGCAGAATGATTGCATTACATAACTATGAAAACAGTACGTACGTGTGGTGTGGTAAAGATTTAGGTTAATATTACCAAACTAACAACCTAATTTAGCCATACGGTGTCTGTAAAAAAGAAAATCGAAAAATGTATACAAAACGAATAAAATAAACTGTGTTGTCTGAAATTAATTTATTGTTTTTATTTTACTGGCTGATTGTATTTACTATGTCCCAATATTAGCTGATCGACGACAAATTTCCGGTGTCATTTTGTATATATTATAAGACAAATACAAATATTTTTACTTTTTATATATTAGTGATTCAACTAGTGTCATACTGCATTCTTTCTTGTAAAATTTTTGGGTATACTAAGCGTACACCCGCCCTGGGAATTGAACCTGGGTTGCGCGACCGAAAGCGGCAGCTCTACCACTGAGCTTAGATGAGTAGTAAATTACTTATTTTGAAAACAAGAAAAATATTGTTTTGCTATTCAAGATGGCGATCGAATATTCCCCATCTTGGAAAACATAATTGGAGGACACGTTTCATAAGAAGCGGTTTTAGCGCACGCGTCTATTTTAAAAAACGAGCCACGAAGTGGCGAGTTTTTTAATTGACACGTGCGATAAAACTCCTTATGAACCACGTGCTTTATACTATTTTTTTCTATTTGTAGTTTTTTCAATAAAAAATACATATTTAAAAAGAAAATAAATCCGCAAATTTTTATGTCTAAATTTGATGTTGGTAATACTATTTTTTATCATAGTAACCTCTGGACAACAAAAATTATTTTGCGAACTGTCATTTTTTGATTTATTGACCCATTTTCACCACGAGATTCTAAAGTTATTTTAGCGATATGAGATTTAAAATTGGACGGAATACGATGTGTGATCCTTGTACATTCGGAAATTCGGGCGATTTTGCTGATTTTTTTTGAATTTCAAAAGACGTGATTTTACGTCAATTTTTTTAATTCAATGTTACCAACATCAAATAAAGAAAAAACGCGTATCGAAATAGCTTCATTACGAACTTCATTTCAAGTTCATAATGAACTTATTATGAACGTCAAATAGAAAAAATAATTTAATGTACGTATATCAAAGTGTCGGTCTTAAAAAAAATATTGTACGTCACGCAACCGAAAATTAGTGTTGTGCAGGTCTCTCCAAGGAAGGCCGAGTGATATACCTCATTTTAAAAGTCTTTCGTCCAATTAAACCATGTAATTTTACTATACACTTTGTTTAGAATTTTAAAAGGTGAAAGGTGAAATTGACTGCCCCGGTATGCTTGGAAAACTACCATTTGCTGTCAATAGAGCAAACTCGCAAGCCTCAAATATTTTTTTATCTGACCTATCCTAGAACAAACCTGTACAAAAATTCTCCAATTTACAAAATGTGCCACTTTTTTAATCTGTATGCATCTGATATTGATGTAGATACAACTAGTCTTGGTCAGTTTAAGGATTTGGTTGAGATAAAACTGAGAACCAATTAACAGACTAAAGATTTGATTGCAGCAGCTTGTAAGTAAATCTATACTTATTTGTGATAATAGTTTTGATTAAGTATGTCTAGTATATATTTGGCTCAGGTTGCAGAGGGCGTAATATTGTGATGCTCAGTTGAGTAACCACTTTTATGGTGTTTTGATACTGGTTCGCCTCATAGGGTTTTTTCTTGTTATACTTACTAGCTTGCATCTGTAATTGGCACCAGTGCTATTGATACCTACTTATGAATAAATAAATTTCTGAGTTAGAAGGCGGGGCACTTTATCGACACACTGTATGCAGAAACGTAGCCTATGCCCTATACCAAAACATTGTATGCTCCATTCTGTGTTAAAATTTGAAAAAACGTCATTTAAAAAAAATATTTTAGGTTATTTTGAACGCCAAGGCTTCTCCAAAGAAATAAAATTAAACAAATCGGTGTATCAGGGATACATCAAAGAATATGAAGGTGCAACATTGATGCACTGCGAGCTAAATCCAAAAATCATCTACATACAAGCAACTAGCGTCGTACGAAGACAAAAGAAATTCATCAAGCAGCTCATTTACCAACAGCAAAGGACTGTTTCGAAAGTGCATCCTGGAATAACATTCTTTAAGGATGGTAAGGAATTAATTAATATTTTTAGTGGCATATCCAGGGCTGTAGCCAGGAAGGGGGGATTGGCTGGGGCTGAATACAGGTAAAAAATTGAGCCCATGTTATTCCCGGATAGCTGATTTAGTTTACTTTGCTTCAGATTTAAAAGAACAGTGTCTCTCGATTTTAATTTATTTTAAATTATATTTAATAAAACAGATCAAAGACAACTTTAACCAATGCTAGTTTATTCCGTCTTTGTGATGTGTTGAACAGTTGTCTTATTTATTTTGTGCTATTTTAATACAATTTCAGTATTTTAAATTTTTTTATCGGATATTTTGTCAGATAAAGTTAAACTGTAAATTGATCTTGTCAACATATTTTTCGTTTGTTTTACCAAGTACTGGGTGTCTCTAAAAGGCTTGTACAAAACGCTACAACAAATTCCTGAGGCTCAAATGTCAGGATCTAGCCGAATTTACCTTAATTCAAAAATTGATATTTTACCAAAAGTCAAAGTTATTATTAGAAAAGAATATAGCAGGATTTGCACGGAATTTGGGTTGTTTAGGATGAGAAATCGAGATCTGATCATAGTTTCCATGTACATTGCAGATGGTGCCACCAATGTTTTCAAAAATTCGCTTTTATATAACGGAACAATGAAATATAAATAACAATATTCCAAGAAATATCAGAAGAATAAAAAAATTGGCAAATTTCAAAAAACAATTAAGGATATATACAACATAACTTACTGCCTTCTCATTTAAAAGATTTTATAACTAAATATTGAAAATCATAACTATTCAACTAGATAGGTATAACGAAGATTTTTGTTTAGGTAGGGTATCAAAACATTTGACATATAAATCGGTTTTCTTTAAAGGATATCTCAGAGCTCTTTGAAAAATTTTAAAAAATTATTTATTTAAAAAACAGAATAATGACTGATAAAACTTTTTTAATACTTCAAAGATGATACTGTTAAATTTGTTTTAATATTTTATAAAACTTGTTAGATTGTAGCATATTGCCAAATAAATCTTACTACTACTACTAAATTAAATTATTTTATACTAACTTAGGTATTTATATTATTTTTTTTAATTGATTTTATTAATAAAATAAATTAGGTTTTCCGTTTTAATGTTTGTTTTTATGGCTATTATTTTCTATATTCTTATATCATTTTCCATATCATGAACTGTAAAAGTATGTTTTGAATAAAGGCATTTATTTTAAAGTAAAAAAATTGAAACGAAGTTGCGTATTTTGAGGTTTAGTATGGTTTTCGTTGTGAGGGCTTTATTTTTCTTAATTAAAAAAAAACAATCTGTTGATCTGTGCCGATACTCAATAGTTTTAAGATCAATTTAAAAAATATAATTGACCATTTTTCATTTATCTTCTCTTTAAAGGCGTCAAAAGTATACCAATAGAATCCATACCGGGTCTTGAAGAAACTGGTTATAAACCTGCCACCAGAACTACCAGGGGGCAGCACTTGGAAGAATCACAAGACATAGACACTTTGGGTAGTATGTTGAAGACTGTGCTTAATGCTGTAAGTGTAGAAACTTGATGTTTCCATGTATCTTGGGCATATGTAATAATAATATACAGTGTCATCAGCAAAATGCCATAGATATTAAAAGATCGGCTTAACCTGTCAAACTTGGCATATTTTTTAAAAATTAAGTCGGGTATTTTTTAATTTTCGACTCGTTTGCCAAATATAAAAAAATTCAGACAAACTTGAGTTGTTGCACATTTTTCTAACCTCATTAGTCATTTTTTTTTTTGATCCGTTCGATTTTAACTAAATTCTAATAAAATCATTTAAATATAGGATATTTATTTCTTATTTATGTCTATTAAATAATATTTGGAATCCACATTTTTTTGAAAAAATCATAAATGCGTCAATAAAAATTATATCGTTCAAACAAAATTTACGTTAATTCATTCTATAAACAGAGCCGTCTTTTGCCAACCGGTGGGCTTAAGGCAATTAAAAATATATGGGGTCCCTTTTATTAAAATTATAAGCTAATATTAAGTGTACCGCGAGATAGTATCGTTTTTCCCGACCCTACCTGAATTTCGAAACCCATGTGGAGATTATGAATCGTGGGGCCCTTGGGCACTAACCCAGCGAGCCCGTGCGTAAAGATGGCCCTGTTTATTAAGGCGTAAAGAGGTAATCGATTCATATTAAGACAATAGACTAGATTTCTGTCACTTAAAATACTACCTTTATACAATATTACTGTTGGTATGTCGTCTGATGTTGACATCTCTTACGTATTTTAGGTTAAGAACCATGAGTCGTCTTGGCCGTTCAGGCAACCAGTTGATAAAGAGGAAGTTACGGATTATTACGAGCATATAAAATATCCAATGGGTAAGTTCAGAACCACCTTTTTTAGACCTGCAATCAATATGATATGCATTTTTAGCATAATTTGTCAATTTTATAATAAAAATGCATATTTTTTATAAATTTTTATTTTAAGAGCATATTTTTATGTTTTCGGCTTTATCAGAAAATTTAAAACGTTAAAGGTTTAATGTCCAGTTCGGTACTTATTTCAGGGATTTTTCAATCTGAAGTTTACAATAATTAAATTTACATTTTGGTTATAAAGGTATTTATTGGGGGTTTCCGGGGTTTGCATGTATATTGTTAGGGGTTGTTTATTGTCACTTAATAACGCGTTATTATTACCTGCTTAACAAACTGTAATTATATCGATTTGGAATTTAAGTTCAAGAGACTCAATTAGTATTGTTGAAACTTTTTCCGCTAAATGTAACAACATTCCCGGTAAAGTGGGAGGTCAAGTAAGGAACAAGTTGGATGTAACTGTAAAAAAGAATAAAGGATTTAAATACCAGGAAAAAGCATTTATGAGGGTAAACCATCCAACGAAGTTGTATCTTGGCCTTAATTATATTTTGCTAAAGTGTATACGATCTTAGTTGAGACAGACAAAAAAACTAAAAAATTTTTTATGACAGACTTGTCAAGTCCACGTCAACTATCTTCGAACATCTGTATAGGGAGCGATCAATACAAATTTTGTTATATTTGTATTGTAGTTTCAGTGTGTGATGTAGTAAATTGATCGTACCACCAATATTTACGTTGTCTCAACTGACTTCGTATAAAGTATACCTAAGTTGTAGTATTGTCCGATTACATCACTAGATGTTAAAAGAAGCTTCTCTTTGTATAAACATATTTTTACTAATAGAAGACAATCCTTTTTAGTTGAAAAATTGTTTACTTTTATTTTTTTAAATAAACATATTTTTTAGAACCCAATACGTTTCTTTACTTCATTTTACTATAATAAATTAAGAAATATTGCATACCAGTATGCATATTTGGTAAAAAAAGCAAATAACTGCATATTTTAAAGACAAACAAGGCATATTTTGGCTAAATTTAAGTGCATATACTTCGCTCTTTAATTATAACTTCAAGCGTGTAGGTGGTTCATATTTACTACTACCTGTAATATTCGTTTCTTTTTAGATCTCAAAACAATGAACGATAGACTGAAATCAAAATATTACGTATCAAGAAGACTGTTTATCGCGGACATGATGCGAATTTTTACCAATTGCAAAATATACAATTCACCAGAAACACCGTATTACCAATGTGCCGTTAATTTGCAACAGTATTTTCAGACTAAAATGAAAGAAATTGGGCTCTGGGATAAATAGTGTTGAGTGTAGTGTAGTACATCTGTATAAAAGGTTATGTCCTATCGAGTTTTAATTTGCGCTGCAAGAAACTCTATCTACCGAGAAAAATTGCTTTATAGCAAAAGAGTGGTAGGTTCTAATTATACTTATTTTGTTTTAAATAGAGGTAAAGTGGAGTTTGGTGCAACGCAAATATAGTATTATCGTCATTGTTAATTGTTACGCCAATAAGATGATAGTGTAACGTCAAAAACTGCCAAGTTAGTACAACGACTGTCAAAGTTGTATTAATGCTAGTTTCAGCCCAATGTTAAAAGAGTAAAATTACCGAAATTTTATTTGTTCTGTTTTTTTATCTGATTTAAGTTTCTATTGGTGTAAATCGCCAATAAATTTAGATGTATTTATTTTAAAACCATACCTTTGAAGCAAAAGAAACGTATATTATCTTATCTTTCTTTATAGCTTGACCAGAATAGTGCTAGTCTCGGCTATTAATATAGGGGATGCACGGTCAGTGGCCTATAAGAAGATTTTGAAAACGAGTGAAGTTATCATTTTTAAAATTTGATTGGAGCCATAATTTACTTTAAAATTTTAAAATATTATATTTTCTTTCTTGAATCACTTCCGGTTATGCCGGAAGTTATGGCCAACTTTGGATTTCAACTAAATCACCTTATATATTTAAACTTTTTTGGATACCTTATTGAAACGTAAGTAAGTAACCTATCTCTTAACCATTTTTGAGATATGAATTATAAAATTGGGTTTTTATGTAAAAACATACCGAGAAGATAGTTCAGTAACTTTAAAACTAATAAAGCTAAACATTTAATATTTTGATAGCTTTTAACTAAAATATAAATCTTTACATTCCATAACTTATGTTTACGTTTTTCGTACAGGGGGTTTTTGCAATTGTGCCAACCTAGCCATTTAGATAAATGGGCATAAGTTTATTTTCGTAAATGGAACACCCCGTGTTTTATCTTACTAACGTGTAGAGAATCAAATTTCCTATCTAAATGTCTAATATGTCTTTTATCTATATTTTTAGTTCTTTTGGAATTATAAAAAATTATTATAATTCATATCTCAAAAACGATTACAGATAGGTAGATATTATTTACAAAAGTTACTTAGGTTTCAATATGATATCCAAAAAGGTTAAAACATACAGGGTGCAAAGTTGGCCATAACTCCGGTATAAGCAGAAATGATTCAAGCGTGAAAATATAAGATTTTAAAACTACAAATTTAATTATGTCAGATTTTAAAAATTATAACTTTTCTCGTTTTTGAAATATTTTCATCAAATCACCCTCTATAATGAGATGTTTCAGTTTTCGTTTTTTTTATATTTTGATATTTAGTTACTCTTCTATTTGATATGACGAATTATATTATCTTCTTAAACATAATTCGGCTCAGCTTGTGCCGCTGACTAAGTGACTAAGCGCTTCTCCGTTTTATCAATGCATTATTGAAAAATTATGTTTTAGTTGGAAATTTACTAGATAGATAGAAACGCTATCTGCTGCCGTCAAATTCATAAATTTCAAAATTTTGGAACTGTATTTGTCTAGTATATGTATGTGGCCGTCTACCAAGTAAGTAAGGACAAAAACAGAATTCTCAGGCCACGGCAGAGGGTATTAGCGGGATGGATGGGGGATGAGAGACACCCGTTTGTGTCTGATTGAATTGTTTGTTTGCCAAGCGCATCCCCTCAACCGCCTCTATTCCGGGATCCGTTAAAACCCCATCTGGCCGATGTCTGATAACTGTCTTTGTCTAATCTTAAACCTCCTAGAGGGCCATGGATGCGGATAACTGATAATCATTGGTTTAGAAACTGTCACATCAAGTCTTATCGCTTTTGTCGGTTACCAACAAAAAGTCATAAAAACTTTAAAATAACAAAAATTCAACATTCTCTAATCACAAACTACTAATGTCAACATAATTTCTCAGTATCTGGCAACCATTAGAGGTTTTAGATGCCGTATTCCTTACCGTAAACTTCCAATTGATACTAAAAATAAATATTTTTATGATATCCTCGACAAAAGTGGTATTCGGAATCGATGTAGCCGAAAATCCCAAATTTCCATTTTGTATTCACTTCTTTATATTAAAAGCTGATCTGTAAGTTCACGCTTGCCAGTACTGTATATAATTTTTTTACAAATTAACCCAATAGGGTTGCCATATCTATTAGTGTTAAATAGGGATGTCACGTTTTTTACTTTAATATTTTCATCATGCCTACTTATTAGATTAATTTTTTTTATTTTAATGTTTTTTTGCATAATTTGTCAAATATCTATAATTTTATAGGTTACTTAGTTAAAAAAATACGTTAAAGTATTATAAATATATGTATATATTGTTTTTATTTTAAATACATAGCCCAGCTGCGACTTTGTGCATTAAAAATTGCGCGCTCAATGAAATAATTGGTAAGCTTAATTTTGAATAGCTTACCTACATAGCAATACATATTTTTTACTTAACTTTATACCGGTTGGTGCACCGCCACCCTGGGCATGGGATATCCCATGTAAATTTTGCTTTATCCTCAAATATTGGTCCCCTTATTAATTATACATCAAAACTGTATAAGACTTTTTTTAAAGGTTTAACTGAGGTATGTATCAGAGCCGTATTTAATTTTTAAGACCTTTACGGAGTATTTTCTAAATAGCTTTTAACTGACTTATTAGAAAATAACAAAATTTGGTGTGTGAGTCCATCCTACAAGGATCTTGAAAAAAGTCTAATACAATTGTGGTGTAAAATTAATACGGAAGCCAATATTTGAGGGTAGCAGCCAATGGGTGCCACCCCGCATTTCTAAGGCACGTGCCGCCACTGGATTAGATTAAGTTTCAAAATATTGCAGAAACCGAATTATTTATAGAAATAATTTATTAAAATTGTATATTATTATTATGTATTTTACCCTTGCGGCAAAATATCTACCATCTACTTCGCAATCTAAACACTAAGTCGCACCTTTCGTTTAATGTAATTGTGCTTAGACTGTGAAGGGACTTTTTCTTAACTGCGCTCAACGGTACACTGTACCTAGCTATACAGGGTGTTTCAATAAAAACTCCCAGGCCAATTATTTCGAAAACTAAAAGTGACATGTAAATTCTGTAAACGCCAGCTTTTAGCCTCTATGATTGGCTTCACAACTGTGTAAAAAATGTGTTTGGATAATACAAGATGAAGGTGGCGCCACGGTGCAAAGAATTTTTTCGATGACAGGAACTTTTAAATGTTGTGGCTCTTAAAGATAATTAATTTTTGATCAAATTATGTCCCATACAAATTTTTGATAAATCCAACATGAACCGAGATATTTGGGGTTGTTTTTTTTTTAAATAATTTTAACGAGTATTTTAATTATAAATATTTTTAATATTCTTTAGCAGATTTTAATTTAATTTTGGTAATGATAATTTTAGTGATAAAACGCTCGTGTAGCGGTAAATTATTACGTCCAGTGACGTCTCAGGGGGCGCTTTAACAATTAATATTGGCAAAAAATAAGACGCCACTGAGTTTTTGGTAATTTTTATATTTTTTTCGGATTAAGCCACTCAAAATATCATTTTCTTGTCTGGTAAATTGTTTTCATATCTTGGTTCGTTTTCGAGAAATAAAAATAAAAACAATTTTATTGCATATATCACTGGAAAACAAAAATCATTAAATAATTAATACGTTGTTTTTTGTTGTTTAAAAGCAATGTTAAAACATTAAAGCATGATAAAATAAAATTAAAAGATGTTTTAAATTTTATGAAAGAACTGATGCGAAATTATACAAAATTATTAATGAAAATTAGAACAATACCAAAATAGTATATTATTAACCAAGGTTTAGACAGCCATCATTATTGCCCGAGCGTCAAGTTTAAATCACGAGGAGCGGAGCGACGAGGGATTTAGGGCGCGAGGGCTATAGGCTGTCTAAACCGTGGTTAATATAATTTTTTTTCCACTACCAACACTTTTATTTTGTACAGTATTAATAAATTATAAAAAATATTAGGTATGTATAAATATATATTTTAATCAAGTTACCTGCTTTGGCATATTGGCAAGATAATTTGTTTTCTTGTCAGTTGGCTTGGTTAATGTCAATTTTGGTTTATTTACGTCATGTATTGTTGGTTGCCTAACCACAGGAAATCACCTTTCACGTTATTTGTTGGGGAATTAACAAATCAAGTTACCTGGTTTTAAATAGATCGGTCAATAATGGATTTCAATGCTTTATTATTGACCGTTGTCAATAGCAACTGAGAAGGGAGAGAAAAACGATTTCTGGCGTTAATTAATCGGTCAATAATGGCGATGTTATAGGTTAGTAGTGGAAAATAGTATATTATTAACCAAGGTTTAGACAGCCATCATTATTGCCCGAGCGTCAAGTTTAAATCACGAGGAGCGGAGCGACGAGGGATTTAGGGCGCGAGGGCTATAGGCTGTCTAAACCGTGGTTAATATAATTTTTTTCCACTACTAACACTTTTATTTTGTACAGTATTAATAAATTATAAAAAATCCTATTAGGTAGGTATAAATATATATTTTAATCAAGTTACCTGCTTTGGCATATTGGCAAGATAATTTGTTTTCTTGTAAGTTGGCTTGGCGTCACCTTTCATGTTATTTGTTGGGGAATTAACAAATCAAGTTACCTGGTTTTAAATAGATCGGTCAATAATGGATTTCAATGCTTCATTATTGACCGTTGTCAATAGCAACTGAGAAGGGAGAGAAAAACGATTTCTGGCGTTAATTAATCGGTCAATAATGGCGATGTTATAGGTTAGTAGTGGAAAAACTAACTAATGGGGTCGAATGAGGTGTTCGAAATTATTGCCGTTTTTATACACACACATAGCAAATCGATATAATAATTCGGTTCTGCAAGCTCTCAATAGTGTATTTTGAATAATAGAAAAAAAAAAAGGATTAATTTGAGAATGATTTTTGTTTTCCAGAGATATGCAATAAAATTGTTTTTATTTTTATTTCTCAAAAACGAAGCAAGATATGAAAACAATTTAACGGACAAGAAAAGGATATTTTTTGTTGCTTAATCCGAAAAAAATATAAAAATTACCAAAAACTCAGTGGCGTCTTATTTTTTGCCAATATTATTTGTTAAGGCGCCCCTTGACACGTCACTGGACGTAATAATTTAGCGCTACACGAGCGTTTTATCACTAAAATTATCATTACCAAAATTAAATTAAAATCTGCTAACGAATATTAAAAATATTTATAATTAAAATACTCGTTAAAATTATTTAAAAAAAAAAACTTAACCCCAAATATCTCCGTTCATGTTGGATTTATCAAAAATTTTTATGGGACATAATTTGATCAAAAATTCATTATCTTTAAGAGCGACAACATTTAAAAGTTCCTGTCATCGAAAAAATTATTTGCACCGTGGCGCCACCTACCTCTTGTACTATTCAAACACATTTTTTACACAGTTGTGAAGCCAATCATAGAGGCTAAAAACTGGCGTTTACAGAATTTACATGTCACTTTAAGTTTTCGAAATAATTGGCCTGGGAGTTTTTATTGAAACACCCTGTATATTAGGTTTTTTTTTAGCTTAATTATATCAATGACTGCCGATATTTAGTGAACAGGAATTGCTTAAAAAAGTTATATCGATTTACTATTTGTTTAAGTTAGTTTTTATTGTATTTTAAACTCATTGCTATTTTATTTAAACGGGGCATTAAATTTGTAATTTGCCTTTCTGCGTCGGTTTTTTTTTGTATGATTTATCTACAGTAACCTTACAATTGGTTGTTATGGAAAAGCAAATGTCACAGGATAGCAAAGGCAGTGTAATATGGCACAAGCCAACAAACCTTTCGTTTTTAATTAAGCAATAAACATAGTTTTATTTCCAAAAGCTTGATTTCATTTAAAACAAACGAAAACCACTGATTAAAAATCAAGAAGTTCCTCACAACGGTATGCAGCACGTGTCCTTTACTTCTTCTTTAAACGAGTTTTTTTAAAACCGACCAGAAATATACACTTTCTGGACAATTTTTCGTCTAGAAAATAACCTTTTTCCGATCGCAAGAGCGGAAAAGTGACGTTAGAGACCGGAAATAGTAATTTACGTTACAAGACCGGAAAATAGTGGTTTTCAGGTCGAGACGAGCATTTCCAGGGCGAGCCATAGGCGAGTCCTGGAAGCTTGGGGAGACCTGGAAAACACTAATTTTCGGTTGCGTGACGTACAATATTTTTTTTAAGACCGACACTTCGATATATTTTATAATCCACGCGAAACAATTTGACATAAAGAACAAAATTAAAAATCAACGAACTGTCACTCGACAATACATCGAAATGTTGTTGTCATAATAACGAAATCAAGGTATCTTGTATTATCAAAGAGCGATTGGAAAAACAAAAAAACAGGGTGACAGTGACATTAGAAACCGGAAAAGTGACATTAGAGTCCGGAAAAGATTTTTCCAGTCTCTAATGTCACTTTTCCGGTATCTAGAAAAACAAAAAAACAGGGTGACAGTGACAATCGCTCTTTGATAATACAAGATACATTGATTTCGTTATTATGACAACATTTCGATGTATTGTCGAGTGACAGTTCGTTGATTTTTAATTTTGTTATGTCAAACTTATTTCGCGTAGATTATAAAATATATCGAAGTGTCTCTCCAAGCTTCCAGGACTCGCCCTGGAAATGCTTGTCTCGACCTGAAAAACACTACTTTCCGGTCTTGTATCGTAAATTACTATTCCGGTCCCTGTTTTTTGTTTTTCCAATCGCGCTCTGATAATACAAGCTACCTTGATTTCGTCGAGTAACAGTTCGTTGATTTTTAATTTGTTGTTTATGTCAAACTTGTTTCGCGAGTTCGCAAATTTAACAATATGAATTCAGATTTTGAATTATCCAACACGGAAAATGAGATTTCAGAAGAAATTTTGGAAGCAGCAAGGAAAGCGACTTACGATATATCGCCAGTAAAATCAAAAGCCCGTTACGAGAAGTCATACGACGCATTTAAAAATAATATAAAATAATTTAATGTAAGTATATCGAAGTGTCGGTCTTAAAAAAAATATTGTACGTCACGCAACCGAAAATTAGTGTTTTCCGGTCTTGTAACGTAAATAACTATTCTGGTATGTTGTACCACGGTAAAAATTAGTGTCCGACCGAAACAACATTCCAAAACCGAATCTTCGGCCTTGGTCTCAGTTTCGGCCGAAACCGAAACTTATTTATGCATGTTAAAAATTTTATTGTATGCTGAAATTTAATTTATTTTATATAGGATGAGATCGATCTTGGGAACGGATTGAACTTTTCCCCAAAAAAGGTCGACAGAGAAAAAAATCTATTTATATAGACAACACTGCCTACGTAACCCATCCAAAGTTAGCCGAATGGTGCGCGACAATTCACGAACACTGAATTTTGGTATGGCCGAAGGTTAGGCCGGTTTTTGGCCGAAACCGACTCGCCAAAACTAGATTTTTTGGCCGAAACTAGCCGAAACCAAACCACCTTCGATCGGTCTCTAGTAAAAATAAATTTAAACCAGATTAAAGTTAATCCTAAACTTTGCGTATCCAAGTAGCATTTTTAGCCACATTTTGGTAAATGTATTGAAACCTAAATTTTCGAAACGCACACATTTTAAATGCCGCTATTGTACGTGTTTCCGAGTGGTCTTATATAATAATAAAGATATTTATTCGTGTCAAAATATAAAAATTATAAAATATAACAACTAAAAATAACTATTGGTGACAGTAACACACAAAAAGGTAGGATTTTGGTTAACAATTAATCAGTCTTTCAATCCGACCCTAAGATAATGTGTGAAAAAAAAAATGACTTAAGAACCGAATAGTTTAGTTTTTATCAGGTTTTATATATTGTTATATATTATTGAACTATTATATTTCAAAGAAGTTTTATATTTTTCTTTATGATGTATTGGTATTTCCAAATTATTTTCATTTCTAGTGTTCATGTTGTGAGTAATTCTAAATTTAATTTTTTTATATAAATAATAGAGACTTTTTGCACCTCTTAATTCGTCATTCGTTTATGGTTATGGTTATTCTGAGCATGCGCAATGTCAGAAAGGTGATCCGCTATGGTTAATAACCATAACGGACTCCGTTATTTACGGAAGGATAAGGAAGAGCTTATCGTTATCCTTATGGTTATGCTTAAACTGCATGGTTGCCGGAACATACAAAAGTTATCAAGCATCATTGCTATGAATTAAAATTGTGATAATCAATTACTTAAAATCCAAAGCAATAGTAGCTTTACATTAAAATATACAACTTAATCAAATTATTTTTAGGTTAGGTATTTTATTTTGTTTAGATGCGCCGGCGCCAACTTAATAACTACAGACAGAACGTATAGGCGCTGCAAAATCTCTGGTTTTAACAGTGGCGCTACTCGTTATGTTTAATAAAGTTAACCATAACGGAGCTAAAAACTGATATTAATTTAAGAGGTGCAAAAAGTCTCTAATATGGGGTTTTGTAGAATTTATTTTATGAATAACACAATTTAAATGAATTTCACGTTTAAACTAAAGTTTTATAATATATTACGTTCTCTATAGCGAATTTTTGAAGGCTAATCGAAAATTTTGTACAATTATTTTGTAATATTTGTAACACATCTGTTTATTCAATTGTGGTTGTTCAATCTTAAAGGGCGCTATTTGAAGATGTCAAAATGGTTATAGTAAGGAAACAAATAATTTGAATTACCCAGGGCCATACCCAAGGGGGCGATCAGGGGGTTTAACCCCTCCCCTCCAAATAACTACGAACGGTGCAGAAACTCCGCACTCTACACGAAAATTAATAAAAAACACAAATACATATTGGAAGTTATTGTTATTACAAAAAAATTTATTTTATGAGAAATATTTTTTTTATTCCCCTTTTATGGATCGCTACTCTCAAATAAAATCCTAGTTACGGCACTGGAATTACCTGCAAGTTGTGAAATAGAAGAAAAACAATATGAAGACGAAATAATTTCGCCATAATGTCACAATAGTATTTTTTTTATAAATCATGATTTTTCACTTACTTGTCGCAAAAAGAAACTAATTGCTGTAACGGAAAATGATCGACGAAATAAACTTTGTCTTGCAATTTTGTCATTTAGCTTCATGTTTTTAACGCGCTCTCAGTTTTTTTGCATTTACAAAAAAATATTTTGCTAAAAAATAAAATTAAAAATATTTTTTAAGTTTTACTTAGGTTAGGTTTCTTATTTAAGATGAATTAATTGGCTGGCTAAATTAAAATATTGTGACAACTTTTCGGCTTTTCAAAATATGCAGGATTATTACATTAATTAAAACCAGTTTTATCAAGATAAAAGTTCAGTTGTCAAAATGGCCTCTAGAACGCGGGATATTATTCTGGTATAATATTAGTTTTATCCAAGAAGTGGCGTAAAGTACCTACATCCCTGCAAAACCCGCATGGTGGATCCAGCTATTTTAGAGGTCCAAATAATCAACTGCCCCAGGAGAGGCAAGAAAATTAAAGGTAGATATATACTAATAAATGATTTTGCAAAAAAAATGTAGGCGAAAATTCTTAAGGGCCAACACTAGTGACGCATTCGCCATTTCATTTTCTTATCAATGTATCGGTTTCTCCAAAACGCGGCGAAATATTCGCGCTGTTCTTAAGAGTTCCAGAAAACACCCAACAACAACGATTATGGACACTGAAGTGTGTGAAGTGCATCAAACCAAATTCCGCAACCAACTTGTAGTTTTCAAGCTGTAAAGTCCTAAAATGAAGTAAAACAACAGCTTGTAAAATAAAACCGGTATAATAAAGATCTGTACAATGTTACACAATAGAATAATAGACAATAAAAATGACTAGTCAAATTCATACTATAATATCGCAATAGTTAAAACAATTCATTACTGTTAAATAAACTATACATTTACAACAAGAATTAGCTGCGTTATACAATTAAAATTATCACTGGGGAAGTATCTATAAAACCTTAATTATTAAAAAAACAAAACAAATTGGGCCCAAAATTTTCATCTATAGAATGGAGTATTTATCATTAATTTAACATTCGCTTATTTCCGAAATTATTCCTCCAATATTTGTCCAGTTCGTATAGGCAAAAATTTTCGAGTCCAAAATAAATACAATAAAGATTCGGGATATAAGGAATGCCGCCATTTTGCGCAAATACATACCTACCAATAGTTTAAAAATACGATATACTAACAGGCGAGGAACGCACGTTTACTATTTTACATCTTGTATCAACTGATACATAATTTTAAACAAAAAAAATAATAAAATTACCTTGTCGAACTTCCGTTGTCTTTATTTTCTTCTTCAACGTCAAGCAAAAGTTACAGAAGACTCCACCCTTTCAGATCGCACTAGTTTGCCGCTGGATAGGGTGATGGAACTACTATTGGACTGTTGTCTACGTAGTTCCTTCTTTCAAGTAAAAGATAGGTTCTATGACCAGAATGACGGTCTTCCAACGGGTTTATATCTTTCTCCGGTGATGGCCAACCTGTACATGGAATGGTTTGAGTCACACGCAAATTGGCACTGGCAAGATTAAACCTAAACTTTAGCTTATATATGTTGATAGCTTTATTATCTGGACATACAGTAGCAAAGAGCTGATACGGGTTTTTAAACCCTATTACTAGTATTAGATTCACCATGGAAACAGAACAACATTCTACGCCACCTTTTTTCGATGTTCTCGTCAAACAAAGCTGAAAGTATAAAAACTTCAGTGTACAGGAAACTCAATCACACGGGACAATACAGATTAGAAGGATAACCAAAAACTATAATATCAAAACATATCCAAAGAGGTGAAACGTCGAGATATGGTATAGCGGAACAACCAACCAACAATATACAGTAGTCAGAAGTCAAGGTTTTGGACACGGAACAGCACTGGGGAATTCGCAAATTCAAAGAACCAGCTTTTATGAGTCAATATATACCTAGTTAGTAAACCAAGTATAGATCTCCCCAAGCGTCTCCTCGTCCAAAACAAACAGCTCAAACTTCACACTCCAATAAGCATGTAGGCGGAGTCATCATTGCACATGGATAGTATTTTTAAGACAGTAGATTCTTGACAAATTGACTTTGACGAATCCAGGTGGAAGGGCGTGTCCGAAAGGTGAGGTCCACCACAGGCGAAAGTCAGCGGCAAGGAGTTTAACTAAACTTTTTTAGGTTAGTTTTGTTTGTCAACTTATAACAGGACAATAATACCTTCTTTTTTTTCTGCAAGTGTAGAAATTATTATGTTAAGTTTATTGTTCAAAATATGTATATGGAAGGTATGTTTTTGCACAAAATATAGCCACATGTACTTAAACTTTAACAAAAAAAAACTCATTTAACTATCAGTATCATACAAAAACGCATAATATTTTCATCAATAAATATCCTAAACTATATAAAAATTACAACACTTATTCTACAGTTAATAAATAAAAATCGAGTATGTAACACGACTAATGCAAAAGTACCTTGCAACCGAGATTCAAGTTTTTAAGCCCAGTTTTGCTGCTTCATGTTAGCTCCCAATTAATTAATTTAATTAAAGATTAAAATTGAAACCCTGTATAAGTTAACTACTATGAATACAACCGGGTCAAACAAGTAATAAATACGTCGTTATGGAACAACAATTTTTCAAAGTTGCAACTTGTAAACTTGCAACTGACTGTCGTTAGTAACGGTTACAACACGCCGAGGTTTATACAGGGTGGCCCTTTAGTGTGGCAAAGTACAATAGCTCCTTTACTATTTCAAATACATTAAAAATAATAATACAAAAGTTGAAGGGCAGTAAGTGACTTATAACGTAAAATTATTTTTAACTCTATAGGGTGGCTCAAAAAAGCGGAACAATAAAAAATGTACTTTTTTCAAACGGAACACCCTGTATATTTTTTCATTTTTAAATTCCACATAAAATTATAATTATTTTTTATTAAATGCACTGTTAGTCTATACTTTATAGTTTCCGAGATATTGACTCTCGAAAAGTGACATTTTTGAACTTTGACAGCTTCTAACTTTCTAACAGTACGTCTTAGAGCAAAACGGTTTACATGTCCCTATCTTCAATTTTTATTATCTTCCCATAAAAATCAACTTCCGGTTAAACCGGATGTTACTCAAAAGAAGGAAATATAGTTGTTCCGGTTTAACTGGAAGTTGATTTTTTTGGGAAGATAATAAAAATTGAAGATAGGGACATGTAAGCCGTTTTGCTCTAAGACGTACTGTTAGAAAGTTAGAAGCTGTCAAAGTTCAAAAATGTCACTTTTCGAGAGTCAATATCTCGGAAACTATAAAGTATAGACTAATAATGTATTTAATAAAAAATAATTGTAACTTTATGTGGAATTTAAAAATGTAAAAATATACAGGGTGTTCCATTTGAAAAAAGTACATTTTTTCTTGTTCCGCTTTTTTGAGCCACCCAATAGAGTTAAAAATAATTTTACGTTATAAGTCACTTACTGCCCTTCAACTTTTGTATTAATATTTTTAATGTATTTGAAATAGTAACGGAGCTATTGTACTTTGCCACACTAAAGGGCCACCCTGTATGTGAGCGATGATTCTTGAGTTTGGTACCTATTTCAAACAAAACTTAAGGGCGTTCCATCAACTACCATAGTATTTATTAGATAAGAATGTAATGGCTGCTTTTGTCATATATTTGCGAACACCTTTAATTTAAAAGTTCTTATTTAACACCTCGTTAACTTGGATATATAAATGACCACACATGTACACGACATTCCTTATCTAACCCTTTTAGTTGCAAAGGAGAAAATGTGCGGCACCTTAGATAGAATGTCGTGTAGGAATCTCGGAAACTCGCAGAGCCGTCACATTCGGATTTTGAGTTATGAAGTTTAAATTAAAGCTTGTTTTTTAGGAATATTTTCTAGTGTTTTCAGAAAATGTTTTACCATTACTATTTTGGGTTTGGCTTTATGAGATATTTTGGTAGTTTGGTGGACTTTCTCTGTGTCAATAAACTTTATTTTTCTTGAGATGTAGGTAAGTAAACATATTTTTTAAAGAATTATCTATTACACAAACATCAGCCCAAAATTCATGGACATATCATGTTTTATGGCGTACATCTCTAAACGAGTTCTTAAAGCACCTCCGGCACCTTGTTCTGTTAATTTTTATTGTATTCAGCACATTTACGATTGTAATATACGCCTCGAATGACATCATTCCAGTACCTAAAAATTATTAAGTTTTCCAAAGTTATAATACTGTACATCTTTATGCTTAGTTTGCCTAGATAAGTCGTGAATACGTAAATAAATCAATCATAAACATATTCTTCTTCCAAAACTTCAAAAATGAGAACTGATAAATATATTTTTTTTTGAAATTATATAGGTACATTATTTATATTAAAGTATGCATTTGAGCATTTGGCTTATATAAATTTATTGTTGGTTCTAAGTGCGGAAGCGGAAGTATATGAATAAAAAATGAAGTAGGTATACCACAAGGCAGTATTATAGGTCCAATTTTGTTCTTAATAAATATTAATGATCTTAATTATATAATTGATAATCCAGACAATGCTTTAACATGTTTTGTAGATGATACAAACCTATTAAAAGGTAAAAGAGACATTCAAGAGCTGGTCGAGGATAGCAATAATCTTTACTTAAAAGCAAAAAAGTGGTTTGACTCAAATCGATTGGCGGTGAATAGTGATAAAACTAGCATTGTCACCTTTAGTACTGACAGAACGACAAAAGTAAAGCCATCTAAAATGTCTATTAATGATCAAGAGGTGAAACCGGTAGCACATACAAAATTTCTAGGCGTTATTATCGACGAGTTCTTGAAGTGGTCTCCACATATTGATCAATTATTGAAAAAACTGAACAGAATATGTTTTGCCATTAGAATTACAAGCAATTACTTGGAGGAAAATGTCCTTAAAGTAATATACTATGCCAATTTTGAGTCATTAATTAGATATGGGATTATTTTTTGGGGAATCAGTTCAGCTGCAGAAGCAGTATTCAAGATTCAGAAAAGGGTTGTACGATTAATATTTAAAATGAAATTTAGACAAAGCTGTAGAGGTGTGTTTGCGACGAAGGGTATACTAACTCTATATGGATTGTACTTACATGAGTGTTTAATGTATTTATTTAAGAACAGAGATATTTTTATGACAAATAACACAAATCTAGCATACAATACTAGAACACTAGATATTAACTACCCCATTCACAGACTTACAATGACAGAAAAAAGTCCGGCATATATGTGTATAAAAATATTTAATAAGTTGCCACACAGTGTAAAAAATATTCAAAATATTAAGCTATTTAAGAGAAAAACCAAACAATTGTTAGTAAACTTAGAACCGTATTGCCTAAGTGATTATCTTAACATGTAATATACCAGTATCAATGGGGACGCCATTTCATTTCAGGTTTTTGTGATACTTATTGTAAAAACTTTATTTGAAATATAGCAATTTTTGAATTTGAATTTGAATTTGAATATTAAAAAATATAATATTCGGCTCTGACGAGTTGTGTAAACATAATGGTACCAACAATGACATATAACAACGGCGGCCATTATATTCTTACGTGATAAATACTATAGAATGCCAGCTGAAAGTCGCTTTACGGACTGGTGATACTAAACGAATAGGAGAAATTATCAGCGTTCGTTGGAGATCAGCAACTCCAAACAGTCGCTCGCTTCCGGGCTATACGATGTAAATATAATCTATTAAAATATAATAACTCGTTTTTATTATTATTTTCTATATCAAGGATCTTTAAGCAAAGGGGACACGACTTTGGATCACAACCTTTGAAGAACAAATAATTCACATTATAAGCTCAGCTGTAAACAACTTCAAAAATACGATTGCCGTTGTGTGTTAATTAGACAAAGATTTGAAGTTGCGTTCGCGTGTTCAGAACGTACTTTTTATAAATACCTTTTTGGAAGCCCCGTCTTTCATACCTGCTTGACAGTAGCTGATTAACAGCTGTCATTTGTAGTTGGTGCTGTGTTTTTGTTGTCTTTCTGTGTTAAATTTAATGTGGGAGTATCAACATGCTTGCCAACCTATTTCGCGTAAATTTATTTTTTCTAGCTATTACACAAAATTTAAATAGGTACTACAGTATTAAATAAATATCAAGTAATTTCATAAATTATTTTAGGGGAATTGTATAGCGAAAAATATCGAGTAAGATTTTTTTAAACATTATTATGACATTTTTCTTTCACTATACAGTTCCCCCAAAATTAGCAATGAATTAAATTGATATTTTTGTAACATGTCAGATAATACCTCAATATTGTGCCGACGATATTGATTTTGTTTAAATGTTAGGTAATAAAATAATAAACTTTAAAAAAAAACGTAAATTAGGTTATAAGTTGGAAATAAATTGAATGACGTTGATAATTCCACCTTAAGTATTATTTAGTGGAAAAAGCGTAGTTCTCAACATGGTGCGACCGTGTCAAGTGTTCTGTAAATTAGATTATTTAAACCAAATTTACGTACCTAGGTCGATTGTAAACTTTTAAATGAATGATCGATATCGTCATATCTCTAATTTGAGACACGCTGTATAAATATTTTTTTTTATATAAAAAATACCAGAACTTAAAATGGTTATACCTCTGCCCAACCATTTTTCCAAAAAAAAATTGTACTGGATTTACTGAATTTCTTTCAAGTTACAAACTTACACTGTATACAGACTGTACTGTACGGACATGTACAAAGCAAATAGAAATACGGGGTCCATTTCAAGTCGATGTTCTATATTGTCATTTTCCATGTAATGACCCATAATAATTAGTTTGGAATAAAGGCATTTTTAAACTAAGTTTTATTCTTCACCGAAATTATCATAGTTTTTTCGGGTTTTTAGAAAACTTAAAAAACGACCTATACTTATACTTAACTGCAGACAGCGAAAATAGTAGATATAGCATGAATGTCATTTCAAATATTCATTTACAAACTATCATAAATCAACTAAAAAAATTAACAAACACAAAAATAAGTTCTATAAAAATTTACGGACTAGATAAGGGTCAATTAACAGCTAATGCTGCTGATGCATTTGCCATTTTATTTTTTATACAATATTTGGTTTCATCGAACAAACCCGTGGTTGGGTACCTAGCAATTATCTACCGTTGAAAAAATCGATTGATAAATTAATAAAAAGAAAAACTTTTTCAGCTTTTATTACTTTACCACGAGCAGTTCAATAATAGGCGCTTTATACTTGCAAGAGTAAGAGCATTATGCTATGCCTAATATCCCTAGGTCAATTATTATACCTTCGTAATAATCCGCGAGCCACAATTATTATATTTTCATAATCAAAATCGCCATGGCGCGCTTCACTATAACATACAATTCTTTATTATAACATAACATTAATCTCATTATAACTAAAAATCAGCTACGGCGAAATATCTGACCAAAATCGTTCGCAGACTCCCGGACTATCTGATGTCATTCATGTCATGCCGCATTGCCGTTACTATGAAAACGAGAAATGTCATTATACCTAGGTATCTTGATTTAAATGTTAACGTTTCGCTTCGTGTGTTTAATAAGTAATAATGGATTTTTTTCCTGGCGTCATCGTTTAACGATCATAAGAGACAACGTGATTTACAATTCTCCATCTTTATTTGTCATAAACGTAGCTGTGAATAAAACATATCCCAACGTATCCCGTAAATTATTTGTTTTTCGCAATACGTCGTTGCCAATGAAATGTGTAGACAAAGAAATAATTGTATGGACGAGTTGAGGCACACCGCTTGCCGTTTGATTGGCTCATCTATAATATTTGGGCGGCGAACTCTTGTATGTTGTCAGGGTTGTTCATAGCGTTTTCCATTGGTAAGTTTAGTGCATGTCAAACGTATTTCTATGTTTTACCAATTAATAACGCCATAACTTTTAATCTATCGCACGTTGAGTTCGATGTTTCAATTGTAAATAAGATGACGCTGTATTTTTGCAAACCATTACACGCTAATAAACCATTCAGACCCCTGTACAAGTTTAAAATATCATGAATGCGATGTTAAAAGAACTGTCCTGTCTCTGTCGCCAACGTCTTAACGTAAAATAGACCATACTTCAACAGGGTAGGTATAATATACTCAATATTGATCGAAAAACGAAATGGCAAGTGCGTCACTAGCTCTAACTCTTAATAGATACTGGTATTATCTACATTACGTTAGCGCGTACTAAATCTACACTCTACGTTTTTACTATTGTAAAATACAAAATAGTTTTTTCTTAATAGAAAAAATCACACTCTTTACTTTTGTGCTTGGGGTAGTTATTAAAATTTTAAATATAGACAAACTACCGGGAAACATTTTCGTTTACCACAGACAGAACCAGGCAATTCCTGTCGAGGCAGTATCTATATGGCACTACTGTTCCTTAGGTCGTTCCGCTATGTAGGTGGACAAATTTTCGGCAAACATCGCTACATATTTTTGATCTATAAGGATTCTAGGAGTTTATAAGCAGCACTTTTGTTAAAAATAGTTTCGCGTTGCTACGCAAAAACTGAAAATGTATTTACTCCTAGCGAGCAGAACATTAAAAAAATCTTACACATATCGCATAACTTGCGAAAAATACTTTTATTATTTGTCGGTTTAGATTGAGACTAGAAAATTAGTATTTTTCTTTAAATTCTATTCGAGGAATAAGGAATTACTTGCTAAATACTGCAGTCACTATCGTCTGACAATTCCAGAGCACCATCGACGTTTTCTGAGAGTAAGTCTTCATTTCCTTCATCGGACGAGCTAAAAATAAAAGTCGATTAGGAAAAAAATTTATTTCATATAATACAACTTCAAGCACATAAGCTTTGAGCATTTTTGATAAGTTACGAGTAGCGAACATATTTTCATTTATTTAAGTTTATATAAAAATGACAACTATATAGCGTGTCCCAGGATAAGCGAATTACAGATGAAAAAGATAATTCGAGTTGAAATTTGATCATTTGGGGTCTAGACCTGCTTGATTAGATAATAAAATTAGCAATAAGCGTTAAGTTCATATAACCTAATAGTTGGTTTGAAAAAATGAAGTTTATGTATGCATTTTTTGTAGCTTTTTTAATGGCTGAATTGTAGTTAAATTCGCTGATCCCCAATTCAAATACTATATACTGTAATTTTGAATAAACCAATAAATAAATAATATATATTTTTTAATTATTTTAATATAATTTTTAGCTTTAAACAAAATGCCAATTATTGGTGAAATGTAACTTCTTAAATATTCAACATGTTTTTTCCACCTTAAATTTTTATCATTATACAGGGTGAGTTTTTTAAAGTGTTACAAGGCGATATCTCGAAAACTGTTTAAGATATTTTCTTAAAATTTTAGTGAGAGAATAGGGAGATGGGGGACATATTTAAACATACTTTTGACGTCTACACCCCTTCCCCATTTTGAGGGGTGGGGGGTAACTTTGGAATTTTAAATGAGACAATGTACTTTTTTTTGGTAAATACGAACCTACGTAAAAAACTATGTACGTATACAAAAAATGTTTTGATTTGCTCCCCCTGGTTACGAAATTCTTTCAAAAAACAATTACCCCAATTATTAAACCAAAACATAAGTTCTGACATGTGGTTTCAATAGGTCGAAGCTCCACCACATTAGGTATGTGATACAGGCCCGTAATGAGTTGAACGAATTGTATGAAAACAAGTCGAGCTGGTTCGGTAAACGGCCTGCTAGGTCCCCTGATTTGACCCCCCTTGACTTTTTCCTTTATTTATTTTTTATTTTATAAAAGATAAAGTGATGGCTACACCTACAACTTTAGATGATATGAAATACCGAATACGGGTAAAATGTTACAACGGGTACGATATTTATTCTGAAAAAAAGTGACAAAGTGTTTGGAAGTTGAAGGGAGATATTTTGAACATCTTTGAAGCGTGACAGATGATAAATAAGTTGAAATTAAATAGTAAAGTATTTTTTGTGTTTTATAACTTAATAAATCATAATTTCGTAACCAGGGGAGCAAATCAAAAGATTTTTTGTATACGTACGTAGTTTTTTACGTAGGTTCGTATTTACCAAAAAAGAGTACATTATTGTCTCATTTAAAATTCCAAAGTTACCCCCCACCCCTCAAAATGGGGAAAGGGGGTAGACATCAAAAATATGTTTAAATATGTCCCCTCATCTCCCCATTCCCTCACTAAAATTTCAAGAAAATATTTTGAACCGTTTTCGAGATATCGCCTTGTAACACTTTTATTAAAAGATAATGAAGAAATATTATTATTTTTTAATTTTGATTTACTTATTTATAAAAGATGATTTATTAAAATTTAATGATAATTTATTAATTTCAATCCATTTACATATTATTATATTTAGGTCGTGGTTAATGTTATCATGAATTTGAAAATATACAATAGTAGCATCATAAGCAAACAATTTAATTTTACCTTTTAAATTTAATTTGGCTATAAAATTAATGTAGATTAAATGGAATGGCTTATTCATTGGTCAAATTAAACAAATAGTTGGTGTAACTGCAGATAAAGCCGCGGTAACCACGCAAGTACCAGCCAAACACTTTTTATGACAGTGAAATTAAAACATGAAAGCCAGGTTTCTAACCGCACAGAATGAAGGCGTCAGAAATGTTAAAAGCCACTCAAAAGTTATTTCAATTAGTTGTTAAAACAATGAACGCATACTGTAACTGTTACAATTTCATTACCTACTAACATAATGGTTAATTTTTGTTAGTGGTTGACAATTTTTTTGCCACATGCTGTTTTTGTTTATCTTACCCTATCAAGGCCACATTCGTATTCCCTTGAACACAATTAATATAATTTATTAGTAAAAGTTCTAAATACATAGGTGGCGCCACATAATATATGTTTAATAGATCTCAACATTTGTTACACAGGGAGTTATGGAAATGTTATTATATTTAAACGGGTTGTTAATGATTTTACATATTTTTTTAATCTAATAATAATTATAGTCATATCGAACACACCGAGTATCCACGGAAGGTGGTTCGCCCCTCTAACTTTTTTTTTCAATATAATAGAACAAAATTTAGGGGATTTGTATACGACATAAAACTGCATTTTTTGACAGGTGACTCAACATTATGGAACTTCCGGTTTAACCGGAAGTGACATAAACTTTCGATTTTTAAATGGGACACCTGGTATATTTTTCCTTTTTTTGACTTCATATGACATTTTAAATACAACGATGTGTCACTTGTCACTTTTTGTCACCAAGAAAATATTTTTTTTCAAATTTATTGTTTTAACTAGAGGGCTATGAATACCTACCTTAAAATCACTTATTTCAGTCCTTTAATCTTGGGAAAAATACAAGTTTACTATTTTTGGTCCAATGCTATCTGCTGTGTAAAATTTAATCTTTAAAGTTGTATAACTCATTTTTTTTAAACGGCAACATGGTGGCTCGTTGGGTTAAGAAAAAAGAGGATTTTATTACTATAATTTTGATACTACAGAGTATTAGGTTTTAGAAAAGCTGCCATTAAAAAACTTTAAAAAGTTAAATTGGAACTTCCCTAAAATGAAGCATTTTTTGAAAATAAATTTAGATTTAAATGCATCAAGTAGTAAGTTATTGTCAGGCTCATTTCGCATTTCCTGCGTTTTGGGTAATAGTGTCGGGTTGGATGACGCCGATTAGGATATCTTTGTGCCTAAAGTCGTGCGGCATAAAACAATAAATTTGGAAAAAAAAATATTTTCTTGGTGACAAAAAGTGACAAGTGACACACATCGTTATATTTAGAATGTCATATGGAGTCAAAAAAGGAAAAATATGCCCGGTGTCCCATTTAAAAATAGAAAGTTTATGTCACTTCCCGTTAAACCAGAAGTTCCATAATGTTGAGGCACCTGTCAAAAAATACAGTTTTATGTATAAATCCCCCAAATTTTATTTCCATTATCTTGAAAAACAAAAAAGTTGGAGGGGCGTATTTCATTAACCGATTTAAAATCACAATAATAATAGAATAACGAAGAGCATTTATGTTTTTATTGCACAGAAAAAAAAATAATAACTACTTGTTATGTTTCACAAATTTTATCAGTTTCCTGACAGGTGTTTCGGCCCTTACGGGTCATTGTAAAAATATTTCACGCATAGATTATATTTGCTTACGTCGCTCGTGCATGACGCAAGTGTGAGGTCTCGCTAAAAATTTCTTAGTGGCACCACCTTCTCAAAAAATAATATACCATTACAATAGTTAAATAGATTTATACCAAAACCCATTAGAATGTTTGATACCCATAACCAGTTAAAGAGTTCTCAAAAGTTTTGTTTTTAATGCATCAATACTTACAGGCTGTCATTCTGGTCATTGCCCCCTTCTTCTGCAACCAATAGTTCGTATTCTTCAGCTGCGTATCTATCCCAGTCAGACATCTGTAAATTTTAAATAGTCAAATTTGAGTTTGATTATTCCAGTGTAGTAAAAACATTACATTAGACGTATATCAAGAACTAGGCAACGAATCGTTCTGAAAATATGATCAGTTACATAAACGAATATGCTCTATTTATTTAAAATATTTTTAACAATACAGTGTTGCCACTTCTATCAAAAATTAGTAGCAACTTCGATATTTCAACTGAAACACAATGTATTTAGTATTTAGTATTAATTTCTTAACAACTTTCTCTAACATTATCCTATACCTACCTATCTCTTACCGTTTTTTTAAATAATAATTAAATTCCAATTCTTTTGACAGAAAACGTTAACTTCAAAAAAGGTTGACATTTTTTAACTCAAAAAATCGAATGGAAATTAAATTGTAGAGATTTTTTTACAAATAATCGCTTATTAGTCAAAAACGTCACTAGTTAAGAATATATATGATATATAAAAATAAAGAACCAATTTAAGTAGCATTTCAAATCAGTAATAATATACAGGGTGTTACATTACAAAAAAATATACTTATGGTCACCTTTTCAAGTAACCAAATCAACTGAATTTTTAAACCAGCCTGTAAATCGCAACTAAGATTTGGGCCCCCTGGTATTATTTAACTGTTCATCAAATTTTAGGGTCTTCATGTACCGTGTGAGCAAAAATTATTTGCATCAAAGAGGACCTTGCATCTAAGGAAGTAATGCTTAGCCGTAAAGCTTAATACATGTTAAGTGTCAGTGTTGTTCGCTGAATTAACAATCAATCAGTTATTCAGTCATCTTTGACAGTCGTTACAAGTAATTTGATTCATCGCTAATTTTTCCAATTTCTTGAACAATTTACACAATGGGCTTTACGGAACAGCACAAAACATTCATGGTTGAAGCGTATTTTCGAAACGGGGTTAGAGAAAATGGTGAGTGGCAATACAATCCGGGTTTGTGCATCGACGATTTTTACGAACATTTTCCTAACGTTGCATTTATTGCTGGGGATTTTTATCATTGCTTGAAAAGAACCGTGGCTGTGTTTAGGGAAACAGGTTCTATACAACACAAAAAAGGAGCAGGAAGACCATCTGCAAGAACAGAAGAACTTGTTGCAAATGTTCGTGAAATAATGCAAAATACGCCAACAAATTCTATAAGACGCCTATCCCAAGAAGTGGGAAGATCTTATGAAACATGCAGGACTATTCTTAAGAAGCAGCTAAATTTATTTCCCTATAAAGTGCAAGTATTCCAAGAATTTTGTAAACAACAAAAATAAATTTGTATTCGTCTACTTATTTTATTACTCATTGGTTTGGCATATCATGTCATAATATGAATTTGACAAAATTGTAACCTAGATTTGGTTAGATATATCGTCCCCATATCATAGTGATCTAAACCAAGCCTTACGTTTTTTAATCCAAGCCCTCTTTGATGAAAATAATTTTTGCTCGCACGGTATTTATATTTCAGAGTAAAAAAAATATCAACATTTATTAGTTAAAGTTTTCTGTCAAAAAAATTGGAATTTAATTATTTAAAAAAAAAAATTGGAATTTAATTATTATTTTAAAAACGGTAAGACATAGATATAGGACAATGTTAAAGAAAGTTGTTGGGAAATTAATAGGGGGTTCGAAAATAAAATTACATACAGACGTTGAAAATATCGAAGCGTCTATTAATTTTTGGTAGAAGTGTACTGTATGGTCAAAAATATTTTAGAGAAATAGAGCATATCCGTTTATGTAAATGACCAACATTTCAGATCGATTCGTTAGCTCTCTATAATACTACAGTATACTAATACTCGAGACAAATCATTGAATCGCGCATTGAATCGACTCGGCACGCCTCGTTCGGACTGCCAAAAAACTATATAAAAATTGTCCCAATTAAATCCATTTATCAAAGACGAATTTTACCCAAAACTTACCTCCATTCCATCAATGTCGTGATCCCTTTGCGACGCGAAAGGATCCCTCTGTTCGTGATCCAAATATTTTTCTAAATTGAAGAATGTATCAAAAAATATCGGCGTCATTTTACATTTTTTCAAATCGCTTAGTGCTATTTTACCAGGAGCTTTAGGTTTGATCATGTCTAACATTTGACAAAGACAATCCTGGAAGAAGGAAAACGTGATTAATAGTCATAGAATATTTGAATCAATTAAATGTTGAAAGATTAAAATGACCTCCCCATATCCCCAATCTGAACCCAATTGAGAGTTATTATTAACATTGTTAATTTAAGCTAGTTTATAGAAAAATGTATTTAAAATAAATTTGTAAAACTGCAGGATTTCTTAAAAAAATTGTATCTTTTTTAGAAAGGAAATATCAAGATAAATTAAGAGAAACATAACGTTAAAAAAGGACAAAATTTAAGAACCAAGCCAATTTAAACATTATATAGCGAATTTTCCCACAGGGTATTGAAATTTTAGTGTTAATAATGTTTAACAAAAAGAACTACGACATTAAACAAAATAACGTTTCTTGAACACTATAACGGCAAAATTTGGCCGGGTACAGCTAATTGGCGATTAAATGAAAAAGTCGATTGGTGGTTATCGATTTAACCAGTTAATCACACATACAAGCGGTAAATCGTACTTTTTTATTAGTCAAGTATCCATTTGCTCAAGTGAGTCAGTGCACCCTTAACAAATAGAGAAAAAAAGAATTAATATAACTACGTTCCAGTTACCTGAAAAGGCAAAGTTTCAATTCCGATACTTTCCATCCTCTGCATTTGCTCTTCGTAAAAATATTCCAACTCAAACATGGACAAGTACCCGTCGCCATCTAGATCCATACAACGGAACCAATACTCTATGGCGGTGGGATGTAACTTGTCTTCTTCGCTAAGCAGGAACCATACGAAATCGGTGTAGGACATTTTTTCTTCCTGGTGACGCTTGTTTCCTCGGGTTACGCAACCTGAGAATATGCGTTCGATGATGCGGGAAGAAAGCGCTGGAAAATGTAAGGTTGATGTTAAGAAAATACTGATCAGCTCATTGACGTTACGTATCGTTTTATAATATTAGAAAAAGTAAATTTCAAAACGTGAAAAATCTGTTAGATAATAAATAATAAGTTTTCTGAAGTTATGTTAGAACAGAAAAGAAAATAGTTCGTCTGTAGTTGCACAGAGGAATATTAGGTCCAAGAGGAAATTATTATTAATGAAAATTTAGTATTTATTGAACTTTAACCAAGAACGTAAGATTTTGACGTTTAACTCGTGGATTACGTGAGCAACAGCCTGCTTCTACCAGACTAGTAAAGTTTCAAACCAATTGTATTGCAGTTATGGAGAACTATAGGGTAGGAGGCCGATCGACAATGGCAGCATTTTCAAATTCTGTCCCGGTTTTTTGGTTAGTTCGCTATTGGCCGATAGATGGCTTTCGCGTCCGAAGTGGGCTGATGTTGTCTTCTTCTTCTTCGTTTTTAATATGGAAAACTAGATCCTCCTTAGTTTTTAACTTTTACTTAAACCCTTTATTTTTCTGTGCTTTTACTTTTGACAATTGACATTTTATTTTTCGAAATAACAAATAATGTTTGAAGGCAAGACAAGACAAATAACGTTGTATTGTAATTAATTTCCGTATTTATAATACATAATGGTACAATTTATAAAAGTAGAGTTTGCTTTGTGTCGGGGTGTAAGACAGGATCTTTTTCAGAGAGAAAACGCAGCCAAATAAGTCTCTTTCTAGCTCCAAAGGTATAGCTAGAATGTTTAATACCCTGTATTTTAAAAACCAAGCATCGTTGGAACTTTATACAGGCCGAGTTTACTAATAAGTATAACAAAGTAAGTGTAAATTCATATAAAAGTCCTTATTTGTTCCTTAAAGAACTAATTTAAATAAAAATAGTTATTGCGTCCATAAGAAACCATTATTTGATAGCCCACTTCGAACACGCGCGCCATCTTACAGCGACTCGTAAAGCTGAATTACCGATGCTAATTTGGGACCGAATCCAATGCATTGCGATCGGCCTCCTACCTCAAGTCCTCCATAATTGCAGTGAAGCAAACCAAAATGGCATTGATTTTTTGATATTGTGACGTCTTGTCATAAACAAACTAACCTAAAAATATACCGATATGTCAACGATCTGTCATAAAACTAACCTCTAAATATTAAATTAATAAACTAACGGATGTCAACGTCTTGTCATAATTTGAGAAGCAAAACTAACCTTGTTTAATTGCTTTCCTTTCTCAAGTTACAACGGATTGACCATATGTGATTTCCGCTCAGCAGAATGAATAATTGGCCGGGTAAAATGCTTTAAATAAACACTAAATATTACAATTCCACTTACCATGATCATTATGCCTAGTCAAATCCTGCTTATCAATAAACAAATCGTGATCCCTATCCAATTCCCAGAATTTGCAGTAAATAACGTAAAAATGTTCGTAGCTAAAATACTGAGTAATTTGGTTAATATCTTCCTCCTCCTCCAAAAGCTGAATGATGCCAAGAAGATTGGACCTCCTCAATTCTGGTATTGTAATTTTGGCCGACCAGGAACGATTGACACAATAATAAATCCTGAAATAAAAATAGGGTTAGGTTTTACAGATCTTTGCGGGCTGGCAGGATTTATGTCGTATCTAGAAGTAATTGCTATGCGTTATTTTCGTCAAAGGAAACAGACAATTAAGCAAAATAACATAATATGCCAAATACCCCTTAAAGGTCGAGACACAATAGAGACTTTTTGCACCTCTTAAATTAATATCAGTTTTTAGCTCCGTTATGGTTAACTTTATTAAACATAACGAGTAGCGTCACTGTTAAAACCAGAGATTTTGCAGCGCCTATACGTTCTGTCTGTAGTTATTGATTTGGCGCCGGCGCACCTAAACAAAATAAAATACCTAACCTAACAATAATTTGATTAAGTTGTATATTTTAATGTAAAGCTACTATTGATTTGGATTTTAATTAATTGCTTATCACAATTTTAATTCATAGCAATGATGCTTCATAACTTTTGTATGTCTTCCGGCAACCATGCGTTTAAGCATAACCATTAGGATAACGATAAGCTCTTCCTTATCCTTGCATAACTAACGGAGTCCGTTATGGTTATTAACCATAGCGGATCACCTTTCTGACATTGCGCATGCTCAGAATAACCATAACCACAAAAGAATGACGAATTAAGAGGTGCAAAAAGTATCTAATAGAGAGATTTTGGAACTCTTATTTTAGCCTGTCGTTATCGTTATCCTTATTCTGAGCATGCGCAGTACTAAAACGAGGCAGCGATTCCTTTATTAACGATAACGAGCTTCGTTAATTACGGAGATATAAGGAAGGCTATCGTTATGGTTATTCTTATTTTGCTTAATTTGCCATGTTGCCAATACTTACCCATATAATTTAATAAAAATATATTTCGGACACGATCATTTTTCGGAAAACACTTAAAAAACTTGAAATAACTTTATAACTGTAGTTTAGATAAAACCGAACAGAAAAGGTTTTTTTATACATAATTCAAAAGTTTACTGTATGTAAATCATAAAATAACGCTGTGGTAAGAAATGTAATTATTTTTTTGTAAACGACTTGGCAACATAACTCAGGAATCCAAAATAACCTTACATTTTCGTACCTTGTCGTCCTTTTCCATTGTTGATTGACTCATGCCATGACTTTGATTGTTTCGTGAATTTGTGATTTCCATAAAATGGAGGTCCAGGACATAGTTAAAAAACGACTGAGATTTCGGGATGAGGATGACTTGTCTTTATTACGAGAAGTGGCAGGTCAAAACCCATTCGAAAATCTAGATTTATGGAAAAGTATTCAAGAAAATATTTTTATTTTAACTGGAAAGAACTTTATTATTAAAACTTTAAAAGATCACTTAGACCTTGTCCTAAACTGATCAGGAATTAAAAATTAACGCCCTCGCTAATCGGGGAATGTCTACTTTTTCAAATCTAAAGTTGAGTTTAGCATACTTTGGTTCCATATTATCTAAGTTGAAGTTTTCACGTGCCACCGCATTTACTGGCTCTTGAAAAATATCGTGAAGAATTATCGCCCTTATTAAGTTTCCGTCAACTCTGGGAATTCGTCTTCTAATAAAATTTTCTATTTGATCATTCATTTTGATATTTTGAATTCAAAACATAAACAAACAATTAAAGAAATAAAAAAAAGGTTATGTTTGCATCTGCTGTCAAACTATTTATTTTTAAGACGTTCAAAATCTATTCTTGTAATTGTCACCGTAATCGTTATCGTTAATAAAATTAACCAACACTGTGTTTTACTGTTGTTATTTTAAGCGTTCCAAAATCTCTCTAATTAAAGAATAAGCATTAGGCGCTAAGCAATATGCAACAGAAAAAGATTTGATATGTAGAAACAAATTAATTGCGACACAATTAAGTAACAAGCAACAAGAAACACAACTTAAGATATCAAAATGTTGGATTTTCTGTTGCAAGCTTCCTATTACTGGCCGATGAAAAACTGTATATCCCAATAACTATTTTGACATTTGCAGGTTTAAGTTCATTAAATCATATTTTTTGAGAATAGTATAAAACACCAAAACACCAATATAACCTGTTCTATGGACAAAACTGAAAGTTAAAAGATGGTTAGGATGTCGATTTATTAACAGTTAGCAATCCAACCATTTCATTGGTCGATCTTTCTTAAAAGTGTTTGGAAGAAACACTGTACTGTGCCATCATAAGTTATATCTTTTATTTCCTGTTTCTTATAGCATATTGCTTATATTTGAATTGCGTCTCGGCCTTAATACAACTTAATGCAATAAAAAAATGTTGTCAATAATAAATGAACCTCTCAAGCATTTTTTCCATACGGAGGACGAAGTGATGAGTGACGTAATAATTATAAGTCTCTTATTTTTAACGCAATTTCCTTAAGAATATTTCGTATATTTTTACTTTCTCCAGAAAGCGACCGAATAACAATGTCTGGGTAGCAATTACCTACAGATTTAAGCTTAAAAATTTTATTGATAAATTATTAAGGTCGCAAAAAACCAAATTTGGTCAAATTTGCCCATATTTCTTTTTCTGCCTTTATTAATTTATAATTTAAACCTTTTTAACGTAAAACTGTAAGTAAGTAAGTATACTCCAACGATGGGTATTTGGCCGATTTTTGGATAAAACGAAGAAGTAACGAAATATCGATAAAAAAACATAACGGCGAATGCGTCAAATCGGACACAAAATATCCCACAGAACATTAGGTTTCTCGGGGACGAAAGGTTCACAAAATAACTGCCTACCTAGCAATAACTGTATGAACATATCTCGAGTGGAACTCCGTCGCTTCTTTCAAGAACGTCAATCCCGGATGAGTCTCGACGACATCTTGAATGAGAGGAATGAAGTCTTCAGGAACTAAATGTTGTCTACGCCCTCTGGTGAGGATATACACGAAACGTGATGCGTCATCGTGACAGGTTAACGACATGCTAAAAAATCATAAATAATCATATTTTGGATAGATTTTTAAAAACGCACATCCACAATCACATATAATTTAAACTAGCAAATTCGTTAATTCTAATAAAGGTGTAAGGTTCACTGCAACTAATGCATTGGGCCGCTGTCGGCCCCGAGCCGTCTATACAAAATTCGGATTGTAAAGGCAGCAAGTGCTATAGGGTTTTCGCGTGTTTAACAGAGACAGAGCTAATGACAAAAAATACTAATTAAATTTCAATAAAAAAAAAATAAGAAAAATTTGAAATTTTGGTTTTTGCCATTGTGTTGGTAATACAAATATAAACGGCGCTGATGCAAATTACAATAATAATTAGAAAAATTTCCAGAATTTTTTTAGATAAAATTTTATTTTGCAATTTTCAATTATTCTTACTATTGTATTTTAAACAAGTTTGCGCCATTCGATTTTATGTTATAAAACGCCAAAATACAAAAATGTGTCATTAATCTTTGTTTCAAACATCTCATTCCCACTAACGAGTACAAATGGGGGAGAGAAAATAGAAAGATCGGTTTTTTAGCCATTTTGCGCGAAAAAAATAATACGAAATAAAGACGAATCCAATACCCTTAGAAATAATTATCTAATAATAATAATAATAATAAGTTTACTTAAAATTTAATAATATAATAAATATGTTTCTGTTGTCTTCTACAAACTTATTCTTCCCCCTGAAGCTGAGCTTGTTGGAGCAAATCTTATTTTTTGTTTTAGTATAAAATCATAAACCATAAATATGCATTAAAAATCAAGTTTTAAAGTAAAAATGTTAATTTATAGTATAAACGCAGCTTTTTTGAAGAAAAATATTACCTATAATAAAATTATTAATTTATAATTTTTAAGTAAAAAATATTTTCAAATTGTCTGTTTTTAATATCCATGTTTTTATTTCGACTTAAAATTTTTTTAATGAAATCAATTTTTTAATTTTTGTTGATAAATAATCGTTTAAATAAAAACATAAATATTTGAATTTTTTTTGTCCAATGGACTTATTTATTTTAGGTTTTATGGTTATTTCATTTTTATGACGTGTATTATGATTATGGTTTTTAAATTGTATAGGGTTTTTATTTTTAAATATAATAAGATGTTATAAATGTAAAGTTTTCTTATGTTTAACTTTTTTGTTTCTAAATATGATTCTTTTGAAGGATAAAGATAATCTTTATTAAATATAATTTTTGGAAACCTTTTTTGAAATATTTCTAATTTTTTAACTTAAGTTCTATTTATTCCTCCCCAACCTAAAATTCCGTAATTTAAACTTAGTTTTAACTAACGCGTAATATAATTTCCATATGTCTTACATTAAAAATTTTTTTAATGTTTTTAAAAATCGGTAGTAAACTTCTTAATTTTTTGATTAAGTATTCTAAGTGAAAATTCCAATTTAATTTACTGTCAAAAATAATTCCTAAATATTTTATTTTATTAACTTTAAAAAATTGAATTTATTTGAATACTATTTATATTTCGTGTTAGGTTATTTAGGTTTTTTTTTCTATTACTTACCCTTGCCAGAAAGACATCAACTGTTCAAAACTACAGTTTCCTTTGTCCGCGCAAGCTGCCAGATACAGCGGAGTCTTCCAATATAATGACAACTGACACGCTTGGGTTATAGCTCCGAAATGTTCTCTAAAAAAGTAATTTGTGTTAATGATGAAAGGATACTTTTTTACCTATGAATTACTATTTATTATTATTACTATTTACTTTTTTATAACGGCAGTAAAAATTGTCGTTATTTCACTGGATAAATATTATGTTGTTACCACAGTCATTGATAAAGTCGCACAAGTAAAAAATATTTTAGTAAAAAAAATTAAAGGCCACTTACTGTCCTACCACTTTTGAATTAACATTTTTTGTGTACATATTTTAACGAAGCTACTGTTAAGTACATCTCAATGTATATAGTCCTGTCATTTATGTTATTAAGACCTCGTTGTTGTATACCGGAAATGTCTACAGGGTCAGGGTGCCATATTTACAATTTTAATAATATCACTTGTTTATCATTATTTTGCATAGAAATGTTGCCCTTGCTATCAAGAGCAGGTAGGTCCACCCAGTATTAAAAACGTTTATGGCGTTTCCAATTGTTATTTAGCTTAGGCACCCTTGTTATATTCCGGCCGAAAGCTGGAAAACTTCAGTAAAGCATATTTTAAAAGTCGAAGATACCTATATTTATTAAAAAATATCTTTGAGAATTTTCCAGATTTTTTGATTTTTGGTCATGTCCAAGAGCGCAAATGTGCAACCATTTAATCTTAGCCGTATCTCTTTCCGTTTATGAGATCCCAATGGCGAGCGTCGAATTTGTAACAACCTGTTTATTACCTTGCCGCCCATTCTCCCACTCCTGCAAACGCCGCCTTAACCTTGGCCCTAAGGACTTCGAGCTGACCGGGAGGTCCCGGTTTCCCCCTAGGATAATGGAATCTCGGGATGTTAACGTTCCTGTGAGCTTTCACGTGCCTCTGGAGGGTGGTGTGTTGTAGGGATGGTTGTTTTGGTAACGGCTGAAATGATACAAATTCATAATAATAATATTATATATAATTGATTGAGTAAGAAATTGCACATTAGTTTACTCTACAACCGTTCAGTAAAACATTCAAATATGACACTGACTCATATTCACTTATTACATAAATATAATACACGTAAAAATAAAGATCTGTTATTACTTTCTTTGTAAAGAGTAATTTTGAAAAATGATAAATTTTGTATATTGGAATAGTAATACAAAAGATGCTATAACGAGGACATGAAATCTCGAAATATTAAATATTTCAAAAACTATTACAGATAGGGAAAGGACGTTATTCACGAAAGTTGAAGAGTTTATGACGAGCTATAAGACGGCAGAAAAATACGTAGGGTGTTTCATTTAATAAAAGTGATATTGGTCCTAGAAAGTAAACACCCTGTACATGAGACGTCAAATATTTCATAGTGAATATGTATTTTTGACTTTATTTAGTAAGTATAAAAATTATGAATCGCTTAGTGTCAAAATTTAAGAAGCATTTTTACAACAACGAGATGCTTGTAAATGCAAAATTTTCATTATGTCGAATTATCTTAAAAACTGTAACTTTTTCGTATATTTAACCATTAATAAAAGTTTATAAAGTAACACGTAGAATTAATAAATGTATTCAAATATAGGGTGTCCCATTTAAAAAAAGTAACTTTATGACACATTACTTTTTGGGCGCACCCTGTATAATTTAAAATATTTTTAAAATGTGCCAGATATCCAACCATACCTTCATACAAAAGCTCATTACCGACAAATCTTATCTTCAAGGCCTAAAATTACTCCGCGCAATCGTTGACTCACCCGGTACTTAATTTCTTACGATAAAATATCCACGGTTGAAGTGATACAGGGTGATTTAAGTAAACATTTATTTTAGAAAATTGGAGATGATTTGAAAATGGTTAACCGGATATGAATCAAATTTGGTGTAGTTATGTTTTTGAGGACAAGAAAGAGGATTTTATAATTAGTATTAAGAGAAGATGCTAGTTACATAATATGAGTTTGGTAAATTCGTGCATTAAGCTTTTTTCTTTCACATTTCTGACCACCTCACCTCGCATTATGAAAGATGGGTCTTCTATACGTAAAAATGTTGTACTTCATTAATCTCGTATTTCAATTAGTTTTTGAGATATTTGCGTTTAAATGTTAGATGGTAAAAAACAGTTAAATAAACATAATTTATTGAAAATTAACCATGTATATTTTATCATAGTAAATTAAGCATAAATGTTTTATTTTTAAGTCTACTATCTCCTGTTGCAGTATGGCCCCTTACTTACGGGACACACTGTATATTATAATAATTTACCAAAAAATGTAATAGACCTTACAGAGTTAAAAACAAAATTCTAGAAAGGTAAATTTATATACGTGACATATGAGGGGTATAGATTCAAAGTATACAATCTCCATTGTTTTATTAAAAATGAGATAGATGTCGTTTTACATAGTAATTGTAGCCCTGAATCGAAATAACTCATAATTTCTTGTCAAAATGGACCAGCTCCAACGACGGATTTTGATGGCAGAAAATTGGGATTAAATTCAAAATGTACAAGCTCCATTGATATTTAAGTTTCGAACCGTACAATCCTCTGTTAAATTTTAAAAATCAAAGTGTACAATCTACAATGGGTTGCTGTTTGAAGGTTGGAGACAATGATGTTTCTTGAATGATGAAAGAGTTTTGGACTTCCATTGTCTTTATTTGTTTTAAATCACAACGTTTCAACTGGTAAGTATCTCCAGTCGTCTTCAGGTGAATACTAAATAAGTAAAGTAACTACAGGACTATTTATACTAGCTAGGTGCACTGAAGCATACCCGAGGTGGGTGCAGTCATGCGTTCAATTGGCACGCGATCTTATCCTAAGATTACATCTATCTAACAAAGGTTTCCAGATATTTCTTATGTCTAGGGATGGTTTACTAAAGCAGCCTGGGTTCTGATGAATAGCAGCAGCTTCCTTGAACTTTCTTTTCCTCCAGTGTGGTTCCTTATGTAGGATTTCAGCTTCTGACCACATGATATGGTTACCATGTTTCCAGGCATGGTCAGCTGCACCTGACTTTTCGGTCTCTCCTTTTAACGTATGGTAAAAGGAGAGACCGAAAAGTCAGGTGCAGCTTGCTTGCAAAATCGTGCACAGACTTGTTGATAATAATTCGCGCCAAAAACATTCCCAGTTTACTTTTTTAAGTTAGGTGCATGTGATGTGTGGTGAAGCATTAAACAGTGGTTGTTTGTTGTATACTATTTTTTTAAATTTTAATGTATTGTTTTTAAGATTAAAATTTTTGTGAAAAATTATCCTTAAATTAATTTAAAAGTGGGCAAACTCCATATTTGCTATTTTCAAAATGGACAAACTCCAATTGTTATTTCCGAAACGTACAATCTCCAACTCCTTTTCCCAAATAACTTTAATATTTTAAAAAAATGTTAAGGAAAAAAATTGGGTTTTTAGTTTAAGATGTGCCATAAATACAATAAAAAAGAAAAACTATCGTAATTGTTTGTATTTAATGAATTATAAGTTTTTTTCGTCTACTGATAATTTAGGAAACATGGAGATTGTACAGTTTGAATCTATCCCCTCATATACATATATTATGTAAGTTTAACATTAACTGTAATTGTACAGCGAAAATAGTACTTACGAGAAGGGATGTCTGATAAAAATGAAATTAGAAATAATTTTGTAATTTTTTTATCTTTTTAGCAGAATTCTATTTAAGGAAAATCTATGTGGAGAATTCAAAAAACTCGTAATTATAAAATATTAAACCTTACAATAAAAAATGTATCTAATTGGCGGCAAAACAACAAATTTTCCTGCAAAGTATTTGCTAATTGATATAAAAGCATATGCTTATTTACTTAAAACATAAATACCCACGTTTACATAAATAAGTTCCTTGAAATTGTTTATTTTAAATTTAAAACTAATATTATTGGTTCAAATAATTATTCCTATGTACGGGGTAGTACCAGTGTAGTAGAGCCATATTCTCCGGTTACAAGAAGATATAAAGAAAATAAATTGTTTTACTTTTTTTGTAAGTAATGCCTGTTTGCGAAAATCGACTTCTTTTCTAAATGAGCTTTTTCACTAAATTTTAATTTTAACCCTACCACATAGAAAGAGAGAACCTGTTTCTAAGCTGTTCTTTTCTATTAAAGTAATTAAAACAAAGATACCAATATAATAAATCTCTCAGCTGCCAAATAAAAGAATTGTATTGAAAGGAGGTAGGTATGTTAGTGTTCAAACGTTATGCTTATGCGATGTCAAGTACCTTTTTTAAATAAAAATAACTAAAGTATTTAAAAAATCAGTTTTTAGCTCTGTACAAAGACACCTGTCAAAACTCAAAGCTATTCTCGTAAAACAAATCCTTTACAAGCGCATCAAGTTGTGCAAAAAATAATTTCTGTGAATTAGTTTGCTGTACGTAAATCCATCTTTTACGACTTTTAAATTGCTAGTTTATTAAAAATTTACTAAGCTTGATTGCAAACGAAACGCTTTAAGTATAATCAATAATTAAATATCGTAGATAAGCTAAATCCAATTACCTACTAAAAGAAACCCGCACTTATAGTAGGAGGGCCTGACCTGAAGAATCCACCATGGAAATGTAGCGGGGTACACTGTCCATAAAATAGATATTAAACGTGTGCCCTATAACAGAGCCATTATAATTTTTGTGAATTTTGCCTATTTCTGAGAAAACTACAAAAAATTATTCACAAACAATTTATTTCCTGATATGAACAGTAGGATTCTCGGGAATGTGTAGCCGAAAATTTTCGAAAATTCCCATATTATGTATACCTCTGGTTACATCATTAGGAAGACTAGACAATTGTGCATCATTTTGGTTTAAGGCTCATTGGCGTACCGACCTTGATAAGAGTGGGGAAGTTATTGAAAGTGTAATCATTAAAATTGCTGTAACTTCTAAACGACTTATCCGATTTAACTAGTTTAAGCTTGTTTGGAAGAGAAAGGTAAGTACTTTTAATTGTCGTATCCAACGGTACACGATAGTTTCTAATAAAATTGCTAGAGGGCGTAATTTAATATGATTTGATTTTATCCCGAAAATTCAAATCATACGGTATAATTATGATATAATCGGAAAGTAGATTAAATTTGCAAGAAAAAATGTGAAGCCCGCAATTCGATATCTTTGTTCGTTTCAGAGTTATTGCCAAAACAATAATTTTTAACACTTTCATCGAAGAAACTATTTTTTTTTTACCACTTTAACCATAAAAATTTTTTCCCTAAGTTTTAATGCTTAGTAGTTTCCCAGATATCGCCGAAACATCCGGTATTGTATTAACAGTGTGCCCCTTCCCTTAACTCTCCATGGTGGATTTCTCGGATGAGATCTTGGACTATTAAGCAATAGTTATAAAATTAGCCATAAAAGGAACCTAACTAAGGTTTGGAGAAAACAAAAAAAGTAAATAAAAAAACACATGGTAAAGGCGATGTTAGTTAATGAAACGTCGCTAGTCGATTTGTTTTAATACACCGGAAATAGGTTTATGTAAATTTCGATTCAAAAACTCGTTTGGAATAAGGAATAAAAATAAACGCATGAAATAACATCAGGTAAAATAATCGACATTAAAATATTGCATAACAAATCGCCACACAGCATCGCGTATGGTTAGTGTAGGCCAACCTTTAGCGTGGGCGTATGTTAAAATTTAAATTGAATTACAAGTAAACATAGACGGGCTGAAGTCAAGGCTGGAAGCCGATTTATTTATTAAACAAATTGAATTTGCATAGAGATTCGGAACATATGCACAAGTATGGAATTGAATATTTCATTTGTAAAATACTGCAGAATGTGATTACGTTTTGCACTAGTTGTTACATAAACATAAGAACATTTGTATTCAGCATGATGGTATTAATTTGTATAACTCAATCTCAAATAATCTAATAACAAAACCGTTTAAAAAATACATACAAGTGTACAAATTTCTTGAAAAATTAATTTTCTGGAATGGATTTTGCTTCATTTTCAATTGATAATATATTATTAATAAATCCGTATATTAAGGTGGGAGTATCAGCATGCAGGACGTCATCTTTGTGGAACGGCCTTTCTGAGACCGTGTTTCCAACCGAATATAACCTCCAACGATTCAAGAAAAACGTGAATCGCTTTCTTCGCACACGCACCGCTCCCAGAGCGCCTTAAAAGATTTTTCCTATAGTGCTTGTGCTCGATAATAAAAATGCTTGCCAACCTATAACCTATTTCGCGTAGATTTATTTATGTTTTCTAGCTTTTATACAAAATTTAAAGAAAATCAGTATCGACTTGATATTCTATAGGTAATAATTGACATATTTAATAAATATCAAGGAATTTCATAAATTATTTTAGGAGAATTGTATAGGGAAAAATATTGGGTAAGATTTTTTTTAACATTATTTTGTCATTGTCACTCATTGTTCTTTCACTATACAATTCTCTCAAAATTAGCAATGAAATAAATTGATATTTTTGTAATATATCAGATACTACCTAAATAATGTACCGACGATATTGATTTTCCTTAAGGTTGAATTCTCAACGTCGTTCAATTTATTGCCAACCTTAACCTATTTCGCTTTGTTTTTTCAAGTTTATTATTTTTTAAACTAACATTTAAATAAAATCAGTATCGTCGGCATATTAACTCAGGTAATATCTGATATATTACAAAAATATCAATTTATTTCATTGCTAATTTTGGGAGAATTGTATAGTGAAAGAACAATGAGTTACAATGACATAATAGTGTTAAAAAAAATCTTACCCGATATTTTTCGCTAACAATTCTCCTAAAATAAGTTATGAAATTCCTTGATATTTATTAACTATGTCAATTATTACCTATAGAATATCAAGTTGAAACTGATTTTCTTTAAATTTTGTATAAAAGCTAGAAAACGTAAATAAATCTACGCGAAATAGGTTATAGGTTGGCAAGCATGTTGATACTCCCACCTTAAACTAATTTATTCAATAATTTATTGTTTTTCTTTAGATTATTATAATATTTTGTAATTTCCCTATTATAAACTGTAACTGTCTTGGAAATAAAGATTATAATAAAATGAAAATATCCCAAGAATTTACCTGTAAAGAGTTATTTAGAACAATATTAATTAATTAATTAATTAAAGCATTTCTAAAAATATTGGTCTGTTTTTAATATCCATGTTTTTATTTCGACTTTAAATTTTTTTAATGAAATCAGTTTTTTAATTTTTGTTGGTAAATAATCGTTTAAATAAAAACATAAATATTTGAAATTTTTTTGTCCTATGAACTTATTTATTTTAGGTTTTAGGGTTATTTTATTTTTATGACGTGTATTATGATTATGGTTTTTAAATTGTATAAGGTTTTTCTTTTTAAATATATATATTAAGATGTTATAAATGTAAAGTTGTCTTATATTCAACTTTTTTGTTTCTGAATATAATTCTTTTGAAGGATAAAGATAATCTTGATTGAATATAATTTTTAGAAACCTTTTTTGTAATATTTCTAATTTTTTAACTAAAGTTCTATCTATTCCTCCCCAACCTAAAATTCCGTAATTTAAATGAGTTTTAACCAACGCGTAATACAGTATTTCCATATGTCTTACATTTAAAATTTTTTTAATGTTTTTAAAACTAAGTGAAAATTCCAATTTAATTTACTATCAAAAATAATTCCTAAATAACTTGCGTAGCATTTTTATGATCCTTTTTTATAAAAAAATGCATTTCAAAAAAAATAATTTGACGGGTCCGAGCGATTGTTGATTAAATGGGCAGTATTCTGTATAAAAATAATATAAGTTTTCTTTTAAAAATGCCAAACAAATAATTACCTGAGGTTTACTAATTTGAGGTATAGGTGCTCGCGCCCGTTTGTCCAACAACAGGTCGCTGGGACATCTCTCAAAAATAAGCACTCTCTCAGCCACAGAGCCCCGTGTCAAAAAAGGCCTCACTGGATTAGAAGCCGTCTGTCTTAAGTGCAATCTTTGGCTTGAAGTTAATTCGGGATGTGGTACCTAAAAAATGTCCATATAAGTATAAAGTTAATATCGAGTATAAGTAGTGGACTGTAGAATGCAGTATTCTGTAGATTCGATGCAGTCGAACGACGGCTTCTACATGTAGCACAGCACTGCATCTTTGTTCGCTATAAACCCCTTTTGGGAATAGCGTTTGTGCTTCCTGTGTTTTTGCCTGCACCACCTAGCTAGGCTTCCTCAGACTAAAATCCTGACAATTGAACCTAACTATGTATTCAGATCCAACAAACCGAAATCAAATTAGCTGATAGTAATCCAGCCGGTCTTATAGATCACAGTTTCCGTAAAGACCTTAAAATTATCCAAGTCACACTAAAGGCTTCAAATCGGCTGTGACAACGTTATTCCACCTGAATTTAGATCATTTTAGCTTTTACAGAAAGCTATCTAGACGTTCTAATCATGTCCTTAAAGAGCTTTAACAGCTGAAATGGATTTTACAGGCGGCAAATTTTTTTTAGTTTAAAGTGCGCGAATAAATGCCAGTAAGTGGTTGTTATAATTTATAAACTTTTTGGTTGGTATCGATTCGAGGGAACGCCATTTCGAGTGCATAGATTTTGATGGTTGACGAAGCAATGGTAGATAGTGTGAATGAAAGTTATGTTTTTTAGGCGGTACTTATATTGGGTGTTTATGAACTTCTGACAACAAGAATGGGCAGAGAAGGTAGTTTTATTGTTAAATATGTGTACAGTAGCTAGCTCTTCGCTGGTATCACTATTTCCTAATATTTAGAAAATGTGATAATTTTAAAACATATATTTGAAATAAAGTTGCATTAAAAATATTTCTGAACATAGTTTGTCTCATTATAAGTTGTGTTGATTTTTATTCGTTAATGCCCCGCCATACAAAAAATTGTCAACTGAGAGCTAATTGGAAGCATTATGGACAATATTAAGCTTGTTTGGTGCTCTATTTTGGCCGCTTATTAGCCCCCACAAGCTGCCTATTTTTTGTTCACCTTGACTAAAAAAAAAAAGAAGAAGTTCTCAAATCTTAGAAGAAAGGATTAGGTTTGAACTTGAATAAGGGTTTGAACGAGTTATTGTTATTGTAAAAACAGAAAGGAAAACCGACAATGACAATAACGATGAACAGAAAAAATTTAAGGTTAAACATTAACTTTTTTTCCCCAATATTAGTTTGTTACTTACTACCTTTTGTCAACTTTACAGCTAAATACTATGAACCTAAACTTGTCCATAAAATAGCTTTTTTTTGGCAAAATATTTCCTACAAAAAATTATGACTATTACTTCCAGCTATAGTTTGGCAATAAAAATGTCATTTAAATACATACAATATTTAGCTAAGCTAAAAGGTGGCAGTATCAACATGCTTGCTAACCTATAACCTATTTCGCGTAGATTTATTTATGTTTTTCTAGCTTTTATACAAAATTTAAAGAAAATCAGTACCGACTTGATATTCTATAGGTAATAATTGACATATTTAATAAATATCAAGGAATTTCATAACTTATTTTAGAAGAATTGTATAGCGAAAAATATGGGGTAAGATTTTTTTTAACATTATTATGTCATTGTCAATCATTGTTCTTTCACTAGACAATTCTCCCAAAATTAGCAATGAAATAAATTGATATTTTTGTAATATATCAGATACTACCTAAATAATGTACCGACGATATTGATTTTCTTTAAATGTTAGTTATTAAAATAAACTCAAAATATCAACGCGAAATAGGTTATAGGTTGGCAATAGATTGAATGACGTTGAGAATTCAACCTTATGGGTATTGCAGATGCAAATAAAGAGCAAAGTACTGCAGATTTTAAATGTCGGATTACAGCCAAGGTTGTCGCAACGTCATCCCAGCCCGACCAATGATTAGCTTTAACATTTTTTTGGACAATCTGTGTTACTTGGGTAGTTGGAAGGAAGAATATGTTTTTGTATGTATCGTACGCATGCCAATACATACAAGAATATTATAGAATAACGGTTTTAAAATGTAATGACTAAATAAAATAAATAAATAGACAAAAACCACTCTCTACCTCAGCTAACATTGGTCTTCGGTCCAAACCGATAGCCTGTGGGCTTTCAGTGCTGCCTAGTACTGCTGTAATTGTGACTTGTCTTTACAGGGGACTTCCTCTCAACGTTTTACTTATTTATATAAGTTTGTTGAAGGTGCATGTATGCTTTAGAAGTGTCCAACTTCGATACTAGATGGCGCTTAGCGTGTAATTTTTAGTTCATAATTTGAACTTTGTGTTCCTTTGTTTCGTCAGATCCTAGTCTCACTGATGAGCCATGATATGGCAAAACGCGTCTGGGAATGGATCTGACTAAATAAGAGGAAAAACCATTATCTACTTCAGAAATAGACAAAAACCTACCTGTACCTGTTGTTCCGGCCTCTTTGGTGCAGACTTTAATCCCCACTTTACGGCTTCTTCCGCCGTTTTTTCAGGTTCCCTTATAATATGTTTGGTAGGCGTTTGAGTTATTACAGGTTCCTCGTTCACTACGTCACCGTTTTTGAGCGCGTTTATCAGCCTTTTTTCCTCTAGTGCCACCTGTAACAATAAAATATCTTTTCACTTTTTGCATAAACAAATCCTAATATTTTCTACGTCAGGAAAATGTAACTGCTGACGTCAAAATAGGTCGATTACAGCCACGACCTATAAACTAACTAGAGGTTGTCTCATTCCATGCTGACCTACCCCAACACGGGGGTCCTCACCAGAATGCTGCTCTATGAGGCAACCTAGTTAGTTTATAAATCTTGGATTCAAGCCAACTTAGTTATATTCGAAATTGTCTCGCTGAGCCGACAGAGGGCGTCAAGTATTTTCTGGGTTTTCCCAAATTTATTGAAAACGTGTCGACTGATTTCGATGTTTTGATGAAAATTTTTGTTTAATTTAAAATAACGTCTTCTAGTAGTAAAGTTTCCGACTATATAAATAAGCGGACGTGTTATACAAGTCACGTCATATTTAAATATTTCTGCTCATTTTTATGTCATCAAAGTTATGACAGCTCAGGTATTTCTGTTGGGTAAATAAAGGTATGTATTCTCTAAAAAGCGGTCTTTGGGTAACAATTACCTACAGGTTTCAGTTTAAAAAATTTAATTATTGATAAATTAATATTATTTATTATTTACTTATTTATTTGCAGGTTTCTTTATACTTAATAATATTAAAAATCAATAACATTGTTTTTTTTTAATAAAAATAAATTCAATGAAAGCATCGAGCATCATTACAAAACCATAGATTAACAAATCGGTCCGATTTTGTAATAAAAAATATACACACATTTAGATTATTAATTTTAATCACATCATAAATATATTTAAAAATATAAGTAATAAATTCAAAAATATTTCACCCAAAAAAAGGAAAAATTATAAATAAGGGAGAAATTATAATAGAAAAATTGTAATATTTAGTATTATTATTACCTATATATAAGTTGGCTTACCTTTATATAATTTTGCATAATCCATGATTTTAAATGCCAAAAAACTCATAGTTTTCAAATTAGTAGGTAATATATTAAAAATTTGGATGCCAACAAATAAAGCATTATTTTTTAAAAGTATTTAAAATTATCATAACATACTTAAACATAGATTTGTTTTTTATCTTGTTTGGTATATAATTATGAGTATTGTTATGTAATAAATTTTTATTTTTATATATATAAAATGAAAGTGTTGTAATAAAGTTGTTTTAAACTTAGAATATTATTATAAACAAATAATATTTTTGAAGGAAACAAAATTTGTTTTTTAAATATTATTTTAAAAACATATTTTTATATTGTTATAAGCGGTTTCAAATTCGAGTCGTATGCACTTCCCTTCCCCAACCAATTATAATAAAAACATAAAAAGAAATTTTGTCAAATTTGCCTATATTATTTTTCCTGCTTTTATTAATTTATAAATCCATCCTTCCTTAACGTAAAACTGTAGGTAATTGTACTACGAAGATAGGTGTTTGGTCGATTTTTTCATAAAACGAAGAAGTAACGAAATATTTATCAAAAAACGAAATGGCTAGTGTTTGCTTTCACGGAATTTTCGTTGAATGAGCAATTTTGCTCGACTTTTTAACTAACTCTAAAAATAATTTTAATAATAATGTTTTTCCTACTTATTGACAGTATTGGCGATATGTCAATACACAAATTATTAAATAACAACAAAAAGGTCACTCGAAAAATCGTTAGTCAGATTCTTAACCACAAATAATGGGCAATGTTACTGAGTTTTGTTAAGTGAGCAACCACCCCTCCTTCCCCGGTGGATCAAGCGTTGAGCAAAAATGAGGGAAGAATGGAAAATGTATCATTCTCCAATCCCACCCCATTCACGCTAATAACCAGGCTGGATAAACAGTGAGATACGGAAAAAGAAACAAACTTCACAATCCCCAGGTCATGGAAGGATTGGTAGCCCTTGGGGGGAGGGGGTGCTAATAACTGAGGATTGTGGTTCGGAGCCCATGTTAAACAGTAGGGTCCCTCGGCAATGGCCCTGGTAGCGAGTGAAGAGAAAAAAATCCAAATAAACAACAACGCAGGCGATTGAAAACAATTTTATTCAAGCCAAACCGCTCAGCTAACGAAAATTTATTAGGAGGGTAAAAGTTTCAAAATACTTTCATTTATCTAACAAAAATACCTGGGTTTTCATAATAATTCATAAAGCAAATTAGATCGCATCGACCTATTTTTATGTCAGTAATCCGTCCTCAAACGTTGTACACGTTTTTTCAGACATCCTGTATAATATTCTATTTTTTAAAACCGTAAAGCGCTGCCCTTGGTGTAAAGCAAAATGTACTGAAGCGCACTCAAAGCATATCTACAATATAAGTAGTACTACAAAAAATTTTAAAAAATATTGTTCACGAACTAATTCTTTCCAAAATGTTTAAATATCTAAAATATTAGTGAGTGTAAGTTGAGAAAAAGTCTATATTATGTACCCCTGCGGAAAAAAAAGTGACGCCTAATTTCCAATCTCTTTCTAATTATTGTAAAACACATAACACTTCCTTTTTAGATATTATTTAACGCAAACACAAAAACCAACACACTGTCAATAATTATAAAGCACTACCGGACATTCCATTGAAGAAGATGGGTTACGTCAAAATCAAATCACTAAAGTCGAAAATCCCTATGTTACAAAGATCGTTACAACGCAAATAATAAAAAAAAAAATCTTTAAATCTACTCATTTTATAAAAACAGTATCGTCCGCCCAATCAGGGGCATCAGACCAAGTCAACCAAAACAGACAAAATATGTTTGTTACCCGACGAATGGCTTAAGAGTCCGTCATCGGTCTCGGATATTTCTCATCGAATTTATTTAGAGATTTTGTATATTTCGGTGTTATTAACGAAGGCCAGCTGGCACTAATTATCACCAGTAAAATTTAATTAAACAAATATAAATTTGTTATCGCTAAAGTCCAAATATTGCTTGTTATATAATAGATTTTTAATTTATGGCTTTTTAGGGGTGAAAATAATTCCTAAATATGGCCTTTTATATTAACAAACTATGTTATATTTCGAAAATTACAGTTCAATCTGAAATGAGAAATTTAGTGGGAGCGGAGAACAAACAGTGTATTAATTTCCCATGCGGTAATGACCTCTTAAATCCATTAAATTTAAGTTTAATATAACAATGTGATAACAACAGAAACACCGAAAAACAAAACACTACTGTGGCCTAACCACAAATATCGACAACAAACCACATGACTTAAAATGGAAGGCTGTGGGCAAAATCAGCTAGCCACCAGAAATGTCCTTTTTATGATCACATGGACCAATTACAAATCAGTATTTGTCCACAGCCGCCATTTTTGATACATAGTTGGTTTGCATAATACAAGGTGGGATTTAGACTTTAGGTAAACTATCTTGCTTTTGACATAACCTATATGTTCCTCAGCGGAATTCCTCCAGTGTCAAATTTACCTCATCAATAGTGGTTTTGGATATCTTAGATGGTAGAGTATTGTACGGTCGGGCGCCCGTTTGTTGTACAGGCCTTAACTGCCCATTGGGTTCCCTATTCAACTGGTAATTCTGACTAAACTGGTGCGGCTGACTAAGACTAAGTGTCGTGGAAGACGTGCTACTGTAAGGCGTGGCCACATTGTTCGTTATGATACTGGTGTGAGGTGATACTGGTGAAACCGGAGAATGTCCTGGCGATACAGGAGACATGGGCGAGTGTCCCCCCGGTGTAACATTACTTGCCCCATTACCGCTACCGGTCTTTTTCCCAACTTGATCGGTGGATATAACGCGGTTCTTTAGTGGCCATGTTTGCAAACCCGAAGAATTGAGGTCGGGGGGTAGAGTCATTTCGATGGTTTCCGAGAGGTGGGCTGGTTTCGGAGAAATCTGAGGTTTTTGTCCGATTGTTGGTTTGTTGAGTGGTGCAGGGTAGGTCTGAAACAATGAGTATACTTTAGAGATAATGTATAGTGTTGTAAGAGCACGAGGGTGATAATTGAAGTCAAACAGCAAAGTGTAAACAATATATTTAGTGTTATGATATCGTAATTTAGCAAAAACTTCTAAATGGGGATATTATAAATATCTAAAAGGACACCTTAGAGCAGTGATCGCCAACCTTTGCAATGTGTTGAACTACTTTGGTAATTTTGGAATAAACAATGAGCTACTTAGTCGTAAGCAACATAAGCCAACCTAAGTGCAATATTGCACCGTTATATTCGACCTATACAGGGTGATCCAAGACGGGTGGAGCGACTTTATCAGCAAAACCATACATATATTATAGTTTTATTGCACCCAATTTTAAGTTTTCACCTTTATTAAATCATTGTCATCTGACGAAGCTACAGTGTTAGCGAAACATGTCATTTTCTGTCTAATATAGTGGAAATTTACAAGTTCAACTTTGTTTTACTGTATCTCATAATAACTATAATTATGGATTTCCACCTAGTATCGGCTGAATCAATTAATTTAAAACCATACATGTTACGACTTTAGAGAAAAAAATTCATTAAGAAATATAAGCAAAAAAAATCACTGGAAATAATTTGTAAGTTCATAATTTTACCACTAGGGTGCGTTGTCGCTATGCTATAATACAAATTCCTTTATTTCTACTAATGACTGCAATACCATGTAGGTCAAAATTAGTGTTTTCAAGGTCTCTCCAAGCTTTCAGGACTCGCCTACGGCTCGCGCTGGAAATGCTTGTCTCGACCTGAAAAACACTACTTTTCGGTCTTGTAACGTAAATTACTATTGTTAAATTTATAAAATTTTTGTATGCTCGGTTAAAAACAGCTTTACTGTTTACTGTAATTCGCCGACTTAAAAATAAAGACCTTTTATTATTATTATTATTTAATCGTAGTAAAGCGGAGTAGTAGCCAATAGGAACATCACAAGAGATTGATTTATTTATCGATAATATTTCTGATTCTATTATACGATAATTGACGATCGTCGCCAGGTAGCTGGCTAGAAGCAATTTCTCATTTCCACGAATAAACTAACAGGATTATAATGAGTTTTTTTTAGTGTTTATATTGAATATTAATAACAAGATTATTATTTATTTTTCACATTATTGTTATACATTTTTTGTACTTATTATTTACAGTCGCTTTATGAGTATTACTCAAGATAATGAGGCATAAAATTAAAAAAATAACGCACACATGCATTATGTCATCGTGCGCGAGCTAATTCCTACACAGAAGGTCGTAGGGTCACGGCTAACCTAATTTAATCTTTAATAAATTGGCCAAAAAACTGTCATCCGATGCTGCCCTAATTAAGTATAATAATAGGCAGTGTTCGCAGGCTTCGACGACGTTTTTCTAAAGAAACGTATCACTAATTATAATATAATAAATTTAGTTAAAAAAAACTAAAAAACACGCTTTAATAATTAATCAAACTAAAAAGCAGAAAATAAATATAAATTAAAATTTAATCGGCGTTGTGGTCTAGTGGTCAGTGCAGCGGCCTCTCAGACCGAAGGCCCGGGTTCGTTCCCCGGTGCCGGCAAAAAAAACGTCGATGTTAAATTTGGAATTTGGTTTAAGAGCTGCGCCGTCTTTCGGAAGAGACGTTAAACTGTGGGTCCCGTGTCATGGATGTTGGCACGTTAAAGAACCCTACCCTCGACAAAGAGGGATTCGGCAGAATTACCAGATAGTGTGTGACTTATTCCCTGGCGTCGGTGATTGGCCTCGTTGCGGAAATAGGCCGAAAAAAAAAAAATATTCTTGAAATTCTTAATATAGGCAGAAAATAAAAATAAAGGATAAACATTAGTAATTGTTAATAATATATTATAATTATTAAAATATATAAATAAATAATTGTAAAAAAGCGTGGGGTGCTCGATATACGAAAAATATAGCAGTAAGCGCCCCACGCTTTTTTCACAATAATACTAATGTTTATCGTTCAGTATTATTTTCTGCCTATATTAAGAATTTCAAGAATTATTTTAAACTGTTTGAGTTATTGTTAAGAAAAAAAATTTTTTTTTTGAGTAGAGATAGTCATAGAGAGGTCCGGAGTAGAGATGGAATACTGTCACTAATTTAACAATGACTTTTTGAAATGACTAGATTTCAAGCAGTGGATCCATTTTTTTTAAATGGCTAGATTCAAAGCATTGGATTCACAAACCCGCTCGGCCAACGGACCAACTGATACCGAAAGAATGTGTACACTATTAAGCAGAGTGCTCGAGCCGGAAAGTACGCATGCGCATACGGTGAGCTCTATCTCTCTCACTCTCATACAGAGGATCTGTAAGGAAATGATTTAATTCCGGCGATCCTGATCAGGATAATGAAATAAACTTATCAAATTATTGTATTGTCAGCGGTTCTTGATAAGTCTACAAAATTTAAATTAAATCTGACCGTTTAAAGTGGGTCAAAATCGGGTTTAAAGAAGTCGGTTACAAACATACATACAAACAAACATACAGGTGAAGCTAATAAAAGCGTGTTAAAAAGTGCCGCAGACTCGTTGAAGGCTACTTTTAAAAGAATAATAAATTATTAAAATATTCAATACTAACAAATGATTCGTTGCTTTCAACGACGAGAGAGCAAGATATACATCTCATTCTCGTTACCATAACAAGACGTCAAATGCAAAGGGCCACCAGGAGGTGACTCGCGAGTTCCGTTATGAAACCACGTGAAAATACCACAGGCCTTAGAAATAAGGAATGCTTAATACCTTGCGAGCAAAAATTATTTGCATCAAAAAGGGGTTGGATTAAAAAACGTAGGGCTTGGTTTAGATCACAATGATATGGGGACGATATATCTAACCACATATAGGTTAAAATTTTGTCAAATTCATATAATGACATGATATGCCAAACTAATGAGTAATAAAATAAGTAGACAAATACAAGTTTATTTTTGTTGTTTACAAAATTGTAATACTTGCACTTTATAAGGAAATAAATTTAGCTGCTTCTTAAGAATAGTCCTGCATGTTCCATAAGATCTTCCCACTTCTTGGGACAGGCGTCTTATACAATTTGTTGGCGTATTTTGCATTATTTCACGAACGTTTGCAACAAGTTCTTCTGTTCTTACACATGGTCTTCCTGCTCCTTTTTTGTGTTGTATAGAACCTGTTTCCCTAAACACAGCCACGGTTCTTTTCAGGCAATGATAAAAATGTTAGGAAAATGTTCGTGAAAATCGTCCGTGCACAAACCCGAATTGTATTGCCAATTACCATTTACTCTAACCCCGTTTCGAAAATAAACTTCAACCATGAATGTTTTGTGCTGTTCCGTAGAGCCCATTGTGTGAATTGTTCAAGAAATTGGAAAAATTAGCGATGAATCAAATTACTTGTAACGACTGTCAAAGATGACGGAATAACTGATTGATTGTTAATTCAGGTAGTTACTGACATCCAACAGGTATTAAGCTCTACGGCTAAGCATTACGTCCTTAGATGCAAGGTCCTTTTTGATGCAAATAATTTTTGCTCGCACGGTATTGGTTGCAGTTGTAGTTGATTGATTTGCTTGTAACGTTTGTAATTTTTCACTATATTTAGCTATATTTGAGGCGTGTAGACAGATGTAACTAAATCCAAAGGATAATCGCAATCAATAATATGAATCCGTAGAATTGCATAATCCACCTATACTTGACCAAGTAGGACACGACACAGTTAGCCTCATAGCGATGCTATTACTTTTGAGGATGTGAATGTATCGATGAAATGATATCAAAACAAACTGCAGAACAATATTTTTAAATACCGCTTTTCGATACCGAGTGGTGCACCGACAGACTGGCCATGGGAAATCCCATGGTCAGTTTGGCAGTCCATTGCTCGGTAGGTAAATAATAAGTGAGAAAAATTACCATTTGTCTTTTGAAACTTATAATAATAATAATAATAATAATAAGTTTATTTAAAATTTAATAATATAATAAATATGTTTATGTTGTCTTCTATAAACTTATTTTTCAATCCCCTTAAGTTGAGCTTGTTAGGGGCAAATCTTATTTTTTGTTTTAGTATGTAAAATCATAAATCATAAATATGCATTAAAACCTCAGACCAAGCACTATAGACAAAGCTATTTACATTTGGTCATAAAAACAGTTTTATGTTCACAGTATAAGAATTTACGCACTGTAGTAGCAATACGGCTGTGATTGCTGTTCGACGTTCGACACTCCTTGTCGAAGCGCTTTACAAGACGTATCCCCTCCATTTCGTCCGGTTCTCCACGCGCCCCGATTGATCACCCCTTATAGTGGTGGGGGACTTACTTGTATCGCTGTTGCATCGCAATGTGACTTGAAATTTGTCAACACAACAACCCCTCTTTCATAAATGGCAATGAGTGGCATGCTTTGTCTATAGTGCTTGGTCTGAGATTAAAACTTAAGTTTTAAAGTAAACATATTAATTTATAGTATAAACGCAGTTCTTTTTGAATAAATATATTACCTATAATAAAATTATTAATTTATATCTTTTAAGTAAAAATATTACTTATATAAATTATTCAGAACAATATTAATTAATTAAAGCATTTCTAAAAATATTTTTAAATTGTCTGTTTTTAATATCCATGTTTTTATTTCGACTTTAAATTTTTTTAATGAAATAAATTTTTTAATTTTTGTTGGTCGTTTAAATAAAAACATAAATATTTGAAATTTTTTTGTCCTATGGACTTATTTATTTTAGGTTTTATGGTTATTTCATTTTTATGACGTGTAAAGTCGATTCACTCAGTAAACCTGCAAGATGGCCGACATGTCATATGACAAAAGTCATTGAAAATGCAAAATTTTTTTTTTTTGGCTGGAATATGACTTTTGTCATGACATGTCGGCCATCTTGCAGGTTTACTGAGTGAATCGACTCTATTAAGATTATTGTTTTTAAATTGTAGGTATAACTTAAATTAAAAGAATTTCCGTTGCACGTCATCAATCAGCTGATAGTTGAAAATCGGTAAGGAAACATAAGAACATTAAATTTGGGCAAAAAATGTATAAATTTCATGCGATATTGAATGTAAAAGAAACTTAATGTATTCTTCTTTGATACTAAGCCGCTTAAACGGTATGTTTTTTAAATTTAACCTTTTAAAAATTAATATCATTTGAATTTTTTGGGCTGACAGTTGGCAACAGAAGTGTCAACGCATCGGTGATGTCAGTTTATTTCTTGGCGAATTTTGATTGACGTTTATTGTTTTCATTTCGTGTTTTCGTGAGTTTATTTAAGTCGTTTTTAACTAAAACTGCAAATCCTTTTCTAAATAGGAATAAAAACTGATCTTTTAAGAACAACAAAGGGATTCATACACATTTCTGTTGATTACGTTGTATACCTTTATTGAAAAATGCCGAAGCATTTCCTTACTGGGGTATTTTAATTACAAACTGGCAACACTGCTGATACTCGAAGGTATGACGTGCAACGGAAATTCTTTTAATTTAACTTTATAAGGTTTTTATTTTTAAATATATATATTAAGATGTTATAAATAATGTAAAGTTGTCTTAGGTTCAACTTTTTTGTTTCTGAATATAATTCTGAAGGATAAAGATAATCTTTATCGAATATAACTTTTAGAAACCTTTTTTGTAGTATTTCTAATTTTTTAACTAAAGTTTCATTTATTCCTCCCCAACCTAAAATTCCGTAATTTAAATGAGTTTTAACTAACGCGTAATATAATATTTCCATAAGTCTTACATTTAAAATTTTTTTAATGTTTTTAAAGATCGGTAGTAAACTTCTTATTTTTTTAATTATGTATTCTAAGTGAAAATTCAGAAAAATTGGACAGCCGCTACGGTCGCCGGTCGATTTAAAAAAATAACCTGGCAACCTGCAATGCAATGGGTCTCAGTGGCGACTAGTGGCAATTTTAAATGGACGGTCATCAAGCAAGCATACAAAACAGTAAAATGAATTGGTCTTGTCACATTCACAAATTCGACCAATGCAATAACAAAATAGCAGAACGGGAAAAGACAAAAGTCCAGCAAAAAGTCAGTCTATGGTCAGTTATATTTAAGGTCAAATTCCTATTTCAAAGGGACACGGTACAGCTAAATTAAAAATTTGACACATCTACCTACTTTGCTTTATGCATGACCCAATTTACGTTTATGACGCCTCAAATTTTGGCTGAGTTAATATTAAATAGGTTAATATAGGAAAGATAATCTACTGCTACCTCGTCCTGTTTAATCCAGGCGGGTAAAGATATGATTGATGAAAGGTTTAACAAATTGCGGTTTATGAAACTACATAATCTAAAATCGGAAGATATAGGTATTTAATTATGCAAAAAGTCTCAATCAAAACTGTTTTAAACAATGCAAAAAATATTCATAATCAATTATTAAAGCGTGTTTTTCAGTTTTTTTAAACTACATATATTTATTTTCTTTTAACTTAATATGTGCTTGAAAAGGAGATGGACGCATGAACGATTTTGTGAAATAAATAATAAATAACGGCTTATAGAAATGGAGTAACGATAATTCCTTAGTCGATTGCGGCCTTCTCTCTGAAAAGCTTATGTTGCCACCGAAATTTTTGCACATTGCAATAAAATACGCTTTTACGGCTTTTACCAATAAGAGCGTAACCTAATGACAAAGCGTTATATAGCTGTACATACATTTTTGTACTCTATTCAATCCTTTTAAAAACAAGCCTTTAATAGACCATTAAAGTTCCACCCTACACTATTAAACTGCCACTGTTCTCGTGTTCAAAGGCTATTGAAGACTTCTAGAAATTTATTTAGATTTTCTTGTATGGGGCGTCATTACAGTTATAACCATGTAAAACTTATGGAAATAGGCAATTAGCTTCGTGGTAAAACACCAATAAAACGTTGAAAACGAAATATCATCGGCCCAATTTTCTAATTCATTTCAAATTTCAAAATAAAGCTAAAGCAATAGTAAAGCACTACTGCAGCATTTTCCAGGCAGAAGTTTTTGCAGTGGATAAAGCAGTCAACACCCTGCGGGATCACCCTGGCTTGAAAGCAGCTGCGTCTATAGCAATCTATATAGACAGTCAAGCAGCCATAAAGGCAATTTGCTCCAGCAGCACTAAGTCAAAAAGTCAAAATTAGTAAGGCGCTGTCGCAACAATCTCTGCACACTTGGTGCTCAACATCGAATCACCCTGTGTTGGGTTCCTGGACATAGCAAAATACATGGCAACGAGACTGCTGATGCGCTCGCCAGGGAGGGCGCAAGTATGTCTGCCGAACTAGCAGAGAATACTGTAGCTAGACCACTGGGATTAGTCAAAGAGGATATGGATCAAATAGCTAAACAACTTGCACAAAGCAGATGGCATCTCCAGGCAATTGTGGCCCCTACTTGACGGCAGGAAGACCGCAGTGCTATTACAACACAGTCGGAAGGACCTAAGAAACATCACTGCAGTAGCCACCGGACATTGCCTGTTCGGTAGACACGCTGAACGTATGATATAATACCAACTAACGACTTCTGTAGAAGTTGCAGAGATGAAGAAGAGGAGGAAAGTATTCAGCATTTCTTGTGTGAATGCCCCGGCCTCGCTAGAAGAAGGTTCAATGCCCTGGGCGAACCATTCTTTAATGATCTGGAGGAAGTGAGCAGCCTGCAACTGAGTCGACTCACGAAGTTTATTAACAGCAGTGGCTGGTTTGAATGAGCTGTCAAGATTCTTCTACGATCTACGTCATGTCGCGTTAACCACCAGAAGATGATGCGGATAGGTTCCGCGGAACACGTGTGGTACCACAACGGTCCTACAGGACTACGTGTGACTGTTTGGTCAATGCCAGAGGTCTGCCACTCTAACCTAAACAGTAAAGCACATTTTCGTCTCATTTACTGCGAACCACCTCGGTGAAATTGTAATTAGCAATCCTGCATCACAAGGTCATATTTATCTCAAGCCGCGCAGCTGACCACCAGAGTCAAATTGGCGCTGTCGTCGCTTGATGATTCTACAGATGGCCGAGGTACCGGGTTCTGTCGCATATTTTTGACGTATAGATAGAAGAGAAGGACAGTTATATTCTGACCTATTATAACGCTTCCTAAACTGAGCCAGGTGCTAATTGGAACAAACCAGCGAGCCCGCCATTCTAGTCCATGTTTTTTCTCAGGAAATTAAATTAATTTTTTTATTATTATTTAAATATTTAATACAAATTTATTAGTTTCTATTTTAGAAAACTTCGGCGATGTGTGTAATTTTTCAATTATTATTCCAGCCTACCATGCAGGTAATTATTTTTTATTGTTTATCAAATTGATTTTACACTTTGCCTATTTTTTATATTGGAAACGTAAGTTTACAATAAATAAATTAACATGAAATGTTTCACATATTTATTATTAGTTTACAAGCCAATATTAACAGATTATCGTTGGGCAGCCGACAGACAACTGCAACAGATTTGTGCCCGAGGTAATACCTAACAATCTATCAGTTACGAACTGATAGTTTAGGCTCTTGAAAGGATAATTTTAACATTTTTTTTTTTACTGAGTAGCGCAAGCATGCGTCTTTATAGTGTGCCTTTTATACGTCCTAGTAGGCCTATATACTCCCTATTTTTTTTAGTTCTTTGAGGCGAACACATGTCCGATAACTACAAAGTTTTAATGTTGTTTCAAACATCACAAGGCGGTGTAGTTTAGTTTTGTGGATTGAACTGAAACTTAAAGAAAGCGTAAGACAATACGCAATAGAATACCAAAAGATGGGAAAAGTTAAAAGCTCTGATGACGTACACCTGACTTAAAGGTGTTATAGCTTATATAAAAAAAGAAAATCCATTATGCGATAACAATCCAAAAACAGAAAATTTATACTCCATGTTTACTTTATAATCAGCGAATCAGGCCATCCACTATCCATCCATTTAATTTTTCCAATTTCCAATTATTGTAAATGTATTAACCCGGAATATCCGGATTAATACAGGCTTTACAGAGATTACGTATGGAAACACGTTATCAAGATCTTTCAGGCAAAATTTAGAAAATCAATCGGTAAATCGTCTGTTAGCACTTTGGATAACGACGCTACGGGACGTGGGTAATGTTTTGCGCAAGAAATAATTACCCTAATTAAAATGGATTAACGTAAATACTGTAAAGTGCTTAATGTCACGCTATAAAAAAATTACCTTTTATTTTAACAATTTTAGGACCATTATTTTTTAATATTTATATTAACGACTTATTTAGTATAAATTGCGATAGACAAATTCATAGTTTTGGTGATACTACAATTTTTTTATACCGATACAAAGTGGGACAACTTAAATAATAAAATTTAAAATTATAAAAAATTGGTTTGATAACAATTTGTTAACACTTAATTTTAATAAAACAAATTATATTCCTTTTGCTTTAAACCTAAATAACCTACCACGAAATATGAATAGTATTCAAATAAATAAAGACATTGAAATTTTTAAAGTTAATAAAATAAAATATTTAGGAATTATTTTTGACAGTAAATTAAATTGGAATTTTCAGTTAGAAGAATCCGATTTTTAAAAACATTAAACATTTTTTAAATGTAAGAGATATGGAAATATTATATTACGCGTTAGTTAAAACTCATTTAAATTGCGGAATTTTAGGTTGGGGAGCAATAAATAGAACTTTAGTTAAAAAATTAGAAATATGTATTACAAAAAAGTTTTCTAAAGTTATATTTAATAAAGATTATCTTTATCCTTCAAAAGAATTATATTCAGAAACAAAAAAGTTGAACATAAGACGACTTTACATTTATAAGATCTTAATATATATATATTTAAAAATAAAAATATTATACAATTTAAAAACCATAATCATAATACACGTCATAAAAATGAAATAACCATAAAACCTAAAATAAATATGGGACAAAAAAATTTCAAATATTTATGTTTTTATTTAAACGATTATTTACCAACAAAAATTAAAAAATTGATTTCATTAAAAAAATTTAAAGTCGAAATAAAAACATGGATATTAAAAACAGACAATTTGAAAATATTTTTAGAAATGCTTTAATTAATTAATATTGATCTGAATAATTTATATAAGTAATATTTTTTACTTAAAAATTATAAATTAATAATTTTATTATAGGTAACATTATATTTCTTCAAAAAAACTGTGTTTATACTATAAATTAACATTTTTTACTTTAAAACTTAATTTTTAATGCATGTTTATGATTTATGATTTTACATACTAAAACAAAAAATAAAATTTGCAACTAACAAGTTCAGCTTCAGGGATTGAAGAATAAGTTTATCGAAGACAACATAAACATATTTATTATATTATTAAATTTTAAATAAACTTATTATTATTTATTAGGATTTAATAAAAAAAACAGTTATCGGTAGAAAAAAGCATGATTTTAAACGCGTCCAATTCACGACCCAAACATACAAGCTGTAAATATTTAAAAAAAAATAATTATAAAAAGAAAAGAAAAAAAAGCAAAAAAAAGTCATTCAATTTTTTTTTCGTATATTCATTCAGTGAAGACACTTTGTCATGATTAGTCATAATCCATCATAACATCAATTTAGAAGAATGATTTATAGGCTTTTTTTATATAAACTCATCATAATACTACATCATTTATTTGCTTACTTTTTTATAAAGCTCATCGGAAATCTTGGTTGCTACAAGGGATACTATAAAAGTGTTATCACTTACAAAGGTTAAACAAAAACCCAATATTATCCGTCAAGTTACACCCGCTAAGGACAAGCGCTGGACTCTGGCTGCTTTGGGAGGTCAGCATAGATAACCTAGTTTGTTTATATAGATCTTGGATTACACATATTATACAGGGTGATAATTTTTAACTGGAATAAATTCAGTATTAGAAAGCCTCTTTTTTTTGCTGACAAAATAGGTACAGAATTACGGCTGCGTTTATTTTTAGTTTGGCATACTTTTGGAGGTCTAAACCGTTCTCAACTTTTTTAGTATTGAAAATACTACTGGGTGCGTATATACGGGTCTATTTCATGAAAAATTAACGCGACATGCACATAAATAACACGGCGGTGAAGTCTAAACAAACATCCGAGCAGCACAGGATCGATGACATCATCTGCTGAGTATTAATATTGTTTTGGGTTTCGGCATTTATTATTATATTTGTTGATATTAAGATAATATGGCCGGGAGAGAGAACAGTTAGTAGATAGTTAATAATGCTACTAGTTCGATGAACACTATAATGAAACGTGTGCAACGTTAAACCACGAGGCGTCAGCCGAGTGGTTTAGTTGCACAAGTTTCATTAACAAAGTTCATATCAAACGTGTATCATTCAAAATTTAATCTACGACAGTGCAAATAGATTTTATTCGTCTAAATTTCATTGATATCAGATAACGTTTTCGTAATTTTTAAAATTTTCAGGTGTCCATATTAGTCGATATCATGGTAACAGCATTTTTGATTGTTTCAATTTCGATAAAATTGGAAAAAAATAAACAGTGAATGTATATAATGGCATTTTTAAACCTATTTTATTAAAAATGTCAAATTTGACAGGTAACGCAAGTCGTGCAGCTGCTTCAGTATACGTCATTTTTGGTTTTTAGGTAAGCAAAAACTAACTGCTTTTTCAATTTTTACCTATACCTAATAATAAAAAAAATTCCATTTGATGCGAACTTTCTTGCGGACACTGTATGTATGGCTATTTAAGTTACCTTCAAGGAATATTGGCCAATGACGTGGTCGCCAATTATGCCTGCCTAAACGTTTTTGCGAAAGCTGGGTGTGTACTTTTTGCATCCAGATTTTCTGCGGACTAATATCGACAGTTCTGTTTATTGACTTTACCATTTAGCATAAAAGTACATTCATCTGTAAAAAGGATCCAGATCAAATCTACTAAATGCTGATCAGGTGCATTCATCATCACTTTACAAAACTGAAGACGGTGTTTCAGATCATCTTGTACCATTAACATTTTATAAGGACGCACTTGACATGATTTTACTAACTTAAATGCAGACGTATGGCTTATGTTATATTGTCTTGCAAGTGGCAGAACTGAAGTAATAGGATTTTCTTGAAGAGCAAGTAAAACGTTTAATTGTGTCTTCAGCCGTTACTCTAGGCTGCCTTATTCTTAGTATTTCCCATAGAAAATTTACCTTGAGATACGTACAGCTTATCTTCTGCGCAAACAAAAATTACGTTTTATGGGTGAAAAAATACGTCCGAACGCGTGACTCGCCGGTCAGCTGTCTTCCCTCTGAGCACCTTCGGGCATGCGCACAAACCTCGTGTTATCGGCCTGTCCTACTTTATAGACATGCTCAAAATACACTCCAGAACCGGCTCGGCCGCCATTTTTGTTGTTGTTTTTTAAGGTTTCTCTGTGGATTTCTTGTAGTTTTCTTGGCTATTGTGGATTGTGGGTGTTTAATATTTACGGATTTCTAGTGATTGTGTAGTTTAGTAAATTGTGTCTGATTGTGAGAAAATTAATTTTGTCAAAGTTGCTGGTTGGTTAATTATTTTGGCTAAAATCTGTAGACCCCGACATTAAGCTTTTAATAAAGCCAGTATTCCACGGGTCAAGTTCTCGGGCAAACACTTTTCAAATTCTTGAACAAGAAATTTTGCTTGAAAATGTTATACACGTACCTAAGTTTTTGCCAAATTGTAAAAATTAATACAAGTACCTACCAACTAATATTTGACTTTTGAGGTAAGGTACGCGATAACACCGTAAATTGGTTATTTTGCTGGTTGTTTTTTTTTATATTCGATTTTATAAGACTAGTTTAATTCACTTGTTCTTGTTCTCTTCCTTTTCGAACTAAAAACACGACGACGAATCATTTTTAAACACATTTTAAAAACAAAACCTTAAAAACAATTTTCTATCCTTAAAATCTGATAGGTTTGCTACTACTAAAAATGCCAGAAATCACTACCTTTTTTCCCGACTTGATCAAAAATTGAGAAGAAAGTCCAATTTTGTGGCAAGAATTTAAATTTTACAGCCCGGGCCTGTCTATTTTCCCATTCGTCAAATGATAATGTTGCAGTGCGCATGTCTAATAGTGTCTGGCATTGTTTACATGCGCGAGGCCATAAATCTGCCACTTTCGTGATTATTGTTTGCTTATCTAAAGGTAAATTGTCTATGGTATTTCCCTGACGTGGCCCAGTTCACGAAAACGTCTTTCAATTTCGCTGATAGTGCCTTGGGGAAATTGGTGGTAGATCGGGGTGTGTTTAGTGAAATGCTGCTACTTCTGCTTGAGTACGCGATCTGTCGACAGAGCGAATCATCATTAAAATTTCTATTTTGTGTGATTCAATTAGATAACCCATTAAAGTATAGCAAAAATACTTCTTACTATAAAGTAACGGTTTAAACAGCACAAAATAGGTACTACAAAAGATAAGTATTCACTTCTTCTAAACCGAAAATAAAGTGACCATTGAAATGCGGCTTTAAGTAAACACATCAATCTCATCAATAACATGTATCCTATTTTTTTAACAGTCAGCGTGACAAAACCCAAATTGTTGCTACAATGGCAATTTTTTTTCTGGCTTTCTAGATTACTGAAATACAAAAGTTACTAAACCAAAGAGAGCGGTAAATTTCATGAAGACACGAAAAAAGTATACCAAACTAGAAATAAAAGCAGCCGTAGTCGTATATTTTTAGCAAAAAGGACGCTTCCTACTCCTACTGAACATACTGAAATAGGGAACTTTCCAATTTTTTTTTTTCAATAATATGATTTAGTTAGGCCTGAAAAAAGTATGACCCAATTATTACTCCTTAAAAATCAAAAATAACTTGGTAAAAATTCTTATAAGTTTCGCGCGTGTCGAAAGCATTTCAAACGATCTCTAAAGCGCGCGAAGCCCGATGACGTCAGGGGGTATGACGTTTGGTCATCCGTCATCCTGACACTCCTGACAAATCATCAAATTTATTGAAAACCTATAACCTATTTCGTGGATATGTCACACACAAATCTGACAAATGATACCCTTTGACGTCACGACTACTAGCAGCGCGTTTTTACCCGCTTGGAATAATTTGAATTTTGGGGCATTTTTAAATCTTTCTAGCGGTCTTTTGGGACGAAATATGTTGTTTTTTTTTTGCCGCCATATGTTTAATGCCATACTTATGATTTATAGAATTTTTTCCCAATTTAAAATTTTTGTCAAGTTCCCTATTATTCCAGATAAAAATTCCACCCTGTATAGGGTGTTACAGATTCGACTCTCACCATTGGGATCTCGTAAACGGTAAGAGATAGAACGAATGTTAAATTGGGACAAAGTTGTACAATTTGGACATGACTAACAAGCCGTCGAAAAGTTTGGAAAATTCCTTGTACCTACTTTCAAAGATATCCACAAAAAACAGTAAATTCTCGTCGTTTTTTATATTTTCCTAGCTTTATTCCCAGAGATGGCGAAAACTAATTTTACATTTTCATTGCCTTTTTTATTTTCTATAACATGTTATCAGATACGATTCATCAGGCACGTATTTTTTAATACGGACCTGTATTTTTTATTGCATTTTCGTAGAAATTGTGCCTAATAAAATAAAGATGCAATAGTACTCTAATTAAATATCAACGTTTCGGCTTCAATAATAACATCTTCAGTTTTTATCATCGTAAACGATAGGAGACACGTCTAAGGTTAAATGACTTTTCGACAGCTGACTAGTCATGTCCAAATTGCGCAGCTTTGCCCCAACCAACGAGATCCCAATGGTGAGCGTCTTATTTGTAACATCAATTGAATACAGAGCCCAATCTAAAGCTAGTTTCATGAAGACGCGAATTGCAAACCGCGAATTTTATTCACATTGGCTGATTTTACATTAATTTTAGTGTAGAGAAAAATGACATCAATTTTTTTACGAATTCGGAAATTAAAAATCTGTGAAAGTGAAAATTAAAATCTTTTATCCTATCTGCTTTTTTTTTCTTTTCTAAATTCTAACCAACGACTATAGATTTAATTTAAAGAAATAGTCCATAATTAAAGTGGAGTTGAAAGTATGAAAAGGAAAGAAAAACACAAAGTCTTCCTCTACAAAATTTAATAGAATAAAATATTCTTTGTTTAAAGGTCTCTACATGTTTCGAACGCAGAAACGTTCATCATCAGGAGACAGAAAAATATATTGCTGATGTTTTTAGCAAGAGAGAAAATGATAAGTGGTAGACATAAAAACTTAATGGAGCTTTTATGGTGTCAAAAATAATTCGATTATTAAACTTACATTATGTGAAGACATTAGAAATAAAGATAAGTTAAAACATACGTAGTATGTGGAAAATTCAGTTGAAATGGTCTAGGTCTAGAACAACCAAACAAAACAAGGGGGGACGTGGAGGTAGAAAAACACTTCTAAAAAGAAGATGTCAAAAATGTTTTCTTAATAAAACATGTCTTAAAGACACAGTAAATAATGGGAAGTTATTTCATGTATAGAAATTAGGTATTTTAGGCATCATGTTATATAATCTGTAAAAATAAAAAGGAGATTGAAATATGAGATTTTTTTGTAAATGTAGAGAAAGTACTTACAGAATATTTTTCGGAAAAGTGATTTAGGGCACTGAATTTTAGGGTTCAGTAACCCCACCAGATATTAATTTCAAATTAAGTAGATAAACTTCATTAAACATTTTATGCAAATTAGAATATAAAAGGCTGTGCGATTCTTCACGTGCTAAGACGAAAGTGAAAGAAAATGGATTGACAGTTCACAAGACAGATAATATGACGGTAAGTTTAAATCAAATAAATGAAAGAGAGGAAAGCATTCAGAGAGGAAAAGCTCAATTAAGGTTGTGTTAATATAATAATATATTCTAACAACCTAGAATAAATATTAAATATTAAAACGTCAAGATAAGAAATTAAATAATTTATGTTGGGGAAAAAATATTTAGATGGTTAAAGAATTGGTGTCCTAAATTTTTTAAATGTGGTGACCTCTATTGTTTGAATGATGGAAGTAGTAATAAATACCTGTTACAATATGAGAAAATTTTTGATATACTTAGTGTGAGTAAAGTGTAGAGAAATAAGATGAAGAATGTAAAATTTGAAACATTTGTAAGTGAAAAGATGTATGAATGATGAAAAATTAAATAGCAAAGTGACTAAAACATTTTTATGGAAGGATTCTATCTGCAACATATGTTATGCCATCTATGAACGGAGAACAAAAGTATCACTTGTCGATTGTTTGCTTTTTTGTATAATTTAACTTTCACCTGTTTGAAACATACACTAGGTAATAAAGGTATAATCACCTTTAAATCCTTCCATGTCATTTCGGTAATATTATAGTAAAGTCAATTTTTTTGACTTTGAAGGATTCAAAGGTGATTATACCTTTATTACCTAGTGTATGTTTCAAACAGGTTAAAGTTAAATTATAATGGATAAAACATTAAAATTTAATAAAAATAGCTGTCACAATATTAAATATTTTAATCAGAACGGACAAAAAAAAATCACTCGTTCCAAAAATCGTATAAAAAAAGCTATGTTCCATTTAAAAAACACCTTATCCATAGCGTAACTCTTTTGTTTCTGGTTCAAATAAACTTTTGGTTTCATTTTTGAATTCTGCAGGAAAAAGTACATCGATTGGCTATTTTGGATTTTTCTTTAAATACAAGGAAGCTCAAAAATGAGCCCCTGTTCAGTCCTCGTTGAAAGACCCTTTACAACCTGTGGGTACAACAAAAAGCGTTGACAAACGACTGAAGAAAAGGAATGTCAAAGTAGAAGAAATTAAGAAAATCTAGTTTTTAGATTAGTCTGAAGCAATCCAAGCAATGGGACCATATCTTGCCGCTGATTGACTGATTCTATATATTATTTTTTGTTGTTTTCTTAACATCACGTTTTTGATGCAATTCGCTTTCGTGTCGTGGTCCATTTATCAAGTAAAATACTTTGGAGGAATATGAATAATATACATAAAACTATGAATTTACAGCAAAAATATTAATCACTAGAAATTTCGCAAATATATGAAATACCACAAAGTTTGCGAACTGCGAAATCCGCGTTTCGCAAGTCGCGTCTACACGAAACTAGCTTAAAGCATAGTAATTTTTCTACCAACCTGTTCCGCTGTCATCTGTCCATAATTGCCGACCTTCTTCGGAGGACCGACGACCGCCACGCTTGGACTCCCGATTTTTTTCGGACCATGGTTATGGTTACCAAACCCGTTCTCCACCACCGATCCCTTCTCGAACTTTTGTAACGCGTACTGTATACTGCTCGGCATAGGTTTGGCCGTTTTGGCGGCAGCCTGAGCCGCCAACCTAGCTTTGTCTTCGTGTACGAAATTTTTCACCAGCTTCTCCAGCCGATTATTGTCCATATTGGGCGCCTGGGCCAGCAGCTCGATGGACGGCTTGGCTGGCGCCTGGGGCTTTAGCATCGACCTGGAAAATTAAGGTTGTTTAAAATGATTAAAACCTGGTTCCATGTACAGGCGAAAATCTGACAGCGTATCTATTAGAGAGGATTAGTTGATTAACCGCCATGTTTAAAATGGCCACCTAATCGGCCAATCACGTCACAATACGCCCGTGTACTACTACAGTCAAAATATACATTTGAAATGGAAAAACTTTGTTTTGAATTTAGTTTTTGTTAAATAACTTGCCGATTTTTAACTTTTGAATAAATAGGATTAAAACAGAACTTGTATAAAACGCAATTATCTTCAATTTTATTTCAAGAGTTACTATTTATTATTATTAACATTGATAATGCAAAATTTTGTTTTATAAAAATTGTCGGAAATGACCACCTTCACTTAATAGACATGCTTTCGCCCGTCTTTGCGTAGATATGGTTTCACAGAAGGCAATTATTCGCTTCCTTAAATTTTCTAAAATATTAATGGGAGTTTTATATACTTGAGTTTTAAGATGACCCACAAGAAAAAATCCAAACTATTGATATCAGGGGATCTTGCTGGCCATTGTTCAGCTCCTCCGCGACCTATCCAACGATTCGGATAAACTGCATCTAAATGGTCACGAACGATTACACTGAAATGAGCAGGAGCTCCATTATGCATGTACCACATTTGATTCCTTAGCGCATATGGTACATCTTCAAGTAACACAGGTAGTTCTTCTTGGAGAAAATGCAGGTGACTGCCGTTAAGGCGTTCATTATGTTTTTAAAAACGTCACCGTTCCAGGATAACTAGATTTATGTGATCAAAATTATTCGTCAATATTGCCAAATGAAGCTAATTTAATTTAATTATTTTAATTAAGAACAGTGTGCCTGAGGAGAAAAACGCAGGAGACCATTTTTATGTAGAATTGATCAGGTTAATCAGAAATAATATCCACATGGAAAAATGTCAGTGGCGTACCACTTTTTTTCTAAAAAATATCAGAGGACATGTTTGCAGGGACGCCACTGGTGGGATAAAAAAAACTTTTATAACTAAAACATGTGATTTTATGTTCTATTAGCACATGCCAAAATTGAAAATATTATCTAAAGTACTTTCGGAGATATTACAAAAAACTCATTAAAAAAGAAAAAATTCAACACCCTGTAGCAAAAAATTTAAGCCGTTTACGACATATTATGAACCTTTCTTCATAAAATGACTTGAGGAATTACACCCTAAAATATTAGCACGTCATTAAGGAACACCCTGTATATTTCTTGCGGAATCAACGATGATGGCAGGACCACCGTTAAAAAGAGGAAAAAGTGTAAATACATACAGTTGAAATAAAAAATAATAAAATTTATGTACTTAATACTTTTTTCACGCCCCTATATTTTTCTTTATCGCAGACTTAGTAGGACCTAAAATATTAATCCTGGGAGCAAAACGGTTAGACCCAAAATTGTGTAGAATTCCGTTTTCCACAAGATTGTTTATGTTATAAACGCGCTAAAGTTAAAAATAAACTGGATAAAATGAAATAATTTAACTTGACCTTTTTTTAGGTGTAAAACGGAAAATATCTCTTAGACAAAAAATTGTTGAAATGAAAGTTGTACAGAATTACATTTTCTACAAGTTCTGATATAATCATATTTAGTCACAAGTTGAAAATGGGAGGTATTTAACAAAAACTATAAATTCTCCATTCTCCCTTGCTTTCAAAATGATGGTAGAAAATCTGGCTTCAGACTAGCAACGACCCTCCTCTACGATTGCAAAAACAAAATTACGGATTTTTTCTCCATTTCAGGGTTTTATTTTTTTCGATCAAGTTTCCTGTGCTGACCAATAACAATTGGCTGGTTGTCTAGCGACAAGAAATCACTCTCCAAGTTATTAGTGCAGAATCAAAAAATCAAGTTACCTGTTTTTAAATACATTGTTTTCATTATTAACCATGGGCAATAATAATTGACAAAGTAGAGAAAACCGATTTCTAAGGTTAATAGTCTGCCAATAATGGTCGTTTTATAGGTTAGTAGTGGAAAAACAATTTTATTTCAACACTTTACACTGATCTTAAAATTTCATAAGGCACCATTAAAATATCATGTATTTAAAATGTATTTTTAGGTGTTTTACGTAGATTCAGCTTCAACCGTTTAATACAGCTGCTACCGGCTATTTTACAAAATAGTATTCGTTCAAATAGAAAATAACAATGTTTTTTTACCCGGTTTTCACACTGATTTTCATTGTTTGGAAAGTATCCAACTGTTGAAACACGAAACACGGAATCTCCCGAATAAAATATGTTTTATTGCGTATGGTCGAACAATTTTAAAATAATTGACGAATTGTTTTTTATAGCAAATTAAGCGTGTTGGGAATTTAAATGACAGTGAACAAATTTTGTAAAGTAATGCCAAGTTTTACTGGCACAGTTTTTTATGAAGCGATATAGAACGGTATAATAGTATAGCTTGTACAGTTGTATATTCATAAAAAAGCGTACAAGAATTAGAATGAGAAGTAAGTTTTGTCATATTGCGTAAAACCGGCTTGTCTAAGACAGAAGAATATAAAAATGCCCTCGTCAGTTGTCTGAAGTTGAAAAGACTCAAATTGTATCAAGAATCGAAGAAGGATGGTCAATCCGTGCTGTAGCGCAGTTGTATAATAGAAATAAAAAACTATATTGAAAATTAAGCAACGCTGGGAACAAGAAGATTCCCTAAAGAGGAAAATTGGTTCAGGTGGTCCCAAACGTTCTAACCCTGAAGAGGATGCTGCTTTTTTTGGGATATTTAAGAAATAATCAATTTGCAACTGCAAGGGATGCTGTTATTGATACAGCATTTCCTGCCTCCCAACCGAGCTCCCAACCTACCGCCAGCAGAAGAGTCAAGGAATCTGACTAAAATGTCGCCCAGTTGCGAAAAAAATGTTTTTTCAGCGGTATAGAGACAATATTTTGAATCCATTGGTGGAGCAATTACTTGACGACGAACTACGTTGTGGATATTTTTAACAGGACGGTGCAACCGAACATATAGCCGCCGAAACTATTCTACTTAGGTACGCAATTTTTTCGACGACAGATTGATCAGTTTTCGATCAGACATTGAATTCCCACCTAGATCACCTTATTTAACGGTTATGGATTACTTCGTTTTTCCTCATTTAAAGAACACTATTTTTAAAACACCAGTTGTAAATTTAGAACAATTACAAGAAAGGATTATCCAAGAATGTGGTAACATTTCTCCAGAGATGTTGGTCAACACTTTCGAAGATATGAAGAGACGTGTGCATTTATGCTTGGAGCATGGCGGTGGCCAATTTCAGCAATTTATGTAATTATTTTTCTTTGTCTTTCTGTATATTCTTACTTTGTTAATTTTGTAAACAACAAAAAAATAAATTTGTATTTGTCTACTTATTTTATTACTCATTAGTTTGGCATATCATGTCATAATATGCATTTGACAAAATTTTAACCTAGATTTGGTTAGATACATCGTCCCCATATCATTGTGATCGAAACCAAGCCCCACGTTTTTTAATCCAAGCCCTCTTTGATGCAAATAATTTTTGCTCGCACGGCGACACAACAATGTTGTTTATTTATAATTCTAAAGGCTAAATTTTCGAAGAAATAAGCAATAATTAAACAATAAAATTGTAAATGTATGTAAAAATGTTTTATCGACGACCCACACGATAATTGAGTATTACATCATTCATTTCGGATTTCGGCTTGTTTGAGGTACGTAATAAGATGTATTATTGTACTAGTAATATAATGAGCTCATTACATCCCTAGTAATGTAATAAACTCATTACATAACTCATTTTAATTTTTTTAGCAATTTTTTAAAATTTATTCTCTCAAAAAAAAATGCGCAAAGCAACCAAAACTACATGCTACTTTGATTTTTTTGTTCTGTCAGTCAGTGTAATTTTTTGGATAAGGTCACTGCATAATATGAAAGCCATTTTAAATAAAGAAAAAAACCAAAAATCTGGGTCTTAGATAAAATGTATATTACACCGTAAGGTTCATTACAGCACTCGTGTGGTCACCATGACTCGGTCTACGACCTCGTCGTGGAAATATTCCCCATTCGTTACTGTGTAATATTCAAGGGCGTCCATAGGGGGGGGGCAAAACGGGCACTTGCCCCCCCCCCTAGGCGTCCACATTACTATTTTATTTCATAATTCAGTATAAATCGAGGTGTAATTCACTGAGAAAAATTTGTACACCATTTTCCATATTGCCGAATTTTCTTCGTATTTTCCTTGTATTTTCTTTATTTCCTTGTATTTTCTTAATTTTTCTCGTATTTTCTGTATTTTCCTTGTATTTTCTTAATTTTTCTCGTATTTTCTGTATTTTCCATGTATTTTCTTAATTTTTCTCATATTTTCTGTATTTTCCTTGTATTTTCTCGTATTTTCTAGAACTTGTACACCATTTTCGCCAAAAAAAAATTGGCTTTACTAAATTTTTTTTTAGAAGTCAAAGCAGCGTTGTTCCAGAATCTTAAGTTGGTTATTCCCATCATTAAAACCGTCGAAAACCCGGCAGCGTTAACGACTTTACGTCATTGCCAAATTGATTGGCGCGCGTATTTTCCTTATGTTGCCTGTATTTTTCTCGTATTTTCTTCGTATTTTCTGTATTTTCTTTTGTATTTTCTAGAAGTTGTACACCATTTTCGCCAGTGAATTACCCCTCGGTATAAATATTCAAGCGCGGATCCAGGGGGGGGGGGATCATGGGGGTCATGACCCCCCAAAACAGAAAATAAATAAATGAATTTACTGTTTTGACTACCTTTGCAGCTTTTTCACAAGATTCATGACAACATTACTATACCATAAATTAGTTATATTTTTTATTTTTTTGAATTCACTTTAACATTAATTTACATGCATATATTATCCTTTTTAATGTAAAAATTATCATTGAAAATTTTCTCGCCTATAGCGCATTCTCTGTCAAATGTTGGGCGTGGTCGCAAAAATTTTTCGCCTGCGGCGCTTTTTAACTTCATTTATATCATGGTGACCCCCCCCCAAAAGCAAAGTTCTGGATCCGCGCCTGTAAATATTGAATAGTACAGTGGTTAGTTAGTAGAGACCAACAAATCACTAAACTGATTATGATTATTTACAAAAAAATAAAGAAAATTTAATAAAAAAAGTAATCAACGAGTTTGGCAAGACGTCTAGGAATTTATCATTTGATGTTAAATAATTAGTCATATATAAAAAAATATTGTTTAAGTTTTTGCCCCCCCCCCCTGAAAAACGCTCTATGGACGCCCTTGGTAATATTTATAAATAACTATTAAAAAAAACTTTCTGTATACGCTTTTAACTAAGTTCGTACAGTTTAAGTATTACACTCATAAAAAATTATAGCCTAAACATAAACGAAGAGTCCCAATCAATAAACCAATCTCCTTCTCTCGATAATCTTTCTGAAAACTTCACTCACCTCGTTGCTCGCTTTCATCCTATATCCTATGTCGGATCCAATCCTATTTTTAAACACTGTGCCTTACACACTACAACGTACCACTAGCCGATGTAACATTGGACCGATTTAGACACAGTGCAGAAATACACTCGGAAAATTAGAACGCTCAACATTTTAAATGCCACAAGTAAACGTCTGGATTTAGTAACCACTAGAGTTTATTATTAATTAGATTTCTATTATTATTATCGTCATCATCACTACTTTTACATATTTGTGTTAAGAAATTCACAAGATCCATAAAGAAGACGCAGCATTATCGCGTAAAATTCGGTATGGTGGAGGTTTCTGGTTTTTTATTGACGTATTTCAGTTCTAAACTTTTATTCAGTGTGGAATAAATTGAGTAAATCCGGTAGTTTTTTTTGGAACAGTGCTTGGACTGGGGTACTTACGTTTTAGGTTGTGGTATTTTTATAAAAAAAATATTAATACAGTGTGTCCCAAATTAGAAATGGGACGATATCGACAATTTTTTTTTAACGGCAACCCTAGTTTTTTATTGATTTTTTTTGTGTGTAAAGTTATACCGTGCGAGCAAAAATTATTTGCATCAAAGAGGGCCTTGCATCTAAGGACGTAATGCTTAGGCGTAGAGCTTAATACCTGTTGGGTGTCAGTAACTACCTGAATTAACAATCAATCAGTTATTCCGTCATCTTTGACAGTCGTTACAAGTAATTTGATTCATCGCTAAGTTTTCCAATTTCTTGAACAATTCACACAATGGGCTTTACGGAACAGCACAAAACATTCATGGTTGAGCGTATTTTCGAAACGAGGTTAGAGTAAATAGTGAGTGTCAATACAATCCGGGTTTGTGCATGGACGATTTTCACGAACATTTTCCGAACGTTGCTTTTTTTGCTGGGGATTTTTATCATTGCCTGAAAAGAACCTTGGCTGTGTTTAGGGAAACAGGTTCTATACAACACAAAAAAGGAGCAGGAAGACCATCTGTAAGAACAGAAGAACTTGTTGCAAACGTTCGTGAAATAATGCAAAATACGCCAACAAATTGTATAAGACGCCTGTCCCAAGAAGTGAGAAGATCTTATGGAACATGCAGGACTATTCTTAAGAAGCAGCTAAATTTATTTTCTTATAAAAAGTGCAAGTATTCCAAGAAATACAAGCCGCAGATTTTGAAAGACGCAGAAATTACTCTCACTGGTTTACCCAAAATTTATTGGAAATAATTGATTTATTAAAAAAAATATGAAGACGTGTGAATTTATGCTTGGAGCATGGCGGTGGCCAATTTCAGCAATATATGTAATTATTTTTCTTTTCCTTTCTGTATATTCTTACTTTGTTAATTTTGTAAACAACAAAAATAAATTTGTATTTGTCTTCTTATTTTATTATTCATTAGTTTGGCATATCATGTCATAATATGAATTTGACAAAATTTTAACCTATATATCGTCCCCATATCATTGTGATCTAAACCAAGCCCTACGTTTTTTAATCCAAGCCCTCTTTGATGCAAATAATTTTTGCTCGCACATACTCCTAATAAGGTTTTTATGTGATTAAAAAAATGTCCATCTCATCATAGTATAAACGTCTGATATAGGGAAATGTCAATTGACCTGTAAATTAGTTGAGACATTTTTTTACCATATCTAAACCTATACTCTACCTACTGCTGCTGTTTCCTATTAAAATATTTTTAAAAATAACAATTTTTTTTCCATTATTCTCCATAATTAACGATTCATTGCATCCGTTTTATTCACAAAAACAAGACACTAAGACATTATAAACAAAACGGAAACACGCACAAACCAGACGCAGTCGCAAATCGATTACCTACTATACCGATATAGTAGAACTTTTTAAATTCGCGCTAAAAACCGGAAAAAGAAGCGACCATTTAAAAAAAAAAAATTCAGAGTTGTCTTCTCGTAAACAAGCTCTAGAATGCACTGGTTGAAAAACGTCCCACGCTTGTATTTTAGTCTATATCTCTGTTATTTTTAACACCGTTATTCAACACTACTGGTGCATATCCTTCACAAATCACCACAACAATTTGTTAATAATTTGAAAACTACGTTTTTCTTAAAGTTGGAGAAGTAACCGTTTTATTTTATTTATTGCAACCGGCCGGCATAGTTTCTTTTTATTATTATACAAAACTCAATTTCACTCAACGATAGAATCGAACACGGGAGGCTCGGGATGCGACAGGATCGACTGGAGCGGCATGGCATCCTCTAAGAATATACCGAAATAGACCACGTGGGTTTATCTATTGAGAGTCCATGATACTTTTATACGTTTTTCTAGTGTCGGATTAACTTATAGTCAAACGGGTAATGATTTGTTGTTTGGATTAGTTAATGGGACATAGGGATATATGTTTATTTTAGGATCCAGAATAAAATGGTGTGAAAATAGTTGAGTTAGGTATTATTCACGGAGAAATTTAAAAAAATAAGACTCGATAGGGTAACGCGTCGGTGCATGCTGGACGTCATCGGTCACTGTCGATTTGTCGTTTTGATGTGGGAAATTTAAATCTATAGTGTGACCAGTAAAGTCCGCATCATATGGGATTTTTTTTTTATTAATAACTTTATTCGAAATTCGACTTTGGCATTAAGTTCTGCTTTGATCGAGGTGAAAATTAAGCAAAAAAATAGTAGGTAGTCACGTGATTCGCATTATCTGTCAAATTTAAATTTTTTCCAAAAAATAATTCTCAAAAGTAGGGTTATTTCTGAAAGAATCGAAAAAAGTTATGAGAAAAAGTTTTTTTACATGCAGTTTCTAGCCTACATGCAAAATTTTAGCTGCATAAGATACTTTTGATTTTTTACCCATATTTTGTAAATTGCACCACTTTTGCAAAATAAGACTCAACGCAACCTACATAAAACTTCTTAGTTTTAACAATGCTTTATTTCAGATTTTTCTTTAAAGTAGCGTCATATTAAATGTGTGTTTTTCTACAAAATCAAAATTGGGCTATTAAAATTTGGTAGCATGTGATGCAAAGTTTATTTGTTTTTGACCCTCCACTAAAATTTATTTTCCATTAATGAACACTTTACTGATGACACTGTGTTATTTTTTGTCTTAATATCAAGATGTATTAATTTCAGACACAAAGTACGTTTTCAAAACTACTTAATTTATGAAGTTACCTTATATACAGGGTCAAAAACAAATAAACTTTGCATCACATGCGACCAAATTTTAATAGCCCAATTTTGATTTTGTAGAAACACACATTTAATATGACGCTTCTTTAAAGAAAATGTATCTGAAATAATGCATTGTCAAAACTAAGAAGTTTTATGTCGGTTGCGTTGAGTGTTATTTTGCAAAAGTGGTGCAATTTACAAAATATGGGTAAAAAATCAAAATTATCTTATGCAGCTAAAAATTTGCACGAGGGCTAGAAACTGCATTTAAAAAAACTTTTTCTAATAACTTTTTTTGATATTTTGATAAATAACCCCACTTTTGAATTTTTTTTTGGAAATAATTAAAATTTTGATAGATAATGCGAATCACGTGACTACTATTTTTTTGCTTAATTTTTATCTCGATCGAAGTAGAACTTGATGCCAAAGTCAAATTTCGAATAAAGATAAAAAAATCCCATATGATGCGGACTTTACTGGTCACACTGTATGTATATATAACATATTAATGGAAAAATGTAAGGGTATATCGCCTACTTTTAAATTGCCACCTATACATATCTACTTAAGGGGGGAAATTGCCTTGGAGAAAATATTAGATCGATTCCCCAAGAGGATTGAATACATAGTTTCGGGCCCGTAGCGTTGTGACATAATACGCGAGGGCATATAAGTAAATGGAATATAACCCCAAAGGTGCATGTTAAGCCATAAAAGATAAAAATGCTGAAAACTTGCTCCTTAGCTATATTTATAATGTATGTTATCGTATAATATTACAGTATTATGGGATACAATAAAACAAACTTGAACTTGAAAATTTCCGCTATATTAAAAAAGAGAAAAAAATATGTTCCGCTAACACTTCTTCGTTAGATAACATTGGCATAATAATGATTGAAAATTAAAAAGGTGCAATAAAATTAGATTATTGAAGATGTAAATAAAAAAAAGTAAAATGGTTACAACAGCGGGAAAAACCAACAGACGGTTTAAAATACTTAAAATAGGTACAATATGGGTATTTTACAAAATATAAAATAAAAAACCTCTATAAACCTGGCAGAACAAGGTGCTTATTAAATATCTAAAAAAAAATTTAGTTAGTTAAGGTTTTTAAAAAAATACCGCCATGTTCTGCTAATTTTAAGAGGAACAAATTCCGTCTAAAAGGTATATGGCAACCGGTTTGTTCGTTGTTACCCAGAGCATTTTTTTTGTATTTAAATTTTATAAAATAATATTAGTTGAAAAAATTAAATTAAAAAAAATGCTCTGGTAACAAAGAACAAACCGGTTGTTGATATACCTTTTAGACGGAATTTGTTCCTCTTAAAATTAGCAGAACATGGCGGTATTTTTTAAAAACCTTAACTAATTAATTTTTTTTTAGATATTCAATAAGCACCTAAAAAGCACCTAATTTTGGTACTACATTTTGTTCTTGATTAGCTTATTTGACAGTAATGTTCTGCTAGCTTAACGTTAATCTAGCAGAAAAACACAAAAATATAATTTTCTCAAAAACCATAGGAGCACCTAAATTTTAAAGTTGGCACCTAATTAGCACCTAACTAGCACCTAATTTTCCATACAAAAATTTTCAAACCGAAAATGTTTCATATTTGCTCTATATATTTGATTTTTCTGGTTTTGGGAATGTTTTTTTGATAAAGAATTATAATAATTTTAAAGCACCTAAATAGCACCTAATTTTGGATAAATTAGTTAATATTTGTTAATCCTTATAATAAAACTGTTCTGGTAGCTCAGCGTCAACCTAGCAGAACATGGCGGTATTTTTTAAAAACCTTAACTAACTAATTTTTTTTTTAGATATTCAATAAGCACCTAAAAAGCACCTAATTTTGGTACTACATTTTGTTCTTGATTAGCTTATTTGACAGTAATGTTCTGCTAGCTTAACGTTAATCTATAGCAGAACAACACAAAAATATAATTTTCTCAAAAACCATAGGAGCACCTAAATTTTAAAGTTGGCACCTAATTAGCACCTAACTAGCACCTAATTTTCCATACAAAAATTTTCAAAACGAACATGTTTCATATTTGCTCTATATATTTGATTTTTCTGGTTTTGGGAATGTTTTTTTGATATAGAATTATAATAATTTTAAAGCACCTAAATAGCACCTAATTTTGGATAAATGAGTTAATATTTGTTATACCTTATAATAAAACTGTTCTGGTAGCTCAGCGTCAACCTAGCAGAACATGGCGGTATTTTTTAAAAACCTTAACTAATTAATTTTTTTTTAGATATTCAATAATCACCTAAAAAACACCTAATTTTGGTACTACATTTTGTTCTTGATTAGCTTATTTGACAGTAATGTTCTGCTAGCTTAACGTTAATCTAGCAGAACAAAACAAAAATATAATTTTCTCAATAACCATAGGAGAACCTAAATTTTAAACTTGGCACCTAATTAGCACCTAACTATTCAATTTTGAGCACCTTGTTCTGCTAGGTTTATAGAGGTAAATAAAAAGATGGTCAACGGAATAAATTTAACAAAGGTGAATTATTTAAATCTAATTGATCAGTAGTAACAGGTCCATAATTTTAAGTTTATTTATTTCCATAGATTCTAACAAGTTAATTTTAAGCCATTGTTTTCTGTATGTAAGATTTTAAGTAAATGGTTAGCATCGTTTGAGTCAGTTTTGTTTTTTTCGAAAACTGTTACAATGTTCCTGTATTCTTTTGTTAAAATGTCTACCTGTTTGGCCAATGTATGTTTTAGGACAATCTTTACATTTCAATTTATAGGCGCCTGATTTTTTGTTTCTATCGCTTTTGGTTTTATTGTTTTTAATAAATTTGCCTAAAGAGTTGTTAGTTTCATAAGACACATTTATATCAAGTATATTAAGAAAATTACCAATTATTTTGTCCAAAAAAAGTGAGAAGTTTAAATTGTCAGTTTTCGAGGAAAAAGTAAGTCAATAGCATTTTTTGAAGTTCTAAGAGTAGTATCAAAGTAAATTTTTTTTAACGAAACATATTCTGCAACCGTTTACGAAATATTAAATTTTAAATTTAACAAAATAGACAAACGACAAGGTATGAAAAGAAACTATAAAACGTTGAAAATGTCCTCCCTCCAAAATGTGACTGTTTTGTCGTAGATCAATCGATCCAAAAATTCCTGTTGTACCAACATTTTATACTACTTGTGGAGTAACTTATCGTATTACTCGCCGAATGGACTCTTTAAGTGTATCTATCGTGTAGGGTTTAGGGTTTTATAAACTAAATTTTTTACGTAGCTCCACAAAAAAGTCCAATCGGTTAAGATCGGGCGATCTGGGTGGTCACTTTATTGATCCCCGTCTACCTATCCACCACCCCCTCATTATGCTGCTAATAAGGGAGGAGATACAAGTAGCAGTATTATGATCCACCCTATATAATATCTTTTTTCTAAAAAAAAAATGCAATTCAAAAAAATAGATTTGACGGGTCCGAGCGACTCGCAATTAAGGCGGTATTCTATATAAGAGGTCGATCCGTTTCTTTATCATAACGTCATAACAATTTTTCCGTGGCGTCCGGCGACATCTGGGCTTAATATGAAAAAGGTCTTGTTGTCGAGATGCGAAATTGGGACTTGACTGAGGAATGATTCGAATCGCCCGAGTTCCAGTAAAGATTCAAATTCCTAAATCGGATCAGTCACGAAAGAACCATCACTAGTGGTAGGTATAGTAACAGAAACGAGAATTTCGTATCCTTTCTTTGTGGAAGAATTACGGTAACAGATATCTGACGACTTTTCTACTTTTAAACTTTAAAATAAAAATAAACGCAATAGACTAATTTGGTAGTACATTAAAGATCACAGTCTATATACGTAACCAGAAACGTCTATTTCCTATGAAATCAGTTTTGCCTTGGGCAGTGATGTCTAAAAGAGGAACTTCGGTGGGTGAATGAAAAATAGTTATTCCTAACTTCAAAAATGTGATGAAAACAACCGAAAACTGTTCTCTTTATAAATTGTTTGTAAACTATTGTTTTGTTATGCACAAAAAAACTAATAAGTACTATAATATGTACCATAAGTTGTAAAAGAAATCGCTTCCTCTGATGTTTGTATGACTGCTATAAAGGCCAGAAGAGTTATTAGGTCTCTCAAGAATTTTTTTTTGTTAGGATTACCATTTCTATGTTCCTTGCTGTAATATAATTCCTGTAACCGTTTTTCTTCTAGTGCATTTTGGATCTGAAGAAAATTACTGCTTTTGGTATTACTTTTTTTTCCATAAGGGTTTATTTATTACAGGTGTTTACGCACAGTAAATTGCGTACAGTTCAGCCGAAAAAATTGTGTGGAAGTCTGGCATTATTTTGCTTAATCTCAGGCAGGGAATCAAGGATATTATGTAAAACCATTTGTTCCTTGTTTGTTCAACATTTTTTGTCCATTGTCCCAGACTTTAAAAAAAATTTAAGAACTTTCCATTATTATCTACTCCCCTCAAATTAGGGGGTTTGTTTTTTTAAATAAAGTTTTATAATAAATTATTATTGAATTAAATTAAGGTGGGAGTATCAACATGCTTGCCAACCTATAACCTATTTCGCGTAGATTTATTTATTTTTTCTAACTTTTACACAAAATTTAAATAAAATCAATACCTATCGTCTTCATATTCTATTCTAATAATAATAAATATCAAGGAATTTCATTTCAATTCAAGTTATTTAAGGAGAATTGAATATCGAAAAATATCGGTTAAGATTTTTTTAAACATTATTATGTCATTGTTCTTTCACTATACAATTCTCCCAAAATAAGCAATGAAATAAATTAATATTTTTGTAATATATCAGATATTACCTAAATAATGTGCAGACGATATTGATTTTATTTAAATCTTAGTCAATAAAATAATAAACTAAGAAAAACAAGGCGAAATAGAATATAGGTTGGCAATAAATTGAATGACGTTGATAATTCCACCTTAAATTTGATATGTCATTGTTTAATTTCTCGACACTTGACTTAAAACAGAATGTTATCAACCATTCCATTCAAAAATAGTAGAAAAGTCACTGTTGCCAAAAGCTTTTGCACACCAAATGGCGCGGAGCATACAGCGGACACTTTTGGTTTGACAGCTCAATTTGCTTCCTTATTCTAATTTCTTTTACGACGTCTATGATATGTACCGAACCCTGAATAAAATTAATTTATATCGCGCGAACTGTTTTCGGTTTTTAATCACTTTTTTTGAGGTTAGGAACAAAATGCGATCTGACCGAGTCAAACCAAACAAACCCCGGATTCGGATTCAAGGACAAGAGCTTTTTTTTTCATGTTTATTAAAGCAAAATAAACAAGCTGTCTCAACTCTTGGACAATGTTAGTATAATCATATTAATTGAGAGCGTTGAGTTTCACTTACGCTTTTGTGATGTTCTGTGGTGTGAGTTGTCGGTTGTCAACTGTCAAACCTGGCTCTTTTTTCGTTTTGCTTTTATAGAAAGCATGTTTTGCATGTTCCGTGTTTTAATCTTACAAATAATGATTGCAAACGTTAGTATGGTCGATTAATATAAAAAATAATAAGCAAACTTACCCTAATTTTGCAGTTTCCACCCCTCCATGGCACGCTATCAATTCCGCCGGTGACAAATTCCTCGATTTCCAATTCTGATAGATAACCTCGGCTGTATCCGATATTTGTTTGGCAATGGCAGCAATGTCATCTTCTGCAGAGTCGCCGCTCCCCCCAGGGCGACGCCTCGCCGTGGCCGCCATATTTGGTGACGTCACGGCGGCAGCCGAGGCGCGCCGACGAACGGCGACCGAATCCGGAAGTCGACGAGAAAAGCGGATTTATGGTATTGTGGCGGTCTATTGGATCCGATTCAAACCGAAGAAGGACGAACGATTGCGGTGATCCTCAAAATTGTTGCGGTTAAGCACGCCTTAGGATATTTTGGGGTGGTCTTGTGGAGCATGCTTGACTTCGACGCTGTTTAAGTTATTCTGCAATAAAATAAAAAGGTAATTAAATAAATTGTTGTTGCTATAGTTATGGTGGTTGTGACATGTTTATGAACATTTATTTGTAAAAAAAAATCCTGGTACTAAACCAGTTACATTATAGACCTCTGGAACTGTCTTGTAATATTGTTTTGTTAATACAACACGTAAAAACCTTCAAATTTTATTACTATTTTCACAATAACCTATAATTTTCAAATTTTCCAAATTCAAAATCGACAGAAGCTATGCGACCTATAAATTCAATTTTTTAACAGCTCTTGGGCAATTAGACACATCACTTACTTAAATTTGTTAAAATATGCGAGAACTGGACGTTTAATAAAATAATGTCAAAAATAATCTAACTTTTCTGGTGCACACCGTACATTATTCTATGGATAAGTGGAATAACTTTATGCAAAACAAATGATGGTTTCTTCATACATTTAACAATATTTTGCCGTGCCCATTTTTTCAAAAACTCTTAAACCCATTGGTTCATGAATTAAAGTTTAAACCCTTACAAAAAATTCGTTTTCATTGAAATCTAGTTGCCCTGATAAATATTTATATTTTTGCTACCGAGCTGAAATTTGGTGTTTTTGGATAACTTTTAAGTGCAAACAACATTTCCTAATAAAAAAAATTTCCACAGTGAAAAATAAAGGCAATTTGCTCTTGAGTGAATTTAACGTTTTTACCTCTCCCTCGTATACGGTGCAATATTTACTAGTTTTGTCTATGCTCTTTTTTGTTTAGGGACATGCAAAACTTCTCCACCGCCAAAAAAATTTGGTAAGTTTTTAAATTTAAAAAAGTCCCCTTTGGTGCGTACTTTCTGCCGGCCACTGTATAAAAAAATAGAAAACAATGCGTTAAAATAGGAAGTACTATTAGTTCCTATCAAACAATTAGATGTGGAGTAGGTACCACAAGGTTCCATTCTAGGTACAATCAAAAATTCAGTATCTTATTTCTATTTGGGGTTCAGCCAATTTGATAGTACTAAAACCTTTAAGGAAATTACAAAATAAAATTATTAAATGTATTCATAGATTTCCGCACTTAGAACTTAGAACCAACAATAAATTTATATAAACCGAATAAATACCTAGATATAAATAATTTATATATTTTAAAAATTTGCATATTTATTCATTCTTTACTTTTAAAACAAAAAATTTCTAACATAACGTTTACAAAAGTTCATGATCTTCACAGACATGATACTAGACAAACTAATTTTTTACAAACTATTAACAGTAACGTTGGAGAACGGCCATTGTTATATAATGAATTAATATAATATTTTACCCGAAAGTATTAAAACATTAAAAAACTACCCTTATTTAAATTTCATTTAAAAAAATATTTGCTAGTATAATTTTCTTTCTTAATAAGTAATCAAACGTTTATACGAAACGTCATTAGTCGTTTATTTAAAGCGGGTAGGTACAATTATCTATTTAATATAATTAATAAAGTAAATTATATATGTAAAGGAAATATTTCCTACATTAAAGAACACATTATGCTGCTTATTATTATGATAAGCAAGTAATTTTCTATGTCAAGATGTTTTACATAAATGTCGCCTTTTCCTTTAATTATTTTTAATAGACCCGGTTTATCACTGTAACACAATTTCTCGTTATTTTTAAAATTCTTAAAAGGTTCATGAACTTTTAATGACATTACAATATAAAATTTATAAGGAAAAAAACACAGACAATCATACTTCAATATTTAGAATACTTATTTAATTGGGTTGACCTACTACAAGAAGGAACAATTTAGTTTACATTTATGATTACGAATATACATTGTTGTTTGATTTTTAAGTCTTTAAACTACTTTTTGATAGTTAGACAACTATATTTGTATATTATGTATTTAGGTGCTTTTTAGAAAATTTTACATATGTAATTTTTAGCCAATGAGAAGCTTTTATTTAAGCTCGTTACCATAGCAGCCACCAAAAAACTTTCCGGAAGTTTTTTCCTCCTGAGTACCCTGGATGTGATTACAGCGATAGTTTTTCTATCAAACACAGCCATCTATAATACGAGTTCAAATAATTATTGATACCTTTATCCGTCTATCTTTACAAAGAAAAAATGCTATTAATAAGTTTTTCTGTCTTTCTTTACTTGGTATAGGTAATATAAAAGTATAAAAAAGGCGATTTTTATTTCTTAAAAATATATTTAAATTTTAAAAACTTTGCGTTACAATATTTAAATTTTGTTGAAACTCTACTAGTAGTTCTCCTTTTTTTAATGCTGAACATCTTCCTTGAATTTTAGTTACACAATAATTAAAGACAAATTAACAGAATCTTAAGCAATCCATTTTAATTTAAGTTTTGCTACTAAAATTTACCGAAAATATATTTTTTGCAAATATTTTTTATGACAGTACCATTTTTTTTTCATTTTATAATAATTATATTGAGTCTCTATATTAGTCTATATATACCCAAAAAATATGTTCCTAGGTATCAACAAATGTCTGTCTTACTACAGTGAACGGAAGGCTGTATTTTCATTGTCAGGTGTCTATATTTTGCAAAGAATTCATCAGTTCTGTTCATCTGTTGACAGGCACAGAGACTACTTTGTAGTTTTAGTTTCCTACTGGAATTTCTAAAGGAAAATGTCATGCTATTTTTTTTATTTTTTTTATTTTGGTGTTAAATTATCTTACCGAATCTCCCACGTTCTTGAATTAATAACCGGAAATATCTCATCGAGCATGAATTTTTTAAGAAAATTATCCCTGTTCTTCGACTAATTCGAATAATTTTTTTAAAATTCATGCTTTCCGGTAGCAATTTAAGTCCTAGGGAGATTACTAGTGATAATATTGTGTTTCATTTGAAAATGTTTTTAACTAAAAAATAATAGAATGGAACGCCTCGAGATTTAACTAGGTGTAGGCAGGGGCGGCCCGAAAATGTATCTCAGAGGGGGCCTAAATGGGTTATAATTTCTTTTTTAATTATATAAACAATAAAAAAACAAAATACATAATTGAAAAAACTACAATACAAAGTCAAATTTTCTTTGTGAATTCAATCGATTTCAAAAATTTTCTAAATTTAATTGTAAAGTCAAATTAATCTAAAAACTCGCCGCATCACCTGTCATTAATGGCACCCTGCTGAATTTTATTACGAAAACACAAATTGAGTGTCGGCAAATCAGGCTAAATAAACATGGTCTGGCCCTATCTACTTTTACAAACACACCGGTAAACTGAATTGGAAATCACAAAAAATATTTTTGTTTGTGGGCGTGGATCAAAAAAAATCTGTTGCAGTGCGTGTTGCATAACTTTCTATATAATGGAAATTTGTCCTAGAGATCACAATAAATGAATGTGATGATGATGGGATGGAGTCAATGCCAATAATATTGATTGTTCGATTTTATGAGTGTTGCTACATAACCATTTGTAAATAATACAAGTACATTCATCTACAATGATGAATGATGATGCTTCGCCTTGCCCATGCAGAAATGGCAGAGATTTTAAACTAGAAATTCATAATATGGAAATTGATATTTTTAGTGGCAATGCTTTAGAAAAATAAATAAATTGATGTTTTAAATAATATATTTGTTTTGATTGGTGATCGGGTGTTAAGATAAAAGGCTTTGTTTTCTAAAAGAAATTTTATTTTTTATAATTCATTGTGCAAAATTAAAACGACAAGAAACGTACTTTTTAGCTGCTCAATAACGGGATACAAATTGACCATAAAATTTCGTAAGTCACATTTTTGGATGTTGGTATTAAAGGTTATATTACAATAAAAAAATAAAATGTTTTTATATTACGGTATTAACATTAGTGTTTTGTGTGCTTCAAATCTCGCCTCGCTTCTGGTGTCTGCTCGCGTTTTTTTTGCCAAAAATATTAGTTGGACTGTATTCCGGGACGCCACTGGACTTAATAATTTTAATCTTATGCCCAGTTGTATAGGTTCTGTTTAATTTGAACGCTAAAGATAAGATTAAGCACCACTTTAATCTTAAGATTAATAAAATATATCAGTTTTATAAGTCCCGGTTAAACCAAATAGTCGCTAACTTCATAGCGAATTTTAAACTAAAAACTGAACTTAACCTATCATATCTTACCGTTTTACCATTTGTTGCCTTAAACGTATAATATAATAATAAAATCACATCATCATCATATTTTATAATATAAGTATTTTAGGATTTTTAGGTTATATGTTAGAAGTATGTCATTTTTTCCTATTTTAATCCTAAGATTGATTTTCAACGGGTGCTTTTTGGCCTGTTAAATTAACTGTTAGTTAAACCTCAAGTTTGGCGCTAATCGCAACCTATAATTCCAAACCAACGGTTAATCTGAACATTTTTAGAAAACCGCAACCTATAACAATGAAATGCCGATTAACCGGAACCTATATAACTGGGCATTAATGAGGCTAAACTATCCTCTTGTTATTACAAACAGAATTGCCAAATTTCAACAAAATCGAATAAAAGAGTATTGAGATATTTACATCCGATTTTTTTTTAAAGTTTGACACCCTGTATCGTAAAAACTGCATTTTCGGACCCATGTTTATATGAACTTTTCTTCCTAAACTCACTTAAAGAAGCACCCCTTGGAGTTTGGCCACATACTTAAATAACACCCTGTATTTATGGAGTATTGTAAATTTTAAGTCGGAGGTTATTTTTTTTTAAATTTCGCTCTCGCGGTCTATGTGAAAACAACTTTTTTTGGTTATCCACAAACCACAGAAAATAAAAATACGAGTTTTGTATTTTTCTGTCAAATTATAGAAAGAGAAACATTTTTTCTAAATATCTTTTTACGCCCATTTTGATCTCAACAGTTTTATTTCGCGAGCGCAGTCAAACGAAATTTAGTTGCCCCACTGCCCCCTCTCTCGTCCCCCTTTAGGTGCGCCACTGCCATGCTATTCCATTAATTTTATTTATTTATTTATTTATTTAATTTTATAGACATTTTATTTATGACCTTTGCGTTAATTAGGTAACTATATAACGTTATTAAAATTTCATAGTTTATTATTTATAAAATTAAGCATTCATCATGTTGATTTTCACGTGTATGTAAATTAAACTCGCTTAAAGTTACGGTAAACTTTTGTGAACTTGAAGAAAATTATTATTAATAGTGACTTTTTGTAAACAAGCTTTAGTAAGTTTTGTTTTTACATGTTTTGGATGTACTGATGCATGGATTTTTAAGTACTGCATGGGGGGTCGATACTCCTAATTGAAAAAGTGCACTCGTTGACGTCACATTCGCATACTTTTCTCGGTAGGCCTTGGATATTTTATTTAAAAATAGTTCAATATATTAGATATTTAATATATTTTTTTTTTGAAACCCTATTTCGCTTATTTAAAGTACGCCTCAGCGTGTTTAAATACCACTTTCAAAAAGCGCGTGTTTTAAAGTTACCATGGCAACATCAACAACCCGTGAAACGTGAAGTCTAAATATGTCAACTTTTTAATTATTGATTTGACAGAATTACCTTTTAACGTCAAATAAAATATTTTTTTAAGCAATACACAACCAATGTCAACGGTGACAACAATGAATCTTATGTGACAGATTGGAAGTTTTTTGTTGTTAGTTCTCCTCGTTTTCATGACAACGACAGGTATATCACATCACGAATTCGACCATTTCTCTTACTTACTAAGTTATTATTTCCATTTTTTGTAATATAAATACCAATAAGTGTACCAATAAAAAAAATAGTGTAAATTATTCGTGGATAACTGGTCTTTAAAACACTTGCTCTATTTCAAGCACTCCGGCTGCGCCGTCGTGCTTGCAAAATCGCGCGTGTTTTAAAGACCTTAATATCCACTTATACTTTAATATACTAATATTTATATCGTATAATTTTACGTCAAAAAAGTTTTATTTGACAGTGACATTTTTAAAATTATCACGGTATTGTGAAAAAGAACAAGCATTCATTTTAAAACTATTTGATTATTTTCGAAGAGAAAGTGACGCCGGAAAGACTCTTTGACCCTTTAACGCCGTTTACTAGGAAAGTAGATAATATTAAAGCAACAATTTTATTGTGAAAACATTAATATTAAATTTGAAGAAATAGTCCATACTTAAACTGGAGTTGAAAGCATGAATAGAAAAGAAAAACACAAAGTCTTCGTCCACAAAATTTAATAGAATAAAAATTCTTAGGTTAAAGGTATCTACATGTTTTGAACGCAGAAACGTTCATCATCAGGAGACAGAAAAGGTATATTGCTGATGGTTGTAGCAAGAGAGAAAATGATAAAGTGGTAGGCATAAAACCTTAATGGAGCTTTTATGGCATCAAAAGTTGTATTGTTGAAATTACATTATGTGAAGATATAAAAATAAGTTAACACATACGGAGCATGTGGAAAGTAAGTTAAAAAGGGGGTCTTGAGCAACCAAAAAGAGGAACGTAGAGTTAAAAAAAAACACTTCTAAAAAGAAGATGTCAAGAAGGGTTTCTTAAAAATATGTCTTGTAGACATTGTAAAATGTGGAAAATAATTTTATGTAAGTATATAAATTGCGCAATGTGGGCATAATTTATCAAATTGGAGTATTTTTCCAAAAAGGTTGTTTGGGGCATTAATATTGAACATGAAAAATATATGGCAATGTTTTTGTAAATACCTATCTGTTTTAAAGAGTTTCTGATGCTTTGGGAGTTAAAATTTGAATGGCGTAAATGCACTGTATCAAACAGGCGTTTTTTAATAGAGCAACCCAATATAGCCCGCCCAAAAACTAGTAGAATTTTTAAGAATTTAAGAATAACGGCAACTCTCAATTTCCCTTAAAATCTGTTTTTCTGGATAAAACTTAAATATACAGTAAAGAGGCTTTTAGGCGAAGTTGGCAAAATGACACTCTTCATACAGTTGAAAAAAATCGTCATAGGATATGTACGGTTTATTACTCTTCATGCTGGTTTAGAAAATGTATCTGTGAATGATGCAAGTTTGATATCCAAGTCTGGCCTGAAATCTGGTGATTATCATGATTCATGCAATGAATAGTAAAAACTTTAAGAAATGGTTTGAAGAAAAATTGTTACCAAACTTGGAAGAACCGTTGCTTATTATCATGGATAACGCCACCTATCATTCTGGGCTAATTGAAAAAATTCCAAATACAAGTTGATCAAAAAGATTACTTCTTGCACGGTTAGAACAAAGACATATTCCGGTTTCACCATTTGCAATGAAGATCTGGATAATAGTGATGCAGCACATCCCACCCAAACGTTACAAGTAATCTGGAAAGCGCTATTTATTTTATTTTTTAATTATTTTTATTTTACTTTAACAGGTTAGATGAACTAGCATTGCAACATGGACATAGAGTTTTAATACTTCCTCCATATTATTGCCACTTTAATCCTATTGAAATGGTTTGGTCGGAATGTCAGCGCTATTATGATGCAAATATAAGTTCTATGCATCCTGTAACAAATGACGTAGTTTTGGGTCTGTGGAATGAAGCCATAGAAAATGTAACAGTGAAGAAATGGAAAAATTCTGTAACACACGCTAATAATTATTATAAATGATGTATGGGAACGGAAAAGATTTATTGATGCTTTAGATCAGCTATACTCTAAGTGTGTTCCGCGGAACCCTAGGGTTCCGCGATACCTCTGTAGGGGTTCCTCAAGAATTTAGAAAAAAAATCAAAACACCTCTCTCTGGTCGAACGTTTTGACTCCGCGGCCGCGCGTAGGTATATTTATTTATTTATTTGTATTTGTATAAATTTGTATAAACATGTGTTACAATAGCTGATCTGGCAAGCTACGTCAAACAAGAACTAGTTACACGTCTACAAAAAACACGATTCGCCTTGCAAATGGACGAATCAACAAACTGATGTCGCTGGTTTGGCTATCTTGCTGGTTATCGTGAGATATCCATATGAAAGTTCTTTTGAAGAAGACATGCTTATGTGTTCACCGCTGCTCACAAACACTACCGGGGAAGAAATTTTTAATAAAATAAATATATTTTTTGAAGAAGCATTGACATTTGTACAGACGGGGCCAAGGCGATGACAGGTAAAACAGCAGGAGCAGTGTCACGAATAAAAAATAAAGCGCCTAATTGTAGTTCCAGCCACTGTATTCTGCATGGACAAGCACTTGCGATGAAGCAAATGCCGTCAAATCTAAAATTAGTTATGGATGAAGCGGTAAAAATAATTATTTTATCAAATCACGACCACTACAATCCCGATTGTTCTCATTATTGTGTGAAGATTATGGCAGCAAACATTAAACACTGCTGCTCCATACAGAAGTGCGACGGCTGTCTCGGGGTAAAACTTTAACAAGGCTATTTGAACTTAGAGCCGAGTTACAAATGTTTCTTTCAGCAGATACTTTTTTTAATTTGAAGGACCGTTTGTATGATAAAACTTGGTTGTTCCGATTGTCTTTTATGGCGGATATCTTTCAAAAACTGAACGAATTGAATTTATCATTGCAAGGTAAACAGACAACAGTGTTTCAGGCCTATAACAAAATAACTGCCTTCAAAAGAAAATTAGATTTTTGGATTATTTGCGTTGGTAAGAAAGAAATAGAAAGCTTTACGTCGCTCAGTGAGTTTGTTAGCGATAACGACTCAGAAATGTTTCAAGATGATGTGTTTGAAGAATTGGTCCAATATCTCAGTTCGATGCGCGCATCTTTTGAAAAGTATTTTCCCGAAGAACGGAATACAAAAATGAAACTGAATTCATGGATTCATAATCCTTTTTTACCCAACTTGGAAAAGCCCGAAAGTATGTCAAACGAGATATATGAATCTCTTTTAGAAATGTCATTAGACACAAGTATGGAGTCACTGTTCAAAACGACGCCTCTCAACGATTTTTGGTGCAGAATCCGTGATGAATATCCAATGCTTGGCAAAATGGCTCTGAATATTCTTCTCCCGTTCCCAACAACATATTTGTGCGAAACAGGATTCTCAACCTATGCAGCCACGAAAACAAAATATCGCAATAGACTGGACGCCGAACCTGATATGAGACTTCAACTGTCTTCTATCAAACCTGATATCAACCAATTGATGAAAAATAAAAAACAGTTTCATACCTCCCATTAGTTAGATTTTTTCTTTTTTAATATCTTCTATTATTGTACTTGCCATGTGGTAAAGTAAGTAATAATTAGTAACTGTTACATTGTACTTTTATTATGCTTATTAATAAAGAATACACTTTTAAAAACTATTGTTTTATTGTAGGGTTCCATCAAGTATTTGGCTTCCCAAAAGGGTTCCGTCACCAAAAAAGTTTGAGAACCGCTGCTTTAGATAATCTTCCACTTATTATAAACTGAATGATGAATGAATCTGATGATGATGATCCTTGCGGAGATGAAAAAACTGTATTTAGTTGTGTTGTCATTTTTTATTATATTTTCTTCTTTTTGATTTCATAAATAAGATGAAAATATTTGAAACAAAATTTATAGACCAATGCCCTAGACAAAAAACTATTTAATTCAATTTTCGATATTATAAATGAGTTTTATTTATTCTTCAGTAAATTTAAATTAATTAAAATTTCATGCTGATTTTCAAAAACAAAATGTTTCATCCAAGGAGACCCTTTACCCTAAATAAACTACTTATTTCTGGCTTCATTAACGGTATAAAACTAATAATTAAAAAACGCGCTTGAATTTTACTTGTTCACATATGTCTTTATGTAGATCAAGCCTAAGAAAAAGTAAATAAACCAAGTTAACAAAATACCCATGTACCATGTAATGGTACTTAAAGTCAGCAGTTAATTGTTGATTAGCGGGTTTGCAAAAACTAACTATTATTATTGTCGTCCGTTTAAAATTAAAAAAATCTGGAATTTAAATGAGATTAAAAATAGTTATGCTATCCGGTATTTATTCAAATAAAACGTGTGTGAGTGTACTTATAAACGGAACAGACAGATTTAGGTCAGTTAACTTTGAAACTAGAAACGCCCTATAATTTCAACGGTCAATTACTACCCACGTCGGGTTTTTTTAACTAGGATTACTAATTCATTACCGAAAATTTAAGATGTCAGAAGCAAACTGCAGCATTGACGTATAAAACCCAATGGAAAAATACGTGGATGCATAATGCAATTAATATTTTACTTTTCTACTATATGTGTGCAAAACATCACGTTTACACACGTATTATTCTGCAGAAAAAAATCAATTCTATTTACAACAACCCGTTAATAATATAGGCGTATAATACTTGCGATAGAGTTAACTTTTTCTTAAAACAAAGCATTTCGACCATAGACAATTTACCTTTAGATAGGTACAGCTTATCTCCAGCGCAAACAATAGTTACGTTTTATGGGTGAAAAAACACGTCCGAGCGCATGACTCGTCGGTCAGCTGGCTTCCTTCTGGACACCTTTGTGCGTGCGCACAAACCTCGTGTTATCGGCCTGTCCTACTTTATCGACAATGATCGACATGATGCTCAAGATACTCTACAGAACCGGCTCGGCCGCTATTTTTGTTGTTGAGTTTTAAGGTTTCTCTGTGGATTCCTTGTAGTTTTCTTAGCTATCGTGGATTGTGGGTGTTTAATATTTACGGATTTATAGTTTTTGTGTAGTTTAGTGAATTGTGCCTGATTGTGAGAAAATTAATTCTGTCAAAGTTGCTGGTTGGTTAATTTTTTGGTTAAAATCTGTACATCCAGGCATTAAGCTTTTAATAAAGCCAGTATTTCACGGGTCAAGTTCTCGGGCAAAAACTTTTCAAATTCTTGAACACGAAATTTTGCTTGAAAATGTTTTACACGTACCCAAGTTTTTGCCAAATTGTAAAAATCAATACAAGTTATGTACCAACTAAGGTTAGGTACGCGATAACACCGTAGTTTGGTTACTTTGCTGGTTTTGTTTGTTTTTATATTCGATTTTATATAAGACTAGTTTAATTCACTTGCTCTTGTTCTCTTTTCGAACTAAAAACACATACAAACACAAGTCATTTTTAAACAAATTTTAGAAACAAACCCTTAAAGACAATTTTCTATCCTCAAAATCTGATCAGGTTTGCAACTACTAAAAATGCCAGAAATCACTACCTTTTTTCCCATCTTGATCAAAAATTGAGAAGAAATTACAATTTTTTGGCAAGAATTTAAATTTTAAAGCCCGGACCTGTCTATTTTCCCATTCGTCAAACGATAATGTCGCAGTGCGCATGTCTAATAGTGTCTAGCTTTGTTTACATGCGCGAGGCCATAAAACTGCCACTTTCGTGATTATTGTTCGCTTATCTAAAGGTAAATTGTCTATGATTTCGACAGAAGACACCCACATTTGACGTTAACAGCTGATCTGGTTTCGTCGTTCCCAGATCAGCAATGGGCCGTAGCAAGCTCACGCGTCATGTTGCGTCATATTATTTTCTACCGATTTTGATGTTTTTTAAGTGTTTCTGTGGCTGTTTTTTGTGTAGTGTGTGTTTTTAACATTTCACTTTTGGATTTCATATATTTCAGAGACTAGGTTTTTTTGGTGTTTATTATTTAAGTTTAATAGTGAGTACAAACACCATTTTGGTTAACTCATCTATTATCAAACCAATAAAGGGCCTAGTTAAACCATTTACTTATCGTTATATACAGGATGTCTCATAACTAAGGGGCAAATACAGCAACAGGAGATAGTAGACTTGAAAAAATGTCATTTATGCTTAAGAACGCAAGGTTAAGTTTCAATAAATATGTTTCGTTAAGAAAGGTGTTTATTAAAATGTTTCTTGCGATTTAGCATTTAAACACAATTATCTCAAAATATAATTGAATCGAGATTAATGAAGTACAACTTTTTTACGTATAAGATGCTTCGTTCATAATGTGAGGTAAAGCGGTCAGAAATGTAAGAGACAAAAAATATATGCGAGAATTTATCAAACTCATATTGTGTAGCTGGCCTTCTCTAGGAGGAATCTAAAGGTTCATTCCAAGGCTCAATCCTCAAAAACATAACTACCTACATCAAGTTTGATTCATATCCGCTTAACATCAAATCATCGTCAATTTTATAAAGTAAATATTTACTTGGATCACTCTGTATCTCTTGAATACATTTTTTTTCTAACCAATGAATAGGAAGAATGATGATGAGAGGTTAAGTGACTAGTAAGTTGGTCAGATCTTAACCCTCTTGATTATTTTCTTTGGGGGCACCTTTAAGGTAAAGTTTAACCAAACATAACCAGAAAATTTATTCACCCTGTATTTGAAAGTATGAATGGTAATAAAAGAACGAAACACACATTATTGTTCACTATTGTTGAAGAATCTTATTGTTAGTATGTCATTATAACTTGCTTAAATCTGAGAACAATAAAATCCTACAACCTTTTCCGAAAATAGAGTTCGTAAATACTTGAAACAGCCCACGATTTAAGATCGGAAAAGCAAATATAGTTATCGTGCACATTATAATGTAACCTTACTTCAAATATTGGTCTTTTATTAGTGTTATTTATGTTAAATTTTGGTTATAATTAATAAACAGAACATTTTTTGCCTAAAGTTCTAGGGAATTATAAGTACCTATTTAAAAAAAAACATTTGACATATTTACTAGGGTACCCGCAGCATCGCTCCCGAAATTCAATTGTTAAATGCTCTATAGTCTATAGAAATACAGCAGCGGGCGCCCTACACCCTACCTAATAGAACCTTTCATAGGTACCCATATTATTTTTAAAAAGAAATGTCTTTGGTGCTTTCTTCCATTATTTATTTCTCATTCAATAAAAATGTCATTGATCTCCTAGTTTTGTTCAAGAAAACAATACCAAAAATATACAGTGTGTCCACGGATTTGGAAGAGGAAAAACTTTTTATTAGTAGGTATAAAAGAAAAAGTCATTCTTTATAACAACGTCTGCTTGTGCTGAAACTACAATTTCGACTACAATATTAAATTACTATACAGGGTTTGTCACAAATAACAGATCTTTTTTTTTTTCAATTCCTTAATTTATTAAATAAATGTTGCTAGTGTTCAAACTAAGGCACCCCCCTCAAAATAAGCTTTACTCATTTTCTCGACCTCTAAGTGAATTGTGAAAATATGACGAAACACGCATATTATTAATATTTTATTATACTAACCTCCACCAGTTACTTTCTGACAAAAATTCCTATAAAAATATCAACCCCGGTTACTGACCTATTTTGGCACTTGCCTGCATTTTGTTCCGCCCCGTGCAGGCAACCAGCGTTTCCCTTTGGTGCCTTGAATACTCAAAACGGGTCTATCTTACTTTTAATTTTCGCATTTTTCTAGAACTTTGGAGCTTTTTTAACAGGTACTCTTGCAGGGAAGATCGCAATAGCCTAGTCATGGGAGTCGTTAAACGGTTTCTTAGGGAAGGGGGGGCATTGGCGGCTTGTGACTTGTTAACTTGGGGGTGTACTAAAAGCCTGCTGTAGGCGAAATGCGCCGCAGGCGAAATTTTTCTAAGACCACGCCCAAATTTGGTGAATAATTATTATAGTAAATATTTTAAAAATTTATGATTACCTTCTTATTCTATTGAAAATTAAATAAGATAAAAAATAAAAAGACTAATTTATTTTTCATTAGTGGGTACATTGTTTAAAAGTAAAGTTCATTCATCTAATTTTATTTGCAGCAAACTTATCAATAACAATAAAGTCCCTAGATTTACACTTTGTGGTATGTATCAAGTTAATTTCGAGAGTTTAGGTCTTCCCTTAATTTTAATTTCAATTTTTTGCTCAATACTTAATGAGCTAAAATTGTTTCTCAAACATTCATAGTCGTTTTGGCATTAAAACTGTTTATTTTTATTAAAATAAGTCTTTACTACCCCAAAATAATAACAAAAATATAAAGGAAAACTCGAAATAATAAATTCATAAATTTAATCAAACCATATTAAACCTCAATAAGTCAACTTTTGTCAATAAGTCAACTTACAGGGGGAGGGGGGGGGGGCAAATGCCCCACCTGGCCCCCCTTAAACGAGGCCCGTGAGGTAAATCTAAGAAAATTGACTTTTTAAAATACTTATCCACTTTCATAATTTTTATTTCATTGGGGGTGCGCCACTGATACCTACTAACAAGTTAATGGTAATAATAAAAACTTATTCGAAATTTGACTTTGGCATCAAGTTCTGCTTCGATCGAGATGAAAAATTAAGCAAAAAAATAGTAGTCACGTGATTCGCATTATCTGTCAAATTTTAATTTTTTCCAATAAATACCTAATTCTAAAAATATCGAAAAAAGTTATAAGAAAAAGTTTTTTTTAATGCAGTTTCTAGCCCAGATGCAAAATTTCAGCTGCATAAAATAATTTTGATTTTTTACCCATATTTTGTAAATTGCACCACTTTTGCAAAATAAGACTCAACGCCAACCTACATAAAACTTCTTAGTTTTGACAATGCTTTATTTCAGATACATTTTCTTTAAAGTAGCGCCATATTAAATGTGTGTTTTTCTACAAAATCTAAATTGGGCTATTAAAATTTGGTCGCATATGATGCAAAGTTTATTTGTTTTTGACTGTATATAAGGTAACTTCATAAAGTAAGTATTTTTGAAAACGTAGTTTGTGTCTGAAAGTAATACACCTTAATATTAAAACAAAAAAAGAACACAGTGTAATCAGTAAAGTGTTTAAGTGGAAAATAAATTTTAGTGGTGGGTAAAAAATCAAAATTATCTTATGCGCTGAAATTAAGCATAATATGGGCTAGAAAATGCATTTAATAAAACATTTTCTAATAATTTTGAAGAAGTAGTCCATACTCGAAGTGGAGTTAAATGATAAAGAAAAAAAGAAAAGCACAAAGTCTTTCTCCACAATTTTTATTAGAATAACTAGGCGAACCTAGAATAATTCATAATAATTCAAATCGACATGTTTCGAGTGTAGAAACACTCATCATCAGGAAAACAAAGTGAAAAGTACAATGCTGATGTTGTTAGCAATAGAGAAAATAATATTATTTTCCAGGTTCGCCTAGTTATTTTAATAAAAATTGTGAAGAAAGACCTTGTGCTTTTCTTTTTCTTTTTCTAATAACTTTTTTCGATATTTTCAGAAATCACCCCACTTTTGAATTATTTTTTGGAAAAAATTAAAATTTGACAGATAATGCGAATCACGTGACTACTATTTTTTTGCTTAATTTTCATCTCGATCGAAGCAGAACTGCCAAATACCAAAGTCAAATTTCGAAAAAAGCTATTGATAAAAAAAATCCCATATGTTGCGGACTGGTTACACTGTACTTGGAGCTTGTGCAGAATTTTTTTTATTAAGTCATATTGCGAGAACGAGAAACTACGAGACTCTGGCGAGACGAGAAAACATTTTGCGGGATTTGGCCAAAAAGGTCGTCTCGATTTGCAGGAAGAGTTTTTTAAAAAGTGCGAGATTTCTCGTCTCGTGAAACACTACCTCTTAAATGGTCCTGCCGGAAAGTTTAACATTTTTTTCTGAACGATAAGGGATTACACGTTTTCCAATTATCTCATATACGAAATGTTTTAAAAGAAATCTTATTTCACTTCGCTCTACTCCCAAATTGTTCCGTAAGCATAACATGGTCTAGCATCATCGTTAAAAATAAAACTGAGATTACTATTTGCTACCATGCAACAACAATAAAATTATTTTACGTTATTTTAAGGGTGTGGTGACAATCTCGCATAACTACAACATATGTACATACAATTAAAAATATCATCATTAGGATTATGCCAAATACGAGGTGCGGTTATTCGCAAACGAGTCCGCGAACTAGAGTTCAGCAGGTTATTAAAATTAACTTTAAATACATTATTGTTTTGCCGTTAGACGACAAAAAATGGGGACAATAAAAATTATGTCTTGCGTTACTCTTTCCCTGTCAAAAGTGATATTACTGAATTATTCAAAAGTTTAATTCAATAAACGTGCTATAAACAAGCATATTATTTGAATTTTGAAAAGGATAAGAAAAGCGTTGGTCAGTTATTGAGACAAATTTCAAAGAAAAATGTACACGACTTGTTAGAGACGGGTTGTTGGACTGCACAAAGGTTTCAATTAAACAATACTTATCTAATTTGAAGAAACAGTTCATACTTAAAGTGGAGTTGAAAGTATGAAAAGGAAAGAAAAACACAAAGTCTTCCTCCACAAAATTTAATAGAGTGAAAAACTCTTAGTTTAAAGGTCTCTACATGTTTCGAACGTAGAAACGTTCATCCTCAGGAGACAGAAACATTTTTATTTTATGCTGATGGTGTTAGCAAAAGAGAAAATTAGAGCCTTCATTGAGCTTTTATGTACTTAAAAATTGAAGTGTAAAGAAACATGATCTGAAGAAAATTGATGGTTTAACCTTACTGAGTATTTGAAAACGTTATTAAAGGAGGTCTAAACCAACCAAATAAAATGGGGAAGAAGAAAAAGCCTTTCTAAGAAGGTGTCGAAGATTATTTAAATTTAAAAAAACTTATCAAACATTAAATATGTCTGTAAGACATTATGAGGATAAAATTGTAGTATCACAATAATATTACGTGGTAAAAAGCATTTTTGGGGTACTGACGATTAAACCTCTCGCGGAGTTACTCAGGTTTAATCCTCAGTACCCCAAAAACGCTGTTTACCACGTAATATTATTGTGATACTACAATTTTATCCTCCTGGCTCTAATTTCATTGTTTTCTTCTACATGGAGTAAAAGTTCTAAATCTACATTATTTTCTTGTGCTCTACCATCAAGTAAATCATTATTTTGCTCTAAACAATGAACTTTTTCACTAAATTTTGATTTTTATTCTGTCGCATAGCGGTAGCGCCCCGAGAATCTTCCTCTAGGAAGGATTCATTTAATGCGCTGATGCGTTTGCAAACCCCAATCCTAGATAAACCCTTTAGTACAGAAGTTACATAAAGTTAAATTAAAAGAATTTCCGTTGCACGTCATACCTTCGAGTATCAGCAGTGTTGCCAGTTTGTAATTAAAATACCCCAGTAAGGAAATGCTTCGGCATTTTTCAATAAAGGTAAACAACGTAATCAACAGAAATGTGTATGAATCCCTTTGTTATTCTTAAAAGATCAGTTTTTAATCCTATTTAGAAAAGGATTTGCAGTTTTAGTTAAAAACGACTTAAATAAACTCACGAAATCACGAAATGAAAACAATAAACGTCAATCAAAATTCGCCAAGAAATAAACTGACATCACCGATGCGTTGACACTTCTGTTGCCAACTGTCAGCCCAAAAAATTCAAATGATATTAATTTTTAAAAGGTTAAATTTAAAAAAACATCCCCTTTAAGCGGCTTAGTATCAAAGAAGAATACATTAAGTTTCTTTTACATTCAATATCGCATGAAATTTATACATTTTTGCCCAAATTTAATTTTCTTATGTTTCCTTACCAATTTTCAATTATCAGCTGATTGATGACGTGCAACGGAAATTCTTTTAATTTAAGTATATAAAAAACGCAATTTTCTGAATTTTTAATCGTAATAACAATAACAACAATAAAAATCTTCCTAGAGGGTCACAACCCTTTCCTAGAGACAATTAAAAAGACGCCACGAAAGCAGAGTTTGAAAATATGATATCAACACCTCATAACGTCATCCCATTATCCCCGCAATTATTTTATTCGTCAGCCTCGACGGATTCAATTGCTATCTTTGTTTTGATAAACTAAATAGATAAGAACATCTTAAAAATAGGAAACAACCCGCTCAATATTCAGGTATATGCGGCGTTCAACCAACCTTCAGCTGAATAACTCGGTCCCATGGGTCGAGGCAGATGTGACGTCAGTGAATTTACTCCCGTGTTTTCATTAAATACCGTATCTTGTTTATTTATTTTCCCAGTAAATAATTGAAAAATTTAAAAACTGAAACCGCAGAAAATTTTATTTTTTCTAAGCTGCCCATACACCAGCATTCTTTCCCGTCATTCTTTCCTTTTAAGAAATTGAAATGAAACAAAACTTTTTCTATACCTAAATGAAGCGTAAGGCCGTCATCTCTTACTCCACTAACGATCGATAATATTAAAAGGAAAGAGCGTGGAAGGAAAAAACGTCGGGAATGAATGCTGGTGTATGCTAGGCTTTTCTCTATGCGTCATGCGATAGGATAAAAATTAAAATTTAAGAAAAAAACCCATTTACATCAGATTTCCCATGGCTAGTCAGGCGGTGCACAAAAAAATCATTTGATTGGTAGCAATTTTGGGACAATGATGGTTAATTGTATACAAAAAAATTCCTTTTGTGTTTCCTTTTTATTTAAAGAGTTATTAACAACAACTGGTCTAAAAAGATGTTTATCTGGGAAGACAACAGCATCCGCAAACAGGACTGAGAATATATATAATAGTGCACATTTTGCTTCTATTTATACGATTCTACTTATAGACAAACAACAAGGAAGTAGCCGTGTAGTTTTTGAAACATGTCGACATCATTTCGGTTCTGGATGTCGCTATATTATGACACAAGAATATTTTTTTATTATTATTTTAAACACCAAATCATTGGTATAATTCGCATTTCCTTCTTCAATTTATACAAAAATCGACCAAATACCCCTCTCTGGAGTATAATTACCTACAGTTGCACGTTATAAAAGATTAGATTTATAATTAAATTAATTAATAAAAGCAGAAAAAGAAATATGGGCAACTTTGACAATTCCTGGTTTTTGCATTTATTAATTATTAAAACTGTAGGTAGAGTTAACTTCTTCTTAAAACAAAGCATTTCGACAGAAGACAACGACATTTGACATTAATAACAGCTGATCTGGTTTCGTCGTTAAGATTTTTGTGTTTTTTAAGTGATTTTAAGTGGCTGTTTCTTGTGTAGTGCATATTTTAAATATTTTACTTTTGGATTTTATATACTTCAGAGACAGATTTTCTTGGTGTTTATTATTTAAGTTTAATAGTGAGTTCAAACATAAATTTGGTTAACTCATCGATTTTCAAATCAATAAAGTGCCTAGTTAAACCATTTACTTATCGTTATATACAGGATGTCTCATAAGTAATGGGCAATTACAGCAACAGGAGATTGAGACTTGAAAATTAAGAATGCATGGTTAATTTTCAATAAATACGTTTTGTTATGAAAGGTGCTTATTTAAATGTTTCTTGTCATCTAGCATTTGAACGCAATTATCTCAAAAACTAATTGAAATATCGAGATTAATGAAGTACACCTTTTTCACGTTTAAAAGATAAGATAACGCGGTCAAAAATGTGAGAGACAAAAATATATATGCGAGAATTTATTAAACTCAATTTGTGTAGCTAGGACTAGGCTCTAGGAGGTATCTTAAAACTCATTATGGAATCCTGCTTCTTGCCCTCAAAAACATAACAGCACCAAATTTAATTCATATCCGCTTAACATCGAATCATCGCCAATTTTATAAAGTAAATATTTACTTGGATCACTCTGTATATCTTTAACCGTAAAAGAAATTAAATTAAATGACATATTTTCAAGTCCACTATCTCTTGTTGCTCTATAGCCCCTTAGTTACGGACACCCTATATATATTCATATATATAAAATTTCCACAAAAGTAACAATACCAAAAAGGTTTACAATATGGTGTTTTAATAAGACGTCCACCACAAAGCTTACACCTCGCAAAAAAATGTATTACTTTTTTCCTTGTATAATAATAGTATAATAAAGTACACGTTTCATAAGAAGCGGTTTTAGCGCACGCGTCTATTTTAAAAAACGAGCCACAAAGTGGCGAGTTTTTTTATTGACACGTGCGCTAAAACGCCTTATGAAACATGTGCTTTATAAATTTTTTTCTATTTCACCTTATATAATCAAGAAAAATACATTTTAAAAAGAAAATAAATCCTTCAAATTTTGTAAATTTTTATGTCTAAATTTTATGTTGGTAATACTATTTTTTATCATAGTAGCCTCTTGACAACAAAAATTATTTTGCAAACTGTCATTTTTTGATTTATTGACCCATTTTCACCACGAGATTCTAAACTTATTTTAGCGATATGAGATTTGAAATTGGACGGAATACGTTGTGTGATCCTTGTACATTCGGTACATATACAGAGCGTTCGGAAATTCGGGAGATTTTGCTACTTTTTTTCGAATCTCAAAAGACGTGATTTTACGTCACGGCATTGCAATTTAGTATAGGGAAGATGGAAAATTCAAATAAAGTTGAAGTTAAAATCGACATTGGAAGGTTAGTAGAATGAATTTTGGATAGGATTTGGCAGAAAATGATAGCTTGAAGCATCTACAAAAGATTGATTTATAGATTTATGCAACCAACATACATGACTGTTATCCACACAGAATAAAAAAGGTAGGTTATCAAGCTATTTTTCCTCTGCGAAAAATGGGTTTTCTCGTAAATCACAAAGGCCGCGCAAGTCAATGAAATAAAACATTTAAATGTTACCAACATCAAATAAAGAAAAAACGCGTATCGAAATAGCTTCATTACGATACGCAAATGCGTATCGTACTGAGCTTATTATAAACGTGAAATAGAAAAATACATTTACTACATACAACATACATAATCTATTTTGATTTTTATAAATAAATACTAAAAGAAATAAATGTTGTTTTCTTCTTTTCCTTTAGTTTTACAATGTTTTCACATAATTATTTTGGTAAGTACGGGTCTGTCAATATTTTATTTTATAGTATCTACGCTATATCTTTACAAAATATTAAGACGCCTTGCAAAATTTAACACATGGCGAAGGCGAGGTAAAAGAACTTAGTCCGGTTCTGTTTCTGTTGCCGACCGCTTAACGTAAACTATACCAGACTTCAACAGGGTGCCGTTAATAACAGGTGATGGAGCGAGTTGTACTCCAAAATTTGGCCGATTTTATTTATGGCACAGTCAAAGTTGATTATTATTATTAAAATTGCTTATACAGTTGGACGTTAGTCGAGTTATTCTGACACACGTCATTTTAAACCTAGAATTGTCAATTTGGGATTGTTTTAAATTTGACCCCCTTAGTAACTACGGCTGATAATGTTTAGGTTTAGCATAATTAATAACGTTCACAGATTTTTTTTGGGTGACATGCTATTGCAGCTGGGCAAAACTGACCCAAATAGTTTTACTGCCAAAAAGTATCCAGAGTGACGTGGATTCGGTTACATTTAGCATACGATATTTATTTTTTATTCAGTCCAATTCCAAAAATCCATAAATACCGCCATTTCAGCCTTAATTTACGATCCGTTTGTTTACTGCAATAAATTTTTGTGTATTCTCGAAACGAATTTACAGAATGTTAAGACCTTTGCTTTTCTACAAATGGCTGCACACCAGCAAATTATTGCTTGTTTTTGAATAAACAAGGTGACTGTGCAGACAAAGAGATCAGTAATTTTCTTGTTCAGGGACGTAGCTAGAAAGAGCAGCGGCGGCTCCAGTACTAGGGCCACGGTACCATGACATTACCTACCTACCTGTACATGTACATACACCAAACTATTTATTAATGCTCATAACATAATAAATATTTTGTCTCCCGACATTAATTATTTTTGTAAATAATTTAAAATTTAAAACGATGATGTCGAACGCCTAATGGTGCAAAAACTCCCTGACGCTTTGAAAAAATTTCATATGCCTAGGCCTGGCCAGGCTGTCACATAAAACATGTCTCTCTCTCTCTCTCTCTCTCTCTCTCTTACTGGCTCATAGGGAGTTTGTGCCTGGCCAGATCAAATCAGCCCCCGATTGGCGAATTTTCACGAGCCTTATTTTGTCTAACCGGCTAATATACAGTGTGACCAGTAAAGTCCGCATCATATGGGATTTTTTTTATTAACAGCGACAGAGATGAAAATTAAGCAAAAAATAGTTGTCACGTGATTCGCATTATTTGTCAAATTATAATTTTTTCCAAAAAATAATTCAAAAGTAGGGTTATTTCTGAAAGTATCGAAAAACGTTATTAGAAAAAGCTTTTTTAAATGCAGTTTCTAGCCCACATGCAAAATTTTAGCTGTATAAGATAATTTTGATTTTTTACCCATATTTTCTAAATTGCACCACTTTTGCAAAATAAGACTCAACGCAACCTACATAAAACTTCTTAGTGTTGACAATGCTTTATTTCAGATACATTTTCTTTAAAGTAGCGCCATATTAAATGTGTGTTTTTCAACAAAATCAAAATTGCGCTATTAAAATTTGGTCGCATGTGATGGAAAGTTTATTTGTTTTTGAACCTGTATAAGCTAACTTCATAAAATAAGTATTTATACACCTTAATATTAAGACAAAAAATAACACAGTGTCATCAGTAAAGTGTTCATTAAGTGGAAAATAAATTTTAGTTTAACTTAACGTAAAGTTTATCTATTTTCAACGATTTAATTTAAAACCCCTTTATTTTATTTTTTTATTTTTTTACTTTCAGACACAAACTACGTTTTCAAAAATACTTATTTTATTAAGTTACCTTACACAGGGTCAAAAACAAATAAACTTTGCATCACATGCGACCAAATTTTAATAGCCCAATTTTGATTTTGTTGAAAAACACACATTTAATATGGCGCTACTTTAAAGAAAATGTATCTGAAATAAAACATTGTCAAAACTAAGAAGTTTTATGTAGTTTGCGTTGAGTCTTATTTTGCAAAAGTGGTGCAATTCAGAAAATATAGGTAAAAAATCAAAATTATCTTATGCAGCTAAAATTTTGCATGTGGGCTAGAAACTGCATTTAAAAAAACGTTTTCTAATAACTTTTTTCGATATTTTCAGAAATCACCCCACTTTTTAACTATTCTTTGAAAAAAATTTAAATTTGACATATAATGCGATCCACGATAGACCATGGACGAAAAGAGAAACACTTAAATAATCGTCAGCCCGTTTGACCTAAAAGTAGGGCTAGCGACGATTCTGTTCTCAATATTGTTCATGCTTATTTGCTACAACTAAACAACAATTATTAATAAAAATTATTTAACACCTCTTCAATAAAATTAATCTTTGGCCTATTTTTTTTGGACACATGTGAATACAGTTATAGGATTTTAAAAAGATCATTGACAGTAACTAATGAGCAATAAAGTATGACTTTTATTCTTCTTGCCGATGGTGATGTAGCACTTTTCCAACATGAAGCAATAGGCTAATAGGCATATGTTTGACCGATGTGTAAAAAACAGAATACGGTTCCTCTGGCCGTTCGATTATTTAAAACATGGGATAAAACCTAGGCTGTATATAATTAAGAATATGCGTAAGAAAAGTAGGTGCGTTTAAAAGAATACAGAGATGTATCTAGCGTAGCCCACAAAATCATAAGAAATTTATATAAAAACAACCTAGAAAAATTTATGATTAATGATTAGGAAACGGAATTTTTTACTATAACCGAATTTATCATATTCAGCACTGACATTCTGAATTAGAACCAAAGACCTCTTATACCGGGTGGCATATACAGTAACAGCACGCGGGATAGAAAATCCGACTTTCCGAAGTCCTGGCTAGTAACGACACTCGCGCTAGCAGTAGTTACAGTAATAGCACGCGAGGTATAAAAAGGTATATCGGCAATCGGTTAATTTTGTTCGTTGTTAGCAGAGCATTTTTTTTAAATCCAATTCATTTCATAATATTTCATAAAATATTAATTAAATTTTTAAAAATGCTCTGCTAACAACGAACAAACCGATTGCCGATATACCTTTTTATACCTCGCGTGCTATTACTGTAACTGCTGCTAGCGCGAGTGTCGTTACTAGCCACCACTTGAGGAAGTCAGATTTTCTAGCCCGCGTGCTGTTACGCATTCTGCTGTCTAGCACACGTGCCATTACTGATTATGATTTCGGCGATCCGAGCTTAAACGAAGTTTCTAGCCCGCGTGCTGTTACTGTATATGCTACCGGGTGTCCACGGAAGGTGGCTCGCCCTTCTAACTTTTTTGTTTTTCATGATAATGAAATAAAATTCGGGGGATTTGTATACGACATAAAACTGCATTTTTGACAGGTGACTCAACATTATGGAACTTCCGGTTTAACCGGAAGTGACATAAACTTTCTATTTTTAAATGGGACACCTGGTATATTTTTACTTTTTTTGACTCCATATGACATTCAAAATACAACTATGTGTCACTTGTCACTTTTTGTCACCAAGAAAATATTTTTTTTCCAAATTTATTGTTTTATCTAGAGGGCTGTGAATACCTTAAAATCACTTATTTCAGTTCTTTAATCTTGGAAAAAATACAATTTTACTATTTTTGGTCCAATGCTATGTGCTATGTAAAATTTAATCTTTAAAGTTGTATAACTCATTTTTTTTAAATGGCAACATGGTGGCTCGTCGGGTTAAGAAAAAAGAGGATTTTATTACGATTATTTTGATACCATACACTATTAGGTTTTAGAAAAGCTGCCATTAAAAAACTTTAAAACTTAACTTTCCTAAAATGAAGCATCTTTTAAGAATAAATTTAGATTTAAATGCATAAAGTAGCCTGTGACCAGCAAAACTGATAAAACAAAATCATGCCTTGAAGAAAATTGAAATGCCAACAGCTTTTGCCAAAGTATATTAGTTTGTTGTTTAAAAACCATGGAAAATACTAGTTTTACAAGGAGTGAAAAGTTGATATGTTATTAGTATTTGGAGAATGTAGAAATAATTCAACCGATGCTGAACGACTTTACGCATAAAGATATTTTAATCGGCGTCATCGTCATCCAACCCGGCACTATTAGGTACCCAAAACTGGTTTCGAAAATGCGAAATGAGCCTGACAATAATAACATATCAACTTTTTCACTCCTTGGAAAACTATTATTTTCAATGCTTGTTAAACAACAATCTAATTTACTTTGGCAAAAGCTGTTGGCATTTCAATTTTCTTCAAGGCATGATTTTGTTTTATCAGTTTTGCTGGTTACAGGCTACTTGATGCATTTAAATCTAAATTTATTCTCAAAATATGCTTCATTTTAGGAAAGTTCTAAGTTAACTTTTAAAGTTTTTTAATGGCAGCTTTTCTAAAACCTAATAGTGTATGGTATCAAAATAATCGTAATAAAATCCTCTCTTTTCTTAACCCGACGAGCCACCATGTTGCCATTTAAAAAAAATGAGTTATACAACTTTAAAGATTAAATTTTACATAGCACATAGCATTGGACCAAAAATAGTAAAATTGCATTTTTCCCAAGATTAAAGAACTGAAATAAGTGATTTTAAGGTATTCATAGCCCTCTAGATAAAACAATAAATTTGGAAGAAAAATAATTTCTTGATGACAAAAAGTAACAAGTGACACATCGTTGTATTTAGAATGTCACATGGAGTCAAAAAAAGGAAAAATATACCAGGTGTCCCATTTAAAAATCGAAAGTTTATGTCACTTCCGGTTAAACCTGTCAAAAAATGCAGTTTTATGTTGTATACAAATCCCCCGAATTTTATTTCATTATCATGAAAAACAAAAAAGTTAGAGGGGCGAGCCACCATCCGTGGACACCCGGTATACAGTGAGTATCAGCCAAATGGAATAAATTCGATAATAAATACATGAGGGCGTGTCCGAAAAACCGCTCGGACACGTCGATTGGTATTTCTAGTTGCACATTTTTTTCAATAAAAACCATTTATACAGGGTGTGTCATGTAATAGTGGCCAATACTAACCTTCTCATTTTAAATGACTCACCGTGTAAATTATGCAATTTTTGGATTCTTCAAAAATTTTTAGACATATTTCATGTACAATATCCTATACCTATCTTCACTGACTTGTTTTCTGATGAGTGCACCTTTACACTTCACGGTCATGCTAATCGTCAGAATTGCCGCTATTGGTCTAGGGAAAATCCTCCCTGGATTAGAGAAATATATGCAATATCTTAAAAAGGTTAATGTTTGGGCAGGAATAGTTGGAGATCATATCTTAGGTCCCTTTTTCATTAATGGCAATTTAAATGGCGATAATTATTTAGCACTGCTCCAAAATAATTTCTTGCCAACTTTGACAAACTCATATCCTGATCCAGCAAACCCACAACTTCCAGCAAATATGATATGGTTTCAGCAAGATGGAGCACCGCCCCATTACCAAATCAATGTCCGGCAGTACCTCAACCGAATATTTTCAAATAGGTGGATAGGGAGGCGTGGATCGATGGAATGGCCAGCACGATCCTCTTATCTGACGCCAATACACTTCTTCTTATGGGGTTATGTCAAAAATATTGTATACAAAACAACCCCTCGATTTAGCAGACTTAATAAGACGAATAATGATTGCGATTAGATCGGTCACGCCTGAGATGGTCAGTAACATTAGAAGAAATTTCTATTTAAGATTAGAATGTTGCCAAGACGTTCGCGGCAAGCATTTTCAACATCTCCTACATTAATGTTTTTTACATTATCAAGAAATCTACAGTACTTATTACTTATTAGTTTTTGAGTGTTGTTAATTTTTGCAATAAATCTGAAAGCACTTAATATTTCCGAAACAGTTGAAGCTAGGTATAGGATATTGTACATGAAATGTCTAAAATTTTCTGAAGAATCCAAAAATTAAATAATATACAGGGTGTTGCATTTAAAATAAGAAAGTGGGTATTGGCCACTGCTTCATGACACACCCTGTATAAAAAGTATTTATTGAAAAAAATGCCCAACTAGAAATACCAATCGACTTGTCCGAGCGTTTTTTCGGACACGCGACCATGTGTTTATTATAGAATTTATTCCATTTGGCTGATACCCACAGTATAGACCAGATTATTTTAATTTTAAAGCAAACAAAAATCTCAGAGTTAACAGTTGGTCTGTATGGTCCACTATACTAAACACATTAGGGCATCAAAAGAATAGTTTTTAACAAACTTACTAAAGTCACATATTTTTAGATTCATAAAATTAATAAAATACAATAAAATATGTAAGTAATTGCAGATAATGTACAAAAGTTAATAGGATACCAATGATAAAACAAGTTTCTGTTTTGTTGGTAAATAAAATAAATATTATGTGGTAGTTAGAAAAAGGTTATACAGTGACCGGCAGAAAGTGCGCAGCATATTATGGGAACGTTTTTATCTTTAAGTTTAGAAAATTAAATTTATTTTAGATAGATTCTGCATATTCTCAAACCAAAATAACACCTATTAAATCCGGTAAAAGTATTATGGTATACGAGGTAGGATCAAAAATTTGAAATTCCGCTAAGCGTAAAGTACCTCCATTTTTCATTTTAGAATATTTTTTTACTACGAATTATTGTTTTAATTTCAAAGGTATACCCAAATTCCAAATTTCGCTTATTTTGGACAAAAAAATGGATTTAATCGTGTTTTCTGAATAACCCCCTGTATAAAAAATATATGGCAACCGAACAGTACGAAAATAAGATTTTCTGCAGACTTTGTTAAAGATAATCGTCGATCATAAGTTCGATTAGTTTGTTTTCATAATATTATGGCTTTTTAAAATAAAAACATAAAAATATTAAATATTTTTGCTGCACGCCGTATTTTATTTTCTGGGGGAACAAGTTAAATTCATCTAACTGATATTTTTTGATTTACATTGACTTAAAGCATCTCCTAAATAGTTTTCTATACATTGAAGTATGCATAGAAAGTTTCTTTTGATTTATAAAGAAAAAAAAATTAAATTAAAAAAATATTTTGAACGGATTTTATTCGTCACGCAAAATAAGGATCAATAATATATTTTGTACACATTTTAAATAATTTTATATTAAGTATAAGTATAGGCCTTTTAAAAATTTAGACCATCTGAAAAATGTTATAATCGCTAGAATCAATCCGGCTTTTTTAAGGAACGTAGCCAAAGAATTTAACAAAAGAACTATAAATGTATAGAAAATGGAGGAGGACATGTAGAAATATGAAGTTACAATAATTATTGTTAATGTAAATGTCTTAATTTGTATTTTTTGTTTCCTATTCTTGAGTTTAAAAATGTTTAACCTATTAGTTGGATTATCCTAAAAGTGTATTTGATAAATGAAAATAACCTACAGGGTGGCCCTTTAGTGTGGCAAAGTACAATAGCTCCGTTACTATTTCAAATACATTAAAAATATTAATACAAAAGTTGAAGGGCAGTAAGTGACTTATAACGTAAAATTATTTTTAACTCTATAGGGTGGCTCAAAAAAGTGGAACAATAAAAAATGTACTTTTTTCAAATGGAACACCCTGTATATTTTTTCATTTTTAAATTCCACATAAAATTATAATTATTTTTTATTAAATACATTATTAGTCTATACTTTATAGTTTCCGAGATATTGACTCTTGAAAAGTGACATTTTTGAACTTTGACAGCTTCTAGCTTTCTAACAGTACGTCTTAGAGCAAAACGGCTTACATGTCCCTATCTTTAATTTTTATTATCTTCCCAAAAAAATCAACTTCCGGTTAAACCGGATGTTACTCGAAAGCAGGAAATATAGTTGTTCCGGTTTAACTGGAAGTTGATTTTTTTGGGAAGATAATAAAAATTGAAGATAGGGACATGTAAGCCGTTTTGCTCTAAGACGTACTGTTATAAAGTTAGAAGCTGTCAAAGTTCAAAAATGTCACTTTTCAAGAGTCAATATCTCGGAAACTATAAAGTATAGACTAATAATGTATTTAATAAAAAATAATTATAATTCTATGTAGAATTTAAAAATGAAAAAATATACAGGGTGTTCCATTTGAAAAAAGTACATTTTTTCTTGTTCCGCTTTTTTGAGTCACCCTATAGAGTTAAAAATAATTTTACGTTATAAGTCACTTACTGCCCTTCAACTTTTGTATTAATATTTTTAATGTATTTGAAATAGTAACGGAGCTATTGTACTTTGCCACACTAAAGGGCCACCCTGTATATTGATCCTTATTTTGCGTGACGAATAAAATCCGTTCAAAATATATTTTTAATTTAAATTTTTTTCTTTATAAATCAAAAGGAAACTTTCTATGCATACTTCAATGTATAAAAAACCATTTAGGAGATGCTTTAAGTCAATGTAAATAAAAAAATATCAGTTAGATGAATTTAACTTGTTCCCCTAGAAAATAAAATACGGTGTGCAGCAAAAATATTTAATATTTTTATGTTTTTATTTTAAAAAGCCATAATATTATAAAAACAAACTAACCGAACTTATGATCGACGGTTATCTCTAACAAAGTCTGCAGAAAATCATATTTTCGTACCGTTCGGTTGCCATATTTTTTTATACAGGGTTATTCAGAAACACGATTAAATCAATTTTTTTGTCCAAAATAAGCGAAATTTGGAATTTGGGTATAACTTTGAAATTAAAACAATAATTCTTAGTAAAAAAATATTCTAAAATGAAAGATGGAGGTACTTTACTCTTAGCGGAATTTCAAATTTTTGATCCTACCTCGTATACCATAAGACTTTTACCGGATTTAATAGGTGTTATTTTGGTTTGAGAATATGCAGGACCTATCTGAAATAATATTAATTTTCTAAACTTATTATACAGTTATGATAAAATATTAAAAAAAATATTTCTTATTGTCCCTCTCCTAAAACTTCATTTGTTAATAATAACACTATATTAACATGCGATGCTTTTTTTAAATGCTTCTTTTAATCTTGTCTTAAGTAAAATTTATTAATAGTTTTATGAACACGTTATTCAATTATTACGTATTTATTGTAGTAAAAATCCTTGCCGCACCCTACCACACTGGTGTTGAACTGACTGCTCGGAATACTTGAGCTATTGCAATACCGCGCGGAGTCGGAATTTAAACGCTCTCTCTCTCTCTCGCTCTCTCTTCTGTCTTTGTTTCGCATGTATAAATGTTTGATGCAAACAAACAGGCTATTTACGAATAAATGATTTGATCTATTTTATAAGAGGTCTTCGATAAGAACTTATTAAAAATATATCTCCGCGAAAGCATTAAGTTTAAACACCAACGGACCTAGGCGTCATCCTATTACAATTATTTTATTTGGCAGGTAACGCGTGGTACTGAACGCCATCGGCCGCTGTTGATTCGTTTGTTGGCAATGACTTCGGTATTAGGTACACCCTGTATACTCATGCCAAATGGTGTAGCTCTCTATACGCCAAACAGTATCTCTAAGAAAGGATTGTAATAGACCGATGGGCAGATAAACATACATCGACGTATAAGTTCCCTTTTCCAATATTAGCTTGGACAACAAAAATAAAAATTTCATATCTTGGGACAGCTCAGCAATGAAATGTGAAGTAATAACGTTTGTTATTGTTTCTTATATGACATATCGAAACCTTCCTACATGTTTTTAGCAAGTCAAATGAATTACGTTCTGCAACTTTGACCTTTCTGTCAGACTTTTAGATGCTGCTATTAAAGTGCACACCTGTGAAGCCAAGGAAAAAAACGCTATTAAAGTTTGTACACATATTGCTCGTCACAAAGTACAAATTGTTTTTTGAACATCTTTATTAGATACAACATCGCGAACATCGGAAACGACATCGCGGATTTTAATGCAGTTTGCAGAGTTGAAAGATCGTTTCTTGCAGATTAATAGTGTGTTATGCCTATGACGATATTCTCAGGTTAGTTTTATTTGTCAAATCATGACAAGACGTATATACCGCGCAAGCAAAAATTATTTGCATCAAAGAGGACTTGGATTAAAAAACGTAGGACTTGGTTTAGATCACAATGATATGGGGACGATATATCTCACCAAATCTAGGTTAAAATTTTGTCAAATTCATATTATGACATGATATGCCAAACTAATGAGTAATAAAATAAGTAGACAAATACAAATTTATTTTTGTTGTTTACAAAATTAACAAAGTAAGAATATACAGAAAGAAAAAGAAAAATAATTACATAAATTGCTGAAATTGGCCACCGCCATGCTCCAAGCATAAATTCACAAGTCTATTCATATTTTCGAAAGTGTTGACCAGCATCTCTGGAGAAATGTTACCACATTCTTGGATAATCCTTTCTTGTAATTGTTCTAAATTTGCAACTGGGGTTTTCAAAATAGTGTTCTTTAAATGAGGAAAAACGAAGTAATCCATAACCCGTTAAACAAGGTGATCTAGGTGGGAATTCAATGTCTGATCGAAAACTGATCAATCTGTCGTCGAAAAAATTGCGTAAGTAGTTAATAGTTTCGGCGGCTGTATGGGAGGTTGCACCGTCCTGTTGAAAATATCCAAAACGTAGTTCATCGTCAATTAATTGCTCCACAAATGGATTCAAAATATTGTCTCTATACCGCTGTGCTGTAACTGTGTCATGGAAAAAAATAGGACCAACAGTTCTTCTTCGGGCAGACACCAATTTTTTGAGGGTGCAATGTGGAGAAATGTTACCACATTCTTGGATAATGCTTTTTGGTAATTGTTCTAAATTTGCAACTGGTGTTTTAAAAATAGTGTTCTTTAAATGAGGAAAATGTGGCCTCTACAAAAAAATGGGGATTTTCACTACTCCACATGCGTGTATTCTGAGAATTCACATAACCGGAGAGGTGGAACCAGGCTTCATCCGAAAAAAATGTCAGATCTAATAAATTATTTATTTCCAATAAATTTTGGGTAAACCATTGAGAGTAATTCCTACGTCTTTCAAAATCTGCGGCTTGTATTTCTTGGAATACTTGCACTTTATAAGGAAATAAATTTCGCTGCTTCTTAAGAATAGTCCTGCATGTTCCATAAGATCTTCCCACTTCTAGGGACAGGCATCTTATGCAATTTGTTGGAGTATTTTGCATTATTTCACGAACGTTTGCAACAAGTTCTTCTGTTCTTACAGATGGTCTTCCTGCTCCTTTTTTGTGTTGTATAGAACCTGTTTCCCTAAACACAGCCACGGTTCTTGTCAGGCAATGATAAAAATCCCTAGCAATAAAAGCAACGTTAGGAAAATGTTGATTGTATTGCCACTCACAATTTACTCTAACCCCGTTTCGAAAATACGCTTCTCAACCATGAATGTTCTGTGCTGTTCCGTAAAGCCCATTGTGTGAATTGTCCAAGAAATTGGAAAAATTAGCGATGAATTAAATTACTTGTAACGACTGTCAAAGATGACGGAATAACTGATTGATAATTATTTCAGGTAGTTACTGACACCCAACAGGTATTAAGCTCTACGGCTAAGCATTACGTCCTTAGATGCAAAGTCCTCTTTGATGCAATTAATTTTTGCTCGCACGGTATCGTTGCTCCACGAGTTAAACGTCAAAACTTAATTAATTTTTTTAGTGAAGAAGACCCTGTATTCTGTTTTTCTTACTCTTCCTTAAATCCCAGATGGTCTTACTATTTCCACTTTATATTAAGTCAGCTGTATAAGAATTACCTCAACACTTATATATACATTGATAAATACCTAGTTTTTAAAAAATCGTAAAAATTAGCATTTTACTTTTTACATCAAAGCCATGCAAACACCAGATAAAACAACGAACAGCAATAAAAAGCGTGTTAAAAACTTAACGCTTCTTAAATTAGATAGTAAACCTGACGAAATGATAATTAAGATCCATAATAATTAATATAATGTTTATGTAAATAAGATGTTACATCAGATATTCCGATAATTAGTTAAGAGATAATAAAATATATACCTATTTGCTGTTAGTCCGAGAGTGAAATTGAAAAACAAAAAAAAACGTGACAAACACACCGCTTTAAAAAAATTAGCACTATTAACTTTTTGGACAGGTCTATAAATACCCGGATTAAAAACAAGCAAAACACAGTTACTTTTTATAAAAGCTGCAAGCTAAAATAATATTTCGAATAGTGGGTATATGCACATCTCTGTTGGTTCAGTAAATCCAGTACAGCCTTTCTTTTGGAAAAATGCTTGGGCGCGGGTAATAATATTTTAATTTTTGGTCCTTTTTATAAAAAAATATGGACATAGTGTGGCCCAAATTAGAGATATGAGGATATCGATAAATTTTTAACTGACAAACTACTACAGCTCAACAGATCTCATCTCAAAGCTCTGGTGGGGTGCCGGCCCCTGCAGGTTGTGGCACCATATGCACCAAATAGGGCTGGCAAAAAGTGATGAGTGCCGGCTTTACATGGAGGATGTAGAACCGGTGGAGCACGCATCTGCCCCGCAGTAGAAAGATCCAGATTGCAGTGCCGTACTGAGGGCGAGGCGACTGAGGCGCTTGCCTCGGGCGCAATCACCGAAGGGGCGCCAAAAATTGACAAAATAATCTGAGATTTAGCTATTGTGGACGGGCCACCACATTATATAGCATCTACTTTGCAACTGGAAAATACGTCAAAAAGATCAAGAAACAAGAAAAGGCTACATTCGTACGAAGGAGAAGATGATGGGCCAAACATTTCAGAAAAGCAAGGAGTTCGCATCGATATCACACAGTCAGTGGATATTTTGATTACGGAAATAAATTGTAGATTCGAGAAGTTGATGGAAGTCGTCGGGGATTTTGGATTTTTGTCTGGCCAAGCCTTGCATTCTATAACCCAAACCGAGTTAGAAAAAGCAGCAACTGATTTGGCAATGAAATATGAAAGAGATATCAATGCAGCAGAATTCATTGATGAAATTTCAGACTTTAACCATTTGGCGCTCTCAATTTTGCCCGACAACATTGAATCTGCAACCACGCTAGAGTTACTTCAATTTCAATTGCTCCATAATTACAATCTAAAAGAATCATACCCAAATATTGAAATTGCATTCAGGATTTTTTTGACTACTTCAGTGACAATAGCCCCCGTGCATGCAGCTTTAGCAAGCTGAAACTCATCAAAAATTGTTTGAGATCAACCATGAGACAAGAAAGATTGACTAACCTGGCAATTATGTCGATTGAATATGAGATTGCTCAGTATTGTATTGATTTTGACGATATAATTGATGAATTCGCTGCAATTAAATCTCGAAAAATTTTGTTGTGAATCAAGATAATTGAATATATTTTGTATAATGCAATTCTACTTTTCTTGTGTACAATTATCCTTATATTGTCATTGTAAATTGCAGCAAAATAAACATAAAAGCTTGACTTCAAAATAGTGTTGAAAATGTTCGAATTATTTAAAATTCTGTTGAGGGAAGAAGGGGCGAAAAATGTGTAATTCGCCTCGGGCGCCAAAATAGCTGGTTACGGCCCTCCCAGATTGACACTATTTGGCGAGGTAACGCTGCTGCCGGAAATTCTAAAAAAAAAGCCTCTCCCAACACCAAGGATCCTGGACGAATGATATAATGTACGGTGGAAGAAATCGAAGTAATAGCAAAGAAATTACCTTGTCGGACTTCCATTGTCTTTATTTTGTTGCTTAACACAACGTTTCGGTTAGTTAGTATCTCTTACCGTTTTCAAGTGTAAACTAAATTATAATTCTAAGGCTATACTGTCTTAAATACTATTCATGTGCAATGAAGCTTGATTACTCCGCCTACGTGCTTATTGGAGTGTGAAGTTTGAGCTGTTGGTTTTGGACAAGAAGAGGTTTCGAGATATTGGGGATATCAGAAATCCCCTTAACATAAGGTATTGTAAGAAGTGCTTGCTCCTCTTTCGTTTCTGTATTAGTTTTTACTTCGCGATTTTTAAGTTTTTAGATAGTATTAGTTACAAAGGTTTCAGGGTAACCATTCTGTTTTGAATCTTTTTTTAATATTTGAAATTTCAATATTAAGGTTTTCAGCACTTCGTTTGACGCGAACATCGAGAAAAAGTAGAGTGGAATGTTTCCCTGTTTCCATGGTAAATTTGATGAATAATTGTCTTATACATACTATTAATATGTTGCAAAAACCGTATCAGCTCTTCGTTGCTGTCTGTCCAGATAATAAAGGTATCATCAACATATATAAGCCAAAGTTTAGGTTTAATCTTGGCAGTGTTAATAGCGTGTGACTCAAACCATTCCATGTACAGGTTAGCCACCACCGGAGAGAGAGATGAACCCATTGGAAGACCGTCATCCTGGCATATAACCTGGAGAAAACGAAAATTCAAAGAAGCAGCTTTCATGAATCAAAATACCCATATATTTAGTAAACCAAGTATAGATATCCCCAATATCTGGAAACCTTTCTTGTCCAAAACCAGCAGCTCAAACTTCACCCTCCAATAAGCACGTAGGAGGCGGAGTAATCAAACTTCATTGCACATGGATAGTATTTAAGACAGTAGCCTTAGAATTATAATTTAGTTTACACTTGAAAACGGTTAGAGATACATACTACTAACTAACCGATAGGTTGTGTTAAGTAACAAAATAAAGACAAGGTAATTTCTTTGATATTACTTCATTGTCTACCACCTTCCAACAAATAGTTCGTACGGCCGCAGGGGAGAGTTACATGTAACCCACTTCTTCAACCTAACCTAACCTACCATCCACAACCAATAATATAATTTTTTTTATTTCATTTTCTACCATACAAAGGGAATGAGTAAAAGTTACCAACATCTAAAATTTACTTTCTTTTATAGCATTCAAAAATAGCATTATCGGAAACGTCACCTCCATTATCAAGACAAACACAATAAGGAACAAGAAATCTTTCATCGAATCGACTGCATTAAGCATCGGACATGTACGTGAAAGGCATGAGAAGCCGATTGCACTTCCGGTGCTACGTGTCTAAAATAAAGAGATTATTTGGAAAATCCCAGGAAAGTTATTTTTGGCCCAATGGTAGGGTAATTAGGTGAAAAGAAAGAAAAAACAAAGACGTAGATATTTAGGATAAAAACGTGCTTTTCAGGTTAGGTACCCGATCTTTTAATTATTCTTTTTCAATTGACCATTCCCGTCGGGCCCGGAGTTTTTGAGGGGGCCCTTGATACTTTTAATTTGATATTCTGTTTTATAATACAAATTTGTAATTGTGTGGTATACTTCATACGAAGTCAGTTGAGACAACGGAAATATTAGGGGTACGATCAATTTACTGCATCACACACTGAAACTGCAATACAAATACAGTAGAGCTTCGCTAATCCGGATTAATAAAAACCGAGGCAATCCGGATTAGTGTGAAACATCCGGATTATTGGAATCTTTTTAAAAGCTATAAAAATGCATCAAATACACATTGTTGTAGCATTTATTAACACAAAAAATTTAAACATTTAAGTACTAACACATAAAAAATAAAAGAAAAAGAACACCCACACGCAGTTCTTACACCTACCGGCATAACAACAACAACGAAAAAGTTACATGAAATTATCGAACAACACATGATCCGGACTATGGAATACATAAAATACATAAGAAATCCGGATTATAGAATACATAATGTAAATAAGTAATTTTTAAATTTCGTCCGGATTTCTGGAGAATCCGGATTAGTGGAGTTCGGATTAGCGAAGGTCTACTGTATAACAAAATTTGTATTGATCGCTCCCTATACAGATATTCGAAGATCGTCCACGTGGACTTGACAAGTCTGTTATCAAATTTTTTTTAGTTTTTTTGTCTGTCTCAACTAAGATCGTATACACTTTACAAAGAAATCACTATTATGAAACAGCGGGGGGGGGGGGGGTTTCTACCACCAGACCCCGATTATCTCTCGACGGCCCTGTAATAACCTCAATGACAGGTCCGCCATATTTTTTGGAGGGCACACAGTTCTCAATGGTCCCACTTTATTGAGAACTGATAATAATAAAATGAAAAATCCTTTACAAAAAACACAAAAAAAAAATACAAACTTCACAAAACACGAACAAATACTAGTATTCCGACGACAAACCATGACATCGCAAAAACAAATACTACGATTACTCACAGAAAAAAGAACGTTTTGTTCATGTTTGTCGCGTGAAAAAGGAAATCGAGGTTGCCGCTATCATTCCAGATTTTGTCACCATGGAACTAAAGTAAGTAGGTACTAGGTACTAAATACAAAGACCTGAAATAATCATATTTATATTTAAACCAACAAAACAAAAACATGTTCTACTACAGTATCTTATTAAGGTTTGTAATTTATCTGAATTATACTTGAAAACGTGTATTTTATTAATTTTATGAATCTAATGTGACTTAACCGTAAGTTTGATAGTAGTTCTTCTTTTGATGCGCGTGTTAAGTACAGTGGAGTCTACGTGGACCATACAGCTAACCAGACAAATTATGAACGCTGGAATCTTTGATTCCTTTAAAACGCTATGGCTTAGGCAAAGATTACAAAACTGTAAACTTTGGCTTATGCCAAAAATAAAAGTATCTATTTATCTAGTAGCAAAAATTCAAACAATTGATGATGGTAGTCACGTATTCACGTCAATTTCATATAAATCGAACGCATGCAAGGCATATAGCGGTAAATACTATGTTCAAAAATAATGTAATAAAACAAATATTAAATCTGACCTTGCACAGATTATTGTTGAGCAAAAACAGCCGCAGGCAAACATTAATTTTCCTCGCAATTTTCATTTAATGAAAAATAACGAAATACCGCGCGAAAAATCAGTTTATTGCGTGCTTGAAAACTCTTGCTCGCTTAGAATATTATTTTTAAAAGCACTTTCATTCGGATTGACTTAATTTTTGCGTGGTAGAAATTACATGTATTTTTACTTTATATATATATACAGGGTGACTTTTGGAAAACTTACAATTGCTATATTTTCTACACTAAAGAAGATACCAAAAAAACGAAAATAAAACGCAAGGGAATAAATATGACATATTTTGTGGACTTCCCTCACCCACCTCTGAAGCACTACCGTCATTATCTTTCAAATATTAAATGGCAAATGGTACTACCCCACTTGTGACCTCTCTCTGGAAATCTAATTAAAAATGCTTGTCAGCGATACAAAAATTAATGTGATTTAAGTATGACATGTTAGCAAAATTTTGAAAAAGCATTCCAAACAGCCTTCTGCAAAGTTTCGCAGGAAAATTAGAAAATAAACGTAGGTAAATGATGAAAAATGATCCCAAGCCTAAATTAAAACACTACTGTAGTGCTATAAAACAATCTATTTTTCTCGCAAGTAGGTAGGTACTTGTTTTTCCCTATTTTTTATAAAGTGCTCAAAACGATTTCAATTTTATTCTACACAGAAATAACGTCAATTTTCAAATTTCTCCTTAAGTTTCCGAAAAATGTCTCTTGGAATACTCGAAAAGCATTAATTATTATTAGAAAAAAGAAAAGCGCAAAGTCTTTCTCCACAATTTTTTTTATTAGAATAACTAGGCGAACCTAGAATAATTAATAATAATTAAATTCAACGTTTCAAGTGTAGAAACACTCATCATCAGGAAAACAAAGTGAATGGTACAATGCTGATGTTGTTAGCAATAGGGAAAATAATAAGTGGGATTGAGCCGTAATGGAGCTTTCAAAGGTGTACAAGAGGTGTAAAAAATTGAATAGTCAAAAAACCGACAATCAAGACTTCAGCATACTGGAAAATCAGGGGTTAGTGCAAAGGCCCTGTCTTGGGCAGAAAAATGAAGAGTGTAAAAGAAAAATTAGGGAGTTTTACCAGACTTTGTGGAAAACATTATTTATGAAGTAGTGAAAAATCTTAAGTTTCATTCAGCTTTGTTAGAGACATGTAAAAGTATTGAAAGAGGGAAAGAAAAAGAAAAAAATGTTTTTCGTAAAAGTCAAAGCGTCTGTAAAAGATGAAAAAGGGGAATGTAGTAAATGAAATTTAATAAAATTAGGTAGATTGGCTTACCATTTAGCTTGAAGTAAAATGCTGTTGGGGTACCAGGCTTTTTACGGCCCAGTTACCCCGGCAGGAGTCAAAACATACACATTGTGTGCAGAATTAAGTTTTAAAAATTTTTTTTGTTTTACTAGAACATCTTTGTAAAGAAGTTTCACTGCAACCAGCACGTGTCAGAAGGGAAATGAACTTGCACTTGACATTGTAAAAGCGGGAACAAATGACAAGTGTTTTGGCGGTCAAACTAAATAACCTTCAAGTATGATAAAAAATCTTTTAAAAAAGTTATAGACGAGAAAAGCTCAATTAAGGCTCAAAATTGCTTAAAAAACTAAAAATCACTAGAAATACAAGATAAAATACAATCCCTGCAAAATAGAAAAAAATTTCATTTAGAAATAAGTTGCTCAAAGCGTTAAGAATAGGTGTCCTAAATATTTGTGTGGCGACCTCTGTTGGTCAATATTTTAGTGAGGAAATAGGGAGATGGGGGAACATACATATTTTTGACGTCTACCCCCTTTTCCCATTTTGAGGAGTGGGGGTAACTTTAGAATTTTAAATGAGATAATGTACTTCTCCTCGACCAAATCAATGAGAAAAAGCCTTGACGCCCTTGACACAATGGTTGCACACTTTACGAAGCAGGACCAATACATGCAAAGGTAGTAGCAAAATGGAATTAAAAATAATAGGCAGCGAAATTGTTCCCTTTTGAGAAATAACGTAGGTATGTGTACTACAACTTCGATAAAAACAAAGCACCAGCAAACATGTATAAATTCCATTCACTTACTGGTTTTACTATTTAGGAAATTCACTTAATGGGTTCTGTTTCATAAACAAGCAAGTTGTGCATACATTATTATCGTTGTTTTAATACTTTGTAGGTATACTTTCTCACGGAAGCGAATGCATTTTAAAATGCAAGCCGTTAAGATAAGATATTTTGACGCTAATAAAACTTTACAAAAATAGTGTGTGATTGAGCACAGCATAACTGTGTTATATTTAACGTTACACCCATGTTACTCCTAAAACAGTCAAATGGGTACACTGCATGTGTACGTATACAGAAAATACCACTATGAATACTGGAATCATTTATTGAAACATCTACTAAAGTCTGTTCAATGACCGCTGACCGTTACGTCATATTCTCCATATTTGCGGTACATCGTGAATTCGTTTAGTCAGTTTGACTTACCGGTGGTTATTTTTCTTAGGCTTGATCTACATAAAGACGGATGTATGTGAACAAGTAAAATGCAAGCACGTTTTTTTAAATATTTAATTATTATTTTTATACTGTTAATGAAGTCAGAAATAGTAGTTTATTTGGGGTAAAGGGTCTCCTGGGATCAAACATTTTGTTTTTGAAAATCAGCATGAAATTTTAATTAATTTAAATTAAATGAAAAATAAATAAAGCTCATTTATAAAATTTAAAATTGAATTATATAGCTTTTTGTCTAGTGCATCAGTCTATAAATTTCGTTTCAAATATTTTCATGCTATAAAAAGATAAAGAAGAAAATATAATAATAAATGACAACACAACAAAATAAAGTTTTTTCTTCTCCACAAGGATCATCATCATCATCAGATTCGTCCAAGTTTATAATAAGTAGGAGACTGAAGCATCGATAACTTTCCCGTTACCCCACATCCTTTATAATTTTATTAGTGTGTGTTACATAATTTTTCCATTTCTTCACTATTACATTTTCTATGGCTTTATTCCACAGACCTAAAACTACGTCATTTGTTACAGGATGCATAGACCTTTTTTTTGCATCATAACAGCGCTTACCGAGGGGGATCTCACCTAGGAATTTTAGTGTACAATGTAGGGAATTTAATGGGAAATTAAGGTATTTATGGTCATTTAAGGGGTATTTATGAGTATTTAAGGGGTATTTATGGGAATTTATGGGTATTTAAGGGGTATTTATGGCCATTTAGGATGAATTTATTATTATATAACGAGTTCTACGCATTCGCCAAATGGTGTCGCGCCTGCGAATTTTCAAGAACGTATAGAACATACGATAGGATAGCCCGAGGGATAGCCGATAGAATTCAGATTAATCCATTTACGTGTGGCGCCATCTATTTTGATTAGGCAGAAACCTGGTAGAGCATCTTATCGCCATCTAGCGTCAGACCGCATGCCTCTGTCTATCGGCTCGGCTGTCGTCATTTCACTTTAGTTCTAATGGGGATGTTTTGTGGGCTCATTACAACTTTCATTATCATAGAGATACGATCTCGGCTCTTCTTAAACGGCGATAGTGTGAATTACGAGGTGAATTATAAGTAATCTAAAAGTGATAATATTTTTTAAAAAGTAAGTACCTACAAAAATGCTTCTGTTTTATGATCAGTGTTCATTAAATTACGGCAAATTAGAATGTGATGTAAATAACTAACCTAAATCTTTTTTATAGGTACCTATAGTATCCATACCCCTCAATAGCTAGTTTTCTTAATTTCGACATTTTTGTAATTTTTTGACATTGACAGCTGTCAAATTTTGACAGGAGAATTTTTTGCGTGTTTTTCCCAGAATCTCTACCTCAATATCTATACGACCCCCCCCCCCCCACTTTGGTTCATCCAAATAGTAAATTGTTAAATTGACATTGACAGCTGTCAAATTTCCCGAATTCCTTGGGTCACTATATATACGACCTACTATATTTTTTGACAGATATCGAAAGTTTCCAAATTTGACATTTTGACAGGTTTTCTATATACCGCTTGTTAATAAGCTTTTGACACATCTAAGATATACGTTTTGTAGTATACTGCTACCGTAGCCACCATACCAAATTTCGTCAAAATCGGATAAACTATACGGAAGCTAGAGCGAAAAGAAAATTTTGACAAATCGTATTGCGAAAGAGATCGCTCGAACGGTACATACGATTTTCACGAAACTTTTTTTTCTCATTTATCTTTCCGAGAAGACGCTGATAGGCCATATGGCGTTTCTCGGAAAAAATTATTTAAAAAAAATTTGACATTGACAGCTGGAATTTTTTGCTTATTTTTCCCGAAATCTCTTCTCTAGAAGGAATACGCCTTAATTTTTTTAATTTTTTCTAAGACCACTTTTTTGCTCGTTTCAGTTCCTCAGGGTCCAACTATTCAATAACAGGGTTTGCACCGACGTTTGTACCTTTTTGTTTCCAAAGCTCTATACCTATCGGAGGCAAATAGGAATTTTGGTGTACAATGTAGGGAATTTAATGGGAAATTAAGGTATTTATGATCATTTAAGGGGTATTTATGGGTATTTATGGGAATTCATGGGTATTTAAGGGGTATTTATGACAAAAGGGGAATTTTGGTGTACATATAATGGGGGGTGGTTTGCCCCTCGGCGCTTACATTCCGACCAAACCATTTCGATAGGATTAAAGTGGCAATGATATGGAGGAAGTCTTAAAACTTGATGTCCATGTTGCAATGCTAGTTCGTCCAACCTATTAAAATTAAAATAAAATAATTAAACAATAAAGTAAATAGCGCTTTCCAGATTACTTGTAACGTTTGGGTAGGATATGCTGCTTCACTATTATCCAGATCTAATCCTTTTTGCAAATGGTGAAACCGGAATTTGTCTTTGTTCTAACCATGCAATACGTAATATTTTTTACCTTCTTTTATTTGGAATTTTTTCAATTAGCCCAGAATAATAGGTGCGTTATCCGATAATAAGCGACGGTTCTTCCAAGTTTGGTAACAATTTTTCTTCAAACTATTTCTCAAAGTTTACAGACCAGACTTGAATATCAAACTTGCATTGTTCACAAATCCATTTTCTGAACCAGCATGTAAGAATAATATACCGTACATCTTCTGACGATTTTTTTTTAACAGTATGAAGAGTACTATCGTACCAACTTCGCCTAAAAGCCCCTTTACTGTTAGTATATCCAGGTTTCATCCAGAAAAACAGGTTTTAAAGGAATTTGAGAGTTGCGGCTATTCTTACATTCTCTTAAAAATCCTACTTGCTTTAGGGCTATATGGAGTTGCTCTATTAAAACACGCCCGTTTGATAAAGTACATTCACGCCATTTGAATTTAAATTTTTTTAAACAGTCCGCTAATGAACCAGTGGATATTTCAACACCATCAAAAAAAGGTTTAGTTGTATTGAGCGAATGGTAACGTGTTCACCTGCTCTATACATCCCATAAATACGCTCCCTTATGCTATGTTCAAAATTTCGTGAAGTTGTCGACCACGAGATGAAATTTTTTTATATAATCAGTAGTATAGATAGATAAAATAAAAATAACATCCAGCGACATAAGTAATGAGTGAGCGCTAGGAAAATATGCAGAAAAAATACAAAGACAATGAGCCTAATGAATAAAAATTAAGCAATTACTTGAAGCGATTACTTTTTAGTAAATGCAATTGCTTGACTAGCAAATGCTATAAGTAAAAGCAATTGCTAGATCTGGATATGAATAAAATTTTGAAGCAATTGCTGTTTTTCTTACACCTCTGTAGCAAATGCTTATTCAACAAAAGTTTAGAGGTGGCTTGTTCAGATTATAGATTTCATGTGCAGTTTGGTGTCTAATTTGCAAAAGAGTTGACGTAAATACAACAACGTTGGTCTATTTATTTAGTGCAATAGTGATCAGTTACGTTTTTGTGGAATATAGGAAACTTATATTATTTGTGATATGGCAGAGTTCAGTGAAAATGAGGAAAGTGATAGTAGTGATGAAGAAATTAAAGACAAGCAATTGATATTCGTTCACAAAATGAAGGAACATAAATAAATCTCTCTGACCACAACCGATTAGCTTCCACAACAGCTTTAGCACTTGTAGGAAATTTAATAAAAATATTGGCCTTCTCCAAAACTGCATCCATTACAGAAGTGTATGTCTTACAGACAGTAGTTTGGTGAACACCGAGTTCTTCACCTACACAATTTTGAAAGCCCGGGTCCGACAATTTCCGCAGAAAGACTTTAATCTTATTTAAAGGCGACAGTGCCACCCCCTCGCCTTTTACCAGTATCCGTCAAAAAATAATTTGCCAACCACTCAACATTTTCGCAGTCAAATCGATATAACTTTCTGAAATCATCATATCTGCAATTTTTACGTACACTGTAGATTTTTCTTTTACGGACGTTCATATATTCAGCCATAATTAAAGACACAAATTAAGAGCAACGCACGTGTATGCCGCGGAGAACTAAAGTTGACTGCTACCAAGCAAATGATGCAGGGGTCGACCTACCTTAAAAAGTTAAAAGCAATCGCTACACTAGAAAAAGCAATTCCTTAATTTATTTATCACATTTTAAGCAAACGATAGCAATTGCTTCTATTTAATAAGAAAAAGCATTGACTAGAAGCAATTTCTACACTTTTAAGCAATAATTGCTGGACGCAAAAGCAAATACTTTAGTTTTTATTCATTGGCTTTCAAGAAATTATTTTCTAAGAAAAAGCAATTGCTACATTTTTATTCATTAGGCCCATTGTTAAGTTCCGTTAAAAATTTTAATCAATAATTTTTATAGATCGTATCGTACATTCACTCCTTATTTAATTGCGTACATTTTTTCACCTTTTTCAGCATGTAAACGATAGAAAAGAGAAAACTGTTGATTGTGACTGACTTAACAATTGAATAGTTAAATGTTGTGCCTTGAATTTATAAACAATTTGAAAATAGAACAATAGTGTAAATATAAAATCAGTTTTTCGAATTTGAAAATAACTAACATATTATTGGGGTCAGTAGATTAGTTTGTGGGTTATGTTTACAAGAAATATGTCGGTTTTATTTATAAGTTATGATTTTTGAAAAATACAGTAGCTACACACATTTGTTTATTGGAGTTTTACAACAAAAAAATATAATAGACGCATCGATATCCTCAGTTGCACTGTCCGCTGTCCCTTATTAACAATACCACCTCCTCGCTATGCTTCTGTTTAAGAGTAACATGGTCTGCAGTCTGCAGGAAACCTAGTCTCAGCTGGTCTCGGCTGGCATCTCGCATACCCCTCCAGGGTAGCCGCAAGGTCTGTTGCTCAGCGAGCTATGATACAGGGTGTCGTCGGCAGATTGTCGATTTCGTGCCGGTGCTGTAGCTTCCTTGAACATTTTAAATAAATTAGGAACCCAATGGGTCCCAAACCGACCCTTGTGGAACACCAATAGTAAAAGATATTTTTGCTGACGTCATCCCCCAGCTGTCACAGCATATATTACTTCCGATTTCCGAGAGATATGAATTTAACGGAGCTGTTGCAATATTCCATTTATCCAAAGTTATAAGTATATTATACCATTATGGTCCAATATAACAAGTTAGATCACAAACCATCAGATCGCCAAATATTGAATTCCCGCTTCTTACTTTTATCGGATTCCACCTAGTGAGTTCTCGTTTCTCGTCTCGTCTCGTCTCGACGAGACGAGAGTGAAATTTTTTTCTCGAGAGAAGTCACGAGACGAGACGAGAGAAGACCGTTTCTCGTTTGTTAGAACACTGAATTTTAGGTATCTCCTAATATACATATAGACAGAAAAATAATGTCAATGTTAATCCTAATAATAAAATGTGAAACCTTCCTATGGAGTAATTTTATTTACATGGTTGGTAAAATACCGTGAACCGTGACAGAACGTATCTCAAAAACTAGCCAAAATGTTTTACAGAAGTTAAATTAGTAGTGTAACAAACTAACAAACAAGTTTAAATAGTTATTTTGCAACAATTTCTTAAAGTGATACTTGTTTTACGCGTATTTAACAACAAAAGTCACATAAATTTCACGCATTAGTGCGAAAAAGACTTACTTTACGCTTTATTTAGCATGCTTAGATTTGGTACTTCACGCACTGCAGTACTGCAGTAGAAAAAAACGCAATGGCAATGCTTGTTGGTTTTCATACCAAAGGTTGTCAGATATATATTTTTTGGAAACATAGAAGATATAACAAAAGTATATGAGACTAAACAAAAATATATGAGATTCTTATAGGTATTGTTAAACCTTCTGTTGTAGCGGCGGTGATCTTAAACCAATTACAGTTTACATTGTATAACTCATAATTATGTAAAAGAAGAACACAATAATTAATTATCTAATGTTACCGCGATTTAGTCCGAATATTTCATAAACTATGAGAGATTGATATGTCAAATAGAGCATTTTCGGAAATACTTCTTTAAGTTCTTTCTCTTGCACTTTCTATTAATGTAATAAAAAAATTAAGGTTTTTCCCCGGATGACATTCTGGGCCTGGGCTGATCCCTTTATTTAGTCGAATATTTTCCAAACTATTACAGTTAATTATGCCCCGAATTATGCCAAAAAATAAATAATAAAAGAAGGGTAGTTCCATTACGAATCAATTATTATTATTATAAATCGTTCTCTATTCTGTATCCTTTACCACCCCGTATATTTTGGACTGAAAATACCTCGGTGCCAAGCCTATTACATTACGTGAATTATGTCTTATGGCCGCTTGCAATATTTTGTTGATCTAAGAAAAATAGTTTCTAAGTCACATGACTAACAAACCGACTTATGTTAAACCCTTCTGCGAGACGACCAGATACTTTTAAATGTTTACCCCCTTTAAGATTCGGATAAAAAAATATTTTTTATGATTCCCTACTCACGAGAAAAAACGAGACGAGACGAGACAATGGCACTCTCGAGCGAGAAAAACGCGTTTCTCGTCGAGACGAGATAAAAAAAAATCTCGCCTCACGAGACGAGACGAGAATGGGCCAATTCTCGTCTCGTCTCGTCTCGTCTCGTCTCGTCTCGTCTCGTCTCGCGGCATCACTAATTCCACCTAACGTAATAATCTCTCGGGGCTCGTGCTGAAGAGGTAGGGGCTTAATACAAAGGGGCTGCTTCCAAGTATTGATAAGCAGTGATAATTAAAGCAGGTATAAGGCCAAAAATATCAAATAAAAAAATCTAGAAAAAAAAATTACGGAATAATTAAATGTAGCATAATAAGGACATCGTTTCAATCACTACAAATAAAATAAAGTATATTTCTTCATATTCCGAAAAAAAACGTAGATTGAATCAACATTCCAATTAAATTTCGAAACCGGGAGGATTTCTGCCCACTGATCATATTTTATAAACAAATCGGGCAAGGAATGACGCAATTCTTTCACCTGCATTTTCTTTTGTGGAAAGTCGCTAATGTTTAAACTGATTTTGTTCATTTTAAAACACGATAAAGGAATAAAACAAACTTATCAATCTAACCCCGGATAACACACCAACCTAACCTAACATCCAACCTACAAGAATAACTAAATTATGATAGAATAGTTATTGTGCGCAAAATAGGTGTTTTTGTGTGACACCTCAAGAAATATCGGATGCGGCGAAGATCGTTGTATCAAATCTTTTGTCTGCTTTAATCAAAAATACAGTATGAGAAAGTGTACCTACACACAGTTTCGTGAATCGTGTAACATAATGAAGGTTAAAACCGTATCAGAAAATGCTTTGCTGTGTTATTTGGAGAAAAAATTAATTTGATTTACTGCAATTATAAAAAATGTTAATGAAAAACGTTTTAGAAATTAATTTTTGAATTTTTATACGAAAATATCGATACATTTTTCTAGCCGCGAAAAAATAGGCGTTTTGTTCATCCATAGCAACAAAAAAAATGCCAGTTTCTTTTTGACAGTTGTACTTACAATAATATATTTTAAAATTAATATTTAGACAGGGAAAACCGCATTAACACCAGCTGCCATCTGGTATCTGGTAGCGGAAGCAAAGATGAACAAACCCGATTGGTACTAGCCGGCTAAACAAAATCAAGCACGTGAAAATCCGCCAATTGCGGCCTGATTTGGGGATCTGGCTATAGGCACAAAATCCCTATGAGCCAGTAGTAAAGAGCCAGGCCAGGCCAGGCCTAGGTATATGGAATTTTTTCGGCACCCAGGAAGTTTTTGCACCGTTAGCCATCTACGTCTTAAAATAGTTTACTTATTTACAAAAATAATGAAGCCCCTGGAGGCAAAACAATAACTATGAGTAGGGCTGGGCAATATTGAAATTCCAATATCGAATATCGATATTTAAAAAAATATCGATATAGTCGATATATCGATAAATAGCGATAATATTAATATATCGATATTTTATTTTTTAAATATCGTTATTCGATATATCGAATTTTTGCCCAGCCCTAATTATGAGTATGAATAAATAATCTGGTGTACAGATAGGTAGGGCCATGGTACTGACGACCCTACTCTACTGTATGAGCGGCCGCTGCTTTAAAGCATCTTACTACCTAAACATGGAGAAGCGTTGTTTTGACCTAAAAACTAACAAATCAGCATTATCAAGCATTATGCTTAATTTCTATACGTAGATAAATACCCAGGTTATCTGACCTGAGTGAGGTCAGACGCTTTTTGACCTTATTTCCGTTACTTTGTTACCAATCTTGGATTCAAACCGTTTCCCAATATCCCGATCCAGAACGACAGCAGTGGCCAAACAAGCGCGAGATGAGCGTCGGCCACGGTCGCTCATAAATGGCTATTTTTGGCCACTCTTAATGCCGCTTTCCGGTGCCAAAAATAATTATCGTCTAAAGCATGGCGGTCACAAGTTTTACATCCATGCTACCAGCAGTGCCACGTTGCCACCTCTGCTGCTATATCGCTTAGGTGGAAGCAAGAAAGTCAAGTAAATATTTTCAGTAGTGGCGTAATCCTTTACCAGAGTAGTGGCTAGCATAAAGCTCGGGGTCTACTAACCCCACCAATTTTCTCCTTTTTACAACATATTGGTTATTTGTGTAAAAAGTGGATTGGGGTTATTTTCAGAGAGTATGTACTGTAGATAAATTTAAAAAACCAAGTAAGTAGGTGAATTTAATAAGCTGACAAATCCATTGAACTTAAAAGTTTTGTAAAATATGATTCACCAAAAGCAATGACTCATTATTTGGTTCGCATGGTGCTTCAGAGAGGAAATGAATTATAAAATATAATTCATAAGAAACTGTACAAAATACCGCTGTCACCGTATTTTTAACTCACTTGGCAACGCCCACGATTGCGACCGTCACGACGCAGTGCTTACCTATGCCAAAAATGCGCGGTGTAAAGGGCAACGACTCAGTGCACTCCGTGTGCCTAATTAATTTACTACTTAATGTTCATGTTTTTATTGCATTAAAGACGGCCACAAATTAAATTTTGTTCCGAGATGTTAATTCGATTTTTTTCTCCCCGGCAGTCAAATTTCTAACAGAACAGGAACAAACTAGAACAAACATATTCTGATAAGCAATGACAAGGCGTAAAGGCAATAAAAAGTGTGTTTTTTCAAAGATAACTACATGTTTCGAACGAAGAAACGTTCATCATCAGGAGACAGAAAAGCTTTGCTGATGGTGTTAGCAGAAGAGAAAATGGTAGATTGTGTCGAACCTTAATGGAGCTTAACTACATAGAAGATCAAATGTTGTGTTGGTATGTATAACATAATATGAATAGCGAATTGATTAAAGAAAAGTCCAAACTAACTGAATGAAATGGAAAGTAAAATAAAACTCGTAAAAAGAAGATGTTAAAAGAGAAAAGATGTCTGTATAAGACTTTGTAAAACATTCTAAAAGATTTATCTCCTCAAGACGGAAATTAGATAAAATCTTGAGTGAGGAAGAAATAACTCATTTCAAGTTGAAATCTGTAATTTGAGAAAAATAATAAAATCCGAACAATTCAGATTCTATGAAGTTGTATTTTTTTAAAATATTTAAAAAAAAACGGTTTGGTATTGAGTTTGGCTCCGTAATTCCAGTAAATATTAATTTTGAAAGCAGTAGCTTTAAAATATAAAACTTTTAAAAAAGTACAATAGCTTTTGGTTTACCTGTTTACTAATAGAGTTTAAATACCGTGCGAGCAAAAATTATTTGCATCAAAGAGGGCTCGGATTAAAAAACGTAGGGCTTTGTTTAGATCACAATCATATGGGGACGATATATCTAACCAAATCTAGGAATTTTATCAAATTCATATTATGACATGATATGCCAAACTAATGAGTAATAAAATAAGTAGACAAATACAAATTTATTTTTGTTGTTTTGTGTTATTAACAAGGTGGACCAGGCTTCATCCGAAAAAATGTCAGGTCTAATAAATCATTTCTTTCCAATAAATTTTGGGTGAACCATTGAGAGTAATTCCTGCGTCTTTCAAAATCTGCGGCTTGTATTTTTTGGAATACTTGCACTTTATAAGGAAATAAACTTAGCTGCTTCTTAAGAATAGTCCTGCATGCTCCATAAGATCTTCCCACTTCTTGGGACATGCGTCTTATACAATTTGTTGGCGTATTTTGCATTATTTCACGAACGTTTGCAACAAGTTCTTCTGTTCTTACACATGGTCTTCCTGCTCCTTTTTTGTGTTGTATAGGACATGTTTCCCTAAACATAGTCACGGTTCTTTTCAGGCAATGATAAAAATCCCCAGCAATAAAAGCAACGTTAGGAAAATGTTCGTGAAAATCGTCCATGCACAAACCCGGATTGTATTGCCACTCACCATTTACTCTAACCCCGTTTCGAAAATAAGCTTCAACCATGAATGTTTTGTGCTGTTCCGTAAAGCCCATTGTGTGAATTGTTCAAGAAATTGGAAACATAGCGATGAATCAAATTACTTGTAACGACTGTCAAAGATGACGGAATAACTTATTGATTGTTAATTTAGGTAGTTACTGACACCCAACAGGTATTAAGCTCTACGGCTAAGCATTAATACGTCCTTAGATGCAAGGCCCTCTTTGATGCAAATGATTTTTGCTCGCACGGTATCATAATGGGGGAGGATGAGAAATAAGATACACATGGGGGAATAGGAAACAAAAAAATTTTATACAGGTTTTAAGTGGATCTCGATTTCGTTTTTCTACCATAGTCTTATCTAAGGATGCTCATTTATGTGTCATTAATCATTTTAATTGAAAAAGCAAAAATCATTGCAAGTCATATTTCTTATTGCCCCCATAGGGGATATACAACATCTGGAATCTCTGCTAAACCAACAGTTCAACTTAAATCGTCTTATCAGAAACATTCCAGGTTTCTCATGCATAACCCTGAATTTTTTCAGATTTATTTGTACCTAAATGGGCTTTTTTCAGCAGCAACCAAAAATTAAATAACAAAAGTTGTCTGAAAATGTTTATCAGACTTTAAAAACAATCACAATTCTTGTATCCACATATCATTGAGAAGATATTCAAATGTATTTTAGCAAAAAGGAAAAAACCTAAAGTGCATATTCTTCTAAAAAAGTTTAATATGTATTGAGACCTCGAATAATAAAAAATAAACAAAAGTTATGATAACATGTTACAATAAGGAGAAATACCTAATTTATTTTAAAAAATTGGGGTTATAAGAAACACATCCTTTTCGGCGTTCCTGTATAATATGTAAAAAAAACATTTGAAATACCTGTTTATTATACAACAAACTTGGTTTAATAATTTCACCCAAGGTGAGATTTTTTTTTTCTAAAAAGTACTAAGTACTTTGGACTGATTACGTTTTATGCAGGTTCAAAATGTTTAGCAAAGGAATTCTATAAAGTGGTGACGGTGACAGCTACGAAAACTTTTTAGAGCTTGTGGTTGAAGGTTATAATTAGGTATCTTATATTTTTGTTTCAGATTTTTTCGACACAAAAAAAAAGAAAAAGATCTTATTACCCCTGTTTCTTATTCTCCCATCCTCCTCTACTAGATGACGAGTCAATAGCTTTATTTTTCCTAATGAGCTGTAATAAAAAATGCACGTATCACGTAAAAAAACCAAAAAAGCTCTTCAAAAACAGAACGCTGCAAAGCATTTTGAAAACCTATTTTTTGACCTCAATTAAATTTAGTTTTATACTCCCTTAAATTCGCCTTGTAAGCAAAGCTTTCACGCTGTATAACTAATTCATATAAAGGAAATATAAAAAATAACAGCAAGTTTATTGTAGACTCATGAATTCATGAACAAAGCTTTTAGATTCCATAAAAGGACATAATATGATTTAAGGACACCCGGTACCCGGTACATTTAAAAGAAAGCGCATAACATGTCGTATACATCCAATTTTTTCTACCACCGGACATTTCTTGTGGTAATTTGCATACGCTGCTAGACTTGAAATTAAGGTGTAAATATACGGCTTCCGACAGACAGATATCCCCGTGGAATCCACGGCACGCCATGATTTGAATATAAATTCGCTTTGACCATTTAAGGAGTGTTTTGCTCGAGTTTAAGTGCGTCCAAGGTACGGTCATTGTTTGGCCGTTGTGGTAGGTTATCTTTTGTGGTCTAGAACTTTGAACTGAGTTCTAAGACCCTTTGCGCACTTGCAACATTGCGTTGCGCGATACTTTTAAGTTATGATGAGACCATGAGCACTACCGTATCTTATGCAATCCCCCGGTCTTAAATAATTATTAATAAGGATTAATTAAAAATATAAATTACAGTAAAGTTCCTAAAGGGCACAGTCTAAAGACGCAGGAATTACTCTCAATGGTTTACCCAAAATTTATTGGAAAAAAATGATTTAAAGCCTGGTTCCACCTCTCCGGTTATGTGAATTCTCAGAATACACGCATGTGGAGTAAAGAAAATCCCCATTTTTTTGTAGAGCCCACATTGCACCCTCAAAAAATTGGTGTCTGGTTAGCTGTTTCCTGAAGAAGAATTGTTGGTCCTATTTTTTTTCCATGACACAGCACAGCGGTATAGAGACAATATTTTGAATCCATTTGTGGAGCAATTACTTGACGACGAACTACGTTTTGGATATTTTCAAACAGGACGGTGCAACCGCCCATACAGCCGCCGAAACTATTAACTACTTAGGTACGCAATTTTTTCGACGACAGATTAATCAGTTTTCGATCAGACATTGAATTCCCACCTAGATCACCTTGTTTAACTGTTACGGATTACTTCGTTTTTCCTCATTTAAAAACAACTATTTTTAAAACACCAGTTGCAAATTTAGAACAATTACAAGAAAGGATTATCCAAAAATTTGGTAACATTTCTTCAGAGATGCTGGTCAACACTTTCGAAAATATGAAGAGACGTGTGAATTTATGCTTGGAGCATGGTGGTGGCCAATTTCAGCAATTTGTGTAATTTTCTTTTTCTTTCTGTATATTCTTACTTTGTTAATTTTGTAAACAACAAAAATAAATTTGCATTTGTCCACTTATTTTATTACTCATTAGTTTGCTCGTTAGTTTGGCACATCATGTCATAATATGAATTTGACAAAATTTTAACCTACATTTGGTTAGATATATCGTCCCCATATCATTGTGATCTAAACCAAGCCCTACGTTTTTTAATCGAAGCCCTCTTTGATGCAAATAATTTTTGCTCTCACGGTATAAGATGACAAATTTTTAATCAAATTTAATTCTCTGCATATTCATGTGACTTGCATAAGAGTTTTAAAATGCACAGATGATTAACTTAAACATAAATTAAATGAACATAATTTAACTCAAGTCGCCCACTTAATTTACTACTTGACCTGGTAAATTGACGCCTCTACTTTTCTGGTACTGAACATGGGTATTGTGGAACAATACAAGAACATAACAAATCGCATCTTAAGAAAATAAATTAAAGGCATACTTCGATTATTACTATTACATGTATAAGATGTCTGTTGTACTCACAGAACTATATAAAAGAAAATAGAACACTTATTCATAGGCTGTATATAAAGGGCACACTACAATATCACTGTACTAATGGGGTTTTGGTTTTTATAGACAAATTTTATGTAGAATAAAAACATTTATTCAAAATTGCCTGTAAGCATGCGCTTTGATGACTTTTCAATCAGCTGCAATTTTACCTCGAATTTTACTCATATAAAAATGTTTTTATTGGATCGCAGGAACTTGCATGCAGTACTTGTATGTAAACAGGCTAGAGCGAGTATTAGATGTACACCTATCATGTAATATGTATAGTATGTCCATAAATATTGGATCTTTGACCTACTGTTTCTTTATTGTAGCCTTGAAAAAGGAAAAAATAAATTTCCGAAAGCTCGGCGTTTGTAAAAAAGGAGTTTTACTTCAGCCCTAGACCGCTTCCCCCAAGACTTAGGAATCGTTTAAATATGATGTAAATGTACAAGTAGGTAGTAGGTACACCCACAACCTTCTTTAGGTACTATTTTAAAGTGGCCTCAGTTGTAGTACACAAGAAATGCAAATCTAATGAAAAGTTGGCCGGTCGGCGTCGTCATCAATAAAATCATGTACCTACCTACCTAGTTTTTGGATAAAAAAATATTTAAATGTTTTGGGGATGACGTAAAATAATTTTGCTTTTTGCATATGATTTTATTATCTTAGCAATCACTATTTTGCACCAAGCTGACCTGTCCTGTAAGCCAAATTTCAAAATTTTTCGACGAGGGTTAGAATTATATGGATGATGTTTATTGAATAGGTAAGAAATAATTTATTGTGTCCGCGAAAACTATTTAAAAGCAACAAAGTAGTAATGGTGTATATATCGGACAAGTGTGCAACTACTGCAACTGTCTTTTGTATTGGAATACACAGGTATCCAAGCATAATACCCTGGGGGCGGGTTGACCAGACCACGACGGCCGTTTCGTCCTTATTAGGACTCTACAGGCAGCCATAACCCAAAGCAACTCCACAGAAAAGGGTACGATGCATTAAAAGCCACCTTGCAAAAGTCCAGCGGCCATCAAATTCAAATTCAAATTCCTTTATTTATGTTAATACACAAACTGTGCTTACACACGTCAAAATATAATAAAACCTATAATTTAATTTGGTATTATTTGTAAAATTTTAGATTAAGGACACAACAGTACAAATTAAAATGGTAAAAGAACCTAAACCTAAGCTAAACATAAGTAAAATAAAATAAGTATACCATCACCCAATGCAAAATCATGAAACTATATATTTGTTAAAAAAAAGAGAAGAGCATACAAACATTTAATGACAAATTTAATAACCTAAAACTGGGTGATGTCACAATTAAAATTTAAGACTTCAGCTACATCAACAAATGCCCGACTAATGAGAAATTTTTTAATCTTTCCTTTGAATGATTTTATTGTTAAAGTCCTAATAGCAATAGGTAGTTTATTAAAAAAGCGAATGCCGAGACTATACCCAGACCGTCCTGAGACCTCAAGAGTAGCCTGTAGGAGGGCACCAAATTACCTCCACCACGAGTACCATACGAGTGCAGGTCAGCATGATCCCCGGTAACGCCATCCCAGCAGAATAAACTCCAACAGAAAAGGACATTTTATTATTTATTTTTTCTTTAAAAGAACGAACAGCAAAATAATTGTGATAGGGTATCCTTTAAAAAAATTAAAATCAAATGAATCTATTTATTGAAAAGGAAACATCAACCAGAAATGTCTGAGAACTCAATAGCTAGTGCTTCTATAATTGCCCTAATCATCTGTATAGGTTCCCATACTAACATTCCTTTAAAGAATTACAATAGATTTGTTAAACATTTATTTATTTAAAAGGAAAGAAATACACAAAGTCTTCCTCCACAAAATTTAATAGAATAAAATTCTTAGTTCAAGGGTCTCTACATGTTTCGAACGTAGAAACGTTCATCCTCAGGAGACAGAAAAGTTTTATTTTATGCTGATGTTGTTAGCAAAAGAGAAAATTGAAAATTAGAATCTTAATGGAGCTTTTATGGACTCAAAAATCGAAGTGTAGAAGAAACATGATATGAAGAAAATTGATAATGGTTAAACCATACTGAGTATTTAAAAATGTTATTAAAGGAGGGTGTAAACCAACCAAATAAAATGGGGAAGAAGAAAAACCTTTCTAAAAAGGTGTCGAAGATTATTTAAAAATTAAAAAAATTACATAAATTTTCTCTAAAATATTTCAAAAACTTCTGTACTCTTTGATTTTAATTTCGATTTCTATTTTTTACAGATTGTGATACTACAATTTTACCTTCATAATGTCTTAAAGACATGTTCGATAAGTTTTTCAAAATTTTTTAAATAATCTTCGACACCTTTTTAGAAAGGTTTTTCTTCTTCCCCATTTTATTTGGTTGGTTTACACCCTCCTTTAATAACATTTTTCAAATACTCAGTATGGTTTAACCATTATCAATTTTCTTCATATCATGTTTTTTCTACACTTCAATTTTTGAGTCCATAAAAGCTCCATTAAGGTTCTAATTTTCAATTTTCTCTTTTGCTAACAACATCAGCATAAAATAAAACTTTTCTGTTTCCTGAGGATGAACGTTTCTACGTTCGAAACATGTAGAGACCCTTGAACTAAGAATTTTATTCTATTAAATTTTGTGGAGGAAGACTTTGTGTTTTTCGTCCCTTCATCCCTATATAGCTTAACACTGGATGGGTTTTACCCTGTTAGAGGGTGATTTTTGCAATCCTAGTGAATGTCTGGGGACGGGGACTAAACTAAACCTCTATGCAAAATCTCAGCTTTCTATTTTTAGTTACCTACATTGTTAGCACTGGGCGTTGATAAATCATTGGTAGGGTTAGGGACGTGTGTTACCCCTTAGGGATAAAATTTTAACACAAAAAGGTTTTGTTTTATGTAAAAAAATTGACGTGTTTGTTTGGCGTTTCCTTAGATAGATGTCTATGACGTCAACATAAAGCTGTATGCAAAATTTCAACTTTAAAGCTTAAGTAGTTTTGGGTGGACGTTGCGTTTATGAATCAGTAAGTTTAGTCAGTCACCTTACAATTTTATACAGTACCTAGTATACATTAAGTAGCGTAGAATAGGAATAGTTAGATACCTCTGTACGTACACACTCGGATACACATCACAATTTTCCATAACAAGTCCATAAAAATTAAAAATACTTTTACTAACCCCATTATTAGTGGTAATACCAGAGGTTAGGTATTGGTATTGTCTTAAAAAATGGCAGGAAATATAAGTTTCTGTGCTGCCATTAGCAACATCCCTACAGATTGTTAAGCTCTTTGTTGTTAATGGTTTCTGGATTTAAGTAGTTGTTTAGTTATGTTAATTTTGGTTTTTATTCCCTTGATTAAAATGAATTTCTTTTTTATAACTAATGCATGGGTAGGTGCCGGGGTACATGCCTATATAATAAATGTAATATTTAGGAGAAAAAAATATGGTTCGAGTAAATACACATTAAAAAAGTCTTGTGATTACATTAGGTAAGTAGGTACCTATATACCTAGCTACATGCATGGCAACAACAGTAACAGTAATTGTTATTCATATAGCATGTTATTTTATTATAAAACAATATGTCTCGAATGATATTTCAAAATTTTACGGATATCCTTACAAATTACAGAATCAGAATAATAGCCACATTTTTTGCATCGTATCTCCTAGCTCCTAGCTACTATAGGGCATATAGCTACCATAGCAGAATACCACCTGGTAAGGGACAATAAATATAAATTTAGGGGATAACCCTCGGGATAACCCCTTGTAAGGTAACATGTCACATTAATTAATTATATTTGTCTAAAGTAAGTACCTAGGTGTCCAAGAAAAAAATCAAATTAAAAACCACAAGATGGGTAAGTTAACTAACTAAAGTAATGTTACTACTAATTTTTTAAGTCCTTCGTACCTATTATTAACATGCCATTTTCTATAAATATTAGAATTTCAGAGACATTTTGGCTAAAATTAGATTTAAACGATCACAGCAACAGGCGATCTTCATTTACCATTTTATAAAAATATGATCAAACAATTTGGATTAAACAATAAATTCTTAAAACTAGAAGAAAAATCAGAAGTAAACTTAAAAAAGACCTCACCTATTACTCCAAATTGGGTTACAGCAAAAAAAAGTCTCTCTGAAAAATCCAAATTTTTGGCTGAAAAACGCCCCCAAAACACTTTTGCCACTCCGTTAACTCGAAAAAAGCCTTAAAAACCAATTTTTAATTTTTTCAAACACTTTTCATTACGGTTCGATTCATTTTTGGACGGATTCTTTCCGATTTTTTCAACAAAACTCCAACTTTCAGTTTTGACAAGAGAGCGGAGCGAGATTTCGATTTTCTTGTCAGCTCAAATGCAGACTAGCCGTAATCGTAAAGAAAAACAAATAAATGATCCTTACTGAGCAAGAGAAAGATAGAAAATGTAATTAAAAGAGAAGGAAGATAATTAGTGATGTAGGTGCCATCTGTGGGTTAAGATCAGGACTAACATTTATGATAAAATAGACTACTGTAAATTCGAGCAAGCGTGACCTCTATAATTTTTAACGAAAACTAGGCTTATAAAGACATCTGCAAAAGTGTAGCTAGCGACATCTAATGTTAACTCAATTTAGTTTAGCATCTCACGTATAGATTCCTGCACCGCCAAATATAATAGACTAGGGAAAAAGGAAACTGCAATAAAATTATTCTATTATTCTATGAATCTTTTATTTTTTGACGTTAGATAGAGCCACATCCGATTTAACCAACGCATTCGCCATTATTTGCTGTGGCCTATAAAGATTTAAATTATAAGTCAAAAATCATTAAAAAAAAAATATCACAACCAATTATTATTGTATCATCTCGCAAGTGAGAAATTACATTTTGTACAGTTTTAATTAATACAATCAATAATATGCGGCAATATGCCAGACTTTAAAACACTCTTTTACCTTTTAATTTAAAAGAAATTCGAAATTTGAAAGGTCGGTCGACGAAATAAATAATAAACTACTTATTTTACTAATTAACATGTCTCTGATATTAAGTCATAATTAATTATAATAAATTATATTATGTAATAATAAGATCAAAAACAAAATAAGAATGAAAACGAAAAATAAACAATAAGAACAAAAAAAATATCTGAAGTACCTACCGTACTACTTTGTACTAAATTACAAAATCGAGTTTCCTGTTCTAAGAAGAGAAAATATTTATGATTTTGTTTACATCTACGTTTGTTATGAACCAGTAATTAATTTAAGGTAGTCAATAAGTCAATGTAAAAAAAAAATATAGGTCGGACTTCAAAAATATTGTTAAAAATTAGTTTAACTTGCCGGCGGGGAATAAAATTGTTTTGGTGTTAACTTTAGAATATTGGATGTTTTACTGTAATAATTGGTGTAGTTTGGTGTTCAAATATTTATTAAACCTTTTTAAGTAAGGGGTTACAACCCCCCTAACCCCCCCCCCCCCCCTGGCTACGGCCCTAACCCGAAGGCACCTTACCTCATATTAATTCCAGACTGACTAAATAATTATTCAAAAATTCATTCGATTCTATAAAACTTTGTTTTCTGATATTATTTACATATATTATGATGCGTTTTATTCAATTCAATTAACAGAATGCTACAGATTTGATTTTATAACACACTGGAAAAACCATTCGGCAACCTGTAAAACCCGCTGAGAAGCAGTGTCTTGATGACGCTTCCGCTGGCTCACGTCAGACACGAGGAATGCGGCGGTTGCCATGACAACGCCACGCGCGGTCTCGATTCGACCGACAAGTGATGCAGCTTTTCCCCCTGCGTTTAATACTGATGTCGCTTGCCCGGGTGTTGTTTCTTTGCGGTATTTAGTTTTATATTTCACAATGTTTCCTATATATGATGCAGTTTGTGTTTTACTGGAAAAATCGTTTTCGGGGTGGACTGAAGATGATAAAAAAGACTTTTTTAACTCTGAAAAGCCTTCTCCCGTATTAAGTGTTAGTAAAACGGCTAAGATTAAAGACAAAGTGTACTGTCGAAATTTTAAAAAATCGTGGTACAGTGAGTTTGGATGGTTGTGTGGTAGCTATTATTTAAATAGACTTTTTTGTGTGCCATGTTTAATAAGTAGTGTTAAATCAACGGTGTGGGGCAAGTATGGTTTTAATGACTTTGGAAATGTGACACGCGCTCTTCGTAAACATGAAGGTTCGTCAGAACATATGCGTTGCGCGGTAGGTTTTTCAAAATTAAAGAAAAATCTTAGTACAATTAAGGATGCTTTACGCGAAAATTCTAGGCTGTATATTAAACAGTTTAACGAAAACGTGCAACTTAACAGACGTTTCATGGAGTTGCCAATACGCGCCGTCCTTTACTTGGGCAAACAAGAACTGGGCTTTCGCGGCCATAATGAAAATATGTCTTCAAATAATCGCGGAAATTTCAAAGAGCTCTTGGAAGTTTTTATATCTATAAGTCCTGTAGACATTCAGCAGCACCACAAAAAAATTGCTTCTGTATTTGCCGGCAATTCTAAAACCATCCAAAATGAAATAATTGACTGCATTGCGATTTATATTGATGAATATGTGGAAAAAGAAATAAAGGAATGTGAATTTTTTTCGATTCAGGTGGATGACTCCACAGATATTGCCCAGAAATCTCAGTGCTGCAGCATCATAATCAGATATGTTAATCTAGTCGGAAAGTTGGTGGAGAGATTTTTAGGTTTTTATGATGTAAGCTCCAGCAGAACAGCTGAAACATTATTTACCCTCGTATCAAGGTGCCTCGAAAAGTTTCACTACAAAACAAAGCTCGTTGGACAATGTTTTGACGGAGCTAGCGTTATGTCGGGGCAGTTAAATGATCTGCAGGCTAAAATAAAAGAACAAGCACCCGAAGCAGTTTTTGTTCATTGCCTGGCACATCGCATGAATTTAGTGTTACAGCAAAGTTGCAACAGTATTTCAAAAAACATACGTATTTTTTTTGCGAATATTAGTGGTTTACCGACATTTTTTCACCATTCTCCGAAAAGAACTTGCGCCGCTGATACCATCATAGGACGCCGAATATCTGTCTCCGTTACTACGCGATGGACATCAAACTCAAAAATTATCAGACTCATAAATGATCACTATGATTCCTTGAAGCAAGTTTTTGCCGAAATTATTATTGATCCAACTTCCGAGCAAACTTCAGTTAGACAGAGCGACGGCTTTTTAAATAAATTCAATGACTTCGAGTTCGCGCTTTTGGTTGTTATGTTCAACGAGATTTTTGCGGCCCCCCCCTAAAATTTATAGGTATGTTATATGAAATTGGATAATTTATCATACACGTGTTCACTGCAAATATTAGAAAATAGTAGACAAAATCGAAATTTGGGCGTGGTCCCCAAAAAATTTTCTCCTGCGGCGCATTTATTGCGCCTTCAGCGCTTCTCAAGATGCTGCATCACCTATTCATAATGTCACGAGCCGCCACTGATAGGTACCATCTACGTAAAAAGTACCTAGGTAGGTAAGGAAATAATAATATCAGGATGAACATTTTCGGGCTATTATTTTTAGCAAGGTTTTTAATCGTGAAAATGACAAAAAAAAAAGTACACCAATAAAATATATAATCTATAGCTGTACCTACCTGAGAGCCAAACTGTATTAACTCCATTTTTGAAAAAAAAACGGTATTAAGCTTTATACTACTAAACACAACCTGCTCCTTTACATGGAAAACAGTATTAAGCCACACATATTATACTTTGGAAGTTAAACAGAATTAAACTGTATCATATCCTCAGCCGTGTCCGAGCAAAAGAAGTATTACCGTAAAACGTTACAACTTTGCCCAGAGGCCACAGCTTTGCCCAGGCGGAAGGTCGTAACGAGAAGCGACAGCTCGGCGTTTTGCGGGTCCTGTTTTGGTACGCGCATGTCGCAAAGATGTTGTGTATCGCTAAAAAACATGTGCTCGTCTAAATTGTGTTTAGTCCGCGAGCTGACGTTGCGCCTAGCTAATTGTGATATTATTTTGTTTTCGTTCTGTGTTGTAAAAGGTCTGGATATTATTGTGTGTGTGTTCAGTCAAAACCGGCCAAGGATTAAGTTTATTTAGTTTTCCAAAGGAGTACGAACGGTAATTATTATGATAATCAATTAATTATAATATGGATAATAGATTTAAAATTTTTAATCTTAAAGTTTTTTGGGATGTAGGTACATATTTTTAACAGACTTGATAAATAAAGATGGAGCTTATTAGTTTCCTTATGTTTTTATGTTTAATCGCGAAAGATATAAGTTGTAAAGGTCTGGTTAAAATAGTTTTTGGGTAGATTTATTTCAAAAGGGGTAGAAATAATGGATATTATGTTGCTTTAAATACAATATTTTGTTATAGTGCAAAATTGTGGATAGGCGCCTGCAGTAGGCCAGATTTATTGCCAAAGATTATAAATGCACACAAAAGCTATCGGCTTTGTGAAAACCATTTCGAAGAAAAATATTCTTCAAGAAGTGCAACCATTAAAAAAACCTTATTTCCGCAAGCAGTACCCACAAAGTTTTCTAAGCTTTCGCCAACATGTGAAGAAATGCCTAAAGAAATTATTCCTTCATTAGGAGAGCCTCCCAAAAAAATTATTATATTGTCAGGTTTGTATGCTTTATACAGTGACTGGCAGAAAGTTCGCACCAAAGGGGTTTTTTTTATTTAAAAACTTACCAAATTTTTTTGGCGGTTGAAAAGTTCTGCAAGTCCTTAAGCAAAAAAGAGCATAGACAAAACTAGCAAATATTGCGCCGTATACGAGGAAGAGGTGAAAACGTTAAATTCACTCAAGAATAAATTGCCCTTTTTTTTCACTGTGGAAATTTTTTTTTATTAGGAAATGTTGTTTGCACTTAAAACTTATCCAAATATACCAAATTTTAGCTCGGTAGCACAAATATAAATATTTTTCATGGCTACTAGATTTAAATGAAAACGAATTTTATTGTAAGGGTTTAAACACCAGAAAAGTTGAATTATTTTTGACGTTATTTTATTAAACGTCCAGTTCTCGCGTATTTAAACAAATTTAAGTAAGTTATGTGTCTAATTGCCCAAGAGTTGTTAAAAAATTGAATTTATAGGTTGCATAGCTTCTATCGATTCGTTATACGAGAGGGCGTAAAAAAAAGTAAAAACACTTTTTTTGTGGTATCGAGCTGAAATTTGGTATTTATGGATAACTTTTAAGTGCAAACAACATTTCCCTATAACAAAATTTTCTACAGTGAAAAATAAGGGCACTTTATTCTTGAGTGAATTTAACGTTTTCACCTCACACAGCGTGTACAGCGAAATATTTACTAGTTTTGCCTATGCTCTTTTTTGTTTAGGGACATGCAGAACTTAAAAAGTTATACGAAAGCTACGAGTTTTATCACATATATAAGTTTTTTTAAATAGGCAAATGTAAAACAATATGTAATTATTATTCCTCTAGTAATTTCAGAATTAACATGTATTTCTAAATAAAATTTTTGTTTTTTTACAACAGCGTTTTACTTATTCAGGGTGAATTAACTTTTTTTAATCCCCGAAGGACCACATTTTTTTTTATCCATGGGTAAGTAACTATGACACTAAAGCAATTGTCAAAAACGTCACTGTAGTTTTTAAAGCGCAAAAAACTGTGTAACAAATTACTGACGTTTTAATAAAATGATATTTATCTCACGCCACCCCATATCTACGTATACCTAGTCACGATAGATTTTGACGTACCTAATAGTGTTCTATAATTTATGTTATAACATGTTTATAAAATATAACTACATATTTTTGCCCGTCACAAATCGAAGGAAACTCAAACAAATCTGTAAAAGCGTTAGAAATTTAAAAGTTTTTTAATATAATAATTTTTTTCATTTTTTACTTCAATAATATTCTTAATTCCCAAGACTAACAAATTTACAACTTTTTTAAAGTTTTTATGTTTGAAAAATAAATCAAGTTATAACATTTGCACCTGTACTAAAAAGTAATGTCGTTCAGTGTAGAAAATAAGCAAGTTTTCTCGGAGTATTAAGTTGTGGATCGACCGTTATCGTTGTGTGAAGGTCACTGAAAAACGACCAGTCGATATCAAAGGTACCGACAGGTATTGTCGCTTCTGCTTGCTGTTAATATTCTGTGGTTCTAAGTATGTTACGTGATTTAAATGAGCGGGTAGCAGATAAGTAGGCTGCTCTTCGGAATCAGGTAAGAAAATTTAGGTAGTTTTTTGGCGGTTTTTAACATGAAAAGCCAAGGTCTGCTATGAGTTTGTTATTCAATATTTCTAGTTATACTTTGATGTTTTCTTGCCAACGTAATTTTGTTTAATTTGAGTTGCATTTATTAGGAAGTCCATAATATCGGCGACAAAAAGAAATGGGCAATGATGTCAACCAAATTTCCGGTGTTTTTTAAAATATAAATTAGTTAATTTGAATGTTTTCTTTACACAAAATAGTAAAAACAACAATAATAATAATAATAATAATAATAATAATAATAATAATAATAATAATAATAAAATAATAATAATAATAATGTGTTTTATTTATTTTTTCGCAGATATGGCACGTGGTAACAGAAAAAAGTTGGGGGTGCGGCGTTATAAACATTATACAGAAGAGACACTTAATGAGCCTGAGATTAAAAGAGGGCGACATTTTTTTAATGAAAACCGCGAAAGATTCAAAGTTTAGACTGAATATTACATATTTTTTTTGGTAATTTTTTTTAAGAGCAAGAATACGTATTACTTTTGTTTTGTATGTTTTAAGTAGGTAGGCAAGAATAAGTACCTACCTACTAAGTTTTTTTTGTTAAACAGTTACACTGTAACTTAGTTTTAAGTTTTATAAGGTATATTTTCTGATTTAAAAGTACAAACTACATATTTTAATGTTTTACGTTGTTGTATGATTTGTTATTTTTGTGTAATAAAAAACTATTTTAAAACATATTTGTTTGTTTCTTTAACTGCCATATACATGCATAAAACTTTTTAAAAACATTATCGGTGGGCAAAGTTGACTATTAGAGGTGTTAACATTGCTTTTTCGGCAATTTTAAATCAGTGGGCAAAGTTGATATTTTTGCTTACAACTTTACCCACACCCTTTTTATTTTTTTTCGGGTACTTTCTCGAAAATTGGCCAAATAATACTGTATAGTTAACGATTTGTGACGCTAAAACAAAACTTTTGGTACAAACGCAATTTGCAAATAAAAATCTCCCAACAAGATATTAGTCAAAAACAAGAATTTTATGGGCAAAGTTGTAAGGTTTTACGGTATATGAAGTTAATACTGTTAAAGTACTGTTAAAGGTATTCCTAATATTTTCCGAGCAAAATAGTATTATGGAGTTAATACTGCTAAAGTTTGATGTTATTTAATACAGTTTTCAGTGCGTTAATATTTTTATAAAAATTTTAAAACTGCTCTCCTGTACAGTTTACCTCGTTCGGGTTTGTACAATCAGTAATTCAAAATTTTAAAACCTGGACCAGTAAATTTTTTAATTTTTTCTTGCTTTATATAGGTATGGTTAGAATTAAAATTCATGGATATTTGCAAAAACAATTCTAAACCTGATGCTCTGCTATTCTTAAATTTATTACGTACTTAAGTAATAATATCATATTATTATAAATAGGCTCTTGACTCTTGATCATACCAAAAATCAGGGGCGGATGGGCCCACCGGGAGATTTCCCGGTGTTCCGGTCCCTCAGGTGCCGATAGGCGCCGCCGCTGTTTGCCAACTTTTTTCTTTTCTTTTTTGACAATTTGAATTTTTATGTTAACTTTATGTGGAATATTTTTTATTTAATTTTTATATTAATAATAAATATTGAGCCTAATGAATAAAAATTAAACAATTACTTGAAGCAATTACTTTTTAGTAAAAGCAAATGACTAGCGACTAGCAAATGCTATAAGTAAAAGCGATCGCTAGATCTGGATATGCGATTGCTGTTTTTCTTACACCTCTGTAGCAAATGCTTATTCAACACAAGTTCAGACGTGGCTTATCCACTTCAGATTATATATTTCATGCTCAGTTTGGTGCCTAATTTGCAAAAGAGTTGACGTAAATACAACAACGTTGGTCTATTTATTTAGTACAATAGTAGTAATTTGTTACCTTTTTGTGGAAAATAGGAAACTTATATTTGTCATATGGCAGATTTCAGTGAAAATGAGGAAAGTGATAGTAGTGATGAAGAAATTAAAAACAAGCAATTGATATTCGTTCACAAATTAAAGGAACCTAAATAAATCTCTCTGACCACAACCGTTTAGCTTCGACACCATGCTTCAGCACTTGTACGAAATTTAATAAAAATATTGGCCTTCTCCAAAACTGCATCCATTACAGAAGTGTATGTCTTACAGGCAGTAGTTTGGTGAACACCGAGTTCTTCACCTACAGAATTTTGAAAGCCCGGATCCAATAATTTCCGCAGAAAGACTTTAATCTTATTTAAAGGCGATAGTGCACCCCCTCGTCTTTTACCAGTACTTATCAGTCAAAAAATAATTTGCCAACCACTCAACATTTTCGCAGTCAAATCGATATAACTTTCTGAAATCATGATAATATCTGCAATTTTTACGTTGTACACTGTAGATTTTTCTTTTACGGACGTTCATATATTTAGCCATAATTGAAGACACAAATTAAGAGCGACGCACGTGGTGAACTAAAGTTGACTGCTACCAAGCAAATGATGCAGGAGTCGACCTACCTTAAAAAGTTGGAAGCAATTACTGCACTTTTAAGCAATTGCTGGACGCAAAAGCGATTACTTTATTTTTTGTTGGCTTTCAAGAAATTACTTCGATTTTATAAGAAAAAGCAATCGCTACATTTTTATTCATTAGGCTCATTTTTTTCACCTAAATGTGTTTTAAATGTAAAAAATAAAGTTTGTTTCTTTATTTATGAGTTATTATAAAAAATATGTCGTATAAGGGGATGAAAAAATACATATTTATGTCTTTTAATTTTTTTATTGGATCGACGCGTCGCGCGCCGTTTCAATTGACTTCCCGCGCCGGTCCGAGGTATCCCATCCGCCCCTGCCAAAAATACACAATATAATTTACTTTTTCCATTTGCTTTCTCTGCAGGAGTAATAATAATAAGTATTGTATACCTACTGATAAAAAAAAATTACGTATAAAAGATAAAGGCGAGGTTTCGCAGACCTATATAGTGTTTCACGAGACGAGAAATCTCGCACTTAAAAAAAAAACTCTCGTTTCGTCTCGCTAATATGTTTCAAGATGTTTTCTCGTCTCGCGAGAGTCTCGTAATTTCTCGTGACGTGATAAAAAATTTAGCATAAGCTCCAAGTACATAGGGGGTTTTATTATTATCATTACCATGTGGGCATACGCATCCTTCTGAAACGATTTTCAAAGGTCTTTCTCATAATAATAGTACTTATATTACCTAACAAATACGCATGCGTCACTGGAACCGAATCCCAAGAAAAACGAACGACTACGGTGCCCTTCGTGTATACAAAAATATAATTTTAGAATATTAAAAGTAACATAGACCTTTTTCGAGTTTTCAAGACACAAAATGGAAACGCTGGTTGCCTGTAGGTACGTGGCGAAACAGGATGCATGCAAGATGCAAGTGCAAAACTATGTCAGTACCGGCGTCAGACTTCAAAAAACACGTGTCTGTTTTGTTTATCTGTCTTTTTTTGGTAAAAAACGCTTGTGATATGTTTTAAATATAGTGTAAATTATATAGTTTAATGTTGGATAATTAATAAACCGTGATTTTTGTTCATATCTATTAAATCTATCCTCTGCCGTACCTACTTTTCGCACCAAAACACAATTTATATGCACTAAACACAGCGGCATTGTTAATAACTATTTTTTATATATATTACAAAAATAAAAACAAACTGTTTAACAAAACTGAAAAACACCACAATGAATACGCGAACAAGTTAACAAAGATATTTTTGCTTGGCACGCCGATTCGATGTAGTTTGGCGAGGCTCGTTTGGATTCCCTATGTTAACTAGGTTTATTATTCTGGACCGCGAAAACTACCCCTAATATTCTAAATTGAATCAGTCGGCGGATTGAGGCATTTGGGGACCCTATGCCCCACTTTCTTAAGTCATCAAGCTTAAAGTAGGTAACTACTAACTATAGGCACCCTTTTCCAAGAACAGCTCAATTTTTAAATAATGACAAGTAAAGTAAAGTAAAGTTCGTGTAACTTGTGGTGCTCAAGTCTGGTGCTAGAGTTTTCAGGTCGCGCAAGAGCCTCTAGCGTGACTTAACGACCAGGGATGGCCGGGACCGACAGCTTTACGTCTCCTCCGAAAGACGATCTTACACCAACCAACTAAAATTCGGTCATACTTTTTTTTTATTATGCGTATGCCCACTCCGGGAATCGAACCCGGATCGCCACGGCCGTAAGCGGTATCTCTACCACTGAGCTACGACCGGGCTATAATGACAAGAAAGCATCGTTTTTAAAATTTATTATTATTATCGATTCAGAGATCGCCCCCCTCTGTCAAAATCTTAGCTACGCCAGTGGTGAAGCCGTCATGTCATATAGCACGACAAACATATCGTCGGTCTTATGGCCTAAGGCCCTATCTCGTTTTTTGCAAGTTTTCAGGAGAGCAATTTAAAGAAAACTAATATCTTTAAGCCAACAGAATACAAAAAACTATACCGATTTTCGCTATCTTTTTTTGGAATTATGAAGAACAAACAATGTAAGTTTTTTTGGGAAATACCACATTTCAAAATAGAAATTAACATTTGGTTATAATAATGGTTTATGTGAGATAGGGCCCTTTTTAAAGACACTAAAAATGTTATTGGTATATTTTGGTCGAGATAGGCCCTTCGAAGTAGAAATAAAATGACCGATTTTACGCATGTTTTTTATAATAAGTAAAACACAAAACAGTAAAAAATAACAAAAATAAAGAAAAACTAAATTTCATATTAAAAAAACATGATTAAAAATATTATTTTAAAACGAAAACAGAATAAACTCGGGAACAAATCGAATTTATAGTAATTATTTTAACAGAAAAAACGAAAACTGTATCTCTACAAAATGTAAATCTTTATTATTACAGCCTAATACTATACACAGTAAAAAAAACGACAAAAAACTTTTATTTTATTTTTGAGTATGTGGTAATGAGCGGTAAAATAATTTATCTTCAGGCGAAGAAAGAACAGGCTTAATACCAGAACAAAGGGACATTAGATTTTCATACTTTAACATAGATATAGGCCTTTGCTCTTTATTTAATTCTTTGACCATTAAACAATGTAGCATTTGCCTTTTTAAAGACATTGAAAGGTATTGCCTGTCTACATAGCTAGTTTTAAAAAATATTTTATTAGGATCTTCCTTTTTTACAAAAAACTCAAATACATCCGACCATTTAAATTCATTTTGGTGTCATCCGTTTTTATAGATTTGATTCTTAGATCTTCGCTTAACTTTTTATAATCTAAAAAGTCATCATAATTTAGATGGTAAACTTTATAAGGCTTGTTTTGCCTTGCCAAGCGAAATACTGGAACCAACTGTGACGGGCCTAAGTCAAGATTCTATCGAAAATTGTCACGACAAAAAGCCCTATCTCAAGATTCGCCTTTATGGTGTAATAAAACTGTTCATATTTCGAGATAGGGCCAAGTGTTTTTTCGCTTTTATAAAGAATTAAAATGATTTCAAGATAGGACCCTTGGCTAAAAACAAGTATACATTAAAACAACATATTCTATGACCTTAACGCATTTTGGCCCTATCTCGAGATAGGGCCTTATGTCATAAGACCGACGATATATGAATAGAGATACAACGAATTAAGTCAAATATGAACATGAAAATTCGCAAATTCAGTTATGACGTAGCGACAAAAATAACCTTGCTAAAACTCCATTGTATAAGATAAAAGATGATAATAAAAATAGCGTTTCCGAACAACATAAAGCAAATCAATTCCAACCAGAATTTAGGTGCATCAGTATAATAAAGTGCCGACTACAACTTTTTAGGTAGGTAATTAGGTAATTATAGTTGGTTACCCAGTGGCGTCATGTCAGGTTTGACTTTGGGTTTTAACTAATAGTATAGGTTCTGTTGTATTATGTTGCAATTTTAATAGTACTTCACATTAAAAACATAAATTAGGACACTTTTTTCGAAGGTTTTCATTTTCCTATATTTGAACAAAAATCCTTGAACATGTTAAATAGCAAAGAAAAGCCAAAACGGACTAAGTTGAGCGCTCCATCTAAAAATTTAACTTAGAACAGCCGCAGAATTTTGGTACAGGTGGATAACTTAAAAAATTGAATTGAAAATTGACGATTGCGACGTTGCCAGATTTTTTGTTTTTTCTGTAACTCAAGGAATGTTTTTTTTTCAAATGTAATACTACTCTTTTTTTATTGAATTCAATTCCTTCCATCAACATTACCATTTCCTGATAGTATCAAATTTTTATCTCAAATAGTTCTGTGGAAAATAAAGTTAATTATTTACAACTCTAACTCTAAAATAATCCAATCTATATCCATTTAAAAACGTTTCAAATAATGCGAAAAGGAAGGTTGGTAGACCTAATGTAGTTACCTAATAATAGTATCGATAACGATAATAACAACAAACAACTACTAACAATAACAGCTAGTAAAAATTACTTAGGTACATATTATCGGTTTCATAATCAAATTAATGTATTGTACTATAACAAATGTAAGTAATTTTTACTAGCTATATTATTGTTAGTTTAGTTATTTGTTGTTATTATCGTTATCGATACTATTAGGTACATAATGTCTACCAACCCTCCTTTTCACATTATTTGAAACGTTTTTAAATGGACAAAGGTTGGATTTTTTTTATTTGAGTAATAACTAATTAACTTTTTTTCACATAGAACTATTTGAGATAAAAATTTGATACTATCAGAAAATGGTGATGTTGATGGGAGGAATCGAATTCAATAAAAAAAAGAGTAGTGTTACATTTGAAAAAAAAACATTCCTTCAGTTACAGAAAAAACTAAAAATCTGGCAACGTCGCTATTTTCAATTTTCAATTCAATTTTTTAAGTTATCGACCTGTACCAAAATTCATTGATTTAGCCTTGGTAGTTTTGAAGAAAATTAGCCGTTTCGGTTATTTCAACTAACCCTGTATAATAAATTACAATAATATTGTCAATATATTGTTTGAGCCAGCGGCGTAGCAAGTGGGGGTGCCATACCAAGAGGGTGCCGCCAGCATTAGGTTTGAGCTCGTGCTCTTGCCTATTGAACCCCATGCCAATGGTCCAATGGAAAATGGAATGGCAATCGTCATGACAATAATTATTTTTTTTAATTGCCCATTCTAAATTTTTCCTATATTTAAAAATGTAATATAGGGTTTGACGTAGATTTAAAATACAATAGACCTTGTATACTGGACTTTTGCGCCAACACCTGCTGACAAAAAAATGTTGCCTGGTTATGTTTATGGCTAACCAGGGTGCGATTTTACAAAATATAAACTATTACAGCACAAGACACGCCCCCAATTAAAAAATAACAAAATTTAATCGGCCTCAGCACAATCCTCCAAAATCTAATCGTTTGCAGCACAACGTGGCTGATCCATACAAATAAATCTTGATGAAATCGAGGTTAGATCCGTCACGTCGGTCAGCAGAAATATTTTTCTTAACCATTCGCACGAGTCCCACCGCCTGATGAGTCCTTTTCTACAAATTCCGTCGAGAAGGTATATTGGCAACCGGGTTGCATTTTTTTTTAAATGCTCTGGGTAACAACGAAGAAACCGATTGCCAATATACCTTTTCGACGGAATTTGTCTAGCAAGGACTCGTCAGGCGGTGGGACTAGTGCGGATGGAGAGTAGTAGACTATATTTTCTCCACGACCATTTTCCATATCTGATTCATCCGATTTTTTACTCATTTTTTGACTTGCACTAAAATTTGTCTAAAATAATTATTACAACGCGGCCATTTTTATCTGACACTGACAGTTTCGAAATTCATGGCAACCTATGTCGTTTATAACAATTACATAATATTCATTCCGTATCTTGTTATGGAATGAAAATACACGCAAAACGCATAAGAAGCAAGTGTTTCAGAATAAATATTCCAACTCAACGCGAGAATTTTTACATTCTATTATCAAAAATGATTTTGGAATTATTGCATTCAGTAATGGTCGTGGAGAAAAATATTTCTGCCATCTACAACAAACACTCTGAGCTACAAACGATTAGATTTCACAGAAATGTGCTGAGCGGGGTTATATTTTGCAATGATTCACGGGGCGAACGTGTCTGGTGCTCTAATAATTTATATTTAGTAAAATCGCGCTGAGGCCGATTATATTTTGTAATTTCGTAATTGGGGGTGTTACTTGTGCTGTAATAGTATATATTTTGTAATATCGCAACCAGGGTTCAGGGCTTCAGGCCCAGCTATAGCTGTGAGAATGCCTTGATGGACTTAAATTTCTTATTATTCTTTCTTTCTTAATATTCTGAGAGCAACTAATGAAAATAAGGTAAGTGCGTTGGTGTTGCTGGATTTTAGTGAGGCATTTGACATGCTAAACTATGAAATCCTTCTGGCAATACTTCATTACGTTCTGATTATGTGATTCTTTGGTATTGTCACGGCTTAACCATTGTAGTGGAGTTTATATACCTTGCCTAGTGCTGCGGACAGTTGTCGGATTCAAACATCAAACTGTTCAGAATTTGTGTTTGAGACTGGTGTATGGTGTTAAACGAAGAAATCGGAAGAAATCACATTTCCCCTTACCTGGCTATGTCAGAATGGCTTAATATGTATAACAAATTTAAATTATACAGGGTGGCAGGTAAGTATATGGCATACTCTCGGGAGCGTCTAGGGGAGGTCAAAATAACTACTTTCTCATATAAAAACCTAAAGTGCCCCTTAACAGAGATATAGGGCCCCAAGAAGGTCAACTTACCTTTTCGGCTCTAACTTTTGACCCGACACGTATATTTAATGAAAATTTAGTATTTTATGTAGGCCATAGAGACTCATAAAACCGTACTATATTAGATGTTTTAGATCGTCAGGGAAGTCAGGAAAGGACTTGCCACCACACTTGTAGGGCCAAATTTTAACAGGTGTCGTATAGGTACCCCTTCTCTTTCCTTTTCCATACTTTTTTCCTTTTAACAAGCAATATTTCTCTTATATAAGTATATACATATATTAATTAAACTATTAGCGCTTATCAAATTTAACTTCTTTTACTTGTTTTAGTTAGATTTTAAATTATTTAATATGAATTAGCGCCTAAACAGTATCTGGACCTAATCTAAATGGCTGCCATAATAATTGTCAGCCATTCATTCTGTTTTTATGATTAAAAAATAATTATATTTTATTGTGTTCCCCCCTCTGTTGCTGACCGCACGGGGTGATAAAACGTTAATACGTTTTCGTCCTCAGGTGTGATTCACCATTGATACGCCACTGTTTTGACTAATAATGATCGTGTTGGGTCCCCAATTGACAATATAATTTAATTATTATTATGTAAAAGTTTACTAATGTTTGTTTTTGCAGATTGGCTCTCTTTAACTCTTCAAGGGAACTGACTAGTATGTAATAATATATTCGCCGTTATGACTTCAAAATCTTCTTTCAATCAATACGTTCAAGAACCTGCGAAGAAAAAGCTTTACTGACAACGTAACATAGAAACGAGTCTTCCATTTAAAAACCACACAAGGTTTTAATTTCATTTGCAAAAAATGATAGGAAATATTGGTTTGGTTCCCATATTATGTTTTTGAACAATAATATTCTGATACAGTTTACCTTAATTGAAAGTTGGAAATAGTGTTCCAAATCATATTGCTGTGTTCAGTGTTCTATTTACGTGTGAAACCTAAAATTGAAAAGGAATTTTTGTGTAAGCGAATAAGACGACCACCGTGGTTTTCGGTAGTGATAAAAAAAACTGTAATACCTACGTACAGATACTCGAAAATAATAATAATAATAATAAAAAATATGTCCGTGTTCTTTCCTAATGATTGAATGATTGAAATATACCTAAAATACACCTCCATTAAAAAAGGAAAAACAAAGTGTGTGCTTGGTGGATGACTGCGGATTTTTAGTGCTACAGGGTGGTTCAGCGAAGCCAATATGGATTTTACCAAAGAAAATGTAAATCCCAATCCCAGAGATAAATCGACACCTGTGGGTATTCTTTTCTTTACGTAAGTAGAAAACAACAAGTATTTTTGCTTTAAAATAGTGTGTTAAACAATAATCACGAAACTGGCAAATTTATGGCCTTGCTCATGTAAATAAAATCTAAGATATATGGGCATGCGCATTGCGAAATTCTCAGTTAGGTACCTAATGAAAATATAGACAGGTCCGGGCTTTAAAATATAAAATGTCTCCGCCCTTGCTGGTATTTGCTTCAAATTATTATTTATTTTTTTTTAAAGAAGAGATTTTAGGAAAAACGAAAATTTTAATAAATAATAACTGAATTTTATATCTACCGTGTGACCAGTAAAGTTTTTTTTATTAACAACTTTATTCGAAATTTGACTTTGGCATCAAGTTCTGCTTCGATCGAGATGAAAATTAAGCAAAAAAATAGTAGGTAGTCACGTGATTCGCATTATCTGTCTAATTTTAATTTCCAAAAAATAATTCAAAAGTGGGGTTATTTCTGAAAGTATCGAAAAAAGTTATTAAAATAAGTTTTTTTAATGCAGTTTCTAGCCCACATACAAAATTTTAGCTGCATAAGATAATTTTGATTTTTTACGCATATTTTGTAAATTGTACCACTCTTGCAAAATAAGATTCAACGCAACCTACATAAAACTTTTTAGTTTTGACAATGCTTTATTTCAGATACATTTTCTTTAAAGCAGCGCCATATTAATTGTGCGTTTTTCTACAAAATCAAAATTGGGCTATTAAAATTTGGTCGCATGTGATGCAAATTAAGTTTATTTGTTTTTGACCCTGTATAAGGTAACTTCATAAAATAAGTATTTTTGAAAACGTTTTGTGTCTGATCTTAATATTAAGACAAAAAAGAACACAGTGTCATCAGTAAAGTGTTCATTCAGTGGAAAATAAATTTTAGTGGCGGGTAAAAAAAATAAAATTATCTTATGCAGCTGAAATTTTGCATGTGGGCTAGAAACTGCATTTAAAAAAACTTTTTCTAATAAATTTTTTCGATATTTTCAGAAATAATGAATTTTTTTTTTGAAAAAAATTAAAATTTGACAGATAATGCGATCACGGACTTTACTGGTCATGCACATTGTATAACAAATTATGTTTTACCTTTTCGAAAATATATTATTTAAGTTTAAATATACGCCATCGAACTCACTTATATATTTTAAATTTTAAACTCGTTCAAACAGATAGGTATCAAAAAAATATTTACAATTCAGAAACATATAGGTACCCATAATACCGGGTGGCCACCACAGGAGTATAAACTAAGTAGAATGCTCAATAGGCTGTATAAATAGCACACTCTAATATCACTGTAGTAACGGGGTTTTGGTTTTTATCCACTAATTTGAGTTGGCAGCATCATTCCAACTGACTGTTAATTGGTAGTGATAGGCGCGCGCCAACTTTGAAAACACCGGGTTATATTATTTGGGTTTGTTGAAACAATGTACCTATTGAGATTCATGACCTGTTGAGAGAGATATCCTCTGCCACACTTTTCTTACTATTAAAACAATTATGCACTAAACACGGTGGCATTAAATGCCTATATTGTTTTGAAAGTTGATATGTCACAAAAATAACAACAAATTCTTCAACAAAATGAATGAACACCACAATAAACACGCGGGAACACGTTAATAACAATAAATTGGATAAGCTCACCGATTGATTTGCCCTGACTATTTGGAACACCCTGTGTACTTCAAAATCATTTTAAATTGTAGACCTGATGCCTTCCTATAACTCTGTTTTTGATGCTCTAAAATCCTGCGTTGAGAGTGGGCCACCAGGTATATATTTTTATGACCTTCACATGATAAAAATAATTTTGTAAAGCAAATATTATTACAAAAAATGTTGGAGTAGTAGCTAGTCTTTTAATCCTTCTCTTTTACTATGCAAATTAAATGACATTAACAAATTATAGAGGTCCCACTATTTTAAGTGAGTAAAAATCACGAAAGTGGTAAATTTATGGCATTGCACATGTCAATAAAGCCACACAGGAATAGGCATGCGCACTGCAAAATTATCATTTACCGAATGGAAAGATAGACAGGTCCGGGCTTAAAATTGTCTTACTAAACGCTTGATGCTGGGCTGGGATGCACAGATTTTAAGCCCCTAATGGTCAAGAAATTGTAATATTTGACCAGAAATTGAACTTGTAGCTAGGGGGGAGGGTACAGGGGGCCTGAACCCCCTCCGAAACTCGAGCTTTGATTTCGGCAACATAGGCAATGCATTAAACATTTCCTACACTATTACATTTTCTTCACCTCAATTATTACTAGGTTTGTTTTTGAGATTTTCTTAAGGATTTTGTGTTCTGTTTTTTATTTTTCCCACTTGAAAACCAAGTACCATGATTCAAAAAAGGGTGTGGCACCCAAAAAATTTTCGCCTGCGGCGCTTTTTTTTTGCGCCTTTGGCGCGATCCCGATAACCCCCCCCCCCAAAAGAAATCCTGGCTATGTGCCTGATCCTAGCCGATCGATTACCCCCCCCCCCCCAGACGCATGAGCTGGATACGCCGGTGACCCATACCTTATAAAGATTTTGTAACTATAACCTTTAAAGAAAAATATTGCTGCTTTAGATATACCTATGGAATGTTTAAGAGAGGATACAAAAGAACTTTGGGAATCAAAGATCTATACAATCCCATTAATAGTGATAGAAGTATGCTATTAGGAGACAGATTGGAAAGGTAAGGTGGGCTATGATCAGAATAGAATAGATAAAATCAACGATGAGGAACAGACCTCTGGTACTGTATTTTAATGTCAAAATTCCAAAATTATCATAATTTTCTTGCTTTCGCTTGATACCGCTAGGAGGCAGACCTTGCCACATTTTGCGGATTCTATATACCAGTATGGAATATTCCTAATAATATAAATTTTTGATCAACTGCCAGCCAGCAGCTTTTCTTGACACCGGCATTATGCACAGTCATAGCACTGGTGAATTTTCAATACTTACAATTTGAGTCAATTTAAGATCAAATAAAACTCAAAAGGGGCGAGTCTTTGGAGTCAGCAACAGCGTATTATTCTAGTGTAAAAATTAGTGTATACAGGGTGTCCGGGAAAATGTGGGAAATCTCCCGGATATGAAAAAAACACGTGAAAAGAATACTACAAGTTCATACTTCAACTTCTTTCGTATCGGCCTCCTCTTCGGAGATATGGGCTCCCAAAGAGCTCCCATGGAATTAAGTTTTTGTCACATAATTATTAGGTATTTCAATTTTTTTTTTCATATGATGTACACCAGGTAAGACCCTTCAAATTACTATCCCAGAAAGTGTTGCAAATTACTCACAGCTGCAGGGACACCAATGTGCCCATTTTTTTTACGTCCTGTATGACAAAAACTTTGGACAACGTTCTTTACATACCTTTAACTATTGACTAGAAATTAAGTACTCTTCATTCATGTCGCTAATCCTAACCGTTTTCGGAAAAACGTCATTTTATTGCGATCATGTATTAATATTAAGCAGTTAAAAGTGAACATTTATAATTTATAGGAACAAAGATATATCTTTGAAATACGCTAAATATACATGATGTAAATATGTTAAAAATTACGTTTTTCCGAAAACGGTTAGAATTAGCGACATGAATGAAGAGTACTTAATTTTTAGTCAATATATAAAGGTATGTAAAAAACGTTGTCCAAAGTTTTTATCAAACAGGGCGTAAAAAAATGGGCACATTAGTGTCACAGCTAGTCCGTCCCTGCAGCTGTGAGTCATTCGTAACACTTTCTGGGATAGTAATTTAAAGGGTCTTACCAGGTATAGATCATATGAAAAAAAAAATTGAAATATACCTGTTGGTTCAATACTCGGTTTAATGTGTCAAAAACTTAATTCCATGGGAGATCTTTGGGAGCCCATATCTCCGAAGAGGAGGCCGATACGAAAGAAGGTTATATGAACTTGTAGTATTCTTTTCACGTGTTTTTTTCATATCCGGGAGATTTCCCACATTTTCCCGGACACCCTGTATATAAATTTCATGTGGTTTCATTGTGAGAAACCTGGTGGACCTATGCGTCTTGACGTCTTGTAATAATAGAGAGAATATCTAGCTCTGTCATCCTTGAATAAAATGATTTAAAAATTATTTAAAAAAATTTAATTTACTGAGATAAAATACATAGTAAGGATTTCCTTGCCATTTCATAATTCCACAATAATTAATACCTGTTTCTCTTCTTATATCATGTTTTGCTAGTTAACTTTGATGCTTCAGTGAGTAAAATCCAAATGTGTGTTCTCCCTAAACTGTAAGAAGGCTAAGTACAATAGTCGTAAAATTGCTACGATCGTTTTCAGGGCATGGTACAAACAATACGAAAAAGCAAACCAAAGAAAAGGAAAACCGAGTCTTTTATTTGCTCTTATAAGAGCATTCTGGTTTGAATATGCTCTCCTAGGCATAACCTTATGTTTAACCGAAATTTTCGCTGTCGCACAACCCTTGATGTTAGGACAATTACTTGGATATTTTAGGTAAAGCTAAGAATTAAGATTTTTTCTATATAAGATTATCAATGACCCTATATGTGGATGTATGTCTGGAGCACTAAGAAAAACTGACAGCTGCAAAGCTGTTTTGAGATAGATATTAGAATATCAATATTTCCTTTTTTAGGTTAGAGGCAACTCTCACGAACAGCGAAGCTCTAATATATGCAGGTGCCATATCGATATGTACTTTTTGTAATGCTCTTTTTGCTAATCAGTATATAATGGAAGCCTTTCATTCTGGTATGAAAGTCAGAGCAGCCTCTTGTGCCTTAGTATATCGGAAAGTAAATACCTATTTCAATCAAACATATACAGGGTGTCCAAAAAAAGGAAATCAATCCGTTAACCATAGCAAAAAATAATATGACTTTTACAATGCCATTTTTTGTTTCCGATCCTCATGTTCGAGGCGTGAAAGTTTCAAATTAAAAACTGATTTTTTGAATGAATCGACTATTTAATAAGATATAAATTTCAAATTTGGTACATTGCTTTACCATAAAGAGTTCATCTTTTGGGAAAAATAAAACAAAAAACAATTGTCAAATATTCAAAGTAGGGGGAGTCCAGTACCCGCTCACCACCCTATTTTTTTAGTAGGTGCGATAGTGACTTCCAAGCTATATTTTTTTAGGTAATCATCTGTTTTAGTTATTTTTTGTCTCCTACAAATTACGATAAAATATGGCGTTTTGGAGATAATTTGAAAAGTATATTATGATGTAACTGATGCCAACGGTAATCTCATAATTTTCAAATGCTAAATCAATTCATCCGTTGTGGCATTACCATGGATACAAGAAATTAAGTAAAACTTTGCAATAGGCGACAATACCGAACTAGCCAAAAGTAATGTCAAGATAGTGGCGTACAGATAAAAACCTGTTGTACTAAACCAGTTAAATGAAATTATTTTATTGCCCTACTAAGAACTTACCATCGCTAATCTTCTTTACATAACAGTAATTTTATCAGGAATTTTGACTGGTCATTCATTTTTACTATTTCTTCAAAACACACTGCCCGATTTACTTGATGATTTGCCTCTAGTCGTAAGACAACATACTTGGTTTCAACAAGACGGTGATGCCCCGCATTAAGCTAGAAAAGTTAGGAACAATTTACACCAAATCTTTCCTGATCGCTGGAGTGGTCGGGGCCAAGATGCTACTGTTAAATGGCCACCCCGTTCCACAGACTTTACTCCCTTGGAATATTCAGTTTGGGGATGTATGTATGTATGTATGGTTCCGATTTTGAGCTTGAGCGAGAATCATTTAATAGAACGAATCTTTCAAGCGGGAGAGCAGTTCAAGTTGAAACCACAATAATATTGATAGGTTAAGATTTTCTTTAATAAAGAGAACTCTCATGTGTATTCAAGAAAATGGAGGTGATATCGAGCAATTTCTTTAGACTTTTTTTAAAATTTTGTTTGTTTTTGTTACTAACGTAGGTATTCATAATTTTATGCAAATAATTTGTTTTAAATAATATTATTTATTATCTTGTTATGATGTATCAAATTTATTTAAATTTATTTAATAAGTAATAGTGGATTATTCTTTTAAGAACGAGTGATAACAGTAGCGTTTTACTTTTATGTGAAAAAGATTAGCAATAGTAAGTTCTTAGTAGGGCAATCAAATAATTTCATTTTACTGGTATAATAGTACAACAGGTTTTTATCAGTATGCTACTGTCTTTACATTATTTTTCGCTAATCCTTTGCTTTCGGTATTGTCACCTATTGCAAAATTTTACTTAATTATATCTTGTATCTATGGTAACGCCACAACGGCTAAATTGATTTAGAATTTGAAATTTATGAGATTACCGTAGGCCGCGTTGGCATCTAATCAGTTAAGGACCAATACTTTTTAAATTATCTCCAAAACGCATCATTTTATCGAAATTCTATAGGAGTAAAAAAATAATCAAAAATAAATGATTACCTCAAAAAATATAGTTTGGAAGTCACTGGTGCACGTACTAAAAAATAGGGGGGTCAGCGGGTACTGGGCCCCCTCCATTCATTTTGAATTATTAACAATTGTTTTTTGTTTTGTTTTTCTCAGAAGATGTAAGTAACTCTTTATGTTGAAGCAATGTACCAAGCTTAAACTCTTTATATCTTATTAAATACCTATACGAATTATTAAAAAAAATCAGTTTTTAATTTTAAACTGTGACTTGTATATCGAAAATGAGGGTCAAACATGAAAAATAGAATTATAAAAGTAATATTATTTTTGCTCAAGGACTATATGGTTAAGGTTAACGGATTGACCTCCTTTTTCCGGCACTCTATATAAATATATACCGGGTGTCCGCGGAAGGTTCGCCCCTATAACTTTTTTATTTTTCAAGATAATGGAATAAAAATTGAAAGGGGCGAACCTTCTGCGGATACCCGGTATATAACTTTCCGGTATATATCTTTTTAAAAAGAACATGTGTAGATACTATTTGTCGATCGATTTTTTTTCCTTTTTTCAGGCCTTACGTTTAAGTACTACCGCTCTTGGTGAAACTGCTTCTGGAAAAATAGTAAATCTCCTCTCAAATGACGTCAGTAGATTTGATCTGGTCACCATCTTCATACAATATATGTGGGTGTCACCCGTAGAAGCCATTGTTATAACCTATTTAATGTATACTGATGCTGGTTGGGCTGGGGTTTTGGGTATTGCTACGGTTTTATTAGTTGTACCTATACAAGGCAAGTAAAAAACTTATTATTTCGGCTTTTAAAACCCACTTTAAGTTACAAACAGCATTGACTTGTTGTAAAAATAATTTTGTTGTAAGCCTGTGCGTAAATGAGGACTGTAAGGTAAGTACTTCCGATTTAAGGCCGCAAGAAGGTCCATGTATTTTAGTTTCTACCAAAATTACTTAGTTACATATTTTTTATAACATAGTTTCTGTAATACAAAAAGCTACTATGCAATCTTAGTCAAATTCATATGACTTCGAGGAATGAGCTTTCTATCAACAGGAACAGAGCAACGGCGCTAACTAGCCTGCAGGAATATAGCTGCCACAGCCAGATGAAGTTAATTTTGTTAATATTATTAGTGAAATCTGATCTACCAAAAATATGTATTCCGAGAAACTTGATAGCTCTAATGAGTGATAAAAAAAAGAAAACGTAAAAGAGAAGTAGGAGTTGTTGAAGTTGAGTGGAAGAAGAAGAAGAATACATTATTCTTGCATAAACTGCAATAAACTTTATCATTGATAAAGGCATTGAATATCAAACTATAAGAAGGCCATATAAGCAGATTTCCTAAATCTGCTACGTTAAATTCATAGATAGCACAATGAGTCACCAACAATAAATCGTGTTGATGCAGCCACTAACGAAAAGCCTTTTCACTGCTAAATTAAAACATTGTTGCCGCCTGTCTGGTTGACTTCGCTGCATGATTCTCTCCCCACTACCATAACCATACCGTCACGCGCATCGCGGTGCATGGATTGCCTTGCACTGACACAATATATCATCGGCTTAGTGCAAAAATTCATTAAGTCAAAATTGACAGTTTTGAGTAAAACCCAGTTTTAAGAAATGGCGGAGCTTAAAGTGATTTATTAAAAAAATGTGCAATAATGTTATGCCTACGAAGTTGTCATGTGCATATGTACAAACATTTTTCAATATATTTTTACAAAATAGTATTTATTATATTATGCGCAATTCATTAAGTGACTTAGTGAGTTTTCGACCCAACTACAAATAGCTATACTTGCTGTCGCTTTTTATCTACTTTTATTTGTATAACATTTAACACCTAATGCAACGGTAAAATCATTATGAAAATCGGTCCAATTACCCCGGAGTAATTAGCGTACATATTATTATCAAAAACATACATTTAGCTGGAATTGAGAACCTCCTATTTTATTGTCTTAAATCCTTAAAAATTTCAATAAAATACGATATGCGGCAACACCACGACATCACATCAGTGAATTTGAGACATCTGTTGCCAAGGCGCTGCATTTACAACTATAGATTTACGATCAACTCCACAATGGCGGCCAAACCGTCTCCAATACAGTCTAAAACAGGGTTGTCAAGTTTTCTCGAAGATCCGCTATTCTTATAGTTTGATATTCAATGATAAAGGTCTCTATCAGTGGTTTAAAAAGTAGACTTATGTGAGTCGACGGCCCACGCCGAATCTGCAACTATTTATGCTTGCTTTATACCTCTCATTTAAGATTTAAGTTAATTTAAGATTTAATTTATCATTTAAACTAAGCTAAGAAATAATTTTGTTAATTTATACCTCGAAAACGTGCCACTAAATTAAATTAAATGAAGTGCAAAAAAAAAGAAGATTTTTCCAGCTGTTGTTACAACAAAAAGCAAGTAGTAAAAAAAAATCGTAGTCTTCCATTACAAATCACAAGCAGTCAAAATAAATAGAGAAAAAGCACTTTATTTGTTGATAAAAATAAAAATTCCAAGTGTAATTTTAGGTTATTGTCACCCATCAAAATATTCATCTTTCTTCCTGGCCAATCACGGACAGTTGTGGAGAACGATCTAACGCGATTTAGCACAATCTGGCACGATCTTTTACCTTAAGTTGAAAGTTGGTCAACTCTTAAATTAAATTAAATGATAAATTAGTTTAAATGAGAGGTATAAACGTATGCATAAGAAAATTAACTTTCAACTTTTAAATTCTTAGTTTAGCTTAAATCTTAAATTAAATTAAATGTTAAATGGGAGGTATAAAGCAGGCATTAAAAATGAGATGGGATATCATAATATGTGTTTTAGTATTTTATTTTTTAATAAATTTTCTTTTAGAACGTTCAGGCAATATATTGTATCTACTATAAAAATATTGCAGAATGATCATCATGAAGAATTTTATATTTTATAGGTTATACTGGAAAGCTCTCAGCAATCTACCGTAAGGCAACGGCATCGAAAACAGACGAAAGAGTACGATTGATGGACGAAATTCTTAACGGAATTCAAGTGATCAAAATGTACGCTTGGGAAAAACCGTTCGCAAAGCTTATCCGATTTGCCAGAAAGGCCGAAATAAATATTATTACCAAAACGTCTTATGTCAGAGGCCTATACATGACTTTCAATATGTTTACGACCAGGTTAGCTCTATTTGCTACTCTCCTCACGGTAGTCCTCACCAACCAACCCGTTACTGCTTCTAAGGTAAATAGGAGGAGCATCTTCTTGTTAAAAATAGTATACCAAATTATCGGTAATTTTCGGGAAATTTGCTCGAATGCATTTAAGGTTGAAAACACGCTTTTATATTAGCTTTACTTGTATGTTTGTATCTATGTTTGTTTGTTTGTAACAGACTTTTTTGAACCCGATTTTGACCCACTTTAAACGGACAGATTTAATTTAAATTTTGTAGACTTATCAAGAACCGCTGACAATACAATAATCTATACGCAAAAACTCTCCTGTCAAATTTTGACAGCTGTCAGGTATAAAACGAAGAAGCGATTTTGACGAAACAAATTATGGGGTCGTATAATATTTGATGCGGAGACGGGAAAAATAAGCAAAAAATTCTCCTGTCAAAATTTGACAGCTGTCAATATTTCAAATCGTTTAAAAAAAAATGATATTAATAAAAAAACTATAAGGACGTATGTATATTGATGGTGGATAGTTGAAAAAAATACGCAAAAAATTCTCTTGTCCAAATTTGACACCTGTCAATATGTCAGAATTATTACAATAACCGATAGTAATGAAACAAACGTGGGGTCGTATAGATATTGTAGCTAAGAATAGAGTAAAATTATAAAAAAAATTCTACCCGTCAAAATAAAATTTTAACAATTTTTTTTTTTTAAAATATGTAGGTATGGAAAATGTCGGAAAATTAAAATTTTTAAAAAATTTGCAAATATCGTTCTTTTCTTATAATTCAGCATAGACGATCGGGTTTGTTCCAACGTCTTTGAACCCGATTTTGACCCACTTTAAACAGTCAGATTTAATTTAAATTTTGTAGACTTATCAAGAACCGCTGACAATACAATAATCTATACGCAAAAACTCTCCTGTCAAATTTTGACAGCGGTCAGGTATAAAACGAAGAAGCGATTTTGACGAAACAAATTATGGGGTCGTATAGTATTTGATGCGGAGACGGAAAAAATAAGCAAAAAATTGTCAAAATTTGGCAGCTGTCAATATTTCAAATCGTTTAAAAAAAAATGATATTAATGAAAAAACAATAAGGTCGTATGTATATTGACGGTGGATAGTTGAAAAAAATACGCAAAAAATTCTCTTGTCCAAATTTGACACCTGTCAATATGTCAGAATTATTACAATAACCGATAGTAATGAAACAAACGTGGGGTCGTATAGATATTGTAGCTAAGAATAGAGTAAAATTATAAAAAATATTCTACCCGTCAAAATAAAATTTTGACAATTTTTTTAAAAAAATATGTAGGTATGGAAAATGTCGGAAAATTAAAATTTTTAAAAAATTTGCAAATATCGTTCTTTTCTTATAATTCAGCATAGACGATCGGGTTTGTTCCGACTTCTTTGAACCCGATTTTGACCTACTTTAAACGGTCATCAAGAACCGCTGACAATACAATAATCTACTAATCTAGCTCAATCTACCCAAAAAAAAATTTCTCAACAATAACTCAAACTAAAAAATGAAAAATATAGTTAAACACGCTTTAATAATTCTATATTCAAACTAAAAAGCGGAAAATAAATATAGTTTAAAATAATTCTTGAAATTCTTAATATAGGCAGAAAGTTATAATGAACGATAAACATTAGTATTATTGTAAAAAAGCGTGGGGCGCTTTGTGCTATATTTTTCGTATATCGAGCACCCACGCACAAATTATTTTAAACTATATTTATTTTCCGCTTTTTAGGTATCGTGTTTTTTAGTTTTTTTTAACTATATTTATTTAGTTTAAAATGCATAAGCGCAAACTTACTAAACATTACCGATTTATTTTTATTGCATCAGTTTTGAGTATTTTATTAGAGAATTTCATGAATCAAATTTTTTAATTATTTATAATCCATAGAAAATCTAACTCTATAAAATACTAGAAGATCTAAAGCGTCAAAGGAGAAACTTTGTCTAATTTTGAAAGATTGTGGTATGAGAAAAAAAGACAAAGATAGTGTAGTCGTTCAAGAAAAATTCCTCGAGTAGTTTGGTGTTACTGTTGAACCCTTTATTGAGCAGGCTAGAGACGCCAGAGATGTTTTGTGACGTACCTTGCAAGACGATTTAGTAAAAGTAAAGCCAGTTACACAAGCTACAGAATCGTAATTTATTCTTATTTTTAGGTTTTCGTGATGATGTCCTACCTTAACATAATATCCCAAACCATGTCCCAAATGTTTGTTCGTGGCATATCGGAAATTGCCGAACTAATAGTGAGCATTAACCGTTTGGAAGAATTTATGTTAAATGAAGAACATCAGTCGTTAACCTCATCGCAGAATCACAACGATAAATATGTACTGAATTTGCATGATTTGACTGTCAAGTGGAATGCCAAATTATCTGACAATGCTTTGGAGAATATTACTTTCGAGGCCAGTAGGGGAGAGTTGGTTGGAATTATTGGACCGGTTGGAAGTGGAAAGAGTTCATTGCTCCAAACTGTTTTGGGTGAGTCAACTGTATTAATGACGGATTTAAAAAATTTTTTTTTAATGTGTGTAAATTGATCATATTATAACAATTTCTATTTAAAAACATGCTGGACTTATGACTACCTTATGAAACATTTTGTAGAAAATGTGAGTAATACAACTTTTAATAATGAGTGCCTTTTAAAGATGTTAGAGCATATTTCACAGATATTTTTATTTCTTATTTTTAGGCGAATTAGAAATTGCTTCCGGTAAAATAGAAGTAAATGGTACCGTGTCATACGCTTCACAAGAAGCATGGGTATTTGCTGCGACAGTCCGTCAGAATATTGTATTTGGATCTGAATATGACAAAAAGAAGTATCAAGATGTCGTCAAGGCTTGTGCACTTGAAAAAGACTTTGAGCAGTTTTCCAACGGAGATTTAACTATTGTAGGAGACAGAGGTAAACTACTAAGTAGGACAATGTTAACTAAAAAAAAAATGCTACCCAATGACACAGCTTCTAATGACTGCAACAAATGAATTTTTGTAGTGAAACTAACTATATGATGTAAATCCAGTACATACAGAATATTTCTTGATAAAGTAAGTAATGACATATCGCGACACATCTTGAACCAATAGGCTTTTATTTTGCCCAATGCCTTACTTATTATTGGTGATCGAGTTATAGAAGCAATTTTTTTTGAAGGAAATATTACTGGGGGCGAGATATTTGGAATTCTTGGAAGAATAACTAGTTCCGAATTTGGCTATTCGGTTTCCTGATCCTGTAGAATTTGATGTCACGAATATAACCATAGAAGAAGGGGACTCTTTAAATAGCCCCCCATACACCAGCGGATAACTTAACGAATTTGATATGGCACGAGCCAAATACGCCGATAAAACTTTAGGTGTATGTGGCGAGCCGAGCTTCATCGGACCGTGAATTATCTGCCACGGATAAAATCAGCCGCTTTTAACCCGTCAGTAGAGTCACTAGGTTAATTTGGGACGCGTATCAAGTCGTCCAACTTGGTTTGAGGTTAAATTAAAATAATAAAAATAACAAATAAGCCGATTCACGTTACTTGTCAAAAGGATTTATTTTCAAATGTACTTCCACCATACTTAACAAATGTTACGAAAATCATTTGGCTCGTCTTGTTGAAGTTCTTTCAAGAGTAACATATGACTCTGCATTTCATCTCTACGAGAAATCCATTTTTTTACCCACTTGCTTCGATTTTTTGATTTTTATTTATTGGCAATATATACAAACGCTATGGCACAAGCTAGTCTTCCAAGATTGGTATTCATTTTTAAAACTCACCGAGTACAAATAAATCCGAGTCGATCTAAAACCACTGGTTAAATCTTTCAGGAATTCCAAAAGATCGCGAGCCAAGCCAAAACTGTTATAAAACGTGGAGTGTTGTCCCATTAACGAGAATATTTAATCAGGCGAATCTAATCGGGTTATTAAGTCGGCGAGCCAAATTCGGCTGCTCAAAAATGACGAGAGTTTTGGTAGCCTAGCTCGCAGACCAAATCCGAACGGATCAAATCGGTCCAACTTATATGTTGGTGTATGGGGGGGCTATTGGCTACCCAGGTCTCCAGACCTCACTCCTTTGGACTACTTATTATGGGGGAACTTAAAAAAGTTTTCAAGACGAAACCGGCAAATATTTGTGGTATTTAATGTGTTTTAATAATCAGTTAAATAAGTAGGTAGTTTTAGTTAATATTAGAATAGCGTTCAAACAGTCCAATCCAGCCTCCAAATTAGCGTCAAGCAAGTTGGGTTTGTCGGCCGAATAAGGGTGGAAAAGGGCAAGACGGCGGTCTTCTGGAAGACGAATAACGACGCGAAAGACGGGAAGACGTACGACGAAAAGAAGACAGTTAAGTCGAGGCTGCTTCTTTTCAAAATTACTCTTTCGTTATTTTTATAAATAAAAGTAAAAGACGATTACGACGATTACGACGATACGACGTTCGAATTCGCTATAAAGTCGAGACGCGACTTTGAAGTGTTGATTTCATTACAGTATTATCCTTTTTTGTGCCGAAATGAACCTAAGTGCCATGTTTGTACTTTAAAAGTGGACTGTTTGTAGTTTAATTCATTTACTATTTCGTTTATTATACATTGTCACTAAATTTGGCGCCGTTTCATTGTGTTTCCCCTAGACAACACTTTTGAAAAACCTACATATTGAAAAGTTGAAAACATGAATAAGACATGACATGAGTGTAGGTTAATTTCTCCCAAAGTACTTAATTGGAAATTTTCATTACGAGATTTACTTTAGAAGTAGAGGGTAGATTGTGAGCAGTATAGTAGCTTTGTAAAGCCAAAATGGTTATATTATAAAAATATTGTGTTCTTCTAGGAGCGTCATTAAGCGGTGGTCAAAAAGCGCGTATAAACTTAGCACGAGCAATTTACCGAGACGCAGACATCTATCTTCTTGACGATCCCCTTTCGGCTGTAGATATACACGTATCTAAGCACTTGTACGACTTGTGTATTAATGGATACCTCTACAACAAAACCAGAATATTGGTCACCCATCAGGTTCATCATTTAAAAGATGCAGATAATATTATTATTTTAAACAACGTAAGTATAAATTGGTACATTATCTACGTCAGGTAGCTTATACTTGTGACAATAAACACTCTTTATTTGGTGGTTTCCTAAAGTTAGCACCACTTTAAAATGTTACATCTTACGAGTTCTTTCTCCTTTTAGGGCCGTATAGAAAATCAAGGAACATTCCTAGCACTTTCCGAGAGTGATAATCTCTACGCCAAACTTTTAACATCAGAGCCGGATACGGCAGACGAAGAGAAACAAAGATTGGTAGAGTCTTCTAGAATTGGCAGAAAGATGTCCGTTAGAAGTATTAGATCTTTAGCGAGTACTATGAGCGAGCTGAGCATTCCAGAGGCTATGTTAGCGCTACAGGATGATGATTCGGAAGAGGTATTTAAATATGCAGGAAGAAATACATGAGTTTGCTGTATATAATCGAGGGCTACAAATTTTAAAATGCTTAAAAAATTAAAAAGAGTTGGAATAACAATAGTAGCTAGCTAGTAAAAAATGTAATGATAATTCTATGATAATCAAAAGTTCTATAAGGAAAATTATTTTCTGTTGAATTAGGAAGACGAACGTGAAATCAAAATGAAAGATATGCAGGAAGAATCTTCAAAGGGCAAAGTGAAGGGCAATCTTCTTTTACAGTATTTAAGTGCTGGAGGAAACTGGCTGTTTGTTATTACTGTACTGTTACTCTACTTACTGGCACAAGGTAAAGAAAGAAGGTTCTTACTTGGTAACAGAAAGTGTTACAAACTCAAATCTAGTGTTTTACTCTAGTCTCGTCGAGATGTTAGCGAGGCGATATTTGGACAAAATCAAAAAATCTCGGATCGATTTGCGAGATGGGACGAGAATTTTATAAAAAGTGCGAGATTTCTCGTCTCGTGAAACACTACTCAAATCAAATTTTTCTAAACAACAATTAATATAGACTTCGAAAATCATGACAGAAAAAAGCATTTCTGGAATTGGACATTTTATATTTTTAGGTGCTGCCATGGGTACTGACTATTTCGTCAGCTTCTGGACTAAAGTTGAAGATTACAAAGCAGTTCAAGAAAGTATAGCCCTCAACGAAACTTCCACTTTAAACGTAACACCACCTGCATTTATTTTTAATGCTGTCAGCTGGGAAATAGATCTATTTCTTTATATATATGGGACTCTTGTAATATCGTTATTTGTCCTAGCGTTACTAAGATCACTGTTGTTCTACAAACTTGCCATGAACAGTTCTCAAAATTTGCACGATAGTATTTTCTACAGTGTTATTAACGCGACCATGAGGTTCTTTGATACCAACCCTGGCGGGAGAATTTTGAATAGGTTTTCTAAGGATATTGGTTCCGTTGATGAACTATTACCAAAAGCTATTTTAGATGCTTCTCAGGCAAGTTTTTTCTTAAACAAATTTATTTTATCGCTACCTCATCTTTAGAAATTATTATAATTTATTTATTTTTTATTTGTAGCTAATTTTGATGTCGCTTGGATCCATGGTTTTGATTGCAGTAGTAAACCCAATATTTATTGTTCTAGTAGCTATTCTTGGTGGCATTTGCATCGGTTTAAGGCACATTTACTTGAAGACATCTAAAAATATAAAACGGCTTGAAGGAATCAGTGAGTTTTTTTTTGAAAATGCTATTTACTTGAAAGACAACACTTCAATGATTCTTTAAAGCATTAGGTACCTCAAATTCTTCCATGTTCTTGCTTACATCCCAGGACCTTACTTTTGTAGTTGACCTCAATAATTATTTGTTTAAGTGAGAAGTCCAGTGTTTACCCATCTTAACGCAACGCTTAACGGTCTGACGACAATCCGAGCGTTTCGTGCTGAGAACATCCTCAGGGACGAATTCGACAAACATCAAGACGCTCACACTAGTGCATGGTTTATGTTCATCTCAGCCAGTTCGGCCTTTGGATTCGTTATGGATATGTTCTGCTTTGTTTTTATTACTTTGATTACTTTCAGCTTTCTTATACTTGGAGAGGGTAAGTAGATGGGTAGGTACCCTTTAATTTAAAAAAAAAAAAAACTGACTAGTATTTTTTGCTATAATACATTCATATTTTTTAGGAATAGGAATGAACGCCGGTGATGTAGGTCTAGCAATCACTCAAGCAATCTCTCTATCTATGATGGTCCAGTGGGGTCTTCGGCAATCAGCTGAGGTTACAAACCAACTCCTTTCCGTCGAGAGGGTTCTCGAATACAAACAACTACCGGCTGAGAAACAACCGGAGAAACCCAGGCAGCCCCCTAAAAATTGGCCTGAGAAGGGACTGGTAGAGTTTAAGTACATGGGGTTGCGATATGATGCACAAGGAGCTCTGGTATTAAATAATTTGAATTTGACCATTTTGCCAAATGAGAAGGTAGGATAGAAACTTTGAAACAGCTTTATAATTTTAATCGAAAGATTACTGAACTCTACTACACTATGTTTTATTTTTCTAGGTCGGCGTTGTAGGCAGAACAGGCGCGGGCAAATCTTCCCTTATCTCAGCACTCTTCCGCCTTGCCAATGTCGAAGGAAGCATCAAAATCGACGGCATCGACACCAAAGATCTAATTCTAGAACAACTACGTTCCAAAATTTCCATAATTCCACAAGATCCTGTGCTGTTTTCTGGAACCTTGCGTTACAATTTAGACCCATTCGAGGAATATAGAGACGACACTTTGTACAAAGCGATCGAAGAGGTTGAGCTTAAGGATCCTGCGAACATCATTAATAGGCTGGAAAATAGAGTATTGGATGGAGGCGCTAACTACAGTGTTGGACAGAGACAGCTGATCTGCTTGGCAAGGGCTATTGTCCGGAATAATAAAATTTTAATGTTAGATGAAGCTACTGCAAATGTGGATCCACAGTAAGTTTATATTTCGATAGAGACTATGAGAATTTATAATTAGGATTGGTTTGAGTTAATGGGGATTTTATGAATACTAAGGTTATCTAGTAGAAAATTAGAACATGTATCAAACAACCATAAAGCCATTTTATTGTTAAATAAATATTATTTTTAGAACTGACGCTTTAATTCAAAAAACCATCCGAAAGAAGTTCGCCTATTGTACAGTACTTACTGTTGCTCATCGACTTAATACCATCATGGATTCAGACAAAGTTCTGGTTATGGATGCTGGTAGTATGGTGGAATTCGATCACCCGCATAATCTTTTACAGAATCCCGGCAGTGTATTCTTCAATATGGTTTCTGAGTCCGGTAGAGCCATGTCTGAACAACTCAGGAAAATTGCTAGGGACAGTTTTTACAGACAGCAAAGTTTACCAGAGTAGAACTTATTATTTTTAATAATAGGGTTTGTAAATAAAGTTATGATTGAGAACACAGTTTTTACTAGCATTGATACTAGAAGACAATAATAAATGATGTAATAAGTAACATTTCGTATACTTTATTTCTTTAATTCTGGCATCGCTGAAAAGCATATTTATTAAGTTTTCCAGAGAGGTGTCACAAGTTAAGTGAAGGTATCTGTTTTGTACAGAGCTAAATATTTCATTCCTTTGAAATACTTAAAAAATATATATTTTTCATTAATATATTCAAAATTACAATACTTAGCTTCTGCATGGGGATCTGCTTGTTTATCAAACTTAAAACCATTACAAAAATTGCAAAATAAAGTTATTAAATGTATACACAAATTACCACATTTAGAACCAACTGTTAATCTATACCGGGTGTCCACGAAAGGTGGCTCGCCCCTCTAACTTTTTTGTTTTTCAAGATAATAAAATAAAATTTGGTGGATTTGTATACGACATAAAACTGCATTTTTTGACAGGTGACTCAATATTATGGAACTTCCGGTTTAACCGGAAGTGACATAAACTTTCGATTTTTAAATGGGACACCTGGTATATTTTTACTTTTTTTGACTCCATATGACATTCTAAATACAACGATGTGTCACTTGTCACTTTTTGTCACCAAGAAAATATTTTTTTTCCAAATTTATTGTTTTATCTAGAGGGCTATGAATACCTTAAAATTACTTATTTCAGTTCTTTAATCTTGGGAAAAATACAATTTTACTATTTTTGGTCCAATGCTATGTGCTATGTAAAATTTAATTTTTAAAGTTGTATAACTCATTTTTTTTAAATGGCAACATGGTGGCTCGTCGGGTTAAGAAAAAAGAGGATTTTATTACGGTTATTTTGATACCATACACTATTAGGGTTTAAAAAAGCTGCCATTAAAAAAAGTTTAAAAAGTTAACTTGGAACTTTTCTAAAATGAAGCATCTTTTGAGAATAAATTTAGATTTAAATGCATCAAGTAGCCTGTGACCAGCAAAACTGATAAAACAAAATCATGCCTTGAAGAAAATTAAAATATCAACAGCTTCTGCCAAAGTAAATTAGTTTGTTGTTTAAAAAACATGGAAAATATTAGTTTTACAAGGAGTGAAAAAGTTGATATGTTATTAGTGTTTGGAGAATGTAGAAATAATTTAACCGATGCTGCACGACTTTTCGCACAAAGATATTTTAATCGGCGTCATCCAACCCGGCACTATTAGGTACCCAAAACTGGGTCCGAAAATGCGAAATGAGCCTGAAAATAATAACATATCAACTTTTTCACTCCCTTGAAAAACTATTATTTTCCATGTTTTTTAAACAACAAACTAATTTACTTTGGCAGAAGCTGTTGACATTTCAATTTTCTTCAAGGCATGATTTTGTTGTTTGGTGGTCACATGCTACTTGATGCATTTAAATCAAAATTTATTCTCAAAGATGATTCATTTTAGGAAAGTTCTAAGTTAACTTTTTAAAGTTTTAAAGCTTTTCTAAAACCTAATAGTGTCTGGTATCAAAATAATCGTAATAAAATCCTCTTTTTTCTTAATCCGACGAGCCACCATGTTGCCATTTAAAAAAAATGAGTTATACAACTTTAAAAATTAAATTTTACATAGCACATAGCATTGGACCAAAAATACTAAAATTGTATTTTTCCCAAGATTAAAGAACTGAAATAAGTGATTTTAAGGTATTCATAGCCCTCTAGATAAAACAATAAATTTGGAAAAAAAATATTTTCTTGGTGACAAAAAGTGACAAGTGACACATTGTTGTAGTTAGAATGTCATATGGAGTCAAAAAAAGTAAAAATATACCAGGTGTCCCATTTAAAAATCCAAAGTTTATGTCACTTCCGGTTAAACCGGAAGTTCCATAATGTTGAGTCACCTGTCAAAAAATGCAGTTTTATGTCGTATACAAATCCCCCAAATTTTATTTCATTATCTTAAAAAACAAAAAAGTTAGAGGGGCGAGCCACCTTCCGTGGACACCCGGTATAGACCGAAAGGGTATTTACACGTTCAAAACATTTATAAATTAAAAATTTGTATTCTGATTGACTCTATTATTAAAAAAAAAAAATCAAACAACACTTCAGGAGAATAAGACATATAACACATCATAACACCAGACGTTGTATAAATTATCAAACTATACCAGTAAAAAGTAGTTTCAGAAAAAAATCGCTTTTATATGACGGAATAATAAAATATAACAATCTTCCGAGAAATATCAGAAAAATTAAAAAATTAGCAACTTTTAAAAAACAATTAAAGATATACTAAATAAATTAAATTGGATTAACTTCCATTTTTTTTATTGTTATTTTTTTAATGGTTATTATTTTCTAAAAAGTTAGTTTGGAATGGAGTTTATCCCGAAAGAGGTTTTCCTCACGACCAGCTGCTGAAAAGGTTCTCGCTTGTCAGCTTATGTGACAGACGTAAATGTTCTACGCAGTTATTTTTACATACACTTCTTAATAATAATATAATTTGTGAAGAGTTGCTGCAAAGCCTGAACCTTAGAATTCCTTCTATAAATTCCCGAAATTTTTATACCTTTACTTACCACTTTTACGGACAAACCTATATAAATTTTCCCATATAAATAGGAAGGTACCTGTTATAATGATAACGTCGAAGCGTATGATATCTTTAATGGTAGCTTGAAGGCTGTCAAAAGACACTTTTATCAGCAGTGGATATATTGTTGGATGTATGTACGTAGAACGTAGTTCTCTATAATATGTGTTGTATTATTAATTCATTATTTCTAGATTATCTTAGTATGTATTGTATTGTTAAAGAATTCATTCATATTATATTGTAAGGAATTTTCAGCTTTCTACCTGTTTTGTAACTGGGAAACTGTAAAACAGTGTATGAAATAAATAAATAAATAAGTGACGGAGGAAGGAGGCGGAGCGGATACTTAGCTATTGGGGCTATAGCTGTCTATAAGGATAAATGATCACTGACATTTTTACTAGAGGTGGGTCGTTATTTATTTTGTAAATTGTAGGTGATCCAGGGGCAAAACGGGGACGCTAACCATTTATACCAATAATAATAAAGCCAATTTATCAAAAAAAAAAGTTTATTCTAAAAATTCTTATTCTTATTGTTAGAACTCTGCAGTCTTTTACTCTGGTATACCTAATAGTCCAAAGGTGTAACTCCGCAGTGCTTTTACTTTTGCACTCTCCCCCAACCTTTTAACATCAACTCAAATACTTACTCTTAAATCAGCCCTCGTATACGTTTGCGACCGAGATTTGTCGATACAACTCGTACGCATGCGCGCGAATCATAAAATATCTGCTACAGCTAGATCCAAGTATCCGAGTGCTTGTATTTACGTAGTCCGTGTGTGATCAGGAGCTCGAACGAAGCGATGTTTGAAGTGTTATTTTAGTATATTTATATAAAAGTGTGTTATTGTGTGTAAACGGCAGGACACTACAAATTGGCGATGAGGAGAAAAATAAACAAGTAAGTTAAGGAAAAATTCTACAATAAAGATGGGTTTAACCATTGAATATCAAACTATAAGAATAGCGGATCTTCAAGAACACTTGACAACCCTGTTTTAGACTGTATTAGAGACAGTGTGGAGTTGATCGTAAATCTATAGTTATTAGCCTCGGCAACAGATGTCTCAAATTCACTGATGTGATGTCGTGGTGTTGCCGCATATCGTATTTTATTGGAATTTTAAAGGATTTAAGCATTTTTAACAGACAATAAAATAGGAGATTCTCAATTCCAGCCAAATGTATGTTTTTGATAATAATATGTACGCTAATTACTCCGGGGTAATTGGACCGATTTTCATAATGATTTTACCGTTGCATTAGGTGTTAAATGTTATACAAATAAAAGTAGATAAAAAGCGACAGCAAGTATAGCTTTGTAGTTGGATCGAAAACTCACTAAGTCACTTAATGAATTGTACCTACATAAATTATAATAAATATTATTTTGTAAAAATATATTGAAAAAAGTTTGTACATATTATGCACATGACAACTTCGTAGGCATAACATTATTGCACATTTTTTTAATAAATCACTTTAAACTCCGCCATTTCTTAAAACTGGGTTTTACTCAAAACTGTCAATTTTGACTTAATGAATTTTTGCACTAAGCCGACGATATGTTATGCCAGTGCAAGGCAATCCAGGCACCGCGATGCGCGTGACTGTATGGTTATGGTAGTGGGGAGAGGATCATGCAGCAAGTCAAACAGACAGGCGGCAACAATGTTTTAATTTAGCAGTGAAAAGGCTTGTCGTTAGTGGCTGCATCAACACGCTTTATTGTTGGTGACTCGTGCCATCTATGAATTTAACGTAGCAGATTTAGGAAATCTGCTTTTATATGGCCTTCTTATAGTTTGATATTCAATGGTTTAACTCATTTAATGGACGTGGCGTTACTTAGCAGCAAAATAAACCGAAAAATTTGTCGTTGGTCTTCCTGTATGAAAAAGGGAACAAGAAAAGGTCTTCCAAGAAGGAAAAGGGTACAGGAGAAAAGAAAAAATAAAATAAAAGAAAATAAATGTCTTGTGTATATAATATATAAGTAATTAATAATAATATAATAAAATTGAGTACTTTCCACGCTAACAAAGCAAGGTTAAGGCATTTTATTTAGGCTTCTTAAGCAAGAAAACTGTGATAAGTCTGAAAAAGTCTTAGTAAGACTACAAGCTACAAAACGTGAAAATTTTCGAACTTAGATGTACACTTACTTCATCGATTAAATATGCTCGTCGATCGATCACAAAGCCAACGAGAAGCGACAGCTCGGCGTTTTGCGTGTCCTGTTTTGGTAGGCGCATGTGGCAAATAAGTTGTGTATCGCTAAAAACCATGTGCTCGTCTAAGATGTGTTTAGTCCGCGAGCTGACGTTGCGCCTAGCTAATTGTGATATTATTTTGTTTTCGTTCTGTTGCATTTGCATCTGTACTAAAAAGTAAGGTCGCTCAGTGTAGAAAATAAGCAAGTTTTCTCGGAGTATCAAGCTCTGGATCGACCGTTATCGTTGTGTGAAGGTCACTAAAAAACGACCAGTCGATATCAAAGGTACCGACAGGTATTGTCGCTTCTGGTTTGCTGTAATATTCTGTGTCTAAGGTAAAGATTTTAGCAGCGGGAGACGCGGTTAGCCTTAAAACCATCGTTGCTGGATAAGCTCATTGGGTTCTATCAAAAGACATACTTCAGAGTTTAACGACAGGCCTTTCACATCGAAATCGACAAGTGGAGTTAACACACTGTTGACAAGAGTTAGAAGACGACAATAAGAAACACAATTATTGTCAGCCAAAGTATTTATAATCTGTCATAGTTATTACAAACGAGTTTTAAAGTACCTACCCTTGGAACCAAATTTCAATAAAAAAATTAGATGAACTTATTATTTATCTTAGACATATACAATGATTGAATGATGAACTTCCGTGTGAGGGGACCTTAAATTTTATCGACGATATATCATAGATGAACCGTGGAAGAGCACGATAGAAGAGTTCAATATTAAACACACTAAAATCAAACAACGTATTACTTAATCAAGACAAATGTATTTTTGAAATAACAAAAATTAAGTACTTAAGTCATACATTATCGGAAAATGGATGACATCAGACCGTTAGAGTCCTATATAAGTAGTGTATTCGATCATTTCGACAATCAGTAAATATGGATGAGATTCGCTCGCGGTTTTATAAATTTTATTAATAAATGGATTCCCAACTTGGCAACCTAACCTAGACAGAACCCTTAGGGCAGTTACTTAGACTTAATTTGATAAAACATACAAGTATTGAAAAGTGGAAAATCACAAGACCCTTTTTAATTAAAATAATCTTTACAAAAATAGGTACGTTAGGATAATATAAGCAGAACACAAAACCCAGGTGATAGCCGATGCAAGTCTAGTTGGATTAGGTGCTGTGCTGTGGTGACCTATGTACTCGTTTGGGCAGTAGAGCATATTTGGGACCACTATCAAGTGGTGATTCTGTTTGAAATTATTTTTATCGGTACAAGGAGATTCAAATAATATAAAATCATAATATACAACAAATGTCCTAATCGACAGAGGATCTATTCTTGGATTTTCGGTTTCAATTCAATAATAAAAGGCAATTTGTTGGCGAAAAATGAAACATTTCTGCGATGAAAAGGGCATTAAAACATTTCTGCGATGAAAAGGGCATTAAAATGTACAAGGTACCATATTGGCCCGGCATGAATGCATGGTGAGGTCGAACGCTAAAATAAAGCTATTTCAAAAAGACTAAAAATCAGTCAAACATTAATTCAGTGACAATTATTTAGAAAGCCCGGTATTAGATCGAAAAGTAAAGGAATGAGGCCAAATAGAAACAAAAGAAATTCGAAGATCGTAAACGGAAAGCAAAGCAGCAAAATACCCTAATAAGGGCAAATAAAATTACACCTGACCTGACCATAGACAATTGTCTATGTCTATGGACCTGACACATACGATCACGATCGTGAGCAAAAACGGAGGCGATGTAATCAAAAGAGACCATATAGGCCGGGACATTACAAACCTTAAGTTATAAGAGGAACAGTGGACAGTACGCGATGATATTAATTAGTCTATCAATTAAAAACAGAACATGATTCATAGTTAGATAAACCTTTGATTACAAAGAATAAACAATGAGAAGATTAAAATATCAGTACGCCGAGCCAAATTCTGTACAAATTATATAGCAATTTTTATTTAATTAAATCGTTTGTTTTGTGTTGCTGGGCTATAAACTAACATCTTCAGTACCATGAATTTCTTAGGATCAGTTAGATTAGTATTAGTAGCTACGGGATTAGTTCAGTTACTTAGCTATTGCTGTTAAAGTTCAATTAAAATGAAAATAGTACATTGGATGTATCAATCACAAATCACAATTATTATTGAAAATTCAAAATATTTTGATTCTTTTAACCGATTTTTTAGCGTCACTCTTCTCCAAAGGTAGACGACGTATAATATTGCATTAACAACTTGCCTAGGTTTTAATGCAATAATAATGATCAAATGAAAATGCTGAATGTGATAAGGATGGAGGTAAATCTAATTCCTTTAATATGACCTTTCGTTAATAAAAGAAATGGCAAATATTATGTCGCAGTGTAATTTGCTCCATGGACTAACCAATGTGATCATAAAACTGTCTCTAGATTTTTTTGTCACATGATTTTTAAATTTGTGTTAAAACGTGTAAAATTCCATATTATATTTATAATTTTTTCAGATTGACTCTGCCAAATTCTTCACCTATAGAACGAATTAAGCTTTGAAATCCCCGTTCGACGTCAATCAATCATAACGTTCAAGAACCTGCGAAGACAAAGCCCACGGAAAACATAACACAGAAACGAGCTTGTAGTTTCTCCATCTAGACACCATAGTAGAGGAGATATGGTTTTTCGTCGGAAATAAATGATTAAAGTAGAAGACTAATTTTTTATGATAGAAAATGTCTTTTTATATATGAAAATCCATGACAATCCAAGTCCCCCTACCCCGCGCGAAGTGTAAAACCTATGGTTGCGAATATCTCTGGTTCAAATTAAGATAGGGATTTCATTATTTTTTTCAATGTTTGTCTTCTATTACTTAATCAAAAGTGTTTGCATTTTAGCAACAAACACTAACAGAGGTTTTCATAAAGTGATTTTTAGCGCCATTTTTGTTTTGTACCCGTAAATGCGCGTATTTGTATACATTGTGTGTTTTTTTATGGAAGTGCATATTTAATTTGGAAGACCAGTTAATAATACAAATTTACTTGCACAACGGACCGCGGTTGGAAAAAAAGTGTAACGAAATCTGATTCGAATTATAAAATATTGTCCCTCATATAAAATAACAAAGTATAATTTTAACGCCAAATTAATTGAAACTCCTAGACGTTTTAAATAACACTTAAGCATTAACTTAACAGTAAGACTAAGCTCAATTTTAATGTAAATGGATTTTTTTTTCTTTAAAACGAGTATACATGCATTTAAATGCTCTTATGTGCCGACAACAATCAAATAATCAATTTCGCAACCGTATTCTGAGACCAAAAGTGGGTTTTTAAAAATAAATTGTACTCAAAAAAGTATTTAAAGATTAAATGTTCTCTTTATCTCTACTGTCAATAACAGCTGCTTCCTTATCAGTGTTATTTTTGGTGTCTTCGTCACCTTCACAGTTCTATGGGAAAAAGTTAATTAGTTACAACTCTAACTCTAAAAAAAATCCAATCTATTTCCATTTAAAACAGTTTCAAATAATGTGAAAAGCAGTGGCGGCTCGTGCCATTTTAGTGAAGTAGGGCCAGGTAAACCCTTAGCGCCGCAGGCAAAATTTTTTTGGGTGCCACGCCCTTTTTTTTGTTAATAGTTCTTGCTTTTGAAGTAGGAAAAATAAGCAAAAAGGCACCTTTTAATGTTAATTTTACCAAGCATACTGAAATTAAATATATTGTTTAAATGTACCTTCGATTTTTCACGTGTCTTCATTTTTTCCCAGATATGGACCAAATCATCTGTACCTTTTTGGGACCAAGTTTGCTCCCCACAAAATAAAACACACATAAAACAAAATAGTCTATTAGATTCACCACAACCGCACACCCTATCTAATAGTATTCATTTATGTATTTCTAAAATAAAATTAACATTAAATCAGCCGGCCGAACGAAAATTATTTAGTTTACAAACAACCTAACCTAACACAAACAAATCGCGACGCGACGCGGACAGGGACAACTGTACGGTTTGAAACGTCTAACGTCAAACGGTCAAACGAAGAGCCTGGCTACTCATAGATTTTTTCCTGCTTATTTTCCAATGTTTTTTATTGATGTGTTGTGGCGATTTCGTCATCACTTGGGGCCTCCGCCGTGTGGCGCGAAAGCTACGTTACCGTTTTACGCATAATCGCTTCCTAAATAGATGGAAATTTGCACCCGACTGTGTTTCATTTTAAAATTATTTTGCTAATTGCTTTAAAAACGAGAATATTAATTTTAATAGGTTTTGGTAATTTGTAAAGAGCGGGACGGACAGGAGGGCAGGTAGTGCCATGGCACTGTGGCTCTACCCCACGAGCCGCCACTGGTGAAAAGGAAGGGTTGGTAGACATAATGTCCCTAATAGTATCGATAACGATAATAACAACTAACAACCGCCTACTAACAATAACATAGCTAGTAAAAATTACTTACATATTATAGTACACTATTAACTTGATTATGAAACCGATAATATGTAAGTAATTTTTACTAGCTATGTTATTCCCAGACAGCCAAATTTCGTCCATTGGACGTCCAATGTGAACAATTTTTTGGACGTTTGGACGTCCAATTAACGGACTGTTTCTGGACATCGACGTTCAATGGACGTACATCGGACTATACAAATGACACTGACACACTTCTGGTCGTCCATAAGACGTCCGATTTTAGTATTATATTTGGACGTATTATCCCATTTTGTACATCCATTGGACGTCATTGGGCCTTATTTTGGAGGTTTTCTGGACGTCCATTTCTCAATTATATTATAATCATTATTGGACATTATATCTCATTTTATACATCCAATGGACGTCCATTAGATTATGGTCCTCTGGACATCAATATTAATATTTTATTTTCACGACTAGCTTATATTTAAGAGACCTTTCCTAAAGTAAATATTAAAACAGGTTTTTAACGAATTATACTTCTGTATTAAGTACATACATATAATATATTATAAACAAAAAAAACTTAATCCTTGCGTTCCTTTGCCCTTTTAAACCATTTCTGTATCTTCTTCCTGTTTTTTTGTCAAAGTCTTGTCTCGAGAGTAAAGAGTCTAAAACAAAACAAGTATTTCAGAAATTTCATGTACCCCTTGAGAATACTCTGTTAGGTGTCTTAAGAAATAGAGCTAAAAGACTTACCTAGTACGGATTCTTTAAGTTTCATATTTTTAAAGGGCATTATTTGCTTGGCCCCATGGTAGGAGTAATTGGAGGCTAGGGTATTTGTGATGGTGCTTGAAGGGCAGCGTCTTACACAGTCATAAATATTTCTTCCGCACCTACTTTTAAGAATTCTTTAACCTATAATTATATTACATTTGTATAAAATATAATTTTTCTATGATCGTGCAAAAAGTTACTATTTTTTGCACTATCAACTGTGCCAAAAGTTTAACTTTTTTGCACTAGTGTAAAAAGTAACATACTTTTTGCAGTCATACTTTGATAATCTATTGATCAGGAGTCTAATCTAAAGGTAACAATATTTGATCAAAAAAAAATTAAATTTGATTGTAGAAAAAATGTTGTGTGCAACACGTGCAAAAAGCATTTTTGTTGCTCTCAGCATGATTGCAGCTCTTGACTTCGTCTCGAGCTGCAAACTTCATGCATCATGCAATAATGATATACTTTTTGCAGTAGTTACACAAATAACTATTTACAATGTTAATATCAATAAAAAACCTTAATTTAAGGGGACTTGTACTAGAAATAGACTGCATGCAACATTTCATACATACCTAATTTTGTTTGGTGTGGTAAAAAAACTGGACATACTGAAGGTTCTTGTAGTAAAAAAATAATATATGCACGTGCAGGCCGATAATTACTTCTTGAAACTTTTAGCATGCTTACAGAAAAAGTTCAAAATCCTTAAACCTACTCAAAAGTTTTAAGTTTGTACATAGCTCAATCCGTTCACTAACAAAAATAAAAACATTTTTAAAGCCTCTGGAATATTTAGAAAAAGCCACAAACTACCGAAAACGAAACTAAAAACTACAAAACAGAAAACACCAGGCTAAAAACAAACGACTCGACGAGATGCCCAACAAATAGAGTTGTGTAGTTCGCGAACGAACTATAGTTCAAAAGATCGAATCTGACAACTGAACTAAAAGATTCAATTAGTGATTGAAACAAGGTGAACTAAAGTCTGTACTACGCAAGCGAGAGCGAGGCATGCCGCGATGAGTTCGGACTATTTCGGTATTGAAATGAATAAATATTGTCGGTGTCTACTAGAGGTGGGCTTAAGAGTTATTTTTGAATCACCGGTATACCGGTGACTGTTATTTTAAACAGTTACCAGTTATTTTCAAAAAATGAGATTTACTAAGGTGAAGGTGTCAATTTAAATAATCGACTTTTTCTCTTTTTAAATATTTTATTGGCGCCAAATTAAAATAGCTGTTATTTTGAAAAATAACAACGTTTTCTCTATTTTATTTTCAGCATATTATGTTACTGTACCCATCACATACCACACACCCTAGTCTCTAGTTAAATTACCAATAAAAATAAAGTCTATGTAGTATCATATACTAAGTAAATACACACAATACGACGGTCACGACTCACGACATACACACACATAAATAGAAAATACATTAAATACAACTCCACAACGCGCTTCGGGGAATTACAAAATATATAATTGCCAACCTATCCACCAATCCACTATTTCCCTCGCAATTTTAAACGTGAACAGTAGTGAAGACGTGAAATTATCTTGTAACTATTTAACACCTTTCCTTTAAGCATAAGCATCCTGCAAACCAGGACTATCAAATATCAGAGAAATAACGTTCATTGGAAATTAATTATACCTTACCGTTACCGCCCACAAAGTGATATGAAAATTATCCGATTACTAATAATAACCATGTTATTTTTTAATATCCAGTTATTTAACAGCAGAAGGCTGCATGAGCCGGCTACTTAAGCAGCGGCAGTGCTGTGCGATCGGTTGGTATATGAATCACTAGTAGTTGCTTCACTACCTATTACTAAAATAACCATGTTATTCTTTATCCAGTTATTTAGAAAATAACAGCGTGCAGCGAAAGAAGGCTGCCATGAGCCGGCGAACTCAGTCGGCAGTGCGATGTGCGAGCGCTTGGTATATTGAATAACTGGTAACTGCTTCAGATCATATTTAATCACCGATAGCGACTGTTATTTCTTAATAACCGGTTAATTTTAACCGTGACGGTTATATCGTCACACCTCTAGTGTCTACTGTATCGGCCGAGTGCTCTTCTCAGAAGGAGGCTGTGTTTTTAATATAAAAGCAACGTGATCGGTGATCGGTGGGTAAATCAAGAAAAATATTTATTTCTTTTGTATTCGTAGGTTTTTTGTTAAGTAATTTAATATATAATTTAAATTTTAAAATATTTCTTTTACTTCACTATGCCAGTATAAATCAGTGAACTAAATGAACTAAACGAACTAGTCTTTTGAACTATTCACTTTATTGAACGAGAACGAAAGATTGAAATCAGCAAAGTGAACTAAACTTCCCAGCACTACCAACAAATGTCTAATTGTCTAAACTGTCATTTTTACTGCGAGCGCGTTCGGTTATACATTGGTATAAAGTTTAGGAGTGCGTTCATAAATTGATAAAAATTCGTCATGCATTCGGGTTTCTTTTACGTCAAATATAGACAATAAGTATTTAAACCAAATACGCTTTAAAGATTACATTGAAGACATAAGATCACGTGGGTTACTCCTAAATATAATATAGGTATAATCACATCTACTTTGCGAAATAACGTCCATACACAGACTTCCAGTGGACGTCCGAAAATAGGCATGAAAACTATCGGACGTCCATGGGACGTCCAAATATGGCTATGGACGTTCTGGCTGTAATATGGACCTAAAATGAACGTCCACTGGATTATGTGTGTTGTCTGGGTTGTTAGTAGTTGTTGTTATTATCGTTATCTATATCTACTACTAGGTACATTATGTCTACCAACCTTCCTTTTCACATTATTTGAAACGTTTTTAAATGGAAATATATGGGATTTTTTTAGAATTGAGAGTTGTAACTAATTAACTTTTTTTCCCATAGAACTATTTGAGATAAAAATTTGATACTACATATCAGGAAATGGTAATGCTGATGGGAGGAATCGAATTCAATAAAAAGCGTAGTGTTACATTTGAAAAAAAAACATTCCTTGAGTTACAGAAAAAACTAAAAATCTGGCAACGTCGCAATTGTCAATTTTCAATTTAATTTTTTAAGTTATCCACCTGTACCAAAATTCATTGATTTAGGCTTGGTAGTTTTGAAGAAAATTAGCCGATCCGGTTATTTCAGCTAACCCTGTATATAGGTCAGAACATCTGAATCACACATAGTTTTTTTACAAGAATATGATATTATTATCAAGTTAATGATCTCAAATGGAGCAACAGTTTTGGTCATTGACAGTGACAGCACGGGTTTATATTTATTATTTTTTTCCATCGATCCGAAATTTAATGGATATAATAGTGCGGGTGTTGTAATATGTGATGTCCATATTATCACTTGCAACATACCCGTTGAACTAGAAACTATTTTTTGTGTGCGGTAACTGTTCTCTATTTAAATGTGATTTAGTAAAGCACCACCACCTTAACTCTGAAAGCTTCTTTAAATTTTAAGGGCTGTATACAAGACAGATAAAATGTTGTAAATCTTTCATTTATTTACCTGGATTGTTGCCTTGCTGTCCAAGTTCAATGAGAGATTGCACATTTAAACTTTTGACAAGCATTAGGTATTTCATTTCATTTTAAATTAAAGTCTTCTTCCCACTTAAAATTTTACTAAAATGTGTTCAATTAATGCAACTACTCTAATATTTGTGCTGTAAAGAAAAGCAACTTACAGAACATTAATTTATAGAACCGTCATTATGGTTATGGCTTTGTAAAAGGCTTGCCTATACAAATACCGCGTTGAAACGTCAGCTTCTTCTTATGGAGTTTATTTTTTTATTTTATTTTTCATATCTGCGGGTTTAAATAAAATATTGACATTATTGACTTGCGATTTTCACAGAGGTTCTTCTTATGTCGCCAATTTTAATGATTTATTTCCCACTGACCATGACCCCCAAATTTGACCGTATACTTCTCTACTACCATTACACAAACCGAAGAATTTAGTTCCTTCTACGAAAGCAAATAATAAACAGCCGAAGTTAATTTATACAGAAGTTAAAATAAAAAGTTTCTGACCTCGGTTCCTGCAAAAAGTTTTTTTTAAAAGTAATAATTTTATACATTTAACTTGAGACGCTATATATTAATATATCGGATCACTTAAAAACGAAGTGCATTCATCACTTTCGTGTTTCTTTTAAGTGCGAATATCTTAAATATACCCACAATTCTTAAACATACCGTTTAAACAAATGTGTGCACGTGCAATGTGCTAACGAATTTGCAAAATTTGGCGAATGACTGTTATGTGATTTTTTTATGGTGATATGATTGGTTGCTGACAGTAAAGGAAAATAAACCGAAATGGATTTTATCAAAGAAAATATTAATCCCAATCCAAGGGATAATACCACGCCTCTAGGGGTTCTTTTTTTTACGTAAGTAATATGTTTTTTTTTGTGTATTTTGGTAGTAGGTATACGATATAATATTAAAAGAACAAGAGCATGGACAACAATTTGCAAAAGACTTGTATAAGTAATCTAGTCAATGAATGGCCGACAATGAAGTGGAGAATTTTTTTTAAGTACATGTCAAAGTATATCATCTTAACTTTTGCTACCTGTCATTTATTTTAATAAAACCTAATTTTTGTATACCTAAAAGGTCTACAGGGTGACATATTTACAATTTTTATAATGTCACTTATAATGCTTTTTGCCTTGTCCGCATGCGAGCTTAAACTACATTTATAAATATCACTAAGTAGAGTATATGATGAGACAATTTGTTGAAAGCTTAACTACAAACGCACTGTACCATTTTAACCCTATACTACCTTTGTTGTTAATTTAACACCCAATAAACCCGCCTAACTGAATTCAATTTTTAAACCTTTGTTTTATTAATCTTGAACCGCTCTATGAAAATATAGTAATTTCGTTTCTCTGGCCAATTATTAATTAAGTTGGCCGCCTCTTTGATATTATTGAAAAGACAATACAGTTTTTCTACAACACGTCTGCAATGCTGTAGCTTTTTCCATTTTTATTTCGCTCCCCCTAAGTAGAACGTCTAAAACCGCCACTGGTATCACAGTCGTATTTAATTTTTAAGAATTTCATGAAGAGTTTCTACAGTGCGAGCAAAAATTCTTTGCATTAAAGAGGGCCTTGCATCTAAGGACGTAATGCTTAGCCGTAGAGCTTAATGTAACTACCTGAATTAACAATCAATCAGTTATTCCGTCATCTTTGACAGTCGTTACAAGTAATTTGATTCATCGCTAATTTTTCCAGTTTCTTGAAAAATTCACACAATTGGCTTTACGGAACAGCACAAAACATTCATGGTTAAAGCGTATTTTCGAGACGGGGGAAGAGTAAATGGTGAGTGGCAATACAATCCGGGTTTGTGCATGGACGATTTTCACGAACGTTGCTTTTCTTGCTGGGGATTTTTATCATTGCTTGAAAAGAACAGTGGCTGTGTTTAGGGAAACAGGTTCTATACAACACAAAAAAGAAGCAGATCTGTAAGAACAGAAGAACTTGTTGCAAACGTTCGTGAAATAATGCAAAATACGCCAACAAATTGTATAAGATGCCTGTCCCAAGAAGTGGGAAGATCTTATGGAACATGCAGGACTATTCTTAGGAAGCAGCTAAATGTATTGCCTTCTAAAGTGCAAGTATTATAATTTTGTAAACAACAAAAATAAATTTGTGTTTGTCTACTTATTTTATTACTCATTGGTTTGGCATATCATATCATAATATGAATTTGACAAAATTTTAACCTATATTTGGTTAGATATATCGTTCCCATATCATTGTGATCTAAACCAAGCCCTACGTTTTTTAATCCAAGCCCTCTTTGATGCAAATCATTTTTGCTCGCACGGTAAATAACTTAAAATTGGCTTATTAAAAAATAATGAAATTTTGTGTACCAGTTCACCATACAAGGACCTTCAAAAAAGTCAATATGCTTCGTTTCTTTTCTAGATACACTTTTGGTATGTTCAAGAGGGGATATAAAAAGACCTTGGATGCTAACGATCTCTACAACCCGATAAGAAGTGATAGAAGCATGCTGTTAGGAGACAGATTAGAAAGGTAAGGTTGATCCAGAATATACAAGACTTATAAAAATATCGGGCGTCAGGCTTTCATAACTCCAATAAATTAAAAACTAAAAAAAAAGTTTTGCAGCCGTGGAAAAAATAATCTAAAAGCATGTTTTCAATTACGACATTGTGTCGGATTAATGGCAAGGGGTGAAGAGATATTAAGAATTAAATAAATTTTATCTATTTTATAGGGTGTTCAAACTAAGGTTTCAAAAATGACACACTTTAAATTAATTTTACTCAAGTTTTTTAAATGGATATTATTGATCAAGAATTTCAAAACAAAATTTTTTGTATTTGCAATTTATTTAAAATTCCAAACGGTTTTCATAATTTATCAAAAACATAAATCAGAATAAACAATTAAATACATTATTTGTCAAAAATAAGTACTTAAGTGTACTTAAATGGATAATTTTTTGTTCAAACATGTTTTTTTAAACAAATTAATTTTCATCCAGAGTCTGGTGCAATTAAATGTGGCACGCATGGAAATGCTGTTTTTTCAGAATTCTTTGGACTGACTTCTCACTTATTCCAACTTCTTGTGCCACAGATGCTTCATTAATATTTGGTTTTTCAATAAATGTCAATAAAATTGCTGCACTGATTATCTTCATTAAGTGCCGTCTTTGTTCTTTCTTTTTTTTGATTTAACAAAGCTTTCAAGTCATTTACTAAAAAGCTTCTGGATGTCGCCTTTCAAGAAACCGAGTCGCATTTATTCTACTAGCGAGAAAGCACTGTTTCTAACTCTCGCCCAATACAAAAACCATATCAATGAGATTTCTTTAAAAAAAATAGTTTTTGAACAAAATATTACTAGTTTAAGTACCCTTAAGTACTCTTTTCTAACAAACAATGTCAAAATGCATTAATTGTTAAATTTGGTTGTTTTTCCATGGCCATATTGTCTATAAAACTTTATCATGGATATAGCGACATTTATGCTTTTTGATAATTATTATAAAAACCGTTTGGAATTTTTAATACATTGCAGGTACAAAAATTTTTTGTTTTAAAATTATTCATCAAATAGTACCTACAATAATATACAGGGTGTCCCATTTGAAAAACTTGAGAAAAATTAGCTTAAAGTGTGTCATTTTTGGGACCTTATTTTGAACACCCTGTACAAAATAGATAAAATCTATTTAATTTATAGGATTTCTGGACCCTTTCTTATTAATTTCACACAATGCAGTAAATAAAAAAATGCTTTTAAATTGTTTATTTGATTTTTTTTCACAACTGCAAAACTTTTTTTAGTTTTTAATTTATTACTCCTAAACTACTAAAGCAAATTCAATAAAAGTATAAACAGTTATAAAGGACACTAATACAAACCTCAAAACACAAAAAAATAGAGGGTGTCCCATTTTAAAAAATACAACTTTATGTTATTACACTTTTTTGGGTCACCCTGTTTATGCGAAAATATTTTCCTAAAATACATCCCGTGTTACAGTATAAGTCAGCATATACATGAAATTCCTAACTCAATTCGTTTAGGAGCTATGAAAGCCTGATTATACTATGGAAGGACCCTGTATATAACTTTCTTTTAATACATTTAAGATATTCATATGAACTTTCTTCATGTTTTTATTGGTATCTACTATGTATAATCTTCCCTTGAAATATACGGACGAAATTTCCGGAGAACAAGTATTGTATCCTTACAGATTATATTAGTAAAAAACGTGCAAAATTGATATTTTTACGTCACACTTATTTTCAGGGCATGGTGCAAACAATACGAAAAAGGAAAACAGAAAAAACAGAAACCGAGTCTTCTATTTGCACTAATAAGAGCGTTCTGGGTTGAGTATATTATTCTTGGCATCCAGTTATGTCTTATACAAACTTTCTCCGTAGCGCAACCTTTTTTGTTGGGAGAATTACTGGCATACTTTAGGTAAGAAAAAAATAACCATAAGCATGTGGGTATCGAATAGTATTGTCGATTTTAAGAAAATTCATTATAAAAGTCATGATGGTTCGTTCTCATGTCCTTTCAATAGATCTAGTCCCAAAAGCATTTCGCTGTACCTATGGAGGACTTGAGGTAGGAGGCCGATCGCAATGCATTGGATTCGGTCCCAAATTAGCATCGGTAATTCAGCTTTACGAGTCGCTGTAAGATGGCGCGCGTGTTCGAAGTGGGCTATCAAATAATGGTTTCTTATGGACGCAATAACTATTTTTATTTAAATTAGTTCTTTAAGAAACAAATAAGGACTTTTATATGAATTTACACTTACTTTGTTATACGTATTAGTAAACTCGGCCTGTATAAAGTTCCAACGATGCTTGGTTTTTAAAATACAGGGTATTAAACATTCTAGCTATACCTTTGGAGCTAGAAAGAGACTTATTTGGCTGCGTTTTCTCTCTGAAAAAGATCCTGTCTTACACCCCGACACAAAGCAAACTCTACTTTTATAAATTGTACCATTATTTATTATAAATATGGAAATTAATTACAATACAACGTTATTTGTCTTGTCTTGCCTTTTGTTGCCTTTAAACTATGGAGAACTAGAGAGTCCTCCATACTTTAAACATTATTTGTTATTTCGAAAAATAAAATGTCAATTGTCAAAAGTAAAAGCACAGAAAAATAAAGGGTTTAAGTAAAAGTTAAAAACTATGGAGGATCTAGTTTTCCATAAAAACGAAGAAGAAGAAGACAACTCAGCCCACTTCGGACGCGAGAGCCATCTATCGGCCAATAGCGAACTAACCAAATAAACCGGGACAGAATTTGAAAATGCTGCCATTGTCGATCGGCCTCCTACCCTATTATAGTTCTCCATAGCTGTACCGCTCGTCAGTGAGCATATAATCATTTAAAGCGACAAGAAAATGTCAAATCGGTTCAGCTAGGTACTCTTTCTTGGTATGAGATGGCGCTGCCGTTATATGGTTTAATGCTACAGAGGTTATCAAAAATTAATACCATTAATAATCACTAGTGGGAAATATTGGCACAACGGCTGACGAGGTCGTAGACGTAATTCGTAGAGTTGCGGTAGTCTTACCAGTACTGTGGTGTGCCATAACCGGGGCTATAACGCAAACATTTTATCTACTAGCACCACTAAAACATAAACTTAAAGTATCGTTAATAACAATAATTAAAAATTATAGTGAGATACATACTTAGTTAAGTACATAAATAATGACGTAATAAGGTAATTCTGTAAGTCATAAGATGAAACGTATTATTTACACACTTTTATAGGGTTGATACAACTAAGACGAAAGAAGATGCCTTGATCTACGCAGGCGCCATAGCCATATGCAGCTGTGGCACTGCATTTATAGTCAATCAATATATCATGGGTGCCTATCATTCTGGTATGAAAATAAGAACAGCATCATGCGCTTTGGTTTACCGAAAAGTAAGTGTACCTAGATATATTTAAGTTAAACAAATATATCTTATAGAGCTCAGTGGCGTATTTAGGGGGGGGGTCCGAGGGGTCTGGACCCCCCCCGTGGGCTCAACATTAAAAAAAACTCAGAACAGATCAGATGCCTTGTTGCATTTAATTTTTAATTTAAGTGAGTAAAATAATATATACATGGTGATTGATAATTTGATTAATTCCTCGCAGGAGGTAATTTGTGATTTTTTCTTAAATATGACCTATTCCGAAAATGCTTGGTTTTCGAGTTATTTCAATTTTTTTTTTGTTTTTTACCTGCGTGTCTAATTTATTTAATTTAAAAAAATTAAAATGATGTTCACTTAGTTTTGTAATTTTTTTGCAAACTAGAACTATTAGCAATACTTTGTTTTTACAAATAATTAAGTAACTGTGTCACAGGTAACAAAACAACATGGCCAAACTTGGCAAAAAAAAATGGCAAAAATAACTTGAAAACCAATCATTTTCGGAATCGGTCATATTATGTAGAAATATATATTTTTAAACATAAATATTTAAAAAAATGTATATTCCCATTATTGCGTTTATATTTAAAAATTTCTTAATTTCTTCCTTTTTTGGGTTCAGCTATCAAAACATAGAAATTATAAATTTTGATAGTTCAAAATAGGGCGTGGCACCGAAAAAATTTTCGCCTGCGGCGCTTTTTTAATGAAAGAAAGAAAGACAAAACGAAAGGTATAGACCCCCCCCCCCCCCCGTGGCAATATTCTAAATACGCCACTGATAGAGCTCTTTGTAGCAAATAAAAATTGAGTGACGAGAATGTTGATAATATGATGATTACTTTTATAAAAATGTATTTTTCAGGCTCTACGTTTGAGTACAACAGCTCTCGGCGAGACCGCTTCGGGTAAAATAGTGAATCTCCTTTCGAATGACGTCAGCAGAATTGATATGGCCACCATCTTCATCCATCACATGTGGATATCACCTTTAGTGACTCTTATAATTACCTACTTAATGTTTGCCGATGCTGGTTGGGCTGGAATTTTGGGTATTGGCACTGTTTTTATACTTCTACCCATTCAAGGTAAGTAAAATTACGTAGTGTAGTTCGACTTCATCTCTATTCTCAGAATAAACAAAAACTTCTTGCAGGTTACAGTGGAAAACTCTCGGCAGTCTACCGCGAGGCAACGGCATTAAAAACTGACGAAAGAGTGAGATTGATGAACGAAATTCTTAACGGAATTCAAGTGATCAAAATGTATGCATGGGAAAAACCGTTTGCCAAACTTGTCCGTTACGCTAGAAAGGCAGAAATAAAAATTATCACCAAGTCTTCCTATGTTAGAGGCATGTACAGGACTTTTAACATGTTTACGACTAGGTTAGCTCTGTTTGGTACTCTTCTTACGGTGACTCTTACGGATCAACCCGTTACTGCTTCAAAGGTAAATAGAAACTTGATGATTAAAACCAACGAATACATAAACCAGAAAGAATAGTAAATATGGCAGAACAAATGTCAAACTATTAAATACAGCGCCCTCACCATGTCTGGCAAGAACCTTAAGCCAAGAGGCTGGACTTTTATATGCTCATTGTTTTGTTATTTTCATTGAACGAAATATTTTAAGATAATATTTGGAAGGAGTTTCGAGGCAGATAACGAGTATAGAAGTTGCAGTAGTGTAATTATTTCTGTATCTTTTAGGTTTTCGTGATAATGTCTTACCTTAACATAGTCTCCCAAACCATGTCCCAAATGTTAGTTCGCGGTATCTCAGAAATTGCAGAACTGATGGTAAGTATTAAGCGTCTGGAAGAATTTATGTTAAACGAAGAATACCATTCATTAACTGAACTACAAAATAACAATGAATATGTACCTAATAAATATTTGCTAAGTCTGCAAGATTTGACAGTGAAGTGGAATGCAAGATTATCTGATAACGCTTTGGACAATATTACTTTGGGTGTCAACAGGGGGGAGTTGCTTGGAATTATTGGACCGGTCGGAAGTGGAAAAAGTTCGTTGCTCCAAACGCTGTTGGGTGAGTTAAGAAAAAAAATGGTGCAAAGGGAACTAGAAAAAGTTAAATTCTCATAAGCTTCTATTCACGTTTTATTTGACATTTACCTGAAGTTAAATTCAAATGAAATAATGATATAGATTCTTAAAAAAAAACAATAAGTTCAACATTAACTCCTCAAGAATCCATACCATCCACATGAATGCGTTCTACTCAATTAAGACTGACAATTTGTACACATAACTACATAAAACATATTTTTAATAATATCAAAATTTTAGGTGAATTAGAATTAGTATCTGGTAAAATAGAAGTAAATGGTACCTTGTCCTATGCTTCACAAGAAGCATGGGTCTTTGCAGCAACAGTACGTCAGAACATTGTATTTGGATCTGAATATGACAAAAAGAAGTATCAAGATGTCGTAAAGGCTTGTGCACTTGAAAAAGACTTTGAGCAGTTTTCCAATGGAGATTTAACTATTGTCGGAGACAGAGGTTAGATAGAATTGATTACTGTTACTACTGCGAATTAGTGTTTGTTGCAATACACTACAGATTAAAAAAAATGGTACCTATATTTTATTTCACATTATAAAGGTACATATTATGTAGGTGTTCTCACTCAAAAATACCAGTTATATTCCATTAAACTTTATACTAAGCTAACTAGAGTCAAGGGGCACCACTATAAATTCTGAAATCTAGAATTAACAAAAATAATAAACACACTTTGAACTATTTTTAGGAGCATCATTGAGTGGTGGCCAAAAAGCCCGTATAAACTTAGCAAGAGCTATTTACCGAGATGCAGACATTTACCTCCTGGATGACCCCCTTTCTGCTGTAGATATACACGTATCTAAGCACTTGTATGACTTGTGTATTAATGGATACCTCTACAACAGGACCAGACTATTGGTCACCCATCAAGTACACCATTTAAAAGATGCGGATAATATTGTTATTTTAAACAACGTAGGTATAAATTAATATCTGAAGAAGGTACCATTACTGACAATATTTTCTTTGTTCAGGCTAGTGTAGGATCCAACAAACTATTTTACGCAGTAAGCGAAGAAGATAGAATGGTATTTTAAACTTTTTTCTCCTTTTAGGGTCGTATCGAAAATCAAGGAACATTCAAAACACTTTCAGAAAGCGACAATCTCTACGCTAAACTTTTAACATCGGAACCAGATGCCACAGATGAAGAGAAACAAAGAATATTAGAGTCTGCCAGAATTGATAGGAAAATGTCTGTCAGAAGTATTAAATCTTTAGCAAGTGCTCTGAGCGAACTGAGCATTCCAGAGGTTGAACCAGATTATCAAATGGTATTAATTTTTTTCTAACAAAGATGAAAAAAAATTAAGCTCGTTTAAACGTTAAATGAAGCACTTGTAAAAATATATTTTGTAAGGAAACTTATTTTCTTTTTAGGAAAAAGAGCGTGAAATCGATATGAAATATATGCAGGAGGACTCCTCAAAGGGCAAAGTGAAGGGCAGCCTTATGTTAAAATATTTATGTGCAGGAGGAAACTGGTTGTCTGTTATTACGGTACTGTTACTCTACGTTCTGGCTCAAGGTAAGACGATGAACAGAGAATTAAGAGTTTTTTGATAATTACCAATTGATACCGACTACTTCAATGATATTGTGTAAATGATAATTATGATTTAGCGAGTTTTGAAAATATTTATAAAAAAAAAATATTACTTATATAATCATCTATTTCATATTTTTAGGAGCTGCCATGGGTACTGACTATTTCGTCAGTTTCTGGACTAAAGTTGAAGATTACAAAGCCGTTCAAAAGAGCCTTGCCAATGAAAACTCTACTCTAAATACGACCAACGATGTTTTGGCCGTAACACCGCCGCCATTTCCTTTTGATGCTGTCAACTGGGAAAGAGATATATTCCTGGACGTTTACGGAACTCTTGTAATATTATTATTTGTCTTTGCCTTGTCAAGATCCCTGATGTTCTTTAAATTGTCCATGAATAGTTCCCAAAAACTGCACGACAGTATTTTCTACAGCATTATCAATGCAAACATGAGGTTCTTTGATACCAACCCTGGCGGTAGAATATTGAACAGGTTTTCTAAGGATATTGGTTCTGTGGATGAATTGCTTCCTAGGGCCATTTTGGATGCTTCGCAGGTGAGACTTATGCAATATTTTCAAAAATTAAATTAATGCAAAATTCTCAGCCAAATAATTACAGTTAATGTTATACCTACCTACCAAATTTTTTTTCAATTTTAGTTAATTCTTATGTCGCTTGGATCCATCATACTAATAACAGTAGTAAATCCAATATTCCTTATTCTGGTAGCGGTTTTTGGAGTCATTTGCTTTGTCATGAGACACGTCTACTTAAAAACGTCTAAAAACATTAAACGCCTAGAAGGAGTCAGTAAGTTAATTTTTTGTCAAATTTACTTAAAAAAATATTTAATATAAAGTAAGGCATATGGTGGCTTACAAAACCATCTAGCATATCTTAAGCAACAGCAAACAAATATAATTTTTTCAGTTTCTTGTCCGATTGATTTTGACCATACTCAAGTCTCAGGCCTGTTATATCTTAAGTCTCTATCCAAATTAAATCCTTCTGTAATATTTTTTTTTCTATTTTCTTGATATAAACCATTTTTTAGTGAGAAGTCCAGTGTTCACTCATCTTACCGCAACGCTTAACGGTTTGACGACAATTCGAGCGTTTCGTGCTGAGAACATCCTCGGGAACGAATTTGATAAACATCAAGATGCTCACACTAGTGCATGGTTTATGTTCATCGCCGCCAGTTCGGCATATGGATTCGCTATGGATATGGTCTGTTTTGTCTTCATTTCTTTGATCACGTTCAGTTTCCTTATACTTGGGGACGGTAAGGTTTCCCTTTTTATTGAGAATTTTATTTTTCTGGTTTATTTTATCTGTTATTTTTAGAAATTGGTATGACCGCCGGTGACGTAGGTCTAGCAATAACCCAAGCAATCTCGCTATCCATGATGGTCCAATATGGTCTTCTACAGTCAGCCGAGGTCACAAATCAACTCATGTCAGTCGAAAGAGTTCTCGAATACACGCAATTGCCGGCTGAAAAACAACCAGACAAACCAAGACAAGTCCACAAAAGTTGGCCTGAGAAGGGAATAATTCAATTTGAAGACATGGGGTTGAGGTACGAAGCACATGGAACACTGGTATTAAAGAATTTGAGTTTAACTATTCTTGCCAGTGAAAAGGTTAGTATTCTATTTGCAGTTCTTTAAGTACCAAGATTTTAAAAAATTATTGAAAGAGCACTAAAAATGATTACACATACTTTGCTTTGTAGGTTGGTGTTGTAGGTAGAACAGGCGCGGGTAAATCTTCTCTTATCTCAGCGCTCTTCCGTCTTGCCAATGTGGAAGGAAGCATCAAAATCGACGGCATCGACACCAAATATATCCTACTGGAAGAACTACGTTCCAAAATTTCCATTATTCCACAAGATCCTGTGTTGTTCTCTGGAACATTGCGTTACAATTTAGATCCATTCGAGGAATATAGCGACGAAACGCTGTACAAGGCGATTGACGACGTTGAACTTAAGGAACCTACGAACAATATTAATAAATCACTGGAAAACAAAGTAATGGACGGAGGCTCCAACTATAGTGTTGGACAGCGACAGCTGATCTGTTTGGCAAGAGCTATTGTGAGAAATAATAAGATTTTAATGTTGGATGAAGCCACTGCCAATGTGGATCCACAGTAAGTAGATTAATGGGCTGATTCTGTATCGACGTTTATACCACTACAAGTATTACAGAGATATATTACGTGATAACTAGCTAACATGCCTTCCTACAGAATGGTGTAAAATCGACTACAGAATTACACTATTAAAGTTTGCGGTGATAAAGTATAATAATGTTTTTCTAAAATAGAAGAGAATGTGAGTAGTTTCAATGCAATCTGCAAAAAATCAAATAAATTTTGGCACTATAATACTGGTGTGACATTAACACACATGGAATGTGGATTAAAATCTTATAGTAGTAAGAATCGGGTTTAAAAACATGACACACTTGTGCTACTTAGTATTATAGGACCAAAGTAACTAATATTTTTTTTTAGAACTGACGCACTTATTCAAAAAACCATCCGAAAAAAGTTCGCAGATTGCACAGTGCTTACTGTTGCCCATCGTTTAAATACTATCATGGATTCCGATAAAGTACTAGTCATGGATGCGGGTACCATGGTGGAATTCGATCATCCACACAACCTTTTACAGAATCCCAATAGTGTGTTCTGCAATATGGTTTCCGAATCTGGTAGAGCGATGTCTGAAGAATTCAGAAAAATAGCGAAAAACAGTTTTTTTAAACAGCAAAGCTTACCAGAGTAAAGAATAAAAAATTTAGCTCAGTGCTTACATTTGAAAAATACAAAATGGATATAGGGATGTATATGTACTGTGCTTGTTCGTATTTAAATGATAATACACTAGCTACTTATGTGTAGAAACTTAAGATTGCATTTGCCAATACAAGTTTCAGTCAAAATTGTATCACAAAAATAAGTATAATAACTTTATTTAAAGAAACAACAGTGTTATTATGACAAAAAAGACACTAAAGTAAGAGTAATTAGTATGCGGGTTCAGTTGCTGAAAAGGGTAGAAAATATAGCCGTATAATCGAAGATTTATAAGACCATATAGACCTCAAAATGTTTATAATGATAGAGACATTAATAATACTAGTCAAACATTCGCAATTAGAGTTGAACCATAAATAGTCCATGTCCAAGAAAGTATGATTAATGTTTCTATACCTCACTTACCAAGTACAAGCGCTGAGGTTAGTACGACGGGACACATAATCCAATAGCAGTACTGCCCATGACAATTCTGTAAATAGTAGTGACGAGTCATTTCAAAATTTTATTAGTAAGAATGTATGTAAAGAAATGTGTATTAGTAGAGACAATTTTATTCCCAATTCTAGTCAGGACTCGAAAGAACCAACATTGGTTCCCATCTTCATTATCAAAGGTAGCGTCATTGATTTCGATCGTGCCATCTTCAGCGGTCACTGAGCGCAGTATTAGAATTTATAGTCACATTTATTTTTAAAAAAAGAAACAGACTTACTAATGACAGAGCAGCTAAACTACTGTACGTACCCCACAACGAAAACTTGTTAAAAAAAAATGGAAAGTTACAATAGATCAAAATATTGTTTTTAACACTGTGGAAGATTTAGAAGAAGTTGACTCTCATGCAAAAGGCATTGATGCTTACTGTAATAAATTGTAATATTGAAGGTGATGATGACAGCGATGAAGATAAGATAATGCCTCTTGCTCGAATCATTTCTTGATTGTTTTTTAACGAATTTTACTGTATTCTTTGTTTGTTTTCCATATTTAGCCATTTATTTGTGTTTATGTATTTTTTGTTTTATTTTTTGGATGGTGGATGATATTTTTAAATAATATTATTAATAACGGTAAACCACCATACTTAAACAACGTATTTGTACCTTTTGAACATAACCATGCTACAAGAAATATTCACGACTTCCAAATACCACCTCATCCTTTTCCAAAAGTCTTTCTCCTTTGTAGCGCCCAGCTTATGGAATAATCTTCCAAATTACATAAAGGATTTATTTCCTTACCGATTTGCTAAATACATTAAATATATGTTAATACAACAACAAAGGTAGGTCATACTAGTATTATTATTGTTATTATATATATTGTTGGTCCTAAACTTTTTGTTAATTCTAACACGGCATCTATCTTCTCGCCCTGTCGCGGTTTTAGTTTCCTGGGGTTGCTGGCGTGCGTCTGGTCTCCTGCTCCTCTACTTGTGTCTCTCAACCTATGCCACAAAGGTTATATTTTTTTTATCATAATACCAACAATAATTTATTAGCCTTTTCGCCACCTATGGATACTTTTTTGTTTTGCTAAAAAAAAATTTATATTAGATTAAATTTAGATATCTTGGATAAGAATACATGCATGGGCAGTACCATTCTGGATGCATAAATATGCATTTCAGAACTACCGGTTTTTTTATAATCGCGGTATTTGTCCAATTTGTCATATTATACTATTTATTGCAACTACAAATTGTAATCTTTTTTATTTGGCAAATAAAAGTATTTGTATTTGTTAGTCTTTTTTTTTGTATTTTTATTAAATGTTTAGTTTTTTTGAGTTTCTTAGTTTTTAATTGATTTTTAATATTTCCAATGTTCCCAAAATATTTCCGGTAATATTTTCAAAAAATATATTTCCCTAAATTTTTAAAATTGAGTTTGATAAAAAAAGGGGGTACATTTCAGAATTAGTAGTAACAAACCAGCAGTCCTTCTCCAATCCGATCGACAACGATGTTCTTTATCCCTGAAAAAGTCCATTAACTATATGTAATGTGTACGATATATCTGGGAGTGGGACCGCTCGTCCTGTCAGTCCTTTATTTGTTTGCAAAAATCTAGCAACCAATTACATCAATAACTTAATACGAACTGCAAATTGTTCGATAAATATTAAATAAACCTTAATTACTGACATCTTATAGCCGATCCATCATTACGAGTGGTCTGCATGTAATTCAAGCGATAGCTATTCCCCTTTTCTCATTAGAAGATTATTTTCGCTCGCCATAAAATTACAACGTTTTGTAATCTATATTACAAGGTGATGTCTGGTACCCGTACGCTCTATGAATTTCAGTGTATGTTAATGTACCCCGACCTGCTAGTACTAGATATACATAACCAGCAGATGTAAGCTACGTTTTTTCTTTTGCAAGCCGGCGATAAATGACCTGAAATGCAACGAAGGTGTAGACATAAGCTATACAAAAATTTTATTGTATCCTTCAAAATCGCCAATTTAGACTTGTCACTTTCAATTACTTTGTCTTAAAATTCCTACGTTATAATCTCAAGCTCTCAACATGCCTTAACACCTTGATGTTTATACATTTCAATTACGGCAAAATTACAATAGGTTGCCAAACCTTGCGCTCACTGAGAACTAATCCAGCTGTTTGTATTTAAAATTACATGGCATTTTGGCGGCGTAAGCAAAAATTATTTGCATCAAAGAGGGCCTTGCATCTAAGGACGTAATGCTTAGCCGAAGAGCTTAATACCTGTTGGGTGTCAGTAACTACCTGAATTAACAATCAATCAGTTATTCCGTCATCTTTGCCAGTCGTTACAAGTAATTTGATTCATCGCTAATTTTTCCAATTTCTTGAACAATTCACACAATGGGCTTTACGAACAGCACAAAACATTCATGGTTGAAGCGTATTTTCGAAACGGAGTTAGAGTAAATAGTAAGTGGCAATACAATCCGGGTTTGTGAATGAACGATTTTCACGAACATTTTCCTAACGTTGCTTTTATTGCTGGGGATTTTTATTATTGCCTGAAAAGAACCGTGGATGTGTTTAGGGAAACAGGTTCTATACAACACCAAAAAGAAGCAGGAAGACCATCTGTAAGAACAGAAGAACCTGTTGCAAACGTTCGTAAAATAATGCAAAATACGCCAACAAATTGTATAAGACGCCTGTCCCAAGAAGTGGGAAGATCTTATGGAACATGCAGGACTATTCTTAAGGAGCAGCTAAATTTATTTCCTTATAAAGTGCAAGTATTCCAAGAAATACAAGACGCAGGAATTGCTCTCAATGGTTTACCCAAAATTGATTGGAAAGAAATGATTTATTAGACCTGACATTTTTTTCGGATGAAGCCTGGTTCCACTTTTCCGGTTATGTGAATTCTCAGAATACACTCATGTGGAGTAGTGAAAATCCCCATTTTTTTGTAGAGTCCACATTGCACCCTCAAAACATTGGTGTCTGGTTAGCTGTTTCCCGAAGAAGAATTATTGTTGGTCCTATTTTTTTCCATGACACAGTTACAGCACAGCGGTATAGAGACAATATTTTGAATCGATTTGTGGAGCAATTTCTTGACGACGAACTACGTTTTGGATATTTTCAACAGGACGGTGCAACTGCCATACAACCGCCGGAACTATTAACTACTTACGCAATTTTTTCGACGACAGATTAATCAGTTTTCGATCAGACATTGAATTCCCACCTAGATCACCTTGTTTAACGGGTATGGATTACTTCGTTTTTCCTCGTTTAAAGAACACTATTTTTAAAACACTAGTTGCAAATTTAGAACAATTACAAGAAAGGATTATCCAAGAATGTGAGAAGAGACGTGTGAATTTATGCTTGGAGCATGGCGTGGCCAATTTCAGCAATGTATGTAATAATTATTTTTCTTTTATTTTCTGTATATTCTTACTTTCTTAATATTGTAAACAACAAAAATAAATTTGTATTTGTCTACTTATTTTATTACTCATTAGTTTGGCATATCATGTCATAATATGAATTTGACAAAATTTTAACATAGATTTGGTTAGATATATCGTCCCCATATCATTGTGATCTAAACCAAGCCCTCTTTGATGCAAATAATTTTTGCTCGCACGGTACAACTTGCAGAAAAATAGCTTACACATCTCAGTTCTATATTTATTATTCAAAAATTCCAATTTCGGGTTTAACGTTAATTTTGTACGGTAACGGTTTCACCTACGCCGCGAACCGAAATTATAATATGGCAACGCAGCATTGAATGCAAAACATAAGCAGGCGCACCGCTTGATTGGTTCGTAGCTACAATATTTAAGCGACGAAACTCTTTTGTTGTATGTTATCAGGGTTGTTTATAGCGTTTTCCATTGGTGTTTTAAGAATTAATAACGCCATAATTTTTAATCTATTGCACGTGGAGTTTGATGTTTCAATTGTTAATAAAATAACCGCTGTACTTTAGCAAGCTATTATGCTCATAATTCCTATTGTTTTATATTGTATTGTAATAGTATATTAAAGTACACGTTTAATAAGAAGCGGTTTTAGCGCACGCGTCTATTTTAAAAAACGAGCCACAAAGTGGCCAGTTTTTTTATTGACACGTACGCTAAAACGCCTTATGAAACATGTGCTTTATACATTTTTTTCTATTTCACCTTTTATAATCAAGAAAAATATATTTTAAAAAGAAAATAAATCCTTCAAATTTTGTAAATTTTTATGTCTAAATTTTATGTTGGTAATACTATTTTTTATCATAGTAGCCTCTGGACAACAAAAATTATTTTGCAAACTGTCATTTTTTGATTTATTGACCCATTTTCACCACGAGATTCTAAAGTTATTTTAGCGATATAACATTTGAAATTGGACGGAATACGTTGTGTGATCCTTGTACATTCGGTACATATACAGAGCGTTCGGAAATTCGGGCGATTTAACTATTTTTTTTCGAATTTTAAAAGACGTGATTTACGTCACGGCATTGCAAGTTAGTATCATAGACAATTTACCTTTAGATACGTACAGCTTATCTCCTGCGCAAACAAAAGTTACGTTTTATGGGTGAAAAAATACGTCCGAGCGCATGACTCGTCGGTCAGCTGTCTTCATTCGGGGAACCTTCGTGCATGCGCACAAACCTCGTGTTATCGGCCGTCCTACTTTATCGACAATAATCGAAGCGCTTAAGAATACTCCCCAGAACCGGCTCGGCCGCCATTTTTGTTGTTGCGTTTTAAGGTTTCTCTTCTCTGCGGATTCCTTGTAGTTTTCTAAAGTTTTCAGCTATCGGATCGGCTATCGTGGATTGTGGGACTGGTGTTTAATATTTATGGATTTCTGGTTTTTGTGTAGTTTAGTTAGTGAATTGTGTTTGTGTTTTTAGTGACTCGGATTGTAATATAAACAATGACTAGTACTAGTTGCAGCCGTTGTATAATTGTATTATGCCCAAATAGGGGTAAAATAAACCCTCTATGGTGGCATATGAGCAAGAATTTAAATTTTAAAGCCCGGACCTGTCTATTTTCCCATTCGTCAAACGATAATGTTGCAGTGCGCATGTCTAATAGTTCCCAGTTTTGTTTACATGCGCGAGGCCATAAAACTGCCACATTCGTGATTATTGTTTGTTTATCTAAAGGTAAATTGTCTATGGTTAGTATAAGGAAGATGGAAAATTCAAATAAAGTTGAAATTAAAATCGACATTGGAAGGTTAGTAGATTGAAGTTTGGATAGGATTTGGCAGAAAATGATAGCTTGAAGCATCTACAAAAGATTGATTTATAGATGTATGCAACCAACATACATGACTGTTATCCACACAGAATAAAAAAGTAGGTTATCAAGCTATTTTTCCTCTGCGAAAAATGGGTTTTCTCGTAAATCACAAAGGCCGCGCAAGTCAATGAAATAAAACATTTAAATGTTACCAACATCAAATTAATAAAGAAAAAACGCGTATCGAAATAGCTTCATAACGATACGCAAATGCGTATCGTACTGAGCTTATTATGAACGTGAAATAGAAAAAAATATTTTTAGGTTCCGCCCAAGCAGCCATTGGCTGACCCCGCCGACTAAATACTTTATTTATCACGTAAAAAATGGCTGATTTAAACAAGAATGTCCCTACAATACTTTCCTAAAATATCAATTATATAGCTGCATTACTATACGGATCGTGAATGTTTACTATTATATAATAATATAAAATAACTGTAAAAAACAATTAACACATTTATAGCGCCGCTAACACGTATCTCAAGTTGTTTAACAGAAGGGGAACAATCCAAATGCAATGAATATGAATTTATTGATAGTCATGGTGGCATTTCAATGGATGTTTTATAGCTGATCAAAACACATAAAATAAACTTAGTTAAGTTTTTGCACGTACCCATTTCTTTACCTAACAGTACCTAATAAGGCAGTCGGATTTAAAAGAGTTGAACAAAAAACAAAAAGTTGAAATTTCAGAAAACCAAAAATTGTTTTGGTCTACATATATACAGGGTCCTGCACCTCACCTCCCGTGTTCTATAGCTTACATAGTAATTAAGTTAGGATTTTGATATTTTGCAGACCTTACCTGTATCTTGGGGCGCATTTCAGGAATTTTTTTTTCATACAGGGTGTGTTCCAAAAAAGTGTGACGTCGTAAGGATGTATTTTTTTTAGATTACATGCCATATATTTTGTTACTTATTTGGTGGCCTTCTATAGTTACCTACATACCGCTAAAATTTTATTGAAATCGATTCAGTATTATAGGCGAAAAAAAATAAAAACTAAAAAATATCAGTTTTGCACCACTGGTAGGTATCAAAAATTAATAAAAAATAAAAATAATGCCTCGTTAATAAAATTATACAAAGGAACTTATTAAATAAGGTATAACAGTCTCGTTAACCAAGTTTGATCAATATGAATTGTACAGGGTGTCCAAAGTTTAGTGTCAAACTTTGCAAACTTTAAAGCAATTTATTTTTCTTATTGCAAATAGGAACCCATGTATATTTTTATGTCTAGAATTAAAAATCAAACATTTGTCCTAATTACAACCATATCGCAATTTCTAACGCATCAAGACTTATTTGCAGAAAACTCATTTTATCAAACCTATTTCAACAGCCATTATTATGAATAAATATAGAGAAGGTGGCTTTGAAAAACAATTTATAGGTATTAAAGTGACAATGAGACCATTTTGACTTTAGTAATCTAAAAGGTTCAAATATTGCTAAATTCCCCCCCCCCCCCCCCAAGAGAAATGTGAAATGACGCCATTGATTATGTTCATCTATTATAAATACCTACTTAATTTTTTTAGATATTTCATATTCGACATTAAAAGATCGTTTAAAAATTAACAATTCATCCAAACCCCAGCTAGGTCGACACAAGCCGATCTTTAATAAGGAGCAAAAAGTCAAAATAGTTGAACAATGCTTGTATTTGGCCAAAATGTTTCATAGATTAACCCCAACCGATTTAAAAAAAAAATCATATTTGAATATATTGAAGCAAAGATATCCCTCACAGACTTAACACAACAAAAAGATGGCAGGAGAGGATTGGTTTGGTGGTTTTATAAAAAAAAATCTGCAAGCCTTAAAAATCAGAACTCTCACCATTATGGGACAAAAAAACATCAAAAAGTTACCTAAAAGATCCACAAGGTTAAGTATATCTAAAATTTTAACTGCCACTCCAGAAAAAGACAACTTGGAACAAAAAGAATTAAAAAAAAGAGCAAAAATGCAAAAAACATCTCCAAAAAAAACAGTTTTGAAGCAAAAACAAAAAAATGTCCTACAAGGTGTCGAGAAAGCAAAGAACAAAAAGGTTATTTTTGAAGATTCTAGCAGTGATGAATCAGTCGAAGTAATATACACAATGACAAAAGTTCCAATGACAATGATGACATGGAAGAAGATTGCAGGGAACAGGAACTTTGCATTATCTGCCATGAATTGGGAAAACTGAAACATGGTTCCAATGTGAAGTGTGTAAGAAATGGGCACACAAAGACTGTACTGGCCGAAGTGGTTTTAAGCCCTATATTTGCTAAATTTGTTGTCAATTAATTCTAAAAACAAAATCAGATAAGGCTAATGATCGATTTTAATTTATACTCCCATACATTTGTCTGAAAAAAAATTATATTATAAGGGCTGCGTTACCCGACATAGTGGGTGGGGTTATCCTCTATGGCGGATATTCCCGCCCATTGTAAGCTTCCCAAAAATATTAGTTTTTTTATTTAAAAAAATTGTTTTACACAAAATTAAGTAAATAATAATAAAAATTATAGACGAACGTATAGAGAAAATTTTTCAGTATATCGACACAGTTTTTACACGTCTTTTAAATCGACAATTTTACATGAAAATATATATTATCCCGTTACGCCACTGAGGCTACTGTCTAAAACATCCGTTATTTTTCTATTGTGTACTGACTATAATTCTCAAATAAGCCACTCTATATTTAACATAGTTGCGCCATTATCAAAAATCAGAAGAGCGTTAAAATACAGACCACATGCCAACATTAGTTGCTCTACATCGTATTTTGTGGTAAATTCTATTATTGCGTTTTAATTCATTTTATTCTAATCCCTTTTGGCAGCCTAATAAAGCAGAATACTTTTATCTAGGGAAAAGTAACCAGCTGTAAAAGGCGTTGACATAAAAGTGTACATTACAGGGTGGTCCACCACCATCAATTAAAGCAACAAGAAAAAATGACATTAAAAACAAAAATACAAACAACTCAAATTATGAAATATAATAAGTAAAAAACAAAAAAACAAATATGTATACGAAAATAAATCGAATAGTAGCAGGTACTTAAAACATCAACATAAATTAAAAAAGGTAAAAAAAAATAAAGTAGGAACTAATTAATATAATCTATGTTGTTCCTGTCTTTAAGTTGCATTCTTCGTGGCTTCATAGATGCAAACTGATCGATAACTTTATAGTTATCTACATTTATTGTTTTATATATAACGCTAAACCATTTATTTAATCGTTCCTCCAAGTCGATCGTAAATAAATTTTTATACGTTTGACTGTTGAAATATTTATTTTGTTGTGAATGTCTTAATTTAACTTCTTATTGATTGGAATTATTTAAAAAAAACATGTAGGGTTGCCATATGGGGGGGGGGGGGGGTTCCGATGCCCCCTCCTTGGAACCGCTATATACTGAGTATTTTTTAAAATTTCTCATTCCAATATCTGGAATGTTTTTTTTATTGTTTTTTATGAATTTTTTTTTATTTGATATTTTAACCCTACCTTTTTCAATTATCACCAGCCGTCACTGGTATCATAGAGGAAAACAGTGGCTTAAAAGTTTCGCTTGTGTTGGTTGTTCAGTTGTTCTCTAAAGGAACAAAAATTAAGAAAATTATAGAGAAATAAAGAAACGTGAAAAATCACTCAAATAATGGGGTATATTGGGAATTACTTTATTAAGCCCGAATCTATGGGATGGGGGAGGGGATCATAGACAATTTACCTTTAGATACGTACAGCTTATCTCCTGCGCAAACAAAAGTAACGTTTTATGGGTGAAAAAATACGTCCGAGCGCATGACTCCCCGGTCAGCTGCCTTCCTTCTGGACACCTTCGTGCATGCGCACAAACCTCGTGTTATCGGCCTGTCCTACTTTATCGACAATAATCGTCATACTCTACAGAACTGGCTCGGCCGCCATTTTTGTTGTTGTGTTTTAAGGTGTCTCTGCGAATCCCTTGTAGTTTTCTTAGCTATCGTGGATTGTGGGTATTTAATATTTACGGATTTCTAGTTTTTGTGAAGTTTAGTGAATTGTGTCTGATTGTGAGAAAATTAATTCTGTCAATGTTGCTGGTTGGTTAATTTTTTAGTTAAAATCTGTACACCCTGACATTAAGCTTTTAATAAAGCCACTATTTCACGGGTCAAGTTCTCGAGCAAAAGCGTTTCAAATTCTTGAACACGAAATTTTGCTTAAAAATGTTTCACACGTAGGTACCCAAGTTTTTGCCAAATTGTAAAAATCAATACAAGTTATATAGGTACCAACTAATATTTGACTTGAGGTTAGGTACGCGATAACACCGTAGATTGGTTATTTTGCTAGTTTTGTTTGTTTTTATATTCAATTTTATAAGACTAGTTTAATTCACTTGTTCTTGTTATCTTCCTTTTCGAACTAAAAACATGACGACATTTTCTATCCTTAAAATCTGATAGATTTGCTACTACTAAAATTGCCAGAAAGCACTACTTTTTTTCCCAACTTGATCAAAAATTGAGAAGAACGTCCAATTTTTTGGCAAGAATTTAAATTTTAAAGCCAGGACCTGCCTATTTTCCCATTCGTCAAACGATAATGTCGCAGTGCGCATGTCTAATAGTGTCTAGCTTTGTTTACATGCGCGAGGCCATAAATCTGCCACTTTCGTGATTATTGTTTGCTTATCTAAAGGTAAATTGTCTATGGAGGGGATACGCCACTGTGTTAGGGGAGAGCAAGGCATAATGGCATAGCAGGCAAAATGACATATTACCTGTTTTCGGCCCAGTTCGATTACATTCGTGTTGAGTTCTCTACTACAAAACACATCTTTATACCGCTAAGATCGTCAGTCGTAATAAAATAGCATAGTCGGTCGTTTGTTGTTTTCTCTAGAGAGTTTGTATATTTTCCTATGTAAAATATCAAGGTAAGTGATTGTTGAAATATTTTTGGTTAAAATATATAAGGTCGCTGCCAATGTTTTAGTGTTAACCCACAACTATTAGCCCTCTAGTTTTAATATTACACTAACATTTAAATGATTGAATAAAATTATAACCTAGAAAATATACTTATTCTTTATATTGCACATTGGGCAAAATGACATAGCAGTGTGTCGTTTTGCCTGTATAGCAGTATGTCGTTCTTAATTTATTCATATTTTGTTTCAATATTTTTTTTTTAATTTCGTTAATGTACAACAAACATAGAAACTACATTTTATATTTACATTGTTATTTTTTTTTACTCACTGGACAGTTAATTTTATACAACCATGTCATTATGCCTTTAAGGGAAAAATTTGGTATGTCAATTTGCCTTACCCTATAAGGTTAAATGGTTTTTGTAATGCTTGTTATTTTTTGAAATTTTTCCTTAATGTTGCAATTCTTACAAGTAAAATATTTTAATTCACTTCAAACGTTAAGAGGCCATATTAAAAAAAAAGAATAAAACCTAATATACCTTTTGGTTTAGTAAAAATTGATTTTCAAAAGATAGTATGTCATATTGCCTTGCTCTCCCCTATACCTACTAGCCCAGACATACTTAATTAGTTCTTTTATCTGTACACGACTTATCTCCATACTCAATCAAAATGTCAGGCCATATAATCTGTCATTCCACGGTGGTAGAAGTTAAAGAAAAAGGAAGAGAGTAATAAGATGCCGAAACAACCAGGAACGAACGTTTCTTGCTTAATAAACACATCATGATGAGGTGAAGCCGGTAAATTTCAAAGGATTTTAGTGTTAATTAGTTCAAGAATAATTAGTTTTAATTCGCCGCTTAATTTCGTTTAGGTACGTGATTTTTTATACATATTTTATTTATTTCCACGAAAAGTATTTTAGTCAAATGCTATTATATACATCGTCACGTCCCGAGTTTTCATTTTATTTCTGCTAGGGCCGTCTCCAGCTCTGTTTCTTAGGAGGAGCTAAACAAAATCTTGCGCGGCTTTTTTGCGTTATAGCACAGAATATATAGCTATTGCGTAGCTATATATTCTGTGGTTATAGTGTAGAAACGTCAAAAACATCAAATGTTAAATGTTTTTTTTAAATACAGTTCTGCAAGTTTAAGAAAATATGTAATACCAAAAATATAAATTCATCATCATTATTAAAAAATATACCTATCCAATATAAACTCCCGGACAAAAAAACCGGCACCCTGAATTTTTTGCTAACTTTGATCCTTTATAACTTCTTTATCTTGAATCCGATTTTTACAGTTTTTTGCCATTTTATAGATAATTTAATTAGGAATCTGCTGAACTTTTTTTTATTTATGGGTCATGTTCGATTGGGCGATATTATACCGAGTGACCCAATGTGTGTTTTTTCGTCCTCCACTCTGTGGAGTTATTGAGGATATTATTTTTCATACTATCAATTTCAGAATGAAGTTACATGTATTCCTAACATTTTCTTTTTTTTGACTAATTACGATAACTCTCTTTTTAAAAGTCAAGTAGTATATTATGAAAATGAAAATTATGTCATAATAATAATTGACTTTCTAAGTTTCACAAGCGTTTAAAAAATGAAATTTTGTTTTCTTCACGTTTACTCCATTTTCCCAAATGGAACGATGGTAGTTCACTGGAATATTTAAAACGAGCATGGTATTTTAAAATTGACACGAAAAAATTTGCCTTAAGTCCTAATCGCAAATTTAAAAGCGTTATGCATTATTGCCGCCCTGTCTTTTCTAAAGAAATATAAAGGCGGATTTGAAAAACAATGGAATGATTTTTAAAACCAATATGGTTTTTAATTAAAATTGTAATATTATTCGTTTATTAAACTTGCATTGTAAATCAGATAAAATGGTTAGTTTTACTGGAAATTAACAAATTGATATGCTCCTAATTTTTGGATTGACCAGAAAAATGCTTCTGAAGCCGCAAGATTCTATGTATTGTATATTTTATGAACTAATGACATTATAACTTTAAATTAAAAACATATTGCTTTTCAAAACCATTCCATTGTTTTTCAAAGCCGCTTTTATATTTCTTTAGAAAAGAGAGTGCGACAATAATGCATAACGGTTATAAATTTGCGATTGGGATTTAAGGCAAATTTTTCAGTTTCAATTTTAAAATAGCATAGGAGTGTATGGTATCAAATTGTTGGAAAAAAAACGCTCTTTTTAAATATCCTAGTGAACCACCATTGTTCCATTTGGAAAAATGAAGTAAACGTGAAGAAAACAAAATTTCATTTTTTAAACGCTTGTGAAACTTAGAAAGTCAATTATTATGACATAATTTTCATTTTCATATACTACTTGACTATAAATTAACAGATTTAATTAACTTGTAGCACTCTAGATTAAAAATAAAAAATAAGCATAAAAATGTTACAACACGTCAAAAAATGACAAGTGAGGTGTCATTTCACTCATAATGTTATGCTGAACCCAAATAAGTAAAAATATATAAGATGTCCCGTTTAAAATATCAAAGTCAAGGTCACTTCCGGTCAAACCGGAAGTGCTAGCAAATTGAAAATTATGCCATTAAACGCAGACTTATCTCTTATGCTTAATCTCAAAATTTCATTTTAATATCTATAAATACAGAAAAGTTATAGGGGTGAACGTCTTTTGAGAAACACCCGGTATACCGATATTAATAAATAGCATTTTATGTTCCTAATTTACAACAACCGGCTTTACATCGCTTAACCTCAGAATTACTTTCTTTAAGACGGCGGCCTATGATTGGCCAGTTGGAAAGTCTATAGTCAGACTCTAGACGCTTGTATAAAAAACTAGGGTTGCCATTTAAAAAAATTATCACAACTTAAAATGTTAAAACCCGTGACCGAGCATTTTTCCAAAAATAAACTGTACTGAATTTCGTCCAAGTTACAAACACACTGTATACTGTATACATAAAAATGTAATAAAATGTTGTCTAGTAATACTGAAATGTATGTTGTATTTTTGCCTAGCTCTTTCATTTAACTTTAATTGACATCAATTTACGATATTAGTTTGTTTAATAAAACCCAATTATCTTTATTAACAGATAACAGATGAGTAATTTCTGGTCATTCTTTATATAAACTTTTCCAATAAATTTCCAATATGGAAATCTGAATTTAACTAAATAATAATTTTATTTTTACAATGATAATAATCTTCATGCTAATTTGTTCGAGTTTGCGATTGCGTACTTACTCCTTAATTTTTTTTTGCATCATACTCATTATCATATACCGTGCGAGCAAAAATTATTTGCATCAAAGAGGGCCTTGCATCTAAGGACGTAATGCTTAGCCGTGGAGCTTAATACCTGTTGGGTGTCAGTAACTACCTGAATTAACAATCAATCAGTTATTTCATCATCTTTGACAGTCGTTACAAGTAATTTGATTCAAAAAAATTACCGACAAGGTAATTTTTTTGATATTACTTCATTGTCTACCACCTTCAAACAAACAAGTAATTTGATTCATCGCTAATTTTTCCAATTTCTTGAACAATTCATACAATGGGCTTTACGGAACAGCACAAAACATTCATGGTTGAAGCGTATTTTCGAAACGACGTTAGAGAAAATGTGAGTGGCAATACAATCCGGGTTTGTGCATGGACGATTTTCACGAACATTTTCCTAACGTCGCTTTTATTGCTGGGGATTTTTATCATTGCCTGAAAAGAACCGTGGCTGTGTTTAGGGAAACAGGTTCTATACAACACAAAAAGGGAGCAGGAAGACCATCTGCAAGAACAGAAAAACTTGTTACAAACGTTCGTGAAATAATGCAAAATACGCCAACAAATTGTATAAGACGCCTGTCCCAAGAAGTGGGAAGATCTTATGGAACATGCCGGACTATTCTTAAGAAGCAGCTAAATTTATTTCCTTATAAAGTGCAAGTATTCGAAGAAATACAAGCCGCAGATTTTGAAAGACGCAGGAATTACTCTCAATGGTTTACCCATACATGGTGGTGGCCAATTTCAGCAATTTATTTTTCTTTTTCTTTCTGTATATTCTTACTTTGCAACAAAAATAAATTTGTATTTGTCTACTTATTTTATTACTCCTTAGTTTGGCATATCATGTCATAATATGAATTTGACAAAATTTTAACCTATATTTGGTTGCATATATCGTCTCCATATCATTATGATCTAAACCAAGCCCTATGTTTTTTAATCCAAGCCCTCTTTGATGCAAATAATTTTTGCTCGCACGGTAATATAGGCTATTTAATATGTATGTCCAAAAGTAAGGGGTAGAAAAGAAGAATAGCATTGGAGGGGTTTTATGGTTTAATATATTAGTTACTCACCTAAAAATGATAAAATCACAAAGTCCTACTAAATTCAGAAGTTTGTTGTCATTATCAAGCGTTAGTTTTTCGCGATGCTTGCAGAAAGCAAAATTTTTTGAAGCTCGTTTTCCGCAATCAACTGCAACGGCAGCCTCGTCTTCTTGGGAAATAATATAGTAAACTCAAAACTCACTCATATTCTCTTTGTTTGTCTCTCCACAGGGATCACCAAGATTTTTTTACCAGGGTCATCTAAGAAGCGGTCCTTTTACAAATTAATGTGAGTACCTACCTACTGTACGTGTCTTTCTTTTGAACTTACTTGAACTTACGACATTTCGAACTTGTGGGCTTCGAACTAATGGCCTGTCCACGATCGTGGGTCTGTCCACATTTTCTCATTTCGAACAAAGGCGGACTCTGGCACTAGATCTCATTGCGCTAAGTTGCTTCGGTTTGTTTCCGCATGCATGAAGGATCAGTTTATGTGCATGGGATAAAACATGGGCCGATTTTTCAGAAGAAAAATATAAGAATTTTTTAAATAACTGCTACTATATATTTTAAATGCTACAATGATATACATTATTATATATAACATTTTCCTAACGTTGCTTTTATTGCAGGGGATTTTTATAATTGCCTGAAAAGAACCGTGGCTGTGTTTAGGGAAACGGGTTCTATATACAACACAAAAAAGGAGCAGGAAGATCATCTGTAAGAACAGAAGAACTTGTTGCAAACGTTCGTGAAATAATGCAAAATACGTCAACAAATTGTGTAAATTGTGTCCCAAGAAGTGAAAAGATCTTATGGAACATGCAGGACTATTCTTAAGAAGCAGCTAATTTTATTTTCTTATACTTAAAGTGCAAGTATTCCAAGAAATACCGCAGATTTTAAAAGACGCAGGAATTACTCTCAATGGTTTACCCAAAATTTATTGGAAATAAATGATTTTTAGACCTGACTTTTTTTCGGATGAAGCCTGGTTCCACCTCTCCGGTTATGTAAATTCTCAGAATACACGCATGTGGAGTAGTGAAAATCCCCATTTGTTTTAAAGTCCACATTGCACCCTCAAAAAATAGGTGTCTGGTTAGCTGTTTCCCGAAGAAGAATTGTCGGTCCTATTTTTTTCCATGACACAGTTACAGCACAGCGGTATAGAGACAATATTTTGAATCCATTTGTGGAGCAATTACTTCACGACGAACTACGTTTTGGATATCCCTCGCTTTCCTCGGCGTGTTTTCCTTTTGTAAATTGTGGAAAATAGATATTTTAAATATAACCTCGTGTTTTTTTTACATACATATGGGTTGCCACAAAAACAAATCCCTTTAATCCCTGAAATATTTCGTTTAGACACACGTTTTTGTGATAACATATTTTTACGCCTATTCGATATTTTTTTCCGGTAATAAAATACCGTTTAACCATTAAAATATGTATTGAATAAATAGCTAAGTAGACTACCAATGTTAAAAATTACGACCATATTATTATTCAGGTAAAAAAGTAATTTTAAAAATGAACCTAATAGCTATAGCAGTGGTTTTTTCGGCGCCTATTTAATGCAGATTTTTTGCTATTATATACCAATGGACTTGTAACTTCGGCTAGTAGAGTTTTCTTCCAGTGCGCGGCGCGTGTCCTCGTCTTTACCAAACCTAGAAAATCCGCTCTACTCTGACATGAAAAAACATATTTTCCTTGTAAACAAAAAGGCATAAACAAATAATCAGTTAATTGCATGCCATAACTTCTGTTCGGTTTGTTTATCCCGAATGTAAGAGTAAATTTATTATTTTGTTGATTGCGTTGGTGGAACGTGTGTAAATGTGGTTTCAAGTGGCTCCCAGTTGGTTTATTTACCGGAGAGTAATAGCCTTTAATGATGTTGTATATGTATATGCAATTTAATTACAAAAAGTCTTAAGTGGTATAGTGCATGTTGCTTTCGTTGAAATAGATTCGAAATAATTTTGCTGTAATAAAAGTAGAGGTATAATGGCAATCGAATGTTAATGCTTTTGTATATACCAAAGAAGGCACCATAACGTCGTGGGACAACTCTGCATTATAGTTTAATAAATGTTCCTGAAAGTTTTCTATGGATGCTACACAAAATTGATGGTTTTTGGGCATACGGAACTCTTTCTATTATACTACATGTATAGATCCTGATGTATAGATCTAATGCATTAATTTCTTTGTCAATGGTTATAATAATATTCAATTGTCTTAGATCAAGTTTGACTACCAAAAGAACTACCAAAACCAAATCGTAGCTATTAAATTATGACCTGATTGGTAACACGATAACTACCATGTTTTTACAGTTTGCTTTTGACGACTCGTCACATCTTACTTAATTGCTACGTTACATCCTTTTAACCCATAACTTTAAAATTTTGGTTATACAACTTTTTCTTAATTTCAACAAAATTCCTCGGTCTATAGAAAAGCATAGGCAAGGAAGCCGTTGAGCGACACCACTGTCACTCTAAACTTATACCACCGAACATTAACAAGACAAGAAGGGTCACTCTCCGTCGGAACTTTGATGTCCAGCTTACACAAGCGCGCCGACGATTTCGACAAATTCCTGAAGCGGTGCACGTGTTCGTATATATACGAGGTTGATGCAAACCGCTAGCAATTAAAACGAATAAACGTTCAGTTACCAGGGTGATTTAAAAACATCTAGCAATAATTGTTATTGTGACCTATTCCGCTTAGTGTGAATTAAAAGGAAAAGGGGGATATCGTCAGGATATTTAATTGGCAGATCTTAACATAATTATAAAAATACTGGTAGCAAAAATTAAGGGAAAAAGGAAAGGTTCATCAAAAAGTAATAATGTAGTAAGCTACAGATGAACTTAGTAGGTATAAAAATTAACAATAAAATATTTACAAATGCCAACTTAACTAGGTATTCTAATTACCGAATTATTACATAAAATATAAAATGTATACAGGTCATTTCAAATATGACGCCATCTTACAAAACAGTAAAATACGGGTAGGAGTAGTTATAGGTACTCTGGGAAAAAGAATTATCGCGATTCAAAAATTGTGAAAATCGATACACGAATCATCTAAAACTAAAGGCGTTTAACCAAATGAGTAAAATCTCTGAATTCTGAAAGCTGTTCGATGCCTTTTATATGTAGTAGCCCGTTAACAACTAAATTAAAAATAATGTATTTAAATGTTGTGAAATAAAATATACCCTCGCTTTTTAAAGATGTTTTAAGATATTTAATTTTATATTAGGTTTTATTGATTGTTTCAAAGAATATCTATTTTTTATATCCCGGTTAGCAAATTTAATTGTAAAATAAATCCGCAGCCTAATATATAGGTTTAAAAAATATTTATGAGGAAACTCTTTACAAGGATGTGTAAATAGTGAATTTTCATATAATTTCTTAAGGGTCGCTTCAACGTTCTCGTGACAACTATGTTTATTTCTAAAGGAAAATTCGCTCAAGCCGGCGCATAAAGACAACTGGTATATTTCTTTACATATCCCTACGACGGACAACCTGTTTATGCATATCGCGCGTCGGGGACTTACGGTGCTCTAGACACAGTAGCATCCGATATTCGAGCGAGATAGGCATAACGAGGGGAGGAGCTTAGAGTGATCCTTCTTGTCTTGTTAATGTTCGGTGCTTATAACTACTAAGGGTCATATAAGAATCACTGGTGGACACCTTAGATGCTTCCTTGGCCTATATTTTTGTACAGGCCCAGGAAGCCGCCCTTAGTAAACTTTTTTTTATCTTTGATAGTACAATGTTCCGTAACTAGTTTCGTAAGTACCAGAACTTCATATAGTTATAAGAAATTTGTCTTGTGTTAGATTCATTGGAAGTTATGCCTTTTGCGTTCAGATCTTTTTTGATCTAAAATTGAAATAAATTATAAACAAAATATGGTCGCTTTTTTTTCTAGAAGTCTTATTGTTTTTTTGTAGTAAATTAATTTTTTTAATGTTGTTTGCTTTGCTGTTTTTAATCGTGTAGAATAAACATAATTTTTCTCAGAAAATTAAAAAGCAAAGTAAACAAACATTAAGAACAGACAAAACTCTTTTCAATTAAACATTAAGAAAATAATTTACTAACCTGCAATTAAAATCAGCGTTCCCCTGCCTTCCTCACCCCTGCCACCTAAGATGGCGATCGGTTAAACGTCATTCCCGTTTCGTTCCATTAACACGCAAATAACGTTTCTCTTAGTTGGTGTTTTGTGATCTTGAGAGCGCGCAACTCGCTTGTCTATGAGTATAGCCTGCCCGCTGGTGTTTGGTTTGAATTATTTTAATGGATTGCTTACATAAATTGCTTTATTGCTTTTTTAAGTAAAGTATTTTTGGATTCTGTTGGAAATAATTGCAGGGAGGGCGGCGCCCCAGAGCCCTTCATTAACGAGCCGCCACTGTCTGTTGACCATATTAAAACTGAGAGAAAATAAAGAAACGGCCGAGGAATAAAATTGACAATAGAATTTAATCCAATAATATAAATATAAACTATGCATAAGACCCAAGCTACACCATATAATACTATTATCGTATAAACAATACCCCACAAATCGATCGATGGATCCATTGTTTATTTAAATTGATTATTCAAATTTAATACCACTTCCATTTTGAAATTTAAAAATGTATTTTGTATTCGTCTCGACATCCTAGAACCAATTTGCATATTGTAAAGTTAATATTTGGGTACCATCAACCATCAAGGAAGTGATGGGTTAAATACAGATACTCCAGTTCCATCGTAACTACATTTAAGCAGTACCTATTATTATGATCGTCATCGAATGTCGGCGATGCAGAACCATTGTTGTTCGTCTGCAGAATTAATTTTGTAAGTACCTACTTTAATTTATCATGTTATTTATTAGATTTTTGTAGTTGCGATTGTTTATTTTCGGGTTTGTGGTGGGCATTGGCGTGACTGCAAGGAGGAGAAGCCGTGCCCACCCCAGGTTGATCTAATGGCTACCCCTGTATGTATTTTTTTTTGTTTGTAAACACTACAAAATACATACGGAATAGCAGAATGATAACAATCAATGATCAATAGAGAAATACAGTACAATTGCGATAATATGAATATGCACTCTTATGAACGACTCAGTAATATGAACATTATATTTTTTGCATTGGCCACACACGGTAATATGAACAACTTGTTAAATCTTGTTTGTTTTTGTTTCGCCGCTTTAGCATTTCTTTCTTGAATCATTGTAGTATAATATGTATAGCTTGTGAAAGTGAACATTAGATCAGTGTAGTGTTTATCTTCAGTGCTAAAGAGTGTTATACCTTGAATCCTACTTAATTTTATGCATTTATCAGTTCAAAATGATTAAAGTAAAAGGAAAATCAAAATGCCTTTCTTTTTCCGAAAAAGCAAAAATCATACTTAGAAGATGTTAATAAAAGCTGAACAGATAGAAGATTGGAACAAGGACGCAATTGAAGACTCAAACTTGGAAGAGGGCATAAATGAGAATGAAGAGCATGAAAGTGATCTTGAAATCCAAGACCAACCAAGTGTTAAAATTAAGCTTGGTAAAGCAGTTGAAGCCCCCAGGATAGCAATAGAATGGGCTAAGCAGAATGGCTTAAACATATCGGAAATCGCGAGTTTAAAAAACATTCATGAGTAAGCTATTTTAGCAAATATTTTCATTATTCATAAACACAATCTAAATTAACATTAACATAAAAACTATAAAAGATTAGTTAAGTATCTTAAGTTAGGTTATTGTATCAATACACACTATGTAGTATGCTAGGTACAATAATAATAATTTGTTATACATATGTATTTATATGTATTTTTTGTAAACGTTGCTAATATAAACATTTCGTTAATATGAACCCCTTAGCATTTTTGTGTTCACGTTACCGAGATTGTACTGTAGTATATAAAAATTGAATTTCCCGTTTTCGCGAAGGTAAAAAAAATGTTAAGGGGGCGGGCCGGCCCTGTTAAAACTTGTGTGCAAATATTGATCCTGCCTAAGGGTATTTACAACTATGCAGGTAAAAAGTTAATGTTCATATTCACACTGACATGCTGAACTAAAATCTCTTGATTATATATCACAATAATAAAAACCTTCCTAAAATATCGTAGATACAACTTTTTAGAGACATTTAAAAAGGTGCAGTGAAAGCATAACGTCCAAACCATAGATATATACCTTTAGATACGTACAGCTTATCTCCTGCGCAAACAAAAGTTACGTTTTATGGGTGAAAAAATACGTCCGAGCGCATGACTCGCCGGTCAGCTACCTTCCTTCTGGACACCCTCGTGCATGCGCACAAACCTCGTGTTATCGGCCTGTCCAACTTTATCGACATGCTCACGATACTTTATTTCTCTGTGAAGATACTCTCCAGAACTGGCTCGGCCGCCATTTTTGTTGTGTTTTAAGGTTTCTCTGTGGATTCCTTGTAGTTTTCTTATAGCTATCGTGGATTGTGTGTGGGTGTTTAATATTTACGGATTTCTAGTTTTTGTGTAGTTAAGCGAATTGTGTTTGTGCTTTTAGTGACTCGAATAGGAATATAAACAATGATTAGTACTAGTAGCAGCCGTTGTATAGTTTTATTATGCCCAAACAGGGGTAAAATACCTGATGGTATTTCTTATTTTCGGTAAGTTTGAGAAGACTAAAATTGAGAAGAAATAAGAAATTCCAATTTTTTGGTAAGAATTTAATTTTTAAAGCCCGGACCAGTCTATTTTCCCATTCGTCAAACGATAATGTTGCAGTGCGCATGACTAATAGTGTCTAGCTTTGTTTACATGCGCGAGGCCATAAATCTGCCACTTTCGTGATTATTGTTTGCTTATCTAAAGGTAAATTGTCTATGGTTTGTACGCACGACTCGCCGATCAGATAAGATAAGATGATGTACATTGAGTGCGGTCTGGGCGCTTGGTCGTCTTTCTAAAACCGCATGCCCAATAGCGGGGTTGCAGGAGAATGCTTCGGACATTTGTTTACGGTATCTTATCTTTGGGACAAATTGAGTATAGATAGCTAGAAAATGTTGATCTTCCTACTTCATCTCGAAGTCGGTAAACTCTGGTAACCATCGATATATTATGCCCCTTCGTAATAACCGGCGACGATATGATAATGGCATGAATTGAACGCCAGTCTCGAATGTTTTAATAGAGCAAAACTGTGTCGCGTTTCAGGCCGGAACCGTTTAAATTGTTCTGCGTATCAGACGTAATAAAACGAATTGTCATATCACAATTAACTTATTATTTATGGGAACTTTTGATGGGCAATTAAATATTTAAAGACGACCCGACGCCGACTCTGTTGGAAAGAACACCAAAACAAGTTTATTTATTTTATTTCTTTACAATGAGCTTTTTCCACCGGCCTAAAAAAATGTGGAATGCTTAATAGTAATAGACTGTATAAATGGCACACTATAATATCTCTATACCAATGCGGTTTTGGGTTTTATAGGTTGCATCCACTAATATGAGTTGGCAGCATCATTCCAACTGACTGTAACTTCGTTGCTTTCGATCGACGCGCGCCAACGTTTAAAATAGGGGTTATGTGTTATTTGGGTTTGTTAAAAGGTAAAAAAAATAACTAATGGACATCATCGAGCTTTGTTTCCTCTTTCTAAATTATTATTGTCTATTTAGGTTATCAAAAAAATATAGTATTATAATCAGGGAAGCTCGACTGGCAATTAAAGGAACTGTGGGTAATTGGATCATGTCGGACTGACAAGCAAACAATAATCACGAAAGTGGCAAATTTATGGCCTTTCCCATGTAAACAAAGCCATACAGAAATAGGCATGCGCACTGCAAAATTATTTGTTAACAAATGGAAGAATATACAGGTCCGGGCTTCAAAATGTAAGTGCTTGCTCAAGGAATTGTGAAGTTAACCTTCAATTGATTTTCACATATAAACAGCTAAAATTTGCCCCCCAAATTCTTACCACAATTTATTGTCATGAAGCTGAAGCTGGTGTGTGTCTAAACAAAATAATTTAGGGATTAAAGGATTTTTGTGGTAAGACGATTTTTTTTTAATATGGCCAAAACCATTTTTTATACTCTAATTTTTTAAAGTTCAGATATTAATATTTTTGTTATTTGCCTTACTTAACAAAGGTGTGCGGATAGATATTCGGGAATAAAATCAACAACTTTTTGTAAAATAAGGTCTCAAAACGCTATTTTGCTCAAAAAGGTCGATAATTTTGTCCATTCCGCACCTTAAGAACCAAGGCAATTTTTTATGCTAAAAAGTAAGAATAAATTATGCATTATATATTAACAAAACTTAAATTACAACAGGACGTCTATTCTCGAAATAGGCGAATGATCATTTCAAGAGAAGTGATTACTTTTTCTCTTAAAAATGTTTAAACTGTATTCTTGAAACTTAAAATTACTATTCATTTCCATACGATGTGAGCATATGATGTGAATTGTCCCTTCACGCGAGAGAGCGTTCACTTCTCTTAAATTGGAGAATAGACGTCCAGATCTTCAAAAAATATATCTTGTGTGAATAAAATCTTGAAAAAAACTAAGAGGAAAATTTATTGACCCAAATATAAAAATAATATTTTGGGATATATTTTTCATCGGTAAATGCCCCTAGAATATTTTAAGGAAATTTAAGAACGTTTCGAGACTTTATAAAAAATAGACTAAAAATAATAATTGGGTGCCTCAACTTTTTTTTTAACCGTTTTTACAAAAGGTGCGGACTTGACACTTAAGGTGCGGATTGGACATCGTATATGATTAAATTCGATTAAATCAATATAAAAATGTAAAGAACTATTTATTAAAAACCAAAATGTAAATTTCAAATAAGTACTAAGAAAAGACAACATTACCATTAACCAACACCGATAAATACTTATTTATGTCAAATCCGCACCTAACTGTCCAATCCGCACCAACGTAAAACAGGCACGAAACAGACGGTGCCGAATGGACATTTTTTGACTTTTTAATTTATTCACAAATTCTGGCAACGCTGATTCGAATTATTCTTGGGTTATGTTTTGCCGACCTAAAAATGCACCATACCATAATCTATTTTTCTAAAAGAAATACGTAACGTAAACGGAAACTGCGGTGCAGAGAGGACACGCAAGAAAGTGAGCATTTTTTACTTTCTTTTTTTAATTAACTGTTTTGCCAATATATATCAAAAAACGGGTACTTACCAATATCTTTAAGCGGCGCACAACACTATAACAAAACCAGAAATTATAAAAACGCACTGATACCAAACTGACGCTATCTTAATGTGTGGATTTCGTAGGTGCGGAATGGACATTTTTCCGAGGTGACAGTCCTAGAAAGCTAATAGTGCAAAGACTATTGCGGGTTATCTCGGTTATGTCATTGAATATTTTAGTAGAAAGAATAACCAAATCTATGATATATTGTTTTTATTATAATTGTATTTTGATCAAACAATTAAATTGTATCCAATTTAGCAGTTGCTACGTAGGACAGGTGCGGAAGTGGACAAGAAGGCTCTTTTTTTGAGAAAATTCTCGGGTTATTTCTTTTACTTTGTACTCTAAGTGTCCTTTTTATTGAAAACTAAATTAGTTTATTTATATAAATAATAGCTTGGGCTTTTATATGAATTCTCGACTTTTTGAACAAGGAAGGACAGCTGTATTTCCGTTTTGGCCATATTAAAAATAAATCGTCGTAACCCATATACCCATAACCCATATTCAAAAAAAAACTTGTATCGAATGATTTTCCTCAGTGTAGATAATTGCTTTCGTTTGGTACATTACGATGGATTTTATTGAAGTAGATTGTGTTGTTGAGTTAATTATCAACAAAAGAAAAATAAGAGTTACTGGGTTCATCCAATCGTCAGTCAACGACATTTCGATGGTTGGTTTTGCCATGCAAGTAGTGGTGCCAACTTTGAATACACTTCTTAAATATATCTGTCCACAACTCGTCTTTTAAATTTTTTAATCCATAGACATTAGACCTTTAGATCTTTAAAACTTATCTGGTACGCAAACAAAAGTAAAGTTTTATGGGTGAAAAAATATGTTTGTACGCATAGCTCGCCAATCATATCCCTTGCCGCCCTACAGGTATAGGCATGCGCACAACCCTCTTATTATTAGGGTTTCCTTGTTTTGCGACATCCTCAAAATACACTCCAGAACCGGGTCGGCGCCACGTTTTCTCTGTGTATTTCTTAATATGGGTGAAGTTAGCAATGTTTATGCAGCAACGAAATTTTTTTGGGGTACCTACGTGTCAATTTCGCGACATTTTTTTTTGTGTAGGTATGTCAGTGTCCATTCCGCCTGCCTGTGGCGTTTGTATACGAATTTTAATTTTTTTAGAGGCGTAAAGTGAAAAACTACCCCATAGGGGTTAAATTATCTTCTATATGCGAATTTCCCAAAAGCCGAAGGACAAAAGTTACATCAGGATAAAAATTTCGAAAAGTAGCGTTCGTTAACGAATTTTAGTTTTTTTAGTGGCGAAGACTAAAGACGATAAATCCAAATGGTAGAATTCCAATCTACCTGAAAAATTCAGCCAAAATGTAAAACGAAAACATCGCGGTGGGTGTTTCGCTATCGGACCGTATTTGCTGCTATGGAGGGGGAATGCAGCGCGATTGGAATGGGAATGAGGCGCGCTCGAACAGAAGCCAGAGAATGTCGTTTGGATATTCTCTGCAGAAGCTGCCAACGTTGAGCCGTGATCATAGACAATTTACCTTTAGATACCTACAGCTTATCTCCTGCGCAAACAAAAGTTACGTTTTATGGGTGAAAAAATACGTCCGAGCGCATGACTCGTCGGTCAGCTGTCTTTATTCGGGGAACCTTCGTGCATGCGCACAAACCTCGTGTTATCGGCCGTCCTACTTTATCGACAATAATCGACGCGCTCAAGAATACTCTCCAGAACCGGCTCGGCCGCCATTTTTGTTGTTGTATTTTAAGGTTTCTCTTCTCTGCGGATTCCTTGTAGTTTTCTAAAGTTTATCTATCGGATCGGCTATCGTGGATTGTGGGACTGGTATTTAATATTTATGGATTTCTGGTTTTTGTGTAGTTTAGTTAGTGAATTGTGTTTGTGCTTTTAGTGACTCGGATTGTAATATAAACAATGACTAGTACTAGTTGCAGCCGTTGTATAATTATATTATGCCCAAATAGGGGTAAAATAAACCCTCTATGGTGGAATATGAGCAAGAATTTAAATTTTAAAGCCCGAACCTGTCTATTTTTCCATTCGTCAAACGATAATGTTGCAGTGCGCATGTCTAATAGTTCCCAGTTTTGTTTACATGCGCGAGGCCATAAAACTGCCACATTCGTGATTATTGTTTGTTTATCTAAAGGTAAATTGTCTATGGTCGTGATCGATCTCTTTTGAACTCGCGTCAAGTCCCTTTTGTATTAATTTTTTTAGATTAAAAGCATTATTTAAACCTTAGGCTTGTCAGTACGGTATATATATTTTTTTTATTGCATGCATAATTTTGAAAGTGCATGGAAAGAAGTTCTTATCTTAACTTAAAACATACAAGGATATGTGGAGGGGTGAAAACTAAAATATTAATATCTTGTTTCCTATGCATGAAAGTACGCCAATGGTTTTTAATTTTCGATGAAATATCTGGAATTACACGATTAGCCATCAATGTTTACTGTTTGAAGAAAATTAAATAACTATGGGTATGGGTGTATGCCCACGATTTATTACAGCTTAAACACTACCGGAAACTATATATTACACGTTTTGTTGAACCGTAAATTTATGATGGTACTGTTCAGCCTGTTCAGGTACTGGTAAATAATGAATAGTACCCATTTAACTCATTAATATTTGTGAAAAATACCAAGTAATAGATATTATGGAAAACGCAATGTTTGATAGCACCGTATATATTCGCTTTTTATTATTACCTACATAGGCGTATTGTGAGAGGACAAAGCTTCCCTTCCGTGTACCAGAACCATGTACTTTTGGAACTATATGTACTGCTTTTTCAACCAAACCCCCTCCCCCTAAACGGGTGATCAACATTATAAAATAATTTCGATCGCTTAGTCGTATTTGAGTAATAAATATAGTTTAAAGAAACTAAAAAACACGCTTTTTTACGATTAATTATTAATCAAACTAAAAAGCGGAAAATAAATATAGTTTAAAATAATTCTTGAAATTCTTAATATAGGCAGAAAATAATAATGAACGATAAACATTAGTATCATTGTGAAAAAAGCTTAGGGTGCTCGATATACGAAAAATATAGTACAAAGCGCCCCACGCTTTTTTTTCACTATAATACTAATGTTTATCGTTCATTATTATTTTCTGCCTATTAAGAATTTCAAGAATTATTTTAAACTATATTTATTTTCCGCTTTTTAGTTTGATTAATTATTAAAGCGTGTTTTTTAGTTTTTTTAAACTATATTTATTTTTCATTTTTTAGTTTGAGTTATTGTTAAGAAAAAAAAAATTTTGTATTGTCAGCGGTTCTTGATAAGTCTACCAAATTTAAATTAAATCTGACCGTTTAAAGTGGGTCAAAATCGGGTTCAAAGAAGTCGGTTACAAACAAACATACATACAAACCCGAACACTCCCGAACAATTCCGAACACTCCCGAACAATTCCGAACAAACCCGAACAAACGAGAAAAATTTTCAATTTTTTTTTATTTTGCCGGGTAGAATCTTTTTAAATTTTTCTCTATTCTTAGCGACAATATCTATATACGACCCCACGTTGGTTTCATTACTATCGGCACAGAAAATATAGCTTGCGTAGCTATATTTTCTGTGCTATCGGTTATTGTAATAATTCTGACATATTGACAGGGTGTCAAATTTTGACAAAATAATTTTTGCGTATTTTTTTTAACTTTCCACCGTCAATATACATACGACCTTATAGTTTTTTCATTAATTTCATTTTTTTTAAACGATTTGACATATTGACAGCTGTTAAATTTTGACAGGAGAATTTTTTGCTTATTTTTCCCGAGGTCTCCGCATCGAATATTAAATGACCCCATAATTTGTTTCGTCAAAATCGCTTTTTCGTTTTATACCTGACAGCTGTCAAAATTTGACAGGAGAATTTTTTGCGTGTAGATTATTATATTGTCAGCGGTTCTTCATAAGTCTACAAAATTTTAAATAAATCTGAGCATTTAAAGTGGGTCAAAATCGGATTCAATGAAGTCGGTTACAAACATACATAAAAACATACAGGTGAAGCTAATATACAGGATGTCCGGAAAATACGTGTACAACGTTTGACGACATACTCCTGACGTCAAAATAGGTCGATCTAAGCCGACTTAGTTATATCCAAAATTGTCTCGTTTAGCCGGTATGCCGGTTGCCTGCATATAAAATCAGCTGCAATAAATCATCGCGTGTGTTTACCGGAGTCTTGTAAACTTCTGTTTTAATAGCGCCCCACAAAAAGAAGTCACACATATTTAACTCAGGAGAACGTGGTGGCCATTTTACTGGTGCATCATTGCCCCTTCCAATCCATCGGTTGGGATATTGATGATGTAAGAATTGCCGAACGGCAACGGAAAGATGGGGCGGGGCACCATCATGCATATACCACATTTCCCTCCGAAGTAAAAGGGGAAAATTGTCCAGAAGAATTGGAAATGTGTCTTGCAAAAAATTTAAATAAATATTTCCATCTAACCTGTCTGGAATAACAATGGGACCAATAAGGTAGCGATCAATAATACCTGCCCAAATATTTAATTTAAATTGATGCTGATAATGTGCAACTTTATTGGCATGTGGATTTTTATCGGAATAAATATGTTAGTTGTGCAGATTGGTTACTCCAGATCTTGTAAAGCACGCCTCGTCAGTAAACATAATTGTTCTACAAAAATTTGGATCACGGATTCTTTTGTTTCTAATAATTTGACAAAATGGAAGCCGCATGGGGTCGGTAAAAGTTCCTGGACTTTTTGCACGTGATAAGGATGTAACAACTGTTCTTTTAAAACCTCATTGACAATCGTTTTAGGAACATGTAACTCACGTTCTAAGCGACGGGTACTGGTACTTGGTTCTTCTTTAACTCTTTCCAGAATCATCTCTTCTGTTTCCACAGTTCGAGTTGTTCGCATACGACCCCTACCTTTAAAGTTTTTCTCAAAGCTGCCCGTTTCCCGAAGATGACGCTCGATATTGGCAAATGTTTGGTGGTTTGGTATTCGACTGTTAGGAAACCTCTCCATGTAAACCCTAACACTCTGACGCCCATTTCCTTGACAAAACCCGTATACCAGGAGCATGTCAACCTTCTCAGAGTTCGTATAATTTTCCATTTTTAATGGTAAAATGAACTTGTAATTCAAGAATGTTGATCGTATACTTGAGTAAATTTCATAGACTGGTGACAATTTGTCAATAATTGTCAAATTATTAAATGCCATAGCAACAAGGTCACTTAAAAAATTATTGTTACAGGTAATTTTATTTTAATATTATTACTAATAACACTAAATATTGTAAATATTTTCTTCTGGCAAAACAGCTCATTCCTCATTCAACGAAAAATATTAAAGAGGTAAAATAGCTTCCAAATACATCCAGTCACTCTACAAAAATATCTGGGTTGTCATAACGCCGTTCATATAAAAAATGAGGAGAAATGTTGACGTATTATATCACTTTTATAACACTTCCACTTATTTACAGCCGGTGACTATATTACTAGAAAACGAAATTTTATAGTATTAGTCTACATACTAAAAATCATTAAAATCGATTAGCAGGTTTTCACGTAATTTAGGAAAAACCAATATTTTTACAAATTTTTGACGCCCTCTACCGGCTAAACGAGACAATTTTGGATATAACTAAGTCGGCTTAGATCGACCTATTTTGACATCACGAGTCTGTCGTCAAACGTTGTACACTTATTTTCCAGACACCATGTATAATAAAAGCGTGTTAAAAACGGTATGAGTGAATGCAAGTTGCGACGAAAAAACACCGAAAGGAATAGTCACCTTTAGATTAGCAAACAATAATCACGAAAGTGGTAAATTTATGGCCTTGAGCATGTAAACAAAACCACACAGGAATAGGCATACATAGTGATGTAAAGGTAATATTACCGAGGTAATGTTACCGGTAATTTTGGTAATATTACGTAATATTACTGCAAGATCGGTAACATTGGAAATATTGTTTTTTTTTTCCGCTCCATACCTACTCTCATTTATTTGCTCAGCTCTACTTGGCGTTACTGGATTTATTCATCGGCAAGAAAGAAACAGACTAACCGTGGAGGGGGCCGGAAAACTAACTTACCTATATTGCCCATAAATATAATTTACTAAATGAAGAAGATCATTCAAGAATAGTAGAAGATACTGAGGAAGAAATAGAAAAAGAAGATGTCGGTTTCGAAGTTATAGACTTGACTCAATTAACGAAAGAGAAAGAAAAATCAGATGACGAGGTTGGGGATGATGATGAGGATGATTTACCATTATCCACTCTATTACGTGGTCCATTCTGACTCTGACTAGTTTAAAAAAACGATCTTGTTGTTTTTCGTAATGTTTTTACAGTTTTGAAATAAAAATACTTGTATTAGTACTTAAAAAGCTGTTTTTTTATAAATTACCAATGTTACAGTAATATTACGTAATATTACCGGTAATATTACCGATTTTTAAATTACCGGTAATTTTACATCACTAGGCATGCACACTGCAAAATTATCATTTAAAAAATGGGAAAATAGGCAGGTCCGGGTTTAAACATCTTGTTTTTATGGCCTAGGCCTATAGTTAGATGTGTGTTTAAATTGATCATAATAAAATAAAATTACATACAACTATCACTACTTCATAATTACTGGACATACGAAATACCCGGTATTTTACCCCTATTTGGGCATAACAAAATCATACAATGGTTTTTGCAATAGTCACTAAAAGCACAAACACATCAATTCACTAAAGTAGACAAAAACTAGAAATCCATAAATATTAAACACCCACAATCCACGATCCAAAATAGCAAAAAAAAATCATATCTGTGACGTTAGCCACGTTTATCAGCACCGATTATGCAGCAACGAAATATTTTCTATTGGGGTAACTTGCATTCACCGTAAGAGTGAAATAATGATCATAATAAGTTTAATTTTTTAGAATAATTGCCAAATCATTCTAGATAAAGGCGAGATTTCGCAGTGATACGCTAATACCGTTTAAAAGCGTAGGTTATAAAAATTAGAAATTACTAATTAGTCTTAATAGCTATTTTAATAAAATTGAATAAAAAGTGTAAAATTTAAGATTTAGTGTTGTATAAATTGTAAATTTGTAAATACTGGACACTAGGTCAAGGTTCAAGGTTCACACGCTGTTCGCACCATCCAAGATAAAACAAATTTTAAAATAATATTTAATAGTTTTCATGATTACAGTATTTATTTCCATTTGCCACAATCTCCAATCTCCATGATCTCCATCAGTATTTCTACTACATCTACCTACATTGTCGTATTTTAAGGACTTGATGACATCGGAACAAAAGCGTCACAAATTTTCTAGATTTTTTAATGTAGTCCAGTTAAAACTCTATAAATCCTTAGATTTTGACGTCAGTAAACAGTATTTTCATATTTTTTAATTAATTTCTGAGTAATGGCAAATGGCAATAATAAGGAATAAAAAAACAAAGACAGATGCGTATTATAGGTAGACAGTTGCGCAAAATGGTTCTTGCATATGGCACTGTTTTCGTTTAGCCTGTGGCGTATCATTAATAACTAACACTAAATATGAAAATGTATTTTATCTACGACTATAGAGAAACTGACCGACCCCCGGTGTGTTTATCACCTGCAGAAATCCGTCACTCTAGCTGTAATCGTCAAATATTGTGGTACGACCCTGTCTACATTGTGTTTATTTCCAGGTTCTTTTAAAGTTTGGTACAACGGTAAAAGTTTTTCAGGTTTTAAGATTTTTTAGCTTTAATCTTATTCTGACGGTTTCCCTATGATGCGGTATTCCGCTGCCAGTAAATGAAAATTAAAGAGGTTTTTTAAAAACAATCGGTCTATTATAAAAGCATTTTGGCAATATACGATTTATGAAGAATTCAATCAGATATACCCTAAATAACATATAGAATAAAATCCCCAATTATTACATTTCATCAAAACTTAGTGTAATATGGCCTGTCTCCCATAATTTAGCCCTGTCTGCGACAATAATAAGCAATGTTGTTACCTTTTGTTACCAATTACGTCTGCGACTGTTATGGTGACACTTTACCTCCCAAAAATAAAAAATACCCCTTTTTTATAATTATCTTTGGTCTGCGACCACACTCTGTTTTTTAAGTAGTTCCCCGTTAATCTGCAATTTATTTTGTTACATATCGCCCCATTTTCGTGTACGTATTATTATTAAAATTATTTATCATTTTAGTTACAGAGTATTTTTTTATAGATTTACGTACACGTTTGGTATAAAGGTACTACGTAGTTTGGTGAAAAGCCGAGCGACAACGGTCTTCAGTAGTGGACACTCAAGTCAAGTCATTTCTACTGTCCGACATTTCAAACATATAATTTATAAAAGTGCAATAAAAGTTAGGATCTCACCCACTTTCCACATGTGTCACTTTTCCTCTCAAGCGGGCGTTGTTTTTCATATTACTAGAAAGGCGAGCGACAACGGTCTTCAGCAGTGGACACTCAAGTCATTCCTGCTGTCGGACATTCATTTTAAGAAAAACCCATCACACCGTTTTATGTACAATTATTTATAACCAATTATAAATTAACGTTCTACAGGCAACATCATACCAAATAAGTATAACCCTTTCTGATAACTTTAATTGTATATTGTCAAATAAAATATTGCCCTTATTACCCCTCCCCCATTTCTTTACCTAGCATTGCAAATTATTATTTTTTATAAGATGGCATTACTACTGTGTAATAACGTCCACCCTTTGTTCTCAAGTACCACAAAAACCCAGGGAGACAACCAACATCTGTTACTAGTTATCTAAACAAAAGGTCTGTGTCTGCGACATGACCCATGTTTTACAACCCTTAGAAAGCAAAAGTGTATTTATTTTATTACAGTACTTACAAATAGTACCGTTTACCGTACCTTTTTAATTTTAGAAAACAATTAAGAGCCTTGTCTGGCAGACAAAATTGGCTGTGTGTGTTGGCTGAACTTTATTTGCAATTTTAAACCCCTTATTCATTTATGTCCTGATCATTTTCTGCTTAGAGCTTTTGAGTGAAATATTTGTAAGAATGAAATTGAAGTAAAAGAATATTTAGATTTTTATATGGTGCGAACAAACCCGTAAAGCCGAATACACCCTTACAAAACTGGCAGCGTAACGACCTTAACTTGTGATTGGGAAATATCGACTCTCCTCTTGCGCGTCGTTTTGATCGCTTTTATAAACTCGCCCCTGCCTTCAGCACTGGTGACGGGTCGCGTGGCCATGTGTTTTTCTAAAACAAAAAATCTGACCTGCCCTGAATCTTTTTGTCGATAAGAGGGTAAAATTTTACACTTTTTGTGGCTTTCAAGCTCTTTTAAAACGAAGAGATTCCTCTGCACATATTATTAAACCTAAAATATTAGTTATTTTGTTTTACCCTTAAGAAATTTTGTGGAAATTTTTTTACGCAAAAAACAGCCCCGGGTCTGGGGCGTTTCACTAGTATATAATGTAAGTAATATACTTGTGGTTCTTATATTATTCCCTGGGAATAATGACGAAGGACTAATAGTCCTTATTCCCTCTTGCACTCCAATCACAAAATTTCTCAAATTAAATAATACCATGGAAACACCTACTCAAAACTGCCAGTGTCAAACGCGTAGTGTTTGTGTATTTGTATTGAGATGGATGAAAATGAAGTATTTTCTTGTACCAGAAATTGTACAACTAGCTGCAGCAACAACATCTACCTTAATACCGGAAACATCGAAATCCATTTATAATAAAACGTATGCAACCTTCAACGAATGGCGAAGAAACACAAACTCATTTTCCAAAAATATTCTGCTTGCCTATATCGCTAAATTAAGTGCAAAATACAAACCATCTTCATTATGGTCATTTTATTCAATAATTAATTCTATGTTGAGAATAAATCAAGACATTGATCTGGAAAGATTTTGCAGGCTACGAGCGTTTTTAAAAAGAAAATCTGAAAGATTTCAAGCAGAAAAGTCCTCATTTGACCCGGGAACCAATTAGGAAATTTATTGACAAAGCTCTTGATGAAATTTTTCTTTTACAGAAGGTAAATATGCATATTTAATCTGACCTATTCAAAACCTCATATTCTTGATTGCTTCAAGTTATATTAGAAATTATTGGAATTATGGGCGCATGCCACTTAAACGAGCTTTATCAAATAAATATAAAAGACGTGAAGGAATCTCAAACAGAGTTATTAATAACAATACCCAAAACTAAAATCAAAATTGTACGAAAATTCACCATAAACAGTACGTTTTCAAATATTGTAAAGAAGTACATCAATCTCCATCCGTCACATGTAAAAATCAATGCTTCTTTCTAAATTATCAAAAATCCAAATAAACAATACAATGTCTAGGAAAAACAAATTTGCGGTTATTGGTGGATAAATTGCCAAATCCTCAAAGTTATCGAAGATTATCTGCCACTCTGTACATTAATGGAGGAGGCGATATAACTGGATTAAAGCGCCATGGTTACGAGATCTACACATGTAGCTGAAGAATTTTTTTCCTTAACATTTTTAAAAAATATCAACGTTATTTGGAAAAGGGAGATGGAGATTGTACGTTTTGGAAATAACAATTTTAGTTTGTCCATTTTGAAAATAGCAAATATGAAGTTTGCCCACTTTGAAAATAATTTAAGGATCATTTTTCACAAAATTTTTAATCTTAAAAACAATACATTAAAATAAAAAAAAATATAAAGTAAACTCGGAATGACTTTGGCGCGAATAATTATCAACAAGTCTGTGTAGGATTTTGCATGCTTTGAAATAATTCGAAACTAACAGCAAAACAACCCATTGGAGATTGTACACTTTGATTTTTAAAATTGAACAGGAGATTGTACGGTTCGAAACATACATCTCAATGGAGCTTGTACATGAATTTAATTACAATTTTCTGCCATCAAAATCTTGAGCTTGCCCGTTTTGACAAGAAATTATGAGTTATTTCGATTCAGGGCTACAATTACTATGTAAAACGACATCTATCTCATTTTTAAAGAAACATAGAGATTGTACACTTTGAATCTATACCCCTCATTTGGTTCTTCTATAGCTGGGTTCGGGATTGTTTACGGAGCTGGAGTAGAGTTAGAGTGGCGTTTTAATCACGTGACCTTAGAGTTTTAGGTGTATGAATGGTCTGTCCCGAACGCTCGAGAGTTTTTAGAGTTAATCACCATAACCTCAATCGCTTGTTTCGTCTTTGTGGTTTATTATTTTATATTATGTAAATATTTTGTGTTTTTTGTACCTTTATTATTTAATTTAAAATATGGATTTTTCTCGTCATCTGGTGCCAATACTTAATTTTGTCAGAGAAATATTTTTTGAAGATTTTTCTGATGAAGAGAATGTTGAAGTAGTTGAGAATTTTGCAGAGATTGCAGTACCTCTCATGTCCAATCAATAAACAATTTCTTTATTTCCGGAAGACAAATAAGCTAAACTCACCTATGAATATGTAAAATACTAAAAACATGATCAATGCGCATGCCCGCTCCGGAGTTCTTTTCTCGCGAGGTGGAACTCTTGGAGTGAGCTCCTTTAACTAGAGGTGGGTTGCTAAATAGCAGCCTGCTTTTTTTTAACTGCTATTTGATTCGGTATAATGCTAGATGCTACGAGCTTTAAAATTAGCTGCTAATTTTTAGCAGCTAATATTTACTTTTGACTGTGAACTGGCGCTGATAGAGCGAAATGAGCGGTTGTCAGGTTAGGTAATTTTGGTTATCTGCTATGCTATTTCGATTTACTTACTGCGAAGTAGAGATGGGTTGCTAAATAGCAGCCTGTTTTTTTAACTGCTATTCTAGTTCACGGAAGGGGCGACCTTTTTTTTTTTTAGAAATGTAGGTGATTTTGGTTATCAGTGCTATGCTATTTCCAACTGCTATTTAGGAAGGTAGCCCCACAATTAACAACAGTACGCCATCAATCGATACCTTCATTTCACGTGTCGTTTTACGAGACGAATAATGCTAAAATAGCAACTGCTATTAAAATAGCAGCTATTTCTAACTGCTATTTTTGTTTAGCAATAGCAGAAGCAGCTGCTAAACAAAAATAGCGGGTCGGACCCATCTCTACCTTTAACTCCGTGTCGCAATACCCGACCGCACTTCGAGTCACACCTCTTTTACTCGAAAGGACAATACCCGAACGGATCGGGAGCGTTTTGTGCACATAGAGTTAAAAGAGTGAGCATCCCAAACCCACCTAATATGACCGAGTTCGGTCGCACTTTTTGGTTGGTGTTTTATACCTAATAATACTTCCTTTGTTTTTTTTTTCATTTATTGGCAATGCCGACGAAAGGTGCTTTCCTTTTGCTTTTTTTAAACAGCAAAGCAAAGTAAAAATCTTTGCTTGGCTGTTTGCGGCAAAATTCAGTTAATTTTGAAAAGGTTGTGTTACGTACATTATGTCGTACATAATTTCAAAATTGAAAAATTTAACATTTCCATCATAAATTATAAAATATGTTCTTTTTTGTAGAATAATAATTATACTTAAATGCGAAAAATATTTCGTTTTTAAAAATACCTACTTCTTTTCAAGGTATTTAACGAATTCCATTAAATTAAATAGCGGAATACAAATACGGTAGAGACAAAATTGAGGGTCAAAGATGCATGTGCAAAAACTCACCTGTGACATTAAGATAAAAGATAAACAACAAAAACTTACATATTTTGGAACAATATAAATCATTTTTCAAAGGTTATTCAGGAGCATTAGCAGAAAGTGAAAACAAAGTATTACATGTTGAAAAGTGTTGTGAAAATAATTAATCATTCATAAAAAAAGTGTTAATTTAATATAACATCAAGCGTCTTTAACAAAGTAAGTTTTTCTTGTGAAGAACCTTTTTTTCAATACCTATTTGTACGTAGGGTACCAGTAACGTCTAGTACGTGCTTACCAGAAACTTAAATGTATTTTATATGTACAGCATCTCTCATAAAGATGAATATATTATTATACTGATTATAAATTGACGTTATTATAGTCGATAAAACGAAAGCGGTGTTTTTCTTGTTTAAGGTGGAATTATCAACGCCATTCAATTTATTGCCAACCTATAACCTATTTCGCCTTGTTTTTCTTAGTTTATTATTTTATTGACTAAGATTTAAATAAAATCAATATCGTCTGCACATTATTTAGGTAATATCTGATATATTACAAAAATATCAATTTATTTCATTGCTTATTTTGGGAGAATTGTATAGTGAAACAACAATGACATAATAATGTTAAAAAAAATCTTAACCGATATTTTTCTATATACAATTCTCCTTCTCCTTAATTAACTTATGAATTTCCTTGATATTTATTTAACATGTTAATTATTACCTATAGATATGAAGACGATATTGATTTTATTTAAATTTTGTGTAAAAGTTAGAAAAAATAAATAAATCTGCGCGAAATAGGTTAAAGGTTGGCAAGCATGTTGATACTCCCACCTTAATAACATTTTTATTGCTTATTAAAAGGAAACAAATGCAAAAATACATTTAAACTCTCAACAGAAAGGAGTTGCTGTCTTTATGGTGTAATTTTTAAGAGTCATGTGATGTCATAAGGCCAAAACAAATACAAAGGTCACCGAGATTTCTTGCTAACGTCACTCACCAGAGTGACATTTCGCCGTTTCATTATGACGTCACATGCCTTCTAAGGTCAGAATGAAAGCTGTCTGAAAATTGGAAATGTTAGGCTGTGTAGCTGTGAAATATGTTTTATAAACTAGCTCTAAAAAATTGGGAACGTTAATAAAAAAAGCCAGTAGAACAATAAAGAAAATGTTTCTTAATCAATTTTCAGAAAAAAAACTATGAAATTTAAGGAAAAACCTTTATAAAAACAGTATGCTAATGATGATGGGGACAACTTGGCTAATATATTTTTAATATGGTAGCACTTCCGGTTATACCGGAAGTAGGTGTCAACTCGTTTATTTTATATATTATAACATTCTTGGATTCTATACGCAAGATTCTAGAGAGATTTCGTATATCATGTCCTATACCTATGACTAAGCGTTTTTGACGTAGCTAAGTTTTTATCTCAAAAAATATAAAGGTAGATAGCTGTGCAAAACGTATTTAATAATTTATATAATTAGGTACGCATATTTCCCTTGCAGTTGCTTGAAAAAGTTTAAAAGATACTTACGTTATTAATTTACAATTGGGAGGAGTTCTCTGGTCTACACTGAGAAAATTATTTAGCTATGATGGCTTTATATAATGCAACTATGGCTATATATTAGAGTAAATATAGCGCCAACCCTATAACGTCGTGTTGTAACTGCCAAATATATTAAGCAGAGTCTATTTAGTAATCATTACTACATATTTTAGTAACAATATGATCCATGAAAACCTGCTCTTACTAGAAAATTTGGCTGCTTCAGCATAATTGAATATTAGTAAGGAACACATATTGAATAGTCCTAGCCAGTTTATTTAGTAACTGTTGCATGATCGTGTAATATCAATGTACTCGTGTGGTAATTATTGTATTGTCGTTTAGTAAAGGAGCATACTTGTTTAGTAATCACAGCATGATTGTTTAGTAGTCACAGCATAATTGTTTATTTATCGCAGCATGATTGTTTAGTCATCACTGCTTCTTTGTTTAGCAAGTTATACAGGGCATTCCATAAATATGTGCTGTTCAAACTAAAGTTTTATATACGCAAAGTTTTTTTAAACGCGGGCCATAAGGATTTACATAATTAATTTTGCACCCCCTGTTAACTTGTATTGTAATAAAAAGTTTAAAAAAAAAGTTGGTGTGCACGTTATAAACTGAGGACATTTTATACTTAACGTTAACATGTTTTTAGCGACAAACTTCAATGAAATTAAAGAAATTATTCAGTTTTTTATTCTAATAAATTGTATTTATTACAAAAAAGACATATATTTTTTAAAACTGATTAGTTTATAGCTAAAAAAAATTTACTGTTAAATTATCCCCCATCTAATTTTTTTTCTAATTTTTTATTAAAACAAAAGTTAACAGGAGGTACAAAATTAGTCACGTATATAATAATATACAGTGAGGACCTAAAGTACCGAACGGTTTAGAAGTTAGAGGGGGGGGGGGGCGGACTTTAGGTCCTCACTGTATGATCACATAAAAAAACAACGAATACTTTAGGTATATAGCATGCACAGGCATACGCATACAGAACTGAAAAATAATGCGCGTAATGGGTATCGCGTCACACAGCTATCTAGCGGAAGATACGATCACAGATTGGAATTTTTAATGTCCGAATGGCAGAGCAAGCGCTTTCTTATTGGCTGACGTTCAACCGAATTTACCCTTTCCTACATCAAAATAACGAATCTTAAAAAACCGTTTTGCTCTAGTAGAACCGCGATCAAGCTATCCTGGCTTTAAGTACTTGGCAAAGTGCATTAGGGTTACGATTAAAAATTGTAACGCTAGGATTGCTAATTCAGAGAGCAATAATTACTTAACCGTTTAAGTTTATTACTTTATAAAATTATTTAGCTGGTATAGACATAATAATATAGCAACAGTTAACAAATATGTTGTAATAACAACACTATAAGATTTGTAAAACCCAGCAAAATATATACTGCAACGACTACAAGATCATCATGTCACCTTTAAACAATATTTTAACTTATATAGCGGTTTATTTAGAAACAGCTGCTAAATTTGTCCAGCCCGATAACTTAGGAAACTTCATTTTCTCAGTGTAGGTTGCAACAATCAGCTATTTTTTAAACTTCCCATTAGCTCTCTATCTTTTAATCCTACGCTGCTCTAGACGGTACATAGTAGTATATTATTTATTTTCCTAATATGCAAGTACAGATATCTCGGAAGTTGTTTGAGATATGAATTTAGCTTCTTAGTTCTTGATTACCTGTTCATATCAACGCCTACTATCTTGTCAATGGTCAATTATACGGTATGCCTCTGTCTGTGCAGAGTTTGCATTTTCTTATGTTTTCAAATTAAAAATATTACTTTATATTTTTAATATAATATTTTTTTGTTGTGAGATTATGTAGGTATCAATATAACCGGAGAAACAAAACATAGTTTTATTATTTTAACTGTCGTGAAGATAGCCACATATAATATTATTATTTTTGCAAAAATTATGTACTTACATAATAGTACAGGGGTCTCTATCTATTTATTAAAAACGACAATACAGTGTAATTTATTTTAGCAATAAAATTACCTAACCTAAATATACAATGGAATTTAATCCGATTAACTATTTCAAGAAATTAAAGGAAAAATGGTAATTTGCCAACCAATAAGTAGAAATCACTAGCAAAAGCACTGGTAATCAATTTAAGGATTGCACAGAAAATTGTTCATGAAAGAAAGCATAATACCTATAATACCGAAGAATACAAAAAAATTTATTTGGATCATGTGTATGGATTTGAACATATTTGGTAAAGGATTTTGGTTGTGTTTTACAAACCACTCATAAATATCACTTTTTCGACAAGATGAACTACTTGGATTGTTTATTTAAAATTTTTGAATGATATGATGCATTGTCTAATACAATTAAAGACGGCTTATCTAAATTTGGGATTAATTGAGCTTTTAGCCATTTTTTAAACATTTCGCAATTCATATTGTCATGATAGTCGGAACTTTTTGTTATGGAAGAAAAAATTAAGCTTGCACCTGGAATATAATATCCTGTTACAGAACCGGCATGTAAAATAATGAAACGCTTTCCCGTGCCACATCCCTTTTTTCTTTTCAAGCTTTTCACAGAATCATCTTGCCAAGATTTTGAACCACTTCCATTTGAAAATATCATTGTTCCGTCTATAATACTACTTTTCTAAATATTGATTTGTAATTTTCCGTAGTATATTTTTTATAAAACTGAACACGCTGACTCACTATCTGTGGCTGCTTACATAGAAATCTCCGGTTATAGTATTTTTTATAGCGATAACCTTTTTATTAATTTTGATAACATTTAATTTCCAAAACACCTCGAATTTTTAAATTTTCTTTTAAAACTGGAAGAGCTACATTGGTTTTTGATCTGTATAAATCATAAATCTTTAGTCTTTGGCTTTCTTCGTTTACATTTTTTAGTATTCTTCGGTATTATATTATTCTTTCTTTCATGCACAATTTTCTGTACAGTCCTAACACAGTCCTAATTCCGAGTGCTTTTGCTACGGTTTCCTGCATATTGGTTGGCGAATTTTCACTTTTTCTTTCATTCTCGAAATAGTTATTACAAATTAAGCGCCATTTTTTTTTGCTTGGGGATGCAAAAAAACAGAAAATGGCTTTTTATCGTTCATATTGTCACCTTAAATTAATTGTCAAAGTCACAAAACTGACATCTTTAAATCAAGACGAAGGTGGCAAAAACAAACTTTTGTGAATCGCTGAAAATTAAAATACATATGCTTTTCTTTCATGTTAAAATTGCATAAGTCTGTCATATTTATCTTACGGATTTTATTTGGATAGGTAGTATATGATTAAACGCAATAAAAGAAAAGAAAAATTGAAAGTATGTCTTTCTTAAATCGCTTAAACCCGCACGATAAGACCGGATCGGACTTTATTATCTTTCTCAAGACAAAATGAACGTGGTATAGGCAATAGGGCTTTGGGGGGGGGGGGGGGGGGGGGTAGTGTATATGGACTTGCAGCTTGCCTTTTTGACTTAAGGTTGAATTCTCAACGTCATTCAATCTATTGCCAACCTATAACCTATTTTGCGTTGATTTTTTGAGTTTATTATTTTAATAACTAATATTTAAAGAAAATCAATATCGTCGGTACATTATTTAGGTAGTATCTGATATATTACAAAAATATCAATTTATTTCATTGCTAATTTTGGAAGAAATGTATAGTGAAAGAACAATGATTGACAATGACATAATAATGTTAAAAAAAATCTTACCCGATATTTTTCGCTATACAATTCTCCTAAAATAAGTTATGAAATTCCTTAATATTTATTAAATATGTCAATTATTACCTAGAGAATATCAAGTCGATACTGATTTTCTTTAAATTTTGTATAAAAGCTAGAAAACATAAAGAAATTTACGCGAAATAGGTTATAGGTTGGCAAGCATGTTGATACTCCTACCTTAAACCTATTTTGCATTTTACTGATCGAGGTGATGCGTTTGCTGTTCTTTTCTTATTTAGGGGGTACTTCCCCCATGTAAATCCGCCCTTGGGTAAGAGAGGTACTTAAGGAGCCCTTTTGCAACCGAGTCTAGCGAAATGGCATTTTTTCTAATGAAATTCGGTCGTATATTTTGGAACTTGGTATATTTTCGATTTTAAATTAACGCTCCCTGCTCCCTCTAAATAAATAATAAGGAAGATAAAAAATGAAGATGTAAAATGTTTAATTTGTAAGTTATTTAAAATTAATAAAACATTCATTTGGCACGAGTACGTACTCAATGTGCCGCACGCCTCGTGTCTATTATGCCCTGTTGCCATATTGTCGAAAAGGTCTTTGCTGGTCTGGATTGTACCTACAGTACAAGGATAATATAATAACTTTCTGAAAACATTTAGTCATTGGTGGGAAAAAGAATTTTTTGTAGTAAAAAAAATCTTATAGCAGCTTTGTATATAAAACGAAAATATCTGCATTATTATTTCGACAATATACCTACTAATAATTCGCAGCCGCAGTCGATAAGTTTGTAAAAAGTGTTGAAACCTGTTTATATATTAGGTGCAATTGCAAGTAAAATTGCCTGTAGGCATGCGCTTTGATGATTTCTTAATCATCTGATGCCATTTTACTTATTTAAAAACCACCATTTAATTGCATCGCATGAACTTGCATGCAGTCATTGCACCTAATCTAAACCGGGTTTTAGAAAATTAAGGAATTTGTTTATTTTTCCGGTTGCTGGAGAGTCCCCCTGCGCTAATAGCTTTAAGTAATACAAAAATTGAATTACTATTTATTTTGTTTTGAAATTATCTGCAGAAATTACCAAACGTCCCATATTTAATTTTAGTAAAAGTTTATTTCAATTTGAAAAAAAAAATTTAAAAATTAAAATAATATAAAAAAAATACTTTTTGTCAATACTATCATGGAGATAATATTCATTAGCATTAGATCGATGATATTATAGATTATAGGTATGTAATTACAATATTTATTACGTTTGCAAGCAATCGTTTTATTTAGGGTTTTTTTTGTTGCTAGTTTGGCAACACAGCTTAATACTACCGCATGTTATAAGATTTGTATGATGGATTTGCAGCGTTTCGTTTTAGTTGCCGGCAGTACGCACATCAATTCGGAGATACCTTGAATAAAGTAAATGTCAAAAGTGCGGCGCGTGATATTATCGAATCATTTTTTTTAATCTTGTGTAGATGCAAAACTATATTAAGTGTTTGTGGATTTTTTTGAATGGTACTCATTAAAAAATACAAGGTACCGATTGGTGTTATTATTAAATGCAAATTTTTTTTTTAATTTTGTAAGATATTTAAAAAAAATTTAAGATATATTTTCACCCCGCCTGTTAAAAAGTCTACATCTATAAACGAAAAATAGTACCAAAAAATAGTAATTTTAAGCAAAGTTTACTAAGAATCGGCAAATACCTACGTTTGCCCGGCAGTTTTCCAAGATGAGCCTATCAAAATGTGAAAAATGTAAAATTATTTAATTGTCAGTAGGTACCTACTATCTCGCTAGCGATGAGTTTTAAGTAAGGAAAAAATTATAGCACTTTTACTAGCTTAAGTTTGATCCTTACAGAAATCGAAACTGCTATAAAATGTGTGTTCTGTTTAAAAAAAAATATAACAACTTTTTCGTCCTGTTTTTTTTGAGCCACCCTGTAGAATCAAAATAATTTTAAGTTGTAGACAATTTTGTTATTCAACGTTTGTATCGGCTTTTTTACGTATTTTTAATAACAACGCAGCTACTGTAGTGTACTTTGCCTCATTACCGGTACTCATCCTCTAAATATGGGGTTTCGTTGAAAAGACTTACCTAACGTATCACAACATGGCTGCAGCAATAATATAAAAATTCAAATAAACTAAATGTTTTTTATTCTCACCCTATACCCGGCCCTGTAGGTACTATAGAGCAAATCCAAACGACACTCGGTTTTGAGCAGGATTAATGGCTAATCTCCGTATAAGATTTCGTCATCCCCTGTCCAGTAATTTTTAAGTTTTCCAGGGCACAATACTCCTTGGGACTTTTTACCAGGCCCGTTCCCCTTGGCTAAGGCTCTGCAAAATAGTCACTGTCACTGCTCTTAATCGATTTTTTAATTATCATTTTACCGAGCATTTTATTACACACAATTTAAAGACCAGTCTGCCAAAATCTAAGTTTCATGACATATTTTTACATTTTTTAAGATATAATATCTACCTACATACTATAGCAAAATCATTTATTTTAAACATTCTGACTATTTCTTATTTTTTAAATACACAAATTATCATTTTATTATTTGGGGAATCTTACAATTCCGTGGTCCCGGGGAAGAAGGAGATAAGTTAATTTTTATAGTTTTTCAGTAGATTGAGTTAAAGTTCAGCTTAGTAGTGCCAATCAGGGGAAGGGTTTAGAAAATTGAAATTTTTGTACTAGAATTATTGCTACCTTGTATTTAATAATATCTAGAACAAAATTATGGTTTTGTGTTATTTGAGAAGTTAGATGCACTTATTCCTTTATGAACTAAGAAAAAATATACTTATCTTATTTGTAACATTTTATTTACTATTGCAAAAATAAAAATAGCCAGTCAAAACTAAAACTTTAATATTCTAATAAGAAATATAAATAATTAGGCGTAATAAATGAAGTTGAAAACTAATATTCTTCATCTGACGAAACCAAGTCAGGATGTGTCTCCTTAACATCCTCTAGAGTCGGAAGGTTTTGGTAAAAATCTCAAAATATATTCGAAATATAAGGAAGAAATTGCATTAGGTTATCCTTTTTCTTCTTAGAAATTGGTATTTATTAATTTAAATTTACTAAGGAGTAAAAAGTACAACCTAGTTGGTACAATTAGGGATATGTATAAGTAAATAAAAATAAAGTTAGGGATTTAAGGGGGTTAGTATGTAAACTTATTTCTTTATGAACAATTTTTAATTACGGGTTTATATTTGTGCGAAAGGGAATAAGTTTACTTATTCCTTTAAGTACTTTGCGGGACCAACTTACAACATACCTCCAAAGGAACATAGCTTTATTACTCTTATTGACATGAATTAACTTATCTCATTTGGTACGAAGGTAGATGTAACTATTTATAACGTATACCCCATGATATCCCATTATGGCTAAATTTGGACTTATCTCCTTCTTCCCCGGGACCACGGAATTTACAATGTTAAGGAAAACAGAGGTAATGAAATGTTTTGTTAATGAATCATCAAAAACTGTTTTAAGAAAAATGGAATATTTTTCATCTCCAGTAGGGACCGAGTAAAAACTTTCAAACGCCCGTTATCTAATTTCCATAAACAAGATATTATTTTTTACCTTGAAACTTACCAAGTTATTCTGTAAACTTTGGTACTAGACGTTGACATTTTTTCGAAAAATAACTGAACTTAGGGTTTTGCGACTCAATAATTACCTAGGTACAAAGCGTTATCTTTTAATGTAAAATATCAAGGTTAAGCAATTAATTATCATAATTTTATAATTATGTCGGATCGTCAGATTTACTTTTCATCTGTTAAAGAATCAATAATAATGATAATAAACCCTGAATCATTATCATATCACTTTATATTGAAGGCCTCGATAAAGAACTTTCTTAGACATCGTATGTCTCTAAAAAAGATTAAAACATTTTGATAAGTACGCATATCGCCAGGTGCGTAACTACAGGGGGGGCCTAGGGAGCCCCCCCCCCCCCAGACGTCGCTAGGCCACCCCCCCAGAAAAAAAAGGCTGACTTTGTAAACTCGCCTCGCAAATATAGCAACTTTGGGCATGTTTATTCAACGATGTACGAAATAATCTTGCCAAATATCACTCGACCATCATTTTTTTATTACATAGTTAGTTAGTAGTTTCCATTTTTCACTCAAACTTTTTTGGCAATACCCGCTTCGCTCTCGGGATCTAATCAGAATCAGAATAAACATGTCCAAATTCAACTCAAAAATTTTCCAAAAAAAGTTTTCGTGACAGCTGAAAAATCTAACCGATAAAAAAACGAGGTCTTGTGATATTATTACTGTTGATTATTGACCAAATATGTTAAAATTTGGGCGTGGCTCTCCGCCGGCCCGCATCTACACGAGCCGCCACTGCAACTCACAATACAAGTCCACCTTAGGCCACACCCAGGTCATAGGGCTAGTTACGCCACTGTATATCGCTTACAGAACTATTGAGTTTTAGATTTTCTTAATTATTTTATATTATACATTACATAATAATATTTTCTAATTTAGTTGCTTTTCTTCGTCGGTCTAAATTCGACTTTTCTCGTCCAACCAAGATAGTAGATGCCTTTTGATATTATTATGATTTAAAATTATTAAAACGATGAGTGTTTCTTTATTTTAACGCTGTGTTTTATCGAAAAAACCTCCCTCTTTCAAACCCAAACCCCTTGTCGTTCTATAATAAGCGGTTGAGATTCAATTTGTTAAATATGAAAAGAAACCGAATATAGCTTATATATCTTCGTTAAAAATATATGTATAATATGTTTTGGACCTCTGGGGAGGGAGGAGGATTCACCCTACAACCCCCATGGCCAGGCACGTAGATAAGGGGGGGGGGGTGGTACTGGGGGACAGTTTGTGTCATCAATTAATCCTTAAATTAACCCCTGCTTCATAAAAATAGCACTTTTTATGTGGGAGCACCGGCGTAGTTAGGGTAGGGAGTAATCAGCCTGTTTCATTGCCTGACCGGTTTTACACCTCTGTGGTACCTGTCTACCCCCCCCCTTCCTCAACGTGCCTGCCCATGGCTACGCCACTGTATGGTGTTATTTAAAAAAATATATATACAGTATGTCTCTGTAAGTTTGCATCATATGGAAAACTTTTTTATTATTCATTTTACGAAAAAAAGTTATTCTTCATAAAAAGCTCTGCATGGTCTAAAACCTAAAATGCAACCATCAAATATCGAAATTTTTCAGTCATATACGAGGTTTGTCAAAAAATGTGAATTTTTGCCAAGAATGTAAATTTTTCCCAAGAGTAAAGTACCTTTATTTTTGACATTATCAAAAATTGTTATTAAAAAAAGTTGATCAGAACTAAAAACCACGTCTAAATATGCAATTATACGCATTTATGTTGAAAAATTATTTTATTTATTTATTATTAATTATTTAATTTTTTAATTATTTAATTAATTTAATGCGGGTCATTGCATATTTAGATGTGATTTTTAGTTCTGATCAACTTTTTTTAATAACAATTTTTGATAATGTCAAAAATAAAGGTACTTTACTCTTGGGAAAAATTTACATTCTTGGCAAAAATTCACATTTTTTGACAAACCTCGTATATGACTGGAAAATTTCGATATTTGATGGTTGCATTTTAGGTTTTAGACCATGCAGAGCTTTTTATGAAGAATAACTTTTTTTCGTAAAATGAATAATAAAAAAGTTTTCCATATGATGCAAACTTACAGAGACATACTGTATATAGAATAAGTTTCAGGCGGAAAAACAAGCAGCATCAATTAATTTGAAGAAATAGTCCATATTAATAATAGAAGAAAGTGTCTTATTTTCTTTCATTTTATTAATTTATTTGTTCGCTGATGGAAATATATAAAATCCTATTAGTATTCTTTTTGTGTTTAAAGAGTATCTACATCTGTAATTAAAACCATGAAATTCTTTCAAGAAATTCGCCACGACATTACGAGATCTAACTTTAAGCGAGCTGCATTTAAAAATAACCATAGTTGATTTACTTTAAGTCATGGTCAGTGATACAGCCTTGGCAAAACTAGTTAAATTTAATCATAAAATATAGAAATTTTTAGTAATTTTAGTTTCTTGGAAACATCCTCGTGCGCAAACAAAAGTTAAGTTTTATGGGTGAAAAAAATGCGTTGTACGCACAGCTCGACAATCACCTTGCCGCCCTACAGGGAAGGGCATGCGCACAACCCTTGTTAGGTTTTCCTTGTTTAGTGGATTTAGTGTACTTATACATTAAATGTTCACCAGGCTAAAATTCGTGCAAGCAAGACGACCCTGTCCCTTTATGTATAAGGTCGATAGATCGGACCAGTTATCTACTGTGCGTGGCTGCTGCACGAAGTCAGCACTATGGTTAACTTTTTTTTAAAACAAAGCGTTTCGACAGAAGACAACGACATTTGACATTAACAGCTGATCTGGTTTCGTCGTTAAAGTTCCCAGATCAGCAGTGGGCCGTAGCAAGCTCATGCGTCATATTATTTTCTTTCGATTTTGGTGTTTTTTAAGTGTTTCTGTAGCTGTTTTTTGGGTTTTAAACATTTTACTTTTGGATTTTATATATTTCAGAGTCAGATTTTCTTGGTGTTTATTATTTAAATTTAATAACACGTACAAACACCATTTTGGTTAACTCATCTATTATGAAATCAATAAAGTTCCTAGTTAAACCATTTACTTATCGTTATATAGAGGATGTCTCATAACTAATGGGCAAATACAGCAACAGGAGATAGTAGACTTAAAATATGCCATTTTTGCTTAAGAACGCACAATTAATTTTCAATAAATATGTTTTGTTATGAAAGGTGTTTATTTAAATGTTTCTTGTCATCTAGCATTTAAACGCAATTATCTCAAAAACTCATTAAAATATCGACATTATTGAAGTACAACTTTTTTACGTATAAAAGATCCCTCTTCCATAATTTTAGGTTAAGCGGTCAGAAATGTGAGAATTTATCAAACTCATATTGTGTAGCTAGCGTTCTCTAGGAGATATCTTAAAACGAATTATGGAATCCTCCTTCTTACCCTCAAATAGTAGTAGGGTATAGATCAGGGTCGTCTTGTTGTATTAACGCTGATTGACTTCTCCAAAGCCTTTGACACTATAAGTCATCAGATGCTATGTTCCATATTAAAATTCATAGGTGTTGGTAATGAAGGTTTAAAATTACTACAAAGCTTTTTAAACGGTAGAAGTCAGTCGGTCCGTGTTGCGGGTATTAGTTCGGTGTCTCTTCCTGTATCATGTGGTGTCCCTCAAGGTTCTATTTTGGGTCCCCTCTTGTTTTCAATTTATACGTCACAGCTTATCAATCAGATCAAATATTGTAAGGTACACCTATACGCGGACGATACGCAGATTTATCTAATTTTCGAACCTGGCCAAACCGACATTTCACTGCAAAGAATAAATGATGATCTATCCAGATTGGTCTCAGAGGCTTATGATCATTCATTGTTAATTAACTCAAATAAAAGCTCGGTTATGGTGTTTGGTCCTACTAGGAAACGAGAAAGTCTCTTACCCTTTATTAAAGTTAAAATAAATAACGTCGAACTGCCAATAGTCGATAGCTGCCGAAATTTGGGTCTTACGATAGATTTTAATTTAAAATACAGTTCCCATGTTAGCAATTGCATTCGAAAGGCTTATTATAATTTAAAGTTGATCTTTAATTCTAAGGATTATTTATGTCAAAAGATAAGGGTTCTCTTGTGTGAGGCTTTGGTTTTGTCAGGACTGAATTTCTGTGATAGTGTTTACGGGTTTTCAATAAACAGATCAGATAAACGACGTATTCAAGTTCTGCAAAATTCGTGTCTTCGCCTAATATTTGGTATCCGTCGAAGAAACCATGTTTCGCATAAACTAAAAGATCTTCGCTGGCTAAATATGGGTAACAGACGTTTACTACACGCAGCTTGTTTATTTCATCGGGTGGTTCTAACCAAATCCCCTTCCTATTTGAGCAAAAAAATAAAAGTAAGATCAGACGTTCATGCTGTAAATGTTAGATTTGGAAATCGACTTACACCCCCCGCCCATAGAACTGAACAATTTAAAAAATCATTCTCTTATCAAATTTCAAAAGTTTATAATGAAATTCCTGAAATATTTAAATCCAAAAATCCCAGGAAATTTAAATTTACTTACAAGAATTTTTTGTTAAGCCATCAGTAAATAATGAATTTTTTTTTCTTTTCTCTTTTTATAAATGATATACGAATACATTGATTTATGCCCCACCAACATTTAACCAATATTTATCGAACATTTAAGGTTATTTATGGTTGTTAATTTATATTTATCTGCACGCAAAAAGGTAGCTGATTTCTGTCTCTACCAGTTTTCTTTATTTTTTTTTTGTTTCTTCTCTTTAGGTGTAGTGAGTTGCTTAAGGTAAAGAACAGGGGGAGCGGATTACCTTTTGGTTTTCACTCCCAGCTGACCTTCGGCGTTTTTCATTTCGGATATACTTTTTTTTTTTTCTTTTTGTGTTCTCGCTTGCTTTATCATTATTTTTTTTTGCTATGTATTATCTCGAAATGAAAATAAAGACCTTATTTATTTTATTTATTTATTTATTTAAAAATATAACTTCAACAAATTTGATTCATATCCGTTTAACATCAAATCATCGCCAATTTTATAAAGTAAATATTTACTTGGATCACCATGTATTTCTTTAACCGTATAAGAAATAAAATGAAATTGTTTTTATTTATATTTTTAAGTGCAGTATCTCCTGCTGCTATAATATAGCCCCATAGTTAGGGGACACCATATATAAAATTCCCACAAAAGTAACAATACCAAAAGGGTTCCCAATATGGTGTTTTAATTAGATATGTACACCACAAAGCACCTCGCAAAAAATGTACCTATTTATTTTCTCCTTGTATAATAAATACATAAATACCTAGTTTGCTTTTTTTGAATAAATCCTAAAAGAAATAATTTTTTTCTTCTTTTCCTTTAGTTTTATAATGTTTTAACATTCTTATTTTGGTAGGTACGGGTCTGTCTTTACAAAATATTAAGACTCACTTACAAACTTTAACAGATGACTAAGGCGAAAGTAAAAGAACTTAGTCCGGTTCTGTTCCTGTAGCCAACCGCTTAACGTAAAATATACTAGATTTCAACAGGGTGCCATTAATGACAGGTGATGCGGCAAGTTGTTAGATTAATTTGACTTGACTTTACTATAGCTTGACTACTTTGGTTGTAATGTTGTAACTTTTACCCTGCAGTAAATTATTTTTGAACTTTCAATCCCCTGATTTTAATATCTAAGTAAGGATTTGCTTGCCTCCCCCCCCCCCCCCCAGAAACAAATGCTAAATCCGCCCCTGTTTCCAAGACTATTTACCCTTTATTTAGTATTTCCTCGGAACATAACATCTATAATCCATAAAAGCACATCTTATTACAGTCAATTATTCGATTCGTTTAGCTCCTGAATTAACTAATACGTATGTATATCAAGTTTATTATTAAGTCATCGTACATTACATGACGGTTCACTAGAACTACATATTCCATAGTCCGTGCACAAAATATTGTTATTAAATAAAATGACTAGTCGTATTCTTATAAATAAACGGTAGTTGTTCGTATCATGTAAAATCGGCAATATGTTTTTTGTTTCATTTCATTAATAATTATTATACTACACATCGTTTCAAGGTTGATGTTGTAAAGGAACCCATTCACTGGGCGCTTACCGAGCAACCAAGTTGTGCGATCAAATTGGTTGAGAATGTCCTGGCAATCTGGTGGCTCAGGAACTGCCAATTTATTCATTAGGCGACTTTCCAATTAATTCATCTCTTTGCGATTCGTTTTTATTTTAAAATAGTCAAAGCGCTTATGTATGATCGTTTCATATTAAAAAAGAGGTTTCATGAACTTGTTAGTAGCATCGCGTTATTGTTTTCCATCTACGTTCTAAGCATTCTCCATTTGGCACCCCGACAAGTAAGTATTAAAACTATAGACAATTTACCTTTAGATACGTACAGCTTATCTCCTGCGCAAACAAAAGTTACGTTTTATGGGTGAAAAAATACGTCCGAGCGCATGACTCGCCGGTCAGCTGCCTTCCCTCTGGGCACCTTCGGGCATGCGCAGAAACCTCGTGTTATCGGTCTGCTCTATTTTATCGACATGCTCAAAATACACTCCAGAGCTCAGCAGCCATTTTTGTTGTTGTGTTTTAAGGTTTCTCTGTGCATTCCTTGTAGTTTTCTTAGCTATTGTGGATTGTGGGTGTTTAATATTTACGGATTTCCAGTTTTTGTGTAGTTTATAAGTATATATAGAAGATAAATTTAAATGTTTACATTTTCGCGCGAATTTCATTATTGAAAGTTGGTATTAGCCCTAATGCAACTTGTCGTTAAGAATTTATAGGTTTAGTAACGTTAACAAAAATTTGTTGAATAAAATTGTGTTTTGTGCAGAAAAGGGTAAGTTTTTGAATAATCCTATTATGTAATATATTAATCGTCCTCTGAACCCAGTTTATTCTGAAAATTGGAACAAACTAACTTCAGTATGCCTAGTTTTATTATTTAAATGCACATAACCTATATATAAGTGACAGTCATGTAAAAAACATTAAAATTGAGAAAGACCGGTAGGGGCACTTTCGTCCACAGACAGTGGGGCAGAGTCAGCCAGTGGCCGAAAGTGCCCCGACCAAATTTTATTATACCGAATACAATTAAAAACCAACATAGAAGAGAAAGGTGAGGTATTAGATACAATTAAAAAAAGTACTACATCAAATACAGTAATAACTCCTGAGTCTGTTAGACCATATCCAAAAGCAGAGATATCAAAAGCAGTAAAAAGGCGACCTAAAGGCAATCAGGGAAAGTCGATAATATATACAGAAACTCCAGAAAAAAATAGAATAGAGGAAATTGAAGAAGGAAATTGGCGAAGCAGAAGAATATATTGGAAAAATAGAAGAGGAAGTTGAAAGGACCTAGTCAGGAAACTAATTCTTTATTACCAAATGATTTAATTAAGGTGAAAAAATTAAGATAACAAAGAAGAAAGTATTTGACAGCTCCAGCAGTGAATCAGATATTAACTATGATAGCGAAACAGACGACAATTTAAGCTTTGGGTCTCTGGACGACAATGACGATACCGAAATAAACAGTTTTATTTTAGTTAAATTCACTTTAAAAAATGCTTTCATGCATTATGTCGGTTATGTGCAAAATATTATTTCTGACAATTCATATGAGGTAAAATATCTTAGGCGTAGAGCAAAAACTAATAAGTTTTATTTTCCACAAGTGGAGGGCATTGAGAAATGTAGCCGGGATAGCATTTCAGCTATACTTAAAAATGCCGTTAAGTCGAGAAAAGACTCGAGCTTAACATTTCATTATAATTTTACCGGTCTTAATGTAAAATAGTTCGTTTACACAAAGTTTAGGACATGTTTAAAATACTTATCTCTATAGCTACCTGATAGTTCTAAAGTTTATTTTTAGTATATAAGTATATTATCTTTTAGTGTATTCTGTTTTTATTGCTATTTTCAATTTGCGATGTTTGACTAATAAAATAGACAGCTGCCTTACTGTTTTATTAAATAATTTTAGTCAATATTTCGATATGCCGAACCTACCCCACTCTATGGCCGAACGTACCCCCATGTGGGGCACATTCGGACATTATGCAGTTTTTTTTTTGCTGACCAACAAAAATGTAAGTAAGATGGTTTTATCATAATAGCTGATTGAAATTGTTTTATAAAGACCAAATTAACCTACTTTTAACTGTATATTTATTCTTACATTTTTTAAAGACATTATTATAATGCAACTATCAATATGGGGCCGAATGTGCCCTACTCTCCCCTACCCAAGTTTCTGCCAAATTGTAAAAATCAATACCAGTTATATACCAACTAATATTTGACTTGAGGTTAGGCACGCGATAACACCGTAGATTGGTTATTTTGCTGGTTATGTTTGTTTTTATATTCGATTTTATAAGACTAGTTTAATTAACTTGTTCTGGTTCTCTTCCTTTTCAAACTAAAAACACAACGACGAATCATTTTTAAACAAATTTTAAAAACAAAACCTTAAAAACAATTTTCTATCCTTAAAATCGGATAGGTTTGCCACTACTAAAGATGCCAGAAATCACTACCTTTTTCCCAACTTGATCAAAAATTGAAAAGAAAGTTCAATTTTTTGGCAAGAATTTAAATTTTAAAGCCCGGACCTGTCTATTTTCGCATTCGTCAAGCGATAATTTTGCAGTGCGCATGTCTAATAGTGTCTAGTTTGTTTACATGCGCGAGGCCATCAATCTGCCACTTTCGTGATTATTGTTCGCTTATCTAAAGGTAAATTGTCTATGATTAAAACACGACGAGGAACCTACTGACTAATACCTCTCGCACTCAGGTGCGCATACAAGGGGGGGGGGGTTATTTATTATTTAAAAAATTCATAATTAGCTTTTTTTAGTAAAAAAATTTGCCCTTATAAATATTTATTGTCAATTTGGTTATTGCTCGATAAATAACTAGTGAATGGGCCGCTTTAGACTTATAACTAGTTTGCACGGGAATTGTTGTTTATTTAAACTGCTTTATGTAATATAATGAGATTCAGAAAGAAACAAGCTAAATTAGACGCCTCCTGTGAGTTTTCAACATTTTTACATAAAAACTCTCCATGCTTAACAATATGATAACACTTAATAACTGGGCAATGAAAAATATTTAATATATTTAATCTTGATAATGATACGATACTAAAAATATGTATACCTATGAATGGACTTGTAAATAATAGTTATTACGGTTCTAATTCTACTTACTTTAAAAACATAATAAATGTGGATGAGAGTCATAAATTTATGCCGATTTCATGCTACAGCTTACCATATTATGTGAGTCAGCAAAATAGTGTTTATCTTTTACTTTATTACTTTATTAGTATGGCATTGTGATTGCTGCTATCTCTAATTAAATTTATAATATCTATGCAAATACACTCTACAGCTCATGTTTTGGTACAACTTGCAGAAAAAAAACAGCTTGCACATCGTATATATTTATTATTCAAAAATTCCATTAACGTTAATTTTGTACGGTAACAGTTTCAAGTTAATAACTTTGTTTGGGAGTTAAAAACATTTTTTTTTTATTGATACCCTATTTCGCTTATTTAAAGTACGCCTCAGCGTGTTTAAATCCCACTTTCAAAAACGCGCGTGTTTTAAAGTTACCATGGCAACATCAACAACCCGTGAAACGTGAAGTCTAAATATGTCAACTTTTGAATTATTGATTTGACAGAATTACCTTTTAACGTCAAATAAAATATTTTTTTAAGTAATAGACAACCAATGTCAACGGTGACAACAATTAATCTTATGTGACAGATTGGAAGGTATTTTTTGTTCTCCTCATTTTCATGACAACGACAGGTATATCACATCGCGAATTCGACCATTTCACTTACTTACTAAGTTATTATTTCCATTTTTGTAATATAAATACCAATAAAAAAAAATAATGTAAAGTATTCGTGGATAACTGGTCTTTAAAACACTTGCTCTATTTCAAGCACTCCGGCTGCGCCGTCGTGCTTGCAAAATCGCGCGTGTTTTAAAGACTTTAATATCCACTTATACTTTAATATACTATTTTTTCGAAAATATATTAGGTATTTAAATATTGCATTATATATATTATCTAACCAAATCTAGGTTGACATTTTGTCAAATTCATATTATGACATGATATGCCAAACTAATGAGTAATAAAATAAGTAGAAAAATACAAATTTATTTTTGTTGTTTACAAAATTAACAAAGTAAGAATATACAGAAAGAAAAAGAAAAATAATTACATAAATAATTGCTGAAATTGGCCACCGCCATGCTCCAAGCATAAATTCACACGTCTCTTCATATTTTCGAAAGTGTTGACCAGCATCTCTGGAGAAATGTTACCACATTCTTTGATAATCCTTTCTTGCAATTATTGTTCTAAATTTGCAACTGGTGTTTTAAAAATAGTGTTCTTTAAATGAGGAAAAACGAAGTAATCCATAACCGTTAAACAAGGTGATCTAGGTGAGAACTCAATGTCTGATCAAAAACTGATCAATTTGTCGTCGAAAAAATTGCGTAAGTAGTTAATAGTTTCGGCGGCTGTATGGGCGGTTGCACCGTCCTGTTGAAAATATCCAAAACGTAGTTTGTCGTCAAGTAATTGCTCCACAAATGGATTCAAAATATTGTCTCTATACCGCTGTGCTGTAACTGTCATGGAAAAAAATAGGACCAACAATTCTTCTTCGGGAAACAGCTAACCAGACAGCAATTTTTTGAGGGTGCAATGGAGATTTACACTACTCCACATGTGTGTATTCTGAGAATTCACATACCGGAGAGGTGGAACCAGGCTTCATGTCAGGTCTAATAAATCATTTCTTTCCAATAAATTTTGGGTAAACCATTGAGAGTACCTAATTCCTGCGTCTTTCAAAATCTGCGACTTGTATTTCTTGGAATACTTGCACTCTATAAGGAAATAAATTTAGCTGCTTCTTATAAGAATAGTCCTGCATGTTATTCCATAAGATCTTCCCACTTCTTGGGACAGGCGTCTTATACAATTTGTTGGCGTATTTTGCATTATTTCACGAACGTTTGCAACAAGTTCTTCTGTTCTTACAGATGGCCTTCCTCCTCCTTTTTTGTGTTGTATAGAACCTGTTTCCCTAAACACAGCCATGGTTCTTTTCAGGCAATGATAAAAATCCCCAGCAATAAAAGCAACGTTAGGAAAATGTTCGTGAAAATCGTTCATGCACAAACCCGGATTGTATTGCCACTCACCATTTACTCTAACCCCGTTTCGAAAATACACTTCAACCATAAATGTTTTGTGCTGTTCCGTAAAGCCCATTGTGTGAATTGTTCAAGAAATTGGAAAAATTAGCGATGAATCAAATTACTTGTAACAACTGTCAAAGATGACGGAATAACTGATCGATTGTTAATTCAGGTAGTTACTGACACCCAACATTAGTATTAAGCTCTACGGCTAAGCATTGCGTCCTTAGATGCAAGGCCCTCTTTGATGCAAATAAGTTTTGCTTGCACGGTATTAATTAGCAAGGAACGTTCCGGTTTGCCGGGTGTTTAACTAAATAATTTGAGGTTAGTTTTGGTTTGTCAAATCAAGACGTTGACTCTATTTTAACATTTTGAGGTTAGTTTTATGACAGGACGTTGACATCGGTATATTCTCAGGTTTGTTTTGTTATTTTTGTCAAAGACGTCAAAATATCAAAGTCAACTAGCATTTTGGTTTGCTTCCCGGATATACAGTTGGTTTGTATCTTTACTAGCGGAGTAGTAGAATGCTGTGGCCGAGGACTCACTTTTTTTTATGAACAGGCCTGTATTCTGTTGCACTCTCCTCACGCCTCCTTAAATCTCGGAAGGTAATGATCATAAAATGGTTTCTAGATTTTGTTGTCACATTATTTATTTTTTCAAAATTTGTATTAAGGTGGGAGTATCAACATGCTTGCCAACCTATAACCTATTTCGCGTAGATTTATTTATGTTTTCTAGCTTTTATACAAAATTTAAAGAAAATCAGTATCGACTTGATATTCTTGAGGTAATAATTGACATATTTAATAAATATCAAGGAATTTCATAACTTATTTTAGGATAATTGTATCGTGAAAAATATCGGGTAAGATTTTTTTTTACATTATTATGTCATTGTCACTCATTGTTCTTTCACTATACAATTCTCCCAAAATTAGCAATGAAATAAATTGATATTTTTGTAATATATCAGATATCTACCTAAATAATGTACTGACGATATTGATTTTCTTTAAATGTTAGTTATTAAAATAATAAACTCAAAAAATCAACGCCAAATAGGTTATAGGTTGGCAATAGATTGAATGACGTTGAGAATTCAACCTTAAGACTTGCAAAACTCCATATTATATTTATTTTTTTTTCAGATTGACTCTGCCCAATTCTTCACCTATAAGACTGACTAGTGCTTTTAGCCGACTTTGCTTTGAAATCCCCGTTCGACGGCAAATCAATCATAACGTTCAAGAACCTGCGAAGACAAAGCCCACTGAAAACATAACACAGAAACCTGCCTGTGGTTTCCTGATTTAGACACCATAAAATAAACCGAAGAATTTAATTCCTTCTACGAAAAGGAATAATAAACCGCCCGAGTTAATTTATACAGAAGTTAAACAGAAGTTAAAATAAGCAGACTGTGCTCGCGTCGCTAAAAAAATACAAGTGGTAAAATTTTTGTGCTCGGTTCCTGCAAACTGTTTTTTCAGAAGGGATATTTTTTTACAGTTAACTTGAGACTTTATAACGGATCTCTTAAAAACGGAGTGCATTCATTGTGTCTCTTTAAAATACCTTAAATACCTCTACAATTCTCAATCTGATAAATAAAAATTTTGTACGGACAACGTGCTTAAGGATTTGCGAATTACCGTGACGTACATTTTTGGTGATTTGGTTGAAGTTGCTGAATAGAAGCAAAAGAAGCCGATATGGATTTTACCAAAGAAAATATTAATCCCAATCCAAGGGATACTACCACGCCTTTCGGAGTTCTTTTTTTTACGTAAGTAATTGCATTTTTTTGTATTTTAGTAGGTAAAGGCTGAGAGCCGAGATACAATTAAAAAATAAGGCGACAAGCAAAAAGCAACCGAAATAAGATTTGATGCTAAAAAAACAAATTAATCGCGACACAATTAGGTTTTAAGTAAAAAGAAACAAAATTGCCCGCAAAATTCAGATTTGGAAATGGATTTTCTGTTGCTAGTTTCTTATTACTGGTCAATGTAAAGTGTAAAGCTGTATAGAATATTCCCCGCTCCCAATAAATATTTTGACGTTTGTTGATTATTTTCAGGTTAAAGAGGTATTTTTAACTTAGTTTTAACAATTTGTTTGTGTATTTGTGATAAAACCGATGAGCTTACAAGAATACTTATATTTTTTGAGAATCGTAAAAAACACCAAAATAACCTGTTCTGTCGACAAAACGAAAAGTTAAAAGAAGATTTATTGACAGTTAGCAATTCAACCATTACTAATGCCACATTATGTATTGTGCCATCATTAATTTATATTTTTTATTTCTTAATACCTATTTCTTGTTTTTTAATTGTGTCTCGGAAAACAATTGCCGAAATTGGAGCGATACATTTATAAAATTATTTTAGGTACTTAATATTACCTAAGTTTTTTCCATTTTGTACAAAACCCATCTCCTGGATATTTTATTGCCTTCCCTTTAAAACCTCCGAAAAAATTAAAACCCTAAGATTTAAATAAAATCAATATCGTCGGCACATTATTTAGGTGATATCTGATATATTACAAAAATATCAATTTATTTCATTGCTTATTTTGGGAGAATTGTATAGTGAAAGAACAAAGACATAATAATGTTAAAAAAAATCTTAACCGATATTTTTCGATATACAATTCTCCTTAGATAACTTTTGAAATTCCTTGATATTTATTTAACATGTTAATTATTACCAATGGAATATGAAGACAATATTGATTTTATTTAAATTTTGTGTAAAAGTTAGAAAAAATAAATAAATCTACGCGAAATAGGTTATAGGTTGGCAAGCATGTTGATACTCCCACCTTGTACACATCCACTTTTAGATTGAAGTAAATTGGGTTAGATCTCGGAAATTTGTGGCAGCGTTGTTTCCGTACCTTATATATATAAACAAATCAGTTTTTAAATTCGATAATCACTCGAAATGTCGGATTTTGTATTTTTGATCTCGTAACAGATCGCTTCAAATTCTAGACATTTTAAAATGCTTGTAATGCATACTATATCTACTACAAAAATGACGAAGCATGCCAAGATAATACCCACTAACCACTAATTGGTAAATTCACGCAAACAGAACAACAGTCCAAAGTTAATAATACATTTATCTTAAAATTACACATTTATTATCTATAGAAACCCATAATGTTACTATAGATAACGCAACATTTTTTACCGAAAAGTGCAAAATAACACATAACAAGGAAAATGTAAAAAGGAATATGTTATTTGTTTATTGTCAAGTTTTGTAATGTAAGTGATAGATTGCCCTTAGTTAGAGTGGAAGACTTATTTTTAGCGTGCCTAGCGGTAAACGTAACCGAATACTATTTTACGCGCTATATTATGTACAGGGTGTCTCATAACCAAGGGGTTATACAGCAACAGGAGATACTACAACTTCTTTACGTACTAAAAAGTACCTTCTTCCATAATTTGAGGCAAACCGATAAAAAATGTGAGACAAAAATAACCTATCTGAAGGTGGTAGACAATGAAGTCCTATCAAAGAAAAGGTCTTCCATTGTCATGATTTTGTTGATTAGTTAGTATCTCTAACCGTTTTCTATCGTAAACTGAGTCTCTGTGTCTTGTTAAAAGTGGATATTTTATGCATAAATGACCTATTTTCAAGTCGCAATTTTTTTTGACTTTTTAGTCCACCTATAACCTTATTTTAAAAGCATAATGAATGTTCAAGCGAAGAAACAAAGATTTAACATTATCGTTTCATTGACAAACAAAAGAATTTCGGGTAATGGGATGAACGTAGATCATGGTAGGTATGCTTTCGCGGCGTCTTTTTTTTTCTAGAAACGGTTGATGACTCTCTAGGAAGCTTTCCATTTGGATAATAGGTTCTAATTTATGATGTTATATGATGACGGTTATAGTAAAATGGTTCCCAGTAAACACAATTACGTAAAATATATGTGAAATTTATATATAACCACTTTACTCGGCTAAGTAAATTTAAAATACCAACACGGTCATAAAAAAGTAAAATGTAACTAAAATCTGCTGTACTATGTCATGCCTTTGAGCATGTTAAATTTATAGCACAGTGATGTAAACTGTGTTATGTAACTCATGTTATAGGATATTCTATATCCCAACTGACGATGCAACACCCAGTATATTAACTTTTATATAGGTAATAAAAGTTGATTGAAATTCAAAAAAATTTACTCAAACTGTACTGTAGTACTTACTTACTTCATCATTATTGCCTGATCTTAATGGCACTGGCACATATTCCATTATAAATAAAAACAGCAAAATGTATTTTGTGGAAAATAAAGTAATTAATGTAATGTGATGTTCTGTGTAAATAAGACTTCTTAGCAAGAAATATAAAACTCTTGGACACTCTTGGTAGCAAACTGTAAAAGTTGAGGTTAGAATACTTTTTCCGCGGATCTTTATTCTTTAAAAGCTCCGCCCATTAACTGTCACTTTCGTGCGCTTTTATTGGCTCTTTTTATGCCCATAACGGAACTGTGGGGATTTAACATCAATGTTATATAAACCTGCCGTAACATAGTTTCCATAAAATTAAAGTAAAATGTTTTATGTAAAATTTATATTTTTTTCTTTATATAATAAAGGCTACGTCTACCATTTTACGTAAAAAGTATATTCCTCGGCCACATATTATGTTTTTAGCCTTATACAAAATTTACATAAATATTACATTAAACTGATAAAGTAGAAGTATATTCTTTTAAATTTACGTAAAATTTATGTCAATGTCACAGGTTTGTTTACTGGGTCCATTGAAAAAGTAACTCCACTTTATGTTAACCTTTAACCACTGGGAGTGGGCCATTGAACAATGAACAATCCAAATGCTTATATTGTATAAGTCTTTCAACATCTTGAAATTTCTGTTGACTACAATTGAGAAATGGGGATAAATCAAATAAACTTCCTTCGGAATTTCTGTATTCTCACAACCTGCTTCATATATTTCAAATATGTCCCCAATTGTCCAATAATTTGACTGCATTTCGGAAGCCTTTTCGATACGTGACATAACAAAGGACGAAATAGATTAGTTTTAAGGGTTTTTGAAGCATACATTAATTTTATTTGCCAACGTGCCCAACCGATCAAATGCGGGGATGTGGAATCTCTTTACCGCCAAATTTAAAATATTAGATCAACGTTATTTCTTCAGTAATTTGCCATTCATACCTGCTTGTTACAAAATTATATTGTCCAATAGGGGTTTAATGCAATTTGTTTTACTTTTTTGTTTATTATTAAGGTGGGATTAACGACGCCATTATCGCCGTCGTCAGCCGGTCATAGTTTTGTTTACTCTCGTGTTTTGTGCAATTACGGAACCTTTCCTGTTAAAACAAACACATATTCTCTAGAATTCGTAGGAGAGATGACATCTAGATAGACTAGAAAATATCGTGTTACCCGTAAAAAATGTTGTTTTTACTTCAGTTCTGAAAATTGGCGTGTTTACTTTCAAGGATTTTAAGGTAAATTGTGGCCATTTTAGTGGTTTCAAAAAACTGCTTTTTTAAAAGTGTCTTTGCATTTATTTAAGAAAAAACACCAGCATACTATTCGTCAATGCCTCCCCGAACAGCTTTTCCTAAATTAGATACTAATTTTTTTTTTAAATAATTGCAAGGTTTCGGAAGTTACCCCTGCATTCAAGCCATTTATAGATATTTTATACATGATTGACCTTGAGAGCTGTACCCTTAATATTATTATAAAAATAAAATAAGACTAGGAAATATAAAACATAATTACTTAATTATTTTAAAATAATAGGTATAATGAAAACAAGAAGAAATAGATGTAGATCAACAATATGGTTTCGTTCAGCGGTTCAGCCTTTTATAATCTCCTGCTTCTTCGCTCATCCTCGTGTTATGTTCCATATGTGTCGCAGTGAATGTCACCATTACCTCTCCTAATAAATACTTAATGGTGAAAATATATTTCGAAATGACTATTATAAAACAGTTACCATTGAATCCAAAAAGCATTTAATTTTTAACGATGCATATACCACCTTTTGATTTTAAATCACTTCTGTTGCAAGAGTACCATATGTTTCTACACCATTTGGAAGCTTATATCGTACGAGAAGCATAGTCCACTTCTCTGTTGTCCAGTGCTTTCCAATCTGTAAATTTTTCTAAACCCCTAAAATTTAAAATTGATTCTTTCATTTTTCCGTTGTGAATATCAGGTAGAGGATTAAGTAAATCAGTATGAAATGAATTTTTTTTTCCTTAGGGCACGTTGGGCATCCATTTTGTCTTTGTTTGTTCCATCAATTCAGGGTGGAATTTTCTAACGTGTCTATTCTATGTTGATGTGTTTGCGAATTCTTTGTCATAAATTTGGCAAATTAATCCATTTTCACTACAGAAATTTAAAATTATTGGTACAACAAAATCCTAAACCTAATACTTTAATCTTCTTACCTTTCCGCTTCCATATTATTAGGTAAGTAGCAAAACTTTAAGTATGATATAGGTAGGTACTTAATAGGAATAATACTTGCTTTTTAAAGAGTTGGTCCGTGCGAGCAAAAATTATTGCATCAAAGAGGGCTTGGATTAAAAAACGTAGGGCTTAGTTTAGATCACAATGATATGGGGACGATATTTCTAACCAAATCTAGGTTAAAATTTTGTCAAATTCATATTATGACATGATATGCCAAACTAATGAGTAATAAAATAAGTAGACAAATACAAATTTATTTTTGTTGTTTAGAAAATTAACAAAGTAAAATACTTACACTTTATAAGGAAATAAATTAAGCTGCTTCTTAAAAATAGTCCTGCATGTTCCATAAGATCTTCCCACTTCTTGGGACAGGCGTCTTATACAATTTGTTGGCGTATTTTGCATTATTTCACGAAAGTTTGCAACAAGTTCTTCTGTTCTTACAGATGGTCTTCTTGCTCCTTTTTTGTGTTGTATAGAACCTGTTTCCCTAAACACATCCACGGTTCTTTTCAGGCAATGATAAAAATCCCCAGCAATAAAAGCAACGTTAGGAAAATGTTTGTGAAAATCGTCCATGCACAAACCCGGATTGTATTGCCACTCACCATTTATTCTAACCCCGTTTCGAAAATACGCTTCAACCATAAATGTTCTGTGCTGTTCCGTAAAGCCCATTGTGGGAATTGTTCAAGAAATTGGAAAAATTAGCGACGGATCAAATTATTATAACGACTGTCAAATATATGACGGAATAACTCATTGATTGTTAATTCAGGTAGTTACTGACAACCAACAGGTATTAAGGTCTACGACTAAGCATTACGTCCTTAGATTCAAGGCCCTCTTTGATGCAAATAATTTTTGCTCGCACGGTATATGAATAAGAATATATTGAAACATCAAATTCCGCAATCAGGTGGTAAACAGCGGTAAATAAACAGTTGTTCTGACAGATGGACAGATCACAGATTATCGCGCACGACGCTGATGAAGATTTCTGACACCCTCCGATGGGGTATATATATATTCGTGCTTCTTGAATGTCCTCGTTGGGCACGTTGGCATATTAATGTATTCTGGTATTTGATCTGAGATTTTAAGTTATTGGCGTTTAGGAATCTGGGTAACCGATATTTTCTAGGATTTTATTTATTTTGTAGATGGGTTGTAGTCTTTAGATGTAACTTAAGCTAAAGCATATGGGGTTGCTGTCATCGGTTTAGCCCATGTGTTTAAAGATAGAGAAATGCACACAAAAATATTTTTTGGGAGTGTAAGATCGCTCACAACGTTTTTACTTTAAAAGAGATAAATTTGACATTTTTATGGTACGTGAAAAAAATATACTGTTTAGTCTGTTATACTGCGAAAAATGTATTCTGTATTTCGGTTTGTAGCAATTTCTGCCAAAAATGCCGCATTTCTTTAAAAAAATCGTTATTTAATTTATCAACATTATTATAGGCATTGTTTATAAAATTAATACTAAGTAGGTAAGTATAATATAATAATAATATATTATGCACCAATTGCCAGCTAAACATAATAACTAGCAGACTAGGTGGTATTAATTTTGTTTCTATTTGTAATGCACTTTGTAGTGTGCAAATTCACTCAGATAATAAAATTTCACTTGTAAAATAAAGTAATTTTTACCCTTAATTTTTATTATGAAAAATTAAGGAAGTTACTCTTGGTGACAACTCATGGCATCTATAGGTAAGCATCAGCAAAATAAATTAAAATATTTTTATAGGAATTTTGCACAAATTAATTTTGACAAATTCAAATTGGTTATACAGTGTGTCCGAAATTCAAGTCTCTATATGGGTATCTCGCTTAATAGATGAGATAGAAAGTTGGTTGAATAGGGAATATTTTAGAGAATTTAATGCCCATCTCGAATCCGTTTTCAAAATTATTAAAAGTGTTGTAGTTTTTCACTTATTAAACAAAAACTAAAAATGGCGCATTTCGTTTTTTTTTTTAATAGGGGCTTAACGGTTAATTTGACATATCCCAAAGTGTTACATTCTTAAGACACTTTTTAGGGAAGAACATTTCTGTACAAAAGGAAAAGGCAGATTGTCTTTTGTTTGTGAGTTACCCACAGTAACTTTGTTATTACTTATGGCGGCCATCTTGGATTTGTACATAAAATTATTTCTCTTTGAATTACCTTTTAAACGATGTGCCACATGCTACCAAAATTTTGGAGAAATACTCTTAAATTATTAAAAAAGCCGTTTTATCGTTAACTTGGCAACAGCGCATGCAACTAACATAGCAGATAATTAAACCATTTAAAGCACCTCTTTAACCTATATTTTTTTTTTTCCAAATATCTAGCAGAAGCTAGTTCAGCATTGCGGTGTGATTGCAACATATCAAATTTTTCTTCATTTAAAATTTGTGCCATTTTTAAAATAAGATAAGATGTAGGTTAGGTAGGTAATATCATACAATTTAAACCACTTTTTAGAATCTTGAATGACAAATAAATAGGCACTTCATTTTTTCTAATATTGCATACCATGGCCTACCATGTAAAAATATCATGGCCTTTTTACCATGCAAAAATATCACGGCCTACCATGTAACAATGATCCTTCCGTTATTATATGATTATACCAAATAATTTTAATGTAATAATACTAATAATACCTACTTGGGTTTGGCAAAATTAAAAAAGGTTTGCATTTTTTTTTTGTTTGAAAAGTTTTTATTCTGATCTATTTTTTCTAATATTTTAACTAAATGTAATTGCAAACAAAAAAAGACGCTATTTTTAGTTGAAAGCCCTATTTTTTCTAATTGAATTCTTTTTCGTTTCATTCCGATTAAGATTTTTTTTTATCGCGGCGTTGCCAAACCTATTTAAGACCGTAGACAAAAAATGCGTTAATTATTTTATTGGCTAGAAAACAATGATTATTTGGGGCAGAAAATGTTTTTGTTATTAAACTAATACCCTTGGATGTACCCGCATGCTATGTTAGATGCATGCGCAGTTGCCAAGCTAACGATAAAACTGGTTTTTTAATAATTTAAGAGTATTTCTCCAAAATTTTGGTAGCATGTGGCACATCGTTTAAAAGGTAATTCAAAGAGAAATAATTTTATGGACAAATCCAAGATGGCCGCCATAAGAAATAACAAAGTTACTCTGGGTAACTCACAAACAAAAGACAATCTGCATTTTCTTTTTGTACAGAAAAGTGTATTGCCTATTCAATTAACTTGGACAGTATCAGTAGTAATAATGTCGGGCTATAGTTTGTACAGTCATCAATCGAGCTTTTTGTTTCAATATTGGGATAACTTTCGCAGTTTTTAGAATATCAGGAAAACTTTCATCTGCGATAGCAATGTTTATTATTCTAGTTAGGGGACATTGGTATTAGATTTTCATCTGCTTTTATCAGGAAGCGTATTGTGTTTAATTATTTTTCAATGGGTGATTCAAAAGGTTAAACTAAAATAGTAAAAACAGACCTGAATAATCCAAAACAATACACATAATTAATGCGAAATAGTGAAACTTACCATAAATTTGGAAAAAAATGCTTCCATTCATCTATTTCATCCTTATCATGAGGTAAAAAGTGTCTTAAGAATGTAACACTTTGGGATATGTCAAATTAACCGTTAAGCACCTATTAAAAAAAAACGAAATGCGCCATTTTTAGTTTTTGTTTAATAAGTAAAAAACTACAAAACTTTTAATAATTTTGAAAAAGGATTCGAGATCGGCATTAAATTCTCTTAAATATTCCCCATTTAACCAACTTTCTATGTCATTTATTAAGCGAGAAACCCATATAGAGACTTGAATTTCGGACACACTGTATAGTACAGATTTTATGCCTTTCTTGGCATAAATTATACCAAAAGAATTTTGATAGGATGTTTACTAACTGAGACGTTGGTAAATATAAAAATTCTACTTTTATCTCAGTAAAATCCATGTACAGAGTACAAGTACAGGGTCGTCCAACCAGGACTGAACAGAGGGGCCTATTTTAAAAAAACCATAATGATATAAACTACTTAATATGTACCTAATCATCATACAACCAGTGACCTACAAAACTTTTACTTGTGGGATCTAATATAGAACTGCATTCAAGGTCAACAGAAGATAAAATAAATTAATATGTTTCTGACTTTAGAAATAAAGCAATATTAGCATAACTTTCATTGTTTTAACAATATGTCCTGATAAGAGATAACGAAATCAGATTATAAGGCATTATTATTTAACATATTATTATTATCTGACTTAAATTTAGACACATATATATTTTAGGTAGGTTAGGTAGGTATAGTATTTGTAGAATTATACCGTTGATCTTTTGACTGCAAAATACCCTCATTATCCCTTTGACCATAAAATAAATAATGAACTCCCAAATTTTAAAACCTTTTCGAGCAGAGCCGGACCAGGTATAATACAAATTCAATTTATACCTATGCATGATTCATACACTGCGCGGCATATTTAACGCATAATGAAAAAATTGTCTCAATTTTGATGTTATATATTTTTCAAATTTGTGGTTCGTTTTTAATCATTTCTTTTTCTTATTGTAGTTTTTTCCTTAAGCATATCACTGCCTTTGTTGTTTTGCTTAAAAAAGTCATTTTGGTATCATACCGGGTGTTATAAAATTGTTATGTTTTTTTACGGAAATTCAAAACACCCTGTGGGATTTACTACCATTGCAAGTTATCGCAATTACAGCCAAATGAAAGTCCCATGTTTTCTTTACATTTTCTTTTTTGATTCATTGGTTTCTCTCTGTTTTTTCATGAAATATTAAATTTTTAGTTCAACGTGATTTTTATAAAAAATGTTTAGTTAAAAAATACAAAATAAATGAAATGCTTTGATTAATGCAACAGCAAGAAAAAACAAATTATAAAGTAAATAAAGAATCAATATCTGGTATTAATTAATTTTATTGAATCCACAAAACAGGCCAAAAAAATACAGGGAAAAAATTATAATTTCTAAAGGTATTCAAAAAAATTAAAAAGAGTGGTACAAAATTATCTCCAAGAAACAGAAATGTTAACTTTGCCTTGGCCAGCAAGAATCCCTGCCATTTATCCTATTAAGCATTTATGGGATAACATGGGACGACATTTTAGAGCCATGTGCTTCCTCCTCCTAGAAACTTAAATGATCTGTCATTGAGGCTTATGGAAATATGGAATCAGAGTAATCAAGATGAAATCAGAAATCTGATTTTAAGTATGCCAAGAAGATGCGAAGCAGTCATTAGAGCAAGGGAAGGCAATACCTACTTGCTACGAATTATTCATATTTAATTTTTTTGAATACCTTTAGAAATGACAATTTTTTTCCCTGTATTTTTTTGCCCTGTTATGTGGATTCCATAAAATTAATTAATACCAGATATTGATTCCTTATTTACTTTATAATTTGTTTTTTCTTGCTGTTGCATTAATCAAAGCATTTCGTTTATTTTGAATTTTTTAACTAAACATTTTTTTATGAAAATCACGTTGAACTAAAAATTGAATATTTCATAAAAAAACGGAGATAAAACCAATGAATCAAAAAAGAAAATGTAAAGGAAACATGGAATTTGGCTGTAAATGCGATAATTTGCAATGGCTAGGAAATCCCACAGTGTGTTTTTAATTTCCGTAAAAAAAACGTAACAGTTTTATAACACCCGGTATAACACCAAAGTTACTTTTTAAGCAAAACAACAAAAGCAGTGATATTCTTAAGGAAAAAACCTACTTTTAGAAAAAAAAATCATTAAAAACGAACCACAAATTTGGAAAATATATAACATCAAAATTGAGGCAATTTTTTCGTTATGCGTTAAATATGCCGCGCAGTGTATATAAATACAAACTGATTTTTAATAATTTTAGTCTTTAGTGGTTTTCTGGCGAGTAATTTTTAGTTAGGCCTATTAGTGGTAGAATGCAGTGGCGTAGATAGCTTTTCATTCTGGGGGGGGTCTCGGGCTATTTCCCCGCTGGAGGCGCCTCGCCGGAGGCGCACCGCCGAAGGCGAAAAATTTTTGGGGTGCCACGCCCTAAAATTTTGTTTTGAGCTCTTAAAAATGCAGCTTTAAAGTATCAATTCAACAAAGTTTTCCCTGTTATTTTGAAATGGATAGATTTTTTAAAAAAATATACCTATTTCTTATATAACGTAACGCGAACGTTTTGACGTTTTTATTTTGATAAGCGCTAATGGAATTAAAAGGAGATAATTTTCTTTTTTTCAACAATCCTTTTTCCTTGTGGCTTTGAATATGTTGATTGTAATTGTTTAACTTACGTATCGTGATATTGTCTTACTATCTCTGGGGGGGGTCCAGACCCCCTGGACCCCCCCCCCCCATATCTACGCCACTGGTAGAATGTATATTCAATCCTATTGAGCTAATATGGCACCAATTAAAACCCAATATTAGGAGAAATAATATTTCTCATTATCAATAGTTTTTTAGAGTTTAATTAATTTTTATTGTACTTGTTATCCTAATAGTTATACTTTTAAATTATATTATTTTCAATTATCATTAATTGTTATCATTATTTTACATTTATTATAGGTACCTCTACCATTCTTTTTACCTAAAACTAAAAATACCTATCTATTTATTTTAAATTATAAAAATAAATCATGTGGTGTAGGTACATTTTCAAGCCGACCCTGATCCCATTTAATCCCCTTTGAAGAGGTTGAGGCGTATACAATAGGGTTTAATCAGGTAGTTTATTTTTGGCAGTAAGAGTCAACGGTATAATTCTGCAAATACTATACCTATATACTTACAAATTGGTAACCTGTGACCTATAAAAAAGTTAATACAATGTACCAAAAAGGAAATTTTAGGCCTCAGAAAGAAACTTGGAGATAGTATTTCAAAATTAAAAACAGTAGGTATGAACTTGCGGAAAATTTGTTAATAAAAAATCAGTGTGTTTCTTTACATTTTTCAGATGTATCTAGTGCAGTGATGATATTTCTAACTGTACGAGTTACTGAGTTAGTCTGGCATCAGCGGAACGATCTTTTTCCAAACTTAAAATAGTAAAAACCCATTTACGTAACACCATGGGACAACATCGTCTTTCGGATTCATCCTTATAATCAGTATCGAACACGAGTTTCTTAAAACGTTAAATATCGACGAAATTATAAACGATTTTGCAAAAAAAAACTCTCGACGATCTGGTCGTTTTGTATAATATATATATAATATCTTGTATAGAAATATTAGTAGTTAGTGACATAACACAATGTTTGTGCAGACTTGTTGAGTGTTCATGTGTTTCATGTGTTTTACTGTTTTCTGTCTTTTGGATTCTATGAGGCTCGATCACTGCTGCCCCCGTTACTACCATACATGGTAAGCCAGTGGCGGCTCGTGGGGTAGAGCCACAGTGCCATGGCACTACCTGCCCTCCTGTCTAGCGTCCTGCCCTTTACAAATTACCAAAACCTATTAAAATTAATATTCTCGTTTTTAAAGCAATTAGCAAAATAATTTAAAAATGGAACACAGTCGGGTGCAAATTTCCATCTAAAAGGAAGCGATTATGCGTAAAACGGTAACGTAGCTTCCGCGCCAAGCGCGACGAGGCACACGGGAGGTGACGAAACGCCATCACCTCAATAAAAAAACGTTGGAAAATGACCTTGAATGCAATAAGGCAAAAAGCTCGACGACGTAGCCAGGCTCTCTTCGTTTGACCGTTTGATGTTAGACGTTTCAAACAGCTGATGTTCGCGTCGCGTCCCGATTTGTTTTCGTTCGGCCGGCGGCTGATTTAATGTAGGGTTAAAGAACTTTTTATTTTAGAAATACATAAGTAATGAATACTATTAGATTTTTAAAGGAAACTTTATGGAAAAAATACTTGGGTGTGCGGTTGTGATGAATCTAATAGACTATTTTGTTTTATGTGTGTTTTATTTGGTGGGAAGCAAACTTGGTCCCAAAAAGGTACAGATGATTTGGTCCATTTCTGGGACAAAATGAAGACACATGAAAAATCGAAGATACATTTAAACAATATATTTAATTTCAGTATTATGCTTGGTAAAATTAACATTAAAACTCAATTAAAGTCTGCATATCACAATGAAATAATAAAGAAAAACGAACAAATTGATAAAAACAGATACATATTAAACCAAATTATAAACTGCGTTCGGTTTTGTGGTGCATTTGAGTTGGCTTTGAGAGGTCATGACGAAAAAGAGACGTCGGAAAATAGGGGCATATTTCGTGAATTAATAAATTTCAGCTCAGAATTAGACAAAACTCTTAAAGATCATATTGAAAAATCGAAAGTATTTAAAGGAACATCAAAACCCCTACAAAATGAACTTCTGGACTGTATGTTAGATGTGTATCATGATGAAGTCATAAAAGAAATAAAGGAATCTCCGTTTATCGCTGTTATCGCAGATGAAACCACTGACATTGCTTGTGTGTTTCAACTTGTTATCGTGTTTAGGTATATTCAAGATATGATTGTAAATTCATAAATTAAATTAGGTGCCTTTTTGCTTATTTTTCCTACTTTAAAAGCAAGAACTATTAACAAAAAAGGACGTGGCACCCAAAATTTTTTTGCCTGCGGCGCTAAGGGTTTACCTGGCCCTACTTCACTAAAATGGCACGAGCCGCCACTGTGGTAAGCAACACATTATGAGAGGTTTTTAAAATTTTGATTTTGCATCATGTTTGCTGGAATATTACGTATGATGACTTAATAACTACCTACCTATCTATATGTTATGTCTACCAGTCTAACTAGAATTATAAAATAAATTCGAATTGTTTTCTGTTTTAATAGTAGGCACTTAACACATAATTAATGTGGGTTTAACCCTAATTAAATTATTACACGATTAACGAATTCAAAAATTCATAAACCTGAACCTAATAGTAATGAAAATAAGAATTCTCATTTTCCATTCGTTAGCGAGGGCACCTGCAAACGTTTGCGGGGGGGGGGGGGGGGCACTCAGTTTTTATTACGCCCCTGTATTGGAGACCTTTTATGTTTTAACGTATTAGTATTATTTATGGTTTTTGTTAAAAGATAACTTTTTGAAAGTACTTCGTATAGTCTCTATTTTTTGGCACATAATAAGCATGTATTTTTTTAATGCAATAGGGTTTTCGTAAAGTATAAACCGTCGTTTGTTATTGATTACTGGTTTTAATAAAAATTATATTTTTATTACTAGACGTAGACTATGATGTGATAAATTAATGGGCCTTATCACTAAATTAATTATTTTTTACTCTACCGCATAAAATTATGATCAATATTAGACAGTTTTCGTTGTCTTTTAAAAGCGATTCCGATAGCCGCTATTTGACAACTTTGACATTTGAGCTGTCATTTATCGTTATCGTTACGGATAAGTGGCGGGAGCTAACGGACGGAAGACAAAGCCATAGCGAAAACGGAACGCATGCGTAATGACAATTTTTTTGACAGATGCAATCAACATAACCTATTTTTTATTGAGGTCTGTTTTTAAAGCTTTTGGTTAGTATTTTTTGTTTTTTTGTTTTCGTCATGGATTTAACAGTAAATTCCCTCAAAAGATCGAGAAATCGTTTCACGGATGAGGTCGATATCATTTTATTAGAGGAAATATTGGCCAACAACCCATAATATGGCGATGCATGTAAATACCTCCAAGAGAAGGGCATCATCCAAATCCGAATCACTGGATATGAGTCCAATAAAAGCAACCATTTGTCTATCATGATCTTTTAGAATTTTGGGTACTAGGAAATTAAAACCAAGCAAAAAAGATAGCACAAAACGTATATGAAAATATGAACACAAACCATTAAAGATAGGTTAATTATGTTATATTTGTTATGTTTACTGTCGAATTCGACTTAACGTTAACGTTAAGCGAATTGAACGAAAACTATTTTTACGATCTGTCAAATAGCGGCTTCGTATTCGTATTCGTTATGGTTAACCGTTTGAATTTGCCAATACAACGAAAACTCTCTATTATCTAATAATAACTCCATTACGAATAAACATTATTTTGTGATAGACTGATAGATTCACGCAAATACCTTTATCATTGAGTATGTAGGTATCTACATATTTTACTATAGATGATAATATTAATTTATTATTTATTTCTCAGCTCAGGTCACCTAAAAGATGATATCATCGGACTGGATTTCGACCGCCAGATTTTTAAAATTTATAATTTAGTAACAGCGCGTTTTGAAACCTAGAATCGCCTGTCATTTGCAGAGCCCGCTCTAGCGATAACGCCGCGCTCTGGGCAAAATAAAAAATTGGCGCCTTTTTCCTCGCTTCGCAAATAATTTCAAGAGGTTGATTTTCTTCTAATTTAAAAAATAAAACACCTATCATAGGTAGGGTTAGGGTTGCCAGATTTGTTTTAGGTAAAATGGGACTGAAGCTAAAAAAGAAGCAATAAGCAGAAAAAAAACGGGACATGATTCAAACATATCTAAACTTTTAAAGCACTATTATCCAACATACTTAATATTCACTTGCCGACCGCGTAACTTTAAGAAGCTCTTTATCGTCTTTAATTTTAGAATAAAATTCATTGCATGATAACTTAAAATTAATTTTAACCCGCAATTCACTATTAATTAAGTCTGGTAAACAACGATTTCTTTCGTCAAGCCAGGCAGTGTTCATCAATAAAAATCTTCTTTCTGTTTCTGCATTGAACTGGAATGCTAAATGGAAACTCCAACAGTCTTTAAAGATGGGGAAGCTTTTAGTTTAGTTTGAATATGCATGCTTAGCCATTTTTGCTGACACTTTCAGGCATTTTTCTAATTGATAAAATGTCGGTTTAAATAATTCAAATTGGAACAGATTAATTAATGTAAAATAAATTGGGGGTGGATAAATGCTTGCTTTATACCTCTCATTTAAGATTTAAGTTAATTTAAGATTTAATTTATCATTTAAACTAAGCTAAGAAATAATTTTGTTCATTTATACCTCGAAAACGTGCCACTAAATTAAATTAAATGAAGTGCAAAAAAAATAAGATTTTTCCAGCTGTTGTTACAACAAAAAGCAAGTAGTAAAAAACAAACCGTAGTCTTCCATTACAAATCACAAGCAGTCAAAATAAATAGAGAAAAAGCACTTTATTTGTTGATAAAAATAAAAATTCCAAATAATTTTAGGTTATTGTCACCCATCAAAATATTCATCTTTCTTCCTGGCCAATCACGGACAGTTGTGGAGAACGATCTAACGCGATTTAGTACGATCTGGCACGATCTTTTACCTTAAGTTGAAAGTTGGTCAACTCTTAAATTAAATTAAATGATAAATTAGTTTAAATGAGAGGTATAAACGTATGCATAAGAAAATTAACTTTCAACTTTTAAATTCTTAGTTTAGTTTAAATCTTAAATTAAATTAAATGTTAAATGGGAGGTATAAAGCAGGCATTAAAGTTTAAAAGTGTCAAAAAGTCGACAAATGGCGTCCCGTTAATAGCTTGCCAGGGACGCGGGACAAAACATTGAAAAACGGGACAATCCCGGAAAAAACGGGAAGTCTGGCAACCCTAATCATAGCCCTTGATCACATTACCATCGTCCATCAGCAGGTAATACCTTATACAGACACAAAAATTTACGATCTTCCTAAGTTATTCTGATGAATGCAGCCCCCGTCTTCTACTACAACTTGTCGTAAAACGTAAAACCTCGTGGCATGCATACTAGAGATGGGTCGTTATTTAGATAACGCGATTTTGGAGCGGTATATTTTGATAACGATACAGGATACGATACGCGCTCCACACCGACGAAGTAACTAGTTGCCGTAAAGCGACACCGAACAACGGCAACACGTCTCACACGTGACTTTGCTCCGGTCGTAACGCAATTTTGCTGCAACGTGTTGCTGTTTGACGTGGTGCGCAACGTACGGAACGGAGCTTCCCTTCAGGAATGCACATGTTGGTCTATAACACAAAATACATCGCGACCGACAGCTTGATTTAGGGATAGTGGTTCTAATGATTGTCTACCATAGACAATTTACCTTTAGATAAGCAAACAATAATCACGACAGTGGCAGTTTTATGGCCTCGCGCATGTAAACAAAGCTAGACACTATTAGTCATATCTAGACACTATTAGTCATGCGCACTGCAACATTATCGTTTGACGAATGGGAAAATAGACTGGTCCGGGCTTTAAAATTTAAATTCTTGCCAAAAAATTGAAATTTCTTCTGAATCTTACTCTTCTGAATCTTACTCTTCTCAAACTTACCGAAAATACGAAATACCCCTATTTGGGCATAATAAAACTATACAACGGCTGCTACTAGTACTGGTCATTGTTTATATTCCTATCCGAGTCACTAAAAGCACAAACACAATTCACTTTAACTACACAAAAACTAGAAATCCGTAAATATTAAACATCCACAATCCACGATAGCTAAGAAAACTACAAGAAATCCACACACAGAGACATCTTAAAACACAACAACAAAAATGGCGGCCGAGCCGGTTCTGGAGAGTATCATCACAGAGAAATAAAGTATCGTGAGCATGTCGATAAAGTAGGACAGGCCGATAACACTAGGTTTGTGCGCATGCACGAAGGTGTCCAGAAGGAAGGCAGCTGACCGGCGAGTCATGCGCTCGGACGTATTTTTTCACCCATAAAACGTAACTTTTGTTTGCGCATGAGATAAGCTGTACGTATCTAAAGGTAAATTGTCTATGTTGTCTACCCTTCAATCCTTGAAGAAGAAATATAACTATTGTGGATTATGGGGTAGGTAAATCGTAATTAAAGTTATCATTTAAATATTACCTATAATCATGTTACCGCACAGATTACCTTTACACAAAATCGCAACGGGTTGTTTTGGATATCAACAGTTCGCTTTGTAACGTAGCCGCTAAGCGCCCGGTTATAAATTTTTTGTCGTTCCAAAGTAACGTTGTATAGGATCGGTATTTTTTTAGAGCGTCCGCGATTGCAAAGCTCCAGACGTGAATCCGTTTCTTCCCTCTCTAATGCATACCATAACCGATAAAAGAACATTACATCTGTACTTACCAGTTAAATTTAAGTATCCTTTGTTAAAAAATTTAAAACTACCGTTGAAGTTATTTATTGATTAGTACCTATGTTACCAGGAAATTTTTATAGTTTTAATGTATGTACTCCAAAGGAAACAATGTATTATAAAATTATTTAACGTATTCATGGTGTTTTAAAAAAATGTTATTTAAAAAGGAAGTTGGGGCGCCATAATAAACATAGTTTTTTAAAGTATGTAAAATCTAATCTAAGACCAGTTTTTATTAATTTTTGGTATTCTGAGCTAAAGGAGCTTGTATAGCAGAACTTTTACAACAATACATGTTCTTCGTTCTTGCCAATTGGTTCGAGTTTGCTTGATACTCCTTTATTTTTTTTGGCTTCATACTCATTAAGTCATTAAGTACCTATACAGTGTGATAGTTGAGTTTACCAGCCCGATAATAATTTCTAAAACAGATTCCCATTTGCACTTTGTTGCTAAAATGTAAGACCCCTTTTATACAGGGTGTTCATTTGAAAACTTCCCACCACGGATTTTCCTGCTTTAAAATGAAAATGTGGAAAATCGCTCGGACCCGTCGATTGTTATTTCGAGGGGGACATCTTTTGCGTATATTGTTAATCTTGTTACTTCAAGCCCCTAGGGGGAAAAGGGGGGGGGGTGTAAGATCTGAATCTTAAATGGATACCCCTATTTTATATAATTTTTTTGGATTCTGCATAAAATTCTGAACATTTTTTATTAAAAGCATTATTAGTCTATACTAAATAGTTTCCGAGATATTGACTCTTGTAAAATGAGATTTTTGAACTTTGACAGCGTCTAGCTTTCTAACTGTACGTCTTAGAGCAAAACGGCTTACATGTCCCTATCTTTTTATTATCTTTCCAATAGTGTCAACTTCCGGTTAAACCGGAAGTACTATATTTCTAACAAACGGTTTAACCGAAAGTTGACACTATTGGAAAGATAATAAAAAATAAAAATCGAAGATAGGGATATGTAAGCTGTCTTGCTCTAAGACGTATTGTTAGAAAGCTAGACGCTGTCAAAGTTCAAAAATCTCATTTTTCAAGAGTCAATATTTCGGAAACTGTTTAGTATAGACTAATAATGCTTTTAATAAAAAATGTTCAGAATTTTATGCAGAATCCAAAAAAATTATATAAAATAGGGGTATTCATTTAAGATTTAGATCTTACCCACCCTCTCTCCTATAGGGGCTTGAAGTAATAAGATTGACAATATACGCAAAAGATGTCCCCCTCGCCCTCGAAAGAAAAGCGACGGGTCCGAGCGATTTTCCACATTTTCATTTTAAAGCAGAAAAATCCGTGGTGGGAAGTTTTCAAATGAACACCCTATATGATTCCTTATTTATACCTACCTTATGGAAGCAAAATTGACTCGTCGTCAAAAAAATAGTACCATGCAGGGGGTGGTTTTCCAAAAGTTACCTATTTTTTTTTGCCCTTTAACCATTCGTTCGATGAAGTATGATGATGTTGATGATAATATTATTGTGAACATGTGATACCTATTAATATTTACTATTTCTTACGCTTTCTTAAATTTAGACACAGCTTTGCTTCATCGCTAACATGGGCTCTTGTCTCAGAATTGTGTTGAATGACTGACAGTGCAGAATCTATGATAAGTAATCCCAAAATCCTTGATTGATAAAGTATTCAATAAGATGGTACTAGACAATAATTGTAAGAAGCAGATAGTTTAACAATATTAATTAAACAGACGAAGCCCCAGGTGGGACCATGGATATTTACTTTTAGATAAGCAAACAAAAATCATGAAAGTGGCAAATTTATGGCCTCGAGCATGTAAACAAAGCAACGCATGATTAGACATGCGCACTGCAACATTATCATTTGACGAATGGGAAAATAGACAGGTCCGGCTTTAAAAAGTTCTTGCTCAAGAAATTGTAAAAGTTGACCTTCAATTTATTTTTATGTGTAAACAGCTAAAATTTGCCCCAAATTCTTGCCAAAAAATTGGAATTTGATCAATAAGGTAGTGATTTATGGCATTTTTAGTAGTTGCAAACCTCAGATCATCAGATTTTGAGGATAGAAAATTAAGGTTTTGTTTCTAAAATTTGTTTAAAAATGATTCGTCGTCGTGTCTTTAGTTCGAAAAGAAAAAGAACAAGTCAATTAAACTAGTGTTAAATACGTAAATGAAACAACATTAAGGTTTCAAATCTTCACAAAAATTACTTTATTTTTATATTAAAAATAAAAATAAAAACATGACATGTTTCGTAGCACTGCTACTTCGTCAGATGTCGAGATGGAAATGACAAACAAAGTTGTAGGTGTAGAGGCATTTACCTGCTAAGTACTAATTATCTAAATATTCCTTATCTTACGGGTTTTGGAAGATTTGAAACCTTAATGTTGTTTCATTTACGTATTTATTTAATATGGATCTTCATCAAGTAACGATCGAATCAATTACACATAAACTAGTGTTGTAAAATCTAATATAAATAACAAATAAAACCAGCAAAATAACCAATCTTTGATGTTATGGCGTACCTAACCTCAAGTCAAATATCAGTTGGTATATAACTTGTATTGATTTTTACCATTTGGCAAAAACTTGGGTACCTACGTGTAAAACATTTTCAAGCAGAATTTCTTGTTCAAGGATTTGAAAAAGTTCAAGTTCAAAAGTTTCTTGGCTTTTAATTTATTACCGCCAATTTATTCTTATAAAAAACTAAATGCCAGAGGATAAAGGTTAAATAGATATGTAATATTTTTATTTGATATCCATAGGTATATATACATACATTGCAAGAGAGTAAGATTAAAAGATTAACTACGGTGTCAACAGTCAACATTTGCTTTAATTTGGTTTGTCAATTGTGTCGAGGTCATGTATATCCTGTATTTACGTTTAAAATATTTTTTGGTGTGTAAACCCTAAAGTGATAAAAAATTTTAAAACGTATTATGTCTTGTATAAACAAATTTACAATCGCCGGGAGAGACATATTTTTATATTTTATGTTAGGTGAAACATTTTTGTTTCAAAAAAAAAATTGTAATTATTACAATGTAGAAAAGCTACATTCTGCTTTAGCTATGGAAACGAGCATAGTTGATAGAATTTTTAAGAGTTTATAGACAGAGAGAGGAACAGCGCCGTAACTATTATGGTTCCGTGGGTTCCACGGAACCATGTCCAAATAACGACCTCAAGAGGTCCCTAGACCAACACAAATTTGCATAGTGAGACCAAAATTTCCATTTCCCAATAATATTTAATAATATAATAATGGTCGGGGCAAATAAAATATAAGTAGGTAAAGATCGATTCAAACTCGAATAGTACAGAGCGTAATTGCTGCATCATCGGTATGTCATCAACTTGAAAAAGGACAACCTGTTCTTTCGCACTGTAAAATCGCCAACCCAATTTTAGCGTTTTACATAGTATAAAATTATATATAATACAATTATAAATAATATTTCTCTCAACATGTAGGTTTTAATCCGTATAAATTATATTACAGAAATATTTTCAAAATCAGTCGAATCTTTTTATCAAAAATGCACACAATTTTCTTTACAATAGTTATTTGTTTCACTAGGCAGAAAAGCACAAGATTTAATGCCGCGGCTGGTGTTTCATAGACGAGGCGCAGCCGAGGCTAGGAAACCAGCCATTTTTTAAAAACTACATATAAATCTTTAAGTAAAAAAGATTTTAACGAGTGCTTATGAGTACTGATACTGTGATCAGTGATACTGATCTACTTACTTATTAGCACTGAGATTAGAGAAGAGATTAGAGCATGCGTTTCATTTTTATTTTTATGACTTTTATTAAATGTTTAAAACAATGTTGCGCTCCTCTCCCCCTCCCTAATTCCGCTCTTTTGGGTTACGTTTTATGTTGTATGCAAATAAAGTTATGCGTTATAAATAATATGCAATCAAATGGGCTCCGTCCAGAGTGTTTAAATTCAATTATTGAATGTTCATCGTTTTAAGTTTAACTTGTAGGTATTTAAACTCTCAAACATCCATATCGATTTTAACTCCCCATAAATCAAACTATTCAACTAGGTACCATCGAGGGTACAAGATTGTACCGCCCATACAGCCATAAATCTTTTAATACCTACCGAACCAACCATAATATCGATTCCAATTGCACAAATTTCAACATAAACAAAGGGCAAAAATGTTTGAAATTCAATCTTTGACAACTTGGGTATATTGCCTTTTCCATTATTGTAAAACATGTGTTTAACATTCACAGGATTGATGGCTTCCATAACACCTTATAATGTTATTTCTTGAAGAACACTCAAAATAAATGGTTTCTAGGTATGTATATAGGTGCGTCCACAGATGTAACATTTCACGTCAACAAACTTAAAAGAAATATTAACAAGGAAGAAGAAAATTTAATTTTGGCGTTTGCTTTCCGGAATTTAGTCGAAATATCGGAGGAAAATTGGTGTTGATGTTCATTTTTAGCGATTCTAAACTTAAAAATATCATATTTGTCCTCATCACAAGGAGGAGATTTGAACGTCGTGAAATTAAGGTTTTTGAAAAGATGTCACAATGATCACTGGTTTAAAACAAAAGGTACATAGATAGCTGATAATGTTGGATTTTGAGTAGTCCGTTACTTTGTGATATTGCATATATTAACAAACACAATATGAATATTTACTTTGTTATACTTAACATCACTTTATGTTAAACAATTTTTGGTGATTGCAGTTTTGCAGTACTATTACATTATCAAACTGAATACCTTAAAACTACGGTGTACCCTATATAATAATATATAATATAAATAATAATAATAATAATAATAATAATAATAATAATAATAATAATAATAATAATAATAATAATAATATTAATAATAATAATAATAATAATAATAATAATAATAATAATAATAAAAGTTTATCAAATATTTTTTTGACATTCAAATTCAAATTCAAATTTTATTTATTTCTCAGTATACAATAATAATAATAATACATAAAGACTTAAATAATATACTTTAAGAGAGATAAATAAAAACTTAACCCACTAAAGGCTACGCTGTGCGTGGGTACGTTTTAATTTATAACATGAACATTATTACATTAATCATAAACACCATGAACGAACTAATATAAAACGAATAAGCCTGATAAACCCTATCAAGGTTACCAACCAAAACCAAAATCGTTCAACCTAGAACCTAGCAACAAAATAGCACATTCTTGATATACTGTACACATACACTATACAGAGCAGAGAGTCAGTTCACGCATTCAAAATTGCATTCAATAATAAATTATACGTATACATATCAAATACAAACGATAGCAGTCCATTAATTAGACCATATGGTACAGGTTTTTAAAATCAATATATTGGTGTATCTGATATCTAGGCAATGAAAGTATCCATTTTTTTATATTTATTTTAAATAATGGAAAATGGGTTACATTTTTAATTTCCGAAGGTATAATATTAAATAACTTGGGACCCAGATAATAAAAGTTTCTCTGTAAGATTGATTTTTCTGTCCGAGGTACAAAATTTGACCGGTTGCTATATCTTGTGTTATAATCATGTTCTATCCTAAGCAACTCATTTTTGAAAATGAATTGTCTGGAAACGCATGCTAAGAAGTAAAGCTGCCTAATGTCAAATATACCACTCTATGAATAAAAAATATTGGAAGGATAAGTAAAAGGTTTTTTGAAAATTATCTTAAGAACCGATTTTTGGATAACCTCCAAATTATGTACATGAATCTTGCTTGCCGCGCCCCAAGCTATAATTCCATAAGTTAAATGGCTTTGTATTAGGGAGTAGTAAAAAATTTTTAGTTGCTTGGTATCTAAGATTTTTGAAAGATGTCTCATTTTGTACAGAATGAATCTTATTTTTTTGACCGTACTATTTATTTGAATTTCCCACTTAAGGCCACTATCAATTATGATGCCGAGATATTTTATTTTATTTACTATTTTGAATTTAATTTGGGAGTTGTTATTACACGTAATTTTAATAGTGTCATAAGAAGGAAGATACTTAGAGTAAGATGTAAAGGGAACACAAAACGTTTTATCAAAGTTAACTGTAAGTAGGCGGCTACTGAACCAGTCATATATAGTTTTAAAATCTTTTTCGATTTTGTTCCGTAAAGAAGCCCAGCACACGTCATTATAAAGCACGGCCGTATCGTCAGCAAAACTCATAATATCACCGGAAACCTCCAATGAAAACAGTTCGTTCAAATATATGTTAAAAAGAATCGGTCCCAGGACAGTGCCTTGAGGTACTCCGTATTCTATAATTTGCATGTCACTGACGCAGTTATTAATTTGTACACACTGTTTTCTGCCACTTAAATAACTATTCATAAGCTCATAAGTAGTACCTCTAAAACCAATTCCCTCCAATACACGAAGCAACAATCCGTGGTCAACAGTATCAAAAGCTTTAGCCAGGTCGACAAAGATGCAACATGCCGGTCTTTTTTCATCAATAAATTTACATACTTTTGTTGTTAGATCGGTTATCGCATCCTGTGTCGACCGGCCCTCCCTAAACCCGAACTGTTTCTCCGACAAAATTTTATATTTTTTGAGGTAATCAGATATACGCGTTTTTAAAAGCTTTTCAAAAATTTTGGCGCAAGCTGGAATCAGAGAGATAGGTCGATAATTGCCAACATCAGACTGGTCACCGCTTTTAAACAATGGCCTTACGAGGGCTGTTTTAAACTGCTCAGGATATTGCCCGCTCTCTATAGATAAATTGTAAATATGAACTAGAGGGGGAGATATTTCCTTGTTAACTAATTTCAAAATTTCTGATTTTAAATTATCTATTCCTGGAGCTTTATTGTTTTTTAAATTTTTGATAACCTTATTTACCTCATTAATATCAGTTGGAAGAAGGACCAGAGAATTTGGTTGAGCCATTTTTAAATCTGGGGTAATATTATTTTCTATTTTAATTTTATCCGCCAATTTTTTGCCAATATTAGTAAAATGGTTCACAAACAAATCTGCAATTTGTTTTTGGTCGGTCACAATAGTCCCATCGTGCTTTTTTATTTCGAGATGATCCGTTTTATCTTTGGTTTTTTGGTTAGTTATCGAATTAACAACTTTCCATAAATTCACAGAGTCTTGTTGATTTTCGCCGATCAAATTTTGATAGTAATTTTTCTTTGTTATATCAATCAAGATACCCAGTCTATTTTTATATTGCCTATATGCTGTTGTGTTCTCCTCGGTTGGACATTGTTTCATGTTTTTGTATAGTTGTTGTTTTTTATTTATTGATTTTATAAGACCATTAGTTATCCATTCCTTTCTTTTAATTTCATTATGTTTTACCCTCATTTTATATGTAGATAGATTTATGAAATCACCTAATTTTGAGTGCAGTACATTGATTGCTAATATATAATTTTTTTTGTATAAACTATCAATTCCGAACTCAGAAATAAAATACTTGTTTTAAGTTAAATAATATAATATTTTTGTCAAGAATATATTTCATAATTCAGGCACAACTAGATTATAATATAAAACGAATATGACAATATTTTATTGGTATATTTTATATCACTATAGTATACGAAGATACAATACGTTATGTAATATATATATATATTTGTTTATTTTATTCATTATAACTTGGTATATTTATTATTTATTAATGACTTTCTTGAATATATCTCTTGGACCAGATAATATCCAATTTTTAATTTTATTTCTATAATTATTTAATGATTTAATTATTTTAATTGACTGTGGTAGCATATTAAAAATATATGGATTGATGTTTAAAAAATGTTTGTGTGCTATTGTTTTGTTTACTCTATTTTTATATGTAATAGTATTTTTATGACGAGTTTCATGTGTGTGATTAATATAATTTATTTTATTTTCATGTTTAAAAATAGATATTAACATGTTGTAAGAAAATATTTGTTTAATATCCATTTTTAAATAGTAAATCAGAAGAAAGCTGGTCTTTTTCGTAAATATTTCTCAAAATGTATTTTTGAATAGTTTTAATAATATTAAGATAATTCTTATTTATGCCTCCCCATCCTAGTATTCCATAATTTAAATGGGTTTGTACTAAAGAGTAATAAAGTATTTCTAATTCTTTAATATTTAAAAATTGTTTAAGGTTTTTAAATTTTGGTACCTATAAGAATTCTTAGTTTTTTTACAATGGATTTAACAAAGGATGTTCATAGCAATATAATACAGATAGGTACATAATTATTTTTTAATTAAGTTATTTATCCTTAAGTATTGTGAATCGCGGGGAATTACACGGGTCGGTTTGGTCATTTAGTAGGTTTATGGTAGGGTTTTTATTATTTTTGTAAATTCCAATTGATTCTAAGATCTTAAGTTTCTTACTTTTTGGGACATGATACAAAATTTTTAAATTATTAATATCTGGGAAACAATGACCTGTCTCCAAACAATGTTTTGCGAAATTAGAGTTTTCTTTGTTTAACAATTAATAAGATGCCTTATGTTCATTAAATCTAATATTATAATTTCTTCCTGTTTGACCTATATACGAGCTATTGCATTCGGGAAGCGGTTGGCAACAGAAACAGAACCGAACTAAGTTCCTTTACCTTCGCCATATTTTAAATTTTGTAAGGAAGTCTTCATATTTTCAAATTTTGTAAAGATATAGCGTAGATACTAATTTTATTATTTATAAAATAAAATATTGACAAACCCGTGCCTACCAAAATAAGTATGTGAAAACATTATAAAACTAAATGAAAAGAAGAAGACAACATTTATTTATTTTAGTATTTATTTATAAGAAGCAAAAACAGGTATTTCTGTATTTATTATACAAGGAAAAAGTAATACATTTTTGCGAGGGGTAAGCTTTGTGGTGTACGTCTAATTAAAACACCATATTAGGAACCCTTTTGGTATTGTTACTTTTGTGGGAATTTTATATATGGATATATTATAGGGTAATCAAAACTACGTATTAATTTTGTTTTTGTGATGGTCGTCTGTCGATAAGTTATCGAGATAGGTCTTAAATATGGTGCACGGCCGCCTGCGGTTATAAATTGAAAATTTTATTAAAATGTAAATATCTCTGTTATTGTTGAGTTTAGCGATATGTAGTAAAAGATAAATTTTAATTAGAATTGCACTCTGTATCAAGCAGTTATAGCAAAAATACCCCATTCCATTAAAGAAAAATACGTTTTTGTTAATATCACGTGATCCTGATATTCAATTTTTTTTTCGTCATCGCCATAATTATCAGCAGAAAAAATTCTACTTCTTTGTTAATTTAACCGTCGTCGTATCTCTTATAATAAGAAAGTTAGCAATAGTGCCGACTTCATTTTGAACAGGCTGTATAGAGAATGTTCTATTTAAAATAAAAAATACACTATCTATTTTGACTAACCCTGTACCTACAATTACAGAAACGTTTTCGTGCTTTCTAGATGTGCCGTTTTTAACTAGCTGTGCATGGTATGGGATGTGACAAGTCTCAAAAAATTATGTTCAATAGTTCCTCAACATTTTTGTAATATTCCTGTATAAATAAATTGTATGCTAAAGTATCTGCTTAATTTCATCATCATAATGTATTCCACATGCTGATTTTCAACACCGAAATACACACACAGGTTCCCAACCTATTACCTTAATACGCCCCATAAAATAAACCAAAATGGCTTATTACATCTTATATCTCTGAGAACACACGGCTTTGTCTGTGTGTATGTGTCTTAAAATAAACCCCAGCAAAATATCTTTTATTTAAAGTAGGAAGTTCAAAAGATAAATTTCAAGTGCGGCCTTCTTCTGTGTCTGGCCAGGAATATCTTTAATTTATGACAAACAGGGATTATTCTTATTTTATTAATTTGAAATTTGGTGTAGCTGCTCAGTTGGTTCATGGAACAGGGGCGGAACATAAAAGATAAAAAGAATGAAACAATATTTTAAGGATATAATAATAAATTCTCAAAGGATCTTAGTGGCGCACCCAGCAAAAAAATTTGGGGGGGGTTATAAGACTAAGACAGAAAAAACTTTGGGTGCCACGACCTTTTTTTGTCGATGATTCGTTATTTTTTATAGGATTGTAATAATGCCAAATGGTAAACATAAATCATATATTTATTAACAAATAAGATAAAAAATTAATAACAAAATATACAATTGGCCTGAAAAAATACAAAAAAGACCTACTGAAACGAAGATTTTAGGCCAAGCTTAGTTTGAGCTTTCTAGGCTTTTCGATAAATTTATCTAAAATATCCTCAACAGACGGGGTCATATTTCTATAAATATTCAAAAGGGTTAGGCCATTTAGCCTGTTTTCCGAAGAACTGTTCCGTAAATATGTTTTTAGTCTTCGCAAAGTTGAAAAACTACGTTCACCTTCCGCAGTAGAGACAGGCAATATCGCTAATATATGAAGTAAATTCTTTATATTCGAAAAGTTGTCAGTAACGTGTTGTAACGCGCTTAAGGCATCTCTGGGCCGCTCTTCATTTGGCAGTCTAGCAATTGTTCTGTACCACAGTTTAAGTTCGACAACTAGTTCATCTTTGGTTCCTGTCAGGTCATCTTTATAAAATAATACTAAAGACTGGTATTCAGATAGTGTTTCGTCGGTGAGAATGGACGGATCTTTGGGAAAGAGGCTTTGAAATCCGGCCAATATTTCTCTATGTTTTAAAAATCTTTCCTTTAGGTTACTTATAAAAGAGTCCAAAAATGGAATATATATTGCAATCCGGTAATAATCTTCGACACTTTCCGTATCAATATTACACCGTTTTGTTTGATGTAGGCTAGTTCGCGGTTTATTTATAGGAAACTCAAACTTTTCGCCCAATTTCTGTACGTTTAAAAATAGTTTTTTAAACTCCAAGTTAGCATTATCCCGCAATTTTTGAAGTTCAGCAATGGTATCTTCTGACAAATTTACAGCCCGTTTTAAATCAATATTTCGCTGCTGAAACGCTTTGCATAAAATGCTATTAAAGCTAAATACCTGATTAACAACTTGCAAAGAAATAACAAATTCGGGTTTTTTTATCGAAGCTCCTAACTGATTGGCTGCGTTAGCTGAATCTTTATTTGTCCATTTTGAAATTGTTTCCAATGCTAGTACAACAGCATCATAGAGCTCTAAAAATACAGCAACAGAGTTATACCTTTCTGTCCACCTAGTAGCGCATAATTTAATTAATTTTTCATGGCCAGAAACTACATCTGATTCTGGTAAACACTGTTTAATAACAGCTTGTCGTTTCGGAGTGTGAAAAAAGTCATACAATTTCCCTATAGTACCCAGGCAGTTTCTAACTAAAGGCAAGTCGCAGGAATTTGAAACAGCTAGGTTCAAGGAATGTGCCGCACAGTGGACATACAACGCCCTTGGATAAAGAGCCTGAATGTGGGCCTGAACACCATTAAAATTTCCGCTCATGGCTGCCGCACCGTCATACCCTTGACCGCGCATTTTATTTAGGTCGATTCCAACGTCTTTCAATTTTTTTATAATTGCCATTGAAATTCCCTTTCCTGTCACATTTTCAAGTGGTACAAACTGCAAAAAAAGCTCTTCTATAATGGAAAATGTTGAATCAATACATCGAACACACAGGGTCATTTGTTCTATGCAGGAAATATCAGTTGTTTCATCGACAAGTACGGAAAAATACATCGAAGAATTAATTTTTTTAACTAAATTATCGAGAATTAAACCGTTACTTATTTCGATTATTTCGTTCTGTATATTCCAACTAGTATACAATGCATTATTTTTACTTTGGGTAAGTACATGCTGTAGGTGGTCGTCATATTTTGCTCTATATCTAAGAAGTTCCCGAAAATTACCCTCATTTGCTTCAGCGTCCGCATTATCAAGTACTACTCTTTCGCCATCTCGGTGGGCCCTTAGTGCTAGTCCTTGTCTTCCGCAAAATAAAACAGTTTCTATAATCGGTACTAACTTCTTTCTGTTTTCCATAATTTGATTCTTTTCTTCGTGATACAACTGAAAATGTATCGGCTCTTGCACACCTACAAAAAATAATCTTAAATAACAAGTAACTACCTATTTAAATTTAAATCAAATACCTACTTTCTTTTAAATTAAAAATTAATGACAAGAAACCCCCACCTGTTGCTATTTTGCCAATTATATCAGCTTTTTCGACATTTTCTTTATGATAAATGCGCTGCTCATGCTCGGAAAAACGTTCTGTGGCTTTCTTCCAATTATTAAAAGGGACAATACTTAACTGTCCTAAATTTTCATGTTTTCCTAATCCTACACTGACTGATGTATGAAACAAAACACAATATTTGCAATAAGCACCGTCATCTTTTTTGGAATAGCTTAACCATTTCCACTTGTGAAGCCATTTGGGCTGAAATTTTAAGTTCCTTGTACCTGATGAAGGGTAGGAAAACGTGTCTGATGGATACCACAATTTGTCTAAAACTTCTTTTTTTCTAGTATTTGTCAACTGCGTATTTAAAAAATTAGCTATATCGTAAGAATCCCAGCATTCTATACTTGTCAGCTCAGCCTGAAGCTTATTTTCATCAGGGATATCGTTATTAACAGTCGCTAGAGCTAAAATTGAAAATAATAATACATAAAAAATACATTTGTTAGATCGCGTAAAAATAAACTTTCTTTTTACCAATATATTTTATCCAAATTAATCCAAATATTAATTATTAATCCAAAAATCTCGATAATTGAGATAATAATAATTCTAAACTTTTAATATAAAAAAATAAAATCTAAAATTCATAAAAGAAAAGTTTCGCTCCAAAACATTAATATGTGCAGCCTGAAAGTGACAACTGGCAATAACGACAACCATCAAAATCGTGTAAAGGTTAGATTATATAATTTTCCCTAAACCGTAAACTGAAAAAAACAACGAAATAATTGTAAACAAATAAACACTGGGTGCTTACCTTTAGAACCTTTAATATGCTCATGTTGAGGTTCTTCTTCAGGTTCTTTAACAACTTGTAAACTGCCTTTTGGCTTTTTTGAGAAGAAGTCCAACATATCTAACTGCCGCTTCGACATTTTTAATATTATATTATAGCTGTTATTCTTAATCTTAACTATATGAGAATAGGTGGGTTAACAATAAAATTAGCACACATCATCATCACACACTGGCTATTATACTATTAAAGGCGGATTTTTGGTTGCTGATCGAATTCGGCTTTTCTCTTTGTATTTTTATTTATAAAATACCGAATTCCATTCCCTTGTCATAATACCGCAGTCGCGCGGCACCTTTGTAGTGCCGCCGTGCGTCGGCACCGCACAAAGGAGCCGCCCGACGGCGGCTTAGGTTTTACCAACAAGCGATGTCTTTATTTTTAACTTTTAAAAGATTTCTTCAAGTTTCGAGTATTTATTTTACGAACAAGCGAATGCTTTCATCGAATATCGATGTACCCATACAATAATTACAATTTGAACAAAGCCGGATTTCCATGTCCTCGGTTTTGATTCCAGTGATTTCATGTATTTGTATTTCTGTTTATGTAATTATTATGATTTACTTGTAGTAGAATTTATGAGTCTCCCGAAAATATTTTTACCTGAACATTTTTTATAAATTTCGGGGGGGGTTTTAACCCCCAAAACCCCCCCCTTGGGTGCGCCACTGGATCTTTTATATAATCGAATTTAACATACAGTAGTCCCGGTGAATCTTTACCCGCGTGTGATCACTTACACGTCATTAAAATCTTATAAATCAAATTAAAAGTCCGTGAAAAAAAAATCAAAACAAAGACGAATTTCATAAACATTATAATAGGTTTGCCTAGAGTCAGCGGCGCACCCAGGATTTTATGTTAGGGGGGGCCCGCCAACCAGTGCTAGAAGCAAATTTTTTAATAAACTTTTGAGTTACGCATTTTTCTAGAACTTTGGAGCTTTTTTAACAGGTACTCTTGCAGGGAAGATCGCAATAGCCTAGTCATGGGAGTCGTTAAACGGTTTCTTAGGGGGGGGGGCATTGGCGGCTTGTGACTTGTTAACTTGGGGGTGTACTAAAAGCCTGCTGTAGGCGAAATGCGCCGCAGGCGAAATTTTTTCAAGACCACGCCCAAATTTGGTCAATAATTATTATAGTAAATATTTTAAAAATTTATGATTACCTTCTTATTCTATTGAAAATGAAATAAAATAAAAAATAAAAAGACTAATTTATTTTTCATTAGTGGGTACATTGTTTAAAAGTACAGTTCATTCATCTGTTTTTATTTGCAGCAAACTTATCAATAACAATAAAGTCCCTAGATTTACACTTTGTGGTATGTATCAAGTTAATTTCGAGAGTTTAGGTCTTCCCTTAATTTTAATTTCAATTTTTTGCTCAATACTTAATGAGCTAAAATTGTTTCTCAAACATTTATAGTCGTTTTGGCATTAAAACTGTTTATTTTTATTAAAATAAGTCTTTACTACCCCAAAATAATAACAAAATTATAAAGGAAAACTCGAAGTAATAAATTCATACATTCAATCAAACCATATTAAACCTCAATAAGTCAACTTTTGTCAATAAGTCAACTTCCAGGGGGAGGGGTGGGGCAAATGCCCCACCTGGTCCCCCTTAAACGAGGCCCGTGAGGTAAATCTAAGAAAATTGACTTTGACTTTAAAATACTTATCCACTTTCATAATTTTTCATTTCATTGGGGGTTTTGGGGGGGGCCAAGGCCCCCTTGGCCCCCCTCTGGGTGCGCCACTGCCTAGAGTTGCCATGTACGAATTCGTAAAAGTTGTTTAAAATTCTAATTAAAAAATTTAGTTTGAAGAAATAGTCCATGCTTAAAGTGGAGTTGAAAGTATGGGAAAGAAAGAAAAAACTAAAAGTCTTCCTCCACAAAGTTTAATAGAATAAAAATTCTCTAGGGGTCTCTACATGTTTCGAACGTAGGAACGTTCATCATCAGGAGACAGAAAATTTATTTAATGCTGATGGTGTTAGCAAAAGAGAAAATGATGTAGAACCTTAATGGAGCTTTTATAGACTTAAAAAATTGAAGTGTACAAGAGAGATGATATGAAGAAAATTGATAAAGGTTAAACCATACGGAGTTTGTGAAAAAGTTATTAATGAGGGTCTAAACCAACCAAATAAACTGGGGAAGAAGAAAAAACGTTTCTAAGAAGGTGTCGAAAATTTTAAATAATCTTGAAACAATAGCTATCAAAAAAGCCATAAAAAACAAAAAATGTAATGTTGTTAACAATCAAACCGACCTTCAGGCGCTTCCCTAATTCTTAATAGAAGCACACTAATTTAGGACTAAATATGTATCTGTATCTTTAAAAGTTAGGAAAACCCACAGTTGACCATTCAATCTTCTATGTCTAATTTTAATTTTATGACATGTTTATAGTTACCATAATATGATATAAATACCTTTGTAATGTCACGTAGAATTTAGTACCTTCTTGTACTTCTTTGACAATGGCCCGCAAGGGTCGAAACACGTGTCAGGAAACTGATTAAATTTGTGAAACATAACAAGTAGTTATTATTTTTTCTTCTTGTGCAATGAAACAACAGTTTCACCAAGCATGTAGCCCAACACAAATTAATTATAGATTTTGGTTTAGAATATAGTTGTGGCCCGCGGATTATCACCAATTCATAAGAGTCCTAGGTGTTTTATAAGTAGTTATAACTGTCCTAGGCTAGGTGTATTATGCATATCATATTGTTCTTAGTATGCGCAAAATTTCTGAGAAAAAAAAACACGAGAGCCACGAGTTATTCCCTTCATGGTTAACTTATGGGCTCGCTATTTTATAGGCCTTGTATATTTTTCACGCATGCACGCATCACTCGTTATTATTATAATTAGTGCCTTCGGTATGGATATCAATTTTAAAAGGTAGACTATAAATTATTGTCATTTTAAAATATAATTGTGTTATTATGACTGTATTTTACTTTGGTATGTTTAGTATTATTATTGGGTGATTCTTTAAGAAGTATTAAGATTGGGTAGAGCGTCTTAAAATATCACGCCGCTGAAAATTAGTTAAGTTGTTATTTTTAAACCGAAAACTGTTAACTGTAATAAAAAAAAATATTTTTTCTACTAAAAGAATTCGTAAACGGAATGTTTTACATGTCTGTGGCGATGGCGAGGCTTTTATAATCGTTCCGATTATTTATAGTACCGGGTGGTGCACTCCCAGACTGGCCATTGGAAATCCCTTGTAACTTTTGCTACCCTCTGTTACGTTTTTGTGGAAAATAGGAAACTTATATTTGCGATATGGCAGATTTCAGTGAAAATGAGAAAAGTGATAGTAGTGATTAAATACAAGCAATTGATATTCGTTCACAAATTGAAGGAACATAAATAAATCTCTCTGGCCACAACCGTAGCTTTTACAACAGCTTCAGCACTTGTAGGAAATTTAATAAAAATATTGGCCTTCTCCAAAATTGCATCCATTACAGAAGTGTATGTCTTACAGACAGTAGTTTGGTGAACACCGAGTTCTTTACCTACAGAATTTTGAAAGCCCGGATCCGACAATTTCCGCAGAAAGACTTTAATCTTATTTAAAGGCGACAGTGCACCCCTCGCCTTTTACCATGCAGTATCAGTATCAGAATATCAAAATAATTTACCAACCACTCAACATTTTCGCAGTCAAATTGATATAACTTTCTGAATTCATCATATCTGCAATTTTTACGTACACTGTAGATCTTTCTTTTACGGATGTTCATAATATGAACGTCTGTAAAAGAAGAATATATTATATTCAGCCATAATTGAAGACACAAATTAAGAGCAACGTACGTGTATGCCGCGGAGAACTAAAGTTGACTGCTACCAAGCAAATGATGCTGATCTTTAAAAAGTTGAAAGCGATCGCTACACTAGAAAAAGCAATTCCTTAATTTATTCATTACATTTTAAGCAAACGATAGCAATTGCTTCTATTTTTTAAGAAAAAGAATTGACTAGAAGCAATTCCTGCACTTTTAAGCAATTACTGTAGTTTTTATTCATTGCCTTTCAAGAAATTACTTCGATTTTATAAGAAAAAGCAATTGCCACATTTTTATTCATTATATAGGCTCATTTTGGACCTTTTTCTTTAAAGCAAAATTTTGAAAAAGAAAATTTTTTGAAACTTTTAAAAAATCAAATTGGCATTAGGAGAAGATGTTCCTAAAAATAAAGATATTTGGGTTCAATTGGACAGTTGTCCTAACTACGCATAATACATGAGAAGTAGGGGAATCTGTTCAAAACGTTTTCGATTGACACAGCTTTATATTATACTATGATTTCTTGTTCTTTTCTTTGCTGTTGTCACAGAATATATGCGTAGCTTTTTATTCTGTGCTATTGTGGATAGGAGTAAAATATCGGGTATTTCGTATTTTCAGTAAGTATGATGTAGTGATAGTTCTTGAACATGTAATTTTAGTTTATTATGATCAATTTAAACATATTTAACTAGGCCTAGGCCACACAAACAATATGTTAAAGCCAAAACCTGTCTATATTCCCATTCGTTTAACGATAATTTTGCAGTGCGCATGCCTATTCCTGTGTGGTTTTGTTTACATGCGCAAGGCCATAAATTTGCCACTTTCGTGATTATTGTTTGCTAATCTAAAGGATGAACATGCGCCAGTGCTAAACCCAGAAAACTCAAAGCAAACGAGAAGCCAAACGAGAAGCGACAGCTCGGCGTTTTGCGTCTTCTGTTTTGGTACGCGCATGTGGCAAATAAGTTGTGTATCGCTAAAAACCATGTGCTCGTCTAAGTTGTGTTTAGTCCGCGAGCTGACGTTGCGCCTAGCTAATTGTGATATTATTTTGTTTTCGTTCTGTTACATTTGCACCTGTACTAAAAAGTAAGGTCGGTCAGTGTAGAAAATAAGCAAGTTTTCTCGGAGTATTAAGGCTCTACAATGCGGAAAATTATAGGATGATTAACACTGTTTCGCTACTGCAGGATTCTGGAAAGCCTATTTGAAATGACTGTCGGGACGAATCATATTTTAGTAAAGGAATGTTTCTATTTCTAAGGTATAGAGCCCTTTTTGCAAAAAAATAAGAAAATATATGAAACAATGCTCACTGAAAGTACGTATTTTTAGGCATTTTCCAGGGTTAATACCGTCGCGAATAATTTTTTTTTCAAAAAAATCGCTCTATACCTTAGAGCTTCCATGTCTTATGTTTACTATTCCAAAAATTGAGACTTAAATATCGCGTAATAAGCCCATTATCCTGCAGCGCGCGAAACGTGTTTCAGGTAAATTTTGTTAAAATGTGTTAGAAGTTGCCTATCTAAAGCTTTATTTATTTCCTGCCGACGTGATACTAGATAAAATCATGATACACTGAGAAAATGTTACATAGGTTAAATAATTTGGAGATGATTTCGTGCTAATTGTAATTTTCTTTTGTATTGTCTGCCGATAACAGAATATAGGAGCGTTAATTTTAGAGAGGTAGTAAAGGAAGGAGGTGATTCGTTTCGCCTCCACTAAAGGCGTACCTGTTAATTTTGGGTAAGCATACATCTTTCGGCTTAGACCGGAACGGTTTATAACGTGACACAGGACCAAAAGTTACAAAGCGCGTTCGCCATTTTTTCAACAAATGATGTTTTAACTTTTAAAATTGTGTTTTAATGTTTGGTAAAGGATAAAAACTAAACGAAATGCAGCCGATTTGTTTGTGTATTGAAATCAAAAATGGGCTATCGGATTTTTATTTTTTTATGTTGCGTTCTTCCTCGAAGTGAGTGAAGTCTCTTGATAGTAAAACAAATATATAAAGTTAAATAGCTGATCGCAACAGACATCGGGACAAAGCCATTGAAACTGGTTATATGTCCCGGTAAACCGGGACGTATGGAAACCCTATATTAATTGTTAAAAGTTTCATGTGCCTTGGTAAAGGTTCACAGGTGCAATAAAATTAAGCTATTTATGAACTTTCTTCGTTGTTACGGGAGCGTAAAAAGAAAACGAACTGTTAGGGCGATGACACACACGGCGTTTTTGTAGCGGTTTCTGCCGAAGCGGCGGCCGACGCTGCTGCAGCAGTGACAAGACACACGTTATGGGTTCGGCGCGGTTTCTGTCAAGGCGGCGGCCTTGGAAAGGCAAATCTAGGTTAATTTTTTAATTAAATAAAATAATTTGCTTTGTGTGTGTTTTGCGTCAATTAACAACACATATACCGACTCGGCTGCGCGTTCTATGGTTTAACGACTGAATAGTACATTTGAGGCACAAATCCGGCGTCGGTCATATTTATCTGGCCTTTTTGTTGACTCGCAGCGCTGCAATTTTTGGTGTAGCGAGATTCCTGTGTATTGACAAGGCGGCTAAAAAGCTATACTAAACATCAATTTTAGTAATGGGAATACTCAAGTACAAGAAGTGAAGTGAAGTTCGATTCCCAAAAAAATCGATGGGATTCGAATACCGCTCGGAATCGATTATAATGATAATCAGTAATTCTCTGGAATGGATTTTTTTATTACAAAAACCTTTTTCGAGTAGATCTTTATGTGTGGCGACCTTCTTTTAGATTCTTTAAGAAGCCATTTTTAGTATTGAAAATACTAACTGGTCGCGTATATACGGGTCCATTTCATGAAAAATGAACGACATCAGCAAGCGTCACGCTAGAGACCGCGTCTGCTTGGCGGTGTGGGTAGGTCAAGGTTGCACGGGGCTAAAGAATTTAAAAAAGTGAAAAAAAACTAAACCGTGAATGTCTCTGAAACAAAGCGATATAGCGCGGCGGTGTTGGCGTATTACACAGAAAGTCAGGGGTGAAGATTTCAAAAAAGCAGAAAAACTGAAAAGTGAATAATTCTGGAACTAAGAATATTAGCGTGGCGGTCTTGAAATATTACAAAGGAAGTCGGGGGTAAAGAAATAATAAAAAGTGGAAAAAACTAAAAAGTTAATATCTCTCAAACAAAGCGAAATAGCGCGGCGGTCTTGACGTATTACAAATAAAGTCGGGGGCGAAGATTGCAAAAAAGCTGGAAAAATTAAAAAATGCATATCTCCGGAAACCAAGAACAATAGCGCGGCGATCTTGAAATATTACAAAGGAAGTTGGGGGTAAAGAATTGAAAAAATTGGAAAAAACTAATCAGTGAATGTCGCTGAAACAAAGCGAAATAGCGCGGCGGTCTTGGCGTATTACACAGAAAGTCGGGGGAGAATATTTAAAAAGAAACCGAAAAAAACTCAAAAGTGAATATACTGTATGTGGTAGGTATTTTCAATATGCCTATGATACTTGCGTAAGATGCAAGATCTGTGGATTTTTTTTTCAAGAAATGGAAGATGTTTATACGGCATTGACGACCATCTTTTTAGAAGTTCTGGCCCCTTGCGAGCTGATAATCACTACTCAATAAAGTAATCGATTCCTAAAAGTAAGTAATTTTAAACTATCCGATTCATGAGAATATCCGACTCTGCCCACCACTAATAAATTGGACAGTATGTCATGTAGAGTATACAAAGACATTGCGTTGGTAGGCATGGCCGTTCACAGGGAGGGGGACAGTGTCTATATTTTTTAAAGCCAGGTTTTAATATGAGAAGTTTTACGGTTTTTTGGCTGCCCCCTTCTGAAATGTAGTAGTTAAGTGGTATTATTAGGTTAAATACCCTAAATAAGGCACATAAAAATATTATAGTAAATTTTTATTAAAAATATGATTTAACAATGACAGTCTATTAGATAGCAGAAATAAATGAAAATTGTCTTTAATTTTTCTCTTGTTTGAGTATTGTGGATTTATTATTTCGAGAAGAAGGCAACTGAAAAACAAAATTTTAACTGCTCTTCCATTTTTCCTTGCCAAAACCGGTCATCTCTGTATATGAAACAAAATAATTATTAAAGGAAAATAAATAAACTTTAAGTCTTTCTCCATTGGTATATTAAAAAACATAAGTTTCAAGGTTTAATACAGGGTAATTCTCTACATGTTTCGAACGCATCAGGAGAATACAATAAGGAGTTTAGAAATATAATAGGTGCAAACAGTTCTAACGGAGCTACGAGATGATGGAAAAACAAGCAAAGTGCTGGGAAAATCTTTCAACGTAATGGTAAACCTACCGAGAGGCCAGACATTTTTTTTTTTTAAACTTTAATTTTTTTTTATAGAAATCCTATTTGCCCCAATTTGTAGCACTGTTGCCTGTGAAATTGCTATAAAGAATGGCTTTTACGTAACGTACTTTTACGTAATTTTTTACTTTGTAAAAATCCTTCTACAATGATTTCGGATTCCATAGCTGTTGATGCTCTGTCCCCATTTTTGTAGCAGATGTGATCTTTTGCGGTTTAGGTTTTTAACATAGGAACATTTTTATTACTTCTCTAGACGAAAAGTACAATTTAGCAGCTAAATAGTAAGTACAAGACTTTTCGCCGCATGGTCAAATGTTCGCTGGCGCTTTCATTATGATGCAGTTATATAGACGGGAATATCCATCGGTTCCCGCCTACTGTCGCATTACTTTTGCAATAACTCCAGAAAAATACCGCAACAAAATACCGCGACTTTGTATTGAATCGACACATACTGGAATGCTTTATTCCATTTTCGTAAGTGTGACGATACGGTATACCTTCTTTCTTGTTTAAAAAAAGGTCGCCAAATGTAAAACGATTACTTACCTTGTTCTCTTTTGAGGGACAGGCAGCACAACGGTTCTTCAAAAATAAAATGCTCTAAAGAATTAAATATAACGGTACGCGACAGAAAAAATAACGCACGAGAGTCAATGACAGTTTCTACATTTTGTTATGTATGAAGTTATCCCCTAAATACAATTTAAGTTGGCACCTTTAGTTTCAGGATGGGCCAAGATTTCAAAACTTTTATTACCTACCTTCTTTTAAATCATTATAATAGGTAGAGTTTTCCAGGGAATTCATAATACCTAATATATGTAGGTAATTAGAATCATAACAGATTTATAACACATATTCACAAAACTTTTTGCTATCTCAAATTTTATTTTTTAGATACCTATGAAACTTACAAATTTTCTTTGATTTCATTAATAAAATAAAATAAAATAAAACAAAAAAATATAAAAATCATACTATCCATAGGATTAGGTATATTATTTTGTCTAATTTTAGAAGTATACCTACCTATTTTCTATAAAATAAAATTCGTTTCCGAAATAAAATCAAGTCAAATGTATCTTCATTTATTTAGAAATAAATCGATGAAAATAACAAATTCTCGGAATTCGATCGCCTCGCTCGCGGTGAAGACTTCTGATTTCAGTGTATGTATATCGGTGTTTACGGAATATTTTCCTACACGGCGTGATATCGCGAATATGTCCAGCTCGGATGAGTCTTTGTCGCAAATAAATTCCTTTCTCAACAAAGTCGGGCCTTAAGTTGTGGATCGACCGTTATCGTTGTGTGAAGGTCGCTGAAAAACGACCAGTCGATATCAAAGGTACCGACAGGTATTGTCGCTTCTGGTTTGCTGTAATATTCTGTGGCTAAACCGTACTTAGTTTTGTCTGTTCTGTTGCATTTCGTCATTCTTTACCGCGATACAAAGACGTGTATGCGTTTCGTCGTGGTAAACAATGCCAATAGGCGAATAGGTGAACTATACTACTAGAAAACATAATTTTATGGTGTTATATAGACTGGCAATACACCAAAATTATTAAATTCCACTGACGGTATCGAGTAAAAATTTAAAAGTTAAGAGAAACCCCCAGACAAGTAATATTATATCTCGTGTAGGTGTATATCAAAACGTTGAATTGATTATTTTATTCCGGCGGAGCACTAAAACCTGATCCTTAATCCCCATTTTATAATACCCTATGTAGATAATACCTGGTTGATTTTAAAACCGTCCTATATTATCGAATCCGCTGATAATATTATATTATACAACCCACACATGTGATATAAATCGGGTTTTAATTCACGCGTTGGCTTCACCAAGCCAGGATTATTATTCAATGGCAACAGTTATGTTTTTCTTTTGTTTTAAAATGAGAAGCAACTTCAGAATGTTCGATGAAGTATAATGATGATAATATTATTGTGAACATGTGATGGCTATTAATATTTACTATTTCTTACGCTTTCTTAAATTTAGGCACAGCTTTGCTTCATCGCTAACATTGGCTCTTGGAAATTATAGCGTCTTTATTTATTTACCTTTAACAAAGCTATCGAATTGATTTCAAGATGCCTAGAGACAATCTCAGAATTGTGTTGAATGACTGACATTGCAGAATCTATGATAAGTAATCCCAAAATCCTTGATTGATGAAGTATTTAATAAGATGGTACTATACAATAAGAAGCAGATAGTTTAAAATAGTATATTAACGTACACGTTTTATAAAGCATGCATCATTTTATAGCACGCGTCCATGTTAAAAAACGAGCCGCTTGCGGCGAGTTTTATAACGGGACAAGTGCTTAAAACTTCTTTATATAACACGTACGTTATACTATTTTTTCTAATTTGTAGTTTTTTCATATATAATATCACAAGAGATAAAATTTTGTCGGCAAAATTTTCGAAAGGTATGAAAGTTTGTTGCTTGGCAATTTCGCGAATGACATTTTTGACAAAATCACGAGCCGTCAGGCGAGTGATTTTGTCGAAAATGTCATGAGCGAAATTGCTTAAAAGCAACAAACTTAAATAAATCCTTGAGAACAAGTTTGCTTACACAATTTTTTCTCGAGTGGTATTCGACATGACTATTTAACTAGAAAAAAGCCAAAATTTTGCCGCGGCAAAAATCACATGTGAATTTTGTCCAGGTAGGTGCAGGTAGTAATTTTGCCAGTAGAAGACCGGCCGTTGCTATGACATTTTGCCAGTGTAAAACACTCTAGTTAAATAGTCAATAAAATAAAAAAATTGTGTGTGCAAGACCACACGACAGAAGTGAAAACTTCAACAAGGTGAAATTAACAATATCAAATACAATTTTTCAATTTTGTTTCTTTTAGGTTAGGTTCGTAAGCAATCCTAAAAATAACATAAACTTGGAATACGGGATAATTTTACTGTATACGAAAAAAGATATTTCCTAAAATTGAACAACCCTTGAATTATTACATCTTCAACATAAGTCAGAAATCATAATAAATTAGGTCCACGGAATAAGCAATTACGGTAAACCTTACTTCACCCTACGTAAATATATAATTTAAAAAATGCCAGAACATACCTGAGACGCAGACGAGTGTCTATACAACGCACACTGTTTTAGTGCTGGGAAGTTTAGTTCACTTTGCCGATTTCAATCTTTCGATCTCGTTCAATAAAGTGAATAGTTCAAAAGACTAGTTCGTTTAGTTCGGTAGGTAGGTCGGTCAGGTGACAAAACCTATAATCTCGGTCGTCTCGCTCTCGCTTGCGTAGTACATTCCGTTTAGACTTTAGTTCGCCTTGTTTCAATCTTTTAGTAATTACTGATTGAATCTTTTAGTTCAGTTGCCAGATTCGATCTTTTGAACTAGTTCGTTCGCGAACTACACAACTCTACACTGTTTGCGGCATGCTCTTGCATATAACGTTCATTCGGGTCAGGGTCAGTTCGGATTGAAAATAGCAGTTGAATTCGAGCGTTACACAGCCGAGTGTGACGCGTGACGGCTCAGTTTAAGTCAGTGCCCACAAAAAGTGCTAAACGCGCCTAAAGAAGTTTTCACTTCAAAAACACATATTAGTAGCCTCTGGACAACAAAAATTATTTTGCAAACTGTAATTTTTTGATTTATTGACCCATTTTCACCACGAGATTCTAAAGTTATTTTAGCGATCTGAGATTTGAAATTGGACGGAATACGTTGTGTGATCCTTGTACATTCGGTACATATACAGAGCGTTCGGAAATTCGGGCGATTTTGCTCCTTTTTTTCGAATTTCAAAAGACGTGATTTTACGTCACGGCATTGCAATTTAGTATAGGGAAGATGGAAAATTCAAATAAAGTTGAAGTTAAAATCGACATTGGAAGGTTAGTAGATTGAATTTTGGATAGGATTTGGCAGAAAATGATAGCTTGAAGCATCTACAAAAGATTGATTTATAGATTTATGCAACCAACATACATGACTGTTATCCACACAGAATAAAAAGTAGGTTATCAAGCTATTTTTCCTCTGCGAAAAATGGGTTTTCTCGTAAATCACAAAGGCCGCGCAAGTCAATGAAATAAAACATTTAAATGCTACCAACATCAAATAAAGAAAAAACGCGTATCGAAATAGCTTCATTACGATACGCAAATGCGTATCGTAATAGATCTGTTATGATACAAAATTAGAAAAAAATATTAATTAAACAGACAAAGCCCCAGGCAGGGCCGTTTCTGAGTGGTGTGCTGGGAGTGCCCCCGCACAAGGGCGGCCAAAGTTATAGGGCGGCGAAAGCCGCCTGCAGTTTCACAGAAAAAAATGTTAGACGTAAAAAAAAATTCTAGGAGATTTCATAAATATGAAGGGTCAAATAAGAATGGTAAATTCAGTTTTCAAAAAAAAAATTATGCAGTAGCTGTTAAGAATGAGGCAGCCGTCCTTTGTGTTAATTAGAGATTTCTTTTTAGATAGATAAGTATCGGAAAAATAAAAAGAATTCTCAACGGAGGTGGCCGCCCTGCAACCCACGTCAATTACATTTTGTCTTAGGTTTACTCAAAAAATTAAAACTAATTGATATTATTTGAATAATTATGTAGGTATAGTTGAATTCACATAAACTTTTAATGCCGTGACATTTCAGTTCTGTCATACTTGTCAAATACTGCAGCAACTCATAAAATATAAATTTCTAATGGCTAAATTTAATTAGTATAATTGTACTGCACACAAAGTATGTCTATCTTGTATTATTTCATACGATTAAAAAGAGATAGAAATAAAAAGAGTTGGCCGAACAATTCCAGAAAAGAAAAAGAAAAAACACTGATCAATCTCAGCTGTATAAGAAATTTAGTAAGTTGGTGCAATCTAAAGTAACTAGACAGTGACAAGTCTTGACATTTGGCATTAAAACTTTATGTGAATTTAACTATATAGGTCTTATTAATTTGGTAGTAGGGTAGGTGGGGGCACAAATACTCACAGGGAAAAAGAACGCAACCTATTTAAATTTGCCGCCGATGTCCGGTTTCAAATGCTGTTACAAATAACTTTTCCGACGCCAAAAAAAAGTACCCAGACATTTTGATTACGAATTAAAAGATGACCCCATCGTCGAGGCCAAACAGAGTTTCAATGTGAATTTTTATTTTTCGATTTTGGATATATTTTTTTTTTTGCCAGGGAGGAAACCCTTTATGGGCACCGGTTACTTGTTCTTTGGATATTGCGATAGAATCAATTAAGGAGAGATTCGTTTCACTTAATAAGTGTAATGAAATTTTTGGGTTTTTGTCGAACTTCTATGAAGCTAATGCCATAAATGACGAGAAATTGTTAAAATCCTGCAAAGATCTCGATATAGCGCTTCAATATCAAGGAAGTCCCACAAACAAAGATATTGATCGCTCAGAGCTCGACCAGGAAATTTTGTCGTTCCGAGAATTTTTTCCAATAAAACGTACAAAATAATAATTGTAGATACGCTAAAATTCATAGCTGAAAAATATTTAATCTCATCATTTCCAAATCTTTGTGTTGCGCTGAGAATTTTTATTACTCTGTTACTGTTGCATCTATCGAACGTAGTTTTTCAAAGTTAAAATTAATTAAAAAATACTTGCGGTCAACTATGTCCCAAGAAAGGATTAGTGGCTTGGCCCTTATCGCCATTGAAAGCCAAATTGCTGAGCCCCTCTGTAGGTAAGTATGAATAAAAGAAAAATTTATTTTTCTGACAATTGCTTTGCGCCATAATTTCAGGTAGGTAATTGTAAAATAGTAACTGATTTGATTTAAGGGCAGCCAGTTCATATGTCGCACAAGGGCGGCCAACAGGCCAGAAACGGCCCTGGCCCCAGGTGCATGGGACCATAGATATTACCTTCAGATAAGCAAACAAAAATCACGAAAGTGTCAAATTTATGGCCTCGCGCATGTAAAAAAAGCAACACACGATTAGACATGCGCACTGCAACATTATCATTTGAAGAATGGGAAAAATAAACAGGTCCGGGCTTAAAAAATTTAGTCTTTGCTCAAGAAAAAGTTCACCTTCAATTTATTTTTACATGTTATCAGCTAAAATTTGCCTCAAATTCTTGTCAAAAAAATTGGAATATCTTCTCAATTTTTGATCAATAAGGTAGTGATTTCTGGCATTTTTAGTAGTTGCAAATCTATCAGATTTTGAGGATAGAAAATTGTTTTTCGTTTTCGTGTTTTTAGTTCATGAGAAACATAGTTTTATAATACATCCTTAACTAATACTATCGTTAATGAACATATACCTACTTGGTTCCTATACAGAATAGGAAGATGTAGATAAACATTTCTAATTTGATAAGAGTTTTCGTCTGGCACCTCATATGCTCATATCTCTTTTAGGTACTTGTTAAAAACAGGTTGTTGTTGTTATTGTTGGCTGGTACTCATATTTTAAAATTCAACCCTTGAGAACTGGTAAAGGTTGCCTTGAGAGTTTAGCGTAAAATTATTTGATTTGTCAAGAGGATAAACTGATCATTTGTTGCACCGAGTCCTGAAAGGAAAATATTGTTTTATGTCACATAAGTACCTTCGATATGTTTTATTTCACGTTCCTTCACTTACCCAACGAAAAAAATCGATAAAACTTGATGAACTTTAAATATTATGTACTGTAAAAATGGTCGATGGTCCGCGGCCGTCAGACGGATATTCGCGTTTGCTAAACATTTATCACAGGCAACGTTTCGGCGTAACTCGTTACAAATTTGTACGTCGTAAAAAATTATGAGCGGTAAAATTCGTTACATTTCTCTTGGTTTTGTTTCTCTATGGTAAGTTCCAATTTGAAGAAATTCGGTGACATCAATGGGCAAAAAAGGATTTATTTTACGTGGTGCTTAACTGTTAAGACACAGAGATATCTGCAAATCAAATTTTATTAATTTAGTCTTAGTGAATTTGGCAAGGTATTTTTAACCAGGATCAATAAAAGTTAATCAATTAATCGACATCTAGGGTGTTATTTAATTATGTGGCCAAACTCCAAGGGGTGCTTCTTAAAGTTATTTTAAGAAGAAAAGTTCATATAAACATGGGTCCGAAAATGCATAGTTTTTACGATACAGGGTGTCAAACTTTAAAGAAAAATCGGATGTTCGTAAATATCTCAATACTCTTTTATTCGATTTTGTTGAAATTTGGCAATTCTGTTTGTAATAACAAGAGGATAATTTAGCCTCAATTAGATTAAAATTATTAAGTCCAGTGGCGTCCCGGAAGACAGTCCAACTAATATTTTTGACAGAAAAATTGAGCCCCAATGACATTTTTTAAATTTATGTATTTTTTTTTGAATTAAGCAACTTCATTTACAACTATTTTATCTTTTGAGTTTTTTTCATATCTTGCTTTGTTTTCGAGAGAAAAGAAAAAAAAACACTTTATTGCATATCCCCGGGACAATGATTTGTGTTACTAAAATTGGTAGAAAAAAGTTTAACCAGGATTATTTTATTATTACGCAACGTAATGCATAAATTTATGGTAGATTTATTTGTAAAAAATAATTTTCTAACTTTAGTAACTGAACCCAATATTACGAAACCTAGAATTGGTATTTTCATGTTACTAAAATTGGTAAATAAAAATGTAATCCATTCATAACAATTAGGCCCTGTAAAGTATTAATAATAATTAATAACAAATCATTTTGTTGTGAAATCTTCCTACCAAATATACTTCGAAATCAAATTATACCTTAAATTTTTTTCTCGCACAAGAATAATATTTTAAGATATTCGTGTACTTACTCAACATTATTACTGGATATAATTTGACTTCTAGTGGTATTACAAGTGAAAATTCGTTTCCGAAACTTTCTTCCCAAAAAAAAAGTCTAAATATGCCCGCCCAAACATTTACTTTTTGAGGGTATTGCGTCCTTGTTTGTACAGGGTTATCCAACCAAGACTAAACAAGGCGATTTTTTGACTTTTCCTGTACTTTTATAAAAAAACTGAAATAGCCATCTTAAGTCATTTTCTCCCGCGAATTCGAATATCTTCAGCAAAAAACAATTGAACATCAAACAAAAGTACTAGGGGTCACTTTGATATTTTTTTAAATGGAACACCCTGTATATTTTTACATTTTTAAATTCCACATAAAATTATAATAATTTTTTATTAAATGCACTATTAGTCTATACTTCATAGTTTCCGAGATATTGACTCTCGAAAAGTGACATTTTTTAACTTTGACAGCTTATAACTTTCTAACAGTACGTCTTAGAGCAAAACGGCTTACATGTCCCTATCTTCAATTTTTATTATCTTCCCAAAAAATCAACTTCCAGTTAAACCGTAACAACTATATTTCCTTCTTTCGAGTTACATCCGGTTTAACCGGAAGTTGATTTTTTTGGGAAGATAATAAAAATTGAAGATAGGGATATGTAAGCCGTTTTGCTCTAAGACGTACTGTTAGAAAGTTATAAGCTGTCAAAGTTCAAAAATGTCACTTTTCGAGAGTCAATATCTCGGAAACTATGAAGTATAGACTAATAGTGCATTTAATAAAAAATAATTATAATTTTATGTGGAATTTAAAAATGTAAAAATATACAGGATGTTCCATTTAAAAAAATATCACAGTGACCCCTAGTACTTTTGTTTGATGTTTAATTGTTTTTTGCTGAAGATATTCGAATTCGCGGGAGAAAATGACTTAAGATGGCTATTTCAGTTTTTTTATAAAAGTACAGGAAAAGTCAAAAAATCGCCTTGTCTAGTCTTGGTTGGATAACCCTGTACAAATATACGTGTTAATTTTCTGTGCTTCAATATTTACAATTTTGAATATTACAACAACAAACATTACGTGAGAATTCCCCGATCGTTATTTACCCTTTCCATAACTTCAAAATGAAAGGTTGCTCTTTGTATTTTATCACCTTTCCTCAATTCGTGATGTTTTTGATATTTTTTTATTCAAATGATATTTATACCAAATTAGTAGGGGGGACTCGGGCAAAATAAGTCAGTTTATTTAATATCTACGTTGATTTTCACTTCATATTTTGTTATTTTTTTACAAATTTTGTATGGAAGAAAAAGTCGGTCGATGTTCAATTTAGCTGATTTAAAATATTTTTTCTGTTAAAATATGTACGAAACCTAAATTAGTGGAATAATGTATTTGATTCCTTTTGGTCACCCCTAAAGGGCATAAATATGGAATAAGCCGTTTCGACAAAATGAATCAAGTAGGGTAAAAAGATACAAATAAGACAATTTATTATTTTTTTGAATTTAATAAGTAAATTAGACCAAAATATTAGTTGTCATGAAATAGCAAACATGGAATAACCCTTCACATTTTTAATGCTACGACAAATAGGAAAACTTAAGAATGCTTCATCGCTATAAATAATCGGTTTTTTCTAGTAGAAATTATTTTATGAATAAAAACAATTTAAATTAATTTCACGCCTAAATTTCAAGATTTATGATATTACGTTGTCTACAGATTGGAGTAACGTGGTCGTATTTTTGAAGGCTAATCGAAAATCTTATACAATTATTTTGTAACATTTGTAACCTTTATTTGTTTTTATAATTTATATTTTTATGAAACCATAATCTAAACTACTTAAAATAATAGTATGCTGCAGTGGCGGCTTCTCCTATGAGGCAGTGCCTCACCAATAATTTTGCAAATTAAATAAATTACAAATTTATATTACTTTACTATTTGCATAAATATATATTCATTAGAATTGCCGTCAATCTTAACGCGCTTCGCTAGAAATATCATCTATCATCCATCTCATTTCTGCATGCGGTCGTATATGGTAGAAGCCGGTCTCACGCTTCCTTGTCTTTTACGATCCCGTGCCTGTGTGTTTTGTTCTTATATCATCCATCTCATTTCTGCATGCGATCGTATATGGTTAGAGGCCCGGCCTCCCGCTTCCTTGTCTAGCGTATTAGTAATGTGATGTATGATACCCGTAATAGTCCAGTCGAATCTAGCTTTAAATAGCGCATAAAAACATTCTTCTGAGGCCAGCCTCAACTCTCTACGTAAATTTAATGCGAACGCGAGGGGACTAATCTAATCTATAAAGATGAACGCCGCGACACGGTATTTGGAGAAATGCTATTATTAGATTAACAGGTTGCCGTTGAAAGTTTAGAGAGAGTGCATAGTACATTGTATTTTATTATAGTTTTCGGTAAATACTTTTGTGGTTTTCAGTACTGATTTTTGTTTTGCTTTTTTTTAACAGTGGGCAGTGATTTTTCTAAAATATTAATATTACATTACTTTTAATATTTATTAGTTCATTTGTTTTGTGCTTACTAGCGAAAAATGGATTCAGCGGGACCTAGCACAGCGTCATAACTTCCCCAGGTAAATGTTAACATTCGCAATCCTACTTGTGATCTTGTTAATTTTTTAGTAAATGAGCAGAATTTTTCAAGTAATTCCTATGAAGATAAATTATTGTACGTATAGTAAAAGAAGTAAAGCGACCTGTTCCAGATTTGAGTAAACGTCTTGTTACTATCGGTGGGGTGGGAAAATCAAATCGGAGCTTTCAAAACACTTGGTACGAAAAGTACGACTGGCTTACTGGTAGTGTAACGTTAAACAAATTATTTTGCTGGCCGTGTATTCTGTTTGCAACAAATAATAGCGACAAAGTTTGGTCAAAATGTGGTTATAGCGATTTAAAAAACTTGTCTAAACTTTAAAATCTAACCTTGCTAAAAAAAAATTTTCAACTGTGCCTCACCACTTTCAAATACCACGAGCCGCCCCTGGTATGCTGTACAAATTCTTCTTCTTCATCTTTTCAAAAAGGTTGGTAATATCGTAAATGTTTTTCTGAAGTATTTTGTAATGTCGAGAATTCTTTCTTTTTTACACTATTCATAGCTCTTGCCATATCATCGGCTGACCACTTTCACCCATTGACATTTACTTTTAGATCCATACAGTTTCTGTCGTGCAGAAACAAAAGTTAAGTTTTATGGGTGAAATAATGCGTTTGTGCGCACAGCTCTACAGTCACACGCCTTGCCACCCTACAGGTATAGGCATGCACACAACCCTATTGTTACTAGGTTTTTGTTGTTTTGCGACATCCTCAAAATACAGTCCATAATCGGTTCGGGTTTGTCATCAAAAACTTATAATGAAATACCTGAAAATATTAGGAATCTTAGGAAATATTATTAACTAGCGTGTACCCGGCCTGCGTTGCAATGCCAGGCATTATACGCCTCTGAGGTAATAATAAGGCGAGTTTACCATCACGTCAAGATTTATAAATACAAACCCGAACAAACCTCTAAATTTATCAGTGTTTCTCTACAATATTATGCATGTATAATACATCAAAACCTTCCTCTTGAATCACTCTATCTGTTTAAAAAAACCGCTTCAAAATCCGTTGCGTAGTTTTAAAGATTAGGGCACATATAGCTGGGGACAGACGCGACAGCGACTTTGTTTTATACTATGTTAAGATTTGTGAAATATGTTAAATTACATTTAGGATTTAGTTAACGTCCAACATTGTTTGTGTAATATAAATTGTTCTCGAGGCCAGGTACTGATTAGATAAATTATATTATGTAGGTACAACAATTTATGGAATAAAAAAAAAGATTTTATTTAAAAAAATACATCATTTTTGACGAACAAATGTTTGTTTCATACTCTATTTAAATCCTAGGATCCTATTTTTTGGGTATATATGAGACTCAATAAAATTATTATAAAATAAAAAAAATAACCCTGTCATAAAGATTATTTGCAAAAAATATATATTTTGGTAAATTTTAGCAGCAAAACTTAAATTAAAATAGATTGATTAAGGTTCTGTTAATTCGTCTTTAATTATCTCATGTAATTAAAATGCAAGGAAGATGTTTCATTTATGCCGTAAATATCTAACGAATTCTTTGCAAATATAGATATTTATATACTTTACATTACAAAGGGGAAAAAGAGACAGCATTAATATAAACAGGCAGTGGCGGATTCAGAAAAAATTGACAGGGGGGCACTTACTTGTTATCTTGGGGTGCACGAAAAGGCCGCTGCGGACGAAACGCGCCGCAGGCGAAATTTTTTTAAGACCACGTCCAAATTTGGTCAATAATTTTTAGTAAATATTTTTAAAATGTATTACCTACTTATTTTATTGAAAATGAAATAAGATAAAAAAAATAAAAAAAGGCCAATTTATTTTTCATTAGCGGGTACATTGTTTAAAAGTAAAGTTCAATCTTCTGGTTTTATTTCCAGCAAACTTATCAATAACAATAAAGTCCCTAGATCTACACTTTGTGATCTGTCTCAAGTTAATTTCGGGTTTAGGTCTTCCCTCAATTTTAATTTCAATTTTTTGCTCAATACTTAATGAGCTAAAATTGTTTCTCAAATATTCCACATTCATAGCCGTTTTGGCATGTTTATTTTTATTAAAATAAGTCCTTACTACCCCAAAATAATACACTTTCTTTGTAAACAAAACCACATATTACAGTTTTCTGTAACAAAACACAAATTCTAAAATCCTAAAATGTATGCTTTTTATCTAACGTGCTTTTACGCCATCTTTTCGCTAATTATCAAACCACGTTGAAAACCTGATTTTTAATATCCATTTCTAAATGCTGTAAAGTTTTGGCATCAAAAAAATATTTGGTTGTTACAGTACAATGCTTTGTCACTGTGTTTGAAATTTTGGGTGTTCCGCTTAGGTTGGTTCGTGCGAAATTATTATGACAGGGGGGGCACGTGCCCCTGTGCCCCCCCTCTAAATCCGCCACTGTAAACAGGTATTGGAAATATTTATTAAGCTATATTAAGATCAAAGATACTTATATTAAAATTATTAATATTGGTTTTATTATTGTGATAATTATTATTAACGCTAAACACACACAGTTATTATAAACAATAGATGGCTGTGCGTTTGACAGAAAAACTATCACTTATAATCTCCCTAGCAGCAGAATTATCGGGAATTAATTCTGCTGCCTGGGAGATTCGGTAAGAAAATTTCATAAATTGGAGTTTTTTCTTATTGTAATTTTTTTGCTAAAATGCTACAAATTTCCGGCGGCTTGAGTTAATTGTAACTAATTAGAGTTTTAGAAATAAAGTTCATTTTAGCCGTTAGTAACTCATTTTTATTAGGTACTAAAATGTGAGAAACATTAAATAACAAATTTGTTATCTGCAATCCAATGTCTTTATAGTTTTAAATTCAAATAAAAGTTTTAAAAACATATTTCCGATGAGTTTAGTTTAATATGAAGCACTGTATTTTTACAATAGAAGTTGGATTTACTTGTTAGTAGATAACTAAGGTTTATTACTAAAATTTCAGGAACATTAAAAACATTAATTCGTTTTCAACCATAACATCTGAAATTACATGTCTACATAGTTTCAAATGAAACTTAAAAAAACATATTTCCGATGAGTTTAGTTACATTTTTGATATGTCTCTTTTAGCACCGGTGTTCGATATATAAAGCAAGTTGGTTAGTATCAATAAAAATTATAAGTTAGCAACAAAATGTATTTTGATTTTATTCTGACTGGCTTTTGCCAATAGATATAAAGCACTTCATTTTTGACAGAAAAATTAGGTATCACTTATTAATTTCATTAAGTTAATAAGAACTATCAAAATTATCGCGATAATCTCCCGTTGCTATAAGCAACGCAAACAAAAAGGAGCCTTCTAATTGGTTGAAAATAAATTTATGTAATTTTCGCTGTAATCACACCGAGGGTACCCAGGAGGAAAAAACTTCCGGAAAGTTTTGTGCCTCACCTAAAATTTGCTTAGCCTCGGCTGCGCCTCGGCCGCAAATTTCCGATTATTCCAAAAAACATCAACTTTACGGCCTTGATACACACATATCTATTTTAGATATAATTTAATCATACAATATATTTCTTTTCTTTTCTAGATACACTTTTGGTATGTTCAAGAGGGGATATAAAAAGACTTTGGATGCTAACGATCTCTACAACCCGATAAGAAGTGATAGAAGCATGCTGTTAGGAGACAGATTAGAAAGGTAAGGTTGGTCCAGAATATACAAATACGTTTAAAAAGATAATGAGCCTAATGAATAAAAATGTAGCGATTGCTTTTTCTTATAAAATCGAGGTAATTTCTTGAAAGCCAATGAATAAAAACTAAAGTAATTGCTTTTGCGTCCAGCAATTGCTTAAAAGTGCACGAATTGATTCTAGTCTATGCTTTTTCTTAAAAAATGAAAGCAAATGCTATCGTTTGCTTAAAATGTGATGAATAAATAAAGGAATTGCTTTTCTAGTGTAGCAATTAGCAATCGCTTTCAACTTTTTAAGGTAGGTCGACCCCTGCATCATTTGCTTGGTAGCAGTCAACTTTAGTTCTCCGCGGCATACACGTGCGTCGCTCTTAATTTGTGTCTTCGATTATGGCTGAGTATACGAACGTCCGTAAAAGAAAAATCTACACTGTACGTAAAAATTGCAGATATAATGATTTCAGAAAGTTATATCGATTTGACTGCGAAAATGTTGAGTGGTTGGCAAATTATTTTTGTGCACTGGCGCCTTTAAATAAGATTAAAGTCTTTCTGCGGAAATTGTCGGATCCGGGCTTTCAAAATTCGGTAGGTGAAGAACTCGGTGTTCACCAAACTACTGTCTGTAGGACATATACTTCTGTAATGGATGCAGTTTTGGAGAAGGCCAATATTTTTATTAAATTTCCTACAAATGCTGAAGCTGTTGTGGAAGCTAAACGGTTATGGTCAGAGAGATTTATTTATTATAACAGATTACTAGTGTACTAAATACTAAATAGATAGACCATCGTGGTTGTATTTACGTCAACACTTTTGCAAATTAGGCTTACGCACCAAACTGAACATGAAATCTACAATCTGAGCAAGTCGATAAGCCACGTCTGAACTTGTGTTGAATAAGCATTTGCTACAGAGGTGTAAGAAAAGGAGCAATTGCTTCAAAATTGTATTCATATCCAGATCTAGCGATGTAGCAATTGCTTGCTTTTACGAAAAAGTAATTGCTTCAAGTAATTAATTAATTTTTATTCATTAGGCTCAATGACAATTTCTATAAATTAATTAGACGCATCAAGATCTCCTGACTATGCCACTGGTTTCATTGTGCTCTCTCATGACAACGCCGGCAATTCAGATTTTAAGAATAATAGTTATAAGGAGAAAATGCTCAGCTGTTTTATTTACATCAGGTGACAAGGTGACATCTGCCCACAGGAAATATTTCTCATTGCCAGCATATTTTTTTATCAAACAGAAAGCTCATCCCGGCTGCGAAGCGATTTTAAGTTTCAAACTTTATCAAAGTATACGCTTACAAAATAAACTGTAACAGATGGTCTTTAATTAAAATAACTTTTAATCTTATCTCTGCATGGAACACGTAGGAGTTTCCTGGTTTAGCAACTTATAGAATAAACAAATTCGAAAAAAAAATAGCAACAGGCACGTAGGTAAGGGGGGTACTGGGAGACAGCCCCCCCCCTCCCCGAGCGAGTAAAGGTGGAAACACATTACTATCACCTCACGTGAGTTCACGTCCTATCACGCCAGAGATAAAATGCACGAATAGAAACAAGAAAAGCACAAAGTCTTTCTCCATAAGTTCATTAGAAAACTAGGCGAACCTAGAGTAATTCATAATAATTCAACATGTTTCGAGTGTAGAAACACTCATCATCAGGAAAACAAAGTAAATGGTACAATACTGATCTTGTTAGCAATAGAGAAAATAATAAGTGGGATTGAGCCGTAATGGAGCTTTCAATGGTGTACACGAGGTGTAAAAATGGATAGTCTTCTGACCGACAAGACTTCAGCATACTGGAAAGTCAAGTGCAAAGGCCCTGTCTTGGGCAGAAAAATGAAGAGAGTAAAAGAAAAATTAGGGAGTTTAGACTTTGTGAAAATCATTTAGGTAAAAGTAGTGAAAAATCTCAAGTTTCATTCAACTTTGTCGGAGACATGTAAAAGTTGTGAAATGGGAGGGAAAGAAAAAAAAATTGTTTTTCGTAAAAGTCAAAGCATTATTTAACTTGAACTGCTTGAAGTAGAATGCTGTTGGGGTACCAGGTTTGTTCCGAGTTACCCCGGCAGAAGTCAAAACATACACATTGTGTGCAAGATTAATGGATTTAAAAACTTCTTTAACAAAGAAAAGGTTACTTTTCTAAGATGTTCTAGTAAAACAAAATTTTTTTTTAAATATTTGAAATCTATTAATTTTGCAGACAATGTGTATGTTTTGACTTCTGCCGGGGTAACTGGGCCGTAACAACATTTTACTTCAAGCTAAATGATGCTTTGACTTTTACGAAAAACAATTTTTTCTTTTTCTTTCCCTCCGATTTCACAACTTTTACATGTCTCCGACAGTTGAATGAAACTTAAGATTTCTCACTACTTTTACCTAAATGATTTTCACCAAGTCTAGCCCTTGATTTTCCAGTATGCTGAAGTCTTGTCGGTCTTCGGACTATCCATTTTTTACACCTCGTGTACACCATTGAAAGCTCCATTACGGCTCAATCCCACTTATTATTTTCTCTATTACTAACAACATCAGCATTGTACTATTTACTTTGTTTTCCTGATGATGAGTGTTTCTACATTCGAAATATGTTGAATTATTATGAATTACTCTAGGTTCGCCTAGTTTTATAATAAACTTGTGGAGAAAGACTTTGTACTTTTCTTTTTTCTATACATTTAACATTTAAGTCCACTTTAAGTATGGACTACCTACTTCTTCAAAAATAAAATGCATGAGTTTCAAGCATTTTATTCATTATTTCATTATTTCACGTAAAGTCATATCACTCATTTTATAAAAAAACAAGCTGTGGGGTGCTTCGCTGTTCGTTAATCGTAAGCAGAAAATGTGGAAACTAAATAATAGTTCATCTTCATCTTCAGAGTTTGAAGAAGATTTAGAATGAGCGTGTGCAGTCATAGCGACTGAAAAACTTAAAACAAAACAAACAAAATAAATGCCTTTATTGGTTTTAAATTAACCTCTCGTGGGGTTACTGAGGTCTAATCCTCAGTACCCCAAAAACGCTTTTTACCAAGTAATCTTATTGTGATACTACAATTTTATCCTCATAATGTTCTTACAGACATATGTGATAAGTTTTTTAAAATTTAAATAATCTTCGACACCTTCTTAGAAAGATTTTTTCTTCTTCCCCATTTTATTTGGTTGGTTTAGATCCCCTTTTAATAACGTTTTCACATACTCAGTATGGTTTAACCATTATCAATTTTCTTCATATCATGTTTCTTCTACACTTCAATTTTTTAAGCCCATAAAAGCTCCAGTAAGGTTCCGTCATACGGGGTGACTTCGGACGAATTTTACAGTTTATTTCAAACAAAACGTTACTGGCTACTGTAAATTTAATACATTTTGCATAGAAGGTAGCCCTATTATCCACGAACATAATACATTAATTTTGGTTCTTTAGGTTTTTTCATATCTTAGATTTTTTTAATTAAATTCTGTCCGAAGTCACCCTACAATGTGGGGTGACTTCGGACGCCCCTTTAAAATCGAATTAAATCGAAGACTTACTTGCTTACAAGTGATTCCGGACACACTTTTTGTTTTTAAAAAATATAAACGCTAACAAACAAGTAAAACAAATAAAACAAATGCTTTATAAATTAATTACTTTATTTATAAAAAATACATTTAACTCTTTAGGAACTATAACATGACTTGAAAACTTAGCAACTAAGTATACTATATTCTAAACCTTTTAGGAACAACAAAAAACACTTAAAACTATTAAAAAATATATTATTGTTTAAACTTTAACAAACCGGCAAAAAACTTTATTCAAAATTTATATAACTAGGAATATTTGTAAATGTGTATTTATCTCTACGGGATTGTAGGACAAGAAGACGTTTATAAATTTCCGATTTTCCTATAATGCTTTGGTCGGCAATATTAGGAAAATGAAACCATATGTGTCTTCACCTAAGGTTTTTTTTCTGAGAAAGCTTATATAAAAGCTTTCTCCCTCTATAGATAAAATATTTCCCACATAAAATTTATGTTTTTCGGAATTCTCTAAAGGAAGCTTAACTATTACAAAATCATTTACAATAAGGTCTGAATCAGTCTTTAAATTTAAATCAGTCTTGTTATATAAATCATATGAAGGTGAGATGTTCTCTAAGCTGAGCTGCTTTTTAAGCAATATTAATGGCAAGTTGTCAGAATCTGAATCTGCGCTCGGTTCATCAACAGTTATTATTTGAATATTAGGAGTCTTCAATGTTTTTTTTTGTTTTCCTTCATTTTGCCCCGATATATCTTTTGAAGTTATTTCCCGTCCAGGAGGCACATTAACCCGTTTTCTTCTTCCTTTTGGTTGAGCCTGAGGAGATCTACTTTCTTTAAGAAAATTCAATAATGTTTGATCTATTACAGAACTTGTTGCAGGTGGGTTTTCCTGCTTTTACATATCGAATCGACGACCCATGTCCGAATTCACCCCCTTAAATACAGATTGTATAAAAAAAACGAATTGAGATATTTAAAGAAATCCAAGGAAAATATAATATTAAGACATACTTACACTCTTCAAGAAAAAAATATGGAAAAAGTAAAAAGAACATGGTGTACTTTGTGCATCAGTTACTTTTTCATAATTTCCTAAATGCATAAAATATGGTTATTACAAAAAATGTGAATAAAACGTTAATACTTACCAGCAACTGTTACACTTCTCCACGAACGTCTTACACAAACTGTCTCGTCCGAACTTGTCAGCGAGTAAATCGCCAGACGACGCGTCATTTGCCTTTGAAAGCGCGAGAAGGGTCAAAATGTCGGTTTGTTCGAAGTCACCCGCAGTGTCCGAAGTCACCCCGTATGACGGTTCTAAATTTTCTCTTTTGCCAACACCATCAGCATAAAATAAATTTTTCTGTCTCCTGATGATGAACGTTTCTACGTTCGAAACATGTAGAGACCTTTGAATAATTTTTTATTCTATTAAATTTTGTGGAGGAAGACTTTTAGTTTTTTCTTTCTTTTATAAAATAAGTATTTTCGAAAACGTAATTTGTGTCTGAAAGTAATACACCTTAATATTAAGACAAAAAAGAACACAGTGTCATCAGTTAAGTGTTCATTAAGTGGAAAATATTAGTGGTGGGTAAAAATCACAATTATCTTATGCAGCTGAAATTTTGCATGTGGGCTAGAATTTGCATTTAAAAAAACTTATTCTTATAACTTTTTTCGATATTTTCAAAAATACTGTTGAATTATTTTTTGGAAAAAGTTTAAATTTGACAGATAATGCGAATCACGTGACTACTATTTTTTTGCTTATGTTTCATCTCGATCGAAGCAGAACTTGATGCCAAAGTCAAATTTCGAATAAAGCTGTTAATAAAAAAAATCCCATATAATGCGGACTTTACTGGTCACACTGTATGTGGTAGGGTCAAAATTAAAATTTAAAGTAATGTGCCCATTTTCTTATAACAGAATGTCTTGGTTTGGTTTGACATACTCTGGCGAAAGTCTTTGGCTGGATTTTCACAACGCCCACGCATTGGCGAGCATGAGGCTGACGTAAAAGGCATACTTATAATTAGTAAAAAACTGGGTTGTGCTTCATTCATAAAATTGATTTTTACGTCACGAGTACAATATAATATCTAATTCGTAGCAACAATTATTTTCAGGGCATGGTACAAACAATACGAAAAAGGAAAACAAAAAAAACAGAAGCCGAGTCTTCTATTTGCACTGATAAGAGCGTTCTGGGTTGAGTATACTATTCTAGGAATCATTTTATGTCTTATGCAAACGTTCTCCATTGCTCAACCTTTAATGTTGGGAGAATTACTGGCATATTTTAGGTAAGAAAAAGATAAGCATAGCTGTGTAGCTGGCATGTAATGTTCAATGTAAAAAAGTCATGATGGTTCGGTCTCTTCTGCTTTCGACGGATACATGTAAAGATGCATTTCGCTGTATCACAGCTTGTCGGTGAGCATATGAACAATTAAAGCAACAAGAAAGTTTCCACACGGTACCAGCTATAGGTACTCTTTATTGGTATAAGATGGCGCTAACCGTTATGTGATACCGAACGTTAATGCTAAATAAATTATTAAAAATCAATACCGTGAAATGGGGTGAATAGCAACACATTTTTAAGCATTAATGCATCTATACCGCAATTAGTATTATGCGTAAAATAAATATTTAATATGCCAATAATAGATCTCGATGTCCTCTGTAAGGATTCCTATATGTATTTTTTTTCTTTAAAAATAACTGTAAAAATAATATATATATGGTGTGTTGCGATTCACCTTACAACCGGTGTGAATAACAACACCCGTTTAATTTCACATCAGATTGCTCTCACATTGTCTACGAGGTGAAAAGCAACACATTTTATGTTTTTAAAAAACGTTTTAGGCTACAAATTAACTGTTGCTCTAACCATTTCCGAGACAAAAAATCGCAAATGTGAAAATGTCGAAACTGACGACAACGTCGAGAACATACATACATATTTTATATTTTAAATGTAGCAGCTTATATAGACGAAAATTTTCAAGAGGCGATCAGGGGTCGAAATTGGACATGTGCAGATGTAAAACATATCGAAGAATTTCTGCGATATGTTAACTAACAGCTCGCCACCTGTCGAATTTCCACGTGTTGCGATTCACCTTACTAATTTATGACCAATCATATTTAAAAATTCATAGAATCGTTACGTTTAAGTTGCGATGTTGCCAAATAAAAAAATTATTAGTAGGATGGTACTAAGGACCTGTGTCATCGCGCTTTACCTTAAATTTAAATGTTAAGTAGGTTTATCAGATAAAGTTTTTTCAGGAACAAAAACTTAATAAAAAATATCCCTTTTAAATATTATAACCTCATAGCCCTTTTTTCTCAGAAATTTCGTTTTTGTCCTTTACGTATTAGGGAAAGGTCCCAGGAACTTACTAAAAAAGTTTTAAGTTTCTGAAGAGTAAACAGATTGGTAAAAAAAAATAAAACATTCTTTTCCTGAAAATCGTTGCGTTTGGTACTGCAGTTGCGATTCACCCCATTCTACGGTACTATACAATAATCGCCCAGTAAGAAATATTGGAGCGACGGCCGACGATGTCGTATCATAGTCGTAAGTCGTAGAGTCGCAGTAATCTCACGAGTACGGCCAAGTACTGCCTTAACGCAATTGCTAGATATGTAATTCGTACTAAGCTTATTAAGTAATTATTGATATAGATAAAATGTATTAGGTATTATTTACATACTTTTATAGGGTTGATACAACTAAGACGAAAGAAGATGCCTTGATGTATGCAGGTGCCATAGCGATATGCACCTTTTGCAGTGCTCTTTTAGTCAATCAATATATCATGGGTGCCTTTCATTACGGTATGAAAATAAGGGCAGCATCATGCGCTTTGGTTTATAGAAAGGTAAGTTAAAAAATCTGTTTTGTGTAAAAATAATTAAAAAAAATATTTTCTAATAAATTAAAAAAATAAATAAATAATGTTGGTTTCAGTTATATTTAAAAGAATTGGTTAGCGTCATCACTCTTTAAATGTTACTAAACCTTCATTAATTTATTTTATTTCATATTTACTATGGTATTGTTGTACCTCAGCAAGCATAGTAAATTTACCAGTTAAAGAAAATGACTGAAATAGTAATCAGAACCGAGAACTGATCCTTGAGGTACCACCTCCTAATTGTGTGTAGATAATTTCCCCCGAAGTCATTGATTTCACGATCAAAGCAGCCTGGTTTTACATCGTTAAAATAAATTACGACCAGTTGTATCTTTCTCGTGATTATAGTATTTTTTGATTAATTATACAGTGACCGGCAGAAAGTACGCACCAAAGGGGATTTTTTTTTTATTTCAAAAATTACCAAATTTTTTTAGCGGTGGAAAAGTTCTGCATGTCCCTAAACAAAACAGAGCATAGACAAAACTAGTAAATATTGCGCTGTATACGAGGGAGAGGTGAAAACGTTAAATTCACTCAAGAATAAATTGCCCTTATTTTTCACTGTAGAAATTTTTTTTATAAGGAAATGTTGCTTGCACTTAAAAGCTATCCATAAATATCAAATTTCAGCTCAGTGGCACAAATATAAATGTTTTTTATGGCAACTAGATTTAAATGAACACGAATTTAATTGTAAGGGTTTAAACTTTAATTCATGAGCAATGGGTTTAAGAGTTTTTGAAAAATTGGGAACGGCAAAATATTGTTAAATTTATAAAGTAATTCCTCATTTATTTTGCATAAAGTTATTCCGCTTATCCAAAAAGTTAGATTATTTTTGACGCTATTTTATTAAAAAATTAAAAGTGTCCAGTTCTCGCGTATTTAAAAAAATTTATGAGTGTTATGTATCTAATTGCCCAAGAGCTGTTAAAAAATTGAATTTATAGGTTGCATAGCTTCTATCGATTCGTTATACGAGGGGGTGTCAAAAAAAGTGTTTTTAAAAAGTAAAAACACTTTTTTTGTGCTATCGAGCTGAAATTTGCTATTTATGGATAACTTTTAACTGCAAACAACATTTTTTAATAAAAAATTTTGTACAGTAAAAAGTAGGGGTACCTACTTTATCCTTAAGTGAATTTACCGTTTTCACCTCTCCCTTGTATACAGCGCAATATTTACTAGTTTTGTCTATGCTCTTTTTTGTTTAAGAACATGCAGAACTTTTCCACCGCCAGAAAAATTTGGTAAGTTTTGAAATTTAAAAAAATCCCATTTGGTGCGTGCTTTCTGCCGGTCATTGTATACAAATTTCGTTTCCAGGCTCTACGTTTAAGTTCAACAGCTCTTGGCGAGACCGCCTCAGGTAAAATAGTGAATCTCCTTTCGAATGACGTCAGCCGATTTGATATGGTCACCATCTTCATCCATCACATGTGGGTATCACCTGTAGTAACTCTTATAATTACCTACTTAATGTTTGCCGACGCTGGTTGGGCTGGAATTTTGGGTATTGGCACTGTTTTTATAGTTGTACCCATTCAAGGTAAGTAAAAATACGTAGTATAGTTTGACTTTAACGTCTGCATTTGTGCCCTTCACCATTGTCACTTCGCATTTCTTCCAGGTTACACTGGAAAGCTCTCGGCAGTATACCGTAAGGCAACGGCATTAAAGACAGACGAAAGAGTAAGATTGATGGACGAAATTCTTAACGGAATTCAAGTGATCAAAATGTATGCATGGGAAAAACCGTTTGCCAAACTGGTCCGTTACGCTAGAAAGGCAGAAATAAAAATTATCACCAAGTCTTCCTATGTTAGAGGCCTGTACATGACGTTCAACATGTTCACTACTAGGTTAGCTCTGTTTGCTACTCTTCTTACGGTGGCTCTCTCGGATCAACCCATCACTGCTTCTAAGGTAAGTCGAATTTTATTCAAAATAAGTAACAAGGACTCGGAAATAAATTAGGGCTGCGCCGAGCCCTGTTTTTAACTTGACCGAGTACCGAGTACTCGACTGATGGTATTGACCTAGTACCTAGTACTCGGCTGCGAGTAATGATATTTTTCAAAAGGTCAACATCTCGGAAACTATTAAGTATGGACTAAAAATGCATTTAATAAAAAATAATTATAATTTTATGTAGAATCTACACACGGTGTTCTATTTAAAAAATGGAAAATTTTTACCGTTCCGGTTTTTTGGAGCACCCTGTATAGTATAGACGGAATTAATGTTAAAAGAAGCATCTCTTAACCCTTAATTAGCTTTGTCAAAAGTTTTCCGCTATCCTTACAGGAGGATTTTTTACTGTTTTCGACATTCCGAAAAGGATTGCTTCTAATATTCTACTATACTCGGCCGAGTAATGAATATAAGACCGAGCACCGAGTACTCATTACTCGGTAAAAATTCTGGCCGAGCACCGAACTACTCGGTGCAGCCCTAGAATAAATCATATAAACGTGGGAGCTTGGTTCTATGGGCACGATTATAACCTATGCATATTTGCACCAGGAAAAATTGATCAAAGAAAATTTGACAGAAGAAATATTAAAACTATCAAAAACAGCGTCCTCATCGTGTCTGGCAAGAACCTTAAGCCAAGAGGCTGGGGATTTAAATACCCCCCATTGTTTTGTTATTTTCATTGAACGGAATATTTTAAAGTAATATTTCATTTTACAAGAGACGATGATGAACGATTCCGTTTGGCGCATGATGAACGGCCCGTGCTGTTCTTATCATATCTCTGTCTGCATCAAGTTATTCTTACTCCAGATAAAGAGAGACAAGTATTGCCAGGACAAAATCGGTTTTCTAGAAAACACGATCACTTTCTAGAAATAACTTCGTACCGTAGGTTATATATTGTCGACAGGGGTAGACGTACCTAGGTCCTAACTTGAGTAAATAGTCTGGAGTGAGTTTCTCCGGACTAAAACTAGGATAATTTGGAGGGAGTTTCGAGGCAGATAACGAGTACCTAGAAGTTATTTCTTTTTCTTTTAGGTTTTTGTGATAATGTCTTACCTTAACATAGTCTCCCAAACCATGTCCCAAATGTTCGTACGCGGTATCGCAGAAATTGCCGAACTGATAGTGAGTATAAAGCGTCTGGAGGAATTTATGCTAAACGAAGAACACCATTCATTAACTGAACTACAGAATAACAATGAATATGTAACAAATAAATATTTGGTCAGTTTGCAAGATTTGACAGTGAAGTGGAATGCAAGATTATCTGATAACGCTTTGGACAATATTACTTTGGGTGTCAACAGGGGGGAGTTGCTTGGAATCATTGGGCCGGTTGGAAGTGGGAAAAGTTCGTTGCTCCAAACTCTGTTGGGTAAGTTAAGAAAAAAATTTTGCAAAGGGAACTAGGTAAAGTTAAAGGTCTTCTCATAATCTTCTATTAACTTTTTGTTTTACAAACTTAACACGAAGCTGAATTCGAATCAATTGTGTTAAATAAATGGTAAAAAAATAAAAATAAAAATAATAATTTTACACTTTCCACAGATTTTTAATTTGACTCGACATGTATCGCAACACAGTTGCTTCTTCAAAGGAGTACTTAAAAATGGTATTTTAAAAGTTATAACTTAGGTGTAACAATAAAATTGCAAGTAATTTTCAGGTTGTTTAAATTGTTGGAAAACCAATAATAATGTTTACAAACCAATTAAAGAGATTCAAAAGAGGTGATCCGTTTAAATCCAATTGATCATTAAGAAAAGTATTGTTATTTTTAAGCTTCTTAATGATCAATTGGATTTAAACGGATCACCTCTTTTGCATCTCTTTAATTAGTTTGTAAACATTATTATTGGTTTTCCAACAATTTAAACAACATAAAACATATTTTTTATAATATCGAAATTTTAGGTGAATTAGAATTAGTATCTGGTAAAATAGAAGTGAATGGTACCCTGTCATATGCTTCACAAGAAGCATGGGTCTTTGCTGCGACAGTACGTCAGAACATTGTATTTGGATCAGAATACGACAAAAAGAAATATCAAGATGTCGTGAAAGCTTGTGCACTGGAAAAAGATTTCGAGCAGTTTTCTAATGGGGATTTAACTATTGTTGGGGACAGAGGTAAGCGAGAATTGATTGCTCTTACCACTGCGAATTATTGTTCGTTGCTATGAACTACAAATAAAATTTTTTGTTTTGCTTTATTTTTACTTGATGTAATATTAAAAATCTGTATATTGGACTAATTAATTGAATACATTTAATGTTTTTTTAGGTTGTTATAATACCTATATTATAATTTTAACCTCACTCAAAAATATTAGCTACATTGAAGGCTCTAGATTTACTAGAGTCTAATTTCTGAATTCTAGAATTAACAAAAATAATAAACAAACTTTGAACCATTTTTTAGGGGCATCATTGAGTGGTGGCCAAAAAGCCCGTATAAACTTAGCAAGAGCTATTTACCGAGATGCAGACATTTATCTCCTGGATGATCCCCTTTCTGCTGTAGATATACACGTATCTAAGCACTTATACGACTTGTGTATTAATGGATATCTTTACAATAAAACCAGAATATTAGTCACCCATCAAGTCCATCATTTAAAAGATGCGGATAATATTGTTATTTTGAACAACGTAGGTATAATTTAGCATCTGAAGATGTCCATCAAAAATTATTTGCGACAGAATAATATTTTTACACTTTTTCTCCTTTTAGGGTCGTATCGAAAATCAAGGAACATTTAAAACACTTTCAGAAAGCGACAATCTCTACGCTAAACTTTTAACATCGGAACCAGATGCCACAGATGAAGAGAAACAAAGAATATTAGAGTCTGCCAGAGTTGATAGGAAAATGTCTGTCAGAAGTATTAAATCTTTAGCAAGTGCTCTGAGCGAACTGAGTATCCCAGAGGCGATTCTCGCCGAACAAGATGAAGATTCTGAAGTGGTACTAATTTTTTTTTTGTAACATAAAGACCAATCTGAGAAGAACCATTAAAACTCTTTTAAAAGTTAAACGAAGCACAAGTAAAAATCTATTTTGTACTTATTTGTTTTTAGGAAGAAGAGCGTGAAATCAAAATGAAAGATATGCAGGAAGAATCTTCAAAGGGCAAAGTAAAGGGCAATCTTATGTTAAAATATTTAGGTGCTGGAGGAAACTGGTTGTTTGTTCTAAGTGTACTATTACTCTACTTTCTGGCTCAAGGTAAGATGGATAGAGTATTACGATTTTTGAAATATAAAGTATTACAAAGGGAAATCTATAATTAACAATTGATGCCAATTTCGATAAAATTGTGCAAATAATAAAAGGTTTACTATATTTTGACAGTCTTTATTAAAAATGTCTTAACCATTTATTTAATATTCTTAGGTGCTGCCATGGGTACTGATTACTTCGTCAGTTTCTGGACTAAAGTTGAAGATTACAAAGCTGTTCAAGAGAGTCTAGCCAATGGAAATTCTACTCCGAATACGACCGACGATGTTTTGGCTGTAACACCGCCGCCATTTCCTTTGGATGCTCTCAACTGGGAAAGAGATTTATTCCTGTACGTTTACGGAACTCTTGTAATATCATTATTTGTCTTTGCCTTGTCAAGATCCCTGTTGTTTTACAAATTATCCATGAATAGTTCCCAAAAACTGCACGACAGTATTTTCTACAGTGTTATTAATGCAACCATGAGGTTCTTTGATACCAACCCTGGCGGTAGAATTTTGAACAGATTTTCTAAGGATATCGGTTCTGTGGATGAATTGCTTCCTAAAGCCATTTTGGATGCTTCCCAGGTGAGACTTATTCGATATTCAATTTATGTAAAATAATTACAGTTAATATGTTAAGTATAACAAAAAATTATTTTTCTATTTCAGTTAATTCTTATGTCGCTAGGATCGATCATTCTGATAACAGTGGTAAATCCAATATTCCTTATTCTGGTAGCTGTTCTTGGAGCCTTTTGCTTTGGCTTCAGACACGTCTACTTAAAAACGTCTAAAAACATTAAACGTCTGGAAGGAGTCAGTAAGTTATTTTTTTTATCAGATTTACAAAAAATATGTAACTAAGTAAGGCATATTGTCTTTCAAGACCATCTAGCATGTCAAGCAACAGCATAATATAGAAGAAAAAGTCATTCTTTATAAAAACGTCTGCTTGTGCTAAAACTAAAATTTCGAATATCAGATTTGCCATTACTATACAGGGTTCGTCACAACAACATTTTTAGTTTTTTGGAACTTTTTTTTCAATTCCTTGATTTATTAAATGAATTTTGCTAGTGTTGAAACTACAATTTCAACTATTAGATTTGCGATTACTAAACATGGTTTATCAGAAACAACAGTTTTTGTTTTCGGATATTTTTTTTCAATTCTAATTTTCAATTCCTTTTAATGATTGGCTAAATCATCACTTTGGGAACAAATGGATTGGAAGGTAGGTAGGTACCTATGGTCCAAATCAGTTGGCACGTAGGTGTCCCAATCTCACAATTATCGACTTTCATTTATGGGGATATCTGAACCCACATATGTATAAAACCAATTTCAATAATAATAACTTAGATCTTTTGAAAGAAAAAATAAGAGTGTATAGTTATTGCAAATACCACAATACGCGTCGTACAAACCAAGTTCCAAAATGTACAAATCTTATAAAAACAGTACAAATGAGTTCGCGCGAACTAGAAAACAGGTCGGCGGCGCTATCATGATGATGATGATGATGATGATGATGAACAGTTTTGACTTGTATTCCGTGCGAGTATTTCGTACAGATTTTAGATCACGCGTACAGCCGTATAACACTTTGTAAAAAGTACAAAATTTGTACGATTATATGTACAACACTGTTCGCAACATCATAATAATATTAAAACGTTAGTCAATGTATTTAAACTCCTCTTTTAGGATTTTTTTTTGAATTGGTCTAGCTAGCGGAAAGCTCTATTAATTAGCAAGATAAAAGCTGCGTGATCGTGCCAGTAGCCTAATCGCCCTGTCAAAAATAAAAATTCTCTTGCCACCGTTTTCTTTTTCTATTTTCTAACTTTTAATTGATATAATCCATTATTATTACCAAACACTATTTTTTTAGTGAGAAGTCCAGTGTTTACTCATCTTAACGCAACGCTTAACGGTCTGACGACAATTCGAGCGTTTCGTGCTGAGAACATCCTCAGAGACGAATTTGACAAACATCAAGACGCTCACACTAGTGCATGGTTCATGTTCATCGCAGCCAGTTCGGCATTTGGATTTGCTATGGATATGCTCTGTTTCATCTTCATTACTTTGATCACGTTCAGTTTTCTTATAATTGGGGAAGGTAAGGTGTTTACCATATGTCCTAAAATTAAACATTTTTTTCTACCAACGATTCTAGCTTGTGTACGGTAGGTATACCTGTCGCTATATATCCATATTTTCTAGGAATTGGCATGAACGCTGGAGACGTAGGCTTAGCAATCACTCAAGCAATCTCACTATCCATGATGGTCCAATGGGGTCTTCGGATGTCAGCTGAGGTCGCAAATCAACTCATGTCAGTCGAAAGGGTTCTCGAATACAAGCAACTGCCGGCTGAGAAACAACCGGAAATACCTAAAATAGCCCCCAAAAGTTGGCCTAATAAAGGACTTATCAAGTTTGAGGACATGGGATTGAGGTATGACGCACAAGGAGCACTGGTATTGAAAAATTTGAATTTGACTATTTTGCCGAACGAAAAGGTTAGTGTTCTATTGGGATTTCTTTCTACACAATTTTAAGTACTTTGAGACCCCGCTTTAAGTACTTATTAAAATTGACTAAAAATTACACTATGCTTAATTTTTAGGTTGGTATTGTAGGCAGAACAGGCGCAGGTAAATCTTCCCTAATCTCAGCGCTCTTCCGTCTTGCTAATGTCGAGGGAAGCATCAACATCGACGGAATTGACACCAAAGATCTCGTTCTGGAGCAACTACGTTCCAAAATTTCCATTATTCCACAAGACCCTGTGTTGTTCTCGGGAACATTACGTTACAATTTGGATCCATTCGAAGAATATAGCGACGAAACTCTATACAAAGCGATTGAAGATGTTGAGCTTAAGGATCCTGCGAACATCATTAATAGGCTGGAAAACAGAGTAATGGATGGAGGGTCCAACTACAGTGTTGGACAGAGACAGCTGATCTGTTTGGCGCGTGCTATTGTCCGAAATAATAAGATTTTAATGTTGGATGAAGCTACTGCAAACGTAGATCCACAGTAAGTAAATTTAGAAATTGTAGAGGTAGAGGCTCGCAAACAGATGTGATATTTAGACACATAGAATGAAATTATAGGTTATCTATGGTTAGAATCTTCAAAATTTTTAAATTCGTAGTGCCAAATAATACATAAAATTTTTCTTTCAGAACTGATGCTTTAATTCAAAAGACCATCCGAAAGAAGTTCGCCAATTGCACAGTACTTACCGTTGCTCATCGTCTTAATACAATCATGGATTCGGACAAAGTCCTGGTCATGGATGCGGGTACTATGGTGGAATTCGATCATCCGTACAATCTTTTAAAGAACCCCAACAGTGTGTTTTGTAATATGGTTTCTGAAGCTGGTAAAGGCACGTCTGAACAGCTCAGAAAAATCGCTAAAGACAGTTTTTCTAGACAACAAAGTTTACCGGAGTAAAATTATTTTGCTCCCCGTGGAGTTAAATTTAGAGTTTTAAAAATGTGTATCGAAATAGTGGTGACCCACCTGGATGGTCTGCTTGTCCGTATTTGGAAAGCCCTTGTGTCATTTACATTATGGCTATAGTGTTTCCGGAACTATATTTTTTGGAAATATTTCGGAAACATTGGAAACAAAATAAAAACTAAGAAACTCAAAAAACTGAACATTTAATAAAAATATATTATCCAAAAAATAGAACATAAAATCCATAAACACGGATAAATGGTTAAATATGAAAAACAATGAATGCAGTCAATTTTAAAATATATATATATATATATAATACGGTGAGTTTTAAATATTTTCATTAGTTCCGAGACACGTTCGGAAATTTCCAATATTTTTTCCACTTACAACACTAATAATGGCGGACTGCAAATAGTGTAAAATTATATTCGTAATTTTAGAGTTATGAGCCTCTTTTCAGTTAATTGCCCATATACTGGTCTCCGTAGCCTCTATAGTCTATATCGTGTACAGTATAAGTATAATAATTCGATTTAAACCCATAATTAGAATCGAATGAATTATTTTATGATTGATTAGTCTGTCAAAACGTATTACGTGACTAACATAAAATATGTTAAGTGTGTATTATAACTGAATAATGTTTAGCGGTGTGCAGACAATTTTTTTTTTAAATAACACCAACTTGGGCCATATAATTTATTTAATTTTATGTTAAAAGTATATAGTTCGGAATCTCCTGCGATTTCAAACTGCGGGAGGGGGTTATTAAGTAAAAGAAACTCCCGGAAGACCACTGATCATTAAGATACCTTGATATCTTTCATCCATGCCTCGTCATTATCGTCGCCCCAGAACCAGACTATTATAACTCCATTTTTAAAAATTTTACAGGACTACTTTTGAACTAATGCAGGTTGCAATAAATAGTTGCAACGCATTTTGAGAAGTAATAAAGCTGCAGACATACGAAGTTTCCCTTCCACTTATTGACTGCTGATATTCTGACCCAGAGTATTGAAAAGGTTCAGAGAGTTCTTCTGTATCACTGCAATCAAAACAAACGAGTAAGGGGCACTTATACAGTGTGACCAGTAAAGTCTGCATCATATGGGATTTTTTTTATTAACAACTTTATTTGACTTTGGCATTAAGTTCCGCTTCAATCGAGATGAAAATTAGGCAAAAAATAGTAGTCACGTAATTAGCATTATCTGTCAAATTTAAATTTTTTCCAAAAAAATGCGAATCACGTGACTACTATTTTTTTTGCTTAATTTTCATCTCGATCGAAGCAGAACTTGACGCCAAAGTCAAATTTCGAATAAAGCTAATAATAAAAAAAAATCCCATATGATGCGGACTTTACTGGTCACACTGTGTAATAACAATAATATTTAAGCCAATTTATTCCATGTTCTCACGTGATGCAAATTTCTTAATTCTTATTGGACTAGAGGACATAGTATAATAATATGTTGGTCCGGATTTTAACAAGGTTGAATGGACATAGAGTAAAGCGAACAAAGCGCATCTCGAATACTATATGGAATAGATATACTTGGAATAAATTGGCATAAAGGGCTTCGAACATAGACTACTTTGGAATTAAAATCTTAATTTAAAAAAAAATAGAATAGTCTGGTTTTGGGGCGACGATATAGCGACATCTACAGGTATCGCTATGAGAACATTTTTCAGTTATAATATTTAATACAGACACTACAAAAAACTTTATTGTAAAATATGTATATATACCTAGCTTATTATATTAATGTTTTAACGAAAAAACAGCCTGTGTTTTTAAACTCCTTAACTACACTTTTTTCGAGTTACTTTATATTTTTAATTGGAAGTTATTAAATTATTATTTTATTTGTTATTTAGAGTGATACACCTGTATAAATGTGTAGATTTTTATCAGAATACGAATGATGTAACATTAATGAATATTATTTTTAGTAAGTAGGTAAAAACTTAAACAAGTACTTTCTACTATACTGTGATGTGATTATACTTCTTTTTTAAAGTATTTCTTAAATCTACGATGATAAAGTTACGTATGTAGAATAATAATAATCGATTAAAGGTAATACTTATATTAATTAGGATTTAATAAAGAACAGGTAGTATGATTTAATGATATTTTCATTAATTGCAATAGTAATCGTAGGACTGTTACTAAGATGTTTAAACAGGGGTTTCCACCATTTCTCCCCTTAATAAGACGAATCATAAGTAAATCGCATGGCAAACATCAACGTTTAGTGATTGTACCCATTCAGTATTTTAAACTCCATCTGGGGAGATAAACAAAACCCCTGTGCGCACCAGGAGCCATCTATAAGCGACGTTAGCAAAGATAATCGACATTTTAACGCAACCCCGTGTTTCCTTTCAGATTTTTCGATGTCATATATGTTTGATAAAATTCAGGCAATCGCATGTTCTACCATGTCGATTAGCTTTGCTTACGTCGTTCATACACGGCTCGGATGTGCGAGGAAACGAGCACGATGCTTCCGTATGGTATTTTAAAAGTCCAATTGCGTTGCTATCATTTTTATAGCGGAATTACCCTTAACACATTTTATAATATCTACCGTAATGTGCTTTAATGAACAGGTGCTATTAAATATTTTAGTAAATTTAAGGATTTTTTGATCCTTTCTGAGTATTTTCATGGCCGTTTACGATGTACGTACGTGAAGACAAGGACCGAATTCTTAGGCCATGGCAAAAAATATTAAGGTGGAATTCTGAACGTCATTTAATCTATTGCAAACCTATAACCTACTTCACCTTGTTTTTTTTTTATTTTATATCTAACATTTAAATAAAATTATTATCGTCGACACATTCTTCAGGTAATATCTGATATATTAAAAATCTATCCATTTATTTCATTGTTAATTTTGTAAGAATTGTATAGTGAAAAAATAATAATGTTAAAAAAAAATTACGGCCGGTCCGTATTTGAAATTGCATTGTCACCCTGCATCAAAATTGCAATTGCAATTAATTTGGGATTCACATTTATGCATTTCAAAATTCCCTGGAAATTTTCTGTTGGTGAAATTGATTTATCAATATAACTTTGCTCCTTTGACAAAAAAATAAACAAGACATCTGTCAGTTTTCACTTTTAACGATATGTGGTTTTAACCGCGTTTTTCTGCTGCTTTTTCGGTTTGGGGACGACTTATATGGAGTAAAGACTCCGTCATTGCACTTATAGAACTGTATCAAAATCAACCGATTATTATACAGGGTGTTCATTTGAAAACTTCCCACCTCGAATTTCCTGCTTTTAAATGAAAATGTGGAAAATCGCTCGGACCCGTCGATTATTTCGAGGGTGACATCTTTTGCGTATATTGTAAATCTTGTTACTACAAGCCCCTAGGAGGGAGGGGGGTAAGATCTAAATCTTAAATGGATACCTCTATTTTATATAATTTTTTTGGATTCTGCATAAAATTCTGAACATTTTTTAATAAAAGCATTATTAGTCTATACTTAACAGTTTCCGAGATATTGACTCTTGAAAAATGACATTTTTGAATTTTGACAGCGTCTAGCTTTCTAACTGTACGTCTTAGAGCAAAACGGCTTACATGTCCCTATCTTCGATTTTTATTATCTTTCCAATAGTGTCAACTTCCTGTCAAACCGGAAGTAATATATTTCTTACATCCGGTTTGACCGGAAGTTGACACTATTGGAAAGATAATAAAAATCGAAAATAGGGACATGTAAGCCGTTTTGCTCTAAGACGTACAGTTAGAAAGCTAGACGCTGTCAAAGTTCAAAAATGTAATTTTTCAAGAGTAAATATCTCGGAAACTGTTAAGTATAGACTAATAATGCTTTTATTAAAAAATGTTCAGAATTTTATGCAGAATCCAAAAAAATTATATAAAATAGGGGTATCCGTTTAAGATTTAGATCTTACCCCCCCCCCCCCCCCCTCTCTCCTGTCTGTCTGTCTGTCTGTCTGTATGTCCCGTATGCGTTCCTATACAATTTATCCGATTACGATAAAAATTTGGTGAGTTATTGTATGTAGGCCGAGGAAGGGTTCGGCATGAAAAAAAGTGGCGCAACGCATGCCGGGTACTAATAAATAATAATATAAAACGTTTGTTGACGCGATGGTGAACCCACCTTATTATTATGGGCGTAGCAACGCGTTCAGGGTATAGCTAGTATTAAATAAATATTAAGGAATTTTATAAATTATTTTAGGAGAATTGTAGAGCGAAAAATACCGGGTAAGATTTTTTTTAACATTATTATGTCATTGTTGTTTCAATATACAATTCTCCCAAAATTAGCAATGAAATAAATTGATATTTTTGTAATATATCAGATACTACGTTAATAATGTACCGACGATCGACGATATTGATTTTCTTTAAATGTTAGTTATTAAAATAATAAACTCAAAAAATCAACGCAAAATAGGTTGGCAATAGATTGAATTACTGTGATAATTCCACCTTAAATTTTGTGTAAAAGCTAAAAAAACAAATAAATCTACGCGAAATAGGCTATAGGTTGGCAAACATGTTGATACTCCCTTCCCTTAGCGGGGTAGTGGGGGTGTGAGAGATGCCCGGAGTTCGTTGTTAATAAAAGTAAAATCGCTTTATTTATTATTAAATTGTCACTTTGATAATTATGGCGGCTCTCAGCCCCTCCATCTTTCCGTTCCAGAGATCCGTCAAAATGCCATTTAGCCGTGGCCGGATATCTGTCTTTGTCTACCTTCAAACATCCTAGAAGTGCCATGGAAATTTTTTGTAGATTATAGGGATGTTGCAATTAAAAAACTTTATATAATATTTTTATACATATCACGTTTTTTACAATTCCGTTCTGTGGGAACGCTTTAGCCTATGGCAGCAAGAATAGGTACTTAATAAGAAAATCATTAAAGTGTATTTACTTAAGTTATGTACATTGTTTGGTTCCTTTTCCTAGAATTAAAAGATTAGATCAGCCTTTTATATAGAATATCGCCCACTCAGCCCGTCAAATTAATTTTTTTGAAATGCATTTTTTTTTTTAGAAAAAAGATATACTGGGTGGATCATAAAATGCTACGTGTACTGGCATGCAACATTGATATATTTCGCGACATATAACCAATACTATATCGGTCGGTCATTTCTTCGTTGGTATGACGAAAACAAATATGTGAAAATTCTTTGACTATTCGAATGTATGCTTGAATTGTTTTTTAGTATCGAATTGACACCAGTCAGTTTTTAGTGACAGTTATTTTAATTTAACGACTTCGCTTCAAATTGTGTTCAATTATTACAATAATTTAGACCAGCAGCAAGACTCTGATAGATAGAATTTTTAATTTCGATTCGCTTGAAAGCGTTTCGAAAAAGTTCGTTAGAAATCGCGTTTCGCTACTCCCATATTTCGATTCTAATAATAGAATTAAGGAGTACACGCATTGAATCGATTCGGATCGGTCGACTCGGAAAAGAGCAGTCGGAATAGCAAACATCATGGGGTCGAGTTGACCGATCCGAGTCGACCGGTCCGACTCAGTGCGCGGGATCTAATTTAATTACATGAATATCAAAAATTTCCGACTGCTCTTTTCCGAGTCGACCGGTCCGAGTCGATTCAATGCGTGTACTCCTTTAGAGGTCGGAAGTCCTCGGCTTTTTTCTAATAACACTAGGGATTTTTGATTTTTATTGGTGCCAATGTCAACTTTAATAGTTACCGTAAAGTCGTATGACTTGGGACACTTTTTAACTTCTCGAATGCATATCTCAAAATATGGTTGATATATGAGTTTTGTATTTGGTCAAATTTTGAGTCTTGGCCTATAGATCAACTCTACAGGTTTCAAATTAGAACGGAATGGATAATTTTTTTTTTAATTTTTTTTTTCTGTCTGTCCCAAGTCACCACCGAAATCGGGTGACTTGGGACACCCCTATTTTCTTAGCGATGGCTCAAGTTAGAATTGCGCTAGGTTACTTGGGACAAAAAAAATCGTTTTTAAAAACATTTGGGAAAAAATTAAAGTGAAATAAGGATACCAATGTACCTAGCCATGATAACAAAAATAAACGTCAAAATGGCAACAAAAACCAAAAACTTTTTATTTTCCTTAAAATACATATGTAGGAGCTTAACACAAATGCTGAGTAGGAGCCCTAAATTTAAAAAAAAAACACATTTTCTTATGAAACCAAACACACATGGGGTGGGACATGTCCCAAGTCGTCACTGATTTGGCACTTTTTTTAGTTTTTTGAATTTTTTTCAAGATTTGAATTTGTAAAAAATAAATTTTTTTCAGAAAAGAATGTCTTAATAAAATACCTACCGTATTAGTCAATCAATATTCCGTTATAAATTACAGTATGGCTGGATGGTTCAAAGTTTTGCATGGAACTTAAACACGTGTTTTTTAATTCTAAATTAAAGTGACCTTCCAGTACAACACTCTTTGCCGAACTGACAACGCAAGCCGGCTCAGGCAAGCAGGGATGTATGACGCGTCGATCAAAACGCGATAAGCGCCATCTATTACTTATGCAATGTTGCCACGTTGATTTTGAAAAATTAGGGATGTTTTGTCCCAAGGCACCCGACCGTCCCAAGACACACGACTCTACGGTATTAACCTATAAATCGCAAAAATCTAACGTCAACAAGTTTGAAGCACAATTTTATTTTTTAAGGTTAAGGTACAATATTGTCAATCACACTGTCAATATGTCAATACGCGACGGGGCGACTGACGGAGGGCATCTTTGTCTATAGTCGGTTGTCTTTTTTCTTTACATTATGCGGAATGTGATTCTGGCTGCCATTTATTTTCGTTTCAATTCGATTCTATCGGGGCTGGAGGGGAAGGACGAAAACAATAGAAAAGAAAGAGAAAAAGCGATCGGAGTACCACATTTCTAAAATACCTAACGTTACTTTGCGATTCGATAATAACTTTTCTGTTCATCAGAGTCCGTGTGCTGCAGCAAGTCTCTGATAGATAGAATTTTTAATTTCGATTCGCTTGAAAGCGTTTCAAAAAAGTTTGTTAGAAATCGCATTTCGCTACTCCCATATTTCGATTCTATAATAGAATTAGAGGTCGGAGGTCCTCGGCTTTTTTCTAATAACACTACGGATTTTTGATTTTTATTGGTGCCAATGTCAACTTTAATAGTTATTAACCTATAAATGGCAAAAATCTAACGTCAACAAGTTTGAAACATTGTTTTCCTTTTTAAGGTTAAGGTACAATACTGTCAATCACACTGTCAATATTGTCAATACGCGACGGGGCGACTGACGGAGGGCATCTTTGTCTTGTCGGTTGTCTTTTTTCTTTACATTATGCGGAATGTGATTCTGGCTGCCATTTATTTTCGTTTCAATTCGATTCTATCGGGGCTGGAGGGGAAGGACGAAAACAATAGAAAAGAAAGAGAAAAAGCGATCGGTGTACCACATTTCTAAAATACCTAACGTTACTTTGCGATTCGATAATGACTTTTCTGTTCATCAGAGTCCGTGTGCTGGCCATACACGAAGTGAATTTTTTTAATCCAGATATCTCAAAAACGGCTGTTCAAATCAACTCTTACCGCGTATACATTTTTTAGGTGAAAGACGTTGGAGAACATTTATATGCCTAGCTTTAGAATTAATATTTTAAAAGGTGCCAATACCAAATTGTAAAAATGAAATATTTTTCAAGTTTTATTATATGGATAATGTTAATTGAAAAGGAACCAAGCGCCATTTTTCAAAAAATCAGTTAACAGCACTAAGTGTTAAAGCAGAGTCTAAATTATATTATATAAAAAGATCCAAACCCTACGTTAACCTACGCGCCATCTATTGGCGAGAGAACCAAGCGACAAGCACCAATTTGACGATTTCTTATTTAAATAAAAGGATCCAAGAAACACACCTTTTACATTAAAATATAAATTGTCAGTTGGTTCTATTTAGATTTTCATTTGTGCATGCCGAATGGGGATTGTAGTGTTCAAAATACTGTTATTTTTTGTTAAAAGTGTTTCAAAAGAAGTAAGTAGTAAGAAAAATGAGTGAAAGGGCGAAACGAATAGTTATTCTAGCTTTAAAAGAAAGCATTGCCAGGAAAAAGCTAAAAATTAATAATAAACATGACATGTAAGTAGTATGCACATACACAAGCAGGTAAAGTCGCCACAGTGGTTCTTTTCCCGTGCGTCATCACTTTTACGTTATCAAAATCGTATGAATCAAATCAAAATTACGAGACGAAAAAAGTCAAAACTAAGTTAAGTTCATAAAGTGGACGTGCCTGCCTACCGTTTGACGTACCTACATAACATCACGAAAAATGATTATTTATTTTAAGTTTTGCCCGGCATTCTCTATTATCTAAAAGAAATTGACAAACAAATGTTTATACATTTAATACTATTTTTAAAGCTTAAAATCTACAAAAGTTTGGTGTTTTATTGACTATTAAAATCGCAAAAGTCAAATTTTTAACATCCTTTCATTTAAGGGAATTTAGCCACTGCCGTAAACGTTTCAAAGAACTTTCACGGTTAAAATATTTAAAATAAATAAATTAGTTATTATAAAAATCCATAAATACTTACCGCCAAAACAGATGGTGGGTATAATTACCTCTAAAAAGAACTATTTTTAGAAACAGGAACAGTTCTAAGGCATACAGATTTACAAAATACGAATTAGATTGGCAGATCAAAATAAGGTTGACAATGACGTTCTAAAATACAACGGTTGTCAACTAAACAAATAAAGAAAGTAATTAACTGACGTTTATAGTTTTATCCTTGTCTAGCACGTTATATTATTGCGGAATTTTGGAGACGTTCTTTTATGCTTTTATTCAAACTTGTTACTGTAATAAACAAGGATGCAGAGTTATTAACCACGTCGAGTCCTGATCGTTGATTGATGACGCACGGGCAAAGATCCACTGTGGCAACTTTATGTAGACTTTTTTAAGAATCCATTTTCAATAATTATTACAGTTTGTTAATTTATTTTATTCATTGTGCTAAAAAATGTCGCGTAGAGGGACTTTTTTACTATTTTGTAAGTCTTACACCTACCTACAAAGGAGAAACAATATTTTTTTTTCTGTAAAAAGATCCAAAAGCCGCGTTTTGTGGTAGTTGGTTCCCTTTACATAAAATGATCTAAATAACTGTATTCTTTAATCGTCAATTGCTCAAAACAAGCATTTGGAGCTTGGTTCCTTTTCAATTAACATTATCCATATACAATAAATAAACATTTATTTTTGGATCATCGTAACTATTTTTTTCTGTATTTGACTGGTTTTTTAAAATAAATATTTAATGAAGTTGAGCTACATTTTTATTTAAGACTTTTTGCGAGCACTTTCGCCAAATATTTAGGGGAATGTTTACTTTTGTCTATTGTCGCTATTTTAACAGCAAACACTAGTGGCGCCTTCACCATTTCATTTTCTTAGCAATATTTCGTTTATTTTTCGTTTTCTCAAAAAAGCGATCAAATACCAGTGATTGGAGTGGCAGTGTCCCGTTTTTTCCCTGGCCACCTTGCAATATCGCTAATATAGAGATAACTTTTTTTATCGAGTGATGCTATAACTGGATTCTTTTTAAAGTTTATCGCAAATCTTAAGATTTTGCGAGATTTCTCGTTTTCGCATATTTTTGTCTCGTCTCACGAAATTCTCGCAGAGAAAACGAGGCGACGGGGAAAGCCTAGCTGTAGCAACTGTTTTAATAAAAGTACCACTCATAATAACTTTATTTATCAATAATTATAACGTCAATAAGATAGGGTTGCCATTTCCAAATTTTAAGTAAAAAATCAAATAATTTTTAAGCCTCCCCCCTTTCCCCGTGGCTGAGCCACTGGTTTTTTGTTGATAAAGGGACAATCTGCGGGAGAGGTCAGATATAAAAGTTGGAAAAATAACAATTCATTTTAGTCTGCTTACATGCTGCGTATTCAACATGGGTAAATTAATAAAATGTATTTTGTTAATATTATCGACAATATTTGTTTCCTTAGAATCGTGTCAACATTTCTCCAACTTAAAAGTACATTATTGGGAACATGAACACAGTCAGTGGGAGTGGAATGTTATATATTTAACAGGTTGTATTAATGACACAAATTTTCCAGAAAAAAACATTTTTTATATCGGTCTTCTTGGTGGAAGTTTGAAAAAATTGCAGAAAAATTGCATCTCAAACATGAAGCATTTAACGGATATTTATATTCACAATTTTGACGTCGAAACGATAGAACCAGGAGCTTTCTTAAACATACCTCATATAGAAACGATTAACATCCAAGGCAACCGTATTAAAACCCTATCAACAGGTATATTTGATATATTTCCAAGCCTACAAGTGATTCAAGTTTACTCAAATGGGATATCAGAAATAGAGGATCATGCATTTGCCAATTTACCAAACTTGAGAGAGATTTCCCTTAGCGAGAATAAACTTGACTATATGAAACGGGAATGGTTTACTAATACGAGCAACATTAAGCTTTTTTTTATGCAAAATAACAACGTGCATAAAATTCCGATGGGAATGTTTCACGGCTGGAAGAATATTGCGACGATTCATTTGGGTAATAATGCGATTTCAGTCATTGAAGGAGAAATGTTCAAAGATAACCTTCCGACAATTTTTTATGTTCAGTTAAGACGGAACCTCTTAACGTCCATTTCCACAAATACCTTTCCAGACGCCTATTATTATCAGACCATTGACATTAGTGAAAATCTTCTCAATTATCTACCGGAAGAATTTTTAAACAAAGTTCGAGTGGAAAAAATCGGTATTTATGCTAATCCTTTTACGTGTTCCTGTCGAGAGAAGATTTATACAATACTTTTAACGAAAAATGTGACAATTAACGATTCTACCACATCTTTTGAAAATTGTAAACAGAACGATGTGTCAATGTGTGAATTTTCGCCTAATTCTTCAAGTACGTGTGTGGAATCCGTGGATAAGGACTTGACGCAGCGTTTTGTTTCTTACATAAGAAAAAATAATAAAGCTGTTGGGGATTTAACGAAACAACTCTGTACTAGCTATGATAAGTTGGACCTTAATACATTGGAGTAAATAAACCACTTATATTTTTAATTTTGTTATTTGAATTTATTTATTATCATTATTGTACAAGCGTAAACCAGTGGCGCACCCATGAGAGGGGGAGGACCAGGACACGTGCCCTTCCCTCCCTCACATCTATACTATCGTCGGCACAGCCTAGAACAGACAATCAGTGTTGCCGAGGCCGACCATTTTTTGGGAAAATTGTCGTATTAAATTAAGTACTACTTACTTGTGTAGTTGTGCATTTTCTGCTTCTGAAACGGGGTTGGTTTACAATTTTTAGTAAAAGAAAAATGGGATGTTGTAAAATAATTAATAATTTGGGCGGAAAGGTGGAGGTGGAAATCAAAGCCATTGCAGTTCCTGGGTGCGCCACTGGCGGACTTTATTATTGCACCAGCGAGTTTCTCGCTCAGAGTAGCTAAATTATATCGATTATATTAAAAATATAGAAAATAATAGAATTGGATTAATTTTCAAGCGAATTTTAAAAATAAAAGATTAAATACCCAAGCAGCATTTCAACAACGTCCGACCAATTTTGTGCTACTGGCGACGACGCATTAGGTTTAAATAGTAGCCGCACTCTGACTATTACTAAACGATGTTGGGGCGACGTTTGTCTGGGTCATATTTGATGACGTTGTACCAAGGTGTATTTTCCAACTTTAGATCGACGTCGGATTTTGTCATATAAAGAATAGACGTGTTTAGTCCATGCAGTCAACGACGTTATTACGTCGGTGAAGTCTTCACTAAGATACTTCCATTTAGGTGGTCTATCCAATGTTGTAACAACGTCGGTATACAACTAAGTTCTAGTAATTTTAGATTTTAAGGTTATTGCATGTTTGGGCTGAAAAGTTGGCAAACAATTTTTTCTAACCTTGTTTTTTATAAGTATGTCATTTCAATTATTCAGTAAAATAAATAAAATGAAACGTCGTTTTAAATATTCTGCCACTTATTATAAAAAAAAAACAAAAAAAACTGCAACAGCTTCAAGAAGGTTGCTTAAGCTCATCCCCTACTGGATGCCAAGAAGTCATCAACAACCCTATCTCAGATCAGACTGAAGTTCCCATATGCTCTGCTCAAGACAACTCGGTATAGTTATATTTCGTGAGGCACTGGGTAAAAAATTACTACTAGAAGTTCTTATTAGTAAAAGTTTGGTCGTTTCTACGACTACGCCATTTTAGCAGTTTACAACAATGTATTTTCGGCGGCCATTGTTGTTCAACTTTAATTATTGTTTTATACTATGATTACTCCTAAAATAATGTTTTGAAACACATTGAAACTTCATAATAAAGCAATATGATTATCATTTTAAAGTTTGACGCAAAAATAAAGTTTTTCTCCAAACATTTTTTTTAACAAAAATATATTTTTTTTACAAAAACGGTGAATTATCGCAGCCCTGTTTTAATTTACTATATATTTTACCCATATTTGTCAGTAAAGTACGGTGCGTTTGCATTTTTACACGATGCGTAGCGTGAACGAAATTATTTAATTAGGTACCATTTATCTTTTCCCATATGCTTGCCATCTTTTTAAATAAAAACATATTGGCATGAGTTACAAGTTAATTTTGTTCTATCATATTTAATAGGTTAGCCGAGTAGCAATAATATAACCAATTGGTATATTATGCCGACTATTACTATCATTATATAAAATTTTGCACGACATGGTTTGATTTTTTGCACCACAAGATGTTAGTCGCCACTTGCTCTTGTCCACAACTTTAAGGCGGATCCCGACGTCGAAACGACCCAAAAATGATTGACCATATTGGTCCAACCAGGAGTTGTAAAGAAGTTGTAATGACGTAATACTATAAATTTGCAACATTTTATATCTTTTTCTTCTAAAAGAAGATACTTTTCCTGTTATTAAAATAACACGGTCGTTTTGGTAAAAATAAACTGGCGGTTAAAAATCACTTAATCAATATGTTGTCCAGGGGCGGATGGGCTCCGGCGGGACACCGGGACGAAAACCGGTGAGCCGGTTGGTTAGCAAGACGGTAGATAATTGGACCTCAAATAAAATCAGGTATTCGGCTAAAAAATACTGGCCAAAATATGAAATGGCAAATGCGTCACGTCATGCAGTTTGGTCTGAAGTAATAAGTATTTTTTTAAATTTTCATTAACACCGACTTCTTTGAACCCGATTTTGACCCACTTTAAACGGTCAGATTTAATTTAAATTTTGTGGACTTATCAAGAACCGCTGACAATACAATAATCTACACGCAAAAAATTCTCCTGTCAAATTTTGACAGCTGTCAGGTATAAAACGAAGAAGCGATTTGGACGAAACAAATTATGGGGTCGTATAGTATTCGATGCGGAGACTTCGGGAAAAATAAGCAAAAATTCTCCTGTCAAAATTTGACAGCTGTAAATATGTCAAATCGTTTAAAAAAAATGATATTAAGGTGGGAGTATCAACATGCTTGCCAACCTATAACCTATTTCGCGTAGATTAATTTATGTTTTCTAGCTTTTATACAAAATTTAAAGAAAATCCATATCGGCTTGATATTCTATAGGTAATAATTGACATATTTAATAAATATTAAGGAATTTCATAACTTATTTTAGGAGAATTGTATAACGAAAAATATCGGGTAAGATTTTTTTAAACATTATTATGTCATTGTCACTCATTGTTCTTTCACTATACAATTCTCCCAAAATTAGCAATGAAATAAATTGATATTTTTGTAATATATCAGATACTACCTAAATAATGTACCGACGATATTGATTTTCTTTAAATGTTAGTTATTAAAATAATAAACTCAAAAAATCAACGCGAAATAGGTTATAGGTTGGCAATAGATTGAATGACGTTGAGAATTCAACCTTAATGAAAAAACTATAAGGTCGTATGTATATTGACGGCGGAAAGTTGAAAAAAATACGCAAAAAATTCTCTTGTCAAAATAAAATTTTGACAAATTTTTAAAAAAAAATTTGAAAATTTTTGTCGTTTGTTCGGGTTTATATGTATGTTTGTTTGTAAGCGACTTCTTTAAACCCGATTTTGACTCATTTTAAACGGTCAGATTTAATTTAAATTTTCTAGACTTATCAAGAACCGCTGACAATACAATAATCTAGCTCAATCTACGCAAAAAAAAATTTTTTTTCTTAACAATAACTCAAACTAAAAAATAAATATAGTTTTTTTAAACTATATTTATTTATTTTTTGTAATTTTTATAACTAAATGGGGTGGGTAACATTGATTAATAAAAAATCATATAATATTTATGATTTTTCCCACCCACCCGTGGTTGCGCCACTGGCTTGTCGTTGATAATAGTCTGCGGGAGAGGTCATAAATAAAAGTTTGGTAAAATAACTATTCTATTTAGTCCGCTTACATTAACATGGGTAAATTAATAATACGTATTTTTTTAATCGTATCGGGAGTAGTGTTTGTTTCTTTACAATCGTGTCAACATTTTTCTAACTTTAAAGTACATTATATGGAACATCAATACAATGATTGGAATTGGAATGTTACATATTTAACAGGTTGTATTAATGACACAGTTTTTCCAGAAAAAAACATTTTTTATATCGGTCTTCTTAATGGAACTTTGAAAAAATTGCAGAAAAATTGCATCTCAAACATGAAGCATTTAACGGAAATTTATATTCAGAATTTTGAGGTAGAGACAATAGAACCAGGGGCTTTCTTAAACGTACCTCAGATAGCGGGGATTCACATTACCGGCAACCGTATTAAAACCCTATCAAGAGGTATATTTGATATACTTCCAAGCCTTCAAGTGATTAAAGTTTACCTAAATAGAATATCGGAAATAGAAGATCATACGTTTGCCAATTTACCAAACTTGAGACAGCTGTCCCTTAGCGGGAATAAACTTGACCACATGAAACGGGAATGGTTTACTAATACGAGTAACATTGCGATTTTTTCTTTGCAAAATAACAAAGTGCGTAAAATTCCGTTGGGAATGTTTCACGGCTGGAAGTATCTTACCATGATTCAATTGAGTGCCAACGCAATTTCAGTCATTGAAGGAGAAATGCTGAAAGATAACCCTTCGACAATAAATTGTATACAGTTAGGCAAGAACCACTTAATGTCAATTTCTGCAAATACCTTTCCAGACGCTTATTATTATAAGCTTCTTGACATTAGTAAAAATCTTCTCAATTATTTACCGGAAGAGTTTTTAAACAAAGTTCGAGGAGACCATATCGCCATTTATACTAATCCTTTTACGTGTTCATGTCGAAAGAAGATTTATAAAACACTTTTGTCGAGAAATGTGACAATTAACGATATTTACGCCACGTCTTTTGGAAGGTGTAAAGAGGACGTGTCAATGTGTGAATTATCACTCAATTCTTCAAGTAAGTGTGTGGAATCCGTGGATAAGGACTTGACGCGGCGTTTCGTTTCTTACATACAAAAAAATAATAAAGCCGTGGAGGATCCAACGGAAAAGTGTGCTAACTTATATGAAAAGTTGGACCCAAATACATTGGAGTAAATAAACCACCACACACATATTTTAAGACTTCCTTATTTTTAATAAGTTTCCATTATCCATGTCTATTTATATAATTTAGTTTGTAAGCGTAAAATTACTGGGCCACGCCCAAAATTCCCTAAAAATTAACCCAACTACTACCTAATTTCTTAAATGAAATTATGTTGTTTAAATATCTTCATAACAATTATTGTACAGGGTTTTTCCGTATATTTTGGAGCACCCCTGGAGCTTTTATTTGAAGACCTAGAAAAAACTTTAAATTACCAAAGTTGCATTATTTCTCCTGAACTGCCAGAATTTGTTATCGGACAAAACAAATGAACATCGTAAATTTGTTTAATAATGCCAATGTCGATTTTTTTAAATGGAACACCCTGTATATTATTTTTTTTTAACTCCTCACTCTTTTCTGATTCCAAATATGTATATATGTCGATTTTTTTAAATGGAACACCCTGTATATTATTTTTTTTTAACTCCTCACTCTTTTCTGATTCCAAATATGTATATATGTTATATGTTTGTTTCATAAATTATTATCATTATTTATACCTATTAATTATTGTTACTGAATAAGCAATTATGTTCTAGCATGTTTTCCTCACAGCAATATAGATTTTCTAATCCGCAATATTTTGAAATGAAATTTTGCCTAAACGACTAAAGTAAACATATAACATATATACATATTTGGAATCAGAAAAGAGTGAGGATTTAAAAAAAAATTAATATACAGGGTGTTCCATTTAAAAAAAATCGACATTGGCATTATTAAACAAATTTACGATGTTCATTTGTTTTGTCCGATAACAAATTTTGGCAGTTCAGGAGAAATCATGCAACTTTGGTAATTTAAAGTTTTTTCTAGGTCTTCAAATAAAAGCTCCAGGGGTGCTCCAAAATATACGGAAAAACCCTGTACAAGCGTGCACCAGTGGCATACTATCGTCAGCACTGTTTCAAACTGAGTACTGATTCACAGCGTCACAGCTTAGAACAGAAAAGCCGTGTCTCCAAAGCCGCAAAAATTATTGTATTAAAGTGTTACTTGAGTTCTACTTAGTTGTGTAATGTACCGTGAGTCAACGATTGCGCGGACTAATTTTATGTCTGGAAGATAAAATTTGTCGATAATGAGCTTTGGTATAAGGTATGGTTGGATATCTGGCACATTTTAAGAATATTTTGAATTATACAGGGTGCGCCCAAAAAGTAGGCTGTCATAAAGTTACATTTTTTTAAATGGGACACCCTATATTTGAATACATTTATTAATTCTACGTGTTATTTCATACATTTTTATTAATGGTTTAATATACGAAAAAGTTATAGTTTTTAAGATAATTCGACTTATAATGAAAATTTTGCATTTGCAAGCATCTCGTTGTTGTGAAAATGCTACTTAAATTTTGACACTAGCGATTAATAATTTTTATACTTACTAAGTAACGTAAAAAATACATATTCACTATGAAATATTTGACGTCTCATGTACAGGGTGTTTACTTTCTAGGACCAAAGTCAGAAAATTTCTAATTGCAAAATATCACTTTTATTAAATGGAACACCCTATATATTTTTGTCTCATCTTATAGCTCGTCATAAACTCTTCAACTTTCGTGAAGAACGTCCGTAATAGTTTTTGAAATATTTTGATATTTCAAGATTTAATGTCCTCGTTATAGCATTTTTTGTCAATGGATCACGCCTGTTGAATCAAACAGTTCCATTAAATTTTGAAAACTTCGAGGACTGGGTGTTTGCCGCTCGGGATATTTCATCCTGTATAGTTGTTCAGCAAAAAGACACTTTTTATCTGCCTCGCCCAAAACATAAATCATATCGATTAATTCATTTTTTGAAAAATTAATTTTGAGTACCAACTTATAAAATGACTGGACAATAAACTTTGCAGTAAAAAGGCATAATTTTTACATTGATCTGATTCCTAATGTGTTATCCACTGCCATTATTTTCATTTATTTTCCATGGCTATTGTGATCCATTGTGAAACATGGTATGACATATGATGTAAATGCTATAGGAGGACACTAAATCTTGAAATATCAAAATATTTCAAAAACTATTAGAAATAGGGATAGGACGTTCTTCACGAAAGTTGAAGAGTATATGACGAGCTATAAAAGATGACACAAAAATATATATATTTAATAAAAGTGATATTTTTTAATTAGAAGTTTTCTGACTTTGGTCCTAGAAAGTAAACACCCTGTAAATGAGACGTCAAATATTTCATAGTAAATATGTATTTTTGACTTTACTTAGTAAGTATAAAAATTATGAATCGCTTAGCGTCAAAATTTAAGTAGCATTTTCACAACAACGAGATGCTTGCAAATGCAAAATTTTCATTAAAAGTTGAATTATCTAAAAAACTATAAGTTTTTTGTAAATTGAACTATTAATAAAAATGTATGAAATAACACGTAGAATTAATAAATGTATTCAAATATAGGGTGTCCCATTTAAAAAAATGTAACTTTATGACAGCCTACTTTTTGGGCGCACCCTGTATAATTCAAAATATTTTTAAAATGTGCCAGATATCCAACCATACCTTATTACAAAACTCATTATCGACAAATCTTGTCTTCAAGGCATAACATTAGTCCGCGCAATCGTCGACTCAACCGGTACATATCTGGTTCTGAAAGCGGGTTTGTTTAAAAGTTTTAGTTAAAGGAAAAGACAGTATTCACCTGAAGACGACTGGAGATACTTACCAGTTGAAACGTCGTGATTTAAAACAAATAAAGACAATGGAAGTCCAAAACTCTCACTCAAAAGAAAGGGCGTTTGTAAGTTTACTAATAATTAGCGGGAAATGTGTAGATGGAACCGAAGCCATTGCAGATTCTGGATGCGCCACTAACGAACTTATTATAACGCCATCAGCTACTTACTCTGTCCTACTTCTTGCTATATTGATTATATACAGTGTGAGTTTATAACTTGGAATAAATTCAGTAGTTTTTTTTTTGGAAAATTCTTGGGCACGGGTTTGTTAACATTTAAATTTGTGGTATTTTTATAAAAAAAATATTGATACAGTGTGTCCCAAATTAGAGCTATGACGATATCGATAATTTTTTTAAATGGTAATCCTTGTTTTTATTGACTGTTTTTAAAGTGCATATGGACACACTTGGGACACACTGCACTGTAAAATGTTACTACCAGTGTCATAGCATGTTTCAAAAAAAAAAAAAATTACTGGGTTAGCTAAATAAAATAGGATTTCAAAAATAAAAGAATAAATGTTCACAGATATTATTTAGTTATTTGCTTTTATCCTTATTGTACTTTTTATTAGGTATTTTCATCCTTTTATTCCATTCCTTTTTCTAGGGATTTGGGGGGAGTATTCCCCTATTTCCCCTCCAGTGGATCCGTTCTTGGGAAGGTTCAGGTCATAAATACTATTAATTTAAAACATTTTATTTAATCTTTAAGAATAATAATCAATATGTTTCCGAAATCACAGATAACCTTTGAACCAAAACCTTATTATTTCAAAATTATTTTTGTTTCCGAAAATGTGAATATTTAAAAAAAATTATGTCACCCGGCCTACTTCAGTGGCGAATACAGAAGGCCTTTCTCAATAGGGAACTTGACAAAAATTTTAAATGGGGAAAAAATTCTATAAATCATAAGTACATATTGTCATAAAACATATGGCAGCAAAAAAAAACATATTTCGTCCCAAAAGACCGCTAGAAAGATTTAAAAATGCCAAAAAATTCAAATTATTCCAAGCGGGTAAAAACGCACTGCTAGGGGTATCATTTGTCAGATTTGTGTGTGACATCCACAAAATAGGTTATAGGTTTTCAATAAATTTGATGATTTGTCAGATTTGACATCCACGCGTCAAGCGACACGACCTTAAAACAACAATACAATAACAATAAGACACGGCAATCCAAATTGAGTCGCTCGGCACCAGTCAGGAGTGTCAGGATGACGGATGACCAAAAGTCATACCCCCTGACGTCATCGGGCTTCGAGCGCTTTAGAGATCGTTTGAAATGCTTTCGACACGCGCGAAACTTTGAAGAATTTTTTCCAAGTTATTTTTGATTTTTAAGGAGTAATAATTGGGGAATACTTTTTTCAGGCCTAACTAAATCATATTATTGAAAAAAAAAAATTGGAAAGTTCCCTATTACGAGCGGCAAAATGGGCGATTTCCTTCATTTTCTAATTATTATTTTTTATGGTTGATCTGTCATTTGTCACGGGTAATCGTGGTTACTGGTGGTGATATTAGGACAATACCCTTAATTGTTTATTTCTCTATGGTCGCTAGCCCTTACGCTTGGTGGAGGGGGGCAGCCCTACTGTAGGCAGTTTTGATTTCCTAACTCTTACAATACGATTTTGAACGATTCGAAATTGTTCTCAATCTTATTGCCGTACGTTCCACCTGGAGGTTCGACAAGCGCCTTAAATACTGTAACGATGAGCTTTTTCTTTAACATTTCTAATAGTGAAACTACAACATTTATAAAACAAAATGTATAATTCTTATAAATAATAACAAATACTTAAATAATACATATAGACAGACATTTACAGTTAGAGAGTATCTAGGTGGGAGGAGCGGCGTGTATAGATCGCCTCCTCAAAAATATTCGACTGCTCGTTGGAAACTGTCGGACCAATAATATCAAGGATGAAGCTAAGGCTAGCTTCACAGGGAGATTCTGGCCTCCGGGGAGACTCACGAATACTGTGGCCACTGCTGCCACGCTATCGCCTAAAAATTGATTAACAAAATTTATTAACTCGCAAATAAATTAATAGAATGTGTAAGAAAAAATATATATAATTTAAAAGTTAGTTACGGTTTCTTACATATTTTATATTTTCATTACTATGTATATATTATAGGGCTCGATCCTATTGCGGATGGTATGTTTGGATTTTTCTTTGCACTCTTGTTACACGGGGTAAAACATAATTGTTTATCTACGACTATTTAATAATAGAAGCATAATGTGTTTGTTGGTACATATATAATGTGGTTCATATTACCATAGTTACTCATAATCTACAATCGTGGATTATGAGATTTCATAATCCACGGTCCCAACAATGAAGGTTATATTGCTGATTCAAAAAAAAACTAAAATAGACGCTGCTAATAAAATTTTAAAACAAATAAACTCAAATTTATGCTTATCTACATCTACCACTGTAAGTAATGTTAGCTCCGAAACTTTTTCCATTACTAATAAAAACGATATGAATATAAGTAATATTCCTGTTCCCATTCATTTTCATAATTGCTCTAATGTTACAATCAATTTCATAAAAAATTACAAATAAGTAATTGTATTTTGTTTAATTATTGTTAACATTGTTAAATTATATTTTTTAGTTAAGAAATACCATTAATAATATTACCTTGTTATGTAAAAATGCATTTTCTAAATTTTTGAATACTGAATAGTCGTAGACAAAGTATAGTATTTGACTCGCGTATAATGGCTATATTACACTCGGATTCTTAAAACACGAGCCTTTGGCTCGTGTAATATAGCCTACATTATACGCTCGTTAAATAATATACTATTAAACTACTTTTAAATTATTTATAAGTAAATGGCGGAATATATGCAAAATTCATTTATTATTATGTATATGCATTTTTTTGAATATTTTATCAATTCTATGATAAAATGCATATTTTTCATAAATTATAATTTAAAGAGCATATTTTTATGTTTTCGGCTTTATCAAAAAATTTAAAACGTTAAAGGTTTAATATCCAGTTCCGTACTTATTTCAGGGATTTTCCAATCTGAAGATTATAATAATTATATTTACATTTTGGTTATACACAAGCTATTTATTGGGGGTTTCTGGAGTTTGCAGGTATATTGTTAGGGGTTGTTTAATGTCACTTAACAATGCATTCTTATTACCTGCTTATCAAACTGTATTTATATCGATTTGTAAAACATACTTCTGTTTTAGTTGGTCGAAAGATTTCGTTTTCCGGTAAATGTAACAACATTTCCGGTAAAGTAGGAGGTCAAGTAAGGAACAAATTGGATGTAATTGTAAAAAAGAATGAATGATTTAAATACTTAACTGCAGTAAAAGGCATTTATAAGGGTAACTCATCCAACGAAGTCCTATATTGGCCTTATATTTTGCTACCTAAGTTGCAGTATTGTCCGATTACATCAATGTTGAAAGAAGCTTCTCTTTGTATAAGAATATTTTTACAAATAGAAGACAATCCTTTTTAGTTGAAAATTTTGAAAAAATTTAGTAATAAATGCCTTTTATACAATGTTAGGTTAAAAAATTGTTTACTTTTATTTTTCTTTGTTTTCTTTTTAAATAAACATATCTTTTAAAACCCAACATCATTTTACTATATTAAATTAAGAAATATTGCATACCAGCAAGCATATTTCGTAAAAAAAGCAAATAACTGTTGAGAGTTACCAATAATGCAGTTAATTAAACAGTATAAAAAATTAAAAAATAAACACACACCAAGTACAGACTAAAACTGGCGCATTTGTTCTTTCTTCCTTATTAAGATTGACATTGTCTTCAGACTTATCTGGTTAAAGTAGGTAGGAAAATATTTAATATGATCATGATAAAATTAGAAAAATGTATATTGGTAGGTCCTCCCCAGCGAAAGCGTTTTGACAGCTGATTTAAACCTTTTAAAGGTTTCCAGAGATAGAACACTTAGATACTAACGTATTATTTAAGCAGACCTCACCTACAACACAGTTAAAATTTATTAAGTTAGTCTTTGAGAAGTTAAAATGTAAGGGAGTCAGCATCGCACCAGCACGTAACCCGCTCAATATCTTCAGATATAATCGTTGTAAGTTCATCCATAGTCATAAATAAGTATTTTTTTAAGTAAATGAGATGATTTCATTATTAACACTATACGATATTTTTTTTAGCCACATAACTCGTTTTTATAAAGCTAATCTTACCTGTAGGCTCAATCGCCACTGGCCTAACGTCATGATGGGCATTCTTCTTTCCTTTCGGCGATTTGGTGGCCAAATCTAAAGTCACGCTGGCAAACGGCCGCTTGGCCATATGCAACATTTCGACGACGTGTCTTCTTCTAGCGTGACGGGCATCAGCCGCTTGTTTGGCTTTCCACGCGACCACACAGGCCGCTAAGAATAAAAAGAAGACCGAGAAGAAAACGGAAAAGAAGACAAAAAGGTCTATGTGCAACTGGTCCTGTCGGGAGAAGACGACGCCGTAGCCTGCTTGACGATCGTCAGCCGATTGGAGGACTAGGAAAAAGCGGGTCGTTTCCAGTTTGTGATATTCCTGTAAAATAAGTAATTAATTAACATGTTTGGTTCAACCACATATTTAAGAATATATGCTTTATCCGCTTTTGCAAATTATACATATTATTGACTTACTTCTGGTAGCGTGATGACTAATCTATCTTGTAAATTCTGAACTGTCAAAATACTTCTTGGTTGCGTTATTGTGATGTAAGTCCTCAGTCCTACGGCCTCTGTGTTGATATGCAGGTCTTCTGATTTTAGAGTCCCGTTATCAAATGGTCTAAAAAAAGGTTTATTAAATAAAAAGCAATTGTAAAAATACTTCAATGTTTTGAAAATATGTTTTTATTTTATTGTAGTTTAGATTGTTCTTATCTCCCTATTGCTTGCATTTCTTAGTTTTTCTTTGATGTAGTTATGTTTTTGCGGCAAAAAAAATACTTTATTAGTATTAAGATATGGCGCCTAGCGGACGCTAGTAATATGAGTTTGGTAAATTGCCGCATATATTTCTGACCGCTTCACCACGAATTATGCAAAAGTGGCCTTTTATACGTAAAAAATTTGTACTTCATTAATATCGATATTTTAATTAATTTTTCAGATATTTGCGTTTAAATGCTAGATGGCAAGAACCATTTTAATAAACACTTTTCTCAACGAAACAATTTATTGAAAATTCAACTTGGATGTTTTATCATAAGAAATTTAACATAAACGACCTATTTTCATATCTACATTGTCTACTATTCCTTGGTTATGGGACACCCGTAGTACTACTTTAGTACTTACGGTAAAAATGGCTTTACTAGAGTTCAACAAATAGTGTTGTATAAAATAAGCGGTGTATATCACTCAAAAGTTGACCCACCTGTAAGAGAAACTGACAGGTACATATTGTGACACAAAGACAATCTAAAGTTTGTTCAAAGACCGCTGACCGTTACGTTATGATTAGTGCTTAACATTCGTGAACTAGGTGAGATAGTAAATTTGCGTCAATAATGAATGTCGTATAATTTTACCAATCAAAAAAGTTTTATTGTCATTTTTGACAGTGACATTTATAATCAACATTATTTCAAAAATAAGACGGTGTTCTGAAAAAGAACAATAATTAATGAGAAAATGATGTCGGAAAGACTATTTTTTACGAGGTAAGTAGATGTAATAAAGCAGGAACTGTAAAAACATAAATAATAAACATGAAAAATATATGACAATGTTATCATGGATAACGCGACCTATCATTCTGGGCTAATTGAAAAAATTTCAAATACTAGTTGGTCAAAAAGATGACTTATTGCATGGTTAGAACAAAGTCAAATTCCGGTTTCATCATTTGCAATAAAGGATCGGATCCGGATAGTAGTGAAGCAGCATATCCTACCCAAACGTTACAAGTAATCTGGAAAGCGCTATTTATTTTCTTTTTTAATTATTTTAATTTTATTTTCGAGTTTTAAGACTTGCTCCATGTATGGCCACTTTAATCCTATTGAAATGGTTGAGACGAGAATGTAAGCGCTATTAAGATGAAAAAATAAGTTCTATGCATCCTGTAACAAATGACGTAGTTTTGGGTCTGTGGAATGAAGCCATAGAAAATGTAACAGGGGAAAAATGGAAAAATTATCTAACACACACTAATAAAATTATAAATGATGTATGGGAACGGGAAAGTTATCGATGCTTCAGACACTCTTCTTCTTATTATTAACTTGGACGAATCTGATGATGATGATTCGTGCGGAGATGCTTTATTTTAATTATTAAAAAACTGTATTTTGTTGTGTTGTAATTTTTTATTATATTTTCTTCTTTATGATTTTATAAATAAGATAAAAATATTTGAACAAAATTGATAGACTTATGCACTAGAGATGCACTAGACAAAAAACTATATGGTTTAATTTTAAATTTTATAAAAAAGTTTTATTTATTTTTCAATAAATTTAAATCAATAAAAAATGTCATACTGATTTTCAAAAACAAAATGTTTTGTCCCATGATACCTTTTATACCCTAAATAAACTACTTATTTCTGCCTTCATCAACAGTATAAAAATTATGAATAAAAATTTGAAAAAACTATAGCTTGTATTTTACTGATTCACACGCATCTGTCTTTATGTAGATCAAGCCTAAGAAAAAGCATAATCTTTACCACCGATAAGTCAAACTGACTGAATTAATTTACGACGTGCCGCAAATAGGGAGAATATGACGTAACAGTCAGCGGTCATTGAACAGAGTTTACAACTATTATGGCTACATTCATACCTGTAACTTTCGTCCAGTAATAAGTCATTAAAACCTGAAGTGTTATTTGGATAAGCGACGTAAGTGTCATCGTGCGTGCTCATAAAAACATTGAGCCGTCCTTGCGTCACATCTATAACAATCCTTATGTCCACGTTCATGAATCTGGGCTGTATGACGAAAAATACCAGCTCGCCGGGGTGGAGCGCTTTTGGTTTCATTTTGCATTCGTCTGAAATAGTTTATTAAAACATATACTCATAGTCTATAAAATTAATGAAAGCAAAAACTTTGCTAATGGAAAATGGACCAAAAATACAACTGACCGATTGGTTTTGCATCAAAACACATCTTGTTATCGACCGACATCTGTCTATAACACTGGCGCCCTCTGGTAGGTGTTCCCAAGAATCCTTCTCTACATCGTGCACATTGAACCTAGAAATAATATTAAGAAATAAAAAAAAAACATTCAAATGTTTAAAGTTAATAAAATAGAATATTTAGGAATTATTTTTGACAGTAAATTAAAATGGAAATATTATATTACGCGTTAGTTAAAACTCATTTAAATTAGGGAATTTTAGGTTGGGGAGGAATAAATAGAAGTTTACTTAAAAAAATTGAAATATTACAAAAAAGGTTTCTAAAAATTATATTCAATAAAGATTATCTTTATCCTTCAAATAAATTATATTCAGAAACAAAAAAGTTGAACATAAGACAACTTTACATTTATAACATCTTAATATAGATTTGTTTGACCGATTATGCAGACCCAAAACGCTATACGCTACCGACTTTCCAAGCCAAAATCGACGTTGTCAGACCCGTCTTCGGGCTCGAGAGCGTTTACCTATAGAAAATTGTTAAGAGGGGTGCGGGGATGAAAGGGGAACAAAAATTAGGTGGGCTTGAAAAGTCGGTAACACTTGCGTTTTTATACAGATTTAGTTCGAGCCATCCACCGCCTAGAGGGCAGTGCTGTTTTATACAAACTGGACTTATACACCATTCATTTATTACCGACGTTGACCGTCCCATAATTTGGCAATCGCGCATTTGCATTGCAGACAATATCTAAAAATAGAATAGGTGAAATTAATGCATTTCGCCTTTAAGAATATAAACTTATATAGGGTGATTTACGTTGAGCGGCCTAATAGAAGATTTAGGAAACAAGTAAAGTTATCTTTTTAAAATTTTGGTGGCAGGCCTAATTGACTTTGAACTTTTAAAATATTACATTTTCTCGAGTCACTTCAGGTTATACCGGGTATCTAAATGTCTATTAAAATAAAAAGCATGTTTTGTATTCTGCTATTCTATTGCCTAGAAAACCCTAGGCAATAGAATAATAAATTTACGCTGAATACGAAAAATGCTTTTCATTTTATTGAAAAATCGGAGTACAACCGACTTCTCCCGTTTACGTTAATGTCTAATATGTCACAATCTATATTTTTAATCGTTTTGAACTCAAAAGACATTATTTTTTAAAGTAATAAGCCTTGAGTAAAATGATATTAAAGTTGACATATTTTATCAAATTTGTAACAAAGCTCACAATCAAACAAAACTCATAGTCAGCGCCTACTTTACAAAGACAAACAGAGGTTTTAAGATTTTTTTAAATTGATCATAATTCCAAAACGACTACAAATATTTATAAAGACTTATTAGAAAATTAGATAGGAAATAAGACTTAGTAAGATAAAACTTAGAGTGTTTCATTTGCAAAAATTAATTTATGTACATTTACCTAAATGACTAGATTGGGACAATTTTAAAAACTGTATGAAAAATATTGAATCTAAGTTATGGAATTTAAAGATCTACGTTTTAATTAAAGGCATACAAAATTTTGAATGTTTAGCATTATTAGTTTCAAAACTGCTGATTTTTTTTTCTCGTTAAAGATTTTATATAATAAATTCAATTTATAATTCATATCTCAAAAATGGTTAGAAATAGGTAGGTATAGATTATTATTAACAAATGTTACTTTTAAATAATTTAATACGGTATACAACAAATGCTAAAATATACAGGATATTCTATTTGAAGTACCAAAGTTGGCCATAACTTCCGTTGTACCTCGAAGTTATACAAACGTCAAATATAATATTTTAAAAGTTCAAAGTCGATTACGCTTGCTATTAAATTTTTAAAAAGTAACTATATTGGTTTAATATAGTACAGTAGTGTAATAATTGTGGGCCTAGTGGAATTGGATAGCTATAAGTACTACTACGATGCTTTTCAAGTAGGAAATTTTCGAATTATGGCTTTGATTTGTAAAAAATGTTGGATTATTTTAATGATAAAAAAGTCATGCATATTTTGAAAACGAAAGTAAAATTTAAAAATATACTACATAATAAACGAGAAAGGTATTTTGTATACCTTTTTAAATATTTTTTTGAGCAATTGCAATTTCAGCAAAGCAGCGAAAGTGCGTTAATTATCTCCGCTAATAGACCGTTAATTCATGTGGTTATGACGGAAAAAAAATTTTTGGCACTTTAAGAGTTTATAAATGTAAGCGGTTTAGAGAATAATACTTTGACATCAAATGACATTCCGGTTAAACCGGAAGTATAAATAATATATCCATATAGTTTTTCTTTTATAGTTAAATGTCCTATTAAATAACTATTGGAATTTATTCCTAAGTATTAATTTTTTCTTGCGTATTTATATTTACTACAGAATAAGTAAATCCGAAAACTGATTATAGAAAACAAAGGCATCAAACAAAATCTTATACCTATACATTTATTTAAATATAAAATACGGCATACAATAACAGAATGAAACATATTATAAAAACCTTTTGAGTTAGTAGAAGAATGAATTTTATACATTTCAGAAAGAACCACGCATTTATTCACTGGACTTTAAAAAAGGTTGAAAAATGCTTCTCTGGTCTTATTAACCTCAATTACCCTTAACAAAATACCAATAGTATTCATTTAAAAAGTTACTACCTTGTATAACAAATGTTCTTATAACGGTAGAGGACACTTTTAATTATATCCTTATTAATACTTTTTTCTAATTTGGGAAAACATGATAAGATCCATCGATATTTGAGCTATTTTTTTTATAGAACTACCACCTGACAAAAGATGTTAGTTTGCTTTTACATTTTAACTCATAATATCGTCATTATCTTTTTTTTTTTAATGTTTTTTTTTAAATTTTATTTTAGGGAGGTAAGTATTATACAAGGTCTTAATTTACACCCAATCGCTCTCTGTGAATAATTTATTGTGTTGGTGGATGAAATTAAAACAATCTTGCTTCTTAGGCGCTACTTTTTTTGCAATAAATTTCTTGAAAAAAATTTAATACTATTGTTTTTTCCTCGGCAGACCAACGTTGGCGGTTATCAGTTCTGATGGAAATGGTTATTTTCGGAGATTTAACCGCAGGTTGATGATCTGTTTCGTAGTTCTCAAAAATATTGTTTAACCTTTTTCGTTAATTAATAATAATAAAATTGTCAACATTTTTGTCGGATTCATCTTTGTCTTTCTTATCATTTTCGTCTTTCTTTTCATCGTTTCCATCAAATTCACCCACATCATCTCCTACCTCAATGTCACCCAAACATTTACCTTTAAATTCTTCTCCTTTTCCTGCATTTGAAAGTAATAAAACCTTTGCTATACCTTTGTTGTTTGGTAGTTATCTTCCGTTAACCTAAAATAAATACAACAACCTAAGATAAATATGTTTTGAAAATATACGACACGAAAAGCGTTTTTATATAGAGATATTAGGAAAACTTTTTTTTTTATTTCAACACCCTGTATCAGAAATAAAGCGATTGCGGACCTAGTTCATATAAAGATTTTTTCTTAAAATCATCCAAGTATTATCACCATTTAGGATCAGCATTCAATTATGAAACACCGTGTATATTTGTATTACCCAATATATTAATCATAATAATAGTTAATTACCAACTAAATGTTTAAAACATAAAATATAAATTAGTTAGGTTTTATGTGATCACCCTATACACACAAACAACAAAACAAAATTACTAAAACGTACTCACCTGATAAAAATAACTGGACACATTTTTTTCCACGAAACATATTTTACACTTGTTATAGTTTGCACCGCTTACACAAATGACTCTAACCTCATTTCACCGACTTCTCGCGCCCAAAAAGTTCCAAGAACGCATTCCTATGAAACTAAAAGTGGCAACGCAGCATGGTCTGTTAACGTCGGCTGGCCATATAATTGATAAAAAGATGGGCCTAGGAAGTCGGTTTGTTATATCGGGCTCATCAGCGTTTATTAAATATATGATATTTTTTCGTTTTGTATAAATATTACCCCTTGCTGGTTGCTGCGCTTATTTGATCGTATCCGTTCATTTTTAAACAAAATACACTCCCCGCACATTTGAACTTCTAGTGGGTCCGAGGTGGCCTGTTCAATATGCCGGGTCTGGTTAAGTCGGTTAAATCGATATATATATATATTTAAAAATAAAAATCTTATACAATTCAAAAACCATAATCATAATACACGTCATAAAAATGAAATAACCATAAAACCTAAAATAAATAAGTCCTTAGGACAAAAAAATTTCAAATATTTATGTTTTTATTTAAACGATTATTTACCAACAAAAATTAAGAAAAAAAAATTTTATTAAAAAAATTTTAAGTCGAAATAAAAACAGACAATTTGAAAATATTTTTAGAAATGCTATAATTAATTATTATTGTTTTGAATAATTTATATAGGTACTTAAGTAATATTTTTTACTTAAAAATTATAAATTAATAATTTTATTATAGGTAATATATTTCTTCAAAAAAACTGCGTTTATACTATAAACTAACATTTTTACTTTAAAACTTGATTTTTAATGCATATTTATGATTTATTATTTTACATACTAAAACAAAAAATAAGATTTGCCCCTAACAAGCTCAGCTTCAGGGGATTGAAGAATAAGGTTATAGAGGACAACATAAACATATTTATTATATTATTAAATTTCAAATAAACTTATTATTATTAGTGTTATTAGAAATAAATCATTTATTATACAAGGTCTTCCTTATATGATACTGCTCTATTCTTCAAAAAAAAAGTTAAGTGAAATAAGTATAAAGTAAAATATTTTCTTATGCTAGGTATGTTATTAATACAATTAAATTATTTTCCAAATTTCAAATAATAATAATAATCATAATAACTTTCTAGAGAATACACTAACCTGCCAACAAGGCTGTGCCGAATTACGTCCTTGTCCCGCGCACTCGTCACTCACTGTGTTATTCTGACAGTCGCACTGGTCACCTGTCACGGGATGACAGGTCGTCCCGTGCCCGTGACAGTCACACGGCCTACACGATTCGTGTAATTCCTCGGAGCCCCTGAAGTTGCCCGGGATGCATTCGTCGCACCGATCTCCCGTCGTCTTGTTGGCGCATCTAGAAAAATAAAGATAATGTAACTAACATAACTTTTATTTGCATGGACTGTTGTTTTTATTGTTCCTCTAAAAATAGACAATTGTTTCTATAAAATAGACAATTGTTCTTATAAAATTGACAATTGTTTCTATAAAAAAGCCACCAAACATGATTGTTTATCTATTATACAGGGTGTTCCTTAATGACATGCTAATATTTTAGGGTGTGATTCCTCAAGTCATTTTATGAAGAAAAGTTCATATAAACATAATATGTCCTAAACGGCTTAAATTTTTTGCTACAGGGTATTGAATTTTTTCTTTTTTAGTGAGTTTTTTGTAATATCTTCGAATGTACTTTAGATAATATTTTTAATTTTGGCATGTGCTAACAGGACATAAAACCACATGTTTTAGTTATAAACGTTATTTTTTGTGGTACACCACTGACATTTCTCCATGTGCATATTATTTCTGATAAGCCTGGTCAATTCTACATAAAAATTGTCTCTTGAGTTTTTTCCTCAGGCACACCGTTCTTAATTAAAATAATTAAATTAAATTAGCTAATTTATTATTATTGATAATGCAAAATTGTGTCTTATAAAAATTGTTGGAAATGACCACCTTCACTTAATAGGCATGCTTTCGGCCGTCTTTGCATTGAATAGCGCACTCGTTCAAATACTCCAGGCGAATTCCGTATTGTTTCACAGAAGGCATTCGCCCCCCTCAAATTTCTAAAGTGTTAATGGGAATTTTATACACTAAAGTTTTATGATGACCCACAAGAAAAAAATCCAAACTATTGAGATCAGGGGATCTTGCTGGCTATTGTTGAGCTCCTCCGCGACATCTCTAACGATTCGGATAAACTGCATCTAAATGGTCGCGAACGATTACACTGAAATGAGCAGGAGCTCCATCACGCATGTACCACATTTAATTCCTTAGAGCATATGGTACATCTTTAAGTAACACAGGTAGTTCTTCTTGGAGGAAATGCAGATAAGACTAACGTTAAGGCGTTAATTATGTTTTTAAGAACGTGACTGTTCCAGGATAACTAGATTTATGTGATCAAAAATTATTCGTTAATACTGCAAAATGAAGCTAATTTAAATTAATTATTTTCATTAAGAACAGTGTGCCTGAGGAGAAAAACGCAACAGACCATTTTTATGTAGAATTGATCAGGCTAATCAGAAATAACATCCACATGGAAAAATGTCAGTGGCGTACAACTTTTTTTCTAAAAAATATCAGAGGACATGTTTGCAGGGACGCCACTGGTGGGACAAGAAAATAACTTTTATAACTAAAACATGTGGTTTTATGTCCTATTAGCACATGCCAAAATTGAAAATATTACCTAAAGTACTTTCGGAGATATTACAAAAACCTCATTAAAAAAGAAAAAATTCAACAACCTGTAGCAAAAGTTTATGCCGTTTACGACATATTTATGTTTATATGAACTTTTATTCATAAAATGACTTGAGAAATCACACCCTAAAATATTAGCATGTCATTAAGGAACACCCTGTATACAGTTACATATAGATAATGACTTCACAGTCTAAAAATACTTTACCGAAGACATCTAGCATTGCTCTTGGGTCCCACTGTCAGTCTAGACAGAAGGGTCTCTTCATCGACGTAGTCATAAGGTTGGATGCCGTCGGTGGAGTCCACACAAAACGCAGAATGGCCGTGACAATATTCTAAACAAGGGACACAGGCGGTCCGGTTGGCAGGATCGCCAACGAATAGAGGTTTACAGTGCTGACATCTTTCACCCTTAAAATTTAAGAAGTTTGATTTGATTTGGAAATATATTATTATTAATTTTTATATAGAATACTTAATTAAAAAATTAAGAAGTTTACTACCGATTTTTAAAAACATTAAAAAATTTTTAAATGTAAGACATATGGAAATATTATATTACGCGTTAGTTAAAACTCATTTAAATTACGGAATTTTCGGTTGCGGAGGAATAAATAGAACTTTAGTTAAAAAATTAGAAATATTACAAAAAAGGTTTCTAAAAATTATATTCAATAAAGATTATTTTTATCCTTCAAAAGAATTATATTCAGGAACAAAAAAATTGAACATAAGACAACTTTCCATTTATAACATCTTAAAAAATAAAAACCTTATACAATTTAAAAACCATAATCATAATAAACGCCATAAAAGTGAAATAACCATAAAACCTAAAACAAATAAGTCCATAGGACAAAAAAATTTCAAATATTTATGATTTTATTTAAACGATTATTTACCAACAAAAATAAAAAAATTAATTTCATTTAAAAAAATTAAGGTCGAAATAAAAACATGGATATTAAAAACAGACAATTTAAAAAGATTTTTAGAAATGCTTTAAATAATTAATATTGTTCTGAATAATTTATATAAGTAATATTTTTTACTTAAAAATTATAAATTAATAATTTTATTAAAGGTAATATTATATTTCTTCAAAAAAGCTGCGTTTATACATAAATTAACATTTTTACTTTAAAACTTGATTTTTAATGCATATTTAAGATTTATGATTTTACATACTAAAACAAAAAATACGATTTGTCCCTAACAAGCTCAGCTTCAGGGGATTGAAAAATAAGTTTATCGAAGACAACATTAACATATTTATTATATTACTAAATTTTAAATAAACTTATTATTATTATTATTATTATATAAAACGTCGGTTAAAGGTGTTTTATTAGCTGTAGCCACGCCATAAATATTTCATTTTTTGAAAGTATAATCTTTTATCACCATAATTTCTGTGACTACAAGTTGTCCATCTTTAAAGAAAAAAAATACTTTTTTTTTAAATATAAGAATTTTCATTTTGAAAATAACGCAAATTTAATTTAAAAACTTGATCGTTGCACGTTTGTGGTTATTAATTTAGACTAACTGGTAAAACAAAATTAAATCGAAATCAAATAGTTCCATAATTCTGGAAGTAAGATTATGCTAAAAAGCGCTGTTATTGTTTTTCCAAAGTCAGTGTGATGACATTCCAATCATTCCATACGGCATACAATGGTCGGTCTCTTTGAGACTGTTTACCGCCGGTTGGAATGTCATCACACTGACTTTAGATACATTATACGCCCTCTACCGGCGCAAAACAAATAACGATGCCGCCGCAAAAAATTTATACAGTGTGTCCAAAAAAGTATGCAACATATGGGAAAGTTTTTTTATCACCGATTTCTCAAAAAATTTTATTCTTTATAAAAGTTGGTGCATGTCTTAAAATTTTAAATGCATATTTCATATTTCACCTGCGGCTAATAGTAGGGGAGCAAATGCCATTTTTTCGAAATTGCCTTAAGAGTAAAGTACCTTAATTATTAGAAATACAGCAACATTTTATAAGGAAATGCTTTTTCAAATTAAAAACTTAGTCCAAATACGAAATTTGAGTTAGTTGTGTCAATTTTTAATTTTTTTATATGCATTTCTTTAAAATAGGTTTTTGGACTTCAGGGTACTGGGTGAAAATGACAAATAAATTATTAATTTTCCAGTAATATCAATAGAGTTGGATTCTATTATAATTTTGTTTAGAACATAAGTTGGCTAAAATGTGTTTAAGTAGGCGTGCACCACGCTAATATCCGAACCAACTCGTAACATTGAAAGGTTTTAAAAAGTTTGCAACTACTTAATCCATTTTTATTATAAATCCATGTTTAAGTTATTTAATAAATATATTAAAATTGCGTAAATAAAAAATCGACCAGAGGTGTACCGTTTAGAAAAATAGAGATTAACCAAAAAAAATTTAAATTTGTGACACCTAACTCAAATTTCGTATTTGGACTAACTTAATAATTTGCAAGAACATTTCCATATAAAATTTTGCTGTATTCCTAATAATTAAGGTACTGTACTCTTAAGGCAATTTCGAAAAAATGGCATTTACTCCCTTACTATTAGCCGCAGGTGAAATATGAAATATGCATTTATAGTTTTAAGGCATGCACCAACTTTTATAAAGAATAACATTTTCTGAGAAATCGGTGATAAAAAACTTTCCCATATGTTGCATACTTTCTGGACACACTGTATATTATTATATAGTGTCACCAGTAAAGTCCGCATCATATGGGATTTTTTTTGAAGAAAAAGAGATGAAAATTAAGCAAAAAAATAGTAGTCACGTGATTCGCATTATCTGTCAAATTTTAATTTTTTCCAAAAAATTATTCAAAAGTGGGGTTATTTCTGAAAATATCGAAAAAGTTATTAGAAAACGTTTTTTTTTAATGCAGTTTTTAGCCCACATGCAAAATTTCAGCAGCATAAGATAATTTTGATTTTTTACCCAAATTTTGTAAATTGCATTACTTTTGCAAAATAAGACTCAACGCAACCTACATAAAACTTCTTAGTTTTGACAATGCTTTATTTCAGATACATTTTCTTTAAAGTAGCGCCATATTAGATGTGTGTTTTTCTACAAAATCAAAATTGGGCTATTAAAATTTGGTCGCATGTGATGCAAAGTCTATTTGTTTTTGACCCTGTATAAGGTAACTTCATAAAATAAGTATTTTTGAAAACGTAGTTTGTGTCTGAAAGTAAAAAAATAAAATAATACTAATAATAATAAAATAATAATAAAATCGTTGAAAATAGATAAACTTTACGTTGTTAAACTAAAATTTATTTTCCACTTAAAAAACCATTTACTGAAGACACTGTGTTCTTTTTTGTCTTAATATTAGGGTGAATTACTTTCAGACACAAACTACGTTTTCAAAAATACTTATTTTATGAAGTGACCTTATACAGGGTCAAAAACAAATAAACTTTGCATCACATGCGACCAAATTTTAATAGCCCAATTTTCATTTTGTAGAAAAACACATCTAATATGGCGCTACTTTAAAGAAAATGTATCTGTCATGAAAATGCATTGTCAAAACTAAGAAGTTTTATGTAGGTTGCGTTGAGTCTTATTTTGCAAAAGTGCAATTTACAAAATATAGGTAAAAAATCAAAATTATCTTATGCAGCTGAAATTTTACATGTGGGCTAAAAACTGCATTTAAAAAAAACTTTTTTCGATATTTTCAGACATAACCCTTTTGCCACATTCAGACTTTTGAATTATTTTTTGGAAAATATTAAAATTTGACAGATAATGCGAATCACGTGACTACTATTTTTTTTGCTTAATTTTCAACTCGATCGAAGCAGAACTTGATGCGAAAGTCAAATTTTGAATAAAGCTATTAATAAAAAAAATCCCATATATGCGGACTTTACTGGTGACACTGTACAAATAAAAATAACAAAATATAAGAATGCACTTTGACGCGAAAGTAATGCGAATCAAGAAGGAACAAAAATGGTGAAATATAGCACCTGTCGTTGGGAAGTGATACCGACCACCCACTTCGTAAAATTAATGGCGGCTGTACTGGGGCAAAAGTTAATATCGAAAATGCCTTATACCTACCATGGTATTGTTATGGCACTCGAGACAAGTGTCAAGTTTATCAGGGCCCTCGCAATTAGAGTGTCCGTGGCACAGACATTGTATCGAGCAATTGGCACCAACGTAGCCGAAGTCGCATTCACAAATTGATGGGGCAATACATCGTCCACGGACACAACCTAAAAAAAAATATTTGTAAATCCGAAGTTAATATTCTGTGATCCGAAGATACGAGAAAAATTCATAGAGTAAGGTATTATTATTTAATTTTATAGGCACTATGTTTTTGTCAAATATAATACCGTGCGAGCAAAAATTATTTGCATCCAAGAGGGCCTTGCATCTAAGAACGTAATGCTTAGCCGTAAAGCTTAATACCTGTTGGGTGTCAGTAACTACCTGAATTAACAATCAATTAGTTATTCCGTCATCTTCGACAGTCGTTACAAGTAATTTGATTCATCGCTAATTTTTCCAATTTCTTGAACAATATACACAATGGGCTTTACGGAACAACACAAAACATTCATGGTTGAAGCGTATTTTCGAAACGGGGTTAGAGTAAATGGTGAGTGACAATACAATCCGGGTTTGTGCAGGGACGATTTTCACGAACATTTTCCTAACATTGCTTGTATTGCTGGGGATTTTTATCATTGCCTGAAAGGAACCGTGGCTGTGTTTAGGGAAACAGGTTCTCTACAACACAAAAAAATAACAGGAAGACCATCTGTAAGGACAGAAGAACTTGTTGCAAACGTTCCTGAAATAATGCAAAATACGCCAACAAATTATATAAGACGCCTGTCCCAAGAAGGGGAAGATCTTATGGAACATGCAGGACTATTCTTAAGAAGCAGCTAAATTTATTTCCTTATAAAATGCAAGTATTTCAAGAAATACAGGCCGCAGATTTTGAAAGACGTAGGAATTACTCTCAATGGTTTACCCAAAATTTATTGGAAATAAATGATTTATTAGACCTGACATTTTTTTCGGATGAGGCCTGGTTTCACCTCTCCGGTTATGTGAATTCTCAGAATACATGTAATTATTTTTCTTTTTCTTTCTGTATATTCTTATTTTGTTAATTTTGTATACAACAAAAATAAATTTGTATTTGTCTACTTATTTTATTACTCACTAGCGTGTATCCGGCATGCGTTGCAACCCGCTGGTATAAATACAAACCCGAACAAACCCGATATATTAGTACCCGGCATGCCACTTTCTGAAATTGCACCCGTGCGAAGTCGTTAGTTATACATAAAAACCTTTCTCTTGAATCACTGTATCTATTAAAAAAAACGCTTCAAAATCCGTTGCGTAGTTTTAAAGATTTAAGCATATATAGGTAGGGACGGACGGACAGACAGCGACAGCGACTTTGCTTTATACTATGTTAAGATTAGTTTGGCATATCATGTCATAATATGAATTTGACAAAATTTGAACCTAGATTTGATTAGATATATCGTCCCCATATCATTGTGATCTAAACCAAGCCCTCTTTGATGCAAATAATTTTTTCTCGCACGATATCTATTATATTAGAAAAAGTATATATTACTTATATTAGAAAGAATATGTCACTTTCTAACTGTATAACCTTGATCCCACTCCCAATGATATATGTATGATATTATAAGTTATTGTCAAGAGGCCTTACCTTGCGGACAAACTGGCTCGCAGCCCGCCACTCCGGCTTTGTATCCCTCCCCGCACTGACACTCGTAACCATCGTCCAAATCCACGCATATTTCCGATTCTTCAGCGCAACTATGGTGTCCATTTAGACATTCGTTCTCTTTTGGACATTTAACGTAGTGCCACGAGTAGGTGGAGTTGAGTTCCTCTTCGCTTTCTCCTTCCTGCAAAATATATAAAGGAGCGTTAAACTAGAATACAGAGACAATGTGACATTGACTTGTGAACTATTATTCGACAAAATTACCAGTAGTATAATTATTGTACTAATTTTTTATAATTATTTTAATGTATATAATTTATTTAAAAAAAATCAGTGCATAAACTGTAGACTGTAGACTTACCAACAAATTCCTACTCTCTTCCATAATTTTATTGCACCCTCCCTTCATGGGCCTCTCGCTATTTCCTTCCGCGCAAACCCCCTCCCCCCCATCTCCAGGTGCTGCGCACCATCCGCACGGTCCGTGTCTCAAACAACTGGCGCACTGAGTGAAAGCGTGGCACGGTTCCGGACAGTGGGCGGAATCGCTCTCCTCGAGGACCAATCCACAAACGCCGCCCGCGCAGTAAGCCGGCTGCGACGCCGTGCTGATGCACTCGCGCAGGCGCGTAGACCAATGGCAACCACGGGATCCTAGACAGTCCGAGCAGGTTTGGTGGGTAGTGCACGGCGCCGGACATTGCGCTATTAGGTTTGTTTCCTGGCTCGGCATAGCTGAAATGAGGTTAAAAGTTGCATAGAAACTGTATAAATTAATTTTTTTAAATTTGTGTACTTCCTAATAACTATACCTACTACTATACACTATCATATGATAAAATTGTAATTTTACAGGGATAAACTTAATGGCTAAACTTTTACCTTAGTATTAATTTAAATACCACAACTATAATATTATAAAGTATCAAAACCGTTACATTTTAGTAGTACGGTGCTGGTTAAACTTACAAATTTCACACTTTTTCCTGGATATATTCCACTCGCAGCCAGGCAACTGGTGGCATTGAATACAATCGGTTGCAACACATCTACTATATGGACAAATCTGAAAATTATTTCGTTTTTTAGTCTGCGAGCTTAGTTTGAAAAGTGGTTGGTCTATAAAGTATTTTCACCCAGTACAAGTACAAGATAGAGGCAGTCAATTCATGCCAACGCACTCAAATTGCGTATAAATGAGGACAAAAAATGACTAGGATTTTACACCACAAATTATAAAAATCGAATTCAAAACATAAACCCAATTTTTAATAGGTAGATCATATAAATATATATCAAATAAATTTGTGAGAATATTTTTACGTAAAGTGCCGTTTGACTTATTTTAACTAAAAAAAGTTGATGGTTTGTTTAATTTCATTCAATATTGTATTTAGTAGATGTGATATGTTAATATCGCTTAAATAATCCGTTAAAATCAAAGAAATGTCTTCAGGGATAAAAAAAAAACAGAAGCTTGATATATTTTTCTATTTAAAAAACTCTAATAAGGACCTCTATGTTTATATTTGTAAACGTTCCATTTTTAAGTAATCGTTCAAAAACAAACATCTAATTTTTGTTAAGTTTTTTCTTTTCTTTATCTAAAAAATAAAACACCTGACCCCCTATTATAGTAGTTTTTAGGCAGAATACAGGACTTTAAAGTAAAAGGAATATAATTTGTTTTATTAAAATTAAATGTTAACAAATTGTTATCAAACCAACATAGGCGGTTCTAGACCTCTTAATTAGGGGGGACTGAAGCCCTAGGGAGATGAAGGGCACCGCAGGTGCCGCCAGAGGCTAATTCGCCGAAGGAGGAAAATGTTGGGGGTGCCACTCCCAATTTTTACCCAAAAGACGTTAAAATCGTTGAAAAAATCACGCCCTCGGCGCCCTCTTGTGTTTGCTGGGTAGTAGATATATGGATGGATGGGAAGGTTTAAAAATCAAAAATACAGGCAATATTTTTATAATTTAAAAGTTAAAAATGTTTGACACCAGTTGGATTTTTCCCAAATTTACGAAAAAATCTTTGCACAAATAAATTTTTATAAAGCTATTTTTCTACCCACTTTTCTGGAAAAAACGTTAAAAGCATCTTCCAACTTTACGTCGAGGTCTTTTTTTCATCCCAAATCACATTGGGTCATTGGGTGCTAAATAAAAATCATTATTATTTGTGTTAGTAGCAGTTTGGTAGCGAGAAAAAAAAGCTTTTTATGAAAAAGTTAATTAATTAATAAATTAGTAAAATTACTGGAATTATGTAGATATATAGAATTTTTTCGATTGCCACATTTAAATTTGGGGGGGCTAATCCGAGATTTGGGGGGGCTTAGCCCCCCCAAGCCCCCACCTAGAACCGCCTATGCAAACCAATGAAATCGACAATGATATTTTTAGCCATAAGGATCGTTTTTGCGATTCGCAATACGTCGTGAATTTCATTAAGCGTGCTAGACAGAGATAAAATATGGATATGTAACAGTTATTGTTCCAGTTGATTTACAATTAAATATATTATTATAATATAATATAATATAATATACAATTTAAAAACCATAATCATAAAAATTAAATAACCATAAAACCTAAAATAAATAAGTCCATAGAACAAAAAAATTTCAAATATTTATGTTTTTATTTAAACGATTATTTGCCACCAAAAATTAAAAAATTGATTTCATTAAAAAAATTCGAAAAAAAAAACATGGATATCAAAAATAGACAATTTGAAAATATTTTTAGAAATGCTTTAATTAATTAATATTGTTCTGAATAATTTATATAAGTAATATTTTTTACTTAAAAATTATAAATTAATAATTTTATTATAGGTAATATATTTCTTCAAAAAAGCTGCGTTTATACTATAAATTAACATTTTTACTTTAAAACTTGATTTTTAATGCATATTTTTTATGATTTACATACTAAAACAAAAAATAACATTTGCCCCCAACAAGCTCAGCTTCAGGGGATTGAAGAATAAGTGTATCGAAGACAACAGAAACATATTTTTTATATTATTAAATTTTAAATAAACTTATTATTAATATTATTATTACTAACAATGTTTTGTTTTGGTTTGTCAACTTTGTCTTTATTCGTTTTTATACATTTTTATGCTTTGAAGCTTAATATCATTCGAAAAACAGTTCTTTTCATCCTACATTCCACTAAACAGTAGTAGTAGTAGTAGTAGTAGTAGTAGTAATTAAGGAAAGGTTCCGAAACCTGGCGAGTAGGCGATCCTTTTTGTCTCCCCCAATCGTCCCCCAGCCACTCTAACCACCCCTGGCGCTTACCAAATAGCTAGAATATGTTTTTTGTTATGTGACATGTCGGCCATCTTGCATGTTTACTGGGTGAAAATACTATAATAGTATATTATAATAGACATTTACCTGGGCGGCACATTCAGTTTCCATCGAGCTGACACAAGAATTTGTGCCGTTGCACAATACGCATCCTGGTGTCAAACTACAGGTGGCACACTCTACTATGGAAGAACAGTTTCCACTTGGATACTGCACAGTACCCTCGCAGATTCTACCGTTGTTTGATACCCTTGAACCTTAAATAAAATGAGAAGATAGAGTTGACGTCCGTGCAAATAATGAAAACTTAAAGTGTAGTGTAAACCGGACAAGTGTGTAACTGTATTTTGCTTTTACACATTTTTCCGATTTGCTACTACATTTTTAGTTTTTTTAATTGGGCCATTTTTTTTTCTACTTACTGTTTCCGTTCTCCAATGGACAGTCCAAAGTATTTCTATGGCATATCTGTGAAACGATGTCGTCTTTGTTTTTGTTAGCGCAATAGCCGCACCCCGGTATCTTTAAGCAACTGGATTTTGTGGAAAAGAGGTTGCAAATGTCCATTGGAAGTTCTAAAACAAATAAAAATTAAACTTAAAATCGTGGACGTACTGCCACCTAGTCAGAAGTATATTACTTCTCAGTTTTCAAAGCCCTCTACTATATACCGTGCGAGCAAAAATTATTTGCATCAAAGAGGGATTGGATTAAAAAACGTAGGGGGCTTGGTTTAGATCACAATGATATGGTGACGATATATCTAACCAAATCTAGGTTAAAATTTTGTCAAATTCATATTATGACATGATATGCTAAACTAATGAGTAATAAAATAAGTAGACAAATACAAATTTATTTTTATTGTTTACAAAATTAACGAAGTAAGAATATACAGAAAGAAAAAGAAAAATAATTACATAAATTGCTGAAATTGGCCACCGCCATGCTCCAAGCATAAATTCGTCTCTTCATTTTTTCGAAAGTGTTGACCAGTATCTCTGGAGAAATTTTACCACATTCTTGGATAATCCTTTTTTGTAATTGTTCTAAATTTGCAACTGGTGTTTTAAAAATAGGGTTCTTTAAATGAGGAAAAACGAAGTAATCGATAACCGTTAAACAAGGTGATCTAGGTGAGAATTCAATGTCTGATCGAAAACTGATCAATCTGTCGTCGAAAAAATTGCGTAAGTAGTAAATAGTTTCGGCGGCTGTATGGGCGGTTGCACTGTCCTGTTGAAAATATCCAAAACGTTCGTTTGGTTCGTCGTCAAGTAATTGCTCCACAAATGGATTAAAAATATTGTCTCTATACCGCTGTGCTAAAACTGTGTCATGGAAAAAAATAGAACCAACAATTCTTCTTTGGAAAACAGCCAACCAGACACCAATTTTTTGAGGGTGCAATGTGGACTCTACAAAAAAATGGGGATTTTCACTACTCCACATGCGTGTATTCTGAGAATTCACATAACCGGAGAGGTGGAACCAGGCTTTATCCGAAAAAAATGTCAGGTCTAATAAATCATTTATTTCCAATACGTTTTGGGTAAACCATTGAGAGTAATTCCTGCGTCTTTCAAAATCTGCGGCTTGTATTTCTTGGAATACTTGCACTTTATAAGGAAATAAATTAAGCTGCTTCTTAAGAATAGTCCTGCCTATTCCATAAGATCTTCCCACTTCTTGGGACAGGCGTCTTATACAATTTGTTGGCGTATTTTGCATTATTTCACGAACGTTTGCAACAAATTCTTCTGTTCTTACAGATGGTCTTCCTGCTCCTTTTTTGTGTTGTATAGAACCTGTTTCCCTAAACACAGCCACGGTTCTTTTCAGGCAATGATAGAAATCCCCAGCAGTAAAAGCAACGTTAGGAAAACGTTCGTGAAAATCGTCCATGCACAAACCCGGATTGTATTGCCACTCACCATTTACTCTAACCCCGTTTCGAAAATACGCTTCAACAATGAATGTTTTGTGCTGTTCCGTAAAGCCCATTGTGTGAATTGTTCAAGAAATTGGAAAAATTAGCGATGAATCAAATTACTTGTAACGACTGGCAAAGATGACGGAATAACTGATTGATTGTTAATTCAGGTAGTTACTGATACCCAACAGGTATTAAGCTCTACGGCGAAGCATTACGTCCTTAGATGCAAGGCCCTCTTTGATGCAAATAATTTTTGCTCGTGGGGTACTAAACTACATAATATATATTATAAAAAATACCTATTTTTAGTACAGATGTCTGTGAATCGATGCCCCAACCACCGATGACGTAGGCTGCGTCGCCATCTGGTTCTATTGTCATTGCTTGGGCATAGGTCTGCTTGGGATAGGGACCAATTTTTTCGACAGCTATAATGAAGAAGTGGGGCATTTTTTAATAAATCAATTCTTTATTACTATACATGTAATGGAAAAATTACGTTATGCTCACAATCTTGAACGTGTTTTTAACAGATAACAATATAAATTACATGTAATTATATTGCGGAAAAATGGTAACAAAAACACATATTTTTCATAGTAGATCTAAATTAAAAAAAAAACTTTAATATTTCATTTCCACCTCAAGTTCTGGTACGTTTTCTTACAGCTATCACTAAATATCATTGTCGTTATACTATATTGCCTGTCAATAGTTTATTAGCGAAGTTCGTTATGACAGCGACAGGCAGGTCAAATTTTTATACTTACATTCAGTCATCAAATTTATCCACTGGTTACAACTGTACGAAAATGCGTAAAGGGTATCGTTTATATTCCATGGATATATTCTTCCTCCCAGAACAAGCATATAGTGGTCTGTTGTCACGGCCGAATGGAAAAATCTCGGTTTGGGCTACAAAAACAGGTTTGAATGTATTTAAGTTTTTTTTTTTATTTTACTTAAATGCCTATACAATATTGGAATTCGGGGAAATATTTATTTATTGTTAAAAAATTACTTAAGTAATAGAAAGCAGTTTGTTCAAATTAAAAAACGTTAAAAGTTCACAAAAACATAACTTGTGGTGTTCCGCAAGGATCAACCTTAACACCTACTTTTTTTTAATCTACATGAATTCTATAGCAAAATTAAAGTTAAAAAGTAAAATAAAATTGTTTGCCGATGATACTACTATTGTATATTTTCATGAAAACTATGCTCAAATTCATAATAACATTAACCACGACCTAAATATAATATGTAAATGGCTTGAAATTAATAAATTATCATTAAATTTTAATAAATCATCTTTTATGTTTATAAATAAATCAAAATTAAAAAATAATAATATCTTCACCGTCTTTTAATAATCATTTAATTAAATAATAATATACTAATACAATTAAATTTTTAGGTTTATATATTGATGAAAATTTAAGTTGTAAAAAACATATTAAATGTTTAAGAAGTAACATCTCACCAATAATTGGCATTTTCTTTAAAGCTAAAAACTATATATCGTTAAAATATTTAAATAATATATATTATTCTTTGATTTATTCAAAAATTACAGTATATGATTTCAATTTGGGGATCAGCGAATTTAACTACAATTCAGGCATTAAAAAAAACTACAAAACAAAATAATTAAAGGCGTACATAAACTCCCTTTTTTGGAACCAACAGTTTGCAGAAAAAAATTAAAGAAATATCAAAATTATGGACTGGGCACTAAAAAAATATTTTTTAAAACTGAACTAACTTTAACGTATTATAATATATTAATATATTTCTTTGTAAATGGTTATTATGTAAATATTTTTTTTTGAATAATGAATGGAGTTATTAATAGTTAAACATGATTTTTATTATTTGTGAATTTATATATTGTATACAGCCGATACTAGGTGGAAATCCATAATTATAGTATTATGGGATACAGTAAAACAAAGTTAGTTGAACTTGTAAATTTCCACTATATTAACAAGAAAATGTCATAATATGTGGGAGCACCGTCTAGTTTAAACCAAATATGTTGTCTTATTTTTTTAAACACTATAGAGGCAAATCATCAAGTAAATCGGACAGTCTATTTTAAAGAAATAGTAAAAATGAATGACCAGTCAAATTTACTGTTATATGAAGAAGATTAGCAATAGTAAGTTCTTAGGCAAAAACCAAATTATCTCCGAAACGCATCATTTTATCGAAATTTTATAAGAGACAAAAAATAATCAAAATCGAATGATTACATGAAAAAATATAGTTTGGAAGTCACTGACACACGTGCTATAAAATGGGGGGTCAGCAGGTACTGGATCCCCCTATTTAGAATATTTGACAATCGTTTTTGTTTTATTTTTCTCAAAAGATGTAACTCTTTATTTTGAAGCAATGTACTAAATTTGAAATTAATATCTTATTAAATACTCAAATTATTGAAAAAAGCAGCCTGTATACAAAAAATGTTCAGAAAAAGACGATTTCTTCAGTAAGAAGCAGGGTTCGGAGGATATATATCAGGCGATATATATCATGATATTTACAGTTTGATATATATCACGATATATTCAATAATTAAATTTTTTAAAATTTTGATTTTTCAGAATATATCAATCGACAAATCAAACAAAAAAAAAGTGTTTATGTTTTTAAATACTATTAAGGGTGGGTCCGTTTTGAAAATATGTTCAGCTTTATTTTTTCTATTGGATATCTTATAATTATTAACCTTTATGATTTATCTGTTTAGTCATTACTCATTAGTTTAGGTCATGTTTTTTAAAGTCAGTTTACTTTAATAAGTATCCTACAAAAATATTTAGTTTTCAATATAAAAAGTATGTTTTTCATCGAAATAGTTGTCCTTTCAATAAAAAGAAATATCTTGAAATGATTTATATGTCGGATATATATCCGATATATATCCGATATATATCCGATATATATCGGATATATATCCTTTGATATGATACTTTCGAAAATATCATGATATTTTCGAACCCTGGTAAGAAGGCATTTTAGTGAAGATTAAAACTTACCACGCTACGGCTGATACTTCCAGTTAACTCGATCCAAGTTTTCGTTTCATACTCCAATCGATACAAGCTGTTTGAAATCACACTGACTTGCTTTTCGTACACGTACCCTCCGAACACATACAAGCTGTTAGTCTGCGAGTGAAACACCGTGCTGTGGCCAAATATCCCTGGCGGTCCGTTTCCTTAAAAAGAAAAGCCAAAATATATCTACCGCTATATGAAAATAGTTACGTTTAGTAATATGGAGTTAAACTAAGTCACAAAATTACTCATACATACCTTTAGTAGGTACTGGTCGCCAAGTATTCTTCTCAATGGAATACTCCCAAACAGTATTTAAAAATCCGTACTGAGGAGAGTCTCCACCAATCAGAATAAAGAATTCTTCCCTATCTGCATTTCTATAGTACGTCAAAGAGTGCCCATAGACGGCTGGCGGCCATTTGTCGGTAGTCCAATATGGTGACACGGATTTAAGATGGCCGTAGGGCGATTCCACTTCACTCCATCGTTGATTTTGGATGTCGAATTGCCAGAAGTCGTTAAGAGTCCTTAAGAAATGTAATATGGTCAATATAAGGACATGTATGAGTCGTAGACCTTTGAACTTGTTGAACTAATGGTGATGTGATACATGATACTATTACTAGATAATCCAATTTCGTACGACGTCACGCATGACGTCACTGGGAGACAAAAATGCTGCTGGTCAGTATGGAAAAGCATTGTTTTCGAGCGTTTTTTATTATGGTTTAGTACATTTTCTTATTATTTAAAACAATATTGACATACTAAATTTTCTATCATTATTATAATAGTATACCGGATATTTTCTTTATGATTTAGTGTAGGATTTAGGATCTACTCTAAGATATTTAAGCCTTTAAATAAAGTATTACTTAATGAAATCAATTCTCTTTGAAAGTTTATCATTGTTTCAAGTTTTAAAAACGGCTTTGAATGCTATATAAATAAAGTATTTAAATATAAAAGTGAGATACTAACATTAAAAGTTCAAAAAGTTGTTGTTTGTTAAAAAACATATTCTGGGTGCTTCTCAAAAAACGTTCACCCCTATAACTTTTCTGTATTTATAGATATTAAAATAAAATTTTTAGATTATGCATAAGAGATGAGCCTGCATTTATTGGCATAATTTTCAATTTGTTAGCACTTCCGGTTTGACCGGAAGTGACCTTGACTTTGGTATTTTAAATGGGACATCTTGTATATTTTTACTTATTTGGGTTCAGCATAACATTATGAGTGAAATGACACCTCACTTGTAATTTTTGACGTGTTATAACAATTTTATGTTTATTTGTTATTTTCAATCTAGAGTGCTACAAATTATTTAAATCTTTACATATCGCGCTACACCGCGATATGTTATACGGCGCTTCGGTGAAAATAATGTGCGTATGTTGTCGGCGCCGCCGCCGCCGCCGTCAGTTTCGACATTTTCATATTTGCGATTTTTTTTCTCGGAAACGGTTAATGTGGGATGATTGAAACTTTTTGGGTTTAGAGAGGAATAGTGGGGGTACGTTGTGTAAACATTTAGAATATACAGGGTGTGCCGGAAAAAAGTTATTAATTTTTAAAGTCGAGAAATATCGGGATCTCGTTGGCACACAATACAGGCCACAAAAATTAGTTTTTTCGATTTAAACTTTTTCGACGAGTAGACGACCGTGGGCTACAGAACCCTATTGTTTGTGAGCGCGATCGAGAGATTGGAAGTAATTTTTTTGATTTTTTCAAAGTCAAAATTTGGACAAAAATGGTACCTCTTGGATCGCTAATAAGTCGAATTGGGTGCATCCAATCGACATTCGGTTTGGATAATCGGTTAGGCCATCTCAAAATCTACCTTTTTCCAATATATCGTTCTATACCTAACTGGAATGGAAATTGCCGAAAATTGTAAGAAAGTGGAAATCATAAAGTTAGGCCTGATTTTTTCACGGTTTTTATTTTTTTTCGTACTGAAAACGACTTTTGATCGAAACGTTGTAAACTTTAGCGGATAGAGCTCGTCAAATTGTATTTAAGAGATATTTTTTCGTTTCTTTATCTTTAATGCGGAAAAAACGGCAGCTTTTTTTTTACTATATCGACTGTAGCTTATTCAATTTTTAACAAAACCGTTTTATTTTTTTCTCAAAAAATGCGCTGATTACTTCTCAACACCTCTACATATCCAAAATTATTAAAATATATTCGCAAAATTGAGAAAAGTCGCTTTTTTGGGTGCGGAAACAGGCAATCTTTACAAATTCTAACACCATTCACTTTTGACTAAGAGTGCCTTGATATTGATGTATCTAAATTAATTATTAGTTCTAAAAATCCGGCTGTCAAAAATGGCAAAAAATGGGTGTTTTCAGCGTGACTTGCTAGAATAATAAGAACATTTCCAGATTTTAAATCGGGTGGAATATCTACCTTGAACCTTCTTCTAATTTTACTGACCAAAATATTTGCCCAAAATGTTTCAGAAATGGTTGTAATCTCGATTTTAAAGATGGCGTTTCGACATTGATAATCCGTCGCCACGTGGTAGAAGGTTATTCGACATTTCGATATTCGCGAATTTTTTTTTCGGAAACGGTTAGAGCAAAACGATTCAAACTTTCTGGACGTAGAGAGGAATAGTCGGGGCACGTTCTGGGAACAATTTCAAATATACAGGGTGTACCGGAAAAAAGTTATTAAAGTCAAAGTTAAAAAATATGTTTTTTTTTCGTTGTAGGGCGATACAGGTGGCAAAAATCATTTTAATCGATTTAAACTTTTTCGACGTGTAGACGACGTTGGACTACAAAACACTGTTGTTTGCGAACGCGATCAAAAGTTGGGAAGTAATTTTTTTGATTTTTTTTAAATCAATGTAGGGTCATATTGGATCGTTAATAAATCGAATTGGGTGCGTCCGATATACTTTTGGTTTGGATATTCGTTTAGGTCATCTCAAATACTACTTTTTTCAAATATATTGTTCTATACCTAAACAGCATAGAAATGGTATCAAATTATAAAAAATAAGAATTACTATTTAAGTATATATAATTTGACAGCTGTCGTATAGAACTTTGTTATTTTTGTACAGAAAATTTTTTTAATTTAGTTTTATTACAGCTTTAACCCTCGCTACGAAAAAAGTTAAAATAAATTGACACTTATCTGTCAAAATCTGACAGGTATCGTATAAAACTTTGTTATCTAGGTACTGAATTTTTTTTAAATTTGGGATTCTTACAGCTATAATCGTCGCTACGAAAAAGCTAAAAAAAAATTGACACTTACCTGTCAAAATCTGACAGCTGTCGTATAGAACTTTGTTATTTAGGAACTGAAAAATTTTTCATTTAGGATTCTTACAGCTATAAATCTCGCTACGAAAAATCTAAAAAAAAAATTTAACTTACCTGTCAAAATTTGACAGCTGTCGTATAGAACTTTGTTATTTAACTACTGAATTTTTTTAAATTTTGGATTCTTACAGCTTTAATCCTAGATACAAGAAAAGCTTAAAAAGATTGACATTTACCTGTCATAATGACAGCTGTCGTATAGAACTTTGTTATTTAGGATCTGAAAAATTTTTCACTTTAGGATTTTTACAGCGATAACCCTCGCTACGAAAAGGATAAAAAAAAAAACTGACTCCTACCTGTCAAAATTTGACAGCTATCGTATAAAACATTCTTATTTAGGTACCTGAAAATTTTTTAATTTCGAATTCTTACAGCTATAACCCTCGCTACGAAAAAGCTAAAAAAAAATTACACTTACCTGTCAAAGTGACAGCTCTCGTATAATTAAACGAACGAACTAGAACAGTGCCGTGCCCGAAGGGCTCGGCACAATAATATTTCTACAAATTTATTAGCTGATAATTGATAGCTTCCATGTAAGAATTATTTTTTGCTTATGTTTTATTCGATTGAATACTTACATATTTTTATAGAGCAAATATGGAAAGTATATCCCACATTGCACAAAGGTGTGCGAGTTTAAAGAGCCCCTATACGGCGCCGTCTCAGAAACCTACCTATCTATACGAGAAAACGGAAATTTTGCACCATTGTGTAGTTTTGGTCAGTTGTTATAATGACAATTTGGCGATATGTTTTCCCTTCACGTTCCGCAGGAAGGTGAGGCAAAAAAAGCAATAGTAAATAGAAAAAAAGAAAAGAAAAGTATTTTTTTATTGTAAATTTTTGTAAATCTTTTTAGTACTAATATTAGATGCACTCTCGGCTGACGATTAGCGATATGTACCCAGTCTAGTATTATATACGGCGGCTACATTTAAAATAAGTTGTCGTCGTCAGTTTCGACATTTTCACATTTGCGATTCCTTTTCTCGAAAACGGTAAGAGTGGGACGATTGAAACTTTTTCAGTTTAAAGAGGAATAGTGGGGGTACAATGTGTAATAATTTTGAATATACAGGGTGTACGGGAAAAAAGTTATTAATTTTTAAAGTCGATAATTATCGGATTCTCGTTGGGATTCGATACAGTTCGTAAAAATGAGTTTTTTTGATTTAAACTTTTTCGACGCGTAGACGACCGTGGGCTACAGAACCCTATTGTTTGTGAGCGCGATCGAAAGTTTGAAAGTAATTTTTTTGATTTTTTTAAAGTTGAAAATTGATCAAAAATGGTACCTCTTGGATCGCTAATAAGTCGAATTGGGTGCATCCGATCAACATTCGGTTTTGATAATCGTTTAGGCCATCTCAAAAACTACCTTTTTCCAATATATCGTTCTATACCTAACTGGAATGGAAATGATCAAAAATTGTAAGAAACTGGAAGGCGTGATTTTTCGCAGTTTTTATTTTTTTTCGTACGGAAAACGACTTTTGATCGAAACGTTGTATACTTTAGCGGATAGAGCTCTTCAAATTGTATTTTAGAGATATTTTTCGTTTCTTTATCTTTATTACGGAAAAAACGACAGCCTATGAATTTTTTCCAGTAATTTCTGTTGGCGTCGCACTGGTTTGTTAAATACTTCTGCAGTGTCTATAAATATAACTTTTTAAATTTTTTCTTGATCCACCATATCAACCGATAAACAAGCTTAAGTTTGCATAGTAAACGCGCTCTGAAAAAACATCATTTGTGGCTCAAAAAAATTAATTTATGATTTATCAAGAGATATTTTTATTCGACGTTTTACTATATCGACTAGCTTATTCAATTTTTAACAAAACCGTTTTATTTTTTCCCAAAAGACGCGCTGATTTAGTCTCAACACCTCTACATATTCAAACTTATAAAAATATATTCGTAAGTTTAAGAAAAATCGAGTTTTTGAGTGCGGAAACAAGCAAAATTTGCAAATTCTAATATTCAATTTTGACTAGAGTGCTTTGACTGCTTTGGTTAATGTAAGTAAATTAATTCTAAAAACCGGCTGTCAAAAATGGCGAAAAATTGGTGTTTTGAGCTTGACTTGCTAGACTAATAAGAAGATTTCCAGATTTTAAATCGGATGGAATATCTACCTTGAACCTTCTTCTAATTTTATTGACCAAAATATTTGCCCAAAATGTTTCAGAAATAGTTGTAATCTCGATTTTAAAGATGACGTTCCGACATTGAAAATGCATCGCCACGTGGTGGGAGGCTGTTCGATATTACGATATTCGCGAATTTTTTTCTCGGAAACGGTTAGAGCAAAACGATAAAAAATTTCTGGACGTAGAGAGGAATAGTAGGGACACGTTCTGGGAACAATTTCCAATATACAGGGTGTACCAGAAAAAAGTTATTTAAGTCAAAGTTGAAAAATATGTTTTTTTTTCGTTGTAGCGCGATACAGGTGGCAAAAATCATTTTAATCGATTTAAACTTTTTTGGCATGTAGACGACGTTGGGCTTCAAAACACTGTTATTTGCGAACGCGATCGAAAGTTGGGAAGTCAATTTTTTGATTTTTTTAAAATCAATGTAGGGTCATATTGAATTGTTAATAAATCAAATTGGGTGCGTCTAACACACTTTTGGTTTAGAGATTAGTTTAGGTCATCTCAAATACTACTTTTTTCAATTATATTGTTCTATACCTACTGGTAATATAAAGGGTGCAAATTATAAAAAAGTAAGAATTACTATCTTTTAATCCTAAATTGAAAATTAACTGTCAAAATGACAGCTGTTGTATAGAACTTTGTTATTTAGGAACTGAAAAATTTTTCAATCTTGGAATCTTACAGCGACAATCCTTGGTACGAAAAAAATCAACTAGGTTTGTGAAGAAACTAAATTTATTTTTTATCATGAATTGAAATGTTTCAAAATTAGAGGTTGCTAAGAAATGGTTTTGTCAAAAGTATAAAATGAAACGAACGAACTCCAACAGTGCCGTGCCCAAAGGGCTCGGCACAATAAAATTTTCACCAATTTATCAGCTATCTATGTAAGAATAGTTAATATCATATATTTTAGTAACGAAAAGTCGTAGCGAATCGAGCGAGACGGCATTGGAAATAGGACGTCGACCACTATACGATGCCGTCTCCAAAAACGACCTATCTATACGAGAAACCGGAAATTTTGCTCCCGTTTTTTATTTTTTAGTTTTTGTCAGTTGTTATAATGACAATTTGGCGATATGTTTCTCCTTCACGTTCCGCAGGAAGGTGAGGTATAAAAAGCAATAGTATTATATAAATAATTTTGTCAGTTGTTATAATGTCAATTTGGCGATATGTTTCCCCTTCACGTTCCGCAGGAAGGTGAGGCAAAAAAAGCAATAGAAAACATAGAAAAAAGAAGCTAAGAAAAATTTTTTTTAAATACAAATTTTTAGTACTAATAATAGATGCACTCTCGGCTAACGATTAGCGATATGTACCCAGTCTAGTATTATATACGTCTCTTCCGCGCGGAATCTCGAAAACCCCGATCGGCTCTTGAACAATTTCGTCTATGTAAGATATTTTCACATTTGCGATTTTTTTCTCGGAAACGGTTAGAGTGGGACGCTTGAAACTTTTTGGGTTTAGAGAGGAATAGTGGGGGTACGTTGTGTAAAAATTTCGAATATACAGGGTGTGCCGGAAAAAAATTATTAATTTTTAAAGTCGAGAAATATCGGGATTACGTTGGCATTCGATACAGGCCACAAAAATTAGTTTTTTTGAGTTAAAACTTTTTCGACGCGTAGACGACCGTCGGCTACAGAAGCCTATTGTTTGTGAGCGCGATCGAAAGTTTGGAAATAATTTTTTTTATTTTTTTAAAGTCAAAATTTGGTCCAAAATGGTACCTCTTGGATCGCTAATAAGTCGAATTGGGTGCATCCGATCGACATTCGGTATGGATAATCGGTTAGGCCATCTTAAAAACTACCTTTTTCCAATATATTGTTCTATACCTAACTGGAATGGAAATTATCAAAAATTGTAAGAAACTGGAAACCACAGAGTAAGGCGTGATTTTTTCGCCGTTTTTATTTTTCTTCCTTTCGTTTCCTACGGAAAACGTTTTTTAATCGAAACGTTGTATACTTTAGCGGATAGAGCCGTCAAATTGTATTTAAGAGATATTTTTTCGTTTCTTTATCTTTAATACGGAAAAAACGGCAGCTTATGAACTTTTTCCCGTAATTTCTGTTGGCGTTGCACTGGCTTGCTTAAATAATTCTGCAAGTGTCTATAATATATAACATTTTGAATTTTTTCTTGATCCACCATATCGACGGATAAACAAGCTTTAGTTTGCATAGTAAGCGCACCCTGGAAAATCATATTTTGTGGCTCAAAAAAATTAATTTATAATGTTTTTATAGGTTTCTTCACTAGACGTTTTACTATATCGACTGTAACTAATTTAATTTTTAACAAAAACGTTTTATTTTTCTCTAAAAACACGCGTTGATTTCTTCTTAATAACTCTTCATATCCAAACTTATCAAAATATATTCGCAAATTTGAGAAAAGTCGCTTTTTTGGGTGCGGAAACAGGCACAATTTACAAATTCGAACACCATTCTCTTTTAACGAGAGTGCCTTGATATTGATGTAAATTATAATTCTAAAAATCCGGCTGTCAAAAATGGCAAAAAATGGGTGTTTTGAGCTTGACTTGCTAGTCTTATAAGAACATTTCCTGATTTTAAATTGGATGGAATATCTACCTTGAACCTTCTTCTAATTTTATTGACCAAAATATTTGCCCAAAATGTTTTAGAAATAGTTATAATCTCGATTTTAAAGATGGCGTTCCGACATTGATAATCCGTCGCCACGTGGTAGGAGGTTGTTCGACATTTCGATATTCGCGAATTTTTTCTTCGGAAACGGTTAGAGCAAAACGATTCAAACTTTCTGGACGTAGAGAGGAATAGTCGGGGCACGTTCTGGGACCAATTTCCAATATACACGGTGTACCGGAAAAAAGTTATTAAAGTCAAAGTTGAAAAATATGTTTTTTTTCGTTATAGCGCGATACAGGTGGCAAAAATCATTTTAATCGATTTAAACTTTTTTGGCATGTAAACGACGTTCGGCTACAAAACACTATTGTTTTCAAACGCGATCGAAAGTTGGGAAGTCAATTTTTTGATTTTTTTAAAATCAATGTAGGGTCATGTTGGATCGTTAATAAATCGAATTGGGTGCATCTGACACACTTTTGGTTTGGAGATTCGTTTAGGTCATCTCAAATACTACTTTTTTCAAATATATTGTTCTATACCTACCGGTAATATAAAGGGTGCATATTATAAAAAAGTAAGAATTACTATTTAAGGCACGATTCTTTTACGGTTTCCATTGTTTTTCGTACGAAAAACAACTTTTCATCGAAATGTTATATAAGTATAGCATTTGTAGAATTATACCGTTTTAATCCGAAATTAAAAATTACCTATCAAAATGACAGCTGTCGTATAGAACTTTGTTATTTAGGAACTGAAAAATTTTTCAATTTAGGATTCTTACAGCTATAACTCTCGCTACGAAAATGATAAAAAAAAATTGAAACTTATCTGTCAAAATCTGACAGCTATCGTAAAAAACTTTGTTATTTAGGTACTGAAAAAGTTTTTAATTTAGGATTTTTACAGCTATAATCGTCGCTACGAAAAAGCTAAAAAAGAATTGACTCTTACCTGTCAAAATTTGGCAGCTATCGTATAAAACATTCTTATTTAGGTACCTGAAAATTTTTTAATTTCGAATTCTTACAGCTATAACCCTCGCTACGAAAAAGCTCAAAAAAATGACACTTACCTGTCAAAGTGACAGCTCTCGTATAATTAAACGAACGAACTAGAACAGTGCCGTGCCCGAAGGGCTCGGCACAATAATATTTCTACAAATTTATTAGCTGATAATTGATAGCTTCCATGTAAGAATACTTTTTTGCTTATGTTTTAATCGATTAAATACTTACATATTTTTATAGAGCGAATATGGAAAGTATATCCCACATTGCACAAAGGTGTGCGAGTTTAAAGAGCACCTATACGGCGCCGTCTCAGAAAACTAGCTATCTATACGAGAAAACGGAAATTTTGCACCATTGTGTAGTTTTGGTCAGTTGTTATAATGACAATTTGGCGATATGTTTTCCCTTCACGTTCCGCAGGAAGGTGAAGCAAAAAAAGCAATAGTAAATAGAAAAAAAGAAAAGAAAAGTATTTTTTTATTGTAAATTTTTGTAAATCTTTTTAGTACTAATATTAGATGTACTCTCGGCTGACGATTAGCGATATGTACCCAGTCTAGTATTATATACGTCTCTTCCGCGCGGAATCTCAAAAACCCCGATCAGCTCTTGAACAATTTCGTCTATGTAAGACATTTTCAGAGTTGCGATTTTTTTTTCTCGGAAACGGTTAGAGTGGGACGATTGAAACTTTTAGGGTTTAGATAGGAATAGTGGGGGTACGTTGTGTAAAAATTTCTAATATACAGGGTGTGCCGAAAAAAAGTTATTAATTTTTAAAGTCGAGAAATATCGGGATCTCGTTGGCATTCGATACAGGTCGTAAAAATGAGTTTTTTTGATTTAAACTTTTTCGGCGCATAGACGACCGTCGGCTACAGAAGCCTATTGTTTGCCAAGGCGATCGGAAGTTAGGAAGTCAAGTTTTTGATTTTTTTTAAATCAATGTAGGAGCATGTTGGATCGATAATAAATCGAATTGCGTGCGTCCCACATATTTTTGGTTTGGAAATTCGCTTAGGTCATCTCAAATACTACTTTTTTCAAATATATTGTTCTAATTGACACTTACCTGTCAAAATTTGACAGCTATGGTATAAAACTTTGTTATTTAGGAACTGAAAAGATTATCAATTTAGGATTCTTACAGTAGTAACTCTCGCTATGGAAAAGCTAAAAAAAAAAATGAAACTTACCTGTCAAAATCTGACAGTTGTCGTATAAAACTTTATTATTTAGATACTGAATTTTTTTTTAAATTTCGGATTCTTACATCTATAATGCAAGATACAAGAAAAGCTTTAAAAAAAAATTACAGTTACCTGTCAAAATGACAGCTGTCGTATAAAACTTTGTTATTTAGGAATTCAAACATTTTTTAATTTAGGATTCTTACAGCTATAATCCTAGATACAAGAAAAGGGTTAAAAAAAATTGACACTTACCTGTCAAAATTTGACAGCTGTTGTATTCAACTTTGTTATTTAGGTACTAAAAATTTTTTTAATTTGGGGATCTTACAGCTATAATCCTAGGTACAAGAAACGCTTAAAATAAACTTGACATTTACCTGTCAAAATAACAGCTGTCGTATAGAACTTTGTTATTTACGTACTGAAAATTTTTAAATTTTAGATTCTTACAGCGTCAATCCTCAGTACGAAAAAAACGAACTTGGGTAGTGAAAAATTACACATATGTTTTTATTGCCACCTGGGTTGTAAAGAAACCACACATTTTTTTTATCGCGAATCAAAATTCCTTACAATTAGGGCTTGCTAACAAATGGTTTTGTCAAAAGAATGAAACGAACGAACTCGAACAGTGCCGTGCCCGAAGGGCTCGGCACAATAATATTTCTACAAATTTATTAGCTGATAATTGATAGCTTCCATGTAAGAATAATTTTTTGCTTATGTTTTAATCGATTGAATACTTACATATTTTTATAGAGCAAATATGGAAAGTATATCCCACATTGCACAAAGGTGTGCGAGTTTAAAGAGCACCTATACGGCGCCGTCTCAGAAAACTACCTATCTGTACGAGAAAACGGAAATTTTGCACCATTGTGTAGTTTTGGTCAGTTGTTATAATGACAATTTGGCGATATGTTTTCCCTTCACGTTCCGCAGGAAGGTGAGGCAAAACAAGCAATAGTAAATAGAAAAAAAGAAAAGAAAAGTATTTTCTTATTGTAAATTTTTGTAAATCTTTTTAGTACTAATATTAGATGCACTCTCGGCTGACGATTAGCGATATGTACCCAGTACGATTTTATGAATTTTTAAAAAAATACCAAAAATCTAATATTTCTGCCAGTTTTTACATTTTCCTCAATACGTCCCTTACTATCGCTTTTAGAATAGAAATTAATATAACTTTTTATATGGAGAATAGAAAAAGGCTACTTTTTTATTTAAAAAGTTTTTATCTAAGTTTTATCAGTTACGAGATATTGCCAAATATATGAAAACCACTTTTAATTCCATATCTCAAAAACTATAAGACCTACAAAAAATTACTAAGAACTTAAAGTGAAGATCTCATAAGGATGCTACTTAATAGTTATATACATTGTTGCCATATCTCTTATACTTTCCGAGGAAAATGTTACCTTATTGATTTCATCAAATTTTCATGACTATAAGGTACATGAAAAAATTTCAAAAATTTAAAATTCGAAAATATGACAACTTTTCTATAAATCTTCATCGAAAATAACGTAAAACTCACAAATAGCAAAGAAAATATACAAAATAACGTTTTTATGAATTTTATAAAGAAAATCAAAAATTATACGTAATTGATAAGACCATCCTTGGTTGTAAAAAAACTATGCCTAATCTTTGGTTGTGAAAAAACTGTGCCTAAACTTTGGTTGTGAAAAAACTATGCCTAATCTTTGTTTGTTATAAAACTATGCCTAATCTTTGGTTGTGAAAAAACGATGCCTAAACTTTGGTTGTGAAAAAACTATGCCCAATCTTTGGTTGTGAAAAAACTATGCCATAATATTTGTTTGTCATAAGACTATGCCAAAATCTTTGTTTGTCATAAGACTATGCCATAATCTTTGTTTGTCAGAAGACTATGCCTTAAACTTTGTTTGTCATAAGACTATGCCGTAATCTTTGTTTGTCATAAGACTATGCCTTAAAATTTGTTTGTCATAAAAATATACATAGTCTTTGGTTGTTATAAAAACTATGCCATAATATTTGTTTGTCATAAGACTATGCACTAATGTTTGTTTGTCATAAGACTATGCCAAAATCTTTGAATGTCATAAGGCTATGCCATAATCTTTGTTTGTCATAAGACTATGCCTTAAACTTTTTTTTTGTCATAAGACTACGCCATAATCTTTGTTTGTCATAAGACCATGCCTTAAAATTTGTTTGTCATAAAAATATACATAATCTTTGGTTGTTATAAAACTATGCCATAATATTTGTTTGTCATAAGACTATGCACTAATGTTTGTTTGTCATAAGACTATGCCAAAATCTTTGTTTGTCATAAGACTATGCCTTAAACTTTGTTTGTCATAAGACTATGCCTTAAAATTTGTTTGTCATAAAAATATACATAATCTTTGGTTGTTATAAAACTATGCCATAATATTTGTTTGTCATAAGACTATGCCAAAATCTTTGAATGTCATAAGACTATGCCATAATCTTTGTTTGTCAGAAGACTATGCCTTAAACTTTGTTTGTCATAAGACTATGCCATAATCTTTGTTTGTCATAAGAATATGCCTTAAAATTTGTTTGTCATAAAAATATACATAATCTTTGGCTGTTATAAAACTATGCCATAATATTTGTTTGTCATAAGACTATGCACTAATGTTTGTTTGTCATAAGACTATGCCAAAATCTTTGTATGTCATAAGACTATGCCTTAAACTTTGTTTGTCATAAGACTATGCCATAATCTTTGTTTGTCATAAGACTATGCCATAATATTTGTTTGTCATAAGACTATGCCGTAATCTTTGTTTGTCATAAGACTATGCCTTAAAATTTGTTTGTCATAAAAAATATGCCATAATCTTTGTTTGTCATAAGACTATGCCATAATCTTCACCGATCTTTGGTTGTGAAAAAACTATGCATAATCTTTGATTGTTAAAAAACTATGCATAATCTCTGTAGTAATAATGATAATATTGTGTGAAATAACTAAGTACGTCGTAAAACATATAACGTAACATGAAAATGTACTTTATACCGCCGTTAGGCGGTATGACCCCACAAATAAAACTATACATATAGGTGGACAAAGAGATTGCAATATGGCCGACAGACGAGCGAGGCGGCATTGGAAACGGGACGTTGAGCACTATACGGCACCGCCTCCGAAAACTACCTATCTATACGAGAAAATGGAAATTTTGCACCATTGTCTAGTTTTGGTCAGTTGTTATAATGACAATTTGGCGATATGTTTCCCCTTCACGTTCCGCAGGAAGGTGAGGCAAAAAAAGCAATAGTAAATAGAAAAAAAGAAAAGAAAAGTATTTTTTTATTGTAAATTTTTTTTTAGTACTAATATTAGATGCACTCTCGGCTGACGATTAGCGATATGTACCCAGTCTAGTTTAATTTATAGTCAAGTCATATATGAAAATTAAAATTATGTCATAATAATTAACTTTCTAAGTTTCACAAGCGTAAACGTCAAGAAAACAAAATTTCAATTTTGAAACGCTTGTGAAACTTAGAAAGTCAATTATTATGAAATTATTTTAATTTTCATATACTACTTGACTATAAATTAACAGATTTAAATAATTTGTAGCACTCTAGATCAAAAATAAACATAAAAATGTTATAACACGTCAAAAAATGACAAGTAAGGTGTCATTTCACTCATAATGTTATGCTGAACCCAAATAAGTAAAAATATACAAGATGCCCCATTTAAAATATCAAAGTCAAGGTCACTTCCGGTCAAACCGGAAGTGTTAACAATTTGAAAATTAGGCCAATAAATGCAGACTCATGTCTTATGCATAATCTCAAAATTTCATTTTAATATCTATAAATACAGAAAAGTTATAGGGGTGAACGTCTTTTGAGAAACACCCAGTATTAAACAATAAAAAATATATTAAGTATATATGTTTAATTTTTTTTTGGGTAGGTGTTAAAAAAATGTTTGTAAAATAATAAACAATTTTATTTTGTTTATTCAGTACGTATACATATTACTTATTCATATGCTTTTAAATGTGGATAAATATACGAAAATAAATTTAATGTTAGAGAAACTTCAGTGGTTAAATGTTAAAAAGTTAATATTCCTTTTGATTTGTACTTTTATTTTTAAAATACAACATAACTTACTGCCTTCTCATTTAAAAGATTTTATAACTCAAAATTTTGAAAATCATAACTATTCAACCAGGTATAATAAAGATTTTTGTCTAGGTAGGGTATCAAAACATTTGACATATAAATCGGTTTTCTATAAAGGATTAAGTGAATATAATAACTTGAATATTTTAATTAAATCACAGACCAATTTTAAAAAATCATTGATAAATTATTTATTTAAAAAACAAAATAGTGACTGATAAAAATTTTTTACAGATGATATTGCTAAATTAGTTCAAATATTTTATATAACTTGTTAAATTGTAGCACATTGCTAAATAAATCTTGTTACTACTACTACTACTACTACTTTTTACAAAATTAACACTAGAAACCCAAGTGTTTCTTTAATATTTCTATTTGACTTTCTAATTATAAAATACATTTTGCATTCAAAAAAGGATTTTTTTTGCGTTTTTACTCAAATTTCACACATACACATTCAGCTAAATCCATAAGGGTTTTTAAATGATTTTTAGTTAATTTTTATGATACGCCACATTCAAATCAAATTGTATGTTATCAAGTTCATTACATTTACTTAGAAACGCTGGGTTTGGTTTCAGCAAACCGCTTGTTGTTGCTTGAACAACCCACCACATAGTACATAATAGTAAAATGATTTTTAATTGATTTCAATGTATTTAATTATAATTTATTAAACTTTACGAACATTTATCTGAAAAAACAAACTATTTAACAAATAAAATACATCAAAACCGTTAAATCTCATATAAAACGGACTGTTGCTGGGAAAATGTGTCTCCCGATGACGTCAGACGTGCGAGAGAGACGGACTTATCCCATGCGCGTGGGCTTATCTTCTTTAGTAATAGTATCATGTCTATGAGATGATCTATCGACTATTTTAGTCTCTAGTATTTCTAGTATTGACAGCTTTTAAACGTTAATGTAAAAAATATACACATACCATTTTAAAAAATAATAATTTGCAAGTTCACGAATCTTAGGGTGTTTTTTTTTAACTTACCTGTTTTTAAAATTTTTCTGTGGCTTGGTAAGTCCGCCGAATACAAATAGCGATTGCTTGGAATGAACTATATCAGCACCATGAAAATACCTTCCTTGAGGCATTCTAGCATCCGGCGTCGACTCTACTGTCACCTGGAAATCACAACAAAAAATTAAGCCTTCTTCAGTTTGTAAGTTTCAAAAAATTTTGTTTTAAAGCAAATAGTCCTGCAATTCGATTATCTAAATATGCCAGCACAAAGATTACCCTTTTGAGAGTATCGATGGTACAAATCTGCGTTCATTTTATATACTTTAATATCTACAATTTTCAACATTTGGTTGTTTACCAATAAATATTATTTACTTTCAGAACTACGAATAATATTCACGACTGTTGCTTATTTGGGAATGGGTCTGAAACATTGTAGAAAACATTTCGAATAATCTCCGAGAATTATTTTCCATGTAGCATGTAATGCCACTAATCATTGTTATTTTTTCTTGAACAATGTGAAACATGTTGAAACTAATAAAAAATAAAACGTCTATGTAGTAAAGTTTGACATTATCATAATTAATATTACGGGGGTTGATTCATTGAGGTATGTATCAGAACAGTATTTAATAATAATAATAATGTTTATTTAAAATTTAATAATATAATAAATATGTTTTTCCACTACTAACCTATAACATCGCCATTATTGACCGATTAATTAACGCCAGAAATCGTTTTTCTCTCCCTTCTCAGTTGCTATTGACAACGGTCAATAATAAAGCATTGAAATCCATTATTGACCGATCTATTTAAAACCAGGTAACTTGATTTGTTAATTCCCCAACAAATAATATGAAAAGTGATTTCTTGTGGTTAGGCAACCAACAATACATGACGTAAATAAACCAAAATTGACATTAACAAAGCCAACTGACAAGAAAACAAATTATCTTGCCAATATGCCAAAGCAGGTAATTTGATTAAAATATATATTTATACATACCTAATATTTTTTATAATTTATTAATACTGTACAAAATAAAAGTGTTAGTAGTGGAAAAAAAATTATATTAACCACGGTTTAGACAGCCTATAGCCCTCGCGCCCTAAATCCCTCGTCGCTCCGCTCCTCGTGATTTAAACTTGACGCTCGGGCAATAATGATGGCTGTCTAAACCTTGGTTAATAATATACTATTATTGTATGTTGTCTTCGATAAACTTATTCTTCAATCCCCTAAAGCTGAGCTTGTTAGGGGCAAATTTTATTTTTTGTTTTAGTAAAGTAAAAATGTTAATTTATAGTATAAACGCAGCTTTTTTGAAGAAATATATTACCTATAATAAAATTATTAATTTATAATTTTTAAGTAAAAAATATTACTTACTTATAAATTATTCAGAACAATATTAATTAATTAAAGCATTTCTAAAAATATTTTCAAATTGTTTGTTTTTAATATCCATGTTTTTATTTCGACTTTAAATTTCTTTAATGAAATCAATTTTTGTTGCTAAATAATCGTTTAAATAAAAACATAAATATTTGAATTTTTTTGTCCTATGGACTTATTTATTTTAGGTTATATGGTTATTTCATTTTTATGACGTGTATTATGATTATGATTTTTAAATAATACACGTCATAAAAATGAAATAAAAAAATAAAAAATATTATTTAAAATTTATTTTTAAAGAATTTTATTAACAGCTTTTTCTAAACAACTGGTAATTGGCTTATTAGAAAATAATAAAATTTGATGTGAGTGATGTGACAATATACTTTGAGATGTACTTTACTCGTCAGCATTCTTACCTGCATCCAACTGATATTTCTCGTATCAAACAGTCGGACATCGTTCAACGGCCCATGGCTCAACGAATAACCTCCAAACATCCAAAGGGAACCGCGTCTATCAGATACTAATGAATGGCCGAAACGTGGCAGAGTCTTTCGCAAATGTTCGAAACTGTCCGACAGCCTTTCCGTGTTGAACAGTTCGATGAAGACAAGTTGCAATTTGGTTTCCCTGGCAAAATAAGAATTTCAAATTAAATATAAATATAATCTGTTAAAAAAAAACAGAACCACATCAATTAAGCTAAAAATAAATTGGAAACGTAGTAATGCACAGTATATTAATTTTTTTATAGGACTTTTTGCCCACAGCTGCCATTTTAAGTTACGTAATTATGTTCTGTACGTTTCGATTATATTTGGATTAACTATATTATTATACGATTACGCTAAACATATAAACTATTATTAAAATAACTACTAATTCTGGTCAAATTAGAGATAGATACTTACAAAAATTCAAATCTTGTCCACAGATTAAAGCTACAGGTACGAATAAAATACGAATTAACTTTTTTAATAGTTCTCTGCAAATCTATAATCTATATATGTAATATATTATTATACTACTATATAAAATTTTTAAATAACTGACTCAACCTATTCCAATCATATTACCGAAGAAAGCCATACATTAAATTTGCAGATAATTTCAAAATTCTTTGTCTGTGAAGAACGTGCATTGTGTTTTCGGCTTTTTTTTGACGTCATTTCATTTTGTATTCTTTTGTTTATGACTTGAAATAAAGAAATTTATTATTATTATTATTATTATACAGAAAATAAAAGCCATAAACTTAATTTGTTGCAAAGTTTGGAAATTAACCGTTATAAAAACACCGGTCTACTTTCGAAAGACCAAATAGATTTGAATAAATCGCCCTTATTAAACCTTTTCAATAATTGACCATATTCAAAAAACAGCTCTGTGGGTATCATAATATAATTACTTGTTTAAGAAAAAAATAATTAATTTAGGTTAAAATTATAGTACCTTACTCGATTTAAAAAATCCCTTGATAAAGCTACAGTATAGCGAAACGAGTCGGGTTATAAAATAAATATTATGCGAAAATTATACTAAAGTCTTTATTGCAATAATTACTCACTTCTGACTATGTAAAGCGACCTGTCGGGCTTTATAGTACAAACCTTAGGTAAAAGTCACCTTTTTTAGACTATAATTATTGTTTGTTGGGACGAAAACACGAAAGCACGAAACGGAAAAGAAACAGAAAAATATGGGTAAAAGATTGGATTTGTAGACGTCATGTTTATAGAGCAATATACAATAGTTTGTTGAAGAAAATGCGAATAGACGACCTAGAAAAATATAAAAATCATGCCTGGCTGCTGCAAAAAAGTTTGTTGAACTCCTGTCCAAGATTAACGATAACATTCACAAAAAAAGACACACATATGCGCAATACCATTCCAGCTCGTATTAAATTAGAAATAACGATATTTAGATTCATATGTTTCATGGTCGGGAAATCTACAATATCTAAGTTTATACCAGAAGTTTGTGCTGAAATTGAAGTAGCATTAAAAGATTTTATGAAGGATGCTTTTCCTCCACCAACCGCTTGGCGAAATCCTGCTACTTGCACATATAAATCAAACGTCTAGCGATCTACTTAAGCGTGCTATCTTCTTGAGTACTTTCTTACTGCCAGCGGGAGTCACACATGCAAGTAGCACGCATCTTCCAGTGGCCAGCATGCTTCTATGTATGTAACAAGCAGCTGTATTCTCGCCTGAAAAATGTTCCTGCAAGAAGGAATGCGCAAATTTCTAATTCCCTAAAACACTTATTTTAATATTCAAAGTTTTGAAAGTTAGTATGGGTCTTATAATCGCGGAAATAAGAACTTTCAGTTAGACAACAGTACATATTATGCCCTAAAGGTTTTTAATTTGGATTCCCTTTAACTTACGATATATTGCAAGCCGGTCCAGTCCAAGCCTCGTTACACAAACACCGTCCGTAGCTTTTGTCACACGATCCACGCCCCAAACTGAAACTGCAATTGTTAGGACAGATCTGCTCCTCGCAATTCGGACCGACCCGGTCAGCTTCGCACACGCACTGGTTCTCGTGACAGATCCTCGGGGACTCGCACGAATCGCAGCTCAACACCTTGTAGATGGCGCTGAAGCTCTCGTTCGGTGGGCCTTGTTTGTAGTGGACTGTTAGATGACCTATAGAAAGGGAATGTATAATATAATATAATACACACAAACTACTTCAAAGTTATTTAAGCTATCGTAAACAATTTGTTCAAATTGGGAAAGAAAAAGTTCGGAAACAGAAATAATATGTGGAGTTCCCCAAGGATCAATATTAGGTCCATTATTATTCTATTAATTCCGTGTTCAAATTGAACTTAAAGGGCAATATAAAGCTATTTGCAGATGATACAACAATTATTTATTTTGCAGAAATGTATTTTGATATTAATATTGATTTAAAAATACTTCTTTCTTGGCTTCAATCAAAAAATAAACTTACGTTAAATTTTACAAAATCTTCTTTTATGTTTATAACTAAAAATAAAATAAATTCCATTATTAACCCCTAACATTTAATAATAAAAATATTCAATATTCAAAAACGACAAATTTTTTAGGATTAGTTTTAGACGAAAATTTTAATTGGAAATGTCATATCAAGTATATTATCTACTCGATATCTCCTTTGGTATCTGTTTTGTACAGAGCTAGATATTTCATTCCTTTGAAATACTTAAAACGTATATATTTTTCATTAATATATTCAAAATTACAATACTTAGCTTCTGCATGGGGATCTGCTTCTTTATCAAACTTAAAACTATTACAAAAATTGCAAAATAAAGTTATTAAATGTAAGTATACACAAATTACCACATTTAGAACCAACTGTTAATCTACAGTGACCGGCAGAAAGTACGCACCAAGGGGATTTTTTTTTATTTCAAAACTTACCAAATATTTTTGGCGGTGGAAAAGTTCTGCATGTCCCTAAACAAAAAAGAGCATAGACAAAACTAGTAAATATTGCGCCGTATACGAGGGAGAGGTGAAAACGTTAAATTCACTCAAGAATAAATTGCCCTTATTTTTCACTGTGGAAATTTTTTTAATAGAAATTGTTCTTTGCAGTTAAATACCAAATTTTAGCTCGGTAGCACAAATATAAATATTTTTCATGGCAACTTAGATTGAAATGAAAACGAGATTTATTGTAAGGGTTTAAACTTTAATTCATGAACCAATGGGTTAAAGAGTTTTTGAAAAATTGGGAACGGCAAAATATTGTTAAATGTCAAAAGTAAACCCTCATTTGTTTTGCATAAAGTTATTCCGCTTATCCATAGAATAATGTACGGTGTGCACCAGAAAAATTAGATTACTTTTGACGCTATTTTATTAAACGTCCAGTTCTCGCGTATTTAAACAAATTTAAGTAATTCAATTAAGTAATTAATTAAGTAAGTTATGTGTCTTATTGCCCAAGAGCTGTTAAAAAATTGAATTTATAGGTTGCATAGCTTCTATCGATTCGTTATACGAGGGGGCATAAAAAAAACGTTAAAACACTTTTTTTGTGCCACCGAGCTGAAATTTGGCATTTATGGACAACTTTTAAGTGCAAACAACATTTCCCAATACCAAAATTTTTACGGTGGAAAATAAGGGCACTTTATTCTTGAGTGATTTTAATGTTTTCATCTCTCCCTGGTATACTACGCAATATTTACTAGTTTTGTCTATGCTCTTTTTTGTTTAAGAACATGCAGAACTTTTCCACCGCCAAAAAAAATTGGTAAGTTTTGAAATTTAAAAAAATCCCCTTTGGTGCGTACTTTCTGCCGGTCACTGTATATAGACCGACCACGTTCAAAACATTTATAAATTAAAAATTTGTATTCTAATTCACTCTATTATTTTAAAAGAAAAAAATCAAACATAACACTTCAGGAGAATAAGACATTATATGATCATAACAGCAGACGTTGTATAAATAATAAAATTTTACCACTATACCAGTAAAAAGTAATTTCGGAAAAAAATCGCTTTTATATGACGAAATAATAAAATATAACAATCTTCCAAAAAATATCAGAAAAATTAAAAAATTGGCAACTTTTAAAAAACAATTAAAGAGCTATTTACTAAATTAAATTATTTTTTAAATTGATTTTATTAATGAATTAAATTGGATTAACTTTCATTTTTTTTTATTGTTATTTTTTTTTTAATGGTTATTATTTTCTATATTATGTTGTCACTTTCCATGTAATGAACCGTTAAAGTTAGTTTGGAATAAAGACATTTTGAAAGTTAATAATAATAGGCAGAGAAGCAAAAGTGGGCCGCAGTCTAGCCGCACTGCTTGCTAAAATAATAATAAAAAACAAATGTAAAGAATTATGAATGTACATATATTTTTGAAATGTCGTTGAAAGAAGAAATAAAAAAAAATTGATTCAAATAGTTAACATTCTAGAAAAAAAGAAAAATGCGCTACATTCTAACCTGATGGAGATGACGACAAATACATGATTCGAAGAATGACCAGCAAAACATTGATAAAAATAATTATTTAACAAAAATAACAAAGAAGACGACTGGAGATACTTACCAGTTGAAACGTTGTGATTTAAAACAAATAAAGACAATGGAAGTCCAAAACTCTTTCATAATTCAAAAATAACAAAGTTGTTCGTTTTAAAAATGGATTAGATATTTTTTATATTGTAATTTAAACTTGTTACTGTCAAGGAAACCCATTTTACCTGTCCTGGACTCGACCACAGCGGTCGGCAAAGCTTCTTCCGTACAAAACACAGCCGATAGAGCACTCTGACTGCCCATATCAACCAATTCCGGTAACCCATCATAGACATAGACTGCATTCTCGCCACACGTTACGTTCAACTGAGACGCGTTGATCTGCAACTGGATGATGGGTGTGCCGTAATCGACGTCTGGCTTGATGATCCAGAGACACTCCCTAATGGGCGGACCGCCTCGGGGAGGGGCGTAATTTTGAAGGGAGCTGATGCCTTGGCCCTAGAAAATTGTAGATGTCATAAAGTAGGTCAAACACATTAATTAAAAATAATTATGTTGGTGCAGGGATACAATGGGAATTCGCAGGCAAAATTTAAGGTAGTCGAATATTGGCTACCTTGTTTATTTTATGCACTAGCTAGATAATAAAAAACCTTGTATTAGCATTTTTCTAGATTTAGCAAAAGCCTTTGACACAGTTAGCCATAATTTACTGTTAAAAAAGTTTGAAAATATTGGATTCAGAGGGAAGCAATTAGAATTAATAAAACATTATCGCAAAAATAGACCAACTTATGTTCAAATAGATAAAGAAAAAAGCTATCCAAAGGTATTTAAGTATGGTGTACCTCAAGGAACAATTTTAGGACCATTATTTTTTAATGTTTATAAAAACGACTTATTTAGTGTAAATTGCGATGGACAAATTCATAGTTTTGCAGATGATACTACAATTTTTTATACCGATACAAATTGGGAAACTTAAATAATAAAATTAGAAAATATTTTAAAATTATAAAAAATTGGTTTGATAACAATTTGTTAACAATTAATTTTAATAAAACAAATTATATTCCTTTTACTTTAAACCTAAATAACCTACCACGAAATATGAATAATATTCAAATAAATGAAGACATTCAAACTTTTAAAGTTAATAAAATATTTTGGAATTATTTTTGACAGTAAAATAAATTGGAATTTTCACTTAGAATACTTAATTAAAAAAATTAAGAAGTTTACTACCAATTTTTAAAAACATTTAAAAAATTTTAAATGTGAAACATGGGAATATTATATTACGCGTTAATTAAAACTCATTTTTAGGTTGGGGAGAAAGAAATAGAACTTTAGTTAGAAAATTAGAAATAATACAAAAAAGATTTCTAAAAATGATATTCAATAAAGATTATCTTTATCCTTCAAAAGAATTATATTCAGAAACAAAAAGTTGAACATAGGACAACTACATTATTATAACTACTTACTTTATATATATATTTAAAAATAAAAACATTATACAATTTAAAAAACATAATCATAATACACGTCATAAAAATGAAATAACCATAAAACCAAAAATAAATAAGTCCATAGGACAAAAAAATTTCAAATATTTATGTTTTTATTTAAATTATTTTTTTTATTTACCAACAAAAATTAAAAAGTTGATTTCATTATAGAGTCGAAATTCATGGATATTAAAAACAGACAATTTAAAAATATGTTTAGAAATGCTTTAATTAATTAATATTGTTCTGAATAAATAATATAATAAATTTATATAACTAAGTAATATTTTTTACTTAAAAATCATAAATTAATAATTTTATTATTATTAATTTAAAACTTGATTTTTGATACATATTTATGATTTATGAACTTTATTTCCAAGAAACAAGTAATAGGGAAATTAAAATATATTATAACGTAATAATGGAGTTTTTACCTTGGATTCTGTTAAAACTCCCCTAGCTTCACACTGATAGTAACATTGTTTACCATTTCTGGGATCGCCCGAATAGTTTGGCCTACACCTCTCACAGTGCAGACCCTCTGTGTTGTCCTGGCAAAAGCATTCCCCTGTCTCTATATCACATTCTCTTTTGTCCAAGTCACCATGACCATTACATTCACATTTTTTACATCTAAAAATATCATTACTTTTATATTTACAAAAATTTCACGGTGGTCACATAAAAGAAAATCGATTACGATGTGTAGAGAGTGATAATACTTAATTTGCAATACACATTGTTAAGTGGACTCCGTAGCAGCTTGAAAACGGGGTTTCTTTTGACAGGTTTATCAATTGATTAAGGAAAGAAAAAAGGTATCAAAAGTTTTTAGAAATTTAATAAAGAATCATATTGTTTTAGCAACAGAATCCTCTTAAGTATCAATATTGACGGGTACAAAATTACAACATTTTTAAACTAATACCAACCCCTGTTCAGCGGTAGCATTCCCGTAACTGCCCGGTCGACAGTACTGACAAAATTCTCCCATAGTGTTGTCCTGGCACTGCTCGCAAATCTGGAATCCTTCTGGACAGGCTGAATGATTGTTGCAGCCGCAGTTTTTCGAGCAATCGTCGCCATACCACCCGATATCGCAGAGGCACTTGTAGTCCGGCTCACCTTGACACGTCCCATGGACACATACGTTGTAACAGGTTCTTACGCAAGAAAATTTACCATCTCCGATATATCTAAAAAAATATTTTATTTGAATTTTTCTGCACTAAATCTTCGATAAACAAATTTTTAGTGATGTGAATATTTAGAGTTTTATCTGTACTCATAATGAATGCTCAATGTTTTTATTATAGGTATTAGTAGCGATGGGCACCCAATACTAGTATCTTGTACGTGTACTTCATAGACTTTTGTAAACGATATTATGTTTAAAATTTTTTGTTTTAAAAGTAAGGAATGAATAAATACGCAAATTTTAAAATTACGCATTTATATTTACGTATTTATTCGGCTTATATAAATTTATTGTTGGTTCTAAGTGTGGAAGTCTATGAATGCATTTAATAATTTTATTTTGTAGTTTTTAATAGTATCGAATTGGCTGAACCCCAAAAAGAAATAAGATACTACATTTTTGAATGAATGCACTAACGCATGATAAATATATTTTAAATAATTTAAAGATATTATATAATGACGAATTTTAAAGAATATCTCAATTAATGGAGAAATGTAAGTTCGAATATGTTCTACTTGTTTTCTCCAGCTTAAATTTTGATCAATCTATAATTTGGAACTGATCATAAATACCCAATTTTAGCCTATTTCCAAAAAATGCAAAAAGCCTATAAGAATTAAATAATGCACACGTTTCCTAAATTATACGCAGATTAGACCAAAAAATCAACAAATATTCTTCCAAAAGGTAAACAAAATATTTATGATAACTGTGGCGTTCCGTAACGACTAGTCATTATAAGTACAGAATTAAATAAGCTTGTAAGAAGGAATGATAATTACCCTTTTCGACAATGACAGCTAAATGATCCATCAGTGTTTGTACACTCGGCTTGAGGATGACAATCGTGCAGACCCAATCCGCACTCGTCTACATCAGGACATTGCGCGTACGCCCATTTAGCTTCTTTTCCTCCAAGAGCCTCAGAACAGTCCATATGTGGCTTTTGAAAGTCGCCCCTTACGCATGTCCCAGACATAGGGTTTGAAGCATCGTGACACCATCCACAACTTAAAGCACTGAGACAGGCGGAACAATTCGTATGAGCCGCGCACGCCCTGCACTGTTCTTGAGGTTTTGGCGTTAAGGAACTATTTTCGTGAGCAGTTATTAACGGAAACGACTGATCCAACCATTCTCTGCAAAGTCCAAACTGGTATTCGCTGGTGTACACTGAAAAACTGAAACATTTTTGGGTTGCCTGGCACCAAACACACCTTCCTCGCTGGTCTAAACAAGAGTCACAACCTGTTCTTTGGTAGCAAGGTATGGGACATTCGTTCGCCGTCACTACAGATCCCGGTTTTTGTCCTGCTCTCATGCACCGTGCCTCTTCTACCCACCACTCGCATAAGTTCGTTTCCACGCAGGATGCGCACGAAATATAATTGGTACAATTTGGGCACATTCCCGGTAATAAAGTCAAATACCGCCAATCGCCGTTCAAAGAACAACTTTCTTGCTCATTATCGCTTCGCTGCTGGCAAGTTTCAGTGAGCTCACACCATCCGCACTGAGAATCCGTCAAGCAATGAAGACAATTCTTGTATTGTGAACAAGAACCGTTGGCGAATGGTTCTAAATACTCGAAAGTAAAAACTTTTGGAGTTTCATCCGGTTTAAAGTGTTGCAACTCCATTCGACTCTGCTGATGGGCGTTGTAGAGAGCGCCCAACGTCTTGACACTCTTGAAGTATACCGGTATGCGTTCTTCGGGAACACCTTCGGGCCAAGGTGCAGCTTTACAGATTTTGGGTTCTGTTGTGATGTTAGAGATGGTTTTATCCGCTAAAGTTACTGTAGCAGTGGAATAACTTACGCAAACGTTAAGAGTTTCGTGCCATAAAGGAGGAAGTCGCAAGAAACCTCGTAAAGTGGCTACCATCTTTCCAGTCATACTGGCATCGCTTCGAGGTGATATGCTTAATCCTCCATTGTAATCAATAGTCGTCGCGTTAAGCGTAGCCACGTGATCAGGTTGGGAAAAGTTAGCGGGATGATTGTATTTCACAAACGTAAGCCCTGGTCGGCGATCTAAAGCTGCACAGTCCTGCGGCTGGCGTATTTCCTGACCTTTAGGACCCCACCAGCCAGGGGTTTGACTGGGACTATCCTCTTGAGCACCGCACGCACCGTGAGGGTCGTCTCTGGGATGACAGCGAGCGTTTTGAACGCACCACGCACACTCGCCTAAACCCAGGCGATATGCGGCTGATGATGGATGAGATTCTTCCTCAGTTCTATGCAAGTGTCCGTGGACAAGACAAGAATGACAGTCTTGAAGAGCTGGACACACTCCAGGACATCGAGCAGTTTGTAGATTGGTCGTGCAGTTAGCTCCCACCGTTCGTCCATAGCATCTATCATCTGCACTACACCAACCACATTCGGGATCTGCCGCGCATGCTCCGAATGATTGGTGCAATGAGCACGCCCCGGGCGGAATCCCCCTTAAAGCCGGGGGAGCAGCCCATGCCAAAAGATCTCCGTTTACATTTCCATGGTAACCCCCGACTAAAAACAGTGTATGTCCGTTTCTTATGGTTGAAGCATGCGCGAACACTCCCTGTGGTTTTGGATATCGAGACCCGTTGTTACTGCCCAATATGTCGGGATTAACCCACGTGTGGCAGCCCAAATGATACAAATACATTTGATTGTCATAACAAATTTCTTCCTTGTTGTGTCTGTGCGAATAACCACCGAATATAACTAAATAATTGCCAAAGACATTCGCCGAATGAAACGCCCTCTCCCTAGGAACAAACTTCTCCCTCAGATGTTCCCTCGTGTAATGTATCTCTGTCCAATGTCTATGATCAAGTTGGAATGCAAACATTTTATCGGATAGTTTTGAAAATCTCGCCACTCCTGCAACAATACCTCCATAGACGACCAAAGAATTTGTGGCTTTATGATATACAGTTGTATGCGCCACTACTCTGATGTCCAGTTGTTTTCCCCCGCGCGGTATAACCTCCTCCCATTGTTCAGTATCGTCAGGACGTAGTTTAACCCTCCAAAGTTGAGAAGAAAATTCTCCATCCGAAGTACTGCCTCCGAAGAGGTAGATCGAGTCGTTGACACATGTCAGAGTATGTCTTGTCAGGGCTGGAGGCTTCTGAGTAGACATTTGCGCTCGTAAATGCCACAGGCGAGTTTGAACGTTATAGTACCTAAACAAACAACAACATTTAAAAAAATTATATTGACGTCATTCTACACATCTTTAAATATTTTTAGATTTTTTTTGACATTTACTTTAAGGTTGTCCCCGGCTATGATTCACGATTTGACGCCTTTACTTTCAACAAAATAGTAATGGTCTTTTACATTTAATTAGGATTTTGACCCTACTACATAAGAAGAAAAAAAATATATTGATAATTATAAATATTCCAGGATTCTTAAAAGGCTTAAGAGGATTGAATGCACCGGTTCAAACACATTTTACTGCATCTTAGAAATTTACAGCTAAAGCAGTCAAGCTATAGTATTACTGACTTCGCGCAGCAGTGACGCACAGTACATAACTGGTCCGATCTAGCGACCTTATACATAAAAGCTGGGGACAGGGCCGCTTGCCTGCATTAGTTTTAGCTGGTGTTTACGTTCGACCAACACGCCACATGAAGTTTCTTTAGTTATATAAATCGTCAGTGATGTGACAATACCTCCCATCTCTCTTAGACATGATTTTACAGGAAACGATAAAAATGTTTTTATTATTCTGACAATCGTAGATTAATGCAAATATATTGCATGGAAAAGCAAGAAGATAGGCGGTATTAGTCCTATATTTCGCAGATAGGAGGTATTGCATTGTAGTTTTCGCAAGTTAGGAAGTTTCAAATCAGGCGCGGTATTGTTAGGAATAATTTAGTAGTAATAACTGAATATTCGTTTTTTTTGGAAGATAGGAGGTATTGTCACATCACTGACGAAATGTCAATTTTTGAGCAAAAACTTGTGCATGCATCTAATGGTAGCCATTTGTTGAAACAAATGGTTTATGTATACTAAACGACGCCCTAGAATGTTCTCGAATTGGGTTGCAGTACTAGTATTTGTTTTTTCGTTACTAAAAAAAAATTTAGCATCTAATAGCGAAGATTTCTTGACAATTTATATTTATTTTAAATTAGCCATTTTTAAAGAAAAACATAAATATTTTTAGAGCTATAGGACAGGAATTTCAGGACTGTGAGCTGAGGGATTTTTTTTCGAGTTTCATGATAATATTTTAATAACTTATAACCGAATTTGTTATATAATATTAAACAATAAATATTCTATTGTAAATAATGAATCCTATATAATGATAAGCAGTTTTAAAGTCTGATTTCCCACCGAAAATATCGCGAAAACTATAAGGCCTACGAAGTTTATATTTTGCAGGTGGATAGATACGTGACTTAAAGGGGTCAAAAGCATAATAATAATGATAAGTTTATTTAAAATTTAATAATATAATAAATGTGTTTATGTTGTCTTCTATAAACTTATTCTTCAATCCCCTGAAGCTGAGCTTGTTACGGGCAAATCTTATTCTTTTGTTTTAGTATGTAAAATCATAAATCATAAATATGCATTAAAAATCAAGTTCTAAAGTAACCTGTCTGTCATTTTTGACTTTAAAAGTTTACGCATTAATTAGACAACACTATTTTTAAAGCTAATAGGAATAAAATAGCTATGTAATAAACTAATGTTTCAAGAATTTAGAACCAAAATATAGTTAAATACATTTTAAGCCTGCTCAATGTTTACATGATCCACAAAATGATGTGAACAGCGCAAACTCTGTATCCCACTTTACTCCTCCATATGGGTTACAATCTTGTAACATGTCATTAGCAATATACTGGTTGTATATTATATGTGGGCAGTATAAACCTCTTTATTTATGTTCATACTCCACTTACCACAAGTCACTAGCCAAACTACCATCTTCGAGTTTTCCTCCGAACAAAGCAAACCCATTGGCTACAGCGCATGCGGCGTGTCCGTACCGTGACGCAGGCCCTATTGGAATTTCGCCATCCACTCCCCCACCACTGTGCCGCTGTCTGCGCATAAAGCGACTGGAATTGTCCCCTACGGCGTAGAATATGTTGCCCAATAGGGATTTTCGGGGAAGGCCGAGTCTTTCAAAACCTAGAAGTTTTATAAAAAGTTCAATAAAAAGCTTATTTTTGGCGACTTTTTACAGGTGAAAAAATTTAATATACACGTTGTATACAATACGTAAGAAGAAACAACGTCACAATAATAATCATTATTGCACCGAGGGATTTCTCAAAGAGAATATCTGAACGCATAAAGTTGGACTTGAAAAGAAATAGAGATTGTTGTTTAAGTTATAAAATCGACGAAAAACACTTTTTAAAAATGAATAATATATTATGTAAAAATAAACAGGAAAAAAACTAAATCAGGTTCAGATTCAGACAGTGAAACAGAATAATTTTTAAGTTTATTTTTTGTTTTATTTTTATTCTTTGTGTACCTATAATAAAGTTTATTTAGCTTGTTCCACAAAAACATTTTTCTTATTTAGTATTGACAGTTTGCTAACCCCAATATCTCAAAAAAGCTGTGATGACAAAGTGGCGACTTTTCACATTGATAGATGGCGACTTTTTGCTTTGTTACTCTGGCAACACTGCTGTAAAGTTGAATTTGATTGGCTGCCAGTCAACCGTTTTTCATGAATAGTATTCAAATAAATGACGACATTCAAATTCAAGAAGTAATAAAATAAAATATTTAGGAATTATTTTTGACAGTAAATTAAATTAGAATTTTCACATAGAATACTTAATTAAAAAATTAAGAAGTTTACTACCGATTTTTAAAAACATTAAAAAATTTTTAAATGTAAGACATATGGAAATATTATATTACGCGTTAGTTAAAACTCATTTAAATTACGACATTTTAGGTTGGAGAGGAATAAATAGAACTTTAGTTAAAAAACTAGAAATATTACAAAAAAGGTTTCTAAAAATTATATACAATAAAGATTATCTTTATCCTTCAAAAGAATTATATTCAGAAACCAAAAAGTTGAACATAAGACAACTTTAAATTTATAACATCTTAATATACAGTGTCACCAGTAAAGGTCGCATCATATGGGATTTTTTTTTATTAATAGCTTTTTTCAAAATTTGACTTTGGCATCAAGTTCTGCTTCGATCAAGATGAAAATTAAGCAAAAAAATCAAAATTATCCTATGCAGCTAAAATTTTGCATGTGGGCTAGAAATTACATTTAATAAAACTTTTTCTAATAACTTTTTTCGATATTTTCAGAAATAACCCCACTTTTGAATTATTTTTTGAAAAAAATTAAAATTTGACAGATAATGCGAATCACGTGACTACTATTTTTTTGCTTAATTTTCATCTCGATCGAAGCAGAACTTGATGCCAAAGTCAAATTTCGAATAAAGCTATTAATAAAAAAAAATCCCATAGGATGCGGACTTTACTGGTGACACTGTATATATTTAAAAATCAAAACCTTATACAATTTAAAAACCATAATCATAATACACGTCATGAAAATGAAATAACCATAAAACCTAAAATAAATAAGTCCATAGGACAAAAAAATTTCAAATATTTATGTTTTTATTTAAACGATTATTTACCAACAAAAATTTTAAAAATTATTTCATTAAAAAAATTTTAAGTCGAAATAAAAACATGGATATTAAAAACAGACAATTTGAAAATATTTTTAGAAATGCTTTAATTAATTAATATTGTTCTGAATAATTTATATAAGTAATATTTTTTACTTAAAAATTATAAATTAATAATTTTATTATAGGTAATATATTTCTTCAAAAAAGCTGCGTTTATACTATAAATTAACATTTTTACTTTAAAAAACTTGATTTTTAATACATATTTATGATTTTACATACTAAAACAAAAAATAAGATTTGCCCCTAACAAGCTCAGCTTCAGGGGATTGAAGAATAAGTTTATAGAAGACAATATAAACATATTTATTATATTATTAAATGTTAAATAAACTTATTATTATTATTATGAGTAAGCACATAGTATGAGTTTACATTTTAAAAATGTAGTTATTGTGGTCCCTAAATGAAAAAAAAAATATTTTTTCCTCTTATTATTCTATATATTTAACGTTGAGGAATTATGTAAGACTTATGCAAAATTAATTCACAAAAATTTAATGAATTTCTGCAACATTTTGGTATTATTATTTATTACTGAGGTTTACCTTGTTGAGCAATAAAATCAGCCGCTTCTGCCGGTTCTACGCGATCCACAGACTCCCAATCCATTAGTTCCTTACCGTCAGAGTCCCGCCAACTGCTACTTTGAAAATTATATACCTAAAACGAAAAAAAAAAATTAACTAGTTAACCAAAAGTCAAGAAAGACTAAAGTCGCTGGAATAAAAGGTAAATGCGCTATTACTTCCTATCCTAGTGATATTGAAGAATAAGCTATACTGTAAAATGTTAAATAATAATAATAATAAGTTTATTTAAAATTTAATAATATAATAAATATGTTTATGTTGTATTCTATAAACTTATTCTTCAATCCCCTGAAGCTGAGCTTGTTAGGGGCAAATATTATTTTTTGTTTTAGTATGTAAAATCATAAATCATAAATATGCATTAAAAATCAAGTTTTAAAGTAAAAACAAACGATTTTTTTTTGAAGAAATATATTAGATACCTATAATAAAATTATTAATTTATAATTTTTAAGTAAAAAATATTACTTATATAAATTATTCAGAACAATATTAATTAATTAAAGCATTTCTAAAAATATTTTCAAATTGTCTGTTTTTAATATCCATGTTTTTATTTCGACTTAAAATTTTTTTTATGAAATCAATTTTTTAATTTTTGTTGGTAAATAATCGTTTAAATAAAAATATTTGAAATTTTTTTGTCCTATGGACTTATTTATTTTAGGTTTTATGGTTATTTCATTTTTATGACGTGTATTATGATTATGGTTTTTAAATTGTATAAGGTTTTTATTTTTAAATATATATATTAAGATGTTATAAATGTAAAGTTGTCTTATGTTCAACTTCTTTGTTTTTGAATATAATTATTTTGAAGAATAAAGATAATCTTTATTGAATATAATTTTTACAAACCTTTTTTGTAATATTTCTTATTTTTTAACTAAAGTTCTATTTATTCCTCCCCAACCTACAATTCTGTAATTTAAATGAGTTTTAACTAACGCGTAATATAATATTTCCATGTCTTACATTTAAAAAATTTTATTAATCTTAACAAGATATAGCATTTGTTCTTGAGCTTGGAATGATACTCAGTTTACAATTTAGAGTGAGAACTAACAAATAACAAGACAGACATAATTTATCGTCATCACCGATCAAGATCAGTTTTAGTTCATAGTTTCTACCCCCCTTTTTTTAAACATTTAAAACCTTACCTCGAGATCAGCCAACACATGATTGAGATCATACCCTCCAAAAACATACAACGAATCGGTAATGCCCACGTATACCGCAGAATGCGCCGCCCTCGGTCTTAAACCCTCGCCCGTCTGGGCAAGGAAATGCCAACGGCCTCCAGGGGGATTGTTTTCCGGAAGTGTGCATGCTCGTCCTGAATACCCCGAGCGACAAACACAGTGCCCTTTGTCGCAGTGGCCTCTGAGTGGTCTATCATATCTTCCACAATCTGTTAAATTCAAAAATAACATTACACAATACCTATTTTTGGCACGCCATGCCAAAACTGATAAATATAGCTGCGGAAATGTAAAAAGTAAAATTGAGTTATATAATCCAGCATAACAAAACCCAGGGGCACAAATAGTTATTTATGGTACTAGTGTGTTATGTTGAAAATAAGTCACGCGAGAAAGGTATATACCACGAGGCCTGGTATAAATTCTCAAGTGACTTAGGAAACATAACACACGAGTGGCATACAATGTTTTATCCAACGAGTGGAAGAAATCGTTTTTTTTTATGTGATAATAATTAGTAATCAAAATAAAAATAATCAAAGCTACTTGTGTCTCAGTAGCCTATAAATGTCAGAATGACATGACAGTGACTTTTTTACATTTTGGTTGATTGTTTGGTTGCCACGGGCATGATACATTGTTAGCAAATAATGTTTAAGGTTGAATTCTCAACGTCATTCAATCTATTGCCAACCTATAACCTATTTTGCGTTGATTTTATTAATAACTAACATTTAAAGAAAATAAATATCGTCGTTACATTATGTAGGTAGTATCTGATATATTACAAAAATATCAATTTATTTCATCGCTAATTTTGGGAGAATTGTATAGTGAAAGAACAATGAGTGACAATGACATAATAATGTTAAAAAAAATCTTACCCGATATTTTTCGCTATACAATTCTCCTAAAATAAGTTATGAAATTCCTTGATATTTATTAAATATGTCAATTATTACCTATAGAATATCAAGTCGATACTGATTTTCTTTAAATTTTGTATAAAAGCTAGAAAACATAAATAAATCTACGCGAAATAGGTTATAGGTTGGCAAGCATGTCGATACTCCCACCTTAAATAAATTTTGACACTATTGTCAGTTTTCCCTGCAGAAAAGGGAAGCTTTTTTGAAAAAAAAAACCTATAGAAAATGGAGGAAACCGATGAAAATTACGTTCCTGAGAATATCCTTACGGAAGCGGAAGTCCCGAGATGCTTACGACAAGGAGTTCAAAATGTTTGAGTCTTGGAGTCACGGACGATAAAAGGTATCGATGAAAATGTTTTATTGGCTTATTTTTTACATTTGCAAAAAAAATTAGCCCCATCGTCGCTATGGACCAAATACTAGATGCTTCGCTCGACTATTCACCTTTATAAAAAAATCGACATTTCAAAATATGGCAAACTAACAAGCTTTTTAAAAAGCAAATCACAGGAATACAAACCAAAAAAGTCCAAGACATTAGAACGACCTGAAATAGAGAAGTTTTTGAACGAAGCTCCCGACGACGAGTACTTGTTGATGAAAGTGGCTTTGATAATGGGGATTAGCGGTGCTTGTAGATGCGATGAATTGATCAAATTGAAAATAAAAAATATTCAAGACAAAGGGAAATATTTTTACGTAGTTTTGCCAGAGACTAAAACCAAGAAATCGAGAAGTTTCACCATACTTGAAGAAGGAGTTCCAGTCAACCCGATCAATTTGTGTAAAAAATACATGTCTTTGAGACCAAAGAATACTAGTTCTAGCCGCTTTTTGTTTTTTACAAAAATGGGAGGTGTAACAGCCAGCGTGTGGGAATAAATAAGTTCTCTAAGATACCTTCAAGAATTGCAATGTTTTTGAAATTGGAGGAACCAGCGCTCTACACCGGTCACTGTCTGAGAAAGTCTTCGGCGACTCTTTTGGCCAATGCAGGGGCTAACATGACTACATTGAAGCGTCACGGAGGATGGAAGTCCTCGACGGTAGCAGAAGGATACCTAAAAGAATCGGTGCATAACAAAATACAAATTGCAGAAAAATACAAGGTTCTAATTTGTCGGAGTCTTCTAGCACTATCAGCAGCTGTACCGATGTGGGAGCGTCTGGTTCCAATGAACCAACGAATTTTACAATGACTTTAAATTCGAATAAACCGTTAGCGTTTTCCTTTAATTTCATATCAATGTGAATTCTGCTTGTAATTGTAATATAAATAAATAAAATACTACTTTAAATATGAACGTGAGTTATTAATTTGATAGTTTACTTGTCTAAAATGACATTGATAATGATAGTCATAACTGTCATGTGTTGAATAAAAATCTATTAACATTTGTCAAAAAAAAAAACTATTGATTTACCATTTGGACACAGCCTTCTTGAGCAATCCGATCCACCCCACTCTGCACCATTGCACACACATCTTCCTTTCAAACAGTACCCCCGACCCGTGCAGTTGCCGGGGCACGCTGAGATTGTGTATTCTGCTCGAAATCCATCCAATACATAGTTGGTATCACTAAAAAACAATAATGATTTTACAATAAAAAAAAATGGCAATAAGTACCTATATTATAATAATAATAATAATCTTTATTGCCAACAAAATGATTTACATAATCACAAAGCAACGTCACACAGAAGGCATGGAATACATAAAATATCCTAAGTGCTAATATAGATATATATATATACAGGGTGATTCACGGTGGATGGAACGTTAGACGTTTCTGACAAACCAGTAAAGGAATCGTTCTGAAAATTTGGTCCCGTACATAAACGGACATGCTCTACCTATCTAAAATATTTTTAACAATACAGTGTTGCCGCTTCCACACAAAAATAATAGCTACTTCGATATTTTAAATGAAACACCCTATATATTATTAAATTTTTAAATTCTACATAAAATTATAATTGTTTTTTAATAAAAGCATTATTAGTCTATGCTTAATGGTTTCCGAGATATTGTCTCTTGAAAAATTACATTTTTGAACTTTGACAGCTTCTAGCTTTTTAACTGTACGTCTGAGAGCAAAACGGCTTACATGTCCCTATCTTCGATTTTTATTATCTTTACAAAAGTAACAACTTCCGGTCAAACCGGAAGTATTATATTTCCTACATCCGGTTTAACCGGAAATTGACACTTTTGGAAAGATAATAAAAATCGAAGATAGGGACATGTAAGCCGTTTTGCTCTCAGACGTACAGTTAAAAAGCTAGAAGCTGTCAAAGTTCAAAAATGTAATTTTCAAGAGACAATATCTCGGAAACCATTAAGCATAGACTAATAATGCTTTTATTACAAAATAATTATAATTTTATGTAGAATTTAAAAATTTAATAATATATAGGGTGTTCCATTTAAAATATCGAAGTAGCTATTATTTTTGTGTGGAAGCGGCAACACTGTATTGTTAAAAATATTTTAGATAGGTAGAGCGTATCCGTTTATGTAAAGGACCAAATTTTCAGAACGATTCCTTTACTGGTTCGTCAGAAACGTCTAACGTTCCATCCACCGTTATATCTGAGATATAACAGACAAGCGAATAAATTATAAAAGTAAATTAAAATAAAATAAAAATTAAAAGAAATAAGATGTGATAAAGACTAGTTTTAATACAAGAATCTAAAAATTAAAGGTGTAAAAGCATTTTTCCATAATGTACTCACTCACTTTGGATTTAAACCTCCTTATATCAGGTATTTCTTTAATATGATTAGGTAGACTATTATATGCTTTTATTGCCCTATAGTAGGGTCCTTTTTCAAAAAAAGTTGAATTGTGCAATGGGAAGATCTCCCCTACCCCTGGTTGTCATTGACATTTCCAACGTGTAATTTTCTGCATTTGATGGGAAAAAATGCGGATGTGTCCTTATGAAAGTAACCAAAGATTTGAAGTAGAGAGATGGAACTGTAGGTACTCTAAGCTGAGAGAAATATGGCTTACAAGATGTTCTTGGATGTAACCTGTGGCTCTTATGATCTTTTTCTGTGCCCTAAAGGCATTATTGGCACATCCGGAAGCGCCCCAGAATAGAATACCGTAGCTAATGATTGATTGGACGCAGGCAAAATAAAAAGTTCTTATGGTATTTTTGGAAAGTACCTCTCGAAGCCTGCGGAAAAGAAAACAGTATCGGCTCATTTTAAGGGTTAAATTCTCAATATGAAATTTCCAGCTCAACGTTGAGTCGATATAGACTCCCAAGAATTTTATGTTATCGCTTACTGGTATTGATTTGATATTGAATCTAACCAAAAGCGATTCATTTTGTTTTGTTTTATTAAATGTTATTAATCCAGTTTTCTCCACATTAAGTTTAAGATTATTGTTTTGGCACCAACCCTGCATCTGATCCACTATTTGCGAACATCCCCCAGACAATCCCCTAACAGTGGGGTCTGCCAATATAACCGACGTATCGTCGGCGAACTGACACACCAGCAAAAATAGTAGTGGCCCCAGTATTGAGCCCTGCGGAACACCTTGCTGTATCTCCACAGGCGCCGAGTAATTCTGCTTACCGTCTTTGGTGACACAGACGACCTGCCATCTCTCCGTCACGGTCAAATATGAATGGATCAGTTTTACACTCATACCTCTTATTCCATAAGCTTCAAGTTTTTATAAAATAAAAATTATAATTCGTAAAACAGCTTATTAATCAATCAGTCTGCTTCTCCCTTTTTATAGAGGGGGTCTAAATTGAGATTGGTTTTGAGAGAGGAGCCACAGGGATCGATTGTTGGGCCGCTGCTGTATATTTTGTATGTAAATGAGCTTCCGAACGTTTTGTCCGGCAATGATTTGGTTTTGTATGCGGACGACACTTTTAAGGTATGCAAAGATGACTACTCATTAAACGTACTGTTGAGTTCAGAAAGGAGTAGGACATCGATTGTGTGTTGTAAACCTACCCATAATCTCCCGAAAGTTCATAAAAAAGTAGGACAAGCTATATGGCCTGTGATCAAATTATAACAGGCTCAGCTTTAGGGGATTGAAGACAGTTTATAGAAGTTCATAGAAGACAACATAAACATATTTATTATATTATTAAATTTTAAATAAACTTATTAATATTATTATTAAAATACCAAATAGCATAGAACTTGTCATATAGCAGGTAAACTAAGAGTGAAAATTTAGGAATATAAAAAATATAACAAAATTTACAAAAGGAACAGAAGGAACACCCTAGGGCTCCAACTATTAGAAAGAACAAAATTTGTATATACAGGGTGTCCCAAAAGTAATGCGACACAGAGCAACAGCAGACTCCTTAAGGCGAAATAATGTGATTTACTTAAACTTGCATTATCCCAAAATTGATAACAACAAAGATACAGCGTGGTAAAGTTTTAATTTTGTTTCCGTTTTTTTGCTATTACTTGTTAACGAAACGACATAGTAGCACAAAATTAAGGCTTTTGGGGTTTTTGAGGTGAGGAATTCAAAATTATCCATAGTTTTTGTGTAGCCAGGAGTGGGCCATGTCGTAGGCAGCGCCCTCTACTGGTTACACAAAAACTATGGCTAATTATGAATTCCTCACCTCAAAAAACCCCAAAACCCTTAATTTTGTGCTGCTATGTCGTTTCATTAAAAAGTAATCGCAAAAAAACGAAAACAAAAGTAAAACTTTGACACCCGGTATCTTGGTTATTATCAGTTTTGGGATAAGGCAAGTTTAGATAGATCGCATTATTTCGTCTAAAGGAGTCTTCTGTTGCTCTGTGTCCCATTACTTTTGGGACACCCTGTATAATCCAACTAACTATTACACAACAATACTTTAAAATTGATTAAGAAAATTAATTTAGAAAATGTTCAGATGTTAAATTTTGTGTTACATAAAAGAAATGCTGACACATTCGCACACATACTTAGGTATTCCAATGTGAAATTCTTTAAGTTAATAACCTTCCAAGTTTGTTTATCACTGCAAAAATATACAATATTTCTGCAATTTGTGGCTGCTTGATTGTAATTATGCATTGACATGTTCAGTGACTGTTCTTGTGTCATCCAATGTACAGTAAGGCATAAAAAGGCTTCTCCTTTTGGCTAAAAACTTCTAGTTGTGGAATTTTATTACTGAGGCATTGTGCGTTTACGTATATGGCTTTCCATGTTTGTACTTTACAAAGGAATGATTTTGGAAGTGTTTTTATTTTATAGTTTGTTAATTATTTGTATATAATATGTTTGTTATTCTACTATATTTCCTAATAGCAAGCATTTTGCGTCGTTTTCGAGGTCGTTTTAAATAATATGCTTGCTTTGTCAATGAGTTAATACTTCGGGCAATAAAGCTTATTTTCACTTTGACTTGACTTGATACCACCTAGGCTATAAAATGTTTTAAAATGTACATACCTGTACAAAAGCAGTAACATACTCCCTGAAGTAGCTGTCACTTTGGGTGGCGCGGTTCGTCCACTGAAGCTGCCCAAAAGGGGCGCGTCAAACGACGCTCCGTCATAAACAAAAACATAGTCATAAGCACATTCAGTGCCCATGGTTCGGAATGTAAGTGAAATAAATCTTTCCAAAGAGTTGTTGGATTTTATTAGCCATTCACAATGGCTATCCTAAAATTAGGATTAACATTAATTACAACATATTTACTAGGTAATTGTATAACATAAAAGAAAACTGAGATATGAGAGTGTGGGAAAAATTTCACTGTAGATTAAAAATTGGATAGCTATGAAAAATCTTATTACAGATTACCTACCTGTGTGTAATTGGCTCCCACAGGGCCTGTACTAAGTACCCCCCTAGGAGCTGTGAGAACTCTCCTGCTACGATCACATGGCCCTGGCTGAGCATGTACAAGATTCCATGTTATAAAGCCCACCAGTAGTCTTAAGGGGCTGCGCCCCTTCATTGTTAAACAAAACCAATCAGACGGATATCTCTAAAAAATAACAATAATGTAAGTAAGCACCTACTTAAATGTTTTGTTATAATTTTAATTTAGTATTTTTATAAATTGTAGGAAGTATTAGCTGTCCTAGCTTTTTTACTTGAGATAAAAACTGATCTTGTGTTTTTAATATAGAAAGTATATGGAAAGTACTGTATTTACAATTGGTTTTTCAACTGCACAGCAACATTTTTATAAAGATCCTTATTACTATACTACTGGACTATCTTCAATACTATAATAAGGGATAAGGAACTTGCAGCATTGTGAACCCACATAATATAAGTAATTAATCCTTCAAAAAAATGGAATGGGATATTATCAAGGTACCTAATATGTAACCAAAATGCCAAGAATATGATGTTTATCATCAATATGTTATTATTTTATTATATTAGACCATAAACAAGGAACAAAGTCGAGGAAACGAAATTAAAATTGAATAATTAGATAGTAAGAAAAGCTGTTAACTGGTTCTTAAGTCCTTTACCTTGAAATATGTTAATTATAATTACCTTGAATATACTGCTTAAAAACCTAAAGTTTCCAAAATAATAGTTGTAATACCTTTGGATACTCTATAAATTTGGCCATTAATTAGGATAAAACGATGGGCATAAAAAATAATCACACTTTTACAAAAAAAAACAGGGCACAAAGTAAGAAAAAAACATTGACACAAATAGATGTTGAGCAAAATTCGAAGGGCAGTCTTTTAAAACGCTTAAAGCAATACTGATACACTTTTACACCATAGTTTAGCGAGGATATTTTACTTTTGAAAATGAAAATTCACAAAAAAAATGAAAATTTTATATCTTGTATTCTTTTATAAACATCCCATATTTTGACGATTGACGTTTACATTGACAAGCATTTTGAGTGGGGATACCACAGGACACAAGCAAGTGGGGGAGCGGCAGTGATTTGTCGAGATATAAGCGGTGTTATCTGTAAAACTAAAAATCTGGCAAAGTGCCAATTCGAGCCACTTGGATCAAGCTAACTTTCCTCTGTGACATTTAAACAACGCCCATACTGTGGCACAAAGGATGGTCCGATCTTGTTTTAAGAGATTTGTGATTCCAAGATCTGATTTGTTCGATTGGTAAATGATCGCACGGTCAAAATGATCTCTGCTGATTTTTAAAATCAGATCGATCCAAATCTCTGTGCCAATCGAACACGCCTCGTAAAAAAGGGAAGAAGTCAAAGGTTGTGACGGATTATCAAGTGGTCAAAGTATTCGTTGAGTGGTCAAGTCGACCATCCCAGAGGACCATCATGAATAATTTGTCACAAAGAAAATTAATTTTCTTGTTTTTATTGTTTTTATTTACTTGTTTTTCTTAATCTTAATTAATAAAATTCTAAAACAATCGTACAATGAGCCGTAAAATGGTTAATTTGGATTATTTTGATCACCTTCATGGAAACCTTGAAGTTTTGTTGGATAATGGAAAAATCGGTAAGCAAGAAATAATTTATCCTAGGAATAAACATTTGGTATATAAATTCTACTTCAGAAACTTCGATAAAGTCCGGTAAACCGCAACAATTAAGCGATTTATGTTCTAAAGAAGTTTCTTTCATAAATTATGCTTTTTCTAGGTTTATTTAAGTTTCAACCAAATGATATCCAAACAAAACCCAATAAGTATTTGGAAGTAACAAGAGGCTTTAAAAACTACCATTTTTGTATTAATATTCCCTATGCTGGAACTAGACTGAATTGGGAAGTTATTTTTGATCCAGAAGATTTTGCCCAGTTGCCAGACTTTGATTTCAACGATTATTCATTTTTACCAGAGCCAGATATTAATTACATTGCTGAAAATATACCTAGTTGGGACAATTGGGATTTAAGAGATCCTCAATCACTGTTGAATATTTTAAATGAATTTTTGGCTCTCTACAAGAAATCACAAGTAAGAAATTTATTTGAATGCTTAAATTAATAAATGGGTAAGATTTCCACCTTTCGTTAAATAATCTACTGATTATTAATTTGTATATATACCTATTGGGATTTTCCAGGTCATTTGATTAATTAATGTAGGTACACTGCTCTACTTTTATGTTGTACCTAATAGTTTAAAACTTAAGTATGTATATTACTTATCAAAAAACGAAATGGCGAAGGGGCACTAGTGTTTTCTCTTAATATGACCTTCCCAAATGACAACTAGTACCTAGCACAAGATCTACATTTGACACTAGAGTAAATTTTAAACTAAGTTTGTAAATAAGGGGTTTTAAGTAAGGTGGGTATAGGTACTTCTTTTTTTTTTTAGATTGAAAAATTATTTAAACAAAATAAATTTTTTAACCTGAGATCACAATATGAAGAACTTCTAAAAGCGACAAGCCTATCCGAAGATAAAGTGGAGGTCCTAATAGAAAGTAAAGTTGAGTTAGATTTAAACAACGATGATTCAGTTTTGGTAAGTTTTTTGATTTACTTACCAATTGACTTTAGTGGACTTCCTGAGTATTATCAAGAAGATTGTGAAGAACTTCTGAATCCTGGGGAAGATTTTTCCTGGCTTACCATTCAGATGAAAAAATTGGACAATTCTCAAACAAGGGTAGTTCTTGGTCTCTCTCCAAGAGCTGACCAATTGTTGGGAAAATTGAAATTGCCAAAATTCCGGAAAGATGCAGATTTGCCAGATTATGCATTGGCAGTTCAGAAAATGATAAAAGAACACATTAGCTACATTATTTACCAGCATCAAGCCAGAAACCTATTTATTATGGCTGTGGTGGATGCTTATTCAAGTGGGATAGTTGAATATGATGCCACTAAATTCTACAAAGTCACTTTTATTTATGAAGATTTTGAAGACTATAATTGCTTGGTTTGTATACAGTTAGGAGGCAAATTTCCAGATGATCGACCAAAGATACAAATGCAATCCCTGTATTGTCAAGTAGGGAGGAATTGTAACATGTCCGTTACACTTAACTATAATTCTGACGACCCCATAGAGCAGACCATGAGGAACCTTAGAGAAATACTGCATGAGGAAGCAAAAATGTTTCAAAACCACAAACATTGAGTTTGTAAATATTTATAGTTTTGTTAAGGAAAATATATACCTAGGTATCTTTAAATTAAACTTATACTTTGTAAAAATATTTTAATCGTTAAAATTAATATTAAGAATGTGATCAACAAAATTATTAAATACCTAACTAAGTCTTAAAATAAAATTTTTCAAAAAGATTAATTTTTAAAAATCAATTATTTTGTATCACCAACTGATTACATAAACCTCGCAGGATACTGATTTCCTCACAAAGCATCCACAAAATTTTTGGGAATATTTCTGTGGAATTGGAAAGAACGTATTTTTTACATTCTAAAAAGAACTAAAAATGCTAATAACATTTTAAAAACCTTCTGTGGTCATAGTTGGAGAGCGGACCCAAATATAGGACTTCTATTTTACAAAAGTCTAGTAACATCCATTCTAGATTATGGTAGCATTTTTTATGATACAGCAGCCAGAACACATCTTCAAAAAACCACCACCCAATTTTTTTGAGCCTTGTAACTGCGAGAACAATATAGCTACCTACTACCTTGAACTAGCAATATAATTTAAGTGCAAATTACTTTGAAAGGAACTTTGTTAGATACACCATACAACAAAGAATTAAAAACCTTTTAAAAGAAATGAGCTTTTCCTTAAAAAAATGTAGAAAATCTACCAGAACAAAGAGGGCTTGGATTAAAAAACGTAGGGCTTGGTTTAGATCACAATGATATGGGGACGATATATATATATATATACAGTGTGGTGGTTTAAGTGTGCAACATATAGGCATTTTTTTTATTACCGATTTCTCAGAAAATTTTATTCTCGATAAAAGTTGGTGCATGTTCGATAATCATATTAGGTGCACTTGGAATGGTTGCAAGTCAAACGGCATACAGGGTAGGCCAAAAAATATAAAACTTGTACTAGAATAAAAAATTTTAATAAACATTTAAAATAAAAATTTTGCACCTTAAATGATAGTTTTTTAATTAGCTTATTATCATTACTAATGTTTTATCTTGTTAAAAATAATTTTTAGGATATTTTAAAGTTGTGTTTAATATCGTTGCACCAAACATGAAGTTTGTGATTCCTTAATAAATTAAAAATTCAAGTAAATTTTGCAAATATGCTTGAATTTGAACAAAGATATTTGAAATTGATTTGATTTTGAATAATTTATTAAGGTATTTATGGTGAATATAAAAAAAAAATTTTTTGGAAATTATTTTTTTTTTTAAATATATATTTTTATTTTAGGAAGTCACGTTTTTGAATCTATGCATAACTTTTAATTCTAAACAACTTTTCTTAATAACATTTTGCTGAATTTTCTGAAATGTGTACTTTATTCTTGTACAAGTTTTATAATTTTTAGCCACCCTGTACGCCGTTTGACTTGCAATTATTCCAAGTGCACCTAATATGATTATCGAACATGCACCAACTTTTATTAAGAATAAAATTTTCTGAGAAATCGGTTATAAAAATAATTCCCATATCGTGCACCCGGAAGAAGAGGGTGACATCTCAAAATTACTCATTTTTCAGGAGAGGTGTTTAAAGATTGTCTTTTTTATTTTTGCTAATATTTTTTTAAGGCGTTAATAGGATAATGATTTTTTGACTTGTGTTACAGACTTTGTGCCTCTATTGAATTGTAAAATGCAGTTTGTTATTGTTTAACATCAGGGAGAATTTGATAGAAGTAACCTTTTTGAATATAAAATAAGCAAATATACATATTTCGTCTTGTCACCTTATTGAATATAAATAAATCTATTTTTCTAAACAGAAACTATCTTTTGCCACATGACAACTAGAAATGTCGCCTTTCTCTAAGATAATTCGCGACGTGCTCTTCACAAAAAACACAGGCAAACTGAGATAACACAATCTTCTCGATAATCTCGATACGTGCTGCGTAAAAATGGCGAATTCAGTAAAGCGACAACACGCCATCTCTCGGTCAATAAGTAAAGCTCACATGTAACTTTTTTTCTCATGATAGAATATAATATTTAAAATTGATTTCTGTATAAAATTCAATTTTGCCAAATTTTGAGATGTCACCTTCTTCCGGGTGCACGATATGTTGCACACTTAAACAACCACACTATATCTAACCAAATCTAGGTTAAAATTTTGTCAAATTCATATTATGACATGATATGCCAAACTAATGAGTAATAAAATAAGTAGACAAATACAAATTTATTTTTGTTGTTTACAGAATTAACCAGGTAAGAATATACAGAAAGAAAAATAATTACATAAATTGCTGAAATCTCACGAACGTTTGTATTAAGTTTTCCTGTTCTTACAGATGGTCTTCCTGCTCCTTTTTTGTGTTGTATAGAACCTGTTTCCCTAAACACAGCTACGGTTCTTTTCAGGCAAAGATAAAAATCCTCGGCAATAAAAGCAACGTTAGGAAAATGTTCGTGAAAATCGTCCATGCACAAACCCGGATTGTATTACCACTCACCATTTACTCTAACCCCGATTCGAAAATACGATTCAACCATGAGTGTTTTGTGCTGTTCCATAAAGCCCATTGTGTGAACTGTTCAAGAAATTGGAAAAATTAGCGATGAATCAAATTACTTGTAACGGCTGTCAAAGATGACGGAATAACTGATCGATTGTTAATTCAGGTAGTAACTGACACCCAACAGGTATACGGCTAAGCATTACGTCCTTAGATGCAAGGCCCTCTTTGATGAAAATAGTTCTTGCTCGCACGGTATATTAGCGAGCAAAATGAGGATTAAAGGTTTTGGGCGATTTTTTTAATTGTTTTTATTTAGCTAAAAAAAGTAAACTAGGTATTTATGAATATAATACACAATTCGAATTTGATTTGAAAAATAATAAAACACACTATATTTAAAAAGCAAGTATATTATATAACGCAACAGCAATAAATAATATAAACATAAAAAATGCAACAGTTTTTCATCAAATTTTGTAAACTTTGTAACTTTTTGTTAGTTTACAATATTTTTTCTGCAGAGACATCATTTTCACGGTTTGTACCCATAATCAACATTGGGTTTTGTATTTTTATTATGACTTAAAGACACTGCCCCGTAAATTTTAGATCAGTAACCACGACAAATAGGATAATCTAGTACAATTCCATACAGTTTTACGTTAAAAAAGGCTGGATTTATAAATTAATAAAACCAGAAAAATAAAAAAAAAATTGTTTTATGATTTTTTTAATTTATCAATTTATTTTTTTAACTTAAAACTGTAGATAACTGCTACCTAAACACTGGTAATGGCGAATGCGTCACTAGTGTTTGCTCTTAATACAGAAATACGGCATCTACAGTTGGACCGGGAAAACGTGCGTCATCTCATTACCTAGGTATAAGTACCCATATGAAAAAAATTAAAATGTTGATCATAGAAAATCCACGTCCACGCAGATAAATAGGTTGGTTGTTGTTATAAGTTAAAAAAACAAAATACAATTCGTTGAAACTAAGGGTATGGTCCGAATATCACCACCAGTAACCACGGTTAACCTCGGCAAATGACAGATCAACCATAAAAATCCGGTTATATTCGGGACGAAAAATCACCATGTTCGTTAAAATTATAACCTTTAATTTTGAAAAGTTCACGACAGACTGATAATTTACAGAAATGCTAAATACACTTACTTATAATTTCATTGAGATTCATTCTCTTAATAAATTACCAACCATCGGCCAAATACTTTGAAATTAAATTCATAACAATATTTTATAATGACAAGTGACAGGAGAAACTACTTGTAACCGGCGTTTAAAGCCGGTGAGCATTTTGACATTTGGGTGACGTCGTATCCGAAAACCGTGTTCCAAAATAAACCTATTTTTTGGTTACCGCTATCATTTGGTTAAATACGGAACGCTAAACCACGACACTAGTTACTTTCGGACCATACCATAAATAAAGAATATTTAACACTACTAAACAAGGAAACAAATTAGTAAAAAAAATGTTCTAATAAAAAGGAATGTTGATAATTAAATTGAATAAACCAAAAAAAAAAAAAAAAATAAACTGCTTGTTTATCAAACTTAAAACCATTACAAAAATTGCAAAAAAAAGTTATTAAATGTATATAGAAATTACCACATTTAGAACCAACTGTTAATCTATAGACCGAAAGGGTATTTACACGTTCAAAACATATTTTATAAATTAAAAATTTGTATTCTAATTCACTCCAGTGGCGTAGCGTGCAGGGGGCCAGGGGGGGCGACCGCCCCCCCCCCCGCCCTTCGAGCATTTCCCAAACGGCGCCCCCTTCCCACTCTCCCAGTAGTTCCCAGTTCAATTTCACTTCACATGATAATTGATAATATTGTTGACCTATAGCAGCAAGAGGAAATTTACTATGTTTATGAATATAAATGATAATTATATAACAAAATCCTCATTATTTATTACTATTATTATTATAATTATTTTTTAGTTCTTTGTTTCTGTTTATATTATAAGATGACCATTATCAGAAGAATGGTATTGGCAAATATGGTATTTTGTGAAGCTCTCTTTCTCTTTGTTTTTAAAGTATTTTTATGGGGTTTAATTAGCGTTATTATTAGTTTATAACTTTTAGAGTAAAGAAGGAGATAAAATAAACCTCTTACTCTGTTACTTATTTTGACATTCTATTTTATTTTCACTATTTGATTTACTTTATAATAAAAATATTTTGGCACGACCAATAATTTGTATTCTTTCAGTTATTTTACTTTAAAAATTAAAAATTGCTTGAAATCTTTAATTTACTAGAGACTAAATTTTATGCGTGTTATTGTCGCCAATGAGAATGAATATATGCTCATATAATTATGTAATAAGTATGCCTAAAATATTTTATAGAGTTTTAACAAAATTTCCCTTGCCGTGTTCATATTCTGTTTTCATGTGGCCATTTTAGACATAACGAAACAAAAACTTTATTTCTCAGGCGAAAATTTACTAAATAAACGAAATTATACATTAGCAGTGAGGCGCCCTTTGAACAAGGGCACATAATGAGCCATGAAAACGAAGCACTTTTTTTTACTTGATCAATTTTTTTGTGATTTTCTTGAGGATCTTGTGTATTTTATATTTTAAGGGCGTGGCACCCAAAAAAATTTCGCTCGGCGCTCTTTTTTTTTTACCCCTCCCCATAAAAAAAATATCTACGACCTTACCTTTGAAGCTTTCGCCCCCTCCGCCCCTTCAACCACGCTACGCCACTGATTCACTCTAGTATTTTAAAAGAAAAAAATCAAACATAACACTTCAGGAGAATAGACATTACATGATCATAACACCAGACGTTGTATAAAATATCAAACTATACCAGTAAAAAGTAATTTTGGAAAAAAAATCGCTTGTATATGAGGGGGAATAATAAAATATAACAATCTTCCAAAAAATATCAGAAAAATTAAAAAATTGGCAACTTTTAAAAAACAATTAAAGAGATATTTACTAAATTAAATTATTTATACTGTTTTATTTTTAAATTGATTTTATTAATTAATTAAATTGGATTCACTTCCATTCTTTTTTGGGTATTTTTTTTAGGGTTATTGTTTTCTATATTTTGTTGTCACTTTCCATGTAATGAAGTTAGTTTGGAATAGACATTTTGAAAGTTAAAAGACTTTCTTTTGGACACCACTAATAGCAATAATGTCAAATACTACAGATGGCAATAATGACGTGCATATTTTAGTTTTGCCATCTCCGTCTAGTGCATTGGAATTGTATTTCGTTTCCAATAAAAAGACGTTGTCTAATTTAACCATTTTTTTTTATTAATGATAAAACAAAAAGGCATAAATAACAGGTCTTTGATATTACTGTAAAATGATGACGCACGTTCATTATTTCACAAAAACAGTGATAAAAGATTCCTTTCCCTTAATAATCACGCCCTCTCCAATTTGCAGTCACTAAATATTCCAAAACAAAATAAGTTATAATGGCAGAAGTTTCTGTGGTCCCATTTGGTAACGCCTTTACCTGGAAATCGACATTCCAGCAGAGTAAAACTTTTTAAATGACAAAAATGGGGTTTGATACCCCCAAAGATGGTACTGTACTAGTAAGTAGCCACAGAGATTGATGATACCTACATTTTTAATTTAGAACAAATATTGTTAAAAAACTTTTGAAGTTACATAGAACACAAATTTGAAGCAAAAATTAATGCTTATTTAATAGGAGCGCCAGTCATACTTTTACTTTTAATTTTACCCCCTGATTTGGTTAACAAATTGTTGCCCTGCCATTGGGCAATGCAATCGGAATTCGTTTTCAAATCGACTTGCAATTTTTCCCACACTTTTTTCTTTGGGTTTAAGACTTCGTCTGGAGAGCCATTTTCGTAATTTTCTATGGAAATTCGATCGCCTGGAAGCGCATCTTCTGGAGGTAGAAGAGGTTCTACTTGTTTTGGGTCATCCCTGTGTAAAAAAAAAACGTTATATCAACAGGTTATTTCAATTTACCATAAGACACTAGTGACGCATTCGCCATTTCATTTTCTTATTAATATTTCATAATTCAGGCACAACTAGATTATAATATAAAACGATATGACAATATTTTATTGGTATATTTTATATCACTACAAAGATACAATACGTCATGTATATAATATATATATATTTATTTATTTTATTCATTATAGCTTGGTATATTTATTATTTATTAATGATATTCTTGCATACATCTCTTGGATTGGGTAATATCCAATTTTTAATGTTATTTATTTTATTATTTAATTATTTTAATTGAGTGTGGTAGCATATCAAAAATATATGGATTGACGTTTAAAAAAGGTTTGTGTGCTATTGTTTTGTTTACTCTATTTTTATATGTAATACATAGTATTTTTATGACGAATTTCATGTGTATGATTAATATAATTTATTTTATTTTTATATTTAAAAATATATATTAACATGTTGTAAGAAAATATTTGTTTAATATCCATTTTTTTGCTATCTTTAAATAGTAAATCAGAAGAATATTGGTGGTCTTTTTCGTAAATAATTTTCAAAATGTATTTTTGAATAGTTTCAGTATTATTAAGATAATTCTTATTTATGTCTCCCCATCCTAGTATTCCATAATTCAAATGGGTTTGTACTAAAGAATAATAAAATATTTTTAATTCTTTTATATTTCAAAATTGTTTAAGGTGTTTAAATTTTGGTATAAGAATTCTTAGTTTTTTTACAATGTAGTCACTATGTAAATCCCATTTTAAATGTTTATCAAAAATTATTCCTACATATTTAATATTTTCACCTTCATTTATATTAATATACTAGCGTGTACCCGGCCTGCGTTGCAGCGCTTTCTCTGAGATAATAAGGCAAGTTCACCATCACGTCAAGATTTATAAATACAAACCCGAACAAACCTCTAAATGTATCAGTGTTTCTCTACAATATTATGCATGTATTATACACCTATATGCATATATTATAACCTTCCTCTTGAATCACTCTATCTATTAAAAAAAACCGCTTCAAAATCCGTTGCGTAGTTTTAAAGAATTAAGCACATATGAAAGGGGACAGACGGGCGACAGCGACTTTGTTTTATACTATGTTAAGATTATTATTGCATATTATTGGACCAATATTTGGAAGTTTATTTTTGTATGAAGTAAATGAAATGTATGTTGTTTTGTTATAATTTATAGTTAATAAGTTTTTATTAAACCAGTTGCTTATTTTTATAAAATCTTTTTAATAAAAGCAAAAACCGAAATTTAGTCAAAATTGCCCATATTGCTACATGGGCTTTTATTAATTTATAAATTCAACTTTTTTTTAACGTAAATCAGTAGGTATTTGTATTCCAAAATCGGGTATTTGGCCGATTTACGAATAGTAACGAAATAAAAAACGAAATGGCGAAGGCGCCACTAGTGTTTATTCTTAAAACCACCTTGTAGTTAGATATGTTTATTCTTAAAACCACCTTGTGGTTAGATACGAAAAAAAGGTAAATAAAGGAACACGACCTTAAAAGGCGTACCTATTTAAAATTTAAAGTAAAATATACAAGGTGTCCAAGAATTACGACAACTTACATTGAAGCACATAAAACCATGCCTTGACTCTCAATTCCCCTCATTTTGGCAGCTTTCAAATTGCAGAGAACAACAACCAATCGATTTCGCATTTCTTCTATTGGTACAAAATTTACTAGACCACTAACTATTGTTCTGGGCTGCTCTTCACCTAAAACATTTTTCTCTATTTCTAATGTGTACCTACATAATTTATACCAAGCGAAAAAAAAAATGTTTGAGATATTCTCAGATATGGACGTTTTAGTGTCCCTAGATCACGAAAAACCAGGTTTCCCAAACTTGAACTACATGAGACCTTTCAGAAAGACTTAAAAATATCACAGAACACTGCTGCGGCCATGTCGCCCTCGTTTAAACTGCAGTAAAGGCCTTCCAAGAATGAAAAAATCGCATCGTTAGTCGATTTAATGATAAAGATACCAGGTAAGTAGTAGTAAGATTTTTTTTTGTTATATTTACTAGCTTTAAGATGTATCTGTATTGCCACCAGTGCTGTTGATACTTATGAATAAATCAATAAATAAAAACATAACTTTGTGTAAAATTGTCAAAGTCAATTTTGCAGGTTCTATATCTTACCTAAATCAATTTTTTCTACATAGAGCGCATCTGCATCTGGGTGTCTGGACACTTCCACAATTTTTCCTACCCTTATATCCAACCTACTGGGTGTTACTTCATCCGTCACATTATTAGCTGCTGATTGATTTCCACCTTCTAAAAGGTGGTTTGTTGCTTAGCAATTTCAGAAATGACATTATTAACAAAATAACATCTGTGTACAGTGGCGGCTCGTTAATGAAGGGCTCTGGGGCGCCGCCCTCCCTGCAATTATTTTAAACAAAATCCAAAAATACTTTATTTAAAAAACCAATAAAGCAATGTATGTAAGCTATCCATTAAAATAATTCAAACCAAACATATAGCCCTATTCCAGCGGGTAGGTTTTACTAAGCGCGGGCATAATTCAAACCAAACATAGCCCTATTCCAGCGGGCAGGCTATACTCATAGACTAGCGAGTTGCGCGCTCTCAAGATTATAAGCCCAGAACTCCAATAAAATACTAAGCGCAGCGGCGGGCGCCCGATTATTCGTCCCGATTCAACGCGACTTATCGTTATGACTACGAAGAGGCGTGACGTCACCTAAATATCGCACAACGATGAGCTCAAAATTTTCCGCCCAACAGCTGTTCACGTATAGTTCGCGACTCGCGATTCGACCTGTCGATGCCGCTCGCGTTTTGTTTATTTGTTTTGATTTATTTATTAGTTACATTATAAAGTTGGAAAATTTCGTCTAATATGAAGGTCAGTGATTTACAGAAGCTTGTGTTTAGTTCTCTGAGCTTAAGTGAAAAACTTGATTTAAAAAATACAGGCCGGCCTCTACCAATATTGAATATAGTACAAGTGCAATCAAAATGTAAAATTATGGCACAGTTTACGCGTAAGTTTCACAAATAAATATATAATAAAAAATACTGGATATGCGGTTGTGAGGACAAAATTTTTTTTTTTTGTTTCGTGTGTCTTCTTTTTGACGGGGATGATAATTGGACTATAAATGGGGTGCAGGACTTAAAACATCTTTCAGAGAAAATAAAAAACATGAAAATAGTGCAAAACATCGTTATAATGTGGTAAGTTTTGAGATGTTAGGACAAACTAATATTTCAACTTGTTTAAGTAGAGTGCTTATGCTGATGAAATTAAAATTCACAACGAGAAAGTTAGAAAAAACAGACACGTACTTTCGAAAATAATAGACATTTTCATTTTTTATAATTTAAAGCCAGCGCCCCCCCCTGACTCACTAGTCACGAGCCGCCACTGAACTGTCTGTGTAGATTATGTTGCTGTTGAGAAAAAACTGACAAATTCATTCTATAAATACGAAATATAAATGTCACATTTATATTCCTTTTAATAAAGAAAAAACAACTTACTTTGTTTTCCAGGCTGGGGATAGGCTTTTTCTGTCAATTTCTTCAACTCTGTACTACTAAATTCTTTAATTATTGGAGCCAAAAGTCTATTAATTTGAATTTCTACAGCCGCTTTCAAATCAGCAGGATGCACATCCTAAAACAGTTTAAAATTGATTATTAGGTCTCTGATATAATTTTTTTTTAAATAATGGTTGATCAAGCTTTAAAACACAAGTATAATATGTAGTTTAATAAAACAATATCCTAAACTATAAGTTAGTTGACATCTAAATAAAGGTAGGTACTGTAATTTTATTGCTTACCTGCTTGGCAAAAGCTTCCTCTAATGTTTCAAACCTGTCATATTTCGAATCACCCCCATTTTCTGGTTTCCTACTGATAACAAAGCTTTCACCAGGACTAAATAAGGGAAATACTACATGCTTTACAAATGAAAGCACCCCATTGTTTTCGATATTTCCTGGTTCACAAAAAGCCTTCTTTAATTTTTTCTTTACATTGGATGGCGAATCGAGGAGATCTATTTTGCTTTCATCTTCTGAAGATGACATTTTTGCACCAGTTAGACCAGGCACTAAAAAAACATATAATAAATAAATAAACTGCTTAAGCATAAATGTTAAAAAACTATTTATGACAATATTTGTTGGTATTTTAAATGGTAGGGTAGGTGTACCTATTTAGTAAAAGTGGTCTATGCAAAGGGAAGGATAAGACAAGGGTTTGTTAAATGTTTAACAAAATAGAATAGATGTTATCTTACCCATTGGATTCATTAAATGAGCCCTTTTGACATAACCCAGCTGTGGCAAGTATTTTTCTGCAAAAGTAAATATTTTTCTTTGGTCCACTCCACCAAACTGGGCATCCACTTTAAGATATTCTTCATCTAGAGCCTGAAGTCCTAAAAGTATTGTATTCAAATAATAATAAAGGAGTTATAAATAAAACAAACCTGGATATAGAAGTCCACTTAAAAGGGGATGTTCTACCTGCTTGACAACCTCTGCCCCCGCTTTTTTTGCATCATGTTCTGTCACCACAGAAGTTAACCTACAAAAAGTTACAGTGTAGGATATGTATCAAGGAAAAGGTACCAATCAGTACCTATATTTTTTTAATAAAATTTATAAAGTAAAACAAACCTGTAAACATCTAGGGTGTACTCCTTTGATAGCTCAAACTCAGTTCCTTTAACAAATTTTAATTTGTTTAAAGGGACCCCAATGCTACGCAACATAGCCTTTATGCAGTGCTCATAATATTGAGTACGGAGGGCCAGAAGTTCCCAAGGGGCTTTCATGTTGTCTAAATAAGCATGTAAATCAGCGAATAGAATTGTAACCTGAAATATCATTCAAAAAATGTGAGGATAATCAACATTGGGAATAATGAATAGTTCTGGGGATAATAAAAGGTCCATTTAAGGTAAAAAAAATAAAGTTAACAATTTTAGATAATTTTCAGTACTAATTTGGCACAAATTACCAGAATACCCAAGTACTAATAATTATTATAAGTTAATATTTACCTCTGTCCCCGCTCGTAAAAAATCAGCAATTTTAGACATAGGAACAAAATAGGCGACATGAGGTTTGCCAGTAGTTGCAGTACCCCAATAAATTTTTAAGTCTCGTTCTTTTAAAACAGCTTTTATTTTGTCTTCGCCTAAAACCTCCTGTAAATTTTTTGTTATTAATTTATACTTCTCGTCAGGAGAGAGTTTCCTTTCGCAATTAGCCATCGTGTTTGGTGTTATCTAAAAATAATAAATGGTACCATATGGGAACAAGAATAGTGTGTTAAATATATTTCGCTAAGTAGTTATATACTAAATAAGAAAATATGGTATAAAGTTTAACCTTTTTATTTGGTATTACAACCAAAATAACTATTACAATACTCCGGAACTTGGAACTGGAAAAGAAAAGAAATGACAAAAATCATTTAAAAAAAAAGTTAGGTTATTGGCATTGGCATTGACCCACGTCACCCTATCACTTGCCCAGTTCCATTACAACTAAACTACCGATCTGAACAGAACAGGTAAATATCGCCCTTTTATTCTTCTGTGCCAACTCATACTTACTTTTCTTCTCCTTGATGAATGTGGCACATTTAGCAAAGTTAAATTCGGTGTGCTCTTATTTTGTCACCAAATGACGGCCGACGTATCATTTTTCTGTTACATAGCCCTGGCAGCTTTAGGTCTTTAAATTAAAGAGAAGATTGTCACGTTGGGTACTAACCTAAAAAATTTTTAGCCGAACTAACGAGAGAAAATTCACAATCACAAGTTTCATAATTCATTTATTCGGAGATATTTATAAGTTTCATTTAGAAAATGTCTGCAGCACAAGTTTTCAACCGAATTGGACAAGTCGGCTTAGGAATTGCTTTAGTTGGAGGTGTTATTAATTCTGCTCTTTACAATGTTGATGGAGGTCATAGAGCAGTCATATTTGACAGATTTTCCGGAGTAAAAAAGCAAGTAATTGGTGAAGGCACCCATTTTTTTATTCCATGGGTCCAAAGGCCAATCATTTTTGATGTTAGATCGAGACCTAGAAATATCCCTGTGCTGACCGGAAGTAAAGATCTGCAAAATGTAAACATCACCCTGCGTATTCTATTTAGACCAGTGCCAGACCAACTGCCCAAGATATACACTGTTCTGGGCCAAGACTACGAAGAACGTGTTTTGCCATCTATTACAACTGAAGTTTTAAAAGCAGTGGTAGCCCAGTTTGATGCAGGGGAGCTAATCACACAGCGTGATCTAGTATCACAGAAAGTTAGCGACGATTTATCAGAGAGAGCTTCACAGTTTGGTGTTATTTTAGATGATATCTCCCTTACACATTTAACCTTTGGAAGAGAGTTTACACAAGCAGTAGAGTTGAAACAAGTAGCACAGCAGGAGGCTGAAAAAGCTAGATTTTTGGTAGAAAAAGCGGAACAAACTAAAAAAGCTACTGTTATAACTGCAGAGGGTGATGCCCAAGCTGCTATATTATTAGCAAAAGCTTTTGGTGATGCCGGTGAAGGTTTAGTTGAGCTGAGGAGAATAGAAGCTGCTGAAGATATTGCTTACCAGCTTTCACGGTCAAGACAAGTTTCATATTTACCAGGTGGACAAAACTTATTACTCAATGTTCCCACTCCAGGAAATTAGGTATCCAACCAAGGCCAGAATAAATCACTACTTACTAATGTAATGTGTAATGTAAATTTTAATGTTGCCCCAAGGTAGTTGAATCATTTCATATAAAATCATTTTTTATTATGTGATTGATAATGCTAAAATATAAAATCGCTATTCTTACCTAAGTGTATTAGTTGACTGATGTTAATTACTAGCGATAGTAGCAAAAAAACTGGTACTACAATATTTTGTTACTATTTTTGTTATAATAATAAATAAGTTAATGCAAGTGCATTTTTTTTAATTTGGTAATTTCACTATTTTCTTGCCCAAGGGAGATTGCAAGTTTTGGGCAAATTTTATTTTTATATGATAATGTGAGCCCTGTATCTGTCTGTGAAGTTTGGCCAACCACTAAAAATTTGTGAATTTATGTCATGACAAACTCAACTTTTGAAATTATAGCATTTTTGGTATCTTGAAGCATTATTAGAGAGACAGAGTTAATTTTAGATTTATTGGGCTATTTAGTTTGTCTGTTAGGTAGGTATAATAATTATTTGTGTAAAACAAAATAACGACAAAAAGGGAATATATTTGTTAGTTACGCCAACTTCACTGAGGCAGGGCCTGTCATTGCATGGTAAAAATATGTGCGTATTATTTGCGAACTTTTTCCCTGCTTTCCAAATATTATCAATCAGTTCTGTTTTGCTATAAATCCTTATTTTACTAAAGCTCTCAAAACCAGCTCAATTAAATTTGTAAATTCAGTAGGATTTCCAATGACTTCATCGAATGCAGTATTCTTTTAAATTAACTTTTGCTTTTCATATTATAGATAGGTATTTTATTTTTGAATTATAATAATAAAAAATATGTTCAGTTTAAGGTCTACAACCTCTCTTATTTTAATGTTGAATACTTATTATACTAGAGGCACTGATCAAAATGCTCTTTTGTTAAGATTTCAGATACTACTTGTTCTTGTTCAGAGTGTGCAGGTCGCTCATCGATTGCCCTATGCTACTACCCTGTAGCAGAGGTAGTATAAACTTCCATGTTCCCTCACGTACTCTCAGATCCTCAAAATATTTTTTACTGGTGGTTTGATAATTTATACAATATATTATAATATATTCATTAGTGTCCGACCGACATAAGATTTTCAGCCGAAACCAAATCTTCGGCCAAAACGAAACTTGAAAATTTTTATTTTGTAAAGGACAAGATCGATCTTCTAAAAAAAGTCGACACGGAAAAAATCTATACAAACCCACCCAAAGCCGAACGGTGCGCGACAGTCCACGAATACTGAGTTTCGGCCGCTTTTTGGCCCAAGCCGAACCTTCGGTCGGTCACTATTTATATAATACTTGCAATGACATTGATGTATTCGGCCTGTCCTCCACTCAGTTTACAAATGCAACAAAACTCAAGCTGTTACATAAAAGTTAAATTACTGAATTTCACCATTTTCTATTTCAGTATGATTTATTAACCTATTTTTTCTATGTCACAGTGTCCTGTAATTGGAGCCTGTTAGACAATAAAGATTATTATTAAAAAATGTAAACGATATGGCAAATATTCTTTGCTCAGATACGTTTTGAATAAGAAACATTATTTGTTAATAAGGTTTTAAATAAAAATAGTTGCACCAATAAATTTATAAATATTTTACAAAATTTGAAAATAATACCTACACCTACACATTCTCTTTGAGAATGAACTAGGTACTTCTTTGAACATACTTGCAGACATAATATAGTAATTTGGAAATACTTAGTTAATTTAATGGAACTTTACATTCTAGGTTCAGTCTTTAGATGAAATTAGAAAAAAGTCTTTGGTATAGGATGTTATAAAAGCTTTTATTAGCTTAATATTTATATGTATTTACAAATAAATGTTTACGAGGAGTAAGAAAATTAACACCCCAGAAGTGTAATATTAAACACAATCAGATAATTTTAAAATTTTATTATTCTGGCAACAACATTACAGCTCATTATCCAAAAATGAAAGGAAACATAATTTTTTTCATTCGGATAGGAAATTAGATAATTAAATGGTGTCAGATCTATACGATCTGGTAATTTAAATAAAGGAGTCCTTCTATAGTAGATTGTCAGCAAAACAAGGCATGTGGTACAAAATATTTGTGGCCCATAATTTAAAGCGATCTTTAAAACCAGAGAATTTTTCTGATCTTTAGAATTCTGAAGTTTTTCATCAATGGAATTGATTTTACGTTGAATTTTGGAATACTTAGCAAAGTTATCCATCATGTTATATTGTTTCTGTTCTGTTTGGAAAGCTTTCTTTTCTTGTAGAAGTACTCTTTCTTCGTTACTAAGTTTCCCATTCCATTTCATAAACTAAAATTAAAATATAATATACATACCTAATATTAATTTAAAAATTTGGATTCTTACAATGTGCAAATGGTTTATTTCTACACTCACAATAATCGAATTTATACAAATAATTTATTCATGTCAATACAAAGTTTTGCTTACTTTGTATACCCTTTGTATGTTAACCTATGGGTGGTGCATAGCTGGATTCCTGATTTTTACAAATGATTACTTACCAGGTGCCCCAATATATAAGAATGGGCTGACAAGAAGCTAAGACATGTGGATATTATTAATAACATTTTCATATGTCAATAAATAAACTAGGCAAAAAGTACTCAACTACTGAAACTGTGAAACTAATAAAAACATTTTGTGATGATTTTGGACTTTTTTTGGAGGTTAAGCACATATAATCATAAATAAATTAGAGATGGGGGGCGATGTTCATTCATTCATTCGGTTGCTCGTCAATGTCGATGATTGACGTGCTGAGTGGCCTGAGCTGCTTGGGCTATACGGCCAGCTGCTGTCCCCTTAGGAAGCCGTGGGGGGCGATGTTCGATGTTCATCAATGTTTTTGATAGATCGATACAGTGTAGCCAACCTTTAAAAATTAAATTTTCCATGAAAAGGTTGAAATTATCCTTTTTAAAAAAAAATCCCAGGAAGGGTTAAACATTGCCAAATAACAAATATTAAAGTGAATATTATCTTTACTGTGCTAATTTAAAAGGAACGCTCAACTTAGCCATTGGCTTTGCTCTGCTGTTTAAAAGTAACTAAACTCAGCCTATATATGCGATTGAGAGCCGGCCGGTTACGTCTTTATCGTTTGTGAAAGAATTTCTAGGTTTAAAAGTATATTGCGACATGCATAAGATCGTTTATAACATATATAAATACAAAAATATACGATCAGCAAAGCCCCCCCCCCTTGTCACGGTTATGCCTCACTATTTTTTTATATCATAAAACTCGGCTCAGCAAAGATTTTCTTTCCTCCCCCCTACCCGCGGTTAAGTATGCCCCACTACATTTCTCATATGATTTATACGAAGTTGTTCGCGAAGCGTTCCTTATAATTTAGCTGAGCAAAGATTTTCACTTTGCTGTTTAAAAATAGGAAATGGAAAGTACTTATAATATAAACGCTCACAGAGAAAAAAAGGGTTTGTGTCGTGGGCGCTTAAAGGAGTGCCTGAAACGCGCCCTACTACATTAGGGGAGCGGCGATCCACCGCGACCTTAAAGTAAAAACAATTCAAGAATTCCTAAACAAAAGACATAGGTAGTAGGTACTGAGTTTTTTAGGAAAAAACAGTTTCACCCAAATCAATTAATTCAAAATTCATTTTCCATAAATCCCGCCCCAAATCTGCTCAAAATCCGCAATAGGAGCGGCATAAATGCTCCTATTATACAATAACATAAAAAACACAAAAACAACATCCTAATCGTTTAGCCATGCTTGATTGTATGACAACAAAAATCGATCAAACCCAAAAAATTTGATCAATTTTCAAAAAGTAAAAAATTTTTGAAAATAAAAAATTTCAAAAAATTACACTCTACAGAAACACTAACGTCCCCCCCCCCCCCCCCCAAGGGACAATTTGTCCTTTAATTTTCAGAAAACCCAAAGTGTGTAAAAGTGCTCAACGGCACTAACACGTTAAAAACCCAAGAAAGAAGAAGGATATATTGACCAATCGACACAGGCAAGATCAGTAAATATTTAAGGCGGTAAATTTGAACTGTCGGGAGCTAAATCCGTGCTCAGTGTACCAGTGGCCCCACCCTACCCTACCCATAAACGGTTTTAAAAATAAAACAGACTGAAATATTGATCTCTATGGCAATCCCTTTTTATCATCAATCTTTCTAATTGATGAGGGACAACTTCGTTAACCATTAAAAATGTATTTTGTTTGACCTGAATAAGTATACTTATAAGGGATATCGTGTAGAGGTTTATCATTTGCAGCCAGAGGAGGAAAAAAATGTCTTTACAAATAAATTTTTTTAGCATTATTTGCTTAGAAAAGTACTATATTTCAGACCCAGACCTCATAATCAGAATATTTTAATCAAATTATGCATTTATTTATATAAAATGTTACTTCTCTGTCTCTCTTATATAAATAGTGAAGTCTTTTTGACCGTTATATAACTACTTTTTTCCTATCTTGAGGAGGACTGGTACTTTCCATTTGTTTCTTTTAAACAGCAAAGCATAGTACAAATCTTTGGTTAGTTTTTAAAGGAACGCTTCGCGAACAACGTATAGTTTGTAGGGGTGTGTAACAAAATCGATTATTTGATTAGAGATAATTTTTTTATCGATTAATCGACAAAATCGATTATTCATCGAAAAAAAGTTAAATAGAAAAAAAACTATATTTGATTAATCAAAAAAAAAATTTTACGATTTTTTGATTAATCGATAATTAGGTAATCGAAAAAAAAAACGATTTTTCGATTAATCAAAATCGAAAAAAAAAAGATTTTTCGATTAATCGATTAATCGATTACAACAAAAAAAATATTTTTCGAATAATCGATTAGGTATTCGAAAAAAAACTTACGATGTTTTAATTAATCGATTATTAATCGAAAAAAACCGATTAATCGATTGACCAAAAAACCATTTTGCGATTATTCGAAAATATAGGTATGTTTTTGGATGATTGAAGTTGCTCGATTGTTAGGTATTTATAATTGCTGTAAGTCTCTATATAAGTTTTAATCTGTGTGCCTTTCATAAAATTATTATTCTTAACGATCTAAAATATTTAAATCGACTTTTTGTTATTTTGATGAAATAAATCGATTATTTTCGATTAATCGATTATTCTTGATTAATCGATTATTATTTCCGATTAATCAGAAATAATCTATTATTCTCGATTAATCGATTATTTTTGATTAATCGGATATAACTAACTATTTTCAATTAACCGGTTATTTTTGATAAATCGATTATTTTCGATTAATCGATTAATAGGAAATAATCGATTATCTTTTTTGGTAATCGCACAGTCCTAATAATTTGTATGGGAAATAGATCGAGAGGCCATACTTAAACCCTTTATTGGACTTCTGTGCTTAAACCGCGGCGACGGGGAAGGAAAAAAGTTGATTAAGTTCAATTTTTAGAAGGAAAGGAACAAATTTATTGAAACAAGTATTTCCTATTTTTTTGAAAGTCGGTCCTTAAAGAGGTCTAAATGGGGTATAAAGTAGTATAAACGTTTCTATTGAAAAGAAATAACCTTTTGTCTTATTTTCTCAAAACTCGGCAAAAATAATACTCTACAACACATCTAATCATAAAAAATATATTTATTTGGAAATCGACCCTTAAAAACGGGGTATAAATATAATTTATTATAAATATTTTTGTAATTACTTTCTTATTTAAATATTTCAATAAATTCTATCCCTAATTAAGGTTCATATATATAAACGCAAAGTCCTTGGAAAGGTTCTGTGAGCGTTATATTAACGATATGTGTAATAAAAATAGATTTTTTTTTAATAATGATGATGAATCTATATGATTCTATACCTACGACATGTTTATTAAAAAAATAAAGAAATAATAAGCACCTTAATTCTGCTTTCATTTCGATATCGTTATAACAATAATTTAATTGCGCGGATACCCGGTTAGTATATAGGTATATAATAACGGTTTTGGGTAATGAGAAATACATATACTTAAGGTCTGTTCAATGACCGCTGCCCGTTACGTCATATTCTCCATATTTGCGGTACGACGTCGCGTAAGTTTAATTCAGTCAGTTTAACTTGCCGGTGGTAAATGATTTTTCTTAGGCTTAATCTACATAAAGACGGATGCAATAATAATAAGGAGAAGAGTATCTGAAGCATCGATAAATCTTTCCCGTTTCCACACATCATTTATAATTTTATTCGTGTGTTACATAATTTTTTCATTTTTCCCCTGTCACATTTTCTATGGCTTCATTCCAGAGACCCGAAACTGCGTCATTTGTTACAGGATGCATAGAACTTATTTTTGCATCATAATAGCGAGCGCTTACATTCCGACCAAATAACCATTACAATAAATTTAAAAAATTTTTTAAATTAAAGTGGCAATAATATGGAGGAAGTCTTAAAACTCGATGTCCATGTGGCAATGCTTATTCGTCCAACCTATTAAAATAAAAATTATTAAAAAATAAAATAAACTGCGCTTTCCAGATTACTTTTGTAACGTTTGGGTGGGATATGCTGCGGCTGCCTCACTATTACCTTATTACCTACCTAGACCTGATCCTTCATTGCAAATGGTGAAACCGGAATTTATCTTTGTTCTAACCATGCAATATAATAAGTAGGGTAGATGCCCCGGTTGTGGCCTTCGCACCGTTTGTGGCCATCCACGAAACGAATCTAAAATACTAACCGCCATTTTCAATTAAGATAATTTAATATCCCACTCTTTATTGTATTCTTAATCAAGCCAGCACATTGCATTGAGTTTATTAATATTGGTTACAGTGTTTTTTATAAACACTCGGCTTTTTAACGTGTGGCGAGAATGTTGTGCTTTTCTTAGGGATTTTGTTAAGGAACACGAGATCATTAAATGCATGATTCTAGGTAAGAATGTAAATATTTTTACTAAAAGTTGATGCTATATGACTGATAAAGGAATTTTCCATGTTATTTTGACAATTTGAAGTAGATATTTAACCCATAAATAATTAAAATAATAGTGGCCAAAACTGGAGCATTATACGTGCCTTTTGCGCCAGTGGTGGTCTTTTAGTGGCTACAAATGGGGCATAAAAACCAGTTGTGACCACACAGTAGAAAGAGATGGCAAAATTTATTACCAACAGGGTAGAAAAGAAGTACCTACAACCTAAAATTGATTGTTTCAGAAAAGTTATGGCATCCCGAAAATTATTTCAGCTGTTTATTTGTTTTAATGATTATGATGAAACTTAGTTTTATTTTTGTTGCTACTTAATAATTAGTTCTTTGAATGAAAAATGTGTTTTTTAAATTTTATACGAAAGCAAATGTTTAAATGTTTTAACTCTTTTTTTTTTGTTTATGTAAATTAGTTTATTTTTTTAAATGAAGTACATTAGTACAAACCTACTTACCAGCTTGTTCTTTTTGGTTCTTACTTCGTATGTATGTACTTCAATAGGATGGCCACAACTGGTGAGGTATCTGGCCACAAGTAGCAAATAAGTGGCCACAACTAGCAAAACTATTTTTTTTTGCTATTTTTATAGATTTATCTCTTTCTCACCCATTTAATTCAAATTAGATAATTGTTTTTAAGACTATTATATCTGTCATTCGAGGGAGGCCACCTAACTTAATAAATAAATTACCTACAGTTAAATAAAGTTAAAAGTTTTCTTAAGGTGCATCTACCCTAAGTAATCTTTTTGACCAAGTAATTGGAATTTTTTAAATTGAATGATAGGTGGCATTATTGCCGCATTATCCATGATTAGTGGTGGGCAAGACGGATCTATTTTGGGATTCGGGTCACCAAATCCGAATCAGCACAAAGATCCGACTCAATGAGCCGGATCCCGGGTCTTGTCCCAAAAATCATAAAGAAAATCTTATCGGTTCTCGGCTCGGTTATTCTGAGTCACGATCCGTGTCATTGATCATTATTTTAAACGAGCTTACGCGGTAGCGCCATTTAACATTATTCAAAAAATAAGAACCCCCAGTGATTACAGAAATGGACAAACATTTAAATGAACCGCTTATTAAAAGATACGAAGATTCTTTAATATGGTGGTTTCATAGAAAAAACTTATATTCCAGACTCTATGAAATCATCAAGAAATAAGTGACGCAACCCACAATACAATAAACACAACAGTCAACAGTAATAAATCGCCACGCTTCGTTTCCTTTTCCAACGCTGCGACCCGCATGTCAGGCATCGGAACGACTTTAAAAAATCTTTTAACGGATCCGAGAGCCACGAGCACGAGCCGCTCTCCATCGCATCGCAGCTCGTGGCGCCGTGCGCCGTAGCAGTGAATTCTGCCCCTACGCCGAACGTGAACCTAGCATAGACAATTTACCTTTAGATAAACAAACAATAATCACGAATGTGGCAGTTTTATGGCCTCGCGCATGTAAACAAAATTGGGAACTATTAGACATGCGCACTGCAACATTATCGTTTGACGAATGGGAAAATAGACAGGTCCGGGCTTTAAAATTTAAATTCTTGCTCATATGCCACCATAGAGGGTTTATTTTACCCCTATTTGGGCATAATACAATTATACAACGGCTGCAACTAGTACTAGTCATTGTTTATATTACAATCCGAGTGACTAAAAGCACAAACACAATTCACTAACTAAACTACACAAAAACCAGAAATCCATAAATATTAATAACCAGTCCCACAATCCACGATAGCCGATCCGATAGCTGAAAACTTTAGAAAACTACAAGGAATCCGCAGAGAAGAGAAACCTTAAAACACAACAACAAAAATGGCGGCCGAGCCGGTTCTGGAGAGTATTTTTGAGCGCGTCGATTATTGTCGATAAAGTAGGACGGCCGATAACACGAGGTTTGTGCGCATGCACGAAGGTTCCCCGAATGAAGACAGCTGACCGACGAGTCATGCGCTCGGACGTATTTTTTCACCCATAAAACGTAACTTTTGTTTGCGCAGGAGATAAGCTGTAGGTATCTAAAGGTAAATTGTCTATGGAACCTAGCGGTCGACAATAAAATCAAATAGATCCGTCAGATCCGTCTATTTTATTTTGAGAGTCGGATCAGTATGAATCTTTCTTAAGATCCGACTCAGATCCGATCCGCCCATCGCTATCCATGATAATAAAAGCGACGGTTCTTCCAAGTTAGGTAACAATTTTTCTTCAAACCATTTCTCAAAGTCTTTACTATTTATCGAACCATTATAATCACCAGATTTCAGGCCATAATTGCATTATTCACAAATCCATTTTCTGAACCAGCATGTAGAATAATATACCGTACACCCTCTGACGATTTTTTTTAACTGTATGAAGAGTATCATCTTGCCAACTTTGCCTAAAGTACCTTATATTTACTGTATTTCCTGCTTTCATCCAGAAAAACAGGTTTTAAGGGAAATTCCCAGACAGCACACAATGTCTTAAAGACGTCGATTTTAGGTCTTAATTATGTCTGAACGCCTGCAGACCTACAAAAGACATCTTAAAGAGGTTTTTTTCAAGACATACATAAGATGTTGTAAGATGACGTCCATAAGATGTCGCTAAAATATCGTAAATATGACGTTCGTGTTTTTTTTAGGTTATAGCACAGAGAGAGATTTGTCTCTCTTCTGTCTTTGTAGTATCCCTGTCTTTCTCTAGCTTATATATTTTTTAAATGGACACTTTGGATTGCCGCCATCTCGGATCGTCAGCTCGAACAAACCCGACCGTCGCCGTTCTCAGAACTTTTATTATTTTTTTGTATACTTGTCTAATCGAATTTAAACGGTTGTTACCAATTCGGACGTTTTCTTGAATCGTTTTTTTTTTGTAAACGACAAACAATAGAGTTAAATTTTAGAATCGGTAAATTTGGCAACATCGCGAACAACTTAGGATTGGCAACAAAGCGCTCCCCTTTGCCATTTGAAATTAACGCAAGGTCAACACTGTCAACTGTCGATGGGCTTGATTTTTGATAGTTTTGCTAATGATGACTTGCAGTTTTTTACTTTCTACTTAGTGAACCGTTAAAAAAAAACGAATTGTAGATTAAAAAACGTTTTGTATGGTACATATTTTTCTGTGGTGTGGTGTTTGTTTTTAGTTTTCGAATAATTAAAATTGGTCTATAATCAGTGGATGCAGTGTCACAGCGAACTTATGATAAAGGGGGCTGTGGCAGTGTCAATAAATCTGCTGACAAAACATGGCTTCAAAATAGTAGAAAAGATGCCGAGGATGCCATCGCGACGTGGCTAAGAAGGGCCACAGATAGGCGAAATTCATTATTTAAAAAGTTTTAATTATGTAATACGTTAATAAAACCAATTATTAAGCAATATGATGTTTCATGTTTAACAAACAAAACAAAATGTTTTAGGGCTCTGCGGTTTGGCCTATAAAATGTATCTAAGGTGTCCATAAGACATGTATAAGGTATCCACGAGACATCTATAAGGTGTCCATAAGATATCTGTAAGCCGTCCATAGGATGTGGTATAGACGTTGGGTTTTGTAACATACGACCTTTTTAAGATATCCATAAGATGTCTTGATGGCGTTAAGAAACGTCCATAAGACGTCATGAATGTCTATTGTTGACATCTTTTGGATATCTTTAAGATGTCTTTGTGCTGTCTGGGTTGAGAGTTCTATCGTGCAATTCTACTCGTTTTGGGCTCTTTTTAAAAACGCCTTTCTGATACAGTACATTTACGCCATTTAAATTAAATTTTTTTAAAAGTTTTAGTCGTTATTAGGCATTAGGCCGTACAAATGATGACGAATTCAGAATAATTATAGAGCCCTTCCGAAATCCTCATAATATAATATATACAGGGTGTTAATTAATGTCATGCAGATATTTCAGGGGGTGATAGTACTCGTCAAAATAAGAAAAAATGAAAATATATGCATGGTCTAAAACGCGTTATTTTCGTTATACAGGGTGGCAAAGTTTCAATTTTTTTTCTCGTATTTTGCGTTTTCTCTCTTATATTCTGCGATAATTGTTTCAAATTTGGAACATCAACCATTTTTTTAAATCTCTACAATAAAGTATCAAAATTGTCGGTCGCAGTATACAGGGTGTTACATTTTCTTGAATCGGCTACAATTTTATCTTTCAGAACTTTTTTTTTTGGCTCCCTGTATGAATTCCGGTATGAAATTTGAACTCTCTGTTCCTTTGTTTAGCGTTCTGATCTCTTGCACTATTCTCGTATCTGTGACCGTTTTCGATTTATTTGCAAAAATAGCCATCGATGGAAATTAAAAGTCGGCGAAATAACGCAGAGTAAAAAGCTGTGTATCAAAACAATTTATTAGTTAATCAAATAAAAATAAATTATAAAAACTGTTGAAACTGTCCGCCTCTTGCTAAAATGCACGAATCAAGTCTTCGCCTCATGGACGGACAGACACTCTTTTTTTTTCTCATATTTATTATTGCGTTATTTCGCCTTCACTTAATTTCCATCGATGGACATTTTTACCAATAAATTGAAAACGGTCACAGATACGAGAATAGTGCAAGAGATCAGAACGCTAAACAAAGGAACAGAGAGTTCAAATTTCATACCGGAATTCATACAGGGAGCCAAAAAAAAAAGTTCTGAAAGATAAAATTGTTTCCGATTCAAGAAAATGTAACACCCTGTATACTGCGACCGGCAATTTTGATACTTTATTGTAGAGATTTAAAAAAAGGGGTAATGTTCCAAATTTGAAACAATTATCGAAGAATATAAGAGAGAAAACGCCAAATATGAGAAAAATAATTGAAACTTTGCCACCCTGTATAACGAAAATAACGCGTTTTGGACCATGCATATATTTGCATTTTTTTCTTATTTTGACGAGTACTATCATCCCCTGAAATATCTGCATGACATTAATTAACACCCTGTATACCTAGATAAAACTTTATATATCGAGACGATATACAGAGATCGCCCCGCCCTTGCCCTACTTTTTTTCTTATCATTTTTATAGTGTCGATTTATTCATTAATTTATTATTAAAGCTCCCCCATTTGTTTATATTCCAATCGCAGCTATAGCAACGCGACATTCGATAACAAAAATTCCATCTATCGCTCATCAATAAACGTTTACGAAGTCCACAAAATTTCTCAGTAATCACCTTCCTATTTAGCACTTATGTTAAAAGTTAATTATTTTTAAGTTAAAAATATATAAATAGGTTCACCTCACGTTTAATATATGCCTGCCTATATTACATATATCCCCAAGGAATAAATAATAACCGCTTCTTTTTTTTTAAACAAAAAGCGTGTTAAATATTTATTGCGCCAGCATATAGCGTGTGGTTTCCGGTCGATAGCGACCTCTTAAAACGCCGCATTACCCTTATTGTTCCCTTATCTTTCTGAAATAATTGTAAATTGTCATCAGAACAGGTAAAACCTGCCAATAAAGTTTAAGGTAATTTATAGAGAAGAAAACTATTAGGTAAGTTTTTCTCCCAATAATTATTATATATATAAGTGTACTAACTTTTTTTAATTATAGACATTTTTTTCTTTTTCAATATGTTCAATCTAAGTTGCAATATTGGAATATTGCGAAACCTGCTATACCTATGCATAAAAAACGGCAAGTACGAGTTGTGTTTAGTGCACCATGCATGACATGCTGATTAATGCATGACAATTAATTTTTTGTAAGATATACAACTTAAATAATAAAATTAAAAAAGATTTTAAAATTATAAAAAATTGGTTTGATAACAATTTGTTAACAATTAATTTTAATAAAACAAATTATATTCCTTTTACTTAACCTACCACGAAATATGAATAGTATTCAAATGAATCAAGACATTCAAATTTTTAAAGTTAATAAAATAAAATATTTAGGAATTATTTTTGACAGTAAATTAAATTGGAATTTTCACTTAGAATACTTAATTAATTAAGAAGTTTACTACCGAGTTTTAAAAACATTAAAAAATTTTTAAATGTAAGACATGGAAATATTATATTAAGCGTTAGGGAAAACTCATTTAAATTAGGGAATTTTGGGTTGGGGAGGAATAAAATAGAACTTTAGTTAAAAAATTAGAAATATTACAAAAAAAGTTTCTAAAAATTATACTTAATAAACATTATCCTTCAAAAGAATTATATTCAGAAACAAAAAAGTTGAACATAAGAAACTTTACATTTATAACATCCATAGGTAACTATATATTTAAAAATAAAAACCTTATACAATTTAAAAGCCATAATCATACACGTCATAAAAATGAAATAACCAAAAAACCTAAAATAAGTCCATAGGACAAAAAAATTTCAAATATTTATGTTTTTAAACGATTATTTACCAACAAAAATTAAAAAATTGATTTCATTAAAAAAATTTAAAGTCGAAATAAAAACATGGATATTAAAAACAGACAATTTGAAAATATTTTATTAGTTAAACAAGTAAAATTAGGTATCTGTATTTTTCGAAATTTGACTTTTTTTGGCATCAAGTTCTGCTTCAAGCGAGATGATAATTAAGCAAAAAATAGTAGTCACGTGATTCGCATTATCTGTCAAATTTTAATTTTTTCCAAAAAATTTCTGAAAGTATCGAAAAAAGTTATTAAATTAAAAATTAGTACCCCAAAAAAGCCTTTTAGAACGTAACCTTCAACTTTATCCTCATAATGTCTTCCAGACATATTATGTTTGATAAGTTTTTTTTTTAAATTTAAATAACCTTCAACACCTTCTTAGAAAGGTTTTTCTTCTTCCCCAATTTATTTGGTTGGTTTAGACCCCAATATAATTAACGTTTTCAAATACTCAGTGTGGTTTAACCATTATCAATTTTCTTAATATCATGTTTCTTCTACACTTCAATTTTTTAAGTCCATCCATTGTCTCTTTCAGTGGCGTATTTAGAATATTGCCACGGGGGGGGGGGTCTATACCTTTCGTTTTATCTTTCTTTCTTTCTTTAAAAAAGCGCCGCAGGCGAAAATGTTTTCGGTGCCACGCCCTATTTTGAACTATCAAAATTTATAATTTCTATGTTTTGATAGCTGAACCCAAAAAAGGAAGAAATTAAGAAATTTTTAAATATAAACGCAATAATGGGAATATATATTTTTTTAAATATTTATGTTTAAAAATATATATTTCTACATAATATGACCGATTCCGAAAATGATTGGTTGTCAAGTTATTTTTGCCATTTTTTTTGCCAAGTTTGGCCATGTTGTTTTGTTATCTGTGACACAGTTACATAATTATTTGTAAAAACAAAGTATTGCTAATAGTTTTAGTTTGCAAAAAAATTACAAAACTAAGTGAACATCATTTAAATTTTTTTAAATTAAATAAATTAGACACGCAGGTAAAAAACAAGAAAAAAATTGAAATAACTCGAAAACCAAGCATTTTCGGAATAGGTCATATTTAAGAAAAAATCACAAATTACCTCCTGCGAGGAATTAATCGAATTATCAATCACCATGTATATATTATTTTACTCACTTAAATTAGAAATTAAATGCAACAATGCATCTGATCTGTTCTGATGAGTTTTTTTTAATGTTGAGTCCACGGGGGGGGGGGGTCCAAACCCCTCGGACCCCCCTCTAAATACGCCACTGGTCTCTTTTGCTATAACACCATCAGCATAAAATAAAATCTGTCTCCTGATGATGAACGTTTCTACGTTCGAAACATGTAGAGACCCTTACATTTTTTATTCTATTAAATTTTGTGGAGTTTTTTCTTTCTTTCCCTTATTAGAAAAAGTTTTTTTAAATACAGTTTCTAGCCCACATGCAAAATTTCAGCTGCATAAGAAAATTTTGATTTTTACCCACCATTAAAATGTATTTTCCACTTAATGAACACTTTACTGATGACACTTGTTCTTGTGTTCTTTTTGTCTTAATGTTAAGGTGTATATTACTTTCAGACACAAACTACGTTTTTAAAAATACTTATTTTATGAAGTTACCTTACAGGGTCAAAAACATAAACTTTGCATCACATATGCGACCAAATTTTAATAGCCCAATTTTGATTTTGTAGAAGACGCACATTTAATATGGCGCTACTTTAAAGAAAATGTATCTGAACTAAAGCATTGTCAAAACTAACAAGTTTTATGTAGGTTGCGTTGAGTCTTATTTTGCAAAAGTGGTGCAATTTACAAAATATGGGTAAAAAATTAAAATTATCTTATGCAGCTGAAAAAGTGGGTTTAAATTAAATATAAGTCTAATATAAGATCATGACGAATCACATCACAAGGAAAAAATATAATAAAAAAAATAGCAAATTTCCAAACAATATGTATAAAGCCAACAAAACTAAATCGCATTGCAAATATTTACGATGTAAAAATAAGTAGAGCACCCGAACAGATGTTGCCTTGAGAACCACTTTAAAAAAACTTACCGGGTTCTTAGTCATCTTTCAACAATTACCGTGTTAAGTTGTCCGCGAAGTTCTTGAGTGTTCTAAAAGTTATTATTATTATCGGTAGGACCGGCGACCGATCCTACAAAATTATCTTTATTGTTTTGTGGTATTGAAGGGACGATTTTGATTTACTTTAGTTGTGAGTTGGTGGTAAGATCGATAAGTTATATTTTTTATTTGTTTGCATGGTGTCTAAAGTTTTCTAATAATACTAAAAGTAAGAATAATTCATCAGGGCATTTCATATGTATAATGGCAATGCTAAGCGTAACTTCCGGTTTACCCGGAAGTGATAGATAAAGAAAAATAATAATTTCCTTTTATTTATTTTAAACAGCAGAGCAAAGTAAAAATTAAAGGAGTGCTTCGCAAACGCAAGTATAGTCGTGTGAAATATATAGAGGGGCATACTTATACTCAGTGGGGGAGGTAAAATCTTTGCTGAGCTGAGTTAACGTTGCAAAGGGAACGCTCAAGTGCTCAACTTAGCCGTTGGCTTTGCTATGCTATTGAAAAGTAACTAAAAGGAACTATTAATGGATTTATTTATTATAAACATCAGAAAAATTATAAAAAAAACTTATCTGGTTCCAGTGCTGATCTTTTAATATTATTGGAATGATTATGAAATGTGCCCAAAGAAAATCACTGGAAATAATTTTTAAGTTTCTATAATTTTACGCTACAGTGCGTATAGTTGCTATGCTATGATACAAAGTCCTTACTTTCTACTAATAACTACAATACAATGTAGGTCAGAAATGAATTTTATTTTATGAAATAGTAATATCCTCTATAAATTTTGCAATAACTTTTTTTGGTTGGTAACAGCGTGGAGTGGAGTAGGGGAAGGTCGCCTATGATGGCACCTTTTTACCACCTACTATTTTTACTTTTAGTTCTTTAACCCTTTTAACCCATTTAACCAGGTTAAAATATTTGTTACTACTTAAATATTCATTATAGACTTTAAAAATATACAAAAACTATTTTTTTGGTAAAAAAAAAGAAAAGAAAAAATCACTAAGTATGCCATAAGGCAACTGCATTGCCTATGATGGCATACTCCAGTAAAATGCAAAAATCTGAAGGACGCATACATGTAAAAGGAATATTTTTGTTACAGTTTGCACATTTTTATGGTTAAAAAATTCAAGCACATAAAAACGTTTAAAAAAACTTAAAATAATACATTACATTCTAGGGAACATGTTTAAAGCTTTTAAAAAAAGATAATGAAAACATTATCAGGGAAGTACAATCTAAAGACATATTAATAAACTTTAAAAAGTATATATAAATAGTGACATAATCTAAAAGAAAAGTAAAAGTAGCGCCGTTTTGAATATGCCGCCTATGATGGCATACCTACCTATTTATATGTATTTATAGGTATGCCATTATAGGAAACCAATGGATATGCCATCTTAGGAATATGTCACACTTTTAGTAAATAAATTATAAAAAATTAAACCACAACTTAGATTTAAAATGATCATAGCAATCTATATCCTATAGTTATCGGAAACAAATCGTGCATTCTAATTTAATGCACCTAACATAATAAATTTTTGGTTTAAAAACTAGCTAATATTACTTCGGCACTTAACAATTTCTGTTCTATGAAATAACTTTACATAAAAACGTCCGTCACGACTGAAATTCGACTCACAACTGTGAGCGCCCGTCTAACTATGCGGGATGAAACAAAACCGATTTATTCCAGAGATACCTGTGGTATGCCATCATGGGAAGTATGCCATCAAAGGCGACCTTCCCCTAACGACTAAATAAAAGGCTGTAACTTTGGTCTGCGTTAATCGAATTTAATAAACTATGGCCTATTTAAAAGAACGGTTTATCCTGATTGAACGTTTATATAATTATTATTAAAACTAATGCGAGAGGTTGATAATAGAGGGCACTTTTAAAAAAATATATTTCTAGCTTAGATTTCTTTTAAAATTTATATGCAACCATCAAACCATTTTAACTCTAATCTATAGCTAACTAGTTAGGAAAGAGAACTGCAAAAACCGCAAGTCGTTTCCTTTAGTATTTCTCAATTAACACTAATATTTTGAAATAAATTCAATAGCTTAAGTGGACTCCGTAAGCACCTTAAAAACGCAAAATAATAAGAAAAACTCAAATGTTGTTATTCAATATTCATTTATTTTCAAATTACAGCGTTTTGTTTTAAAATTGATCATTGGTTTAGTAAATTTTCAAAAATATCGCCATTGACTACCAAACATTCCCTGCATGCTTCGTTTAGCTACGAAGGGCGCGCGTGGCTCTTCTAATTGATTCGTGCTTTTCTTTAATATTGAGTGCAGCATTTCTAATGCGTCTAATTAATGCATCCCTAGTATCTACTTTTACTTTGTATACCTCATTTTTTAACCAACCCCATAAATTATAGTCCAACGGTGTGAGGTCTGGCGATCTAGGAGGCCAACTAATACTATAATAGGACTACCGCGACCAATCCAAACCTCTGGAAACTTTTGATCCAAATATTGCTTGACCCGACGATCGAAATGGGCAGGCGCTCCGTCGTGTGTTGATAATACATTTGAATTCTGATGTTTACAGGAATCTCCTCCAGTAGTCATTGCAATTAATTTTGTAAAAACTTAAGTAGTGATCTCCTGTAAGGCGATTTTTTAAAAGAAAAGGGCCAATTAAATTATTGTCGATCATGCCGTTTATACGTTTATTGAAAACCTGTGTTGAAAATTATTTTTGCTCATTGTGTGAGGATTTTCGTCCGACCATACATGGGAGTTTCGATTATTGTTGATGCCGTCACGGGTGAATGTAGCTTCGTCAGTAAGTAAGTATGTGCGGTACAAGATGACGATTATTAATTATCCACTTACAAAATTGCATATATATACGCTTGGCGTAGTCTCCAGGTTGAAGATCCTGTACACGCTGTACATACTACATGGTACGGGTTTAAGCCTCGCTCGTGAAGCGTATTGATCACTGTTTTTTGGGGAATCCCCAACTGAGTTCCAATTCTTCGTGAGCTGGTCGTTGCAATCCGTTGAATCTTCTTCTACTAAAGCTGGAACATTTTCTATTTCTTCTAAATCCCGTCGAATGGCTCGTTCGGATGTTACATTAGCAATTGAAAGCGTTCCAGTCTTGCCCTTGCACAGTTTGTTGAAAACTCTAATAGAGTCGATTCACTCAGTAAACCTGCAAGATGGCCGACATGTCATATGACAAAAGTTATATTCCAGCTAAATAAAATAAATTTTTGCATTTTCAATGACTTTTGTCATATGACATGTCGGCCATCTTGCAAGTTTACTGAGTGAAGCGACTTTACCTAAAGGCCTTTCTGTTCGGTGTTCTTTGATGTGGAAATCGTTGACGATATTCTTCAGCAGCCGCTGATTCCCATTACACAAACCATAAATAAAAACTATATTGGCGTATTCGAGATGTGAATAAATATATGGCATTTTATAAAATTTAAATGATACAAATCCGAAAGTTAACGGTGAATCAATGTAAATTTTTATACTGACACTAACAGAATAGTGACAGCACAAAAATCAAAAGTTGTTAATGTTAAAAATGTTAATGTTGCATATTTTGGTTTAACAATATTATTATTTTATTTAACGCTGTAATTAGAAAACAAATGAATATTGGATAACAACATTTGAGTTCTTTCTTATTATTTTAATGCATAAATTACACCCTTAGAGTTTGGCCCATTCCTCCCGACTCACCCTGTATATATTTTTAAATCTTTTATTTATTAAGCAACAATATTGACTTCTATCAAAATAACTATTCAAAAAACCTTTTTTTTTTAAACGAAATCTTAAATTAATTCTGAAACATCTGATATTTCTGATGAATATATATATTTTCGATACCGAGAACGAAGAAAACAATTTCAAAAGTAAAGGTGTGAAAAGACATATTGAAGGCAGAATCTATCCCTATATTAGTTTCATTATAAATTTCAGAATGCCAGGACGTCCACAAAGTGCCACATCCCGCCAAGAATCTGAAATGGCTGCCAAAAGTTTAAGAGAACTGCAAGCGCTGGGCAGTTCCGCTGATGCAGTGCAGAAACTCCGATTGCTCTGCTTATCCAGAGGAGCCACCGGAATTCTGGGATTAGGTAAAAATACTCATAATTCACTTAGAACAACTGAAAATATCCTTAAAAAATTGCATAAAAATATAGACAAAAATAAGGGTATGGTCAATAATTTGGGATTAAGTAGATTGGTTAAAAATAAAGAACTTCATATTACAATGGTGTCCTATGTCCGCTTAGTACGAAGTTATACCGCCCCTTGGGTACTTTGCAAATGGTTTTTTCTAAATATTTTCGAAACCTTTTAAAACTTAAAATTTAGATATTTTAATTTTGGTAAACTTTGTATACGCTGAATACGACTGTGGTCTTAAAAATGTCGATATTTAAGAAATGTTGCCAGAAATAGGGGATAGTGGGGTAAAAAATAGACAACTCAGGAAGCTGATGCAAATAGGTTCCGCGGAACATGTGTGATACCACAACGGTCCGTATAGGACTACGTGTGACTGTTTGGACAATGCCAGAGGTCTGCCACTCTAACCTAACCTACCCCTGTTGGTACTTATTGTACTTACATCACGTGTGTATAGCATAACGGGTCTCTGGTCGACAGACGTAATGAAGCAAGGTCCGCGTCTCGGCCACTCTCAGAGTGACGTAGAAACAATACCTTGTGAAATAAATAATAAATTTGGAAAATGCCCTAATTTCATATGACACTATTATTGCAATATTTTAGGAAGACTGTTTAGACAAATGGATGATGACGGTAGTAAAGCTCTAAATAAAGAAGAATTTACACATGGGCTCAAAGAAGTAGGCCTTGAAGCTTCTGATGAAGAAATTGGCGAAATGTTTCAAAAATTCGATACTGATGGCAGTGGTAGCGTTAATTTGGATGAATTTTTGGTTCATATTAGGGTAAGATTGACAGGAGGAGGGATATAGCTAGTTATTATATTTTTTTATAAAGAAATTTAATACCTAACTTATATTATCCAAATGAAATTAAAAATTAATATTGTACTATTTTTTTATAACTACAGCCTCCACTATCTGAATCAAGACTAAGAGTAATCGACGAAGCTTTTAAAAAAATGGACAAAACGGGCGATGGAGAAATTGCCATCGATGATTTGAAAAACGTTTATAACGTAAAATCGCATCCAAGATATATTTCTGGAGAAGAGTCAGAAGAGGGAATTTTGACGAAGTTTTTGGGAAATTTTGAACAAGATGCAACCAGGGATGGAAAGGTAAAACCGTTTTTGACTTGCCTGACCTACATGTTTGTCTTTCACACATCGCGTTTCTTAACCAGGTTGCTTACACCTGACTCGATCGGTTATTGCAGGCCGATTAGGATATGTCTGACTTGTGGTCTGACTCAATAACTCACATACTTCCTGTTAAGTTGTTCCGTGGTCACCATATCCAACCGTTTCTTTCAGTTAAGGCTGCCCTATTAGAATGGTTTTGTCCTTCCAAAGGTGTGCCGTTTTTTAAAAATGGGTCTGCCAATTTAAAAAAAATATACTATGAGCAAACACTAGTACCTAACGCATTCACCATTTTATATTCTTATCATATTTCATTTACTTTAACAGGCGGCCAAATACCCGTGTTTCTGTAGCAGTTAGCTACAATTTTAAGTTAAAAAAAAATTAGGTAATTGATAAATTACAATACTTAGCTTCTGTATGGGGATCAGCTTGTTTATCAAACTTAAAACCATTACAAAAATTGCAAAATTAAGTTATTAAAAATGTAATCACAAATTACCACATGTAGAACCAACTGTTAATCTATATAGACCAAAGTGGTAGTTACACGTTCAAAACATTTATAAGTTAAAAATTTGTATTCTAATTCACTTTGTTATTTTAAAAGAAAAAAAATCAAACATAACACTTCAGGAGAATAAGACATTACACGATCATAACACCAGATATTGTATAAATTATCAAACTATACCAGTAAAAAGTAATTTCGGAAAGAAATCGCTTTTATATGATTTTTATAATAAAATATAACAATTTTCCAAAAAATATCAGAAAAATAAAAAAATTGGCAACTTTTAAAAAACAATTAAAGATATAATTATTTACTGAATAAATAATTGATACTTTTTTTTTAATTGATTTTATTAATAAATTAACTTGGATTAACTTCCATTTTTTAATGGTTATTATTTTCGATATTATGTTGTCACTTTCCATGTAATGAACTGTAAAAGTTAGTTTGGAATAATTTTAAAAGTTAAATTTGGTAAAATTTGCGCATATTTCTTTTTCTGCCTTTATTAATTTATAAATCCAACGTAAAACTGTAGGCAATTGTGTACTGTGTTTGCTCTTTAGTAGTTTTTAAAAATGATTGCAATTTTTCAGATTTTCTGGCATCTTTGTATACTATTAATGTCTTTTTAGGTAACCAAAGAAGAATTTTTAAACTACTATTCTGCAATCAGCGCGTCAATAGATAATGACTGCTACTTTGACTTGATGATGCGTCAAGCATACAAACTGTAAAAGAAAAATTTAACTATTTATTAATAATTGTATTGGTGTTTTTTAATCAAAATATATCTTCAGTTGGGTTCATGGAACGAAATTTAGTTTTAATTCTGGTGACGCAATCGCTATTTCATTTTTTCAATCTTTGCTGAACAGAGTTAATTTTTTAAAAGGAATGCTTAACTTGGCCGTTGGCTTTGCTATGCTATTTAAAAGAAACTAAAAGGAACTCGGTTATCGCATGAAAAATATGGAGGGGTATACTTAACCGCAGCTAGGTTCGTTGCTTAACTTTAACCTTTGCTATTTAAAAGTGACTTGAAGGACCTTTATTGGCCTTCTACCGCTCCCCATTTATGCCTTTTATTTCTGAGTAACATTGGATTTTTGAATTTCAATAACTCAAGACAAGACATACTTATACAAAATTTGATCAACAAGTCGGTTAAAAACCAAAGTTACTACTAAATTTTGTTATATGATCCAACCCCAGAACTATAAAAAAAAGTAGAACACTTAATATGCTGGCACACTATAATACCTCTGTACTAACGGGGTTTTGGTTTTTATAGGTTGCCATCAACTAATTTGAGTTGGCAGCATCATTTCCACTGACTTCGTTGCGATCGACGCGCGCCAACTTTAAAAATACAGGGTTGTGTTATTGGGGTTTCTTGAAAGGTAAAAAACAGCATCATCATCACACCATAACAGTTAATCATTTACAAATTAAAAAATTTCTGATATTAATAACATATCTTAAAAAACAATGCACCTGTTGAGATTCAATAGGTACCTGTTGAAAGTCGAGATATCCTCTGCCGCACTGTTTTTCCTATTGAAACAATTATGCACTAAACACAGTGGCATTGTTATTAAGTACCCACTGGTTTAGAAGTTTAATATATCACAAAGATAACAACAAACTGTTTTAAAAAATTATTAAACACTAGAACAAGTTAATAATAGGCTTATAATTGGTTCGTCGACTCGCCGTGGTTCGGCGGGACTCGTGTTTTTTGGTTGGCGTTAATATAGTTTCAAATAGTTGCCAACTTTTTTTAGGGAAATAAATTAATTTTTTAAGACGGCCTTTCCTAGAGATGCTATTTTAATAATAAAGGTTTTATGGGGATTAGGCATTCTACTTTTTTTTGTAGGCCTGTGGATCCAACCCTTTGTGTGCTAAAAAATAATTTACGTAGGTATTCTTATTTGAATGTTACAATAATATACATAAGTTCAAAGTCTATAAATAAAAAAAATTAGTAAAATATTTAAAAGATATTTACACCTTACTTATTAATTGGTTTAATATTTGTATACCATTGTTATCCATATTTGAATTATTTAGTAAGTTATTGGGTGAATAAAAAATAAATGTTTAAGTAACTACTTTTATTTATAATACCTATAATATAATATGTATTATATAATAATATATAATATATATTGGTATATTTAAAAATATATAACTATAAAAAATTAATATCAAATTTAACATGAACCAAAAGTAGAGGGAGATGATTCGTTCCGCGCAAAGTGCACACTGGCTTCTACGCATGCGCCAGCAGTGCGCAGGTGTAAAGTTGTTAAAGCTGTTCATTAGCCGTTCTACAGTGTCACCAGTAAAGTCCGCATCATATAGAATTTTTTTTATTAATAGCTTCATTCGAAATTTGACTTTGGCACAAAGTTCTGCTTCGATCGAGATAAAAATTAAGCAAAAAAATAGTAGTCACGTGATTCGCTTTATCTGTCAAATTTTAATTTTTTCCATAAAATAATTCAAAAGTCGGGTTATTTCTGAAAATATCGAAAAAAGTTTTTAGAAAAAGTTTTTTTAAATGCAGTTTCTAGCCAACATGCCAAATTATAATTTTGATTTTTTACCTATATTTTGTAAATTGCACCACTTTTGCAAAATAGGACTCGACGCCACCTACATAAAACTTTTAAATTTTCACAAGGCTTTATTTCAGATACATTTTCTTTAACGTAGCGCAATATTAAATGTGTGTTGCAAAATCAAAATTGGGCTATTAAAATTTGGTCGCATGTGACGCAAAGTTTATTTGTTTTGGACCCTGTATAAGGTAACTTCATAAAATAAGTATTTTTGCAAACGTAGTTTGTGTCTAAAAGTAAACAAATAAAAAATAACATAAAGGGGTTTTTAATTAAATCGTTGAAAATTCATAAACTTTACGTTACGTTAAACTAAAATTTATTTTCCACTTAATGAACACTTTGCTGATGACACTGTGTTCTTTTTTGTCTTAATATTAAGGTGAATTACTTTCAGACACAAACTACGTTTTCAAAAATACTTATTTTATGAAGTTACCTTATACAGGGTCAAAAACAAATAAACTTTGCATCACATGCGACCAAATTTTAACAGCCCAATTTTGATTTTGTAGAAAAACACATATTTAATATGGCGCTACTTTAAAGAAAATATATCTGAAATAAAGCATTGTCAAAACTAAGAAGTTTTATGTAGGTTGCGTTGAGTCTTATTTTGCAAAAGTGGTGCAATTTACAAAATATGGGTAAAAAATCAAAATTATCTTATGCAGCTGAAATTGCATGTGGGCTAGAAACTGCATTAAAAAAACTTTTTCTAATAACTTTTTTCGATATTTTCAGAAATAACCCCACTTTTGAATTATCTTTGGGAAATAATTAAAATTTAACAGATAATGCGAATCACGTAACTACTATTTTTTTGCTTAATTTTCATCTCGATCGAAGCAGAACTTAATGCCAAAGTCAAATTTTGAGCTATTAATTTAAAAAATCCCATATATGATGCGGACCTTCATGGTGACACTGTAGAACGGCTTTGAACAGCTTCAAACGACTAATGAACAGCTTTAAACGAATATTGAACAGTTTTGAACGACTAATAAACAGCTTTAAACCTGCGCACTGCTAGGGCATGCGCAGAATCCTGTGCGCAATTGGCGCAGAACAAATTATCTCCCTCTACTAACTAAACATGCTATAAAAGTCTATATAAAAATGTATTTTGCTTCTTATAAAATATAATATTCCTAATATAAGTGATATATTGCACTTTTTTTGCAAATTCTTGTAAAATGGCAGAGCATAATGGCAAGATTTAAATTATTTCAAAAAAATATCAACAGCAGGTGTAATAAAAATATTGTACCCATTACCTTATTAATTTATAGTATATTATTCAATGAGTGTATAATGTACGCCATAATAAGAGAGGATGATTAGATTGTTAAATACCTACTATGCTTTATCTACAACCATCCACAGTACCACAAATTTTTTAATTCTGACTAAGAAAATAACAATTTTTGCTCTAATTTGAAATTTTATATACTTTGTTTCAGGAGGAACGCTCACCCCTAACCCCATAACTTATTTATTGTTTAAATTACAAAAATAAAGTTTGGTTGGTGATAATATTTCGCATTTTATGGCAGGACGGATGCCATTTTGTCACTTCCGGTTTAACCGGAAATGATCTCAACTTTAGATTCGAAAATTTCAATAATTTCAATAGAGATCTCGGATTATTACGAATTTATAATTACGACACTTGTTTTTTGAGTAAATATAATTATTGTACTTTGTTAGAAGGTTGTAGACAATGATGTATCTTGAGTAATAGATGTGTTTTGGACTTCCATTGCCTTTAGTTTTTCACATCACAACGTTTTAACTGGTAAGGATCTCCAGTCGTCTGTACAGTATTCATCTGAAGACGACTGGAGATCCTTACCAGTTGAAACGTTGTGATATGAAGAACTAAAGGCAATGGAAGTCCAAAACGCATCTATTACTCACTAATTGTACTTGTATTATGCATATCATAATGCTCTTGCCTCAGGCCTCAGTACTGTCAAAAAGTATGATGCGCGTATAATTAAATGGCTGTACAGTTGCGGACGAAAAATCACGTAGAATAACATTTTCTGTCATATGTTTAAAATTTGGTAAATTTGGCTTTTTTACTTTTGACTACTTTGGAAAATAAATTGGTAAAAAATGTAAATCTTTTTGTAGTACCTACTTATGGTTTTTAAGAGATTCCGTTCAAAAAGCCATGAATAGAATAGAGTTTAAACGTTTATTTAATGATAAATAATTACCTACTTATTTATTTCAAAATTCCTTAAATTTGAAAACATAACTAAAAATTTTAATGTCTGCCTCTTTCCTTTTTTGGCGGTTATCACATTTACATCGTTTTCTTAAAACTGACAAACAATTTGAAATACCAACACTAAAATATTAATCACCTCAACCGAAACTTAAAAGATTGGCGGAAAAGGCAACTAAAAATTACGTTGTAATAAGAAATAAAAAGCAGTCTTTTAAAATTTTATTATTTTAATAGAAGAAACTAGTTTTAAAACTAATAATGTAAAAACTAAATTATTATGTACACAGTTTTCTGACGAATGTAAGCAGGACGTGCTTTGAATCGACTCGGCACCATAGACAATAATTTACCTTTAGACAAGCAAACAATAATCACGAAAGTGGCAGATTTATGACCTCGCGAATGTAAATAAAGCTACACCGGATTAGACATGCGCACTGCAACATTATCGTTTGACGAATGGGAAAATAGACAGCGGCCAAAACAAGGGGCGGCCGTAGGCCGTAGATAGTTCTGTCAATCAAGCAAAACTTTTTACGAATTTCTCGAAATAAAAATAAAGTGACATTTATCAAACTATAAAAGATAACTTTAAATTAAGGTGGGAGTATCAACATGTTTGCCAACCTATAACCTATTTCGCGTAGATTTATTTATGTTTTCTAGCTTTTTTACAAAATTTAAAGAAAATCACTGTCGACTTGATATTCTATAGGTAATAATTGACATATTTAATAATTATCAAGGAATTTCATAACTTATTTTAGGAGAATTGTATAGCGAAAAATATCGGGTAAGATTTTTTTTTACATTATTATATCATTGTCACTCATTGTTCTTTCACTATACAATTCTCCCAAAATTAGCAATGAAATAAATTAATATTTTTGTAATATATCAGATACTACCTAAATAATGTACCGACGATATTGATTTTCTTTAAATGTTAGTTATTAAAATAATAAACTCAAAAAATTAACGCGAAATAGGTTATAGGTTGGCAATAGATTGAATGACGTTGAGAATTCAACCTTAATGTGGAAGAAGAAAACAATATTTTTGTGAATTATTTCAAATGGATTTATTTATTAGGGATTTTAAATCAAACGGCCGCGGTCGGCCGACGGCACGCGGCTCGCAGATCAATGGGACAAAAGAAACTTTATGTTACCGGTCTTCTTTGTAGATAAGAAAAGAACTAAACCATTTTGGCATTTTTTCGGCGACTTTACCAGTATATAAAGGGAAAATAAGAACAACCATTCGCCTTACAATATGTTCATTCAATTTTGATATACTGATAACTTCATTTAATATTAATGATCTTTTTCTAGGTAAAAAACAGCCAATTAAGATATTAGAAATTTTAATCAAAAATGATCTCATTCCCTGTTTTCCAAATTTGGCTCTAGCAATAAGGATTTTTTAGCCTTACCTGTTTCTGTGGCTTCAGGTGAAAGAAGTTTCAGTAAATTAAAAATTATTAAAAATTACTTGAGAAATAATATGACGCAAGAAAGACTTTCAGATTTGGCCATCATCTCTATTGAATCCGAAATCTCTGAAAAAATTAATCTCACCGCAATTATTTACAAATTTGCTTCTCAGAAAGCCAGAAAAATAATTTTATAGTTAATCATTAGGTAGTCTTCGAAGAAGGACTGATTTATATAATTTTCGTTTCGCGAGATTTATGCTTTAGTACTTTTTGTTATTTTATATTTTCTGGTAAATACTGTTGTTTTACATTTCTAATTATAAAATGTCTATTTTTGTTTCAAAAGTAATAGTTTTGTTGGCTTATTATTTTGTTAAAGTAAAAAGAAAAAAAGGTGTCGCTAATATAACATATTAGCTGGCTCAAAAATAAAGTCTTTCCCGTAAAATTTTATTTGTAGTTTGCATTTTTATTAATGTTTAACTTTTTACTCTTATGTACATGTAGATGAGTTTATAACGTCAACGTTAAGTAGTATTACTCAAAATAGGAAAAATTCTGTAGAGGGGCGGCATAATAGGTCTTTGCACGCGGGCGGCCGACACCCTAGGATCGACCCTGTTAACGAGGTTATTATAACGAGGATATTTATTTTTTAATAATTTTTAAAACCAGTGGTGCAAAACTGATATTTTTTAGTTTTTTTTTTTCGCCTATAATACTGAATCGACTTTAATAAAATTTTAGGGGTATGTAGGTAACTATAGGAGGCACCCAAATAAGTAAGAAAATATATGGCATGTAATCTAAAAAAGTACATCCTTACGACGTCACACTTTTTTGGAACCTGTATGAAAAAAAAAAATGTTTTTCCTGAAATGCGCCCTAAGATACAGGTAAGGTCTGCAAGTTATCAAAATTTCAACTTAATTAATAAGTGAGCTATAGAAGACGGGGGGTGAGGTGCAGGACCCTGAATAAGCAGCTGACGCATAATCCCCCATTATCTTTGCAGCTGACTTTTTTAAAATTTATTGTCATCATATAAACATTTGCTGTCCAAATTTTCAAGCGACCTGAAATCATTTTTATATTTTGTTTTTTTTTACGTAATTGACATTCTCTCACGACTAGGTCCACCGCTCCTTGAGCAGCTGACGCTCAGATCATTAAATTACTACCCAATAAGAATTAGGTACTTGTGATAAGAATTGGATGACCTAAAATGACTGTGTCATTTGCAAGGCTGCCTCCCGGGCTAACGGTGCAAGCTTGTAGTAAGTCGTACATTTAAAATTTTAAAGCCCGAATCTGTCTAGTTCGGTAAGAATTCCGATCTGGCCGAGAAGTGCCGGTAGGTCTGAAAGTTCCGAGCAGATCGAACCGAAACCGATTTAGTGCGAACATTTCAACCAATTCAATGCGCGTTCTACTTTAGTTTAGCCATTTAAACGCTTAAAATTGATCTGTTACCCTTTTTTCGATCTTTTTCCTACTATTTAGGAATGTTAGTATTGCAATTTCCATGTAGAATAACGATGGGATGTTTACAATTAAAATAATTATCAAAAATATCCTTATATCCATGGTCCCTCCACCATGTACACAACTGCCGATTAAAGCCACAGTTTAACGTTTGAATGAGGTGTGGATATTCGAACCCTAACAGGGTATAAAAATCCTGATCCCCCAAATGACCTCTAAACCTGTATTTCTCAGTCATGTTCTTTATGCTATTTTTGAGGATGACTCTTGAAAATTCTTTGGATGCTCTTTGTTTTTCGAAGTCGATTAAAACAACGCCGCTGTTGTAGCCTTGGAAACCTCTCGGATGGATTTCATATGGAGATATAGCTTTGTCATGGTAGAATTCTCCAAGGGTGGTTTTGTGTTTTAGTTTGTACATATGTAAAATGTGGCGGTAAACTGGCGTTAGCTCGGGGGATAGACCAAAGAATGCTGTAGGTTTAAATCTAAAAAAATATTGTAAACTTTAGTAATTTCTATATCTACCCTACATCTGCAACACAGGCGCAGTATGTTCAAATCTAAAAACCTGACACTAGGGTCTGTGTGATATATTTGGGGCAATGCTATTATTATAGGCCTGTGTTCTAACCACCGCCTTCTTCTGTGGAAGGGGGATATGTTCTTATGTTCATGTTTATATGTTCTAACCTTACCTTTTCTAATGCCATAAAAGGACACCCAAAATTTGATCTTCTTTCTCAAGATAAAATGGACAGTAGTAGTAGTAGTAGTAGTAGTAGTAGTAGTAGTAGTAGTAATAGTAGTAGTAGTAGTAGTAAAAAGATTTATTAAGCACGTGGCTACATGATACATTTTAACAAGTTTATACCCTTTTTTTTTTATTTATTTTTTGAATTAAATGACCTTTTGAAACTTTATTTGTCCTGTTGAGTGAATAAGAAAGATTTTAAACTTTTTAAAAAAGATTTTAAACTTTTTTGATTTTTAATTGACTTGTTTAATTTATTAAATTCAATAAGACCCTTATGAAAAACTGATTTATATGCAATATTTTTTGAAAAATTATTAAGAAAAAAATTATTGTTATTTCGTGTTAAATAATTATGTTGATCACTATTTAGAACAGTTAATTGCTTTAAATGTGGCGGTAACAAATCATTTTGAATTTTAAAAATAAATATTAGAACCAAAAATAATACTCAATTTTTTACATTTAACCATTCTAATTTTTTTAACATCACATTAATTTTTGTATATTTATCCATATTAAGTAAAATTCGCATTGCTTTATTTTGTAAAATTTGTAATCTATTTATTACACCTTCATCCGCCATAAACAAAATTGTAAAACAATAAAGAAAATGTGGTAAAATTAAAGTATTGTATACAATTTTTTTTGAATAAAATTTTTAATTTAAACTTATTCTTTTAAAATAACTAATTTTTCCCGCAATTTTGTAAATTAAATTTTCGAATTGGTTATTAAATTTTAATTTTGAATCAATCAATATACCTAAATATTTAAAAGAATTGACTATTTCTAGTTTATCACCATCAATTAAAATATTTATATTTGTATAATTATTTAAATTTACACCCATAACCATACATTTTGTTTTAGAAACATTTAATTTTAATTTGTTAACTTTTAACCAGTTTGACAATAGAATCAGTTCTGAATTTAAAATTTCCAAAATTTCCAAAAGATTTTTACTGCTTATATAGATAAGAGTATCATCAGTAAACATTTGTATTTTAAGAAATTTTAGGACTAATGGCATGTCATTAATATATACAGCGTGTGCGTGGATTTGCTTGCCAAATGGAAAACTTCTTTATTATCAATTTTTCGAAAAAAAGTTATTCTTTATAAAAAGTTTTGCTTTTAAAATTATTAAGATTGGCATAAGAATTTCTTTTTAATGTTGTACATGGTGTCTCAAAAAACAAAAAACTTTAATTCTAAATGTGAAAAAACTTTATACCAATATTTATTAACCGGCAAATTGGAAAGCGCGAAAAGCGCATTAAATCGTCAACTAATTTGTAGTATACAGGGCAATGATAAAGTTTTTTTTGAATAGTTACTACTTAATTTTTTGATAAAAATTATTAGGTGTTTGATGAACAACGGGGGGCTTATTGAAATTTAATCTTCTATGTATATTTGTTTGTGTTTACTGTGTAATTACTAGAAATTAAAAATCTTGTTATGTGTAAATATGTTTATATGATTGTTTAATAAATTTTTAATTAATAAATAAAAAGTAAAGGCCCCAAAATACTTCCTTGAGGTACACCTATGTTATTACATTTCTTTGTTGAAAAAAAATTACCAAATTTAGTTTTCTGTGATCTATTATTTAAATAATTTTGAAACCATTGATAAACTTTACCCCTTATACCATATTCAAATAATTTTTCTAATAATATATCTCTATTAATATAGTGTTATAGAAGAAAAAACGTTATTCAAATGACCTAAACATGTTTAAATAATTCTCGGACGACCCAAAACCCGAAAAATATTTTTTTTTTGTGTTTTAAAAACATAGCTGCGAAAAACATGGAAATAAAAAAGACAACGACACACGGTGTTCCCAAGCGGTCACCCATCCAAGTACTAACCGTGCCCGACGTCGCTTGACTTCAGTGATCGGACGGGAACTTTAACTTTTAAACCTCATTTATAAGTTAAAGTTCCCGTCCGATCACTGAAGTCAAGCGACGTCGGGCACGGTTAGTACTTGGATGGGTGACCGCTTGGGAACACCGTGTGTCGTTGTCTTTTTTATTTCCATGTTTTTCGCAGCTATGTTTTTAAAACACAAAAAAAAAAAAAAAAAAAAAAAAAAAAAAAAAAAAAAAAAAAAAAATGGTATATCAACGTGGTATGGTCGTTGCCTATAAAATTATCAGATTCGCGTGGTTATAAGGGACAAACTTATTAGTAGGTGGTAATAATAAATACCTTCTTTACCTACTTGCTTTTGCTTATTTTAAACAGCAAAGTAAAAATCTTTGCTTAGCTAAAGCTAAGTTGTTAAAGGAACTTTTCACGAACAACTTGTATAATTTGTATGATAAATGTATAATCTTATAAGAAATATAGATTTAGATTGGCATACTGAACCGCGGCAAGGGGGGCAGAAAGAAATATTTGCTGAGCTTTGCTTTGCAACTTAAAAGTAACTAAAAAGGAACTCTGCTATTATAGTGTAATTATTAACTATTAAGTATAAGTAGGTTACTTATGTTAAATAAATTATGTATTCAATTTATTTTTTGTTTTGTTGTCTAGGTATTAGCTGAGCAATTTTCATTGATATTGGATCCCCTACCCTCTTTGTTGTACAAAATAAGAAAATTGCCTACCTTATCTCCATAAAGAATGTGAAGTAAGGAGCTTCTTTTTATGTTTTTATTATTTATTTATTTATTTAATGAACATATATAACTATCAGCCAAGTAGTATGGTTCAGTACAAGATAAGTTACAGTAGGTATACATACAATAAAGTAATACAAATAGAATAGCAAGAGCTAAAGTACCTACATACATAATCACTTGAATTGCAACAATAGTTAGGTACTTATCAATAAAATTACCTTGTCAGACTTTCATTTTCTTCATTTTGTTACTTAACACAATGTCTCCGTTAGTTAGTACCTATCACTAACCGATTTCAAGTGTACACAGTGTTGAGTAACAAAATAAAGACATTGGAAGTAAGGGTCAAACTTACCTATTAAATTCATCAAAAAGTAAAACAACATCATTTTTAAAATAAAGATCACAGTCTAGAAGGACAGCTCTCTTTTGAGATGATGGAGCAATCCTATAGAGCCCCAAAGATATGTAAAATAGAGCATCACTGTAGTAGGTACCTGAAAAGACAGAACATTTTATGTTGATTATGTACAAAAGTTATAATAAAACTAATAATGAGTTTTACTAGAAAAAATATAATAAATGTTAGACCTAATTACCTGGCTTGGAACTGAAAAATGGAGTCATAACATTAACAATATCACTGATTTTTGAAGCACATTCTTGAACGTTATAAAACTTGTAAATGAGACTCTTGTTTACTTTGTAAACTACTTCCGAAAGCTTATATGTTGCTATATCTTTAGACTTCTTATCTACTATTATATGAAACTTTAAAGGCACCGATGATACATTTAACAAGTTATACAGTATATTTCCAAATTTGGTAGTTAACAATGACCGGTTTGTCACTTTGGTAAAAATTAACCAAACATTAAACTCATCATCTGCAGATTGGTTATTCGGCTTTATGAAAATACTTGGCAATGTTATAGCATGGTCATCCAATTTTCTAGTCATAAATATAAAATATAATACAATAAATATCACAAAAAATATCAAAGTATTCAAGAGAATAAGTTTTTTAGGTTTCTTCATTGTTGGTCATTTTATTCTTTTTGTAGGATAAAGAGAGATAATTTAATCTTATTTTACATTATTTTAATGATAAATTACTTTCACTATCACCAATACAAAACATTTAACAATATCACTAATATACTGGGCTATGAAATATAGCCCTACCATTTCTATTTAATAACAAATCAAATAACAAACAAAAACAAAAATTTTCACTCTTGATGATTGAAACTTTTTCGATGACCTCTTGCTTTTCAGCATACAGCCAGTATATTTGCTCTTAAATTTTGATTTTCTTTGGTTATGTTAAAAATTATCTTCCAACTTTTGTGGCACACTGTTTAAGGGCTTAATAACATAGCAACTGTCAATTATAGAAGCTAATTGTTAACTAATATTTACTCTGTGCTGTAGGTTATAGGCTTTATGGCTTTACAGGTGTTCTGTGCTTTATTGGAGTTCTGTTCTGTGGTTATAGGCACGAGAGCCAAATCTCGTCGCTCAGACAATTATCAATACGTAGTCTAGACATAATTGGCAAGGAATGTTATAATATTAATTTGTTGCGATCGTCTCTTTATAGTGTATATTTATAATATAATAACTTTTCTAATTTTTAATTTGATAAAGAGCAATAGCCTAATATTCTGAAATGTCTTCAGGTGAATACTGGCGTTTGTTTGACATTGCTATGACCATTGTGATTTTTGCTGGCGATAAAAGGATATTATTATTACTTTCCATTTAAAATCAAGTAAAAATCTTTGTTTAGCTAAGTTGTTAACTGAACGCTTCGCGAACAACTTAAGCTTTATTTTTCTGTGGAACAACTACTTCATAACTTCGTATACATATAGTCCGTCCGTATCGGAATATCGGAAATAGATAGGGGCATACGTAACCGCGGCAAGAGAGGAGGGAGGAAAAAAACGCTCAACTCCTTGCTTTTCTGTTTAAAAGAAGCAACTCTGCTATTATGGCAAAGAAAGAATGTCGAAGTGAACATTGCTAATCACAAAGCTAAAATTATAAAGAACATTTATTTTATATTCCTGTCACTGTATAATAGTCACCAAGACTAAAAATAACTTTGCCTTTGCTTTGCTGTTTAAAAGAAGCAAAAGGAAAGTACCTAATAATAAATAATTGCAACATTGGTGACATTTAACAAAAGTGAAAGTAAGGTTAGGGAATATAATTATGTTTTGACCTAAGGTTTTGACGTTCTCGGTCTTGGTCTCAATCTGAAGTTCTCAGCATTACATTTCTCGATTTCTCTGAAATTTCACGGTATATCCATTTAAAACTCGAGACTGTCGCGATGCAAAGTACTGGAAGATAAAAATTTCAATAAAAAATGGAAAAATCAAGTCCTAACAATGACAAGAAAGTGGAATCAAACGGTATCCAAAAGGATAAAATTCAAAGGAAGGCATTACCCAGTGTTATTGAGACAACTCAAAAAAAAGGTCTCCTAAACTTAAGGGCTGTAGTATTCCTCTTACTGTGGTATTTTTTTAGTGGTTGCACGTTGTTTTTAAATAAGTATATTTTAACTTTTATGGATGGAAACCCAACTGTATTGGGTAAGTTTCATTTCTTAAATACAAATCTGTATTTTTCATCTGCTTGTGTTTTTGCTTCTAATTTTAATTATTTATGTAGGTACACGTCAACAGATAAATAATTACACAGGTTCATGGAAGTTACTTAGTGCAATATGCTTATCTATCTATTTTACCTTGTAATAATTGCTGATTTGGCAAGGATAAAAATTAAATATCTATAAATTTCGTATTTCTTAGAATATTGTTTTACTTTTGCTTTACAAGAAAAAGGACCAACAATTCTTGACAAGTTTTCTATAAAAAAGCTAAGTACATAGACTTTGCAAAACAAAATTTTATTTCCAAATTTTGGCTCTTTCTTTTAACCCTTTGAGGCCCAAATTTTTTTAAATGAAATATTTCTTTTTTTTTCTTTTTAACGGACTAAATGTGTTTCAAGAAATTAAAAAATATTGAAATATATTAGGGTCGGATATTCGGGGATTCCCGAAGACGTGGTTATCTAGTAATACCACTGGGCCTGCGTAAACGTAAGCTAGGAAATAAAACTTACATAACACCGAATATAATATTTTATTTACCTACTCTATGACATTTATATTTTTGGTGAAATAACAAAAGCCGACAAAAGCAATTTTTTGTGTATTTCAAACATAGCCCGACCTTGCAGTTAAAAATCTAATGTTATATTAGAAATATCGTGCGCGAAAATCTGTTACGTATACAGCGTGTATTCGGAAGTTCTTACCAAATGGGAAACTTTTTTATTATTAATTTTACGAAAAATAATTATTCTTTATAAAAAGCCCTGCATGGTCTAAAACCTAAAATGCAACCATCAAATATCGAAATTTTCCAGTCATATACGGGGTTTGTCAAAAAATGTGAATTTTTCCCAAAAGAATGTGAATTTTTCCCAAGAGTAAAGTACCTTTATTTTTGACATTATCAAAAATTGTTATTAAAAAAAGTTGATCAGAACTAAAAACCACGTCTAAATATGCAATAACACGCATTAAATTAATTAAATAATTAAAAAATTAAATAATTAATAATAAATCAATAAAATAATTGTTTAACATAAATGCGTATAATTGCACATTTAGCCGTAGTTTTTAGTTCTGATCAACTTTTTTTTATAACAATTTTTGATAATATCAAAAATAAAGGTACTTTACTCTTGGGAAAAATTCACATTCTTTGGGAAAAATTCACATTTTTTGACAAACCTCGTATATGACTGGAAAATTTCGATATTTGATGGTTACATTTTAGGTTTTAGACCATGCAGAGCTTTTTATAAAGAATATTTTTCGTTCGTAAAATTAATAATAAAAAAGTTTCCCATTTGGTAAGAACTTCCGAAGACACGCTGTATAACAACAGCGGCCTAGTGGTTTCAGACTCTAACCACCAGTTTTATTATACATTTTTGGGCACAAAACAGATAAATTATTTAAAACAATTATTCTTAAATCGTTAATTACTAACTTATAACTAATTTAAAGCCCCCTCCAGCAATTTTTTCTTAATAATAATTAAAAAATCGCTTTGTAAACAACTAGCAGTAACGTGCACTACGGGCAGACCAACAAACCATCTATTTATGGCGGTTTTTACTGAAATCGGCGCTTTCGTTTAGTAAGGAACCATGAGATGTCGCTTCGAGAAACACAAATACAACGGTGGCATCTCTGCGGGACCACTAAGACGCTGCAGAACCGATATTAAAAAGGTGGTACTTGTGCGAAACCACTGAGCCCCAAAGGGTTAAGAAAAGTGGATTTAAAAAATTCTTATGTGTTGTAACTCATTACCTCAGTTATTACCTATACAGGGTGTTATGGAAATTACATGGAAATTACTTATTATATTTTATATTTAAGTGACTAGGTATTCTAGAGAAACACACCATATTTTTTTAAATCGAACGTCTAAAAAGTTGGGTAAGGAAGAACCGCTATTATTCTAATTTTTTTTATAGGTGCTAGCCAGATGCTCATGACAGGTACCTGTGGTTTTATCCAACTCTATTTTCCTTGTGGAATGTACAAACCTTCACAGAGATTAAACAAACCACCAGGGTTTTATCGCCATATGGTTTTAGTAGGTTGTTTTAGATTTTCCACTGTTGTGTTAGGATTAGTTGCCCTAAACTATGTTGCTGTGAGTTTTACGGAGACTATTAAAAGTTCTGCACCACTATTTACAGTGCTGATATCTAGATTTTTATTGGGTAAGTGTTTTGAAAATTTATTTATGTTAAAGAATAATTTTTGTATTAGGTGTACCTGTTTCCTTGTCAAAGTCAAAGTCAAAAATGCTTTATTGTAAAAGAAACATGTTCTTATTTACAAAGCTTCCTAAAATAGGCTATACTAAATATAATTACACAGTACCCTTGATATAAACATAATAACATAAAAACATAATTAGCACAAACAGGCAGGAAACAGATAAATATAAAAAAACACAATAAAACAAAATGTCACCGACACAATGCAAAACCCATTCGAATAGCTATAATGGCGGGTCGTCATAAAATTCACGCATGTCATAGTAAGCCTTTTGCAGCAGGATTCTTTTTAGGGTTCGCTTGAACACCCTTGAGGAATTTGAGGATTTTATCCTGTCAGGTAAATTATTAAAAAAAATTTTGCCCTCATAAAAGATGGACCTCTTTGTCAGCTCGTATTTTGGTATTGGTAGGGGTACATGCAACATCTGTCGGGTTGCGCGCTCCGATTCACCACGAATGACATGGTAGTTTTTAAAAATTAATGTTGAAATTTCAAGAATAAACAATGATGTCATCGTTAAAATTTGGAGAGCTCGAAAGTGTGGCCTACAAGATTCCCTTTGGTGAACATTTGCAATACTTACATAGTAAGGCTTTCCATGATGGGCATCCGAATAAGGAGTAAGGGTATTTGTCCTCCATGGAATTGCCTTGAAATTTTCAGTATTACTTTAATGTTTACCCTCGTTTTAACCACTATGGTACTTACAAAATAGGTTTACTGAGTTTTAATTCTGTCAGTTCTATTTGATATCTAAATTTTTTAATAAGTAAATTATGATTTATTTACAACGGCCTTTCCCATCCCCAATCAAAAAAAGTATCACTCCATTGGGATATCTACCAAACACATGCTGAAAAATTCTCAACTTAAACTAGATATTTTTGTATTAATGTTACATGGTCCTATAAAAAAAATTGTGTTGTTTTCCAATTTTGCACAACTTAGGTCTACCTACTTAACAATTTTTAGGTGAACAAACCGGGCTTTATGTAAATCTCAGTTTATTGCCCGTAATGTCTGGGTTGGCGTTGTGTTCTGTGAATGAAATTAGTTTTGATATGATTGGGTTTCTGGCAGCCATGGCTACAAATGTAACCGAGTGTGTTCAGAACGTTTATTCCAAAATGTTGATTTCCGGGGACAAATTTAAATACACGTAAGTACATTTTTTTGTAGGGTTTTTTGTGGATGAACACAAAGGTGCGTCTGTCTTACAGGCCTTTAAAAAAAAAGTAAACTGCTTAATAGGCTGTAAATGGTAGACTATATTATCTCTGTAGGAATGGGGTAAAATTATATGTCTATTTTTGCATTTCCTTATCTTTTCTAGTCTGACCTTCAATTATTAATAAGTTGATTTTATAAATAACTTTTAAAATATTGCTTTTATTTTGTAATACCCCCTCACAAAAATTATTAAATAGAGATTAGTACCTAGGTTATTTTATTCCTATTATGTTCATGAACTATTGGGTTGCACCGAGGGTTGCACAAAGGTTTTTAACAATAATTACCCAACTAATCAGGACCATCTTGGACTGAGATATAAATTACATTTGCAAACATTTTCTACTCACAATGAAAGTTGCCTAATTAGTTAATCAAGCATTAAGCCAACTCTGATTGTTGTGAGAAATTCATTTTCGCCAATGTCATAGTCAAAGTTTCTGGTTAGTTACTTTGTTTAAAATAGTTCTTCAATCTGACATTGGTGTTTGTAGTTAACGGTATATTTACAATACAATACAATACAAAATATTTATTAGTTCTCAAAAATTCCAACTAAGGATAGAACATGTCAATAAAAAGTAGTAAGAGTAATAGTCAAAACAAAAAATAAATTAGTACAAACATATAAATATATAACATAAATATCACAGTTCAATAATCGCATCATTTAAGAACTCTTGAGTTGAATAATATGCCTTAGAATAAAGTAGTCTCTTCAGCCGTTGTTGAAGTTTTATAGTGGGCAGAGCACGACAGTCTGCTGGGAGCTTATTCCAAACCTTAGTAATTGAGTACACAACATTTCTCTGAATGTAGGAGAACTTTGATATTTCAGTTGTTAAGTTATGTTTATTTCTTGTGGGCTATTCATGAGTTAATAAACAATTTTCAAAAAGATGTGTATTTTTTTTTATAAACATGACCGACTCCAAGATATACAGACCACTAACTGTGAGTATTTTATTTTCCATGAAAATGTTCTTACAAGTATCTCGCGGACCAAATATACCTCTTAGACATCTTTTTTGGAGGACAAAAACCCTACCAAAATCTACCGAGTTACCCCAAAAGATAATCCCATATGCAATTCTGGACTGCATATAGGCAGGATAGGCTATCAAAGCAGTGTCACGATCCACACTCATGGATAACACTCTCAGTGCAAAAATATATCCAGCCAGGCTCTTAGTCAAACAGTCGATATGATCCTTCCAGTCCAGCCTGCTGTCCAACTGAACTCCCAAAAAGGACACCTTCCGCGATGATGTTAGCTTCCTCAGCTTGTAGTCCATTTTTAAGGTTTCTGGTTGTTGGCCGAATAATATAATTTGTGTCTTGTCAACATTCAATGTAAGATTGTTTTTTATAAACCAGTCTTCAAGTACGGTCAATGAATTACATAGGTCACTCTTTGAACCCCCACTGCATACCTTTAAAGTGTCATCCGCATACAAAACCAAATCATTGCCGGACAAAACGTTTGGCAGCTCATTCACATACAAAATATACAGCAGCGGCCCAACAATCGATCCCTGTGGCACCCCTCTCAAAACCAATTCCAATTTAGACCTCCTCAGGGAGCCCCTCTCATCATACTCTACCGCACGCTGATGCCTACCCTGCAGGTACGATCTTAGCAAAAAAAGGCTAACCCCGTCAAAACCATATAGTCTCAATTTTCTACACAATATCTCATTATCAAATAATAGGTTCGACCCCAAATTAGTAAAAATTACTACCGTGCGAGTAAAAATTATTTGCATCAAAGAGGGCTTGGATTAAAAAACGTAGGGCTTGGTTTAGATCACAATGTTATGGGGACGATATATCTAACCAAATCTGGGTTAAAATTTCATATTATGACACACAAGCTAATGAGTAATAAAATGAGTAGAAAAATACAAATTTATTTTTGTTGTTTACAAAATTAACAAAGTAAGAATATACAGAAAGAAAAAGCAAAATAATTACATAAATTACTGAAATTGACCACCTCCAATGCTCCAAGCATAAATTCACACATCTCTTCATATTTTCGAAAGTGTTGACCAGCACCTCTGGAGAAATGTTCCCACATTCTTGGATAATCCTTTCTTGTAATTGTTCTAAATTTGCAACCGGTGTTTTAAAAATAGTGTTCTTTAAATGAGGAAAAACGAAGTAATCCATAACCGTTAAACAAGGCGATCTAGGTGGGAATTCAATGTCTGATCGAAAACTGATCAATCTGTCATCGAAAAAATTGCGTAAGTAGTTAATAGTTTCGGCGGCTGTATGGACCGTTGCGCCGTCCTGTTCAAAATATCCAAAACGTAGTTCGTCGTCAAGTAATTGCTCCACAAATGGATTCAAAATATTGTCTCTATACCGCTGTGCTGTAACTGTGTCATGGAAAAAATAGGACCAACAATTCTTCGGGAAGCAGCTAACCAGACACCAATTTTTTGAGGGTGCAATGTGGAAAAATGGGGATTTTCACTACTCCACATACGTGTATTCTGAGAATTCACATAACCGGAGAGGCGGAACCAGGCTTCATCCGAAAAAAATTTCAGGTCTAATAAATCATTTCTTTCCAATACATTTTGGGTAAACCATTGAGAGTAATTCCTGCGTCTTTCAAAATCTGCGGCTTGTATTTCTTGGAATACTTGCACTTTATAAGGAAATAAATTTAGCTGCTTTTTAAGAATAGTCCTCAAATTCAATTCAAATTCAAATTGTTTATTCATGTCACTATCAAATACATTGATTTACACACGTCAGTATAAAATATAATAAAATACAATACAAGTACAATCTAAAATTTACATCCAAAATGGAGAATTAAAATCACATTACCAACATTTTCCTTACACAAACATATTAGAGTTAAAATTTAAAATTTTTTTAAAACTGTAAAACATTTCTAACAAGGACCTGTTGAATTTTCTTTTCCTGCATGTGCCATAAGATCATCCTACTTCTTGGGACAGGCGTCTTATACAATTTGTTGGCGTATTTTGCATTATTTCACGAACGTTTACAAGTTCTTCTGTTCTTACAGATGGTCTTCCTGCTCCTTTTTTGTGTTATATAGCACCTGTTTCCCTAAGCACAGCCACGGTTCTTTTCAGGCAATGATAAAAATCCCCAGCCATAAAAGCAACGTTAGGAAAATGTTCTTGAAAATCGTCCATGCACAAACCCGGATTCTATTGCCACTTACCATTTACTCTAACCCCGTTTCGAAAATACGCTTCAACCATGAATGTTTTGTGCTGTTCCGTAAAGCCCATTGTGTGAATTGTTCAAGAAATTGGAAAAATTAGCGATGAATCAAATTACTTGTAATGACTGTCAAAGATGACGGAATAACTGATTGATTGTTAATTCGGGTTGTTACTGACACCAAACAGGTATTAAGCTCTACGGCTACGCATTACGTCCTTAGATGCAAGGCCCTCTGTGATGCAAATAATTTTTGCTCGCACGGTATTATATCAATTGATCGACGTGTGAATAGTGCCTGAATGCAAAAAATAGTAAATGTTTTTCCCCCCCAATTTTCCAAGATAATATGCTTCTATGTGAGAAAGCTTTGCTACTGGTAACGACCGACTATGGGTGAGATTACAGAAGCTCCACATCTGACGTCTGCAGCTGCAAGTAGCAGTTTGCAGACAGATGCCAATCAGTGTTGCCAGAGGGTATCAAGAAATTGTACAAATCACAAACTGAAAATGTACCAGATTTTAAATTTTTGTACAGACATCAGAAGTGGAACCACAGACAATCGTAATCGACAATTTCCCCTTACGTCTTTCCCCGTCTCGCCTTGGCTCAAGGTCAATCTACATAAATAGCTACCACAGACGATCGCTTTATCCAACTTAACGATTTTATCGCATCGAAAGAAGTCGACTGACAAGTGGACGCCGCTAAAGCTTGTCGACGAACAACCTAACCTCAGAAATCGGGTTTGTTTACTTTGTTTTGAGTTTTAAATGGTTTTCCGCATTTGGGTGGTTTAATAATAATATATCTTTTATAATTATAATACTAATATTATTATATATCTTTAATCTCAACCAACTTAAAAAGTTTATTACAGAGAATATAACACCAAATATATAATATAAAATCACAAATAATCATGTTTAGTACCTAACTCTCGACCTAACTGTTAATAACTCCATCGAAATTATTTAAAAAATATAAATATAATAATCATTTACGAAATAATAATAATAATAATACGTTAAAGTTAGTTTAGTTTTAAAAATTTTTGGTATTTTTAGTTTTTGTTTAAAAATCCATAATTTCGATATTTCTTAAATTTTTTTCGGTAAACTGTTGCAAATTGTTATTCCTTTATATAATACTGATCATTGGCTAAAAGTACTCTTTACCATAGGTGTATGAATATCATTGTTTTTGTCTCGTGATGTAAATAATGTTGCTCGAAGGAAATATTATATTCGATTGTTTTTCTTTAATAATAATAGAGTGTATTAGAATACATATAGTTTTAATTTATAAAGCTTTCTAAAATTAAATATCCGTTTAGTTCATACAAATTTATAGGTTTTTCGGAGAAAGCGAAAAACACAGTAAGTATGTACCTACATGAAGTTTTCTGTGTTTAGACAATGGAGTCTGCAGTAAAAAGAATGAGAGTAAATTCCAGGCATTGGGATTTACTCCTAGATATCTTAGAGGTGCATCCTGAAATGATTACAGGCAAATTTGTGTGCCAAAATGCTAAACAAAAATCTCTGGAGTTGTGGAAGGATGCAGCCACAAAATAAAATGCGTTGGGCCTACCCTGATAAATTAAAGCTTGCTGTGCAAAACTGAAAATATAAAACAAAAATGAAGGTGGCGGAAATAAAAACATTTTATTAGATAATATACAAGAAAAATGATTAAAAACTTAAAATTTAGAGACTACATTAAACAGTAAACAAACACAAATACCAAAACAATTTAAAAATATAACCTATATTCTTCTTCTTTTTATTGTTAATTACTGGCTTTTAATCATAAACGGGGAATTATAGGAAATATTTTTAAAATGGATAATAAGTCTTTATCGACAAAACGGAAACGCCCGAACAGAAGACGATTTCAATAAATAGATTCACCGTGGTACGAAATCTCGATCGCTTCGACAAGAAGGCGATCGACTTCTCCTTGTCGATCGATATAAAAGCGATTGTTCGTGGTTCGCCTTCAGAAATTACTTATTTTTTAAAACCTCGGACCAAAAACATTAATAAAAATATTTTTAATTATTTATTTATTTAATAATTTTAAGTTATTATTATCATCAGTCATCTGCTAAATTTATCTTTGAGTTTTGTCTTTAATGTAGGGCGATAGGTGGATGAAATATTAAAAATGTACTGCAAAACTGACGTTTCCTGTGAATTTTGCCTTTTAAATGATAAGAGTGCGGCACAAGGATGAAAATGTACCAGAAAATGGTATAATGTACTTCTGTACAGACGGGTTCGAAATGTACCAGATTCGTACAATTGTACCAGCTCTGGCAACGCTGATGCCAATGAACAAAATTGGAATTCCAGAAAACGTTTATCACACTTCGCATCTGCAAACTTGCAGAATGTATAAAATTTGGTAAAAACTAACCTAATGGTTTTTGGAACGTCAAATTTCTGCAAATTATTTTGCGTCTGCAAGTCCGCAATATTTGCAGATCAGCAAAGTTGTATATATGCATTCACCCTATAGCTGTTCCCGTCGGTACGGGCCTGCAACTATTACTGCAAACTCATTAAAGTAATTTTATTTTATCAAGTGTTAACATTGCATCTTTTAAATTACCCGACTAGCAAACCAGTTACTTAACACCATCCGAAGCATTCTTTGAAAAAGGTGAAAGGATGAAAGTTTACATAATATGTTTATCCTTTTAAACAATAGAATTAGTTGTGCAGGATGGTATATCAAAGCTTGTAGATGAGTTAAAACCTGTTTAAATTGGGTGCAATCACTGCATGCAGTTATAGCGAGGCAATTAATTGCATAAATACATTTTAGTATTAATATTGTATCTTTATTCTGAACCAACTTAAAAAGTTCATTATAGTGAATATAACATTAAATAGACAATATATAAAATCACAAATAATAAAAATTATTAAAAGCGAATATTGTGGCATATCGGACAAGTACTTTGCTTTTGTAAAAAGGCTTTTAATGCATCTACCGCTGTGTCGGGATTGCTATGGTTATGGCTGCCCGTAGAGTCCGAACAAGGACGAAACGGCCGTCGTGGTCTACCCGCCCCAGAGTATCCATTGTGCTTTGATCCCTGTGTATTCCAGTAGAAAAAACAGTTACACACTTGTCCGATATGCCACAATATTTTTTAAATTATTTTCGCGGAACCTAATCTTCTAAATAAAAATTATGTCTTGTAACTATTAATAATTCCATCGAAATTATTTTAAAAATATGTATAATAACCATTTACAATAAAAAAATAATAATATATAATACGTTAAAGTCAGTTATAAAAAATAGTAATAAACTAACATTTAATTTTCTTTAATTATTTTTTTAGTGCTTTTTTAAAGGTCCATAATTTTGATATTCCTTTAATTTTTTTCGGCAAACTGTTGTAAATTGTTATTCCTTTATACAGTATGTCTCTGTAAGTTTGCATCATATGGAAAACTTTTTTATTATTCATTTTACGAAAAAAAGTTATTCTTCATAAAAATCTCTGCATGGTCTAAAACCTAAAATGCAACCATCAAATATCGAAATTTCCCAGTCATATACGAGGTTTGTCAAAAAATGTGAATTTTTCCTAAGAATGTAAATTTTTCCCAAGAGTAAAGTACCTTTATTTTTGACATTATCAAAAATTGTTATTAAAAAAAGTTGATCAGAACTAAAAACCACGTCTAAATATGCAATACCACGCATTAAATTAATTAAATAATTAAAAAAATTAAATAATTAATAATAAATTAATAAAATAATTTTTCAACATAAATGCGTATAATTGCATATTTAGACGTGGTTTTTAGTTCTGATCAACTTTTTTTAATAACAATTTTTGATAATGTCAAAAATAAAGGTACTTTACTCTTGGGAAAAATTTACATTCTTTGGAAAAATTCACATTTTTTGACAAACCTCGTATATGAGTGGAAATTTTCGATATTTGATGGTTGCATTTTAGGTTTTAGACCATGCAGAGCTTTTTATGAAGAATACCTTTTTTCGTAAAATGAATAATAAAAAAGTTTGCCATATGATGCAAACTTACGGAGACATACTGTATAATATTGATCGTTGGCCAAGAGTACTCTTTACCATAGGTGTTTGAATATGATGGTTTTGTCTCGTGTTGTGAATAATGTTGGTCGGATGAAATATTATTCGATTGTTTTTCTTGAATAATAATAGAGTGTATTAGAATGCATAGGTTTAATTTATAAAGCTTTTCTAAATTTAAATATCCTTTTGGTTCATACAAATTTATAGTTAGTTCTAAAAAAGGAAGTTTATGTATGCATTTAATTATTTTGTTTTGTAGTTTTTTTAATGGATCAATTGTAGTTAAATTCGCTGATCCCCAAATTAAAATCATAATGTTGTAATTTTGAACAAACCAAAGAATAACATAATAATATATATTTTTAAATATTTTAATATATAATTTTTAGCTTTAAACAAAATGCCAATTATTGGTGGGATGTAACTCCTTAAATATTCCATATGTTTTTTCCAAGTTACATTTTCATCATTATATAAACCTAAAAGTATAATTGTATAAGTAGGTAAGGTGCAGTGGGGTAAGTGGGGTTCTGGGGCAAGTGGGTTTTTTGGAAATATTTTTTAATTTAATTACGAAAAAAATCCAAAATTATAATAAAATAGTTGTCACAGCTGTATAGGCCCCAATATATTGTTAAAAATGCATAGATATTTATTTCTTCAGGTTACACTGCTTTATTTAAAATGTGTCCAATCTTTATCGATTATGTCAAGTTACGGAATAAAATTTCAAAAAATTGTATCTCTACTAATTAACAACCTAGGATTAAAATTTTTACATTCTTAAAGATGTAATCACTTATGTTGTCCCTTATATTTTTTCAACAGTTTTATTTTTCAGGGTTTTCGTTTTAGGTCCATAGTGCCCACTTGCCCCGCTTTTCCTACTACCGGGGTAAGTGGGCACTACTGTTTCAGGGAAAGTGGGGATTAGTTCCCACATTGTTGTTAGTATTTTCCTAACTATAACCTAAGCTAGATCAAGCTTATATTTGCGTTCTTTTTGATACCTATATGTAAACCTAACTTTTTTTTTCTTGTTTAAGACTCAACTTTAAATTGTTCTTATGTTTAACAATAAATAGGTAACACTTTTTTCAGGTTTGTTGTGTAATTTTCTTTTTAAATTCCTTGTACCTTAAAAAGTTTGTAACTTCTGTATTTGAAGACTTTTTTTTATATCTGAAAAAGTTTCTTGTGGATGACGACGTATAGGTCGACCCACTTGCCCCAGTTTAATATAACGCTGCTCAAACGTGATTTGCAAATCAAAAAAACCCACTTGCCCCAGTACCTGGGGCAAGTGAGTACTATGGGTACATTTTAACGAAAATTTTTTTTTCTTTAATGTTTTTTTCGTAAATAGTTTAACAATATTAGGATATATTGTAAACATAACTAACTAATTCCTGTCTAAAGAGCACCTCTGTATCTCGATTTTTCGTAAAGATATATGGTTTCAAAGTCGATCTTTCATATTTGTAGTACCCACTTACCCCACTGCACCTTATATTTAATTATATCATTATTGAAAGTAAAGAATATTATTATTTTTTAATTTTGATTTACTTACAAACACAAAAGATGATTTATTAAAATTTAATGATAACTTATTGATTTCAATCCATTTACATTTTTATTTAGGTCGTGGTTAATATAATTATGAATTTGAGCATAGTCTTCATGAAAATATACAATAGTAATATCATCAGCAAAAAATATTATCTTACCTTTTAAATTTAATTTTGCTCTAGAATTAATGTAGATAAAAAAAAGTGGGTCCTTGGGTTGATCCTTGCGGAATGCGGAACGCCACAAGTAATGTTTTTTTGTGAAGCAATTAATTAGTTTTATGCAAGTATCTAAAACTGATTGTCTTGTCTTAAAAGCCGGTTTACATTAGGCGCAGGCAATGCAACTGCAAAAAAAAGTTGCCACCACTATCTACTATATTTGAACCTTTTTTTCTAGCCCTGCAGAACTACAATTCTATACGAGCGTAGCAAGTATAGTAGTCCAAATTCCAACCACACTTTTGTTAGTTGATCTAGATTTATCAGGTGTTACCTTACAGTTAGTGGGTTGTTTTATGCTAAATGGAGTTATGTTTCACTTTCAAAGCATCACAGCTTATGTTCTTATGGATTATATCAGTCCTGTGACACATAGGTAAGTTATTTGCATTTTTTTTAAATATGCATATTGGTATGCAATATTTCTTAGTTTATTATAGTAAAATGAGGTAAAGAAACACATTGGGTTCTAAAAAATCTGTTTATTTTTTAAAAAATGCAAAGAAAAATAAAAGTAAACAATTTTTTAACCTCAAATTGTATAAAAGACATTTATTACTAAATATTTTTCAAAATTTTCAACTAAAAATGATTGTCTTCTATTAATAAAAATATGTTTATACAAAGAGAAGCTTCTTTCAACATCTACTGATGTAATCGGACAATACTGCAACTTAGGTAGCAAAATTTCCTTTTCGGATTTCGATTTTTCTCCAACGTTTCGAAATGCGTTTGTTACATTCAGCTGAAGTGGCTCAGATTTCATTTTTTGTAACTTCGCGTTATGCAGCGGTGTTTTCAAATGTTGATCGATTTGGAACTTCTTTTCACAAACAATAATTTTTGTACAAGCTTTACAGAAGACCCTAGACTAAACTCTGGGAAACTTTTAATCCACGAGGACGTTTTCGTCACCTTAGACATTCTGAACACAAATTTGAAATTACTAGTTTCACACTGAAATTTTTCGACTAACTAAAACAGAAGTATGTATTACAAATCAATATAAATACAGTTTGTTAAGCAGGCAATAACGCATTATTAAGTGACAATAAACAATCCCTAACAATATACCGGAAACCCCCAATAAATACCTTGTGTATAACCAAAATGTAAATATAATTATAATAATCTTTAGATTGAAAAATCCCTAAAATAAGTACCAAACTGGACATTAAACCTTTAACGTTTTAAATTTTTTGATAAAGCCGAAAACATAAAAATATTCATTTTATTATAAAATAGACAAAATATGCAAAAAATGCATAATATATTACTGTATATTATACAGTGTGACCAGTAGAGTCCGCATCGTATGAGGTTTTTTATTAATTCGCATTATCTGTCAAATTTTAATTTTTTCAAGAAAATAATTCAAAAGTTAATTCTGAAAGAATCGAAAAAAGTTATTAGAAATTTTTTTTTTAAATGCAGTTTCTAGCCCACATGCAAAATTTCAGCTGCATAAAATAATTTTGATTTTTTACCCATATTTTGTAAATTGCCCAATTTTGCAAAATAAGACTCAACGCAACCTATGTAGGTTGCTTTATTTCAGATACATTTTCTTTAAAGTAGCGCCATATTAAATGTGTGTTTTTCTACAAAATCAAAATTGGGCTATTAAAATTTGGTCGCATGTGATGCAAAGTTTATTTGTTTTTGACCCTGTATAAGGTAACTTCATAAAATAAGTATTTTTGCAACCGCAGTTTATTATTATTAAGACAAAAAAGAACACAGTGTCATCAGTAAAGTGTTCATTAAGTGGAAAATAAATTTTAGTGGTGGGTAATAAAATTATCTGATGTGGGCTAGAAACTGGATTTAAAAAAACTTTTTCTAATAACTTTTTACGATATTTTCAGAAATAACCCCACTTTTAAATTATTTTTTGAAAAAAATTAAAATTTGACAGATAATGCGAATCACGTGACTACTATTTTTTTGCTTAATTTTCATCTCGATCGAAGCAGAACTTGATGCCAAAGTCAAATTTCGAATAAATCTATTAATTAAAAAAATCCCATATGATGCGGACTTTACTGGTCACACTGTATTATGCATTTTGCATAAATATTCCGCCCTTTATAGTAGGGGAGCCCAACAGGGGATTTTGGGATTTACTCAAGCGCGGCATGTGCATGTGGGCTAGAAACTGCATTGAAAAAACTTTTTCTAATAACTTTTTACGATATTTTCAGAAATAACCCCACTTTTGAATTATTTTTTGAAAAAAATTAAAATTTGACAGATAATGCGAATCACGTGACTACTATTTTTTTGCTTAATTTTCATCTCGATCGAAGCAGAACTTGATGCCAAAGTCAAATTTCGAATAAATCTATTAATTAAAAAAATCCCATATGATGCGGACTTTACTGGTCACACTGTATTATGCATTTTGCATAAATATTCCGCCCTTTATAGTAGGGGAGCCCAACAGGGGATTTTGGGATTTACTCAAGCGCGGCATGTGCATGTGGGCTAGAAACTGCATTTAAAAATACTTTTTCTAATAACTTTTTACGATATTTTCAGAAATAAAAAAAACCCCACTTTTGAATTATTTTTTGAAAAAAATTAAAATTTGACAGATAATGCGAATCACGTGACTACTATTTTTTTGCTTAATTTTCATCTCGATCTAAGCAGAACTTGATGCCAAAGTCAAATTTCGAATAAATCTATTAATAAAAAAAATCCCCTATGATGCGGACTTTACTGGTCACACTGTATTATGCATTTTGCATAAATATTCCGCCCTTTATAGTAGGGGAGCCCAACAGGGGATTTTGGGATTTACTCAAGCGCGGCATGTGCATGTGGGCTAGAAACTGCATTGAAAAAACTTTTTCTAATAACTTTTTACGATATTTTCAGAAATAACCCCACTTTTGAATTATTTTTTGAAAAAAATTAAAATTTGACAGATAATGCGAATCACGTGACTACTATTTTTTTGCTTAATTTTCATCTCGATCTAAGCAGAACTTGATGCCAAAGTCAAATTTCGAATAAATCTATTAATAAAAAAAATCCCCTATGATGCGGACTTTACTGGTCACACTGTATTATGCATTTTGCATAAATATTCCGCCCTTTATAGTAGGGGAGCCCAACAGGGGATTTTGGGATTTACTCAAGCGCGGCATGTGCATGTGGGCTAGAAACTGCATTGAAAAAACTTTTTCTAATAACTTTTTACGATATTTTCAGAAATAACCCCACTTTTGAATTATTTTTTGAAAAAAATTAAAATTTGACAGATAATGCGAATCACGTGACTACTATTTTTTTGCTTATTTTCATCTCGATCGAAGCAGAACTTGATGCCAAAGTCAAATTTCGAATAAAGTTATTAATAAAAAAAAATCCCATATGATGCGGACTTTACTGGTCACACTGTATTATGCATTTTGCATAAATATTCCGCCCTTTATAGTAGGGGAGCCCAACAGGGGATTTTGGGATTTACTCAAGCGCGGCAGATTAACATATGGGGGATACCTTGCACCCTGTTGAGTACCTCTGCCAAGTCTAAGCCCTCTATATAGTGCCGCGCGTGTACGGCAGCTGATCAGAATAGTAAAAAAAAATCGATAGCTGGATGTACTCCAGCGCGTCAGATTAAGGTGCGGTGGGTTAATTACATGCTAAAGAGTCTGCATTTCAATAATCTGACGATTTGAGCGTGACGTAAGGGAGTGGGAGGGTCACAAACTTGCAAAAAAAATACGTCACTTGGACATTCTCGAGCGCGGTCAATTTTTTTTTTTATTTTGAAGGAAATAATTGAAGGACTACGGGAAAAATATAATCTGCCGATTACCACAAGCCGAAGTAACAAAAATCGTCAATAAAGTTTATTAGCGCGTGCAGCTGCAGTGAAGCACTCCGCGCCTCAATGTCTCTTTCTTTATCACTCACTCTCTCGCACCGTCCGCATACTACTTTCCGTCAGCCATCACGCCATCACAGGCTGATCACAGCATTCGTGGGATTATATGTACAGGGTTATTATTTTACATTTTAGTTTGTCCCACTTTTAAAAGCCTGTAACTTTTTTGTTTTTTAAATTAGCGCGTTCACTCAAAAAGTAGGATGTAGAACTTTTGGCCAAGTATTTATGGGTTTTGTCAAAAATGACAGTAGGTGTCACATGTCACATTTAAAACCACACATGTATTTTTTTTAAATGAGACACTCTGTATATTAGAAGCGCATTAGATGGTTCCTTTTATTCCGATTTCAAAAATATAACACATTTATGCATTCTTCTCTTAATTCCATCAAAAATATGTAAAAATAATATTATTAAAAAGCATCAAGATAGTTATGAAACCGTTTTGTTGCTATGGATTTTTCTTTATATCGCAGTCTGTCACTCTTATTATTATTACTCGTTTCGAATTTTGTACCGAAATATTTTTGTAAGTGAATTAAATTTTGTAAGATTTAAGAAAAAAAATCAAGAATTTTTTTTAAACGGTCAGATTAACCAAATCCCTCAAAATAATCGTTAGATTATGAATCAGCACGACCAGGACACCAAGCTGAACCGTCTGTATGAAAATCTGACGCGCTCGAGTATGTCCAAATATCGTTTTTTTTTGCATTTTCGAAAAGCCGCCACGAGCTTGCGTCACATCCGAATCGTCAGTCTATTGAATGGGAGCTTCCTTAGGGATCCCTTAACATCCCCTCTGAATATCTGACACGCTCGAGTAAATGTTTCCCCATTTTTAACCCTTCCGTACCGCCGCCCCCACCATCAAAACCGGCAGATGAATGTACCTCCGTCATGAGAGTCACGTGGGGGCATATACACTATTAATATCTGACGCGCTCGAGTATATCCATGTGACTGCTTTTTTTTACATTTTTGAAAGCCTGTAGTAACTCCCCCCACCGATGAAAGGGTACACATGATATGACATTTTTTCCTTTCTACCATCCAATCTTCAAGATCCAACATCGACGCTCGAGTAAATCCCCATTTAGCATCGTGGGCTCCCCTACTATTACTATTCACAGTCCGCAGAAGTGTAAATACAAAGAAGGATATAAAAAAAAATTAAAAATAAAGAAAATTTCAGTTAACTTTTAGGTAGGTACTAATATTAGAGGCACTCCTCTGGTGCCAATTAGCGATTAATAATTATTAATTATGCCACTAGCTTAAACCTGGAGTTGGTGGGCTCTACTACGCTACTCCTATTTATACTGAAACACCGCAAGTTATTTGTTCGAATGGAATGTTCGTCGAACGGTTCGACGAGCCGCTCGAAAAGTTTGTGGGCTCCTTTAGGCTCAGGCGCGGCTCTAACTACCTACTTACAGTTTTTTTGATATTTTAGTGTCGCCAACACTGCCAAACGTGCATTCCTCATAGACCACCTACTTACAGTTTTTTTGATATTTTAGTGTCGCTAACACTGCCAAACGTGCATTCCTCATATGGTTGTCAATATTCATGTTTAATAACCCTGTGACTCCATTAAGTGGTCTGGGTACAATCACAGTGATACTGGGTGTCCTGCTGTACATAAAAGCCCAGGAATACGACGATAAAATTCTGAATTCGGCGAATTTGATGCAGAGGAAGGTGAGAGCAATATGAGACGGAAAAACTAGTGAGGACCAACCGTTTTTAAAATTATTTTTTGAATAAAAATGCGTGCAGGGCGTGGAAACGTATTATTATGTTTTTGTTTAAATTAGTGATATAATAATTTTATGTTCGGAGGAGTTTTAAACCTACAACAATTCTTAAAATCTTATAGAAGATCGGGTTGTCATTAATTTGTTATTCAAATGTACCAACGGTTCGCCGTTTCCTTTTTATTTGGTGGCACCATAGATATTTACCTTTAGATAAGCAAACAATAATCACGAAAGTGGCAAATTTATGGCCTCGCGCATGTAAACAGAGCTACACACGAATAGACATGCGCACTGCAACATGATCATTTGACGAATGGGAAAATAGACAGGTCAGGGCTTAAAAATTTAAGTTCTTGCCAAAGAATTGGAATTTCTCCTCAATCAGATTGAGAATTAAGTTAGTGATTTCTGGCATTTTTAGTAGTTGCAAACCTATCAGATTTTGAGGATAGAAAATTGTTTTGTAAGGTTTTGTTTCTAAAATTTGTTTAAAAATGATTCGTCGTCGTGTTTTTAGTTCGAAAGTGAAGAGAACAAGTCAATTAAACTATAAAACTTATAAAATCGAATATAAAAAACAAACAAAACCAGCAAAATAACCAATTTTCGATGTTATCGCGTACCTAACCTCAGGTCAAATATTAGGTGGTATATAACTTGTATTGATTTTTACAATTTGGCAAAAACTTGGGTACGTGTAAAACATTTTCCAGCACAATTTCTTGTTCAAGAATTTAAAAAAAAATTTGTCCGGGAACTTGACCCATGGGGTAATATAAACTACCTAGGTATTTACATTTTTTCTTTTATATAATATAAGTATAGAGAAAGTGTCATTTAAACTTTTTGAAGATTGCAGGGCTGCAAATAAAATATACCAAAACATGCATCGGGATAATCTTTCTTGGTGTGGGTTTCTCTTTATTTTCATACCTTGTTTGTGTAGCCTAGGCCTAGTTTAATATGTTTAAATTGATCATAATAAAATAAAGTTATATATCAAGATACATCACTACTTCATACTTACTGAAAATACGAAATACCAGGTATTTTACCCTTATTTGGGCATAACAAAATCATACAAGGGCTGTTACTAGTCGTTGTAAGTCACTAAAGGCACAAACACAACTCACTAAACTACACAAAAACTAAAATCCGTAAATATTAAACACCCATAATCCACAATAGCAAAGAAAACTACAAGGAATCCACAGAGAAACCTTAAAACACAACAACAAAAATGGCGGCTGAGCCGGTTCTGGAGTGTATTTTGTGCATGTCGCTAAAGAAGGACAGGCCGATAACACGAGGTTTGTGCGCATGCCCGATGCTGCGCAGAGGGAAGGCAGCTGACCGGCGAGCCATGCGCTCCAACGTATTTTTTCACTCCTAACGTTTGTTTGCGCAGGAAATAAGCTATACGTATCTAAAGGTAAATGTCTATGGGTGTCACCCAAATTTTATAGATTAGTGCTGGTACTTTTGACTCATGGTTAACCAATTTCATACTAATTATCTAAGTGTTTTGACTGTCATAAGCGACAGTGTAGGAAATAGTTGTTGTTGACATGTTTTAACTCTCTTAAATAATCACGTATAAAATGTGGTAATCATGACTGAAAGTATCAATCCTGAGAGCTGATTATCGATTTAACTCACATATTTAAGAAAGGCTGAAGAACATTTGCCAGATGACATCAAGGTTTATGTCTTCAAAATATTTGAATTTATACGTAGATAGTCTGTTAATACAAAATTTTACAAAGCCTTTATTAAGTAGGTACACAAGTTAAATTGCAGAATAGCTCTTGAGCTGCCATAAACACCCCACATTCCATGACCCAATTGTGAATTAAATTATAGTAACAGTTGTTATTAAGAGCATTGGTTACGGTTCCTTCACTTCTCCAAATTGAAATATACGATTTACTACAGGTTATACACGATACACCTATACTCGGTATGCCAACTAGCCAGTCGATATTCCTCCTATAAAATATAAAATAAAAAATCACCCAATAACTTCTTGGGTACTCTCAGCTGTTAAATACCACTTGATGATATTATTTTTTTGTTCATGTGAATACATTATTCATTTAAAATAATAGTTAATACTTCGCAGGAGGAAGGCTTGCTTTATACGAAAATATTTATTCGACGTATCGACTGCTTCGACCGCGTGTTCTCTGTTTAACGTGTTAAACGCTACTAATAATCTCCGTCTGATGCGTTTATATCGGCACCCTAGATTCTAGATCCGAGTTTGCCAATAGTGTATGTATAGCGTACTGGAACATTATGTTTGTTAACTAAGTGATTTCTATCGTTTTTGTTACGTATTTGGCAGGAGAAAACTCGGAAAGTAAGTAGCAAAAACCTGAAGCCTCTGTGTTAAATTGGGAATAAGTTTTTTTACAATAATAAAACAGTATTATTGCATTAACATTACAATAATATATTATCCTATAAAACATTTTATTATAATTATATTGATTTTTCAAACGGACATTGTTATTTATGTACATTATTAACTTATTCAGCCCACAACAAAATTTGTCGCTTCGATTTTTAGGTCATTTAAAAAACATTTCTCGTAAAATAATATTCATTGGTCGTAATTATATTCTAAAACAATTCATTTACCATATTTATGGGTTTTAAACTGCTTCAATATTTAAATAATGAAGTCTTATTGAATCCCTATAAACTTAAAAGCGCTGGACCGGACCATGTGACGTCACAATGTGAGGGAGATACAGGTAATTTGTGCGCGTCGGCATATTGTGTATAGCTGTATCGTGAGTTTATAGATATTAAAAGACAAAAGACCCATTTTATTGTGGTTCTTACGTACCTAATAAAATTAACTTTCAAGAAAACTTTTAAGAAAAAAAAAACATCTTCACATAATTAGTACCAGTGTCAGAGACTTCCAGGCACTTTTTGGGGATAATAATTTATTTTAGATTATTAGAATATTTTTAATTTCTCATAAAATTTTAATAAAATAATTGTGTGGTAAAAAGTGAAAAAAAATAATAGTAGGATGAAACCAATTGGAAAAGGAAGAGAATATAACAAAAATGAAAGGAAAAATAATTTATGGGAGATCCGAGGTCGGGAAGTCCTATGGAAAAACGTTAAATGGCAAAGTTGTAGATAATAAAAAGATCTACAACTTTTGTATTTACACTTTTTCACATAACCTCAAAATGTATGTGAAAAATTCAAATAACCAAGTTTTTGGTTTTTTATTTTTATCTTTCACAGAAAAATTTTTTTTTCACGAAATTTCGTGAAAACTTACCTTTTTATGTCCAAAAGACACTGTAATTTTTTGATTTAAAATATTTATTTTTTCACCTTATTTGGACTTAATATCGAAAAAGCACCCTAATTTTCAATCGAAAATTATTCTCACGTCAAAATATCTGCTTTTTTAAAAAAGTCGGTGGGCTTTTTTGTTCGTTGAAATCTCTACTTTCTGATGGTGTAAAAAAATAAACATTACTATGGTAAATGTTCTCAAAAAATGCAAAGAAACGAAAAAATTCGAATCCGAAATTTTTTTTTTTAAATCATTATGTACAATTTTGAGCTATTTATTAATTTTTTTTTTTTTTTTTTTTTTTTTATGATCGAGCACAAGCACTATAGGAAAATCCTTTAAGGCGCTCTGGGAGCGGTGCGTGTGCGAAGAAAGCGATTCACGTTTTTCTTGAATCGTTGGAGGTTATATTCGGTTGGAAACACGGTCTCAGAAAGGCCGTTCCACAAAGATGACGTCCTCCAAATGAAAGAGTTCTGAAACAATGATGTTCGGGGTGTACTAAGTTGAACCACATAGGGATGGGCGGCAGTGGTTCGTCGTGTGTTTCTGCTATGCTATGCTATGAATCGAGCGGGCAATATCTGTCGAACACTTGCCATGAAAATATCTGTAGAAGAGAGCCAAATCACCAACCTGTCTTCGATGTTCTAAGCTGTCGAGGTTCTTAGTCAGCTCGTGGTCGCCGATTAGACGAACGGCTCTCCTTTGGATGGAATCCAACAACCGAAGGGTATGCTTCGGCGCAGAACTCCAGATATGAGAGCAGTATTCCAGTGATGGTCGAATCTGGGCTTTATAGAGTGTCAAAAGTTGTTGAGGTGTATACAACTTTTTGGTACGGAAAAGTATACCGAGCTTCTGAGAAGCTGCCCTGGCGATTGCCACAACGTGATTATGCCAAGACATATTTCCTCCCAGGTTGACACCCAGCAAATTAATAGACGAAGTCAGTGGAATTGCGTGTCCTGCCATAACGATATCGGGTTCTGCAATGTTGACCTTCTTAGAGAAAACTGCAGCCTGGGTTTTTTGAGCGTTAAATTCGACTTGGTTACTGTCACCCCAAGACAAAATTTCTTCCAGGTCTTTATTGAGGCGTGATACCTCATGTTGTCTGCGAAGATGTGCGTCAGTAGCCGATGTTTGAGGTTTCAAAGTAAAAGATGAGATAAGTGTGCTGTCGTCAGCAAAGCAATATAATGGATTTTCTGTTTTCGCTAGAAGGTCGTTAATGTACAGTAAGAAGAGAGTGGGAGATAATATGGACCCTTGAGGAACACCAGCATTGATGGTGAAGGTGTCTGAGAGAAACCCGTCAATCGCCACTTACAGAGAGCGGTCCTTGAGGAAGCTAGACAACCATGAACAAAATCGACCGGGCATACCATAAGAACGCAGTTTGCTTAGGAGCCCCTCGTGCCAGACACGGTCAAAGGCTTTAGAGATGTCCAGTGCAATAGCCCGGGACTCCCCATGATGTTCGATTGCGTTGCTCCAAAGATGAGTGACATAGGCTAGCAGGTCTCCTGTTGATCTGGACTTACGAAAACCATACTGATGGTCGCTGATAATTTTAAGGCCTTCCAGGTATTTTATAAGTTGTTGGTTAATAGCTTTCTCCATCACCTTTGATATAACTGAAAGCAATGCGACTGGTCGATAGTTGTTTGGCAGGGTTTTCTTGCCTTTCTTTGGTATAGGCTGGACTCGCGCCTTTTTCCAGCAAGATGGAAATATTCCTTTTTTGTAGGATAAGTTAAAAAGTCTACAAAATACTGGTGTGAGTTCATCGGCGCATTTCTTGAGCACTATAATAGGAATTTCATCTGGACCAGAAGCTTTTTTGGCATCGAGCCCCTTCAGAATTCGTTTGACAGGACGCTGACGGAATACGATATCAGTCATTTCCGATCGAACTGCTGGAATGTTCGGGGGTGTTTTTCCCTGAAAGTCTACCGTGGAGTGTGAAGCAAAGAGTTCTGCGAGTAAGTTCGCTTTATCTTCAGCCGTGGTTGCTATTGTGCCGTCAGAACGTGTTAGCGGTGGAATATTTGATTTGGTAAAATTTTGACTGACGGCCTTAGCGACTGACCAAAAGGACCTAGATCCGTTAGGACTGACGAGAAGTTTATTTTTGATACTTTAATTACTCGAAAAACGTAAGATTCCATGTTACATTGATAAAAAAAGTATAAATTTTAATAAATAGCTCAAAATTGTACAATGATTAAAAATAAAAATTTCGGATTCGAGTTTTTTTTGTTTCTTTACATTTTTTGAGAACGTTTATACGTAATGTATATTTTTTTACACCATCAGAAAGTAGAGATTTCAACGAACAAGAAGCCCACCGCTTTTTTAAAAAAGCAGATATTTTGACGATTAGGGTGGTTTTTCGATATTAAGTCAAAATAAGGTGAAAAAATAAATATTTTAAATCAAAAAAAATTACAGTGTGTTTGGGACATAAAAAGGTAAGTTTTCACCAAATTTCGTAAAAAAAAATTTTTTTTGTAAAAGATAAAAATAAAAAACCAAAAACTTGGTTATTTGAATATTTCACATAAATTTTGAGGTTATGTGAAGAAAGTGTAAACATACAAAAGTTGTAGATCTTTTTATTACCTAGAGCTTTGCCATTTAACGTTTTTCCATAGAACTTGTAGTTTTGCCGGAAATCGAGATAAATCGTTTTCTACCCTTAAAAACTCACCCTCTACCACTTCCCGACCTCGGATCGCCCGTAAACTATTTTTCCTTTCATTTTTGTTATATTCTCTTCCTTTTCCAATGGGTTTCATCCTACTATTATTTTTTTTGGTTTAAAAAATTATCGACCCTGGTCTATCTATATGGGAAAATATTGAATAAACTTTTTATTATATCTGCATAATACGTACCTAATCTAAAAATGTATTTTGCTATTTGTCACTCTTTTGGCGGGAAAATTGAAAAAAATATATTTTGTCATGAATAGATGACGAGACGAAAGAAACCGTCACCAATGTCTTTAGGAGTATTTTTTAATTGAAGGTAAGTAACAGGGAAATTTATTTTTTTATGTTTTAAATTGAAATATTTATTTCTGTTTTTATTTTAAATGTGAAGAGTCACCATTAGTAAATTTCGTGATGAAAAATGTGATACTTTATTCCTTACGGTTTTACAGGTTACAGTTGCCATAAGTTTTTTCCAATATTCACCCAAATAGTTTTCCGATGTTGGGTATTTAATACACATCACTAATATTTATTTATTAAAAAGTGTTGACCTTAAAAAAAAATAACACTAAGGATTTATAGTTTTGCTAAAGCTAATTGATATCGCTACCTTCACTCATCTGTTCTTCTATCAAACATCGCATAATAACCTCTAGGTACTTCCCCCAACCAAGGAAGTCGTCACCCCCGGATGCCCAAAGTTATTCACCATTTTGCTCTTCAGTTTAACTTGAGTATCTTTGTGCATACTGCCGCTGCCTGAAAACTTAAATTTGACATTACAAAAACTATCTGCAAATCCGCCATTTTTACCGTAGTTTAACCTTTTTACTACTTCTGGTTTATTGATATCCAAATAGTCATGTGAAGTATGCCCAAATCCATGGCAATAATTAATTAATTAAACTTAAATCTCCACGTTCGCTTGTTTTTTTTTATGTAAACACTGATAACAAATTGTAAATAACCACCATCAATCAAATCCCTAAAATGTAGATTAGTTTTTAATAAATTTTGTACATTCTGCCATTTGCAAGTGTGCAGGACCTTCCAACTTTCTGCAAATTTGCAGATGAAAAGTATGATAAACGTTTTCTGGAATTTCACTTCTGTCATTTGCATCTGCAAACTGTTACTTACAGCTGCAGAGGTCAGATGCAGAACTTCTGTAATCTCACGCTAAAGGATTTTTGGCTGTCATGCCATCAGTTTAGGAATTTGGATTTGAGGATTTACCCTATCACTAGAGGCTACATTTTATTTCATTATTTATGCTAATATTCATTATTTGGCAACGTTCGACCATTCGGGGGATTTTTTTTTTAAAGAAAATTTCTCATGGGAAATTTGATCTTTAAAGGTTGGCAACACTGTTGGGCCCCACAATAAGCCAGAAGGCTGTAGTGGCTTGGGCCACACGACCCCCGCTTCTAAACCAACCAACCAGAGGTAGTCGTGACCCGATTTAATGAGACAACCCATCCCCGATTTGTTCGTTTATAGAGTATGTTTGATAAAAGATACATTTTGTTAGGAAAACAGATAAGTGATGGTCGATTTTAGTCGTGAGCATGCGCGAAGTCAATACAGTGTTATTGGCCTGTTACAAACCAAATAAATAATTTAGAAGATAATATAGTGTCCGCGAAAATAATTAAAAGCGAATATTATGGCATATCGGACAAGTGTGTAACTGTTTTTTTTTATATTGGAATATACAGGGATCCAAGCACAATGGATACCCTGGGGAGGGTAGACCACGACGGCCGTTTAGTCCTTGTTAAGACAAAGACTTTTAATACATCTTACCGCTGTTGCTGGGATTGCTTGGGTTATGGCTGCCCGTAGAGTCCTAATAAGGACGAAACGGCCGTCGTAGTCTACCCGCCCCAGGGTATCCATTGTGCTTGGATCCCTGTGTATTCCAATGTAAAGAACACATTTGTCCGATTTGCCACAATTATACGCTTTTAAAATAAATAATATAATCTTTCGGTCGGGCGACTAGAAAAATGCCATCTCCTGTCGCGGGTCTTTGATGCAATCAGCATTTTTATGCGTTTCAATTAGGTTTGGAAATACTATACTCTTGAGGCGTGTTTTACCAGAATGGCCACGCGTATTTTCGGTGGTGGTGATTGTGTTTGAAAAGTACAATAAGTATTTGAAATCGATAGTGATGTGGCAAAAGATGTTCATTTAGGGAGAATAGGTGTTTTATTATAAAGGTTTTGTGAAAACAAAATTGTCCGTAGGAGTAGGTGCCTATTTAAAAATTAATGAACTGATTTAGTCCAAAAATGTACATTCATGCGTACAATAAAAATAGAAAATCAATAGGAGGCCTAGAACTCTCGAAAACTCGCCCATCTTTAATTATTATACAGTGTGAGTTTGTAACTCCCAATGGTGAGTGCCAAATTTGCATCACCCTGTATAGTATATTTAAAAAAACTATTGGACAATTTTGCCATACCACTAGCAATTTGTAAATTATAGAACTTGTAAATAATTATCAAATTTTTACACTATACCAATAATAAAAAAAATACCAGTTTATATCTTGTTTCATTCCTTTTATTTACCTTATTGGAAAATTATTTACAACATACAAAAAGTAGATAATAACAAAAGAAACCGAATAATAAATAGTTACATTGAGAAATTGAGATAATTAATGTTATTAAGTAGAATAATAAACTATCTAAAAAAACAAGACGTCAATTTTGCTTCTTTTCCGAAAAATATCTCGAAAACTGTTTACCGCTTAATAAAAATGATTGTTAAAGATTTTCAAAAGAAAAGGTAAGTTTTTTTTAGTAGAGTTTTAGAAAGCTTTCGATAATTTACAGAAAATTTTGAAATTTACGTCTTGTATTTGGTAAAAACTAAAAATTAAATATTGGCACTATATCAGGCCTGCATAGATTTTTGAGTCCTATAAGTACCTAAAATTACACATTTCTTACCGAATCTTATGACTATGCTATATTTAACTTCATGATTTTATTTTTTGAGGTTTTCAAGAATGTTATACAGTGGAAAAATTGTAAAAAATATATTGTCTTAAATTGGTATTTGACAAGATATCAAAAAAAGTTATTTGAGAAATGTTTCTTTGATTTTAATTCTATGCTCATTTACAAAGTTTGTTGAAATATATTATGTTAAATTATTGAAAACCAGGGTGTTGTGATCTATCAGTTAAAGATTTTTGTTGTTTCCTAAAGTGTTTATTTGTTAGAATTTAGCTTTTAATGTATGTATCTTCTCAATGCGACGCATTATGTTCCTAGTAAAGCGCTTTCTCTACAATTAAGAAGGAATAGCGTCCCCAAAAACGAATTGTATCCGTTAGAACCTATAATCCACAAGACGTTGGTGGGGGCTCGTAGCGATCGACAATCGCCGCGCGCCGTAGTATTAGTTCTAACGTAATTGTTGCGCAGGTCACATCGTTGTTCGGAGTCTTCTAGCTGTCCTGTCTGAATTTGAATTTTATTGATCGTACCAATACCGGCTTGAATTTATATACAGGGTGTTCTCAAAGTTGAGTCATTTATCTTACCAGGTTGTGGGACTCGCAAAAATAAGTAATTGTACCAAAAATCATTTATATAAAAGTTGCAGAATAAAGAAGTTATTAACAATTGAAAAAATGTAAAATTTAAAAACTGTAATACCTAATTTTTTGATATTCTTGACCACTGCGTTATCAATGTTTTGTTTGCTGGCGATACTGGGTATGGCTTATTTTTTTTGTAGGATACAAATTACTTATCATTCATTCATTTTACGGGTTTTAGTGGTCAAGAATCAGTGGCGCAGCCAAAATATTGTATTAGGGGGGGTTTTCAAAAAAAAGAACAGGATTTCAAAATTTTAAAAACTGAAATTAAACCAGGCTCGATAATTTTTGAAACCAAAAAAAATAATAGTAGGATGAAAACCCATTGGAAAAGAAAGAGAATATAACAAAAATGAAAGGAAAAATAATTTACGGGCGATTCGAGGTCGGGAAGTGGAAGGGGGTGAGTTTTTAAGGGTAGAAAACGATTTATCTCGATTTCCGGCAAAACTACAAGTCCTATGGAAAAACGTTAAATTGCAAAGTTGTAGGTAATAAAAAGATTTACAACTTTTGTATTTACACTTTTTTTCACATAACCTCAAAATTTATGTGAAAAATTCAAATAACCAAGTTTTTGGTTTTTTATTTTTATCTTTTACAAGAAAAATAAATTTGTTGAAAATTTACCCTTTTATGTCCCAAACACACTGTAATTTTTTTGATTTAAAACATTTATTTTTTCGCCTTATTTTGACTTAATATCGAAAAAGTACCCTGATTTTCAATCGAAAATTCTCACGTCAAAATATCTGCTTTTTTTAAAAAGTCGGTGGGCTTTTTGTTCGTTGAAATCTCTGCTTTCTGATGGTGTAAAAAAAATATACATTACTATGGTAAATGTTCTCAAAAAATGCAAAGAAACGAAAAAAACTAGAATCCGAATTTTTTTTTTAAATTATTATGTACAATTTTGAGATATTTATTAAAATTTATACTTTAATTACTCAAAAAACGTAAGATTCCATGTTACATTGATAAACAAAAAATTTACAAATCCATAGAACATAAAGATCGCAAAAAATATGCGAAAATAGTTGTTCTAAATATAATTATTAAAGGTAGGATTTAAAGGAGATTTTATCACATTTACCATAGTAATGTATATTTTTTTTTACACCATCAGAAAGTAGATATTTCAACGAACAAAAAGCCCACCGACTTATTTAAAAAAGCAGATATTTTGACGTGAGAATTTTCGATTGAAAATTAGGGTGCTTTTTCGTTATTAAGTCAAAATAAGGTGAAAAAATAAATATTTTAAATCAAAAAAAATTACAGTGTGTTTGGGACATAAAAAGGTAAGTTTCACCAAATTTCGTAAAAAAAAATTTTTCTTGTAAAAGATAAAAATAAAAAACCAAAAACTTGGTTATTTGAATTTTTCACATAAATTTTGAGTTTATGTGAAAAAAGTGTAAATACAAAAGTTCTTTCTTTCTTTTTATTACCTACAACTTTGCCATTTAACGTTTTTCCATAGGACTTGTAGTTCTGCCGGAAATCGAGATAAATCGTTTTCTACCCTTAAAAACTCACCCCCTTTCACTTCCCGACCTCGGATCGCCCGTAAATTATTTTTCCTTTTATTTTTGTTATATTCTCTTTCTTTTCCAATGGGTTTCATCCTACTATTATTTTTTTCACTTTTTACCATTTTCAAAGGCCTGGTCTAAATAAACCGTAAAAGCCTGTTTACATTAGGTGCAATCGCTGCATGCAGTTTATAGCGAGGCAATTAATTGCATTGCATGACCGTTTACATTATGAAGCAATTAATTTCAAGCAAGTATCTTGACAACAGATATTACCAATACCAACCCAAACATCAGCTGATTAAATAAGAGGTTATGTTGATTTTCCTGTAAGTGTTTCTGTGATTTTTGTTAATTAAAACATCTTGTACTTTCAAAAATATATTATAATAAAGAAAATTACAAAAACCTACACCCAACGCTTCAAAATACAAACAAATACTTTTGTAGAGGGTATATTTACTTTTCTTATCAGGTTGGTATTGAAAATATTACTAGAAAAATCACTAAAATTGCATGCTATTTGCAATCAAATTAGAACATTTCCTAATTTGCGTGCGATGCAAATAAAATTGCATCAGCTGATCTGAAAGTCACCAAAGCGCATGCCTGGAGGCAATTTTTTATTGCAATTGCATTGACTGCATCTAATGTAAACAGGCTTTAAAAACCCGTCTTAGTCTGGGCGTCTGCTGGGGGGGGGGGGGGGGGGGGTTAACCCCTAAAACCCCCCCTCGCTGCGCCACTGTCAAGAATACCAAAGAGCAGGTCTTAATTTTTTAAATTTTACATTTTTTCAATTGTTAATGACTTCTTTATTCTGCTACTTTTATATAAATGATTTTTGGTACAATTACTTATTTTTACGAGTTCTACAACCTGGTAAAATAAATGACTCAACTTTGAGAACCTGTATTTTTACTTTGTATATAAGTTTTTTTAAACTTTGCATGTCAGATAGAGCAATAGAAAATTCTTCTTTCGCACAACCCATCATTAATATTGGACTTTATATTCAATGGACGAATTTTACGATCTCAGTAAACCATGTTGCAGAATAGATAATCAGATGCAATGTTAAACGACAAGAACGGTGAGCCTGTATCTGACAACCATATTTACCATTTCAACTTATTTTTAGGAAAATATGCTTACAAAGGCTATTATATTATATTTCTTAAATTTTTGCATCAAACTTTGTGAACGAGCATAAAATTAAAATCTTATCATCTCTTTCAAATAACTTTTTCGATATCTCGTCATCTAATACCAACCTTTATGATAAAATATATTATTTACAATATTCCCGCATGGTTTTACAGGGTTTTAAAGGGTTCTTATAGCCGGTTTTTGTTTTGTTTCGGTTCAAGTACCTTCAGATATTTTTGACAGGTTTGAGTTCTTAAAACCGATAAGATTGCTGCAGATTATAATATAAAGCTGAATGTAAAAGTAACTATATGTTTATTCGAAAAAGAAAAATTTCAAGATAAGGTGGAAATCAAACTTTCCATATCTAAATGATGTTGCCATCAATATGGAGGGAAAATCTAAAATTGCTAATTTTTTAACCCTAAAACAAGTTACAGAATTGATAAATATGCAATATATTTCTTGACAAAATGAATGTTGACGTTCGCACCGTATAAACTAAAAGTAAAAAATTGTTCAGTTATTTTATAACTGCAAAATTTTCGCGTTTCCTCTAGGGTTGTAACCTCGATTCCCATGCCATATTTTAACCCTCTAAGACATCATTCAAAACTAACTACCCTAAATAATATGTCTTGATTTTGAAGGAACTAAGATTTGACAAAAAACACATTTACAATTTGAATACCTTGGTGCACGAACCGGACAAGTCCATTTTTGGTCGAAATAACGATTTCCGTTAATATTTATGTATTAAAATATCGCTGATCGATTGGTACAAGAATCAGCTAAGTCCAAAGGAATGCAACGTTAATATATATCTTTAGGACTTGGCCGCTGGCATTCTTGGGTGCAAGAAACAGCTAAGTCCAGGACTTGTCCGGTATTTTCACCAACAGCTTCACAAAGCGTAGGGACTTGGCTGGGTGGGAGAATATGCGGAACAGTCAGGGTCTCGCTGAGAATAGGTTTATTTATTCAGTAACTGCTGTGATTTATTGAGAGTTTTCAATTTTATAAATAAAGCTCTTCAAAGTTATCATTTACGTTGTTACGTATTTTTTTATAGTATTTTTGGTGCAAAAATCGGAAAAGTCCGAATTTTCAAAAAATGCTGGCTCTTATGTTTTTTTATAATATTATTTTTTAATGTTTCCCTATCAATTTTATTCTATATACCTAAAAAAAACATGTACATGCTATCTGTTTCTTATAAATCGACGTGTTTTATCAAATCCTATTTCCCTTAAAATCAAGAGATAATTAAGGTAGTTTATTGTCTTGAAATAAAATTTCTGAGATATGTTTAACTATCACTCAAAAAATAAAATCTTAAGTTACAAAGGTCTTCAAAAAATTACTTTCCTAAATTTATTCATTACATTATTTACTAATTTATAATTGCTCAAATCTATTTACAGAAATGTAAAAAAAGGAAAATTTCTTTGCAGTGTTTATAAAAGTTTTTTTTATTGTTATTGTTAGATTCACAGCGCTTCAATATTAACAACATTTCGTTTTGGGTTTTCTGTGTTTAGAGAGCTCTTTTATTATTTGATAATATTTGAAAAACAGTGTGATAAACTGATAAACTATTAAGGATGTTTCACTAGTGTAAAAATAAAAGCCAATTGAAGGGATTAGAAACCACGGATTGTGGTCAAGTAGGTAGCATTTTTATCGGACATATATAATTAAGGGAGTATCAACATGCTTGCCAACATAATATAACCTACTTATTTTGCGTAGATTTATCTATTTGTCCTAGCTTTTATAAAAAATTTATTAAATAAAATCAACATGGAATTGACATATTAAACTTATATCAAGGAATTTCACACATTAATTTAGGATAATTGTATAGCGAAAATGCCACTGTTTTTTTATTATACAATTCTCCCAAAATTAACAATGAAACAAATTGATATTTTTGTAATATGTCAGATCTTACCTAAATAATGTGCCGACGATATTGATTTTATTTAAATGCTAGTTAATAAAATAATAAACTAAAAAAAACAACTCGAAATAGGTTATAGGTTATTATAGGCGGTGTATAGCATCTATCATGCATGGCCTATACCTTTATGCAATTTTCATAATTTTAAAACGAGACCTGTGAATGGTCTATGGTCAAAGTTACAAGTCATACTTATAGTAATTTACGTTACAAGTCCAGAAAATACTGTTTTTTTGGACGAGTCGACAAAATTCTAGAAGTCCGCGAGTCCAAAAAAACTGTTTTCGGACGTGTTGCGTACACTATTTTTTCGGCAACCGTGTAGAATAACAAATCAATGAGACACATTTTCTTTATTATATTTCTTTGTAGAACAAAATTTCGAACATCTTAATTCTTATTTATATTAAATATTGAAATTCGAACAGAAGATAGGTACTAACAGAAACATTCTAATTCTTATTTATATTAATATTTATATTAAAATTCGAGCAATTGCTAATATTGATGTGATACTTCCCGGACTAGGCCGGAGAAATGCTACTTTCTCATGGAAAAGCGTCCGGCAAGTGGGTACTTCCCGGACGGTTGCCGAAAAAATATATTTATACTAAATTTTTAAAATTTAAATGCCTGAAAAATTTTGTTCTTTTTTAAATCTCCTGAATTTTGACCCCCTCAATTTGAAAACCACTGTTTAATATCAAAGAAAAATCATCCTACAAAAGAAGAATAAATTGCTCTCGTTATCGTTAAGGTTTACATATAAATTAACGCCAAACTGGACAACTTTATAACGATATAGTTGTTCCATTAAAAATTTAAAACCCTCATGTCTGTATTCGTTAAAAATTTATTCAGCCTTCTAGATTTACTTGTGGTTTATGGTACCGGGAGTCCTCGTTGCTAATCGCCGTCTTCCGGCGAGAAGCTTGTTAAGACCTCTGGGTTCCTCCGTGGTAGTTGAACTTGGGGCTGGTTCAGTTTCGGCTGCTGGTTCCTCAGCTATAATGAATTAAATGTACGAAATTAGTACTTAATTTATCAATACCGACGTCATCGCAAACCAACGAATCGGCAGCAGCCGAATAAGCCGTATTTTTCTATTTGCCAGTCGCCCTCGATTATAATGGTATCCTAATTGTTTCGATAAGTTAAAGAACTGTTCAGGTAGATGCCGAAGAGTCGATCTTAAGCCCAAATCCATGCGATTAGTCGAATTTTTGAGAATTGTTAAAATTTAGAAAAATTATTTTTTACAATTTGGCAACACCGCTATACTTAATATAAATAAAACTGTTCCCTCAAAATATGCCTGGGTGATTTTCACTTATAATTCCCCCAGGAACAGAATTATTACGGATAATTTTCTATTAACAAAAACATGAGTGAAGCCGAGAAAAAATTATTGGGAATTAATTCTGCTGCGTGGGAGATTCGGTAAGAAAACTTCATAAATTGGAGTTTTTTCTTATTGTAATTTTTTTGCTAAAATGCTACAAAAACATATTTTCGGCGGCCTTAGTTAATTGTACCTAACTAATTAGAGTTTTAGAAATGAAGTTCATTTTAGCCGCTAGTAACTCATGTTTATAACCAAGGGCGTCCATAGGGGAGGGGGGGCAAAACGGGCACTTGCCCCCCCCCTAGGCGTCCACATTACTATTTTATTTCATAATTCAGTATAAATCGAGGGATAATTCACTGAGAAAAATTTGTACACCATTTTCCATATTGCCGAATTTTCTTCGTATTTTCCTTGTATTTTCTGTATTTTCCTTGTATTTTCTTAATTTTTCTCGTATTTTCTGTATTTTCCTTGTATTTTCTCGTATTTTCTAGAACTTGTACACCATTTTCGCAAAAAAAAAATTGGCTTTATTAAATTTTTTTTTTAGAAGTCAAAGCAGCGTTGTTCTAGAATCTTAAGTTGGTTATTCCCATCATTAAAACCGTCGAAAACCCGGCAGCGTTAACGACTTTACGTCATTGCCAAATTGATTGGCGCGCGTGTTTTCCATATTTTCCTTATGTTGCCTGTATTTTTCTCGTATTTTCTTTGTATTTTCTTCGTATTTTCTGTATTTTCTTCGTATTTTCTGTATTTTCTTCGTATTTTCTGTATTTTCTTCGTATTTTCTGCATTTTCCTTTTATTTTCTGTATTTTCTTTTGTATTTTCTAGAAGTTGTACACCATTTTCGCCAGTAAATTACCCCTCGGTATAAATATTCAAGCGCGGATCCAGGGGGAGGGGGGGTCATGGGGGTCATGACCCCCCAAAACAGAAAATAAATAAATGAATTTACTGTTTTGACTACCTCTGCAGCTTTTTCACAAGATTCATGACAACATTACTATACCAGAAATTAGTTATATTTTTTCTTTTTTTTAATTCACTTTAACATTAATTTACATGCATATATTATCCTTTTTATTGTAAAAATTATCATTGAAAATTTTCTCGCCTATAGCGCATTCTCTGTCAAATTTTGGGCGTGGTCGCAAAAACTTTTCGCCTGTGGCGCTTTTTAACTTCCTTTATATCATGATGACCCCCCCCCCCCCCCCAAAGCAAAGTTCTGGATTCGCGCCTGTAACTATTGAATAGTACAGTGGTTAGTTAGTAGAGACCAACAAATCACTAAACTAATTATGATTATTTACAAAAAAATAAAGAAAATTTAATAAAAAAAGTAATCAACGAGTTTGGTAAGACGTCTAGGAATTTAACATTTTTATTTTATGATGAAAACTTATAAATTGTAATTTTGTGTTTATTTTTTACGAATTCTGTAGGTTCCGTTAGGCATAAGGTACCTATATGTTAAATAATTAGTCATATATAAAAAAATATTGTTTAAGTTTTTGCCCCCCCCCCTGAAAAACGCTCTATGGACGCCCTTGTTTATAACTAAAATGTGAGAAACATTAAATAACAAATTTGTTATCTGAAATCCAATGTCTTTATAGTTTTAAATTCAAATAAAACTTTAAAAAACATATTTTCGATGAGTTTAGTTTAATATGACGCACTGTATTTTTACAATTGAAGTTGATTTTACTTGTTAGTAAATTACTAAAATTTCAGGAACATCAAAAACACTAATTCGTTTTCAACCATAACATCTGAAATTACATGTCAACATAGTTTCAAATGAAACTTAAAAAAACATATTTCCGACGAGTTAAGTTAAATATGACGCACTATATTTTTACACTAGAAGTGGATTTTACTTGTTATAGTCGATTCACTCAGTAGACCTGCAAGATGGCAGACATGTCATATGACAAAAGTCATATTCCAGCTAAATAAAATAAATTTTTGCATTTTCAATGACTTTTGTCATATGACATGTCGGCCATCTTGCAGGTTTACTGAGTGAATCGACTTTAGTAACAAAGGTTTATTACTAAAATTTCAGGAACATTAAAAACATTAGGTAAATCGTTTTCAACCATGACATCTGAAATTATAGTTTCAAATGAAACTTAAAAAAACATATTTCCGATGAGTTTAGTGCAGTTTAGTTAAGTTTTTAATGTGTCTCTTTTAGTCCCGGTGTTCGATATGTAAAGCAAATTGGTTAGTATCAATAAAAATTATAAGTTAGCAACAAAATGTATTTTGATTTTATTCTGAGTGACTTTTGCCACTTCATTTTTGCCAGAAAAATTATCACTTATTAATTTCATTAAGTTAAATATAGGAACTAACAAAATTATCGCGATAATCTTCCGTTGCTATATAAGCAATGTAAACAAAAAGGAGCCTTCTAATTGGTTGAAAATAAATTTATGTAATTTTCGATTATAATCGGAGGCGACTGTATCTGATCCCATGTTGTCAAACTTTATATTTGCTCTCGTGGCGTCTTTTTAATTATTTCTAGGAAAGGTTTGTGATATTCTAGGAATATTTTTATTATTGAGATTGCTGAATATGAATACATTCTTCGGTTATATAGTGAAAAACCCCAACATAACCACTATTTTACTAACCTTCAGGCTCAGTCGCCTCACTACTTGGTGCCTCGCTAGAAGGGGCTTCAGTGGTCTGTCCAGGCTTTCTCATTTTCAAGAGGGGGTTCACCCGCCTTACTTGCACGGGAGCACTGGCACTTGCCGCACTCACCGCTTTGGCTTTTGGTTGAATATTCAGACGGCTTTTGTTGCGGAGGCGACTCAGGGGGCTGTTATCAACTGGGGTTGGGGCAGGGGTTTCCTCCTAGAAAGATTAAGGTCAATACTTGAGTATTCTTATGCAATATTATATTGTGTAAAAAGTCTTACACTCCCTTTGCCGACTTTTCCCATATTTTATTGTTAGTAGGTACATTTTAGTATTTTCTTAGTCGCTCACTCGGTCAGCATGGAAAAGCATTGTTTTAGAGGGGTTTTAATAAATGGTTAGTACATTTTCTTATTATTAAAAAAAATATTGATATACCTAGGTACTAAATTTTCTAAAAATTTTTTTTTAATTTCTATAATTCGAGTATTTAATTAATTAATTAATTAATAAGTTTATTTATCTAAAATTTCACAATATAATAAATATGTTTATGTTGTCTCCTATAAACTTATTCTTCAATCCCCCTGAAGCTGAGCTTGTTAGGGGCAAATCTTGTTTTTTGTTTTAGTAGGTAAATCATAAATCATAAATATTCATTAAAAATTAAGTTTTAAAGTAAAAATGTTAATTTATAGTTAGTATAAACGCAGTTTTTTTAAAATAATATATTACCTATAGTAAAATTATTAAATTATAATTTTTAAGTAAAAAATATTACTTATATAAATTATTCAGAACAATATTAATTAATTAAAGCAATAATTCTAAAAATATTTTCTAATTGTCTGTTTTCAATATCCATTTTATTTCGACTTTAAATTTTTTTAATGAAATCAATTTTTTAATTTTTGTTGGTAAATAATCGTTTAAATAAAAACATAAATATTTTAATTTTTTTTTGTCATATGGACTTATTTATTTTAGGCTTTATGGTTATTTCATTTTTATGACGTGTATTATGATTATAGTTTTTAAATTATTGTATAAGATTTTTATTTTTAAATATATATATTACGAAATATAAATTTGCAGAAATATTGCCTTCTTAACCAATTCTATACAAACTTTCTAAGAAAACAGTAAAAAAATGTTAAAAAAGTATCGTAGGCCCCGACGAGATTCGAACTCGTGATCTCCTGTTTACTAGACAGGCGCTTTAACCAACTAAGCCACGGCGCCGACAATTATTTAGTCTTGACGCGTTGATTCCAACGTAGACGGGTAATACTCGTTGATAGATAAGAAATATCTATGAAAATACTCTTTATAAAGTGGTTATTTAATGCTTGCCAGCTTTATTAATAATTAATATCCCAGCGTATTTATAATTTGAATTTTATTAGAAACTTAAAACGTGAATAATATTAAAATTAATGAAATAATTATAATATTGAAATTGCCATTCTTCTTGATAAAAAGGTGGAGGATAAAAATATAATATTCTAAAAATTGTTCCATATTAAATATGGCTGATATTTAATGTCATTTGTATTGTAAGTACCTACATAATTAATTATCTCAACTAGCAATTAATTTATTATCATGCCCCCCCCCCCCCCCTTGAGATGTTTACCATGTTTATTATACATCGCTGATTCATATGAAATTATACAAAATTTTATAAATCATGATATGGAAATCATTGAATTATGGATATGTACAGGGTTATCCAACCAAGACTAGACAAGGCGATTTTTTGACTTTTCCTGTACTTTTATAAAAAAACTGAAATAGCCATCTTAAGTCCTTTTCTCCCGCGAATTCGAATATCTTCAGCAAAAAACAATTAAACATCAAACAAAAGTACTAGGGGTCACTTTGATATTTTTTTAAATGGAACACCCTGTATATTTTTACATTTTTAAATTCCACATAAAATTATAGTTATTTTTTATTAAATGCACTATTAGTCTATACTTCATAGTTTCCGAGATATTGACTCTCGAAAAGTGACATTTTTGAACTTTGACAGCTTATAACTTTCTAACAGTACGTCTTAGAGCAAAACGGCTTACATGTCCCTATCTTTAAATTTTATTATCTTCCCAAAAAATCGACTTCCGGTTAAACCGGATGTAACTCGAAAGAAGGAAATATAGTTGTTCCGGTTTAACTGGAAGTTGATTTTTTTGGGAAGATAATAAAAATTGAATATAGGGACATGTAAGCCGTTTTGCTCTAAGACGTACTGTTAGAAAGTTATAAGCTGTCAAAGTTCAAAAATGTCACTTTTCGAGAGTCAATATCTCGGAAACTATGAAGTATAGACTAATAGTGTTTAAGGTATTTAAATTTTGGTATAAGAATTCTTAGTTTTTTTACAATGTACCTAGTCACTATGTTAATCCCATTTTAAATGTTTATCAAAAATTATTCCTAGATATTTAATATTTTCACCTTCCTTTATATTAATATTATTATTGCATATTATTGGACCAATATTTGGAAGTTTATTTTTGTATGAAGCAAATGGAATGTATGTTTTTTTGTTATAATTTATAGTTAATAAGCTTTTATTAAACCAGTTGCTTATTTTTATAAAATCTTTTTCAATAGTCCAAGCCAAGTCCAGTTTAATATTCCAATTTAGACCTTCATAAAAAATTACCGTATCATCAGCAAAACTATAATAAACTAATAAAAAATTAAAAAGTCTTTAAATTAAAGTAAAAGATCAAACAATATTAGGACACTATTATCACACCGCCACCGCAACGTATCAATTTGATAGTTGAGAAATTTATTCTTACCTTTTCGCTGGCAGCTTCCGCATGCGATTCTTCTTCATCACCAGTCACGTGGTGATCTTCTTCCGCCGTGCTGGCTTCAGTACTGGTTGTCGTCGAAGTACCTCTTCTTCCAGCGAGATTTATTCTTGGTCCAGGCCTAAAATTACCATTAGGGTAAGAATATATTTCTTAGTTTAGGTTTTAATTTTAATGAATATTACTTTTGGTTTTTTTATTCTTTTTTTATTTGAAAATGCAGGATTCTCTGTTATTACATATCGAGGCTTATTACGATTTTTTTTACCTTAAAGGTTTGATATTGGCATGTCCTCCGGCAATTCGTCTAGGAGGACGAGCAGTGGTCGTGCTGCTGGTGTCAGATGAACTGGCTTGCGAGTCGGAGTCTGAGTCGGAACCTTCTGCAAAAGAAAATGTTTCAAAAATTAATTGATCAATTTATTTATTCAATAAAACTATACGTAACAAAATTCTTAGGAACTAAATTCTATGCACTGGTAGCAAGGGCAACAACCAAAATCAAAGAACAGTGTATAAAATTTCCAATTTTACCCAATTTCTAACCATTTGTGCAACATACCTATCGAAAGTAGCAACACAATCAATTTTACCTTTTTTTCCTGGTAAGTATTTTATTAATAATACTTTTTCGAAAACTTCACACCTATAATCATTAGCCAATAAGGTTTCATTTCAGCTCGTTAGCCGCCAGAAAACTTTCAGGAAGTTTTTTCCTTCTGGTTACCCTGGGTGTGATTACAGCGATAGTTTTTCTGTTAAACGCACAACCATCTATTGTTTATAATAACTGTGTTTAACATTAATAATAATTATCAATTATTATAAATTAATTATTTTCCTTGATTTTAATATAGCTCAATAAATACTTTTAATATTTGAAATGATTTGAAATTTAAGTTTTGCTACTAAAATTTACCAAAAATATATTTTTTGCAAATATTCTTCATGTCAGGGCCATTTTTTAAAAATTTTATAATTATATTGAGTCTCTATAATATATGCCCCAAAAATATGTTCCTAAGATTTTAGTAGTATGAAACAAACATTTGTTCTTCAAAAATAATATATGCTATTAGCTGTCAACAAATCTGTATTTTACTACAGTGAAGAGTGAAGGGAAGACTGTATTTTTATAATTTTTTGTTTGTCAGGTGTGTATATTTTGCAAAGAATTGGTTAGATATCTATCTGTTGACAGGCATGGAGCCCCGTTGATAGTTTTAGTTTCCTACTGGAATTAGGTACTAAAGGAAAATATCATGCAATATTTTTTTTATATTATTTTGGTGTGAACTTTTGTATCCACATCGTTACCTTCAGTAGAGGGTGCGGCAGTCGTAGTTCTTCCCCTTGATCTCAAACTATTAAAAGCTGGCCTTGCTCTGGGCAAGGAAGGCTTGTTGGCTGCTGCGGTTGCTGGCGCTGAAGTGCTCGATTCTTCTTTAGGTTCTTCAGGAGCAGCAGTGGTGCGACCTCGTGGTCTGGCGGCTCCGAATCTTGTACGGGACGGCTAAACAATACAAAGGTTAGATGAAATTGGCAGCAGGCTGGGCTAGTGTTGAAATTAACCGTTTCTATATGGAATATATTTACTATATATACAGTATGTCTCCGTAAGTTTGCATCATATGGAAAACTTTTTTATTATTCACTTTACGAAAAAAAGTTATTCTTTATAAAAAGCTCTGCATGGTCTAAAACCTAAAATGCAACCATCAAATATCGAAATTTTTCAGTCATCTACGAGGTTTGTCAAAAAATGTGAATTTTTGCCAAGAATGTAAATTTTTCCCAAGAGTAAAGTACCTTTATTTTTGACATTATCAAAAATTGTTATTAAAAAAAGTTGATCAGAACTAAAAACCACGTCTAAATGTGCAATTATACGCATTTATGTTGAAAAATTATTTTATTAATTTATTATTAATTATTTAATTTTTTAATTATTTAATTAATTTAATGCGTGTCATTGCATATTTAGATGTGGTTTTTAGTTCTGATCAACTTTTTTTAATAACAATTTTTGATAATGTCAAAAATAAAGGTACTTTACTCTTGGGAAAAATTTACATTCTTGGCAAAAATTCACATTTTTTGACAAACCTCGTATATGACTGGAAAATTTCGATATTTGATGGTTGTATTTTAGGTTTTAGACCATGCAGAGCTTTTTATAAAGAATAACTTTTTTTCGTAAAATGAATAATAAAAAAGTTTTCCATATGATGCAAACTTACAGAGACATACTGTATATAATATCGCTGACTGGTCATGGAAATCCCATGTATAAATTTTGTTCCCCTGAAATATTGGATCTCCTATTAATTTTACATCAAATTTTATGAATTTTTGATAAGCCTAAATAAACTCTTCGTAAAATTCTTAAACACTGACTGACTGATTCATTCTAAGCAAAACAGCAGTCCTGAATATTGTTCGTTAGTTTGAGAGTAAATTTATAAATGCAACTAGTTAGAGCAAAATAATGATGTACTCGATGGTGGAGCATAATGAAGATATCAAACTTTTACTCCATGTACAAGAAAATAACGGAATGAGCACAAGGAAAACAACAGGGAAAGTGATGAAATACGCCGAGCAAACTTTTGTTTTAAAGTTATGGAAAGGATAAATAATAACAATAGGGAATTCTTACGCAATGTTTGTTTTAGCGATGCAAGCAAGCAACGTCGAATGCAAATAATGATAATAATAATAACAAATCTTACCTTGGTCTGACTCACAGGTTTACTTTCTTCCTTTTGAACATCTTCTTCAACAGCAGCCGGGGCTGCAGTGGGCTTCGCTCTTGATCTTCCTCCAAAGCTAGGTCTTCCGAATTTCTTCGGTTTTGATTCTGCTGCAGGAGCTTCGGTAGTAGTGGTCGATGCAGCGGATTTTCGCCCAGATGATAGGGGGGTACGTCTACCACCGAATCGGCTAGCTAAAAGATAAAATTCCTTTAGTTAATAAGTACAATCCTGTTATGCCACTTAGAAGAAATCATGCATATTATGATTGATGTTGAAGTCGAAAAATAAAAGTGAAACTGTCAGGTAGGATAGGATAATTCGTTTTGGTTCTATGGCAACAATTTAGATTCAGAAAAATTATTACAAATAAATTATAAACCCATTTTCATTAACAGTAACTTTTAGTAAACTTTTCTACCTTTCGTAGGTGCCTCTGTAGTAGTTGTAGTCTTTGTGGTTGTAGTGGTTGGGGTAGGAGTGGTGGTAGTGGTTGGGGTGGTTGAGGTAGTGGTTGGAGTGGTAGTTTCAACTTCTTCAGTTGATGAGGGTTCGGGAGTAGTAGCTGCAAAAGGAAATATGAATTAGTTTGTGATAAAAGTTGTCTCATGCTCATGATAAGAGGTTTTGTTCAGAAACGGGTAACAGAATGGTAATAAATAAAATAAATTAAAAACAAGAAATTAATTACCATCGGTTTTTTCCTCTTCAGTACTCAATTCGGCACCTTCTTCTCCGAAGAGCTTCTGCGTGCCTTGAGAAATAGCATAAAGGTCCAAAGCAACCTAAATTCAAAAAATTAAGTTTCAGGATGGCAGAATTATTGTAAATCAACCGTTTATAAATTTAACTTTAAAATCAGTTATTCAAAATCAAATTTATAGACACTAAACAGGTCTGCCAAGCGCTCATTTGGTTGCGGCGAAGTAAGTAAATAAAGTAATACATTGTTTCCCGAAGTAACAACAGACCACCATAATGTTATGTATTATTGCGGCAAATCGTGTGTGTTTTGTGCGGCGAGGTCTTTGTTTTTCAGATTAGGCTACGTTTTCTTGAAATTGTCAGATTAATAGACAAAACTCAAAACTACAGATACTGCATGGGCGTAGGAAAATCCTTACTGGTTCCTAGAAAATTACACCCAATATAATGAAAAGGTTAATGTTTGGGCGGGCATTGTTGAAACTAGGGTATTCGACCATTTTTCTTTGATGAGGGCCTCACCGGAAAAAGATATTGTCATATATGGATACGCTTATCATTCTGATACGCGACATTTGGTGGAGGTGCGGACGCCATATTTGCTGGAGGTGCGCCTTTTTCAATACAAGTGTAATTTTTTTAAATGCTTTTCTATGGTCGATTCCGTAATTTTCTTAGTTTTGGTGCTCTATTGTTTTCACTGAGGTACATTTTTCTAAAATAATTAAAATTCTAAAGTAATTAAAATTTTCTATACTTGATGAACTCTTCGCCAAAAAAGCAATCAAAATCAGATTCAGAAAAAGACAAGCAAAATAGGAAACCTATACCCTTACCCTAGAGGATAAGCAAAACAGCGCTCGGAGGGTTTTAAGTTAACTATTGAAAGTAATTATAGTTTAAATCGCTTTCCTTAATAAATTTATTTAATCCAAAAAATCAAAGTACCTACTGAGGTTGGGGAGAGTCAGATTTATTAACCCACCTACAAAGACTTTCACTTGAAACAACTCCTCTGGCATCTGGTTTATAAGAGTTGAGTTTTCTAGTGATAGTGATACTTCCTATGAAACTATTGTAGCAGCTTTAGGAACTCTTAACGATTCTCATTTATCAACAGATTCTGATATTATTTTAATAAATATGAACACCACTGTTACAAGTGAGCAAAATGAGGCCGCGGATCCGGTGACACCTAGATTTATATCACCGAAATTATTTTATCCGTCGGAAAAAGAAGCTTGAGATCGAGCAAATTCCTTCGAACTGATCTGGTTCCAGAGACACTGCACAATAGAAATATTTAGATCCATTGATCTACTACAGAACATATTATAAAAAAGTTTTTTCATACTTTGTCGTTTATCTATTTTATTTTAAAAGTTAATATTTCAAAAACGGTTGAACATAAGTAAAGGGCTTGATTTATGAAAAATGTCTAGAATTGATTGTAGAATGTAAAAATGTAAAAATATACAATATATTTTTTTCAAGAAAATAAATTTGGCGGGTTTGTTCCGAGCGTTTCTTCTTCTATTCAGATCTGGATACAAGAATCTCGTTATATTTTTTATCGTCAACCGTCAGTAAAGCCGTACATTATCAGAGTGATTTCCGGAAGTAAACGAACACTTTATTTTATTGTAAAATAAATTACTTTACCTGCCTCATATGCGGCAGATAAATACTTTTACCCTCCGCAAATTAGTGACTTTGATATTTATTAATCAAAAATCGTCTGTCACTGTCACGCCTTTCCCTATGACAGCTCGATAATAGTTTTCTCGCGATTTATTGCGATGAGTTATACCTCAATTTTTATATTATAAATTCTGAACGGTTGGCGATAAAGTTTTGCATGCACCACGTCAGTAAAGTGTCTTTATCGACTCGTCCGTTATTCGCCTCGCTCGCTTCGCTCGCTCATCTCATAATTTCAGACTCGTCCGATAAAGAATCACTTTACTGCCTTGGTACATAAATAAGTATTACCTTATCCATTCCAGTCACCAAAGTTGTTGACTCGGTGTCTGAAAGTTTTGATGTTTCTTCGGCTGGTTCAGAAACTGGCGCCGGTTCTCGACGACTATCTGACTTTTCGATTGGTTCCTCCTAATAATAAGAGCAATATGTATTATTGTATGAAAGTATAGTCATACGTATACAAATTTCTGTTAACCAATAAACAAATTTTGAAAAGTCTTAAATCGGATTTTTCTCCTAATAATTTCTAAATTTCCATAGTGTAAAAATATACGGGGTGCATGTCTGAAAAATAAGTGTACAACGTTTGATGACAGTTTTCTGATGTATTCGATCTGGTCTCGTTTAAACGGCAGATGGCGTCAAAAGTAGGTACGCTTATTTACCGGACATGTTTATTAAACTTTACTGGCAAACTCCAAGATACAGTGGCATTTTATATGAGTAGGAGAGAAGAGAGTAAAAAATATGTATACAGGGTGTCCGGGAAAATGTGGGAAATCTCCCGGATATGAAAAAAACACGTAAAAAGAATACTACAAGTTCATAAAACTTCTTTCGTATCGGCGTCCTCTTCGGAGATATGGGCTCCCAAAGAGCTCCCATGGAACTAAGTTTTTGACACATAATTATTAAACCAACAGGTATATTTCAATTTTTATATGATGTATAGCAGGTAAGACCCTTCAAATTACTATCCCAGAAAGTGTTGCGAATTACTCACCGCCGCAGGGACGGACACTAATGTGCCCATTTTTTTACGCCCTGTATGATAAAAACTTTGCACAACGTATTTTACATACCTTTGACCATTGACTAAAAATTAAGTACTCTTCATTCATGTCGCTAATCCTAACCGTTTTCGGAAAAACGTCATTTTATTTACATCATGTATTTAGCGTATTTTGATAAAATATACATCTTTGTTACTATCAATTAATGACTGGGCAGGAATCGTTGGCAATTTTTTGATTGGACCATTCGTATTGCCGGCAAGATTGAATGAATTAATTTATTTGGAGTTCATCCAGCATGTTTTTAACGATTTAGTAAAGCACTTTTACCACTTGAAACCCGCCGAAACATGTACTTTATGCATGATGGGGCACCACCTCATTTCAGTTGCTGTACGGGAGCACCTAAATAACGTCTATCCATACCGTTGGATAGGTCGAGGAGGACCTATTGCCTGGCCTCTTTCATTTCCCGACCTAACGCCATTGGATTTTTACCTGTGGGGATACCTGAAAACCTTGGTGTATTCCACTCAGGTTGATAGTAGGGAGGAACTTCTACGAGGAATCACGTTTCAGTGTGATCAAATAAGGAACAAAGCTGGGTTATTGTGGCGGGTACAGCAATCCTCAATTCGTCATGCCCGCGATTTTTATATCAGACTTCACGGAGCTCATGTTGAAACACTTACGACGTTTTTAACTAAGCAGGTAAAGTTTAAATTTTAATTTTTTGGCAAAGATGTATCTGTTATCGAAATACGCTAAATACATGATGTAAATAAAATGAAGCTTTTCCGAAAACGGTTAGGATTAGCGACATGAATGATGAGTACTTAATTTTTAGTCAATAGTCAAAGGTATGTAAAAAACATTGTGGCACATTAGTGTCACAGCTAGTCCGTCCCTGCAGCTGTGAGTAATTCGTAACACTTTCTGGGATAGTAATTTGAAGGGTCTTACCTGGTATACATCATATAAAAAAAATTGAAATATACATGTTCGTTTAATAATAGGTGTCAAAAACTAAATTCCATGGGAGCTGTTTGGGAGCCCATATCTTCGAAGAGGAGACCGATACGAAAGAAGTTTATATTAACTTGTAGTATTCTTTTCACTTGTTTTTTTTATATCCGGGTTTTCCCGGACACCCATTTTGTATTCATTTCTTTACATTGAAAGCCGCCATGTAACTTTAAGCTTGCCAGTACTGTATAAGATGTACAATTTTGTTAAGTCTTGAAATGGTAACAGAAATTAATATTCTGACTTTTAGTTTTCTGGATTTGCTAAATATGAATGAAATGAGTGACCAAAGCGACAGTAAAGCCTGTAAAAGTTTTTTGTAAATGGGCTTTTTCACTAAATTTTGATTGTATCGCATAGAGAAAGAAAAAATAAAATTTTCCACGGTTTCAGTTTTAAAAATTTTCAATTATTAACTGAGAAAATAAATAAACAAGATACGGTCTTTAATAAAAACACGGAAATAAACTCACTGACGTCCCATCTGTCTCGACCCATGGGACCGAGTTATTTAGTTGAAGGTCGAACGCCGCATCTACCTGAACATCGAGCGGGTTATTATCTATTTTTAAGCTGTTCTTGTCTATTTAGTTTATCAAATCAAAGATAGCAATATAATCCGGCTGACGAATTAAAGAATTGCCCGGATAATGGGATGACTTAATAAGGTTTTGATCTCATGTTTTCAAATTTTTTGCTTTCGCGGCGGTCTTTTTAATTGTCTCTAGGAACGGTTTGTGACCCTCTAGAGGAAGATTTTTATTATTGGGATGTATATGTAATAATAGGTTCCAATTTAGGATATAGTAAAAAGGCCCATTGTCTTATTTTTAATTCGGTAAATTGAGAGAATAGGTATGGTTCTAAGGTCACAAAACATTAAAAGCGACAATGATATATTGGGTATAAGCTTACAGCCCATATAGCAATGTATCAATGTGTCAATTACGGACATACGTTTTCATTTATTTGGATTTCTTCAATCTGGGCCCCCTCTTAGCTACATTACTGGTATTGTCAAATATACGATAATGAATATTAGAACAAACTTAAAACATTAAATTGCATGTATAAACTTAAAAAATGTAGCGGCAACTCATCTTTCAACTTGACTCGACCCGTAAAGTTAAATCGTATCTTGGTGTTTTTAGCAACCCACCAGGTTAGTGCTTTCATTAGGTGCAATTTTAGTAAAAAATATGTTGATATTTGTTTATAAGTAAAAATGACATAACATAATTCGTCTCTGAGGTTTGACAGAAAGTTAGTGCATTGCTTGGGTGCAATTATTCAGTGCTAAAAACTCATATTCTCTCAAAAAAAATTACTGGGAGGTCGTAGAATTCATTCGGAGTGGCGCCCAAAAAACGTACCGGTCCAGCGGGCAATTGGGCGGGGAAACTGGGCGATTGGGCTCCGGCGGATTGCGGGGAAGAATGGGTGTTGAAACTTTCACTGTCTACCAGTTGAAGGGATGGGCGATGAACGTTGGCTCTAGTGCGGCCTCGGCTACCCTGTAAGACCATGTACTGGATTTTTAGTGAGTTTAAGGTAAGAAGGTGAAAGAAGAAGAAAAGAAGAAGAGTATAGGAGAAGACAGATAATGTTGGATGGAATTTAATAATTAATTTAATAAAATATTCTTGGCAAATTCCAGTTAACCTACGAGCAACAACATTTTTAAATAATTTTTTCTTTAAATTTTAGGTTTTGCATTATGTAGGTCTAACTGTGAAATTTATTGATAGAAAGGCTAGTTAATAGACTAAATAAAGGATTTTGTTTTAAAAGTTACAACATCTTCTGACATTTTTGTACAATGGATGATAATAGTTGTAAAGGATTGCATGCATTAAACCAATAAGTTTGGAACAAAGGAATTAGATGAAAATAGAAAGGAATAAAAAAGTTTAGAGTAAAAGAAAACGTGAATAAAAACACTGTACTTATTATAACGACTGGATGGACACAGATTTTATTTATAAGTTGTTTAGATTATGTACAGATCTATAGACATAATATAGACATGTAAAATATGTGTAGAAACTTCCATAAAATCTGCGTCAATGGTATCGACCGCTGTCGCTGTTACCTACTAGCTAATAGATAGCTTACATAGTCTATTCCATGTAAATCTTGAGTTATTATTATTTTACAACATATTCCTAGTAAAAAGTTGCTACAACAAATTCTTAGTTAATAGGCCTAAACCAATGAGAATAAAGCAAACGGCAACGGCGGTTTAATTTTACTTTAATTAAATTAATCTATGTGATCTAGCAAATAAACTAGTATTTAGTATATCGATTATTTAAGATACGTACTTGAGTTTCATCAGATACATTATCGTCTTCAGTTGGCGGTGCTGAAGTTTCAGACGTAGTTGGTCTTCCTCTACCTCTTGCTCTTGTAGGGGTTGGCTTAGCTTCGTCTTCCGGAAGGGGAGTGGTGTTTAAATTTCTACCCCTAGGGGGAAATCTGGAAGAATTAGAAAGTCTGTTCTTTGTCAAGGAAATGAGATAGCTACATTTAATACAAGGACCAAAACGTTGAGTATAAGGAAAAGGATGGATTGGTAAAGGGTGGAATACTAAAACTACCGTTTGTAAGCAAACATTATATCACCGATAATATTATATAGTAATATATGGCTAACAATCCCACACCCGATAGCATTTGCGTTAAAGAGTTCTTTGCTTCCCCTCGAGGAAGAATATTTTTGCAGTACCTACTTTTAGTAATACGAAAAAGGCGTCTTGCATTAAGTTAGTAAATAAGCATTGTCTATACTATTATTAAAAAAATTTAATCAAAAAACAATATTTTCCATAAAAATTAAAATTTAAAAATCGGTTTGATTTTTTACATAATATGGTCTTTCACATAGATTTCTACAAAAAGACAACAACATAGGAGAATTTATATGCATACTTTTGATATTAATCTAATGATATACCTATCCATTTGTCAATTAAATACGAAATCTAGATTATTTTAAAATTTTCTGATGCCTTTACAAACCTTGTGTTTGCTGGTAATCTTTCTTCCTGTACATGCTCTTCCTCGCCAAGTTGTCTTCCCCTCGTTTTACCTCGAGATGGCACCACTTCGTTGACCTCGGGTTTGTTATGCTTTTCTCTCGTTTTGTCCCTCCTGTCAATGGTATTTTTGGCTGGTCCATCATGTGAATTTGAAACCTACAACCGTAAAAATGTAAACGTTAATAACAAACTATATTGAAAATTTTTATTTAAGAACAATTATTTGAAATTTTACCTTATCTTTGGAGTCTTCGTCCTCATCGTAATAGTAATACACGTATTCATACTCATAGTCCTGTCCATTCGGTCCTTTCTTTATTTGAACTCTGGATCTTTGTTTTTCACTGGCCGACCCTATGACATCGGTATCAATGGTTTTTGGTGCTACTCTAGAAGTTGTTAGAACCGGTCTAGGACTTGTAGCTACTCCAACTGAAATGTTATAACAATATAAAATACAAAATTCAAAATAATCCGACGCCGTGGTTCAAGAGAAAAATTTTAAAAGCAAAAAAAGACCGGGACAATAATATGTACCAAACATTTTCAATAACTAAAATCAATAAAGATTGGGAAGAATATAAAAAACTTAGAAATAAATGTGTATCGGTTTTAAGAAGAGAAAATACTTTATATTATGATATACATATATAGATAATAACAAGGGATATGGTAAAAAAATGTGGAGAACCTTAAAAATTTAGTTAAACCTACAGTTAGAAATACCATTAAAGAAATAATTTTTGAAGATAAAAAAGAAACAGAACCATTTACCTATTATTGCTGAAAAACTAAATTCTTATTATATTCATAACATTGAAGAAATTGTTCAGTCAATAAATTCAGGAAATGAAGAACTATGCCAAATAGTAAATAGAAGTAATACTTTTTTTGAAGAATTCAATGAAATATCATTAAATAAATTAAAACTAGCAATTTAAAAAATTAAATTCAAATAACAACTATGGAGAAATATTGAATAAAAAGGTGTTAAAAGAAACATTTGTCAGCATTGGTTACCCATTATTAAATTTAATAAATTCTTGTTTAAAATATGGAAATATGCCTAATGAATTAAAATGTTCTTACATTACTCCAGTGCCAAAAGTAAAAAACACTAAAAGATGGGATGAGATGAGGCCAGTAAGTGTTTTATGGGATATTGAGGAATGATTGGAAGAAGTCGTATATCAATAGTTATTAGAATTCATTGATGTCAAGAAAATTTTTCCATTCGTCTAAAAAGTTGGGTAACCACGTGCCCATTAATAATGTGCAACGTTGCCAAACATTCGTGATTTTAGTCAGCAACAACTACAGCTGTCAATAACAGAATAATAGTGGCCCTCGTGCCATAAATTTTAGTGTTAAAGACAAATGGTAAATTTTCTCGCGTATTAGGTATGTTCAAGCAGCATTTAAAAATATTGTTCTGCAATTTGTTTTCATATCAGAATTTGCAAGTTCAACCATAATAAGTAGGGTTGCAACTTTTCCGGAAAAGATGAAATTGATGAAAAGTTCGATCAAATTTTCAAGAAAGTTCGGAAAAGTTGGAAAAGTTTAGCTTTACGGTAATTTTAAGGTGGCATCTTGCATTGTGATGTGTTCTTGTGTGGAAATTATGTAAATAAAATACTGACCCAACCTTTTTTTTATCTATCATATTATTTATATAATTTATAAACGAAAACAAGCAATAAAACAAAATGACAAACAACAAAATATAACCTAAAAGTAAGACCAAGGCCCAAGGCCTCCTAAGATGAATCACCATCATCACTGCTAAATGACGAATCTTCATAAATATCGATAGAATCGTTGTCAGACTCCGTAGATTGTTCATCTGAATCTGACCCATACTCATTTGTCGATTCTAGTTCTTGACTCTTCTAACGTTTTTTTGGATTGCTTGGCAGGAATCCCAGATTTTGACCTTATTAACCTCTTCGTGACCGTACTGGCACTGCTGGCAGAGGCGGATAAACCTAAACCAGACTCTAAGGGTACTTGCTCAGTGCTGGCACTGCTGTCAGTGCTGCTGGGTAAAAGGACTTGGGAACCATCTTCATCAGCTTCGCCAGCATCAGTACTATCAGTAGTCGTGGTCTTCTTTGTGTTATGGTTTGGTGTAAGCAGCTTCAAATTGTGTCCGATGTAAACAATTTTTCCCGCTCTCTCCGTTGTTAAACGATTCCTGCTTTTCGTATGAATTCTACTAGATGTACTAAAACTTCTCTCAGTACCTGCGGATGTTGTTGCCATTGATAAAAGTCGGCAATGAATACCGGGGTTCCCCGTATTGTCTGTTATGTTCGCCGACGGCCCAGTTTTGCCATTATTTTATTTATTTATTTTATTCTGTAGCAGGAAAATCCCCAATACAAGACAATTGGACAAAAATACAATTTCTCTCAATACAAGTAAAAGTAAATACTAAAAATATAACTAATACTTACAAAAATATATATATAAAACAGAATAACAAATATTCCAATGAAGTAGACTCCCTAAGTCCCTGATTTTCCTTTATTTTGTAAGTAAAGTAAATATTTCCCTTTTTTTAGCGTCGCGGAGAATCGCCTACTACCGAAATTTCCAACTTTTCCAACTTTTCCAAGGTACTAGCGAACTTTTCATCGGTTGCAACACTAATAATAAGTCACACCCTATATATAATAAATATAAACCTGTAGAAGCCATTTAGACTACAACAGTCAGAGCTAAACAGTTTTTATAACTTAACTAGTATTGATCACTAAAAGCGTAGGTAACTAGTTAAACCAATAAAGTATTACAAAGAATTTTTAACAAATTCTGTGTAATACTTACCAACATCATCTTCTTTAGCTTCTCGTTCGCTCCTCCTTCTACTACCCCTGCGTCTGCTCGTTTTTGTGGTGGAAGCAGCAGTAGATGACGGTTTTGCCGTAGTGGACGTTTTCATCTCCTCTTTGTACTTCGCTAATAGCGCAGCTACGCTAATTTTTACCGCTCCTAAAATTACAAATTGGATCCAGTTATGCAAAAACAAACCAACGAGCAAATCCAAAAAGTGTTCTATGGACTTAAGTGTACCTACCTTTAAGCAACTTAAACATAAAAAGATGATGTCGGTATTTTTTAAGCAGCTAATGCGTAAAGTAAAGTCTGTTTGAATGTAGGTAGTGGGAGATAATAGTACTTTTAAAGGTATGTCAGAAAAAAATTACCTGGAGGAGCAGGTGCAGGTGGTTCAGCTGGGCTTGCTGCCCTTTTGTGAACCTTCTTTCCTGTTTTTTTGACAGGTTTGGCCGGTACTGTTGTTTCTTCAGCTTCATCCTCGTCGATAAGAGCGAAGGTGAGACTTGGAGGTAGTTTGTGAGCAGTTTCAAATGGTCTCTCCTGAAAGAAAATTATATATTTTGTAAGAGCCGACATTACATTACTTAGTAATAAGAAGCGTGATGTTATGGATCGTCGAAAAATGGTAAGTAAGTGCCCCTGTAAGACAATCTACATGCACCGTCAATGACCTGCGCTAACCTTGGCACGTGACGGACGTGAGACGTGATAACAGTTTCCGATTTCAGATTTCACGTGGCCGGTGATAGGTGATGTTCACGTTTTCGCTTATTTATTTAATAAGTGATTTGCTTTGTTCGTGATTAAACAAAGAATTTTTAATGCCGTGCTGCCTATAATGACGTCACATAATATTCATCAAGATCAGTTTGCTCATCAACACCACAGTTAATTTTGATGGCGTAATTTTCTTTTTTTATATTTAGCTACGCTGTATTGTATAAGTATTTAAAAATCCATTTATTTTTTTGGCACTTCATTAAATTTTTAAAACTAATTTTAATAAATTCCATTAAAACCTTACCTGGTCTTCAGTCTTGTCTTTTCTCGCAATGGGTTTCGCTCCTGATCCCGACGATTGAACGAAGACATATTCTTGTCCTGGTTTTGATTCCGTTACTAAACTCGTATCTTGAACTGGGAGGGCAAGCGCTATGGCTGCTATACAACATAATCTGTAAAAAAATATATACAAGTTAGGATGGTAAAATGTAAGAATATTTTATTTATCTAATACTTCTTTGGTGCATAAACGTGCATTTACCGTCTATCCTGTAAAAAGTCGATCTGTAAGGTTTACCTTAAGTCTTTCTCAGGCAAGACAGTCAAGTTAAACAAAGAGGGAGTTTACTCGTGAGGTTTTATCTTAAGCCTTGGTCTGTCAGGTATGGCTCAATTTATATCCCAATTTAAAACCTCACTCGTGATGTATTAAGGTTTTGTCCATCAGGTAAGATGGTTAAGTAAAACGAATAGGGGTTTACACGTAAGATTTTACCTTAAGTTTTACTTATTAGGCAAGATGTTCAAGTAGAACGAAGGGGGGTTTAGACTTGAAATTTTACCTTAATATCTTATCTGTCGCAGTGGCGTAGCCAGCCTTGCGGGGCGGGAGGGGCGAACATTTATGGGGGCGCTTTATGATTTTTAGAACCACTATTATTATTATTATTATTATTAAAAATATGGTGTTTGTTTTTCAAAATACATATAATAGAATACCAAATTATTTTCAATTTCAATGAATGTTACAGGGTGTAATTAATAGTATATTACATAACAAGAGTGGTAAGACGCCTATTACACACGATTTCGAAATTTACGATACGAGCGTTAGCGAGTATCGTAATTCGAAAGAGTGTGTAATAGGCTTACCACTCGAGTTGTGTACTATACTTTTTCTACGAATTCATATTATTATATTAAACATTATTATATTAAACATTTTCTGAGTAGGTACTTATACATACAGTATCGGTTTCAGCTTCAAATCTCAAACAATAACAATGTCACTGTCAAATATTCAAAACGCCAGAAAATAAATGTCACGATTTGAGTCGATCAAGGCTAACTTGATTGTTATATTAGATCTCATAACGCACAACTGCGTGGTAAATGCATCCTTACGCACAGTTGTACGTAAGAATGGATTTACTTATAGAGTGAACTGTACGTAAAACAATGTTTACGAATATAGGAGTAGAAAAAACAATGTTTACTAATATAGGAGTAGAAAAAGTATATTTTTATTTTGCATATGCCGGGCACCAAGCGGCAAGGGCGCCATGCAAGGGGGGCGGGAGGGGGGGGGGGGCTTTCAAGTCAAGTTTTTTAGTTTTCTCTTAAATCTTGGTCTGTCAGGCATGACTGGTAAGTGAAACGAAGGGAGATTTACTGAGCTGAGGTATTAAAATTAAGGTTTTGCCTGTCAGGTAAGATGGTTAAATAAAACGAATGGGGGTTTACACATAATATTTAACCTTAAGTTTTTACTTACCAGGCAAGATGTTCAAGTAAAACGTAGGGAGTTTTAGATTTGTGGTTCTACCTTAATTATTTACCTGTTAGGTAAGACAGTTAAGTAAATGAAGGGGGGTTTACAAGTGCAGTTTTAATTTAAGTTTTTGCCTGTTAATTAGGCAAGATCAAATTAAATCGTTTATTTTCCCAGAGACAATTTTCAATTGTAGGGGAATAGTCAGGGTACATTTTCAATTTTGAAACTAGAAACTTAAGTAACTATTTAAAAATGAACAACAACAAAGAAAACATTTCAATACGCAATATAAATAAAACATGTACCAGCGTTAAGACAAACAATTAAAAAACTCATCCAAGCAGTAGAAACATTCAGATATTAAAAATGATTTTAATGACTTTTTAAAACATTATATACTATTACAATCTTTATTTTTTCGGGCAAAACATTGTAGACTCTAACACCCAGACATTTAGGAGAATTATAGGCTACTAATCCTCTAGAGTGCGGAGCAAAAAAACTATTTTTGTGCCTTGTATGAAAACATGCACATCCCTGTTTTGTACAAATTCACCTTTATTACAAAAGACAAACACTGCTAATTCCAATATGTATAGGCTAGGAAGAGGTAGTAGGTATATTAAAATTTTTAAAAATCTCTCTACAACTATATCGATTAGGAACACCTGCTATACATTTTAAGATTTTTTTGTTTTGCAAAAATATTTTTAAATAGGGTCGAAGTACCCCAGAAAGTCAGACAAGTACGATTCTACATATGCGTAGTACAACATAATTAGGTGTTCTTTACCTAACATAGATCTTAAATTTATAAACAGATAAAAGGATAAATTGAGTTTAGACATGACATGTTCACAATGTACCTTCCATGTCAAACATTCGTCCAGATGAATACCAAGAAACTTGGTGCTCTGAATTTGGCACAAGGAATTATCATCAATAAATGAAACCCATTTCCACACCCACAGTCTAGTGTTCATAATTGTCGCTATGGAGGAAACATTGCTTTTCCCCAAATATGTCTTTGTGCCTAGTGAGATTAAAAAAGAAAAAGAAGTGTTCGACGCAGTGGCGTAACAACGTAGCCACGGGTCCGTGTGCGAAAACTGTGCCGGGCCCCCATTATGATACGGAGTATTATTATTAATAACCATAGTAATTTATGAATTTTGAGTATAGGTACACAAAAAAGCAATAATTATTGTTATGCTAACATAGAAAAATATCTGCAAGTACATATTATCAAAAACAAAGAATTATAATTTATATATACAGTGTCACCAGTAAAGTCCGCATCACATTTTTCTTTATTAATAGCTTTATTCAAAATTTGACTTTAGCATCAAGTTCTGCTTCGATCAAGATGAAATTAAGCAAAAAATAGTAGCATTAGCTGTCAAATTTTATTTTTTTACAAAAAATAATTCAAAAGTAGGGTTATTTTTGAAAATATCGAAAAAAGTTATTAAAAAAGTTTTTTTTAAATACAGTTCCTAGCCCACATGCAAAATTTTAGCTGCATAAGATAATTTTGATTTTTTACCTATATTTTGCAAATTGCACCACTTTTGCAAAATAAGACTCAACGCAACCTACATAAAACTTCTCAGTTTTGACAAAGCTTTATTTCAGATATATTTTCTTTAAAGTAGAGCCATAGTAACTGTGTGTTTTTCTACAAAATCAAAATTGGGCTATTAAAATTTGGTCGCATGTGATGCAAAGTTTATTTGTTTTTAACCCTGTATAAGATAACTTCAAAATAAGTATTTTTGAAAACGTAGTTTGTGTCTGAAAGTAGTACTAGGGCGTAGGGCCTAGGCCGAGAATAATATATTCCCGTATCGTTATATGTCTCATTGCGTAGCAACGGTTAACAATACTGGAATATTGAACTTTTTTTAAAACCGACCAGAAAATTTACACTTTCTGGACAATTTTTTGTCTAGAAAATAACGTTTTTCCGATCGCAAGACCGGAAAAGTGACATTAGAGACCGGAAAAATCTTTTCCGGACTCTAATGTCACTTTTCCGGTCTCTAATGTCACTGTCACCCTGTTTTTTGTTTTTCCAATCGCTCTTTGATAATACAAGATACCTTGATTTCGTTATTATGACAACAACATTTCGATGTATTGTCGAGTGACAGTTCGTTGATTTTTAATTTTGTTCTTTATGTCAAACTTGTTTCGCGTAGATTATAAAATATATCGAAGTGTCGGTCTTAAAAAAAATATTGTACGTCACGCAACCGAAAATTAGTGTTTTCCAGGTCTCTCCAAGCTTCCAGGACTCGCCTATGGCTCGCCCTGGAAATGCTTGTCTCGACCTGAAAAACACTACTTTCCGGTCTTGTAACGTAAATTACTATTGTGCATGGCGTCAAATCACGCCAGAAAGATGTCGGTTTGTGGACGATTGCCGAAAAAATTTTTTTTTTCTTGCTTTTGCATGCGCAAAGTTTGAAATCAGGTTAGAAATGTATATTTTTTGAACTTCCTCATTTTCGATAGAAATAATTGCTAAAGCTGATAATTTTTTATCAAATTCAAAATTCAAAATTCAAATTTTATTTATTTCTCAGTATACAATAATAATAATACATAAAGACTTAAATAATATACTTTAAGAGAGATAAATAAAAACTTAACCCACTAAAGGCTACGCTGTGCGTGGGTACGTTTTAATTTATAACATGAACATTATTACATTAATCATAAACACCATGAACGAACTAATATAAAACGAATAAGCCTGATAAACCCTATCAAGGTTACCAACCCAAACCAAAATCGTTCAACAGAACCTAGCAACAAAATAGCACATTCTTGATATACTGTACACATACACTATACAGAGCAGAGAGTCAGCTCACGCATTCAAAATTGCATTCAACAATAAATTATACGTATACATATCAAATACAAACGATAGCAGTCCATTAATTAGACCATATGGTACAGGTTTTTAAAATCAATATATTGGTGTATCTGATATCTAGGCAATGAAAGTATCCATTTTTTTATATTTATTTTAAATAATGGAAAATGGGTTACATTTTTAATTTCCGAAGGTATAATATTAAATAACTTGGGACCCAGATAATAAAAGTTTCTCTGTAAGATTGATTTTTCTGTCCGAGGTACAAAATTTAACCGGCTGCTATATCTTGTATTATAATCATGTTCTATCCCAAGCAACTCATTTTTGAAAATGAATTGTCTGGAAACGCATGCTAAGAAGTAAAGCTGCCTAATGTCAAATATACCACTCTCTGAATAAAGAATATTGGAAGGATCATGCAATTTCTCAAATAAGTTTTAATTAACTTTAACTTGGAAAAAGACCGTTCAGCTGATGCAACCGAAATAGGGATGGTCTAAAAAAATAATGCAGGCAGTTACAATTTCACTAAAACGGGAAGATGAATTAGAATTACTATCTATAAAAGTATTGAGTAAAGTAGTTATGCGGATATTACATTTTTTTTTTCTATGAGAATATTTTGTTTTGCATTTTTATGTTTTTGTGGCTCCGCTCCCGGGCCCCTTTTTCACCCGGGCCCGTGTGCTTCGCACACATTGAACACCGGTAGTTACGCCACTGGTTCGACGTACTACGACCTAGAAAATGCTAAAAAGAGGCCAATCTTTGTTGGTTTGTTAGTCACAAGATACTTGCTTGGGAAAAACGTTATGAGCGTGGCAAAAGGTACTGCAAAAAACCTGCAAATAAAATTTAACTTTAACACCCTGGAACTCCGTTAATAACCAATTTTCAAAAAAATGTTATAGGAAGAGATGGCATTTATTTTCGCTCTAGAACTATCCCCTAAATTTTTTCCTCATCATTTCCGGACACCCTGTATATTAAATATGAATGACAATAATTGTAATGTAAATTACCTATCCACAGTACATTTTTTCATTCAATAGCTTTAAACTACACCTACATAACCGCAATAATTACTACTAACAAATGTTTAATATTCCTTAAGCATACGAATTGGGGTCAAATTTTAAATAACGGTGATATTTTCATAAAAGGTAACAAAACAAAATTATTACCAAGTTAATATTGTATTATACAACGGTTTATTTGGTTTTTAGATTTATTTATTTATAATTTTCTGTGGTAATAGGTTTATTGTTCCCAAATGATATAACAATAATTGTCATATTTTTAAATGCTATAAACAAAAAAAAATTATAAATTATAATGCGCTTTGTTCTCAAATTAGCAATAGCAAAAATTTAAATTATGGGAAAAAATTAAACTGAAACTTCTTTAAGCATACACACATGGGAACCATAGCAGGGGTAATTCTAGACTAATATTCTGTGGGTAGCAGAGACGGAGTCATGGGGGGGGGGGGGGGGGCGACGCCCCCCCCCCCCCCAAAGTTATCCCAAACATCAAAAGTTGGGAGAACCTGGGTAGACAAAAATATGTGCAGCTTATTTAACTTCCATTAGTTGCCCCGGTAAGACTGACTGTAATATATAGATAGACACACGGCGTTTTCAGTCATTTAAAGAGTGTCGTGTATCGTACACAACCTAAGTCTTTGGAGGACCTTAAAAACAGTATTTTAGATGCTGTGCATGTTATTTCTCGTAAACATTTGCAAAACGTGCTTTCCTAATTTCCCGAGAGGATTGGACACTGTCAGGTGTTTGAAGGACGACATTTTTAACATTTAATTAAATAACTTTTTTTTTATATTATTGTTTATTTAAAAATTATTACCAATTTTGTTTAAATAATCAAATGAACTACATTCATTTGCCCGTAATTCCGAAACAGTTGAATTTAGTCATATGGTATACTATACAAAAAATATTTTAAAGTTATTGAAAATTTAGAATATCTGATAATATAGTTCCATTTTAGTCCTATACCGGGTGTCTACGGAAGATGGTTCGCCCCTCTAACTTTTTTGTTTTTCAAAATAATGAAATAAAATTTGGAGGATTGTATATGACATAAAACTGAATTTTTTTAAGTTGACTCAACATTATGAGACTTCCAGTCTAACCGGAAGTGATATAAATTTTCGATTTTTAAATGGGACACCTGGTATATTTTTCCTTTTTCTGACTCATATGACATTCTTAATATAACGATGACACATTTGTCACTTTTTGTTACCAAGAAAATATTTTTTTCCAAATTTATTGTTTTATCTATGAATACCTTAAAATTTTTATTGCACTTCTTTAATCTTGGGAAAAATACAATTTTACTATTTTTGGTCCAATGCTATGTGCTGTGTACAATTTAATCTTTAAAGTTGTATTACCTACTCATTTTTTTTTAAACGGCAACATGGTGGCTCGTCGAGTTAAGAAAAACGAGGATTTTATTACGATTATTTTGATACCACACTATTAGGTTTTAGAAAAGCTGCCATAAAAAAAAACTTTAAAAAGTTAACTGAACCAGTTTTGGGCAATAGCACGCCGATTAGGATATCTTTGTATGTCGTGCAGCACTGATCGGTTGAATTATTTTCTTTCTACATTCTCCAAACACTAATAACATATCAACTTTTTCGCTCCTTGTTATCATATTATTTTCCATATTTTTTAAACAACAAACTAATTTACTTTGGCAGAAGCTGTCGACATGTTAATTTTCTTCAAGGCATGATTTTGTTTTATCAGTTTTGCTGGTCACAGAATACTTGATGCATTTAAATCTAAATTTATTCTCAAAAGATGCTTCATTTTAGGAAAGTTTCAAGTTAACTTTTTAAAGTTTTTTCATGGCAGGTTTTCTAAAACCTAATAGTATGTGGTATCAAAATAATTGTATTAAAATCCTCTGTTTTCTTAACCCGGCGAGCCACCATGTTGCCGTTTAAAAAAAATGAGTTATACAACTTTAAAGATTAAATTGTACACAGCACATAGCATTGGACCAAAAATAGTAAAATTGTATTTTTCCTAAGATTAAAGAAGTGAAATAGGTGATTTTAAGGTATTCCATAGCCCTCTAGATAAAACAATAAATTTGGAAAAAAGTATTTTCTTGGTAACAAAAAGTGTGACACATCGTTATATTAAGAATGTCATATGGAGATAAACGAAAAATATACCAGGTGTCCCATTAAAAAATCGAAAGTTAATGTCATTTTCAGTTAAACCGGAAGTTTCATAATGTTGAGTCAACTATCAAAAAATGCAGTTTTATGTCATATACAGATCCTCCAAATTTTATTCCATTATCTTGAAAAACATAAAAGTTAGAGGGACCGTGGACACCCGGTAAATTGCCAAAAACCCGGATCCGATATCACTTTTAGTTCGCCTGTAATTAAGCCGTTCCGGAACATTTGCCCAACCCTGTATATGTTTTTTATACAGTTTATTTGATAATTAGGGGTAGGTCTGAAATAAATACTTTTTGAATTGTGTTATTTTTTTTTTATATTTTATAAAGTTGGGAAATTTAGGAATTTCACCCCTCCCAAACCAGAGGCCTTCGCTACGTCCCTGGTGGGTAGGATAATTTTTGGGAGCGTGGCCCTCTAGGTAGTATAAGTCATTTTGACGGATCCCAGATTAGGAAAGTTGAGAGGCTAAATCAAGATTTATAAACTACCGTGCGAGCAAAAATTATTTGCATAAAGGAGGGCTTGGATTAAAAAACGTAGGGCTTGGTTTAAATCACAATGATATGGGGATGATATATCTAACCAAATCTAGGTTAAAATTTGGTCAAATTCATATTATGACATGATATGCCAAACTAATGAGTAATAAAATAAGTAGACAAATACAAATTTATTTTTGTTGTTTACAAAATTAACAAAGTAAGAATATACAGAAAGAAAAAGAAAAATAATTACATAAATTGCTGAAATTGGCTACCGCCATGCTTCAAGCATAAATTCACACGTCTCTTCATATTTTCGAAAGTGTTGACCAGCATCTCTGGAGAAATGTTACCACATTCTTGGATAATCCTTTCTTGTAATTGTTCTAAATTTGCAATTGGTGTTTTAAAAATAGTGTTCTTTAAATGAGGAAAAACGAAGTAATCCATAACCGTTACCGTTTTCAACAAGGTGATCTAGGTGGGAATTCAATGTCTGATCGAAAACTGATCAATCTGTCGTTGAAAAAATTGCGTAATAGTTAATAGTTTCGGCGGCTGTATGGGCGGTTGCACCGTCCTGTTGAAAATATCCAAAACGTAGTTCGTCGTCAAGTACCTAATTGCTCAACAAATGGATTCAAAATATTGTCGCTATACCGCTGTGCTGTAACTGTGTCATGGAAAAAAATAGGACCAACAATTCTTCTTCGGGTAACTGCTAACCCAGACACCAATTTTTTGAAGGTGCAATGTGAACTCTACAAAAAAAATGGGGATTTTCACTACTTCCATGCGTGTATTCTGAGAATTCATATAACCGGACAAGTGGAACCAGGCTTCATCCGAAAAAAATGTCAGGTCTAATAAATCATTTCTTTCCAATAAATTTTGAGTAAACTGAAACTTTTGAGAGTAATTCCTGCGTCTTTCAAAATCTGCGGCTTGTAGGTATTTCTTGGAATACTTTATAAGGAAATAAATTTAGCTGCTTCTTAAGTCTTAAGAATAGTCCTGCATGTTCCATAAGATCTTCCCACTTATTGGGACAGGCGTCTTATACAATTTGTTGGCGTATTTTGCATTATTTCACGAACGTTAGCAACAAGTTCTTCTGTTTTTTAGAGATGGTCTTTCTGCTCCTTTTTTGTGACGTATAGAACCTGTTCGTGAAAATCCTCCATGCACAAACCCGGATATTCTATTGCCACTCACCATTTACTCTAACCCTGTTTCGAAAATACGCTTCAACCATGAATGTTTTGTGCTGTTCCGTAAAGCCCATTGTGTGAATTGTTCAAGAAATTGGAAAAATTAGCGATGAATCAAATTACTTGTAACGACTGTCAAAGATGACGGAATAACTGATTGATTGTTTATTCAGGTAGTTACTGACACCCAACAGGTATTAAGCTCTACGGCTAAGCATTACGTCCTTAGATGCAAGGCCCTCTTGCCCTCTTTGATGCAAATAATTTTTGATTGCACGGTATGTTGTCAGGGTTGTTAATAGCGTTTTCCATTGGTAAGTTTAGTGCAAGTCAAATGTATTTCTATGTTAGCCATTATACTAATAAACCAATCGGATCCCGTACAAGTTTAAAATATTATGGTAAATAAACTTAGCCCAGTCCTGTGTCTGTCACCAACATCTTAACGTAAAATATCTCAGACGTCAACAGGGCGCCATAAATGACAGGTGACTTAGCCACGTTGTAGCCTGTTTGACTATAAATTAAATACTACCAGGCTTTGACAGTTTAAAATAAAATATATATAACCATATAATATTATACTAATATGCTTAATTTTTTTGGCAACCGGATACATCGAGCAACCTAATCAATTTCAAATCAATATTGCCAAAAGCCACCAACTGCTCGGATGAAAATTACTTTCTTTATTTAGAAGGTCATCTGGTTGACCTTGATCGCTGTCTGACAGCCGGTGCCTAAGGTTATTCAATTTCACTCTTTCTTTCACTTGTTGTTATGAGATGGCCGATAGCCTCGCCCACAGGATAGCCATTAAAAAGATTTGGATGCTACGTTAACGTATAATGCACGTTATACAGGGTGTCATAACCATAGACAATTTACCTTTAGATAAACAAACAATAATCACGAATGTGGCAGTTTTATGGCCTCGCGCATGTAAACAAAACTGGGAACTATTAGACATGCGCACTGCAACATTATCGTTTGACGAATGGGAAAATAGACAGGTCCGGGCTTTAAAATTTAAATTCTTGCTCATATGCCACCATAGAGGGTTTATTTTACCCCTATTTGGGCATAATACAATTATACAACGGCTGCAACTAGTACTAGTCATTGTTTATATTACAATCCGAGTCACTAAAAGCACAAACACAATTCACTAACTAAACTACACAAAAACCAGAAATCCATAAATATTAAACACCAGTCCCACAATCCACGATAGCCGATCCGATAGCTGAAAACTTTAGAAAACTACAAGGAATCCGCAGAGAAGAGAAACCTTAAAACACAACAACAAAAATGGCGGCCGAGCCGGTTCTGGAGAGTATTCTTGAGCGGGTCGATTATTGTCGATAAAGTAGGACGGCCGATAACACGAGGTTTGTGCGCATGCACGAAGGTTCCCCGAATGAAGACAGCTGACCGACGAGTCATGCGCTCGGACGTATTTTTTCACCCATTAAACGTAACTTTTGTTTGCGCAGGAGATAAGCTGTAGGTATCTAAAGGTAAATTGTCTATGGTCATAACAGGTATGGTCAACATATTAGGGATTGAGTAGATTGGTTAAAAATAAAATAAGAATTTTTATATAAAATCGGGTCCTATGTTCACTTACTACGAAACTACAGCCCTCACTACTCTGAAGATGGTTTTTCTAAATATTTTCGAAACCTTTGTAGATACAAATTTCAAATTTAGATATTTTGGTAAACATTGTACACTGAATAAAACTGTGGTCCTAAAAATGTCGGCATTTATTATATAACGTTTTTTAATTAACAAAGTTTCTAATTTAAATTATTTTCTACTACCGCTCGATGAATGGTGACAAACGACAGACGACAGAATAAGTATTAAAAAATAACTTTTTTATTTTAAACTGGCATTTACATGCAGACTTTGTGATTTTTTTTTGGTAGTCTGTGCTTTGTTAAGTATTTATGTAGTAAAAGGGCGCCAAGTCAAGAGGGGCTGGAGCAGTTGCCCCCCTTCGCCACCCTGTGGCTACGCCACTGTTTTTTATTGCCATCGGATCCAGTTTCTTGACATTTTGAAACTAAATCACTTTATTAGACGTGGTTGACGTCTTTGTCAGAATTAAAAATAATGGCAGTTCTCAAGTGATCGGAAAAACAATCACGTTAAATTTAAAATGATTTGAAAGACAATGGAAGACAAATTTTGTTGAAAATTACATAAATTTATTTTCAACCAATTAGAAGGCTCCTGTTTGTTTGCGTTGCTTATAGCAACGGGAGATTATTGCAAAAATTCCACTCATGTACAAAAATTCCCATAAGAGCCGTGGTGTTTTCAAAAAATTACAGTGGAAATACCACGTTGCCTAGATAACGTGGTATTTTCACTTGTGACCAATAAATCCTGTTGATGACACAAAATTTGTTTTGTTTGTATTGTACGTAAATGACGCCGAAGTCCGTAGCAACCAAAGTTATCAAAAATATTTTGTTGGTTAAATCTATGTTTTATTTAATTACATTATTAAATACGTGAAGTATAATAAATGTGATTAAATTCATGTTTTGGTATTTTTTTAAATTGCATTATTATAGTTCATATTTTTGATTCGAGAAATTTTCTACCTAAATACCGCTCGGGCTTAAAAATTAACCAGATAATTTTTTACTCATGCGTGTTTTCTTTGCAAATTTCACTCGTCCTTCGGACTCGTGAAATTATAAGAAAACACGCATTCGTAATAAATTATCGGTAATTTTTAAGCACTTGTGGTATTACCCCCGATAATTTTGTTAGTTCCTATTAACTTAATGAAATTAATAAGTGATAATTTTTCTGTCAAAAATGAAGTGCTATTGGCAAAAGTCACTCAGAATAAAATCAAAATACATTTTATTGCTAACTTATAATTTTTATTGATACTAACCAATTTGCTTTACATATCAAACACCGGGGCTAAAAGAGACACATCAAAAATTTAACTAAACTTATCGGAAATATGTTTTTTTAAGTTTCATTTAAAACTATGTAGACATCTAATTTCAGATGTTATGGTTGAAAACGAATTAATGTTGTTAACGTTCCTGAAATTTTAGTAATAAACCTTAGTTACTAACAAGTAAAATCAACTTCTATTGTAAAAATATAGTGCGTCATATTAAACTAAACTCATCGGAAATATGTTTTTTAAAGTTTCATTTCAATTTAAAACTATAACAAATATTGATAGATAACAAATTTGTTATTTAATGGTTCTCACATTTTAGTAATAAAAATGAGTTACTAACGGCTAAAATGAACTTCATTTCTAAAACTCTAATTAGTTACAATTAACTAAAGCCGCCGAAAATATGTTTTTGTAGCATTTTAGCAAAAAAATTACAATAAGAAAAAACTCCAATTTATGAAATTTTCTTACCGAATCTCTCACGCAGCAGAATTAATTCCCCATAATTCTGCTGCTAGGGAGATTATAAGTGAATATTTTACAAAATAGAGCAAAGAACAAAAGAGTATTTGCGTTATTGACAAATAAATTAAAGAGTTTTAACGCTACAACCACAATAGTGTTTTTATTTTGGCTTATTGGGATAATTTTTTATCATTTACCTACGTTTAATTTCTAATTTTTCTAACATGTCGTACATAATAAAATTGTCATTAATTTTGGAATCTATTGCTGACAAGCATATTTGATAAGCTTTCCAGAGAGGTGCTGCAAGTGGGGTAGTACCATTTAACTTTAAGGTAGATAAGGGTAGTGCTTTAGGTGTGGTAGAGGGTGGTGTGTAGCTCTATGCTTGTCAAATGGTGTATATTATAATCTTTTGCCTAGTCACATGATGTCTTTTATCATTACCATGGACACCATGAAACTACAAAATCGTGTCAATCAAATTAAATATTCACCGAAACAATAATTGTAAATAAAAGTATTAATACAGATACCAAGCACATTTTAACAGTGCATAGAACCATAATGATTCCTATACATTATTTGAATTCACCGAATAGTTGTGTAATTGTGCCTTGACTTTTGAAAGGTATTTTTACCCATAACCTTAAAAATATTCGGTAATAAATTTTTTAATTAGGTGTCCTTTAAATTAATTGGACCACTGGAGTTAGTCACAAGGAAAGTTCCCACCGTTATTTTGATGACTATGTTTGCAATGTAATTATTATACGTAGGTACATATTAAATATAATAATTACATTGTTACATTATTATAATAAGCGTTTGGTTTTTTTAAACTTGCATGATAAAAGAAGTTTTAAATCCGATTGTATTGTACTCGTCGATTTTGGCCATTCCAGGACTTGATTCTACTTCTCGCAGATGTCAATCGATAATCGATATTTAAGGTCCAATAAATCGGCGTAAAATAATTTTTTTTTAATTTAAGGCATCTGAAAAAGAAGAAGTGTGACCAAACCAAAAAGAAACATCTCTACAAGTTTGATTTATTTTTGAACGCCTTTTTCGCCTTTGGTAAATCAAGAAACATATTAACTGTTGATTAATTAAGTATGGCAATAGAAAGTGTAATATTTGAATATGTTCCGTGAAAAACAAGTTATGCCTGAAATGCCAAGAATTCCAAAAACAAATTAATACTTAACAGGCTAATTTGTATAATTTCCGCACATATTATTATATTAAATACTGTGACAGGCAGTGCCGACGCGTACAGTAGGGCTACTGTGCCATGCCACTATCTACCTACCTACCTACCTGTCGGTAAACAGTGGCGGCCCTAACCGTTTTTATATAATTTAGGTATTACGAAATAGTTTCAAATTGAATTCGGTAAAATACTAATAAATTGAATACAAAACACCGAAGTTATTATAAAGTTTATTATTAGTTTCAAACTAAATTATGACATGATTATAGAAAAGTAAAATGAAGAAAGGGCTATTTTTCAATTATTATGCCTATGTTTTTACACTACTTATTTAACGTACAAAATTCCCAAATCTGCAAGACTCTCTTGTGACATTTTAGTCCTCTTTTCATAAGTATCCTTTTTTTATTTTTTATTATCACTCAAAGTGGCTATGTCATCTTCCTGTTCCTGTGTCTTCCTTTTTTTTTTTACAATAACTGCAGTTGGCTTCTGTAATATTGTCATTGTCACATTCATTTTCTGCAGCACCAACCGCTTTTGCAGTAAGAACACTTGGTTTGGGTTTAATAATATCAGTAAGAGTGCGTTTAGCGCAAAAAACAATATTTACCTATTTTAGTTTGGACACTTTTCCACTTTATAAAAAATTGGGAACTGTTTTGACTTCGGCAACTTTATTGTGAGCCCGTGCCGAAAATTCCGAAATTGCAATAAATCAAATAGGCAGCAATAAGTAAAATATAATAGAAATATTTTATTTATTCGTGATACATGGGCCAAAATCACGTAGTTTTTATAGTTGTTTAAGTATAATTGTCTAATATAATTTTGCAAGTATAATAATAATAAATATGTTTATGTTGTCTTCTATAAACTAATTCTTCAATCCCCTGAAGCTAAGCTTGTTAGGGGCAAATATTATTTTTTGTTTTAGTATGTAAAATCATATATCATAAATATGCATTAAAAATCAAGTTTTAAAGTAAAAATGTTAATTTATAGTATAAACGAAGCTTTTTTGAAGAAATATATTACCTATAATAAAATTATTAATTTATAATTTTTAAGTAAAAAATATTACTTATATAAATTATTCAGAACAATATTAATTAATTAAAGCATTTTTAAAAATATTTTCAAATTGACTGTTTTTAATATCCATGTTTTTATTTCGGCTTTAAATTTTTTTACTGAAATCAATTTTTTAATTGTTGTTGGTAAATAATCGTTTAAATTAAAACATAAATGTTTGAAATTTTTTTGTCTTTTTTTGACTAATTTATTTTAGGTTTTATGGTTATTTCATTTTTATAACGTGTATCATGATTATGGTTTTTAAATTGTATAAGGTTTTTATTTTTAAATATATAGATTAAGAATGTTATAAATGTAAAGTTGTCTTATGTTCAATTTTTTTGTTTCTGAATATAATTCTTTTGATGGATAAAGATAATGTTTATTGAATATAATTTTTAGAAACCTTATTTGTAATATTTCTAATTTTTTAACTAAAGTTCTATTTATTCCTCCCCAACCTAAAATTCCGTAATTTAAATGAGTTTTAACTAGCGCGTAATATAATATTTCCATACCTAATATGTCTTATATTAATTTTTTTTTTAATGTTTTTAAAAATCGGTAGTAAACTTCTTAATTTTTTAATTAAGTATTCTATGTGAAAATTCCAATTAAATTTACTGGCAAAAATAATTCCTAAATATTTTATTTTATTAACTTTAAAAATTTGAATGTCTTCATTTATTTGAATACTATTCATATTTCGTGGTAGGTTATTTAGGTTTAAAGTAAAAGGAAGGTAATTTGTTTTATTAAAATTAATTGTTAACAAATTGTTATTAAACCAATTTTTTATAATTTTAAAATCTTTTTTAATTTTATTATTTAAGCAAAACTATGAATTTGTCCATCGCAATTTATACTAAATAAAAAATAATGGTCCTAAAATTGTTCCTTGGGCAACACCATACTTAAATACTTTTGGACAGCTTTTTTCTTTATCTATTTAAACATAACTTAAATCGGTTATTTGAGAAACCCCGTCAATCCAGAACTTATCCTTATTAACAGTGTAGTTGTTTCAGTGTGCAACATATGGGATTTTTTTTTATTAACGATTTCTCAGAAAATTTTATTCCTGATAAAAGTTGGTGCATGTTCGAAAATCATATTAGGTGCACTTGGAATGGTTGCAAGTCAAACGGCGTACAGGGTAAGCCAAAAAATATAAAACTTTTACAAGAATAAATTTTTGTAATAAACATTTAAAATAAAAATTTTGCACTTTAAATGATGGTTTTTTAATTAGCATATTATCATTACTAATGCGTTATCTTGTTAAAAATAATTTTTAGGATATTTTAAAGTTGTGTTTAATATCGTTGCAGCAAACATGAAGTTTGTGATTCCTTCATAAATTAAAAATTCAAGTAACTTTTACAAATATGCTTGAACCTGAACAAAAATAGGTGAAATTAATTTGATTTTGATTAATTTATGAAGGTCTTTATGGTGAATAAAAAAAAAATTTTTTTTGGGAAATTATTAATGTTTTTAAAAAAAATATATTTTTTTATTTTAGGAGGTCACGTTTTTGAAGCTATGCATAACTTTTAATTCTAAACAACTTTTTTTAATATCATTTTGCTGAATTTTTTGAAATAGGGGTACTTTATTCTTGTACAAGTTTTCTATTTTTTGGCTTACCCTGTACGCCGTTTGACTTGCAACCATTCCAAGTGCACCTAATACGATTATCGAACATGCACCAACTTTTATCAAGAATAAAATTTTCTGAGAAATCGTTAATAAAAAAAAATCCCATATGTTGCACACTTAAAAAACCACACTGTATATTTATTTGACCTTTTACCACAGAATATTAACAGCAAGCTTTTATTGTATGAAAACAAGCGGTATTTCTCTGTGAATCGATGCGTCTACCATCGACAAGCCAAATTATAATGGTGATAAGTAATTTTGGCTAAAATATGGACTTACGAGGTTTCTAAAAAATGACCGATTTAATTATATTGTAATTATAAAGACAATGCTGAAGTCCGTGGTAGTTTGCGATTTGTCTATTTAATTTACCCGGTTCTTCCATATTCTCTTGTTCAATTTAGCAGGGTTATTTTTGGACGCGACTCGTTCTTTTGTGAACAATTTAAAATTTAAGATGTTGATGTCTCACGGGTACGGAACAAAAACTTCCTGGGGCCGCAAACATTTCCTAGCGTGCCGGAAAATTTCGTAGTATGGCTTCCAGGCTATTAATCGCATAAAATAGAAAGAGAGAGATGTACTTAATTACATTAAAATATTTGCCTGTCATAAGGAATTTTGTGACTTGGCCAGATATCCAAATCATGTCGTGATGCTTTATTTTGTCTAGCTGCCTAGTACCAATAGGGAAGTTGACAAACATTTTAAATGGGGAAAAAATTCTATAAATCATAAGTATATATTGTCATAAAACATATGGCAGCAAAAAAACTACATATTTCGTCCCAAAACACAGCTAGCAAGATTTAAAATTGCCCCAAAATTCAAATTATCCCAAGCGGGTAAAAACGGGTAGTGACATCAAGAAGTATATTTCGTGTGTAACATCCACGAAATAGGTTATAGGTTGGCAATAAATTGAACGAAGTTGAGAATTCCACCTTAAAACAACAATACAAAATACAATAACAATAACACATGGCAATCCAAATGCAAACTCGGTAGCTCGGCCACCGATCAGGATGACGGATGACGGAAAAGTCATACTTCCTGACGTCATCGGGCTTGGCGCGCTGAAAAGGTCGTTTGAAATGCTTTTGACACGCGCAAAACTTTAAAGAATTTTTACCAAGTTATTACTAATGTTTAAGGAGTAATAATTGGGGAATATATTTTTTAGGCCTAACTAAATCATATTATTAAAAAAAAAATTGGAAAGTTCCCTGCTACCGCTACCAGATGGCAGCAGTTAATACGGTTTTGTATGTCGAAATGACTTTAAAATTTAATTCTTTAAATAGTTTTAAGCTAGGCTGGTTAGGTGTTTATGCTGCATTTAATTATTGGGGAAGTTTTTTCTCTAGTTTTTTTTATTCATTTTTTTTTTTGATATTTTGTTCCTACCGGCTTCAATTATCACCTGCCGCCAATGGCGACAGGTACGAAAAATGGTCTAATCTTGATTATTATATCATTTAATTTGTCAAATTGGACTGCTTTCAAGCGCTTTTATTAAAAATAATCGCTAAGTATAGGAAAAGAGGAATCATACAAAGAAGGAACAACAAATCTAAACAGTAAACAATGGGAAAATAGTTTTCTAGGTCTGAAATTAACTATCGTTGGCTAGAGATTCCATCTGACAATAAAATTATAGTTTCGATACTTTTACAGCTAATTAGAATATTACACTTTCTTTATTGAACAGACGCAAAATATCTCATTTCTTTCCGACAATAGAACGTTGGACTTGTGAGATTTTTATTTAATTGCTATTATTGTTCTATTGGTCTAATTTAATAGCGAAAATTAAGTGGCCCTCAGTGGCCCCCTTGATACTCTACAGCAAAAATTCAGCTAAAACTGGTTTACCAAAAAGAGTTGTGAAACAACATAAACAAAACCAACTCTAAAGTAGCTCACAGACATATCGAGCGGCTCGTCGAGCGACTCGATGGACAAAATAACGAACGCGAGACTGCCACACCGGTTCAACCAAAAACTACGTAATTATGAAGACAATATATTTATGTGCAGTGGTGGCGGCATTAACCATAAAATCAAAAGAGAAGAGGGCAAAGTGGGTGAAGGACTGGCTTTTGCAGAGAAACCAGTTTTCCTGTTAAACACGGTGAAACTGGACCCGCGAAATTGAATTTTTCATAAACACGGAGGACGGCGATATGCTTTTATACAATCTAATAAATACTTTCTACACATCTGGCGATCCGTCGTGTTTAAACAATTCGCTGGGGAATACAAACTAGTCAAAACTTGGTCCCCGAGTCTGTCTTGAATCTTGAAGTTAGCTAGGATTGAAATTAAATTTGCTCCCAAAATTAGGCAAAATTGGTGTATTTCGTCTTCATTTCAAATTATTTTAACATTTTAAATTTAAAATTTGTTCCAAATACCTTATTTATAAGTGTTTACGTTTCTATTTTGAGCAAAAAAAAAAACGGATAATTGATATCCGTATAGTGTTTCCACGGATAGAGTTTGGAAGAAGACAAACTTTTTTATTAGTAGGTATAGAAGAAAAAGTCATTCTTTATAAAAACGTTTGCTTGTGCTGAAACAACAATTTCGAATATTCGATTTACGATTACTATACAGGGTTCGTCACAAACAACATTTTTTACTTTTTTGGATTTTTTTTTCAATTCCTTGATTTATTAAATGAATTTTGCTAGTGTTGAAACAACAATTTCAACTACTAGATTTGCGACCGTCAGAAACAACAGATTCAATTTTTTTTCAATTATAATTTTCAATTCATTTTGATGATTGACTAAATCATCACTTTGGGATCAAATGAATTGGTAGATACTAGATACCTATGGTTCAAATCAGTTGGCACGTAGAAGTCCCGATCTCACAATTATCGACTTTCATTTATGTGAATATCTGAAGCCACATGTGTATAAAATCAATTTCAATAATAACTTAGATCTCTTGAAAAAAGAAGAATAGTTATTTATTCTTTTATTTATTTATTCCAAATAAAATCCCGAAAACATCTGTTCATGCGAGATTCTCTAGGTATTAACAACATCAAAAATATTGTCAACTAAAACACACAGTGGCCCGATATATTTAGAATACTCAACCACTGTACGTTGTTGAGGTCGCGACCCACTGTACGCCATTCGGGGTCAAGTGCGTCGCAACCTCAGCATTTATTCGGCTATATAAACTGGGCCAGCTTTAGCTGCAGCCTTCGGTAATCATTGCCCGGTCAAATTACATCTACTAACAATTGGCCAAGTGACGTCTCTGCCCATTACCCTAACCGACATACGCGTCATCAGACAAGACATGCTGGTTCGCCTTCTAGGATAGAAACTAAGAAGAATCCAATAGACGCCTTTTTGTAACTTCATACTTTCATTCCCCTCATCTACGTCCCCGACACACGAAGATAAATTCGTGACAATATAATTGTTAAATATAATGAATTAAAATACAAGGTAAGTCAAAATACAAATTAAATGTCAATATTTAATAAAAAAATTAAAGTATTTAAATATGTATAAAATTTATCAAATATTATTTATTTTAATAAAATAATATAACTAATAATTTCGTTTAGATTTATCATTTATAAATAATTTTGAAAAGAATAATTATTAATAATAAAATAAGTGCAGGTTTAAATATTTCTTAGTTATCATTTTAAAACGTTTTATATTCAAAAATTTTAATTCCTGGGGTATTCCGTTGTAAAATTTCATACCTTCATAATAAATGGAGTTCTGACTTTCTGACCTGCCCTAGTGTGTATTAATCAATATTGAAAACAGTTTTAGTTAAAAGATCATGTACGTCACGTCTGTAATTGAACTTAATATTTGAATGTTTATTTTTTGATATAATTTGGTGAACAGAAACAATATTTTGCATTAAGTGAATATCATTAATTCACATAATATTAAAATTTTTATATAAAAGTTTAGTTGAATATTGTCTATCCAGCAATATATATTTTTAATTGCTTTATTTTGTAAAACTTGTAACGGGTTAAGCAAATTTTGAAAAGTTGATCCCCATATCAAAGTTAAATATTGGAAATTAGAGTGAATAATAGCAAAATAAATAGGACGTAACATATAACTTGGAGTCAAAAAACTGAGTTTTTTTAAAATCCCCACTGGTGCAACTATTTTCTGTTTAATATATTCAATGTGTTCACTCCAATTAATAGCTTCATTTATTATCAACCCCAAAAATTTAATTTTATTTGATTGTTTTAAATGCCCGACTTTTAATTTTAAATCACTTCTGTATAAATTGGGGTTCTTCCAAATTTAATGTTAATTTATGACTGCACATCCATAATTCAATGATTTTCAAATAATGATTTATAAAATTTTGTATAATTTCATATGAATCAGCGATGTATAAAATAGTTGTATCATCAGCAAACAATCTAATCTTCCCTTTCAATTTTAATTTAAATATAGAATTAATATAAATAAAAAAAATAAAGGGGCCAAAATTGCAAATATTCCAATACAGCAAGTAAGGGACTGTTATTGGGAATCCAGATGTCGAGTTGAATGATGCGCTAACTTGGTGGTACCACGTTTGAATAAAAGTTTTTAAATTTATGATTGAACAAATTGAATAAATATGACATGTAATAATAAAAATACTTCAAGTAGGGTATTAAAAAATGGTTGTCTTACAACAAAATCGTTACTCGGCCAGATATGAAACCATATTCGAAGTAAGAAAGCAACAATAGTTGTTTGTTTTTACGTAAATTTATTTTAAACGAAATCAAAAAAACTAAAAATGTTGTTTAGTAATCCCAAATGTGTTACATATTTGAAATTGTAGTTTCAGCACCTTATCCAGAATTTTCAACAAATCAACAGGCCAGGCCTATTAAAAAAATTGAGAGTCAGCCTAAACTAGCCCAAAAAAATAACGCATATATTTTTACAAAAAAAAAATGAAGGAAGATGAGTAAACTATAATAGGTAATGTTCAAAAAATACTCTATTATTAATACTGATTGTGTATTCTGCATGTTTACAGACCCGATATCTAATTCACATTTCACTTTCTGCTAAGGTATCCAGGTCTACGGTCTAGATTCTAGATAATGTAACCTGTAGCTTTGTTACGACATGAAATGCATACCTTCGAGATTTGCTCTTAATATCATAGTCTAGTTCACCTTACTTGTTGTGGAATACTTATTTTGTTTTGGTCGTGCATTTAATTCATACTAATTTATCCAGCAGAAAAATAAGTACATAAAACACATTTTTTAAATCATATTCTTCTGAAATTAAAATCGCATATCGCATCTTTTGTCATTTGTCATTTTAAAATTAAATGATCTAAGGAAAAATCATTCAATACAATTTTTTTGCATGTATATGGTTTGCCATAAAAAGAAATCCTTTAATCTTTAAGATATTTCGTCGAGGTCGTTTTTGACTACTTATTTTTGCGATTATTCGCTATTTTTTTCCGGGAAAAAACTACCGTTTAGCCATTAAAATATGTATCGAATAAACTAGGTATTTTTAATAGATGATTTTTTAATCCTACAAGCTTATCTAATTATCACAAAAATAAACCGTCTTTTTATGACTAAAATGTACTTTTTAGGAACTAAATAGTTCCTTTTTTTAAATCGTTTAGAGTTTAGGTAACTTTCAGTGAGCGCTATATAGTCTATCCTTTACTATTACGAAACAAAAAGGGACGAACTAACTTTAAACAATGATCTGCTGTTGCTCCGCGTTGTTTTAGTTAAACGGAGTTATTCAAAACATATCATTTGATTGCCGTTGTTGGTGGGTGATTGATGTCTGATGGTATGGTGTAAATTAGTGCAAGTGCGAGGTGTATGATTGCAAACCTAATTTTGTGTTCCGTGATATAAGTGTTTTTTATCTTTATATTCAATATTTATTTGTGTTTATTTTTCCCTTAACCATAAACTTGATCCTCTGTAGTTATTAACCTAGTTTATAATAAATAAAAACTAATCTTATTTGGTTTTACGTGGTTGTAAAAATAAATGTTTTCATATAAAAAACATTATCGTTAATTTTTGTGTTTTATTAATTAAGCCGTATCCTAACTGATATGTTTCTTTATGTAAGAACTTCTACGACCTTTTATTTTTTAATATGATTTCCTTACTTAATTTTCTAAAAATAAACATCAAATGAAAGCTCTCTGTTATTTTTTACTGTCTACCATTTTTTGCATCCCCAAGCAAAAAAAAAATGGTACTTAATTTGTTAAACTGGTTCGAGAATGGAAGAAAAAGTGAAAAATCGTTAACCAATATGCAGGAAATCGTAGCAACTGCATACAAGCACTGGGAATTAGTTTAAGGACTGTGCAGAAAATTGTGCATGAAAAAAAGCATAATATAATAACGAAGAATACTAAAAAATGTAAACGAAGAAAGCCAAAGACTGAAGATTTGAGCGAAAATATTAAAATGGGTGTTCGTAACGTGATTTATGATTTAAACAGATCAAAAACCAATGTAACTCTTCCAGTTTTAAAAGAAAATTTAAAAATTCGAGGTGTTTTGGAAATCGGATTTGAATCGTTATCAAAATTAATAAAAAAGTTGGGGTTTCGCTATAAAAAATACTGTAACCGGAGATTTTTATGTGGGCAGCCACAGATAGTGAGTCAGCGTGTTCAGTTTTTAAAAAAATATACAGAAAATTACAAATCAAAATTTAGAAAAGTAATAGGTATCATTTGACGAAACATGGCTATTTTCAAATGGAAGTGGTTCAAAATCTTGGCAAGATGATTCTGTGAAAAGCGTGAAAAGAAAAAAGGAATGTGGCACGGGAAAGCGGTTCATTATTTTACATGCCGGTTCTGTAACAGGATATGTTCCAGGTGCAAGCTTAATTTTTTCTTCCACATCAAAAAGTTCTGACTATCATGACAATATGAATTGCGAAATGTTTGAAAAATGGCTAAAAGCTCAATTAATCCCAAATTTAGATTAGCCGTCTTTAATTGTATAAGACAATGCATCATATCATTCAAGAATATTAAATAAACAACCTAGTTTATCTTGGCGAAAAAGTAATATTATTTATGAGTGGCTTGAAAAACACAACCAAAATGCTTTACCAAATAAGTATTATGTTAAAATCCGAACTCCTTTCAATGGCAAAGTCTCTCAAATCACCCAAAATATACGCTGTAAAAGAAATATTGCATGAATATGGCCATTCTTCGGTATTATATTATGTTTTCTTTCATGGACAATTTTCTGTACAATCCTTAAATTGATTACCAGTGCTTTTGCTACTGTTTTCTATTTATTTGTTGGCAAATTACCATTTTTTATTTTTATTTCTTGAAATAGTTAATCGGATTGAATTCCATTGTATTTTTAGGTTAGTTAATTTTATTGCTAAAATAAATTACACTGTTTATTATTGTCGTTTTTAATAAATAGATTTAGTAGATATACTATTCACAGGGATGGAGTACCATTGATGGCACGCGACATAAAATTTTGGGCACGCCACCGATCACAAAGTTTACTATGAATTATTATATTACGAATTTGGCGGTACGTTTATGGCCTCATTAAACATTTATTTAGAAAAAATGGCACGTTATTACATAAAGGTTCGCCACCCCTGTACTATTATGTACATAATTTTTGCAAAAATAATAATGCTAGATATGTGTGGCTATCTTCACGACAGTTAAAATAATAAAACTATGCTTCTTTTCTCCGGGTATATTGATAACTACATAATCTAACAACATTTTGATAAGCTCTGGAAGTTTCGAATTGATTTATATGATCGGTGACCCTTGAACCCGCATGATAAGACCAAATTTGACTATAAATAGAGCATGTTGGTTTATGTAAATTACCAACTTTCAGATCGATTCGTTCGCTGGTTCCTCATATACGTTTAAAGTACCATCCACCGTGAATCACCCTGTATAATATGCATTAATTTTATTGCTATTAAATATCAATCTAATGTCAATTCGAGACCTTGGACTTTTTACAACCTCCCCACAATGTGTGCCATCATGTTACCATTCCACTTTTACACCACCGTCATTTTAAAAAGATGCTACGCTGCCCACAAATGTAAAATATTTTTTTCTTGACATTTAACTTTATAGTCACGACCTTTAAAATATTTTATTATTAAATTAACATTTAAAATCGATCTGCTATGTAACAAAGACATCACCTTAACTAATGCATGCATGTGACTTAATAATACACATAGGTATATTATAATTCATCGGTTGGGATTTTCTATTTACCGTTACTTACTCGTTTCTAATTGTTTTGTAATCATAATCAAGTAATTCTTGTAGTTTTCTTAAGAATTTGCATAAAAAATACTATTTTTATTTGTACATTAAGGTGTGTTCTTTTATTTATTGCATTTTCTGTGCACGTAAGTTTTATATAATTTGTTGTGTTTCAAATTTCCTAAAGAGTTTCCAAAACATGTTTAATTCGTTTCGCGTTTGCCGAGGATCTAAAAATATATACAAATTTATCTTGTTCAGACCCTGCTGAACAAACAAAATAAAAAAACAAGCCTGATATCGCAACAGCATTTTACTTCAAGCTAAATGGTAAGCCAATCTACCTCATTTTATTAAATTTCATTTGCTACATTTCCTTTTTCTTATCTCAGCAATTTTTTTTTTTGGAGATAATATAGGCGAAATGGTTTCCAATTCTGTATGGTTCAATAGGTATCGATTTCCTAAATGCCTTAGAGCTTTTTGTACGAAATCCAACGATGCAGCTTTTAAAGCATTTTTTTCGATCATAATCTGCTAGTCGAATCGCAACCACTTAGAGAATTTAAAACTGGCAAAATACGACAAATATTTTCTCCAAGGGATTGAGCAGCCAAATGAAATATATCTCATTTTATAAGAAGCGTTGAACCATACACCTTAACAACCTAGACGTGCTTGCTTATTCCACAAAAAAATCCCATGATTTTTAAATAAATTTTTACAATTAGCTCGAATTTTTGTGCGATCATTTGAAATTATAAAATTTCTCATCATTTGACCTTTACTTCGTAAAGTTGACTCCAAATATTTTATCGAAATATCATCATATACAGGGTGTCCCAGATAAGAATGCACTCAACAGGAATCTCGTAAACCACCATAAGAGATATAGAGATGGTAAAATTAGAGAAAAGTTGCGCATAACTGAATCCTATAACGTCATCTTTTCAAATTAAAAAAATTCCGAATGCTTCCGAAGATATTTGGATAAAACCGAATATTCGCGATTTCGTTTTAATTGATTTATAATTCTATTTGAAGAGACATTTCAAAATAAATTTAACATTCTCATTGCCACTTTTTTTCCCCTACAAGATGGTTTAATTACATTTTTGATCCGACGTTTCGTTTAGTCACAACCATCATCAACTTTGTTATTTTAAATAGTCGGAAAATTTTATTTTATGCTTAATAAATTCTACGTTTTATTCTAAATCTAACGGTGTATCACACTTATTATTTATTAGACGTTTCGATATAGAAAAACACATCATCAATGAAAATAGGCACATTATCGAAAATATTTTTGTTTTTATTGTTGTATTTAAACACTAGGATTTTAAAACATTTTTTTTAAATAAACTTATAACAAAACATAATATCTAATAAAACTTATCTCAAAAATGCAACAAGTAATAATTAATTTTAATTATTAAATACAATTATTTTTTATTTTAAAAAAATGCATGATAATATTCTAACATAACGTACCATTTAAATTCGGCATCATATGGGTGGCTATGAAATTGATTGACGTTATTCGCAATTGTTTAAATGTTTAATGTGCCTATTTTCATTGATGATGTGTTTTTCTATATCGAAACGTCTAATAAATAATAAGTGTGATACACCGTTAGATTTAGAATAAAACGTAGAATTTATTAAGCATACAATTAAATTTTCCGACTATTTAAAATAACAAAGTTGATGATGGTTGTGACTAAACGAAACGTCGGATCAAAAATGTAAATAAACCATCTTGTAGGGGAGAAAAAGTAGCAATAAGAATGTTAAATTTATTTTGAAATGTCTCTTTAAATAGAATCATAAATCAATTAAAACGAAATCGCGAATATTCGGTTTTATCCAAGTATCTTCGGAAGCATTCGGAATTTTTTAAATTTGAAAACATGACGTTACAGGATTCAGTTATGCGCAACTTTTCTCTAATTTAACCATCTCTGTATCTCCTATGATTTACGAGATCCCTGTAGGGTGCATTCTTATCTGGGACACCCTGTATGTGTATACTGCATTGTTGCTTTTTTAGGATATGCCTATATACCTGTGTGTTTTTCCCTTCATAATGATTTATCTCTCCCCCAGGATATGGATTTAGAATCCAGGATCGTGAAAACGGTCCAGCGGGGATTTTCTTTTGATCTACAAGAGATCAACACTCTCCAAGCTGTGATTTTGGCAGATAGTTGCAACACTAAGGCCACCCAAAAGAAGTAGAAGAAGAAGAAGAATACATTTTTTAAATTTCCTCTATAGTAGTCATCGGACATGTAAAACCGATCCTCCAAAAAAATTGTTCGTTGTCTTGGGTAGAAATTATTAATCATTCTATCTCGTTCAGTGACATTTCTCTATCTATGTGTGGATTCTGGAGTGCAGCAGGGTATTTGCCGTGTAAAGCGTTCTCTTCCCAAGTTACAAGCTGTTGACTGGGTGGCGCGCGGATCATGTTGGGTAATCCGCTCTGCTGTAGGCAGTGGCGCAACCAGAAATTTAGTTCGGGGGGGGGGGGGGGGATTTAACCTCTTACGCCGAAGGCGCTCTTTTGCGCCGCAGGCGAAAAATTTTGTGGGTGCCACGCCCTTTTTTGGGTAAAATACGTATGATTGACGAGAGCGACAGCCCCCTAAAAATTCTGCAATAATACGCCACTGGCCCTAACTAAATATTTATGAAAAAAAAATTAGAGATTTCATTTTAATTAGTAATAATGTACTTATTTAAAATAAGTAACGCATATATTAATCATACTTATACTAAAACAAAACAAAAACCTTATACAATAAGTTGTAAGTAATCACTAATAATACTAATATTAAAGTAAAATTCTTCGTTTTGTTTTTGCCTTTTCGTCCAGAATTTCTGCCACGGTAATATCAATATCGTGGTTCGCATAAAGAACTGCCAAACCATTTAATCTGTCCTCTTCCGTGGTGCTACGCTGATATGTCTTTAAATATTTTAAATTTGAAAAGGACCTTTCAGATGTGGCGGTTGTAATAGACAAAGTTAAAAAAATTTGTAAAACCCTTTTTATTGGCATCACATTCGAAATTCGGAATACACTTTGTCCAAATTTTCCTTCAGTTTTTGTTTTTGCCTTTTTTATACTACAGCTCAAGTTCAGCTTTTAACATCGTTTTAATGGAAAACTCTTCAAGGAACTCATTCTCGTAGAAGCTGTGAAGTTTCAAAAAACATTTAAATTGACTATCAAAATCTTGATTATCTTATGGAAAGAGGCATTCAAAATTTTGAAGGGTTTCTCGATGTTTTAAAAACCGATTCTCGAGATTTGCTATGAGGCCATCTAAAAACGGAATAAAAATTGTTATTTTAAAATACTCAGCAGCGGAATCGATTTTTATAACCAATCTTTGTGTTTGTCTTGGCGGTAGTCTAGGTACTCTGATTTCAATATCGTATTCCAAAAGTAGATCTTGAGCTTCCTTAAAAATATTTTGAAAATATCATCTGCCAGGCCTCTTATTTCTTTAACTTGATCTCTTACGTCATTAGCTAACTGTAATGCTTTACAAAGGTTTAAATCGACTGTTTGTAGAATCTTGCTTAAAGGCAGTGTGTAGGCATATATTCTTTCTGTACACATTAGTGCGATCACAAATTTGGGACTTATAATGCTGGCCAGTAATCCAGATGCCTCAGTGGAAGTATTTCGGTCGGTCCATTCAGCCAGACGTAGTATAATTTCACTATTGATAACTTGATTGATGTTAATTATGTGGCTGAATATAAAATATTAGTAAAATGCGTGACATGAAAAATTGGTTTGCAATTAAACGAATAGGCTAAGTTTCTAAGCTCGGGGGGAGGGCTGCAGCCCGGCAGCCCCCCCCCTGGTTGCGCCACTGGCTGTAGGTTAAGTGCGGTATATCCAGCATCTGCTGCTACCACCTTTTTTAGAATTTCCCTATATTGATTCTTGGAAGTATTTTCTCATAAAGTACTCAGGCGTCTTGAACAAATTATATATATTAATGAGATTCCTTCCTCCTTCTTTTCGTTTTAAATAGATCCTTTCAAGTGCAGAGCGGGGATGGTAAAATCAAAATTTTGTCAACAACTTGCGCGTAAGTCTTTCTAGTCACATGACGTAGTAGGTATCTTAAAGTCGATTTTTAAATTATCAGACATGCAAAACCGATCGCCAGAATAAGTTTTTTTCAGTTCTCTGCTACTAAATTTTTTTCCCATATTATGTTGCAAACTTTTTGCCTGTCACTGTATATCAATATTGTAAGAGACATACATTTAGTATCTAAATACTCCCTTACGAATTCTCTTCGTGTTAAGAAACATTTCACGGTGAACTTTACGCGACCCAAGGTTTTTACTTTTACTAGCATGAGTAGCACGGCGATATTACCAACAATAGTTGATTTGCATTTTCTTCGACAATCTTATCTTAAATGGGTTTTGATGATATTAATATTTCAAAATAATACGTGTGCTGTTAGGAAAATTTTAAAATTAAAATTTAGTGGAAAATACTATTCCTGTTGGCATTAAAAATAGGCAGGTTGCCGAGGGGATAATGAGCCTAATGAATAAAAATGTAGCGATCGCTTTCTCTTATAAAATCAAAGTAATTTCTTGAAAGCCAATGAATAAAAACTAAAGTAATTGCTTTTGCGTCCAGCGATTGCTTAAAAGTGCAGAAATTGCTTTTAGTCAATGCTTTTTCTTAAAAAATGGAAGCAATTTTATTGCTATCGTTTGCTTAAAATGTGATAAATAAATTAAGAAATTGCTTTGTCTAGTGTAGCGATCGCTTTTAACTTTTTAAGGTAGGTCGACCCCTACATCATTTATAGCAGTCAACTTTAGCGGCATACACGTGCGTTGCTCTTAATTTGTGTCTGCAATTATGGCTGAATATATGAACGTTCGTAAAATAAAAATCTACAGTGTACGTAAAAATTGCAGATATGATGATTTCAGAAAGTTATATCGATTTGACTGCGAAAATGTTGAGTGGTTGGCAAATTATTTTTTGACTGATATTGGTAAAAGGCGAGGAGGTGCACTGTCGCTTTTAAATAAGATTAAAAAAGTCTTTCTGCGGAAATTGTCGTATCCGGGCTTTCATAATTCTGTAGGTGAAGAACTCGGTGTTCACCAAACTACTGTCTGTAAGACATACACTTCTCTTATGGATGCAGTTTTGGAGAAGGCCAATATTTTTATTAAATTTCCTACAAGTGCTGAAGCTGTTGTGGAAGCTAAACAGTTGTGGTCAGAGAGATTTATTTACGTTCTTTCAATTTGTGAACAAATATCAATTTAATTTCTTCATCACTACTATTACTTTCCTCATTTTTACTGAAATCTGCCATATCACAAATATAAGTTTCCTATTTTCCACAAAAACGTAACATTTTACTAAATAAATAGACCAACGTTGTTGTATTTACGTCAACTCTTTTGCAAATTAGGCACCAAACTGAACATGAAATCTATAATCTGAACAAGTGGATAAGCCACGTCTGAACTTGTGTTGAATAAGCATTTGTTACAGAGGTGTAAGAAAAACAGCAATTGCTTCAAAATTTTATTCATATCCAGATCTAGCGATCGCTTTTACTTGTAGCAGTTGCTAGTCCAGCGATTCCTTTTACTAAAAAGTAATTGCTTTAAGTAATCGCTTAATTTTTATTCATTAGGCTCAATGATATAGATACCTTTAAGATAGGATTAACGACGCTATTTTTTATCATCAATTCGATTTGCCGAACTCTTGACGATTCGCATGCGCACTGCAGTGCTGTGTTGATCAGAGTAGTTATTTTTATGCTTTTGGCATACAAAGAAGAAAGACAGACATATTCTGGAGGTGGTAGAGCAAGGCAGATGTTTGACAGTCGGTCATAGTTTTGTTAACTTTCGTGGTTTGTGCAATTACGGAACCTTTCCTGTTAAAACAAACGCATATTGTCTTGAATTCTTAAGAGAAGAGAGAAGTCATCTACATCTAGATAGACTAGAAAATATCGTGTTACCAGTAAAAATTGTTGTTTTTACTTCAGTTCTAAAAATCGACGTGTATACTTTCAAGGATTTTAAGGTATTTAGGTATTTTTAGGTATTTTATGGCAATTTTAGTGGTTTAAAAAAATTCTTTTTTAAAGTTTCTGTTCTTTAATTTAAAAAAAACACTGCCTGTCATTTATATAGTCAATGATCTGGTACCTATTATAGATGGCACATGTCATTGATAATAGTATATAACGTATACGTTTTATAAAGCATCATTTTATAGCACGCGTCCATGTTAAAAAACACATATTTAAAAAGAAAATAAATCCTTCAAATTTTGTAAATTTTTATGTCTAAATTTTATGTTGGTAATACTATTTTTTTATCATAGTAGCCTCTGGACAACAAAAATTATTTTGGGAACTGTCATTTTTTGATTTATTGACCCATTTTCACCACAAGATTCTAAAGTTATTTTAGCGATATGAGATTTGAAATTGGACGGAATACATTGTGTGATCCTTGTACATTCGGTACATATACAGAGCGTTCGGAAATTAGGGCGATTTTGCTACTTTTTTCGAATTTCAAAATACGTGATTTTACGTCACGGCATTGCAATTTAGTATAGGGAAGATGGAAAATTCAAATAAAGTTGAAGTTAAAATCGACATTGGAAGGTTAGTAGATTGAATTTTGGATAGGATTTGGCAGAAAATGATAGCTTGAAGCATCTACAAAAGATTGATTTATAGATTTATGCAACCAACATACATGACTGTTATCCACACAGAATAAAAAAGTAAGTTATCAAGCTATTTTTCCTCTGCGAAAAATGGGTTTTCTCGTAAATCACAAAGGCCGCGCAAGTCAATGAAATAAAACATTTAAATGTTACCAACATCAAATAAAGAAAAAACGCGTATCGAAATAGCTTCATTACGTTACGCAAATGCGTATCGTAATAGACTTGTTATGATACCAAATTAGAAAAACGCTACTAAAATGTGTTGACAATCGTTTGTAGGAGACAGGCAGTGAAGAGCTGGGTGGGGCAGATAGTTGGGATTACGCCCGAGTTACCTTTGAATGTGACCTTCCTACTATAAAAATAGCCCAACTTTCTATTTACTCACCCATAAAGAGTAACTGTAAAATTATTATTTTCCGAATTCTCGCATACTTGGTACTTGCGACTCTTCTTAAGGTGGGAGTATCAACATGCTTGCCAGCCTATAACCTATTTCGCGTAGATTTATTTATGTTTTCTAGCTTTTATACAAAATTTAAAGAAAATCAGTATCGACTTGATATTCTATAGGTAATAATTGACATATTTAACAAATATCAAGGAATTTTATAACTTATTTTAGGAGAATTGTATAGCGAAAAATATCGGGTAAGATTTTTTTTAACATTATTATGTCATTGTCACTCATTGTTCTTTCACTATACAATTCTCCCAAAATTAGCAATGAAAAAATTGATATTTTTGTAGTATATCAGATACTACCTAAATAATGTACCGACGATATTGATTTTCTTTAAATGTTAGTTATTAAAATAATAAACTCAAAAAATCAACGCGAAATAGGTTATAGGTTGGCAATAGATTGAATGACGTTGAGAATTCAACCTTAATTACTCTTATTATGATATTTTCAATGCGAGGTACCGTTTTTAAGCGATGCATCAAGGCAATTTGATATTTATCGATGCATCGATGTATTATGCCTTAATTTTATTCGTAAAATAATTATTTTGCCGTTGCCTCTCGATCTTGATTACACCTTTTACCTTTCGTTTCAGTTAAGGTGTGAGCTTAGAATAATTAGATTTGTGATTTGATTCCTCGATCGATGTATTGCAAACATCGATGTTTTTCAGCGATACATTTTCCTTGGACATCCCTCAACGGAAATAAATGAAACAACGTCATCATGGCCTCATCTTTGGGGGGCGGATCTCTTACTGTTGCGTTGCCATACTGCATATATTTTACAGGGTTTTAGGCAAAGATTTAAATCTCCCACATCATGATAATATTTTTACAGCGTAAGTTTGGCAAACAATGTAGAAGACAATTCGGATCTTGATCTATTTCAGAATGGAATACGATTTTGGCAATATCTTCATTTGTTATTATTTCATCTATAGGTACCAGATCATTATTGGTATCAACTCTTCGTAGGGCCAAATATAATACACAAGACAGTAAAGTAGTCATTTTAGTCAACATTACTGACAATTGCTATTTTCTTGTTACCATAGTAACAATGCAAAATAGCTGAAATAATTAATGTTGCTTTGTAAAATTGAGGTCATGTTGAACTCGTTAAATATTATCGATAGTTAATATGTTGCGCAGAAATAAATATTAATCATAAAACGAATAAAATGTCAGAGAGAATAATGAATAAAGAATGGGGAGATGTCTCGAAAAAATATATATAGTGGTTGGTAGTGTTAAATATTCTTGCAAATAATCTGTACTTTCTAATTACTAGATACCATTTGAAGATTTGAAATGCCAAAGATGTGTCAAGGAAAGCAACAAATACAAATCTTGATTTTGATATGGCTTTCTTTATATTGATGCATTTTTACAATTTAAAAAAAAGCAATATTTCATCATTACTTGAGCTTGAAACCGAACTAGCCTAAACTTACGGGTCTTCTGTAGAAATCATTTACTGAAAACAAAATTTTATTCACCCTATTAAATAGTGAAATATTTAATATTATGGAAATTTCAAGAAATACTAATTATATTAGCTACCCGCTGGTAATTTGTGCCCGTAAGTAACAACTTTATTACTCTCCATAGCGGCAAGATGCATTAATAGCCTTTTTACAAAAGCAAAGCGGCTATCAATACACCGTAGCGCCATCCCAGCGGAATTAACTCCAATATAAAAGGCAGTCACACTGGTAATAATCGAAAGGTAGACAACTAAATAAACCACGAAGTGCATCACAATCCAGTAAACGCTATTAGCGTTTTCACCGGAACATCTCCCGTTTTGCAGATTAGAAACAGATCAACGCTGGCACCTTTTTGGAAAGGCTTTTAATACATCTTACCGCCGTTGTCGGTTGCTTGGGTTATGGCTGCCCGCAGGGACGTAGCTAGGAATTTTCGCGCCCCGGGCGAATAGTAGTTCTGCGCCCTACCAGACAATCTTAAAACTAAAATTATAGGTACGTCTATAAATTTTAGTTTTAAAAAAATATAGTAACAGCAGTGGCGACTCGTGATTTGTAAACTTGGGTGTGTACTAAATTCCTGCTGAAGGCGAAATGCGCCGCAGGCGAAAAATTTTCAAGGCCATGCCCAAATTTGGTCAATAATTTTTAGTAAATATTTTAAAAATTTATGATTACCTACTTATTTTATTGAAAATTAAATAAGATAAAAAAAATAAAAAAGGCCAATTTATTTTTCATTAGTGGGTACATTGTTTAAAAGTAAAGTCACTTCTTCTGTTTTTATCTGCAGCAAACTTATCAATATCAGCTTCATTAAAGTTTGGAATAACTGTATTGTGTATTGTTTCTCAAATATTCCACATTCATAGTCGTTTTGGCGTTAAAACTGTTCATTTTTATTAAAATAAATTCATACAGCAATGAACTCAACGGCGCACATTAAATTTGTGCGAGTTTTCCCATTAGAATCGCGCTTTCCCCCACCACACCTGCTAGTACAAGATGCATAGAGAAACAGCAGATACCCCGCCTACGTAATGCATGTGTGCGACTTACGAATTCCTACGCGCCATACGGTTGCTCTTGACAACCGGCTTGGCGAGAGCTGTTACACCACGTTTCGTTCGATTGTTTTACGGTACGTTAAAATAGGAGGGTTCTAACTTATATTACGGTAAGAATATAAAGAAGATAAATTTAAATGAACATTATTTTTTCTTTATGGGGTAATTTTTTATAGAGTATGGGGGTGCACGGGCTCCTGTGCTCCTATGGAGAAACCGCCACTGATTAACTGATTGAAGTAAATTTTTAAATTCCAGTATTTCTAATGACCATTTTGGCGCCCTGTTAATATGGCGCCCCGGGCGGTCCCCTATTCGCCCCTTGCTACGTCACTGGCTGCCCGTAGAGTCCTAATAAGGACGAAACGGCCGTCTTGGTCTACCCGCCCCAGGGTATCCATTGTGCTTGGATCCCCGTGTATTCCAATATAAAAAACAGTTACACACTGGTCCGATATGCCACAATATTAGCTAAATTATTTTCGCGGGCACTATATTATCTTTTAATTATTATTAATATTAATATTTGCATTTCCTTAAACCAGTCTTTCTTATAAATTTATCAAATTTTGTTGTAGTTTTAAGGTTTACCACTTATAATATGTAGAAATCGATTTTTTTTTTAGGTACCTACTAAATTATTTCTCTCTTACTCTCTCTGTCCAATTCTAGCGTTTAACTTTAAATGGTTATTTAATAATGCAAAATAATCGTTTAACGTTCCTGCTTGTAATTTGGTCAATTATAATCATTAGAAAATCCTTAAATTTACATTAAACCAGCATTGATTTGTAAATTGATATGTTTCGTAATACTTAAATAATTTCTTTTGTAATCATCTTCACTATAATACCATGTCTTCAAAATATTTAAAGCTAGTTAATTTGCATTGAGCTTGTAATAAAATTAAAATTCTAAGTTAAATGTCAAAATATTTAATTAATTGTCTATGAAAAGGTTATGTTGGTAAGAAGAAGAAATTATGTAACAATATACATATTATTAAGTAGCGATCGCTTTTAATAATAAATTGGTAAAATATAAAAAAGTAGGTATTGTAAACCACAAACTGTACAAGTTAGTTATCTACTTGGTGATATAAATGACAAAATATTATAGTTATTATAGTTGCAAATCATAAGCGAAACTAACAGGAAGTTATAAGTTTGTTAGTTCCGATTAAATAAGACAAAATCCGTGGAGGTACAGAGACGGATCCGAAAAATTGTTGAAAGGAAGGTTCAAAAGCTAAAAGATGCCCTACAATTAGAGTTGCCAACTCTGGAAATTACTTTTTCGAGATTTATTGGGAAAAAAATCGGGACTTTTAAAAAACACATTTTTAATAAATTGAAACTAACCTACCCCACTGATATACTTACTAACATATTATATACTAAGTTCAATTTTTGTTTTCAAATGGATATTTACTTTGGTATTTGGCGGATTTTAGGAGATTTTTATTTTTTATCACGTAATCGAAAAATTCACAACATGTTTCACTGAAATTAACTCTAATTTGCAATTCGGATTTAACGTGTTCAGGCGTCAATCTATTTCTAACGTCGGCCCAGGCGCGGATCCAGAACTTTGCTTTGGGGGGTCATCATCATATAAACGAAGTGAAAAAGCGCGAAAATTTTTTGCGACCACGCCCAAAGTTTGACAGAATGCGCTATAGGCGAGAAAATTTCCAATGATAAAAATTGGTAAATTGTGAAAATCGGGACAATTATTAGCGTCCCGCCAGCCCCATTGTCAGGACACAGGAGGCTGAAATCGGGACAGTTGGCAACCCTACCTACAATGGCGTGAAAAAAAGGTTTAAACCTATTTACATAAAATAATCTATAAGTCTGTGAAAGGTGCGGAAAAAATGCTACCTACCACAAATTACTGAGGCTTATGATGATTATTGATGATCAAACTCAACTTACCTTAGTCCAAAAGTGGATGATTCGGAGAGTGTCAAAGGTTCAATTTAGTTTTAATTTTTCATAAATAATTTCTTTAATAATTGGTGTATATTTTACTATTTTGTATTCATCTGCCCTTTTAGGCAGGGGTTGAGATAAAAATTGTATGTAAAACAGTATAATTAAACTATGTCTTAAAAATAACTGCACAATCCAATAATAAAAACTAGGGGCTATAACGTGCGAGCCAAAATTATTTGCATCAAAGAGGTCTTGGATTAAAAAACGTAGGGCTTGGTTTAGATCACAATGATATGGGGACGATATATCTAACCAAATCTAGGTTAAAATTTTGTCAAATTCATATTATGACATAATATGCCAAACTAATGAGTAATAAAATAAGTAGACAAAAACAAATTTATTTTTGTTGTTTACAAAATTAACAATGTAAGAATATACAGAAAGAAAAAGAAAAATAATTACATAAATTGCTGAAATTGGCCACCGCCATGCTCCAAGCATAAATTCACACGTCTCTTAATATTTTCGAAAGTGTTGACCAGCATCTTTGAAGAAATGTTACCACATTCTTGGATAATCCTTTCTTGTAATTGTTCTAAATGATCAATCTGTCGTCGAAAAAATTGCGTAAGTTGTGAATAGTTTTAACGGCTGTATGGGCGATTGTACCGTCCTGTTGAAAATATCCAAAACATAGTTCGTCGTCAAGTAATTGCTCCACAAATGGATTCAAAATATTGTCTCTATACCGCTGTACTGTAACTTTGTCATGGAAAAAAATAGAACCAACAATTCTTCGGGAAAGAGCTAACCAGACACCCATCTTTTGAGGGTGTAATGTGGACTCTACAAAGAAATGGGGATTTTCACTACTCCACATGCGTGTGTTCTGAGAATTCACATAACCGGAGAGGTGGAACCAGGCTTAATCCGAAAAAATGTCAGGTCTAATAAATCATTTCTTTCCAATAAATTTTGGGTAAACCATTGAGAGTAATTCCCGAGTCTTTCAAAATCTGCGGCTTGTATTTCTTCGAATACTTGCACTTTATAAGGAAATAAATTTAGCTGCTTTTTAAGAATAGTCCTGCATGTTCCATACGATCTTCCCACTTCTTGGGACAGGCGTCTTCTACAAATTGTTGGCGTATTTTGCATTATTTCACAAACATTTGCAAAAAGTTCTTCTGTTCTTACAGATGGTCTTGCTGCTCCTTTTTTGTGTTGTATAGAACCTGTTTCCCTAAACACAGCCACGGTTCTTTCCAGGCAATGATAAAAATCCCCAGCAATAAAAGCAACGTTAGGAAAATGTTCGTGAAAATCGTCCATTCACAAACCCGGATTGTATTGCCACTCACCATTTACTCTAACCCCGTTTCGAAAATACGCTTCAACCAAAAATGTTTTGTGCTGTTCCGTAAAGCCCATTGTGTGAATTGTTCAAGAAATTGGAAAAATTAGCGATGAATCAAATTACTTGTAACGACTGTCAAAGATGACGGAATAACTGATTGATTGTTAATTCAGGTAGTTACGGACACCCAACAGGTATTAAGCTCTACGGCTAAGCATTACGTCCTTAGATGCAATGCCCTCTTTGATGCAAATAATTTTTCTCCCACGGTATGTACTACCCATTGACATTAAGCAAAATCCTAATATACACAAACTACCCGGTTCTTACTATACAGGGTGTTTCACTGGGAACCGCTTCGATCTATATAACTTGACAGTACCTATGCTAATATTGAACAACCCGGCTAAAATATTTTCAATATGGTGGCATTTCCCGCTATACCGGACGGTGTCAACTTGTTTATTTTCAATAGGAACACCCTATATATTATAAGATTTTTGGATTCTACGCAAGATTCTAGGTAGATTTCTTATACCTATTTAAGTTTTTATGTTAAAAATTACCTTTGCAGGAGCTAAAATAATTTTCAATTTTTTCTTTATTATATTTGGATTGGATGCTTTGTTGAAAATGACCTACTTTAATAAAAAAATTAACATTTTTAAAAGGAAACCCTAAATTTAATAATTATTTCTTATTTACATTAACAATAAGGGTAAGTTAGTGTAAGGATGTCTATTTCAAAAAATGTTAGTTTTCGAAAATATTGTCAATTTTTTATTTTTATATGGCCCTTTAATTGCGGATTTTAAGTTCAGTTATCAATAGTTGGCTATGATGGCGTTGAAGAATAGTCAAATTCTGAAGAATGTATAAAGCTGTCACTTTCATAACAGCCAACTAGGAGTAACTAAACCCAAAATTTGCAGCATATTCGCCATTTAAAAATATTAAATTGGCAACATTTCGAAAACTAAAATTATTTGGAATATAGACAACCTGTATAAACGTATCCCTATTTTTAATGCTAAATAAGAAATAATTATAAAATTTAGGGTTTTTCATGTGAAAATGTAGATTTTTTGCGTTTTTCAATTTCATTTTTAATCTTATCGTTTGAACACTCTGTATTAATATAGTTATGAAATATATATCATAAAAAATCTTTTAAAGCAGTAATTTTTTAACAAGGAATCCAACCCAAATTAAATATTATCCTTATAGGAAAAATTGATAATTATTTTATTGCAAATTTATATATTTATTTATTTGCAAACGTAATTTTTGACATGAAAATTAAAAAATATCAAAAACGCTTAGATTTAGGGATAGAATCTTGCATAGAATTCAAAAATGTAATATTATATAGGGTATTCCATTTAAAATAAGCAAGTTGACATCCACTTCCGATATAACCGGAAGTGGCATCATATTAAAAATATTTTAGCTGGGTCACCACATCAACATTAGCATACTGTTAAATTTTCAAAATTTTCCTATGTATACTTTTCTATAATATATAGATCGAAGCGGTTTAGGTAATATAATTAATTAACAATGAAAGAAAGCAGTACTTACATAAAAATTCCTGTCCCCTCCATATTGGCTATTCCAATGTCCGACTGAAAGTCAATTAAAAAAAAACAATCGAGGGTCGGCAACGAACCTTCCCTCTAGAACCACACTGTACCGATCGATCTTTCACAAACCACCCAAACGACAGACTAGAACCGAATAAGAACTGCAGAAGTAAACTAACTTGCAGGAAAGAAAGAAATAATCGCTCTTAGGCGGCCGCAGGAGAGCAAGAGAACGACACCAGAAGCAAGAATTGTCTGAAGAAGTTTTGATTGTTTTTCGGTGGTGAGGGAACACTTTCGCTTTTTAAACTGACAGGTCTGAGAATATTGAAAACGACGGTGACGATTCTTGGCTCATCATCATCAGGTCATCCTTTGAATGTTAAAGATAAATTAGAATTCATATGAAGAGTTTACCATAAAACGGAATACATACATACCAATAAACTGCAATTTTTTAGAAGAACGAATTTAGGTGTACAGGTAATAGATGTCGAACTTTCATCGTCTTTATTTTGCCACTTCTAGCACTCCTACAGAAATGTGATGAACCCGTCATGAACTTTCAAGGATGTCTTGTCCTTATAACGTAGACGTCTAGTAAGAAAGGGTTTTTCGAAAATCAACCCCGAAGGGCGTAAACACTGGGATTGAAATTTTTATAGGAATTTCTGATCCATTAATAAAATAATAATTAGGTCATTTTTCAAAACTTACTTAGGGGTTGACAAAAGGAGTTAAGCCTATTTTGAAGGGGGTACCCATAACTGTCACGTGGAGAAAAATTGCTAATTTTCAGGGGCGTTGTTTTTCTCATATATTTTACCCGTATTGTAAAATAGGTATTTATAAAATACTAAATTTGAGTAATGATTGAATCTAATTGTAGAAGAAACTAAAAAATTACAACTTAAAAAGTAATAAGACTTTGATTTTACAATCTTACACATATTTAAACATAATTTCCCCGCAAAAATCTAGGATATTTGGTCCAAAATAAATTGGAACCATATATAGACAATTTACCTTTAGATACGTACAGCTTATCTCCTGCGCAAACAAAAGTTACGTGTTATGGGTGAAAAAACACGTCCGAGCGCAATACTCGCCGGTCAGCTGCCTTCCCTCCGGACACCTTCGGGCATGCGCGCAAACCTTGTGTTATCAGCCTATCCTACTTTAGCGACATGCTCAAAATACACTCCAGAACTGGCTCGGCCGCCATTTTTGTTGTTGTGTTTTAACGTTTCTCTGTGGATTCCTTGTAGTTTTCTTAGCTATTGTGGATTGTGGGTGTTTAATATTTACGGATTTCTAGTTTTTGTGTGGTTTAGTGAATTGTGTCTGATTGTGAGAAAATTAATTCTGTCAAAGTTGCTGGTTGGTTAATTTTTCTGTCACACCGACATTAAACTTTTAATAAAGCCAGTATTCCACGGGTCAAGTTCTCGGGCAAACACTTTCAAATTCTTGAACAAGAAATTTTGCTTGAAAATGTTTTACACGTACCCAAGTTTTTGCCAAATTGTAAAAATCAATACAAGTTATATACCAACTAATATTTGACTTGAGGTTAGGCACGCGATAACACCGTAGCTTGGTTATTTTGCTGGTTTTGTTTGTTTTTATATTCGATTTTATAAGACTAGTTTAATTCACTTCGTCTTGTTCTCTTCTTTTTCGAACTAAAAACACGACGACGAATAATTTTTAAACAAATTTTAAAAACAAAACTATAAAAATAATTTTCTATCCTTAAAATCTGAGGTTTGCTACTACTAAAAATGCCAGAAATTACTACCTTTTTTCCCAACTTGATCAAAAATTGAGAAGAAAGTCTAATTTTTTGACAAAATTTTAAATTTTAAAGCCCGAACCTGTCTATTTTTCCATTCGTCAAACGATAATGTTGCAGTGCGCATGTCTAATAGTGTCTAGCTTTGTTTACATGCGCGAGGACATAAATCTTTCACAACTACTTTCGTGATTATTGTTGGCTTATCTAAAAGTAAACTGTCTATGATTGGAACTTTAAGGTGGTTAAGGAATTTGTTACATATTATATTAGCTTGTAAACTTTAGGATCTATATAGGAAAAACTACATTGGAAAAGTGCAGTACGGTGTTTCGGTACATTTAAGAAACTGTAGTAACGAGTTGAACGATCATGTGTGGAATGCCAAAAATGAAGCTTGTCACGTAGGTATTGGGGCATACCACTCAAGAGGAGACCATATAAAAACATGCAAAATGCAGTTTCTGTCGGTCTACTATTTTAAGCTATTTCAGCTCAGATAATTTGTAGCTGACATGGTCTCTTGTTCGCAGTCCATAAATAAAGCGAATACAAGAATTCTGAACCCCTCGGTTTTTGAAAGTCCAGACAAGGCCTGTATACAAAACTACAATAATTAGAGTGAGAGGGAACAAGATTTTCAAACAGTGCCTTCTTTAATTGAGGCTTAAGACGTGCTTATTTTTATATAAGTTTTTAGGCAGCAAATAGTTCTTTTTTACAAATGGGAATATTTATGCACGTGCCGTAGGCGAGTACGCAAATCTTATGAGTAAAGAAAATCACTTTACGCACAAATTGCATATACAAATTTTTCTATTATCGATAAATATATAATATAAATCAAAATATAAACATTTCACTTTACGCACTAGTGTTGTCCATGGTCAACCAGACCAATTTTAATTAAAAATGCAAGTATGCAGGTATTAAATTAAATTTTCCCATTAGCGAAAAAGTTTATACACTTTCTTTAGCTCGTAAAGTCAGTATTTTACGTACGGTAGTAAAAAAAATATATTTTGTCAGGAAAATTGGTATTAGTTGACGAGATATCAAAAAAGTCATTTAAAAAAGGTGTTTAGATTTTAATTTTGTGCCCGTTTAAAAGTGTAATGGAAAAAATTGCAAAATATTTTTTTACATTTACAAAAAATCCAATACTTATTTTATTACTTTTATATTCGCCTTAGTTTGATAAAAATTTGCTAAATGATTGAAAGGTCAAGAAGTTAATAATAATTTATAAAAAACAACTTATTCTAAAAATTACGAAATAAGTTAAATGTTGAATCTTTTATGTTAATAGCGCAAATATCTATGCTTCTTCACAAATTAATAAAATTATTGTGTAAAAATTATAAAATATTACAAAATTGTAAATTATTTTATAAATTTATTTTATCTCCATATTTTAAAAATGTATTTTAATATATCAATTATAAGTATTTAAATATAATTTTATTTAGATCAAGGATCATCAGTTAACGGACCATCATCGAATGCAGGATTTGGTTCTGTGAAGTGTCCAAAACTCCCAATTCCTGAGTTTGTAGTATGTTAAAACTAACTAAAGGAATTCCTGCGCAATTTCCATTTGCCATTTCATTCCACTTCTGGGAATATGGTCTCCCATTCGTCTATTATTCTATTTTAACGGGTTCTTAATTGAAAAATTGTGTTTGCGAATTGTTAGATTATCGCACAAAAATGTTCGATGAGGTTAATATTGTACGTTGTAGAGGGTTATGAAGCTGATGTCGCACATTGTAGATAATTCATTTCTACAGTATGTTTAGAATCATTGTCTTTTTCGAAACGGTACCTTCCTTCCAGTCCTAATTTCTGGACACTTTCTCCTAAATTGTCCTTTAAAATATTTAGATAAACATGCTGATCCATTGTACCATCAATAAAGTATAAATTTCCTACTCCACCTGAAGATATGCAACCTCAAAGCAGAATAATACTGCCACCATCCTGTCTCACCGTAGAACATATATTTTCAATGCTGCAGTATTCTTTCTGCAAACTTTAGTTTTGCCATCAGGCCCAAAAAGATTGAACTTAGTCGTCACGAAAAATGTCTCACAACTCAAGAGACTTTAAAAAGCGTATAATATGCCCTAGCAAACTCTAACCGTTTTCTACGAATAATTTTGGAAATAAATGGCTTCTTTCTGGCTACATGTCCATTATAACCTAGTTCGTGTCAACAATTTCGCATGGTTTGTGAACAAACGTTTTTCGAAATTTCTTCTCTAATTTTTTTTTACAATTTTTGGAACACTTTTTTTTGAATCTTTAATTATTTCTCTAACAATATTGGTCTCTTTACTCGTAGTAAATTTCTAAGGTCGATCGAAGCGAAGTCAAATCCTATACGAACCAGATGATTTTTCATGTTTCCATAAATTAATTACAATCTTTTGGACTGCATTCGAAATTTCATAATTTCTTTCGCTTATTTTCATAATAACAATTAAATAAATTCCCTGCAAAATCAATCAACGGGTGACAGATTAAAAATTACGACTGAAAATGATTTATTTATTTTAAATTTAGTTAGCGATTACCTACTACTTAATTGTGGAAGTGAATGTAATGCATTTTTTCTTTCGTATATTTTAGCGTATGAAGACTTTTTATAAATATTTTAAAACTAATAAAAAAAATGTATAAAAAACCGTCGTGTACATGTTTTGGACTGTATATATTTTAACAACAAGAATTGGTTCTTTTTATTTAGGCTTATTTCAACTGAAATTTAATTTACTTACTTTACGTAATATAAATCAATTTCCAATGTATATGTTGTTTTCTAACTTTTTTTGAACAACATTTTTATAAATCACAAAGTATTTGTTTATATTTATTTCTGACAAACATACCAGACCATAAAATAGCTAGTTTGACAATTCGCTGCTATGGAAGCAAGAAAACAAAATCATGTCAAAGTTTAGTTATTATTACCTACTTATAATAGGTTTAACTTATTTTGCTCAAAAAATTTAGTTTTAATAAGTAAATATATCTACCATGTGACTTGGTGTATACCAAACATACATTCTTCAATATTCTAAAGTAGGTGGTGGTAAAGCAATATTCAAGAACTTGAGAAACTGTCTCCTTGATCCAAAAGCAATTATTATGACGTAGGCATCTGAATTCTGAATAACCCACATCATACAATCTGTTACAAGTGAATCAAAATAAACAGTGCTATTTCAAAAAGTAACTAATTGTAATAAAAAGGGGGGCGGGGAGGGGGGTGGTGTTTCCCATCAGCGGCGTGCAATTACTTTAAAAGCAGGCGGGTAGGCAAAAATAGATAATAACATAAAATATAAAGAAGACGAGTATGTATGTGAAAACATAAAATTAAAGGAAAAGAAGAAAATATCATTTATTTCTTTGAGTATTTATTTACAAAAAGCAAAAATAGGTATTTATGTATTTATTATACAAGGAAAAAGTAATACATTTTTTACGAGGTGTAAGCTTTGTGGTGCACCTCTAATTAAAACACCATATTGGGAACCCTTTTGGTATTATTACTTTTGCGGGAATTTTATATTTGGATATATATATATATAGGGTGTTTCGTAACTAAGGGGCTATACAGAGAGAGGAGATAGTGGACTTGAAAATATGTAATTTAATTTCACTTCTTATAAGGTTAAAAAGATTCAGGGTGATCCAAGTAAATATTTATAAAACTGGTTATGCGTTGATGTTAAGCGGATATGCATCAAATTGGGTGTAGTTATGTTTTTCAGGGCAAGAAGGAGGATTCCACAATGAGTTTTAAAATACCTCGTAGAGAGGACGCTAGTTTCACAATATGATAAATTCTCGCATATATTTTTTGTCTCTTATATTTCTGACCGCTTTACCTAAAGCTATGAAAGAGGGATCTTTTATACGTAAAAAAGTTTTACTTCACTAATTTTAATATTTCAATTAGTTTTTGAGATAATTGCGTTTAAATGCTAGATGGCAAGAACCATTTAAATAAACGTTTTTCTTAACGAAACATATTTATTGAAAATTAACCGTGCGTTCTTAAGGTTGAATTCTCAACGTCATTCAATCTATTGCCAACCTATAACCTATTTTGCGTTGATTTTTTGAGTTTATTATTTTAATAACTAACATTTAAAGAAAATAAATATCGTCGTTACATTATGTAGGTAGTATCTGATATATTACAAAAATATCAATTTATTTCATTGCTAATTTTGGGAGAATTGTATAGTGAAAGAACAATGAGTGACAATGACATAATAATGTTAAAAAAAATCTTACCCGATATTTTTCGCTATACAATTCTCCTAAAATAAGTTATGAAATTCCTTGATATTTATTAAATATGTCAATTATTACCTATAGAATATCAAGTCGATACTGATTTTCTTTAAATTTTGTATAAAAGCAAGAAAACATAAATAAATCTACGCGAAATAGGTTATAGGTTGGCAAGCATGTTGATACTCCCACCTTAAGCATAAATGACATATTTTTAAGTCTACCTACTATCACCTGTTGCTGTATTTGCCCCGTAGTTATGAGACACCCTGTATATAACGATAAGTAAATGTGTTCTATGGTTTCACTAGGCACTTTATTGATTTGACACCTGCGCTGCCATGCATATTGGGAAGGTAACTTAAATAAAACTATAAAAAAGTAATGAAGAAATGTACATTCGAATCTCGTAGCAACCCACTGGAGGATAGATACAAGAATTATACTAAAAAAAACAAGAAATAATAGTAGATTCTGTAACGAGGTTGGAATGAAAATTCGATCCGAGTGGAAGACCACGAGTATCGAATTTTCATTTTAACCGAGTAGCAGACTATATTTTCTCCACGACCATCCAGTTCCATATCTGATTTATCCGATTTTTCACTCATTTTTTGACTTACACTAAAATTTGTCTGAAAATAATTATTACAACGCGGCCATTTTTATCTGACACTGACAGTTTCGAAATTCATGGCAACCTATGTCGTTTATATCAATTACAGAATATTTATTCCGAATCTTGTTATGGAATGAAAATACACGCAAAACGCATAAGAAGCGGGTTTTTCAGAATAAATATTCCAACTCAAGAGCGAGCATTTTTACATTCTATTAACAACAATGATTTTGGAATTATTTCATTCAGTAATGGTCGTGGAGAAAATTTATAACGTTTGAGAAAATCAATGTCTAATCCAAGAAAACATAAAATATTATGGCTTTTTCTTTGCTCCTAGCTCTTCTTTCTCCATGTACACAGAAATAAATCTTCGTCTCTTGTCCCCTATAATACATCACCTTTCCATGAGTGTACGTCTGTTGTCATCATTTCTGTAGGTGAAGAAGCCTAATCTCTTTACAAGCTTTAGTACCGAGCTAAGACTTCCAGTAAACCTATAATTTCATGGAGCTTGGCATGCAAACTCTTTACGGTAACTGATTTTTCTAAAAACAGTTTTATGAATAAAGTAATATAATTAATTTATTAGTAAAAAACATTACAGCTTCCTGATTTTAAGGTAGCTTCTGGCTGTGTAAAGAAAATAGAAAGTAAAAAAAATTATTTTATAAATCAACGATATGCCTTTAGTTTTAAAAATGTGTAAGTTACAAATGTTTGCTGATGACACCTTAATTTACATTAATGTTTTAAATATTTTTGATGGTCTAAACTCTAAATTTTGAGATAAATAATTATATTATTAAATTGGCTAAAAGTAAATAAATTAAAATTAAATATTTCAAAAACTAAATGTATGTTTATGGGTAATAATTTAAATTGTCAAAATATAAATGCTGTAATTGATGGTGAAAAATTGGAATTAGTGAACAGTTTTAAATATTTAGGGATAATTATTGATTCAAAATTATTTAATTATTTTGAAAGTATCATATCGAAGATTGCCGGAAAAGTAGGCTATTTTAATATAATCAGTTATAATAATTTAAGTTTGTTTTCTAAAAAAACTGTATTTAATACTATTATTATATTACCACATTTTCTTTATTATTCTTCCATTTTATATTGTGCTAGTGAGAAATTATTTGATAAATTACAAATTTTTCAAAATAAGGCAATGCGGATTATTTTAAATTGTGACAAATATACAAAAATAAATTTTATGCTAAAAAATTTAGATTGGTTGAATGTCAGAAATTTAATTTTTTATTTAGTACTAGCGTGTACCCGACCTGCGTTGCAGCCCGGCATTATACGACGTGATATAATAATGCGAACAAACCCGAACAAACCTCAAACTCAACCGTTTGCCGGCCCGTCCACAATTCACATCCATGCATAAATATAGTCTGTCTTCGTCTATTCCGGCTTCGGTGCTTCGGATCGATCGTTGAACGGGCCGGGGACCGGTTAGGTTGGGTCGTTCGTTCTCCCTACTCTAATTTATCAGTGTTTATCAGTGTTTCTCTATAATATTATGCATGTATTATACATAAAAACCTTCCTCTTGAATCACTCTATCTATTAAAAAAACCGCTTCAAAATCCGTTGCGTAGTTTTAAAGATTTAAGCACATATAGGGACAGGACGGGCGATACGACTTTGTTTTCTACTATGTTAAGATGTATCTTTATACATAATATTAAAAATAATTTATTGCCTGAATGTTCAAAAAAAGTTTGTTCTTTTATCATGACCATCATAATTATTATAAAACAAGAACCAATCAAAATTTTTTGTGGATAGAGTGTCTAAAGTATTAGCTTATAAGCCTATTTTTCATGAAGGTTTGATAGAATAATAATTTGGAAAATTCTATTAAATCTCAAATATGATTAAAACTATTTAAAAAAAAACTTTAAAATTGCAATTTGCAAAATGTTTAACTTTTCTGTCTGTTTTTTGTTAAAAGAAGGTTCCGTTGTAAAATTAAAAATAAATCTATAAAAATGTTGTTAATAAAATGTATTAAACATATTTAATTGTAGCTTTTTGCTAAATAAAACATACAAACACACTCCACTACTACTACTACTACTACTACTAATATCTGATGTCGTTGTCGTCTGTCAAAACGCTTTTAAGAAAAAGTCAACTCTACTTATCACTTTTCAAAAACAACATTTTGAAAACTTTTATCTATACCTAGTATACTAGCGTATAGCAAGGTTGAATCATAGATACTACTTACCTTTTCAAAACGTTTTCATAATAGTCTAGGAGCAACAAAATGTGTTGATTTTATTTCTTTGATATAGCAATGATTTCGATATTATTAGACCTAGCAAATATCAGATGGGGCAGATATTTACTTGAAAATAATCATATTTCAGAAAAAAATTTCCGTGTCAGGCAAGTTGGGGTGCTTCCATCGCTTTCAGGTACAGCACTCCACTAATGTATACAAAAAAACAAACGTAAAATGTATCGGATCTCAATTTCCGTTTTTTAAAGTTATGTCCGTTAAATTTTATTATTTCTATTCGAGGTTTTGAATTGAATAAATATCATGGTGCATGTCTTTTAAAGGGACAAAACAAAACAAAAGAAAGTTATGGGTGAGAGTACAGAAAATGCATACCTGCAACTTTGCAGATCTGCAAACATGGCGGACTTGCAGACGCAAAATAATTTGCAGAAATTTGACATTCCAAAAACCATTTGCAAATCCTCCATTCTTCCCGCAGTTAAACCGTTTTACTACTTCTGGTTTATTGATATCAACGGCCAAATATGTGAAATATGCCCAGTTTTTAACTAATTTTATACATTCTGCAAGTTTGCAGGGCCTTCTAACCCTCTGCAAATTTGCAGACGCAAAGTATGATAAATGTTTTCTGGAATTCCAATTTTGTCATTTGCATCTGCAAACTGCTACTTGCAGATGCAGACGTCAGATGCAGAGCTTCTGTAATCTCACCCTGTGGCCCTGTGGTAATATCCTATACTATAAATGTTATCTATAAATATCAATTGAAGTACAGTAATGGTGTGATTAAAGCTGTGGTATTGGCAACACTTATTTATCTCAAAATTACAATACGTCGAATAACTTAGGAGTGTCAACGGCATTCTTTTGCTCGGTCGTTACTGCGTAAATTTACAGACAATATTTGAAGGATTTGTTCCTCCAGTGTTAAGAGTATTTATACGTCCTAAAAATTAAAAAAAAAAGTAAGACGAAAAACACTCTACAAAGTATAAAATTATTTTATTTTTCTACAACTAGGTACGATACACACAGGTTAATTCCGCTGGGATGGCGCTACGATATATTGATGGCCGCTTTGATTTTGCAAAAAGGCTTTTAATACATCTTACCGTCGTTGTCGATATTGCTTGGGTTATGGCTGCCCGTAGAGTCCTAACAAGGACGAAACGGCCGTCGTGGTCTACCCGCCCCAGGGTATCCATTGTGGTTGGATCACTGTGTGTTCTAATATAAAAAACAGTTACGCACTTGTCCGATATGCCACAATATTTGCTTTTAATTATTTTCCCAGACACTATACAGGGTGTTTGGGGAGGAAAGGGCTATATTTTGGGAATGTGTTCAGAGGGTGAGAATAAGAGAAATAAACCCATATGTTTTAGTTCGATTATCAACCATTTCTGAAATAATCGGTTCTGACTTTTTTTTATATTGAAATAATGAAGGAGGCTTTAGTTTTAAACATCCGATACATTTTAATTGATAGTATTGGCATGCATAGTAGTTGTCAGTTAGCTTTATATTGAGCGTATCGACTTGAACCAAAATTTTCATACTTACAATGCCCCACACATTCAGTCACTCACAGGGAGTATGCCAACATGATATTTGTGTATGGTTACTGTAACGGTAGTCCGATGCGCGCCGTTAATGAATATCGACGTCGTTTTCCAAATCGAAGAGTTCCTAATAGAAGAGTTTTTCAAGAAGTATTTGCAAGTGCTGAGGAAACTGGAATGATGTTTCCAAGCGCCAGAATGGTTTCTAAAAGAGTGCAGAGTCTAGATGTGGAAAATAAAGAAAATGTTCTGGATATTATCGCAGAGAACTCAGGTATAAGTACGAGACGGGTTGCAAATGAACTCCATATACCATCACATCTAGCCGTATGGGAGTCATTCAGAAAAAGCGGTTTAAAACCTTTTCACATTCGACCCGTTCAACATCTTCTAGATGGTGATCCTCTTCAAGGGTACAATTTTGTCAATGGGTCCATCAAAATCGAAGTCTGCACAAATACATTTTATTTAGCGATGAATCTCAGTTCACTCATGATGGAATTAATAATTGCCACAATAATGAACATCGGTGGTCAGATGAAAACCCTCATGCTACATTTGAACGAAACTTTCAAGATCGATTCAGGATTAATGCCTGGTGTGGAATGCTCAACGACCAGTTGTTTGGTCCGTTTGAAATGGATAGGCGTCTTACTGGAGAAGGATATTTACGGTTTTTGGACGACCATTTGATACACATTTTGGATGATGTTCCGTTAAATTTTCGACAACATGATGGAGACCACCTCATTTTAGTTTCCGTGTGCGAAATTTCTTGAATTATCGTTTTCCTAATCGCTGGATTGGCAGAGGTGGTCCGCAAGTTTGGCCACCGAGGTCACCAGACTTACATCCGCTTGATTATTGCCTTTGGGGATGGATGAAATCGCTAGTATATGAAACACGAGTGGAAACGAGATAAGCACTCCGAGATCGAATTTTCAATGCTGCAGCTTTTATAAAAAACAATCCCCACTTAATCCAACGTGCTGCCCGAGCGGTTAACAAACGTGCCGAAAAATGTATTGAAGTTGGTGGAGGGGTTTTTGAAAATATTCTTTAAGTTAGTTTGTACTGCAGTACCTGCAATTATTCGCTTTTAAAATAAAAATTAACTTACAAAAACTTTAGAACCTATTATTTCAGAAATGGTTGAGAATTAAACTAAAATATATGGGTTTATTTCTCTTATTTTCACCCTCTGAACACATTCCCAAAATATTGCCCTTTCCTCTCCAAACACCCTGTATATCTTCTAAATCTATCTATATATTATTAATATTTGAAATTTTGTCAGTGTCAATTAAAAAAAAAGTTTTACCACTTTTTTAAGTGTAGGTTACTGAAGCAGGCGCAGGCGGTTATACGCGAGTCAAATATAATGCTTTATCTACAGCCATCCATTGCATTTCAGTTTCCCTAATTTCAAAATCCATTATTACTTTAAACTCAGAAAGCAAAACTTTAACATTTAAATCAACATACCTAGGTATATTGACAGTTCTCGTTTCCATAGTAGCGGAAAGCGGAAGTTGGTAAGATATTTCTCAGTAGCTTATTTTTAGTTGTCATGAGATTAATGTTATGTTATCATAAAGTGGAACACCCGGTAGTTTAAACGTCGGCTGTCTCGTATATATCTTTTACTTTACTATGTAAGTACTTAGTCGTAGAAAAAAATAAACACTAAACAAACAAGTCAATATGACCGTATTTTTTTACACGGTTTAGTCCGAAATAATAAAATTTCAAGCGTATGAAAGCTCTTAAATAAAAAATAACTTGCCTTAGATCCTTGGATTTTTAACATAAATTATTTACAATTATTGCTATTAATTTCAAATGATTTATGTATATTTAGTTTGATGTCTATAATCATTAGTCATATAAAAAAGTATCGTTGTAGAATCGAAATAAATTTAGAGGACGGTCAGATATTTATCAAAAATGAGAGAGAAACGTTGTTTCTTTTCTGAGTGCCGGATGCACTTCCGTCAGGTTTGGCCCATTGTACACCCCCATTAGTCATTGATCCTAGTTCCTTGTACTAATTTGGATAGGTCAATTGGGGAGAGTGTCGCAATATACTCTGGTTCTAGACTTGTTGTCCGAGTATTTGTGATATCTGCTCATCGGGAGTAACTGTGTCGGTAGTTTCGGTTCTAGATCCCCAATGAAAGATTTGCTATGGTTTAATCCCTGTCTGTTGTTCCAGTAGATTTTGCGTTCATTCTCTGTCCATCGTTTTATGACATCCTATACTTGACACCTTGGGACCTCAAATGCAGGTTCCGGACCTTATGAGACCAAATGAATGTTTTCCGAACCGTTTTTTGCAAGCTTGTCGGTCATTTCATTTCCTGTAATACCTTTATGTCCTGGTACCCAGTGTATTATTACTTTGTTAGCTTTGTATGGCACCTTGTACCGTGCGAGCAAAAATTATTTGTATCAAAGAGGGCCTTGCATCTAAGGACGTAATACTTAGCCGTAGAGCTTAATACCTGTTGGGTGTAAATTAACAATCAATCAGTTATTCCGTCATCTTTGACAGTCGTTACAAGTAATTTGATTCATCGCTAATTTTTCCAATTTTTTGAATAATTCACACGATGGACTTTACGGAACAGCACAAAACATTCATGGTTGAAGCGTATTTTCGAAACGGGGTTACAGAAAATGGTGAGTGGCAATACAATCCTGGTTTGTGCATGGACGATTTTCTCGAACATTTTCCTAACGTTGCTTTTATTGCTGGGGATTTTTATCATTGCCTGAAAAGAACCGTGGCTGTGTTTAGGGAAACAGGTTCTATACAACACAAAAAAGGAGCAGGAAGACTATCTGTAAGAACACAAGAACTTGTTCGTGAAATAATGCAAAATACGCCAACAAATTGTATAAGACGCCTGACCCAAAAAGTGGGAAGATCTTATGGAACATGCAGGACTATTCTTAAGAAGCAGCTAAATTTATTTCCTTATAAAGTGCAAGTATTTCAAGAAATACAAGCCGCAGATTTTAAAATATGAAGAGACGTGTGAATTTCTGCTTGGAGCATGGCGGTGGCCAATTTCAGCAATTTATGTAATTATTTTTCCTTTTCTTTCTGTACATTCTTACTTTGTAAACAACAAAAATAAATTTGTATTTGTCTACTTATTTTATTACTCATTAGTTTGGCATATCATGTCATAATATGAATTTGACAAAATTTTAACCTAGATTTGGTTAGATATATCGTCCACTTATCATTGTGATCTAAACCAAGCCCTACGTTTTTTAATCCAAGCCCTCTTTGATGCAAATAATTTTTGCTCGCACATGCAGTATTTCGCGCGCAAAAGTGTTCTTATGGCATATTTGATTGAATTTTCGACGATTGACAATCGAACGATCTCATGTGTCATTGAAAAAATACCTATTTTGCGCACTTAATCAACAATAACTATTTCAAGTAAAAATGCAGCCTCTGATGAAAAAATATTGCAAGTAAATTAAAAAAAAACGTTCTTTAGTTAAACTAATCAAATAACCCATAACTGAATAAAAAATACATATTTACCATATCACAATTCTTATTACTAAAAAAAAACAAATTGTATGACCTTTAATTTGACTGTAATGTAAATGAAAGTAGGTATACACCTTTGTGGTATTCACCTTGATAACGTTTTGTTTGGCACAAATTAGCCATAGAAAATTATAATTTTAATATGGCATATTGTAAGGTGTTTCCTAAAATCCAAGCGAGTCACGATACTACTAAGACTATTACAAGTACAAGGTGTCAGTGGCGGTCGCAGTCTTTTTTTTAACAGGGGGGGCAACGGCTTAGAAATTCTTGTTTTTAATTTTTTATTTAAAAAAACAACAAACGCAAATATACAAAAAACTACAAATAAAATCAAATTTTGATCTTGCAAATCGGTTAATACCATAGATATTAACCTTTAGATAAGCAAACAATAATCACGAAAGTGGCGAATTTATGCGCATGTAAACAAAGCCACACCGGATTAGGCATGCGCACTGCAACTATATCATTTGACGAATGGGAAAATAGACAGGTCCGGTCTTTTGAATTTAAGTCCTTGCTCAAGAAATGGTAAAAGTTGACCTTTAATTTACTTTTAAGTGTAAACAGCTAAAATTTGCCCCAAATTCTTGTCAAAAAATTGGAATTTCTTCTCACTTTTTGATCAAGTTGGGAAAAAAGGTAGTGATTTCTGGCATTTTCAGTAGTTTGAAACCTATCAGATTTTAAGAATAGAAAATTATTTTATAGGGTTTGTTTGTAAAATTTGTTTAAAAATAATTCGTCGTTATGATTTAGTTCAAATAGCAAGAGAATAAGTCAACTCAACCATAAAACTTACAAATTCGAATATAAAAAACCAGCAAGATAACCAATCTTTGATGTTATCGCGTCCCTAACCTCAAGTCAAATATTAGTTGGTATATAACTTGTATTGATATTTACAATTTGGCAAAAACTTGAGTACGTGAAAAAGTTTTTGCCCGAGAACTTGACCCGTGGAATACTTTCACCCTTGGATTAATTTAAATATATCTAGGTATTAACTTTTTTCTTTTATATAAGATTAGTATAGAGAAAAGTGTCTTTTAAATTTTTTGAAGCAATATATTGCCTGAAAAATAGGCGTAGGTAGGTACCTAGATTGCAGAGCTGCAAATAAAATATACCAAAACATGCATCGGGATAATCTGTCTTGGAATGTTTTTCTTTGTAGTCTAGCCCTAGTTTGATGTGTTTAAATTGATCATAATAAAATAAAGTTATATATCAAGATACATCACTACCCCATACTTACTGAAAATACGAAATACCAGGTATTTTACCCCTATTTGGGCATAATAAAATCATACAACGGCTGTTACTATAGTCTTTGGTTATATTCCAATCCGAGTATCCGAGTCACTAAAAGCATAAACACAATTCACTAAAGTAGACAAAAACTAAAAATCCGTAAATATTAAACACCCACAATCCACAATAGCAAAAAAAACAACAAGGAATCCACAGAGAAAATTTAAAACACGACAACAAAAATGTCGCCGAGCCGTTTCTGGAGTGTATTTTGGGCATGTCGCGAAGAAGGACCGGCCGATAACAAAAGGTTTGTGCGCATGCCCAATGCTGCTGGGAGGGAAGGCATCTGACCGGTGAGCCGTGCATCCATAAAATTTAACTTTTGTTTACGCTCGAGATAAGCTGAACGTATCTAAAGGTAAATGTCTATGGTAAATACCTAATATGTCCGACATTAATGTTTATTTTATACCCAAATACACTTAGCCGCAAAAATAACGTAGAAACTAAAATTATGCTCAATTTCAAAGTTGATTTTCTCTCGAACCGATAAATCGATTTCTTTTATTTATTTTTTATTTATTTATTTACGGGCAAGTCCATTTTACACATTAAATCAACATTGTAAATTGAGTGATTAGTACAAAAGTGTACAGGGTGTCCAGTTTTCGTGTGTATTCATGTACCAACTCCCTTAATATAAAAGATAGAAAGATGGGGTTTGCGGCTTACTGTTCTATTTTTTTATGAAACTTTCATTGCCGTAGACGAAATTTTCATAGCCCTCTCAGTTTCTGACATACAGGGCCATTTTCAAATTTTGTCATTTTTGACGCTCCCCTGTATCTCGATTATTTGATAACTTATCGATAAGGTAAAAATGGATTGTTATATAGTTTTTTATGTTGAATTCAGTGGCGTAGTTAGTTTTTTTCTAAAAAGTTTTGTTAATGAGTTATGACCCAAACTTTTATTTCTTTTAATAGGATACCCTATATATTATTAATTTTTCTTGTTCCTCTTTTTAAGAGCTTTTTAAAAATATATAATAGTCCATATTTTTTTCTTTTAAAAAGGGACAATTTTCACTTTTTTTGTAAAATTAATCATTTTTCATCTAGAATCCAGAAGTCCAAAAGGCCATGATCAATCATGGATAGACATGATAGAAAAAAAAGTTTTGTAAATGCGCAATTACGGATTATTGTCAAATATTAATGGTATTTGTTTGATTTTGTTAGTTTATTTGAAATTTTAGTGAAAAGTTCGTGGAAATTTATTTTAATTTTCACAGACACGAACCACTTCTTTGTTTTTAATATAAATTGTTTAAGTGTTGGTTTAAAGTTATGTTTAATAAAAATAATGTTAATTTTTTTTTATTTGCGGGCATAGCCCTCTATTCGAAAAATAATTAATTATAAAAAAAATTAAAATTGTCCCTTTTTAAAAGAAAAAATATGGACCATTATATATTTTTGAAAAGCTCTTAAAAAGAGGAACAAGAAAAATAACTAATATATAGGGTGTCACATTAAAAAAAATAAAAGTTTGGGTCATAACTCATAAACAAAACTTTTTAGAAAAAAACTAGCTACGCCACTGAATTCAACATAAAAAACTATATAACAATCAATTTTTACCTTATTGATAAGTTATCAAATAATCGAGATACAGGGGAGCGTCAAAAATTACAAAATTTGAAAATGGCCCTGTATGTCAGAAACTGAGAGGGCTATGAAAAATTCGTTTGCGGTAATGAAAGTTTCATAAAAAAATGGAACAGTAAGCCGCAAACCCCATCTTTCTATCTTTTATAATAAGGGAGCTGGTATATGAAAACACACGAAAACTGGACACCCTGTACATAAGTATAAATACTATAATATATACCTATCCTAAGCGTAATACTGAAAGTAAGTAGGTAAGAATAAGAATTGAGAAGTAATAACAAAAATGAACAAACAAAAGAAATAAAGTTATTAAAAGAGTCTAAGTTAAATTCACAGATCTGAGTTGCCTATTAAAAGAAGTGTAGCTATTGCTAAAGAAATGAATATTGTGGTTTAGGTTGGCCATTTTTGAAGCCCTTGTGATAAAGTTGTTAAGTCCGTAATTCGTCCTATGGAATGGTTGAGCAAAAGTCACCGTTGATCTGGTGTTCCTTATAGGAGCCTGTAATCCTATTCGCGATAGCAGTTCACTACAATCAACCATCAGGGAATTAACGATCTTGAAAAAAAGGCTTAAATCTTTCTGCCTGCGTCTACTGATCATTGGTTCAATGTTAAACAAAAATATAAATTATTATAGTCGTACACGTAATCTTCGGGTGGGGGAATATTGACTTTATATGCCAAATATCTTGCACATTTTCGTTGTACCTGCTCAATAGTATGAATATGTCTAGCATAGAAAGGACTCCATACAGACGAGCAATATTCCAAATATGGCCTAACGAGTGCACAGTAAAGAAGTCTTATTGAGGAGATGTTAAAAAAACTGCGAGTGCAGCGCTTTAAGAAACCCAGCATTTTTAGTGACTTCGAAACTATATCAGTTATATGGGGAATAAATGATAGTGTTGAGTCAAAGGTAACACCCAAATCCCTGATCTCAGTTACTGAAGACAATTGGATATCGTTGACAAGATAGTTCCAGACAAGTGGATTGCGGCCCCTTGAGAAGCAGACTACCTTATATTTTGAAGCATTAAGTTCCATAGCATTAGCTCTACACCAGTCGACCAACCTGTTTAGGTCCGCTTGAATGTTAAGACAGTCATCAAGCCCCGAAACCCTTGCAAAAAATTTAAGATCATCAGCAAAACACAAAAATTTACTGAACAGAAAGCACGAAGATATGTCGTTAATAAAAATATTAAATAATAGAGGCCCCAAGAGATTTCGATCATTTGTTTTTTTGAACTGTAGTATTTGGTAATTGCACTGTGAAATAATTTTTTATTCAAATTTCCATTTTAGGCTTATACAGGGTGCAAAAATGAAAATTTTCTTACGTAAAATTTAAAACACCCTGTAGGGAGCATTAGCAACAACAACGGATGCTCGATGAAATCATACTGTAGCCTTATGTTTTCTAAGCATATTGTTTTTTAAATTTCTCTGATATCTGTAGTAATATTAAAGAAAATACACAGTTTTATACAATAACATGTTTTTCTTCAATAAATCACAATTTTACTGCATACTTATTTAGTTTAACAAACTAAGTAGGTACTCAATGATAAATCAACAATACCAGCAAATGTCAGTTTTTGATAGTTTCTTTATTTATGTAGGTACCTATCGTCTTAAATTGAATAGTTTTAAGTTCATCATTTTTGATTTATTGCTTTCGTGACAATGGAACGTGTTAGAGTACGTAGAGGGAATATGACTGGTGATGAATGTGTTCAAGCAGTGACGTTACATAATGAAGGAGTAAGCTACAACGCCATTGGTTCGAGATTAGGATATCCGGACTTTAGTGATCACTGTGATCAGGCATTCTAGCAACTACTGCTGTAAAGAATAGATAAATAATAACATTAAAGTATCAAACTGAACATTAACCTTGTAAATGCTTTATGCCAACCCTGTATAAATAGAATATACGTATGTAGGTACCTAATAAGAATAAATAAGAATATGATGATCATCTCATTCGAGATTTGAAAGAATTCGTCAGGAGAAAGTTCCATCGACTATCTTTTTGTTGCGTAAGCTCCAGTAAGCAGCATCACTCTTGTTTTGATATAGAAAAAAGAACTTCACCCACTAGTTATTAATATTTGTGCCTACAATAATGAAACCATTGTTCTTTCATAAGCATAGGGATGTCCCTATAATTTTTAATAATTAATAAATATACTGGGTGTCCCAGATAAGAATGTACTCTACAGGGATCTCGTAAACCGCTAAAGATACAGAGATGGTTAAATTAGAAAAAAAATGGCACCAGTTTCGTTTCTATTTTTTTTTACTTTATTTGAAGAGATATGGCAAAATTAAGGTTACCTTTTTATAGCCATTTGTTCTCCTTTACAAGATGGTCTAATTAGATTTTCAATACGACGTTTCGTTTTCTCACAACCACCATCAACTTAATTTTTGTAAATAGTCGGAAAATTTTATTTTATTATTTTTAAATTCCCTTCCTCATTCCAAATTCAACAACGTATCACACCTAGTATTATACCATGTGTCGCACTTAAAAACTCATCATCAAATTTATGTTATTTAAAACTTTCAATGTCCGTTACCTAAGTTCATTTTCAGCTGTCTCAACGGTACTAGTAGGCTGTGTCAGGCACTTGTATAAATAAATTAGAAATACTTGCTAACAAATTACGTCAATGTAATCGTTTAGGGTGAGTGCAAATTAACTTCTATCTAATTTCTTTGAAGTGAAAGTTTTGTGTTTTTGACGAGTTGTCTATTGTAATTTTTTTTTTAATAAAAATTATGGAACATTATTCAAGATGTGGTTTCAGCAAGATGGAACCCCTCCCCATAATTCTCGCTATAATATGGAATATTTAACGGAACACTTTACCAATAGATTAATTGCCTCATGCGGTGGCCTGTGCGTTCTTCTGATCTTACACTCTGGAGTTTTTTCTGGGCTATCTGTATACTGGAAAACCTCTGAAAATACTGACCAACTTCAAGCTGAAATAATATTAGGTGTGATACGTCTTTCAATTTGGAATTAAAAAATAATAAAATAAAATTTTCATACTATTTAAATAAAACAAAGTTGATGGCGGTTGTGAAAAAACGAAACGTCGGATTGAAAATATAATTACACCATCCTATAAAGAACAAAAAATGGCAACAAGAATGTCATCTTTATTTTGACATATCTCTTCAAATACAGTGTGGGTGTTAAAATGGGGATTTTCCATATGCGTGTATTCTGAGAATTCACATAACCGGAGAGGTGGAACCAGGCTTCATCCGAAAAATGTCAGGTCTAATAAATCATTTCTTTCCAATTAATTTTGGGTAAACCATTGAGAGTAATTCCTGCGTCTTTCAAAATCTGCGGCTTGTATTTCTTGGAATACTTGCACTTTAGGTATAAGGAAATAAATTTAGCTGTTTCTTAAGAATAGTCCTGCGTGTTCCATAAGATCTTCCCACTTCTTGGGACAGGCGTCTTCTACAATTTGTTGGCGTATTTTGCTTTATTTCACGAACGTTTGCAACAAGTTCTTTTGGTCTTACAGATAATCTTCTTGCTCCTTTTCTGTGTTGTCTAGAACCTGTTTCCCTAAACACAGCCACGATTCTTTTCAGGCAATGATAAAAATCCCCAGCAATAAAAGTAACGTTAGGAAAATGTTCGTGAGAATCGTCCATGCACAAACCCGGATTGTATTGTCACTCACCATTTACTCCAACCCTGTTTCGAAAATACGCTTCAACGATGAATGTTTTGTGCTGTTCCTTAAAGCCCATTGTGTGAATTGTTCAAGAAATTGGAAAAATTAGCGATTAATCAAATTACTTTGTGACGACTGTCAAAGATGACGGAATAACTGATTGATTGTTAATTCAGGTAGTTACTGACACCCAACAGGTATTAACCTCTACTGCTAAGCATTACGTCCTTAGATGCAAGGCTCTCTTTGATGTAAATAATTTGCTCGCACGGTATATATTCATACAACTTTAGGACAATCCGGTTGGATTTATTATAGTCCACGATACTCCATTTTAAACTTTAGATAAACGTTAAAAGGTTTGCATAGCGCACTTTTTTTTTTTTTTTTAATTTATTTATTTTACCTCGGCCTTTTTCCGCAACGAGGCCAATCACCGACGCCAGGGAATTTGTCACACACTATCTGGTAATTTTGCCGAATCCCTCTTTGTCGAGGGTAGGGTTCTTTAACGTGCCAACATCCATGACACGGGGCCCACAGTTTAACGTCTCTTCCGAAAGACGGCGCCACCTCTTAAACCAAATTCCAAATTTAACATCGACGTTGCCGGCATCGGGAATGGAACCCGGGCCTACGATCTGTGAGCACTGTTGCCATTGCTGGGGAAATTTCCCTAAATCTGGGGAAAATCTGCAATCAGTAGGGAAAAAGGGAAATTTTCTATAATTTAGGGAATTTTTATTCTTTTTTGATTTTGTGATATTTGTAAAAAATATATTAAGTAATCACTTAAAAAATTATTTATTATTAATCGATGGACCCATGGCAAAAACGCTATCTTTTCTAAGTCCGATTTACTACTTTGAAAAATGACCAATCACTCATTGCGGCTACACAAACTAGTTGCTTTACGGAACTGGCGACCTTTTTTTTTTTTAGAAGCGTAAAAAATATTTAAGTGAATTAAAAAAAAACGGTTTTTTACTACTTTGCCGAATTTTTTATACTCGAATACTCGGAAGTCGATTATTAAAATAACCCGATTTTTCCCATCACTACTTTTTTCTTCAAATTAAAAGATCTGGGGAATCTGGGGAATTTTTAAGAGATTATCTAGGGAAAAAAAAATTTTGGACCTGGCAACACTGTCTGTGAGGCTGCTGCGCTGACCACCAGACCACAACGTCGATGCGCACTTTTTTGCTTTATCAGATTTGTCTCCAAAGGTATGAATTAAAAGAAGAGGTAAGTAGATGTTTTTTTTCGGCAGTAAACACAAAGCATTTGATCGTACATTTGATGATGTAATGGACTTTCTTATTATTCAAACTTCCTGTGCTTAGCATTGTATAATGGTGTTGTATCGTCACACTTTTTTGAGACACAGAGCATGCAACAAAGTAATTTAAATTCTATAGTTAAGCTGTCCCTCTACATTTTCTATAAAAAACTGTTTTTTAATTGTCATCCTTTCCGAGCTATATAGTTCCTCTACACATCGTTAGGACATCCTATATAATAATTAAGTTAAATTTATTTGTTTTCGTCCGTAAAAATATTATTTAGTTTATAGAAATGTTATTAGTAAAGTTGACTACATATAAATTCGTACACTCCACCCATACGTTGACGACGTATAAATTCGTACACTTCACCCATACATAACTTAATTACAACAAAATTTGGTAAAACGGGTTTCTCCCCTTACTGCTTATCAGTGGCGGATTTACAAATTTGCCGCTAGTAGGCTATTCAATTTTTGCCGCCCCTACGAGTGACGGCTCGTGAGTTGTGAAACAGGTGAAGTGTTCGGGAAAGAAAAATCCTGCTGCAGGCGAAATGCGCCGCGGGCGAAAATTTTTTAAGACCCTCCCCAAATTTGGTCAATAATTTTTAGTAAATATTTTAAAAATTTATGATTACCTACTTATTTTATTGAAAATGAAATTTCCTTCTACAAAGCCAGTAAAGTTCCAACTACCCTTTTTATCCCCATTAACAGACACGGCCAACAATAAAGTTTATTTAAAAAAATACTACCCGTCAACCATGAATAAAGATTGTACCATTTATTTCTGTAAGATAAAAAAAAATTTTTGGCCAAATTTGCCGCCTCCTAAAATCTGCCGCCCTAGGCTCCAGCCTACTCAGCCTACTGGTAAATCCAGCACTGGCTTATACCTGGATAGAACACCAGCTATATACATAGCTGTAAATTATTGTATGTTGTATGTACGATTTTTTACCATAAGTAATACTGTTTATTTCTAAATATCTTTGTGTTTAAATTACAGCCGCGAAATAAGAAAATTATAAAATAATACCAGGAAAACTACAAAAGTATAAAGCCAAAAAGGGTAAATTTATTAACAAAGAACAAAACAAAATACTAATGTTTAATTGCTGCGCCATTGGATTCCTAAATTTCTTCTATTTTATCAAATAACTCTATTTCATTCTGTGGTTTAAAATTTATTTTGTACATTTTTTTACCATCAATTTGGATCAATTGGATTTAAATCAGGATTTCTTGAGCACCAAGGCAGATATGTGACATTGTTTTGTCTAAACCAGTTTCCTATATTTCTTGCAGTATGCACAGGGCAGTTATCCTGCTAAAATGTAAAGTTATTTCCTTCAAAAACGATCGCGGCAGAAGGAAGAAACAAATTTTTCGAAATCTGAAGATATATATTACTGTTTAGTGTTCCACCAATATTCCAGCATACACCTGCACCGTAAACACTTATCCATGCCCACACATTAACGAAGAAACGTCCACTGGTTTGCTTTTTTTGAGTAGACTTCTCATCATATCAGGAATTTGGTGGTCTATATACTCGAATCCTTCCATTATACGTAGACTGAAAAGTTTTCTTATCGGAAAAGATAACATTTTGCCAAAAAAAAATATTTTTTTGGTAAATATTGCATAGCAAACCCAATTTTTTGTTCCTTATCATTATTTTTTAAAAACGGTTTGGATGCAGCTGCTCGATTTCTTAATTCGGAACATAGTCTTACTCGGCGTTGCGCAGTTCTAGATGAAGCAGGGAATCCTGTTATGTACATAGTGGATACTGCAGTTTTAAATGGATTTTGCCTTAAATACTCCACCAAATTTCGGTCTTCTTCATTTGATGATTTTCTATTTTTTTAACCAGACCCAAAAGACCTTTCAAACGTTTGATGATAGCGCCATTTTTTTACAATTCCTTGAACAGTACTTTTATAGGTACAGGGTGATCGCGTGTAATGTTACCCCCCTTTAACTTCTTTGTTTCGCAATTAAGAAAAAACTGTTAAATACAAAAGTTGTAGGATTTAATGTAAACTTCTTGCAAAATATATTTTCGTTGCATAAAAGCGTGACAGATCAAAGTTATATTTTTAAATGGAATACCCTGTATATTATTGTATAATTGGATTCTACGGACAATTCTAAACATAATTTATATACACCACTATACAGTGGCGGATTTACAAATTTGCCGCTAGTAGGCTATTCAATTTTTGCCGCCACTATACCAGTGACGGCTCGTGAGTTGTGAAATAGGTGAAGTGTTTAGGAAAGAAAAAGTCCGCTGCAGGCGAAATTTTTTTAAGACCACGCCCAAATTTGGTCAATAATTTTTAGTAAATATTTTAAAAATTTATGATTACCTACTTATTTTATTGAAAATGAAATTTCTTTCTGCAAAGCCAGTAAAGTTCCAACTACCTTTTTTTATCCCCATTAACAGACACGGCCAACAATAAAGTTTATTTAAAAAAATACTACCCGTCAACCATGAATAAAGATTGTACCATTTATTTCTGTAAGATAAAAAAAAATTTTGGGCCAAATTTGCCGCCCCCTAAAATCTTACGCCCTAGGCTCCAGCCTACTCAGCCTAATGGTAAATCCAGCACTGCCACTATATATCTAAATTGAACCGTTTTCGTTTTATTGATGATTGAAAATTACTATATATTATATAAGAAAATAAAGTCATTCAAGTCAAGATGTATCGTTTCCATGCATAACAGGATGACGATACTGAACTGAATAAAATTACGATTTGTTTTCCATGGAAACGATACATCTTGACTTGAATGACCTTATTTTCTTATTGCATAATATAATAATATAGTAATTTTCAATCATCAATAAATCGAAAACGGTTCAATTCATATATTATAGTGGTATATAAAAATTATGTTTAGAATTGTCCGTAGAATCCAATTATGCAACAATATACAGGGTATTCAAATATAACTTTGATCTGTCACGCTTTTATGCAACACCCTGTATCTACGAAAATATATTTTGCAAGAAGTTCACATTAAATCCTATAACTTTTGTATTCAACAGTTTTTTCCTAATTGCGAAACAAAGAAGTTAAAGGGGGTAACATTATACGCGATCACCCTGTACTCTAAAACGATCAGCTATTTTTCCATAAGACCACCCTATTTCTACTAAACATATTATTCATATCATCTATTATAAATATTTTAGTGGTTAAACAGTATTTTTGTTACCGGGAAAAAATATCGAATAGGCGCAAAAACATTTTGTCAAAAAAATATTTTAAGGATTAAAGGATTTTTTTTTGTGGTAACACTGGTAACCCCGTATATACTCAAAAAAAAAACTTGTTTCCTCAGTGTGTATGTCGCTTTACTATTTTAAACATTCTCTGTATTTGTATTGCTTTAAGTGAAATCATTGTATTAATTTTTTGCACAAATAAAAATGCAAATCCATTATAATATGGAGATATTGAAAATTATACACAATTTGGTAACAAAATCGCCAACGGCAAAGACGATTACGTAAGAAAATGGCGCCGGTGCCGTTAAAAAGTGTAAATGAAGTTTTGTCCGTGGCGTGTCATTTGAATTCCTCGGGTGCATTGTTGCAGTGAAAGTTCACGTGGGTTGCCGGTGTCGAAAAGGTGAATTACCAACTGAGATGTGCTGTTTATTGTAATCACTGCGTTTTGTCTTCTCGATTTATTGCATTGCTGCGTAGGCCACGAAAAAAACCTGCCAGTGCCAACACTAAGGGCCATCAACCCTTATTTATTTCCGCGTCGTGTGTTTGCAGGTAGTGTTATTATAGCCGTTAGGCGAAACCAGAAACTTTCGTCCTAGAGTTGTCAGCCCTAGCGCGTTAACTAGTGTTTGGCGCTCTCATCTCGCTTTTTCTCGTCTCGTCTCGTTCTCACGAGACGAGACGAGAACGAAACGAGAGTACTCTGGTCTCCTGCGAGACGAGAGATTTTGCTTCAAGAATCTCGTGAGACGAGACAAAAATATGCGATAATCATTTGATAAACGATAATCGTCTTCGCGAATTAAGTATAATACGTCAGTTGGTCAGTTTCAGCAAAATGTATGGAGTAAACTAACTGCATACTACCGTGCGAGCAAAAATTATTTGCATCAAAGAGGACCGTGCATCTAAGGACGTAATGCTTAGCCGTAGAGCTTATTACCTGTTGGGTGTCAGTAACTACCTGAATTAACAATCAATCAGTTATTCCGTCATCTTTGACAGTGGTTACAAGTAATTTGATTCATCGCTAATTTTTCCAATTTCTTGAACAATTCACACAATGGGCTTTACGGAACAGCACAAAACATTCATGGTTGAAGCGTATTTACGAATCGGGGTTAGAGTAACTGGTGAGTAGCAATACAATCCGGGTTTGTGCATGGACGATTTTCACGAGCATTTTCTTAACGTTGCTTTTATTGCTGGGGATTTTTATCATTGCCTGAAAACAACCGTGGCTGTGTTTAGGGACACAGGTTGTATACAACACAAAAAAGAAGACCATCTGCAAGAACAGAAGAACTTGTTGCAAACGTTCGTGAAATAAAGACGCCTGTCCCAACAAGTGGGAAGATCCTATGGAACATGCAGGACTATTTTTAAGAAGCAGATAAATTTATTTCCTTATAAAGTGCAAGAATTCAAAGAAATATAAGTTTTTTTTAAATTTTATTCAATAACACAGTTACAGCACCGCGGTATAGAGACAATATTTTGAATTCATTTGTGGAGCAATTACTTGACGACGAACTACGTTTTGGATATTTTCAACAGGACGGTGCAACCGCCCATACAGCTGCCGAAACTATTAACTACTTACGCAATTTTTTCGACGACAGATTAATCAGTTTTCGATCAGACATTGAATTCCCACCCAGATCACCTTAACGGTTATGGATTACTTCGTATTTCCTCATGTAAAGAACACTATTTTTAAAACACCAGTTGCAAATTTAGAACAATTACAAGAAAAGAGTATCCAAGAATGTGGTAACATTTCTCCAGAGATGCTGGTCAACAATTTATGTAATTATTTTTCTTTTTCTTTCTGTATATTCTTACTTTGTTAATTTGGTAAACAACAAAAATAAATTTGTATTTGTCTACGTATTTTATTACTCATTAGTTTGGCATATCATGTCATAATATGAATTTGACAAAATTTTAACCTAGATTTGGTTAGATATATCGTCCCCATATCATTGTGATCTAAACCAAGCCCTACGTTTTTTAATTCAAGCCCTCTTTGATGCAAATAATTTTTGCTCGCACGATATTATACAATATGGCCGCTTTAGAGGGGCGACAAAGAGTTACTCAATTCCTTAAAAATCTAATTATCTACTACACCTATATTCTTGATAAGAATTATTGCAAAATTTTCGTCAGACTGCTATAGTGTTTCTTAGGTCAATTTAATGACATAAAACAGTATGAATTTCCTAACCATAGGTGTCCCAAACAAATAATTAAAATGCGTATACACACTTATAAGTTTGTTTTACATTAGGTGTTTGTACATACTCCACTTTATAAACCCACTGTATATATAATAATATTATATTAAAATAATAAATATAAGGTAACTCAAAAATTCTATACACAATACTAAAATCAGAAAAATAAACCTGACACGGCACGACACTGCTCAGAAAATGCTTTAATTTTTTTACCAGAACTCCATTCTCAGACCATTGTCCAGCCCGTCCACAAGTTCCAAATTACCTATCTCTGTCTGACAAAATCGATCGTTGAACGGGCTGGAGACCGCTTCAGCTTATACCAGCCGCTTTAACTGGCGCTTGTATCCCTTGGCAACAGCAACAAATTATATGCTGTTGCCAATTCTTCAAAATTTTCTGATTTGTAAGCACAATGTAAGTATATACGAGAAACAAGGGTTTGTTAATTAGTTGTTTTTAAACACTGAAAACACTTTTTGTCTTGATTTCAGTTATATTGTTTCTTAAGGACTAAAGAATGTATTATTATAACAATGAATGGCTTGTTATTTTTTTCTGTCACACTCAAAACTCCTCGGTTTAAAGTATATTTAGCTTTCAAAGAAAGTTACTGACTAACAATTGAATACTGATATAGAAGAAACATTTTTAATAAAAAAAACTTAAAGAATTGAAGAAGGAAGCTCCGACAACCCTGGTTGTGAGGTCGGTCTCTTTGAGACTGTGTACCGCCGTTTGTATGCCGTATGGAATGATTGGAATGTCATCACACTGACTTTGGATAAATTATACCAGACTTACCATACTTCTCAGACGGGTTCCGATATCCCAATAAGTAGAGCGTATATACGCTAGACGTAAAGTTGAATTCAATATAGAGAAGTGTATGCAATTTATGAATGAACTATAATAATTATTATGATAACAATCGAATCGCAAACAAACGAAGAACTAATTTTCGATTCCGGTCACATTTTGATAAAGTGGAAATGACAAGACAATGGAAGTGCTTAACGGAAAGACACTGTTTGTTATTCAACGACAGTTTCCTTGATGTATGCTAGTAATACTTATAAAGAAATACTGCATCACTTTAGAAGTACTTATAAAAACTCTATTCGTGTTAACGGTTAAATAAAGATGGTACCACAGAGATAGCTGAGCTAAGTGGACAATGTAAATTACCTACTAATCCTACTATTCAGTCGTAATGCACTAAAAAAATGAAATGTGATCTCACAACCCGTTTACAAGAAAATGAAGATAAATTTACACTATAATTAATTTGTGTTGGGCTACATGCTTGGTGAAACTGTTCCATTGCACAGGAAGGAAAAATAATAACTACTTGTTATGTTTTACAAACTTAACCAGTTTCCTGACACGTGTCTCGACCCTCGCGGGCCATTGTCAAAGGGGTACCTACAAGAAGATACTACAATAAATTTATACTAATTTTTATGTAAACCTTACGTTGATTGTAATATTTCGTATCCTTGTTAAATTCACAAATTTCCTAATATCAGTAAAAATACTTATTTTATATTAAACCACTACGAATATTTTTTACGTTTGTAAAATCTCCTGCCTGATTAGTAGTAGACTTATTTTTAAATAATGGTAAATTATATTTTTATTGCAAATACGCATCGTACAGTTACATTTTGTTAAATATCTTACCCGATTAGCGATGACCACATCAATAAAAAAAACAATTATGTATTCCGGTTTTTGCGAATACTGTTTTTTTTTTGCGAAGAAGCCAAATTTAATGTCAAAAATTATATTGATTTACAAATTTGATAGATAAGACGCCATGTTGGATTTTTTTAAATGTCAACCCTACTTTATTATAAGCCCAGTGCATTCCTTTTTTTATTTAAACTTCAAAAATATATACCCAACTAGCGTGTACCCGGCCTGCGTTGCAGCCCGGCATTATACGACGTCGCTTTCTCTACGCGAGTTCACCATCACGTCAAGATTTATAAATACAAACCCCAACAAACCTCTAAAATATTACTGTGACTCAACTGTTTGCCGGCCCGTCCACAATTCACATCCATGCATAAAACATAGTCTGTCTTCGTCTATTCCGGCTTCGGATCGATCGTTGAACGGGCCGGGGACCGGTTAGGTTGGGTCGTTCGTTCTCCCTACTTTAATTTATCAGTGTTTCTCTACAATATTATGCATGTATTATACGTAAAAACCTTCCTCTTGAATCACTCTATTTATTAAAAAAAACCGCTTCAAAATCCGTTGCGTAGTTTTAAAGATTTAAGCATAGTTAGGGACGGACAGACAGCGACACCGACTTTGTTTTATACTATGTTAAGATTACACTGAGGAAAATGAAATATAACTGGTTTGCTAAGACATAGTTTGTATTGATAGCTTATTATTTTAAACCCATTAACCCATATAAAATACAGTGTATCAAACCCACTTTAGTGGTATATCAATTCCAGATTTGCTAGAACACTGTTTTTATTGGTAGCAATCAGTTCCATTAGCAGCACGTCTTGTTGAATAATGAATTACTTTTAATATGGCAATTTTGTTAGGAAATAAATTGTATCTTCTCAATGCGACGCATTTTGTTTATAGTAAAGCGCTTTCTTTACAATTAGGAAAGCAGAACAACGTCCCTAAAATCGAATTGTATCCGTTAGAACCTAAATACCACAAGACGTTGGTCGGGGGTTCGTAACGATTGGCAATCACCGCGCGCCGTAGTATTAGTTTAAACGTTTTTTGTTGCGCAGGTCACATCATTGTTCGGAGTCTTCTAGCTGTCCTGTCTGAATTAAAATTTTATTGATCGTACCAATAACTGTTTTAATTAATTTATTTTTACTTTGTATATACATTTTTGAAAACTTGAATGCCAGATAAAGCAAGAAATTATATAGACGAATTGTACGATCTCAGTAAACTATGTTGCATAAATATATGCAATGTTAAACGACAAAAACAATATTAGGTTCGCTAGAAGTTATTTAAATTTTTGAGAACTACAGTACTGATTTTTAGTGGTAAGTATATGCTTTATTAACCGTAGCAAGCAAATACTATTATGATTAATGTCAAGTTTCATTATAACTGCCAGTCGGAACTAATTCAATATACATTACACATTAAAAACCACATTACACCGCCAATAGAACTTGATAATTACTGTGAGTATTCAATAATGGCTATAAACCATTCTATGGTATCATGAACTTCTATTTCCTATAGGCTAAATTACCGTGATATTATCACTACACAACGGTCTAGCAATTTTCGTCGTCTTACAGTAGGAAAGCGCGTTGCTGTCACATATATGTAGTATTAAACAGTTGTATAAAGAATGTGGATTCTTATAAGGAATAGAAGGCTTTTTCCTCATTGTAAATATTTATTTTCAATCGTTCCGGCGATTCGAGACTTTGAAGTTTTTGATATTGTTCTATTCCCTTTAAATAAATATAGTTTAAAAAAACTAAAAAACACGCTTTAATAATTAATCAAACTAAAAAGCGGAAAATAAATATAGTTTAAAATATTTCTTGAAATTCTTAATATAGGCAGAAAATAATAATGAACGATAAACATTAGTACTATTGTGAAAAAAACGTGGGGTGCTCGATATACAAAAAATATAGCACAAAGCGCCCCACGCTTTTTTTTCACTATAATACTAATGTTTATCGTTCATTATTATTTTCTGCCTATATTAAGAATTTCAATAATTATTTTAAACTATATTTATTTTCCGCTTTTTAGTTTGATTAATTTATTAAAGCGTGTTTTTTAGTTTTTTTAAACTATATTTATTTTTCCATTTTTTAGTTTGAGTTATTGTTTAGAAATTTTTTTTTGTGTAGATTGAGCTAGATTATTGTATTGTCAGCGGTTCTTGATAAGTCTAGAAAATTTAAATATCATCTGATCGTTTAAAGTGGGTCAAAATCGGGTTCAAAGGAGTCGGTTACAAAAAAACATACAAAACCCAAACAAACGACAAAAATTTTCAAAATTTAAAAATTTTTTTTATTTTGCCGGGTAGAATTTTTCTTTAGTTTTTCTCTATTCTTAGCGACAATATCTATATACGACCCCACGTCAAATTTTGACAAAAGAATTTTTGGCGTATTTTTTTCAACTTTCCACCGTCAATATACATACGACCTTATAGTTTTTTCATTAATATCATTTGTCTTTAAACGATTTGACATATTGAGAGCTGTCAAATTTGGACAGGAGAATTTTTTGCTTATTTTTCCCGAAGTCTCCGCATCGAATATTATGCGACCCCATAATTTGTTTCGTCAAAATCGCTTCTGCGTTTTATACCTGACAGCTGTAAAAATTTGACAGGAGAATTTTTTGCGTGTAGATTATTGTATTGTCAGCGGTTCTTGATAAGTCTACAAAATTTAAATTAAATCTGACCGTTTAAAGTGGGTCAAAATCGGGTTCAAAGAAGTCGGTTACAAACATACATACAAACAAACATACAGGTGAATCTAATAAAAGCGTGTTAAAAATAGATCGTCACACAATACGAAAGTTTTTAAACGGTTTAGATTAAGATGAATTCCATCTCTGTACTGTAGAATAATACCAGCAATACCATTTAAAAACTGTGAACATAAAAATAAAAAATAGTATTGAAACTCCTTATTAAGAATATAAATTATAAATTACAATTCTTAAAGGGCGAAGTCTAGCTGATAAGCAATAATAGAAATATCATTATTTATGAAATATGGAAAGAAAAGCTAGATTGCTTGCTACTTAGTTGTAAATGAGACTTCGACAAAGTGGTCCCCTTGCGGGTATGTTTGTTATGCCACTGATAGCAATGTTAATAAATATTAACCCGATCCTGGCAACAAAAGAAGAGAAAATTAAGTAACCTTATGCACAAAACCTCAAGGCATTCTTCTTGGTAAAAAAGCTTTATTGGTTTCTGGTTTTAGAGCCTTTTCGTGAGTTCAACAATATATTTTTACCTGCAAAGCCTGGGCAACCTATAAGTAAAAATTATCATTTGTTTTTATAGGTATCCTTGACGCAACCACTATTTTTTTTTTCGTTGTGTTCTTAACGAGGCTAAAACAGCAACTTAAAGATGCATTTTAAGTAGGCATATGTCTGTCTTGGACTTTTGTTTTGCTAAAAAGAAATTATTTTAAATTGCCCAGGGTATTACCAGAAATAAATCAAGCTTTGGTTGATGTTTCGCGTAAGATACAGATACACATTTGAATTTAACAGATCGGGATTACCATTTTACACCATATTGTTTATTTTCTTTTTAACTTAAATTGTTGCTAAAGTTGATTTTTGCTGGCTTAGTAAACAAAAAATATGTCAATAAAGAAAATGTATTCATTTTATACTTTCAAAAGGAGACTTTACAGTTTGCAACTTTTTTTTCATACAATTCGAATTGCGTCAATAAAAATGCTACCAGTTGATCACTAACGTAGTTCTGCGCACACTCGCAATGCGACATTAACAATCTTCGATTGTTTAGATAGAACACTGCTCCTTAAAAAATTGCATTTGTATGGCATCAGGAAAAATGCTTTAAAATGGTTTACCTCCTATCTTACTAACAGAACAGAGAGTCTAGTTAAAAAATGGAAATAGTTATCCCAAATCAGATATATTAATTAAAGGAATCCCACAGGGTAGTATTTTGGGGCCGATTTTGTTTATTATTTTTATCAATGATTTAAATTTTAGAGTAAATCCTCAGACAACATACGCCGATGACACAAATCTGTTAGTAGGAGCATGTCAAACTCCTGCGCTAATTGAATCTGCATGGCAATCATGTGTTTAATATAACTAAACAGTGGTTTGACATGAATAAGTTAATAGTTAATGCAGATAAAACAAACATGTGCATTTTTAAAACAAAACAAAAATATTATCCCTGAAGAAATTTCCTTTAATGATAAACCGTTAAACGTTCAAAAAACAACAAAATTTTTAGGGATACATGTCAATGAGTTTTTAGATTGAACAGGGCATATAGAGAATCTAAGTGCGAAATTAAATAAAGTATGTTATTGTTTTCGCATTGTTTTAAAATATCTTAATGAAAAGGCCAGAATAACTTTGTATTTTGCAAATTTTGAAACGGTATTGAGATTTGGTATTATTTTTTGGGTTTGTTCGGGTTTGTTCGGGTTGATAATTCAAAAATTCAAAACGTTTTTATTATGCAGAAACGAGTAATTAGAATTATGTATAAAATGTCATATTTGCAGTTTTGGTTGGATTGATTTTATTTAGCGTAATGATAAATTGTATCTCGCGCATTTCCCTTAAGTTAGCAATAAACCACTTTGAATTGGTTTTTTGTTAACACCAACTAGATTAGATTTTATTGAAAACCATATCATCCATAGCAGACTGAACGATATTATGGAGCTTAGAAAATTTATTATTATCTAGTATTAAGTTCATTATCAGAGATTATCTTTCAATACAATTATAAAAATTAAACAGCCCTGATTGGGTGATGGGTTTGTAGCTTATACGATTTTTTTTGGATGGGTGACTTTATCTGCAAAGTACACTTAATAGCAACATGCTGAGCTCTAGCGCTCTAGTTATATAGAACGGATTGTGGCACCCTGGTCCAATCCGTATGTATCAGCTAGTAAGACAAAAGTTCTGTTTTCTATTTTCTCTATAGGTATTATTGTGAATATTCTTTAAAATATCACATATAACATTTTCTGATAAGAAAAAAATTTAAAAAAAAATTATTCCTGTCCTGCGAGACAAACAGAAAAGCAGAATTTCGATTTCTTTGATAAGGCTCCAGGCCTTTGAAGGCCGACGGGTTCACTTTCTTTCTTTTATGGTCAGTATTTTACAAAAACGCCAAGCGATTTAAAATTATTTACTTGAATACTATTATTGTTAATTACAAAGCATTTTTTCAAAATTCTTATTGAATTTCCGAATTTGTCATAAGTATATATAGTATATTCTGTAGGAACAAAATATTGGTATTTTAATTAGTTTCTAGATGTTTATTTACTTATTGGATGTTTTTAATTATCAGCAGGCTTAAATTAATAGTAAACTGGGTGTGAATTAATAGAAACCGCTGTAACTGTATTTACAGAAGAAATTAATAAAATTTAGTCTTAGAAATTCGCTTATTTATTGTGGCCAATGCGCTTCCTATATTTGTTATTCTTTCACAAAATGTCAAAATTTAAGGCATCAATTTTTAACATTTATAAGTAGGAACTTTCATAATCCTCTTTTTTATACTTACCTAACTAAAAGTCTCTAGTTTTTGTTACTACCTAAGATAATTAATTTTGTAAGAACATACACATGGACACCAAAGGTATGATTTATTATTCGTATTAATTATATTTAAATTACTTTATGCTGGTTAGGGCTTCATTATGCTTGTACGGCTGGCAGTAATATTTTAAAGCGTTTATTTTTTTTTATGGCGGATATAAATAAGGTAAGGTTGCAGGGGCGAACAACCCTCTAAGGAAAAAGGAGAATCTCCAGTAAAAAAATCAATTAATTTACAAGAAGGGATGTCAGATTTATTTGATTTTATTTTTTGATATTTTAATCAATTCGTAGATGAGTTGTATATTTTGTACTGTTAGTTACACAAAATAATTATATTCTCAATGCGACGAATTTTGTTCCCAGTAAAGCGCTTTCTCATCTCAACAATTAAGAAAGTAGAACAGCGTCCCCAAAAACGAATTGTATCCGTTAGAACCTATAATCCACAAGACGTTGGAGAGGGGGGGGGGGGGTTCGCAGCGATCGGCAATCTCCGCGCGCCGTAGTATCAGTTTTAACGTATTTGTTGCGCAGGTCACATCGTTTTTCGCAGTCTTCTAGCTGTCTGAATTTGAATTTTGTTGATCGTACCAATAATACCTGTTTCAATTAATTTATTATACAGTGACCGGCAAAGAGTTCGCAACATATGGGAAAAAAATTTATTAGCGGAATATTGAAAAATCTTTTTTGGGGGATTGAATGTGCATGTCCCATAACCTTAAAATCGATTTTGGCATACGTCAAGTGACCAATGGTATGGCGGGAAAGTTGAAAAAACCAATATCAAATCATCATAAATCAGATAAATGATGAGATATCGAAAAAATTCCAAGAATAAAAAGTGTTTAGAATTCCATTAGAATCTTAAATACAATGTTTGGGATATCTACTTGAAAAAACATAAAATCGAATATTTTTGTAAATATTTTTTTACCGAATTAAAAATTTCCATATTTTTCCTTTTTTAAAGCTTCATTTAAGTAAAACTGACATCTGGTGACCACAACTAGAAATATTCTTTTGTTTTTCTGGCAATTTGGAGCAATAATTCAAAAAATTCGTTTACACTTGGATACCAGCTGTTGCAATAGTCTATTTCTAATAACCTTATCGATATTTTTTATATCGAAATATTCTATTATGTTAAGAAATCCTTAAATTCATTAATCCAAAGTAAATTATATTTATAACCGTAAAAAATAATTTTGAATTTCGCAGAAATCTTAAAAAAAATCTAAAAATTAATAAAAATTTAAATTATTTTAGATTTCTGCGAAATTCAAAATTATTTTTTACGGTTATAAATATAATTTGCTTTGGATTAATGAATTTAAGGATTTCTTAACATAATAGAATATTTCGATATAAAAAATATCGATAAGGTTATTAGAAATAGACTATTGCAACAGCTGGTATCCAAGTGTAAACAAATTTTTTGAATTATTGCTCCAAATTGTCAGAAAAACAAAAGAATATTTCTAGTTGTGGTCTCCAGATGTCAGTTTTACTTAAATGAAGCTTTAAGAAAGGAAAAATATGGAAATTTTTAATTCGGTAAAAAAATATTTATAAAAATATTCGATTTTATGTTTTTTCAAGTAGATATCCCAAACATTGTATTTAAGATTCTAATGGAATTCTAAACACTTTTTATTCTTGGAATTTTTTCGATATCTCATCATTTATCTGATTTATGATGATTTGATATTGGTTTTTTCAACTTTCCCGCCATATCATTGGTCACTTGACGTATGTCAAAATTGATTTTAAGGTTATGGGACATGCACATCCAATCCCCCAAAAAAGATTTTTCAATATTCCGCTAATAAAAATTTTTTCCATATGTTGCGAACTCTTTGCCGGTCACTGTATATATTATTTTTATTATTATTTACTTTATTATTACTACTTATTATTTTCTATGGACGAATTTTACCATCTCAGTAAACCATGTTGCATAATAGATAATCATATGCAATAATGCAATATCACGCTAGAAGCTATTTAAATTTTTGAGACCTACAGTACTGCTTTTTGGTCGTTAGTTTATGCTTTATTAATCGTAGCAAGCAAATATTATCATGATTAATGTCAAGATTCCTTACAACTGCCATGCCGGTCGGAACTACTACAGTATAAAAAATCAGATAATACCCCCAATAGAACTTGATAATTACTATTAGTATTTAGAGCAATAATGGTTATAAACCATTCCATGGTAGTAGTAACTCCTATTTCCTATTGGCTAAATGACCGTCATATTATCACTACATAACGGTCTAGCAATTTTCGTTATCTTACAGTAGAAAAGCGCGTCGCTGTCACATAATATAATATTAAACAGTTGTATTAAGAATATGTGAATTCTTATAACGAATAGAAGGCTTTTTTTCTCAGTGTAGGGATATTTTTTTTTGACATGATGGACTGAGCATCTTCACTCCACCCACTCCCGAGACAACTTATCGACAACCTTCACGACTTAGACTTTTCTTGAAATTGATGTGGGATGCCCACCAAATAACACCAATAATTCAACGGACAAAAAGTCGATTTTCCCACATAATATGGCGCGCAGTATGACTTTTTTGTTCGGCGTGACCAAAAATTTGTATTTTTTCGCAGTCAGCAGATTTGTCCGCCATCACTTTCCATAATTTGCATATCGAATTCCCTTCACTTTGGACGACCGACCACGAGGCGCCGTAGCACTGTGTCACGGGGTACATAATTTCATAATCTGAATGATAAAAACAACAATTATTATTTGCTAGTTTTTGCGTCTTTGCTTTGATAGGCAACCAATATAACATGTCAAAACATTAATAAAAATAGCAATAGGTATAAAGTCAAATTAATCTCAGAACTCGCCGCATCACCTGTCATTAATGGCACCCTGTTAAAGTCTGGTCTATTTTACGTTAAGCGGTTGGCTACAGAAACAGAACCGGACTAAGCTCTTTTACCTTCGCCATCTGCTAAATTTTGTAAGGGTCTTAATATTTTGTAAAGATATAGCGTAGATACTAATTTTACTATTTATAAAATAAAATGTTGACAGACCCATACCTACCAAAATAAGAATGTGAAAACATTATAAAACTAACAACTTATTATGTATTTATTATACAAGAAAAAAAGTAATACATTTTCTGCGAGATGTAAGCTTTGTGGTGCACATCTAATTAAAACACCATATTGGGAACCCTTTTGGTATTGTTACTTTTGTGCAAATTTTATGTATGGATATATATAGGGTGTAACTAAGGGCAGCAATAAGAGATAGTCAATTTAAAAATATGTCATTTCATTTCTTAAACGGTTACAGAGATACAGGGTGATCCAAGTAAATATTTACTTTATAAAATTGGCGATTATTTGATGTTAAGCTGATAGGAATCAAACTGGGTGTAGTTATGTTTTTGAGGGCAAGAAGGAGGATTCCATAACGGGTTTTAAGACATATCCTATAGAGAACGCTAGCTACACAATATGAGTTAGACGCGTGAGCTTGCTACGGCTGGGAACTTTAACGACGAAACCAGATCAGCTGTTAATATCAAATGTCGTTATCTTCTGTTGAAACGCTTTGTTTTAAGAAAAAGTTAACTCTACCTAGCATAGAATCGATGCTAGTTGCATTATCATAATTAAAGGAGATCTTTCTGGGAGGGGTAAGTGATAAAATTATACAATACCTATTTAATAGATAACTTCAGTCCTTTTGTGACAAATTTTTGAATAGGTTTTTTTTGTGCAGCAAGCACTCAGAAGTTTGCCAATAACAAATAAACTAAATAGCTTGCTCCTGCTAGAGCTTTGGTATATCATGCTGCTAGAGACACCACCACCACAATCACCTAACTAAATTTAAGCCTACACTCTAACAACTCTTGTCCGAGAAAATAGTAACTTGAAAAAGATGAAAGGCAGCGGGGCTGCAGTTTTGTTTCTCATTGCATTGGTGCAGTGGGCAGGTGCCTCATCCAAGTGGTACCAACAGCTCCGATTTCAATTCGATGACAATTCAAGTGGCAAATCATTCAAAAAATCACTGACAATTAAAATTTCTAAATACCGTGCGAGCAAAAATTATTTACATCAAAGAGGGCCTTGCATCTAAGGACATAATGCTTAGCCGTAGAGCTTAATACTTATTGGGTGTGAGTAACTACCTGAATTAACAATCAATCAGTTATTCCGTCATCTTTGACAGTCGTTACAAGTAATTTGGTTCATCGCTGATTTTTTCAATTTCTTGAACAAATCACACAATGGGCTTTACGGAACAGCACAAAACATTCATAGTTGAAGCGTATTTTCGAAACGGGGTTAGAGTAAATGGTGAATGGCAATACAATCCGGGTTTTAGCATGGACGATTTTCGCAAACATTTTCCTAACGTTGCTTTTATTGCTGGGGATTTTTATCATTGCCTGAAAAGAACCGTGGCTTTGTTTAGGGAAACAGGTTCTATACAACAGAAAAAAGGAGCAGGAAGACCATCTGTAAGAACAGAAGCACTTGTTGCAAACGTTCGTAAAATAATGCAAAATACGCCAACAAATTGTATAAGACGCCTGTCCCAAGAAGTGGGAAGATCTTATGGAAAATGCAGGACTATTCTTAAGAAGCAGAAGTTACGATATAAAAATGTCGGTTATATTTTACCATAGTCTGCAGGAGTCTGATATGAAGAAACAAAATTTAAAAAATGAAAAAAAATTAATGTTACCAGATGCACCCTCTGGGTCGATTAGCGATAAATTTTGTTAAACCTGCAGAAAGTTCTCGGTTATTATCAACGTAATAAAAAAATATTTTTTTACACTAAAGCTATTATATTTGCATAAAGATATTTTCAGTATTGATTTGAAACTTAGTTAGAAGTTAACCAATTCCTTGGTATAATCACAATTGACTTTTGTAACATCGTATACTGGCCTGCATTGTTGAGAAGGGATAAAAACAGCCCACAGAAAATCCAAAATTTCTGTTTACGTTTTTGTTATAACCTCCGAAAGTATGATCATATAATTATTGCAAGTCTGATAAATTTCGGTTGGCTTAATGTTGAAGAACGTTTCAAATTACAATTGGCTAAAACTGTTTTTAAAATTACTGGTAATGGTTCTCTATCCTATCTTCTTGATATTTTTACTAAGGCAGTGATACACATAACCTGCATTCCAGACATAGAGAACCGTTTAGTGTACCTCGTGACGGAACGGAACTCTTTAAGGGATCGTTTTCCTACGGTGCTGTGCTATTACACTGTATAATGTGTATAATTTCCTTCCACTCCATGTTAAGACCTCCCAATCAATTTATATGTTCATTGGATTAGTTCTCAAAAAAAATGATAGAGGGCGCAATTTGTAATAATAACAGTTTTTTCGATTTTATCCCGAAAATTCAAATCATACGGTATAACTATGACATCATAATCGAAAAGTAGATTTTTTTAGAAACTATCGTGTACCACTAGATACGACAATTGAAGGTACTTCCAAATAAGCTTAAATTTAGTAAAATCGGATAAGTCGTTTAGAAGTTACAGCGATTTTAATGTTTACACTTTCAACAGATCACAGGCACTCTTATCAAGTGAAAGTGTAAACATTAAAATCGTTGTAACTTCTAAACGACTTAACCGATTTTACTAAATTTAAGCTTGTTTGGAAGTACCTTCAATTGTCGTATCTAATGGGACAAGATAGTTTCTAATAAAATTGCTAGAGGGCGCAATTTGTATTAAAAATTATTGTTTTGGCAATAACTCTGAAACGAACAAAGATATCGAACTGCGGTCTCCACATCTTTTCTTGCAAATTTCATCTACTTTTCGATTATGATGTCATAGTTATACCGTATGATTTGAATTTTCGGGATAAAATCGAAAAAACTGTTATTATTTTAAATTGCGCCCTCTAGCATTTTTTTTTGAGAACTATTATGGACAACTAAATACGATTGGTAAAAGTGCATACATTTCTCTTCCAAACAGTATTTAGTTTGCTAAAATCGGATAAGTCGTTTATAAGTTACAGCGATTTATATGATTACACTTTCAACAGCTTCCCCCACTCCTATTAAAGTCGGTACGCCAATGAGCATAAGACCAAAATGATGCATAATTGTCCAATCTTTAAAATGGTGTTATCAAACATATACCTTAATGTGGAATTTTCGGAGTTATGTAAAATTTTAAAATTTACTTTTCAATTACGCGCTCTTGCGGCAAAATGCGGAACTTAAAAATTATTTCCAGAATTTTCTCATGGCCACTTTAATTATCATTTTTCTTTTCCTGAGTTTCTATGCCCAGTAGTTTCCGAGATATGGCCGCTCGTCGGCCTTAAAAAAACACCCTGCATGTTTACCAAAATAAAAGGCATTTTGATTGATTGATTGATCTCACCTCAAGCTTTGGGTAAGATTATACCAGAGACCTGTAACTAACAAAATTTTTTTTTAAAGAAGGGATACTTAAAGGTAAGGACAAAAATTGACAATTAAATTGTTTGAATCATTTTTTTTTGTATATAATTGGCAATAACGGAGGGGAAGTAGCTTCTCGAACAATTTTTGCAGGCCTTTAGGAAACTAGGGGCAGAACTAAAAAAACGAAACACAATGTCGCCAACCAAAAAAAATATAGTTTTTGTTTTTTTATTGTCATCCCGATTGAAACCAAATGAGCTGTCAAAATTAGGCAAAATTGTGTTGAGTATTTCGTCATCGCAATAATTTTAATGAGATTTGAGCGTTTCGTCACAGAATATATAACTACTACATATATTATTATATTCTGTGGTTTCGTGCTTTAAAGTTGACTATTATTAAAAATTGGATATATTAAATTTCTAGTGAAATACAGATAATCGCACAATATAAAGAATTAATTAACAAAATATTTTGTTGTTGTTGTTGTTGTTGTGAGTTGATGTCATTTAAGTTTCGGTTAGCAGAATTTAATGTCAAAAGTTATATAGATTCACAAATTTGATATACAGTATGTCTCCGTAAGTTTGCATCATATGGAAAACTTTTTTATTATTCATTTTACGAAAAAAAGTTATTCTTCATAAAAAGCTCTGCATGGTCTAAAACCTAAAATGCAATCATCAAATATCGAAAATTTCCACTGATATACGAGGTTTGTCAAAAAATGTGAATTTTTCCAAAGAATGTAAATTTTTCCCAAGAGTAAAGTACCTTTATTTTTGACATTATCAAAAATTGTTATTAAAAAAAGTTGATCAGAACTAAAAACCACGTCTAAATATGCAATTATACGCATTTATGTTGAAAAATTATTTTATTAATTTATTATTAATTATTTAATTTTTTAAATTATTTAATTAATTTAATGCGTGGTATTGCATATTTAGACGTGGTTTTTAGTTCTGATCAACTTTTTTTAATAACAATTTTTGATAATGTCAAAAATAAAGGTACTTTACTCTTGGGAAAAATTTACATTCTTAGGAAAAATTCACATTTTTTGACAAACCTCGTATATGACTGGGAAATTTCGATATTTGATGGTTGCATTATAGGTTTTAGACCATGCAGAGATTTTTATGAAGAATAACTTTTTTTCGTAAAATGAATAATAAAAAAGTTTTCCATATGATGCAAACTTACAGAGACATACTGTATAAGACGCCATATTGGATTCTTTTAAATGTCAACCCCTTTATTATAAGCCCAGTGCATTCCTTTTTTAATTTAAAGTATAAAAATATATAGTTGTACAGGGTCTTCCAACGAGGACTGAACAGGGGCTCATTTTTGAGCTTCTTTGTATTTAAAGAAAAATCCAAAATAGCCAATCGATGTACTTTTTCCTGCAGAATTCAAAAATGAAACCAAAAATTTATTTGAACCAGAAACAAAAGAGTTACGCTATGGATAAGGTGTTTTTTAAATGGAACATAGCTTTTTTTATACGATTTTTGGAACGAGTGATTTTTTTTTGTCCGTTCTGATTAACATATTTAATATTGTGACAGCTATTTTTATTAAATTTTAATGTTTTATCCAGTATAATTTAACTTTAACCTGTTTGAAACATACACTAGGTAATAAAGGTATAATCACCTTTGAATCCTTCAAAGTCAAAAAATTTGACAAATTTACTATAATATTGCCGAAATGACTTTGAAGGATTCAAAGGTGATTATACCTTTATTACCTAGTGTATGTTTCAAACAGGTTAAAGTTAAATTATACCGGATAAAACATTAAAATTTAATAAAAATAGCTGTCACAATATTAAATATTTTAATCAGAACGGACAAAAAAATCACTCGTTCCAAAAATCGTATAAAAAAAGCTATGTTCCATTTAAAAATCACCTTATCCATAGCGTAACTCTTTTGTTTCTGGTTCAAATAAATTTTTGGTTTCATTTTTGAATTCTGCAGGAAAAAGTACATCGATTGGCTATTTTGGATTTTTCTTTAAATACAAGGAAAAAAAAATTTAAGAAAATTTTAGTTAATTTCTAGGTAGATACCTACTAATATTAGAAGCACCCTTGGGTGCCAATGAGCGATGATTGTTCAACCTAGCTTAAACATGGAGTTTGCGGGCTACTAAGCTACTACTATTTATTCTGAAACACTTTGCGTGTTTTCTGTTCGAATAAAATGTTCGTCGAACGGCTCGACGAGCCAACATTTTTAGAAGTAAAAAGATAACAAATTAATTATTCTATATATTTTATTTACATTTGTAATAATGAGATTATTTTTTAATAGGTATCTCCAACGTGCAATTCTTTTAGAAATTTTTTTTAAGTAGTTATAAATGTCAGTAGATAATGAAAATGATTTAAAAAAATTATACAGGGTGTTTCTAAATATCATGTAAATACGAAAAGGGGTAATTCTTTGGCTTATTTGACGACTAAAAATTCATATAAACATCGGTCCGCAAACGCTTCGTTGCCGATCTACAGGGTGTTGAAATTTCAAGATTTTTTTAGTTTTTTCTTTATAGCTCTTGTAGTTTTTGACATATTAAGCTCTAATTTGGAATATAGGTTACGCTGTAGGACATACATCATTGGGCATACCAAATGGTTTAAAGAATCTACAGGGAGATATTTTTTCAGGGGTCATGCCCCCTTTTCTCCCCATGAACTTTTTTTCGGTGCGCCTATGTTTATATGAATTTTTAGTCATTAAATAAGCCAAAGAATTACCCCTTTTCGTATTTACATGATATTTAGGAACATCCTGTATATACGTGCACTAATGCATTTAAAGTGGTATGCTGCTGAGTCGTCTGAGAGCGCATTGAAGGCTTCCGTGCACTATGCTTTTGTACAACAAATAATCCGTTCGAGAAGTGGCGGAAAAACCGATCGCGTCAACGAAATGACACCATAAGTAAAATGGATGTGGGATATTAACACGTTGACTGCCGAAGCCATATTTGCTTTTTTGATCAAGACGCCATGCCAAAAAAAAGTCCGAGAGGCCATTTGTGACATTGCATAAAGTAGAACAAATGAAATGGGCACTGACGTCAATTTAAAAAAAATCGCCTTGCAAACTCAGAATTTCTGACTGAGTGGTGCACACTTGTCCCATGCGCCAGCTCGGTCTATCACAGCGAATATTCCCCGATGAGAACAGATCGTTGGCCCTGGGGAACTAAAAATGATCTCGGTCCAATTGACCTAGTTGGCACGTGCGACAAATTGCATCACGGTCTAATAAGCCGCGTTTTAAAAGTTGGAACCCTTAATTCTCGGTCCTATAGACCGGAATGGCAGTTAACGTGTTAAGACTTTTTTCGGGATCACTGAAGAAAAATTAGTTCATAAATTAATACTGTTGTATAGTACAACTTTTTACATTTGGAGAGTACCTATCGAAGGACAGTTCATACTATTATATATGTTACTAGCGTATACCCGGCATGCGTTGCAACCCGCTGGTATAAATACAAACCCGAACAAACCCGATATATTAGTACCCGGCATGCCACTTTCTGAAATTGCACCCGTGCTAGTTATACATAAAAACCTTCCCCTTGAATCACTCTATCTATTAAAAAAAAACCGCTTCAAAATCCGTTGCGTAGTTTTAAAGATTTACGCACATAAGGGGACAGACGGGCGACAGCGACTTTGTTTTATACTATGTTAAGATACTCTGAAGTCTGATTTATATTTGCTTGTTATTTGCTGGCCTTCAAGACGTCCTCGAGAGGCTCTGCATACTACCATTTATTTTTTGCACATTCGATCCTAACATCAATTTATCAAACCTTTATTAATTAACAATATAAGTAGGTTTGTTTGAAGGTGGTAGACAATGAAGTAATATCAAAAAAATTACCTTGTCGGACTTCCATTGTCTTTATTTTGTTACTTAACACACTTAAGACAGTAGCCTTGGAATTATAATTTAGTTTACACTTGAAAACGGTTAGAGATACTAACTAACCGAAACGTTGTGTTAAGTAACAAATTAAAGACAATGGAAGTCCGACAAGGTAATTTTTTTTTAATATAAGTAGGTGCTGCCGGTTTTTTCTAATTCGAATTTTACAAAACTATTTTAAATAGTGTAACGTAATTATTTATTGTCCCTAAATACATTTTATTTTTTTATTTTCTACTTACTTACAACAGAACATTACAGCCAAAATAAATAGCAAATAATTAAGGGTGTCTTGAAGAATGGGGCACATACCAATAGACATAAGTTATATGTATATATCTATAATTTTTTAAAGATTCTATAATTTTTTATTTTTAAAAACTGATATTATGTCCAGTGGTATAAACTCCAAAGATATTATCAATTTACAAAAATATTCCTATTCTCCTAAACTATTTTCAATGTTCTAGCTCCTAGAACTGAACCTGCCTCGAGCCGTCCTGGCCGGAGCAGCAGGACTACTGGTGTCAGAGTCAGCAACGGCAGCAACTTCGTTACTGATAGCTTTGCCTTTACTAAACCGGTTTCTACGTCCTGATGATGTCGTGGATTTCGAATCTTTCTGGACTGGTTCGGAGGATGCGACTTCTTCCTTTTGTTCACTGGGTGCGGCCACTGGTTTGGATTGTTTAGCTGAAAAAAATTATGTTAAAGAAGCGCTTTAGTAAAATATATTTTCTTTTGTTAGAGAAAAAGGTAATATTGATGGCTTTTTACTTACTGCTAACAACTTGTTCCCTTCTCTTTTTTAAACTTTCTAAAAGATCATTGTTGCTTCTAAATGGTCTGATAATGGGCCTGATGTACTTTTTTGACGTTTCAGTCGTAGAGCTTGTTTCTACGGGCTGTTCATCTTCGTAGTCTCCTTCAGCTGGAACTTCCTCTTCTTCCTAGTAAGGTTTACAATTGAATTATAATGTTATCTTATTAAAAAAAGAGGCAAGTCAATTTCACTAAAGCACTTACAGTTGCTAAGGGCTCTTATGGAATTGACCCCGGGACTGGGTAAAGAATAAATGTTAAAGCAGCAAAATATGTTTACAGAGCACTAAGCAGTAGTAGTCGTCTATTTAGTTTGTGCACATAATTCTTGCTGTTGCTTGCAATACTTGCCCTAGATGGGCGATGTGTCCAGTTAAAGTGATAATGTTATAGTCACTTTCGTAAAGGTTTTTAATTTCACGATCGATAGCTCGGTGACAAGATTTTTACTTGACTAGAGAAAGACTAACACAGAAAAAGCTAGCAAAACAGACAAAAAATTGTGACGTGATTGAAAGACATAAAAAAGTGCACGTTCTAGTTCGTCTGAAGCAGTGGCGCAGCCAGAATTTTGTATTAGGGGGGGTTTTCAAAAAAAAAGAACAGGATTTCAAAATTTTAAAAACTAAAATTAAAACAGGGTCGATAATTTTTGAAACCAAAAAAAATAATAGCGGGATAAAACCCATTGGAAAAGGAAGAGAATATAACAAAAATGAAAGGAAAAATAATTTACGGGTGATCCGAGGTCGGGAAGTGGAAAGGGGTGAGTTTTTAAGTGTAGAAAACGATTTATCTCGATTTCCGGCAAAACTACAAGTCCTATGGAAAAACGTTAAATGGCAAAGTTGTAGGTAATATAAAGATTTACAACTTTTGTATTTACACTTTTTTCACATAACCTCAAAATTTATGTGAAAAATTCAAATAACCAAGTTTTTGGTTTTTTATTTTTATTTTTTACAAGAAAAATAAATTTGTTGAAAATTTACCTTTTTATGTCCCAAACACACTGTAATTTTTTTGATTTAAAATATTTATTTTTTCACCTTATTTTGACTTAATATCGAAAAAGCACCCTAATTTTCAATCGAAAATTCTCACGTCAAAATATCTGCTTTTTTAAAAAAGTCGGTGGGCTTTTTGTTCGTTGAAATCTCTGCTTTCTGATGGTGTAAAAAAATATACATTACTATGGTAAATGTTCTCAAAAAATGCAAAGAAACGAAAAAAACTCTAATCCGATTTTTTTAAAAATTATTATGTACAATTTTGAGCTATTTATTAAAATTTATACTTTAATTACTTGAAAAACGTAAGATTCCATGTTACATTAATAAACAAAAAAATTACAAATCCATAAAACATAAATATCGCAAAAAATATGCGAAAATAGTTGTTCTAAATATAATTAAAGGTAGGATTTAAAGGAGATTTCATCACATTTACCATAGTAATCTATTTTTTTTTGACACCATCAGAAAGTAGAGATTTCAACGAACAAAAAGCCCACCGACTTTTTTAAAAAAGCAGATATTTTGACGTGAGAATTTTCGATTGAAAATTAGGGTGCTTTTTCGATATTAAGTCAAAATAAGGTGAAAAAATAAATATTTTAAATCAAAAAAATTACAGTGTGTTTAAGGCATAAAAAGGTAAGTTTTCACCAAATTTCGTAAAAAAATTTTTCTTGTAAAAGATAAAAATAAAAAACCAAAAACTTGGTTATTTGAATTTTTCACATAAATTTTTAGTTTATGTGAAAATGTGTAAATACAAAAGTTGTAGATCTTTTTATTACCTACAACTTTGCCATTTAACGTTTTTCCATGGGACTTGTAGTTTTGCCGGAAATCGAGATAAATCGTTTTCTACCCTTAAAAACTCACCCCTTTCCACTTCCCGACCTCGGATCGCCCGTAAATTATGTTTCCTTTCATTTTTGTTATATTCTCTTTCTTTTCCAATGGGTTTCCTCCTACTATTATTTTTTTTTCACTTTTTACCATTTTCAAAGGCTTCAGCCCTCGTCTAAACCGTAAAAAACCATCTTAGTCTGGGCGTCTGGGGGGGGGGGGTTTAACCCCTAAAACCCCCCCCTCGCTGCGCCACTGGTCTGAAGGTAATTTGGATAAGAACTGTAGGTAGATGGTTTTTGTACCTCTAAATCTTTGTCTTGAAGCAATTCAGTCTTAGGGTTGTTCGATAATATTAGAAGATTGTTATCAAAATTATTGTCAGGCTGTTCGAAATCAAGGAGTTTCTTTTAGTGTTGGCAAAAATCATAGCGCATCTCTATGTGTAATCCAGCCAAGACTATTTTAAAATCAGGATCTGTAAACGATATTCTAATAAAATGCGTAATAAATGTTGATTGTTCTTTTGAAAAATAAAACGAGGAACAAAACTATACATTTTTATAATCAGCTCTAATACAATTAACTTACTTGCGGGGCAACAGTGGTAGAAGTCGTGGTACTAGAAGGCTTAGCACTTTTTCCTGCTAGAGGGTTTGGTCTTCTACCAACTAGAGGCCGCGCGGGGACTTTTTTTGGAGGTGGTGCTGGTTCCTCTTCGTATTCATACTCTTCTTCTGCTGGCCGGGCTGTGCAGAGAGTGGCGAGGGCCAGTAAGCCAAGGAGAAGGCTAAAAATAAAATGAGTTGATATTATTGTGATAATACAATGTATCTCGTCAACACCAATTAGGTTACTTGCGAGTGTTTTATTATTTTTATAGATGCTTGCTTGGATGCACGTATTTGATGTTATTTTGTTACTATTGCAGGATTTCAAAAAATGGGTTAGGTAATAAGTAATAATGTAATCGAACGTGTTTAGTGAGCCGTATCAGCGAACCTTAGTATAGGTATGTAATATGTTAGTTATTGTTATTTTAATCAACAAACCAAAACTCTCTAATACTTGATTTAAATATTCGAATTTATTATTCATTTATGGTTATGATTTTATGATCAAGACAAAATGTAATAATTTCAAGGTTCTTGTTTAAGTGGGATGACACACCCATAGAAATTTTTAAACAGGTGAATATACAGGGTATCCTCGTTCCTGGATATTTAAACTTTATTTTTCATTTCAGGAAAAAAATATTATGCAAAAGAGTTTTTAAACATTAATAAAACATACAACTTTGACTGTGACAAGCTGAATTTTCGACTTTAAACTCCAGGATACCTAACAAAAGAATTATCGGAAATTCCGTTAGTTGTTATGGATACGTTCTAGAGTTTGATTGGCTACAAAATGTAGGTGTGCTGCTTTTTAACAGATGGACGAAATCATTTGACGAAAGCCAACCCACAGATGTGATATATCTTGATTACGAGAAGGCTTTCGACAAAGTTCCGCACACCAGACTCTTAATAAAGCTGGAACACCTGGGCATAAGAGGCAGACTGTTGACCTGGACCGGAAACTTCCTTAAGGAGCGCACATGTCATGTGCGGGTCGAAAACCACCTTTCAAACTCGTACGAGGCCCACAGTGTTCAGCTTTGGGACCACTACTCTTTCTCCTTTATGTTGCAGATCTACCGGAGTTATTCAGTCTGGTTTGGCCTTCTTTGCGGATGACACCAAAATATTTGGGAATCCACTTAAAAATTACCATACCCAAATCGAGGATCTAAATGCATTGGAGGTCTGGACCCAACATGGCAACTAAAACTCAACAAGGCAAAATGCACATTACTCGTATCGGAATAACAATCCCCAAAATGCCTACCACTTTAACCGTACCCCATTGCAACATGTCAACGACAGCTAGATATTGGAATTACAGTAAGCTCCGATCTTAAATGGCAAACCCACATAGCTAAAACAGTAAAGAAAGCAAACTCGGTTCTTTTCCTGATTGGACGGTCTTTTGAAAACAAAACTGTCGACATGATGTCAAGATTATACAAATCTCATGTACGCCCAATCTTGGAATATGCGCATAGTGTATGGGATTCATACTTTATGAGATATATAGAGCTACTTGAAAGAGTGCAAAGACGAGCCACGAAGGTTCCTCTAGCAACCAGAAATATGACCTACGAAGACAGGCTGCGAGTGTTTGAACTGCCAACGCTAATAGAAAGACGACTGAGGGGCGATCTTATAAAACACTTAATGGATACTATAAACCGGATCTTAACATTTACCAACTTAATGAGAATGAAATCCTTAGAGGTCATAGTCTGAAACTATCCAAGGAAAGTGCGAAACTCCCGAGAAAAAACTTCATTGCAAATCGGGTTGTATACCAGTGGAATGCCCTAAGCGCGAATACAGTGACAGCCACCTCCATTAACTCATTTAAGAACCACTTGGATAAGGATCTGCAGCGGATCAATACAACCTTAGTACCCTACCTCTAGATGACATTGAGCGTAGAGAACATCAAAACTGCAAGACTGAGACACAGATATTCCAGTTTAGGAAAAGTTGAGAAAAATACTCCATAGATTAATTTTGGCTATGCAACAGCAGTTTCATCGGTTCAAGCCGCCTACTGCTATGACAACAATAATAATAATAAAATTCTCCGAATAATATTACCTAGTGTAAGATTCTTTTTAAAAATATTTATAATAAAAATAACAGTCATAAATAATTTGATACCTAGCTATACCTATATGTAGAAAGGTAGCCTTTCGGTTAGAAAATATACATTTTCCAATCTTTGCCGACTGGAAGTTTGCTTGGGTAATTCTTTTGTAAACCACATACCTACCATCTTACTCGCCCGTGACGATTAATTATTTTCGTTATTCCCAACCTTTTATTGTACAAAATGTTTTCTTATAAATTTAAATATTGTCCAACACATTGTTGCTATTGTGTATACAACGATTATGCAAAACAATCACTCTCTTTGCCATAAACAGACAGTATAAATAATAAATAATTTAACAGTTAATATGGCTTTTACGTTGTTTAAATATTTATATTATTTATATTCGAATTAATGACGATGACGAGTTCAATTACTAAATGTTATTAATGTCACTTGTATCTCCCATTTACAAAGGTAGTAGTAAAAAATATTATGTTACCAACTATCGTCCGGTAACCCTTAACTTCATAATATCCTAAAGTGTTTGAATCCATAATCAATTATTTTCTTGACAACTCTGTTGGCCATATCAAAGGCCTTCGAGGGTGGTATCGTTGTAGATTCCATTTATACGGACTTCTCCAAGGCCTTTGATAGAATTTATAATTTTTTGTTGATCGACTGATTATTATTATATCTTGTTAATCGTAAGCAAATAGTTAAAAATTAAATGAAAAGGAAAGAAAAACACAAAGTCTTCCTCCACAAAATTTAATAGAATAAAATTCTTAGTTTAACTGTCTCTACATGTTTCGAACGTAGAAACGTTCATCCTCAGGAGACAGAAACATTTTTATTTTATGCTGATGGTGTTAGCAAAAGAGAAAATTGAAAATTAGAACCTTAATGGAGCTTTCATGGACTTAAAAATTGAAGTGTAGAAGAAACATGATATGAAGAAAATTGATAATGGTTAAACCATACTGAGTATTTGAAAACGTTATTAAAGGGGGTGTAAACTAACCAAATAAATCAAATAAAATGGGGAAGAATTTTATTTGGTTGGTTTACACCCCCTTTAATAACGTTTTCACATACTCAGTATGGTTTAACCATTATCAATTTTCTTCATATCATGTTTCTTCTACACTTCAATTTTTAATTCCATAAAAGCTCCATCAGCATAAAATAAAAAATTTTCTGTCTCCTGAGGATGAACGTTTCTACGTTCGAAACAATACATGTAGAGACCCTGAAACTAAGAATTTTATTGTATTAAATTTTGTGGAGGAAGACTTTGTGTTTTTCTTTCCTTTTCATAGTTTCAACTACACTTTAAGTATGGACTATTTCTTCAAATTAAAAATTAAATCTTTCCCGTCAAAGTATAAGAGGTCACCTCTGGAGTTCCTCAGGGGACACCCATATTATTTAATATTTTTATTAATGTCATATACTGTTTTCAACATAGTAAAGTACTGATGTATGCGGATGATTTATAAATTTTAAAAATTACAAACACAACTGATTCGCAGGATTAGTTGCAGGGTTACCTTTTAGGGTTCCAAGAACGGCGCCAAGTAAATAAGAAGAACTTAAATAGCAAAAAATGTAAATATATTCGGTTTAGTAGAAAAAAGGGACATAATTTTATTGTAAATTAAATAAATTTATTTTCAACCAATTAGAAGGCTCCTTTTTGTTTACGTTGCTTATAGCAACGGGAGATTATCGCGATAATTTTGTTAGTTCCTATTAACTTAATGAAATTAATAAGTGATAATTTTTCTGTCAAAAATGAAGTGCTTTATATCTATTGGCAAAAGTCACTCAAAATAAAATCAAAATACATTTTGTTGCTAACTTATAATTTTTATTGAAACTAACCAATTTGCTTTACATATCGAACACCGGGGCTAAAAGAGAGACATCAAAAATTTTGAAAAGATTTGAAATATAATAAAAATCTTGCACTGCATCTTTTTTAATAGGCGAGAAAGTTGGTGATTGTATCATTAAAAATTGCCTGTGTTTTAACAAATATATGTAATATTTTGACACCCGTTTATTCCGTTGGGCTTTCGATATCTTGTGGCTTTCTAAAATTGGTTTTAATTCCATATCAACTTTGTAAAATAATTTCTTATCTTCAAGAATATTTTCGTCCATAAACTGGTCTTATAAAAATGGTAATAATTTCAAGTCTCTATGGTTTTGGCTTACGTCACTTATCTATCGTCTGGCACATAGTAGATAATTTATAATTTTAACAGATCATTGTAGATGCTTCTTTTGAAGTTGTTTATTATTTATTAAAATTTTACATTGATTTGACGATAATTAATAATATTGAATGCCAAATCACCGAGACAATAACTGCCAAATGTCAAACGTTAACAAAAAATGTTACTCAGAGCCAACTATTTACTCGTTTATATTATATGAATAATATCTGAATAAAAACGTATTATCAATTTCTCCTCATTTGCAAATTTTTTTTTTTAATTTTTTATTTAAAAAAAAAATTTACAATTTTTAAAATTAATAATATTTTTTTATGTCCGTCACATTTTAGTAACAAAAAAGTGTTACTAAACGTTAAAGTAAAATTCTCGTGTGAAAATACAATATGTAATATTTTTCTAAAATCATCGGAAATAATTTTTTTTAAGCTTTAGTTAAAACTATGTAGACAAAATTTCAGATGTTATGGTTAAAAACAAATTAATGTTTTTAATGTTTCTGAAATTTTAGTAATAAACCTAAGTTACTAACAAGTAAAATCAACTCCTATTGTAAAAATATAGTGCGTCATATTTAACTAAACTAATCGGAAATATGTTGTTTTAAGTTTCATTTGAAACTATGTAGACATGTAATTTCAGATGTTATGGTTGAAAACGAATTAGTGTTTTTAATGTTCCTGAAATTTTAGTAATAAACCTTAGTTACTAACAAGTAAAATCAGGGGCGGTCTGGCCCGGTCGGCTGGTCGGCGATCGTCGAGGCCCCGAGCCTAAGGGCCCCCGAAGGAGCCCCGCTTTTATTATTTCCTCTTTGATCCTTATTAAAATGACATTGAAGCAAAGCAATAGCCTCCCTTAGAGTGACTTATTAATTTGCACGTCATAGAATTAGTGCTGGTAAACTATAAAGAACTTTTCACCAATATTTTAATACTTTAAAGCTAATTTTAAGTGCCAAAATTACATTAAAATCCATCTTCAGACATGCTGTTTTCTAAAAGACCCCCCCTTTTGGGGCCCCGCAAACAGTTTAAGCCGAGGGCCCCCAACTGAGCCAGACCGCCCCCGAGTAAAATCAACTTATATTGTAAAAATACAGTGCGTCATATTAAACTAAACTCATCGGAAATATGTTTTTTTAAGTTTTATTTGAAACTATGTAGACATGTTATTTCAGATGTTATGGTTGAAAACGAATTAATGTTTTTAATGTTGCTGAAATTTTAGTAATAAAGCTTAGTTACTAACGGCTAAAATGAACTTCATTTCTAAAACTAAGCAAAAAAATTACAATAAGAAAAAACTCCAATTTATGAAATTTTCTTACCGAATCTCCCACGCAGCAGAATTATTACCGATAATTCTGCTGCTAGGGAGATTATAAGTAATAATTTTATAGGGGGGTCACAAATAGAAGATGTAAATGTAATAACAGGCATGGGGTATTTATTTTGATTGTAATTGTCATATAGGATATTGTTGTAACAGAGCACTAAAAGTTTTGGGTTTTATTAAGAGAAATACAGCAGAATTATTATTATTATTATCATGTGATTTTTAGTTATTTTGATATTATACATTTTTAATTTATAATAGTGTTTAGTATCATATTATAGGAAAAATAGGCTACTTTTTAATAAATAAAACATCTAATATGACGGCGTATGACGGTCTTAAGAAAAAAGAAAATTAATGATGGCTCCAGGAAACCAAAACGTTGTGACTAAAATATTATAACGTAGGCATATTCTATGTAAAAAGTTGCTATAAAAAAGTGTTCACAGATTTAAAAAATATTGGGAAATAACATAGTAAGAACCGATCTAAGGAAATGCAACATTTTGATTCATTCAAAATATTTCGACAACCAAAAGTACCAGAATCGATCCGCAAGCATCAATAAACTGCTAACATAATTTAAGGCTGCCCACTTTTAAAATGATAAATGCGGGACAGCAGGGCAATATTCACTTTTTCACCATTACATGTTAACTTGTAGGTATAGGGTTAGGGTTGTCCACCCCCTTAGGCCATCAAATTTAAAAAATTCTTTAATTTAATTGAATAGAACAACAAAAGTAAAATTTATTTAAAGAAAATGAATTTAAATACAAAAAATGTAAACAAGGTATTAAACAAATATTCTATTTATTTTTAAAATCATATTTTTCAACTCTATGAAATTTGGGTTGGGCGAGATCCATCGATATTTTTAATGTCGATAACTGCTGCATATGATGCTTTGCAAAATAATACGTTCATTCCGGGACTTTCGGGACAGATTTAACAAATGCCGGACGATTTTAGGTAAACTTTTAGAGGCGGGACAATCCTAGAGAATACGGGACTGTGCCGTAAAGTGCGGGACGGTTAGCAGCCTTAACATAATTGCCTAAAACTTTCTATGTCTTACAGTTCCGATATCGCAATACCGTCAGCGCCAATTTCAGGCACCCTGTATAATATTTGTATGAAAATATTTGAGATATTGATACAGATACCAGTTCACTTATTGCAGCGAAATATATAAATACTATATAATTTATTATCGACTACGCACAAGTTTGCCTTGCATGTGCCTGCTTTCTTTAAAAGTATTTGATTCTGTTGTTTCCTTGTAATTATTATCAATCAAGCATAATCTTAAAACAACGCAACTTTTAGAAAACTTGGAAACTTATTCTGATAGAATACAATAGTTCGATTCGGGTTTAATGTAGAATCAACTTATTTCGTCAAGAGGGGAAATTTTGTAAGTAGAAAAAAACATCCCCAAAGTATGGCTGTTTATTTAATTGATTTTGCATACTCTTATCAACATATTGTAGCATCCTGTCTCAAGTGACAAAGTATCACCGCTCCTAATATAGTTAACTTTTTCTGAAAACAAAGCGTTTCGACAGAAGACAACGACATTTGACATTAACAGCTGATCTGGTTTTGTCGTTAAAGTTCCCAGATCAGCAGTGGGCCGTAGCAAGCTCACGCGTCAGATTGTGTTAGATTATTTTCTTCCGATGTTGGTGTTTTTAAAGTGATCCTGTGTGATAAATGTGTGTTTTTCTACAAAATCAAAATTGGGCTATTCAAATTTGGTCGCGTGTGATGCAAAGTTTATTTGTTTTTGACCCTGTATAAGGTAACTTCATAAAATTAGTATTTTTACGAACGTAGTTTGTGTCTGCAAGTAATACACCTTAATATTAAGACAAAAAATAACACAGTGTCATCAGTAAAGTGTTTATTAAGTGGAAAATAAATTTTAGTGGTGGGTAAAAATCAAAATTATCTTAAGTAGCTGAAATTTTGCATCCGTTATCCGACGGTACGATGTCCGAAATTTTAAAAATCGTATACGTCAAAATTTTGCAATTTACATATGTTCGAATATCGTACCAAAACTTGTGAAAAAAAACTATTTAATCAGGAAAATAATAAACATAGTTAACAGAAATTGCTTTTCATTAAATTTTTCTTTAGCTTTTTAAAGATAAAATCTGAAAATGACATCAAATGTATTATTTTAAACTACATTCTATGAACTGTGATATAGAAGAATTTAAGAATAACGGCAACTCTAGATTTTCCTTAAAACCTGTTTTTCTAGATAAAACCTGAATATGCAGTAAAGGGGCATTTAGGCGAAGTTTCGCAAGATGACACTCTTCATATAATTTTAAAAAATCGTCGGAGGGTGTACGTCCTATTATTCTACATGGTAGTTCAGTTTGCTATTTTAGTCTGGTGATTATTATGATTCGATGGATAGTGAAAACTTTGAGAAATGGTTTGAAGAAAAATTGTTACCAAACTTGGAAGAACCGTCGCTTATTATCATGGATAACGCCACCTATCATTCTGGGCTAATTGAAAAAATTCCAAATACAAGTTGGTCAAAAAGATTACTTAAAAACAAATTCCGGTTTCACCATTTGCAATGAAGGATCAGATCTGGATAATAGTGAAGCAGTATATCCCACTCAACCGTTACAAATAATCTGGCAGGCGCAATTTAGTTTATTTTTTTAATTATTCTTATTTTATTTTAATAGGTTGGGCGAACTAGCATTGCACCATGGAGTTTTAAGACTTCCTCTATCTATATCATTGCCACTATAATCCTATTGAAATGGTTTGGTCGGAATGTAAGCACTATTATAATGCATAAATTGGAGCTGGTATCTTCTCCGAGAACATGCAAATACAGAGGTCGTACAGACTCCCTGACTACTGCAGCATTTTCCAGGCAGAAATTTTTGCAGTGGATAAAGCAGTCAACACCCTGCGGGATCACCCTGGCTTGAAAGCAGCTGCGTCTATAGCAATCTATATAGACAGTCAAGCAGCCATAAGGCTATTTGCTCCAGCAGCACTAAGTCAAAATTAGTAAGGCGCTGTCGCAACAATCTCTGCACACTTGGTGCTCAACATCGAATCACCCTGTGTTGGGTTCCTGGACATAGCAAAATACAGGGCAACGAGACTGCTGTTGTGCTCGCCAGGGAGGGCGCAAGCAGGTCTGCCGAACTAGCAGAGAATACTGTGGCTAGACCACTGGGATCAGTCAAAGAGGATATAGATCAAATAGCTAAACAACTTGCACAAAGCAGATGGACAGTGCTGTCAACTTGTAGCATCTCCAGGCAATTGTGGCCCCTACTTGACGACAGGAAAACCGCAGTGCTATTACAACACGGTCGGAAGGACCTAAAAAACATCACTGCCGTAGTCACCGGACATTGCCTGTTCGGTAGACACGCTGAACGTATGCAAGTACCAACTAACGATTTCTGTAGAAGTTGCAGAGATAAAGAGGAGGAGGAAAGTATTCAGCATTTCTTGTGTGAATGCCCCGGCCTCGCGAGAAGAAGGTTCAATGCCCTGGGCGAACCATTCTTTAACGATCTGGAGGAAGTGAGCAGCCTGCAACTGAGTCGACTCACGAAGTTTATTAACAGCAGTGGCTGGTTTGAATGAGCTGTCAAGATTCTTCTACGATCTACGTCACGTCGCGTTAACCATCAGGAGGCTGATGCGGATAGGTTCCGCGGAACACGTGTGGTACCACAACGGTCCTACAGGACTACGTGTGACTGTCTGGTCAATGCCAGAGGTCTGCCACTCTAACCTAACCTAATGCAAAAAAAAGTTCTATGCATCCTGTAACAAATGACGTAGTTTTGGGTCTGTGGAATGAAGCCATAGAAAATGTAACACTAACAGTGGAAAAATGGAAAAATTATGTAACACACACATAAAATGATGTGTGGAAACGGGAAAGATTTATTCAGATACTTTACCCCTTATTATTAACTTGGACGAATCTAATGATGATGAAGATGATCCTTGCGGAGATAATTTGTTTTAATTATTAAAAAACTGTTTTTGTTGTATTGTAATTTTTTATTATATTTTCTTTTTTATGATTTTATAAATAAGATAGACTAGACAAAAAAATATATGATTCAATTTTAAATTTTATAAATGAGTTCTATTTATTTTTCAGTAAATTTAAATTAATTAAAAATTAATACCACCGGTAACTCAAACTGTCTGAATTAAACGACGTACCGCAAAATGGAGAATATGACGTAACGGTCAGTGGCCATTGAACAGACTTTATTGTTAAAAACCCTTGTGCCAGCCAAATATTAAAATGTCGCATTTCTTTTAATTAATATAAAAATTGCTGTGTGCATAAGAAGAAAGTCTTCAATTTTGAAACTGAACCGTTTATATAAGACAAATTAATAATTGTATATTTTTTCAACGATAAACTTGACACTTTTTTTTTAAATTAAAAAATGTTATATGTGAAGAGGTCTTTGACTAGTGTAACACTAACCTGCTTGCTAAATTATTTGAAGGACAAATATTAAATATTATAAAAAGCGTTAGCTTAAGCAATACACGTTTTGTTGCAAACTTTTTAGGACTTTGAGTAAATGTCAGTAGTTCGATGTCTGGAAATTATTCAGAAAAATTAAATACTTATATTTTTTTTATATTTACATATTTAAACCTATACCTACTTCTTAAGAGTTTATCGCCACATGTAAAAATAAAGACAATTTTTGCCCTTATAGAGGCTGTCACCGAATTTTTCCGAAACCGCACATATCTACCAGCTAAAGATTTTTATTGGATGTCTATAAAACAAACGCTTTACGCCAAAAGTGCAAAAATATAACCTTAATCATACAGTTGTGCATGTACACTTCTAAAGTAGGTACCTGTCAGCGAGACAGGACTTTTGGAGTGAACACTTTTAACTCTTTTCCAGAGGATTTACTCTTTTTGCCCCGAATGTAATACTCGAACGGATGGACTGCACTTAGGTAAGTTCGGAGTGAAAAGAGTAGCAATCTCAAACGCTCCTCCTGTAGCTTCGTAGCGATCGACGCGCGCCAACTTTGAAAAACAAGATTATGTAATTTTGGTTTGTTGAGACGTAAAAAAAACTAATAACATCTGGACATTGCGGGGCACCATAATAGTATATTAAAGTACACGTTTCATAAGAAGCGGTTTTAGCGCACGCGTCTATTTTAAAAAACGAGCCACAAAGTGGCGAGTTTTTTTATTGGCACGTGCGCTAAAACGCCTTATGAAACATGTGCTTTATACATTTTTTTCTATTTCACCTTTTATAATCAAGAAAAATACATTTTAAAAAGAAAATAAATCCTTCAAATTTAGTAAATTTTTATGTCTAAATTTTATGTTGGTAATACTATTTTTTATCATAGTAGCCTCTGGACAACAAAAATTATTTTGCAAACTGTCATTTTTTGATTTATTGACCCATTTTCACCACGAGATTCTAAAGTTATTTTAGCGATATGAGACTTGAAATTGGACGGAATACGTTGTGTGATCCTTGTACATTCGGTACATACAGGGTGGCCCTTTAGTGTGGCAAAGTACAATAGCTCCGTTACGATTTTAAATACATTAAAAATATTAATACAAAAGTTAAAGGGCAGTAAGTGACTTATAACGTAAAATTATTTTTAACTCTATAGGGTGGCTCAAAAAAGCGGAACAAAAAAAAATGTACTTTTTTCAAATGGAACACCCTGTATATTTTTACATTTTTAAATTCCACATTAAATTACAATTATTTTTTATTAAATACATTATTAATCTATACTTTATAGTTTCCGAGATATTGACTCTCGAAAAGTGACATTTTTGAACTTTGACAGCTTCTAACTTTCTAACAGTACGTCTTAAAGCAAAACGGCTTACATGTCCCTATCTTCAATTTTTATTATCTTCCCAAAAAAATCAACTTCCAGTTAAACCGGAACAACTATATTTTCTGCTTTCGAGTAACATCCGGTTTAACCGGAAGTTGATTTTTTTGGAAAGATAATAAAAATTGAAGATAGGGACATGTAAGCCGTTTTGCTCTAAAACGTAGAGTTAGAAAGTTAGAAGCTGTCAAAGTTTAAAAATGTCACTGTTCAAGAGTCAATATCTCGGAAACTATGAAGTATAGACTAATAGTGATTTAATAAAAAATAATTATAATTTTATGTGGAATTTAAAAATGAAAAAATATACAGGGTGTTCTATTTGAAAAAAGTACATTTTTTATTGTTCCGCTTTTTTGAGCCACCCTATAGAGTTAAATATAATTTTTCGTTATAAGCCACTTACTGCCCTTCAACTTTTGCATTAATATTTTTAATGTATTTGAAATAGTAACGGAGCTATTGTACTTTGCCACACTAAAGGGCCACCCTGTATACAAAGCGTTCGGAAATTCGGGCGATTTTACTACTTTTTTTCGAATTTCAAAAGACGTGATTTTTCGTCACGACATTGCAATTTAGTATAGGGAAGATGGAAAATTCAAATAAAGTTGAAGTTAAAATCGACATTGGAAGGATAGGATTTGGCAGAAAATGATAGCTTGAAGCATCTACAAAAGATTGATTTATAGATTTATGCAACCAACATACATGACTGTTATCCACACAGAATAAAAAAGTAGGTTATCAAGCTATTTTTCCTCTGCGAAAAATGGGTTTTCTCGTAAATCACAAAGGCGGCGCAAGTCAATGAAATAAAACATTTAAATGTTACCAACATCAAATAAAGAAAAAACGCGTATCGAAATAGCTTCATTACGATACGCAAATGCGTATCGTACTAAGCTTAATATGAACGTGAAATAGAAAAACAATTTTAAGCATTTCGTTATGATATTTATAATATATCTTTATAAATTAATGCACATATTAGATTCATTACCTGTTGAAAGGCATTAAATACAGTGGCCGTCTTAATACCTATTGTTTTAAAAATTGACATATTACAAAAAGAACAACAAATTGTTCACCAAAATTTATAAATGCCGCAATAACCACGCGAGCAAATTAATAACAATAGGTTTAATTTACTCGGGTTTTCGTTTCTTTGTGCCAAAAAGTTTTTCCAGGGAAAAAAAATGTTTCCATCCCGACAGCCTTTCCAATAGAGATGCCATTTTAAGAACACAGGTGTTATGGGAATAAGCATTCTATGTTTTTAAAGGCCTGTGATTAGTTCCAATAAACCTTGCAGCTTCAGAATTAACGATTAGGATAGTTTTATTTCTTAGAAAATATATGTGTAGGGACAGATTTATTTATGTGTGAATATTTTTTGTTCATTTAGTTTAATTCAAGTGTTACATAGTTACAGTGTGGGTACATTATTATGAGCAATATTAAAGCGTTGAAAGGGTACATTATTATGAGCAATATTAAAGCGTTGAAAAATAAAACTTATCCCCCGGGCTACCAAAAAACAAAAGAATTTTATAATTAAAGAATAAACGAAAATTTTTCGAAAAGTGTCATTATGTAAAAGGATAAATTACCTGCCTATCCCATCTGAAATAAAGGTAATAATTTAAACATTTTTTAACTCTTTTTACCATTGAAATCTTTAGAACTGTATCTAAAGTTTTATAAAAAAAAATTAAGTCATTATCACTTATTTGTATTCAAGGTTTGGGTTTGTATCAAATTGTTCTTCATTCTCGACATTTCAAGACCGAGGTTACCTACATGCGACAATTTTAAGCAATAATATCGGAATTTAATTACTTCCACATTTCAACAATAACCTTAATTATCTATATCTATAACATAACGGATACCATACATACCTACTACCCAAGAAAATCTTTAATAGGTATTATTTATCCAATCTCAGTTTGAGGACATTCCAATCATTCCATACGGCGGTAAACAGTCTCAAAGAGACCGACCGCATAACCAGGGTTGTCAGATCTTTCTTCTTCAATTCTTTAAGTTTTTTTTATTAAAGATGTTTCATTTATATCAGTATTCAATTGTTAGTCAGTAACTTTCTTTGAAAGCTAGTTTGCAAATATACTTTAAACCGAGGAGTTTTAAGTGTGACAGAAAAAATAACAAGCCATTCATTGTTATAATAATACATTCTTTAGTCCTTAAGAAACAATATAACTGAAATCAAGACAAAAAGTGTTTTCAGTGTTTAAAAACAACTAATTAACAAACCCTTGTTTCTCGTATATACTTACATTGTGCTTACAAATCCGAAAATTTTGAAGAATTGGCAACAGCATGTAATTTGTTGCGGTTGGAAGCGCCAGGATATAAGCTGAACCGGTACCCGGCCCGTCTAACGATCGATTCTGCCAGACAGAAATAGGCCAGTGACCGCCGATGGCGTGGAAGAGACGGAGATAAAATATACGTGGTTATGCCTTGATAAACGGGCCGGAGTCTGGTTGACGAGAATGAAGTTCTGGTAAAAAAATTAAAGCATTTTCTGAGCAGTGTCGTGCCGTGTCAGGTTTAATTTTCTGATTTTAGTTTTGTATATAGAATTTTTGAGTTACCTTATATTTATTATTTTAATATAATATTATTATATATACAGTGGGTTTATAAAGTGTAGTATGTACAAACACCTAATGTAAAACAAACTTATAAGTGTGTATACGCATACTAATTATTTGTGTGGAACGCCTATGGTTAGGAAATTCCCACAGTTTAATGTCATTAAATTGACCAAAGAAACACTTTACCTCCCCATATTATTTTTAAAAATAAATTTCTTTGGTTTTCTTTAAAGAAAATTAAGAAAAACCGAAATTTTTATACATAGCGCCCTCTGTAAAACAAAATACGAATTACTTCTTTATTAAGCATAAAATTTTCTTTCAAACGAGCACAAAATTAAAATTGCATAAAAGATGTGAAAGATACAGTACTTAAAGTCATAACCTTTTTACCAGCTTCCCCCAACCTTATTATGGGAGATACGAAAAAGTTTAATAATTTAATATTCATTGAAAAACTATAAACTTTTTTCAGTATCTGATTTTTCACACTTCAATGTCAATTTAATTGAATTATAATACCCAAATTATAAAAATAAAAGAAACTCTAATTTCCGTAGAAAGCAAACAGATTATTATTCGTCTGCATAAAGTCGATTAAAATTCGTATTTCTCAAGGATCATGTAATGTTGTTCCGGTTTTTTAAATGCTGATTTTATAATAGATTTTATCAGCTTGTCACAGACCGAATTAATCCGATCAAATAACAGCGTTTCTTGTTTGATGATAATAATTGACTTGTTCACGCCTTTAATCACTCCGTCGTAGCCACAGACTCGTAAGGCAGACTATAATAATTGTGCATATTATATGTATGTGTGTTGTGGCGGCAACATAAACCATAAAAACAACAACAGAAAAGGACAAACTGGGCGAAATATGAGCTTTTGAAAAGCAACCAGTTTTCTCATATTAACCTATTAAAAGAGTTCAACCTTTAGATAAGCAAACAATAATCAGGAAAGTGGCAAATTTACGGCCTTGCGCATGTAAACAAAGCTACATCGGATTAAGCATGCGCACTGCAACATTATCATTTAATAAATGGGAAAATAGACAGTTCTGGGTTTTAAAATTTAAGTTCTTGCTCAAGAAATTGTAAAAGTTGACCTTCAATTTATTTTTACGTGTAAACAGCTAAAGTTTGCCCCAAATTCTTGCCAAAAAATGGGAATTTCTTCTCAATCTTTAATCAAGTTGGGAAATCAGGTAGTGATTTCTGGCATTTTTAGTAGTTGCAAACCTATCAGATTTTGAGGATAGAAAATTGTTTTTAAGGTTTTGTTTCTAAATTTGTTTAAAAATGATTCATCGCCGTGTTTTTAGGTCGAAAAGGAAGAGAACAAGTCAGTTAAACTAGTCTTATAAAATCGAATATAAAAATAAACAAAACCAGCAAAATAACCAATCTTCGATGTTATTGCGTACCTAACCTCAAGTCAGTGGCGTAGCCAGCCTTGCGGGGCGGGAGAGGCGAACATACATGGGGGCGCTTTATGATTTTTTAGATCTACTATTATTATTATTATTATTATTATTATTATTATTATTATTATTATTATTAAAAATATGGTGTTTGTTTTTCAGAATACATATAATAGAATACTAAATTATTATGTATGTTATCATATTTGTATGTAATGAAAGTATATTTTTATTTTGCATACGGGCACCAAGCGGCAAGGGGCGCCATGAAAGGGGGGCGGGGGGGGCAGGCGCCCCCCTGGCCCCCACCTCCACCTGGCTACGCCACTGCCTCAAGTCAAATATTAGTTAGTATAATATTATAACTTGTATTAATTTTTAGAATTTGGCAAAAACTTGGGTACATACGTGTAAAACATTTTCAAGCACAATTTCTTGTTCAAGGATTTGATAAAGTTTTTGCCCGAGAACTTGACCCGTGGAATACTTTCACCCTTGAATTAATATAAACATACCTAGGTCTTTATTTTTTACTTTTATATAAAATAAGTATAGAGAAAAGTATCTTTTCAACTTTTTGAAGCATTAATTGCCCAAAAAATTGGCGTACCTAATTAGATTGCAGGGCTTCCAATAAAATATACCAAAACATGCATCGGGATAATCTGTCTTGGTGTGTGTTTCTCTTTATTTTCATACCTTGTTTGTGTAGCCTAGGCCTAGTTTGATGTGTTTAAACTGATCATAAATAAAATAAAGTACTATATTTCTTACATCCGGTTTAACCGAAAGTTCACACTATTGGAAAGATAATAAAAATCGAAGATAGGGACATGTACAGTTAGAAAGCTAGACGCTGTCAAAGTTCAAAAATGTAATTTTTCAAGAGTCAATATCTCGGAGACTGTTAAGTATAGACTAATAATGCTTTTATTAAAAAATGTTCAGAATTTTATGCAGAATCCAAAAAAATAATATAAAATAGGGATATCCATTTAAGATTTAGATCTTACCCCCCCCCCCTCCTAGGGGCTTGAAGTAACAAGATTGACAATATACGCAAAAGATGTCCCCCTCGAAATAAAAATCGACGGGTCCGAGCGATTTTCCACATTTTCATTTTAAAGCAGGAAAATCGAGGTTGGAAGTATTCAAATGAACACCCTGTATAGGGTACATGTTCTAACTGTACTGGTACTGTGTATAGACTGTATAGTGTATCTATATATGTGCAGAATCTTGAGAATGTGCTATTTTGTTGCTGGGTTCCAGTTTGAATGATTTTGGTTTGGGTTGATAACGCTGATATGATGGTTTATTAGGTGTTAGTTCATAATATTTATACTAAATTAATATAAGTAACAATGTTTATAATGTTATAAGAAATTAGTCAATAGTGACAATAGTCAATCGACAATAGTTTTATAAATGTTTCATTCACAAAAGTGTTTACATAAGTCAATATACAATGAAGTACATATTAAAATCATTTAATTAAGTAAGATTTATAATTTCAGAATTCATGAACGCTGTAAAATGCATTTCGAATTAGTAATTCTTTGACATAACCGACCCTTAAATTGCTTCAGCGATAAGGCTAGTATGTGTACAGGCAATTTATTAGAAAATCTTGCTGCGTAATACCCTTGCCCATCCTGTATTATTTTTAATCGGCAAAGTTATGACGTTGCCTGCATGGCGAGTATTATACCCGTGAACATCCCCATGAGTCACTCACAGGCCCTCACTCTTCCTTCTAAACATAAAAGGCTTTCGAGAAAGTAGATCGACGGGAAGGTCAAGATTCCCAGGGTACTAAAAGCGGGGCGGCAATCGTCTTTATATCCCAGCTCTGCAATAAGTCTCACAGCCCTTCCCTGCAGTCCAAAAATTTTCCGAGCCTGGTCGGCATGTCCCCACGCAAGAATAGCATACTACAAAGAACCGTGGAAAATACGCCGTCAGCAGAGTTGTTTACAACCAGCAAGGTTTCGCAGAAAGAACAAAGCGCTCCTCAGAGACCATACCTACATGTGCATTCTACAGTAGACCAGATAGAACCTAACCGTCTTAGTTCCAGCATTTGCTGCGCCGATATCTCGTAGAGAAAAGTCCATTCTACTGAACGATTCCTCTGTCTTCTCTTCTCTGATATTACGGGTAATATTATAGACTTACTGATAACATCGTCCAGCTCTTCAGCAGCAATCGAGATCGCGGTATCATCCGCAAAGAGTGTAAACTTAGCTGAGACATCCACCATTGGTAGGTGGTTAAAGAAAATTAAGAATAGGAGGGGCCCTATGACGGAATCATGGGGAACATCAATGGTAATCCCTGTCTTTGCAGATGTCACCCCATCCACCACTACCTACCTATATTAAAGCGTACCCACCAACATGCTTTAGTGGGTTAGGTTTTTATTTATCTCTCTTTAAAGTATATTATTAATTAACTCTTTATGTAATAATATTGTATACTGAGAAATAAATTTTGAATTTGAATTTGAAAATATCAAAACAAACTTTTAAATAAAAATCAGATCCGGTACCTTCCCACATAAACTGCGTTTCTTCCGCACCCTCGAATAAAGAATGTGGCACAAGCAGTACGAAGTACGAGCACGCCGTGATGGCGCATCTAAAAATCTTACAATACGTATATAAATTTCGATTTCACATTCTATTACGACATCGATGACATTTCGTTCATATAAAAACAATTATGTAAAAACTGTATACAAACCTAACTTCTTGTAATGCTTGTATTGATCGAATGGCTGTTGGTTGGCGGCTTAGAATTTCAGCGCCGGATTTAACTCTTTCACTTTTATTTTGTAGGTTTTGGAAGCATTTTATAACGCAACGCAGGGACGTATTGACCTCAAGATTTTTTTTCATGTTGTCGCTTATGAATTGGTTTGGCTTGGAGATGAAGCAACGAAATGTAAAGTACACTATTTTAGAGAAGCAACATGTAACAATGGAGAATTAATTGGCCGCGTCGAATATAATATAGTATTTCAAAAAAAAATGTCAAGACGGCTCAAAAAAGTGTTGCATGGTTAGCAAAAGCAAACAGAAAATCCTGATATCAGCCCAGTAAAATTATATTACAAAATTTTATTACACAGACCTAGTCATAGTTCAAAGAAATTCCATTTCTTTTTTAACTCCGAATCCGTTTTGGTAAAATGTAGGTACGTCAAAAGGTTGATACAAAAATTTTCCGATCGGAATTAATGATATTCTTATGTGGACAAAAATATCTGAGAGAAGAAGTGGGAAGATCTTATGGAACATGCAGGACTATTCTCAAGAAGCAGCTAAATTTATTTCTTTATAAAGTGCAAGTATTCCAAAAAATAAAAGCCGCAGATTTTAAAAGACGCAGGAATTACTCTCAATGGTTTACCCGAAATTTATTGGAAAGAAATGATTTATTAGACCTGACATTTTTTCGGATGAAGCCTGGTTCCTCCTCTCCGGTTATGTGAATTCTTAGAATACACGCATGTGGAGTAGTAAAAATCCCCATATTTTTGTAGAATCCACATTGCACCCTCAAAAAATTGGTGTCTGGTTAGCTGTTTCCCGAAGAAGAATTGTTGGTCCTATTTTTTTTTCCATGACACAGTTACAGCACAGCGGTATAGAGACAATATTTTGAATCCATTTGTGGAGCAATTACTTGACGCAAACTACGTTTTGGATATTTTCAACAGGACAGTGTAACCGCCCATACAGCCGCCGAAACTATTAACTACCTACTTACGCAATTTTTTCGACGACAGATTTCGATCAGACATTGAATTCCCACCTAGATCACCTTGTTTAACGGTTATGGATTACTTCGTTTTTCCTCATTGAAAGAACACTATTTTTAAAACACCAGTTGTAAATTTAGAACAATTACAAAAAAGGATTATCCAAGAATTCAACATTTCTCCAGAGATGCTGGTCAACACTTTCGAAAATATGTGGTGTCTGGTTAGCTGTTTCCCGAAAATATGAAGAGGCGTGTGAATTTTAACCTAGATTTGGTTAGATATATCGTCCCAATATCATTGTGATTTAAACCAAGCCCTACGTTTTTTAATCCAAGCCCTCTTTGATACAAATAATTTTTGCTCGCACGGAACTTATACTTAACAAAAAAATGACTAATCATTCATTCCTCTCAGGCGCAGTGTCAATGAGCAAGAGCTAATAAAAATGACTGGACATTCCTTAACAAGTTCCATCAAACCCTACCTCTAACTCAATAACGAACATCATTTGAATCCTGTATGGAGCCTCCGAAAAATTCTTCCGACACCTTCCGACTATGTTGTCAATCAGCGACCCAAATGACGTCAGCCAAAGATTATATCTACACGATAATCTAACTCGGTAATAGGGTCAACATCAAGGGGACAAATTATATGTAATAACTGTGTTTTGAAGAATTGGGCTTCATCGACAAGGCCAAGTAGTCTCCTTCGTGGTGGTAAAGAGATGTTCTTTACCTGTATTTAATCTTTGTGGGTCTATGTTGAGCCTGTTAGGGGCTAGAAACCTATAAACCATAACCACAATTTTAGAAAAAGATGAAAATATTATGTTGTTTTTATTTTTATCAAAGCGCAGGAGACTGGAGTTTTCTTGAATAAGAACATGTAATGTCAGACGCTGTTGGAATGAAATGGTAGTATATAGATACTTATTAAAATCACTATTTCATCGATGTGAGGTGAGAAATTAGGTGCACGTAAAAAAATTTCTTATAGGTTTCAATTTTACCTTGAAAAAATAACCGCGCCCCCGAAAAAAAGGCATTTAGTTTTAAAAAAACATGGTAAATTAAAATTGAAAATACAATAAATTTAAAATATAATCAATATTTTGTGCTTGGACGAATAAGTTAGCTCGTTAATGTGCTCTGTTTTTATAATATATTTGTTTTTGTTCTAGTGTTCCAAGTAATTTAAATTTAAGATATTACACCACATTAAAAAAAATATGGCGTCAGTAAATTATTTTTTATAAGGGAAGAAGAGAACTGTTTGGCTATAAAGAAATTATTTCAGTTATTACCTATAACCTATTTTATACTTTAAAGCCTTCTGCATGGGCTTTAAATACCAAATATAGAGTATACATCACAATGTTCACATTGTAATTTGACCATGAAGATATATTGAAAACAAAACGAAGTAGGTAATTTATTTTTTATTTAGGGGCCTAAAAGATTTTGGGGATAACCTGCTTTGGCGTTTATTGCTGACTTTCCATAGACCTAACTATCAAATCGATTTACAAGGTACCTACTATTTTGGACCATCTCTTAGGCCTAATATATTTTCTGACTTTGAACACGTAATAATAAGTTCGAATCACTTTCTTTTGACCAAACAGTTAGTCTCTTTGGCCATTTCGTCCAAAAAGCCGATAGACCATTTTTTATTTAAATAGGTCATACTATAAAAATTGTTTATTTTGACTTCACATGAATTTTTAAATACATAAATAACCCGCAATGACTAGATTCCGGTGGCGTTACGTCACTGCTAGGTCCTGAAACGAAATATTTGGTTCTCTAAAAGGAATGAATTACTTCCGAATAAGAACTATAGTTTTACAAAATTGCGGTTTAGGGTATTTTTGCTTTTTAAAAACTCGAAAATTCTTCTTGCTGGTCTTTGATTTTGTATTCTGTAATTTAAAGTGGTTTGTTTGTTATATTCTGCCTGGACTTCTAAAATAATTAGGTATTCGTTAATATCTGTTGATATTTCTGTCTTAAACCCATATTTTGTGTGGATATTTGCAAAGAAAATAATACAAAAATCAAAAAAACTTTTGAATAAAATCGTAAATATCAAGGGCAATTCCATGAATAAATATATACCTATAAGTGGTAACTTAAGATTATCAATTAATAAAATTAAGGAACAAAATCGATAGAGGATAAAAGAACAAACGTGATAGGTCAAAAACATGTTTGGGCTTCAATTGTTTCATAAAGCCATGAAAGGGAAGCAAATCGATTTAAACATTTAGGATAAGGTCAATTTCTTATGTTTAAAAGCAAATTGATACTACTGTGGTACATACCACCAGTAATAATTTTTCGAATGTCCAATGTTACTAGACGTTTTCTTTTGAAATTGGTTTTAACATATTTTACAGTTAAAAGCGAATATTGTGGTATATCGGACAAGTGTGTAACTGTTTTTTATATTGGAATACAAAGGGATCCAAGCACAATGGATGTCGTCCTTGTTAGGACTCTACGGGCAGCCATAACCCTAGCAATCCCGACACAGCGGTAAGATGCATTAAAAGCCTTTTTACAAAACAAAGCGGCCATCAATACGCCGTAGCGCCATCCCAGCGGAATTAACTCCAATATAAAAGGCAGTCACACTGTGTATGTATTAGAGTTAATTCCGCTGGGATGGCGCTACGGAGTATTGTTGGCCGCTTTGCTTTTGTAAAAAGGCTTTTAATGCATCTTACCGCTGTATCGGGATTGCTTGGGTTATGGCTGCTCGTAGAGTCCTAATAAGGACGCAACGGCCGTTGTGGTCTACCCACCCCAGGGTATTAATTGTGCTTGGAACACTGTATATTTCAATATAAAAAAAAATATATATACTTGTCCGATATGTCATATTATTCGCTTTTAATTATTTTCACAGACACTATATTATCTTCTAAATATTTTACAGTAATCAAGGCAAAATATTAATTGCACTAATTTAAAAAATGCAAGTACTTAAACCGAAATAATGATAGCTTTATGTATTTCAACATTTGGAGACGTGGAAAAACAACATTTAAAAAAAAATACCAATTAAGACAGCAACAAATTTTAATTGAAATGTAATATTTTTAATGATATGTCCTAACAATTCTGCGTTTACTGCCAAGTAATAAAATAAACGGTCATAAAATTCAGTTCTTGTAAATTAAATTGATACGCGATTCGATTGCATACCCCTGAAATTGCATTATTTAATTCTTCCAAATTTTCACTATTTTGCTTTAAGCACTTCCAATTATAGTAATAAAATAACAGTACCATTTCTCTCAACAGTGGCGGCTCGTTAATGAAGGGGTCTGGGGCGCCGCCCTCCCTGCAATTATTTCCAACAAAATCCAAAAATACTTTACTTAAAAAAACAATAAAGCAATCTATGTAAGCAATCCATTAAAATAATTCAAACCCAACATAGCCCTATTCCAGCGGGTAGGTTATACTAAGCGCGGGCATAAACCAAACATAGCCCTATTCCAACGGGCAGGTTATACTCATAGACAAGCGAGTTCCGCGCTCTCAATGTTATACTAAGCGCGGGCGAGCGGGGGCGACCGATTATCCGTCCCGATTCAACGCGGCTTCTCGATGAGTTGCCATGACGACAAAGGCGTGACGTCACCTACACATCGCACAACGAGCGGCCACGGACGAGCTCCAATTTTCCGCGCCCAACAACAGCTGTTCGCGATGCCACGGTAGAATAATCGATATATTATGTGCTCTGACGAGGCGACCTGTCGATGCCGCTAGGCGCTGATGTTTTGTTTATTTGTTTTGATTTGATTTATTAGTTACGTTATAAAGTTGGAAAATGTCGTGTAATATGAAGGTCAGTGATTTACAGAAGTTTGTGTTTAGTTCTCTGAGCTTAAGTGAAAAACTTGATTTAAAAAACCAGAAATAGAACTAGAAATTGAACATAGTACAAGTGCAATCAAAATGTAAAAGTAAGGCACAGTTTACGCGTAAGTTTGACAAAGAAATATATAATAAAAAATTCTGAATAGGTATGCGGTTGTGAGGACAAAAATTTTTTTTTTGTTTCGTGTGTCTTCTTTTTGACGGGGATGATAATTGGACTATAAATGGGGTGCCGGACTTAAAACATCTTTCAGAGAAAATAAAAAAATATGAAAATAGTGCAAAACATCGTCATAATGTGGTAAGTTTTGAGATGTTAGGACTAATATTTTAACTTGTTTAAGTAGTTCTTATGCTGATGAAATTAAAATTCACAACGAGAAAGTTAGAAAAAACAGACACGTACTTTTGAAAATAATAGACATTTAAAAAAATTTTTATTTAAAGCCAGCGCCCCCCTGACTTGCTAGTCACAAGCCGCCACTGTCTCTCAATATTATCACTTGTCACTTATAATCTCTCTAGCAGCAGAATTATCGGAAATTAATTCCGCTGCGTGCTACGTGGCAGATTCAGTAAGAAAATTTCATAAATTGGAGTTTTTCTTATTGTAATTTTTTTTGCTAAAACGCTACAAAAATATATTTCCGGCGGCTTTAGTTAATTGTAACTATAATTAGAGTTTTAGAAATGAAGTTCATTGTAGCCGTTAGTAACTCATTTTTATTACTAAAATGTGAGAAACATTAAATAACAAAGTTGTTATCTGAAATATGTCTTTATAGTTTTAAATTCAAATAAAACTTTAAAAAACATATTTCCGATGACTTTAGTTTAATATGACGCACTGTATTTTTACAATAGAAGTTGATTTTACTTGTTAGTAACTAAGGTATATTACTAAAATTTCAGGAACATTAAAAACATTAATTCGTTTTCAATCATAACATCTGAAATTACATGTCTACTACATAGTTTCAACTAAAACTTAAAAAAACATATTTCCGATGAATTTAGTTAAATATGACGCATTATATTTTTACAATAGAAGTTGATTTTACTTGTTAGTAACTATGTTTATTAATAAACTTTCAGGAACATTAAAAACATTAATTCGTTTTCAACCATAAGATTTGAACTTGTTACATGTCTACATAGTTTCAAATGAAACTTAAAAAATCATATTTCCGATGAGTTTAGTTAAATTTTTGATGTGTCTCTTTTAGCCCCGGTGTTCGATATGTAAAGCAAATTGCTTAGTATCAATAAAAATTATAAGTTAGCAACAAAATGTATTTTGATTTTATTCTGAGGGACTTTTGCCAATAGATATAAAGCACTTTATTTTTGACAGAAAAATTATCACTTATTAATTTCATTAAGTTAATAGGAACTAACAAAATTATCGCGATAATCTCTCATTGCTATAAGCAACGTAAACAAAAAGGAGCCTTCTAATTGGTTGAAAATAAATTTATGTAATTTTCAACACAATTCGGGACTGCTGTTTTGCTTGAAATAGATCTATCAGGAAACATCTCAGAAAACATTTCGGATACTCTCCGAAAACTGTTTTTTCCCTTGTAGTACAACTTATCATTGTTATTTTTTCTTCAATACAATAAAATATGTTCAAAAAAGGAGTTTTTTCTAAATAACTTTTAGTCGGCTAATGAGAAAATAAAAAAAATTGGTGTACGACTCCATCATGCAAGGACCTTCAAAAAAGTATGATACAATTTTGATGTAAACGTAATAGGGGAGCTAATTTTTTACGGTAAAAATTGGGGGCCGCAAAATTTTTTTATGCATGGGGATATGGCTACCTCGTTTTTTATGTGGCCTTGCCCATTTAAAATTAATACTGGTACAGCAATAATTTATTTAAAAAAAGTTACAGGTGGGGTAAAATTAAAAGTAGAAAGATTTACTAAAATAGATTTTTGCTGAAAAATAATAAATGTCTAAGAAGTTGAAATATGAATGACAAAAGAAATTTCGACTTGCTTGGTTTCTATTTATTTTAAATCACAACGTTTCAACTGGTAAGTATCTTCTGGTGAATTGTGACACATGAATTCACCTGCAGACGAGTGGAGATACATACCAGTTGAAACGTTGTGATTTGAAACAAATAAAGACAATGGAAGTCGAAAACTCTTCTGTCACTGAAGAAACATCACTGTAACTAACCTTCAAACAAGTTCAAATACCGAATGTGCACGAAAGGTGGTTTGCCCCTCTAACTTTTTTGTTTTTCAAGATAATGAAATAAAATTTGCATTTTTTGACAGATGACTCAACATTATGGAATTTTCGGTTTAACCGGAAATGACATAAACTTTCGATTTTTAAATGTGACACCTAGTATATTTTTCCTTTTTTTGACTCCATATGACATTTCGCTCATTTCGTATTTTTGGAACCAGTTTTGGGTACTTACCTAATAGTGCCGGGTTGGATGGCGCCTATTAAAATATCTTTGCGTAAAGTCGTGCAGCATCGGTTGAATTATTTCTACATTCTCCAAGTACTAATAACATATCAACTTTTTCACTCCTTGTAAAAATATTATTTTCCATGTTTTTTAAACAAACTAATTTACTTTGGCAGAAGCTGTCGGCATGTCAATTTTCTTCAAAGCATGATTTTGTTTTATTAGTTTTGCTGGTCACAGGCTACTTGATACATTTAAATCTAAATTTATTCTCAAAAGATGCTTTATTTTAGGAAAGTTTCAAATTAACTTTTTAAAGTTTTTTAATGGCAGTTTTTTTAAAACCTAATAGTGTATGGTATCAAAATAATCGTAATAAAATCCTCTTTTTTCTTAACCCGACGAGTCACCATGTTGCCGTTTAAAAAAATGAGTTATACAACTTTAAAGATTAAATTTTACATAGCACATAGCATTGGACCAAAAATAGTAAAATTGTATTTTTCCCAAGATTAAAGAACCGAAATAAGTGATTTTAAGGTATACATAGCCCTCTACTAGATAAAACAATAAATTTGGAAAAAAATATTTTCTTGGTGACAAAAAGTGACAAGTGACAGATCGTTGTATTTAGAATGTCATATGAAGTCAAAAAAAGGAAAAATATACCAGGTGTCCCATTTAAAAATCGAAAGTTTATGTCACTTCCGGTTAAACCAGAAGTTCCATAATGTTGAGTCACCTGTAAAAAATATTCAGTTTTATGTCGTATACAAATTTCCCAAGTTTTATTCCATTATCTTGAAAAACAAAAAAGTTAGAGTGGCGAACCACCTTCCGTGGACACCCGGTATATTATAAGTGCTAGTGTTCTTTTGGGCAGTGGCGCTCCTGGAATATAAAGGGGCGGAGTGGGGAAGGGTTTATTATTATCCAGAAGTTTATAAGCGGTTATTATTACAGTACTATTTTCCCCAATTACTATGGCTTTTACCGGCATTTGGGTTATTCTAAATTGTTGTTGTGCGCAGCCAAAGTGTTTCTAAAGAGAATTGAAAATAATTGAATCGATGAGTGGAAGAAGGGTCCAAGTGCAGAAATAAATATTTTAGAGAAAACAAAAAAAAAAGAATTACTCCAAGAAGGAAGGAGAATTTCGTGTTGGTGTGCAAGGTAACTTATTCCTTATGGTACTTGGAGTTGTTTTATAAAAAAATAAGATTTATTGCCATATCGAATATAGGACTTTTCGCAAAAAATATTTTATGATTTGGTACCTTTTTTCCACTCAGTTGATTTTTTTAATGTTTTTTATTGTTTATTCTTTTATTTTGTTTTATTTCCATTTTATAAAATATAAGGAATAATAAAAGAGTATATACAAGGTGTATACTAAATACTAACTAATAGAAAATAACCTCTAAAGACGACAGACGAGTTGAACTGCATACAGGCATACTGAGTGGAAGAACGGTCCATACGACATGCACATGGAAGCATGCTGCACATGTACCGTTCTTCCGCCCAGTCTGGTTCGCAAGTGGGTGATTATAGGCAAACGGTATTGAATTTTGAACCGTATTTCGGCTCAGTCGATGGATGAATGTTATTTTAACAAAATGGCTATCTCACTTTAAAATGTCAAAAATGGTCACTTGGACCCTTTTTCCACTCATCGATTCAATAAAAAATCTATTTTCCAAGTATTACATTAATCTATTAAACGATAAACAACGTAGAAACATTTATTTTCTTTCTTTTTTCACAAGATGGTGCTAAAAAGGAGAGAGGATCCCAAACATTTTTTATAAATTACTCTAAAAGGTCCGTCCATCTTTCTTATCACTTTATTTAAATAGATTTGCAAAATAATTTTATTACAATGTGTCATTTTCTAACTAATATATTATTATAATTATAAAAAACAGTAACGCCGACCCTGTAACTCATTAAATTTTAACTAAAAGCTTTAAAAAAATTTAAATCACGCTTCTAGTAATCGAACAAAACCTATTTCAAGCTATGCACTTGCCAGAGAAAGAAAGAAAAAGTGAAATGAACAATTAGCAAATATGATTATAAGCGACCTGTCGCTTTTTATTCTGTTGCATAAATATTGATAATTTATGAGAAAGAACGGACTTTTTAAAGTAAAATTAACCTACATATACTTGACTTAAGGAAGCGATATATGTTACTTACATGATTCTGGTCTTCATATTTCCTAAAAATTAAAAAAAAAATGGGAAAAAAATCCCTGTCCGTTGGCACTCACTTAAGTCGTTTTACTAGATTCTTTGCCGAAGTTAAGCCTACATTTATAAACTTTGTTCTTTGATTTTCCCTTCACTTTACAGTTGACCAAAGAGAACCGTGTGCACATAATAAGTGCCGGCGATGTGCAGGTTTTAATTGGAGCAATTGCTTTTGCGTTAACAAAATTAGTATTTTTTTCTTTTATTCTCGTAGCAGGATATTTTGCACGGTGTAAGTCATCTTTTGATTTATTTTGGATTCTTAGAAATTTTTTAACAAAAAAATTTCTAATCCGGAAACAGGGATTTAAAGATAAATGCTAGGTTTAGCATCCTTAATGAATTAGGACGTTGAGTAAGCAAAAAGGCCCATTAAAAGAATACCTAGCAAGTTCGCGGCCAACTAACAGGGAAATTCTCGAATTAAACGGTTTAACGTTGGTTCCAAAACACGATCCTCAGTCACTGCAAGTATGTATCGGGTGTACAACTAAAACGAGAAGCCGGTTGTATCTTGGAAATCGTTTACTTTACAGCTTGCGAAAAAAAAACGGGATTTTCACTTATAATCTCGCTAGCAGCAGAATTATCGGGAATTAATTCTGCTGCGTGGGAGATTCGGTAAGAAAAATTCATAAATTGGAGTTTTTTCTTATTGTAATTATTTTGCTAAAATGCTACAAAAACATATTTCCGGCGGCTTTAGTTAATTGTAACTAATTAGAGTTTTGGAAATGAAGTTCATTTTAGCCGTTAGTAACAAACTCATTTTTATTACTTAAATGTGAGAAACATTAAATAACAAATTTGTTATCTAAAATCCAATGTCTTTATAGTTTTAAATTCAAATAAAACTTTAAAAAACATATTTCCCTATAAGTTCAGTTAAATATGACGCACTGTATTTTTACAATAGAAGTTGATTTTACTTGTAAGTAACTAAGGTTTATTACCAAAATTTCAGGAACATTAAAAACATTAATTCGTTTTCAACCATAACATCTGAAATTACATGTCTACATAGTTATTTCAAATGAAACTTAAAAAACATATTTCTTATGAGTTTAATTAAATTTTTGATGTGTCTCTTTTAGCCCCGGTGTTCGATATGTAAAGCAAATTGGTTAGTATCAATAAAAATTATAAGTTAGCAAGAAAATGTATTTTGAGTGACTTTTGCCAATATATATAAAGCACTTCATTTTTGACAGAAAAATTATAACTTATTAATTTCATTAAGTTAATAAGAACTAACAAAATTATCGCAATAATTTCCCGTTGCTATAAGCGAAGCCGACGTTAACAAAAAGAAACCTTCTAATTGGTTGAAAATACATTTATGTAATTTTCTCTAAAATTCTCATGCATTTTTGCAAAATTCTGAGCAACTTTTGTTTTTGAGTTTTTTTACATTTTTGATGAAGGGGGTAGGAGGGGACAAATATTGTTATGCCAAAATATTCACAACTTTGGTTGGGGTTATTAGAATTTGACAAATTGAGTTCGCTAAATAGGGATTCTTTTGTTTTATCAATTTTATGAAAAACGAAGTCGATCTGAATTCGGCGCGGCAGGTAGAGGGCGCTATTTAGCAGAATCAATTTTTCTTCATTTTTCTCAAAAATTTTAAATGCAACGATAGTTATATCTTTTTTAACTTAAGCAAAATGAAGAATAAATAAGTAGAATATCTGTGAAAACCGCAAGCCAATATCTTTTTTTCAACCGAAGATATAGAAATATAATATAAAAACGTGCTCCATAAGAATACTGACGCTTTAATACGGTATTTGTAGGCACGAAGTTACAAATACCATACTATTGTGTCTGCTAAAAAGTTAATACATAATGTTCTTTAAATTGCATTTATATACGACAAAAATAATAAAGGATGGTTCCATTAATGGAACAAATTGCAAGGAAATTGTAGTGTGTAGTGTATTGAAGTGGGAAGTGGGCAGTATAGTATTTTTAACAAATTTAATAAGCACCATTCGACTAATTCCAATTCAAATTGAAAATGCTTTATTGCATCCAAAACGTAATAGTTTATAAAAAGAGAAAATTTAAATATCACAAAATAATCTAAAAAAATTTTTAAAACAGGATGTTATAAAACCAATACCAAAAAAAAAAACATTGTGTGTGCTTAAGACCACACGACAGAAGTGAAAACTTCAACAAGGTTAATTCACTTCCCACAAAAAAAGTGCTAAACGCGCCTAAAGAAGTTTTCACTTTAAAAATAACATAAACTTGGAATACGGGATAATTTTACTGCATACGAAAAAATATATTTCCTAAAATTGAACAACCCTTGAATTTTTACATCTTCAACAGAAGTCAGAAATCATAATAAATTAGGTCCACGGAATAAGCAATTACGGTAAACCTTACTTCACCCTACGTAAATATATAATTTAAAAATGCCAGAACATACCTGAGACGCAGACGAGTGTCTAGACAACGCACACTGACTGTTTCCACGTCGATACGTCGATACTGAATGCGACCGATGGCGGCATGCTCTTTCATATAACGTTCATTCGGGTCAGGGTCAGTTCGGATTGAATATAGCAGTTGAATTCGAGCGTAGCACACCCGAGTCTGACGCGTGACGGCGAAGCGTGACGGCTCAGTTTAATTCAGTGCCCACAAAAAGTGCTAAACGCGCCTAAAGAAGTTTTCACTTCAAAAAATTGTGTGTGCTTAAGACCACACGACAGAAGTGAAAACTTCAACAAGGTGAAATTAACAATATCAAATACACGAGTGTCTAGACAACGCACACTGACTGTTTCCACGTCGATACGTCGATACCGAATGCGACCGATGGCGGCATGCTCTTTTATATAACGTTCATTCGGGTCAGGGTCAGTTCGGATCGAATATAGCAGTTGAATTCGAGCGTAGCACACCCGAGTCTGACGCCTGACGCGTGACGGCGACGCGTGACGGCTCAGTTTAATTCAGTGCCCACAAAAAGTGCTAAACGCGCCTAAAGAAGTTTTCACTTCAATAATGTAAAGCCTGTTCAATGACCGCTGACCGTTACGTCACAACTACTGCTTATATTTCTAATATTCGTGAGCTAAATGAGATAGTAAATTTGCGTCAATAATGATAGTCGTATAATTTTACCAGTCAAAAACATAAAAAATATATGGCAATGTTTTTATAAATACCTATCTGTTTTAGAGAGTTTCTGATGCTTTGGGAGTTTCGTGTTCAACAATCCAACAAATTAAGGCCAAGGGGGTAGAGAAGGATGTAGAGAAATGGTATTTATGGGATGTATACATTACCATTCGCACATTACATCTAAACCTTACAATCATTGATAGTATTTTAGTGTTAGAACAAAGACAAATTATTCCGGTTTCACCATTCGTAATAAAAGATCAGACCTGGATAATAGTGGAGCAGCATATCCCACCCAAACGTTACAAGCAATCTGGAAAGCGCTATTTATTTTATCGTTTAATTATTTTTATTTTATTTTATTAGGTTGGACAAACTAGCATTGCAACATGGACATCGAGTTTTTAGACTTCCTTCATATCTTTTGTCGTTTGTAAGCCCTATATATTATGATGCAAAAATATGTTCTATGCATCCTGTAACAAATGACGTAGTTTTGGGTCTGTGGAATGAAGCCACAGAAAATGTAACAGTGGAAAATCGAAAAATTATGTAACACACAGTAATAAAATTATAAATGATGTGTGGGAACGGGAAAGATTTATCGATGCTTCAAATACTTTTCCCCTTATTATTAACTTGAACAAATCTGATGATGATGGTCCTTGCGGAGATGATTTATTTTAATTATTAGAAAACTGTATTTTGTTGTGTTTTCATTTTTTATTATATTTTCTTCTTTATGATTGACCAGTCGACGTTGTGGTCTAGTGGTTAGCGCAGCAGCCTCACAGATCGTAGGCCCGGGTTCCATTCCCGGTGCCGGCAACGTCGATGTTAAATTTGGAATTTGGTTTAAGAGGTGGCGCCGTCTTTCGGAAGAGACGTTAAACTGTGGGCCCCGTGTCATGGATGTTGGCACGTTAAAGAACCCTACCCTCGACAAAGAGGGATTCGGCAAAATTACCAGATAGTGTGTGACAAATTCCCTGGCGTCGGTAATTGGCCTCGTTGCGGAAAAAGGCCGACGTAAAATAAATAAATAAAAAAAAAATAAATAAATAAGATGAAAATATTTGAAACAAAATTTATACGCTGATGCACAAGAAAATATATTATTCAATTTTAAATTTTTTAAATAAGTTTTATTTATTTTTCAGTTCATTTAAATTAATTAAAAATTTCAAACTGATTTTCAAAAACAACTTTTTTTATAAACCAGTAAAAGAGGGAGATTTATTTATTATGGCTTATTATCCCTCTCTCTCTCCCTCTCTATGCAAATAATAGCCTGTCCAGGCCTAGGCCAGGGGGTTTTTGCACCGTTAGGCGTTTTAAATATTACATATTTACCAAAAGAATTTGAATAATATTTCAATATTATATTTATTTACAACCATGTATTTTTAAGTTTCATGAAACAATTTGTTTATCAATTAAAAAACCAAATAAACAATTTGGTCTGTTAAATAATACCAAATAAAAACAAGTCACGGATTAAAACACAACAAACTGATGAAAATATTGCTTGTGCAAATCATGACCAATTATTTATTACGTCAAATTGATGAACATTATTTGGTAAATTCTCAAATCTTTATATTCTGGTAAAGTAAAGTAAAATTCCTGTTAAACGTACAAGGAAAACTTGTAGTCAACATTCAGTTACCAAAATGAAACTAATCCAAAAGTGAAACTCGTGAAGTATACCAATATATACCTAGTCAAAATTTTAAAATAGATTTTAACTATTAATACAGTGCTGGATTTACCATTAGGCTGAGTAGGCTGGAGCCTAGGGCGGCAGATTTTAGGGGGCGGCAAATTTGGCCCAAAATTTTTTTTTTATCTTCCAGAAATAAATGGTAAAATCTTTATTCATGGTTGACGGGTAGTATTTTTTTAAATAAACTTTATTGTTGGCCGTGTCTGTTAATGGGGATAAAAAAAGGTAGTTGGAACTTTACTGGCTTTGCAGAAAGAAATTTCATTTTCAATAAAATAAGTAGGTACCTAATCATAAATTTTTAAAATATTTACTAAAAATTATTGACCAAATTTGGGCGTGGTCTTAAAAAAATTTCGCCTGCGGCGCATTTCGCCTGCAACAGGCTTATTTCATCTGTTTCACAACTCATGAGCCGTCACTGGTATAGGGGCGGCAAAAATTGAATAGCCTACTAGCGGCAAATTTGTAAATCCGCCACTGTATTAGTACCTACAGGTCATGTTCTTATGTTCTTTATACTATTGTGTGCATTTCAGATTTTTCAATTCAATCTGCAAGGTACGAATATTTATTTTGTTTTCTGGACGACATGGTGAAGATAAAACACTAGGTATGCCTTCGCCATTTCGTTTTTATATTAATATTTCGTTACTTCTACGTTTTATCCAAAAATCTGCCAAATATCCTGTTTAGGAGTACAATTACCTATGGGTTTACATTAAAAAAGGTTGGATTTATAAAATCATTCAATACATAATTTTTTTAAATATATATGAGTTACCCCAAAAAGAAATCCTTTAATCCCAAAAACAGTTCATTTGGACACATACGAGGTCCTGTTTTGACATATTTTTGCGTCTATTCGATATTCTTTTCCGGTAACAAAATACCGTCTGCAAACCTAATTTTGTGTTCCGTGACATAAGTGTTCTGTAGATGTAGGAAAGTTCCAAGTTAACCTTTTAAAGTTTTTTAATTGAAGCCTCTTTTTTCTTAGCTGACGAGCCACCATGTTGCCGTTTAAAAAAAATGAGTTATACAACTTTAAAGATTAAATTTTACATAGCACATAGCATTGGACCAAAAATAGTAAAATTGTATTTTTTCCAAGAGTATAGAACTGAAATAAGTGATTTAAAAGTATTCATAGTCCTCTATATAAAACAATAAATTTGGAAAAAAAATATGTTCTTGCTGACAAAAAGTTACAAGTGACACATCGTTATATTTAGAAAGTCATTTGGAGTCAAAAAAAGGAAGAGTAGGTATACTAGTTGTTCCATTTAAAACTCGTTTAAAAAAGTTTATTTCATTTCCGGTTAAACTGAAAGTTCCATAATGTTAAGCCACCTATCAAATAATGCAGTTTTATGTCGTATACAAATCCTTCAAATTTTTTTCCATTATCTTGAAAAACAAAAAGTTATAGGGGCGAACCACCTTCCGCAGACACCCGGTATAAACAGGCTAGCTTTCGAAATATTAGTATCCTATCTTAGGACCAAAAAAATAAAGTAAATAAATAAAATATTTTCTATTTTTAAATTGAGTGAATAACCATTATTCCTCAACCTTCACCATTTATTTTGCACATTTCATCTTGCACGGTAATTTGTCGCTTTTAATGTTTGTCGGTTAACAATGAAACCTGTAATATGCTTATCTATGGATATAACAAATAATTACTTAAATTAATAATATCATTTGACGTTTTGTCAATCAGGCGATAGTTTTAAGGTGGGAGTATCAACATGCTTGCCAACCTATAACCTATTTTGCGTATAGCTTTTGCCCAAAATTTAAAGAAAATCAATGCCGATAGCATATTCCTTAGGTAATAATTAACCTATTAAATAAGTATCAAGGAATTTCATAAATTATTTTAGGAGAATCGTGTAGCGAAAAATATCTGGATTTTTTAAACTTTATTGTGTAATTTTTCTTTCACACACGTTTCTTTCCAAATTAACAATGAAATGCATTAATATTTTGGTAATGTGTCAGATATGATCTAAATAATGTGCAGACGATATTGATTTTAATTAAATGTTAGTTAATAAAGTAATAAACTTAAAAAATAACGAGAACTAGGTTATGGGTTGGTAATGGATTAAGAGACGTTGAGAATGCCACCTTAAAACTTGAAAACACAAAAATGGAAATAGAAATTGATAGTGAAGATCTTATAGTAGGTACGCCACCTGATATTCGAGAAACTGCCAATGAATTATGTTACATTTATTTTGTTGCCAAAAAAATCTAAGGAAATATATGAAAGAGCTTATAAAAAATTTATGGATTACCGGCAAGAAAAAAGTATACAGTCGTTCTCGAAAAACGTTTTCTTAGTGTATAGGGCGGATTTATCGAAAACTGTGAAGTAATTTTACTTTGTGGTTGCAGTATTCCATGCTACGTGCAGTGGTAAATGTTAAACACAACATTGATATATCAAAATACATGAGATTACGAGCAATAATTGAAACGAAAAAGTTTTGGTTATTGTCCAAAGAAATCAAAGACCCTAACTAAAGAAGAGTTTCAAAAATTCCTTTGCCATGCTCCAAATGACAAATACTTAATGTTGAAGGTAAATATAACTATAGAGTAAAATCGGGGAATATGCGGAATACCATTTTCGTTTTGTTGAATAACTGGAAAAATGATACACTTTTTACTCTGAAATTTGGTAAATAAGGTCAGGACATTATCTATAAGTAGCTTATAATCAGTTTTGATTATAAAAACACCGTTTCAGCTGAGAAAAAAAAAGTCAAATTAGTCACTTTTATGTGCTGAACAAAAGTGCAGGGTAATATGGAATAGGTATATGAGCTAATATGGGATAGAGTATAGAGTAAAACATAGGAAGAAAGATACGAAAATAAGTTTAATTCTAAATTGACAAAATTTGACAAAAAACAAGTAGCACGAGGGACGTTATAACGCTTTGCAGCGGACAAGGAGCCCAAAGTTTGACTTTTATCTGCTTTAATTGGTTGTCGCATATCATCGGCCTGCTACTGCTTTCTTTTCTTTGAAGAGTTCGACGGCATGGTATTTGCAAAAAAAGTTATCTTTTGTATAGAGCGTTCTATATTATGACGTTAATTGGCCCCCTAGTATCTCTATAACTTGTTAAATCATCAACTTAAGCTATCGGGAAACTTGGGCTACCAATGGGTAGGGAAATATGGAATATCCCATAATACCCGAAACATTCTCTGGAGGAAGAAATACCTGCCAAAAATATGTTTTTTTGAAACAATGTACTCACAACAATTTAAAAAAGTAGTTAATCATTAGGATCGACTTACCTGCCAGAATGAGCGATAGTTCTGTACAAATACAACTACTACATAAATTTAAAAATCTCTATTGAAAAACTTAGTAAACACGTATAATGGTGTACGGCGTTTTGCGAACTAATAAAACGCAACCGTTGAAACCTGTTGAGGTTAATAATGGTTTAGGTTGGGAATGAAGTCAGTTTAGGTATAAAATTGCAGATTTCGCCAGCCATAAAAAAATTAGCAGCTATTCCATATTACCCGGACTATTCCATATTTCCCGATTTTGCTCTATAATTTCATTTGAAATTTCTTACTAACAGGTTGCTTTTATTTTCGGAATCGCGGGCGCATGTCGTCGAGAAGAACGCCGGGCTCATATTAAAATTGATGACATACAAGATTTGGGAACGGTTTTGTTAATAAAAAATCCCTATAATAAATTAAACAAACCGAGATCATTTACGGTGACGGGAGAATATCTAAAGTATTATAGAAATTATATGGCTTTACTTCCATAAATATGAGAGATGGGCGATTCGATTTTTTGTGTTTTATCGTAATGGAAAATGCTAGAAGCAAGTTGTCGGTATATACAAATTTAGCTCCATACCTCAGGAAATAGCGTCTTACCTAAAACTGCCGAATGCCAAGGAATTCACGGGACATTGTTTCTGAAGAACATCGGCCACATTGCTTGTAGATGCGGGAGCAGACATAACTTCTCTAAAAAGGCATGGAAGTCTTCTGGAGTAGCCGAGACATAGATGATTCCTTACAACGGCAATCAAATGATCTGTTTTGTATTTGAATATACTCCGTTCAACTTAAAACACGCGAGGCAACGACAGATCACGAATTTAAATTAGCTCTTCCCTCTCTGTTCCGTTGTAGTAAGGGATAGACAGGATAGACTATAACAACGCTCGCTGAAAGTATCTTAAACGATTTCTCCATATTTTAAAAAAGGAAGTATTTAGTTCATGTCGTCCTGAAAACAAGACAAATACTTATTCGTACTTTGCAAATTGAATTGAAAAATCTGGAATGCACACATGAGTAAAAAGCACATGACCTGTAGGTACCTATACAGGGTATTCCCTACTCGATGGTACATTAGAAGTATCTGGAGAACGAAAAGAAAAATAATTTTGAAATTTTCACTACGGCCATAGGAGACTGCGCTCTAGCTTTTAAAAATAATTTCGCGTTTGCATTGTTGCCAGATCTATTGATTACTGACATCAACTTTGGAATTTTAAATGAGACACCCTATATATTTTTACATTTTTAAATTCCACATAAAATTATAATTATTTTTTATTAAATGCATTATTAGTCTATACTTCATAGTTTCCGAGATATTGACTCTCGAAAAGTGACATTTTTGAACTTTGACAGCTTCTAACTTTCTAACAGTACGTCCTAGAGCAAAACGGCTTACATGTCCCTATCTTCAATTTTTATTATCTTCCCAAAAAAATCAACTTCCGGTTAAACCGGATGTAACTCGAAAGCAGGAAATATAGTTGTTCCTGTTTAACCGGAAGTTGATTTTTTTGGGAAGATAATAAAAATTGAAGATAGGGACATGTAAGCCGTTTTGCTCTAGGACGTACTGTTAGAAAGTTAGAAGCTGTCAAAGTTCAAAAATGTCACTTTTCGAGAGTCAATATCTCGGAAACTATGAAGTATAGACTAATAATGCATTTAATAAAAAATAATTATAATTTTATGTGGAATTTAAAAATGTAAAAATATACAGGGTGTCTCATTTAAAATTCCAAAGTTGATGTCAGTAATCAATAGATCTGGCAACACTGCATCCGCGAAATTATTTTTAAAAGCTAGAGCGCAGTCTCCTATGGCCGTAGTGAAAATTTCAAAATTATTTTTCTTTTCGTTCTCCAGATACTTCTAATGTACCATCGAGTAGGGAATACCCTGTATACTAATATTTAAAAGCTATTGTAAAATTTTGACTATGTAGTGTACTTGAGAAAGTTCACTTTTGGATTAGTCGGCTCCTGTTTGTCAGAGAAAATGAAACTTCATATAATACCATTATATTTTTATTGAACTATACATAAAATATATTACAAAATATAGATTTGGGATTTTAATAACCTTTTCGACTCACCTTAGCAAGTTTTCTAACAGTAATACCTACTACTTATAAATTGAAAATATTTAAAAAATTGGAGTTTTTTTTTCATTGCTTTTTATCTAATATTTATTTTAGTGCAAAATGGACATTAAAGTGCTCTTAATTTATATTGTTAATGGGGTATACATTACCTACTAATTATTATATATTAATTTTGTAATTAATATCGTCATTATAACATCATAGAGTATAGAGAATAACACCATTTTCTTTGCTTTTTGTAGATGTTCTTGAATTTACGTAATAGGATTAGATGATTCATACTTTTATGGTCTGTCGATTTTATCGCGAGAAAGAACCATTGAATACACATTGATTAAAGCACAGACCAAATTACACTGCGACATATTTGGGGCATTTGCGATATCTTGTATTGACAGGGCACATTGAAGAAATAAGATTTATCTACATCGAGCAACAGTGTTGCCGCAACCAGATTTTAAAATGTACTGACAAGCAGCTGGAAAATGTACTAGAATGTACTAAAATTTCAGGTAAAATGCGCCGTTGGGGTTGGCACAGAAAATACTTTTTTTTGTAAATTTAAACTTCCTAAACTTTAAGAAATTTAAACAAATACGGTATTTCACACTATATTTATCGAGGGGTAATTCACTGAGAAAAATTTGTACACCATTTTCCATATTGCCGAATTTTGTTCGTATTTTCTGTATTTTCCTTGTATTTTCTAAATTTTTCTTAATTTTTGTCGTATTTTCTGTATTTTCCTTGTATTTTCTGAATTTTTCTTGTATTTTCCTTGTATTTTCTTAATTTTTCTCGTATTTTCCTGGTATTTTCCGTATTTTCTAGAACTTGTACACCATTTTCGCCAGTGCATCGGGATAATTCACTGATGAAAAATTTGTAATTTTCACAAAATTGGCTTAATAAATCAACATCCATTGGGAAATTTTTTTTTAATAATAACGGAACTGGCGACCTTTTTTTTCTTAGAAGTCAATCTTAAGCGTTGTCACATCTTCCAACAATTTTACGTCGTTGCCAAATTGATTGCCGCGCGTATTTTCTATATTTTCCTCGGAATTTTTGTATTTTCTTCGTATTTTCTGTATTTTCTTCGTATTTTCCGTATTTTCTTTGTATTTTCTGCCTTTTCCTCGTATTTTCGTATTTTCTCTGCATTTTCCTCGTATTTTCGTACTTTCACTGCATTTTCCCCGTATTTTCGTATTTTCTTTTGTATTTTCTAGAAGTTGTACACCATTTTCGCCAGTGAATTACCCCTCGATATTTATATTATTTTAACGTTTTAAATACATAAAACCTAGTACATATTAAACACATACCTAACAGATCTATAATATGTTAATGATAATCTTAATCCTAAAAATAAAAAAAATATAAAAATAAAATGACCAGTTGAATAAATAGTTATTGTTTAGCTAAATTTTTTTTGGTTAATTCTGGCGGTGGTTGCCACTCCCAGCATATTGTCTGTCTTAATAACTCTTTTGTTAATAGTAAATTGTGGCATGTGGAAGTTTCCAACAAATTTCGGTTTTTTCTTTTAATAGGATTAAGCAGAGGTAGAAACATTTTTATACAATCACAGAAGACAGATTTTATCCGCAAACAGGCGCGTTCAGAGGAGTGACGATAGTGTTGGACGATATGATAGTTATAAAATCATCGTTTTAAAAATGAATTGTTGGTTGGTATTAAATAATATATCAACATTTTAATGAAAAGAAATTATTTTATTTTTAATTATTTTGTTCCCCTTCGAAAATGGGAAAATGTACTAGAATTCAGGTAATTTATGGTAAAATGTACTTTTGTACTTTGCTGTCTAAAATGTACTAGATTTAGTACAAATGTACTGAAACGGCAACACTGTCGAGCAATATATTAATTGACAAAAAAGGAACAACATCGTTTTTTAAACCAAGGCAAGTTGATAAATGTTTTGGTTATGCAAGTGTATTGTTGGTTGCTTTAAAGAACAGGGGTGCTAAAAACTCGGTTTAAACAATAAGAGACTTTTGAATTTTTATTAATAATTGCGATTGATACATCCAAGCTGTAGAGGTTTTAAAAGGGAATACATTTGTATCAAAATTTCTGACAAATAATTTAAAATGTCTGTCTTTAAGCTGGGATTAACGACGCCATTTTCTAGCTTTTAACTGTTAAATTCGATTTGCCTACCTAGTGACGATTCGCATGCGCACTGCAGTGCTGTGTTGATCAGAGTAGTTATTTTTATGCTTTTGGCATACGAAGAAGAAAGGCAGACATATTCCGGAACTGGTAGAGCAAGGGAGCAAGGCAGATGTTAGTCAGCCGGTCATAGTTTTGTTTACTTTCTTGTTTTGTGCAATTACGACCCCTTTCCTGTTAAAACAAACACGTATTCCCTGGAATTCTTAGGAGAGATGAAATCTAGATAGACTAGAAAATGTCGTGTTACGAGTAAAAATTGTTGTTTTTACTTCAGTTCTGAAAATCGACGTGTTTACTTTCAAGGATTTTAAGGTAAATTGTGGCAATTTTTGTGATTTCAAATAACTGCTTTCTTAAAGTTTCGTTGCATTTATTTAAAAATAAAAACACCGGCATACTATTCGTCAATGCCTCCCTGGACAGCCCTTCCAAAATTAGATACTAATTATTTTTTTTTACTAATTGCAAGGTTCCGGAAGTTACCCCTGTATTCAAGCCATTTATAGGTCTCTTTTATACATGATTGACCTTGAGAACTGTGCCCTTAACCTATTTTCTTTTCTGGCGAAACATAGCTTCAAAAAATGTATATGATTTATTAACAGACAGGTTTGTCGCTTTTTAAAAATTACTTCTTAATTTTGATAATGTCATAAAACGATTCTATAATCTTTCTCAAGATAAAACGAACACGGTATAGACTTAAGAGCACTAGTGATGCCTTCCCTATTTCGTTTGTTTATCAATATTTCGTTACTGCTTTCTTTTATTCAAAAATCGACCGAATACCCCTCTTTGGAGTAGAAATTCCGTTTTATGCTTTTATTAATTTATCAATTCAATTTCTTTAACTTAAAACCGTAGCTAACGGTAGACGGGTATTTGCCTAAACAAATGAAATGGCGAGCGCGTCACTAGTGTTTGCTCTTAATGATATTTTTCACGAAATTTTGATTTTGACCTCACAGAGCAAGAAAAATAACATTTTCTACGGTATCAGTTCTTAAAACTTTGAATAATTATTTTTTTTAAAGTTCTTATTTAAAATTTTATTCGCCGAAACGAAGATAACAAAATAAATAGCCGCTCGACTGGCAAATAAAATAATTGTTGGTAATGGGATTATGTACATTTACTTCTTGTTTTTAAACGTTCTGTTTTGAACCCGTTTTTTGGAAATCTACAGTGTCACCAGTAAAGTCCGCATCATATGGAATTTTTTTTTTTAATAGCTTTATTCAAAATTTGACTTTGGCATCAAGTTCTGCTTCGATCGAGATGAAAATTAAGCAAAAAAATAGTAGTCACGTGATTCGCATTATCTGTCAAATTTTAATTTTTTCCAAAAAATAATTCAAAAGTGGGGTTATTTCTAAAAATATCGAAAAAAGTTTTTTTAAATGCAGTTTCTAGCCCACATGCAAAATTTCAGCTGCATAAGATAATTTTGATATTTTACCTATATTTTGTAAATTATTGCACTACTTTTGCAAAATAAGACTCAACGCAACCTACATAAAACTTCTTAGTTTTGACAATGCTTTATTTCAGATAAATTTTTTTTAAAGTAGCTTTATATTAAATGTGTGTTTTTCTACAAAATCAAAATTGGGCTATTAAAATTTGGTCGCATGTGATGCAAAGTTTATTTGTTTTTGACCCTGTATAAGGTAACTTCATAAAACAAGTATTTTTGAAAACTATGCCTGAAAGTAAAAAAATAAAAAATAAAGTAAAGGGGGTTTAAATTAAATCGTTGAAAATAGATAAACTTTACGTTAAGTTAAACTAAAATTTATTTTCCACATAATGAACACTTTACTTATGACACTGTGTTCTTTTTGTCTTAATATTAAGGTGTATTACTTTTAGACACATACTACGTTTTCAAAAATACTTATTTTATGAAGTTACCTTAAACAGGGTCAAAAACAAATAAACTTTGCATCACATCCGACCAAATTTTAATAGCCCAATTTTGATTTTGTAGAAAAACACACATTTAATATGTCGCTACTTTAAAGAAAATGTATCTGAAATAAAGCATTGTCAAAACTAAGAAGTTTTATGTAGGTTGCGTTGAGTCTTATTTTGCAAAAGTGTTGCAATTTACAAAATATGGGTAAAAAATCCAAATTATCTTATGCAGCTGAAATTTTGCATGTGGGCTAGAAACTGCATTTAAAAAAACTTTTTTACTATTTTTAGAAATAACCCACTTTTGAATAATTTTTTGGAAAAAATTAAAATTTGACAGATAATGCGAATCACGTGACTACTATTTTTTGCTTAATTTTTATTTCGATCGAAGCACAACTTGATGCCAAAGTCAAATTTTGAATAAAGCTATTAATAAAAAAAATCCCATATGATGCGGACTTTACTGGTGACACTGTAGAAACATTTTTATTAATTGAATATTTTTAATAGGTTTTAATTCACGATATTATATTTACACTGAGATTTGAATTAAAATCTTGGGCTGTAAGTATACTTTTTAGTTTCTTAGGCCATGGAGAGTTTTTAATTTCGCTATTAAAGTTATTAAATTTTAAAAGTTGGTGCTGTAGGTAGACACTTACTATAGGTATTTTATAGCGAAAGAAAATATATTCTGCAGCTCGCACATGTGAAATAGTTATTTACATACCAACCGTATAAGAAATTAAATGACATATTTTCAAGTTTACTATCTCCTGTTGCTGTATATCCCCTTAGGGGACGGGACGCCCTATATCCATATATAAAATTCCCACCAAAGTAACAATACCAAAAGGGTACCCAATATGGAGTTTTAATTAGACGTGCACCACAAAGCTTACACCTAGCAAAAAATGTATTACTTTTTTCCTTAAATAATAAATACATAAATACCCATTTTTTTCTTTTTATAAATAAATACTAAAAGAATTAATGTTGTTTTTTCCCGTTAGTTTATAAAGTTTTCACATACCTACTTATTTTGGTAGGTACGGGTCTGTCAATATTTTATTTTTAAATAATAAAATTAGTATCTACGCTATATCTTTAGAAAATAATAAGACTCCCTTACAAAAAAATTTAACAGATGGCGATGGCGAAGGTTAAATAACTTATTCCGGTTCTGTTTCTGTAGCCAACAGCTTAACGTAAAATAAACCAGACTTCAACAAGGTGCCATTACTGACAGGCGATGCGGCGAATTCTTACATTAATTTGATTTAAATACTAAAATATAACATTCCATGTTTTCTTAAAACTATTATGAATTAAAATTTATATTATATGTTTCTACTAAAACAGAAACTTTAATAATTGTTATGGGTTTATACATGACTCTCCCTACACTCGGACCGTTGAATGTTCCAGTTCCAGTGGCAGCGACTATCGTCCAATATGATTATTTTACCCTAAAAATAAAACATTATATAATGCAGTAAAAGTACATACAAATATTTTGGGACGAACTAAAAATGCAAAACTTCTATACGTTACAATTCCTTTTTGCGCATCACCAACTAAACACTCCGGGCTAAATTTTTGCTGTAGTAAATAAATTATTTTAATAAAATTACCTTTTTATTTAGTTTATATTTCCACTCATTACTCTCGTCTTCGTCATCAGTATCGTTTAACTTATTCTCATACTATAAACAATAGAAATTGATTACAAAACAAATATTTTAAAAACTGAACGAAAAAATTTGATCCCGTTTCATAATTATTATGAATCGATCGTAATTTTTCGAGAAGTTAAATTGACGTTAATAAAATGTTACTACTTTGCTGAGCAATTTGGCTGTACAATCATATTATGATAAAACTTTATTTAAAACTAAAAATAAAAAATAATTCTAGAGTTCTTGCACTAATAATTATCGTCAGTGCAGTGAACCATAAATAATGTGCAAAATCGTCTTCTTCTACCTATTTACCCTTTCAAGCTGGTGTAAATCAACAGTTTGCTCTAACCAGAAATATGTCAGGATCTTTAAGAGACCAAAACTTAAAAATTAAGATGTTTCCAAATGAGCTTTATTCATGGTTTTGGCATTTTACCCATCCGCATTCTCAACGACTCCGCGGGCTGAACTTTCTTGTGGTGGACCATGAATTAGATCATAAACGAATCATGAACCACAAGGAATTAATTAATTAATTAAAATGCACTCGGTTTTTAAAATAATTATTTTAAATGGAAAACCCAATAAAAATGTGTGTTTTTCTTTAAAATATTGACGTAAAAAAAGAAGTTTGCATATAATTATTGTATCACATAAAAGAGATAGGGCGAGATTTATTTGCAATAAAGAAGAAAAATTGAAAAATTTTGCGGTGGTGACCTATTAAAAAATAAAACTTTAAAAGAAATGGCTCAAAAACTAATCGTTTTCGGCGAAAACAGTTTAGATTCGTAATCTCTGCCCAAACATTTCTAAAAAATTATCAATTTTTACAATGGCATGGTGTGTGAATACCTAATAAATATTAACCGTTAACTCTTAAAATTTGTAACTTAACTGTTCCTATTATACATTTTAATGCTGCCCAACGATTCATTTCTTATGTGGCTCCTTAAATTTTGAACTTGTTACCAGAGCATTTTAAAAGAAAAACAATTTCAACACATAAAAAGGATCCTATACATAGATTATAAATAACACTGAAATAATTAAAAATGTTGTTAGGTTTTTATAAATTATTCTAAAAATGTGTCTACTATTAGATATTAAGTACCTATAGGTACGATTATTATAGACTTTATATAAATATTAAGTATCTGCCTAAGTTAACTTTGTAAGTGAATGTGTGCACGCACAGACTTTAAGTCCATAGTGTACACATAGTACTTAAAATTTTTTGATACATAATGGTTGGTACCATGTATTGTAATTTATTTATTTATTTAATTTCCCAACCAACTTTACAAAAGTTTAATACAGGGAAATTTCTAATTAAAAAAAAAAAGAAAAAAAAAATTAATTAATTAAGATTAAGAGTCAAAATTATACAATAATTATAGTATCATATATAAAAAAAAAACAGTAATATGTTATATTTTTAATAAATGTTTTTTAAATAAATATTTGAACTTTTTTATATTGATTGTATTTTTAATTTTTTTTGAAAATATTATTATACATTTTTATACCATCATGAAGAATTGATTTTTTTCCAAAATTAGTTTTTATTTTTACAGTTTTTAAATTTTTATTTTTTCTTGTATTGTGTTCATGAAATGTGCTATCAATAAATTTTATTTCAGAATTTTTAATCTTTTCATTGATTGAGTGAATTAATATACCTACTTTTAATTTATATAAATTTTCTATATCCATATAATTATTTGGTTTATATAAATTTACAGTAGGCTCTAAAAATGGTAATTTATGAATTCATTTTATGGCTTTATTTTGTAATTTTTTTATAGGATTGATATTTGACAAACAGGCAGAACCCCAAACTGATATTAAATATTGCAATTTTGAATATATTAATGCAAAATAAATATTTCTTAAAAATTTTAATGGGATGTAATATCTCACTTTGTATAAAATTAAAGGAGAAATATTATTTCTTAAATTATTAATATGTAAACCTAAAAATTTTATTGTATTTAAATATTTTATAATATGTCCATTAAAAAGTAATTGCAATTTATATCATATAGATATCATATGGATTTGTTTTAGTTATTATCATAAAAGAAGATTTTTCAAAATTTAAAGTTAATTTAAAACTTTGTAGCCACAAATAAATTTGAATTAAATCTTGTTTTATATTATCTAAAATTTGATCTATATCATCATCAAAATATATAATTGTTGTATCATGTAATCTAATCTAAATAAATAAATAAATAAACCAAAAAAAATGCCCTAAATCTGCCTCTGTTTCGGCTCATGCTCTCAACCTGCCCATTCGCTAGAGGCTCTTGTTATACAGTGTGGAATTTTTAACTGGAATAAATTCAGTATTAGAAAGCCTCTTTATTTGCTGAAAAAATACAGTACTATGGCTGCGTTTATTTCTAGTTTGGCATACTATTTTTGCGTATTCATGTAATTTACCCCTCTTTTTGAGGTAGAAACCGCCCCCCACTTTTTTTTTTAAATATAAAGGTATGTATGCTCGCTGGAAAGGGCATAAAAAAGGGAATATAACCCACTATTTACTTTTGCATTTCGGAAATGTAGACGCAATTTGTTTTATTTTACAAATTGCTGGAAATGTTTTTTTTCTTGATAAACCTCTAATCTGAAGTAAAATTCATTTTTGCCATTATGTACCATATCCGGGGTTATTTGGCGAATTTCGTGTTCAGGTAGTTGCCCAAGTTCCTCTAAATTTTCTGATTTTGTTACGTAAACTTTGGTTTTAAGGTGACCCCAAAGGAAATAATTTAGAAGATTAAGGTCCGGCGATCGTGGCGGTCATTCAATGAAAGGACCTATTCTTCCTATCTAGCGGTTTGTAAAGACTTCACTTAAATATTGTCGAACATTTATGGCGTAATGAGGCGGAGCATCAAAAAGAGGGGTAAATTTCATGAAGAAAAAAGTATTCCAACCAACTAAAAATAAATGCAGCCTTAGTACTGTATTTTTCAGCAAAAAAAGGCAAATATACTGAATTTAGTAAAAAATTCCACCTTGTTTAAATATCCCGTTCGATTTTGATTCATAAAAGCATAACAAGGTCAAATTAAGGAAAAAGTAAAGCAAAAATTCAAAAATACGAAATAAAAATTACAAGTTCATATTTGTATGTTGTAAAATTATATAAAAACGTGTTGGTATTTGTTATATCCATATTGTGACATTTTGCAAAATATATTTCTACAATAGTCTATTTGAAATACTACAATTTACATAAAACAATGGGCTTTTTCACTAAATTTTAATTTTGACCCGCAAAAATTTTGACCACTTAGAAGTCGCTTCGATCAGTCGGACTTTACCTGAATGATATTTGGTGAGTTTCCTTCTTGTTTCTAAGCTATTCTTCTCTATTTAAGTTATTGAAACAAAGATAGCATAAGTAAAGAATTTCTAGTAACGGGATGACGTAGATATGGCTAAACTTTATGTTTTTACGACGTCTTTCTAATTATTTCGAGAAAAGTTTTGGGACTCTCTGGAAAGGCTTTTTGTCAGGTTAGAAGACTAAAAATAGTTTCGCAAAGTAAACAAAAAAAAGTTGATTATGTTTCCCTTGCTCATCGTATTCCTGAAGTCATTCCTCTTGCTTCGATTCAATTAATGTTAAATACATATTCATTCTTTCGTTCAACATAATATAACCTTTATTTCTGTCAGATGGAAAAAAATATACGGAAAAACCAACTAAACATAAAAGCAGGCCTCAAATACGTAATTTTTATGGCACCTCTATCCAACACAGTAGCATGTCCCTTTGATAGCGTAAATTGCACTAAAATTCAGTTGAAGCGGGAGGCGTGATACCAGAAGAACGATCAGCGAGATGCGATACGATATACGATGGAGTGGGAGAAAGATAATCTACCTAATTCTGTTTGCCTCGCGATTCCTAATATTTTCAGTATTTTAACTTATAACTAGGATATGGGGCGGAGGACTTGCATACAGGGTGTTTCAATAAAAAATCCCAGGCCAATTATTTCGAAAACTAAAAGTGGCATGTAACTTCTCTAAACGCCAGTTCTTAGCCTCTATGATTGGTTTCACAACTGTGTAAAAAATGTATTTGAATAATACAAGATGTAGGCGGCGCCCCGGTGCAAAGAATTTTTTCGATGACGGGAACTTTTAAATGTTGCGGATCTTAAAGATAATTAATTCCTGATCAAATTATATCACATAAAATTTTTTGATAAATCCAACATGAACGGATATATTTGGGATTAATTAAAAAAAAAAAAATTTTAATTATAAATATTTTTAATATCCTTTAGCAGATTTTAATTTAATTTTGGTAATAATAATTTTAGTGATAAAATGCTCGTGTAGCGCTAAATTATTACGCCCAGTGACGTCTCAGGGGGCGCCTTAACAAATAAAATTGGCAAAAAGTAAGACGCCACTGAGTTTTTGGTAATTTTTATATTTTTTCGGATTAAGTAACTAAAAATATCCTTTTCTCGTCTGTTAAATTGTTTTCATATCTTGCTTCGTTTTCGAGAAATAAAAATAAAACAATTAAAAAAAATAAAAATCATTAAATAAATAATATGTTGTATTTTTTGTTGTGTAAAAGCAAAGTTAAAACATTAAAGTATAATTAAATTATATTAAAATATGTTTTAAATTTTAAGAAAAAACTGATGAGAAATTATACAAAATGATTAATGAAAATTAGAACAATATCTACCAAAAACTAACTAATGGGGTCGAATGAGGTGTTCAAAATTATTGCCGTTTTCATACACACACATAGCAAGATATGAAAATAATTTAACAAACAAGAAAAGGATATTTTTAGTTGCTTAATTCGAAAAGAATATAAAAATTACCGAAAACAGTGGCGTCTTATTTCTTGCCAATATTATTTGTTAAGGCTGAGACGTCACGGGACGTAATAATTTAGCGCTACACGAGCGTTTTATCAGCAAAATTATCATTACCAAAATTAAATTAAAATCTGCTAAAGGATATTAAAAATATTTATAAATTAAAATACTTGTTAAAATTATTAAAAAAAAACCTAAAATATCTCCGTTCATGTTGGATTTATCAAAAAATTCTATGGGATATAATTTGATCAAAAGTTAATTATCTTTAGGAGCCATTACATTTAAAAGTTCCTGTCTTTGAAAAATTCTTTGCACCGTGGCGCCACCTACATCTTGTATTATTCAAACACATTTTTTACACAGTTGTGAAGCCAATCATAGAGGATAAAAACTGGCGTTTATAGAATTTAGATGTCACTTAAGGTTTTCAAAATAACACTGGCCGACACGATTTTTCTAACACAGGTCAGCTCTTTATTTTTAAAATGGAAATACCCTTCTAATAATAGAAAAAATATTCGGAAAGCCCCAATACATTCCATTTTTCAATAGCTTAATAAGACCATTTTACATTAGCAGGTAGTCAATTTAATTAGGGGACGGTTAAAATGGATGCATTTTATAACAGAAAAATTACCTAAACTGTAGGAATTTTAGTAGGACTTCAGGGAGGATTTACAAAATATTGCTGTTTTCTTTGTTTGTGCGACAGTCGTGCAGTAGATCAGCAGTATGTAATAAAAGATTGGCCACAAAGAAGTGAATTTCAGCCGGGATCTCAAAATGTTAAGTTCGCACCTCTTGTAGACCCCAAAAAAGTCCTTCGGCCTCCTCTTCACATTAAACTTGGGCTGATGAAAAACTTTGTGAAAGCTATGAATAAAGACGGCGATGGATTCAAATACCTAAGACAAGTCTTTCCCCCGTTAAGTGATGCCAAATTTAAGAAAGGCATTTTTTTGGGCCACAAATCAGAAAATTGCTGGACGATGTCAACTTTACAGAGAAGCTTACCAAGCAGGAACTCAGAGCATGGAGCTCATTTGTTAGTATAGTAAAGGGATTTTTGGGCAACAATATGGATGCAAACTATCAACAGTTAGTTGATGAACTTTTAGATTCCTACAAATCGCTTGGTGCCCGAAGGTCGTCATTAAAAATTCACTTTCTCCATTCCCATCTGTAATTTTTTCCTGACAATTTGGGAGCTGTCAGTGACGAGCAGGGTGAAAGGTTCCACCAGGATATCAGGACAATGGAAATTCGCTATCAAGGACGATGGGATCCAGCCATGATGGGTGATTACTGTTGGTTTTTGAAAAGAGAAGATATGACCCCTCATAAAAGGAAAAAATAAAATTTAATTAGTGTGTTCAGTTAATATTTGTAATGTTTGTGTTTTTCTTAGATGTAAGGTATGTTTAGTAGGTGTAAAAATTTAAATATAGTCGATATACACAGTTAGAAAATTCTTAAATTATTTTTTCAATAGATATTAAATATTGTAACATTAAATGTGGTACTATAAATGTAACAAGAAAACGTTACGTGTTACAACTTTTTTTTTCTCATTCTCGTATTTGGATAGGTCCATTCTACCACAAGATGCTATTTAGCTTTGTGTTACAACAAAAAAACATTTTTTTGTCGGCCAGTGTAATTGGCCTGGGAGTTTTTATTGAAACAACAGGTATAAGTATTTTTAATAATTCATGATATTGGTGCAAAATATGATGAATTTGCTTATAGTGGAAAGGCCCATTTTAAAAGTAAAAGAGAACTGCTAATTTTTTTCCATATTATTTAACAAAAACGCACACGGTCTAAGGGATTATATGCCATTTAGGAAGCGGTGATCAAATCGACATGCAATTTTTTAAACGTGCAAAGTTTAACACTAATATAAGTACCATTTTCCGTCATATTTGTACGCTGAAAAATGCATTAAAGGTTATATTATTTATTACCTTGATTTATTTTCAAATCAAAATTTTGTTACACACACATATCAGTTTTCATTTATTGAAATGACAATTATCAGAAAAAAGGGTAAAAATTCAACATTATCGGGATTTTAAACATTTTTTAACATAGAAAACATGCAAAGTAGCCGTATCGAGTCATAGAATTTTCAAAACTGAAACCCAATTATCCAAATAAAAATTTAAAAAAAGGATAGGGATGTTAAGGGAATTGACAAAAAAAATCGGCCAATACCTTTACCCTGAACTTTCCTCGCTTATCAATAAATTATGGAAACTTGTACAGGGTGTCCCAAATTCGATGCTGATCATTGGGATCTATAGGAAACTATAAAAAATACAGCAAAGGTTAAATTGGGCCAAAGTGGAATAATATGGAGCTTAAGTTAATGCCAGTGAAAATTATGAAAATTCCGACCACTTCCGGAGATATAGGAAAAAAAACCAAAAACTTTATTTTCCATTTTTGTTTTTTTGTGACGGTATTTAAAAATGTATTAAAAAAACAGAAAGCACTTTCTGCAGGCACTTTATTACGAAGCATCTAAAGATAATTTCTAATTTAAAAAACGGCGTTTCGGTTTTCAGATACCACCATCCGAAATTTTTGAATACAGCACTGAAATTTAGATATTTTCTCAAACTTTCATTTTGCCAAAATTTCATTGAAAAGGAAAGAAAAACACAAAGTCTTCCTCCATAAAATTTAATGGAAAGGATTCCAAGTTTAAGGGTCTCTACATGCTTCGAACGCAGAAACGTTCATCTTCAGGAGACAGAAAGTTTTTTTTAAATTTATGCTGATGGTGTTAGCAAAAGAGAAATTGAAATTTAGAACCTTAATGGAGCTTTTATGGATTTAAAACTGGAGTATAGAAGAAACATGAAATAAAAGTTTTAATAATGGACCCCAAAAATTCTTTTCACTACAACAATTTTATGTGAAAACACAACGATTGTACCTTCACAATAATGTCTTATATCCATAAGTTTCTCTAAATGTTTTTAAATAAGCTTCGACACCTTAGATAGGTTTTCTTCTTCCCCAATTTATTTGGTTGGTTTACACCCCTTCATAATGTTTTAAACACTCTATGATTTTACCATTATCAAAACTTTTATTTCATGTTTCTTCTATACTCCAGTTTTAAATCCATAAAAGCTTCATTAAGGTTCTAAATTTCAATTTCTCTTTTGCTGTTTCGAACGTAGAAACGTTCATCATTAGGAGACCGAAAATTTATATAATGCTGATGTACCCCAAAAACCATTCTTCAACAATTTTGACATTATGACTTCTACAAATGACAATTCTTATCTTTATACTTTCTTACAGACATATCAACAATTTTACAAAAAAAATTTAAAAAATCCTCGACACCTTCTCTTTAGAAGGCCCTTTTCTTCTTCCTCATTTTGTTTGGTTGTTTAGATTTCCTTTACTAACTTTCTTTACATGCTCAGCATGTTTTAACTCTCCTCAACCTTTTTTATATACCTATGTCACTTCTACATTTCAATTTTTCAATGCCATAAAAGCTCCATTTAGGTTTTATATTATTTTCTCTCCTGCTAATACCATGAGCATTATATAAATTTTTTGTCTCCTGATGATGAACGTTTCTACGTTCGAAACATGAGGAGACCCCTAAAGAATTTCTATATTCTATTAAATTTGTGGAGGAAGACTTTTAATTTTTTATTTCTTTCCTATATTTTTTTAGATAAATTTATTTAAAAATTACCCTGCATTTGAAAAATCGCTAATTTATGTTATTTAATTGTACTAAAAAACATCTTCAGGGTATCCCTTTTAGGGTTTGTAGCTTCGTTGTAAGTGGACATAGACCAAAATTTGATACGAAGTTCTTGATTTATTTTTAACCAATCTTCTAAATCCCAATTTATCGACCATTACTTTTAGGACACTTTATATATTAAAAAAAAAACAATTTATAAAATGGAATTATGGCAATTCTAACACACGAGATTCTTTGAAATTTTAACAGTACATTACGAACATAAATATATATGTAACTACTTTCTGACAAAGAAGTCAGTCTCGATGTCTTTTCAAAGATAAAATTAATTCCTGAGATAGCTAACTAGGTATAAGCATCATTTGGGAATCGTTTTTGAAAACTCTATGCTATAATGGGTGCTATAACAACTTTGTTAAATTAATACCAAAGCAACAAATTTTAAAAATATTCAAAAAAACACCTACACAGAAACTATAAAAACGTTCAATAACAGAAATGAAAAAACATTTTAAAAATCTTAATAATCTTGTTTGACTTATTCTCAGAGAACCTATAAAACTAGTTTATCATATTATAACATCAGTATTACTATAGTTCTGCATTGTAAAAAAGCCCGCGGGCCAAGTTCTTGCCCAAACATTTTTTAAATTCTTGAACAAGAAATTGCACTTGAAAATGTTGTTTTACACATATCCAAGTTTTTGGCAAATTGTTAAAATCAATGTAATGTTACTAATATTTGACTTAAAGTTAGGTACGCCATTACATCGAAGAATGATGTTTTGTTTGATTTTTATTTTCGATTTGATAATGTACGTTTAATTGACTTGTTTTCTTACTTTTTGAACTAAACCAACGCCAACGAATCACTTTTAATCAAATGTTAGAAACATAATTTTAAAAACGATTTTCTAACCTCAAAATCTGATAGATTGGTAGCCACTAAAACACCAGAAATCATTACCTTTTCTCTCAATTTGGTCAAGAAATTAGAACAAGTTCAAATTATTTGACAATACATTTTTGCCAGAACTTTTGGCTAATTTTAGCTGTTTACACGTGAAAACAAATTGAAGATCAACTTTTACAATTTCTTGACCAAGAACTTGGCCTGTAAAATACAGGCTTAAAGCATTTAGTATAGTAGATAGTTGTAAGTATTGACAATAACTGCAATAAATTTAGCTAGTTAGTTGCACTATTAACTAGTAATAGTAGTATTTTTTCATCTTCTATTATTGAACTGTTATATTTTTTCGCTAAATTTCTTTTCTGATAAATTAACAGATATTATTAAAAATATAGCGCAAAAAATTAAAATATATTGACAAGATACTTACGAAGATTCATGCTGGAGTAAGGAAATAAATGTAGGCACAGATGGAAAAAGTGCATGGACAACTTTGATGTTGAATATAGTGTGCTATTGGACGTAAGTGTGTGTAGAGTGTAGAGTGTAGGGTGTAACGGCTAACTATAAAATTCTCTTTAAATTAATTGTGCTACCTAGACCAGTAGGTAATAGAAGACCAAGTAGAGATGGTAGTTCTTAGTGGTGTAGTATTTATAAGTGTAGTGAAAATTCGTTCACCTTGGATGGCTTGTATGAATCATCCTCTTCTTCTTCCTTCATTATCGAGAGTTTTTTCTCTAACATTCTGTGTTTGAGATCTTCGTCTTTTTTCGATATTTTTTTCTTTTTGAACCGACTAAAATTATAACATTGTTTTTAGTGGATCGTACCTACTTGATTCATCATTATAATATAAAATAGAGAAGATCGGTGTAATTTTTCTATTTCATGAATATAATAAAAACCGGGAAATCACCAAAACCATATTACAATTTTGCAAAACTGCAATTTAGAAAAAAAGTAAGCCCTTATAAAATTTAAAAAATAAAACTAGATAAGCTCCATGTAAACATGTTCTAGACTAAAAACACGATATTTTTTATAGAGGTTACATAATAATAATAACAAAGGCTTTTATTCATAAACTCTATAACCATTGTATTACAATACATAATGGGCGAGTTTTAGTTCGTCCTGCCTACATTACTGCACCTATAATATATATTAATATGTAAGAAAAATAGTTTTCTATATCACCACCTGCAAATTTTTTATACTAAAAGGCTAGATTATAGTACTATGCGCTAGATTTCTGAGGTCTCTTCTATGCATGCGCCTGTAGTGCGTAGCTGTTTGTTGCTGTTATTTGCTATTCTTTGCTGTTTTTGAGTTATTTTTTTTTTGCTGTTTTTGTTCAACACATCAAAAACAGCAAAAATAGCTCAAAAGTTTGTAAATACACTCTTGTTTTCTAGCAATATAGCTATGCCTAACAGGTCATTTTGGCAACTCAGCTTATCTTCCATACTAAATTTGGTTTTGTTCTAAACGCGCCAATATTAGATAGGGCCAATAATTTTATAAAAGTAAACATATTCCAGAGAAACCTTTTAAGGTCATTGGTATAGAGGGGGAAGCGGTGCTTTGATCGCTTCCATGGATCGCATACCACTGTATGTAAGTATATTCAATTATTATAATAACATATTTTATTATTATGTTATAAACTGTGTTGGGGATACAGTGTGTATCAACCAAATGGAATAAATTTGATAATAAAAATATTGTCGGATATGGAATTGGCACCCTTAAGGCTAGAGAAATAGTTGTAACGTAACAGCGGTGTAAAGGCTCTTAAGGTGGCGTAGCTTATCGCAAAAAAGGTGTGATAAAAGAAAACCAGTGTGTAGAAGAGAGACAGTGACATTTGCATTAAATAGTGAAGAGAGACAGTGACATTTGAGTTTAGTAGTAGGAGTCAGGATTAGAATGTTGATAAAAAATGTTTATTTGTAATTGGTTGGGATAAGGGATACCAATCCCTTCTTTTTAGAGTGTGGGAAGACACAGCGAAAAAGGAATCCCTTCTTTCAATTGGTAGGGGGTTGCAAAACAATATAAAAACACGAAAGAGCACTTACGACGGAGAGTTGAAAATGTTCAAGTGTAAGGGGAACCTCTGCCCGTTTACCGGTTCAAAGTAATTAATCTATTTAAATGTAAGGGGAAACTCTGCCCGTTTGTCAGTTGAAATAATAATTGTCTAAAAGTTAAATTCAAGTTATAGAACCCACTGCTCCAGAGACGACCTACTTTGCTCCCATTGCGTAAGGGTTCTTTATCTATTGGTTTTAACTGTTTTAATTGTTTAATTTCCTTTTTGACTTGAGTTATTATAAAGTTATAGTTGTTTCTTCTGGCTTACTTGGATTAATCTATCGTTCCTGAAGTGAGTCTTAAGAGGGCGACTCAACTTTAAAATAACTTTCTAAATTACCATTTTGTAAACATCTATTATTTTGGTTATTTTACTAGTTTTAAGATTGTATTTTTATTTATCACAATTATTATCGTTGCTTTTGCTTTTCTTGCCATTTAATAAAATTGTTAAAAATCCCTTGGTGTTTCAGTGAAGGACTAGAGAGCATCCTTAAACCCGTTAAGACAAATTAAATAATTATTTTTATAAAGCTCTATTTTAAACTATCTAAGCTACACAACCCAGTCGTCTACAAATCGTAGTCCGACAATATGATAGCGTGTCCGAAAAAACGCTCGGATACGTCCACTGGTATTTCTAGTTGTGCATTTTTTTCGATAAAAACTTTTTATACAGGGTATGTCACGTAACAGTGGCCAACACCAACTTTCTTATTTTAAATACAATACCCTCTATATTATTCAATTTTTGGATTTTTCAGAAAATTTTAGACATATTTCATGTATAATATCCTATACCTATCTTTAACTAGTTAGGAATTATTAAGTGTTTTCAGATTTACTGCATTACAGCGTTTCTTTTTATTGATATGAAATTAAAAAAAAATATAAATAAATAGTTTTGTTTAATTTTGTTTAAAACTCCTGAGCTTAGCAAACTGTTGTCTGTCTGCATGACAGTTAGTAGTTGTCAGTGTTATAGTCGTTTCTATTTCGTTAACTGCATATCAGAAAAATGGTTTATTTAATAGAAATGCACAAAATAACAATTCTACAGATGATTGGTTATGGAGATAAAACACGGACACAAATGGAAGTTCTCGCTTATTTCATGAAAAATTTCCAAATTTGCCACCTAGGGAAAATTAGTAAAATAGAAAAACAGTTTCGCCAGCTTGGATATGTAAAGCAGATAAAAAAAATAGCTGCCAATGCAATAAGTGATGAGACCAAATTAGATATTATGATGTTAGCCATTCATCGATTATTCGAACATTACAAGAAAATAAAATGTATCCCTATAAAATGATACCTACTCATGAGCTCATGGAAGACGATTTTGATTGGCGAATGTATTTTGATGAACAAATGATGACAAGGCAATGTTAGATAACAATGTGATCCTCACGGGATTAGAGAAGAACGTACGCGATATCCTGAAAAGGTTAATGTTTGGGCAAAAATAGTTGTAGATCATATCATAGGTCCCTTTTTCATTAATGGCAATTAAAATGGCTATAATTATTTAGCACTGCTCAAAAATAATGTCTTGAACAAACCCGAACAAACCCGAACAAACCTATATCCTGATCCAGCAAACCCACAACATCCAGCGAATATGACATGGTTTCAGCAAGATGGTGCACCGCCCCATTACCAAAACAATGTCCGGCAGTACCTCAACCGATGGAATGGCCGGCACGATCCCCTGATCTGTACCTATAACCGTTACTAGCTATAGTTATGAAATGTAATATAATTATTTTTTTACTGCTTGAATCAGAAATAAAGACATCATTATTATTATTATTATTATTATTATTATTATTATTATTATTATTATTATCTTATTCTTATGGAGTTATGTCAAAAGAGTGTGTTGTTAATTTTTGTAATAAATCTGAAAACACTTAATATTTACGAGACAGTTAAAGATAGGTAGGTATAGGATATTGTACATGAAATATGTCTTAAATTTTCTGAAGAATCCAAAAATTGAATAATATACATTATGTTGTACTTAAAATAAGAAAGTTGATATTGGCCACTGTTACATGACACACCCTGTATAAAAGTTTTTATTGAAAAAAATGCGCAACTAGAAATACCAGTCGATGTGTCCGAGCGTTTTTTCGGACACGCCCCCATGTATTTATTGTCGAATTTATTCCATTTGGCTGATACATACTTTTCCAATGTAGGTATAAAGGGTTCCCCATTTAAAACGAAACAGGCTAAATATCTGGTTCCACGTTAATTAAAAAAAAAACGCTCGGACCCGTCGATTTTTATTTCGAGGGGGACATCTTTTGCGTATATTGTCAATCTTGTTACTTCAAGCCCCTAGGAGGGAGGGGGGGGGGTAAGATCTAAATCTTAAATAGATACCCCTATTTTATATAATTTTTTTGGATTCTGCATAAAATTCTGAACATTTTTTAATAAAATCATTATTAGTCTATACTAAACAGTTTCCGAGATATTGACTCTTGAAAAATGAGATTTTTGAACTTTGACAGCGTCTAGCTTTCTAACTGTACGTCTTAGAGTAAATCGGCTTACACGTCCCTATCTTCGAATTTTATTATCTTTCCAATAGTGTCAACTTCCGGTTAAACCGGAAGTCCTATATTTCTTACAACTGGTTTAACCGGAAGTTGACACTATTGGAAAGAAAGCTAGACGCTATCAAAGTTCAAAAATCTCATTTTTCAAGAGTCAATATCTCGGAAACTGTTTAGTATATACTAATAATGCTTTTATTAAAAAATGTTCAAAATTTTATGCAGATTCCAAAAAAATTATATAAAATAGGGGTATCCGTTTAAGATTTAGATCTTACCCCCCTCCCTTCTGGGGGCTTGAAGTAACAAGATATATACGCAAAAGATGTCCCCTTCGAAATAAAAATCGACGCGTTTTTTTTTTTTAAATTAACGTGGAACCAGATATTTAGCCTGTTTCGTTTTAAATGGGGAACCCTGTATAATAAAAATCCTAATATTATCTGTCCTTACCCGCCCGATTTTTTTTTCTCGGTGCTTTTTCCATTAGCTTTAGCATTACTATTATTGACTTGTTTCCATATACCAGTTTTGTTCACTTCCTCTGAAATATTAATGGCAGAAAGTGGTATATTCATGACGCTGCCGTTTGCCAGCGGTATCTTAAGATTTTTTTCGGATTTCTCTATTTCAATAGGGGGCCCGGTGGAAACTACCTAAAATATATTTTTAATAAAAAACTATTGCCCTTTAAAAATTGCTAAGTACGTACAGGTTAATTTAAAGGCTAAGCAGTGTTAGGTTACACTTCAGTTAAAATAAGTATATAATAATTGTATGTAGTAGTTGGGGTCCATTAGAGAAGCAAAAGACACCCAACTGTTTTCTTTGAAAATGCGGTCAGGCACTATCTAGAAAAGTTTGGGGGGGAGGGGAGGGGGGGAGGTGTTGAAGATCGAACAGTAAACTTGCGAAAACTATCAAGGTCACATATCACAAAGGTAAGAGGAAGTAGTAGATGCACCTTAAAAGCGGGGCACTGATTCTTATGTCTTTAAATTAAAACAGTTGAAATAATCTTACCCTAATTTGTATAGGCCCTTTCAATTCAAATTTTGCCGTTGACTGCCATGCTATTTAAAAGTATTTAAAAGGAACTCGGACAATGAGCCTAATGAATAAAAATGTAGAAATAGCTTTTTCTTATAAAATCGAAGATTTCTTGAAAGCCAATGAATAAAAACTAAAGTAATTGCATTTGCGTCCAGCAATTGCTTAAAAGTGCAGGAATTGCTTCTAGTTTATGCTTTTTCTTAAAAAATAGAAGCAATTGCAATCGTTTGCTTAAAATGTGATAAATAAATTAAGGAATTACTTTTTCTAGTGTAGCAATCGCTTTCAATTTTTTAGGGTAGGTCGACCCCTGCATCATTTGCTTGGTAGCAGTCAACTTTAGTTCTCCGTGGTATACACGTGCGTTGCTGTTCGTTCGTGTCTTCAATTATGGCTGAATATTTATATGAACGTCCGTAAAAGAAAAATCTACAGTATACGTAAAAATTGCAGATATATGATGATTTCAGAAAGTTATATCGATTTGACTGCGAAAATGTTGAGTGGTTGGCAAATTATTTTTTGACTGATACTGGTAAAAGGCGAGGGGGTGGTGCACTGTCGCCTTTAAATAAGATTAAAGTCTTTCCGCGGAAATTGTCGGATCCGGGCTTTCAAAACTCTGTAGGTGAAGAACTCGGTGTTCACCAAACTACTGTCTGTAAGACATACACTTTTGTAATGGATGGAGTTTTGGAAAAGGCCAATATTTTTATTAAATTTCCTACAAGTGCTGAAGCTGTTGTGGAAGCTAAACGGTTATGGTCCGAAAGATTTATTTATGTTCCTTCAATTTGTGAACGAATATCAATTGCTTGTCTTTAATTTCTTCATCACTACTATCACTTTCCTCATTTCATCTGCCATATCACGAATATAAATTCCTATTTTCCACAAAAACGTAACAGATTACTATTGTACTAAATAAATAGACCAACGTTGTTGTATTTACGTCAACTCTTTTGCAAATTATGCGCCAAACTGAACGTGAAATCTATAAGCTGAACAAGTGGATAAGACACGTCTGAGCTTGTGTTGAATAAGCATTTGCTACATAGGTGTAAGCAAAACAGCAATTGCTTCAAAATTTTATCCATATCCATATCTAGCAATTGCTTTTACTGATAGCATTTGCTAGTTAAGCAATTGCTTATACTAAAAAACAATTGCTTCAAGTAATTGCTTAATTTTTATTCATTAGGCTCATTATTCAGTGGGCAATAAAAAAGTAGAATGCTTATTGCTTATTCCTGCTTGGCTTAGACCTGCGTTATGGAAATAGCATCTCTAGGAAATAGTATCTCGTCGATCGCTATGAAGTTACCGTTTACAGTGAGTTGGAATGATGCTACCAACATAATAATATAAAAACCAAAACCCCGATATTATAGTGTGCCATTTGTACCTACAGCATTCTACATTTTTTTTTTATATAACTGTACTGTAAAGCAAAATGCGTTTCTCTGAATTTAAAAACTCACCTATACGTACTTAATCAAATCTAATTCGGTCAGTTTAGGAATAAAGATCCAAGTAAAATAAAGTAATATTAACTCTACAACATAAAGGAATTTATTATATAAGTTTATGTATTGTATGCATGAATGCATGTAAATTTATATACTTAACTTTAAATATTATATATGTAGCTAGCCAAAATTAAAAAAAAAAATTATGCACTATGAACTGCACTAGAAGATCACTATAGTAACACTATATAGCGCGAACGCAACTTTTTCTTGAACTCATGCAAATGCGAGCAAAATGTGTGAACAATGTAAAATGACATGCAACGTATTCTAGCGACAAAGCTTAAGTCTGATGAAAACTAAAAAGATGGTGAAAATAAAACGAAAAAGATAAAATGTATAAGTTTTATTAACATAAATATAAATGTAACAATACTGTGTCAACAAAAAAAAGGTAAAATAACACATCTATTTAATACAAGCTTGTAATATAGATGCAATGAAAGAATACTTATGACTAAATGTTAAAGTAATGACTTATAAAGTAAATTTAAGAGTTAGGGCTTGTGGTCCATTCGCCATTTTGTTTCGTTAATCAATATGTTATTGTTCTCTTTGTTCTTTTATTCCAATATTTGCTAAATATCCATCTTTAAAGCACATATACCCACAATTTCAAGTTAAACAGCTTGCATAAAGTAATCAAAGAAGAAGTAGAAATATGGGCAAATTTGACAAAATTTCGTATTTTGCCTTTATTACTTAACTACCTATGTAAAATGAAACAAATATATACTTTGCTATTTGTCACTATATTTTTTTCGTAGTAAAACATGACGCTAATATAGATTAACTAAACGAAGGGTACCTATGTAGTTTTTGCCAAATTTAAATAGTATAATTGTTGTTGGTATACTACAATGGTTTTTTTCTGTTAGGAGTACAATGCAGCAATAATATGCTTTACAGGAACCGATCTTGAACTCCAACATGTTTTAAACCACCTTACTTCTATTTAGCAGAAAATTAAATTCATGCTAGAAATAGGACATGACTCGATCAATTTTTTCGATCTAAAAATACCAAAACCGCGAATGCACAAATGCATGCTTTAGGCTAAACAAAAGGTCATCCAATTTTGCGAATCATTTTCTAGATACAAACCATAGTTTTTCACACATTAACAACTTACAAAAGTTACATTCTAAACAAAAAGGTAATACAGTAGATACCTATATTAAAAAACATCGAAATTTACATACATAAAAAATATCACAATGTGAATCTCTTAAACACAGAATTAGATTTCGGAAATTTCCCATTATTAAAATTGTTATGAACTCCATCTCCATCAGTAGAGGGAGAAGGGGCATTCACCACCAATTTGCGCATGCCCCTTCTGCGCATGCCAGCTCGCAGGTTTAAATCTGTTCGTTAGCTGTTCAAAGCTGTTAATTAGTCGTTCAAAGCTGTTTATTAGCTGTTCAAAGCTGTTTATTAGCTGTCCCTTCTGCATTGAATAGCTAATGAACAGCTTTGAACCTGCGCACTACTGGCGCATGCGCAGAAGGCACCTGCGCGAATTGATGGTAAATGCCCCTTCTCCCTTAACTTCCATCCCACATCTGTTGTTTTTTATTAAATCCATCTTTAATGTCCTCAGTCGTCTTTAGAGGATCACCAGTTTTGTCCGCTATATCTTCCTTTACATCTACGATGATACTAGAGATATCAGTAAAAATGTCTTCAAACTTTTTCTGTGTTTCATTCTTTACATTTTAAATCTATTTGCCCTTAGATTTTATCAACAATAACCCTTATAATTAGGAATTATACGCCTACAGAAAAAAAATTATATACCAACAACAAAAAAAACTATTTAAATTTAGCATAAACTATTCATTACTCTATACCTTTACCTTATACCTACACCCTTAGTTTAGTTAATCTATGTTAGCGTCATAAAGTTGTAGTTGTACTACGAAACAGCCGTAACGCCAAAACTTTTTTAAAATAATGTGACAACTAAAAAATTATATATTCGGTTTATTTCACATAGTTAAAAGTTTATTGTCACAAAGGAACGGACGTATTAAAATATATTAAATTTTAAATTGCAACTAATTGTGGTCTAAACGCGGGCATATGGCCGCTTTTCGAATAAAACAAAAAAGAAATAAATTGTTTCCAAATTAAAATGGCGATAGCGTCACTAACTCGGGCTATCAATATGATCAGATTCCAAATCAAGAAACGTAACATCCAAAAAAAGTTGATTAAAATTGTCAACCAATGCATCAACTAAAAACGCCAATTGAAGTATTTTTTAAAGAAAAATTCGTGTAAAATATTTGTCAAAAATAGTGCATTTTTAACTTTAGGCAGAAATTTTTGTTATTGCTAAATTCAAATCCCGTGAATATCGTTCTAGTCTAAAATTATGGAATCCGTTCATATACCTAATACTATACCTACCAGGAACCCTAGAAACATTTTCTTCTAACAAGGAATATTGCAAGGCCTTATTCCATCAAAAGAAAAAGATCATAGTGAGCATAGGCGCAACTAGCACTAGATTGGTATACAGGGTGTCCGGAAAATAAGTGTACACAACGTTTGACGACAGACTCCTGACGTCAAAATAGGTCGATCTAAGCCGACTTAGTTATATCCAAAATTGTCTCGTTTAGTCGGTAGAGGGCGTCAAAAATTTGTAAAAATATTGGTTTTTCCTAAATTACGTGAAAACCTGCTAATCGATTTTGATGATTTTTAGTATGCAGACTAATACAATAAAATGACGTTTTCTAGTAGTATAGTCACCGGCTGTAAATAAGTGGAAGTGTTATAAAAGTGATATAATACGTCAACATTTCTCCTCATTTTTTATATGAACGGCGTTATGACAACCCAGAAATTTTTGTAGAGTGACTGGATGTATTTGGAAGCTATTTTACCTGTTTAATATTTTTCGTTGAATGGGCTGTTTTGCCAGAAGAAAATATTTACAATAAAATTTAATTTAATTTAATTTAATTTAATTTAATTTAATTTAATTTAATTTAATTTAATTTAATTTAATTTCATAGACTGGTGAAAATTTGTCAATAATTGTCAAATTATTAAATGCCAAAGCAACAAGGTTACTTAAAAAGTTATTGTTACAGGTAATTTGATTTTAATATTATTACTAATAATCTAAATATTGTAAATATTTTCTTCTGGCAAAACAGCTCATTCAATGAAAAATATTAAAAAGGTAAAATAGCTTCCAAATACATCCAGTCACTCTACAAAAATATATGGGTTGTCATAACGCCGTTCATATAAAAAATGAGGAGAAATGTTGACGTATTATATCATTATAACACTTCCACTTATTTACAGCCGCTGACTATTATACTACTAGAAAACGTCATTTTATAGTATTAGTCTACATACTAAAAATCGTTAAAATCGATTAGCAGGTTTTCACGTAATTTAGGAAAAACCAATATTTTTACAATATTTTGACGCCCTCTACCGGCTAAACGAGACAATTTTGGATATAACTAAGTCGGCTTAGATCGACCTATTTTGACGTCAGGAGTCTGTCGTCAAACGTTGTACACGTATTTTCCGGACACCGGGAACCCCAGTCTAATTAAAATTGCCTTCTGATTAGGCATACAAAATAATAGGGGTTGTATTTAAAAATAAGATACTTTTCGGACTTTGTAAGTTTTTGAAATTGTTAAATTAATTTAATCATAATTTTAAAAGGTTCCGTTACACCGTGTGTCCACGGATAAAGTTTAAAAGAGAAAAAACGTTTTTATTAGTAGATATAGAAGAAAAAGTAATTCTTTATAAAAAAGTCCGCTTGTGCTGAAACTACAATTTCGAATATCAGATTTGCGATTACTATACCAGGGTTCGTCACAAACGACATTTTTAGTTTTTTGGATCTTATTTTTTCAATTTCTTGATTTATTAAATAAATTGTGCTAGTGTTGACACTACAATTTCAACTATTAGATCTGCGATTACTATATAGGGTTCGTGAGAAACAGTAGTTTTTGTTTTTGGATTTTTTTTCAATTCTAATTTTCAATTCCTTCTGATGATTGGCTAAATCATCACTTTGGGAACAAATGGATTGGAAGGTACCTATGGTCCAAATCAGTTGGCACGTAGGAGTCCCGATCTCACAATTATCGACTTTCATTTATATTGATATATCTGAAGCCACATGTGTGTAAAACCAATTTCAATAATAACATAGATCTTTTGAAAGAAAAAATAAGAATAATTAGTTTGCGAATATCCTAATACAGCAAGTTAGGAACTGTTATCGGGAATTCAGATGTCGAGTTGAACTATGCGCTGGTGCGTGGTGGAATCACATTTAAATAAAAGTTTTATACCATATGATTGAATGAATTGAAGAAATATGATGTAATAATAAAAATAAGGCAAGAAGACAAATAAAGAATGGTTTTCTTACAACACAATCGTTACTCGGCCAGATCTAAAATCATATTCGAAGTAAGAAAGAAACAACAATAGTTGTTTGATTTTACGTAGATTTATTTTAAAGGAAATTCAAAAAACTAGAGATGTTATTTCTGACGAATCCTGTATATTAATTGCAAATGTGATATTTGAAATTTTAGTTTTAGCACGAGCAAAATTCATTTAATAAATCAAGGAATTAAAAATTAGAATTGAAAAAAAATTCTTAAAAATTAAAAATGTTGTTTTTGACGAACCCTGTGTAGTAATCGCAAATCTGATATTGTTGTAGTTTCAGCATAAGCAGACTTTTAAAAAAAAATTACTTTTTCTTCTATATCTACTAATAAAAAGTTTTTCCTCCTTCAAACCATATCCGTGGACACACTGTATATTTATATTTATTAAAATAAGAATGCTTTAATAGCTACTTAGCAATCATATCCCATAACCCAAATTTTATATATCACGTGGCTCTGTTCTGCCGATATGGTGCATGTTTTTAAGGGTGGCAAAAGACTAGATTTTAAAAAATCATTAATAACTCAAAAACCATTTACTTTATGCATGGGCTATGTTATACAAAATATTCTTAAAACTAATCAAGCAATCCAAAAATATTATAATATACAGGGTGTTCTATTTAAGAAAATGTATGTTTGATATGCCCTGGCTATTTGAGACACCCTGTATAATTTAAAATAATTCTAATTGGTAAACCTAATTCTGTTTATGAAAAAAAAATTAAAAAGTTCTTCTGCGTTGAGCTACCCGGTATATAAATTGCATTAAATCAGTACAAAAATTTGTCAACTTTCGGAATAAAATATATTGAGTTGCCGGAATTTGGCTAAATGATTAAAAAAGTCATGTAAGAAAAAAATTTCTATTGCTCCTGGTAGATTGTAATAGTGTGAGCATAGGAATGTATTATTTTACAAATAAATATCACTAACACGTGTTATAAATTAATATCGAAGAATGTACATGCGTATAGACAATAAACTGTAGCCGTAGCTCACAGTCTAAGACACCGCGCCATGGTTAAGCTGTGAACTATCTGATTAAATTTTTTATACGCACTGGTATCTAACATTAGATACTGTTTTTATCACATAATTTACTAAAATTATTCTAGATTGATTAAAGGTTACTAGAATTGACTACGTTGACTACTAGACATAAAATGATTAAATCGCTATCGAAGTTTTAGTAAATAAAATAACAAATTGAAATTTTTTATGAAAAGTGCTGGAAATTTTTTAAAATTTCTATAATTCCAGAGAAAACTTTTAATTTTGATTGTCATAATAAAAGTACCACTGGCATTTAAAAATGTTACAAAATTGTTAAAATCATATTTACTTATATTTTGTAACAGATAAGTACAACAACCATCATTATTAATGTCTCCTTAATAAAACATAATTTTATTTTAATTAATTCCTTTAAAATTCCATGGAATATTGCCAATGTACAGGGTCATTCAACCAGTACTGAACAGAGGCCAATTTTTTTGAATTTCTCTCTATTTTTTTTAACCAATTTAGCTATGTTTTACCGGAGAATCGAAAGTTGCTTTTTAAAAAACGAATTGGCTTTAAAAAAAGGAACTCTGGCGTAAAATTGTTGTTTTTTCAATGGAATACCCTGTATATTTTTTTATTTTTATCAATGGTTTTTCTTTCCTGATTCCACAAATATATAATTTGTCTATATTAGCTCAAACCGTTTTTGAGATATAGGCGACAAAATTTTAAAAAAGGTTTTATTCATGACGTTATTTTAATGCATCCCATTACGGGGCTGTTCTTTTCCAACTTATTAAACTCAATTGAATAGAGATTTAAAAAAATTTGATCCCTCATATCTTAAAAACATTTTGAGCTAATATAGACAAACCATATATTTATGAAGTCAGGAAAGAAAGACCTTTCCTAAAAATTAAAAATTAATTTTTGAATTGAAAAAACAAATTAACGCCACAGTTCCTTCGTTATAAGCCAGGCTGCTTTTTAAATGGCAATTTTAGAATATACGGAAAAGTATAAACAAGATGGATGTATTGGTTTTATTAAAATACAGGAAAACTCAAAAAGTAGGCCTTGGTTGGATGCGTACATTTAATTATTTTTAAATTCGTTTAAAATAATGCAAATGCAGAATATTTTGGCACTAACGTTAATTTTTTGTTAAAATAGAACCAAACAGTATTATTTAAGGAGTTTTATAATAAAAAATAAGCCACATAATAACTATAATTAAATACAGGGTGTCTACAGGGATCTCGTAAAGCGTAGAATATACAGAGATAATTAAATTAGAAAAAAGTTGCGACCAACTAAATTCTACAGCGTTGTGTTTTTTTTAATTAAAAAATTCCGAATCCTTCCAAACATATTTGGGCAAAACCGATTTTTCACGATTTCGTTGTTATTTTTTTCTGACTTTATTTGAAGATATATGTTAAAACAAAGGTCACATTCTCATTGCCATTTCTTCTCCTTTACAAGTTGGTGAAATTAGATTTTTAATCCGATGTTTCTATTTTCACAACCACCATCAAATTTGTTTTTAAGTAGTCGGAAAATTTTATTTTATTATTTTTAAATTCCCCTCCTAATTCTAAATTTAACGACATATCACTCCTAGTCATGGGCGTCCATAGGGGGGTGCAAAACGGGCACTTGCCCCCCCCCCCCCCCCTAGGCTCCCACATTACTATTTTATTTCATAATTCAGTGCAGTACAGTGGTTAGTTAGTAGATAAAAAAATATTGTTAAAGTTTTTGCCCCCCCCTGAAAAACGCTCTATGGACGCCCTTGCTCCTAGTATTAATAACATGTTTTCCACTCATCATCAATAAGAATAAGTGAAAATATATCTTGTATAAAAATTCATTTGTTTTGAAAGCCAACTAGAAAGAAGTTGACTCTGGAAAACAATAAATTTTTATGAAATTCAGGGGTTTTGAAACCAAATTTGTACTTTGGATTTGGTTTTCTATTAAAATAAAATGCCATTTTATTCGTAGCTACCCATAAGAAAGTTCAACAATTTCCACTCAAACAACAGGTTTACTCAATACCTAACAGTGTTTTTAGCAATCAAATGTATTTGTACCTTCTTTTTCTAAACATAAGTAGCAGCGATATATATACAATTTCATCTATTACGTTCTCTAATATTCTTTGAGTTATTCTTCCAATGGCGGCTTGAACTTCAGCTTGAAGTTGGTCATTATTTTCATAGCTTTTCCAGTAGGAGTAGGTTTAATTTTTAAGAAACAAAAATCCAAGGGTGTAAGTTCAGGAAAACGCGCAGGCCACCGTATGGAGTCGTTAGTGGCAATTAATTAAACGAGTTATTAGTACTAGGTGTGATACGTCGTTCAATTTGGAATGAGGAGGAGAATTTAAAAATAATAAAATTTTCCGATTATTTAAAAAAAAAAAATTTGATGGTGGTAGCTAGAAAACGTAACGTCGGATTAAAAATCTAATAACACCAGCTTGTAAAGGAAAAAAAAATAGCAATGAGAATGCAATCTTTATTTTGACATATCTCTTCAAATAAAGTCAGAAAAAAAAACGAAATCGCGAAAATCGGTTTTGCCCAAATATCTTGGAAAGGATTAAGAATTTTTAAAATTTGGAAACATCGTTGCAAAATTTAGTAGCGCGCAACGTTTTTCCAATTTAACCATTTCTGTATCTTCTACGATTTACGAGATTCCTGTAGAGCGCATTCTTATTCGGGAAACCCTATATAAAAATGTTTTATTATGTATTAATAAGTCAGACAAAGAAGCTAGCCTTTAAAGTTAAAAAAAAACAAGCATATTTTATCAAACAACTATTTGGGTTTGTCAAGATATTCCTAATTTGTAACATATAAAAATTAGCACATTTCCTTAGTATTTAATTGAAAAGAAATAATGTCAAAGTAATATTTAAAACATTTTAAAACGTAGTGACTTTAAATAATTTAAAGAAATTAATGTGGACTAATTATTTTTACTCTAATGAATCATTGGTTTATTTTTTTTTGTGATTTTCATTCTCTATTACCAACAGATATGGAAATGCTTTGTCCGCCCATTTCTTGGTGATAAGTTATAAAAAGTAAAAATATTAAGTATCAAAGCAAAAAGAAATAGGTAGAACATCGGCGAATTTAGGAAAGTTGGAAATAAATTTGTATTTTCTAATGTTAAATATGACGCAACAGTAAAAATCGATGGCCACCTTCAAATTCAAAACTTCGCCGTTCCTGCAAATTGCAAACCATTTATAGGTTTGGTATTGATCTTATCGGATATAATGTGCTGTAATTACCGCTTATTAGAAGTTGTTTTTGTTATTTTTACTTAAGAGGACATGCAGTGTGCCCCATATATTTTTTGAATTGTTATGTGGGATAATAAATGTTTTATAGGTAGTAGAAACTCTGTCCATTCTTACCTTGTGTCACCCGGTGACCGATACTCTCCTATTAAGGTAAGTATTGTGAAAAATATTAAACAGCAGTACACGCCTCCCCCGGCCCCCTCCTAAAGCCGTCACAATCGTACAATATATTATACAAGTAGGTACCGTTCATGCCAATATCCGGAGGGGGATGCGCCCCTCGCGCCCTTTTTAAATCCGCCACCGTGGTAGATCATGTTTCCCCAACTTGTGTATGATTCAAGGAATGTAAAAACTGTCTGAATATTAAATTTCAGTTTATTTGCGCTGTAAAAGGAAAATGTACTGGGTTGGACACACAGGTGCCATAAAAATTACCTGTTTTTATTCTCAGGTTGTTTATTTATTAGTCAATATTTTTTTCGTCTGAAAGAAATTAAAAGTTATAGCATTCGGTAAGAAATAATGAATATTTATTTATTATTAATTGAATCGAAGCGGAGGCGTGACACCAGGAGACGACGATCAACCGGATGCGATACGCTAGTGGGGGAGGGAAACCTAATCTACCCTTTTCTGTTTACTTAGGTATTACTAGGCGTACTAAGCATTTCCATGCCTATATGTTTAACAGCTTTAAAATAGATCAGTTATGAGGACGAAACGAATAATATAGATATTGCCAATTTTTATAAAAAATAATTCTAATAAAGGAAATTACTCCTTCAAGTTTTTTTTACATTATCCAACTAACCTGTATAGCAAAAAATACGATCAAACTATAAAAAAAAAATAGTGATATAACAACAAGGCTTTATGCAAAACTAAAATTTTCAGGCATAAGTATCTTTTTCGCTAATAGCACACGGCTGATAAAGATTTTTCTTATGCGAAATCAACTTCGGTCCCAAAAAGAACCTGGATATTTTCGTGCAGATGCCCACCTCTTTCAGCATTTGGTGACGTTTCGTCATTTCCGGCATGACATCGTCGAGGATCTTCATTTCTCGCCTGGTGAAGATCAAGTCGAGGGATTTTCGTATGCCTATCATCACAACCAGCATGAGTGGGAAGAGGATGGACGTACTGCTGAACGATTTAATTAGCCAGAGGACGATTAGGCATGCCAATTGAATTACGGTAAAAATGTGAACTTTCTTGATTGGAACCTATAAAATATAGAAAATAGACACTTTCTAGATAATTCTATACCAGGAAAACAATGCCACTTTGGCGGTGCGGATCGAAATAATTAAAAAGTTGTAAGTTAACAGGAATGGCATGCTGCCAGATCTGGCCTTCCGATCTTGTAAAGTAATTTTATTTTATTTCATTTATCTAAATTATCTCTAGAAACAGGTATTTTTCCAGAAAAAATTAAAATTGCTAAAGTAACTCCAGTATTTAAAACTGATAAAAGATATAAATGCAGCAATTATCGCCCAATATTTGTTTTACCAATCTTTTTAAAAATATTAGAAAAAATAATAAATAATAAATTATGCGACTTTCTCTTTCTAGAAAGCCAAAATTTACTTTTTGTTAATCAGTATGGTTTTTGCAGATCTAAGGATACAGAAATAGCTGTAGGAAATATCATAACAAATATTCAAGCTAATGTCGACAGCAGTAAAAAATGCTGTTTACTATCCTTAGATCTGTGTAAGGCTTTTAACACCGTAAACCACGATATTTTAATAAGAAAATTATACAGTATTGGGATAAGGGGAAATACACACAAACTACTTCAAAGTTATTTAAGCTATCGTAAACAATTTGTTCAAATTGGGGAAAGAAAAAGTTCGGAAAAAGAAACAATATGTGGAGTTCCACAAGGATCAATATTAGGTCCGTTATTATTCTTAATTTACATTAATTCCGTTTCCAAATTGAACTTAAAGGGCAATATAAAGCTATTTGCAGATGATACGACAATTATTTATTTTGCTGAAACTCTTGCAGAAATGTATTTTGATATTATTAATGATTTAAAAATACTTCTTTCTCGGCTTCAATCAAATAAACATACGTTAAATTTAAAAAAATCGTCTTTTATGTTTATAACTAAAAATAAAATAACTTCCATCATTAACCTCTTTACATTTAATAATGAAAATATTCAATATTCAAAAACGACAAAATTTTTAGGATTAGTTTTAGATGAAAATTTAAATTGGAAATGCCATATCCAGTATATTATCAACTCGATATCTCTTTTGGTATCTGTTTTGTACAGAGCTAGGTATTTTATTACTTTGAAATATTTAAAAAATATATTTTTTTTATTAATATATTGAAAATTACAATACTTAGCTTCTGCGTGGGGATCTGCTTGTTTATCAAACGTAAAACCATTACAAAAATTGCAAAATAAACTTATTAAATGTAAAAACAAATTACCACATTTAGAACCAACTGTTAATCTATATGTATAGACCGAAAGGGTATTTACACGTTCAAAACATTTATAAATTAAAAATTTGTATTTTAATTCACTCTATTATTTTAAAAGAAAAAAAATCAAACATAACACTTCAGGAGAATAAGACATTACATGATCATAACACCAGACATTGTATAAATTATCAAACTATACCAGTAAAAAGTAATTTTGGAAAAAAATCGCTTTTATATGACGGAATAATAAAATATAACAATCTTCCAAAAAATATCAGAAAAGTTAAAAAATTGTCAATTTTTAAAAAACAATTAAAGAGATATTTACTAAATTAAATTATTTATACTATTTTTTTTTTAAATTGATTTTATTAATGAATTAAATTGGATTAACTTCAATTTTTTTTTTATTGTTATTTTTTTTATGGTTATTATTTTCTATATTATGTTGTCACTTTCCATGTAATGAACTGTAAAAGTTAGTTTGGAATAAAGACATTGTGAAAGTAAAAAAAAGTACTATGACTTATGATTGCGTAATTACTTATATAATTACGTAAATACTCTAAATTCTGATATAAATATATTATTAAATTGGCTAAAAGTATAGAAATTAAAATTAAATATTTCAAAAACTAAATGTATGGTTATGGGTAATAATTTAAATTGTCAAAATATAAATGTTGTAATTGATGGTGAAAAATTGGAATACGTAAACAGTTTTAAATATTTAGGGATAATTATTCAAAATTAAAATTTTTTAATTATTTTGAAAGTATCATATCCAAGATTGCTGAATGTATTTAATACTATTGTTTTACCACATTTTCTTTATTGTTTTCCCATTTTATATTGTGCTAGTGAGGAAATATTTAATAAATTACAAATTTTACAAAATAAGGCAACGCGGATTATTTTAAATTGTGACAAACATACAAAAATAAATTTGATGTTAAAAAATTTAGATTGGTTGAATGTCAGAAATTTAATTTTTTATTTGGTATGTATCTTTATACATGAAATTAAAAATAATTTATTGCCCGATTGTTTAAAAAAAAATTGTTCTTTTTATTATGACCATCAAAATTATAGAACAAGAACTAATCAAAATTTTTATGTGGATAGAGTATCTAAAACATTAACAAGTCTATTTTTCATAAAGGTTTGATAGAATATAATAATTTGGAAAATTCGTTGAAATCTCAAACATCATTAAAACTATTTAAAAAAACTTTAAAATTACATTTAATTAAAAAACAAAACGATACCTAACATTTTATAAAATTTGCAAAATGTTTAACTCTTCTGTATGTTTTTGTTAAAAGAAGGTTCCGTTTTAAAATTTAAAGATAAATCTATAAAAATGTGTTAAAAAAAATGTATCAAAAAATATTTAATTGTAGCTTTTTGCTAAATAAAATATGTTACTAACTACTACTACTAATTAAATGTTAATGCAAAAATATTTACCTGTCTCAAAAACATGTAATCTGGTTGATACTTATTGGGCATAAACATGATGAGTAACCTGTCAAAGAACTGAAGTCCCTTCAACGAGGCTACGCCCATATACAGGAAAACGCCAAACAAAACTGGCATGGGGATATGACCGAGCATTGGAGTCAAAAATACCGATAGTCCGATTGTCAGGAAGATTAAAATGTGGGTTAACCTGAAAAAAAAAATTGATAAACAATTCCGAATAAATATCTGGTTTTAGGAGGCTTATAAGAAGGCAATAACACTGAAACAATAATCTTGTATTATATAGAAAATAGTTAATTTCTGAACCAACTCTAATGGTCAAAAATTATTTGATTAATTCAGTTCATCATACCCAGAAAGACTGAAAAGATTTCAGTTAACAACACTAAGGGAGCGGAGACATAGAGGAGACCTTATTGAGACATATAAAATAATTGGTGGGAACTATCAGTGTGAAATCCGAAAGATCTTCCAACTGAACCAGAATCCACAACTGCGAGGGCAAGCTATGAAAATAGACAAAGAAAAAGCTGCTAAGCTCCAGAGGAAGAATTTTTTAACCAATCGTGTGGTGTATTCATGGAATGCACTTACAGAGGAAACAGTGATCGCAGCAAATTTAAATATATTTAAAAACCGGTTGGATAAAGAACTAAAACAAAGTGCAGCAAGAATGATCCGTTATAGTGCATAGTAAATTTTGTAATGTAAACAACAACACATTTTAACAAACACTAGCTGTTTTCTTTGTATCATGAGCTTCATCGGTATACCGCTTGCTATTGGTTAATTACAGTATTACAGTATTATTATTACAGTTCCAAAATGTTTTACAGTATTCAATTGTTCAATTGTCTTAATATAATGTTTTTTATCAGCCAACCTTAGGAACATTATAAATTTTCGGTGTTTATTTTACAATAAATAAATTAAATTCGCCCCCTAAGGATATTTATTCTTACCTTTGCTCTCTAACTCCCAAAAATTGTGGCTTCTCACCGGGGGCGGCACATTCAGATTCAAGTTTTAACGAATTTACATGGTTAATTGAGAGGACAGTGGCAGCGACAAACCATGGCAAACCCATAGTCTATAAAAATATAAAAAATAATAGTGTTTATATTAATTAAAGTTTGTCTCGTATATTTAAAAGAACTCTCGTCTGGGATACGCTATATTTATGTAAATTTTTGAGTATTATCTACGTGCAATTTCATAATTTTTATTGGTTTAATATACGAAAAAGTTATAGTTTTCAAGATAGTTCGACTGGAGTAAGTATTAAAAATTAAGAATTTGCAAGTACCTATCTCTTTATTGTGAAAATACTAGTATAATTCCGGTGACCTCACTTGTCCTAAAAGACATGGTGGTTGGAAGTCGAGTAACGTAGCAGAAGTAGATATTGAGAAACACACAAGCTTATTATCGACCAATTTCATCTTTAAGGCGTAAAATTACTTAACTTTTAATAATTTAACAACACTAAACCAAGTAACAAACCGCTTACCGTGCATATTTGTATTAATATTGCCAAAATAAACAAATCCAAATGATATCCACAACCTTTCTTTAACTTGTATTCTTTCCTGTTAATTATGACACTGGTTATTTGCTGATCCATAAATATTAAAATTGTTCCTAAAAGAGCTGGAGGAAGAGCTACTATCACTGAGTAAATTGGGTTTCTACCAAATGGGTGTATGATCCATCCACGATTTGGTAGAGTAGGTTTAAACTCATGGGGCACCTATAAATTGCCAAAAAATAGTACAAGTTAATGTAAACATCTCCCTTACTGCGTTATTTTTAGCCAATTGGGATGATTTTTGTAAAGCCAATGGGTCTTTTTATTATAAACGAATTCATCGTATTCAATATTAATATCCTGAATTAAAACCTATTGACAATACATACTACATCCCAAAAATACAAATCCTTCCATCAGAGTGTCGCAAACCTTTCATAGAAACAATTTAAAAAGACGCCGCTCCGTGAAAGTAGAAAGTTTAAAAACATTAGATTAAATAGTATATTAAAGTACAGTTTCATAAGAAGCCGTTTTAGCGCACGCGTCTATTTCAAAAAACGAGCCACAAAGTGGCGAGTTTTTTTTATTGACACGTGCGCTAAAACGCCTTATGAAACATGTGCTTTATACATTTTTTTCTATTTCACCTTTTATAATCAAGAAAAATACGTTTTAAAAAGAAAATAAATCCTTCAAATTTTGTAAATTTTTATGTCTAAATTTTATGTTGGTAATACTATTTTTTATCGTAGTAGCCTCTGGACAACAAAAATTATTTTGCAAACTGTCATTTTTTGATTTATTGACCCTTTTTCACCACGAGATTCTAAAGTTATTTTAGCGATATAAAATTGGACGGAATACGTTGTGTGATCCTTGTACATTCGGTACATATACAGAGCCTTCGGAAATTCGGGCGATTTTACTGCTTTTTTTTTAATTTCAAAAGACGTGATTTTACGTCACGGCATTGCAATTAAGTATAGGGAAGATGGAAAATTCACATAAAGTTGAAGTTAAAATCGACATTGGAAGGTTAGTAGATTGAATTTTGGATAGGATTTGGCAGAAAATGATAGCTTGAAGCATCTACAAAAGATTGATTTATAGATTTATGCAACCAACATACATTACTGTTATCCACACAGAATAAAAAAGTAGGTTATCAAGCTATTTTTCCTCTGTGAAAAATGCGTTTTCTCGTAAATCACAAAGGCCGCACAAGTCAATGAAATAAAACATTTAAATGTTACCAACATATTATAAATAAAGAAAAAACGCGTATCGAAATAGCTTCATTACGATACGCAAATGCGTATCGTACTGAGCTTATTATGAACGTGAAATAAAAACACCTCTTTACGTCATCCCATTATCCGCGCAATTGTTTTTGTTAGCCCCGATAGATTATATTGCTCATTGTTTTCAGAAATTAAATGGACAAGAACAGCTTAAAAATGAAAACAATCCGCTAGATATTCGCGTAGATGCGGCTCCTGACCTTCAGCTTAAATCCCGGCGATCCATGGGTCGAGGCAGATTTACTTTTTTCACATAAATACCCTGTATATAGTATTGACTATACAAAACAAAAACTGGCTTTAAAGGGAAAAAGTCATATATTATGTGTCTTTATCCTTCTTCAAACAAATGGAGATAAAGGAAAGAAAAAAAAAACGAATAGTCTTCCTACACAAAATTTAATAGAATATAGAAATTCTTTAGGGGTCTCTACATGTTTCGTACGTAGAAACGTTCTTCTTCAGGAGACAGGAAACATTTTATATAGTGCTGATGGAATTAGCAGAAGGGAAAATGGTATAAAACATTAATGGAGCTTTCATGGCATTAAAAAACTGAAATGTAGAAGTGACGTATATAAAAAAATTAAGGAGAGTTAAAACATGCTGAGCATGTGCATAAAGTTAGTAAAGGAAGTCTTAACAACCAAACTAAATGAGGAAGAAAAATGGGGCCTTTCAAAGAGAAGGTGTCAAGGATTTTTTAAATCATTTATGTAAATTTTTTTGTAAAATCATTGGAATGTCTGTAAGACAGTATAAGGATAGGAATCGTCTGTGGAAGTCATAATGTCAGAATAGTTGAAAAATGATTTTTGGGATACTGGGGGTTAAACCATTTTTCAACTATTCTGATATTGTGATTTCCACAGACGATTCTTATCTTTATACTGTCTTACAGATATTCCAAAATGATTTTACAAAAAAGTTTATATAATATGTAAATGATTTAAAAAACGGTACCTTCTCTTTGGAAGGCCCCTTTTTTTCTTCCTCATTTAGTTTGGTTGTTTAGACTTCCTTTACTAACTTTATGCATATGCTCAGCATGTTTTAACTTTCCTCAATTTTTTTATATACGTCACTTCTACATTTCAGTTTTTCAATGCCATGAAAGCTCCATTAATGTTTTATACCATTTTCTCTTCTGCTAATACCATCAGCACTATAAAAATATTTTGTCTCCTGAAGATGAACGTTTCTACGTTCGAAATATGTACAGACCCTTAAAGAATTTCTATATTCTATTAATATTTGTGGCGGAAGACTTTTAGTTTTTTCTTTCTTTCCTATATTTTCAACTCCACTTTAGCATGGACTACTTCTTCAAATTAAATAGAGATAAGTTGAAGCTAGGATTTAAAAATATTTACCTCTAGTTTTGGAGTTGGAATATTAGAGTAAAAGTCCAAAAGGGTCATTGAAGCAATTGCAATAATTACAGCAAAATCACTGAAAAACTGACGAACCTTAAAAGTAAAAAAAAAAACATTATTACACTGGAAAATACAATACATAGGTCGAGGTTAAAACGTCAATCAAATGTGCAAAACACTTTTGCGAACGAAATACAAACAACATTTTTTGAACAACTGTTTTATTATATATTTATTTGTTATTAACTATTTTATTAATTATATGGTCAGTTTTTTTTACAGTTGCATAAAAAATACTTTTTCACATCTTTGTAAACTTAAGTTATGTAAATTATTAAAACAAATTAAAATGTATTAAATTTAGATATTATTAAAGACCTCTTGTATAAATGGTCTTATAGTCTCCCTGTTGTGTTTTCACAGTGTCATAGTTTTAATAAGCCAAATAATGTTTTCGCGTTAATTTGATTTTTTCAATTAAATCGTTTTACCGATAAATTATTTTAACGGGATCTCAGTGCCAAAATAGTTATTAGTTATGGTATTAAAGGGACCAGTACATGCAAAAATTTTTTTTTTCATTCTGAATTTACATAAAATGCAAAGAAATATTTGCAATACAGGACTGACACTTGTTTTTTTTTAATCTAGAACTGTAAATTTAAGACGGGTTTAAATGTTAACCCATTTCCAGAGGTACAAATCTTAAAAAGGGTTAAATTGCATTTAAAATACCATCCTGATTATATTATACCGGGTGTTTCTCAAAAGACGTTCACCCCTATAACTTTTTTATATTTGAAGATATTAAAATGAAATTTTGAGATTATGCATAAGAGATGGGTCTGCATTTATTGGCATAATTTTTAATTTGTTAGCACTTCCGGTTTGACCGGAAGTGACCTTGACTTTGATATTTTAAATGGGACATCTTGTATACTTTTACTTATTTGCGTTCAGCATAACATTCTGAATAAAATGACACCTCACTTGTCATTTTTTGACGTGTTATAACATTTTTATGTTTATTTTTTATTTTTAATCTAGAGTGCTACAAGTTAGTTAAATCTGTTCATTTATAGTCAAGTAGTATATGAAAATTAAAATTATGTCATAATAATTGACTTTCTAATTTTCACAAGCGTTTAAAAAATTAAATTTTGTTTTCTTGACCTTTACTCCATTTTTCCAAATGGAACGATGCTAATTCACTATTATATTTAAATCGAGCATTTTTTTTTCAACAATTTGATACCATACACTCCTATGCTATTTTAAAATTGACACTGAAAGATTTGCCTTAAATCTCAATCGCAAGTTTAAAAACATTATGCATTATAACTCTTTTCCAAACAAATATTAGGCGGCTTTGAAAAACAATGGAATGGTTTTAAAAAGCATTATGGCTTTAATTTAAAGTTGTAATGTCATTAGTTTATAACACATACAATACATACAATCTTGCGGCTTCAGAAGAATTTTTCTGGTCACTCCAAAATTTAGGAGCATATCAATTTGTTTATTTCTAGTAAAACTAACCATTTTATCTGATTTACAATGTAAGTTTAATAAACGAATGACATTACAATTTTAATTTAAAACCATAGTGGTTTTCAAACCCATTCCATTGTTTTTCAAAGCCGCCTTTATATTTCTTTAGAAAAGACAGGGCGGGTGCCTAACGCTTTTAAATTTGCGATTGGGACTTAAAGCAAATTTTTTCTTTCAATTTTAAAACAACATAGAAGTGTATGGTATCAAATTGTTGGAAAAAAAATGCTCGTTTTAAATATCCTAGTGAACTACCATCGTTCCGTTTGCAAAAATGGAGTAAACGTCAAAGAAACAAAATTTCATTTTTTAAACGCTTGTGAAAATTATAAAGTCAATTATTATGACATACTTTTAATTTTCATATACTACTTGACTATAAATTAACAGATTTAATTAATTTGTAGCACTCTTGATTGAAAATTAAAAATAAACATAAAAATGTTATAACACGTCAAAAAATGAGAAGTGAGGTGTCATTCTATTCAGAATGTTATGCTGAACCCAAATAAGTAAAAATATACAAGATGCCCCATTTAAAATATCAAAGTCAAGGTCACTTCCGGTCAAACCGAAAGTGCTAACAAATTGGAAATTATGCCAATAAAAGAAAAAAAAAAGTTATAGGGGTGAACGTCTTTTGAGAAACACCCGGTATACAGTCAAACATAACTCGGAGCTGCAGCCCATCCATCAACCCAGCATACCATTATTTTTTAGTGCTCCGAAAGGTGCTTTAATTAAATTGTAAAGAAGTTTTTATTTCCGGAAATATAAAATTTTTGGAATGTTTACGGCAGAATTCAGAATTCACTTTCTTACCTTGGCAGGAAAAAATAAAGCATTCTTGAAATCCTTCAGCTGTACAGATATTAAAAAGGTTCCCAAGAATAATAAAATTGACATCAAAAATATATCAGCTGAGTACTGGGGAGTATTACAACCAGGTCCTACCAAAGAACCATTTAATTGCTAAAAAAATATTTAAAAAATTATCTAGGTAAGTTATAACAATCATATACAGTTGTGATTTATTTAATGAAACTGTAGTTGAAATAATAATTAATGATTATCTATTATACATACATTATTATTAATTTTGCATAATATTCTACCCTCAAGGTAAACGCAAAGTCTATGGAAAGGTCTTCTACTAAAAACTAGTAGCAACTTCGATAACTTAAATACAATACCCTGTATTTTATTTTATTTTCGAACCCTCTATTAATTTTCTAACAACTTTCTTTAACATTATCTATCTCTTACATTAAATAAAATTTAAATTTCAATTTTTTTGCCAGAAAACGTCAACAATATTGATATTTTTTAAACTTTTAGGGTGGTTTAAACATACAGTTAATTTAATTATTTAAAAAGGTGATCATATACAGTGTCCGCAAGAAAGTCCGCATCAAATGGGATTTTTTTTTATTATTAGGTATAGGTAAAAATTGAAAAGGCAGTTAGTTTTTTCTTACCTAAAAACCAAAAATGACGTATACTGAAGCAGCTGCACGACTTGCGTTACCTGTCAAATTTGACATTTTTAATAAAATAGGTCCAAAAATGCCCTTATTTAACAAAATATCGAAAAACTTTATTCGAAAAAGTTGTTTATTTAGGCATTTTTAGTCTCTGTCCGAAATTTTGACTGTCTAATACAATTTTTATTTTTTGCCAGGTTCTTGAAAATTTTGATCAACCCTCGTAGATTAACTTTTATACATCGATGTAAAACCATTTGCCTTTACTTCATTTGTAATGTTAATGCAATTTTGTGTAAAATTTTTGTTTCCTAATATTTGTTTTGCTTCAAAAACTGAAATTGATATTGATTAGTATGTAATGTTTAATGCAAAGTTTATCTAATTACATCAGTTTTGCCAAAACCGACGTTTCCTATTTTTCTTAAGTTAGTAAACAGATGTACAAAAAGAAAATATTAGGAAGGTTTCGTTGAAATTTTACTTAATTAATATTGGATTAAAAAGAATATATATTAATCGCTCGAAACATTTTATTCAACAAAAATATAGTTTAATATAATTAATTTAATTTAATATTAATTAAGTAAAATTTCAACGAAAGCTTCCAATATTTTCTTTTTGTACATCTGTTTACTAACTTAAGAGAAATAAGAAACGTCGGTTTTGGCAAAACTGATGTAATTAGATAAACTTTGCATCAAACATTACATACTGATCAATAACAATTTCAGTTTTTGAAGCAAAATAAATAATAGGAAACAAAAATTTTACACAAAATTGCATTAAGATTACAAATGAAGTAAAGGCAAATGATTTTACATCGATGTATAAAAGTTAATTTACTAGGGTTGATCAAAATTTTCAAAAACCTGGCAAAAAATAAAAATTGTATTAGACTGTCAAAATTTCGTATAGGGACTAAAAATGCCTAAATAAACAACTTTCTCAAATAAAGCTTTTCGATATTTTGATAAATAATGGCATTTTTGAACCTATTTTATTAAAAATGTCAAATTTGACAGGTAACGCAAGTCGTGCAGCTGCTACAGTATACGTCATTTTTGGTTTTTAGGTAAGCAAAAACTAACTGCTTTTTCAATTTTTACCTATACCTAATAATAAAAAAAAATCCCATTTGATGCGGACTTTCTTGCGGACACTGTATAGGTATATTTTTTTAAATGTAACACCCTGTCTATTATCACTGCTTTAAAAAGCCACTTACATTGACCCTTTATTTTTCTATATAATGTCTAAAAGGCGGATTATATGCACTTAAATTCATCCAAAATATGCTCATATGCCTTCTTGTTTGCCTTTAAAATATGCAGTTATTTGCATTTTTTTTTAAATATGCATACCGGTATGCAATATTTCTTAATTTATTATAGTTAAATGAGTTAAAAAAACACATTGGGTTCTAGAATAATGTTTATTTAAAAAAAAATGCAAAAAAAACAAAGAAAAATAAAAGTAAACAATTATTTAACCTAAAATTGTTTAAAAGGCATTGATTACTAACTATTTATCAAAATTTTCAACCAAAAAGGATTATCTTCTGTTAGTAAAAATGTATGTTTATACGAAGAGAAGCTTCTTTCAACATCTACTGATAATCGGACAATACTGCAACTTAGGTAGCAAAATATAAGGTTAAGATAAGGATGGTTTACCCTCATAAATGCTTTTTACTGCAGTTAAGTATTTAAATCCTACATTATTTTTTACAGTTACATCCAATTTGCTCCTTACTTGACCTCCTGTTTTACCGGGAGTGTTGTTATATTTAGCGGAAAAACGTTCAACAATACTAATTGAGTCTCTTAAAGTTAAATTTCAAATCGATATAAATACAGTTTGTTAAGCAGGTAATAATAACGCATTTTTAAGTGTCAATAAACAACCCCCCAACAATATACTTGCAAACCCCGGAAACCCCCAATTAATATCTTGTGTATAACCAAAATGTAAATATAATTATTATAATTTTCAGATTGGAAAATCCCTGAAATAAGTACCGGACTGGATATTAAACCGTTTTAAATTTTTTAATAAAGCCGAAAACATAAAGATATGCTTTTAAAATAATAATTTATGAAAATATGCATTTTATTATAAAATTAACAAACTATGCAAAAAATGCCCACCCTTTGATCATGTCTATATTTACCTAACTAGTCAAGTTTTTGACTTATAAGCGATTATTTGTAAAATGTTCTCGACCATTTAATTGCCATTCGGTTTTTAGTAAATATGCTCTTAAACTCTTGCTTCACATAAAACCTATGTTACTATCGTTATTGTTGTGGTATTTTGTTAATTATTACCGATGCAGGTGCTGAATAGCGTTAAAAATCATGGGACCAAACTATTCAAAAGCAGTTCTTTCCGTGGCCGAGCGGGGTATTTTAGGTACCCAAGATGCGGTTTTTCTAAATTATCTTCCAAACTATTTTTTTGTAATTTTTTTCCCTCCTAGAAAAATATGTTACCAAGCCATTTGTTTATAAAAATACTCAATTGAACGTCAATTTTACACAAAAAACTGAAACTAATTACGTGGGGTAACTACGTTACCCCGCACGGCTCGCAGCGCAGCGTATCGAAATCCTAAGCGCATAATTTCTGTCTTATCGTGTCGTCGATCGGCCGAAAACGTAAATAAATTCCATTTTTTTGTTACTGTTAGGGATAGAAAGATTAAAATATTATGTAGTTCATGCAAAAAACCCATTTGCAACATATACAGAGAAGAAAGTAAAAAAAAAATGTATGTCCCGATTATAAAAATAATGAGGAAGCGTAAATAATAATTTATCGTAAAAATTAAAAATGTTTTATTAAACATGAATTATTAGTGTTTTATTGTACATCTTTGCACACCATTATGCATCATTTACAAAAGATCATGCAGTATTTCAATGGGGTATCATAGTTACCCCACGAAGATCAGTCTGCAGGCATACGCCGACGACTTAGTCATAGTAATTAAAGGAACTTCTGAGGAACGAATATCTAATATCTTACAAAATATCCTCAACACTATTTATACATGGTACCTGAGAGAGAAAATGTCAATCAATCCTCACAAAACGGTAATAGTGCCATTTACCAAGAAAAGGAAGCTGGGAAATTTAAGACCGCCTACCTTAAAAGGAGAGAGTATACCATTTGCAAGAGAAGCGAAATATCTGGGAGTAACCCTAGACAAAACGCTAAGCTGGAACTCTAACATAGAAAAGACTATCCGTAAGGCGAATCTTTCTCTATGGACATGTCGCAGAATTTGCGGAAAATCCTGGGGCATGGCACCAAAACAACTATACTGGCTTTATGTGACGGTTATCAGACCAATGATCACGTACGGCTCTGTCGTCTGGTAAAAAAAGGGCCAACAACGACAGGCCCAAGCGAAACTATCCGGACTGCAGAGGCATGCATGCCTTGCGATCACTGGAGCTATTCGCACAACACCAACGGCATCGATGGAAGTCCTATTAGGACTTATACCACTTCATATATACCTGGAGAAGGAGGCCAAGTGGGCCACCTACAGACTATATCAAGCAGCTAATAACAGGCCGCAGTCATGTATCATGGAGGACACCAACATGTTGGGCGGCATGTTAACCTGCGACATGTTGAATATGCCCTCAGACATAATGACAAGAAAATCCAACAACGAACCGCCTTACAAAATTATCCACCCAAGAAGGGATGAATGGGTCAGTAACAGCGCCGACCTGTTAAAGGCGGAATTTGGAATATTCACAGACGGCTCCAAAACTACAGAAGGTATTGGAGCCGGAATTTATGGCGAAAACCCAAAGATAGAACTAACTATCAGCCTGGGAACTATGACAAGCATATTTCAAGCAGAGGTTTATGCAATTGAAATGTGTTCAAGACTGCTGATAGATCGACGGTATGCACATAAATCAATCAAGATATTTTCCTACAGTCAAGCTGCATTAAAAGCTCTTGAATCGAGATGGTGTACCTCAAAAACGGTGTGGAGCTGTCACGAGGCACTATCCGAACTAGGTTTAAACAACAAAATAACCTTAATATGGATACCGGGACACATGGGTCTGGAGGGTAATGAAGCTGCCGACAAGCTCGCCAAGAGAGGTGCAGCTCTAAAACTCACAGGACCCGAGCCGGTAATAAGTATATCTCATGCTACGGCCAGAAGGGCAATACTAGCCGAAGCAAAAAGCAAATGGAAAAGACACTAGTTGAATTTACCAGGTCTAACACACTCAAAAGCATTTATAAACAACCACATAAACCAACAGTTAACTGACAAACTACTAGAGCTCAACAGGTCATGCCTTAAAGCACTAGTGGAATTGTACACCGGCCACTACAGACTGCGACACCACATGTATAAAATTGGAATAGCCCCAACTGATGAATGCCGGCTTTGCATGGAAGATGCAGAAACAGCAGAACACGTATTGTGCGCTTGCCCCGCAGCGGGAAGAATCAGATTCACCCTATTTGGCGAGATGACTTTGCTGCCGGATGACATGAAAAATAATACCCTCATTACCTTTATTAAAAGGCTGGACTTATTGGGGCCGCATGGTCGCGGTGGAGGGTTGGCTATAACCCACTCACTTTCAACCGAACCTAACCTAACCTACCCCACACGGCCGGAAACGTAACTTTTTGTAGCACGCCCACGGAAAGGTTAATAAACTCGGATTTCTTGATCCTTTTTAAAAGAATCCCCCACATATGTACCAATTTTTAAAAGTAAGAATCTCCTTAAATATAAAATTAATTTATTTAAGGAAATCAAAGATTCCTATACTTACGGTACATATAGTTCTATTAAATGACGTCCAATTTGAAATCTCAGGATGTTCAACTTGTACGGAATCGTTTACTAAACAAGAACATTCAAAGCTGAAGTCGAGAGAGCCAGAAGTGTTTATTGGAAATTTTTTGCCTATAAGTAATACATTTTCCACAGCCTGAAAAAAATCACCTAGATTATTAAAGAAATTGTTGATTTAAAAAAAGGTTTTCAATTTGACAATTTCATCACCACATCAGTTAACCATGTTGGGAACAAGCTATATATTCTGTAATATTTCGTTTACTATTATTTAAGAATATGTTTAGATTCCACAGTATTATCAACAATAATAACATGAAGCATGATACTTACCTTGTAAATAAAAATAAATGCTATCAAAGTAGCAAAGTTTTCCTCTGTAAACCTAGTAATATAGCACACCAATGCGCTTGCGTCTACTGCTACCAGAACGAGTAAAATTACAGTTATCCACGTGCCTATCCAGAACCTGAATGACATGTAATCCCATCCCATTTTAAGGCAGAAGTCATACACTATTGTCTCAAAGACTAATACTGGACCTAAAACACACACACATTTATTTATTTATTTATTACAAATTGTGACACAACAGACACTGAGCCCAATATAGCATCCACGTTGTGGTATTAGCTAGTGGGAATTAATAATATTTAAATTAAGTTCAATAATTTATGTTAACATAAAAATTGTAAAAAAAATCACAGCAGTGATTTTACATATTTTTTAAATCTAATCATAGACATATCGAACATTTCCATGCCTAAAGACGAGTCGCTCTACAGAGAGGAGAATTCTTTTCAGAATTAGTATTTCTTAGTGGAATATTAAAAGTATTATGAAGCCTTAAGTCCCTAATCGGTACATTAAAGCTTAACGTTGATCTGAGTGTTGGTGAATCAACATGACAGTTCAGCAATTTGTAAATCATAATAACATCGGAAACCATCCGTCTTTCAGTAAGTGTCATTATTGAATATGTTTTCATAATCTTAACATAGTATAAAACAAAGTCGCTGTCGCTGTCTGTCCGTCCCTACCTATGTATGCTTAAATCTTTAAAACTACGCAACGGATTTTGAAGCGTTTTTTTTTAATAGATAGAGTGATTCAAGAGGAAGGTTTTTCTGTATAACTAGCGACCCGCCCCGGCTTCGCACGGGTGCAATTACAGAGAGTGGCATGCCAAGTAGTAATATATCGGGTTTGTTCGGGTTTGTATTTATACCAGTGGGTTGCAACGCATGCCGGATACACGCTAGTAGATTTATAATTAATTGCTATTGACTATAGCATCTATAGCTATGTCTGTCTTACGTGATAAGCCTTCGCTGGTAAACCACGTACTGAGGGTTCCAAACAACTGATACAAAATTAAGTTTACTAAATATAAATGCGTATTACAAGTTTACAACTGTTTGAGGATTATTAAAATTTAAACTGTTTCTTATAATAAATCCTAAAAGTCTCTTACACTTATTGACAACCTGTTCGACGTGAGAGCTAAATATTAACTTACTATCCATTATAACACCTAAATCACGTATTTCATTAACCGATTTAATATCACTATTATTAATAGTATAACGAAAATTATGAACATATTTGTTTCTGGTAATTGTTATCGATACACACTTGTCTAGATTGAGAAATAAACTCTGACTTTCACAGAATCTTACCAAGGCATTAAGATCGTCCGGTAGCCCATTGCAATCTCCCAGTACCCTGATTATTCGAAAATTTTTTAGGTTACCTGCGTACATAAAAAATTTAGAGAATTTAAAGCATTGTTGAATTTCGTGATTATTGTTTGCTTATCTGAAGGTAAATATCTATGGCCTCAACACCCAAAACGATCTTAAATATTTTTGATAGATTTAAATAGTCGGGGTGAATACCATCGTTTCATTTTTGCTCGTAGACTAATAAAAATAAACAATTCAAAATAACAGTTGCATTTTTAAATACAATAATTAATTAGTTTACTATAGTGAAATACGGTGCAAAACCAAAACGAAGTTCCAAAATATTACTGCATATTTCTTTAGAGCTGATTTCGCAAGCACAAATAATCCCCTCTCCTTAACTGACGAATCGACTCGCCATGCGTTGGTTACGTCACTGATTTATCTGTTGTTCTTATTGTGGGCGGCATCTAAACATAGTATTCTCTTACTCACATTGAAGGCCACTGTAAGTCCAAGTTGGCCAAAACGTTAAAGATTATACATTTATATTATATTATCTTATTACCTGTAGATCCTAAAATAGTCAAAGGTTGGCCGGAAAAGAAACCATAGCCCATTCCACACACAAATCCAGATACAAGTGATTCCATAGCAGCCATATTTTTTCCTAAAATGAGAAGAAAATATATTATCGTTGGTATTTATTTAGCATGGACCACTTCTTCAAATTTATTTAGACGTTTGCACAAATTTATTTAAAAACAATTTACCTGTAGCTTCTGCTAAAAGACCACCGAAAGTAATGATAGGCGACAAACAAGCAAAATACAAAAATATCCAACTTGCTATGCACTGAGTCGATATTGCGTCTTTAAAATCCGACCAGTACCAGGGAGCCTTTCTTTTTAAATCGTTTTTAAGCCCACCAAATAGTACTCCAGTCCTGGCCAGTCCAGATTCTTCCCTAAAAAATACAATAGTTCTTTTATTAGTGACTTATACTTATAAAAAACCCAAAATGTGTATATTAGGCATTACAGGTACATATAAAGTGTATTTTATTACACGTCTGCCAACTAAATATACAAATATTATTCTTTGCCTACCTTAATTTTTGTTCTTCCTCTTCCTCATCTACATCTTCAGGTGCTTTCTCCGGAGGTCGTCTCCTGGTGTCTTGGGAAGGAATAGCAGCTGGTGGTTCTATCCTAATTGCAGGATCCCATTCTCCAGGAGGGAGGACAGTAACCTGAAACCAACATCTTAATGTAAAATAGAACATAATACGTCAACAGGGTACCGTGAATGACAGGTGACTTAGCCACGCTGCATCGTGTTTTTAGAGAAATTTGACTATACTTCTGGTTTATTGATATCGACTACCAAATACATAAAACATGCCCAAATCCATGACAATAATGAATTAATGAACTCAACTCTTAACGTTCCCTTGTTGTTTTTTTTATAAAAATCGGATATAAATAATAAAATTGTAAATAACCACCAATACCATCGTCCTCCATCAAATCCCCAAAATATAGGTTAGTGTAAACTAATTTTCTACAATCTACAAGTTTGCAGGAGTTTCCAACCTTCTGCAAATTTGCAGATGCAAAGTATTATAAGCGTTTTCCGAAAATCGAATTTTTTTGTCATTCGTATCTGCCAACTGCTACGTGCAATTTTTACTGTAATTGGTTTCATTAATGCAACCATCCTCTATTATTTTTGTTGTAAATAATTTAAATTTACAGAACATTAATAAAATTTAAAGAAGTATTGTATTGGTTATAGCTTTGTAGAAAATACAATGGTATGGTATTTGTAACTTTTTGCTTACAAATACCGTAATAAAGCGTGAGTTTGTTCCAATGGAGATCATTTTTATATTATATTTTTCCTATCTTCGGTTTAAAAATGAATATTGGCTTGCAGTTTTCAAAGATATTTTCTATAATGACAATAGTCAAAGTGATCAATCAACTAATAAAAGTAAACGAATCAGCAAACGAACTATTTTCGATCAAATAATATACCCTTGTCATCCTAAGCCAAAGATTAACCGACCAACTGCCAATCTATTACCTGATTATCCAGCATAACTTGCCTAACCGTTATTACTTACAGCATCCAAAAATTCGTCAACGCCAGCCAATAGGTGGCTTCGATTTCTTGCTCTGTAAGCTACTTCATGGAATACCTCGTCTGACATTAGAGTTGCCATTGCTCTTCCGATTTCATGATAACCTAAATTATACAAAATTTTATACCATTTAAATCGGTAGTATTTGATTCTGAAAGCCACAATTAATACCGTGCGAGCAAAAATTATTTGCATTAAAGAGGGCCTTGCATCTAAGGACGTAATGCTTAGCCGTAGAGCTTAATACCTGTTGGGTGTCAGTAACTACCTGAATTAACAATCAATCAGTTATTCCGTCATCTTTGACAGTCGTTAAAAGTAATTTGATTCATCGCTAAGTTTTCCAATTTCTTGAACAATTCACACAATGGGCTTTACGGTACAGCACAAAACATTCATGGTTAAAGCGTATTTTCGAAACGGGTTTAGAGTAAATGGTGAGTGGCAATACAATCCGGGTTTGTGCATGGACGATTTTCGCGAACATTTTCCGAACGTTGCTTTTATTGCTGGGGATTTTTTATCATTGCTTGAAAAGAACCGTGGCTGTGTTTAGGGAAACAGGTTCTATACAACACAAAAAATGAGCAGGAAGATCATCTGTAAGAACAGAAGAACTTGTTGCAAACGATCGTGAAATAATGCAAAATACGCCAACCAATTGTATAAGACGCCTGTCCCAAGATGTGGGAAGATCTTATCGAACATGCAGGACTATTCTTAAGAAGCAGCTAAATTAATACAATACAAGCCGCAAATTTTGAAAGACGCAGGAATTACTCTCAATGGTTTACCAAAAATTTATTGAAAATAAATGATTTGACTCACATTTTTTCGGATGAAGCCTGGTTCCACCTCTCCGGTTATGTGAATTCTCAGAATACACCCATGTGGAGTAGTGAAAATCCCCATTTTTTTTTATAGTGTCCACATTGCACCCTCAAAAAATTGGTGTCTGGTTAGCTGTTTCCCGAAGAAGAATTGTTGGTCCTATTTTTTTCCATGACACAGTTACAGCACAGGTGTATAGTGACAATATTTTGAATCCATTTGTGGAGCAATTACTTGACGACGAACTACGTTTTGGATATTTTCAACAGGACGGTGCAACTGACCATAGAGCCGCCGAAACAATTAACTACTTACGCAATTTTTTCGACGACAGATTGATCAGTTTTCGATCAGACATTGAATTACCACCTAGATCACCTTGTTTAACGGTTATGGATTACTTCGTTTTTCCTCATTTGAAGAACACTATTGTTAAAACACCAGTTGAAATTTTAGAAGAAAGGATTATCCAAGAATGTGGTAACATTTCTCCAGAGATGCTGGTCAACACTTTCGAAAATATGAAGAGACATGTGAATTTATGCTTGGAGCATGGCGGTGGCCAATTTCAGCAATTATGTAATTATTTTTCTTTTTCTTTCTGTTTATTCTTACTTTGTTAATTTTGTAAACAACAAAAATAAATTTGTATTTGTCTACTTATTTTATTACTTATTAGTTTGGCATATCATGTCATAATATGAATTTGACAAAATTTTAACCTAGATCTGGTTAGATATATCGTCCCAATATTATCATTGTGATCTAAACCAACCCCTTAGTTTTTTAATCCAAGCCCTCTTTGATGCAAATAATTTTTGCTCGCACGGTATTAATTTGTCTGTCGTAGTTACATATTAGACCTATTTAAAAATATAGTTATTTACCTAAAGTTGACGAGCTAGGCCCCAACAACAAAAACACGAACCTAGTAGGTACCGGCACCTCAGTCAGATCTCCCAATACTTGAGCTTTATTCAGTCGAATAAAAGCAGCCAAAGTCTTATCCAAGAAATCAACTTCTCCCACTAAAATATTGCTGGCTTCGGCTCCGGGTGGAATTTTTCTCATAAAAGCAAGGTTATGTTGCGGTAATTCGTTAAAGGGGCCCAAGTCGTTACCGCTTTGGTTTCTGGTTATCGATACGTTGCTGGCACTTTTGAGGAGTCTTTGAGGTTTTTCTTGGCCTAGATATAAAAAAAATTGAGTTATTATTAGCGTTATTATTGGTATACACTGTTAGGTGTGTGTCGGTGATCATGATTTGGAAAACTATGTTTAATAAACTACTATACATTTAAACTACTATTAAAAAAAAAAAAGTGTACTTATTTGTTTATTATTCTAGAAAGCATGACGTCGGGAAAAGCCCTTTTGTGTCTTGCTGGTGTAATTTTACAGGTCATGGAAATTCAAGATTATGTGTTATGTTACTTTCCAATTGAAAGCCCAACCTCAGGGAAAATAGTTTTCCTGTATAGGGACCGAGAAATCAAAGCACAATCGATATCTCAACTATTTTAGGTAGAAAATGCAATAGTAGGGAAGGCGGAGTTTATGCGAAGTTAATTTTCGTGTTTCTAGAAAGTTGGTACTGAGTAGAAGCTAAGTGAAAAGTTACAACGGTATATTTTAATTCGTAAATGCTATTTTAACCTTTTCGGATAGGTATGTCACACATAGGTACCTACAGTATGGTATTATCAAATTTATTTCGTATTTTTTATAGTAGGTACTTATATTATTTAGAAAGAGCATAATTATGGTTCGCGAGTTAAGTATTATGCTGTATCTACTACAATCTCTGTATACAGTGTGTCCAAGAAAGTATGCAACATATTATGGGAAATTTTTTTTATCACCGATTTCTCAGAAAATTTTATTGTTTATAAAAGTTGGTGCATGCCTTAAAACTATAAATGCATATTTCATATTTCACCTGCGGCTAATAGTAAGGAAGTAAAATCCATTTTTTTCTAAATTGCCTGAAGAGTAAAGTACCTTAATTATTAGAAATACAGCAAAATTTTATATGGAAATGTTCTTGCAAATTAGTAAGTTGGTCCAAATACGAAATTTGAGTTAGGTGTCACAATTTTTAATTTTTTTTTGGTTAATCTCTATTTTCCCCTAAACGGTACGACATCTCTGGTCGATTTTTTGTTTAAGTAATTTTAATATATTTATTAAATAACTTAAACGTGGGTTTATAATAATACGTTCGGGGACAAAGCGGCATATGCCGCTCCTTGTGCTGGGACAAAGCGGGATATGCCGCAGAAGTTTATACCCCCCATAAACGCAAAGCGCCAAACGCAGCGCATTTTCATGTATAAAGTAATAGGCGTTTACTTATGCTATCCCAGCAGATATCAAAACATTTTGTGAATTGTCCCAACTAAAAATTATTCTTATGGACAGGAGAATATATTATTTTGTCGGTGTGATTTTACGAACATATCTGGTGAAGCAACTGTCCGTTAGCCAACTTATCTTCTAAACAAAATTATGATAGAATCCAACTCTATTCATATTACTGGAAATAGTTAATAATTTATTTGTCATTTTCACCCAGTACGCTGAAGTCCAAAAACCTATTTTAAAGAAATGCATAAAAAAAATTAAAAATTGACACACCTAACTCAAATTTCGTATTTGGACTAGGTTTTTAATTTGCAAAAACATTTCCATATAAAATTTTCCTGTGTATATTTCTAATATTTAAGGTAATTTACTTTTAAGGCAATTTCGAAAAAATGGTATTTGCTTTCCTACTATTAGCCGCAGGTGAAATATGAAATATGCATTTATAGTTTTAAGGAATGCGCCAACTTTTATAAAGAATAAAATTTTCCGAGAAATCGGTGATAAAAAACTTTCCCATATGTTGCATAGTTTTTTGGACACACTGTATACAGTATACAGTATCCGCCAAACACCACTTATTTTGACATTGTATTATTTCAAAGCAAGCTATTTTAGAACTGATAATTTTCCCGACACTCGGAATTTGCGGACCATCTCTTTAAAACTGATAATGCAAATATAAATTACCTATATTTTCCCTTTATTTTGGTGAAACTAAAATGTACAGATACCGAATAACCTTTTCGGAAAGGTTTATATAACTTCAGAAAATGAAGTCGAAATACCCACAGATCTCAGAATCAGAATATAACGAATTCACAATTACACAATACCCATATAGTTTCATGAGAAGTTATTATTGCATTTGTATTATGCAATACTATCACAAGTATGATGCCCCCATTATTAAATGATTATAGATAAAGTATTTATCTTTAAACATGAATGACATGGTGTATAATATTTACTTTATATAAACCAGTGAGTAAACTGGATCTTTACTGAAATAAATGTGTACCAAGACTACCTATATCAACTATTTAAAAAAAAAATAACAAACCCGTAATAGGTAATACGGATAAACAATATAAAATTAAAATCATTTGAATGCAGCTAAAGTACATAATGAAAATACCAAAAGAACGTTATAAACAAAAAAATTAACGCTGCGTAAACTCCCTATTATAGCATGCAAAGCAGAAAAGCTCTATAATCCAACAAAATGACAAATGGCAAAACCACACTTGTAAACAAACTACAAAAAGAAAGTTATAAATGTTTAATTTAGACATTGCTAAGAACTCATGTGTTTTATTTAATAAATAATAAAAACTAGATTCCAGAATGATAAAATTGCCCTATTTCATTATAAACAGACGCTAGACAGCATAAAGTATCTACCCATAGAGAGGTAACTGATTTTATCAAATTTTGGAGACGGATCCTTTAAAATAATACTGATTATCCTCCAAATAAAATTAATATAACCATCAGGTGACTCATTTTATTTTTAATATTATTGTTAATTTCGGATTTTTTTTCTCTTCGTTTGCTGACAGGGCCGTTCCCGAGGGGACCTACAGTTTAACGTAAGCTCCGAACCACGATCCTCAGTCATTAGAGGCACCCCCCCAAGGGCTATCAACCCTTGGTTTCGCGCTTTCTATGACCTACCGATTGGGGAGTGTGTTCCTTCCCACGCACTCCCACGAGATATCCGATCTCATCCGGCCTGGTTACCGGCGTGAATGAGGTGGGTTTGGGGGATGATACATTTTTCACTCTTCCCTAATTTTTGCTCGACGCTGGACCCACGTCAAGACTTATACCACTAAAATCCACCGGGCTCGAACCAGTTTGCCGGCAGTGGGATACGAACCCACAAATTCTCGTCCTAGAATTCTCAGCGACTACCGCGTTAACGACGGAGCCACTGATGCCGTTAACTAAATATTAATATTTAAATTTTATTATTATTTTGTCAAAAAAAAAACGAAATAGGCATTATATAAAAATAAAAAATGAGGAACTTGACACCGACATGATGATTGTAATTTTAATGATATAAATAAAAAATCTTTTCGGTTTTTATATCATAATGATTGCCACAAAAATACATGTTTATTATATTGATAATAAAATGCAATAACTGTGCTTTTTTACAAACATGACTGCACCAAGAATTAAAATACAGGGTAACGTAAAAATTATATAGCCGCGAAAAGTGTATTTGCAAGATTTAAATGCACTTAAAGAGTAAACTTTTCGAATTATCCTTTTCTTACTTATTAAATTAACTATTGCAAAGTGTTAAGAAGTTAAGTTTAGTGGCAACAAAATTAATATGAGCTGCTCACTTTAATTGTGAGTCTACATAAAGGCCAAGAAATTTGCATTGCTGAACTCTCTGACATGCTAGGCAAAAAAGGCAATACTACGTATGAATTAAATCATAGGGAAAACTAAAGCGACTAATACGATATTCTATCTGGTATGTGAGGTTACGTTAGTATCTGCGTCGTTTTTGCGTTATTACAGCACCTTTAAAACTTTATGTTCACTTATTATACCTACACAAATTCCAACATAACCTCACTTTCGGCGATATGAAGCATTAGCTGGTAATGCAACCCCAATAAAAATCATTCCAAAAATGCCGAAAGAAGTTTTATTAAAATGAATCAGCACTCAGTGGACGAACGACTACTAACGATACATTAAAATTCAACCACCCGCTTTCACTAAAGGCTTTTAAATTTAGTCCATCAAAATATTTAGATCTTATAGTCTCCTCTAAAGGTCGCTTTGTGCTACGCCGATATTAAAGTTTGTTGAACTGCACGTTTTCTTGCTTTTGTCGGATTCTAGCCTCACTGACGAGCCATGATAAGGCGAAACGCTACAGAGGAAGGATCTGATGAAATAAAAAGAAAAACTTTTCTTATACTCTCCCAGTTATGTTTTTACCGTGTGGTTGTTTCAATATGCCATCTGGCGTTTTATTGGGATGTTGTTATTAAAATAGGAAGGAAATAGTATGTATCCAGAACCTTTTTTTTATGAATTTTAAGAAAAATATTTACAACACAAGACTGTTGATTTATGCTTACACTTTTTAAACCTAGAACTGTCAATTTAGGATGGTTTTAAATTTAGACCACTTTAGTGAATGCGGCTGTAAATGTTTTGAAATTTATTAACATGTAGTTGCATTAATTACATAGAGATGTCAGAAGTTAAGGGGTCAAAGTAGCTGATAATAAAATTGCATAAAAAAGGGGGGGGGGGGCAACGTAGTTAGGTAAGTGAAGTGAATCGGTAATAAAAATTAGTTCAGATTTATATATTTTGTTTTTATTACTGCAATAAACTCAATTTTAAAAATGCTATTTGAACTCCTTGGCTTCTGCCTCTCTTTAATATATTTTAGTATGCAAACCACAACCACCTTGAAAGAAGCCGTGAAACAAAAACATCGACAACACTGCTTGAAGATCCATGTGTCACGTGACTTTTGTGAGGTTATCCATGCTTTAGTATGTAATTTACGCGCGAAGTAGGTATTAATTATGCGGTTTTTCGTATTAATTTGTATTTTTATCCGATTTTCGATTGATATCTAATAGACAATTTAAGTGACATGATTGCTAAGAACCTCTACAAAATATTAGTGAACATTTTTGGTGCGCGTTTGCTGTAATAGCATTATTAAAGTGAAAAATCCAACAGCCTGGCCGGCCCAGGGCGGTTTGTTTACGGGTCTTATAATGGCGGCAGAATTTTATTTGTTTTAATTTAAAAGTTGTGTTTATTTTCTTCTAGTTAGCTCTTGGGGATAAAATTTACTGTTTTGTGGCTACATTTAATTTATTAATTATTGAAGTGTTTATTTAACTTCAAGGTATATGAGAATTAGTTTAAATATATTACTAGTAGAGATAGTTCGTAAGTAGGTAGGATACCTCTAGATACCTAGGTACTTGGGTAAGTACTATTTTTTTTCTTTCAGTTTGTTTATTTATCAACATGCCAAGCCCCTTCTGTATTCCTGGATGTAAATCTAACTATAAAAGCAGGTGAAGAGAGTGTGTCAGTTTTTCACTTCCCAAAGGATAAAAATCTGAAAATTCTATGGCTAAAAGCCATTCCAAGAGTTAATTGGTCGCCCGCACTGTATGCTGTAGTTTGTGCTAAGCATTTTGTCCCCAGTGATATTTTGCCTGATGGCACCACAAAAAAAAGTGAGACTAAATTTAACAGCTGTTCCGTGCTTTTATCCCAATTTGCCTGCTTACTTGTCAAAAACGTTCTCATTCCTAGAAAAAGTCCAGCGGCGAGAAACGAGGAACAATAAAAGTACCTATCTCTCAACTTAATCAAGCTTTCGAGCAATCAGATTTTATAAAAAGTTTTGCCGATCTCAGTAATTATCCACAAAAAATTAATACATCTGAAAATTAGAAAGTAAAAACTGTAAGTGACTCAAAAATATATTTTTATAGTTTAGTTTTGACCAATGACTGTATAAATATTGTTAATCAGGTTTTAGTGAACATTGATATGAAGGTTAAAGTTTTTTTAAAAGGTAATTAATTGGCTTACAATGATTTAAAATGGATTTTACCCTTTGAAAGAATAAAAAAAATTGTGTGTGTGCTTAAGACCACACGACAGAAGTGAAAACTTCAACAAGGTTAAATCAGTGCCCACAAAAAAGTGCTAAACGCGCCTAAAGAAGTTTTCACTTCAAAAATAACATAAACTTGGAATACGGGATAATTTTACTGCATACGAAAAAAGATATTTCCTAAAATTGAACAACCCTTGAATTTTTACATCTTCAACAGAAGTCAGAAATCATAATAAATTAGGTCCACGGAATAAGCAATTACGGTAAAACTAATTACCTTACTTCACCCTACGTAAATATATAATTTAAAAAAATGCCAGAACATACGCAACAAGTGTCGCACACTGTTTCCACGTCGACTGATGCGGCAGCGGCATGCTCTTTCATATAACATTTACGAATAAACAGACCGGAAGGTCAGGGTCAGTTCGGATTGAATATAGGAGTCGAATTCGAGCGTAACACAGCCGAACCTGACGCCTGACGCTGACGCGTGACGGCTCAGTTTAATTCAGTGCCCACAAAAAGTGCTAAACGCGCCTAAAGAAGTTTTCACTTCAAAAAACTCGCCCGTTACCGCGCGTCCTAATAATAGCTTGTGGTTGTGGATCCGCAACTCCCAGCTGATGCGGCGTTGCCCGATGTCACTTCATGGCTTCTTTTTGAGGTGGTTGTGATGCAAACCATAGAAACTAAAGTGAAGTGAGAATACAAATGGTAAAACGACATAGAAAAAAGTACAGCTATAAATGTACTTTAACATTTCTAAAAATAACTAAACTGGCAAAGAATGCAAACTAATTTAGTTTTTACCCTGTCCCGGAACATTTAAAAACTTTCCAAAATCTTGTGTTTTTCCAGAAGATTGTTCAGAAAAACTGTGTTCTTCAACTGAAAAATTAACAAAATTTTTTAAATATTTAAAAACAATTCAAAAACAAAGAACTAGTTGTTAAAGTTATATTGTATACTTATATAGTACTGGAGTAAATAATACTTGAAGGGGTATTTAAAGAAGAAATAAATATGCATTGCTAATATCTTTTACAAAGTAAAGATTATTATCTACGTTTAGTTATGTTACATGGCATCATATACATTTATATTATGCAAAACTTGTGAAAAATAGAATGACATGCTTATCATAAGGCTCGGTGCAAAGTAGTGAGAGAAAAATCACATTTTATCGAAAAAAAAATAGAAACTGCAGATATAAAGACACAATAAAAATTTGCAGGCTTATCAATCCTCTACCTTTAGCGGGATGACTCAAAGTAAACCACGTTGTAAATCCCTGGACGTGTTCCGTATATTCAGCTAAAAAATGTTGGTGTTACAAGCATGCTATTTTATGTGTATGTTTCAATAATATAAGTTTAATCAATACTTTTTCTTCTTGTCGTAAGGATGAGGGGTGGTGACGCATTGACCTTTAGGCGCCCGTAGAGAGAACAAGGAATATTTTACAAAAAATTATTCATTTGTCTGTAATTCGTCTCAAGCTTAAAAATTTGCAAATTTTTGTGAATTTTCTCTAATTGAGGCTCGATTTGAGGGTTCTAACGTTAATCACATACCAAATTATACCCAATTATTCAACACCTGATACCTAATCAAAACATTGTTTTTGAAATTTCCGACCCTCTTATGGCTTTTGATTGTGGCATAACCCTTCTTGTACAAAATTTAATGTTCTAAAACATTTGTAAAAAACCTTTTTTCATACATTATTTTCCGTTTAAAAGAATTATAGCTCAAAAATATACAGGGTGTTTCAATAAAAACTCCCAGGCCAAGTATTTCGAAAACTAAAAGTGACATGTAAATTCTGTAAACGCCAGTTTTTAGTCTCTATGATTGGCTTCACAACTGTGTAGAAAAAATGTTTGAATAATACTATGAATGCAGTATTCACCTGAAGACGACTGGATATACTTACCAGTTGAAACGTTTTGATTTAAGACAAATAAAGACAATGGAAGTCCAAAACTATTTCACCGTTCATTTTTACGGGACATAATTTGATCAAAAATTAATTATCTTTAAGAACCGCAACATTTAAAAGGTTCTGTCATCGAAATTTTTTTTTGCATCGTGGCGCCACCTACGTCTTGAGTAGTTCGTAGTAGTAGTTCCACAATACGCCGAGATTCCATTATAATAACCATTCGATTGTCTAATTTTTTATGTTTAAAGCCACAACTCAATAAAATATATTAAGTAAAAAAAAAACGTTACGCACAGTCATAACCCAAAATTAAATCCGTAAATTACAGCAAATATGTTAAACCACCTACTCCACTGTCCTAAACTATTAAATATCTTTTAGCAATATCTAGAAATATCTTCATTCGCTAAAAATATTCCGCCTTTCTTGTGTAGGACATATAAATTTGCAATTACGGTTGTCTTAGTATTATTTACAGACTGTCCGAGACAGCGCCGTCGGCGCTTGTCTCCATGGCAACGTTAATAAATTATGTGCGCTTGCCAGTTCTTCTAAATTTTCGGGTTTGTAAATACAATATATAAGTACCTATAGGGGAAACAAGGGTTTGTTAATTAGTTGTTTTTAACACTGAAAACACTTTTTATTTTGATTTCAGTTGTAATGTTTCTTAAGGACGAAAGAATGTATTATTATAACAATGAATGAATTGTTATTTTTTTCTGTCACACTCAGAACTCCTCGGTTTAAAATATATTTGCAAAGTAGCTTTCAAAGAGAGTTACTGACTAACAATTGAATACTGATATAAAAGGAACATTTTTAATAAAAAAACTTAAAGGATTGAAGAAGAAAGATCTGACAACCCTGGTTGTGAGGTCGGTCTTTTTGAAGCCCGTTAGTTGCTTTTTTATGTCATCAAACTGAGTTTAGATAAATTATACAAATTTAGATCTAACTAGTTTGCGAATGATGGTCTAAAATATCTGCTTGCGAATTCTCTTAGTTACCTCAAATGATAGTACAGAAGCAGACAATAATAAGCCCAAGCAAGTTAGTAATTCAATTAACGAATGTTAATGAAATGTTACGAAGATTATAAAAGACGTCTTAACAAGAATGCTGATTTATTGTTTAGGGATTTTATTTTATATCAATGATTCCTAGCGTGCTTTCTTATTAAGATACCCTTTATCTCTGAAAAATTTGTCGTCCTTAGTTTAATAATTACAGTTTGTGATAGAAATATTAGTAGGTATCCATACATATTAAATCCCCAATTATTATTAAATTATATATTTTGTTATCTATTTCCAAAACCAGGAAACCATAATCTAACCTTTTTCTGAACTAATATCGTTAGAACCATTTAATCTTATAATATTTCCGTTTAGAGTACGCTTCCTTTTCTTTGGCGGCCTGCTAACACAAACTAATGGTAAACAACCTAAAATATGTTATAAAAGTTTTGCAAATATAAAAATGTTTCCTTATTATTCAAATATTCAGATACAATAAACGATGATGTGTGTAAAGGACGGTTCTGCTTTTGGACTTTATTAGTTTTGGCAAAAAATGTACCTTCAATCTCCATTTTTTCCTACCTTCGCCGTTTTAGCTTGTTTTAATAACTGCCTCTTTTGACCTTCATAAAGCTGAGAATAATACGCAACACAACATTTTTGCTAACATGTTTTCATATACAGTTTCGAAATTTGAGTTTGGCATAAAGTTCTGCTTCGATCAAGGTGAAAATTAAGCAAAAAAATAGTATTCACGTGGTTCGCATTATGTGTAAAATTTTAATTTTTTCCAAAAAATAATTCAAAAGTTCTGAAAGTTCTGAAAATATCGAAAAAAGTTTTAGAAAATTTTTTTTTAAATGCAGTTTTTTGCCCACATGCAAAATTTTAGCTGCATGGTGCATTTTGCATTTGCAAAGTGTCTTATTTTTGCAAAATAAGACTCAACGCAACCTACATAAAATTTCTCAGATTTGACAAAGCTTTCTTTCAGATACATTTTCTTTAAAGTAACGCCATATTAAATGTGTGTTTTTCTACAAAATCAAAATTGGGCTATTAAAATTTGGTCGTATGTGATGCAAAGTTTATTCGTTTTTGACCCTGTATAAGGTAACTTCATAAAATAAGTATTTTTGAAAACGTAGTTAGTGTCTGAAAGTAATACACCCTAATATTAAGACAAAAAAGAACACAGTGTCATCAGTAAAGTGTTCATTAAGTGGAAAATAAATTTTAGTGGTGGGTAAAAAATTAAAATTATCTTATGCAGCTGAAATTTTACATGTGGGCTAGAAACTGCATTTAAAAAAACTTTTTCCAATAATTTTTTTCGATATTTTCAGAAATAACCCCACTTTTGATTTATTTTTTGGAAAAAAATTAAAATTTGACAGATAATGCGAATTACCTGAAAGTCAAATTTCGAATAAAGCTATTAATTAAAAAAAAATCCAATATGATGCGGACTTTACTGGTGACAGTGTACATTGTACATATATCCGTCATGTCCACTTTTTTAGATAAACACAGTCTAATTTGATAGCAATTTAATACACGTGCTTTAAGAAAAACAATATCTCGTGAACAGTATGTTATTAATTTGCGTTCTTAATAGTATCTAATAATATTTACAAGTACTTTAAAGCTTAAATTCCTTAAAAATTGTGTAAACAAGCAGAACTGACCTTTGACAGAACCAACCACCACTTCACCAAATACTTAAAATAAGAACAATATTGTCTAATAGTCGATTATAAATGAGATAAGCATAACAATAATTGAGATACTTACTTTTAGATGTGGAATGATTCCTGCCGATTTCCTGCAACGATCTTATAAAAGGCAGTCCATGTTTTTGTCTTTGATGCTGGTGTCTATGTCTTTTTAAAAGGGCTTCTCTGACTTTTTCTTTTTGATCAAAGGGTAATCTAAGCAATAAAATAAATATCATTATCACTGTTTTTCATGTAAAAAAATAATATTAGGTTTTATTGGTACTGTAATTGATGAATTATAAATAGTTGAAACATGTGTTAGGTATATAATAATTATCAAATGACGATGGAATTTTTTACTGGAATAAATCCAGTATTAGTAGGAAGCCTCTTTATTTGCTGAAAAAATAGAGAACTACGGCTGCGTTCATTTTTAGGTTGGCATATTTTTTTCTTTACAAAGTTTACCCCTCTTTTTAGGGTAGAAACCGCCCCCACCTTTTTTTTCAAATATGTATGTGTGATAGCTCATTAGAAAGGGCATAAAAAAGGGAATACGACCCACTATTTACCTTGGCATTTCGGTAATCTAGAAAGCCAGAAAAAAAAACGGCCGTTTTAGAAAGAATTGATACTACAATTTGGCTTGTGCCAGCGCAGACTGTTTAAAAAAAAGAAAACATGTTATTGATAAGGTTGTTATGCCGGGTCCAACCAAACCAACAAAACAAAAACAAAACAGCAACTCAATGTTTCCCAACAATTTTTAAATAAAATCAAAACATTCAGGCAACTATTTTGTTTTGTTGGTGTTTTCAACAACTTTTTATTTTCCCGGCGGCTGGCGGTAAAGATCAAAATGTTGATGTTTTGTCTGCGTTTGTAGCAACTCTATTGGCTTAGTGTGTACGCGCTCGACGGCAAGAAGAAAACAAATCAAATCAAATTTTGTATTTTTCTTCTGTATTGATGGTCCAATAATTTGCATTAGATTTTTAAGATCAGCACTGGTCATTCTTAAAACGTTTTTAAAGCTAGACCGCATTTCTCCACTAATACCGACATCATCTTTTTGTAAATCTTTCAGTAATTCCTCAACATAGTTTTTTTTGCCGATTCTTTAAACTCGGTCTAACCCAAAAACGTTTTTTCTTTTTTGTTTTAAGAATACAAAACCAGCTGCCTAATAAATAAGTCATGGTTCCTTTGTATTGCGAAATTTGGAGCACGCCACATTCAAACAGATTCGATCACAAAGTTGAAAGATTAATAATTATTGTTTTCGTATTTAACCAACAAAACTGGCAACAAAACAGCAACGGAACAAAACTGCAAGTTCTCGAAAACAGAAACAAATTGTTAAGTGCTGTCCACATATGCGAAAACAATAATTATTATTCTTTCAACTTTGTGATCGAATCTGATTTAATGTGGCGTGCTTGAAATTTCGCAATACAAAGGAACCATGACTTATTTATAATGGCAGCTGGTTTTGTATTCTTAAACCAAAAAAATAAAAAACGTTTTTGGGTTAGACCGGACTGGAAGATTTACGAAAAGATGATGTCGGATGTCGGTATTAGTGGAGAATTGCGATTTAGCTTTAAAATCTTTTTAAGAATGACCAGTACGGATCTTGAAAATCTCATACAAATTATCGGACCCTCGATACAGAAGAAGAATACACATTTTGATTTGATTTGTTTTCTTCTTGTCGTCGAGCGCGTACACACTAGGCCAACAGAGTTGCTAGAAACGCAGACAAAACATCAACACTTTGATCTTTACCGCCAGCCGCCGGGAAAATAAAAAGTTGTTGAAAACACCAACAAAACAAAATAGTTGCCTGAATGTTTTGATTTTGTTTAAAAATTGTTGGGAAACATTGAGTTGCTGATTTGTTTTTGTTTTGTTGGTTTGGTGTGGACCCGGTTTACTTGAAAATTTCACGCCATCAATATTCATCCAATGAAATACAATCATTTAATAACGTTGCCTTGGCAACCTTTGTATTTTTTCGGAAATTTTCCCTTCCTGGGGTACCCTGGAGGGTATTACAGTGGAAATGTTTTGACATAATATAATGTGACAACACGGAACTTTATAAAATGTCAACTGTCAACAATCAACAAGTACGTTTTGTCAAACTTTCTATAATTTTAAATTTCTTTAATTAATGTTAATATTAAAGGAATAAAAACGCCTAAACAATACAAAATAATTTATTTTTTAGATACATAATTTTTAGTTACAAACTGTAAATGTACCTTAAATTCTCTTTCTACCTCTTTCCTTTTCAATGGCAAATAATCCTATGGACAAATTCTATTGAATCAATGTCTGTGTTTTAAATAATATTGGTAATATTTGGACACAATTTTGTTAACTTCTTGTCCACGTAATAATCTGTATTTTGTTGATTTTTCTAAAATATATTGCTGGATGATTGAAAACAAATTATCTTCCTCTAATTCACTACCGCATTCGGCAATGAGATCTTCCAAAAAAAACATAGTACGGTGATGGGTTTTAACGTCGGATATTTTTTTGCACAAAATGCAATTTTGTATTTTTCAAAACGATTCCTTTTAGAATATTAAATTAAATGCTTCAACGAACAACTATCAGCAAGATGCAGATCTTATGAACGACTTTTAATTGTTGACATTTTATGTCCTTAAAATTAGCATGGCCTTCTAGGTAAAACAATAATAAGTAGGCGATGTTTTGTCATGCTTCAAAATCGCCCGGTTTGTTTTGGCAAATATAGCAAGGAAAGATTTATTTCTAATATATAATTTTCTATCAACTTTAGTGAACTAAACTAAATATTAGGTAAGAATATAAGATATATTAAATCTGAAGGTGTTGTTTTTGTGTTACTAAAATTGGTAGAGAAAAGTTTAACCAGGATTCCTTTATTATTACGTAACGTAATGCATAAATTTATGGTAGATTTATTTCTAAAAAATAATTTTCTACCAACTTTAGTAAACTAAACCCAATATTACGAAACAATATGAGTTATATGAAACCTAGAATTGGTGTTTTCATGTTAATAAAGTTGGTAAATAAAAATGTAATCTAATTAATAACAAATGTCTATTATAAACTCATTTTGTTGTAAAATTTTCTTACCAAATACCATTCGAAATCAAATTATACCTTAAAATTTTTTCTCCCACACGAATATTTTAAGAAAATTTTCCCTCGCCTCTGGCTCAGAAAAATTTTCAAAACATTCGTGTGCTCGAAAATATTTCTGGATATAATTTGACTTCTAGTGGTATTACAAGTGAAAATCTGTTTCTGTTTTCGAGAACTTGCAGTTTTGTTGTGTTGCTGTTTTGTTTTGTTGGTTTGGTGTGGACCCGGCATTAGATTACTTTATGCCGCATTCCAATGGTCACCTTATTTTTGGTTTGAAAGCAGTCAATACTTATCTGTTGTAGTATTTTGTGATGTTTAAACCGTTACTTTATAGTAAGAAGTATGTCTGCTATACTAAAATGGGTTATTTAAGTGAATCACACAAAATCGATATTTTAATGATGATTGGCTTTGGCGACATATCCCGTAGGTACTTAAGCAGAAGTGTTGCAGCTTTGTTTCATGAAACACACCCCGATCTAACACAAATTTCCCAAGGCACCATCAGCAAAATTAAACGACGTTATCGTGAAGTGGGCCACATCAGGGACATACCTAGAATAAGGCAGCCTGGATGGATGAAGACATGCAATTAAACGTTTTATTTGCTCGTCAGGAAAATCCTATTACTCCAGTCCGGCCACTAGCAAGAGAAAATAATATAAGCCTTACGTCTGCATTCAAGTTAGTGAAATTAAGTCAAATGCGTCCTTATAAAATGTTAATGGTACAAGAGTTACTAGAAAATGATGATTAATGCACTTGATCAACTTTTAGTAGTTTGGAATGGATCCTTTTTACAAACGAGTGTACTTTTGTGCTAAATCGTGAGGTCAATAAACAGAACTATCGATATTGGTCAGCAGAAAATCCTAACTGAATGCGAGAAACACACACCCAGCTTCCGCAAAATCTTAATGTTTGGGCAGGCAAATTGGCTACCGCCTCATTGGAGCGGGCCAATATTCCTTGAAGGTAACTTAAATGACCATACATATCTGGATTTTTGGCAAGAAGAGCTTATTCCAGCTTTGACTGCTTTATTTCCTCACCATGTAGAAGCAGATCTTCATGATGATCGAATATGGTTACAGCGGGATGATGCTCCGCCTTATTATGCCATAAATGTTCAACAAGATTTAAGTGAAGTTTTTACAAACCGTTAAATAGGAAGAAGGGGTACCATTGTATGGCCGCCACGATCGCCGGACCTTAATCCTCTGGATTATTTTCTTTGGGGTCGCCTAAAAGCTAGCAAATTTAGAGGAACTTAGGAAACGACTTGTACACTAAATTCACCAAATAACCCCGCATATGGTACATAATGTCAAAAATAAATTTTAATTTAGATAAGGTTTCTCAAAAAAAGAATGGGCAACATTTCCAACAATTTTGAGCTATTATAATACATACCTTTACATTTGAAAAAAAATATTGGGGCGGTTTCTACCCCAAAAATAGGAGTAAATTACATGAAGACGCAAAAAAAGTATGCTAAATTAAAAATAAACGCAGCCGTAGGTTTGTATTTTTTCAGCAAATAAAGAGACCTCCTAATACTGAATTTATTCCAGTTAAATATTTCACCCTGTATTATATGATATTGACCTGTTATTGTTGATCATGTTATCTAACACAAGGTCAGCAATTTGCTCTATGGTGGTAGCTTCCATATCCAAAATGACTGATCCATTGAGAATAAGGCTTCTGAGTTCAAACAGTGAGTGCAGAGATAGAGTGGAGACGTGAGGTTTTGACCATCGATTTCCACCTATAGAATTATTTCGTTAAACTTTTTTACTCAATAACGAAATCAAAATTAGGTGTTGGAAAACTGATTCCAACATAGTGTCTAAATTTCTAAAAATTATTTATCATTGTTTGGTTTATCGTATATGATTACTGTTACTTGTCCCCATCTGCAAAAAACCGTCGTTAAATTCCTCTAATAATTCCTCTAATAGTTGACGATCACGTTGACTCAGATAATACAGAAAAATGTCTTGGGATTTTTTTTTTATTAAAGAGTATATATCATAAAATTTTGATACATTCTTTAGATAATACCTGTCTTGAAGTCAACTTAATAGGTTTTGGCTGATGTCAATTATATCAGTAGCATGCCTGTCCTTAGCTATTAAAAGTTATCGCCCATGCAAGGATTTGCTTACCCTCTTCGACATCCTCCTCAAACTTGATCCATCTAGCTGTCTCCTTCCATTCCATGTCATCTCCGTCAACAAACAGCTCCTCCATTTCAGAGAAGAGCGGATGACTTTCATGTTTTTCATCGCTTAGGTCTTCTCCCAAGATGAATTGAACCCTTTGGGATGGTGGAGTACCTTAAAATAGAAAAAATGAAAATAAAATAGGATTCCCACAAAGTATTAAACAGTTCTTAAAGTAGAGAACAAACAGACTCTTAAAATATTGACGAAAGATTCTGCGAGCAAAGAAATAGATGATAGCTTTTGTTAAGGCTAAAAGTATCAAAGCATACACTTATCAGCACAAGTTGATTGAAATGTCGTGCAAAAGTTGCGTTTAGAGGAGAATATGATTTGATGATGAAATTGATGTGATGTTGATAACTAAATGAAATAATACGCTAATATTGTTATCCGGTGCCGTTACTACGGTTAACTATCTTTATTGGAGGTAAATATATATAGGATTAACAAGAGTTGCGGTGCCCTGAAGGGAGATTCTGGTAGCTTCACTGATAACTTTATAAAACTCGTAAGAATAAATAAATAATATCAACATTTTTTAAGTTAACGTTTTCCGTAAAAAAAAATAGAATTTAATTATTACTGTAGAAACGGTAGAAGATAATATGTTATACAGGGTGTCCCAAAAGTAATGGGACACAGAGCAACAGCAGACTCCTTAAGGCGAAATAATGTGATTTATTTAAACTTGCCTTATCCAAAAATTGATCATAACCAAGATACAGGGTGTCAAAGTTTTAATTTTGTTTTCGTTTTTTGCGATTATTTCTTAGCGAAACGACATGGAAGCACAAAATTAAGGGTTTTGGGGTTTTTTGAGCTAAGGAATTCAAAATTACCCATAGTTTTTGTGTAACTAGTGAAGGACGCTGCCTACGGCATGGCCGACTCCTTTAGGCTGGCATAACTTTGTTAAGGCTTCTTATATAGGGTGATTCATGGTGGATGGAACGTTAGACGTTTCTGACGAACCAGTAAAGGAATCGTTCTGAAAATTTGGTCGTTTACATAAACGGACACGCTCTACATATCTAAAATATTTTAAACAATACAGTATTGCCGCTTCCACACAAAAATAATAGCCAGTTCGAAATTTTAAATGGAACACCCAAGTATATTATTAAATTTTTAAATTCTACATAAAATTCTAATTATTTTTTAATAAAAGAATTATTAGTCTATGCTTAATGGTTTTCGAGATATTGTCTCTTGAAAAATGACATTTTTGAACTTTGACAGCTTCTAGCTTTTTAACTGTACGTCTGAAAGCAAAACGGCTTACATGCTCCTATCTTCGATTTTTATTATCTTTCCAAAAGTGTCAATTTCCGGTTAAACCGGATGTAGGAATTATAATACTTCCGGTTTGACCGGATGTTGTTACTTTTGGAAAGATAATAAAAATTGAAAGGGACATGTAAGCCGTTTTGCTCTCAGAGGTACAGTTAAAAAGCTAGAAGCTGTCAAAGTTCAAAAATGTCATTTTTCAAGAGACAATATCTCGGAAACCATTAAGCATAGACTAATATTGCTTTTTTTAAAAAATAATTATAATTTTATGTAGAATTTAAAAATTTAATAATATATAGGGTGTTCCATTTAAAATATCGAAGTGGTTATTTTTTTTGTGTAGAAGCGGCAACACTGTATTGTTAAAAATTTTATTTTAGATAGGTAGAGCGTGTCCGTTTATGTAAACGACCAAATTTTCAGAACGATTCCTTTACTGGTTCGTTAGAAACGTCTAACGTTCCATCCACCGTGAATCACCCTGTATATATATTAGTTACCTTACTTCTTTTACATCAAAAACGTATAACTTATTAAAGTCGCTTAGAACCATTTTCGAGATAATCGCATTTCATAATGTCCAATGCAAGAATCCTAAAATATTGAAAATAATTGTGTATTCGTATTAGTATTATTTATAACAGCTGGCCTTAATTAAAAACAATAACGTTTCTAAGGCAACAACATGTTACATAAGTCATAAAGTATCATCTGTCAAAGTTATTAATGTTTTTCGTACAATACCTACGTAGATATTATAAATTTTTTAGGAATGCCTTGACATAATTTATTTTTCAATGCGGAAATGCGTGATATGCTTCGTATTTATGCACAAGAAAATTTTAACGGTCGGAGTTCAGGGCGCAGGTAAATGTATTGAGGTCAATGGTGGCCATTTTGAACAATTGCTATCACGGCGTTACCATTTTTTTCCATTTTGTTACTTTTAAATGTATTAAACTAAGTGTTAAATAAAATTTTTGATTGGAGTAAAATTAGTAATTCCGTAGGTACCTATACGAAAAAGCGTTTTTATTAAAAAATGATAGTCAATCTTAAGTATCTACATTAACTTTGATACTTAGCAAATGTAGCTGATTTATAATAATTTTAAGTTAGAAATTCATCGTTGCTTGATTTTCCGCTGCTTTTGGACCACGTACTTAGTCGCATAGGACATATGAAATGCGATTATCACGAAAATGGTTGCTCCTAGCGATTTCAATAAGTTATACGTTTTTAATGTAAAAGAAGTAAAGTGATTTTTTTTTAATAGTCGAATCGATATAATAATCCTAAACAACGTTATGCCAGATAAAAGAGTGGGTAATGCCGTAAGCAGCGCCCTTTACTGGTTACACAAAAACTATGGATAATTTTGAATTCGTCATCTCAAAAAACCCCAAAATCCTTAATTTTGTGCTGCTATGTCGTTTCGTTAAAAAATAATCGCAAACAAAATTAAAACTTTGACACCCTGTATCTTGGTTGTTATCAATTTTGGGATAAGGCAAGTTTAAATAAATCGCATTATTTCGGCTTAAGTAGTCTGCTGTTGCTCTGTGTCCCATTACTTTTGGGACACCCTGTATAAGGTTGTTAAGAACTTAATAGGGGTTTCGAAAATATGGGGTGTTCGATTTAAAATATCAAGGTTTTGGTAGAAGTGACAACACTGCATCGTTAAACATATTTTAGATCAAAAGAGCATGTCCGGCCAAATTTTCAGAATGATTCTTTAAATGGTTCGTAATACACGTCTAACGTACCATCCAACGTGAAACACCCTGTATATCGTTTAAACAATACCTTATATTTTAACAAATTCTTAATTAAAATAATAAATATTCTTCCTCAATTTTACTTACGCATATTTACTAATCCCACAGGAGTCGGTCGCCTTTATTATTTTTATTTAGTAGAGTTCACGGATTTTGTTTTGGGTAGTATGGATAATCGCGAGCAGGTCGACGTGGTGTATGCGGACTTCAGTAAGGCGTTCGACAAAATTAGTCATTCTATACTGATGGAGCGTCTTGCTGATATCGGTGTGCATAATAGTTTGTTCAAATGGATCTGGTCCTATCTCAGCGATAGACGACAGATGGTTTCTGTTGGGGGATTTTATTCTGAGCCTTTTATAGTGCCGTCTGGTGTGCCGCAGGGTAGTCACCTTGGCCCCCTGTTTTTTATTATATATATTAACAACATACAACAATGCTTTAATTTTTCTAGATTTCTGCTGTACGCAGATGACCTAAAATTTTTTAGAATAATCAGGGGGCCAAGGGACTGCGATAGATTGCAAGATGATCTTAATACTTTGGTAGGATTCTGCGAAAGTCGGAGTTTATTTCTTAATCTAGATAAGTGTGTGTCGATTACGTTCACCAGAAATAGGAATGTGCATAATTTTCGTTATTCGATTAATAATAGTGATCTTAAGTCGGTAAGTGAAATACGTGATTTGGGTGTTATAATGGACACTAAGTTAATTTCTAGCTCTCACATTGAGCAGGTTGTTAATAAGTGTAACCGATTCTTGGGATTTATTATAAGAAATAGTTTAAATTTTCAAAATCCTCAAACAATTCTAAATTTGTACTATGCGTTTATATTTAGTAAACTTAATTTTGCATCAGTTGTTTGGAGTCCTCAGTACGCGATTTATATACGGAGGTTGGAAAGTATTCAAAATAAATTTTTACGGTTCTTATCACGTAAGACGGATGTACTCATAGTAAATAGTAATTACAAACCCATTATGGAAAAATTTTCGGTACTAACGCTTGCTAGAAGACGGACAATTTCTGATCTTGTTATGATTTATAAGCTAGTTAATAGTCTTATTGATTCGCCAATACTTAGATCAAAGTTGAGCTTTAATATACCGGTTAGGGACGTAAGGTTTCAAAATATATTTAATATTCCATTTCGAAATACTAATTCAGGTCAAAATTCTATTATCTGTAGAGCGACACGTACCTATAATGGTCTTTCCTTGAGTATGGAAGTGTTCGATATGTCTATAGTTAGATTTAGGAAACACATCAGATCATTGCTGTAAATTTTTTTTTTGTTTTTAATCTTAATTTTTGTAAGGTTTTATATTACATTTTTGTTTGTATACTTAATTAAAACATTTAATTCCCACTAGCTAATACCACAACGTGGATGCTTTATTGGACTTAGTGTCTGTTGTATCCCTACTTGTTAATAAATAAAATAAATAAATAAATTTACGTACCAGACCAGACACCTGTCTTTAGGTAAAAATTTAATAAACTCCCTTACAAAAAAAAACAATTTTTAAAGTCTCCAGGGGAACAATGCTTTTAGAGTGCACGAAAGTGTCAGTCAAAATTTATGACAACAAAAATGTTATTATCCAATAAAATAGAAAAAATAACACGAGCAGAAGGTTTTTTTCCTGAGGTTTATTAAGGTAATTTCGCTTTGATTTCGAATTCCTCCTTAAAAGAAGGGTATACTTTTACTAGAGTTAATGGACAGAATTATTTCAATTTCGTTTGTAGTAATCAGTTGATCTGACCTAAAAGAAACTAGTCAGACGGCAAAGTAACGAGAAAATTACGAATAGGATTTTTTTTTTCGAAAGAGCATAATTCGTATTGGATTACACAATGGTGTGTCGTACATTTTAATATTGTATTTAGGTTAATAAAATATTTACAAATAATTGTTATAAATAAATTACAATCAAGGGCGTCCATAGAGCGTTTTTCAGGGGGTGGGGGCAAAAACTTAAACAATAGTTTTTATATACAGTGTCACCAGTACCTAAAGTCCGCATCATATGGGATTTTTTTTTATTAATAGCTTTATTCGAAATTTGATTTTGGCATCAAGTTCTGCTTCGATCGAGACGAAAATTAAGCAAAAAAATAGTAGTAACGTGATTCGCATTATCTGTCAAATTTTAATTTTTTTCAAAAAATAATTCAAAAGTAGGGTTATTTCCGAAAGTATCAAAAAAAAGTTATAGGGAAAAGTTTTTTTAAATGCAGTTTCTAGCCCACATGCAAAATTTCAGCTGGATACGATAATTTTTATTTTTTACCCATATTTTGTAAATTGCACCACTTTTGCAAAATAACACTCAACGTAACCTACATAAAACTTCTTAGTTTTGACAATGCTTTATTTCAGATACATTTTTTTTAAAGTAGGTAGCTTAATATTAAATGTGTGTTTTTCTACGAAATCAAAATTGGGCTATTAAAATTTGGTCGCAATAGTCCCATGTGATGCAAAGTTCATTCGTTATTGACCCTGTATAAGGTAACTTCATAAAATAAGTATTTTTGAAAACATAGTTTGTGTCTGAAAGTAATACAACTTAATATTAAGACAAAAAAGAACACAATGTCATCAGTAAAGTGTTCATTAAGTGGAAAATAAATTTTTGCTTAACCCAACGGAAAGTTTATCTATTTTCAACGATTTAATTTAAAATCTCTTTATTTAGTTTTTATTTTTTTACTTTCAGTCACAAACTACGTTTTCAAAAATACGTATTTTATGAAGTTACCTTATACAGGGTCAAAAACAAATGAACTTTGCATCGCATGCGACCAAATTTTAATAGCCCAATTTTGATTTTGTAGAAAAACACACATTTAATCTAGCGCTGCTTTAAAGAAGATGTATCTGAAATAAAGCATTGTCAAAACTAAGGAGTTTTATGTAGGTTGCGTTGAGTCTTATTTTGCAAAAGTGGTGCAATTTACAAAATATAGGTAAAAAATCAAAATTATCTTATCCAGCTGAAATTTTGCATGTGATATTTTAAATAACCCCACTTTCGAATTTTTTTTTGAAAATAATTAAAATTTGACAGATAATGCGAATCACGTGACTACTATTTTTTTGCTTAATGTTCATCTCGATCGGAGCAGAACTTGATGCCAAAGTCAAATTTCGAATAAAGCTATTAATAAAAAAAACCCATATGATGCGGACTTTACTGGTCACACTGTATATATACCTCCCTTGGATCACCTGAATTTTATCTAAAAGTTGTCATGCAGTATAAAGTGATAATAAATGTCAATAGATGATTTGGTAGCCTTATTTGCAAAGAATCACACAGTAAGAAAGGAATCGGTTTACTAAAAAGTACCGTTCAAGAATTAAAACAAAAATTGTAAAATGCCGGCTCGGACAGATAATAAATTGGTCCCTTTTTTACACAACCATCCTTTCTAAACAGTCGTGGAGGCAAACAGACAAACAAACTTTCCTGGCAAGCTACTGAAAATCATTTATAACTAGTGACAACAAACAGCAAAGGGTGAAAGTTGCTTTGATGTTTGCAGGAAGGGTTGCGGTATTGGAAAATCTTGTGTTCATGAATAAAAATAACTTTCAATCCTCGAACTAGTACAAACAAATAATATACAGGGTGATTCACGATGGATAGTACGTTAGACTTATGTGACGAATCAGCTAATGAATCATCATCATTATTTCTTTATTAGCTCTGTCAAAATACAAAATAGCATAGAACTTGTCATAAAGCATCTAAACCGAGGGGTAAACTGGCGAGGAACTTTGATGTACACATCTTGAGAATTAGTGGCATTAGTAAAGGAATTAGTAGGCATTACAGGAATTGATTGAGGCATTGTAGGAATTTGAAGAGGCATTATAATTAGTCAAGGTATTAGAGGAATTAGTCAAGGCATTAGAGAAATTAACCACGGTGTTAGAGGTATTACTTTGAAAATAAAACTATATTTTTGCATTAAATATACTTTATTGTGTTGAATAATGCCTTGATTGTTATACTTTAAATTTCTTTTCTAAAGTAATTTTTGAGGTAGTTTGTTTATTCAGATGAATAGTTTTGGGGGTAGCTTCGCCCAATGAATATTTAGTCAAGTTGGCAACATTGCATGTATCTGCAAGTTGTCTGCAATCTTGCTATATCCAGTTTTTGCGGAAGATCTATCATTTCGATGTATGAACTGCCGTTCTACCGCTGAGGTACAAATTACCAATTTCTACCGCTAAACATTACACGCGATTTAATTTACGCTTTTAAAATAATTATGTTAATAAACATTAAATATGTTCTTTTAAATTAATTCCCAATTTAAAGTACAACAAAATGCATGGCGATATTGGAGCGACATCATATTGGCGGCAGGCAAAATTTATACTACTAAACTACCTACGTTATTATGAAGACAATATATTTTATGTGCAATGGCGGCCGCATAACCATAAGGAAATAAAATGGCCTTTTTCTAAATATATATTTTTATAAATTTTTTTTTTTTGTTTAATTGGCATTTGGCTAATTAGCCATGCAGCCAGTCGCAAAGTAAAGAAGAAGAACATTATTATTCGGAACATAAACAGGGATACACGCTTCACGCCACTGGGGTCTGTCAGGGCGACTTTATTTTAAGACACACAAGGTTTATAAATTTATGAATTTACTTATTTATAGTAGATATTTACATTTAAGTAGGTAATTAATTAGACATTCGGTTATTGGCTTTTATTAAAATATTAGGTAAGTTGTCAAATAAATTTCCATTTTTTTAATTTACAGACTTTAAGATACAAAGATACATTTTATTATGTATTTAAAGTGAAATTTACCATTGGGCATTAGAGGAATTCGTGGGCATTGGTGGGCATTAGTGGGCATTAGTGGGCTTTGGGTAGGCATTAGTGGGCATTTGTAAGGAAATTAGAGGTATTAGTTAATTAAAATAAGGAATTTGAGGCATTGGTAGGCATTAGTTGCAGATTTTAGATTGGGTTTCATAGGGTTTCATAAAGACACCAAAATAGACAAATATATCTATAGGTGACCTAAAATATTTTAAATGTCAAATTGATAAATGTTACGTCATAATAAACCTACGAACAGCTCCCCTGAACAAAGTAATGCCAGCCAGATAAATTTATATTACTCAGAACTCCGGAATAGAGTTAAGCCGCAGGAAATTTATATTACTTGACGTTCATTATTATTTGCTTTTTCGCCCTTGCTCTTTGAAAAATTACATGGAAAACACAAAACGAAGAAAATTGTGAGATTGAACGTAAGGTGGATCAGCCATGACAAATAAAATTGCATTTTTCCTAATAAAAAGGTAATATTCAAAAAATTACTATAGGTACATTTTATAATATTTGAAAATAAACTTAAAAACAATTCCTTTAGGCTGAAAAAAAAAACGTTAAATAGTAATTTACGTTACAAGACCGGAAAGTAATGTTTTTTAGGTCGAGACCAGCATTTCTGACAGACTAGCGTAGATTTCTTCAACAAAGCCTTAAGCTTACTAAATTTTGAGACTTCAGAAGATAATAGTCATCCTGTAATTTAAATGCAGAAGATAATAATTTGTATAATAGAATTTTACTTTTGATTGATCAAAAATAGTTCTACTCCTAGTGAAACAAAAACAGCTTCTCAACGCATTATTACTATTATTTAATAATTTGGTAAGTTGTTCTTGTTATCTAAAACTATTTATTACTTTTTGTACATTTTTCAATATCAATATAGTGGACAGATCCAAAAAAACACAAAAAATATTATCAGACAGAATAAAAAACTCGCCCGTTGCCGCCCGTAATAATAGCTTTTGGATCCGCTACTGCTAATGCGGCGTTGCCCGATGTCACTTCATGGCTTGAAAATTAATACGGCTGTGCTTCTAACCTTAATTTTTCTAATGTTATAAAACAAAAAAAAATTAAGATGTATTCGGTCTAAAATGGACTGGGTATTAGGGTTAGATAGATTTATTTATTTTGTAAATTTAATTTTTTAATGTCTCTAAAAAGAAAAGTATTTGTAATTTCTTCTCTATAAAATTTACCAAATCCTTATAATCCTGCCATTTCTATGTTTAGCGTGACCAAGTACAGGGTTTTTCCGTATATTTTGGAGCACCCCTGGAGCTTTTATTTAAAGACCTAGAAAAAACTTTAAATTACCAAAGTTGTATGATTTCTCCTGAACTGTCAGAATTTGTTATCGGACAAAACAAATGAACATCGTAAATTTGTTAAATAATGTCAATGTCGATTTTTTTAAATGGAACACCCTGTATATTAATTTTTTTTTAACTCCACACTCTTTTCTGATTCCAAATATGTATATATGTTATATGTTTACTTTAGTCGTTTAGGCAAAATTTCATTTCAAAATATTGCAGATTAGAAAATCTAGATTGCCCTGGAAACAATTTGGTTGTTATTAATCGCTTATGGCAACTGACTTGTGTCTCAAAAATAATATTTCATACCTTGAATGGTCTTGTCTTGGTATAATGGGTTACTCTAAAGATGAAAAATTCAATAATTATTAATAAATCGCAATATTTTGAAATGAAATTTTGCCTAAATGACTCAAGTAAACATATAACATATATACATATTTGGAATCAGAAAAGAGTGAGGAGTTAAAAAAAAAATTAATATACAGGGTGTTCCATTTAAAAAAATCGACATTGGCATTATTAAACAAATTTACGATGTTCATTTGTTTTGTTCGATAACAAATTCTGGCAGTTTAGGAGAAGTCATGCAACTTTGGTAATTTAAAGTTTTTTCTAGGTCTTCAAATAAAAGCTCCAGGGGTGCTCCAAAATATACGGAAAAACCCTGTACTTATACCTTTGTTAAGAGTTACTGCTTCTAGTTCCAATTTTAGGCATTTCAATGGTCCGTATATTTTCACGAACCTTAACCGGATACCGATCCCTTTTATGATAATGACATTATACCCATCGATTTTACCCTTTTTCCCTTCTACCCATGTTAGAAATGATTATGAATCGCAGAACTAAATTAAATTTTATGTCACCGTTTAAATTACGAAATTTCAGTTAAGTAAATATCAGGAATGTAATATAATAAAAAAAAATGTGATTTGAGATCTGAGATTCATTTGAAACCTAGTTGTAACGATAAATAAATAAAATTTTGATTAACGATTACTGTGACAATTTTTAACCTACTCACAAAGAAAATATTCTTAGTATTTCAAATATGTAGGTATAACTAATTTTTTTTGGCACTGTTATAGTTTTTTCGTGCTATAAGAGAACAGCTATGTAAGCAAAGTATAAGGGTCCTTTACATACGATCAATATATCACGTCAGTATTAGGTTTAGTTCAGATAAGAGGCGTATCTTTAACATGCGTTTCAAAAATAGGCTGAGTAATTATGTACTTGATGTATCCATAGCATCAAATACTTTTAAGAGTGTATTACCGCATCTCAAATAAACTTAATTAAACCTCCCATAAGATTTACTTTAATTTGGAAATATTGAAATACCTATCAATGGCACAAATGAAAGTTTTTTGTGCCGTTTTTATCCAGAAGTTTTCAAAATAGCTAAAATTACACCATTTTTAAAACAGGGAGACCCAGGATTTTATGGAAAATTACCGACCTATATTATTTATTTTATGCATTAACGATATTCCTTTAGTTTTAAAAATGTGTAAGTTACAAATGTTTGCTGATGACACCTTAATTTACATTAATGTTTTAAATATTTTTGATGGTCTAAATACTTTAAATTCTGAGATAAATATATTATTAAATTGGCTAAAAGTAAATAAATTAAAATTAAATATTTCAAAAATTAATGTATGGTTATGGGTAATAATTTAAATTGTCAAAATATAAATAGTAAACAGTTTTAAATATTTAGGAATAATCATTGATTCAAAATTTAAATTTTTAAATTATTTTGAAAGTATCATATCGAAGATTGCCTGAGAAGTAGGTTATTTTAAAAGAATCAGTTCTAATTTAAGTTTGTTTTCTAAAAAAACTGTATTTAATACTATTATAATATTACCACGTTTTCTTTATTGTCCTTCCATTTTATATTGCGCTAGTAAGGAAATATTTGATAAATTACAAATTTTAGAAAATAAGGCAATGCGGATTATTTTAAATTGTGACAAATAAAAAAAAAAAAATTGTGTTAAAAAATTCAGATTGGTTTAATGTCAAAAATTTAATTTTATATTTAGAATGTATCTTTATACATAAAATTAAAAATAATTTATTGCCTGATTGTTTAAAAAAGCTTTGTTCTTTTAATTATGACTATCATGATTATAAAACAAGAACTAATCAACATTTTTATGTGGATAGAGTGTTTAAAACATTAGCTTATATTTTTATTTTTCATAAAGGTTTGATAGAATATCATAATTTGGAAAATTCTATGAAATCTCAAATATCATTAAAACTACATTGTATTTAAAAAAACTTTAAAATTAAATTTAATTAAAAAACAAAATGATACTTAATATTTGATACAATTTGCAAAAAGATTAACTTTTCTGTCTGTTTTTGTTAAAAGAAGGTTGCGTTTTAAAATTTAAAAATAAATCTATAAATATGTGTTAACCCATATCTTTCCAAGGGTAGAAATAATAGATACATATATTTTTTCTACACATTATATTTATTAGTTGGGCTATAAGAATGTAAATCAAACATGAATTTTTTTTAGTATTTTTGGTTTAGAAAAAAATATCTGTTGCGTTAACGCAACACTGGCAGAATCCGATATACATGCAAGAAATGAAAACTTAAACAAAATATTCTAAGCTAAAAATAACAATAATTTTGTATGGTAGTTTTACATAAATAAGACGCGAGGAATACAAATTTGCACAAAACTTAAGTCTAAAGTACAGAAAACGCATTTTTTTAAATGTTGCATACTATACGCGTCACTGAATGAAACCAGTATAAAAAATTCTAATTTTTTATGGCAAATTGTGGTAAATAGCAAAACAATCTGGATGTAAATGCACCTCACATCTCCTACAGATATATTATATAGTTTGACTATGGCAAATTCGGCACCTTCTACGCACTGATTGGCCGTGTCGCATTATTATATGGCCTATATTATCATATCGGATTTCATCAATAGTCGTTGCTATGTTTTTTATACGTATAACTCGCGGAGTTTTCATTAGCCGCAATGCAACATAGGATTTAAAATCTATTTGTGATATTTTATCTGGTTTTACAATTTGTATAATTTCCATGAATTTACTAATAAGCTGTCAAGTGTATTGACAAACAAAGGCCACCACCATTTTTGCGTTAAAAATCGTTTAAAAGGCATGTTTTTTTAACAAGGTTGGTCTAAGCACTATAACAGTTCGAAGTAAACTGGCAAATAAAACAAATACTAATCGTGTCTGAACGTCCCTACGCTTATTATTCGATAGGTTCAGACCTGAATCTTCTAAGAAAGATAATGGTTTTTGCCAGTGATTCGTTAACGCAACATTACTTATTACTAAGTATTTTACAAGTAACACTTTTTTTAAAATGTAAATAAAAAGGTCTATTTTATGGAAGAAAGCCTTCTGTTTCAAAAAAACATATAATATTTCTTAAAATAAATTTACAGAAAAATAAAATAAAAAATTAAAGATATATAAAATAAAAGTACTTTTTTGCTAATTTCTATTCACCATATTTTTTACTGTTTTACTAAAAATTACATACATTTAATTTTTATATACTATGATGTGTAATAAATAGAATAACCAACGCAAAAGTGAACTAAAAATATTTAAGGTTATATAAAAAAATTAAAAAATGTTACTACTAATACTACCTCTAGCTATAATAGTAATATTTTTCAAAGTTTATGCAACTCTGCTTAAAAATCGTCTTTATAACTATTTTGAGACTAATAATTTATATCACTCTTCTCAGGACGGGGTTAGAAGCAAAAGATCGACATTGGGAGCCATTCTAGACGTTATGAGTGAGATAGTCGAGGGCTTAGAATCTGGAGAGACCACGTCAATAACATGTGCGATCTAACAGAAGCTTCCGACTGTGTCTGTCACGAACACATTTTAAAAAAACTATGCCATTATGTAAACTGAAGAGGTTAGAGATATTATTTAACCGAAACGTTGTGTTAAGTAACAAAATAAAGACAATGGAAGTTCGACAAGATAACTTTTTTGATATTACTTCATTGTCTACTACCATCAGGCAGACATTATTAGACTACTTTTTATATTTATATTTGCTCTTCTATTTAAAAATATGCTTTTAGCAGAAAAAAGAACTTCCACTTTCAGCATAAAGGGGTTTACCCATTTATAAAGGGTGTCCGGAAAATACGTGTACAACGTTTGACGACAGACTCCTGACGTCAAAATAGGTCGATCTAAGCCGGCTTACTTATATCCAAAATTGTCTCGTTTAGCCGGTAGAGGGCGTCAAAAATTTGTAAAAATATTGGTTCTTTCTAAATTACGTGAAAACCGGCTAATTGATTTTAATGATTTTTAGTATGTAGACTAATACTATAAAATGACGTTTCTAGTAGTATAGTCACTGGCTGTAAATAAGTGAAAGTGTTATAAAAGTGATATAATACGTCAACATTTCTCCTCATTTTTTATATGAACGGCGTTATGACAACCCAGATATTTTTGTAGAGTGACTGGATGTATTTGAAAGCTATTTTACCTCTTTAATATTTTTCGTTGAATGAGCTGTTTTGCCAGAAGAAAATATTTACAATTACCTGCATACATCAATTATTAACAATAAAAATAAAACAAAGTACAACAAAGTTGAAAGTATGTATTGTAAGAAACTAAGTAAAACAAAAACATTATTTAAGCAAATGTGTAAAATGACCGCCATCTTGCTGAATACACTTATTAACACTCCTTAAAAAATGATATTGAACCCTATCTAATGTCTCGGGGTTATTAAAATGGTTGCCTGCATTTAAAATCCGCTGCAATAAATCATCGCGTATATTTACCGGAGTCTTGTAAACTTTTGTTTTAATAGCGCCCCACAAAAAGAAGTCACACATATTTAACTCAGGAGAAACGTGGTGGCCATTTTACTAGTGCATCATTGCCCCTTCCAATCCATCGGTTGAGATATTGATGCTGTAAGTATTGCCGAACGACAACGGAAAAATGGGGCGGGGCACCATTATGCATATTTATACCACATTTCCCTCCGAAGTAAAAGGGGCAAATTGTCCAGAAGAATTGGTAATGTGTCTTGCAAAAAATTTAAATAAATATTTCCATCTAACCTGTCTGGAATAACAATGGGACCAATAAGGTAGCGATCAATAATACCTGCCCAAATATTTAATTTAAATTGATGCTGATGGTGTGCAACTTTAATGGCATGTGGATTTTCATCGGAATAAATATGTTCGTTGTGCAGATTGGTTACTCCAGATCTTGTAAAGCACGCCTTGTCAGTAAACATAATTGTTCTACAATTTTCTAATAATTTGACAAAATGTAAGCCGCATGGGGGGATCAGTCGGTAAAAGTTCCTGGACTTTTTGCACGTGATAAGGATGTAACAACTGTTCTTTTAAAACCTCATTGACAATCGTTTTAGGAACATGTAACTCACGTTCTAAGCGACGGATACTGGTACTTGGTTCTTCTTCAACTTTTTCCAGAATCATCTATTCTGTTTCCACAGTTCGAGTTGTTCGCATATGACCCCTGCATTCAAACTTTTTCTCAAAGCTGCCCGTTTCCCGAAGATGACGCTCGATATTGGCAAATGTTTGGTGGTTTGGTATTCGACGGTTAGAAAACCTCTCCATGTAAACCCTAACACTCTGACGCCCATTTCCCTGACAAAACCCGTATACCAGGAGCATGTCAACCTTCTCAGAGTTCGTATAATTTTCCATTTTTAATGGTAAAATGAACTTGTAATTCAAGAATGTTGATCCTATACTTGAGTAAATTTCATAGACTGGTGACAATTTGTCAATAATTGTCAAATTATTAAAAGCAACAAGGTCACTTAAAAAATTTTTGTTACAGGCAATTTGATTTTAATATTATTACTAATAATATTGTAAATATTTTCTTCTGGCAAAACAGCTCATTCAACGAAAAATATTAAAGAGGTAAAATAGCTTTCAAATACATCCAGTCACTCTACAAAAATATCTGGGTTGTCATAACGCCGTTCATATAAAAAATGAGGAGAAATGTTGACGTATTATATCACTTTTATAACACTTCCACTTATTTACAGCCGGTGACTATACTACTAGAAAACGTAATTTTATAGTATTAGTCTACATACTAAAAATCATTAAAATCGATTAGCAGGTTTTTACGTAATTTAGGAAAAAACAATATTTTTACAAATTTTTGACGCCCTCTACCGGCTAAACGAGACAATTTTTGATATAACTAAGTCGGCTTAGATCGACCTATTTTGACGTCAGGAGTCTGTCGTCAAACGTTGTACACGTATTTTTCGGACACCCTGTATACACTCAAAAATTCGTTTCCCGGAAAGTATTATTTACATATCTTTTTGCTACACTCTAAAGGGAACTAATAAAATTTGCGGTTTAGAATGCTAATCGACCCTTTTTATGCTTTTAGTTCAAAGTTAAAATAATGGTGTATTTTTGTAGACCCTTGTTTATAAATTCAGAACACGTTTTGACAAAAATTTGTCGAAATGTATTCATCTGAAATATTCGTCCCTTTATTTCATTTTAGTCACTTCAATTTTCCATGTGGGTATATTTCATTTCATTGTTGCTAAAATTACATTTCGTTGGTCCTTTCGCGTAACGGCGGCGTATCTCACTTTTACCGATTTTTCAGGAAGGCTTATTGTGTTTTTGAGTAATTTATTCGGATTTATTATAATTTTAGATGTGTTGTTTATTCTATATCTTTATTCTCAGATATTCAAATCGGACATTTTGTAAGGTTAATAAAGTGAGCTTGTATTAGGATCTTCTTATGTAAAGCCGTATCTTATTTTTACTGTTCAGGAAACCAATTTTAGAATTTTTGCGATTTCTGATCATTTCAGATATACCCTGTTTCTTTATTTGATATCTGCTATATCCTTAGATATTTAGATATGCCAAAACTAAGGGACCGTACAGGCAGATTATATACCGGGTTGGGGTTAGTATAAAGTACCGAAACACTTTAATATCTTTTAAACCGCTAAAGCTATGCTTAAAATGTTTGATATTTGGAGGTTTCTGGGTATGAGGAATTGAACACTGATATCGGCACTGTAGACCAGGGCTGAAGCCTTTGAAAATGGTAAAGAGTAAAAAAAAATAATAGTAGGATAAAACCATTGGAAAAGGAAGAGAATATAACAAAAATTAAAGGAAAAATTAATTACGGGCGATCCGAGGTCGGGAAGGGGGGGGGGGAGTTTTTAAGGGTAGAAAACGATTTATCTCGATTTCCGGCAAAACTACAAGTTCTATGGGAAAACGTTAAATAGCAAAGTTGTAGGTAATAAAAAGATTTAGAACTTTTGTATTCACACTTTTTTTACATAACCTCAAAATTTATGTGAAAAATTCAAATAACCAAGGTTTTGGTTTTTTATTTTTATCTTTTACAAAAAAATGTTTTTATACACAAAATTTGGTGAAAACTTTCCTTTATATGTCCCAAATACACTGTAATTTTTTTGATTTATAATATTTATTTTTTCCCCTTATTTTGACTTAATATCGAAAAAACAACCTAATTTTCAATCGAAAATTCTCACGTCAAAATATCTGCATTTTTAAAAAAGTCGGTGGGCTTTTTATTCGTTGAAATCTCTACTTCCTGATGGTGTAAAAAATATATACATTACTATGGTAAATGTTCTCAATTCAATTCAATTCCCCTTTAAATCCTACCTTTAATTATATTTAGATCAACTATTTACGCATGTTGCGATCTTTATGTTTTATGGATTTGTAATTTTTTTGCTTATCAATGTAACATGGAATCTTACGTTTTTCGAGTAATTAAAGTATAAATTTTAATAAATAGCTCAAAATAGTACATAATGATTAAAAAAAAAAATCGGATTCGACTTTTTTGCATTTTTTGAAAACATTTACCATAGTAATGTATATTTTTTTACACCATCTAAAAGTAGAGATTTCAACGAACAAAAAGCCCACCGACTTTTTTAAAAAAGCAGATTTTGAGGATTTTTTTTATTATACGCACAAACATAATAATTTTAACGACACAAGTTTTTAATTAAATGTTTAAAGTGGGCCCCATTATTTGCCAAACAGTACTCTCTCAGTTTGTTACTTAACATAATTGGTGTTATAAGTGCAACTTCGAGGCGAATTCTTTCGCAAAGTTCAACCAGATTTTCTGGACGATTTTTGTAGACACGATTCTTTAAATGACCCCACAAGAATCTCGTGAGACGAGACAAAAATATACGAGAACGAGAAATCTCGCAAAATCTTAAGATTTCGATTAGGATTTGCGATAAACTTTAAAAAGAGTCCAGTTAGTATCACTCGATAAATAAGCTATCTTTAATACCGATATTGCAAGGTGGCCAGGGAAAAAGGGGTCACGTTGCCTAAAAACAATAGAAACAACGACCAAAAGAAAAATGAACTTTTTTTTTTATAACGTTTATAGTTTTGTCGAAATGTTTGATAAACGATAATCGTTTTCGCGAATTAATAATTTTCTGACACTTTCAATCAAATGTAAGGAGTAAACTATACATACTATTTTGATTGTGTCCAGTTACCTCTGGGCTTGCTTTTGACTTTTTTAGTATTGAAAATACTACTGGGTGCGTATATACGGGTATATTTAATGAAAAATGAACGCGACATGCGACATGCACATAAATAACACGGCGGTGAAGTCTAAACAAACATCCGAGCAGCACAGGATTGATAACATAATCTGCTGAGTATTCATAATGTTTTGTTTTGGGTTTCGGCATTTATTATTATATTTGTTGATATTTAGATAATATGGCCGGGAGAGAGAACAGTAAAAGTCTGAGAACAGTTAGTAGATAGTTATTAATGATACTAGTTCGATGAACACTATAATGAAACATGTGCAACGTTAAACCATGAGGCGTCAGCCGAGTGGTTTAATTGCACAAGTTTCATTAACAAAGTTCATATCGAACGAACATTCAAAATTTAATCTACGACAGTGCAAATAGATTTTATTCGTCTAAATTTCATTGATATCAGATAACGTTTTCGTAATTTTTAAAATTTTCAGGTGTCCATATTAGTCGATATCATGGTAACCGCATTTTTGATTGTTTCAATTTCGATAAAATTGGAAAAAATAAACAGTGAATGTTGCTGAAACAAAGCGAAATAGCGCGGCGGTCTTGGCGTATTACACAGAAAGTCGGGGGAGAATGGATATATCAATCCAAAACATTTCATAGCCGACTTAAGATTTAGACATTTCATGAACAAAGAGTACAAGGACCAGCAGGTAAATGACTGTGTATAGCTAAAGAAATAATTTTGTCGCTATTTTTGAAAAGGTGGTTTTGAGCTTTCTTCAATATGTACTAATATACAGATTGTCCTATATTTTTTATTTTAACAAAACAGTCAAATTTACACATTTCTAAGTATAATTTACACATTTCTAAGTATAATAATTCAATTATTATTTCAAACTAAATCGGAGCATTCATGCCGTCATAATAACGCGTGATAGCGGCACGTTACATACTCACAGATAGGAGTAATCTGTGCTGTGACATAATGGTTTCCTTCTCGCCACTGTATTTGGTAGGTATTTTCAATACGCCTATGATACTTGCGTAAGATGCAAGATCTGTGAATTTTTTCTATAAATCATAACTAGCCGGAAATTTTAAGGTAGATAAAGTTTCTTACTTTATTTTAAGGATCTATTATAAATATGGTAGTTTGATTTGTATCCTCATTGTAAGTTTTGGTTTCGGTATGATTATTTAAAAATGATACCGTTGTCAATTAAAACAATCTAGCGTCACTTTCACTATTTACATACACACAATAATCGCTAACCATAATATTATAACACTGACATTGTTTTTTGCTGTTGGGTTATTGTTATTACAGACACAAATATGAAACGAATATTACAACGAAATTTTATACGAAAACAGCAACGCATTTTTGTAGTCGTAAAAAATAACATTTTCTTACGGTGAAAAAAGGATGCATTTTGTGCATTCATAGCAACAAAAAAAGTCAGTTTTTTTACAATCGGCGTCGTCAAACTCGTGTTTCATTAAGCTGAGTCTAGTAATGACTCAAGATTTATTGGTGTGAAACATGGATTTTATCAAGATTTCTTTATTTTAGGTCTATCGCTTCGTGAATTCATTTTAAACGATAGGTATTATTTTATATGTAAAAAAATATAAACAGGGTATGCTATGAATCGAGGAATTTATTATGTACATTAATGAGACAAATTAACTATTTATATATCGACGTTGTGGTCTATGGTCAGCGCAGCGGCCTCACAGATCGTAGGTCCGGGTTCCATTCCCACTGCCGGCAACGTCGATGTTAAATTTGGAATTTGGTTTAAGAGGTTGCGCCGTCTTTCGGAAGAGACGTTAAACTGTGGGCCCCGTGTCATGGATGTTGGCACGTTAAAGAACCCTACCCTCGACAAAGAGGGATTCGGCAAAATTACCAGATAGTGTGTGACAAATTCCCTGGCGTCGGTGATTGGCCTCGTTGCGGAAAAAGGCCGACGTAAAATAAATAAATAAATAAAAAAATAACTATTTATATATTGAAATTTGAAGCAATCACTACGACATCAATGTATATTTTTTGCCCTCATTCCTTCGGCAGTCCAAGATCTGTGACGTGGATTTTAGGTATTTGCAGTGGCGGCTTGTGACTAGCGAGACAGGGGGCGCGCTGGCTTTAAATAAAAAAAATTTAAAATGTCTATTATTTTCAAAAGTACGGGTCTGTTTTTTCTAACTTTCTCGTCGTGAATTTTAATTTCATCAGCATAAGCACTACTTAAACAAGTTAAAATATTAGTTTGTCCTAACATCTCAAAACTTACCACATTATGACGATGTTTTGCACTATTTTCATGTTTTTTTATTTTCTCTGAAAGATGTTTTAAGTCCTGCACCCCATTTATAGTCCAATTATCATCCCCGTCAAAAAGAAGACACACGAAACAAAAAAAAAATGTTGTCCTCACAACCGCATATCCAGGATTTTTTATTATATATTTCTTTGTCAAACTTACGCGTAAACTGTGCCTTACTTTTACATTTTGATTGCACTTGTACTATGTTCAATTTCTAGTGGCCGCCCTGCATTCTTTAAATCAATTTTTTCACTTAAGCTCAGAGAACTAAACACAAGCAGCTGTAAATCACTGACCTTCCTATTACACGACATTTTCCAACAACAACAACGTAACTAATAAATCAAATTTTCATATCAAAACAAAACGTTAGCGCCTAGCGGCATCGACAGGTCGCCTCGCCAGAGTAGATAATATATTAATTATTTCACCGTGGCATCGCGAACAGCTGTTGTTTGGCGCGGAAAATTGGAGCTCATCGTGGCCGCTCGTTGTGCGATGTGTAGGTGACGATGACAACTCATCGAGAAGCTGCGTTGAATCGGGACGGATAAATCGGTCGCCCGCCCGCGCTTAGTATAAAAAACATTGAGAGCGCGCAACTCACTTGTCTATTAGTATAACCTGCCCGTTGGAATAGGGCTATGTTTGGTATGAATTTATGCCCGCGCTTAGTATAACCTACCCGCTGGAATAGGGCTATGTTTGGTTTGAATTATTTTAATGGATTGCTTACATAGATTGCTTTATTGGTTTTTTAAGTAAAGTATTTTTGGATTCTGTTTGAAATAGTTGCAGGGAGGGCGGCGCCCCAGAGCCCTTCGTTAACGAGCCGCCACTGGGTATTTGTAATACCTGTAATGATCAATATATGAGTATGGAAATGAAATGAACGAATGATAACACCTATATGAAAGAATGATATAGTAAAAAAATGCAAGAAACATTTTTTAAACACGCAAGCAGCAAGCTTACATATCTCTCCATCTTCCGAGATACTCAATCCTCTTCTTCTGGACATTACAACTCCTAGAATACATTTTTTATTGAACATACAATAAAAATCATATAAATAATACACATTTTAATGTGTTCTTTTATTATTTGTGTCTATCCATTATATTGATTTTAATTTGATAAGAAACTAATAAATACCTACTTATGTACCTGTATCAAAATTGTCATCGCTTCTGGCGCCCCTTTTACAATAATTATTATATTTATCTGTATGTTAATGTCCATGTGTAAATAACGTGTTATATAAACAGAAAAGCAGATCAAACATGTATAATAAATCATATTTAACAGTGGCGTGCGGTGTGTAAGGAAGCGCTTCAAAAAAATAATACTTTTGCTGATAAATAATGTCGGTTTCCGTTTGTTTATGTCCGAATAACCTCTGGAATTCCACTGAATATTTTTATTCTTACAAAAATAAACAATGGCAACAAAATTATTTGATCAATGTGTGACATTCAGTTACGTACTTGTCATAAAAGCGTCTAGAAAATTTTTTTCATGATTCTAAATTGATGGTTGACATGGGCCTATAAATAAATACTAATTTTTGTGTGTAAAACTGCAAACAGAATAACTATTTGTGTATTAAGAGCGCAAAGTAATATTTATATATATGTCTCTTTGAGCGAGAAGATTGACGCGCGACGCTTACGTAAACGGCTCTTCAATCTCGTTTGTTTTAGGATATGACTGATTATAACTAGTTGTTTTGTAAAAGACTGGAAAGTACTTAGGCATTTTATAAAACACCGATTTATATTGTTGCTTGATCGTATAATATTTCAACAAATAAATTGGACACTATATTTTTGTCATAACATCATAAAATAAATTAATGGGTAACTCTTACAACACATGTTCCGACATTCGCCACGTAAATTTAGGTATATATTTACATAATGTAATCTAACATATTATTATTTTACTTATTTGAACACGGTCCGCTTGAATGACATTTACTATTGCATTTCAAGTGAGCCTTAAAACAAAAACAAGTGTAGCACTGCGTTTTGCTTGTTTTACAGGAACATTTTTTGAGTCCCTTGCCCTCCAAATTTAGAAAAATTTGTTAAAGCTTCTCTCAAAGAAATAATTTTTTCTTTCAAAACCTGAATTGGTTCGGGATATTCAATGCCAACGATTTCGTCTCTTGAAAACCATCGACTCAAAATTCCGTGCTTAGTACCAATTTGATATACCTACTCCATTTTTTATTTCTACGATAGTTCCCAATATATTTTTAAGGTCTAATGGTCCCCTATCGAATGTAGGTATTTCAACCACAATATTCTGACCCAAAAATAGAGGGTTCAACTTTTGGTTGGTGTTTTCAAGCGTTTTAAATGAATTAATTGTTACATTTTCTTCTTCCTCGGCCATGTTTTTTCTTCGCTTATAATATTAGATAATACCTTTTCTAAGTCTTCTTCAGTTGTTAGTTTTTTAACTGTTTCTGTTGGTAAATTATTTTATGACGTTATAACAAAAATAAAGTGTCCAACTTACCTATTTATTTGTTTGAAATATTATACGATCAAGCAATAATATAAATCGGTGTTTTATAAAATGCCTAAGTACTTTTCAATCTTTACAAAACGACTAGTTATAATCAGTCATATCCTAAAACAAACGAGATTGAAGAACCGTTTACAATAAGCCTGAGAGCAAGCTTCAGTCGAATTGTAAAAATTCAGAATTTATTCTTTATTTAACAATATACCTAGTCATTTATAAAACGACTGAATTTGTAATAAGCCTACGACATATATATAGTATTATAGATTTCCTTCTAATACCGGCGGAATCAATTGATTTATACTTATATATTTGTTGATTATCCGTTAGCGGCATAAACAAAAGCGGTGCAGTGGTCCGAATCCGGCAAATATTAGACATTATAACAGATCATTATTAGCAACCGCACGCCACTGATATTTAAGTACAAAGGTGTTTAGGCTGACACTGTAAGAAATATATAGGAAAAGTTAGATATTGCAAAACATTTGAAAACAAATAGAAAGTTTTGTTTGTAAAAGTTAGTTACACCATCATAGAACTTAGTATCGATTCAAAAAGTTTTTCATTATTTAAACAGCATCAAAAATGCATCTGACATTTTAAATTGTTACCAGTGGCAAAGATAATTTATTATTTAGTAGATTCGAAAACTGCAACATTGTTACAATGTCGCATTGCAGTCTTATTTCTGTGTTTATAATAGATGTGAAGTTAACCAAAACTAAATGTCTAAACTTTCATTTACACTGCACTGCCCAGAAAATAGGTATACAATTAAAATAAAACATCAGTATGATGACAACTGTAACCCGAAACATTAAAGCTGATTCCAGTTCTGGACTAAGTTCGGAGAGTGATAAAGAGCTGGTTTATTCATATGAGGAATTACTTAGAGGAGTTCTATGTGTATTGGACCAACACTTCTGAAATCAGGACTAGTATTGCAATAAAGACTTTAGTCTAATTTCCAAATAATATTTATTTTATAACCCGACGCTTTTCGCTACACTGCAGCTTTATCAAGGGGTTTTTTAAATTGAGTGAGGTATTATAATTTTAACCAAAATATTTATATACTAATTATCTTTTTCTTAAACAAGTAATTATATTAAGGGAATACCCACAGAGCTGTTTTTAGAATATGGTCAATTATTGAAAAGGTTTAATAAGGGCGATTTATTCAAATCTGTTTGGTAATTCAAAAGTAGACCGGTGTTTTTATGACGGTTAATTTCCAAACTTTCCAACAAATTAAGTTTATGACTTTTATTTTCTGTATGAAGAATTTTGAAATTATCTGCAAATGTATGGCTTTCTTCGGTAATATGATTGGAATAGGTTGAGTCTGTTTTTTGACGTAAAAAACTTCTTTTATGTTCAGCGATTCTGGTTTTGAATGTTCTACAAGTCTGATCTATACAGTGATGTGCTAAAATATGGAACAAATTCATTTAAAAATCAGGTATTCATTTTTTGAAAAAACGCTCGGACACGTCGATTATAATTCTTTCTTCCGGATTTTTTGCCTCAAAAAGAAATTATACCGGGTGTGTCAAAAAGTAGATGTAGCAAAATTTTTTTGTTTTTTAAATAGAACCCCCCTATTTTTACTTATTACCCTAATTCTACGTCAAATTCTGCGCATAATTCATGTAGCATAATCTATCGTTATCTCTAACGGTTTTAGAGAAAAATTACATCTTAAAAAAAATTATTTAAAAAAAGGTTAAAAAATTAGTTTATTAAGTGTTGAAAATGCAAACCATTAACTTCTTGACAATATGCTAATCTACTTAAAAACCCTACTAAAACATTATTTACAGTATTTTCATTAATTTGCCTAATTTCATATCTAATTTTAAGTTTTAAGTCTTCCCAATTTTGTGGTTTATCCTTATACACTTTTGATTTCAAATAACCCCAAAGAAAGAAATCCATGGGTGTAAGATCGGGAGATCTTGCAGGCCATCTATGGGTCCTCTTCTACCTATCCATCGTTCGGGAAATACAGTATTCAAATACTCTCGTACTTGTCGAGCAAAATGAGGCGGAGCACCATCCTGCTGAAACCAAATAGACGCTTCTGGTAGATGAGGCTGATTCGGATTTGGAAAATCCGCTGCTAGCGTGGGAATTAATTTATTTTGAAGAAATTGTAAATACCGGTCTCCTGTAAGATTTTCATCGGAAAAAAAAGGTCCAATAATTCTATCATTTAATATCCCTGCCCAAACATTTACTTTTTGTGGGTATTGCGTGTGCTGTTCTCTCATCCAACGGGGATTATTTGTACTCCAATACCGAAAATTTTGTCTGTTTACCGAACCATTCAAACAAAACGTGGCTTCATCGTTAAAAAGTATGTTGCGATGGAAAAATAGATTTAAGTTGCAAATTTCCATCATAGTTTCCCAAAACTGTAGTCGGCGGTCGGGATCATCTTCGTTTAGCTCCTGCAGCAACCTAATTTTGTACGGATGGTACTTTTCTTGTTTCAATACCCGCAACACAGATCGTCGGCTAACATCATTATTAAGGGCTACTTCAGTGGATGCACTATGAGGATTATCTTCAACCTCTAACAAAATGTTCAATTGTGAGTTTTCACTAATTTTTGGACGACCTGGCCATAGACGATCCTCTACATTCCATGTTTCCCTGAATTTCTTCTCAATTTTACTTACTGTAGATCCTGTAATCGGCCGTTCTGGATACTTAGCGTTAAACAAGTTACAAACTTCTTCTTGACTTCTTGTTTTGTCTCCACATCCAATTAAAATTAAAATTTCGATTCTTTGTGTTTCATTTAAATGCACCATGATCACCGTTTTTCAAAATTATACCTAAACTAATTTTTGATTGACACATGACTTGCTTGCTATCGTAGTAACAATTCATTTAAATTTACCTGTTTACCTTTAAGTAGGTACATGTACCTTTTTTTAAGGAATTTTTTTTTTATGATGTAATTTTTCTCAAAAACCGTTAGAGATAAGGATAGAGTATGCTACATGAATTATGCGCAGAATTTGACGTAGAATTAGGGTAATAAGTAAAAATAGGGGGGTTCTATTTAAAAAACAAAAAAATTCTGCTACATCTACTTTTTGACACACCCGGTATAATTTATTTTTGAGGCAAAAAATCCGGAAGAAAGAATTATAATCGACGTGTCCGAGCGTTTTTTCAAAAAATGAATACCTGATTTTTAAATGAATTTGTTCCATATTTTAGCCCATTACTGTATAAATTTTTGGACACAATCCGCAATTTAATTGATAGACGTCAGATTTGTTCTCACTGTTGGTCTTTGTTTTATGGTTTTTTAATATTTTACCTAAAGTATTACCTATTTGTTTTATTACATTTTTTTTTATTCAAATAGGTTTTAATTTTCCTGGTGGAATATCCTATATACCTAAGTCAAGGTCTTAAAATTATTTTTTAATTCTTTGTATTAAGGATATTATACAAGGTGTCTCACGGTCGATGGTACCTTAGACGTTTCTGGCGAATCAGTAAAGGAATCGTTCTAAAAATTTGGTCGCGTACATTAACGGACATGCTCTACCAACCTAAAATATTTTTAACAATACAGTGTTGCCGCTTGCACACAAAAATAATAGTAACTTCGATTTTTTAAATGCAACACCATATATTTTATTTTATTTTCGAAACCACCATTACTTTTCTTACAATTTTTATTAACTCTACTCTATACTTATCTCTTACCGTTTCTAAGATATAAATTAATTTCAGTTTTTTTAGTCCGAAAACGTCACTTTTAAAAATGCTGATAATTTTGAACTCTAAAACACTGAAACCCTGAAATTTGGTAAATAGTTAACTAATACCATAGGGCTCTTTGCCGTAGTCCCAAATCTTAGTTGCAATATACAGGGTGGTTGAAAAATACACTTATTCTGGTAACTTGAAAAAGTTGCCATAAGTCCTTTTTTTCAAATGAAACACCCTGTATATTATTACGGATTTGAAATAAAAAAATTTTTATTCGGTTATTAGTTAGTTAGCCATGACAAGAACTGATGTTTACGTATGTTACTATGGTTATCGTTCTGACATTTCATTAAGTTTAGATACAAGATAGAAATACACTTTAAAGTCATGGAAGAAAACTATACAAATGCTTTTATGAATTTATTTATTTTATTTGGACAATGTGATGAATTATCGCCAGGACATGTATAAAGTTTAACGAAATGTACTCTAATTTACCGCCAATGAATCTTAGAAAATTCATAAGGATCCAGGACAATTTTATTAAATGTTAACTAGGTAGTCAAATATTAAAAGACTACTAAAATTACCTTAATCTTAACATAGTATAAAACAAAGTCGCTGTCGCTGTCTGTCCATCCGTCCCTTATGCTTAAATCTTTAAAACTAGGCAACGGATTTTAAAGCGGTTTTTTAAAATAGATTGAGTGATTCAAGCGGAAGGTTTTTATGTATAACTAGCGACCCGCCCCGGCTTCGTACGAGTGCAATTTCAGAAAGTGGCATGCCGGGTACTAATATATCGGGTTTGTTCGGGTTTGTATTTATACCAGCGGGTTGCAACGCATGCCGGATACACGCTAGTAACTAATAAAATGCCATTTTAACAAATGTTTAAAACGCTGGCCGTTTACATCCAAACACTTTAATATGCGGGTGTTGACTGCATGGATTTTAAGAAAAATTTAGTTTTAATATTTTTTGCATGTTAATGCATGCAAACACACATTGTCCAAAGAAAATAAATAAATTCATAAAAGCATTTGTATAGTTTTCTTCCATGACTTTAAAGTGTATTTCTATCTTGTATCTAAACTTAATGAAATGTCAAAACGATAACCATAGTAACATACGTAAACATCAGTTTTTGTCATGGCTAACTAACTAATAACCGAATAAAAATTGAATTGTATAGAAAATTTTACAAATTATGCTTAATACATCAAAAATAAATGGTTAAACTAGTTAGTTAGGTACAGGTATGATGTACAAGAATTAAGTGAAATTTTAGCAGCTTTTCAAATCCGTAATAATATACAGGGTTTCATTTGAAAAAAAGGACTTATGGCAACTTTTTTAAGTTACCAGAATAAGTGTATTTTTCAACCACCCTGTATATTGCAACTAAGATTTGGGACTAGGGCAAAGTGTCCTATGGTATTAGTTAACTATTTACCAAATTTCAGGGTTTCAGTGTTTTAGAGTTCAAAATTATCAGCATTTTTAAAAGTGACGTTTTCGGACTAAAAAAACTGAAATAAATTTATATTTTAGAAACGGTAAGAGATAAGTATAGAGTAGAGTTATTAAAAATTGTAAAGAAAGTAATGGGGAGGTTCGAAAATAAAATAAAATATATGGTGTTGCATTTAAAAAATCGAAGTTACTATTATTTTTGTGTGGAAGCGGTAACACTGTATTGTTAAAAATATTTTAGGTTGGTAGAGCATGTCCGTTTATGTACGCTACCAAATTTTCAGAACGATTTCTTTACTGGTTTGTCAGAAACGTCTAAGGTACCATCGACCGTACGAGACCCTGTATACTTGTGATATAGCTTTTTTAAAACATTTTTTATTTAGAATATTATCTATTAATTTAGGGTGATCACTGATAACCATTATTTATTGAAATTTGTTTTATAATATTTAGTTCTTTATCAAAATCTTCTTTTGACAATATTTGCAGATAATTTCAAAATTCTTCATACAGAAAATAAAAGCCTTAAACTTAATTTGTTGGAAAGTTTGAAAATTAACCGTCATAAAAACACCGCCCTTATTAAAACTTTTCAATAATTGACCATATTCTAAAAACAGCTTTGTGGGTATTTCCTTAATATAATAATTACTTGTTTAAGAAAAAGATAATCAGTATATAAATATTTTGGTTAAAATTATAGTACCTCACTCAATTTAAAAAACCCCTTGATAAAGCTACAGTGTAGCGAAACGCGTCGGGTTATAAAATAAATATTATGTGGAAATTAGACTAAAGTATTTATTGCAATAATTGTAATGAATTTCCATCAGGTAAATGCCAGCACTATTCACAGTTTATTTACTGGAGTTGTATATCGAAACTTCGAATTTCTTATTTGCTCTCAGCGCTCAGCCATTTATTCTACGGCGACTCTGACGTTCTCTCACAAACTTCGGCCATATTATAACATATTTAATTTTGATGTTGGTAGTATATAGTTTAGAAAATCCTACCATTTTTAACTGGGGACAGAATATTAAGGGGAAGGAACTCACTTTAGGACCACAGATCATTAACATCTGTTTATGTCTTTCATCCATCCCTCGTCGAAATATAACAAAATCTGCAGGAATCGATATGAAATCTCTGAACAGTAATATCTACCCTTATACACTGCTCATCAAAAAGTTCGACAAATTGATTTTTTAACACTGTAGGTCTGTAGTTAAGAAACGACATCATGGATTTTAATGCCGTTTGCAGAGTTTAAAAGATGGTTTCTTGCCGATTAATTGTATCATCAAAATAACGAAAAATTATTAACTCTGACAAACCTAAACCAACAAACAAAGACGTGTTAACTACAATGAGCTATATATTATGACACTTTTGAGGAATACAAGTTTTTTCGTGATATTAAAATGCCAGAACGAGAAATTGTGAGAGTCTCACGAGGTGAGACGAAAAAACCACTTGTAGATGTTAGCGAAGCTAAATAGCTAAATAAGAATAAGTAATGGTAACTGGAAATCGTGTTAAAGCTTCTCTTAAGACAGTCATACGTATTCCCGCAGTTTACCATCGCTCGAAATCCTTGTAACCCATACTTTTTCTAAAAAAGAATAAGTAATGGAAACTAAAAAAAGAGCAGCATAAGGACTATTTATACAGGGTATCCGGGAAAATGTGGGAAATCTCCCAAATATGAAAAAAACACGTAAAAAGAATACTACAAGTTCATATAAACTTCTTTCGTATCGGCCTCCTCTTCGGAGATATGGGCTCCCATGGAATTAAGTTTTTGACACAATTATTAAAACAACAGGTATATTTCAATTTTTTTTTATATGATCAGGTAAGACCCTTCAAATTACTATCCCAGAAAGTATTGCGAATTACTTACAGCTGCAGGGACGGACTAGCTGTCCGTAATGTGCCCATTTTTTTACGACCTGTATGATAAAAACTTTGAATAACGTTTTTTACATACCTTAAACCATTGACTAAAAATTAAGTACTCTTCATTCATGTCGCTAATCCTAACCGTTTTCGGAAAAACGTAATTTTTAACATATTTACTCATGTTTATTTAGCGTATTTCAATAAAAGATACATCTTTGTTGCTATAAATTATAAATAATGTTCACTTTTAACTGCTTAATATTAATACATGATCGCAATAAAATGAGGTTTTTCCGAAAACGGTTAGGATTAGCGACATGAATGAAAAGTACTTAATTTTTAGTCAATAGTTAAAGGTATGTAATGAACGCTGTCCAAAGTTTTTATCATACAGGGCGTAAAAAAAATGGGCACATTAGTGTCACAGCTAGTCCGTCCCTGCAGCTGTAAGTAATTCGCAATACTTTCTGGGATAGTAATTTGAAGGGTCTTACCTGGTATAGATCATATGAAAAAAAATTGAAATATACCTGTTGTTTTAATAATTATGTGTCAAAAACTTAATTCCATGGGAGCCCATATCTCCGAAGAGGAGGCCGATACGAAAGAAGTTTATATGAACTTGTAGTATTCTTTTCACGTGTTTTTTTCATATTTGGGAGATTTTCCACATTTTCCAGGACACCCTGTATATAAAAAATGTAATTATAACACTGGAAATCGTATTAAAGCCTCTATTAAGAAAGTCATACTTATTCCCACATATTTTTTTGAAAAGTGGGAGATTTCTCCTTTGGTGAAACACTGCTTAATGACAAGATACAGTCAGTGGTGATGAACTTCCCAGCTAAATACTGTATCCGGGCCTCTTAAGTTCATCATTTAAATTGGAAACTCAACCAATGTTGGAAATTTTCCAGCCGCTTCAATGTTGTTTTAGGCGCAATCCTCCATGGAGCAATTCTCCAAGTTAATTTTCCTGACTCGAACCATTAATTTTCCTATTGCATGGCAAAGCCACTTCAATTCAATCGAATTTGCCACCGACGTAGTTAACTCTAACTCCATTTAGGGATTTTGGGTACGGAAAATATATTTAATGGAAGCGGCAAACAATTTGACGTGCTAGAGAGAATCGACTAATTGATTTCCAAAAATAACCAACCGTAAAAGTCAAGGCATAAAAACAATTTGTCGATAGACAACAAAGGGATGAAAGAGAAGGTAATTTATGTTTAAATGTCCTTTATCCAATAATTAAAATAGATGATGTAGTGAAAGTTCCAATATCCTGGGCCCATGATTAACATGAAGCCTAATATCTTACAAAAGTGTATTCACCGGGGTTGTTTTTGAGCCTTTTTTGCTGTTTTCGAACCATTTTTATCCTTAGTCTGAGTTTATAGCAGTTCATTAATCGTTTATGGCCATTTATAATTGTTCATTAGTCGTTTATAGCCGTTCATTAGCCGTTTATTAGCTGTTTCTTAGCCGTTTATTAGCCGTTTACTTACCGTTTATTAGCCGTTCATTAGCAGTTCATTAGCCGTTTATTAGCAGTTTATTAGCCGTTTATTAGCCGTTTATTAGTTGTTTATAACCGTTCTAGAACGGCTATAATGACCGGCTAAAAACAGCAAAAAATGCTCAGAAACAGCTTAAAAACGCCAATGGAAATACTTTTGTAAAATATTAGGCCCCATGTTAATCTTATGGGCACTGCATGTTGGAACTCTCACTACAACATCTACTACTCTTTCTCTTTTAAGGGTAACATACATTTTTATTTATCTAGTTGTAGCAGCAGAGCTTGACCTGAAGAATCTACCATGGAAAGGTACACACTGGAGAAGTACACTGTTCATACGGTCTGTTTAGTAGCGCATTGGTCATTATATGTGCGGCGTAGGCTATCATGTTTAAATGACAGCGTAAATATTCCTCTTTTAAATAAACCAGTACTGACGTTTCCTGTTTTACGATAAGATAAAAAAATGTACACACCATCTTTTAAAGCGGTCAGTTAAATTTAATTTGTAGAAAGGCATCATTTTATCGAAATTCTATTGGAGTAAAAAAATAATCAAAAATAAATGATTACCTGAAAAAATATAGTTTCGAAGTCACTGGCACACGTACTAAAAAATAAGGTGCGGGGGGTAAGGAAGCACTAGACCTCCCCTGAATATTTGACAATAATTGTTTCTTGTTTGGTACCAAATTTGAAATTTAAATATTATTAAATACTCGAATTATTCAAAAAAATCCCTTTTTAATTTTTAAATTTGATGCCCTGTATATTGAACATAACAGTATAAAATATAAGGAATATATGGTTAACGGATTGAACTTCTTTTTCTGGACACCCTGTATGTACATATTGCTCCCCCACTATTTACTATCATATCTTTATTTATTTATTTATTTCTTTTTTTTTTGAAAACATAAGGAATTTAATTCCAAGGGAAGGAATCATTTCGGAAATTGTACTTATAGTCTGGAAAAAACTAAAAAATCTTCTTGCATTCAGACCATACTACAAAATCATCAATACCACATCGCGCTGTCAGAATATCCTTTACGTATAATAAACTTTAATATCTACCCACATTTAGCTAAATTATCACTTATAATCTCCCTAGCAGCAGAATTATTACCGATCATTTTTTTAAAGGTCACGAATGGTTTTCTTGATAGAAAATTATCCCGAGTCGAAGACGAGGGAAATTTTCTATCAACAAAAACATGAGTGGAACCGAGAAAAAAATTATCGGGAATTAATTCTGCTGCGTGGGAGATTCGGTAAGAAAATTTCATAAATAATTGGAGTTGTTTTTTAATGTTCCTGAAATTTTAGTAATAAACCTTAGTTACTAACAAGTAAAATCAACTTCTATTGTGCAAATACAGTGCGTCATATTAAACTAAACTCATCGGAAATATGTTTTTTAAAGTTATATTTGAATTTAAAACTATAAAGACATTGGATTTCGCTGGTTTGTCTCACCTGTCACTTCGAAATGACTTGAGATTTGAATTAAAATTAAGTCGTAGTAGTATACCTAAGAAAAATTATCACTTATTAATTTCATTAGGTTAATAGGCTATAGACTATCGCGATAGTCTCCCGTTGCTATAAGCAACGTAAACAAAAAGGAGCCTGCTAATTGGTTGAAAATAAATTTATGAAATTTTCAAAGTAACGAAAAAATATTATGATAACTTTCTTGTAGGGTACATGTTAAATTTCTATTTTATGAACAGTGTAACCTGTGTAACCTCTACCTTTCGATGATGGATTGTTTGGATGGGATCTTAGGCTATTGACGATTTCAATTTTTTATTAGATTTGAAAGATAACTTAATGTAACCAGAAAATGAAATTACCGTAAGGCTAAGATCTTCAAAAGAAACCCAAACAATGAAACTGAGTTTTGTATCACAACGGAAAGAACCGTACTTTGTAAAAAAATGTAAAGTGTATTAAACTTTCAGCATTTATTTTTAATCTAATTAGAATCTATAATAAATGAGTTAGGATTTCTTAAATTATTTTAAACCTCTTGATAGGAATACTTGTACTGATGAGGAAGGAGATTTAGAAAAAATAATACTGTCTTACGTGGGACAACATTTGATAATATATGGTTCGTTCACAAAAAATGATTAACGAATATTTGGAACGATTTTCCAGTTTCTTCGACCCACACCTACAGCACCAAACAATAGAATTTATACGTCCAAATCAAGATGATTTAGTTTCCCGAAATTATCGACGTAAATATATGTTTACCAATAGACTGCTTCAAAACTTTTTACAATGCGTGCCAAATGGAGAATACTCATAACGAAGATGGAAAAAGGAACGCGATTCTACTAAAGAGTTCATAAAACCATGATTTTAAATTAGAAACGATCACTACACGAGGGCTTTGACTATTTTTAAAATAAAAAGTGATTGCAGTGAGATTAATTGGGTGACAACTAAATTGCTTGGGCCCATAAACAAAATATCTACACGTCTTCAATCGTTTTATCTTTACCATAGATTGGATATTCAAAAAGGGTTAATATGAACGTCTTAGCAACCTGAACCTAAAGTAACATTTTAAGAGAATAAGGAAGATATAAGTAAACAAAAGTGATAAGAAATATAATTAAAAATATAATAGAGATAACATAGTATAATATTGTGTAGTTGCATTTACATCAAAATAATTTATAAAAAAACATATCTTTGACTCTTTGTTTAGTTATTTTATCTATTTAACAAACATAGTAAGTACATCTAAAAGTTCTAAAGTGAAAATATTTCGTCTAACCTTTCCTGTATATTGGATTATTTGAGAGGTATAGATTCAAAGTGTACAATCTCCATGTTTCCTAAATTATCAGTAGACAAAAAAACTTATAATTCATTAAATACTTTTTTATTGTTTTTATGACACATCTTCGACTAAAAAACAATTTTTTAAAAAATTTCAAAGTTATTTGGAAAAAGAAGATGGAGATTGTACGTTTTGGAAATATCAATTGGAGTTTGCCCACTTTGAAAATAATTTAAGGATAATTTTTCACAAAATTTTTAATCTTAAAAACAATACATTAAAATACAAAAAAAATAGTAAACAACCACACCACACAACACAACCACTGTTTAATGCTTCACGCATCACATGCAACTAACTTAAAAAAGTAAACTCGAAATGGCTTTGGCGCGAATTTATTATCAACAAGTCTGTGCATAGGATTTTGCACGCTTTGAAATAATTCTCGAAACTAACAGCAAAATAACCCATTATTGGAGATTGTAGACTTTGATTTTTAAAATTGAACAGGAGATTGTACGGTTTGAAACTTAAATGTCAACCTTGTACATTTTGAATTTAATCCCAATTTTCTGCCATCAAAATCCGTTGGAGCTTGCCCGTTTTGACAAGAAATTATTACACAGGAAGAAAATATAAATAAATTCCTGTGCAATGGAACCACAGTTTCACCAAGCATGTAGCCCAACACAAATTAATTATAGAAATTATTAGTTATTTCGATCAATTACTTATTACTATGTAAAACGACATCTATCTCATTTTTAATGAAACATGGAGATTGTACACTTTGAATCTATACCCTTCATTTGTTTCGAAGTGTTAATTTGTTTTAAGCTTGGAAGGTGTAGTAGATGTATATATGTATGTCTACGTTAATCGGCCGAAAGTCAATTGGCAGAAAAGGGCAATTGACCACACGTCAATCGGTCAAATGGCAACAAAATTGTTCGTATAAGTCAATTTGTCAAATAAGTCATTTGTTCTAAAGTCAATTGGCCGAATAAGCCAATTGACCGAATACGACACTTTTGACCCTTTTGGTCATCTAATTAGCCAGATCTATAACCTTAAGATTTTTTGGAACGATATAAAAGGACAAAGAAAATTATACACAAAAGGCATAATTATATATTTTATGTATAATAAAATTATAAATTTTCGTCGAATTGACTTCCTGGCTAATTAAAGTTTGGCCAGTTAATGTGCATAATATTCTACCAATTTCCATGATCCCAGTATATGGATAGCGAGATTTCTAAGTTAATGTATTTTATAATATAAAACGTAAAATGCTTACTTGGCCTATTATCGTCTTCCGAAGCAGATTTATCACCCTCGGAGTTTTTGTGGTGGTGTTTCTTGTGCCTGTGGGAATGTCTTCTTTCTGTGGGAACATGGACTCCGACAAAGACACTATGAGCTCTATGTCCTGGAAAAGAGAGAGAAATATAATTAATTTATTCAATGACGGGCTGTGACTTTAGTGGCGAGCAGGAGGGGGGGGGGGGGGGGGAATTCAGTCTAAATATATGTGCGGCTATGGAAGGGGAATGCATCGAAAGCGGGATGCGAATCGTGCTTGATCAGATGTTGACACTTGGCTACGTTGAATCTTGATTGGTCTATTTTTAACTTGCGCCAAGTACATTTTATATTAATTTTTTACATTAAACTTTAGGTCAGTACCTACTATATAGAACCATACTAAATTTTAAATCCTTTTGATAACATTTATCGTATTTACGAGTATTTTTTCATAAGATTGCTTTTATTTTTTTTATAAATATTGTTAATTGATATTGTTGATTGAAGTGTTTTGCAGTTTATGTGTTTAACCCAAATTGAGTTTGTATATTGTAGAAGTATTTTTTTACAAAAAAAACAGGGACAGTGTTTTTGTTCGTAATTTTTATTTGCTGCAGAATATTTCTCGGTAGCCCGTCTGACAATTTAAGCCATTTCAAGCATACGAATGCGAGAAATTAGGACAATAAAACGAGTTTGCTTTTACTTTTAAAGGAAAATTATTATTAATGGTGTAATCTACATTTATGAAAATTCCTACATTTTTTCTTAACTTTTCTTCTGACGCCAGACAGTTATAATAACATAACTTATTAGGTGGAATATTCAAGACAGCAACTTGTAAAACCCCGATGCTGCTATTTTTACTTTTTGCTTTCCTTGAATAATGGAGAACCCTATACTGCTTTCAAGATAAATAATTGGTTTAGCTTTCTTCATTGCCGCCATTGGTCTAGGGAAAATCCTCACTGGATTAGGAAAGAATGTACCTACGCAATATCCTGAAAAGGTTAATGTTTGGGCAGGAATAGTTCGAGATCATATCATAGGTCCATTTTTTATTAATGGCAATTTAAATGGCGGTAATTATTAAGCACTGCTCCAAAATAATGTCTTGCCAACTTTGACAAACATCAAGATGGAGCACCGCCCTATTACCAAATCAATGTCCGGAAGTACCCCAACCGAGTATTTCCAAATCGGTGGATAAGGAGGCGTGGATCGATGGAATGTCCAGCACGATCCTCTGATGTGACTCCATTAGACTTCTTCTTATGTTATGTCAAAAAAAAAGGCGAATAACGCTTGCGATTAGATCGGTCACGCCTGAGATGTTCAGTAACATTAGAAAGAGAAAAAAATAATGTAAGAAAGTACCAAAGAAATTTCTTTTTTAAAATAATATGGGTTTTATTGGGTAGTATATATGCTACCCGCGGCTTTGTTTCAATAAATAAATTTATAAAAATTTACTTAAACGAGCGAAGCCGCGGGTATCAACTAGTTATTTAAGTCGATCGATCAGACCAGTTATTTACTGTGCATGACTGTCGCGTGAAGTCATAGTTAATAATAGTATAGCTTGACTGCTTTGGCTGACAACCTGCAGCTCAGAATATATTCTGTGCAGTAAAATATTTTTGAACTAGCTCGTTTAGTTACCCTTAAAGCAACCGATAGTACTTATTCAAACTTGTTTTGTCTAAGTTACACTCAATATTTGCAATATTGTCTAGAAAATACCAGAATAGTTATCTTCATAACCTGATCCCATACGGTCTGGTTTGTTATTTATCTAAGATTGTTATTATAATGCTATAATGTATAAATAACATAAATACCTATTATTATTAAATTAATGAGAATTATGTAAATATAAGGAAAAATATTGCTGTGGCAAATAAATATTTTAATATTTTATTATTTTTTTAAACAATTCAACATTCCTGGATCTGTTTTTTTTTATAATTCAGATACATACCTTCAAAATCTGTTTCATCGAATGCCTGTTTTTGTTTTTCTGCCCTTGGATCCTTTGGTGCCTCGTCATCTTGTGGATCCATTTTTTTACTTCTGCAAAAAAAAATAAACAATAATAAAAATAATATGAAGAATAAGAAACAAGGTAAAAAAAATAAGGAATTCATTTTTAAGATGGAAATAAATGGAGTAGAGTGGGGCAAAAGTTCTATATACGAACTTTACCCCACAGGGTGTCAAAATTTGGCAACTTGTATATTAGCCTTCCATATAATTTAAACTTTTGTTATCTAAACGAAACTAAGTAATTATCATGAAGTTAAAAACTTTATTAATAGCTTAAAAACCTAAAAAATCTCCTGGAATTGATGGTATCACATCTGAGATTCTAATATCAATAAATTCATACATTTGTAAACCATAAACTCAATTAATTAACACAATCTTTAATACAGGAATATATCCATCTGCTTTTAAAATTGGTATAATAAAACCAATTTATAAAAGCGGAAATAAAGTTAAATTTCAAAATTACAGACCTGTAACGTTAATTTCATCATTAGCAAAAGTTTTCGAAAAAGTTTTAAAAGAAATATTAGAAAATTTCTTAAATAATAATATATATAATTTAATCGATAATAAAATGAACAGTATATGCATATTTTTAGATTTAGCTAAAGCCTTCGATACCTTTTAACTTGAAGGTCCCGTAGTCACTTCTGCCCGTGACAATATATTTATTTATAGATTGAGTTAAAAAAGAAAACTTCAAAGAATAATTTTTTTTTGCATTTTTTTCCCTCACCTCCAGACTGTCCAATGAAAATCCCATGTAAATTTTGCTAGCCTCAAATATTGGCATCCCCATCAATTTTACATCAAATTTGTATTAAACTTTTATGAAGGTCCTTGAACGATCGACTCGCACAACACATTTTATTATTTTCTAATAAGCCAGATAAATATAGTATTATGAGATACAGTAAAACGAAGTTGAACTTGTAAATTTCCACTATATTAACAAGAAAATAACATGTTTCGCTGACACTGTAGCTTCGTCAGATGACAATGATTTAGTCAAAGTTGAAAATAAAGAAAAATAAAAATAGTGCAATAAAACTAAATTATTGTTGATGTGAATAAAACAGTGGAAGGGTTACAATAGCCGGAAAATCCAACAGATGGTTTAAAAATTAAATTAGGTACGATACGGGTAATTTACAAAATCTTAAGTATGTGGTCAACAGAATAAATTTAACAAAGGTGAATTATTTTAATCTATTTGATCATGAAGTAACAGGTCCATATTTTTAAGTTTATTTATTTCCATAGATTCTAAAATTTTAGTTTTGAGCCTTTGTTTTCTGTATGTAAGATTTTAAAGATAGGATCAAAATAATGTTGATTATCAAGTAAATGGTTAGCATAGTTTGAATCGGTTTTATTTTTTAGAAAACTGTTATAATGTTCCTGTATCCTTTTGTTAAAATATCTGCCCGTTGTCCTAAAACATACATTGGCCAAACGGGTAGAAAATTTAACAAAAGGATACAGGAACATTATAACAGTTTTCTAAAAAACAAAACCTCAAACTATGCTAACCATTTACTTGATAATTAACATAATTTTGATCATTTCTTTAAAATCTTACATACAGAAAACAAAGGCTTAAAACTAAATTTGTTAGAATCTGTGAAAATAAATAAACTTAAAAATACTGACCTGTTACTTAATGATCAATTAGATTTAAATAATTCACTTTTGTTAAATCTATTCTGTTGACCATATTATACATATGATTTTGTAAATTACCCATACTAAACCTTATTTAATTTTTTAAACCCTCTGTTGGATTTTCCCGCTATTGCAACCCTTCCACTGTTTAACTTATATTTTCAATTATTTTATTTTATTGCGCCCTTTTTTTATTAAATCAATTATTCTCATCTGACGAAGCTACAGTGTTAGCGAAACATGTAATTTTCTTGTTGATATAGTGGAAATTTACAAGTTCAACTTTGAATGTTGGAAGGTTGGAGACAATGATGTTTCTTGAATGATGAAAGAGTTTTGGACTTCCATTGTCTTTATTTGTTTTAAATCAGAACGTTAACCAACCAATTACCCTTTCTAGATGTCAACGTGAAGACAAATGGCAACAGCATCTTCTTCAGTTCTATCTGCAATTTTCTAAAGATTGAGATTTTGGAATAAAATGGTTCTATCTGTTAATTATTGGGTACCTAATTACAAACTCCTAGCGCCATCTGGCAGTTAGTAGCGAAGATATTTATGCTACAAAGGTATATCTGCAGTTCAAAATCGATTAAAATTAGTAACATAGTTCTAACTACTGCAGATAGAACTAAGGGATTGCGGTGAACCTTTTAGCAAGATAATATTTTTAAACAAGGTTCTTTATATAAACATTACATAATAAAAAAAATTATTTGAATTTTTTGTTATTTTTTTGGGTAAGTTAAAAAGGTTGTATCTACCACATAGAACCCTTTTCTTCAAATTTCGAGATATTTTTGACAAACAAGGTCCTAAGTAAAATTAGACATTGTCTTTACACCACTCATTATCTAAAATTACGTTCTATTAAGACATTATTTTAAAACTATAATACACTTCTGAAATACCAAAAAAAACTAAAACTATTTTGTTTATGATTAAAGTTTTTCTGAAAAAAGTCCGAAACTTTGACGCATCTTTACTCGATTTTAGGGTTATGTCAGATAGAACCCTGTTATTCTCAGGTGACGTAATTCAATTGCGTTTCTGATGCAACAGGAATATTTTAGCTTTTGAGAACATCCCTACAGAAAATTTGTACTTTAAACAAAATACTGCAAGCAGTTTAAAACAATTAGATTTAAAGTGTCTCATGTGAAAAAAATATTTATATTTGAGCCGTAGGTTAGATTTCTTTATTTATTAAGGTCTACAATTTGTGCCGGTCATTATAAACTTTTAAAACGAGTAGGTGTATTGAAATTGTTATGGTAAATACTATATTAAAACTGTTCCTTGGAATTAATTATTAGCACCTTAAATTAGTTATTTGTTAAATAATATGTTTATTTTACGTCACTGTAGCTACACGATAAATATATGTAATATATATAAAATGTTTCCTCAGTGACAATAATAATTCTTAAAAATCTAAGCAAATCTTGAGATAAGCAGTTTAAGTCGGATTTAAAAGTTCAAATTTTATTTTTCTATTTGTAATCAATTCTCGTATCATTGGCATTATATTTATCTTACAATTAAATGAAATCTGAGTTGATTTACCCTAAGGTAATAATTAATGATGCTTTAACACGTTTAATAGTTGTTTACGTATGACGTGACGTACGCGAATTAAGAAAAAACTTTTTTTTATTTTTGACTGTTCGCAAAGAATGTATTCTTGTGTTGTGTCAGTCTTGTTTCGTTTTATCTAGGTGTCCACTGTACAGGCTTACCAGAAATGACAAAAGTATAAAAATTATACAGTACTTAAGTACCTACTTACTTTTATTTCTAATTATTGAGAAAAACACAACATACTTAAAAACTTAAAAAAAAATGTAATCAAGTTATTTTCAATACTGTTTATGTGTATAAGTGAATTATTACTAAAAGGCGGATTATATGCACTTAAATTCAGCCAAAATATGCGCATATATATTCCTTGTTTACCTTTAAAATATGCAGTTATTTGCATTTTTTTACCAAATATGCATACTGGTATGCAATATTTCTTATAGTAAAATTATAGTAAAATGAGGTAAAGAAACACATTGGGTTGTAAAAAATATGTTTATTTAAAAATAAATGCAAACAAAAACAAAGAAAAATAAAAGTAAACAATTTTTTAACCTAAAATCTTATAAAAGGCATTTATTACTAAATTGTCAACTAAAAATAATTGTCTTCTATTAGTAAAAATATGTTTACATAAAGAGAAGCTTCTTTCCACATCTACTGATGTAATCGGACAATACTGCAACTTGGATAGCAAAATATAAAGCCAAGATACAACTTCGTTGGATGGTTTACCCTCATAAGTGCTTTTTACTGCAGTAAGTTACTAAATCCCTTATTATTTTTTACAGTTACATCCAATTTGTTCCTTACTAGACCTCCTGCATTACCGGGAATGTTGTTACATTTAGCGAAATGAAAAAAAAAATTAATTACTAGTTTCACATTGAAAATACTGAAAGCTTTCGCAAACTAACTAAAACAGAAGTATGTATTACTAATCGATATAAATACAGTTTGTTAAGCAGGTAATAATACCGCATTATTAAGTGACAATAAACAACCTCTAACAATATACCTGCAAACCCCGGAAACCCCCTATCTAGTCTATATCCAAAATGTAAATATAATTATTATATTCTTCAGATCGGAAAATTCCTGAAATAAGTACCGAACTGGACATTAAACCTTTAACGTTTTAAATTTTTTGATACAGCCGAAAACATAAAAATATGCTCTTAAAATAATAATTTATGAAAAATATGCATCTTCTTAACATAGTATAAAACAAAGTCGCTATCGCCCGTCCTGTCCCTATATGTGCTTAAGTCTTTAAGACTACGCAACGGATTTTGAAGCGGTTTTTTTAAATAGATAGAGTGATTCAAGAGGAAGGTTTTTATGTATAATACATGCATAATATTATAGAGAAACACTGATAAACACTGATAAATTAGAGTAGTGAGAACGAACGACCCAACCTAACCGGTCCCCGGCCCGTTCAACGATCGATCCGAAGCACCGAAGCAGGAATAGACGAAGACAGACTATGTTTTATGCATGGAGTGAATTGTGGACGGGCCGGTAAACGGTTGAGTTTAAGGTTTGTTCGGGTTTGTTCGGGTTTGTTCGCCTTATTATCTCACGTCGTATAATGCCGGGCTGCAACGCAGGCCGGGTACATGCTAGTTTATTATAAAATTGAGAAAATATGCAAAAAGGCATATATATGGATTTCGTATATATTCCGCCCTTTACTTATTACCTATGAATACCTACCCTTAATTTTAAAATTACGGAGAAACTTGCCATTCGGTTACATTTACAACGACATAATATTATGCTTACTGATATGACTCAGACTTTGGGAGATAATAGCAACTTAGTTAAAATAAACTGAGAATCTCATAATAATCTGACAATCGTCAATCCCTGGACTGGTATAGGTGGCAGGTCGTTTCTCTACATTTCTCCGTTCTTTAAGAATGTAATGTAGTCAGACAGACATTCTAGTTTCCTTTGACTTTTACTTGGATGGAAACTTAAAGATAGTTCTTCATAATTCTCATTATAGTTATTTGGTTCTCGTTATTGTTGGGAATTAAATTACCATAAAAAAGAGTTTCTCTAGTAAAATTTAGCATAAACTGGATCGTCATGGCTGAATATTTTTTGAATAATGTTAAGTAATAGTTACGCAATATTAGATCAAATAAAATGCGTGTTTTTTTCCAAGGAAATATTTTGCAGGTAACCTCCTGCCATCGGGTGAGTTTATATTTGGCGTTGTGCGGGTAGAAAATGATTTATATCACTTTCCTCTCGTTGTTCCCCTCACTGAAATTTTTTTAAAGCCCGTTTAAAAGTATCAAAAAACTATTCAACTTGTCCGTAAGACTGAAGATAATATGGTGGTGTTCTCTTATATCATTGGAAGTACAAAAACATTGAAATATTGCACTCGTAAATTATGGGCCATTATTCGTTTGAGGAGGTCTAAATCGCGCAGACCTCTAATTTCTTTAATGGTAAATGGAAAAAACTTATGGCCATTTTTAATACCAGTCATCCACCATCAAAGGACCTGCATAATCAAGATGAATACGTTGCCAAGATGAAACTGGTGAAGGACGAGAAGACTGTGAAATCTTCTAGGGAATATAATTATGGAAGCTTCAGTTTTCAGGTTTGATTTGAAAATCTATATTTGGCCAATAGACCTAACTGCGGGCAGTAGCTTTTATTCTTGCTTGTCCAAGATATCCACAGTGTAACTGTCTTATAATCTGGTTATAAAAGTTTTTTGGAATGACATTGGATTCAAACATTAAACAACCGTTTATAACTGAAAATGAATCTTTTTTGTAAAAGTATTTTCCATTTAAGCCATTAACTTTGAATACATTAAATTACCATCTTTAATATTGACTTCCTGTTTGTTTATTGATCATGTTAAAGTTAACTGGTCTATTTAGAAGAAATTCAACAAGAATTTTAAAAACTTTAATTGTTGTCTTGATTGACGCAACTAAAATTTCTGTATCTTAGCCATCATCCGATTCTGTGTTAATTAGTCGTAAAAAGATATCTGATCTGCACATCCAAAATTTGTCGTTTTAATGTAGGTATTCTATTTTAAAGTTGTTAACTTCTAAGAGTAAGCGCACTAAAAATTAAAAATCAAAGAGCGGATTAGCCAGTACTTTCTTGGAGTAACACTAATATTTGCGTTTTCAAGTATACCTTCGGTGGTGTGCATAGTCTCGATGATATGAATATGTTCGGTTTTTTTGTGTTTACACAAGCGCGAGTCAACTGTTGTTGTGGTTCTATAATTATTACGAATTGATAATAGTCCTAGTTGTTGTATGAGAAGTTATACCGTGCGAGCAAAAATTATTTGCATCAAAGAGGGCCTTGCATCTAAGGACGTAATGCTTAGCCGTAGAGCTTAATACCTGTTGGGTGTCAGTAACTACCTGAATTAACAATCAATCAGTTATTCCGTCATCTTTGACAGTCGTTACAAGTAATTTGATTCATCGCTAATTTTTCCAATTTCTTGAACAATTCACACAACGGGCTTTACGGAACAGCACAAAACATTCATGGTTGAAGCGTATTTTCGAAACGGGGTTAGAGTAAATGGTGAGTGGCAATACAATCCCGGTTAGTGAAAATACCCATTTTTTTGTAGAGTCCACCACCCTCAAAAAATTGGTATCTGGTTAGCTGTTTCCCGAAAAAGAATAATTGTTGGTTCTATTTTCTTTCATGACACAGTTACAGCACAGCGGTATAGAGACAATATTTTTGAATCTAATTGTAGAGCAATTACTTGACGACGAACTCCGTTTTGAATATTTTCAACAGGACGGTGCAACCGCCCATACAGCCACCGAAACTATTAACTACTTACGCAATTTTTTCGACGATAAATTGATCAGTTTTCGATCAGACAGAATTTCCACCTAGATCACCTTGTTTAACGGTTATGGATTACTTCGTTTTTCCTCATTTAAAGAACACTATTTTTAAAACACCAGTTGCAAATTTAGAACAATTACAAGAAGGGATTATCCAAGAATGTGGTAGCATTTCTCCATAGATGCTGGTCAACACTTTCGAAAATATGAAGAGACGTGTGAATTTAAGCTTAGAGCACGGCGGTGGCCAATTTCAGCAATTTATGTAATTATTTTTCCGTTTCTTTCTGTATATTCTTACTTTGTTAATTTTGTAAACAACAAAAATAAATTTGTATTTGTCTACTTATTTTATTACTCATTAGTTTAGCATAACATGTCATAAAATGAATTTGACAAAATTTTAACCTAGATTTGGTTAGATATATCGTCCCCATATCATTGTGATCTAAATAAAGCTCTACGTTTTTTAATCCAAGCCCTCTATCATGCAAGTAATTTTTGCTCGCACGGTAATATTTTTCCTGTTGTAATAATATGCATAGCACAATGCTTTTAATATTAGAAGTTATATGCTTATTATTATTAACTAGTTGTTGATAAACTAACCCATTGGTTCTTTGTAGGTTCAATGCTCTTTTTATTGTACCTATAAAATAAAATTATGTTTGTTATTCTTTCATGCCGAAGTTAGAGCTACTAAACCGATTGACCTAAATTTTTGCAAACAAAATACACCTCCCTTGGGCAAAAAAAGACGACGAAGTGGTGTTCCCCTTTTCCCTTTATCATTCTACGGGATCGCTATAAAAGGGAAAATTATTATTCTGGACTTACGTATTCTTAATACGGCTTTAACATTTTTGGAGATCCTTTTCGGGAATCAGGATAATATACTTTTTAGGTCGTTTTACATTTCACAATAAAGAGACGGATTTGGGTAATGAAAAAAAAAACGACTGACATCATATTATAAACCTTGGGCCTGGATAACATTACATTTCCTTGTGGTTAAGAACGTTAAACACGCAACAAAACCTTAAATTGTGTATTTACTTTTTATCTTTTTAAAAGATATTATATTTGCCCTCTATAGGGGTCAAAATTTAAAGGGTTTCTCAGCTCATCGCTAAAACGATGAATCCTATGCCAAATTAACTTTTAAAATGCCAAACTAACTTTTCCAGTTCACAAGTTAATCCAGTTTAAGTCATTAATAAAATCAATTTAAAAAAATAGTATTAATAATTTAATTTGGTAAATATTTTTTTAAATTGTTTTTTAAAAGTTGCCGATTTTTGAATTTTTCTGATATTTTTTTAATAGATTGTTATATTTTATTATTCCGTCATATATTAGCGATTTTTTTCCGAAATTACTTTTTACTGGTATAGTTTGACAATTTATACACTGGTGTTATGATCATAATGTAATGTCTTATTCTCCTGAAGTGTTATGTTTAATTTTTTTCTTTTAAAATAATAGAGTGAATTAGAATGCAAATTTTAAATTTATAAATGTTTTGAACGTATAAAATACCCTTGGGTCTATATAGAATAACAGTTGGTTCTAAATGTGGTAATTTGTGTATATGTCGTAGGCTGATAGTGAAATCCGTCATTTCATGAAAAGCCTAGTCATATCATGCTGCACGCTAAAAGGTATATTGGCAACTGGTTTGTTCGTTGTTCCCCAGAGCATTTTTTTCAATTTTTTCAACTAATATTATTTTATAAAAATAAAATTTGAATTAAATTTTTAAAAAATGCTCTGGGGAACAACGAACAAACCAGTTGCCAAGTGCCAGTTGCGTGCAGCATAATATGACTAGGCTTTTCATGAAATGACGGATTTCACTATCAGCCTACCACATATACATTTAATAACTTTATTTTCCAATTTTTGTAATGGTTTTAAGTTTGATAAACAAGCAGATCCCCATACAGAAACTAAGTTTGTAATTTTGAATATATTAATGAAGAATATATATTTTTTAAGTATTTCACCGGAATGTAATATCCAGCTCTGTACAAAACAGATACCTAAGGAGATATCAAGTTGATAATATACTGGATAAAGCCTTTCCAATTTAAATTTTGGTCTAAAACTACTGAAAAAAATTTGTCATTTTTAAATATTAAATATTTTCATTATTAATTGTTAAGAGGTTAATGATAGAATTTATTTTATTTTTAGTTATAAACATAAAAGAAAATTTTGTGAAATTTAACGTAAATTTATTTCATTGAAGCCAACAAAAAAGGGTTTTTAAATCATTATTAATATCAAAATACATTTCTGCGTAAGTTTCAGCAAAATAAATAATTGTTGTATCATCTGCAAATAGCTTTATATTGCCCTTTAAGTTCAATTTCCAAACGGAATTAATGTAAATTAAGAATAATAATGGACCTAAGTGATCCTTGTGAAACTTCATATATTATTAATTTCTTGTTCCGAACTTTTTCTTTCCCCAACAAATTGTAAAAAAAAAGTTTAAATTAAAGTTTATTTTTTAGAAATATTTTTGGACGTTGTGTCCAAATGTTTATTTTCCTTGAAAGTAAGCAATATATTGTTTCTTTTAACAACCAGTGCTAAATTTACCAGTAGGCTGAGTAGGCTGGAGCCTAGGGCGGCAGATTTTAGGGGGCGGCAAATTTGGCCGAAAATTTTTTTTTATCTTACAGAAATAAATGGTACAATCTTTATTCATGGTTGACGGGTAGTATTTTTTTAAATAAACTTTATTGTTGGCCGTGTCTGTTAATGGGAATAAAAAAAGGTAGTTGGAACTTTACTGGCTTTGCAGACAGAAATTTCATTTTCAATAAAATAAGTAGGTAATCATAAATTTTTAAAATATTTACTAAAAAGTATTGACCAAATTTGGGCGTGGTCTTAAAAAATTTTCTCCTGCAGCGCGTTTCGCCTGTAGCGGGCTTCTACTTTCCCGAACACTTCCCCTGTTTCACAACTCATGAGCCGTCACAGGTAGGGGTGGCAAAAATTGAATAGCCTACTAGCGGCAAATTTGTAAATCCGCCACTGTTGACAACTATCTATAACACAAACTATAGCCCAAAATTAATCAATACTCTAGTAATTATATGTTTTGGGGGGCGTAGGTTCTGTAGAGTAAAAGTTTCAAGTTTTGAATTAAGTTATTTTTGGAGTTTTGATTAGTTTAGATGTTAATTTTATTGTAATTTTGCTTTGGTCCCTTTTTATTCTGGCATAGATACGCACGAAGATAATACCGTCGTATAAAGTCACTCTGACGCGTTAATAAATAATGCAACTCAATTATTATTAATATATAACTATGCCTTATACAGTGTGTCCACGTATAGAGTTTGGAAAAGGAAAAACTTTTTTATTAGTAGGTATAGAAAAAAAATTCATTCTTTATAAAAATGCTTGTGCTGAAACTACAATTTCAAATATCAGATTAGCGATTACAATATAGAGTTCGTCAAAAATAACATTTTTACTTTTTAGGATTTTTTTTTCATCTCCTTGATTTATTAAAAGAATTTGGCTAGTGCTAAAACAATAATAATTTCGAAGGTTGTAGACAATGATGTATCTTGAGTAATAGATGTGTTTTGGACTTCCATTGCCTTTAGTTTTTCATATCACAACGTTTCAACTGGTAAGTATCTCCAGTCGTCTCCAGTATTCACCTGAAGACGACTGGAGATACTTACCATTTGAAACGTTGTGATATGAAAAACTAAAGGCAATGGAAGTCCAAAACACATCTATTATTCAATAATAATTTCAACTATTAGATTTGTGATCACTATACAGAGTTCGTCAGAAACAAGATTTTTATTTTTTGGATTTCGTGTAAAATAAATTTCGGTAAAAACAAACAAATATTGTTGTTTTCTTACTTCGAATATGATTTTATATCTGACCGAGTAACGATTTTGTTGTAAGAAAACCATTTTTTATTTGCCTACTTCTGAAGTATTTTTATTAGTACATGTCATATTTCTTCAATTTATTCGATCATAAATTATAAAACTTTTATTCAAACGTGGCATTACCGAGTTAGCGCATAGTTCAAGTCGACATCTGAATTCCCGATAACAGTTCCTAAGTTGCTGTATTGGGATATTTGCAATAACTAATCATATTTTTTCTTTCAAGAGATCTAAGTTATTATTGAAATTGGTTTTATATACATGTGGATTCAGATATCAGATATAAATGAAAGTCGATTATTGTGAGATTGGAACTCCTACGTGCCAATTAATTTTGACCATCCAGGTACCTTCCAATCTATTTGTTCTCAAAGTGATGGTTTAGCCAATCGTCAGAAGGAATTGAAAATTAGAATTGAAAAAAAAAATCCGAAAAAAAAAAACTGTTGTTTCTGACGAACCCTGTATAGTAATCGCAAATCTAGTGGTTGAAATTGTAGTTTCAACACCAGCAAAATTAATTTAATAAATCAAGGAATTGAAAAAAAAAGATCCAAAAAACTAAAAATGTTGCTTGTGACGAACCTTGTACAGTAATCGCAAATCCGATATTCGAAATTGTAGTTTCAGCACAAGCAGACGTTTTTATAAAGAAGGACTTTTTCTTCTATACCCACTAAAAAAAAAGTTTTTTCTTTTCCAGACTCTATTCGTGGACACACTGTATACTTTTATTGTTAGTTCTTAAATATAAGGCGTCCTATTTAATAAATCAATCTTTGTGACACCCTACTTTTTCAGCGCACCCTGCATAATTGATAATATTTGTAAATTGTTCCTGATATTCAACCAGACCTTAACACAACAGCTATTATTGGCAAATCTTATGTTCAAGGCCCATCTACTCCTCGCCATCGTTGATTCACCCGGTACAAGCTACTACTACTAATTAAAGCTGAATCTACGTCAGCAGAAATAAGCGTTTATACCACGGAGGCCTTTTATGATCTATCATCTATAATAATTGTGAGTTCTAAAGACTTTTTGTTATACTGTCTTACAAAGCAATAGTCAAGTGTACAGTTAACTTTACTAATAGTCATATAATATTGTACCATCACAGCAATTATCTAGTTAAAAGATTTTAATGTTTCCTTCGTTTAGAAAATCTAATTCGGCACCATTATCCAATTTAAGTGTAATTTGTTAATTGTTGCCTGTATATATATGATTATTATATGCAGTTTTTAACAGTTTACTTACATAATTGGTTAATTACGAGTTTTATGATATTTAATATGATACCTAAATGCAGGTTATATTATAATCACCTTAAATATATATTGGTTCCCCTATAAATTTTACCTCAAAATTGTATTAGACTTTTTTGAAGCTCCTTGTATGATGGACTTGCACATCAAATTTTATTATTTTCTAATCAGCCAATTAGAAGTTATTTAGAAAAAGTCTTTGTAAAATTCCTAAAAATTACACTGAGAAAAAAATACTTCTATTCCTTATAAGAAATCACATACTCTTTATACAATAATTGTTTACTACTATATGTGACAGCGACGCGCTTTTCTACTGTAAGACAACGAAAATTGCTAGACCGTTGTGTAATGATAATATCATGGTAATTTAGCCAATAGCCAATAATCTTTTTGGCATAACTCAGAGGATTACTATTTGTAACATTTTATCCAGACCTATAATACTGGTCACTTCGGGGTGACCTCAAGGTTCCCCTCTGGGATCACTGCTTTTTTCACTATACAGGGTGTTAATTAAGTACTTGTACAAACTTTAAAGGGTGAATCTTTGACGAATTTTAAGATACAAAGTTCATATGAACATGGGTCCGCAATGGCTTAGTTCTTGAGATACAGGGCGTCCAAAAAAACTATTTTATTTGGTTTTTTGATTATATTTTTGTTCCGTAACATGGCAATTAGACGAAATTCGATATACTGGGTATATTGATGACGAGAAACTCAAATATTAACTTAGTTTTTGTTTAATGTTAGATGGCGCCACATACGGTGTTGTTCCTGAATTTAATTAACCATAACTTTTTTGTGTCGTACTGTATGTCATTTTTGACTAGGCAGACCTATTCTCCATTCAATTTTACATACAAAAGTTACTCTTAGTATTTGTCGCTAAAAGCAGCCGTTTTGGATGAAAACTGGTTTGAAGTTAAACCTGCGTTGGAATTTTTTAAGTTAGATCATTTCCGAGTTTTTGAAAAATAAGCGAAAATGTATCTTGAAGATACAATTTATTTCTTAACAACACTACTTCCTAAAAAATATTTAAGTATTAATAATTCTGCTCTGCAGTTTTCAGAATGAAACTTTATTCTTACCAAAACTCTTTAGGATCAACGCTTCTTCATTAAAGAGATAAGATATTTAGTAAAACTAAATTTCGACAAATCAACAAAAATATTTTTTTAAAATTTACAAACAAGACAAATCACTTCAGGAAGCATTATATTGGCTTATTTAGCAGATTGATTAATGTGTTCGGGGTCAATTAAGTAATCAATTATTTTTCTATAATTTGATAAAAACGTCCTCAGTAAGTATAATCAGAATAATCACATTAAAACTTGCGTCAATAAATTTAAGTGATCGACTTCGGTATATACAGCGTATTGGAAATGACCCAGTGTATTTACATTTTTTGATACTTAGACATAGACAAACAATAAATAGATAGATATTTATATATTTATTTATTTATTTATTTTGACGAAATCTCGTATGTGGGTTTTTTTCGGGATGAGGAATACAAATTTGCCCACCGTTTTTTCGCATTTTGTAGAGGGCGCCACATAGGAGCCTATACTTTAATTTGAATGGTTCCAACTTTTTTTCCTACACCGTATGCGCATTTTGTCTGAATATTTTTATTCTCCTAAAAAAAAGGTATACTACTTTTGTTTCGATCGATAAATCTAACCGTTTTCGAGAAAAACGCTAAAATAGCATTGCATCTGATGAATACCTACGAAATCATCTTAATTTATTTTCAACCTTAAACATCATAGCATAGCAAAGAAAGGATTTTTTTTTATGATCGAGCACAAGCACTATAGGAAAAATCCTTTAAGGCGCTCTGGGAGCGGTGCGTGTGCGAAGAAAGCGATTCACGTTTTTCTTGAATCGTTGGAGGTTAAATTCGGTTGGAAACACGGTCTCAGAAAGGCCGTTCCACAAAGATGACGTCCTCCAAATGAAAGAGTTCTGAAACAATGATGTTCGGGGTGTACTAAGTTGAACCATACCAAAGAATCATGGAGTTCGTCGGCATTTTTTAAGAAGAATTAATTAGTTATGCATTGAAGAGGAAGGACGTCATTTTAAACCTTTGATTTGAATGTTTAATATTTCGCACCCTCAATGTAAAACGAACACATCTAAAAAAATCAAAAAATGGGATTTAAATTGATTGTGTTTCCAAATAGGATTATGCGTCAAATGAAAAAGAACCATATCGCAAAAAAGGCGGGAAATATACAAAAATAATAAAAAAAGAATAATAACATAAAACATAAGCAAAATAATCCCAATGGAAAAGTAACATTAAGTATGATGTGTTAACCTGACCCCAAAAATGGTAGTCTTCAAATCTTTACAAAATATAAATCCGCTTAGTTGCCTAATGAAATACAAACACATCTAAAAAAAAGCCATACCTGTCTTAATTTTATACACAAATTAATTTAAAATAACCAATAGAATCTCAGTTATTATTAAATTTTGCTTTAATTTAAAAATGGACAACATATAAAACACAGTTAAATTATTCGTAGTAAAATTTTAACAATATTTAATTGCTTTCAAAATTTAAAATCGCAGTATCTCAAAACTCATAATTATGAGATAATATGTTAGTTTTACATTGAGGGTGCGATTTATTGTTCTAATAACTTGTATTTTAAAACTGAAAATAAAATTTAACTTTAACACCCTGTAACTCCATTAATAAATCAATTTTCGAAAAGATGTTATAGGAAGAGATAGCATTTATTTTCGTCCTAGAATTATCCCCCAAATTTTTTGCTAATCATTTTCGGATATTCTGTATATTTATGTGTTTTATCCAAGAGTGTACGTGCTTTTTTGGGGGGGTGGTGAGGAGAAGTAGCAGAAAAAATAGTTTAACCACTTTTTAAAAGTTGCCCCAACTATTTTCCAAATCTCATTCTTAAATATACTCTAAAGTCTCGTCGCAAAACAAAACTCAGTCTCGCAGGGTGATGCAGGTTAACGCAGCGCATATTCTAGCTAGAAGGAGCAAACTGCTAATATAGCTTGACACGCTGTTGTTCTCTGTGGTGGAGAAGTGCTTTGTTGAAATAAATAAATGTACTTTTACATCTATTTTAGAAATGATTGAATAAATAAAGAAACGAATCGAAGACAGTTGATTTAAAGAGGAAGACTTGTTTAAATGCAGATTTTATATGAATGTCTTTTCAGGATAATGGAGGAAGATAACTAAATTATAAATTTACTATTAGTTAATACGTTACCGATTATTAACATACTAGACTGATAAAAAGTACCTATACATTTTTTAAATAATTGTACATTTTTTTTGAAATTTGTTATTTACTTACAAAGTTTCAAATTTGATAAATCAATTATCTGTTTAATGCACTTATGTACTTAGTTACTTAATTATTAAAATGTTAGTGGTGTTATTAGGTTCAAAAAATATTCAAATTGTTAGACTACATATTTAAGGTTTTACGATCAACTATTAACTTGAATAAAACATTTAAGTATTACACTGGAAACAGGAAACTGCGTTTGTATATGTATAATCAGATTAAACTTCCGAAATATATTTAGGAGCAAACACTAGTGACGCATTCGCCATTTCGTTTTCTTCAAAAATCGGCCAAATGCCCATCTTTGGAGTACAATTATTCACTGTTTTACGTTAAAAAGGAATGGATTTAAAAGTTAATAAAAGCAGAAAAAGAAATATATATAGGTATTTGACTAAATTTCGTTTTTTGCTTTTATTAATTAATCTATTAATATATATTTTCTAAATTAAAACTGTAGATAATTGCTACCCAAAGAGTAGCTAGAGCTGCTTTTTGGAGAAAAATAAAAATAAACGAAATATTGAAATGACTGTTGCTGTTTGCTGTAATTGCATGCCCCCAGGACTCGCGGCTCCAAGAAGACGTAATACGTAAACTACTATTATATCACATAAGATAATTTGAAAAATTTAATGGTAAATCAAAAATTTTTTTTCAAAAAAATCAGTTATAATTTAAGTTTGTTTTCTAAAAAAACTGTATTTAATACAATTATATTACCACATTTTCTTTATTGTTCTTCCATTTTATATTGTGCTAGTGAGGAAATATTTGATAAATTACAAATTTTACAAAATAAGTCAATGCGGATTATTTTAAATTGTGACAAATATACAAAAATTAATTTTCTGTTAAAAAATTTAGATTGGTTGAATGTCAGAAATTTAATTTTTTATTTAGTATGTATCTTTATACATAAAATTAAAAATAATTTATTGCCTGATTGTTTAAAAAAAATGTGTTCTTTTAATTATGACCATCATAATTATAAAACAAGAACTAATCAAAATTTTTATGTGTATAGAGTGTCTAAAACATTAGCATATAAATCTATTTTTTATAAAGGTTTGATAGAATATAATAATTTGGAAAATTCTATTCAATCTCAAAAATCATTAAAACTGTTTAAAAAAAACTTTAAAATTACATTTAATTAAAAAACAAAATGATACGTAATATTTGATACAATTTACAAAATGTTTAACTTTTATGTCTGTTTTTGTTAAAAGAAGATTGCGTTTTAAAATTTAAAAATAAATCTATAAAAATGTTTAAAAAAAATGTATTAAAAAATATTTAATTGTAGCTTTTTGCTAAATAAAAGATGTTACTACTACTACTACTATTAGCAGGGAAAAGACAATGAACTTTAAAAACTTTAATTTTATAGTTTTAAGAGGTATAGAGGTAATAGATTTTTTATTAGGTCTATTCCTAGTTTTAAATAACCTTTTCTCCCATTTGGTTACGCTCATCCTACTATACTTGTGTATAATACTAAATAACTTTTATTTTAGATTTTTTAGTTCCTTGCATCCTTTCAATAAAAGAATACCTAAGTATCGGTATATACGTACAAAATACTACAAGTACAATAAAACTGAACATTAACACAGAATAGCAGTCAGCTACTAATCTTCTAAGAAGTTATAACCTCATTGATTGTAGATAGATAGAGGTGGAGTTAAATATCAATAGCTTCTTAATAGTCGATTCGTTTTGAATAATACTCACAGTATTATTAAAATTAATTTACTTACAAAAAGCACATTTACTTGTCCTGTATTCTTAAACATCGTATGGATATTTTATGTTTAGTGGGTTGACTGACTTATTTTCTCTTTTTTTCCTTTTTATCATATAACCCCTTAATGGTTTCCAGAATTAATGAAAAAAAGGGTTTTTTTAATTTACAGTGATGCCTTAGAATACGTTACCCCATCCAGCACCCCAATGCTCTCCAAGGGTCCCTTAAGTTTATTATTTTTTAATTAGTTTTGCTGTCAAATTCGTCAGCCATCGGCTGTTTTTTCTTTCAACACACGTATTGAAAAAAAATATTTCAACACACATGTGACATCAAGCGCTTTACAAGCCAAGTTATCCGTGTTTTTTTTTTCTTATTTTCAGACGTCAGTTTTCGTTAGAATTGAATTATAAATAAAGTTTTTGTCATCTCCAAAGATGGGCAATTAGTAACCGCAGAGATTGATGATGGCCGAATTTAAAATTTTTTCTATTGTAGAACAGAAAAAACTAAATTTTATACCCCGTGGGCATGTAGGTGATAGATTGCCATCAAAGTAGCTGTAACGGTTTATTATTATTATTATTAACCGAAAAATGAATGTTAGTTGCCCATTGCAATAATAAAAATAAAGGAATAATGCAATTTTGTTCGTAAGGACGGCATACACGATGCAGTTTACCGGAAGGCAGGCCTTTCGATGTCCAAACCCGAAGGCTAAACCTGTACTCTCGGCTTAGACATATACGTTACGTTTTATTCGCAGGGTTATCTTCAGTTTTTAGCGTAGTGCGCGAAAAGCTGTAGCCATGATATCGGAATATGATCTTATGTTAATAGGACTGGCAGTTGCTTTGTTGCCTGAAAAACAGAAAATGATAAAGCACAAACGTTCGAAATGGTAAATTTTAAAGCGTCCGCAGTTTTTTAGGAGGCTGAGAGTTCAGGCTGGGCCTTCCGGCCTAAATGAGCACTAACTATACGGTTTGCCTTCGGGTTTGGAAATCGAAAGGTCTGCCTTCCGGTAAACTGCATCGTGTATGCCGTCCTTTTTAGGATTTTAGGTATACTTAGGCTCCTGAATAAAGTTAGTAAAATAGATAATGCTGTATCTTGAATGAATAATTGTATTGTAAATGACAGTTTCATTTCATCTTGAAGTTACACAATAATTCATAATTCTTTTTATAATCATGCTATTATGCTAATCTAATAAGTAATAACCAGATTAAAACAAATAATTTTTTATTGACATTTCTGAAATCCTATTTAATAACTTTATTATTTTTTAAATTTATTGTTGTTAACAAAGCAATAAGGAAAGTTATTATTTCTTTGTTTAATAACATTTGTTAGAATTATTGTTTTCAATAAAAATTATGATATTTATATTTTTAATAGTTCTACAAAAATGTCCACTAATTCTATTATAATATAAGTTTTAAAATTTTTTCGGCGTGATTTCGAGAAAGATATTTTTACGTATATAGCCTTGTTATTATAGCCCTAATTATGATAATCTAGGTATTATTAGATATTGTAAGTATATATTAGAGTTACCAGTCCTGTTTTTCCAGGACATCCTGATTTTTAGGGTGTCCGGGGTAGTTTCTAAGCAGCGTGCTAGTTTTTTTTAAAGCGGTCTGATAACGCCGTTTGTTAAAATTCAATGATCTGCTAGGGTAGAAGCACCGATTGTGGCCACTGGCCCCTTTGTGTCCATTTTACAGAAAAATATTAAATATTTAGACATTTAATATACCTGGCAACAATGTGCAAATGTCAATTCCTAATCCAATATGCCTAGTGTCATCTACTTTAAATTATATGCTGCAAAAGTGGAACAGTCCATAGTTAAACGTCAATGAAAGAACGTGTAAGATATTCCTTTTTTAACATAGTTTTCCTGAATGTAATATAATAATAATTAAGTTATATAGTTTCAAATTTTAAATTTATTGAACTATAATAATATTGAATTAATCAGGTGGCCACTAATAGCAATTTTTTGATTGTGTTTAACCAATTGTGGCCACTACCATGGCCAGAAAAGGGTCAACTAAATGTACCATTTCTGGCCATGTATTATTTTGCAGTATTTTTTGATATTTTTTGCCTTATTCCAGAATTCTCTAGCAATGAGAAAGTAAGTTTTATTAATGATGAAACAACTCCGAAAATAAACATATTACAAGAATTAATAATTAAACCCTTATCATTGCAAAATAACAACGACGTCGATAATTTAGATCTTGAGATTAGTACAAATGAGTGCCTAAAGTTAAATAGTACGAGTAATGAAGGAGAAGAACTAGAACAGAGAAACTCTTGTAAAAAAACTGAAACGCAAACTCAAAATATCAAAGAAACAGTAGCAGAGAAAAAGAATGCTCTGAAACAGAAAAAATCAGCAAACAGTAGTGAAAAAAAACGAAGAGAATCAAAAGAATATGAAAACAAGAGTAAATATACAAAAACTTCCCGATATGAATAGAAATGACAAAACAATAAATGAAAAAAAAGAAGACCTTAAAATTAAATGAATGCTAAACAAAATGAGAAACGAAAGTCTAAAAAGAAAAATACTGGAGGAAAAAGGGCTAAAGCCAAATATAATGAAATTAAAAAACACCCAGGAAAAGGCCAAAGAAAAATATATATATATATATATATTTTTTTATCTGTGTTATAAGTTATAATATAAATTAGCCATGTAAAAATTATTGTTTTATTTTCAATTAGGTAACAAATTTCCGACCTTAATCCTAGGGGCCACAAATGGCACATCCAGTGGCCAAAACTGGTTAAATGGTGAAAATCGATTTAGAGCAAAATATATGAAATATGTAATAGATGCAAGTCTCCATTCCGAGATTAGTACAATTTTTGATTAGATAAACCACCTAAAAATTGTCCCCACATAATTTAAATCAATACCTGGTACCCATTAAATTTTTAAAGATTTTCAAAGTGTGTAAATTGCTAAAAGTGGCCACAATTGGTGCTTCTACCCTATCTAATAAAATTCACCACGACGCGCCTCGCGGGTAGAGGTCGTTGACACTTCTTTTAAACAAAGCTGCAACGTCGTCTCTATCCAACTTACTATTTTCGCGTACTATGGGGTTGTTAGAGTGTAGATTTAAGTTTAGTTAGGTGGTGGTGGTGCTATCTCTAGCAGTAGCAAGCTATTTACTTTATTTATTATTGGCAAACTTGTAAGTGCTTCATGCACGGAAAAAACATATTCAAAAATTTGCTAACTACAAAAGAAACTAAAGTTACCTCTTATAAATAGGTATTATATAATTTAACAATAATTGTACAACTTTTGCAGGTTCTACCATAATAGACATTTACCTTTAGATACGTACAGCTTATCTCCTGCGCAAGAAAAAATGCGTCCGAGCTCACGGCTTATCGGTCCGATGTCCCAGCAGAATTGGGCATGCGCACAAACCTCTTGTTATCTGCATGCCCTTCTTTATCGACATCAAAATACACTCGGCACCATTTTTGTTGCTGTGGTTCAAGTTTTCTCTGTGGATTCTTTGTTGTTTATTGTGGGTATTTAATATTTACGGATTACTAGTTTTTGTGTAGTTTAATGAATTGTGTTTGTGTTTTTAGTAACTCCGATTGGAATATAAACAATGACTAGTTAGAGTCGTTGTATTATTTTGTTATGCCCAAATAGGGGTAAAATATCGGGTATTTCGTATTTTCAGTAAGTATGAATCTATGTATCTAGACATATAACTTTATTTTATTATGATCAATTTGAACACATCTAACTAGGCCTAGACTACAGAAATAAGGTATGAAAATAAAAAGCAACACACACCATGACAGATTATCCCGATGCATGGTTTGGTATAATTTATTTGCAGCCCTGCAATCTAATTAGGTACTACGCCTATTTTTCGGGTAATATATTCCTTTAAAAAGTTTAAAAGGTACTTTTCGTTATTCTTATATTATATAAAAGAAAAAAGTAAATACCTAGGTATGTTTATATATTAATCCAAGGGTGAACATATTTTACGGGTCACGTTCTCGGACAAAAACTCTTTCAAATTCTTGAACAAGAAATTGTGCTTGAAAATGTTTTACACGTACCCAAGTTTTTCACAAATACTAATATTTGACTTGAGGTTAAGTACGCGGTAAGATCGAAGATTGGTTATTTTGCTGGTTCGGTTTGCTTTTCATACGCGATTTTATAAATTTTATAGTTTAATTGACTCTTTCATAATAAACTAAAAAGATGAAGACGAATTATTTTTAAACGAATTTTAGAAACAAACCCTTGAAAACAATTTTCTTTGCTCAAAATCTAATAAGTTTGCAACTACTAAAAATGCCAGAAATCTCTACCTTATTTCCCAACTTGATCAAAAATTGAGAAAAAATTCCAATTTTTTGGCAAGAATTAAGGGCAAATTTTAGCTGTTTACACATTTTTTCTTTTTTTAAATATTGCTGTTTTTCTTACATTATTTACAAAATTTTTGCAATAAATTAATAACCAAAACAAAGCGATTAAATAAGGAATAGAACTGAAAAAAAAACTTGTTTCTACCTTTTTTGTAACAAAAGTTATGTGGGTTTAAAGTTAAGTTTGTTTTGCTTTTTTCTAAGTTTTTTGTCTATATCTTTGGTGTCTCGACCAATGGAGAGTGTCGTCAATTTCCATTTCATATGAAAAAAAAACATGCTTGATCATATGGTAAAGGTCACACTTGGTTATATCTAGGTTTTTTTTTGTTCATCGTAGACGGAACTATGCGACGAACTATATTGTTATGTCATTTAAGGGGCTGGTCAGTTTTAAAAACATAATCGATTTTAAAATTCTGATATAAAAACAACTGTGAATCACCTTGTATAACTGCACTTAAGTCGCCTGTAAAAATTTCAATCTAATATTACTGCATTTAATTTAGTTAGTTAATTATTTAGTCCTTGAAAATTTGCATAGTCACGTGGTAGTTAATAGGTCTTATGCACAAATGCAAATTGAGCTAGTAAGTAGGTATAATAAAATATTATTAATTGAATTATTATCGTCGTTAATTGCATTATTTACCTTAATACTGATTCCTATCTGATATAAAGATATTGGTATAAAAATTATTAAATTATATGAATGCCCCAGAGAAGTAAAAAACTAGACTGGGTACATATCGCTAATCGTCAGCCGAGGGTTCATCTAATATTAGTACTAAAAAAAAATTTACAATAAAAGAATATTTTTATTTCTTTTTTCTATATTTACTATTGCTCTTTTTTGCCTTCTTGCGGAACGTGAAGGGGAAACATATCGCCAAATTGTCATTATAACAACTGACCAAAACTAGAGAATAAAAAGAAATGATGCAAAATTTCCGTTTTCTCGTATAGATAGGTAGTTTTTGGAGACGGCATCGTATAGTGCTCGACGTCCTATTTCCAATGCCGTCTCGCTCGATTTGCTACGACTTTTCGTTACTGAAATATATGATATTTAATATTATGATATTGACACATTGAACCTGTCAGCACCGATTCTTTAAAATCGCACAGCAAAGGGTGTAATGTAAGATATATTTTCCAAGTTTATATATTATAATTAAGAATATTTATTCAATCAATTTAAACATAAGGAAAACAAACTATTCTTACATTGATAGCTGATAAATTGGTGAAAATGGTATTGTGCCGAACCCTTCGGGCACGGCACTTTCGGAGTTGCAAACCAGTGCGACGCCAACAGAAATTACCGGAGAGAAAATTCATAAGCTGCCGTTTTTTTCGTATTAAAGCTAAAGAAACGAAAAAATATCTCTCAAATACAATTTGACGAGCTATGTCCGCTAAAATATGCAACGTTTCGATCAAAAGTCGTTTTCCGCAGGAAAAAAAAATAAAAACCGTAAAAAAATCACGCCTAACTTTATGGTTGCCAATTTCTTATGATTTTTCGGCAATTTCCATTCCAGTTAGGTATAGAACGATATATTGGAAAAAGGTAGTTTTTGAAATGGCCTAAACGATTATCCAAACGGAATGTCGATCGGATGCACCCAATTCGACTTATTAGCAATCCAAGAGGTACCATTTTCGACCAAATTTCGACTTTTCAAAAATAAAAAAAAATTATTTCCAAACTTTCAATCGCGCTTACAAACAATAGGCTTTTGTAGCCCATAGTCGTCTACACGTCCAAAAAGTTTAAATCGAAAAAACTATTTTTTGTGGCCTTTATCGAATGCCAACGAGAATCCGATATTTTTCGACTTTAAAAATTAATAACTTTTTTCCGGCACACCCTGTATATTCGAAATTTTCACACAACGTACCCTCACTATTCCTCTCTAAAATGAATTTCAATCGTCCCACTCTAACCGTTTCCGAGAAAAAAAATCGCAAATGTGAAAATGTCGAAAGAGACTACTACTACTACAACGACAACATACATACATTATCTTCACGAACGCGCCTATATAGTGCAAAATTTTCAAGAGTCAATCGGGGTTGCCGTGATTCCGCGTGAAGGAGACGAATAACATATCGCGTGTTCGCGCGATATGTAATAAGTAAAAAGCCAAATGGCACACTATAGTAGGACCGCATGCTTGGAGTTTTGTTTTTTGAAGTTGGCAGCATCATTGCAATTGACTGTAATCAATGATCTGGTACTTAAAGAAGAAGCAGTAAGAAATTAATCTATTGCCAAAATCGTTGTCCATTCTGAAGTAAATTAAGAACCGAATTTCGCCCCTCCACATTGTTTAACATACCTACGATATTAAAAGTATTATAATGATGTGGGTAATTTAAATCTTTGTCTAAAACCTTATAAAAAGTATGCAGTATAGCAACGCAGCAGTAAGAGATCCCTCCCCCCGCCCCGCCAAAGATGAGGCCTTGATGACGTTGTTTCATTCATTTCCGATTAAGGATGTTCACAGAAAATATATCGCGGAAAAACATCGATGTTTGCGATACATCGAAAAAAACGTTTTAATAGAATTAGAATTACAAAACTAATCACAAAATTTAAATATTCTAAGCTCACACCAGGTAAAAGGGATAATCAAGATCGAGGGGCAACGGCAAAAGAATTATTTTACGAATAAAATTAAGGCCTAATACATCGATTAAAATACATCGATGCATCGCTTAAAAACGATACATGGCATTGAAAATATCGATGTTTTTGATGCATCGATGCATTGAACATCCCTATTCCCGTTTGGTGATTCTATGTGGTTTCTTTGGCAGAGGTTTAACATTTTTTTTCCAGTTTATCGGTTTTGTGTAATAATTTCTGTGGTTTTAGTGTTTTGTGATATTTTCTAAAGGCTAATTAAGATAAGTCGCAAGTACCAAGTATGCGAGAATTCGAAAAATAATAATTCTACAGTTACTTTTCATTGATGAGTAAATAGAAAGTTGAGTTATTTGTAGGTAAGGTTTCTTCTATAGTAGCAAGGTACATTCAAAGGTCACTTCGGTGTAATCTCCACTATCTGCTCTGCTCCACCCAGCTCTTTACCTTCTCTCTCCTTGCTATTTATATATCTTCAATCTTCAATTAAACAATGGACTTATATAAAATATATGTTTCTTTATTTATTTCTTGCTGTATAGAATGTACTTTATAATTTATTACTTTTAGGCTGTGAATACTCATCATTGCTAGGCCATTTAGTCGATTTTCTGCCATAGTGGTCCTCAGCCAGGTTTTAATTCTTCTTAAGCTGCTAAATGATCGCTCCACAGTACACATTGTGCATGATAGAGCAATTAAAATGTCTAAAGCCTTTCTTGTTTCGGGGAAGAAGTTTTCCATCTCCTTTAGGACAACTGCAACGGTAAGTTCTGTTAGATTAGGTTTATCCTCCCACAATTTTCGCCAAAGTTCGATTTCATTTTTTATATTTGTTAAGTTGTAAAATTGGGCGATGGTTTCGCAGGCTTCTGTTAGACTTTCCACTGACATGACTGACTGACATGGTTAACATAGCGCTGGGTGTAATTTCGTTAATGCGAATGAAGGAGGATTTTCTTCAGGAAAACGCACTTCAAGAAAACTAATAATGGAGTCCAAATATGGTATTATTAAAGATCTTTTCCAGAATTCTAAAGGGCTTCCTGCTGGGTGATTGTTTCGATAATGTTGTCTTTCATTTACAACCTAGTTATTTCTATCTATTTATTTATATTTTTCGAATCTTTAGGGGGGGGGGGGGCAGCAGCCCTCCCCTGCCCTTCCTTGCCGACGCCCTTGCTTTTAGGTTCTTTTTATCCGCATGAAAAAATATATGTAAATGTGGGAAATGTGGGAAATCATCAATGTACCTACGCTGAGGAAAATGATATAATACAACAGGTTTGCTAGTAACAAGTTTGTATTGATAACTTATTTTTTATTAACCCATATTAAATCCATCGCTAATGTATCAAACCCTCTCCAGTGTTATAGCAATTCCAGATTCACTAGAACAGTGTTTTTATTGGTAGTAATCAGTTCTATTAGCAGCACAGTTTTGTTGAATTATGAACTACTTTTAATAAAGCAATTTTGTTAAGAAATAAATTGTATCTTCTAAATGCGCCCATTTTGTTGTCAGTAAAGAGATTTTTCTACAATTAGGAAAGCCGCGTCCCCAAAAACGATGTTTATTCGTTAGAACCTATAATCCACCATGACCTTGGTGGGGGTTCGTAGCGATCGGCACAGGTCACATCGTTGTTCGGACTTTGAAGTCTTCTAGCTGTCCTGTCTGAATTTGAATTTTTTTGATCGTACCAATACCTGCTTCAATTAATTTATTTTTACTTTTCAATTTAAGTATTTTTAAACTTTGCATGTCAGATAAAGCAATGGAAGATTCTTATTTCGCACAACACATCATTAGTATTGGACTTTTTAATCTATGGACTAATTTTATCTTCTCAGTAAACCATGTTGCATAATGGATAATCATAATTATGCAATGTTAAAGGACAAGAACAATAGCACACTAGAAGCTACTAAAATTTTTGAGAACTACAGTTCGGGTTTTCAGTGGTTACTATATGCTTTATTAACTGTAGCAAGCAAATATTATTATAAATAATGTCAAGTTTGGCGTGACGTCACCTACACATCGCACAACGTGCGGCCACGGATGAGCTCCAATTTTCCGCGCCCAACAGCTGTTCGCGAATCGCGATGCCACGGTAGAATAATCTATATATTATTATGTACTCTGACGAGGAGACCTGTTATTTGTTTTGATTTGATTTATTAGTTACGTTGTAAAGTTGGAAAATTTCGTCTAATATGAAGGTCATTGATTTACAGAAGCTTGTGTTTAGTTCTCTGAGCTTAAGTGAAAAACTTGATTTAAAAATGCAGGGCGCCCACTACCAATATTGAACATAGTACAAGTGCAGTCAAAATGTAAAAGTAAGGCATAGTTTACGCGCAAGTTTGACAAAGAAATATATAATAAAAATCCTGGATAATATGCGGTTGTGAGGACAAAAATTCTTTTTTTTTGTTTCGTGTGTCTTCTTTTTGACGAGGATGATCATTGGACTATAAATGGGGTGCAGGACTTAAAACATCTTTCAGAGAAAATAAAAAAACATGAAAATAGTGCAAAACATCGTCATAATGTGGTAAGTTTTGAGATGTTAGGACAAACTAATATTTTAACTTGTTTAAGTAGTGCTTACACGTACTTTCGAAAACAATAGACATTTAAATTTTTTTTATTTAAAGCCAGCGCCCCCCCCCCCCTGACTCGCTAGTCACGAGCCGCCACTGGCTATCGCCATATCATAAAAATAATTATTGTTTAAAATTGGTAAATATTTTTGCTCCATTAATAAGTAGGATTTTGTTTTGTAACACTAATTTAATGTCTATTTTTTCCAAGATAGACATGTAATTATTTTTCTGACTTTAATATGTATTTTTCTAAGCTAGAAGTATAAAAAAAGGAAAAGCGGGAGTTTTAATATGCTAGTCGGGAGGCGGGAGATTTATTGAAAAATCGGGAGCCTCCCGCCTAAATCGGGAGGGTTGGCAACCTAGCTATACACCATTAACTCATCTTTTTCCTATTGGCTAAATTACCGTGGCATTATCACTACACAACGGTCTAGCAATTTTTGTTGTCATACAGTAGGAAAGCGCGTTGCTGTCAGATATTATAGTATTAAACAGTTGTTTAAAGAGTATGAGAATTCTTATAAGGAATAGAAGACTTTTTTTTTCAGTGTACTTATCTTCCTAGAAAAAAGATTAAAGTTTCAGATTTTATATCTGACCCTGAGAAGAATTAGGTACTTAAATAAATACCTACATTATGTTAGTAATAGGCGGAAAAATGTATTAAAAATTTTCCGAGACAATAATAATTAACTTTTATCTTCGTCTCTTAAGCTATTAGGTATTTCCTCAAAATTTTTGTACTTTACTAGAGGCAGTTTTTATTTATTTCCATCGCTTAAAAAAGCTTATTTCGGGATAAAGAAACAAAATGGTTAAAAATGCACTCATTTGCTTATGCATTGTTCACAAGAATTATTTGTATTTTTATGCATTGATGCTCATTCATTCATTGTTTGGGCGATTACTTCATTTAACGAACAGATTACTTTGAAATGGCAGGACCGATCTTTATTATTCTTTTCCAACGTGTTCGGGACTCCTATTTTATTTTGAATTGAGGTACTTTTTTCTTTAAGCAATTTTAAATGGTTGTTTTTTAAATATTATGTAGGTAATAATATACTTCGAGATTTCATATGGTGTAAAATAGAGTTAAAAGGTATAATATACTATATTATAATTATCTAAACCTCAAAAATACCTACTAATTAACTAAAACGCAATTTTAAATAGGAATCTGTCACTCATATTTACAGCATCAATTTTTTTGTTTTTTTTTTTGTTCGGATTATACCTATAATAAGTAAAACATACCTACAGTTCAACATAAACTCTAATAAAATCGAATTGATTCAAATACCAAATTTACTGTCATGGAAATCCCCATAAATATGACTTATGTAAGGAACATATACCTAAATATGGTTTTTATAGAATTTGTTGGTTAAGATACGGTTACATTTCTAAAATTGTATGTAAACTAACAAAATACTTTATTTTATCGCCGTACAAACAATAATAATAGTAATAACAATAATTTCACTTAGTGGACCCAAAAAAGGTAATTATAGATTTGTTCGATATCCTATTATAGATATATGGTTACCTTTCTAAACTAGTATAGAGACTAACATAATGTTAGTCGCCCTCAGGGCATAATCATCTACCCCTTGATACATAAATAACTATTATTTTTATTTTAATGTTGAATAAACACCCAATTTATCACTTTTTTTGTTTTTACGGTTGCTATGTATCCTATTACTCAAACCCAAAAATAATGCATGCAGTGTTACTTTACCTTCTTATATTTAAATTAAAGGGTAAACTGGACATAATTTATCCAGTTTTTTCATTTTAAATAGCAGAGATATACCCTTTATGCACAGTTTTTAGTATGTATACTACACGCGAAGACTTAAACCATGATCTGTGATGACTTCCCTAAATTTCTAGCTATCTTTATAATATTGAATTACATCGGTTTTATAAAACAAACTAAGATATTTTAACAATAGTTAGATAATAAAAAAAAACGACGAAAACTAGTAAAACCTGTAATAATTCATTTAAATTCAAATAGCTGATTTTTAAAGGTTAATAATAAGAAAAGTTGTTTTTATTTTTTAATACGTAGTTACGCGTAGTTCCAGGGGTGTAGGTACCTACCTAAGTCAGAAAAATCATTTCTACTTACTTTTCTTGAAACAGAAAAGGATAACCTACATAATGCAAATATTATACATTAGAAACCTAACCTTTGCGAATAGACATTTTAAGAAGAAAAATTTCAGAAACTAAGTTTCCGACAGAAACGGCGTTTAGATTAAATAAAACTTATAACTTATCGATGAAATTAACTAACGTACAAGGCACGCGATAATAAATTATAACTTAACGTCTAAAAAAATAATAAAAATTTTTTAGTTTAAATTATTGCTCAAATGAATAATAATTGTAGGGACTTACGAAGACACGAAAAAAGAACTAAAATTAAACGCAGCTGTAGTTCTGTATTATTTTTCAAATAACAAGGTTTTCTTATACTGAATTTATTTCAGTTAAAAGTTCCACCCTGTAGGAATTCCGAATTGTAGTTTTTAACGCAGGCCTGTATAAAATGTAGCTGAAAAATGTTAGCCGGTGTGAAGAAACAGATTTTAAAATTGAGAAAGGTGTTATGCCTCCATGGGGAGAGAGAATTTCAGAAATAGAACATATTTATTTTCTTTTGTTAGGAGGTAAAAAAAATCAAAAAAAAAAACATTACGTGAAATTAATATTTAAATTAAAATCATCGAGAAGTATTATACAATATATTTTTACACAACTATCAGGGCCGATCCTAAAGTGTCGGCCGCCCGCGTGCAAAGACCTATTATGCCGCCCCTCTAAAGAATTTTTCCTATTTTGAGTAATACTTAACGTTGGCGTTATAAACTCATCTACATGTACATAAGAGTAAAAAGTTAAACATTAATAAAAATGCAAACTACAAATAAAATTTTACGGGAAAGACTTTAACAAAATAATAAACCAACAAAAATATTACTTTTGAAACAAAAATAGACATTTTATAATTAGAAATGTAAAACAACAGTATTTACCAGAAAATATAAAATAACAAAAAGTACCAAAGCCTAAATCTCGGGAAACGAAAAGTATATAAATCAGTCCTTCCTCGAAGACTACCTAATAATTAACTATAAAATAATTTTTCTGGCTTTCTGAGAAGCAAATTTGTCAATAATTGCGGTGAGACCAATTTTTTTTAGAGATTTTGGATTCAATAGAGATGATGGCCAAATCTGAAAGTCTTTCTTGTGTCATATTATTTCTCAAGTAATTTTTAATAATTTTTAATTTACTGAAACTTCTTTCACCTGAAGCCGCAGAAACAGGTAAGGTTAAAAAAATCCTTATTGCTAGAGCAAAATTTGGAAAACAGGGAATGAGTTCATTTTTGACTAAAATTTCTAATATCTTAATTGACTGTTTTTTACCTGGAAAAATATCTTTAAATGAAGTTATTTCATTAAAGAGTTGTATACCGTCTATATCTTTCACAATAGTTCCTTCCTCTTGTACCTGTAACTTAATATCTAAGTCCATGCAGGCTATCATGAGGTCATTAGAAATGGTGTGAAACTCATACAGAAAGCAGAATATTAAATGGCACTCATATAATAAGGTAAATCTTACATTTATCGAAGAGATCGCGTAATCAAGAATTGCAAAATAGAAAGTAATTTTGAATTGCAGGAAGGGATTTAAAACTGGTTCATCACTGCCCTCGTAATCAAATAAACCAACTTTTTTTCTGAGCTTCGAAATGGGAAATTCTGGATCAATACCTAAATATCTAGCAAGTGTTGTTGCTGAATGGACAAATATTTTAAAATTATCGTCAGATCTTTGGGAAACTAAATTTTTTTAAGATTATCTAAGCCTTTAATGCATTCCGCGATGTTTCATTTAGGATTTTGAAGCATTTTACTCATGCCAAATTAAAAATGAACACAAAAACTTTAATTTTTTCAAGACTTTTAATTATTGATTTAGCACCCATTTTTGTTTTCGTGTCTCTGGTGGTATCTTCAATTAAGGCCTTTAATACGGTAATAATGTTTTTTAGCTCTAATTTTAGAGGTCTAATAGCATTGATACGACTTTCCCATCTTGTTTCACTTAACGGTTTTAAAGTAAGAGTTTTCACGTGTTTTTTGAGTAAATCCCATCGATATGAGGACGCAGAAAAGTAATTATATACCTCTTATACCACATCAAAAAGACTAGCAATTTCACCACTGGCGCTGGCTGGTTTGATTGAAAATCTTTAATAAATAAATCCATTTGAAATAATTCACAAAAATATTGTTTTCTTCTTCGACGTTAATTTAAAGTTATCTTTTATAGTTTGATAAATGTCACTTTATTTTTATTTCGAGAAATTGGTAAAAAGTTTTGCTTGATTGACAGAACTATCTGCGGCCTATGGCCGCCCGGCGCGTGCGGTGCACGCGCTGCACACCTGCTAGGATCGGCCCTGACAACTATCTAAAAATGTGTTGAAGAACAAAAGAAATAAATGAACTAAAACAGCTTTTTAAAAAATAATTATTTTGTATGTATACATAATATGTCTATGTATTGCTTATGAGTTAACCACTTTTATAAAAATAAACATTTTAAAAATATTGAATTTTGCGTTTTCAGCGCGTAAAACTATTTTTCATACAAGCGTGCGAAACAGTACACCTTTCCGAACTGTTTTGTATGTTCGATTTCAGCACATAAAATAGGTCATTCACGCGCGGTAAAAAATAACCTACTTTACAGGTTATTAAAATAAGTGTCACGAAGACAACTTCTTTAACTGTTGTAGCAGCAAAACTTTTGTTTAACCCTGATGTACCTTGTTAAAATCGAGAATATGACACCCACTTTACGTATCGGGGATCTTTAGAAAAAATTTTTGTTTTAAATATATAAAAAAATAAGTTTTGAATACCTTTCATCCATGGCTATTGTTGCCACTACAGAAAAACACTAAACGATAAGTTCAATCAATTAAACAATCACTCTTTCTCGAGCGGTCGCGCACTTAGGCGAGACTCGAACTGAGGTCAAAAATCAGAATAAAACTGGAAATGTACAAAATGAGAGATAACGAATATTTTCCAAAGCACTTTAACAATTGTTTTTATTTGTTTACATCAAAGAAAAAAACGTGGAGGGAGGTAATGAGGCTGCTGATTGAGACGAACATGAACGTATACAATCTGCACCATTTGTAAATATTCATAATTTATTTAAATGAAATGAGCATAGGGGAAGGTTGCCCCTATTGGACCAAATTCCAGATTTCTTATCATAAATCCCGATAATAACGCAAAATCGATTTTGAAGCTATACCTTAGTATACTTTTTATATTTTATTTCAAAGTATCTATGATATACCAGGCTATAAAAAAAACCTCTGCAAGTGGTTTAATATAGGAAACCGGTTGCCTAAATTGCACCTGGGGGTTCCAAAATTGGACCACATGATTTAAATCGGAAGCTTAGGTGTTAAATAAATAAATAAAAAATAAAATTGTTGGTATAGGAAGTTTGATAATTATATTTCAAAAAAACATCAAATTTACAATCAAAATTTCGGTTCAAGACATCCTAATGCAAAAAAAAGTACCTATTAGTTTCCTATATTGGACCAGTCATAGTTTTATTTTTTAACTAAAAAAAATAATTTTTTTTAGCAATATTGAAATGGTGTTAGTTAGGACATTAACTTATTTAAAGAGAAACATTCTTTGTGGACAATTTGGAAAAATTGCCTAAATTGGACCGGTTCAATTTTGGCAATCACCCAGTGGTCCAATTTAAGCAACTACCACGTGTTTTACAAAACCACCCAGGAAAGAAACAAGAAAAAACAAATATGGCATGGTAATAGGAGAAATAGAAAGAGAAAAACTTACTTGATAACTTGCATAAAAAAAATTTTGCTTAGAGTTTTATGGTTCTAAGGTAAATTCTTAGGAAAATCCTAAAAATATTACATTAAAATTGTGTAAATTACGTTTTGCTCTGTACACGCCAAGCACTAACGGCCAACTAGTTGAGTTTGTTGCCGATAAAAGGTTCTGGGTGGAAGTATGTTACAGTGTTGCCAGATGATATGGCACTTGTTTAGTTTCGGAGAAATGTACTGTGGTCCAATTTAGGTAGCGGTTCAATATAGGCAACCTTCCCCTACAATATACATATTTAAAGCAGAGGAAAACACACAAACAATTTTCTTTAACCCAACAGATCTTGTAGAAATACAAAATATCGTAAAAGATTTGCAAAATAACTGTTCATCGGGGGAAGGCCTTGTCACTAAACAGGATATAATTTGCCTGTTCGATCTTATTGGAGAGGTAATCGTTAAGCTTGTAAATAATGTGTTGGAAAGTGGTGAATTTCCTGATAAATTAAAATGTGCGAAAAATATACCTATATTTAAGAAAGGCTCACAAAAAAATTAACTAATTATAGACCAATCTCTGTTTTAAGCACATTTTCAAAAATAGTAGAAAAAGTAATAAAAAAAAAGACTGGTTTACTTTATTGGAAGAAGATGCAAATTTGATCCACATCAATATGGTTTCCAGGAGGGTAGTAGTAGGTACGCTGGGTAAAACGGCAGATCTTCTAGAATACATATTAACAAAAATTGACAAAAACAAAAATGTACTGACAATTTTTATAGATCTACAAAAAGTATTTGATACTGTTGACATAGACATACTACTTGAAAAGTTGTAAAAATTGGGATTCGGGGTACAGCACATAAACTTATGACCTCATATTCAAAAAACAGAATGCATTACACTGAAATGAATAAAACAAAAAGCGATAAACGAAACCTAAGTGTCGGCGTATCACAGGGGTCAGTACGCGGTCCCCTACAGTACCTGTTGTATATGCAAAACTTAAAATATACTGGACTAAGGGCGAAATACTTTTGTTTGCGGACGATACAGTGTTGGTGCTCTCTGCCAGCGATGGCGAAGAACTTGAACATTGTGCGAACTCTGACTTGAGTCTATATTATAAATGGTTGTGTCATAATAAGCTAACTGTAAATATGAATAAGACAGTGTATATTATGATTATAAAACAAGAAAATAAAACCAAAATGTGATATTGAAGTGTACCTAAATAATATAAAACTAAAAGAGATATCTGAATACAATTACCGTGGACTAGTGCTAAATAAAAATTGAACCTGGAACCTACATATGGAAAATGTTATCAAAAAAATTGCCACAGTGGTGGGGGCTATAAGAAGGTGTGCAGATCAGTTAAATAAGAAATCTAAAATATTAGTTTATAACTGCTTTATCTTACTATATATTAGGTACTTAATCCCATGCTGGGGAAACATACCCGACTATTTATTAAACAAAATACAAAGGACACAAAATAAGACTATAAAAACCATATTCCAAATTACTTATTACACCGCAATGGAATCAGTACACAAAATTATGGGATATGGAAAAACTAAGAACTTTTGAACAAACTAAATATACATATTCAATAGGTAATAATAAACTTAAATCTAATTTATCGATAAAACAAGTAAAAAACTATCACGATCATTATGTAAGAAATGCCACAAATTTTAAGAAATCAGTATTCACGAACTTTGAAAGCTCAGGATTCGCCACTATACAGACATATATATATATATATATATATATAACTCTATACCGGATGATGTACTTAATACGAGAACAATAGACCTCCAGAGGTTTTTGGACCTAAACAAACTTCGCCTCCCCACATCAATATCCTACCACACGCCACTGATTACCAAAAATATACAACAAATTCCTATATATACTCAAAATCCTCCTATTTTCTTTTATAAACGATTTTAAAATATTTTATTTGCACAGGTCTTTATACAATTATTATGTTGATATTATCCCATCAAAGCTTCTTTAAATAAAAAATTATTTACAAATACATACGCTTTCTAATTAAAGTAATTAAAATATACAATGGTAATATTTTGATACTGGTTTAAAAAGCTGAATTTGGTTTTAAGATTGTCATTCAAATTTTTTCCCAAACAATGGACGAGGACATTTTTGTTTAAACAAAACTTTCTTTTATATTATTCCTATACATATATCTTAGGATTACTAAAGGCTAAATGACAAAATATACCAATACAACACGAACTTTATCTAATAATTTTTGTAATATTCGCAAGGTTTAAGGGACACTCTGTCAACTCCAAAAGCGAAATAAAAAACAGAATCAGTCATTTTCATTTACCAGCCTAATAAAATATGTCTTGATATAGTACTAAGTACAAAAAATACGCTAATTTAACAGTCTAGGAACTATATTAAAAAGGAGAAGAGTTTTTGGGTCATTTCGTTCCGTCAAAACCATCCCCAGACACGTTTCGCTATATTACGGCTCATCAGCGAGGATAGCACCTGACGAAAGAATACGTATATGTAATATTAAAAACGTTATTTATTCTGAACAATCCGAACAAACCTAATTGGTGCGGACTGTCTACATATTTGCTAATTATAATAATTTGTAGTTTCAAATATCTTTGATAGCTTGTCCAAATACTACTATCGCTAGTACTAATTAATAGTAATGTGATACTCCGTAAACATCAAACAGCATTATTTATTGTAATTGATTTTTTACTTGTTTCTCAAATATTAAAATTTAGGGACGATTGTGTTATTCTAAAAAAAAGAACAGCTTTTGATGAATTTTATATTCGTATCCTGGAGGTTTTTTTTTACATTTGTCGGTAGAAGAGTGACTATATTCCAATTATAGAAACATCACTTTTTAAGATCTTACTTGGATCTTGGTGTTTTAGGGTTTCAAAATTATTGTCATTGATCTATTTTCCTTAAAGGCAAATTATTTATGTGGGTTATTATTATTCTAGCTAAAATATAGTTTGAGTTCGTTGTTGGTAAGTAACATGAAATTAATATAATTTTTCGTTTAGTTTTACAGTTATTATAGGTAGAGAAAAAAATAAAGTGTTGGGTGTGTGACAGGCCTTGAGCCAGAGATTGCAGATGGCAAACATTAACAAAAATAAACATTCCCTTTTTTGGAAAAAATGTTATACCCGCATCATATGGAATTTTTTTTGATTAATAACTTTATTCGAAATTTGACTTTGGCATTGAGTTCTGCTTCGATCGAGATGAAAATTAAGCAAAAAATAGTAATCATGTAATTCGCATTATCTGTCAAATTTTAATTTTTTCCAAAAAATAATTCAAAAGTCTGAAAATATCGAAAAAAGTTATTAGAAAAAGTTTTTTAAATGCAGTTTCTAGCCCACATGCAAAATTTCAGCTGCATAAGATAATTTTCGATTTTTTACCCATATTTTGTAAATTGCACCACTTTTGCAAAATAAGACACAACGCAACCTACATAAAACTTCTTAGTTTTGAAAATGCTTTTTTCAGATACATTTTCTTTAAACTAGCGCCATATTAAATGTGTGTTTTTCTACATTGACCTTGTATAAGGTAACTTCATAAAATAAGTAGGTATTGTTGAAAATGTAGTTTGTGTCTGAAAGTAATACACCTTAATATTAAGACAAAAAAGAACACAGTGTCCTCAGTGAAGTGTTCATTAAGTGGAAAATAAATTTTAGTGGTGGGTAAAAAATCAAAATTATCGTATGCAGCTGAAATTTTACATGTGGGCTAGAAACTGCATTTAAAAATACTTTTCTAATAACTTTTTTTCGATATTTTCAGAAATAACCCCACTTTTGAATTATTTTTTTGAAAAAAATTAAAATTTGACAGATAATGCGAATCACGTGACTACTATTTTTTGCTTAATTTTCATCTCGATCGAAGCTGAACTTGATGTCAAAGTCAAATTTCGAATAAAGCTATTAATTAAAAAAAATCCCATATGATGCGGACTTTACTGGTCACACTGTATGTATGTTACCTGTTAGTTATAGAATAAACTTTTTCTAACGAAAAAGCGTTTTGACAGTTGACATTGACATGTGACATTAACAGCTAATACTGCTTTTTTCCTAAAATTTCCCAGTTCAGTAAGTAGTGGTCTGTAGCAAGCTCACCCGTCATAGTTTCAGAGACTAAATTTTCTTGGTGTTTATTATTTAAGTTGAACGGTGAGTATAATAAACCAGTTTAGGTCAATTAACTCTCCTATTTCCAATAATAAACATTTCATTTATCATCATTTGCTATTATAAATATAATATTATTAGTTCATCCATTTTAATTACTGTACAATAGGTTGTCAAACTTTGCACTCACTAACGAGAACTAATACAGCTGTTGGCATTTAAAAACATATGGCATTTTGGCGACGCCGCGGATGAAAATTATCATATGGCAGCGCCGCATTAAACGCGAAACATAAGCAACCGCACCGCTTGCCGCTTGATTGGCTCTACTACAATATTTGGGCAGCAAAACTATTACATGTTATCACGGTTGTTCATAGCAACTTCCATTGGTAAGTTTAGTGCCGGTTAAATGAATTTCTATATTTTACCACTGAATAACGCCATAGCTTTTAATCCATCGCACGTTGAGTTGGATGTTTCAATTGTAAATAAAATTAACGCTGTATTTTTGAAACCATTCAGCTAATAAACCATTTAGATCAATTAGACCTTCATACAAGTTTATAATGTGGTGAATGCGATGGTAAAAGAACTTAGCCCAGTTCTGTCTATAGGTTTGTTCCTACAGCGAATCCCCGACAACTTCATGACAATTTTCAAACCAACTTTACGGCGCAAGTCTGATTTCTGACCGATTTCAAACTCTTGTAGGAACAGGCGTTCGAAATCAACTAACTTCGGTTCGGTGTTTAAAACTGAAGAAATTTTAAACGATGGACATAACCTCAAATCTCAAAATTGTTTATTATTATTTCGTTAATTAAACTCGTGTGGCTCGGCCCAATAAATAAACTTAAACAAAATAAGTAACTTATATTAAATATTATGTTGTTAAAATGTTAATATCTCCTCCAAAGATTGGCACTTTTCAAATCAAAAGTATTAAGAGACTATGGGAAGTTTTAGCTCAAGAAGTAAATAAAATATTAAACACCAACCTAACAGCAGACATTTCTGAATCTTCATCAGATGACGCAATGTCGCTCATTTCTCAATTTAATAATAGAAAAAGTCTTATACAAAAGCAAAAACCGCAAAAACACGTCTAACAAAAATAGGTTATGTCATATGTTATGCTAGCGTTTAACCGCGCATGCTCCGGACATTTTACTGGCAAACGATTCGCAAGCTGCTCTGACAGTTGGCAAACTATCAGAGAAACGTGTAGAAACAGCGACTTTGGGTTTTCAAACTGTCCAAAATCTTTGTGGGAACACTTTTATATTACTGCACAGAATCCTGACTGTCAAGGACTGTTTCTGATCGCTGTAGGAACAAACCTTATGTCGCAAATATCTTATCGTGAAATAGGACCAGACTTCAACAGGATGCCATAAACGACAGGTGACTTAACTACGATACGGCGCGTTCTTAGAGAAATTTGACTATATCTAACAAATAATGCAAGCCATTATTCGGTACAGGTTGAACAAGTGTATTGAAAAAATATTTGCACATATTTTGTTTTGTATTTCTCGTAGTATGTAGAAATTATCATGAACGTTTAATCAAATATAAATTGATTGATTTAAATAAAGCCCAATTTATAATCTTGAATTACTTTTTAGTCCTTACTAAGTAGGTAGGGGGAAGCGGGGCAAGATGACGAAAGGGGCAAGAAGACGAATTGGGTTTTTAAAGAAAACTGCAAGAATAAAATGGACGATTTAGCGCTCTACAACAGCCTCCAATGCTGTAATACTACCGGGGAAAAATAGATGGCACCACTACCCCTACTTTAAGTTTAGTGAATCATAACCTATTTTGATAGTGGTTGTTTATAAGATTTCGTCGCCAGAAAATAACAAATTGTGGTGAAAATAAATGCAAAAATAGTTATTTTTTTCATTTGTTTACTTGCTTGTGGATATCTAAATATAATAAACGTAAGACATTAGCTAGATTTATTTAATTATTATTTTTTAAATAATTGTTTTTTAAAAAATGTTACCTGGGGCAAGTTGAGGGAGGCAAGTTGACGAATTCGTCATCTTCCCGCCCCCTCGGGTATAAAAATCATTGATAATGATATTGATAGAAAATCCTAGTTTATCTTGCATTCAGAAACATGTAGAGAAAAACGAATAAGGTCTTCCTATTCCTGTAGAAATATCGAGTTCTATCCGAAAGACTGATGATGATGATGGTCACATCTCACTAGTCCACATAAGACCACTTCCCAAATATAATCGTCCGGTTAAATCTACAAAGAGAGTCAAACAACGACCTTCTGTTATCACCTCGACTCCAAATAAAGAAGAACAAGAAAAGAAGAATATTGAAAAAATTGAAAAAGAAACTAAGAAACGAAAGATTGATGTTTTAAAAGTAAAGAAGAAGATAGGACTTCAAGAATTTAATGGAAAGCAGCCAGAAACAAAAGAAGAAAAGTGTGATATTTTTTGTCAGGATGTCAGGAACCATACAATGAACCGTCAACAGAAGACTGGATATAATGTAGAGCCTGCGAAAGTTGGTGGCACGAATCATGTACAGCGTACGAGAAGAAAGGCAGTTTTGCTTGCGACCTGTGTTTGTAATCGTCAACTTGCCCCTATGGACTAGTCAACTTGCCCTAGTACTGGGGCAAGTTGACGAAAATGCAGTTTTAAATTAAATTTTCTGTAACTTTTTTAGATTTAAGTTGTGCTTGGTTTTTTAAATTTTAAATAGTAACCCAAAAATTGCGCTACTATATAAAAATAAATCTGCTTTTAAAAACTAAATGGTCTCTATTCTGCAGCATTTGGCCCGCAACATCGTCAACTTGCCCCGTTCTCCCCTACTCATAATATAGATACCAGTCACTTCAAATAATTAATTAGAAATGAGATAAGTGCATTTTAAATACAGTGCTAGCAAACATTATTTGCATCAAAGACGGCCTGCATCTAAGGACGTAATGCTTAGCCGTAGAGCTTAATACCTGTTGGGTGTCAGTAACTACCTGAATTAACAATCAATCAGTTATTCCGTCATCTTTGACAGTCGTTACAAGTAATTTGATTCATCGCTAGTTTTTCCAATTTCTTGAACAATTCACACAATGGGCTTTACGGAACAGCACAAAACATTCGTGGTTGAAGCGTACTTTCGAAACGGTGTTGGAGTAAATGGTGAGTGGCAATAAGTACATTCCGGGTTTGTGCATGGATGATTTTCACGAACATTTTCCTAACGTTGGCTTTTATTGCTGGGGATTTTTATCATTGCCTGAAAAAAACCGTGGCTGTGTTTAGGGAAACAGGTTCTATACAACACAAAAAAGGAGCAGGAAGACATCTGTAAGAACAGAAAAATTTGTAGCAACCGTTCCTGAAATAATGCAAAATACGCCAACAAATTGTATAAGATGCCTGTCCCAAGAAGTGGGAAGATCTTATGGAACATGCAGGACTATTCTTAAGAAGCAGTTAAATTTATTTCCTTATAAAGTGCAAGTATTCCGAGAAATACAAGCCGCAGATTTTGAAAGACGCAGGAATTACTATTATTATTAGGAATTTATGCTTGGAGCATGGCGGTGGCCAATTTCAGCAATTTATGTAATTATTTTTTTTTCTTTATGTTCTTTGTTAATTTGTAACAACAAAAATTAATTTGTATTTGTCTACTTATTTTATTACTCATTAGTTTGGCATCATGTCATAATATGAATTTGACAAAATTTCAACCTAGATTTTGTTAGATATATCGTCCCCATATCATTGTGATCTAAACCAAGCCCTACGTTTTTTAATCCAAGCCCTCTTTGATGCAAATAATGTTTGCTCGCACGGTTTATTATTACATAAAAAAAACTTAGCCTAAGAAATATTTGCTAGAAATTTAATGTTTTTAAGAATTTTAAGAATAAATGCAATCATTTTGAAAATACCAGTCCTTGTATTAGCTGTAAATGTACAGGAAAATCAATAATAATATGGTTTTTAATATATTACATTATTCCCGTCACGTCCATCATCGTATATAAAGCTAAAATTATATAAAATTTATTTGCATTTTTCACTATACTTACATACAGCGTTCCGTCGACAGAATTTTGGATACCAAGGAAGCAGGGGGGGCCCTGATTTTTTTTACAAGTGGGGCAAATTTTAATGTCAGGGACGTAACAAGCAAATCGCAGTTTAAGGCATAGTTTTGCCAAGGAATAATTATTTATTTACCTATACTAATAAACACCGCAAAAACATAAAATACTAAAATTCCATTTGCTATAACTTTTTTTCTAAATTATATTTTGAGCAAGCTGTTTGCAGCTTTAATTTATTATTAGATACTTTTTTATATAATTTTCTGACCTTTATGTAATTATATATGTTTGTATATCAAATTCATTCTTCTATCTTTTTTTTTGGAAAAATGTTCAATCATTAAAATTATAAATAAATACTTCAATAAAAAGGCAGCATGCATTAATTATTTAAAAAAATTATTTATAAAAGCTAAAACCAAATTGAACTTTTGACACTCTGTATCTCCGAAATCATTCACTTTTGGACTGAGGTAAGTTGGGTTAGATCGTCATATTTAAGCAACGAAATAAGAATACAAAGGAAGTAGGATTTTGCATAAACCGCCTAACAAACCGACCGACGGAAGTCGGCCATTTTGAGACACCACAATATGACTCCATGTTTGTTTTGGTGTTTGACCGTGGTTGACAGGTCGAGCTGTGATTTCTGCTTTCTTGGCCGTTTTTGAGTTATTTTGCATTTTAATTAGTTAACAACCATATTTAACGAATACTAGTAAACTTATAATTACTTTAGTGTGACAGTGGAGTATACTTTTAGCGCTGGACAGCGATTAAAACATTTTAAGTAGTTGTTATTCTGGGTTAATTAATAAGCTTTAAATATGGTTAGTTGTGCTGCTTGTGGGTGCTCCCAAACGCTATGAAGTAAAAAACTGGGCATTACATTTCATCGGTAAGTTTATGTTTAGATATATAAACTTTTTTAATCTGTATAGAAAAAAAAAATATTTTAATTTAATATCAAAATACACATAACCTCCGAACCTCGCATGTCATTCATGGGCGTTCGTCTTATAAAACCAGAAAAATATTATTTATTTATTAATCGACTGGGTTACCCCATTTCTACAAAAGCAAATTAAAAATACTTATTGGTTTTTAGTTTTCCAAATAATTACCTAAGAAAAAAGGCGTGGTTGAAAATTGTAAACCGAAGTGATTGGGATCCTACACGAAATACAGTTCTTTGCTAGAAGCATTTTCCTGAAGATTGCTTTGACAGAACCTCAAGATTGAAAGTTAGATTGGTCCCAACTGCAGTAGTGCCTACTTTTGAAGTAGCCAGGTTAAAAAATGTAAGTTTTGAAACTATTGTATCGGGTCATTACATAATATATTGCAAAAATATGTAGGTAGGTACTTAAGAATATGAATACAAATAATTCTGCATTATTTATCGTTCTGAGGAAGCTTTGTCAGAATGCTTTGTCACTTTTTCATAAATTATGTATCGATAAAAGTTTTTAGATGTTTTATTGGTTTAATCTACTTTTAAAATTTTAAACCCATGGATAAAGAATGTAATAAAATATGGAAGTGTAGGTACAATAAACAAAGAAATTCATATTTAAAGACTGAAGACAATGATGTTTCTAGAATGATAGAAACGTTTTCTCAATATTCACCTGAGGACGACTGGAGATACCATTGATTAAAAAAATAAATTCAAAGCAAGTCCCAAACCTTCTATCATTTAAAGAAATTCATATCAAAATATAAAAAAAAAAATTTTCCAAAGAGAGTTAGTATCACGTTATAGTTACTTTTGTGTCATTTGGTAAAGGTGCCAAACAAATAATTTAAAAACTTATATTTTTTGGCAGGTACGTTCCTATGCAATATCTTATAAGACACCCTGTCAAAACCTGCCTGAAGATAATTATCCTACTTTGAATCTAACTGGAACACCTTCTGGTTACAACATATATTGGACATGGCTCTTCCAGGATATGCCTCTTCCAGGACATGGTTCTTCCAGGACATTTTACTAACCAACAACACACCTAAGATTTTAGTATATTCCTTTAATCTTATATGACAATCATTAATGGTTACTGTTTCCAGATTCTCCAAAGTGTATGGGTTAGTCTTAAACAAGGTGATACCGGTCTTTGATTTATTTAATATCAGTTTATCTTTAGAAAACCAATAATTATTTACTTCAATCATAAATTGTTAAATATGTTGCTCGAGAAGCTCATGGTCTTTATATGCTAGGATTTATAATAAGAACTTGTAAATACTTTAAAAATGTTAACGCCATAATAACTTTATATAAATCCCTGGTAGCTACAAAACTTTAGTATGCATGCACTATTTGGGATCCTCAGTATGCCAACAAGATTGCTCTTTCAAAATCTATTCAGCGTAAATTTTAAAAATTTTTGTACTACAAGTCATTTTCAGTTTATCCGCCAAGAGGTACAGATCAAGGGCTTTTGTGTAATTTGTTTAATATCCCTTCTTTAAGACTATTGTGTATAGAAGCAAGAATTATTTTCTTATATAAAATATTTAGAGACAAAATAGATAATAAAGAGTTCTTAGGACTGCTTCCGTTTAGAATAGGCTTAGTCAATACTAGATCCGCACATGTATTTTATTTTCCTACACCGAGGACAAATCTATACAAAAACTCACCACTGTGACTGTGCTCTATTTTAATAAATATTGTGGAGACATTGACATATATAATTTAAACTATCAAAAATTAAAATTAAGGAATGAACTGCTTGGGCAAATGCTAATTGAATATTTATTATAGCTTAGGATAGCTTTTAGAAATGGGGTTTATGTATCTATAATTAACTTGTTAAGTTGTTGATACTACAAATAAATAAAATGTTTGTATTATCTGCATAGTTTGTCATTTGACAATTTTCTTGTATACTAGAAATCTCATTAATATTATTTAGGTACATATTATAATAAACAGGACTAGGTATATTATATTATATTTTATTATTTTCTTGTGATTTGGTTCATGAAGAAAGAGTAAGGTTTTTTTTAAATTTTATTTTTTAACGTAGACGTTTTGGCAATAATTTTGCCGATTATCTGAAACAATTTGTCTTCTGCAATTTTTTTTTAATGTATAATAACAGGTGTTTTTTAGTTATTTAACCAGATATTTACATTACCCTTTCACCTCCGTTACCTTATTTAAATAAATAATTAAAAGAAATAGTTGTATTGTTTTATTACACCAACCTTACCGTATCTTATAGCTATATATGAATCTTAATATATTTTTTATTTTTTTCGTCCAAATAAAATTTAATTAATCATTTTGTTATTACCATTTTAATGATACGCCACAGGTAAACCGGAAACGCGCGTGCGTTAAATGTAGCCGCCATCAGACCCCATCCCGGACAACTGTCAATCTACCATACCCTACTTCCTTTGTATTCTTATTTCGTTGTATTTAAGCGTCAGAAATTTGTGATAGCGTTTTTTCTGCACTTTTGAGGGACACCCTGTATACATACAACTGAATTTATTAGGGTAACAAAATCGGGACCTGGAATGAGCTATTTATAAATTCGTCCATTAGTTATAACGTAGATCACTGTTTTTATTAAAGAGCCTATTCTGTTTAATATAATATAGAATAATTTTACCTCTATTTATGCGGTAGTGTAAAAATAAAAATTTAGAGCCCATTGTCATTGCGACTCACGATCCTGAATACGGTTTAACTAATTAATCTTTTATTTTCCTGAAGTCCCAATTATTTTTCTTTCAGTTCGGGTCAATAAATTCGGCTGAAATGGCACGGCGTCCAATTCTACTTGGTTTTAATGTATTTCCGTTGCCGGCCGGTCAAAAAGGCAAAAGGAAATTTTTCCCCTTATTATGCCGATGCCGCACACACTTTCCTGCGTAAGGAAAAATGAAGGCCGGGAAACTCATAAGTAGTGCTGGGCAATCCCATCGGTATTCTAAAAACGTCGATGTATTGTTCCGTGCAGAAAAGTAAAAACATTCATAAATATCATAGGTAGGTACCTAATAGTGATTATCCTTACAAATGCGGAAAGATACAGTTTTCCGCACGCAACTAGCGTTACCAGAAAAGCGCATAGCGGAGGTCGGGTAAGCAATTGAGAGCGGAAAAGTGACTTTCTGCATGAGTTAGGATCATATACTTCTTATAGAATAGACTAAGAGATTCATTCATTAATAGTCTGTTTGTTTGCATCAAACTTTCGTACGTGTGAAACAAAGACGGAAAAGAGAGATAGCGTTAAGTTTCCGACTCCATGCTGAATTGTTATTGCTCAAGGATTCGGAGCGATTAGTCAACGCCAGCGGCGTAGGGTGTGGCAAGGATTTTTAATACAATAAATAAGTAATAATAATTAAAGAAGTTATCATTAAACTATTAATACATTTTTACCTAAGTGAAGCGTTTGAAAAAAGCCCAGAATGTAAATATATAGTGTTATTATTAATACATGGAATTTTAAGCGGGAGAAAATAAGACATATTTTCTTTTTTTATATTAAATCATTAATAACCACTTGTGTAGGTACATATTCTGGTATGCAGCAATAGGTAAAAGTACTTTAATTGTTGAAAAAGAAATATTTCTTGTTGACATGCCAGGATATAAACAGCAGTACAATTTTTTTGCTCTCTGCTTTTATAAGGGAGCCCTAGGTATGTTATTTCACACTCGAATGTTTCAGATTCCAAAGAATATGAGTGAAATAAATGCATAAGGTCCAAATTATTAATGTCCGACTTCAACCAACAACGCCTATAAACAAGGACACAGTGCTTATTTGTGACGTCAGCATCTGTAGTCCTATAAATAGATGAATACACTATACCTATTATATTATTTTTTTCGGAATTTATATTTTTGTGTGACTTTTAAATTTACCTATGCACTTGAAACTATCGTTATTTGCATATTTAAGCAAGCATTTAAGTAAATTATACGTTATTTGAACTGGAAAACACTATATTTTTCACTAAATACAGAGAAATTAAAACACACCGGCGCGGCGTAATTGCGAACGCTATTATTAACCAAACAAAATAACTAACAGGTGTTGCTACGTTGCCAGATTGACTCGAGCGTTTCGCATATCCTACTGGACGTTCGCTATTTTTTTTTTATTTAACAAAATATTCCCAATAAAATACCTAAATCTATAAAAATTATATTAGGCTTGTGATAATAACTAAGTTAACATAGTTAAATGTTATCTTAAGCAAAAATAGTAAAGACATTACATAAGAAAACCTATTTCCAAGTATATCAGGAATTATGGATGATCTTACAATGCCACTTGTCGATGCAAGGGAAGCACAGCCGACTAGATTAACTAGAAAGAATGATGCCAAAAAGTTAAAGGACTACGGAGCGTGACGTCACTACCAAATTTCTTTAGAGTACTTGTCCTTATATCTAGGAGTTGTTGCTTGAACCCACCTTAAGGTCGGGACACACCTATCATGCACCCTTCCGATCCGACTACGATCATACAGTCGAACGAGTGGGAAATGATACTAGAGTTTGAACACTGTAGTTCACACCTTTCCAATACGTATCCGATCCCACTCCTATACGACTCCGATCGTGTTCCGATCGTGCAGTCTATTCGTTTTAACGTTCTTTGGAGCAAAATCGGACCGGAGTCGGATCGGAGTGGCGTATGACAAGTGTGTCCCGGCCTTAACTACCATGACAAGAATAATTGTTCCAATAATGGCATCCTTAGAAGGTATCTTACACATAAAAAGGTTAACAAGATTTATTTTTATTAACTCTTTTCCTGATTATTACACCATTGAATGGAAAAATTATACAGATTATAACCTTGCTTGTGAAAATATAATTCCAGATTAAAAGAATCTAATTTTCAACAAATCTGACACTGACGCACAAGTTTTTAAATTACTTATAACAATAAAATTCAAAATCATTTATAAAAAATTTAAAAAAAAACACAAACTTCACGAACAAATACGAGTATTCGGAGGACTAATCACGAACTCGCAAAAACAAATACTACGATTACTCACAGGAAAAGAAGGGTTTGTTCGATAACTACAGCTGTTTTTGTTGCTACGTATGAATGGCCGACGCGTAAAAAAGGAAAGCAATTTTGCCGCCATCATTTTAGATTTTGTCTCCATTGAACTAAAATTGTTTTTAGGAAAGGTTTGTGACCCTCCAAGAAGATTTTTATTATTGGGATGTATTATCAATAGGTTGTAATTTAAGATGTGCTGAATATGATAAATTCGGTTATGGTGGAAAAGGCAATTGCTTTTAAAACTCGTCCATGCCTTTTTACACTAAAAAATATCTGTTTTGAATATATCGATGCATGGTTGTTTTTAATGTCAACATCGATGATTCGAATCGATGCCGATGTCCCATCACTAAGTATTCGGGAGCAAAAGTAATATAACCATGAAATATATTAATTTTATGTATGAAAAGGAATCCAAGTTGAGTAAACATGTAAATATACAATGGCTGGGTTAGCAAATGCAAATGTACCGAAAAATACAATAAAATATAGAAAATAAAAAAGGTTATATAAATTCTATAATATTGTCGTAAGTAATAACAATAACCATAAATGATCAGACTATTTTGCCAACCGTCCCGTATTTTGCGGGACAGTCTCGTATTCTTTAGGATTGTCCCACCTCTAAAAGTATACCTGAAATCGTCCCGCATGTGTTAAATCTGTCCCGCAAGTCCCGGAATGAACATATGCAGACGGCGCATGCAATGTTGCATGTAAAGTACAACATAGGAAAGTGTGAATAGTCCCTGAAGATTAAATGGGAACCCAGAACTTGTCAGGAAATTTCATGGAGTCAAAAAATATTATTTTAAAAATAAATAGAATATTTGTTTAATACCTTGTTCACATTTTTTTGTATTTAAATTCATTTTCTTTAAATAAATTTTACTTTTGTTGTTCCATTCAATTAAAAAAGAATTTGATGGCCCAAGAGGTGGACACACTGGACAACCCTAACCCTATACAAATTTACATGTGATGGTGGAAAAGCGAATATTGTCCTGCTGTCCCGCATTTGTCATTTTAAAAGTTGGCAGCCTTATTTTTAAATTGCATATTAAGTTATACATAAATACTAAATTTCAAATTTCTTTTCCTTGTCAAATGTTGAGGAGTTGACAGCACGAATAAGACATGAGTCTAGTTCAATAATTTCTCCCGAAGCATTGAATATCAAACTATAAGAAGGCCATATGAGCCTATTTCCTAAATCTGCTACGTTAAATTCATAGATGGCACAAAGAGTTCACCAACAAGAAAGCCACTAGCTGCGACACTGCCAAATTAAAACATTGTTGCCGCCTGTCTGTTTGACTTGCTGCATGATCCTCTCCCTAATACCATAACCATACCGTACCTGCGGTACCTGGATTGCCTTGCACTGGCATAATATACAGTCGGCTTAGTGCAAAAATTCATTAAGTCAAAATTGACAATTTTAGACACTTATTGAGTTTTTACTTTTGTGATATTTTTTCAAATATTGTATCGGTAGAAAACTTAGTTAAATTTACAATAATCTCAAAACTTGGAAATATTGACTTAGTGAGTTTTTGCACTAAGCCGACGATATTATATTTATTTTTAACTGAAAACGGATCAGACTGAGTGACGCGATATGGCTGGCAACACGTGTGCTTATTTTCAATGTGGGAAGTCGCCTCGCACCTTCTCAGGATTAAGATTATTTTTTATTTTGACGTCCCAACGTTAATTACCTACATGAAAACATATTGACCGCCATGTATTCTATTTCTAACAGAACTAAATGACGACTCTCACTATTCAATACCTACCTAGGCTACAACGTATATGTTGGGTAAAATATGAATGATGTGCGGTTTGTATAACTTGGTTTTTATTTGCTACTTTTCAAAATGGTTAAAATAAGTAGGTTTTACTTTCTTACTTAAGAAACATTCAGTTTGTTTGTATTAGTGTATTACGTATTTTGCTATTTTTCGACGAAATAAAACCTATTTTAGTTGTACTTGCTGTCGCTTTTTATCAACTTTTATTTGTATAATATTTCACACCATCGGTAAAATCATTATGAAAGTCGGTCCAATTACCCCGGAGTAATCAGCGTACATATTACTATCAAAAACATACATTCGGTTGGAATTGAGAACCTCCTATTTTCTTGTTTGTTAAAAATGCTTGAATTCTTAAAAATTCCAATAAAATACGATATGCGGCAACACCACGACATCACATCAGTGAATTTGAGACATCTGTTGCCAAGGCGCTGCATTATAACGACAGACAGGCGACAGATTTATGGTTAGAGTATGGAGAACTAGAGGGTAGGAGGCCGATCGACAATGGCAGCATTTTCAATTTCTGTCCCGGTTTTTTGGTTAGTTCGCTATTGGCCGATAGATGGCTTTCGCGTCCGAAGTGTTTTCTTCTTCTTCGTTTTTAATATGGAAATCTAGATCCTCCATAGTTTTTAACTTTTACTTTTGACAATTGACATTTTATTTTTCGAAATAACAAATAACGTCTGAAGGCAAGACAAGACAAATAACGCTGTATTGTAATTAATTTCCATATTTATAATGAATAATGGTACAATTTATAAAAGTTGAGTTTGCTTTGTGTCGGGGTGTAAGACAGGATATTTTTTAGAGATGAAACGCAGCAAAATAAGTATCTTTCTAGCTCCAAAGGTAAAACCCTCTAGCTAGAATGTTTCTGTATTTTAAAAACGAAGCATCGTTGGAACTTTATACAGGCCGAGTTTACTAATAAGTATAACAAAGTAAGTGTAAATTCATATAAAAGTCCTTATTCCTTCCTTAAAGAACTAATTTAAATAAAAATAGTTATTGCGTCCATAAGAAACCATTTATTTGATAGCCCACTTCGAACACGAGCGCCATCTTATGGCAACTCGTAAAGCTGAATTACCGATGCTAATTTGGGACCGAATCCAATGCATTGCGCTCGGCCTCCTACCTCAAGTCCTCCATAGGTTAGAGTTACGATCAACTCCACAATGGCGGCCAAACCAGCTCCAATACGTCAAAAAATGGGTTGTCAACTTTTCTCGGATATACGTCATTCTTATATAGTTTGATATTCAATGCCCGAAGTAATTAGAAGTGTTCAAAACGAGTGTTACTTGCGTTTAGACAATTGCCAAATAATGAATGCGAAAAATGACGAAACCGTAATAAAGATGGCTAGAAGATTTTTTTATTTTTTCTTTTAAATTAATTTTTATTTGAAGAGATAGTCCATGCTTAAAGTGGAGTTGAAAGTATATAAACAAAAAAAAAACTAAACGTCTTCCTCCACAAGTTAATCAGAACAAAAATATTCAATTGAAGTTTCTACATGTTTCGAACGCAGAAACGTTTATCATCAGACAGACAGACAGACAGAAATTATTTGCTCCCTTAAATTTTCTAAAGTGTTAATGGGAGTTTTATACACGAGAGTTTTAAGATGACCCACAAGAAAAAATCCAAACTATTGAGATCAGGGGATCTTGCTTTGAGCTCCTCCGCGACCTATCCAACAATTCGGATAAACTGCATCTAAATGGTCGCGAACGATTACACTGAAATGAGCAGGAGTTCCATCATGCATGTACCACATTTGATTCCTTAGCGCATATGGTACATCTTCAAGTAACACAGGTAGTTCTTCTAGGAGGAAATACAGATAAGACTGCCGTTAAGGCGTTAATTATATTTTTAAGAACGTCACCGTTCCAGGATAACTAGATTTATGTGATCAAAAATTATTCGTCAATAGGTACTGTAAAATGAAGCTAATTTAATTTAATTATTTTAATTAATAACAGTGTACCCGAGGAGAAAAACGCAGGAGACCATTTTTATGTAAAATTGATCAGGCTAATCAGAAATAATATCCACATGGAAAAATGTCAGTGGCGTACCACTTTTTTTCTAAAAAATATCAGAGGACATGTTTGTAGGGACGCCACTGGTGGGACAAAAAAATAACTTTTATAACTAAAACATGCAGTTTTATGTCCTATTAGCACATGCCAAAATTGAAAAGATATCTAAAGTACTTTCGGAGATATTACAAAAAATTAAGCCGTTTAGGACATATATTTAAATGAACTTTTCTTCATAAAGTGACTTGAGGAATCACACCCTACAATATTAGCACGTCATTAAGGAACACCCTGTATAACTTAATATGCACTTTAAAAATAGGAAATAAAAAATATCGATATAGTCCTATCTCTAATTTGGGACACATTGTATCAATATTTTTTTTATAAAAAATACCACAACTTTAAATATTTTGCAAGCATTTTTCCAAAAAGAAAACTGTACTAGATTTACTGAATTTATTAAAAATTACAAACTCACACTGTATAGCTACAAAACCTCGGTAAGTAATTTCATTCGTGTCTCGAAATTTTTTATATAAATCTCGAGACAGTAATGGAAACACTTTTCACCATGGTACGTAATATACTATTTTCCACACTGATGCAAAAAAAATTTCGGCACGATTATGTCAAAATCAATAATATATCAATATCACTTTTCGGTTACCTATCATGTTAATTTTAACAAAGAATAAGTTTTTTTAACAGTTTTCTATAACTTAATGTAGTTATTACTTTTTTTCTCAGAATTAGTTACTGTTACATAGGTATGTATGTGATTGTTATAGTTACTTAAAAATTATTAAATTTCTTTGAAATATGTGTTACTTATTTCCGCACGTCTGTAGAAAAACTATTGTCCCTGACACGTGCGGAAAATGTTTTTCCTGCACTCGACTACTTCACCGAACTCCACTAAGCATCGTTCGGTGAACAGCAGGCTCGTGCGGAAAAATTAATTTTCCGCACTTGTTAGGTAAATAGCTATTTCGTAATCTAGGGACTCTAAAACGCGACATCTGATAATATCTCAAAAATATTTTTTCGGGAAAGTAAAATACAAGCAATACTGCAGGTTCAGCGTATACAGGGTGTCCAGTTTTCGTGTATATACCAGCTCTCTTATTATAAAAGACAGACAGATGGGGTTTGCGACTAACTGTTCTATTTTTTTATGAAACTCTCATTACCGTAAACGAAATTTTCATAGCCCTCTCAGTTTCAGACATACAGCGCCATTTTCAAATTTTGTCATTTTTGACGCTCCCTTGTATCTCGATTATTTGATAACTTATCAATAACGTAAAAATGGATTGTTATATAGTTTTTTATGTTGAATTCAGTGGCGTAGTTAGTTTTTTTCTAAAAAGTTTTGTTTATGAGTTATGACCCAAACTTATATTTTTTTTAATGGGACACCCTAATAAACGATTTTAGGCAACCAAACATACTACAAAGCACGCACTGCCGCATACATAATGGCGTTGCCATAGTTTCTGTCGATGTCAATAAGTTTGAGATTCAAAAATTTGTTGGTACAACGCTTATAATATGTAGTTTCATTCTAAATTTTAAAAAATGTAATCTATTACCAAGACAATCGACGCGACGGAAAAATATTGTAACTAACGCGTATATTAAATAGCGATTAATAATCTCAACAATTAATCGCCCTTATTAATACACTAGTTTGTTAAATTACTATTAAACTCGTTTAAAAAAAATTCTATTCGAAAAATTATTAATTTTACAAAAAAAGGTAAAATTGTCCCTTTTTAAAAGAAAAAAATATTGACTATTATATATTTTTGAAAAGCTCTTAAAAAGAGGAACAAGAAAAATAAATAATATATAGGGTGTCCCATTAAAAAAAATATAACTTTGGGTCATAACTCATAAACAAAACTTTTTAGAAAAAAACTAACTACGCCACTAAATTCATCATAAAAAACTATATAACAATCCATTTTTACCTTATTGATAAGTTATTAAATAATCGAGATACAGGGGAGCGTCAAAAATTACAAAATTTGAAAATGGCCCTGTATGTCAGAAACTGAGAGGGCTATGAAAAATTCGTTTGCGGTAATGAAAGTTTCATAAAAAAATGGAACAGTAAGCCGCAAACCCTATCTCTCTATCTTTTATAATAAGGTAGCTGGTATATGAAAACACACGAAAACTGGACACCCTGTACATACCTAAGCATGGTAATATTTTTAATTATTGAACTTTCAACTGCAATAGCAAAAAGGTATGAAAATATATGCAATAATGCACTTTTGTCGCGAATGCGTACTTTATTTAAAATAATATTTCAAAATAATTAAAGAAAATTAATTAAAAAATAGTTATAGGTACACCATGTCTGATGACACTAGTATTTTCAAAATCGAGCAACCTTCTACAAGCAACAAGCAATTATAAGTAGAAGTTATGATGTTCGAGTATTATGCATGCGATACTTACCTTAATTTTTGTATAGGTGGATCCTAATTCTTACTCCATACCAATGCCAATTTTTTAACAACAACTATTATCTATTATTACGGTTTGTACGAAAACGTTCTTTTATTATTGTTAACGATTGCCTACTATATCAAAAACGAACGTTTTCCGATTACCATTACAAACTTAACGTTTCCTGTTATCTATCTATTTAGTTTACCAAATTGTATCTGTTATCTTTACTATGAAAAACTTTAACTCTTCTCAACCTATGCACTATTTTCCTAACAATCCTTCCTACACATTGGCGGGCTGACATGTTCTTTTTAGAATTGTTACTGTTCATTTATCTATTTTAAATGAAAAGAATCTTTTTTTAGAGCAATGCTTATCGGATACTAAACAAAGAAGCCTGCAGCATAAATGAAATAGAGTTTTAAGCGATAAAGTCAGAGATTAACTAGAGTTGATAGAGACATGATCGTCGCGACAGAGATGTTCCGACACGACTGACTTCATTTCCTTGCTTGCCAATTTAACCTACGTTAGTATAAATCAAACTTCAAACTAGCCCTAGAAGTATATCGTTCTCTGTCACGTGCCTGATAGCTCCTTAAGCTCCCTCTCCCTTTGCCTATTACAACCTTTGAAACACCTTAATATGTCGTATTATTTTCACTATACGAATTACCGTTAGATTACCTAAAATCTATTAGAAACTTCCAGGATTATCTTTGATTCCACTCGACCGTAAGAATCGGAGAAGTCCGATTTTACTTGGAAACGTGGATCTGGTTTTTCCAGGAAAACGAATGGGGGGTTTGCATCTCGCGAATGCCATGCGCCTGGTATTGATTTGCGGAAAGGTGATTCGAAACAGTTTTGGCATTGACTTTTCACTACGATATCATAATTTTGGATTAGGTTTGGACGAAGGCAGTATACGGGAGGTATAATAAAGTTACTGCATTTAAATTTGTATTGTAATAGTAATTTACGTTACAAGACCGGAAAACACCAATTTTCGGTTGCGTGACGTACATTATTTTTGTTGAGACCGACACTTCGATATACTTACCTATATTAAATTATTTTATATTATTTTTAAATGCGTCGTATGACTTCTCGTAACGGGCTTTTGATTTTACTGGCAATATATCGTAAGTCGCTTTCCTTGCTGCCTCCAAAATTTCTTCTGAAATCTCATTTTCCGTGTCGGATAATTCAAAATCTGAATTCATATTGGTATTTGCGAACTCGCGAAACAAGTTTGACATAAACAACAAATTAAAAATCAACGAACTGTCACTCGACAATACATCGAAATGTTGTTGTCATAGTAACGAAATCAAGGTAGCTTGTATTATCAAAGAGCGATTGGAAAAACAAAAAACAGGACCGGAATAGTAATTTACGTTACAAGACCGGAAAGTAGTGTTTTTCAGGTCGAGACAAGCATTTCCAGGGCGAGCCATAGGCGAGTCCTGGAAGCTTGGAGAGACCTGGAAAACGCTAATTTTCGGTTGCGTGACGTACAATATTTTTTTTAAGACCGACACTTCGATATATTTTATAATCTACGCGAACAAGTTTGACATAAAGAGTAAAATTAGAAATCAACGAACTGTCACTCGACAATACATCGAAATGTTGTTGTCATAATAACGAAATTAAGGTATCTTATATTATCAAAGAGCGATTGGAAAAACAAAAAACAGGGTGACAGTGACATTAGAGACCGGAAAAGTGACATTAGAGTCCGGAAAAGATTTTTCCGGTCTCTAATGCACTTTTCCGATCTTGCGATCGGAAAAACGTTATTTTCTAGACGAAAAATTGTCCAGAAAGTGTAAATTTTCTGGTCGGTTTTAAAAAAAAATCTTTTCCAGTCTCTAACGTCACTTTTCCGGTCTTGCGATCGGAAAAAGGTTATTTTCTAGACGAAAAATTGTCCAGAAAGTGTATATTTTCTGGTCGGTTTTAAAAAAATTATTTTTTGACAAGAATTTTTTAAGCTTAGTTAGGGAGTAGAAATTTATCGTAAATTGAAACTTAGAAAACACATATTTAATTTTCAGTTAAGAAAATATTCAAGGTCACTGTTTTATCTCCTTCGCAAGAGAGAATAGTGTTATTGCGAAAAAATTCAGGTATTATGACCACCGACGTTTTATTGTCCCCACATCACTCAAATTCACAAAAAATATCGTTGTTGGGTATTAAACTTAAAAACTACTCAACGGGGTGTGACGAAATTTTCTATTTGTTGTATATAACCCTAAAATACCTCAAAACCAGCTATAGTTTGGATTTTCTGTAGAGAAGGATTCAAAAAAAATTAATTTCATGTGTTGTAAGTTTAATTTCAATTACCTTGTTAATCAAAATCCTACCTTTTTTAGCCAACTAGTATGTTACTATTACCGATAGTTATTTTTAGTTATCATATTTTATAATTTTTTAAAATTCATTTTATATTTTGGCATAAATAAATTTTATTATATTACCTGTATTTTGTGTAAATTTGAAGAAATAGTCCATGAGTAAAGTGGAGTTGAAAATAATAAGAAAATAGATAGATATCCCCAATATCTGGGAGCCTCTTCTTGTGCAAAACCAACAGCTCAAACTTCACACTTCAGTAGCAGTAGATTTTACACAGACAGTAGCATTAGAATTGTAATTTAGTTTACACTTGAAAACGGTTAGATATTCTAACTAACCGAAACGTTGTGTTAAGTAACAAAATAAAGACAATGGAAGCCCGACAAGGTAATTTTTTTTTAAACTAACAAGTAAATATTAGAGAGCTGCCTAAGTTATTTAATTTTTTATATGTCAGGTAAAAATCTGTATATATACATAACATAATAATATATTAGTTTCTATACAATTATTATTCTCAATTCGTTTACGCAAACATCCCTAAGAAGGGGGGCACTCCCCCCCCCCTAAATCCGCCACTGACCATATTGTCCACGAAGCCTAATATTTTAAGTACCTTTAATATACCCACATAATAGAGTGGTAATTTATAGCTGCTAATGCTGCAAAGTACAATAGCGTCGTTGTCATTTAAAATACTCAAAAAAAGTTAATACAAAACTTGAAAGCTAGCAAATGACCTATAATGTAAAATTCAGTGGCGGCTCATCCATAATATTCTCGTATGTAACTTAATTTCTATTAAGTTTAAATTAAGTTTAAAATTCATCCCATCAGCCAAATTTTGTTTTTTTCGGTATTTTTGCTATTACCTGTAAAATATCCCTCGTATTTTACGAGAATTTTATGATCACAACCACGCTCTGCCCAGTAAACTGCATGCAATGGTACTTATCGTACGTTCCCGCAGTATATTCGCTCCAAGCGACCATAGCTGTCTGTTTCCTTTACAAATATTAATGCGAATGCGGGCAAGAGAGAAATAAACGCATGCTACTACTGAAAAGAACGACAAAGAAAAATAATCTGTTGGGGCTAGCCGCCAAATAAAATATCGAAGAAGTTCCGACAAATGTTGCAAATTTGCAGAAACGTGTGGGAAGAAGAGCGGAGTTACATTGCGGGAGCAGTTCTTAGTTTATTTCCTAGGAAAATTTATTGGTTCAAGTGCTTAACCAAATTTCTGCAGTAAGGAGGATTGTATAATGTATATTCAAATTTTTATTGTCAGTTCGTAATAGTTTACATTTCATTTTTAATAATGGAATTTACGTACCTACGAGTGCTGGCAGAGCTTGATAATTTTTAGGATTTTTTATTATTTACAGTAGGTACTAAGACTGTTATGTTAAATAGTTGTTTATGTAAAATGTCGTTTAAGCAAAATATTATTGACTTAAATACAGTAACAAGATAGTTTTGTGTGTTTTGACGAGTTATCTACATACATTATTCAAGATGTGGTTTCAACAAGATGGAATCCCTCCCCTCCCCATAATTCTCGCTATATGGAATATTTAACGGAACGCTTTACCAATAGATTAATTGCCCCATACGGTGGCCTGAGCGTTCTCCTGACCTTAACACCCTTGGATTTTTTTTCTGCTATCTTACAAAAGAAGTTTACTGAAAAATCTATGAAAATACTGACCAATTTCAAGCTGAAGTTCAAGCCGTTATTAGAAAAATATCTCTCTCCAACAAGAATGTTAGAGAACGTAATAGATGAAATTGTATATCGTTGCTACTTAAGTTTAGAAAAAGAAGGCGGTCTTTTTGAATGAAAATAAATAAATTGGATTGCTGAAAATATTGTTAGGTATTTAGTTAATCTGTTCTTTGAGAACTTTTTTTATGGGTAGCTATTTAATTTTAATAGAAAAATAAATACAAAATACATATTTGGTTTCAAAACCCGTGTATTCATTAAGAATTTGTTGTTTTCCAGAAGCAACTGATTTCACAGCTGCGCCCTGATGATGGCTTATGTAAGCCGAAACGCGTAGGCAATTATATTATATATGCAAGAAGGTAGAAAGGACTATTCTTCCCCAACACCTTTAAAACTACCTCAACTCATTTCAAGTTCTTTGAAAACAAAATAATGTTTATACAAGGTAAGATGTTTTGCACTTATTCGTATTGATGATGAGTTTTTAAGTGCGAAACGTGTTATTAATACTAGGTATGGTACGTCGTTGAATTTAAAATGAGGAGAGGAATTCCAAATATGAAAATAAAATTTTCCGACCATGTAAAAAAATAAAGTTGATGGTAGTTGTGAAAAATTAAAGGTCGGATTGAAAATTTAATTACACTTATACATACTTATAAAGAAGAAAAAATGGTAATGAGACTGTGTTCTTTATTTTGACATATCTTTTCAAATATAGTCAGAAAAAAATAAAAACGAAATCGCGGTTTTGCCCAAATATCTTCGGAAGGTTTCGGAATTTTTTTAATTAACAACGTTGCAGAATTTAGTAGGGTGCAACTTTTTTATAATTTAACCATCTCTGTATCTTCTACGATTTACGAGACCCTAGTAGAGTGCATTCTTATCCGAGACACCCGGTATACGTATTTGCTCATTTCTTTTAATCATGAGATAAGCTAGAACGAAATTTATACCCAATAAATACCCCTCGTATCGTTAGTTAAACATAATTTATTCGAATCTACAAAACTACCAGGCCGAATAATTTTATCAATTCATTTATACAGGGTACTGTACCATTACAGAAACGGCTTCGTCCTTCCTACGTGTGCCGTTTTGAACAATATGATGATGTGCCAATTTTTAAAGAATTATATATTCAGTGGGTTTTGAAATATTTGTTTTATTCCAAACATTTTGACACCCTATATAATTATAAGTATAATTCCTCTTTAATTTAAGGTTTACGTCTCACGTATCCCTATCTTTCCAAACTCTCTATTTTAGAAGGTTTTTCAACTCTGGCTTTCGAGCATGCTGTCATGAATTTTAATTCAGATGTCTGGAAATGCTTATTTTCACTTTTCATTTATTTATGTTCTCTGTCGATTTAAATTGTGTACTTTATCTCATTCACTTCTTGCACTTTACAATAACTGCGAATAATACTAAATTATTGATATAAATAATTTTATCTTAAATATATACAAAATATATTATTGATAAATCCAGATACATTTAGGTACAGGACAAGAGTTTTATTTTCTAGAGTGTTGTATAAGCAGTGGCGGCTCGTGACTAACGAGTCAGGGGGGCGCTGGCTTTAAATTAAAAAAAATTATAATGTCTATTATTTTTGAAAGTACGTGTCTGTTTTTTTTTTAACTTTCTCGTTGTGAATTTTAATTTCAACAGCATAAGCAGCGCTACTTAAAGAAGTTAAAGTTTGTCCTAACATCTGAAAACTTACCACATGATGACGATGTTTTGCACTATTTTCATGTTTTTTTTTAATTTTCTCTGAAAGATTTTTGAAGTCCTGCACCCCATTTATAGTCGAATTATCATCCCCGTCAAAAAGAAGACACACGATCACACGAAACAAAAAAAAATAATATTTGTCCTCACAACCGCATATCCAGAATTTTTTATTATATATTTCTTTGTCAAACTTACGCGTAAACTGTGCCTTACTTTTACATTTTGATTGCACTTGTACAATGTTCAATATTGGTAGTGGCCGCCCTGCATTTTTTAAATCAATTTTTTCAGTTAAGCTTAGAGAACTAAACCCAAGCTTCTGTAAATCACTGACCTTCATATTAGACGAAATTTTCCAACTTTATAACGTAACTAATAAATTAAATCAAAACAAATAAACAAATCATTAGCGGCATGGACAAGTCGCATCGTCAGAGTACATAATATATCGATTATTCTACCGTGGCATCGCGATTCGCGAACAGCTGTTGGGCGCGGAAAATTGGAGCCCATCCGTAACAGCTCGTTGTGCGATGTGTAGGTGACGTCACGCCTCTGTAGTCATGGCAACTCGCGTTGAATCGGGACGAATAATCGATCGCCCGCGCTTAGTACAACCTTGAGAGCGCGCAACTCGCTTGTCTATGAGTATAACCTGCCCGTTGGAATAGGGCTATGTTTGGTTTGAATTATGCCCGCGCTTAGTATAATTAACCTACCCGCTGAAATAGGGCTATGTTTGGTTTGAATTATTTTAATTAATTGCTTACATACATTGCGTTTTTGGTTTTTTAAGTAAAGTAATCTTGGATTCTGTTTGAAATAATTGCAGGGAGGGCGGTGCCCCAGAGCCCTTCATTAACGAGCCGCCACTGTGTATAAGTACTAAAAGTTCAAGTTTCTGTTATTCGTGTAAAAAATATTAAGAAAAATACTTTTAGGACCTGTAGCTCAGGAATGAGAGAAGTCAACGTGATGAGTTGCGCAGAGTACATAATTGTATGTTTTGAATCAAAATTAGATGCAAGCATCTACTTATTTACTATGAAAATACTACGTAAATTTTGAGTCCAAGCGATTTATAATTTAAATACTAAGTAATTTAAGTCAACAATAGTTATCCAATATTGAATATTTGACATTTCATTTACAGTTTTTTTTGGGTACAAAGTTAGAAAACTTGCAATTCACACAATGACATGTCACTTTTATCAAATAAAACACCCTATCTATTGTTTACCCTTTACTCGACACCCTCTAAATGTTTCGAATTTATTTCAAGATATATTTGTTTATTTAGAAATAATAAAGTAATTTTTGTATATTTGAATTCTGTAGTATTAACAAACGCCAAGATAAATATTTCAAAAATAGTTGCAGGCGTTTAGCTGTCACTAAATATCACCAGTAAAATTTAATTAAACCGGTATAAATTTGGTATCACCGGATAGCTAATGGTTCAAAAGTTGTTTATCTGTAAAGGGCGGAATATAATATGCAAAATGCATTATATGCATTTTTTGCATATTCTGTCAATTTTTTACTAAATTGCATATTTTTATATTTTCGGCTTTATCAAAAAATTTAAAACGTTAAAGGTTTGATGTCCAGTTCGGTATTTATTTCAGGGATTTTCCAATCTAAAGATTGTAATAATTATATTTACATTTTGTTAGTGCACAAGATATTTATTGGGGGTTTCCGGGGTTTGCAGATATATTGTTAGGTGTCATTGATTGTTACTTAATAATGCTTAACAAACTGTATTTATATGGATTTGTAATACCGTGCGAGCAAAAATTATTTGGATCAAAGGATTGGATTAAAAAACGTAGGGCTTGGTTTAGATCACAATGATATGGGGACGATATTATACCTACCAAATCTAGGTTATTATTTTGTCAAATTCATATTATGACATGATATGCCAAACTAATGAGTAATAAAATAAGTAGGCAAATACAAATTTATTTTTGTTGTTTACAAAAATAACAAAGTAAAAATATACAGAAAGAAAAAGAAAAATAATAATTACATAAATTGCTAAAATTGGCCACCGCAATGCGCCACGCATAAATTCACACGTCTCTTCATATTTTCGAAAGTGTTAAGCAGCATCTCTGGAGAAATGTTACCACAAAAAAATGGGGATTTTCACTACTCCACATGCGTGTATTCTGAGAATTCACATAACCGGAGAGTGGAACCAGGCTTCATCCGGAAAAAATGTCAGGTCTAATGAATCATTTCTTTCCAATAAATTTTGGGTAAACCATTGAGAGAAATTCTTGCGTCTTTCAAAATCTGCGGCTAGTATTTTTTGGAATACTTGGCTTCATAAGGAAATAAATTTAGCTGCTTCTTAGGAATAGTCTTGCATGTTCCGTAAGATCTTCCCACTTCTTGGGACAGGCGTCTTATACAATTTGTTGGCGTATTTTGCATTATTTCACGAACGTTTGCAACAGAAGTTCTTCTGTTCTTACAAAAAATGGTCTTCTTGCTGTTTCCCTGAATCAAAAAACTTGTAACGATTGTCAAAGATGACGGAATAACTGATTGATTGTTAATTCAGGTAGTTACTGACACCCAACAGGTATTAAGCTCTACGGCTAAGCATTACATCCTTAGATGCAAGGCCCTCTTTGATGCAAATAATTTTTGCTCGCACGGTACAAACTTTTGTAGAAATTTAAGTTTAAGAGACTCAATTAGTATTGTTGAAACTTTTTCCGTAACAACATTCCCGGTAAAGTAGGAGGTGGATAGATAGATAGATATGTAATCGGGTGGCGTTGTTCACCTCATCCACTGCGACCTTTTCAGATCTATTGTGGTTCCCTTTTTACGCTTAGAGGACTTGCTCTAGCTTTATCCTCTTGATTGTTCCTAGGATCCTTGTTAGCGGGTGCTTTACGTAGCTTTCCGCCTCGGGATATTCCAGTCCTGTTTGTGTGAATCTTGTCCTTACTAGTCCTTCACATTCACACAGGATATGCATGGGGGTTTCCTCTTTCTCCTGGCAGAACCGGCAAAGAGCGTCTTCTGCCAGACCCATGTTTGTCATATGTTTTCTAAGCTTACAGTGTCCGGTTAGCATGCCCACCAATGTTCTTACGGACTTCCTGTCCCTGCTTAGTAGGTCTTCTGTAAGCTTTGGCGATGGTTCTTTTATGAACTGTTTCGCCTGTCTCTGTCCTGGTGATTCTTTCCATGCCCTTATGAATTCCTCTGTAATCCATTGTTTATTGGCTTGCTTAACTGTTGCTTTAGCTATGCCACAGGACGGTTCTGGGCCAATGAATGCCATAGTCGATCCTCGTCTAGCAAGTTCGTCGGCTTTTTCGTTACCCGGGTGTCCGCTATGTCCTGGAACCCAGATCAGGGTTACCTTTCTTTGCTTGCTCAGATCATTCAGAGCCTGTGCGCAGTCCCATACTAGCCTGGAGTTTACCTGCATGGAATCTAGCGCTTTTAGCGTCGCTTGGCTATCGGAGAAAATGGCAATGGAGCGCGCTGCCTCGTTTTGCCTGTGAATTTCTCCGGCACAGTGGTGTATCGCTGTGACTTCCGCTTGGAAAACGGTGGTTTCTTTTGTAAGGCTAATTGGGATCATCGTTTTGGATTTTAGTCCGTAGATTCCGGCTCCCACGCCCTCTTCGGTCTTTGAGCCGTCTGTATACCAAACTGATTCTGCACCTATTGGTGGACCGTTCTTCCAGTCTTCTCTGTCCGGTATCACCACTTTATAACTTTTCTCAAAGTTGTATTTAGTGGGCATGGCATCGCTTGGCATCCCCATTATCGGGTTCGCCTTTAGCTCTCTTAGTATCCTTTGATATTCCGCTCCATGCGATCGGCCTATGGGCGACAGTTCTTGCCTTAGTCTATGGTTAACCGACCTGGCTTCTCCTTGAACGAATATGTGTAGCGGTGGTAGATTAAGTAGGACCTCCATCGCTGCGGTCGGAGTGGTTTGTTCGGGTTTGTTCGGGTTTGTTCGTAGTAGGAGGTGGAGTAAGGAACAAATAACAAATAAGATGTAACTGTTAAAAAGAAATCACGATTTAAATACTTAAGTTTTGCTACCTAAGTTGCAGCATTAGTTGCTTATTATTTGACCATTTGTCTTGGCTGAGCTAACTAAAAGAAATTTCTTGACTAAATTGCAAATAAAACAACCATTGACAAGTTGACAGTGTTGACACATAAATCAGCCAAAACGAATGATCTCAGTCACAAATCCGGTAACCTTAGCGTAGGTAAGGGGGGAGGAAATTTGACTGAGATAATCTGACTTACTTGGTCAAATAAAACGGCAAGGTAGTCAGTTTAGGTCAGCTCAGCCAAGACAAGTGGTCAAATAATAAGCAACTATTGTCCTGTTACATCAGTAGATGTTGAAAGAAGCTTCTCTTTGTATAAACATATTTTTATTAATAGAAGACAATCCTCTTTAGTTGAAAATTTTGAAAAATAATTATTAATAAATGGCTTTTATACAATTTTAGGTTAAAAAATTGTTTACTTTTATGTATCTTTGTTTTTTTTGCATTTTTTAAAAATAAACATATTTTTAGAACCTAATGTGCTTCTTTACCTCATTTTACTATAATAAATTAAGAAATATTGCATACCAGTATGCATATTTGGCAAAAAAATGCAAATATATGCATATTTTAAAGGCGAACATGGCATAGGTATGTATGCGCATATTTTGGTTAAATTTAAGTGCATAATATATAATCCGCCTTTATTGATCTGAAACATATTTTTAATTTAGACCTTTAGAAAATAATTTCTAAAGTTGGTCTATTTATAGTAACACAAATTATATCTAGTATAATTTCAAAACGAAAGGGTAATCGGAAAATCATGAGAATTAGAATTTAACGATCGTTTTATCAATATTTTTTGTAAATCGTATGTATGTGCGGTTTTGGAGAACTCGGTGATGGTGGGGTAATAATTGGGTTTATTTTACATGCGGTGATAAAATCTTATCATCGTTGTTACTCCAACGTTTATTGTCCGGTTATTTAAAAAAAAAACTTTGTGACATGTAAGGTAAGGTGGGGTAAATGCAAGATTGGGGTAAATGTGTTATTTGGTCCTATAATTTACGCCCTTGAGCGTGAGATGGCGCCGCATGTATTAATTTCGTAGTTAAAGTGCCCTCGTCCATTCTGCAATGCGCATATCTATGTTTGTCACTTCAGTAAGACGCGTATGGCTGCGAGATAAACACCTGATTTTGCAGTGAGTTTTCAAATAAGTGTTACAAATTTCGGTGCCGGCTATTTTATATTACGAAAACTATTAGCAGGTAAATATGAGTTTACACGGTCAGATCGGGCCAATATATCGATTCAAATCGGAAATTATAATAAATACATTATTTACGACCGATTTATTTCATGTAGTACATTTGCCCCGAGAGAAATCGGTTTTGGGGTTAATGTAACATGTTTGTAGTGGGTAAATGTAATAGGCTCTGTTACATTTACCCCATTATTTGTTTTCGTTTAAGACTTATGGTTGATAATTTTTTGTTTTAGGCGTCATGGTCAGAACATATATGTCAAAAAATCCCAAGGCCCTAAATAAAAATGCAATTTAAATAAATAACAATTTACATTTGTGTTTTACTTTAGTTCCTATTTTATTGAAAATGATACCATTAATCATAATTCATTAAAAAGCTTGTAACTCCTTCACTTATAATGGAATTTAGTTAAAATTAAAACCATATGTAGTAAAAACCGTTCCTTTTACATTTGCCCCGTTTTTAAATCTCATATAGAGTACCTCTTGCAAATACAGGCAGCTATTACATTTGCCCCATTTGCTGGGGTAAATGTAATATGTTGATATTATTTTTAAAAAAATATGTTGTAAAAATGTAGTTTGAGCTTTTACCAAAATTCCTTCATAAATTAATGGCAAAATTACTGAACACCCCATGGTATATTTTGCGCAAAATTTTATTTGAATCATTCATATTTTTTATGGAAGTCCAAAAGTCAACCATTCAAAAAACCAGTTGCATTTACCCCACCTTACATTACCATTAATCCAAAGCTTATTATCAATAATTGTTTTAAAAAATTGTATAAATTATTGTATTAATTTTTATTGGTTAATTTTGACGACTTCATATTAGGTTGTTCTTGTAATTTGCATTTGTTTGCAACATACTTATAACATTGAGTGGGCAATATATTTGATATTATATTAATAAATTAGTTACGTAGATATAGCTACAAAGTTTTTGTTATCTTTTCTTGTAGAAATTTGCTGCAATTTATCTCCGCCATATTGTCAAGATATTCACCGTGTTCAATAATTTATTCCCACGCGCGATATGAACAACATCCATTCTTGTACAAACTACTAAAGATGTTCAATGTTTGAGTTTAAAAAATTTTGCTTTATAAAATAATTAGGTACCTAGTCTTAAAGAATAAAAGAAAACATTAATATGGCCAGTGGACAGAGCTGGGCAGTAGCTAGCTACTACGTAGTAAAGCTACTAGCTAGGTACTTTTTTGGTAGCTAATAGCTTTATTCGAGCTACTTTTAAACCAAGTAGCTTGTAGCTGTAGCTTTTACATTATTTTTACGTGTATTCATGAAGCTACTTTTAAAAGTTACTCGAAAAACCTACTTTCGGTAGCTTAAGCTACTTTCGGTAGCTTAAGTTACCCAAAAATAATTTAAGCTACCTATTGCAAATAACTACCTACTTTATACCGACAAGATGATGTCAGAAGTCAGAACTTGTCTGTTTATCGTCATCGGCGAAATGAATAGGCAATTTGCTGTAAATAGCCATGGCCGGACAGCTTATTTGAAAAGCTTGTTGTACTTAAAGGAAACTCTTTTTTGTAATAATCTTATTTGCATATTCACCAAATAGTTAAAATTATAATGTTATAATTAGTTTTAGGTATTGCCATTTTACTTATGAATTAAAAAATAAAATAATCTAAAGGATATTATATTTTGTATATTTATTTAATAACTTAGCATTTTGCCTTTGAGATAAAAATTTGAAAAACTAAAAAAATGTATAAAACTTTGACGGTCATGTCAGTCATATTAGGTATGTCAAAAAATATCTATTACCTATAATTGTTTAAAAGTATGGCAAAAATAATTTTTTACGATGTACCCCTCATATTCTGCACTGTTGAAAACATGCTCAATAATATATTTACTTTAATAATACTTAGTTACAGGTAGGTATACCTACATTATTAAAACTTTATAATATTTTTATTACTAAACTCTATTAATGTCGAAGAACGTAGTTGTTCAAAACTGCATTCACTGACATAAAGTGAAGTGTAACCTTCGCAGAGTAGCTTATAGAAGTAGCTTTAAAAAAAGTAGCTTGTAGCTTAGCTACCAGTAGCTAAGCTACTTTTATTCAAAAGTAGCTTGATTATACGGTAGCTTAACTACTTTAATTTTAAGTAGCTTGTAGCTTGTAGCTAGCTACTATTTTCCAGTAGCTTGCCCAGCTCTGACAGTGGATGGCCTTATTTTTTTATATAATACTTTTTAATTGATTAGGTAATATGCCCCATCTAGTTAGTAGGTATTTTGCCCCAGATTATCACCAGTGATGTTTATTTTGAGAAAATAAATTCAGGAAATTATAATAAAAAATAAAATGGTATAGTACACTACATTAATTTGAATATGAAACCGATAATATATGTGAGTAATTGTTACTAGCTATGTTATTGTTAGTAGTTGTTTGTTGTTATTATTGTTATCGATACTATTAGGTACATTATGTGTATCAACCTTCTTTTTCACATTATTTGAAACGTTTTTAAATGGAAATAGATTGGATTTTTTTAGAGTTACAGTTGTAACTAATTAACTTTTTCTCCTATAGAACTATTTGAGATAAAAATTTGATACTATCAGGAAATGGAAATGTTGATGGGAGGAATCGAACTCAATAAAAAAAAGAGTAGTGTTACATTTGAAAAAAAAAACATTGAAAAACTTGAGTTACAGAAAAAAATAAAAATCTGGCAACTTCGCAATTGTCAATTTTCGGGGGTAATTACACGAGTGCTTAAAAATTTTCGATAATTTTGCATAAAGCTTATTGCCTAAAAACTACATGAGTTTATTTTCTCATTTTGGCGAAATAGCCCGAGTCCGAAGGAGGAGGGGCTATTTAACAAAATGTGAAAATAAACTAATGTCGTTTTTATAAGGCAATAATATTGCTTAAATGCAAAATTTTCTGAAAATGTTTATGGAAGAGTGTAATTTATGGAGAAAATTACTTAAATTAACAAAAGTTAAATGCAATAATGTATTATATATTTTACTTTAATAATTATTAATATTGTATTGTTTTCGATGTAATCAATCGAAAACAACACCTCTAGCTAAATGCATGAGGGTAATTTTCATTTCAATTTTTTAAGTAATCCACCTGTACCAAATTTCATTGATTTAGCCTTGGTAGTTTTAAAGAAAATTAGCCGTTCCGGTTATTTCAACTAGCACTGTATATAAGTTTTATGAAACAACATTCACAGAAAATATATTATATTTATTATTTATTTTATATTATTATTATTATTATTTCTTGGTTGCAGGTCACTGTCACTGTAATTTTTATCCACGTCTCGAAAAATAAATTCCGTCACCATACTGTCACGAATGATTCATCTCACATTATCAGTCCATTCTTAAATAAAATTGTAACCGTGTATTTTTTAAGCAACATTTTATACCCTATCTCCTGTATCATAAACAATTTAAAAATTTTTTTTGTGATGTAATTTATAATATCTTTATAAAACGAGGGACCTATTGAGATTAATTGCCTGTTGAAAGAGATATCCATAATCTGCGGCACTTTTCTCACTATAACACAATTTTATTATGCACTCAGCGACATTATTAAGGTATTAATATTGTTTTAAAAATTTATATATCACAAAAATAACAACAAATTGTGCAACAAAATTGATAAACACCACAATAAACACGCGAACAAGTTAATAACAATAGTTTTGATTGGCTCGTGAATTCGCGGTGGTTTGGCGAGACTTTAATTTAAAATGGTTGCCAACTTTTTTCTAGGGAAAAAAATAAAATTCTTGACCTCACAGCCTCTCCATGAAATGCTATTTTAAATACAAAGGCCTTATGTGGAATAACAAACCCATTCTCTGTGTATACAATATTTTTGACATAACCCCATAAGAAGAAGTCTATGGCGTCAGATCAGGGAATCGTGCTGGCCATTCCATCGATCCATGCCTCCCTATCCACCGATTGATTGCTGATTGATACTGCCGGACATTGATTTGGTAATGGGGCGGTGCTTCATCTTGCTGAAACCATATCATATTCGCTGGAAGTTGTGGGTTTGCTGGATCAGGATATAAGTTTGTCAAAGTTAGCAAGACATTATTTTGGAGCAGTGCTAAATAATGATTGCCATTTAAATTGCTATTAATGAAAAAGGGACCTACGATATGATCTCCAACTATTCCTGTCCAAACATTGACCTTATCAGGATATTGCGTATATACCCATGTTCTTTCTCTAATCCAGTGAGGATTTTTCCTAGACCAATAGCGGCAATTCTGACGATTAGCATGACCGTGACCGCGGCTAGAGCGAAAAATAAAATATAATACAAAATAAATTAATTACTTTATTTAATACCACTGATTTTAAAACTAAGTTATTCTACAAACTAGAGTTATTATAACTATGTTAAGGTATAATTATTATTAATTAATAACATCACAGTAGCTTTTTCGTCATTTCAAATTTATATTCCAATATAATAAAAGCATAAGTCAATTTTTTTGTCGTAAAATCTATTCATTAAAATTTTTGGTAACTACTATATGGGGTGAAATATATAACAAACTTCCAAATTTTAAAAATACGAATATCAACAAAATGTCATGGCTTGTTGTTTTTTTCCCAAAGATTCTATGGATATGGTATAGGTTGCAAACCGTCAAATGTACGCTTTTAATTCCAGGAATTTCTAATCTGGAAGCATGTCTATGCACAATGGAAATAAATTTATGCTTTCTAAATACTTTATAACCATTTAAATAAAAAATTCTAATCGCTACAAATAGTAAACAAAAAGTGTCACTTATGACGTACATACCTTACTTTTTGAAGCTGTCAAAAATTAATAATTCATATTTTTCTGTTGTAAAACGGGTTTCTGTAATCGTTCTCAATCGAAAAGAAACGACCATAGACAGTGTCAACTTGAGAAAAACACGAAAAGCCATTATTTTCAGGTAATGAACTGTAAAAGGTAGTTTGGAATAAAGGCATTTAAGTTTACTATTAGGCAATCCAGTGATATGTCAAAAATGGATGCTGTGGTTAATTAGTGCTTTATATAATTGACACATGTAACCATAAAAATGACAATGCTTGCCAACCAGGCACCATTACAAGTCACGTGATTTGGATTGGCTAATTATTGAACATGGTATTGTCAATGTTCAGTGAAAGATTGTGTAAAAAAGATGCTTACCTATCTTAGCCAAAAAAGTGACACAGAGATGAGAGAGGCCTATTTACAAAATAAAACATTTCTAATCTACACATCATAAAAAATATGTTACAGAAATGTTTTCCTGTCTAATTTTGAAACAGTCATATAGATTTTAAGACATACTAAAAATTAAAGGGTTTCTATCAAAAATGGTATTTATTACTATTAATATTATATTCTTGGTATATTTTATTTATTTGCAATAGAAATGTGTCTCCTCGCGCGAACACTGATCGCATTTCACATCAAAAGAACTATCGTTATGCCATCTACAATTACATTTGTCGAACACAGTGAACGCAGAAGCTTCATAACCTCTACTACAGCACAGTGTCGCGCAATTATCAATATCTCTACAACGTCTTCCTACTGTTGATACGCCACTGCTTCCCTGCACGTTGCAATAGTTAGGAGAACGGTCTAAGTAAACTAGGTTTTTCTTTCTTTTGTGAATTTGTAAGGCGTGGAGGTCGTTGTTAGGTTCTATCCGAATAGCTCTATGGTAGAGTTGTTTGAGATTATAGGCTATTTCGTTGAAGGGTTTTATGCGTTTCAGGCAAATGTTTAGTGTACACGAACCTAAAACAAAATAAGTCTATATAAATCGGCTGCGGCATATTTTGCGGGGCAATAAAAGTCCCGCAACGTTTCAACTGGTAAGCATATTCAGTCATCTTTAGGTGAATACTAAATACCGTGCGAGCAAAAATTATTTGCATCAAAGAGGGCCTTGCATCTAAGGACGTAATGCTTAGCCGTAGAGCTTAATACATGTTGGGTGTCAGTAACTACCTAAATTATTAATCAACCAGTTATTCCGTTATCTTTGACAGTCGTTACAAGTAATTTGATTCATCGCTAATTTTTCCAATTTCTTGAACAATTCACATAATGGGCTTTACGAAACAGCACAAAACATTCATGGTTGAAGCGTATTTTCGAAACGGGGTTAGAGTAAATTGTGAGTGGCAATACAATCCAGGTTTGTGCATGGACGATTTTCACGAACATTTTCCTAACGTGTTGCTTTTATTGCTGGAGATTTTTATCATTGCTTGAAAAGAACCGTGGCTGTGTTTAGGGAAACAGGTTCTATACAACACAAAAAAGAAGCAGAAAGACCATCTGTAACAACAGAATAACTTGTTGCAAACGTTCGTGAAATAATGCAAAATACGCCAATAAATTGTATAAGACGCCTGTCCCAAGAAGTGGGAAGATCTTATGGAACACGCAGGAATATTCTTAAGAAGTAGCTAAATTTATTTCCTTATGAACTTCAAGTATTCCAAGAAATACAAGTAGCAGCTTTTGAAAGATGCAGGAATTACTCTCAATGGCTTATCCAAAATTTATTGGAAAGAAATGATTTATTAGACCTGACATTTTTTTCGGATGAAGCCTGGTTCCACGTCTCCGGTTATGTGAATTCTCAGAATACACGCATGTGAAGTGGTGAAAATCCCCATTTTTTGTAGAGTCCATATTGCACCCTCAAAAAATTGGTGTCTGGTTAGCTGTATCCCGAAGAAGAATTGTTGGTCCTATTTTTTCCACGACACAGTTACAGCACAGCGGTATAGAGACAATATTTTGAATCCATTTTATTTGTGGAGCCATTACTTGACGACGAACTACGTTTTCGATATTTTCAACAGGGCGGTGCAACCGCCCATACAACCGCCGAAACTATTAACTACTTACGCAATATTTTCGACGACAGATTGATCAGTTTTCGATCAGACATTAAATTTCAACCTAGATCACCTTGTTTTAAGGTTATGGATTACCATTCTCCAGAGATGCTGCTGGTCAACACTTTCGAAAATATGAAGATACCTGGGAATTTATGTTTGGTGGCCAATTTCAGTAATTAATATTTAATTTTTTTAAATTTTGTAAACAACAAAAATAAATTTGTATTTGTCTACTAATTTTATTAGATACTTATAAGTTTGGCATATCATGTCATAATATGAATTTGACAAATTTTAACCTAGATTTGGTTAGATATATCGTCCCCATATCATTGTGATCTAAACCAAGCCCCACGTTTTTAATCCAAGCCCTCTTTGATGCAAATAATTTTTGCTCGAACGGTATATAGGTGCACTAAAGCATGACTGAGATGGCTGCAGTCATGATTTTAATTCCTGCGAAGAGCTTATTTGTGCTCCTTAATTCAAGTAAGACTACAACAATATCAGTCATGCTTAAGTGAGCTTGCTAGTATAAATAGAGCTGAAGTTACTTTGCTTATTTAGTAGTTACTTGAAGACGACTGGAAATACTTTCGAGTTGAAACGTTGTGATTTAAAACAAAGAAAGACAATGCAAGTCCATCCTTCAAGAAACATCATTGTAGTAGTAACATGTTTTATTTAAGAAAAAGCTAGAATTAAATATTTTTTAATACATTTTTTAAGACATATTTATAGATTTATTTTTAAATTTTAAAACGCAACCTTTTTTTAACAAAAACAGACAGAAAAGTTAAAAATTTTGCAAATTTTATAAAATATTACGTATCATTTTGTTTTTTAATTAAATGTTATTTTAATGTTTTTTTTAAATAATTTGAATGACATTTGAGATTTAATAGGATTTTTCAAATTATTATATTCTATCAAACCTTTATGAAAAATATACTTATAAGTTAACGTTTTAGACACTCTATCCACAAAAAAATTTTGATTAGTTCTTGTTTCATAATTATGATGGTATGATTAAAAGAACAATTTTTTTTTAAACAATCAGGCAATAAATTATTTTTAATTTTACAACTAAATAAAAAATTTAATTTCTGACATTTAACCAATCCAAATTTTTTAACATAAAATTTATTTTTGTATATATGTCACAATTTAAAATAATCCGCATCGCCTTATTTTGTAAAATTTGTAATTTGTCAAATATTTCCTCACGAGCGCAATATAAAATGGAAGAACAATAAAGAAAATGTGGTAATATATTAGTATTAAATACAGTTTTTTTAGAAAACAAACTTAAATTAGAACTGATTCTTTTAAAATTGTCTCCAACCTTAAAACATAGACTGGAAGTCCCATCCGTTAATAGGTTAATTATTTCAAGTTATTGATCATTTATTCTTACGGAAGAACTTAATCAACGAAAATATAATTTGAACAGCCTCGAACATAGAAGCTCCAAAAAGGAAAAAAAATTGAAGTAAACTCATTCTGGAATCCTCCTTCTCGCCCTCAAAAACATAACTACACCCAATTTAATTCATATCCACTTAATATCAAATCATAGCCAATTTTATAAAAGTAAATATTTACTTGGATCATCCTGTATCTCTTTAACCGTGTAAGAAATTAAATTGAATGACATATTTTCAAATCCACTATCTCCTGTGGCTGTTAAGCCCCTTAGTTACGGGACACCCTATAATATATATCCACATATAAAATTCCCACAAAAGTATCAATACTTACCAAAACGATTCTCAATATGGTGTTTTAATTAGATGTGCACCACAAAGCTTACACTTCGCAAAAATGTATTACTTTTTTCCTTGTATAATAAATACTAAAAGAATTAAATGTTGTTTTCTTCTTTTCATTTAGTTTTATAATGTTTTCACATACCTACTTATTTTGGTAGGTACGGGTTTGTCAATATTTTATTTTATAAATAATCAAATATATCTTTACAAAATATTAAGACTCCCTTACAATATTCGATGGCGAAGGCGAAGGTAAAACAACTTAGTAGGGTCAACTGGGTTTAATGTGATACAGTCAAAATAGTGGGGGTATTATGATACAGCTACTTTAAAAATACTTACAGTCATCAAATTAGAGTAAGAAAAATTGGTAAAGTAGAGAATTATATACTTAATTATAAGTCATATTCGCTTTTACAAAAATGTAAAACGTTTAAAAAATAAAAAAATATTTCTACTTCAGCCACAATTTTTGCTTAGTAAACTTTTATTTTTTTTAGTGATAACTTTTACTGCAGGCAAAACTATCGATAATAATGTATGTGTTTATGGTTCCCGTCATATAAGGCCGACTTAGAGCTTTAATTTAAAGCCTTGTTTGTTAAATTTGAGCAATGTTGAAGCAGGTATATTCGACGTTAAAGTGAAGGGGCTATTGTGATACAGCAACTGGGGCTTTTCTGAGACAACCACTGGGGCTCTTATGATACATTCTTTAGTTTCTTCTCATTGTTGCAGGTGGTATTATTAAAGAAAGGGCCTAATAAAAACAATCAGTAGTAATACAAACATATTATAAAGATGGTAGATTTGGAGCTTCCTTGTCATATTAAAGTTGGGGACTTTATATTAGCTAAATTTATGGGCGGTTTAAGAAATTCAGTAGCGTACAAATACGTGGTTATGGTGAGAAATATGGATGAGAACGACATTGAAGTAATGGGGCTTATTTCTGAAAATAATAAGAAAACGTTTAAAATTAAAGAAATAAACGATATATCGGTAATAAACAGGGAGGATATACTTGCTAAACTGCCTGTTCCATATAATCGGGAATAGGGAAAAATACCTTTTTAAAAAAATAAGTGCCGGTGTTTGAGGCCATTTAACAATTTAATTTTGTTTATTTTGTTCAGTATTTCGTTGTCTGTCTATGTTATTTTTGTTGGTATTTTATAATACTTGGACCTCTCGACTTGAACATTTAATTTTCGTTTGTGAGTTGTGGTTTGTTGCCTTTCGATGGAGCTAATATTTTTATTATATTATTATAAAACCCTTTATTTGTGAATTAAAATTTAATTACAACATTTGTACTTTTTTTTAACAATCCCACATCTAACAGTCACATTACCAATTATAATTTTATAAATATCAATCAGTAGGTTTAGTGAAAAAAAAAACATGAAATTACTTTCCTGTATCAAACCTAAAACATACTTGAAAGATGGCTGTCAAAATTGCAGGATCAACTGATAAATGACAATAGTGTATTATATTAGCCCCACATATTTTAAATCTATCTCCACTACAGAATTAAAGCGTTGTATCACAATAGCCCCTTGCTGTATCAACAATAGCCCCAAACGTGGGGCTATTTTAATACAGCATTTTGTTGTTTTTTTACGGTCAACTATTATTTTTCCTGTATTTTTCCCTCAAAACCGGGTAGATAACCTCATTGCTTACAACCAGAAATTTTTGGAGATTTTTAAAACTAAAACTTATATTTTTTTTCTTAAAGTTTTAATTTTTGTATCATAATAGCCCCAGGTGACCCTACAGTTCTGGTTCTGTAGCCAACCGCTTAACGTAAAATATTCCAGAGTTTAACAGGGTGTCATTATTGACAGGTGAGGCAGCGAGTTCTTACATTAATTTGACTTTAGTACCATAAAAAAAAATAAAAATACATATTGTGTGTACAGTTATGTACTGTACAGGGTGTCCAGTTTTCGTATGTTTTCATATACCAGCTCCCTTATTATAAAAGATAGAAAGATGGAGTTTGCGGCTTACTGTTCCATTTTTTTTATGAAACCTTCATTACCGCAAACAAATTTTTCATAGCCCTCTCAGTTTCTGACATACATCAGGGCCATTTTCAAATTTTGTCATTTTTGACGCTCCCCTGTATCTCGATTATTTGATAACTTATCACTAAGGTAAAAATGGATTGTTATATAGTTTTTTATGCTGAATTCAGTGGCGTAGTTAGTTTTTTTCTAAAAAGTTTTGTTTATGAGTTATGACCCAAACTTATATTTTTTTTAATGGGATACCCTATATATTAGTTATTTTTCTTGTTCCTCTTTTTAAGAGCTTTTCAAAAATATATAATAGTCCGTATTTTTTTTTTTTTTTAAAGGGACAATTTTAACTTTTTTTGTAAAATTAATCATTTTTCGAATAGAGGGCGGCTATGCCCGCAAATAAAAAAAAAATTAACAACATTATTTTTATTAAACATAACTTAAACCAACAATTAAGCAATTATATTAAAAACAAAAAAGTGGTTCGTGTCTGAGAAAATTAAAATAAATTGCCCGAACTATTCACTACAATTTCAAATAAACTAACAAAATCAAACAAATACCATTAATATTTGACAATAATCCGTAATGGCGCATTTACAAAACTTTGTTTTCTGTCATGTCTATCCATGATTGATCATGGCCTTCTGGATTCTAGATGAAAAATGATTAATTTTACAAAAAAAGTTAAAATTGTCCCTTTTAAAACAAAAAATATGGACTATTATATTTTTTTGAAAAGCTCTTAAAAAGAGGAACAAGAAAAATAACTAATATATAGGGTGTCCCATTAAAAAAAAATATAAGTTTGGGCCATAACTCATAAACAAAACTTTTTAGAAAAAAACTAACTACGCCACTGAATTCAGCATAAAAAACTATATAACAATTCATTTTTACCTTATTGATAAGTTATCAAATAATCGAGATACAGGGGAGCGTCAAAAATGACAAAATTTGAAAATGGCCCTGTATGTCAGAAACTGAGAGGGCTATGAAAATTTCGTTTATGGCAATGAATGTTTCATAAAAAAATAGAAAAGTAAGCCGCAAACCCCATCTTTCTATCTTTTATAATAAGGGAGCTGGTATATGAATACACACGAAAACTGGACCCCTGTACATACACATGGGTTTCTTGACAATCTGGCGAACACAGTTTTATGTTATACTAAGACAGACATGGGGGCAATCCAAATTAGGGGTGTTACAGAGTATTTTCTTTGTACCTAGTAAGACCCATACCTGGCCTATTTCAAATACGTATCCAGGTCCAAACTATTCCTTCTTAAATTTAATCAAAAACAAGGTACAACTACAAATAGTTTGGTAAATTGACCACTGACAAAATTAACTATTAAGGAAACTAAACTGTTAGTAAAACGAGGTTAACGGCGATTCCATTGGCAAAAATTAACTTAGGTACAATATTTATGTACATCCACAATAAAAAAAAAACTATATCAAAAGTGTGCACCATTACATAAGAATCGAAAGATTTTTTTTTTGTAAAAATGTAACAAAATTTTAATTTTATTAGTTTTGAAGTCACTGATTTTTTTTCTAGGTAGGTTTCTACAAAAATGATTAACGATAGGTGTAGGTTATTAATTTAATAAAAGGTATTTGGATTTTAATTAGGTAACCAAAATTCTGGATCTCTTGACACTTCGGCGAACGCCATTTTTTATGTTATACTAAGAAGACGCTATTATTATACAGGGTGTCCAGAAATAATGAACCAAAAATTTAGGGGATAATTCTAGATCGATAATAAATGCTATCTCTTTCTATAACATTTTTTCGAAAATTGATTATTAATGGGGTTACAGGGTGTGAAAGTTAAATTTTATTTGCAGTTTTTTTGCAATACCTATTGCCACGCTCATAATATTTTAACGAAATCTCGTATATGAGGCTATTTCGGGATGAGAAATACAAATTCGCATACCGTTTTTACGCATTTTGTAGAGGGCGCCACATAGGAGCCTATACTTTACAACTTTTTTGCCCTACGATGTATGCGGATTTTGACTGAATATTTTGATTCTTCTAACCTTTTGACATAAAAAAGGTATACCGGTTTTGTTTCGATAAATCTAACCGTTTTCGAGATAAACGCTAAAATAACATTGCTTGCATGTGATGAATACGAAATCATTTTAGTTTATTTTCAACCTCAAACATAGCATATCAATAGCAAAGGAAGGAATACTTATTCCATGGAAATCGTCGGAATTTTTTTAGAAGAATTAATTTATGCATTGAAGAGGAAGGACATTACTTTGAACCTTTGATTTGAATGTTTAATTTATTGTTCTATTATTTTAAAACTGCAAGTAACTTCGTTAATAATCAATTTTCGAAAAAATGTAGTAGGAAGAGATTTATTTAGCAGTATTAGCCTTTATTTTCGGTCTAGAATTATTATCCTCTAAATGTTTTGTTCATCATTTCCGGACACCCTGTATGAATATATATTTCTGCTAAAATCTAACAAATATTAAAGAAAATGGGTTGGAAAAAACTTTTTTTTAGTTCCACCCGTAACTTGTACCTGATAATCCGTGACATTTGCAATGTGTCTCTTCATGTTTCTGCACTACTTTTATTCCTACTTCACTGTTGTAGCTCATAACGTTATTTAAATTATCGCCAATTTTTCGAAGTTGTAAAAATTTTTTGGTAAACTTTCTTGCATATTTTGTATTGTAACCGCAACCTAAAACATAGAGGTTTAGTCAGCTTTAAAAAATGCGATTAATAAATTCATTCTGTACAGGGTGTACAACTAACTTCTAACTAATGTACCTGTAGGTACATTATAAATAATTTCTGGTCAAATTAACCGTATATTACAAGTTAGGTATACCGAATAAAACAAAATAACAGTGGAAATACAGACTTTAAGTCGTCTAAATCCGCAGGTTTTATCTAGAATACTTTATTTTTAACGTATCCCAATAAAAAAATCAAGGTGTGTTAAGCCTGGTAATCTGATCCTCTTCCAATTCACATCTTTGGACGAATTTAGGCGATATAATGTGGGGGAACCCCGTTCTGCTGATACCAAATGTCTCAACTAGGTAGTCTGAATTTTTCCCGCAAGAGCATAACTAAAGCTTTGTAGCCGCACCTAAAATTTAAGGCGTCTGTTCTTGAAGAACTTGCGTTCTATATGGATAATATTTGTTTTTAAGGAGGGCAAAAGTAGGCTATTGTAACCTGCGATAATGAAGTAAGTTAATAAAATTACCTCCCCACTGCCAATCTGTCTCATTATCACTATTTTCAGGACTTGCACATTTGCAATTTGCCAGTCGTCCTTCTGCGCATGCTCTGGAAACTATATACATAAAAGCTGACGTTGCCAAACTATACATAAAAGCCGTTTCTCTGTACATCTTTTTAAAGAATCTTCTCAAGCTGGTACTTGAACAATTCCAGTGGTCATATCTAAAGCGTGAAAATTAAAATATGATTACAATGAGACTAATGAATAAAAATTAAACAATTACTTTTTAATAAAAGCAATTGCTTGAGTAGCAAATGCTATAAGTAAAAGCGATTGCTAGATCTGGATATGAATAAAATTTTGAAGTAATTGCTATTTTTCTTACACCTCTGTAGCAAATGCTTATTCAAGTTCAGAGGTGGCTTATCCAATTGTTTAGATTATAGATAGATTTCATGTTCAGTTTGGTGCCTAATTTGCAAAAGAGTTGACGTAAATACAACAACGTTGGTCTATTTATTTAGTACAATAGTAATCTGTTACGTTTTTGTGGAAAATAGGAAACTTATATTTGTGATGACAGATTTCATTGAAATGAGGAAAGTGATAGTAGTGATGAAGAAATTAAAGACAAGCAATTGATATTCGTTCACAAATTGAAGGAACATAAATAAATCTCTCTGATCACAACCGATTAGCTTCCACAACAGCTTCAGCACTTGTAGGAAATTTAATAAAAAATATTGGCCTTCTCCAAAACTGCATCCATTACAGAAGTGTATGTAGTTTGGTGAACACCGAGTTCTTCACCTACATAATTTGAAAGCCCGAATTCGACAATTTCCGCAGTAAGACTTTAATCTTATTTAAAGGCGACAGTGCACCCCCTCGCGTTTTACCAGTATCAGTTAAAAAATAATTTGCCAGCCACTTAACATTTTCGCAGTCAAATCGATATAACTTTCTAAAATCATCGTATCTGCAATGTTTACGTACACTGTATATTGTTCTTTTACGGACGTTTATATATTCAGCCATAATTAAAGACAAAAATTAGGAGCGACGCACGTGTATGCCTCGGAGAACTAAAGTTGACTGCTACCAAGCAAATGATGCAGGGGTCGACCTACCCTAAAAAGTTGAAAGCAATCGCTACACTAGAAAAAGCAATTTCCTAATTTATTCATCACATTTTAAGCAAACGATAGCAATTGCTTCTATTTTTTAAGAAAAAGCATTGACTAGAAACAATTCCTGCACTTTTAAGCAATTGCTGGACGCAAAAACAATTACTTTAGTTTTTATTTATTGACTTTCCAGAAATTACTTCGATTTTATAAGAAAAAGCGATTGCTACATTTTTATTCATTATATAGGCTCATTATGTATGTCAATATAAGTAAAGCAAAATTCATTTTGGAAAAACTAAATAGCTTGAATAGACGAGATGATGCAGCGCACGTCGACATCTAGCGTCGATTTTAGACACATTTAAAGTTTACTGCTAAAGATATTGTTTTTATTTAAATTTAAAATATCATTCATTAGTTATTTTTTCCCTTTTAACAAACCCAAATTCATAATTTGTACTTTTAAAATTGGCGCAAGTCGATCGCTACGAAGTTACAGTCAGTTGGAATGATGTTGCCAACTCAAATTAGTGGATAGCAACCTATAAAAACCAAATCCCCATTCTTACAGAGATAGTAATATAGTGTGCCATTTATATACAGCCTATTAAGTTTTCTACTTTTCTTTTAAGGTTATGTGATCAGGACAAGGAACCTGGTGCTTGTCCTTTGCCCCAATAGGTGTACCGTGTTTTTCATTATCTTAGAAATAAGCGTAATTTGGTTTATAAAAGAGATCTGGCGAAACAATATTTATTCCTTTTTTTCGTCGGAGGACGGTAGAATTTTTTTCATAAATTATTTCCGGGAATTCAGAGCACTTACTCAAATTGCTTTCTACAGGCATTCAAAGTCCATATTCTTGTTTCCTGTAATAAAGCCGGTAGCCCCTTCTTATTTTGACACAATCTTCTTTGGTGTTTTAAACCTTTTAACCATCGACATAGACCTTTTGTTTCTAGCTCTGGACTAAAGAAACTTGCATTTGATGTAAAAAGTAATGCTACTACGGTTTTCCTTCGAGGAATCATTTTGGAAGTTTTGGTGCTGAAATTGAAAAAGAGTTAGTAGTAGTAGTAACATGTTTTATTTAGCAAAAAAAGCTACAATTAAATATTTTTTAATACATTTTTTTTTAATAACATTTTTATAGGGTTATTTTTAATTTTAAAACGGAACCTTCTTTTAACAAAAACAGACAAAAAAATTAAACATTTAGAAAATTGTATCAAATATCATTTCGTTTTTTAAATAAATGTAATTTTAAATTTTTTTTTACATAGTTTTAATGATATTTGAGATTTAATAGAATTTTCCAAATTATTATATTCTATAAAACCTTTATGAAAAATAAACTTATAGCCTAATGTCTTAGATACTCTATCCACAAAGAAATATTGATTAGTTCTTGTTTTATAATTATGATGGTCATGATTAAAAGAACAAATATTTCTTAAACAACATATTGTTAGTGAAAAAGTTTGTGAAATAAGCGGAAAAATAGCGGAGCGAATTGAACAATTTCACGAACAAAATAACATTACTTTTAACACAAATATCATACAATGTTTTTTGTATAACTGCCCTATTTCGATAATAAAATAGGGGAATTTGGAATGATATTAAACTTCAAAATGCATTTTAATATTCAAATAATCACAATAAGGTTTTTGTGAATGACAAACGATGCCAACGCTATGGTTACTAACAAATGCTTATTTACAAAAACGGTACTGGGGATTCTAGTACTGTGTTGCGAAGCTCCTTAAAGTCGCTAGGCATTAGTGTTAGCAATTGTTCTAGTTATACGATTAATATTAATGTTCATAAGTAATGATTGTTAAATATTGATAATAAAAATTTGCACTTCCTAAAATCATTATAATAATTTTATTTGATTTCATCCTAAGAAAATGTAGTGTTAAAAATATTTTTAACACGCTTCCACGTACACAATCACTTTTAACACTGTTGACTGTCATTAAAAGTGTCACTTTTAATGGTAGTTGTACAAAAAGATACATACTAAATAAAAAATTAAATTTCTGACATTCAACCAATTTAAATTTTTTAACATAAAATTTATTTTTGTATATTTGTCACAATTGAAAATAATCTGCATTGGCTTATTTTGTAAAATTTGTAATTTACCAAATATTTCCTAACTAGCACAATATAAAATGGAAGCACAATAAAGAAAATGTGGTAATATAATATTATTAAATACAGTTTCTTTAGAAAACAAACTTAAATTAGAACTGATTCTTTTAAAATAACCTACTTTTTTGGCAATCTTCGATATGATAGATACTTTCAAAATAATTTAAAAAATTTAATTTTACTTTAGTTAGAAAATATACTCACTCAAAGATCAAAAAATATTTAGCACGCCACTGAACTCCAATTTTATTGGTCGGAATGCACATAAGATAATCAAATATTAAATCCACGCCTTTTTTAACGCGCTCATTTCCTCCTAACAGGTTTTTTGAATTAGAGGTGATCAAACAACGGAAGTAAGTAAGACAAAGTATGTTACTTTTTCAATTTCGAGATACGCAGATAAAGTTATTTGTTTTAAATTGGATTTCGGTAATCAGTGTCTTTTTTAATTAATTTTAAAATGGCTTCAATTTATTTAAGTCCAAGAAATACAAGCTGCAGATTTTGAAAGAGGCAGGAATTACTCTCAATGGTTTACCCAAAATTTAATGGAAATAAATGATTTATTAGACCTGAAATTTTTTTTTGAATGAAGCCTTGTTCCACCTCTCCGGTTATGTGAATTCTCAAAATACACGCATGTGGAGTAGTGAAAATCCCCATTTTTTTGTAAAGTCCACATTGCATCCTCAAAAAATTGGTGTCTGGTTAGCTTTTTCCCGAAGAAGACTTGTTGTTCTTATTTTTTTCCATGACACAGTTACAGCACAGCAGTATAGAGACAATATTTTGTGGATAAATTACTTGACGACGAACTGCGTTTTGGATATTTTCAACAGGACGGTGCAACCGCCCATACAGCCGCCGAAACTATTAACTACTTACGTAATTCTTTCGGCGACAGATTGATCAGTTTTCGATCAGACATTGAATTCCCACCTAGATCACCTTGTTTAACGGTTATGGATTACTTCGTTTTTCCTCATTTAAAGAACATTATTTTTAAAACACCAGTTGCAAATTTAGAAAAATTACAAGAAAGGATTATCCAAGAATGTGGTAACATTTCTCCAGAGATGCTGGTCAACACTTTCGAAAATAGGAAGAAACGTGTGAATTTATGCTTGAAGCATGGCGGTGGCCAATTTTAGCAATTTATGTTATTATTTTTCTTTTTCTTTCTGTATATTCTAATTTTGTTAATTTTGTAAACAACAAAAATAAATTTGTATTTATCTACTTATGTTATTACTCATTAGTTTGGCATATCATGTCATAATATGAATTTGACAAAATTTTAACCTAGATTTGGTTAGATATATCATCCCCATATCATTATGATCTTAACCAAGCCCCACGTTTTTTAATCCAAGCCCTCTTTGATGCAAATAACTTTTGCTCGCACGGTACAACAGGTTTGCTAAGACATAGTTTGTAGTGATAAATTATTTTTCATTAACCATATTAAATAAATTGCTAGTGTATCAAACCCGCTTTGGCGTTATATCAATAACCAGATTTGTAGAACAGTGTTTTATTGCAGTTCCATTAGCAACAGAGTCTTATTGAATAATGAACTACTGTTAATACAGCAATTTTGCATTTAAAAAAAACTTTTTTTAATAACTTTATTCGATAGGTAGGACTCTGGCTTTTGAATTATTTTTTAGAAATAATTAAAATTTGGAAATAAAAAAAAATCGATACGTACTTTGTTTTGTATAATTTTGTTAAATTTGTATTTTATTACTTAGAATAATATAGTTCTACCTGCCAATAAAAAAGTCTATCAAAAAAGAGCAATTTCTCTGAAAAAAAAGGTTTTAAGGTGGGAGTATCAACATGCTTGCCAACCTATAACCTATTTCGCGTAGATTTATTTATGTTTTCTAGCTTTTATACAAAATTTAAAGAAAATCAGTATCGACTTAATATTCTATAGGTAATAATTGACATATTTAATAAATATCAAGGAATTTCATAACTTATTTTAGGAGAACTGTATAGCGAAAAATATCGGGTAAGATTTTTTTTAACATTATTATGTCATTGTCACTCATTGTTCTTTCACTATACAATTCTCCCAAAATTAGCAATGAAATAAATTGATATTTTTGTAATATATCAGATATTACCTAAGTAATGTGCCGACGATACTGATTTTATTTAAATGTTAGTTTAAAAATAATAAACTTGAAAAAACAAAGCGAAATAGGTTATAGGTTGGCAAAAAATTGAACGACGTTGAGAATTCAACCTTAAAGCTTAGGTGGCGTTATTGCCTACACTTACCTTATATCAAAAGCTTCTAAGACTTAGATATATGATATACGAAATCTGCATATTATAATCTTACGTAAAAATCCAATAATATAATAATATATAGGGTGTTTCATTTAAAAAACTACTCAATCCCTCGATTACACTTTAAAGTTCTTGAACTGGAAAAAAGAAGAACTATAGCTGACATCTTAACAATATTCAAGATTGTCAACAATATGTCCAATTCCCCCAACATTCTCTCTAAAATTCATTTTAATGCACCTGCTCGAGCACTCCGAAACCATGACCTATTTCTTATTCCATACTGCAGAACTAATTACTATCAGAACGCCCCTTTAATTAGGATGGTAAGGGCTGTCAATTTATATTGTACTGGCAGTGATTTGGACTTATTTGCAACTAATCTGTTAACACTCAAAAAGAAACTTAAAGTTAAATTCCTAAACGGACCAGACGCGTAGTGTTTTGTTCTGTTTTGTTTTGTTTGCAGTATCTGCTGTTGTAATCCTTAACTAATAGATTTAGTTTATATTAGGTTAGACTTAGGTGATGTTTAAATTGTATTATTTTCGTAATTTTATCTAGATATTGCTCTAGCAATATCAGGATACTATTTTTGGAATTTATTCTGTTTGTATCCTAAAGACCTAAATAAATAAATAAATAAATAAATAAATAAAATAGGCAAGGTGATACCTACTTCTGGTATAACCGGAAGTGTCACCAACTTAACAATAGCCTGGTTGCCCCCCATCAACATTAGCATAATACTATTAAATTTTCAAAATTTCCCTATCCATAGTTTTTCATATTATAGATCGAAGCGGCTCCCGGTAGGACACCCTGTAGAGTTTTTGAGTGTGAAAGAAAAAAGAACGAAATGAGAATTTTTCTAAAAATTTATAATGGACAGAAGCTCATGTTTTCGTTATAGCTGAATTGACACACACATACGCATTTTTAAACTGCCTTTTTCACTTACCGGATTTTTAGATTTAATTTTAATTAACGAAATATACACTTTAAAAATTATTTTCTTCCAACGAAAGCTCTGGATTAAATTTACGTCGTATTTGATGTCGAGTAATGAGTTAACTCCTAAAAAAATCCTAGGTAAAAAAAAACAAACAAAAACTTACATATTCAATGAGGCATTACCGAATATCAAACTAAAAAAACACAACAACACTAGAACCGGCAGAATCTTATTGCCCGAAAAAAATGTCATCTTGAGCTACATTTCGGAAAAGTGTGTTATCGCTCCACGAAGGTGTGACACCGCCAAATGGTGGTCATATCAGTGCCACAGGAAATAAGACAATACCTTGTGATTGACTGATGCATATTACCAGGGAACGCCGATAAATATTGATATTTTAGGCTCATATATATCCGTTGAAAAATCAAGGGTGATTTATTCTGATTATGAATTGTTCTTTTATGAATATAATGTAATAAATGTAACATAACAACTTACATGATCGAGATTAAATTAACTCATACACCTATACATTTTATACAAATGATTGTATTTTGCAATTTTTTGCATTTGAAAACTACATCGGTTAAATAAGTACAATGTGTATAATTTGTTAATACTTGAAGGATTTACTACTGTTCGTCTATCAGTATCTTCTATTCTGTGATATGTCAATTTTTTAATTCCTCTCATAAGATGGATCCCAAGTCACGTGACACTCTGTCAATTCTAGTCTATTTAATTTTTATAAGTTGGTATGAATTGAATTCCAGTACCGGACTTAAAAATTATACATGTGATACCTTCTTAAACAATAGGAAACTTGCATGAAAATTAAATTTGAAAAATAATGCTCTTAAGCGGATTTCGCTCATGCAAAAATACTGTTTCTAAGTACAGTTGTATTCATAAAAGAAGCGTACAAGAATTAGAATGAGACGTGAGTTTTGTAATATTTGCGTAAGACCTGATGCTTGTTTGTCTGAAGTTGAAAAGGCTCAAATTGTATCGAGAATCGAAGAAGGATGGTCAATCCGTGCTGTAGCGCAGTTGTATAATAGAAATAAAAAAACTATATTGAAAATTAAGCAACGCTGGGAACAAGAAGAATCCCTAAAGAGGAAAATTGGTTCAGGTCGTTCCAACCCTGAACAGGATGCTGCTTTTTTGGGATATTTAAGAAATAATCCATTTGTAACTGCAAGGGATGCTGTTATTGATACAGCATTTCCGAACAAACCCAACCTACCGCCAGCAGGAGAGTAAAGGAATCTGAACTAAAATGTCGCCCAGCTGCGAAGAAAATGTTTCTTACCGAAGAACAGCGACAATCAAGATTTATTTTCGCTTTACATTATTTATGCCGCAATCTTCAATTTTGGAACAGGGTCATTTTTACTGATGAAAAGATGTTCCAGCCGACTTATAACGGACAAATTCGTGTTTACCGTTTAAACAAAACCAGGTTTGAAGAGCGATATACTAACCCCCTCACTTCTAGACATGGGCGTTTCTCTCTAAATGTATGTGGCTGGATAAGTGTTCATGGAATGGACCTGGTGTTTGCAGATTTAATACCGGAACTTATATTAACATTTTAGAAATCATATTGTTACCATCTGCTGAGCAATAATACTTTCATATTTCAACAAGATAATTGTCCAGTCCACACTGTTAATGCTGTAACCCACTGGTTTCAAACCCATAATGTGAAACTGCTGCATCAGGTCGCTTATAGTTACGATGTCAATCCAATTGAAAATATTTGGGGTATAATCGTAAAAAAAAATCGAAATTTTAGCCCACAAAATTCAGAAGATTTATGGGAAATAATACATGCGTGCTGGGAAGTGCTTGATGTATCAAATATAATTTGGTCAATTCAATAGACTGGCTCAAGTAATAGAAAAACAGGATGACCAAATATTAGATTTTATTGCTGAATTAAACTTTCAATAATGCCAACTGCGGGCGAGAAAGTGCCATTTTACGCCCTTGCCTCTGTTTAAAAATAACTATTTTTAACCTGACCAGTGACTACCCTAGATTTTACGATACACCTGGCTTATCGTCTACTTTGTTTTCGGTAGTTTTTATTAAAGTTATTGTTATTACCTGTAAAATAATTTGAAATGACAGTTTTCGCACAAACAACCTTAATTCACATCGTTAGTAAATTTTGTATTCCTCAGTTTTTTTTGTTGTATAAAAAACTATTCAAATATCCAACATTGTAAGGATACCTATGAAATTGATCAATCATAGTTATGTTTATTAGGTAACTATTTGTTTTTCTATGTTGTTAGGTTATGTTTGGCATTCTGTCAACACGCGCGTCTTTTTTTGCTTTAGCACAATTATTTTATCATTTGTATTTTATGGCGCATAAAAGCTTCAAATGAAACTGCTTTTGTGTTTAGAAGTTAAAAGATTCTTTATTTCGTATTATTACTACAACTAAAAGCCAACTTTAGGGTAAATGAGTATAAGAGCACGCATGTGTATAGGAACGAACACAGGGTTTTTTAAATATATGCCGCCATCTATTAAATATTTTAAACAGTTAGTGACAGAAGTAGAAATCTGCATTACCGACGCGGTGTTAACCGTATGGCCATTGTAAGATTTTTAGCTGATTGTGATGTAGTTTTGCGCATGCAGATTTTAGTATTTTTAAAGGTAAGTACTAAAAATATAAAGTAATCAATGTTTTTTTATTACTGATTAGCTATTTTGCAGTACTTCTACATTTGGAAAATAAAGGAAAACTATCTTTTAACAAGAGGAAGAGTATTTATGTTGATATAGTATATGAAGGCAGAAGATGGTGGACCGAACACTTAGTTAGTAGTTGAAGAAGATACTTTAAATCAGTCGGAATCAGTAGTAAAGACTTCAGATATCCTACTAACCACCAAAAATAAATAAAAAACCGAATCGTTGTAAATCAAGATCCCAGAAATCGGAAATCCTCTCTCTAGTAGTCCTTTTAAAAAAATGAGTTGCAAGAATTGGCTGAAACAAAAAGAGCTAAACAAGAAAAGATTTAAGAAGCAGCCAAGGAAATATGAGTAGAAAGTTTTGTAAAGTCTGGCAATACGTTCAAGCAACTTGGTGTCGCCCAGCTTATTAAAAACATATTATTCTAGAATAACCACAATAAGAGATGGACTGATGGACATGCGAAAAGTAAAAAACATATAATAAATCAAAGAGCTACTACACCTTATCCACTAAGTGCGTACTCTTATAATACACACCTACCCCAATGGGCCATTTCATTATAACCGAATTCATCATATTTAGCATTAACATCCTGAACTAGAACCTGTTGGAAATACATCCCAAAGAGGGCCTTGCATCTAAGGACGTAATTGTTAGCCGTAGAGCTTAATACCTGTTGGAATACCTGTTGGGTGTCAGTAACTACCTGAATTAACAATCAATCAGTTATTCCGTCATCTTTGACAGTCGTTACAAGTAATTTGATTCATCGCTAATTTTTCCAATTTCTTGAACAGTTCACACAATGGGCTTTACGGAACAGCACAAAACATTCATGGTTGAAGCGTATTTTCGAAACGGGGTTACAGTAAATGGTAAGTGGCAATACAATCCGGGATTGGGCATGGACGATTTTCACGAACATTTTCCTATCGTTGCTTTTATTGCTGGGGATTTTTATCATTGCCTGAAAAGAACCGTGGCTGTCTTTAGGGAAACAGGTTCTATTCAATACAAAAAAGGAGCAGGAAGACCATCTGTAAGAACAGAAGAACTTGTTGCAAACGTTCGTGAAATAATGCAAAATATGCCAACAACTTGTATGGGATGCCTGTCCCAAGAAGTGGGAAGATCTTATGGAACATGCAGGACTATTCTTAAGAAGCAGCGAAATTTATTTCCTTATAAAGTGCAAGTCTGATTAAATTTGTGGAACATAACAAGTAGTTATTATTTTTTTCTTCCTGTGCAACGAAATTATGTTTTGCATCCTTCTTCTGAGAGAGGAGCTTTAGCAAGTTGGCTATTCATTTCTATAAGTGTAAATGTATATTATATTATGTGGATTATTGTGTTTTTTCAAATAACTTCTGACATACTTCTTAATTAGTGAAAGGATTGTAAGTTCGATCGTAAAAAAAATAGGCTCGACACTACAACTCGAGTGTATTGTCCATAATAAACGTCTTATTATTATTGATTATTATTATATCTTTATTTTCTTTTTCACAGCTTTTTTTGGTATTGCTGGTTTCTTTTACAGTCCAGAGAAGAAATTCATCTTAACCTGTACTGTTTAAAACCTTCCTTACTATGCGGCAAGTTTGGGGAAAGATGCTTGTCTGAATTTGTTGGTAGTAATAACCTGAAAGGTCTGGTTTTCCTAAGTTGGGCTTAAAGTTTATAAAATAATAATAGTATATTAACGTACACGTTTTATAAAGCATCATTTTATAACACGCGTCCATGTTAAAAAACGAGCCGCTTGCGGCGAGTTTTATAACGGGACAAGTGCTTAAAACTGCTTTATATAACACGTACGTTATACTATTTTTTTTAATTTGTAGTTTTTTCAATAAAAAACACATATTTAGAAAGAAAATAAATCCTTTAAATTTTGTAGGTATATTTTTATGTCTAAATTTTATGTTGGTAATACTATTTTTTTATCATAGTAGCCTCTGGACAACAAAAATTATTTTGCGAACTGTCATTTTTTGATTTATTGACCCATTTTCACCACAAGATTCTAACGTTATTTTAGCGATATGAGATTTGAAATTGGTCGGAATACGTTGTGTGATCCTTGTTCATTCGGTACATATACAGAGCGTTCGGAAATTCGGGCGATTTTGCTACGTTTTTTCGAATTTCAAAATACGTGATTTTACGTCACGGCATTGCAATTTAGTCTAGGGAAGATGGAAAATTCAAATAAAGTTGAAGTTAAAATCGACATTGGAAGGTTAGTAGATTGAATTTTGGATAGGATTTGGCAGAAAATGATGGCTTGAAGCATCTGCAAAAGATTGATTTATAGTTTATGCAACCAACATACATGACTGTTATCCACACAGAATAAAAGAGTAGGTTATCAAGCTATTTTTCCTCTGCGAAAAATGGGTTTTCTCGTGAATAACAAAGGCCGCGCAAGTCAATGAAATAAAACATTTAAATGTTACCAACATCAAATAAAGAAAAAACGCGTATCGATATAGCTTCATTACGATACGCAAATGCGTATCGTAATAGATTTGTTATGATACAAAATTATAAAAAATTAGGTCCAACATTATATTTTCGGGTGTTTCTAAAACTACTTGATGGACAATTAAATTTTTACAACCGGAAAATGATGTACCTTTTTTTATCTGACTTGCGTCGCAATAAAATCATTTCTTGGAAAGAGTCATCTTAGGTAAAGTTTTGAGGTTTAACAAACCGACGTTTTATTATTTTTATTGGGTATTTATTTTAAGGCAGCCAAACACCTTTATTTTTTTGCACTGTCGGTAATAAAGTAGGTACGTTACATCCAGGGAGGGGCTAAAGTGGGTCCTTTATTCCCAAGAGACCACAATCTATCATCAACTAATATAATCAAAAATAATTGTTATTTATGTCAGATTCACAGTTCTTTTAAATTTACAACTAAGTATATAATATATTAAGTAATATACCGTGCGAGCAAAAATTATTTGCATCAAAGAGGGCCTTGCATCTAAGGACGTAATGCTTAGTGTAATAGAACGCAAAAATCTATGTTTTTATTTTAAGTTATTTTTATTTAAAGTGCGTTCTCAGGCAAAACAATATGTTTCCTATTTTAAAATTTAAAGAAGGGCTCTAAAAGCTTTTATTCCAAGAATAAATATAATAATAATACCCAAATGTAGCTAACTATTTTAAACAAATACGAACGGTTTTTCTTAAACAAATAAATTGCCCAAGTTATCCTAAAGATTTGTTAAGTCATAAAGTTTATTTTTCTATAATACCCTAAAAGCTGGTTGTTAGCAAAAACTCAAATAAATAATAGAATCTATAGAAGAGCACGTTTTGTCAAAGATAATGTAAACTTTATAAGAATCTATACTAACCCCAGATGGGAATAATAAATAAAGGGACTTTCGTGGGTGGTCCATTATAATGAGCTAATGAACCATATTATTGAGAAAAAAATGGAAAATATAGGAAGAACCTGGAATTTGTATTTTGACCATTCTATGTATGTAAAAGTCGGATCAGATTTATTCTTTTATTTTCCCTGGAACAGCTTAAAAGGGTTTTTTTTAAGTAAATCTGATTGCTGTACTTTAAATTTAAGGTTATTTAGGAATGTTATTTGTAAGACCGTTTTTACGGTTATTTTATAAGTATGGAATGTATTGTTTAGCTATAGATATGATTTTTAAGGTAAAATGTCCATAAAGAGAGAAAAGGTTTTAATTAAATATCGAGAGGGTATAACTAGAGTCACCTAGCGGTAATGTCTACAATCGTATATTGGGACGACCCTGTTTTATGATCTAAGGCAGAGTCTTAGAGAGAAATGACCTCTGATTGGTTGGATAGAATAAACTATCACTTGGTACCGAGGGATGATATTGATTTTAGTACTTTCTATAGGTTCAAATAGCTAAATATTTGAATAAGCATAATTTAAGGGGTGTCTTTAGAAGTTAGATGCTTAATCGGGGAATTTCACAATTCAGTTCCTAAAGTTCTTTTAGCGGTTTCGGTTTACTGAGTTCCTAAAGTTCTATTGTCGTGTTCGGTTTACTAAGTTCCGAAGTTTCTGTTATCGGGTTCGGTTTGACCATGTACCAAAGATGCTATATTCGGGTGTATAGCCAAGCGGGTTTTAAGGAAATGTAATTAGGTGGGTTTTTAAGAGTACATAGTTTCGGACTCATTTCTCTCTTTGATATACCTCTTGTGTAGTGAATCCTTTGTTTCTTAAAAGTGTAAAGTTAAATTGTGGGTTTTAAGTATAATTGTTGTTTTACCTATAAGTTTCAGGGTTTTAGTGTTTAGACTTTTCAGTTTTCGGGGATTATCATAAATTAATCTTTGGGTGATTAAATTACAGGGCTGTATTGAATTAAAAATAGTAATTTTATCTGTTTTAAATAGTAAATGGGTAATTTTCGGATTCGTACAGTAAACGCATTTAAATAGAACAATCTCTCTTTATTAGTTAGCATAATACATATTTTGTATTAGTTTTACAGTCTTTCTTTTTCTTGTTCAGTAACTTTTCTTTCTACCTTTCTTTATAATTGTTGTTAATAGATTTATAAGTTGTTGTTTAAACTGGGTGTTGTTTTATTGTAACAATCAATATAAAGGGTTTCATTAACAAAGGTTGAACGGTTCGCTCTCGCGCCCTAAAGACGCGTCGCTGCGAAGTTATTGTTAACATCATCACCTGGATATTGCTGTTTGGTCGACATTGGTAAGTCGTTTGGTATTAACAGTAGATACAACTAACAGAACGAGACGACATTGACGTGATCATGAAGAACTCCATCATCTCCAAGAGTGCCTTTGCTATATATTTGTCTTAGTTATTTATACTAGTAATTCTACACTTATGTGAGAGGACCAGGTCTGGTATTCTCGGTCAGAAACGCTACCATTGATAATTAATAATGTTTATTATAGTCAGAACGCTACCGCGTAATTAACTAGTAATTAGTGATATACCAGATCAATCCTGTCACATAAAATTGGTGGCAGCTTAGTGAATGTCTTTTTGCTAGCTTACAATCTTTGATAAAAAAATTGTTGGTCAACTAGGGAATTTCTTTTGCTGAATTAAAATGTTTTTTTTTTCACATAAAAAGTGACCACTACTTTCTCTTTTGCTTATTGTCAGCGTATCAAATTTCTTTTTGAAAAATTTCAATGTTTTTTTCATAAAAAAATAGTTAATACCTGTACGCTGTGTATTCTTTTTGGATAGTTTTTTTTTGTTGTCAAAAGGATAATGTAACAATGTTTTTGTTATCAGTAATAATATGATTGTAATTGATGTAAGCTGAGCAACAAAGATATAGAGAACCTTACGCCAGCTTGAACGGTTTTTAATAGCCCTAAATTGCTAAAAATTATCATAAAATGCGTATAATATAATTCTTTGTCAAAAACCAGAAAACCCATTCCCTGTTCTTTAAGTTTTTTTCTTGTTTTCTTTGTTTGACGGAATATTTGTCGGATAGTAGGTAAATAAAGTAAATTTTACCTGGAAAAGTAATTGCTTTTGAGTCAAAAAGCATAGTATTGTTTTAAATATCGAGTTGATTGTGGTAATTGGAACATATTAGCTAAAAATGGACCTACATATTGGAATATGAATGAATTTTGAAAGAAATTTATTTATTTTGTGGTATGTATTAATCTTTGATCTGTTTGTTTAAGTAATAATTGTATTTAATTGATTAAAAGTCACAATAAAATCGTATAAACCGTGAATTTTAGCGTATTTCATCGTCGATATGTTCTAATTTTAATCAATCATCATCATGTATCGAGTATGTAATACATTTTTGTAAAACGTAACTTTTTCTTACATTTATTTTATTCACTATGGAATAAAATATATCTGTAACAGTAAATTACTTTTCTTGGGATTATTTTGTTTTTCGGTTGTTGCAGAAATTGCATGTTACCGCAATAATAGTAAATTAACGGAAATTACTGATCATTAGGTAAAGGTAAAGCGCGTATTTTTTTTAAAGGTATATGGTTCAAAATTAACAGTCTATGAAAAGTTAAAGATTAATTTTCTCAATAATTAAAGTGTTCTTAATCTCGATTTTAGCGGGTTAATGTGAGATGTAGAGATAGGGATTTTCAGGAAACAGTAAGGGCACAGCAGCAAGAATCCAACAGGAAGAAGGATTGCATGTTTACTAAATTAGGTCATAATGTGTTGTGTTAAAGTAATAGTTGTTTACTCGATATGCGGTTTTATAGCATAACCGATTTAAGGATTAAAAGTGAAATGTAAAAGAATACGTAATTTGACGTGTAATGACAAAGATAAGAGATTCAACGAGTATAAGTTTTTCGGTTTGTATAGTAAGATAAAACACAACATATTTTTGACTGTTTGTGGAGTAGTTGAATACTAATAGAACTTTGGCGCTCCTTTGACATGTATGGTGCAAATATATGTCATCGTATTTTTTTTTTAAATGAGGTGTAGAAATCATTTATTGTTTAGATAATGAAACTCAACCCTTTTGCGATTCTTGTAAATATAAGAAAACGTATTTACTGAGTGAAGCTGTATAACTGCTTTTATTGAGGTTGATATTATTCAGAACAGCTGCGTTTATTTATTTCATTCTGTGGTATATTATAATTAAAATAATAATCATAAATAACATAATAATGTTAGCGATGTTTTTCTAATAACTGGCCATAATAATTTAAATATTGAAATTTTGTTGTATACATATATTTTTGTTTAATTGACAAACTAATCTGTTTCTATTTCAGCGTAATATTTTGTTACCTGGAAGGTAAAAACGGTTATAAACTGGTAAACTAACCATCTTTGTGTTAATGAACTATAAAAGTTCTTTTGAGCAGTGTAAAGTTGTGGCGTTCCATTATGATTTTTGATAATAATTTATTAATTTTATTTCAGTTTCTTGGAAAGTGACCAGTACTATGGTGGTACGACTGTCCATCGTTTAAATTGCGATATTACAATTTACATACAGTAATAAAACATTTTTACAGGTCCGATTGTAATCAGTTCTGATCTGATATTGATGACGGAATAGCAGCGAATTTTCAATATTATGAATGCAGTGCAGCGTATTTTATTTAGGTACATTTTTCTTTTCAGGTATTTTTTTTTTCTCTTTCAGGACGTACATTGAACATATTATTAAGGTTATTGTTATTGTTTTTGTTTGTTGTTTAATTGGAATTTGGTTTTGTTGATATAATTTTTCGATTTCGTTTATTTGAAAAGGGTATAAAAACTTTGTGGTACAAAGGTAAGAGGCATGGAAATATTTATTTGTATTTATTATAAATACTGTAGTTGCATTGAAAGTAGATTTTTGAGAATCAGTACTCTATACCCTCATTTAAATAAAATTGAATTTGCACAAGGTATTTTATTATGCGAACGTAGTAGCCCATCAAGGTGTTTATGATTAAAGGGTACCTACCCTATCTTTATTGTTTGGGGTTACGGATATAACCGATTGATGATATTGCACAGTTAACTATTTTTTTAAACTGGCGCGTCACAAAATATGATAGTCTGGGGTCTAGTGCTACATTTGCATAATAATAGTTTTACGATCGATCGGTATTTTGAAAGGTGTTTGCGATTAAAAAGGTTTATTATTTAACGCGTATGAGAATCACCTTTCCGGTAAAATGCTATTTTTTCTTTAACAATGAATTAACATCCGGATTAAGTCATGTAAAGTATGATTTTTTTTTAATTATTATTGTTTTTTTTTAAAGGTGGTTTGTTACCTTTCGTCTACGTATTGTTATTTTAAGGAATATTCGGTAAAGGTTGCTTTGTGGAATTTTGTAAAGTGAGAGAATTTAGTGAAGTGTTCACTAAAAAAAAAGTGTTGGTAATGTGCTGTCTTACGTCAAAAATTGGCGGATAGTTGAGTATTCCCGGAGAAAAGAAGATATATCCAGAAAACACAGATCCTTTTACGAATACTTAGTTGATGAATACTTTGATAATTGTGGTGTTAACAATGAAACGACTGACTCCCATTTAGAAATATTACAAAGACATATCAGTGAGTCACGGATAAAGATGGAAGAACAAATGAGCTTTATGGATCAATTTAAGTCTATAGAAGACTAGAAGAATCTAAAAGAATGGTGCTGTGTGGATATAACTTGATATTGCAAATGGTTATCCAGAACGACTCTACCTCGTTGAAAATCACATCAACGATGCGATGGAACTAGCGTATTTACACAGATAGGCGAGTGTTATCTGTATGCTTCAGAAGTGCAGGCGAGACACTTCAAGGGATCGACAAGCGAGAAAAATGAAATTGAATTTACTGGTGGATAGCCAGGGAGCACGGAGCGTGTATAAGGGATACATAGCTCAGGAGAGTGCTGGGCGCATAGGAGCGTGTAAGAGAGATACATAGTTCAAGTTGTGCCGGGGAGATGGTACCTAACCTTGAATATGAAGCATGCATGTCTAGTTCTGTTGGTTCACCAATAAATAGTAATAAAAATCTTGCTGTAAATCTTAAGGATGGAGTCCCGATGATGCACAGAAGATTTTTCCAGATGAATAATAGACCAGAAGAAAAGGACAACAACCTGATTAACAATAGTATTAAACTTCAACAGTCGAACCCTAAGGACTGATCACCCATAGTAACAGGACTGCATGAAGACTTAAAAGTACCGGTTTTTCACGGCTGCAATTTTCTAGTTTCGTAGACGTACGTACTATGATTTGCGAGTCAACAAATCACACATGTATCGGCATTTGTATGGCGACCGAAATAGTAAACATTGAAAACCACAAACAAACAAAATAGAAAATTGTTGTCCGATTTCTATATACTGCCTCACCTCAGACCATAAATAACCCCCCACCCCTCTTAAAATTGGTGATGTAGATAGTTTGGATAGGACAGATTCTCTCCACAGTTCTGTGTTGGAAAAGTAAATGATGTTGGGCTCCGCGGTGAGCATAGAATAAATTTAAAGCCAATTGCAAGATCCCGGAAGAAGATAGTAGCAGGAGGAGCCTAAGAAGTAGTAGCAGGAGGAGGCGTAGCGAGTATAACAGAGTAGTAGCAGGAGAAGTAATAGTGTGTATAGTGAGGAGATAGTAGCAGGAGAAGTAATAGCGTGCATAATAAGAAGTTGTAGCAGGAGAGTAGTAGCCGAAGGAGTTGTAGCGAGCCTAAAAAGATAGTAGCAGGAGGAGATGTTGCGTTCATAACAAGGAGACAATAGCAGGGAAGCTGTAAAGTATCATATCAGAAAGGTATAATTTCAGAAAAGTATCATACTAGGAAAGTATCGTAACAGGAAAGTATCAAGAAGCTTTATAGCGAGCATAGCAGGAAAAATCAGTATGTTCTGTAGTAAGTATATTAGGAGGCTCTTCAGTGAACGTAGCAGGAAAACATCAGGAGACTCGGTAGTGAACATAGCAGAAATTTAGGATTCCGTAAGAATACCAAGAGTTTTTGTAGTTTTGGGAAGTTACCGAGATATCTTTTTTTTCAAGAAGAAATAGGCCTATGGGTAGAAATGTAAAAGTTGTTACGGATTTTCAGAGCATGCGCCGAACACGAAAGCACCTTGTCGAATTCTTTATCAAATTCCTTGTCGAATATTTTACTAAATTCCTTGTGTTCTACAAGAAGAACTGTAGATAGGAATAGAAAAAATGTTAAAGAAAAGAAGAATATAGAAAATGGTAAATCTGGCTTGGGTAAGACAAAAATGGTAAGGCATTTTTAGGTAACAGTTTGAAAATCGTGAGTATAGAGTAAGAAATACTTAGGTAAGATAAAATGGAAGAAGTTTTAAAGGAACGATTAGAAAATCGTAAACTAGTTTGGAAAAAGGGTAAGTGAAAGATTGAAGAAGTTTATTGAAATTAATAGTTGATCGTGTTTCAAGGGGAAATTGTTTTATAACTTTAATTATTTTTTTTAGAGCAAACCCAGCCAGGAAAGTGTAATATAGAAGAGGAAGTACAGCCTATTGACTTCTCGTACAGTCAATGGAAATATAAGGTTTTATTACTTAAGAGTGTAGCATAGTATATAGTATAAGTCTAGTTTGTAAGAGAAGTTAAATAAAAAGTTTTTTTTTTTATTACTGTTTTTTTTTATGTTGTACTGTGTATATAACCCGTTGTGAGCAAAAGTAATGTCTTGAGGTTTTAGAAGGAAAGTAACTATGATGCCATGAATCTTTTTATTAGAATCCTTAGCCCATATGTTTTAACCAGAAGTAATAGCGTATGATTGTGCGGACAAGACCAGAGAGCTAAAAAAAAAGGTGTCCCTATTGTCCGAGAAACCTTGCCAGGACCCGTGAAGCTATATGGAGATCATACCAAAGACTAGAAGTAGACCAGAAGAGAGAGTACGTACCGGAACATGAGTTTACTTGCCAAGTAAATGATGAACAAGTAATTGGACATTGGACAGCCATCGTAGTACAGTACCAGGAGGTTATGTCCATCATGAAGAGATGCCAACTGAAAGAAAAGGTTCCTAAAAATAGATTAACATTAGACAAACAATCGCCAGATGTCGTACGAAACCTTGTAAAGCAGACTTCAGGTTACTTGAGTGGAGTATTGGAAGAAGTACTCTACACTGTAAAGTGCTATACAAAACTAAAATCTGTTCCGTACCGCTATCACACACATATTGGTGGAACGTGAAACAGAAGTGGAATGGCAACCACTAGTCCCAGCTAACTATTGGATGGAAGTTAGCCAAAAGTGGAGAGGGACCACTGATGTCTTTGAATTAGACGCCAATGAGGAGGAAGACAGAATTTCAATGCGCCGACTGTCCATTTCCCCAATAAGTTCCAATGGAATATATACGCAGGAAGACATGTATAGAGTTCAACAGACACTGTTATACCCGACACTAGGAAGCAGTAACTATCCAGGTTACCAGGAGGATAGTGGGCAATGACAACGCCGACTCCTAGTATATGCCCAATTTATTCTCGCAGCACGAATTTCCAGCATGGCACACTCTGCAGCGGAGGAGGTATCAGGCTTTTTGTCCAAGATGGATAAGCTTCCATAGTTAGTTATTTGGTGAGCTGTTAATAACTACTATATAGTTAAGGAAGCGAGCTGATGAAACAACCTAGCCCATAACAACCTGTATCAGACGAATTGGTAATTCACTAGAGGTGAGACAATCCCATGAAATGAAGTTGTAGAGCTAAATAGAGTGATGGTGAAGCCCATTGTACCATTGGGAATGAGATACCGAAAACATCCCAGACCAGGAAGCGGCATGTAAGGCAGCCAATTGTAGTGGCAAGACAGAACAGAAGTGCGAGGTTAGAAAAGACTTAGTGTAACGAATTTGGACAGAATCGGAACTAATAAATCGCGGAAGAACAGGAGTGTGTGCTAAAAATTTGTGGGTTCGTGTCGGTAAGTGTGAGAATCGCCCCGTAAAGACTGCATTTAGCAGAATGGTTATCAGTGCTTTGTTGATAGTAATTTTGATTTAGTTTTTTTTTAATTGGTAGATATTGTGTTGAGTTTCGAATGTACAAGATGCAAACCAGTGGCGTAGATATTATTTTCCTATTTTTTTTTAGTCAATATATGATTCATTCTAAGGTGGGGGCAATGTAATAGAACGCAAAAATCTATGTTTTTATTTTAAGTTATTTTTATTTAAAGTGCGTTCTCAGGCAAAACAATATGTTTCCTATTTTAAAATTTAAAGAAGGGCTCTAAAAGCTTTTATTCCAAGAATAAATATAATAATAATACCCAAATGTAGCTAACTATTTTAAACAAATACGAACGGTTTTTCTTAAACAAATAAATTGCCCAAGTTATCCTAAAGATTTGTTAAGTCATAAAGTTTATTTTTCTATAATACCCTAAAAGCTGGTTGTTAGCAAAAACTCAAATAAATAATAGAATCTATAGAAGAGCACGTTTTGTCAAAGATAATGTAAACTTTATAAGAATCTATACTAACCCCAGATGGGAATAATAAATAAAGGGACTTTCGTGGGTGGTCCATTATAATGAGCTAATGAACCATATTATTGAGAAAAAAATGGAAAATATAGGAAGAACCTGGAATTTGTATTTTGACCATTCTATGTATGTAAAAGTCGGATCAGATTTATTCTTTTATTTTCCCTGGAACAGCTTAAAAGGGTTTTTTTTAAGTAAATCTGATTGCTGTACTTTAAATTTAAGGTTATTTAGGAATGTTATTTGTAAGACCGTTTTTACGGTTATTTTATAAGTATGGAATGTATTGTTTAGCTATAGATATGATTTTTAAGGTAAAATGTCCATAAAGAGAGAAAAGGTTTTAATTAAATATCGAGAGGGTATAACTAGAGTCACCTAGCGGTAATGTCTACAATCGTATATTGGGACGACCCTGTTTTATGATCTAAGGCAGAGTCTTAGAGAGAAATGACCTCTGATTGGTTGGATAGAATAAACTATCACTTGGTACCGAGGGATGATATTGATTTTAGTACTTTCTATAGGTTCAAATAGCTAAATATTTGAATAAGCATAATTTAAGGGGTGTCTTTAGAAGTTAGATGCTTAATCGGGGAATTTCACAATTCAGTTCCTAAAGTTCTTTTAGCGGTTTCGGTTTACTGAGTTCCTAAAGTTCTATTGTCGTGTTCGGTTTACTAAGTTCCGAAGTTTCTGTTATCGGGTTCGGTTTGACCATGTACCAAAGATGCTATATTCGGGTGTATAGCCAAGCGGGTTTTAAGGAAATGTAATTAGGTGGGTTTTTAAGAGTACATAGTTTCGGACTCATTTCTCTCTTTGATATACCTCTTGTGTAGTGAATCCTTTGTTTCTTAAAAGTGTAAAGTTAAATTGTGGGTTTTAAGTATAATTGTTGTTTTACCTATAAGTTTCAGGGTTTTAGTGTTTAGACTTTTCAGTTTTCGGGGATTATCATAAATTAATCTTTGGGTGATTAAATTACAGGGCTGTATTGAATTAAAAATAGTAATTTTATCTGTTTTAAATAGTAAATGGGTAATTTTCGGATTCGTACAGTAAACGCATTTAAATAGAACAATCTCTCTTTATTAGTTAGCATAATACATATTTTGTATTAGTTTTACAGTCTTTCTTTTTCTTGTTCAGTAACTTTTCTTTCTACCTTTCTTTATAATTGTTGTTAATAGATTTATAAGTTGTTGTTTAAACTGGGTGTTGTTTTATTGTAACAATCAATATAAAGGGTTTCATTAACAAAGGTTGAACGGTTCGCTCTCGCGCCCTAAAGACGCGTCGCTGCGAAGTTATTGTTAACATCATCACCTGGATATTGCTGTTTGGTCGACATTGGTAAGTCGTTTGGTATTAACAGTAGATACAACTAACAGAACGAGACGACATTGACGTGATCATGAAGAACTCCATCATCTCCAAGAGTGCCTTTGCTATATATTTGTCTTAGTTATTTATACTAGTAATTCTACACTTATGTGAGAGGACCAGGTCTGGTATTCTCGGTCAGAAACGCTACCATTGATAATTAATAATGTTTATTATAGTCAGAACGCTACCGCGTAATTAACTAGTAATTAGTGATATACCAGATCAATCCTGTCACATTAGCTGTAGAGCTTAATACCTGTTGGGGGTCAGTAACTATCTGAATCAATAATCAATCAGTTACAATTTCTTGAACAATTCACACAATGGGCTTTACGGAACAGCACAAAACATTCATGGTTGAAGCGTATTTTCGAAACGGGGTTAGAGTAAATGATGAGTGGCAATACAATCCAGGATTGTGCATGGACGATTTTCACGAACATTTTCCTAACTTTGCTTTTATTGCTGGGGATTTTTATCATTGCCTGAAAAGAACCGTAGATGTGTTTAGGGAAGCAGGTCCTATACAACACAAAAAAGGAGCAGAAAGACCATCTGTAAGAACAGAAGAACTTATTGCTAACGTTCGTGAAATAATGCAAAATACGCCAACAAATTGTAGAAGACGCCTGTCCCAGGAAGTGGGAAGATCTTATGGAACATGCAGGACTATTCTTAAGAAGGAAAAAGAAAGGATTATCCAAGAATATGGTAACATTTCTTCAGAGATGCTGGTCAACACTTTCGAAAATATGAAGAAACGTGTGAATTTATGCTTGGTGGACAATTTGAGCAATTTATGTGATTATTTTTCTTTTTCTTTCTGTATATACTTACTTTGTTAATTTTGTAAACAACAAAAATAATAGTATTTGTCTACTTATTCTCTATTACTAATTAGCTTGGCATATCATGTCATAATATGAATTTGACAAAATTTTAACCTATATTTGGTTAAATATATCGTCCCCGTATCATTGTGATCTAAACCAAGCCCTACGTTTTTGAATCCAAGCCCTCTTTGATGCAAATAATTTTTGCTCGCACGGTATTATTTACGACTTTTTTAATAGAAAACGTTATAGAATTAAAAAACTTTATAATGTACCAACATAAAATTACATTAAAAAGATTTAAAATTGCCAAATAAAATAATAAATCGTTAAAATTACCTTGTCGGACTTCCATTATCTTTATTTTATTACTTAACACAACGTTTCGGTTAATTAGTCTCTCTAACCGTTTTCACGTCTAAACTAAATTATAATTCCACTAAGGCCACTGTCTTTATGTGCAATGAAGCTTGATGACTCGCTTATTGAAGTGTAAAGTTTGAGCTGTTGGTTTTGGACAAGAAGATGCTTCCAGATATTGGGGCAATCTATACTTGGCTTAAGCCGGGCTCCCATTCTCGTCTATTTGGCGAAATATTTGTCAATTGCCCATATTTGCCAAGTAGTGGGAGTGGATACTCTGCGAATATTTGTACAATTATTGGCCACTGGCGAAGTCCCGGCGGTTGTCGGTAAAAATTACGCGAGTCAAAGTGATTACAATTATTTGCACATTTGACGAGTTCATACTTGTTGATGCACTCTCACCACTTGCCTGCTTGTCCCGCAAATATTTCAGCAGTTGTTCTCGAATAAGGTCCTCTATCATAATCATTGTATCTGAAACAAAACTTTTGCCTAGTATATACCTAAAGAGGTATGGTTTCTGCTTTTAGTCGATCGGGATAGTGGTATTAACTTACCTGTCTCGACTTTTGTTCAAAGAGGTCATCCACCACCTTCTTCTTCATTTGCTTTCTGCACTCCTTTTCTCCTCATCACAATATAGCTGCCAGCTACTACCACAAACGCTGCAGCTGCAGCGGCAACGCGACTATCCATATCAAAACAAAATGAACACTGAATGATCGAGAAAATGCTATATTTGCCAAGTACACAAGTATTGGCGTACTTGTCAAATACAGGAGTAGTGGGAGCGCTGCACTTGTCAAATTGACTTCGGAACTTGGTGTACTTGCCAAGTATGCCCAAGTACACAAATATTTGCGTACTTGCCAAATACACGAGAATGGGAGCCCGGCTTTACTAAATATATGACTATTTTCACTCAAAAAAGGTGCTTCTTTGAATTTTCGTTTTCTCCAGTGCTGTTCCGTGTCCACAACCTTGGCTTCTGACCACTGTATATTATGTTGGCAGGTCCAAACATGTTTCGCTATACCTAATATTGAAGAACCACCTCTTTGGGTATGGGAAGAGGTATTTTTGTTATTTCAATGTACGATTCGCCACGCTCGCAAGGAATTTGATAGTTATGGAGTTTGAATGATTCAATCCATGATTAAAGTATTGCCCCATGTGAATGGATTTTCTGTACACTGAAGTTTTTATGTTTTTTAGTTAACCCCGGCACTTCTCGCCTCTACACTACTACGTATATAAATTTCCACCTCGGTATACGTAACATACAATAATTACAAACTTCCTAAAAGTTTAGTAATATAAAACTTATGTACCTACCGATCACATAATAAAATAAATGATTCTTACATTATCCAGAATGGGTTTGAAAATTAGAACCTTTAAAAACCCGATATTAGGATAAGCACTATAAATATTAGAGCCATTTTATTGACGTTATTCCAGCAAGCTTAATATTTTGTTAATTTCTTAAGGTTCATTTTCGTCCACTCTTTGTCAGCGTCATTGAATGTCGAAATACAATTCGTTCTTAACTCTATCGAAAAGCAAGGAATAAGAAGAACATGATATTATGAAACGGCTATGACAATGAGAATCTTATGGAAGAAGCAAATAATAAATACTCTTCCAATTCTTTGAAAAGAATTGTAGATACCTATACTTTTCCACTACGCTTTGCTTTATTAACTAGCTCATCAAATAAGATGCCAAAGAAAAAAGTTAGGAAGGAAGATAGTTATCATCATGCATTCTGAAAAATCAAAACAACGACACTTTTTTAACGAGAACATTTAGCAAAAGTAACGACACTAATTTGATTCCAAGGCTTTATGTACTATAAGATTGCATTGAATCCGTCTCTGCTTAATTCACACACTTCAACGTATCGAAATGAAAAGCGTTCTCAACTCACCGAAGAAGCAAAGATTAAGAAGAATTAAGATGGCATGATACGGCTATCACGGCCTTTTGGGAAAGAAGATACGGCTGAAACGCCGAAGCCGCTCTTTGTGAGAACCTTGAAGAAGAAGCACCCATTCACAGGCATTAAAGTTGTTTGTAAATGTTGTAGTCAATGGAAGCGGTCTTTGATCGATGTTTATTGTAAAATCTAGTCAATAGACGATGTTGTGAAGTAGAAAATTTGATAATGATTGGGTTCAATGTATTTTGTATTTTTTGACACATCTTTATGTACTAAATACTTTCGCAACGAAAACTACACCTTAAGAAAGCAAATCAATGGAAGACCTTTAGAAAATCAGTTAATGGTAATGTTGTGAAGTGGAAAATGTAATAATTATTATTGTTGTGCTTAATGTAGTTTGTACTTTTTACACATCAATATCGGCAGTACCTAATCGATGCTAAAAACAATTCGTAACAGGTCATTCTTTGACCAAGGTACTCGAATCAAATAAACCACACAGTAAATCTTGAAGTTTTAATTAAATGTTTTTATTTTTAATTCAACTAGCTTAGCAAGTGTATACTGTTATAATGATATAAGTTATTGTTTATTATGTTATTGTACGCAGTGGTTCTTCAACTGTGAAAATTGGAATACGTCAGGGTACCGTCTTGGGGCCAATCTTATTTCTTACTTATATAAATTCCTTAGCCAATATTAGTATTAATAAAGGGACAGTTCTGTTATATTATATGCTGATGACACAGCAGTAGTATTTTATGGTGAAACTTGGACTAAAGTGAAAAAGTTGCCATCGATCGCGGTGGCATACAAAATACTAAGATCGGGCTAGATTACTTTGAGTTAACTTTGAATACTTCCAAAACTAATAACATATTCTCTATTACTTCGGCTAGTCGACCTAAAAATCTTAAGTGGGGAGCACATATCAGTTATCTGACAAAAAATATCAGAAAGTAAATTCTTAAGTTCGTTATCTTAACGGAAATTATTATCAAAAATCTAGTATTCTCAATTATAAAAAATATTAGTAGATTCACTAATAAGATATGGTGTACAGCATACAACAGTGATCGTCTTGGTATACCTTCATAAAATAATTTTGATTTCTTTCCCACCACTAAAATTTATTTTCCACTTAATGAACACTTTACTGATGACACTGTGTCCTTTGTCTGAATATTAAGGTGTATTACTTTCAGACACAAACTACGTTTTCAAAAATACTTATTTTATGAAGTTACGTTATACAGGGCCAAAAACAAATAAACATGCGACCAAATTTTAACAGCCCAATTTTGATTTTGTAGAAAAACACACATTTAATATGGCGCTATTTTAAAGAAAATGTATCTGAAATAAAGCATTGTCAAAACTAAGAAGTTTTATGTAGGTTGCGCTGAGTCTTATTTTCCAAAAGTGGTGCAATTTACAAATTATGGGTAAAAAATCAAAATTATCTTATGCAGCTAAAATTTTGCATGTGCGCTAGAAACCGCATTAAAAAAAACTTTTTCTAATAACTTTTTTCAATACCTGTTGAAATAACCCTAATTTAAATTGTTTTTTGGAAAAAATTTAAATTTGACAGATAATGTGAATGTGATTCACGTGACTACTATTTTTTTCCTTAATTTTCATCTCGATCGAAGCAGAACTTGATGCCAAAGTCAAATTTCGAATAAAATTATTAATAAAAAAAAATCCCATTTGATGCGGACTTTACTGGTCATACTGTATAATAGAAGTATTAAAATTTTCCTTTAATTTGTCTGGTAATCATTCTAATTTAAAATAAAATATAACACAAAGAATCTGTAATAACTACCAATGAATTTATCACTGTTTACCATCTACCTGCAATAATTCTTCTCCACCTCGATGCATCAAAGAAATCCGTAGAACAAACAGCCACTCCAAAAGTCAACCTTGTCAATATCCCGTTCAAATATGTATTCTACGGAATGTCCGTGTTTTATTTTATTTGTCAAATGTCACTTTAGCCTGTAAAATAAGCAAACATTCTTTAAATCACAGAGAAACGAAAACTTTTTCTTTTTTTTTTGTGAATAAATATATAAATATTGGATGCACGACAATGTATTTTTCAGGGTTTGCCGTGCAAGTGTCAAATATTTGGGGTTATTCGGTAAACAGAATTTAAAGTTGTGGAATAATTGTCGAGAAACCTGTTCAAAAGGCAAGTGGAGTTTTGGTTTTTATATCTGCGATAAATGAAGCCATTACTTATTTACTTTTTGCCGTAATATGGGGCCGTGTTCATAAAAAAAGGTTATGCTTATACTTACTTGCAGAATATGAAGGAAATCCTTCAGCTCGCATTCATAATATTCCGAGTAAAACCTTATACTTATAGAGTATGAGCAAATCCTTCCCAAAAAAGTATTTGGTTATTCATAAACGTTAGGTACCTTTTACTCTAAATAAAAAGGATATCCTTCAATAATTTTGAGTGTGGTCAGTAGCAGACTCAGTCGTGTAGTGATGATCAGTTGTAGCGATGGCAGATATGTTGAGGAATGGAGAGAGATTAAACACTACAAGCAGCGTTTATCTACACTTGTTCGTGATTACAAAGAATTAAACAGGTTTGAAGAGGAAAATGTGCAATGGCTTCCCAACACATTTTTGGGAATAAATTCTTGGAGGTGCGTTATCATCCGTCCTAAAAATGAAGATATATTTACGCTATCTCAGTGACCCTGGGTATCAGAAAGGAATTGGTCAAGAAATGGGTGTAGTCAACCTACAGTATCTCGTACAGTGACTGCCGTAATTGACAGCATAGTTGCGCAATCAAATTACTGCATAAAGTTTCCGTCTACTAACAATGAACTTATGGATGCAAAACAGTTATAGCAAAGCAAGTATAGATTTTCGACAGCAATTGGTGTAGTTGACTGTACCCACATAGGTATACTGAAATCAAATCCCCATGGTGATGAGTATGTCATTGTCTTTTCATTTTGAATACATGATACTTTCTTAATACCTAATTTCTATACATAACAAGTTTTATGTTTTATAATTTCTTACAGACATACTTATATAAAAAAAATATTTTGAAATGGTTTTTCTGCTTCCCCGGTTTATTTGGTTGTTTTAGACCTTTTTAACTGACTTTTTCACATACTCAGTATGTTTTAACTTATTTCTATATTTCTTCACATTATGTCATTTCGACACACCAATTTTTGATTCCATAAAAGCTCCATTAATGTTTTATACCATTTATCATTTTCTCTTCTGCTAAAACCATCAGCAATACTTTTTCTCTCTCCTGAAAATGGACGTTTCTACGTTCGAAAAATGTAGAGACCTCTGAACAAATTTTTATTCTATTAAATTTTGTGGAGAAAGAGTTTTATTTTTTTCTTTCCTTTTTATACTCTATTTGTTATTAATACATTATTAAAGAAACAACAAACGTAATAAACCAAATTAAATTAATACAATAACACTCATAACTTTTGTGTTTGTTCGCCATTCCATCTTTTGGTCCGAAAACTTTTCCGTCCAGCCCCGTACCACCCACACTTACCAATTATGGCAATCCGCTTTTGTAACCCGAACCCAAAACAATAACCAAATATTTTCAATAAAATGCCCACCATTCTATACGCGACCGTCTAATATTTTAATCCCTTCAGAAGTAAGACCCTAAACTTTTAAAAGATTATCTCCGGTGGTTTCTATGTTAGTTAATCTGACAATAATCGCTTTAATGGTATTACTACCGAGAAGAGATGTTTAAAGATATTTGTATACCACCAGCAGATAAGTGAGGTGTTCACATTCTAAACATTAGGCCAATGGGCTTAAAATAAGAAATCAAGAAGTATTAATATGGCAAGCATAGGGTTACCTAACAACCAAAGTTTACGTAACAAAACCACAAAATTTAGAGGAACTTAAGCGACGATTTATACACGAAATTCGCGAAATAATCCCGGATATGGTATATTATAATATCAAGAATGAATTTACTTTAGATTAGTGATTTGTCAAGAGAGAAATGGGCAACATTTTCAACAATTTTAACAATAGGTACTGCGTCTACATTACCGAAATGCAAAAGTAAATAGCGGGTCGTATACCTTTTTCACAATACATACTTTTACATTTCTACCCCAAAAAGAGAGGTAAGTTTCATGAAGACACGAAAAAAGTATGCAAAACTAAAAATAAACGCAGTTCTCCATTTTTTCATTAAATAATACTGAATTTCTGTAGTCAAAAACTCCGCCCTGCATAATAAAAAAAACAGTGGACCAAGGTGACTGCCCTGAGGCACACCAGGCGTCACTTTAAATGGTTCAGAATAAAAACCATTAACGGAAGCCATAATATGTCGTCTATTATAGGACCACATCACTCTCAGAAAGCTGTTATGCACACCGACGTCAGCAAGATACTCAATCAGGATGGACCTAATTTTGTCAAACGCCTTACTGAAGTCCAAGTACACAACGTCCACCTGCTCTCGATTATTCAGAACCCAGAATGTCTTCTAATTAATACTTAGTTGTAGTAGCGGGGCAAAAGTACGTTTAGGATTGAAATGATCTTCTTTGGTGATCGTTGCTGGCTACTGTTCCGCATTAGAAAAATGTTCGAGGTGATTATTTTCGAACGGCTATACGATGAAATCTCTGGTTGTCTCTCACAATGTCAACATGGTTTTCTGTCTAAAAAGTCCACATTTACAAACTTGGCCTCCTTTTGTCAGTACGTCTACAAAGCTATCAACGACAAATCTTAGGTGGATGTTATATGCACCGACATGGAGATAGCGTTCGACAGAGTGAGACATTATGTAATATTGAGTTCTTTGGATGATTTGAATGTTTCTCCGTATCTTCAAAGCTTGATAGAATCCTACTTGAACGGTAGGTTCCAGTATGTTAAGGTTAAGGGATGTAGGTCGGTTGTTTTTGAGAGTACGTCGGGAGTTTCTCAGGGATCTAACTTGGGACCTCTTTTGTTTTTAGCAGCTGTAAATAAAATGGCTGGCGGTGTCCGGACTGCTCTAGGGTTATTATTTGCTGACGATTTTAAATGCTTCTATCGGATTGATTCTGTAGAGGACTGTGAGACTTTACAGAGTGATTTTCGCAGTGTCTCTGATTGGTGTGATTCAAAAAGCTTTAATTTAAATGTAAGTAAATGTGCGTGTATGTCTTTTACATTGAATCGTAATATCATTGCCTATGACTACTCCTTAAATGGAACTAATTTGCTGCGGGTTAATCAACATACGGACATTACGGACCTCGGTGTGGTCTTTGACCCGACACTGTCTTTCTCCAGTCATATAATATCTAAAATTGAAAGTGCACAAAAAATAGCAGGTTTTATCGTTAGGAAGATCAAAGATTTTAACATGGATGTTAGCTGCCATCTTTTTGATAGCCTAGTGTTGCCTGTTTTGTAGTACGGAAGCATAATTTGGTCCCCCCCCCCCCCCCCGTATAACGTGTGGATTACACTCATTGAAAGAGTGCAGAGAAAGTTTGTTAAATGTATTTATTATAGGAAATACGGTATATAGATATCCTCAGAAAGGGTGCGATAACGAATACATTTATTTTACTATGCACTTTGTTTAGAATTTTAAAAGGTGAAATTTACTGCCCCGGTATTTTTGGTGAACTATATACCATTCGCTGTCAATAGAGTCAACTCGCGAGCCTCAAATATTTTTTATCTGACCTATCCTCGAACAAACCTTTACAAAAATTCTCCAATTTACAAAATTTGCTACTTTTTTAATCTGTATATATGCATCAGATTATATTGATGTAGATACAACTATTATAGTCTTGGTCAGTTCAAGGATTTGGTCTACAGAAAACTGAGGACCAATTAACGGACGTAATATAGTGATGCTCAGTTGAGTATCCACTTTTGTGGGGTTTTGATTCTTGTTCGCCTTATAGGCTTTCCTTTCCTTTTGTTTTATTTTTATTTTATTTTGTGTTTTTTTGGTTATATTTACTAGCTGTAAGATGTATCTGTAATTGGCAGCAGTGCTGTTGATACTTATAAATAAATAAATAAAATAAATAAATAAATATTAGGTGTTGATTAATCAAGAATTCTTAAGCGTCACTAACGTCAGAGGGTGGGGGTTTTATAATTCACAGAGCGCAAGCGTAACTGTCAAACCGTATTTTTAAAAGTAAGTGTATCATAACTTTTTAATTAGTACAATCCCTAATTAGGAATTTCTTCTAAAAATACCTAAACATTTTTAATACCGACTACTGAGAATTTAGGGTGGTCTGAGTGTTATCTTTTAATTTAGAGGCGAGCTTTTTGTTAACTATCTCCTTTTGGTAATTATGTTGATAAAACAATGACACCTTGTTTCCAAACGAAGTCAGATTAGATAATTTCGAAATAAAATTTAAAATAATGGTTATGGCTTTTTGATGCGAAGATGTTATATTGTTTAATCACGAAGAAAATGAAGAAAACATTTTAATTTTGAATTAAAAGTCCGGTAAACTTCTATAGCACGATTTGAGACGAAAAAATAGTTATTTTTGCACATGTTACATACACAATTTTTTCTACGATCGTTTTTTTATTTAACAAAAAAGTTTAAAATCGCTCTGTATTACCTCTTCTTTGTGTGCAAAAGTTTTGACAATGGATCGTAGATACCTTTGACTTCAACATAATAAAATTATGGCACCCTGTCAACGTGAATTCTATTTCGATAGGGTATCGACGGTGTGCAACACACAATAACATACTAAACAAATCGTTCGTTTCCTAGGTAATTTACTTTATTGCACTAGGACAAAAAGTACTTTATTGCATAGTATGCAATAAAGACCTACTTTTGTTATTAGAAATTCATACACAAAATGACATTTTTTGAACGATCGTAGAAAAATAATATAACGAGAGGCACTAGAAAATTTCAAATATTTTTGTTAACATTGAACCGCAAAGAACTGCTGTTCTTGTAGCGCCCTTTAACATTCAAAAAGAATAACTGGATATCCGGAAGTAGTTGGAATTTTTTTAATTTCTCACTGGCATTAACTTAAGCTCCAAATTATCCTCCCCGGTATCTTTTATAGTTTCCTAGCGAGATTCCAACGGTGAGCATCGAATTTGGGATACCCTGTACACCTAGGAAGGACAAAACAATTCCTTTAAGGTTGAATTCTCAACGTCATTCAATCTATTGCCAACCAATAACCTATTTCGCATTAATTTTTTGAGTTTATTATTTTAATAACTAACATTTAAAGAAAATCAATATCGTCGGTACATTATTTAGGTAGTATCTGATATATTACGAAAATATCAATTTATTTCATTGCTAATTTTGGGAGAATTGTATAGTGAAAGAACAATGAGTGACAATGACATAATAATGTTAAAAAAAATCTTACCCGATATTTTTCGCTATACAATTCTCCTAAAATAAGTTATGAAATTCCTTGATATTTATTAAATATGTCAATTATTACCCATAGAATATCAAGTCGATACTGATTTTATTTAAATTTTGTATAAAAGCTAGAAAACATGAATAAATCTACGCGAAATAGGTTATAGGTTGGCAAGCACCTTAAATGTTAGAGTTAGTCAGAAAGAATACTTAGGTACGTTTTCGTGTAAATAAAACGTTCTGTGAACAATCAAATAGTCTCTTAAAAGTCAAGTTCAACTATTTAAGGTTTGGTAAATTTATCTGTCAAGATAATAGATTTTTGTAAGGTGTGGAATTTTTGTAGTGTTAGATAATAGGTAAATAGACAGTTATCAAATAATGTTCATTGGCAAGCACGGCAAGATTGTTCGTGCCCGGTAGATTATAGTGGAATAAGCCTTGACGTGGATCCAACGTTGAGTAAAAGCTAGGAAAGAGTGCATGAAAAACGTATCATCCCCATCGCGCCGTTATCCAGGCCGGATGAAATCGGATATCTCGTGATGTGTGGGAGAAGGAACACACTCCCCAATTGGTAGAACATGAAAGCGCGAAACCGCGAAACCAAGCGTTGATAGCCAATGCCGATGCTTCTAGTGACTAAGGATCATGGTTCGCAGTCCACGTTAAACCGTAGGTCCCCTCGGGAATGTATCTGGCAGCAACCAAAGGGGATATCATCAGAAATAAGCAAGCAAGCATTCAAAAAACATAAATTAGGACGGTGGCCTTAACTGAAAAATAATAAATTTAGATTTTAATTCGAATAAGTATAGTGGGAATTTGAACAGGGTGTGTCATGTAAAAGTTGCCAATACCAACTTTCTTATTTTAAATACAGACACCCTATATATTATTCAATTTTTGGATTCTTCGGAAAATTTTAGACATATTTCGTGTACAGGGTTATCCAACCAAGACTAGACAAGGCGATTTTTTGACTTTTCCTGTACAATAAAAAAACTGAAATAGCCATCTTAAGTCATTTTCTCCCGCGAATTCGAATATCTTCAGCAAAAAACAATTGAACATCAAACAAAAGTACTAGGGGTCACTTTGATATTTATTTAAATGGGATGCCGTATTTTTAATGAGCTTATCCGATTTCTCATATAAATTTTGATCTAAAATGTTGGATTTTTAATTCAAAAACGCCTTTTTTCTTCAGTTTTAAATTCGGAAAATGTTCGTCTACCGTACGATTAATACCTGATAGACGGATACCCGTTTTACCTGTTCACCCTTTAACCTGCTTTAAAGTGTCCGTCAGTTAGACAAAATAATCAAGTGTCAAATTTCTATATATTTTTCACGAATTAATTACAAATTTAGTAGTCTTTGCAAATCTATTATTGCTTACGTATAAAAAAAGTATGACATATTAGAAAAAACTATAAACTAAAGTGCATAACTTTAATCAAACAAAATAAATTTGTAATTAATTCGTGAAAAATATATAGAAATTTGACACTTGATTATTTGTCTAACTGACAGTGCACTCATCAGAAAACAGAACATGTTCTAATTGGATCACATTGTTATCAAAATCGTCTTCCATGAGCTCATGAGTAGCTATCATTTTATAGGGATACATTTTATGTTCTTGTAATGTTCGAAATCGATGAATGGCTAACATAGAACATTGGGGCTGTTTTCGACTAGAAGTATGTGGGTTTTCAAACTTAAGCATAATATCTAATTTGGTATCATCACTTATTTCATTGGCAGCTACTTTTTTTTTATCTGCTTTACATGTCCAAGCTAGCAAAACTCCTTTTCTAGTTTACTTATTGTCCCTTGAGTTATAGGCGGCAAATTTTTCATGAAATAAGTTAAGATGAACTTCCATTTGTGTTTTATCTCCATAACCAATCATCGGTAGAATTGTTATTTTGTGCATTTCTGTTAAATAAACCATTTTTCTGATATGCAGTTAATGAAATTTAAACGACTATAACAGTTACAGCTACTGTCATGCAGATAGACAACAATTTACTAAGGTCGGGAGTTTTAAACAAAACTATTTATACTTTTTTTTAATTTCATAACAGTAAAAAGAAACGCTGAAATGCAATAAATCTGAAAACACTTAATATTTCCGAAACAGTTGCAGATAGGTAGGATATTGGACATGAAATATGTGTAAAATTTTCTAAAGAATTGAATAATATACAGGGTGTTGCATTTAAAATAAGAAAGTTGGTATTGGCCACAGTTCCATGACACACCCTGTATAAAAAGTTTTTATTAAAAAAAAAAAAGCGCAGCTAGAAATACCAATCGACGTGTCCGAGCGTTTTTTCGGACACGCCCCCATGTATTTATTATCGAATTTATTCCATTTAGATGATACACACTGTATATTTGTTAAATAAATACAAAAAATTATTTTTAAAGACCTGTTCAAGTATAAACAGCGATATGATAAACAATTCTCACCAAATAGATGACCACCTCTAGTTAAGGGTTGTATATTATTGTACATTTAAGCTACTTAAGGAGTTAACAATTCTCCTTAACTTTTCATCCATACTTCTTAATATTTTTGCTATTTTTAATACCAATAATACGTTAATCCCTAATTGCTTATTTACAATTGTGGGGGCTCAAAAGAAGTGATTATGGGTGTCTTTGTGGTAATTATAAGGGTGTTTTCATTTAAATACGTTTCTTAGAAGTGTATGTACACGAGTAAGCTGTGACTCTTTGATTGGAAATATTTAGAGAATGTCAGAGACCAAAGGGAAGCAAAGAAGATCGGGGATATACCTTAAGGATATTAAGGAAAGCTATACGATACTGGCAAGCCTGGCACACATGGCATATTTTATTGTAAAGAAATGAACACAAAATGGACTTGGCGTGAGTTAATAAGAGACTCATACAAGACAAGACTCCACGTTGCCAACGCAACGAGCGCGATTTAGTCATATTCCAATATTGCTGCATTTCCCCTCCACGGCAGCAAATAAGGGAGAGTCAGTCGAACGTCCATGTTCTCCATTGAACTTATGCTTCAACTGAAGGAATACATCCTCACTCTTGCTAAACTCTACTCATCACCAATTGTACAAGCATTGTCGACAGTACCTGTTTTATCCTTGTTTGTCTATAAGCAGAGAAACGAAACAGATACGTTCACGCATGTCGTGTATTATACCACAGCTCTGTCTGCTCGACGCGCGCGCCGGATAATCCAAGGTAAAGTAGTATAAAAAAGTATTGACACGTTTTCGGATTAAATTATGTAGTATGAAAAGGATCTAAAACATTAAAAAAATATTATACTGGTAGTAAAATTTTTTAATTCTTTTATAAAAATTTATTATTTTAGATTTTTTCTTATGAGCATAAATACAAACAACATTACTCTTTGATTTAATACTACTTCTTAAGGGACCGACAAATGTATGGCATATACCGTGCGAGCAAAAATTATTTGCATCAAAGAGGGCTTGGACTAAAGGACGTAGGGCTTGGTTTAGATTACAATGATATGGGGACGATATATCTAACCAAATCTAGGTTAAAATTTTGTCAAATTCATATTATGACATGATATGCCAAACTAATGAGTAATAAAATTAGTAGACAAATACAAATTTATTTTTGCTGTTTACAAAATAAATAAAGTAAGAATATACAGAAAGAAAAAGAAAAATAAATACATAAATTGCTGAAATTGGCCACCGCCATACTCTAAGCATAAATTCACACTTCTCTTAATATTTTCGAAAGTGTTGACCAGCATCTCTGAACAACTGTTACCACATTCTTGGTTAATCATTTCTTGTAATTGTTCTAAATTTGCAACTTATGTTTTAAAAATAGTGTTCTTTAAATGAGGAAAAACGAAGTAATCCATAACCGTTAAACAAGGTCATCTAGGTGGAAATTCAATGTCTGATCGAAAAACTGATCAATCTGTCGTCGAAAAAATTGCGTAAGTAGTTAATAGTCTCGGCTGCTGTATATACGGTTGCACCGTCCTGTTGAAAATATCCAAAACGTTGTTCGTCGTCTAGTAATTGCTCCACAAATGGATTCAAAATATTGTCTCTATACCGCTGTGCTGTAACTGAACTGTGTCATGAAAAAACATAGGATCAACAATAATTCTTCTTTATTTATTTTTTATTTATTTATTTATTTCATACACTGTTTTACAGTTTCCCAGTTACAAAACAGGTAGAAGGCTGAAAATTGCTTACAACATAATATGAATGAATGAATTATTTAACAATACATACTAAGATAATCTAGAAATTAATTAATAAAACAACATATATAGAGAACTATGTACCTACATCTAACAACCACTACTGATAAAAGTGCCTTTTGACAGCGCTCAAGCTACAATTAAAGATATCGTACGCTTCGACGTTTTCATTGTAACAGGTACACATTCTATTTACAGGGGAAAATTTATATAAGTTTGTCCGTAAAGGTGGTAAGTAAAACGTATAAAAATTTAGAGAATTTAGAGAAGGAATTCTAAATTTCAGTCTATGCAGCAACTCTTCACAAATAATATTGTTATTAAGAAGTTTGTGTAAAAATAACTGCGTAGAACATTTACGTCTGTCACATAAGCTGACAAGCGAGAATCTTTTCAGCAGCTGGTCGTGAGGAAAACCTCTTTCGGGATAAACTCCAACAGATCTATACCATAAGGCCTTTGCAAAACGTCTCTGAACACACTCAATATTGCCAATATGAGCTTTATAAAAAGGAGACCAGATGATTGAGGAATATTCCAACTTGGACACTACAAAAGAACGATACAAAGTTATTAAAGGAATGACAGACTGAAAATCTTTAGTAGTTCTAAGAACAAATCCAAGTAGTTTATAAGCGGCGGATACAATATGATCAATATGAGAAACAAAGGACAGTTCCTTGTCAAAAACAATTCCTAGATCCGTAAACACCATTGGTCTTTCCAAGATTTTGCCGTTTAAGTTATAGTCGAAATCAAATGTGCTGTTTTTATTAGAGTATGTCATAACATTACATTTAGCAATATTTAAGTTTAATCTGTTCTTTGTGCACCAATCAAATAATATGTCCAAATTACGCTGCAACCTCAAACAATCAACTAAACTTGTGATTAAACAAAATATTTTTAGATCATCGGCATACAGCAGGCAACGAACAGTGAGATTATTAATAATGTCGTTTATAAATAATGTAAAAAGAAGAGGACCAAGGATGGAACCTTGGGGAACCCCGGATGTTGCAGGGTACTCGATAGACCTGACCCCACCATAAGCTACATACTGACGTCTATCCGTTAAATATGACTCAAAAAATGACAGTAAATGATGAGAGAAACCAGAGGACTGCAGTTTGTTCAATAATATGGAGTGATCCAGTTGATCGAAAGCCTTTGAAAAGTCAGTGTAAATAACATCTGTCTGCATGCGCTGATCAATACCTTCAGCTAAAAATTGAGTAATACACATTAAATTAGTTGTTGTTGAACGGCCCTTTACAAATCCATGTTGTTCGGGAGCAATAACATTTTTAACTTTATAGTAAATATTATTATGCAGTAGTATTTCGAAAATCTTAGAAAAATTGGAAATTATTGATATAGGTCTGTAGTTTGAGATGTCTAATTTATCACCTTTCTTATAGACAGGGCATACCTTAGAGGACTTCCATACACTTGGCATTCTACAGGCACTGAGACATTTATTGAACATGAAAGATAGAGGACGTGCAAGCACTCCTGCACAATCTTTAACGACAAATGCAGGAATGTTATCTGGCCCAGTAGTCAACTTGGGTTTAATCCGCTTGATTGCATTAAAAACTTCATCTTCATTAAAACTGACTATATCCAAATTCAGGTCTGACTTTTGAGGTTCCGCGGCTGTCGTTAAATTAGAAGTCGCCAGATAAGAACGGCCGAAAAAATCTGCAAAGGCGATGACAATGTCATCGGAATTGGAAAACGTCTCACCCTCAAAATGCATTCCGCGGGATATGAAATTCGAGCCCCTTCTGGAACCAACAAAAGCCCAAAATTTGTTAGGATCATGAGTTACATTATTTTCAATTTCGTGCATGTATTCTCTATATGAAACGTTAATGTCAGACTTCTTCGGGAAACAGCTAACCAGACACCAATTTTTTGAGGGTGCAATGTGGACTCTACAAAAAAATGGGGATTTTCACTAAGTAGGTACTCCACATGGGTGTATTCTGAGAATTCACATAACCGGAGAGGTGGAACCAGGCTTTATCCGAAAAAAATGTCAGGTCTAATAAATTATTTCTTTCCAATAAATTTTGGGTAAACCATTGAGAGTTATTCCTGCGTCTTTCAAAATCTGCGGCTTGTATTTCTTGGAATACTTGCACTTTATAAGGAAATAAATTTAGCTGCTTCTTAGGAATAGTCCTGCATGTTCCATAAGATCTTCCCACTTCTTGAGACAGGCGTCTTATAGGTACAATATGTTGGCGTATTTTGCATTATTTCACGAACGTTTGCAACAAGTTCTTCTGCTCTTACACACAGAGGGAAATCGACTAATTAAACAGAATTGTTAAGAACTATCTTATATCAGTAGCAACATTTTTAATAATTACTATTAAACAATCTCTAACTACAATAAAAAAATTAACTAACAAACAACATACAGAATTGCTACCTCGTTATTTATACGTACAATAAGACAGAATAATACTACATATAAGCCAGTTACTATAAGAATGTGTTTCAGTAAAATATTCTTATTGGAAATAAAAAACTGTTTTTAGGATTATACCAACGATAAAACGCTTTATTTGGGGTATTATTTAAAATAGTGGTTCATATTAAATATTTATTAACGGGTATTCAACACACTTCTGTTTCGCGATGAGTGGGGGAAACTTCAAACATTTTCACGGGACATGGTGGCCATTTGCTTTATTCCCCGGGCTTCGCGGATTGTGTGTTTAGTGGCTAAACTTTTTCTGTATGTATTGTATAAAATAATAAAATATGGATAACATAATCAACTGTACATAATCATGTTATAGTTTGCAAAACTCAAACCCAATTTTAAGGGGGTAAGTACCTATTATTACTTATGTGTGGTTGGTTTATCTTAAAATTCACAAACATTAGCTTTGGCATTGCTTTCGTATAATAAGACTGATGGATGACTGATAGCTATAGAAAATAAGATTGCCAGTCTTATAAATAGTTTTTATCGATTAATCAAAATATCTTTTAATTTTGTAAAATTGTTAACCTAAATGTTTATATAAATGCATTTTTAAGTCTCAAATAACAATTCCTAATCAGTAGCTATTTTATTTTATTTTATTTTTCTTTGCAAAATATATAATATGAATACAACTAAAATAAAATTGGACGAAACGGAATAATTTTTGTGAATTTTGAGATAAACTAGCTCATAATAATAACTCTAACTCACTTATATTTGGTTTGGGTCTTAGTTTTGTAACGTCTGTATTTATCAATTTTTAAGCGACATAATAAAGTGTATAACTATTTTTAGTATTTTTGGTAACCTAAAAGCTGTATTTATGATTTCAGATTTTTTGTTGTTTCTTAGTATTTGTAAGCGTTAAGGAGAAATTACCTTGTGTTGTTTTTGTTCAAGTTTAATAAAGACCTTTATAATGTTTACCTATTTTCTTTTCGTAATCTTTTCAAAGATATACTACCACATTATACCTATTATAAAACTGTTTTGTATTAACTACTAAACAGCTATACCCATTATAAAACTGGATTAAACTTATTTCCAAGTAATGTATAATGGGTATAAGCATGTTTTATATTCGCTATGGAACAAACCTTTATGGTTACAATCCATGTCATATAAACAGTATAACATAGCTATTTACTCTTATGCACTGGTCTTAACTATATCTGGTGTATATATGCTATTAGCACGTATTGCTGTCCCAAATAGTATTAAATATTCTTATGATGTTTATAAGAATTCTCATAAGGGTTATAATGCATTTCTCTCAGTGCAGATGGTCTTCCTGCTCCTTTGCCTCAATTTAACCATGTTCGTATCTCTTACCCTTTTCGAGATCCCCATATACGCACACGAATTTGTTACACCCTGTATACCAAATAGAACTAGCGAACTACCTGTAAAATAGACCATCTACATACAAAACAAAAACGGTCTCTCACATTCATTTGTACCTTTCCTAAATACCACCTTGGTAATTATTTACAAAAAGATCTAAACACCTTTTTTGACCGGTCTTTTGATGCTCGGCCTCGGTCGCATTCCCGATTCGTTCCGACGATCTGTGTGGCAGCAGCGAGCGGCTAATTTGATTATGGCCGCACTGTATAAAACAATTCCACACTGACAGAACCACGGGTTTTGAAAAGGGTACGGTGGAGAAAGAAGATTAATCAGTGGTGGAGGACCACTAAAAATGTATGAACCCTATTTTAGTGATAATAATAATAATCTTTAGCAAGTAACGCTTACGCGATGAGCCCAATGATCTGCTGCCTATACCCTCACTTTGTTGACTAAAGTTACTATGTTAAACAAAGAAAATTTATAGGGTTAGAAATGTTAGCTCCTTGTTAAAAAATCGCAACACAGTAGAGGGAGAAAGAAGAGAGAGAGAGGGGTGTTAGTGTGCCCGCCGGCCATCAGAGGCGCAATGGCGGGAAATTTGAACAGCGGTTTTAGGACTTTTCAATTTAATTATTAACTTTTGAACGAGTTTTTATTGATTTAATCTGTGATTCAATATAAATATTATTAAATCAATAAAAAGACGCACAAAAGTTTTTTTTTATGGAATAAATAATGCACATTATTTTTATATTAACCAAGATTTAGAAAATAAAGATGGAAGCACTTTATCGTAAATAATGTTTTCTACGTTTATTTATAAATAAAAACTGCATTGACAACCATAACAAAAAATAACTGTTTAGAATAAACTAATGTCCTTAGGTTACGTCTCACAGGTCTCACTCATCTGGAATTGACTCAATTCATATAATATTATCACAAATACTGTATAAACACAAGCACTAGGATGCATTGAGACACGTACTAAAAGATCCATAAACTATCAGGTGATTCTTACAGCGTTCTCTGAAACAAAAGAAACAGTATCGGGTAGACATTAAATTTCTCTGTAAAATATGGCCGATGGCCCAGTATCTACTTATCGAGTTAGCTCAAACCATTATCTTTGTGCCATTATGTTATAATTTTTAATCCACTCAGTAAAACAAAAATGTTAAAATTATCATTTCAAGAGACTAAACTTATCTGTTCGTAACTGATAGATTGTTAGGTATTACCTCGGGCACAATGTGTTGCAGTTATCTGCAGGTTGCCCAGTGATATTTTGTTAAGATTGGCTTGTTAACCAACACCTATTATGTATGTGAAACATTTCATGTTAATTTATTTATTGTAAACTTACATTTCCTATATTCCTATATAAAAAATAGGTAAGGAAGTGTAAAATCAATTTGATATAAACAATAAAAAATAATTACCTGCATAGTAGGCTGGAATAATAACTGAAAGATTACACACATCGGCGAAGTTTTCTAGAATAGAAACTAATAGAATTGTATATTAAAATGATAATAAAAAATTAATTAATTTCCTCAGAAAAAAACGTGGACAAGAAAAATTGACAGTTGTGACGAGGCGATGGATGGCGGGCTGGTTGGTTTGTTCCAATTAGCACCTGGCGCAGTTTGGGAAGCGTTATAGTAGGTTAGAATATAATTGTCCTTCTCTTCTATACGTCAAAAATATGCGACAGAACCCGGTTACACGGCCAGCTGGCGACAACAGCGCTAATTTGCCCTGATGGCCGGCAGGCACACTAACACCCCTCTCTCTCTCTTTCTACTGTGTTGCGAAATCGTCCATTTAAGCTTCACCGGGGTGATGTTAAAAGTATTAAAATGATGTGGGAAATGTACATCGTTGTCTAAAACTTTATTAAAGTCTGCAATATTATGGCAACAAAGCAGTAAGGGTTCCGCCCCCAAAGATGTGACCGCCAGGACATTGTTCTGAGGCCATGATAACGTTGTCTCATTCCTTTCCGTTTAGGGATGTCCACAGAAAATGTGTCGAAGACTTGGTTGTTGAGATACAGCGCGTCCAAAAAAGGTGTTTTATTTGGTTTGTTGATCATATTTTTGTTTAATAACATGGCAATTTGACGAAATTCGGGATACTTGGAGTACTGATGAAGGGAAACTCTAATATGTACTCAGTTTTTTGTTTAATGTTAGAGAGCGCCCCATATAGTGTTGTTCCTATATTTAAATAACCATAGCCTTGTCGCACTATACGTCGTTTTTGACTAGATAGCCCTATTTTCTATTCAATTTTATATACAAAAGGTACTCTTAGTATTTATCGAAGAAAGCAGCTGATTTGAAAAAAAAAACGGGTTTAAAGTTTAACCAGCGTTGGATCATTTTTGTACAATAAGCGAAAAAAACAAGTTCTTATTGCTTGTTTGGTTGCGCGTCAATTTCTGGACGAGAATTACCCTAACCGTTGGATAGGGAGAGCGGGACCGCAAGCCTGGCCTCCCAGATCACCAGACCTCAATATTTTGGATTATTTTCAGTGAACAAGATCTATGAAACAGGATATTTGAATCGTGTGCCATTATAAATCAGATGCCAGATATGTTCGAAAGAGTTCGTCAATCAATGTCAAGGCGAATGGATGCATGCGTTGCAGTAGGCGATTGTCATTTTCAGTAAATGATAGATATTAATTTTTTTGTAAAAGTAGTTTAGTTTTAATCTTGGGAATGATCTAAGTTTGTCACATCACTATACATTACTATACAATCCAATCAATAAAAGGCACATTTTTTCGCTTCTTTTTCAAAAACTCTTATATGGCTGTATCCACCAATTTACACGTTCATCAGATCACGGTTTTTTAGGAATTTTTTGTATCTCTGTAGTCAATAACTGTCCCGCCAAGGCAAAATAGTATGTAAAAAAAGTGAAATTTGAGAAAATTTACTTTTTGTATTTATGCAGTACAGTTTCGTTTTATTTTAAGAATATTTAATAAATCTTGGAACATAAAAAGAGTAGCGCATTATAATATTTACTGTTTGATTGTTTATAGGTGGTAGACAAAAAAACTGTTTACAATCTAACCGTTTTCAAGTGAAAACAGTTTACAATTGAAAACGGTTAGCGATACTAACTAACCGTGGCCAAAATAGACGATCATTTTTTTAAATTAAAAATTAATTAGAATTAAAAATTAATAATATAAACAATTCATAAACATAGGAAAGAAAGAAAAAACCAGAAGTCTTTCTCCACAAAATTTAATAGAATAGAAATTCTTTAGGGCTCTCTACATGTTTCGAACGTAGAAACGTTCATCATTAGGAGGCAGAAAATATATTTAATGCTGATGGTTTTAACAAAAGATAAAATGATGTAGAACCTTAATGAAGCTTCTATGGAATTAAAAAATTGATGTGTAGAAGTGACACAATATGAAGAAAATTGAGAAAAGTTAAAGCATACTATGTGAAAAAGTCAGTAAAGGAGGTCTAAACCAACCAAATAAACTGGTGAAGAAGAAAAAACCCTTCTAAGAAGAAGGTGTCGAGGGTTATTTAAAATTTGTTATAAAACTATTTAAGTAGGTATGTCTGTAAGACATTAAAGAGATAAAATTAGTCATTTGTGGAAGTAATGTGAAGATATCACAATGAAAATGCTCTCTAACAGGTTTAACCCCCAGTACCCCACAAACCACCTATTAGACAGTATTTTCTTTGTGATATCTTCACATTACTTTCACAAATGACTGACAAATAATTTTATCTTTATAATGTCTTACGCAGACATACTTAAAAAGTTTTATAAACAATTTTAAATTTCCATCGACATCTTCTTTTTAGAAGGTTTTTTTTTTCTTTCCCAGTTTATTTGGTTGGTTTAAACCTCCTTTACTGACTTTTTCATATACTCAGTATGTTTTAACTTTTCTCAATTTTCTTTATATTTTGTCACCTCTACACATAAATTTTTTTATCCCATAAGTTCCATTAAGGTTCTACACCATTTTCTCTTCTGCTTAAACCATCAGCATTAAATAAATTTTCTGTCTCCTGATGATGAACGTTTCTACGTTCGTAACATGTAGAGACTCCTAAAGAATTTTTATTTTATTAAATTTTGTGGAGGAAGATTTTAGTTTTTCTTTCTTTCCCATACTTTCAACTCCTCTTTAAGCATGGACTATTTCTTCAAATTTATAAACAGTTTTACTGTGGAAATAAAATAGCAATATATTTAAGGAGACAGTGAGTATGCACCGAGGATTTTAAAGGCTAATAATAGAAGAAACAATAAAATGCAAAAAAGCTAAACTTAAACACAAATTAACGACCTTCGTTAATTAAGTCAACTGATTTTAATAGCCCAATTTTCGGGAAGCTCGACGACTCAAAACTGCTGCCTAGTTGAAGGAATTTTCGGGGAAAAGTCTGGCATAATTTTAGTTTTCTTATTTACTGATACTCCTAGTGATCCTCGTATCAGGCATATTTAAATTTATTTTTCGTTTTAATGTATTCTTGTATTTCTAAAGTCGTCTTCTTCCAAGTTTACCTTTTATCTACTTAAATAAAGTTACACTATATTGTCGTTAATAAGAAGGGGATGAATATCTTCTAATGGTTCGGCCACTGCGCTCTTTGTCAACTGAAATCTTCGAAAAAAAACCCTAAGTTAGAAATTACTTCAATATAATTTGTCCTTTAGTTCAAATTTCTAGGAAACCCATCTTAAACAATATCTAGTACATACATCTTGGTAATTATCAAACAAGCCAAGCTCTTTTACAATGTCACCAGTAAAGTCTGCATCATTTGGAACTTTATTCGAAATTTGACTTTGGCATCAAGTTCTGCTTCGATCGAGATGAAAATTAAGCAAAAAAAATAGTAGTCACGTGATTCGCATTATCTGTCAAATTATCATTTTTTTCCAAAAAATAATTCAAAAGTGGGGTTATTTCTGAAAATATCGAAAAAAGTTGTAAGAAAAAGTTTTTTTAAATGCAGTTTCTAGCCCACATGCAAAGTTTTAGCTGCATAAGATAATTTTGATTTTTTTCCTATAATTTGTAAATTGCACCACTTTTGCAAAATAAGACTCAACGCAACCTACATAAAACTTCTTAGTTTTGACAATGCTTTATCGCAGATATATTTTCTGTAAAGTAGCGCCATATTAAATGTGTATTTTTCTACAAAATTAAATTGGGCTATTAAAATTTGGTCGTATGTGATGCAAAGTTTATTTGTTTTTGACCCTGTATAAGGTAACTTCATAAAATAAGTATTTTTGAAAAGGTAGTTTGTGTCTGAAAGTAATACACCTTAATATTAAGACAAAAAAGGACACAGTGTCTTCAGTAAAGTGTTCATTAAGTGGAAAATAAATTTTAGTTTAACTTAACGTAAAGTTTATCTACTTATTTTCAACTGATTAATTAAAAACCCCTTTATTATAATTTATTATTAAGCTATGTCATAATAACGTTAACTTGTATTACTTTCAGACACAAACTACGTTTTCAAAAATACTTATTTTATGAAGTTACCTTATACAGGGTAAAAAAAAAATAAACTTTGCATCACATGCGACCAAATTTTAATAGCCCAATTTTGATTTTGTAGAAAAACACACATTTAATATGGCGCTACTTTAAAGAAAATGTATCTGAAATAAAGCCTTGTCAAAACTGAGAAGTTTTATGTAGGTTGCGTTGAGTCTTATTTTGCAAAAGTGGTGCAATTATTTATAAAATATAGGTAAAAAAATCAAAATTATCTTATGCAGCTGAAATTTTGCATGTGGGCTAGAAACTGCATTTAAAAAAACTTTTTCTTATAACTTTTTTCTATATTTTCAGAAATAACCCCACTTTTGAATTATTTTTTGGAAAAAATTAAAATTTGACAGATAATGCGAATCACGTGACTACTATTTTTTTGCTTAATTTTCATTTCGATCGAATTGTTGATGCCAAAGTCAAATTTTGAATAAAGCTATTAATAAAAAAAATCCCATATGATGCGGACTTTACTGGTGACACTGTCAAAACCTACGTTGAGTCCGGCTGTGACACTGTATATCCATAACAGTATTAAGAATTCAGCAAAAAATCAAAAAAACAACTACGACATTAAACAAAATTACGTTTCTTGATGTTTTCTAATGGAATTTAACTGACTATTCGGCCAAATTTGACCTGGTAAAGTTAATTGGCGATTAAGTAAAAAAGTTGATTGGTGATTACCGATTTAATCAGTTAATCGCAATTAAACCTTAATCAGCAAAATATATGTTGGTGGGTACTGGTATTGGACAATTAATAAATTAAGTGTAGAAATATCTCCGCTACTGATAATATATCATCACGGACTCAATCAATTTTTGATTAATTCTTTTACAAAGCTGAGTTTTATCGTGCTGATCGATTCGTCCGATGAAGATACAGCATATCGATACGACACAGCGTGAAGAATCATCTGTCTACCGAGAGTTACAATTTTTCGTGGCAGATACACAAAAGAAATTAGATGGGCTTTTTTATTAATGACATGCTACGTTTATTACGTTAAAGCTGACATTGTTAAAAGACAAATAATAGATAGAATGGAATGAGTAATGGAGTAAATATGAACTGGAGAGCCGTTTGGAATAACGTTGTAACCTCAATGTTGGTTATGAGTATTATGACATTATTCCAGATTAGTATTTCACCATTGTCTCGCTTTTTCTCGTCTCGTCTCGTTCTCGCTCGTTTGATAAACGATAATCGCCTTCGCGAATTAAGTACCGTGCGAGCAAAAATTATTTGCATCAAACAGGGCCTTGCATCTAAGGACGTAGATAATGCTTAGCCGTAGAGCTTAATACCTGTTGGGTGTCAGTAACTACCTGAATTAACAATCAATCAGTTATTCCGTCATCTTTGACAGTCGTTACAAGTAATTTGATTCATCGCTAATTTTTCCAATTTCTAGAACAATTCACACAATGGGCTTTACGGAACAGCACAAAACATTCATGGTTGAAGCGTATTTTCGAAACAAGGTTATAGTAAATGGTGAGTGGCAATATAATCCGGGTTTGTGCATGAACAAAAAAGGAGCAGGAAAACCATCTGTAAGAACAGAAGAACTTGTTGCAAACGTTCGTGAAATAATGCAAAATACGGCAACAAATTGTATAAGACGTCTGTCCCAAGAAGTGGGAAGACTAAAATAAAAATTTATTGAGAAATCTCAATGACTGATAGTGCTTAATGATCTAAGAAACAAAGTTTTTAGTATAAATATTCAGGTATAAAAATAAGGACCAGCCTAATCAAATCATTTATCTTACCACCATTCTTAAATTTACAATATTTGCTTTCCAAGCATTTTATTCGATTTTATATTATCATGTGAAAACCAACAAACCCTGTAATTTTTTTGGTAAATATGACTTTAAAAATGTTAATTCTCACAAAGGCGTACGTCATTATTTTCCCAAGTCATAAAACCGTGTTTATTTTGGATGTTAGCGACTACCCTAAAATTTATTTAAAAAACCTTTGGCGTAAATTCTATAGAACAAAGCAATTTAAGGGTAGATCAGGTATATTTATATTATTTTACAATAGATAAGGTATGAGAAGGATGAGTAATCTACCAACAGTTTTTATTTCCATGGTAACTAAACCGGTACCAAATTTTAAATGCTTTTTGAAAATATTGAAGTAAAAATTTAAAAAAAAATTATTATATTATTAATATTAAAAATATAAGTACTTGCAATAGAAAATTTGCTATACAAATTACAGTCAGTTTTTAGTAAACTTACAGAATGTTGTAAAAACTCCATAATTATTTTTAAAGTGTTTTGTGTAAATTTAATCCCATTTTACATTAATAACTGAAAAACTGCTTGATAGTTAATGAATGAACTAATAATTCTGTATATATTTGTAATGTGCCTATTTGCAATGTGTATAATTTATACATATATTTTTTTTAGCATACATATAATATTATATTTTTCTGCAAAACAATATTTTATTTGTAACTTTCCTAAATTGTCCCTTTAGTCATTAAGATAAATGATTGTAAACACTATTATTGAATCACATGAATATTTCTTTGTTCTTAAGTAAATAAATTGTCATACTGGACTTTCTATTAGAAGATAATTGCAATCTATATTTAACGTAATTAAATCCTCATTATTTTTAACTATATAAAACCACTAGAGAAGTTAGTAAGATATTATTCATTCATTATAATTTTTCGTTGTTAAGATTTAGAAGTAAGTTGTGCTAATTTGCCATCTTGTAAAACATTATAAAAAATACAAGAAGTATAAAATCTTCCAAGTGCCTTTATTTCGCCATCCACTACAAAAATTTTGGTGTCAGAAGTGAAGGATCCCCTGATCAAAGAAAAATCCGAGGTTCAGCTCCCAGTCCCAGTATTTCGATACACCGCTGCAGCCAGCAACAGGAACCTGTAATCCAGGCCATAATCCTACAGGACTACAGCAACGGGACAAAGCCTTACCTACAAGCTACAAGTGGACAAGGTGATGCACGCCGGAAACCAAATATTTTTTATACTGTAAGTCTTGTATTTAACATTCTATGATTTTTTACCCTGATTTAAGCAACGAATATTTCGACGAAGTTTTAAATTTAAATTATAACAAAATGTCACTATCCATCGAACTTGCGGAAAAAATGTTAATTAGGTTTGACGGCACTAAATCAAAGTTACACGATTTTATTGATAATTGCGACAGCGCTATAAAGCTAGTAAAAACTGAATGTAAAGATATTTTATTTGCAATAATTGTTTCTAAAATTACCGATAACGCAAAAGCAATGATTAGAAATCGCGATTTTAAGAATTGGCAAGACCTAAAAACATATTTATTAGAAATTTATTCAGAAAAAAGGACAATTGGTCAGAGACAATTAGAACTAACTTCATGTAAACAAAATCCTGGTGAAAATGTGATATCTTATGCAAATAAAATAGAAAATTGCTACATTCAGTTGATAAATGCCTTAGATACTGAATTACCTCCAGTGGCGCGCGAAGCATGTGTTAATTTATTAAAAAATGAAGCATTAAATGTTTTTATTACAGGATTAAACAAAGATCTTAATATCTTAGTAAAATCTCAAACCCCAAATACACTGGAAAAAGCAATATCTATAGCATTAAACGAAGAACAAGAATTAAAATCAAAATTAGAAATGCATAAATATCAAGCTGTAAACAATTCCTCAGCAAAACTCTGTTTTAACTGTAATAAGCCAGGTCATACAACTATTAATTGCAGATTCCAAAGAAATTCTTATCACTTTTCTCGTAATCAACCAAACATCAGGCATTTCTCTCAAAATACTAAATTTTGTCGTTACTGTAAAAAATCGGGTCATTTAATCGAAGAGTGTAGAAAACGCGAATTTAATAATAAAATGAAACAAAATCAAAATAATCAAATTCAAAATCAAAATAGTCGTCCTCCTAATCAAAGTAATTTCTCAAATAATACTAGAGATAAGGGTTCACAAGGAAATTCTGAATTACCTAACTTGCAGAATTTATCTTTAAACTCTCAAGGCCCTCGTCAATCCACGGCCATTACGAGGGGCGTTCACAAGGTAGAGGCCGAATCGCAGTAATTAATCCTAGCTTAACTACATTTGTCTCTCTATACTCATGCAATCTTTCACAAAATCATTCTAACTTTTTAATTGACACAGGAGCCGATATTTCTTTAATTAAATTAAACCAAGTTCATGAAACTAATCAAAAATTTTTCGATAATCCAATTACCTTAAAAGGCATAGACGATAATATCATTGAACCTAATAAAACACTATATTATACTTATCTAAATTTAAAAATAGGAAACAATATCTATAATCACCTATTTCATGTAGTAAAAGATAATTTTCCAATTCAATTTGACGGTATTATAGGAAATGATTTTCTCTTAAAATACAATGCTCTATTAGACTATCAAGAAAATAAACTTAAAATTTTTTCGGACGAAACTTTTTTACATCATTCAGAAAATCTTATATCTAACAACCAAATTCAAAATCACGAAATTGACGAAATAAAAAACGCAAATCAATCTGAAAATAATTCCAATGAATATATATTAAAACCTAGATGCGAAACTATTATTAAAATAAAGGTCATTAACTCTAATATTAATGAAGGTATATGTCCTGATGTACCTATCTTAGACGGCGTTTATCTCTGCCCAAGTATAGTTAGAATAGATAAAACAAAACACGCTATTACATCTATCTTAAACACAACTGAAAAGGAAGTAAAAATAAAAAATATCGAAATATATCTTGACGACATATCTTTCTCTGATAATAAAAATATTATGCAAATTTCAAAAAATAATAACAGTGTTGATTCTGACTCTAGTAGGCTTTCAAAAATCACCAATCTATTACGTACTGATCACTTAAATCAAGAAGAAAAATCTAGCCTTATTAGTATTTGCCACGAATATAATAATATATTTCATTTAGAAGGTGACAAGCTCACAACTACGGATGCCATTATGCATGAAATTCATACTACTCCTTGCTCTCCAATAAATACAAAATCTTATCGCTATCCCCAAATTCATAAAGAAGAGGTAGATAGGCAAATTTCAAAAATGTTGGATGAAAATATTATTTCTCACTCAATTTCCCCATGGAATTCTCCTGTTTGGATTGTCCCAAAAAAACAAGACGCGTCCGGTAAAAAGAAATGGAGAATTGTGATAGATTATCGCAAGCTCAATGACGTCACAGTTGGCGACTCTTTTCCCTTACCTAATATATCCGACATCTTAGATCAATTAGGTCACTCTAAATACTTTTCTACTATTGATCTGACGTCAGGATTCCACCAAATTAAAATGTCTCCTACAGATGCGGAAAAAACAGCTTTTTCCACACCATCTGGGCATTATCAATTTAATCGTATGCCTTTTGGTCTAAAAAATTCTCCTGCAACCTTCCAAAGGTTAATGAACTCGGTCTTGGCAGGATTGCAAAATATTAAATGTTTTGTTTATCTTGATGACATCGTCATACATGCAGATACTTTAGAAAATCATAATAACCGACTGATAGAAGTTTTTCAAAGATTGTCCTCTTTTAATTTAAAAATTCAACCAGACAAGTGTGAATTTTTAAGAAAAGAAGTCATGTATCTGGGTCATTTAATTACTAATAAAGGTGTAAAACCTGATCCTAATAAAGTAAAAGCCGTTTTAGAATTCCCAACTCCTCAGAATCCTAAAGATATAAAATCATTTCTCGGACTCGCAGGATACTACCGACGTTTCATAGAAAATTTTAGTAAAATTACGCTGCCTTTAACAAAACTTTTAAAAAAGGATGCCATATTTCTTTGGACAAGCGATCAACAAAATGCATTTGAAAAACTAAAGAATACGCTATGTACCGAACCTTTACTTCAATACCCTGATTTCACACAAACTTTTTATTTAACAACTGATGCTAGTAATTATGCAATTGGTTCTGTATTATCGCAAAATAAACCTCCTAATGATTTACCTATTGCTTATGCTAGTCGTACACTTAATCACGCAGAATCAAATTATAGTACTACCGAACGTGAACTCTTAAGTATTGTATGGAGTGTGAAACACTTTAGACCTTATCTATATGGACGTCAATTCATTATCTTAACAGATCATAAACCTCTTACATGGTTATTTAATGTAAAGGATCCAGGATCACGTCTCGTAAGGTGGAGATTAATTCTTGAAGAATATGATTATAAAATCGAATATAAACCAGGTAAAACTAACCAAAACGCTGATTGCCTAAGTAGACCTCCTCTTACCATAGATCATAAATTACTACCAAATACGATTGATAACACTGAAATTTTACCTAACACCTCATTATCTAACGTAAACCACACACAAAGTAAACCCATTAACACCTTTAAGGATTTCAATGAGAAGCTTTTAACCACTGTAATTACCAACAATAATATAGAAGAGATAAGCAACAAAATTTCTGATTGCCAAAATAATACATGCATATTTTATTCATGCGATTTACAGATTACTGAACCTTCTCAAGAGGAAATAAATAAAAAATTTAATCACATAGAAAAATTAAAAAAGTTAAATCCAAATCAACTAGATCTTATTACGATAAAACAAGATAACTTTTCAATATTTTATGGATTTATAAATAAACATTATTGGGAATCAATTTCATACGAAGATTTGTTTAATATTTTAATAAAATTAAAAAACAAGTTACTAGAAACAAACCAACAAATTATATTCATGCCTAGAATACAATTTTCCTATAGTAAACTAAATTGGAATAAAATAAGAGCAATGCTTAGATACATTTTTAAAAACACTAACATTACAGTAAAAATATGTCATGATATACTTAAAACTCCTAAAGATTCAGACATACCTATCATACTACACGAAAATCATACTAACCCCACCTCTGGTCATTCGGGTTTTCATCGCACATATAATCGTATCAAACAAACATACCATTGGTCTAATATGAAATCAGATATAAAAAACTTCATTAAATCCTGTGAATCTTGTCAAAAAAATAAATTAGTTCGAAATAAAACAGTAAAACCCATGGAAATCACTACGACAAGTTCTAACCCTTTAGAAAAAATATTTTTAGACATTGTTGGCCCTTTACCTTTAACAGAAAAAGGAAATAAATATATCTTAACTCTCCAAGACGACTTAACAAAATTTTCACAAGCTTATGCTATACCTAATCATGAAGCAATTACAATTGCAAAAAATTTTGCAAATAATTTTATTTGTAAATTCGGTATTCCTAAATGTATTGTTACAGATCAAGGCAAAGATTTCACATCAAAACTATTAAATCAAGTAGCTAAATATTTTAAAATTAAACAAATTAATTGTACTACATATCACCCCCAGAGTAATGGTGCACTAGAAAGAAGTCATGCTACTTTAGCCGACTATTTGAAACACTATATAAATCAAGACCAAACTAATTGGGATGATTGGATCGATCACGCTATGTTTTCATACAATACAACACCTCACACATCAACCAAATTCTCACCTCACGAATTAATCTTTGGTACAAAACCAAATATTCCTAGTTCAATAACAAAAGAACCAGAATTTAAATATACTTACGACGATTATCTAGATATACTTAAAATGCGTATGCAAAAATCTCATGAAATCGCAAAAAATAATGCAATCGAAAGCAAAATCACAAATAAAAAATATTATGATAGAAAAGTAAACAACGTTGAATTTCAAGTAGGAGATCTCGTATTTTTATTAAATGAAAAAACTAAACCAGGTAAATCTAAAAAGTTAACACCTCATTATGAAGGACCTTATAAAATTATCGAAGTTAATTCCCCCGTAAATTGTACCCTTCAAATAAAAAATAAAAAATCTAAAGTACATGTAAATAAATTGAAACAAGCCTTTGTTTCAGATGTCTAACTTTATGGAATATTCATCACTGTTCTGGACAATATGTCAACACCCCTATTTATCAACCTGCCGGAATATATTATGAACAGATTAAAAACATAAAAATAACAGAAAGACACTGGAATTTAGTAAGCTACTTAGATTTAAAACCTCTTAATGAAAAACTTAATTTTGTAGAAACATCTTACCAAAAAACCTCTCAACTTTGTCAAAATGAAATTATATACAAAGAACTATTTTTATGTACCACTCCTTTAAATTTATTAAAAACAAATATTCCTGAACTGTTTCAAAAAGAACAAGCCTTAAAAGAATTAATGGGACGTCATAGACAAAAACGAGGTTGGTTTAACATCATTGGTTCAACTTTCAAAACTATATTTGGTACTCTCGATGAAAACGACGGAAATTATTTTAATCAAGCCTTAAACAGCGTACAAGATAATGAAAAACATGTAGTTAATTTACTATCACAACAAATTCAAGTCGTAAGAAGTACAATTAGTAACTTTAATAATACTATAACAAATTTAGATCAAAATAGAAAAATATTTAATGAAAATTTTGAAAAATTAAGTAATTATTCAAAAGATTTAAATAATAAAATATTCAACTTAGAAATGAAACAAACAATCGAAGAACATTTTGCTTTTCTCATGTTATTTACGAATGAACTACAAAACGAAATATCAACTATAATCAACGCTATTCTCTTTGCAAAATCAAATTCTGTTCACCCTTTCGTAATATCACCTCAACAATTAATTAATGAACTAATAAAAACCTTACCTTATTTACCAACATCTGCAACTTATCCATTACCTCTTAATATTCAAAACAGTCACTTTTTGCTTGAACTTACTAAAATTCAATACTATTTTTCTGAAGAAAGAATTATTTTTATTTTAAGACTTCCTCTTGTTAGTCAAAATCAATATTACCTTTACAATCTAATACCTTTACCTGTTTACCGACAGAAATTTCAATCATATCTGTTTATATTGCCAAGTATCAAATTTTTAGTCCTTTCGGAAAATAGAAATGTATATACTACGTTAAATTCACTCGAAAATTGTAAAAATATAGATCAATCTAATATTATATGTGATAATAATGAACCTTTGTATTTTACAAACTATAGACCAATTTGCGAAACAGAATTGTTATCAGTTATGTCAACAATTCCAGAAAATTGTGATACACGTACTTTACACACAAGTACAGAAATGTGGCATAAGTTAATAACACCTAATTCATGGATATATGTTCTTCCAAAAGCCACAGATATTACCTTAAGTTGTGAATCTAAAAAAGTAACAAATTTAATTCTAAATAACACAGGTATTTTAACCCTTACCGCAAATTGCAAAGTTTATACTAGTTCAGTAATGCTTTCTTCTGAACCTATTATTTCAGAAAGTAGTTTCGTACCCATAATACCCAATTTTGAATTCGATGACGATTGCTATAAAAAACCAAGTAATAATACCAAGGAAAATTTGCAATTAACTCCCATTCTTAAAAACCTTGATACTGACTCACTAAATTTCGCTAGTGATAAGTTAAAACACTTAGAAGAGTTATCAGAGGAATTGTCAAATGAATCTTTTGTTAGTAAAATATCTAATAATTCTTATTTTACCTTTATATTTCTTTCTCTTGTTAAATTATTTTTATTATATATAGGATATAAGATCTTTAGGTTTATACGAAATAAATGTAGTCATAGTCATATTGACACATCTAGCAAGTGTGCACAAATTACAAACTGCCTTACCTTTAACATTTGTAAAAGAAAAGTATCAAAACATTGTGAAGAGATTCAACTACCAAATACTACACAATGTGAAATTCAAAATGAAGATACTCCAATAAGACGTAGTGCTAGAATAGCAAAATTAAAAGATACCTTCTAATTAATACTAAATAAAAAGTTTTCATATTATTCAAACTTTTATTTTAAGGAGGGAGGTGTAATGTGCCTATTTGCAATGTGTATAATTTATACATATATTTTTTTTAGCATACATATAATATTATATTTTTCTGCAAAACAATATTTTATTTGTAACTTTCCTAAATTGTCCCTTTAGTCATTAAGATAAATGATTGTAAACACTATTATTGAATCACATGAATATTTCTTTGTTCTTAAGTAAATAAATTGTCATACTGGACTTTCTATTAGAAGATAATTGCAATCTATATTTAACGTAATTAAATCCTCATTATTTTTAACTATATAAAACCACTAGAGAAGTTAGTAAGATATTATTCATTCATTATAATTTTTCGTTGTTAAGATTTAGAAGTAAGTTGTGCTAATTTGCCATCTTGTAAAACATTATAAAAAATACAAGAAGTATAAAATCTTCCAAGTGCCTTTATTTCGCCATCCACTACATATTTTACTAGAAAATTACATAAATTTATTTCCAACCAATTAGAAGGCTCCTTTTTGTTTACGTCGCTTATAGCAATGGGAGATTATCGCGATGATTTTGTTAGTTCCTATTAACTTAATGAAATTAATTATTGATAATTTTTCTGTCAAAAATGAAGTTCTTTATATCTATTGGCAAAAGTCACTCAGAATAAAATCAAAATACATTTTGTTGCTTAACTTATAATTTTTTATTGATACTAACCAATTTGCTTTACATATCGAACATAGGGGCTAAAAGAGACAGATCAGAAATTTAACTAACATCATCGGAAATATGTTTTTTTAAGTTTCATTTGAAACTATGTAGACATGTAATTTCAGATGTTATGGTTGAAAACGAATTAATGTTTTTAATGTTCCTAAGTTTTAGTAATAAACCTGAGTTACTAACAAGTAAAATTAACTTCTATTGTAAAAATATACTGCGTCATATTTAACTAATCTCATCGAAAATATGTTTTTTGGGTTTCATTTGAAACTATGTAGACTAGACATGTAATATCAGATCTTATGGTTGAAAACGAATTAATGTTTTTAATGTTCCTGAAATTTTAGTAATAAACCTTAGTTACTAACAAGTAAAATCAACTTCTATGTAAAAATACAGTGCGTCATATTAAACAAAACTTAGCGGAAATATGTTTTTTAAAGTTTTATTTAAATTTAAAACTATAGACATTGGATTTCAGATAACAAAAATTTGTTATTTAATGTTTCTCACATTTTAGTAATGATGAGTTACTAACGGCTAAAATAAACTTCATTTCTAAAACTCTAATTAGTTACAATTAACTAAAGCCGCCGGAAATATGTTTTTGTAGCATTTTAGCAAAAAAATTACAATAAGAAAAAACTCAAATTTATGAAATTTTCTTACCGAATCTCCCACGCAGCAGAATTGGGAATACCGCAGAATTGATTCCCGATAATTCCGCTGCTAGGGAGATTATAAGTGAAAATTTGCTGTTAATTTACAAGAAAACATCGTGTAACTTTTACAGGTTAATTTACCTGTGAGGTCTAAATTTACCACAATAATTGCTCTCAGTCAGTTTAGTTAGGCGGTGGTGGTGGCGGTGGTGTCTCTAGCTGTTTTTTAACTAAAATATCCCGGTATTTTCACATTCTAATCCCGGCTGTTAAAATTTGGAGATAACAATTCTGATTTAGACGCGTTTTAGGGTCGTAAGTCTCATGCAAATAAGATAATGCAGGTGGCCATTCAGGGAATAGGGTAGATTAATTACCCTTTATAGAAACGCCACTGATTTTTTCTCTTACTTTCTGATGATATTTAATATAATTGCCATAATCACAATCGTGCAAATGTCATTGCAATCAAGCAAATCATGAAACAGTTGCCATACGATGAGAATGAGGCGATGAAAATTAGATAATCATAGAAATTATTGAATTAAACGTAATTTATTGATCGATGATGATTCGATGATTTGTACATGTGGCATTTGTAATTTGATGTGCGTGTTGCTTTAACTGTAAAAATATATAGGTTAGGTCTGTTTTCTTAGCTTCCGGCATATGGGAATATATAATGGCTAATATTTTTATAAAAATGCAACAATGAAAAATAGATAAAAGGGTTATATTTTATATAATAATGTAATTTATTCCATTTGTTATGTGAATATTGTGATTTTCAGTTTATGTCGGCAATAACTAACCCGAAACACGCCTAAATTTGGCTAAATTTAATCAATTATTTATAGTAAATACTCGTCTACCAATAACTGACCAGGATCATGTTTTGAATGTGTGGCGTGAGATTTATTTGGCGCAGGCGGCTTTAATAGTCAAATAAATAACTAAACCTTGCTGTAATTAACAAACCTGTGTTTTTATTCCTTTTTTCCTACACTGTTCTAGACTGAGAAAAAAAGCCTTATATTCCTTATAAGAATTCTCATACTCTTTATACAGCTGTTTAATACTATGACAGCAACGCGCTTTCCTACTGTAAGACAACGAACATTGCTAGTGATAATATCCCGGTAATTTAGCCAATAGGAGTTCATGCGACCATAGCATGGTTTATAGCCATTATTGCTTTGAATACTCACACTAATTAGTAGCAAGTTTTAATGGTGGTGTAATCTGGTTTTATATACTGTATTAATTTCGACTGGCAGTTATAATGAAACTTGACACTAATCATAATAAAATTTGCTTGCTACGGTTAATAAAGCATATACTTACCAATAAAAATCAGTACTGTAGTTCTCAAAAATTTAAATAGCTTCTAGTGTAATATTGTTCTTGTTGTTTAACATTGCATATTATGATTATCTATTATGCAACATGGTTTACTGAGATGGTAAAATTCGTCCATAGATTATAAAGTCTAATACTAATGATGGTTTGTACGAAATAAAAATATTCTATTGCTTTATTTGACATGCAAAGTTAAAAAAAAGCTTAAAAACAAATTAAAAATAAATTAATTAAAACATATATGACCTGCGCAACAAATATGTTAAAACTAATACAACGGCGCCCGGCGATTGCCGATCTCTACGAACCCCCAACATAAAACGACCTGGAATATAGGTTCTAACGGATACAATTCGTTTCTGGGGACGATCTTCTGCTTTCTCAGTTGTAGAGAACGCGCTTTACTGGGAACAAAATGCGTCGCATTGAGATGATATAATTTATTTCTTAACAAAATTGCTGAATTAATGGTAGTTCATTATTCGACAAGACTGTGCTGCTAATAGAACTGATTACTACCAATAAAAACACTGTTCTAGCAAATCGGGAATTGGTATACCTAGTACTAAAGCGGGTTTGATATACTAGCAATTTATTTATAAAAAATAAGCTATTAATACAAAATATGTCTTAGCAAACCTGTTGTATTAGATCATTTTTCCCAATCTAATGCCTATCATGCTTGGGAAGCATTGAGGATAGTACCGACGAACAAAAAAAATTACCTTTTAAAGCTAGTGTTATGATTAAACGATTGCGAAATAATTATCAAAAATCTAACAGTCAAAAAAACTCTACATTTAAAATCTCACCAACTGAGACAACTTGCAATACCTAATTCTTGAAACTACACTGAGAAAAGCTCCAGAAAGAAATTATTTGCTAAGATTATTTTGGCTGCAACAATAAATTTTTAACCTACAATAGTAATATTGGTTTCTTATTGCAAAATAAACGATTTACCTGAAAACTCTTTATACCTGTTGCAAAACACTTTTCTATTGTAGAAAAATTTATATTATGATGACAGTTGAGATTTGCTTTATGAAAACGCCTCTCTTGTTACTACTATTTGCTTTGTTGGGGCAGCAATGCGACTTATTGTTATTGAAAGAAAATATTTATAAAACAATCTTTTCTGGAACTCCAAAATATCTTTCCAACGGTAAAAAAGTTTTTTATTAAAAATGGAAATTAGTCACATGTTCGATTCTAATCGGCTTTTTTCGTGGTCGCAAATTCAATCTGATTGGGCCAATTTTCATATTCGGTACCTACCCGCACCCGCCCAGCCAGTCTTCATTTCACGTTGAAAATTGAAAGCGTGCAGGTTGCCGTTCGAGCTGATCGCGATCATTGTATTATTATTGTATGAGAAAATGAAGTGTTGTTTTGTTGACAGTATGGAAATGGATACGTTTAATTTTAAAGATTTGATATCTAATTGGGGACTTCAAGATTATCTATATGGAAAACTTTGAACGTAAGTACTATACCTACATAAGTATTTACTTATTGCTTGTTTCTAAGTCCAAAGAACGTAATTCAATGGTGATTTTGGGCAAAAAGCTTCGAGTCACCCATTAAGATAAATGCCACCAGCAATGTAATTTTTATGATCACGTTTACCGTTTACCAATTACAAAGCAGTATTTGCCCACAGCCGAAATTCTTGACACATTGTTGTTAATGTCTTCGTACATTGAGGTTATGATTTATAAACTTCAACATGTCACCCCACCCAGCCAAGGTTTCTAGAGTAAGTAATCTTTAATTTTGTTTTAGAATGTGAACAAGCTACACGAGAGCATAGTTCAGCATAGAAGAACGGAAGGAGAAGTTAAAAAAATTTGGCCTTACCTTTGGAGTTGTAGTTGGGAACTTGGAGAAACCCTCATTTGTAATAGTTGTTGATGATGTTCAGTATTGGTACACGGTGAATACTTGTATCAGGGCACTTGAGCTGCTTTTTAAGCTATTTCATGCTTTAGACGTCGCATATCCTTCCGAAAGTGAACATGTTACAAATAATTAAATAAGTTTGAATAATAAAAGTTTGTCTATTAGAAATGTATTATAGAATAATGTCTCCTACATTAAATAATATCAAAACTGCAACAAAATATTTGGCTTCTTTTTTGGGCCATACCATATATATAGGTATTTTGGCTGCCACAGTAGAGACCACTTTACTACGACAGCAATGTTTATTTGCTACCTTAGCTAAAAAAGGTACCTATAAGTAGAGAGAAGAAATGCTGATCCAGCAAAGACCTTTGCTATAAGAAGCAAAACGCTATACAGGATATAAAAATTCTTTTTATTACAGCAAAGTGTTATACTGATACAGAAAAGTAACTTATTTTTAATGGAAACGACGCGGCAGGCGGAAAAAATATATTTGTTGTTCTAGCAAAGTCTCTTTATAATGGGTAGTAAGTGACTTTGCAAACGCAGGATTTTATTTGTTTGGGTTACACGTGATCATTTTTTATAAAGTAACTTTATTACGCCAGCAAAGAAATTACAGCCAAATCGATTTTACTGTCCTAGGTAATTTTTCTTTTGTCCCCTATTTAAGTAAATTTTTTTATAAGCGGTATAAAGATTTTTATTACCGCAGCAAGAATCTTCTCTCAGTGTACGTCTCGATTTTTTTCCAGGCGTGTTATTTAAACACCTAAAAGGCATTAAAGCGCGTCTAGAGGTACTTTGGCTTATTTTATTTCCTCTCAAGTGTTTGTTTTGCCTCTTCACTTTGTTGACAACTCGATAGATACATGCATCTCTACTTAAGAACATCTTTGGTTAGTTTTTGTAATGTCTTGGGTTAACGGTATTTAAATACTGGGTTCATTAATGTTTGCCATTGGTTTCTTAACATATTGAAATATTACTGAGTTAAAATGGTAGTAGTATTCGTTTTTGAATCAATCTACATCAATTAAATATTTTTATTGCGTCTATAATCCTTTTTTTTTACTTTAAAACTCCTTTATTCGAAACTAACTTTTACAGTTCGTTATTATGGAAAATGACAAAATAATATAGAAAATAATAACCATAAAAAATATTTAAAAAAGTTAATCCAATTTAATTGATTAATAAAATCAATTTAAAAAGGGAGTTTAAATAATTTTAATCCGTAATTATTGTTCTTTAAAAGTCATATAGCCAATATTTCGTTACTTCTTCATTTTTATCAAAAATCGGCTAAATACCGATCTTTGGAGTACCATTACCTTTAGCATTTATTAATGTTTTGAACGTGTAAATACCCTTAGGTCTATATTAATAGTTGGGTCTGAAACTGATAATTTTTGTATATATATGCATTTAATAACTTTATTTTGCAATTTTTGTAATGGATTTAGGTTTGATAAATAAGCAATGCCTCATGCAGAAGCCAAATGTTGTTATTTTGAATATATATTAATTTAAAATATTTTTTTAAAGTATTTCAAAGGAATGTAATAGCAAGAGTCTGTACAAACAGATACTAAGGAAGCAGTGGCGGATTTTCAAATTTGCCGCTAGTAGGCTATTCAATTTTTGCCGCCCCTATATATACCAGTGACGGCTCGTGAGTTGTGAAACAGGTGAAGTGTTCGGGAAAGAAAAAGCCCGCTGCAGGCGAAAATTTTTTAAGACCACGCTCAAATTTTGTCAATAATTTTTAGTAAATATTTTAAAAATTTATGATTACCTACTTATTTTATTGAAAATGAAATTTCTTTCTGCAAAGCCAGTAAAGTTCCAACTACCTTTTTTTATCCCCATTAACAGACACGGCTAACAATAAAGTTTATTTAAAAAAATACTACCCGTCGATTATGAATAAAGATTGTACCATTTATTTCCGTAAGACAAAAAAAAAATTTTGGGCCAAATTTGCCGCCCTCTAAAACCTACCGCCCTAGGCTCCAGCCTACTCAGCCTAATGGTAAATCCAGCACTGTAAAGAAGATTTCGAATATATAATATACTGGATATGACTTTTCCAATTTAAATTTTTTTCTAAAACTAAACCTAAAATTTTTTATCGTTTTTGAATATTGAATATTTCCATTACATTGAGAAAAAAGCCTTCTATTCCTTTTACGAATTCACATACTTTTTATACAACTGTGTAATAATATATGTGACAGCAACGCGCTTTTCTACTATAAGACAACGAAAATATAAATATTTGCTTGTTACGGAATAAAGCATATACTTACTACCAAAAATTAGTACTGTAGTTTTCAAAAATTTAAATAGCTTCTAGTGTGATATTATTGTTCTTGTCGTTTGACATTGCATATTATGATGATATATTATGCAAAATGATTTACTGAGATCGTACAATTGGTCCATCTTAACATAGTATAAAACAAAGTCGCTGTCGCTGTCGCTGTCTGTCCGTCCCTATAGTGGATTTCACCTTAGTTTTTATTGCTTTGACGTCTCTCTTGTCAAACATATTAGCCAACACGTGATTTTAAAATCCCTAATTCTATAAACGGCTTTCAGGCACGGGCATTGGCTAGATTAACAAGAGATGGATATATAACTGACCGTATAGTTACATGTACATGACGAAGATGCACACTACACAGTTCAATACGTTGGGCTTCAATGAGCTCAAACTCGTCAAAAGCACAGCATCGCTCGTATATGCCGTTAGTATGTGCATCTTTGTCTTACGCATTTGCTCTCGCATATCTCTTTTCGTACTTCATTAATTCGATTATCTCGTCGCGTTCTTTAAATATCACATAGCCGCATTGGGACACACCGCGCACCGCGTGCATTCTGCTGTTAATTCTTGATCGTTCGTGTTATTGTTTTTGGTATTTTTAAGACAGCATTTTGCTTATATTTTGTGCGTATTAGACTTTTTGGTTTTAAACTGCCGGACTGTGTGTATCTGTGACGTGTTTCTTTTTATGCAAAAGTAAGTAAATAATTATTAATGTCTCGGACGGTGACGACGACATCGACAGCTTGTCAGATGAAGACCAAAAATAATAGGGAACTTGCAACAAAATTAAATTTGAAAACCACAGTGAACCATTATGCTAAAATAAGTTTTACATACAGTTGTATTGAAGAGTGCTTGAGGTATCTGTTCTGCAAACGCATGGACAAAAATCTTTTTTTCTAGTAGCTACTTACATTATTTTTTCTTTATTCATTAAAAAAAAATACCTAATTCGATAACATTACAAACTTTTGTTGTTTTATTATAAACCAACGAAAAGTTAGACCTATTGTAAACTTCAAACTCTTTAGAACCTAGTCTAAAGAAAAAAATATCCACCCGTGAATAAGAAAATAAAAAAGTAAACAATAAGCTATTAAATATAATATATAGATTTTTCAACTTAACACTGCATGGTCTAAAATCCAATTAAAAAACAAAATAATTCTTTAATAAAAAACGTAGTTAATTATTGATGATACTAGATTCACGATTGCCCCTTGTATATTTTTTATTGTACTAAATTAAGAGTGTGTTTTTACCAAAATAACAGCACTTTATTATATTATGAATAAAAATTAAATGAAATTGTTTTTCTGATAATCTATCCTATTTCCATTCCCCTTCAGTGTTTTTTTTTTTGAAATATCTTAAAAATTGCTTAGGTAATTCTCGTTTCCATCCATAATTATTACAACTACAAATAAATTGACCCATGTTCACACATAATTTTTACGTCCGGCCCTGGCCAATCCTTAAGTTCTGTAAAAAGAAATGTTATAAATGGCATGTGTCAGCGGCGGCCATTAAAAACTAAGGTGAAATCCATACCTATATATGCTTAAATCTTTAAAACTACGCAACGGATTTTGAAGCGGTTTTTTTTAATAGATAGAGTGATTCAAGAGGAAGGTTTTTACGTATAACTAGCGACCCGCCCCGGCTTCGCACGGGTGCAATTTCAGAAAGTGGCATGCCGGGTACTAATATATCAGGTTTGTTCGGGTTTGTATTTATACCAGCGGGTTGCAACGCATGCCGGATACACGCTAGTAGATTATAAAGTCCAATACTAATGATGGATTGTGCGAAATAAGAATCTTCTATTGCTTTATCGGACATGCAAAGTTTTAAAAACCTTATAATATACAAAGTAAAAAGAAATTAATTGAAACAGGAATTGGTACGATCAAAAGAATTCAAATACAGACAGGACAGCTAGAAGACTCCGAACAACGATGGGACCTGCGCAACAAATACGATAAAACTAATACTATGGCGCGCGGCGATTGCCGATCGCTATGAACCCCCACCAACGTCTTGGTGAATTATAGGTTCCAACGGATACAATTTGGTTTTTGGGGACGCTGTTTTGCTTTCTTAATTGTAGAGAAAGCGCTTTACTGGGAACAAAATGCGTCACAATGAGAAGATACAGTTTATTTCTTAACAAAATGGCTATATTAAAAGTAGTTTTCTAATAAGCTATCAATACAAAATATGTCTATATAAGCCCGCCTGTTGTATAAGATCATTTTTCTTGGTGTATAAATTTGAGGGGTAAATTTATTGTATTTCTACTTACTAACATAAAAGAAGATTTTATAATAGTAGATTCTGTAACGAGGTTGGGATGAAAATTCGAACCGAGTGGAAGATTCCGAACGCGAGCGTAGCGAGCGTGATGAACCACGAGTATCGAATTTTCATTCTAACCGAGTAGCAGACTATATTTTCTCTACGACCATCCAGTTCCATATCTGATTCATCCGATTTTTCACTCATTTTTTGACTTGCACTAAAATTTGTCTGAAAATAATTATTACAACGCGGCCATTTTTATCTGACACTGACAGTTTCGAAATTCATGGCAACCTATGTCGTTTATATCAATTACAGAATATTCATTCCGTATCTTGTTATGGAATGAAAATACACGCAAAACGCATAAGAAGTAAGTGTTTCAAAATAAATATTCCAACTCAAGAGCAAGAATTTTTACATTCTATTATCAAAAATGATTTTGGAATTATTGCATTCAGTAATGGTCGTGGAGAAAAGTGTATTTGATGCATGTCAAGAAAGAAAAATTTGCAAATAATTTTTATATCAAAATGCATTTCTGCGAAAGTTTAAGCAAAATAAATAATTTTTATATCATATTTAAAAAGCTTTATATTGCGCTTTAAGTTCAATTTGAAAATGGAATTTTTATAAATTAAGAATAGTACTGGATGTAATTTTTCCCCTTATCCCAATACGGATAGGTATTCAAGATGTAACCGTACTCAATAGGTAAAATAAAAATACAAAATAAAATATCCCGTTTAAGGCTTGTTTAAGCATGTATAAGTTTAATGCGAGTGTTCGAAATAGAAACTAAACGGTTTACTAAACAATAAAAGATTTGCAAAACTTTGAAAATCCTTCCGTAAAAACGACAAAAGAACGATTAAAGCTAATTGGGTTAAAGAAAGCGGAAATTTTGCATGGATTTTTTTACAATAGGTTTAAGAGTTTGGGAGATTAAAGAAATAAATGTGTATTTTAGTGAAGTTACTAGAATTTAGATCCTTATAAGAATCAAGTAGGCTTAGACGGAATGAGTTTAAAGGTTTTTAAATGGAGTAAATCGCTTTAGATTTGGTCGAAATCACAAAACACCCATAAGTCTCGTTACAGAAACAGCGTGTCCTGGAAAATTCTTACCATATGGAAAACATTTTCTCGATTTAAAAAAAACTGCTATTAGTATTACGTTTTCTGCGTGTATAACAAAGATAGAGCAAATGACACAAAATACTAACTAATAAAACTGAAAAATCTATAGGATTTTGGTTTTTGGTTGCGTTGGAAATAAAAATTAATATAAACGCGCCGATGATAATTAAAATAATAATTTTAATATTTTTTTTTCAGTTTAAATTTTCGTTTTGAAATTTAAGAAAAAATTGTTCATACACTGAGGAAAATAATCTTATACAACAAGACATGGTTTGTATTAATATAGCTTATTTTTTTATTAAACCATATTAAATCAATTGCTAGTGTATCAAACCCGATTTAGTGTTATATCACTTCCAGATATGCTGGAACAGTGTTTTTATTGGTAATAATCAGTCCCATCAGCAGCACAGTCTTGTTGAATAATGAACTACTTGTAATACAGCAATTTTGTTAAGAAATAAACTGTATCTTCTTAATACGCATTATGTTTCCAGTAAAGTACTTTCTCTACAATTAAGAAAGCAGAACAGCGTCTCCAAAAACGAATTGTATCCGTTAGAACCCATAATCCACAAGACGTTGGTGGGGGTTCGTAGCTATCGGCAATCGCCGCGCGCCGTAGTATTAGTTTCCACGTATTTGTTGCGCAGGTCACATCGAATTTTATTGATCGTACCAATACCTGTTTCAACTAATTTATTTTTACTTTGTATTCAAGTTTTTTTAAACTTTGCATATCAGATAAAGCAATAGAAGATTTTTATTTCGCACAATACATTATTAGTATTGGACTTTACAAGCTATGGACGAATTTTACCACCTCAGTAAATCATGTTGCCTAATGGATAATCATATGCAATGTTAAAACAATTACAAGGATTATCCAAGAATGTGGTAACATTTCTCCAGAGATGCTGGTCAACACTTTAGAAAATATGAAGAGACGTGTGAATTTATCCTTGGAGCATGGCGGTAGCCAATTTCAGCAATTTATGTAATTATTTTTCTTATTTTTTCTGTATATTCTTACTTTGGTAATTTTGTAAACAACAAAAATAAATTTTTATTTGTCTAATTATTTTATTACTCATTAGTTTGGCATATCATGTCATAATATGAATTTGACAAAATTTAAACCTAGATTTGGTTAGATATATCGTCCCCATATCATTGTGATCGAAACCAAACTTTACGTTTTTTAATCCAAGCCCTCTTTGATGCAAATAATTTTTGCTCGCACGGTATTAATCTGCAAGAAACAATCTTTCAAACTCTGCAAACCGCATTAAAATCCGTGATGTCGTTTCTTAATTACGGACCTGCAATAAAAGTGTTAAAAAACAATTTGTCAAACTTTTTGCTGATCAGTTTATATCTTTAGGGGCTAAATACAAACTGCCAAATGCGATAAGGATTAAGATAAATCCAATTTCTTCAATATGAAACATATCTAAGCAAAAGAAATGTCAAATGCCCCAAATATTTCGCAGTGTAATTTGGTATACGATTCGTAGATTGATCAATGTAGACAATTTTTGTTCAATTATTTTTTCTGTTGTCTTTCTTAAGATAAAATAGACAGACCATACTTTTTACTACTAAAGCATTTTTAGATTATCTTATAAACCAGCATCAGTTTACCTCTCTAATTTCTATAACATCTCTTTAAACCTATAAATTACATTACCCATTGATACTAAACGCCCTATTGATCCCAAACTATCTCTATTGATGCCCGAATCTGTCTAATAAATATTCGTTTACCTCACAGAAGCAACGGAGGGCTATCTCTAGCAGTTATCGAGATACGGGGATAAGAATAGGCACAAATGGTTCGGCCAGGGTGCGAACAAGGTCGGAACGGATCAAAGGTCCGGAATCGGCGCCGAAAAAGGCCCGCGATCGTGGAGGTGCTGTAAGAAGCGAGATGGGTGGCGCCCAAAAGACAGCAGTGGCATTTGATGGTACGAACGTCCGGAATTGAGGAATTGATTCGGTATACTATGTTTTACCTGGGCATATACAATATGTTATAAAAAAAAATAATAAAATTAAAAAAAAAACCTTTGGTAACGTAAAAACGTTTAGTTTTCATTACTATTTTTACAATAACCTCATTGTCTGGCGGACTTTACAGCAGTGTAAAATATTCACTTATAATCTTCCTAGCAGCAGAATTATTACCAAGACGAAGGAAATCCACAGAAACATAAGTGAAACCGAGAAAAAATTATCGAAAATTAATTCTGCTGCATGGGAGATTCGGTAAGAAAATTTTATAAATTGTCGTTTTCTCTTATTGTAATTTTTTTTCTAAAATGCTACAAAAACATATTTCCGGCTTCTTTAGTTAATTGTAACTAATTAGAGTTTTAGAAATGAAGTTCATTTTAGCCGTTAGTAACTCATTTTTATTACTAAAATGTGAGAAACATTAAATAACAATTTTGTTATCTGAAATCCAATGTCTTTATAGTTTTAAATTTAAATACAACTTTAAAAAACATATTTCCGATGAGTTTAATTGAAAATTTCCATAACATCTGAAATTACATGTCTACACAGTTTCAACTGAAATTTAAAAAAACATATTTTCGATGAGTTTAGTTAAATTTTTGATGTCTCTTTTAGCCCCGGTGTTCGATATTATGTAAAGCAAATTGGTTAGTAGGTATCAATAAAAATTATAAGTTAGCAACAAAATGTATTTTGATTTTATTCTGAGTGACTTTTGCCAATAAATAAAAAACACTTCATTTTTGATATAAAAATTATCACTTATTAATTTCATTAAGTTAATAGCAACTCACAAAATTATCGCGATAATCTCCCGTTGCAATAAGAAACGTAAACGAAAAGGAGCCTTCTGATTGGTTGAAAATAAATTTATGTAATTTTCAAAATAATAAACCTACTGTTCTGACTGCAAAGTTAAATTTTTGACTAGCTGTTAGCCAATAGCTTTTCATTAAACCGATATTATGCGTCTTCATAGCACTGAAGAATGCCCAATATATACAAATTGTTGTATATTTTCACGTTTTCATGGGGAAGTCGTGAAAAATCTGGTGGACCTTTACATTTGACGTTTTTCGTCTTGTTATGATAAAAAGAATGATATATCTATCTCGCTTTGTCGTCATTGGTCATAATGCTAGAGTGACGTGTAGTCTGATGCATAGTAGGCCCAACGTCAACGTCTTTATTTTATACCCTAACAAATTCGAAGTGAAATACCAAAAACTTGAATGAACTTGAAAATTAAAAGGTTATTCAGGTAACTTTTAAAAAAATCTATTAAGGGCAATATAACGAATTGAAAAGGTAAATTAAATTTATGCAAGCACCTTGTTCAAATCTTCGAAACAGAAAAAATATTATAATGTGCCTAGGTTAAGAAGTGAACTTTTAGAAACCATATAAACACTTTTATACAGGATATTCGGAAAATTTATTTGGAAACTATAAACACTTTTATACAGGATATTCGGAAAATTTATTTGGAAACTTGGAGAGGTTATACGTGGTACTAAATTAAAAGTTTAATTTTTAAATTATAAACAATAATTATTATTTCTTTAAACAAAAATTTACAGGTTAAAATTTTATTATTGTTTTTTTTAGACGATAAATGATTATGAATCATAATTACCGTGCGAGCAAAAATTATTTGCTTCAAAGAGGGCTTGGATGAAAAAACGTAGGGCTTGGTTTAGATCACAATGATATGGGGACGATATTATATCTAACCAAATGTAGGTTAACATTTGGTCAAATTCATATTATAACATGATATGCCAAACTAATGAGTAATAAAATAAGTAGACAAATACAAATTTAATTTTGTTGTTTACAAAATTAACAAAGTAAGAATATACAGAAAGAAAAAGAAAAATAATTACATAAATAGCAAAATGGGGATTTTCACTACTCCACATGCGTGTATTCTGTGAATTCACATAACCGGAGAGGTGGAACCAGGCTTCATCCGAAAAAAAAGTCAGTCAGTGGAATACTTGCACTTCATAAGGAAATAAATTTAGCTGCGTCTTAAGAATAGTCCTGCATGTTCCATAAGATCTTCCCACTTCTTGGGACAGGCGTCTTATACAATTTGTTGGCGTATTTTGCATTATTTCACGAACGTTTGCAACAAGTTCTTCTGTTCTTACAGATGGTCTTCCTGCTCCTTTTTTGTGTTGTATAGAACCTGTTTCCCCCCTAAACACAGGCAATAATAAAAATCCCCAGCAATAAAAGCAACGTTAGGAAAATTCGTGAAAATCGTCCATACACAAACTGGGATTGTATTGCCACTCACCATTTACTCTAACCCCGTTTCGAAAATACGCTTCAACCATGAATGTTTTGTGCTGTTCCGTAAAGCCCATTGTGTGAATTGTTCAAGAAATTGGAAAAATTAGCGATGAATCAAATTACTTGTAACGACTGTCAAAGATGACGGAATAACTGATTAATTGTTACTTCAGGTAGTTACTGACACCCAACAGGTATTAAGCTCTAGGTCTAAGCATTACGTTCTTAGATGCAAGGCCCTCTTTGATGCAAATAATTTTTGCTCGCACGGTACACACACAAGTTGAGTGATCCGGTTGCCGACGTCCATTCACACATCAACCTTCTGGCAATATGTGTAAATTGCTTTTAATTGCGACCTGATTTACCATTCATCTGGTAAATTAAATAAACGCAAAAAATTTGATTGACATCGTTTACTAAAACGGGGAAATCTTGTGAAAATTCGATCTCAAGCGACTAGATTGTCATTCTGGTTGTTCGATAATCGACGAGTGAATGGGCCCTTTAATTTTGTGCTTCAAGACGACGTGAACTGATCCCTCCATATTACTTTATTAGCATATTATCAAGCAGATGCACTTAAAATAGCGGATATAACATCTAACTAGGGATACACTTCACGAAGTACAAAAACAGTACTTAACGCCCTCTTGAACGGCCCTAAAAGGTACCTTTGCAGCTGCTCGATATTTACTTGGACGGAAAGATTCCACTTTCCTGAAAAATGTCTTCCTGTTGAATGTGTATTATTTTGGAAACACCATTGTCGACTCGTGAAAACAACGTTGTAAAATGGGAAAAAGATGTGTTTCACGAGGTGAGAAATTATTGCTAACTTTTCAGCTCACGCTCACGCTCTTGTCTCGCGAGGACGAAAGTGAGGACGGGACGAGGGTGAGGACGGGACGAGAGTGAGGACGGGACGAGAGTGAAAATCTAACATTCTTCTTGCCATCAGTCATTCAAACAGACGATTTAAACAATAAATATAATTATTATCACATAAAATAACTTGGACCTCACTTAACTAGTCTTAACGTAATGATGCTTATCATTGGCATGCTTCAAGGCATGAAAATTTCATTTTTGACGCCATATAGGTTCGAAAATTAAATATAAAAATTTGCTCAATATCAATCTCTGCAGCTACTACTGTGCTAGCAAAAATTATTTGCATTAAATATGACCTGCGTCTAAGGACGTAACGCTTAGCCGTAGAGCTTAATACCTGTTGGGTGTCAGTAACAACCTGAATTAACAATCAATCAGTTATTCCGTCATCTTTGACAGTTGTTACAAGTAATTTGATTCATCGCTAATTTTTCCAATTTCTTGAACAATTCACACAATGAGCTTTACAGAATAGCACAAAACATTCATGGTTGAAGCGTATTTTCGAAACGGGGTTAGAGTAAATGGTGAGTGGCAATAAAATCCGGGTTTGTGCATGGACGATTTTCACGAACATTTTCCTAACGTAGCTTTTATTGCTAGGAATTTTTATCATTGCCTGAAAAGAACCGTGGCTGTGTTTAGGGAAACAACACAAAAAAGAGGCAGGAAGACCATCTGTAAGAGCAGAAGAAGAACTTGTTGCAAACGTTCGTGAAATAATGCAAAATACGCCAAGAAATTGTATAAGACGCCTTCCCAAGAAGTGGGAAGATCTTATGGAAAATGCAGGACTATTCTTAAGAAGCAGCTAAATTTATTTCCTTATAAAGTGCAAGTATTCCAAGAAATACAAGCCGCAGATTTGCAGAGATGCTGGTCAACACTTTCGAAAATATGAGAGTGTGAATTTATGCTTGGAGCATGGCTGTGGCCAAACTCAGCAATTTATGTAATTATTTTTCTTTTTCTTTCTGTATATTCTTACTTTGTTAATTTTGTAAACACCAAAAATAAATTTGTATTTGTCTACTTATTTTATTACTCATTAATTTGGCATATCATGTCATAATATGAATTTGACAAAATTTTAACCTAGATTTGGTTAGATACATCGTCCCCAATATCATTGTGATCTAAACCAAGCCCTACGTTTTTTAATCCAAGTCCTCTTTGATGACTTTTTGCTCGCATGGTACTCCAAGGCATGAAAATTTTATTTTTGACGCTATAAAGGTTCGAAAATTGTTTTATCCCTCTTAAAAATTATAGGAGTCAATAGGCTACAATAATTAAACTCGAAACAAATGTAATTTAAAACACTTATTAGTGTGAAGGAACCCAATTTATCCTGGGTGCCACTGTGTCAGAAAGAGGAGGAGATACCATTGCATTTTTGTGAGCCTCTGGGAAGACTGAGACATCAGGTCTTGGGCCCGGTTGTTCTCCGTAGAGAGAAACTTATTGCCCTCGCCTGTAAAGATATCCTGACGGAGATAACGAGATAGGGAAGGTTAGGCTCGAGCACAGGTTTTAGGGTAGTTGGGGGAAGGTTTAAGGGTAGGCAAAAAGGATCGCCTTGGTTCACTTGCCAGGTTGTTGAGCCTCCTCTCAACTACTACCCAGGTAGCAGGATGACGTCTTTATGACGTCGAATATTGGTGATTTTTGGTCACTTGACGTCTTTTGGTCGCAAGATGACGTCAAAATAACGTAGTTTTTAACACGTGTATTATACGTCATAATTTTACGTAATAAAAACGTCCATTTTTAGTCATTTTATTGAATTATACGTATCATTAAAAAGTATCTAAGTGACCAAGTTTTTTGAAAATATAGTGGGACAGATTTTTAAATAAGTAAAACGCCTGAGAATAGCTTTTTCTTATAGTTAAAGGCACGTACGTATAATAAAACTTTTAAAATATTACCATTTCAAATGAACCATTCATGTATGTAAAATTTGCAAAAGCGAAAACCTATTTTGTCATTAAAAGTCTGCGAATATCAAATTTAAATTACCCGCGCTCCGTTTTATGACATTGGCAGTCTGACAGAACGCAGAAGTATGTTGTTGGCGCTAGCAGTTAGGCAGTCGACAGTTCGGCAAAAATGAAAGTGAAAAGTTTATGGTGATTTTGATTTAGTTTCTATCATGGTTTCTATATATTTTGTGTTATAAACGAATATAAATGTACCAGGTTATCGAGTTCGAGGCATTGACGGCGGGGGAGTAGCCGTTGTGCCCTCATACTGGGTGACGCCCCGAAAAAAAGAAGTATTTTGGCCGCCATTAAAGGATTCCTTAGCATTTTTCCAATTCTGCGTACTCATGAAAGTTGTAATAGTTAATTTATTATCATTAAAAGGATTTTTTACATAAAATATTTATATGTATTTTTTTACCCCTATTATGTATTATTTTAGGAAGTTTTTCGTTTTTCGTAAATTATGACGTTTATTGACGTTTTCTACACCTAAAAAGACGTCTTAAGATGACGTATTTTTTACGTCAAAAAAGACGTCATTGGTCTGTGACTTACGCACGTCTTTTAAACGTTTCATTTACGTAATTTATGACGTCGCTGATGACCAATAATCGACGTCTTAAAGACGTCATCCTGCTACCTGGGTAGAGATCTTAAACGTCAAATTCTAATAATATCTCAATTTTTTTTCGCGACTACAATACAAAAACATAGAGATGCGATTTTCATAGTAGAATAGAGGTATAATAGAAGGTTTTTTATTAAATCTGTGATATTAGCCATGGCAAATACACTTTTACACCTTTTTTTTTCAAGCTCCTTTATATTCTCCACCACTGTACCATTAACCAATAATAATTCTTCTTTTCACTTTAAGGGTGGCCATCATCGAAAAACGTTGTCACCTTTTGTATCATTTATGTTTGGAGGCATTTACGCTAAACACGCGGACAATGGTCTAAAGGAACTACACCGATTTGCGGCCGTTCAGTAAGCAATACCCTTTTGTTATCAGGACGGCTATTCACAAAAACGAGTATCTATGTCTGTATTAGGCCAAGAAGGTGAAATATGGACTGTGGGTGTTCTTTGAAAAGGTATTTTTGATTGTCATCATTGGTATAGGTATTTATGTTTTTTCAAATTTTAGTATGAAAAGGAAGAAATATTATTAGAAATTACCCACTATTTCAGCAGTACAATCGCTTAATACTTAGAAGCTTTAACACGATTGCCAGTTACCATTACTATATAGAAAGTCCTTATCCTCCTGATTTTTTAGTTACCATTACTTATTCTTTTTTAGAAAAACTATGGGTTACAAAGATTTCGAGCGATGATAAACGGCGGAAGTAACTAGAACTCAACCGTTTTTCCGTTTACCTCCAAGCAATACACTAAATGGTCATAATATTCAGTTCTTACCGTATGAAATTGATGCACACAGATTCGATTGCATTCCCCTAAAATTTCAATCTTGCTACCATAGAATGGTTTATAACCATTATTACTCTGAATACTCACAGTAATTATCAAGTTCTATAGGGGGTGTAATCTGGTTTTATAAACTGTATTTAGTTCCAACTGGCAGTTGAAATGAAACTTGACATTAATCATAATAATATTTGCTTGCTACTCCCTGATAGCACAAAATATTTTTAAAATATTTTAAAAAAATATTTAATAAATATTGCGGTGACAGATTTTTATATATTTATTATATAAATGTTTTAAATATTTAATACATAAATGTTTCAAATATTTAAAACATAAATATTTAAAATGTTCAGTGTATATATCTGGTAAATATTTAGTTCATATTTGTTTAAAATGTTTAATGTATATATTAAATATAAATCTGATATATTTAATATAATATAGTATTGCTAAAGAAAAATTAAAAGCTCCCTATTATAAGTGAAGTGTGTTTTAAAGTTTTTGTTTTGTAGTTCCCCTTGGTACCAGTCCAACTTAAAAACTGCCCTACATAATGGGACCTTTTCCAAACATCTGTACACTGCATCTGTCAAATTTCTTCCTCCAGTTGGTCTCAACAAATGTATCTAAAATTATAAAACACTGCTATTCTCACTTAGATGATTTGTGTGCAATTTCTCATAATAATTTTCTTTTTAAAAATAGCAATACATGAACAAATTAATAAGCTGGGGTGCCGGTAACACCTCTCACTCTCATTCTGCACATTTTTTATATTTATTAGAAATGACACATACAAAAGCATGGCGATTTTGCATGTGCTACAATTTCAATAGAACAATAATTAATATATTATACTATAGGTACCTATATACATAACCTTTTAAAATCCTCAAACTCAGTATTACTCATATGATGTTGAGAAATCTGTAATAAAATAATATTGTGCTCAGAAAATAAAATTTATTGTTACACTGTTATTATATCAATCTATTAGAAATTTTGGTCTGCAGTCTTTTAATACTACCTAGCTGTGTTATTTTTGCTGGTGGATTTAAAAAGTGTGTGCTTGCATTAAAACTGGACAAAGGTCCCCAACTATAGGGTATCAGAATTGGCAGATTTGAAACCAGTTTGCATTCACCCGTATCTATATAAAATTTACTCGTAACCATGTATATTATATAGGTTATCCGAATCAAAAATTTCTGTGTAGGTTTCGCAAACACATTTTTGACTAGTAACCTATTGCTAGTACTAGATACCTACAAATTCAACTTCAATTAACTTTAGGAGTATACTATCTTAAGCATTGTCTATTGAATTAACTTGCAAAAAATGTCTTTGCATTGGCAAGCCGATCCAGTGAAAACTTTGGAATATGTGCCGTGTTATAATACCGTATGCATGCGCTTTTGGCTTTAATTTTGGTAATTTTTTTGAAAGGGGTTCTTTCAGTTTAGTCTCCAGTGACACACCAATACAAATAAAATATTAAAATAGGTTATGTTTTGTATTTAACAGCACGACCTCAATTTCCAAAATTACCTACCTAACAGAGAACAACTTGTTCTCTGCTAAAAAGTACCTAAACATGCATAAACTTTTATAAAATTTAATGTAACCTACCTTATTTCTTAATAAAACACTGTCCTTCACTCTTTTAAAAGAAATGCCAAAATAAAAATAGCCGATCCGTCGATCCGCTGATTCATCTGAGACCGAAAACATAACCCCCCGTCCGGCGGGTGGTGTATCTCAAGCAATGATTGGGCAGCACAATTGAGCGGGCGATTTAAATTTTATTATCATAGGAAATAATAAAAATATATTCATAAATCAACATTGCTGCTAAGTTACAATGTAATTTGCCTGAAACTTTCTAAAATGAAGATTGCTAAAATATTGCACATTACAGGTTGCCCTTAAAACATTTCTCTAAATTTATATATCGAACATAGCGTAGAGAATCCGAAAGCTAAGTTCTAACAATATTTAATATGAAAGGTTTCAAAATTCAACGTTGCGGGAATTAACTGAATAGAAACGTTGTTTTAGACAGTTCCACGGTTTAGCACTCCAGTATATAAGTTACTTGGAAAAAATAATTTTTAGAAATGATCAAAGAAAATAATAAATATTTATACAATATCTATAAAATATTTGAAGCTAAATGTGTTTTAACTAATATTTACTAAATATTTGTTTTGGTTAACAAATAGTTGAGAAGAAATTAAATATATATGAAATATTTATACAATATATGGAAATAAATATATTTTTTTAAATATGTATTAAATATTTGTTTTGCTAACAAATATTTAGGAAAGATATAAATATTTATACAATATTTATAAAATATTTCGTGCTATCAGGGCTGTTAATAAAACATATCCTTACCACTAAAAATTAGTACTGTAGTACTCAAAAATTTAAATAGCTTCTAGTGTGATATTGTTATTGTCGTTTAACATTACAAATGATTATATATTATGCAACATGGTTTACAGAGATCGTAAAATTCGTCCATAGACAATAAAGTCCAATATTAATGATGGGTTGTGCGAAATAAGAATCGTTGCTTTATCTGACATGCATAGTTTAAAAAAAAACATAAATACAAAGTAAAAATAAATTAATTGAAACAGGTTTTGCTACGATCATTAAAATTCAAATTCAGACAGGACAGCTAGAAGACTTCGAACAACGATGTGACCTGCGCAACCAATACTTTAAAACTAATTCTAGGAAGCGCGGCGATTGCCGATCGCTACGAACCCCAACCAACGTCTTGGTGGATTATAGGTTCTAACGGATACAATTCGTTGTTGAGGACGCTGTTTTGCTTTTTTAATTGTAGAGAAAACGCTTTACTGGCAACAAAATACGTCGCATTAAGAAGAATACAATTTATTTCTTAACAAAATTACTGTATTAAAAGTAGTTCATTATTCGACAAGACGGTGCTGCTAATGGAACTGATTACTACCAATAAAAACACCGTTCTAGCAAATCTGGAATTGATATAACACTGAAGCGGGTTTGATACACTAGCAATTTATTTAATATGGGTTAATAAAAAAAAAGCTATCAATACAAACTATGTCTTAGCAAACCTGTTGTATTAGATCATTTTCTTCAGTGCAGTAAAAACTCTCGTCTCATTTCGAAAGATACCGGACCACTCGTCAGATATCGTCTCGCGAGAAAAATGCGAGACGAGAATTGTCTGTCTGTCTGTCTGTCTCTATGTGTGCGCAACGCATGCCGGGATGCCGGGATTTGATGAGTTGTTGTGTGCTGGCCGAGGAAGGTTTCGGCATAAAAAAAAGTGGCGCAACGGATGCCGGGATGCCGGATATTTGTGTACTTTCCTTCAATAGTATATTAAAGTACACGTTTTATAAAGCATCATTTTATAGCACGCGTCCATGTTAAAAAACGAGCCGAGTTTTATAACGGGACAAGTGCTTAAAACTGCTTTATATAACACGTACTTTATACTATTTTTTCTAATTTGTAGTTTTTTCAATAAAAAACACATATTTAAAAAGAAAATAAATCCTTCAAATTTTGTAAATTTTTATGTCTAAATGTTATGTTGGTAATACTATTTTTTATCATAGTAGCCTATGGACAATAAAAATTATTTTGCGAACTGTCATTTTTTGATTTATTCGCCCATTTTCACCACGAGATTCTAAAGTTATTTTAGCGATATGAGATTTGAAATTGGACGGAATACGTTGTGTGATCCTTATACATTTGGTACATATACAGAGCTTTCGGAAATTCGGGCGATTTTGCTACTTTTTTTCGAATTTCAAAAGACGTGATTTTACGTCACGGCATTGCAATTTAGTATAGGGAAAATGGAAAATTTAAATAAAGTTGTAGTTAAAATCGACATTGGAAGGTTAGTAGATTGAATTTTGGATAGGATTTGGCAGAAAATGATAGCTTGAAGCATCTACAAAAGCAAAATAGTTCTCCGTCAATAAAGTTATTATTTAATATGTGTTTTTTAATTAACTAAAACAATACATACAGATTTGTAGATCTAGGCAACCAAACATACATACGTGGGTTCGTGTAGTATTTTGCATATTTGGACTAAAAAATATTAGTTATCTAGAATGCTATGCTAAACGATGAAAAAAACATGTCATGTAGGGCCAACCTTTAAATAATAAAATTGGGAGTTCGAAATAGATCTATTACTAACTCGCTAGCGCGTTCGAAATAGATCTATTTCGAGACAAAATTAGAAAAATTTATTTTAGTAAGTAGCGTAGCAACGCGCGCAGGGTATTGCTAATAATATATAAAAATATTAATAATTTGACCTAACTGTCTTTACTTTAGAAACATTTTTATTTAATTAAACAAATTTGATCGTATATCTCGGTCGAGAGTGAAATTAACTTACGGGAGGTCTGAAACACTGTTAAGTGACTTTTAATGTGTAAATTTATTCCGATGCCTGAAATAAATTAAGAAATTACTTCGAGAAACTGGTATTGGTGGCAGTTGGGCATGTAAATGTTGGGGCAATTAATATTATCACAAATTAGTTATGTCTATTTTTTATAATTAAATTGAAGATATATTTACGAGATTAATGTCTTTATATATTCATTTGACTTATACTGGGTGTTTCACGTTATTCGACACGACATATATTTTGTAGGTATGTAAACAAGGTATTTATTTTGTTTTCGGAAAAAAAATTCGGGGTGTATAGGAGCCTGTGTGGAGGTACATTTAAAATAATGTTCGTAATAATAATAATAATAATAATATTTACTGTCTAAAAGAACAGGTTCCAATTACAAAACAATATGACCCAGAAAAAAGAAAAAATAGGTTAAAAAAGATTAATAAATCATTCTGAAATAGAAAGTGGTGATATTCAGTAATTTAACGTTTTAAATTAATTGATTCAGCCGATACTAGGTGGAAATCCATAATTCTGTGGTCCCGGGGAAGAAGGAGATAAGTTCATTTTGATAGTTCTTCAGTAGATTGAGTTGAAGTTCAGCTTAGTAGTGCCAATCAGGGGAAGGGTTTAGAAAATTGAAATTTTTGTACTAGAATTATTGCTACCTTGTATTTAATAATATCTAGAGCAAAATTATGGTTTTGTGTTATTTAAGAAGTTAGATGCACTTATCCCTTTATGAACTAAGAAAAAATATACTTATCTCATTTGTAACATTTTATTTACTATTGCAAAAATAAAAATAGCCAGTCAAAACTAAAACTTTAATATTCTAATAAGAAATATAAATAATTAGGCGTAATAAATGAAGTTGAAAACTAACATTCTTCATCTGACGAAACCAAGTCAGGATGTGTCTCCTTAGCATCCTCTAGAGTCGGAAGGTTTTGGTAAAAATTTCAAAATATATTCGAAATATAAGGAAGAAATTGCATTAGGTTATCCTTTTTCTTCTTAGAAATTGGTATTTATTAATTTAAATTTTTAAGGAGTAAAAAGTACAACCTAGTTGGTACAATTAGGGATATGTATAAGTAAATAAAAATAAAGTTAGGGATTTAAGGGGGTAAGTATGTAAACTTATTTCTTTATGAACAATTTTTAATTGCGGGTTTATATTTGTGCGAAAGGGAATAAGTTTACTTATTCCTTTAAGTACTTTGCGGGGCCAACTTACAACATACCTCCAAAGGAACATAGCTTTATTACTCTTATTGACATGAATTAACTTATCTCATTTGGTACGAAGGTAGATGTAACTATTTATAACGTATACCCCATGATATCTCATTATGGCTAAATTTGGACTTATCTCCTTCTTCCCCGGGACCACGGAATTATAGTATTATGGGATACAGTAAAACAAACTAGAAAAATGACATGTTTCACTAACACTGTCGCTTCGTCAGATGACAATGAATTAATAAAGGTGAAAATAAAAAATTTGGGTGCAATAAAATTAAAATATTGAAGATGTAAATAAAACAGTGGAAGGGTTATAATAGAAGGAAAAACCCAACAGAGGGTTTAAAAATTAAATTAAATTAAATTAGGTACAATATGGGTAAATTACAAAATCTTAAGTATATGGTCAACAGAATAAATTTAACAAAGGTGAATTATTTAAATCTAATTGATCATTAACTAACAGGTCCGTATTTTTAAGTTTATTTATTTCCATTGATTCTAACAAATTTAGTTTTAAACCTTTGTTTTCTCTATGTAAGATTTTAAGGGAAGGATCGAAATTGTGTTGATAATCAAGTAAATGGTTACCATTGTTTGAGTCTGTTTTATTTTTTAGAAAACTGTTATAATGTTCCTGTATTCTTTTGCCAAAATGTCTACCCGTTTGGTCAATGTATGTTTTAGGACAATCTTTGCATTTGAATTTATAGACGCCTGATTTTTTGTTTTTATCACTTTTGGTTTTATTGTTTTTGATGAATTTACTTAAAGAGTTATTAGTTTTGTAACGCACATTTATAACAAGTTTGTTAAGAAAATTGCCCATTACTTTGCTAGGTTGTCCAAAGAAAGTGACAAGTTTAATTTAACGTTTTTTGTTGCATTTGTAAACTGAGTGGAGGACAGGCCGAATGCATCAATATCATTGCATTATATTATTGAATTGACACTAGGCTTCATCGTGGCAAAACTATAGTAATAATAATCTTTAATGTCTAATTGAACACTTTCCAATTACAAGACAATGTGACATAGAAAAAAAAAATAATAGGTTAAAAAGGATTAATAAATAATTCTGAAATAAAAAATTGTGAAATTCAGTAAGTTAACGTTGTTGTAATAGTTTGAGTTTAGTTGTATTTGTAAACTGAGTGGAGGACAGGCCGAATACATCAATGTCATTGCAAGTATTATTAAAAATAAACATTGATTGATAAATTGGTGTTTTAATTAAAATGTTTGTTGAGGGAGTAGGCAGATGGAAGAAGGGAGAGGATCTGACAGTACGTGAGGGAACATGAAAGTTTATACAGGATAGTAGCATAGGGCAATCGATGAGCGACCTGCACACTTTGAACAAGAACTGCATGAATAAGTAATATCTGCGATTGAGAAGTGATGGTATCTGGAATCTTAACAAGATATCATTTTGACCAGCGCCTCTAGGGGGATATGTGATATGTGCCATCTTCCTTAAAGGAAAGGTATTTGACAAACTTTCTTTGGACGTTTTCTAGGAGATTATTTGTATTTGTGGAAAATAGGGTGGCATATAATGACACCATACTTTAGGTTGGATCGCATGAAACTATAATAAAGGGTTTTCAATGTTTAAGTATTTGTAAAATCAGCCGAATTCCTTATAATGCATCGTTATTACACTGCTGTAAGTATTACTGATGTGAAAAGTAAAGGGAAGATTTGGGTCGAAAACCACACCAAGGTATCTAAGAGTGTCACACTGCTTAATGAGTGTGTTATCAATGCTAAAGTTGAAGCGAATAAAGTCTACCATATTTATAAATGTCATGGCGAAGCATTTGCTTACGTTCAGGGGCAAGTTGTTAATTTTGCACAACTTTTCCAGAGTGCTTAGGTCCCTTCGCAATAACAGGCAGTCAAATGAATTACTTAGTACTCTGAATAGTTTTAAGTCGTCTGCAAAAAGAGTACATTGCTGGACATATTATTATTTATGTCATTGATAAAGATTAAAAACATTATGGGGGCTAGATTACTACCCTGAGCAGCACCACTAGTGGCATTGAATTTAAAAGATTGATATTCGCGAATCTCAACATACTGTACGCAATCTTTTAGATAATAATAGTAATGTTCAGGCCGTCCCAAAAATAGCAAACGTGTCAAGGTTGTATTTTTTAAATGGTATGTTCTGTATATTATTTCATTTTTTAGTTCGAAAAGCAAGAGATCAAGTCAATTAAACCTACCTTATCAAACCGATAAAAAACAGCAATTTTCGATGCTATCGCGAACCTAACCTCAGGCCAGATATTAGTTGGTAACATTTAACAATTTGGCAAAAACTTGGGTACGTATAAAACAACATTTTCAAACACAATTCCCTGATTAAGAAGTTGAAAAAGTTTTCAGTATACCAGTCATTGTTTATAGCAAAAACTACAAAAACTAGAAATTCGAAATATTACACCAACAAATAACAGTAACCGAGTTTATTTTCGTTGCTTTTAAATAGAAAAGCCAACGGCCAAGTTGAGCGTTCCTTTATGTGTACTATGTCCATTTATATTTCTCATACGATTATACGATTTGCTAACAACTTTTTCAAGAAAAAATGTTTACTTTGCTATGCTGTTTAAAGAAAGCAACAGGAAAGTTCCTAATAAAAAAGAGTACCAGAAATCAACAGAGAAAAGGTAGCAACAAAAATGGCGCCAAGCCGGTTCTGGAGTGTAATTATTGATGTTGTGACCGGTGAGTCGTGCATACAAACGTATTTTGTCACCAACAAAAATTAAGTTTTGTTTCGCAAAAGATAAGCTGTACGAATTTAAAGATATTTGTGGTTATAGGACAAAAAGGTCCTTTCGAGGGCCCTTTAAATTCAACAAACAAAAAAATACAGAAAACTTCATTTTTTCAAGAGTTTTGAAAAATAAAATGGATACCTGGTATAATTCTGTTTACTGTACAACAACAATAATTAACGAACATGCTTTATTTAAAACAGTTTTAGAAATTTATAAAATTCCAAGTCATATCTCACTACAAATCCTGACTCCAACTGTCGACTCATCACAACCCTTTACAACATTACAACCCCTGTTAAAAACTTTTTCTTATCACTTTTGTTGACATAACAGTTGTAGTATCATGGATCTCTTTATAAACCTAAAAGTCCAAATTGTTTTTTTCCGTCTATTAGTCCATTTTATAGCTCTATAAAATATACCCCCGATCTAGGTGGTCTGAGGTTCTAAAAGGTAATTTGGAAATAATTTCTAAAGCCGTTTTAACACCTAAGAAATATAAGGCTATTAGTGGCTTAATTTTTTTTCGGAAACATCTTTATTACGGGGTGGAGAAAGATCGTTGTCATAAATAATGGAATTTGTGTGTCAAAAATATTTTTTCATATTTTTATTATCATTGGGATCGAGACAAAAAGAAATACCTGGAAAAGAGGTATTTCGATGTTGGTCAGAAAATAGGCCATGAGGAAGAAGAAAATTTTAAAAAAATGTATATTTTTCTATTATATTACCTACCGTGCCAGCAAAGATTATTTGCATCAAAGAGAGCTTGAATTAAAAAACGTAGGGCTTGGTTCAGATCACAATGATATGGGGACGATATATCTAACCAAATCTAGGTTAAAATGTTGTCAAATTCATATTATGACATGATATGCCAAACTAATGAGTAATAAAATAAGTAGACAAATAATACAAATTTATTTTTGTTGTTTACAAAATCAACAAATCAAGAATATACAGAAAGAAAAAGAAAAATAATTACATAACTTGCTGAAATTGGCCACCAAGCATAAATTCACACGTCTCTTCGCTTGTATTTCTTGGAATACTTGCACTTTATAAGGAAATAAATTTAGCTGCTTCTTAAGATTAGTCCTGCATGTTCCATAAGATCTTCCCACTTCTTGGGACAGGCGTCTTATTCAATTTGTTTGAGTATTTTGCATTATTTCAAGAACGTTTGCAACAAGTTCATCTGTTCTTACAGATGGTCTTCCTGCTCCTTTTTTGTGTTGTATAGAACCTGTTTTCCTAAACATAGTATCGGTTCTTTTTAGGCAATGATAAAAATCCCCAGCAATAAAAAAACGTTAGGAAAATGTTCGTGAAAATCGTCCATGCACAAAGCGATGAATCAAATTACTTGTAACGTAATTTTTTTTTAAATTTTTTTCTTTATAAATCAAAAGGAAACTTTCTATGCATACTTCAATGTATAAAAAACTATTTAGGAGATGCTTTAAGTCAATTTAAATCATAAAATTTCAGTTAGATGAAATTAACTTGTTCCCTCAGAAAATAAAATACGGTGTGCAGGAAAAATATTTAATATTTTTATGTTTTTATTTTAAAAAGCCATAATATGAAAACAAACTAATCGGATTTATGATCGACGGTTATCTCTCACAAAGTCTGCAGAAAATCTTATTTTCGTACTGTTCGGTTGCCATTTATTTTTTATACAGGGTTATTCAGAAAACACGATTAAATCCATTTTTTCGTCCAAAATAAGCGAAATTTGGGTATAACATTGAAATTAAAACAATAATTATTAGTAAAAAAATATTCTAAAATGAAAGATGGAGGTACTTTACTCTTAGCGAAATTTCAAATTTTTGATCCTACTATCCTCTATTATATGGGTGTTATTTTGGTTTGAGGACATGCAGAACTTATCTAAAATAAAATTAATTTTCTAAACTTAAAGATAAAAAGTTTTCTATATATATGCTGCGCACTTTCTGCCGGTCACTGTAGATTCTGATATTTAATTAATAAAGCGTTATGTTCGATTCCAAGTCCATCTTTTTGGCCTTTAGGAAGAAAGGACGTGGCAGAAGAATACCAAAAACATCTTAAATATCTAAAGGAAATGTATAAAAATTTTGGTTTATAAAAAATTAAATCCTCATTTTGTTCAACTGCGTTTTTGCAAAGTGTAAACACATTTAAATAAAAAAATTTAAACTAACTTTAAGTAAAACAAAATTATTCTGTGATTCTTTCAGAAAAATTCTGATAAAATAGCCCACATAATTTCAAAAAACAACATAAAAGTAGCTTTCACACCAGCACAAAACATTCCTCACTTGAAAAAGCTGAAGTTTGTAGGTTAAGTTGCACCGAATGCAATAGCTCATATATACCGTGCGAGCAAAAATTATTTGCATCAAAGGGGGCCTTGCATCTATAGGACGTAATGCTTAGCCGTAGAGCTTAATACCTGTTGGGTGTCAGTAACTACCCGAATTAACAATCAATCAGTTATTCCGTCATCTTTGACAGTCGTTACAAGTAATTTTATTCATCGCTAATTTTTCCAATTTCTTGAACAATTCACAAAATGGGCTTTACGGAACTGTACAAAACATTCATGGTTGAAGCGTATTTTCGAAACGGGGTTAGAGTAAATGGTGAGTGGCAATACAATCCGGGTTTGTGCATGGACAATTTTCACGAACATTTTCCTAACGTTGCTTTTACTGCTGTGGATTTTTATCATTGCCTGAAAAGAACCGTGGCTGTGTTTAGGGAAACAGGTTCTATACAACACAAAAAAGGAGCAGGAAGACCATGTGTAAGAACAGAAGAACTTGTTGCAAACGTTCGTGAAATAATGCAAAATACACCAACAAATTGTATAAGACGCCTGTCCCAAAAAGTGGGAAGATCTTATGGAACATGCAGGACTAATCTTAAGAAGCAGCTAAATTTATTTCCTTATTAAGTGCAAGTATTCCAAGAAATACAAGCCGCAGATTTTGAAAGACGCAGGAATGGTTTACCCAAAATTTATTGGAAAGAAATGATTTATTAGACCTGACATTTTTTTCGGATGAAGCCTGGTTTTACCTCTCCGGTTATCTGAATTCTCAAAATACACGCATGTGGAGTAGTGAAAATCCCCATTTTTTTTGTATAGTCCACATTGCACCCTTAAAAAGTTGGTGTCTGGTTAGCTGTTTCCCGAAGAAGAATTGTTGGTCCTATTTTTTTTCCATGACACAGTTACAGCACAGCGATATAGAGACAACATTTTGAATCCATTTGTGGAGCAATTACTTGACGACGAACTACTTTTTGGATATTTTCAACAGGACGGTGCAACCGCCCATACAGCCGCCGAAACTATTAACTATACTTAAACAATTTTTTCGACGACAGATTGATCAGTTTTTGATCAGACATTGAATTCCCACCTAGATCACCTTGTTTAACGGTTATGGATTACTTCATTTTTCCTCATTTAAAGAACACTATTTTTAAAACACCAGTTGCAAATTTAGAACAATTACAAGAAAGGATTATCCAAGAATGTGGTATAACATTTCTCCAGAGATGCTGGTCAACACTTTCGAAAATATGAAGAGACGTGTGAATTTATGCTTGGAGCATGGCGGTGGCCAATTTCAGCAATTTATGTAATTATTTTTCTTTCTCTTTTTGTATATTCTTACTTTGTTAAATTTGTAAACAACAAAAATACATTTGTATTTGTCTACTTATTTTATTATTCATTAGTTTGGCATATCATGTCATAATATGAATTTGACAAAATTTTAACCTAAATTTGGTTAGATATATCGTCCCCGTATCATTGTGATCTAAACCAAGCCCTACGTTTTTTAATCCAAGCCCTCTTTAATGCAAATAATTTTTGCTCGCATGGTTAATGGTTTCGCATGAAATTTGATAGTAAAAAATGCTCTGTCTTCTAAATGAAGCCTGTTGCAGGAAGAAATTTTAATATTAGATTTAATGAACTTAAGGCATCTTATTTGTTAAACAAAGAAAACTCTAATTTTGCAAAATATTGTTTGGAGACATGGTTTCCCAGATATTAATAATTTAAAAATTTTGTATAATGTTCCACAAAGTAAGAAACTTAATATCTTAGAATCAATTGAAATTTACAAACATAATAAAAACCCTACTATAAACCTATTAAATGACCAAACAGACCTGTGGAATTCCCGGCTATTTACAATACTTAAGGATAAACAACTAAATTAAGGAATTATTTATTTGTATTATATTGCTATGAATATCCTTTGTCAAACCCATTTATTATGGTGCACCGTAGTTTCAGGTATTCAGTTTAATAATGTTGTACTATGAAACTACAATCACTAAAATTTTAAATAAAGTGATATTATAACAAAGTAAATGTATTCATATTGTTTTTGTGAATAATATTTATAAAATAAATTAAAGCTCAACACTAGAACGTTCTGTATTAGGCGTAAAAAGTGTTTCACTTTTACTTTATTACTTTAGAAATAAAAAAGAAAAAAAGATGATGATGGGCATCACTGGGATATTTACTGGGCTATTGTTACAGCGCGTGTGGTCCATTACATAGTTGCCACATTTAACGGAAAAATTATAGATAGCTCAAAACTTCTATTATACACTTTACCACCAATTTATTACAGGATTATCTTTTGTTTCGTGGAGAACGCAACTAGTTTTTTTGCTGCTTACTTAGATATGTTTCAAGCAGTGATGGTTGGTGGGGAGTTGTTCGAATTTGTTCTTATTTTTAATGGAGTTCCACAGGGCTCGGTCTTTAGACCACGTTTATTTACCTTGTACACTTCTCGGTTTTATAAGACTTATCGTTATTTTATGCCTCACTTCTACGCGGGCGACGCTCGACTTTATTTGTAAAAAAAGAAGAGAGGAAGTTATTGCCCTCGCCAAGAAGGATATTTCTTTCATACCTAGATCGGGAAAGTTAGGCAAGAGCACAGGTGGTTAGAGAAGTTGGGGTAAGATTTAGGGGTACGTAAAAATGATCGATCAAGTTGGTTTACTTGTCAGCTTTCTGAGCCTCTTCGTAACTATTACTACTACCTACTACTACTATCATCAAACAAATTAAATTTCCAATATAAACTTTTATACCCCTTTTCCACCCCCTAGGGGCAAAATTTCCCAAAACATCGAAACACGTACTTGCGTATTTTAACAGAGTAAGCATAGTACCAATATTCAGCAATATAACTTAAAATTATAGAAAATTTAAAAAAATGTAGGTACCACTCTCAATAGACTTTTACCCCTATTTCAACCCCATGTGTGAATTTTGGAAAAATGACAAAACACGTACATTATTAATTTATTAAAGGAATTTATATAGCAATTTCTAAACCTCCACCAGTAGTTGTAGTGTCGGAAATACAGAAATTTCAACCCTCGTTTTTACCCCCTCAGAGGTTGATTTTCGAAAAATCCCTTCTTAGTGGATGCCAACGTTATAGGGAGAAGACATCCTTGAAATTCCATGATTCTAGGATTAGGGGTTTAGGCTGTTGCAGTTCAGATTCAAATTTTCCGCGCCGCATGACGCGGTTCTCGCCGTCGTAGACTCCGCCCACATGCGCAATGTTATATTATAGTAAACGACACGAATTCTCTCGTTTTAAAACAGATGACAGCCGAAATTTGTCATCGATCAGCTGATATTGGGACATAATAATATCCCCAGATTAGCAGTGGACCGTAATGAGCCCAAACACCGAGTTATGAATTGCGTTTTTGTACTTTTGGTTATATTTAATTACGTTTTCAAAATAGGTAATTATTATTTATTATTATTTTATTTTATTTTTACTTTCATTGAATTTTAATTAGGTACTTTTGTGTGGACGGTAAATACCTACAATTATTATTCATTTGACCAAAAATTTACAGATTAAAATTTTTTAATTCTTTTTCATTAGGATCATAATTTTATTATTATTGTGTGCCTTGCACGTTAGTTGATTTCATGGATAAGTAATAAGTTTCATTTCATCTTTTTTGTGGAAAAGTTAGTTTGTGAAATTTTTGTTCTTGAAATATTTGTTCGTAAAGGTAAGGTTTCTAATGTATATATTTTTGCAGTTTTCATTATCTAGGTATCCTTTTCTGTTTCAAGAAAAATAAGTAGAAATTATTTCTCTTAGGTAGGTAGGGGAGAGGTGAACAAAATCGGGTAGGTTGATAAAACCGGGTACCGCCTAGTTCTGTCAAATGTCTGTTGCCTTACATAAGTGAAATTATTATTAGATATTACTATTATTATTGTTTGTATGGCTATAAAATAAAGTTTTTAACATTAGGTTAACCTACATACAAGTTTAGAAATGGAACCGTATCAATAAATTGCATTTTAACAAACAACTTCTATAAACACCATTTTTGGGTCTACCTACCTTACGTTACTTAAGTCAAAAACTGTTAAAATAGGGTTTCCATTGACAGAAAAATTAAATCCCTGGCTAAATTGAAGTTTTTAACTTTATTATAGCCCACATACAAGTTTAGGAATAACTGTACCATAACCAACAAATTCCATAAAAACCATATTTGGGTCTACGTACCTTACGTAAGTCATTAATGGGGATTTCCTTGAAATGTAATATCTGACTGAATTCAATTAGTTTATGTTGAACTGTAGGTAAAATAAATATTTCAGAAAAAAAATTCAAAGTTGCGTTTCAATTAATTTAGTATTTTCAAGGTTTGGATAATTATAATATTATATAATCTTTTAAATCTATTTTGACACTTTATGCTTAAACCATATAAAAAACTCACATTTATTATTATTTGGCAACATTAAGTAGAACCGATGAGACAATTGCGTCAATTGTTTAGAAGGTGTCACATGTATAACTTTCAAGTCCGGTCCTGGAATTCATGCCAACTTATAAAAATTTAATAGACCAGAATTGTTATGTGACTTGGAATCCATCTTGCGAGAGGATTTAAAATTTTTACTTTATTAGCTTCGTTCCTACAAGCAATTATTGTCAACCGATTTTCAATTTTTTTCTGCGCATGAGTGTTTTTTTTACTGTAATTCTTATAAATATTTTTCTGGTATAATATTATTTAAAATCGCATTTCCTTTCACGGTTTTTTTTTTTATTGTTATTTTATTTAACATGTATTTATTAGATAATATCAGTTCTTATTATACCGTATGTACTACTGGGTTGAGTATTGTTGTTGCTCACTGTCTTGACATATCAGCGCGAACTCTGCCCTATTTGTTTAAAAAACTTTACTTTAGACATATTTATAGACCTTGTTAGTGAGTTCCAACTTCCATGTTGGAGAAAAAAAGCGTTCGTATTGTGCCTATGCAATATTTTACCTAAACTAACACGCAAAGTTAAATAAAAGTTTGTACAAGGGTTTTATCGAATATTTACATAAACGTGACGTCGACAACGAAATTGCTGAACTACGCAAGATCTACACACCCCAATCCCCAATTGAATGTCCACAATACGAACATAATAATTGAAGTATTACATTGGCAGTAGGTTAGGTTAGGCAGACCTCTGGCATCACCGGCGTATACAAGGGGGGGGGGGGTAATGGGGGTAATTACCCCCCCCCCCCAAGATTACTTAAGCGTTGTTTAATTTTTGTCCTTACTCCTTAAAGCTGCTATTATCTAGTATCCTAGCCAGGTACGTAGCTAGGGGGGAGGGTACAGGGGGCCTGAACCCCCTCCGAAACTCGAGCTCTAATTTCGGCAACATAGGCAATACATTAAACATTTCCTACACTATTACATTTTCTTCACCTCAATTATTACCAGGTTTGTTTTTGAGATTTTCTTGAGGATTTTGTGTTGTGTTTTTTATTTTTCCCACTTCAAAACCAAGCACCATGATTCAAAAAAGGGCGTGGCACCCAAAAAATTTTCGCCTGCGGCGCGATCCCGATAGCCCCCCCCCCCCCAGAAGAAATCCTGGCTACGTGCCTGATCCTAGCCGATCGATTACCCCCCCCCCCCAGACGCATGAGCTGGATACGCCAGCCACTGCTGTTTTAATAAACCTAGTAAGTAGTACGTCCACCCAGTTGCAGGCTGCTCACTTCCTCCAGATCATAAAAGAATAGTTCGCCCAGTGCATTGAACCTTTTTCTCGCGAGGCCGGGGCATTCACACAAGAAATGCTGAATACTTTCCTCTTCTTCTTCATCTCTGCAACTTCTACAGAAGTCGTTAGTTGGTATTTGCATACGTTCAGCGTATCTACCGAACAGGCAATATCCGGTGACTATGGCAGTGATGTTTCTAAGGTCCTTCCGACTGTGCTGTAATAGCGCTGCGGTTCTCCTGTTATCAAGTAGGGGCCACAATTGCCTGGAGATGCTACAAGTTGTAAGCCCTGTCCATCTGCTTTGCGCAAGTTGTTTAGCTGTTCGATCTATCTTCTCTTTGACTGATCTCAGTGGTCTAGCCACAGTATTCTCTGCTAGTTCGACAGACATGCTTGCGCCCTCCGTGGCGAGCGCATCAGCAGTCTCGTTGCCATATAACATATTGCTGTGTCCAGGAACCCAACACAAGATGATTTGATGTTGAGCACCAAGTATGCAGAGATTGTTGCGACAGCGCCTTACTAATTTTGACTTAGTACTGCTGGAGCAAATTGCCAGTATATTGTATATTAAATTATTTATTATGTCATTGTGACCTCACTATCGGGCTTCGGTTTTAGATAATATAAAAACAATCTGGCAACAATTCCCTTTTAGTAATGATACAGATATAGCTTCGAGGCATCTCCCGGCTAATTTTGACACCCGTGTCGGCCCAAGTCTGTCATTAAGCTCTCCGAACGTAGCTAATTTCGCATTATACTATGCTATTAGTCCCCTGAAGTTTTCTCGGTTACCTGAACAGGCGATTTTTGCACCTTCGGCTTTCTTAAAGGTGGGCCCGCTGCAGCCGCTGCCGATGCCTTTTTGACTAATGTCTATATTAACTTGTGTTAGAGTTGATCTAATGACTTAATTTGATGAAAAAGTGATAGATTTCTAGGGCCATATTATATATATTATTATGTATAAAGTTAGATTTAAAAGAACGTATTTCTGTTTTTATTACTTTTGAAAGATTACCAATATAAGTAAAAGGTCAAGGCGAATGAAAAATAAAACTGTATAAGTTCTAAAATCTTTACTTTTACAATAGAATAGAATATTATACCATGCGAGCAAAAATTATTTGCATCAAAGAGGGCTTGGATTAAAAAACGTAGGGCTTGGTTTAGATCACATCAAATTCATATTATGACATGATATGCCAAACTAATGAGTAATAAAATACGTATACAAATACAAATTTATTTTTGTTGTTTACAAAATTAACAAAGTAAGAATATACAGAAAGAAAAAGAAAAATAATTACATAAATTGCTGAAATTGGCCACCGCGATGCTCCAAGCATAAATTCACACGTCTCTACATATTTTTGAAAGTGTTGACCAGCATCTCTGGAGAAATGTTACCACATTCTTGGATAATCCTTTCTTGTAATTGTTCTAAATTTGCAACTGGTGTTTTAAAAATAGTGTTCTTTAAATGAGGAAAAACGAAGTAATCCATAACCGTTAAACAAGGTGATCTTGGTGGGAATTCAATGTCCGATCGAAAACTGATCAATCCGTCGACGAAAAAACTGCGTAAGTAGTTAATAGTTTTGTCGGCTGTATGGGCGGTTGCACCGTCCTGTTGAAAATATCCAAAACGTAGTTCGTCGTCAAGTAATTGCTCCACAAATGGATTCAAAATATTCTCTCTATGCCGCTGTGCTGTAACTGTGTCATGGAAAAAAATAGGACCAACAATTTTTCTTCGGGAAACAGCTAACCAGACACCAATTTTTTGAGGGTGCAATGTGGACTCTACAAAAAAATGGGGATTTTCACTACTCCACATGCGTGTATTTTGAGAATTCACATAACCGGAGAGGTGGAACCAGGCTTCATCCGAAAAAAATGTCAGGTTTAATAAATCATTTCTTTCAAATAAATTTTGGGTAAACCATTGAGGGTAATTCCTGCGTCATTCAAAATCTGCGGCTTGTATTTCTTGGAATACTTGCACTTTATAAGGAAATAAATTTAGCTGCTTCTTAAAAATAGTCCTGCATGTTCCATAAGATCTTCCCACTTCTTGGGACAGGCGTCTTATACAATTTGTTGGCGTATTTTGCATTATTTCACGAACGTTTTCAACAAGTTCTTCTGTTCTTATAGATGGTCTTCCTGCTCATTTTTTGTGTTGTATAGAACCTGTTTCCCCCAGCAATAAAAGAAACGTTAGGAAAATGTTCGTGAAAATCGTCTATGCACAAACCCGGATTGTATTGCCACTCACCATTTACTCTAACCCTGCTTCGAAAATACGCTTTAACCATGAATGTTTTGTGCCGTTCCGTAAAGCCCACTGTGTGAATTGTTCAAGAAATTGGAAAAATTAATGATTACTCAAATTACTTGTAACGACTGTCAAAGATGACGGAATAACTGATTGATTGTTAATTTAGGTAGTTACTGACACCCAACAGGTATTAAGCTCTACGGCTAAGCATTACGTCCTTAGATGCAAGACCCTCTTTGATGCAAATAATTTTTGCTTGCACGGTAGATTTAGTGTAGGTACGTACCAACGAAAAGCCAAGTCAAATTTTAAAACCTCGGAATATATTGCACTCCATCGCCATTTTTTTGTTAATTAATTGTCAGTGTCATTAATGTGACAGTCCTTACTCATCAGGTGACCTATAGATCTTACAAGAATTGGAAACAATTGAAATAATTTTTTAAATACATTTTTATCTGCTGAGTTTTTTCACGTGGCTTAAAAGCCGTTTTTATTTTCGGAGGTACGTTAGTGTTACAACAAAAGAAAATCTTTTATTAAGAAAGAAACAATAAATTTGTTAAAATAATGAAACAAAACAAGGAAATCTAAAAATACCACACAACAATTCGAAAATGCCAAAGTAATTTTGATCTCACGCCGCTTCTAGAACCATACATCTAATGTGAAGCTCACACACGCATCCTACGGAAAAATTAATTAATTACAACATCTGAGGTAGTCTTAGATTGGTACACTCCGTTTAACAATTGGTGGTATCGAATTTCTTTTCCTCGATCATAAACCGCGGGTTTATCGTAAGTTTAATCCAATTCAACCTGTCAACCGTGCACTGAGGAAAATGATCTAATACAACAGGTTTGCTAAGACACAGTTTGAATTGATAAATTATTTTTTATTAACCCATATTTATTTATTTATTTATTTATTTTTTTTCAACAAAACAGCATCTATAAGGATGAACATATAAATTTAAAGAAAACACATGAATGAACTTACTGTTAGTTGAAAAAAAAAAGGACTACATTTAAGCAAAGGTGTATTTGCATACACACAGAGCTCACTCTTCCATGTACGTAGCCCTAAGAACTATATCTTAAACAAAATGAACAACATCTAAGTTACTATCTTAGCAATATACAATTATTATTTGTTTCGTGTGTCTTCTTTTTGACGGGGATGATAATTGGACTATACCTAAATGGGGTGCAGGACTTAAAACATCTTTCAGAGAAAATAAAAAAACATGAAAATAGTGCAAAACATCGTCATAATGTGGTAAGTTTTGAGATATTAGGACTAATATTTTAACTTGTTTAAGTAGTGGTTATGCTGATGAAATTAAAATTCACAACGAGAAAGTTAGAAAAAACAGACACGTACTTTTGAAAATAATAGACATTTAAATTTTTTTTAATTTAAAGCCAGCGCTCCCCCCTGACTCGCTAGTCACAAGCCGCCACTGGAAGACAAACTTTTTATCGGTCTTTGTATCGGAAATATTAAGTATTGCCACGAATCCTCTATCCTCTATATGTTTAACCAACATATTTAACTAGCTCTTGGCGGCGCCACCCACTAAATACACCATATAACAGAACCACTTTGTAAATCAAAAAAGTTTCCTTGGGAGCTTCACGGATGAATTTCAGCACATCTTCTCGAGTCAAAATTTTCGATTTCTTCGCTTCATATCCTTTGGATGCTTGCTTTAGATACTGGCTGAAGTTGCAATATTTTGCAATGTCTATAATTATTTTTATTAACTAATAATGTATTATTTATTTTAACATTGAATATTTCGTCCATAGGGAATTAGGAGGGAATGTTCCAGACTATAATCGATATAGATAATTCATATTTTAATATAATTTACAACAGCAATTTTAACATATCAATTCCTGGAAAAATCCGACTAGCACCGTCTCGTTGATAATTTTTATATCATTATTTTTCCTCAAACCTTTGATATTCCTTATCATAGGCGTCTTTAGACTTCTTTGGGACAAGATTATCCAAAGCTTTGGCATCATTCACAGCAATTCTATCCGGAATCAACGGAAAATCCATTATTTTATATGAATTTCAGTTTTGACTTTGACACAGCACAACAACGAACACTTATTACCTTTGTTTATTTAGCAACTTTATAGGTAAAAACCTTTCGTGATTTTGAATTTTCTTTTAATTTAACTTAGAATTAGGAAGTAAGACATAAAATATTGTATGTACCACGGGCATTACTTGATGTCTATACCCTCGGGCAACTCACAACCCTCGGGCCAAAGGCCCTAGGCTTTGTGAGATTATTGCACTCAGAGGCATAAACATCATCATAATGCCGTTAATTAATACATAAATAAGTATTCTTGCTTAAACGGAAATAACCTCAACTTTAAATTTCTTAATGGAGCATACTGTATATTGATTATCTATCGATTCAGAACACCATTCCAAATTCAACGACACCCCATATTATGTAACTTTTTGACACTTTAAATAATTTTTCCTCGGTGAAATCCGATTGATCGTATCGCATTAACTTTAACGATATAGTAGCCCCGGCTACAATTTTAACATTTCCTATATCACCAGTCAAATGTAGAAGTTTAGAATGTACCGAGATAAAGAGTTTTGACTGCGAGTGTACGAAAGCGGTACTTTGTGTTTCTCGCTGGATCTCTTACAGTGATACAAGATTGGTACCATGGGAAAAGGTATTAAGAGATATTAAGTGATGGACGTACTTTGTGGGTACCAAATATAGATTTAAAGGATGTATTAATTGAGATTGTTCTTTGATTTAGTGGTTTATTAGAGATATAATGGGTGATTAATTAGCCAGTACCATCCAAAAAAATTAGGACTACAAAAATACTTGCTCTAATTTTAAGAAAAAAAAATTAGGACATCAAAAATACTTCCTCTAATTTTAATACTTTTTAATACTTTAATACTTAATTAAAATACCGGGATATTGGTGCCAAAATACTCCTAGTTCTATTGAAGGAAACATTACCTACACTTAGAAAGAAGCCTTCTATTCCTTATAAGAATTCACATACTCTTTAAACATCTGTTTAATACTATATGTAACAGCAACGCGCTTTCCTTCTGTAAGAAAACGAAAATTGCTAGACCGTTGTGTAGTGATAATACCACGGTAATTTAGCCAATCGGAAATAGGAGTTAATGCTACCATAGAATGGTTTATAGCCATTATTGCTCTAAATACTCACAATAATCATCAAGTTCTATTGGGGGTGTAATCTGGTTTTATATACTGCATTAGTTCCGACTGGCAGTTGTAATGAAACTTGACATTAATTATAATAAGATTTGCTTGCTACGGTTAATGCAGCATATACTTACCACTAAAAATCAGTACTGTAGTTCTCAAAAATTTAAATAGCTTCTAGTGTGATATTAGTCTTGCATATGATTATCTATTATACAACATGGTTTAATAAGATGGTAAAGTTCGTCCATAGATTAAAAGGTCCAATACTAATGATGGGTTGTGCGAAATAAGAATATTCTATTGCTTTATCTGACATACAACGTTTTAAAAAACTTAAATACAAAGTAAAAATAAATTAATTGAAACAGGAATTGGTACGATCAACAAAATTAAAATTCAGACAGGACAGCTGGAAGACTTCGAACAACAATATGACCTGCGCAGCTAAGACTATGACAGGCGGCGATTGCCGATCGCTACGAACCCCCAACAACGTCTTGTGGATTATAGGTTCTAACGGATACAATTCGTTCTTGGGAAGGCTGCTATGCTTTCTTAAGTGTAAAGAAAGCGCTTTACAGGGATCAAAATGCGTCGCATTGAGAAGTTACAATTTACTTCCTAACAAAATTACTGGAATTTATATAACACTTAAGCGGGCTTGATACACAAGCAAGCATTTTTTTTAATATTGGGCTATCAATACAGATGATGTCTTAGCAAAGCAAAGCAAACATTTTCCTCAGTGTACGTATCAAAAAATAATGTTTCTATATAAATTAAAAGATCATTGATTTTAGGGCTATTACATTGGTTTAACGTTAGAAATTTAATTTTTTATTTATTATGTATTTTATACTATACATAAAATTAAAAAGAATTTATTACCTGATTGTTTAAAAATGTTTTGTTGTTTTAATTTAATTATAACCATCATAATTATAAAACAAGAACTAATCAAAATATTTATATAGATAGCTGAGTGTCTAAAACATTAACCTATAAATATATTTTTTCATAAAATTTTGCTTACAATAATTTGGAAAATTCTATTAAATCTCAAATATCATTAAAACATTTTGAAAAAACTGTAAAATTACATTTAATTAAAAAACAAAGGGATACGTAGTATTTGATACAATTTGCAAATTGTTTAACTTTTCTCATCGTTTTTGTTGAAAGAAAGTTGAGTTTTCAATTTAAAACTAAATCTATAAAAATTTGTAAAAAAAAATGTTTTAAAAAAATATTTAATTAGCTTTCTGCTAAATGAAACATGCTCTTACCACTGGTACTACTACTAGTTGACTTACTCTTGACTTGATTTTTAAGCTAGAACTATCAATATAGGTTCGTTTTAAATTTAAAACCCTTTTAAAGAATAGGACTGATAATTTTTTCAAATTTACACTAGATACTTGGATGGATATTATCCATTTTGTAACCAGTATACACCTATCTTCAATCAAATATTAAAAATAAATACTTTAATGTTTTGAAGAAAGGACATTTGATGCTCGTTCTAAGATTCAAGCTTCTGTTTTTACTTTATTATAGAAAATAATTATTTTTATTATCGATATAAAATTCCGCCTTCACTGGGAACGTTAAGCAGTATGTATCTCCATTAGTAAAGAACCGACGGCCAAGAAACTAACAGTGATTGGCCTTTTTATTTAGTAATTGTGATCATTTATAATGCCGCAATTGTTTCTAGTCGTGCGATACTATACCTACAGGGAATCTACTTGTGGGGCAAGAAGATAAAGATGCATTTTTTTAACTACAAAGAGCAAACCTCATATCTAACAAATACTAAGTAGGTTTAAATATTTCTATTGGCTGGTTTTAATACCGTGCGACTAAAAATTATTTGCATCAAAGAGGGCCTTGCATCTAAGGACGTAATGCTTAGCCGTAGAGCTTAATACCTGTTGGTTGTCATTTACTACCTGAATTAACATTCAATCAGTTATTTCGTCATCTTTGACAGTCGTTACAAGTAATTAGATTCATCGCTAATTTTTCCAATTTCTTGAACAATTCACACATTGGGCATTACGGAACAGCATAAAACATTCATGGTTGAAGCATATTTTCGAAACGGGGTTAGAGTAAATGGTGAGTGCAATACAATCCGGGTTTGTGCATGGGCGATTTTCACGAACATTTTCCTAACGTTGCTTTTATTGCTGGGAATTTTTATCATTGCCTGAAAAGAACCGTGGCTGTGTTTAGGGAAACAGGTTCTATACAACACAAAAAAGGAGCAGGAAGACAGGAAGACCATCTGTAAGAACAGAAGAACTTGTTGCAAACGTTCGTGAAATAATGCAAAATACGCCAACAAATTGTATAAGACGCCTGTCCCAGAAAGTGGGAAGATCTTATGGAACATGCAGGACTATTCTTAAGAAGCAGCTAAATTTATTTCCTTACAAAGTGCAAGTATTCCAAGAAATACAAGCCGCAGATTTTGAAAGACGCAGGAAATATTTTCAATGGTTAACCCAAAATGTATTGGAAAGAAATGATTTATTATTTAGTTTTTCCTCATTTAAAGAACACCATTTTTAAAACACAAGTTGCAAATTTAGAACAATTACAAGAAAAGATTATCCAAGAATGTAATAACATTTCTCCAGAGATGCTGGTCAACACCTTTCGAAAATATGAAGAGACGTGTGAATTTATGCTTGGAGCATGGCAGTGGCCAATTTCAGCAATTTATGTAATAATTTTTCTTTCTGTATATTTTTACTATTGTATACTCTATTTTGTAAACAACAAAAAGAAACTTGTATTCGTCTACTTATTTTATTACTCATTGATTTGACATAATTATCATGTCATAATATGAATTTGACAAAATTTGAACCTAGATTTGGTTAGATATACCTATCGTCCCCATATCATTGTGATCCAAACCAAGCCCTACGTTTTTTAATCCAAGCCTTCTTTGATGCAAATAATTTTTGCTCGCACGGTACATGCAACGAATTTGCAATTTGACCATATTTGCAGACGACACTACTTTTATTACTTTTGCTTCTAGTCTGGAGACTTTGATTATGACGTCACAACTGCTGCTGAAAGATGCAGAAAACGGGTTTTCGTGCAATCTCTTGCAGCTATATATACGAGTAAGACTCAAGAACACAGTCATCTCTGCTTTTACAGTATTTTTTGTAAGAATGAAATGTTCAAAATAATGGTCAACAAATGAAATGGAACCATTAAAGTCCAATTTAAAAAAGTGGTCCACTGCCCTTGCTATAATAAGACTTTCGTTTGAAAATCTTGTGTTCAGAAATCTTAAAATAGAATCTATAATTCTATAAAATACGGGCAATCAAGTATGACTACGATTAGTTACAATTTTTAATTTTTCTAAGATACAGCAGTCGGTCTAGGGGGGGGGGCTAATTTCGAATTTGGGGGGCTAAGCCCAGCCCCCCCCTAATTGCGCCACTGGCCGCTGCCCTGTGTTTATATTTTTCAAACTGTGCTGGAGCTACATTCCCGCAAAGATAAACTCACTAGGCATTCAGATATTCACAGCTACAACACTCGAGGCCCAGACAGGATAGTGGCTCAGCGATTCAGACTAACTAAATCTAAAAACAATTATCTTGACTGCAATTTATATAATAAGATTCCGGGACGGTATCGAGCGCTCGATGATGTCCTGTTCAAAAAATTTGTTAAAAAGTATTTACCAGACCATTGCTTTTATTCCTTGAATGAGTACCTGTTGGCCTTCTGGCAATCACTGCCCGGATGATGTGCATTGGCTGTGAAGTTGCCAATTTTGTGTCTCTTAATTTTAAATTTTATTTTAATGTTTGTGCATAGTTTGCTTTTATACACTAATTTATTGTTATTTATATTCATTTGTACATGTTAAATTATATTTACCTATATATTATCATCTATGGCGTGCTATAAAAAATTTATGTAAGTAGCAAATAAAAGTTTGAATTTGACAACCGACGTTAATATTTTATAAAATATGTTTCATGTTTCATGTTTTATGTTTCAAGTTTCAAGTTTCAAGTTTCAAGTTTCAAGTTTCAAGTTTCAAGTTTCAAGTTTCAAGTTTCAAGTTTCAAGTTTCAAGTTTCATGTTTCATGTTTCATGTTTCATGTTTCATGTTTCATGTTTCATGTTTCATGTTTCATGTTTCATGTTTCATGTTTCATGTTTCATGTTTCATGTTTCATGTTTCATGTTTCATGTTTCATGTTTCATGTTTCATGTTTCATGTTTCATGTTTCATGTTTCATGTTTCCTGTTTCACGGTTCGTTGATGTGCTAAGAGTTCAGCTAGAAAAGTTGTTCTTTTATTTTATGTATGTATTTTCCTTTACATTTAAAAAAATGGTTGGTGGCAGTTTCCACTCCAAAAAGAGGGTAAATTTCATGAAGATACGAAAAAGTATGATATAATCTAAAAATAAACGTAGCCGTAGTTCTGTATTTCTTCAGCAAATAAAGAGGCTTCCCAATACTGAATTTATTTCAGTTAAAAATTCCACCCTGTATAATAATAATTGTAACAGCAAAATGTTGGTAAAATTTAAAATATTGGGTTTTTATTATTTTGTTAACTGGGTTTATAGATCGGCACCGCCCGAGCCAAAATCCAGGTTCCGCCACTGTCCTCTTTAAATATTTGACTTATAATTCGTTTTTTTGTTGCTAATAGGTATCTTACAATATTAGTACAATGGCTATACCTTGTAAAACAGTAACATAATAAACCAATCGTTAACTATTAAACAATGAAACAAGTTTTATTATAGCAAATAGCAACCCATAATCTTATCTAATCCGAAGCTGTTAACACCCAGTCTACATTTTTCAATAGCAAGTCATCAGTTATCGGCTGACAGGAATATGACTAAAGATAAACATAGACCAATGACGATCATTTAAATATTACATGGTAGACGGATTTTGTTGTTTATAAAGTAAACACGGAAATTATTTTTAGAAATTGTGTGTTTTGTGTTTAGGTATGGCGAGTTAAGTAGTTAAACAATGTTTGTAAATACTAATTATACCTACTTATTTAAATGTCGTGTATTTTTTAAAATTGTTTAAATAGGGAGGTAGAGGAAAGTACCTTAATAGGAGATAGGTTCCTAATATGAGATTCATATTCTGGAAAATATAGGGCGCCAACTAGTGATAACCGACGCAAAAGTATTGACTCAAAATCGTTCCTGCAATACAGCAGTTGACTGATCAGCGAGAGCCCGTACAGCACCCCGGTGGAACTGTAATTAGCAATCCTGCATCACAAGGTCATATTCATTTCACGCCGCGTAGCTGGCCACAAGAGTCAAATTGGCGCTGTCGTCGCTTGATGAATCTCCAGCTGGCCGAGGAACCGGGTTCTGTCGCACATTTTTGACGTATATAAGAGATGGACAGTTATATTCTGACCTACTATAACGCTTCCTAAACTGAGCCAGGTGCTAATAGAAACCAGCCAGCCAGCCCGCCACGTCAAAACTGTCAATTACTCTTGTCCACGTTTTTTTATCAGGAAATTAAATTCATTTTTTGATCCTCATTCTAATATTTAATACAATTCTATTAGTGTCGAACTAGAAAACTTCGCCGCTGTGTGTAATTTTTCAATTATTATTCCAGCCTACCATGCAGGCAATTATTTTTTATTGTTTATCAAATTGATTTTACACTTACATATACCTATTTTTTTTTATTGGAAATGTAAGTTTACAAGCCAATATTAACAGATTATTGTTGGACAGCCATCAGAAAACTGCAACAGATTTATGCCCGAGGTAATAACTACCTAACAATCTATCAGTTACGAACTAATAATTTATGCTCTTGAAATGATAATTTTAACATTTTTGTTTTACTGAGTAGATTAGAAGTAGGTATATTAAATACTACTTAAGACTAATTTGTTTTTTTTAAGGAATATTGTACATCGAGCAACATGATGGCACAAGGATAATGATTTGAGCTAACTCGATGAGTAGATACTGGACCACTGCCATATTTTACAGAAAAATTTAATGTCAACCCTATACTGTATCTGTTTCTTTTGTTTCAGAGAATGCTGTAAGTATCACCTGATAGTTTATGGATGTTTTAGTACGTGTCTCGTTGTGGCCTAGTGCTTGTGTTTTATCGATATTAATGAAGTACAACGTATATTTTATAATTTGAGGTAAAGCGGTCAGGAAATGTGAGATACAGAAAATATATGCGAGAATTTATCAAACATATATTGTGTAGCTAGCGTTTTCTAGGAGGTATCTTAAAACTCATTATGGAATCCTCCTTTTTTCCCTCAAAAACATAGCTACACCAAATTTGATTCATATCCGCTTAACATCAAAAAATCATCGCCAATTTTATAAAGTAAATATTTACTTGGATCACTCTGTAAATCTTTCACTGTATACGAAATTAAATTAAATGACATATTTTCAAGTCCACTATCTCCTGTTGGTGCCCCTTAGTTACGGGACGACCTATATATATATCCATATATAAAATTCCCACAAAAGTAACAATACCAAAAGGGTTCCCAATATGGTGTTTTAATTAGACGTGCACCACAAAGCTTACACCTCGCAAAAAATGTATTACTTTTTTGTTGTATAAGAAATACGTAAATACCCATTTTTGCTTTTTATAAATAAATACTAAAATAAATAACTGTTGTTTTTTTTCTTTTAGTTTTGTAATGTTTTTACATACTTATTTTGGTAGGCACGGGCCTGTCAATATTTTATTATGTAAATAATAAAATTAGTATCTAAACTATATCTTTACAAAATATTAAGAGTTTATTACAAAATTTAACAGATTGCGAAGTCGATGGTTAAAGAACTTAGTCCGGTTCTGTTTCTGTAGCCAACCGCTTAACGTAATATATACCAGACTTCAACAGGGTGCCATTAATGACAGGTGATGCGGCCAGTTCTTAGATTAATTTGACTTTAGCCGTGGTCCACAGAAAGTGAATAATTTTTATTGGCATGAGCTTTACCAAAATTAACAGACAAAAATGTTGCCTAATATCCAGCATTCCAAAATCCTTGTAAAGTTGTTCTTGATCAAAAATAATTTTCAGAATCCATTTTCGAGTTTTTTCATGTAGCCTTAAATAATTATTGGTTACTTCTTCTGCCCTGATTAGCCGAAACGCAGTATCTGCAGAGAAACCGTAATGAAGAAAAATGGCTTTTTGTTTGGTTTTCTGTTTTTTTGCAGCCGTAATAACTTGGACAATTTTAGCTAGAGTTTGTTTAATAAATTGTTTTGTTTTATAGGAAAGGAAAATTCATGTTTTCCTTAAAAAAATTTGAAAATAACATAAGGTGTTATAATTATGCTGTTTGCTGCGTTTTTCCTAAGTAATACAGACATCGGGGAATTAAGCTTGCTTAAGAAAAATGCAGTACTGCGTTTTTATTAGGCACCCTTGTATATTAATTTATGAAATGCCACTAAATAAAACACAACATTCATTTTACTTTGTATTAAACATTCATCATTAGAATAAACAAACTCGTATAACAATGTACTTTGAAAATAAAACAATATTATTAACACAATAATAATATACCTCAAAATATGTTGTTGTTTGTATATCAAAAGAAACGGGAAGGAGGGTGTGGTACGTGGCACCACTTTCTTCAGGTACCTGAAATTCAACAAAATATGGCGAAAAAATAAATATGTCCTTCCAGGTTTCGGTCCATTTGGTGTACACCTGGTATTGACGATTTTTTGAAAAATACGAATCTTTAGGTTTTTAGGTCTCGAAAAAAAAATAGCATTTTTTGGGTGCCACGCCCTTTTCTTTGGTTTTTAAGTAAAACACAACACAGAATCCTCAGGAAAATCGCAAAACAATAACAAACCTTAAGGCAATACCGCCTCAACCCTACAAAAATGGATGAAACTTTATACTATTACCAGGTTCTAAGGGAAGCTTAAGCCCCCGCAGCACCCTCCCCTTAGTTGCGCCACTGACCCGGTGTACATAAAATGTACTGGAACCATACTTTCATTTGAGAGGTTATGAAGTTATGATCCAAGGCAAGTAAGGCAACAAAAGATTTCGCTAAAATAACAGACAAATCTAATATCATAGGGGTACTTACCTGTCTATTATTATTATTTGTAGCCAATTCTAATATTAATTTTGTTCTTTTCGACATATTCAAACATCAGACACACACATTATAAAACTAACATCCAGCCAGCACAAAAGTAAACAAACAATTGATCCGCTTCAACGCGTTTTAAGAGAAAATTAACTGCTCGTGTGCTTAGTAAGACTGCAGTAACGTATGCATACTTAGGAAAAACACCGTATTTACATGTAGGTGCGGCATTTTCAATAAGCAAGGTATAGATGCTGCATTCTTACTAAGCATGGAACCCTATTTTTGTTAGATACGACAAAAGACAGACAAATTATATGAGTTTTGGTATTTGGTACGGCATTTTTATTAAGTTCTACGGATAGAAAACCAAATTTTAAGACATTACATGCCAATATCGCATTTTTAGAAATTTTTGTAGATACGGCGTTTCTGCTAAGTACGGCAGCCTTTATGCAAGTATACCATCAGTAAGGTATTGATTTCAACGTGATGGCGTTGCGGCTTATTTACTACTTGCTTATTTACTTGCTATTTTATTAAGCAGGGTTTAAATGCAGTGCAGTGTTATCGGTGGAGTTGCTTCGGGTTGTGGCATTCTGATAAGTTCCTAACAAGGACGATACAGCTGTCAATGTCTACTCGGCCCCCAGGGAGTCCATTGTTTTTGGCATCCCTGTGTACTTCAATGCAAAATGCAGGTCTTTTCACACTTTAAACACATTATAATAGAGAGAAAGAGAAAGAGAGAGACCTAGTGTTTTAAGTAACGAATAGGAAGCGTATAGAAGGCTAAGAATAACTCGCTCTCTCACTTTAAAATATAGAAAAGTTGACCACCTTAACGAAAGTCTTGAATCAAAAAATCTATTTCGTCACCTTTAACTTATTCTTACACCTGGGTACCAAAACGAATCGGGCACATCGTAAAAATGCTTCACTGTTTTGTTTAATTTTTATTTATGTATTTTCTTCACTTCTTTTTCTTCTCGCTTCTTTGGTGGCTAAAATTTCTGATTGTTTCTGAGAAAAGTGGTTACTTTTAGTTTTTTGAAGTCATTCATGCGATGAAAGAAATTATTGATGAGAATTCGACAAGCGGACACAGTTTTTGTTTTCGGTGGCTCAGAACAATTTTTACAGTTGCATATTTATAATCTTGATAAAGAGAAAATAAAATATACAGGGTCCTGCAATAGTGCTTCAGGCTTCCATAGCTCCTTTAAGAATTAAGTTAGGAATTTCATTCTTGTCTGTTTCTTGTGTTTTTTAAATGGGACAGCCTCTATTTTTTTGTATTCTGAGGTTTGTGTTGGTGTCCTTTATAACTGCTTATAATTTTATTAAAATTGGTTTAATAGTTTGGGAGTATTTTAAACTAAACAGTTTTGCAGCCGTGGAAAAAAAGTCAAAAAAACAATCTGAAATCATTTTTTTATTTACGGCATTATGGGAGAAGAATAACAAGTGGTAAAGAGATACTATAAATTAAATAGATTTAATCTATTTTATACATGGTGTTCAAAATAAGGTCTCCAAAGTGACACTTTTTAAACTAATTTTTCTCAAGTTTTTCAAATAGAACACCCTATATATTATTCTACTATTTAATTAGGAATTTTAAAATAAACAATTTTTGTATTTGCAGCCTATTTAAAATTCCAACCCGTTTTCATGTTATTTATCAAAAACACTTAAATTTTGCTATCCATGATAAAGTTTGATAATCAAAATACCATGGGAAAACAACCAAATTTAACAATTAATGCATCTTGACATTATTTGTCAGAAATAAGTGCTTAAGGGTACTTAATGGAAAATTTCATGAATTTATTTTCAACCAATTAGAAGGCTCCTTTTTGTTTACGTTGCTTATAGTAACGGGAGACTATCGCGATAGTCTATAGCCTATTAACCTAATGAAATTAATAAGTGATAATTTTTCTTGGGTATAAATAGGGGAGACTGGTACACAATGATATATAGTACACAATGAAACATCGTCCCTAATTTATTTAAATTTGCCGCCCGAACGCCGAATGTAAAACCTCGAATGCATTGCATTGTGATACTCTTGTCAACGGTTAGTCGTTTGTTAGATCTGCTCATAGACCGAACTAGACGGATTTTTTAAAATTTTGTGCTCTAATTTTTTATTTTTTATTCTGAAAACTTAAGGTATAGTATTTACACATTTTAACGCCTTTCAAACATTTTTTTTTATTTTGTAATTATATTGTCCTTCCAACCTCCAAATTCTGTTTGAATAAATTAACGGCAACTAATAATTTTCTGACTTGTGGTGACTACATGTCTGGTAGTACACAATGAAACATTCACTGGTAGAACACATTGATACATGTAGATTTTCAATGCTGCCAAAATTTTCATTTTCCAAACGTCCCCGACATTCGCACGGCCTACAAATCGGATTTTGTTATGTTGCTACCATCACCTATGTGCACAAAAAATAATAGACTTTCATCCTATTACAAGTTTGGGGTATAATTTCAAAACATTATTGTTAAGAATAACATAAATGTATCTTAGAGTGTCTTATTATTTTTGTTAAGTAATACGAATTTTGTTAAAACATTTTGTCTGGTTGTATGATTATTTTCATTTCTGTTCTTACTGTTTTTAGCAATACATTTAAAAATAAAATATAAACGTTTAATTGTGTACTACCTGAAGTGTCAACGTTTACCACCCATGGTACACAATGCAACAAATTCAGCGACCATTATTTTATGGATTACCTCATTCCAGTGTTTAAATTTTTGAAAACTAAATTATAATATCTGTGGGTTAATAAACAGTTTAGGGAAAAATGTTCTTATAATTTGTCTCGCCTTAATAGGATTTAAAAAAAGCGTGTTAAAAAAAAACATTTTTAAAAATGTGTTCCATTGTGTAGGTACCAGTATCCCCTACTACTACGACTTAATTTTAATTCAAATGTCAAGTCATTTCGAAGTGACAGGTGAGACAAACCATCCACAATCAGTGTTTTAGTCGTACCCGTGATATTTATTGTTACAATAATATTGTTTAAAAACTATTCATTTTGGTAATGAATCAGCAAGTTCGATTGCTAAAGAAATTGAGCAGTTAGTAACTTATTTTTATTACCTACTAAAATCTGAGAAACATTAAATAACAAATTTGTTATCGGAAATCCAATGTCTTTATAGTTTTAAATTCAAATACATATAACTTTAATTTATTAATTATTTATTAAAATATTTAATTAATTAAAAATATTTCCGATGAGTTTAGTTTAATATGACGCACTGTATTTTTACAATAGAAGTTGATTTTACTTGTTATTAATTAAGGTTTTTTACTAAAATTTCAGGAACAATAAAAGAAACTCCCATTTATGAAATTTTCTTACCGATTCTCCCACTCAGCAGAATTAATTCCCGATAATTTTTTACCTCGGTTTAGATTTAGATATTATTTTTTACTATTGACGTTCTTAAAAACGTTGAACTCAGGGGAAGCATGCCTCTGTGTGTATCAACCGGCGATTGAGTGGAGAGCGATACTTCAAAATGCGATAATAATAAGAGACGACTATGAGGCACCAGCCCATGTACTACCCTGTAGGTATAATTATTTACTAGCGAGTACCTGCTGCCTTACTGGCATAATTCTATTGTTAATAATTTGTGCGCAGAACTGCTGTTACCATACAATGACATAATATCCAATTGAAATTTTTATATCCATATTATTTATATGAATAAAGCTACAAAATAGAAGAAATTTCCTTTGGTGTTTTTACCTTAGTTTCAATGCATTTATGTAGTTTACTATTTCTATATTCTTAGTTCCACCCATAAGTCGTGGGAACTTTTCCTCCTAAAATAAACACCTCTCTTTAGATCTATTGTAACTGACATTTCACCGTATTCAAGATATTTATCTCTCTGGAGCCCGCTCTTTTATTTGCAGAATTTCACCGTCATTCTCTTTCTTCAGCTCCAATTGTCTTGTGTCGGAGTCAGTTACTTAACTTTTCCAGATAGACATCTTTAGTTTGTAATTGATAATTAATTAATAAGCTTTTATATTGAGAGGTGCTAAAAATATTTGGCTTGAAGTAAAGAAGTTAGTGACCACTAAGAAGAAGTACCTACCTAGTCAAAATTAACATTTGACTTAATTTTATTAAGTTTTGTTTAGAGATATTGGTATGCTTTAAAGTTGTCTAAAACCGACTCTAGATTTCGCTATGCGCTTTATCCTCTCGGCTAATCGCCGTTTTTACTACATTTAAGTAGTACACACTTTTCTTTATTTCGTTAGATCCTAACCTTACTGATAAGCCATGATGGATGGACGAAAAAAAAAGGAAACATTTTTTTCTCTCAAAATTAAAATTGTTAAAATTCATAAAATCACCTAGACTTTGTTTAACGTTGATTAAGGGGAAATTTACGGAAAATAATTTGAGCCAAAAGAGGAAATTGAAGTGGCTATACTAGCTAAGATCCTGCAACTAGCTTCATTTAGGAGACATAGAATTTTTACTATCAAACTTCGTGCGAAGGGTTACATGTACCGTGCGAGCAAAAATTATTTGCATCAAAGAGGGCTTGGATTAAAAAACGTAGAGCTTGGTTTAGATCACAATGATATGGGGACGATATATCTAACCAAATCTAGGTTCAAATTTTGTCACATTGACATATATGCCAAACTAATGAGTAATAAAATAAGTAGACAAATACAAATTTATTTTTGTTGTTTACAAAATTAACAAAGTATACTTGAACTTTATAAGGAAATACATTTAGCTGCTTCTTAAGAATAGTCCTGCATGTTCCATAAGATCTTCCCAGTTCTTGAGACAGGCGTCTTATACAATAATGCGTTGGCGTATTTTGCATTGGCGTTTGCAACAAGTTCTTCTGTTCTTATGGTCTTTCTGCTCCTTTTTTGTGCTGTATAGAACCTGTTTCCCTAAACACAGCCACGGTTCTTTACAGGCAATGATAAAAATCCCCAGCAATAAAAGCACCGTTAGGAAAATGTTCGTGAGAATCGTCCATGCACAAACCCGGATTGTATTGTCACTCGCCATTTTTACTCTAACCCCATTTCGAAAATACGCTTAAACCATGAATGTTTTGTGCTGTTCCGTAAAGCCCATTGCGTGAATTTTCAAGAGATTGAAAAAATTAGCGATAAATCAAATTACTTGTAACGACTGTCAAAGTGTCAAAGATGACGGAATAACTGATTGATTGTTAATTCAGGTAGTTACTGACACCCAACAGGTATTATGCTCTACGGCTAAGCATTACATCCTTAGATGCAAGGTCCTCTTTGATGCAAATAATTTTTACTCGCACGGTATTAGAAACTCACCTTTATAGGATTCAGTTGTTTTTCGAGAACTTGGCCTGCTACTTTTGTGGGGTAGATTAGGTTGAAAGTGAGTGATGGGGAGTAGGTTATATATAAACATCCACTACGACCATACGATCTAGATCTATTATGGCTTACACCTAATTTATATTTCTCCCCATAGATCTAACTTCTGGGTAAAACTGATTATGGTATTGGAGGAGACATTCTTCATATCTTCCAGCAGTAGGGTGGACGTTGCGTAATTTGCATTAACTAGAAATTGACGTTTTCTAAGAAAGGACTGAATAAATTTTGTCTATGAGACGGAATATTGAAATATCATTCCATTATTTAAAAGTTAAAAGGGTTTTCTATTAGTTATAAGAATTCACATACGCTTTATACAACTGTTTAATACTATGTGACAGCAACACGTTTTCCTACTGCAAGACAACGAAAATTGCTAGACTGTTGTATAGTAATAATATCACGGTAATTTAGGAAATAGGAGTTAATGCTACCATAGAATGGTTTATAGCCATAATTGCTATGAATACTCACAGTAATTATCAAGTTCCATTGGGGGTGTGATCTGGTTTTATATATACTGTATTAGTTCTGTCTGGCAGTTGTTATGAAACTTGACATTAATCATAATAATATTTGCTTACTACTGTTAATAAAGCATATACTTTCACCACTAAAAATCAGTACTGCAGTTCTCAAAAATTTAAATAGCTTCTAGTGTGATATTGTTTTTGTCGTTTAACATTGCATATGGTTATTGGTTATCTATTATGCATCATGGTTTACTGAGATGATAAAATTCATCTATAGATTATAAAGTCCAATACTAATGATATATTGTGCGAAATAAGAATCTTCTATTGCTTTAAGTTTAAAAAAACCTTAATACAAAGTAAAAATAAATTAATTGAAATAGGTATTGGTACGATCAATAAAATTCAAATTAAGACAGCTAGAAGACTCCGAACAACGATGTGACCTGCGCAACAAATACGTTAATACTATTACTACGGCGCGCGGCGATTGCCGATCGCTACGGACCCCCACCAGCGTTTTGTGGATTATAGGTTCTAACGGATAAAATTCGTTTTGGGTGCGCTGTCTTGCTTTCTTAATTATTGTAGAGGAAGCGCTTTACAGGAACAAAATGCGTCGCATTGAGAAGATAAAATGTATTTCTTAACAAAATTGCTGTATTAAAAGTAGTTCATTATTCAGCAAGACTGTGCTGGTATAATGGAACTGATTACTACCAATAAAAACACTGTTCTAGCAAATCTGGAATTGATATATAACACTAATAGCTATATAATAGCAATCAATACAAAATATGTCTTAGTGAACCTGTTATATTAGATCATTTTCCTCAGTGTAGGGTCATCAAATCATCTAAATATCCAAACTCCTTGACGATATACATATGCTTTCAATTTTTGCTTCCTATTAACCACGAGCTTAATGCTAATTTAATAATGATACCTCTCTTTGTTATTCTAAGATCAGTTATATCTTATCTTAACCAAAAAATCAACAAACGAACGATTGTAATTGGCATATTTTTAACATTTCTTTTGTTAGTTAAAATAATACAAGATCGCGTTAGGTGTTACGTTTTAATTGTGGGTTATTATTTTAGGTAGGTGAATTCTTCGGGGATAAGTCAGTTAGGGATTATAGATTCGTTCTCACGCTACTCCTTTTATTACTCATTAGTCATCATTATCACAATAATTATCAGTCATCGTCATCAAAAATAGTTCGAATTTAACATAAGTTTGAACAAAAATTCCTTTAATTTGGTAAACATTTAGCACTTTTGTAATTATGATGTACGGGATCCGGCTGCTCAATTAGTACATTAATGATTTAGATTATCAAAATTTAATTTTTAAGTATTTTTACAACTAGAGAAGTCACTTTTCAGCAGGTGCCAATTAAAAATTACCCGCCAGTATTATTAATTAAAATATTATTAATTTAATTTTAGAGAAATATTTCGTTTACATCTTATGGAAATAAAACCTCCACCATTTCACAACAGTGTATTTAAAAGATCTGAAAAGTCGTAGTTGCTGCTGATGGCTTAGCCGCAACCTCTACGCACCCAGGTGTAAACAGGTATAATTTTGTAAACACTTTTCGTTCATAACGTATACTCATTTCATTTATACCACATTAAAGCTCATTTTTTTCTGTAGTTAAAAATATAAAGCTGCCTATATAAAAAAAAACCGCAAATCAAAGTTTCCTACCCGAAAAGATGCTAGGTATTAAAAATGAAGTGAGAGATAGTGAGCGCGCGACGCTACTTGTTAGACAAGGATGCTCAATGGCGGCTGAACGTGTTTTTTGAGCTATTGCGCATGCTCCGATAAATAGGGTTCTCAGTCAAGCAGCTGGCAGAGGTTTATGTTTATTGTAAATTCTAACCACACTGTTTTGGAGCTCGCAATACGTATTACTTTAATTGTTTTTGTTTAATAATTAATATTATATGAATATAATTAATATTGTGATAATATTACTCTTGTTTATGCAAAAGCTAATTTCGAAAAAGTGTTTTTTGTGCAGTAAATCCAACAATGTGCTTCAATTTAGTAATGCATCATTTAAAAAATGTTTTTCAGTGTTGTTATTTCGGCGAAAAAAAAATATAAATATCATGACTTGATATTAACAGTCGAATCAACCGATTATTTCGGTTATCATACAGAATGTTTCAAAAAAGTTACTTGTGTATTCTGTGTAATAAGATAATTATTTTGTAACTTATTATGATAACTCTTCAATTATTATCTGTAACTTACTGTAAATAATTTGTCACTTGTGACTGAATTGAAAATATAAATAAAATCAAACATTTGCTCAAACTAAACTTACATAATACAATTTTCTTTGATATGAGTAAGCAAGGTTTTATTTTTAATAAATATGTTCTTATGATTTTCTTTGGAGAATGAATTAGATTTTTTACTTAAAAATAAAAGATTTGTGATGTGGTTTCAAAAACAACTAATGAAAAGTCTAACTTTTTGCAAAATATGTATCTGAGTATTTTATTATTATTATTGTTTTCATATTTAATGCAAGTGTTATTTTGTAAGTAATATTTAATACTATTTATAAATTAAATATTATGTTATTAAATATTGATGCTTTATCCGTTGTATTTTTGGAGCATTTGAGTACAGTCATTTTTATTACTACTTAGATCGTTGGTTAAGAACCCTATTTATCGGAGCATGCGCAATAGCTCAAAAAACACGTTCTGTTTTCTTAATTGTAGAGAAAGCGCTTTACTGGGAACAAAATGCGTCTCATTGAGAAGATACAATTTATTTCTTAACAAAATTGCTGTATTAAAAGTAGTTCATTATTCAACAAGAATGTGTGTAAAATTTTGTCAAATTCATATTATGACATGATATTGTGCCAAACAAACAAATTTATTTTTGTTGTTTACAAAATTAACAAAGTAAGAATATACAGAAGAAAAATAATTACATAAATTGCTGAAATTGGCCACCGCCATGCTCCAATTCACACGTCTCTTCATATTTTCAAAAGTGTTGACCAGCATCTCTGGAGAAATATTTCTTGGAATACTTGCACTTTATAACGAAATAAATTTAGCTGCTTCTTAAGAATAGTTCTGCATGTTCCATAAGATCTTCCCACTTCTTGGGACAGGCGTCTTATACAATTTGTTGGCGTATTTTGCATTATTTCACGAACGTTTGCAACAAGTTCTTCTATCCTTACAGATGGTCTTTCTGCTCCTTCTTTGTGTTGTATAGAACCTGTTTCCCTAAACACAGCCACGGTTCTTTTCAGGCAATGATAAAAATAGCCAGCCCAATGATGAGCATCGATTTTTGGGCACCCTGTACATGTATATTAAAATGTATTATATTTTTTTAATACGGGACCGTATATAAAAATTCTTTTAAACGTATTTCTTCCCACGACGTTTATGTTTTTTGTACGTCTGAAAGTGAATGAAATTTTGCAGGATTAAATATTTTGCATTCCTAAATTTGCAGAATGAAATTCTTGGTGTTTCGAAAAAGTATAATAAAATACCTTCCCATGCAGGGAGCAGGTAGCCTTAACATGTTATAAGAGAGCTTTATAGGTTGAAGATTAATTTTTACCCTATAATAATGAAAAAAATCAAATATACAGGGTGTTTCAATAAAAACTCCCAGGCCAATTATTTCGAAAACTAAAAGTGATATGTAAATTCTGTAAACGCCAGTTTTTAACCTCTATGATTGGCTTCACAACTGTGTAAAAATGTGTTTGAATAATACAAGATGTAGGTGGCGCCACGGTGCAAATAATTTTTCGATGACAGGAACTTTTAAATGTTGTAGTTCTTAAAGATAATTTATTTTTGATCAAATTTTGTACCATAAAAATTTTTAATAAATCCAACATGAACGGAGATATTTGGGGTTAAGTTTTTTTTTAAATAATTTTTACGAGTATTTTAATTATAAATATTTTTAATATCCTTTAGCAGATTTTAATTTAATTTTAGTAATGATAATTTTAGTGATAAAACGCTCGTGTAGCGCTAAATTATTAAGTCCAGTGCCGTCTCAGGGGGTGCCTTAACAAATAATATTGGCAAAAAATAAGACGCCACTGAGTTTTTGGTAATTTTTATATTTTTTTCGGATTAAGCAACTAAGAATATCCTTTTCTTGCCTGTGAAATTATTTTCATATCTTGCTTTGTTTTCGAGAAATAAAAATAAAAACAATTTTATTGCATACCTCTGGGAAACAAAAATCAATAAATAATTAATACGTTGTTTAAAAGCAAAGTTAAAACATTAAAGCATAATAAAATAAAATTAAAATATATTTTAAATTTTATGAAAGAACTGATGAGAAATTATACAAAATTATTAATGAAAATTAGAACAATACTAAAAACTAAAAATAAAAACTTTATTATGCTTTAATGTTTTAACTTTGCTTTTAAACAACAAAAAATAGAACAAAAATTGATTATCTTTAAGAACCACAACATTTAAAAGTTCCTGTCATCGAAAAAAATCTTTGCACCGTGGCGCCACCTACATCTTGTATTATTCAAACACATTTTTTACACAGATAGAGGCTAAAAACTGGCGTTTACAGAATTTACATATCACTTTTAGTTTTCTGAATAATTGGTCTGGGAGTTTTTATTGAAACACCCTGTATGTAAAATATAAACTGCTCATTACAAAGCCCTATCTTCCTTCTTAAATTTATTTAAAGTAATCAGTCAGGGACATGACGCTAGGTTTTGATTGTTTGCAGTATTTTTTTAAATGTACCTACCATCTGTGTATTATGTTAAATTTTTAATTCTATTCATTTTAATTGACCAAAGTGCATCCTACATTGTCCCTGTGTTTTTGGACCTTACTGCCTGTAAGTTTCTAGTTTGTATTATTTTTTATATTGTATAACTTATTTTATGTTTCATTCAGCAATCCTGATGATGACCTATTTGGCCAAAACGCGCAGCCACTAAAATTATTTTAAATAAATCTAAGAAGGCTTTCTTTCCCTACCCCTAAATTACAATGTCCCTTCTGGAGAGTAGTTACGACTTCGTGACACATCTAAGCTTATTAGAACTCAATTATTGATTATTATTTTCGGTGAATTATAATTTTTAATATTCTTAATTGCTAGTTCTTTAATAAATGGAAAATATTTTTAGTTTAATTATTACTGTAAATTATAGATAAGAATGCTTTACCGAAAACGAATTAATTGAATACTTCGCCAAAATATTAGCATATTGTATTAAGTATATATTTTAAGCCGCCATTCATTGGGCAACACGTAATATTGCATAACCCATAAACAGTAGGTTAAATATATTTCTTATGAACATTTATCTACGAAAATTAAATTTAAAAATAAAATTAGCAATATTTTTGCAAATATATATTAAATCTTTGAGTTGATCAAAAAGACATTCTCTTAATGTATTTGGATTTTGATGAACAGGGCTGACAAGAGGGGGGGGCTGGGGGGGGGCAAATTTCCCGGGCCCACGTTTCTTTTAAGGGCCCGTGCTCGGGCTGCGCAGTTAAAAAATATGATAAATTATAAAAAAAAATATAAAATCTGTGTTGACAAAAAATTACCTTGTAAACATTACATAGGTTTATGTAAATTGTTAGGCGAGTTGGCGAATAATTAATGTTCTAAGTATCAAATATCGATACATTTTGTCCTCGCCCGTCCGGCCCAATATTTGTATTAACATCGATTTATTATTCGAAAAATTTATAAAACTTTCATCTTTTTTGGAGAACCTATCCGAAAATTTTGTACATTTTAGAATTGACCAACAATGGGTTTCTTATTTAAAAATTATATGTTTGTTATTATTTTGGGGTAGTAAAGACTTATTTTAATAAAAATAAACAGTTTTAATGCCAAAACGACTATAAATGTGGAATATTTGAGAAACAATTTTAGCTCATTAAGTATTGAGCAAAAAATTGAAAGTAAAATTGAGGGAAGACCTAAACTCGAAATTAACTTGACACAGACCACAAAGTGTAAATCTAGGGAGTTTATTGTTATTGATAAGTTTGCTGCAAACAAAAACAGAAGAATGAACTTTACTTTTAAACAATGTACCCACTACCTCCCGCTTTTTACTGTTTTAAATTTGGCAGCCCTAGGAGTGGGCCCGGGATGCCTTACAGCCCCCGGGCCTGACCTGGCTCTCGACGGCCCTGTTGATGAATGGGTAGTTTTGTTTAAATTCTACAGAAACCAAAATCACGGACTACCCTCAACCAGTTTAAATTCTAATGGCACTACCCCACTTGCGACACCTCTCTGGAAAACATCAAAAATGCTTTTCAGCGATACTAAAACTAATGAGATTTAAGTAGCTACATTAAGTAGTGCTGACACTCTCTTTTTTGCAATAAAGCAAAATACTTGTTTTTTGCTCTTTTTTAACTTTTTAATTAAGTGCTCAAAATGATTTCTATTTTGTTCTAAACAAAAATAAACTCTATTTTCAAAATTTTCCCTAACTTTCCGAAAAACGTTTCATGGAATGCTTGGACAAGCATTATTTATAATACTTTGACGGAATTCTTCAAAATAATCCGACTGGGTTTTTTAAACTAGTGATTTAATGTTACCCCATAAAAAGAAGTCCATAGGGGTAAGATCAGGTGATCTTGACGGCCACTCAATTGTACCTCTTCTGCCAATCCGCTGCACTGGCTTGGATAAATTTGATCCAACCACTCTTTCGCAACACCAGTATAGTAAGGAAGGATGCTGAAAGTGTATAAGTTTTACGTTTAAATTTAGATTGGTTTTCAAGTTCATGAACAATCGAAGGTACGCTGGGCCGTCGCAAAATAACAGTGCCTTCTAACTATGTCAGACAAAATTTTTGTTCCTGCGTTACGCGACGTTAATATAAATTGGCTGGTATTTTACACACAATATGAAAACCAATTTCCCAACTATGATGAAGATAATATCGGGATATCGTAATTTTAAAGGAAAATAGGAAATTAACATGACTAGTAGAACCTCTAGCGAATTTTTGTATTAAATTTTCAATTAGATATGAAAGCCAGGAACGATGCTGCGTTCTACGCCGGTACGGAAAGCTTTTAGGAACAGCCCGCTCATTAGGCTACTTTCCAAGCAATTTGGTTGCCAATCAATTCATCTCTCTGCAATAAGATTTTATGTTAAAAATTAGTCAAAGCGCTCGTGTAGTGATCGTTTCTAAAACAAAAAGGTTTCACGAACTCTTTAACACAGTTGCGTTCTTTTTCCCACCTGTATGAGCATTCTCTTTTTGACACGTAAAAAAACAAAATCACCAAAAGTATTAAAACACGAGGAACCTACTGACTTACACATTGCACTTTTTAATTGCAAATTTTTTTGCAGCTTTAAAAAAAGAAATTATACTGAAGCATATCTATTCGCTTATTCGATAGATTCAATCATTTTTAAGCTAACAGAATAAATGCGCAGCGCCAGTGAAAAATATCCAATAGCGGTTATGGACCCTTAAATAGAAACAACATAAACCAATTATCTCTCCCAGCAACATTTATTCAATCTATTATTATAATAAAAAAATTTCTTTCAGCATCCTTTTAAATTCTTGTCCTGCATCCTGCCAAACAAAAACATTCCTCGCAGGATACTAAACCCAATCTCATGTACAAAGAATCCAAAACTTCTTCATCTCTCACTGAGCAATGGCGGTGAAAAACCCCTCCCAAGGCGTTCACCAGGTCTCGCATTGGCGGGTATCATCTTCATAGGCGGTGCAATTCACCACGTGCAGCTTTTCCCACGTGGAAGCTTTAGTCAAGAAAAGGATCGAGATCAGGATAAAGCCAAGGCTCCTCCTATGAAAAGTTCGTTCGGAAGCGCTCGTGAAAGTTCGGCGTTCGGAAGGCAGCATCCCTAGTCTGGTCCAGTTGATGTCTCAAAGTAAATACCGAAGGTGCACAGAATTGTTTATTTTTTGCGGAAGATCGGTACCGGACACCGACGTGATATATTGCCGTTCCACTCGTGATAAGTAGCCGTGATAACACCCACTCCTCATGACGTGATCAATGACCGCTCTCACTAATTAGCGTTTTTGCTCAGCTCATACTTATGAATAATAATACCGGGCACTCGTGATATACTGCAATAATCGCCGTGATACGGAGAACACAAAAAGTTAAATAGGATTTTGGACAAAATTTGATTGTGTTTAAAAAAATATTTTTTTCACGACACAAAAAGATGGAGGATTATGTGATAAGGACGGCATGGTTTGTGATTTGTATAACAGGATTGTTTTTTGGTGTTGTTGAGGGGAATGTGGGGACTGAATTGGCGATAGGAGTCACGAGAAGCAAAAATAGGGGGAAAGGATCTATGTGGTGGTAGGTAAACGTGTTTATTATAGAAACATTTTTACACTTTTTATTCACCTACAGATCTTGTGAAATATGTAAAAAGTATTTTATGTGTATAAGTACTCGCTAATTTCCTTTTTTTTTTAACTTATTAGTAAACTTTCACTTTTATAAAATATACCTACATAATTATTGTCATATTTAATATCGTGACTTTCTTTATATGAAGTGAAAATATAATAATAATTGTTCAATTAAGTCTTTAACAGGTTAATTTCTTGTAATAAGTTGTTTCCGAATTAAATTTCACATAAAGGTTTTATATATTGATCCTCATTGCGCTACACAAATAAAAGTACAATCAATAATTTATAGTTTTTCTTGTAGAATTAAACAAATAAGGAAAGAAACTCCGTTTATAAAATTTAAAAAAAGGGTTACTCGCTTCCGTCACTGTTCATGTCTTTAGCAATTTCTTTAGTTTCTCGCTCTTTTTGTTATAAATGCAGAAATTAAACTTGTATTATTGATATTGAAACAAAATCATACACTATTTTTGGTATACTTATTATAACTTGTAGCATTATTCACACTTTGGTTAATATCTATTGTATGGGAGCAATGTGAAGGGACAAGATAAGGCGTTCGTATATATTAAACTTGATGGCAAATATGAACTAATAACCTACCTGGGTTCTATTACCTGGCCAGATTAAATTACTATAATTTAAAGAACGTGATGTCATTATTTGTCATTGCTGCTAACATTATCGGACCGAACCTTTTCTATTATTAGTGTAGTTAAGAATAACAAATTAAATTTAGGAGTATGGGTAAAATAATGTCAGACAATTACGTATACCAAACGTAATGCAAAAAATTGTAATTTGAATATAATTTATTCAAAAACGAAAAAAAAAATGGAATTCATCTCAAAAAATATTTGTTTATTGAAAAACGCCGAAGTAATTTTTACAATTATTGAGTTTTGTGCTATTAACGAATACCAATGCAAGCATTCAACTGTCACTAAATGTCACCAATAATCTATCTATACCAGTATAAATTCGGTATTACCGTGCGAGCAAAAATTATTTGCATCAAAGAGGGCTAAAAAACGTAGAGCTTGGTTTAGATCACAATAATATGGGGACGATATATCTAACCAAATCTAGGTTAAAATTTTGTCAAATTCATATTATGACATATTATGCCAAAATAATGAGTAATAAAATAAGTAGACAAATACAAATTTATTTTTGTTGTTTACAAAATTAACAAAGTATAAGAATATACAGAAAGAAAAAGAAAAATAATTACATAAATTGCTGAAATTGGCCACCGCTATGCTCCAAGCATAAATTCACACGTCTCTTCATATTTTTGAGTGTTGAACAGCATCTCTGGAGAAATGTTACCACATTCTTGGATAATCCTTTCTTTGTGTTGTATAGAACCTGTTTCCCTAAACACAGCCACGGTTCTTTTCAGGCAATGATAAAAAACCCCAGCAATAAAAGCAACGTTAGGAAAATGTTCGTGAAAATCGTCCATGCACAAACCCGGATTGTATTGCCACTCACCATTTACTCTAACCCCGTTTCGAAAATACGCTTCAACCATGAATGTTTTGTGCTGTTCCGTAAAGCCCATTGTGTGAATTGTTCAAGAAGTTGGAAAAATTAGCGATGAATCAAATTACTTGTAACGACTGTCAAAGATGACGAAAAAACTGATTGATTGTTAATTCAGGTAGTTACTGACACCCAACAGGTATTTAGGTCTACGGCTAAGCATTACGTCCTTAGGTGCAAGGCCCTCTTTGGTGCAAATACTTTTTGCTCGCACGGTATAAATAGGTCAGCTTTAAAATTCATTATTTTTTCCCAAAGAAAGACCTAAACTAATCTGTTACAAGACAAACAACGTTTGAACCTTTAACTATCCAGTGATACCAAATTTATATCTGTTTAATGAAATTTTAATGGTGATCTCCTACAATTTTAAAATGCGGTGGGAGAGGGGGGGGGGTTATTATGGAGAAGGAACATACTTACGACCACTGAGCATTAAGACACATTTTTATCTTGCATCTAAATGCGCCGTAGCTCTCGTTGACTTTTTTCACACAATTCCTGCAGATGTCGATCTATGTCGACGCATTTGGATGAAAGATAAAGTCCCTGTCCCTTAATAACCCCTTCCTAGTCGCGAGCGGAAATTTCTGTGTTTACAACTGACATAAAAGTTAAACAAGCGAAATGGTCGACGTTGCTGAGAGAATTCCAGAGTCTCCGTAGGGCAATTGGTAGAGCGTTTGACTGGTATTCGAGGGGTTCACTATCATCAGCATTATAACATAGGAAACTCGACATTATTCACGAAAAACAACCAACAGTCTTTGGGACTGGAGGAAACGTTATCCTTTCAGATTTTTCTATAGTCGCATATTAACGAAGTAGCACTGATGTCAAGAAGCTCTAAATGTTTTACACGCAGAACAATTACATCCATAACATTTTAATACTGTCCAAAATTTACTACCAGATGATTTACCAGCATGACTTCAGTTTTTTGCACGATGGTGCACCACTCCATTTTCCACTTGCAGTTGGCAATTGTCTTAACCAGCGGTTTTCTAATTGTTGTTTTGGTTATCGTAGCAATTTTCCATGGCCACTCATGACCTTAAACCTTCAGATTTTTTCTTCTGGGATTATATCAAATCTTTAGTGTATTACGTAGAGATCAACTGTTGCAAAGGATTCAGAAGTCTACCAACGTAATTCAAAATAAAGAAAGAGCTTTATTTAAAGCGCTTTTACCGAAGTAAAAGCTTTAAGGAAATGCAATGCACATTTATTAAAATAATTTTAATTCGTAGTTTTTCTTACATTGTTAACTATTTTTTTGTGAAACCAGAATGACTATTTTTGTTCAAAATAAATACTTCCACGCAATGTTGTTTAAAGATGCAAATATCTCGGAAATAGTTTGTTTTAATAAAATAAATGAAGTATATCTTTTTTCTTATAAAGTGACTGCTCAATTGTAAATTTTATTCAGAATTTCAATAACGTTACCCACAGAATATTTTGTGCCAAATGTAGTGGGCGTGTGGCGTGTAACTAGCGCCCTCTATAAGTTATTTAAAAAATAGGGAGATATTCCTGTTACCCACCCTTAAGAACCCCCAAATACAAATTTTCATGTTTAGATCTCAAAAACAGTTTGAAATATGAACAAAAAATTAATTGGGAAATTAAATTTTAACACCCTGTATCACATTAACGAGCAAAATTTTAATAAGGCATGTTTAGCTTAAACCTATTATTTTCATGTACAGAATCGGTGGTTACTCTGTGGCTAATTTATTACAGAACAGCCTGTGTACATGTTATTTATAAATATTTGTTGAAAGTAAATGTAAATAAATAAATTAAGAAATTTTACAAATAAATTATTTTCGCCTCTTATAAGATTAGACAGGTAGCAAGAGCTTAAAAAATTAAATACCCCCCAGTCATTAAGAAAAAATAATCGACTGCAAAATCATATGCAAATGAAATGCAAAGTACTTTGTCCCTGACGATTGTTACAATTTACAACGGTTGCAAAAAGAGTTATTAGCAATTCGTCATATAGTTGGATGCTTTGCCACTGAGTGATTTAACTTTTAATGGTTTCTGACACGGCCCATTATTAACAGGATAACTAGCTTCTAAAGGGTAAAGTAGTTAGCATAGTTTAAGGATTATGTAAGTGTTTGTGATAGTTCTTAATTTAATTAAAATTGAATAAAATGTATTCATATTCAATCTATCAATCAATGTAATTGACTTAATATCGGAGAACGTTTTTTCAAATAGATAAATGCACGTAGGGTAAGGTTGCCTAAATCGTACCACTTTTTTTACAAACTGATAAATGAAATATACAGTGTCGCCAATAAAGTCCGCATCATATGGGGTTTTTTTTTATTAATAGCTTTATTCGAAATTTGACTTTGGCATCAAGCTCTGCTTCGATCGAGATAAAAATTAGGCAAAAAAATAGTAGTCACGTGATTCGCATTATCTGTCAAATTTTAATTTAATTAAAATTGAATAAAATGTATTCATATTCAATCTATCAATCAATGTAATTGACTTAATATCGGAGAACGTTTTTTCAAATAGATAAATGCACGTAGGGTAAGGTTGCCTAAATCGTACCACTTTTTTTACAAACTGATAAATGAAATATACAGTGTCGCCAATAAAGTCCGCATCATATGGGATTTTTTTTTATTAATAGCTTTATTCGAAATTTGACTTTGGCATCAAGCTCTGCTTCGATCGAGATAAAAATTAGGCAAAAAAATAGTAGTCACGTGATTCGCATTATCTGTCAAATTTTAATTTTTTCAAAAAAATAATTTAAAAGTGGGGTTATTTTTAAAAATATCGAAAAAAGTTATAAGAAAAAGTTTTTTTAAATGCAGTTTCTAGCCCACATGCAAAATTTCAGCCGCATAAGATAATTTTCATTTTTTACCTATATTTTGTAAATTGCACCACTTTTGCAAAATAAGACTCAACGCAACTTACATAAAACTTTTTAGTTTTGACAATGCTTTATTTTAGATACATTTTCTTTAAAGAAGCGCCACAATAAATGTGTGTTTTTCTACAAAATCAAAATTGGGCTATTAAAATTTGGTCGTATGTGATGCAAAGTTTATTTGTTTTGGACCCTGTATAAGGTAACTTCATAAAATAAGTATTTTTGAAAACGTAGTTTGTGGTTGAAAGTAATACACGTTATCGTTATTATGACATAGCCTTATAATAAATTATAATATAGGGGTTTTAAATTAAATCTTTGAAAATAGATAAACTTTACGTTGTTAAACTAAAATTTATTTTCCACTTAAAAAACACTTTACTGAAGACACTGTGTTCTTTTTGTCTTAATATTAAGGTGTATTACTTTCAGATACGAACTACCTTTTCAAAAATACTTATTTTATGGAGGGTCACCACAGGGTCAAAAACAAATAAACTTTGACATATATGACAAATATGTTTTCAATTTTCCACAAAAATTTAACAGATTACTATTGTACTAAATAAATAGACCAACGTTGTTGTATTTACGTCAACTCTCAACTCTTTTGCAAATTAGGCACCAAACTGAACAAAAAATCTATAATCTGACATTGTGTTGAATAAGCCTTTGCTACAGAGGTGTAAGGAAAACAGCAATCGCTTCAAAATTTTATTCATAACCAGATCTAGCAATCGCTTTTACTTATAGCATTTGCTAGTCGAGCAATTGTTTTTACTAAAAAGTAATTGCTTTAAGTAATTGCTTAATTTTTATTCATTAGGCTCATCGTTAATGTTGCATATTTTGGTTTAACAATATTATTATTTTATTTAACGCTGTAATTTGAAAACATTTGATATGGATAACAACATTTAAGTTTTTTCTTATTATTTTGATGCATAGATTACACCCTTAGTGTTTGGCCAATTCCTCCCGACGCACCCTGTATATATAAATATAGTAAGCTGAATCGCTACTCGTAAATACGTCAACATAAATAATAAATCTAAAATTGAAAACTTTACAGAGCGGTACCTACCAACCATAAATTAATCAAAATAGTCTAAATCTCTACAGTTAGTGGACAATACGTTTTTAAAATTGTTCAGTGAAACATACAAGTACGAACTTTTTTAATTTACTTTAAATAGCAATGGAATACGAACCTAAAATACCGTATTCGCATTTGTAAAAGGCATATAAGTCGGAAAGCAAAATGGAGATAATGCGTTAGAATTTATCATCGGTCAGTACAATGCATTTTCTCATGCATAGTAAGGAAATTGTTCTGCCAAAGAGGCAAGAAATATGGGTTTTTATCGTAAATGCGACAAGAATATGCGGAATGGTACAGGATACGCTTGTATGCGCACTTAGTATTGCTCTGTATAGAAATACCGCATCGAATCTTAACATTTTCACAAAAAAATGTTAAACCATACTCGTCAAAAAGTATGATAGTTTGATTTTTAGCATTATCTTTATACGTGTGTAGTGAAAAACTTGCTTCATTATTTAGAAAGAGGTTTGTAGATTTAGAAAACCTATTTCATGTATAGACCAGGGCTGAAGCCTTTGAAAATGGTAAAAAGTGAAAAAAATAATAGTAGGAAGAAACCCATTGGAAACGAAAGGAAAAATAATTTACGGGCGATCCGAGGTCGGGAAGTGGAAAGGGGTGAGTTTTTATGGGTAGAAAACGATTTATCTAGATTTCCGGCCTAACTACAAGTTTTATGAAAAAACGTTAAATGACAAAGTTGTAGGTAATAAAAAGATCTACAACTTTTGTATTTACACTTTTTCACATAACCTCAAAATGTATGTGAAAAATTGAAATAACCAAGTTTTTGGTTTTTTATTTTTATCTTTTACAAAAAAATTTGGTGAAAACTTACCTTTTTATGTCCCAAACACAATGTAATTTTTTTGATTTAAAATATTTATTTTTTCACCTTATTTTGACTTAATATCGAAAAAGCACCCTAATTTTAAATCGAAAATTCTCACGTCAAAGTATTTGCTTTTTTAAAAAAGTCGGTAGGCTTTTTGTTCGTTGAAATCTCTACTTTCTGATGGTGCAAAAAAAATATACATTACTATGGTAAATGTTCTCAAAAAATGCAAAGAAACGAAAAAAACTCGAATCAGATTTTTTTTTTAATCATTATGTACAATTTTGAGCTATTTATTAAAACTTATACTTTAATTACTCGAAAAACGTAAGATTCCATGTTACATTGATTACGAAAAAAATTACAAATCCATAAAACATAAAGATCGCAAAAAACATGCGAAAATAGTTGTTCTAACCATAATTAAAGGTAGGATTTAAAGGGGATTTCAACACATTTACCATAGTAATGTATACTTTTTTTACACCATCAGAAAGTAGAGATTTCAACGAACAAAAAGCCCACCGACTTTTGTTTTTTTAAGCAGATATTTTGACGTGAGAATTTTCGATTGAAAATTAGGGTGCTTTTTCGATATTAAATCAAAATAAGGTGAAAAAATAAATATTTTAAATCAAAAAAGTTACAGTGTGTTTGAGACATTAAAAGGTAAGTTTTCACCAAATTTCGTAAAAAAAAATATTTTTGTAAAAGATAAAAATAAAAAACCAAAAACTTGGTTATTTGAATTTTTCACATAAATTTTGAGGTTATGTGAAAAAAGTGTAAATACAAAAGTTGTAGATCTATTTATTACCAACTTTGCCATTTAACGTTTTTCCATAGAGTTTGTAGTTTTGCCGGAAATCGATATAAATCCTTTTCTACCCTTAAAAACTCACCCCTTTCCACTTCCCGACCTCGGATTGCCCGTAAATTATTTTTCCTTTCATTTTTGTTATATTCTCTTCCTTTTCCAATGGGTTTCATCCTACTATTATTTTTTTTGGTTTCAAAAATTATCGACCCTCGTCTAGTAGGTTAATATGCCTTTCAATGTTATTCAGAGTACAAAAGAAAATTATGGATTATTGACTATTTTGATCAAAAATATAATCACTAAAGCTACACAACGTATAATTTATTCTTACAACCACATAAATTAAAAGTTTGTAATAATTTGTTTAACTTTTTATTGAAAAAAATCATATTCATTATGTGAGAACACTGAGCCCACAAAAATAAGAACGTAATTAAAATATTAATATAATAATATACGTTCAAGTTCGTAAAAAAAGTTTGCAGTAAATTAAAAACAATTCAAAAAAATTTTCGCCCAAGTTTTTTCCTTTATTTGGCCTCACTGGTCAGGTTTTAAAAGTCAGATAAAACAATTTCTTCACGACCACATCAAAATGACCAAAGAAATGCTGAAGCGTTAGTCCATAATCTTATTGGAGTTTTTGACGCCCTGAGATTATTTTTTCTTCTAATTAGTTCAAAAGTCTAAAAATTTTGGAATTTTGAATACCTACATACAGTGTGTCCGCGAATAGAGTTTGGATAAGTAAATACTATTTGATTAGTAGGTATTGAAGAAAAAGTCATTCTTTATAAAAAACGTCTGCTTGTGCTCAAACTACAATTTGAAATATCAGATTACAGGGTTAGTCACAAACAACAGTTTTTGTTTTTTGGATTTTTTTCCAATTCCTTTTGATGATTGGCTAAATCATCACTTTGGGAACAAATGGATTGGAAGGTACCTATGGTCCAAATCAGTTGGCACATAGGAATCCCGATCTCACAATTATCGACTTTCATTTATGGGTATATCTGAAGTCACATGTGTATAAAACCAATTTCAATAATAACTTTAAAATAAGAGTAGTTATTGCAAATATCCCATTACAACAAGTTAGGAACTTTAATCTAGGTTTTTTATTTTCCAGACGTTGCCGAAAAAATAATATACGCAATACGTCCGCAATCTGTTTTTTTGTATCGCTGACTTCCAGGACGAAAAGTATTCGTCCAAGAAAAGTATATTCCGAACTTCTTGTTGCATAAATTGCTATTCAAATAATACTTCGAACTATTTTTATTAGACAACCATTATTTTATATTGAGTGACTAATATCACGTATTTCTCCAAGGGTTACCGTCTTACCCGACTGTTGATAGCCTCTTTGGTTCCTTTTATTTTACTACCTGTAGTGTGCCAATTTTAAAAGTTATTTGGTAAAAACTGTTTAAATTTACCAGGGTTTTACAATAAACAATAAAAATTTGTTTTATTGGTTCTAGAATTTCTATTTCAACAAAAGCCTATGGGATGGTTGGTAGAAGCACAATTCATAATTATCTAAAAGATCAACACTTTTATTTGTCTGGCTACTATTTTATTGTAATTTCTTCTATTAGACACTGTTCTGAATGCAAATTAGCAAAATGTTTTACACCCTTTATAAAATGTAAATGATTATAATGTCTGTAAATACCTAAATATTTTTAAGGTAAATGGTTGTTTTACAATAGCCTAATAAAAGGGCACGATTTATTAGATTCCACTAAGCATATTCATGACAGAAGTGCGGAGATGGATTAGGAACCTGCGCGGAAGTGCTCAAATTTCTAAAAGGGGACTTTATCACCGAAAAAAAAAATTTGGTACATTTCTTCCCGCTTAGCGGTAAAAAAGGTAAGAGTCTACCATCGTTTTTACTCGCGAGATGAATGCATTTAATTATACTATTTACTGGAAACCCTTTTAGCATATCGAATTTATTTCAAGATATATTTGCTTCTTTAAAAATGATAAAGTAATTTTTGTACATTTTTCTTCTACACGACCTATGACCAGTAAAATTTAAATAACTAGGTATACATTTGGTACCACTGGGTAGCTAAAGGTTCAAACATTGTTTGTCTTGTAATATATTTTTAACTTAGGCTTTTCTTCGGGAGAAAATAATTTTTAAAGTTGTCCTATTTATACAAACACAAGTATAGTAAATTCTGAAAATGAAAGGGTGATCGAAAAATCATCTACATGAGAAACATAGTTTAAGAATAGGTATTTCAATGTGTTTGTTTGAAGGTTGTAGACAATGATGTATCTTGAGTAATAGATGTGTTCTGGACTTCCATTGCCTTTAGTTTTTCATATCACAACGTTTCAACTGGTAAGTATCTCCAGTCGTCTTCAGGTGAATACTAAAGTAGTCACTTAGTATTCACCTGAAGATGACTGGAGATACTTACCAGTTGAAACGTTGTGATATGACAAACTAAAGGCAATGGGAGTCCAAAACACATCTATTACTCAGGTATTTCAATATTTTTAAATTGAAGTAAATCGTATGTGCAGAGGGCGAAAATTGGGTGATGTACTCTTAAGGGGGAGGGGTTAAGGGGAACGAAATAACATTTTTCATAAAAATGTTTCGCAGTCATTTTTGGATTTATTAAGGTCAGATATATTGACTTTGTTTACTATTGGTTTAAAAAGTGTAAATGTTAAAGTAAGAATGGTGGAATAGGACTAAATGATTAAGAAATAAAATCAAAAAACTTTAAAAACTTTAATGTTATATTATATTAATTTTGGGATATCACAATAGATTCTTGTTTTGTTGTCGCTCTCTACAGATGAAGCAACATAAAAATACATCCATAAGGACCTACTTATTTACACCTCTACAACTTTGTCCAGTATAGCAAAATTACTTAGTTATACAGGGTGTTCTCAAAGTTGAGTCATTTATTTTACCAGGTTGTAGAACTCGTCAAAATAAGTAATTGTACCAAAAATCATTTATATAAAAGTTGCAGAATAAAGAAGTCATTAACAATTGAAAAAATGTAAAATTTAAAAACTTAAGACCTGCTCTTTGGTGTTGTCGACCACTAGAACCCGTAAAACGAATGAATAATAAGTAATTTGTATCCTACAAAAAAAAAATAAGCCATACCCAGTATCGCCAGTAAACAAAACATTGATAACGCAGTGGTAGAGAATATAAAAAAATCAGGTCTTATAGTTATTAAATTTTACATTTTTTTAATTGTTAATAACTACTTTATTCTGCTACTTTTATATAAATGATTTTTGGTACAATTACTTATTTTTACGAATTCTACAACCTGGTAAAATAAATGACTCAACTTTGAGAACACCCTTTAGATTTATTAAATAGTTATTTGTATATAGTAAGTAATATGTGTAATGTTTATGATGTATATGTATTTTTTGTTTTACGTATATCAACAACCTACTATAGATGGACGCCTCTCGCCTATATGGATGACTAGACTACGGGATTCAGTCGTTTTAGTATAAGCGGTTAATATGCCTAAACTATGACACCAGAATGCTGTCAGCATATTTCCGGCCATAATACGGTATCTATCCATTCTCCATAAATTTTACACACTAATTGCACTTATCATACGACAAATAAACTCCGATTTACCGAAATACTCCCTAAGTTTCGCAGAAGTCTATATAAGAACAGTAGTAAAAGCCAAACCATTTTCTATCGGTTTGGATATTCATAAAAAACTCATCAGATATCAGATGATATTCAGAGGCTCTTGCATCCTGTGGCAATTCAAATTGATATTCGTAATCATGGAATCACAATGAAAATGGCCCACTGTTTTACTGGTTACTTACTCACCACGTGACGTCGCAGCCTTGGAAGATCATAACAAATTGTTAATCGTCGTACGGATGGTTTGGATCGGGTTTGTTCGGGTTTGTAAAGAATTTTATAAAGGTATTTTTATGAATTTGAAGCTTTTAACTATGCGAAATATGTAACATAAAAGTTTATGTACATAATGACACTTGCCAATTTTTTTTTAGTGTATACATTCATAAAATTGACATAAATCTTTTTCGCATGTTTTAAAGGAAAGATTCCCTGAAAGATCTGGCAACTGCGCGCTAACGAATGAAATTCCTATGTAAAAAAGCTGGATTCATCTATAGTAGGTTGTTGAAGTATATCGTTGTAGCAAATTGTAACATGGAATGTATAAAGCCTAGGAGAGAAGTAATAGAGCTAAATCAACCCAGACCATAATCACCAAGTGTTCGAGTTGTTGACATTTTAAACATAGTGCTGTTGTTTATTTTTGAGTAAACGGCATTGTGATGAAAATGTCGCCAACTTTAACAATCTAGCAGCATCTATCACACAAGAAGATATTGTATAGAAAGAAGAATATGTCTGAAGTAAATATTATTATTTTTATAATAGTTAAATAGTAATAATAACTGTACTGTATGTCAAAAATGGGTGGGTTTTCATGAATGAGTTTTAAATACAATAATAGAATATCAACGGGATTTATAGAACCCAGTGCGACATCTTGCGTCCCAGTACGGTACCTTAGAAAAGGTCAGTCGTAAAGGGGTTATTCTGTAAAAACAGAAAATTTTGCAAGAGTGCTCTCAAAACCGGTATAAGTGCCGGACCACAGATATCAATTCAAAAAAGTTTTGTCTGTTTCCTTCCGCCAAACCCATCCCCAGACGCGTTTCGCCGTTATTACGGCTCATCAGTGAGGCTCAGTTTGGCAGAAGGAAACAGGGCTAACTTTTTTGAACAATAATAGAAGTTAGCACATCTTTTTTACATAAAAAATTATCATAGTGGCTAAATCACTGGAAATAATTTTTAAGTTCCTAATTTTACCGCTAGGGTGCGTAGTCGCTATGATATGATAAAAATACCTTAATTTTTACTAATGACTGCAATACAATTTTTTGCAGTTACCATGGTAACAGCGTCGAGAAGGGTAACGACTAAAAGTACTTAAAATACTGTAACTTCGGTCTGCGTTAACCGAATTTAACAAACTATGGCTTATTTTAAAGAACGCTTTATCATGTTTGAATGTTTGTATAAATATTAATAAAAATAATTCGTGCCGTTAATAATAGAGGGCACTTTAAAAAATATATTTCTAGCTTTAAAAAAAAATTTAATGCAACTATCAAACCGTTTTAATTTTATTTTATAGCTAACTAGTTAGTAAAGAGAATTACAAAAACTGCAAGTCGTTTCCTCTTCTCACTAATCAAACTAATGCATGGGCTAGATATGACTATCATCTGTTCCACCTATTCTTCAAAAATCTTTATCTATTCCAGCAACAACGAATAATTATTTTTTAAAACTGACTAACTCAAGTGAGAATTGTCGGTAAACAACAGTTCTATTTTATTTGTCCGCGGCAAACAGGATCGTCCCATGACAAACATCAACTTATCGTATGGGTATTTGGAAAATCAATAGAGCGTGTTTCTGTGTTGAAAGGCGGCTCGACATCAAAATATGCTTTATATGTTGTTTTAGTTTTCTTTTATGGTTTAGTGTGTAGTTGTTTTAGATTGAACAGGGTTAAAATATGAGTAACTGTGATTTTATGAATCATAATGATGCACAGCAGACAACCAGCGAACTAAATGAGCTTATTTTCATCGTCAACTAAATTTTCTAACATCTAGTCGTTGACAAGATGATCTTAAATATATTGGAGAGACAAGAATGAAAAAATCTACGCCGTTTTAACATTATCTGAATCTTAATTGCGAAAAGACAATATCAATGTGACGAAGGAAGAATGAGAAAGTAAGGGCGATGCGTGAGAACCGTACCACGCGAGGATCACTCTTATTCTAAGGGAGTTTTTGCATCACGAAATCCTGTTTCTCTAGACTAAATCAAAAAAAAGAAGCTCTAACGTATTCCTTTTCTTATTTCTCAATATTAAAGGCGATAGCTATAAAAAATAAATTTTGCTATTTTGCCATTCTAGCAGAGGTAAGATACATTGCTCTATCTCGACGCTACGCCTCATATTCTTGGTCATATTTCTGCCGCGACATCGTTAGTTGTTTTGCGCCGGCAGCGCTTTTTAGCAAAATCTTACTTTACTTTCAGGATTATAAACTATTTAATTGTGACTTAATAATTTATTTAAGGGTACCTAAGTCTAAATTAATAAAGATGAATGCAGAAAAATAGTCGTATTCAGGTGTAAAAAAATCTTTAATTTTAGACGCAAAGCGCTTTGCCTATTGGCCATCCTCAGTACATCTTTGTCAGAAATTGTACCAAAAGGCCTATCAATAACATCAAGTCTACTTTAAACTAAAAATACATCAATAGTGTAAAACAATTAAGATGTAAATACAAATTCACCAATTAAAATTTAGAAGAATTTTCCATATATGGAATAACAATATTAAATAATTAAGCTTGTAACGTGTATACCTGTATTAAGTAATTAAGTATCTAGACCATTTTGTTATTGATTTGAAATAAAATTAGTTAGCACCATACACCCGAAGAAGCTACAATGTAGCAAAACGCGTCGTGTAAAGAAAAATTTTTTTTAATTAAAGTGGAAATTTGACAAAATAAATTGTCTTTCATTGAGTTATAATAATTTTCATCAAGTAAAGGCCTTAACGATTCAAAGTTGTATTTTGTTATCTTTAGAGGGTAACATGAGCTAGTCATTTTATGGAGTTGATATACGTTTTTTAATAAAAAGTTTGGAAGATCTGATCAAATGCAATCTCGACTAGAGTTATTTATAAACGAAAATAATTCCAAAATTTCTAACACTTCTATTAATGCTTGTTTCCCCCAACTTTTTCTTGGGCGCTGAGTCTGAGAGGCAAAATTCAATATCGTGTGTAAAAAAAGGCATACCTACACAAAGTATGTTATAGAAATATTACTCTAACGGTGACAGGAGTATCATCAAGGCAGGCACTTGTGCATTGCATTTATTTGGTCCAGGTGCTCGATGGCAGTCTTTTTAGTTTTACTTATAGTAGGTGCATGTTAGAAAATAATTTTTATTTGTCCCAATTCTGTGAAAAAGTTCATTCCCAAAAATGTATAATAATAAAGACCTATCATACTTAGAAGTTTTGTGTTGTGAAACAGCGAATTGCGGATCATACCTAAATATGTATTGAGGAAATAGTAAAAAATGTCTGTCATATTCGACGGTATATACTGTGTGAGTTTGTAACTAAAATAAATTCAGTACAGTTTTTTTTGGGAAAATGCTTGGACGCGGGTATTAATGGTTTAAGTTGTGGTATTTAAAAAAATATATTGATACAGTGTGTCCCAAATTACAGATATGACGATATCAATAATATTTTTAAATGACAACTTAACTTTTTATTGACTATTTTTAAAGTGCATATTAAGCTATATCAAGTAAAAAAATTCAAATTTTCATTTTATGTCCCGTTAAACTATGTAGAAAAGGCTTCCCCTCTAAAATTTTACAATTTTCTCGCTAAAACTCTCTGCTATTAGGTCATAAGTTAAATCTTTTATCTGAAATTCCTGTTGAAGAGTTATTTTACTGGACCGACAAAAAATGCGGTGTTACTACTGTATAAGTGGAAACGGAGATTTTCTGAATTGTTTTTTAGATACCCACGGTTCCAGTTTATTTGTGTTATGTGATATGAGTTAAAATTGTATATTAAAATGATTTATTTGGGTTTACTGGGTTTTAATTTATTTTTATTATTTAATTAAAAATATTTTATATCAATTAGGAGCCAAATAATTAGTTTTCCAGGTGTTATCCAAAGACGATCAAATAAAGATATATCACGCCTCTCATTCATCAATATCTATATTTCACTGTTTATACCGTGAGAGCAAAAATTATTTGCATCAAAGAGGGCTTGGATTAAAAATCGTAAGGTTTGGTTTAGATCACAATGATATGGGGACGATATATCTAACCAAATCTAGGTTAAAATTTTGGTAAATTCATATTATGACATGACATGTCAAACTAATGAGTAATAAAATAAGTAGGCAAATACAAATTTATTTTTGTTGTTTACAAAATTAACAAAGTATGAATATACAGGAAGAGAAAGAAAAATAATTACATAAATTGCTGAAATTGGCCACCGCCATGCTCCAAGCATAAATTCACACGTCTCTTCATATTTTCGAAAGTGTTGACCAGCATCTCTGGAGAAATGTTACCACATTGTGTTGTACAGAACCTGTTTCCCTAAACACAGCCACGGTTCTTTTCAGGCAATGATAAAAATCCCCAGCAATAAAAGCAACGTTAAGAAAATGTTCGTGAATATCGTCCATGTACAAACCCGGATTGTATTGCCAGTCACCATTTACTCTAACCCCGTTTGGAAAATACGCTTCAACCATGAATTTTTTGTGCTGTTCCGTAAAGCCCATTGTGTGAATTATTCAAGAAATTGGAAAAATTAGCGATGAATCAAATTACTTTTAACGAGTGTCAAAGATGACGGAATAATTGATTGATTGTTAATTCAGGTAGTTACTGACACCCAACAGGTATTAAGCTCTACGGCTAAGCATTACGTCCTTAGATGCAAGGCCCTCGTTGATGCAAATAATTTTTGCTGGCACGGTAGAGGACATTCCATCATATAACATGTCTATAAACACTTACTTGTAAAATAAAAATCCTGACACTAAATCAGTTATTTTACAGGTCTCTTTAACTGTTTGATAATGTTTTTTTATATTAATGTTCACAAAACACGTTTTAGTATTTTTACAATAACCTAATATTATTTTTTTCATCCTAATGTCAAAACTGTCAATTAATTTTTTTAGTTAAACTTGCTACCGCTTGGAGGCAGACGTTGCCACGTCTTCCGGACTTTACAACAGTACCAAATTTTTGATCGGCTGCTAGTCAACAAAGTTAATAAATTGTCAATTTAAGCTCAAATAGAACCCAAAAGGGTGGGATTCTTTGGCAACAGCGTACCTACCTATTATTCTAGAGTAAAATTGGTGTATATTTTACTGCGGTTTCATTGTGGAACTCGCGAGGAACCTGGAGGACCTATGCATTTAACGTCTTGTCGGCATGTTATGATAAATACACCTAGCAAAATATTTAACAATATTTTAAACTTTTAGATTGCTAAAGTCAAAATGGTCTCTTGTTACTTTAATAAACTTTAATACTAATAAATTGTTTTTCAAAGCCATCTTCGATATTATTTATTCATAATAATAACTGTTGAAATAGTTGGTAAAATGAGTTTTCAGCAAATAAGTTTTGATGCGTTAGAAATTGCGATAGGGTTGTGATTAGGACAAATGTTTGATTTTTATTCTGCATCGAATGACATAAAAATATACATGGGTGTCTATTTGAAATAAGAAAAATAAATTGCTTTAAAGTTTGCAAAGTTTGACACTAAACTTTGGACACCCTGTACAATTCGTATTAATCAAACTTGGTTTACGAGACTTTTAGACTTTATATAATAAGTACCTTTGTATAATTTTATTAACGAGGCATTACTTTTATTTTTTTATTAATTTTTAAAACCAGTGGTGCAGAACTGATTTTTTTACTTGAAGAAATAGTGCAGTAGTGATATTTTTTAGTTTTTATTTTTTCTTGCCCATAATACTGAATCGATTTCAATAAAATTTTAGGGGTATGTAGGTAACTATAGGATGCACGTAAATAAGTAAAAAAATATATTGCGTGTAATCTAAAAAATTACATCCTTCTAACGTCACACTTTTTTGGAACACCCTGTATGAAAAAAAATATTTTCCTGAAATGCGCCCCAAGATACAGGTAAGGTGTGCCAAATATCAAAATCCTAACTTAATTAATAAGTGAGCTATAGAAGACGGGAGGTGAGGTGCAGGACCCTGTATAAGGAGGCCAAATTGTTTACATTTATAATATCGGATTCCATATCTCTGATGAAACTTACTAAAAAATGTACAGAAAATTTAAAAAAATTATGTTGTCTATATTATGTTCTACATTTTTATTTTATTTTTACTAACCAGAAATTAGTTATGGGATAAATATTACCGTTCGTTAAACCAAACCCGTAATATATCAGCTGTCCAAACATTACAAGAAAAAGGGGTAAATCTAGATATAAGAACACAGAAGTATTTTTATTTTAGATTAGACGATAGAGCTAGAAAGGGTTATTAATTGCTATTGAGTTAGTGAAAAGCAGTATACACAGAGTGTCCGCAAAAAGGAGTTTAACCATTACTCATTAGATATATTCCTGGAGCAAAAATAATATGACTTTAATAATTCCATTTTTCGTTTGTGACCCTCACTGTGGTATTCATAATTTTATGAAAATAATATGTTTTCAATATTTATTGTCTTGTTATAATGTTTCAAATTTATTTAATAAGTAATAGTAGAATATTATCTTAAGAATGGGTGATAGCTGTGTGCTTTTACTGTTATGTAAAAATATTAGCAATAGTAAGTTCTTAGCAGGCCAATAAAATAATTTAATTTACGTGGTTTAGTACTACAGCACTACAGTACTACACCTATTGCAAAGTTTCGCTTAATTATATTTCGTATCCATTTTAATACCATAACAGCTGCCTTGATTTAGCATTTTAAAATTAGGAGATTTGCGTAAGGCGCATTGGCATTAGTTAAGGACCCATACTTTTCAAATTATCTCCAAAACGCAACATTTCATTGAAATTTTATAAGAGACAAAAACAATTAAAGCAAATGATTACCTGAAAAAATTTAGTTCTAAAGTCTCTGGCGCACGTACTAAAAAATAGAAAAGCTCAGCGGGTACTGGACCCCCCCCTATTTTAAATATTTGACAATTGTTTTTAATTTTGTGATTCTCAAATCATATTACTCTTTAGCTGAGCAATGTACCACATTTAAAATTAATATCTTATGAAATACTCGAATTATTCAAATAACATCAATTTTTAATTTTAAACTTTGACGAACATGAGGCTCAAAAATAAAAAATGGCATTATAAAAGTCATATTACTTTTGCTCAAGGAATGTATGGTTAACGGATTGACCTGTTTTTTTCCGGACACCCTGTATACATAGATACTAACAAATTTCTTTAACATTATCCAACCTAGCTATCTCGTTCAGTTTCTAAAATAATAATTAAATTCCAATTTTTTTGACGAAAAACGTTAAATGTTGATATTTTTAAAATTGTATAAAATAGATAAATTTTTATACATTTATTATTATTTTCCATGGTCTATGCAAAAATCTCAGACAGGGGGGGGGGAGGGCTTAATTCGTTACTGGATCTACAACAGGAGAGAGTATTAAATGAAACGCCCTTGTATCGCAGAAATGTTTTCATAAAATATATATATTTGATATTCATGAGGTCCCAAATTATTTACTTAAGTACAATCATTTAAAATTAATGCGTACAGAATAGGTATGTTAGTTGTAGTTATATCTCCACGTTATTTTAAAACAACTTTCAACTTTTTGCGAGCACACTGTGAATAATGCTCGGTATGCAGGGGAAATTTAAAGCAAGGCATTGTAACTTCTTTGACTAATTACCTGGTTTAAATAGTTACCTTTTTGCCTTCTTCAGGTATTTTGTTTTGCTGCTCAGGTGCTCTCAGGTTTTGCTTTTAAAAATCGTTCTTATATTAAAGCGGAAAAATATTTTTATGTAAAATGTTATCCTTGGATCCTTGTTCTCTTCGGCAGTTCCGAGCGCTGTTGGTTGATTTGGTTTTATATTTATACCTACGTATTTGCAACTGGGAAAAATAATTTCAGAATATTGATTTGTTCAAGAGCAACAATACTCGATTATTCTTAATTAAATCATCGGCTAATCGATTATTGGGAAAATCGTTTGCGTCATATGATATGCAATTCATTTAAAACTTGTGAACCAAGCCCTCATTAAATTGACGAACTGTCATAAGCGAAGGAATGAATAGTTATTTCATTGTTTACTTCTTCTTGTCTACACTAAGGCCTTTGATACTCTTGATTATGCCATGCTTTGTGATCAAATTAGTCATTTTGGTATAGGTCCTGAGTCGGTTGAATTGATCAAAAGCTACTTGAGTTGATGTCAGAGGACTTCACTGGGTTACTTCGTCGTTCATGGAGGTTAAGAGTGGTGTTCCTCAGGGTAGTATCGTTGGACCTTTGTTATTTTCTGTTTATACTGCTAATTTTAGTCTATACTTAAAATACCTTAACTTACGACAATTTGCTGACGATGCTTAATTTTATTACTTTTTTAAATAATGATCTTGGTACAATTTGTGCCATTTTCAAGGCTCATGGTCTTATACTTTATGAAGCTAAACGTTACTGCTAGTTCTTGCACCGGAGTCTTGACGATAATCTTAATATTAAAATTAATAATGTAAGAATTATTGATGTTGATTCTGGTAAAAACTTATTATATATTTTGATAAAAAAAACTCAGATTTGGAAGTTACGTGTCTTGTATTTTAGAGAAAAGCTGTGGTAAATTAAAAACAATTTAAGTCAAAATATAAAATTGAAATATGGCGAATCTCTTGTTTCGTATTGTGCTGATTTTTTTTACCCTCTTTAACAGCCAAGGATAAGGTTAGTTTGTAAAAGTAACAAAAGGGATGCCTTCGATTTTTCTACGGAGGGTAAAATCCTACGGAGTTAAGTGGTACCACCATATCTCCCCTAGTTATTTAGAGTTAAGTTGGTTGAGATTAGATTCCGAATATATTTTCATAGTCTTTTAGTCTTTAAGGTTGGTGTGTTTCAGCAGCCTTACAGAAGCTTAAACGGAGATTGGGCACTCATCAACTAACTACACGTTATAGTTTTCCATATACTGTTCCAAGGCTCAGAACTGATTTATTTCAGCGTTCATTTTCTTATAATGCTACCAAAAAATGTTATAATTCATTACATCTCTACGTAAAAGCGAATTCGACCTTTCCAGTGTTCAATAGGCGCATATAAGAGTATAATTATTAAATCTAAACAAATCTTTCATATTAATTTGGTAAAAAATCTATTAGACTTACTACTTAGAATCTTATATCCCTATATTTTGATATTAGGCCAAGCATTGTTGTTTTTTTCAAAAAACTATTAAAAAAAATAAACATGATCGCTAACACTTTACTTTTCTGTAATTATTAAGTTCATATATGTGTGAAATTAATATCTTATTACTATGTACTAATAATCGTCAATTTAAAAATATTTTATTTAATATTTGGTCCTGTCGTACTAAAATATTATACAGGGTTAGTTGAAATAACCGAAACGGCTAATTTTCTTCAAAACTTCCAAGGCTAAATCAATGAATTTTGGTACAGGTGGATAACTTAAAAAATTGAATTGCGACGTTGCCAGATTTTTATTTTTTTCTGTAACTCAAGGAATGATTTTTTTAAACGTAACACTACTCTTTTTTTATTGAATTCGATTCCTCCCATAAACATTACCATTTCCTGATAGTATCAAATTTTTATCTCAAATAGTTCTATGGGAAAAAAAGTTAATTAGTTGCAACTTTAACTCTAAAAAAATTCAATCTATTTCCTGTACCTAACAGTATCGCTAACGATAATAACAACTAACAACTACTAACAATAACATAGCTAGTAAAAATCACTTACATATTATCGGTTTCATAATCAAATTAATATAGTGTACTATAATAAGTAAGTAATTTTTACTAGCTATGTTATTGTTAGTAGTTGTTTGTTGTTATTATCGTTATCGATACTATTAGGTACATTATGTCTACCAACCTTCCTTTTCGCATTATTTGAAACGTTTTTAAATGAAAATAGATTGGATTTTTTTAGAGTTACAGTTGTAACTAATTAACTTTTTTCCCATAGAACTATTTGAGAAAAAAATTGATACTATCAGGAAATGGTTATGTTAATGGGAGGAATCGAATTCAAAACAAAAAACATTCCTTGAGTTACAGAAAAAACTAAAAATCTGGCAATTGTCAATTTTCAATTCAATTTTTTAAGTTATCCACCTGTACCAAAATTCATTGATTTAGCCTTGGTATTTTTGAAAAACAAACCCGAACAAACCCTGTATATAAATAGAGATAGAAACCAATATTTACGTATATTTCAAGTGTCTTTTTCGTTGTTGGTAAGTGGTTAGATGAGTTAGCGATTACGCTAGATTCCGGAAAATTTTGCAAGCTTTTTACTTATAAATAAAGATATTTATCATTATTCTTCAAAAGTCTTCAGTAAGTAAATCCTTGCATCGCTAGAATAAAAGAACTAGCCTTCATTTGTATTCAGTACAGTAATTAATCATTATTCGTTCTAGGGGAATCGCCAAAGCTGGTGAACCAAACAACCTCTCACCCATGTCACCTGGTGCATCGTACTTAGACCCGTCGTCCGCTTACGGTACACTAAGGAGGAAGCAGAGAAGACTAGCGAGAGAGAACACTGGTCTTTTGGAGGCCATCGCCAAAGGAGCTAATCTGGCTATCAACGAGTGCCAGTATCAGTTTAGAAATCAACGGTGGAATTGTAGCACTAGGAACTTTTTGAAAGGAAAGAATCTGTTTGGAAAGATTGTAGAGAAAGGTAAAAAGATTGATTTATTTTAATTATAAATAATTCTTAGAATTGTCCTAATGATGGCGTTCTGGCATTTGAGGAGGAGTGAATGAAATAGAATACAGGTCTGTCCAATTAAATACATAATTAATTAATAAGGTATATACTTTCCAAAAATATGGACTACTTAAGAAAAAAACCTTATATTTATATGCTACAGATAAAACATTGCTTTGCACACCCAGTATAATCCCTGGCCTCGCGCCAAGATCGATATGATTTATGAGCGGCGATAAATGTCGATATCGAAAAAATTGAAATAGTATCGATAGCAGACATATTTCTGCACGCGACATGGCATTCTCGGCTGTTAACATTGCCATAAACAACGCGGATCATACGAACCTGTCAAATGAGCGCAGTTGTGAGTTTATTAAGCCATATCCTCCGTGTCTTACGGGCTTTTTAGTGTAGTAGATGCATCACTTTTGATTTTATTGCCCCTCTTTTTTTCCAATAATATTTCTGTTCGATTGCTTTAAAAATTTCGAAAAACTTGATTTAAACAAGTTGTTCCATCATTATATCAAAATTTGTAACGGTTACTTTTTATATTCCTCGCAGACAAAGTATTGTAATCGCGGCATTTTTTTTTCAGTTATCATCGAAAAATATGTGTCTTATTTCCGCCGGTCTGTGTATTGGCTCGGAAGCTTTAAAACTACTTGACAGGCAATAGCAAAATTTCATATTATAATATGATTAGGTCTTAACCCTGATCAGCACCGGGTATAGTTTGGATGTATTGTACAGGGTATATATAGGGTGTTCCAATTTCGACGATCATTATGTTAGTAAACAGTACGAGATATTGCTTGGGTTAAATTTGGGCAAAGTTGCGCAATTAGAACATGACTAACAAGCCGTCGAGAAATTCGAAAAATTCCTAGGACTTCCCAAGATAATGGAAAAAAAACGAAAACTCTCATTTCTGTTTCTATTTTTCCTAGCTTTATTTACCTAGATAACTTATTTAACATTTTTATACCCCCTTTTTATTTTGTATATCATTCATATATTGCTTCTGACGTTTCGTCTGTTGGGTATCATCATCAGATACATATTTTTTTATTACATATCTGTATTTTTATTGCAGTTTCGTATTCCTTATGTTTAACAAAATAATAATGCAATACTGATTTAATTTAATCAAATATCAACGTTTCCGTCCCAATAATAACATCTCCAATCTTTACAGAGCTATAATATCTAAGATTTAAGATAAGGTTTAGGGAGTATGTGAAAAGGCTAATTCAAAAGTCATATAACATGTCTTTAAGAGTACTATAGGGTAAAGTTGGTAGAGATGCCCCAGTGGTAGAGATGGCCTACCTTTATAACTCGAAAACATTTACATATACGATCGTTTGGTTTGTCCAAACCCAATCAGTTGTTTATGCTAAAGCCTGATAAGTGGTGTAGCTGCTTACAATTGTCTGGTTTTGACAAAGTTTTGTGATCGTTTTTTTGAGGTAGGTGCAAATTTTTATACATGATTACGCTATAGGTTGTAAAATCATTAATATGTTTTTATTTAATTTGCAATTTGGTCAAACAATTGTGGAATGCATGTGCTACAATATTCTAACCTCAAAACACATGTACCTGTATATTTATACAAAATACATGGTGAGGCATCTTATACCATCTTTTGGTATAGATGCCCTAGTCAAAGTGGGTAGAGATGGCCTGTTAATATTGCGGGATGTGGAGAGAAATATTCCTAAACCACCAGAAAAGATGACTGGGTAAAATGTATACACTGCGAACAATGGTATCACGATGGATGCAGCAAATTTGTTATTTTTTGCTATCCCTGTGGAAGAGTAGCTAGAGTCTATTCACTCAGTAAACCTGCAAGATGGCCGACATGTCATATGACAAAAGTCATATTCCAGCTATATAAAGTGAATTTTTGCATTTTCAATGACTTTTGTCATATGACATGTCGGCCATCTTGCAGGTTTACTGAGCGAATCGACTTTACTAAAAAGAAGACCTAACTTATTTTATATCCGCGTACATAGGCCATCACTACCACCCTGCGTGGGGCATCTTACCCAACCCCTAAGGGAGAGATGGCCAATTACAAAAATTTTTCTTTATGCATTATTGTGAAATAAAACTTGTTTTTTTGGAATCTTATTATAAATATCGTAACTGAATAAAGTTTCAATTACTGAAAAGCATGCTCATTTTTTTTATTATTTATTTTTATAAAATTTAGGCCAGGTTAAGAAAAAGTGGGGCATCTCTACCAACTTTACCCTACAACAACAGTCATGTCCTAAATTTTAAATTGCGTAAAATGCTCTGTGAGAGTCTCGTTTTATCCAGCTTTAACTATTGTGATTTCATTTATGGGCCATGCCTTGATGTAGCAGATAGGAACAGGATACAAAGGGTACAGGATACATGCTACCGCCTTATTTTTGGACTTCGAAAATTTGATCATATTCCTCATACGTTTTAAAATCTTAAGTGGCTAGTAATGAACAACCGTAGAACTTTACATTTGGGGAATTTTTTGGTTAAAACTCTAAATAATCCGGCTCTGCCCCTTTCTTTAAAAAGTAGGTTTGTATTTCGTGAAAATATAGGTACATTCACGTGACGAGATTTCTTAATAGGTTGACGGTGCTTCAACATCAGAGTGCCATGTTTCAGAGATCATTTACCAACAACTCTGTTAAATTATACAACTCTTTACCTAAAGAAATGGTTTTCGTTGACAGTAACAAATTTAAATTGCAATAATTATAAAAAATATCTACTCAGTATTCAAAATGAACAACTTCGTTAATTATTCTTGTTAAATTATTATTTTTATCAATGTTTTGCAGGTCATTCTTCAATTATGTTTGTTGTCTTCTCCTCAGGTCAGAATGTAGCGTACTTTTCTTTTTTCTATAATGTTAACTATTTAAACCAATTTTTTTTTAATTTCTTCTTTCTCCGATATTTATATAATATCTGTAAATTCATAATTCTTTATATATACAGTGTCACCAGTAAAGTCCGCATCATATGGGATTTTTTTTTATTAATAGCTTTATTCAAAATTTGACTTTGGCATCAAGTTCTGCTTCGATCGAGATGAAAATTAAGCAAAAAAATAGTAGTCACGTGATTCGCATTATCTGTCAAATTTTAATTTTTTTCAAAAAATAATTCAAAAGTAGGGTTATTACTGAAAATATCGAAAAAAGTTATTAGAAAAAGTTTTATTAAATGCAGTTTCTAGCCCACGTGCAAAATTTCAGCTACATAGGATAATTTTGATTTTTTACCTATATTTTGTAAATTGCACCACTGTTGCAAAATAAGACTCAACGCAACCTACATAAAACTTCTTAGTTTGACGATGCTTTATTTCAGATTCATTTTCTTTAAATTATCGTCATATTAAATGTGTGTTTTTCTACAAAATCAAAATTGGGCTATTAAAATTTGGTCGCATGTGATGCAAAGTTCATTTGTTTTTGACCATGTATAAGGTAACTTCATAAAATACGTATTTTTGAAAACGTAGATTGTGTCTGAAAGTAAAAAATAAAAAAAAAAATAAAGGGGTTTTTAATTAAATCGTTGAAAATAGATAAACTTTACGTCAAGTTAAGCTAAAATTTATTTTCCACTTAATAAACACTTTACTGATGACACTGTGTTCTTTTTTGGTCTTAATATTAAGGTGTATTACTTTCAGACACAAACTACTTTTTCAAAAATACTTATTTTATGAAGTTATCTTATACAGGGTCAAAAACAAATAAACTTTGCATCACAAGCGACCGAATTTGAATAGCCCAATTTTGATTTTGTAGAAAAACACACATTTAATATGGCGCTACTTTAAAGAAAATGTATCTGAAATAAAGCATCGTCAAAACTAAGAAGTTTTATGTAGGTTGCGTTGAGTCTTATTTTGCAACAGTGGTGCAATTTACAAAATATAGGTAAAAAATCAAAATTATCCTATGCAGCTGAAATTTTGTATGTGGGCTAGAAACTGCATTTAATAAAACTTTTTCTAATAACTTTTTTCAATATTTTCAGAAATAACCCCACTTTTGAATTATTTTTTGAAAAAAATTAAAATTTGACAGATAATGCGAATTACGCGACTACTATTTTTTTGCTTAATTTTCATCTCGATCGAAGCAGAACTTGATGCCAAAGTCAAATTTCGAATAAAGTTATTAATAAAAAAAAATCCCATATGATGCGGACTTTACTGGTGACACTGTATATTTTTTATTATTATTTTAGCAGTAGAGTAGCCTTTGTGGCTAGGCTGCGCCCCGCTTTTGCTTGTCTGCCTATTATTGTTAGTCTTTGTAATTGGTTTCTTTGTTCATCCTAATAAAGGACGTTTATTATTATTATTATTAAAACGCGATATGCTGCAAATCTGTAAATACCGCCACAACAAAAAAGAACAAAACATTTTCGGTCTTTTACGGATATCTTCGGAAAAATTCGGATTTTTAAAAAACATTTAAAGTCACCGCAGTCACCATTTTGATTAATCCCGGTATACTAAACCATCAAAAAATAAATCAATACAAATTAGGTCAATCAATTTAATAAATAAACAATTAAATGTTTATCTCGGAACCAAAACAGCTTTAAAGGTCTGACACGGTATTCTAATTTGGATAATGGACGTCTATTAGTGACATCTCGGGAACGGGTTGAGATGCCCCGTCGAAGCACATCAATTTGTCACTGAGTTAATTAAAATAATTCTAGTGACAGAGTTAAATCGCTCGGGCTTATAGCTACAAAATCGTCGAATTAAAATAGATCTTGAGAACAGTCAGTGAAGTAGATTTTTTTAAACAACACTGACGAGAATGGTTTACATACAAGCAGAGTTCAGGGATATACAAGGCAAGGGCGTCGTCAGCCAGTGGGACAGGGGGGGAACTATGAATTATGTAATTTTATATGTCAATACAAATACACTGACTAAATGTTTTAAAGAAGTGTTTTTTTTTATTTTAAAAGAACTATCTTCTTCTTCAGCCTGTATTGATCCACTCCTGGATGTAGGCCTCTTCCAAATATTTCCATGCCCTTCTGTCTCTAGCAATCTGAAGCCAGTTGGGGCGTAATAGCCCCCTTGAGGCCAGGCCATACACAGAAAGAAGACAATAATTGTAGCATTGACATATACCGTGCAAGCAAAAATTATTTGGGATATGGGGACGATATATCTAACCAAATCTAGGTTAAAATTTTGTCAAATTCATATTATGACATGATAATATGCCAAACTAATGATTAATAAAATAAGCCTTATATAATCAAGAAAAATACATTTTAAAAACAAAATAAATACTTCAAATTTTGTAAATTTTCATGTCTAAATTTTATGTTGGAAATACTATTTTTTATCATAGTAGCCTCTGGAGAACAAAAATTATTTTGCAAACTGTAATTTCTTGATTTATTGACCCATTGTCACCACGAGATTATAAAGTTATTTTAGCGATATGAGATTTGAAATTGGACGGAATACGTTGTGTGATCCTTGTACATTCGGTACATATACAGAGCGTTAGGAAATTCGGGAGATTTTGCAATTTTTTTTCGAATTTCAAAAGACGTGATTTTACGTCACGGCATTGCAATTTATTATAGGGAAGATGGAAAATTTAAATAAAGTTGAAGTTAAAATCGACATTGGAAGGTTAGTAGATTGAATTTTGGATAGGATTTGGCAGAAAATGATAGCTTGAAGCATCTACAAAAGATTGATTTATAGATTTATGCAACCAACATACATGACTGTTATTCACACAGAATAAAAAAGTAAGTTATCAAGCTATTTTTCCTCTGCGAAAAATGGGTTTTCTCGTAAATCACAAAGGCCGCGCAAGTCAATGAAATAAAACATTTAAATGTTACCAACATCAAATAAAGAAAAAACGCGTATCGAAATAGCTTCATTACGATACGCAAATGCGTATCGTACTGAGCTTATTATGAACGTAAAATAGAAAAATTAATTTTTGTTGTTTACAAAATTAACAAAGGAAGAATATACAGAAAGAAAAAGAAAAATAATTACAACAACCAGGACTCTTGGATTTATCAAAAATTTATATAAGACATAATTTGATCAAAAATTAATTATCTTTAAGAACCACAACATTTAAAAGTTCTTGTCATCGACAAAATTCATTGCACCGTGGCGCAACATACATATTGTATTATTCAAGCACATTTTTTACACAGTTGTGAAGCCAATCCTAGAGGCTAAAAACTGGCGTTTACAGAATTTACCTGTCACTTTTAGTTTTCGAAATAATTGGCCTGGGAGTTTTTATTGAAACACCCGGTATATTTTTAGGGCAATAGAGTTATCTTTTAGCGACAAAAAAATAATATATTATCAACGACCATATTGAGGTTAAACAGTAATTTTCAAAAAAATGAACCTATAAAAAAGTAGCTATCATAGCTATAACAGAGTTGTTTTTTCGGCGCCTATTTAATGCAGATTTTTTGCTACTACTAATGAATTTCTTGCTACGGCTAATAGAGTTTTCTCTCATCAGTGTGGTTATTTTAATCAGTACAAGCATTTGTCATTGGTCAATATGTGTAAAATGCGGAAACCTGATTTGTTAAATGACAGTCACGTGATAAAGAAGGAAATAATCGGGGTTGTTCACGGTAAAATCGAAAAATACCTACACCACTGAAAATCGACATTTAAGCCTTTCAAAATTAAGAGCTATTATCAAGATCCGATCCTTATAATCCGATCTTAGGGATCGAAACTGTTATTTGTTACTTTACCTGATCTGTCTAATCTATTAGTTTTAGTTTATTAGTAATTCGATACCCTAAAAATTTTAAGTGCATTTACACCGATACATTTAAAACCAATGTTGTAATTTTTGATTTTATATAAATCAATCAAATTGCTTAAAAATTAACTGGCAATCTGGTTGCTCAGGAATTTCCCTTCCCATTCATTAGGCGACTTTTCAAGCAATTTGATTATCAACCAATTCATCTCTCAGCAATCGGTTATTATTTTTAAAATATTCAAAGTTTTCTTGTGTAAAAAAGATGGTTTCATAAACTCTTTTTGCTCAATAATCGCCTAGTGAATGGTCCCCTTTACCCATTACTATGTATGTACTGTAATGGACGAAAAGTGAGCATATTGTGGACGTACTAGGTACTTTAAATTATTTTATTAAGAATTACAGTAAGGCTGACCGTGTATTCTGTTATTTCTTTATGAATTTTGTTGAAAAGAACCAACCAACTTATGTAAACGTACTCAAATCTTGGGATTTATTTTTTATCGTTTTTGAAATAATATGTTGTCGATTGGCAGCCCAAAAACTACTTAAATATTCCCGAAACTTTTCAAAGTGTCAGTTCTACTCAAGCTCCATTTCTAACCGGCATGATTTCTTGATAAACATGTCGGAGAAATTTTAAAGTTTATTTTGAAGATCTTAATCAATTAGATTTGATCCTAAAGGATTCTACACGTATAATAATAATATATTAAAAAGTTGGTAGGTAAGGAAGGCTTGGTTTATTTTCTTAAGAGTCTTTATACGCTTGAAATTTTCAAAGCGAGTTTTCGTTTTCTTTAAAGATGGGTAAAATTTTTCATTTTTATTCGGGATAAAAAGAAAGATATATTGATTCCACATTTTTCAATAACCATTCGTCTCTTAGGTTTTTGAAAATACGGGGGGCGACGCCCAAAGTTATCTTAAACATCAAAAGTTCGGAGAACTTGGGTAGACAAAGCTTATTTAACTTCCATTAGTTGCCCCGGTAAGACTGACTGTAATATATAGATAGACACTTTTGGCATTTTCAGTAATTTAAAGAGTGTCTATGGAGGACCTTAAAAACAGTATTTTAGATGCTGTGCATGCTATTTCTCGTTATTATTTGCAAAACGTGCTTTCCCAATTTCCCGAGAGGATTGGACACTGTCAGGTGTTTGAAGGACGACATTTTTAACATTTAATTAAATAACTTTTTTTTTATATTATTGTTTATTTAAAAATTATTACCAATTTGGTTTAAATAATCAAATGTACTACATTCATTTGCCCGTAATTCCGAAACAGTTGAATTTATTCATATGGTATGCTATACAAAAAATATTTTAAAGTTATTGAAAATGTAGAATATATGATAATATACAGGGTGTTCCATTTTAGTCCTATACCGGGTGTCTACGGAAGATGGTTTGCCCCTCTAACTTTTTTGTTTTTCAAGATAATGAAATAAAATTTGGGGGATTGTATATGACATAAAACTGAATTTTTTAGAGTTGACTCAACATTATGAAACTTCCAGTCTAACCGGAAGTGATGTACATTTTCTATTCTTAAATGGGACACCTGGTATATTTTTCCTTTTTCTGACTCATATGACATTCTTAATATAACGATGACACATTTGTCACTTTTTGTTACCAAGAAAATATTTTTTTCCAAATTTATTGTTTTATCTAGAGGGATGAATAATACCTTAAAATCCTTATTGCACTTCTTTAATCTTGAGAAAGACTAATAACATATCAACTTTTTCACTCCTTGTAAAACTATTATTTTCCATATTTTTTAAACAACAAACTAATTTACTTTGGCAAAAGCTGTCGGCATGTCAATTTTCTTCAAGGCATGGTTTTGTTTTATCAGTTTTACTGGTCACAGACTACTTGATGCATTTAAATCTAAATTTATTCTCAAAAGATGCTTCATTTTAGGAAAGTTTCCAGTTAACTTTTTAAAGTTTTTTCATGGCAGCTTTTCTAAAACCTAATAGTGTGTGGTATGAAAATAATTGTATTAAAATCCTCTGTTTCCTTAACCCGGCGAGCCACCATGTTGCCGTTTAAAAATAATGAGTTATACAACTTTAAAGATTAAATTGTACACAAGCACATAGCATTGGACCAAAAATAGTAAAATTGTATTTTTCCTAAGATTAAAGAACTGAAATAAGTGATTTTAAGGTATTCCATAGCCCTCTAGATAAAACAATAAATTTGGAAAAAAATATTTTCTTATTAACAAAAAGTGTGATACATCGTTATATTAAGAATGTCATATGGAGTCAAATAAACGAAGAATATACCAGGTGTCCCATTTAACAATCAAAAGCTTAAGTCACTTCCAGTTAAACCGGAAGTTTCATAATGTTGAGTCAACTATCAAAAAATGCAGTTTTGTGTCATATACAAATCCTGCAAATTTTATTCCATTATCTTGAAAAACAAAAAAGTTAGAGGGGCGAACCACCTTCCGTGGACACCCGGTAGATTGCCCAAAACCCGGATCGGATATCACTTTTAGTTTGCCTGTAATTAAGCCGTTCCGAAACATTTGCCCAACTCTGTATATGTTTTTTATACAGTTTATTTGATAATTATGGGTAGGTATCAAATAAATACTTTTTGAATTGTGTTATTTTTTTTTATATTTTATAAAGTTGGGAAATTTTGGAATTTCACCCCTCCCAAACCAGAGGCCTTCGCTACGTCCCTGATCACACTAGAAGCAATTTAAATTTTTGAGAACTACAGTGCTGATTTTAGTGGTAAGTATATTATTATGATTAATGTCAAGTTTCATTACAACTACCAGTCGGAAATAATACGGTATATAAAGCCAGATTACACCCCCAATAGAACTTGTTAATTACTGTGAGTATTCAGGAAATAATGGCTATAAACCATTCTATGGTAGCATTAACTCCCATTTTTCCTATTGGCTAAATTACCGTGATATTATCACTGCACAACGATCTAGCAATTTTCGTTGGCTTACAGTAGGAAAGAGCATTGCTGTCACATATAGTATTAAATAGTTGTATAAAGAATATATGAATTCTTATAAGAAATAGGCTTTTTTTTTCAGTGTATTTGTTCAGCTTAAGTATCTAATGTTTGAATAAAAATCAGACTATATTTGTCGCATAAGTATTCTGCTCTACCCATCGCCTTTGCTGTTGCTCATACATGTCCCACAACACGCATTCGCGACGAACGAACCAACAACTAAACCGCATCATCGCGTGAGATAATATATGGCTGCCGGTGCGCGTGCGTGCTGCTGCTAACTAAAATAGTTCCATTGGATTGTGGCCTGTTATTCAACGCCGTTGTTGAGTTTTACTATGATTGAAGGATAACAACACAGATCGCGAGAACTACGTTACCGATTCAGGTATAATCAATTCCATAGAACGAGACCCACTGCGTTCCAGATTTAAATATACTTGCTAAATACTTAAAAAATCAGAATATATATTGTAGGTGGCAGGACGTGTAGGGCCATGTTACTATGGGTCTACTACCGGTATTTTACATGTTCTTTGTTATCTGTAGCTGTGCCAGACATACAATGATATTTAATATCTTAAGTCATAATATTCCAGAGCTTATTTAACCAAGCACACGTTCTAAAACATTAGCGTTTCAAAAAGCGTGGTTTAACGAACTAACTCTCTAATATAAAGTAATATTCCCCTAAACAAACTCGGAACATAATACAGAAAGGTCGCACCATTGTGATGCAAATGCGAAACAAGCAGTTTGTCATTTAATCCTGTTTTTATGAAGTTGTAAGCCTCAAGTGACTGTCGGACAGCTTTTATATTTGATGTAATAGCTTTGTAAATGACGTGTTAACAGAGAGCAGTTTGGTTTTTTAATTAACTACTAAGAGATAAATATTATTTGAAAAAAATTGCTTTGTCGTAAATTTGATTTATTTATTTACAGTTTTTATGTGGAAAGCATTTTTTAACACCAAAATGTTACAAGAAAAATAGGTAGAGGCAATGCAAGTTTTCATTACGTTTTAGGTTGGTTGGTTCCATTTTCCCTGGCCACAGCAACTCGGGCTGTATACAGCCATTGTATTCATTACGGCGTAAACGCCCCCATATTTAGACTAAGTTTTTTTCTATAATATACAGGGTGTCCCATAACTTATGGGCTTTAGAGTAACTGGAGATACTAGACATCAAACTAAGCCGATTAAGTCATATAAGTTTTTTCGGATTGTTACTCGTTCTAGAGATACAGGGTGTTGAAAGTAAAAGTTTATTATTATTATTATTAATATTATTATTTATTTAGGTAAAAGTTTAATAAAGTATGTGGTCACTTTCAACATTTACTAAAGTGAGCTTCTTGATTTGTTCCACTGTTTCGAATTTATTGCGTTGTGATAATTAAAATATTAATTTAATTATTTACTATGTTTTTTATGCTTTGGGATGTTTAAAGGGAAATATCTCGAAAACCGTTAAAGATATTAAGATCAATCAAGTACACCTTTTTGACTCAGAAAATGCTCTTCTTTAAGAAACTTTAATTGAAAAACACCTAATATCACAGGTAAGAAAAAAAATCATAGATTTATGAAGCCCAGTGTATGCAACTAGCGCCCTCTAGTGTGAAACTTAAAAATTTCTACAAATTCTTATTTCTTGCTCATAAAAACATAATACTGCCAACTTTCAATTCGATTCATTAAACGGTTTTAAAATTATGGCTTATTTTCGAGAATAAACTTTTACTTTCAACACCCTGTATCTCTAGAACGAGTAACAATCCGAAAAAACGTATATGACTTAATCGGCTTGGTTTGATGTCTAGTATCTCCAGTTACTCTACGGCCCATAAGTTACGGGACACCCTGTATAGTGTCAAAACATTGATCTGTTCTCTACTTCATTACTACTGTTCAAGAAATACCTTAAGCGTACTTTAGTATAATTTAAAACTTTAGGTTATAATTTATTAAGATGTTGTGCAATTGAATAATTATAGATAAATAGTTTTATGAAGAACTCTAGTAAACAGTGGATACTATTTTTGGGTAGTTCTACCTGTTTGTATCCTTAATTTCTAAATAAATAAATAAATAAAAAAATAAATTACGTTTTATTTGAGAAATTACATAGGATATATACAAGGTGTCCTAAAATGTGTGGTCAATAATTGAACATTAGGTAGAATAGGCCGAGGGTCGGTTAGAACTTTATATAAAATGTTGTCTTTGTGCCCTTATTATCAGTGCTAGTTATAATAATTGTTTCGTCTCAATCTAGGTAATGCCTAATTATTGACCATAACTTTTTGGACACCCTGTATAGATTTAATGAACATATTATAATTCTAATATTCACTGAAAAAAGCGTTCTATTCCTTATAACAATTCACAATCTCTTTATACAACTGACTGTTTAATACTATATATATGTGACAGCAACGCGCTTTCCTACTGTAAGACAACAAAAACTGCTGGACCGTTGTGTAGTGATAATATCACGGTAATTTAGCCAATAGTAAATAGGGGTTAATGCTACCATAGAATGGTTTATAGCCATTATTGCTCTGAATACTCACAGTAATTATCAAGTTCTATTGGGGGTGTAATCTGGTTTTATATACTGTATTAGTTCCGACTGGCAGTTGTAATGAAACTTAACATTAATCATAATAATATTTGCTTGCTACAGTTAATAAAGCATAGGTACTTACCACTAATAATCAGTACTGTAGTTCTTAAAAATTGAAATAGTTTCTAGTGTGGTATTGTTCATGTCGTTTAACATTGCATATGATTATCTATTATACAACATGGTTTACTGAGATGGTAAAGATTAATTATAGGTTCTAACGGATACAATTCGTTTTTGGAGACGCTGTTCTCCTTTTTAATAGTACAAAAAGTGCTTTATTGGGAACAAAATGCGTCGCATTGAGAAGATACAATTTATTTATTAACAAAATTGCTGTATTAAAACTAGTTCATTATTCAACAAGACGGTGCTGCTAATGGAACTGATTACTACCAATAAAAACACTGTTCTATCAAATCTGGAATCGATATAACACTAAAGCGGGTTTGATACACTAGCAATTTATCTAATATTGGTTAATAAAAAATAAGCTATCAATACAAACTATTTGTTAGCAAACCTGTTGTATTAGATCATTTTCCACAGGGTTTTATATAATTTTTTGCAAAATTTACCTAATATGGTTTTTAGTTAAAGCAATATAAAAAACAGTAGATTTTTAATATTTGCGATTTAATAGATAATATATGCAGTTTTTGCAAATCAGCAAAATCTCGCTAATCAATCTTTTAAACTCGAAACGACACAAACGATTTAGTAAATAATCGTTTCATGTTCAGCGGTCAATCTTTCAGTGAACCGAAAATTATTTTTTAGGAGTCAGCATTTGGAAATCTAAGTGATTTTGCTAGTCTGTAGAAACTTTTTTCCCCTCCCACATCTATATTTTCTATTTTTATAAGTCTGTGTGTACTGGTATGGTTTGTTCGGGTTCGTTAGTAAAATCGGATAAGTCGTTTAGAAGTTACAGCGATTTTAATGTTTACACTTTCAATAGCTTCTCCTACTCTTATCAAGGTCGGTACGCCAAGAGCCTTAAACCAAAATGATGCAGAATTGTCTAAGCTTTCCAATGATGTAATCAGAGTTATACCTTAATATGGGAATTTTCGGAGAAATTTAGAATTAAAAAAAAAAATTTTAATTGTGCCCCCTTGCGGCGAAATGAGGAACTTAAAAGTAATTTCCAGCAATTTCTCTTGACCACTTTACTCAAAAAAAAATCTTTCCGAAAGCTGTACGATTAATGGTTTCCAAGATAAAGCCGACGTTCTCGCTTATTTGACCACCCGGTACATACGTAATATAAATATAAAAAATATTTCTATGCGGGTGGCAAAGCAACAAACTACCTCTCGACCTCTCAACAAACTTTTCAACAGGCAATTTTTTAAAAATAAAGGTGAGACACTTGGAGGTATTGAAAGGTCCATAAACAAAAATAATAAATGGGCCACTAATGGGCCCCAATGAGCTGACACTCCGATGCGCGTGGGCCCCGAGCCGCAGGGGGCCCTGTTCGGAATTTCTTCTTTGGTGGCTTAGAACCAAAGTGAATACATGAACTTTCAGGGGTGGAATAGGTTAAATTATAGAACAAATGTTGATAATCTTTAGTATAATAACGTAATAACTCTAAAATAATAATAATAATAATAATCAATAAACAATAAATAACATAAAAATTAGTTTCTGAAACCTAACTTGTGAGCTTGCAACGGCCAACTACCGAACTGGGAACTTTTAGGAAGAATCCAGTATCAGCTGTTAATGTCACTTTTTCTAGCCCACATGCCAAATTTCAGCTGCATAAGATGTTGTTTGTGTTGTAAAATGCACCACTTTTGCAAAATAAGACTCAACGCAACATAAAACTTTTTAGTTTTGACAATGCTTTATTTCAGATACATTTTCTTTAAAGTAGCGCTATATTAAATGTGGGTTAAATGTGTGTTTTTTACAAAATCAAACTTGGGCTATTAAAATTTGGTCGCATGTGATGCAAAGTTTATTTGTTTTTGACCCTGTATAAGGTAACTTTATAAAATAAGTATTTTTGAAAACGTAGTTTGTGTCTCAAAGTAATACACCTTAATATTAAGACAAAAAAGAACACAGTGTCATCAGTAAAGTGTTCATTAAGTGGAAAATAAATTTTAGTTGTGGATAAAAAATCAGAATAATCTTATGCAGCTGAAATTTGGCATGTGGGCTAGAAACTGCATTTAAAAAAACTTTTTCTAACAACTTTTTTCGATATTTTCTTTCGAATTATTTTTCGAAAAAAATTTTAATTTGACAGATAATGCGAATCACGTGACTACTATTTTTTTGCTTAATTTTCATCACGATCGAAGCAGAACTTGATGCCAAAGACAAATTTCGAATAAAGCTATTAATAAAAAAAAATCCCGTATGATGCGGACTTTACTGGTCACACTGTATATAAGGCTGATGCGTTCCTTTATAATAACCCTGTATATTATGGTTAAACATACTACGATTAAATATTTATATTTCTATAGAATTTTATATTAATGTTTTGATGTATTACTAGGTAAAGGTTAAGTGTAAGAATAGCAGATTCCCATGGTATCTGCTAAATTTCGCCTTGCTATGTATGTATTTTATATTGTACTAGCGTGTACCCGGCCTGCGTTGCAATGCCAGGCATTATACGCCTCTGAGATAATAATAAGGCGAGTTCACCATCACGTCAAGATTTATAAATGCAAACCCGAACAAACCTCTAAATTTATCAGTGTTTCTCTACAATATTATGCATGTATTATACATAAAAACCTTTCTCTTGAATCATTCTATCTATTAAAAAAAACGCTTCAAAATCCGTTGCGTAGTTTTAAAGATTTAAGCACATATAGCTGGGGACAGACGCGACAGCGACTTTGTTTTATACTATGTCTTGCCTGCTAAGGTAAAACAGCATATTTGTAAAAAAACGATTTATTGTTTTCTCTATCAACCTACGCCTTTTGACCTGCTCTTTCCAATGCAATATTTACTTTTCTTATATCTTATTTGGAAACGCCAATAAGCACATGGTAAAACAGTACATGTGAGCCAGTTTCATAATTTCTGTTATGGTAAAACAGTATAACCGACAAGGTATATTATGGTAAAATAGTATAAATCGCGTCTATATAAAATATTGACAAAAAAATCTTCATTAAAATCATGGCATAAAACCATATAGTTTTATATCTTATTTTGCAGTGGTTAATATTTTATGGTATTATATTAGCTTCAATGGTAAAATGTGATAAACTATTTATATACTTTTTACCACGTTCAAAATAAGTTAAAATTATGAATTTAGCAATGGTTAAACAGCACATATTGTTATATACTCTTTTACCTTAGTACAACCGGTAAATTCATATGTTTACCGAAAAGACTTGCCAGCTTTGTGTTTGTTATTTTGTGGATAATAAGAAGTTATTTTAAATAAATCTTGCTAGAGTGTTAGGGGAACATGTCCTCTAGAACGCTAAGAATACTAGCAAATAAAAACTCGTGGTAAGTTGTTAATTAATAATAAATTACCATTTAAAATTTGTTTGAGGTTATGTTATTAGAAAAAAAAATATTTAAATGTCTTTGCTATTTAGGCCTCGATTACCTACTTTGTTTAGTTTTTAACTTTCATTTTTAATAGTTAGCCCTTTAAGACAGCCAAATGGTGTTAATTTAACTTTTTATAAAACTTTATGTTTATTTCCCATGGCTAAATAGTATATATTTTACATATACTGTTTCTCTATAATAATATTATATTTCAACCATTTGTTACACTAAGGTAAAACAGTATAAGCGATATTTTAAATGAACTAATGCAGGAATACATTTTTTTTCTTCATAATCTTGTTCTCAACGTTTACTTACTTTGGTGTACCAAATATAATTAATATGTCTTAGAAAATTACAAAACGGCAACAAATATTCAAAGAAAGTTAATTTTCTCAAAACTACCTTTTTTCACATATGCTGTTTTACCTTAGCAGGCAAGATGTTAAGATTCCTTATTATCTTAAGTAAAAGTCGATTATTATTATTATTATTATTACACCCGCCTTTGAGCAGAGTTAGATAATATCCAATCCATAAACAAAATTTCGTCATTTCCAGTCATGTAGCTTTTATGCTTTCGTGCCAACAAACAGACAGATCGACAACAATGTTTTTCGTAATGTAGGGAATCTAAAATGTCGACATATCGCATCAAAATAAAATTTGCGCTATTACAGATTACTCTTAAATTGAAAAAAATTAAAAAAATTAAGAATAATAATAATAATAATAATAATAATAATAATAATAATAATAATAATAATAATAACAGACAAACAATATCCGCAAATAGACCAGATATCACTCTTCAGTTAAAAAAAGAAAAAACCACATACCTAATTGACATAGCCATTCCTAGTGATACAAACATCTAAACGAAATACAATGAGAAAATCTCCAAATACACAGACCTGGCAATGCAAATAAAAAGACTTTGGAAGCAAGAAAAAGTCACTATTATCCCTCTTATTATGTCAGTGACAGGTCTTACACCAGAAACATTTAAATCACACCTGAAACAACTAGGAATCAATTCAAACATACATCGAAACTTTCAGAAATCAGTCATTCTAAAAACATGCCATATTGTTAGATCATTCCTCAATTCAGAATAGTAATAATAGAATATGCACTGACTTGGCATAGCCCGTCAGTGCAAAATAAAACCACAATTATGTGAGAAAGAGAAAGATAATAATAATAATAAAAGTTTAATCAAATATTTTTTGACATTTAATGCTAATATATATATTTTTTTTGTATAAACTATCAATTCCGAACTCAGAAGTAAAATACTTGTTTTGAATTAAACAATATAATATTTATTGTCAAGAAAATATTTCATAATTCAGGCACAACTAGATTATAATATAAAACGAATATGACCATATTTTATTGGTATATTTTATATCACTACAGTATAACATAAAGATACAATACGTCATGTATATAATATATATATATTTATTTATTTTATTCATTATAGCTTGATGCATTTATTATTTATTAATGACGTTCTTGAATATAACTCTTGGACTGGATAATATCCAATTTTTAATATTATTTCTATAATTATTTAATGATTTAATTATTTTAATTGACTGTGGTAGCATATCAAAAATATAAGGATTGATGTTTAAAAAATGTTTGTGTGCAATTGTTTTGTTTACTCTATTTTTATATGTAATAGTATTTTTATGACGAGTTTCATGTGTGTGATTAATTTATTTTATTTTTATATTTAAAAATATATATTATCGTGTTGTAAGAAAATATTTTTATAATATTCATTAAAATTTAATTTAGATTTATCAGAATGAAGATTTATTTTTAGCTCATTGTAATTTTCCTTCTTAAATACCCGAAATCCATCTCTGTACTCTTAACTAACTAAAAGTCAACATCTCAATGATGTGATTTAAAGGCCAATTTTAAAATATGGCCTTAATAAATACACGTAATAGTTTTTTTCTTCATTCATCGTGGCCGAAAACTTATGTTTATTACCTGGGTGAAAGATCTTTATTGCTACTGACTTAAATTTTGATGTAAATCGATGAATAGAAAGCTTACATTTATTTTAAATGATTAAATAATATATATCAATTCTTATTTCAAGTGTAAATATAAATAAATAAGAATACATTTTTAGGAAATACATATGGCATACTTAGTCCTTTCTTCTTTAGCGAATTGAGAGATATCATTCAGGAGTTAGAGAATCAGTATTAATAATAATTAAAAGCTATAAAAAGAGGAATCCCAATACCGTGCGAGCAAAAATTATTTGCATCAAAGAGGGCATTGCATCTAAGGACGTAATGCTTAGCCGTAGAGCTTAATACCTGTTGGGTGTCAGTAACTACCTGAATTAACAATCAATCAGTTATTCCGTCATTTTTGACAGTCGTTATAAGTAATTTGATTCATCGCTAATTTTTCCAATTTCTTGAACAATTCACACAATGGGCTTTACGGAACAGCACAAAACATTCATGGTTGAATCGTATTTTCGAAACGGGGTTAGAGTAAATGGTGAGTGGAAATCCGGTTTTGTGACATGGACGATTTTCACGAACATTTTCCTAACGTTGCTTTTATTGCTGGGGATTTTTATCATTGCCTGAAAAGAACCGCGGCTGTGTTTAGGGAAACAGGTTCTATACAACATAAAAAAGGAGCAGGAAGACCATCTGTAAGAACAGAAGACCTTGTTGCAAACGTTCGTGAAATAATGCAAAATACGCCAACAAATTGTATAAGACGCCTGTCCCAAGAAGTGGGAAGATCTTATGGAACATGCAGGACTATTCTTAAGAAGCAGAAGCATATCATTGTGATCTAAACCAAGCCCTACGTTTTTTAATCCAAGCCCTCTTTGATGCGAATAATTTTTGCTCGCACGGTATTATTATATATTTTGTAGCAGGGGAAGTACGGCCTCCCTTGACGAGCTGCCACATCTGATAGTCCGACAATACTTTAAATTTTATTGTGCCCACCTTCAGTATTTACCCAAAATTTCTCAAAACCCTAAAAAAAAATTCAACGTTCCACTTGAACACCACGATGATAGTTTTACAACAGTTTATTTTTGTAAAAATGAAAAATGTACGTTTTATAATTCATGTGCTCAAAGCCTCTATTCACCGTTGGTACAAATTTATTACTAGAGGGTCAGCTCTATTGAAAAACGTCCATTGGTTGAAATGGTACGGTAGCTCAAATTAGATACACTACTGACAATGTGCAACTGGGCAATAAAACAATTATGTGTTGAAATTATAAACGGTTTCGAAATAGAAATGTAGAAATCTAGGAACTGATTTTCTCGGTTCGTTATTGGGGAATTGAAAAAGTGAATTTTGTGATTATCGGGAGTATTGTTGGAAATACATGGAATTTAGTTTAAATTTATGGTTTGAAGGGGTTGCTTCGTATCTAATTAAGGGCCAATAGAATTTTATTTAATGCTTTTAATTTTAGTAAAGATTTTCCACATTTTTTGTACAGGATTATCCAACCAAGACTTAATAGAGGCCAATTAGGCCAATAGTGTGTGTTTTAAATATTTGACTTTTGGATTTTATATATTTCAGAGACATATTTTCTTGGTGTTTATTATTTAAGTTTATTAGTGAGTACAAACACCATTTTGTATGCATACATGCATACATCTATTATTAAATCAATAAAGTGCCTAGTTAAAGTATGTATTTATCGTTATATACAGGATGTCTCATAACTAAGGGGCAAATACAGCAACAGTATACTTGAAAAAATATCATTTATGCTTAAGAAAACACTGTTAATTTTCAATAAAAAATATTTCGTTAAGAAAGGTGTTTGTTTAAATGTTTCTTGCCATCTAGCATTTAAACGCAATTACCTCAAAAACTAATTGAAATATCGAGATTAATGAATAACAACTTTTTTACGTATAAAAGATCCATCTTTCATAATTTGAGGTAAAGCGCTTAGAAATGTGAGAGCCAAAAATAATATACGAGAATTTATCAAGCTCATATTGTGTTAGCTAGCCTTCTCTGGGAGGTATCTTAAAACTCAGTATGGAATCCTCCTTCTTGCCCTGAAAAACATTACTGCACCAAATTTGATGCATATCTACTTAATATCAAATTATCGCCAATTTTATAAAGTAGATATTTACTTGGATCACCCTACATCTCTTTAACCGTATAAGAAATGAAATTATTTGACATACTTTCCACTATCTCCTGTTGCTGTATAACTTCATAGTTACGGAATACCCTATAATATTCATAGGTATATAAAATTCCCACAAAAGTAACAATACCAAAAGGTTCCCAATATGGTGTTTTAATTAGATGTGCACCACAAAGCTTACACCTCGCAAAAAATGTATTACTTTTTTTCTTTTATAATAAACACATAAATAGGTACCAATTTTTGCTTTTTGTAAATAAATACTAAAAGAAATAAATGTTGTTTTCTTCTTTTGCTTTAATTTTGTAACGTTCTAATAAAATTGTTTTTCTTTCGTTCCCTTAAGGTAATAAATTCCTTGAAAATGACCCCATCGAAACGCCTTTTAATAAAACCTATATGTCCACCATAAAAGAAAAAAAATCGCACAGCCCCGTCATTCAATTGACAAATTAACAAAACATCTGGACACGCACGTACAATCCAAAACCCTTTTTGCTTTTGTCGTCGAGCCCTTCGATAAACACACAAGTATATCCGGATATCAAAAAATCCCTTTCATTTAAATTAGTTAGGGCCACTTACCATCATCAAAGGGCAGTATGAATAGAGCTGAATTTAAAAAAAAATGATAAAATGAAATTTGGTTGGTTCGGGTTTGTTCAAACAACAATTTGCCATTGGCCACATATTTTGCAATACCAGCTATTTGCAAGTTTACAAAAAAGATCAAGGTTTTTATTAAAATTTATTGGTCAAATTTGTCCCTTTTTTAGGTCCATAAGGTCATTAGATTTAAGCTAATTAGGCTTAAGCTTGTGCCTATAAGACCCCATGTCAATGGTCCACTGGCAATCATCATGGCAATATATTTTTTTAATTTGCCTATTCTAAATTTTTCATATTTAAAAATCTAATATATCTGGTCACACCGGAATTTAAAAAAATAATTAACTAACCAACAAGTTTAACTGTGACTTAAATTACATTGGCAGAAATCTATGCTTACAACTACACCTTTTCCATTTGTAGTTCAGAACGCGTCAAAAGGATTTCAGAAAGCGTTAAATGTATTTCAGAATAGTCTAATGTAGTTCAGAAAGCATTAAATGTACTTCAGAATTGTCAGATGTAGTGCAAAAACCGTCAAATGTACTTCAGAATAGTCAAATGTACTTCAGAAAGCATCAAATGTATTTCAGTATAGTCAAATGTAGATTAGAAAGCATCAAATGTATTTCAGGAGAGTCAAATGTAGTTTAGAAAGCATCAAATGTATTTCAGAGAGCATAAAATATATTTAGGAAATTATCAAATGTATTTAGGAAAGTATCAAATTTAATGTAGGTACCTATTTCGGAAAGCGTCTATATAATATATTTCGGAACAGTAAAACGTATTTCAGAAACATTTTAAAAGTTAAAACATTTTAGGTGAAAATAAAATAATTGTACGAGGAAAAAATGTTTTTTTTTTAATTCCTTTTTTTTTCAGCATTTTTAGGATTTGTTTAGTTCATGTATTTTTAAATGTAAATGTAAAATCATGGAGTAACCAACAATAAAACATTTCAATGCCGGGACTTAAGTTGTAGTTGTGTAAAATAACATGATTTATTATGTTAGTTCTCTAATATTAATTCTCATTAAATACTTTGATACATACAAGGATTTTAAAATTTTTTCTATATATGTGCATAAATACATTTATTTTGTTTGACGTAGGTATATAATTGCGTATAATTCACGCTGGGACACCCTGAATATTTACAAATACCGCTTTATGAAATACTTTTGAATATTCTAAAATACATTTGACGCTTTCTGAAATACATTTGATGCTTTCTAAAATACATTTGACTATTCTGAAGTACATCTGATGCTTTCTGAAATACATTTGGCTATTCTAAAGTACATTTGACTATACTGAAATACATTTGACGGTTTCTAATCTACATTTGACTATACTGAAATACATTTGACGGTTTCCAATCTACATTTGACTATATTGAAATACATTTGACGCTCTCGGAACTGCATTTGACTATACTGAAATACATTCGACGCTTTCTGAAATACATTTGGAAAAGGTGTAGAGTGGCCCGGATAGCTTAACTCTTGTTTTACTAATCAGGCACTTTGATTGTGAGTAAATGATGTTTGTCCAGATAAGTTATGTCACAGTCCAAGTTGCCATTGGTCATTCCTAATATCGAAATCGGGAAGGGCTGAGGAAGTAAAACATAGATTTTAGATAAGCAAACAATAATCAAGAAAGTGGCAAATTTTTGGCCTCGCGCATGTAAATAAAGCTAGACACGATTAGACATGCGCACTGCAACATTATCATTTGACGGATGGGAAAATATACAGGTCCGGGCTTTAAAATTCAAAGTTTTGCTCAAGAAATTGTAAAAGTTGACCTTTAATTTATTTTTACGTGTAGACAGCTAAAATTTGCCCAAAATTCTTGTTGGGATTGGAATATTTTCTCAATTTTTAATTAAATTGAGAAATAAGGTAGTGATTTCTGGCATTTTTAGTAGTTGCAAACCTACCTAGATTTTGAGGATAGAAAATTGTTGACTGCTTACAAAAAAAATCAAAATGTCATTGAGCCTAATGAATAAAAATTAAGCAATTACTTAAAGCAATTACTTTTTATTTTATATTTATTAAATTTTATTAATAGCAAATGCTATAAGTAAAAGCAATTGCTAGATCTGGATATGAATAAAATTTTGAAGCAATTGCTGCTTTTCTTACACCTCTGTAGCAAATGCTTATTCAACACAAGTTCAGACGTGGCTTATCCACTTGTTCAGATTACAGATTTCATGTTGCCTAATTTGCAAAAGAGTTGACGTAAATACAACGTTGGTTTATTTATTAGTACAATAGTAATCTGTTACGTTTTTTTGGAAAATAGGAAACTTATATTTGTGATAGTGCAGATTTCAGTGAATATGAGGAAACTGGTAGTAGTGATAAAGAAATTAAAGACAAGCAATTGATATTCGTTTACAAATTGAAGGAACATAAATAAATCTCTCTGACCACTACCGTTTAGCTTCCACAACAGCTTCAGCACTTGTAGGAAATTTAATAAAAATATTGGCCTTCTCCAAAATTGCATCCGTTACAGAAGTGTATGTCTTACAGACAGTCGTTTGGCGAACACCGAGTTCTTCACCTACAAAACTTTGAAAGCACGGATCCGACAATTTCCGCAGAAAGACCTTAACCTTATTTAAAGGCGACAGTGCACCCCCTCGCCTTTTACCAGTATCAGTCAAAAAATAATTTGCCAACCACTCAACATTTTCGCGGTCAAATCGATATAACTTTCTGAAATCATCATATCTGCAATTTTTACGTACACTGGTTATTTTTCTTTTACGGACGTTCATATATTCAGCCATAATTGAAGACACAAATTAAGAGCAACGCACGTGTATACCGCGGAGAACTAAAGTTGACTGCTACCAAGCAAATGGTGCAGGGGTCGACCTACCTTAAAAAGTTGAAAGCAATTGCTACACTAGACAAAGCGATTCCTTAATTATTCATCACATTTTAAGCAAACGATAGCAAAATACTTTTTAAGAAAAAGCACTGACTAGAAGCAACTCCTACACTTTTAAGCAATTGCTGGACGCACTTTAGTTTTTATTCATTGGCTTTCAAGAAATTACTTCGATTTTATAACAAAAAGCAATCGCTACATTTTTATTCATTAGGCTCATTGTCTATTGCCTAAAACTTTGGTTTTTACTAAAAATTTACCATACTTTGTTCAAAGTGTATTTTTATTTTGATTCAACTCTATTCATTGATGGCCAAGATGTAATTAGTTTTAGATCGCTCATCTCATGTTATATACATCTAATAAAAAGGGATAACGCCCATTTGGTGAATGAATTTTGACGTGTGACATGTGAATCAATGCATCGATGTGTGGAGAGAGAGTTGTAACGTAAAACCCAAGAGGCCGAACCGAAAATATTTTGCAAAGGTTTTTAGGGCGTTAAGGATGCCTCCCTGGGGGATAATTGGTACCCTTGGTTTTGAGGTGGTTCCGGTGAAATAAAAAAAAATTTTGGTTTCGCATATTATGTGAACAAGACGTTTTTATTATTTATTATATTATTAGGTACGTACAGGGTGGTCAAAGTAGGAAAGGACAATACCTGAGTTATTTATTAAAAATAAACAAAACCGGTTAATAGGCACTTTTCCTTTCTTTTCTTAACGAAAACTTGCTACATAAAACCATTTTTTCTCTTTGAACTAAACTGAACACAGAAAACCAAAAATTTTCCTGTGGTAGGTAATGTGTAATTGTCTTCTGATCCGTTCAAACAAACCCAAAAACACTTAAACACAAGTAAAACAAAAAAGTTAAAATAATTGGAATACTTATTATTTACATTTTTTCTCAATATTTCCAATATTTTAGTTTTACCAACACTATACGATAAAACCTAAATTTCAAATATTGTTTAGTCTTTTATAAGCCAAACCAACCAAATAAACTGGGGAAGAAGAAAAAACCCTTCATAGAAAGGTGTCGAAGATTATTTAAAAATTTTTATAAAACTTTTCAAGTGTACCTATGTCAGTAAGACATTATAAGGATAAAATTGTCGTAATTATGAAGATATCACAATAAAATTACATTGCAAAAAGTGTTTTGTGTGGTACTGAGGATTAAAGCTCAAGCGGTTAATTTAAAACCAATAAAATTAATTAATAAGTTGCAAATTTAAAAAAAATTAGAGGTCAAAAGGTTGTTTACGTCCACGTGTTGGGACAAAAGTCTAGATATCAATTTTTTAATTCCATAAAAGCTCCCCGTTAAGGTACTACACCATTTTCTCTTCTGCTAAAACCATCAGCACTAAATACATTTTCTGTCCCCTGATGATGAACGTTTCTACGTTCGAAACATGTAGAGACCCCTAGAGAATTTTCATATTCTATTAAACTTTGTGGAGAAAGACTTTAAGTTTTTTCTTTCTGTCCCATTAATAATATTAGTTCCCATTCATTTAGGTTTCCATATTAAATATTATTATTTCTTTCAGGTTGTCCAGAAACAGCTTTCATCTACGCAATCACCAGCGCCGCAGTAACCCACTCCATAGCCCGCGCGTGTTCAGAAGGTGCCATAGAAACATGTTACTGCGAGAAACATTATAGACGTCCTCAGGTTTTCAGTAACGGCAACACTGCTGCTATATCAAACGTTCGGGACTTTGAGTGGGGAGGGTGTTCGGACAATATCGGCTTTGGGTTCGACGTAAGCCGAGAGTTTGTCGATACGGGAGAGAGAGGGAAAAGTTTGAGAGAGAAGATGAATCTGCATAATAATGAAGCTGGAAGATGGGTATGTATTTCGGATTTTTTTTTAATTTCACAGAACATTGGAAATGGTATATTAGAAGTTACATAATAATCATTAATGCGATTTTAAAAAAGAAATTGTGACTGATCTACTTATCCGATATTTTTGAAAAATTATATGTTGTATCATTGAATATCAAACTATAAGAAGGTCATATAAGCAGATTTCCTAAATCTGCTACGTTAAATTCATAGATGGCACAATGAGTTCACCAAAAATAAAGCATGTTAATGCAGCCACTAACGACAAGCCTTTTCACTGCTAAATTAAAACATTGTTGCCGCCTGTCTGTTTGACTTGCTGCATGATCCTCTCCCCACTACCAAGCCGTCACGCGCTTCGGTGCGGTGCCTGGATTGCCTTGCACTGGCATAATATTATAATATTATATTTATTTTTAATTGAAAAAGGATCAGACTCAGAGTGACTCAGATAGATCAGACTGAGTGACGCGATATGGCTGGCAACAAGTGTGCTTATTTTCAATGTGGGAAGTCGCCTCGCGCCTTCCCAGGATTAAGATTATTTTGTTTTCCGGTAAAAGCTCTTCTTTCTTATTGCAGATGCAATAGATCGTAAATAGTGGTATGCAATTATGTGGTTTATTAGCAAGTCAAAAATAAATAAATAAGTATGGAATTTTCATTTTAGTACCTTTTTCTGTGTCCTATTGTATTTCTTTCTGTATTTACCTACAGGGTAGGAAACATTTAAAATTAAAGTTTGTTATATAAAAAATTTAGATCAAATACGACGTGGCCTGTTTAATAAAAAAAGGTGCCAAGTACTTATTGAGAAAAAAAAACACGACGTTATAGACTTATTTTAACGCTAATGGAAAATGTTTGCAAACTAACAAGTCGATTTTTTTAAAAGAAAATTACCCTGAATAATGATTGTTTAAAGTGTTTACCAGGGAAGAGACGCAATGTAATCTTTCCATTTCAGGCAGGTATTTATATTATTATATTATTATCAAAAACATACATTCGGCTGGAATTGAGAACCTCCTATTTTATTGTTTGTTACCAATGCTTAAATCCTTAAAGATTCCAATAAAATACGATATGCGGCAACACCACGACATCACATCAGTGAATTTGAGACATCTGCTGCCGAGGCGCTGCATTTATAAGTATAGATTTACGATTAACTCCAAAATGGCGGCCAAACCATCTCCAATACAGTCTAAAACAGTGTTGTCAGGTTTTCTCGAAGATTCGCTATTCTTATAGTTTGATATTCAATGTTATTACGTAACGTAATGCCTAAATTTATGGTAGATTTCTTTCTAAAAAATAATTTTTTACCAACTTTAGTAAACTAAACCCAATATTATGAAACAATATATGAGTTATATGAACCATTAAATTGGTGTTTTCATGTTACTACAATAATTGGTAAATAAAAATGTAATCCATTCATAATAATAATTCAAACTTTGGCATTTAAAGTAATTTCAAAGCATTTTATACTTATTGACGTATAACTAATTATTAATAACAAATATCTATTATAAACTCATTTTCTTGTGAAATTTTTACTTATAATCTCCCTAGCAGCAGAATTATTACCGATAATTTTTTTTAAGGTCACGAATGGTTTTGTTGATTGAAAATTATCCCGAGTCGAAGACGAGGGAAATTTTCTATCAACAAAAACATGAGTGAAACCTAGAAAAAAATTATCGGGAATTAATTCTGCTGCGTGGGAGATTCGGTAAGAAAATTTCATAAATTGGAGTTTCTTTTAATGTTCCTGAAATTTTAGTAATAAACCTTAGTTACTAACAAGTAAAATCAACTTCTATTGTAAAAATATAGTGCGTCATATTTAACTAATCTCATCGGAAATATGTTTTTTAAAGTTATATTTGAATTTAAAACTATAAAGACATTTGATTTCAGATAACAAATTTGTTATTTAATGTTTCTCACATTTTAGTAATAAAAATGAGTTACTAACTGCTCAATTTCTTTAGCAATCGAACTTGCCGATTCATTACCAAAACGAATAATTTTTTACACAATATTATTGTAACAATAAATATCACGGATTCGACTTAAAACTGATTGTGACTTGCTGGTTTGTCTCACCTGACACTTCGAAATGACTTGACATTTGAATTAAAATTAAGTCCTAGTAGTGTATACCTAAGAAAAATTATCACTTATTAATTTCATTAGCTTAATAGGCTATAGACTATCGCGATAGTCTCCCGTTGCTATAAACGACGTAAACAAAAAGGAGCATTCTAATTGGTTAAAAATAAATTTATGAAATTATCTTACCAAATACTCTCGCAAATACCACTAGAAGTAAAATTATATCCAGAAATATTTTTGAGCACACGAATATTTTCTTAAAATATTCGTATGGGAGAAAAATTTTTTGGATATAATTTGACTTCTAGTGGTATTACAAGTAAAAACAATTTATTAGAAGTCACTTTATAATATTCAATATTGTATAAGAAAAATACCATCTCTAATTCTGCCAGCTCATTGATATCATTACATTAAATTTCCAAAGGTTAATTAGCGAAAGATAAGTTACAAGTAAAGCAAAACCGTGGAGATCAAAAGTACTTTATGCGCCGAGTGGTAAATAATCTATTAAAAGTAATGGGGCACTATATTAGAATATGGCGCACCATCGGATAATTAACATTATGGCAACAAGGGTACTTAAATTGAGGAAGATTTTCTTGTGTGGCATTTTATTGCTTTTAACTGATATAATTAAGAGGATGTATTTAAAATTTTTCAAAACGAAACTTTATGGATACTGAGTATATAAACTTCGATGGGAAGAACTTATTATTTCTGATATTAAATTTGTTCTTATAATGCTATACATATACCTACATCTTTATAACCTGGTATAGTGGAATGTAAAAACGCAAAAACAATATCGTAAAGTGAGGCAGTGTTGGCTACTTTTCAATAGAACGGTGACTGTCATAGAGAGCTTTCAAGACTGTTACCAGAGGTCGTGTGACTGTATCACGGCTATACAGTTGGTCAGCGTTGCCAATGCTACCCCGAACGGGGTAGATCTACCCCTTTGCAAAAGCATCTCGCTCGCTACCTCCCCTCAAGCAAATCTACCCCGATTTCCAGTATCCGCTATAACAAAACTTGTTTAAATACAAAAAATTAGCATGAAAAGCTTGATCGGTCGATTAAAAAATCAACAAAAATCGACAAGAAGGAACAGAAAATTTGATCTTGATTCCTCCTGTTTGTTGCCAGATTGTCTTGCGAATGTATGAAATATCGCGCTTGATTAGTTACGATTACATACCGATTTTTTGCATACAAAAATTAAAAATGTATTATTCGTACCTCGGGCCGATATTTGGCATAGTCTTTGACTATGCCTTTTTAAAAACATCCAGGAAGTAAGGTCGCCGGAAGCAGGGAATCGCATGCAAGCGTAGATTCACTTAAATTCCTAACCACTTTTTTGCATAAAAGTGAAAAAAAAAATAGAAGTTAAAAAATAATTGATGCCGACGAGTATCGAACCTGGGTATTACTAATAATAACAGTCATAACACTTTCGCGGCTTGTGCGGATACCAAATGCTAAATGGCAATGCCGCCACCCGCTTTACGCCGTTGATTGGCTTGAATCAAGATCAAATTTTCTGTCCCTCGTTGAATTAGCAAAAAAACATGTCGAAATGTTAAGTTTAAATTTTTAACTAAGCTACCCCCCATCGACCCAGTCTACCCCTTTCTCTGGCAGCTATCTAGCCCGAAAAAAAATAAGCATGTGGCAACGCTGCAGTTGGTTTGTTTCTTTATTCCACGAGTAGCAGCAGGCTGTGTCCTACGTCATCTAAAAGAATAAATAATATAGGTATAGTCATAGGCGAGATCATAGGGATAAAAATCAAATTTTTATTTGTTTTCTTATGAATAGTCCTGAATTCTGTTTCACTCGCTCCTCCCCTAATCCCAGAAGATCTAGGTCCGGGGACACTGACATGATGACAATGACAACCCTATTTGATTGATTTGACGAGATCGGTTTTTGTCGCTCAGATAAGACCAGAGCAAGGACATTATTAGATCATGTGACTACGGAGGATTCAGACGCCTTGATATTTACCAAACGATCTTGATGGTTTAAACTTTTATTTTCTAACCTACAAATTTTGTAAATACTAAACATTAGTAAAAGATATGGGGGAAAAAACTCAAACTCGTTTCCACAAATATATGAAATGCAATTATTATGTTTAGGTACTTTCTAGTACCGAAACATGTACATACCAATAAATTGACTTTTCATGTATTTGTGGAGACGACTGTGAGTTTTTTCCCCATATGTTCATAGCTCCACTCTGAAATAATGGACTACTTCCGTAAAATTAGTAAAAGAGCTTAAAACTAAAAAAAAAAATGCAATAAAAATGAATTTTGCTACAACTGCTAGAATATTTGTGCCATTAACAAAATCTGGGACGTTATACCTACAGACTGTCCGCGGATAGGGTTTAGGTACAATAGCACAAATTGATGAAAAATTTCATTTTTCGGGAAAAAATCATTCTTGATAAAAAGTTTTGCTTGTGAAAAAAACTGCAATTCACGAAGAGAAAAATTTTGATTTTTTATACAGGGTTCGCAAAAACTTCAAAAACATGATTTTTCTCCAAGAATAAACTACCTTTATTTTTCATTTTTGACCAAAATGCCAATTAGAAAACTTATTTAGAATAACGTTTGTAATTTAAATCCGAGATTTAAAATAAATCTTCGATTTTTTTGGTTTTTTTAATTTTTAGAGGTAAAAGAATTGCATACATTATCAATGACAGCAGGATATCAAAAAGTTTCAAAAACTGATTTTTGGTGTTAACAGAAATATGTATTTTTAATTTCACAAATGGACCCCGGAAATAACACAAAAAAATCTTAAAATAACAACAAATAATAATTTCATAATTTGCTCTACAAACACTCCCCCTCCATATTCAACATATTTTTCCAGCTGCAAACGAATGTGGTCAAAACTTCTTCGAATTTCTTCAATGGGAATTGTGTGAACAGCTTTAACAATTCGCTGTTTTAGAAGCTGTACGTCGTTCTCAATTGGACGGGAATACACTAATTGTTTGAGGCGCCCCCAAAGAGAGGCATCTAAAATAGTTAAATCGGGTCTTCTTGGGGGTCACAGAACCGGACCATTCTGACCAATCCATCTATGGCTAAATGTATTATTAAGCCATTCCCTCACTTCAATTGCGAAATGCGCAGGGCATCCATCTTGTTGAAAGTACATTTCGTTCCTAAATTGGAGAGGCAATTCCTGTAGGTTGTCAGAAAGGAATGTTTCCAACATTTCAAGGTAACTCCTACGGTTACACGTGTTTTCCAAAAAGTATGGGCCAATAATGCCATAATAAGAAATCGCACACAAGACATTTACTTTTTTGTAATATTGTATTTTATATTAAGACTAGCGTGTACCCGGCATGCGTTGCAACCCGCTGGTATAAATACAAACCCGATATATTAGTACCCGGCATGCCACTTTCTGAAATTGCACCCGTGCGAAGCCGGGGCGGGTCGCTAGTTATACATAAAAACCTTCCCCTTGAATTACTCTATGTATTAAAAAAAACCGCTTCAAAATCCGTTGCGTAGTTTTAAAGATTTACGCACATAACATTGTTTTATACTATGTTAAGATTTTTATTGAGCAGCAAAATTTCCATTTACCTCTAAAAATTAAAAAAACTAAAAAAATAAAGATTTATTTTAAATCTCGGATTTAAATTACAAACGTTATTCTAAAAATAAGTTTTCTAATTGGCATTTTGGTTAAAAATGAAAGTAGTTTATAGGTACCTACTCTTGGAGAAAAATCATGTTTTTCAAATTTTTGTGAACCCTGTATAAAAAATCAAAATTTTCTCTTCGTGAATTGCATTTTTTTTACAAGCAAAACTTTTGATCAAGAATGACTTTTTCCCGAAAAATTACATTTTTCATCTATTTGTGCTATTGTAAACCTTATCCGCGGACAGTCTGTATATAGGATTGGCAAATTTCACGAAAAGTAAGTTTATTTTTATTCTTCCTCATTTAAACCAAGTTTAGACTTTTAAATTTCCTGCCTTTAGAAAATGTCCTCTTAAAAATCGGTCGAAATTCTCCGACGAAAAATATGTACTATACAGGGTGATTCAAAAGTACTTTGACAAACTTCAGGAGGTAATTGCCGGCAATATTTTAAGATGAAAAGTTCTTATAAACAGTGGTCCTTGGCGACTTCGTTACGGAGATACAGGGTGTTGAAATGTTAAAAGGAATAGTAATAATTTTTAAATAACTCCTTAACGACTTATTTTTTTTTAATGAAATTTAGTGAGTTAAATAAACTTCTAAGGACACTTATTTTCGAAGTACAACACGTTCGTAAATTTAACCAGTGGTGTCGGTACAAAATGTTACTCTCATATTTTTTGTGAAAACCATGCTACACCACTGACTTATTTTATTTTAACTTTTTTCTTATAAATCAGCCCTTCATTTACAACAAAAAAGATCACGTGTGTTTTTTTGATACGAGGGACGGTTTAAGGGTAAATGATTATTTTATTTGACTATACACAATTATTAAAAAATGTGTTTTAAACTGATCAACCACTCAAATATTTATTAAAGTATTTTAACGAATACCTACATACATACTTACTAATAAACAAATATGTATATGCCTAAGGAAGGTATCTGAGGATGCCTATTTTCTAAGTATAACACGTTTTCAGTGGCATACATATTTATTTATTAGTATGTTATTTTTTAATATTTTGTATTTTGAGAAGGCGGCTTTGGAAATGCATTTGTCGATAAATTAAAACATATTTGACAGTTAGTTACCATTGAGTTTTATTTCTTCAGTTTTGTTATTTTCAATGGTAACTAACTGTCAAATATGTTTTAATTTATCGACAAAAAATGCATTTCCAAAGCCGCCTTGTCAAAACACAAAATATTAAAAAATAACATACTAATAAATAAATATGTATGCCACTGAAAACGTGTTATACTTAGAAAATAGGCATCCTCAGATACCTTCCTTAGGCATATACATATTTGTTTATTAGTAAGTATGTATGTAGGTATTCGTTAAAATACTTTAATAAATATTTGAGTGGTTGATTAGTTTAAAACACATTTTTTAATATTTGTGTATATTCAAATAAAATAATCATTTACGCTTAAACCGTGCCTCGTATCAAAAAAACACACGTGATCTATTTTGTTGTAAATAAAGGTGGGATTTATATAAAAAAAGTTAAAATAAAATAAGTCAGTGGTGTAGCATAGTTTTCACAAAAAATATGAGAGTAACATTTTGTACCGACGCCACTGGTTAAATTTACGAACGTGTTCTACTTTGAAAATTAGTGTCCTTAGATGCTTATTTAATTCACAAACTTTCATAAAAAAAAATAACTCGTGAAGGAGTTATTTAAAAATTATTACTATTTCTTTTAACATTTCAACACCCTGTATCTCCGTAACGAAGTCGCCAAGGACCACTGTTTATAGGAACTTTTCATGTTAAAAAATTGCCAGCAATTACCTCCCGAAGTTTGTCAAAGTACTTTTGAATCACCCTGTATACGTCTAGTTGCTCGCCGATGACGCCGATATGACAATCCGACAGCGTTCAGATTTCTCACTGTCCTCTAAAATAATAAACGATCGGGCGCGGAGCAAACCGACAAATCTGACGGTTAAATCGAACTCGCCCATATTATCGTAAAAGAGAAACAGAAATTGGACCAGTGCAAAGTATGTTATCCGAAGCCTAAGAATAATAAACACATCAAGTGCCGCTAGTTTAATAAGAATAAGAGACCGGTGCGTGGCCCGGAGCGAATGCAACTTTATTAGTAATGGTCGGTCCAAACGAGTTAATCTGTATGCATTTTAATGCACTGCCCGCTCCAGGACCACACACGACACGTTCGCAACGCATCCCCATAGGTCTTGATAATGAAAAAGGTTTTGACAAAGTCTGTTGTGATTGGGCTTTACTACCGTGCGAGCAAAAATTATTTGCATCAAAGAGGGCTTGGATTAAAAAACGTAGGACTTGGTTTAGATCACAATGATATGGGGAGGATACCTATATCTAACAAAATCCAGGTTAAAATTTTGTCAAATTCATATTATGACATGATATGCCAAATTAATGAGTAATAAAATAAGTAGACAAATACAAATTAATTTTTGTTGTTTACAAAATTAACAAAGTAAGAATATACAGAAAGAAAAAGAAAAATAACCAGGCTTTATCCGAAAAAAATGTCAGGTCTAATAAATCATTTATTTCCAATAAATGTTGGGTAAACCATTGAGAGTAATTCCTGCGTTTTTGAAAATCTGCGGCTTGTATTTCTTGGAATACTTGCACTTTATAAGAAAATAAATGTAGCTGCTTCTTAAGAATAGTCCTGCATGTTCCATAAGATCTTCCCACTTCTTTGGACAGACATTTTATACAACTTGTTGGCGTATTTTGCATTATTTCACGAACGTTTGCAACAAGTTCTTCTGTTCTTACAAATGGTCTTCCTGTTCCTTTTTTGTGTTGTATAAAACCTGTTTCCCTAAACAAAGCCACGGTTCTTTTATAAAAATCCCCAGCAATAAAAGCAACGTTAGGAAAATGTTCGTGAAAATCGTCCATGCACAAACCCGAATTGTATTGCCACTCACCATTTACTCTAACCCCGTTTCGAAAATAATCTTCAACCATGAATGTTTTGTGCTGTTCCATGAAGCCCATTATGTGAATTGGTCAAGAAATTGGAAAAATTAGCGATGAATCAAATTACTTGTAACGACCGTCCAAGATGACGGACTAACTGATTGATTGTTAATTCAGATAGTTACTGACACCCAACAGGTATTAAGCTCTACGGCTAAGCACTACGTCCTTAGATGCAAGGCCCTCTTTCATGCAAATATTTTTTGCTCGCACGGCATATCTTAAATATTCCGCTTTGTTGTACAATATTAAGTCGGTCCTTCGTTAGAAAACATCAATTTCTAGTTCAAGCAACGTCAACTCTACGACAATAATTATGGCAGAGGTTCTTCAAGAATCCCCACTTTTCCCAGCCGGTTCATTTTTTATGCGCACTAATTGTCTGTGGTTTAAAATGTTGAGAATCAAAATTAGTGCTCCAAAAAGTTAGGACATAATAATAATTTACTTAATTCACACACAGTGTCACCAGTAAAGTTCAAAATTTGACTTTGGCATCAAGTTCTGCTTCGATCGAGATGAAAATTAAGCAAAAAGCACGTGATTCGCGTTATCTGTCAAATTTTAATTTTTTCCAAAAAATAATTCAAAAGTCGGGTTGTTTCTGAAAATATCAAAAAAAGTTATTAGAAAAAGTTTTTTTATAAATGCAGTTTCTAGCCCACGTGCAAAATTTAAGCAGAATAAGATAATTTTGATTTTTTACCTATATTTTGTAAATTGCACCACTTTTGCAACATAAGCCTCAACGCAACCTACATAAAACTTCTTAGTTTTGACAATGCTGTATTTCATATATATTTCTTTAAAGTAGCGCCATATTAAATGTGTTTTTCTACAAAATCAAAATTGGGCTATTAAAATTTGGTCGCATGTGATGCAAAATTTATTTGTTTTTGACACTGTATAAGGTAACTTCATAAAATAAGTATTTTTGAAAACGTAGTTGTTTGTGTGAAAGTAATACCTACACCTTAATATTAAGACAAAATGAACAGTGTCTTCAGTAAAGTGTTTTTTAAGTGGAAAATAAATTCAACGTAAAGTTTTCTATTTTTAACGATTTAATTTAAAACCCCTATATTTTTTTTATTTTTTTATTTTTTTTTATTTCCCAACCAACTTTACAATAGTTTATTACAGGGAAATTTCTAAGTAAAAAAAAATTAATTAAGATTAAGAGTCGAAATTATACAATAATTATAGTATCATATATAACAACAAAAAAAAAAAGAAAGAAAACAATAATATGTTATATTTTTAATAAATGTATTTTAAATAAATATTTGAACTTTTTTATATTGATTGTATTTTTAATTTGTTTTGGAATATTATTATAAATTTTTATACCATCATGAAGAATTGATTTTTTTCCAAAATTACTTTTTATTTTTACAGTTTTTAAATTTTTATTTTTTCTTGTATTGTGTTCATGAATTTTTGTGCTATCAATAATAGTATATTACATAACAAGTGTTGAAAGTGGCAATTTTCAAACGAGGAGATATTTAGCACGAGGCGCCAGCCGAGTGCGGAAATTCTCCGAGTGTGAGAAAATCACTTTCACACGAGTAATGTACACAATTTTTCCTACGACCATACAAAATAATCAAAAAGAGTTTGTTTGGTTTTTAATAGTTTGTACACCATTGTGTTAAAAAAAATTGACAAAGTACAAACGCAATAAATGCAAAACAAATTTCAAGGCGGATTCCAACAGAAGCGTCTATATTAAAACAAAATAAAAACAATGCCTACTTACAAATTTTAACTTACCTAGATTTAAACAAAAATAATAACTTTTTCTCCTAGTTGCTTACGCACATCATACCTAGTATCTATGTACAGTGAATAAATTTCGTTTCTGATTTTTTAGCTGCTTGCATTCTTTAAAAATAAAACAATAATATACCTAAATATACATACAAAAACAAAACACAAACACAAAACATAACCTCAACATTGTCTTGTTCTTAATGGCTCTGCTCCCTGGGGGCAATTTGCCAGCACATTAGGGGTGATCGTGATGTTGTCTGGTCTGTACCATATCACGACCACTGACTTTTCTTCTTTGCGTACAATGCGGTTTGGACTGCTTAATATGAGTCTCTGGATTTGTGTATTTGACCTTTTCTTAGCTGCTATTTTAAGGGTCAAGGGTTTAGTATTGACAATTACAACATAGGATAGGAGTGACATTTACTAAAAAGAAGGGATTTAGGGGTTAGTAGACAGTACAATCATTTACTGAGTAGAACCTAACTAGACACTTCACTAACTTATTTATTTACTTTTTTTTATGATAATTAATGTACCGCATTATTAAACCTCAACATTATTGAAAGATAGAGATGGAGTTAAATATCGATAGCTTGCTAATTATAAAAGTTCTGTCTATATTCGATTTGTTTTGAATATTGCTAAAATAATTTTACGTACATAAAGCACTTTCACTTACACCAATATAATTAAACATCCGAGATAATGGCAAAATTATAAATCGGTATTTCCTAGGGTATTTTATTTCTGCTCTATAGCTGCCCCTTTTTTTTTCTGTGGTTCAACTCAGTTGACATAAACGCTTTATTTTTGTGTGAGTATAAAAATTGGCTGGAGGCTGAAAAGCTAGAGGCCATCGCAATCCTCGAACAGAACAGAACAGAACTTTTCTGTGAGTTGACATGTAAACATGAAACATGACAGTTGGTGGGTTGCCTGACATATTATTATTTTCCCTTTTTGATAATATTATTTTTATCATAAATAAGTACTCTTCGGTTTCCAAAAATAACGAAAAATTTGCAGTAATGCCCTAGTGTACTTTACCCCACCCAGCACCCCAATTCACTCCACGTGTCCCGTAAGTTTGTTATGTTTAATAAATAGTTTTGTCGTTAAATTGACACCTGTTTAAATTTAATATCTTAGTGTGCTTGGTATTTCCACACTCGTGTTGAAATTAGTTATTTACCTAACAAGTGCGGAAAGTGGTCCTTTACCGCACGCGACGGCAGTTGCACGAACGACGCGAAGCGGAGTTCGGGCAAGCCGTTAAGGGCGGTAAAGACACTTTACGCACGTGGTAGGTACACAATTTTTCCTTCGAGCAATAATATTTGGAACAAAAATCAAATTTAAAAGAAAAAATTTATAAAAAGTAACAAATATTAATTGTTAAAAGCTATAAATATTTTTATATTATGCATTGCGCGAATGCAAGTACATCAATTGCATTTTTTGAATAAAATTAATACAGTGCGGTAAAGAATCTTTACAGCACTGAGTGCGGTAAAGAATCTTTACCGCACCGGTAAAAAAAAGAATTATATTACAAAATTAATACAAAAAGAAACAATATTTTTTAAAAATATTTATTACATACAAACATTATAATATAAAAATATAGCTAACGATAAATATTAAAATTAAATGTACAATTTGTAGCGCAATGCAAATTAAGTGCTGAGCGAGCTTGATTTTGTTCATCAGATGTAGTTGAGCAGTTTTTGTAAATTACAGAAGCGTTATTTTCTTGCGCCATGCATGGTACAGTAGATTGTTGTGACCTGAAAATTGCTAAAGGTGTAGGCGTTGGGTTGTTTCGTGTTGATAGACCAGGAGCATCCTCTAAAGTCTCTGTCACTGCTACTGACGTTGATGTTAAAGTTGAACACTGCTCAGTGCTTCTATTTGGGGTACTAGAGCTTTGCAGAATGTTTTGAGCAATCCTTTTTTTATTTTGCAAGGAATCTTCTATGTACGACTCTGCTACAGAGGTGGATTTCCATCCACCGTGCCTCTTAATGTTTGTTATGTTGCTGCCAGATTCTGCAAGCATAGTTGCCGATGATCTTCTAAAGCAGTGCCCGGTATACATCTCTGGATTGGATAGATGTAAAAATCCAGCAATATTTGCTGGCATTTTTCCGATAGTGTTAATGCCCACGCATTGTTGTGAGCATTTTCCAGCTTTATATTGTATAAAAAAACGTCTATGCGGGGTGGCACCAGGGCGCAAAGCTACATATTTTCTGAATAAGCCTAGGTAACTTATTCTTATATTTCCAGGATCGCAGACGACAAATTTTCGTGAAATATTTGTCTTTGTCGCCTTTATTGATACAACCAGCAAATCTTCTTTATCTTCAACGTCATCAACCGTTAATTTCATTAATTCTTCACGGCGACAGGCGCCTGCAATACCGAAAATGGCAGCTACCTTAATCATAAGGTAAACTTCATTGGGTGCTTCGATTAGAAACTGCTCTGTCTGTTCTTTTTCCAAAACCTTGGATTTTTTAGGCTTATAACCTACATTTAGTCGCTTTATGTATGATGTTAACTTATAGAATCTTTGAATATCAATGTTTTCCTTTACTTGTAACGTTAGTTTTAACATAGAAAACTTTGACCATAAGCTTGAAGGTGAATATTTTTTCGATATTTTATAAAAATATGCCAAAAGTACCTCTTCGTTAATTCCTGACGCTTTTTTTTCTTTGCACCATGTTTGTAATTGTTCATATTCTTTATTGTACCGGTCCTGGGACTTTTGTGGAATTAAAGAGCCGATTGCTGCATTCGCTGCTTCAGATATTTCTTCATCGGAGCTCTCCATCTCTCAAGAATAAACGTTATACCACAGCTTTATATTAGAAAATGAAAAATTTGAACCACGAAACACGCGAAATTAACTGAACTGTTTAGATGGTATCTACAGACGCGAAATATAATAATGAGTTGTTGCTATGGGAATACAATGCAATGCAGTCGAGCAGATTTTGACTAATGCCATCTAGATCAGACGTTTAATCAAATTCCTGTCATAAAAATTATGACATAAAATTATTTATAATATTTTAGGTACAGGGTGTTTCATTATATAAGTAGAGAAGAAACGTATAAAAGTATGAGACCAAAAATAGGTACCTAGTAAAAATATTCGTAATGATGTGATACTTATCGCCGTTAGTTGTGGTTAGCATCATAATGTAGTAAATTAAATAGAACATATTACGCATATAATAAAATTTACAAGAGTGCGGTAAAGAAATTTTACAGCATTGGGTGCGGTAAAGAAATTTTACCGCACTTACCGCACTGAGTGCGGTAAAGTACTACTTACGACATGAAAATGAGTGCTGTAAAGTGTACTTTACCGCACGCGAGTAGGAAAATTTTTTTACACACGCCTGTGATATTTGGCACTTTCTAGCCAAGTTAACCGTGTTGTTATTGTCATTTTCGTAGGTGGTCGTAGGAAAATTTTATTTCAGAATTTTTAATCTTTTCATTGATTGAGTGAATATATACCTACTTTTAATTTATATACATTTTCTATATCCAAATAATTATTTGGTTTACATAAATTTACAGTTTTATAATTTATTATTAAGCTATGTCATTATAACGTTAACGTGTATGTAATTTCCATGAGGGCTAGAAACTGCATTTAAAAAAAAACTTTTTCTAATAACTTTTTTCGATATTTTCAGAAATATCTTTTGAATTAAATTTAAAAAAAAAATTATTTGACAGATAATGCGAATCACGTGACTATTATTTTTGCTTAATTTTCATCTCGATCGAAGCAGAACTTGATGCCAAAGTCAAATTTTGAGTAAAGCTATTAAAAAAAAAATGTATATGATGCGGACTTTACTGGTGACACTGTAGATAGAAAAATGTCACTAAATTGGTTAAAAAAATGGCAGCTACACTCTGAGACAAAAAGATTTATAATTTCTGACCGTGTCATTTAAACAAGCAATTATAAAAAGGTCATACTAAAAATAAATATGGAATGTAAAGAAAATGCAATTTCCCTGGAGAAACGGTAGAACTATTACGCCTGGATGTGGTGCCCAACGCTTATCTAGGAAGGAATAATCGATCGGAAAGCAAAAATCCTCCACAACGAACTGGCTTATAAATTAGGCCTAAAAGAATGACAAAAACGTCTTTATGATAAAACCTAAAAGGGGTACCGAAAATACCCCATTTTAGGCCGCTCGGACATTTTTATCACATATTTTTTTTAAAGCATTTTTATGGTTTGTTACACTGTTTTTGTGGTTTTCTTGAGGATTCTGTGTTGTGTATTTTATTTTCCTAATTAAAAATCAAGCACAAACATTGAAAAAAGGGCGTGGCACCCAAAAATTTTTCGCCTACGGCGCTATTTCCTTCTTTAATTACCCCCCCCCCCCTTAACTAAGAGCTGTATACGCGCCTGCCTGCATGTAGATAAGTACACCCCTCTTTCCAAATTTATATCTGGCAAGCCTAAATCTCTCTGAAACCTGAACAGAAAAAAAGAGCAAAGTAGGTTACAGTGGCGGAACAACGTAGCCACGGGCCCGTGTGCGAAAACTTTGCCGGGCCCCCATTATGATACGGAGTATTATTATTGATAACTATATTAATTTATGAATTTTGAATTTTCCTACGAGGTGCACATACTATTTCTTCTGCAATCGAAAAGAAAATAGAATAAATACAAAAATAAAATGATTGTGCCTAATAAAAACTTAATTAAAAGTCATTATTCCTCGGCCTAGGCCGGGAATAATATATTCCCGTATCGTTATATGTCTCATTGCGTAGCAACAATACTGGAATAATGAACTTTTTGGCGTCAAATCACGCCAGAAAGATGTCAGTTTGTGGACGATTGCAGAAAAAGTCTTTTTTTTCTTGCTTTTGCATGCGCAAAGTTTGAAATCAGATCAGAAATGTCTATTTCTTGAGCTTCCTCATTTTCGATAGAAATAATTGCTAAAGCTGATAATTTTTTATCGGTCATGCAATTTCTCAAATAAGTTTTAATGACCTTTAACTTGGAAAAAGATCGTTCAGCTGATGCAACCAAAATAGGGATGGTCAAAAAAATAATGCAGGCAGTTACAATTTTACTAAAACTGGAAGATGAATAATAATTTTTTACCAATATAAAATCTAATAAATCAAAAATAGAAGTTAAATTATCTAAATCATTCTTAAAATATTCTCTAAATGAAAGCACTTGCGATGAAATTGTATCAGCGATATCTTCTAGATATTGAAGATGCAGTGCTTGAATCATAGCGTGAATATCCTTATCAGAAAGAGAAGGATCTCGTATAACGTTTGGGAACAAATCGTGAAAATAAGAATACATTTTGTAAAAGCCATAATTTCGATTTTTTAATTGAGGCTGTAATTATATCTATTGTTTTTAAAAACACATTTATTCTAAACCAATCATCACTTGTTTGAACTTGATAATGGTTATCAATATCCTCAAAAATTATTTTTGGTCTTGATATCCTTTTGTTTTTGAATTCAGGAGTAGTGCCCCATGGCCTAGCCAAAATAACAGCGTCCGTTTTAATTACATCAAAATTATTTCTCATTAGATTTATGATTTCAGTGGCGGTGGTAAACATTTTAGACGCAGCATCAATATTTTGCTCTTTTTTTTGTAAAAGTTTTGACAATGCATCAATATTCTTTAACATTTTATTATATACAATAAGTAAAACGGTTTCAAATTTGTCCAAGTGTTTTCTTAAAGACTTTGCTTCATTAACTTCCGCTTTATTTGTAGAGGTTAAAATTATTTTTGCCATTGTTTTTAAAATATCCACATATGTAAAACGAAGAGCTTCTAATGCATCGTGTCTCGATTGACGGTGTAAATTTTTTAAATTTTATTTGGCATTAGTAATATTTTGCAAAAGTGCCCACCGTTTAATGCTTTATCCAAAAAAAAACATAGACACTTTCAACTAAATCGTAGAAATTCCTAATCCTAAATCTAAAAATAAAGACCGTTTTATGTGATTATTTCAGTTAGGTACTATCTATAAAATAATTGAGTAGAGTAGTTTTGCGGATACGTTTCCGGAGTATTGCATTTTTTTTTTCTATGAGAACATTTTGTTTTGCATTTTTATGTTTTTGTGGCTCCGCTCCCGGGCCCGTTTTTAGCCCGGGCCCGTGTGCTTCGCACACATTGAACACCGGTAATTCCGCCACTGAGTAGGTATACACATTTGATGATAGAGATCAAAAATATATAGAAGCTTGCCAATCTAGAAACTTACATACGTCCCTTTTTAATTATACACCCGGTACATAGGCTAAAACTTACGAAAAAATTATATATGCGAATTCACAGATGATAATATAATCATAAAATAATTTAAAACAAAACAAGAAGAAAAAAAAACGTTCCCGTACTCTTCCGCATAAATCTGTTCTCGCTTGAGCACTTCCTTGCGTAAGAGCTCATAAGAAAATAATTATGCATTAAATTAGGATTGGCTTGCAGCCATCAGCTTGTACTTGAATTTTAACCAAGAAATATTTAAATATTATGAAAATTAGATACGATATGTAGACCTAATTAAATTAACTTGATATTTTTTTTAATTAAAGATTTTTCAACGCATTCAGTAGTCCATAAATTGACGTAGCTTTTAATTAAATTTGTTAGCTTTTTACCTGATAAAGCTTTTTATTGGGGCAACACTGAACAAAAAATTATTAACTTCTTCTTCAAGTGAAGATTTCAATATATTTATTTTGTGTGTTTTCTTTCTTTCTACTATATTTTTCAGGGACACGATGGATGAATTCCTAAAGAGTTAGACTACGACCAATTTCATCTTGTTTTATCAAATATACTTAAGTTTGCTTACAGAGCCCGGTAGTATTATACAGTGCGAGCAAAAATTATTTGCATCAAAGAGGGCTTGGATTAAAAAACGTAGGGCTTGGTTTAGATCAGAATGATATGGGGACGATATATCTAACCAAATTTAGCCTAAAATTTTGTCAAATTCATATTACGACATGATATACCAAACTAATGAGTAGGTAATAAAATAAGTAGGCAAATACAAATTTATTTTTGTTGTCTACAAAATTAAAAAAGTTAGAATATACAGAAAGAAAAAGAAAAATAATTACATAGCATAAATTCACACGTCTCTTCATATTTTCGAAAGTGTTGTGTTGTTTGCAACAAGTTCTTCTGTTCTTACAGATGGTCTTCCTGCTCCTTTTTTGTGTTGAATAGAACCTGTTTCCCTAAACACAGCCACGGTTCTTTTCAGGCAATGATAAAAATTCTCAGCAATAAACAGGTAGTAAGCTCTACGGCTAAGCATTACGCCCTTAGATGCAAGGCCCTCTTTGATGCAAAAAATTTTTGCTCGCACGGTAGATAGAATTTAATAATTTATCTAGATTAAATCATGTCTTATCAAGTTATCAATATTACTTTTTTTCGTAAAATACGTAAGGTTTTTCTAATTTGACATAGAAAAAAGTATAAATGTTAGAGTAAAAAAAGTTATGTCTATTTTTATCTCACTATCTTCTATTTCTGACCAAGTTTCTTAAATATCGACATTTTAAGACCACAGTTCTATTCAGCGTACAAAATTTACCAAAATATCTAAATTTTATTCAAATTCAAATATATTACAGTCTCAACAATATCTTATCACCGATGTCATAAAGTAAAAAAATTCATAAAGCTATGATTTTAAAATCACATTACCTAATCAAAATTTACATATTAAAATTCATTCTTATAAAAGCCAGCAGAGAACATAGGCATTTTGTTCATACTATGTCAAAATCCAAAAACCCTTGAGTAGCTACTATAGAAATCATTCTGCAATAGAAATTTTAACATGCTAAGGTGTGACAACACGCAGAAAGATGTCGAAGCTCACTGCAAGGAAGTTTGTTTTATTAATATTTTATTCCTTCATATTCAATTAATTAAATAAGGAAGTCTATAATTTTCTGATTTCTAAAACAAAAATCCCACGAAACCAAACAGAGATGTCTTGAAAAGCACTCAAGCACAACTTTTATCTTAACCAGTGTTAATAAACCAAAATTAGCCGGTTGTAACTCACGGGGTATCGCAGAATTAATTGATCCAGATAAATCCGGCCCCGGTATCTCGAAACTTATTAGCGATATCTCGTTCAAAGAGATGCGGGAATATTTATTTTTGGACGGGTTTTGAAGCACAGTTTTCTCGCGTTATGGATATTAGGTTGTATTTAAATGTTTTATTTTTAATTTCAACTGCTATTACTGTATACTATCTCTTACTAATACAAAATTCATTATTTGCATGTTCAGAGAGTGGTTCTGGAAGCCGCAACTGTTCTTGATCAAGAAATTATACTTGAAAAATGTTGTTTTACATGTACCTAAGGTTTTGGCAAACTGTTAAAAATGTTACCAACTAACTAATATTTGGTTATGTACGCGATAAGATTGCTGTTTTCTTTGTTTTTATTTTCGATTTGATAAGGTTAGTTTAATTGACTTGTTCTCTTGTTTTTCGAACTAAAAACACGATGGCAGACCATTTTTAAACAAATTTTAGAAACAAAACAAAACATTTTTCTCCATTTTGGACAGAAAGTTCCAATTTCATGAAATAAATTATGGCAACTTGTGGCAATTGGGGCAAATTTTAGCTGATTACACGTGAAAATAAATTAAAATACTGATTTACCGTGCGAGCAAAAATTATTTGCATCAAAGAGGACTTGGATTAAAAAACGTAGATGATATGGGGACGTTATATCTAACCAAATCTAGGTTAAAATTTTATCAAATTCATATTATGACATGATATGTCAAACTAACTAATGAGTAATAAAATAAGTAGACAAATACACATTTATTGTTGTTGTTTACAAAATTAACAAAGTAAGAATATACAGAAAGAAAAAGAACAATAATTACATAAATTGCTGAAATTGGCCACCGCCATGCTCCAAGCATAAATTCACACGTCTCTTCGTATTTTGCATTATTTCAGGAACGTTTGCAACAAGTTCTTCTGTTCCTACGGATGATCTTCCTGCTCCTTTTTTGTGTTGTATAGAACCTGTTTCCCTAAACACAGCCACGGTTCTTTTCAGGCAATGATAAAAATCCCCAGCAATAAAAGCAACGTTAGGAAAATGTTCGTGAAAATCGTCCATGCACAAACCCGGATTGTATTGCCACTCACCATTTACTCTAACCCCGTTTCGAAAATACGATTCAACCATAAATGTTTTGTGCTGTTCCGTAAAGCTTATTGTGTGAATTGTTCAAGAAATTGGAAAAATTAGCGATGAATCAAATTATTTGTAACGACTGTCAAAAATGACGGAATAACTCTTTATAATTCTTTATTCAGGTAGTTACTGACACCCAACAGGTATTAACCTCTACGGAGAAGCTCTTAGATGCAAGGCCCTCTTTGATGCAAATAATTTTTGCTCGCAGGGTATTATTAATATTATTATTTATTATTGTCTTTCGGCCGTGTGCATTTATAATTTTTTCTTATTAAATGTGCTGGTCTTAATATCGAATATCTATATTAGGTATAAGAAATTACTATTTTTTTCTAGTATTAAACCTAAATTGCAATTCTTACTGATTTCAGTGAAAATCGCCGTTTCTAACTGATTGAGCTAAAAAACGCATTTTTTGAATAACGTAAATTTTATAAATTTTAAAAACCATTAAAAATTATATAAATTAACAACCTAAGAATATATTAACTGTGGTAATTGGTTTTCGTGGCCTATTAACTGGACTTGCGTTTCGATAAAAATCATCAGATAATAAATAAATTTTCAAGAACTGAGTTAAACTATCACTGAATAATGAAATAAACGAACTAGGAAGGAATACCTAATATTAATAAGGCAAATCACAGAAAACCTATGGAGTATAGGAACGTCATACAAAAATGAACCATATAGTATCATATAGGTACCATATATTTTACTGAACAAACTATTACTATAGGCCATTATTCCGGCCTGAATGTCACTTATAATATATGCAGTTTGTAAGTAGTAAGTCCCTATATACCTAATAATACTAACTAAATTAAATAAGAATAAGTTCAAGATTACGGACTGTCGGGATGCCTGTTCGACCCTTCGTGTTCGTCCCGGCCTTCAGCGAGAGCCAATGAGATTTAGTTTACGAGTATAATAGCAAACGACGATGCCACCTCTCCCACTGAGCGATGTAAATTACTAGGAATCGAAACCGATACGATCAGCTGATAAGAAGGATTCTTAAAGCGGTTCTTAAATATCTGGAATTATAGCCGATTGGTCAGATACTGCGGTTTTCCCAGAGTCTTTGTGACCAAAAGCAAATAATTTTATGTTTTTAACGAACAACCAACTGATTTGATTTTGGTGATTCTGCAATTTCCAAGGTTCACTTGGGATCACTTTGACGGTAGTGGGGGAACAGTCATTATTTGCCAATCGAACACAGGTCAGATCAGTTGGATCAATCCGAAGGGATCTAAATCAGCGAATCTAACACGCCTTAGGGGTGGGAGATGGGTTGTGTTGCCAAACTGAATTACTATTAGGCTTATATTGCTAAAAAATTCATTGAAATATTTAACTATATTTTCTAGCAAGAATGTATGGGCTAAGTGGAAAGTGGTAAGGTATAGTAAAAATCATAAAATTGTGTGCAATATATGTCAAATATGACAGAACCTAACCTAAACGCGTTAAAACTTTACTTGATTTTTAATATATGTGTGCGTGGTATGTAATAAATTAGACAGACAGGCTTTTCTAGTCGCTCAGTTCTAGACAAAAATAATACTAGACACTTTGTAAAGAACTTGCTAGTGAAAAAGTTCGCATGGGACCCCAGAGGTTTTTTGGACCTATACAATATCCCCAAAAAGTATTTTTCTTTTGAAGCGCTTTCCCATATTAATATACCACCACACGCCACTGCCTTCTTTACAGACACACATACAATTAAAAAAATGTGCTACCACTGATTGGCTTACCAAAAGTACAATTTATTGGGTAAGATCACCGTTGCAATCATGATGGTTACTATATGCAACAAAGAGTAATTGTTATCGTTGCAGCTAATGCGAAGTATACCTACAATCTGTGTTGAAACCAAAAAAAACTATAGTAGACCATAAAAACCAGGTTTTATATCCAAAAAGGCGATTTCCCAGAATGCATTACTTCTATTAGAAACAGATTTGTCCTGGTGCAACATAGATGGCTAACTATATTGAAACGCAAGTCCTTTTTGTCACATTACAAACGTAACACGGTGTTTTCACAGCGGGAATTCGAAAAGACATCTGTACGCTCCGGGGGGCATGTCCACGCTAAATCTTAAGGCGCATTACGGTGTATACGTATGTCGCATATTAATCTAAGAGGATTTTTTGACCTTAAAAAGACTGGCATGCTAGCAATCTTCGGGTGACGGAAATGATTGTAATTATGGGAAGAGAGAGAACTAATTTGGCGGCTGCTAACTTTACAACTGCCATTATGGCATATGAAATAAAAAAAATACTACTTTATCTACACCCTTCATATCTGATATGTACCGTGCGAGAAAAAAATATTTGCATCAAAGAGGACCTTGCATCTAAGGACGTAATGCTTAGCCGTAGAGCTTAATACCTGTTGGGTGTCAGTAACTACCTGAATTAGCCATCAATCAGTTATTCCGTCATCTTTGACAGTCGTTACAAGTAATTTGATTCATCGCTAATTTTTTCCAATTTCTTGAACAATTCACACAATGGGCTTTACGGAACAGCACAAAACATTCATGGTTGAAGCGTATTTTCGAAACGGGGTTAGAGTAAATGGTGAGTGGCAATACAATCTGGGTTTGTGCAAGGACGATTTTCACGAACATTTTCCTAACGTTGCTTTTATTGGTGGGGATTTTTATCATTGCCTGAAATGAACCGTGGCTGTGTTTAGGGAAACAGGTTCTATACAACACAAAAAAGGAGCAGGAAGACCATCTGTAAGAACAGAAGAACTTGTTGCAAACGTTCGTAAAATAATGCAAAATACGCCAACAAATTGTATAAGACGCCTGTCCCAAGAAGTGGGAAGATCTTATGGAACATACAGGACTATTCTTAAGAAGCAGCTTCATTTATTTCCTTATTAAGTGCAAGTATTTCAATATTACAATATTTTGAATCCATTTGTGGAGCAATTACTTTGCGACGAACTAAGTAGGTACGTTTTGGATATTTTCAACAAGACGGTGCAACCGCCCATACAACCGCCGAAACTATTAACTACTTAGGCAATTTTTTCGACACAGATTGATCAGTCTTCATCTTTAATCAGACATTGAATTCCCACCTAGATTACCTTGTTTAACGGTTATGGATTACTTCGTTTTTCCTCATTTAAAGAACACTTTTTTTAAAACACCAGTTGCAAATTTAGAACAATTACAAGAAAATATTATCCAAGAATGTGGTAACATTTCTCCAGAGATGCTGGTCAACACTTTCGAAAATATGAAGAGACGTGTGAATTTATGCTTGGAGCATAGCGGTGGCCAATATCAGCAATTGATGTAATTATTTTTCTTTTTCTTTCTGTATATTCTTACTTTGTTAATTTTGTAAACAACAAAAATATATTTGTATTTACATATCATGTCCTAATATGAATTTGACAAAATTTTAAACTAGATTTGGTTAGATATATCGTCCCCATATCATTGTAATCTCAACCAAGACATACGTTTTTTAATCCAAGCCTTCTTTGATGCAAATAATTTTTGCTCGCACGGTACGTATAGTGAAGTGAATTCGATGGGTTTAGAGGGTTTTGCGTCAATGGTATAAATGCATGTCACATGTCGCGAGTAAAAGTTATGGTACACTCATAAATAGACCTGTTTTGTTACGGAAATTACACTTGTCCTTTCTAAACGGACAAGCACTAACTGTGAGTAAAAAAATAACTCTCATCTTCAACATTGCCCATTTGCCCGTTTCTCGCACAAAATAAGGAAAATACCAAGTGCTTTTACTCGATATGTTAAAGATTTACTTTCCATATAGGACGTTACATTTTCTCTTTTTTTTTACCTCACGACAGATACGTGCGTATGGCCATAATTATGCTATACATGCAAAATCATTGCAAAATAGCCACCGTGACAGCGTAGTTAAAAAAGTTTTATGGCCGTTCAGTTTGGTTTTATTTTCGAATAATGGTTATGGCTGTGAAACTGTTAGTATTAAATAAAAGTATCTATACGTGTTCTAGTGCATTGTAATGGTAAAGGAGAATGGTAACGACGTCGCCGTATTTGGTTAATTAATATACCAGGAGAAGAAAAATCTTCCATAGACATTGTATTGATAATAATTGATTTAATTGAATAATGACCACCAACAGAGGCAAAGTCGCCACTAGGTTCTGGCGGAGCCCTGCCGAAAATTCCTTATAAACCCTTAGAAAAAATGCATGAGAACTGAGTCGGTAATTAAAACAGGAACTCCTGATATTTGTTAAGAAACTATTTCTCTGCGAGAACTCATACGTACCATCCATAGATATTACCTTTAGATAAGCAAACAATAATCATGAAAGTGGCAGATTTATGGCCTCGCGCATGTAAACAAAGCTACACACGATTAGACATGCGCACTGCAACGTTTTACTGCAATTCTCATTTAACGAATGGAAAAAAGGCAGGACCGGGCTTAAAAATTTAAGTTCTTGCTCATGAAAGTGTAAAAGTTGACCTTTAATTTATTTTTACGTGTAAACAGTAACGTGTAACATTTGCCCCAAATCCTTGCCAAAAAATGGGATTTTCTTCTCAATTTTTGATCAAGTTGGGAAATAAGGTGGTGATTTCCGGCATTTTTAGTAGTCGCAAACCTATCAGATTTTGAGGATAGACAATTGTTTTTAAGGTTTTGTTTTTAAAATTTGTTTAAAAATGATTCGTCGTCGTGTTTTTAGTTCAAAAAGGAAGAGAACAAGTTAGTTAAACTAGTTTTATAAAATCGAATATAGAAATAAACAAAACCGGCGAAATAACCAATCTTTCGATGTTATCGCGTACCTAAAAGTCAAATATCCTAACGGCTCGTGATTTTGTTTTATCAAAAATCTCATTCGCAAAATTGCCAAGCAACAAACTTTCACTTATAATCTCCCTAGCAGCAGAATTATTACCGATAATTTTTTTTAAGGTCACGAATGTTTTTGTGGATAGAAAATTATCCCGAGTCGAAGACGAGGAAAATTTTCTATCAACTAAAACATGAGTGAAACCGAGAAAAAATTATCGGGAATTAATTCTGCTGAGTGAGAAATTCGGTAAGAAAATTTCATAAATTGGAGTTTCTTTTAATGTTCCTGAAATTTTAGTAATAAACCTTAGTTACTAACAAGTAAAATCAACTTCTATTGTAAAAATACAGTGCGTCGTATTAAACTAAACTCATCGGAAATATGTTTTTTAAAGTTATATTTGAATTTAAAACTATAAGGACCTTGGATTTCGCTGGTTTGCCTCACCTGTCACTTCGAAATGACTTGACATTTTAAAAATTAAGTCGTAGTAGTCGTACCTAAAAAAAATTATCACTTATTAATTCCATTAGGTTAATAGGCTATAGACTATCGCGATAGTCTCCCGAGACTATCGCGATAGTCTCCCGTTGCTATAAGCAACGTAAACAAAAATGAGCCTTCTGATTGGTTGAAAATAAATTTATGAAATTTTCATACCAGTCGACATATTATATTATTATATACATACATTTTGGCAAAATTTTCTCTCTAATGATAATAATTATATACGAATATAATAATACAGTATAGTAAAATTTAAAAATATATTTAGTTAATTTATCTACAACCATTTAATAATAGGTGCATAATACTTGTGATAATAAGAGCATTATGCTATCCATAATACCACAAGTGTAATTATTATATTTCCCATATGAACTCAACTTTTTTTCTGATAATAAGAGCATTATGCTATCCATAATACAACAAGTGTAATTATCATAAAACAACGAGTGTAATTATTATATTTCCCATATGAACTCAACTTTTTTTCAGGCACTGTATAAATGGATGGTTTTAGATAAAGTATAGTATTTGTCGAGTCTAATGAACCATAAACTTCATCCTCGTTTTATTATGGCCTACATTATACGCTCGTTAAATAATATACTATTATTTACTTATCTTTGTAACGTACACTGATATCACATGATGCATTATGATGTTTGATACATTATGAAGTTTGGAACATCTATTTGAATTTAAATTGCATCGGGAAACAGCGGTAGGATGGAAATTTGTCTCTTTTTAGAATATCCTACGAGCTTTTATGATCGATACTTATCAAACCCTAGGTATAGAATTTATAAGGTTGTATATGCGGTATAACGTTGTTGAATTTATGAATTTGTATGATCCTTATCCAATATGCCCTTTTTTTTCTAGCATGTACAGGCTCAAATGCGCCAGGAATGCAAGTGCCATGGGATGTCAGGCTCATGTACCATGAAGACCTGTTGGATGAGACTGCCTAACTTCAGAGTTATCGGTGATCTGCTTAAAGATAGATTCGATGGAGCTACTCATGTGAGCTCCTCTAATTCTGGAACGTTAAAGAGTAACAAAGCGCATAGCAACAGGTAAGAAGAAGCTATTTTTTAAAGCTTCATCCAATGCTCAATTGATATACACTACAGTGCGAGTTTATAACTTTAATACTATATCTGCATCTTTTAAGGTCATTGCCGTACAAATTAAATTTTAGATGCTTCTTATTTCCTTTTGTTTTAACTTCTATTCGATTTCTAACTTGAATTTTATGTTATTAAAAAATGTTTTTTGCTTGTTCCAGGCTGCCCAAAAATCCCAAGTTGACCGCCATCATGACGAATAGCATTCACACTAAGAGGGAAAATAAAAGAAAACACAAATACGGTTTCCAGTTGAAACCGTTCAACTCGGAACATAAACCTCCTGGAATCAAGGATTTGGTTTATTATGAAATGTCGCCGGGATTTTGTGACAAAAATCCAAAATTGGGCATTCAAGGTAAGTCTTTTTTAATAATTAAAAATGGGTATGTTTTTCTACCACATAGCATCGCTCCTCATCGTTCTTATTGGTGTCAACTCTCATGCTTCTCATATTGAAAATTGATATTCGTTCTTTCACTTTCACACGTTGAAAATTCGATTTTTCAATTATATTTCTACTTGTTCCAGGAACTCACGGTCGACAGTGCAATGACACATCGGACGGTGTGGACAATTGTACGATCATGTGCTGTGGGAGAGGGTACAAAAGTCAAGAGGTGGTAGTTGTGGAAAGATGCAACTGCATATTTCATTGGTGTTGCGAAGTAAAGTGCGATGTTTGTAGGACGAAGAAAAAAGTACATACATGTTTTTAGGTTTAATTTAATTTTTTTTTTGTTAGAGTTTGGTAGATTTTACCCGTCGATCATTGGAAACGCAGAGAACGCGTAAAGTTTTAAAAAGATTAAGTGAACCTAATTAATATGGTTTGTTTTTATTTATTTCGGGTCCCTAAATATTTTGAAATATACCGCCTAATTTTTAATTTAATTTCAAACTGGATATTATATCTTTAAACGGTAATAATACCCTTCAAATTCGGTAAAAGTTTTATGGTATACGAGGAAGAGTCAAAAACTCAAAATAGCTTTGGGTCATTTTACACTTTAGAAAAATGTCATTAAGAAAAGTTAGTAATGGGCACCAAAAAAATTATAAATAAAATCTTCCAAACTCTACCATTTTGACCAGTATTAAACAATGTAATTAATAACTTTCAAAATACTTCTCGTAGAGTGTAAAAAATTAGAAAGACTGAATTCATCGAATTTTAATTGTACTAAAGTCAAACTTCGTATCCTGTATATATTTTCCATATAATTTATTATTAACATTCATTTGATATTGTCATCATAGACGTATCTCTAAATCGTGTCTATAATTTCTATTGGTAACAAGAATTAAGTAGTTGTAATTATACTGGGTGCGTTCAAATTTATTAACAGCTTGACAATTTTTAAGTGCCCTGTATATTTTCTAATTAAAAATCTGAATTTAAAAATTTTGTGTGGAAATCGATCCAGTTTTTTTCCTGTTTTATGTATTCGACTGTATTATTGGTAATATTATTTCTTTATTTTAAATATAGGTACCTAGTGAATAATGTGAAAATTTTCGAAAGCGATTTGAAATATACAAGGTGGTTGCTTAGAAGTAAGAGGACTTCAGACACAAAAAATCAAATAAAAATATATAATTTTTTAACATAGAAAATCCGGTATTTTATAATTATTCTTACAATGTTTTTTGATACTTAATCTACCGTTTCTGAGATATTGGCATTTGAAAAATTGACAAAATACAATTTTTTTATGTTATACAGAATGTTCCTAAAATGACCTATTATTTCATTGTTCAACTAAAAATGCCAACTAGTAGTTTCACTTTGAATTTACAAGTATAAAGAAGCCCACAGACTGTGGCTTTGCTCGACGAGCAACTCGACGAACATTCCATTTGAAAAAAAAACGCACGTCGCTTATGTAGTGTAATAGTTTGTCTTAACTGCGTGTCTTATTTGATGATAAAAGGGGTTACTAATTTTATCGTAATCCATTCGTAAATAAATAAACCAATCTCCCGGTTCCAGTTTCAGCTCGTTTAATAGGTTAATATAATGACTGGTTTCTCTTCAAATGGTATTCTTTTGTTTGGTTTGTCCTTTTCCTTGTTGTTTTATGACTTATGCCGTCGCCACTGCACATAAATATGATATATTCATAATTATAGTTCGCCCTTTGAGTCTGTGGCTACGGCGCCTGAGGAGACGGGGTGATAAAAGGCATAAATAAGTCAATTATCATTAAATAAGAGACTTCTTATTTTGAGAAATTGAGCGATATTTTTCCTAATCACACTCCACAGGAGTGTGATACGAGGAAAGGCAATCTTCAAGCGTTCTCCTCTAAATAAATTGGCTTTCCTTTTCCTTGGTCTCTATTATAGCTCTTATTGCTGAGTATGTTCTTTCCCATTTTCCTTCAGATGCCTGGAGACTTGTCATCATATTTTCAGAGTTGAATTGCAGTCCTGTTTGTTGAGTAAACCGATCCCTCTGGGTTTCCCACCTGCAGCAGGCGTACAATGTGTGTTCGGCGTCATCTCCCTCATCCAGTATCCATGTTCAGATAGAACCTGCGTTAAAAAGTAGTCCACTTCACCGTGAGGTCTGTTAATCCAAGCCTGAATATCTGCTATTAGTCGTTTTCTCCACCGTCCTTTTGTTGTGTTTCCTACGCATCATGCGACCTTGCGACTATTCTCTGTTTTGCTACGTTCGAATCTTCACCGTTATACCTACTTTTCTTCCGTTCATGTATTAATTCTTCTATTGGCGGTACTTCTGCTATCACTCCCGCCGCTGCCTCAGCTGATATAGTACGATATCTGCTACAGATTCTGATAGACATGAGCCTTTGTAGTTTTGCTAACTTATTCAGCAGTTTCTTGTTTCCAGTTATGGTATACCAAACTGGGGCTGCATATAGCATTTGGAAATGTATTACACTTGCCATGACCCGTCTTTTTGAAGTTCTCGGCCCTCCTATGTTTGGCATCAGTCTCGATAGGGCTGTTATTGTTCTCTCCACCTTCTCTGTGGTTTGTTTAACGTGTTCGGCGAAGGTTGGTTTGGGATCCAACCAGACACCGAGGTATTTTACCGCTTTACTAAAGCTGACTGATGTGCCTTCGATACTGAAGCTGATTTGTTCAATTTTTCTCTTAGAGGTTAGCAGCCCGACCTCTGTTTTTTTAAGAGCAAGTTCTAAATACCTGTTTTTAAGCAGCTAGATACTTTGTGAAGAGCAGTATCTGCTATATATTCATTATTTGGTATGTCATTATTTGTAAAACCGATTAATGTAATTCCATCTGGAATTGTCAATCTTAGGAGCTGGTTGTACAAAAATGTTACAAATTGTAGGTCCGAGAATCGACCCCTGGGGAACTCCACTATTTACTTCGACAGTCTTACAGAACTGTGATACACTAACTACACCTACTTGCTAAAGGACCACTCTGTATACGTTTTCAAAAATTAGGCTATTTTTAAATTAAAAAGCTAAAATGTGAAAGAGAAATTTTTTTCGATTATTTGTCGGTTTTACAATCGTTTCAAATCCTAAAGAAATCATGTATCTTGTAGATAAGTGCGTTAAACTTTTAAGCGGAAGCTCTTTGAGTGACATTGAGTGTAATCTTAAATAAATATTTCTATTTGCTATAAATTTTAAATTCTCGAAGACTTTATAGACGAATTAGATTTTGATAGTTACCTACCTATGGTTTTTTTTTATTTGCGGGATTATAGTATCTAAGTACCGTAATTTTATTATTTTTTTAATTGGGAATAGTTATATTCCATTAAGGTCGACAAGACCCCAGTGATAAACGTAGAATTTACTTTTTATTAACTTATTTCTTATTTATTTTTACTGTACATAGTTCTTAAAAATCAGCCTAGTATCTCACTTTGTGTATAGTCGCCATTTTATTTATATAATTCTTCTAGAAAATTCCCTGTAAGCTCTGTGACATATTGGTTGGACAAGGTGTATAAATAATTATATTTATTTATTTTTATTTTAATATTTGGTCGGATTACTCGAATATGATATTTATAGTATTAAAAAAATTTTAGTAATAAGAAAACGAAAAAATAATCAACGCAAACTATCGGAATAATATATATTGTTATTTATACACCATGTATATTGAATTTTAAACCCAAGTGATTTGTAAATAACAAGTAGCAGATAGATTGTTGTAGATAGTGATTTTATTTTTATAACTACTTATTTATAATAATACGTCCTGTATATTATTTAATTATATTGTATAAATTAATTTAATAATATTTAATAAACGATTAAAAATTATTTACGCCTTTCATTTATCTTATTTTTATTTTATTTATTGGCGCAATATCTTAAGGTTTTATAACGTTTATGATAATAAAGTTTCAAGTATAATGGCAATTAATTATTACTCCTATATACAACAGGAGCCTAAGCGTAGCTAGCATTTTTTGTCTTAAGCTCTTTTATTTTTTTAAATCACACAAATATAGAAACTTAGAAATTTTTTTTTATAGTTCTGGGTAGTTTTACCCTTTACCCGCTGTTCAGAATATGAGTCAGCTACTTTATTATAATACGCTTGACGTGGGTCCAGCGTCGAGGAAAAATTAGGGAAGAGTGAAAAATGTATCATCCCCCAAACCCACCCCATTCACGCCGGTAACCAGGCCGGATGAGATCGGATATCTGCGGGAATACACTCCCCAATCGGTAGGTCGTGGAAGCGAAACCAAGGGTTGATAGCCCTTGGGGGGGGGAGGGGGGGGATTGTTCTAATGACTGAGAACCTTAAGGCTTATTAATGCGATTTATTTAAACTTGCCTTATCCCAAAAGTGATAACAACCAAGATACAGGTTTGGTTGTTATCAATTTTGGATAAGCCAATTTTAAATAAATCGCATTATTTAGCCTTAAGGACTCTGCTGTTGCTCTGTGTCCCATTACTTTTGGGACACCCAAGGGCGGATCCAGAAATTAATTTTGGGGGGGGGGCTACACAGCGCCGAAGGCGCAAAAATAGCGCCGCAGGCGAAAATGTTTAGAGGTTTTTACGGGGGTTTTTAGAGGAAGAAGATGAAACAATTAAAAATATGATAAACCTTATTTGTGCCGAAGCTAAAATGATATCCGCAGGCCGACCATTAGTTGAGAATCTCTTCGGTTCAGAGAAAGTGTCCAATTTTGCAACATCCGTGTGTGATTGCTGGCCTTTAATTCAAGAAATTTCAGACATTGATACTCCCGATGAAGGCACCAGACTTGCTAATAAATTAAGAAAACTTATAGTTTGCACTAAGGATATATTACAAAAGCTTTTAGTCTCATTATTGCTAATAAGTCCTCATTCAATGACTACTAAGAGGATTATTTTCCATTACAACAAATTAAAAACGCCAGGAGGAATTTCATTAAATGAAGATACAATGAATGATCGCCTCTTAGTGTCATTGAATGGAGTTGAAACAGCCAATTTTGATCCAAGACCGGCAGTCGCCGAGTTTTTAATGAAAAAAGAACGTAGGTTTAGAGAACCAACTCCTGAAATATACAAATTAGAGATTTTATTAGTACATTTTGTAGAGATAATCCGTAATTATAATCTTATTAATGAAGTTCCTTTAAAATGAAAATGAGTAGGTAACGAGTTTCTTTTTGCACGACGCCGTACAATAACAGTGTTTTCAATTTGTAGAAAACATGTGCACTGGGTTATGAACTTACTCTTTTTGACTCCATAATAGTTTTTACGTATGTTGAAATGTAAACCGCCCAGGGGGGGGGGTCATGACCCCCCTCTGGATCCGCCCTTGGGGACACCCTGTTTACCCTCGTCAAATAATATTTTTCCAAATATAAACTTATTTAACCCCTTTTTATCCCTCCAAGCGCTGACGTTAAGAAAACAAAAAATAGGAGTTACATTACTTGGGTTTAGAGGATTTATGCTGTTTCAAAAAATTCGGACTGAAAATACTTTTCAATATAAACTATACCGATTTTTCCATCGTCTAGAGGCAAAATTTTCCAAAACATCGAAATACGCACTTGCTTATTTCTACAGAGTAAGAATGATACCAGTTTTCAGCAATATAGCTAAAAATTAATATTACAGTTAGAGGATCTCCCCTTAAAATGGACTACACCCATTTTTTCAGCCACTAAGTGAATTTTAAGAAAATGACCCAATACGGATAATATTTCTTTATTAAAAAAACGTCTGTACAAATTTTTAGACCTTCACAAGTTTTAATTTCTGACATATAGAAATTCCTATAAAAATTTCAATCCCGGTTCCCCTCCCCCCCTCCCATCGTAGAGATTGATTTTCTTCAGTGGATGCCTGTGCTACTGCGCTATAAAAAGAAGACACTCGAAATTTCATGATTTTAAGATTAGGGGTGATGAATCAGTCAGTCACAAAACTGTCATCATTTGTGAAATTATTACTCATTCATTATTCACAAAAAATTAAAGTAAGTTAAAGAACAATAGAAAAATTATTCCTTCAATAATCTCTTCCTATAAATAATATTTAAAATTTTTAAATTTTTGTGTGTATTTACTTGGTAATTTTATTGTAATTTTTAGTACTTGGTACTAACCTACCATAAAACAGAATACATTTTTATGACATTTACCTTTAATGTGTTGTAATTACGCAATTTTTTGTGAAAGCGGGTGCTAAATTATTCATCATTTTCAGGTAACGTTTTGACAAATTAATATAATTTATTATATAGTTACATTATATACATCAGCAATACATATAATTAAATTATGAAAATATAATTATAATTTTCACAACCGTCCTAGAATATAGGACATACACGCAAAGTTAATGCTATATTAAATTCGAATACGTACAGCGGGAATGAGGGCAGGCAATCAAAGCACACAATTGTATTTATCCCAAAGTTTCGTTTTATATCAAAACATTTTTTCAAATGCGGCAGGTAAAGTATTTTATTTTACAATAAAATAAAGTATTCGTTTACTTCCGGAAAGCACTCTGATAATGTACGACTTTACTGACGGTTGACGATAAATATTATTATGTCATTGTCATGTCATATTCTTTCACTATACAATTCTCCCACAATTAAGTAGCAAAGAAATAAATTGATACTTTTGTAATATATCAGATATTACCTAAATAATAGACCGACGATATTGATTTTATTTAAAAGTTAGTAAATAAAATAATAAACTAAAAAAAACAACGCGAAATAGGTTATAGGTTGGCAATAGATTGAATGCATTGAAAACTCCACCTTAAGGTTTGTTTTCATGTGTCGTCTGATGTGCCAATTAAAACAATGTGTTCTTATTTTATGAAATATGTTTTATGTTTCTTGTTTCACGTTTTATGTTTCAAGTTTCCTTGATGTGCCTTCGGATTTTTTGTTTTCTGATAAATGGTTTCCTATTATACCTCCGTTTCTATACTAACACGTAAAACGTTGAAAAACAACAGACGCCAAAAAATCATCACTAAGTCAATAAGAAATATATATAAAAAAAACGTACCTTAACATAGCTATAACTATAAAAAGATAATTTTTATAGCCATATTAAAGCAGTGTGTAATAGCAGAATCTTTTTGCAGTAAGCTAAAATATTTGTTGCCATAATTTTAATGGGCTGTATAAAAGAAGTTATTTAAAGAAGGTCATCTTTTTTAAGTTTAAAGAGATTTTAAACGTTTTTATCTTGAGTTAAGTTAGCTAATCGTAAAACTCAAGAGGCTATAAAATTTAATAATTATGTATTAAGAGGAAATTAAGTATGTTATTTGGAGTTTTTTTCAACTTAACTTATCAAGTGAGGTCGGAGTAGAAGAATTCGTCGGTTTAATTCGCAAAATGCGTAACTCCACATTTGGGTGAAATAAAAAATTTGATGTCATTCGATTTATTTAAATATAGCTCATATGAAAGAATAGTTCGGATCTCCGAAATTGTATTGCCTTTTTTAATATCCGCACAACAGAAAACTTCGTAATTCCATCCCTACCAGTTCCGCGATAGCAGAGTGCGTAACTCCAGTAGTCCGCATACTGTACAGGGTGTCCCAAATTCGAGCCTCATCATGGGGATCTCGGAAACTATAAGAGATACAGCATCGGTTAAATTGTGGCAAAGTTGCGCAATTTCGTACTGAGCAATATCGCAAAAAAATACCTTAGCTATCTTTTTTAGTTTTTGAAATTTTTGCAAAAAACTAAAATTTTGAGTTTTTGTTTTTTTAAATTGCTCGACTTATTTTATCCGCTACAGAAAAACAAGCCCAACATTGTTAAGGCTACTTTTTACGCTCCATATTGTGACGTTTTTAGAATTTCGTTACAACGTTTCGTTTTTGTAGAACTATTATCAACTTTAATTTTTTAAATACGGACCTGCATTTTTTATTTTATTTTTTGATAGCCCTTTAAGCCCTGAATTCAACCACGTACCACACTTAATTATATTTAGACGTTTTGATGTCATTATTACATCTTCAGGAATGTGATAATTATTTTTAAATACGGCCCTGGTGTATATTTGACTCTTAATTTATTAAAACTACCATACTGGGCTAAATTAGTCTCAAGCGTAGCAAAATAACTATAATGAGGCTGTAAGCGTTCAGGATAGTCCTGTAAATAACGGTCACAAGAAATTTGTGAATTCCTATTGGAAGAATAAACTCGTAACATGTCGCGCTTTTCTAAAGCAGAAAATATAATTTTGCTGAAATATTCAGTATAAATGGTGACTGCAGTTGTCAAGATAATTAAGGTAAAGGTATCAACATGCTTGCCAACCTATAACCTATTTCGCGTATATTTATTTAATTTTTCTAGCTTTTAGACACAATTTAAATAAAATCATTATCGTCTTCATATTTTATAGGTAATAATTGACATATTAAATAAATATCAAGGAATTTCATTAAATATTTTAGGAGAATTTTATAGCGAAAAATGTCGGCTAACATTTTTTTAACATTATTATGTCATTCTTCTTTCACTATACAATTCTCCCAAAATTAGCAATGAAATAAATTGATATTTTTGTAATGTCAGCTATTACCTAAATATTGTACCGACGATATTGATTTTATTTAAATGTTAGTTAATCAAATAATAAACTAAAAAAAGCAACGCGAAATAGGTTATAGGTTGGCAATAGATGCAATGACGTTGAGAATTCCACCTTAAGCCAAACAATCAAGTAAAAGTTCTTGTCTTAGCAACCTTTGTTTTGTTTGGTTTTATTTTTACTTTGTTACAATTGATATAAAAACTCAAATATAGTAAATTATTTGTATAAAATTCCGGATCCATTTACATGTTGTATGTGGTAAAAAGATTAAGTAACTAACACCAGGGCCGTAATTAAAAATAATTATCACATTCCTGAAGATGTAATAATGACATCAAAACGTCTAAATATAATTAAGTGTGGTACATGGTTTATTTCAGGGCTTAAAGAGCTATCAAAAAATAAAATGAAAAATGCAGGTCCGTATTTAAAAAAATAAAGTTGATAATAGTTCCATAAAAACGAAACGTTGTAACGAAATTCTAAAAACGCCACAATATGGAGCGTAAAAAGTTGCCTTAACAATGTTGTGCTTGTTTTTCTGTGGCGGATAAAATAAGTCAAGCAGTTTAAAAAAACAAAAACTCAAAATTTTAGTTTTTTGCAAAAATTTTAAAAACTAAAAAAGATAGCTCAGATATTTTTTTGCAATATTGCTCAGTACGAAATTGCGCAACTTTGCCACAATTTGACCGATGTTGTATCTCTTATAGTTTCCGAGATCCCCATGATGAGGCTCGAATTTGGGACACCCTGTATAGAGCGCACATTGTGCTCCTCGAAATTTGTGATTATTGCAGTCATTGTTTTTAGCGTTTCCTGGACTTTTTTAAGAATCGGAGTTGCGCATTTTGCGAATTAAGCCGACGAAATATACTTTTTCGTGGAGTTTAAACTGTTTTTAATATTGATTATTATTGGTAGATCCATGCAGTGTCGGATTTAAGCATAGGCTACCTATAGGCTACAACCTATGGTTTCGCTCCACAAAGGGTCCTGAGTCCAGCTGAATAATTATTCAATTTTTAAAATCAGGACTGAAATTCAGCGATAATGCAAAATAAAAGTGCTTTTGTCACCTCTTGACTGCATGCGTCCAAGCACCAGAAGTTGAGGTGATCCTTCGGGGAATTGTGAATTTACTAACATGCGATCCAGCAAATTAATTTCCAATATTCATAATCTTAAATTAAATTCGGAAAAATCCAAAATTTTGTGCTTTGCAAACAAAGGTAATCGTGACACTGTTAAAAATAATGTGAACATTTCTCTAAATGGTGTCCATCTTCCTTATGTATACTTCATACGAAGTCAGTTGAGACAAAGTAAATATTGGGGGTACGATCAATTTACTGCATCACACACTGAAACTACAATACAAATATAATAAAATGTGTATTGATTGCTCCCTATAGGGGAGAGGCGGGCATAATGAGATACTCAGTTTTTTATCCATAAAACCTAATGAACAAATGAGCTTGAGTTAATTATTTTAATACATGTCGATGACCAGTGAAATACTCTACAACTTTAGGAATAAATGTATTCTTTTTTTTTTATGAACTTTACTTGGAACAGGTTAAACGTACTTTGCAACATAAAATAATTTTGCCCGCCCACGTCGGGCAAAATGGCATACTTGCTTTTACCCAGCCCATTTCGTCATTACGGACAGCTTGTATGGCTCTATCCATATCGACATCATTACAAACTCCTCTATTTGTCGTTCTTTTATATGAACAAACCATCAAAAAAAAAAGAATCCGTTAAAACTCTGAACAAAGCAGGCGGGCAAAATGACATACTATTCATTTTACCTGCCATTATGCTATGTCGTTTTGCCCGTCCTGATATTTTTTAAAAATTTGGGTTCAAAAACACTTAAATTGCAATTAACTTTCAAAAATGTGTTATTAACTTATAGTGTACAATTGTGTGGTCAAGAAAATGTCTTAAAACTATGGTAAAAATGAATTTTAGGTAGTTAAATAATATCCCAAAATGTTACTTACCCTGAAGGTCAAAACCAGGCAACCACAAATAACACAATAAATCCGTCGGATGAGAGTCCGTACTAGAACCAGTGCAGTGTTTCCGGCTCTTGAACGTTATCACCCGAATTGGGACTTATACTGCTACCAGATTTGGCATACCTACTAGAAAAAAGTCATTATGCCCGTCTATGTCAATATGCCCGCCTCTCCCCTACAGATGTTCGAAGATAGTCAGTCCATGTGGTCTTGACAAGTCTGTCATCAATTTTTTTTTAATTTTTTTATCTGTCTCAACTGAGATCGTATACACTTTACATTCAGCGAAAAATCGTGGTATTGTTTTCGATGAGGAGCTGCGCTTCAAAGAACACGTAAAAAATATTCATAAAAAAGCATTTTATTCCTTAAAATTAATTTACAATAATATACATATATCCTCGATCAAAAACTTGAAAGAATGCTCTGCGATAGCCTAGTTCTGTCACACTCCTCCTACTGCGACATTATTTATATATATATGCCTTGTTTACATGAAATTGAAAAAAATTAGTGTTGCCGCGAGACGAGATAAAATGGGTCTCTCGTCTCGTCGAGAAAGGGCGAGACGAGACGAGATACGACCTTCTCTCGTCTCGTCTTACTTCTCCCGTGATTTAAACCAAATATAGTAAAAACCAAGCAAAATTTTAACGCGTTTAGGTTAGATTCGATCATATTTGACATAAATTGTGTGCAATATATGTCAAATATGACAGAACCTAACCTAAATGCGTTAAAACTTTGCTTGGTATTTACTACAGGGTGGCTCATTAATGCGACAAAGGTCAATATCTCCTGTACCACTAAGAAGATAGCGGAAAACTTTTGACGAATTTATTAAGGGTGCCTCTTATAAAATTATTTTTGTCTATACAGAGTGATCCAAAACACCAGCACGGTAAGAAATTTCCATTTCCAAGATATTGACTTTTAAAAAATGTCATTTTTGAGTTTCGACAGATCTAACAGTACGTCGTAAAGCAAAACGGCTCACATGTTCCTATCTTCCATTTTTATTATCTTCCCAAAAAAATCACTTTCCGGTTAAACCGGAAGAACTATATTTCCTGCTTTCGAGTTACATCCGGTTTAGCATGAAGTTTGATTGATTTGGGAAGATAGTGAAAATGGAAAATATAGACATATGCGCCGTTTTGCTCTAAGATGTACTGTTAGAAAGCTATAGGCTGTCAAAACGCAAAAATATAATTTTTCAAAAGTCAATATCTTGGAAACTATTGACTTTAGACTAATAATGCATTTAATAAAACTAATTATAAATTTATGTAGAATCAGCAAATTAAAAAAAAACTTTTTTGGGACATCCTGTCTATTATGAGATTTTTAAAATCTTCTTAAATTCCTCTTATCAAAAACATATAATGTCCATATTTGGACCGACGGTTTTCGAGTTATTTGACTGCAAATAATTTTATTTATCCAGCGATAAAAAGTCATAATAATATGTTATTCTGAATGGCCAGGTACGGCTATATAGATGAAACTATTTGCTCGAACTCGAAAGCCGCGGGTCCAAATATAGACATTATGTATATTTTTGCAAAGAGGAATTTAAGAAGACTTAAAAAAGCTCAAAAAAGTAACGTTTTTTGCTCGAGAGAGATCGAGAGAGACGAGAATATCTCGACGAGAGAGGGTACTTCTCTCGTCTCCTCTCGGAGCTTTATTCGAGAGAAAATATCTCTCTCGTCTCGGCGGCAACACTAAAAAAAATAGAATACAAAAAATGCAAAATTCCTGCTGTAGACTGATTTAAGAAATAAAAAAACGCGAGCATAGAACCCATAAAATAAATGAAGTGCAAATGGCTTAATATGAGAAATACATGTAGTTTTCATCTGGGTAATTTTATTCATAAAGTTCTTACCATGGAGAAAAAAAAAACAAAAAAAAATTAAAAATAAGTTCGTTTCCAGAGACAACATTCATACCCCAATATAAAACATCATTATTTCAAAGAAGTTTCACTTATAATACTATAAAATTTTATAACTCAATTCCAAACGAATAAGTTGTATAATATTAATAAGTTTAAGTTTAAGCTTCGTGTTTATCTGTTCAATAAGCAATAATACATTAATTTATTGTTTCACCATTTTTGCTGCCCGGGACCGCACTTATAGGGACGGAATCGTTTCCCATTTTGTCGTTAATTTAGTTATACCATTAGTTTATAATAAATGTCATAATTATCAGACCAATACACCCGCTGCTATGCATTACACTATTATTTTTTTTTATATCAGTATATTTCGAGACAATCTCAGTTTAGTGGTTAAGTTGGAGTAGCCCGAAGCTTCCTGGAATGTCTTCTTCCTCCAGTATGGTTCTTTATGCAGAAGTTCAGCTTTTTATCACACAATATGATGGCCATAAATCCAGGAATGGTCAGTTACAAGTGAGTTTTCGATCTCTCCTTTTAGCGTATTATTTCTATGCTCTTTACTACTCCTTTCAAGTGGTTTTAGTGTCTCACCAATATAAGATTGGCCACACTCGCAGGGGATCCGGTAGACACAGACACTGTGTTACATGAAATGCAACCTTATTATATAAGGATTTTTCAGGTGATTAGAAAAATATTTTCTCGTATAATATTTATTTTACCAGACTATCGATATACCGTGCGAGCAAAAATTATTTGCATCAAAGAGGGCTTGTATTAAAAAACGTAGAGCTTGGTTTAGATCACAATGATATGGGGACGATATATCTAACCAAATCTAGGTTAAAATTTTGTCAAATTCATATTATGACATGATATGCCTAACTAATGAGTAATAAAATAAGAAGACAGATACAAATTTATTTTTGTTGTTTACAAAATTAACAAAGTAAGAATATTCAAAAAGAAAAAGAAAAATAATTACATAAATTGCTGAAATTGGCCACCGCCATGCTCCAAGCATAAATTCACACGTCTCTTCATATTTTCGAAAGTGTGGACCAGCATTTCTGGAGAAATGTTACCATATTCTTTGATAATCCTTTCTTGTAATTGTTCTAAATTTGTATTTACACAATTCATACTTACAGTTTATAAGGAAATAAATTTAGCTGCTTCTTAAGAATAGTCCTGCATGTTCCATAAGATGTTCCCACTCCCACTTCTTGGGACATGCGTCTTATACAATTTGTTGGCGTATTTTGTATTATTTCACGAACGTTTGCAACAAGTTCTTCTGTTCTTACACATGGTCTTCCTGCTCCTTTTTTGTGTTGAAAATGTTCGTGAAAATCGTCCATACACAAACCCGGATTGCATTGCCTCTCACCATTTACTCTAACCCCGTGTCGAAAATACGCTTCAACCATGAATGTTTTGTGCTGTTCCGTAAAGCCCATTGTGTAAATTGTTCAAGAAATTGGAAAAATTAGCGATAAATCAAATTATTTGTAACGACTGTCAAAGATGACGGAATAACTGATTGATTGTTAATTCAGGTAGTTACTGACACCCAACAGGTATTAAGCTCTACGGCTAAGCATTACGTCCTTAGATGCAAGACCCTCTTTGATGCAAATAATTTTTGCTTGCACGGTATAATATATATTAAATATGATACAAGACCCCAAACGGGTGTCTGCTCAGATTCGATGGGACTACTAAGGCTATATACAGCCAACAAAGGTTGATATGATAGTTTTTAGTACGAAAGTTGTCTGATCGAAGGTATGAACACCTACCCTGTACTGACGAGAACAAAAAAGTTCGAAACCGGTCTGCAGGTGGTGACATCCTTTTGAGATGATTGACTTTTTCTTTTTTTTTTTTTTCTTAGTAGTCTACTTTGCAATCTAAATCTGCATTTTAATGTCTAACTGTGTTAGATGAAATGCAACCCTATTGTATAAGGATTTTTCAGGTGGTTAGAAAAATATTTTCTCGCATATTTATTTTTTACCAAGAGTTTGAAAAAAATTACATACATTGGTATATTTATAAAAATTGTTTCAGTGATTTTATTTAATATAAAGGATTATTTATTTAACAACATATTCTGAAAGCGCGTGTTTAATTAAAAATAGTTTGCACGACATCCCAGTTGCAGAAAATACAGATGTTCGTCACAGTGAATTAAATCGGGAACGACAGACGGCAAAAAGGCGTTAAATGGGCGATTACGCGCTGAAATCCTCGACCGCGGTGACTGTATGTAGAGCGAGAACAAACCAGAACAATTCGGTCGTGCATTGGTTATGCTTTTCGAATGGTATAATTTTAATTACCATTTTTTCAGAAATGTCTTTATTGTTATTTTTTTGACGTATAAAATTCAATGTCTGAGCAGTAGCGGCTTCTCAATAAGTACACATGTGCGCGCGCATCCCCAAATTTAAATGTCTCTTTTGACCCCCAACCAATAATCCTTTAGATACCTATTTCAACCCTTTACATAATAAATATAATTACAGAAATTACACTTTTTTAAACTCAAAGTAATTATGTAAAAATATAAATAACAGAATCTTAGAATTTGGTAATTCACAATAACGAAAGGTGTGTGGAGCGTCTTTTGAGGTGCTAGGGAGAGAGAGCAATCATCACTCTGCTTCGTCGATATCCTTAAAGTACCTACTGCCCTTTAATGAATTATAAAAACGAATTTCAAATGACCTTTCGAAGAGCTAACTTTTAGGGGTTGTATGACTCGCTTCTGGATGTTGACTGGACCTCATTGGATGAGTGCGTCTCTGTTGAAGCAGCTTCTGATATTTTTTACAGTATGAATTGCTTGATGACTATGTTCCTAAGTACTCTGCATCGCCAAAACTAAAATATCCTCACTGGTTTTCGAGTGACATAATTAAAAATATTCGGAAAAAAGATAAATGTCATCAAAAATATAAAAAAAAAATATTTCCTTACTGAACTCGTAACTTTTAAATTCCTAAGAAATAGAACCAAAAAAGATATAGCTGCTGCTTATAAACAATACATTATAGCATAACTGAAACAGATATTAAGCTAAATCTTAAACAATTTTGGCCTTCTATATTAAAAGAACATGTAAACATAAAAAAATATTCCAAATTATATGTGCTATAATAATACTTACCTCAATAAATCAAATTTACATTTTAAATGCTTTTGCCGATTTCTTTTAAAAATCGTTTTCTGTCAGTCCTGTTTCTGATAATGACAATAACGTCCAAAAATTTTTATAACGTTTGTCCCTAACATTAATGTAGCACTTTTCTTAAAAAATAAAATAATAACTGCCATAAATAAACTTAAATCTACATTTACTATGGGTTCTGATAAAATGCCTGCATTTCTTATTAAAGATTGCAGGTTTGTACTTATGAAACCACTTTTAAAATTATTTTTAACCTATGCTTAAATAATCAAACTATTTCTGTGCTATTTCAAAGGTGTATCCAGTTTAAAAAATTTGCGAAACTGACCAATTATAGACCAGTGTTCATTATATTCAGTTTTTGTAAAATTTTTAAAATTCTCTACATAATTTTATATTTTCGTTAATAAAAAACTTAATATTGCTTTTTCACCACGGCTTTTACAAATGTAGATCTACGATCAGTAATCTTATGGTTATAATGCAAGACATTGCGGAAGCAATTGATGATGGATACTAGGCAGATGCAGTTTTTTTGGATTTTACTAAGGCTTTTGACCGATTAGCCCGTCGGATTATTCTTCAGAGACTATCCAATTTTGGGTTTTCTGATTCATTAGTCGCTCTGTTTAAATCATATTGAATGAACAAAAAATAATATGTTGAAAATTATGGCTATAAATCACCTCAATACACTGCTACTTCTGGTGTCCCCCAAGGATCTGTATTAGGACTGTTACTATTTATTAGTTTTATTAACGATATAGACTATAAACTCGTCATTCAAAGTAAGCGGACGATATTAAATTATATAAAAGAATAAATAATGACTGTATCGACAATTAATCTAACCTTGGTATGATTCTGTTATGGTGTGTGGAAAATAATCTACATTCTACATCTTATTGTGGGAAAGTGTAACGTTGTATCTTTAACTACTAAGTCAGCAATAATTCTATACGATTATTCAATAGATAATGACTCAGACCTTGGTATAACTTTTGAGTTGAAACTTTTTTGTTGTTCTTACGTAAACAATGTAATTTCCCAGGCTTCAAGGGCTTACGGCTTTATTCTGCGCTGTACAAGAGACTTCATGAATACTCAGGGTATTATCACTTTTATATAATTCGTATGTGAGATCAAGGCTGGAATATGGTGCGGTCGTGAGGTCTCTAGGATACCATGTTCACAATGATATTTAATGAAGTTTGATTGATTTGGATGAATTTTAAAGTTAATTTAAACTTAATAAATATTAAGTTATATAAGAAAGAGGAAGGTCTTTGACCAAATTATCTTATGGACAAGCCGCCACTGCTTTTATTGTAAGCAGGCAATATACTCAAAAGAATTTTATATTATTTAAATTGGTTGGCATGAAATAAATATGACTTCTATAAATGCACGAACGACCTTGGCCATTTCTCTTATACTTTCCATCCCCATATTGATTGACGCTTATAAAAATGCGCTTCAATCACTTTGAGAACCACATTCCTCGATGATCGCGCAAAAAACCATCACGTAGAGATTCCGCGAATCAAAAAGTCCGTAATTGACATCAAAATTGATGACTAACACTGAACGACAACATTTCAATACCTCATTATTCGGACATTTTGTCAAAAGCGTACAGCAGAAAATGTAAATCGCCCTGTATATTTACATTCATAAATATTTCGTCCCTGCTTTAACAAAATTTATGTAAGATGTAACCGAGGAGTCTAAAAAGGAGATACGAAGTTCGTGTCATCCATATTAAAAACGATTCTGTCAATCAAACTTGGTTTGGTCGATCATTCGCTACAATTTAGACTGCAAAAAGTCATTATCGATTTGTATTACTAATTTTTCCGAGTTTTTGCAAAGTTTACTTGTTCTGTGTTTTTATGTGTGGGTACTAACATTTTTATTTGTTTTTAAAGAAGTAGTCTATAATCAAAGTGGAGTTAAATGTAAGTATAGAAAAAAAAGCACAAAGTCTTTCTCCACAATTTTTTATTAGAAGACTAGGCGAAACTAGAATAATTTATTATATTTCAAATCGACATATTTCGAGTGTAGAAACACTCATCATCAGAAAAACAAAGTAAATGGTACAATGCTAATGTTGTTAGGGATAGAGAAAATATTAAGTGGGATTGAGCAGTAATGGAGCTTTCAATGGTGTACAAGGGGTGTAAAAATTGAATAGTCAGAAGACCGACAAGACTTCAGCATACTGGAAACTGGAAAGTCAAGGGCTAGTGCAAAGGCCCTGTCTTGGGCAGAAAAGTGAAGAGAGCAAAAGAAAAATTAGGGTGCTTTAACAGACTTTGTGAAAATCGTTTATAAAGTAGTGAAAAATCTTAAGTTTCATTCAACTTTGTCAGAGACATGTCATTGTGGAAGTATTGAAATAAGAGGGAAAGAAAAAGAAAAAATTGTTTTTCATAAAAGTCAAAGCATCTGTAAAAAAAATAAAAAAAAGGGAATGTAGCAAATGAAATTTAATAAAATGAGGTAGATTGACTTACCATTTAGCTTGAAGTAAAATGCTGTTGGGGTACCAGGCTTGTTTACGGCCCAGTTACCCCGGCAGGAGTACACATTGTGTGCAAAATTAATAGTTTAAAAAGATTTTTAAAATTTTTTTGTTTTACTAGAACATCTTAGAAAAGTAACATTTTCTTTGTTAAAAAAGTTCAACTGCAAGCAGCACGTGTCAGAAGGCAAATGAACTTGAACTTGACATTGTAAAAGGGGGGAACAAATGGCAAGTGTTTTGGCGGTTAAATTGAAGAAATCTTCAAGTATGCTAAAACTTTTTAAATGGTATAGAGGAGAAAAGCTCAATTAAGGTTCAAAATTGCTTAAAAATCACTAGAAATGCAAGATAAAATCAATACAATCCCTACAAAAAAAAAAAAAGAAATTTCATTTAGAAATATGTTGCTCAAAGGGTTAAGAATAGGTTCCTTAAATATTTGTGTGGCGACCTCTTTTGGTAGGTTTACAATTGGTAAAAGTGTAACTCAGTATTTCGACAAAGCAAAAAATGATTTATATTTTATATCCTCTAAATGTTCTTTAATTTGCAACGTTTCACCGATTAAGCGATAATCATTATCACTGCTATTACTAAAAATACCATTTCTACATTTTCCAACTTTGTATAAAAAAGTAAAACCTTATCACTTATCACCCGACCTAATGGTTGTTGCTAGAAAATTCATTGAATAAATTTTACTACATTTTATAGATACATGAGCCCATCTCCCAACTCAGATTTGATTTTGTATATACTATTCTCGCTTTTCTGAATTTGTTTGTATAAATAACCTGAACAGCCTAGGGAATATTGCATAGCCAACACATAATTGCATTATCAATAGCAATAACACTATATTCGAATGGCGACCTCAATACGATACAGCTGTGGCGCTCTTGGGCTTCTACGGTATCATTGAGTGGGTTCGGTATTTACATCGAAGAGTAGAGCCACCAAAGTTAGAGTGAAGTCGGAGTAGTAAACGTGCGATCAGAGGAACATCTTCAATTCCTAAAGACGAACGCAAACATAAATCAGCTGATGATAGCACATATCAAATATTTTAATCACATACAGAACGCTACAGAAGAAAAAGTGAGGTAAAACATCCTCATGATATATTTTGTCAATTTTTGCGCACTCCATTACTCACCGTTAGTGAAACTTACTTCGAGCACTCGATGGCAATAAATAAATGTAACCGAGTAAATGAAGCACATAAACGAACGCAACCCATTGTTGTCAAGAATTGAGCTACTCCTGAACCCGAACCAAGTAAATTATTCAGTACGGACAGTAGTAGGTTACCCAAGAAAGGGCCGCATATCTGGCAGCGGTTTGGATGGAATGGAGGACGTCCTGAATCAGAGGAGTACTACGGGCGGTGTGCTGTGGACACTTTCTATACTGATCCTGGAGGATTGGCGGCAACATCATTCATGTCTCATCATGGAGACGTAATAGGCTACTCCCCCTAGGTCTATGGGGAACAAGAGGTGTTACAACAAGACCGTAATACCATCTGATGGTAAAATTGTGGTTCGGAACCCACGTTAAACTGTAGGTCCCGTCTAGCTGACATTATCCAATCGCTAAATGGGGTTGGCAAAGGATCGCATTGGCCTACTTGCTTGGCGCTATGCCTACCCTCAACTACTACTAACCACAAAACACCAACTAAGAGAAACGTTATTTGCATGTTTATTGAACGAAACGGGAATGACGTTTAACCGATCGCCATGTTGGGTGGCAGGGGGTGAGGAAGGCGGGGAAACGCTTAATTTTAATTGCAGGTTAGTAAATTAATTTTTTAATGTTTGTTTACTTTGCTTTCTAATTTTCTGAGACAAATTATGTTTATTCAACGATTAAAAACAGCAAAGCAAACAACATTAAAAAAATTAATTTACTATAAAAAACAATAAGACTTTTCTAGAAAAAAAAACGACCATATTTTGTTTATAATTTATTTCAAGTTTAGATCAAAAAGATCTTAATGCAGAAGGCATAACTTCCAATGAGTCTAACACAAGACGAATTTCTAATAACTATATGAACTTCTGGTACAAACTAGTTACGGAACATTGTACTATCAAAAATAAAAGTTTCCTAAGGGATTAAAGGAGGTATTCAGAGTCGACTAACTTCCTGGGCCTGTACAAAAATATAAGCCAAGGGAGCATCTAAGGTATCCACCAGTGATTCTTATATCACCCTTCTTAGTAGGTACAAGTTTAGAGTCACCGTGGTGTCGTTCAACGGCTTCCTTGCCTATGCTTTTCAATTTTGCACTATAGGGCTGTGGTCATTATTAAAATTAGGTCTTCATGTGGGGCAAGTCTTAATCCGGTGAAGATCAACATTGGGCTAGTCTTGTAGGTGTGCATTAACATGAAACAAAAAAAAAATTGGGCAGAATAATCTCGTACATTAGTAAAATGTTTTAAAACAAGAATTATTTTTAAATAGAAACTGAGAAAACTGTTTAATTGGTTTTAAATCTTTTATAACTGGGGTCATTAACTTTACTTTTATTAAAAATGTTATGCTTTTTATAGTGTCCAGCACTTAAAGTTTGATTTTGAGTATTTTTATCTCTCAAATATTTGTAAACTGTTAATCGAACATATAATTTAACAATTTCATTACATATGTCGTGTTGCTCACAGAAGTTAAATTTTTGAAATTCATTTCCATAAATATCTAAAAATGTATCTTCTAAGTGAGCAATGCACTATTATTAAGGAAACGATACAATTTCTCGTGGAATTACATCGAGTAAGCGAACTAGTTTATCACTGGCATAAGTAAGTCTAGTATTTTCATCATATTCTTTGAATAAAACACATAAATACTGATTAGTAACGTCGCTAGAATAAAAATTAGCAAGTTTCACGGTCAGGTACAGACTTTCAATTTCAAAGGTTATAAAAAATCATCCCTCCAAGAAACATTATTTGGAAGTAAAAGAAATATTCTCGGATGCAATATTTTTAGCTTAATAATAATATTACAATATTTAGTACTTACTCAGAGAAATACTAAGAACTTCAGTGACATTTTTAACATAAATAATAATGCCGGTGCGATAAAAACCACAAAAAAAATAAAGCATTTCCACAAGGCGGTCTAAAAAAAGAAAGGTTACGAAAACGAAACGTCAACAATGTCAAATTTTAATCGCACGTACGTCTCAATTGCTTTTGCACATACGTTCAAATATGGCCAGGTGGCTGACATATCCGGTGGCAAGATGTTGCGGGTTGCCCAATCCCACATTCATCCCCGTGACTACCACCACTATTATTAAAGATCTTCTTTTTATATTTTTATTCTATTTATCCCTTCTACCATTTTCCTATATCAAATAATATTCGTACGAATCGTAAAAACTCGACCTTTTGTCGAAAGACATGCCCAAAGATATTTGGAGCAGTAATAAATAAGGTTTTTGTCTTGAAATTCTCTTGACTTTTTCCTGTCAACCTCTTCACAATGACGGACAGCAGGAATTTTACAATTCAGCATTGTCGCAAATTTCGTTAACGATAAGAAAATATTTTCTTGCTTCTTCTCTCTTTCTTCGTTGCTATAGGGTGAAGAAATAAAGATTTTGTTTAATAATTTATTGAATTACTTCAGGTCACTATCCACTATTACTATAACAACAGCTTTAAACATAATCATTTTTAATCTATTTATTTATTTTTATTTATTGCCATATAAATTTACAAAGTAAACAATGACATTGTCACAAGAAAAAAAAGTTTTAAGTTTTAAATTATAATGTCATAAAAATGACGAACATCATGAAAGTTATTTTCAAGAAGGTAGCACTTTACCCTGTTCTTGGATTTTTTTTTAGTTTAGGGATGCTTCTGACAGTCTCTGGAAGTGCATTATAGAGGAAGCTATATACAGAAGCAAAATGGACTCTTACGATATGATGATGTTTTGTAACCGGATATATAAATTTTATTTGAATTTCTAGTGTCACGGTCGTGAATTACTGAGGTACAAGGAAATTTTGAATTGTATTTTTTGCAAGATTCAAGTGGCCCTAACGAGTATATTTTTCGAATTATCCTTTTCTGCAAAACAAATAATCTTTGTAGTTCTGTTGATTGAGCCCAGTAAATCACTAGATAGCTTAGGTGACTGTAGGCTAAGGCATAGTAAATATTTAGTAACTGTTTGCAATTGCAATCCATAATATTTTTTAAGTTGACTATTGCAAAGTATGCCGAGTTAAGTTTACTGGCAACAAAATCAACATGAGCTGTCCACTTTAATTGTAAGTCTACATAAAGGCCAAGAAATTTGCATTGCTCAACTCTCTGAATAGTATTGTCATTTAGTTTTAGATGTAGATCAGGAACCGAACGCTTTTTATAGAAATCCATATAGTGAGTTTTATTTATGTTGATAATTAGGCGATTTTTTAACTATTTTTTAAATTAGCGGAGGATCCAGCAGTGCAACTTCATCTTCAGAGTCTGACGATGAGTCTGATGACCGTGGCTTTCTCTTTAATGTTTTTTTATTAGCTAGCCTTTTTCTTTTTTCTTTTTTGTTTGCCCGCTTTTTCCCTTTTTCCTTTTCATCATCACTAGTAGTTCCAAAGTTCAACTTTCTCTTCTTCTTGTTGAGTGCTGTTCTTTCTAAAGACAATGATAGCTGCTGTTTGTATGGTGATGCAGTGATAACGCAGGAACCTGCAGACTTTCGACCTCTGTTGCTGACTTGTTTTTTGATAGAGGAAACTGGAACGATATCGACTTCTTGGCATTCTAAAATAGAAAAAGGGAGCTCAGCTTTTTTATTTTAAATCTAGCCAAAAAGGTCCAAATATACACTGATAAAATTAATTATTTGAATTAAAAAAATTTGGCATTCACTCAAATAAATATTTGTTTCCTATTAGCCAAACAATTATGTATTTAAATTGTACCTAGAAATTATTTAAAATTTTACGATTATTCGATTTGGTACAAATAATTTTTTATTTAGAAGTAATCACTTTTTACAAAATTTTAGCTAATATTTATTTTATTCAAATTTCTCCTAACTTAAATGAAATGCGTTAATGAGTTGAAATGAATAATTTTAAAGTTAAATTAAATAAATATTTATTTCAATGAAATTTGTACATGTTTTATTAAAGTATTTATTTGTTTACTTTTGTTCAATATGTATTTGCCGTCACAACAACTTTTTTCATTGAAATACATATTTGTTTGATTTTTGTTAAGTATTTATTTGCGATCACAGTCGTTTATTTCCTTTCAACAATTTAAGTTATTTGTTTTAAATACATCGTTGATTTCACTGAAACATATCCTTGATTTTATTGAAATAAATCCCTCTACCCCTATACTATCCAATAAACAAAAAAAAACTAAAGTTCTAATTTCAAACAACTAAATTTTAACATAATATCGTGGCATGTTTGTATTTTATTGTTTTAGTATCGCAATGACATACTAATTGGTTTTAATGCATTTATTACATAGTTAGAATAAAATATCAGAACAGAAAATCTAAATAAAATGGCTGAGCAACATCCGTCATAAAACTAGTAAAATAATGTAAAAAAGTGTTTGCACAAATTATACAAATTTAAAAAAAAACAATTACTAGTTGTTAGGCATAAGAGAGAACTAAGAACAAAATAGTTTAAGAAATACATGTTGCATTACATTTTTTTAAAATGTATTAACAAGCAGATAATTTAACATATCAATCTTCAAAATAAATTGATATACCTACTACTGTATTAACTTAACGCTTAAAGATATGAATTTTAAAAAATACACAATACTTATTGATGATCAAAGAAATAAAATCATAATAATACAACCTTGCAAACCAAAAATTTAAGAATACTCGCTAGTTTTCGCCGTCAACTGGGGTTTATATTCCAGTCAATAACTAGAGAACCACTTTAAATTATAACAAAAACTAAAGAGAATTTAAAAGTTAAGGGATGCGGGCAAAATACTCTTGTTTTTTGAATGAGGCCAAAATGGCAATATCAAGACATTTTAAAAACTACAGTTTTATGGCCAACAATACCTACAACTAAATACTTTTTTTGAAATTTATTTTTTGAGAAAAACAAAACTAGATCATTTTGCAAGGATCATTTATGTTTTCATTTTCTTTCGAAATTAATTAATCTGGTATTTTACGACAACTTCTCAGTTGATTGGAATAACGTGGGTACGTGTTTTCACGATAAAAACGCTGTTTTAACGGCTCGATGGAGAGCTCTTAAGCGTTAGTTTAAAAATTAAAAAAAAAACTATTTAATTAGACAAATACGTTAAGTATTTTGTATTTATAAAAAATACCTAGGTTTAATAAGTATTATTGAGTCGTATCACGGAATAACTAAAATATCCAAATCGTTTCCTACCTTGGAGTGGGCGATACCCCATTTGAGTAAGATACACATCAATGGCAGACGGTCTCATCAATGGTATTTGGCATTGCATCTTTCATATTGAAGTATATTAAATAAAGTTTATACACAAACACTGAAATTATCACACAACAAACACATAAGGCAGTATCAATATACAACGCTAACTTTTTGATAGGTATTTTAATTCACTGCTGGTTTTCATTTCTAAGATGCAACGAGGTGTGCTGTGTAGCTATCTGGAAAAATGGCGACGAAAGACAAAACTTAAGGTCGACCAGGACAACAGGTCCAAACGACGCATCATGCCATTTGTGCGACCAATCATATTATTCAATGCGGGTGACGTATTCCGATAACCGGGGTAGCTTTAAATAATTAAGGATTTGATTTTAATACCTAATTATTAAAGTTAAATAACCAAGTTGTTGAAATACTTCGTTTTATAATGATTTAATTTATGGTTAACGGTATTTAGTTCCTAATACAGGATTATTTCGCGTAAATATTAAATTATTTGAATTTTGTACTTTTGTAGTTTATTGCTTAGATATTTATTTTAAAGCTTGCGTTGTTTGACTTAAATCCGCCAACAGTCAAATCATTTTATAAATAAAAACAAATACTCTGACATATTTTAATTAAATAAAACTGAGTTAATTCAAATCATATTTATTTGTCACCAATACTTCCTCGGCAAATAAATCAGTTTATTTGTTTAAAGGAAAACAGTTTTATCAGTGTAGGCTAGCCTATATTTAGACCTTTGTAAATAGCCCGTATTTAGACCAACAGTATAGAACATTAGAAGGAGTGGCAGCCATTTTTATTCCACATAAACTCATCAAACAACCATTGAAAAAATATTTTGTTTGTCTAACTAATTGGCCAATCTTACCAAATTTGTAATTTATTAAGCAGATTTTCACTCAAATAATAAAAAATACTTACATGTAAAATATTTCCACAACGTAAAACACACATTATAACAGACAATATGCAGAAACTTTCGTTCACTTCGACTGCAAGCGAGTAACTGCTCGTAGTAGTTTTCTGTACTCCAAGGTAATAATTTTAACTAACACACCCTAGATGACAGCACGTAGAATGCCGAGAAACACAACTAGCCCATTTTTGGACCCTAGCTTATATTTAGACCTTCTCCTCTACATTGAACGACGTTGAGAATTCAACCTTAAAACGATCTAAGGGTATCAAATCGCGCTTCTAACTTAACGGAAAAGTTTGAAGCGCGAAACATCTGATTCAAGTTAAAATAATTTGGGAGAACGAAAGGAAATTATAACAACGTTTCTGATATGGCGACAAGATTTATTAATAATTAGATATTTACATTAATAGGTTTTAAATAAAAAAACAGCTTAAATTATTATATTATTATTTTCTGTAGATTTTTCTAACAATTCCGTGTTATTTTCAAAGTTTTTATTTAATAAACTAGTTATTGTACCTTGTAGTTCATTAAGTTGTGAAGTAAAGTTTCTATATCTTTAATAGCTTTCTCTGTACTTTCCAATCGTTGGGCGACATTATTGAAGTCTTCAGGAGGTTCCACGCTTTTGTTAATTGCCTTGGTTTTTCTTCCCGATTTCTTTGGTCGCGACATATTAAATATATATGATTCTCAAACTACCGACTGCGCTATGTTAAGTTTATAAATTATATATGAATAATTATTTAATAATAACTTTATTTTTTATATATTTTATAAATCAATCATAAAATGACAATGACAATCTTTCACCAGTCCAGGTAAGACTTCAGAATCTGTCACAATAAGCCATATTTTTATCTTTCTCGCACATATGCTGGTACAGTTTAATACAGAGAGAGAGAGAGGTACAGAATGTTGGCCATGCTCATTCTAAATGAATATTCTGTTCCTACCAACGTTTAGGAGATGAACAACCTTATAAAACAAAATTCCTACAATAGCGTCACTAGCGACCGGGGGCTAAATTAAACGAACAGGGGACGACCTTCACCATTAAAGTTATCCTAGCCTGGTTGTAACCTAACATTAACCCACCAGACAACTATGAATATGTCAACATCATTTCTGCCAATTTATTTATGTCACAATCTAAGTGGCATGTGTCGTAAATCAAATTTAAAAATATTAGCGGCAATTTCGTTACCATATAAAATATATTATGTTTCCTTTATTTTTCGTTTTATCCAAATATCAGCCACATACCGGCCAATGGAGCTAAACTACCTATACAATCTCAAGGTTAAAAAGATCTGATTTATGAATATTATTATTTCATACTTGTGCGAGGGTTTTTGAAGTACCTACGTTTTTTCCTTGCAATCTTAAAATATATATTAAAACAAACATACGGATTAAAAGGACTGTCTACCATTCAGGTCTAGCAATAAAAAAACATTGGCCTTGCTCCCAAAGCTTCCGATAGCCAGTCCTGAGTGGTCCTGACCAAAAATTCCACCTCCGCGATATCTCGACGGTACTGCCGAACCGTGGGAACCGCGGTACTGTTTCACTTGACGGCCGCCACTGTCGAATTCCATCGGAACGCGCCTCGATGCACCCAGGATTAGCGCTCGAGACAGCGAGTTGCTCATGACCGATTGGGTACTATTTTTTTGAGACGAGGCGTTTTGATTGACCTTTTGGTATAGGATTTCTGGCCTTAGATAAAACATTGACATCTGTATGGCTGATAATAAAATATGTATCAGCGTTTAAATTGAAAAAGAAATAACGTTCGCAAAGCAGAGGACATCTTACCCATAGACATTTACCTTTAAATCCGTACAGCTTATCTTGTGCACAAACAAAAGTTCAGTTTTATGGGTAAAAAAAACGTTTGTACGCTCAGCTTGCCAGTCACACGCCTTGCTTGCCGCCCTACAGGTATGGGCATGCGCCCAACCCTCTACGTTTTTAGTAGCGAAGATTGAAATTCTGCCCCTATAATGTAGAGGTAGAGTTAGAGATACTTACTAACCGAAACGTTGTGTTAAGTAACAAAATAAAGACAATGGAAGTCCGACAAGGTAATTTCTTTAATATTACTTCATTGTCTACCACCTTTAAACAGAATTAGGTTTACATCAAAACAAATTTATTAATTATGTATTATTTTATTTGTTACTGTTGTAAAATTAGTTAGGACATGGTCTTAGTAAATTTTTTTAAATTTGGTATCATAACAAGTCTATTACGATACGCATTTGCGTATCATAATGAAGCTATTTCGATACGCGTTTTCTCTTTAATTGATGTTGGTAACATTTAAATGTTTTATTTCATTGACTTGCGTGGCCTTTGTGATTTACGAGAAAACCCATTTTTCGCAGAGGAAAAATAGCTTGATAACCTACTTTTTTATTCTGTGTGGATAACAGTCATGTATGTTGGTTGCATAAATCTATAAATCAATCTTTTGTAGATGCTTCAAGCTATCATTTTCTGCCAAATCCTATCCAAAATTCAATCTACTAAGCTTCCAATGTCGATTTTAACTTCAACTTTATTTGAATTTTCCATCTTCCCTATACTAAATTGCAATGCCGTGACGTAAAATCACGTCTTTTGAAATTCGAAAAAAAGTAGCAAAATCGCCCGAATTTCCGAATGCTCTGTATATGTACCGAATGTACAAGGATCACACAACGTATTCCGTCCAATTTCAAATCTCATATCGCTAAAATAACTTTCGAATCTCGTGGTGAAAATGGGTCAATAAATCAAAAAATGACAGTTCGCAAAATAATTTTTGTTCTTCAGAGGCTACTATGATAAAAAATAGTATTACCAATATAAAATTAAGACATAAAAATTTACAAAATTTTAAGGATTTATTTTCTTTTTAAATATGTGTTTTTTATTGAAAAAACTACAAATTAGAAAAAATAGTATAACGTACGTGTTATATAAAGCAGTTTTAAGCACTTGTCCCGTTATAAAACTCGCCGCAAGCGGCTCGTTTTTTAACATGGACGCGTGCTATAAAATGATGCTTTATAAAACGTGTACGTTAATATACTATTTTTTTAATCCATCACTGATTTCTTCTCCTAAAATACCTGTTAGCATGTTGTAAAAAAATAAATTTTGGCTAGAAATTTGTATTTTGTTAAATGATGTCAAAAAAACAGGACGATATACTTTACAACAATAATTATTTTCCAAAAATTATGGATTACTAATTTGTTAGATTAACTTATATTTTAGTGTTCAACATTTTTTGTTAATCGTTGATCAGATGCTATTAAATTAAAATTCATCAATGACAAATCTACGTTCCCATAGTAAATTTTGTTCTTTCTGTTAGTTAAACATTCACATATTGTCAGTTTGTCTGATTTACAATATTTATTCAGAGACAAAAATGTCATACTACCTGGGAACATCATCGGATCAGTATTTGTCAAATCAATCTTATCGTTTTTAAGTTCACATAGCCTTGTGGAAGATCTAAATTTTTCCTTTCAGATCTTTGCTCTTTTTATAAAGTAAAAAAAATATTTCTCTAATAATGTCTTTATTTCTGAAACATTAAAAATAGATGGATTTTTAAATATGTAATAATTTGGTTAAAATTAGTGACGCGTTCCCAAATATTTTCTATAGTGATATCTTAGTTTAAAGACACCTATCGCTTGCGCGATGCAATTAGTTGCCGCGGCTAGCGATCGCGTATACCACAGAAACTACAGCTACGCAAGCTATATGTATATTCCGTGCCTATACCTATTTAGGGCGAGATAACAGAAACTCTGCATCTGACGTCTGCAGATGCAAATGACAAAATTGGAATCCCAGAAAACGTTTATCATCATACTTTGCATCTGTAAATTTGCAGAAGGTTGGATGCTCCTGCAGACTTGCAGAATGTAGGGGAGCGGGGGGGAATTGGAACCACCTAAGGAAATATATTTCTAAAAATGTTATCATTAATTTTTATTTAAATTTAAATAAACATATCGAAAGAAGTACATATATAAGTCATTTACCCAAGCAGCAAGGGGTAGTTGAATCGACGTTGATTAAAGGTTGATTGGTGTCGTAGGCGTTGATATACCAAAAATCAACGTTGAATAAACATTATAAAAGCAACGTAATCATCAACGTAGTTTAAGTGACGTTTATTCAACGTTAAATATAGGTTGTAAGAGACCTTCAAGATATTTTGTAAAAATAATTCTACTCATTGGCACCAGTATTTTTCAAATATATACTAGGTATAGCAACTTTAAATAGTTTTAACACAGATTTTTTAAATTTTTTTTTTTTATCGACTAAAGACGTTGAATAAACGTAGCATCATCTGAAATAAATACTGTATTAATAAAATATAAGATATCAAAAAAAAACCGGCTATTGCCGTTTATATCTTATTGGATGCACGTGTAATGTAGCAACATGATTATATATCAGTTACAAAGCCGACTCTATGTCAGTTACTTAAAAGTGGATAACGTTGTACTTCCATGCAAATTAATTCAAATTTCCCGCCAGAAGCGGGAGGATTGAGACATCACATGCAAAAACGCAACGCAACGCCGAGCGTCGGACAACTTGGTCTTTCCTTACAAGAAAGACAAAGATAGAGGCGATCCTTGACATTTGACAAATCCGAATTTTACACGCGACTGCGTCCCTCCAAGTGACATGTGACCGTGTCCTTGTTTGTTTGTAGGTGAGAACTGAGAAGAGAAAAGTGTTCAAATTAATAATTGCATTATTGCTGGTGTTATTATGGTACATTTATTAATGTTTCCACTATTTCCAGCCTGGATTTAACATTGATTGGTAAGTGAAATGTATAACATTTACATAAATTGAAGTATATAATGTTAACAAAATTTCGTATTACGGATGGCGTCTCTTTTTCGATTTTATATTATTACACAAAAAGTAAAAAACGGGTTTACTTTAGTTAGTTACTGGAATATAAGAATTCCTTCAAATATTAGTCACAAGTCTTCTGTGCGGAATTTTATTTTTTTTAATTTTTCAAGAAAAAATAAGATACCTAACCTCTAACCAAAATTCACAAGGTCACGGGACCTGTGAAGCAAGCAGGGGCGCTGTTTTTCTACAAAATAGTAATAATTCTTCCTAGGCTCCTATAATAATGCCACCTTATACATTATTCTTTTGTCCATAAGTAGCTATTAGTCTAATAAAAGGTAAGGTACCTAAATAAGTTAAATTTTTAATCAAGTATTAGTACAGTAGTAAAATTGGTAGTTCTTTTTCTACATAAATATTCATAAAAAAGTGGTTTAATGTTAAGTTTATGTGTTGACATTTTTCAATGGAATTTTTAAGAGTAGGTAATGTGGAAAATTTCGTTTATATAGGTACTCGCTGCTAATTTTAATGCGAATGATCATTCATTACATTACGAGCATGGAAAGTGAGACATGACACTTTATATCATTTTTTTAAGCCATGTTTTTACAGTAAGGCTATTCTGGTATGGGTAATTTGCTTAAATATTTGATTATTGTATGAATATTCTAATTTGTGTAGAATATTTTAAAGTGCAAGTACAGGGTGAATATCTTAAATTTGTCACCCCTTCTTTACTTTGTTATTTTTGAAAATAGAAAAACTTTTAAAAAACAAAAACAATAAATGATTTTTTTCAACAATCAATCAATTAATCAAATCAGAACTGCGCAAATGATATAATAAAAAATTTTTGTAGAGGAATGTAATGTCTGATGTTTGGTAACCAGAAATAAACAAATTTGGATTATGATTGAGAATGTTGCCTTTTAGATGAATACGAGAAAGCTAAAGAAAAGAGAAGTGAAGCCCAATTTACATCTGATATTAAATCAGACAGTGAAATAGACTTAAATAATAGGACAAAAAGACAACGTAAAACTCCATATGTATACAGCGACTCTAGCGATAGTGACAGTCAAATTCAAAGCAAATTAGTCAACAAGAAAAAAAAAAGCTTCCAAGACCTCCCCCTATTGAAAATGAAAGTGATGGTAAAATCTTTTCAGTACTTTGCTTTTTTGTTTTTTAAAATTTAAATTGAAAAAGTATTTTTTAATTTTGTTTGTGCATTTATTTTTAAAAAGTTTTATGTATAATGCCTTATGCCTCAAATAAAGTAATCGCAAACATCTGGGTGATTTTATTTTATTTGAAAACTGCTTTAAAATAGCTACATTATTTTAAAACACTATCTTTAAAGGTAGCAATTTTTTGCTGCCAGCGGGATATAAGGATGGACATTTAAAATAGTATATAAACTAGTTTTGTAAGACATGTTTACACTCGATCAAAATAGCACTCGTATACAAGTTCTAAAGAACAAGTGTTGTCAAGTCTTATGGAGCAGTTATCTTCAATATTTTTTCTACTTTTAGTATTTTTATGCCTTACTTTTAAAAAATATGTCATAAACATGTAAAGCTATGTTATCTTAACTTTCAAATGAAATGGACCTTTTGGATTTCATTATATTGGCTACTCATTATAAAACCTAAATTGTTATTACACCGAAATGAAGCAATAAAGTAGAAAAATTATTTTAAATAGGTAGATTATCTGACGTATTAAAGACATCTGGTCAACGTAAAATACGACGTAAATCGAGACGTTGATTCAACGGTCACATTCAACGTTGTATCAATTATGACATTGTGCCGTCCTGTCAACGTAGATTCAACTGTTGTTACAACGTAATGCAACGTTGGGAAGTATCGTACATTCAACGTTGTATCGACCAATCCTTGCTGCTTGGGTATATATGACACTTTTTTTGAAAAACGTAACTACACCTTATTTTCTAAAATAACAAAAGAAAATGCATTTGGCTCCCATTACCCCGTCATGCGGGTAATTGGAGTCACATAGTTTTTAAAAGTAATAAACATAAAATACTTGCAAAGCAAAATAAATTGGGGGTAAACTTAATTTAAGAAATGCGCAAGTACATAAATATTTACTATTAACAAATTAAACTGTAAATTGAGATGCTGCTTTTCTTATCCCCAATCCGTTACTAACCGACTGAGCAGCCGGTTGAAGGTTTTCTAATGTCCAGGAAGCCTTTTTAGTTTTTCTTTTCCATATCTTGGGCATCTAAAATACATTTAAAAAAATAAGCGAGACAGTATTGAATAATGGGGGTAATTGGAGCCACTGGCTCTCATTACCCCCAAGGACAAAATTCTCTTTAAAAATTTTATATAAAAAAAATACATAATTTAAGAAAATAACAAATATAATTTCAAAAGCTACATACTTTTACGCAGCAACACTAAAAAAATTAATTAAAATAAACAAAATATAGAATTACTTGCCTTGATTATACTTTCCACGTGTTATTATTAGAAGTATATGCAAAATTTGCTGCACTCCACCCTTCTAGTCAAAACGAACTGAATATGTTAACGTGATGGTAGCTCATGATACAAAGAAAGAAAGATATGATCGATCGTATTCCCAATTCGGTCCGGTCCGCGCAATGACGTCATGTGGTGCTAACGAGACTTAAAATTACATAGGATTAGCCGTTAAAAATAGAAATTTTACTGCATATTTTGCAATTTTTGATTTGGAAGATTTAAGTGCATATTATTTTAAGTACTTTAAGGATAGAGGTTCATAAATCAGAACGTATTTCATGATGTTCTTGGGTTAAATGTTAAAATTGAGCATATATTTGGTATCAATGAAAATAATTTTCTTTTTATGCTGACATACATTTTATCTTTTAAATGATTACAATTACTTATTTATTTTTACAAAATCATAAAAAAATAACCTATATTTTTTGGTCCTTCCACCTTAAGCAATAAATTGTTTGAAAAAAACATAGGTACAAATGTGCAGTCTTAAACATTTTTATAGAACAGTTTCGAGCCTTAAATGACCAAAATCAATTAATTTGCTTATTAAGATTTTTTTTATGCAATAGGTAACGATAATATTTTTGAAGGTGTCTGTTTATAAATTTATATTGTTAACATTTGACCAGGGGCGGACTGGAATCATTTGGCCCCGGTGGCTACATGGCCTCAATGGCCCCAACATTTTTTGAAAAAAAAATTGTTGTTTAAATGTTTGGACCAATTGGCCCCCATAGGCCTTCTGACCCCGGTAGCGATGGCCACCCGGACACCCACTCCAGTCCGCCACTGCATTTGACTATAATTTGACCAAGGATAAGGATGTAAAAAACTCATTCAGACATTTAAAAAAATATACTAGGACTGGTAATTATCATAATAGTAATTAGAGGGACATTAACAATTATTAAAAAATAAGGCACACATATAACAGTTTATTATTTTAAACCAATTTCGGCAAATTAAACTTTTCTATCTCACCAATGAGGAAGAGAACAATTTTTTTAAGCTAAAATTTGAAATATTTTACATTGATTTGTATCATCAACGTTCATCCAAATTTTTTGAAGATTTGGGTCAGTTGGAAAACGAAAAAACATAATGTCTTTTGCAGAATTTTTTGTCATATTGTCACTTATGCATAACGCCACTGCACAACGCATATTAGCAACTAATTGTCCCTAACAAACAACAATAATAATCCAAGAAAACAATAAAAACCTCTTTCTGTATAACAAATAATAACAATAGTACATAAAACCAAACGTAGGTTATACGAAGCCCGCCAGAAAATTATCACCACATGACGTAACCGGCTGTCGATTTGGCTCCGCCCACATGCGCAATGTCATATCTCTTCTTTCTTTGTATCATGATGGTAGCTGGCCCGCAGAACCCAAGGTCAAGCGTCAGGGGCGTTCAGAATTAATAGTATGATGTTACAACGTGAAATAACATGGTGGCTCCCATTCCCCACTGGCTCCAATTCCCCCCCGCTCCCCTATAGAATTTGTTAAAAACTAACTCATATTTTGTGGATTTGACGGACGATGGTATTGGTGGTTATTTACAATTTGCATCCGATTTTTATATAAAAAAAACAAAGGAACGTTCAGAGCAAAGTTCATTAATTCATTATTGCCATGAATTTGGGCATATTTTACGTATTTAGCAGTCAATATCAATAAACCACACTGAGGACACATGATCTAATACGACAGACAAAGTTTGTATTGATTATTTTTTATTAACCCATATTAAACAAATTGATAGTATATCAAACCCGCCTTAGTGTTATATCAATTTCAGATTTGCTAGAACAGTGTTTTTATTGGTAGTAATCAGTTCCATTACCAGCACATTCTTGTTTTCTATAATTATTCTAATAAAGCAATTTTGTTAAGAAATAAATTCTATCTTGTCAATGCGACGCATTTTGTTCCCAGTAAAGAGCTTTCTCTACAATTAAGAAAGTAGAACAGCGTCTCCAAAAACAAATTGTATGCGTTAGAACCTATAATCGACAAGACGTTGGTGGGGGTACGTAGCGATCGGCAATAATCGCGCGCCGTCGTATTAGTTTGAATGTATTTGTTGCGCAGGTCACATCGTTGTGCGGAGTACGCTATCTGTCCTGTCTGAATTCGAATTTAATTAATAAACACTACCTTGTTTCAATTAATTTATTTTTACTTTGTATTTATGTTTTTTGAAACTTTGCATATCAGATAAAGCAACAGAAGATTTTTATTTCGCACAACCCATCATTAATATTGGATAATCTATGGACGCATTTTACATGCATAAGAGAGAGAAGAGTCATATTATATGAAATATTAAACGACCATGCAGAACAATATCACACTAGAAGCTATTTAACTTTTGAGCACTACAGTACTAATTTTTAGCGGTAAGTATATGCTTTATTAACCGTAGCAAGCAAATATTATTATGATTAATATCAAGTTTCATTACAATTGCCAGTCGGAACCAATACAGTATATAAAACCCAATTAAACTCCCTATAGAACTTGATAATTACTGTGAGTATTCAGAACAATAGTGACTATAAACCATTCTATGGTAGCATCAACTCCTATTTCCTATTAGCTAAATTACCGTGATATTATCACTACACAACGGTCTAGCAATTGTCGTTGTCCCACAGTAGGAAAGCGCGTTTCTGTCACATAATATAGTATTAAACAGATGTATAAAGAGTATGTTAGTTCTTTTAAGGAATAGACGACTTTTTTCTCAGTGCAGAAGTAGTAAAACGGTTTAACTGCGACAAGTTCTGGAATATCAAGTTTCTGCAAATTATTTTCCATCGATAAGTCCGCCATATTTGCAGATCTGCAAAGTTACAGGTATATGCACTTTCTGTAATCTCACCCTTAAGTTGATAAAAGTAAAAATCCCTTATCCATCCATCCATTATATTGTGCATCTTGTTCCTTCCAGTAGGTATTTTTATTTAATTACATACCTAAACACATTTAAAAAATCGAAAATTCAGAGAGTGTACTCATAAAAAGATAAAACTAAAAATAGCCTCCTAAAAGTAGCAAAGTTAAAACAATAAACCCACGAGATCTGTGTTAGGAACTTCAGATATTTATCAAAATGGTCTAAAGCCGCCTGGTTACAACCATGGGAACGAACGTGCGATGGATTATCCCGCACACCATCGCTGAAAACCATTGATATTCTGGTAGTGCACAATGAAGTGCCCGAGAAATGGTATTTTTTGGATGTTTTACGAGCGATAGAGGTAAATTTATTGGGTTAAATTTGTCCTTTTTAAGAATAAAAGAGTTAAACTTACAATTATAAAGGTTTTTAAATTTTATTATTCTACATAATATTATGTAAGTACCGTGCCAGCAAAAATTATTTGCATCAAAGGGGGCTTGGATTAAAAAACGTGTGGCTTGGTTTAGATCACAATGATATGGGGACGATATATCTAACCAAATCTAGGTTAAAATTATATCAAATTCATATTATGACATGATATGCGAAACTAATGAGTTATAAAATAAGTGGACAAATACAATTTTTTTTTTGTTGTTTACAAAATTAACAAAGTAAGAATATACATAAAATAAAAAGAAAAATAATTACATAAATTGCTGAAATTGGCCACCGCCATGCCATGCTCCAAGCATAAATTCACATTAATCATTTTTTTCCAATACATTTTGGGTAAACCATTGAAAGTAATTCCTGCGTCTTTCAAAATCTGCGGCTTGTATTTCTTGGAATACTTGCACTTTATAAGGAAATAAATTTAGCTGCTTCTTAAGAATAGCCTGCATGTTCCATAAGATCTTCCCACTTCTTGAGACAGGCGTCTTATACAATTTGTTGTCGTATTTTGCATTATTTCACGAACATTTGCAACAAGTTCTTCTGTTCTTACAGATGGTCTTCTTGCTCCTTTTTTGTGTTATATAGAACCTGTTTTCCTAAACACAGCCACGGTTCTTTTCAGGCAATGATAAGAATCCCCAGCAATAGAAGCAACGTTATGTATGTATACGTATTATATTGCCACTCACCATTTACTCTAACCCCGTTTCGAAAATATGCTTCAACCATGAATGTTTTGTGCTGTTCCGTAAAGCCAATTGTGTGAACTGTTCAAGAAATTGGAAAAATTAGCGATGAATCGAATTACTTGTAACGACTGTCAAAGATGACGGAATAACTGATTGATTGTTAATTCAGGTAGTTACTGATACCCAACAGGTATTAAGCTCTACGGCTAAGCATTACGTCCTTAGATGCAAGGCCCTCGTTGATACAAATAATTTTTGTCGCACACTATATCCATCACAAACCTATAAAATAAGTAGTAGCTATGCTTAATAGGCTGTAGAAATGGCTCACTATAATATCTCTATACTATTTAGGTTTTGATTTTATTAGGTTGTCATCCACTAATTTGAGTTGGCAGCATCATTCCAACTGACTGTAATTTCGTACCGATTGACGCGCGCAAACTTTGAAGATACAGAATTAGGTTAATTGGCTATGTTGAAAGATCAAAAAAAAAATAACTAATTATATCTGGACATCACTAAACAGCACAACAGTTTATCATAAATTAAAAAAATTTCTTTATGACATATAGGAAAATAATACACCTATTGAGATTCATTACCCGTTGAAAGAGATATCCTCTGCCTCACTTTTCTCACCATGAAAACAATTATGATGCACTAAACACAGTGGCACTGTTAATACCTATTTTTTTGAAAGTTTATATATCACAAAAATAAGAAATCGTTCAACACAATTAATAAACACCGCAATAAATACATGAACGAGTTAAGAATTATAGGCTTTATAGGTTCGCCAGCTCGCCTTCAATGAACTTTCCTAATTCCTTGAAAAAAAATTTTTTCAGCTTTTTTTCCTGTGATATTTTTTCTTCGATTAAAAGTAGGTAGTTACCCAGCCGTGGGTATCAATAAGGGGTGTTTGAATGCAAAAGGTGGTGTAGTAGCGATTTTTTAGTATGTTGTTAGGCTTGGGGCCCTAATGAAAAATCCAAGTTTTCGACCTCGAGGCGCATGCGCTCGAGCCGCCATCTTGGATTTTATGTACAAAAATTTGATTTTTTGAAAAACGGTGGCTTTTACGACAAAAGATATTCTATACAAAGTTAAAGAGGACAAAATTATCTACATTTTTGTAGAAAAAATTTTTTTTAGCACACCTATGTTACGAGTTACAGCTCCGTGAAGTTACACTATTTGAAAAAAAAATTAAAAAAAAAAATTGGCTGTTAATAACTAAAATAAATAATTTGAAGAAGTAGTCCATGCTTAAAGTGGAGTTGAAAGTATAGAAAAGTAAGAAAAAACTAAAAGTCTTCCTCCAAAACCAGCTCCCGATTCCTTATTAAAATCGGTATCTTGTAACTGCAAAAGAGGATGTGGTAGGGCATGCAGCTGCCGAAAGGCTGGACTTAAATGTTCGGTTGTATGTGGCTTCTGCAACGGAGAATCTTGCGGAAATATGCCGGAAATCCGCATTGAAAGCGAGGACGAGGATGACGACATTTTTCAGGCTACGGACCAAAACTACGACCAGAACACAGACAACTACGACCAGGACACCGACAATAACCAATCCGGACCATCGAAACGTACCAAAATGTAGTAGAAATTAATTTTTGTAACGCTCTTAAATCATAATTTACTATTTAAAAAGATAATGCAATATACTTTCCGCCTTTAACTTTGTTTACGAAAAGTATACTACTGTTAAATGATAATAAATCAAAATCAAAAATCTTTATTGGTCCTCCAGTAAAAAACAAAAACATAGAATTTAAGTCTTAAAAGCCCAAGGGCGTAGGACATGGTAATAAATGTAGATAGTAATAAATGTAGTTTAAAGTTTAAAAATTTTAAAATTCCTAAAATACAATTTCACACCTTGCAAAGACAAACATATTATACAATAAACACTTCAGTACATGAAAAGAGAATAAAATAGACAAAACAAAAGCGAGACCAGGAGTGTCAATCCCCTAGCAATCAGTTAGCAGCAATGTTTAGTGGTAGAGGAAATAACTTACTGCCATGCCATATCATCGTCAAAATATTCATTGACAGTGTAATAGCCTTTCTAATAAGTACCGATTTTATTTTTATTTTGAAGGATTTGCCATTTAATTCCCTTATTTCCCGAGGAGTTTTATTGTAAATTTCTATTAAATTAAATTCTACATTTCTCTGAATGAAGCTGAAATTATACTTTGTATTCTTTAATTTTGTTTTATTTCTTGTGTCGCGTGAGTGTTCTCTGATATGTTCGAAAAAAAGATCTGAATTCTCCCTTACAAAGATCAAACATTCATAAATTTAAGTCGATATAACTTTCATTATGCGATTCTCTATAAATTTAGTTTTACATGTTTATATATTTCAACTATGTTCATGTTGAAAATAATATTCAAGTGCATATTTTTTTTTATAATTATGTAAAACTATAATGATATATAATAAGAATAATAAAATAAAACTCCACCAAAATGAAGGTTCCGCATTTTTTTTTCAAATAGTGCAACTTCACGGAGCTGTAACTCCTAACATATGTGTGCTACAAAAAATGTTGTACTTAATTTTGTCCTCTTTAACTTTGTATAGAATAACTTTTGTCATAAAAGCCACCGTTTTTAAGTTATTGTCAAAAAATCAAATTTTTGTACCTAAAATCCAAGATGGCGGCTCGAGCGCATGCGCCTCGAGGTCGAAAACTTGGATTTTTCATTAGGGCCCCAAGCCTAACAACATACTAAAAAATCGCTACTACACCTCCTTTTGCATTCAAAAAACCCCCACGTACTGGGCTAATAATCGGTGTTACTCAATTCCCATGAATCGATGGCTTCTGGTCAGATGATTAACATACTAAAAGTTCTTGACCGACCATCCCTTTAGGGTAACACTCCGAAAATCACGACGCCATCTTGAATTTTGGTGTTTTGCAGAGTTTTTCGAATTTATTACGATAACTCCAGAAATATGAAAAAACAAAAGTTATTTTAAATATTTAATCCATTCTTTTATCGATCCTTAAATATTGGAGATTTGAGATTTAGTAAACATGTGGTGAAAGAATGAATTTTATAGTGCTAAATGGGCTGTAATACTCATACTTACACTAATTTGATTGCTTGGTACCTAAAATAACAAAACAAATATAAGAAATTCCTACTTTCATTATTACGTTTACTTTATTTTGTCTGAAAAACATATAGTCAGCTTCTCGGGAGCATAGGAGCAGTCAACTGTTTACGAAACCTAGCATCATGATAGTATTGTGACATGTGTTTTTGTTATCAGTGCTCAAAGTAATGACCCTAAAAAATGTGTTTTTAAGTTTCAAAATAGTTTAAATATAATTAGTTATAGTAGTATAGTAGTTTTTGTTACTTCATTTCGCAAACAAGGACAATGTTTTCATGTTGCGACCTGGAAAGCAAACAGTTCGACAAAGCAATATCCAGTCAATTCTCAATGATATACTTTTTATTCATGCTATTGGAGGATGGGACACTATATCATATTTATACAAACAAGGCAAGCTAAAAGCACTCAAACTTTTAGAAAAAAATACAGCTCCTCAAGCTTTGACAAGTGTTTTCGAATACCCAGATGCTAGAAAAGAAGATATAATTAAAAATGCAGAAGGGATGGATTTATATGGGAAAAGTAAGTCAATTAAAACGTTAGACAATCTAAGATATGTAAAATATAATTGCTCGTCAACGACTGACATCGAACTATAAACCCTCTGCATTATCACCTACGTCGGAAGCTTCAAAATACCACTCCATGAGAGTTTACCATCAAATTCAAGAATGGCTAGGTAACTCGCTAGATCCTTTAGAGTGGGAATGGGAAAGTCAACCCACAACAATGAAATTAGCACAGGAATTTATTTTCAATATGATTTTTTGCAACTACAAAAGTGGATGTAGGAAGAACAAAAAAAAAGCAAATATTTGTTGCTCAACCTTTGCGGACATTGCAATGGAAATTCATGGAAAAATATTTTTACTGTAAATGATTTAGATGAAGACTAAAGCACAAGAACTTGAAAACATCAGATTAGTTATTTGTATTATATTAATGTGGCAATTTACATTAACATGATATTAGTACTGGTTGACAGTTATGATTGTGCTTTATTCAACTTTAACTTAATTGAGTGTCCATTTTCGATAATTTTGACAATTGACTCCATGATCCCATAGATGGAAAGACAGAGCTATTATTTAATCGTAAAAAAATATTATGTCCCTGGAATTTTTCCGAAATTTCTACTCTATAAGAATAAACATAAACTGCCGTGTTCCAATATTCTGGACCGATTTTCTTCAGGTTCCTTCAGCTAAAATTTTTTCATTATTTGATCTCGACAATATCGATTTATATAAAAAAAAATTGTTAAATTCCAATATATTGGATCGATTTACACCATGCCCCCCCCCCCCCTAATTGAAAGAGTGAGGCCTTTTAGTATGCCAGTATTATGCAAACTAGCTTAAAAAATTCGACTCAGCTTTAAGCTAATTTGTTCCCAATACAAACTTAATTGTATTGTAATATTATGTAAAGCCGAGAATTTGGTAATTTTATGAGTGAGGGTTTTTAAATCAATATTTTATAACATTTCCGTTTTATCTATAAAATGGCCAAATACCTATCTTTGGAGTAGGGTAAACCCGGTAGAGATGGCGCAGCGGGTTAGATGGCGCAGTGCCAATATTTCCCTAAACAAAATAATACCCGGCAACGTGGCTATCGCTACAGACCTTCGTTTGCAAATAAACGTCTATGCCGTTCACCTCGCGCCCATCATTTGGAGTTAAGGTATTTTAATTTTCCTTTATATATTTCAGCATGTCCTTTTTTTTCTAGATAATAAGTAATCTAATTATTTAGGTGTCGAACTAGCCAAAGTTTTTACTAGTTGTAACATTGTCGCTTTGAAATGAGCATATAGTTTGTTTTCTAACCTTAAAATCATTCACATTGTTATTTGTTCCCGAGCACGATACCGAGCCATCTCACCAAATGCAAGTTGGGTTAGATGGCGCGCGCCATATCACCCTATGGTCTCACCCAATCTATTAGATGAAACTGCTAAAATAATTAGCTTGAAGCTTGAAGCTTATCAGATTAAATTTTTATTTTTTATAGATGCCCACTATGTGGCACGAGACAAAATTTGAATATTTTTTTTTTTTATATTTTGTGTGAGCGCCATCTCACCCAGAGATGGAATTTTCTCTTATTTTGAAAAAAAAAACCATGTCTTATTTAGTTGAATTAAATGAATTTTTTTCCTATCCTGTACTTTTATTTTTCCCAAAAAAATTGTTTTTTTTACATTATGTGTTTACGCCATCTCACCCATACCCATGGGGTGAGATGTTTTTTTTCTGTTTTTTTTTTAAATACAATTTATGGTCATTAAAATTAAATTAAGTTTTGTTTTTTGTATCCTCTACTTTTATTTTACTCAGTATAATCATATAAAAAATAATTCCTACCTAAAAATTGTAAATCTGATTTTTTATGCGACTTTGAAAAAATGTGCGCCATCTCTACCGGGTTTACCCTACATTTCCTAGCGAACATACCCGCAAAATATAATATACAAAACACTTGCATTATTGATATTGAAACTTTAGACACAAAAAATGTTTTCTCAAATAAAGATAAGTCGCAGGTCTGTTCGACCAGTGGTCAAACACAAATGAGAACAATGTAAAGATTTAAAATTCCACACTTGTGGTCGCATCAGCCACGATTACATAAAACCCTTTTTGTCGACAAGAATCACTCGATATGAAATTCTGATTCTGAGCAACCGAGATGGGCCGTTTTTGTGGGAGACATTACCATCGAAATGACATGCTTAGACTTGTAGATCGTGTCGTATACAAGAACTTTATACTGTCACTCCAAAACAGCCAATGAGAATAATCAAAATATCGCCCCTTAATATAATGATGATCTAAGAATTTGCAAAAATGTATTACCAGACACGAAAGAAATGTCGTTCTCTGTTAGCTTAATCAAGTCCATGTAATAAAAGGACAAAAGAAAATCAGATGCTTCATGTTTATCCAAAATTTAACAGCTGTCTTCAGTCCACCATAGGTAAAGCGTCGATACGGAATTGATTCACTAGTAGAAAAGTGCAGTGACTGTCTTATTTAGGTTAATATAAATATGAAAAAATCTGTAAAATTCAAACAAAAACATTCATTGAGTGGGGCAGTGTATCAGTCCTCCATTCCCGTTCACACAGCATAAATTTACAGTTTTTCACTGAGCAGTTAAAAAATGAGACTCCTTGTTGACTGACATACATCAAGTTCAACTCTACGTTTTTATTGGCGTCTTGACCAATAAATTACTGCTCTTTTTATCCAATGGCGTTATTTATCGGTATTTATTAATAGCTGATTTAGATTCATTTTGACAGGTTATAGCTGTCAATTGCTCTTGTTTGAAATGGTGCAGCAGAAAAAGGGGGGGGGGTTTTAAGATAAAGGGATGAAGTCAGAAATAAGTAGTTTATTTGGGATAAAAGGCATCATGGGATGAAACATTTTGTTTTTCAAAATCTGTATGAAATTTTTTGGAAAAATAAATAAAACTCATTTATAAAATTTAAAATTGGATCATATATTTTTTTGTCTAGTGTATCTCTAGTGCATCAGCCTATAAATTTTGTTTCAAACATTTTCATCTTATCTTAATATAATAAACAATGACAACAGAACAAAATATAGTTTTTTTATAACTACAATAAGTCATCTCCGCAAGAATCATCATCTTCATCATCATCATCATCATCAGATTGGTCCAAAATAATAATAACGGGAAGAGTATCTGAAGCATCGATAAATTTTTCCCGTTCCCAATCCCAACATCATTTATAACTTATATATAATTTTATTAATGTGTGTTACATAACATTTTCATTTTTCTACTGTGCTACTACATTTTCTGTGGCTTCATTCCACAGACCCAAAACTACGTCATTTGTTACAGGATGCATAAAACTTATTTTTGCATCATGATAGCGCTTACATTCCGACCCAACCATTTCAATAGGATTAAACTGGCAATGATATGGAGAAAGTCTTAAAACTCGATGTCCATGTTGCAATGCTCGTTGTCCAAACTATTAAAATAAAGTAAAAAAAATAAAATAAAAAAAATAAATAAATAAATAAATAGCGCTTTCCAGACTACTTGTAACGTTTGGGTGGGATATGCTGCTTCACTATTATCCAGATCCCATCCTTCATTGCAAATGGTAAAACCGGAATTTGTCTTTGTTCTAACCATGCAATAAGTAATCTTTTTGACCAACGTATTCGATTTTTTTAAATTAGCCCCAGAATGATAGGTGGCGTTATCCATGATAATAAACAATAGTTCTTCCAAGTTTGGTAACAATTTTTCTTCAAACCAAATTTTCACTATTCGTCGAATCATGATAATCACCAGATTTAAGAGCATACTTGAATATCAAACTCACATTTTCTGAACCAGCATGTAGAATAATATACCGTACACCCTCTGACGATTTTTTTAACTGTATGAAGAGTATCATCTTGCCAACTTCGCCTAAAAGCTCCTTTACTGTATATCCTGGTTTCATCCAGAAAAACAGATTTTAGAGTTGCCGTTATTCTTAAATTCTTTTAAAAATTCCACTCGTTTTTGGGCTCTATCGGGTTTGTCTATTAAAAAACGCCTGTTTGATACAGTACATTTACGCCATTTAAATTTTTATTTTTTTTAATAGTCTGCTAATAACCAGTGGATATTTCAACACCATTAATAATTTTAGGATTTAGATATCTTCAGCGAATGGTAACGTGTTGACCTGCTCTATAAATTCCATAAATATGCTCTCCTACGGTATGTTTATAAATTTTATGTATAACTGACTTTAGGTAGTGCTTTCTTCATTAGATTGGACATAAAATAATGATAACGTCCATCCACGTCCATCACATTAAGCTTCTAATTGGTGCTGTACCTTAATTAATATTTTGACAAATAAAAGCATCAGTGGCTTTCTCTTTCCGTTTTTACTTTTCCTTCGATCAAATATATTTATTGCAGCACACTTATATCAGACTACAAACACACTTCCAATATTGCATAATTCCAGCGATAAGTTATTACATTTATGCACAGATGTTTAATAAGGGCTCAACCAAACTGGAAGAGGGTCGATCCTTTCGGTTTGGTTATTAATTTGCGTGGCTTTTGTGGGATTCACAAAAGATATTTGGCGGATTATAACGCCCCCGCTGTTTTTACTTGAGCATTCAAAGCAGGACGCCGAATATTGGTTTTAGCTTTGAAGTGGTCGTGCCTTTTGTTGTGAGATAAATCATTTGATCTAATAAATTGTTATGAAATACTTTATTAGAGTATTAATAACTGGAAAATTTTATTAGCAATTGGGTGACAAATATTGTCAGAATCGGAATAAATTATGTCGGTTCGGTCTTTGTTGGACCTAATTTTGGGTGTTCGTGAATCTTGGGTTATGCGAGATAGAAGTCTTTCGCTGAGTTTCTTACCTCTTAACGGAAGTTAATATAAAAAATTGGAGAAGTTTTTTGGTCGTTTAGAAATGGTCGCAAGGGAAGCCCACTCGCAGTGACTGGAGGCAGGGAAATATTCTATTTATTCCCAAAATTATATTGAACCTTTCAAAATACTATAACGAAGAAGATGAGTGAAATAGCAAAGGAATAATATAGATAGACTTTTTAAGGCAAATAAGTAACTCCAAAATGAAGACTAATGGAGACATTTTTTCCTGTTTCGTTGATTTTCATACCACTTCTTTCATACCGACTGAAAGGTTATGTTAGGTTAGGTTAGAGTGGCAGACCTCTGGCATTGACCAAACAGTCACACGGTAGTCCTGTAAAACCGTTGTGGTACCACACGTATTCCGCGGAACCTTTCCGCATCAGCTTCCTGATGGTTAACGCGACGTGAGGTAGATCGTAGAAGAATCTTGACAGCTCATTCAATCCAGCCACTGCTGTTAATAAACTTCATGAGTCGACCCAGTTGCAGGCTGCTCACTTCCTCCAGATCATTAAAGAATGGTTCGCCCACGGCATTGAACCTTCTTCTAGCGAGGCCGGGGCATTCACACAAGAAATACTGAATACTTTCCTCATCTTCTTCATCTCTGCAACTTCTACAGAAGTCGTTAGTTAGTATTTGCATACGTTCAGCGTGTCTACCGAACAGGCAACGTTCGGTGACTACGGCAGTGATGTTTCTTAGGTCCTTCCGACTGTGTTGTAATAGCACTGCGGTTTTCCTTCCGTCAAGTAGGGGCCACAATTGCCTGGAGATGCTACAAGTTGCAATCACTGTCCATCTGCTTTGTGCAAATTGTTTAGCTATCCGATCTATATCCTCTTTGACTGATCCCAGTGGTCTAGCCACAGTATTCTCTGCTAGTTCGGCAGAATGCTTGCGCCTCCCTGGTGAGCGCATCAGCAGTCTCGTTGCCATGTATTTTGCTGTGTCCAGGAACCCAACACAGGGTGATTCGATGTTGAGCACTAAGTGTGCAGAGATTGTTGCGACAGCGCCTTACTAATTTCGACTTAGTGCTGTTGGAGCAAATTGCCTTTATGACTGCTTGACTGTATATATAGATTGCTATAGACGCAGCTGCTTTCAAGCCAGGGTGATCCCGCAGGATGTTGACTGCTTTATCCACTGCAAAAATGTCTGCCTGGAAAATGCTGCACTAGTCAGGGAGTCTATACGACCTCTGTATTAGCATGCTCTCGGAGAAGATACCAGCTCCCACCCCGACGCGACGTCCATTTTTGAACCGTCTGGGAAGATCGAGTGATCAGTCTTCATTGTTACTTGATTGACTTCCCACTCTTCCCTACCCGGAATGAGTATATAAAAGCCCCTTCCAAAGTCTGACAGCGAAACAGTGTATTTTGTCGGTGTGTTGGTCGGCTCTCGCAAATTTTGGCCTGGATATATCCTTAGTATGCTGCTGTGTCCGTAGTTGGTGCTAGTCCAGCATTTCGACTCTTTCAGTCGCAGAGCACTTTTTGCAGCCACACTTTTTCCGCAAATACCCATGGGTATCTGATCCAGCATCACTTCCAGTGCCGCCGTCGGTGCTAAGTGAAAAACATTGGCCACTCCTAAACAAGCTGCCCGTTGTACCTTCGTTAGTTTCTTCATGTTTATTGCTTTTTCCAAAGCAGTCCACTAGACCAGGATCCCGTAGGTTAGTATAGGTCTTAATGGCTGTATAAATACAGTGAATTATGTGGGGTTTCAATCCCCACTTCTTACCAATAGCTTTTTTACAGGCATAGAACGCAACTGACGCCTTTTTGACTCGTTCTTGTATGTTCGTGCCCAATCCTAGATACCTTTGCTTTTTCTTTCAGCACTAAAGTACTGTTGTCCAGGACTGGGAGCCTGAAGTTCTCAATCATCCTTCTACGTGTGAATAGAACCACCTCCGTTTTTTCTTGGTTGATTCTGAAACCAGGTTATGTTCATGACTACATTAAAATGGAAGTCTCCCTCGTAGTGAATAAAACATTGTGGCATTCAGCATTTAGCTAATAAAAAATGCCATTGTTGTTACATTTAATATCTTCATTTAGATATCTAAGAATCGGATGTTTCGTCATAGAGAGTACAAGATAATAAATGATTTTCGATGACAAGTGGTAAAATATCGGCAAGTCATCGCAGAAGATCACCAGGTGGCTGATAGCTATGATATCTGTATAATGATTTGTAATAAAGGAAGAATAAGACGAAGAATACCTTAACATTTTCTGGTATCTTGCATGGTGGGCAACCATTCAGTGGTTAATGAAAGTAAATTTAATTTGTGTACTTTTTCTTTAACATAATACATTAGTGGATTTTGTTGTAAAGTCAAATTTCTTTAAGAACACTCCTTATAGTGGCTAAGTCACCTGTCATTTATGGCACATTGTTGAAGTCTGGTCTATTTTACGTTAAGATATTGGTGATAGAGACAGGACTGGGCTAAGTTCTTTTACCATCGCCTTCCCCATACTTTTAACTTGTAAGGGAGTCTTAATGGTTTATTAGCATAATGACTTGCAAAAATATAGCGTTAATTTTATTTATTTATAATTGAAACATCGAACTAAACGTGCAATAGAATAAAAGTTATGTAGTATCACACAATAACCTGCTATCTAAACTAGAATCTTATGAAGTTAGAGGTATCGCATATAATTTATTTAAAAGCTACTTATCAGATAGAGACCAGAAAGTAAAAATAGATAATTTCAGTAGTAAAAAAACTACTTTAATTCGTAATGTTCCTCAGGATACTGTTTTGGGACCCATTTTATTCTTACTTTATATTAATGGTATATTATAATCAGAGTTAAATGGAAAAATATTTTCATAATATACCAGCTAATACTTGAAATGAGTGCATTTTAAATTCAGAACTAGACATTTCAATAATAAAAAATACTTTTAGTTATGACCTATTAAACTTAAATTTAACTAAAACATAATTTATGACTTTTTCTTGTATTAAAGATACTCAGCCGAATAGTTTAAAAGAAATTAAAATTCATGATTTAAATTGTTTAGAAATATCAGATATAGTTAGAATTAATTATGCTAACTGTTCTTGCTAAAATAAAATTAAAAAAGTTGAATTTATAAAATCATTAGGAATATTGAATGACCAAAATTTAAATTGGGATCATCAAATTAACACCCTTACAAAAAATTAAGAAACACTTTATGTAAATTTAGACTTTTAAAAAATATTGTGAATCAAAAACTTTGTTTAATGTTTTATTATGCACTTTTTCAGTCAATTCTTTCCTATGGCATAATTGGTTGGGGAAGTGCATACGACTTAAAATTGAAACCGCTTATTACAATACAAAAATATGTTTTAAAAATAATATTTAATAAACATATTTTGTTTCCTTCAAAAATATTATTTGTTAATAATAATATTCTTCTAAAGTTTAAAACAAATTTATTACAAAACTTCCCTTTTATATATATAAAAATAAAAATTTATTACATAACATTACTCATATATACCAAACAAGACCAAAAACAAATCTATGTTTATGTTATAATAATTTGAATTTAACACTTTTAAAAAGTAATGCTTTATTTGTTGGCATCAAAATTTTTCATATATTACCTACTAATTTGAAAACTATGAGCTTTTTGACATTTAAAAGGAAATTTAAATCATGGATTATGCAAAATTATATAAAGGTAAGCCAACTTATATATAGGTATATAATAATAATACTTAATATTACAATTTTTCTATTATAATTTCTCCCTTATTTATAATTTTTCCTTCTTTTTGGGTGAAATATTTTTGAATTACTTACTTATATTTTTAAATATATTTATGATTTAATTAAAATTAATAAACTAAATCGGTGTATATTTTTTCATTACAAAATCGGACAGATTTGTTAATCTATGGTTTTGTAATGATGCTTCCATTCAATTTATTTTTATTAAAAAAAAAACAATGTTATTGATTTTTAATATTATTAAAAAAAACTGCAAATAAATAAATAAATAAATAAATTATCGTTTTAGATAAATGACCAAGTATACATTGTAAATAGAGAATACGTACAATTCTCATAAAATCAGTTAGGGAATTCATTAATATTTATTTAAAATGTCAATTATTACCTGCAGAATACGAAGTCGACACTGATTTTATTTGAATTTTGTTTAAAAGCTGTAAAAGATAAATAAATCAACCCGAAATTCGTTATAGGTTGGCAAGCACGTTGATACTCCCACCTTAAGGATTTTTTCGTTGGCAATCAAGCCCCCCTCCCCTCCATACATAAAACCATTGACTTTCAATATCCTCAAATTTATCAGTAATAAAAAACACTGCAATCAATATCTTTCTCAATGAATAATCAATAAAGTGTAACAATAATTTAAACCATCTGTTAAGCAGGATGACTTAATAAGCGGCCATCGCTTATTATTAATGGCGATTAGTCAACTGTCAAGTCGAAATCAGGCCGCTCCACCGAAACTAATGACTGGTAAGCGATTTAATTAACACTCGGAGATGAGGCACTGATAACCGCTAAGTACGTATTAAATATAATTTGTTTTTGGTGTTAAAGATAAGCAAACGTTATTTGGAGTAAGGAACTGTTGGGGGATTAGCTATTTTCACACAGGTAAAGTGACGGACTTGCTGGCATCACTATTAGAGGTTCCCATTTTAATATCATGATACAATAAATTGTATCATCAATTTTTCTCAAACTAAAATTGTACTTATAAATCATTTAATTTACAGTGTGACCAGTAGTCCGCATCATATGGGATTTTTTTTTATTAATAACTTATTTCTGAAAGTACTGAAAAAAGTTATTAAAAAAGGTTTTTTAAATGCAGTTTCTAGCCCACATGCAAAATTTTAGCTGCATACGATAATTTTGATTTTTACCCATATTTTGTAAATTGCACCACTTTTGCAAAATAAGACTCAACGCAACCTACATAAAACTTCTTAGTTTTGACAATGCTTTATTTCAGATACATTTTCTTTAAAGTAGCGTAGGTACATATTAAATGTGTGTTTTTCTACAAAATCAAAATTGGGCTATTAAAATTTGGTCGCATGTAATGCAAAGTTTATTTGTTTTTGACCCTGTATATAAGGTAACTTCATAAAATAAGTATTTTTGAAAACGTAGTTTGTGTCTGAAATTAATACACCCCAATATTTTAAGACAAAAAGAACACAATGTCATCTGGACGTTTATTTCCGAAATAGGCGAATGATCATTTCAAGAGAAGTGATTCGTTTTTCTCTTAAGAATGATTAAACTGTATTCTTGAAACTTAAAATGACTATTCATTTCCATGACGATTTGGGCATATGATGTGAATTGTCCCTTCTCGCGAGAGAGCGTTCACTTCTCTTAAATTGGAGAATAGACGTCCAGTAAAGTATTCATTATGTTAAAAATAAATTTTAGTGGTGGGTAAAAAATCAAAATTATCTTATGCAGCTGAAATTTTGCACGTGGGCTAGAAACTGCATTTAACAAAACTTTTTCTTATAACTTTTTTCGATATTTTTAGAAATAACCCCACTTTTTAATTATTTTTTGGAAAAAATTGAAATTTAAAAGATAATGCGAATCACGTGACTACTATTTTTTTGCCTAATTTTTTTTCGAAATTACTTTTTACTGGTATAGTTTAATAATTTATACATTGTCTTATGTTCATATAATATATTATTATGTTTGATTTATTTTCTTTTAAAATAATAGAGTGTATTAGAATGCAAATTTGTAATTTATAAATGTTTTGAACATGCAAATACTCCTTCGGTCTATATAGATTTATAGTTGGCTCTAGATGTGGTAATTTGTGTATGCATTTAATACCTTTACTTTGCAGTTTTTGTAATGGTTTTAAGTTTGGTAAACAAGCAGATCCCCATGCAGAAGCTAAATATTGTAATTTTGAATATATTAATAAAAAATATATATTTTTTAAATATTTTAAAGGAATGTAATATATAGCTCTGTACAAAACAGATATCAATGTTATAATATAGTGGACATGGCTTTTTTAGTTTAAATTTTCGTCCAAAATTAATCTTAAAAATTTGGTCAAAATTAAGCTCAACAATACTTCTGTTGGAACAGATATTTTAATTTGGGTATCTAGACATTACTTTATATTATATTTATAACGAAATTATGCTTGGTACTTAAGGTGATTGTCAATCATCATCAAAATCAAAACAAAAATAAATCTCAGTGTCATCAGCATAGACTTGTACTTTACAGTATTTTAAAGATTTAAAAATAACATACTTATAGATGAGAACAAGTAACGGCCCTAATATAGAGCCTTGTGGCACGCCAGATAATATGCTTATCGTTGTAATTTTTTTGAAAATGGCACATCTCTAATGGGATTTTTACACATGAGGGAAATATTCGTTCTAAACAAACTAAACTTTAAAAAACTTTATTTTACGAGAGTGTTTGGTCTTTTTAGTGATCTGCCTGAATATATCAAGAGTTCGCCAAAACAGAGTGTAAACAAGTAGATTTTACATAAGGTCACAAAATTCTACCATATTGTATTTTGTAGTTTCATCGTTTGAAACTAGCCAAGTGATCAATAAATATCTATGTAACCTGAAAACAGTAGTATAGGTCCTAAGCATCGTGGTGAATTTGGTGTTAATCATATAATGATTCATCACTCTCGTCTGGTAAATATTCTGTCGTTAGCACCTTTACTAAATAACTCTATCTTCGTCCAACCTATTGTTCTCATTTTTTCTTCTTCATTATCCCAGTTCTTCCCTCGAGGTGCGAATGAGTTGTTCCACAGCGGTTGTTCGCAATTAGTTCTCTCGGTGTAATCTAAACGGGACCACCCACAAAACGGAGGCCCCTAGGGGACCGGCACGATATAGATATCACCCGGTGGAGTCCCGGGGAGAGCTTGTGACTTGCAAAACGATGGTACGGTTTTGTTTTATAGTTGTTATGTGCGCTGTCGTCTGCATGGTTAATACAAATTAAAGGATACCGGTGTAGGTTAGAACAATTTAAAAAAAGCATTCACCCGACAGTAAATTAGATTGTTAACAAAGAAAGGGTTCTGTGGCTAATAATCGTGGATAATTATCTACTTAAATTAATGCGAATGGCATATTATTTTCAAAATATATGGAAGGAAGTCCTGGTATCGAAAACTAACAATATTATCCACAACGAGTCACTTTAAGCTCATTGTTAGTTAGAGATTATACTATAGCAAAGATAATAAACATGAATATAATTATGTTAATGATGATCATATTACTTGTTTCAATTTCTCGATAATTATATTACCCACATTCTTATAAATTGTTTTACCTAACTTACATAAAAAAACAATTGACGGAGTTACCTACCTTTTTATACAATTTTATTCATTAAGACTTATTTAAAGTTTTTATACCGCCTTTCTGTTCTCTATTATTGGTCATTTTGTGTATAGTAACTACGTTTTTATCTGAGATATCCCTTACCACTTTGTGTCCATGTGTCAAATGTCAGTAAGGTGTTGTTTATAATTTGAAATCTTTACCAAGAAAATTTGTTTAGGAATTTTCAAATATCTTTTTAGTATGTTTCTTGTCTCCTGAACATAATTTGACGAGTAGATAAGTATTCTTACGTAGTTTGTTCCTGCTGTTTTTTACTCTTGTTTGTGTTTTTCTTTTAAAACCTAAGCCCTGATGATGGCCACATAATGGACCAAAAGCGCTAGGCGATATTAAATAAATTACGCTGAATACACAAAAGAATGTTTCATTTTTTATTGTCACTCACCTGAAACGTCAATAATTTCATTCATTAATAATAACACTATACAGGTGTGTCCACAGATAGAGTTTGGAAGAGAAAACACTTTTTTTAATAGTAGCTATAGAAAAACAAGTAAATCTTTATAAAAACGTCTGCTTGTGCTGAAGCTATAATTTTGAATATCAGATTTGTTACAGGGTTCGTCATAAGCAACATTTTTGGATCTTCTATTTTTCAATTTCTTGATTTACTAAATAAATTTTGCTGGTGTTGAAACTTCAATTTCAACTATTAGATTTGCGATTACTATACAGAGTTCGTCAGAAACACCATTTTTAGTATTTTGGATTTCGTTTAAAATAAGTTACGTAAAAACAAACAACCATTGTTGCTTTCTTACTTTGAATATGATTTTATATCTGGCCAAATAACGATTTCGTTGTAAGAAAACCATTTTTTATTTACCTACTTTTGAAATATTTTTATTATTTCATGTCATATTTCTTCAATTCATTCAATCATAAATTATAAAACTTTTGTTCGAACGAGGTTCCACCGAGTTAACGCATAGTTTAACTGAACATCTAAACCCCCAATAACAGTTCCTAACTTGTTGTCTTGGGATATTTGCAATAACTACTTTTATTATTTCTTTTAAGAGATCTAAGTTATTATTGAAATGGTTTTATACACATTTGGCTTCAGATATCCCCATAAATGAAAGTAAATAATTGTGATATCGAGATTCCTATGTGCTAACTGATTTGGCCCATAGGTACCTTCCAATCCATTTGTTCTCAAAGTGATGATTTAGCCAATCATCAAAAGGAATTGAAAAAAAAAATCTAAAAAAACAAAAACTGTTGTTTTTGACGAACCCTGTGTAGTAATCGCCAATCTAATAGTTGAAATTGTAGTTTTAACACTAGCCAAATTCATTTAATAAATTAAGGATTTAAAAAAAAATCGAAAAACACAAAAACTTTGACGATTCCTGTATAGTAATCGCAAATCTGATATTTGAAATTGTAGTTTCCGCACAAGCAGACGTTTTTATAAAGAATGACTTTTTCTTCTATACCTACTAATAAAAAAGTTTTTTCTCTTCCAATCTGTAGCCGTAGACACACTGTCTATTTGCAGCCTAGGTTTCGTTTAAACTGTTCTTTTAATCTTCATTTAAATAAAAAATTATAAATATTTTAATGAAAACTTTTTATTCTTACTTATACTCAGCAATGATCTGCTAGCTAGCAGATCATTGATACTCAGTATTAAAATGCTTGCCACATTCATACGCCTTCACTAGTGATGACTAATTGCTCGGAATCCTTGAGCCATTGCGATACCGCGCGGAGTCGGAATTTTAACGCCATGTCTCTCTCTTCTGTCTTTGTTTCACACGTACCAATATTTGATGCTAACAAACAGGCTATTCATGAATGAATGATTTGGTCTATCCTAGAAGAGGTCTTTGATTATTGCATTATCCTTTATATTTGAAGAGTCTATTCGATACAAAGTGCGAGGGCAGTGCCGGGCAAATGTTTATTTAAATAAATAATGCCTTTATATTTCAAGAAAAAACAAAATATTACAATTTATTTTACGTCCAGAAATTTAACTCTATCTATTGAGGTAGCATGGCGCAGTCTAGCTTTAGTAGCTACTCTACTAAACCACACTACAACAAGCAAACCTAATAAAATAAGTTATTTAAATAATATCAAATGTAAAATTAATAAAGAAGCAGAACAATAATAATCTAAAAAATTTAAATTAGTATTATTAAAATAAAAGAACTATAATAATAGACCAGGGCTGAAGCCTTTGCAAATGGTAAAAATAAAACAAAATAATAGTAAAATGAAACCCATTGAAAAAGGAAGAGAATATAACAAAAGTGAAAGGAAAAATAAATTACGGGCGATCCGAGGTAGGGAAGTGGGGGGCGGTGAGTTTTTAAGGTTAGATAACGATTTATCTCGATTTTCGGCAAAACTAAAAGTCCTATGGAAAAACGTTAAATGGCAAAGCTGTAGGTAATAAAAAGATCTACAAGTTTTGTATTTGCACTTTTGTCACATAACCTCAAAATTTATGTAAAAAAATTCAAATAACCAAGTTTTTGGTTTTTTATTTTTATCTTTTACAAAAAATTTTTTTTATACACGAACTTTGGTGAAAACTTACCTTTTTATGTCCCAAACACACTGTAATTTTTTTGATTTAAAATATTTATTTTTTAACCTTATTTTGACTTAATATCGAAAAAGCACCCTAATTTTCAATCGAAAATTCTCACGTCGAAATATCTGCTTTTTTAAAAAAGTCGGCGGGCTTTTTGTTCGTTGAAAGCTCTACTTTCTGATAGTGTAAAAAAAATATACATTACTATGGTAAATGTGATGAAATCCTCTATAAATCCTACCTTAAATTATATTTAGAACAACTATTTTCGCATATTTTTTGCGATCTTTATGTTTTATGGATTTGTAATTTTTTTGTTTATCAATGTAACATGGAATCTTACGTTTTTCGAGTAATTAAAGTATAAATTTTAATAAATAGCTCAAAATTGTACATAATGTTTAAAAAAAAAAATTTCTGATTCGATTTTTTTTTGTTTCTTTGCATTTTTTGAGAATATTTACCATAGTAATGTATATTTTTTTAACACCATCAGCCGGCCGACTTTTTTTAAAAAGCAGATATTTCGACGTGAGAATTTTCGATTGAAAATTAGGGTGCTTTTTCGATATTAAGTCAAAATAAGGTTAAAAAATAAATATTTTAAATCAAAAAAATTACAGTGTGTTTGGGACATAAAAAGGTAAGTTTTCACCAAAGTTCGTGTATAAAAAATTTTTTTTGTAAAAGATAAAAATAAAAAACCAAAAACTTGGTTATTTGAATTTTTTACATAAATTTTGAGGTTATGTGAAAAAAGTGCAAATACAAAACTTGTAGATCTTTTTATTACCTACAGCTTTGCCATATAACGTTTTTCCATACGACTTGTAGTTTTGCCGAAAATCGAGATAAATCGTTTTCTAACCTTAAAAACTCACCGCCCCCCACTTCCCTACCTCGGATCGCCCGTAATTTATTTTTCCTTTCATTTTTGTTATATTCTTTTCCTTTTTCAATGGGTTTTATCCTAATATTATTTTTTTGGTTTCAAAAATTATCGACCCTGATTATTGATTTGCCGATTCTTAAAATCTATATTATATAAAATATTGGTCCAATAATATGCAATAATAATATTAATATAAAGGAAGGTGAAAATATTAAATATCTAGGAATAATTTTTGATAAACGTTTGAAATAGGATTTACATAGTGCCTACAGTATAAAAAAAATAATAATTCTTATACCAAAATTTAAACATCTTAAACAATTTTTTAATATAAAAGAATTAGAAATACTTTATTATTCTTTAGTACAAACCCATTTAAATAATGGAATACTAGGATGGGGAGGCATAAATAAGAATTATCTTAATAATATTGAAACTATTCAAAAATACATTTTGAAAATTATTTACGAAAAAGACCACCAATATTCTTCTGATTTACTATTTAAAGATAGCAAAAAAATGGATATTAAACAAATATTTTCTTACAACATGTTAATATATATTTTTAAACATAAAAATAAAATAAATTATATTAATCACACACATAAAACTCGTTATAAAAATAGAGTAAACAAAACAATAGCATACAAACATTTTTTAAACATCAATTCAGATATTTTCGATATGGTACCACAGTCAATTAAAATAATTAAATCATTAAATAATTAAAGAAATAAAATTAGAAATTGGATATTATCTAATCCAAAAGATATATTCAAGAACATTATTATTAAATAATAAATATACCAAGCTATAATGAACAAAATTAATAAATAAATATATATTATATACATAACATAATATTGTATCTTCGTATACTATAGTGATATAAAATATACCAATAAAATATTGTCATATTCGTTTTATATTATAATGTAGTTGTGTCTGAATTATGAAATATATTCTTGACAAAAATATTATATTATTTAACTTAAAACAAGTATTTTACTTCTGAGTACGGAATTGATAGTTTATACAAAAAAAATTATATATTAGCATTAAAATGTCAAAAAATATTTGAATAAACTTTTATTATTATTATTATTATTATATTTGTCTTGATCTTCTTCTAGCTTGTTCATCACCATGTATTACAAGCTGTTGTATTATTTTCAATGTGCCCCATATTGACTTTTTTTTTAATGCTACCCTTCCCTTGTCCTATATCTATTAACTATACAAAGTACGCAAAAATGTAATTATTTCTCGACCATAAATCCGAAATTCATTCGCCAACTGTTGTGCAACATTGTCTACCATTAAATAATTTTATTCCTCTAATTGAAATGTTCTTTTATTGTTGTCGTAAAAAGAAATGAAGAGAGCCAACATTAGCGTTAAAAAAGTTATTAAAAATGAAATGTTATCTCATTGTTTAGGTTTTAATTTTGAAGTCGCCCGCGGTGACGATAAAACACTTTTCATCCAGGTAGGTCTTTTAGTTTGAAATAGGTCGAGAGCAAAAGATATTTTTTTAGGTTCATCTCGAAATAAACTGTATATTGATGTACCGTGCGAGCAAAAATTATTTGCATCAAAGAGGGCCTTGCATCTAAGGACGTAACGCTTAGCCGTAGAGCTTAACCCAGATATTACTGAAACTTTTTTTTTTTAATTTCTAATATTTTTTCACAAATATTACGTGGTTTCCTTTATAAATACACACAAAAAAATAAATTATTGCATTTGTGATGGCTAACCCAGAAATATGAGGTGTTCTTTTAAAAGGACGGTAGTAATATGAACTACCTACTATAGTACTGTTACTAAAATAAATTTTTATTTTACGCCATAATAAAAATGCAGTTTTAACAAATAAAATTAATAAACTATAACTAAAGGGTATGGCAGTTTTTGAAACAAAACTTAGGATAAAGTGGCACATTACATTTTTCACATCGAAATTGGATCTTGTTGTGACATTCTCCACATTTAAGTTCCTTTTCTTGGTAAATGATCAGATGGTTTAAATCCATCGAACCTCAAGTTAGCATTTTCAAACTGATTTCGCTTGGATGGACCTCTTTTAAGATCTTTCTGATTGGATTCCAAGATGTTTCCAGCCACCGCTCGTCGGAACTCTAACTGATTCAATTTCCCCCCTTGAGTTCTATGTAATTGCCACGCATTTTGAAGGGCCATATCCAAGTATTGTGCAAACAGGGAAAAATACCACTTCTTCCCTCTAATGGAGCCTATATAGGCTGATATTTTGGTCCCTCCTGTCTACACCGCCCATGCATGTAGGTATTGTACGATTTTATCATATTTGATTGTTCAATAGTTATATGTTTCTTCTCCTTTTGAGAAAAGCGCTTGACATAGCCCAGAGGGAAAACTGGCGTAAAATTAGACGCAATAGTGACGACGCTGTTGTCGTTCCATCGGCATACAACGTCGAGTCGATACTCAAACTCTCCTCTTTTTGATTTCTTCATTACAGAAGAGCTCGAAAGTGGGCATTTCATTGAACGATTTTCGCGTATTGTTCCTGTAGCGTTCAGACCTCTTAGTTTTAGTTCATGTAATAAATGTATAATGTATATAATTTTCAGAGGGGAAAAGTATTATTTTATCTGGAGCAATGGGTGTTTCGTCGACATTTTCTAGCTCCTCAAGTAGCTCATGCAGTTTCAATGGCCTTCTAAAATAATAAAAGAATATTACAAATATGCAGTAGCATATATTACTACCGTCCTTTTAAAAGGACGGTGCCATTTTGACCCCTTATCATGCATTGTAATAAGCTATAATGTTTTATATCTAGAAGTATAGTATAATTATGTCCTAGTGGTATCTGAAAATCATGCGCAATGAGACTTAACGTATTTAGATAAGTAAATGAGCTTACCTCCAATCATTCATGATTACAGTTCGTAAAAACAAAGTTTTAAAATACGTTTATACACGTTCAAAACGCTCGCTGAAATGTAATAAGTTGTCTGGTATCATCATTTGATGTCTACCAATGCGGCACTTACTGCGACATCGATTAAAAAATAAACGAAGCTCACTCAAGTAACCTGTAATCGAAATGCCTTTTAAAAGGACAGTAGTAATATCTGGGTTAATACCTGTTGGGTGTCAGTAACTACCTGAATTAACAATCAATCAGTTATTCAGTCATCTTTGACAATCGTTACAAGTAATTTGATTCATCGCTAATTTTTTAAATTTTTTGAACAATTCACACAATGGGCTTTACGGAACAGCACAAAACATTCATGGTTAAAGCGTATTTTCGAAACGGGGTTAGAGTAAATGGTGAGTCGCAATACAATCCGGGTTTGTGCATGGACGATTTTCTCGAACATTTTCCTAACGTTGCTTTTATTGCTGAAGATTTTTATCATTGCCTGAAAAGAACCGTGGTTGTGTTTAGGGAAACAGGTTCTATACAACACAAAAAATAAGCAGGAAGACCATCTGTAAGAACAGAAGAACTTGTTGCAAACGTTCGTGAAATAATGCAAAATACGCCAACAAGAATGGATTATCCAAGAATGTGGTAACATTTCTCCAGAGATGCTGGTCAACACTTTCGAAAATATGAAGAGACGTGTGACAACAAAAATAAATTTGTATTTGTCTATTTATTTTATTACTCATTAGTTTGGCATATCATATCATAATATGAATTTGACAAAATTTTAACCTAGATTTGATTAGATATATCGTCCCCATATCATTGTGATCTAAACCAAGCCCCACGTTTTTTTATCCAAGTCTTCTTTGATGCAAATAGTTCTTGCTCGCACAGTATAAAGTCTGTTCAATGACCGCTGACCGTTACGTCACGACAAGTGCTTATATTTCTAACATTCGTGAACTAGGCGAAAATGTCACGGTATTGTGAAGAAGAACAAGCATAAATTTTAAAATTATTTGATTATTTTCAAAGAGATAATGATGCCTTTTACCCTTTAACGCAGTTTACGAGGTAAGTAGATATAATAAAGCAGAAATTGTGAAAACAAATAATTAACATAATACATAATATGTATAGGGCAATGTTTTTATAAATACCCATCTGTTTTAGAGAGTTTCTGATGCTTTGGGAGTTTCGTGTTAAACAATCCAATGAATTAAGGCAAAGGGTATAGAGAAGGATGTAGATCCAATACTGCAGCTATTTTGTCATCCCGTGGTCGATAACTTCACAAAATTCATGAACATATTATAAGAGAACATATTTATGGGATGTATAGAGCAGGTGAACACGTTACAATTGCTCAATACAACTAAACCATAAATTCATCGATTGTGTGGTTGTGCTGGTTCATTAGCGCACACTGAGAAAAAAGTTTTCTATTCCTTAAAAAAATTCACATACTCTTTATTCGACTGTGATACTATGTGACAGCGACGCGCTTTCCTACTGTAAGACAACGAAAATTGCTAGACCGTTGGGTAGTGATAATATCACGATAATTTAGCCAATAGGATAGGAGTTAATGCTACCATAGAATGTTTTAAAGCCATTATTGCTCTAAATACTCACAGTAATCATCAAGTTCAATCGGGGGTGTAATCATGTTTTATATACTGTATTAGTTCCGATTGGCAGTTGTAAAGAAACTTGACATTAATCATAATAATATTTGCTTGCTACGGTTAATAAAGCATACACTTATCACTAAAATCAGTACTGTAATTTATATAGCTTAATAATAAAGATTCTAGTGTGATATTGTTCTTGTCGTTTAACATTGCATATGATTATCTATTATATATGCAACATAGTTTACCGAGATCATAAAATTCGTTCATAAATTTTAAAGTCCAATATAATGAGGGATTGTGCGAAATAAGAATATTCTATTGCTTTATCTGACATGCAAAGTTTAAAAAAACGGTAGTTTTTGGGGACGCTGTGCTTTCGTAATTAGAAAGCGCTTTACTGTAAGAAAAATGCATCGTATTGAGCACCGAGAAAATTAGTTTACTAAATTTCTTTGCTAAGAAGAAATGAGTTAGAACGGCAAATTATTTAGTTAAAGTACCAAAAAAACGTGCAACTTTAGCCTATTAGGGTTTTTGTAGCAACTAAAATCATTTTGCTATGGAAATCTATTAAGGATTAGTATTATTTTATTTAATTTAACTAAATAGCATATTGATAACTAAAAAAGTTTCTTGCTAAATAGTTTCTACCATCGATCTATTAGATACAACTCGAAATAATATTTAGTCTTACTGGTCACCAAATGTTCTAGTGGATTTAGCAATATCTCGATTAAATTCTACTCAGACGAAATAGTATGTTTAACTACATTACCAGGCAAGGTAATCGTTCGCGAGGAGTCGGCGTACTCGAATACGTAACGAAACTTCACGAACCCACTATTTACAGATTTACACGTTAAGCTCCGACATAGCGGGGCGGCATTAACATTTAGCTTTACGCAAATTATGGATACCTGAATTTTTCTTTTGTGTTTGTGTCTTGATTATTTGATAATAGTTATTTAGTATTTGAGTAAGTTGAAAGTTAATAGCAAGTACCTACAGTAGATAGATACGGCACTCTGCCGGGTGGCCCCTGCATTCTATTTGGTCCTGGGATATTTTATAACCAATTATTCTTTTATTTCAGTATCAAAATGGACTTTAATCCAAATGCATGATGACGTTTATGTCCAAATGAAAGAGCCTACGCCATATTGTTATGTGTATTTTGGAGCTTGAAGCATACAGATTAATAAATATGTAAAAATTTTGGCAGACAACTATTTTCATAATCCCACGAACGCTTGATGTCATCCAGAAATTAAAACAATATTAATAATAGGTAAGTGCCAATTAATTTTTAAATGTGATTACGAGGGTGTTTTTTTGGTTTAGTAGCTTTTATAAATTCTATACAAATGTGGATTTTTAAAGAATTCAAATTTAAAATCCAGTTTTTAAATATTACAGCACAGAGTAAAGGGAAATAATTTTTTTTTAATTAATAAAAGTAAATAGAACAAAAATCATGTAGAAGTTATTGTCAGTGACTTTTATTATACCTATAATAATATTTGGTCTCTAACCTATATATATATATATATATAGTGTTTTATACTTATTTGTTTTTGAAGAACCTTAATCTATAGAAAACGTAGTTTTTATAACCCCAGATTTTTTGGGACTTTGGCTTTATTTTTTAATGACCTCTAACAAAAACTACTAATAAACTTTTACTAGGTATACATTAATCAAACTCATTTTTTTAGACTTTGATACACTAGAGTTCTAGAAGAAAGAATAGCAACAAAAATTATTTGATTTTAATGTGACATTGCTACTGTCTGGAAACTCTGTAGTGCAATAATTGATAGAACGTTCGACTGGTATTCAAGGTGTTCTGGGTTTAAATCTAAGCGGACACATAAAACTTTTTAAATTTTGAAAACTGTGTCTTCACGCCACTAACAATTTTTTAGTTATATTTTTTAGCTGAAGTTCTAAAACCAAAAAATATTTAAGCAAATGGTAGGTACCTACTATAAATTACTTCTTTAATCTATACTAGATTTCTGATTGATCTTGTTATTGTTAAGTTTGTTATTACTAAATAAATTCTATTGAAATAAAAATAGGTACAAATTTACATCTATTTTTATTTTACCCGTTAAAACACAAAAATGAAATGGTAAGGGCATTATTATAAGAAAAAAAAAGGATCTTCAAATCGCATTTTTAGCAAGATAAACTTTTAAGGTTAGCTATAAGAAATAGTAGCTTTTGCAAATACATTAATCTAATTTAAGTAATCATCAATTTATTGTTGCAAATAAAATTATGCAGCAAAAGAATAAGTTTAAATAGCATGGTAAGGATACCAAATACAGCTAATGCATTTAGTTTCTTTTACTAAATGCCTTCCTGTTTTTAATAGGTTATATATTAAAACTACTAAATACTTTTAGCTAGCGCAACTAAAGTTTATAGTAGCTCCAACTATGCAGAAAACAGCAAGTATTTTTAGTTGCAACCAATAGATAATTCTAGCAAAATAGATTTAGTAAAATCAGCAAGTCATCTAACCTGGGGCCTATTCTACTACAGATTATAGTTCGGTTAACTAAATATCGAGTTATTTTAACTAAATTTTTTTCTCGGTGAGAAGATACAATTTATTTCTTAACAAAAATGGCTGTATTAAAAGTAGTTCATTATTTAACAAGACTGTGCTGCTTATGGAACTGGTTACTACCAATCAGAACACTGTTCTGGCAAATCTGGAATTGATATAACATTAAAGCGGGTTTAATACACTAGCAATTTATTTAATATGGGTTAATAAAAAATAAGGTATGAATACAAACTATGTCTTAGCAAACCTGTTGTATTAGATCATTTTCCTCAGTGTAATGGTGCATCTCTATTAAGTCAATCTTGGTAGTTAAAATAAAGACCAGTATTTTTTATAGTGGTTTTGATGGGTCTATTTGCATAAAAAAATTAGACGAGATTAGGTTCCATTTTTATTGTCGAAAATATGCGCCAATAAAATTCAACTAAAATATTAAATTAACATATTACATTGTTGTATTCCGATTATCTACCAACGCACCCGAAAATGAACATTATGTTGTAATTAAAATTTTAAAAATCAAGTTGCTTTGTGCGGTCACTTAATTAAATAACAAAATAAATAAACCCATAAAACGACATTCATAAATTAGCTACTTAGTGTTTCAAGAGCGGCAAATATTACTAAAATGTTGTTGGCTAATTAACGTTTCAGTCAAAATAGCAAGTAAATCACAGGAACATTTTATTGAGGAAGGAGATTAGTTATTTTTCATTAATAATAATAATAAAGACGTTTATTTGTACCAAAATATAAAAATTATAAAATATAACAACTGAAAATAACTATTGGTGACAGTAACATGCTAGTTGGCACAAAAAGGTATGATTTTGATTAACAATTAATCAATCTTCCAATGCGACCCTAAGATAATTTTTTTTAAATAATTGGTATTTCCAAATTATTTTCATTTCTAGTGTACCTACATGTTGTGCATTGTGGAAAATGATCTAATACCGTGCGAGCAAAAGTTATTTGCATCAAAGTGGGCCTTGCATCTAAGGACGTAATGCTTAGCCGTAGAGCTTAATACCTGTTGGGTGTCAGTAACTACCTGAATTAACAATCAATCAGTTATTCCGCCATCTTTAACAGTCGTTAATTTTCCAATTTCTTGAACAATTCACACAATGGGCTTTACGGAACAGCACAAAACATTCATGGTTGAGCGTATTTTCGAAGCGGGGTTGGAGTAAATTTTGAGAGTCAATATAATCCGGGTTTGTGCATGGACGATTTTCACGAACATTTTCCTAATGTTGCTTTTATTGCTGGGGATTTTTATCATTGCCTGAAAAGAACCGTGGCTGTGTTTAAGGTAAAATGGTCTATACAACACAAAAAAGGAGCAGGAAGACCATCTGTAGGAACAGAAGAACTTGTTGCAAACTTCGTGAAATAATACAAAATACGCCAACAAATTATATAAGACGCCTGTCCCAAGAAGTGGGAAGATCTTATGGAACATGCAGGACTATTCCTAAGAAGCAGCAAAATTTATTTCCTTATAAAGTATTTCAAGAAATACAAGCCGCAGATTTTGGAAGACGCAGGAATTACTGCAGGAATTTATGCTTGGAGCATGACGGTAGGCAATTTCAGCTATTTATGTAATTATTTTTATTTTTCTTTCTGTATATTCTTACTTTGATAATTTTGTAAACAACAAAAATAAATTTTTATTTGTCTACTTATTTTATTTATTTCTGACCGGGATATTATAAGTTTATATCATCATGGTTACGCTATCAATAAAGAGGGTTATAACTCCCTTGGGATATTAAAGATTCTCTAATTCCCTCTACGTTTTACAGGTAAAATAAAACAAGAAATGCTAAAATAACTATTTTTTATTCATGTCATTACAACGTCAATGTTATTATTGACGGCACCTGATTCAAATATACCGGAAAGGTAATAAATTGAAACATTTATTCCGGTTTAAAATTTAACAAAAATTTAAATCGGTCAGAAATAAAATTATCTATGTACCACGGGAATTATAAGAGTCTTATAATTCCCTTGATACATAAATAACTATATTCATTAGTTTGGCATATCATGTCATCATATGAATTTGACAAAATTTTAACCTAGATTTGGTTAGATATATCGTCCCCATATCATTGTGATCTAAACCAAGCCCTACGTTTTTTAATCCAAGCCCTCTTTGATGCAAATAATTTTTGCTCGTACGGTACAACAGGTTTACTAAGACATATTTTGTATTGATAGCTTATTTTGTATTAACCCATATTAAATAAATTGCTACTGTATCAAATTTGCTTTAGTGTTATATCAATTCCAGATTTGCTAGAACAGTATTTTTATTGGTAGTAATCAGTTCCATTGGCAGCACAGTCTTGCTGAATAATGAACTACTTTTAATACAGCAAATTTTGTTAAGAAATAAATTGTATCTTCTCAATGCGACCCATTTTGTATCTAATAAAGCACTTTCTCTAAAATTAAGAAAGCAGAAAAGCGTCCCCAAAAACGAATTGTATCTTTTAGAATCCATAAGACGTTGGTGGGGGTTCGTAGCGATCGGGAAAAGCCGCGCGCCGTAGTATTAGTTTTAACGTATTTGTTGCGCAGGTCACATCGTTGTTCGGAGTCTTCTAGCTGTCCTATCTGAATTTAAACTTTATTGGTCGTACCAATACCTGTTTCAATTAATTTTTTTTTACTTTGTATTTAGGTTTTTTCAAACTTTGCATGTCATATAAAGCAATAGAAGATTCTTATTTCGCATAAACCGTCATTAGTATTGGACTTTATAAGCTATGGACGAATTTTACCATCTCAGTAGACCATGTTCCATAATAGATAATCATATTATTATGCAATTAGAAGATGCGGTGAAAACGCGAATAGCGTTCCCTATACTAGATTGTGATGCACTTCGTGGTTTATTTAGTTGTCTACCTTTCGATTATTTTATTACCAGTGTAACTGCCTTCTATATTGGAGTTAATTACGCTGGGATGGCCGCCTTGATTTTGCAAGGAGGCTTTTAGTACATTTTTCCGTCGTTCTTGGAATTGCTTGGGTTACGCCTGCCCCTAGGGTCCTAACAAGGACGAAACGGCCGTCGTGGTCTACCCGCCCCAGGGTATCTATTAAACTTGGATCACTGTGTATTCCAATGTAAAAAATAGTTACACACTTGTCCGATATGCCACATTATTTTCTTTTTCTTATAAAATGCAATGTTAAACGACAAGAACAATAACACACTAGAAGCTATTTAAGTTTTCGAGAACTACAGTACTGATTTTTACTGGTAAGTAGTACCGTAGCAAGCAAATATTATTATGATTAATGTCAAGTTTCATTACAACTGCCAGTCGGAACTAATACAGTATAAAGGGTGTCCGGAAATGATGAGCAAAAAATTTATGGGATAATTCTAGACCGAAAATAAATGTAAAATATCTCTCCCTATAACATTTTTTCGAAAATTGATTATTAACGTAGTTACGGAAATGCCGGTGCTTTTAAAGTTTAAAAATCTGAGAAACTTGTTTTGAATACTTTCCAATCTGTTTTTATATACCGCATACTGAGGTTTCCAGACGACAGAGGCAAAACTTAGTTTACTATAACCATAGGCAAAGTACAGAACTTTTAAGGAGTGGACGGAAGACAGAAACTTGCACGACCTAAATATGAAACCTAACATGCGATTACATTTGTTAGCAACCTAACTAATGTGTTCGTTAAAAATCTTTTTTTTATCATCAATGATAGCAAGAGCCTTTATCTTATCCACTTTTTTAAGTAAAATTCCATTAAAGTTGTAACCAAAAGAAAAAATATTTACATTTCTTTAGAACGAAATAAATTTACATTTATCTAAATTCAAAGAGAGAGTTTGTTTAAAATACAATACTGGAAAAACAAATCCAATTCACTCTGTAGCAGTAAACAGTCACCAATACTTCCTATTGTAAAAAAGATTTGCATATCATCCGCGTAAGCAAAATTTTACAAAAGTTAAAACATTTTTTTACATCGTTTAAATATATAATGAAAAGTAAAGGCCCTAAGTGGGAACCTTGGGGCACACCAGAAGTTATATTGTAAACAGGAGACGGGTGACCGTTCAACGCCACAAATTGTGATCGACTGAATATACAGGGTGTTCGAAAAATAGACGGAGATATTTTAGGGAGTGATTCCTTGTTAAAAAATATGAAAAAAAGTTTCTATAAACATGGGTCCGGAAATGCAGAGTTTTCAAGATACAGGATGTTAAAAAAATAGAAATAAAAAATGAAATTATTAATTAAATTAAAAATACTTACTCGATGCTGTTGAAATTTGGCAATGATATTTGTTGTATTAAGAGGCTAATTTAGCCCTAAATAGATTAAAATTATTGAGTCCAGTGGCGTCCCGGGGGGCACCTTAGCGAATATTATTATCAAAAAAATGTACGCCACTGTCTTTTTTGAGCTTTAATATATTTTGTTTAATTAAGCATCTAAAGATACAACTTCTTTGCCTCTTGTATTTTTTTCCTATCTCACTTCATTTTCGAGAAAAAAAATAAAAACCGTTTTATTGTATGTCATTGGACAAAATTGGTTTATTAATTTCTACTAAAATAAATCACAAGTGCATTGGAAAACAAATAATCATTTCTGCATGAAGGATTGACATTTGCGCGTTAGTTCTTTTAGAAAAGAGTTATACACTTTTTTTGGCGAAATTGTTCTAAAAAGTTTTTGTCTCGGTTTTTGTGATGGAAAATTACACTTTTGAGGAAATGGCAGACATGCATCTAATGTATGCACGTAGTAACTGTTATGCAGCGAGGCGCCTGTATGCAGAAGCGTTTTCAATCGGCAACTTCCAGATAGTAAAACCTTTGAAAGCGTAGACCGTAGATTACGGGAAAGAGGTAAATTTTCTTATTTCTTTTTTGTGATGTTTTTGACAATAATGTTATTTAGGAAGTTTTGCCGTTCCCACCAATGATAGAGGCTGGCCGAGGTCCATAAGAACGCCCGAGTTTGACGAGGCAGTTTAACGTGCATTGGAACAAAATCCTGGTATCAGTACTAGGACTATAGCAACTAGATTAGGGCGTAATCATTCCAACAGCACTGTGTGGCAGGTTCTCTCCGAGCAACTCTGGTATCCCTATCATGTCCATCGTGTGCAAGCATTACTACCAAGAGATTTTCTTCCTCGTTTACAGTTTTGCCAATGGTACTACCAAGAGGTTAATAATAATAGGAATTTTAATAAAACCATACTTTTTACAGACGAAGCAGGATTTCGGCGGGATGGTATTGTTAATTACCATAACACTCACGTATGGAGTGACGAAAATCCCCATGCTTTCGTGCAGTGTCGCCACCAGGAACAATTTTCTTTAAATGTGTGGATGGGTATTGTTGGTAACAATTTAATTGGTCCTTTCTTTTTACCCTTAAGATTAAACGGCGAATCTTACTTAGAGTTTCTTTTACAAGAATTGCCCGTACTGCTAGAAGAAGTTCCTCTAAATATACGTAACCAAATAACTTTTATGCACGATGGAGCTCCTCCTCATTTTAGTAGACCTGTCAGAACTCATCTGAGTAACACCTTTGGTGAAAATTGGATTGGAAGAGGTGGACTAATTAACTGGCCACCTCGCTCCCCTTACTTAAATGCATTAGATTTTTATTTATGGGGACACCTTAAGACGATGGTTTACACTACTCCCATAGAAACAATAGAAGAACTAAGAAATAAAATCGTAAATGCTTGTGAAGAAATAAAAAATAGACCTCGAATTTTAGCTCGAGTTCGTCGTTCAATGATGCGTCGAGTGAGAAGGTGTACGGAAATGGATGGTGGACATTTCCAACATTTGTTGTAGTTTATGTTATGGTATTGGAAAAGTTGCAATAGCATTCTTTCCTAGAAATGTTTTTTATTATTTGTGGTCCAATGCACTTGTGATTTATTTTAGTAGAAATTAATAAACCAATTTTGTCCAATGACATACAATAAAACGGTTTTTATTTTTTTTCTCGAAAATGAAGTGAGATAGGAAAAAAATACAAGAGGCAAAGAAGTTGTATCTTTAGATGCTTAATTAAACAAAAAATTTTAAAGCTACAAAAAAGACAGTGGCGTACATTTTTTTGATAATAATATTCGCTAAGGTACCCCCGGGACGCCACTGGACTCAATAATTTTAATCTATTTAGGGCTAAATTAGCCTCTTAATACAACAAATATCATTGCCAAATTTCAACAGCATCGAGTAAGTATTTTTAATTTAATTAATAATTTCATTTTTTATTTCTATTTTTTTAACATCCTGTATCTTGAAAACCCTGCATTTCCGGATCCATGTTTATATAAACTTTTTTTCATATTTTTTAACAAGGAATCACCCTCTAAAATATCTCCGTCTATTTTTCGAACACCCTGTATAGGACGCTATCCACCAAAATTTAAAATTGTATGAAATTTTAAGTGTATAATAAGCACTTTTTATTATATTTTTTCTATGAGCTTCAAAGGTCAAATCAAAAATGATACCAAGATTTCAAACGGATTATATCAAAGGTATCGAGCCAATATTTGAAGGTAATTTCTTCGTAACACGCAAACCTTGCGTTTGAGCTAACCCCTTAAAAAAAAAACTGCAACCGCCACTGCTTTAATTAATATAGAAATCACAGCAAAACACCTGGTTGTTTCTGAAACCACAAATATTCCTCATTAAAAGAATATAATTTATAATAGATATTTCATTAATATAAAAACGTGTCGTAAACTGTGCCTATGATTTGTCGACTATTTCCGATTAAGAGAAGACCTAATTAACGGATAACATTTTAATAGTTCTTTGCCGTCTTTCAAAACACCCTAAGTAGTTAATTTACTGATAATATTTTATTGTTTTTATTTATTTTTTGGTCATTAAATTAAAAAACCGCAAGACGTAAATTAATTTTCAAAAATTTAAATAATTTCTGCTTAATTTGTATTGCAACAAAATGTGTGGTCGAATTTGTAAAGACTCGCAAAGTTATGCCTTTTTTGGGCCAGATTATTGGACTTAAATTGGGATTAAAATACGAGGGGAAACTAAAAAAATATCGATAGTTTTTAGTCCTTTTGAAGTAAAAGGTATAAATGCTGGAAGCGAATGGAAAAATGTCGGTAAAAGTCATAGTGACTTAAGAAGTATTATAAATGTTTATTTGAATGTGGTAGACAATGAAGTAATATCAAAAAAAAATACCTTGTCGGACTTCCATTGAGCCTAATGAATACAAATGCAGCGATTGCTTTATCTTATAAAATCGAAGTAATTTCTTGAAAGCCAATGAATAAAACCTAAAGTAATTGCTTTTGCGTCCAGCAATTACTTAAAAGTACAGGAATTGTTTCTAGTCAATGCTCTTTCTTAAAAAATAAAAGCGATTCCTATAGTTTGCTTAAAATGTGGTGAATAAATTAAGGAATTGCTTTTTCTAGTGTAGCGATTGGTTTCAACTTTTTAAGGTAGGTCGACCCCTGCATCATTTGCTTGGTAGCAATGCGGCATACACGTGCGTTGCTCTTAATTTGTGTCTTCAATTATGGCTGAATATATGAACGTCCGTAAAATCTACAGTGTATGTACGTAAAAATTACAGATATGATGATCTCAGAAAGTTATATCGATTTGACCGCGAAAATGTTGATTGGTTGGCAAATTATTTTTTGACTGATACTGGTAAAAGGCGAGGGCGAGGGGTGCACTGTCGCCTTTAAATAAGATTAAAGTCTTTCTGCGGAAATTGTCGGATCCGGGCTTTCAAAATTCTGTAGGTGAAGAACTCGATGTTTACCAAACTACTGTCTGTAAGACATACACTTCTGTAATGGATGCAGTTTTGGAGAAGGCCAATATTTTTATTAAATTTCCTACAAGTGCTGAAGCTGTTGTGGAAGCTAAACGGTTGTGGTCAGAGAGATTTATTTATGTTCCTTCAATTTGTGAATGAATATGAATTATTGCTTGTCTTTAATTCCTTCATCACTTCTATCACTTTCCTCATTTTCACTGAAATCTGCCATATCACAAATATAAGTTTCCTATTTTCCACAAAAACGTAACAGATTACTATTGTACTAAATAAATAGACCAACGTTGTTGTATTTATGTCAACTCTTTTGCAAATTAGGCACCAAACTGAACATGAAATCTATAATCTAAACAAGTGGATAAGCCACGTCTGAACTTGTGTTGAATAAGCATTTGATACAGAGGTCTAAGAAAAACAGCAATTGCTTCAAAATTTTATTCATATCCAGATCTAGCAATTGCTTTTACTTATAGCATTTGCAAGTCAAGGAATTGCTTTTACTAAAAAGTAATTGCTTCAAGTAATTGCTTCATTTTTACTCATTGCGCTCAATGTCTTTATTTTGTTACTTAACACAACGTTTCGCTTAGTTAGACACGCAATTAAGCGTTTTACTTGCTCTTCAAGAAAATCCTTTTACTCCAGTTCGGCAACTTGCAAGAAAAAATAACATAATCCACACGTCTGCATTTAAGTTAATAAAATCATGACAGACGCGTCATTATAAAATGTTAGTGTTACTGGAAGATGATCCGGACCGCCATCTTAAGTTTTGTGAAGTGGCTTGATCAGCATTTAGTAAAGGTTGACTGGATCATTCTTACAGATGAGTGTACTGTTGTATTAAACGCCGAAGTTAATAAACAGAACTGTCGATATTGGTCTGCAGAAAATCCGAATGCGAAAAACAAACACCCAACTTCCGCAAAAACTTACTGTTTGGGGAAAGCATAACTGGCGACCGCGTCATTGGGCCAATATTCCTTGAAGGTAACTTAAATGAAAGAAAATATATCTGGATTTTTTGAAAGGAGTTTATTCCAGATGAGACTGCTTTATTTCCTAACCATGCAGAAGCATATCTTCATTATAATCAAGTATGGTTACACAGGATGGTGCTCCTCCTCATTACGCCATAAATGTTCGACAATATTTAAGTGCAGTTTATACAAACCGCTAGATATGAAGAAGGGGACGGGGGACCATTAAATCACCTCTACGATCGCCAGACCTTAATCCTCTAGATTATTTCCTTTTGGGTCACCTGTAAACCAAAGTTTAGGTAACAAAACCAGAAAATTTAGAGAAATTCGCCAAAAAAACTCGTATATGGTACATAATGTGAAGAATGATTTTACTTTAGATTAGGGGGTTTGTCAAGAAAAAAATGGGCAACATTTAAAACAACTTTTATAATAAAACATGCCGAACAACCGAAATGCAAAGGTAAATAGTGATTCGTATTCCCCTTTTTAATCCCTTTACATTTGAAAAGAAAAGTTCGGGGCCGTTTCTACCCCCAAAAAAGGGGAAGATTTCATGAAAACATGAAAAAATGATGGCAATCTAAACATATGCGTAGCCTTAGTTCTGTATTTTTTCAGCAAATAAAGGGGCTTTTTAATACTGAAACTAAACAGATAAACTTACAAAGTTAATTTAAAATACGGTAGAGGAGAGCCTAAAGTTAGCACAGCAGTTGGAGCATCTCGCACCAAATAACATTATACACCAGCTTGTAAGCAAGCCTTTAAAATTAGAAGGTACCCAGATTTAGACAAGGCAACCCTGGTACTTGTGCTTGCAGTAAACCAGTGTTGAATTAGTTTCATCCTCCTTTCAGAAATGAGACTAAATTTTCCACCGTCCGCGTCCGTTGCGTTGGAGTCGCATCGTGTCGTCCTCTTCACAAGCATCTAGAGTCTGGCTGTGGACTTTTCAACCGCCCAATCAACATTCGCAATAAAGCGCGGGAAACTTAAAAATAAATTTGTTAGAATTCGCACATAAATCATTGTATTATTTCCTATTAAATTGAGGCGAGAAAATTGATGAAATAAAATAATAAACTAAACGAATTACCTTAGTTTTCGCAGACGATAAATAGTGAATATGGAAATATTGTCTAATGCGGAGGTTTATTTGAAGAGGATAGTTTAGATTGGAAAATATTGTATACTTTTAAGAAGGGTTTAGATTAGTGATGTTACAACCTTCCCGAGTGTGACTATTATGAATGATGAAAGAGTTTTGGACTTCCACTGTCTTTATTTGTTTTAAATCACAACGTTTCAACTGGTAAGTATCTCCAGTCGTCTTCAGTATTCACCTGAAGAACTTTTGAGCATGTTGAGGAGGAGAGTATTTTTGGCATACGTGACGTTTCAAAGAAACCTATATACCAAAATTAATAAATAACAATTTATGTTCCTAATTTACAACAACCGGCTTAACATCGCTTAACCTCAAAAGTACTTTCTTTAAGACGGCGGCCTCTGATTGGCCGGTTGAAAAGTCCATAGTCAGACTCTAGAAGCTTGTGTCGTCTTCGCGTCGCTTATTTGGTTTTAAGAATATAGGTCTTGCTGATTTGTGATGTCTATGAACTCCCGTATCTAATTTTAGTATTTATAAATTATTGAATAAACATTAACTATTATACAAATCTTTCTATTAATAAATTTGTGAACATGGTTTTTTAATTACAATAAAAAAACAATTTTATATTAATGAAATCACACTGGCGTGAGAAGAACCAATAGGTTACATTATTGGTCTGTTATTTTTGTTATTTAAATTTTAAATGGATACAATAAACTTAGATCGACATAATCCAAAATCAAATAAACACGAAATTAAAAATAATAAAATTCACTAATGTTTTAAATAAAATTACTGGTTGTTTTTAAAATAGCTGCATGATTTATTTATTGATTTGATCAGATAAAGTTAATTAATTAGGTTTCTTAAATTAATATATTCCTATTTAATTTTGTTAATTAATGCGTGTTTTTATAGCTTGCAGTTGTGCAACAATATAACATCACATCAGATGTTTATTGTGTTTTAAACAATTTAATACTTCGTTGTTTTAGGAGTAGTAGTGACATGTTTTATTTAGCAAAAAGCTACAATTAAATATTTTTTAATACATTTTTTTAACAGCATTTTTATAGATTTATTTTTAATTTTAAAACCTTCTTTCAACAAAAAACAGACAAAAAAGTTAAACATTTTGCAAATTGTATCAAATATTAGGTATAATTTTGTTTTTTTTATAAAATTAATTTTAAAGCTTTTTTAAACAGTTTTAACGATTTTTGAGATTTAATAGAATTTTCCAAATTATTATATTTTATCAAATCTTTATAAAAAATAGATTTATAAGCTAATATTTTAGACACTCTATCCTTATAAAAATTTTGATTAATTATTGTTTTATAATTATGATGGTCATAATTAAAAGAACAAAAAATTTTTTAAACGATCAGGCAATAAATTAATTTTAATTTTATGTATAAAGATACATACTAAATAAAAAATTAAATTTCTGATATTTAACCAATCTTAATTTTTCAACATAAAACTAATTTTTGTATATTTGTCACAATTTAAAATAATCCGCATTGCCTTATTTTGTAAAATTTGTAATTTATCAAATATTTTCTCACTAGCACAATATAAAATGGAAGAATAATAAAGAAAATGTGGTAATATAATAATAGTATCAAATACTGTTTTTTTATAAAACAAACTTAAATTAGAACTGATTTTTTTAAAATAACCTAATTTTCCGGCAATCTTCGATATAATACTTTCAAAATAATTAAATAATTTAAATTTTGACTCAATGATTATCCCTAAATATTTAAAACTGTTTACTAATTCCAATTTTTCACCATCAATTACAACATTTATATTTTGAATATTTAAATTATTAATTAAATGTTACATATCAGAAATTATGCTTCTTTCTAAGCCAAAGATGTCCGACATTGGCATAACTAGCATGAGGGCGGAGCGGGGCTTGCCTATCCATGCTGTATATAACAAAAATGAAACGCTCAATGATCTGATACCTATAAATAGATGAAACAATAACAAATGAACTTATTGACAAAATCTCATATCATTCTGAAATAAATCAACATACACATTATGCCCCTCCACTTTAATTGCCAAACTTACGCCGTTAAAAGTATTAACGTGACGTGGAAAGTTTAAATCTTTGTCTAAAACCTTATAAAAAGTCGGCAGTATGGCAACGTAGCAGTAAGAGATCCGCCCCCAAAGATGTGACTGCCACGACATTGATCTGAGGCCATGATGATGATTTCATTAATTTTCGTTTAGAGATGTCTACAGAAAAAATATCGCGGAAAAGCATAGAGGTTTGCGATGCATCAAAAAAAAATTTTTAATAGAATTACAAAACAAATGATATGTGTATTATTCTAAGTCACACCTTAACTGAAACCAAAGCTAAAGGGTAAATTAAAGATCGAGAGGCAGCGGCAACATAATTATTGTACGAATAAAATTAAGGCCTAATACATCAATTAAAATACATCGATGCATCGCTTAAAAACGATGTATCGCATTGAAAATATCGGTGCATCGATGTATATCGAACATCCCTATTTCCATTTGGTGTTTCTTTGACAGCGGTTTGAAATATTCTTCAGTTTATTGGTTTAGTGTAATAATTGCTGTAATTTTAGTACTTATCTTGTGATATTCCTTGAAGGGGATGAGTTGGAAGTGCTAAGTACGCGAGAATTCAGAAAATAATAATTTTGCAGTTACCTTTCACAGGTTAGTTAATAGTTAGCGCCCTTACAAGTAGATTCAAATAAGTATAGCGGGAATGAGGGCAGGCAATGAAATGACACAATTGTATTTCTCCCAACGTTTCGTTTTATATAAAAACTTTTTCAAGGGTCAATAAAAAGGTCTTTAAGCCTATAGGTATATTCATTCTGTAGAAAATGAAGACACATTTCGTCGAACACACGTGTTAGTTAATAGAAAATTGGGTTAATTTTACGAAATCTATTTAAACGCGTTGTAATTGATTTTATTTTGTACATTTGTTGTCATATAACTAAGTACCAATTGTTATTAAATAATCCAAGAAAGATAATAATTATATGGAAATTATAACACAAAATAAAGACACGGTGATATTATTACTACTATTATATGCTTGAACGCGTAATAAAAGCAAAACTAACCGGTTGTGTACACAGACATAAAAACTTATGATTATGTGTTCAGGAATACATTTTGATCCTGATATTATCTCAGGAGAAGTTATGACCGCATTATATCGAGAAGAACTAAAGAAACATAAATATAACTCAGATAAATGTGGGACTCATACTGGGTGTTCGTACTTAACGGCACTTAGACATCACCCAATATATATATGTTTAAGTTGGAAGGTGAGGATAAAACAACAATTTTCTCGCAAAATTACCCAGAGAACTCCGCGCGGCTAGAAAATTATATTGGACAATGGTCGATTTATTATTTGAATCAATACTGATCAATTGTATAAAATATGCCAACCATTTAAATCATATTTGATTACAGGGATTTTAAAATGCCCTGGAAGCTGCTGACGCATGCATAGCAAGCAACAATTTATTCAGTAGGGAGTACCACCCCATAATTTTCCTATAGCAGGTCGGCAAGTCAGTTGTTGGCTTTGAACGTTACGTGCCGTTCACACGATGCCGGTTCATTTTGTCTTTGTGTACGACATGAGCAAATAAATATTTGTAAAAACACTAAAGGTGATTATTACAGTATTGCTACTACAGAAAATCTTCCCCTTCTTTGTATGTTTATGTGTTGCCTTTGCCATCCAGTGTTTTTAAAACTACCCTTGCCCAAAAAATACTCTATAAGTTGAAGTTTCCTAATTTTAACCACCCATCAGCAACACACTTTTATTTTATAACAAAATAAAAACGTTTTTGTGTCTCCTAAGTTTTTCTCTTCCTATCAACTCGCCCATCAAAACAGACACCCCAATGATTATGGAGATAAGCTATTTTGTGTGCTATGCAAATTAGTTCTTTCCAATTCAACATGTCTTTAAAACTAGTTTAAGCTAGGTCAGCCTATACAAAGGTATAGGTTAGGAAACCATCGTCCTAAAACATCTATGAAAATTTTCCATAAGGATTTTAAATGTAATCAAAAATGATTTTTAAATAATGTACAGTCTGAACAAGTTGATGACAAAACTGATTGTTTAGACTGTCCAAAAACTTATATTGGACAAACTAAAAAATATCTTAAAATGGAATACAAAAACATAAAAATAGCATCAAAATACAAATTTAATCAATCTATCACCGCTCTTTCAAACCATGCAATCAACAAAACTCATAATTTTAACGTTAACAACGTTCAGATTCTTGATTACGAAATTCATTATAAAAAAAGAAATGTAAAAGAACTGATTCACATTAAAAAAAAAACCCTTAATTTTAGAACCGATACAAATAATCTTAGTATTGTTTATAACAAATTAATTACACAATAAAATGCAAATTTTTACACAAAACCCTAATATATTTTTAAAATCATTAACAAATGATTTTCCAATCAATTATCCCTTGTCCGTACCGATACAAATAATTATAATTTTTAGAATAGTCTATTACAATGGTGCATAAGATGGAAAATTTTTAAAAAATGAGAAAAAGTCAAGCCATAGTGCTTCAAAGAAAAAGATCAACTCCACCTAGGAATATAACCATAGATGAAGAGGAGGTCAAATGGACCAAAGAAGCAAATTACCTTGGTATAACCCTATATAGCCACTGGTCCAACATGGGATAAACATATCAAGAAAGTAATCAAGAGGACAAAAGCAGGTATGGGCAGATTACCCACTGGGGGTAAAAACTGACAATGATAAAACCAGTAGTTAGACCACAGCTGACCTACGGATCAACAGTATGGGGCTATGCAGCTACTACATACATAAAACGGCTCGAAGCCACAGAAAATAGAAGTAAGAAAACCAGTAGCTGCACCATAGTTTGTTAGAAATGTACAAATCCATAGAGATCTCGAATGGAAAACGATATCAGCCTTTATGAAAAGGAAAGCAGCAACAGTGTTTGAAAAAACTCGTCCCAGTGAAGAATTAAGACGATTAGTAGACTATAATCCAGTAAAGGACGCCGCAAGAATGAGGGTATACTATAAACGCCCCAGGACTCAGCTATTACAATAGCTAATTAAAGGAAATTAGAAGAAGAAGAAGAAGAAGAAGAAGAAGAAGAAGAAGAAGAAGAAGAAGAAGAAGAAGAAGAAGAAGAAGAAGAAGAAGAAGAAGAAGAAGAAGAAGAAGAAGAAGAAGAAGAAGAAGAAGAAGAAGAAGAAGAAGAAGAAGAAGAAGAAGAAGAAGAAGAAGAAGAAGAAGAAGAAGAAGAAGAAGAAGAAGAAGAAGAAGAAGAAGAAGAAGAAGAAGAAGAAGAAGAAGAAGAAGAAGAAGAAGAAGAAGAAGAAGAAGAAGAAGAAGAAGAAGAAGAAGAAGAAGAAGAAGAAGAAGAAGAAGAAGAAGAAGAAGAAGAAGAAGAAGAAGAAGAAGAAGAAGAAGAAGAAGAAGAAGCACGTAAAAGCTTAAAACAATTATTAACTACTAACACCATACAAGAACTTACTATACAAAAACACTGCACCCATACACTAACACTAGTAAGTTCTTAATTCCAAAAAACCCACCTTACTAACAACAACTTACTACTGCTTTAATTCAGCACTGCAAGTACTCTCCCTGAAACAGTGGGCTCCTCACAGCTGGCATTTACCTCTTTGGAAGCACAAAGATATACACTATATCAAAACCATACACATACACCAACACTCTTACAGTAAGCTGTAGTATAGTAAAGTAGCTAGAAGACAAAACCTACCCTAGATATATCGGTATCTAGGCTAGATGAAGTACGAAGCAAAGCACACATTAGGCATGCAGAACGGAAATACTAATCGAGTGGTCTGAAGGTTTATACGCCTAAGGCGCGGAAACCGCAGGAACACGGGGAGTTTTGTCGGTAGGCGGCCTCTTCAGGGTTGAATCCGGCACTACTCTGCTTCACAGGGTGTCAGTCTTTAGAAGATTCTTCTCGTTAAAAAAAATAGTCTACTTTACTTCTATTAGAATTAGAAACATATATGATTGGTAATAACTTCTTTTTAAAATTTGAATCAAACAAGATGGTTGTATAATAAACCGAAACGTAAACTAATTAAAAAAAATTTATTTAAAAATTGACCGAAAAAATCCAGAAAAAATGTACTATAATCAAAATTGTATATCTTCACTATTAGTCACATAATATTTAAACCATTAGTTATTGTCTGGTATTCCGTGTAAGTAACCAAACTACCTATGACGATTAAAATATTTATCCTAAGGTGACCTTAATCGCCAATTTCCGATTTCACGCGAAATTATATCGATTTGTTAAAATGATTTTCTTAATAAATTGGCCTGCTCAGACAGCAGCATGATAAATTTGTAATAATAGACACGTTCCGAAACGGATCTGACATTTTTGTGATTGACTGCGTCATTTTATGTGGTAACTGCGTTCACATCCAATATGTGAACGTTTATTGGCCCACCACCAATGCATAGATAATAATAATAAACGTCTTTTATTATGATAAATAAAGAAAAATAATAATTACATAGACTAATAATAATAGGCAGACAAGCAAAAGCGGGGCACAGTCTAGCCACAAGGACTACTCTACTAAACCCTGTACTGCTTGTTAAATAATAAAAAAAAATATATAAAGAAATATGAATGTACAGATATTATACAAATACAGTAAAAAGGAGAACATTACAATTATTGGTTCAAAGAGTTAACCTTCTAGGAAAAAGAAAAACACGCTACATTGTAACATAATTGAGAAAACGACAAACACATGATTCCAAGAATGACCATGAAAGCATTGATACAAATAATAGGTAGTTTACCAAAAATAATTATCAGTGAAGTTGTTCATTTTGAAAATTGAGTAAATATTTTTTATATTGCTATTTAAATTTGTTACCTACTGTCAAGTAAATCCATTTCGTTGGGTAAAGAGTTAAACAATTTTACAGAGTTATATGTAAATGATCTCTGAAACATGGCACGCTGATGCTGAGACACCGTCAACTTATTAGGAAACCTCATGCCACGGGAATGTATATTTTTACGAACAAACCTACTTTTTAAATAAAGGGGCAGCGCCGGAATATTTAGAGTTTTAACCAAGAAATTTCCGGAATGTAAAGTTCTACGGTTGTTCATTACTAGCCACTTAAGATTTTTAAACGTATGAGAAATATGATCAAATTTTCGTCCCAAAATAAGGCGTTCTGTACTTTCTGAATTATATTCTTATCAGCGACATCAAGAAATGGCCCATAAATGAAATCACAATAGTTTAAGCTGGACAAGACGAGACTCTAGCAGAGCATTTTACATAATGTAAAATTAAGGACATGACGGTTGTTGTATAATACTCTTAAAGACTTTTGAATTAGTTTTTTGATATACTCCCTAAACCTTAGTTCAATAACCAAAATTATACCCTGATTTTTTGCTGTTTTAATCACGGCGAGCCTAACACCATCAATAACTATATTTCATCATCAATCAAAAAGCCAATTCTATTCTTATTCCCAAAAAGGATCAAGGATCCATGGATTCAACCTTAGGTTGTGATCTAAAGAAAGTTGATTTAACATTTGGAAGTAAAAATGCAGGTAAATTTGTGTATTATCTGCATATGCCTGAACCTTACAGTCCTTTAAGGATTTTAAAATACAGTATCTAGCATAATCACTAGAAGAAGCGACCTGACGAAGACAAAACCAACAAGTCAAAAAGACAGGAAAAACCGCGTCTTCCAACGCCAATGACCCTTTTACCATTCAATCTAACCATTGTTGTTAAAAAATTAAGTAAAACAAATCCACATTTAAGTTTTTTCCAAACTCTTATGATTTAGTACTTCTATACCAGCCTATAGCTAGGTTACGTTAGGTTAGGTTAGAGTGGCCGACCTCTGGCATTGTCCAAACAGTCACACGTAATCCTATAAGGACCGTTGTTGTACCACACATGTTCCGCGGAACCTATTTGCATCAGCTTCCTGATGATTAACGCGATTGTAAAAGAATCTTGACAACTCATTCAAACCAGCCACTGCTGTTAATAAACTTAGTAAGTCGGTCCAGTTACAGGCTACTCATTTCCTCCAGATCATTAAAAAATGGTTCGCCCAGTGCATTGAACCTTCTTCTCGCGAGGCCGGGGCATTCACTCAAGAAATGCTGAATACTTTTCTCCTCTTCATCATCTCTGCAACTTCTACAGAAGTCGTTAGTTGGTATTTGCATACGTTCAGCGTGTCTACCGAACAGGCAATGTCTGGTGACTACAGCAGTGATGTTTCAAAGATCCTTCCGACTGTGCTGTAATAGCGTTGCGGTTTTTCTGTCATCAAGTAGGGGCCACAATTGCCTGGAGATGCTACAAGTTGTAAGCCCTGTCCATCTGCTTTGCGCAAGTTATTTAGCTATTCGATCTATCTCTTCTTTGACTGATCCCAGTGGTCTAGCCACAGTATTCTCTGCTAGTTCGACAGACATGCTTGCGCCCTCCCAGGCAAGCGCATCAGCAGTCTCGTTGCCATATATGTCGCTGTGTCCAGAAACCCAATACAAGGTGATTCCATGTTGAGCACCAAGTGTGCAGAGATTGTTGCGACAGCGCCTTACTAATTTTGACTACTCGAACAAATTGCCTGTATGGCTGCTTGACTGTCTATATTATATTGTATAGATAGCTATAGACGCAGGTCCTCTCCAAAATATGGGTTTGTTTCATGCTTTAATAAACTCTTAAAAGGATAAAGAATGGTAGATGTAAACCTAGTCAGTACAAATGACGAATTTGTCCGTCAAAACAAAGATTTTCCAAAGTAAACCACATTCGTCCGTCTTTGACGCCTCGACCAATTTTGCGGATACGTTGTTTATTGACTCTCTACTTTTGATTATACTTATTGAAATTTGATTAATTCTTAGTTTATTATTTGGAAATTTATTTCTTAGAGAAATGATTCGGCGCCATATTGGTGTAAACATTTTGACAGCTCGATTGGTTTATAAAAATTGAGAGGGATATATAGCATCAGTTGAAAAAATTTGGGAATAGTTTATAGATTTTTAAATATCATTGCTTATCATTATCTGTAATACTTAAAGTAGTATAGTAAATATTTACGGTTTTTTAAATTCCAGGAATTTTTACCATCTATAAAAAAAATGTATTAAGTAACACGTCAGCAGTTTAAAAAGTTAATTTATTAATTGAAAGCAGTGACCAAAAAAGTGTTTGTTGTAACTATAGGATGTAGATGTTACGTTGCTATGATTATTTTAAATCTAAGTTGTGGTTTTCATTTTTTATAATTTATTTACTAGAAGTGTGACATATTCCTAAGATGGCATATCTATTGGTTTCCTGTGATGGCATACCTATAAATATGTATGTCATCATAGGCGTCATATTCAAAACGTCGCTACTTTTACTTTTCTTTTAGATATGTCACTATTTATATGCTTTTTAAAGTTTTTTAATATGTCTTTAGATTGTAGTTTCCTGATAATGTTTTCATTATCTTTTTTAAAGGTTTTAAATATGTTCCCTGGAATACAATATATTATTTTAAGTTTTTTTAAACAGTTTTATGTGCTTGAATTTTTTAACAATAAAAATGTGCAAACTGTAACAAAAGTATTCCTTTTACATGTATGCGTCCTTCAGAATTTTGCATTTTACTGGAGTATGCATGCAAGTCTATGATGACATAATTGGTGATTTTTTCTTTTCTATTTTTTTTACCAAAAAAATAGTTTTTGTATATTTTCAAAGTTTTATAATGAATGAATGAAGTAGTTACGAATATTTTAACATGGTTAAATGGGTTCAAACCTTTAAACTAAAAAATATTTTAGGTGGTAAATAGAAGGTGCCATCATAGGCGACTTTCCCCTACTGTATTAAAAAAATTTAACAGCTTAGAGCAAAATAATGATGTACACGATTGCAGAGCACAATAAAATAATGCACATTTAGATCTTTTACTCCATATAGACGAGGAAAATAACGAAATTAGCACCCAACTAATGCACAAATTACATAAGTATAAAAATATCATCCCTATAAATATGAAAAACATAAGAAATTGATGTAACGTGATAAAATACGCTCAGGAAATTTTTGTTTTAAAGTTACGGAAAGGGTAAAATGACGATATGATATTCTCACGCAATGCTTGTTTTACCGACAAATGCAATGAACCAAATGTTTAAAATTGTAGATATTAAAGTACAAAAAGTTAACACAAATTTGTTCAAACAAGGACTCAATATTTGAACATCGGGTTATTGCACCCTTTTTCTTATAACAAAATTTGAGAAAAGAAACCTGTTTTGAAAATTTTACAAAATCAAATTAGACCTGCATTAGAAGAAGTTGCTCCTGAAAATGAAGATATTTGGTTTCAAGTGGACGGTTCTCCTGCGCACAATGTACAAGAGGTAAGGAAATATGTCCAAATCGTCATCGATGGATGCACAATAGGATTAAATTACACAATAAGTTAGCTAGCTAGGTCCTCTGATTCTTTCACCAAACGACTTTTCCTGCGAGGTCACATTAAAACGGAAATTTATAAAAATGGGCGTTCGCAAAATTTGCAAGAACTAATGACTGCAACTTCAGGTTTATGAAATCGAATCTCTGAGTTGCAGAATTCATCCTTCATACAAATTGCACCAGACGCAAAATTATCTCTTTCATCTCACAACACTCACAAGATTCCATGTTTATGAAATCAGTTTTTCTCTATACCTACTTACTAATTTTTTAACTCTTACCTCACTATTTTATTAGCATATTTTGTATGCAGCGCAAATGCAGTAGTTTCTTCATAAAAGTATGCTAAAGTACATATAAAAATAATACAACCATTTGTTAAAGCGGGGAAAAATATTGCCTTTATTTTCTTTTTTTTCCGTTATTGGACCCGTTGTTAGTAGTAGTAACATGGTTTATTTAGCAAAAAGCTACAATTAAATATTTTTTAATACATTTTTTTTAACACATTTTTGTAGATTTATTTTTAAATTTTAAAACGCAACCTTCTTTTAACAAAAACAGACAGAAAAATTAAACATTTTGTAAATTGTATCAAATATTACGTATCATTTTGTTTTTTAATTAAGTGTAATTTTAAAGTTTTTTTAAACAGTTCTAGTGATTTTTGAGATTTAATAAAATTTTTCAAATTATTATATTCTATCAAACCTTTGTAAAAAATATATTTTAAGCTAATGTTTTAGACATTCTATTCCCATAAAAAATTTTATTAGTTCTTGTTTTATAATTATGATGGTCAAAAATTCTTTGAACAATCAGGCAATAAATTATTTTTAATTTTATGATAAAGATACATACTAAATAAAAAATTAAATTTCTGACTTTTAACCAATCTAAATTTTTCAACATAAAATTAATTTTTGTACCTATGTCAAAATTTAAAATAATCCGCATTGCCTTATTTTGTAAAATTTGTAATTTATCAAATATTTCCTCACTAGCACAATATAAAATGGAAGAACAATAAAGAAAAAGTGGTATTAAATACAGTAGAAAACAAACTTAAATTAGAACATTCTTTTAAAATAACCTACTTTTCCGGCAATCTTCGATATAATACTTTCAAAATAATTAAAAATTTTAATTTTGAATCAAGTAATCTAAATATTTAAAACTGTTTACTAATTCCAATTTTTCACCATCAATTACAACATTTATATTTTGACAATTTAAATTATTACCCATAACCATACATTTAGTTTTTGAAATATTTAATATTAATTTATTTACTTTTAGCCAATTTAATAATATATTTATCTCCGAATTTAGGGTATTTAGACCATCAAAAATATTTAAAAAAAACATTAATGTAAATTAAGGTGTCATCAGCAAACATTTGTAACTTACACATTTTTAAAACTAAAGGCATATCGTTGATGTATAAAATAAATAATATTGAACCTAGTATACTTCCTTGAGGAACTCCTATATTATTTATTTTTTTATTTGAATATGTTTTTGATATTTTTGTTTTTGTGACCTGTTACTTTAATAATTTTTTTTGTTGCTTATGGCAGTTTAATCAATGAAATTTAATATAATATGTTGACACCGGACTATTTATTCTTAGATAAAAACGACACTCTTAATGTATCCCTAGCTAGATATACAATAAGAGAATTACATCGGGAATTACCTTCTTGCCCTGTATTCCCCAGTATCAGTCCCGTCTGAAGTAGGGAGGAATTCCGTTCACTGCTTGCGAGTACAATATACCTGCAGTCGCCTTGGACTCTGGGACGTGTCGATAAATATATGTTTTATTTACTTTGATTAACGTTTAGCAAAAATCCTCGACAGGAAGGTAAATCCTCGATGGTCAATATCAAACCCTAATTGATACGTTTGGATCGATGGAGTTTCAGCAAATTGCCTGTTCATAATAACCGACCCGGTCAGTAAATTATGTAATTTAATAATTAAAGGTGGGATAATAGTAGTGCCAAGGTGCCGTCGAAATTCTAGCTCTTTCGGAACATCACTGAAGAGTATGTGGGTTTTGGGAGGCCGGACGGAATGCACCACTGGGTTTAGATTAAATGTCTACACGGGAATAGCATTAGAACTTTTTCCTACGACCACCTACGAAAATGACAATAACAACACGGTTAACTTGGCTAGAAAGTGCCAAATATCACACGCGTGTTGTAAAAAAATATTTCAACACGAGTGTGGAAATACCAAGCACACTAAGATATTAAATTTAAACAGGTGTCAATTTGACGACAAAACTATTTATTAAACATAACAAACTTACGGGACACGTGGAGTGAATTGGGGTGCTGGGTGGGGTAAAGTACACTAGGGCATTACTGCAAATTTTTCGTTATTTTTGGGAACCGAAGAGTACTTAAGAGGTGCAAAAAGTCTCTAATTATGATAAAAATAATATAATCAAAAAGGGAAAATAATAATATGTCAGGCAACCCACCAACTGTCATGTTTCATGTTTACATGTCAACTCACAGAAAAGTTCTGTTCTGTTCTGTTCGAGGATTGCGATGGCCTCTAGCTTTTCAGCCTCCAGCCAATTTTTACACTCACAGAAAAATAAAGGGTTTATGTCCACTGAGTTGAACCACAGAAAAAAAAAGGGGCAGCAATAGAGCAGAAATAGAATACCCTAGGAAATACCGATTTATAATTTTGCCATTATCTCGGATGTTTAATTATATTGGTGTAAGTGAAAGTGCTTTATGTAAGTAAATTTATTTTAGCAATATTCAAAACAAATCGAATATAGACAGAACTTTTATAATTAGCAAGCTATCGATATTTAACTCCATCTCTATCTTTCAATAATGTTGAGGTTTAATAATGCGGTACATTAATTATCATAAAATAAAACTATAATAAAAAAAAATAATAAATAAATAAGTTAGTGAAGTGTCTAGTTAGGTTCTACTCAGTAAATGATTGTACTGTCTACTAACCCCTAAATCCCTTCTTTTTAGTAAATGTCACTCCTATCCTATGTTGTAATTGTCAAAACTAAACCCTTGACCCTTAAAATAGCAGCTAAGAAAAGGTCAAATACACAAATCCAGAGACTCATATTAAGCAGTCCAAACCGCATTGTACGCAAAGAAGAAAAGTCAGTGGTCGTGATATGGTACAGACCAGACAACATCACGATCACCCCTAATGTGCTGGCAAATTGCCCCCAGGGAGCAGAGCCATTAAGAACAAGACAATGTTGAGGTTATGTTTTGTGTTTTGTTTTTGTATGTATATTTAGGTATATTATTGTTTTATTGAAAGAATGCAAGCAGCTAAAAAATCAGAAACGAAATTTATTCACTGTACATAAATACTACGTATGATTTGCGTAAGCAAATAGGAGAAAAAGTTATTATTTTTATCTAATCTAGGTAAGTTAAAATTTGTAAGTAGGCATTGTTTTTATTTTGTTTTAATATAGACGCTTCTGTTGGAATCTGCCTTGAAATTTGTTTTGCATTTATTGCGTTTGTACTTTGTCAATTTTTTTTAACACAATGGTGTACAAACTATTAAAAACCAAACAAACTCTTTTTGATTATTTTGTATGGTCGTAGGAAAAATTGTGTACATTACTCGTGTGAAAGTGATTTTCTCACACTCGGAGAATTTCCGCACTCGGCTGACGCCTCGTGCTAAATATCTCCTCGTTTGAAATTTGCCACTTTCAACACTTGTTATGTAATATACTATTTCACTAGATATAACCGAATTTATCATATTCCTGAACTAGAACCTAGGTGGCAGGAATCTAAATGATGCAGGATTTACCCGAGCCATCTATTTTCAGAGAAGAAGTAATTCGTTTAATCATTTTCTGATTTAGCTTAATACGATTGGCCAGTGTATATCAGACTGGTCACACAGTCACCATACCGGCTCTTAATTCCTGGTAGTCATTATGTTTTTATCGCAAACCTAGTGTCATCAGCAAGCACAGTGACCTTGTTCCGAAGAAGAGAAGCAGTGATGTCATTTGTATAAAATAAAAAGAGAATGTGCCCAAAAGTTGATCCCTGGGGGACACCCTGTTTGATAACCCTTTTCTCAGACATCCCTCCCGAAGCAAGTCACCTGTCTGCGATCCGCTAGCTCTCATTCAGACTTTGCTGCTGTACCCAGTCATACCGTTACTCCTGGAGTTTGCGCAGAAGAAGCTGATGATGGGTTTAATTTACCCCTCCCCCTGTTTTCCAGACTCAATAACCACACTTGTTAAATGTTTTGTCCTTTTTTTTTCGAGAAGAATCTTCTAAAGACTGGCACCCTGTGAGGCAAAATAGTATCGGATTCCACCCATAGATATTTACCTTTAGATAAGCAAACAATAATCACGAAAGTGGCAGTTTTATGGCCTCGCGCATGTAAACAAAGCTGGACACTATTAGCCATGCGCACTGCAACATTATCGTTTGACGAATGGGAAAATAGACAGGTCCGGGCTTTAAAATTTAAATTCTTGCTAAAAAATTGGAATTTCTTCTCAATTTTTGTATGATGTGATTTCTGGCATTTTTAGTAGTAGCAAACCTATCAGATTTTAAAGATAGAAAATTGTTTTTAAGGTTTTGTTTTTAAAATTTGTTTAAAAATGATTCGTCGTCGTGTTTTTAGTTCCAAAAGGAAGAGAACAAGAACAGGTAAATTAAACTAGTCCTATCAAATCGAATATAAAAACAAACAAAACCAGCAAAATAACCAATCTACGGTGTTATCGCGTACCTAACCTCAAGTCAAATATTAGTTGGTATATAACTTGTATTGATTTTTACAATTTGGCAAAAACTTGTTTTGTTCAAGAATTTGAAAAAGTGTTTACCGGAGAACTTGACCCATGGAATACTGCCTTTATTAAAAGCTTAATGTCGGAGTGCATAGATTTTAACCAAAAAGTTAACCAACCAGCAACTTTGACAGAATTAATTTTCTCACAATCAGCGTGGCCCGGTTAGCTTCATTTTTGATTTACTAATCAGAAAACTTCAATTGTGTAAATTTTTGCCAATGTCACAAAGTCGCCTGGTCAGTTACCTATTGTTAAATACCTTAGTGCAACCAAACATTAGGTTCCAGAAATCCGTAAATATTAAACACCCACAATCCACGATAGCTAAGAAAACTACAAGGAATACACAGAGAAACCTTAAAACCCAACAACAAAATGGCGGCCGAGTCGGTTCTGGAGAGTATCTTGAGCATGTCGATTATTGTCGATAAAGTAGGACAGGCCGATAACACGAGGTTTGTGCGCATGCACGAAGGTGTCCAGAAGGAAGCCAGCTGACCGGCGAGTCATGCGCTCGGACGTATTTTTTCACCCATAAAACGTAACTTTTGTTTGCGCAGGAGATAAGCTGTAGGTATCTAAAGGTAAATTGTCTATGATTCCACCCTGATGGGGCCGCCTACCGACTAAACTCCCCGTATTCCTGCGATCTCCGCGCCATAGGCGTATACCATCAGACCACTCGCTTAGTATTTCCGCTCTGCACACCTAGTGTGTAGGTGCCAGTGTACCTAGGTTTCGGTTTTGTAATAGTACTTGTTTGTTTATATGCAGCTTACTGTGAAGGTGTAAGGCTCTTGGTGCAGTGTACGTGTTTGTGCTTCAGAAGAGATAGCACGTGCCCATTCTTCACGGCTATGAGGACCTCACTATTTCAGGGAGAGTACTTGCAGTGCTGATTTGAAGCTTCTTGTCCAGCGCATGTTATAATAATATAGATATTTTTGATTTTCTCGCAAAAATTTGGGTTTTTGCTTTAATGTAAAATTGAATTACAAAAAAATAGGTTCTGTAATTTTATATTTTCGATCTCCCGTGCAGTTTGTCCAACTGAAAAGGTGTTTCTGAGCAAAGTCATCGGTTGCGGATGGACCTCACACGATCTCACGGTAAATTGGCTTTTTTAGGGCGTCCGCCATTCATTTTATATTTATTTTAAATATTCATATTATACCTACCAAACTGTGTTATTAATTAATTCGATTTTTATTAATTTTTTAACATATTTATTATATGACGATGGTCTTACAGGTTTAAAATGTTAAAGAAGCTGTGAGGTAGGTAAAAAATGTTGGTTCTTTGTCCGGTAGTAACGTATGGTAATTTTTAGAAGTGTATGAATAATACTTTTATAAAATATGGAGCATTTGTTATGAATACAAATAATGCTGGAGATTATATTTTTTTATAAGTTACTAGGCATGTACAGGGTTTTTCCGTATATTTTGGAGCACCCCTGGAGCTTTTATTTGAAGACCTAGAAAAAACTTTAAATTACCAAAGTTGCATGACTTCTCCTGAACTGCCAGAATTTGTTATCGGACAAAACAAATGAACATCGTACATTTGTTTAATAATGCCAATGTCGATTTTTTTAAATGGAACACACTGTATATTAATTTTTTTTTAACTCCTCACTCTCTTCTGATTCCAAATATGTATATATGTTATATGTTTGTTTCATAAATTATTATCATTATTTATATTAATTATTGTTACTGAATAAGCATTATGTTCTAGCATGTTTTCCTCACACCAATATAGATTTTCTAATCCGCAATATTTTGAAATGAAATTTTGCCTAAACGACTAAAGTAAACATATAACATATATACATATTTGGAATCAGAAAAGAGTGAGGAGTTAAAAAAAAATTAATATACAGGGTGTTCTATTTAAAAAAATCGACATTGGCATTATTAAACAAATTTACGATGTTCATTTGTTTTGTCCGATAACAGATTCTGGCAGTTCAGGATAAATCATGCAACTTTGGTAATTTAAAGTTTTTTCTAGGTCTTCAAATAAAAGCTCCAGGGGTGCTCCAAAATATACGGAAAAACCCTGTACGTGGATGCCTCTAATACCGTGCGAGCAAAAAGTATTTGCATCAAAGAGGGCATTGCATCTAAGGACGTAATGCTTAATACCTGTTGGGTCAGTAACTACCTGAATTAACAATCAATCCGTTATTCGTCATTTTTGACAGTCGTTACAAGTAATTTGATTCATCGCTAATTTTTCCAATTTCTTGAATAATTCACACAATGGGCTTTACGGAACAGCACAAAACATTCATCGTTGAAGCGTATTTTCGAAACGGGGTTAGAGTAAATGGTGAGTGGCAATACAATCCGGGTTTGTGCATGGACGATTTTCACGAACATTTTCCTAACGTTGCTTTTATTGTTGGGGATTTTTATCATTGCCTGAAAAGAACGTCCACGTTTTTTCTGAGGAAATTAAATTCACTTTTTATTTTCATTTTAATATTTAATACAATTCTATTAGTTTCTATTCCAGAAAACTTCGTCGATGTGTGTAATTTTTCAGTTAGTTATTATTCCAGCCTACCATGCAGGTAATTCTTTTTTATTGTTTATCAAATTGATTTTACACTTATACCAATTTTTTATATGGAACATCCAAGTTTACAATAAAAAAATTAACATGAAATGTTTCACATACGTAATAGGTAGCCAATCTTAACAAAATATCACTGGGCAGCCTGCAGATAACTGCAACACATTTATTTTGTGCCCGAGGTAATACCTAACAATCTATCAGTTACGAACTGATAGTTTAGTCTCTTGAAATGATAATTTCAATATTTTTGTTTTACTGAATAGATTAGAAGTATATTTTATACTACTTACTACTAATTTGTTTGTTTTAAAGAATATTGTACACGATGGCACAAGGATAATGGTTTGAGCTAACTCGATGAGTAGATACTTGGCCATTGGACATATTTTACAGAGAAATTTAATGTTAACCCGATACTGTTTCTTTTGTTTTAGATAATGCTGTAAGAATCACCTGATAGTTTATGGATAATTTAGTACGTGTCTCGTTGCATCCTAGTGCTTGTGTTTTATACAGTATTTGTGATATATTATATGAATTGAGACAATTCCTGATGAGTGAGACCTGGGAGACGTAACCTAAGGACATTAGTCTATTCTAAACAGTTAATTTTTGTTATGGTTGTCAATGCAGTTTTTATTTATAAATAAACGTAGAAAAAATTATTTAAGATAAACTGCTTCCATCTTTATTTTCCAAGTCTTGGTTAATATATAAGAACGTGCCTTTATTCCATGAAATAAATACTTTTGTGCATCTTTTTATTGATTTTATTTGTGATTTAATAATATTTATATGGAATCACAAATTAAATCAACAAAAACTCGTTCAACAGATAATAATAAAATTGAAAAGTTCTAAAACCGCTGTTCAAATTTCCCGCCATTGCGCCTCTGATGGCCAGCAGGCACACCAAAACCGCTCTCTCTCTCTCTCTCTCTCACACACACTCTCTCTTCTTTCTCTCTCTACTGTCTTGCGATTTTTTAACAAGGAGTTAAAATTTCTAACCCTATAAATTTTCTTTGACTGCAGTCTCGCCTGCAGCCTTGCGTTCGCCGTGTTGTTCGTCGAGCAAATCTGCCAATAAAGCCGTCTGATATGCGCTCCTTTGCAATGGGTATAAAAATTTTAAAATTAGTACATGCAGCACAAATTTGGTTAATTTTAATTTAATCTATGAATTTCTACTTGGCATGCTAGAGCTTTGGACCCTTATAATTATGATATTAGCTCAAATTAAGCTGGTCATCTACAACTAGGCACTAACGTGGTATGTGTGGGTATACGAATTAAAAAAATTGACAGTAATGACCTAGAATTTTAGTGCGGGGCGTTGTCCTCAAGTACGTACCCATATCTCTAACAAAAACATACACTAAAAGAAAAAAACCAAAGACAAAAAGATCATCTCCAACAATAGCTGTGCTTTTGACACCTTCCACGCCCGTCTGCGTGATGGCCTCATGAATCCATTAACACCGATTGAAAAAAAGATGTTTATCTCTTGTGATAATAAAGATTCTTGCAATTTCATTCCTTTGATTCCCTGGGAACCTTTCGAGCTGTGTCATTAGAAAAAATAAAAAAATATGTGTAATAATTAGGTATTGATAATTGGTTTTGGACGGATTGATTATATTATTAGCTATTTTAGTGACCATAAGAATGAGTAACATAAAGGAATGCACACGAAGTATTATGCTTCTGATTTTGCCCAGTCAACAGGTTATTCGTATTCGTAGATCGGCCAAAGTAAGGTAATAAACTAGAAATTAGGCATTTTCTTTCCCAGACACTTCGATCATTGAGAACTTTCATAGCAATTTAGAGCGACTGTCCCTACGATACATTGGAGTAATTAATAGAGCAATGTCTTGCAATATACGACAATAATTTCGACAATATTGCTCCGCATTAGTACTTGCTCCATATCGAGCCATAAACGGCCATTCTCGATGACATACTAACTATGGAATGCCGGAAGGTATACATTTTTTCTATCTCTACCATGATTTGATATCACGTTAGTCCAGCGTACAGGATGGAATTTTTAACTGGAATAAATTCAGTATTAGAAAGCCTCTTTATTTGCTGAAAAATACAGAACTACTTGGCATACTTTATTGTGTCTTCATGAAATTTATCCCTCTTTTGGAGTTGATACAGCCCCCAACTCTTTTTTTTTTCAAATATAAAGGTATGTAGGTACTGTGATAGCTCCAACCAAGGGCCAGTACTGGTACTAGCCCCGTGCCGTGCATCCGTCCTGGGTAGGGAATAGTTATATATAACAGTTGTGATAAATGACATGTAAATACTAAACTTATAGAACAAATAAAGACCTTTGAAAATTGTTGGAAATGTTACCCATTTTAACACGCTTTTATTAGCTTCACCTGTATGTTTGTAAGCATGTATGTTTGTAACCGACTTCTTTGAAGCCGATTTTGACCCACTTTAAACGGTCCGATTTAAGTTTATCTCATTATCCTGATAGAGAGATAGAGCTCACCGTATGCACATGCGTACTATCTATACCTACTTTCCGGCTAGAACACTCGGCTTAATAGTGTCGGTACATTCTTTCGCTATCAATTGATTCGTTGGCCGAGCGGGTTTGTTCGGGTTTATGGATCCTATGGAGAACTAGAGGGTAGGAGGCCGATCGACAATGGCAGCATTTTCAATTTCTGTCCCGGTTTTCTGGTTAGTTCGCTATTGGCCGATAGATGGCTCTCGCGTCCGAAGTGGGCTGATGTTGTCTTCTTCTTCTTCGTTTTTAATTTGGAAAACTAGATCCTCCATAGTTTTGAACTTTTACTTAAACCCTTTATTTTTCTGTGGTTTTACTTTTGACAATTGACATTTTATTTTTCGAAATAACAAATAATGTTTGAAGGCAAGACAAGACAACGTTGTATTGTAATTAATTTCCATATTTATAATGAATAATGGTACAATTTATAAAAGTAAAGTTTGCTTTGTGTCGGGGTGTAAGACAGGATCTTCTTCAAAGAGGAAACGAAGCCAAATAAGTATCTTTCTATCTCCAAAGGTAAGCTCACTTTAAAAAAAACCTCTAGCTAGAATGTTTAATACCCTGTATTTTAAAAACCAAGCATCGTTGGAACTTTATACAGGCCGTGTTTACTAATAAGTATAACAAAGTAAGTGTAAATTCATATAAAAGTCCTTATTTGTTCCTTAAAGAACTAATTTAAATAAAAATAGTTATCGCGTTCATAAGAAACCATTTATTTGATAGCCCACTTCGAACACGAGCGCCATCTTATGGCAACTCGTAAAGCTGAATTACCGATTCTAATTTGGGACCGAATCCAATGCATTGCGATCGGCCTCCTACCTCAAGTCCTCCATAGTGGATCCAATGCTTTGAATCTAGCCATTTAAAAAAAAATGGATCCACTGCTTTAAATCTAGCCATTTCAAAAAGTCATTGTTAAATTAGTGACAGTATTCCATCTCTACTCCGGACCTCTCTATGACTATCTCTACTTAAAAATTAAAAATAAATATAGTTTAAAAAAACTAAAAAACACGCTTTAATAATTAATCAAACTAAAAAGCGGAAAATAAATATAGTTTAAAATAATTCTTGAAATTCTTAATATAGGCAGAAAATAATAATGAACGATAAACATTACTATTATTGTGAAAAAAGCGTTGGGCGCTTTGTGCTATTTTTTTCTCATATCGAGCACCCCACGCTTTTTTCATAATAATACTAATGTTTATCGTTCATTATTATTTTTTGCCTAGGTATATTAAGAATTTCAAGAATAATTTTAAACTATATTTATTTTTCGCTTTTTAGTTTGATTAATTATTAAAGCGTGTTTTTTAGTTTTTTTAAACTATATTTATTTTTTCTTGGCAAACCTCTAATAAAATTCATTCTTGACATTATGTAAGTTCTTCTAAATTTTCTCGTTTTGTTACGTAAACTTTGGATTTTAGGTGACCCCAAAGGAAATAATCTAGAGGATTAAGGTCCGGCGATCATGGTGGCCATTCAATCGTACCCCTTCTTCCTATCCAACGATTAGTGAAAACTTTCCTTAAATATTGTCGATTCTGCTTTAACCATATTTGATCATTATAAAAATCTGTTTCTGCATGGTGCGAAAATAAAGCAGTCGAAGCTGGAATGTTCTCCTCGCAAAAAACAGTTCTGTTTATTGACTTCACCATTTAGTACAAAAGTATCTTCTTCTTCAAGTGCCATCTCCTCTTAGAAGTTTGGCTATCATCATAGCTATTCTCACTTTTGAAGCTGCAGCTCTAAACAACTCAACGGAGCTACAGTTGTACCATTTTCTCAGGTTGTTTAACCAGGAAATGCGTCTTCTTCCTCTACTTCTTTTTCCCTGTATTTTTCCCTGCATAATATTCTGCAACAATTCATATTTCTCTCCCCTCATCACATGGCCCAGATATTGCAGCTTCCTCCAAAAGTATACTCATCTGTAAAAAGCATCTAGTCCAAATCTTCTAAATGCTGATCAAGTGCAGTCATCATCAATTCACAAAACTGAGGATGGTTGTTTGGTTCATCTTCCAGTAACTCTTATACCACCCAGTAAACACACATACGTTTTTTCAACGTTGAATCAACGTTTCAGTCGTTGTTATTACGTTTTCGTTGATTTTAACGACGTTGAATTTTGGTTATATTCCTGACCGATTAACAACAACGTTTTTTAAACGTGTCCTACTTACCTACTTATAATATTGCTCTATGATTTTACTCAAAGGATAAAATATTAATTAATACTTACTTTTAGACCATTTAAGAGAGATTTAGCCAGTTTTAAAGCACGTTGATTTTACGTTTTAATCAACCTTATCATGCAACTGTCTAAATTTAGGTTGAAATATTACTTACTGTCGACGGTTTTTATAACGAATATTTTAATACAATATGAAAAACGTTTAATTAAAGTTGATTTTTAATTGGAAATTATATTTAACTTTAAAATTATCCCATATAAAATCTTAATTGTTTGCACCATTTAACATAACTGCTTTTGGATCAATTAAAAAAAATTAGCCAGTTTTGAAGCACGTTGATTTTAGGTTTTATTCAACTCTATTTGACACATGTCTAATATATTGTTTTATAATGGTAAAAATATGTTGTTTTTTCATCTTAAATCAACGTTGATTTTAATCTAATATGGTTGTTTTATATCGTTGATTTAAACTAGTATTCAACGTTGCACGCAACGTTGTTCCGCGCGACATTTTAACCAAAATTCAATGTTGGGTTAGAGTTTTTTTCAACGTTGATTCAACGTGCGTGTGTTTACTGGGCATTAACATTATAAGTGGTAATTTGTGAGGGGTGTGGGTAAATTGTGGTAAAAAGTAATTGCCTCCTGCCGACTCTGGTTTAAAGGTCCTTCATTATCTGATATCCTGTAATTGCTATTTCATCATTTCGCACGTTTTTTTGGGAGCAGTCAATTTTAACAAAATATATTTTTGTCGGAAAATTCTGTCATTAATCATTGATGATGCATTACGATGATGTTTTTTTATTTATTTCTTGTTAGGTAAAATAAATTGCTGTAAATAAAATTGTCAGCATTACACATATCGATTATTGGCAGTTCGTAAATCTTAGTAGTACCCAAATAAATAATGTTTGCCACCTGAAAATGTTCTAATAACTCATCTTTAGTTTTGCACACATACATACATAAACAAAATTATAAAACCTCGTCTGCATACTTAAAAGTACTAAAAATACTTTCAGAGATTTGCTCTTAAACCACTAATTGTTTTGTATGGTGCACGTTTCATACATAAATAAACAAATAAGAAAAATAAATATATAATCCACTTCTATTTGTATATATGATTTTTTAGAACCTCTAGTTGAGTAGTTATAAATATTAGAATTTAAGGAAAACTATTCTTGTTATTATGAATTTCAAGCCGTTGATAGAATATAAACAGAGACGGTAGGGGCATAATACCAAACCTCTTAAAAGGGGGCTGACAGTGGTCACAGTAACCAGCATCGGCAATCACTCGAACAGCGTTTCTCTGCTGTATTAAAGCTTTAATGGCCGATGAAGAATTACCCCCACAATACGACACCATACATAACTACAATGAGAATGAAAAAGTGCGAAATAAACAGTTAAAAGGGTATAGATGGATTAATTGATTTTTCTAATCTGCGCAGGACAACGGTAGAGGATGCTAGTTTTTTTGTAAGACTATTAGCATGTATTGTGCAGACCAGTTTAATCGATCATCCAGTGTGATTCCCAGTATACACGTAGGGAAAATATTTGTCCGCCCATCTCTTAGTAATAAGTTAGAATAGTACAAATATGAAGTATCGCAAAGTAAACAGAAATAGGTAGATTATGTTTCCCCCACTCCATCGCATCGGATCTGGCTGGCTCGATGCGTTTTGCTTCATCCTGATCCTTTCATTCAGGCGGCAACGTATGAAAGAATGAATATTTATTTGATATTAATAGAATCGAAGCGGCGCGGCGTGCCATGAGCGAGATGCAATACGATGGAGCGGGGGAAACATAATCTACCTACCTCTGTTTGCTTTGCGATACTTCATAATTTGTACTATTCTAACTTATTACTAAGAGATGGGCGGACAAACATTTTCCCTACGTGTATATGAAAATCGAATATATACAAATTGTAAATAACCACCAATACCATAGTCCGTCAAATGCCCAAAATATAGGTTAGTTTTTAACAAATATATACATTCTGCAAATTTGCAGGAGCATCCAACTTTCTGCAAATTGACAGACGCAAAGTATGATAAACGTTTTCTGGAATTCCAATTTTGTCGTTTGCATCTGCAAACTGCTACTTGCAGCTGAAGACGTCAGATGCAGAGCTTCTGTTATCTCACCAATAGTATTCGAGTCGCTTATACTGAACCATAATACAGTTGTATCATCCATCCTTATTATGTCCTACATAATACACTGGTTAAGTGGTTAAATATTATACTATTGGATAAAAGATATAAATTTCGATGAATAATTTAATATTTCCTCCAACTTATCTTAAACATTTGCTGAAGTCTCTGATAGTCACAGATTTATATTTACGCTTTATTATTTTAATAAGATGAATAATTCCCCATTTAATATTTTAAAAAATCCGTATAAGCTCAATTTACCGCGCCCATATATTTTATTTAAAATAAAACAAATTCGCAAGAATCCGCAGGAATCAGCATTTCAATCGGTAGAAGTGCCCTGATTATGCGTAACTATAAAGGTCAGTGGGATTTTAGATGTGACAAGAGACAAGCCAGAGACAAGACCGGTGTCCGCGACGTAAATAAATATATGCGAGATCGCAGAGATGCACTTCGGTCGTGTGATTTAAATGTTTGAAAAATGTTTCAGTTTAAACTTGATGGGATTGGTAACGGAACTATATTTTTATCAGAAAACAGCGTCAATGCTAGAGATAGAGATAGTAATAAAAGTAATTAGGTTATTTTACTACTTGCAAAACTTAAATATATAGATTTTACGGAAGTAGTCCAATGAGCCTAATGAATAAAAATTAAGCAATTACTTGCAGCAATTACTTTTTAGTAAAAGCAATTGCTTGACTAGCAAATGCTATAAGTAAAAGCAATTGCTAGATCTGGATATGAATAAAATTTTGAAGCAGTTTCTGTTTTTCCTACACCTCTGTAGCAAATGCTTATTCAACACAAGTTCAGACGTGGCCTATCCACTTGTTCGGATTATAGATTGCATGTTCAGTTTGGTGCCTAATTTGCAAAAAAGTTGACGTAAATACAACAACGTTGGTCTATTTATTTAGTACAATAGTAGTTTGCTACGTTTTTGTGGAAAATAGAAAACTTATATTTGTGATAAATATGGCAGATTTCAGTGAAAATTAGGAAAGTAATAGATTTGATGAAGAAATTTAAAGACAGGCAATTAATATTTATTCACAAATTGAAGAAACATAAATAAATCTCTCTGACCACAACCGTTTAGCTTCCAAAACAACTTCAGCACTTGTAGGAAATTTAATAAAAATATTGGCCTTCTCCAAAACTGCATCCATTACAGAAGTGTATGTCTTACAGACAGTAGTTTGGTGAACACCGAGTTCTTCACCTTCAGAATTTTGAAAGCCCGGATCCGACAATTTCCGTAGAAAGAAGAAATATCTAATTTAGAGGCGACAGTACACCCCTCGCCTTTTACCAGTATCAGTCAAAAAATAATTCGCCAACCACTCAACATTTTCGCAGTCAAATCGATATAACTTTCTGAAATCATCATATCTGCAATTGTTACGTATACTGTAGATTTTCCTTTTACGAACGTTCATATATTCAGCCATAACTGAAGACACAAATTAAGAACAACGCACATGTATGCCGCTGAGAACTAAAGTTGGCTGCTACCAAGCAAATGATGCAGGGGTCGACCTACCTTAAAAAGTTGAAAGCGATCGCTACACTAGAAAAAGCAATTCCTTAATTTATTCATTACATTTTAAGCAAACGATAGTGATCGCTTCTATTTTTTAAGAAAAAGCATTGACTAGAAGTAATTCCTGCACTTTTAAGCAATTGCTAGACGCAAAAGCAAATGCTTTAGTTTTTATTCATTGGCTTTCAAGAAAGTACTTCGATTTTATAAGAAAAAGCAATCGCTACATTTTTATTCATTAAGCTCAATCTCAGAGTGGAGCTGTTGTATTGTATATTATTGTGGAGTAAATATTTTTTGTTTACTATATACGGGAAGGAAAAGAAAAGGAAATTCCTTTTGAATACTCATTTTTTTTTTTTTTTTTTTTTTTTTTTTTTTATTAATTTATTTTACGTCGGCCTTTTTCCGCAACGAGGCCAATCACCGACGCCAGAGAATTTGTCACACACTATCTGGTAATTTTGCCGAATCCCTCTTTGTCGAGGGTAGGGTTCTTTAACGTGCCAACATCCATGACACGGGGCCCACAGTTTAACGTCTCTTCCGAAAGACGGCGCACCTCTTAAACCAAATTCCAAATTTAACATCGACGTTGCCGGCACCGGGAATGGAACCCGGGCCTACGATCTGTGAGGCCGCTGCGCTACCAATTTTTAATTGTTTTAACTTTGTTTTCGTCTAGGTACACAAAAGTTAATGTTCTTGTTCTATTCATGTTTTTAATATTTTTTATATACCTTCGTGTAAGTGTTTTTTCCCCTTAAATATATAGGATGGGACCTGGGACAGTACAAAAATTGGACAGATTTTCATAAAAACATTTTAATTAAACAAAATAATTAGGAAGATGGTTACATAAGTCACAGGTGTAATAAAGACATTACCTATAATTAATGTCAGCACAATCTTCGTGGGCCAAAGTAATTACTTGCAAAACAACGAATATATGTAGAGGAAAAAAGAAAAGCACAAAGTCTTTCTCCACAATATTTAATTAGAAAAACTAGGCGAACCTAGAATTCAAATCGATATGTTTCGAGTGTAGAAACACTCATCATCAGGAAAACAATGTGAATAGTACAATGCTGATGTTGTTAGCAATAGAGAAAATAAAAGTGGGATTGAGCAGTAATGGAGCTTTTAAAGGTGTACAAGAGGTGTAAAAATTGAATAGTCAAAAGACCGACAATCAAGACTTCAGCATACTGGAAAGACAAGGGTTAGTGCAAAGGTCCTGTCTTGGGCAGAAAAATGCAGAGAGAAAAAGAAAAATTAAGGAATTTTATCAGACTTTGTGGAAATCATTTATGAAGTACAGTGAAAAATCTTAAGTTTTATATAGCATTGTCAGAGACATGTAAAGGTATTAAAATAAGAGGGAAAGAAAAAGAAAAAAAAATTTCATAATAGTCATATCATCTGTAAAAGTTTAAAAAAGGGGTTTGTAGCAAATTAAATTTAATAAAATTAGGTAGATTGACTTACCATTTAAAAATATATATATCGGACGTCTCCCTTTTGAACAAATATGTTTTTATTATTTTACTACATATATTTTTCTACGTACTCAATAGATACGATGTAAATTACTTCCAATTTTTTCTTCACTGTTTTTTATATTTATACAGGGTGTCCCGAAATTAGCTGACAATATTTTAAGGGGATAAAGTACATTTAAAAATAAGACTAAAATCCTCTATTAATATACCTTCAAAAACGCTTCGTTATGGGGCTAGAGCCCCCCGAATTGGAGCTATGACAAGCAGTTTTTTTACAATATCTCAGAAACCGATTAGGGTATCAAAACAAATTTTGATACATGTTTTACCCATAGCCTAGACGCAATAAATCGTTTAATTAGCTTAACTGTATTTCTTGCAGTGGCGTCCCACTGGTTAGGTAGTGGGCAGAATATTGCCCTAAGTTTTTTATTTGTAGGATTTTTTAACTTTAGGTGAAATTTTTAGAAGCCTTGAAGTCTTTTGTTGAAAAAAGGTACTCTTATTTCATTGCGCTAGGATTCACCATTTTCCAGTAAAATCGATTTTAAAATTTTCTGTTTTTTGAAATCCGGTGAAAAGGCTAAGGTTTTTTTTGCATATCTCAGCAAACACTTAATATTAAAACATGAAATTTATTAGAAGTTCTACTAGCGACAAATAATAATAATACATGATCAACTTGGGGATTTGTTAGATAATGTGCCACTGGATTTACGTTTAGGGCACTTCTTTCAACATGATGGGGCACCAGCTCACTACGGACGTCAAGTGAGGAATTGGCTTAAAGAAAATTACCAGGTGGATTGGTAGTCATAGCCTGGCCACCAAGATCACTTGATTTAAATCCCCTTGATTATTATTTTTGGGGCACATGACTGGTACTTGCTTAAGAATTAGTTTCCCGTGTGGTTCACAATCAAATTTGATTTGCAATTTGTTATTATTTTTTGTTTTATTTTAAAACTCTCTTAAAATCTTCATGAAAATAAATATTTAAAAAACAAAGGAATTTAAAAATATGTTTAATTTAAAAACGTTACATTGTGTCAAATTACAATAATGGAAGGTTTTATTAACAAAAAATTTAAAATAAAAAAAAAATACATTAAAATTATGAAATTAAAAAAAAAATAATAGTAATATTTACTTAAGGCTCCACCCCGTGCGACGTCACTGGAAAAATATTTTAAAGTAACATCCTTTAATACATATGCCTTGTCGCTAGTAGAAGTTCTAATAAATTTCATGTTTTAATATTAAGTGTTTGCTGAGATATGCAAAAAAAACCTTAGCCTTTTCACCGGATTTCAAAAAACCGAAAATTTAAAAATCGATTTTACTGAAAAATGGTGAATCCTACCGCACTGAAACAAGAGTACCTTTTTTCAACAAAATACTTCAAGGCTTCCAGAAATTGCACCTGAAGTTAAAAAATCCTAAAAATAAAAAACTTAGGGCAATATTCTCCCAACTACCTACCCAGTGGGACGCCACTGGAATTAATAAAGTTAAGCTAATCGAATCGTTTATTGCGTCTTGTCATGGGTAAAACATGTATCAAATTTTGTTTCGATACCCTAATCGGTTTTTGAGATATAGTGAAAAAACTGCTTATCATGGTTCCAATTCGGGGGGCTCTAGCCCCATAACGAAGCGTTTTTGAAGGTATATTAATAGAGGATGTTAGTCTTATTTTTGGATGTACTTTATCTCCTTAAAATATTGTCAGCTAATTTCGGGACACCCTGTATATCAACACATTTTTTTTTACATTCCATAAATGATCCATTAGTGTTGTATACCTTCTACCATTTTATCTTCTGCTAACACCATCAGCAAGGCTTCTTCTGTCTCCTGATAATAAACGTTTCTACGTTCGAAATATGTAAAGACCTGAATTGAATAAATTTCTGGAGGAAAACTTTTACTTTTCTTTGGCTTCTATTCTTTCAACTCCACTTTAAGCATGAACTGTTTCTTCAAATTAAAATGATTATTATTTTGACAAAATTATGTTTCCTCTTTCTCTCTCTGCGTGGTAATATTTACTTTTAAATTGCATATTTTAAATTTTTCTCAAGGAGTATTAACAAATATGAAAAAAAAACAGTATTTGATAAAAATGGAACCTTTACAGCCAAAAGCAACCAAAATGTGTTAGTTTGAAGGTTATAGAGTGGTGGACTTTCGGTAATTCCAACAATTGACACCGAAAAATGTAATGAGACTCATGCTGGAAAACGAGAACGAATGGAAATTGATTGACAAGGGAATAACACAAATACTAAAAGCAAAAGAGGAAGAAGAACGAAGGACATGAGTTAAACCGGATTAGATAGATTAGATACTTCGGCCGGGCCTCCTTAAAATGTTCACCTCCTATATATACAAAAAAAAAAACCGTAGTCCTATGAGGACCGCTCTGATATCCTTTGTAGGTGGCACCCAAAATCCCTAATTTGTAATGTGTAATATCGAGATGCAAAATTGCATTAAAAATAAAAAACACAAAAGCATCCCCCTTCTATCCCCCCTCCCTAGATGTGCTTATACTCAAACACATATGCAGTGTGACCAGTAGTGTCCGCATCATATGGGATTTTTTTTATTAATAGCTTTATTCGAAATTTGACTTTGGCATCAAGTTCTGCTTCGATCGAGATGAAAATTAAGCGAAAAAACAAAAAAATAGTAGTCACGTAAAACGCATTATCTGTCAAATTTTAATTTTTTCCAAAAAATAATTCAAAAGTGGGGTTATTTCTAAAAATATCGCAACAAGTTGTAAAAAAAGTTTTTTTAAAAGCAGTTTTTAGCCCACATGTAAAATTTCAGCTACATAAGATAACTTTGAATTTTTACCCATATTTTGTCGTTGTAAACGTGTTTCTGGTGCATCATTGTAATTAATTTTTAGGAAACTGCACTTAAATAATAGAAGACTATTATTAATTTTTTTTATGACATAGCTTAATAACAAATTTTAATAAAGGGGTTTTAAATTTAATCGTTTAAAATAGATAAACTTTACGTTAAGTTAAACTAAAATTTATTTTCCACTTAATGATGACACTGTGTTCTTTTTGTCTTAATGTTAAGGTGTATTACTTTCAGACACAAACTACGTTTTCAAAAATACTTATTTTATGAAGTTACCGTATACAGGGTCAAAAACAAATAAACTTTGCATCACATGCGACCCAATTTTAATAACCCAATTTTAATTTTGTAAAAAAACACACATTTAATATGGCGCTACTTTGAAGAAAATGTATCTGTAATAAAGAAGTTTTATGTAGGTTGCGTTAAGTCTTATTTTGCAAAAGTGGTGCAATTTACCAAATATGAGTAAAAAATCAAAGTTATCTTATGCAGCTGAAATTTTGCATGTTGGCTAGAAACTGCATTTAAAAAAACTTTCTTTTATAACTTGTTGGAATATTTTCAGAAATAACCCCACTTTTGAATTATTTTTTGGAAAAAATTAAAAGTTTACAGATAATGCGAATTACGTGACTACTATTTATTTGCTTAATTTTCATCTCGATCGAAGCAGAACTTGATGCCAAGGTCAAATTTCGAATCAAGCTATTAATAAAAAAAATCCCATATGACACTGTATAAACGTCTAGGCTGATATAATGCAATTTTTTGGCTTCTAAATCGGCAGGCTACTAATTTTATGGTTATTAAAAAAAATGTTACATGGCAACGATTAAAAAATAAATAATAAAATATGCTTAAGTATACGTAACTAGCATCCAATCACTTTAACAACCTATAAAACCCGCATCACACCCAAGCAAATTACTAATTTTCTCGTTTCATCACGTTCAAACACCTCCTCAGATCCATTAAGTAAAACAAGCTGATTTTCTACGCATTTCAAAAAGTTTTAAGAAGTCTGCATATCGGTAAGAAGGGCATTGTGTTTTCAGTATTCTTATAAGATAAATCTTATTCAAGACAAAAGTTAAATGGTGGTAAATCTGGTAGATAAAGTGGCTAGTGTCAGGTAATGAGCGAGGAAAATTGACTGGAATGCGTATTTAAATAAAACGCAATATTTTTACCGACTGCAATTTAGATGAGCCAATGTTGATTATTCTTTTTCAATTTTGTTTGATCATATTGTCCCCTAGTCACGTGTAATGAAACTTTAAAAAAATATCATTAGGGGAGCGAGAGATAAACTGAAGTATAAGTATTAAGTATTTTTACAAATTGTAAATCCTCGTAGAAGTTTTATAGGTATATCGATCATAAAACCTTATAGAACATTATTAAAAGTGACAAATTTCCATCCTATCCCTGTTTCCCGATCCAATTTAAATTTAAATAGATGATAGAGGGATTAGTGTAAGTACTTCATCATCAAGTAATTATAGTATATCATTTAACGAGCGTATAATATAGCCATTATACGCGAGTCAAATACTATACTTTATCTACGACTATTCAGTATTCAAAAAATTAGAAAATGCATTCAGAGCAACAAATTTTATTACAATAGGATATTTTTTCATAACAAGGTAATATTATTAATGGTATTTCTTAACTAAAAAATACAATTCAACAATATTAACAATAAATTAAACAAAATACAATAACTAATTTTTCATGAAATTGATTGTAACATTAGAGCAATTATGAAAATGAATGGGATCAGGAATATTACTTATATTCATATCGTTTTTATTAGTAATGGAAAAAGTTTCTGAGCTAACATTATTTACAGTGGTAGATGTAGATGGGCATAAATTTGAGTTAATTTGTTTTAAAATTTTATTAGCAGCGTCTATTTTAGTTTTTTTTGAATCAGCAATATAACCTTCATTGTTGGGACCGTTGATTATAAAATCTCATAATCCACGGTTGTAGATAATGAGAAACTATGGTAATATGAACCACATTATATATGTTCTAACAAACACATTATGCTTCCATTATTAAATCGTCGTAGATATATAATGTGTTTCATATTACCATAGTTACTCATAATCTATACAACCGTGGATTATGAGATTTCATAATCCACGGTCTCAACAATGAAGGTTATATTGCTGATCCAAAAAAAAACTTAAATAGACACTGCTAATAAACTTTTAAAACAAATTAACTCAAATTTATGCCCATCTACATCTACCACTGCCTTCGGCTCATGTTTTAAGATCTCGTGTAATATAGCCTATATTATATGCTCGTTAAATATTATACTAATAAAAAATATTCATAAATCTATAATCTATATTGTTTTTATATTCTAAAATTGTAAAGTTAGTGACTGATTCATCATCGCCCAGCCTAAACCACTAATCCTAGAATCATGAAATTTCATGGAGGTTCCTTCTTAGAACGTAAAAAATTACTAAGCATTTTTGGCATGGCTGGGATGTAAAGTCTGTTCAATGACCGCTGACCGTTACGTCACGACTAGTGCTTATCTTTCTAACATTCGTAAACTAGGTGAGATAGTAAATTTGCATCAATAATGAATGTCAACATTATTTCAAAAATGTCACGGTATTTTGAAAAAACAAGCATTAATTTAAAATGTATTTGATTATTTCCAAAGAGAAAGTGATGCCGGAAATAGTAATTTACGTTACAAGACCGGAAAGTAGTGTTTTTCAGGTCAAGACAAGCATTTCCAGGGCGAGCCATAGGCGAGTCCTGGAAGCTTGGAGAGACCTGGAAAACACTAATTTTCGGTTGCGTGACGTACAATATTTTTTTTTAAACCGACACTTCGATATATTTTATAATCTACGCGAAACAAGTTTGACATAAAGAACAAAATTAAAAATCAACGAACTGTCACTTGACAATACATCGAAATGTTGTTGTCATAATAACGAAATTAAGGTATCTTGTATTATCAAAGAGCGATTGGAAAAACAAAAAACAGGGTGACAGTGACATTAGAGACCGGAAAAGTGACATTAGAGTCCGGAAAAGATTTTTCCGGTCTCTGATGTCATTTTTCCGGTCTTGCGATCGGAAAAACGTTATTTTCTAGACGAAAAATTGTCCAGAAAGTGTAAATTTTCTGGTCGGTTTTAAAAAAAATATATTTTATCCTTTAACGCAGTTTACGAGATAAGTAGATATAATAAAGCAGAAATTGTGAAAACATAAATAATAAACATAAATAAACGATTGCAATGTTTTTATAAATTAAATACCTTGCTGTTTTAGAGAGTTTTTGATGCTTTGGGAGTTTCGTGTTCAACAATCCAACGAATTAAGGCAAAGGGGATAGAGAAGGATGTTGATTTTAAGAATCGCAATAATGTAGCTATTTTGTTATTCCGTGGTCGACAAGTTCACGAAATTTATGAAGAAATTAGAATTATGGGATGTATAAAGCAGGTGAACACGTTACCATTCGCTAAATATAACTAAACCTTAAAATCTTTGATGTTGTTGCAATATCCACTGGTTTATTAGCGGACTATTTAAAAAAAAAATAATTTAAATGGCGTAAATGTACTGTATCAAACAGGCGTTTTTTAATAGAGCAACCCCATATGACTCAAAAACGAGCAGAACGGCAATATAAGTGGAAAAATTGAAAAAACTATGTAACACACGCTAATAAAATTATAAATGATGTGTGGGAACGAGAAAGATTTATCGATGCTTCAGATACTCTTCTCCTTATTATTAATTTATTAATTTGAACGAATCTGATGATGATGATCCTTGCTGAGATCATTTGTTTTAATTATTAAAAAAACTGTATTTTGTTGTGTTGTCATTTGTTATTATATTTTCTTCTTTATGATATTATAAGATGAAAATATTTGAAACAAAATTTATAGACTGATGCACTAGACAAAAAATATATGATTCAATTTTAAATTTTATAAATGAGTTTTATTTATTTTTCAGTAAATTTAAATTAAATTAAAATTTCATACTGATTTTCAAAAACAAAATGTTTCATTCCATAATACCTTTTACCTTAAATAAACCAAAAGACTATTGCGGGGGTAACTGGGCCGTAAAAAGCCTGGTACCCCAACAGATTTTTACTTTAAACCAAAAGATGCTTCGACTTTTATAAAAAACACCTTTTCTCTTTTTCTTTTCATTTTACTCTAATACTTTCACATGTTTCTGACAAGGCTTAATAAAACTCAAGATTTTTTAGTACTTTAATAATGATTTTTACAGATAAGTTTTTCAAAACTCCCTAATTTTTCTTTTACTCCCCTCATTTTCCGCACGGCACAGTGTTCCTTTGCACTAACCCTCGACTCTTCAGTATGCTGGAGTCTTGATTTTTGGTCTTTTGACTACTCAATTTTACACCTCTTGTACACCATTAAAAGCTCCATTACGGCTCAATCTCACTATTATTTTCTCTTTTGCTAAAAACATCAGCATTTTACCTTTCACTTTGTTTTCCTGATGATGAGTGTTTCTACACTCGAAACATGTCGATGTGATTCTAGGTTCGCCTAGTTATTCGAACAATAAAAATTGTGGAGAAACACTTCGTGCTTTTCTTTTTCCTATAAAAGACAACAGAAAATAAAATTTTAACGAAATCAGCGCCTTTTTCTCTCTTAAGAGATGTATACAGTGAGCAGTGGCAAAAAGTTAGCAACATATTTATGGCAAACATTTTTATTAAGAGAGTACCGAAAAAACGTTTTCCTGGGAACGGTTCTACATGCCCCATAACCTTAGAATCAATTTTGACTTATGTGACGTGATTAATGGTACAGAGGCAAATAAAAAAAAACACGTTTATTTTCATCCAAATACATGCGTTTTACATTAGCCAAGCTTACAGGAAAAAACTAGAAATTTATCAATATTTGGTAAAAAAATATTTAAAAAAAAGGTGTTTTTCAAAAAGTTTTGTATGTAGACCTAGAATTTAATTCTATCCAACTTTATCAAGTACATTTTCTTGGCATCTCGTTATAGTTAAATTCACATGAAGTTTTAATGCCAAATGTCAAGACTTGTCATTGTCTAGTTACTTTAGATTTCACCAACTTACTAAATTTCTTATACCTACAGCTGAGATTGGTCAGTGTTTTTTCTTTTTCTTTTCTGGAATTGTTCGGTCAACTCTTTTTATTTCTATCTCTTTTTAATCATATGAAATAATACAAGATAGACATACTTTGTGTGCAGTACAATTATTATACTAATTAAATTTAGCCATTAGAAATTTATATTTTATGAGTTGCTGCAGTGTTTGACAAGTATGACAGAACTAAAATGTCACAGCGTTAAAGGTTTATGTGAATTCAACTATACCTGACCTCACTGTTTGTAATTTAACTTTTTTTTTTAATTTGCTGCTCTACCAGGACGTCTATTCTCCAATTTAAGAGAAGTGAATGCTCTCTCGCGAGAAGGGACAATTCACATCATATGCTCACATCGTCTGAACTTTCGATGGAAATGAACAGTCATTTTAAGTTTCAAGAATACAGTTTAAACATTTTTAAGAGAAAAAGTAATCACTTCTCTTGAAATTGTCATTCGCTTATTTCGAGAATAGACGTCCTGTAGTCATAATATGACGTATGTCAAATGTCAAAGTCGAATTATAGGTTCTCGGACATACAGAACCGATCACAGAAAAGTTTTTTCTGTGCACTGTTAATAAAAAATGTTCTCATACTTTTCGCCGTGGGTCAGTGTGTAACTGTTAAACAACAATATATTTCCAGTCTTCCACTTAATAAAGCAACTTTTTACCGTCACTGCCATTTTACAAACTTCCAAAATATTCGATTCAAGCAGAGTCTGAACCCGACTAATGTCTTGTCGCGTTTCGCGAACGACCCGGCTCGATGATTAAAATTCTTAATTAAGTGTAAAACAAAACAAATCGGCTGTAATCGCCTCGTTTCAGGCATTTTCGGCTCAAAGGACGCGTTTTTGCTGTGCCATACACGAACGGTTTTCCCAAGACATTTCTGAGACTTGTGGGAACCAAGTTGACCTCAAATGGTTTATTGGTAACGGACATGTAACTAAAAAATATAACTAACATAGTTAAGGGAGATTGAATGCGCTAGTTCAATAGTATGGTAAAACGGGGATACATGCCCCACCACCGTGAGTGACGCCCTGCTATGTCTGGTTCATGAACTGTTTGCAGGATGGCGCTATATACGTTGCAGTGCAGTAAGTTGATTCGGTCTACAACTTCATAAATGTCCGAACCATATAGCCTTTTTATTTGGAAGAAGTTAGTGCACTGAGAAAAAAGCCTTTTATTTCTTATAAGAATTTACATATTCTATAAACAACTGTTGAATACTATATGTGATAGCAACTCACTTTCCTACTGTAAGACAACGAAAATTGCTAGACCGTTGGAGTTATGGCTACCATGGCTATTATTGCTCTGAATACTCACAGTAATTATCAAGTTTTATTAAGGGCGTGTTTTATATATTGTATTAGTTCCGACTAACAGTTGTAAAGAAACTTGACATTAATCATAATAATATTTGCTTGCTACGGTTAATAAAGCATATACTTACCACTAAAAATCAGTAATGTAGTTCTCAAAAATTTAAATAGCTTCTAGTGTGATATTGTTCTTGTTGCTTACATTGCATATTATACGATTTGTCATTCAGAATAAAATTCAAATAAATAGCATTTATAACGTAAGGACAAATAAAAAAAATCGTTGCAAGTCTTCAAGAAAAAAAAAACGATAAAAGTTGTAACTTAAATGATAAAACATCTGATAAAGAAGAAAATTCAACAAAAACTAAAGAAATAAAGGATATTATTATGTCAAAAATTAAAACTGAAAATGAAAATCACAACATGTATTTAAAAGTATTACAGGCTAAAGATGAACTTATTATAGCTAAGGACGTGATAATTCGAGAACTAAATGAGAAGATAGTTTTGCGGAAAGAGAAAATTCAATGTATCGACAACACTCAAAATTCTCAATGTTGTAACAAAGAAGATAAAAATAATGTCAAATTGTACAGTGAATGTGTAAATTCTACAAATAATTTTCAACCGATTACACCAAGTCCAAGTCCAACACCAAAAACCAAAGAATCGATGGTTGAAGGAAGTATTTTAATAATAAAACCACATACCATCCAAGAAAATAAAGTCACGAGACAGTAACTTGGGATACACATAAATCCGACAAAACTAATGTTAACATCAAAAGAGTTGATAATCTTAAAAATGATGCTGGTAAAATATATTGTAAAAATAAAAAAGAAATAGAAAAATTAAAGTGTGAAGTTGTAAATAAAATTGGTAAAAAGTATGCAGTAAATATGGAAGAAAAAAAAAGTATCAAGAATAAAAATAATTGGAATAGAAGATCAAATGGATGAAGAAGAACTAAAGAAAAACATAATAGACAAAAAAATCCTCAAATTAAGATTGTTGTCATTAAAAAAATTAAGACAAAGTATATGGCAATTTTGAAAGTTGATCCTATTAATTTTGATGCGATTATGGAACAAGGCATTATTTTTGTTGACTTTTCAATATCTCCAGTATTTGAGCACGTAGATTTATAAAGATGCTTTAAGTGTGCAGGGTACAATCATTCAGCAAAAAATTGTACGAAAAATCAAGTTTGCATGAAATGTGGAAACGAAGGTCTCAACGCAACAGTGTGCACTACTACAAGTAGTATGGTAATTTGCCCAAATTGCAATGAAATAAATAAAAAATTCAATTTGGAGTATTTTATAAATCATTGCCCATTTGATTTAAATTGTCAAACATATATCCAACAAAAAGTTCAAAAAACAAAATCAATAATTTATTATAAACAAAAAGAATAGCAATTAGAGAAACAGATACTGAAAAACAACATTAAAATAATTTTAAAAATTCATTAAAACTGTTTAAAGAAACTTTAAAATTACATTTAATTAAAAAACAAAATGATACGTAATATTTGATACAATTTACAAAATGTTTAACTTCTCTGTCTTTTTTTGTTAAAAGAAGGTTGCGTTTTAAATTTTAAAAATAAATCTATAAAAATGTGTTAAAAGAAATGTATTAAAAAATATTTAATTGTAGCTTCTTGATAAATAAAACATGTTACTACTACTACTACTACTGATTATCCCTTATGCAACATGGTTTACTAAGAAGCTAAATTCGTCCATAGATTATAAAGTCCAATACTAATGATGGGTTGTGCGAAATAAGAACCTTCTATTGCTTTATCTGATATGCAAAGTTTAAAAAAACTTAAATACAAAGTAAAAATAAATTAATTGAAACAGTTATTGGTAGGATCAACAAAGTTCAAATTCAGACAGGACAGCTAGAAGACTCCTAACAACGATGCGACCTGCGCAACAAATACGTTGAAACTAATACTATGGCGCTCGGCGATTGCCGATCGCTACAAACCCCTACCAACGTCTTGTAGATTATAGGATCAAACGGATACAATTCGTTTTTAGGTACGCTGTTCTACTTTTTTAATTGTAGATTAAGCGCTTTACTGGGAACAAAATGCGTCGCATTGAGAAGATACAATTTATTTCTTAACAAAATTGCTATAATAAAAGTACTTCATTATTCAACAAAACTGTGCTGCTAATGGAATTGATTACTACCAATAAAAACACTTTTCCAGTAAATCTGGAATTGATATAACACTAAAGCGGGTTTGGTTCTCGATTATACAGTTTGGTTTGTATCTTTGATCTACGAGTTAAACGTCAAAATGTCATTTAAGCTCTACCGTGTAATCTTGAACGTGGTCCACTCCCCAAACACTATCCCTTACCACTTATGCCGCTCCAGTGGCTAGATGAAAAGCCCTCCTTATCCTTGTCGTTTACGCCGTTTTCAGGCAACTCATCTGTGGCTTTACTTGGCAATGTGATACGTTCGATATCTAATACTCAAAAAGATTCCCCAGACTCCTTAGCCCATTCTTGTCGGTGATATTATATTCGACAGGTGGGAGGCAGCGCCTGAGTTCTGGTCAAGGCTCCAAGCCTTTGCCTTAGATCTTTTGGACTACAATGTAGTTCGAAAAATGGTATTTTTGTAGAAGAGAGGAAAAAGGCACAAAAAACCCAAAACAGCAAAGAAAACAGTTTCAATCTAACATTTGAATGTTTACGTTTGATGGGACGGGCATCTCTCCCTACTGGTATATAACGAATCTTAGATATTCCAAAATAGGTAACTTTTTTGCCATTTTGTGAAGCTTACATTTATATCTAAACATTATATATATATATTTAAAACAGGATTAGCTACCTACATCAACAGCATTTCTTGGAAATGTTTTATTTTCAAAAAGAACACAAGTTTTAGCAATACAAAATATATTTGTACCAGTATTATAGCCAATGGACACACGCATGAAAAGTTAACAACAATAGTCGAAACCTACCTGTATCTTCTAAATATCGTCTAAAGTAAAGATATACCCCTTTTACTTTTATCTACAAATTGTCTGTTGATGTATGGTATGTCAGACTCGTAATCCGATATTCACTAAGACTTTGGGGTCCTTTTGTATTTCTATTGTCACGAGGATCTTTAAATGGTTCAGTGAAGACACCCCTAAACTTGTATCTTTTGCAATGTGCCAGTTATCCTATTTTAAAGCTTTAAAATGATAGAAAATAGCTTAAATTTTTTCACATACCTATGAAATAATACCGATCGTTTAAAATAAATTTACGATGCAACAAGAGGTATATTTAAAGAAATCCTAATAAAATCTATGATTTTGTTAAATCTGATAACCCAGCTATATTCACGGTATCGGGCTTGTCCATATCGTATGCTGAGTTCTTCCGGTTACTATTATCTATCTCTTTTTATCACATACAGAGTTAGTTGAAATAACCGGAACGGCTAATTTTCTTCAAAACTACCATGGCTAAATCAATGAAATTTGGTACAGGTGGAAAACTCGAGGAATATTTTTTTCTTAAATGTAACACTACTCTTTTTAATTGAATTCGATTCCTCCCATCAACATTACCATTCCCTGATAGTATCAAATTTTTATCTCAAATAGTTCTATGGGGAAAAAAGTTAATTAGTTACAACTCTAACTCTAAAAAAATCCAATCTATTTCCATTTAAAAACGTTTCAAATAATGTGAAAAGGAAGGTTGGTAGACATAATGTACCTAATAGTATCGATAACGATAATCCAGGGACGGAGTCATGGGGGGGGCTGGGGGCGACGCCCCCCCAAAAGTTATCCTAAACATCAAAAGTTGGGAAAACTTGGGTAGACAAAAATGTGTGCAGCTTATTTAACTTCCATTAGTTGCCCCGGTAAGACTGACTGTAATATATAGATAGACACTTTTGGCATTTTCAGTAATTTAAAGAGTGTCTATGGAGGACCTTAAAAACAGTATTTTAGATGCTGTGCATGCTATTTCTCGTTATTATTTGCAAAACGTGCTTTCCCAATTTCCCGAGAGGATTGGACACTATCAGGTGTTTGAAGGACGACATTTTTAAGATTTAATTAAATAACTTTTTTTTTATATTATTGTTTATTTAAAAATTATTACCAATTTTGTTTAAATAATCAAATGTACTACATTCATTTGCCCGTAATTCCGAAACAGTTGAATTTAGTCATATGGTATGCTATACAAAAAATATTTTAAAGATATTGAAAATTTAGAATATCTGATAATATACAGGGTGTTCCATTTTAGTCCTATACCGGGTGTCTACGGAAGATAGTTCGCCCCTCTAACTTTTTTGTTTTTCAAGATAATGAAATAAAATTTGGGGGATTGTATATGACATAAAACTGAATTTTTTAAAGTTGACTCAACATTATGAAACTTCCAGTCTAACCGGAAGTGATTTAAATTTTCGATTTTTAAATGGGACACCTGATATATTTTCCTTTTTCTGACATATGACATTCTTAATATAACCATGACACATTTGTAACTTTTTGTTACCAAGAAAATATTTTTTTCCAAATTTATTGTTTTATCTAGAGGCTATGAATACTACCTTAAACTCCTTATTGCACTTCTTTAATCTTGGGAAAAATACAATTTTACTATTTTTGGTCCAATGTTATGTGCTGTGTAAAATTTAATCTTTAAAGTTGTATTACCTACTCATTTTTTTTTAAACGGCAACATGGTGGCTCGTCGGGTAAAGAAAAAAGAGGATTTTATTACGATTATTTTGATACCATACACTATTAGGTTTTAGAAAAGCTGCCATAAGAAAAACTTTAAAGAGTTAACTGAACCAGTTTTGGGCAATAGCACGCCAATTAGGATATCTTTGTACGTCGTGCAGCATCGATCGGTTGAATTATTTCTACATTCTCCAAACACTTATAACATATCAACTTTTTCACTCCTTGTAAAACTATTATTTTCCATATTTTTTAAACAACAAACTAATTTACTTTGGCAGAAGCTGTCGGCATGTCAATTTTCTTCAAGGCATGATTTTGTTTTATCAGTTTTGCTGGTCACAGACTACTTGATGCATTTAAATCTAAATTTATTCTCAAAAGATGCTTCATTTTAGGAAAGTTTTAAGTTAACTTTTTAAAGTTTTTTCATGGCAGCTTTTCTAAAACCTAATAGTGTGTGGTATCAAAATAATTGTATTAAAATCCTCTGTTTTCTTAACCCTGCGAGCCACCATGTTGCCGTTTAAAAAAAATGAGTTATACAACTTTAAAGATTAAATTGTACACAGCACATAGCATTGGACCAAAAATAGTAAAGTTGTATTTTTCCTAAGATTAAAGAACTGAAATAAGTGATTTTAAGGTATTCCATAGCCAAGATAAAACAATAAATTTGGAAAAAAATATTTTCTTGGTAACAAAAAGTGTGACACATCGTTATATTAGGAATGTCATATGGAGTCAGATAAACGAAAAATATACCAGGTGTCCCATTTAAAAATCGAAAGTTTATGTCACTTCCAGTTAAACCGGAAGTTTTGTAATGTTGAGTCAACTATCAAAAAATGCAGTTTTATGTCATATACAAATCCCCCAAATTTTATTCCATGATATCACTTTTAGTTCGCCTGTAATTAAACCGTTCCGGAACATTTGCCCAACCCTGTATATGTTTTTTATACAGTTTATTTGATAATTATGGGTAGGTCTGAAATAAATACTTTTTGAATTGTGTTATTTTTTTTTATATTTTATAAAGTTGGGAAATTTAGGAATTTCACCACTCCCAAACCAGAGGCCTTCGCTACGTCCCCTGATAACAACAAACAATAATATACCTATAGTAAAAATTACTTTCATATTATAGGTTTCATAATCCAATTAATGTACCTACTACCACATTAATTTGATGATGAAACCTATTCATGAATTTTTCTTTACTCAAAATTGTATTATGTACTAACTTTTAACCTATATGCGAATTAAGAAGTTAGTTCATATTATTTGTATTTAAACTCACTAAAATAGTAAGTTATAATTATTATTACTCATTAACATAATAAACATAATATGTCTACCAACCTTCCTTTTTACATTATTTGAAACGTTTCTAAATGGAAATAGATTGAATTTTTTAGAGTTATTGTTGTAACTAATTAATTTTTTCCCCATAGAACTATTCGAGATAAAAATTTAATACTATCAGGAAAAGGTAATGTTGATGGGAGGAATTGAATTCAATAAAAAAAAGAGTATAGTGTTATATTAAAAAAAATATTCCTTGAGTTACAGAAAAAACTAAAAATCTGACGACGTCGCATTTGTCAACTTTCAATTTAATTTTTTAAGTTATCTACCTGTACCAAATTTCATTGATTTAGCCACGGTAGTTTTAAAGAAAATTAGCCGTTCCGGTTATTTTAACTAACCCTGTATATATTTAATAACATGTCAAGTTGGTCTTAAGTCGCCTGTCTGCCAGTGTCGGAGTTACGCCTGTTAAATGACCGCTGACCGTTACGTCTTATTATCTATATTTGCGATACGTCGTGAATTACTTCAGTCAGTTTGACTTACCGATGGTAAAGGTAAAGGTTATGATTTTTCTTAGGCTTGATCTACACAAAGCATGATGTGAACAAGTAAAATACAAGCGCGTTTTTTCAAATTTTTTATTATTATTATTTTTATACTGTTAATGAAGTCAGAAATAAGTAGTTTATTTAGAGTAAAAGAAATCATGGGATGAAACATTTTGTTTTTGAAAATCAGTTTAAAATTTTTAAGTAATTTAAATTTACTGAAAAATAAAACTCGTTTATAAAATTTAAAATTTAATTATATATTTTTTGTCTAGTACATCCAAGTACAGGGTTTTTCCGTATATTTTGGAGCACCACTGGAGCTTTTATTTGAAGACCTAGAAAAAATTTTAAATTACCAAAGTTGCATGATTTTTCCTGAACTGCCAGAATTTGTTATCGGACAAAACAAATGAACATCGTCAATTTGTTTAATAATGCCAATGTCGATTTTTTTAAATGGAACACCCTGTATATTATTTTTTTTTAACTCCTCACTCTTTTCTGATTCCAAATATGTATATATGTTATATGTTTGTTTCATAAATTATTATCATTATTTATATTAATTATTGTTACTGAATAAGCATTATGTTCTAGCATGTTTTTCTCATACCAATACAGATTTTCTAATCCGCAATATTTTGAAATGAAATTTTGCCTAAACGACTAAAGTAAACATATAACATATATACATATTTGGAATCAGAAAAGAGTGAGGAGTTAAAAAAAAAATTAATATACTGGGTGTTCCATTTAAAAAAATCAACATTGGCATTATTAAACAAATTTACGATGTTCATTTGTTTTGTCCGATAACAAATTCTGGCAGTTCAGGAGAAATCATGCAACTTGGGTAATTTAAAGTTTTTTCTAGGTCTTCAAATAAAAGCTCCAGGGGTGCTCCAAAATATACGGAAAAACCCTGTACATCGGTCTATAAATTTTGTTTTTAATAATTTAAAATAAATTATCTTGGCAAGGATCATCATTATCAGATTCGTCCAAGTTAATAATAACAGCAGATCTTTTTAAATTGCCCTGACAGAGAAACAACGACACATAGAAAAAGGTTTATTTCTTCTATGAAGAGTTCGGTGAAAACTAAAGTTAGCTACTTATTCCTATACAATAACAGAAAATAATATAAAGTTTAAAATTTATATGACAGAACCTAGGCTAATTTTCACCAAACTTCATATACAAATCATTTAGTAGCTAAACACTCGAGATTTTAAAATAAATATTTCGTTTCATTTGTTTATTTAGATCGATATTTATTTATGGTATCATCGACTCGTGCTATAAAATGAGATTCTTTTATTTTTAGAATTTTTGATAAATCATAACTCATTCAACACCTGAACTATAATATGCACACATCACATATTGCAGATTTTAGCGCAGATGGGCAAAATTTTCCTGTTTATTTACTATAAGTAAACTATTTTTTTAACCAGTGACGTAAAGCAACGGATTCCGAGACTTTTTGTTGTAAAACTACGGCATTTTTTCTCACTTCTTTTCTGGTAAGTTATAAAACCTGGAACAAGGTTATAAAGGGTTTTCCAATAAGAACGATATGATTTCAAAATGAAATAAAATTAAAATAATTTCAGATAAACAAAACGTTTTATATTATCTTAAAGTATAGTCGATAATGTTTATGTTTTGAATAACACATCGTTTAAATGTCCTCCGCGACTTCGTGTACACGAGCGAATTCGATGAACCCAATTTTCGATGACTTTATGCAATAAATCGGGCGTGATCTGACGAATGCAGGGTTCAATGTTCAACCTTAATGCATCAAGTGTTTGTGGTCTGTTTTCATAAACCTTAGATTTCAAATAGCCCCACAAGAAGTAATCTAAAGGAGTTAAATCACAGCTTCTTGGAGGCCACTGAACAGTAGCAAAATTATCCTTTTGTCAAACTTTTCTTGCAGTATATCGATAGTTTCATGAGCAGTGTGACATGTGGCACCGTTTTGCTGGAACCACATATCCTCCAAATCAAGTGCATCTAAATTTGGCCACAAAAAATTTCTTAACATCTGTCGATATCGTTCACCATTCACTGTAACTGCATCTCCTGCCTCATTTTGGAAAAAAAATGGTCCGATGATGCCACCATACCATAAACCACACCATACAGTTACCTTTAGCGGATACAAAGGATTCTCATAAATCTGTTGTGGATTGTTTTCACACCAAAAACGGCAATTTTGCTTGTTAACCTATCCACTTAACCAAAAATGAGCTTCATCTGAAAAGATCATTTTTTTGGCAAAATTAGGATCCCTTTCAAGTTGTTCTAAACTCCAAGCAGAAAATTCTCTGCGCCGACGATGGTCCAGTGGCTTAAGTTCTTGGGTCAAAACAATCTTATACGGGTGTAAATTCAAGTCCTCTTTCAAAATACGTCAAGTTGTCGTTTTTTTAATCCTTAACTCTTGAGCACGACGAGGAATTGATAAATTTGGATCCACTGCAACACTAGCTCTTACAGCAGCAATATTCTCAACAGTTCTTGCGTTTCGATGTCTTCTTAGTGTTTTTACATCGTGAAGAGTAAAATTATTTTCAAATTTCTCAACGATGCGATGAATGGCAAGCAAAGGAGGACGATTATTTACACCAAAGTTTTCGCGAAGTGCGCGATAAGTGTTCATAAAAGATCGTCTATTTTCGTAAAATTTTTGGATAATAACCAAACGTTCTTGAAGCGCGTATTTAGCCATAACAAATTGTTATAGTTTACTGACAACTGGTGACAGGTATAACTTTATTACCATGGTTACCATATCTTTTCAAAATCATATCGTTCTTATTGGAAAACCCTTTACATATTAATATACAGTGCCAGTTTGTAAGTAAATCCAGCACTGCCTTTTTTTTTGGAAATAATGCTTGGACCGGGGATTAACATTTTAGGTTGTGGTCCTTTTGTAGAAAAAAATATTGATACAGTATGTCCCAAATTAGAGATAAGTAAGATGATATCGATAATTTTTTTAAATGGCAACCCTAGTTTTTTATTGACTTATTTAAGTACCAAATTTCAAATTTTTATTCTTTATCATTTATAAGAAATTAATTGATTTAGCCGATACTAGGTGGAAATTCATGATTATAGTATTATGGGATACAGTAAAACAAAGTTGAACTTGTAAATTTCCATTATAATAACAAGAAAATGACATGTTTTGCTAACACTGTAGCTTCGTCAGATGACAATGATTTAATAAAAGGTAAAAATAAAAAGGGGGGTGCAATAAAATTAAATTATTGAGGATGTGAATGAAACAGTGGAAGGGTTACAATACCGGTAAAATCCAACATATAGTTTAAAAAAAGAAATAAGGTACAATATGGGTAATTTATAAAATCTTAAGTATATGGTCAACAGAATAAAGTTAACCAAGGTGAACAATTTAAATCTAATTGATCATTAAGTAACAGGTCCGTATTTTTAAGTTTATTTATTTCCACAGATTCTTACAAATTTATGTTGATTATCAAGTAAATAGTTACCATAGTATAAGTTGGTTTTATATTTTAGAAAACTGTTATAATGTTCCTGTATCGTTTTGATAAAATGTCTACCCGTTTGGCCAATGTATGTTTTAGGACGACTTTTGCATTTAGAAAAAAAAATATTATAACAGACTTGATATACATTTGTGTTACAAAACTAATAACTCTTTAGGTAAATTTATCAAAAACAATAAAACCAAAAGCGACAGAAACAAAAAAATCACGCGTCTATAACTTGAAATGCAAAGATTGTCCTAAAACATACATTGGCCAAACAGGTAGACATTTTAACAAAAGGATACAGGAACATTATAACAGTTTCCTAAAAAACAAAACCTACTCAAACTATGCTAACCATTTACTTGATAATCAACATTATTTTGATCCTATCTTTAAAATCTTACATACAGAAAACAAGGGCTTAAAACTAAATTTGTTAGAATCTTTGGAAATAAATAAACTTAAAAATACGGTCCTGTTACAAAACCAAAAGCGACAAAAACAAAAAAATCACGCGTCTATAAATTAAAATGCAAAGATTGTCCTAAAACATACATTGGCCAAACAGGTAGACATTTTAACAAAAGGGTACATGAACATTATAACAGTTTTCTAAAAAACAAAACCGACTCAAACTATGCCAACCATTTACTTGATAATCAACATTATTTTGATCCTATCTTTAAAATCTTACATACAGAAAACAAAGGCTTAAAATTAAATTTGTTAGAATCTTTGGAAATAAATAAACTTAAAAATACGGTCCTGTTACTTAATGATCAATTAGATTTAAATAATTCACCTTTGTTAAATTTATTCTATTGACCATATTATACCTAAGATTTGGTAAATTACCCATATTGAACCTAATTTAATTAAATTTTTAAACCCTCTGTTGGATTTTCCCGCTATTGTAACCCTTCCACTGTTTTATTTACATCTCCAATAATTTAATTTTATTGCACCCCAATTTTTATTTTTCACCTTTATTAATAATCATTGTCATCTGACGAAGCTACAGTGTTAGCGAAACATGTCATTTTTCTAGTTAATATAGTAGTTAAGTTCAACTTTGTTTTACTGTATCCCTTAATACTATACTGAATTTTCTTGTAAAAGAATATCTTAACCAGTCTTACCTCACCTTCACGATCGTTTTTAGAGGACTGCCTCAAAATACTTTATTATTAAGGACAACTTTCGTTTTTGAAAAAATTTATCGCCCTAGAAAATAGCATATCCACTCCCTTATTTGGACTACGTTAAATTGACCGTATACTTAAATTTCCATTGATTTTACTGCTTTTCGCGGATATTATTTCACAGATTTTTAACCGACCCGGGGCACAATCGACAATCACCCATGAAGATGCCGTCGACAAAAACGCATAAAACCGAAGATAATTAAATCAGATCGAGCCTGCAAAGATACGGGGATATCTCCTGTCAATCGTAAATCGTCCGGGCTGTGGCCGCTACTTGTCGTCAATACAGGGTCATTCCCAGCATGGTTCTAGAAAAATATTGCAAATAACTTTTTAAGCCAGCTTGCCGAGAGTGGCATTTTTTTCAGCCCACATTGATACGAAAAATGGCGGGGAAAAGTAATCTAACAACTAAAAATTCCGAAAAAATATTTTCCTACAAAACGATCTATAACTATAGCCCACAGCCAATGCAACACTGTTTGATTTAACACTTTCCCAGTCCCATGTTAGCATTTCAAGCGGGCTGTCATAATTCATGAAAGCGACATCTATTTTAAAGACCTTATAAGCTCGAAACCCAATGATTCATTAATAAAACGCTTGAAAAGCCGATGGGTTATTGAAAATCAGTACCCAATTAACATTTATCCAACTAACGACTAAATGTGTACCTATATGGACGTCATTTTTGGTAATGTCTTAAGCCACTGCTTGACTTATTTTTTAATATACAGTTATGGACGTTAAATTGACGTAAATTAAACGTTAAAATATTCTAAGCCGACGTCATATAGTGGTCGAAGCGTGTATAGTTATTTTATGTTAAAGAATTTGACGTCTGAGTAACGTCGGACACTTTCTTTATTTGGAAAAGTGTGGTTTTATGGAATTTAAGAACCACGATTTGACCTCGCCTCGCCTCGTCCACCTACCAAAATGTGTTTTTTCGTCAGTCGCAGCCAGTTAAATAAAAATACATTTAAACAAAGAAATTTGTCAAAAATAACCTTTGTTTGTGTTCTGTGAAAATAAACTTATTTATTTGTTTATAATAAGTATTTGTTGGATTGTTTTACAGAAAATCAGTTATTTTATTGCAAGCAAGTAGATCAACAAGCAATATAAGCATGTCCTTAAGTTAAGGAAAAAAGCCTACCGCCATACTGATAGTTTTTATAGAAAAAAGCTAAATTGGTTGCATCACAAGCTCAGGTTAGTCAGCCGCCATAGCAAAAAAATTTTTAAAAATTAAATTTACGTTTTTAACTTTTAACGCGCACCTTATCTTATGAGCTTGGATGAAAGATCAAATGAAAAAACCTTTTTTGGGGGGTTAACGGAACGGGAACGGTTAAAGATACGATAAAAAAATAATAACTTAACATTTCCGTTTGTTAACTGTTAGTTATCTACAAAAATTGACGTTTACATTTTAAGTCTTTTCGTCGTCAATTTAAGTCTTAAGGTTAAAACCTGGTTGTGGTTTGGAATTCCAATCATCTGACGTTGCTGTGTCGTTTGCGGGTAGTAGCTCATGTTAGCTTTGGTAAGATTGAGTAAATCCAGGTACATTATCTAACTCCGCCATTGTTATGCTTACAAGGGTATGAAGCATCCCGTCGGCCATTATAGAAAATTACATTTATTTTTAAAATTTCGAAAATAAATTCCATTTCAACTGGCAACTAGGAATATGAATAAAACTATGTTTTTTATTGCTTTATTTAGATGGAATTAGAAATCAAGCCAATACGATTTTTTTTCTGGCAATTATTAAAAAATATATATTAAAAATAAATAAATATTCGTTTATTTTAAAGCAAACGCATATTTTTCGATTTTACTTTGGAATAAAGGTATTTTAAAGTTAAAGTAGACTAGATACTTTACTAGAGAAGTATTAGGTTGTGTCGCAGTATCAATTTAGTTTTGTGAAGAACGTTCTACTATGTAATGGGGAGTGTCCTGCTGGGGTATTTTGCGATCTCATTAGGACATTCGACTGTGTAAAACCTCATAATATGATGCTAAATCAAATGGAATCATTTAAAGTAAGGTGAGTCTCTCTTCTGTGGCTAAGAACTATTTAATAATTAGGAAGCAGTATGTATCTCTACCACAGGTCGATTCCGTTTCAGGAAGAAATTCGTTTGCATCGGAAATAACCGACGTCGGCCTGGGAGTCCCGCAGGGATCCGTTTTGGGATTGATATTGCTTATTTATTATTTACATTAATGATTTCTTGAGGGACATATTAAATCCTGAATGAGCGGTGGCCTTGTTGACAGACGACTCCTCATTTATAGTTTCATCTTGAAATCCCGAGGAACTCAAATTGTTATGCAACAGAGCAGTATGAAATTGCTGCTAGAATGGTTTAACAAAAATTCTTTATAGCTTAACAGTCCACAAACTACCTACATTACATTTCATGCCGCCCAAATTAGGTGAAATCTTCATATTGACCTCGACCTCAAAAAGTTGGTAATGAAAATATTGCCTTGACTTCTCAAAATTTTTTGGGCTAACCATTGAGCAGGATATCAATAACCGGAACATTGTTTTTTGCTGTGTTCAAAGCTTAACAGTGTTTGTTATTATAATAATAATATGCTCACAATGCTCATTTGGGATCTAATTTGGATTACTGTATTTATTTTGGGGAGTCTCCTCTGAGTCAAAAGAGGTGTTTATAATACAGAAAAGGGTGTTAAGGTTTATTCATGGCTTTCCACCCAGTACGACCTGCAGGTCACAATAAAATATTATTCGGAATTTTTTTCTATTGGAACATTAATTTATTTTCGTTGAAGGTAAAATGACAGGCTTCTTAAAAATTATCCCCTACTAAATTTTACCCAAAACACTTAAAATGTTCTGTTATCCCCGAATGACCCACGGGCCTATTTCACCGTAGCTGGTGCTCCGAATTAACCTTGGCAGCAGCGAAATAAAACGGCAGGAGAAGTCGTTTTTTGCCATCGCTGACAGCAAAATGCGAGCGCGAACGGGGTCTGTCGTCGACGCAGGAATTTGCGAATTCCTGCTCAAGACGTCTTGGGAACAGAACCCGGAAAAAAGAAAACGGATTTTTGGTGATCATTGTCGTCGAGTCCAATGCAACGGTAGTTTGGCCATGTTTAATCCAACCCATAATTATTTCGTGTTCTTTCGATTTATTTTTAGTATTGAAAATACTATTAGGATCGTGTTTACGCAAACTTTGCATTGCATGTCGATGTCGCTCATGTCGATGTCGCTCTGCCGTCTGTCGCGGCCAACAGCGCAATATCTAGATCGGTCTTGTAACATAATACTCTGATAATATAGTATTATGAGATACAGTAAAACAAAGTTGAACTTGTAAATTTCCACTATATTAGACAGAAAATGACATGTTTCGCTAACACTGTAGCTTCGTCAGATGACAATGATTTAATAAAGGTGAAAAGTAAAAATTGGGTGCAATAAAATTAAATTATTTAAGATGTAAATAAAACAGTGGGAGGGTTACAATTGCGGGGAAATCCAACAGAGTGTTTAAAAATTAAATTAAATTAGGTACAATATGGGTAGGTATTTACAAAATCTTAATTATATGGTTAACAGAATAAATTTAGCAAAAGTGAATTATTTAAATCTAATTGATCATTAAGTAACAGGTCCGTATTTTTAAGTTTATTTATTTCCATAGATTCTAACAAATTCAGTTTTAAGCCTTTGTTTTCTGTATGTAAGATTTTAAAGGAAGGATCGAAATTATGTTGATAATCAAGTAAATGGTTAGCCTAGTTTGAGTCTGTTTTATTTTTTAGAAAACTGTTATAATGTTCCTGTATTCTTTTGTCAAACTGTCTACCTGTTTGGCCAATGTATGTTTTAGGACAATCTTTGCATTTTAATTTATAGACCCCTGATTTTTTGTTTTTATCACTTTTAGTTTTATTGTTTTTGATGAATTTACTTAAAGAGTTATTAGTTTTGTAACACAAATTTATATCAAGTTTGTTAAGAAAATTGCCAATTACTTTGCTAGGTTGTCCAAAGAAAGTGACAAGTTTAAATTGGTTAGAGTTTTTGCTTCCAGGAAAAACTAAGTCAATAGCCTTTTTATAAGTTTTCTTTTTTAGGATTTGGTCAATTAAATTTGAATTACTGATAATACTTGGTAGAAATATAAATATGAATCAGCGTAAAGTCGGCAAGTAAATAATGAATAATGTTTAGTTTAGTTTGTGTTTTAAAGAACGCCATAGTAACTTTGTTAAAAAGTGTTTTATTGAGATAAGTTATAACTAAGGTAAGTTCACGTTATTTAAATCGGAATATTATATCGAAAAAAAAAAACGGGAGGCAAAAAGTTGGAGCACAATAATTGCATATTACAGGGTCCGCCCAAATTTGGTTAACAAATGGGATAATTTTTTTATTATTGATTTCTCAGAAAATGTTATTGTACCGGGTGATTGGTTATATTTTGCACCCCTACCTATCTCATGAAAATCTTCATGGTCTATTTTGAACGCTTGGGTAAATAAGTATAATTTAAAAACATAGCATAAGTAGGCTTAGACAATATGACCGATTGAATATAAGGCAATTGTTCACATTGGTTGGTCTGCTATGTGAATATTATTGTTTATAAACAAATTAATATTAATTATTCTTAGAAATAAAACCATACAGTTAATATAATATGTTTTAGTTAATATACAGGGTGTCCCAAACGTAATGGGACACAGAGCAACAGCAGGCTCCTTAAGGCGAAATAATGCGATTTATTTAAACTTGCATTATCCCAAAATTGATAACAACCAAGATAAAGGGTGTCAAACTTTTATTTTTGTTTTCTAATAGTTTTCAAGAAAAGTCAAAAATTTTAAAGCTGTGTCAGGTATTTTCAATACATAGGATGCTTGCGTAAGGTGCAAGATCTGTGAATTTTTATTTTATTTAAAGTTTTTCATTTTCTCATTTATATAGACGTAAATACTACCATGGCATGTTGTTGTTATTCAAAGAAGTATATTTATTATATTACTAGGGTCCGGATGTCATGTAGCGATGGACCTTTAAACCAGAGTCGGCATAAGGGTTTATTCCATAATATTATTTGTTATTATTAAAGAGACTAAAATATTACAGGCAATTAGTACCGTGCAAGCAAATATTATTTGCATCAAAGAGGGCCTTGCATCTAAGGACGTAATGCTTAGCCGTAGAGCTTAATACCTGTTGGGTGTCAGTAACTACCTGAATTAACAATCAATCGGTTATTCCGTCATCTTTGACAGTCGTTACAAGTAATTTAATTCATCGCTAATTTTTCCAATTTCTTAAACAATTCACACAATGGGCTTTACGGAACAGCACAAAACATTCATGGTTGAAGCGTATATTCGAGACGGGGTTAGAGTAAATGGTGAGTGGCAATATAATCCGGGTTTGTGCATGGACGATTTTCACGAACATTTTCCTAGCGTTGCTTTTATTGCTGGGGATTTTTATCATTGCCTGAAAAGAACCGTGGCTGTGTTTAGGAAAGCAGGTTCTATACAACACAAAAAAGGAGCAGGAAGACCATCTGTAAGAACAGAAGAACTTGTTGCAAACGTTCGTGAAATAATGCAAAATACGCCAACAAATTGTATAAGACGCCTGTCCCAAGAAGTGGGAAGATTTTATGGAACATGCAGGACTATTCTTAAGAAGTAGCTAGATTTATTTCCTTGTAAACTGCAAGTATTCCAAGAAATACAAGCCGTAGATTTTAAAAGACGCAGGAATTTTCTCAATGGTTTACCCAAAATTTATTGGAAAGAAATGATTTATTAGACCTGACATTTTTTTTGGATGAAGCCTGGTTCCACTCCGCTTATGTGAATTTTCAAAATACATGTAATTATTTTTCTTTCTGTATTTTCTTACTTTGCTAATTTTGTAAACAACAAAAATAAATTTGTATTTGTCTATTTATGTTTGTTGTATGTTGTCATGAGTAATAAACTAATTAGTTTGGCATAGGTATTATGTCATAATATGAATTTGACAATATCTTAACCTATAGATTTGGTTAGATATATCGTCCCCATATCATTGATTGATTGATCTAAACCAAGCCCTACGTTTTTTAATCCAACCCTTCTTTGATGCAAATAATTTTTGCTCGCACGGCACTTACCACAAAAAGCATACATTGACCCAGGGGGAAGCTGCCCCCAATGTAATGTCATTATTAAAAAGCTATATCTCATTAATGGTAAAGCCCAGAAAGCTGAAATTTTAGAAACACTGATGTTGCATTGTACCAAGGCATTTAAAAATACTGAACTAACCCGGAAACTTTAACTGTGACATTGACAAACATAATTTACTTACATTCAAAGTGGCTCAGTTAGCTTTTGAATCGTGTTTGTACAAATTTATTCAAGTTAAAACAAGTCTGTACAAGTGCGTACGTTGAGGAATAGTAGATTCTGTAACGAGGTTGGAATGAAAATTCGATCCGAGCGTGAGGAACCACGAGTATCGAATTTTCATTCTAACCGAGTAGCAGACTATATTTTCTCCACGACCATCCAGTTCCATATCTGATTCTTCCGATTTTTCACTCATTTTTTGATTTGCACTAAAATTTGTCTGAAAATAATTATTACAACACGGCCATTTTTATCTGACACTGACAGTTTCGAAATTTATGGCAACCTATGTCGTTTATATCAATTACAGAATATTCATTCCGTATCTTGTTATGGAATGAAAATACACGCAAAACGCATAAGAAGCAAGTGTTTCAGAATAAATATTCCAACTCAAGAGCGAGAATTTTTACATTCTATTATCAAAAATGATTTTGGAATTATTGCATTCAGTAATGGTCGTGGAGAAAATGGTCTTATACAACAGGTTTGCTAAGACATAGTTTGTATTGATAGCTTATTTTTTATTAACCCTTATTAAATAAATTGCTAGTGTATCAAACCTGCTTTAGCGTTATATCAATTCCAGATTTGATAAAACAATGTTTTTTATTGGTAGTAATCAGTTCCATTAGCAGCACAGTCTTGTTGGATAATGAACTACTTTTAATACAGCAATTTTGTTAAGAAATTAATTGTATCTTCTCAGTTCACCGCATTTCGTTCCCAGTAAAGCGCTTTCCCTACAATTAAGCAACCAGATCAGCGTCCCCAAAAACGAATTGTATCCGTTAGAACCTATAATCCACAAGACGTTGCTGGGGGTTCGTAGCGATCGGCAATCGCCGCGCGCCGTATTATTAATTTTAACGTATTTGTTACGCAGGTCACATCGTTGTTCGGAGTCTTTTAGCTGTCCTGTCTGAATTTGAATTTTATTAATCGTATTAGACTGTTTCAATTAATTTATTTTTACTTCGTATCGTATTTATGTTTTTTTTTAACTTTGCGTGTTAGATAAAGCAATGGAAGATTCTTATTGCGCACAACCCATCATTAGAACTGGACTTTATAATCTATGACGAATTTTACCATCTCAGTTAATCATGTTGCATAATAGATAATAATATCCAATGTTAAATGACAAGAACAATATCACACCAGAAGCTCTTTAAATTTTTGAGAACTACAGTACTGATCTTTATTAACCGTATAGCAAGCAAATATTATTATGATTAATGTCAAGTTTCATTACAACTGCCAGTCGGAACTAATACAGTATATAAAACCAGATTACACCCCTAATAGAACCTGATAATTACTGTTAGTATTCAGAGCAATAGTTGCTATAAACCATTCTATGGTATACCGTGATATTATCACTACGCAACGCAATTTTCGTTGTCTTACAGTAGAAAAGCGCGTTGCTGTCACATATAATATCAAATAGTTGTATAAAGAATATTATGTGAATTCTTATACGGAATAAAAGGCTTTTTTCTTAGTGTACGAGTTACTACAAGTTTGTACGCAAGTATGTTCAAGTGTGTACGAGTTAGTACCTTATATACAAGAGAAAGGTGGTATTGGTACTTCGCTTTAGCCTATAAACTGTAAATCATGAGTAGGCGTCCGCGCAATTTCTTTATCTGTCTTAATTAAATGCATGATCAAACTGAATTAAATAGGTTACTTGAAACATACCCATCTTCTTTATTACCTCAAAAAAACCGTTGTCCTTACTTTGAATACATCGCAAAAGAGAGCAAAATTCCAACAAATCGGCATATAAACTCTGCATGAGCTCACATTATTCGCATCCTTCCACGGACGTCTTTACGTCCTGCGCTCGGCATTGTCCCTTCAGGCTGCCATTTGCATATCGTAGTTTATTTCACGGCAGAACAAAGTGCCACTAGCAATTGATGTGAAAAAGAAGAACGACAAAAAGAAGAAGATCCAAGCGAAAGAAGAAGAACTGCCAAGATGAAGTAAGTCTTGTACGGCTAATGGAAGGCACTCGGCTCTCAGCTGTCTCCTTGCTGTCTCCTAAATCAGACGTGCTGCCTATTAGGAGCGGTATCAAGATAGATTATCGGTTGGGGAGTCGTATGTAAATGTTGAGGAGCAAAAGAAGAGTATTGATGCCCTGTTGGCGAATTTGTCAATAGACTGACGCGCTGAGCATGCAGATTTCAGACTAAAAGATGGATTTATCGAAGAAGCGATCAAGATGCGTGTCAGCGAAGACGTTTTGCCATCGCTTTCGTTGATATCAGATGAGATAAGCAAAGAAGAAGGATAAATATAATTAAGATTCAATTACAAAGTATCAATTAATTGTTGACAAAGATTTAAACAATAATAAACTAACCAGCAACTTTGACTGTGACTTAAATGACATTGGTAGAAACGCTTTTCGCATAATTTGACTGGTCTAGTTATTGATTTAGTAATCTGTTAGTGAGTAAATTATGTTTGCCAAGGTAAATCAATAATTTAACAGAAGTAGATAATGAAACTTGTCTTGGGTTACACTACAATTTTAATCAAGAACTTACAAGCTAGAATACTTAAAGTGTGACAAAAATTACATTGGCAGAAAGGTTTCGTTCAGAATTGAAATGTTCCCTTTAGGTAAATTCTTGACTAACATACCAGTCAACTTTGATGGATTGGTCAATATTATTAATGTCACAATCAAAGCTGCCTGGTTAGTTTAACATTTACCATTTAACATTAAATAGAGAGAGTTATAAAATTACAATTAATTTACATAACAGAACTGATAAAAAAAAAGCTTTTCTACAGCAACTCTGGTCCTTTTAATCAAATGCTATGCTAAAAGTGCTTTTTGGAAATATCTAAAGTCTAGGACTAGAAGAAGGGTAGGTACTGACGCTTTGTTGGCAAATTGATTACTGTACTAACATACCGAACATGAAGATAGAACTAAAAATAGATTTTTCTAGAAAAAATCGCATATAATTATCAGTGTTGTCATGTTCCTTCATTTGAAAAATATTGAAAGAAGAAGTTCTGTCATTGTTAAATTAACTTTAAATTATTCAATTGCCAAAAAATAAGCTTAGATAAAAATAACTTAATGTATTTAAATTTCTCATGCTTTAATGAAATAATGTCGTATTAATGAAGCTGAATCAAGAGAAATATATTTTTTAGGTGATGAAACTAAATTATTCTATTTATAAGTATCCTAATAGGGAAGTTCTTGGATAAGAATTAAGTTACGCAAATGATAACAAGTTAGAAAAGGGAAAGGTATTAATTTTTCGATTCTTTCCTTACTTTCATTTTAATCAGGCAAATTGTTTGCAATACCAAGATATAGATATCTTAAATTATATTTCTTTATAACCTCTACCTACAGCTTTTCCTTTTAAAAATTAGACATAAAGAAGATGTCCTCGACCATTTACCTGTGAGATTCTTTAACGATGCCTTAATTATTTTTTCATGTCAACCATAGAATAATTAATAAAACTGAATTGCTTGTATATATTTTTTCCTCCATAAGATATGAAGAATACATTGATTAGCGCTCTCCAGGTACTTTAACGCATCCTAAGAACCTCAAAAGCTCTCAAGATTGCAAGGTGGAGTGGTATATAATTTTAAAATCTTTCACTTTCGTGAAAGCTTTTGTCGATGAGTAAGTATATTTTGCACGCCAGTCCCTATGGAGGAAAAAATCCTTTCCTACGTCTCTAAACGTATACTTATCTCAATGAAAGCATTTTTTTTTCATAAGCTATGAACAAGATGTCAATTAGCTCCTTCCAGATTCTTTAACGCGACTAAAGAACGCCATAACCTCTTAAAATTGGATGGTGGTAGTGAATCTTAAAAATCTTTCAGTTTGGTGTAACATTTCATAGATATGCATATTTTGTACGCCAGTTAAGGATGGAGGAAACGCATAGTTATCTCAATGAAATCAAATTTTACTCCATAAGCTATGGAGGAGACCTTTAATTAGCACTCTCCAGGTCCTTTAACGCGTCTTAAGAAAAAGCTGGCAAAATTATATTGTGGCAGTCCTATATAATTTTTAAATCTTTCAGTTTTGTGGAAGCTTTGCTAGATATGTATATTTTGCATGCTAGTTATATACTTTGGAGGGAAACCCCGTTCCCAGGTATCTAAACGCATAGTTATCTCAATGAAATCAATGTTTCCTCCATAAGCCATGAAGAAGACGTCAATTAGCGCTCTCCAGGTCATTTAGCGCGTCTTAAGAAAAAACTGACAAAATTGTATTGTGGGAATGCTATATAATTTAAAAATCTTTGAGTTTTGTGGAAGCTTTCCTAGATATGTAAATTTTGCATGCTAGTTATATGCTATGGAGGGAAACCCCGTTCCCATGTCTCTAAACACATAGTTATGTCAATGAAATCAATGTTTCCTTCATACCTAAGCCATGAAGAAGACGTCAATTAGCGCTCTCCAGGTCATTTAGCGCGTCTTAAGAAAAAACTGACAAAATTGTATTGTGGGAGTGCTATATAATTTAAAAATCTTTAAGTTTTGTAGAAGCTTTCCTAGATATGTATATTTTGCATGCTAGTTATATGCTATGGAGGGAAACCCCGTTCCCATGTATCTAAACACATAGTTATGTCAATGAAATCAATGTTTCCTTCATACCTAAGCCATGAAGAAGACGTCAATTAGCGCTCTCCAAGTCCTTTAGCGCGTCTTAAGAAAAAACTGACAAAATTGTATTGTGGCAGTGCTATATTATTTAAAAATCTTTCAGTTTTGTGGAAGCTTTCCTAGATATGTAGGTATATTTTGCATGCTAGTTATGGAGGGAAACCATAATCCCAGGTATCTTAACACATAGTTATCTCAATGAAATCAATGTTTCCTCCATAAGCCATAAAGAAGTGCGTCAATTAGCGCTCTTCAGGTCCTTTAACGCGTCTTAAGAAAAATCTGACAAAATTGTATTGTGGCAGTGCTATATAATTTTAAAATCTTTCAGTTTTATGGAAGCTTTCCTAAATATGTATATTTTGCATGCTAGTTATAGGCTATGGAGGGAAACCCCGTTCCCAGGTATCTAAACGCATAGTTATCTCAATGAAATCAATGTTTCCTCCATAAGCCATGAAGAAGACGTCAATTAGCGCTCTCCAGATCCTTTAACGCGTTTTAAGAAAAAGCTGACAAAATTGTATTGTGGCAGTGCTATATAATTTTAAAATCTTTCCATTAGTTTTGTGGAAGCTTTCCTAAATATGTAGGGGAGTTCTGCCTAAAATGACATAGTCGGGTAAAATGACATACTCCACTTATTTTGAATTTGGCGTCTCTAGGAGACCTGTGTTGTGTGTCATCCAAGGTTATGTTGGCACCACTGCATTCCTACCTAATGGCGTCATTCTAACCCGAACGGTTTTGTTGTAGTGAGTGTAATGGAGAAATGTAAGTATACAATGTAATATTGTCGATTAAATTTAGACGGAATTATGTGAAATTGCGATGGGCAAATTGACCCGCACTAATTGGTGGTATTATCATGATCATTATCCTTCATTTTGATTATAGATTTACGCAATTATTGTGCTTGTATGTAAATTAAGGGCAAGCTTATGAAAACATTCAGTTCGGGGTAAAACGACATACCCAAAATGGCATAGTATGTCATTTTGCCCTGACAAAAAATTTAACACAGTTTTTCATGTTTTCTTTTCTTACAGATGGTTGCAAATTTTTCTTTGTTTTTGTAATTGTTAATATAACCGCCCATTATGTTTTATAGTTAATAAATGGTTTTTGTTATATTTTTAAAGTTTTTCTATACGTATGTCATTTTACCCACATATCTGCCTAAAATGACATACTGAAGCCAGTTTGAAAAAATTTTATTTTATTTTTTTCAGCATTTTGTTTGGACTATTTATTAGGTCAATTATGTGTGTTGATAAAATATCAAACTACTAGATCGAAAAAAATTACTATAAAACAACTCTGATACATTCGGTGAACGAAAATGCTTAGGGTTTGTCATTTTAGGCAGAACTCCCCTATATTTTGCATGCTATGTTTTATAGGCTATGGAGGGAAACCCCGTTCCCAGGTATCTAAACGCATAGTTATCTCAATGAAATCAATGTTTCCTCCATAAGCCATGAAGAAGACGTCAATTACCGCTCTCCAGGTCCTTTAACGCGTCTTAAGAACCCCAAAAGCTCTCAAGATCGCGCAAGCGTTCATTAAAAGCTTTTGGCCTCGCCGAAGCGGATCACTTCAGAGTGCTTGTGGTAACGGTTGCATGTCGCGGCGCGTGCAGTGATGGGGCACGCGGCAAAGTGATGCGATGCGCGCGGTCCTCGTGCCCGTCTGTCTGCTGCTCGTGTCCCCAATTTCCACCACGTCCTGGTAAGTACAACCCCCATATCGTTATTAACTTGTTAAGTAAAGTTTGAGACTAGCTTAAGTTTGCACCCTATGTCGATTAGCCGGCTTAAGTTCGGAGTAAACTTAAAATATTGGAACTTTTTTTCAAAGAATGTTTACTCTATTTCTTAAGTAACTTACCCCTGCATAAATAAAAAGTTGTTGTTTACGCATAATGTCAATTAAGCGGGTTTAGTTTGATAGTTAACTGTCAAGTCTATTGATTTTTCTTAGTAAAAATGTAATGCTTTAAATTTTAAAAGGTTCTCATTTTTTTTAATTACCTTTCCATTTAGAATTCAGGCTAATACTAGTGCCATAAGATTATCCTATATTAATTAGTATTTTGACTATTGTATCTGACAAAAGAACAAGTCGGTAACTCTGTTGACATGTCCCAAATGTCTAATTTAAACAAAAATGTGTCAAAACGTACTTACGAAAATACCAGTTCTTATATTGGGTTGTACTTTGTACAAATGTTTTTAACAATAATTAACTAATTAGGTAACTTTGACTGTAGCATAAAAGACATTGGCAAGCAATCAAAGTTGCCTGATTAGTACCCGCATTAAGAATTAAGCTATACAGGCCACTCTGATTGTGAAAAAATCATTTCGACCAATGTCATAGTCAAAATTGCTGGTTATTTAATTATTGTTTACAAATTTGGCGCAACCGGACAAGTATATTTAAAAGAACTTTAAATACATAATATGTCTATTTGTTAACCTTAATTAATATTTTCTTTATACCTATAACAAATTGGACTTATCTTTTGGGTAAAGTTATGGCTTACTTAGGTCTAGGTAGCTAGGTAACTAAAAAAACAATTATTATTGTACGCACAAGATACTGATTAGGATTTGCATAATGAATAGAAATTTAAAAGCTCTTGTAGGACAGCTCTCTTTTTCCAAATTTTTTTTTGTAAAACTTATATTTCTTTAATTTTCTTAACCTCTTATACAAATAATATGGTATTTTGGCGCACAACGATGAGCAAAAGATACATATTGACACCCGACAACAGATTAATTTAAGCAAGCAACACCGAGCATCTGATCCGACAAAAGTGAAAATAAAAAAAGTTTGAAAATTTATTTTTATTGTTGAGAAGAAATATGTTGCTTATCCTTATCGACTTAACAAAGAGATTTTTCAAAGAATAAAGGATCGTTATGTTTTAAAACCACAACTATATTTTAATAACCAAAAATGCCTTTGGGGATTGTACTTTATATAATTAACATAAAGATATATCAGAGAGCCGTAGTCGAACCTACCGCTGGTGTTTCTGCTTATAGTCTTCTTATACAGTGTCACCAGTAAAGTCCGCATCATATGGGATTTTTTTAATTAAAAGCTTTATTCAAAATTTGACTTTGGCATCAAGTTCTGCTTCGATCGAGATAAAAATTCAGCAAAAAAAATAGTAGTCACGTGATTTGCATTATCTGTCAAATTTTAATTTTTTTCAAAAAATAATTCAAAAGTGGGGTTATTTCTGAAAGTATCAAAAAAAGTTATTGGAAAAAGTTTTTTTAAATGAATGCAAAATGTCAGCTGCATAAGATAATTTTAATTTTTTACCCATATTTTGTAAATTGCACCACTTTTGCAAAATAAGACTCAACGCAACCTACATAAAACTTCTTAGTTTTGACAATGCTTTATTTAAAATTTTTCTTTAAAGTAGCGCCATCTTAAATGTGTGTTTTTCTACAAAATCAAAATTGGGCTATTAAAATTTGGTCGCATGTGATGCAAAGTTTATTTGTTTTTGACCCTGTATAAGGTAACTTCATAAAATAAGTATTTTTGAAAACGTAGTTTGTGTCTGAAAGTAATACACCTTAATATTAAGACAAAAAATAACACATTTTCATCAGTAAAGTGTTCATCAAGTGGAAAATAAATTTTAGTAGTGGGTAAAAATCAAAATTATCTTATGCAGCTGAAATTTTGCATGTGTTCTAGAAAATGCATTTAAAAAAAACTTATTCTAATAACTTTTTTTGAAACTTTCAAAAATAACCCCACTTTTGAATTATTTTTTGGAAAAAATGAAAATTTGACAGATAATGCAAATCACGTGACTACTATTTTTTTTGCTTAATTTTCATCTCGATTAAACCAGAACTTGATGCCAAAGTCAAGTTTCGAATAAAACTATTAATAAAAAAAAAATCCCATATGATGCGGACTTTACTGGTCACACTGTATATATCAGACAGCCGTAGTCGAACCTACCCCTGGTAATCCTGCTTATAGTATTCTTATAGGTATACCTAAGAATCTTGATTTAAATGTTAAGGTTTCGCTGGTATGTGTTTAATAATAATATAGTTTATTAACAATGGATTTGGAAAATAGTGAAAATGAAATAATAGACTCGGATTTAAAAAAAATAATAATGAATGGAAGTATATGTTTCAACATTGTTTTAATTTTTAAAGAAATTGCGTCATCTTGAAAATTTTTCCTGTAGCGCATTTTTTGGAAAGTTAACTTTTGGAGCTTAGCCCCCACTCCCCAAAAAAATAATTGCGTCGCTAACGACAGCATCAAAATATTTATTTTACTTATACATAATATGATTGCCACTATAGTAAATTTCTTGATTCCTATTGCAAGATGGATTTCTAGTCACGTCACACTGTCTATTCTGGTCAATGTAATTTTTATAAGTTGGTATGAATTCCAGGACCGGACTTGAAAATTATAAATGTGATACCTTCTAGAAAACAATTATTGATACAACGGGTCTCATCGGTTCAACCGCTTACTTCAAACAATAATAATAATAATATATTTTGAAAATTTTGTTTTGTAAATATTATATTTTAAAGATAATAATAACCATGAGTTTTTATACTGTTTGAAGTTAAAGTATCAAAATAAAATTAAAAACGATATATATACAGTGTGACCAGTAAAGTCCGCATCATATGAGATTTTTTTTTATTAATACCTTTATTCAAAATTTGACTTTGGCATCAAGTTCTGCTTCGATCGACATAAAAATTAAGCAAAAAAGTAGTAGTCACGTGATTCGCATTATATGTCAAATTTAAATTTTTTCCAAAAAATAATTCAAAAGTAGGGTTATTTCTGAAAATATCGAAAAAAATTATTAGAAAACGTCTTTTTAAATGCAGTTTCTAGCCCACATGCAAAATTTCAGCTGCATAAGATAATTTTCATTTTTTACCAATATTTTGCAAAATAAGATTCAACGCAACCTACATAAAACTTCTTAGTTTTGACAATGGTTTATTTCAGATACATTTTCTTTAAAGTAGCGCCATATTAAATGTGTGTTTTTCTACAAAATCAAAATTGGGCTATTAAAATTTGGTCGCATGTGATGCACAGTTTATTTGTTTTTGACCCTGTATAAGGTACCTTTATAAAATAAGTATTTTTGAAAAGGTAGTTTCTGTCTGAAAGTAGTACACGTTAAGGTTAAGAAAGTAGTTTAATGAAAAGAGACACTTGTTCTAATAAAAAATAATAATAAATTTTGATTTTGTAGAAAAACACATATTTAATATGGCGCGGCGCTGCTTTAAAGAAAATGTATCTGAAATAAAGCATTGTCAAAACTAAGAAGTTTTATTGTTGATTCTTATTATGCAAAAGTGATGCAATTTACAAAATATTGGTAAAAAAGCAAAATTATCTTATGCAGCTGAAATTTTGCATGTGGGCTAGAAACTGCATTTAAAAAAACTTTTAAGATAACTTTTTTCGATATTTTTAGAAATAACCCTACTTTTGAATTATTTTTTGGAAAAAATTAAAATTTGACAGATAATGCGAATCACGTGACTACTATTTTTTTGCTTAATTTTCACCTCGATCGAAGCAGAACTTGATGCCAAAATCAAAGTTTGAATAAAGCTATTAATAAAAGAAAATCAGCAAAAGTAAATTAGTTTGTTGTTTAAAAAACATGGAAAATAATAGTTTTACAAGGAGTGAAAAAGTTGATATGTTATTAGTGTTTGGAGAATGTAGAAATAATTCAACCGATGCTGCACGACTTTACGCACAAAGATATTTTAATCGGCGTCATCCAACCCGGCACTATTAGGTACCCAAAACTGGTTTCGAAAACGCGAAATGAGCCTGACAATAATAACATATCAACTTTTTCACTCCTTGTAAAACTATTATTTTCCATGTTTTTCAAACAACAAACTAATTTACTTTGGCAGAAGCTGTTGGCATTTCAATTTTCTTCAAGGAATGATTTTGTTTTATCAGTTTTGCTGGTCACAGGCTACTTGATGCATTTAAATCCAAATTTATTCTCAAAAGATGCTTCATTTTAGAAAAGTTCTAAGTTAACTTTTTAAAGTTTTTTAATGGCAGCTTTTCTAAAACCTAATAGTGTATGGTATCAAAATAATCGTAATAAAATCCTCTTTTATCTTAACCCGACGAGCCACCATATTGCCATTTAAAAAAAATGAGTTATACAACTTTAAAGAGTAAATTTTACATAGCACATAGCATTGGACCAAAAATAGTAAAATTGTATTTTTCCGAAGATTACAGAACTGAAATAAGTGATTTTAAGGTATTCATAGCCCTCTAGATAAAAGAATAAATTTGGAAAAAAATATTTTCTTGGTGACAAAAAGTGACAAGTCACACATCGTTGTATTTAGAATGTCATATGGAGTCAAAAAAAGTAAAAATATACCAGGTGTCCCATTTAAAAATCGAAAGTTTATGTCACTTCCGGTTAAACCGGAAGTTCCATAATGTTAAGTCACCTGTCAAATGATGCAGTTTTATGTCGTATACAAATCTCCCGAATTTTATTTCATTGTCTTGAAAAACAAAAAAGTTAGAGGGGCGAGCCACGTTCCGTGGACACCCGGTATTACCGTATCCAAAAATCAGCTTATCGATGACAAATGCCTGCGAACCCGTTCGCTTTCCGACAGAATATGATACCAGGCATTGCCTATACAAATAGCGAGCGGGTGCGTTGCTATTTGTATAGCATCTTTTTCCTTATTTTTAAGAACCATTTTTATAATAATAACATATTTTATATTGTACAAATCCAAATGATTTAAACATTGACGTAGACAAAATAAAATTAGTATAGTCCGTTAAATATTTAGAAGTTATCATTTAATCACATCAATCATTAAATTAGTGTTTACTAAATATCTTCAAAATATTATTCTAAAATCGTAGGAAATAGGTTATGCATTTAAAAATAGCAAGTTATCATTTCAGTTTATTTTTGCAAAAAAAAACTGTTTATGATGTCTAATTAGGTAGGCTCAATAAATCCTTATGGATCTCATATAATTTTTTTATAAAAAATATTTTAATGATGTTATACTTGTTTCTTGTTTCTGTCAGAAGCTAGCTTATTAATACTTTAATAGTCTTCAGTTTTTAAAGATTTCTAATACCAAATAGTTCTGTTTTCTACAGTCTAAACACCCGATTCTAACAAAAATGAGTAATTTTGAAGAAGTAGTCCATACTCAGAGTGGAGTTAAATGTATAGAAAAAAGAAAAGCACAAAGTCTTTCTCCACAAGTTTATTATAATAACTAGGCGAACCTAGAGTAATTCATAATAATTCGACATGTTTCGAGTGTAGAAACACTCACCATCAGGAAAACAAAGTAAATAGTACAATGCTGATGTTGTTAGCGATAGAGAAAATAATAAGTGGGATTGAGCCGTAATGAAGCTTTCAATGGTGTACACAAGGTGTAAAAAATGAATAGTCAGAAGACCGACAAGACTTCAGCATACTGGAAAGTCAAGGGCTAGTGCAAAGGCCCTGTCTTGGGCAGGGCAGTAAAATAAAGAGAGCAAAAGAAAAATTAGAGAGTTTTAACCGACTTTGTGAAAATCATTTAGGTATAAGTAGTGAAAAATCTTAAGTTTCATTAAACTTTGTAGGAGACATGTAAAAGTGGTTCAGGAGACACTTTGTTGTTATCTTAAGAGGTATTTTAAAAAAAGCATTTTTTGACTTGACTTTGACACTTGACTTCAAATGTTGAAATAAATAAAGCTCCGTATAATTTTCGATGTCCTTGATATCATAGATCAACTTTATTTGAATCATCATTACCACAGAGGATTGAGGCATACAAACTAATTGATACCAGTTTTCGGTTTCTCAACAAGTTGAATACAATTAGTAATTTAAGAGATAATTGCAGCAGCTCAAAGCTTAGCAGAAACATACAGCAATGACTTAGACGATTTTGACGACGAAAATGAAAAAATCATTAGTTAGGAGAGGTGGATGTATAAACTCATCTTAGAAAATAACATTAGGGGTTGTTTTCCCAATATTGATTTGCCTTAAGAGTGTACTTATCACTTATGTTCACAAACCTCAGTGGAGAAAGATCATTTTCAAAAGTTGATGCTGTAGCTTCAGTCAGGTACGAGGTAGGCATATACTAATTAGCTATTAAGGAGGCAGTATCAACATGCTTACCAACCTATAACCTATTTCGCGTAGATTTATTTATATTTTCTAGCTTTTATATAAAATTTAAAGAACATCAGTATCGACTTGATATTCTATAGGTAATAATTGAAATATTTAATAAATATCAAGGAATTTCATAACTTATTTTAGGAGAATTGTATAGCGAAAAATATCGGGTAAGATTTTTTTTAACATTATTATGTCATTGTCACTCATTGTTCTTTCACTATACAATTCTCCCAAAATTAGCAATGAAATAAATTGATATTTTTGTAATATATCGGATACTACCTAAATAATGTACAGACGATATTGATTTTCTTTAAATATTAGTTATTAAAATAATAAACTCAAAAAATCAACGCGAAATAGGTTATAGGTTGGCAATAGATTGAATGACGTTGAGAATTCAACCTTAAGAATATGTGACAACTGACGCTTTCGTTATGGTTAGATTGTTTGGAAAAATTCTGTATTTAAATTTAATAATATAATTATGTATGTTGTATGTTGAATAGTTAAGTAAATTTTGCTTGTTCATTACATTCCTTTTTGTTGTCTTGCATTTTTTAACATGTTTACTTAAAATTACGATATGGTATTTTTTAAATCGTAATACTCATATTTGCATATAGATAGAAACAAAGCATAATATACTTTAATCTCAACTTTGTATTCATCTTGAATAATATAGTTGTTCATAGAAATGTTAATAAATCCTCTTAAATACCTTTAAGGTATATTACCTTAATGATGTTGAGTTCTCTTTAACACGGTTTTATTAGCCTGTATGTTTGTTTGTATGGTAACCGACTTCTTTGAACCCGATTTTGACCCACTTTAAACGCTCAGATTTAATTTAAATTTTGTAGACTTATCAAGAACCGCTGACAATACAATAATCTACACGCAAAAAATTCTCCTGTCAAATTTTGACAGCTGCCAGGTATAAAACGAAGAAGCGATTTTGACGAAACAAATTATGGGGTCGTATAGTATTCGATGCGGAGACTTCGGAAAAAATAAGAAAAAAATTCTCCTGTCAAAATTTAACAGCTGTCAATATGTCAAATCGTTTAAGAACAAATGATATTAATGAAAAAACCATAAGGTCGTATGTATATTGACGGTGGAAAGTTGAAAAAAATACTCAAAAAATTCTCTTGTCAAAATTTGACACCTGTCAATATGTCAGAATTATTATAATAACCGATAGTAATGAAACAAACGTGGGGTCGTATAGATATTATCGCTAAGAATAGAGGAAAATTAAAAAAACATTCTACCCATCAAAATAAAATTTTGACAATTTTTTTTTTTAATTTTGAAAATTTTTGTCGTTTGTTCGGGTTTGAATGTATGTTTGTTTGTAACCGACTTCTTTGAACTCGATTTTGACCCACTTTAAACGGTCCGATTTAATTTAAATTTTGTAGACTTATCAAGAACCGCTGACAATACAATAATCTACTAATCTAGCTCAATCTACTCAAAAAAAAATGTTTCTTAACAATAACTTAAACTAAAAAATGAAAAATAATAATAAAAATACAGTATTTCATGAATTCATGAGATGATCAAAATAATAAATATAGTTTAAAAAAACTAAAAAACACGCTTTAATAATTAATCAAACTAAAAACCGGAAAATAAATATAGTTTAAAATAATTCTTGAAATTCTTAATATAGGCAGAAAATAATAATGAATGATAAACATTAGTATTATAGTGAAAAAAAAAAGCGTAAGACGGTTTGTACTATATTTTTCGTATATCGAGCACCCCAGGCTTTTTTCACAATAATACTAATGTTTATCGTTCATTATTATTTTCTGCCTATATTAAGAATTTCAAGAATTATTTTAAACTATATTTATTTTCCTCTTTTTAGTTTGATTAATTATTAAAGCGTGTTTTTTAGTTTTTTTAAACTATATTTATTATTTTGATCATCTCATGAATTCATCAAATAATTCGAAATACTGTATAGGAATGTCGTACGTAAATTTTCTATAATTTAATAATAAATTTTAAACGATTATTTTTAAGTTTTTAATTGTATAATTGCTGAAACTGCTTTTTTGGTACCTAGGTTAATTTAAAAAAAAAATGTTTTCCCCGGTAGGTAGGGATACACGATGGTTGTCGATACATCGAAAACATCTAAGCAAAAAATCGATGTACATATTTACATCGATGAATTTTGAGTCGATGCTTTATGAGATCGATGGTAAGTTATATCGATGTATCGAAATATCAGGGTGTTTCAAAATACAACTGAATCTTAAATTAACTCTCCCATAATAAAACAAGAATATAATTACAGTGAAAGTTTAGAAATATTTCTTTTAAAGGAAGCGAGGGAAGAGTTAAAAAAGTCATTACTAATTTTGTTCCCATTATTAATAATTCTATATGGGAGAGGATTTACCGTAGTTGCATCTATGATGGTCAACTGCAAAAAGAAAGTTATTTCTTGTGTCCCTAGGTGGAATTCGAAAGTTAACCCGATGTAGAAGATCTGAGCATTCAATTATTCCATTAGCTAATTTAAATAAAAAATATATATCAAATTTGATTCTACGTTCAGAATGTAAGTCCAAACTCAGTCTCCGCCTCAGATCATCATACGAGTCAATAGGCAATCTAAATTTGTATGCAATAAATCTAATACATTTTTTTTGTACCTTTTCGATATTTTGAATACCTACCTATGTATTAAATATGATGGTGACCACAAGAAAGGTATTCCAAACATGACCTAACAAGAGTTTTGGAAATCGTATTCAAGCTGTCAATATTTTGGAAATCTAGTATTTCTATACATGAATCCCAATAACTTGAAGGATTTGTTTACAGTGTATTCATATTGAATATGGAAATCTAACTCAACATCCAAGTGAACACCTAAGTCACACAGAGTGGTAACTCTTTCCAAAATGCAATCATTTAATTTATAGTCATAGTTAAGTGGCTGCATTGTGCGATGAAAGAAAAGGTAATTATTTTACATTTTTTAATTTTAAGTCCATTTTATTAACACACCACTCATACACTCTGTTTAAGTCCTCTTGGATTCTCAAAGCATCATAAACTGACTTAACTATAGCAAACAATTTTCAGTCATTAGCAAAGAACGAACGATGTGAAAATAAGATTTCCAACATTAAATCGTTAATAAAGATTACTTATAAATAAGTAGGGACCCAAATAGCTGCCCTGTAGTACGCCAGATGTAACGGATATCTCCTGTGAAACAAAACCATTTACTTTAACAAACTGTTTTCTCTTACTTTGAATTGAGAAGACACAATTTATTTCTTAACAAAATTGCTTTATTAAAAGTAGTTCATTAGTCAACAAGATTGTGCTGCTGATGGAACTGATTACTACCAATAAAAACACTGTTCTAGCAAATCTGGAATTGACATAACACTAAAGCGGGTTTGATACACTAGCAATTTACTATTTAATATGGGTTAATAAAAAATAAGCTATCAATACAAACTATGTCTTGGCAAACCTGTTGTATTGGATCATTTTTCTCAGTGTACAAACGGATTTGAAAATAATTTTTAAATCCCTACACAAATCTCTAAAAAAACATATCCACTTCATTTTCGAAGCATGAAAATGCAAATCAAAAAATGTAAAATATAGAACTATTACAAATATTTTTTGGCAATCCTATACGTTAATAAGCTACAGCAGTAAGTAACAAGGCAATAAAACTATTAAAATTTGACCTTATAATATAGGTCATTCCAAAGATACACAGGTAATAATAACTCACATAGTTTCATCGACATAGCCTGGGATTTTCTTAGTAGATTGGATCAAGTTAATTAATTAACAAAAGAGCCGACTAATTAGTTTCTGCATGATCATAAAGTAAATTAATGAAGTTCATTTATTCCATTCCAAGTGAACCCAACTTAAATGTTTGTAATATTACATACTTATTTTTGTTCTGATAGGAGTTGTACACTGAGGAAAATAATCTAATACAACAGGTTTGTTTAGTATCTTATTTTTTATTAGCCCATATTAAATAAATTGCCAGTGTATCAAACCCGCTTGAGTGTTAATATATAATAAATTCCAGATTTGCTAGAACAATGTTTTTATTGGTAGTAATCAGTCCCATTAGTAGCACAATCTTGTTGAATAATGAACTACTTTTAATACAGCAATTTTGTTAAGAAATAAATTGCATTTTCTCAATGCGACGCATTTTGTTCCCAGTAAAGCGCTTTCTCTACAATAAAGAAAGCAGAATATCGTCCACAAAAACGAATTGTATCCATTAGAACCTGTAATCCACAAGACGTTGGTGGAGGTACGTAGCGATCGGCAATCGCCGCGCGCCCTAATTTTAACGTACTTGTTGCGCAGGTCACATCGTTCTTCGCAGTCTTCTAGCTGTCCTGTTTAAATTTGAATTCTATTGATCACACCAATACCTGTTTCAATTATTAATTTATTTTTACTTTGTATTTAGGTTTTTTTAAACTTTGCATGTCAGATAAAGCCAGTGTAACCAGTAAAGTCCGCATCAGGGAGGTATCCTGGGATACCTCATCTGAACTTCGCCTTTTTCTGAGAACCATTATTTTAGCCTAACAATATTTATACATATAATATGTACTGTGGAAGTCAGAAATAAAGACATTTATTATTATTATTATTATTATTATATAGGATTTTTTTTTATTAATAACTTTATTCGAAATTTGACTTTGGCATCAAGTTCTGCTTCGATCGAGATGAAAATTAAACAAAAAAATAGTAGTCACGTGATTCGCATTATCTGTCAAATTTTAATGTTTTCCAAAATATAATTCAAAAGCGGGGTTATTTCTAAAAGTATCGAAAAAGTTATTAGAAAAAGTTTTTTTAATGCAGTTTCTAGCGCACATGCAAAATTTTAGCTGCATAAGATAATTTTGATTTTTTACCCATATTTTGTAAATTGCACCACTTTTCAAAAATAAGGCTCAACGCAACCTTTATAAAACTCTTTAGTTTTGACAAGGCTTTATTTCAAATACATTTTCTTTAAAGTAGTGCCATATTAAATGTGTGTTTTCTACAAAATCAAAATTGGGCTATTAAAATTTGGTCGCATGTGATGCAAAGTTTATTTGTTTGTTGACCCTGTATAAGGTACCTTCATAAAATAAGTATTTTTGAAAACGTAGTTTGTTTCTGAAAGTAATACACCTTAATATTAAGACAAAAAATAACACACTGTCATCAGTAAAGTGTTCATTAAGTGGAAAATAAATTTTAGTGGTGGGTAAAAAATCAAAATTATCTTATGCAGCCAAAATTTTACGTGTGGCCTAGAAACTGCATTAAAAAAACTTTTTCTAATAACTTTTTCGATATTTTCAGAAATACCCCACTGTTGAATTATTTTTTGGAAAAAATTAAAATTTAACAGATAATGCGAATCACGTGACTACTATTTTTTTGCTTAATTTTCATCTCGATTGAAGCAGAACTTGATACCAAAGTCAAATTTCGAATAAAGCTATTAAAAAAAAAATCCCATATGATGCGGACTTTACTGGTCACACTGTATATGGACGAATTTTAACATCTCAGTAAACCATTACAACTGCCAGTCGGAACTAACACAGTATATTTTATAAAACCAGAGTACACCCCCAATAGAACTTAATAATTACTGTGAGTATTCATAGCAATAATGGCCATAAACCATTCTATGGTAGCATTAACTTCTTTTTTCTATTTGCTAAATTACCGTGATTTTATCACTACACAACAGTCTAGCAAATTTCGTTGTGTTACAGTAAGAAAGCGCGTTGCTGTCTCGTATAGTATTAAACAGTTGTATAAAGAGTATGTGAATTCTTATAAGGAACAGAAGACTTTTTCTCAGTGCATCTAGTTTAAACCTGTAGTCTGTGGCGATACGCTACTGCTACCTATACCTAATATTAAAACACTATTCGTCGTTTTTGTTGGCTGCTTTACGCGACAAGCCTCTCACCCACAGGGCAAATCACTAATTCAATTGCTGGTACCAATTGTAAATCAAAATAATAGGAACCAGATATTATTATGTTCTGACTCAAACTTAAAACAAATAAAATTCCAAAAGTTTACAACCATATTACTCCTACGGCGTATAAAAGTTATGCTTTCCCATATATACAAAACCTGTCAAAATACTGAACTTGACGAAACAGTAGAGATAAATTTCTTTCACAAGTATCAGCTATTCAAGGCATATTAAATTTACGAGATTTTGATAATGTAAACTATCACACTTCCAGAGTATTTATCTTTTACATGAGGTGTAAGTATAGTATAAAGGTTAAATACACACAGTTACATTGTTGATGTGGTGCCACTGTAAAATTTTGTTTCTAGCAGGAAATTTATGTGCTCGAATATTTTTCTAGTATTAAAACATATTTGAAATTATTAGTTACGTTTGCAAAGAATTAGACCAATGACCTATGCAACTTTTGTTATAAATAAATATTGCATATTTACGATAAAAAAATAAACAAAGTTAAGCCCTTATTCCACGGGACTTTTTAAAATTCTTAAACAAAAAAGTGTGCTTAAAAATGTTGTTTTACACCTACCCAAGTTTTTGCCAAATTGCTAAAATTAATACAATTCTATCAACTCATATTTGACTTGAGGTTAGGTACGAGATAATATCGAGGATTGGTTGTTTTGCTGTTTTGTTTAATTGTTATTATCTGCAGCGGCGCACCCAGGATTTTATGTTAGGGGGGGCCCGCCAACCAGTGCTGGAAGCAAATTTTTTAATAAACTTTTAAGTTACGCATTTTTCTAGAACTTTGGAGCTTTTTTAACGGGTACTCTTGCAGGGAAGATCGCAATAGCCTAGTCATGGGAGTCGTTAAACGGTTTCTTGGGGGGGGGGGGGGCGGGGCATTGGCGGCTTGTGACTTGTTAACTTGGGGGTGTACTAAAAGCTTGCTGTAGGCGAAATGCGCCGCAGGTAAAAAAATTTTAAGACCACGCCCATTTTTATTGGTCAATAATTTGGTCAATAATTATTATAGTAAATATTTTAAAAATTCATGATTACCTTCTTATTCTATTGAAAATGAAATAAGATAAAAAATAAAAAGGCTAATTTATTTTTCATTAGTGGGTACATTGTTTAAAAGTAAAGTTCATTCATCTGTTTTTATTTGCAGCAAACTTATCAATAACAATAAAGTCCCTAGATTTACACTTTGTGGTATGTATCAAGTTAATTTCGAGAGTTTAGGTCTTCCCTTAATTTTAATTTCAATTTTTTGCTTAATACTTAATGAGCTAAAATTGTTTCTCAAACATTCATAGTCGTTTTGGCATTAAAACTGTTTATTTTTATTAAAATAAGTCATTACTACCCCAAAATAATAACAAAAATATAAAGGAAAACTCGAAATAATAAATTCATACATTCAATCAAACCATATTAAACCTCAATAAGTCAACTTTTGTCAATAAGTCAACATCCAGGGGGAGGGGTGGGGCAAATGCCCCACCTGGCCCCCCTCAAACGAGGCCCGTGAGGTAAATCTAAGAAAATTGACTTTTTAAAATACTTATCCACTTTCATAATTTTTCATTTCATTGGGGGTTTTGGGGGGGGGCCAAGGCCCCCTTGGCCCCCCCCTGGGTGCGCCACTGATTATCTGTTAGAAAATAATTAGACGGTTCATTTATACTATAGGTATCAGTTGGTAACTTTACTGGCCCTAAGAATCCCCATAGACATATTATACCTTTACATCTCGTGCGCAAACAAAAGTTAAGTTTTATAGGTGGAAAAATACATTTTCCTACGACTACCTATGAAAATGAGAAATAAAGCACGCCTAACTTGGCTAGAAAGTCCTTTATATCACACGCGTGTTGAAATATTTTCTTTCAATACGTGTGTTGAAATAAGTATAAAACAGCTGATGGCCGACGAATTTGACAGCAAAACTATTTAAAAAAATAATAAACCTACGGGACCCGTGGAGCCAATTGGGGTGCTGGATGGGGTGAAGTACACTAGGGCATTACTGCAAATAAAAAAAACTCCATTTTCTTTCGTTATTTTTGGGAACCCCGAACCTAAGAGTATTTATGATAAAAATAATAATATATCAAAAAGGGAAAATATGTCAGGCAACCCACCAAATATGTCAACTGAGTTGAACCGCAAAAAAAAGGGACAGCTATAGAGCAGAAATAGAATACCCTAGGCAATGCCGATTTATAATTTTACAATTATCTCGGATAAAAATATCCACACAATTTTAAAGGATATGGGACAAGTGAATGTGCCTCATGTAAGTAAATATATTTTAGCAATTTTCAAAACAATTCGAATATAGATAGAACTTTTATTATTAATAAAAGCTATCGATATTTAACTTCATCTCTATCTTTCTATAATGTTGAGGTTATGTTTTAGTTTTGTGTTTGTTGTTTTCGTATCCATATTTAGTATTATTTAGGTATATTATTGTTTTATTCAAATAATTAAAGCAGCTAAAAAATCAGAAACGAAATTTATTCACTGCAAGATAGTAGGTATGATGTGCGTAAGCAAATAGGAGAAAAAGTTATTCTTTTTATTTAAATCTAGTTAAGTTAAAATGTGTAAGTTTTTTCAACTCTAGAGTTGAAATAAATTTTTCAACTCTAGTGTTGAAAAAATTTGATCCAACACAATGGTGATACCTACAAACTATTAAAAACAAATCAAACTCTTTTTGATTATTTTGTATGGTCGTAGGAAAATTGTGTACATTATTAGTGTGAAAGTGATTTTCTCACACTCGGAGAATTTCCGCACTCAGCTGACGCCTCGTGCTAAATGCCTCCTCGTTTGTGGCCTACTGCTTTCAACACTCGGTATGTAATATACTATTGTACGCACGGCTCACCGGTCAGATCCCTTGGCGCCCTACAGGGATGGGCATGCGCACAACCCTCTTGTTATTAGGTTTTTCTTCTTTATCCACACTATATAAATATAGAACCGGCTCGGAGCAGTGGCGGCTCATGACTAGCGAGTCAGGGGGGGGGGGGCGTTGGCTTTAAATAAAAAAAATTTTAAATGCTTTTTCAAAAGCACGTGACTGTTTTTTCTAACTTTCTCGTCGTGAATTTTAATTTCATCAGCATAAGCACTCTACTCAAACAAGTTAAAATACTAGTTTGTCCTAACATCTCAAAACTTACCACATTATGACGATGTTTTGCACTATTTTCATGTTTTTTATTTTCTCTGAAAGATGTTTTAACTCCTGCACCCCATTTATAGTCCAATTATCATCCCCGTCAAAAAGAAGACACACGAAACAAAAAAAAATAATTTTTGTCCTCACAACCGCATATCCAGGATTTTTTATTATATATTTCTTTCTCAAACTTACGCGTAAACTGTGCCTTACTTTAACATTTTGATTGCACTTGTACTATGTATATGTATGTATACTATGTATTTCTAATGGCCGCCCTGCATTTTTTAAATCAAGTTTTTCACTTAAGCTCAGAGAACTAAACACAAGCTTCTGTAAATCACTGACCTTCATATTACACGACATTTTCCAACTTTATAACGTCACTAATAAATCAAATCAAAACAAATAAACAAAACATTAGCGCCTAGCTGCATCGACAGGTCGCCTCGTCAGAGTGCATAATATATCGATTATTCTACCGTGGCATCGCGAACAGCTGTTGTTGGGCGCGGAAGATTGGAGCTTGTCCGTGGCCGCTCGTTGTGCGATGTGTAGGTGACGTCGCGCCTCTGTCGTCATGGCAACTTTTCGAGAAGCCGCGTTGGGTCGGGACGGATATAACATTGACGGATAGTATAACATTGAGAGCGCGCAGCTCGCTTGTCTGTGAGTGTAACCTGCCCGTTGGAATGGGGCTGTGTTTGGTTTGAGTTTATGCCCGCGCTTGGTATAACCTACCCGCTGGAATGGGGCTGTGTTTGGTTTGAATTATTTTGATGGATTGCTTTGTTGGTTTTTTGAGTGGGGTGTTTTTGGATTCTGTTTGAAGTGATTGCAGGGAGGATGGCGCCCCAGAGCCCTTCATTAATGAGCCGCCACTGGCTCGGAGTCATTTTTGTTGTTATGTTTTCTCTGTCGATTTCTTGTATTCTTTGTATCGCATTTAAACAGCACAGCAAAGTAAACATCTTTGCTTAGCTAAGTTGTTAAAGGAACTCTTCGCGAACAAATCGTACGAGGAATATAGTGATGAGCATACTTAACCGCGGCAAGGGAGGAGGACAATATCTTTGCTGAGCTGAATTAATTTTTTAAAAGGAACTCTCAACTTAGCCATTGGCTTCTCCATTTAAAAGCAACTGAAGGGAACTCGGTTGTTGTTGATTGTTTGTGGGTGTTTAATATTTCGAATCTTTAGTTTTTGTGTACCTATGCATTGTATATTTTATGCTATAAACAATGACTGCACTTTTACACGTACCTACCCAAGTTAGGTTAGGTTCGTGATAGCATCGAAGATTGCTGTTTTGTTTTGTTTTTATTCGATTTGATAAGGTAAGCTTAATTGACTTGTTCTCTTGCCTTACGAACTAAAATTACAACAGCGAATCGTTTTTAAAGAAATTTTAGAAACGAAACGATTTTCTAACCTAAAAATCTGATAGATTGGGAGCTACCAGAAATCACTACCTTTTCCCCCAACTAGGTCAAGAATTAGAACAAATTCCAATTCCTCGTAAATATATTGTGGGAAAAACTTGGGGCAAATTTTACCTGTTTACTTGTGAAAATTATTGGAAGGTCAACTATAACAATTTAAGCCTGAACTTGTGACACTGCGCAGGCACATATGTGTACTGGGCTTTAGTCACATGCGCAAGGCCATAAATTTGCCACTGTAATTATTATTTGCTGATCTCAAGGTATGTATGGTATGTTTTCGTAAATGTTTTTTTGGGCTTTTTTATTTATAAACCAAAAATTTTATTTTTATAACAATTAAAAAGTTTCTGGTAGTAATAAATATTTTAAATTTCACTCATAATAAGAGGTAATATAGTAAAGTAATAAATTTAAAAAAGGTAGCACATTCTTGGGAACGAAACGAGATATCCTACTAAGCTAATTTCATTGTTTAGACCTTAATAATGTAACGGTAAAGTCGGTAATGTGAGTTTATTTATTAGCTTAATAAACAAAAACGCACAGACTGTTTTAAATAACTTTTCGGTTGTAAAAAGATTAATTAAAACGTCGAGGTGTTTTTAATACAATGAGGTGTGAAACAGGTAAAAAATAATGCTTATATAGGAAGTGGGTAGATAAGTGACTATATAACAGTGGCGTGCCTAGATAGGAGGGGGGGCAGAGCAAGCCGTTTATCTTCCCCTTCCACCCCTTGATGTGATTTATTTTGTTACACATTCAGATAAATAATTTTTTAGAATCATCATCTCGTGTAGGTTAGGTTAGAGTGGCCGACTTCTGGCACGGTCCAAACGGTCTCACGTAGTCCTACGAGGATCATTGTGATATAACACGTTTTCCGTGGAGCCTATCCGCATCAGCTTCCTTCGATAACTAGCGAGATGTACAAGGTAGAAGCACGAAGAACAGTGTTGGCAGCTCAAATTCAAATTCCTTTATTTATGTTAATATACAAACTGTGCTTACACACATCATAATATAATAAAACCTATAACTTTCTGTGGTAATATTCGTAAACCTTTAGATTAAGAACACAACAATACAAATTAAAATAATAAAAGTAAACCTAAGCTAAACAAAAGTAAAATAAGTACAATCACCAAAACATCAAAATCATGAAACTATACACTTGTTAAAAAAAAGAGAAGAGCATATAAACATTTAATGACAAATTTAATAACCTAAAACTGGGTTATGTCACAATTAAAATTCAAGAATTCAGCCACATCAAAAAATGCCCGACTAACGAGAAAATTTTTAATCTTTCCTTTGAATGATTTTATTGTTAAAGTCCTAATAGCAATAGGCAGTTTATTAAAAAAGCGAATGCCGAGACTACCCGGACCGTCCTGAGACCTCAAAAGTCACCTTACTTAATAAACTAATTTTTTTAAATTTCATTTTCAATAAAATGAAATTTCTTTCTGCAAAGCCGCAGTAAAGTTCCAACTACCTTTTTTTATCCCCATTAACAGACACGGCCAACAATAAAGTTTATTTAAAAAAATACTACCCGTCGACCATGAATAAAGATTGTACCATTTATTTCTGTAAGACAAAAAAAAAATTTTGGGTCAAAACCTGCCGCCCTAGGCTCCAGCCTACTCAGCCTAATGGTAAATCCAGCACTGTCAAGATTGATGGTTGCTTTCTGATTCCAATACAGATTGGCAATGATCCGACTAAATATAAGAAATATTAAATATTTTTCAAAATAGATTCATTGTCCTTTTTTCATGTTCGGATAAATAAAATGTTAGATAACCCGATAGGTATCAGAAAGGATTATAAAGGGACTAAACAGATACCTGGACAGGGGTATGTACTGAATTTATTAATTGAAGTGGGGATAATAATATAATACTGTGTTGAGTTTAGGGATTTCCAAATGTTTGGGATGTCCTTAGAAAAGGAGATGTCTGGTGATGTCGCTCAGCGATTTACCCCTCGAATCTGCCCCTTGTAACATCGTTAGTTTTTTCATCATCGCATGTAAAATACACCTATTTTTATTTAATTTATTATTTCACAAATAGCTTGTATTATAGCACCACGGCTAGAGAAAGTTTTGTAAATATTGGGTGTGCCAGATTCACCCCCCTACCCTCGATACGCCCCTGATCGTTAACGTTAAAACCATTAAGTGCTCTTAGGTCCCTTCTTAAACTCCGATACCAAATATAAGGAAAAATAGTTTCAATAAAGAAACATCATTACATAAGAAACCATATTAAACGCAATCAAGTTTTTAATGACGAAAAATCCCTAGAAAATTACTCAACTCTCATATTCTGCAAGTGTTTGTAAAATTTATGTTATTTATGCACTTTAAATGATTGACAGTCGATTATCCGGATTATTAAAATGACATTTAATTAACATTTAATTAAGCGTTTGTTTATGTTAATTAATTTGAACACATTTCCATTGAAACATTATCTAATAATTTATGGTAATAACAACTTATATTCGCATCTGGTCGTACTATTTGTTTCATGTATATTCATGATTATTATTTACTTCTTTTTACTACTCTATAATAGTGATTATTATACGATTAGGAGAGAAGAAAGAGGAAAGTGAAATGACTTAAAAACAGTCATTATATTTAGACTTATACACATAACAGGTTTAATTTGTTTCGTAATTAACAGTAATGCTTAGAGGGGCAGTACAACAGTACAATTTTCTTTTGGCATAAAACTTAGCATATTATGCCCATAAGGGCAGGTTTTATAGAAGCTTCTAGGTCTAATAAAATCACATATTACGAACAATCACAATGTGAGTTTGTGAGTTCATTACCAGTAAGTTTATTTGAGGTTTTAATTATCGTAATTTTGGTTTCGTTTTCATAGTAAATATAGATACGCCGACGATATTTTAAATTTCAAATTATAAAGCTAACAAAATAAGATGTTTTTAAAGGCACTAAAATTTTTGGCATTTTTAATGCTAGATAGAAGTTTGTTGAAGACAACAGTATGCAAATTATGTCTGCCAATAGTAAGGTATAATATAATACGATTTTCTACAGTTACCGGCAGAAAGTGCGCAGCATATGGAAAGGTTTTTTTTATCTTTAAGTTTAGAAAATTAATTTTATTTTAGATAGGTTCTGCAGTCTGAATGTTCTCGAACCAAAATAACACCTATTAAGTCCGGTAAAAGTCTTATGGTATACGAAGTAGGATCAAAAATTCCGCTAAGAGTATAGTACCTCCATCTTTCATTTAATACCATTTTTTTACTAAAAATTATTGTTTTAATTTCAAAGTTATACCCAAATTCCAAATTTCGCTTATTTTGGACAAAAAAAATTGATTTAATCGTGTTTTCTGAATAACACTGTATAAAAAATAAATGGCAACCAAACATTACGAAAATAAGATTTTCTGCAGACTTTGTTAGAGATTACCGTCGATGATAAGTCCGATTAGTTTGTTTTCATAATATTATGGCTTTTTAAAATAAAAACATAAAAATATTAAATACTTTTGCTGCACACCGTATTTTATTTTCTAAGGGAACAAGTTAATTTCATCTAACTGATATATTGTGATTTACATTGACTTAAAGCATCTCCTAAATAGTTTTTTATACATTGAAGTATGCATAGAAAGTTTCCTTATTTTGCGTGACGAATAACATCCGTTCAAAATATATTTTTAATTTAAATTTTTTTCTTTATAAATCAAAAGGAAACTTTCTATGCAAAAAAATATCAGTTAGATGAAAGTAACGTGTTCCCTCAGATACGGTGTGCAGCAAAAATATTTAATATTTTTATGTTTTTATTTTAGAAAGCCATAATATTATGAAAACAAACTAATCGGACTTATGATCGACGGTAATATCTAACAAAGTCTGCAGAAAATCTTATTTTCGTACTGTTCGGTTGCCAGTTATTTTTTATACAGGTTATTCAGAAAACACGATTAAATCCATTTTATTTTTCCAAAATAAGCGAAATTTGGAATTTGGGTATAACTTTGAAATTAAAACAATAATTTTTAGTAAAAAAATAGTCTTAAATGAAAGAGTGAGGTACTATACTCTTAGCGGAATTTTTTATCCTACCTCGTATTCCATAAGACTTTTACCGGATTTAATGGGTGTTATTTTGGTCTGAGAACTTGCAGAACCTATTCAAAATAAAATTGATTTTCTAAGCTTAAAGATAAAAAATTTTCCCATATGCTGCGCACTTTCTACCGGTCACTGTATATTGAATTATTTAGAAAAATAAATTTACTTAACTCATAAATAAAATGACCTGTAAGAGTAACGAATACTAGAATACTAGTTATATTTCTGAACTATAAATAATGAGTCGTCCGAGAACAAGCCCGCATCAATGTGTACCTATATCCTTCAAGAGATCAGTAATGTAACAAATTAATAATATTGGTCCCCACACGGATCCCTGCGGGACTTCCAGACCGACGTCGTTCAAACAAATCGACCTGTGATAGAGAAACATACTGCTTCCTATTCGTTAAAAAAACTTCTTAACCACTGTACCTATTACTATACAATATTATAACAGTAAATTCTGTTATCATGGAAATGAAACCATTCAGAAATGTTTGTAGGCAAGAATGTATTTCTGCATTTGTCATTAAGCTATTATATTACTCTTCGTAGTAATTATTCCTGGGAAAAAAAATGTAAACAGGTTTAAATTGTGCTCACCACCTACGGCTCGACGGCTCGACTCGGCTTGGCTAGAAAGAAATATTTAAAGCTGTTAATAAAGAAATTTAACACTGACATGCAATCTGTGTAGACGAATATCTGAGGCCCAATTTACAATAGAAAATTACGTAATAATATATTCTAAAAACTATCTACTATTCTTTTATAATATATAGGGTGGAATTTTTAACTAAAATAAATTCACTATTAGGAAGCCTCTTTATTTGCTGAAATACAGAAGTACGGCTGCGATTATTTTAGTTTGGCATACTTTTCTAAAATTTTATAAAATATTAATTGGCACATGTTACGGCATACCTTAAGGATCAATAAATGTTTTCAGTACTTCTTAACTGGGCAGCACAAAGAGAAAAACCTAATTTCTATTTGACCATGTCTGTTACATCCCTAGCAGCCGTCTCAAGAACTTGAAAGTAATTTCCAGAAATTCTCTTGGCAGTATTTACTAACGATATTTTTTTTCGAAAGCTGTAATGGTCTCAGAAAAAAACCCTTCTATTCGTTATAAGACTCCACAAATTCTTTATATACAACTGTTTAACACTTTATGTGACAGCAACGCGATCTCCTACTGTAGGACAACGAAAATTGCTAGAGAGAACAGTTGTGTGGTGGTTATATCACGGTAATTTAGCCAATCCAATATGAAATAGGAGTTAATGCTGCTAATGGTTAATGTATGGTTTATAGCCATTATTGCTCTGAATACTCACAGTAATTATCAAGTTCTATTGAGGGTGTACTCTGGTTTTATATACTGTAATAATCATAATAATATTTGCTTGCTACGGTTAATAAAGCAAAGCACTAAAAATCAGTTCTCAAAACTTTAAATAGCTTCTAGTGTGATATTGTTCTTGTCGTTTAACATGGCATCATAACAATGATGGGTTGTGCGCAATAAGAATTTTCTATTGCTTTATCTGACATGCAAAGTTTAAAAAAACTTAAATACAAAGCAAAAATAAATTATTTGATTCTGATATTGGTACGATCAATAGAATTCAAATTCAAACAGCTAGAAGACTCCGAACAACGATGTGACCTGCGCAACAAATACGTTAAAATTAATACTACGGCGTGCGGTGATTGCCGATCGCTACAAGCCTCCACCAAAGTCTTGGTGGACTATAGGTTTTAACGGATACAATTCGTTTTTGAGGACGCTGTTTTGCTTTCTAAAATGTAGAGACAGTGCTTCACTGGTAGCCAAATGGGTCACTTTGAGAAGATACAATTTATTTCTTAAAAAAATTGCTGTATTTTATTATTCGACAAGACTGTGCTGCTAATGGAACTGATTACTACCAATAAAAACACCGTTCTAGCAAATCTAGAATTGATATAACACTTTAGCGGGTTTGATACACTAGCAATGTATTTAATATGGGTTAATACCAAAATAAGTTATGTCAACAAACTATGTCTTAGCAAACCTATTGTATTAGATAATTTTCCTTAGTGCATATTAGTTTACCTAAATAGAAAATGTAATTTATATCTTATGCAGCGGCGTTGACTGAATGAAACATTTATTTAGCACTCGATTCGTCTATTTAAGGTTTACATGTGTAGTGGAATAAAAAATAAGCACTTAAAAATACAAGAAAATCCTATTAACACAAAAATATGTAAAATGAAGCCTTCTGTGCCAGTGACCAACAAAATTTACCCAATATTTCACGAACAGGATCAGAGCGGTAAAATTATTTGTTCGGATAATCATTTCTCACGACCCGGTTCATCTAGACAGGGCCTTAAAACAAACATATTTCTTCATACAATGTGCTGAGTGCATAAAATTCAAGTGTTTATTCAAGACGTTTTACACGAAAACCAACTTTAAATTCTTTTTTTGAGGATTTAACGCCTCCGACAGGTGGCCGTCTTGCAACGAAAAATTGAAACGCTGACTATGAAATATAGAAATAATTATGGACGCATGGTAGGATCTTTATAACCTGACGTTTGTAGTAATAAGTGTAAATTTAACATTTTTTAAATATTTTTTTCATGACGAAAAATCAGACGCTCCCGAATCGAAAGAGGGGAGTCAGGATTATTAATAATTTTTATCAAGAATGTGCAAAAATGAAACATTCTACGTTCATCCATCCTCAGCCAGTCAATTGTCCTATACAAGTAAGAAATATGATCGAACTTTCTCATACCATACACAAAACGAAGACAAGCATTCTGCACTTTCTGTATCCGAAATCTAATTTCAACATCCAAGCAGAAACCGTAGACAAAATCACAATAGTTAAAATTGGACAAAACAAGAGATTCACACAAATCTCTCCTGAATTTAAAATTAAGAATGTGTCTATTACTGTATAGTATTTTTAAAGAAAGATAAGTTTTCTGAAATATTTTTCTTAAATGCTCGTTAAACCTTAGTTCCGTGTCAAGTAATAAACCCAAATTTTTATTATTACTTATTACCAAAAATTGCATGCATGATTTATTAGGATTTAAATTTAAATTGTGCCTTCGAGAGAGCTCACTCAATACTTGCAAATCGTGGTTTATACAGTTATCAACTTCGGTGTAATCCTCAGCATCAAAACAGCAATACATTTGTGTATCGTCAGCAAATGCTTGCACTTTACAGTGCTTTAAAGATCTAAGTATATCAGAGGTATACATAAAAAAAAGTGGGGGGCCCAAAACTTAACCTTGTGGCACTCCAGAGAGCGTATGTCGACTTGTTCAGAATAATTATTATCAGAAAACACTTTTTCAAATCTATTGAACAAGTATGATTTAATAAGAAGAAAAGAGTTATTAACAAAACTATAATATATAATTTGGATACAGAAGTTTATGATTAATGGTGTCAAAAGCTTTCGAAAAGTCAAGGAGAATTAGTTTACTGTTCATCTTATGTCTAGTAAGTCCTCAGAGAGAGAGAGTATCATTTCCACAAATGGAGACATGTTTGTATAAAACCACCAGCACTGCAAAACACATTCTTGTATAGAAAAAAGAAAAGCACAAAGTCTTTCACCACAAGCTTAGTAGAAAACTAGGCGAACCTAGAGTAATTCATAATTATGGAGAACTAGAGGGTAGGAGGCCGATCGACAATGGCAGCATTTTCAATTTCTGTCCAGGTTTTTTGGTTAGTTCGCTATTGGCCGATAGATGGCTCTCGCGTCCGAAGTGGGCTGATGTTGTCTTCTTCTTCTTCGTTTTTATTATGGAAAACTAGATCCTCCATAGTTTTTAACTTTTACTTAAACCCTTTATTTTTCTGTGCTTTTACTTTTGACAATTGACATTTTATTTTTCGATATAACAAATAACGTTTGAAGGCAAGACAAGACAAATAACGTTGTATTGTAATTAATTTCCATATTTATAATGAATAATGGTACAATTTATAAAAGTAGAGTTTGCTTTGTGTCCGGGTGTAAAACAGGATCTTCTTCAAAGAGGAAACGAAGCCAAATAAGTCTCTTTCTAGCTCCAAAGGTAAGCTCACTTTAAAAAAAACCTCTGTAGCTAGAATGTTTAATACCCTGTATTTTAAAAACCAAGCATCGTTGGAACTTTATACAGGCCGAGTTTACTAATAAGTATAACAAAGTAAGTGTAAATTCATATAAAAGTCCTTATTTGTTCCTTAAAGAACTAATTTAAATAAAAATAGTTATCGCGTCCATAAGAAACCATTTATTTGATAGCCCACTTCGAACACGAGCGCCATCTTATGGCAACTCGTAAAGCTGAATTACCGATTCTAATTTGGGACTGAATCCAATGCATTGCGATCGGCCTCCTACCTCAAGTCCTCCATATTCATAATAAAAAAATTTTTAATTTTTTTTTTTAATTTTTTAAAAATATTTTGAATCTATTAATTTTGCACACAACACAACAAGCCTGGTACCCCAACAGCATTTTACTTCAAGCTAAATGATGCTTTGACTTTTAGGAAAAACAATTTTTAATTTTTCTTTCCCTGTTATTTCACCACTTTTAAATGTCTCCGATAAATGAAACTTAAGATTTTTCACTACTTTTACCTAAATGATTTTCACAAAGTCTGTTAAAACTCTCTAATTTTTCTTTTACTCTCTTCAATTTTTCTGCCCAAGATAGGACCTTTGCACTAGCCCTTGACTTTCCAGTACGCTGAAGTCTTGTCGGTCTTCTGACTTTTAATTTTTTACACCTCGTGTACACCATTAAAAGCTCCATTACGGCTCAATCCCACTTATTATTTTCTCTATTGCTAACAGCATTAGCATTGTAATATTTACTTTGTTTTCCTGATGATGAGTGTTTCTACACTCGAAACATGTTGAATTATTTTGAATTACTCTAGGTTCGCCTAGTTTTCTAATAAACTTGTGGAGAAAGACTTTGTGCTTTTCTTTTTTCTATACATTTAACTCCACTTTGAGTATGGACTACTTCATCAAAACATCCTTGTATGTTAGAAGAAAATATAAAATTAAAAAAATCAAAGTTCCTGTTGTTGGTTTGCTATTTAATTTAATAGACGAGCATGATTTAAATCATTAGAGCAAAACACCAGTTATTAATGTCAACCGATCGTGTCATACTCATCACATTAATGATCGCTACTATATAATGATACGTCTACACACCTTGCCATTGTTTTGCAGACATTAAGGTCACATTACACGTTATGATCATGTAAATCCATTGTTTAGAAAACTATTTAAATATCTATATTTAACAATCATTACTTTATTTGGAATTTGTTGGTCAATACAGAGTGGTATGGAAGTATTGGATTAAAATTATTTCTTCCATAATAACGTCAATATTTATCATCACTGGGCTTTTTCACTATAAGCGAATTTATCTTATTCATCACTGACAACTGGACTGAGATTGAAAATACCGTGCGAGCAAAAATTATTTGCATCAAAGAGGGCTTGGACTAAAAAACGCAGGGCTTGGTTTAGATCACAATGATATGGGGACGATATTGTATCTAACCAAATCTAGGTTAAAATTTTGTCAAATTCATGACATGATATGCCAAACTAATGAGTACCTAATAAATAAGTAGACAAATCGTCGCCTTAGAGTTATACTGTGGTATGTACAGTTACAGTAAACCAAGTTTTGAGAAAAAGCGTTATGAAAAATTGGCTTTTTGTTACAGTGCTATAGACATACCTACACTTAAGAAAATGTGTACTTAGTTAGTTTGATTATAATTATTACGGTTTTTTAGAAAAAATATACACATATACATTGTTTTTTCTATATTTTGGGCACTAGAAAAAACACATAAAATTATGTAACTCTATTTTTTTATTATCTATGAAAACATACAACTCTGTAACGTTACAAAAAAACAAAATAACTACAAATAAGAATATAATCCAGAACTAGAGAAATAAATATGTTAGGCATTATCATTTTTGGGAAGTATAGCCATATAGTATGCCTTAACCACCTCAGGAATCCACTAGCACACTAACTCAACGACCCAACCAAATAAAAACAAAGTTGTATGTGTATTATTTGTGACCATAGGAATAAAATATAAAATTACAAAGGTGTATGTGACACATATACAACTATGATACTCTAAAAATTGCAATTCACGTTGATACAACAATGTATTTATGGTTGCCAATGACATATGGTGTAACGTACAACATTGTAATTCTCTGGAAGGCAAGTTTGAGGTACATACAACTTATTAACACCGAAAAGTCAATTTCAGAAAAAATGCGACATACAACAGTATAACTCTAAGGTCACGAAATACAAATTTATTTTTGTTGTTCACAAAATTCTTGGAATACTTGTTACACTTTATAAGGAAATAAATTTAGCTGCTTCTTAATAATAGTCCTGCATGTTCCATAAGATCTTCCCACTTCTTGGGACAGGCGTCTTATAGATATAATTTGTTGGCGTATTTTGCATTATTTTACGAACGTTTGCAACAAGTTCTTCTGTTCTTACAGATGGTCTTCCTGCTCCTTTTTTGTATTGTATAGAACCTGTTTCCCTAAACACAGCCACGGTTCTTTTCAGGCAATGATAAAAATCCCAAGCAATAAAAGCAACGTTAGGAAAATGTTCTTAATAATCGCCCATGCACAAACCCGGATTGTATTGCCACTCACCATTTACTCTAACCCCGTTTCAAAAATACGCTTCAACCATGTATGTTTTGTGCTGTTCCTTAAAGCCCATTGTGTGAATTGTTCAAGAAATTGGAAAAATTAGCGACGAATCAAATTGATGATTACAAATAGACTAAATCAATTGGATGCTTGTTACGTTGCGTTGCGTTGTTACGATATTCGGTTATTTGGTCTAGACACTAAATAGAAGATTTACAAATCTATTCTGAAAACAATAAATTATTTAAACAAACAACTACTTGAATAACATTCCCGTTTTCCCGGTAAAAAGCACGTTTCAGTCAGCACGTCATTTTTCTCACTCGAAACCGAGATCTGCTCATTGTTAACTAATCACGTAGTTGACACTTTCTGTCAAACACGTGTCTATGCTGACGTGTCTGTAAAAACAGAAATTAATCAAACTTCGTGTTGGTTTTGACTGGAAAATGTGTATCGTATCAGTTGTTTTCTTTTCAAGACAATGTTAATTATTTGGAAAAAAATAAATAACAAAGCTCGACTACTATTATAGGTATCGGATATGTATGTACAGTTAGCGAATATAAAATCCGGACAGTGTTTTTAGTTCGGTTGTCAAAATAAACCCTAAAATAAAGTAAAATTAAATAAAATTAATTTAAGGAAACTTTCGTTTTTGTTAAGTAACTAGCCCGTTTTCAACTTTTCTCTAAAATATGGTTGTAACAAATTTTGTAGAAAATGCAATCCTCTTCAACTCTCATTTTAACAAGTCAATTCAAGATATTTTCCATTTTAAACCTAAAAAAGGTGAAATTAAATTATTTCCTGTTATCTAGTTTATTTTAAATTTTAGCACTTTTATGAACACAAACCATCTTGTGGAAAGTGGAAATCTAGATAATTTAGGTCCTAACCATTTTTCACCCAGAATTAATATTTTAGGTCTTACATCTGCGGTAAAGAAAAAAATTTCACAAATGTTATTATTTATTTAAAAATGTTTTTACATTTTTCTTCTTTTCGACAATGGTCTTTCCAAGTTGACATTATCGGTTTCAACTTCGCACATTTTAAATTTTTCGTCTTCAAGGGTGTCGGTGTTAAATGTTGATTCCGCAGGAATATCTATATTATATTCCTGACAATCGATATCATTATTCTCGCATGTCTCTCCGCAGCAGTTTTGGCATAAAATAGGAAATTTGAGTTCTGATATTCGACATTCAAACTTTTTCAAAAATTTCTTTTGCATTTACAAGAAATCGTCTTCATCGACGATTTCGCCGCGAGTTCAGCAATGGTGGTAGGTTCTAACCCACAATAACTTTTTATCCAGCCCCACTTTTTTGGCATTGTTTCGTATTGAAGCCATATTTGCACCTGTAGGTACGTCCTGTAGGTATGTTGTTCTATGTTGTTTTATTTTTGTTACGGACTTGGCAAATCAGTGTCAAGTTAGTGATGTTACATCAAATTCAATCTCTGCACTTCGCGTTTAGCATCGAGTCACCTTGTAATGGCCACAGCAATATAGATGGCAACGAGAATGCTGATGCGGTCGCCAGAGAGGGCGCAAACCTGTCTGTCAAACTAGCAGAGAATGCTGTGGCTATACCACTGGGATCAGTCAAAGAGGAGATGGATCGGATAGCTAAACAACTTGCGCAAAGCAGATGGACAGAGCTAACAACCTGTTGCCTCTTTAAGTAATTGTGGCCCCTTCTTGATAACAGGAAAACCGCAGCTTTATTACAGCACGAAATATTGCTGCCATAGTCACCGGACATTGCCTTTTCGGTAGACACGCCGAATGTATTCAAATACCAGCTAACGACTTCTGCAGAAGTCAGTGGCGCAGCGAGGGGGGGGGTTAGGGGTTAACCCCCCCCCCCCAGACGCCCAGACTAAGATGGTTTTTTACGGTTTGGACCAGGGCTGTAGCCTTTGAAAATGGTAAAAAGTGAACAAAAATAATAGTAGGATGAAACCCATTGGAACAGAAAGAGAATATAACAAAAATGAAAGAAAAAATAATTTACGGGCGATCCGAGGTCGGGAAGTGGAAAGGCGTCAGTTTTTAAGGGTAGAAAACGATTTATCTCGATTTCCGGCAAAACTACAAGTCCTATGGAAGAACATTAAATGGCAAAGTTGTAGGTAATAAAAAGATCTACAACTTTCGTATTTACACTTTTTCACATAAACTCAAAATTTATGTGAAAAATTGAAATAACCAAGTTTTTGGTATTTTATTTTTATCTTTTACAAGAAAATTTTTTTTACGAAATTTGGTGAAAACTTACCTTTTAATGTCCCAAACACACTGTAATTTTTTTGATTTAAAATATTTATTTTTTCACCTTATTTTGACTTAATATCGAAAAAGCACCCTAATTTTGAATCGAAAATTCTCACGTCAAAATATCTGGTTTTTTAAAAAAGTCGGTGGGCTTTTTATTCGTTGAAATCTCTACTTTCTGATGGTGTAAAAAAAATACATTACTATGGTAAATGTGATGAAATCTCCTTTAAATCCTACCTTTAATTATATTTAGAACAACTATTTTCGCATATTTTTTGCGATCTTTATGTTTTATGGATTTGTAATTTTTTTGTTTATCAATGTAACATGGAATCTTACGTTTTTGGAGTAATTAAAGTATAAACTTTAATAAATAGCTCAAAATTGTACATATTAATTAAAAAACAAAAATTCGGATTAGAGTTTTTTTCGTTTCTTTGCATTTTTTGAGAACATTTACCATAGTAATGTATATTTTTTTACACCATCAGGAAGCAGAGATTTCAACGAACAAAAAGCCCACCGACTTTTTTAAAAAAGCAGATATTTTGACGTGAGAATTTTCGATTAAAAATCAGGGTGCTTTTTCGATATTAAGTCAAAATAAGGTGAAAAAATAAATATTTTAAATCAAAAAAATTACAGTTTGTTTGGGACATAAAAAGGTAAATTTTCAACAAATTTATTTTTCTTGTAAAAGAAAAATAAAAAACCAACAACTTGGTTATTTGAATTTTTCACATAAATTTTGAGGTTATGTAAAAAAGTGTTAATACAAAAGTTGTAGATCTTTTTATTACCTACAACTTTGCCCCTTAACGTTTTTCCATAGGACTTGTAGTTTTGCCGGAAATCGAGATAAATCGTTTTCTACCCTTAAAAACTCACCCCCTTCCACTTCCCGACCTCGGATCGCCCGTAAATTATTTTTCCTTTCATTTTGGTTATATTCTTTTCTTTTTCCGATGGGTTTCATCCTACTATTATTTTTTTTTGTTTCAAAAATTATCGACCCTGGTTTAATTGTAGTTTTTAAAATTTTGAAATCCTGTTCTTTTTTTTGAAAACCCCCCCTAATACAAAATTCTGGCTGCGCCACTGGCAGAAGTGGCAGAGATGAAGAAAAGGAGGAAAATATTTAGCATTTCTTTCAACGAGACATGTATAGACCTTTGAAAGCATAAATTTTTTATTCTAAAAAAACGTCGAGGAAGACTTTTTGATTTGCTTTCGTTCCCAAATCAATAATAATAAATTCACAAAAACGATTCAACGTCAGAATTGCCAGCGAAAGAGTCCAGAACGACGAAGAACCGGTGTCCGGACTCGTGTCCCTGGTTAGGAAGGAATCCTGGTCAGTTTCACGGCCGAATTAAAATTAAATGTTGGCGTTTCAGTGACGTTCTGATGTTGAATGGTCTTTGTGAACCAAAAGTTCCTCCAGTGTTCCTTAGCCCGATTTTGTTGGTGATCTAACCAACATCCGGGAGAGGTGGACGGATTGAATTTTCGTTCCCTGAACCTGGCAAGCGGTTTCCCGCTTATCCACACTAGTGAAAACGTTTGAAAATGTGATATTTCGTAATTCATGTGCCAATTCAGCTCAAACGTCATGAACAGCATACCGTATGGCCATTTTGCCTTTAGAGACTTACTCCTATTTATTAGATACGACTAATCTATCGCTCTGGGGCAGGGCAAATTCAAATGTCCCTTTACCCTCCTCAGTGGCACTGTTTTCTCCTTATTACCCAATAACTATCTGCTACATAGCGTTAAAGGTTATCGATTATGAATTTATAAATATCGAATTCCTTAAATGTTTGCACTGTTCTCGTCTCACTATATTTTACAAGTAATGTTTCTTTTCACATTTTATGTTATTAATACTTTAAATAAATTGACTCTGGAACTTAATAATTTGTGTACCGTATAATTAGTTTAGCGACGATAATAGGGAAATGTGGGACAGAAAACCGAAGCAGATAAAGAATTGACCATTTTGGTATATTCATTTTACCTTGAGAAAGGTGACAAAAAATAAGAATTGAAGAAAAATTCAATATTTTGGTCAATCCACGGACGCGACATATATGGAATACTTGCTATTCCTTTTAGGACATATTGAAGGAATTAGATTTATCTCCATCCTTGTCATATTCGGTATTTTGCATAATATGACCGACAAAGAGCAATATATTTATTGACAAAAAAGGAACAGTATCATTTTGAGAACCTAGGCAATTTGATGATGTTTTTTTAATGCAAGTGAATTGTTGGTTGTCGGCGTTTGAAGAACAGTGATGCTAAAAAGTCGGTTAAAACAATAAAAAACTATATATTGAATTTTCATTAATAATTGCGATTGATACATCCAAGGTCGTGAGTTTTAAAAAAGGATTACATACTTTTTCCAATGTCAGATTAAAAAGTTCTGGCATTATTTATTGGTAAAACATAGAAATACATTTGACATGCACTAAACTTACCAATGGAAAACGTTATGAACAACCCTGACAATATACAAAAGTTTCGCCGCCCAAATATTGTAAAAGAGCCAATCAAGCGGCACGCGATGCGCCTGCTCCTGTTTCGCGTTCAATGCTGCGTTGCCATATTATAATTTATGTTCGCGGCGTCATACAAAGCCGCCAAAACGCCATGTGTTTTTAAATACAAACAGCTGGATTAGTTCTCAGTGAGCGCAAGGTTTGGCAACCTATTGTATGGTAATTATAATGGATAAACTAATAATATTAAATTTATAACAACAAAAATGATGATAAATGAAATGTTTGTTATTGGAAATAGGAGAGTTAATTAACTTAAAGTGGTTTATTCGACTCACCGTTTAACTTAAATAAGAAACACCATGAAAATTTAGTCTCTGAAACCTGATTCGTGAGCTTGCTACGGCCCAAATCTGAACTGGGAACTTTAGGGAAGAAACCATTATTAGCTGCAAATGTCACTGTCGAAACGCTTTGTTTTTAGCAAGAGTTAACTCTAGTTTGTTGATCTTGTGTGGACCCCTGCGGTAGCGACGCAGGCAAACAGCACCCCATATCCATTTTTGCCCCACGTTCTCCTACTCATATCCATATGTATATGATACGCTTCTCTTGAGTTATCTAAACAAATTATTTGCAATATTTTGCGCTAATTAGGCTTGGATTACCTGTATAAATATTTTATGGACAGTTTTTTATTGTTATTTATTGCTATAATTTCGCTGCGAAGCTTTTAAACGGCTTAAGGATGTTAAATTGCTTAAGCAGCCCATAATCTCTTATAATAAGAACCTAAGCACAGGTGTTTGCTTGCATTGCCTGTAATAGTTTATTAATGTTTGGTTTTAATATTAATTTGCTTTTTTATTGCATCGTATTATGTTAATTTATTAATAGGAAATGCTTACGCTCGGCCAAATGTATAAAAAAATTCACATTTCTTGATCCATAAATCTTAGCCCTGATGCATGTTCCTGGATAAATGGAAGGGGAGCATCCCCTCTCTCCCGGAAGTGCTTGCGTGCTGATTTTTGTGTACCTACTGTGTATTGCTGGCGGTAAAGGTTTAAATTTTTAAAATTGTCCATAAGGACAAGCAGGGACGGAGTTTTGTTACGATGATACAGATGTAGGTCTGGAAATTATAATTTACTGGGGCTACTGAGTCTTAGCAAAACTCAGTGCCCCAAACGACTTTTTTAATAATGAATTTGTATCTCAACTAGCTTGCCTATCTGATTTGTTTTAAAGAACTTTTCATGTTTTACTGAGTCTTTTTGGCCTTTTTTTTGAAAATCTTTCTTTTAGAAGTGTCATTTTACTTCCCCTATCCATTAGGCTTGGATTTCAACATTTACTTGATTGATACAAGCGGTAATAAATTTTATTACTTTTAAATTTTCTTTTCTTTTTACTCCTATTTCTCAGGAACTATTCACTCGATTTAAACGAGCAAGGTCGCGTTTGGAAGGCAATTCGATTCCCTTTAAAATAAGGTATCACTCGACCCACCTTTACATTTAAGATTTTAAGAGTGGAAGCCACCCCGTCGTAGGGATTCCAGCAGGGGGGGGGGGGTGTGAAAATAGCACAAAATATGTCCCCCTGAGAACTAAGGTTCCCGTGTTCGAACGAATTTTGATTTATTTATTAACAAGAAAATAAACCACGGTGGAAAGTTTTCGGTGCGCCACCACTGGGCAAAGAAAGTTGAATGATGAGTAGGTAAAGGAAGATTAAAATTAGGGGCTTTGAAGGGGAGATCTTTAAAACTATCTTGATGTTTCTTTATTAAATTGCAACAAATTTGTCAAGGTTTTAGCTTAAAACCTGTAGAACTGGAAAACATTTTAAGTGCTGCAGTGCCTAAAATTATACTTAGGGGCATGCTTGGATTCCTTTCCATGGTTGGTTTGGACTGCTCCTTTGGAATAAATACCTTTTAAATATTTTTCTACGTACTCAGTATGATTTAAATTTCGACCAATTTTTCTTCGCCATTTATTTGATACACCAACACATTTTTTATATTCCTTAAAAGCTCCAATAAGGTTGTATACCTTCTACCATTTTCTTTTCTGTTAACACCATCAGCAAAGCTTTTTCTGTGTCCTGATTGTGAACGTTGCTCTTGCAAAAGAAGATATTTGGTTTTAAGTGGACGGTGTTGTCCTGCACGGGAATAGTCCACAGCGTTTTTGGTGGAAGCACAATTAATAGGATTAAATTACCACATAAATTGACCATGATGAGACCCAGCATCATCTTTCACCAAACTACTTTTTTCTGCGGGGTCGCATTAAAAGTGTTATTAATAAAAATGTGCGTCATTACAATTTGAAAGAACTGAAGATTGCGATTTCAGGGGTATGCAATCAAATCTCTGCGTAGCAGTATAATAATGTAAGAACTGAATTTTATGACCGTTTAGGATATTGCTTGGCAGTAAAGGTAGGACGGTTTCAGTATCTGATTAAACAACAACAACAACAACAACAACATTAAGTTTCCACTTTTAAGTTGGTTGTTATCTATTAAGACGTATTAACGTATTTTTTAAAACACCAACATGTTTTATAGTATTCAAGCAAGAATAGGTAACAATGATTAAGCGTTATTTTTTCACTTGTTTCCAAATAATGTTAAAATAATTATATTTCTGATTATTTCGCTTTAATAAGTACTTGCGTTTATTAAACTAGTACCATTATTGTTCTTTCTTGAATACTGTAAAATACGTTGAAACTAATAAAAAATTTGAATAAGTATAGCGGGTATGAGGGCAGGCAATGAAATGACACAATTTTATTGTATTTCTTCCAACGTTTCGTTTTGTATTAAAACTTTATCAATGGTCAATAAAAAGGTCTTTAAGCCTGTATATTCATACGGTAGAATATGACACACATTTTCTCGAACACAGATTGGATACCTACCTGTATTATATCCGAACTGTCAGTACTATCACATTGCCAGAAATCACTACCTTTTTTCCCAACTTGATCAAAAATTAAGAAGAAATTCCAATTTTTTGGCAAGAATTAGGGGCAAATTTTAGCTGTTTACACGTAAAAATAAATTGAAGGTCAACTTTTACAATTTCTCGAGCAAGAACTTAAATTTTAAAGCCCGGACCTGTATATTTTCCCATTCGTCAAATGATAATGTTGCAGTGCGCATGTCTAATCGTGTGTAGCTTTGTTTACATGCGCGAGGCCATAAATTTGCCACTTTCGTGATTATCGTTTGCTTATCTAAAGGTAAATATTTATGCCTATTACACAATAACAAAACATAGGATTTCCCATGGCTTGTTTGGGTCTGGCGGTGTACCAATTGTTATATAAAACGTATGATCCAATTGGGAGAAATGCAGTGATAACCTGAAGGAAAAAACTGTGTTTACTTTACATGCGATCAGTGGCGGTTGCTCTATAAGGCCGCGTGGCCGCTCGCCCCTCCAAGGAATTTTAGCAGAACACACAAATAAAATGTTTATTTAAATATTTATTATTACTATTCATTTTAATACTAATATTATTATTATTCATATAGGTAGTTAAAATTTCTAAATTTTAAAAAACCATAGCAACTCACCAATTCTGAACTCATCTTTAATTGTCCGTTTTCGTTGACCAACGATAAGCAAGCCTCCTCGTGCGAATTTTAAGATAATTGAATTCCGCCATTGAAACGCTGCGACGGCCGGTGAATCTCGCCTGGCGTATATAAATTTCGCCGAACGAACCCGAACGTCACCCGGTTATATCCGATTCATTTAGGGACGGCCGCGGTATTTTAGCGCCTGCATTGCTTTATACATTTCGGACTTTATTGTGGCGTAAGCGCGCGTCGAGTTTGAACGTTCGAACTAATAAAAATGAATTTCGTCAATAATATAATTCAAATAAATTTTTGTAGGCTGCCATTAGCGGATAAACTTAAAATTAAAGAACTGGGGAGGCCGTTGCCAGATATAAAGTTATCACAAACTTGTGAACGACGGGCCAAAAACCGATCTTTTACGAGTCGGTTTTCAAAAGACATTTATAAATGTGTGTATTAATTTACCTAAAAATTTTTTTATAAATAGATACTTTTTCGAGCAATTTGCTTATATTATGTCATTTGGATTTCTATTGCGCCCCTCCAAACACAAACCCCACACGCCACTGCATGCGATGAACTATATATCAAATGATCTCCTATTTAGTATTGCACGTAATAACTCTGTATTATTTTAAACGTATCAGCACCCTTTTAAAGAAATTAAAGCTGCCACCACTGCTACTGCTGAATATAATAATCGATTCAGTTCTTACTATAATTAGAGAAATATTTGCATATAGGAATTTCTTCGAGACTGTCATAATATTTATTTGCAATTTATGCAGCATACTTGTACAAGTATGCTTACAATTATATCAGAATTATTATTCTGCAGTATATAATACCTATAATATATCTTTAAAAAGAAGCAAGTTCCATTCACCGATTCCCGTTAAGACTGTATATTAGGTACTGTATCCTGATTTTTATATTATTTAATTATTTGCAAAAACCGTATTAACAGCCTTTGGTTATTAGCGCATCAGGTTGTTGTTATAGTTGTGACAATATTTATGCGTTTTACTTTCTGCAAGTTATTTTTGGCGAATAGACGGCAGTCTTTAAAAGTTTAGTGTTGTATTGTGGACAGCCTTAATTATTAATAACATTCAAGTGTTTTCTGATGATAATAATATACAGGGTGTTACAAATTCATTGCATTAGCATTGCTATCTCTGTAACTATAAGGGATAGAGAGTTGATTAAATAAAAAGAAAGTTGCAAATTTTAATGCTGAATAATTAGCCAAAAAAATTCCGATCCAAAAAACCTAAAATTTTTATTTTTACTTTTTTACGACAAAATATTGATATAGTATAGTAATGTGTTAGTATAGTATTGATTTTTTCTCAATGATGTCCCTACGAACAGTGAAAGGCATACTAAAAAATATTTAAAAACTAATTATTTTGACGATTGGTTTTATTGTAGTATTTTTCCTCAGAATTCTTCGTTTATTTAAAATAATGAATAATCTAATGTGAAATATTAGTGAATGTAGGTACTTATTTATTTATTTTTTACCTTATTTTATGAATTCTAAGGTTCAGTAACCCCACCGTACCTACTAAACTACTTTTCCGAATAAAAACTCAAATTCAATACATGATGCCTACAATGTACAATTTATATATATAAAATCACTTTTACATTGTCTATAAGCATGAAAGATGAAGATGAAGACAAGAAAACCTTCTGGACATCTTCTTTCTGGAAGTATTTTTCTGACTCCATTTTCCGCTTTTTGGTTGTTCTAGACCCTTTTAAGCAGAGGCGGTTCTAGACCCAAAATCTTTGGGGGCACCACATTGGCGCAGCCACAATTTTTGGTAGCCTTCGCTTGATTGTATTTCTCTCGAGATATTTTAAAGTTTTTTTCAGAAATGTTGGGGGGTCCTGGGCCCCCCCCAGCGCCCCCCCCCCCGTAGAACCGTCCCTGCTTTTAAGTGTATTTTCCACATACCCTGTTTGTTTTGACTTACTTTCATTTTAATATCTTCACAAATGTAATTTTAACGTTACAACTTTTGAGGCCATAAAAGCTCCATTAAGGTTTTACGCCTACCACTTATCATTTTCTCTTTTGCTACAACCATCAGCAACATACCTTTTCTGTCTCCTGATGATGAACGTTTTCACGTTCGAAACATGTAGATACCTTTAAACTAAGAATTTTTTATTGTATTCAATTTTGTGGAGGAAGACTTTGTGTTTTTCTTTCCTTTTCATACTTTCAACTCCACTTTAAGTATGGACTATGTCTTCAAATTAAATTCGTACAATGTACAGACAATACCGTTTAACCGCATTTATATTATATCATTTAAATTCCGATTTTTTCCAATATACCCTAATTAATAAATGAAGTTTTTAAGCAATAAATTACAGTAAGTACCACGCGTTACAATTTAATAGCCCCATATTTCAAATGAATAAAGCAGCCTACTCAGTTAATTTATTTTTATCGATACATCCAAGTGAAAATACGAGGGTCGCATATAATTTAGTTAATTGGAGCAATAATCTGCTAAATTTGTCGGGGTGGCCCAAAAATGTTTAATATTAAAAAAATACTTTTTCTTATTAGTAAGTTCACTTCTTTTAGCTACTACCGCTCTTCTATTTTTCAGCAATGTATCTTTAAATAATAACAATAATAATAATAATACTAATATCTAATTAAATATTAGATTTCAATACTACCTGAGTCATCTCATAAGTTCGGTGTGGTTTTATAAACACATACTATATAAATTTATATTAAATTGTGATCTTACTTTTCTTGGTGAGTCAACGATTGCGCGGAGTTGTGTTTTTTTAAGGTCGACGAGCGGCCATACCTCGGAAACTACTAGGCATAGAAACTCAGGAAGGAAAAATGATAATTAAAGTGGCCATGAGAAAATTCTGGAAATAATTTTTAAGTTCCGCATTTTGCCGCAAGAGGGTGTAATCGAAAAGTAAATTTTAAAATTTTACATAACTCCGAAAATTCCACATTAAGGTATATGTTTGATAACACCATTTTAAAGCTTGGACAATTATGCATCATTTTGGTCTTATGCTCATTGGCGTACCGACTTTAATAAGAGTGGGGGAAGCTGTTGAAGTGTAATCATTTAAATCGCTGTAACTTATAAACGACTTATCCAATTTTAGCAAACTAAAGACTGTTTGGAAGAGAAATGTATGCATTTTCACCAGTGGCGCAACCAGAAATTTTGTTCGGGGGGGGCCTTAACTTCTCGCGCTGAAGGTGCTCTTTTGCGCCGCAGGCGAAAATTTTTTGGGTGCCACGCCCTTTTTTGGGTAAAATACGTATGATTGACGAGAGCGACAGCCCCCTAAAACTTCTGCAATAATACGCCGCTAGCTCTAACTAAATATTTATGAAAAAAAAATTAGAGATTTCATTTTAATTAGTAAAAATGTATTTAAAATACGTAACGCATATATTAATCATACTTATACTAAAACAAAACAAAAACCTTATACAATAAGTTGTAAGTAATCACTAATAATACTAATATTAAAGTAAAATTCTTCGTTTTGTTTTTGCCATTTCATCCAGAATTTCTTCCTCGATAATATCAATATCGTGGTTCGCATAAAGAACTGCCAAACCATTTAATCTGTCCTCTCCCGTGGTGCTACGCAGATATGTCTTTAAATATTTTAAATTTGAAAAGGACATTTCAGATGTAGCGGTTGTAATAGGCCAAGCTAAAAAAATGTTCAAAAGCCTCTTTATATTATTATGTGGCTGAATATAAAATATTAGTAAAAGGCGTGACATGAAAAATTGGTTTGCAATTAAACGAAAAGGCTAAGTTTCTAAGCTCGGGGGGGGGGGGAGGGCTGCACCCCGAACCCCCCCCCCCCCCTGGTTGCGCCACTGACTTTCACCAATCGTATTTAGTTGTCCATAATAGTTCTAAAAAAAGATGCTAGAGGGCGCAATTTGCAATAACAATACATTTTTTGATTTTACTCCGAAAAAATAAACCATACGGTATAATTATGATACCATAATCGAAAAGTAGATGAAATTTGCAAGAAAAAATGTGAAGACCGCAGTTCGATATCTTTGTTCGTTTCAGAGTTATTGCCAAAGTAATAATTATTAATACAAATTGCGCCCTCTAGCAATTTTATTAGAACCTATCGTGTACCATTAGATACGACAATTGAAGGTACTTCCAAACAAGCTTAAATTTAGTCAAATCGGATAAGTCGTTTAGAAGTTACAGCGATTTTAATGTTTACACTTTCAATAGCTTCTCCGACTTATGTCTAAGTGAAAGTGTAAACATTAAAATCGCTGTAACTTCTAAACGACTTATCCGATTTTACTAAATTTAAGCTTGTTTGGAAGTACCTTCAATTGTCGTATCTATTGGTACACGATAGTTTCTAATAAAATTGCTAGAGGGCGCAATTTGTATTAAAAATTATTATTTTGGCAATAACTCTAAAACGAACAAAGATATCGAACACATCATTTCAATCAATCACATTTTTTCTTGCAAATTTTATCTACTTTTTGATTATGGTATCATAATTATACCGTATGGTCTATTTTTCCGGAGTAAAATCAAAAAATGTATTGTTATTGCAAATTGCGCCCTCTAGAATTTTTTTTGAGAATTATTATGAACAACTAAATACGATTGGTGAAAGTGCATACATTTCTCTTCCAAACAGTCTTTAGTTTGCTAAAATCGGATAAGTCGTTTATAAGTTACAGCGATTTAAATTATTACACTTTCAACAGCTTCCCCCACTCTTATTCAAGTCGGTACGCATGAGCATAAGACCAAAATGATGCATAATTGTCCAAGCTTTAAAATGGTGTTATCAAACATATACCTTAATGTGGAATTTTCGGCTTTATGTAAAATTTTAAAATTTACTTTTCATTTACGGCCCTCTTGCGGCAAAATGCGGAACTCAAAAAATATTTCCAGAATTTTCTCATGGCCACTTTAATTATCATTTTTCCTTTTCTGAGTTTCTATGCCTGGTAGTTTCCGAGATATGGCCGCTCGTCGACCTTAAAAAAACACCCTGTATTGTCTATTAATTCTTTCAAGAGATAATTAAAATTCTAGGTCAGTCCTTATACCAAGTAAAATACCTAATCACCGTATCACAGTTTTTTATAGAGGAAGAGACCCAATTTTGAGATAGGCGCCTAATTTGAGATAGCTCCGCATATTAACGTAACTATATGTAACAGCATCTAACAAAAGTGGCGTAAACTTACTCAAATAAACTAGACTGCAGTGGTAAATAGTTCGTTGAGCGCGTCAATTCGTTTATTTCTGCGCAGGTACGTTTTTTTTCCGATTTGAGGCGTAAGGTTTTTTTGATAGTGTAATTAAACCGGCATTTGCAGTCAACGTAAGTGGAAATAAAATATTTTATGTTTCGAAGTAGTTAGTTTAGGAGCCCCTAGAATTTTTTTACCATTTCTGGTAATCATTGAATCTATTAGAAATATCATTTGACCCGGAACCCTGGCCATTCGATTAACTGCAAATATAATTGCTGGCCACTTATTAGTATCTTTATTCTCATCCATTTACCAATAAAAAAAAATTCCAAAGTATACAATTTTATCCATTTAATAAAATTATATATTGATCATTAATCTCTATCATCTTACTGTTAACTTGAATTGGAGCACGTCCTGTTGATGATGTCTTATTAAAATTTGGCTGTATTCTTTCATAACTAACCTAAAATATTGTTGTCAATTTTTATAACGAGAATTCCTAATTTGAGATACTACATGGTGCTGTATTTAAGGCTATCTCAAATTAGGTACCCAATACAATATTTTAATATTTTATTATACAGATGCCTTAAAAACACAAGAAATGGGACCCTCACGCTATGGTGAAAGCTGTGAAGGCTGTGCGTAATAAAGAGATGTGATATCTAAAAGCCTCAAAAGTGTTTGGTGTAGTGTCTCAAATTAGGCAACCTTTTATTTTATGGGAAAATTGACAAAAACAAACTTTAAGTTCAATAACTTTTCTAAATAGCTATTTTAATGTAGATTCTTTGTTGCGATGTTCTGTTAATACACCAAGCAAGCGATTTTGTACAATTATAATAAATATTTGTTCAATGATGAATTATATTTCGACTTAACAAAAAAAGTGTCCCTGTGGGTCCCTTCCTCTACATATACAAGAAATTTCCAGTTTATTTTTACGCGTAGATATCATTTTAAAATTGCTTATTTATTACTTTTAATGGTTAAAAGTGTCATATTGAAGTGAGCAACATTGCCATTTTATAAATTTAATGTTCTCTTTAATCATTTGGCAGACGATGTATTGTAGACAATAAAAGATTTTAAATTAATTTATTGAGGCTGAAAATTACAGACAACGCCCTAATGACCATCAAAAATTAATATTTATTATTTTTTAGATGGTATTCTTGATTGTTTATTATCAGGGAGTAATCAATGATCATTGTAATTATCTCATGTTTATCTATAGCTGTTCCAAAGTTAAAACGGAATTATTTTTTCTCGCCTTTATACGTAGATATATGATATATGATTATAAGTATTTTTAGGAGGAAAGCAAGAAAATAAATATATACAGGGTGGTGCATCGAAAACGAAACAGATACATTTACCTGCAGCTCAGTTATTTTTTGGAAAAATGCTCAGACCCGTCGATTTTGTTTTCGAGGGGACACAAAGTTTACAAAAAATTACGTTAACACGTGCAGCCCCCTGGACGGGGGTGGCACCACCCCTTAAGTCTTAAATGGAAAGGGGGGTGACACCCTATTGCAAAGGTCTTTCAATTCCATTTATAATGATGTAAAATTCATGTCCTTCAGTTCAGTAGTTTCGGAGATTTATTGATTTAAAGCTTAAATAAAACTTTAATACTTACATCATCATTGGTGGAGATTTGGCAACAAAGTAGTTGAAAAATGAAGAACTGACCCGTCAGCCAAGTAAATGTTGGAAATGACCACCATGACTCTCCATGCAGTAATAAAGATTTTGCTCAAAACGTTGCCGCACATTTTGTAATATTTGAGGAGTAATTTGAAGGCACTCATTCACAATTCTTTGTCGCAAATCTTCTAACGATGTTGGCTGAGTAGCATAGATTTTGCTTTTTAAGTGACCCCACAGAAAGAAATCCAGAGATGATAAATCTGTCGATCTTGGGAACCATGCAATGGCACCTCTTCTACCAACCTATCGACCTGATCTAAATACTGTCGAACACGTAATGCGTAATGTGGGTGGGCACCATCCTGTTGGAACATCAACCTATTTGCAATGTACCGCCGATCATTATGATTTTTAATTATGGCTGTTAATGCAGGATCTATGGCGTCTTGCAGTAATTTCAAATATATTTCACCTGTCAAATTTTCAGGTAAGAAAAAATGACTAACTAAATGATCGCCAAAAATACCAGCCCAAACATTTAATTTTTCTGGCTGCTGCGTGTGTATCTCATGATAAACACAGTTATGACGATTTACTACGCCATTTAAGAAAAAGGAACATTCGTCGGAAAAGCAAGTGTTGAATAGAAAATGTTCATCGTTTATAATTCGTTCACTCATATCTTCACAAAATTGTAATCGCCGTTCAAAATCGTCAATATTAAGTTCTTGTACAAGGTGAATTTTATATTACGGATGAAAACTATGGGCCTTTAGAATCCGTTGGATACTACGTCGACTAACACCACACACAGTATCCAATTTGCGGGTACTTAACGTAGGATCTACATAAACTTGCCCTAAAACCTCCACTTCTATTGCTTCGTTCCTTATGGGATTTTCAATGTTGCGTTTTTTATTGGCGACTCCAGTTTCCCGAAATTTAGCTACACGTTCTAGAACATATTTTCGATGTACGTTACTGTTCTCATGTCGCTCATTAAACATTTGTGCTGTTCTATTAGCGCACTGATTATTTCCGAAAAATATTTCGATAATTTCAACCCTTTCTGCCGTGGAATATACCATGGCTAATTTATGTATAAAGCGTTAAAAGGTATTTTAACAACAAAGTTTGGTCGAATCAATCGCAAACTATGTACTAAATTCCTATTTAAAATAAGTACGAGACATTTCCTTCTTCAAGAAACAACTTTTTTTGTCACAAAAAACGCTCCAATCGCTATTTTCAACACCAAAATGATAAACAAACCATGGGCATAGTAAAGAAAAGCATTTACTTATTAAGTAAATTATTTTACTCAAATTTCTTCTGAAAGTAGTACAAACTAATATGATGTAGGTAGGTAGAGACCTATTAAAGTTTACTTTAAGCTTTAAATCAATAAATCTCCAAAACTACTGAACTGAAGTACATGCATTTTACATCATTATAAAGGGAATTGAAAGAACTTTAAAATAAGGATTCAAAAGAGTTTTGTCTGTTTCCTTCTGCCAAACCCATCCCCAGACGCGTTTCGCCATTATTACGGCTCATCACACTGTTAGAAATCCTGGACGTGAGAATCAAAAAAATTTATAATCAATTAAAATAAATCAAATTTAACTTAAAATGTATAGTTATTTTAACTCTTTTGTGTTTAGCAAAAATCAGATTTTAAGAACTAACTTTTCTAGAAGTCGTTTTAACATAACAGCTAACTAAAATTAACATGCAATACTTTTACGGTTCAAATGGATCAAATACTAGTAACTTTGATTAAGTTTATAGTCATTGTCAATATCTTTTTTAGTTAAAATTTTACACTAAAAGCGATTTATGCAGATTTGTTTCAACGAAACTTTTCGCAAATAGTTAATGTAATTTTTTTTTGCAGTTGCTTTATGAATACGATTAATAAAATAAGTCAATAGCAACATAAAAAATGTGTTAAATTAACTAATTAAGTTGTAATATTTACTGCACAATAAAATCAGATTAATGTCAAAATAGTAACATATTTTATGAGTTACTGATTGACTGAAGCGGTTTTAGTTAAATTAACAAAAAAACGGGAGTGGACTTTCTGGGACATAAAAAAAAAGTTAAATTTGATTCTTTTCTTTTAACAGTGCAGCTCATCAATAAGGTATCACTCGACCCCCGTTTCCATTTAAGATTTTAGGGGTGGTGCCACCCCCGCCCAGGGTGCTGCTGTTTTTTTGTCAATTTTGTGTCCACCTCGAAAAAAAAAACGACAGGTCTGAGCGTTTTTCCAAAAAAGAACTGAGCTGCCAGTATATGCCTCTGTTTCGTTTTCGATGCGCCACCCTGTATATTACAGTGCCTCCACGGATAGAGTTTGGAAGAAGAAAAACTTTTTTATTAGTAGGTATAGAAGAAAAAGTTATTCTTTATAAAAACGCCTGCTTGTGCTGAAACTACAATTTCGAATACCCATCAGATTTGTGATTACTATTATACAGGGTTCGTCACAAACAACATTTTTAGTTTTTTTTTCAATTCCTTGATTCATTAAATAAATTTTGCTAGTGTTAAAACAACAATTTCAACTATTAGAATTGAAGAAATATAACATGTAGCTAATAATAAAAATACTTCAAAAGTAGGCAAATAAAAGATAGTTTTTTACAACAAAATCGTTACTTGGCCAGATATAAAATAAATTTCTTTTCCGATAAATATCATAAAAAAATATCATGGTATTTTCGAACTCTGATGAAAATAATCATTAAAAAACTAGGGTTGTCATTTACAAAAAAATTATTAATATCGTCATACCTTTAATTTAGGACACACTGTAGGGATATTTTTTTTATAAAAAAGACCACAACTTAAAATGTTAATACCCGTGCCCAAGCATTTTTCTGAAAAAAAACTGTTATTATTTTATTATTCTGTAAAAACCCGCTTTATACAACTAAATCTACTAATAATCCAGTTACTATTTTTACCTAAATAAATATTTGCTGAATGTGAATATGGACTTTTAATATAGTTTTTATTATAACGGCATGAATTGAATATGAAGATTAATAAAACTGCATTTTTTAATAATAATAAAAAAGTAATTACCTACTTTTACTATAATATGGACATAAAGTCCTGATTCCTGGTATAGGTATACAACTAAACGTTCTATTTTTATTTTGCTCCACATTGACTAGGTCTGTTGCCACGAAAATCTTTATTTATTTATTCTAAATTTCTCGTCTATCAATAATGTGTACCAACTTTGCTTTTCAAGTGTTAAAAGAATAAGTCTGTCAAATGGTTTGCATAAAAGTGTTTTACATGTTTATTTTTCTATTGTGTTTTTGTTTGTTAACCATGGGCGCAACTAAGGTGGTAAGCCGCCCCCCTCCCGATCTGTTTATTGGCCATCTCTATATAATATGTATAACTAAATAGGTATCAATCTATACATACAGGGTGGAATTTGTAACTGGAATAAATTCAGTAATAGAAAGCCTATTTTATTTGCTGAAAAAATACAGAGCTGCGGCTGCGATTATTTTTAGTTTGGCATACTTCTTTCGTGTCTTCATGAAATTTACCCCTTTTTTGGGAGTAGAACCTCCTACAGAGATTTAATTTGGCTAAATAAAAATAAGAAAATCTAATAAAAAATTAATTAAAATGTCGAATACGTCACTGAGGGCCAATCCTAAGCTCAGAAAAGGGTACCTAATTTAGTAGTAGCTATAGGTAGACTATCAATGATAAAATAGTTATTTGTGTAACTAGTGCAAAAAGTATATCTTCGTTGCATGATGCATGAAGTTTGCAGCTCGAGACGAAGTCGAAAGCTGCAATCATGCTGAGTGCAACAAATATGCTTTTTGCACGTGTTCCATACAACATTTTTTCTGCGATCAAATTTAATTTTTTTTTGTTCAAATTTTTTTGAAGAATATTTTACAATAAAAGAAATATTGCTAACTAATTCTTAACAATAACATGAATAGTTTAAACTAACGTTATTTTTATAAAACTAGTTAGGTATTTCCTTGTTTTGAGTTATGTCAATTTTAATATCGCAGTTAGAGCAATTTACCATGATAACTGATGGACAAAGTTCATGTCCAGTAATTTTTTGAAGTTTGTTATCGTTTTTGCTCATGGAGGTCTCAGGTTCTTCACTTAATCTTTTTCTGATGGTTGTAAAGTTTCCGGTACTAGTACTTGGTTCACCTTCCAGAATTTGAGTCGCTATTTTAGTTTTCTTAGAAATTGATTCCTCAATGTAGCCCTCAGCTGCAGTAGAATATTTCCATCCTCCATGGCGTTTTAATGTTAACATGTCTGCCCCCGATTCCACAAGCAACGTTGCAGAAGATCTACGAAAACAGTGTCCCGTGTATTGCATTGGGTTTACAATACTTAAGTATTTTGCAATTTCACATGTATACCTAGGTATGTTAAAAAGTATGTTACTTTTTGCACTAGTGCAAAAAAGTTAAACTTTTGGCACAGTAGATAGTGCAAAGAATAGAAACTTTTTGCACGATCGTAGAAAAATATTTTTTTTATAGCTAAAAGACAATTTTTAGGATTAAAAAGCAATACTTTTTTAACTACATGACCTCAATTAATCACAAAATCGTATTTTTTTTGTAAATAAAAGATATTTTTGTACAACTGCCATTAAAAGTGACACTTTTAATGACAGTCAACAGTGTTAAAAGTGATTGTTTACGTGGAAGCGTGTTAAACATATTTTTAACACTACTAACCACTAAGTGCAAATTTTTATTATCAATATTTAACAATCATTACTTATGAACATTAATATTAATCGTATAACTATATAGAACAATTTTATTGCTAACATTAATGCCTTGCAACCATCGGCGTAGCTAGGGGGAGGGGCAGGGGGGGCCTGACCCCCCCCCTGATGGCCTTGGGCCCCCCCCTGAAATATTCAATATATTTTTTAATCCACCGTACACTGGGGCCCAGGCTCCCCCTGAAAACTAAGGCTAGCTACGCCGATGCTTGCGACTTTAGGGAGCTTCGCAACACATTACTAGAATCCCCAGTATACCATTTGTAAACAAGCATTTGTTAGTAACCATAGCGTTAGTAACGTTTGTCATTCACAACAACCTTGTGATTATTTAAATATTAAAATGCATTTTGAAGTTTAATGTCATTCCAAATTCCCCTATTTTATTATCGAAATAGGAAATAGGGCAGTTATACAAAAAACATTGTATGATATTTGTGTTAAAAGTAATGTTATTTTGTTCGTGAAATTGTTGAATTCGCTCCGCTACGCTTCGCTCATTTCACAAACTTTTTCACTCACAAAATAAAACATCACTTTTAACACTCACATTATATATTTTATTAGAGCAATAGAGTTGCCTTTTAGCAGCAAAAAAATAATATTTAAAAAACAATCATATTGAGGTTCAAAAGTCGTTTAAAAAAAATTAACTAAGTAGCTACAACAGAGTTGTTCTTTCGGCGCCTATTTAATACAGATTTTTTGCTACTACTAATGTATTTCCAGCAACGGCTAAATAATAGAGTTTTCTCTCAGTGCATGTAAATTAATTGTTGTCATATATTAGCATAGGATAGCTAATTATTATTTGATTAAGAAATTATATCAGCAGCGCACATAATCTGTAAGAAGAAAATATTAATAACTGTAATCAACGTATTGATAGTTTCATAGAAGAAATAAAGAACTCTTCATCATACAATGTTGTAGATGTCAATAATTCCAAGCTGCCAAATAAAAAAGAAACAAAGAACCATACCAGGTTCCCACAGCGAAATACCAGTTTTCGGCTTTTGGTCATTGACCATGTTGCCGATCACTTTCGAACAACCTTGCCTTCGACTGTTCGACAAATAGCCTGCGACGGCGGGGGCGGGGGCCCCGAAGGCGATTATCGCCTAGGGCGTGATGGCCACAAATTTTACTGCTGTGCAAAGAGCTATGCTTTGTTGCCAGTTTCTCCTGCTATTTCCAGTGTTGCCAATGATGTGATTACGTAATACTTTACACCATAGCTTTCTCGATTTTCTCCGAAGGGTAAGGTCCACCACAGGCAGACTAAATAATTTGAGGTTCGTTTTGCTTATTAAATTATGAGAAGACGCCAAGGCGTTGACATCCGTTGGTTTATTAAATTTATATTTCGAGGTTAGTTCTATGACAGGACGTTGACGTATGGAGAACTTATGGAGAACTATAGGGTAGGAGGCCGATCGACAATGGCAGCATTTTCAAATTCTGTCTCGGTTTTTTGGTTAGTTCGCTATTGGCCAATAGATGGCTCTTGCGTCCGAAGTGGGCTGATGTTGTCTTCTTCTTCTTCGTTTTTAATATGGAAAACTAGATCCTCCATAGTTTTTAACTTTTACTTAAACCCTTTATTTTTCTGTGATTTTATTTTTGACAATTGACATTTTATTTTTCGAAATAATAAATAACGTTTGAAGGCAAGACAAGACAAATAACGTTGTATTGTAATTAATTTCTATATTTATAATGAATAATGGTACAATTTATAAAAGTAGAGTTTGCTTTGTGTCGGGGTGTAAGACAGGATCTTCTTCAGAGATGAAACGCAGCCAAATAAGTCTCTTTCTAGCTCCAAAGGTAAAACATTCTAGCTAGAATGTTCCTGTATTTTAAAAACGAAGCATCGTTGGAACCTTATACAGGCCGAGTTTACTAATAAGTATATCAAAGTAAGTGTAAATTCATATAAAAGTCCTTATTTGTTCCTTAAAGAACTAATTTAAATAAAAATAGTTATCGCGTCCATAAGAAACCATTTATTTGATAGCCCACTTCGAACACGAGCGCCATCTTATGGCAACTCGTAAAGCTGAATTACCGATGCTAATTTGGTACCGAATCCAATGCATTGCGATCGGCCTCCTACCTCAAGTCCTCCATACGTTGACGTCCGTATACTTTCAGGTTAGTTTGTTTGTCATATCATGACAGGATGCTGACATCGGTATATTTTTAGGTTAGTTTGTTTGTCAAATCATGACTAGACGTCATAATATCAAAAATCAACTGGAGTGCGTTCATAAACGGCTTAAGCTAAGCTAGAAATTACTTTACGCGTTCTAAATAAACCGTAGCTTGTCACAAATGATCAGCGTTTAGCGTTCACGAATCGCCGGAGTAGTGTAAGATTGGGAGGCACCCCGGAGATCGTCCGAAAGTGGCTATACGAGTTATGATTGGTTGGAAATTTTTTAAGGTTTAAATTTTAAAATCTGTCACGTCGACAGTTGCAAAATAACTTGGAAAAAATGGCAGTTATTGATGTGCATTTATCAACAGTCGATACAGGTAGATGAAGAGTCTCCCTCTACTTAAACGAACATTTTCTTTAAATTCCACATCATTGTATTTTGAAGCTATACCTGTTCCACATAATTTTAGATTCTTGATGGTATGCTTTTGTTTATTGCCACTGCAGCTCCTAAATACAAATTTTCTATTTCATCATCATCATCTGATTCAGTATCGGTATCATTAAAAAAAATCTGTAACCACACTAACATCATAACACTAATCAACCAAAAACTTAATTACAATCGTAGATAATTACTTTGGTAATTACAATTATCAAATCAACAACAGATATTTATATCCATAATCCCAAAAAGTTTTTTGAAAAATAAAGATTTTTAGGTTGTTCGTTGACATTTCTTATTTTTGACAAGTGGTTTTGTCGTCCACAACAAGTTCTGCTAAATTTGGCTTTTCAGTGGGGCAGGGGTAAAGTTGGTTTTGGTTTTGGTTTGGCTTAAGCCGTTTGGTTTTCTTGTCGAGTTTGATTGTTTGTACCGTGCGAGCAAAAATTATTTGCATCAAAGAGGGCCTTGCATCTAAGGACGTAATGCTTAGCCGAAGAGCTTAATACCTGCTGGGTGTCAGTAACTACCTGAATTAACAATCAATCAGTTATTCCGTCATCTGTGACAGTCGTTACAAGTAATTTGATTCATCGCTAATTTTTCCAATTTCTTGAACAATTCACACAATGGGCTTTACGGAACAGCACAAACGGGGTTAGAGTAAATGGTAAGTGGCAATACAATCCGGGTTTGTGCATGGACGATTTTCACGAACCTTTTCCTAACGTTGCTTTTATTGCTGGGGATTTTTATCATTGCCTGAAAAGAACCATGGCTTTGTTTAGGGAAACAGGTTCTATACAACACAAAAAAGGAGCAGGAAGACCATCTGTAAGAACAGAATAACTTGTTGCAAACGTTCGTGAAATAATGCAAAATACGCCAACAAATTGTACTTATAAGACGCCTGTCCCAAGAAGTGGGAAGATATGGAACATGCAGGACTATTCTTAAAAGAAGCAGCTAAATTTATTTCCTTATAAAGTGCAAGTATTCCAAGAAATACAAGCCGCAGATTTTGAAAGACGCAGGAAATATACTCTAAATGGTTTACCCAAAATTTATTGGAAAGAAATGATGTATTAGACCTGACATTTTTTTCGGATGAAGCCTGGTTCCACCTCTCCGGTTATGTAAATTCTCAGAATACACGCATGTGGAGTAGTGAAATCCCCATCTTTTTGTAGAGTCCACATTGCACCCTTAAAAAATCATCGCACAATTTGTAATAGTGACGTATTTTTATTTAAAATTAATTATAACGAAGTTTCAATGTCAAAATATTAATTTACCTTGATAGCAAAATTCTTGAGCCCTATTTTTAAGAAAACAAACCTTGTTTTTTTTTTAATTTGGAAAATTCCACATTTGAAATCGGAAAAAATCACAATAGTAGGGAAAAATAAGTCTTATGCCAGGTCGCCATGATGCTCCACCAAAAAGACTGCAAAGACAAACACAAGCCAACACAAACAGGTTGGTTAAGAAATAAAGCAATGTGATTGGTTGCCATTGACATATCATGTAGGTTTTGTGTATTGTATTTTGAGTCAAGCTTATTTATTTCCTTGAAAAAGACGCCATATGTAGTGGATGATAAGTGACAGCTGCGACTTTTCGTATCTTGGTTTCATACCCGTGGACTGAGTCAAGCACTTGTTGCCTGAGGTAAAAAGTGGGGATTATACCTTAAACTAAGAGAACTAGTAAATTCAGTTCTTTTTCTAAAAGATATCTCTTATACCTACCGTGTACGGTATTATCCGGTATACGGTATTACCCTTCGCTCCCCTACGTCAATGGAAATATTAATCATGCTATTGGTAATATGTATATATGGATCCTAAACTGTCGACATCTAATTATCAAAGTAAGGACATTTATATTTTCCAAAAATATGTTACGAAACTCAAGGGAAAGTTAACCCCCAAACGACCCAAGCGACAGTTTTACCGGGATGCGCTTAAAGCAAGGGAACCAAAATGATATACCGCCCTTAATGACAGAACCCTTAGTCCACCACTATATTGAAATACTTTTACTTTAAGTTTTCAATACGCAAACTTGTGACTGTCATGACACAGACGCTAGGGTCGAAGGCGTGGGTCGTCATATCCTTATCAGGGGCCTTCGGAGGTGTGAAGTATTGATTTCGGATTTGCCTCCAATGGAAAACGATCGGAACTGTTATTGGTCCAATATTATGTCTTTGGCGGCAAAAACCAGATTGACACACAAATTGTATCATGTTAATCGGATTTATTTTAGGTACCTATATTATGTTGCATTTAACTTAAGTAAGATAACTGGTTATGAGAGTTCCAGTAAAGATTCGAGTTTGTTTGGGTTTGATGATGCATACCTATAAAAAAAGTTGAGGAGAGTTAAAACACGCTGAGCATGCAAAGAAAGTATAAACAACCAAACTAAAAGAGGAAGAAGAAAAAGGCCTTCTAAAGAGAAAGTGTCAAAGATTTTTAAATCATTTATATAAAAAAAATTTGTAAAATCATTGATAAATATGTCTGTAGGACTAGTAGGACAGTGTAAAGATAAGAATCAAAGGTAGAATTCATAATATCAGAATAGTTGAAAATGGTTTTCTTCTTCCTCTTTTAGTTTAGTTGTTTATACTTCCTTTACCAACTTTCTTCACATGCTCAGCGTCTTTTAACTCCTTAACTTTTTTTATATGCGTCACTTCTAAATTTCAATTTCCCAATGCCATAAAAGCTCCATTAAGGTAGACCACTTTCGCTTCTGCTATTCTATTTCTATTAAATTTTGTGGAGGAAGACTTTTAGTTTTTCGTTCTTTCCTACATTGTTTTTAAGGTTTTGTTTCTAAAATTTGTTTAAAAGTGATTCGTAGTCGTGTTTTTAGTTCGAAAAGGAAGAGAACAAGTCACTTCTCTTATGAAATCAAATATAAAAGACAAACAAAATCAGCAAAATAACCAATCTTCGATGTTATCGGACCAATTTCCAGATTTCTTATCATAGATCCTGATAATAACGCAAAATCGATCTTGAAGCTATACCTTAGTATACTTTAGTATGTCGTTCAACTGCAGGATTTTTTGCAGAATTTTATTTCAAAGCATCTATGATATACCAGGCTATAAAAAAAACCTCTGCAAGTGATTCAATATAGGAAACTGGTTGCCTAAATTGCACCTGGGGGTTCCAAAATTGGACCACATGATTTAAATCGGAAGCTTAGGTGTTAAATAAATAAATAGAAAATAAAATTGTTGGTATAGGAAGTTTTATACTTATATTTCAAAAAAACATCAAGTTTACAATCAAAATTTCGGTATAGAAGACATCCTAATGCAAAAAAATTACCAACCTATTAGTTTCCTATATTGGACCAGTCATAATTTCATTTTTTAACTCAAAGAAAAAAGATTTTAGCAATATTGAAATGGTGTTAGTTCATGACATTAACTTATTTAAAGAGAAAATTATTATTAAAATATATGCACAATTTGGAAACATTGCCTAAATTGGACCGGTTCAATTTTGGCAATCACCCAGTGGTCCAATTTAAGCAACTACCACGTGTTTTGCAAAACCACCCAGGAAAGAAACAAGAAAAAACAAATATGGCATGGTTATAGGAGAAATAGAAGGTTCTAAGGTAAATTCTCAGGAAAATCCTAAAAATATTACATTAAATTGTGTAAATTACGTTTTGCTCTGTACACGCCAAGCACTAACGGCCAACTAGTTGAGTTTGTTGCCGATCAAAGGTTCTAGGTGGAAATATGTTACAGTGTTGCCAGATGATATGACACTTGTTTAGTTTCGGAGAAATGTACTGTGGTCCAATTTAGGTAGTGGTTCAATATAGGCAACCTTCCCCTAGTTGGTAGGTAGGTATATAACTTGTATTGATTTTTACAATTTGGCAAAAACTACATAATGTGTAAAACATTCTTAAGCACAATTTCTTGTTCATGCATTTGAAAAAGTTTTTGACCGAGAACTTGACCCTTTTACCCTTGGATTAATATAAACATACCGAGATATTTACTTTTTTCTTTTCTATAATAGAATTACCTATAGAAAAAAGTATATTTTAAACTTTTTGAAGCAATATTTTGCCCGAAAAATAGGCGTACCTAATTAGATTTCAGGGCTGCAAATAAAATATTCCAAAACATGCATCGGGATAATCTGTCTTGGTATGTGTTTCTGATTATTTGCATACCTTGTTGTGTAGCCTAGGCCTAGTTAAATGTATTTAATCGATCATAATAAAATAAAGTTAATATCAAGATACATCACTACTCCATACCTACTTACTGGAAAATACGAAATACCCGGTATGTTACACCTATTTGGGCATAATAAAATCATACAAAGGTTTTTACTAGCCATTGTTTATATTCCAATCCGAGTCACTAAAAGCACAAACACAATTCACTAAACTACACAAGAACTAGAAATCCGTAAATATCAAACACCCACAATCCACAATAGCAAAGAAGACAACAACGAATCCACAGAGAAAACTTAAAACCCAACAATAAAAATGGCGCCGAGCCGGTTCTGGAGTGTATTTTGAGCATGTCGCCAAAGAAGGACAGACCGATAACAAGACCCAAACAGCATTTTTCTGACTTCCAACTAATTTTTTACCAACCCCGACGTTGCAATGTGTCCATATAGTAGTCTGTATTTGTACAGGATGTAAACCGGCGTCAATCCAACGTCGTTTCAACGTTGTTTAGCTGTTACCAGAAATCTGAAGGCAGATCGACGATTTCACAACACATCGAGTGCAACAAGTTTGATATTGGGTGCATGCACAACGTTGTACCGCCGTCGGAGATGACTACTATCTAAAAGTTGCCTATAGTCCTAAAACACAACGTTGGTATTGGTATTATTTTACTAGTTTATACTTTGACAGATGTCAGTACAAAATCGTAAAGGCTTTACCTGAAAGTGCGGTTAGGGAGTCTTATGTTTTCTTATTTGTAAATTTGATATGGAAAAAAAAGAGCTTTCGCCTCGTCGGCCCTTTAAATATTCAGCTACTTTTTATAGAAGACTGAAAATACAAAGGCACAAAAATAAAAAGTTTAAAAGCAGTATTGTTATTCCAAAGTCAGTCTGATGACATTCCATACGGCGTTAAACAGTCTCAAAGAGACCGACGTTTACCGCCGTATGGAATGATTGGAATGTCATCACACTGACATTGGATAAATTATACCTGTAACAGCACATTATCATACAATACATCAGATGAAGCCGGTCCATCTACATCTCGCCAGCACACCCCATCTGATGATTACAATACCGATAGTGATCCAGAAATGTGGCTAACAGAAAACAACTCTGAAAATGACGCGTTGCAACGTTTGCAAACGAACCGAATGTTGATGACAAAAATAAATAAATGACATGTAAGAGACAACTCGCGAAGCTGTCGAAAAATGACAGCGTAGGCAACTGTTTTACCGATCGGAAAGTGGGTTGCGATATAAAAACAGTGCATTATTTTCGACAACCGGTCGGCGATGGTATAAATATACGTAGTATCTCCAACCGAAGTTGAAAAGAGTAAAATGTGGGTACAATTTTTGTAAGGTATGGACAGAAGTAGTACACTTAGTTAAACTAGTTGCAACTTTACGGCAAAAAGGAGTGTTTTAGTCGTTTTCCCGACGCCTCCATTTTTAGCAGTTTACAATAGGGCCATGACGGCATCTATTTTGCTGCGATTAATTTTTCGTTACAAATTTACTTTTTTTTTTTTTATTTCGCAAAAACACAATAAAATACCCTACAATAATTTTTTAAAACAAATATATGTATATTTTGTATGTTTACGACAAAATATATCAATAATTAAAAAAACTTGGTATGATGAATAAAAACTAATATTTTTTATTGGCTTATTCTTTTTGTGGCCCCTTTTATTTTTAAAGCTCTAATATGCATGTTTATCAAAAAACTGGATTGCGTTTAGTATTTAGACCCAGGGATGGACGGAAAACTAATTTCGAAATATCTAGTTATCAAAAAAATACACACTTCATTTATCAAGCCACATTTATTATCTATTAAAAAGTTTAATTCCACAGTACAGAGGTACTCCAATAACAGGTATTTTATTTTCACCAAACTATCTACAACAAGAAAGTTTAGTGTAAACAATTGGCGCATATCCTACCAGGCTTGCCCTAACTAGGTGAATCATAGTCGATAATACCAACGTTGTCACGACTCCAAGGTTGGTCAATTTAATCGGACTATATATGTATAGTCGGACCCGACGTCGTAGCGACCCAAACTTGGGTGACCGATTTGGTGCAAATGTGGCGAAGTCGATTTGACGTCGCGCTCCAACGTCTGGTCGGTTAAAACAACGTTGTAACAACGTCGGATTGTTGCTTGGGGAGGTTTGTGCGCATGCCCAATGCTGCTGGGAGGGAAGGCATTTGACCGGCAAGCCGTGCCCGCAGACATATTTTTTCACCCATAAAACTTAACTTTTGTTAGCGCATGAGATAAGCTGTACGTATCTAAAGGTAAATGTATATGGTGTAACCGCAGCCTAAAACTGATTTTATTAACTGTACCTACACTTTATTGGGATAAGAAGAAATCGGCAACGAAAATAGTTTATGTATGTTTTACGGCGTCAATTTCTCGTAAAAATGAAAACATCAGCCAGACTGGATAGGAATTTGATGGTGTTAGAAAATCTAATCCAGAATTGTCTAAGTGAGCGCGATGTTTATAAACATTCGGCATTTAATGCCCGAAGCGTACGATTAGTTAATGAGCTCGTTAGCGCCAGATTTAGACACAAACATGACTTGCGGGGAGTTACGCGATTTGGTGTTCGGAAAACATGGACATAATTAATTTTTTTTTCTGTTTTTGCCTATTTAATTGTTTAATTAATTGTTCGAGGTCATTGTAGGGGGTCCCTTATACCGTGCGAGCAAAAAATATTTGCAACAAAGAGGGCTTGGATTAAAAAACATAGGGCTTGGTTTAGATCACAATGATATGGGGACGATATATCTAACCAAATCTAGGTTAAAATTTTGTCAAATTCATATTATGACATGATATGCCAAACTAATGAGTAATAAAATAAGTAGGCAAATACAAGTTTATTTTTGTTGTTTACAAAATGAACAAAGTATGAATACTATACAGAAAAAAAAAAAAAATTGTGTGTGCTTAAGACCTCACGACAGAAGTGAAAACTTCAACAAGGTGAAATTAACAATATCAAATACAATTTTTCAATTTTGTTTCTTTTAGGTTAGGTTCGTAAGCAATCATAAAAATAACATAAACTTGGAATACGGGATAATTTAACTGTATACGAAAAAAGATATTTCCTAAAATTGAACAACCCTTGAATTTTTACATCTTCAACAGAAGTCAGAAATCATAATAAATTAGGTCCACGGAATAAGCAATTACGGTAAACCTTACTTCACCCTACGTAAATATATAATTTAAAAAATGCCAGAACATACCTGAGACGCAGACGAGTGTCTATACAACGCACACTGTTTGCGGCATGCTCTTTCATATAACGTTCATTCGGGTCAGGGACAGTTCGGATTGAATATAGCAGTTGAATTCGAGCGTAGCACAGCCGAGTCTGACGCCTGACGCCTGACGCCTGACGGCGACGCGTGACGGCTCACTTTAATTCAGTGCCCACAAAAAGTGCTAAACGCGCCTAAAGAAGTTTTCACTTCAATAATTACATAAATTGCTGAAATTGGCCACCGCCATGCTGCAAGTATAAATTCACACATCTCTTCATATTTTCGAAAGTGTTGACCAGCATCTCTGTAGAAATGTTATCACATTCTTGGATAATCAAATAATGATGAATGAATGATAATCCGAAATGTCAGGTCTATAAATCATTTCTTTCCAATAAATTTTAATTGAGAGTAATCCCTGCGTCTTTTAAAATCAGCGGATTGTATTTCTTGGAATACTTGCACTTTAAGGAAATTAATTTAGCTGCTTCTTAAGAAAGAATAGTCCTGCATGTTCCATAAGATCTTTCCACTTCTTGGGACAAGCGTCTTCTACAATTTGTTGGCGTATTTTGCATTATTTCACGAACGTTTGCAATAAGTTCTTCTGTTCTTACAGATGGTCTTCCTGCTCCTTTTTTGTGTTGTATAGAAGATGTTTCCCTAAACACAGCCACGGTTCTTTTCAGGCAATGATAAAAATCCCCAGCGATAAAAGCAACGTTAGGAAATTGTTCGTGAAAATCGTATATGTTACACAAACAACAGGTATTAAGCTCTACGGCTAAGCATTACTTCCTTAGATGCAAGGCCCCCTTTGATGCAATAAATTTTTTGCTCGCACGGTATTACTTTCTAACAAAGAAATTTGTAGCATCAAGACGTAATCTCGTTCTTCTGCAACTATACTTACTTAGTAAAATATCAATTAAAGGTAACTTTTTCTTAAAACAAAGCGTTTCGGCAGAAGGCAATGACATTTTTTGACATTTAAAGCTGATCTGATTTCGTCGTTAAAGTTCTCAGATCAGCAGTGAGCCGTAGCAAGCTTACGCGTCAGGTTGCGTCATATATGTTTTGGTGTTTTTTAAGTGTTTCTGTGGCTATTTTTTGTGTAGTGTGTGTTTTAAACATTTTACTTTTGGATTTTATATATTTCAGAGACAGATTTTCTTGGTGTTTATTAAGTATTTAATTTTAATAGTGAGTACAAACACCATTTTGGTTCACTCATCTATTATCAAATCAATAAAGGGCCTAGTTAAACCATTAACTTATCGTTATATACAGAATGTCTCATAACTAAGGGGCAAATACAGTAACGGAAGATACCTAGTAGACTTAAAAATATTTTGCTTAAAAACGCACGGTTAATTTTTAATAAATATGTTTCGTTAAGAAAGGTGTTTATTTAAATGTTTCTTGCTATCTAGCATTTAAACGCAATTATCTCAAAAACTAATTGAAATATCGAGATTAATGAAGTACCTACAACTTTTTTACGTATAGAAAATCCTTCTTTTATAATTTAAGCTAAAGCGGTCAGAAATGCGAGAGACAAAAAATATATGCGAGAATTTACCAAACTTCGTGTAGCTTAGCGTTCTCTAGGAGATATCTTAAAATTCATTCTTGCCCAGCCCCCTCAAGAATATAAGTACACCAAATTTGATTCGCTTAACATCAAATCATCGCCAATTTTATAAAGTAAATATTTACTTGGATCATCCTGTATCTCTCAAATCAAATTAAATTAAAAATTTTCAAGTACTCTATCTTCTTGCTGTATAGTTTCGGAACATCCGATATAAATATCCATATATACAATTCCCACAAATGTAACAATACCAAAAGGGTTAGATGTCCATCTAAAACGTTCACTTCGCAAAAAATGTATTACTTTTTTCTTGTATAATAAATAAATAAATACCTATTTTGCTTTTTATAAATAAATACTAAAAGAAATAAATGTTGTTTTCTTTTTTTCCTTTAGTTTTATAATATTTTCACATTCATATTATATAACAATAATTAAAGTATGACAAAATAGTTAATATTTCGACAGGAAAAACCTTATTAAAAACAGCTGCCATCTGTTAGCGTTAGGAAAGATGAAGGACTAACTCTATTGGTACTGGCAGGCTAGACAAAATAAAGCACGTGAAAATCCGCCAATCGCGTTCTGATTTGGGGATCTGGCACAAAAGTCCTTATAAGCCAGTAAGAGAGGAAGATATATTTATTGCAGTTTTTGTGCCATACCATATGATGACACAGTACAAAAATTGGCATGGTGCGGTGTATGGCCAGACCTTTAGTCAGTGATTCAATTTCCCTCGATGTTTCATGTCTTTTGATCCAGCTCACTGTGACTATAGATATTATGATTCTTTGATAAGCTGCGATCCAGGCGTCATAATATTCTATTACTAGTCCTAAAGTGATTCGTGGTCGTTTTTTGCACATGACTAATCTACCGGGAAGCTTATGGGCAGATGACAGCTTTATTACTTTATAAACTTATCCCCCAAAATGTTTTAACAATGCCAAAATAATATTTTCTTTCATTTGTTTCAGGGCCTCAAGCAGCGAATTAGTGTTAAATCCGAAGCAAATGTGCAAGAGGGCGCGCCGGTCGCGTTCCAAAATGGCGGACATTTGCAATAATCGACCAGGGTTATTGAAGCAAATCACTAACGGTGTAGGACTGGCACAGAACGAGTGCCAGTACCAATTTCGGTATAGAAGATGGAACTGTACCAGTGCAAAGAAAAGTATTAAAAAAGTAATGTTAAGAGGTAAGAAATAACCAGTTACCTATATGTAGTCATGTAAAACCGAATATAGGAACAGCGTACAGCTGCTCTATAAGAGGAAGCTGAGAATTTACGGTATAGAAACTGAGGGAAATTCTTGGAAAAAAATTGTTACTATCCACATATAAAGCGCTTGTAGAATCCATTAAAATTAATTAATTTCAATGGTAGAATCTTTAATAAATTATGGCATAATTGCATGGGGTGGCCTGTACAAAAATTCGCTAAAACCATTAAATGTTGCTCAAAATTATACAGTGTGTCTACGTAAGTTGGCGGCATATAGGAAATTTTTTTATTATTAATTTTACGAAAAAAAAGTTATTCTTCATAAAAAGTTCTGCATGGTCCAAAACCTAAAATGCAACCATCAAATATCGAAATTTTCCAGTCTTATACTAGGTTTGTCAAAAAACGTGAATTTTTCCCAAAGAATGTAAATTTTTCCCAAGAGTACAGTACCTTTATTTTTGACATTATCAAAAATTGTTATTTAAAAAAGGTGATCAGAACTAAAAACTACGGTTAAATGTGCAATTATACGCATTTATGTTGAAAAATTATTTTATTGATTTATTATTAATTATTAAATTTTTGAATTATTAAATGTTGCAGAACATTTATATACAGGGTATTCATTTAAAAACTTCCCACCTCGATTTTCCTGCTTTAAAATGAAAATGTGGAAAATCACTCGGACCCGTTGATTTTTATTTCGAGGGGGACATCTTTTGCGTATATTGTTAATCTTGTTCCTTCAAGCCCCTAGGAGGGAGGGGGGGTAAGATCTAAATCTTAAATGGATACCCCTATTTTATATAATTTTTTTGGATTCTGCATAAAATTCTGAACATTTTTTAATAAAAGCATTATTAGTCTATACTTAACAGTTTCCGAGATATTTACTCTTGAAAAATTACACTTTTGAATTTTGACAGTGTCTACCTTTCTAACTGTACGTCTTAGGGCAAAACGGCTTACATGTCCCTGTCTTTGATTTTTATTATCTTTCCAATAGTGTCAACTTCCGATCAAACCAGATGTACTATATTTCTTACATCCGGTTTAACCGAAAGTTCACACTATTGGAAAGATAATAAAAATTGAAGATAGGGACATGTAAGCCGTTCAAAAGTGTCATTTTTCAAGAGTAAATATCTCGGAGACTGTTAAGTAGGTATAGACTAATAATGCTTTTATTAAATGCAGAATCCAAAAAAATTATATAAAATAGGGGTATCCATTTAAGATTTAGATCTTACCCCCCCCCCTCTCTCCTAGGGGCTTGAAGTACCAAGATTAACAATATACGCAAAAGATGTCCCCCTCGAAATAAAAATCGACGGGTCCGAGCGATTTTCCACATTTTCATTTTAAAGCAGGAAAATCGAGGTGGGAAGTTTTCAAATGAACACCGTGTATATACAGACAATCATAAATTCAGTGACTTATTCTAAATTCTTAATTTTCTTTTCTCTGATATATATCTGTTTATAAATAGTTTTCTTGTTTATGCACACTAATAGTGCATTTATTTTGGTTAAGTGTATTTACATAATAAACTAGTAACTAATAAAATCAAAATGTAACTAATAATTTAAATATTATAGAATGTTTTTTATTTTGCGCATATAGATTTAGTTCTCTAGGTGTAAATGTAAAACCCTATAGAAAATGTTAACTTGGTATTAGATTAGGTACTTTTTAGTACAAAAAATACTGTGTAATAATTTATAACCAAGTATGTAATATTGTATTCTATTCTATTATATTCTTGTTATAGAATAGACTAAGCCATTTATTCATGAATAGCCTGTTTGTTTGCATCAAACATTCGTGCGTGTGAAACAAAGACAGAAGAGAGAGATAGCGTTAAATTTCCGCCCCCGTGCGGATTAGGATTCGGAGCGATTAGTTAATACCAGCGGCGTAGGGTGTGCGAGAATTTTTTTTACAATAAATAAGTAATAATTAAGAAAAGGTTTCATAAAGTATTAAATTTTTACTTAAGTGAAGATTAAAAAATGCCTTGGAAAGAAGCCTAGGCTGTGAATTGTGTATTATTAATAATGAAGGAAATTTTAGGGGAGAGACAATAAGAAATATTTTATATTTTTATATTTAATCATGTATAACCACGTAGAGGATATATTATGCACATACACTGGTACCTATGCTGCATTGCAGCAATATGTAAAATAACTTTAATTGTTGAAAAAGAAATATTTTCTGTTAACATGCCAGGATATTTGCTTCCTGCATTAGTTTGGCATAATATCATGTCATAATATGAATTTGACAATATTTTAACCTAGATTTGGTTAGATACATCGTCCCCATATCATTGTGATCTAAACCAAGCCCTACGTTTTTTAATCCAAGCCCTCTTTGATGCAAATAGTTTTGCTCGCACGGTATAAGAAGTATATTATGATAAAATATAGATTGTGTATTTTACTACAGAGTAAAAGTGAAATTAAATCGTGCAGTATTTATTTTTTAAATGTTTTGGTGGTAAATTTTTTCCTGTGAGCTCCCCCCTAAAAGGAAATTCTGGCTACGGGCCTACGTGGAACGGATTGATGGATTCCCCTTTCCCCACAATCGGAGTAGGAAAATTAAGTACACATTAGGTCATATTACGAGTAGGATCTTTGACTAATTGACTTACTATTTTCCACGCATTAACTTTCCGATACAATCTTTAAAAATATTGCTTAATTCCGCCACGTACCGTGTATTCAGAATTCAAGTGCCACTTTAACAACTTTATTTTCACGGCGTATATTTTTGAAGAGCTTAATAACTGCCTTAAACTAAAGATATCTTTTTATACTCGTTGACAAGTCAACGTTATCTTGAATCTGCTACCTGCTAGGTATTATCTCGAGGCTAAATCTTAGAGTTAGCGGGAGTTACTCCGGATAAATTTAGACATTGGTAAATATGGGTAATCTTACCAAAATCTTTATATTATTTTTAAATCTCTTGTGTAAATATATGGCGATTTCAGAAATGTAAGTTAATCCTTATTATTTATCTATCTAGTTATCTTATAAATTGTACTACCTTAATAACCATAACTACAGGACGTGATTAAAAATGTTCAATTATAGTATATTACATAACAAGTGTTAAAAGTGGCACTTCCTAAACGATGAGGTATTTAGCACGAGGTCTAAGCCGAGTGCGGAAATTCTCCGAGTTTCAGAAAATGACTGTCACACGAGTAATGTAATTAATAAGGGACGCCGGCTATATCTCGGAAAGCATTAATCGTACAGCTTTCGGAAAAAAATTGTTATATGAGAAAATTCTGGAAATTACTTTCAAGTTCCTCATTTCGCCGCAAGGGGGCACAATTAAAAATTAGTTTTTTAAATTTAAAATTTCTCCGAAAATTCCCATATTAAGGTATAACTCTGATTATATCATTGGAAAGCTTAGACAATTCTGCATCATTTTGGTTTAAGGCTCGTTGGCGTACCGACCTTGATAAGAGTGGGGGAAGCTATTGAATGTGTAAACATTAAAATCGCCGTAACTTCTAAACGACTTATCCGATTTTACTAAATTTAGGCTTGTTTGGAAGGGAAAGGTAAGTATCTTTAATCGTCGTATCCGATGGTACACGATAGTTTCTAATAAAACTGCTAGAGGGCGTAATTTGTAATAATAACAGTTTTTTTGATTTTATCCCGAAAATTTAAATCATACGGTATACCTATGACATCGGAAAGTAGATGGAATTTACAAGAAAAGATGTGAAAACCGCAGTTCGATATCTTAGTTCGTTTCAGAGTTATTGCCAGAACAATAATTTTTAATACAAATTGCGCCCTCTAGCAATTTTATTAGAAACTATTGTGTACCACTGGATACGACAATTGAAGGTACTTCCAAACAAGCTTAAATTTAGTAAAATCGGATAAGTCGTTTAGAAGTTACAGCGATTTTAATGTTTACACTTTCAATAGCTTCTCCCACTCTTATCAAGTGAAAGTGTAAACATTAAAATCGCTGTAACTTCTAAACAACTTATCCGATTTTACTAAGTTCAAGCTTTTTTGGAAGGAAAAGGTAAGTACCTTTAATTGTCATATCCAATGGTACACAATAGTTTCTAATAAAATTGCTAGAGGGCGCAATTTGAATTAAAAGTTATTGTTTTGGCAATAATTCTGAAACGAACAACAATATCGAACTGCGGTCTTTACATTTTTTCTTGCAAATTTAATCTACTTTCCGAATATGATGTCATAGTTATACCGTATGAATTGAATTTTCTGGATAAAATCAAAAAAACTGTTATTATTACAAATTGCGCCCTCTAGCAATTTTATTAAACACTATCGTGTACTGCTGGATTCGACGATTGGTACTTACCTTTCCCTTCCAAACAAGCTTACATTTAGTAAAATCGGATAAGCCGTTTAGAAGTTACAGCGATTTTAATGTTTACACATTCAATAGCTTCCCCCACTCTTATCAAGGTCGGTACGCCAACAAGCCTTAAACCAAAATGATGCAGAATTGTCTAAGCTTTCCAATGACATAATCAGAGTTATACCTTAATATGGGAATTTTCGGAGAAATTTAAAATTTAAAAAACTAATTTTCAATTGTGCCCCCTTGCGGCGAAATGAGGAAGTAAGAAAGTAATTTCCAGAATTTTCTCATGACCGCTTTACTCCTAAAATTTTTTTTCCGAAAGCTGTACGATTAATGATTTCCGAGATAAAGCCGGCCTCCCTTATTAATGGGCCACCCTGTACAGTTGACGACAGATAATTTCGTACACTAAACTGTGACACTGTAAATGCAACTTTTTTCCTGTATTACCTTTGTAACGTATTAATTATTGTTATCATGATATCTGTCAAAGTATTGTAATTATCTTATTTGGTATAAAAATTCCTCATTCAAGTATTATTGAAAAAGCAATAATAATATGTTTAGTAGAAATATGGTGATCTTATGGAAAATTAGCTGATCATTTTAAAGTACCTAGTACGTACTGTTCAAGGAAATGTAAATAAATGGCGCTATAATCAAACACTTGAAAGGTCTGTTGGGTCTGGTTTAAATAATAGAAAATGATTAAATGAAGAAGACCGAAATTTGGTGGAGTATTTAAGGCAAAATCGTTTATCCGTTTTCCGCGTTTTACCCAATAAATGTAATTGAGTTATGTATGGGTGGAGTGTACGAATTTATATGTCGTCAACTGTACACAATTTTTCCTACGGCCATAAGAATTATCAAAAATAGTAAATGATTTATTTTTATATTTTGTAGGTATATCACCATTGTGTTAAACAATTTATTTCAGCACTAGAGTTGAAAAAGTTATTTCAACACTAAAGTTGAAAAATGTTAACAACTTTCAAGGCGGATACCTACTAACAGAAGGGTATATATTAAAACAATAAAAAAACAGTGCCCATTTTACACATTTTAACCCACTTAGTTTATGGAGGTTATAGATTTTTTATTAGGTCTGTGCCTAGTTTTAAATAAAAAGAACAACTTTTTCTCTTAATTGCTTACGCTCCTCCTACCATCTATGTGCAGTGAATAAATTTCGTTTTTGATTTTTTTAGCTCCTTGCATCCTTTCAATAAAAGAACACCTAAGTATACGAACAAAAACCACAAAACTAAACAAAAAACACTCATCTCCTAAGAAGTCCTAACTTCAATAATAATTGTAGATAGCTAGAGTTGGAGTTAAGTATCAATAGCTTGTTAATTATAAAAGTCATACATTTTTTTTTAATAATGCTCACATTATTTTAAATTTACTTACTTACATACAGAACATTTATTTTACTTGGCCCGTATCCTTAAACATGTATGGGTATTCTATCCTAGATAAGATCATACAGCGGCGCACCCAGGATTTCATGTTAGGGGGGGCCCGGGAAGCAGTGCCGGAAGCAAATTTTTCAACGAACTTTTAAGTTTGAAGTGGTGACTTTTTTTTTTTTTTAGAAGTCATGAATTAAAATTTGTCATCAGTAATGTAATACTGCTGTAAAATGTGGGGGATAATCACTGTGCCATTGAAGTGCTGACTTTTTTTTTTTTTTTTTTTTTTTTTTTTTAGAAGGTTGGGACAGCTTTGCAAATATTTTATAATCCTGAAGAAAAATAATAAAAATTATATCGTTCTTTGTATCGTGCCTGGAAATTTACGTTTTTTTTAGTAGTGGGTTAGTGGGTATAGTAAGTTGAAGTTAATTTTATCGGGGGTTTTGGGGGGGGGCCAAGGCCCCCGTTTTTTTTAGTGGCTTAGTGGGTATAGTAAGTTAAAATCAATTTCATCGGAGGTTTTGGGGGGGGCCAAGGCCCCCTTGGCCCCCCCCCTGGGTGCGCCACTGAGATCATATAGCACTGTGGAGTGAGAGTTGAAACTAAGGAGTTTTTTTTTATATTATGAAGGTCAAAGTCAAACCGGTAATCACCAAATTGTTTTTTTTTATCACAGTAACTTTTTCTTATTGCAGATACAAGAGAGACTGGATTTGTAAATGCAATTATCGCAGCAGGGGTGACGTTTCAAGTCACGCGTGCGTGTACAAGAGGTGAACAGATTGGCTGTTCTTGTGATAAAAAGAAAAATAAGTAAGTACCTACTCTATCCTAAGTTTCCCATAAAAGTACTATAACAGGCCGAATTTACCTTTAGATAAGCAAACAATTATCACGAAAGTAGCACATTTATGGCCTCGCGCTTATAAACAAAGCTACACCGGATTCGACATGCGCACTGCAACATTATCATTTAGCGAATGGGAAAAAGGACAGGTCCGGGCTTTAAAATTTAAGTTTTTCCTCAAGAAATTGTAAAAGTTGACTTTCAATTTATTTTTACGTATAAACAGCTAAAATTTGCCCCAAATTCTAGTTAAAAGATCGGAAGTTGGAAAGAAAGATAGTGATTTCTGACCTTTTTACTAGTTGTAAACCTATTAGGTTTGAGGATAAAAAACTGTTTTTAAGTTTTTTTTTTTTTTTTTTTTTTTATTATATATTTTACGTCGGCCTTTTTCCGCAACGAGGCCAATCACCGACGCCAGGGAATTTGTCACACACTATCTGGTAATTTTTACCGAATCCCTCTTTGTCGAAGGTAGGGTTCTTTAACGTGCCAACATCCATGACACGGGGCCCACAGTTTAACGTCTCTTCCGAAAGACGGCGCCACCTCTTAAACCAAATTCCAAATTTAACATCGACGTTGCCGTTTTTAAGGTTTTGGTTGTAAAATTTGTTCAAGTATGATTCGTCGTCGTGTTTTTAGTTCGATAAGAAAAAACTAGTCTTATAAAATCGAATGTAAAAAGCAAACAGAACCAGCAGAATAACCAATCTTCGATGTTATCGCGTACCTTCTTCGATGTTATCGCGTACCTAACCTCAAGTCAAATATTAGTTGGTCTACAAGTTGTATTGATTTTTACAATTTGGGAAATACTTGGGTATGTGTAAAACATTTTCAAGCACAATTTCTTGATCAAGAATTTGAACAACTTTATGCCCGAAAATTTGACCCGTGGAATACTTTCACCCTAGGATTAATATAAATATTCGAAGTGAGAAATGTAAAAATGTTGTTTCTTATGAACCTTGTATCGTAATTGCAAATGCAATATTTGAAATTGTAGTTTTAGCACAAGCAAAATTCAGTCAATAAATCAAGGAATTGAAAATTAGAATTGAAAAAGAGTCAAAAAGTAAAAATATTGTTTTTGATTAACCCTATAGTATAGTAATCGCAAATCTGATATCCGAAATTGTATTTTCAGCACAAGCAGATGTTTTGATAAAGAATGACTTTTTCTTCTATACCTACTAACAGTGGCGCAACCAGAAATTTAGTTCGGGGGGGGGCTTTAACTTCTTGCGCCGCAGACGAAAATTTTTTTGGGTGCCACGCCCTTTTTTGGGTAAAATACGTATGATTGACGAGAGCGACAGCCCCCTAAAACTTCTGCAATAATACGCCGCTAGCCCTAACGAAATATTTATGAAAAAAAAATTTAGAGATTTTATTTTAATTAGTAAAAATGTATTTAAAATAAGTAACGCATATATTAAGCATACTTATACTAAAACAAAACAAAAACCTTATACAATAAGTTGTAAGTAATCACTAATAATACTAATATTAAAGTAAAATTCTTCGTTTTGTTTTTGCCATTTCGTCCAGAATTTCTTCCACGGTAATATCAATATCGTGGTTCGCATAAGTAGGTAGACCAGGGTCGATAATTTTTGAAACAAAAAAAATAATAGAAGGATAAAACCCATTGAAAAAGAAAGAGAATATAACAAAAATGAAAGAAAAAATAATTTACGGGCGATTTGAGGTCGGGAAGTGGAAGGGGTGAGTTTTTAAGGCTAGAAAACGATTTATCTCGATTTCCGGGAAAACTACAAGTCCTATGGAAAAACGTTAAATGGCAAAGTTGTAGGTAATAAAAAAACTACAACTTTTGTATTAACACTTTTTTCACATTACCTCGAAATTTATGTGAAAAATTCAAATAACCAAGTTTTTGTTTTTTTTATTTTTATCTTTTACAAAAAAAATTATGTTTTCACGAATTTTGGTGATAACTTACCTTTTTATGTCCCAAATACACTGTAATTATTTTGATTTAAAATATATATTTTTTCACCTTATTTTGACTTAATATCGAAAAAGCACCCTTATTTTCAATCGAAAATTCTCACGTCAAAATATCTGCTGTTTTAAAAAAGTCGGTGGGCTTTTTGTTCGTTAAAATCTCCACTTTCTGATGGCGTAAAAAAATATATACATTACCATGGTAAATGTTCTCAAAAAATGCAAAGAAACGGAAAAAACTCGAATCCGAAATTTTTTTTTAATCATTATGTACAATTTTGAGCTATTTATTAAAATTTATACTTTATTTACTCAAAAAACGTAAGATTCCATGTTACATTGATATGCAAAAAAATTACAAATCCATGAAACATTGGGATCGCAAAAAACATGCGAAAATAGTTCGCGTGACATGAAAAATTGGTTTGCAATTAAACTAATAGGCTAAGTTTCTAAGCTCGGGAGGGGGGGGGGGGCTGCAGCCCGGCCCCCTGGTTGCGCCACTGCCTACTAATAAAAAAGTTTTTCCTCTTCCACAAACTCTATCCGTGGACACACTGTATAGATTTGGTTTTGTTCTGTATATCTCTTGTAATAGTCTAAATTCATCATTTTTTTTTCAGAAAAAACAAAAGGAAAAAAGTGACACACATACAAGACAGCGACTGGGAGTGGGACGGTTGCGGCGAAAACATAGAATTCGGCATCAAAAGGTCGAAAGACTTTTTGGACACCCGGTATAAGAAAAGAAGTGACATGAAGACTCTAGTTAAATTACACAATTACGTCGCTGGGCGATTAGTAAGTACCTATAAATAATGTTAAAATTAAACCACCTGATAGAATCAGTACCGGGTGAGTCAACCATTGCGCGGAGTAATTTTCTGCCTTGAAGATAAGATTTGTCGATAATGAGCTTATGTAATAAGGTATGGTTGGATATCTGGCACATTTTAAAAATATTTTGAATTATACAGGGTGCGCCCAAAAAGTAAGGTGTCATAAAGTTACATTTTTTTAAAATGGGACACCCTATATTCTAATACATTTATTAATTTTACGTGTTATTTCATACATTTTTATAAATGGCTTAATATACGAAATAGTTATAGTTTTTAAAATAAAATGCTACTTTAATTTTGACACTAAGCGATTCATAATTTTTACACTTACTAAATAAAGTTAAAAATACATATGCATTATGAAATATTTGACGTCTCATTTACAGGGTGTTTACTTTCTAGGACCAAAGTCAGAAAACTTCTAATTAAAAAATATCACTTTTATTAAATGGAACACCCTATATATTTTTTAGTTATCTTATAGCCCGTCATAAACTCTTCAACTTTTGGAAAGAACGTCCTATCCCTATCTCTAATAGTTTTTGAAATATTTTGATATTTCGAGATTTAATGTCCTCGTTATAGCATTTTTGTCAATGGCGGATCACAATAGCCATGGAAAATAAATGAAAATAATGGCAGTGAATGACACATTAAGAATCAGATCAATGTAAAAATTAAACCTTTTTACTGCAAAGTTTATTGTCTAGTCATTTTAGAAGTTGGTACTCAAAATGAATTTTTCAAAAAATGAATTAATCGATATGATTTATGTTTTGGGCGAGGCGTATAAAAAATGTATTTTTGCTGAACAACTCTACAGGATGAAATATCCCGAGCGGCGAAGACCCAGTCCTTGAAGTTTTCAAAATTTAATGGAAATGGTTGATGCAACAGGCGTGATCCAAAAATTATTTAAAAAAAAAACTTAACCCCAAATATCTCCGTTCATGTTGAATTTATTAAAAAATTTTATGGGACATAATTTGATCAGAAATTAATTATCTTTAAAAACCACAACATTTAAAAGTTCCTGTCATCGAAAAAATTCTTTGCACCGTGGCGCCACCTATATCTTGTATTATTCAAACACATTTTTTACACAGTTGTGAAGCCAATCATAGTGGCTGAAAACTGGCGTTTACAGAATTTACATATCACCTGTAGTTTTCGAAATAATTGGCCTGGGAGTTTTTATTGAAACACCCTGTATATAATATAATAATTGTTTAGGAACAAAATTATCAGTAGAGCTAAAAACTATGTCGTGTCAAGAATATATTTACATCTGCAACAATTTTATAGATTTTCTTACCTTTCCGCCATAAAAAAAATTTATTTTCCTTGTTACAGGCAATTAAAAACTACATGCGAAAAGAATGCAAATGCCACGGCCTCTCAGGCTCCTGTACCCTTAAAACCTGCATTAGAAAAATGCCAACTTTCAGAGAAATTGGCAACCGACTAAAAGAACGCTTCGACGGCGCTGCCAAAGTGATACCCGGCAACGACGGGCAAAGTTTCATACCAGAAGGAGAAACCATCAAACCTCCCAGTCGAACAGATCTAGTGTACTCCGAGGAATCTCCCAGTTTCTGTTTACCAAATAGTACTCTTGGTAGTTTTGGTACTCAAGGAAGGGAATGTAACGAAACCTCACCGGGCGAGGAGGGGTGCGGTATCCTTTGCTGCGGAAGGGGATTTCATAGTTTTACAAAAGAGGTCCAGAAAAATTGCCAGTGTGAATTTATTTACTGCTGCGACGTGAAATGCAAACTTTGTAATGAGACGACCAAAGTCAGTACTTGCCTATAAATTTGTGATTTGTATCAGGGGCGCTGCCAGGGGGGTCTGGGGGTTGGGGTATCCCCAGTCATTTTCTTCAAGCAACAAATTAGTTGCAGGAAATAGCTGCATAAAAGACTATTCAAAATTTTACGTGGGGTGCTATTCTTGTGCGGTAAATTAAATTGCAAGTGTTTTCTGTTTTGTAGTTCTGATTTGAATTTTGATAATAATTACTTTTTTTCTATATATTTTTTTAAAATTTTCTAAAGTGTTACCTTGCTAGTATTTCAAAACTGTCTGTAATTACTAAAATTTCCATCCTTATTTCTGTAATTTGAACTAAAAAAAACTAAAAAAAAATTGCTTGCTTTACTATTTCGTTAATATCTTTATTTTAGAAATGAGTTAAAGTATAAAAAAAAATTGTATCCGGCCTCCTTTTCCACTAGTAATATTGGTATCCTAAGATGGATACCTCTTGCCGCCGCCCCTAGACTGATTTTCTGGCTGCGCCACTGGCTTGTTTTCTTTTTTGGACTATTTGTATATAATTGTATAATATGATTGTGTTGTTTATATGTGATTTTTGGTTACTAATAAAAGCTTGTACATACTAACTTTGTATTTTTTTAGTACTTAAGTCGATTTCGTAAAGACAAGATAAAAATTAAATATTTTTTTTCTTTTTATCAAATTACCATGACCCACACAAAATATGTAGGTAACTATAATTATTTCTTAAATCCGAGATTAGAAACAAATGATAGTTTGTAGTAGAAGCCGCCACTGCAGGCAGGGCCAAAGTATCAAATAAAATAAAATCTATAAAAAAACTTAATGAATAATGCAGAATAACAATAAGGACATTTGACATTAATTTACAACACATAAAATAAAGTGTATTTCTTGATATTCCAAAGAAAAACTTAGGTGAGTTTTTGTTATAAACAAATCGGCAATCGTACGATCCTATTATTTCACCTGTAGGAAAGCGTGGAAACCCCGGATAATCCACTAATCTAACATACAACCAAAATCAAACTATGATAGAAAGATATTTTAAAGTTAATATTTCTAAAGGAAAACTCGTATAAAAAACAGCTGCCATCTAGTATCTGGTAACGGTAGCAAAGACGAAGGGATAACCCGGTCGGCTAGACAAAATAAATGACATGAAAATCCGCCAATCGCAGTCTGATCTGGGGGATCTGGCCAAGGCACAAGATTCCTTATGCGTCAGTAAGATCGGGAGATATCCATAGACTAAGGAATGGAATATGCCATTCATTTATAAATAGCCTGTTTGTTTCCATCAAACATACGTACATGTGAAACAAAGACAGAAGAGCAATAGAGTAGGTACACTGCGGTTTTTGATTAATCCGGAACTTTCTAGGTATTCTTTCAATATCTCGGAAACCGTGGGTTTGTAGTCTACGAAACATTTTATGGACTTCACACCAGAATTTTAAATTTTTATAAAATAAAGGGTGTGCTTTAAAAAAAATCAACATATTCAATATTTTTTTGTCACTCTCTTTTGAGCCAAACCCGAACAAACTCTTTAGGTACAAGGTATCTATGGGATCTTACAGCCGCAAGTTGGTATGGTACATCTCCTTAAATTAAATTAAATTAAAAAGATAAAAACCACTCTCTAATTCAGATTTCCTTGCTTTTCGGTCCAAACCGACAACCTATGGGCTTTCAGCGCTGCCTAGCTCCAGTAATGGTTGTGCCTTTGTTAGACATGCGGGTATGCTGTAGAAGTGTCTAACATCGATACTATAGATAGCGCTTAGAGCTATCTCTTTTCGGCGGTCCTCACCGTAAACTGTTCAAGTTTGCACATTGTGTTTCCTTTCCTTTATCAAGTCCTAGCCTTACTGATGAGCCATGATATGACAAAACGCATCTGGGGATGGATCAGACGAACTGAAAGGAAAAACCACTCTCTACTTCAGATTTAAAAGCAAAGCAAATTTATAGGGTTACAAATGTTAACTCCTTGTTAAAAATCGCAACACAGTAGAAAAGAAAAGAAGAGAGAGGTGTTAGTGTGCCTGCTGGCCATCAGAGGCGCAATGGCGGAAAATTTGAACAGCGGTTTTAGAACTTTTCAATTTTATTATTAACTTTTGAACGAGTTTTTATTGATTTAATTTGTGATTCAATATAAGTATTATTAAATCACAAATTAAATCAATAAAAAGACGCACAAAAGTATTTATTTTATGGAATAAATAATGCACGTTTTTATATTAACCAAGATTTGGAAAATAAAGATGGAATCGTAAATAATTTTTTCTACGTTTATTTATAAATAAAAACTGCATTAACAACGATAACAAAAAATAACTCTTTAGAATAAACGAATGTCCTCAAGTTACGTCTCACAGGTCTCACTCATCAGGAATTGTCTTAATTCATATAATATATCACATACTGTATAAAACACAAGCACTAGGATTCAAAGAGACACGTACTCAAACATCCATAAACTATTAGGTGATTCTTACAGCATTCTCTGAAACAAAAGAAACAGTATCGGGTAGACATTACATTTATCTGTAAAATATGCCCAATGGCCAAGTATCTACGCCAAAATCGAGTTAGCTCAAACCTATTATCTTTGTGCCATCATATGTTATACTTCTAATCTACTCAGTAAAACAAAAATGTTATAAACTGATAGATTGTTAGGTATTACCTCGGGCACAAATGTGTTGGAGTTATCTACAGGCTGCCCAGTGATATATTGTTAAGATTGGCTTGTTAACCAACATATATTAAGGGGAGACCGGGGGAATGCCGCGCACCTAAGCAGAATTACTCCTAAATATTTTTATCTTTTACGTAATAATTTTTTGTATAAGGAGTGTTAATACAATACACGAACTATTGCAACATTGGAAATCAAACATTTCTTTTTGTAATATCCATTAACACAAAAAAAAAACGAGTCCTGCGCGGTATTACCCGGGCATCTAAGGGAATGGCACGCAGTGAAGTGTTTCAATACAGTTTAACTAAGACTTTATTATACATAAAATACAGGTATGTAGGTAACCCAAATAATAAAAAAATATAATAGTGAGCAAAGAAATAAAGAAACATTATTGTATACTAACATAAAAAACACATTCCAACAGATACTTAGGTAAAAAAAAACTGTTAGCAACAGTAGTCACTAAGGTAGACTTTATCTTTTTCTTTTCCACTACAAGCGGCGTGTGCCCACTTTGAGCAGAAAGCTTTTAAAAAAATAAACAAGATGAACACATAGGGGGTAATACCGCGCAGCGCGCTATTCCCTTATTGTTTATGCGCGGTATTTCCCAGGGAGATATTTTCCAACCAAAAAATTTAATTTATGAAAAATACTTACATTTTATTGGTGATCACTTAGGACAACACTTCTATAGGCCCTAGCAAGTGAAAATAAAATATATATTCTTTAAAAATATGCACAGTAACTAATAATTATCAACCGATTAATTTGCACAAAAGATATATTTAAAATCCATTTAGCACAAACACGTTCGCTGTTGGTCAAACTATTAGCGCGCACTTCACATGGCTACGGCAACAATTCGTGATATACACCTGTGTATTCCTGGTTGCAGTTTTTTCTACAGTGACCTGCGCGGTATTTCCCCGTGCGGGGCATTCCCCCGGTCTCCCCTACGTATGTGAAACATTTCATGTTAATTTATTTATTCTAAACTTACATTTCCTATATAAAAAATTGGTGTAAGTGTAAAATCAATTTGATAAACAATAAAAAACAATTATCTGCATAGTAGGCTGGAATAATACAAAATTACACACATCGGCGACGTTTTCTAGAATAGAAACTAATAGAATTGTATTAAATATTAAAATGATAATAAAAAATTAATTTAATTTCCTGAGAAAAAAAACGTGGACAACAAAAATTGACAGTTTTGACATGGCCTCCTGGCTGGTTTATTCCAATTAGCACCTGGCGCAGTTTGGGAAGCGTTATAGTAGGTCAGAATATCCCTGTCTTTCTCTTCTATACGTCAAAATTATGCGACAGAACTTACTCGGCCAGCTTAAGAATCATCAAGCGACAACAGCGCCAATTTGACTCTGATGGCCAGACTTGAGATAAATATGACCTCGTGATGCAAAATCGCCCATTTAAAAGTTTCACCGGGGTGTTTAAAAGCATAAGGTTTTACCGAAATATAAAGGCAATATACCATTGTGTAAAACCTATAGGTTAAAATACATACAACATTAGGTAAATTGTACGATATAACACCTTTGGACTCACCAAATAAATTAAAACTGATTTTGACAATAACATTCTTATTAATATTATTTAATACATTTTAAATATTAATCTTTCGCGGGACCACCCAATCTTCACTTGTTCGTCACTTCCTGGGGGGGCGACATCTTCATAGGCCCAGGACATAAATTTTTTATACGAATAAAAACGAAACGATTAATACGAGGTTGCCACATAAAAAAAAATTGTACATTTAATGGTACAAATTAATGAAAAATGGTAATTCTGTGAAATAAAAAGAAGGTCGCAATCGCAAAGCAGCAGCCTCTGTATTACCAGTATCGTTCCATCTATCATGGCAAGTTGCCGAGACTGAGCTTGTGAATAATTAAATGGAAAAATCGGTGACTCATGACGTAAATAGTGACACACGTAGTGATGCATATCCATACACACATATAGTAGTATAGTGTAGTATAAAGTTATAGACTTGTGCATGTAATTAGAGTCCAACATGAATGGGCATGCGCATTGCAAAATTCTCATTTAACGGGAATAGGAAAATAGACAGGTCCGGGCTTTAAAATTTAAGTTCCTGCTCAAGAAATTATAAATGTTGACCTTCAATTTATTTTCACGTGTAAACAGCTAAAATTTGCCCCAAATACTTGCCAAAAAATCCGAAATTCTTCTCCATTTTTGATCAAGTTGGGAAAAAGGTAGTAGGTAATTTCTGGCATTGTTAGTAGTTGCAAACCTATCAGATTTTGAGGATAGAAACTTGTTTTTAAGGTTTTGTTTCTAAAATTTGAAAAATTATTCGTCGTCGTGTTTTTAGTTTAAAAAGAAAGAGAACAAGTCAAATTTAAACTATTCTTATAAAATCGAATATAAAATCAAACAAAACTAGCAAAATAACCAATCTTCGACGATATCGCGTACCTAACCTTAAGTCAAATATTAGTTGGTATGTAACTTGTATTGATTTTTACAATGTGCAAAATCTTGGGTACGTGTAAAACAAAGCACAATTTCTTGTTCAAGAATTTGAAAAAGTTTTTGCCGCCATATCCGTCCGCTGACATCCCTTCCAAGAAACCTCGTAAAGTATCATAAATTCTCTAAGAAATTGTACAAGGTCGATTATAAGGTTAAACTGATTTATTGAGGTTGCTCATTTAAACCATATACGGTTTTGCAACTACTAAAAATGCCAGAAATCACTACTTACCTTTTTTCCCAGCTTGATCAAAAATTGAGAAGAAATTCCAATTTGTTGGCAACAATTTAATGCACATTTTAGCTGTTTAGCTAATTAGGTAGGTACGCCTATTTTTCGGGCAATATATATATTGCTTCAAAAAGTTTAAAATACACTTTTCTCCATACCTATATTATATAAAAGTATAAAGTAAATACCTTAGGTATGTTTATATTAATCCAAGGGTGAAAGTATTTCACGGGTCACGTTCTCGGGCAAAAACTCTTTCAAATTCTTGAACAAGAAATTGTGCTTGAAAATGTTTTACACGTACCCAAGTTTTTCGCAAATTGTAAAAATCAATACAAGTAATATACCAACTAATATTTGACTTGAGGTTAGGTAGGTGATAACATCAACGATTTGTTATTTTGCTGGTTTTGTTTGCTTTTTATATTCGATTTTGTAAGTTTTGTAGTTTAATCGACTTTCTTTTTTAACTAAAAACATGACGACGAATAATTTTTAAATAAATTTTAGAAACAAACCCTTAAAAACAATTTTCTATCCTTAAACTCTGATAGGTTTGCAACTACTAAAAATGCCAGAAATACCTACCTTATTTCCCAACTTGTATAAAATTGAGAAGAAATTTCAATTTTTTGGCAAGAATTTGGGTCAAATTTTAACTGTTTACACGTAAAAATAAATTGAAGATCAACGTTTACAATTTTTTAAGCAAGAACTTAAATTTTAAATATGAAGGAAAATTAAACCCAAAGTTATCTTCACAGATTGATAAATAGTTAATTAATTAGGGGGTGAACATAATTCGATGCTAGAAAGCATCATCATCAGCACCAATGGGCCCACGTGAAACTCACATGAAGGGAAATTATTTAAAAAATATTAAAAAAACATCAAAAACATGAAAAGGACGAGAACATTTTGTTAGATTTATGGACGATGTTAAAAATAAAAATAAGAAATAAGAATAACTCACTTTTTTACACGTGTCAACGTAAAAACACTCCATAATGATGAACATCATACTGTCTGATACAAAATGTCCTGGTCCTTTTCATGTTTTTGATGTATTTTTAATATTTTTTAAATAATTTTCCTTCATGTGAGTGATACTATTACCCACTGGTGCTGATGATGAAGTTTTCCAGCATCGAAACATGTTAACTCCCTAATTAATTGACTATTTATACAGGGTGTCCCGAAATTAGCTGACAAAATTTTCAGGAGATAAAGTACATCCAAAAATAAGACTAAAACCTTCTATTAATACACCTTCAAAAACGCTTCGTTATAGGGCTAGAGCCCCCTGAATTGTAGCTATGATAAGCAGTTTTTTCACAGTATCTCAGAAACAGATTAGGGTATCGAAACAAAATTTGATACATATTTTACCCATGACAAGACGCAATAAACGGTTTAATTAGCTTAACTGTATTTCTTCCAGTGGCGTCCCACTGGGTAGGTACTTAGGATAATATTGCCCTAAGTTTTTTATTTGTCGGATTTTTTTACTTCAGATGCAACTTTTAGAAGCCTTGAAGTATTTTGTTAAAAAAAGGTACTTTTGTTTCATTTCGGTAGGATTCACCATTTTCCAGTAAAATCGATTTTCAAATTTTCAGTTTTTTGAAATCCGTTGAAAAGGCTAAGGTTCTTTTTGCATATAATTTTCAAATTCTCCCTGCCTCACAAAATATAACACGCAGGTCTAGATTGTGCATGCAACAAAATGGAAATCATTTCGAACGCTTGCTTTGATACCCTAATCGGTTTCTGAGATATTGTAAAAAAACTGCTTGTCATAGCTCCAATTCGGGGGGCTCTAGCCCCATAGCGAAGCGTTTTTGGAGGTATATTAATAAAATATTTTAGTCTTATTTTTTAATGTACTTTGTCCCCTTAAAATATTGTCAGCTAATTTCGGGACACCCTGTATATTTGTGGAGACGACTTTGGGTTTAATTTTCTTTCATATCTCAACAGCTCCACTCTGAGATAATGGACTACTTTCGTAAAATTAAATTTTAAAGCCCGGACCAATCTATTTTCCATTCGTCAAGTGATAATGTTGCAGTGCGTATGCCTAATCCAGTGTATCTCTGTTTACATGCACATGGCCATAAATTTGCTACTTTCGTGATTATTGTTTGCTTATCTAAAGGTAAATGTCTACGCCTACAATAAGACAATCTCGTAAGATGTCAGATTCGCCACACCCATGCAGAAGCCAAAATTTGTCTTGTCTTGCGGACACCATATCCTTACAGTAGCCAAAAATAGTTTTGGTATTACTGACTGCCTACAAACTCCTCTATATTTGGGAAAGAAAGAAAAAACAAAAAGTCTTCCTCCACAAAATTTAATAGAATAATTCTTAAGGGTCTCTACATGTTTCGAACGTAGAAACGTTCATCATCAGGAGACAGAAAATGTAATTAAAAAGTGCTGATGGTTTTAGCAGAAGAGAAAATGGTAAAGGACCTTAATGGAGCTTTCATGGGATCGAAAAAATATTTTTGATGTGTAAAAGAGCCATAAAATGGAGAAATTAATGAAATTTAAACCATATTCAGTATGTGAGAAGTCAGTATAAGTGGTCTAAGATAGATAAAAACTGAGGAAGAAGAAGGATCTTTCTAAAAAGAAAGTATAAAAATTATATAATTTTAGTAAACAATTTAAAGTTTTTGTCAAAAAGACTTAGGTGGAGAAAATTTGTAGTGGTTATCACACAGGTGATGAAAACCACATAAAAGAGACTGGTGGGGTACTGAGGCTTAAGGCTCAGTAACCCCTCCAAAGGTTAATTTAAATTTAGTAGAAATATTAAGAAAATCACACATTTTATCAAAAATATTCAAGAGGTCAAAAAAGTTGTTAAACGTCCATGTGTCCGTGTTTTGGGTCCGGCACATGGACGTTTAACAACTTTTTTGACCTCTTGAATATTTTTGATAAAATGTGTGATTTTCTTAATATTTCTACTAAATTTAAATTAACCTTTGGAGGGGTTACTGAGCCTTAAGCCTCAGTACCCCACCAGTCTCTTTTATGTGGTTTTCATCACCTGTGTGATAACCACTACAAATTTTCTCCACCTAAGTCTTTTTGACAAAAACTTTAAAATGTTTACTAAAATTAAATAATTTTTATACTTTCTTTTTAGAAAGATCCTTCTTCTTCCTCAGTTTTTATCTATCTTAGACCACTTATACTGACTTCTCACATACTGAATATGGTTTAAATTTCATTAATTTCTCCATTTTATGGCTCTTTTACACATCAAAAATATTTTTTCGATCCCATGAAAGCTCCATTAAGGTCCTTTACCATTTTCTCTTCTGCTAAAACCATCAGCACTTTTTAATTACATTTTCTGTCTCCTGATGATGAACGTTTCTACGTTCGAAACATGTAGAGACCCTTAAGAATTATTCTATTAAATTTTGTGGAGGAAGACTTTTTGTTTTTTCTTTCTTTCCCATACTTTTAACTCCACTTTAAGCATGAACTACTTCTTCAAATCCTCTATATTTGCTAATATCTTCCAAGGAACCTGACTTAAAGATAGGGGCTTTCCATAGGTGCAAGTCCATCAATGAGATGCATTGTTCTTTTAGCAAAAGGATGTATATAATGTTCCTTTAAAGGTTACAAAAACATATTTTCAGCAAATTGACATTAGTATACAAACATTCAAAAATCGGATTTAAATGAGCACTTAGAAAATTCATCATATTTAAGACAAAAAAAATCTTGTTGGCAACAGAGCCCCAAACTTATGCTATCGATTAACTCAGTCCAAATTCAGGTCCACGGACAATCGGTATATTTATGGGCATTGACGGGCTGCGTTTTAATAACTTCATATTATACACAAATGGTTAAATCAACACGGGCCCTTAATGGTTCTTAATACGAACTGGCGTGACTTGAATTCGCGATTACCCAAACGTGGGTGGGCTGCCTTATTTGTAGGTCAAACATTTTGCAGATAATGACATTGCATAATAGTATTGATAGTAGAGGTGAAAAAGAAAAACGGTTTTACGTTTGGAGCGTTGCAATCGCGAACGCTCCATAAAAATACCGCTCCAAAACAACGTTACTTTGGAGCCATAAGACTCACCCTTTCTGAGATACGGCCGAAAGCCATTCTTAGTGGGACACCCGATACTAATTAAATAAATGCAAATACTGAAAAATGAATGAAATTATTTTTTTTTTACAGGGTGTCCGGAAAATACGTGTACAACGTTTGAGGACAGACTCCTGACGTCAAGATAGGTCGATCTAAGCCGACTTAGTTATATCCTAAATTGTCTCGTTTAGCCAGTAGAGGGCGTAAAAAATTTGTAAAAATATTGGTTTTTCCTAAATTACGTGAAAACCTGCTAATTGATTTTAATGATTTTTAGTATGTAGACTAATACTATAAAATGACGTTTTCTAGTAGTATAGTCAACGGCTGTAAATAAGTGGAAGTGTTATAAAAGTGATATAATACGTCAACATTTCTCCTCATTTTTTATATGAACGGCGTTATGACAACCCAGATATTTTTGTAGAGTGACTGGATGTATTTGGAAGCTTTACCTCTTTAATATTTTTCGTTGAATGAGGTATTTTGCCAGAAGAAAATATTTACAATTACCTGCATACTTCAATTATTAACAATAAAAATAAAACAAAGTACAGCAAAGTTGAAAGTATGTGTTGTAAGGAACTAAGTAAAACAAAAATATTACTTAAGCAAATGTGTAAAATGACCGCCATCTTGCTAAATACACTTATTAACACTCCTTAAAAAATGACGTTGGACCCTATCTAATGTCTCGGGGTTATTAAAATGGTTGGCCTGCATTTAAAATCCGCTGCAATAAATCATCGCGTGTGTTTACCGGAGTCTTGTAAACTTCTGTTTTAATAGCGCCCCACAAAAAGAAGTCACACATATTTAACTTAGGAGAACGTGGTGGCCATTTTACTGGTGCATCATTGCCCCTTCCGATCCAACCAACCAAAGTAATTTGATTTTAATATTATTACTAATAATACTAAATATTGTAAATATTTTCTTCTGGCAAGACAGCTCATTTAACGAAAAATATTAAAGAGGTAAAATAGCTTTCAAATACATCCAGTCACTCTACAAAAATATCTGGGTTGTCATAACGCCGTTCATATAAAAAATGAGAAGAAATGTTGACGTATTATATCACTTTTATAACACTGCCACTTATTTACAGCCGGTGACTATACTACTAGAAAACGTCATTTTATAGTATTAGTCTACATACTAAAAATCATTAAAATCGATTAGCAGGTTTTCACGTAATTTAGGAAAAACCAATATTTTTACAAATTTTTGACGTCCTTTACCGGCTAAACGAGACAATTTTGGATATAACTAAGTCGGCTTAGATCGACCTATTTTGACGTCAGGAGTCTGTCGTCAAACGTTGTACACGTATTTTCCGGACACCCTGTATATTTCAAAATTTAGAGTGAAAAACAACACTTTTAAGAACCACTTAATCATTGTTATTTTTTTTTTAATACTGTAAAACATGTTAAAGCTAAAAAAAAATGAAACGTCCAGTCACACTTAACATGATAATAATAATTATTACAGGTGGTTTCATTGAGGTATGAGACATATACACGTAATAGAAAATGGTTGTCCGCCCATCTCTTAGTAATAAGTTAGAATAGTACAAATATGAAGTATCACAAAGCAAACAGAGGTAGGTAGATTATGTTTCCCCCGCTCCATCGTATTGCATCTCGCTCATGGCACTCGCTGGTGGCACGCCGCGCCGCTTCGATTCTATTAATATCAAATAAATATTCATTCTTTCGTACGTTGCCGCCTGAATCCTGAATGAAAGGATCAGGATCAAGCAAAACGCATCGAGCCAGCCAGATCCGATGCGATGGAGTGGGGAAAACATAATCTACCTATTTCTGTTTACTTGCGATACTTCATATTTGTACTATTCTAACTTATTACTAAGAGATGGGCGGACAAACATTTTCCCTACGTGTATATGTAATAAATACACTAAAATAACGAAAATGCTAAATTGTTTACAATGGATGAATATAGAAAATTTTTTATTATTTCGTATTTTGATTTTTATTCATAAAATAAATTTAAATATAACAGCACCATATTATGAAAATTTCTTGACAAAATTTAATGAAGTTCATATTCATGAAACCAGAGGAAAAAATAACTTTATTTTGGATCATACAAATTTGAAATCGACTCAAAAATCAATATTTTTTAGTGGTGCTATAGAATACAGGGTGGCCCTTTAGTGTGGCAAAGTACAATAGCTCCGTTACTATTTCAAATACATTAAAAATATTAATACAAAAGTTGAAGGGCAGTAAGTGACTTATAACGTAAAATTATTTTTAACTCTATAGGGTGGCTCAAAAAAGTGGAACAATAAAAAATGTACTTTTTTCAAATGGAACACCCTGCATATTTTTTCATTTTTAAATTCCACATAAAATTATAATTATTTTTTATTAAATACATTATTAGTCTATACTTTATAGTTTCCGAGATATTGACTCTTGAAAAGTGACATTTTTGAACTTTGACAGCTTCTAGCTTTCTAACAGTACGTCTTAGAGCAAAACGGCTTACATGTCCCTATCTTTAATTTTTATTATCTTCCCAAAAAAATCAACTTCCGGTTAAACCGGATGTTACTCGAAAGCAGGAAATATAGTTGTTCCGGTTTAACTGGAAGTTGATTTTTTTGGGAAGATAATAAAAATTGAAGATAGGGACATGTAAGCCGTTTTGCTCTAAGACGTACTGTTAGAAAGCTAGAAGCTGTCAAAGTTCAAAAATGTCACTTTTCAAGAGTCAATATCTCGGAAACTATAAAGTATAGACTAATAATGTATTTAATAAAAAATAATTATAATTCTATGTAGAATTTAAAAATGAAAAAATATACAGGGTGTTCCATTTGAAAAAAGTACATTTTTTCTTGTTCCGCTTTTTTGAGTCACCCTATAGAGTTAAAAATAATTTTACGTTATAAGTCACTTACTGCCCTTCAACTTTTGTATTAATATTTTTAATGTATTTGAAATAGTAACGGAGCTATTGTACTTTGCCACACTAAAGGGCCACCCTGTATAACAAGTTAGGAAATGAAATTTTAAAAGGTGTAATTTAAAACTATTTGTAAAAAAATTAAAGAATCAATTTTTATGTAAAAAAGTTTAATAAAATAGTCTTTCTAGATTGTAATTATCTATCAGGAGGGAAGAAAAAATTTACACTTTGAAATGTACTTAAATAGTTCAATGAACTAATAAAAATTTGTTATTATTATTATTATTATTATTATTATTATTATTATTATTATTATTATTATTATTATTATTATTATTATTATTATTATTATTATTATTATTATTATTATTATATTACTGAATTTTTGAGATTTTTTCTAAATAACTTTGAATTGGCTTATTAGAAAATAATGAAATTTGGCCTGCGAGTCTATCATTCAAGGACCTTCAAAAAAGTCTAATACAATTTTGTAGTAAAATTAATAGAGGAGCCAATATTTGAGGGTAGCAAAATTTCATGCCTTGTCTCCTATATAATTTTTGCAAAAATTTATAATACAAGCACAACCAGACATAAATCTGAAAAATTTACCATCTATCTCTATACACTATTGGCAAACTACAAGTTACAGTGGCAGTTTATGTGAGTATGAGAGAGTAAATAACATGTTTCAACGAATGCAATAAGGACAACAGATCAATCAGCGTTGCCAGCGCGGCGTGAACAACGCATGGGTCAAAGAGGGGATTTATTTTCTGCTCTCAGCGTTTTATCGACAGTATTCAATAAAATTTGGAATTTCGACTTCTAAATCTATCAAAAATATTTCTGTACTCTCAGCGTTCGCATAATATAAAATAATTTTAATTTTTTGTTCTTGCGAAGAAACTATTTTTAGTTTTGCCGCGAGACGAGATAAAATGGGTCTCTCGTCTCGTCGAGAGAGGCGCTTCTCTCGTGATTTAAACCAAATATAGTAAAAACCAAGCAAAATTTTAACGCGTTTAGGTTAGGTTCGATCATATTTGACATAAATTGTGTGCAATATATGTCAAATATGACAGAACCTAACCTAAATGCGTGAAAAATTTGCTTGGTATTTACTACAGGGTGGCCCATTAATGCGACAAAGGTCAATATCTCCTGTACCACTAAGAAGATAGCGGAAAACTTTTGACGAATTTATTAAGGGTTTATTTCTTTTGAGCAGATCAGAGTCTGATCTGCACCTCTACCACTACTGCAAGGCGATCCTCGTCCCAATTAAAAAGAATTTTTCCCAGAGCATAAAATTATACAGATAGTGACAATGGCTATAAATAATTCAGTGGCGCGCGGAATTCATGATCAATAAATAACCGATTAGTAATCGGGAAAAAACTCGCGCAAATGTCGTTCGAACATCGGAATTCAATCGGGATAATACCTATGGCTTCGATTATGTTCAAATTAGTGATCGGAGTAAACGAGTAGCTAGAAATGGAGTCAATAAGCTGGGCCATCATTGTCAGACAATATCAAATTTTAAATATAAATAAACATCACCAAAATATAAAAAGAATTACCTTGTCGGACTTCCATTGTCTTTATTTTGTTACCGAACACAACATTTTGGTTAGTTAGTATCTCTAACCGTTTTCAAGTGTAAAGGAAATTATAATTCTATAGGACTACTGTCTTAAATACTGTCCATTTGCCATAAAGCTCAATGACTCCGCCTACGTGCTTACTGAAGTGTGAAGTTTAACGTATTTGTTTTGGACAAGGAGAGGTTTTCACATGTTGGGGACATATATATACTTGGTTTACTAAATATAGGAGTGTTTGGGATTATATAAGCTGCTTCTCTGAGTGCTGTTCCTTGTCGAAAACATTCCACATCTTCCACTGCATATATTGTTAGTTGGTCCATTGAATATCAAAATATAAGAATAGCGGATCTTCGAGAAAACTTGACAACCCTGTTTTAGACTGTATTGGAGATGGTTTGGCCGCCATTGTGGAGTTGATCGTAAATCTATAGTTATAAATGCAGCTCCTCGGCAACAGATGTCTTAAAATCACTGATGTAATGTCGTGGTGTTGCCGCATATCATAGTTTATTGGAATTTTTAAGGATTTAAGCATTTTTAACAGACAATAAAATAAGAGGTTCTCAATTCCAGTCGAATATATGTTTTTGATAATAATATGTATGTACTTTAGACAATTATTCAGGGTAATTTTCTTTTAAAAAATCGACTTGTTAGTTTGCAAAAATTTTCCATTAGCGTTAAAATAAATATATAACGTCGTGTTTTTTTTAATCAATAAGTACTAACTTTTTTTTTCAGGTCACGTCGTATTTGATCTAAGTTATATAACAAACTTTAATTTTAAATATTTCCTCTCCTGTAGGTAAATAACAGAAATAAATGCAATAGGACACAGAAAAAGGTATTAAAATGAAAATTCCATATTTATTAATTTTTGACCTGCTAATAGACCACATAATTGCATACCACTATTTACGATCCATTGCATTTGCCTCTCTTCTTCTACCGAAAAACGAAATAATCTTAATCCTGAGAAGGCGCGAGGCGACTTCCCACATTGAAAATAAGAGGCGTATTCGATTCGCAGGTTCAGATCGATCCGGATCGATCTAACTGATTCCAACTGATCTGATTTGTGTTCGATTGGTAAGTGATCGCACGGTCAAAGTGATCCCAGCTGATTTTTAAAATCAGATCGATCCAAATCACTTTCCCAATCGAATACGGCTCAGCACACTTCTTGCCAGCCATATCGCGTCACTCAGTCTGATTATTTTTCAATCAAAAATAAATATAATAGTGCAATGCAATCCAGGCACTGCAACCGCACCGATGCGCGTGACGGTATGGTAGTGGGGAGAGGATCATGCAGCAAGTCAAACAGACAGGTGGCAACAATGTTTTAATTTAGAAGTGAAAAGGCTCGTCGTTAGTGGCTGCATCAATACGCTTTTTGTTGGTGAACTCATTGTGCCATCTATGAATTTAACGTAGCAGATTTAGGAAATCTGCTTATATGGCCTTCTTATACTTAGTTTTGTTATTCAATGGTTGGTCCAAACATGTTCCGCTATATCTGATCTCGACGTTTTACCTCTTTGGGTATATTTGAGATATTTTTTAGCTCGTACGGAAAGAGGTATTTTTGTTTCTTCAATGTACGATTCGACACACCCGCAAGGGATTCGATAGATGCAATTTTTTGTGTTTTTACTACTGCCTGGTTTTACTGGTGTAAGAAAGCTTCTAAGCGTATATTTCCGAATGATACCTTTTTTGTTAAGGGGATTTCTGAGACGATTAGAAGGATTATCAAAAACTATAACATTAAAACAGACTTTGCTAGGTTTCAGTCTTGTAATGGTTGGTTATTCTTCATTTTCATTGCAAAAAATTATTTTTACTGACGCGACGTGGTAATTGTTTTTAAGGCTTACTGAAGAGACCTCACAAAAAATTATTTAAATTCAAAATTCGTAGCAAAAGAACACTCTCGATTACACTAACTCCAGGAACCCATTTTCAATGGCCAGTGATTCTTAATTCCAACATTGAAAATTAGAGGATTGGTTTGCAGGAATCCTACCTGCGACTAATTAGCGCGTGATTACAGCTATGTTATTAGCGGATATCATTTAAAATGACTCAGATATCTTCAAGCCAGTGCTTGCGCTTACTTGTTCTCTCTTGTGAGCATAATTCAGAGCCGTATCTTACTTAAAGAAAGCTAAAAACTATTCAATTACAACGCGAAACTATCTACTAAAATATATCGGATTCGCTAGAGCTTTTCAGTATATTTGCATTATAACGATTATACCAACCGTATTGTAATTGTAATGGTTGACAAATAAAAGCAGTTTTAAACAGTGTAGGTAAATAAAGCAAGAATATAGACCGCATATCTCTTAACTTTTCTCCGAGTCGACATCTCCATATTTATAGAGGACATTCTATCATATGACAAGTCTATAAACACTAACTTGCAAAATGAAAATCCTGGCACTAAATCAGTTTTTCCTACGACCACCTATGAAAATGAGAAATAAAGCACGCCTAACTTGGCTAAAACGTCCTTTATATCACACGCGTGTTGAAATATTTTCTTTCAATACGTGTGTTGAAATATAAAACAGCTGATGGCCGACGAATTTGACAGCAAAACTATTTAAAAAAATAACAAACTTACGGGATCAATGGAGCAAATTGGGGTGCTGGGTGGGGTAAAGTACACTAGGGCATTACTGCAAATAAAAAACTCCTTTCTTTTTCGTTATTTTTGGGAACCTAAGAGTATTTTTATGATAAAAATAATAATATATCAAAAAGGGAAAATATGTCAGGCAACCCACCAAACATGTCAATATTGTCAACTTAGTTGAACTACAGAAAAAAAGGGGCAGCTACAGAGCATGCAGAAATAGAATACCCTAGGAAATAACGATTTATAATTTTACAATTATCTCGGATAAAAATATCCATACAATGTTTAAGGATATGGGACAAGTGAATGTGCTTTAAGTAAGTAAATTTATTTTAGCAATATTCAAAACAAATCGAATATAGATAAATAAATAAATAAATAGATAAATAAATAAATTTTATTTCAAGAGACCAAAATTTACATTGGTATAGAAAAAGTCAAAAACGACACACAGAGAACTGTGGAGAAGCGACTATTACTTATAAGTACAAAATATATATACCTACTAAATAACAGTTAGGATGACAAATCACAATCCATAAATTCACGAATATTGTAAAAAACATGAGAAACCAATATACTACAAACAGTTTTTTTTTAAAATGGCTTTGCTTGGTATATTTTTGATCTCCCTAGGTAACTTATTATACAGTCTGGTTCCCATGTAAAATGGACTCCTTTCAAATAATGTCATGTTAGATAGAACTTTTATAATTAACAAGTTATCGATATTTAACTCCATCTCTATCTTTCTATAATATCGAGGTTATGTTTTGTTGTTTTTGTATGTATATTTAGGTATATTATTGTTTTATAGAAAGAATGCACGCAAGCAGCTACAAAATCAGAAACGAAACTTATTCACTGTACCTACATAGATAGTAGGTAGGTAGGCGTAAGCAAATAGGAGAAAGAGTTATTCTTTTTATTTAAATCTAGGTAAGTTAAAATGTGTAAGTGGACATTGTTTTTATTTTTTTCAACTCTAGAGTTGAAATAAATCTTCAACAAACGTGTAACATGAATTATTAATTAGAACTAATAATTTGTAAAGTAATCATATCAAAAAATATGAAACCCAAAGTTTTAAAGTGCAGTTTTTCATGCTTACTAGTTTTTACGCAAGTGCAATAATACACATTTTGTCACCAATTAGTCCAATCCATTCTGTCTGAGTGTAATTTCCAAAAATACTTATTCATTTATATCAATATCACTATAAAAATGGAGAAATATATCGATGCTACTTATTAATTCGCAAAATAAATTTAATTTCACATAAATCGTGGTGGTGGTCGCCGTGAGCACGGTCAGGCGTCGGGAAGGGGCGGAACGAACGAGCGGGCCTCTAATCAGTGAGCCGGCCCTGCAGCCAGGTATAAGGCCGCACAGGTTGAATGGGGAGCGTGCAAAATGCATGACAAAGGATAAATTATTTGGAGACTTATTAGTCGATTCCTTTACTCTGTATTTGCTAATTTTTTCCGTCTTTTTAACAATTTAACGTAAACAAAAGTAGTATACATTTTTTATGTCAACAGGTTAGGAGAATAAAAATATTTAATCAAAATGTGCATACAGTGTAGGACAAAAATTCACAGATCTTGCACCTTACGCAAGCATCCTATGTATTGAAAATACCTGACACAGCTTTAAAATAAACCGCATTATTTCGCCTTAAGAAGCCTACTGTTGCTCTGTGTCCCATTACGTTTGGGACACCCTGTATATTAATTAAAACATATTATAAATAATCCCAAAAAAACGAAAACAAAAATAAAAGTTTGACACCCTTTATCTTGGTTGTTATCAATTTTGGGATAATGCAAGTTTAAATAAATCGCGTTATTTCGCCTTAAGGAGCCTGCTGTTGCTCTGTGTCCCATTACGTTTGGGACACCCTGTATATTAATTAAAACATATTATAAATAATCCCAAAAAAACGAAAACAAAAATAAAAGTTTGACACCCTTTATCTTGGTTGTTATCAATTTTGGGATAATGCAAGTTTAAATAAATCGCGTTATTTCGCCTTAAGGAGCCTGCTGTTGCTCTGTGTCCCATTACGTTTGGGACACCCTGTATATTCACTAAAACATATTATATTAAATGTATGGTTTTATTTCTAAGAATAATTAATATAAATTTGTTTATAAACAATAATATTCACATAGCAGACCAACCAAGGTGAACTATAAATAATCCCAAAAAAACGAAAACAAAAATAAAAGTTTGACACCCTTTATCTTGGTTGTTATCAATTTTGGGATAATGCAAGTTTAAATAAATCGCATTATTTCGCCTTAAGGAGCCTGCTGTTGCTCTGTGTCCCATTACGTTTGGGACACCCTGTATATTAACTAAAACATATTATATTAAATGTATGGTTTTATTTCTAAGAATAATTAATATTAATTTGTTTATAAACAATAATATTTACATAGCAGACCAGCCAAGGTGACCAATTGCCTTATATTCAATCGGTCATATTGTCTAAGCCTACTTATGCTATGTTTTTAAATTATACTTATTTACCCAACGGTACAATAACATTTTCTGAGAAATCAATAATAAAAAAATTATCCCATTTGTTAAACAAATTTGGGCGGACCCTGTAATATGCAATTATTGTGCTCCAACTTTTTGCCTCCCGCTTTTTTTTTTCGATATAATATTCCGATTTAAATAACGTGAACTTACCTTAGTTATAACTTATCTCAATAAAATACTTTTTAACAAGTTACTATGGCGTTCTTTAAAACACAAACTAAACTAAACATTATTCATTATTTACTTGCCGACTTTACGCTGATTCATATTTATATTTCTACCAAGTCTTATCAGAGTGTATTATGTTACAAGACCGATCTAGATATTGCGCTGTTGGCCGCGACATCGACATGAGCGACATTGACATGCAATGCAAAGTTTGCGTAAACACGATCCCAATAGTATTTTCAATACTAAAAATTGGGATCATTTAAATTAAAGAAAAGGCCCCTATGTGGCATCTACAAAATGCGAAAGAACGATGGGCAAATTTGTATTCCTCATCCCGAAAAGCCTCATATACGAGATTTCGTTAAAATATTATGAGCGTAGCAAAAGTTATTGCAAAACATAAATAAAATGTAACTTTAACACTCTGTAACTTCGTTAATAATCAATTTTCGAAAAAATGTTATAGGAAGAGATAGCATTTATTTTCGGTCTAGAATTATCCCCTAAATTTTTTGCTCATCATTAATTTCTGGACGCCCTGTATATAAGAAGGTAGAAAGGACTTTTCTTTGTCAACTAACCTTTAAAACTATCTTGACAAAAGTAATTACCTATGTAGTACAAAAATAGACTTGTACCGTGCGAGCAAAAATTATTTGCATCAAAGAGGGCTTGGATTAAAAAACGTGGGGCTTGGTTTAGATCACAATGATATGGGGACGATATATCTAACCAAATCTATATAGTATATAATAATAAAATAAGTAGACAAATACAAATTTATTTTTGTTGTTTACAAAATTAACAAAGTAAGAATATACAGAAAGAAAAAGAAAAATAATTACATAAATTGCTGAAATTGACCACCATGCTCCAAGCATAAATTCACACGACGTCTCTTTATATTTTCGAAAGTGTTGACCAGTATCTCTGTAGAAATGTTACCACATTCTTGGATAATCCTTTCTTGTAATTGTTCTAAATTTGCAACTGGTGTTTTAAAAATAGTGTTCTTTAAATGAGAAAAAACGAAGTATGTAATCTATAACCGTTAAACAAGGTGATCTAGGTGGGAATTCAATGTCTGATCGAAAACTGATCAATCTGTCGTCGAAAAAATTGCGTAAGTAGTTAATAGTTTCGGCGGCTGTATGGGCGGTTGCACCGTCCTGTTGAAAATATCTTAAACGTAGTTCGTCGTCAAGTAATTGCTCCACAAATGGATTCAAAATATTCTCTATACCGCTGTGCTATAACTGTGTCATGGAAAAAAATAGGACCAACAATTCTTCTTCGGGAAACAGCTAACCAGACACCAATTTTTTGAGGGTGCAATGTGGACTCTACAAAAAAATGGGGATTTTTCACTACTCTACATGCGTGTATTCTGAGAATTCACATAACCGGAGAGGTGGAACCAGGCTTTATCCGAAAAAAAATGTCAGGTCTAATAAATCATTCCTTTCCAATAAATTTGACCATTGAGAGTAATTCCTGCGTCTTTCAAAATCTCCGACTTGTATTACTTGGAAATAAATTTAGCTGCTTCTTAAGAATAGTCCTGCATGTTCCATAAGATCTTCCCACTTCTTGTGACAGGCGTCTTATACAATTTGTTGGCGTATTTTGCATTATTTCACGAACGTTTGCAACAAGTTCTTCTGTTCTTACAGATGGTCTTCCTGCTCCTTTTTTGTGTTGAATAGAATCTGTTTCCCTAAACGTAGCCACGGTTCTTTTCAGGCAATGATAAAAATCCCCAGCAATAAAAGCAACGTTAGGAAAATTGTTCGTAAAAATCGTCCATGCACAAACCCGGATTGTATTGCCACCAACCATTTACTCTAACGTCTTTTCAAAAATACGCTTCAATCACGAATGTTTTGTGCTGTTCCGTACAGCCCATTGTGTGAATTGTTCAAGAAATTGGAAAAATTAGCGATGAATCAAATAACTTGTAACGACTGTCAAAGATGACTGAATAACTGATTGATTTCATCAGGTAGTTACTGACACCCAACAGGTATTAAGCTCCACGGCTAAGCATTACGTCCTTAGATGCAAGGCCCCCTTTGATGCAAATAATTTTTGCTCGCACAGTAATAAATTAATGCGCATTGTCTTTTCCCGGTCAGCCGCCTGCGATGCGCCAAAACACAGGTCGCCAGCTCACATCACCATCATTAGTTCGTTTACTGCAAAATCCCACCTTAATTGACTTCTAAAATATCGGTTTCGCATCGGCAACTCAACCAAATTATATGCCTTTTAATAAACATTTTAATGTAGACATTATTCTGCGGTTTTGATTAAGCCCTAAAAACTTTATTATGTGTTTATTATTTTTTTATGTTCACCTGAAAGATAAATCCCTTAATTTTTATTTTACTGAGCTATTATGCGTAATGATGCCATCTTGAATAATGAATTACGCAATTTAGTACAGGTTTGTTCGGTACAGTAGCCCAGGGCAATAGAAACAATGAGTGATCTCTTTTTGCTTTAAGAGTGCTTCATCACATGTTACCCGAATTATAGTATATTATTTACAATAATCGGAAATTTGCTACATGAGAAACAGAGTTAAAGGATATAGGTCTTGTAATATACAGCGGAGAGAGAAAAAATGGGTTTATTTTACATTGGGTTATAAACAGTGGCGTAGCCAGGTGCCAGGTGGGGGCCATATTTGTTTTTTCTTGTTTCTTTCCTGGGTGGTTTTGTAAAACACGTGGTAGTTGCTTAAATTGGACCACTGGGTGATTGCCAGAATTGAACCGGTCCAATTTAGGCAGTTTGTGCAAAAATAATTTTTATCTTTAAATAAGTTAATGTCATGAACTAACACCATTTCAATATTGCTAAAATCTTTCTTCTTTGCGTTCAAAAATAAAACTATAACTGGTCCAATATAGGGAACTAATAGGTACTTTTTTGCATTAGGATGTCTTCTACCGAAATTTTGATTGTAAATTTGATGTTTTTTTGAAATATAAGTATAAAACTTCCTATACCAACAATTTTATTTTTTATTTATTTATTTAACACCTAAGCTTCCGATTTAAATCATGTGGTCCAATTTTGGAACCCCCAGGTGCAATTTAGGCAACCGGTTTCCTATATTGAACCTCTTGCAGAGTTTTTTTTATAGCCATAGATACTTTGAAATAAAGTTCTGCAAAAAATCCTGCAGTTGCTAGTTACTAAAGTATACTAAGGTATAGCTTCAAGATCGATTTTGCGTTATTATCAAGATCTATGATAAGAAATCTGGAAATTGGTCCAATATGGGCAACCTTTCCCTACTTTAATTACACCCTGTAACATTTATTGAAATTGAAAATAATTTGGTATCCTATTATATGTATTTTGAAAAACAAACACCATATTTTTAATAATAATAATAATAATAATAGTGGTTCTAAAAAATCATAAAGCGCCCCCATATATGTTCGCCCATCCCGCCCCGCAAGGCTGGCTACGCCACTGGTTATAAACTCTGAACCCAATTTTTGCCCTCCGCTGCCGCTGTCACCGAATTTCTCTAAAACCGCACATACGATTTAATTCAATTTAAAAATATGGAATCACCAGACCTATCTTTACACTCTGTTGCTCATGTAGCAGATTTTCTGATGAACCTTTCGTTTCCAAAATATACTATAATTTTTGTTACTATAAATTGGCCAACTTTATAAATTATTTCCTTCCAAAGAAAGCCCCTGCATTAAAAATATATTAATAATAATAATAATAATACATTTACTGTTTACTCAAATGTAAATTACATAAAGGATTAGTTATTTAGTTAAGGAAGAGAGTAAATCAATAATAAGCCTTAGTGGGGCAGATATCCAGTCCAATGATCTGAATACTGCTAAAGGCTTAAATTACTTTAACATTTACAATATTTCGGTAATGTTATAAACATCTAATGTTCCGAATGTGCGGAGCACGGTAAAAAAAGTTAAAGTTATTTGTGATTTTATGGGAGGAAAAGGAGGGGAGAAGGAGGTAGGGAGCAGGTAAATGGGACTTATAATCCACATGGATGGCAACGCTCAGATGGAAACTACTGCGTGCGGAGATAATGATTTTTACTGATCTTACTGACCAAAGTTAATATTATTTAATGAATTAAGAATAGGCAATATTACAAGAAAACGATCCTTCAAAATTATTTTTTCGTTGTGGTGGTACAGTCAGTAAACAACAACTTCTTATGCCATGTATAAATCTGAGACATGAGTTTTGATCTTTCTGAAACCGGTATCGATCTGTCGTGTCAATACGCCAATGCAGTGGTTAAATTGAGACAGGACGAGAGCATCGCATAGAAGCTTCCTGACCCCCTTGGAAAGGTAATGTCTTTTACTATAAATTAATTTTAAAATTCCGTAGGCAGCTCTTAATTTCGATGTAACATGTTCCTTAAAACGACGTTTACAATCAAGTATTAGTCCTAGACTTTTGCAGGTGTCGGAATAAGCTAGAGTGTCTTAGTAGAGTTTAGGTTAGGTTAGGTTAGGTTAGGTTGAAAGTGAGTGGGTTACAGCCAACCCTCCACTGCGACCATGCAGTCTATTGTGGCTCACATCTTATTTATATTTCCCCCAATAAGTCCAGCCTTTTAATTAAGGTAATGGGGGTATTAGGGGAGACATTTTTCATGTCGTCATCCGGCAGCAGACTCATCTCGCCAAATAGGGCGAATCTGATTCTTCCTGCTGCGGGGCAGGCGTACACTACGTGTTCTGCTGTTTCTGCATCTTCCATGCAAAGCCGGCATTCATCAGTTGGGGCCATTCCAATTTTATACATGTCGCAGTCTGCAGTGGCCGGTGTACAATCCTACTAGTGCTTTAAGGCATGACCTGTTGAGCTCTAGTAGTTTGTCAGTTAACTGTTAGTTTATGTGGTTGTTTATAAATGCTTTTGAGTGTGTTAGACCTGGTAAATTCAACCAGTGTCTTTCCCATTTGCTTTTTGCTTCAGCTAGTATTGCCGTTCTGGCCGTATCATGAGATATACTTATTACCGGCTCGGGCCCTGTGAATTTTAGAGCTGCACCTCTCTTGGCGAACTTGTCGGCAGCTTCATTACCCTCCAGACCCATGTGTCCCGGTATCCATATTAAGGTTATTTTGTTGCTTAAACCTAGTTCGGACAGTGCCTCGTGACAGCTCCACACCGTTTTTGAGATACACCATCTCGATTCAAGAGCTTTAAATGCAGCTTGACTGTCGGAAAATATCTTGATTGATTTATGTGCATACCGTCGGTCTATCAGCACTCTTGCATACATTTCAATTGCATAAACCTCTGCTTGAAATATGGTTGTCATAGTTCCCAGTCTGATAGTTAGTTCTATTTTTGGGTTTTCGCCATAAATTCCGGCTCCAATACCTTCTTTAGTTTTGGAGCCGTCTGCGAATATTCCAAATTCCGCCTTTAACAGGTCGGCGCTGTTACTGACCCATTCATCCCTACTTGGGTGGATAATTTTGTAAGGCGGTTCGTTGTTGGATTTTCTTGTCATTATGTCTGAGGGCATATTCAACATGTCGCAGCATGTATGGACCAACCAACATAATATACAGTGGTCAGAAGCCAGGGTTTTGGACACGCGCACTGGAGAAAACGAAAATTCAAAGAAGCAGCTTTCATGAATCAAAATTTAGTTAACCAAGTATAGATATCCCTAATATCTGGAAGCCTCTTCTTGTCCAAAACCAACAGCTCAAACTTCACACTCCAATAAGCACGTAGGCGGAGTCATCAAGCTTCATTGCACATGGATAGTATTTAAGACAGTAGCCTTAGAATTATAATTTAGTTTACACTTGAAAACGGTTAGAGATACTAGTTAACCGAAACGTTGTGTTACGTAAAATGGAAGTCCGACAAGGTAATTTTTTTTATATTATTTACTCTCTCATACTCAAATAAAATGCCCCTGTAACTTGGAGTTTATCAGTAAGGTATTTTCAACAAAAATGTTCACTTTTCATCCCCTTAAACCCTTTCTACGAAGCTTCTGAACTATTTTCTTTTGATTTTATAAAAAAAACTGTTTATTATCCTTAACCGAAGTATTTTTTACAGTCAGTAATGCAGTGTAATAAAACCGATAATATAATTAATGGTTTTAATATAATTAGCAAAAAATGCTAATTAAAGGTAAACGTGCTGAACAAGAACTTACCCGTTTCCTTAATGAAAGGATTATAATTATATAGTGAAAAAGCTTTATTAGTGAATCCATGAAACGTCAAATTCCTTGTAAAAAGTTTATTTAATTTTACATTTTTTTATCTTTTTATACCTGTCTACAGCGTTATGACAAAGAAATGAATCAGCCTTTTATGTAGTATACCGCCCACTTAATCAAAAATTGCTCGGACCCGTCAAATTAGGTTTTTTGAAATGCATTTTTTTTTAGAAAAACATATACATAATAATATACAGGGTGTATCATTGAATCGCTACATACAGGGTGTCCGGTAAGTATATGGCATACTCTCGGGAGCGTATAGAAGAGATCAAAATAACTAGTTTGTCATATAAAAAAAAAACCTACTCCACCTTTACGCGGCAAAAAGCTTCCTAAAATGGATTGGTAGAAAATTAGTTACTTTTAGCATTTTTTTAAATTTTACTTGGCTTTTTACCTGTTTTTCTTAAGCTACGATCGACCCTTTCAAAAGTTTTTCGATGCGGATTGAAAATGTATCAGAATAAATTCTTCTTGCCTCCACACAATTACGAAGTGCTTGTCCATAAGTTAGATACATGTGGGCATTAATGAGATATAATAATTTATGTGTTTAGGGAAACAGGTTCTATACAACCCAAAAAAGGAGCATAAAGACCATCTGTAAGAACAGAAGAACTTGTTGCAAACGTTCGTAAAATAATGCAAAATACGCCAACAAAATGTATAAGACACCTGTCCCAAGAAGTGGGAAGATCTTATGGAACATGCAGGACTATTCTTAAGAAGCAGCTAAATTTATTTCCTTATTAAGTGCAAGTATTCCAAGAAATACAAGTCGCAGATTTTGAAAGACGCAGGAATTACTCTCAATGGTTTACCCAAAATTTATTGGAAATAAATGATTTATTAGACCCGACATTTTTTTCGAATGAAGCCTGGTTCCAGCACAGCGGTATAGAGACAATATTTTGAATCCATTTGTGGAGCAATTACTTGACGACGAACTACCTTTTGGATATTTTCAACAGGACGGTTCAACCGCCCATAAAGCCACCGAAACTATTAACTACTTACGCAATTTTTTCTACGACAGATTTATCAGTTTTCGATCAGACGTTGAATTCCCACCTAGATCACCTTGTTTAACGATTATGGATTACTTCGTTTTTCCTCATTTAAAGGACACTATTTTTAAAACACCCAGTTGCAAATTTAGAACAATTATTACAAGAAAGGATTATCCAAGAATGTGGTAACATTTCTCCAAAGATGCTGGTCAACACTTTCGAAAATATAAAGAGACGTGTGAATTTATGCTTGGAGCATGGCGGTGGCCAATTTCAGCAATTTATGTAATTAATTTTCTTTTTCTTTCTGTATATTCTTACTTTGTTAATTCTGTAAACAACAAAAATAAATTTGTATTTGTCCACTAATTTTATTACTCATTAGTTTGGCATATCATGTCATAATATGATAGATTTGGTTAGATATATCGGCCCCATATCATTGTGATCTAAACCAAGCCCTACGCTTTTTAATCCAAGCCCTCTTTGATGCAAAAAATGTTGGCTCGCACGGTATATTATTAAACAGTTGTATAACGAGTATGTGAATTCTAATAAGGAATAGAAGGCTTTTTCTCAGTGCATATAAAGTTAACAAAAAATTCAAATAAGACAGTTTTATTGGTCTTCTTCTTTTATTAAACAAATTAATCGAAGAACAAAGTGGGTGTTCTCTTTGTTGCGTCGACCGAGAGTACAGCGTGAATAATTATAGCTGGACCTTTCTTTCGGTCGGCCGCGGCCACCTTTATTTTTACCATCAGCACGGGGATGTGCCAGAACGAATTACGGTTGATCTGATCTGTTGGAGATTTTACCCCCAGTGGCGTGTACCGATTTTTGGTCGATCTAAGCGTTATGAAGCCATTTGATACGACCATAAACATAAAATTATAACAGGAAGCAAAATTGTTTACATTGTGTCCTAACCAGAAATCGTTTTAACAGAAATCCATGATGACAAATTTCTGCTGATTACCCTAGATCTACCACCTGTGTTTGAAAATAAAGGTTAAGTTTATTAATTATATTAGAGGCATTTGCCATATCATAACCACCTTGAAAAGAAGCCATGAAGTGACATCGGGCAACGCCGCATCAGCTGGGAGTTGCGGATCCACAAGCTATTATTATAGCGCGGCAACGGGCGAGTTTTTTATTCTTTCTGATGTTTTTTGTGTTTTTTTGGCCCGGTTGCCACTATATTGATATTGAAAAATGTACAAAAAAGTAATAAATAGTTTAGGATAACAAGAACAACTTACCTATTTATTAAATAATAGTAATATTGCGTTGACAAGCTGTTTTTATTTCACTACGAGTAGATTTATTTGATCTATAAAAAGTAATATTATATTTCTATTATACAAATTATTTTCTTCTGCGTTTAAATTACAGTGTTGATTATCATCTTCTGAAGTCTCAAAATTTAGTAAGCTTCAGGCTTTGTTTAAGAAATCTACGCTTGTCTTAAGAAAGTCACCTACTATCTGGGTAACTTCTTTACTTTCACAATGTATGAATTGGCACCGAGACAATAAGTTTTCAAGCTGAGAACCACCTGCTTAGTTTCATTTTAAAGGCTTAAATCCATTTCAAATCATTGTAACCCAATTCATAACCTTTTAAAAAACCTTTACCTTCATATTATTATCAATGTCCACTGAAACCTGATTAACAATATTTATACAGTTATTGGTCAAATCTAAACTATAAAAATATATTACACTCTCTTCACCTGCTTTTAAAACACTTTTATAATTAGAGTTACACCCGGAAATACAGCAGGGGCTTGGCATGTTGATAAATAAACAAACTAAAAGAAAAAAATAGTACTTACCTAGGTTTCTAGAGGTATCCTACCTACTTACGAACTATCTCTACTTGTGATATTTTTAAACTAATTCACATATACCTTCAAGTTAAATAAACACTTCAATATTTAATAAATTAACTGTAGCCACAAAACAATAAAGTTTATCCCAAAGAGCTAACTAGAATACAAAAACACAACCTTTAAATTAAAACAAATAAAATTCTGCCGCCATTTATAAGACCCGTAAACAAACCGCCAGGCCGGCCAGGCTGTTGGATTTTTCACGTTATTAATGCTATTACAGCAAATCCACCCAAAAAATGTTCACTAATATTTTGTAGAGGTTCTTAGCAATCATGTCACTTAAATTTTCTATTATATATCAATCGAAAACCGGATAAAAATACAAAATAATACAAAAAACAGCAAAGTTAACTCCCACGTCGCGCGTCAATTACATACTAAACCATGGCAAACCTCAGAAAAGTCACGTGACACATGGATCTTCAAGCAGTGTTGTCGATGTTTCTGTTTCGCGGCGCGGGTTGTGGCCATATAGTAAAAATATTATACAAAATATATTTGTGTTTTCATTTACGTCTTCTACTCGTAAAATTATTTGGACATCAAATTATAATGTTTGTAAGAAATCACTTTGGAAACGCGGTACAGGCGTTTTTACTTCGCGTAACGCTGAGTTTTAGTTTTAGGAATTTTTCATATTCATTCATTAACGGTACAGTGTTGGTGAGCTGTGTTTGTGACATGTCATGGTTTTGGATCCATTACTAGTAATTTTTCGAAAAATTACTGCTTTTTATTAGCTATCTACAATGGTTGATCAATGCGTGGTGTGTATAAAACACTAGTCTAACACTAATTCAATGTTTTCAGAAACTGTTGCAAAAATATATGGATTTTTTTATAATATCTGAATTTCTAAAAAAAAATATACAACGGTTACTTATAATGTTTGTCTAATTTTAGATTCTTCCAAATTATCTAATTGCGTTATAATAAAATTATTGTAAAGTTCCAAGCCGGAATTCATATGTAAGAATGTAAGAAAAGCCGTTTCATCCCTTGACTTTACTAAACTTTGCCCTTAACATTGTTATTACATTGTTGTGTGTGTTCTTTAACTAACAAAGACGATTTATTATTATTATTATTATTATTATTATTATTATTATTATTATTATTATTATTATTATTATTATTATTATTATTATTATTATTATTATTATTATTATTATTATTATTATATTGAAACAAAAGAAAAACTAAAAGTCTTCCTCCATAAATTTATTAGAATTCAATTAGGGTCTCAACATGTTTCGAACGTAGAACCGTTTATCATCAGAAGAAAGAAAAAGCTTTGCTGATGGTGTTAGCAAAAGAGAAAATGGTAGAACATATACAACCTTACTCGAGCTTTTATGGAGCCCGTAAAAATATATATGTAGTAAAATAGTTGAAACATATTTGTTCGAAAAGGAGAAGTCCAAACCAACTAAATGGAAATAATAATAATAAAAAAAAATTTATTTATTTATTTATTTATTAATTTATTTATTTATTAACAAGTAGGGATACAACAGACACTAAGTCCAATAAAGCATCCACGTTGTGGTATTAGCTAGTGGGAATTAAATGTTTTAATTATACAAACTAAAATGTAATATAAAACCTTACAAAAATTAAGATTAAAAACAAAAAAACATTTACAGCAATGATCTGATGTGTTTCCTAAATCTAACTATAGACATATCGAACACTTCCATACTCAAGGAAAGACCATTATAGGTACGTGTCGCTCTACAGATAATAGAATTTTGACCTGAATTAGTATTTCGAAATGGAATATTAAATATATTTTGAAACCTTATGTCCCTAACCGGTATATTAAAGCTCAACTTTGATCTAAGTATTGGCGAATCAATAAGACTATTAACTAGCTTATAAATCATAACAAGATCAGAAATTGTCCGTCTTCTAGCAAGCGTTAGTACCGAAAATTTTTCCATAATGGGTGTGTAATTACTATTTACTATGAGTACATCCGTCTTACGTGATAAGAACCGTAAAAATTTATTTTGAATACTTTCCAACCTCCGTATATAAATCGCGTACTGAGGACTCCAAACAACTGATGCAAAATTAAGTTTACTAAATATAAACGCATAGTACAAATTTAGAATTGTTTGAGGATTTTGAAAATTTAAACTATTTCTTATAATAAATCCCAAGAATCGGTTACACTTATTAACAACCTGCTCAATGTAAGAGCTAAAAATTAACTTAGTGTCCATTATAACACCCAAATCACGTATTTCACTTACCGACTTAAGATCACTATTATTAATCGAATAACGAAAATTATGCACATTCCTATTTCTGGTGAACGTAATCGACACACACTTATCTAGATTAAGAAATAAACTCCGACTTTCGCAGAATCCTACCAAAGTATTAAGATCATCTTGCAATCTATCGCAGTCCCTTGGCCCCCTGATTATTCTAAAAAATTTTAGGTCATCTGCGTACAGCAGAAATCTAGAAAAATTAAAGCATTGTTGTATATTGTTAATATATATAATAAAAAACAGGGGGCCAAGGTGACTACCCTGCGGCACACCAGACGGCACTATAAAAGGCTCAGAATAAAATCCCCCAACAGAAACCATCTGTCGTCTATCGCTGAGATAGGACCAGATCCATTTGAACAAACTATTATGCACACCGACATCAGCAAGACGCTCCATCAGTATAGAATGACTAATTTTGTCGAACGCCTTACTGAAGTCCGTATACACCACGTCGACCTGCTCGCGATTATCCATACTACCCAAAACAAAATCCGTGAACTCTACTAGATTACTCTCAACTGACCTACGTGGAAAAAATCCGTGTTGTTGTTTTAAAATAATATCTTTAACTTGTTCCAGTATGATGTTGTGAATAATTTTTTCAAAAATTTTTCCAAAAATGCATAATTTACTTATGGGTCTATAGTTTTTTACGTTATGGTTGTCTCCTCCCTTGGGTAAAGGAGTTATATGAGATGTTTTCCACATAGTAGGAAAAATACCTTGTTTTAATGAGAGGTTATATATATGTAAGAGAGGCTTAACAAGATAGGTACTGCATTTTTTGATGAACATTCCAGGAATGTTATCCGGACCAGGGCACTTTTTATGATCTAGAGCGGCAATGGTATCGCATATTTGTTTTTCTGTTATCAAAACATGATTATTGCCGTCAATCACAGGAAATATGGGTTGATTACCACCCTGGTCGGGAACATAAACCTCCCGAAAATATTCTGCAAATAGATTGCACATTTCCTTACCCTCGCTTGCAGAGCGATCGTGATAAAATACAGAGTTAGGAAAATTCAAATTACTTTTCTTTTTATTTTTTATAAATTTCCAAAACATTTTGGAGTTTGTATTGATTTCAGCTTCGATATTATTAATATAATCTCTATAGTCCCTACGCATCAGTTGCTTAGAGGTTCTTCTCAGTAATGAAAATGTTCGATAGTAAAGAAGATTTTGACTAATTTTATACCTTGCGTGAGCCTTATTTTTTTCTTTTAGGATGATTATAGTATCGCGTTTAAAATATATATGGTAGTCACCTTTCACTCGGAATGAAGGAACGTTCTCACTTATTAACTTATTTAGCTTATTATAAAAGTTACATACTGCCTGATCTACATTATTTGTTTCCAAACAATTCGACCAAGATTCCGCAATTAATTTATTGGTTATAGAATTGTAATTAGCACGATTAAAATTTAAAAAAGTTTGATGCTTTGATTTAAGTCTTCTGAAGTTAACGTGTTTGAAAATAATAAATAAAGCGGGGTGGTGAGAATCTTCATCCACCATAGAGTTATCACAATGTCTCACAGTTTCTATATTATTACTATTGCAGAATATTAAATCTAGCACTCTGTCATTTCCATTATGAACACCATTATATTGCATAAGTCCCATAAAAGAACACATGTCTATGACTTCAGAATACTTAGTATTGACATTTGTCGGCTCATTCATTTAAAATTTAATAATATAATAAATATGTTTATGTTGTCTTCTATAAACTTATTCTTCCATAGAAGTAAAATTACACTTCTAAAAAGAAGATTTTAAAAAAGAGAGAGAAAGAGAGTTAAAAAGACGCTGGAACACATGAAATTAAAAAAAAAACTTTGACAGGCATAATCGTTCCAATGTATCTGCTGAACATTTGGGTACAAACACAAACACAACAAACTCCTTCTACATACCGTTCGCGTACAACTCGCCCCACATTGCACTTCCTCTTCGTCAGTAATGTCTCATCTATTTGGACAAGTATACGCAGCAAGACCGGAAACTTTTTTTTTTTAAGACCGACCAGAAAATATACACTTTCTGGACAATTTCTTGTCCAGAAAATAACGTTTTGTCGATCAAGACCGGAAAATGCACGTGAGGGACCGGCAAAAGATTTTTTCGGTCGCTGTTTTTCCATTTTTCCAATCGCTCTTTGATAATACAATCTACCTTGATTTCGTGACTATGATAACAACATTTCGATGTATTGTCGAGTGACAGTTCGTTGATTTTTAATTTGTTGTTTATGTCAAACTTGTTTCACGAGTGGGCAAATTTAAAAATAGTAGGTAATTCAGATTTTGAATTATCCGACACGAAAAATGAGATTCCAGAATAAATTTTGGAAGCCGCAAGGAAAGCGACTTACGATGTATTGCCAGTAAAATCAAAAGCCCATTACGATAAGTCATACGACGCTTTTAAAAATAAAATAAAATAAAATAAAATAAGGAATTAAATGTACAGTAGACTCCCGATTATCCGAAATGATGTGGACCGGACCGATTTCGGATAATCGAAATTTCGTATATTGCGGAGATTGAGGAAAATCATTAACTATAGGAAAAGTAACTATATCTATGTACTTTTATAGATGTACATACATACATACTAAATTCTAATACTAATACTTATGTATGTACATTAGTATGTCTGTATTCATATTCATAAATCCAAGAAAGAGGTAATTGGTAGTTTTTAGTAGAAATTTCGGATAATGCGGAGGAATAGCAATAATCATTTCGGATAATTCGGATCATGGGTCGTTTCGGATAATGCGGAGTTCGCATATTTTTTTGAGTCGCCTTCCTACGCTCGTCGTAGAATCTTGTCTACTCGTCCAAAAAAAAACAGTATTTTCCGAACTTACTTAAATAACTATTTTTGACTTTTATTTTACAACCGGTTATATAGTTATATTTGTTTTTTGTAGGTACGTCACTGGCATATGCATGTCTAAGTTCATCATTAAGCCGCTTTTTGTCATGTAAATGTTTCACATCATAATTTTTAAATCATCTTAAACCACAAAACTGGCAAAAACTTGTTTTACATTCTATCGATGCCAGTTTATGTTAGAATATTACCAAGTATCTAAATGTAAGTATAGGTCTAATTGTTGAATATTATTTTTTTTTAATCATAGACATTTACCTTTAGATTCGTACAGCTTATCTCCGTGAGAGCGCACGGCTCGCCGGTCAGCTGCCTTCCCTTCCAGCAGCATCGGGCATGAGCACAAACCTCTTGTTATCGGCCTGTCTTTCTTTAGCGACATGCTCAAAATACACTCCAGAACCGGCTTGGTGCCATTTTTGTTAATATGTTTTAAGTTTTCTCTGTGGATTCCAGGGACGTAGCAACCGGGGTGCAAGTGGGGCCGCGCGGGCCCGCGCGGCGATCGGAATCATGGTCTTTATTAAACAAACATGAGCGCGCGGCGTTTATAATGGTCTGCAGGCAAAGATTTTGGAGAAACAGCTCAATGCTTTGTATGTACATTGCACTGCACATAATTTGAATTTAGTTATCAAGGATTCTGTAAAAATTTCTAGGGAACTACAAAGTTTTTACGATACTGTGGAAAGTGTGTATGTATATTTTGCATATAGCATAAAGCGTTGGGCAATACTGACAAAAATGTTTGAATCCAAGAAATATAAGTACGCTAAAACGATTGTGTCCGACGCGATGGTCGTCTCGGTATGATTCTATTTATAGCTTAAGGTTTCACTATCATGAAATTTTACAAGTTTTGACAAAACTTACCTTGACAAGCTTGAAAATCACCGAACAAAATGAGGCACTTGGTTTGAAGAAAAAACTCGAAACTTTTGAAACAGTTGTTATGATAGTGATGGAATATAAAATATTAAGCATTACAAAAGTGGTATCCAATGCATTGCAGCGTAAAAACAAGGATATTCAACGGGCTTCAAAGCTTTTGGAAAGTGCTAAAAGAGATATTACAGAGATTAGGGAGAGTTTTGAAGAAATTGTGAATGAAGCATCTGATTTAACTCGTAGTGGGGAATTGATCCAAGTTTTAAAAATAACAGAATTCGCAAAGTAAAAAAACAATTCGATGAGTTGTCATGCGACGAACGACTATCCAATGTCAAAAAAAACTTCCATGTGTCGGTGTTTAATTTAACGTTGGACGTTATTATATCACAACTGGAAAATCGATTTAAAGGTTTAAACAACGTAGTTCAAAGGTTTAAAGCACTTTTCCCTTCTGTCTTAAAAGAGTCCTCTGATGCTGATCTAGTACTTCTATCTGAGAATCTGATCAAGTTTTATTCCAACGATTTATTACATTCGCTTGCTCAGGAAAATTTTGTCATTCAGACGCGTTTATAAGGATCAAATCCATGCAGACATTTCAATTAATGACTTGGCGAAATTAGTTATTTGCGATGAATCGAGTTCATTTAAAGAAATCTGCTCCTGCTTATATACTTTTTCTAACGATTCCCGTATCGGTAGCATCTTCGGAGAGATCATTTTTAATCTTAAAGTTGATTAAGAATTATTTAAGAAATAAAATGACTTTCTAGTTTGGCAATTTTATCCATTGAAAATCAGACAGCCAGAACGTTGGATATAAGTAAAATTATTTCATTGTTTGCAAATCAAAAGGCAAGAAAAGTCGATTTTTCAGCATAAATAAGTAAGGGAAAGAAAGAAAGGGAGAAAGAAAGAAAAACTCTAAGTCTTCCTCCACAAAGTTTAATAGAATAAAAATATTCAACACAAGTCTCTACATGTTTCGAACGTAGAAACGTTCATCATCAGGAGACAGAAATTATATTTGGTGCTGATGGTTTTAGCAAAAGAGAAAATGGTGTCGAACCTTAATGGAGCTTTTATTTAATAAAACTTAATGTTTTAAGTAGACATGATATAAAGAAACTTGAAGAAAGTTTAACCATACTGAGTATGTGAGAAGTCACCAAATGGGGTCTAGACCAACCAAATAAACTGGGAAAGAAAAAAACCTTTTCTAAAAAGGTGTCGAAAGTTATTTTTTTAAAATTTGTTATTTTATTTAAAAAAAGGGACATTTAAGTGGGTATGTGTCTATATGACATTGTGGGGAAAAATTTTTGAAGAAAGTAAGGTAATAAATGGAAGAACCATAAGGTGTTGGTTAGTGGGGTACTGAGTTTTCAGGCTCAGTAACCCCGTGAGGGTTTTAATTTAAAAACCGTAAAAATTAACAAAAATTTGTACATTTTTTGAAAAATTTAAAGGAAAAGCAGCTGCACGCGTCCACGTGCTGTGACGAAGGTGAATGAAATATATAAAATAACAAATTTTTAAAAAATAACTTTCGACACCTTTTTAGAAAAGGTTTTTTCTTTCCCAGTTTATTTGGTTGGTCTAGAGCCCATTTGCTGACTGCTCACATACTCAGTATGGTTAAACTTTCTTCAAGTTTCTTTATATCATGTCTACTTAAAACATTAAGTTTTATTAAATAAAAGCTCCATGAAGGTTCGACACCATTTTCTCTTTTGCTAAAACCATCAGCACCAAATATAATTTCTGTCTCCTGATGATGAACGTTTCTACGTTCGAAACATGTAGAGACTTGTGTTGAATATTTTTATTCTATTAAACTTTGTAGAGGAAGACTTTGAGTTTTTCTTTCTTTCCCATACTTTCAACTCCACTTTAAGCATGGACTATTTCTTCAAAATAAATAAGTAAGGTTATTTAGAATTAGGTGTGTTTATTTCACGTTATGTTACCCACTATGCATTTTTTCTGCAATAAAATTTGTTTATATCGGACTATTTTTTTTTAATGATGAAGGGGGCCCGCTGTAGTCTTGCACCAGGACCCGGTTGTAACTTGCTACGTCCCTGGTGGATTCCTTGTTGTTTATTGTCGGTGTTTAATATTTACGGATTTCTAGTTTTTGTGTAGTTAAGTGAATTGTGTTTGCGCTTTTAGTGACTGGGATACTCGGATTGGAATATAAACAATAACTGGTAACAGGCGTTGCTAATACTAGTTACCATTCTTCTGTCTTTCTGCCTAGGTAGGTATAATACATAGATACGTTAGCATAGTCAATTTATTCAGCGTTCTTGAGGCTTCATAATCATAATACGAAAAGACCAAGGTCAGTTTTACCTTTTTAAATTAGATATGCCCCAGTCACAAGTATGGGGTGGTGGTGGTGAGAAGTATTGGGAGGCATGTTAATTTGTTTAAATTTAAGCGCGGACATGCCACGCCTACAGGTCAAAATAATTAAGGTGAAATAGGTCCCTGGCGTAAGATAAAGCTGTCAAAAAACTTCTTTGGTGGTAAAACGACCAGAAACCATCCTTTTATCGTTTGTAACTTTTTGGAATTCGAATATTTTTTATAAATATATTTAATTGTATTAAATACCTTTATTCGTACTTATTTAGAACGCCATACCAACTCGGACGTCTTGTTTTTGATGGAGTAAAAATACCGCATAGGTATAAATTAGTGTTGCCGCGAGACGAGACAAAATGGGTTTCTCGTCTCGTCGAGAGAGGGCGAGACGAGACGAGAGACGACCTTCTCTCGTCTCGTCTCGCTTCTCTCGTGATTAAAACCAAATATAGTAAAAACCAAGCAAAATTCTAACGCGTTTAGGTTAGGTTCTATCTGATTTGACATAAATTGTGTGCAACATGTCAAATATGACAGAACCTAACCTAAATGCGTTAAAACTTTGCTTGGTATTTACTATAGGGTGGCCCATTAGTGCGACAAAGGTCAATATCTCCTGTACCACTAAGATAGCGGAAAACTTTTGACGAAGCTTATTAAGGGTTAAGAGGTGCCTCTTATAAAATTATTTTTGTCTATACAGGGTGCTCCAAAACACCAGCACGGTAAGAAAATTCCATTTCCAAGATATTGACTTTAAAAAAATGTCATTTTTGAGTTTCGACAGATCTAACAGTACGTCTTAGAGCAAAACGGCTCACATGTCCCTATCTTCCATTTTTATTATCTTCCCAAAAAAATCACGTTCCGGTTAAACCGGAAGAACTATATTTCCTGCTTTCGAGGTACATCCGGTTTAGCCGGAAGTTTGATTGATTTGGGAAGATAGTGAAAATGGAAGATATAGACATATGCGCCGTTTTGCTCTAAGATGTACTGTTAGAAAGCTATAGGCTGTCGAAACTCAAAAATATAATTTTTCAAAAGTCGATATCTTGGAAACTATTAACTATAGACTAATAATGCATTTAATAAAAGTGATTATAAATTTGTGTAGAATCAGCAAATTTAAAAGAAAAAAATTTTGGGACACCCTATCTATTATGAGATTTTTAAAATCTTCTTAAATTCCTCTTATCAAAAATATATAATCTCCATATTTGGACCGACGGTTTTCGAGTTATTTGACTGCAAATAATTTTATCCAGCGGTAAAACGTCATAATAATATGTTATTCGGAATGGCCAGGTACGGCTAACTAGATGAAACTATTTGCAGTTAAATAACTCGAAAACCGCTGGTCCAAATATAGACATTATGTATATTTTTGCAAAGAGGAATTTAAGAAGATTTAAAAAAGCTCAAAAAAGTAACGTTTTTTGCTCGAGAGAGATCGAGAGAGACTGGGGGGTTAACTTAATATTTACTTTAAAAATAGCCAATAGGAAACTTGTGTTGTTTAAAAACAAATTATCAATATCGTCATATCTCTAATGCAGTGGTTAAAAATATTTTTTATTTAGGAAAAAATATGATTTTGTGATTAATTGAGGTCATGTATATAAAAAAGCATTGCTTTTTAATCCTAAAAATTGTCTGCCAGCTATAAAAACAATGATATTATGGTAGTCTATCTAGCTACTACTAAATTACCTTTTTCTGATCTCCGTTTTTTTTTAAGAATTGTCCCACAGTGATATATTCGACATTTTATTTAATATTTTACTTTTCTTTAGCCAAATTAAATCTCTGTAGTGACAGTGACGTTTTGAGCCACTTACCTAAGTATAGGTACCTAGTTTTGAAGAATTAAAGAAAAAATTAAAATGGCCAATTGATGGCCATACTTTATATAATACTTTATAATCTATAGGTATTTTGCCACAGACTATCACCACTGACGTTAATTTTCAGAAAATAAAGTAGGGAAATCATAATTAAAAATAAAATGGCGTAGAAGTTCTTACCTAAAGAATCATATCAGTTGGGTTAGGGCTTACGAACACACAAAAAGTAACGACAGTGATTTTTATGTGAAAACATTTATTTTTACAACCAGGTAAAACCAAATAACATTAATTTTTATTTATTATAAAGTATATTAATAACAACAGAGGATCTAGTTTATGGTTAAGGGGAAAATAAACACAAATAAACCATAAATATAACGACACATCTCCACAACACGTATATAACGAAACACAAAATTGGGTTTGCAGTCCTCGCACTTGCACTAAAAGTACACCATACCATTAGACGTTCAACTAAAACCACGAGGAGCAACGACAGATAATTGCTTTTATTCGATACATATTTTAATGGTTAAACGGTATTTTGTTACCGGAAAAAATATCAAATAGGCGCAAAAATATGTTGTCAAAAAAAACAACGTCGTGTGTGTTTAAACGAAATATTTTCGGGATTAAAGGATTTCTTTTTGTGGTAACCCATATACAGTGTGGTTGTTTAAGTGTGCAACATATGGGGCATTTTTTTTTATTACCGATTTCTCAGAAAATTTTATTCTTGATAAAAGTTGGTGCATGTTCCATAACCATATTAGGTGCATTTGGAATGGTTGCTAGTCAAACGGCGTACAGGGTAGGTCAAAAATATAAAACTTGTACAAGAATAAAGTACCCCTATTTCAGAAAAGTCAGCAAAATGGTAATAAGAAAAGTTGTTTAGAATTAAAAGTTATGCATAGGTTCAAAAACGTGACCTACACTAAAAAAACATTTTTTTTTTAAAACATTAATAATTTCCAATTTTTTTTTTTATATTCACCATAAAGACTTTCATAAATTAATCAAAATCAAATCAATTTCACATATCTTTGTTCAAATTCAAGCATATTTGTAAAATTTACTAGAATTTTTAACTTATTAAGGAATCACAAACTTCATGTTTGTTGCAACGATATTAAACACAACTTTAAAATATCCCAAAAATTCTTTTTATTAAGATAAAATATTAGTAATGATAGTATGCTAATTACAAAACTATCATTTAAAGTGCAAAATTTTTATTTTTAATGTTTATTAAAAAACTTTATTCTTGTACAAGTTTTATATTTTTTGACCTACCCTGTACGCCGTTTGACTTGCAACCATTCCAACTGCACTTAATATGATTATCGAACATGCACCAACTTTTATCAAGAATAATTTTTTCTGAGAAATCGGTAAAAAAAAATACCCATATGTTGCACACTTAAACAACCACACTGTATATTAAAAAAATCGTATTGTATGATTTTCTTAGTGTAGTGATCATAGATTTGTAAGTGAAAAGTATAACCATAGGTACAAGAATGAAAATTATTACTTTAAAAAAATCTGAGATAGCTTGTATAAGATGTAGCACAATAATATAAACAATTGTTACGCAAAATCCATTAAATTCCAACAAGTTCATAAACTACATAAAATCCGATAAAACGTGACTCCTTAAATAGGAAAGACATAAAATATTGGAAATTCCAACAATAAATGTTACCATCGGTATTACTACCAAATGCACAGGTGTAGATTGTCCATTAAAAAATGTTTTATAGATTATTGTTAATAGGTAATTTTAAAAATTATTTAAAAAGTAATAAAATATAGATATACCGAGTGTCCCACTTAGAAACTTAAAAATAATTTCCAGCAATTCTCTCTCTCTCTTAGTCACTTTTGTAATAAATATTATTTTCTGCAAGCTGTCCGGTAAACGGTTTCCAAGATACAGCCAGCGTCCCTTTTTAGTTGTACACCCGGTACATTTGTAGAACTCTGCTAATTTAATCAGTTTTAAATGTTGTTTAAGAAAATATTTAGTCAGTAAGTATATACAGGGTGTTTGAGAACATGTGGGCAATCTCTAGGATTCATATAGATTAGGTGAAAATAATATGATAAGTTCATATAATATTGTGTCACCAGTAAAGTCCGCATCATATGGGATTTTTTTTATTAATAGCTTTATTCAAAATTTGACTTTGGCATCAAGTTCTGCTTCGATCGAGATGAAAATTGAGCAAAAAAATAGTAGTCACGTGATTCGCAGTATCTGTCAAATTTTAATTTTTTCTAAAAAATAATTCAAAACTGGGGTTATTTATGAAAATATCGAAAAAAGTTATTAGAAAAAGTTTTTTTAAATGCAATTTCCATCCCCCATGCAGAAGTTCAGCTGCATAAGATAATTTTGATTTTTTACCTCTATTTTGTAAATTGCACCACTTTTGCAAAATAAGACTCAACGCAACCTACATAAAACTTCTTAGTTTTGACAATGCTTTATTTTAGATACATTTTCTTTAATGTAGCGCCATATCAAATGTGTGTTTTTCTACAAAATCAGAATTGGGCTATTAAAATTTGGTCGCATGTGATGCAAAGTTTATTTGTTTTTGACCCTGTATAAGGTAACTTCATAAAATTAGTATTTTTAAAAACGTAGTTTGTGTCTGAAAGTAATACACGTTAAAGTTATTATGACATAGCTTAATAATAAATTATAATATAGGGGTTTTAAATTAAATCGTTGAAAATAGATAAACTTTACGTTGTTAAACTAAAATTTATTTTTGACTTAAAAAACACTTTACTGAAGACACTGTGTTCTTTTTTGTCTTAATATTAAGGTGTATTACTTTCAGCCACAAACTACGTTTTCAAAAATACTTATTTTATGAAGTTACCTTATACAGGGTCAAAAACAAATAAACTTTGCATCACATGCGACCATAGCCCAATTTTGATTTTGTAGAAAAACACACATTTAATATGGCGCTACTTTAAAGAAAATGTATCTGAAATAAAGCATTGTCAAAACTAAGAAGTTTTATGTAGGTTGCGTTGAGTCTTATTTTGCAAAAGTGGTGCAATTTACAAAATATAGGTAAAAAATCTAAATTATCTTATGCAGCTGAAATTTTGCACGTGGGCTAGAAACTCTATTAAAAAAAAAACTTTTTCCAATAAATTTTTTCGATATTTTTAGAAACAACCCCACTTTTGAATTATTTTTTAAACAAAATTAAAATTTGACAGATAATGCGAATCACGTGACTACTATTTTTTTGCTTAATTTTCATCTCGATCGAAGCAGAACTTGATGCAAAAGTCAAATTTTAAATAAAGCTATTAATAAAAAAAAATCCCATATGATGCGGACTTTACTGGTGAAACTGTATATGCCTTCTTTGTCCATTTTAAAATAAAATGCATATATTTTTCATAGTTTATAATTTTAAGAGCATATTTTTATGTTTTCGGCTTTATCACGTTAAAGGTTTAATATCCAGTTCGGTACTTATTTCAGGGATTTTCCAATATGAAGATTATAATAATTATATTTACAATTTGGTTATACACAAGGTATTTATTGGGGGTTTCCGGGGTTTGCAGGTATATTGTTAGGGGGTTGTTTATTGTCACTTAATAATGCTTTATTATTACCAGCTTAAAAAACGATATTTGTATCGATTTGTACTACTTACAGTGACCGTGCGAGCAAAAATTATTTGCATCAAAGAGGGCTTGGGTTAAAAAAACGTAGGGCTTGGTTTAGATCACAATGTCAAATTCATATTACGACATGATATGCAAAACTAATGAGTAAGTAATAAAATAAGTAGACAAATATAAATTTATTTTTGCTGTTTACAAAATTAAGAATTAAAATTAGAATTGACATAACCGGAGAGGTGAACTAGGCTTCATCCGAAAAAATGTCAGGTCTAATAAATCATTTCTTTCCAATAAATTTTGGGTAAACCATTGAGAGTAATTCCTGCGTCTCAAAGTCTGCGGCTTGTATTTCTTGGAATACTTGCAGTTTATAAGGAAATAAATTTAGCTGCTTCTTAAGAAAAGTTCTGCATGTTCCATAAGATCTTCCCACTTCTTAGGACAGGCGTCTTATACAATTTGTTGGCGTATTTTGCAATATTTCACGAACGTTTGCAACAATTTCTTCTGTTCTTACAGATGGTCTTCCTTCTCCTTTTTTATGTTGTATAGAACCTGTTTCCTTAAACACAGCCACGGTTCTTTTCAGGCAATGATAAAAGTCTCCAGCAATAAAAGCAACGTTAGGAAAATGTTCGTGAAAATCGTCCATGCACAAACCTGGATTGTATTGCCACTTACCATTTTACTCTAACCCCGTTTCGAAAATACGATTCAACCATGAATGTTTTGTGCTGTTCCGTAAAGCCCATTGTGTGAATTGTTCAAGACATTAGAAAAATTAGCGATGAATCAAATTACTTGTAACGACTGTCAAAGATGACGGAATACCTGATTGATTCTTAATTTAGGTAGTTACTGACACCCAACAGGTTTTAAGCTCTAGGGCTAAGCAGTCCTTAGATACAAGGCCCTCTTGGATGCAAATAATTTTTGCTCGCACGGTACCTACATACTTCTGGTAAATAAACCTTTGGTAAATAAATTAATTTCAAATGTAAAAAAGTGTTTTTAAAAGCACATCTAAGAGTGCAGCTGTATAAGGAGAGATTACCAGGAGTTAGTTTACCTCCAGATCCTGTAATTGCCCGGTGGGTTAACATGGATTAAGACCGCAATATTGTACGCAGAGCAGCCATTAGAGAACTAATTTTGGATTTAGATGACGTTTCGCAGTGTGTTGTGCAAAGTAAAGAGTTGTTAAAAAGTGCAAGTGTAGCGAAATATCTTGTTTTTATTAAGGTTAATTTCAGTTTTATACCGGACACAATATCCTCGTTGGAGAGTAGAAATTTAAGTTTAAGAGACTCAATTAGTATTGTTGAAACTTTTTTCGCTAAATGTAACAACATTCCCGATAAAGTAGGAGGTCAAGTAAGGAACAAATTGGATGTAACTGTAAAAAAGAATGAAGGATTTAAATATGTACTTAACTGGAGTAAAAAGCATTTATGAGAGTTAACCATCCAACGAAGTTGTATCTTGGCCTTATATGTTGTTACCTAAGTTGCAGTATTGTCCAATTACATCAGTAGAGATGTAAGTAAAAGTAAGAAGCTTCGCTTTGTATAAACATGGTTTTACTAATAGAAGTGTCGTGATTATGCCGTAGAACAGTCAAAAGGAAACAATAATAATTCAGAGTTTATTTATACACAACTTAAAGGAAAAACAACATAAACAAGTTCTACAAAACTAACTTGTCACTTAACTTGACTGTACTGTCAAACAACATTTTTGCTCTCTACAATGTTGGCAATGCCAATACAACAAAGGCGATTTACCATTGTTGCCAACTTCGACTTACAACAATAAGAATTCTTTTTAGTTCAAAATTTAAAAAAATATTTAGTAATAAAAATGCCTTTTATAGAACTTTAGGTAAAAAAATTGTTTACCTTTGTTTTTTTTTTGTATTTTTTTTTTAAATGGACATATTTTTTAGAACCCAATGTGTTCTCATTTTACTATAATAAATTATGAAATATTGCACCTATATCACGTATATTTGGTAAAAAAAAATGCAAATAACTGCATGTTTTAAACGCAAACAAGGCATATTTTCGCTACATTTAAGTGCATATAATCGGTCCTATATAATAATATATAGTAAGATATTATTATTTTTAACGATGACCTGGTTAATCTTTTATATTTCTTTCATATATATATCAGCTATTCCTCGTAAGTGACTGCACTCACAAATAATAGCTATTGTCATCCAGCATAAATAGGAATGCTTCAAACAGATTGCTTTACAATATCACTTTTCATAATCTGTAAGAATTCCACGCATTTTATAACATTTTTTAAACGGGAATACGGTGGTGTGTCGATGTTTGAGAAAGATATAAACGGCCGAGTGAAATATTCGAAAGAGCTCGAAGCCCGAACGCAATATTACAAAAATTAAATTAGTTCGTTAAGGCATTCCAGCGAGAAGCGGGGAATTCCCGGCATTCCACTCGGATACATTGGGGAAAAGACGGATTATGAAAATTTTTGAATTGTTGGAATGTTTAAAATGTAGGGCCATTTTTTAAATTTTGTTCAAAACAGTTTAATATTTATATCGATGATTAAATAAACAAAACATTTGTGTAAAGGAGAAATTCAAAAAAAAATCAGTTTTATGAAAAATTATAGTATAATATTATTTATGCAATGTGATTTTGTAAATTCTAATTATAGAAAAATTTTAATGCCTCCCCAATAGTTTTAAAAAGGTGACTTTTACCTTAGGTTTTTCCTATAAAGCCGGAGAAGCCTTACCTGTATCTTAGGGCGCCTTTCAGGAAAAAAAAAATTGCATACATAGTGTGACGTCATGACGATGTATTTTTTTAGATTACATGCCACATATTTTCTTACTTATTTGGGTGCCTCCTATAGTTACCTACATACCCCTAAAATTTTATTAAAGTCGATTCAGCGATTAGGCGAAAAAATTAAAAACTAAAAAATATCAGTTTTGCACCACTGGTTTTAAAAATTAATAAAAAATAAATATAATGCCTCGTTAATAAAATTATACAAAGGTACTTATTAAATAAAATCTAACAGTCTCGGAACCAAGTTTGAATAATACGAATTTCAAAGGGTGTCCAAAGTTTAGTGTCAAACTTTAAAGCAATTTATTTTTCTTATTTCAAATAGGTTTATAATTAGGACAAATGTTTGATTTTTAATTCTGCATCGAATGACATCAAAATATACAGGTGTTTCTATTTGAAATAAGTAAAATAAATGGCTTTAAAGTTTGCAAAGTTTGACACTAAACGTTAGACACCCTGCACAATTCGTATTAATCAAACTTGGTTAACGAGACTGTTAGACTTTATTGAATAAGTTTCTTTGTATGATTTTATTAACGAGGCGTTATTTTTATTTTTCATTAATTTTTGAAACCAGTGGTGCAAAACTGATATTTTTTAGTTTTTATTTTTTTTCGCCTATAATACTGAATCGATTTTAATAAAATTTTAGGGGTATGTAGATAACTATAGGAGGTACCCAATTAAGTTAAAAAATATATGACATGTAATCTAAAAAAATACATTAATATTTATTTTTTTATTTATTTTATTTATTTACTTATAAATACATTGATACATATTAAATTTATATTCTAAACACTAGATTTATAAGTCAAATAGTTATCTTAATTATTAATTCAATTTAAATGCATATATATTATAAGTAGCACCTAAGTGATTAAACACTTGTGTTGTGCTATACCTAAGTAAGAAGGCAATTACTAAACTAAATCTAAGAGTGAAATAATAAACTAACTAAAAGAAAATTATAAAGATATTATTATATACCTACATATGTAATAAATGAAACGGTCAATTTTCTATTATTTTCACAAATTCACGGTAATTTTCAAAGATAAATTTTTTTGACAGTCTTGAGAATACTTTTAGGTTATTTATCTGTTTAATATATAATGGTAAGATATTGCAGGATTTAGGTAAAGTGTAATTTATAAATCTATGGCTAATATTCCTGTTAAATCTAAGAGTAGATAAAAGCCTAAGTTTATTACTACGTGTGTCGTATGAGGATAGTGTATAATTTTGGAAACAATTATTTTTAAAGGCGTATATACAAATGCTATGAAAGTACAATGTTCTTATATTACAAATTTCTTCTGTATACAGTAGGTTAGTAGGGAACAGCCTAGTCTTTTTATATATTATTTTTAATATGTAATTTTGAGTAATATTTAATTTTTGTAGTGAGTTCTTATACATTCCCCCCCATATTAGAATACCATAGCGGAAGAGTGATTCGGCTAGAGTTTTGTATATAGTTACTAATAATTTTCGAGACAGTGTTTCACGCAGTTGATAAAATTTGTAAATAAGTTTTCGTACTTTCTTTGTTAAATAATTTATATGATTACTCCATTTTAAGTTTTCGTCAATAATTACGCCAAGGTATTTTATTTCATTTGTTTCTTTGATTTCATCAACCATATTATTTATTTTAATACTAGAAAAGTTAGGTTTGTTAATTCCTGTTAAGGTAAAGGCTATATAATGAGTTTTGCTTGCATTCAAGGAGAGCTGATACATATCTAGCCAATTTTTTATCTTTTCCATACCCTGTTGGCAGGCAATTTTTGTTTCATTCCAGGAGTTTTCGCAAAATTTAGCTACTGTATCATCAGCATATGACACAATTTTCGCCCGGGCCTTTATAGATAAAAGTGAATTTATATAAGCTAGAAAAAGTATCGGACCAAGGACAGTTCCCTGAGGAACCCCGATTTTTACTAATCTGGGTTCGCTGAGTGTACCATTGATTTTTACCCGTTGTTCCCTATTTGCTAAGTAGCTTTCAAAGATATCTAAAACCCTACCACGAACTCCACACCGTTCCAAGACGACAAGGAGCTTTTTGTGGTTAACAGTGTCGAACGCCTTGGCAAGGTCTAAGAAAACTGCAAGGCATTTATTGTTTGAATCCAAGCCTTCCGTAATATTCTTAATTACTGTATACATGGCATCAGTTGTCGCCTTACCAGCCCGGAAACCAAATTGGTACTCGTGTAAAATATTATTTTGATTAAAAAATTCTACTAGTCGAGTTTTTAAGCATTTTTCGAATATCTTTCCGAAGTTATTAATAACACTTATTGGTCTATAATTGTGTATTTTTGATTTATCCCCAGCTTTATGAATTGGCGTGACAATGGTCGTTTTAAACTGAGAAGGAATACGTTTCTTTTCAAAAATTAAATTAATTATGTGCTTTAGAGGTTTTAGAAGGTGCAAGTGACTTTGTTTTATCATTTGGGCAGATATTCCGTCTATGCCGGGAGAACTATTATTTTTTAATGTAGATATGTGCTCTATCAATTCGTTTTCTGTTACATCATTAATATACATAGAATTAGAATTTATAGGCGTATTTTCACTAAATGGTACTGCGGTATTTATACCTTTAACCATATTTAATCCCACTTTAGTAAAGTAAGCGTTGCAAAAGTTAGACATTTCCTTATTATCATTAAATAGATTTCCTTCATCATCAGCAATCTTAAACTTGTCATTGAAGTTGGTTTGTTCATTGGTAGCTTCGGAGATTAACTGATATACTTTTTTTAAATTATTTTTGTTTTCTTCAATTTGCGTTAGATAGTAATTGTTTTTTGATTTATTTAATAATTTGTTAAGTCTATTTCTATAATCCTTGTATTCTCGTTCAGATTCTGGTGTGAAGTGTTTATTTAACCTTTTTTTAAGTTTATCCCTATATTTTATTGATGAAATTAGACCTTGTGTTATCCAAGGTTTTATTTTTTGGACTTTTTCTATAATTGTCTTATATGTCTTCGATTTTTCCAGACAGCTGTTGAAAATATTCATAAAAAGATCTGTGGCAGCCTGAGGCTCGTCTAAATATAAAACACAGTCCCAGTATTGAGATTCAATGCAGCTTTTTAATTTTTTGAAATTGATTTTAGGAATAGTATGTTCAGCGATATTTGTGTTTCGGGATTTTTTAAAGTTGTGATTGACAGTTAATAAAACAGGACAATGGTCTGTAATATGACAATTTAGGATATAAGAACTAAACTTAAAATTTTGATTGTTATTACATGATTTTTTCAAAAAAATATGATCAAGGCATGTCTCACTTTCCGCCGTAATACGGGTGGGATTAAGGATGTAAGGTATGTAGCCGTGTTTAGCTAGTACTGAAAGATATTTACTTACGTTTAGGTCGTTTTCGTTAATTATATTGATGTTGATGTCACCGATTATTAAACTAATCAAGCTATTTTGATGAGTATCGTCTAGATATGCATCAAGCTCCTCTATGAATGCAACCAAGTTACTCGGGTTGGGTCTGTACAATGCTAATATTCTAAAGGAAACATTATTAATTGATAAATTTATGACACATAAAGATACACCACAGATATTCAGTTTTTTGTTAGATGCGTTAAAATTAAGATGCGATTTAACGAAAATTAGAACACCATCATTTTTGTTAAAATCACCCTTATTATGAATAGTTTTGTAACCTGGAATGTTAAGGTTACTGGTTAAAACATTTTGAAAACATTCACTTAAGATAAAAATGTCACAGGATTTTAAAGCATATGTTTCAATCAATGCCAAGAATTCGTTAAAGTTTTTGTTTGCACTTCGTATGTTAAGATGCATAACTGTTAAAATTTTATCATCTGTTGCACCTAGAATTTTATAATTGACCGGGTCTAGGTAGTCCCCACGGTGATTGATTTCTAGTTGATTTAGATTTTCTAAGATAACATCTTGATCAATTATTACCATTAATCAGAGTAATTAATTTTGCTTTTAAGTATATTGACATGGAAGAGTAGGGTGGGACACTGTGAGTCAGTTGCATAGTGATCAGTCTTATTATTTAATTTGTACTGTCTATTGGCACCAACACAATTAACACAGGCTTTAATTTGCTTTGGACAGTCTTTTTGTTCATGCTCTTCACTACAAAGAGGACATGTTAGTGTTTTTGTGCAGTTTTGTTTTTTGTGGTAAAATCCTTGACATTGGAAGCATCTTGGAACAGATAAGTCTTCGAAAACTGGATAGCGTTCCCATCCGATAAATATCTTTTTCGTATTCATTAATTGTCGAAAGGAGTATGCTGAGCATTCTCCAAATATAGTATTAGGACTACCATTCCTTCCATTTTTTATAAATGTTACTTTAAAATCTTTTAACGTTTCATTCTGTTGTAGGATTGTCTCTTCAATTTCTTCTTTTGTTAACGTTTGATTAAAATTAGTTATTTTTACTCTAGGATTTTTCATTTTTGAACACTCAATGGTGTAACAGTCCTTTAATTTTTCTTTTGCCATCTTTTCTAGGGTTAAGGTTTCTTCCTTACTTTTGCATTTAATTATAACTGCTCCAGATTTAGCGGTTTTTACATTTTTTATGCCAATTTTTAGTTGAGCAGGATTTATATTTTTCATAATATCCGCTTTGGTTTGTTGCATGTCTTGATTGTTTTTAGGTTTAATTATTATGTCCGGTACATTTATTAATATTGGTGGAGTAGGTCCTGGCATTTTAAGAGTCTCAGCAAATGTCTGTTTAAGTGATCCCTGATTGTCTATTTTTTCGAGTTCATTAATTTTTGCTTGTAGTATCCTAATAATCTCATTCTTATCATTAATTATGGTTTCCTTATCTTTAATGATATATTGTAAGCTTTCTGTAAACTCTTTACTTCTACATTTGGTACAGTGAAATTTTAGGACGCGCTTTTGCAAAGGCATGCATTTTTGTTCTGTTGGTAATAGATCTGAACATTCTAAACATACCAATCTTCTGCATGAGTCGCAAGCATAGCATGGGATTTTACATTTTTCGGTAGGTTGCTTTATTACCCTACACATAAAGCACTCCATTGTTTATTGGGCTGTGTAGCACTTGTTGACCATCTGTTATATTTCAAACATTTTCGGGTGGAAGGTATTTTATTTTTATGGCACTTGACTGACTAGACCGACCGATTGGCACGTCTTCACTCGACGAACGTTAAAACTGAACTGAACTGAACTGAATATGCCGTCACACTTTTTTGAAACGCCCTGTATGAAATTTTTTTTTCCTGAAATGCGCCCCAAGATACAGGTAATGTCTGCAAAATATCAAAATTAATTAATTAATAAGTGAGCTACAGAAGACGGGGGAGATGTGCAGCATCCTGTATAAGCACCTGAGGCATAATCCCCCATTATATTTGCAGCTGACTTTTCTTTTATTAAATTAATTGATTCAGCCGATACTAGGTGGAAATCCATAATTATAGTATTATCCCATAATACCTTCTATATTTTCTTTTATTTATTGTCATCCTATAAACATTTGCTGTACAACTTTTCAAACGACCTGAAATAATTTTTAGATATTTTTTTGACATAATTGACATTCTCTTACGACTAGGTCCACCACGACTCTGACAGCTGACGCTTTTTTCGATTGCTAGCTATATCTATAGACTATCGAATTCACATAAAATAAATGCAACGCTGCCTCCCGGACTAGTAACTCTGTACAGATTTGAACATGAACATCGTCCAATTTATGAATAGTAAAACTTTTATATGGGATAAGTTTCTCTTGGTTTTATTTCTCTATACTAATATAAGATCCGTTAATAGGTAACAAGAATATAGTCAGTCTTTGTTTTTATCACTATATGATAATATAAAAATAATAATTTAACAAAATTAAAACCGCCAGCCTCCCAGGTAGCGAGCTGCCGTAAGAATGACGTTATTTTTAGGGGATATTTGGTCATTGGACGTCATTCGACTAATTTAGTACCTAAATTTGACGTAATTTTAATGCTGTACTGTTGACATCACTAAAGAGTCGACATGCTCACGTCAACTTTTAATCGTTACATCAGTTTAAAAAAAAAACATAATGCCATTACTATCTAAATGTAACACAAAACTTTAATAAATAATAAAAATAGGAATCGACTCTTTAGCTAACTCATTTCAGAAAAACCGGCGAATTTAGGTCGCCTTGTTGTCATGGGTCATGGAGTTTTGATATTTTTTATATATATATTTTTTTTAACTGTGTGAATATAAACAATGATAGATTTATTTCAGAAATCGGTTACGTTAATTTTACATTACGAAATTGTGAAGTGTGCAGAGGTACCTAATACGTTTCATAGTTATAAACCAATAAATCCTTTTTTCTGCAGTTGTAAAAACTCCAGGAATATTCAAAAATTTACCGCTGAACCGTACTGTTTTTCTTAGCGTATTTCCAATATCTTTAAAAACGTGGTGGGCATGGAACACTACAGAACAGATCATCATGCTGTCCGCGTTTGGTTTATTTTTCTCGAAAGGGATAGCTTCTATAACCTTGTACTCGTTAGCTTCATAGACAATTAACCTTTAGATACGTACAGCTTATCTCCTGAGCAAACAAAAGTTACCTTTTATGGGTGAAAAAATACGTCCAAGCGCATGACTCGCCGGTCAGCTGCCTTCTCTTTGGGCACCATCGGGCATGCGCACACACCTCGTGTTATCGGCCTGTCCTATACTTTACCGACATGCTCAAAACACACTCCAGAACCGACTCGGCCGCCATTTTTGTTGTTGTGTTTTAAGTTTTCTCTGTAGATTCCTTGTTTCTTGTGGGTGTTTAATACTTACGGGTTTTTTCAAGTTCTTAAACAAAAAATTGTGCTTGAAAATGTTTTACACGTACTCAAGTTTTTGCTAAATTATAAAAATCAATACAAGTTATATACCAACTAGGGGAAATGTGCCTAATATCGCACCCATTTTGAAAAAAAAATAATTTTGCATTTGTTTTTTATCAAAAAGCTGTTCTGGTTTCTTTTCAGGTTTACTTGGGAAGTATCTCGACCAAGTAATTACCAACTTTAAGAATTAATTGGTAAAGTTAGCTGTTTTAATGAATTTGAATATAGGTTACGTTTTGTTCAAATTAAAAAGAGTGATCCTAATATCGCCCACTCTAAAATAAATTAAAACAATTTAAAAAAATTATGTAAGAAATAAATTAAAACAATTTCAAAAATTTATTAATTGATAAACAACTGGCTTGATATAAACAAACAAAAAAAGGTCTTATTTAAGTTATCAGCCTTCACGGCAAAAGTCACAAATAAAAGTTTTGTAGTCGTCTATCCCGGAACATTACTCATGACACCAAATCCTATATTTGATGCATACTATCCATTTTTCCCCAGATTTGTCATTCAAATATTTTTCGTTACAATAGGGACATTCACAGTCGTCTTCACTATCCTCCTCGTTGGTAGAAACCGTTAGGTCTTGGGGCAGTTCATCATCACTGGACTCCGATGAAGATTCGATCGGTCTCTTTTTTGAAATTGCCTTTGATTTCTTTTTCTTTATTGGGTCTGTTCCTTGTGATTTATTTCCCCCTTTTCCATCTTCTTCGTTCACGAAGAACTTTTTGTCACTTTTTTAAGGCTGGGTTTAATTGCATCTGCTGGTGTGGTGCTTTTAGACTGATTGATTATTTTTACATCTTTATCCTTATAAGGAGAACTTGTTATTAAAGCAGCATTCATAGATTTTCTGCCTCTTGTACGCATTTGACTTTGTTTTTTTTGGTATCTCGTCCATCTGTAATTAAAATAATACCCTAACACAAACTACAAAAAGAACCATTTTACTAATCCTAATATCGCACGGTGCGATATTAGGACTACACAACATGGGCAATATTAGGCAAATATTATAACGAACATATGGCCGCCATTTGCATAAATTCTATAAACTTGACACGTGTTATAATCACAAATTATTCAAGCTACATAACTTCACTAACATTGTTTGTTTGAAGGTGGTAGACAATGAAGTAATATCAAAAAAATTACCTTGTCGGACTTCCATTGTCTTTATTTTGTTACTTAACACAACGTTTCGGTTAGTTAGTATCTCTAACCGTTTTCAAGTGTAAACTAAATTATAATTCTAAGGCTACTGTCTTAAATACTATCCATGTGCAATGAAGCTTGATGACTCCGCCTACGTGCTTATTGGAGTGTGAAGTTTGAGCTGTTGGTTTTGGACAAGAAGTGGCTTCCAGATATTGGGGATATCTATACTTGGTTTACTGAATATATGTGTATTTTGATTCATAAAAGCTGCTTCCTTGAATTTTCGTTTTTTCCAGTGCTGTTCCGTGTCCAAAACCCTGGCTTCTGACCACTGTATATTATGTTGGTTAGTCCATACATGTTCCGCTATACCTGATCTCGAAGTTTCACCTCTTTGAGTATGTTTCAGGTGTTCTTTAACTCGTACGGGAAGAGGTCTTTTTGTTTCTCCAATGTACGATTCGCCACACTCGCAAGGGATTTGATAGATACAATTTTTTGTGTTTTCATTACTGGGGGGTTTTACTTTTGTAAGAAGGCTTCTGAGCGTATTTCCGGATTTAAAGGCTGTTTTGATATTATAGTTTTTGGTTATTCTTCTAATCTTTTCAGAAATCCCCTTGACATAAGGTATTGTAAGAAATGTTTGCTCCTCTCTAGCTTCTGTATTAGTTTTTTCTTCGCGATTTTTAAATTTTGAGATGGTATTAGTTACAAGCGTTTCAGGGTAACCATTTTGTTTTAAATCTCTTTTGATGTTTGAAATTTCAATATTTAGGTCTTCCGGATTGTTGCAAATGTTAGATGCTCTGTGATAAAGTGTTTGAATTATGCCCTGTTTTATGGAGTTTGAATGATTCGATCCGTGATTAAGGTATTGCCCGGTGTGAGTGGGTTTTCTGTATACTGAAGTTTTTATGTTATCAGCACTTCGTTTGACGAGAACATCGAGAAAAGGTAGAGTGGAATGTTTTTCTGTTTCCATGGTAAATTTAATGGATTGTCTTATACTATTAATATGTTCCAAAAACCGTATCAGCTCTTCGTTGCTGTCTGTCCAGATAATAAAGGTATCATCAACATATCTAAGCCAAAGTTTAGGTTTAATCTTGGCAGTGTCAATAGCGTGTGACTCGAACCATTCCATGTACAGGTTAGCCACCACCGGAGAGAGAGATGAACCCATTGGAAGACCGTCATCCTGGGCATAGAACCTATCTTTTACTTGAAAGTAGGAACTACGTAAACAGCACTCCAATAGTTCCATCACTCCATCCAGCGGCAAACTAGTGCGTTCTGAAAGGGTTGGGTCGTCTTGTAACTTTTGCTTAATGATATGCAGTGATTACCCTGTAACAGGGTAAGTCATCTTCTTTTGTTCAGAACTCTAATCATTTTGTAAATATTCTGAAAACCGTCAATTTAGAACCACAAGACACATTTGTTAGTTTTGATGTAGAAAGCTTATATACCAACGTCCCAATAGGGGAATCACTGCATATCATTAAGCAAAAGTTACAAGACGACCCAACCCTTTCAGAACGCACTAGTTTGCCGCTGGATGGAGTGATGGAACTATTGGAGTGCTGTTTACGTAGTTCCTACTTTCAAGTAAAAGATAGGTTCTATGCCCAGGATGACGGTCTTCCAATGGGTTCATCTCTCTCTCCGGTGGTGGCTAACCTGTACATGGAATGGTTCGAGTCACACGCTATTGACACTGCCAAGATTAAACCTAAACTTTGGCTTAGATATGTTGATGATACCTTTATTATCTGGACAGACAGCAACGAAGAGCTGATACGGTTTTTGGAACATATTAATAGTATAAGACAATCCATTAAATTTACCATGGAAACAGAAAAACATTCTACTCTACCTTTTCTCGATGTTCTCGTCAAACGAAGTGCTGATAACATAAAAACTTCAGTATACAGAAAACCCACTCACACCGGGCAATACCTTAATCACGGATCGAATCATTCAAACTCCATAAAACAGGGCATAATTCAAACACTTTATCACAGAGCATCTAACATTTGCAACAATCCGGAAGACCTAAATATTGAAATTTCAAACATCAAAAGAGATTTAAAACAAAATGGTTACCCTGAAACGCTTGTAACTAATACCATCTCAAAATTTAAAAATCGCGAAGAAAAAACTAATACAGAAGCTAGAGAGGAGCAAACATTTCTTACAATACCTTATGTCAAGGGGATTTCTGAAAAGATTAGAAGAATAACCAAAAACTATAATATCAAAACAGCCTTTAAATCCGGAAATACGCTCAGAAGCCTTCTTACAAAAGTAAAACCCCCCAGTAATGAAAACACAAAAAATTGTATCTATCAAATCCCTTGCGAGTGTGGCGAATCGTACATTGGAGAAACAAAAAAGACCTCTTCCCGTACGAGTTAAAGAACACCTGAAACATACTCAAAGAGGTGAAACTTCGAGATCAGGTATAGCGGAACATGTATGGACTAACCAACATAATATACAGTGGTCAGAAGCCAGGGTTTTGGACACGGAACAGCACTGGAAAAAACGAAAATTCAAGGAAGCAGCTTTTATGAATCAAAATACACATATATTCAGTAAACCAAGTATAGATATCCCCAATATCTGGAAGCCACTTCTTGTCCAAAACCAACAGCTCAAACTTCACACTCCAATAAGCACGTAGGCGGAGTCATCAAGCTTCATTGCACATGGATAGTATTTAAGACAGTAGCCTTAGAATTATAATTTAGTTTACACTTGAAAACGGTTAGAGATACTAACTAACCGAAACGTTGTGTTAAGTAACAAAATAAAGACAATGGAAGTCCGACAAGGTAATTTTTTTGATTTCACTAACATTGCTTGTAGAATTTAAATGACGTCTACATACCTTTATTCCTATACTTCACGGAATATTTTTCGCTCTCAAATAAACTCACTCTATGAAAACGATTTATTGCCGGTGCACTTTTAACGGCGACAATAACACCACTATAATTATTTCATTGCTTTGACCGGCGCCTAAAATAAGGTGATTGGCTCGTTTACAGCTAGAGTGCGACACTTGTCAATGAAATAATATGGGGGTGCGATATTAGGAAGTGTGCGATATTAGGCACATTTCCCCTACTATTTGTCTTGAGGTTAGGTACGCGATAACACCGATTTTATAGGACTAGTTTAATTCACTTGTTCTTGTTCTCTTCCTTTTCGAACTAAAAACACGACGACAAATCATTTTTAAATAAATTTTAAAAACAAAGCCTTAAAAACAATTTTATATCCTAAAAAAATCTGATAGGTTTGCAACTATTAAAAATGCGTGACACTAACTTTTTTCCCAACTTGATCAAAAATTGAGAAGAAATACCAATTTTTTGGCAAGAATTTAAATTTTAAAGCCCGGACCTGTCTATTTTCCGATTCGTCAAACGATAATGTTGCAGTGCGCATGTCTAATCGTGTGTAGCTTTGTTTACATGCGCGAGGCCATAAATCTGCCACTTTCGTGATTATTGTTTGCTTATCTGAAGGTAAATTGTCTATGGTTAGCTCTAACGGCTCTCGCGTAGTAGCAGTTTGCTTAGATATGGTCACGTGTTCACGAGTAGGTATACACGGCACGGGAAGGTGACCATGCTGTCCATCCCCTTATCGATGATTACAAAGAAACAAGGTGACACGTAATTATTTTCTTTATATCTATTGTTGTGCAATAAATATTACTATTATAATGCAATGTACCGATGCCGATTAGATAATTGTGATAAGTGATAAGATAATTGGCACTAAAATTTAACTGAGATGTTTGAAATTTCCGCTTTGGGGTAAAAAGTTTGTGTATTCCGGCCATATAAATTTTATTATTTTCCTACTTAAGATAAAGATAAAAAATTATAATACAGTGTGTTATTTAAGTATGTGGCCAAACTCCAAGGGGTGCTTCTTTAAGTGATTTTAAGAAGAAAAGTCCATATAAACATGGGTCCGAAAATGCATAAGTAGTTTTTACGATACATGTTGTTCCGGACATGCAATAAAGTGGTTTTTCTTTTTTTTCTCGAAAACAAGGCAAGATATGAAAAAAACTTAGGAAATAAAAAAGTTGTATTTGTAGTTGGTTAATTCGAAAAAAATACATAATTTTAATAAAGTCAATGGCGCGCAATTTTTTTGTCAAAAATATTAGTTGGACTCTTCCGGGACGCCACTGGACTTAATAATTTTAATCTAATTTAGGCTAAATTATTCTCTGGTTATTCAAAATCGAATAAAAGAGTATTGAGATATTTACGATCATCCGATTTTTTTTTAAAGTTTGACACCCTGTATCGTAAAAACTATGCATTTTCGGACCCATGTTTATATAAACGTTTCTTCGAAAGAAGCACCCCTTGGAGTTTAGCCACATACTTAAATAACTGTATATCCTACAATTTTTATGCTTTAAGGTGGGAGTATCAACATGCTTGCCAACATGTAACCTATTTCGCGTAGATTTATTTATGTTTTCTAGCTTTTACACAAAATTTAAATAAAATCAGTATCGACTTGATATTCTATAGGTAATAATTCCCATATTTAATAAATATCAAGGAATTTCATAACTTATTTTAGGAGAATTGTAGGTATAGCGAAAAGCGAAAAATATCGGGTAAGATTGTTTTTAACATTATTATGTCATTGTTCTTTCACTATACAATTATTCTCCCAAAATTAGCAATGAAATAAATTGATATTTTTGTAGTATATCATATATTACCTAAGTAATGTGCCGACGATACTGATTTTATTTAAATGTTAGTCAATAAAATAATAAACTTGAAAAAATACCGCCAAATAGGTTATAGGTTGACAATAGATTGAATGAAGTTGATAATTCCACCTTATAAGCTCACTGATGTTTATTTTTTACAAACAATTGTTATTTGAAGTGTGTAACAAAAACAACAACTTTCAGTTTAGTTAGTTTAGTTTCTAAAACGTTTTACTGTAAAAATGTGGCTTGGTCACTATTTCTTCTTAAGGAAATAAAGATATAATATTTAAATGTATATTGTTCTACTTGTTTTTGTTAAAAAACCTTTACGCTCAGTTAATATACCTTATAAGACCGGTCTAAATTCACGACCTTGAAACGTCAAATTTACGTCCAAAAACGTATCTATATGTCGTCTTTTTTTACGACAGAAAATTACTATATCTTGACGTAAAAAAGTTATCTTTACGTTGTAACTGACGTACATAACTGCAGTAAATTTGACGTTATATGACGGTCGATAACTTAGGTAACGTATTTTTTAAGTCATTCTGTTGGTCAGTGTTACGTAACTGGTGCCTAAAAAACGACGTCAGAATGACGACCGTCTGCTACCTGATGGCTAACTTAACATAGCAAATTTAAATCTTAATATCGTTCATTAACCCATTAACTTTTAAATTACTTTCTAACAACTTATAAAATTCGACTTGACTTCCTTCATCTAAATACAATATCTTTGAAAATATTTTTTCAACGCTAATATTTCTTACAAAACTAATGATATACACGTTAACGAAGGTTGCCATTAAATATTGGCAATCAAATCTGTCCATCATACCACCATGTCCAGGAAAGGTGTCACCAAAGTCTTTCATTTTAAAGGCCCTTTTAAAGCCTGACGCACAGAAGCCCCCGAACGGCGCTATGAGAAAAGCGAAAAGACCGATGACTTGAACATGAAGTAGGAAGGGATACAACTTTATGGAAAATAATCCTAAACTGTAATCAGTGGCTTGAAAGAGGTAGTTCCGCGAACATTCTGTAGTTATTCTGATGTTTTCTCCTACAAAAACAAACTTTGTTGGGCATACCATGTGATCAAAATGGCAAAGTACCCAGGCTATTAGAGTTCCTAGGATCATCGAACTTATTCCACCTCCTAAAAATCCTTCCAAAGTCTTTTTTGGAGATACGTTTATTAGTGGCGTCTTTCCATACATCCTTCCTAATATATATGCAAAAATATCGTTCAAAAACACTATGGCTCCAGGCACGACCACCCATATGAGCCCTTCAAACAAGTTTTGTGTGATCATATGACTTTGTAGGACGATTATAATGCTCAAAAAGTGAACCCAAGCTAAGATACTAAATTGTTTCCTTCTATCCTTTTTTCTAAGGATAATTATAAACCAAACAATACCAATCATGTACCAACAGAACGACAGAAATCTGTTGTACTTAAAAATGTTACCTAGAACTGGATATTTCTTGGTGTAGGTTTCAAGATACTGCGCAAAAGTTTCTCCACAAGCAAAATAATTGGCAACAAATAACCAGTACCAATTTAATGTCCTAAACAGCGGAATTTCTGGCAGCTTCTTGTAGTTGTAAGCAATTGTTATGATTTCGTGGAAACATTTTATTTGTACGAGCAATATCGTTAGCCAGAGCGGTGGTGTGCCCATATAACAGACGCCAAGAAAATAACTTATTAGTAACGTTGCAGTTATAGTACGTTTGAACCAGTTTGTCTTGGTTACAGTTTGGATATTTTCTGGTTCCACTACTGTCATCTTGAATTTTTGAAATGCACCTAAAAATAAAAAAGACGATTGATGACCATGATTAAGTATCGGATATTTATTTAAGTAATTCTTCTCTTTTTACGAATGAAATTGAATGATTTACGATGGATGCTACTTTAGACATAGTATATAACTTTTTTTAATATTATTTTATACCTATTTCTTACCGTTTCCAAAATAATAATTAAATTCCACTTTTTTTACAAAAAACGTTAACTTACAAATATTTTGATATTTTTTAACTCCGAAATACTAAGACGCTGAAATTTGACAGTACCACATGCCCAAATCTTAGTTGCGATATACAGGGTGGTATAAAAATACAGGTAATTTGGTTACTTGAGAAGGTGACCAAAAGTATATTTTTTTAAATGTAACACCCTGTACATTATCAAGGACTTGACTACTTAAATTGGCTCTTCATTTTTTATATCATATATTATTGAACAGGGTCGCTTTTATCTATGGAAACGGTTGATTATTTGCTAAAGTAAGATAGCTAGCGAAGAATGTTAAATACAACATTTAGGGTTTTTAGAAATCTATTACACTGCACATGAACTAAGTATACAGGATCAGTCAAAAAGCCATGGAAGAACAAAGTTACTTTATTTTAAATGGAACCCCCTTTATATTATTCAATATTTCAATTATTTACAAGATTCTAAAAAAAAATGTTAAGCACACCACATACCCAATCTTAACCGTTTTCGAGATATCGAGTTTCGAATATCATTTTCAAATAAATCTGATAACAATAATAAAAAAATATGGGGAAAAAACACACAGTCTTCTCCACAAATAATTTATAAAAAGTCTATAAAACTGAACTAATGCCATAGGGCTCTTTGCCCTGGTCCCAAATCTTAATTGCAATATACAGGGTGGTTGAAAAATACACCTATTCTGGTAACTTGAAAAAGTGACCATAAGTCCTTTTTTTTTTCAACTGTAACACCCTGTATATTATTACGAATTTGAAAAGCTGCTAAAATTTCACTTCATTCTTGTATATCATACCTGTACCTAACTAACTGGTTTAACCATTTTTTTGACGTATTAAGCATAATTTATTAAATTTTCTATACAATTCAATTTTTATTCGGTTATGAGTAAGTTAGCCATGACAAAAACTGATGTTTACGTATGTTACTATGGTTATCATTTTGACATTTCAGTAAGTTTAGATACAAGATAGAAATACACTTTAAAGTCATGGAAGAAAAGTATACAAAGTTTTTATGAATTTATTTATTTTATTTGGACAATGTGATAGAATTATCGCCAGGACATGTATAAAGTTTAACGAAATGTATTCGTATTTACCGCCAATGAATCTTAGAAAATTCATAAGGACCCAGAACAATTTTATTAAATGTTAACTAGATAGTCAAATAATAAAAGACCACTAAAATTATAACTAATAAAATGCTATTTTAACAGATGTTCAAAACGCTGGCCGTTTACATCCAAACACTTTAATATGCGGGTGTTGACTGCATGGATTTCAAGAAAAATTTAGTTTTAATGTTTTTTGCATGTTAAAGCAAACACTCATTGTCCAAATAAAATAAATAAATTCATAAAAACTGCATTTGTATACTTTTCTTCCATGACTTTAAAGTGTATTTCTATCTTGTATCTAAACTTAATGAAATGTCAAAACGATAACCATAGTAACATACGTAAACATCAGTTTTTGTCATGGCTGACTTACTAATAACCGAATAAAAATTGAATTGTATAGAAAATTTAACAAATTATGCTTAATACGTCAAAAAAATGGTTAAACCAGTTAGTTAGGTACAGGTATGATATACAAGAATGAAGTGAAATTTTAGCAGCTTTTCAAATTCGTAATAATATACAGGGTGTTACATTTGAAAAAAAGGACTTATGGTCACTTTTTCAAGTTACCAGAATAAGTGTATTTTTCAACCACCCTGTATATTGCAACTAAGATTTGGGACTAGGGCAAAGAGCCCTATGGTATTAGTTAACTATTTACCAAATTTCAGGGTTTCAGTGTTTTAAAGTTCAAAATTATCAGCATTTTTAAAAGTGACGTTTTCGGACAAAAAAAACAGAAATTAATTTATATCTTAGAAACGGTAAGAGATAAGTATAGAGTAGAGTTAATAAAAATTGTGAATAAAGTAATGGGGGTCTCGAAAATAAAATAAAATATATGGTGTTGCATTTAAAAAATCGAAGTTACTATTATTTTTGCGTGGAAGCGGCAACACTGTATTGTTAAAAATATTTTAGGTTGGTAGAGCATGGCCGTTTATGTACGCGACCAAATTTTTAGAACGATTCCTTTACTGGTTCGTCAGAAACTTCTAACGTTCCATCCACCGTGAATCACCCTGTATATTTATTTCTTTTATTTCGACAGTGTGATAAAATTATCGCTAGAACATTTTATATAGTAGAGTTTAATGAAATATACCCAAATCTTTGCCAGTTGAATTTTGAAATTTGAATGAAATTTTTACGAATTCAGTCCAGAAAAATTTTCTTGAGTTTGGTTCAACTTTAAAAGAGTCAAAAAACTTACAGTATTCAGCACCTGTATCGGTGATAATTCACAAAATACCACAACAATAACAATGTCAAAGTCTTGGCGCCCTGTCATTATTTGACAAGCAAAACAAACCCAAATTATTTAGTTGAACTCCGTGCCGCTGCTTTAAGACGCGTCACGTGAGGTAGAATTATGTTGACAGTAGTTTTTAGACATTTTATTCAAAGTGATCCTTTTCTAGGTTATAAAGATATTTATTTAAGGTGGGAGTATCAACATGCTTGCCAACCTATAACCTATTTCGCGTAGATTTATTTATGTTTTCTAGCTTTTATACAAGATTTAAAGAAAATCAGTACCGACTTGATATTCTATAGGTAATAATTGACATATTTAATAAATATCAAGGAATTTCATAACTTATTTTAGGAGAATTGTATAGCGAAAAATATCGAGTAAGATTTTTTTTAACATTATTATGTCATTGTCACTCATTGTTCTTTCACTATACAATTCTCCCAAAATTAGCAATGAAATAAATCGATATTTTTGTAATATATCAAACACTACCTAAATAATGTACCGACGATATTGATTTTCTTTAAATGTTAGTTATAAAAATAATTAACTCAAAAAATCAACGCGAAATAGGTTATAGGTTGGCAATAGATTGAATGACGTTGAGAATTCAACCTTAAAGCCCTTTAAAAAAACTGGGTCAAATTTGCAATTTTTCATGCCATATAATGCCTATTATACACTATACAGGGTGTCCAGAAAATAAAGGTCATTCAAATCAAAATAATATTATACTGGAAACCGACCCATGTTTGACATCCAAGGCTTCAAAAGTCAAAAATGATTTTTTTAAAAGAAATCCAGTATTTAAAACGATATTACTTTAGAATTTGGTAGACTGTTTTAGCATTAGGGGTGCCATCGTTTAAGAAAAACAATATATTAAAATAGGGGGATTTCAGGTTCCAGGTTGACTCTCATATTACAAGCGCCAATAATTTCCAAATAATAGATAGTGTAAATCAAATTATGTCTGCCAAGGTAATGCTCATGCCACAGCGACTAAAGAAGCTTAAAGCGTATGTGTTTAATACATTGACCCTATTTTTCGGACACCCTGTATAACATATTCATAACCTACTTAATAAATAATTGACTTACTTAATTTGCTTCGTATGTTTTTCCCTTCAATCGATATTTTCCCAATCCATAAGTTTCCCAATTTCTCAACTGAAAAAGGTCTATCAAGTAATCATATTTTTTGTATTAAACAATAATATGCAATATTATTTTTTGCTTTAGTTTTTATAAATATTGACAGAACCATCCATAAATTGTCTGTGAAACCACTGACAACTGAAATGATTACCTATTTCGCTGCGTTCCTTGACAACCGATATAAAAAGATAAGATTATATAGAGGGTATTAAAATAGAAATTGATTAAAAAATTAATCAAAAAGTAAATATTGACGAAAATTGTTGTGTCTGATATTATAAAATGAAACCTATATAGCAAAAGATTAGTTTAGATTTGCTTAATTATTGAAAAGCACATTAAAACTTTTTTGTAAGGGGTCTAGCTGTGTGTTGTAATTAAACGCTGCAAATATGTAGTCATAAACAACTACTTACTTTACTGTTCATACACGATAGGCTACGATCATAGATATTCACCTTTAGATAAGCAAACAATAATCACGAAAGTGGCAAATTTATGGCCTCGCGCATGTAAACAAACTACACACGATTAGACATGCGCACTGCAACATTATCATTTAATGAATGGGAACATATAGGGGAGAGTGCTCGACCTAGGGACGCATTTTTTTGAAGTCCTCCCAAAAATGCCTCTGTTGAAATTTAAAAAAAAATTCTCGTGGCATTACTTAAGTTTTAGATAATAGAATAAATACAGCACCAAAAATTAACCATTTTCACACCCACAGCGAAATTATTATTTTTTTGGTTTTTTCTTGAAATTGTCCCCAGGTTCAACTTACTTATGTACCTAGGGACGGATGGTGTTTTACCTAGAGACATTAATGGACATGTTAAAATGCTTTATTAAACATTTATTTAAGTAAAAATCTAGAATATAGTGGAATTTAACACAATATAGTGTTTTCTTTGTATATTAAAATGGAGTTCCACCAAGTAAAGGCAGAATCAATTCAATTAAAAATCTAGTAGCTGTTTAATAAAACTTTCACTAAACAAACTTTGAAATTCGTAAAAAAATATATAATTTGGCATAAAGGAGACTAAAACCTTAAATATCTGGTTTCAAAAACACTTATCCTATAACAAAACTCGAACTTCTAAGCAAACATCAAAGAAATAACAAATAAACGACTTTAAATTTACAATAACAAAAAATTTATTTGGGTTCTGTTAACTATTCTAAGCTAAATATAATGATTTTAGCGCATGAGGTAGTTTAAAAAATCCAAACTTCAAATTTTAGGTGACAAGAGCTTCTTTTTGAAGTTCCTACTGATTCAGGTTCTGGCAGTTTCATAACTAAATCATCAGACTACAAGGTGTAGCCATCTGAATTGTCCGTATCTACGATGAAAGTGTCAGTTTTTGGCATTTTCTTCAAAAATTCAACTTTGAATATCCCACTTGAAATTTTTAAAATCTTTGCAACATGATTCTCTTTGTTCTTTTCGCCCTTACATTGCGCAAGAACATAGTCACCTATTACCAAGTTTTGGCGATCTAACATTTCTATATTTCCTTTTTCTCTTTCAAATACTTCATTTTCATTCACATAATCGGAATCTGAACTCTCGTGGAAACTCACTTCCATTTTCTCATTTTCTTCACTACTTTCGCTGTCTTGGCATTTTATATTCATCCGAAAATTTCAAAATATATCTTTAAGTTTGTGTTGCGATGTACCTAGGGACCCAAAACTGTCTCCAGGTACAGCACCACTCAATGTCCCTAGGTACGTATGGTATAGTTTTCTTTAAAAATAATCTAAAAAATCTAACATTCAAATTTCTTGCGTGCCTTTTACAGCTAAAAAATAATGGAATAAATACTTTAGTTATTTAAAATATAGCAAAGGTCTTACCAATCACACTTGTGACAATAATCACCACCAGAAAATTGTGAAAATATTTACTTATGCACCACTAAAACACAATGCGGTCAGCTGCTATTTTATTGCGCGGCCATTTACAGTTTTCTTCAGTATAGTTGCTAAAGCATAGTCACGCGTCATAGCGTTAAGACGATTGGCCTACTATATGGTCGATGTGGCCAAAAATCCTTGGTGTCCCTAGGTACATGGTGTCCCTAGGTTGAACACTTTCCCCTACAGGTCCGGACTTAAAAATTTACGTTCTTGCTTAAGAATTTGTAAAAATTTACCTTCAATTTATTTTTACGTGTAAATAACTAAAATTTGCCCCAAATTCTTGCCAAAAAATTGGAATTCCTTCTCAATGTTTGATCAAGTTGGGAAATAAGGTAGTCATTTCTGGCATTATTGGTAGTGGCAAACCTATCAGATTTTAAGGATAGAAAATTGTTTTTAAGGGTTTATTTCTAAAATTTGTTTAAAAACGATTCTTCGTCATGTTTTTAGTTTAAAAAGAATGAGAAGAAGTCAATTAAAATATAAAACTTATAAAATAGAATATAAAAAGCAAACAGAACCAGCTGAATAACCAATCTTCTATGTTATCGCGTACCTAACCTCAAGTCAAATATTAGTTGGTATATAACTTGTACTGATTTTTACAATTTGGCAAATTCTTAGGTGCGTGTAAAACATTTTCAAGCACAATTTCTTGTTCAAGAATTTGAAAAAGTTTTTGCCCGAGAACGTGACCCGTGGAACATTTTACCCTTGGATTAATGTAAACATACGGCATACCTAGGTATTTACTTTTTTCTTTTATATAACTAATATAAGTATAGAAAAAAGTGTATTGACGCAATATATTGCCCGAAAAATAGGCGTAGGTACCTAATTAGATTGCACCGCTGCAAATAAGTATATCAAAACATGCATCGGGATAATTTGTCTAGGTGTGTGTTTCTCTTTATTTTCATACCTTATTTGTAAATGCCAACTCCATGAAAGCGTTCTGTGAGCGGTAGTAACGATCTGTAATCAAAATCCATTTTTATTGAAACAGAAAGAAATACTATTATGGGATACAGTAAAACAAAGTTGAACTTGTAAATTTCCACTCCATTACCAAGAAAATGACAAGTTTCGCTAACACTGTAGCTTCGTCCGATGACAATGATTTAATAAAAAGGTGAAAATAAAAATAAAAGGTTGGTGGAATAAAATTATTGAAGATGTAAATAAAACAGTGGAAGGGTTACAATAGCGGGGAAATCCAACAGAGGGTTTAGGATACAGTCATATACAACTCTTCGTGCCACCCTATACAACACAAATTAGCTTCTTTTCACAGTATGATCCATAGACTAGTAAATCTCCCTCTAAATAATATCAATTTTCAAAAAGAACTAAACATTATAAAACAAATTGCAGTTAATAACGGATATAACTCAAATCTAATTGACCAAATCCTAAAAAAGGAAACTTACAAAAAGGATATTGACTTAGTTTTTCCTAGAAGCAAAAACTCTGTCTAAACTTGTCACCATCTTCGGACAACCTAGCAAAGTAATTGGCAATTTTCTTAACAAACTTAATATAAATTTGTGTTACAAAACTAATAACTGTTTAAGTACATTTATCAAAAACAATAAAACTAAAAGCGATAAAAACAAAAAATCAGGCATCTGTAAATTAAAATGCAAAGACTGTCCTAAAACATACATTGGCCAAACGGGCAGACATTTTAACAATAGAATACAAAAACATTATAACAGTTTTCTAAAAAATAAAGCAGACACGAACTATGCTAACCATTTACTTGATTATCAAAATATTTTCGATCCTTCCTTTCAAATCTTACATACAGAAAACAAAGGCTTACAATTGAATTTGTTAGAATCTATGGAAATAAATAAAATACGGACCTGTTACTTAATGATCAATTAGATTTAAATAATTCACCTTTGCTAAATTTATTCCTTTGACCATATACTTAAGATTTTTTAAATTACCCATATTGTACCTTATTTAATTTACTTTTTAACCCCTCTGTTGGATTTCCCCGCTATTGTAACCCTTCCACTGTTTTATTTACATCTTAAATAATTTAATTTTATTGAACCCCAATTTTTAATTTTCACCTTTTATTAAATCATTGTCATCTGACGAAGCTACAGTGTTAGCGAAACATGTCATTTTCCTTGGTAATATAGTGGAAATTTACAAGTTCAACTTTGTTTTACTGTATCCCATAATATTATAATTATGGATTTCCACCTTGTATCGGCTGAATCAATTAATTTTTTAGAAAGAAATACTTTTAAAAAGGACCAACAAATTTCTTTTTAAAAGTAATTTGGATATGGAACGCGCCGCGCCGCTTTGTTTCGATAGCAAATTGACAACAACTGAATTCCCGCGCGTGCGAAGCTCAGGTACCCGCTAGTAGTCAGGCACGGGGCAAAACAAATTTTGGGACCGCTTATTAAAATTACTTTTGATAATACCACAGTATTAATGTCGGGTAAGAATAACAGTATTTTGCAATGTAGATATTTATTGTATCTTATACCAACTTGTTGGAACAGCTATTACTATAATCTGGCAATCTTCTACACATAGAATCTACGTAAACACCGCGTCATGATATTTTGTCACAAACGCAAAAACCCACAACTAAAAACACTTCTTTCTAGATTTTATAGTGGCAAATTCGTTTATCACTTTATTAAAGTAAATTTTGCGCGCTCTTCGATTTTCAATGGACAGTAGCGCTAAATTGCTGAGTCTATTTTGTCCCATTGAGCAAGTACGCAAGTAGTTTTTATCAACTTTAATTTGGAGAAAGTCCGTTCAGCTTTCGCAGTAGTGACAGGCACAGTAAGGAACAACAGAAGTGCTGTGCAAACATCTGGATAATTGGACGACAACGACGCATTCTGAATGATCAAGAAACGGGCTAACTCTTTAACATCTTTCATTGAACTTATCTCTTCCGAAAATTTCGACCATACAGTAAGCAACTGAGAGGAAAAAGAAGGTGACACATCGTCTGAGAACGTTTTGGAAAACAGATCAGCTTCTTGCTCCAACTCGCTTTTCGATGAATTTGTGAGATATTGAGGTTGCCGGATTAGTATTCAGAACATTTTTCATACCAACAAACCTAGATTCGAGTTGCGATGATATTGTATCTATCATCGGGTAGAAAATGTTCACTCGGAGGCGTTGTTGAGGATCATTTAATCTTTCATCTTGAGACAATTCATCAAAGTGAGACTTTGCCTTACGTGATCTCTTGTCTATAAACTTTCTGTCAATTTTCCACTTATCGCAAATTTCTGACACATTCACCAGTAATACAACCCAGCAAACTTTGAGATTTGCTTTTTTCTATTACCTGAGCATGTTTTTTAAGTTTGTTGGAGTATTGACAAAAAAATTGTTTGCAATGTATTCGAATAAAGCTAACTATTTTCCTCTTCCCAACCCCTGCCGGGGGGCCCCTCTGGGTCGGGGGCCCCGGGGCGCCGCCCCGCTTGCCTCTCTGTAGATCCGGCCCTGCTAGTAGTATAATATAAAACATATATTGTGTAAAATTAACTAGTCCTTTATCAAATTTATTGAAAATATTTCTCAGAAGAGCACAGCTAGCATAAACCTGATAGAACGACATATTATCAAACGTAGTAAAATGTTCTCTACTACTAAATTACGCGATGACATAATACTTACACAACGCTTGTTACAAGTAATCACCTAAATTTATATAGATTAACATCTCAGAATAAATGTAAACAATATCACAATATTACTATACTGCATTTAAAAAACACCTGTACCATTTTAATACACAAAAATAAACCCAAACCGCACTAACCTAATAAAACAAGTCACTGTATTATCTTTCAAAAGGTTGTAGATTAAAGTGACTGTTCGACTTAATAGAGACCGCAACTACGAAATTGGCGGTTACATTATTATCGCGGGTAATTATTTTCGTTTATGATAAACGCGTCCTATATTTATGTTTGTGTGTGTACTTAGGTATTATTATTGCTTGTAAAATATTCATATACTTCTACCATATAGACATTTACATTTAGATGCGTACAGTTGACGACATATAAATTCGTACACTACACCAATGAGATCTGCTACCTACATTGTACTCCACTCATATATAACTCAATTACAACAAAATTGGGTAAAACGGGTTTTTCACCTTGCTGCTTATACCTGAATAGAACACCAGCTATATACATAGCTGTAAACTATTGTATGTGCGATTTTTAACCATTAGTAATAATGGTTATTTCTAAATATTTTTGTGTTTAAATTACAGCCGCGAAATAAGAAAATTATAAAATAATACCAGGAAAACTACAAAAGTATAAAGCCAAAAAGGGTAAATGTATTAACAAAAACAAACAAAATACTAATATTTAATTGCTGCGCCATTGGATTCTAACTTTTCATAATCTTCTTGGCATTGATAAAATAATACTTCTAGTGTAATCTGAAGTTAGCCCTTCCCAAATTTCTTCTATTTTATCAAATAACTCTATTTCATTCTGTGGTTTAAAATTTATTTTGTACATTTTTTTACTATCAATCCCCAAACATTTTCAATTGGATTTAAATCAGGACTTCTTGAGCACCAAGGCAGACATGTTACGTTGTTTCATCTATACCAGTTTCCTATATTTCTTGCCAGTATGCACAGGTACATATCCTGCTGAAATATAAAGTTATTTCCTTCAAAAACTATCGCGACTGGAGGAAGAAAAATATTTTCCAAAATCTGAAGATATTTATTACTGTTTATATATTCCAGCATACACCTGCACCGTAAACACTTATCCGCCACACATTAACGGAGAAACGTCCACTGGTTTGCTTTTTTTGAGTATACTTCTCATCATATCGGGAATTTGGTGGTCTATAGACTCGAATCCTTCCATTATTAGACTGAAAACTTTTCTCATCGGAAAAGATCACATTTTGCCAAAAAAAATTATTTTCTGGTAAATATTGCATAGCAAACCCAATTCTTTGTTCCTTATCACTATTTTTTAAAAACGATTTGGATGCAGCTGCTCGATTTCTTAATTCGGAACATTGTCTTACTTGACGTTGCGCAGTTCTAGATGAAGCAGGGAATCCTGTTATGTGCATAGCAGTTTTAATAGGTTTTTTTTCATTTGATGATTTTCTATTATTTAAACCAGACCCAACAGAACTTTCAAGTGTTTGATGACAGTACAATTTTTTTACAATTCCTTGAACAGTACTTCTAAGTATACTCTAAAATGATCAGCTGTTTTTCCATAAGACCACACAATCTACTAAACATATTATTCTTGCTTTTTCAATAATACTTAAATAAGGCATTTTTTAATCAAATAATATAATGACAATAGTTTGACAGATATCAATGGTATCATGATAATAATTAACACGTTACAAAGGTAATAAAGGTAAAAAAGATGCATTTACAGTGTCACAGTTTAGTGTACGAAGTTATCTGCCGTCAACTGTACAGCTTATCTCGTGCGCAGACAAAAGTTAAGTTAAATGGGTAAAAAAATACGTAGCGCACAACCCTCTTGTTTTTAGGTTTTTCTTCTTTATCGTCATTATACAGGGTGTTCATTCGAAAACTTCCCACCTCGATTTTCCTGCTTTAAAATGAAAATGTGGAAAATCGCTCGGACCCGTCGATTTTTATTTCGAGGGGGACATCTTTTGCGTATATTGTCAATCTTGTTACTTCAAGCCCGTAGGAAGGAGGGGTGGGTAAGATCTAAATCTTAAATGGATATCCCTATTTTATATAATTTTTTTGGATTCTGCATAAAATTCTGAACATTTTTTAATAAAAGCATTATTAGTCTATACTTAACAGTTTCCGAGATATTTACTCTTGAAAAATGACATTTTTGAATTTTGACAGCGTCTAGCTTTCTAACTGTACGTCTTAGAGCAAAACGGCTTACATGTCCCTTTCGATTTTTATTATCTTTCCAATGGTGTGAACTTTCGGTTAAACCGGATGTAAGAAATATAGTACTTCCGGTTTGACCGGAAGTTGACACTATTGGGAAGATAATAAAAATCGAAGATTTTGACATGTAAGCCGTTTTGCTCTAAGACGTACAGCTAGAAAGCTAGACGCTGTCAAAGTTCAAAAATGTCATTTTTCAAGAGTCAATATCTCGGAAACTGTTATGTATAGACTAATAATGCTTTTATTAAAAAATGTTCAGAATTTTATGCAGAATCCAAAAAAATTATATAAAATAGGGGTATCCATTTAAGATTTAGATCCCCCCCCCTCCCTCTTAGGGGCTTGAAGTAACAAGATTGACAATATACGCAAAAGATGTCCCCTCGAAATAAAAATCGACGGGTCCGAGCGATTTTTCACATTTTCATTTTAAAGCAGGAAAATCGAGGTGGGAAGTTTTCAAATGAACACCCTGTATAAATATACTTCGGAACTGGCTCGGCGCCATTTTTGTTATCGCATTTTCTCTGTGGATTTCTTGTATTCTTTGCTATTAGGTACTTATATTTTGCTTCTTTTAAACAACATAGCTAAGCAAAAGATTTTTTTAATTGTTAAAGGAACCCTTCGTGAACAAATTATATAATTGTATGAGAAATAGCCGTTGGTCCTATTTAAAAGCAACTGAAAGGAACTCTGCTACTACATCAGTTAAATAACCCATTTTAGTATAGCTGAAATACTTTTTACCATAAAGTAACGGTTTAAACAGCACAAAATACTACAACTGACAATTCACTTCTTCTAAACCAAAAATGAAGTAAACATTGGAATGCGGCATCAAGTAAACAAACAATCTTATCAATAACAGTCTGCGCTGGCAAAACCCAAATTGTAGTATCAATTATTATTGTTGCTAAAATAGAAAATGGCCAGTTTTTTTTTCTGGCTTTCTAGATTACCAAAATGCAAAAGTAATAAGTGGGTCGTATTCCCCTTTGCAACAAGCAATTCATACATACCTTTACATTTGAAAAAAAAAGTTGGGGCCTATTTTTTCTTGAAGATTTGGCCATAACCAATGAACTTAAAAACAATGATTCTTGTTTAAATATACAGGTAAGTTTAAATAGATACATTTACATAGACGTTAATAGCCTTTTTTTATTAATTGATTTATTATCACTTTCACAAATTACATGGGGAACCCCAAATTCTAATACATTTTCTTTTGTGTTCACCATTAAGTCAATAAATACTTTCCTTCTTAACCCACCCTATTTTTTTACAACCAACAATAATAGTCTAGTTCTTGATATTCACCAATTTCCTGCTCTTCGTCATATTCTATGTACTACCAATTACACATGGGTACTACCTTCTTTTATCAGAGCTTTAACAATAACTGAAATATACAGAACACAAAACCTAACATATCCATATATTAATTTCCAATATATTGTTTGGTTGGACTCTTACTTTTCTAAATTATAAATTTCTCTAAAAAGAGAGGTAAATATCATGAAGATACAAAAAAGTATGCCAAACTAAAAATTAACGCAACCCTACTTCTCTATTTTTTTTTTCGCAAATAAAGAGGCTTTCTAAAACTGAGTTCCAGTTAAAAATTACACCCTGTATAAAGAGTAATCAAATACTCTTAAATTAATGCTCTTTTTTTACTTTGAATGTCTGTTTAAATTTAGCCGTTCGAAATTTTCAATAAAAAATAAGTAACTAAAATAGAAATGTTCAAATATAATTTTTTAAATGGCAGTTTCCTATTTTTTTCATCGGTGTACCAAAATTAGGTTTTCTAAAATATCATTTATTTTGTTTAAATTATTGATTAGTTTCGGGCACTGTCAATAATTTATGATTAACAGGATTAATATGAAAAAATCATTCCTTTACTTAATTTTTGTTGTTTTATTTACTTTACAGTGAAGAACATTTATTATCGTTCAGCTTGAAACTATATTATTTTAAAGCCGAGTAGACAGTTACCGTCTAAATGGAAAAATAGATTATTTGCACAAGAAATTAGCTTTGAAATATGAATTGAAATTATATGTGCCCTGCAAATTAAAATAAATTTAATAACTTTACAGTGTTGTACTTAATGCTACAGGAGACACTAGAATAGTAGTTTGTACAGCAAAAGTGGATATTATGATGTTGATGTCCACATCGCAAAAGAAAATAGTTATTTTCCTAATAAGTGCGGAAAGTGATAATTTTGTAATACCACTAGAAGTCAAATTATATCCAGAAATATTTTTGAGCACATGAATGTTTTAAAAAAATTTCCGAGCCGAAGGCTACGGAAAAGTTTCTTAAAATATTAATCAAAAGTCGTTCGTAAGATCTGCATCTTGCTGATAGTTGTTCGTCGAAGTATTTAATTTAATATTGTAAAATGAATCGTTTTGAAAAATACAAAATTTGCATTTTGGGCAAAAAAATATCCAACGTTAAAACTTATCACCGTACTGTTTTTTTTTGGAAGATCTCATTGCCGAATGCGGTAGTTAATTAGATGAAGATAATTTGTTCTTAACTTTAACTAACATTAATTAAAGAAATTTAAAATTATAGAAAGTTTGACAAAACGTACTGGTTGATTGTTGTCAGTTGACATTTTATAAAGTTCCGTGTTGTCACTTTATATTATGTTAAAAAATTTTCACTGTAATACCCTCCAGGGTACCCCAGGAAGGGAAAATTTCCGAAAAAATACAAAGGTTGCCATGGCAACGTTATTAAATGACTGTATTTCATACATGACCTATCAAAAAAACTCATCTTGATTGGTTAAAAAGTACATACTAGTGTGCTAGTATCCAAAAACAAAATAGATTCCATAAATGGTCCTCGTCTACTTCGCCAGCTGCTGCTAAAAATCCATCACCCATTATCATCAATATTTTGATTTCTCGGGGCACGAATTTGATTGATCATGAAACAGCACTATTAAGTAGTAGGTAATATGCTTATTAACGATAACCAACATAATATTATATACAGTGTGTGTACAGATAGAGGTCACAAGAGAACGCTATTTCGCAATGACAAATTAAGAAATGTCGATTGTTAACAGAAAATAGCAGAAAATTATTAATTAATTGGGCGTAATTTGGGATTATATTTAAGGTTTCGGAGAGAAAATAGTTCATGCTTATCACGGCAGATATACGGCCAACCACGCATTGGTTGGGAATACCAATTATAAACATTTCCATGGTAACAGAAAACGTAAGATTTAAGCGACTTATTACTTGGCTATTTGATTACTTGATTACTTGATTACTTGATTACTTGATTACTTGATTACTTGATTACTTGATTACTTGATTACTTGATTACTTGATTACTTGATTACTTGCTTGATTGATTACTTGATTACTTGATTACTTTATTACTTGATCACTTGATTACTTGATTACTTAACTACTTGCTTACTTGATTATTTGATTACTTGATTACTTGATTACTTGATTACTTGATTACTTGATTACTTGATTACTTGATTACTTGATTACTTGATTACTTGATTACTTGATTACTTGATTACTTGATTACTTGGTTAATTGAGTACTTGATTGATTGATTACTTGATTACTTGATTACTTGCATTTTATGTGGACAGCAGATCAATCTGTTTTGCCGACGTGGCCAACCCATTTCGAGTCGATTCCTCGGTTAAAGAGAGGGGTAATATTTGGAACTTCATTTTGATTGTGGCGCGTATTTAAGTACGCTTGAATTATTTTAAGTTTTTACCATTTCCTGTAGTTAACTAATTACTTATTGCATACAACAATTATTTGAAATTGTTTGCTTTTATTAGTCTACGGTAAAAAATAAAACGCTGGTAGGACCTTAACTTTTAAAATCTATCAAAAATTTTAAAGATAGTTTTGAGTGTTGGGACAGGTTGGTCGGGATACAAAAATGCAAAACGCCTTCTTCCTCTGCACTCCCAGCTTTTGCATACCATAAAATAATTGAATTTTTTTGTTTTTGCGAATAAACCATTTCAAAACACTAGCAGATATTTTACCGTACACTTACCTGAAAATTTCAGTCCGAACGTATTGGCTGCCATGGAGGGGGAATGCTCGAACAGAAGTTGGAATTTGGTATTGATAAATCTTGATCGATCTCTTTTTAACTCTAGCCAAGTACATTTTGTATTCATTCTTTACATTAAAAACCCCGTAAGTTCATGCTTGCTGGTAATGTTCTGTGTATATGGAGCAATAACTGAGAATTTAATAAAAAACCTAGTATTTCTGTAAAAACTAGGTATAATTTCATTTTTCTATTATGATACAAAAAGTACTATGTTTAAGAACAACAAATCGAGTGGGGTTTTAATGGGTTAAAAATGCTACTAATACCAACCACAAATAAAAGTCAGCATTTCTTATAACTCAATTTCCACCGTAAAAATCATCATTTGACACACCAGTGATATTTTAAACCGAAATCAACATTCAAAGACCCCACAGAATCGACAAAACGCTTCTAATCGTTTCCCTTTTGTTGTACTTTTGTATTAACCCATTGCGATTTCTTTGTATTTGTATTTATTATATTACAGGGTATGCATTGTATATGGGGATCCTTTCAGCCATGGTCCAAAAAATCCTTTATATGTTGTCGATGGATTTACATGGTTTTCACGTTGATTTGCTTTATTGACGTTGACGAGAATTATGTACGTTGTTCATTAGATTTTTGTTGCATTGAAGCCTTTTTTGATCATACTTATCGCACTAGAAGCAACACCCTACCCTGTCCATTTTATCTTGAGTAAGGTGATAGAAATCCTTTTTATACCGGACACATTTTACCCGTCATTTTGTGACATTAGAAAAGTAAGGTTAGAAATAAATTTTAAAAAGTGACAAACCGGTCAGGTAATAATAAATTTTCTGAGGTTATGTTACGACAGACAAGGAGCCTAATGACTAAAAATTAAGCAATTACTTGAAGCGATTACTTTTTAGTAAAAGCAATTGCTTGACTAGCAAATGCTGTAAGTAAAAGCAATTGCTAGATCTGGATATGAATAGAATTTTGAAGCAATTGCTGTTTTTCTTACACCTCTATAGCAAATGCTTATTCAACACAAGTTCAGACGTATCTTATTCACTTGTTCAGATTATAGATTTCATGTTCAGTTTGGTGCCTAATTTGCAAAAGATTTGACGTAAATACAACAACGTTGGTCTACCTATTTATTTAGTACAATAGTAATCTCTTACGTTTTTGTGGAAAATAGAAAACTTATATTTGTGATATGGCAGATTTCAATGAAAATGAGGAAAGTTATAGTATTGATGAAGAAATTAAAGACAAGCAATTGATATTCGTTCACAAATTGAAGCAACATAAATAAATCGCTCTGACCACAACCGTTTAGCTTCCACAACAGCAGCTTCAGCACTTGTAGGAAATTTAATAAAAATATTGGCCTTCTCCAAAACTGCATATCCATTACAGAAGTGTATGTCTTACAGACAGTAGTTTGGTACACACCGAGTTCTTCATCTACAGTATTTTGAAAGCCCGGATTCGACAATTTCCGCAGAAATACTTTAATCTTGTTTAAAGACGACAGTGCACCCCCTCGCCTTTTACCAGTATCAGTCAAAAAATAATTTGTCAACCACTCAACATTTCCGCAGTCAAATCGATATAACTTTCTGAAATCATCATATCTGCAATTTTTACGTAGGTACACTGTCAATTTTTCTTTTACGGACGTTCATATTCAGCCATAATTGAAGACACAAATTAAGAGCAACGCACGTGTATACCGCGGAGAACTAAAGTTGACTGCTACCAAGCAAATTATGCAGGGGTCGACCTAACTTAAAAAGTTGAAAGCAATTGCTACACTAGAAAAAGCAATTTCTTAATTTATTCATCACATTTTAAGCGAACGGCAGCGATAGCTTCTATTTTTTAAGAAAAAGCATTGACTAGAAGCAATTCCTGCACTTTCAAGCAATTGCTGGACGCAAAAGCATTTACTTTATTCATGGGCTTTCAAGAAATTACTTCGATTTTATAAGAAAAAGCAATTGCTACATTTTTATTCATTAGGCTCATTAAATGATTTGTCTGCCGTTGCACAGAGGAATAATAGGTAAAAGATAGAAGTGTATTAAATTAATTTTTGAGGAATTTTGGTACAAATATGATCTTTTTCAAAAACTCACCACCTTGGATGTATCAATATCAATCTTATTAATGAAAGTGGACAATTTTTTAATTGTTTTTACAGATTTTTAGTGTTCTTCAAAAAAAGACAACCAACAATACACTTGCATTAACAAAACATGAGCTTGCCTAGGTTTTAATAACGATATTGTTCGGATGGAGAGAAGGACAAATTGATGTGTATCATTAATAAAAAGCTTTATATTTACAATTATGTAATCATTACAAAGAATAAGTTGTAAGAATAGTATCATCTTGCTAACTTCGCCTAAAAGTCCATTTACTGTATATCCAGGTTTCATCCAGAAAAACAGCTTTTAAGGGGAATTGAGTGTTGCCGTTGTTCTTAAATTCTTTTAAAAATTCTACTGGTTTTTGGGCTATATGGGGTTGCTCTATTAAAAACCGCGTGTTTGATACAGCCATTTAAATTTTAATTTGTTTAAACAAGCCGCTAATGATCCAGTGCATATTTCAACAGCATCAATGATTTTAAGGTTTAGTTGTATTGAGCGAATGGTAACGTGTTCACCTGCTCTATACATCCTCTAAATACGCTCTCTTCTAGTATGTTCCAGAATTTCGTGAAGTTGTCGACCACGGGATGACAAAATAGCTACATTATTACGATTTTCAAAATGTAAATCCTTCTCTATCCCCTTTGCCTTAATTCTTTGGATTGTTGATTACGAAACTCCCAAAGCATCAGAAACTCTGTAAAACAGATGGGTATTTATAAAAACATTGTCCAATATTTTTCATGCTTATTATTTATGTTTTCACAATTCCTGTTTTATTATATCTACTTACCTCGTAAACTGCGTTAAAGGATAAAACAGTGTTTCCGGCATCAATTTCACTTTGAAAATAATCAAATAATTTTAAAATTAAAATTCAAAAGAGTTTTGTCTGTTTCCTTCTGCCAAACCCATCCCCAGACGCGTTTCGCCGTTATTACGGCTCATCAGTGAGGCTCAGTTTGGCACATAGACAAGCGAGTTGCGCGCTCTCAAGGATAGATAGGCAACTTAGCATACTAAATTGGTTCCCTGATAGCGCCACATGCGACCGGGGGAGAAACTAAATATAGTCGTGGTGGGGGTAGGCGCCAAGCATAAAAATTTTAATTTTATTATTACTTTGAATTCAAATTTTCGCGCTTCTAACTTAACGGAAAAGTTTGAAGCGCGAAACATCTGATTCAAGTTAAAATAATTTGGGAGAACGAAAGGAAATTATAACAATGATATGGCGACAAGATTTATTAATATTAGATATTTACATAAATATGGTTTACATAAAAAAACAGCTTACATTATTATATTATTATTTTCTGTAGATTTTTCTAACAATTCCCTGTTATTTTAAAAGTTTTTATTTAATAAACTAGTTATTGTACCTTGTAGTTCATTAAGTTGTGAAGTAAAGTTGCTTTCTATATCTTTAATAGCTTTCGCTGTACTTTCCAATCATTGGGCGACATTAATGAAGTCTTCAGGAGGTTCCACGCTTTTGTTAATTGCCTTGGTTTTTCTTCCCGATTTCTTTGGTCGCGACATATTAAATATATACCTATTTACGATTCTCAAACTACCGACTGCGCCATGTTAAGTTTATAAATTATATATGAATAATTATTTAATAATAACTTTATTTTTTTATATATTTGACAAATTAATCATAAAATGACAATGACAATCTTTCACCAGTCCAGGTAAGACTTCAGGATCTGTCACAACAAGCCATATTTTTATCTTTCTCGCACATATTATGCAGGTACAGAGCGAGAGAGAGGTACCGAATGTTGGCCATGCTAATTCTAAATGAGTATTATGTTCCTACCAACGTTAGGAGATGAACAACCTTATAAAACAAAATTCCTACAATAACGCCACTAGCGACCGGGGGATAAATTAAACGAACAGGGGACGACCTTCACCATTTAAGTTATCCTAGCCTGGTTTGGCAGAAGGAAACAGGGCTCAAAGACAAATCACTTGTCAGGATCGATTATCGACGGGAATTATAGAACCCGGTGCGACATCTTGCGTCCCAGTACGGTACCTTAGAAAAGGTCAGTCGTAAAGGGATTATTCTGTAAAAACAGAAAATTTTGCAAGAGCGCTCTCAAAACCGGTACAAGTGCCGGACCACAGATATTAATTCAAAAGAGTTTAAAATTAAAGTTCTTTTTCACAATACCGTGAGATTTTTGAAATATTGTTGATTAAAAATGCCACTGTCAAAAATGACAATAAAACTTTTTTGACTGGTAAAATTATACGACATTCATTATTGCCGCAAATTTGCTATCTTACCTACTTCACGAATGTTTAATAGATAAGCGCTAGTCGTGACGTAACAGTCAGCGGTAAATTTAGCTTTTTTTCACCTAGCCTACTAATGAGTATTTAATGATTCGATCAATGTGCTAGATTAGTCAGTCAGAGTAAAATCAAATTAATAAAATAGGGCTTTTTGGAACCCAGTAAAACGTCAATAAACGATGCTTGCCAAAAGCATCCTATGTTTGGTACCTGGGGGGTTTGTTCGCCCCACAACCTGATTAATACTTTGAGATTAACAACTAAAAATTAAGGAAAAAGAAATACATCAGATTGTAGCTAAAATATAAGATCAAGTAATTTTTTTCATTTTCGTAAAAAATTATGAAATCTATGTAGTCGGACAAATTTACTCACCATTAGCGATTATAAAATCTCTGCTGCTTTGCCATCTATCACCACAGTTTTGTTCATACTTAACTGCCATCGGCATTTGAATTAGTGATGGGCGATTTTATATTTTTATCGATATTCGATGTTTTTGCCATCGATAGTAAAGGCCAGAAACAGCGATGGAAACACCGATGTTTGATGGATTCATCGATGTGTCAATTTCGATGTTTGACCTTGCCTATGTCACGTAGACATGTTTATATCGGTAATCTGTGTCGCGCCGAACGCCAGTCGCAGATTTGTGGCAGTGCACAACAACACAACTAACATTGATATTTGACGACTTATAATCTTCGAACCTCGATATTATTCGATGTATTTTTAACATCGATGTTTTAACAACGATATTCTACGCGTTTGACAACTCCCGATGTCGGGGTTGCCAAGTTGTGAGGGTTGTAATAACCAACCCATGTGACTACCAGCCCCGGTCTCCCCTACTAACAGTAAATCGTCATTACGATTTACGTGTTTTATACAATGTAATATTGCATCATGCAATTATTTTTGTTGTTTTCATTGCTCGATGAAACACAAGTAACTACCACTTACTAAATATGTCTACACACACATGCATCAAATTCCAATAATTCCATACACCCCCAGTAAGCTACACACCGACAAAGCAAGCACTCTCACTCTCTAATTACCACTACATTGATTAAACAGAGATTCCGTCACCCCGAGCTCTCTCGACTCGGCTCTGTAGAGCCCTTAGAGTCTGATTCTAGGCTCTATAAAGTTAGTTAGCCTTATCAAAGCCTTTGTTGGATTGTGCCGGCTATGGATGGAGAGATGGCGATTTAGTGGACATATGAATATTACACTGAACGAAAAATGTACGTAATATTAATAAAAAAGTACATCAAATCGAACGAACGTCTACATTAATTTTCAGCCGATGACGGGTGTCATTGAAACAATGAACGGTCGTACGTAAATTTTCTTATTCATCAAGTTACGCTTGTTGTACGTTGAATTAATGATCAGTGAACATCATTCATGTTCATTAATATTACGAACGATGGACATTGGTTTAATGGTAGCTATACGTTCAATCAATTAACAGTGAACCTGGATCCATGATCGCCGTTTATTAATATTACGAATGAAGGACATTAGGTTAATGGTTGACGAAGGTTGAACCATCCAACAGTCAACATAGATCCATGATTGCCGTTCATTAATATCACAAATTATGGACATTGGTTTAATGGTTGCTGTACGTTGAACTATCGAGTAGTGAACATGGATCTTGATTGCCGTTCATTAATATTACGAACGATGGATATTGGTTTAATGGTTGCTGTACGTTGAATCAATGCACAGTTAACATGGATCTATGATCGTCGTTTATTAATATTACGAACGATGGACATTGGTTTAATGGTTGCTATACGTTCAAACAATTAACAGTGAACATGGATCTATGATCGCCGTTTATTAATATTACGAATGAAGGACATTAGTTTAATGGTTGATGTAGGTTGAACCATCGAACAGTCAACATGGATCCATGATTGCCGTTCATTAATATTACGAACGATGGATATTGGTTTAATGGTTGCTGTACGTTGAATCAATGCACAGTTAACATGGATATATGATCGTCGTTTATTAATATTACGAATGAAGGACATTAGTTTAATGGTTGATGTAGGTTGAACCATCGAACAGTCAACATGGATCCATGATTGCCGTACATTAATATTACAAATTATGGACATTGGTTTAATGGTTGCTGTACGTTGAACCATCGAATATTGAACATGGATCCTGATTGCCGTTCATTAATATTATAAACGATGGATATTGGTTTAATGGTTGCTGTACGTTGAATCAATGCACAGTTAACATGGATCTATAATCGTCGTTTATTAATATTACGAACGAAGGACATAAGTTTAATGGTTGCTGTACGTTGAAATATCGAACAGTGAACATGGATCCATGATCGTCGTTTATTATTATTATGAACGATGGACATTGGTTGAATGGTTGCTTTACGTTCAATCAATTAACAGTGAATATGGATCTATGATCATCGTTAATTAATATTACGAACGATGGACATTCGTTTAATGGTTTCTGTATGTTGGATCAATGAACAATGAACATATATTGATGATCGCTGGTTATAAATATTACCAACCGATTTTGTTGATATTTACGGTACCTACTAACAATACAATCTCCGTCAATGATCATATAATGAAGCAATAGTATGGTCTGTTTCAAAAATAATTAATAGAGACTTGTTCAGTGGGTAATTTTTTTTTATTGGAAAGGGTTTGACAAATCATATAAACCTTAGGACTGTTGAGGAGAAACTTCTGTTTATAAAAAGTCACTTCCAAGAAATTCCAGAACATCTTACTTTCCTAGGAAAAATTTAATTTAAAAATATAAATAATAATTTACAACCATAATATTTGTTTTATATGCACACCCTTAATTAGGTGGAATAAGGAATTAATAGCAACTGTAGTCAAATTAGGGATTATTGTACTAACCGTTCAACTTACTGGATATGACTACATTGCAGACAACTTGCAGATACATGTAATGTTGCCAACTTGACTAAATATTCATTGGGCGAATCTTTCCCCTAAACTATTCAGCTTAATAAAAAGATAACCTTTTAAATTTAAGAGTATAACAATTAGGGCATTATTTAAAACAATAAAGTAAATTTAATGCCAAAATAAAGTTTTATTTCTAAAGTAATACTTTTAACACCTTGGTTAATTTCTCTAATGCCTCGACTAATCCCTCCAATGCCTCGATTAATTCCTATAAATCTCAATTAATTCCCTAATGCCTCTACAAATTCCCCAGTGCCTCGACTAATCCCTCCAATGCCTCGATTAATTCCTGTAAATCTAAACTAATTCCCCTTATGCCTCTACAAATTCCTCCAATGCCTCGACTAATTCCTGTAATGCTACTAATTTCATTTGTAATGCCACTAATTCCCAAGATTTGTACAACAAAATTCCTCTGCGGTTTACCCCTTGGAAGAAACCAGTATTATGTATGTATGTACAGGGTTTTTCCGTATATTTTGGAGCACCCCTGGAGCTTTTATTTGAAGGCCCAGAAAAAACTTTAAATTATCAAAGTTGCATTATTTCTCCTGAAATGTCAGAATTTGTTATCGGACAAAACAAATGAACATCGTAAATTTGGTTAATAATGCCAATGTCGATTTTTTTAAATGGAACACCCTGTATATTAATTTTTTTTTAACTCCTCACTCTTTTCTGATTCCAAATATGTATATATGTTATATGTTTGTTTCATAAATTATTATCATTATTTATATTAATTATTGTTACTGAATAAGCATTATGTTCTAGCATGTTTTCCTCACACCAATATAGATTTTCTAATCATCAATATTTTAAAATGCAATTTTGCCTAAACGACTAAAGTAAACGTATAACATTTATACATATTTGGAATCAGAAAAGAGTGAGGAGTTAAAAAAAAATTAATATACAGGGTGTTCCATTTAAAAAAATCGACATTGGCATTATTAAACAAATTTACGATGTTCATTTGTTTTGTCCGATAACAAATTCTGGCAGTTCAGGAGAAATCATGCAACTTTGGTAATTTAAAGTTTTTTCTAGGTCTTCAAATAAAAGCTCCAGGGGTGCTCCAAAATATACGGAAAAACCCTGTATGTATTGTTTTTTTTTTAATTTTTTATTTTACGTCGGCCTATTTATGTATGTATTGTGTGGTTGTCAACTATCGAATCGCTTTGTTTTAAGAAAAAGTGAACTTTTTTTTATACAAGCTATTTCCAATTTTATTATTGTAATTTAGAAAAAGACAAATTTAAATGATTTTCCTTTCATTCTTGCCTATAAACACCACATTAAGCCATATGGGTATAGCAGAAATGTTTTTTTGCGATGTGGTGTCGTCTCATTAAAAATTAAGCACGTTAGCAGTCGCTCGACCAAACAAAAACACACTCGAGCTAATTGCTTGTCGTTTTTTTCACGCGAATCGATGTCAACCAATTAATTATTATTAGCCAGTTTTCACAGTGTTCGATTTAAGGATGCCGTGCCATAATAATTTTCTACATATCTACAGGGTTTATTTTCTTGTTAATACATAAATCAAAATTCGCTAGAACACGGGAACCTTAGTTCTCAGGGACATAGTTTTTTGCTATTTTCACCCCCCCTGCTGGAACTCCTACGACGGGGTGGCTTCCACCCTTAACATCTTAAATGGAAAGGGGGGTCCTGATACCTTATTTTAAAAATAATTGAATTGCCTACCAAACGTGACCTTGCTCGTTTAAATCGAGTGAATAGTTTTTGAGAAATAGGGCTAAGAAGAAAAGAAAATTTAAAAGTAATAAAACTTATAACCGCTTGAATCAATCAAGTAAATGTTGAAAATGTCCACCTCCAACCTCCATCTAATTGTAAAGGCACTGTTCAAAATGTTCGCGAACATTATGGAGCATATGGGCTTTCACCCTTAAAATCTTAAATGAAAAGGAAGGTCGAGCGATAGCTTATTTTAAAAGAAATTAAATTGTCTTAAAACGAGCATAATAATTTACTACTTGAATCATGAAAGAGTTTTGGACTTCCATTCATTCACGAATGAACAGCTAAAAGTTGCCTCAAGTTCTTGTCACAATTTGTTGTTAAGAAACTGAAACTAGTTCTAATTTGTTGACCAAGTTGGGGGAAATATGTTCTTTTATTTGTTAAAGTTTTTAAAAACCTGTACGGACTTACACGACCATTATACGGTAATACCCGACGCTTTCGTGTAATACCGTACTTTACCATATTTTTTAACAAACTAATACATATTTTTGAAAAACGTTTAGAAGTTTCACTTTATTAGGTATTAACAATATACTAAACAAGACTTCCATAAAGCCTTAAATCGAGTTTCTAAGGTAGGTAATTTGCACAAATATCTAATTCTTGCTTAACTGTACGGCAATTGCCTCCGCTCCCCTACCTCACGCCAAATATTAGTTGGTACCAAAAACAAAATTTGGTAAAACAACATTTTAAGCATTATTTCTTGATCAAGAATTTGAAAAACTTTTCGGCACCAGTCATTCCACAAACTACACAATACACAAGTGCACAATAACAAGAAATACGAAATATTAAACATCCACAATCAACAATTAGCCCAATGTCCATTTCTTATACGATTATATAGGTACGATTCATTCGCGAAGCGTTCCTTTAACACCGTAGCTAAGCCAAGATTTGTACTTTGCTATGATGTTTAAAAGAAGCAAAGAAAAGTACGTAATAGCAAAGAATGTAATAAATCCACAGAGAAAACGTAAGAATAAAAATGGCGCCGAGCCGATACTGGAGTGTATTTCGAGGATGTCGATAAAGAAGGAAAACCTAATAACCAGATGGTTGTGCGCATGCCCATCCCTGTTGGGCGCCAATAGATCTGACCGGCGAGCCGTGCGTACAAACATATTTGTTCACTCATAAAAACTTTTGTTTGCCCACGAGATAAGCTCTACGGATCTAAAGGTATGTGTCGATGTGACGACAACTTTTTGACAATAGCCGTGCTTCCGATATCTATAATAAAAAATTATCTCTTAGTGCTCTTGGAATATTATTGATGCATCAGGTAGAGTATCAACAGTAAAATCCGATACAGTGAAGCAATCCTAAAACTGCATATTAATCGCTTCTTTCGTCATTTATCTATTAATGTAACGCAAATTGACCAAAATCGTCTGTTGGAAGGTGACCCAAAAGCTCGTTGATTCTCGTTCTAATTATGTTTATTTTACTTGAGGAGTAAGCAGTTATCGAAATGAACTAAGAAAAATAAACTATTTACATAAATATACTATATTCAATAATAATTGTACTCATAAATAAATCTTTAAAAGTTTCTTGGAAAACGGTTACACAGATAGTAATTTTTAATAGTATACGAGGTAAACCAGACAAATGTCTACCTAGCCATAATAACAAATAAACACAAAAGCAAATAACATTATACGTTGCCTAGTATAGTAAAAAATTTAATTCCTCTGTCAAGATGGATTTCAGGTCACGTGACACTCTGTCATTTCTGGTCTATTGAATTTTTATAAGTTGGTATGAACTTAGGGCCGGACTTAAAAATTATACATTTGATGCAATAGTCTAATCGGTTTATAATAAACATTTTTCAATTGAATTATCAAAATTGTGTCGTGACAAATGTGTTTTGACATTATTTCGATACATTTTCGAATTCTGTTACTTGAAACATTTTTGAACTGTTTGTTTCGAAAAAATTTATAAACCACAATGTTAATACGTTTAATACACAAGGGAATGAATATTTTTCGAAACATTTTTAGATAAAATTGTGAAGTTATGTATGACACATGGGTTCCCAAATTGTAGGGACATATTGTCGAGGTGAATCAAAACAAATTGGTATTTTTCTACTTCGAAATATTTATCAAACGATGGTGTCTATTCATTTACGAAATGTGTGGAGAAAATATTTTAAATATTGGTTCACGGCTTGGCATTGGCCCACGTGAAGGACGTCTGGCATATTATTCTGTGCCCTGTCAATGATCATAACTTTGGTCTTTCAGTAGTTGATGGCCAAGCCAAGGTTATTACTTTCCATTTCCAGTTTATGTAGGATTTCCAGAAGTTCCTCTTGGGCATTTGCTAGTAGGATGGTATCGTCCGCATAACGAAGATTAGATATCTTTATTCCACCAACTGCAATTCCGCCGTTCCATCCGACGGTCACCCTTCTCATAATATATTCTCCATAGATGTTAAATAGAAGAGGCGACAGGATACATCCTTGACGAACTCCTTTTTCTATTTTACAGAGATTAGATAGTTGATTGTCGACTCTTACGACTGCCTTACTGGTTATGTACAGATTCTGAATTAAGTGACAGATGATCCGGTACTCCCATCTCCTTTAAGTTTAGATAATATATCTGATTAATTATAGTTACATAATATACGAAACATTATAGAAACCTAATACCTACTACAAATTCGATTTCATTTTGAACAAGAAAAATATCTCACGTTCTAGAGGCCATTTAAACAAATGAACTTTAATCTTGTTAAAATTGGTTTTAGTTAAATTCTTAAATTTTTTGGAAAGCCGCAAAGTTGTCATATTATTTCCATTTTACTAGCCAATTTAATTTTTAAAAAAATAAGTAAGTAAAATTTTAAAAATATTTTCAATTTTATTTTTTCGAAAACCATTATTTTTTCTGTAAATGCAAATAAATTGAGAGCACGTTAAAAGTATTAAGCTAAATTACATAATAAAATTTATGTTGTCAATGCTTTGTGTTTCTCTTTTGCAATAACTAAGTGAAATAAATCGTGACTTATAGAAAATACCCTTGCGACAAATGCATTACGGCAAAATTATTTCGTCTTCATATTGGTTTTTTTTTTCTATTTCACAACCAATTATTTCCTTATTGCGTCTATTTTGGCATCTTTAAACAGCGCCGTCTAAGATTGAGAATAAACACATTTGATGTATCTGGACACATTTTTTTTTTAAATGTGTACGATTCAAAAATGTTTCGCAATTTGTAGTGACAGTTTCCTTTTTGTAACAGAAACATAGGTTTCGATACATTTAGCAAAATGCCTAAAAATACTACTTGGGTGGAATTAAGTAGTTTCGTACACAATATCTTTCAGCTACCAATAATTTAAATAACTAAAATAGTTAAAGATCCGTCATAAACGTAACAGGCATTCTAGTAAAATTATACGTATTTTGAATAGCTTAAGCCACTTTTATATCATTCACGTTCCGTCGATCCAAAAAAAAAGACGTTGAGTAAGATTTTTATTTAATAGACATCACTTTTAGCTCTATAAGGTGAAGCAATTTGTTTATTGGTACAGATGTTGGATGTAAAGGAGGCAGTAATAATACATTATTTAAATGCTTTCTGTTTAACAGTAAAAGAAAAACGATCTAAATGCATATACTGTATATAAACTTGCAGGAATTTTTTTTTGAATGCATCATTGCTAGGCATTTTCATCGTGAAAGCTTTATTTATTCCGTATTACGAATCCACCATCCCTGTCAATTACTCCACTCACCACCATTTTGTTCTTTGACATCATCAGTACCACTTTGCGGTCACGACGACCGCCCCAGGATATCCATTGTGCCTGGATCCCTGTGTATTCCAATTTAGAAAACGGTTACACACTTGTCCGATAGGCTACAATATTCGTAAGATGTGTTAATAGTAATTTACGGACCGAAAAGTAGTGTTTTTTAGGTTAAGAAAAGCATTTGGAAGCTTGAAGAGACCTGCAAAACACTAATTTTCGGTTGCGTGACTTACAATATTTTTTTTAAGACCGACACTTCGATATACATTTAATTTTTTATTTTATTTTATTTCATATAACAAAGTGATTAACAATATCTACTAAAACCAGATAAAAGAACAAAGCTCCATAATGTTGAAGAAGCCAGTTTTTGGGACTTTTCAGCAAAATATGCCAAAAGGACTTTATCTTTTACATTTTCTACTTTTTTTTCTCGACGCCAATTTTTAAATGTGTCGTATGACTTCTCGTAACGGGCTTTTGATTTTACTGGCTATATATCGTAAGTCGCTTTCCTTGCTACTTTCAAATTTTCTTCTGGAATCTCATTTTCCGTGTCGGATAATTCAAAATCATATTTTTAAATTTGCGCACTCGCGAAACAAGTTTGACATTAACAACAAATTAAAAATTAACGAACTGTCACTCGACAATACATCGAAACGTTGTTATTATAGTAACGAAATCAAGGTAGATTTTATTATCAAAGAGCGATTGGAAAAATGAAAAACAGGGACCGGAAAAATCTTCTGCCAGCAAAGCGGCCGTCAATACACCGTAGAGCCATCCCAGCGGAATTAACTCCAATATAAATGGCAATCACACTGGTAATAATCGAAAGGTAGACAACTAAATAAACCACGATGTGCATCACAATCCAGTATAGGGAACGCTATTTGCGTTTTCACCGAAACATCTGCCGTTTTTGCAGATTAGAAACAGATCAACGCTGGCACCCACTAGAATGCGTGCAATCCGTTAAAGAAAAGCCATAAAAATGTTTAGAAGATAATATAGTATCCGCGAACACTATTTATTATATATTGTAAACAATAATTTTTTTTAATGGGAACGCTAGTTGTCTATCAAATAGTTTTAAAGTGAATATTAAGTAGTAGTAGTAAGTAATAGTAGTAACATGTTTTATTTAGCAAAAAGCTGCAATTAAATATTTTTTAATAAATTTTTTAACACATTTTTATAGATTTATTTTTAAATTTTAAAACGCAACCTTCTTTTCACAAAAACAGACAAAAAAGTTAAACATTTTGTAAATTGTATCAAATATTACGTATCATTTTGTTTTTTAATTAAACGTAATTTTAAAGTTTTTTTAAACAGTTTTAATTGTTTTTGAGATTTAATAGAATTTTCCAAATTATTATATTCTATCAAACCTTTATAAAAAATAGATTTATAAGCTAATGTTTTAGGCACTCTATCCACATAAAAATTTTGATTAGTTCTTGTTTTTCTTTTCTATAATTATGATGGTCATAATTAAAAGAACAACAATTTTTTAAACAATCAGGCAATAAATTATTTTTAATTTTATGTATAAAGATACATACTAAATAAAAAATTAAATTTCTGACATTCAAATAATCTAAATTTTTCAACATAAAATTAATTTTTGTATATTTGTCACAATTTAAAATAATCCGCATTGCCTTATTTTGTAAAATTTGTAATATTTCAAATATTTCCTCACTAGCACGATATAAAATAGAAGAACAATAAAGAAAATGTGGTAATATAATAGTATTAAATACAGTTTTCTTAGAATAGAACTGATTCTTTTAAAACAACCTACTTTTCCGGAAATCTTCGATATAATACTTTCAAAATAATTAAAAAATTCCCCAAATATTTAAAACTATTTACTAAGTTATTGAGTTAAGTTATACATAATTTCAAATTTTTATTCCTTGTCAATGTTGAGGAGTTGAAAGCATGCATCATGAGTGTAGGTTAATTTCTCCCGAAGTAATTAGAAATGTTCAAAACAAGTTTTACTTGCGTTTAAGATATTGGCAAATAGTGAATGGGCTAAATTTTAAGCTTTTATTGACGAAAAAGTTTTAAAGATGGATAGAGACTTTAAAAATGGTCAATAAAAATTATCGATCGTCTTATCTCTAATTTGGGATAAACTGTATTAATATTATATTTATAAGAAATATTAAAATGTTAATACCAGTGCCCAAGCATTTTTCCACTACTGGATCTACTGAATTCATTCCAAGTTACAAACTCACACTGTATATATTTTTTAGTAAACTTTACACATATAGAAATTTACCTTTCGGTTTAATTGTTACTAAAAAATAGTAAACACTTTTATATCCTGCCTTGAAACCGAAAAAAAAAAATTTATATAGTTTTCAAGTCTATCAATTGTAAGAACATTTCCCCTAAACAACTTCATCCCCTAATCACCCTCCCTCGACTGCTGTACCCCCTCCACAATCCAAAACTTCCCCTCGCCCCGTGCTGTGCACGTGTCTTCGTGCGTTCACATAGAAATCCATCGGTCTTCTTCAAAGTGCGCCGACAAACAGACACAGACGATGATTCCATAATTCTCGTGATGTCTTTCATGACTCCGGAGTCAAATCTAGTGCTTAGCGTATTTCCGGGTGACCGGAACAGAGTTGTCCGCTCCGGTAGAGTTAATTCACCTTATCGGAATAGAGTTCGATGTGCTTTAGTTGTTTGTAATATTTTTTGATTTTACGACGACATTTTTAAATAGTTTCTTTTCGAACAATTTTAAAGAAGGGTGATTATTTAATACGCAAGGAATTACGAATCAGGTTTTGTAATATTTGTTAATCAAGAAAAGTGTGCTGCATGCTGTCAAATTTTAAAAAAGTGAAAATAAATATTTACCAGTCTATATTTATACTATCGGGAAATTTTTGGTTATAGCTTGCAAAATACTATATAATGAATGGGGACGTTATAATTCTTCACATCGTTTTTATTTTTTTGAACTTTTGGAAACCGAAAAACTTGTTAAAGTGAAAGTGAATAAGCATGGTGTTGAGACCGATACAACAGTATTATCAGTTGGTAGTTTTTGTATTTCTGGTAATATTTCGGTAAGTCGTGAATCATATATATTATTATTTTTTTATTACTCTTTTGCAATTCGAAAAATCCGAAACAGAGCACTCGTTTGCTCTGGTAGAGTCAATTCGCCTTATTTGTAACAAATGCAATGAATTATACAATTTTTTACTTTTTTGTATGGAAATGTTTAGTCTTTTTTTTGGCCCAAGACGATCAGTATACAGGATGCTACAAATTGGTGTGCTTATATGAGAATCTCGAAAATGGTGAGAGATATAAATATTATATAAATAGAGTCAAAGTTACTTATTTTGTAGCTTAATATTATGCAATTTGGCAAAAGAAAATTGTCAATTAAAGTTTTTTAGTGCCTGTATTAAATATATAACTGAGAAATGTTTAACGGCCTGCAGTCAATTTTTCTAATTTGATACGTTACAATAGAAATGTCCTGATATACACTAATATACAGTGTGACCAGTAAAGTCCGCATCATATGAGATTTTTTTTATTAATAACTTTATTCGAAATTTGACTTTGGCATTAAGTTCTGCTTCGATCGAGATGAAAATTAAGCAAAAAATAGTAGTCACGTGATTCGCATTATCTGTCAAATTTTAATTTTTTCTAAAAAATATTTCAAAAGTGGGGTTATTTCTGAAAATATCGAAAAAATTTATTAGAAATTTTTTTTTAAAATAAAGTTTCTAGCCCACATGCAAAATTTCAGCTGCATAAGATAATTTTGATTTTTTACCCATATTTTGTAAATTGCACCACTTTTGCAAAATAAGACACAACGCAACCTACATAAAACTTCTTAGTTTTGACAATGCTTTATTTTAGATACATTTTCTTTAAAGTAGCATCATATTAAATGTCTGTTTTTCTACAAAATCAAAATTGGTCTATTAAAATTTGGTCGCATCACGCATGTAATGCAAAGTTTATTTGTTTTTGACCCTGTATTTGGAAACTTCATAAAATAAGTATTTTTGAAAACGTAGATTGTGTCTGAAAGTAATACACTTTAATATTAAGACAAAAAAGACAGTGTCATCAGTCATTAAGTGGAAAATAAATTTTAGTGGTGGGTAAAAAATCAAAATTATCTTTTGCATATGGACTAAAAACTAAATTTAAAAAAACTTTTTTTTATAACTTTTTCGATATTTTCAGAAATAACCCCACTTTTGAATTATTTTTAGGAAAAAATTAAAATTTGACAGACAATGCGAATCACGTGACTACTATTTTTTTGATTAATTTTTATCTCGATCGAAGCTGCCGAAATTGTGCGACGAACTATTAATCAGTGTGTCTCTAATGTTGCCGACAATGATATAAGTGTCTGTTGACATAAAGCTAAAAAGAGATCAAGAAAAGAAGTAGGGCCAGTTACACAAATTTTCGAGCAAGAAATGGCCCCCCTTAGGGATGCTGAATTGGAGTTTATTAGTACCTTCCTGCATTTTCCAGTGTTAAATCTTTGCTATATAGGTACTGTAAGAAATAAGGAAATACCTGCAGATACATTAATTTGGATTTACAACTCTGAAAAGCATAATTGCAACTTTTAGACCGATAATGTCGACTTATAAGTCGATAAAACCGACTTGTAAGTCAGAAAAATATAATTTTCGACTTGTAACTCGATAAAATCGACTTAGAAGTCGAAAAAAATATAAAAAAATAGTTGGTGGCCCTTCTACGCTTCCTTATAATATAGGTAAAAAGAGGTAAAGTAAGAAATCGAAGGGTTCATAAAAAGGTATGAAAATAATTGCGAGGCGAAATAAGAATAGTTTTAAGTTTAGCGCAGGTAGAGTCTCTAAATGTCAACTAAGACGACACCATGAAATCGACTTATAAAGTCGATAAAACCGAGCTCTAAGTTAGAAAAAGATAATTTCGACTTGTAACTCGATAAAATCGATTTAGAAGTCGATAAAACCGACTTGTAAGTCAGAAAAATATAATTTCGACTTGTAACTCGATAAAATCGACTTAGAAGTCGAAAAAAATATAAAAAAATAGTTGGTGGCCCTTCTACGCTTCCTTATAATATAGGTAAAAAGAGGTAAAGTAAGAAATCGAAGGGTTCATAAAAAGGTATGAAAATAATTGCGAGGCGAAATAAGAATAGTTTTAAGTTTAGCGCAGGTAGAGTCTCTAAATGTCAACTAAGACGACACCATGAAATCGACTTATAAAGTCGATAAAACCGAGCTCTAAGTTAGAAAAAGATAATTTCTACTTGTAACTCGATAAAATCGACTTAGAAGTCGATAAAACCGACTTGTAAGTCAGAAAAATATAATTTCGATTTGTAACTCGATAAAATCGACTTAGAAGTCGAAAAAAATATAAAAAAATAGTTGGTGGCTCTTCTACGCTTCCTTATAATATAGGTAAAAAGAGGTAAAGTAAGAAATCGAAGGGTTCATAAAAAGGTATGAAAATAATTGCGAGGCGAAATAAGAATAGTTTTAAGTTTAGCGCAGGTAGAGTCTCTAAATGTCAACTAAGACGACACCATGAAATCGACTTATAAAGTCGATAAAACCGAGCTCTAAGTTAGAAAAAGATAATTTCTACTTGTAACTCGATAAAATCGACTTAGAAGTCGATAAAACCGACTTGTAAGTCAGAAAAATATAATTTCGATTTGTAACTCGATAAAATCGACTTATAAGTCGATAAAACCGACTTGTAAGTCAGAAAAATATAATTTTGACTTGTAACTCGATAAAATCGACTTAGAAGTCGGAAAAATCAAAAAAATTAGTTGGTGGCCCTTCTATACGCTTCCGTAATAAGCAAGTATATCTTGAAATAAATTCGATAGATTTGATTCGATTTCGAGTAAATGGCGGTGTCGCGACTAAGAAATAGTTATAAAAATAGATGTTATAATCTTCAGTAATTAGTGTTATATTTGCTATTAAATAATTATATGAGGTAACCGTGTACGTATAGCAACTCTCATGAAAAATAAAAATTGACGTGGAAGAGAACCATTGATCAAGGAGAAAATGTTATAGCTGTATTTTTGGATTTTAAGCGGGCATTCAAAACAATTGACAGGGCTAGATTATTGAGAAAATTGTATCAGTATGGTATTCACGAAAACGTTTATAAATGGTTTAAAAATTATTTAAGTAACAGGTCACAAAAAACAAAAATATCAAAAACATATTCATATAAAAAAATAAATAATATACAGGGTGGCCCTTTAGTGTGGCAAAGTACAATAGCTCCGTTACTATTTCAAATACATTAAAAATATTAATACAAAAGTTGAAGGGCAGTAAGTGACTTATAACGTAAAATTATTTTTAACTCTATAGGGTGGCTCAAAAAAGCGGAACAAGAAAAAATGTACTTTTTTCAAATGGAACACCCTGTATATTTTTTCATTTTTAAATTCTACATAGAATTATAATTATTTTTTATTAAATACATTATAAGTCTATACTTTATAGTTTCCGAGATATTGACTCTTGAAAAGTGACATTTTTGAACTTTGACAGCTTCTAACTTTCTAACAGTACGTCTTAGAGCAAAACGGCTTACATGTCTCTATCTTCAATTTTTATTATCTTCCCAAAAAAATCAACTTCCAGTTAAACCGGAACAACTATATTTCCTGCTTTCGAGTAACATCCGGTTTAACCGGAAGTTGATTTTTTTGGGAAGATAATAAAAATTAAAGATAGGGACATGTAAGCCGTTTTGCTCTAAGACGTACTGTTAGAAAGCTAGAAGCTGTCAAAGTTCAAAAATGTCACTTTTCAAGAGTCAATATCTCGGAAACTATAAAGTATAGACTAATAATGTATTTAATAAAAAATAATTATAATTTTATGTGGAATTTAAAAATGAAAAAATATACAGGGTATTCCATTTGAAAAAAGTACATTTTTTATTGTTCCGCTTTTTTGAGCCACCCTATAGAGTTAAAAATAATTTTACGTTATAAGTCACTTACTGCCCTTCAACTTTTGTATTAATATTTTTAATGTATTTGAAATAGTAACGGAGCTATTGTACTTTGCCACACTAAAGGGCCACCCTGTAGGAGTTCCTCAAGGAAGTATATATATTTATTAGTAATATTATTTATTTTATACATCAACGATATGCCTTTAGTTTTAAAAATATGTAAGTTGAGACAAATATAATATTATTAAATTGGCTAAAAGTAAGTAAATTAAAATTAAATATTTTAAAAACTATATGGTTATGGGTTATAATTTAAATTGTCAAAATATAAATAATAATAAACAGTTTTAAATATTTAGGGATAATTATGAATTCAAAATCAAAATTTTTAAATTATTTTGAGCGTATCATATCGAAGATTGCCGGAAAAGTAGATTATTTTAAAAGAATCAGTTCTAATTTAAGTTTGTTTTCTAAAAAAATTGTATTTACTTAATACTTTTATATTACCACATTTTCTTTATTGTTCTTCCATTTTATATTGTGCTAGTGAGGAAAAATTTGATAAATTACAAATTTTACAAAATAAGGCAATGCGGATTATTTTAAATTGTGACAAATATACAAAAATAAATTTTATGTTAAAAATTTAGATGGGTTGAAAGTGAGAAATTTAATTTTTATTTAGTATGATTATACCTATCTTTATACATAAAATTAAAAAATAATTTATTGCCTGATTGTTTAAAAAAATTTTGTTCTTTTAATCATGACCATCATAATTATAAAACAAGAACTAATCAAAAATTTTTTGTGGATAGAGTGTCTATCATCGGCGTATAAGTCTATTTTTCATAAAGGTTTGATATATAATAATTTGGAAAATTCTATTAAATCTCAAATATCAGTAAAACTATTTAAAAAAACTCTAAAATTACATTTATTTAAAAAACAAAATGATACGTAATATTTGATACAATTTGCAAAATGCTTAACTTTTCTGTCTGTTTTTTGTTTAAAGAAGGTTCCGTTTTAAAATTAAAAATAAATCTATAAAAATGTTTTTAAAAAAATGTATAAAAAATATTTGATTGTAGCTTTTTGCTAAATAAAACATGTTACTACTACTCTTTGATAAAAAGAAAATTTTTCAATTCCGATCTTTTTCCCTCGAACGGTACGATCTTTGTTATTACAGTTATAAAAACATCGTTAAAGGAGTGTATTGTTGGCAGATATGCCGGAAATATGAAAAAAAAAACAATTAGAAGAGGCACCATTCATAAAAACCAATATTTGTTTTATACCGAAAAAATATTATTTATGCCTTAAATATTTTAATAACCACAGTACAGCAAGTATTAACTTTATATTTCATTATTAAGCTTACCTTTTTTGAGATCACCAACAATTTTTTATAATATTAATCCATTATATAACAATGACCATTTTCCAAAGTTACTGTTTATTTTAATAGTTTTTAAAAAAAAGTTTGTCTAGTATCATGTCTGTGAAGATCATGAACTTTTGTAAACCTTATGTTAGAAATTTTTTGTTTTAAAAGTAAAGAATGAATAAATATGCTAATTTTTAAATTATATAAATTGAGGAGCGTTCATACAAAACAAGACATGTCCTCATAAACTAATTTTGAGAAAAACGCGAAAAACTTTTAGCTCTTAGGGCCATTAAAGGAAAATTTTCTAAATTATTAAATATTATAGAGCATCGGATGATAAGTGTTTTGCACATACTCATATTTAAAAAAAATATATGTAAGTGTAGAAAACTAAAAAAATTTAATGGAGATGTCTGATTTTGTCTGAACGCAAGGTGGATATGTCTCGTTTTGCGTGATCACGGTATGATTTCTTATGTTATTCGGCGTTTTTAATAAAAAACATACTTTTATTGTAAAGAAGTAATACTATTAATTTGTCAATGATACATCCGACAAATTGATTTTTAAACATTTTTATTATACAAAAAATATTTCTATGAAAATTTTTGTGTATGGATATGTCTTGGTTTGTTTTTCAATATACATTTAAAATAAAAATTTTGCACGTTAAATGATTTTTTAATTAGCATATTATCATTACTAATGTTTTATCTTGATAAAAAGAATTTTTAGGATATTTTAAAGTTCTGTTTAATATCGTTGCAACAAACATGAAGTTTGTGATTCTTTAATAAATTAAAAATTCAAATAAATTTTACAAATATGCTTGAATTTGAACAAAGATATGTGAAATTGATTTGATTTTGATTAATTTATAAAGGTCTTTATGGTGAATATATAAAAAAAATTTTGGGAAATTATTAATGTTTTTTAAAAAAACATACTTTTTTATTTTAGGAGGTCAAGTTTTTCGGTAAACATCGATGAAACTCATTTTCATCTTGAAAATAGAACTGTTATAGGTTAAGTTTCCTGCATTTTGGACAACCTCTACCTGTACCTATATTATAAAAATAAATTTTAAATGTAGCCCCAACAGGCACCTATATCCACCCCGACATTCTTTTTCACCCAAAATAAATAATTTATCTAAAATATGTCGAATAACGTGAATACCTAAGTACCGTGCGAGCAAAGATTATTTGCATCAATAAGGGCCTTGCATCTAAGGACGTAATGCTTAGCCGTAGAGCTTAATGCCTGTTGGGTCTCAGTAACTACCTGAATTAACAATCAATCAGTTATTCCGTCATATTTGACAGTCGTTACAAGTAATTTGATTCATCGGTAATTTTTCCATTTTCTTGAACAATTCACAGAATGGGCTTAACGGAACAGCACAAAACATTCATGGTTAAAGCGTATTTTCGAAACGGGGTTAGAATAAATAATGAGTGGCAATACAATCCGGGTTTATGCATGGACGATTTTTACGAATATTTTCCTAACGTTTCTTTTATTGCTGGGGATTTTTATCATTGCCTGAAAAGAACCGTGGCTGTGTTTAGGGAAACAGGTTCTATACAACACAAAAAAGAAGCAGGAAGACCATCTTTAAGAACAGAAGAACTTGTTGCAAACGTTCGTGAAATAATGCAAAATACGCCAACAAATTGGATTACTTCGTTTTTTCTCATTTAAAGAACACTATTTTTAAAACACCAGTTGCAAATTTTGAACAATTACAAGAAAAGATTATCCAAGAATGTGGTAACATTTCTCCACAGATGCTGGTCAACACTTTCAAAAATATGAAGAGACGTGAATTTATGCTTGGAGCATGGCGGTGGCCAATTTTAGCAATTTATGTAATTATTTTTCTTTTTCTTTCTGTATATTCTGACTTTGATAATTTCGTAAACAGCAAAAATAAATTTGTTACTCATTAGTTTGGCATATCATGTCATAATATGAATTTGACAAAATTTGAACCTAGATTTGGTTGGATATTATATCGTCCCCATATCATTGTGATCTAAACCAAGCCCTACGTTTTTTAATCCAAGCCCTCTTTGATGCGAATAATTTTTGCTCGCACGGTTTAACGTCAAGAATTGAAATTTTCTGTGCCACATTCCAAGCGTTACTGCGTTACATCATTTAAAATTTAAATCCATATTTTTATTGCCTAGAACGCCATACATCGAAATCTAATAATTAACATTCTATCACCTTCTGCTGCTGCCAAAAATACCCTAAATTCGTATCGAAAAAAAATTCCAGTCGCGTCACGCACTCTGACGGTCACATGCGAAGGGGTGTGATTCCTAATTAAATTTACATAATTCATACCGGGTAACGGGCAACTAAAATATAATTTACCGAGTAATTACCACTCATTGTTTCGATAATTACTATAAAAAGCGTCGAGAGGGAATATTTTTTTTATCTGGTGTACTTGACCTTTAATGGTTTTATTGTTTGTTAATTATTAACAAACTCGAGCAAACCTATAAACACTAACAGCCATATTCACCGAGGAAGTTTAAACTTAAAATTGTCTTAACTTTACAGTTCTAGGTTTAAAATGACCAGTGTGAGAATAAGTCAATTGCATTGCAAATATTTTTTTTGGTTTTTCTGTAAAATCACAAAGTAAAACGTTTTTTGATGCGTACTATTTCTTTTAATAGAACTAAAGCTATTTAGACGATATAATATGTATAAGCGACGACAGCGTAAAATTATTTATTGGTAAAACGATTTAATTTAAAAAAAAATCAAATTAACGCGACATAATATGGCGAATTAAAACAATGACATGGGGAAAGTACCGTGCGAGCAAAAATTATTTGCATCAAAGAGGGCTTAGATTAAAAAACGTGGGGCTTGGTTTAGATCACAATGATATGAGAACGATATATCTAACCAAATCTAGGTTAAAATTTTGTCAAATTCATATTATGACATGATATGCCAAACTAATGAGTAATAAAATAAGTAGACAAATACAAATTTATTTTTGTTGTTTACAAAATTAACAAAGTAAAAATATACGGAAAGAAAAAGAAAAATAATTACATAAATTGCTGAAATTGGCCACCGCCATGTTCCAAGCATAAATTCACACGTCTCTTCATATTTTCGAAAGTGTGGACCAGCATCTCTGGAAAAATGTTACCACATTCTTGGATAATCCTTTCTTGTAATTGTTCTAAATTTGCAACTGGTATTTTTAAAATAGTGTTCTTTAATGAGGAAAAACGAAGTAATCCATAACCGTTAAACAAGGTGATCTAGGTGGGAATTCAATGTCTGATCGAAAACTGATCATTCTGTCGTCGAAAAAATTGCGTAACTAGTTAATGTCTCGGCGGCTGTATGGGCGGTTGCACCGTCCTGTTGAAAATATCCACAACGTAGTTCGTCGTCAAGTAATTGCTCCACAAATGGATTCAAAATATTGTCTCTATATCGCTGTGCTGTAACTGTGTCATGGAAAAAAATAGGACCAACAATTCTTCTTCGGGAAACAGCTAACCAGACACCAATTTTTGAGGGTGCAATGTGGACTCTACAAAAAAATGGGGAATTTCACTACTCCGCATGCGTGTATTCTGAGAATTCACATAACCGGAGAGGTGGAACCAGGCTTCATCCGAAAAAATGTCAGGTCTAATAAATCATTTCTTTCCAATAAATTTTGGGTAAACCATTGAGAGTAATTCCTGCGTCTTTTAAAATCTGCGGCTTGTATTTCTTGGAATACTTGCACTTTATAAGGAAATAAATTTAGCTGCTTCTTAAGAATAGTCCTGCATGTTCCATAAGATCTTCCCACTTCTTGGGACAGGCGTCTTATACAAATTGTTGGCGTATTTTGCATTATTTCACGAACGTTTGCATCAACACAGCCACGATTCTTTTCAGGCAATGATAAAAATCCCCATCAGCAATAAAAGCAACGTTAGGAAAATGTTCGTGAAAATTGTCCATGCACAAACCCGGATTGTATTGCCACTCACCGTTTACTCTAATCCCGTTTCGAAAATACGCTTCAACCATGAATGTTTTGTGCTGTTCCGTAAAGCCCATTGTGTGAATTGTTCAAGAAATTGGAAAAATTAGCGATGAATCAAATTACTTGTAACGACTGTCAAAGATGACGGAATAACTGATTGATTGGTTACTGACACCCAACAGGTATTAAGCTCTACGGCTAAGCATTACGTCCTTAGATGCAAGGCCCTCTTTGATGCAAATAATTTTTGCTGGCACGGTAGAACTCAAGCTATTTAGACGACATATAAACGACGACAGGTTTATCGGTATTATTTATCGGTAAAATGATTTAATTGCAAAAAAATCAAATTAACGCGTAAACGACATAATATGGCGTATTAAAACAATGACATGGGAAAAATACAACTGGGAGATTATAAGATCTAACAGTAGTATTCATTAAATGGGTTTAAATTTAAAACCGTCTGAAAATTGACAGTTCTAGGTTTAAATTGACAAGTGTCAGAGTAAGTCAACTAAGTCGTGTATTGCAAATCAATATTTCTTTGGTTTTTCTGTAATTTTAGAAAGAAAAAAGTTTTTTCATTTGTAATATTTCCTTTAATCGAACTAAAACTGTTTTTGCAACAACATCCCGGTAAAATTATTAAAGTGAAAAATTAATCAAATTAACGCCAAAATCATATGGCTTATTAAAACAATGACACGAGATAACTACTGAGACCGTCGTAGACCGTTTTTAAATAACATTTATTTTACTAAAATAAAAATATTTGTCGATTGCACTTTTAAAATAAAATATGTACGTTGATACGTGCTTCTAACTGACTGGTGTCTTCTTCCTTGGCTGCACTCTATAATATCAGCGGAGATGCATGGTCAGCAGAATCTAGGGCTAGACGGTGATATAAAACTCACGGTAAAAACACAACTGGGAGACTATAAGATCTAAATATTTTGATGGAGTAAATTTAAAACTCTTTAGTGGATACGGGTGTAAAATTTAACCTAAAGCTTGTAAATTCATAACTATGTTATTAATTTTAGAAAGGTTTTACTAGTAATAAGACAAGAGGTTAAATTATTTCTGAAAAATATTTTGAATTATTTTATTTTAAACACAAATTTTGAAATTATTTTATAATAAACACAATTTGGTATGAAATTTTCTATTATACTACCTATACGATTTCTACTAATTGTAGTTACATGTAAATATACATTTTACGTAATATTGGTTTACAACATTTGGTAGAAAGTTCTTTTTCAATTTTTCTAAAGTGCCACTAAACGCATTGTGATAATATATAAGTTAAAATTCAGAGCCATATTTTCTTTAATATCGATTGCAGTTGCGCAAAAATCTTATTTCAATAATTAACATAGTTCATTATTTCACTATTCAACTATCTATAAGATTTGTTTCACTACAATGGGTCAAAAATTAAAATTTTATTGGTTTTTCATATTGGTAGGTAAATGAAAAGACTTAGCTTGCTCCGCAGCTTCAATTAGCTTTCGATTGCAATAACATTATATTGATTTCTACTTATTGTAGTTACACTGAACTACCATTTTAAGACTTAGTATATTCTTCAGTTTACATAAATTTTGAGTTACTACAAGTGGTCGAAAATTGCTTTTTTTAGATTTTATTCCATTTTTTTATACGTACATTTTATGGCTTGCATAACCAGAACAGGTTGATAGTACAAACTATTAGTAGAAAATCGTGTTTTGTAGTCAACAGATTATTTTCCAGTCAAAAACATACAGTACTTTTTTATTTTTAAAATGAATTGTTTTGAAAATCATGCTATATGCAACTTATGCAAAAAATTGCCCGACATTACGATCAATCAACGTACTATGTCATATTTGGCCAAACTAATAGAAGATTGCGGTGTCATTTGAAGAAAGAAAATTTGTTTCGGATTGTTTAGGAATATTTGCTTCAAAATTGATACTATTAAGTTAAAAATGGTAAATAAAATGGTGTTTAAATTTTATATATATTTTATCAGATATAGATATTTAATTAATAAAGCGATTTGTTCGATTCCAAGTTCAGCTTATTCGCCTTTAAGAAGAAAGGAGGTGGCAGAAGAATACCAAAAACATCTTTATTATGTAAGGGAATTGTGTAAAAATTTTAGTTTATAAAAAATTAAGACTTAATTTTGTTCAACTGAGTGTTTGCGAAGTGTAAACACGTTTAAATAAAAAAATTGAAACTAACTTTAAGTCGAATAAAGTTACTATGATTATGTCAAAAAATGTCCACTATAATTCGCCATAGCAAAAAAATACAGGTATTCCCATGGTGACCTGTCAAAAAAAATCATCTTGATTGGGTAGAAAGTACTGGTGGTGGAATTTTTAGTACAATCACATGTACTATCTATATACCGTGCGAGCAAAAATTATTTACATTAAAGAGGGCATTGCATCTAAGGACGTAATGCTTAGCCGTAGAGCTTAATACCTATTGGGTGTCAGTAACTACCTGAATTAACAATCAATTAGTTATTCCGTCATCTTTGACAGTCGTTACAAGTAATTTGATTCATCGCTATTTTTTTCAGTTTCTTGAACAATTCACACAATGGGCTTTACGGAACCGGAACAGCACAACACATTCATGGTTGAAGCGTATTTTCGAAACGGGGTTAGAGTAAATGGTGAGTGGCAATACAATCCGGGTTTGTGCATGGCCGACTTTCACTAACATTTTCCTAACGTTGCTTTTATTGCTAGGAATTTTTATCATTGCCTGAAAAGAACTGTGGCTATGTTTAGGAAAACAGGTTCTATACAACACAAAAAAGGAGCAGGAAGACCATCAGTAAGAACAGAAGAACTTGTTGCAAACGTTGTGAATTAATGCAAAATACGCCAACAAATTGTATAAGACGCCTGTCCCAAGAAGTGGGAACATCTTATTAAACATGCAGGACTATTCTTAAAAAGCAGCTAAATTTATTTCCTTATAAAGTGCAAGTATTCCAAGAAATACAAGCCGCAGATTTTGAAAGACGCAGGAATTACTTTCAATGGTTTACCCAAAATTTATTGGAAAAAAATGATTTATTAGACCTGTCATTTTTTTCCGATGAAGCCTGGTTCCACCTCTCCGGTTATATGAATTCTCAGAATACACGCATGTGGAGTAGTGAAAATCTCCATTTTTTGTAGAGCCACATTGCACCGTCAAAAAATTGGTGTCTGGTTAGCTGTTTCCAAAAGAAGAATTGTTGGTCCTATTTTTTCCATGACACAGTTAGAGCACAGCGGTGTAGAGATAATATTTTGAATCCATTTGTAGAGCAATTACTTGACGACGAACTACGTTTTGGATATTTTCAACAGGACGGTGCAACCGCCCAAACAGCCGCTGAAACTATTAACTACTTACGCAATTTTTTCGAAGACAGGTTGATCAGTTTTCGATCACACATTGAATTCCCACCTAGATCACCTTGTTTAACGTTTATGGATCGCTTCGTTTTTGCTCATTTAAAGAACACTATTTTTAAAACACCAGTTGCAAATTTAGAACAATTACAAGAAAGGATTATCCAAGAATGTGGTAACATTTCTACAGAGATGCTGGTCAACACTTTCGAGAATATGAAGAGACGTGTGAATTTATGCTTGGAGCATGGCGGTGGCCAATTTCAGCAATTTATGTAATTATTTTTCTTTTTCTTTCTGTATATTTTTACTTTGTTAATTTTGTAAACAACAAAAATAAATTTGTATTTGTCTACTTATTTTATTACTCATTTGTTTGGCATATCATGTCACAATATGAATTTGACAAAGTTTTAACCTAGATTTGGTTAGATACATCGTCCCCATATTGTTGTGATCTAAACCAAGCTCTACGTTTTTTAATCCAAGCCCGCTTTGATGCAAATAATTATTGCTCGCACAGTACTATTATGCACTACTGGAAAATCCCAAGTTACAGTGGCATTTTATGTTGCCAGTCGTCACCGATTATAACGGTATCCTTGTTTCCATAAGTTAAACAGTAAAAAAGAGGACTCGTAATATTTTTCAGGTAGATGCCGGAGGGTCGACATTCATTCCCAATCCCTGCGATTAGTCGATTTGTGTTGGGATGTAGATCGTTAGTTTCGCGAGTGGTGTCTATTAGAGAGCGAATTTGTTTAGTTATTTTACGCAGAATTTTTTTTTCTTCCTCTACTTATACTCGGTGATAAAATAATAAATATTAAAATTTAGTGAAAAGCCCATTACAAGTTAACGAGTAATAGTATATTACATACCGAAGAGGAAAGTGTTTCATTACTGTCGAGAGATTAATTAGTTATCCGAGACGCGAAGCGTCGAGGTTAACTTCAATCCCGTGACAGTAATGAAAACTTTTCTCTGAGGTTTGTATACTATTTTAGTTACAACCACACCGTTAATTGAAAATTAGATAATACTTGATTTTTTCGAAAAATGTAGTAAAAATGTCAAAATATGACATTTATTGTTTTGACGCCAAACAAAAATATGCTGGTTGAATGACAAGAATGAGGGAAATGAGTAAGGAAAATGGGTGAGGGAAGTGGGTGAGGGAAGTGGAAGAGGGAAGAAGACGTAGGTAATGTAACACTTTTAAACTTTTAAAAATGTTGTAATGTCAACATTACATGTATGGTTGTAAATAAAAAATATAATACTAAGTAGAACCTTAAAGAACAGAAACAAAATATAATTTGGTAAAGAACAAAAATACTTGTCATTGTTTTATGTGACAAACGTCCTTAAAAACAGAAGCGTCATCATTCTTATAAAGCCGTGCATATTCAACATAATGAAATATCTCTAAGAAAGAATACCATCCACAGATTAAACCAGATACTACGTGGGAACGCTGCCCGTCATACCAACAAATCATTTAGATGTCCAAACTAATTAAAAACTAGGGCCGTTCTTCTTTCTCTCTTGCGGATTAATAAGTGATTAATGACAATAACTTTAAGATATTTTTCTATTGATTTTATGAAATCTTGTTCGACGAAATTCAATTACAAAAAGTTTAATCTTATTTTACTGATGCATGGCTTTGACAGAAACTTAGTCAAATTAAATTAAATTTCTGTTTGAAAACTGGAAATATTGAATATGTTTAGTAATATTGGGTTTTAAAAATTATTGCTCGGTAAAGTAAGGAAAAAGTGTCAACTGCATTTATTGATATATTATATAATAGATAATAATATGCAATGTTAAACGACAAGAACAATATCATACTAAAAGCGATTAAAATTTTTGAGAAATACAGTACTGATTTTTAGTGGTAAGCTTATTATGCTTTATTAACCGTAGCAAGCAAATATTATTACAATTAATGTCAAGTTTAATTACAACTGCCAGTCGGAACTAATACAGTATAGAAAACCAGATTACACCCTCAATAGAATTTGATAATTACTGTAAGTATTCAGAGCCTATAATGGCTATAAACCATTCTATGGTAGCGATAACTCCTATTTCCTATTGGCTAAATTACCGTGATATTACTACACAACGGTCTAGCAATTTTCGTTATCTTATAGTAGGAAAGCGCGTTGCTGTCACATATAATATTAAAGGGTTGTATTAAACAAATACGTTAAAACTAATACGACGGTGCGCAGCAATTGCCGATCGCTACGAACCCCTACCAACGTCTTGTGGATAGGTTCTAATGGATACATATTGTTTGTGGGGACCCTGTTCTGCTTTCTTAATTGTAGAGAAAGCACTTTACTGGGAAAAAAATGCGTCGCATTGAGAAGATACAATTCATTTCTTAACAAAATTGCTGTATTAAAAGTTGTTCATTATTCAATAAGACTGTGCTGCTAATGGAACTGATACTACCAATAAAAACACTGTTCTAGCAAATCTAGAATTGATATAACACTATAGCGGGTTTGATACACCAGCAATTTATTTAATACTAGCCTGTACCCGGCATGCGTTGCAACCCGCTGGTATAAATACAAACCCGAACGAACCCGATATATTAGTACGCGGCATGCCACTTTCTGAAATTGCACCCGTGCGAAGCCGGGGCGGGTCGCTAATTATACATAAAAACCTTCCTCTTGAATCACTCTATCTATTAAAAAAACCGCTTTAAAATCCGTTGCGTAGTTTTAAAGATTTAAGCACATATAGGGATATAGGGTCAGACGGGCGATGGCGACTTTGTTTTATACTATGTTAAGATTGGTTAATACAAAATAAGCTATCAATACAAACTATGTATCAGCAAACTTACTTGTGTTATATTTTTCTCAATGTAGAAACGGCTGGAGGCACCCAATTTACGGTATCCATATTTCACAAACATTTCTAAAAAAAAAATTAGGAAAGAGATAGACATTTCTAGATATTTCATTGTTTATTAGAGAAGAAAAGAAGATTTCACAAAAGGAATTTTTAATTTACCTATTTTTTTAACCTAACACAGTCACGCTATCGTAAAAATTAATTAAGTACTTATTTGTGCAAATAAAATTTTTTATGACAAATAGGCGGAATATGCCAGTGCGCGCATTAAGTTTAAAGCATAGATAATTAAAAACGTTACTGTTAATTGCAAAAATGTAATTAGAATTTCTACTCATTTAAGTTTTATAATTAAAAACCATCCCCGTTAATATACTGTGAAATGTAAATATTTTTTATTACCTACCTTTTTAACACATTTTTAGTTTTGTAGCATGCTATTTATTTACGTATTGAAGCTTTGAATATCAAAAGGTATCAAAAATCAAGGTGACTTGTCTATGATGATTTTTATACTTGGTACTACATCCCTCTAAAATGAAAATCATTTATCAGGAACTAGTAATGTGAGGATCGGATCTTAAAAAGGTTCGGACCAAAGAAAATTTTATTATTTACTTTTGAACGAGTTTTTATTAAGTTAATTTCAATATAAATATTATTAAATCACAAATTAAATCAATAAAAAGACGCACAAAAGTTTTTGTTTAATGGAATAAAAGCACACTTTTATATTAACCAACATTTGAAAAATAAATAAGGAAACACGTTATCGTAAATTTGTTCTACAGGGTGTTCATTTGAAAAATTCCCACCTCGATTTTCCTGCTTTAAAATGAAAATGTGGAAAATCGCTCGGACCCGTCGATTTTTATTTCGAGGGGTACATCTTTTGCGTATATTGTCAATCTTGTTAGTGCAAGCCCCTAGGAGGGAGGGGGGGTAAGATCTAAATCTTAAATGGCTACCCCTATTTTATATAATTTTTTTTGATTTTGCATAAAATTCTGAATATTTTTTAATAAAAGCATTATTAGTCTATACTTAACAGTTTCCGAGATATTTACTCTTGAAAAATGACATTTTTGAACTTTGACAGCGTCTAGCTTTCTAACTGTACGTCTTAGAGCAAAACGGCTTACCTACATGTCCCTATGTTCGATTTTTATTATCTTTCCAATAGTGTCACCTTCCGGTCAAACCGGAAGTACTATATTTCTTACATCCAGTTTAACCGGAAGTTCACACGAAGATAGGGACATGTAAGCCGTTTTGCTCTAAGACGTACAGTTAGAAAGCTAGACGCTGTCAAAGTTCAAAAATGTCATTTTTCAAGAGTAAATATCTCGGAAACTGTTAAGTATAGACTAATAATGCTTTTATTAAAAATGTTCAGAATTTAATGCAGAATCCAAAAAAATTATATAAAATAGGGGTAGCCATTTAAGATTTAGATTTTACCCCCCCCCCCTCCCCCACCCTCTTAGGGGCTTGAAGTAACAAGATTGACAATCTACGCAAAAGATGTCCCCCTCGAAATAAAAATCGACGGGTCCGAGCGATTTTCCACATTTTCAATTTAAAGCAGGAAAATCGAGGTGGGAAGTTTTCAAATGAATACGCTGTATGTTTATTTATAAATAAAAACTGCATGGACAATCATAACAAAAAATAACTCTTTAGAACAAACTAATGTCCTTAGGTTACGTCTCACATGTCTCACTCATGAGGTATTGTCTCAATTCATCTACTAAAACATCCATAGGCTATCAGGTGAAGGTGATCCTTACAGCATTCTCTGAAACAAAAGAAACAGTATCGGGTTGACATTAAATTTTTATGTAAAATATGGCCAGTGGCCAAGTATTTACTCATCGAGTTAGCTCAAACCATTATCCTTGTGCCATCATGTTGCGCGATGTACAATATTCCGTCCCAATTTCCCAATTTAGCCGTTTTCTATCCTTTGGATATAGGCCTCTTTCAAATTTGCCCATTGGCTTCGGTTCGGTGCGACTCGATACCAGTTTAAGCCTGCGACCCTCTTTATCTCGTCGTACCATCTTTGCTGGGGTCTTCCAACACTTCTCCTTTCTTCCCAAGGTCTCCATCTGGTGATATTCCCGCTCCAGTTTTCTGTATGTCTGGCCACGTGTTCTGCCCATTGCCATTTTAGGGAACCAATTATTTTTATTATGTCAAAGACTTTGGTTTTTTCCCTTATCCATATATTTGGTTTGTGGTCTCTCAGGGAAATTCCCAAAATTCGCCTTTCCATGGCTCTCTGATGTACTTCCAATTTATGTTTGATCTTTCTGGTTATTACCCAGGTCTCGCAACCATACGTGACAACAGGCAGTATACACTCGTTGTAGACTTTTGTTTTTAAAATTATTGGGATATTCATGCTGAAGATGTACTTTAGTTTGCCGTAGGCCGCCCATCCCAGTCTAATTCTTCTATCGATCTCCATTTCTCAGTTTTGTTTGCCCGGTGTTATACCTTGGCCAAGGTAGGTATATGTATGTTTCTGTTCTTTTTATTGTGCTGTCATGAATCGGTATTGTTTCGTCTGCATCTGGTGTATTTGTAATAAAATGGGTCTTTGTGTAGTTCATGTGTAGTCCTATCTTTGCGGCCTCATCTTGTAGTTCTTCCAACATATCAATTAATTCCTGTTTATCCTTTGAAGAAAAGTGCAATATCATCGGCAAATCTTAGGTTGTGCAAGCGTTCACCATGTATGTTCAGTCCTTTGTTTTCCCATTTTAGTCTTTTAAAAACATCCTCGAGTACTAAAGTGAATAGTTTTGGAGATATTACGTCCCCCTGCCGAACTCCTCTTTTGGCGTTTATTTTGTTAGATGATTCATGAAGTCTTATCGACATTGTCGAATTCTTATAATATTCCTTAAACAAACAAGTTAGTCTAAAGTCGTATAAAATATACTTCTAATCTACTAAGTAAAACAAAAACGTTAAAATTGTCATTTCAAGAGCCTAAACCACAACCACCTGGAAAGAAGCCGTGAAACAGAATCATCGACAACACTGCTTGAAAATCCATGTGTCACGTGACTGTTTTAAGGTTATCCATGCTTTAGTATGTAATTTACACGCGACGTGGGTGTTAACTTTGTGGTTTTTCGTATTAATTTGTATTTTAATCAGGTTTTCGATTGATACCTAATAGAAAATTTAAGTAACACGATTGCTAAGAACCTCTACAAAATATTAGTGAACATTTTTTGGGCGGATAAAGTGAATAAACTTTATTGTTTTGTAGCTACAGTTAATTTATTATATATTGAAGTGTTTATTTAACGTGAAGGTATATGTGAATTAGTTTAAAATTGAACAATTTAAATTGAACCCCAGAAGATAAACAATATTGTTACGTAATGAGATTATTTTAATAGAAACCTAAAATTCTCATGTTTTTTTGTTTTAATAATTATTTTGCATTTTGCAATAATAATAAAATTTCTCAATACGGAAAAAATCAAAACCTGTTGTAACTACATTATTAACGTAGGTAAGTAGTAGGTTTAGTCAAACATAATAGTCACACTAGGGAAGGTTGTAACATCTCTAGTCTAAACCGTTCTTAAAAATATAAATTTTTTTCTTCAAAAAAACCTTCGCATCAGGAAATATTTACATATTTACTATTTTTGTCTGCAAAAATCAAGGTAATTCGATTAGTTTTTATTTTATTTCATCAATTTTTTCACCTCAATTTAATATGAAATAATACAATGATTTATGTGCGCATTCTAGCACATTTATTTTTAAGTTTCCCGCGCCTTCTGCGAACTTTGATTGGGCGGTTGAAAAGTCCACAGCCAAACTCTAGACGCTTGTTTCAAATACTATCAAAAAAATAAATAGATATATAGTAATATTTCTTAACATGTTCTTAATGTGCTGTTAAAAGAACCCCGCACTTTTCTTATGGAAAATGGCCCTCGGTTAAATTTTCTAAATTTTTAGTACGTTGTAGAGAATGCCATTCTGATCAAAAGTGTTCATGACCACAACAATATCTGCCGACCAGTTTTTGAGATACAGGGTGTCCAAGTTGCAAAATATGAATTCTCAATACATTATATTTTCCTAGTTTATAATATGAATTCGTTTTGTTTTTCTAAATTTTTGATGGCCCTGTCGTAGATAGGGTAGAATACTATAAAAATAGTTTTAAAAAATTTATTATATACCGGGTGAGTGACGAAAATTATTTAAAATTTTTGGCAAATCATTGTATTTTCGGCATTAAATTAAATTTTTACAAAGTAATTATGTAGATGACATTAGCTTGGAGCAAGCTATCAGAATTTACATTATTTATATTTATACAGGGTAACTCAAAAAAGTTAATATTTTTTTTATTAGTTTTGAAAGAAATTTTGTAGATATTTCTTTATGTACTACTTGTCGCTTATCATAAGCTTTCAAATATATATAATTATCAAGGTTATACAGGGTGTTTCCGATGATAACCGATAAAAAAAACATAAAAATGCATGTATTTGTAAATCACCCGGTATATTAAAAATGGATCGGTTAAATTTCGTTATTTTTTAATATTTTTTGCTTGAAGTGTCTTACTTACATGTTACTCTTGGTTTTCCCTTTCCTATGACCAGTTCTGGAAATATACAGCGTCGAACAGACTCAAAACTCAAAAAATAAGCAAATAAAAAACTTTTTTTTTTATTTCAATAAAATTTGTTATGTAAGTTCATTTTATAGTTAAAAATAAATATATTTAATGCTCTAGAGGGTGATTCGAATAATTAGGGGCCTACTTATCATTTTTGGATAAAATAATTTGGATATAATAAATTGTTCATAGTTTTTATATATATTTCTTATTTGCAATGCAGTGTTAGAATACCCTAATTATTCGAAACACCCTGTATAGCAATAAATATATTTATTTTTAGCCATACAATGAACTTACATAATAAATTTTATTAAAATTTTTAAAAAATTGTTATTTTATTTGCTTATTTTTGAGTTTTGAGTCTGGTCGACACTGTATATCTCCAGAACTGGTCATAGGAAAAGGAAAATCAATAGCAAACATGTAAGTAAGATACTTCAAGCAAAAAATATTAAAAAATAGCGAAATTTAACCGATCCGATCATTTTTCTGTTATTTTTTTATCGGTTATCATCGGAAACACCCTGTATAACCTTTATAATTATATATATTTGGAAGCTTACGATAAGCGACAAGTAGTAAATAAAGAAATATCTACAAAATTTCTTTCAAACCTAATTAAAAAAATATTAACTTTTTTGAGTTACCCTGTATAAATATAAATAATATAATTTCTGATAGCTTGCTTCAAGCTAATGTCATCCACAGTATTACTTTGTAAACATTTAATTTAATGCCGAAAATACAATGATTTAATAATAGTACATTACGTATCAAGTTTAGAAAAGTGGAACTTTACTTGACGAGTATGGTTAATTTCCATACGAGTCAAGTAAAATCACTTTTCTGACGAGGTGCCTATACTATTTTTTCGCATTTTGTAAGTAATTAATTATTTTGCATTTCATATTAAAATCTAAAAAAAATAGTTACTGAAGAAAATCTACAAAATATTAGTAGTATGACTTCTCGGTAACTTAGCAATATAAACAAGATGTTTTTTTGTGTTTGACGACTATTGACAGCATCCAAATAAAATCATATTTGAAGAGTGAATTTCACAAGAATTATGGAAATGGCTAATGAAAACGACTTGGAAGATATCCTGAATGCGGCCCGCAAAGCTTCTTCAAGTTTGCTTCCAGTAAAATCCAAGGAAAGATACGAGAAAACATATAATATGTAAAATTCTGTTTTACATGACATGCATTGACGTTTTATGCAGTAATGGTTGCTATGCTGTAATGATTGCTATGCTGTAAAGTGACCTATTACTGTACGATTTTGAGGTCATTAATCTAGTGCATTACTGTATAAAATGCGAAAAAAAATATTAAATAATTTTCGTCACTCACCCGGTATATATTAAAAAAACTATTTTTATAGTATTCTATCCTATCTACGACAGGGCCATCAAAAATTTAGAAAAACAAAACGAATTCATATTATAAACTAGGAAAATATAATGTATTGAGAATTCATATTTTGCAACTTGGACACTACTGTATCTCAAAAACTGTCGGCAGATATTATTGTGACCATGAACACTTTTGATCAAAATGGCATTCTCTACAACATACTAAAAATTTAGAAAATTTAACCGAGGGCCATTTTCCATAAGAGAAGTGCGGGGTTCTTTGTGAAAATTTGATACGTTGGAATTGCCAAAATTCCGTATTTACGTTCATATCCTTCACGTGCTTTCCCTTTTGCCGAGAACGCGGTGGCTGCATGCGACAAGTGGTTAATACATCCGAAAACTCTTTAACCGGGCTTTGCATGATTTAATACTTAATAATTTCCTACAAACGTTGTTCTCCAATGCGTTTTTATCTTTTTGGAATGTTCCACACTTCATTTACGGTTTATTAGGTAATAAAATCTCTGATGCACGACCTTAGTATTTTTAGCACATTTTTGTAAAGCCGGCTTGCATTACATAGTACATCTAATGAAGTAAATTAAGAGAAAAATTGGAATCCAGCGCCACGATGGTCTGTCTATAATAACTTGCGGGTTTTCACATTAGCGTTGGGTTTATTAAGGTAATATTTTTCTGTAATTTTAAACGGAAAAATAATTGGGATCCAGTGGCGTAAAAGGTAACTAAATCAGTAAAAAACCGACGGCACACTATTTTTTAATAATAATAATAATAAACGTCTTTTATTAGGATAAACAAAGAAAACAATTACAAAGACTAACAATAATAGGTAGTCTAGCCACAAAGGCTACTACACTGAACCCCACACTGCTTGCTAAAATATAATTTCTTTTGAAAGCATGATTTGGGAAGGGGGTTCTCCTATTTCTACTTTCCCCTCTAATTGAAAGCATATACCACCAAAATTTACATTTTGGTGGTGGTGCCCACTTGACATATTTTGAGAATAAACGTTATTTTAACGCAAATTACGTTAAAATGTATCATTGGTGTTTAGAAAAAGAATCACACATTGTTTTAAATTAAAGAGTTCACACTTGTTAAAAGACGGGTTTCAGGACTAACACTTACCTTAATATGAAAGAGCTTTCCGTTTTGTGTAACCAGTACCGGACACCCGATTACGGCAAGTGCGCAGCTGGGCTTAGGGCTGGTAATGCATTTGCCATTTTGTTTTATGATCAATATTTCGCCATACCAAAAATCGGTCAAATACGCATTTTAGGGCACCATTGTCTACAGTTTTAGTACAGTTTGGAATTATCAAGTTTTTAAAGCCGAAAAAGAAATATGGGCATCATAATTTGACGAAATTTCGTTTTTATTAATTATTCAATCAAAATTTATTGAACTTAAAACTATAGGCGATTGCTAACCAAACAGTGGCGGCTCGTGAATAGTGAGTCAGGGGGGCGCTGGCTTTAAAAAAAAATTAAAATGTCTATTATTTTCGAAAGTACGTGTCCGTTTTTTCTAACTTTCTCGTTGTGAATTTTAATTTCATCAGCATAAGCACTACTTAAACAAGTTAAAATATTAGTTTGTCCTAACATCTCAAAACTTACCGCAACGATGTTTTGCACTATTTTCATGTTTTTTATTTTCTCTGAAAGATGTTTTAAGTCCTGCACCCCATTTATAGTCCAATTATCATCACCGTCAAAAAGAAGATACCTACTTACACGAAACAAAAAAAGAATTTTTGTCCTCACAACCGCATATCCAGGATTTTTTATTATATATTTATTTGTCAAACTTACGCGTAAACTGTGCCTTACTTTTACATTTTGATTGCACTTGTAGGTATATATTCAATATTGGTAGTGGCCGCCCTGTATTTTTTAAATCAAGTTTTTCACTGTGGTAAGCTCAGAGGACTACTAAACACAAGCTTCTGTAAATCAATGACTTTCATATTAGACGAAATTTTCCAACTTTATAATATAGGACTAATAAATAAATCAAAACAAATAAACAAAACGTGAGCGCCATCGACATGTCGAATCGCGAGTCGCGAACAGCTGTTGGGCGGAAAATTTTGAGCTCCTCGTTGTGCGATATGTAGGTGACGTCACGTTTCCGTAGTCATAACGAGAAGTCGCGTTGAATCGGGACGAATAATCGGTTGCCCGCGGGGCCGCGCTTTTAGTATAATCTTGAAAGCGCGCAACTCGCTTGTCTATGAGTATAGCCTGCCCGCTGGAATGGGGCTATGTTTGGTTTGAATTTATGCCCGCGCTTAGTATAACCTGCCCGTTGGAATAGGGCTATGTTTGGTTTGAAATAATTATGCCCGCGCTTAGTATATAACCTACCCGCTGGAATAGGGCTATGTTTGGTTTGAATTTATGCCCGCGCTTAGTATAACCTGCCCGTTGGAATAGGGGTATGTTTGGTTTGAATTATTTTAATGGATTGCTTACATAGATTGCTTTATTGGTTTTTTAAGTAAAGTATTTTTGGATACTGTTTGAAATAATTGCAGGGAGGGCGGCGCCCCAGAGCCCTTCATTAACGAGCCGCCACTGTAACCAAAAAACGGGTAATTGATCGCTTTTTGGATAAAACGAAACAGAAACGAAAATTAAATGGCGAATGAGTCATGTCCAAACCAGTTGCTTTTAAAATTCTTTAACAATTTAATGCAAACGTATTTATTTTAAGAACCACCCACAACTGGCTACACTTCAGGAAGAAAACTAAAATACTGCAAATATTTTAAGGTAGTACCACAACCACCTTGACAAGAAGTGACATCGGGCAACGCCGCATCAGCTGGAAGTTGCGGATCCACAAGCAACGGGCGAGTTTTTATTCTTTCTGATAATTTTTGTGTTTTCTTTTGGCTCTGTTGCCACTATATTGATATTGAAAAATGTACAAAAAAGTAATAAATAGTTTTGTATAACAAGAACAACTTACCTAATTATTAAATAATAGTATAATATTGCGTTGAGAAGCTGTTTCTGTTTCACTACGAGTGGATTTATTTGATCGATCAAAAGTAATATTCTATTATACAAATTATTATCTTTTGCGTTTAAATTACAGGATTGACTATCGACTTCTGAAGTCTCAAAATTTAGGAAGCTTAAGGCTTTGTTTAAGAAATCTACGCTTGTCTTAAGAAAGTCACCTACTATCTGGGTAACTTCGTTACTTTCACAATATATGAATTGGTACCGAGACAATAAGTTTTCAAGCTGATACCACTTGCTTAGTTCCATTTCAAAGGGTAAAATCCATTTCAAATCATTGTAAGCCAATTTATTGCCTTTTAAAAAACCTTTACCTTCATATCAATGTCCACTGGAACCCGATTAACAATATTTATACATTGGTCAAATCTAAACTATAAAAATATATTACACTCTCTTCACCTGCCTTTAAAATATTTTATAGTTAGAGTTACACCCAGGAATACAGCAGGGGCTTGGCATGTTGATAAATAAACAAACTGAAAGAAAAAAATAGTGCTTACCTAAGTACCTAGGTAACTAGAGGTATCCTACCTACTTAGGAACTATCTCTACTAGTGATATTTTTAAACTAATTCAAATATACCATCAAGTTAAATAAACACTTCAATATTTAATAAATTAACTGTAACCACAAAACAATAAAGTTTATCCCAAAGAGCTAACTAGAATACAAAAAACACAATTTTTAAATTAAAACAAATAAAATTCTGCCGCCATTTATAAGACCCGTAAACAAACCGCCAGGCCGGCTAGCCTAGCCTGTTGGATTTGCACTTTATTAATGCTATTAGTAGAGCAAACCCGCGCCAAAATTTTTTATCAGTATTTTGTAAAGGTTCTTAGCAATCATGTCACTTAAATTTTTTATTAGATATCAATCGAAAACCGGATTAAAATACAAATTAATACGACACCTACACCTAGTTCGCGCGTAAATTACATACTAAACCATGGCTAACCCGAAAAAAGTCATGTGACACATGGATCTTCAAGCAGTGTTGTCGATGTTTCTGTTTCACGGCTTCTTTCAAGGTGGTTGTGGTAGTATATTAGTTAAAAAATCAAATCTTCCTAAACGTACTTTACAACTTGTTTAAAACGATTTATATTCTTTATTTACAAAAAAGAATCGCTGATTTATATAATTTGAAAAAAAACAATAAACCTATAAACAGTTTAAATAATAATGTAGATACTAAAAAAAATCACTTTATAAAAAACCTTTAAATTTAAAATAGGGTTTCTATTCTCTAAAATGTATGTACATGTTTTCAAGACTAATGTTCTTTTGGTGTGTACAAAAAAATAACACAAACTGGCTAACAACTGTTAAAAAAAAAACAGTTGAAAATCGCAACTTCAAAATTCTAATATTAATAATAATTTAACTGAAAGATCCTCCGAGAGAGAAATATAAATAAAGAGAATTTTTTTTTAAATATTCGAATACAGTTAAGTAAAAATCTCATTTATTTGTTTTTTATAATTTATTTTGATCAAATTTAAAACCGCCAATCGTACAGTCAAATAGTACACAGACCACTTGCCAACGTGGCAAAACCTAAACGAAACATAGTGTTTAATCAGGATACACTCCATGCCAATTTAGGTTTAGCCGAGCGTTGCCAAATTGCCACAAAATATTTAATTTGCTTAAATTGTACCGAGTTTCAATTCCTTAAAATTTGATTTCAGATTCACAACTCCAAAGATTTCCCCTTTTCACGCGGCCCCATCTAGGAACAACGTCAATCTGTATAGGTCCCCGTACGTCGACACCAGTTTTTGTAGAATAATACCAGGTCTTACCAAACACCAGATCGAACTCTGCAACCAGCAACCAGATACTATCATGGTTGCACTCCAAGGTAAGGTAATTATTTTGACGATAGTGTAGATAAAGTTCCCAAAGCAGTTCTAATAGCACATTGATTGCGACAATTAAATAAAATAATCGAGTCGTTTGGCTAGTCGGAAATAAGATACGAAATCGACCATATGACACAAATTTTTTTGGTATGGTTATTGATCGCAGTTGGGGTGAATTATTCTATGGGAGTGCCTATTCTAATGGTATTCTATTGCAGAAAAGGTAAAAAATTCCATGAGATAATCTGTTGTAAGAAACGTAAAAAATTCCAAGAAATTGGCTGTTCTAATGGCATGTTTTGCAAGGAAGGTGAGGAATTCCATGCGATAGCCTCTTCTAATAGCTTTTTTTTTCAAAAATGTTAAAAAAAAACTGCATGAAATAGTCGGTTCTTATGGCATTTTTATGCAAGAGTTATAAAAAATTCAATGGAATTGTTCTAATGGCATTTTCTGCAAGAAAGGTAAAAAAATTCATGGGTTAGTCTCGTCTAATGGAATTTTTATGCAAGAGTTATGAAAAATTCCTTAGTATAGTCTGTTCTAATAATGGCATTCTTAAGCAAGAGTTATAAACAATTCCTTGGGATAGTCTGTTCTAATGGCCTTTTTTGCAAGAAAAGTAAAAAATTTCATGGGATAGTCTCTTCTAACGGCATTTTTATGCAAGAGTTAGAAAAAATCCTTGGGAAAGTCTGTTCTAATGGCATTCTTAAGAAAGAGTTATAAAAAATTCCATGGGATCGTTGGTTTTAATGGCATTTTCATGCAGTAAGTTATCGTTAATTAGTATTTAAAAAACTCACGATATCAGTATCCTGTAACCGAGCCTGTAACCTTCCGTGCTACAGAATTTTGTGGTGGCCTTATTAGGAACACGTTTTTTCTTGGTTTATATTTTTTTTGCTTTTAGGTTTAAACCAAGCGGTTCAAGAGTGCCAAAGTCAGTTTGAAGGGTATCGATGGAATTGCTCCTCTTTAAACACCAGAGGAAAAAATCCCTACATCAGTGCCATGTTTCAACGAGGTAAGAATGTCAATTAAGTATATCATAGCCCTCCAAGATATTTAACAGTAGACAAAGACATCAGATATCTGGCCACGGCAAAAAAGCGTTTTATAGGGAAAAAAAACCCACAGTCAGTGGGTCTCTACAGCTCCACTTTGAGATAATGGACTACTTCCGTAAAATTAAAATAGCGTTTTGACTGATCATTGGATCGTGGAGGTTGAGGGGCATCCTCCTAACCACCCCCCTTTTGCCATGGCTTCAGATTTTTGTCTTTATCTTCACGTACATCGTGATCATGACTAAGACCATCTCATGTGTAAGTTTCTTCGTTTGACACAGGACTCCATATACATATACAAAAAATATTTAGGGCTGGTAACATTATCTATAACATTGTGTAATGTTTTCAACGAAGCAAGGCTTCATTGTCCGTTAATACTTCTAGACACAAATTACTTTACAAGGTAATTTCTTGGTGGCACCAGTTCACTCGACCACACCAGCCAATCGTAGCTTTTTAAATTCTCACAGACATAAACAACTGAAAGACGGACTGGCAAAACATCGGCAATCCGGAGATTTACAACAACGCAGTGGCGCGTATGTCCAGTTCCTTACAATTCCCCGGTAGCAATTCAATACCCTATATAGGCCTTGTCTTCAAAATTTTTATCTCTCCTTCATACCTTGTTTGTAGCGAGCCTCCGAGATTTATCGGCCTTGTTCTCTCAGCCTATTTGCGAGATATGTCTTCGCTCTGCGAGGCCCTGTCGTTCAGTTATATATGTTGCAAGAGATTGAAATTCAATTGGAAAAAGTTCTTGTGGTTATTTACGTAAATGAATACAAGTAAAATATCTGGGTAGTTTGACTCGCTTAAAATCTCAAGGTTTTTGAGGGCAAAAAGAGAGCTGCAAAGATTTAACACGAAACAGCAAAATCAAAATACAATAATTGGTAAGCAGGGTAGATCCACACAAGGGCGGATTTAGGTCCAAATCATGGGGAGGGTAATTAAAGATTTTTTTTTAACAAAATCAATAGGTATTAAAGCGCCGCAGGCGAAAAATTTTTGGGGCCACGCCCTAATTTTGCTTTATTCCCAGTTTTTAAAATAAAGAATAATAATAAAACGCTTTTTACAAACGTTTACGTATGTACAGGGTCTTCCAACGAGGACTGGACAGGGGCTCATTTTTGAGCTTCCTTGTATTTAAAGAAAAATCCAAAATAGCCAATCGATGTACTTTTTCCCGCAGAATTAAAAAATGAAACCAAAAATTTATTTGAACCAGAAACAAAAGAGTTACGCTATGGATAAGATGTTTTTTAAATGGAACATAGCTTTTTTTATACGATTTTTGGAAAGAGTGATTTTTTTTTTGTCCGTTCTAATTAAAATATTTAATATTGTGACAGCTATTTTTATTAAATTTTAATGTTTTATCCAGTATAATTTAACTTTAACCTGTTTGAAACATACACTAGGTAATAAAGGTATAATCACCTTTGAATCCTTCAAAGTCATTTCGGTCATAGTAAATTTGTCAAATTTTTTGACTTTGAAGGATTCAAAGGTGATTATACCTTTATTACCTAGTGTATGTTTCAAACAGGTTAAAGTTAAATTATACTGGATAAAACATTAAAATTTAATAAAAATGACTGTCACAATATTAAATATTTTAATCAGAACGGACCAAAAAAAAATCACTCGTTCCAAAAATCGTATAAAAAAAGCTATGTTCCATTTAAAAAACACCTTATCCATAGCGTAACTCTATTGTTTCTGGTTCAAATAAATTTTTGGTTTCATTTTTGAATTCTGCAGGAAAAAGTACATCGAATAGCTATTTTGGATTTTTCTTTAAATACAAGGAAGCTCAAAAATGAGCCCCTGTTCAGTCCTCGTTGGAAGACCCTGTACCTATTTCGACCGTATGGTCGGGGATTGCAGACGTCGAGTTTGAAAATCTATATTTACGGAACCCCTAAAATTCATGGGGGGGGTAATTACCCCGTTACCCCCCCCCCCGTAAATCCGCCCTTGGATCCACAAGTGTTAGCGTATAAATTAATACGATTCACCAATGTGAAATTATATAAATGAATTCATTTATAGTATATTTCAGAAAGGTGTAGAGTAATAAAATGGGAAATTCCGTCCAATTGTGGTGTCGGCCATAGGCGCAGGTAAACTTTGTGCATTAAATTATTTATGATAACTAACCAAAAATGTCAGAGAAAAATAGAATTGTTTGTAAAATTAAAATTTCAAGTAATTGCGTAAGAGGATTAGAAAAGGTATATTTTCTGGCCTGAAGTGTCAAAATCGAAATATTGTGTAGGGATTAGTTAATTAGTAGATAATAAAGTTACGTTTTGCGTTTAACAAGTAACATTTAACAGGTACCGAGTTTGGCTTGGCCTCATTGGCTGATCATATAAATAGGTGGTAATTTGGAATAAACTTCATATATCGTGTGTGTGTATGACCTTAATAAGTATATTTGTTTAGTTTTAACGCATCAGTATTTGCTGTTAAGCCATATACAGTGATGGGCTAAAATATGGAACAAATTCATTTAAAAATCAGGTATTCATTTTTTGAAAAAACGCTCGGACACGTCGATTATAATTCTTTCTTCCGGATTTTTTGCCTCAAAAAGAAATTATATCGGGTGTGTCAAAAACTATATGTAGCAAAAAATTTTTGTTTTATAGAACCCCCCTATTTTTACTTATTACCCTAATTCTACGTCAAATTCTGCGCATAATTCATGTAGCATACTCTATCCTTATCTCTAACGGTTTTAGAGAAAAATTACATCATAAAAAAAAATTCTTTAAAAAAAGGTTAAAAAATTAGTTTATTAAGTGTTGAAAATGCAAACCATTAACTTCTTGACAATATGCTAATCTACTTAAAAACCCTTCTAAAACATTATTTACAGTATTTTCATTAATTTGCCTAATTTCATATCTAATTTTAAATTTAAGTCTTCCAAATTTTGTGGTTTATCCTTATACAGTTTTGATTTCAAATGACCCCAAAGAAAGAAATCCATGGATGTAAGATCGGGAGATCTTACAGGCCATTCGATGGGTCCTCTTCTACCTATCCATCGTTCGGGAAATACAGTATTCAAATACTCTCGTACTTGTCGAGCAAAATGAGGCGGAGCACCATCCTGCTGAAACCAAATAGACGCTTCTGGTAGATGAGGCTGATTCGGATTTGGAAAATCCGCTGCTAGTGTGGGAATTAATTCATTTTGAAGAAATTGTAAATACCGGTCTCCTGTAAGATTTCCATCGAAGAAAAAAGGTCCAATAATTCTATCATTTAATATCCCTGCCCAAACATTTACTTTTTGTGGGTATTGCGTGGGCTGTTTTCTCATCTAACGGGGATTATTTGTACTCCAATACCGAAAATTTTGTCTGTTTACCGAACCATTCAAACAAAACGTGGCTTCATCGCTAAAAAGTATGTTGGGATGGAAAAATAAATTTAAGTTGCAAATTTCCATTATAGTTTCACAAAACTGTAGTCGGCGGTCGGGATCATCTTCGTTTAGCTCGTGCAGCAACCTAATTTTGTACGGATGGTACTTTTCTTGTTTCAATACCCGCAACACAGATCGTCGGCTAACATCATTATTAAGGGCTACTTCAGTGGATGCACTATGAGGATTATCTTCAACCTCTAACAAAATGTTCAATTGTGAGTTTTCACTAATTTTTGGACGACCTGGCCGTAGACGATCCTTTACATTCCCTGTTTCCCTGAATTTCTTCTCAATTTTACTTACTGTAGATCTTGTAATCGGCCGTTCTGGATACTTAGCGTTAAACAAGTTACAAACTTCTTCTTGACTTCTTGTTTTGTCTCCACATCCAATTAAAATTAAAATTTCGATTCTTTGTGTTTCATTTAAATGCACCATGATCACCGTTTTTCAAAATTATACCTAAACTAATTTTTGATTGACACATGACTTGCTATCGTAGTAACAAGTCATTTAAATTTACCCGTTTACCTTTAAGTAGGTACATGTACCTTTTTTTAAAGAATTTTTTTTTATGATGTAATTTTTCTCTAAAACCGTTAGAGATAAGGATAGAGTATGCTACATAAATTATGCGCAGAAGTTGACGTAGAATTAGGGTAATAAGTAAAAATAGGGGGGTTCTATTTAAAAAACAAAAAAAATTTGCTACATCTACTTTTTGACACACCCGGTATAATTTCTTTTTGAGGCACAAAATCCTGAAGAAAGAATTATAATCGACGTGTCCGAGCGTTTTTTCAAAAAATGAATACCTGATTTTTAAATGAATTTGTTCCATATTTTAGCCCATCACTGTATAGTATTCACAGTATTATAAGATTAGTAATCAAATGGCGACATTCACACCAAGAAAAAGATGTTCCAATAATTCTCCACTTTCAGTACGTGAAAAAGTTATTATTTTAAATGTACATGATTGCATAAAATACGATTACTCGACTTTTACTGTACAATAAACTGTCGACCGATGTTTCCGAATGAGTGGAGTTGGAAAGTCCACCATTTTCAAATTATTGCGGGAGAGAAAGACAGCAGGTCAAGTAGAACCTCCCAAGAGAAGTCCAGGCAGACCAGTAAAAGAAATGATAACATATCTTTCAGCTGATTCAGTAGTAGTTATGGATAACGCAACCTATCATTCATGACGCACAGAGAAGACTCCAACTTCATCTTGGAGAAAACAACAAATTATCGACTGGTTAACCATCAAAAGTATTGAGTTTGAAGATAATTTGATAAAGAAGGAACTGTTAGCTATAGCAAATTTACACAAACATCGTTTTATGAAATATGCCGTGGAAGATATAGCAGAAAAACATTGTGTAACTGTGCTGCGCATACCGCCATATCATTGCGAACTAAATCCTATAGAACTTATATAGGCGCAAGTAAAAGGATTTGTAGCAAGACACAACATGACATTCAAAATGAAAGACGTTAAGCTACTATTTGAGCAAGCCATTAAGGAAGTGACACCAGAGAACTGGCGAAAAACAGTCCATCATGTCATTAAAGAAGAGGAGAAAATATGGGATCTTGACCACCTGACCCGTTAATTATAACGTCAAGAGAAGATGATAGTTCCTCAGATGACGAAGAATATTATGATTTTTTATAATTTTATTTCTGTACAATGTATTTTTGGTATTTTGTATTTTGTATTTTTTATAATGTTTAATAAAAAAAGAAGTGTAGCTAATACTATGTACATTGTACATATAATGCCTCATTTTTATTCTGTTAAAATAAAATTATTTCCTTTTTACGAATATCCTACCGGCAAGCCTTTGTCTCACTATTTTCAGTGTTTGTGAATGGACAACAATAGGCAAAACCCATAAATTGACCCAAACCCGCGTGGCACTACCTGCACTTGATGAAAAGAAAGAATTTTGCCAAACTATGAAAGTGGCTTAAAGATTGGTTGGGTCACTCTGTAGTCCCTTTGCATACCTAATGAGCTTTTATTACTCTACACCTTTCTGAAATAGACTATAATATTTTTACTTGCAGAAAAAGATATTATAATTTTAAGTTCAAAACGTCTAACATAAATATAATAGAAATTAAACACATTCTTGCCAGTTGTGGTCATGGAGTGTACTAAAGTTTGTTCAATGACCGCTGACCGTAACGTCACGACTAGTGCTTATCTTTCTAACATTCGTGAACTAGGTGAGATAGTAAATTTGCGTCAATAAATGTCGTATAATTTTACCAGTCAACATTATTTCAAAAATATCACGGTATTGTGAAAAGGACAAGCATTAATTTTAAAATTATTTAGTTATTTTTACATACCGAAAAGACTCCTTTACTCTTTAACTAGTAAGTAGATATAATAAAGCAGAAATTGTAAAACATAAATAATAAACATGAAAAATGTATGACAATATTTTTATAAATACCTGTCTGTCTCCAAGAGTTTCTGATGCTTTGGGAGTTTCGTGTTCAGAAATCCAACGAATTAAGGTAAAGGGAATAGAGGAGGATGTAGATTTTAAGAATCGCAATAATGTAGCTATGTTGTCATCCCGTGGTCGACAACTTCACGAAATTCATTAACATACCACAAGAGAGCGTATTTATGGGATGTATAGAGCAGGTAAACACGTTACCATTCGCTCAATTCAACTAAATCTTAAAATTATTGATGGTGTTGAAATATCCACTGATCATTAGCGGACTGTTTAGAAAATTTAATATTTAAATGGCGTTAATTGTACTGTATCAAACAGACATTTTTTAAGAGAGCAACCTCATATATCCCAAAAACGAGTAGAATTTAGAATAACGGCAACTCTCAATTTCCCTTAAAACCTGTTTTTCTGGATTAAACCCGGATATACAGTAAAGGGGCTTTTAGGCGAAGTTTTGTACTCTTCATACAGTTAGAAAAAATCGTCAGAGGATGTTCTATATATTATTCTACATGCTGGTTCAGAAAATGGATTTGTGAATGCAAGATTGATATTCAAGTCTGGCCTGAAATCTTGTGATTCTCATGATTGGATGAATGGTGAAAACTTTGAGAAACGATTTGAAGAAAAATTGTTACCAAACTTAAAAGAACCGTCGCTTATTATCATGGATAACGCCACCTATCATTTTGGGCTTATTGAAGAAATTCCAAATACAAGTTGGTCGAACAGATTACTTATTACATGGTTAGAGGAAGAACAAATTCCGGTTTCAACATTTGCAATGAAGGATGATAATAGTGAAGCAGTATATCGTCGCCTTAAGATGCAAATGGCCTAACTTCACTTTTTGTCTAAATTGACATTTTGTATTGGTTGTGTTGGCGAAAATTAACCACACCGACTGGAAAACGCTTTACGACCAGAACATCAAACTTCGCGCCAAAAACAGTAAGTTGAAACTGGCCGATCTATGATAATACGAGATTGGCCTAACTCCTAGCAAGTGATGTGTGATAATAGACTGTCGCTATTGATACTGTAAAATCCATTGTTTCAAGTAAGTAGTTTTTCGTGTCTCCTGAACAATTTGCCTTTTGCCAGTTAGGCCATTTGCATCTTAAGGCGACGATATCCCACCCAAACGTTACAGGTAACCTGAAAAGCTGTGTTTATTTCATTTTTGGATGAACTAGCATTGCAACATGGACTTCGAGTTTTAAGACTTCCTCCATATCATTGCCACTTTAATACTATTGAAATGGTTTGGCCGGAATATAAGCGCTATTATACAAATAAGTTCTATGCATCCTATAAGAAATGACGCAGTTTTGGGTCTGTGGATTGAAGCCATAGAAAAGGTAACAGAAGAAAAATGGAAAAATTAAGTAACACACACTAATAAAATTATAAATGATGTCTGGAAACGGAAAAGATTTATCAATGCTTCAAATACTCTCCTCTTATTATTAACTTAAACGAATCTGATGATGATGATGATGATCCTGGCGGATATCATTAATTTTAGGTATTTAAAAACTGTATTTTGTTGTGTTGTCATTTTTAATTATATTTTCTTCCTTATGATTTTATAAATAAGATGAAAATATTTGAAACAAAATTTATTACTATACTGATGCACTAGAGATGCACTAGACAAAAAGTATATATAGGGAAAAGAAAACCACAGTCGTCTCCACAAATATATTAAAAAAGTCAAATTATTGTGGTGTACATGTTTCGGTACTACAGAGTACCATCATCAGCACCGAAGGGCTCAAGAGCCACTTATACTAGGAATGTAAAAAAATTTCCTAGTTTACCTAGATCGCCTTATTTTTGGTTAAGGAATTTGTGGTTAAGCGTTGTACAGTCGTTTTAAGGACACCCTGTTTATATAAAAGTCTGATCTGTTTCTTTATCATAACGCTAGGCTGTACCTTGCGAGCAAAAATTATTTGCATCAAAGAGGGCCTTGCATCTAAGGACGTAATGCTTAGCCGTGGAGCTTAATACCTGTTGGGTGTCAGTAACTACCTGAATTAACAATAAATCAGTTATTCCGTCATCTTTGACAGTCGTTACAAGTAATTTGATTTATCGCTAATTTTTCCATTTTCTTGAACAATTCACACAATGGGCTTTACGGAACAGCAGAAAACATTCATGGTTGAAGCGTATTTTCGAAACGGGGTTAGAGTAAATGTTAAGTGACAATACAATCCGGGTTTGTGCATGGACGATTTTCACGAACATTTTCCTAACGTTGCTTTTATTGCTGGGGATTTTTATCATTGCCTGAAAAGAACCGTGGCTGTGTTTCGGGAAACAGGTTCTATACAAGACAAAAAAGGAGCAGGAAGACCTTCTGTAAGAACAGAAGAACTTGTTGCAAACGTTCGTGAAATAATCCAAATACGCCAACAAATTGTATAAGACGCCTGTCCCAAGAAGTGGGAAGATCTTATGGATCATGCAGGACTATTCTTAAGAAGCAGCTAAATTTATTTCCTTATAAAGTATTCAAGTATTCCAAGAAATACAAGCCGCAGATTTTGAAAGACGCAGGAATTACTCTCAATGGTTTACCCAAAATTCATTGGAAAGAAATGATTTATTAGACCTGACTTTTTTTCGGATGAAGCCTGGTTCCACCTCTCCGGTTATGTGAATTCTCAGAATACACGCATGTGGAGTAGTTTCTTTTTCTTTTTCTTTCTGTATATTCTTACTTTGTTAATTTTGTAAACAATAAAAATAAATTTGTATTTGTCTAGGTACTTATTTTTTTATTTCATAATATGAATTGGACAAAATTTTAACCTTGATTTGGTTAGATATATCGTCCCAATATCATTGTGATCTAAACCAAGCCCAACTTTTTTTAACCAAGCCCTCTTTATTGCAAATAATTTTTGCTCGCACGGTATAAGAAACCTAATAGCTCCGGTTACTAAATAAATTGCTTTTAATTTTAACTAAACAGAATAAAATTAATAAATGTCATAATGCTAGTGAATGCCTGCAATCATATAATATATGTTATAGTGCACGTTGGATCATTTATATGAAATTCCTGAACATGTCAATGTTCCAATCTTGGGCGTAATTTCACAATCTGTGCCGGTGGTCGATGTCAACAAGTCAGCAACGATATCGTTCCGATTAAAAGTAGCCGTTTAAAACGACCCTACTTAAAACTGTGCTCGATATTCGCCATTTAGATTCAGCAGGAGCGAACTGTGGCAAGACAAAAAACAGAGAGCACGGCACCGCGTACGTGGTGATTGACTGAGAATTGCTCATTATACTCTTTTATGACAGATTTAGAGATTGTTGTGCTTTATCCTACCCTGGTTGAGGTGGTGATTAAAGAAAATTGTTGAAGTTAGTGGAATTGTGTATTTTGTTAATTTACTTTTTTCATAGGAAGTCTTCTTTCTTTCGATTCACTCTACTTAATACCGTGCGAGCAAAAATTATTTGCATCAAAGATGGCATGGATTAAAAAACGTGGGGCTTGGTTTAGATCACAATGATATGGGGACGATATATCTAACCAAATATAGGTTAAAATTTTGTCAAATTCATATTATGACATGATATGCCAAACTAATGAGTAATCAAATAAGTAGACAAATACAAATTTATTTTTGTTGTTTACGAAATTAACCAAGTAAGAATATACAGAAAGAAAAAGAAAAATAATTACATAAATTGCTGAAATTGGCCACCGCCATGCTCCAAGCATAAATTCACACGTCTCTTCATATTTTCGATATTGTTGACCAGCATCTCTGGAAAAATGTTACCACATTCTTGGATAATCCTTTCTTGTAATTGTTCTAAATTTGCAACTGGTGTTTTAAAAATAGTGTTCTTTAAATGAGGACAAACGAAGTAATCCATAACCGTTAAACAAGGTGATCTAGGTGGAAATTCAATGTCTTATCGAAAACTAATCAATCTGTGGTCGAAAAAATTGCGTAAGTAGTTACATATCGCGCTACACCGCGATATGTTATACGGCGCTTCGGTAAAAATAATGTATGTATGTTGTCGTCGTCGTCGTCGTCGTCGTCGTGGCTTTTGCTATTTTCACATTTGCGATTTTTTTTCTCGGAAACTGCTAAAGTGGGACGATTGAAACGTTTTGGGTTTAGAGAGGAATAGTGGGGGTACGTTGTGTGAAAATTTCGAATATACAGGGTGTGCCGGAAAAAAGTTATTAAACGTCAAAGTCGAAAAAAGTCGGGTTTCACGCGGCCCACACCGTGGTCCCAGGAATGAACTTGATCGATTGAAACTTTTTGGACGTGTAGAGGACCGCGAGTTACAGAAGCCTATTGTTTGTGAGCACGATCGAGAGATTGGAAGTAATTTTTTTGATTTTTTCAAAGTCAAAATTTGGTCGAAAATGGTACCTCTTGGATCGCTAATAAGTCGAATTGGGTGCATCCAATCGACATGCGGTTTGGATAATCGGTTAGGCCATCTCAAAATCTACCTTTTTCCAATATATCGTTCTATACCGAACTGGAATGGAAATTGCCGAAAATTGTAAGAAAGTGGAAATCATAAAGTTAGGCCTGATTTTTTCACGGTTTTTATTTTTTTTCGTACTGAAAACGACTTTTGATCGAAACGTTGTAAACTTTAGCGGATAGAGCTCGTCAAATTGTATTTAAGAGATATTTTTTCGTTTCTTTATCTTTAATACGGAAAAAACGGCAGCTTTTTTTTTACTATGTCGACTGTAGCTTATTCAATTTTTAACAAAACCGTTTTATTTTTTTCTCAAAAAATGCGCTGATTACTTCGCAACACCTCTACATATTCAAAATCATTAAAATATATTCGCAAAATTGAGAAAAGTCGCTTTTTTGGGTGCGGAAACAGGCAATCTTTACAAATTCAACACCATTCACTTTTGACTAAGAGTGCCTTGATATTGATGTATCTAAATAAATTATTAATTCTAAAAATCCGGCTGTCAAAAATGGCGAAAAATGGGTGTTTTCAGCGTGACTTGCTAGACTAATAAGAACATTTCCAGATTTTAAATCGGGTGAAATATCTACCTTGAACCTTCTTCTAATTTTATTGACCAATATTTTTGCCCAAAATGTTTTAGAAATAGTTGTAATCTCGATTTTAAAGATGGCGTTCAGACATTGATAATCCGCCGCCACGTGGTAGGAGGTTGTTCGACATTTCGATATTCGCGAATTTTTTCTTCGGAAACGGTTAGAACAAAACGATTGAAACTTTCTGGACGTAGAGAGGAATAGTCAGGGCACGTTATAGGAACAATTTCCAATATACAGGGTGTACCGGAAAAAAGTTATTAAAGTCAAAGTTGAAAAATATGCTTTTTTTCGTTGTAGGGCGATACAGGTGGCAAAAATAATTTTAATCGATTTAAACTTTTTCGACGTGTAGACGACGTTGGGCTACAAAACACTGTTGTTTGCGAACGCGATTGAAAGTTGGGAAGTCATTTTTTTGATTTTTTTAAAATCAATGTAGGGTCATATTGGATCGTTAATAAATCGAATTGGGTGCGTCCGACATACTTTTGGTTTGGATATTCGTTTAGGACATCTCAAATACTACTTTTTTCAAATATATTGTTCTATACCTAAACAGCATAGAAATGGTCGCAAATTATAAAAAATTAGACTTACTATTTAAGTATATATAATTTGACAGCTATCGTATAGAACTTTGTCATTTTGGTACTGAAAATTAGGATTATTACAGCTTTAACCCTCGCAACGAAAAAAGTTTAAATAAATTGACACTTACCTGTCAAAATTTGACGCTGTCGTATAGAACTTTGTTATTTAGGTAACGAAAAATTTTTCAATTTAGGATTCTTACAGCAATAACCCTCACTACAAAAAAGCTAAAAAAAAATTGACACTTACCTGTCAAAATTTGACAGCTGTCGTATAAAACTTTGTTATTTACGTACTGAAAATTTTTTCACATTAGGATTTTTACAGCTATAACCCTCGCTACGAAAAACCAAAAAAAAAATTGACACTTACCTGTCAAAATTTGACAGCTATCGTATAAAACTTTCTTATTTAGATACCTGAATTTTTTTAAATTTCGGATTCTTACAGCTATAACCCTCGCTATGAAGAGACTAAAAAAAATTGACACTTACCTGCCAAAATTTGACAGCTGTCGTATAAAACTTTGTTATTTACGTACTGAAAAATTTTTCACTTTAGGATTTTTACAGCTATAACCCTCGCTACGAAAAGGATAAAAAAAACTGACTCTCACCTGTCAAAATTTGACAGCTATCGTATAAAATATTCTTATTTAGGTACCAGAAAATTTTTTAATTTCGAATTCTTACAGCTTTAACCCTCGCTACGAAAAAGCTAAAAAAATGACACTTACCTGTCAAAGTGACAGCTCTCGTATAATTAAACGAACGAACTAGAACAGTGCCGTGCCCGAAGGTCTCGGCACAATAATATTTCTACAAATTTATTAGCTGATAATTGATAGCTTCCATGTAAGAATAATTTTTTGCTTATGTTTTAATCGATTGAATACTTACATATTTTTATAGAGCAAATATGGAAAGTATATCCCACATTGCACAAAGGTGTGCGAGTTTAAAGAGCACCTATATGGCGCCGTCTCAGAAAACTACCTATCTATACGAGAAAACGGAAATTTTGCACCATTGTGTAGTTTTGGTCAGTTGTTATAATGACAATTTGGCGATATGTTTTCCCTTCTAGTAGAGTTTACCAACCCGATAATACCTTCTAAAAAAGATTCCCGTTTGCACTTTGTTGCTAAAATGTACGACCCCTTTTATATCATTCCTTATACCTTAAGGAAGCAAAATTGACTTGTCGTCCAAAAATCGTACCATGCAGGGGGTGGTCGGGGGCGGTTTTCCAAAAAGTACCAATTTTTTTTTTTTTGCCTTTTTTACATCTATAATACCTGATCATCAACCTGCTTGAATCTTATTTCAAAATCTTAATTAGAAATATATTTTTTTTAATTTTAAAAACATCGCGCGCCGTGCTTGTATATGGAGCGCTTTAATGAATAACCGCTCGCCCTGAAAACCCATAATTGTGATAATTTGTAACTCGCCATAACTCCAGAATCCTTTGACTTATCAAAAAAATACTTGCCATAAACGTTGTAGATAAAACATCAGGGATTACAATGCTTTTTTAAAATTATCAGTCCGATAAACAGTTTCGTCAAAAAATTGAAAAATGTCAAACCATATCACCGTAAGCGTGGTCAACCGTGCGGATGCGATGAAGGATCAGATTGCCGTCGTAAAGCCATGAAAAACGACCGTATGTTATATCGCGCGCATAAGTTCGGTTTTCCTTCGCTTTTGGTGTGATTGGAATGCTATTATTACATTATAAGTTAGTTCCTTATAAAATTAAGGGATTATATTTTGTAAACGGTAAGTAATGTTGTTTTGAATAATTTAATTTGAAATTAATGTATGTTTCTCTAAATTTTTTCAATATTAATATTAATTAATAAGTTGTTACTAAAAGGAACTTTTTTTTTATTAGAAAAATTGGTATTTGTCCAAGTTTTTGTACATATAGGGTGTTTACAAAAAATGAAAAATGGTACTATTTCATTTTTTTTATAAAGAAAAACAGAAAACAGGCTTTATACGTTCGGGATTTGTCTATAAGTAGGTACCTGATCTACCTAGAGTACCTATACTAGTGTTTTTTCAGGTGTTAAGGTCATGGTTGCTCAGTAGAGATAGAGAATAACCTTAAAATTTCATTGTGGTTTTGATTGTGTGTATCAGCGTGTTGCAGGATACCTGAAAATATCACTACTATTAATCGGGGAGAATCCGCGGGTGTTATTTAACGAAAATAAAGAAAAAAGGGTGATACTTACAGAAGATTTTTTTGTTGAACCTATTTACAGGAACAAGTATAGAAATCGAAAAACAGACAAATGCTCTTTATATACCTAATAATAAAAGGCTTGGGTAACATCTTCCCCTAAAGAATCTATTTATTAATAAACATATTTATTCCAAAAGAAAGATTCTTAGAGTTTTTAGTCAGAGTCAGCCATGCATTTGCAGGAGCCAATGCAATTTATTTGTTTTTTTTACAGGAACACAGTGACCCAGTGCAATCTAAAATAGAGTAGCAATTTAAAATTTAACTATAGTAAAAAATAACAAACTTTGTGTAGGTACCTTTTTTACAGTTGCAAGTATTTAGAACTGAAGTATCCTCCGGTAGTATTGCGTCGGTTGTTAATACAGGCACTGGTTTACCGTTTGCAATATTCCAGCCACAACTTGATAAGTCCGGTAAAGGTGACCTTGGCATAGTACTGTCCAGCCATATTTTGGTCTGATAGTGGACAGGGCGACAGTGTTGTCTTAGACTATCTTTGGTTGGAGGCAATTTACTCACAGGTTTGGAGGATGCTAAAATTCCTCTAAGAGCATTTATACATTTGATATCTTCATTTTTGTAGTACCTATATAAACGAATTACAAATTTAACTACGTCATTAAAGACTTCTTCTAAGTAGGTACTGTTCTTTGCCAACTCTAGCTAGTAGATTATAATGTGATAAGAAGACTTTCCAGCATGTTCTTTTGCCTAGTCACACAAACTGACTAGTTGTATCACAACCTGTGAGTGCGTGAAAGGCTGGTAGACATTTGATCATGGAACTCTCCATTTTTAATTCATGAATTACAATGGATCGTTGGCTTTCTTTAGCTCCAATTTTCATCCAAATTTCTGAAGTCAGAATATCTTTAAAGTGAGCCAATAGTACCAAAACATCTGTATCTTTACAGTCTACTATACCGCCAATTCTGGAATGAAATATAGGATTGTCTCGCGCTATACTTTTAATTTTATTTTCCATGTTATTGCTCATTACCTGGCATAGTTTATGATTTTGTAAACGTTTTTGGCAAATTATGCACCTTTGTACATCAAATTGAGTTCGTAAAAATGTTTTTTTCAGGGGTATATCTACTGGGAGTGGGTTAGTAAATATTTTTGCATACTTTGATTTATATGATTTAATTTATTCGTGCTGGTATACGTTTTGTAGCAAGTTTTATGCCAATTTAAATGTTCTCGCTCTTTTTAATTATTCAAATTTAAAAATATATGCAACAACTTTGCATCATTTCCTTGACAAATATCAATTAGTACCTTTGTACATTCAATAAATCTTTGTTTAGATTTTGGTCGGGATATAACTATTCCCTGATTCTTGGCAAATGTCAGATAATTGGGAATTAAATATGTTGCCTTGTGTTTTGATTGATAGTTTTTTTTAAGTGGTCTTAATTTAATTTTGGGCTGTAGTTCACTCACTGAACTGGTACTGCTTTCAAAATCCATTGCTTAATCGTTTCAATAAAAAGTGTCGTATATAAACATTAAAAGGCACTATACTGTTATTAAAAAAAAATCTTACCTGAAAACTTAAACTTTCTCCTTAACCTTTCCGTGGTCATGCTACAAAAAGTTACATTTTCGGCCGTGTGGGGTAACTATGATACCCCATTGAAATACTGCATGATCTTTTGTCAATGATGCATGATGGTGTGCAAAGATGTACAATAAAACACTAATAATTCATTTTTAATAAAACATTTTTAATTTTTACAATAAATTAATATTTACTCTTCCTCATTATTTTTACAATCGGGACATAATTTTTTTTTTACTTTCTTCTCTGTGTATGTTGCAAATGGGTTTATTGCATGCACTACATGATATTTTAGTCTTTCTATCCCTAAGAGTAACAAAAAAATGAATTTTTTTTACGTTTTCGCCGTTTTCGGCCGATCGACGATTTCGATACGCTGCAAGCAGTTTTTTGTGTAAAATTGAAGTTAAATTGAGTATTTTTATAAAAAATTGCTTTGCAATATATTTTTCTAGGATTACCTGGAGGGAAAAAAATTACAAAAAAATTGTTTGGAAGATAATTTAAAAAAACCGCATCTGGGGTACCTAAAATACCCTGCTCGGCCACGGAAAGGTTAATAACAACTATATTACAACAGTCATTTAATGCAGGGCATCTGTAAAACACTTTTAACTTTTAGCAATGCCCATTAAGTCCAATGTATAGATAAGAACTATAACTTCACAGCATACAACACACCCTAATAAAATATAACAACTATTGTTGGTTAAAATAAAAGTAAGTCAAAAAATATTGCTATAAGATAGAAAATGGAAATCCACAATCCAATATTTGCTGGTCTAGCTTCAAAATTAACGGCGCGGCGGCTACCCGGCACGGAATTCTAGACTAAACACTATTGAAAACGCGATATTAAACGAATATCGAACTTATGCGCGCGATATAACATACGGTCGTTTTTCATGGCTTTACGACGGCAATCTGATCCTTCATCGCATCCGCACGGTTGACCACGCTTACGGTGATATGGTTTGACATTTTTCAATTTTTTGACGAAACTGTTTATCGGACTGATAATTTTAAAAAAGCATTGTAATCCCTGATGTTTTATCTACAACGTTTATGGCAAGTATTTTTTTGATAAGTCAAAGGATTCTGGAGTTATGGCGAGTTACAAATTATCACAATTATGGGTTTTCAGGGCGAGCGGTTATTCATTAAAGCGCTCCATATACAAGCACGGCGCGCGATGTTTTTAAAATTAAAAAAAATATATTTCTAATTAAGATTTTGAAATAAGATTCAAGCAGGTTGATGATCAGGTATTATAGATGTAAAAAAGGCAAAAAAAAAAAATTGGTACTTTTTGGAAAACCGCCCCCGACCACCCCCTGCATGGTACGATTTTTGGACGACAAGTCAATTTTGCTTCCTTAAGGTATAAGGAATGATATAAAAGGGGTCGTACATTTTAGCAACAAAGTGCAAACGGGATAACACGATAGGGACATCTTTTAACTCCACTATTCACGTTCCGCAGGAAGGTGAGGCAAAAAAAGCAATAGTAAATAGAAAAAAAGAAAAGAAAAGTATTTTTTTATTGTAAATTTTTGTAAATCCTTTTAGTACTAATATTAGATTCACTCTCGGCTGACGATTAGCGATATGTACCCAGTCTAGTTAATAGTTTCGGCGGCTGTATTGGCGGTTGCACCGTCCTGTTGAAAATATCCAAACCGTAGTTCGTCGTCAAGTAATTGCTCCACAAATGGATTCTGTGTGATGGAAAAAAATAGGACCAACACTTCTTCTTCGGGAAACAGCTAACCAGATACCAATTTTTTGAGGGTGCAATGTGGAAAAAAAATGGGGATTCTCACTACTTCTTATGCGTGTATTCTGAGAATTCACATAACCGGATAGGTGGAACCAGGCTTCATCCGAAAAAGTATCAGGGCTAATAAATCATTTCTTTCCAATAAATTTTGGGTAAACCATTGAGAGTAATTCCTGCTTCATTCAAAATCTGCGGCTTGTATTTCTTGGAATACTTGCACTTTATAAGGAAATAAATTTAGCTGCTTATAGTCCTGCATGTTCCATAAGATCTTCCCACTTCTTGGGACAGGCGTCTTATACAATTTGTTGGCGTATTTTGCATTATTTCACGAACGTTTGCAACAAGTTATTCTGAAGTTCTTCTGTTCTTACAGATGGTCTTCCTGCTCATTTTTTGTGTTGTATAGAACCTGTTTCTCTAAACACAGCCACGGTTCTTTTCAGGCAATGATAAAAATCCCCAGCAATAAAAGCAAAGTTAGGAAAATGTACGTGAAAATCGTCCATGCACAAACCCGGATTGTATTGCCTCTCACCATTTACTCTAACCCACCCCGTTTCGAAAATACGCTTCAACCATGAATGTTTTGTGCTGTTCCGTAAAGCCCATTGTGTGAATTATTTAAGAAATTGGGAAAATTAGCGATGAATCAAATTACTTGTAGCGACTGTCAAAGATGACAGAATAACTGATTAATTGTTAATTCAGGTAGTTACTGACACCCAACAGGTATTAAGCTCTACGGCTAAGCATTACGTCCTTAGATGCAAGCAGTGGCGGATCCAGGGGGGAGCAATGGGGCCCGGGCCCCCCCTAAAGCCCGTTGAAACATTGAAAATTATTTTTTGTTTACCTGTTACAAAAATGTGTGTTACGTTTTTCACAATGTAAAATATAAATATACTGATTTATTTTGATTTTTTGCATACGGGCCCCCCCTTAGGAGTATTTCTGGATCCGCCACTGGATGCAAGGCCCTCTTTGATGCAAATAATTTTTGCTCGCACGGTAGAAAATATTGAACGACCAAGAATATTTTTACACTAAGTTAAAAATATGATAATTACCTACTTTAAAAAAAATGCACATAGCCTAACAATGTGTATAATTTCTTATAACATAACGATCCAAAATATTTGTAAGCCCCCAGCTATTCAGTTGATCGTGTCTATAAACAATACTCAAGGTCTTAAATTATGGTGTTTTAAAGGTAATTTAGTATAATGGGGCTTGTTCATTATGGTTCTTACGCTTCTGGTTGTCACGAACTGAGATTTTGCATAGAAAATTTGAAACAGTGTAAAATAAATAGATATAATTAATTTTCAATTAAATCAATAAGTATACTACATGTGTTAAAGAAATAATAAAGTTTATATATGTATACATTTTTCCATGAAATAAGTAGGTATATCGACAGGTATAGTAAATATTTTACAAGGTCGTCGTCAAATCACGTGACAATAATTGTGATATGTGGCGCATGCAGGGCCACAATTAGACATTTCTGCGCCCGGGGCTAAAAATCTTCAAATTCTCACATAAATTCGATAATAAATACATGGGGGCGTGTCCGAAAAACGCTCGGACACGTCGATTGGTATTTTTAGTTGCGCATTTTTTTCAAAACTTTTTATACAGGGTGTGGCATGTAACAGTGGCCAATATCAACTTTCTTATTTTAAATGCAACATTCTATATATTATATTATTCAATTTCTGGGTTCTTCGTACACCGTAGTTTTAAGGTATTCAGTTTGATAATGTAATACATTCATTGTTGCTTTACAAGCTTGAACATTTTGGTATAAGAGACAAGCTTCTTAGTCTAATCAATGACTTTCTCACCAACCGCTTCTATCAAGTAAGGGTCAATGGTATATTATCCAATAAACATCCAGTTATAAGTGAGGTCCCTCAAGGATCTGTTTTAGGACCATTACTGTTTCTGGTTTACATTAGCGATTTGTCATGGAATATTGAGACAATCATCAGTTCTTCTGTAATCCATTGTTGCAAGAGCAATGATTAGACAGAGATCTGAGGCGTATTGAGTGATGGACAAGCCAGTGGTGCTTAATGTATCAAAATGTACAGTATTATTGGCCCAAATAACCCTTGTGAAACATATTTGCTAAATAATCTTCAACTTATTAGTGTTACAGAACAAACAGATCTGGGGTTACTAATTTCTTCTAATTTAAAATGGGAAGCACATATTATTAAAATGGTAAAGAAAGCCAATAGTTAAATTACCGTGATATTATCACTACACAACGGTCTGGCAATTTTCGTTTTCTTACAGTAGAAAAGCGCGTTGCTGTCACATACAGTGTGTGTATAAAGTCTAGAAACGGCTTAATAACATCACAATTTACTGGCCGATTTAAACCAAATTTGGTACAGTTGTGTAAGAGGATCTAACGCACCGAATGACGATATTGGCGTTGTTGCCAGCTTTTTAGTTTGTCTGGAATTCGAACGAATTTTATATTTTTAAATATAACACCCAGTATATTTATTAGTTTTTACATTAAATTTGTTACACTTTTGGTATAACATACTTTGTTCATAATATCAGTAGTTTTCGAAATAACTAGTACAATTTAGAAAAAATATATTTTTTATATTAAATGTTTAAACTGTTTTCCCTGTACAGCTTGACAGTTTGCTAATTGAAAATAAAATTTTTCAATTGTGTTGTAAATCATTTATGGCGTTATTAATTCAAATTCGTCCAAAATTCGACGCTGCAAATCGACCAAATCTTGAGGTTTTGTGATATAAACTCTGTTCTTCAAGTGTCCCCACAAAAAATAGTCGTTAGGCGACAAATCAGGGGAACTAGGTGGCCACTCGATTGTACCCCCTCTACCGATCCACCTATTCGGAAAAGTGTTGTTCAAAAATTCGCGCACGTTTCGACCAAAATGGGGAGGAGCTCCGTCCTGTTGGAAGAATGTACTTGCATAATTTGGACCCATCACATTTCGTATAGTAGGCACTATTTGCGTTTCCAAGAGCTCAAGGTAAAGTTGTGATGTCAAATTTCCATCAATAAAAAATGGACCGATCTTGTGGTTACCCAGAAGCCCAGCCCACACATTCAATTTTCCAGGGCGTTGTGTATGACCTTCTATCATCCAGTGGGGATTTTCATTTGCCCAAAACCTACAGTTGTGTCTATTGACTTTACCATTTAACATAAATGTTGCTTCATCCGAAAATACTATAAATTTGAAAAACTGGTTATTTTGGTCAAACCTTGACATCATAATATCACAAAATTCAATTCTTCGCTCATAATCATCTTCTGATAACTCTTGAACTACATGTATTTTGAAACGGTGATATTTATGTTTTATTAAAACATTATGGACGGATTTAAAGCAGAAGTCACTTACTTGAGAAATTTTTCTTAATGAAGAAACAGCGGTTTCAACAACATGTTGTAAAATTTCTAAACTTTTCTCTTCATCTACTACTACTGGTCGTCCTGATCGTCGCCTATCTCTACAATTTCCAGTTTCTTCGAACCGTCGGACAGTTTTTAGAACAGTTGCTTTTGAAATTGGATTTCGGTTTGGAAATGCGTCATTAAATAGATTTTTAACCTCTTCGTAAGATCTGACCCTATCGCCATATCCTCTCATCATAAGAATTTTAATTCTTTCACTTTCAGTTAAAGACATTTTTGCATGTAAAAATGACAGCTTTTATGACTTAACATCAAAACTGAACTGGTGTTTTATTTTTTAATAAATAAAACACAATTTGTTGATATTTTCAAAATACGTCGTTATTTCGAAAACTACTGATATTATGAACAAAGTATGTTCTACCAAAAGTGTAACAAATTTAATGTAAAAACTACAAATGAAAAAATATACTTGGTGTTATATTTAAAAATATAAAATTCGTTCGAATTCCAGACAAACTAAAAAGCTGGCAACAACGCCAATATCGTCATTCGGTGCGTTAGATCCTCTTACACAACTGTACCAAATTTGGTTTAAATCGGCCAGTAAATTGTAATGTTATTAAGCCGTTTCCAGACTTTATACACACACTGTATAGTATTAAACAGTTGTATATATGAATTCTTATAAGGAATAGAAGCTTTTTTTAATGTATATTATTTTTCAAAGCAAATTCACATACTTACATATAAGTGTCCTAAAAATACGACAAAATTATTACAAGTTTGAAATGACAATAACACCCTAGATGTCAGCAGCATATTATTATGTAATATTTAATTGTCTATCGAAAAGGATAAGACTTTCCTATAGTTGCCACGCTTGCCATTATTATGAAAAAGGCAAATATTCATAATGTAGACTGATTTTTAACCAATTTATTTTTATTTTATTTTGACATTTAAGTCATTGGCACTTGGTTGCTTAACACGAAACTAGAAATAGCACTGCAAACTTTTGGGTTATAACTATGATTATAGTATTTGGATTATTGGCATTATGTTATACGTAACATATTATGTATCATGATAATCACGTAGATGGTCTCATCAAAAATATTACAGAATATACATTTTTTCAAGATTATGAATGGAGACCATTCATCTGCTCGCCGTAAGAATTTTAACACTTGGGCAATTAAATATTTCAGCGCATTTATGTCACAAGTTAGCGTTAATTTCGACCAGTTAATAAACACGATGGAGCTTTTAACGCTGCATAATTTAACATTTATAATTTATTTTACATTAGGTAGTCACTTTTCTTTTTCAACGTTATTCGTTCATATTTATTACCACCAATTGAATTTAAAATATTACAATATAGGTACATTGCCTTTTTCACTAAATTTTGATTTTTATTCTATAACATAGTGAACAAAAAATTACTATTACTAAACAAAATACGCCGTCTAATAATCATTAGCCAAACTAACAATCTAAGTCACAGCGCAAATCGACAACAGGGATTGGGGCTGAAGATCGACCCTCCGGCTTCTATCTAACTGATACTCCGAATCTGTCCCCTCTTCTTTTCTATTTGACTTGACGAAACAAGGATACCAATATAATCTTCGGCTACTAGTATAGTATAAAACAGGTCTTTATTTGTTTGTAATAGTTTGTACATATCAGGTAATTGATTTATATAACATAATATAAATATAGTATTATGTATTTTAAATAGTCTATAAGTTAGGTCAGTCTTGTATAACTGTCTCTACCTAGGACACGGCACTGGCGGCCGCCAGTGGGGTTGATGTTAGCCCTTATCAATTTCCTTGATTTATCATTGATGTACTCGGATTGGTCGGTACCTTGATTTCTTTACCGCCATGAGGGAATTTGTTTTTTGTTCAATGAACTTAAAAAGATGTATTGTTGTTTATGAGGAAAATTTTATTATAACTGTTTACTGGAAAAGCATTTTGAAAAAACCAGCTTAATTTTTGGCAGGTACTGTTAGTAGCGCTAAGCGTTTTGCCTTGTGGCTTGAAATAGGTAGGTATGTCTGTAACTTGTTGGCGGAACTTAATCTCTATGCCAATTCAGTGGATGATGCATTATTCTGTATTATATTATGCAATTAGCTGTTTTTTTATTAAAAATAAAAGGGTAGTCTTGAATAAATAGGTTTGTGAGCTACGTTGTCATTGTGTCTTATTTGTAGTAAGTTTTGCGTCATATTTGTTTGTTGGGGTTGCGTCATAAAAATTTTTATAGATATGTCCTGTACATAGTCAAATATGTAAGGTGTTTGGGTAGCCTGGTGTAGATGGCGGATTGGTGCATAATTTCTTTCTTTTAATACTTGTATTAGTATTTTGTTTTGCAACCTTTGAATTTTCTTAAAGTGATATTCCGCCATACTACACCAGACTGGTGCTGCGTATGTTAGTGTTGGTTTTACTATTTGGTTGTACATTGTCAGTTTGTTATGTGGTGATAGGGGTGCATTTCTATTTAAAAGTATGTTTAGTGTGTGGGTCGTTGCAGTAAATTTTGATATAATTTGATTTGTATTATGTTTAAAACGTAGTGTGTTATCAAGAACTACCCCTAAATATTTAAGTTTCTGCCCTGGTATAATTTCTTTTTCGTTTATTTTGATATTTTGGTTTATTTTGTTATTTGTATGTTTCCTGGTTAATATTATACTTTCACATTTATTTTCATCGCTTTCAAGTTTCCATTTTTTATACCAGGGCAGTAAGATATGTAGGTGATTTGAAATCATTTGTCTTGTAGCGTTTGCAAAGTATGAACTGGCATACAGCAACACATCATCCACAAAAATGGCGAGATTTGTATTGGGAAAGAAAGGTATATCAGAAGTATACAAATTGAATAAGGGAGCTGCTAAAACAGTGCCTTGTTGAAGGCCTGCGTATAAAGCTACTGGTTCAGAGAAATCGCCATTAATTTTTACTTTTAAGGTTCTGTTTGTTATATCTTTGTTAATTAATTAATCTTCGGCTACTGCCAAATAAACGAATTGCGCGGATAATGAGATGACATTACTGAATATCCGATCTCATGTTTTTTTTTATGCCTTCGCGGCGTCTTTTAATTGTTGCTAGGAAAGTTTAAATTTATGGTCCACCGCTACCGTTTTAACATTTTTTTGTCGGCGATGGGCACTATATTCTTTCCAGAGCAGATCACTGGCGGCGCATGTAGATTGACCTGGCAACCACCGAGTAACACGCAGAAGTTCGAGTGGAGACCGCGTGATAAACTGTGGGGACTAAGGCTCTGATTAGTTCGCCAGCGCACACCGCTCTTCTACTTCCGTTGCCTTTGCATCAATGCCGCGTAGTGTGCATTTCTTGTCTCATGATGCTTCTGTAAATAGGAGAAATTTTATTTTTACGATGAGGGTTTGCGACTTAACCCTCCCTTCGAGGCCCAAATTTTTTTAAATGAAATATTTCTTTTTTTTTCTTTTTAACGGACTAAATGTGTTTCAAGAAATTAAAAAATATTGAAATATATTAGGGTCGGATATTCGGGGATTCCCGAAGACGTGGTTATCTAGTAATACCACTGGGCCTGCGTAAACGTAAGCTAGGAAATAAAATTTACACAATACCGAATATTATATTTTATTTACCTACTCTATGACGTTTTTATTTTTGGTGAAATAACAAAAAGCAATTTTTTGTGGATTTCAAACATAGCCCGACCTTGCAGCTAAAAATCTAATGTTATATTAGAAATATCGTGCGCGAAAATCTGTTACGTACGGAAGTTCTTACCAAATGGGAAACTTTTTTATTATTAATTTTACGAAAAATAATTATTCTTTATAAAAAGCTCTGCATGGTCTAAAACCTAAAATGCAACCATCAAATATCGAAATTTTCCAGTCATATACGAGGTTTGTCAAAAAATGTGAATTTTTCCCAAGAGTAAAGTACCTTTATTTTTGACATTATCAAAAATTGTTATTAAAAAAAGTTGATCAAAACTAAAAACCACGTCTAAATATGCAATAACACGCATTAAATTATTTAAATAATTAAAAAATTAAATAATTAATAATAAATCAATAAAATAATTTTTTAACATAAATGCGTATAATCGCACATTTAGCCATAGTTTTTAGTTCTGATCAACTTTTTTTAATAACAATTTTTGATAATATCAAAAATAAAGGTACTTTACTCTTGGGAAAAATTCACATTCTTTGGGAAAAATTCACATTTTTTGACAAACCACGTATATGACTGGAAAATTTCGATATTGGATGGTTGCATTTTAGGTTTTAGACCATGCAGAGCTTTTTATAAAGAATATTTTTTGTTCGTAAAATTAATAATAAAAAAGTTTTCCATTTGGTAAGAACTTTCGAAGACACGCTTGTATAACAACAGCGGCCTAGTGGTTTCAGACTGTAACCACCAGTTTTATTATACATTTTTGGGCACAAAACAGATAAATTATTTAAAACATTTATTCTTAAATCGTTAATTACTAACCTATAACTAATTTAAAGCCATTTCCAGCAATTTTTTCTTAATAATAATTAAAAAATCGCTTTGTAAACAACTAGCAGCAACGTGCACTACGGGCAGACCAACAAACCATCTATTTATGGCGGTTTTTACTGAAATCGGCGCTTTCGTTTAGTAAGGAACCATGAGATGTCGCTTCGAGAAACACAAATACAACGGTGGCATCTCTGCGGAACCACTAAGACGCTGCAGAACCGATATTAAAAAGGTGGTACTTGTGCGAAACCACTAAGCCCCAAAGGGTTAACAAAAACTTATTTTTAGTAACTCATATCTAGACGAAACGGTAGATATAAAAACCAATGGACGTCCAACGCCAATGTTGAATAATAGTGTCACTAAAAATGAAATTTTTAAAAATATATATTTTTTTTTAAATAATTTTTGATTCGCCAAAATTGGCTTTTTTTGGCGTAGCACCAAAAAAATATTCGCCTATTTGCCTGTGGCACTTTTTATTTATCCATACCTACGCTCTGCGCCTTTCCATACTCAATTCCTTATAAGAATTTACATACTTTTTATACAACTGCTTAATACTACATATTATAGTACAACAACGCGCTTTCCTACTGTAAGACAACGAAAATTGCTAGACTGTTGTGTAGTGATAATATCACGGTAATTTAGCTAATAGGAAATAGGAGTTATTGCTATCATAGAATGGTTTCTAGGCGTTATTGCTCTGAATACTCACAGTAATTATCAAGTTTTATTGGGGGTGTAATCTGATTTTATATACTGGCAATTGTAATGAAATTTAGCATTAATCATAATAAAATGTGCTTTCTTCCATTAATAAAAATCAGAAAGCGCTTTACTGGGAACAAAATGCGTCGCATTAAGAATATAAAATTTATTTCTTAACATAATTGCTATTTATTATTAAAACTAACTGTTCTTGCCAAAATAAAATTTAAAAAGTTGAATTTATAAAATATTTAGGAATATTGATTGACCAAAATTTAAAATGGGATCATCAAATTAACACTCTTAAAAAAAATTAAGAAACACTATGTAAATTTAGACTTTTAAATAATATTGTGAATCAAAAACTTTGTTTAATGTTTTATTATGCACTTTTTCAATCAATTCTTTTCTATGGTATAATTGGTTGGAGAAGTACATACGACTCGAATTTGAAACCGCTTATAACAATACAAAAATATGTTTTAAAAATAATATTTAATAAACATATTTTGTCTCCCTCAAAAATATTATTAGTTAATAATAATATTCTGAGTTTAAAACAACTTTATTACAAAACTTCCATTTTATATACATATATATTTATATATAAAAATAAAAATGTATTACATAACATTACCCATATATACCAAACAAGACAAAAAACAAATCTATGTTTATGTTATGATAATTTTAATTTAACACTTTTAAAAAATAATGCTTTATTTGTTGGCATCAAAATTTTTAATATATTGCCTACTAATTTGAAACTATGAGTTTTTTGGCTTTTAATAGAAAATTAAAATCATGAATTATGCAAAATTGTATAAAGGTAAGCCAACTTATATATAGATAATAATAATACTAAATATTACATTTTTTTTATTATAATTTCTCCCTTATTCATAATTTTTCCTTTTTTTTTTGGGTGAAATATTTTTGAATTACTTACTTATATTTTTAAATATATATGTATAATGTGATTAAAATTAATAATCTAAATGGGTGTATATTTTTTTATTACAAAGTCGGACAGATTATTTAATCTATGGTTTTGTAATGATGCTTTCATTGGATTTATTTTTATTAATAAAAAAACAATGTTATTGATTTTTAATATTATTATAAAGAAACCTGCAAATTAAACAAGACTGTAGTACTGCTAATGGAACTGATTACTACCATTAAAAACACTGTTCTATCAAATCTGGAATTGATATAACATTAAAGCGGGTTTGATATCCTACTAATTTATTTAATACTAGCTATACCCGCGCGCGTTGCTACGCTACTTACTAAAATAAATTTGAAGGAAAGACATTACACAAATATCCGGCATCCCGGCATGCGTTGCGTCACTTTTTTTATGCTAAAATTTTCCTCGGCCTGCACACAACAACTCACCAAATCCAGCATCCCTCCACCCCGGCATCCCGGCATGCGTTGCGCCACTGTTTTTATGCCAAAATTTTCCTCGGCCTGCACACAACAACTCACTAAATTTTCATGGTAATCGGATAAATGGTATAGGAACGCATACGGGACATACAGACAGACAGACAGACAAACATTCATTTTTATATACAGTGTGTCCCGCTTTTCATGAATACACCCTGATATCTCAGTTATTAATAATGCGATTTTCTTCAAATTTTGGTGAGGATTGTGTGTAAAAATAAATTATTTGGCATAGTGAACAGTTTTATGCATCATAGGCTAGGTCTTGGGGGTAAAAAAGGGTTAATTTTTTGAGAAAAGTATATTAGGGCTTATTTTAAATATTTTTTTCTATCAGATTTAGAATCAGCATCCCAAAAAACCCCTTAATTAATATTTTCAAAATCTCAAGAGCTGATTTTAGCAGTAAAAATATTATTTTTTAATTTGGCACTGTTTTAATAATTCCTTTATTTAAAACTATGATATCAAAATTACAAATTATATTATTTTAGATTTCTGTATTTTCAACATAACTACCTTCTAAAACAATACACTTTTCAACAATTCTTCTTAAACGTAAATTCACTTTTCTTAAAGTTTGGGGAGTAATTTCTTATCAAAATTTCGAAAAAAAAACTTAATTATAGTAGTTGCGAGGAAACTGAATTCAACGAAATGACATGGAGGCGTTTGAAACGTAATAGGATCAGGACATTAAAACCAAAAAGTTAGCAATAAACAACCTATTAAAAAAAAAAGTGCCAAATTAAAAAATAATTTTGTTACTGCTAAAATCAGCTCTTGAGATTTTGAAAATATTAATTAAGGGGTTTATTGGGATGCTGATTCTAAATCTGATAGAAAAAATTATTTAAAATAAGCCGTAATATACTTTTCTCAAAAAATCAACCCTTTTTTACAACCCGAACAAACCCGCACGCCTATGATGCATAAAACTGTTCACTATGCCAAATACTTCATTTTTCCAACATACAATCACCACCAAAATTTGAAGAAAATCGCATTATTAATAACTGAGACATCAGGGTGTATTCATGAATAGCGGGACACACTGCATATAGATGGGTTAAAAAAAATAATCTATCAATATAAACTATGTCTTAGCAAACCTGTTGAATTAGATTATTTTTCTCAGTCTATATGTCGTAGGCTAATGGTAGTTTTTTTAATTTAATTTTTAAAAAAAATGCTCTGGGTAACAACGAACAAACCGCTTACCGATATACCTTTTAGACGGTGGCATATAGCATTTGCCTAGACAAATGCCATTTGCCTAAAACTTCCATTAGCCTACGACATATATATACTGTATCTGGTGCATAATTGCTTTAATAGTCAGAAAGGTTCGGGTTTGTTCCATTGCAGACAATTTCCCAAAAAAACAACTTAACTTTTAACAATTTCCAAAATCACTTTTAGAAGCATTCTTAAGGTCAACTAAGTCCCAGCAGAGCCTTGTACACGTGACGATTATATTAATTAACTAACGATTCTGATTGGTATTTTCATCGCAATTTTTTTTCTGAAAGTGGCGTCGTTTTCAAACCTGATTGTGTCCAAATTGGCAAAGCAATTAATTAAAAAGCTTTTGTTAACTTGACACTGGTTTTGGTGCGACTGCATTTATTTAATTGTTTAAGCTGAGCGATTGACATTTTTTTAACGAGTCTGTCAAGGGAAAAGTGACTACTTTATTAGGTATGGTGAGATACTCGACGAGGTCTATGTGAAGAATTAAAGACATTAACGGGTATTTTGCATTTAAAGTAATTTTAAGTTACGAGGAGCACTAGAACGAAAAACAAACGATTTTTTTAATAATTTCATCTTTCATCTTCTTTCAATTTCTCTACCTGCTTTACCAATTTTACCGAAATTTTGCACAAGCCTTAGCACAACGCCAAAAACGTATTAAAAAATTAATTTAATACAAATATGCAATTTGTTTTTTTAGTTTCAAGTTAGTGCCCATTTTGTCCAAACAATGAAATTTTTAATTAATTTAAATTTACTGAAAAATAAATAAAACTCATTTATAAAATTTCAAATTTTAGGTTTAAACCTAAATAACCTACCACAAAATATGAATAGTATTTAAATAAATAAAGACATTCAAATTTTTAAAGATAATAAAATAAAATATTTAGGAATTATTTTTGACAGTAAATTAAATTGGAATTTTCACTTAGAATACTTAATTAAAAAATTAAGAAGTTTACTACCGATTTTTAAAAGTATTAAGAAACGTTTAAATGTAAGACACATGGAAATATTATATTACGCGTTAGGTAAAACTCATTTAAATTACGAAATTTTAGGTTGGGTAGGAATAAATAGAACTTTAGCTAAAAAGTTAGAAATATTACAAAAAAGGTTTCTAAAAATTATATTCAATAAAGATTATATTTATCCTTCAAAAGAATTATATGGTCAGAAACAAGAAAATTTGAACATAAGACAACTTTACATTTATAACATCTATTAAAAATAAAAACCTTAAACAATTTAAAAACCATAGTCATAATACACGTCATAAAAATGAAATAACCATAAAACCTAAAATAAATAAGTACATAGGACAAAAAAAATTTCAAATATTTATGTTTTTATTTAAACGAGTATTTACCAACAAAAATTAAAAAATGGGTTTCATTAAAAAATTTTTAAGTCTAAATAGAAACATGGATATTAAGAACAGACAATTTGAAAATATTTTTAGAAATGCTTTAATTAATTAATATTGTACTAAATAATTTATATAAGTAATATTTTTTACTTAAAAATTATATATTAATAATTTTATTATAGGTAATATATTTCTTCAAAAAAACGGCGTTTATACTATAATTTAACATTTTTACTTTAAAACTTAATTTTTAATGCATATTTATGATTTATGATTTAACATGCTAAAACAAAAAATAAGATTTGCCCCTAACAAGCTTAGCTTCAGGGGATTGAAGAATAAGTTTATAGTAGACAACATAAACATATTAATTATATTATTAAATTTTAAATAAACTTATTATTATTACCTTCCTATTATTATTATTAAATTAAATCATATATTTTTTGGCTACTTCATCTCTAGTGCGTTGGTCTATGAATTTTGTTTCAAATATTTTCATTATATTTATAAAATCATAAGAAGAAAATATTTTAAAAAAATGACAACACAACAAAATACGGTTTTTTAATAATTAAAATAAATCGTCTCCGCAAGAATCATCATCATCAGATTTGTTTAAGTTAATAATAAGGGGAAGAGTATCTGAAGCATCGATATATCTTTCCCATTCCCACACATCATTTATAATTTTATTAGTGTGTTACATAATTTTTCAATTTTTCCACTGTTTCATTTTCTATAGCTTCATTCCACAGACCCCAAACTACGTCATTTGTTACAGGATGCATAGAATTTTCTTTTGCATCAAAATAGCGCTTACATTCCGACCAAACCATTTCAATAGGATTAAAGTGGCAATAATATGAAGGAAGTCTTAAAACTCGATGTCCATGTTGCAATGCTAGTTCGTCCAAACTATTAAAATAAAATTAAAATAATTAAAAAATAACGCTTTCCAGATTACTTGTAACGTTTTACATGCTGCTTTGCTATTATCCAGATCCGATCATTCATTGCAAATATTGAAACCGGAAATTGTCTTTGTTCTAGCCATGCAGTAAGTAATCTTTTTGGACACCTTGTATTTGGAATTTTTTTTAATTACCCCAGAATGGTAGCGTTATCCGTGATAATAAGTGATGATTCTTCCAAGTTTAGTAACAATTTTTCTTCAAACCATTTCTCAAAGTTTTCACTATTTATCGAATCATAAGAATCATCAAATTTCAGGCCAGACTTGAAAATCAATCGTGCATTATTCACAAATCCATTTTCTGAACCAGCATGTAGAATAATATATAGTACACCCTCTGAAGATTTTTGTAACTGTATGAAGAGTACAAAACTTCGCCTAAAAGCCCCTTTACTGTATATCCAGGTTTAATCCAGAAAAACAGGTTTTAAGGGAAATTGAGAGTTGCCGTTATTCTAAATTCTACTCGTTTTTGGGCTATATGAGGTTGCTCTATTAAAAAATGTCTGTTTGATACAGTACAATTAACGCCATTTAAATATTAAATTTTCTAAACAGTCCGCTAATGATCAGTGGATATTTCAACACCATCAATAATTTTAAGATTTAGTTGTATTGAGCGAATGGTAACGTGTTCACCCGCTCTATACATCCCATAAATATGCCTGTCTTATGGTATGTTCATGAATTTCGTGAGGTTATCGATCACGGGATGACAAAATAGCTACATTATTGCGATTCTTAAAGTCTACATCCTTCTCTATCTCACCGGCGTAGCTAGGGGGGGGGCATCGGGGCATTGCCCCCCCCCCCCAAGAGCCATGAAAAAAAGTAATTATCAACAATATTTCAAAAACAATATTTAAATTTAATTTTTTTGCCCTTTTAAATTTAACGTAGGTAGGCTTACTTTGAGAAACAACGCGTCTGTTTTGGTCTTCATATCCCTGTCGTCTTGACCGTCTTGTTTTATGTGACATTCGCGGATCTGGTGTCTGGTGGTGTAAATTTCCTTTTCTCTCTTTTATTTACGTAAATAAGACAAAGTAAGATATAAACATCGTAGGAAAACCTAGGTAATTACGTTTGGTTGTGGTTTGTTTGTAGGACTTCTAGATTATTTCAGTTGCGGATTGTACTTAGGCGATTACGTAACAATTATAGATAATAGAAAAATTTAGCAAAATTTGGGCGTGGTCCAAAAAAATTTTCGCCTGCGGCGCCTTCGCCTGCGGCGGGCTTTACGCCTCTTTGCAACTATATGCCCCCCCAAGACAATATCCTAGCTACGCCACTGCTCTATCTCCTTTGGATCTCCGTTGGATTGTTGAACACGAAACTCCCACGGCGTCAGAAACTCTCCAAAAGAGATAGGTATTTATAAGAATATTGCCATTTTTCATGTTTATAATTTATGTTTTCACAATTCCTGGTTTATTATATCTACACACCTCGTAAAGTGCTTTAAACAGTCTTTCCGGCATCACTTTCTCTTTGAAAATAATCAAATAGTTTTAAAACTAATGCTTGTTCTTTTTCGCAATACCGTAACATTTTTGAAATAATGTTGATTAGCAATGTCACTGTCAAAAATGACAATAAAACTTTTTTGACTGGTAAAATTATTCGACATTCATTATTGACGCAAATTTATTATCTCACCTAGTTCACAAATGTTAGAAAGATAAGCACTAGTCGTGACGTATCGATCAGCGATCATTGAACAAACTTTACCTACTTATTGGTAATAATAAAGGTAATTATAATTAGCCATTTTACGTAAATTAGACTTTCTCGTCTGGCATAATATTTCTAGGGTTTCAACTATGTAAATAATAATAATAAAAAGGAACAATTTTATTTCAGCTATTGTACGGACTTTTGGGATGGGTCGAGTGGAACGGAAAAACCTAATTTTTTTTATTAGCTCTGTCAAAAACGTGTATTAAAAGTAAATGCAGTTTATAGCTAATTATCCACGCCCCAGCTGAGAAAATGGCTATTATTAGTCCTTGCTGAGTAGCACTCTATTTGCAAACAATACGTTTTTGAGCTTCATTGAATGCCCAGGTGCAACCAGTAGTCAGTGGCGTGTCACTAGCAAACTTATTGTGATTATTTTATAATTACTACTTATAACTACGGTAAATGTCTATTTGTCTCTTAATCCTGCCTTTCCTATTTGACACCTTCAACCGCAGATACAATTATTAATGTAGAGGAAAGTAGTGTAATCGCGAAAAAAAAAATGTCTAGTTATCAGATGTCGACGTTTTAGGTCGTCCCTAGATCACGAAAAGCAAGTTTCTCATTTCAGTTGGCCTGTCTGTATGTCATTCTACCTGTTGAATCAAAAGCTTAAAAACCACTTAATGGGTAATGAAGAAATTTTGCATGTAAGTTCAATTAATACCGTGCGAGCAAAAACTATTTGCATCAAAAAGGGCTTGGATTAAAAAACGTAGGGCTTGGTTTAGATCACAATGATATGGGGACCATATCTAACCAAATCTAGGTTAAAATTTTGTCAAATTCATATTATGACATGATATGCTAAACTAATGAGTAATAAAATAAGTAGACAAATACAAATTTATTTTTGTTGTTTACAAAATTAAGAAAGTAAGATTATACACAGAAAGAAAAAGAAAAATAATTACATAAATTGCTGAAATTAGCCACCGCCATGCTCCAAGCATAAATTTATACGTCTCTTCATATTTTCGAAAGTGTTGACCAGCATCTCTGGAGAAATGTTACCACATTCTTGGATAATCCTTCCTTGTAATTGTTCTAAATTTGCAATTGGTGCATGTTTTAAAAATAGTGTTCTTTAAATGAGGAAAAACGATAAACGTATTTTGCATTATTTCACGAACGTTTGCAACAAGTCCTTCTGTTCTTACAGATGGTCTTCCTGCTTCTTTTTGTGTTATATAGAACCTGTTTCCCTAAACACAGCCACGGTTCTTTTCAGGCAATGATAAAAATCCCCAGCAATAAAAGTAACGTTAGAGAAATGTTCGTGAAAATCGTCCATGCACAAACCCGGATTGAAAATACGCTTCAACCATGAATGTTTTGTGCTGTTCCGTAAAGCCCATTGTGTGAATTGTTCAAGAAATTGGAAAAATTAGCGATGAATCAAATTACTTGTAACGACTGTCAAAGATGACGGAATAACTGATTGGTTGTTAATTCAGGTAGTTACTGACACCCAACGGGTTAAGCTCTACGGCTAAGCATTACGTCCTTAGATGCAAGGCCCTCTTTGATGCAAATAATTTTTGCTCGCACGGTATTAGTTGAGCATTAGTATAACGCCCTCTAGCGGACACCTGAGAAGTTTAAAAATAATTTCCCGCAATCTCTCTTGCCCAGTTTCCTTGTAAAAATAATTCCAAAAGATGTACGACTGATGGTTTCCGAGATAAAGTCGACGTCCTAACTTAATTGACCACCCGGTACTACAACATATTTGTTTATAATTGAAAATCTGCCATCTGCCGCGACACTCCGGCACTGTCTATCTGTTGACAGCTCTTTTCACCTTATACAAACTTATCCACCGTACCAAATGGGCTTTATGTCACCCCTACTGAGCGTAAATCTGTATCTTGGGGTGAAATACAAACAAGGGTAGGAAATTAAGCATCAGTTATGCCAAATTACTGGGACAGTGATTTTTTTGTAGTTTCTATAAGTATTAATGATTTTTGTATTGTAATATGACACCTTTGAAGTAAAGACGTTAAAAGTCGTTGTGGGTTATTAAAAATGTCTGAATTTGTTTTGAACTAAACTTTTGTACATTGCTCTTCTGCTCTAAACTCACAGCCATTACAAAGCATCAATTCAGTCCTTAAACTTAAAAACATCGGTAGGTATCTGTTTTTGATATATCAATTAAACAGAGATATACAGAGATACCGTGCTAGCAGAAATTATTTGCATCAAAGAAGGCCCTGCATCTAAGGACGTAATGCTTAGTCGTAGAGCCTAATACCTGTTGGTGTCAGTAACTACCTGAATTAACATTTCCGTCATCTTTGACAGTCATTAAAAGTAATTGGATTCATCGCTAATTTTTCCAATTTCTTGAACAATTCACACAATGGGCTTTACGAAACAGCAGCACAAAACATTAATGGTTGAAGCGTATTTTGGAAACGGGGTTAGAGTAAGAGTAAGTGGTGAGTGGCAATACGATTCTGGTTTGTGCATGGACGATTTTCACGAACATTTTCCTAACGTTGCTTTTATTGCTGGGGATTTTTATCATTGCCTGAAAAAAACCGTGGCTGTGTTTAGGGAAACAGGTTCTATACAACACAAAGAAGGAGCAGGAAGACCATCTGTAAGAACAGAAGAACTTGTTGCAAACGTTCGTGAAATGATGCAAAATACACCAACAAATTGTATAAGACGCCTGTCCCAAGAAGGGAGAAGATCTTATGGAACATGCAGGACTATTCTTAAGAAGCAGCTAAATTTATTTCTTTATAAAGTACAAGTATTCCAAGAAATACAAGCCGCAGATTTTGAAAGACGCAGGAATTACTCTCAATGGTTTACCCAACATTTATTGGAAAGAAATGATTTATTAGACCTGGCATTTTTTTTAGATGAAGCCTGGTTCCACCTCTCCGGTTATGTGAATTCTCAGAATACATGTACCTAATTATTTTTCTTTTTCTTTCTGTATATTCTTACTTTATTAATTTTGTAAACAACAAAATAAATTTGTATTTGTCTACTTATGTTATTACTCATTAGTTTGGCATATTATGTCATAATATGAATTTGACAAAATTTTAACCTATATTTGGTTGTAGATATATCGTCCCCATATTATTGTGATCTAAACCAAGCTCTACGTTTTTTAGTCCAAGCCCTCTTTATTGCAAATAATTTTTGCTCGCACGGTATTATGCACGTAGGTCAACCATCTGGATTTAAGGAATACATTTACGTAAAATGCTCCCACATAAAATGCGAATGGGCAGGAGTCACCGGCGTAGGTAGGGGGGGGGGGGGGCAAAAGGACATTTGGCCCCCTCCCCGCCAAGAGCCATAAATAATATCAAAAAATAGCTAATCAGACATTTTGTTGTTAACCTACTCGTATTACGCGACACTAAATATTTAAACTTTAAATAGGTAATTATTTTTTTTTAAATAACACTTTTTAAAATCCTTATTGGGTATAAATAGGTACCTCATTAGGCCTTTTATAATATTACTAGCGTGTACCCGGCATGCGTTGCAACCCGCTGGTATAAATACAAACCCGAACAAACCCGATATATTAGTACCCGGCATGCCACTTTCTGAAATTGCACCCGTGCGAAGCCGGGGCAGGTCGCTACTTATACATAAAAACCTTCCTTTTGAATCGATCTATCTATTAAAAAAAACCGCTTCAAAATCCGTTGCGTAGTTTTAAAGATTTAAGCACACAGACAGCGACAGCGACTTTGTTTTATATGTTAAGATTAAGATTAATATTTCGTTACTTCTTCCTTTTATCCAAAATTCGGCCAAATACAATTAACTATAGCTTTACGCCTCTGTGGTACCTGTCTGCAGTATCTGCCCCCCTCCCCAAGAGAAGAGAAAATATCTGAAATTATGGTCATCATCTTTCTATCCGACCGAAACTTAAATCTGCTCTCCTGAAAATTAATACGTTATTATTATTATTATTATTATTATTATTATTATTATTATTATTATTATTATTATTTTTGTTTTTCAGGTTACAAAGAAACAGCCTTTGCCTACGCTATATCATCTGCAGGAGTAGCCATTGCAGTGGCAAGAGCCTGCAGCTCAGGTTCCTTAAGAAACTGCGGCTGCGATTCAAAAATCTACAAAATTCGAAAAGCTCGCCAAATAGTCAAAGAAAACTACGAATATTTTACCCCGAAGGATCACTTATTCGTAGGAAAAGATGAATATTCCAAATCCATGGGTGTTTACTCAAATGTAAAAGACCCGTTTACAAATGTAAGAGCCAACTATTTCAAAGAAACAAGCACTCTTTCAAACCTGCAAACTTATCAGGATCCGTTCTCAAATGGGAAAAATGATTTACTGAAAGAGAGAGTTGAAGATCAACCGGTATCGTGGAAATGGGGCGGCTGCTCTCACAACTTGAAGTATGGAGTGAGGTTCTCGAAGATGTTCTTGGATTCTAGGGAGACAGCTGATGATATGCATTCGATGATAAATTTGCACAACAATCAAGTTGGAAGAATGGTGAGTATCACAGCTACGTTTGTTTTTTCCACAAAACTATAAACATATATTAAATATTTACTTATTCCCCATTCTTAAAAGCTACATCCTTCTCTATCTCCTTTGCCCTAATTCGTTGGATTGTTGAACACGAAACTCCCAAAGCATCAGAAACTCTCTAAAACAGATAGGTATTTATAAGAACACTAGCTTCGCACGCGGGTCTAAAATGTGTTTATTTACGACATCACATTAGAAACCTCTAAATTTATCAGTGTTTCTCTACAATATTATGCATGTATTATACATATAAACCTTCCTCTTGAATCATCCTATCTCTTAAAAAAAACCGCTTCAAAATCCGTTGCGTAGTTTTAAAGATTTAAGCATACATAGGGACGGACAGACAGCGACAGCGACAGCGACAGCGACTTTGTTTTATACTATGTAGTGATTGCCATATATTTTCATGTTTATAAATTATGTTTTCACAATTCCTGCTTTATTATATCTAGATACCTCGTAAACTGCGTTAAAGGGTATTTCTGGTATTACCTTCTCTTTGAAAATAATCAAATAATTTTAAAATTAATGCTTGTTCTTTTTCACAATACCGTAACATTTTTGTAATAATGTTGATTAAAAATGCCACCGCCAAAAATGACAATTAAACTTTTTTGACTGGTAAAAATTATAAGGTGAAGTGGGGTAAATGTGACATAGTTTTGGAATAGTTCGCAAACAAAGTAATAGATCTTACACTTTTGATGGAACAAAAAAAATTAAAATATACTAAATACCTCAGATATAGTACTGAATTGATTCTAGAATTGACATCTTTTCAGCTTCTTTTTGAAATATGTTAGGAATTTTTTTTTTAAACCATGTCAGTATATCACATTTACCCCGAAGTTTGGGGCAAATGTGATAATGCTGTCTAGCTACCTATTAAAAAGGTGCTTGAAATAGAATGGGGCAAATGTATAACAATTGTAGTTTGTTCATTATTTTGCTTTTTACAAAATCAAATTATATCAAGAGGGCAAAAAGTTATCAACTTTATTCAGAACTGACACGCAAAAACTAAAAAATTAACTTCCTCTGTAGTCAAAACAAATGCTAAAGGGAATGTAAGTAAAAACTTTTGGCCATAAAAATGTGTTTTTTGAAAATTTTACTGCCAAAGTTACATTTTCTTTTGTATATTTCATATCAGCTTCATTTCTTTTTTTGATATATGTTCGCACCATAATGTATCTAGAATAACGGGGTAAATGTATTATGTACTTCACAATTGCCCCAACGTCATATATCACAATTGCCCCAAAAAGCATTTTTTACGGGGCAAATGTGATATAGTAAAAAAAAGTACGACGTCGTGATTGTTTAGTCATTATGATTTGTACACACGCTATATAACTATAAAGACTAAGTTTTAAAATACTAAAGCAGGCTTAATCTCAGAAAATATTAATTTCACTTAAAAATTGCTAAACACGTGTCAACTGGAATGTTGGGTTATATTATGACGAATCCTTGTGCGGCCGCTTGCAGCTACATTGGCTGGAAATTAGGTTCGCTCTAGTGTTGCGCCTATTGGTATTCAAGGTTAAAGAGGTGTGCGGTAGATGGCAGCTCTACTCACAATTTTGAATGAAAATTATGAACCATTATCACATTTGCCCCTTTATCACATTTACCCCACTTCACCTTACGACATTCATTATTGACGCAAATTTACTATCTCACCTAGTTCACGAGTGTTAAACACTAGTCGTGACGTACATAACAGTCACCCGTCATTGAACAGATTTTATATCGCCATGTGGATAATTTTAAAGGGAAACCAAAAATGCTAATATATATAGGGTGTTCCATTAAGAAATATGTATATTTTTATTGTCCTGCTTTTCTGGACCGTCCTGATTTATTAAATCTCATAACTTTTGTAAAAACTTTTTTTCGATAACTTTAATACCGTGGGTGCAAAAATTATTTGCATCAAGGAGGGCTTGGATTAAAAAACGCAGGGCTTGGTTTAGATCACAATGATATGGGGACGATATATCTAACTAAATCTAGGTTAAAGTTTTGTCAAATTCATATTTTGACATGATATGCCAAACTAATGGGTAATAAAATAAGTAGACAATTACAAATTTATTTTTGTTGTTTACAAAATTAACAAAGTAAGAATATTATTATACAGAAAGAAAAAGAAAAATAATAACATGTATTCTGAGAATTCATATAAGCGGAGAGGTGGAACCAGACTTCATCCGAAAAAAATGTCAGGTCTAATAAATCATTTCTTTCCAATAAATTTTGGGTAAACCATTGAGAGTAATTCCTGCATCTTTCAAATCTCCGGCTTGTATTTCTTGGAATACTTGCAGTTTATAAGGAAATAAATTTAGCTGCTTTTTAAGAATAGTTCTGCATGTTCCATAAGATCTTCCCACTTCTTGGGACAGGCATCTTATACAATTTGTTCGCGTATTTTGCATTATTTCATGCACGAACGTTTGCAACACGTTCTTCTGTTCTTACAGATGGTCTTCCTGTTCCTTTTTTGTGTTGTATAGAACCTGTTTTCCTAAATACAGCCACGCTTCTTTTCAGGCAATGATAAAAATCCCCAGCAATAAAAGCAACGTTAGGAAAATGTTCGTGAAAATCGTCCATGCCCAAACCCGGATTGTATTCTCTCCATTTACTCTAAGCCCGTTTCGAAAATACGCTTCAACCATTAATGTTTTGTGCTGTTCCGTAAAGCCCAAGCCCATTGTGTGAATTGTTCAAGAAATTGGAAAAATTAGCGATGAATCCAATTACTTTTATTGATTGTCAAAGATGACGGAATAACTGATTGATTGTTAATTCAGGTAGTTACTGACACCCAACAGGTATTAAGCTCCACGGCAAAGCATTACCTCCTTAGATGCAAGGCCCTCTTTGATGCAAATAATTTTTCCTCGCACGGTAGTAGAGCCGATATATTACTTTGTCACACAAAATGGGCCACCCGGTGTATTGTTTAAGATTTTAAAATAAGTTTTAACCTAGAATTACTGTCATGGCGTTGCAAGGCACCAAAACAAAATCATGTTTTAGTTTTCTGTGAAAAGGCATTCGCTGCTTTCGCCCGAATCCGATTAATATGATTTATTTCTCTCCTACCGATTCTCAGCTCTTGAAACCGAAATATTTTCACACAAAAGGCATTTGGGGGCCCCGCCCAACTTCGGCCATCGCGTTTTTGGTCGGTTATTATTGTGGGATTATTATGGAGACCACACGCGCAGTCCATCCATTAGGTCTTTTAGACCATTGTTTTTGGAGCCTCGAGGTGTGAAAGTCAGGGGTGTATTCAGGGAATTAAAAAAAAAATTGCTTTCAAATTTTTTCCACGGTACCTATAATTCAAAAGAAACTAGGTTTGACAACAGTAAATTGGTGAAACATAACAAGTTAGTTATTTTCTGTGTAATGAAATAACAGTTTCACTAAGCATGTAGCCCAATACAAATTAGTTAAGTATATATATGGAATAAATTCTGCAACAAAGTCCTTGTAAAACTCCTACGGGGTCTGCATTTTATCACAAGAACAATCAATTTTACAAGAAATTTAAATTGCCAGACGGTTCTTCTATTTTCTCAGAGCGGAATTGCATATTTTCAAAGCAAACAAAAGGCGCAATATGCTCATATTTTGGCTGAATTTAAGTGCATATAATTCGCCCTTTAGTCATGAGCGAGTTCCTTTCGCCCTCCTTCTAACTATTAGATTTAGTAAACTATTTTATCTAAATTCTTATTTTTATTTCACTTATTGCAGGCTGTTCAAAATAACATGACGATCAAATGCAAATGTCATGGAATCTCAGGCAGTTGTCAAATGAAGACCTGTTGGAGATCTACCCCGGATTTAAAAATCGTCGGTAAAATTCTAAGAGATAAATTTCAGTTGGCGATCTTGGTAGATCAGACAAATTTGGGAAACAGAAATTTAAGGAAATTTAATATGTAAGTCGACTAATGTACTGTAAAAATAGTTGTTTATGCAACAAGTGTGGAAAATAGTTTTTTTTTAACGAATAGGAATTTTTACGCACGAGTCATAGGCGAGTGCCCAAATTTCATGAGTAAAAAAAGACCCTTTACGAATACACTATTTTTTGTACTACCGAATAATATATAATTGAGACCGACCGAAGGTTCGGTTTCGGCTAATTTCGGCCAAAAAATATAGTTTCGGTGACAGTTTCGGTTTCGGCCAAAAACCGGCCGAACCTTCGGACATGCCGAAACTCAGTGTTCGTGAATTGTCGTGCACCGTTCGGCTAACTTTGGGTGGGTTCGTAGGCAGGCAGTGTAAATAGATTTTTTCTCTATCGACTTATTTTTCATTTTTTTTCCTTAGTGGGAAGAGTTCAATCCGTTCCCAAGATCGATCTCGTCCTATATAAAATAAATTAAATTTCAGTAGGTATGTTTAAATAAGTTTCGGTTTCGGTTTCGGCCGAAACTGAGACCAATGCCGAAGATTTGGTTTCGGTTTCGGCCGAAACTGAGACCAAGGCCGAAGATTCGGTTTCGGCCGAAACTGAAAATCTTGTTTCGGTCGTAAACTAATATATAATATAAATCAAATTACAAACACATCACTTTACGCACTAAGTATTTTGTTTTACGCATTGTTTTGTATAAAAGGAAATATCTAATAAAATCAGATAAATCACTGTCCATAAAGTAAATTACTTTAAGCATTGGCGTAAAAAGTTAAATTTTATATTTTTTTATAGTACGTAAAATTAGTATTTTACGCACGGTAGTAGAAAAAATTATTTTAATACACCCAATCGGGTAAAAGAAGAAAACTCCACCCTCGCAGACAATATGCCGCGCTTACCCCACGTCCAAAATCAGGGATTCGAAGATATACCAGAAAGTATAGTATACAAGAAAGTCGTTGGAGAAAATGAAAAATAACAAATCCCTAGGGGACGACGAAATTGTCATAGAATCAATCAAAGCAGGCGGAAATACATTACTTAAGGCTATAAGCATGCTTTTTAACGCATGTCTTCAAAAAGGGACTACACCCCAATGGGATAACGCAGAAATAGTTATAATGCACAAGAAAGGAGACATTTCAAGATTGGAAAACTATAGACCTATAAGTTTGTTGTCACATATTTACAAACTCTTTATGAAGATAATAGCAAAACGCCTGACATCTAAGCTGGATCTATATCAGCCTCGCGAACAAGCTGGCTTCAGAGCAGGTTACGGAATAAACGACCACCTCCAAACTATCAAAAATCTAATAGAAAAGTCGATCGAATATAATAGGCCGCTCATTATGGTCTTTGTGGATTTTGAAAAGGCATTCGACCGAGTAAACCATAACAAAATGTTGTTAGCGCTGGCGGACGCTCATGTTGATCATCGATATACCTCACTCCTGAAGAGCATATATGAGCGGGCAACGGCAAATGTAAGGCTGCACACAAGCACAAACAAATTTCAAATTGGAAGAGGAGTCCGTCAGGGCGACACAGTATCCCCAAAACTCTTTACTGCTGTATTGGAGTATGCTTTTTTCTAAGAAAGTGAACTGGGAAAGAAGTGGTATAAACATAAATGGAGAGTTTCTAAGCCACCTGAGATTCGCCGACGATATCGTCATAATAGCTGAGAGTGTAGACAAGGCACAGAGTATGCTGAAGGACCTTCACGAGGTATGCCAAGATGTGGGGCTAAAAATAAACTTCTCAAAGACACAATACATGACAAATCTTGTCTTGAGCGAGGATATTTCGGTGGGAAGCAGGTGGTCTCTTATAAATACTTGGGGCATGAGGTGCAAATCGGCAGAGATAACCAAACCTGCGAATTGAAAGGAAGGATTGGCCTAGCATGGGCGGCATTTGGCAAGCTTAAGGATATCTTTAAAACAAACATACCTATGTGCCTCAAAAGGAAAACATTCGATCAGTGTGTCCTGCCAGTACTGACCTATGGGGCAGAGACGCTGACGCTTACTAAGAAAACAGCAAACAGGTTACGAGTCGCACAGAGGTCTATGGAGCGATCGATGTTGGGTTTATCCTTGAGAGATAGGGTGCCAAATGCGATTATACGTCACAGAACAGGAGTCACGGATGTGATAGAACGAATCGCAATCCTGAAGTGGAACTGGGGGACCTTGCAAGAACGGCCGATGGCGCACTCTTGAATGGCGTCCCAGACACGAGGCATATAGAAGCAGAGGCAGGCCACCAAGTAGGTGGACAGACGACATAAAAAGAATCTATACAAATTGGATGCAAACAGCACAAGATCGGGCAGAGTGGCATACATTAAGAGAGGCCTATGTCCAGCAGTGGACGCAAATGACTATATGATGATAATGATGATGATGAATCGGGTAAAACTAACGTAAGCGTGTACTAGAGCTCACTCAAAAGTGCAAAAGTAATCAATTCCGTGTATATACAGGGTGACGCGGATCTAAATGAACATACTTCAACACAAGACAAAGAATACCTTGGGGGTTCTTAATCACCCATCTTTAATTTGTCGATTGTCGATAGTTAATAAGATACAGGGTCTTTTATGAACTTCAGCAATTTTTTGTTCTTGTCATATTTTTTAATGCACTCCGTATAAAATTTTCATATTGGGTCAACATCTGTAACCTATCTGTCGCTTAAAATTGCAGTATCAGAAAATTTTAAATTCCAGGGCCGTATTAAAAAAAGTTGACATTTTCAATTTTTACATTTTTAACACCCTGTAGATCAATTTTTTCAAAATATTATTTTTTTATTGGAAAGAGCATAAAGAATTGACCCTAACGGCATAATTTTCAAAGTTCCCGCACCCATCACTTGATTAGAATAAATGGTTGTTTTGTAAAAAATTTCAAAATGGTGCATATTTGGAAATTAGAAATTAAGAAAATAACAATAAAAAAGCAAAAACTGCTTCCGAAGTAAAAAAATAAATGTACTAAACGTTTAATAGTTTTAACGAGACTAAATTTTAGGGAACAACACAACAACAAATAACAAAGTAATAATAATAATAACAAAACTGCAAGTTAAAATCGACTGCTTAAAATCTAATACATAGAAAAAGCAAGAATTAATTTTAAGAGCACTTTAGCAGAACACTGTTATTTAAGAAGCTGTTCAAAATGCCCTCCATTGGCTTGTTCACATCTTCGTCTTCTGATGTTTAAATTTGACACTGCTTTTCTAATTGCGTCTGGGTTATTTTTTATTTCCTGAAAAGCATTAATAATTCGTTGCAAAAGCTGCTCCCGCGTGTTGATTTCTTCGAAATAAACCAAATTTTTCATATTCCCCCAGAAAAAAAATCCAAAGGATTAAAGTCCGGCGACCTGGCTGGCCATAAATGGGGCCCTCCACGGCCTATCCATCTGTTAGGAAACGTAATATTTAAAAATTCAGATACAACCCTTGCAAAATGTGGTGGGGCCCCATCATGTTGAAAAAAGAGCCCTCTCACGTTAGCATTTTCATTCTGCATAAGTCCTGGCAAAATGTTTTGTAAAAAATTTAAATATTGATTTCCATCTAATCTTTCAGCAAAAAAGTGCGGCCCAATTAATTTATTATTTATTATACCCGCCCAAACGTTTATGGAAAATTTGTGCTGCGAATGCGATTGTCTGATGGCATGTGGATTTTCTAACGACCATACATGGGAATTCCTTGAATTATTTACACCATCTCTGGTAAATTGTGCTTCATCGTCCAGAGGATTCGATAAAGACTCCTTTGGTGTCTGGTGGCAAAAGAGTAACCGGTTTGCATAATCGCCAGGTTCCAATCTTTGAACTTCTTGAACATGAAACGGATGCAAGCCTTCCTTTTGCAGTGTTACATTAACTCTTTTTTTGCGGGATTCCTAGACGTGTCGCAATTTTTCGAGTAGATGTTTTGGGATTATCTTCAACAAGATTTAAGATATCTTCTTCCTCCTGAACTGGATGTCGTATTGGTTGATCAATATTATTGTCAGTGGGAAAATGTCCATGTTCTCCAGCAAATAAAAATACATTTGCAAATGTTTTGTGATATGGACATCTTCTACCCGGAAATCGCCTACGATATTCCCGAACAGCAGCTCTTCCATTACCGTTACAAAAACCGTATACAAAAATAATGTCGGCATATTCGGCATTTGAAAATTGGTAAGGCATCTTCAACAGAAAATTGCAATAATTGTTAACCGAATACTAACAAAGGTCAGACAACTGTCACATATCTGATAGGGACTTGAATTGTTGCTATGGAACAGTAACTCGATAGTCTTTGGTTTGTTTTTAAATGAGGCAAAGCCTACTTTACAAAGTTTGAAATTTCTGACTGTAATTTACGATTTTTTGTCGATGTCTAAAAAGCAATCATTATCTTGTAGTTTTGTTATTATTATTATTACTTTGTTATTTGTTGTTGTGTTGTTCCCTAAAATTTAGTCTCGTTAAAACTATTAAACGTTTAGTATATTTATTTTTTTACTTCGGAAGCAGTTTTTGCTTTTTTATTGTTATTTTCTTAATTTCTAATTTCCAAATATGCACCATTTTGAAATTTTTTACAAAACAACCATTTATTCTAATCAAGTGATGGGTGCGGGAACTTTGAAAATTATGCCGTTAGGGTCAATTCTTTATGCTCTTTCCAATAAAAAAATAATATTTTGAAAAAATTGATCTACAGGGTGTTAAAAATGTAAAAATTGAAAATGTCAACTTTTTTTAATACGGGCCTGGAATTTAAAATTTTCTGATACTGCAATTTTAAGCGACAGATAGGTTACAGATGTTGACCCAATATGAAAATTTTATACGGAATGCATTAAAAAATATGACAAGAACAAAAAATTGCTGAAGTTCATAAAAGACCCTGTATCTTATTAACTATCGACAATTGAACTATCAAAGATGGGTGATTAAGAACCCCCAAGGTATTCTTTGTCTTGTGTTGAAGTATGTTCATTTAGATCCGCGTCACCCTGTATAATACCCGCCAAAGTTTTTTTTTCAAGGAGAATCTTCTAAAGACTGGCACCCTGTGAGGCCGAGTAGTGTGGACTTCCCCGTGTTTCCGCGCCATAGGCGTATAACCCCGTGTTTCCGCGCCATAGGCGTATAAACCTTCAGACCACTCGATTAGTACTTTCGCTCTGCACGCCTAGTGCGTGCTTTGCTTCGTACTTCACTTAGGCCTAGTTACCGGTATACCTAGGTTTCGGTTTTGTCATAGTACTTGTTTTTATTTGCAGCTTACTGTGAAGGTGTTTGTGTAGGTGTAAGGCTTTTGGAGCAGTGTACGTGTTTGTGCTACAGAAGAGATAATACGTGCCCATGCTTTCGGCTATGAGGATCCCACTATTTCAGGGAGAGTACTTGCAGAGCTGATCTGAAGCAGTAGTAAGCTGTTAGAAGTGTTAGTTGTGTTTGTTGTTAGCGACTTACTGTGATAGTGTTTGGGTAGGTGTCTGATTTGGTGTAGTGTAGGTGATTGTGCTTTAGAAGAGGTACACGTGCGCATGCTTCACAGCCAGGAGGACCACACTGTTTCAGGAAGGGAACTTGCAGTGCTGATCTGAAGCTGTAGTAAGAAGCTGCTAAGAACTTACTGGTGTTAGTGTAGGTGTGTGTATTGGTGCAAGGTTATGTGTAAGTATATAGTAAGTTTTTGTACGCAAGAGTGTAAAACCGATAGGGTGTAAAAAATAAAACAAATTATTTTAAAAAAATTTATTTATATTTTCAAAAATAACATTTCTAGCAAAATAACACTTTCAATAAAAGTTATGGAAATTGAAGAAAAGAACACAAAAAAATTATACAGGGTGCTTCTTTTAAAATAAGCTTAAGTATGAGACAAGTGCTGGTATAGCCGGAAGTCGCATAATATTATGGTCGCAGTTATTTCCTTTGAAGAAAGCGTTTTCGAAAACTCTATTACCCAAACTTGCAAGATTCAAATTGCATTACTTTTCGAAATATTATAATGGACGATCACCGTGAGACAGCCTGTACATATAAGTTACGTTTTGCATATTATTATGTTATTCACAGTTTTATTTGTAAGTTAGTTCTATCTTGCTTAATCAATATATAAATATACTGGTTTTGTAGTAAAAATTTTTTGAATTACTGTATTTACTTATAAAATCATTTAGGTCATGTACCCTCCCTTAGTGAAGTTTTGCCACTGCGTCACTGATGAGTCTAAGAGGACGAAACACCGACCCGGCTATCCAGGACAATCCCTCATTTTCGACACTGACGATTTCGAAGGAACAGAGTGTCACGTACATAGTATTTGATTTTCCTACACCATACAGTGTGACTAGTAAAGTCCGCATCATATGGGATTTTTTTTTATTAATAGCTTTATTCGAAATTGGACTTTTTCATCAAGTTCTGCTTCGATCGAGATGAAAATTAAACAAAAAAATAGTAGTCACGTGATTCGCATTGTCTGTCAAATTTTAATTTTTTCCAAAAAATAATTCAAAAGTAGGGTTATTTCTGAAAATATCAAATAAATGTATTAAAAAAAGTTTATTTAAATGCAATTTCTAGCCCACATGCAAAATTTTAGCTGCATAAGATAATTTTGATTTTTTACCCATATTTTGTAAATTGCACCACTTTTGGGAAATAAGACTCAACGCAACCTACACAAACTTCTCAGTTTTGACAATGCTGTATTTCAGATACATTTTTTTCAAATTAGCGCCATATTAAATGTGCGTTTTTCTAAAAAATCTAAATTGGGCTATTAAAATTTGGTCGCATGTGATGCAAAATTTATTTGTTTTTGACCCTGTATAAGGTAACTTCATAAAATAAGTATTTTTGAAAACGTAGTTTGTGTCTGAAAGTAATACATCTTAATATTAAGATAAGAAAGAACACAGTGTCATCAGTAAAGTGTTCATTAAGTGGAAAATAAGTTTTAGTTTAACGTTATGTAAAGTTTATCTATTTTCAACAATTTGATTTTAAACCCTTTATTAAAATTTGTTATTAAGCTATGTCATAAAAAAAGTAAAAATAGTCGTTTATTATTTAAGTGCAGTTTTCAAAAAATTAATTACATTGATCCACCAAAAACACGTTTACAACGACAAAGATCAAAATTATCTTATGCAGCTGAAATTTTGCATGTTGGCTAGAAACTGCGTTTAAAAAAACTTTTTCTAATAACTTTTTTCGATATTTTCAGAAACAACCCCACTTTTGAATTATTTTTTGGAAAAAATTAAAATTTGACAGATAATGCGAATCACGTGACTTCTATTTTTCGCTTAATTTTTATCTCGATCGAAGCAGAACTTGACGCCAAGGTAAAATTTTGAATAAAGCTATTAATAAAAAAAATCCCATATGATGCCAAAAATGTAAATCCGCCCATGACCTAAAACCAATAAAAAAAAACGAGAAACTGTATGTTTTTTATTTCTAGTGCAAATCCAAAATCAGTAAACAAAAAACGCCAAACAAGATTGAAACAACAATGGACGCCAAAGAAAAATAAACGAAAACGAGATTTGGCTTTTGATTTATTGTATTATCAGAAATCGCCAAACTTTTGTGATAAAGATTCGACGTTGGATATTTTTGGAACAAGTGGGAGATTTTGTAACCGGTAAGAGTACCATATTTTACGAATTACTTGTTATTAATTAGAAGTTAAAATAAAGTTGCAACCCATCTTGCTAAAAGTCTATCAATGCCTAGTTTATCATAGGATTGTTAAGACGGCTAGTTTACGTAAATAAATATGATTTGACATAGGTTTTACCAACGAAGATCAAGCATTTGACATTTTTAATGTCAAAATTTCAAAATTATCACATTTAGTTCTCTTACTTTCGCTTGTTACCGCTAGAAGGCAGACGTTGCCACGTTGTGCGTACTCTGCACCAGTTTGGAATATTCCGGATAATATACCTACTGTTTCCAGTGTTAAGTTAAATTTTTATTGGCTGCCAGCCTACAGCTTTTTTTGAAACCGACTTTAAGCGCTGCCATAGTACTGGTAAATTCCCAATAGTTATAAATTGAGTCACATTCTTCTCTTTGTAGAGCTTCTCGTGCCTATGAGAGGCTTGCTTTAGGCATGGAAATATTTGATATGTCTATAATTAAATTTAAAAAATATGTCAAATCTGTCTGTGAATTTTCTTAAATGTTTATGTTAACTTAAATGTATGTACCGTGCGAGCAAAAATTATTTGCATCAAAGAGGGCCTTCCATCTAAGGACGTAATGCTTAGCCGTAGAGCTTAATACCTGTTGGGTGTCAGTAACTACCTGAATTAACAATCAATCAGTTATTCCGTCATCTTTGACAGTCGTTACAAGTTATTTGATTTATCGCTAATTTTTCCAATTTCTTGAACAATTCACACAATGGGCTTTACGGAACAGCACAAAACATTCATGGTTGAAGCGTATTTTCGAAACGTGGTTAAAATAAATTGTGAGTGGCAATACAATCCGGGTTTGTGCACGGACGATTTTCCCGAACATTTTCCTAACATTGCTTTTATTGCTGGGGATTTTTATCATCGCCTGAAAAGAACCGTGGCTGTGTTTAGGGAAACAGGTTCTATACAACACAAAAAAGGAGCAGGAAGACCATCTGTAAGAACAGAAGAACTTGTTGCAAACGTTCGTGAAATAATGCAAAATACGCCAACAAATTGTAAAAGACGCCTGTCCCAAGAAGTGGGAAGATCTAATGGAACATGCAGGACTATTCTTAAGAAGCAGCTAAATTTATTTCCTTATAAAGTGCAAGTATTCCAAGAAATTCAAGCCGCAGATTTTGAAAGACGCAAGAATTACTCCCAAATGATTTATCCAAAATTTATTGGAATGAAATGATTTCTTAGCCCTGACATTTTTTTCGGATAAAGCCTGGTTCCACCTGTCCGGTTATGTGAATTTTCAGAATACACGCATGTGGAGTAGTGAAAATCCCCATATTTTTTGTAGAGTCCACATTGCACCCTCAAAAAATTGGTTAGCTGTTTCCCGAAGAATTGTTGGTTCTATTTTTTTCCATGAGTTCTAGCACAGCGGTATAGAGACAATATTTTGAATCTATTTGTGGAGCAATTACTTGACGACGAACTACGTTTTGGATATTTTCAACAGGACGGTGCAATCGCCCATACAGCCGCCGAAACGATTAACTACTTACGCAATTTTTTCGACGACAGATTGATCAGTTTTCCATCAGACATTGAATTTCCACCTAGATCACCTTGTTTAACGGTTATGTCGTTTTTCCTCATTTTTTTAAAACACCAGTTGCAAATTTAGAACAATTACAAGAAAGGATTATCCAAGAACGTGCTGGTCAACACTTTCGAAAATATGAAGAAACGTGTGAATTTATCCTTGGAGCATGGCGGTGACCAATTTCAGCAATTTATGTAATTATTTTTCTTTTTCGTTCTGCATATTCTTACTTTGTTAATTTTGTAAACAACCAAAATAAATTTGTATTTGTCTACTTATTTTATTACTCATTAGTTTGGCATATCATGTCATAATATGAATTTGACAAGATTTTAACCTAGATTTGGTTAGATATATCGTCCCCATAACATCATTGTGATTTAAACCAAGCCCTACGTTTTCTAATCCAAGCCTTCTTTGATGCAAATAATTTTTGCTCGCACGGTACATACTTAATTTAAATATTATTAATTCCCACTAGCCAATACCACAACTTGGATGGTATATTGGGCTCAGTGTCTGTTGTATCCCTTATTGCAAATAAATAAATAAATAAATATTTTAGAGTTAAAATATTTTCAAATCGCTGCCAACTTTTTTTCTAGTATTTTAAAATATAGCACGTAACGTTAGTTAAACTTTAACCATCGTGTTTTAAGATAATCTTATTGTATAATGTTGCATTGCTTTTATGAATGAGACTATAATATTAACGGTAGCCTCTCTGCCTGCCTAATCTAAATCACAAGCTTTGTTTTGTTATTTGCGATATGCATTCAAATAGTCCTATCTCCTATTAAGATTTGTTAAACGATCCCTACATGTACTTATTTTTATGTTTTTTTCAGGACAATTACTGTAGGACCAAATAGTTGCTCCTCTCTTTGTTGCGGTAGAGGTTACCATTTGGTGAGAGAGAAAAGAATAGAGAGATGTAATTGTAAATTTATATGGTGTTGTGAAGTTAAATGCGACGTATGTAGTATTGAAGACTGGGTTAGCGTGTGTAAATAAAGAATCATTTAAAGATTGTATAAAATCTGTACCATGTCCATTTTATCTTCAGAAAGATGATAGAAACCAATGATAGAGTTGACTTTTTTTACAACAAAGCATTTCGACAGAAGGCAACGACATTTGACAGTAACAGCTGATCTGGTTTCGTCGTTAAAAGCAAGCTCACGCGTCAGGTTGCGTCATATTATTTTCTTCCGATTTTTGTGTTTTTTAAGTGTTTCTGTGGCTGTTTTTTGTGTAGTGTGTATTTTAAACAATTTAATTTTGGATTTTATATATTTCAGAGACTAAATTTTCGTGGTGTTTAATATTATTTAAGTCTAATGGTAAGTACAAACATTTTTTTCCACTACTAACCTATAACATCGCCATTATTGACCGATTAATTAACGCCAGAAATCGTTTTTCTCTCCCTTCTCAGTTGCTATTGACGACGGTCAATAATAATGCATTGAAATCCATTATTGACCGATCAATTTAAAACCCGGTAACTTGATTTGTTAATTCCCCAATAAATAACATGAAAGGTGACGCCAAGCCAACTGACAAGAGAACAAATTATCTTGCCAATATGCCAAAGCAGGTAACTTGATTAAAATATATATTTATTTTGAAGAAGTAGTCCATACTCAAAGTGGAGTTAAATGATACAGAAAAAGAAAAGCACGAAGTCTTTCTCCACAATCTTTATTAAACGAAAAACTAGGCGAACCTAGTATTACATCGACATGTTTCGAGTGTAGAAACACTCATCATCAGGAAACAAAGTGAAAATTAAAATGCTGATGTTATTAGCAAGAGAAAATAATGGTGAGATTGAGCCGTAATGGAGCTTTTAATGGTGTACAAGAGATGTAAAATTGAAAAATCAGAAGATCAAAAATCAAGACTCCAGCATACTGAAGAGTCGAGGGTTAACGTAAAAGCACACTGTCGTGCGAAAAAAAAAAAGATAGGGTAGTAAAAATTAGGGAGTTTTGAAAAACATATCTGTTAAAAGTATTAATAAATTACTGAAACATCCTGAGTTTTATTGAGCCCAGTCAGAAACATTTGAAAATGTTGGGGTGAGATGTAAAGAAAGAAGAGAAAAAGAAAAATTTGTCTTTACGTTGCACCTCGCAAAAAAAATATATAAGTAACTATTACTTTCTTCCATGTATAATAAATAGATACATAAATACCTAACTATTTTTGCTTTTTATAAATAAACACTTAAATGTTGTTTTATTCTTTTCCTTTAATTTTATAATATTTTCACATAATTATTTTGATAAGTACGGGTCTGTCAATATTTTATTTTATAATTAATAAAATGAGTATCTATGCTATATATTGACAAAATAATAAGATTCCCTTACAAAATTTAATAGATGGCGAAGGCGAGGGTAAAATAACTTAGTCCTTTTCTGTTTCTGTAGCCAACCGCTTAACGTAAAATAGACCAGACTTCAAGAGGATGCAATGAATCACTAGTGGTGCGGCGAGGTATTTAATTAATTTGACTTTTTTTTAATAAGAAGATAATGATCTTGACGTCACGTGGTTAGTAAGTAACCATAGAAGGAGTTCGTCCTTTTCATTGTGTTTCCATGGTTACAAATATGAATTTTTATCTTTGTATCATGATAGAAACCCAATTTAATCCAGGCACATTTTACGCATCTTTTTATGACATTAGAAAGAGTATGGTTAAAAGTAAATTTCAAAAAATAACGAACTTAATTTTCTGAGGTTATGTTAAACAGAAAACAAATTGGTTTGTCTGCAGTTGCACAGAGAAATGATAGGTAAAAGATGGAAACATTTTGAATTATTTTTGATGAATTTTGTACAAATGTGATCCTTTTTAAAAAATTTACCAACTTGGTGGATGTATCAATCCCAATTATATGTGAAATTTAAAAGTATTTTTTATTATTTTAACCGACTTTTTAGCATCACTGTTCTTCAAAGGCCAACAACAAAAACGACATTGTTCATTATTTGTCAATAATTATATTGATCTTTATCTGTCAAATGCAAAATGCCGAATGCGATAAGGATGGAGATAAATCCAACTCCGTCAATGTGAACTGTAAATAAAAGAAATTATCGCCCAACGTGGTGATTTATCGTTCAATTTTTTTTGTCATCATTCTCAAGATAAAATGGAGAGAAAGAGAGAGGGAGATATTAAATCCTGAGCTGATTTTAATATTATTTATTTCTTACAGAAGGTATAAAGCTTCGGTAAAAGGTGATATTTTGATTTTTTTTAAATATCGAATACAAAGATCATAAGTAACAGTAATTTGAGTTTCTTAAATATACTGGGTTTCCCAAGTTTAAGCATCATCATAGAAATTATAAGAGAAAGCAGATAAAAACGGAAATAGACTGGATTTTATCACGATAAAACAGGTTCGTACCTCTTATAACTTTTCCGAGATCCAAATGATGAGATTCAAATTTGGGACATCATGTATATTCGCTTCTATAGTAACTTGCAAATAATAGTATGTAGGTATAGAAAATTTTGTAGATAGTGTAGAAATGTTTTATTAACTTAATGATATACTTAAGTACCTACGTTATTAATATTGCAATATTTTCTTACATCATTTGTTTCATATTTATTTATTTTGAACCTTTTTAACATATTGTTAAGGTTGAATTCTCAACGCCATTCAATATATTGCCAACCTATAACCTATTTTGCGTTGATTTTTTGAGTTTATTATTTTAATAACTAACATTTAAAGAAAATCAATATCGTCGGTACATTATTTAGGTAGGATCTGATATATTACAAAAATATCAATTTATTTCAGTGCTAATTTTGGGAGAATTGTATAGTGAAAGAACAATGAGTGGCAATGACATAATAATGTTAAAAAAAATCTTACCCGATATTTTTCGCCATACAATTATCCTAAAATAAGTTATGAAATTCCTTGATATTTATTAAATATGTCAATCATTACCTATAGAATATCAAGTCGATACTGATTTTCTTTAAATTTTGAATAAATGCTAGAAAACATAAATAAATCTACGCGAAATAGGTTATAGGTTGGCAAGCATGTTGATACTCCCACCTTAATATCCGGTTGTTGCCAAACGCATTTCATATACAATGGACATGTTCACTATAACCTAAAAATTTTATTTTAATGTAATCGATCTTGGGGGTTTTATACTTGCCAAGTTGACAAGTATTAATATTAAAGGTGAGAGGTAATTTTTCTTTAAAAAATAACCAAATATCCTGGCCTGTTTTTATATTCCAATTTAATTTTATATGTCGACTTTGATCCTTTTAAAAGTGAATTTGTGTCCGGAATTTCCATACGTATTCAAGAGGAAAATCTACATACAGGGTGTTTCATTAAGGGTGGCCACCGGCCATATCTCGGAAACTACTAGGCATAGAAACTTCGAAAAAAAAATTATCATTAAAGCGGTCATGAGAAAATTCTAGAAATTACTTTTAAGTTCCTCATTTCGCCGCAAGGGGGCACAATTAAATTTTTTTTTTTAATTTAAATTTCTCCGAAAATTCGCATATTAAGGTATAACTCTGATTACATCATAGAAAAGCTTAGACAATTCTGCATCATTTTGGTTTAAGGCTCATTGGCGTACCGACCTTGATAAGAGTGGGGGAAGCTATTGAATGTGTAAACATTATAATCGCTGTAACTTCTAAGCGACTTATCCCATTTTACTAAATTTAAGCTTGTTTGGAAGGGAAAGGTAAGTATCTTCAATTGCCGTATCCCACAGTACACGATAGTGTTTAATAAAATTGCTAGAGGGCGCAATTTGTAATAATAACAGTTTTTTCGATTTTATCCCGAAAATTCAAATCATACGGTATAACTATGATATCATAATCGAAAAGTAGATGAAATTTGCAAGAAAAGATGTGAAAAGAGACCGCAGTTCGATTTCTTTGTTCGTTTCAGAGTTATTGCCAAAACAATAATTTTTAATACAAATTGCACCCTCTAGCAATTTTATTAGAAACTGTCTTGTACCATTGGATACGACAATTGAAGGTACTTACCTTTCTCTTCCAAACGAGCTTAAATTTAGTAAAATCGGTTAAGTCGTTTAGAAGTTACAGCGATTTTAATGTTTACACTTCCACTTGATAAGAGTGGGAGAAGCTATTGAAAGTGTGAACATTAAAATCGCTGTAACTTCTAAACGACTTTATTACGATGTTGCTAAATTTAAGCTTGTTTGGAAGAACCTTCAATTGTCGTATCTAATGGTACACGATAGTTTCTAATAAAATTGCTAGAGGGCGCAATTTGTATTAAAAATTAATTTATTGACAATAACTCTGAAACGAACAAAGATATCGAACTGAGGTCATCACATCTTTTCTTGCAAATTTCATCTACTTTTCGATTATGATGTCATAGTTATACCGTATGATTTGAATTTTCGGGATAAAATCGAAAAAACTGTTATTATTACAACTTGCGCCCTCTAGCAATTTTATTAAACACTATCGTGTACTGTTGGATACGGCGATTGAAGACACTTACCTTTCCTTCCAAACAAGCTTAAATTTAGTAAAATCGGATAAGTCGTTTAGAAGTTACAGCGATTTTAATGTTTACACATTCAATAGCTTCCTCCACTCTTATCAAGGTTGGTACGCCAATGAGCCTTAAACCAAAATGATGCAGAATTGCCTAAGCTTTTTTATGATGTAATCAGAGTTATACCTTAATATGCGAATTTTCGGAGAAATTTTGAATATAAAAAAAAATTTAATTGTGCCCCCTTGCGGCGAAATGAGGAACTTAAAAGTAATTTCCAGAATTTTCTCATGACCGCTTTAATCATAATTTTTTTTCCAAGTTTCTATGCCTAGTAGTTTCCGAGATATAGCCGGTGGCCACCCTTAATGAAATACCCTGCACATATAAAAATATAAAAAAGTTAATATGAAGGTCCTTAAATGTCTTATAATGAAGCTATGGCCGTCCAAGGGTTACCTCCAAAGACTAGTTTTTATTTTACTTCTTTGCAACCGCTTGAATGAATACTAATATTTGATATTAAAAATTAGCGTCAAATGTAGCCAGGGCCGTTCCTTGGGGGACTCTTAGTTTATTAATTCCTATTTTTTTTACTGGACATATTTAAGAATTCATTCAAAAATTATGATTCCGAGATTTTTAAAACACAATAGGTAAAGGTATTCTTGTAAAAAATAATAGGGCTAATAGTTGAGAAGATAAAACGATTTTTATCATAATCATTACTTAAACTATTATCGAAGTTTGTATAACTTGTAATATCTATAAGCTATAAAACTTATCAAGGCACCTAAGACATTAAGGGACCTATGAAAATTTTTCATGTATATACATTTCCTCAATATAAATCTATAACTATAATAAGAAAACAATTATTTTTGAAGTGTCTTACTTTATAAAACTGTATTTCAACGTGATCCGTATAAAAAAACAATATCTCTACTTACCAGCAAATTTTATTTCTTAACTTTCTTTTTATTATATACAATTTAACAGTATTATTATTATTTAATGTTTGTATAGTAACACCTATTTATTTATTTATTCATTATATCATATAAGTATATATAAAATAATATATTAAAATAAAGCAATACAACTGAAACTAAAGCAACATGTTTTATTTTCGTTTTTCATCACAATTAGGTATACATTTAAAAAAGAAAAATATGTGTTTTTGTTATTTATTAAAGTAATTCTATTTTTTATTTTTAAAACAAGTTTAAACAAGTCTGGCGTGGACATCTAAAATTACAGTGCGTTTATAAATATCAATATTTTCAACTAGAAAACGTGCAACTCAACCTGAATTTAAAAAAGTTATTAATGGACTTGGCGCAAGTTAAGAAGATCAAGATTCAATGTTGCCAAATACTAACTTGAGCACGATTCACGTTCCACTCTCGCTACATTCCCCCTCCATAACAGCTTTACGTTCGGACTAAAATTTTCAGGTAAGCATGCGGGCAAATATCTGCTGGTGTTTTGGAATTGTTTATTCGCAAAAACAAAAATATGAAAATTATTTTATAATAAGCCAAGGCTGGGAATGCCGAGGAAGTAACCGTTTTACATTTTTCCATTTCGAACAACCTGTCCCAAAACCCAAAACAATCTTAAATGTTTTTGATAGTTTTAAAAAGTCGGTATATGCATACCGGCGTTTTATTTTTCACCGTAGACTAATAAAAATAAACAATTTAAAATATCTGTTGCATTTTTAAATAGGTACCATAATTACAGGCATTGAATATCAAACTATAAGACTAGCGGATCTTCGAGAAAACTGACAATCCTGTTTTATACTGTATTGTGTTGATCGTAAATCTATAGTTAAATGCAGCGCCTCGGCAACAGATGTCTCAAATTCACTGATGTGATGTCGTGGTGTTGCCGTATATAGTATTTTATTGGAATTTTTAATGATTCAAGCATTTTTAACAGACAATAAAATAGGAGGTTTTCAATTCCAGCCGAATGTATGTTTTTGATAATAATATGTACGCTGATTACTCCGGAAAATTGAACCGATTTTCATAATGATTTTACCGTTGCATTAAGTGTTAGGTAAATGTTATACAAATAAAAGTAGATAAAAAGCGACAGCAAGTATAGCTATTTGTTGTTAGGTCGAAAACTCACTAAGTCAGTTAGTGAGTTGTGCATATAATAAATACTATTTTGTAAAAATATATTGAAAAAGTTTGTACATATGCACATGACAACTTCGTAGGCATAACATAATTGCACATTTTTTTAATAAATCACTTTAAACTTCGCCATTTCTTAGAACTGGGTTTTACTGAAAACTGTCAATTTTGACTTAATGCATTTTTGCACTAAGCCGACGATATATTATGCCAGTGCAAGGCAATCCAGGCACAGCGATGCGCGTTATATGGTAGTTGGGAGAGGATCATGCAGCAAGTCAAACAGACAGGCGGCAACAATGTTTTAATTTAGCAGTGAAAAGGCTTGTCGTTAGTGGCTGCATCAACACGCTTTATTGTTGGTGACTCATTGTGCCATCTATGAATTTAACGTAGCAGATTTTGGATATCTGCTTATATGGCCTTCTTATAGTTTGATATTCAATGTTAGAGAAAATGGAAAATAATTTTGCCAGCAGAAATAATCCCCTCTCTTTAATCGAGGAATCGACTCGCCAAGCGTTGGTCACGTCGGAAACACTGATTGATCTGTTGTCCTTATTACGATCCTCCAAACATGTTGTTTATTCTCTCGTACCCACATAAAATGCTACTGTAAGTTCGAGTTGGCCAACTTTTCTCAGAGCCGCTTTACATTCTGCACAAATTTGATTAACTACTCTGGTTACTTATCTACTTTCGATTTATCACCAGTGAAACTGCCTTTTGTATTGGCGTTGATTCTGCTGGGATAGCGGGACGCTGGACTTTTGCCAGATGTCTTTTAATGCTTCGTGTCCTTTTCTGTGGAGTTGCTGTGGGTTATGGCTGTCCGTAGAGTCCTAATAAGGACGAAATTCATCCCCAGGATCTCCATTATTCTTGGATCCCAGTTTATTCTAATACAAAAGACAGTTGTAGGTACACTTGTTCGATATGCCACTACTTTGTTGCTTTTAATTATTACCGAACAAAAAAAATTAATAAAATTGTCTGTGAAGAATGTGCTCGTATTATATACAATATGAAAGATCTGACCCAGTTAACCTTACTTTTCCAGTACTTTTCTATATTAAATTTAATATATATTTGGAAATGAAAGAATAACTAAAAGTCTTCCTCTACAAAATTTAATAAAATAAAAATTCTTTAGGGGTCTCTACATGTTTCGAACGTAGAAACGTTCATCTTCAGGAGACAGAAAAAATTTGCTGACTGATGGTTTTAGCAGAAAAGAAAATAGTAAGAGGTGCAAAACCATAATGGAGCTTTTGTGGAATTGAAAGTGGTGTGTTGATATAACATATGAATGGTAAAGAAAAATGGGAATAAATTAAAACATACTGAGTATGTGACACTTTTGTTTCTCCTGATGATGAACATTTCTACGTTCGAAACATGTAAATACCCCTAGTGGAATACTTTTATTCTAATAAATTTTGTGTAGTTTTTCTTTCATTTCCATACTTTCAACTCCACTTTAAGCATGGACTATTTCTTCAAATTAATATACAGGGTTAGTTGAAATAACCGGAACGGCTAATTTTCTTCAAAACTAACAAGGCTAAATCAATGAATTTTGGTACAGGTGGATAACTTAAAAAATTGAATTTAAAATTGACAATTGCGGCAATGCCAGATTTTTAGTTTTTTTGTAATTCAAGGAATGTTTTTTTTTTCAAATGTAACACTACTTTTTTTTTTATTGAATTCGATTCTTTCCATCAACATTACCATTTCCTGATAGTATCAAACTTTTATCCCAAATAGTTTTATTGGAAAAAAAGGTAATTAGTTACAACTCTAACTCTAAAAAAATCCTATTTCCATTTAAAAACGTTTCAAATAATGTGAAAAGGAAGGTTGGTAGACATAATGTACCTAATAGTATCGATAACGATAATAACAACAAACCTAGCTACTAACAATAACATAGCTAGTAAAATTCACTTACATATTATCGGTTTTATAATCAAATAAATGTATTGTACTATAATATGTAAGTAATTTTTACTACCTATGTTATTGTTAGTAGTTGTTTGTTGTTATTATCGTTATGGATACTATTAGGTACATTATGTCTACCAACCTTCCTTTTCACATTATTTGATACGTTTTTAAATGGAAATATACCGGGTGTCAACGAGATTATTGTACATAGCACCACAGTGTTATGTTAAGAGATATTTTAATCAAATTTGGGTTACTGTAATGTTTGAAAGGGATCTTTATTTTTACCTAGAACCAACTGAATTTCACTTCCGAATTAACCGGAACTACGCCATTTATGTTTTTTTTTTAATGACAACCTGTATATTATATTACACAGTCAAATTCTCCTCAAAATTCTCGTTTCAACGACATACAACAAGTTGACATTTACTTTCAAAATGGCGGCGTAGGACTCATTTTACCAAAAACAAAAGGGTGTCTATAAAACAACGTATGCAATTGATACGGGAAAAATAGTGATAAAATGTTTTAAATTGGTCCCTTTTGTAATTCTTTAAGCACTGACATTTAGATTTTCTTCTTTTGTTTTTAAGGGAAGGTATTTTTTTATTGTTTAAAAAAATCTTAACTTTAACCCTATTTTACAGAGTTTTTTTAAACGTTATCATATACTTTTTATTAATTAGTATGAAAGTCTAAAGTATCCTTAAGCACCTAGGGATATTTTCGAAATCAGAATGCGTTTTGCTTCAATAATAAAAATTTAATTGTGAAATAATTAACATGTTAATTAATTAATTTGTTCTTCTCTTGTAAACTTAACCATTTTATTCTTATTTAACGAAATATGAATCAGACCTACGACCAAAAGCACAATACACTACAAAATTTTCATTACAAACTAATAGTCTGATAATGGCGTTGACAAATACCAATTTTGTTATCCAAAGCCAACTTAGGTGGAACTAAGTTATTCAGTTTTTATTGAAAAATGCACGGTTTTTTTTCTTGTTTAAAACTGAAGCAAAACGCATTCTGATTTCGAAAATATCCCTAGGTGCTTAAGGATACTTTAGACTTTCATACTAAATAATAAAAAGTATATGATAACATTTAAAAAAACTCTGTAAAATAGGGTTAAAGTTAAGATTTTTTTAAACATTAAAAAAATACCTTCCTTTAAAAACAAAAGAAGAAAATCTAAATGTTAGTGCTTAAAGAATTACAAAAGGGACCAATTTAAAAGATTTTATCACTATTTTTCCCGTACTTATCAATTGCATACGTTGTTTTATAGACACCATTTTGTTTTTGGTAAAATGAGTCCTACGCCGCCATTTTGAAAGTAAATGTCAACTTGTAGTATGTCGTTAAAAAGAGAATTTTGAGGAGAATTTGACTGTGCAATATAATATACAGGTTGTCATTAAAAAAAACATAAATGGCGTAGTTCCGGTTAAACCGAAAGTGAAATTCAGTTGGTTTCTAGGTAAAAATAAAGATCCCTTTCAAACATTACAGTAACCCAAATTTGATTAAAATATCTCTTAACATAACACTGTGGTGCTATGTACAATAATCTCGTTGACACCCGGTATAGATTGTATTTTTTTAGAGTTAGAGTTGTAACTAATTACCTTTTTTTTCATAGAACTGTTTGGGATAAAAATTTGATACTATCAGGAAATGGTAATGTTGATGGAAAGAATCGAATTTAATAAAAAGAGAGGTGTTACATTTGAAAAAAAACATACCGTGAGTTACAGAAAAAACTAAAAATCTGGCAACGTCGCAATTGTCAATTTTCAATTCAATTTTTTAAGTTATCCACCTGTACCAAAATTCATTGATGTAGCCTTGGTAGTTTTGAAGAAAATTAGCCGTTTCGGTTATTTCAACTAACCCTGTATATTTGTATAGACGTAATAAAAAAAAGTTGTCATGTTATCTGGTCCACTGTCTAGGAGACATTTAATGGTTAGATTTTCTGTAACATTGCCATAAGGAAGCTGCCAATTGCCCAATGGGGGTTCATGCAGATAAAACCTTTTTTTCCAACCGATTTACATATTATAAGTAGGATTAGCTCAGTAATGCTTATTCATAAGACTTCCATTCTTGTTTTTTTAGTATGTACATGTTTATAAGTCGACTTCGACTCCTTCCAAAATCAGTCCCGGGATCAACTCCATGAATACAGGTCTGCTGTTGATAATCATGGCTGCATCTCCACCCTTAGCCACATTTTCCCTCTCATCGTCTTTATCTTTTGATAACGAGAACCTCCTGACTGCCTCCATGGCATTTTTAACAGAGTCGCGTCTGGTTCCACTGACTTTTTTCATCGATTCCCTTTGGAAGTTGGTTTTTCGTAGCATGCCTTGGAAGTTGAAAGGTGGATCGTCATCGGAAGTACTGTCTCTTCTAAGAAAATAAAAGAGGTATGGACATAAGTCTAGACAAGGTTTAATATTTTTAGATTACACCAACGAAAAATATTCTTGGCTAACGGATTTTAAAGTATGAAAAGACCTGCATTTTGCATTGAAGTACACAGGGATGCCAAAAACAATGGCCCCAGGGAGTCCATTCTACTATTTTTTGACCATCTCTTGGGCCTTTTATACTTTGAAGACGTAATAATAAGTTCATATCACGTTCTTTTGAAAAACAATTAGTGTCTTTGGCCGTTTCGTCCAGAAAGCCGATTTTGAATTAAAAAATAGACTATTTTTACTTTTAATTTTTTTAAAGGTGATTTTCTCCAAATTAGAGGCCGCTGAGGCTTTAAATGTTTGTTGGGATATCATTATCCGCGCAATTCTTTTATTTGCCAGTTGTCACCGAATATGACGGTATCCCTGTCTCAATAAGTCAAATAGAAAAGAAGAGGAGACAGACTCGAGATATTATTCGGGTAGATGCCGGAGGGCCGAACCTCAGTACTAACCCCAGCGATATTAGAAAGCGTATTTTGTTTAATTATTTTGTCAGTAAATATTTTAAAATTTTAAAAACGGAAAAGTAGAAAATTTTATTTTTTCTTTCTCTTTACGATAAGATAAAAATTAAAATTTAGTGAAAATGCTGGTCATTGAGGTATGAATCAGAGCCGTACTTATTATTTATTTATACAAAATTAAGACTTGTAAATTCTATTATTTAAGGTAGTTTAAATAATGGTGATGTTATATACCGGATGTCCACGGAAGGTGGTTCGCCTCCCTAACTTTTTTATTTTTCAAGATAATGGAATAAAATTTGGGGGATTTGTATACGACATAAAACTGCATTTTTTGACAGGTTACAAAAACTTTTGATTTTTAAATGGGACACCTGGTATATTTTTTCTTTTTTTGACTCCATATGACATTCTAAATATAACGATGTGTCATTCGTCACTTTTTGTCACCAAGAAAATACTCTTTTTCCAAATTTATTGTTTTATATAGAGGGCTATGAATGCCTTTAAATCACTTATTTCAGTTTTTTAATCTTGGGAAAAATACAGTTTTACTATTTTTGGTCCAATGCTAAGTCCTGCGTAAAATTTAATCTTTAAAGTTGTATAACTCATTTTTTTTAAACGGCAACATGGTGGCTCGTCGGGTTATGAAAAAAGAGGATTTTTTTACGATTATTTTGATACCACACACTATTAGGTTTTAGAAAAGAGCTGCCATTAAAAAACTTTAAAAAGTTAACTTGGAACTTTCCGAAAATGAAGCATCTTTTGAGAATAAATATAGATTTAAATGCATTAAGTAGCCCGTGACCAGCAAAACTGAATAAAAAAATCATGCTTAGAAGAAAATTGACACGCCGACAGCTTCTGCCAAAGTAAATTAGTTTTGTTTAAAAAACATGGAAATTAATAGTTTTACAAGGAGTGAAAAAGTTGATAATTATGTTATTAGTGTTTGGAGAATGTAGAAAGGATTCAACCGATGCTACACGACTTTACGCACAAAGATATCCTAATCGGCGTTATTCAACCCGGCACTTTTACCCAAAACAGGCCTACTTGATGCATGTAAATCTAAATTTATTCTCAAAAGATGCTTCATTTTAGGAAAGTTCCAAGTTTTTTAATGGCAGCTTTTCTAAAACCTAATAGTGTGTGGTATCAAAATAATCGTAATAAAATCCTCTTTTTTTATAACCCGACGAGCCACCATGTTGCCGTTTAAAAAAAATGAGTTATACAACTTTAAAGATTAAATTTTACATAGCACATAGCATTGGACCAAAAATAGTAAAATTGTATTTTTCCCAAGATTAAAGAACTAAAATAAGTGATTTAAAGGTATTTATAGCCCTCTATATAAAACAATAAATTTGGAAAAAAAATATATTCTTGGTGACAAAAAGTGACAAGTGACACATCGTTATATTTAGAATATCATAATATGGAGTCAAAAAAAGGAAAAATATTTTTCCAGCTAAACCGAAAGATCCATAATGTTAACTCACCTGTCAAATAATGCAGCGTATACAAATCCCCCAAATTTTATTCCATTATCTTGAAAAACAAAAAAGTTAGAGGGGCGAACCACCTTCCGTGGACACCCGGTATATCATGAAAATATAAATTATAGAAACAATTAAATGTTTTTTTATTTAAACTATAACAATTCACCTTTTGGCGATATTTCTCAACTCGGCGATGGGATCAGCGTTCTTCGGTTTTGAAGTTAAATTCCTTGACTTAATAAAATCAAAATCTTTGTTGGCCGGTGTGGAGTTGTAGGTACTTTCAGCTTGGTCATATCTGTCACAGAAAAATTTAAAACTTTTTTTTTTATTATATTGGATTTTAGTTTTTCCATAATAATGGACCGTTTCACTATAACTGAATTCATCTAATTCAGCATTAACATCCTGAATTTGAGCCTATTGCATGATAATAACTTCCAATACCAAAAATCGTCCTAGTTTATTTAAAATTTAATAATATAATAAATATGTTTATGTTGTCTTCTATAAACTTATTCTTCAATTCCCTAAAGCTGAGCTTCTTAGGGGCAAATTTTATTTTTTGTTTTAGTATGTAAAATCATAAATCATAGATATGCATTAAAAATAAAGTTTTAAAGTAAAAATGTCAATTTATAGTATAAACGCAGTTTTTTTTTAAGAAATATATTACCTATAATAAAATTATTAATTTATAATTTTTAAGTAAAAAATATTACTTATATAAATTATTCAGAACAATATTAATTAATTAATTTCATTTCTAAAAATATTTTCAAATTGTCTGTTTTTAATATCTATGTTCTTATTTCGACTTAAAATTTTTTTATTGAAACAATTTTTTAATTTTTGTTGGTAAATAATCGTTTATATAAAAACATAAATATTTGAAATTTTTTTGTCCTATGGACTTATTTATTTTAGGTTTTATGGTTATTTCATTTTTATGACGTGTATTATGATTATGGTTTTTAAATTGTATAAGGTTTTTATTTTTAAATATATATATTAAGATGTTATAAATGTAAAGCTGTCTTATGTTAAATTTTTTTGTTTCTGAATATAATTCTTTTGAATGATAAAGGTAATCTTTATTAAATATAATTTTTAGAAACCTTTTTTCTAGTATTTCTAATTTTTTAACTAAAGTTCTATTTATTCCTCCCCAACCTAAAATTCCGTAATTTAAATGAGTTTTAACTAACGCGTAATATAATATTTCCATATGTCTTACAATTAAAATTTTTTAATGTTTTTAAAAATCGGTAGTAAACTTCTTAATTTTTTAATTAAGCATTCGAAGTGAACATTCCAATTTAATTTACTATCAAAAATAATTCCTAAATATTTTATTTTATTAAATTTAAAAATTTTATTGTCTTAATTTATTTGAATACTATTCATATTTCGTAGTAGGTTATTTATGTTTAAAGTAAAATAAATATAATTTGTTTTATTAGAATTAATTGTTAACAAATTGTTATCAAACCAATTTTTTATAATTTTAAATATTTTTTTAAAATTTTATTAATAAATAAAAAAGAACTGGAAACCCGACTCGACAGGTCATTTAGGTAGACGCCGGCGGGTCGGTCGTTAGTCCAAATGCCTGCGACTGATCAATTGCAGAGCATGTCATTGTGTCGTTTAATTATTATTTTCTCAGTAAATGATTCAAAATTTTTGAAACGAAATCCGTAAAAAATGTTATTTCTTCTCCCTCTATGCAATAGGATAAAAACCAAAATTTAGTGTAAAAGCCCATTTTTTATAATAATTTAGTCATACCTGATTCTATTGTCGGTTTTTCTCAATTGTACCGAGCAAAACATTTCTTGTTTCTCTTTAAAACTATCATTTTTTACAATATTTTTCCTGGCAGGACTAACAGCTGTTTTCTTAGTTAACAAATTATCATGATCCTTCTTAATTTTGGTATTACTTATTTGACTTGCAGACAATGTCGTCAATGGTTCTTCTGGGTCCCGATTATACGGTATTGTTAGAATTTCATCTGATATGTTTCCTAATTCCTGAACTTTCCGTTCTGAAGTTCCAGATTGGCATTTTCTCCATTGATAAGGGCTATCCCAACATTCATCTCCTTCCAATCCACTACTAAAGAAGATTTAAAAAGAAGTCAATAAGGGTACCTAATATGTTATATTTTCTATTATCTGTCCATATTTACATTATCAACTTGTGTAATTAGTCCATGAGGTTACCTTTTTGTGTTAGTCCCTTTGTAATCAACTTAAACGTAATTTCCTTACCCAACATTTGTCAGAGGATCACACAAAGCAGAAGTGTCATAATACGGTATTTCGTCCAATCGGAAATGAAACTTGTAAGTTACTGGCTTGATTTCTCCCAACCATCGGGTTACCTCTGCTTTGCCGTCAATATTATTTAAATCTATAGATACTTGAATATTTTGGGTAAAGTAGAACGCGTTTTGATTGTATAAATGAATCTAAAAAATTTAATAAATCGGCAAAAACAGCATTTTCCTCCCTAATGCCGTGCGAGCAAAAATTATTTGCATCAAAGAGGGCCTTGTATCTAAGGACGTAATGCTCAGCCGTAAAGCTTAATACCTGTTGGGTGTCAGTAACTACCTGAATTAACAATCAATCAGTTATTCCGTCATCTTTGACAGTCGTTACAAATAATTTGATTCATCGCTAATTTTTCCAATTTCTTGAACAATTCACACAATGGGCTTTACTGAACAGCACAAATCATTCATGGTTGAAGCGTATTTTCGAAACGGGGTTGGAGTAAATGGTGAGTGGCTATACAATCCGCGCGGGTTTGTGCATGGACGATTTTCACGAATATTTTCCTACCATTGCTTTTATTGCTGGGGATTTTTATCATTGCCTGAAAAAAACCGTGGCTGTGTTTAGGGAAACAGGTTCTATACAACACAAAAAAGGAGCAGGAAGGCCATCTGTAAGAACAGAAGAACAGGACTATTCTTAAGAAGCAGCTAAATTTATTTCCTTATAAAGTGTAGTATATATAAAGTATTTCAAGAAATACAAGCCGGAGATTTTGAAAGACGCAGGAATTACTCTCAATGGTTTACCCAAAATTTATTGAAAAGAAATGATTTATTAGACCTGAGTTTTTTTTCGGATGAAGCCTGGTTTTACCTCTCCGGTTATGTGAATTCTCAGGATACACGCATGTGGAATAGTGATAATCCCCATTTTTTTGTAGAGTCCACATTGCACCCTCAAAAAATTGGTGTCTGGTTACCTGTTTCCGAAGAAGAGTTGTTGGTCCTATTTTTTCCATGACACAGTTACAGCACAGCGGTGTAGAGACAATATTTTAAATCCATTTGTGGAGCAATTACTTGACGACGAACTACGTTTTGGAAATTTTCAACAGGACGGTGCAACCGCCGATACTATTAACTAATTACGCAATTTTTTCGACGACAGACTGATCAGCTTTCGATCAGATATTGAATTCCCACCTATATTACCTTGTTTAACGGTTATGGATTACTTCGTGTTTCCTCATTTAAAGAACACTATTTTTAAAACACCAGTTGCAAATTTAGAACAATTACAAGAAAGGAGTATCCAAGAATGTGGTAACATTTTTCCAGAGATGCTGGTCAACACTTTCGAAAATATGACGAGACGTGTGAATTTATGCTTGGAGCATGGCGGTGGCCAATTTCAGCAATTTATGTAATTATTTTTCTTTTTCTTTCTGTATATTTTTACTTTGTTAATTTTGTAAACAACAAAAATAAAGTTGTATTTGTCTACTTATTTTATTACTCATTAGTTTGGCATATCATGTCATAATATGAATTTGACAAAATTTTCACCTAGATTTGGTTAGATATATCGTCCCCATATCATTGTGATCTGAACCAAGCCCTACGTTTTTTTAATCCAAGCCCTCTTATAATTTTTGCTCGCACAGTCGCACGGTATAAAATTGTGAGAGCAAGGTATTTAAATTAGTTCACTTTTGAATATCATTAAAACATAACAACAGTTTGAAAACCCCAATATGTGACAGTGTGCTTTCGAAATATTTAAAATCTATCATTTCCCTTCGGGGGACCACCTATCTATTGAAAGAAGATGTGTATTTTTAGAGCCAGAGGGAATAATTTTGTTAATGGAATAAGGTCTTTGTAGCACACGTGGTTTAGGTGCGTATTTTAAATTGATGCATTTTATTCTTTGTTTTATACCTGTTGTGAAAAATTAAAAAAATCACGTAATTTGGCAGCTCTGTACTGCATTAAAACAAAAAACATACTAGGTGATCGCCATCGCTTTACATATGGCTTGATTAAAGTACACTCTTTTTCAGTCAAAGGCTTTAGAGCATTGGAAATGCCTTTGGGGTTTCTTGTTGTTTTTCTATAGGCTAAAATAAAAAAAATATATGTAATTTTTTTAAACCTTATTTTGGAACTATCCAGAAGGTATATAATTGTATATATCATAACACAAGCAATGCTTATTACAGTTAAGTGCACAATTAAAAAAAAATTATACAATGTTACAAAAATAAAATAACTATGGATATAAAGGGGGTCAACTAACTTTGTCAGTTACCTTTTTGGATAATTTCTGCTGCTTCATCAGGAGTCATGACACTACTTCTCCTCCTTTTCTGAATTTCTTTAACTAAAATATTCGTCAACTATCGTAGAAAAAGTTAAATTTATAATATTTATACAAAACAAGACTTACTGCAAGCTTTTTCCTGCTCCTTTTCCTGCTTGGCAATTTTACATTTAGCCAAAAATCCTCTCATTATGCTCTGAATTTTAATAATTTTCTTAACTTGAGTTTCATACAATCTTGCTAAATACTCTTCATTGTAGTATTTCAAAAACACTTTTGAATTTCCTATTGCCCAGCCTTCCATTTTTAATCTAATTAATAGAAGTCGGCAATTTTCTTTTGTAACATCAACGTTTTCGTCGAAATCAAAAGCCAAAAATTTATAACTAAAAAATATTATGCACTAATAAAAACTTTCTTTAAAAAAGCATAAAATACTACTATTTCATCGGAACGGTCAAAATTTGCGGCCAAGCAACGATATTCGGCATCAACATGTTGTAGTAGGGAAAGGTCGCCTATGATGGCACCTTTTTTTTACCACCTAATATATTTTTTAGTTCAAAGGTTTTAACCCATTTAACCATGTTAAAATATTTGTTACTACTTAAATGTTCATTATAAAACTTTAAAAATATACAAAAATTATTTTTTTGGTAAAAAAATAGAAAAGAAAAAATCACCAAGTATGCCATCATAGGCAACTGCATTGCCTATGATGGCATACTCCAGTAAAATGCAATAATCTGTATGTGTGTGCATACATGTAAAAGGAATATTTTTGTTAGTTTGCACATTTTTATTGTTAAAAAATTGAAGCACATAAAACTGTTTAGAAAAACTTAAAATAATATATTACTTTCTTGGGAACATGTTTAAACTTTTAAAAAAGAAGATGAAAACATTATCAGGAAAGTACAATCTAAAGATATATTAAAAAACTTTAAAAAGCATATTATAAGTATAGTGACATGGGTATCTAAAAAAAAGTAAAAGTAGCGCCGTTTTGAATATGACGCCTATGATGGCATTCCTATTTATATGTATTTATAGGTATCATAGGAAACTAATGGATATGCCATCTTAGGAATATGATACACTTCTAGTAAATAAATTATAAAAAATTAAAACCACAACTTAGATTTTAAATAATCATAGCAAAGTAACATATATAATATATATCCTATAGTTATCGGAAAAAATCGTGCATTCTAATTTAATGCACCTAACATAATAAATTTTTGGTTTAAAAACTGGCCAATATTACTTCGGCACTTAACGATTTCTGTTCTATTAAATAACTTTTCATAAAAACGTCCATCACGACTGAAATTCGACTCACAACTGAACGGTCACTACGCGCGCCCGTCTAACTAGGCGGAATGACGCAAAACCGGTTTATTCCAAAGATACATGTGGTAAGTGTGGTATGCCATCATGGGAAGTATGCCATAAAAGGCGACCTTCCCCTACATTCCATGCGAGTATTGCGATTTGGACATTATTCATTACTTAGTTACTTGTGTGAAATGCGCACTTAAAGGCTGTCTCTTGTCTATAATCTATATACGTACCGTCTTAAAAATTCAGGAAATGATATTCTTTGTGGATAACCTCTTTGTCTTACTCTTGCTGTTTCAACTACCGCTAAAGCTCTTATTTGCTGCCTAACTAATTCTTTATTAAAGGTCTGCGGTTTTCCCTTAAGATCGGATCTAAGACACCTAAAAAATACGTATATTTGAAGCGAGTTTTCCATCAGATTTGTAGGATTGCTCCGCGCCCGTTCGTTTATTATTTTAGAAGACAGTGAGAAATCTGAACGCCGTTCGTTTATCATATCAGCGAGGAACTGGATGCAGATATTTATCGACGAAGAATTTCGACCGATTTTTTACAGGGAAACTTGTATAAGTGACGAAGACTATAAATAAACTCAGTTTTCGTGAAATTCGCCAATCGTACATGTATAACTACCGTACGAGCAGAAATTATTTGCATTAAAGAGGGCCTTGCATCTAAGGATGTAATGCTTAGCCGTAGAGCTGAATACCTGTTGGTGTCAGTAACTACCTGAATTAACAATCAATCAGTTATTCCATCATCTTTGACAGTCGTTACAAGTAGTTTGAGTTATCGCTAATTTTTCCAATTTCTTGAACAATTTACACAATGGGCTTTACGAAACAGCACAAAACATTCATGGTTGAAGCGTATTTTTGAAACGGGGTTAGAGTATATAGTGAGTGTCAATACAATCCGGGTTTGTGCATGAATGATTTTTACGAACATTTTCCTAACGTTGCTTTTATTGCTGGGGATTTTTATCATTGCCTGAAAAGAATCGTGACTGTGTTTAAGGAAACAGGTTCTATACAATACAAAAAAGGAGCAGGAAGACCATCTGTAAGAACAGAAGAACTTGTTGCAAACATTCGTGAAATAATGCAAAATACGCCAACATTTTTATTTCCTTATAAAGTGCAAGTATTCCAAGAAATACAAGCCGCAGATTTTGAAAGACGCAGTAATTACTCCCAATGGTTTACCCAAAATTTATTGGAAAGAAATGATTTATTAGACCTGACATTTTTTTCGGATGAAGCCTGGTTCCACCTCTCCGGTTATGTGAATTCTCAGAATACACGCATGTGGAGTAGTGAAAACCCCCATTTTTTTGTAGAGTCCACATTGCACCCTCAAAAAATTGGTGTCTGGTTAGCTGTTTCCCGAAGAAGAATTGTTGGTCCTATTTTTTTCAATGACACAGTTACAGCACAGCGGTATAGAGACAATATTTTGAATCCATTTGTGGAGCAATTACTTGACAACTAACTACGTTTTGGATATTTTCAACAGGTCGGTGCAACCGCCCATACGCCGCCGAAACTATTAACTACTTACGCAATTTTTTCGACGACAGATTGATCAGTTTTCGATCAGACATTGAATTCCCACCTATCATTGTGATCTAAACCAAGCCCTACGTTTTTTAATCCAAGCCCTCTTTGATGCAAATAATTTTTGCTCGAACGGTAGATACAAGGTGCCAAGTATATTTATTGATATCAAAGTGTACCAAATATCTACGAGGAAAATTAGAAAACTTATTTTGCTACCGGTAATATAAAAGGTCAACAACTTCTGTTGACAGTTTTCATAACTTCCACTACTTGTTCTGAAGAAAAAGCAAGACAAACCAAATCAGGACTGTACGATGGATGATCCAGCTCAAAAAAATTATATCTTCTTAGGATGAGAATTGAATATTGTCATTTCCAATTAGTTCATTCTATCATGGCTAGCTAGATATTTTTCTAATTTCCCCCGTTTAGTATATTAGAATTTACCTTATAAAATGTGTACCACCGGAACTGCCCCCTACCGAAAGTTCCTTTAGCAAATCTAAGCAGAAACATCTAAAAACTGTTCCGCAAGTCCTCATGTTCTTGATTTGTGAAAACTGATTGACACCAGCTACCTGGAAAGTTTTCAATAATTATAAATAATATATTTCTTCTCTATATTAAAATATATAACTTCAATCAGACGACAGTTAACAAATCAACATTCTCATAAATACGTATATAATTATTACAATCTAAACTTAGATTATCCACAGAATTAGTAGTTATCGGATATTCAATTTATTAAAATATTTATATATCTATCGATGGATATACCAACCTTTTTACTAACTACCCCACTTTTAGCTTTTCTATTTCTTTCTACATTGAGGATCAAGTTCCCAGTTCGATCCAATTTATTCGTAAACAACATCTTTATGATCGGATTTTCAGACTCTCTCATAGTTTCAATCAGTTCGGGTGGCAAAAAATCTCTATTTTTGTCAGCCATTTCTTTTGCGTTATAAGGGACTATACCAGTGTAATGTGCTACAGAAAATTCTTTGGCTTTAGTTATCATGATCCTGTTGGTTTCTTGGTTTTGCAAATTATCTACAATTTTTTTCGTTAATTAGTAAACTTAACCATTAAAATAAATCTAAAATTTTTATCATATCCATTCTATACTGATCCTCAGGTTACCTATAATATATGTCCCACCCAAATTTCTCTTCGCAGCATCATCAATAACACACAATACACCGTCAGGTTTGCTCAACAACTGATTCAAAGTCTTTCTGTTATCAAAGAAACAAAATGGTTTAAATTCCAATTCTTCAGTTTGAAGATCTTGGACTTCCCAAGCGAAGATTCTTTGAAGATAGTGGTATTGAAGTTGTTCGTTTAGGCAGTTGATGAAAAATTGAGGCAGGTGGTTTTGTTTAAAGCATTCAAAGCCAAAGAAGTCGAGCACTTTTATAGAATATTTTTCACCGCTAAATAATTAGGAAAAGTTATGTCAGAAATTATACAGTGAGGACTAGAAGTCCTGCATAAATTCGATAAAAAAATTAGGGATGCATTTTTCGGAAAAATGTTTGAACACGTACATTTTTATTTTCATTTACGCATCAGTTGACGTGAAAGTTTAGTGTACAGGATGACACATGTTAAAGATATGGCATAATTCGGTATTTTTTCTTATGGAACACCCCGTATATTTTTCGATTTCTTAATTCTAATAAACATTCTAAACATATTTGGTATAGCATATCCTACTACTAAGTTATAAAAATATTTATTATAAAGAGGGTATCAAAGATAAAAATATTAAAAACTACTCTAATCATTGATCTAGTAAATGTTCGAACTGTGCTTCATTGTCTTCCTGGCAGCAAGCAAGCAGCAATTCAAACTCTTCATGTTACGTATCATTTCACGGGTTATTAATTGAATTTCATATCTGATATTATTTTTTAATTCTTCGATTCTGTTGGGTTTGTTCGTATACACTTTATGTTTAAGATAGCCCCATATAGAAAAGTCCATTGGAGTTAGGTAGGTCCGGCGACCTAGTAGGCCTTTCTATTTACCCCCTTCGCCCTATCCAATGACCTGGAAATACGTCATTTAAATATTCGCGCACTGCCCTACTAAAGTGTGGAGGCGCGCCATCTTGTTGAAACCAAACAAAATCTCCAGGAATATTGGGGTTGTTCGCATTTGGAAACAAACCGCATAAGGCGGGGATCAATTAATTTCTTAAAAACACCAAGTAACGTTCACCTGTTAGCGTACCATCCAAGAAATACGGTCCTATGACACTGTCACCCACAATACCCGCCCAAACATTAGCAGACTGTTTATACTGGGTGTGAGCTTCAACAGCTCAGTGTGGATTAGTTGAAGACCAGTAGCGACAGTTTTATCTGTTCATCACCCCATTCAGACAGAAAATCGACTCGTCGGAAAATATAATCCTACGTGAAAAAAAATTATTATTATTGCATATTCATTAGAGTTTTGCAAATCTGTAAGCGACGATCTGGATCATCTTCGTTAAGCTCGTGAATTAATTTTATTTTATATGGATGATATTTCTCTATTTTTAAAATTCTTTTTACAGATGATTGTCCAATTTCGTTATCCAATACTATCTCTTGATTGGGTTTATGTGGATTTTCTTCAATGGATAGATAGACGTTTAATTTTTTATCTTCTGAAATCGAAGGCCGACCGGACCTAGGAAGATCTCGTACCTGTCCCGTTTCTCTAGATCTCTTTTCGATTCTGCTTACGTTGGACTGAGATATCTGAATGTATATTGCTATTTTATATTAAATAGTTCACAAACTTCCCTTTGAGTCCTAATACGATCACCACATCCTATCATAATTAAGACATCTATTCTCTGCGTTTCAGACAATTTAACCATTTTCTTTTGTTAATTTTAAATTTTATTTAGTTAAGTAGTACAAAATGCTGCATGAGACAATATTAAATGTTACATGCTAGCTGTTAGCTATAAACTGACAACGATGACAACAAATTTAAAGGACTGCTTTATATATATATTATATAAATAATAAAACCCAAGGTGACTTTAAAAAGACCACTGAACTATTCAATCGAAAATTTCTCGATAATTAATCTTTCACCTTAGTCGTAGGATATGCTATATCAGATATGTTTAGAATGTTTATTAAAATCAGATATGTTTAAAATGTTTATTAAATGTATACTAAACTTTTACTTCAAAAGATGCGTAAATAAAAGTAAAAATTTACGTGTTCAAGCATTTTTCCGAAAAATGCATCTCTAATTTTTTTATCGAATTTATGCAGGACCTCCGGTCCTCACTGTATATATTTTCTTTATGATTTACTTACAAGATTGTTTTTCCAATTTCCAATTTCTCGTTGATCATCCCCACTACATAATTTACAAATCTATAATACAAATTATTAGCAAGAACATCTCTTGAACTTCGAGCCTCATCACTAGTATTTCTCTTTCTTATTACATTTCCTGTAATAAAGTAGAGAAATAATGAACTTTATCCCACAGTTTATGTTGTTATCTTTACTTAACTGTTTTAATGAAACGTATTTTTTAAGTTTTGCTAAACTATTTAAATTCTAAAAGTATACCTCTTTTAAACAAACAATAGTTCGTTAGCGCCCAACATAATTTTTTTTCATCAATTTCCATCAGCTCGGCAAAATTTTCTGCATATATTTTGTTGTCTATTATAGAAGAACCATCCTCTTCATCTTGAAATCTTATTTCACCTAATTAATAATATAGGATATTATAATTTTTTTTATGATTTCTGGTTTAAAAAAAAATGTTGTTAATGTTAGTGTTAGTCAAAATTTTCCATATTTTATGTGGTGTTAGTGGTGTGCTTATGTCAAAAACACTAGGTGCACATGTAGCGCTAAATATCAATTAACATTCCTACTTAACCGTATTTTCATTTATTAAGTTAATTTTGCAATTTGCTTTAAAAATAGGGTTTTTCTTACCTAAATTTAATATAGCAGCTATAATAGAAAAGAAAGTATTTATCTGCTCTTCAGAAAATTCAAACTCTTCAAGATAACTAAAGATTTTCTTATATTTAATAAGGTTTTGATCTATATTATCTCTGGGTTTATTACTGTTATGATCTTCATTTTCATTACTTAGCGGCACCCGTAGATATCTGTAGTTTCTTTCTGAGTGTAGTTTATATTTTTCAGTAGCGTCTGTGTGAACAAGACCATCGTATATGTAGTAGAGAATATGAAAGTTACATTGATTCCTAAAATAAAGAGTTACTCCCTGTAACAATTTTTAAGTTATTTCATTATTGAATAATTAATAAACTATTAAATTTGTACGAAATGTTGCTAGATCTTTTTCTTATCTCGATTGCAGAAATTGTTTAACCTTTCCTGGTTTAGGTTGATACGCTACATTATTACTTACATATCGACGGCAGAAATTCTCCACTTCTCTAAGCAAAATGTATTAAATGTGACTGCAGTCAATTTTCCAGTTTGACCAAAGAAAATATTGGTTTTTAATACACATCTAAAAACACAATGTTAATAATGAAAAGAAAAAACACCTGCTATTTTCATTATCGATAGCTTTGTAATAGAATAGTTCTGTTATAGTTTTATTGCTTTTACCTTGTCGAATAATCATTTGTTGGGGTACTGGCGTGAGTTAAAGCATGGATTAACTTTATACCATTTTTAATTCTAAAAACACTAACCGGATGTTGTTCCCCAATGAAAAACAAATGGTCAATTATGTGAAGATAGTTCGTTGTTTTTCCGGATGCGGACTCTCCTAAAAAGTACCTAAACGGTTTCATTTTCCTTAACTTTATAGGAGTTCGAAAACGATACAAATATTATAATACTCTATAATCTCTACTTCATAAATTAATATGTTGACTTGTATAAAAAAGATGTAAGTATAGTAAATCAAGAAGTATAATATTGTTTTTTTTACCGGTAAGAACAATTTGCTGGGAGATTTTATGATGCAATGCATTTTGGTAAGCTGTGTCAGCAACTGCATAAATGTGGGGCCCATTATCCGATCTAGATTTTCCTAAGTATTTTTCATGAAACTGAAAAATATTAAATTGATCAAAAAAGACAGAAATAAAATTAAAATCTTTTAGACGTTTTTAGTATTAAGATTTACCTGAGATCCATACATTTCCAGTTTTTGATTAGGATTGACAGCTAACAAAATATCACCCACAAAAGTATTAAATTCTTTTTTCTTAAATCGTGCTTCTAATAAATCTAAAACACTACTTTCATCTATAATATCTAGATCTGCTAAATCTTCCTCTATAATTCTTTCAAACTTTCCATCGATTGATCTTTTTATATATTTGCCGATGATAACTACTTCTTGCGATCTCTTTTTCAAGTATCCTTGTCCTTTGCCGATGTCTTCCAAAATGCTTTTAATTTCCAAAGTAAGCTAAAAAGTATGTCTGTAGGTTGATGGCTTAAAAACCTTAGATAATGGTCAAAGATTAGGGTGACCGATAGAAAAGCATTTCTTTAATGAAAAATGTCACTGCATTAATACGTACATGGTAGTTATTCTCCGGTATATCTTGTAAGAAAGGGTGGTCTATTATTTCCATAATGTAGGGTCTATGCTCATAATACTTTACTAAGCATCTACAAAGTTAAAAAAAAACAGTGAAAAAACAATTGAAAACCGTTTTTGATATATTCTTAAAACGACGATACACATACCAACAGTATACATACCATTTCACGCACCGGTCAAAATTTTAACATGAATCATTGCACCCGATACCAACTGATTTATTGCCTGGCATTGCGAAATTAGGTAACTTATAAATCGTATTAGGAGAGATGAGATATTGGCTTTAGTTGCTAGTACGTTTTAACAGTTGCATGATGGCATACAGTGTATGTGTATCGTAATTTCGTAAAACAACGTCTCTGCCACTTACTCGCTAATAAAATCATGAAAATTTTCACTCCAGTTGGAGATTTTTTGTAAAGTAGGAGGAGGATTTTTCACTATATGAAATAGAGCTCTTGAAGGATGCATATCTTGCAAAGGTGCCCTTCCTTCTCCCAGCTCCATAGCTGTTATACCTATGGCCCAGACATCAACTCTACAAATTAAAAATACACATATTTTACCACCAACATTCCATGGGCCTTAACCCCAAAATATACCAGTGATTGAATACTGAATCTAGTTTAACGTCTCTTTTTAACCTGTTATCATAAGAGCCATTTTCCGGATCTTTGTGATTAGCAGCTGCAGCTTCTGGAGCCATCCAAGCTGGAGAACCTACACATTCCGACAACTTTTCATCTCTGTCTTTTAACTTTCTAGACAATCCAAAATCGCATAGCTTTACTTCCCCTTCTTTAGTCAACAAAATATTGCTAGCTTTGATATCTCTGTGAATTACGTCGTGTTCATGAAGATAACAAACAGCCTTAAAATATAAAAACTAATTTAGTTTAGAGAATTCAAAATTAAACTAATATTTGCTTCTCTCAAATGTCACTATCCTAAAATAAATCACTGTTACTTGCTAGTCATACTTAGCTGTTTTTAAAGAGCTTTTTATGTATACCACCTCCTTAATATTACATTCAATTTGTGTGATGACTTTGAGTTTCTACCTACCCTAAAATCATGTTTTTTAACGCTACTTACTTTTACGAGTTCTTTTAAAATAAACCCAATATGTTCCTCAGACATTCGCCTATTTTTTGCCAACAGTCCTGTTACTAGATCTAAAGCTGTATTCCCTTCGCAATTCTAAAAACAAAATATAAATCATCTAAGGAAATAATCCGTGCATTAGCAGTTTGCCGACCTTAACAAACAAAAAACCACACTGCACAGTATTATTTCGGTAAGCGCTTCCCTTTCGCAATATTACACTGCACGCCTCTGACCAGAGAGATAAAAAAAATTTACAAATGGCAATTAACAAAAAGGAATCTTACCTCCAAAACAAACCATATTTCATTATCTTTCCTATATATTCCATAAAATCCCACCAGATACATAACATTTCCTAATTCTTTAAGAACTTCATATTCCTCCTCGACATAGTGTTTCGTACATTTGTCGTAGTTTTGCATTTTAATTGCAACCTTTTTGTTTGATGCTTGTGTATCAAATGCATTATACCTAAGATTATTCGGATTAAACGTTTAGTTGGCATTTGATTAATAATATAATTATAACTAATTATTGCCCCTTTCGCCTTTAAAAAAAGCCTAGGCTGTGCATATACAGTGTCCGCAAGAAAGTTCGCATCAAATGGGATTTTTTTTTTATTATTAGGTATAGGTAAAAATTAAAAAAGCAGTTCGTTTTTGCTTACCTAAAAACCAAAAATGACGTATACTGAAGCAGCTGCACGACTTGCGTTACCTGTCAAATTTGACATTTTTAATAAAATAGGTTCAAAAATGCCATTATTTATCAAAATATCGAAAAACTTTATTCGAGAAAGTTGTTTATTTGGACATTTTTAGCTTCTGTACGAAATTTTGACAGTCTAACAATTTTTATTTTTTGTCAGATTCTTGAAAACTTTGATCAACCCTCGTAGATTAACTTTTATACATCGATATAAAATAATTTGCCTTTACTTCATTTGTAATCTTAATGCAATTTTGTGTAAACTTTTTGTTTCCAATTATTTATTTTGCTTTAAACACTGAAATTGTTATTGATCAGTATGTAATGTTTGATGCAAAGTTTATCTAATTACATCAGTTTTACCAAAATCGACGTTTCTCATTTTTCTTAAGTTAGTAAACAGATGTACAAAAAGAAAATATTAGGAAGCTTTAGTTGAAATTTTACTTAATTAATATTAAATTAAATTAATTATACTAAACTATATTTTTGTTGAATAAAATGTTTCGAGCGATTAATATTATTCTTTTTGATCCAATATTAATTAAGTAAAATTTCAACGAAAGATTCCTAATATTTTCTTTTTGTACATCTGTTTACTAACTTAAGAAAAATGAGAAACGTCGGTTTTGGTAAAACTGATGTAATTAGATAAACTTTGCATCAAACATTACATACTAATCAATAACAATTTCAGTTTTTGAAGCAAAATAAATAATTGGAAACAAAAATTTTACACAAAATTGCATTAAGATTACAAATGAAGTAAAGGCAAATGGTTTTACATCGATGTATAAAAGTTAATCTACGAGGGTTGATCAAAATTTTCAAGAATCTGACAAAAAATAAAAATTGTATTAGACTGTCAAAATTTCGTACAGAGGCTAAAAATATCCAAATAAACAACTTTCTCGAATAAAGTTTTTCGATATTTTGATAAATAATGTCATTTTTGAACCTATTTTATTAAAAATGTCAAATTTGACAGGTAACGCAAGTCGTGCAGCTGCTTCAGTATACGTCATTTTTGGTTTTTAGATAAGCAAAAACTAACTGCTTTTTCAATTTTTACCTATACCTAATAATAAAAAAAAATCCCATTTGATGCGGACTTTCTTGCGGACACTGTATAGTGTTATTATTAATGAATAGAATTATAGAAATTTTAGGCGAGGGTATAATATGTATTTTACACTTCAATATTTTAGGTTCCATAGAAAATTAGTGAAATATATTCATAAGGTTCAAATTATTAACGTCCTGCTTGAAAAATATACCTAACTTCCATGGCAAATTCCTTTGGGCTTCTTTTAAATAGCAAAGCAAAGTTACGAGTTCCTTTTAAAAATGTAACTTAGCACAGCAAAGATTTTTACTTTGCATTAACACACAATAGATTTATTAGGCAAAAATGTTGATACTTACACTGTTCCAAACACTCCTTGACCCAATATTTCCCCCAAAGTGTATCGGCCTTCGGGATCTGGAATATTATCTATGCCCTTCATTTTCTTGTATTTGAACTTAAGAATTTCGATGGAGTATTACGTAACAACTAAAAAAATTAACAAAAAAATCAATATAAAGAGGCTTGTTCGGGCTGGTTGCCAATGAAACAAATGATATTTTAAATTAATTTTATGTTTTTACAAAATTTTTATGGGAATATTTTCTTGTTAAATAATGTTTTTTTTTTTATTGAAAACAAATGCAAAATAGAAAAAATTTCTATACATATGGGTTATGATTAAGAAACGGATCAGCCTTTTATCTAGAATACCACAAACAAAAATAGCTCGGACTCGTCAACTTTTTTTGAAATGTGTTTTTTTAGAAAAAGATATTAATAATAATTATAATAAGTTTATTTCCAATTTAACAGTATAATAAATATGTTTATTTTGTCTTCTATAAACTTATTCTTCAATCCCCTGAAGCTAAGCTTGTTAGGGGCAAAACTTATTTTTTGTTTTAGTATGTAAAATCTTAAATCATAAATATGCATTAAAAATCAAGTTTTAATGTAAAAATGTTAATTTATAGTATAAGAGCATTTTTTTAAAGAAATATATTAGATACCTATAATTAAATTATTAATTTATAATTTTTAAGTAAAAAATATTACTTATGTAAATTATTTAGAACAATATTAATTAATTAAATCAATCTTTTAATTTTTGTTGGTAAATAATCGTTTAAATGAAGACATAAATATTTGAAATTTTATTGCCCTATAGACTTATTTATTTTAGGTTTTATGGTTTTTATTTTTAAATATATACGTATATTAAGATGTTATAAATGTAAAGTTGTCTTATGTTCAACTTTTTTGTTTCTGAATATAATTATTTTGAAAGATAAAGATAATCTTTATTAAATAGAATTTTTAGAAACCTTTTTTGTAATATTTCTAATTTTTTAATTAAGTATTCTAAGTGAAAATTCCAATTTAATTTACTGTCAAAAATAATTCCTAAATATTTTATTTTATTAACTTTAAAAATTTGAATGTCATCATTTATTTGAATACTATTCATATTTCGTGGTAGGTTATTTAGGTTTAAAGCAAAAGGAAAATAATTTGTTTTATTAAAATTAATTGCAAATTGTTATCAAACCAAATTTTTATAATTTTAAAATCTTTTTTAATTTCACTATTTAAGTTGTCCCAATTTGTATCGGTATAAAAAATTGTAGTATCATTTGCAAAACCATGAATTTGTCTATCGCAATTTATACTAAATAAAGTCGTTCATATAAATATTAAAAAATAATGGTCTTAAAATTGTTCCCTATTATACAGGGTGGATCATAAACATGCTACATGTATCAAATTTAATTTTTTTTAATAAAACATATTGTATATTTTTACATTTTTACATTCTATAATCAATTCTAGATATTTTCCATAAATCATGCCTAACCGGTTATAAGATATGAGATTCGTACAACATAATAGACAAGCTACAAAGTATGAAAAAAGCATTCCTTGTACATTTTGTACCACTTGTGGAGAAATTTCTCGTATTAAGTACTCGTTGAATGAAGTTCTTAAGCGTACCTATCTATCGAGTTGGGTCTTCATTTATAATTTAAATTTTTGACTTAGCCCTACAAAGAAAGCCCAGTCTATTAAGATCAAGCTATCTGGGTGGCCCCCGTCTACCTATCCAGCGCCCCGGAAAACGGTACTTAAGTACTCCCTTAAATTAGCAGCATAATGCCGGGGAGCACCATCCTGATGAAACCCTAAGGTTCTCATAAGACTCTCATCAAAAAAAATAGTCCGATAACCCTATTTTCAACAATGTTCGCCCCTATTTTTTCTTCTCAGGTATACCTGGACGACCACTTCTAACACTATACTTAACATTACATTTTACCTTTAGATGAGCAAACAATAATCACGAAAGTGGCCAATTTATAGCCTCGCGCATGTAAACAGAGCTACACACGATTAGACATGCGCACTCCAACAATATCAATTGTTGAATGGGAAAATAGACAGGTCCGGGCTTAAAATTTTAAGTTCCTGCTCAAGAAATTGTAAAAGTTGACCTTCAATTTATTTTTACGTGTAAACTGCTAAAATTTTTCCCAAATTCTTGCTAAAAAATTGGAATTTCTTCTCAATTTTGGTCAACCACATTTTTAAAAATCTTTTAAGTTTGCACACAATGTGTATGCTTTGACTCCAGCCGGGGTAACTGGACCTTAACAAGCCTGGTACCCCAACAGCATTTTACTCAAGCTAAATAATGCTTTGAATTTTATGAAAACCAATTTTTTCTTTTTTCTTTCCCTCTCATTTCACCACTTTTACATGTCTCCGACAAAGTTTAATAAAACTTAAGATTTTTCACTACTTTTATACCTAAATGATTTCCACAACGTCTGTTAAAACTCTCTAATTTTTCTTTCGCTCTCTTCATTTTTCTGCCCAAGATAGGGCCTTTGCACTAGCCCTTGACTTTCCAGTATGTTGAAGTATAGTCGGTCTTCTGAATATTCATTTTTTACACCTCGACTACACCATTGAAAGCTCCATTACGGCTCAATCCCACTAATTATTATCTCTATCGCTAATAACATCGGCATTGTACTATTTACTTTGTTTTCGTGATAATGAGTGTTTCTACACTCGAAACATGTCGAATTATTATGAATTAGGTATTCTAGGTTCGCCTAGCTATTCTAATAAACTCGTGGAGCAAGACTTTGTGCTTTTTCTAAATATTATTATGATTAATGTCAAGTTTTATTACAACTGCAAGTCGGAACTAATACAGTATAATATTATAAAACCGGATTACACCCCCAATAGAACTTAATTATTTACTAATTAATAATTACTGTAATAAATCAGAACAATAATGGCTATAAACCATTCTATGGTAGCATTAACTCCTATTTCCTATTGACTAAATTACCGTGATATCATCACTACACAACGGTCTAGCAATTTTCGTTGTCTTGCAGTAGGAAAGCGCGTTGCTGTCACATATAGTATTAAACAGCTGTATAAAGAGTATACGTAGTATACGAATTCTTATAAGGAATAGATAATGCTTTTTTCCGCCGTTAATCCCATTCCCCTCCTCCACCATGGAGGTGTATCGTTTTCTGGGGGGTTATTATAGTCACAAAACAACTTTCAACTATTTATCGAAAAAAGTTGAAAACTTTGGAACTTTAAAAACATAAAATTATTTTATAATTTTAGTTTTGTGTGTTTGTGTCATTTCGTCGGTTTTATATATTTTCTAAAATGTTTTCGTTATCAACAACAGACTCGTATTTTACTTACGCTTATTTACTTACCTTTCCTATAAAGCACACCGGGTTTATAAGTATTTTTTTAATTCGACATCCAATAGACCTAAGAATGCGAATTGAAGAGAAACCCATACCTTTATAGGCGAGCGTTTTTAAAGGCATGTTGGCATGTTAATGACTTTGAACTCCTGTGAATGTAAAAATCTATTAGCTCTCATTAAAATATACGTGGAGATAAAGAAAGTTATTGGTTCTTTGATATCGGGCTTTACAGTGGGCGCATACAGCGGAAAAGAAGTTGACCTTTCTAAGCAAGGGAAAGAATTAAACAAACAATTTCTATAATTTGATTGTAATTTTCGTCAAAATTTCCACCTACTTTATTTCTCGTTCCATAGTTGTCAACTATCATCAGACACTTTATAAATACTTTGGTATTTTAACTTCAAAATGCCTTTATTTCAAACTAACTTCTACAGTTCATTACATGGAAAATGACAACATATAATAACCATTGTTATCTTTTGTTATTTTTTTTATTTTTTATTTTTATGCTTTGTTGTTATAATATTAGGTATACTCGTTTTGTTGTTTATTTTTTTAAATTAATTTGTTTATAAGGTGGTTAGATGAGTAGCCATGCTAGATCTCGCCACCTCTGTGAAATTTTACATTGTTGTTTACTGGCTGCATTATGTAAATAAAGGCTATTTATTATTATTATTATTATTATTATTATTATTATTATTATTATTATTATTATTATTATTATTATTATTATTATTATTATTATCATTATTATTATTGTTATTATTATTATTATTATTATTATTATTATTATTATTATTATTATTATTATTATTATTATTATTAAAAAAAACAATAAAAAAATGGAAGTTAATCCAAATTATTAATAAAATCAATTTAAAAAAAAATAGTATAAATAATTTAATTTAGTAACGATTTTTTTCCGAAATTACGTTTTACGGGTAGTTATAGTTTGATAATTTATACAACGTCTGGTGTTATGATCATGTAATGTCTTATTCTCCTGAAGTGTTATGTTTGATTATTTTTCTTTTAAAATAATAGATTGAATTAGAATACAAAATTTTAATTTATAAATTTTTTTAAGCGTGTAACTATCCCTTCGGTCTATATAGATTAACGTTGGTTCTAAATGTGGTAATTTGTGTGTGCATTTAATAACTTTATTTTACAATTTTTGTAATGATTCTAAGTTTGATAAATAGGCAGATTCCCATACAGAAGCTAAGTATTGTAATTTTGAATATATTAATGAATAATATATATTTTTTCAGTAGATATTTCAAAGGAATGTAATATCTAGCTCTGTACAAAACAGATATCAAAGGAGATATCGAGTTTATAATATACTGGATATGGCCTTTCCAACTTAAATTTTCGTCTAAAACTAATCCTAAAAATTTTGTCGTTTTTAAATATTGAATATTTTCATTATTAAATGTTAAGGGGTTAATGATTATTTATAATTTATTTTATTTGTAGTTATAATCATAAAAGAAGATTTTGTAAAATTTAACGTAAGTTTATTCTATTGAAGCCCAGAAAGAAGTATTTTTAAATCATTATTAATATCAAAATACATTTCTGCAAGAGTTTCAGCAAAATAAATAATTGTTGTATCATCTGCAAATAGCTTTATATTCTTTTTTATATATAATATTTTTTATTAATCATATATTGTCGAATTTGTGCATATTTCTTTTTCTGCTTTAATAATTTATAACTCGAACCTTTTTAACGTAAAACTGTAGGTAATTGTATTCCAAAGATGGGTATTTGGCCCATACTTGGATAAAGCAAGGAAGTAACGAAATATTAATTTAAAAAAAACGTGTTTGCTCTTACTAAAAGTACCTCAGCTCCGCTCTCTTCCACTTATTTTATTAGATCCATCATTAGACGCGTTTGCAAAAATTAGGGAAGAGTGAAAAATGTATCATCCCCCAAACCCACCCCATTCACACCGGTAACCAGGACGGAGAAGATCGGTTATCTCATGGGGCGCGGGGAAAGAACACTTTCCCCAATCGGTAGGTCATGGAAGCGCGAAACAATGGGTTAAACGGAGATAAAGGGTAAAAACGAAAATATAAAATGACGATGGGTTTTAGGTAAGTATGGGAAATATTATAGCAACTTGTGTACTTTTTAAAAAGTAATATTACCTATATTTTTTGTCCTGCTTTTTTGGGCCACCCTGTAGAACCAAAAATTCGTTATTGGCCATTTATTTATTAATTTTTTTAACTCTTACCTATATGTCTAATAGTTTTTACCCAATTTATAGGACGTACTACATACATACCCAAAAGCTTTTTAAAAGCTTATAAATTAAACCTTGTAAACAAGAATGGGTATTCACAGGTATGTAACTATTATAGATATTAAGTAAAAGTGATATGGTGACATGCCAAAATTGTTAAAATATGTAACGTAGAAGATACTGAATAAATTGAATTGAATATATACTGTTTTGAGCAGGATTATTATTAATTAAAGTTCCCAATCCGTATACCAAATTTCGTCATTCCCCATCCAAGTAGTTTTTAAGCTTTCGAGCCGATAGACAGATCGAGGGACGGACAGACCGAAATGGAAAATATGATGTGATCCACAGACATGTATACTGGCAAATTTCTGCTGATTATTATATTAGATGCATTTGTCACGTGAACCTATTATAAGTAAAAATATATATTCTACTAGTCAAATTATCTATGTTTCCTAATGATATCAAATTATAATGCTTTAGAATCACAACGGTAACGCTGTGCGGACGTTTTGGCTACGAGTGGCGCAGAATTTTTGATATTCATTCATTATCCAACGTTAGTGAACTGTGTTTGTGATCAATTGCGTTTTTCCATTAATTTTTAGTAATTTTTCGCAATAGAACTATTTAGTGCTATTTATTATTATTTACAATGGTTCGCCAGTACAAGGTGTGTAAGAGATATTACTATTGTAACTCTGGATTAATATTTCGGCAGTGAGTGAGGTTATTTAGGTTATTTAGCTTTAAAGCAATGGTGTAGATAGTTCTATGTTCTAAGCAAATGTTGCAAAATATATTATATATGGACTGTTTTTGGTCTTAAAAAACACATGCCAATGCCAATGTAAGAATAACAGTGACATTTTACAGCTTACAGTGCTGCAATTTTTTAAAGCCATCTCTTTTTAACCTATCTGAAACTTTGGAAGTAAGTATGTCTGATTGTACATTTCTATGATGTGATCTATGGACCCCAAAAGTTCCTAAACTAAAACGTCGACATAAAATTATTTAATTAGATATCAGTTATTCTTTTAACTAACAAACTATGACGTAAGCATCGTGACATATTATATAAGTATATACTATAGTAATTTACGTAACCACCCGTATAATAAAGAAAAATCCGACAAATTGCATAACAAGATAACTACTCCATTTACACCGTAAACTGTAATTTCCGATCAAACGACATCTTTAGCCAATAATGGAAAAATCGTCGCAATTAGCTTTGAAACAATTTGCTAATTGAAGGAAAACGGTGCAATTATTTAAAATATGGCGCGCCAATTAGCCGATACCTTTTTTAAATAAAAATATGCACAGAGAGAAGGAATGCCACGATTTGTCGTTAACACAGTTCGGATGGCACGTAGTTAATTGTTTTTTACAGCTAATTGTATCGATTATGATCATTCGTTTGATTTTCTTTTTATTTGTCCGTTCACAGGATTTTTTTCCTCTTTTTTCTTTGAATGGTGGGGGGGGGGAGGGGTGGCGCGGGGAGAAATACTTTATACAAGTTTGTGCTTTGGCTAGCGCAAAACTGGTTCTTCTTCAAAAGCTATATTCCTTTTCTTCTCTCACTTTATCATTTTCTTTGCTGTTTTTATGACTTATGTCGCCGCCACTGCACACAAATACATTATGTTTATAATTATAGTTCGCCTCGGAGTCTGTGGCTACGGTGCCTGACGGGGTGATAAAAGGCGTAAACAAGTTAATTATCATCCAACAAGAGACGCTGTTATTTTGACATTTTGAGAGATATATACTTCCTAATCACAGTACACAAAAATGTGATACAAACAAAGACAAAAAATGAAAAATTAAAAATAAAATTTTCGGATCGATCTAAACCAGCAAATCGAACACGCCTCTGGTTAGAGTGGTATTTTAAAATTTTTTACTAATTTTTAACAATTTGTTTATGGGTTTGTGATAAAACCGATGAGGTTACAAAAATATCATATTTTTTAAGAATTGTAAAAAACAACAAAACACCGAAATAACCTGTTCTGTCGACAAAACGAAAAGTAAAAGAAGATTTATTGACAGTATGACAGGTCAATTCAACCATTATGCCACAATACAGTAGATATTGTGCCATCATTAATTTATGTTTTTTTATTACCTATTTCTTATTGCATATTGCTTATTTTTTTATGCTTGCTTATTTGTGTCTCGGCCTTAATGCGAAGGCTGAAAGTGCATGCAGAGGAAGTAGTTGGGTGTTTTGCATTTTTGTAGCCCGACCAACCTGTCAAAAAAAGGAAAAATATCTTAAATATTTTTGATATATTTAAGAAATCGGGGTAGGTACCATAGTATTTTATTTTTCACCATTTAAAAAAATTAAAATTACGTAAAATATTTCGAAAATGCGCGGTACAATGTACCGGGTGGTCAAATAAGCGAGGACGTCGGCTTTATCTCGGAAACCATTAATCGTACAACTTTCGGAAATATTTTTTATAAGTAAAGTGGACAAGAGAAATTGCTGAAAATTACTTTTAAGTTCCTCATTTCGCCGCAAGGGGGCACAATTAAAAATTGTTTTTTTATATTCTAAATTTGTCCGAAAATTCCAATATTAAGGTATAACTCTAATTACATCATTGGAAAGCTTAGACAATTCTGCATCATTTTGGTTTAAGGGTCATTGGCGTACCGGCCTTGATAAGAGTGGGAGAAGCTATTGAAAGTGTAAACATTAAAATCGCTGAAACTTCTAAACGACTTATCCGATTTTACTAAATTTAAGCTTGTTTGGAAGGGGGAAATAAGCATCTTCAATTGTCGTATCCAATAGTACACGATAGTGTTTAATAAAATTGCTAGAGGGCGCAGTTTGTAATAATAATAGTTTTTTCGATTTTATCCCAAAAAATATGACATCATAATCGAAAAGTAGATGAAATTTGCAAAAAAAGATGTGAAGACCGCAGTTCGATATCTTTGTTCGTTTCAGTATTGCCAAAACAATAATTTTAATACAAAGTGCGCCCTCTAGCAATTTTATTAGAAACTATCGTGTACCATTAGATACGACTATTGAAGGTACTTCCATACAAGCATAAATTTAGTAAAATCGGATAAGTCGTTTAGAAGTTACAGCGATTTTAATGTTTACACTTTCAATAGCTTCTCCCACTCTTATCAAGTGAAAGTGTAAACATTAAAATCGCTGTAACTTTTAAACGACTTAACCGATTTTACTAAATTTAAGCTTGTTTGGAAGAAAAAGGTTAGTACCTTCAATTGTCGTATCCAATGGTACAAGATAGTTTCTAATAAAATTGCTAGAGGGCGCAATTTGTATTAAAAATTATTGTTTTGGCAATAACTCTGAAACGAACAAAGATATCGAACTGCGGTCTTCAAATCTTTTCTTGCAAATTTCATCTACTTTTCGATTATGATGTCATAGTTATACCGTATGGTTTGAATTTTCGGGATAAAATCGAAAAAACTTTTATTATTACAAATTGCGCCCTCTAGCAATTTTATTAAACACTATCGTGTACTGTTTGATACGGCAATTGAAGATACTTATGTTTCTCTTCCAAACAAGCTTAAATTTAGTCAAATCGGATAAGTCGTTTAGAAGTTACAGCGATTTTAATGTTTACACTTTCAATAGCTTCTCCCACTCTTATCAAGGTCGGTACGCCAATGAGCCTTAAACCAAAATGATGTAGAATTGTCTAAGCTTTCCAATGATGTAATCAGAGTTATACCTTAATATGGGAATTTTCGGAGAAATTTAGAATTTAAAAAAACAATTTTTAATTGTGCCCCCTTGCGGCAAAATGAGGAACTTAAAAGTAATTTCCAGCAATTTCTCTTGACCACTTTACTTATAAAAATTTTTTTCCGAAAGTTGTACGATTAATGGTTTCCGAGATAAAGCCGACATCCTCGCTGATTTGACCACCCGGTACAACCCAAACGAAATTCCAAATTATACTTAATTTTCTGTCGATAAAAACGAGGCCAAAAAAAAAATGTTCCCTCTTTTACCCAGGAATCGATCTGTTGTCCTTATTGCGGGCATCTAAACATTATTCTTTCATACTCACATAAAATACCACTGTAACCAGGGCCGAATTAAGGTCGTTTGACGCCATTCAAATTTTGGCGCCTATTTTTTTCAATTTCGAAATGGATTTTAAAAAATTGAGCGAGTTATGATACGGATGAACAAATTTGTGGCTAAACGTAATCTCGTAAAAATATGTTTTGCAAGCGGAAATTTGCACGTTTTGTTGAAAAAAAAGTAATAGATTAATTTAATTGTAATAAACGTATAATACATGTAAGTACTCAGGGAAAATTATAAAACAAAAAATAGAAGTATAAACAAACAACTTAACATTAATGTTTACAAAATGTGAAATGAATAAAACAATGAACTTAAAATAGCATAACTTAATAAGAGTTTGGTAGTTTCCAAAGTTCAAAAAAACCAATCGACTAATCCACCTAGGTAATTAAGATACAAAAAAATTAAAACACATAAAAACACAAATTCAGCGCTATATAAGAGTCAAATGATATTGGTAGATTAGTTTCTTAAATACACAAAATGATATAAAGTATATAGGGATTACTTCTAAAACATCATATCAATAACGATTCGTTATTAACGGGATCAATATAACATCAACAAATAAAATAATATATATAAATGTTTTGAGCAAAAAATATAAAGGTAATTTAGGAACAGTTTTCGTGGCTCAATGCCCAAAAACTTTTATTAAAGGTAATTTTTATAATGACGACATATTTTTAAGAGTATTAAGATACTAGAAATGTTTTTTTCGACACTTTTGACTCGAGATATTTTGAATAATGTCGTCAAAGGAAGTTGATTTCACGAGATCTTAACAGTGGCGGCTCGTGACTTTAAATTTAAAAAAATTAAAAAGTCTATTATAGGATTTTCGAAAGTATGTGTCTGTTTTTCTAACTTTCTCGTTGTGAATTTTAATTTCATCAGCATCATAAGCACTACTTAAACAAGTTAAAATATTAGTTTGTCCTAACATCTGAAAACTTACCACAATATAGCAATATTTTGCACTATTTTCATGTTTTTTATTTTTTCTGAAAGATGTTTTAAGTCCTGCACCCCATTTATAGTCCAATTATCATCCCCGTCAAAAAGAAGACACACGAAACAAAAAAAAAGAATTTTTGTCCTCATAACCGCATATCCAGTATTTTTTTATTATATATTTATTTGTCAAACTTACGCGTAAACTGTGCCTTACTTTTACATTTTGATTGCACTTGTACTATATAATATTCAATATTGGTAGTGGCCGCCCTGTATTTTTTAAATCAAGTTTTTCACTGAAGCTCAGAAAACTAAACACAAGCTTCTGTAAATCAATGACCTTCATATTAGACGAAATTTTCCAAGTTTATAATGTAACTAATAAATAAATCAAAACAAATAAACAAAACGTGAACGGCATCGACAGGTCGAATCGCGAGTCGCGAACAGCTGTTGGGCGGAAAATTTTGAGCTCCTCGTTGTGCGATATGTAGGTGACGTCACGCCTCCGTAGTCATAACGAGAAGTCGCGTTGAATCGGGACGAATAATCGGCCGCCCGCGCTTAGTATAATCTTGAGAGCGCGCAACTCGCTTGTCTATGAGTATAGCCTGCCCGCTGGAATAGGGCTATGTTTGGTTTGAATTATTTTAATGGATTGCTCACATATATTGCTTTATTGGTTTTTTAAGTAAAATATTTTTGTATTCTGTTTGAAATAATTGCAGGGAGAGCGGCGCCCCAGATCCCTTCAGTAACGAGCCGCCACTGGATATTAATACTTTAATTTAGAATATTTTTGTTTAGATTGGAGTGGAATATCTTTATACTTTAAGGTATGATAATTAACAATTATGCCATAGTTTAAATAGTGATTTAAATGTATTAAATTATTATTATTATATAGGTACACTGAAATTCGTTAAAAAGTCGCGGATGTCGCGTTCATGGCGCCTTATAGTCTATGGCCTATTTGGCCTAGTGGTTAATCCGGCCCTGACTGTAACTTGAAGTTTGCCAATAGTGTATATGTCGTAGGCTGATAGTGAAATCTGTCATTTCATGAAACGCCTAGTCATATCATGAAGCGTGGCTAAAAGGTATATTGCAACTGGTTTGTTTGTTGTTGCCCAGAGCATGTCTTTCAATTTTATTTAAATTTTATTTTTATAAAATAATATTAGTTGAAAAAATTGCAAAAAATGCTCTGGGGAAGAACGAACAAACCAGTTGCAAATATACCTTTTAGTGTGCAGCATGATATGACTAGGCTTTTCATGAAATGAAGGATTTCACTATCAGCCTACGACATATATAAATTGGATAGACGCATGGATCCTTATAGACCTGGACGTCAGGTTTTTGTCGGTTTTTCGTGGTATATTTGTACAAACTGAGAATTAGTTTCGAATACTTCTGCTCTAAAGTAGTTGTCCCCTCCTATAGCCCGATGTACATAATAAAATAAAACTCCTTCCACGTAAAGAGCTTTATTTCCTTAGTGTTTAAGTTCTCATTCAAACCCACAAGGATATATTATTATATGGTCATTATTACCATGAGATAAAAACAACAATACTTACCAAAAGAAATCGCCTATCCCGCCGTTTCCCGACTGCCTTTTAGTCTCTTCACTAAAAATCCGAACTATGTTGTAACTTTTTTACTTTCCATCGATTACTCACTAATTCTGGGAAGGTAGAGTAATTACTGCAAAAGTGTTTTTATTTCAGTGCGGAATGTATTCTAAGCTAATTAGAGTGAAGCCCGTTAAGGAGTTTTAATAGGATTTGAATTAACCTCATATGTTATTGCATTCGGTAGGTAGTAAAGTATTGATTTTTATTTAATTAATTATTATTTAATTAACTAAGTACAAAAGCAAAAAATGCAAACCCCTAAAATATGCTAGATTTACCTATAAAGGTACCTAATTTTAATACTTTAAACCTATACATTTTTTTACTGGATTTTTATTATCTTTTACCGATTTATTAATAATTTACTGTAGGTATCTATTATAGGTATTATACCTATTCTGATTAATAAACGTTTTTTGTTTAGATGATTTTATGCTGCTGCGTGGGTTAAAACAACTAACTTTGAATGGTTGAATTGGATTTAATTGCATTGAAATGTGCATTGCATAGCGATGATCCAGATTTTTTATAATAAAACATGATAGTGTTTGTTTGAAGGTTGTAGACAATGATGTATCTTGAGTAATAGATGTGTTTTGGACTTCCATTGCCTTTAGTTTTTCATATCACAACGTTTCAACTGGTAAGTATCTCCAGTCGTCTTAAAACACATTTATTACTCAAAACATGATAGGTTGGACAAAAGTACCTATAGTTTCTGTGCCCAACAAAATTTATACAGTGTGTGTATAAAGTCTGGCAACGGCTTAATAACATCACAATTTACTGGCCGATTTAAACCAAATTTGGTACAGTTGTGTAAGAGGATCTAACGCACCGAATGACGATATTGGCGTTGTTGCCAGCTTTTTAGTTTGTCTGGAATTCGAACGAATTTTATATTTTTAAATATAATACCCAGTATATTTTTACATTTTTAAATTCCATATAAAATTATAATTATTTTTAATTAAATGCATTATTAGTCTATACTTCATAGTTTCCGAGATATTGACTCTCGAAAAGTGACATTTTTGAACTTTGACAGCTTCTAACTTTCTAACAGTACGTCTTAGAGCAAAACGGCTTACATGTCCCTATCTTCAATTTTTATTATCTTCCCAAAAAAATCAACTTCCAGTTAAACCGGAACAACTATATTTCCTGCTTTCGAGTTACATCCGGTTTAACCGGAAGTTGATTTTTTGGGAAGATAATAAAAATTGAAGATAGGGACATGTAAGCCGTTTTGCTCTAAGACGTACTGTTAGAAAGTTATAAGCTGTCAAAGTTCAAAAATGTCACTTTTGGAGAGTCAATATCTCGGAAACTATGAAGTATAGACTAATAATGCATTTAATAAAAAAATAATTATAATTTTATGTGAAATTTAAAAATGTAAAAATATACTGGGTGTTATATTTAAAAATATAAAATTCGTTCGAATTCCAGACAAACTAAAAAGCTGGCAACAACGCCAATATCGTCATTCGGTGCGTTAGATCCTCTTACACAACTGTACTAAATTTGGTTTAAATCGGCCAGTAAATTGTGATGTTATTAAGCCGTTTCCAGACTTTATACACACACTGTATAAGGGCAAAGAGCGTGATAATAATGCTAAAGAACCGATGACACATAATACAGGGTGTCCCAGATAAGAATACACTCTACAGGGATCTCGTAAACCATAGGAGATACAGAGATGGTTAAATTAGAGAAAAGTTGCGCATAACTGAATCCTCTAACGTCATGTTTTCAAATTTAAAAAATGCCTAATGCTTCCGAAGATATTTGGATAAAACCGAATTTTCGCGATTTCGTTTTAATTGATTTACGATTCTATTTAAAGAGACATGCACCCTATAAGATTGTTTAATTACATTTTTGATCCGACGTTTCGTTTAGTCACAACCATCATCAACTTTGTTATTTTAAATAGTCGGAAAAATTTAGTTTATGCTTAATAAATTCTACGTTTTATTCTAAATCTAACGGTGTATCAAACGTATTATTTATTAGACGTTTCGATATAGAAAAACACATCATCAATGAAAATAGGCACATTATCGAAAATATTTTTGTTTTTATTGTTGTACTTAAACACTAGTAGGATTTTAAAACATTTTTTTAAAAGAAACTTATAACAAAACATAATATCTAATAAAACTTATCTGAAAAATGCAACAAGTAATAATTAATTTTAATTATTAAATACAATTATTTTTAATTTTTTAAAAATGCATGATAATATTCAAACATTTACCATTACCTTTTTACATATTTACCATTTAAATTCGGCATCATATGAGTGGCTATGAAGTTGATTGACGTTTGCAATTATTTAAATAGTTTCTTTAGATCTGTCACTTAGTAACAGAGACCTGTTAGTTTTTAATTTGGTAATTATTATTATGTTTTTTTTATGGAGGACTTGAGGTAGGAGGCCGATCGCAATGCATTGGATTCGGTCCCAAATTAGCATCGGTAATTCAGCTTTACGAGTCGCTGTAAGATGGCGCGCGTGTTCGAAGTGGGCAATCAAATAATGGTTTCTTATGGACGCAATAACTATTTTTATTTAAATTAGTTCTTTAAGGAACAAATAAGGACTTTAATATGAATTTACACTTACTTTGTTATACTTATTAGTAAACTCGGCCTGTATAAAGCTCCAACGATGCTTCGTTTTTAAAATACAGGAACATTCTAGCTAGAGGGTTTTACCTTTGGAGCTAGAAAGAGACTTATTTGGCTGCGTTTCATCTCTGAAGAAGATCCTGTCTTACACCCCGACACAAAGCAAACTCTACTTTTATAAATTGTACCATTATTCATTATAAATATGGAAATTAATTACAATACAACGTTATTTGTCTGGTCTTGCCTTCAAACATTATTTGTTGCTTTGCTTTGCTTTTTTCCAATTTTTCCTCTTCGTTCGCTGCCAGGGCCATTCCCGAGGGGACCTACGGTTTAACGTGGGCTCCGAACCACGATCCTCAGTCATTAGAAGCACCCCCCAAGGGCTATCAACCCTTGGTTTCGTGCTTTCTATGACCTACCGATTGGGGAGTGTGTTCCTTCCCCCTCCACCCCACGAGATATCCGATCTCATCCGGCCTGGTTACCGGCGTGAATGGGGTGGTTTTGGGGGATGATACATTTTTCACTCTTCCCTAATTTTTGCTCGACGCTGGACCCACGTCAAGACTTATACCACTAAAATCCACTGGGCTCGAACCAGTTTTTTCGAAAAATAAAATGTCAATTGTCAAAAGTAAAAGCACAGAAAAATAAAGGGTTTAAGTAAAAGTTAAAAACTATGGAGGATCTAGTTTTCCATATTAAAAACGAAGAAGAAGAAGACAACATCAGCCCACTTCGGACGCGAGAGCCATCTATCGGCCAATAGCGAACTAACCAAAAAACCGGGACAGAATTTGAAAATGCTGCCATTGTCGATCGGCCTCCTACCCTATAGTTCTCCATAGTTTTTTTTTTTTTTAACTGTTGCATTGTGCAGTAAAATTTAAAATAATTGAACATTATTCTAACGAAGAAAAATTTGACATGATTTGCTGTTACATCGAGAGTCATAAGAATTGTGCGCATGGAAGCAGAGATGCAATATTTTCAAAAATATCCCGAACGGCGTCAACCAAATCGAAGTTACAAATTTAAAAGATAATGGCGCGTTAAAAAAACCTGTATTACATCATGTTAAATTTTACTGCACAATGCAACAGTTAAAAATTTTAAAAACATAATAATTATTAAATTTAAAACTAACAGGTCTTTGTAACTAAGTGACAGATCTAAATAAACTATTTACACAATTGCGAACGTCAATCAATTTCATAGCCACCCATATGATGCCGAATTTAAATGGTACGTTATGTTTCAATATTATCATGCATTTTTTTAAAATAAAAATTAATTGTATTTAATAATTAAAATTAATTATTACTTGTTGCATTTTTCAGATAAGTTTATTAGATATTATGTTTTGTTATATAAGTTTCTTTTAAAAAATTGTTTTAAAATCCAACTAATGTTTAAGTACAACAATAAAAACATAAATATTTTCGATAATGTGCCTATTTTCATTGATGATGTGTTTTTCTATATCGAAACGTCCAATAAATAATACGTTTGATACACCGTTAGATTTAGAATAAAACGTAGAGTTTATTAAGCATAAAATAAAATTTTCCGACTATTTAAAATAACAAAGTTGATAATGGTTGTGACTTAACGAAACTTATCGGATCAAAAATGGAATTAAACAATCTTGTAGGGGGGAAAACGTGACAATGAAAATGTTAAATTTATTTTGACATGTCTCTTTATATAGAATCGTAAATCAATTAAAACGAAATCGCGAAAATTCGGTTTTATCCAAATATCTTCGGAAGCATTAGGAATTTTTTAAATTTGAAAACATGACGTTAACAGGATTCAGTTATGGGCAACTTTTCTTTAATTTAACCATCTCTGTATCTCCTATGATTTACGAAATCCCTGTAGAGTGCATTCTTATCTGGGACACCCTGTACCTATATACTTACCTATATCTAGTGTGATGATACCGTAGCATGGATATCAAGCCTAATTTTCGAGAATTAGATTGCATGGCTTGCATGATTACTGGATCTGAACCCTATTGAACATAGAATTATTTTTTTTTAAACAAAGCGTTTCGACAGAAGACAACGATATTTGACAGGTGGTCTGGTTTCGTCGTTAAAGTTCCCAGATCAGCACTGATGGGCCGTAGCAATCTCACGCGCCGCGTCAGATTGCGTCATATTATTTCCTTCCGATTTTGGTGTTTTTTAAGTCTTTCGAATCTGTGGCTGTTTTTTGTGTAGTGTGTGATTTAAACATTTTACTTTTGGATTTTATATATTTCAGAGATAGATTTTCTTAGGGTTTATTATTGTTTAGTTTAATAATGAGTATTAACACCATTTTGGTTAACTCATCTATTAACAAATCAATAAAAGTGCCTAGTTAAACCATTTACTTATTGTTATATACAGGATGTCTCATAACTAATGGGCAAATACAGCAACAGGAGATAGTAGGTATAGACTTGAAAAAATGTCATTTATGCTTAGAACGCACGGTTAATTTTCACAAAATATAATTCGGTAAAAAAGGCGTTTATTTAAATGTTTCTTGCCATTTAGCATTTAAACGCAATTATTGTAGCAAAAAACTCGAAATATCGAGATTAATAAAGTACACCTTATTTACGTATAAAACTATAAAACTTCCATAATTTGAGGTAAAGCGGTCAGAAATACGAGAGACAAAAAATATATGCCAGAATTTATCAAACTCGTGTAGCTGATGGCGTTCTCTTGGAGGTATCTTAAAACTCATTATTATAATCCTCCTTCTTGCCCTCAAAAACATATAACTACACCAAATTTGATTCATATCCGCTTAACATCAAATCATCGCCAATTTTATAAAGTAGGTAAATATTTACTTCGATCGCCCTGTATATCTTTAACCATGCCATATAGGTATAAGAAATTAACTTAAATGACATATTTTCAATTTATTTTCATTCATCAATTTTTTCTTAAAACAAAGCGTTTTGACAGAAGACAACGACATTTATTGACATTAACAACTGACGTTATAAGAAATGACAAATCACATATTTTCAAGTCCACTATCTCCTGTTGCTGTATAGCCCCTTATTAGTTTCGGGACACACTATATATTATATTCATACTTAGAGGTATATATAAAATTCCCGCAAAATTAACAATACTTACCAAAAGGCTTCCCAATATGGTCAATATGGTGTGACGCGCGCTTACACCTCGCAAAAAATGTATTACTTTTACCTTGTATAATAAATACATAAATACCTATTTTACTTCTTTTCCTTTAGTTTTATAATGTTTTTACATACTTATTTTGGTAGGTAGGTATATAGGTAATGAAATTAGTATACACGCTATATCGTAACAAAATATTAAGACCCCCGTACAAAATTTAAAAGATATGGCGAAGGCGAGGTAAAAGAACTTTAGTCCTGTTCTGTTTCTGTAGCCAACCGCTTAACGTAAAATTTACCAGACTTCAGCAGGGTGCATGCCATTAATGACGACAGGTGATGCGGCAAGTTCTTATATTTTATAATTTGACTTGTGGGGTGACGGGTGTTCCATTTAAAATATCGAAGTAGCTAATATTTTTGTGTGGAAGCGGCAACACTGTATTGTTAAAAATATTTTAGATAGGTAGAGCGTGTCCGTTTATGTAAAGGACCAAATTTTCAGAACGATTCCTTTACTGGTTCGACAGAAACGTCTAACGTTCCATCCACCGTGAATCACCCTGTACCTATACCTCGAGATGAGTGGAGCGGCAGTCGCGGACGCGTGATACTTGCAAAAACTTCAATTTTATTTTTTTTTTTTATACAATAAATTAGTTAGTAAAAGAGTTCGTTTATATTAACACCCCGGCTTACCTTCAGTTATTCCCAGGAATATAGCAAGTAATATATTACCGGCCCGTTAAAAACTCTTAAACATAAAGTCTCTATTTAACTAGCAGGCAACTAAGATTACACATAGCTGTTTATCTGGTTGTCGATACATTTTCTACTTTTCATATTTTGGGTATTTGTAGTCTGGGCTACAGCACAGAGGAAAATTTAGTCGTCCTTTTATTGTACTAGATTGAATTTAAGTCCATTTTTACCAGAGGAAGAACGTGATCTATAGATTCCATGGTAGGTCATACACTATCTTTTTTTAAATCATGGAAAAAACGAAAAGAAACACTATACTTGCGAATCAACCAGCGAGAGTTGATATCACAATAAAAACGTCAAAATTTGTAGGTTATCTTGTTATTTTTAGGAGAAAGTTGGTAAATAAAACTGATTTTAGTATTTTTAAACAAATTTATTACAAAAGAAAATTAAAAACGGGATAAAATGGAAGCTGAGGAGATAAATTTTTCGAAGATTTGCAGGATTTGCTTGCTGGACGGAACTATGATGTCCTTGTTTAAAGTCAGTATGTACAAGAAAATAATGTCTTGTACTTCTATTCAGGTAATATTTTCGAAGTACCAAAAACTGCAGAAATACCAATACCAATTTAAGCTTTAAACCGGCAACTGATCCTTGTTATTACCTTTTAGGTATGGCCTAACGATGGTCTTCCAGGACAAATTTGTACTAAATGTGCTTCGAAACTGCACATCTCTTTTCAGTTTAAGAAACAGTGTGAGAAATCAGATCTAAAGCTAAGACAATATTTACTTATAAGACCTATACAAGAAGAAAAAAAAATTGTTGAAGTGATACAACCTAACATCGAAATTGTTGAAGAAAGTATACAGGCGGTAACAAATGTAATTGATATGTTATGCAAAAATTATTGACTTATTTATTGGTATATATAATAGCCAGTCTAATAGTTATCGTATCATACTTTGCTGCATCTTTATTTTCAACTTTTTTATTTTATGAGTTTTTTGTTTTTGAGTATTTACATTTTTTTATGCTTCTTTTGCTAGGAGACAACAACCCACCACATATATGTTCAAGGCAATAGCACAGTTATGGAAAGTATGGCCTCTGAACATACTTATGATCATTTTATGACTGTTCCTCAACAAACCCAGGCACTCACCCATGTCACTTATGAAAATTTGGCCAACAATCAAATTCGGGTGGCTAATTATAACATGGAAACAAACATGGTAAGAAAGATTTACAATGCTTGACTCAAGTCAAGTAGGTACCATATTTTTTCAGATAATTGTATTTTTTTTGTCAAAAACTTTATTTAAGCTTCATTGACAACTTTATCTAGCTCTCTTAACCCATTTACTTATATAAGAGGAAACTGCAAGGGAAAGTTGTCTCAGCTTTTACTTTTTGAGCAATATATTTGTGTCCAAGAAGGACTGACAAATACTTAGAAAATAAATTTATGATGACTTAATAGTACTTATTTACAATAAATTAGATAAGTACCTACAATTATATTTTTTTAGGTTTACAACTCCCAGTATACAGTTCCAATACAACAGAATACCGAAATGCAGCCAGCCCAAGTAGTGCAGTTGGAAATTACTCCACAAACCGTGCCACCACCGGTAAAAAACGAAACCAATAGTGCAAGCAATGAAAATTCAGAAAAAGAGGATACCAGCAAGGAGACTCTGGATGGAAAAGCATGTACTACTTGCGGAAAGGTTTTTAGGACTAATATCAAATTGAATCGACATATGAAAATACACAGTACCCGTAAGTTAACTGCATAGCTCGTAAGATGGCCTAGTTATACTAGCATCTTGGTATTTCAAATTTAAAAATAAAATTAATTTTTATAAGTCTTATTATAGTTTAATAAGGATGTGTCTTTCCATATCTTTGAACTGAAGTAAATTGTGTGCCAATTTGGAGAAATCATTTAGTGACAGCTGAGGCTGATGAGGATAAAAAAATACTTGTTTTTTTTTAGACAATACTGATCAACAGTACAGTTAGTAGCTGTTGGTGCACAAAAAAGTATGGTATTATTACTACTGATGGACACACTATAGTCCTGCCTGGGGTAGTAAAGTTAAAAAAATCGATGGTTTGGCTTTGAATCTAAATTATCAAAAAAACGTTAATGCTATCGCTTTTCTTTTAAATATTCTTAGTGGTTTAAGTATAGAAATATACTTAAATACTTCCCTCCTCAAATTTAAGTTACTTATTCACTATTAAAGTCGCCACAGTGGTTCTTTTCCCGTGCGTCATCACTTTCACGTCATCAAAATCGTATGAATCAAATCAAAATTACAAGACGAAAAAAGTCAAAACTAAGTCTAAGTTCATAAAATGGACGTGCCTGCCTACCGTTTGACGTACCTACATAATATCCCGAAAAATTATTATTTATTTTAAGTTTTTCCCGGCATTCTCTATTATCTAAAAGAAATTGACAAACAAATGTTAATACATTTAATACTATTTTTAAAGCTTAAAATCTAGAAAAGTTTGGTGTTTTATTGACTATTAAAATCGCAAAAGTCAAATTTTCGACATCCTTTCATTTAAGGGAATTTAGCCACTGCCGTAAAATTTTCAAAGAACTTTTACGGTTAGAATAACAAATAAATTGGGTTATATAAAAATCCATAAATACTTACCGCCAAAACAGATGGTGGGTATAATTAGCTCTAAAAAGAACTATTTTTAGAAAAAGGAACAGTTTTAAGGCACACAAATTTACAAAATACGAATTAGATTGGCAGATCAAAATAAGGTCGACAATGACATTCTAAAATACAACGGTAGTCAACTAAACAAATAAAAAAAGTAATTAATTGACGTTTATAGTTTTATTCTTGTCTAGCACGTTATATTATTGCGGAATCTTGGAGACGTTCTTTTATGCTTTTATTCAAACTTGTTACTGTAATAAATAAGGATGCAGAGTTATTAACCACGTTGAGTCCTGATCGTTGATTGATGACGCACGGGAAAAGATCCACTGTGGCGACTTTATGTGACTATTTATCTACTCCTCAATTTTTTTTTTTTAAATTTACTACTTCCACTATTCCAATATTTCCAATTTCAACTATTCTTCTCTCCTCACACTTACGTCACCAAAATGTGACTTTTCAGTTACTCCTCATCTGTTTATAAAAGTCTTTACAACATTTACTACTCCAATTTTATAATTTTTCTTCTCTCCTCACACTTATGGTGCGTTGTCACTAATTTGAGCAATATTTTGCTGTTTGTTTTATGAAATAAAAATTTTACAATGCCAAAAATAAAAAATCCAGTTTGGGTTCATTTTGATTTAATTAACAAGCCCAGTAATTCTGGGTTTGAAGTTGTACCATAGTTAAAAGCAAAAATATATGATGTGTTCATATTCATAAACTTGTATTTTTTACTTACATTTTACATTTCTAACATAGGAGTACTAAAAAAAACTTGTTATTGTGATAGCAGCTATCATTGAATTGAATTGAAATACAAATTTACAGGTCTATAACGTTTTTATTAAACTAAGTGATTTTGAATTTTTAAAATATATCTTTACAGAAAACAGATGAAATAATTTAAAAATAATTGAAAATATAAATAAATATCCAAATTTGGATATACAGTGTGACCAGTAAAATCCGCATCATATGGGATTTTTTTTTATTAATAGCTTTATTCGAAATTTAACTTTGGCATCAACTTCTGCTTCGATCGAGATAAAAATTAAGCAAAAAAATAGTAGTCACATGATTCGCATTATCTGTCAAATTTTAATTTTTTTCAAAAAATAATTCAAAAGTGGGGTTATTTCTGAAAATATCGAAAAAATGAGAAAAAGGTTTTTTTTTAATCCAGTTTCTAGCCCATATGCAAAATTTCAACTGCATAAGAGAATTTTGATTTTTTACCCACCACTAAAATTTATTTTCCACTTAATGAACACTTTACTGATGACACTGTTCTTTTTTGTCTTAATATTAAGGTGTATTACTTTTAGACACAAATTACGTTTTCAAAAATACTTATTTTATGAAGTTACCTTATACAGGGTCAAATACAAATAAACTTTGCATCACATTATCACATGCGACCAAATTTTAATGGCCCAATTTTGATTTGGTAGAAAAACACACATTTAATATAGCGCTACTTTAAAGAAAATGTATCTGAAATAAAGCATTGTCAAAACTAAGACGTTTTATGTAGGTTGCGTCGAGTCTTATTTTACAAAAGTGGTGCAATTTACAAAATATGGGTTAAAAATCAAAATGATCTTATGCAGCTGAAATTTTGCATGTGGGCTAGAAACTGCATTTAAAAAAACTTTTTTTAATAACTCTTTTCCGCTGTTTTCGATACTTTCAGAAATAACCCCACTTTTGAATTATTTTTTGGAAAAAATTAAAATTTGATAGATAATGCGAATCACGTGACTACTATTTTTTGGTTAATTTTGATCTCGATCGAAGCAGAACTTGATGCCAAAGTCAAATTTCGAATAAAACTATTAATAAAAAAAAATCCCTTATGATAAGATTACCCTGAAAAAATAACTGCTCTGGCAGAAACCAACTTGTGATACGAAAGTTTTCAAAAAATATGAGCTAGTATTAGTTTGTCATAGTTTACCGATTTGTTAGTAGCAACTAGGACAGGGCAAAAATTCGATATATCGATATTTTTATCGATATATCGAATAACGATATTTAAAAAATAAAATATCGATATATCGACTATATCGATATTTTTTTTAATATCGATTTTCGATATTGGAATTTCAATATCGCCCAGCCCTAGTAGCAACAATAGACAGTAACTGTTGTTAGGCAGAATATAGTTATTGTTATAATATTTAAAGATATTGATAATTTTGAAATATGTTAATGAGAAAAAAAGTTGTGACAATTTTAATCTCGACATAGGCAAAATAAATCCAATCAATGGTTAACGGAGTAAACTCCTTTTTCCGGACACGAAGTATTTTGGTTGTTTTGTAAACGATTTTTTTTTTAGTTCCCAGAGACTTGCCTCACAAATGTGGAGTATGCGGAAAAGGTTTTTCACACAGTGGCAATTTTAAAATCCACCTAAGAATTCACAGCAACGAAAGACCTTTTACTTGTCCGGTGTGTAACAGAGGATGTCGACAAGCGCAGGATTTAGAGAAGCATATGAGGACACATACCGGTAAGATAAACAAGATATCTATTTAAAAAAAGAGTAGTTTACTTTTTCAGAATTAAGTATCTTTAGAAAATTTCAATATGAAATAAAAATTAAAATTAAGTCAGAAATTAAAAGACAAACATAATAGTTCATATTACTGAACCCCCAAAGTTTATAAGGGGGGGAAGGTAATTACCCCGTTACCCCCCCCCCCCCCCCGGATAAATCCGCCTTTGATCTCATATATTTATAAATATTTTAAATAAATTTATTATAAATAATAAGTTTATTTAAAATTTAATAATACAATAAATATGTTTATATTGTCTTCTATAAACTTATTCTTCAATCCCCTGAAGCTGAGCTTGTTAGGGGCAAATCTTATTTTTTGTTTTAGTATGTAAAATCATAAATCATAAATATGCATTAAAAATCAAGTTTTAAAGTAAAAATGTTAATTTATAGTATAAACGCAGTTTTTTTTTGAAGAAATATATTACCTATAATAAAATTATTAAATAATTTATAATTTTTAAGTAAAAAATATTACTTATATAAATTATTCAGAACAATATTAATTAAAGCAAAAATAGTTTCAAATTGTCTGTTTTTAATATCCATGTTTTTATTTTGACTTAAAATTTTTTTAATGAAACATTTTTTTAATTTTTGTTGTTAAATAATCGTTTAAAATAAAAACATAAATATTTGAAATTTTTTTGTCCTATGGACTTATTTATTTTAGTTTTTATGGTTATTTCATTTTTATGACGTGTATTATGATTATGGTTTTTAAATTGTATAAGGTTTTGATTTTTAAATATATATATTAAGATGTTATAAATGTAAAGTTGTCTTAATATGTTCAACTTTTTTGTTTCTGAATATAATTCATTTGAAGGATAAAGATAATATTTATTGAATATTATTTTTAGAAACCTTTTTTGTAATATTTCTAATTTTTTAACTAAAGTTCTATTTATTCCTCCCCAACCTAAAATTCCGTAATTTAAATGAGTTTTAACTAACGCGTAATATATTTCCATATGTCTTACATTTAAAAATTTTTTAATGTTTTTAAAAATCGGTAGTAAACTTTTTAATTTTTTAATTAAGTATTCTAAGTGAAAATTCCAATTTAATTTACTGTCAAAAATAATTCCTAAATAGTTTATTTTATTAACTTTAAAAATTTGAATGTGTTCATTTATTTGAATACTTACCATTCATATTTCGTGGTAGCTTATTTGGGTTTAAGGTAAAAGGAATATAAATTGTTTTATTAAAATTAATTGTTAACAAATTGTTATCAAACCAATTTTCTATAATTTTAAAATCTTTTTTAATTTTATTATTTAAGTTGTCCCAATTTGTATCGGTATAAAAAATTGTAGTATCATCTGCAAAACTATGAATTTGTCCATCGCAATTTATACAAAATAAGTCGTTAATATAAATATTAAAAAATAATGGTCCTAAAATTGTTCAACAACGTCTTGATGCATTGATGCGCTGTATTAATACTATGGAGAACTTATGGAGGACTTGAGGTAGGAGGCCGATCGCAATGCATTGGATTCGGTCCCAAATTAGCATCGGTAATTCAGCTTTACAAGTCGCTTTAAGATGGCGCGCGTGTTCGAAGTGGGCTATCAAATAATGGTTTCTTATGGACGCAATAACTATTTTTATTTAAATTAGTTCTTTAAGGAACAAATAAGGACTTTTATATGAATTTACACTTCTTACTTTGTTATACTTATTAGTAAACTCGGCCTGTATAAAGTTCCAACGATGCTTGGTTTTTAAAATACAGGGTATTAAACATTCTAGCTATACCTTTGGAGCTAGAAAGAGACTTATTTGGCTGCGTTTTCTCTCTGAAAAAGATCCTGTCTTACACCCCGACACAAAGCAAACTCTACTTTTATAAATTGTACCATTATTCATTATAAATATGGAAATTAATTACAATACAACGTTATTTGTCTTGTCTTGCCTTCAAACATTATTTGTTATTTCGAAAAATAAAATGTCAATTGTCAAAAGTAAAAGCACAGAAAAATAAAGGGTTTAGTAAAAGTTAAAAACTATGGAGGATCTAGTTTTCCATATTAAAAACGAAGAAGAAGACAACATCAGCCCACTTCGAACACGCGCGCCATCTTACAGCGACTCGTAAAGCTGAATTACCGATGCTAATTTGGGACCGAATCCAATGCATTGCGATCGGCCTCCTACCTCAAGTCCTCCATAATTAATACTTTATTCTATTATTAGGTGAACGACCCCATAAATGCCACTTCTGTCCCAAAGCCTTCGCCACCAGCTCAAACTTGACAGCACACATAAGAACACACACTGGTGAACGACCGTATGTGTGCTGCGTCTGTCAAAAGGCCTTCTGTCAATCTAACGAACTAACTAAGCACATGAGGACCCATACTGGCGAAAAAAGTCATATTTGTGATATTTGTAATAAAGGTGAGTGTATTTTTAATTAGATTAGTTAAAACTGCATCGCTATGACCTAGAACAGTGGTCGCCAACCTGTCGATCGCGAGCTACTGGTAGCTCGCCAAGGCAATTTTGGTAGCTCACAACCAAAGGGGTAAAAATCGAAGCTTCGTTCTCCAATAACACTAGCCGACAAAAAAATATTTTTTTGTTATAACACAAAGCTAAATAGCATCTTGTGGTAGAATGGACCTATCCAAATACGAAAATGAGAAAAAAAAAGTTGTAACACGTAACGTTTTCTTGTTACATTTATAGTACCACATTTAATGTTATAATATTTAATATCTATTGAAAAAATAATTTAAGAATTTTCTAACTGTGTATATCGACTATATTTAAATTTTTACACCTACTAAACATACCTTACATCTAAGAAAAACACAAACATTACAAATATTAACTGAACACACTAATTAAATTTTATTTTTTCCTTTTATGAGGGGTCATATCTTCTCTTTTCAAATACCAACAGTAATCACCCATCATGGCTGGATTCCATCGTCCTTGATAGCGAATTTCCCTTGTCCTGATATCCTGGTGGAACCTTTCACCCTGCTCGTCACTGACAGGTCCCAAATTTTCAGGAAAAAATTACAGATTGGAATGGAGGAAGTGAATTTTTAATGACATTCGGGCACCAAGCGATTTGAATCTAAAAGTTCATCAACTAACTGTTGATAGTTTGCATCCATATTATTGTTGCCCAAAAATCCCCTAACTATACTAACAAATGAGTTCTATGCTCTGAGTTCCTGCCTGGTAAGCTTCTCTGTAAAGTTGACATCGTCCAGCAATTTTCTGATTTGTGGCCCAATAAAAATGCCTTCCTTTAATTTGGCATCACTTAACTGGGGAAAGACTTGTCTTAGGTATTTGAATCCATCACCGTCTTTATTCATAGCTTTTACAAAGTTTTTCATCAGCCCAAGTTTAATGTGAAAAGGAGACAGAAGGACTTTTTTGGGGTCTACAAGAGGTGCAAACTTAACATTTTGAGATCCCGGCTGAAATTCACTTCTTTGTGGCCAATCTTTTATTACATAATGCTGATCTACTGCACGACTGTCCCACAAACAAAGAAAACAGCAATATTTTGTAAATCCTCCCTGAAGTCCTACTAAAATTCCTACAGTTCAGGTAATTTTTCTGTTATAAAATGCATCCATTTTAACCGTCCCCTAATTAAATTGACTAGCTGCTAATGTAAAACGGTCTTATTAAGCTATTGAAAAATGGTACGTATTTGGGCTTTCCGAATATTTTTTCTATTATTAGAAGGGTATTTCCATTTTAAAAATAAAGAGCTGACCTGTGTTAGAAAAATCTTGTCGGCCAGTGTAATCAATTAAGAACAAATAATATCGCAATCGACTTACAGATGAACATTTGTATTATTGTATTCGGATGGCTGTATTAAAGTATACTGCAAACATTAAAAAAGTTATCAGAGTGTCAGCCTTCTCATTAAACATGTTTTTCTTTAAAATAGTGCGTTAATTTTTTGTTATTTTTATTCACTTTTATTAAATGGTATGTGACATGCCCTATAAAAATTTTGTTTATTTTTCAAACACCTACGATTGATAGGTCTGGCTGCCATACATGCTACGACTTTGAGGGAAAAAATTTATTATGAAACATGAGCAAAAAAATCCCTGGAAATAATTTTTAAGTTCCTAACTTTACCGCTAGGGTGCAAGTCGCTATGCTATGATACAAAGTCCTTAATTTCTACTAATAACTGCAATACAATGCAGGTCAGAAATTAAGTTCTTACATGCTCTGTAATATCCTCTATAAATTTTGTATTAACAATTTTTTTTTTTTTTTTAAATTTGGACTTCCATTGTCTTTATTTGTTTTAAATCACAACGTTTCAACTGTAAATATCTCCAGTCGTCTTCAGGTGAATACTAAATAAGTAAAGTAACTACAGGACTATTTATACTAGCTAGGTGCACTAAAGCATAACTGAGGTGGGTGCAGTCACCGTTTTGCAATTTTTTTTGTCATGGTCTTTGTCTTCACGTACACCTTTTTACTAAACTTTGATTTTTATCCTATCGCATAGTAAAAGAAAAAAATAAAATTTTGTACGGTTTCAGTTTTTAAAATTTTCAATTATTTACTGAGAAAATAAATAAATAAATAAGATACGGTCTTTAATAAAAACATGGGAATGAACTCACTGACGTCACATCTGCCTCGACCCATGGGGACAGAGTTATTCAGCTGAAGGTCGAATGCCGCATCTACCTGAAAATCGAGCGGGTTGTTTTCTATTTTTAAGCTGTTCTTGTCTATTTAGTTTTCCAACACAAAGATAGCAATATAATCGGTCGAGGCTGACGAATAAAATAATTGCGCGGATAATTGGATGACCTAATAAGGTTTTCTCATGTTTTCAAACTTTCTGCTTTCGCGGCGTCTTTTTAATTTACTCTAGGAAAGGTTTGTGATCCTCTCTAGAAAGATTTTTATTATTGGGTTGTATTTTCAATACGTTCTAATTCAGATTGTTTATGTGGAATATGATTCCATACTTTTAATACAGCAATTTTGTTAAGAAATAAATTGTGTCTTCTCAATGCGACGCATTTTGTTCCCAGTAAAGAGCTTTCACTACAATTAAGAAAGCAGACCAGCGTCCCCAAAAACGAATTGTATCCGTTAGAACCTATAATCAACAAGGCGTTGGTGGGAGCTCGTAGCGATCGGCAATTGCCGCGCGCCGTCGTATTAGTTTTAACGTATTTGTTGCGCAGGTCAGGTCACATCGTTGTTCGGAGTCTTCTAGCTGTCCTGTCTGAATTTTAATTTTATTGCTCGTACCAATACCTGCTTCAATTAATTTATATTTACTTTATATTTAAGTTTACTTAAACTTTATTGCATGTCAGATAAAGCAATAGAAGATTTTTATTTCGCACAACCCATCATTAGCATTGGATTAATGAATTCGATTAGGTATAGTAAAAAGGCCCATTGTACCAGTTAATTTATACATTTAGTAAGTAGAAGCTTTCAGAAACAAAAAAGTTGAACATAAGACAACTTTACATTTATAACATCTTAATATATTATATATTTAAAAATAAAAACCTTATACAATTTAAAATCCATAATCATAATACACACGTCATAAAAATTAAATAACCATAAAACCTAAAATAAATAAGTCATAGGACAAAAAAATTTCAAATATTTATGTTTTTATTACGATTATTTACCAAAAAAAATTAAAAAATTGATTTCTTTAAAAAAATTTAAAATCGAAATAAAAACATGGATATTAAAAACAGACAATTTGAAAATATTTTTAAAAATGCTTTAATCAATTAATATTGTACTGAATAATTTATATAAATAATATTTTATACTTAAAAATTTTAAATTAATAATCTTATTGTAGGTAATATATTTCTTCAAAAAAACTGCGTTTATGCTATAAATTAACATTTTTACTTTAAAACTTTATTTTTAATGCATATTTATGATTTATGATTTGCCATATTAAAACAAAAAATAAGATTTGCCCCTAACAAGTTCAGCTTCAGGGGATTGAAGAATAAGTTTATAGAAGACAGCATAAACAGATTTATCATATTATTAAATTTTAAATAAACTTCTTAACATAGTATAAAACAAAGTCGCTATCGCCCGTCTGTCCCTATATCCCTATATGTGCTTAAATCTTTAAAACTACGCAACGGATTTTGAAGCGGTTTTTTTTAATAGATAGAGTGATTCAAGAGGAAGGTTTTTATGTATAACTAGCGACCCGCTCCGGCTTCGCACGGGTGCAATTTTCGAAAGTGGCATGCGGGGTACTAATATATCGGGTTTGTATTTATACCAGCGGGTTGCAACGCATGCCGGGTACACGCTAGTATTATTATATTATGATTTACATAGTTTTGGAATACATTTCTATTTAATGAAAAAAAAATGTTTCTAGGTTTTAACGGTTCAAGCGGCCTACTAGCTCACCGACGCCAGCACACCGGCGAGCGTCCGTACGTCTGTCAACATTGCCAACGAGGCTTTACGTCATCGAACTGTCTAGCAGCCCACCTCAAAACGCACAAAAAACTGAATCCCCTGCAATGCGAGCTGTGTGAACTGAGCTTTGCCACATTGCTAACTCTAAAAAACCACGTAACCGAGCAACATACTGTCTCGGAACCGTTACAGTGTAAATTGTGCCAGAATACCTATATAAAAGTGACCGAGTATTTGCTGCATATGAAGGCGCATGCGGATGGGGAAGAAAGTTAACATATAAAGGTATATTTTGTTAGTTAGATAATGTTTGTATTAACTTTTGCATTTTAATTCCTAACGAGTTTTACAGAGAGGTATGTTTAATAATTGTGTAACGTAACGTTTTTGTTTTATCCAAGTATCGACCGAATATTAGTCGTAATCAAAGACCTTTCAAAGTAGAGATCCAATTGTTTACATTTTTATCCGATCCGTCATCGTTCCGTTTTTGTCTTCCATTTTATTGCGCCATCATAGCCAGATTTATACAGGGTTAGTTGAAATAACCGGAACGGCTAATTTTCTTCAAAACTACCGTGGCTAAATCAATGAAATTTGGTACAGGTGGATAACTTAAAAAATTGAATTGACAATTGCGACGTTGCCAGATTTTTAGTTTTTTCTGTAACTCAAGGAATGTTTTTTTTTTCACGCTACTCTTTTTTTTATAAAATTCGATTCCTCCCATCAACGTTACCATTTCCTGATAGTATCAAATTTTTATCTCAAATGGGTCTATGGGAAAAAAAGTTAATTAGTTACAACTCTAACTCTAAAAAAATCCAATCTATTTCCATTTAAAAACGTTTCAAATAATGTGAAAAGCAATGAAGGTTGGTAGACATAATGTACCTAATAGTATCGATAACGATAATAACAACAAACAACTATACTAACAATAACATAGCTAGTAAAAATTACTTACATATTGTAGTACACTACATTAATTTGATTATGAAACCGAAAACCTTCCTTTTCACATTATTTAAAACGTTTTTAAATGGAAATATATTGGATTCTTTTAGAGTTAGAGTTGTAACTAATTACCTTTTTTCCCATAGAACTATTTCAGATAAAAATTTGATACTATCAGGAAATGGTAACGTTGATGGGAGGAATCGAATTCAATAAAAAAAGAGTAGTTACATTTAAAAAAAAAAACATTCCTTGAGTTACAGAAAAAAACTAAAAATCTGGCAACGTCGCAATTGTCAATTTTCAATTCAATTTTTTAAGTTATCCACCTGTGCCAAAATTCATTGATTTAGCCTTGGTACGCTCAACTTAGCTGTTGTATCTTTGCTTTGCTATTTAAAAGTAACTTAAAGTAATTCGGCTATTGTCTCCAACCTTTAAACCAGGGTTGGGCAAAATTTGATTTTTATTAAAAAAATCAAAAATCATTGATTTTTTTGATTTTTATTGATTTTTTTTTATTGATTTTATTAAAAATTTAACATTTTTCTCTCTTTCTAAATTAATACAAATTATTTTAATGTCTGTCTAACAATATGGTAGATCTAAATTCTATATACCCAAAATATTGTCAGAACGCGCTTCTAAAGTTTATATTATGTATTATATAGGTACACCTACTAATTTTTTATTTCTTAAAAGCGCGAGTTCTATAAATACTTATACTGTTGATTTTTGAAAATATTTTTTTAATATGTTATATTGTTCATTGTCCTGAATTAAAAATAAATAGGATCATTAAATTAATCATGATTAAAAAAAAAATAAGTGATAAGTACCTAAGTGATTTAAATCATGATTTTTTTTTTAATCAAGTGATTTAAATCATGATTTAAATCGTGATTTAAATCACTTGATTTAAATCAGCCCAACCCTGCTTTAAACATAAACTAGGTTCTTTCCTTTTGCGTCTTTTATACAGCAAATCAAAGTAAATATCTTTGCTTAGCTAAGTTGTTAAAGGAACGCTTCGCGAGCAACGGCGTATAATTGTATGAGAAATATAGACGGGCAAGGGGGAAGGAAAAAATCTTTGCTGAGCTTCGCTTTGCTATTTAAAAGTAACTAAAAAGGAACTCTGCTACTGTCAGACAGCGGTTCAAATTCCCAAAGAATTAAAATGCAAAAATACTGTATTATGGAAATCAACTGAGGCTAGAATATTATTTGATAAACAAGTCTGATTTTGTTTTTTATTAATTTAGATTGAATGTTATATTATTGTTTTTGTGTTTTCCAGGGTGTCTAGCAAAAATCGAAAACAAAATTGCCGACTAATTCCCGGTCGGTTTTTGAAAATTTCCCGGCTGGGTTTTCCTAAAGTAACTACACTTTCGTTGTTAAATTTTAAAACATTTATTTGAAAAACACATGGCTTAAGCACAACCAAATAATATAGTTACTTTTTTAATTTTACGATTTCTTGTTCTATAGCTGCCAAATCTTTTTGTGATTGTTCGATAATTTTTTTCTTTTTAGTTTCCAGTTCTTCTGCTTGCTTTTGAAGCTTCCTTTTTTCTGCTTTTTTCAAGTCGCTGTCAACCTCTTTTGCCTTTTTATCTTTTTGTGCTACCTTGAATAGGCATTTCTCATGGAAAGTATCATGGATTTTGTAATGCCCATAGTTTGAACTCCTCCAATTTTTTGTAGTGAATCGCACACTAATCTTTGGCCTATAAGTGACTCTTCTTTTAAATTTTTCACCAAAATCTCCTTATTAACAGAAAATCCTCTTTCTGCTGTGGCATTTCCATGAGAAATTGTTAGAAGAAGTTGCACCACGTTTTTTAAACTGTCATTTGTGATGGTTTCCATCCAAAAGTCATCTACTCTGTTACATCTGGAATAATTTTTTATTTTATTTATCATAGTCTGATCAGTAAGAATGTCTCTAAATGCTCTATCTGCTTCTTCCAATTTAGTCGCATTGCATCTGTTTGAATTTAACAAAATTTCAAATGCTTTGGACATCAGTTGCAAGGATTTTCTTGAATCTCTGCCAGTTTTATTGGGGTTACGGAAACTTATAGTTTTTGTTAATTCATATGCAAACGGACATTTTTCCAAAAGTTTGGAAACTGTATACATCAAGCAGTTTCGAGAATCCTGGCGAAAGATCATCATTTCTTTATCTTTAAATCCGACGCATTTTTTGATAGCCGCTCTAGTCCCATATCCTAGATCAATCTCTTGGACTTTTTTAAGGTTGCAATATAAACCATTCTTGTCTTTTTTAAAAACATCTATTTTGAAAATAGGAGTGCTTTGTAGAACTTCGTCTGTAACAAATTCATAAAGAAATGTAACTAGAGGCCAATCACTTTGAAATTGTCTTAGGAATGGTTCTAATTCTTCAGAGATTGACCGAAAGAAGGCTAATTCAGCTAACAGCAGTTTATTATCCATAAACTTTACTACAATTTTGTAACTTTCACACGATGGCTTTTGATTCGTATTTTGCACAGAAGATATGAATTTTTTCAAGTGAGGGTATAGCGACTGAATTTTTTGAGACACAGGTATGTTTTCTAGCCATCTTACTGAACAGAATTTCGGAGGAAAGTCGGAACAACCAGTTATGGACAAGAATAAACTCCGTCGGGAAGGACTGTCTTTGAACAAATTGTAACAAGCTCTTAGAAATGTCACAATATTCCAGTCTGTTTTTTTAATACCGATTTTAAATGCAACATTTACGGTATTTAAACCGCAGGAGCCTATGCTTAAAATTGCAGAAGTGTTATCGGTTTCATCTTTTAATTCAGCCTCTAGAAGGCATACCAACTTAAAATTTACATGAAGTCCATCCATTGAAATTTGAAGCAGTTTCTTTAAATGAAGACCTTGCAAACCATCTTTTAGACCTTCCAACAAATCCACAGCTTTCGCAAGATGTAAAAACACAGATGAAAAATAACGAACTTAAACCTTATTTTTCACGGAATCCCAGTATCTTACGTAAATGTCCATTTGTTGTTTTTGCGCAACCTTATTTAGGCTTTCGTCAAAGCAAATTACAAAAGTATTGCATTGCTTAATAATTGTACTTAAGTCAGTTTTGAAATAAGGAGCCAGACCATAAACAATACTGTAGGAAACCTTATCTTTTACCTACTTCAAATTTTTAAGTTCGAAATTATTTGCTTATTCAAAATTCCCGGCTTAAACTTGATTTTCCCGTCGACTCCCCGGTTTTTTCCGGCTTTGTTAAATTCCCGTTTTTTTCCCGGTTTTCCCGGCTCCTAGACACCCTGGTTCCGGTTGAACTGCAATTATTTTCATTTAATTTTAAATAAATTATAGAACCTACACATGAATATTTTATTAATTGTTTTTAAATATACAGACCGAGGCTATTGGCAACATATACATGTTTAGTACGAATTTGTTATTGTCCTTATATAAAGACGTCCTAGAAAAATATACTTAAGTGAGCATTTCCATAGGCAAAAGTAAATAAAATGAATTATTCCCGATATACACTATACACCACAGCCAAAGTCTGTGGCCAAATAAGTAGGTACATGAGAATGAATCGATCAAATAATTTTTGTATATTAGAAATTTATATGATTGGTAACTATAATAACAAAAGTTAATATACATATTATGACAAACTGCAAGACATTTATAAGTATCAATACGGAAATAGCAGAATATTTTTATCTTGCATACCAAATGAAAGAGATCTGTCGGGTCAATTTGGGGTAATAACGAAACGGGTCCCCCGTTGGCTATCCAATGTGTATGGGCGATCAAATATTGGAGAAATGATGGCCCTCTGTGTATGGTTACCAATGCAGCATTTAAGCCATCAATAATGCCGGAAGTAAACCGATGGTTGGCCAATGTATCAATGTTTGCTGGTCATAACATTTAATTTTTACATTTTTGAGTTGATACACAACCCCTGAAATTCCAATATTTACTTCTTCAAAGTTTTGATAACGCACATTTTTATAAAGAACACTTTAATGTGACCCCACAGGAAAATGTCATTTGGTGAAAGTTCAGGAGAACTAGATGATCAAATTTTGGTGTAATTTATTCCTATGTCGTCCATGGAAAACGTTTTGGACATATTCCCTTACGACTCGTGCATTGCGAGAAGGACAACCGTCAATTTGAAACCAAATATCTTCATTCTCAGGAACAACTTCTAATGCAGGTGCAATTTGATTTTGTAGTTCCAAAAAATATTTTCTCTAATTTGGTATCATAACAAGTCTATTACGATACGCATTTGCGTATCGTAATGAAGCTATTTTGATACGCGTTTTTTCTTTATTTGATGTTGGTAACATTTAAATGTTTTATTTCATTGACTTGCGCGATCTTTGTGATTTACGAGAAAACCCATTTTTCGCAGAGGAAAAATAGCTTGATAACCTACTTTTTTATTCTGTGTGGATAACAGTCATGTATGTTGGTTGCATAAATCTATAAATCAATCTTTTGTAGATGCTTCAAGCTATCATTTTCTGCCAAATCCTATCCAAAATTCAATCTACTAACCTTCCAATGTCGATTTTAACTTCAACTTTATTTGAATTTTCCATCTTCCCTATACTAAATTGCAATGGCGTGACGTAAAATCACGTCTTTCGAAGTTCGAAAAAAAGTAGTAAAATCGCCCGAATTTCCGAACGCTCTGTATATGTACCGAATGTACAAGGATCACACAACGTATTCCGTCCAATTTCAAATCTCATATCGCTAAAATAACTTTAGAATCTCGTGGTGAAAATGGGTCAATAAATCAAAAAATGACAGTTCGCAAAATAATTTTTAATTCAAAAAAGTTTTGTTTGTTTAGCAAAATTTTCTGTTTTTACAGAATAACCCCTTTACATTGATGGCCGTATGCACCGTTAGCATAATTTCTTACTTAGTGGAACTTTTCGACTTAAGTCACAAAATTCGTATGCACGAACAACAAAACAAGCAAAAGTCGTTCTTAATTTTAAGTTATTAAAATCCTGGACTTTAGAAATTAAGTTGTTCTTATTGTATGACTTATGTTATTACTGCCATTATCTGACAAGAAATAACATTAACCTTTAAGAATTTTTGTATTTCTGCAAAAGATTTTGCTTGAATAAAAATACTAAACTGTTTTGTTTGTTCGGGTTTGTACGGGTTGAGGCATTTCAAAAAAATATGGTGTTTGTTTTTCAAAATACATATAATAGAATACCAAATTATTTTCAATTTCAATAAATGTTACAGGGTGTAATTAAAGTATATTTTTATTTTGCATACGGGCACCAAGCGGCAAGGGGCGCCATGCAAGGGGGGGGGGGCAGGCGCCCCCACCTGGCTACGCCACTGATTAAGCTAACTATTTGCACAAAAATCGACATTTTCATAAAAAATGGAGTTAGACGGTTTGCACTCTAAGCCATCGATGTGTATTTTATTGAAAAAACTACAAATTAGAAAAAATAGTATAAAGTACGTGTTATATAAAGCAGTTTTAAGCACTTGTCCCGTTATAAAACTCGCCGCAAGCGGCTCGTTTTTGAACATGGACGCGTGCTATAAAATGATGCTTTATAAAACGTGTACGTTACACTATTGTTTTTCAAAGTTTGTTTTGATATTTTTAATATTAAAATGTATACCTACGTAATTTGCCCAGTACTGTGAAGTGATGCTTTCCTACAGTCAGGATATAGAGCTAAAAAGTTGCCCAATTAATTGACCGATGTCGTATATTTTATACTTTCCAAGATCTCGAATTTGTGATTACCTTATACAATATACCTACTTAGTACTCACCTATAAAGGTAGATTCCTATAGCTAATATAAGATGCGTATATCGCATATAGGCCTGTAACTAGTGATTTTCCTCTGCTTCAGGGAACGCGACAAGTTTTTCCTAAGTTTTGTATGTTTACAGTAGCCTTGCTCTTCCTTTATGTAAATATTAAAAGAATTTAATTTATTTATTGTAAAAATGTATGCAGAGATTTGAAATAAAATATTTTTTAAATAATTTTATTTTTGATCGTTTTTTTTTTCCAATAAGCAGCTTTATAGTTGTTTTTGGAACAACAAATGACCTAGATTTCTATAAATGGTGAATATTGCCGTCAGATACAGGAGCTGACCACTACACACTCAAGTAGGTACATGGTAAAAAGCCCCCAGTGGCGGAACAACGTAGCCACGGGCCCGTGTGCGAAAACTTTGCCGGGCCCCCCATTATGATACGGAGTATTATTATTGATAACCATAGTAATTTATGTAGTATCTGCTTAGCAGTTACTAGGTTTTGTTATGGTTTTTATAGTTACTATGTTTTGTAGTAGGAAACTCGTTTATATTCAATACGAGTTACTATTCCCACCATTATAATTAACCATGTTAAGTGCAACCACCAGCCAGCTTTTGCCCTTTGGCCTAAACCATCAGTTGGTGTTGCCGTTGCATCATGCAGTACGCGAACAAAAAGTATGCTTAGTTCTGCTCGTTCTTGCTTTAAAACGGTAAGTAGAAACTATAAAAAAGCACACTTTTCAACAGAAAGCAAGTTAAATAAAATAGTCTTTTTTTATTTTTTTTTTAACAAAACTGATAAACAAGTTGTTTTACAGTTTTCCACATTTTTTTTCCATTTCCTTTGCAGTCATCGATCTTATTATTTAAATATTTTTTCTTTTCGTTTCTGATTATCAAAATTACTTTGATTCCTTCTGGTTTTGTAGTCATTCCAATCTTCCTTATTTTTTGTAAGTCTAAATTTTTTGTATGCCTCATTTCTTTCTCGCTGTGCCTGTCTGACTCTCTGATTGATCCATTTGTGTTTACCCAAGTGTGATATTTTTTGCATTGGTGCCATCTCGTTAATGGTCTACTGTATAATGCCGATAAAGTCAGAGTAAATCACATTAACATTAGTTGAAGTGTAGTTCCAGTTCCTTCCAACAAGAGCGTTTTTGATACTTTCGATATTTTGTCGATTTAGATGTCTATATAATACAGTGTTTCAGCTGGCTCCTGTCCTCACTATACAATAGGGAACTTTCCAATTTTTTTTTTTCAATAATATGATTTAGTTAGGCCTGAAAAAAGTATTCCCCAATTATTACTCCTTAAAAATCAAGAATAACTTGGTAAAAATTCTTTAAAGTTTCGCGCGTGTCGAAAGCATTTCAAACGATCTCTAAAGCGCGCGAAGCCCGATGACGTCAGGGGGTATGACTTTTGGTCATCCGTCATCCTGACAAAAATCATCAAATTTATTGAAAACCTATAACCTATTTCGTGGATGTCACACACAAATCTGACAAAATGATACCCCTTGACGTCACGACTGCTAGCAGCGCGTTTTTACCCGCTTGGAATAATTTGAATTTTGGGGCATTTTTAAATCTTTCTAGCGGTCTTTTGGGACGAAATATGTTGTTTTTTTTGCTACCATATGTTTTATGACAATATGTACTTATGATTTATAGGATTTTTTCCCATTTGAAATTTTTGTCAAGTTCCCTATTCCAGATTCAGGCCGATAATGTCGTGGTCACTATAACCATTTGAAAATCTCTAGGAGCTTCGACCGCATTAAAGTCATTTGTTATTATGTGCTCAATCAATGATTCTGATCTGTCAGTTACCTGTGTTGCCTCGGTTACTATTTGTTTACATCCTGCAGACTCCACACATCGTTTCATTGCTCGTGTGCTCCAATCGTTGCTTAGGTAATCGATGTTTATATCTCCCATAAAAACTGTCCTTTGTTGGTGTAAGTTATCACAATTTAATTTTTCTTCTAGATACTTTAAAAAGTGCTGAGCCGACCCATTTGGTGATCTATAAATAGATCCGACCATTATTGTTTCTTTCTCCGCTTGCATTGTAACCGCCACAGCCCAATAGTTGTAGTCTACCGAGTCGTTAAAACTCACTTTAAACATCAATCCGTTCCTTATGTATATTAAACTCCCGCCTGTACGTCTACTATTGGAATAGGCCGTAATAACATTATAACCTTCAATATCGAATTTAGATTCGTCAATGTCTTTTGTTATGTGCGACTCACTTATACACATTACCAGTGGACTTTTACTCTGTGCAATTTGTGTTATTTCATAGATGTGTGAGGTCAGACCCTGTGCATTAATATGTAAAACTAAAGCAGTTTTTGTCTGAAGACGTTTCTGAGTTGGTATCTGTATTTGCTATATATACTGTATACGGGCCTTAGCTTTTTCCTGTGCTATCCCGTAGCAAACACAGTTTTTATCAAAAACCGTGTGCTTAACATCAATATTTGGTATTTTTAAGACTTCACTAGCATATTTACAATTTGTACACGTTGGGCTATCAGTAGCCGGGTATTCATGACTTTTGTGGTTCTTACTACACAGGGGACATACTATTTTTTCTTGCCGGCAGTTTGCAGCTTTATGTCCAATGATGCCGGTGCATATATATATAAACGATATTTATTTTCTTGGCGAAATCGATTAAGGATCGGGAAATTCCCGAAGCGTATTTGTCGTTTCTCAGTTGCATTGCAATTACGGTTAAGGGGATTTACAGAGCCCCTATAATAAATGAAACAGGGAACTACCCGAATCACATTATAATACTAAAAGTGCATCGGAGCATTGGTATAATATTTCTATCATTAGCATTAAGCATTAAAAGATGGGATATTTTGGCATCTTTTTCTGATGAATCGGAAATTACATTGAAGAAACTTAATCCTACTCGTTGAAAAGAGTTTTGTCTGTTTCCTTCTGCCAAACCCATCCCCAGACGCGTTTCGCCGTTATTACGGCTCATCAGTGAGGCTCAGTTTGGCAGAAGGAAACAGGGCTCAAAGACAAATCACAAATCAGAAAATTTTCTGTTTTTACAGAATAAGCCCCTTACGACTGACCTTTTCTAAGGTACCGTACTGGGACGCAAGATGTCGCACCGGGTTCTATAATTCCCGTTGATAATCGATCCTGACAAGTGATTTGTCTTTGAGCCCTGTTTCCTTCTGCCAAACTGAGCCTCACTGATGAGCCGTAATAACGGCGAAACGCGTCTGGGGATGGGTTTGGCAGAAGGAAACAGACAAAACTCTTTTCAATTAATATCTGTTAGTAGGGATGCACAAAATTCGAAATCCATCGATACATCGAAAATCGATATATCGAATTTTGATCCATCGATGTAGCAAAAACATCGACATTAATCCATCGATATTGAAAAAATATCGACCGAAAAACATCGATATATATCGATATACCGAAATTTTTATTCGCAATTTGCAATAATAAAAAAACAAATAAAACGCTGCTTGTAGCAGAAGATGAGTTACGCGTCTTTATATACACTTAATGAAACGTTGTTTAATAATAGGTCTTTAAAAATTCTTACCTATTTAACACTTTAAAAACTAATAATGTGTACCTCAAAGTGATTTTTGACATCTAGAACGACCTTAGTTCATAAAGCACGGCTTTTATTATTTACAGGTTGGCAGCACCAATACGCGCCGTAATTTCCCTAGCATTTAGCGCCAGTGCATGAAATAAAGAAATTAAGATGGCGCTAGAAAGTAGCAACACTTAAAATATATTTTTTTGTATCTATAAAAAAAATCTATAAAAATACTATAAATTTTTTAGTTTAATAACTTTGAAAACGATGTATTTTAAGAAACATCGATACTTCGATATATCGATCTAACCTCCATCGATGTCATGAACCATCGAGTCAAAATCCATCGATGTAAAAACATCGATATTTTGCTCCGATATATCGATGTTTTCGATATATCGAAAACCATCGTGCATCCCTATCTGTTAGTGATGTTAAAGAACAGGTAAATTGCTGAACAGGTTGGAACAGTTCGGTTCTCACTCGGGAACCTGTTCCTTAAACCTGTTCTTTTGATTATAAATTATTGTCGTCCACTCTTGGTAAATAAAAGGTAAATAAAAAAAATAATCACTTTCTAAAATTCTAAAAAAAAAAGGTCGCCACTTCCGTAAACTAACAACACGGACGGAACACCGCTGCATTCCTGTTTCCTTCTAAGAGAAAGAAGAGCCTGTTCTTTTTATGAGTGATTGGTGATTTATGGAAGATGGCTTGCGGGTAGTCGTTTGAGAATAAAAAGAACAGGCTGTTCTTTGTTTGTTCTTTTTTGGAGCAGAACAGGGAACAGAGAACAGGGAACAGAGAACAGGAAACAGAGAACAGGGAAAACAGGGAACAGAGAACAGTGAGAGCATACACGCGGACGCAGCGGTGTTCTGTGATTTTACTTTCTGCGGAAGTGGCGACCTTTTTTTTTTTTTTTTTTTTTAGAAACTGATTAACAAAAAGCGGTTTTTTACTACTATGGTGACCTTTTTTGTGACAATAGAACAGGTTCCCGGGTCAGAACTGCTGAACTCCCGCAGCAAAATCATCTGTCATCATAAGTCTATCTAAAGAACCAGTTCAGTTCTTTTACAAAGAACAGTTCACTGAACAGGCTATCTGTAACCTGTTCGGTTCTTTTCTTAACAACTCTAATATCTGTGGTCCGGCACTTTACCGGTTTTGAGAGCGCTCTTGCAAAAATTTTCTGTTTTTACAGAATAAGCCCCTTACGACTGACCTTTTCTAAGGTACCGTACTGGGACGCAAGATGTCGCACCGGGTTCTATAATTCCCGTTGATAATTAATCCTACTCGTTGGTCAGGAAGAATACAATCAATTACAGCTGTTAAAATTCGGTTTTTTGATATTTTAAAAGCTTTGACTGAGATTGAGTTAAAGTCAACTAAAAAAAGATGAGACTATGGGAGCTTCAAGTTAAAAAAAAATATGGCTAGTTTTGACTTCGTTATAATGACTGTTTTCATGTTCAAAACTTTAAATCAAATAAATTTGGCGTCAAAAACTTTGCAAAAATTGGATATTGACTTAGGGGAAGCTACATCAATTTTAGATCGCGTATACAAACATATTTCTAGCTTAAGGGACCCCGAAGAATATAACAAAATTAAATCCGAAGCAATAGACCTTGCCAAAAAGTGGAATATAGAACCCTCGTTTCAAATAAAAAGACAACCAAGAGTAAAAAGGCACTTTGACGAACTTTCCTGCTTAGATTACCAATTTGAAACAGGGAACAATATTTTAAAGTTAAAATTTATTATTTCACTATTGACATAATTTGCAATCAAATCAAAGACAGATTTTCAGGCATGCTTTCCGTTAAAGAAATTTTCGAAGTTTTGGAACCACAAAATTTGCTGAAAAGTTCAACAGAAGCGATTCGAGAAAAATGCAAAAATTTATCAATTAAGTACCCCCACCTTTTATCTGCTAGTTTTGTAAATCAATTCGCTATGATGTATGATTTAGTTAAACAAGAACTTAAATTAGGTATAACAGTCAGGCAGTTTTTTGAAATTATAATAAAAAAATATGCTTATCTCGAAGGTGATTTTTCTGAAGTTTACACAGCATTCTTATTATATTTTAAAGAATTGTTTAAGATCTACAACTGGCGCGGAAAGATTGCGTAATTTAGCTATATTGACTATAGAATATAAAGTTGCGTCAGGACTAGATTTAACCATAGACAATTTGCCTTTAGATAAACAAACAATAATCACGAATGTGGCAGTTTTATGGCCTCGCGCATGTAAACAAAACTGGGAACTATTAGACATGCGCACTGCAACATTATCGTTTGACGAATGGGAAAATAGACAGGTCCGGGCTTTAAAATTTAAATTCTTGCTCATATGCCACCATAGAGGGTTTATTTTACCCCTATTTGGGCATAATACAACGGTTGCAACTAGTACCAGTCATTGTTTATATTACAATCCGAGTCACTAAAAGCAGAAACACAATTCACTAACTAAACTACACAAAAACCAGAAATCCATAAATATTAAACACCAGTCCCACAATCCACGATAGCCGATCCGATAGCTGAAAACTTTAGAAAACTACAAGGAATCCGCAGAGAAACCTTAAAACACAACAACAAAAATGGCGGCCGAGCCGGTTCTGGAGAGTATTCTTGAGCGCGTCGATTATTGTCGATAAAGTAGGACGGCCGATAACACGAGGTTTGTGCGCATGCACGAAGGTTCCCCGAATGAAGACAGCTGACCGACGAGTCATGCGCTCGGACGTATTTTTTCACCCATAAAACGTAACTTTTGTTTGCGCAGGAGATAAGCTGTAGGTATCTAAAGGTAAATTGTCTATGGATTTAACAGATTTAGTAAATCGGTTTGCAAATGACAAAGTCAGGAAAATACCATTTTAGACTTAAGTCCGTATCTATATCCTTATTTCTTTTCATATATTCTTATTATATAAACAGTTTCCTATTTTATTTCATTATTGTTCATTATTGCTATTTATTGTTTGTTTTATTATTAAAGAATTTTTTTTTCACGACCATTACTGAATGCAATAATTCCAAAATCATTTTTGATAATAGAATGTAAAAATTCTCGCTCTTGAGTTGGAATATTTATTCTGAAACACTCGCTTCTTATGCGTTTTGCGTGTATTTTCATTCCATAACAAGATACGGAATGGATATTCTGTAATTGATATAAACGACATAGGTTGCCATGAATTTCGAAACTGTCAGTGTCAGATAAAAATGGCCGCGTTGTAATAATTATTTTCAGACAAATTTTAGTGCAAGTCAAAAAATGAGTGAAAAATCGGATGAATCAGATATGGAACTGGATTGTCGTGGAGAAAATATAGTCTGCTACTCGGTTAGAATGAAAATTCGATACTCGTGGTTCCTCACGCTCGCGTTCGGAATCTTCCACTCGAATCGAATTTTCATTCCAACCTCGTTACATAATCTACTATTCTATAAGTACATTTCATTTCTCCTACGTGTTTTTTTATCATCAAGGTTGCCCATGAACATATTTTGCCCCGGGGCCCAAGTCTCACTAAATCCGCCAATGTCTTCGTATGACTTCTCGTAACGGGCTTTTGATTTTACTGGCAATAATATATCGTAAGTCGCTTTCGCTTTCCTTGCTGCTTCCAAAATTTCTTCTGGAATCTCATTTTCCGTGTCGGATAATTCAAAATTTGAATTACTATTTTTAAACTTGCGCACTCGCGAATCAAGTTTGATATAAACAACAAATTAAAAATCAACGAACTGTCACTTGACAATACATCGAAATGTTGTTATCATAGTAACGAAATCAAGGTAGATTGTATTGGGTGTAAAAAGTACAGTTGAAGAAGCAAAAAATAAACCAAAAGATGTTATTCAAAAAGTGAAAAAGATACTTAAATATATTGATGTTGAAATGGACTTAGAAAATGTTCAAATAAAATTGCTAAACCCCAACAAAGAGAATACACATATATCAGTAACATTTAAAACATTAAAGAAAATAAAGGAAAAAGGTAAAATATCTGGAAGGAATTGTCATCGTTCTGAAACAACCCCGATATTTATTAATCGAACAAACCCTACTGCGATCTAGTGGATACCAATATGTGTGGGCAAAGGATGGAAGGATTTTTGCTAAAAAAACTGAACAAGATCATCTAATAAGGATAAGATCGCTGGAAGATGTTAAAAATGCCAAATTGGGTAACGCTTAACTTATATGATAAAATAAATATTAGAATTAAGTTTTTCTTTTTGATTGTCTGATGGATCTAAATTCTTTGCTTGATGATTACAGTGAAAATTGCAACAATGTTCAGGTGTGCGACAATTTAGATAATAGAGACTTTTTGCACCTCTTAATTCGTCATTCTTTTGTGGTTATGGTTATTCTGAGCATGCGCAATGTCAGAAAGGTGATCCGCTATGGTTAATAACCATAACGGACTCCGTTAGTTACGGAAGGATAAGGAAGAGCTTATCGTTATCCTTATGGTTATGCTTAAACTGCATGGTTGCCGGAACATACAAAAGTTATGAAGCATCATTGCTATGAATTAAAATTGTGATAAGCAATTAATTAATATCCAAAGTAATAGTAGCTTTACATTAAAATATACAACTTAATCAAATTATTGTTAGGTTAGGTATGTTATTTTGTTTAGGTGCGCCGGCGCCAAATTAATAACTACAGACAGAACGTATAGGCGATGCAAAATCTCTGGTTTTAACAGTGGCGCTACTCGTTATGTTTAATAAAGTTAACCATAACGGAGCTAAAAACTGGTATTAATTTAAGAGGTGCAAAAAGTCTCTATTGTTAAATGCTTTCGTAAGGCTAATAATAAGTTAAATCTATTGCATGTCAATATTAGGAGCATGAATAAAAACTTTGATAACCTTATTTTATTTATAGAGTCATTGTGCGGTGATTTTGATGTAATTGTATTATCAGAAACTAATGTTATTGTTAGTAAGTCTGTCTTTGGTTTATGTGATTATGAGGTGTTTTATAATTAAAGTAAAAATAACAAATGTGATGGGTCTCTGATTTATTGCAAATCTTCAATGGTGCGAACAAGTAGCATTATACAAATTAACAATTATAAATTTTTAAGAATAACTTTAGTAAAGAATAATATAGCTGTAGGTCTTATTTCACATTATAGGTCACCATCGCTCAATCCTAATAGTTACATTATAGCACTCTCGGCTTTATTTGGTCAAAGGCATTTCTCTGATTCTGAAATAGAGTTATTTGTGGGCGATATTAATATTAATTTACTCGACTCTAACTCGGCAATTGTCAATGAATATTTAAACTGTTTAAATAGTTTTGGTTACCTTTCTAAAGTAAATAAGTCCACAAGAGTAACTAGTTTTAATAGTACGTGCATTGATCACATATTTATGAAGTGCAGGAAACGTGTAAACAATAACCTTGTATTGTTGAACAACGCTATCTCGGATCATAGGCCCTTATTATTTAGTGTAGATTTAGGTCGCCAGGCTGAAAACACTCTCAATAATAAGATAAAAACAAATATACAAAAAATAGATTATCAATATTTAAAAGAGCGACTAGAGAGTGAAAACTGGCATGCTGTTTTAACTAATAATGATCCTACACTGCTTCAGAGTTATTTTTGTGTGTTTTGCATAACCATATTGACGCTGTAACTTACAGTCAGATCTATTTCTAATAAAAAGGCTCTCCTTAAACCATGGATTACCCCCCGGTCTACTTGTTTCTATTCGACATAGAGATCGGTTACATATGCTTATATAGTGTTATTAACAGGGACGATAACATTGCATTGATAAATTATAGAAATTATCGACGCCATTTAAGTACAATAATGAAACGAACAAAATCTAATTATTTTAAACATAAATTAAATTCTGTAAACCATGATCCCAGAAAGACTTGGAATATAATTAAAGAAGCAACAAATGATAACCTGTCGAAAATTTGTATTACGGCTCTGAAGAATAGTGAAAACCAAGAGTTAACAGACCAGGTAGCAATTGCCGAAGAATTTTGTAACTATTTTAGTAGTGTGGGTGCAAGACTATAGCTATAGTAGAATAAGTAGACCGACAAACATGCCGGATCACTTGTTGAGGGAGGACCAATTTTCCGGTTCAATGTTTCTTTGTACGATTTTTGATGAGGAAATTATTAATTCTATTAATTCATTGAAGAATTCTTCTTCAATTGGTGATTTTGGCGTGTCTGCTTCAATTATAAAATCGAACTATAGGTACTTGGTTAAGCCATAAGTGCACATTGTAAATAGGATCTTTGATAAGGGTGATATCTTAAAAAAGGCTACAATCCTTCCACTTCATAAGGGAGGGGAAAAAACAGATATTAATAATTACCGGCCAATTGCCCTTACCAGTCCTATTTGTAAAGTTATGGAAAAATGTATAAAAAAAAGACTGTGTAATTTTTTAAATACTAATAATATACTGTCTGATTCTCAGTATGGTTTTAGAATGGGTACGGATACTGCCTTGCATTAATTTTACCGATTATATTATTAATTGCTTCAATAATAATTTTAAACCACTGGCCATTTTCCTAGACCTCTCTAAGGCCTTCGATACTGTGAATCACGATATTCTGCTGCACAAACTAGAAAGAATTAGAATAAGGGGTAGGGTTCTTCAGCTGTTTAAATTATATTTAAGCAGCAGAAACCAGATAGTTAAACTTAATACAGTTTTCAGCTCCTCTCGTGAGGTTAAATATGGTGTTCCACAAGGCACAGTGCTCGGCCCTATTCTGTTTTCCATATATATTAATGGTCTTGCGAAAGCAATACCCAATGTTAAAACTGTATGTTTTGCGGACGATACAGTTCTTCTTGTAAAGGGGCTATTTTGGCATGACGTTTTTAAGAAGGCTGAAAGGGCTGCTATACTAATGTCAAAATTTGGATGGATTATAGCTTTTTAACATTAAACATACACAAAACAAATTTTATGTGTTTCTCAATGAATATGATTGGTTTGCCAAATGTCAGTAAAATTAAGGTTCATTCTAACAACTGTGACTTCTCTAATGATTGTGGTTGTACGGGTATGGTTGGGTCTGTTGAATGTACCAAATATTTGGGTGTTTACTTTGATCAATTGTTGAAATGGTCGGTTCATGCAGATTATGTTAAGAATAAAGTAAAAAAATTGATTTACAAATTTTACGAGTTACGTCATATTTTAAATAGAGATGTCATAATTAATATATATAAAGCATTAACAGAATCTTGCCTAAAGTATGGAATAATATGTTGGGGATCAGCTCATAAAAATGTACTGACTAACATTAACATTGCACAGAAGCACAGAAGTATATTTTAAAAATAATTTTCTTTAAATCAAGACGTTTTTCCTCTGACCAATTATTTCGGCAATCCAGAGTCTTCACTATTACTCAATTGTATATATGTATACTTACATTTTCTCTTACTAGAAATATTTTTCAAAATTACATAGGACATGACATCATGACTAGAGCAAATGTTAATCGTCATTTAACCATACCTAACCCCCATGCACTTTGATGCCACTCAACGATCCATTTCTTATATAGCTCCAAAGATTCTAAACATATTGTCAGCGCATTTTAAAAGAAAAAAATTTCAATACATAAAAAAGGACCTAAATAAATGGATTAGACTTAATACCCAGAATATTAAGAGCAATATTAGGTTTTTATAATGTCTTGTGATATGTATTGCCATACTTAGTATATTGTCTATTTTCTTAGGAAATAAAACAATAATTGTTATTTGTCAAAATAGTTTAGTTTAAGTGTGTTATAGGGTACATAACATTATTACTTTTGTGATTAAGTTAAATAAATAAATAACTAAATAAATAAATAAAAAAATAAATAAATAAATAAATATTATCAAAGAGCGATTGGTAAAATGAAAAAACAGGGACCGGAAAAATCTTGTGCCGTTCCCTCACGTCCATTTTCTGGTCTTGTTCGACAAAACGTTATTTTCTGGACGAAAAATTGTCCAGAAAGTGTATATTTTCTGGTCGGTCTTAAAAAAATGCCTTTTTCTAAGCGTTGTTGCAAATAATTTATATCTATTTATTAGGTTAGATTTCTGTTAACGGTCAGTTATCCTCACAGAAAAAAAAGGATTTCTTATTCGTTTGGGGTTTGGGAAGGTGTTCGCAGAGCACGCAATTTCCAACCAGTTAAAAACCACGCTTGCGCAAAAAAAATTAAAATCAGTTAACAATTTGCTTGTACGAACGAAGCTAATGTTAATATGGAAAATAGCTGTGAAATCCAAAATGTAAAAATATTTAGGGACTTTAGGGTTCTTATTCAAAAAACAAAATCGACGGGTCCGACAGGTTGTTGCTAAAATGGACAGTATTCCATATACAGGGTGACATGTTTCTTTATTAAAACCTTGTTAACCTCAGCCTTATTTGAAATATCTCAAAAAAATAACTTAGAAACAGAAATACATTCTTGTTCTATATTCTATAACTGCTATTAGCATTAAAAATATCAGGATGAAATTTGATGGTGATTTAATAATAGAAATAATTGTCAATTAATAAAGAAATGCTTATTAATTGTCTATAGCGAAGTTATCCATTTTGCGAATTTAAAGAACGCACGTTAAAAGCAATGGCCTAAAGAAATTAAACTAAGAAATAACATGCTGCAAGTAAAACTCCAATGAGCTGGAATCCTCTAACTTCGGAGGCGGAGTTGCAAAAGTCAAAGTCGCAAGTGTAACAGTCGAGTTCGCTGACTGTTGCATCGTCTGAGTCCGACGCGATTTTTCTCAAACCATAACTAGACCCCTCAGACCAGCAATCGGAAACACTGGGGAAAAGGCAGCCAGAGACTTGTCCCTTGAGACCGTCCAGGGCTAAAATATAAAAAAGTCAAGGGTAATGAAATATGCGAAACTTCCTTTCACTGCGATTTTTCTTTTGATTTGAACGACGACATTAAATAATTTGTTATATTAGTATACACTCAAATTTACATTAAGTAGGGTATATCATTATACCGGGTGTCCGCGGAAAGGTGGCTCGCCACTCCAACTTTTTTGTTTTTCAAGATAATAAAATAAAATTCGGCGGATTTGTATACGACATAAAACTGCATTTTTTGACAGGTGACTCAACATTATGGAACTTCCGGTTTAACCGGAACGGACTTTCGATTTTTAAATGGGACACCTGGTATATTTTTACTTTTTTTGACTCCATATGACATTCTAAATACAAGGATGTGTCACTTTTTGTCACCAAGAAAATATTTTTTTTCCAAATTTATTGTTTTATCTAGTAGCTAAAGGGCTATGAATACCTTAAAATCACTTATTTCAGTTCTTTAATCTTGGGAAAAATACAATTTTACTATTTTTGGTCCAATGCTATGTGCTATATAAAATTTACTCTTTAAAGTTGTATAACTCATTTTTTTTAAATGGCAACATGGTGGCTCGTCGGGTTAAGAAAAAAGATGATTTTATTACGATTATTTTGATACCATACACTATTAGGTTTTAGAAAAGCTGCCATTAAAAAACTTTAAAAAGTTAACTTAGAACTTTGCTAAAATGAAGCATATTTTGAGAATAAATTTAGATTTAAATGCATCAAGTAGCCTGCGACCAGCAAAACTGATAAAACAAAATCATGCCTTGAAGAAAATTGAAATGCCAACAGCTTCTGCCAAAGCCAAAGTAAATTAGTTTGTTGTTTAAAAAACATGGAAAATAATAGTTTTACAAGGAGTGAAAAAGTTGATTAGATCATATGGAAATGGAGTCAAAAAAGGTAAAAATATACCAGGTGTCCCATTTAAAAATCGAAAGTTTATGTCACTTCCGGTTAAACCGGAAGTTTCATAATGTTGAGTCACCTGTCAAAAAATGCAGTTTTATGTCGTATACAAATCCCCCGAATTTTATTTCATTATCTTAAAAAACAAATAAGTTAGAGGGGCGAGCCACCTTCCATGGACACCCGGTATGTAATAACATGTAGGTATCGTTTTAAGTAAAATAAGTATATAATAAATACTTTGAATACTCTCGCAAGATGGAGGCAAAGTCACGTGACAGACTGAATTTTAGCCTATTTAATTTTGATACCTTGGTATGAATTCCAGGACCAGACTTGCAAATTTTGTATATATTTTGAAAATTTTATTTTGTAAATAATATAATATTTTTAAGGTAATAATAAACATGAGTTTTTATGGGGTTGGACGATAAAGCCTCAAAACAGAGTTAAAAACGACCACCTTTTTATTTTTTGATCACAGGGTCTATTAAATCAATATAAGAAAAAAATTCTCTGATTATCTAAATTAGAGTTATTATATTTATGTTACAGATACTAGCTGGTACCAGGAGCACATTTGCTTACTTTTAGCATTCCATATTATGTATCCTTAAAACTTTATTCTCCCCAATCTGTCTGTCGTACGGAAATATTAGATCCAAAATTATAATGGTTCGAAAGATGAAATTTGGCATGTTTATAAAAGAGCTATGGACCTGATAAAAAAAACTTATTTTGTGTAAAAACATCTTATTAGCTTGTCCAGCACTTTTGCCCAATCGAAACAGAAATGAAGGCTACATATTACCTTACTTAATACACAGCAATTTTTTTTATATTAAATCTGCACTTTTCTGCAAATGCTGATGTCACCAAAAAAGGTTATACTATTAATATTATCAGATAAAAATGGGTATAAATACATTTTAGTACTATTATTAAAACTTGCGAGAAGAGTACTATATTGTATATTTCATTGCTGATTTGCAAGCACACATCATCCCTCAAATCGTCAGCCGATAATGTTCCTAGGGCTGCCAGATTTAAAATATTAAAAAGCGGGAGGTAGGGTTCTAGCCAGTGGCGGCTTGTGACTTATTAACTTGGGGGTGGACTAAAAGCTCGCTGAAGGCAAAATGCGCCGCAGGCGAAATTTCTTTAATACCACGCCCAAATTTGGTCAAAAATTTTTAATAAATATTTTAAAAATATATAATTATCTTTACCTACTTATTTTATTGAAAATGAAATAAGATAAAAAAATAAAAAAGGCCAATTTATTTTTCATTAGTGGGTACTTTGTTTAAAAGTAAAGTTCATTCTTCTGTTTTTATTGGCAGCAAACTTATCAATAACAATAAAATCCCTAGATTTACACTTTGTGGTCTGTGTCAAGTTAATTTCGAGTTTAGCAGGTCTTCCCTCAATTTTAATTTAATTTTTATGCTCAATATTTACGTAATGAGCTAAAATTGTTTCTCAAATATTTCACATTCATAGTCGTTTTGGCATTAAAACTGTTTATTTTTATTAAAATATGTCTACTACCCCAAAATAATAACAAAAATATAAAGGAAAACTCCAAATAATAAATTCATACTTTTAATCAAACCACATTAACCCTTAATAAACAAGAAAAATGGTCAAAATACCGGCTAAAAATTTCCGCGAATTTGAACGACTGGTTAAATTATCAAATTAATGCAGAATATAACATACACAAGCTATGCCGCTCTATACCAACACCTCCTCTACTACACGGATCAGCAAAACCACAAAACGCCAACTAAGAGCAAAACATATAAAACGATCGCAACCCAATGACATCTTCTGTCTCAAAAACCATCCGAAAACATGGCGCCTTTAGTAATGCTCACATATTTTATATTGTTTTAGAGTAGAGGGTTTTTTTTAAGCCCTTTCACATTTCATTAAATTTATAATGAATGCGGGAGGATGCGGGAGGTTAAAAAGAAAATCGGGAGTTTGATGACTTGGTTTAAAAGGCGGGAGGGTCCATAACAAATAGGGAGGCTCCCGCCTAAATCGGGAGGTGGCAGCCCTAAATGTTCCGGGAGTATTTTTGTTGGTTTCGGGTATCGTGAGCTTCAACAAAACTACCAAATATTTACTATAAAATAAATTAATAAAAACAAGGTTTAAATTTACCTTATTTTCTGCTTCGATGGCATTAACTGACGCACTGAAAAGAATAATAAAAAATTTTAACCTAAAAATTTTTTGTTTGGTGAACTGTACTTACATGGGCTTTACCGTAAATATAAAACTTAAACACTTTTAAAAAGTAATAAAAAGCAACAAAAACACTTAAAAACACAATTCAGAAGTGACGTGCAGGCTAATTATTACTCACTTCGAATCTGGGGAAGTTTTGATTTCCATATATCAGCCGATCGATGACAGTAAATAACTGCAGTCATCTGTTTTAAAACTAGAGAATTCGTGCCGTTTACTATAAATTAATACTGTTCTTTAATTGGGTATTTTTAATTTCTTCATAGAAAAAAATACTGTATACCTACACATCATTTAATGATTTAATTAAAAAAAAAATGACTTACTTAAATGATATCACGTGACTTTTAATACCTATCAAAATTGAAATGTTTTCGCTGTACAGTTGGTTATTGGAGAAATTTTGCAAAGATCCTAATCGATCATTCCACGCAAATTTCTCGTAAGCGGAGGGCAAGTTTCTGTTCACTGAAAATATAAGGGTGCATATTAGGGGTCATACTTCGTATTTAGGAAATACAAGGTATGCTCCTAAATAAAAAATATAAGTTGACAAAGTTTCGTGTCTGGTTTCGGAATTATTTACTATCAACGATTTCTTGAGTATGTTTGCAAAAACTCTATTATGTTAGTATATAGTCGCTTCATACCTGATTTAAATGCGCAAGACAATTTTTTTTGCTATTATTCTCAGGCACGTTACATCTGTTTTATTCTGCCAACTGAGTTCCCAAGCGGTCACCCAGCCAAATCATTGCCGCAATCGACTTTAGAGATTGTTGTACTAAAACCATATACAAGGGTCTAACAATTCCTAACACCTTGTATACTTTATCTTATATGTTTGGAAAGCCAGGAAATCTTTATGATTGATATTATTTGAATACTCAAACCCCACTATAAAAATAAGTGTCTTAAAAATGTATTAGCAGTGGAAATAAATTTATATTGACGACGGTTTAGACAGCTAATAGCGCCCGGGCAATAATAGTAGCTGTTTAGACCTTAGTTAATATTATACTATTTTTAAGTTGTTTTAGGCAAGAGCTAGCATCATCATCTTGGTCTTATTGCTCATGTGCGGTTAAAATCCGACCACTATTATTCTTATACTCGTTAGATGGCTTTTATTTGTACAAATCTTGGTTTAAGAAAACACTCTGTATACACTACAGTGTCACCAGTAAAGTCCGCATCATATGGGATTCTTTTTATTAATAGCTTTATTCAAAATTTGACTTTGGTATCAAGTTTTGCTTCGATCGAGATGAAAATTAAGCAAAAAAATAGTAGTCACGTGATTCGCAGTTCGCAGTATCTGTCAAATTTTAATTTTTTCCAAAAAATAATTCAAAAGTGGGGTTTTTTTCTGAAAATATCGAAAAATGTTATTGGAAAAAGTTTTTGTAAATCCAGTTTCTAGCCCACATGCAAAATTTCAGCTGCATAAGATAATTTTGATTTTTTACCTATATTTTGTAAATTGCACCACTTTTGCAAAATAAGACTCAACGCAACCTACATAAAACTTCTTAGTTTTGACAATGCTTTATTTCAGATACATCTTCTTTAAAGCAGCGCTAGATTAAATGTGTGTTTTTCTACAAAATCAAAATGGGGCTATTAAAATTTGGTCGCATGTGATGCAAAGTTTATTTGTTTTTGACCCTGTATAAGGTAACACACATTTAATACGCTACTTTAAAGAAAATGTATCTGAAATAAAGCATTGTCAAAACTAAGAAGTTTTACGTAGGTTGCGTTGAGTCTTATTTTGCAAAAGTGATGGTGCAATTTACAAAATACAGGTAAAAAATCAAAATTATCTTATGCAGCTGAAATTTTGCATGTGGGCTAGAAACTGCATTTAAAAAAAAATTTCCAATAACTTTTTTCGATATTTTCAGAAATTACCCCACTTTTGAATTATTTTTTGGAAAAAAATTAAAATTTGACAGATAATGCGAATCATGTGACTACTATTTTTTTGCTTAATTTTTATTTCGATCGAAGCAGAACTTGATACCAAAGTCAAATTTCGAATAAAGTTATAAATAAAAAAAATCCCATATGACGCGGACTTTACCGGTGACACTTGGCACTGTATATATAATAATATACCTATAACAAACATTTAGTTAGTGTTAGAGACCGACCGAAGGTTCGGTTTCTGCTAATAGTTTCGGCCAAAAAATCTAGTTTTGGTGACAGTTTCGGTTTCGGCCAAAAACCGGCCGAACCCTTTCGGCCATGGCGAAACTCAGTATTCGTGAATTGTCGCGCACCGTTCGGCTAACTTTGGGTGGGTTCATAGGCAGTCTTGTCTATATAAATAATAGATTTTTTCTCTGTCGACCTATCATCTTTTTTTTAGTGGGAAGAGTTCAATCCGTTCCCAAGATCGATCTCGTCCTATATAAAATAAATTAAATTTCAGTAAGCAGGTAATACAATAAAATTTTTAAGTTTTGGTTTCGGCTGAAAATCTTGTTTCGGTCGAACACCAGTTAGTGTTAATATTTCGGTATAAACTTTATCGGGAGCGTTTTTCAACGTTGAAATTTTCAAAAGTTATTGACCACTTAAAATTTTTGAGGCTTATCAGTTTATGCCATCCCCATAGGCGTAGTTAGGGGGGTACTTGGGGGTGCGATAAGCACCCCCGAAATCTAAATTAGCACCCCAAAAAAAAATTTACAATATATAGGCTAATTTTAGAACTAACCTATTTTTATAATATATGTACATTATACAGTGTCACCAGTAAAGTCCGCATCCTATAGGATTTTTTTTTATTAATAACTTTATTCGAAATTTGACTTTGCCATCAAGTTCTGCTTCGACCGAGATGAAAATTAAGCAAAAAAATAGTAGTCACGTGATTCGCATTATCTGTCAAATTCTAACTTTTTCCAAAAAATTATTCAAAAGTGAGGTTATTTTTGAAAATATCGAAAAAAGTTTTTGGAAAAAGTTTTTTTAAATGCAGTTTTGCATAAGATAATTTTGATTTTTTACCTATATTTTGTAAATTGCACCACTTTTGCAAAATAAGACTCAACGCAAACTACATAAAACTTCTTAGTATTGATAATACTTTATTTCAGATACATTTTCTTTAAAGTAGCGCCATATTAAATGTTTGTTTTTCTACAACATCAAAATTGGGCTATTAAAATTTGGTCGCATGTGATGCAAAGTTTATTTGTTTTTGACCCTGTATAAGGTAACTTCATAAATTAGGTATTTTTAAAAACCTAGTTTGTGTCTGAAAGTAATACACTTTAATATTAAGACAAAAAAAAACACAGTGTCTTCAGTAAAGTGTTTTTTAAGTGAAAAATAAATTTTAGTTTAACAAAGGAAAGTTTATATATTATAATTTATTATTAAGCTATGTCATAATAACGTTAACCTGTATTACTTTCCGACACAAACTACGTTTTCAAAAATACTTATTTTATGAAGTTACCTAATACCGGGTCAAAAACAAATAAACTTTGCATCACATGCGACCAAATTTTAATAGCCCAATTTTGATTTTGTAGAAAAACACACATTTAATATGGCGCTACTTTAAAGAAAATGTATCTGAAATAAGGCATTGTCAAAACTAAGAAGTTTTATGTAGGTTGCGTTGAGTCTTATTTTGCAAAAGTGGTGCAATTTACAAAATATAGGTAAAAATCAAAATTATCTTATGCAGCTAAAATTTTGCATGTGGGCTAGAAACTACATTTAAAAAAACTTTTTCCAATAACTTTTTTCGATATTTTCAGAAATAATCCCACTTTTGAATCATTTTTAGGAAAAAATTAAAATTTGACAGATAATGCGAATCACGTGACTACTATTTTTTTGCTTAATTTTTATCTCGATCGAAGCAGAACTTGATGCCAAAGTCAAATTTTGAATAAAGCTATTAATAAAAAAAAATCCTATATGATGCGGACTTTACTGATGACACTGTATGTAATGAATTTTTCATATTAATATTTCAAGCATTCGAATTCTGGTACAAATTCAAGTATATTTAGGTATAGTTGCGGATTCTGTTCAAAATTTCTCTCCGTGTACCGTGTAGTTCACGCCCAGTTTACTTGTCAGTGCGGGTTTATGATCATAAAAATCTCGTAAAATACGAGAGCGGCATAATAGCTTGTGTATGTCATATTCTGCATTAATTTGATAATTTATAAGGGCTGGTACTTTCAGTCCTGATTAACTCAATTGATACGTGGTTACTTTAATATGACGTTTGGAATACATCAGAGTGACAGGGAAATAAATAAGTGTTGACGTATTCCAAACGTCATATTAAAGTAACCACGTATCAATTGAGTTAATCAGGACTGAAAGTACCAGCACTAAATTTAACCAGTCGTAGTCGTTCAAATCCGCGGAAATTTTTAGCCGGTATTTTGACTATTTTTTTTGCTTATTAAGGTTTAATATGGTTTTATTGAATTCAGTTAAAGTTTAAAGTTAAATAAACACGAAAAAACAATGAGTGCGTCGTCGGATATAAGATACACCGTGGAATTTTTGAAAAAATATTTTAGCAAGTTACCGTTGGAGGAGAAAGTGATTGTCAAGAACATTGAAAGACCTAAACCTGCTATAAACATCACATTAAAATAGTTACTAAAAATTATTGACCAAATTTGGGCGTGGTCTTAAAAAAAATTTCGACGGCGAGCTTTTTGTACACCCCCACGTTAACATGTCACGAGCCTACTTCAGCACCCCCAGTGTTGACCGTCTAACTACGGCTATGGCCATCCCCAAGTAAACAGTCTACTTTGTAGCATCCTGTAAAACTTACTTATGTAATTAATCCTAAAGCACTTAGCATGGCTCGGATCATAACTATCGACACCACAATTCACCCTTTCATTCCAAGTGTTGAAACAATCGAGACCATTGGCTGAAAAAAAAATTACCACCTCATGTACAGGGTTATCCAACCAAGACTAGACAAGGCGATTTTTTGACTTTTCTTGTACTTTTATAAAAAAACTGAAATAGCCATCTTAAGTCATTTTCTCCCGCAAATTCGAATATCTTCAGCAAAAAACAATTGAACATCAAACAAAAGTACTAGGGGTCACTTTGATATTTTTTTAAATGGAACACCCTGTATATTTTTACATTTTTAAATTCCACATAAAATTATAATTATTTTTTATTAAATGCACTATTAGTCTATACTTCATAGTTTCCGAGATATTGACTCTCGAAAAGTGACATTTTTGAACTTTGACAGCTTATAACTTTCTAACAGTACGTCTTAGAGCAAAACGGCTTACATGTCCCTATATTTAAATTTTATTATCTTCCCAAAAAAATCAACTTCCGGTTAAACCGGATGTAACTCGAAAGAAGGAAATATAGTTGTTCCGGTTTAACTGGAAGTTGATTTTTTTGGGAATATAATAAAAATTGAAGATAGGGACATGTAAGCCGTTTTGCTCTAAGACGTACTGTTAGAAAGTTATAAGCTGTCAAAGTTCAAAAATGTAACTTTTCGAGAGTCAATATCTCGGAAACTATGAAGTATAGACTAATAGTGCATTTAATAAAAAATAATTATAATTTTATGTGGAATTTAAAAATGTAAAAATATACAGGGTGTTCCATTTAAAAAAATATCAAAGTGACCCCTAGTACTTTTGTTTAATGTTCAATTGTTTTTTGCTGAAGATATTCGAATTCGCGGGAGAAAATGACTTAAGATGGCTATTTCAGTTTTTTTATAAAAGTAGAGGAAAAGTCAAAAAATCGCCTTGTCTAGTCTTGGTTGGATAACCCTGTACAATCAAGGATCTTTAAGCAAAAATTGGTTAAGACATTGTGTCACAGCCTCTAAACTATATACGAATAATTCACATTATCCAGGTAGCAAAATTTCGTTCCATAGGACGTACGTAAATCTATTTTAAAAACGAAGGCAAGGGTGGATTGAGCTCCAGCTCTGGGGGAGGAGGGTAACGATCGAAGAGTAAGTTTTTTTTATAAATTAGTTTTTTTTATAAATTATATATGTAGCTGTTATTCCCCTATAATACCACCCCTTTCCCCCACCCCGGCCCTTTCTAAATCCGCGTTTAAATGAAGGACGACGTAAAAAGAACGTCCAAATTCCGACCAGGTACGTCCTCTGTATAGTATTTGCAGAATTATACCGTTGACTCTTACTGCCAAAAATAAACTACCTGATTAAACCCTATTGTATACGCCTCAACCTCTCAAAGGGGATTAAATGGGATCAGGGTCGGCTTGAAAATGTACCTACACCACATGATTTATTTTTATAATTTAAAATAAATAGATAGGTATTTTTAGTTTTAGGTAGGTACCTATAATAAATGTAAAATAATGATAACAAGTATTAATGATAATTGAAAATAATATAATTTAAAAGTATAACTATTAGCATAACAAAAGTACAATAAAAATTAATTAAATTCTAAAAAACTATTCATAGTTTATTCAAAATTTAACTCTGTATCACTATCACTGTCTTCATCTAAGCCTAAACTTATAATTAAGGGTTGAACATTTGTAATCATACAATTGTAAGAATTTTCCACCTTAAGTACATGCTGTACACAGTTTTTCCAGTTGTCTGCAGTATTTTTTCTTACTTCGTTTTTAATTAATTCTACTACAGATGCATTTAATGGAGAAATAATATTTCTCCTAATATTGGATTTTAATTGGTGCCATATTAGCTCAATAGGATTGAATATACAATAGTATGGAGGAAGACGCAAAACTGTATGTCCATTTTCGGCTGCAAGTTTGGCACACTCGTATTCCTTATTTATTTTAAAAGCTTTTAATACTTCTAGAAGTTCTCATTTTTATGGCTACATCGCAGTATTTCGATTGAGTAACGACGAGACCACAGAGCAAGACCAAAGTGTTTTTAAAATGATATTTTTTTAAATTTCATTTTTTTATAATAAACTTTTGTTTATCTTTGTTAAAATATGAAGGACCATATTTTGTTTTTTTTTTCATCAATATCTTATTTCTCTAGTAACAGTCACAGAAGAGAAAAGGGTTTGTGAACAGTATGTTTATCTGTCAATCGTAACCTGTGGTCTGTGGTTATTCCCTTAACCTTAAATTCGCTACTACAAGTACTAAATAATATAAAAATTTAAATAAAAAACAAGAACAAGGAGTCTTTGCTTATAGATAATGTGGTATACCGATAATGTTATAATCTAAATTTATTACAATGGTAGTACAATTTAGTACAATTTCATAAAAAAATCTATTAGACATAAAAGTTTAAAGGTGGCAACACTGGCCGAAACCTTCCTCGGCCTGCACAGTGTTACACAACAACTCACCAAATTTTCATCGTAATCGGATAAATGGTATAGGCACGCCTGCGTAACATACAGTCAGGCAAACATTTATTTTTATTATATAGATTTATATAATTTATAACCACTTTCTGAGACGACACCGTGTCACTAAGTCACATTTTTAAGTGATGTAAATATTTAATTTTGCTTCCGATAACTGAAACGTATTTTAATAAAAATTAGAATACTTTTTAAACAGAAATTTTAGGTGTATAGGTACGTTAATAATATTAAAAAATAATAAATAAATTGTGTAAAAATTTACTCGATATAAATTAGGAAAAAAAGTTATAATCTTTCTGTAAATTTATAGTAGGTACCTAGGTACTTTACGTGGGTCCATTTGTGACCAACAAAAAATTAACTGAATTTTACCTAAGTTTTTTTTTTAATGTGTATAAAGACACTTACCTGAGTTAACAACTAAAATAATTGTCACTGCGTAAGGGATGAAAGAAGCCATTAAAGTACCCTTTTTGGTAAATATTTCGGGACTATTTTAAGCAACTTCTTACAACGGAATGTAATATATGTAATTAGCAGTAATTGCTTCAAATGATCAGCATTTCAAGGTTCCTATAGTTTTCGATGTTTTTATATACAGCAGCAAGACTCTGATAGCGTTTTCGATTTACTGCTCTCGCGCACTCTGAGAGTGCTCTCCCCGAGATTTGCGTGTTCGGTTATCAAAATCCACTGCTCTCACTCGGAGTAGCATGTTCGATTTACAAATTTGGTTACTCTGAATCCGTTTGAGAGTGCTCCTTTACGATCTGAAAATTTTTACAGAGTAGAGAGGCAGCGCTTGCGCAGAACCGCAAACCACCACCATTTTCTATTCTTTTGTTGATGTGTGATCTCGTTTGTTGTGTTTTCTGTGTTTGTTTTTCGTCTAGTTCGATGAATATTGTATATAATATGTCATAAACGCGCTCAAGTGATTTAAATTTGAAATTTAATTGTTTATTTTTGAATGTTGACATCTGTCAAATTTTCAAGCGCAATTACGTTCAATTTACACTCCGTCCGAGGGCAACCGCCAAACCGCCTTCGGAGTGACAGCAAATCTCGGGCCGATCGATGACGTCACAGAGCGCTCTCGGAGCACTCTCGGAGTTGTAAACCGAAAACGCTATGATACATAGAATTTTTAACTTCGATTCGCTTGAAAGCGAAAGTTCCTAATTTTTAGAAATCGCATTTCGCTTCTCCCATATTTCGATTCTTCTAATAATAGAATTAGAGGTCGGAAGTCGGAAGTCCTCGGCTTTTTAGTAACGGGAAAACCACATTAAAAAAATCAACACAATGTCCATTCGACACAATCTCCGAAGTGGCCTCTTCGGGAAAACGAAAGAGAGAGATGATGCGATATAGCTTTGTATTGGCGAAAGGAGAACGAAAATCCGTCGCGTTAAGCAAAAACCATATGAGTGTGTGAGAAATTGAGGTTACATTTTTGTTTTCGCGCTTTAAAAAAAAAACAGTTTGATAGTTTGATTGTTTGAGATCAAATACAAGTTTTGTTCCAAAGTGAAACCTTTATTATTTGTTGTTTTCATAACAAATAAAGGAAAAGTTTAACGATAAAGAGCAAAAATGGACGGAGGAAGGCAGCAAAATGTGTATGCCAATGATGGATATTTATATATTACGCGATGTACCAAGAATAGTCAGGTGTTTTAAACCCTATATAAAATAAAATGCTGAGATATACCTATTTCAAACTTTTTATTATTAAATATATTATGTACTTCTTGCCTGCATGTGTATTTTAGATATCTGATTTATCGGAGTTATAGACAATTGGGATGCACAGCGTCTGGAAAAATGACTGTTGGTCACCAGTCGACGAGGCTGGAGTAGCCCAATTTGTACTATTAAATGCCCACCACAACCATCCGAGGGTAGACAATCAGGTAGATGGTGTCGAATTCAAAAAACAATTGAGGGCGGCCTGTATAAGGGACCGTGGCACCTTAAAAAATATTTATGAAAGGACAGCTACAAGGTAAGAAACTGACAAGGTGCTTATTTTAAATCTTAAGTAGTAGCGGTAAGTAATACTTTACAGCACGCAGTCAGTTGACCCAACAATGGTAAATGTTTCTATAATAAATGCATGTAGTAATATTATTAATTTTAAATTAAGGAATGTGGATGGTGCAATTTATGTCCCATTTAATTCCATAAGGTCATCAATGTTGAGATGGAGGCATCAGTTAACCACACCAAAAATCCCAGGAAGTTTAATGGAATTAGCAGAGATTTTTCAATCGGGTGAGTGGCCTAGGTATGCGAACTGTGCTAATGGCATTTTTTTTCAGGTATTGTTACAGCTGGTCAAGATCATGCAGTTGTTTTTGGAAATCTAATAAAATATGAATATTATAGGAAGTGGTCAAAGACTTTCAGGAACTTATAGAAGTTGTCCAATCTTTCAGAAAAAATCTAGAGGTTCTTCAGTTAAATGAGTTCCACTTGTCACAAAATAAAAAAAGAATAACAAAAAAGCCCGAATCCTTTAAAGGGTTTTCTAGTAAACTATCTAGTGGAAGTTTGTTTTACAAAGGGAAGTCACTGCATGCAATATAAAACCGATTTTTCTCATGAATTCAAGGAGTTGGATTTTTTACAAAAACAAAATAATCCTTCAACCTTTACACCACAAAGAGTGTCTACTCGTGGCATTGCATCCTTGAAAAAAGAAAATTTTTAAAAGACTTGGTGCCATTAATGCCTACAAATGGGAAAGTATTTTGGGAAACAATTGTGGCAACTCGGTATAATAACATAATCGAAAAATGAATATATTAGAAATGGGATCACTTTCCTAAAATTTATGGGAATGGGTTTTTAAAAACAAAATTATAATAAATTTGAAGAACTTTTTGTCTCCTAAATTAGTCGAATTTATTGCTCTAAACCAGCGGTTCTCAAACTTTTTTGGTGACGGAACCCTTTTGGGAAGCAAAATACTTGATGGAACCCTACAATAAAACAATAGTTTTTAAAAGTGTATTCTTTATTAATAAGCATAATTAAAGTACAATGTGACACTTACTAATTATTACTTACTTTACCACATGGCAAGTACAATAATAGAAGATATTAAAAAAGAAAAAACCTAACTAATGGGAGGTATGAAACTGTTTTTTATTTTTCATCAATTGGTTGATATCAGGTTTGATAGAAGACAGTTGAAGTCTCATATCAGGTTCGGCGTCCAGTCTATTGCGATATTTTGTTTTCGTGGCTGCATAGGTTGAGAATCCTGTTTCGCACAAATATGTTGTTGGGAACGGGAGAAGAATATTCAGAGCCATTTTGCCAAGCATTGGATATTCATCACGGATTTTGCACCAAAAATCGTTGAGAGGCGTCGTTTTGAACAGTGACTCCATACTTGTGTCTGATGACATTTCTAAAAGAGATTCATATATCTCGTTTGACATACTTTCGGGCTTTTCCAAGTTGGGTAAAAAAGGATTATGAATCCATGAATTCAGTTTCATTTTTGTATTCTGTTCTTCGGGAAAATACTTTTCAAAAGATGCGCGTATCGAACTGAGATATTGGACCAATTCTTCAAACACATCATCTTGAAACATTTCTGAGTCGTTATCGCTAACAAACTCACTGAGTGACGTAAAGCTTTCTATTTCTTTCTAACCAACGCAAATAATCCAAAAATCTAATTTTCTTTTGAAGGCAGTTATTTTGTTATAGGCCTGAAACACTGTTGTCTGTTTACCTTGCAATGATAAATTCAATTCGTTCAGTTTTTGAAAGATATCCGCCATAAAAGACAATCGAAACAACGAAGTTTTATAATACAAACGGTCCTTCAAATTAAAAGAAGTATCTGCTGAAAGAAACATTTGTAACTCGGCTCTAAGTTCAAATAGCCTTGTTAAAGTTTTACCCCGAGACAGCCATCGCACTTCTGTATGGAGCAGCAGTGTTTTATGTTTGCTGCCATAATCTTCACACAATAATGAGAGAGGTGTTTTGATTTTTTTCTAAATTCTTGAGGAACCCCTACAGAGGTATCGCGGAACCCTAGGGTTCCGCGGAACACACTTAGAGTATAGCTGCTCTAAACCAACTATATCATTCTAAAGAATGGGTACCTACGCCAACGTTCAATATCAAGGCACAGTTTGGGTCTGAGAAATAATGTTTCTGGAGTAAAACCTTTTTCTTAAGAAAAATTGTTCTAATAATATTGTAGAATTGAAAATGCATAACCAGAGTTGGTTTAAAATTAAAGAAAATAATTTGCATCCGAATTTATAGGTTTTAAAAATAAAATAAAAAATTATTTAACAATAAAAGAAAATAATTTAATTCTGACTTGTAAGTTTTGATTTTTTTTTAAATTAAATAAATTATTTTGAAAAAAAATAATTTAACTCTGAATTGTAAGTTTTGAATTTTTAATTGAATAAATTATTTTGAAGAAAATAATTTCATTCTGACTAAAAAAAATTATTTTTAAATTAAATAAATTATTTTGAAGAAAATAATTTAATTCTGAATTGTAAGTTTTGAAAATAAATATTAAAATTAAATAAATTATTTTGAAGAAAATAATTTAATTCCAATTTTTAAAAATTGGGAAAATTAAAGTAAAAATTCTTTCGAATTTAAATAAATTATTTTAACGAAAATAATATGGATCTAAGTTTTATAAATTTTGAAAATCATTCCGAATACAAAGAAATTATTTTAAGGAAAATAATTTCAGTCTAAGTACCTATAAGTTTTTTTTTGGAAAATCTTGGGATCTTTGGGTTATAAATAAATTTAAAAATAATTTGGAGAAAATAAATAAAATCTAATTTTGATTTTATAAATATTTAAAAACATACCAAGAAATTTTATTTTAACTAAGAAGTTTTAAATTCTAAAAATCACAATTCAACTAACAAAGTAAATATCGTGTGGAAGATATCCAAACTGGATGTCCAGCGTCCCCACTCGACTAGTTCATCTCGATTCATTGGTCGATTAACAGGTAGGCAATAATCACCTTTCGGTATATCAGGTACTAAATAAAATATAGTTCAATCCGTTAGACGAGATTTGATTCTAATGGGCGACGACAATTTTAATATTTTCTTTGTTCAAGAAATAAACTATAGATCTCCTTCCAATTTAACGGAAAAATTTGGGAAACTACGTAGGTAGTCGCGGAAGGTACTCGATTATCGATCTTAATAACTGATTCATTGAAGCGTATTTTTAGATGCAGAATTTTGATGATTTCATTCTTTTCAAGGGTGATTTCTTAAGAAAACACTGATGTCACCGTTTTCGATGGGGTATCTATGAGGGATCTATGGGGGAACGAGAGTCTATTTAAAGAAAAATTTATTATCCGCAAAGTTAGTTATTATGGAGTTATTATTGAGTTATAGAAAGGAGTTATCATGTATAGTTCGTCATAGTTATACCTAGTTATTCGGAAAATAGTCGCGATCTTATAAAAAGTAAAGTTCTGATTTTAGTAGTGTCGCTCTGAAACAGTAGCGTCGGTCCCGGGTTCGTTTTAGAAAATCTAAAAACAATATGCGCCCACAAAGTAAGTGCTGCGAAAATTAATACAAATTATGGGTATATTATTTCAATAACTTAGACTTAGCAAAAGAACTTGTAAAATGTCGGTGGCTCCAATTTAATATTGAATATACCAAGTGTTTGTCAAAGCGTGAAGAAAATGTGTTTTACTGACTTTTCTCATTTTTCGTAATAAATAAAATAATCTGCAACAAAGTGATTGGCGAATAGAATCACGATGGCGTATATTACCTCTATATCGCCTGGGAAAAAGTGTGCGACTTTTCAGCCAGAACTTCTAGACTGCAGCGAAGCTCCTTTTTGTAAGGATGAAACTATAGGCAAGCTAATAGTAAACCAGATGTAAGTAGTAAAAAGTAACAAAATACAACGACAAATATTGCTTCCTTCGAGACTCATTGAACCCACGGTAGTTAGTACTTGTAACCTACCCGTTATCTCTGCCAACTTGATTTGCTCCCTTATCTGAAAGTTTGTATACGCGGTAGGCTTCACAATTGGTGTCAGATGTGGTTTTGCAAATTTTTTTTTTGTTAACCGATTCTCTAGTTTGATAGACGTTATTAGAGTTAAGCATATTTTGTTTTTTATTATGAATAAAACATTTTTCGTTTTTTTTTTTGGGTACACTAGGTAATTAAGTACCTACAACCATATTATTTCTTCAATAAAAATTAGTTCAATTTGAATAAACGTATTTATTTCCACTTTAATTTACCATGCGACTACCTTCCCCGCACAATGTGACAACCATCCATGACACGGGGTTACAAGTCTCACTTTTCTTTTTCATAAAAATTGTAATGTTTCCTCAATTGGTAGTGTTAGACATTAAGTATTGATGTCTTTTGAAACTAGAATGAATGCACTATCTATTGTTATACAAATTTATTGCTAAACTAGGAAAATGGAGACAAAAAATACAAAAGAAAAAAATGTTACTTCCAACCCCGGTCTCCCCTAATGATCTTTACTGCCCTTTAAAGTAAATTGCATTTCACCACTTAACCCATTACAAAACACAGCAAAGGTAATTACTGTGTTTTGGTATAGTATTATTTTATTTATTTAGAAAAATATCCCATACAGAACCTGTTTTTTAACTGCCGATCTATTGTTATGACGGTATAATCTCTTTAAATTATAATAATATATAGGTCATATCTAACCCATTTTAAACTTTTAAAGTAATATCTCTATTAATTGCTTGAGGCTCTAAATTTATGTTAAAAATCGATTTTGCTCCATTGTTATAAAATTATAGTTACTGTGTTTTGAATTGGGACAGCCAAACTAACATCTGCCTTGCTCTACCAGCTCCAGAATATGTCTGTCTTTCTTCTTCGTATGCCAAAAGCGTAAAAATAACTACTCTGATCAACACAGTACCTATACTGCAGTGCGCATGCGAATCGTCAACGGTTAAGCAAATCGAATTGACGAAAATGGCGTCGTTAATCCCCCCTTAACGGAAATGAATGAAACGTCATCATAACCTCGGACCAATGTAGTGGCGGTCACATTTTTGGGGGCGGATCTCTTACTGCTGCGTTGCCATACTGCAGACTTTTTATATAGTTTTAGACATTTCATGAATAGGCTTAGAACAGCGTAAGTTTGGCAAACAAAGCGAAGGGGCAAAATTTGATTTTCTTTACTTTGATTTACCTACTTCAGAATGAAATACGATTTTGTTAATAGGTCCATTTGTTATTGTTTCATCTATAGGTACCAGTCATTGGAGAAAGATAATGAGCCTAATGAATAAAAATTAAGGAATTACTTTTTAGTAAAAGCAATTGCTTGACTAGCAAATTATGCTATAAGTAAAAGCAATTGCTAGATCTGGATATGAATAAAATTTTGAAGCAATTGTTGTTTTTCTTACACCTCTGTAGCAATAAATGCTTAATCAACACAAGTTCAGACGTGGCTTATCCACTTGTTCAGATTAGAGATTTCATGTTCAGTTTGGTGCCTAATTTGCAAAAGAGTTGACGTAAATACAACAACGTTGGTCTATTTATTTAGTACAATAGTAATATGTTATATAGTGAAAATGAGGAAAGTGATACCTAATAGTTATGAAGAAAAGACAAGCAATTGATATTCGTTCACAAGTTGAAGGAACATAAATAAATCTATCTGACCACAACCGTTTAGCTTCCAAAACAGCTTCAGCACTTGTAGGAAATTTAAAACAAATATTGGCCTTCTCCAAAACTGCATCCATTACAGAAGTGTGTCTTACCGACAATAGTTTTGGTGAACACCGAGTTCTTCACCTACCGAATTTTGAAAGCCCGGATCCGACAATTTCCGCAGAAAGACTTTAATCTCATTTAAAGGCGACAGTGCACCTCCTCGCCTTTTACCAGTATCAGTCAAAAAATAATTTGCCAACCACTCAACATTTTCGCAGTCAAATCGATATACTGTAGATTTTTCTTTTACTATACTCTGACGTTCATATATTCAGCCATAATTGAAGACACAAATTAAGAGCAACGCACGTGTATGCCGCGAAGAACTAAAGTTGACTGCTACCAAGCGAATAATGCAGGGGTCGACCTACCTTAAAAAGTTGAAAGCGATCGCTACACTAGAAAAACCAATTCCTTAATATATTTATCACATTTTCAGCAAACGATAGCAGTTGCTTCCATTTTTTAAGAAAAAGCAATTCCTGCACTTTTAAGCGATCGCTGGACGCAGAAGCAATTACTTTATAGTTTTTATTCATTGGCTTTCAAGAAATTTCTTCGATTTTATAAGAAAAAGCAATCGCTACATTTTTATTGATTAGGCTCAATGACAAGTGATTATTCTGTTACATTCACATGTTCTGTTAGTTCTAAAATTACAGCTTTCGCTTCCCAGGTTGTAGAATTAAGGGTAGGAAATTAATTTTTTCGTAGTTTTTGTTAATTTTTATTATTTAGTTTTATCTTGAAGGATGTATTTAATATTGTACCCTAAATATTCCAATCTAAAACCCCGCTCGCATTAACGATTATTTAAAAGAATTGTAAGTATTATATACCTAGCTAGTTTTTTTTTATTAAAATATCAAAAATATGGTATAAACATGCAGATGCATGATACCCACAGGTCTAGTAGCTACGGCGAGAGATAATTGGTTTATGTTTTCCCAATATAGGTATTCCACCAATATAAAATGTTCCCATACGTGGCTGTAGGGATATGACAAAGAAATGATTATGGCAACTCCAGCCACTGTGTCCGCTACTCTCCATCCCGGTAATGTAAAAAGTACACTTGTTTGTTCTCCTTTTATCCGACCTCGTGGGTTACAGATTTTAAAAGAGGCACATATTAGAGTATTGTTGTAAATAAATGTATTTTTTCATAAACAATACAATACTGTTATATATTAGGTATATAAAAATCACACTACAGTCTAAAGGTAAACAAGTCATGACGGTTACAAGAAGAAATATATAAGTAATGCACCTATTAGCATAAGGGCATTATATCCAGTGTGTTCTGAAAGGTATATTTAGTATTTACCATACCATTCGAAAAATATTAGTGACGCATTTACCATTTAATTTTACAAATACCCGTCTTTGGATAGCAAGTAAATACAGTTTTAAGTTTCAAAAAATTGAATTGATAAAGTTTTAAAAGCACAAGACGGAATTTTGTCAAATTTGCGCATACTTTTTTTTCTGCTATTAGTTTATAAATTCAACCTTTTTTAAGGCAAGAATATAGGTAATTTTTTACTCCAAAAACGGGTATTAGGCCGATTCTTGGATAAAACGAAGAAGTAACGAAATATTGCTCAAAAAACGAAATATCGAATGCGTCACTAGTATTTGCTCTTAAGGATTACTACACTCATCTAAAATATCAAATTTTTAAGAGAATAGTTTGATTCAAGCCATAATGATTGCTAGGATATCAAAATTTAAAGTTTTTATCTTTACTTACTGTTTAAAAAAATAAGAAAAAACAATCTGCAGAGATCCCTCTTGGGGGCTAATTTTCCAATCTACATCCTTGTTCTCCATACCTTTTAGAACACCTTTGTATATCTCCATTACTCCATCAACACATTTAGGTAACAGATCTAGCTAATTCCTAGACTTTTTTTTTAAATCTAGTATCAAGTCTTAAATTAAAATATAAAGTATGTGGAATAGTCGATCGATAATATTTCTCCAATAGATTAACCTATATGATGAAAATAGTCAAAAAAATTATTTTTTTATTAATATTAGACATTCCGCATCCCGGGGGTGGCGTTAAGTTGTTTCCTAATATAAATCACGAACTTCTTAAAATGAATTGATATTTTAACAAATGGAAAGTTATTTTTTTGACAAATATTTTTTTTTAAACAGACTGTCCGCGGATAGGGTTTACAAAAGCACAAATGCATGAAAAATTTAATTTTTCGGAAAAAAGTCATTCCTGATAAAAAGGTAAAAAAAAATTAAATTCACGAAGAGAAAACTACTTTTATAATTAAAAAAAACTACCTTTATTTTTTATTTTTGACCAAAATGCCAATTAGAAAACTTATTTAGAATAACGTTTGCAATTTAAATTCGAGATTTAAAATAAATCTATTTTTTTAGTTTTTTTAATTGTTAGAGGTAAATGGAAATTTTGCTGCTCAATAAAAATATTACCTACCTAATATAAAATTTTATTACTCTATTTTCATAATGAGTGGTGTGTATCTTATTTTAGAATTTTAAATGCATTCCTACCATGTTTTGTAAAAACAAGGAATTTTTTTACCTTTTTACTACTTTGCTTTACGTATGGGGCAAATTTGAAGTTGTCAAATAGAATTTGATATGTTTTGAAAATGTTGACCTTTGAACAAAGGGTTTATTTAGTTCAATGTTACGGTGCGGGCGAAACTTAATACAACTTTGTGCTAGAGAAATGTAATCAAAGATACCCTAACGTTTACGTCTCAAAAGCTTCGCTAATCGTATTGCACTCTGTTGCTAACAATTTCATTAAGAAACCGAGCTCAAGAACTTGATGTAGTAAAAAAAACTCATATTCAGTATATTTTAAAGGCAAACAAAATATTCCCTTTCAAACCAACTTTTATTCAAACGTTGGAAGAAGGAGACAAAGCCAAACGTTTGGATTTTTGTCTTTGGGTCGGAAACAAAATTGTAAGTGAAAACTGGAATTTTCATAAATTTATCATGTTCTCCGATGAATCGACATTTTCAACAAACGGGAAAGTGTTTTCTGCGCATATTAGATACTGGAGCGAAAATAATCCCCGTTTTCGAATTCCTGCAAGAAGACAATATTACAAAAAAGTAAATGTCTGGTGTGCGATATCTTATTATGGCATTATTGGCCCATAGTTTTTCGAAAACACGTGTAACCCTATGAGTTACTTTGAAATGTTGGAAACATTCCTTTCTGACAATCTAGAAGAATTGCCTCTCCAATTTAGGAACGAAATGTACTTTCAACAAGATGGATGCCCAGCGCATTTCGCAATTGAAGTGAGGAAATGGCTTAAGGTGGGAGTATCAACATGCTTGCCAACCTATAACCTATTTCGCGTAGATTTATTTAAGTTTTCTAGCTTTTATACAAAATTTAAAGAAAATCAGTATCGACTTGGTAATCTATAGGTAATAATTGACATATTTAATAAATATCAAGGAATTTAATAACTTATTTTAGGAGAATTGTATAGCGAAAAATATCGGGTAAGATTTTTTTTAACATTATTATGTCATTGTCACTCATTGTTCTTTCACTATACAATTCTCCCAAAATTAGCAATGAAATAAATTGATATTTTTGTAATATATCAGATACTACCTAAATAATGTACCGACGATATTGATTTTTTTTAAATGTTAGTTATTAAAATAATAAACTTAAAAAATCAACGCGAGATAGGTTATAGGTTGGCAATAGATTGAATGACGTTGAGAATTCAACCTTAATAATACATTTGGCCACAGATGGATTGGTCGGAATGGTCCGGTTCTGTGGCCCCCAAGAAGTCCCGATTTAACTATTTCAGATGCCTATCTTTGGGGGCGCCTTAAACAATTACTGTACTCCCGTCCAATTGAGAACGACGTACGTACAGCTTCTAAAACAGCGAATTGTTGAAGCTGTTCAAACAATTTTTATTGAAGAAATTCGAAGAAATTTTGACCACATTCGTTTACAGCTGGAAAAATGTGTTGAATATGGAGGGGGAGTGTTTGAATAGCAAATTATGAAATTATTATTTGTTGTTATTTTAAGATTTTTTGTGTTATTTCCGTACTCATTTCATTTGTGAAATTAGAAATACATGCCATAATATTTCTGGTAACACCAAAAATCAGTTTTTGAAACTTTTTGATACCTTTCTGTCATTGATAATGTATGTATTTCGACCGCTAATGCTGCTATCCAAAAAAAAATTCTTTTACCTCTAAAAATTAAAAAACCTAAAAAAATCGAAGGTTTATTTTAAATCTCGGATTTAAATTACAAACGTTATTCTAAATAAGTTTTCTAATTGGCATTTTGGTCAAAAATGAAAAATAAAGGTATAGTTTAAGTACTCTTGGAAAAAAATCATGTTTTTGAAGTTTTTGCGAACTCTGTATAAAAAATCAAAATTTTCTCTTGTGAATTGCATTTTTTTTACAAGCAAAACTTTTTATCAAGAATGACTATTTCCCCAAAAATGAAATTTGTCATCCATTGGTGCTATTGTAAACCCTATCCGCGGCCAGTCTGTATATCCAGATGACCTAAGTATATTAAATTACTAATTATTTTTTTATTTACAAATTATTAACTTATCATTATTAATACACAATATGTAGATTGATGAGATTTTAACATTATCCAATAATTCATGGTGTAAACATTGATCTGAACGAGGGGATGATGATAGCAGTGTTTCACAATGTTTGACAAGTTATTTATCAGCACTAAATCTAAACATATGGATGGTGATATAAGCCATTCAAACCTTCTTACCTCATTTAAATAAACGTGGCTTTTTCCTGGCCTGGTTTTTACACAGTAGGGTCTTTTTTAATAATTTTATAATATAATACCAAGTCTGATGAATACTTCCACATAAAATGTTTAACAGTACGAAGATCCATTGAATGTTCCACCGGCTGATCGGAACAAGTCAACTGAATTTGATCAACAGTGTACCCTAGATTAGACTGCGTCTGCGAATCTCCTTCACCCCCTGGGGATGTTGCTGTGCCTTCCCCCAACAACTTATCTAAAACATGTTCCGCTACTTTTCGGCACTGGATAAAATCATTTGCTACTAATCTATCGGGTTTCTTTAACCTATCTTGCTTCAATAAGTTGGAAGGTACGCTAGTGTGAGGTTTCAAGTAAAACTGAACCTTTGTAAATTTGCTTGTACAGTTATCTTCAATGTTGGACACTACCCAGTTAGGTACAGTTTCATTTAGTAAAGCATTTTCTGTTTCACCTGATGTATCTCCTACAAGCACACGATAAAGAGTCCTTCCACCAATTTCACTTAAAATTAGGGGAATGTGTTTTGGAACACTAAAGTAAATTTTATTTTCCTGGTCTGTCTGTACTCCTCGCCAATGCTCAAAAAGGGCTTGTAAAAGTAATTTTCCATAGTTCACTTTGTGGTCTGGTTCAGGATGATCGCGTATTCCCGCATCTTTAGCAGAGACCCATGCTGAAAAACAATCCACTTCGTCTTGGCCCAAATGAATTGTCAGCATTCCAGTTTTCAAGTCCATGTTAAACCAGTTTGGGACATACATCATTTTCTCACTATTTTTGGCTTTAATCTCATTTTGGTAGTTAACTGCTCCCAGGTCTTCAATCTTTCTGGCTCGAAGAACATCATACATTGCAACAATGCCGTTTGAGTTTTTAGTTAAAATATGTCTTTTATCATTTAAAACACTAGCTTTCACAATTGCTGCATCTCCAGGAATAATTGATATTGGCTGGGTAGACATAGGAGTGTCTTCCTTAAAGTGTTTTTCAGTAGGTAATTTCCAGCAACGTACTGTTGAATTTGAAGTGGATACCCAAATACCTTGCTGATCCGCAGTAAAACACATTTTTAAAATGGGGGCATCTTCAGTGCAAACCAGTATATTTGCTTGAGGATTTTTCAGTTCAGTCATTATAATCTTTTTGTCTCTACCACCGGAAATAATATAAGTAAAATTTTCTGTAGCCAAAAGGGCCCAAACTGAGTCTGTGTGTACTAATATTGTTTGAGTACATCTTTGCTGACCTATATTCCAAACCTTTATAGAACCATCACTGCTTCCAGAAACACACTGTGTTCCATCCCTTGACACTACTAAGGCTTTAACAGTTTCCGTGTGGCCTTTTAATTTGCATTGTTTTACACATGTACGGGGATCCCACAGCCTCAGAACTCTTTCTGTTGATCCACTAACAATAATACTTCCAGGGGGATTCATTGCCAGACTATATATTGATTCTTTACTGCCTATTAAACTTGAAGTAGTAACTGTATTATTGCTGGCTGTTAGTGCTGTTAATGTGTTAATATCCCATAAATAAATGGACTTATCAAATCCAGCAGAAGCTACTTGCTCTCTATCCTTAGCATATGCTAAAGCCTTTACATAATCTTTATGTGTCCGTAACGTTGACATACAAAAACCTTTGTAGGCATTCCACACCTTCACTGTTGTATCAGAGCTGGCCGATATCAAATGCCTGCCACCACAACACAAAACAATATCGTTTACCCAATCGGTGTGATGTTCCATTCCATGTATAAACCTTTCATGTTCATGAACTCTTATGATTGAGTCTCTGCCTGCAGAGTAAAGTCGATCTAACTGGGGATCAAATTGTAACGCATTAACACCAGATCTATGTTTTCTTTCTTCCGCTTCGCAAATTACCATAGATACTTGAACTTTCTTTCTTGTATTTTGTACTTTTACATTTGCCATCTTCAATCTTCTGGATAAAAACAATAATAATTGTCCAACTTTGTCTCAGTCAAAAATTTGGAGACAACACTGTATTATTAGAATTGTGAGTATAAAAAAACTAATATTAGGACGTGGTATTAATTTCGTATCGGTAATTTAATTAATTTGTGTATTTAACTCGAAAAACGTCAAAGCTAAAACCAACGGTCAATTTATTCTAAACAAAACAATCAAAATATATTTAGCGGTTATGTTTTATTTTCTTCATCGCTTATCCACAGGCGCTAATATCACCTTGCTTGCTGAAGATAGGAACGATTAGAGAAATTCCCGTATTTAAATACATGGGCTGACAAAACATTCATCCCAGGTAGCTAAATTCAGATTTTATTTTAATTACATATCGATAGATGGCGGTTATAAATATTACAGGGGTCTGTAACGTGTGCTTATTGGAGAGAGGGCGCTAATAGACAGGTTGGCGTCGCTGCTGCTAGAGAAAAACGTCCTTGATTTTTTAATGAGTTTTCGTTTTGCAAAACACTTCCTTGTCAGCTGATGGACGAAATGAAACTGCGCTTTGGCTAAAATGCCTAATTTTAGTACGATGGCTCCTCGCGTTTTAGCTTTGTGAACAATCAATGGACAATTTGATATAGTGAAATAATTAAAACCTGCAAAGTGACAATGTTTTTTTTAGTGTTTATCGATATCAGCTGTAAAAATGTCAGCTCATGGTAAGACGAGGAAAACTGGAAAATCACCACTAATCGTATGTGTCATTTCGTATATTGGGTTTTGTTTGTACCCTTAATTCTTCTATTTACGTATTATTATATTATTTATTTTATAGTTAAAAGCATGTTTTGTACCATTTTATCTTTTCTATTTGTTTATTTTTATTGATGCACGAAAACAGCAAAGGTAAACTGTGATATATAGATTTTGTGTAGGCAGGTAAATTTTCTGCAGGTTCATCAGTCATCAGTTTGTTTACCTGATATTATTTATTTTTCCAGGTAGACTTGTCTTTCTTTGTTCTTGATATAGGTAGTTAATTTTAACGTCTGGATCGAGGAGAAAAATAAGAATCTGCAAAGTTTCTATTTATAAATCTAATAATTTAAAGTCTGCATTCGTTTTTCATATTTTACTATTATGGTGCAGACATCAAATAAATACCCCTATTTTACATCTAGTTGAAATTCTATGATCCAACTTGTTAAAAAGTAGTGTTTTTGTAAATAATGAAATACCTACCTAGATTAGTTTATCTACATTTTTGATGTTATCTTATAAAATAACTTGATTCATTTTACTATAAGGGTAATAATTATTATAATCATTTAGAGGAACACCACGCCAAAATTAATTTTTTTAGACACTCATTTAATAGGGTACCTAGGTAATGTTTTCGGATTAAAAATATTACTATTAGGATTGGAAAAACCTAAGGTACCTACCTATATATTTAAACTTTGTTAACATATAAGTACCTACTTGTTATTTTTATATATATTTTATCTTTTATTCAGAAATTTTAATGTCAATTTATAAATGGGGCATCCCGTATATTGTTAATAAATAAAAAGGTTATTATCGGGTTATTATTAAGTTAAAAATAAGATAGATGTCGTTTTACATAGTAATTGTAGCTCTGAATCGAACTAACTCATTTTTTGTCAAAACAGGCAAGCTCCAACGGATTTTGATGTCAGAAAATTGGGATTAAATTCCAAGTGTACAAACTTCATTGACATTTAAGTTTTGAACTGTACAATCTCCTGTTCAATTTTAAAAATCAAGGTGTACAATCTCCAATGGGTTGTTTTGCTGTTAGTTTCGAATTATTTCAAAGCGTGCAAAATCCTGCACAGACTTGTTGATAATAATTAGCGCCAAAGCCATTTCGAGTTTACTTTAAGTTAGTTGCATATATGTTATGCTCATTAAACAGTGGTTGTTAGTTTACTATTTTTTTTGTATTTTTCATGTCATTTAATGAATTATGATTAAAAATTTTGTGAAAAATGATCCTTAAATTATTTTCAAAGTGGGCAAACTCCTTATTTGCTATTTTCAAAATGGACAAACTCCAATTGTTATTTCCAAAACATACAATCATCATCTCCTTTTTCCAAATAACTTTAATATTTTTTAAAAATGTTAAATAAAAAAAATGGTTTTTTAGTCTAAGATGTGCCCTCGAATGTGCCATAAATACAATAAAAAAGAAAAACTCTAGTAATTTTTTGTATTTAATGAATTATAAGTTTTTTTCGTCTACTGATAATTTAGGAAACATGGAGATTGTACACTTTGAATCTATACCCCTCCATTTCATTTTGAATAATTCTACATAAAGAAATTTATGGATGAACCGTTTTTAACAAAGTTATTAGCAAAAAATCATTTAAGATTGTGATACAAAAAAGAAGTGTATGCGTACTTTATTACGAAATATTTGTACCCATTTCCTATCCATAGGGATTACTAAAGTATATGCAAAACAAGAATTAAAATAAGGGCTGATTTTTATTAAAAAACTCGATTTTAATAATATAAATGGTATTAATTTATCCGAGAATTTATCATATCAAAACTGCTTTCTTTTAAACACAAAAATTCGAAACTGTTTTTGACAGCTTGTCGGTTGTCATATTAAAGAAGCAACATCGTCATATACTCTCAGTTCACACATTAAAAGGGACTTGACATACTCTCCAATCGGTTCTAATAGGTGTATTGGCAACCGGTTTGTTTGTTGTTACCCAGAGCATTTTTTTTTAATTTATTTTTTTAACTGAATTGGCCCAAAAAACATATGAATTTCCTATCAATTTATATTTTATACCAAGTCTGGCAACATTGTTAGGAATGACTAACGTAACGGGGGTTTTCGCATAAAAATAGCTGTCAAAGACGAAATTATTTTCTTTTTTTTTTTAGAGAAAAACAGTATCGTCCATAATTTTTTTGCCTTTAATTGTTTCTATACAAACAGGTCTTTCCATTGCACTTTCAAAAATTGTAAAATTCCGAGGGTCCTATTGTCAACTATAGTGCACCAGATCCAAATAATAAATAATGATGAATTCTGGGGTGGATATCGCGAATCGAAAAGCGACTCTCGTAGGAATCGCTTAGTTTTTGAAATATTCTTTTTAAAGTGCTGCCTATTTTTCTAAAAGAATTTCTCAATTTTTAGTCTATTGCAAATAAAACACAATTTTTTATGTTACACACAAAGATATTTTTAAGTTTTTCCACAATGATAGATCAAAGCAAATATGCCTTCTATGACCACAATATCCTTAAATAAAAGGAAAACTATTTGGCGCCCCCAAATCAACTTTCCTACCTGCCCTATATATTCAAAGGTCAGGACACTCCATGTACTGCCTGTACTAAGGAGCACTTTTAGATAGAATACAATACAATACAATACAATACAATACAATACAATACAATACAATACAATACAATACAATACAATACAATACAATACAATACAATACAATACAATACAATACAATACAATACAATACAATACAATACAATACAATACAATACAATACAATACAAAATATTTATTAGTGCCAAAAATTTCAATTAAGGATACAACATGTCAAAAAAGAAAAATGTTATTTTGAAACGTTAAAACAAAATTTTAAAAAAATAATCATTACAAACATATAAATGTATATACCTATACATAAATATGACAATATTACACCATCATTAATAACAGTTCAACAATCGCATAATTTAAGAACTCTTGAGTCAAATAATATGCCCTAGAAAGAAGTCTCTCTAACCTTTGTAAGAGTTGCATTTATAGTGAACAGAGCAGTATAATTTCTTTCAGTTGTTAAGTTTTGTTTATTTCTTCAGGTTATTTTATGAGTTCATAAACAATTTTGAAAAAGAACTGGATTTTTCTTTATAAACATAACCCACTCTAGTATTTTATTTATCAAGAAAGTGTCCTACAAATATCTCGATACCAGAGACCAAACCCTTAAATACCTCTAAAACACTCTAACAAAATCCAGTTACCCCCAAAAGCCATATGAATTTCTGGACTGCATAGGCAATAGGCATCTAAAAAACTAGGCTTTTCCGACAAAAATCGCTTTCAAATTATGTGTTTAAGAACGCTTTAAAATTCGTCATTCCTAAAAAATCACCAATTTGGCTTGGTGTTTCTATTTAATAGATAATTATTAACACGAGGCAGGTACCTATATAGGTACCTAAAGTTTTATCTATCTTTTATTGCCCATTTCCACATAACTTGTAACTGGGTAATAATTGGATTTTAAAACGATGCTGAAATTAAAATCCTGTAATGCCCATAACAATTAATAATTCGTATAGCTATTTGATGTTATTCAAAAATAAAAGAGTAAGTTTAATCTCTAACATATGGAATCCTTAGCTTCTTTTCTTTATTGCTGTGTTTTTTACCTTTAGATAGTGACAGTAATAATACTAATGCTGCAATACCAGTGGTGTAAATATATTTGATTCTACTTTTACTCAATACTGTCCCAGTATACCTATAATATTTATTTAGTCGTTGCACGTTGATCTTAACTCATAATTTTGTTATTTTAACGAATTTTCCTCTACAACTGCAACATATAGGAATAATAATACATGCCTAGCGCTGCCTAGGTTATTGGTGTCACTGGCCATTGTTTACTCGTCTGGCGCTTTTATTTCTTCTGACCTATGCGATTGTTAACTTCTTTGTTTGTTACATATTGCACTTGAACTAGTTTGATAAAACAATAGTTGAACTTATTTGATAAATTGTTATATTTAATACCCTGTTATTTATTTTAAATACTTTTTGCTGTGACCAAAATACCTACCTATATATTTTTGAAATCTGGCAAAAAGATTTTTCCTCAGTTTTTTCTCTAAATTATATTAAAACTATACAGGCTGTTCCATTTTACATAATAATTATTTGTTGTATAGTAGATTCTAAGGGTTCAGACAAAACTTTTGTATTTTCTATTTTTAGATATCTCACTAAATTAAGGTTGTAGAATTCCACCCCCTTCCAAAATATAACTAGAAACCCTTTATATGGGTCGGTTTGCCGCATCTAATACCGGGCGAGCAAAAATTATTTGCACCAAAGAGGGCTTGGATTAAAAAACGTGGGGCTTGGTTTAGATCACAATGATATGGGGACGATATATCTAACCAAATCCAGGTTAAAATTTTGTCAAATTCATATTATGACATTATATGCCAAACTATAATGAGTAATAAAATAAGTAGACATATATATATTTTAAATCAATGCATTTTTCCATTTTTTTGTTTCACAGCTCACTTACAATTTTACTGCAACTTGTTTCATTAAAGCAACCATTCTCTATTAGGTATTTCTCTAGTAAAGAATTTAAATTTACAGAACATTAATTTAAAGACTGTTATTACATGATTATGGCTTTGTAGAATACACCATGGTATGGTATTTGTAACTTCTTGCCTACAAATACCGTATTAAAAATTTACAATACATACAACTATACAGGCTGTTCCATTTTACATAATAATTATTTGTTGTATAGTAGATTCTAAGGGTTCAGACAAAACTTTTGTATTTTCTATTTTTAGATATCTCACTAAATTAAGGTTGTAGAATTCCACCCCCTTCCAAAATATAACTAGAAACCCTTTATATGGGTCGGTTTGCCGCATCTAATACCGGGCGAGCAAAAATTATTTGCACCAAAGAGGGCTTGGATTAAAAAACGTGGGGCTTGGTTTAGATCACAATGATATGGGGACGATATATCTAACCAAATCCAGGTTAAAATTTTGTCAAATTCATATTATGACATTATATGCCAAACTATAATGAGTAATAAAATAAGTAGACAAATACAAATTTATTTTTGTTCTTTACAAAATTATAATACTTGCACCTTATAAGGAAAAAATTAATTTAGCTGCTTCTTAAGAATAGTCCTGCATGTTCCATAAGATCTTCCCACTTTTTGGGACAGGCGTCTTATACAATTTGTTGACGTATTTTGCATTATTTCACGAACGTTTGCAACAAGTTCTTCTGTTCTTACAGATGGTCTTCCTGCTCCTTTTTTGTGTTGTATAGAACCTGTTTCCCTAAACACAGCCACGGTTCTTTTCAGGCAATGATAAAAATCCCCAGCAATAAAAGCAACCTTAGGAAAATGTTCGTGAAAATCGTCCATGCACAAACCCGGATTGTATTGCCACTTACCATTTACTCTAACCCTGTTTCGAAAATACGCTTCAACCATGAATGTTTTGTGCTGTTCCGTAAAGCCCATTGTGTGAATTGTTCGAGAAATTGGAAAAATTAGCGATGAATCAAATTACTTGTAACGTCTGTCAAAGATGACGGAATAACTGATTGATTGTTAATTTAGGTAGTTACTGACACCCAACAGGTATTAAGCTCTACGGCTAAGCATTACCTACGTCCTTAGATGCAAGGCCCTCTTTGATGCAAATAATTTTTGCTCGCACGACACTAGGGACGATTTTTAAATAAATCACATAAACAAAATTTAATTCTTTTTTGGAATGTTTACTAATATATTGATATTTCTTTTGATATAGAAAGCTTCAGCTTCATAGGATAACACTTCCCTACACTTCTTTTCCTGCAAAGTTACCAAGAAACCTAACAAAATGGTCTACATATTTTTTGTCCAACCCGGGGACATGAAGACCTTTGACAATGAAATTTCCATAATGCAAAGGTATGTATAACTGAGATGAGAAATAGAACTGAGAAAGATGATTATTCTTAAAGGAAAATGGAATGACCCTACCTGCTTATGATAAAAATAGGGTAACTCAAATAACTTTTTCACTGTACGTAGGTACTTGGTGTACAAGTAAAAAGGGACGTCGACTATATCTTGGAAACCGTTGACCCTACGCCTTTCGGAAAATTTTTTTCTAAAAAAGATGTTCAAAGAATTTGCTGGAAATTAGTATCAAGTGTCTAGGTTGGCCGTTAGGGGGCGTACAGTGGCCAAACAGAAAGCGGGATTTTCACGAAAATATCATATGTCACAGGTAGCATTGTTTCAATCTAATAAAAATTCTTTTACCTTTTTGTTTAAGGGGTGTAGGAGGGAACACATATTGCTATGCAAACATATCAACAACTTTGGTTTGGCTTATCGGAATTTGACTAATTTGAACTCGCTAAATAGGGATTCTGTTGTTTTATCAATTTTATAGAAAACGACGTCGTTCTGAAGTGCGGTGCGACAGCTAGAGGGCGCTATTTAGTACAATTTACAATTTCGCCATTTTGCTTAAAAAATTTAAATGCAATGATATATATTTTTGAACTGAAGCAAAAAAAAGAATATCTGTAAAAACCACAAGTCAATATTTTTTTAAACGGGAGATATACAAATACAAATACAATATATGGAAAATATAATATAAAAAAATGAGATCCATAAGAACATGCTTAAAATCTTAAGGAGATAATTCAAAATTTAACCCATTTAAACCTTACAAGTACTATTTTATATTTTAAATCAATGCATTTTTCCATTTTTTTGTTTCACAGCTCACTTACAATTTTACTGCAACTTGTTTCATTAAAGCAACCATTCTCTATTAGGTATTTCTCTAGTAAAGAATTTAAATTTACAGAACATTAATTTAAAGACTGTTATTACATGATTATGGCTTTGTAGAAGACACCATGGTATGGTATTTGTAACTTCTTGCCTACAAATACCGTATTAAAAATTTACAATACATACAAGCTTGCGGCTTCAGAAGAATTTTTCTGGTCACTCCAAAAATTAGGAGCATATCAATTTGTTCATTTCTGGTAAAACTAACCATTTTATATGATTTACAATGTAAGTTTAATAAACGAATGACATTACAATTTTAATTTAAAACCTTATTGGTTTTCAAAATCATTCCATTGTTTTTCAAAGCCGCCTTTATATTTGTTTAGAAAAGAGAGGGCGGCAATAATGCATAACGCTTTTAAATTTGCGATTGGGACTAAAGGCAAATTTTTTCGTGTCAATTTTAAAATGTATGGTATCAAATTGTTGAAAAAAAAAAAATGCTAGTGAACTACCATCGTTCCATTTGGAAAATGGAGTAAACGTCAAGAAACCAAAATTTAATTTTTTAAACGCTTGTGGCACTTAGAAAGTCAATTATTATGACATAATTTTAATTTTCATATACTACTTGACTATAAAAACAGATTTAATTAATTTGTAGCACTCTAGATTCAAAATAAAAAATAAACATAAAAATGTTATAACACGTCAAAAAATGACAAGTGAGGTATCATTTCCCTCATATTGTTATGCTGAACCCCAATAAGTAAAAATATACAAAATGTCCCATTTAAAAATACCAAAGTCAAGGTCACTTCCGGTCAAACCGGAAGTGCTAACAAATTGAAAATTATGCCAGAAAATGCAGACTCATCTCTTATGCATAATCTCAAAATTTCATTTTAATATCTATAAATACAGGAAAGTTATAGGGGTGATGGTCTTTTGAAGAACACCCGGTATGGCTTTAGTTATGGGACACCTTGTATAATAGACAGTACCGTTTTCACAGGCACAAAACAAAACATGAAAAACAAAGGCCCAAACACAAATTAAGTACAGGCATGTCTCTTTGCAAGCAGGGCCGGATTATCCATTGGGCTGAGTACGCTTACGATTATTATAACAAAAATTTACGTTTACAATAGCCCTGTTTGCAAGTCGCCTACCCAACTCTTGTAACTCCGACGGTGTTCGAGATCTCAAGAAAGCAAACGAATTCGTAGCGCTCTTTATAGGATTTTTTGGTACTCCCATTGATATTGACACACATTCTAACGATTTGATCGGCCGCAAATAAAAAAATATTTACTTATCACTATGTGCTTAGCCTATTAAGATCATTGGTGCCATTACATTTTTTAATGTTTCATCTAATTAATCTTTAAACTTAGATTTGGGTTTAATATAATCCAAGGTTAGTGACGATGACCGCGCGATGTACGTGGATGTGCCAATTTTTGTTGATTTATATATTAATAGTGGTCCGCATTAGTAATTTCGGTTTGTTTGGAACAGCGGCGGCTCGTCGGGGCAGACTCTATTTTATAAAAATACCGGGTGTTTCGGGAGCAACGCTCACCCTTATTGTTTAAATTACAGAAATAAAAATTGGTGATAAATATGTGATATTATTTTCTATTGTGTGTCATGGATGACATTTTGTTAATTCCGGTTTAACCGGAAATGATCTGAACTTTAGATATTTAAATGGAACATCCTGTATATGTTTGGCTATATCGATTCAGAACACTATTCCAAATTCAACGACACCCCATATGTCACTTTTGGACACTCGACACTTCTTATCGGTTATTATCTATCTATCTATCGCTCCCTTGATCGCCGATTGACGAAATACACCATACTGAGGCAAACGCATGCTTCCCCTCGGCTCGATGTTTTAAGGAAAGTCAATAGTAAAAATCATGTGTTAGGAGGTGTACCTAATAAGTTCCTGGCATGGGTTGGAGTCAAACATGCCTATCTTATTTTAACTTAAAAACATTTTAGGAATTAGGTTGGTGTAGGTCATAGATTTCTTATAATATTCTTTAATGTTATACAATAATATTAATAATTTTTTGGCTTTATTAAATAGTGATGTTCCCATTGCCAATTCAAAAAGATTTTCCCCACCAGCACTAAGACAATTTATAAGTTCACTGTTTCTAACCTTAGCCTCCTCCACTTAAATCAACCACTACCGCCACTGGTAGAGTATGGCTTATATTTATTTGAACTAATTGATATTCCATTAATTTTTAATTTAAAACGAATTTTATATTGATTGTACCGGGGACACCAAAAAAAGTTTTCTCTTCACTACATAGTATAAAACAAAGTCGCTGTCTGTCCGTCCCTCTGTATGCTTAAATCTTTAAAACTACGCAACGGATTTTGAAGCGGTTTTTTTAAATAGATAGAGTGATTCAAGAGGAAGGTTTTTTTGTATAATACTAATAATACATGCTTAATATTGTAGAGAAACACTGATAAATTTAGAGGTTTGTTCGGGTTTGTATTTATAAATCTTGACGTGATGGTGAACTCGCCTTATTATCTCAGAGAAAGCGACGTCGTATAATGCCGGGCTGCAACGCAGGCCGGGTACACGATAGTTAATAATAAAACAAGATCTGTATTAAAGGATTTTTTTAATAATTATATTTTTTTCTAAACGAAACTACTTAACGTCCTTTAAAATTAATTGTGTTATTGAAAAAATATGCAGGGTGTCCATCCATTAGAATATTTGGAAAAGTTATGTGATTTGAGTCCTGCCAATTTGGATAATGTGGTTTTCGAATTCAAATGAAATTACAGCGACCGTTGTTTACGATAAAATGCTGTGCTGCCTGACGATGTCCAGATATTAGCTATTTTTTTACCTTTCAACAAACCCAAATAACATTGGTCCTGTATTTTCAAAGGTGGCGCGCGCGTCTATCGCTACGTCAGTTGGAGTGATGCTGCCATCTCAAATTAGTGGATGGCAACTTATAAAAACCCCGTTAGTATAGATCATATTAAGCATTCCATTTTTTAACACGCTTTTATTAGCTTCGCCTGTATGTATGTTTGTAACCGGCTTCTTTGAACCCGATTTTGACCCACTTTAAACGGTCAGATTTAATTTAAATTTAACCAGGCTAGGATAACTTAAATGGTGAAGGTCGTCCCCTGTTCGTTTAATTTATCCCCCGGTCGCTAGTGGCGCTATTGTAGGAATTTTGTTTTATAAGGTTGTTCATCTCCTAACGTTGGTAGGAACAGAATATTCATTTAGAATTAGCATGGCCAACATTCTGTACCTCTCTCTCTCTCTCTGTACCTGCATAATATGTGCGAGAAAGATAAAAATATGGCTTGTTGTGACATCCTGAAGTCTTACCTGGACTGGTGAAAGATTGTCATTGTCATTTTATGATTAATTTGTCAAATATATAAAAAATAAAGTTATTATTAAATAATTATTCATATATAATTTATAAACTTAACATGGCGCAGTCGGTAGTTTGAGAATCGTAAATAGGTATATATTTAATATGTCGCGACCAAAGAAGTCGGGAAAAAAAACCAAGGCAATTAACAAAAGCGTGGAACCTCCTGAAGACTTCATTAATGTCGCCCAACGATTGGAAAGTACAGCGAAAGCTATTAAAGATATAGAAAGAAACTTTACTTCACAACTTAATGAACTACAAGGTACAATAACTAGTTTATTAAATAAAAACTTTGAAAATAACAGGGAATTGTTAGAAAAATCTACAGAAAATAATAATATAATAATGTAAGCTGTTTTTTTATGTAAACCATATTTATGTAAATATCTAATATTAATAAATCTTGTCGCCATATCATTGTTATAATTTCCTTTCGTTCTCCCAAATTATTTTAACTTGAATCAGATGTTTCGCGCTTCAAACTTTTCCGTTAAGTTAGAAGCGCGAAAATTTGAATTCAAAGTAATAATAAAATTAAAATTTTTATGCTTGGCGCCTACACGAGAGGATAGCCTGCCTAGGAAACTCCAACGTTGCCAAAGTTATTCAATCAGCTGTTTTGTAAAATTATTGTTTGGCGGCAAAGTTTAAATCTTTTTGAATAAAACTTTTTAAACAAATTATTAGAATAATTGACGCAATAGTTTTAATATAAATTATTTATTATAAAACAGAATGAAACTAATTTTAAAATGTCCATTCATGAAATACATAATATTAATATATATTTTATATAATTTTTTATATGAACCCTTCGTAGGTAGGTAGGAAATATTTAATTTGTTAGTAACAATAGAGCCCTACAGTGTTAGTGAATATTTAGAATTTTTTTAAAAATTTATGTGTCGTTATTCTTGCAGGTTCAAAGTGCAAATCCAATTTAGAGGCGACACTAGCTTTTTGTAAGGAAAGGCAAAGAAGTGTATAGAGTGGGTCTGGCGGGGTCTGTCTAGTGTTATATTTAATATATTCAATAACTATTACCATTAAAGGAAGGTTTATAACCATGAATGGTTATAAAACCACCTTTAATATGACAATATTTGCCAAATCTAATACTTACAAACATTTCATATTCTCCACATAATGTGATTATGTTTTAAATGTTATCGAATGAATATTACGCAAATGCTCCATTAAATTCTTATTTGTTGTAAGGCGCTATCACAATTTGGTTCAAGTCATTGACTTCTCCAAATGGTTTCCTTTTCATAGGATACAGGCTTTGGAACTTCTTGATGAACTTCTTTAATATGTCTGTTGCAATTATATTGTCTGCTAAACACTTTTTCACAAATACTACACATTATCGGCATTTCTACTCTTTTTTCTGCAAACTCTCTCAAAAAAGACAAATAAACCAACGAATTTTAACAGATGTAGTCCTACTAGCTACTGGCTTAAACACAATCAAATAAACAACATTCGCGCCAACACAAGTGACATAACCCACAAATTTAGAAAACAGCTGATTGAATAACTTTGGCAACGTTGGAGTTCCCTAGGCTGGCTATCCTCTCGTGGCGCCTACCCCCACCACGACTATATTTAGTTTCTCCCCCGGTCGCATGTGGCGCTATCAGGGAACCAATTTAGTATGTTAAGTTGCCTATCTATCCTTGAGAGCGCGCAACTCGCTTTTCTATGAATTTAACACTGCCACAATTACTTTTTTATTGTTTTTATGTAAAAGTCAAGCGTTGACGCTTCTATCCTTCACACTAACCGAATTTTGCATGATTTCATATTAAATATTAAATAAATTTAAAATTAGTAATGTGACGACTTGAAAAAAGACAGCACAATACTTAAAATGGGTCTGCAAAAAATTTCAAAAGCACCACGGGGGCATTATTTGCTGATGACTGAACGAGGACATTCATATCTATTTTAAGACCGATATGAATTATTTTCTTTTATCCGGGCATGACAAGGACGTGCAAAAATTTCGGCTTGACATCTTAAACCCCAAAAACCTGAAACGTTGGCCGTGACCCTTTTTATAATTCTGGAAAAGTTTATTTTAAAAATAATATTACATGTAATGGGTTATAAGAGAGTAAATATTATTGTCGTGAAATAAATATACCCAGTAAATAATAATATTGACTTAATGTTATTGTTTCGAATTGGCAGATAATTTCCAAAATTTGTCAAGTAAATTTAGGCAGTATCAAGAAAGAGATATACCGGGAGGTGCAACGCCAGACTCGCCATGGGAAATCCCATATAAATTTTACTACCCTCAAATACTAGTTTCTCTATTAATTTTACATGGAAATTGTATTAGACTTTTTTGAAGGTTCTTGTATGACGGACTCGTACATCCAATTTAATTATATTTTAATCAGCCAGTTAAAAGTTATTTAGAATTTAGATAAAAAAAACTCTTCGAAAAATTATTAAAATTTAAATACGGCTCTGATACATACCTTAGTGAAACCACCAGTAATAATTATTAAAATATCAACTGTTACCTGACGTTTTATTTTTATTAGTATTTAAGAAATAATAATGATTATACTAATTTAATAAACGCAATAATTAAAATTTAATTATTTCAATATTTGAAGACGAAAAACAAACACTTTTTAAGAAAATTAAAAAATATCTATTAAGACCAGGGTTGGCAAATATCATGATATTTATATAAATATCAAATATCGGATATATATCCGATAAATATCTGATATATATCAAATAATTTTTTTCAGCTGAAACCGGTAAAACCATATACAGGGTGATTCATTAAGGGTGGCGAACGGCCATATCTCGGAAACTACTAGGCATAGAAACTTGGAGAAAAAAAAATGATGCTTAAAGCGGTCATGAGAAAATTGTGGAAATTACTTTTAAGTTCCTCATTTCGCCGCAAGGGGGCACAATTAAATTTTTTTTTTTAATTCTAAATTTCTCCGAAATTTTCCATATTAAGGTATAACTCTCATTACATCATCGAAAAGCTTAGACAATTCTGCATCATTTTGGTTTAAGGCTCATTGGCGTACCGGTCTTGATAAGAGTGGGGGAAGCTATTGAATGTGCAAACATTAAAATCGCTGTAACTTGTAAACGACTTAACTTAACTTTAAGCTTGTTTGGAAGAGAAAGGTAAGTATCTTTAATCGCCGTATCCAATAGTACACGATAGTGTTTAATAAAATTGCTAGAGGGCGCAATTTGTAATAATAACTGTTTTTTCGATTTTATCCCGGAAATTCAAATCATACGGTATAACTATGACATCATAATCGAAAAGTAGATGAAATTTGCAAGAAAAGTTGTGAAGACCGCAGTTCGATATCTTTGTTCGTTTCAGAGTTATTGCCAAAACAATAATTTTTAATACAAATTGCGCCCTCTAGCAATTTTATTAAACACTATCGTGTGCTGTTGGATACGGCAATTGAAGATACTTATTTTCCCCTTCCAAACAAGCTTAAATTTAGTAAAATCGGATAAGTCGTTTAGAAGTTACAGCGATTTTAATGTTTACACTTTCAATAGCTTCTCCCACTCTTATCAAGTGAAACTGTAAACATTAAAATCACTGTAACTTCTAAACGACTTAACCGATTTTACTAAATTTAAGCTTGTTTGGAAGAGAAAGGTAAGTACCTTCAATTGTCGTATCCAATGGTACAAGATAATTTCTAATAAAATTGCTAGAGGGCGCAATTTGTATTAAAAATTATTGTTTTGACAATAACTCTGAAACGAACAAAGATATCAAACTGCGGTCTTTACAACTTTTCTTGCAAATTTCATCTACTTTTCGATTATGATGTCATAGTTATACCGTATGATTTGAATTTCCGGGATAAAATCGAAAAAACTGTTATTATTACAAATTGCGCCCTCTAGCAATTTTATTAAACACTATCGTGTACTATTGGATACGGCGATTGAAGATACTTACCTTTCCCTTCCAAACAAGCTTAAATTTAGTAAAATCGGATAAGTCGTTTACAAGTTACAGCGATTTTAATGTTTGCACATTCAATAGCTTCCCCCACTCTTATCAAGGCCGGTACGCCAATGAGCCTTAAACCAAAATGATGCAGAATTATCTAAGCTTTTCGATGATGTAATCAGAGTTATACCTTAATATGGGAAATTTCGGAGAAATTTAGAATTAAAAAAAAAAAAATTAATTGTGCCCCCTCGCGGCGAAATGAGGAACTTAAAAGTAATTTCCACAATTTTCTCATGACCGCTTTAATCATAATTTTTTTTTCTCCAAGTTTCTATGCCTAGTAGTTTCCGAGATATGGCCGGTCGCCACCCTTAATGAATCACCCTGTATAGTAGGTAGCCAAGTAAAATCAAGGAACCTAGATATTTAAGTAAATATATTTTTATTTTGGCATTTTAAAATTAAATTTTATTACGGATTAACGTTGTAATAAAAAAAAGAAGCACACACAATGCACAGTCGACGTGTCGACGAACGCTTCAGTAATGAAAAATAATAGTGAAATAAATAGGGGATACCAATCGTTATACCAACCCAAACCATACAACATTCGGCGGTAAATTAAAATTTCCAAAAATTTGTTTAATATCGTTGTTAAAAGTTTTTTCAGCACTTAAAAAAAAGTAATTTTTTAATAATAAATATCATGATATATATCGAGTTATAAATATCATGATATATTATTATATCAGTGATATGTATCATGACAACAATATCCTTAAATGGAAACTTAATGTTTTTTAATCAAATGCTCCCCACAGCCCTCTGTTTACAGCCAAGCAATATCCTAAACGGTCATAAAATTCAGTTCTTACATTATTAAGTTGCTACGCAGAGATTCGATTGCATATACATATCTGAAATTGCAATCTTTAGTGCTGCCAAATTTTTATGACGCACATTTTTAAAAATAAGTCTTTTAACATAATCCCACAAGAAAAAGTTGTTTGGTGAAAGATCAGGAGACCTAGCTGGCGAATTTATGGTGTAATTTAATCCTACTGTGCGTCCATCGAAAACATTTTGGACATTCCCTTACTTTTTTTGTATTGTACGCAGGAAAACCGTCCACTTGAAACCCAATACCTCCATTCTCAGGAGCAACTTCTTCTAATACAGGTCTAATTTGATTTTGTAAAAGTTTCAAGAAAATTTTCTTTTCCCAAATTTTGTCAAGGAAAGGGGTCCAATAGTCAGATGTCCAAACATGCAGGCTCGAACATTTTTGAAGATATTAAGTCCTTGTTTGCACAGATTTGTCTTCACTTTCTGTTCTCCAATATCTACAATTGTAAACATTTGGTTCATTGTGACTGTTTGGTCAGGTGAGACATTAAGACCACTCGAGACAAGGATTAAAGAACACAAAAACAATACGTTAAAAGGAGAGACCGAAAAGTCAGGTGCAGCTGACCATGCCTGGAAACATGGTCACCATATCATGTGGTAAGAAGCTGAAATCCTACATAAGGAACCACACTGGAGGAAAAGAAAGTTTAAGGAAGCTGCTGCTATTCACCAGAACCCAGGCTGCTTTAGTAAACCATCATTAGACATAAGAAATATCTGGAAACCTTTGTTAGATAGATGTAATCTTATAAGATCGCGTGCCAACTGAGCGCATGACTGCCCCACCTCAGTTATGCTTCAGTGCACCTAGCTAGTATAAATAGTCTTGTAGTTACTTTACTTATTTAGTATTCACCTGAAGACGACTGGAGATACTTACCAGTTGAAACGTTGTGATTTAAAACAAATAAAGACAATGGAAGTACAAAACTCTTTCATCATTCATTTGGTTCATTGTTTAATGTAAAGATGGACTCGTCGGTAAAACAAACATTGCATGAGATTACCATATCGATATTTACCCTTTCCATAACTTCAAAACATACGTTTGCTCTTCCAATTTCATCACCTTTGCTCACTTTCTGATGTTTTTGATATTTATACGGATGATATTTATACTTACGTAATTTGTGCAGTACTGTGGATTACTACAGTTTTCCCAAGAAGCCTGATGCTAATTCCATTATTTTCTTTTACATGAAGTAAAAGCTCTAAATCTGCATTATTTTCTTGTGCTCTACCATCGATTCCATTGTTATTTTGCTCTAAACAGTTATATTAATTACAGCACTTTTACTCTCAAAATTACGAACAATATTCAGGACTGTTGTTTTGCTCGAAATGGGTATGATAGGAAACATCGCTGAGAACATTTCAGATACTCTCCGATAGAGGGTTTTCATCTCGGGCCGAACGGGTTTGTTCGGGCCGGCTGGGCTTTTTATGTTTTATACGTAGAGAATACGCAACAGCTGATAGGCCGAAGATAATACATCATAGATTCTGATAGTTTAGGCTTCATGGTTCATGTTATGGTACGTCACTTTACCAATTAAACAATAGATTAAACGTCACTTGACACACTGGTGACGTTAAGTCTATTGTTTAGAGTTTAGATGTTAGGGTAAATTTGTTCAATTACCTATCCAGCCGGCTGGGTTTCGGGCCCACCGGGAGTATCTATTTTTTTTAAAGAATTTTACGAAGAATTTTTCTAAATAACTTTTACTTAGATAATTAGAAAATAATAAAATTGGGTGTGCGTGCCCATCATACAAGGACCGTCAAAAAGGTCTCCTACAATTTTGATGTAAAATTAACAGGGGGCCAAATTTACATGGGATTTCCTATGGCCCGTCTGGCGGAGCTCCACCCGTATATGTTAACATATACAACTAACAAGATACACAAAGTCACGGTGAATTACAAATACTTTCTTTACTTACGACATGTTTCGCTCGTACTTTAGCATCATCAGACCCAACTACTGCAGAAAACATTAAAATATAAAATAAACATAACAGCTACATTATAAAATGTAGACTTTTTGTATATTATTACTTTTTCTGTGCTCTGTTGCGAAATAGGTACCCAAACAATTATCCAAACATTGAACTCGCTAACTTCTAGTCATCAAGTATCAAGTCATGACAACAAATACACAAATCCTGTGTATCTTTCATAGTACCAACAACACTAGTCAACAATTTTTTTGTCCCATATTTTTGCTATAAATTGTTTATCATATTTATTGTTAATAATTGTCATACTGCATAAATCTGTACTTAATTCATGAAATTTCTGTTGGAAGTACGCACGAAACTCTAAAAATTGGGCACACACGTTTATATTGAAATTTTCCATTCCTAAAGCCGACCCTTGAATTTGTAGACTTTGTTTATAGTATAGATAAAGCCCTTCAACAGTATTACAACTTTTAGATAACGGGTCCATTACCTCATGATTTACAATAGTTAATATTAATAATTATGTCGACCAGTATAACGAATACATTTTATAAACGGTTTTAATTAGTCGGTTTTTGCTCAAAACGATATGATTCGTGCCTCTCTCTAAACGACTATATTTTATAGGTGATTGTCCTTGCCAATCTTTTTATTTATAAAACATATGTCATAATAAAAATATTGATGTTTTTAAATATAAGTAGTTTCCCATTTGTGTTTAATCACGTTCGTTACCAGCCGAGATTTGTTCGTCGCATCCCAGAAGAGATTATTGTTTCACGCAATATTTCACAATGATTAAAGAAATAATTTAGCCTACATTATTTTTAGACATTCCTTATCTAGTAAAATAGCACGTTTATTTTGTGTTTTTAATCGTGGATCTTGGAGGGGAATAATTTCTAAACTATTAGGTCCCATTTACTGGGTTCGGGTAGCTAAGGCGAGTCACTAAAGACGAATCTACACCGTGCCAGTAACTTGTACCAGGTGGTCAAATAAGCGAGGACGTCGGCTTTATCTCTGAAACCATTCGTCGTACAACTTTCGGAAAGATTTTTTTATGAGTAAAGTGGTCAAGAGAAATTACTGGAAATTACTTTTAAGTTCCTCATTTCGCCGCAAGGGGGCACAATTAAAAATTGTTTTTTTTAATTCTAAATTTCTCCGAAAATTCCCATATTAAGGCATAACTCTGATTACATCATTGGAAAGCTTAGACAATTCTGCATCATTTTGGTTTAAGGCTCATTGGCGTACCGACCTTGATAAGAGTGGGAGAAGCTATTGAAAGTGTAAACATTAAAATCGCTGTAACTTCTAAACGACTTATCCGATTTTACTAAATGTAAGCTTGTTTGGAAGGGAAAAATAAGCGTCTTCAATTGCCGTATCCAACAGTACACGATAGTGCTTAATAAAATTGCTAGAGGGCGCAATTTGTAATAATAACAGTTTTTTCGATTTTATCCCGAAAATTTAAACCATACGGTATAACTATGACATCATAATCGAAAAGTAGATGAAATTTGCAAGAAAATATGTGAAGACCGCAGTTCGATATCTTTGTTCGTTTCAGAGTTATTGCCAAACCAATAATTTTTAATTCAAATTGCGCCCTCTAGCAATTTTATTAGAAACTGTATTGGACCATTGGATACGACAATTGAAGGTACTTACCTTTTTCTTCCAAACAAGCCTAAATTAAGTAAAATCGGTTAAGTCGTTTAGAAGTTACAGCGATTTTAATGTTTACCCTTTCACTTGATAAGAGTGGGAGAAGCTATTGAAAGTGTAAACATTAAAATCGCTGTAACTTCTAAACGACTTATCCGATTTTAATAAATTTAAGCTTGTTTGGAAGTACCTTCAAATGTCGTATCTAATGGTACACGATAGTTTCTAATAAAATCGCGAGAGGGCGCAATTTGTATTAAAATTTATTGTTTTGGCAATAACTCTGAAACGAACAAAGATATCGAACTGCGGTCTTTACATCTTTTCTTGCAAGACAGGTGGCCATTGTAATTAAGACTAGACTAATCTTTTCTTGCAAACTTTTCGATTATGATGTCATAGTTATACCGTATGATTTGAATTTTCCTGATAAAATCGAAAAAATCTATTATTATTACAAATTGCGCCCTCTAGCAATTTTATTAAACACTATCGTGTACTGTTGGATACGGCAATTGAAGACGCTTATTTTCTCCTTCCAAACAAGCTTAAATTTAGTAAAATCGGATAAGTCGTTTAGAAGTTACAGCGATTTTAATGTTTACACTTTCAATATCTTCTCCCACTCTTATCAAGGTCGGTACGTCAATGAGCCTTAAACCAAAATGATGCAGAATTGTCTAAGCTTTCCAATGATGTAATCAGCGTTATACCTTAATATGGGAATTTTCGGAGAAATTTAAAATTTAAAAAAACAATTTTTAATTGTGCCCCCTTGCGGCGAAATGAGGAACTTAAGAGTAATTTCCAGCAATTTCTCTTGACTACTTTACTCATAAAAAATCTTTCCAAAAGTTGTACGATCAATGGTTTCCCAGATAAAGCCGACGTCCTCGCTTATTTGACCACGCACAAGTCACTAAATTTCAGTACTTTGAAAGAATATTTAATTTACATGTAGCATGTCGAAAGTCGAAAACAGGCCAGTACTAAAACCAAGTGCTTTGAAAGTATGTATTTATATTGAATTTACATGGCCCCAGTAACTTGTTCACGTACCTAACTTAAACTAAAGTTAAATTAATCTAAGAACTTGCCGCATCACCTGTCATTAATGGTACCCTGTTGAAGTTTGGTATATTTTACGTTAGTTTGCTACAGAACCGGACTAAGTTCTTTCACCATCGACTTCGCAATCTGTTAAATTTTTTAAGGGAGTCTTAATATTTTGTAAAGATAGAGAGTAGATACTAATTTTATTACTTATAAAATAAAATATTGACAGATCCGTACCTACCGAAATAAGTATGTGAAAACATTATAAAACTAAAGGAAAAAATAATTATTTATGTAGTTATTATTTTCGTAAATAATTTTTAAAACTATTCAAAAATACATTTTAAAAATTATTTACGAAAAAGACCACCAATATTCTTCAGATTTACTATTTAAAGATAGCAAAAAAATGGATATTAAACAAATATTTTCTTATAACATGTTAATATATATTTTTAAACATAAAAATATAATAAATTATATTAATCACACACATGAAACTCGTCATAAAAATACTATTACATATAAAAATAGAGTAAACAAAACAATAGCACACAAACATTTTTTGAACATCAATCCATATATTTTTGATATGCTACCACAGTCAATTAAAATAATTAAATCGTTAAATAATTATAAAAATAAAATTAAAAATTGGATATTATCTAATCCAAGAGATATATTCAAGAACGTCATTAATAAATAATGAATAAAATAAAGAATATATATTTGTATTTCCCTAGTTTCTTTCAAATATATTTATATATATACAGAACGCTAACAATACTGCGTCTTTCCATAACGCGACCTTATGGCGTCTCCTAGAAATACGGTACCTAGCCGAGATCTTATTCAAGTATATCGGTAAAAAAGAAAACTCGGTGTCATATCTGGTTTCAAATTTAAATTATCTTTAACGGTTGCGAAGATGTATATTTGTACAATACTGCGTCTTTCCATGTCATGTACTTTATTGCGTCCGAAATATATTTTTCTTGTTTTACTAACCATGCTGCACCATGGACATCCAGTAAAGCCATAAGGCGTTGTTGTCGCTTTTATAAAATGTATTATATTTGATGCTGCTTTCAGAAAATAGTAATATAACAGTATTTATACTTTATTATTTTATAATATTTCTTTAATTATTTTGATGTTATATTTGGTAATTCTCAATTTAGTTTTTGTGATAATAGTTTCAATAAATAAATAAATAACTAAATAAAATTTTATAATAATCTAACACATAAATCTACTTATATTGAACATAGAGAATTTTTATTGGGAACGTCCATAACTACATTTTTTGATATTGGGATTCGACATGACATTATGTCATTGTAACTACATCCTTACCTCACTTGCCAGTTGTGACATATAATAGTTGTTTATGTATTAAGGGTACTAGTTAGATAATTATGCCCCGAGAGTGACATTGTTACAAAGCCGAGGGCGTCTGGCTCGAGGGTTCGTAAGTCGCCCGAGGGTATATATCTATTAGTAACCGTGGTACATACAAACTTTTATGTCATACCAGTTCGTTAAATAATTTATTTTATTAATAAAGAATAAGTTAATCGAAAACTGTTTTTTGCGTCTTAATGCCCGCGCGGGCTATAATGTGTACTTTATGCCTGCATGGGCATAAAGTAATCCATTATTTAGATGGTATCTAAGGTATAAAAATACAATAATGTACTGGTATGACATAAAATAATTAAATAAAAAACAGAATGATATGATTTAACTTTAATTTTTGTGCAGAAACTTGGGAAAAATACAACTTTTCTCATTTCAAGTATTTTTACAGGAATTTAAATATTTTAGATGTGTCAGTTTAATTGATACTTCTTTAATAAGGTTCTTTATGTTACAACGAGAAAATATTTTAATACTAAACACTCATATAATAAAAATAGCTTGCCTTATTTCTTTAATCAAATAGACAACTAGATCCATTTAATAATCTGGTACAATAATAATCTTCCATGGTATGAATGGAGACACAGATATAAAACAAATATAAATGATAAAATAGCTTTAAAAAAATAGTACTGAGAGTAGATTAGAATTGTAGATAGTGCATATTTTTAGTAGATATTGAGTAAAATTGTACATATTTGGAGTTTTAACAAAATATTTTACAAATTATAAATCTATTTGGCAATTTATATTTTGCAAACTACACCCTGTTAATTTCGTTAAGTACGTACGGTTTTTATTTTTGGTTTTATGACCTCTAATGCTTTCGTATTTGTTTTACTGCTGTCCGTCATTCACATAAATACCTTGGTTAGTATATCATCTTGTTAAATGAATTAAGTTTTTCATTTTTTGCGCTTTATAATGTTATTTTGGTGACAACGTATCTTTTCGCTATTGAATTAAGAAACTTTTATCCTTACATTATGCAAATTTTCCCTTGACTATTCTTCTTTAAAACTGTACTAGGTCAAGCCCTTTTAACTGTAACTGTTTTATATAAAAATAACCCAGTCTGGAACAATATCTTTCAAGTTAGGTTGGAACAAGATTACAACAAAATAAACTACATAGTTAATTATTCAATACAACGTATAATTTATTTAAGACAAAGAACAAATACAAACAAAATTTGAACAACAAACTCTGTAATCTAGAATGTTTTACAAATTTACAAGAAACATAATATACCGGGTGACAAATGAAATTTTTACCCTAATTTTATAAATAAAGTTTGGTTAAGGGATAAGTTAATAACTGTGTAAATTGCCATTTTTGGCCAATCAAACCTCCAAAACCACGGTTTGTAAACTCAACCTTTGAATTTTAATTGGAAATCCGCCATTTTTTTTCGATGCTTAAATTCTATAGAAAATTTTCTTTTCCATTACATATCACATATTATCTTTTATTTTAAGACAGGCTGCCATATCCAATAGCTCATAACTGTGTAATTGGTAAAGAGCAGGTCATGGAAACATTAAAATATTTTATTTCAACCTACTTTATAATATGAAATTAACTTGTTCCAGAAGAATGTATCCGTTAGGGTTATTTTATTTATAACCCGCCTTAAAAAAATAAACAAAACTGAATTTCTTATTATAATGATACAAAGATAAGTTGTTGTTTGAAAAAATCAAGAAGTTTCGCTTTGTATTTTTAAAGGAGGTTGTAAATTAAAGAGCCCTAACCGATATCGAACAAGTTGGTTTTATCTTATAAAGTAGGTTAAAAGTTTACCGTTACCTTGTTTTACCAAAGACGCGGACATTTTAGAAAACAAGGGAAAGTTAATCTAGGCTACCATTTTCAAAATAAATTATAATGTGTAATATGTTATTAAAAAGATAATTTTCTATAGCATATAATTATCGAATAAAAATTACGGATTTCCATTTAAAATTTAGAAGTTTATTTTACTTCCGGTTAAACCGAAAGTAGTTTTGAACGTTTGAATTGTCCGAAAAATGAAAATTTACACACACTTATTAACTTCTAAAACTTTTAAATTTATGTTCCTACAATTATGCAAAAAATTCAGTATCACCCGGTATACCTAATGAAAAAAGACAAAGGTTTTATTTACTTAAATAAAATGCAGACAAATACACAACAGGCTACAAACTCTCTGAACAGAGATAAAAATTAGCAATTTTAAATTTAAAAAGTATTTATCTTTTTAAACAACAAACAAATATATAAGCATTTGAAACTTTAAAAATGAATTATCTTTTCGAATATATATTTTGAATGAAAACTTTTATTTTGGTCCACTCTTTATTTTTCATAACTTCTGGATATTTCTTATATAATTCATCACATTCGTTTCTTTTTGGCGGCCTCTTTTGTTTTATATGTTCAGAAAAATATTTTGTTACAATCCTTTTTTGTTGTTTTGTCCAAGGTACCAAAGTTCTTTTCTTCCCCCTCTTTATAGCTAAAGGTTCTGAAATACTCGTTTCGTTTTCTTCGATATCATTGTAACTAAGTTCAATATTTTGGTTCAAACCTTCGCTATCACTATGTTCGGCTGCATCATCACCCTCTTCATTTAAAAGATCGTTATCTAGGTTGATATTTATTTCATCGAGTGTTTGTCCTTTAAATTGATTTAAATTACCACCTTCAAGTATAACTAATAATTTAGAAATTTTGGCAACTTGATGAATATCATCGGGAAGTCGATATGAATTTTTATGGACTCCAATTGTGTGGCCCATAAAGGTTGCAAGTTGGTCTATCTCAGTTTCTTTCAAAGAGAAAAGTTGGGATAGTGTCGCCAAATGCTTTCTGAGCTTAGTACAAGTTATAGATGAAGGGTTTTTGGCTCCACTAGAATGGGCATATTTTTCCAACACTTTATATCCTGTAATTGGAGTATTTAAACCAGGTTTTCCAAATAAATATGGGTTGTTTTCAGTTACAAAATAAGACCGTACTTTCAAGAGGATATTGATATGTTCTTGTACATCACTACTGAACAAAACAGGAACTCCTCGCCCCCTTTTACCCCTAATCACTACCCTTTTAAAGAACTGTAAAAGAAGTTTCTCTGTTGAAGAAACAAGCGAATCATATTCGTCATACTGACTTTTTTCTTGGCATCCTGTATAAATATGCACTGCGATTCGTTCAAGCTCCCCAGGTCTTTTTCTGTTAAGCAATATTACTCTGCAATATATTGTTTCTAACAAGGTTATGAATGCATCCTTATTATGATTATCCACATTTAAAATGTCAATGGCAGATTTAGCTCTTTCTATTAAATGATCCTTTAATTTTTTAAGATCATCAGCAAGAGGGACGATTGTTACTTTATTCCACTTTTTAACATAAAGATCATTACCGGCCTGACTGGAGATCTCAAATTTCCAGTTTGAAGTGAACAAATTTATCATATTTTTAAGATTGGCCTCTACTTCCGCCGTTGAAACTGACGAAACAACTTGTCTTGTCAAGAAAAGCGTAAGAGCTATCTCACAACACTGTTTTATTGAAGTAGATATATTCATTGCATAAGTAGGTGCATTATACATATCCTTAGTTTTATCATAGTTTGCCACTTGTTTTGTTGCTTCAACAAAAAGATTGAAATATTGAGGCTTTAATGCCTCAAAGAGATTGCCAATAGATGGCTCTTTCTCTTTAATGAGGATTAAAAGCCTCGATAGTTCTCTCATCTTTCTTGAAGTAACCCATATAAAATGTTTTTCTCTGTGCGTTTTTAAATATCGCGCACCAAAGGCGCAAATCAGCGAATCTTTCTTTGCTTCCAAACTAATTTTGTCCGCTCTCATTCGTGGGAATACTTGTTCTTTTAATTGAGAATCGACTTTTTTATTAAAAATAGATGCCAAGGAACTTTGACCATCCGCTTTTCCACTGCGTCCTATATTATCTCCAGAACACCGTTTTCTGTGACGATATAATAATTTGGAAGAATAAAACCCATGACACATTGAACAAGGTAATGTGTTTTTTTTGTTAATTTGAGGTGATCTGACGGGCTTGTAATACCCGTTAACATTTTTTATATAATTTCCTTTCTTTCTAAGCCGATCAATTAGTATTCGTCGTTCTTTTAATTTAGGCTCTAAGCACATAATTCTTTTAACCTCGAGTTCCAGTGAGTGATTTCGTATGATGTGTCTTGCAAAGTTCTGAACTTCTTCTTCACAAAAGTAGCAAAAATCAGGTTTTCTATGATTTCTTCTTTTATTTTTATTTTCTGCTATAGAACAATCTGTATCTTTAAAACTGGTATCTGATGGCTGTAAAAAATCAGATTTTTTGTTATTCTCTGCAGTAAGACAATCTCTGTCTTTCTCCATATAATCTATAGCTGATTTTTTTGAAGCTCTAGATCTATTTTCGCTTTTACCAGTAAAACAATCTGTTTTTGTTTCCCTAAAGTTCGGTTCCGTTGAAAAATCAGATTTATTATTGGGATCTGGGGCAAAAGAATCTGATTCTTTTTCTATAAACTTCGGTTTCTTGGAAAATTCATATGAAGACCGATTAGAGTAAATTGAAGAACTTCGACGGGACGAATGTGAAGAGTTAGAAGAAGACCCAAAGAAACGACGTTTTCTTTTAGTAACCTGCAAAAGATCAGATTTTACTAACGGAATAAAAAACAACTATGCTGTATGGCAGTAGAGTTTTGGACTTGATTTGTCATTATTTGTTTTGAATCGCAACGTTTCAACTGGTAAGTATCGCCAGTTGAAACGTAGATAAGATAATTCAAGTCCAAAACTCTACTGCCGTTCAAGAAACATCATTGTCTTCAACCTTCAAACTATATTGTAAACCTTTAAGTGTTTTTGGCGAATTTGAGGTGGAAAGACATATTGGCTCTTCAGGCCTGACAAATAAAACGCAATCCATTGTTTTTTAATACCAACAACTATCAATAACTCTCAATTAAAGTGCATATTTTCTCTTTGCATATTCGGTGGTGTTGCCGATGTAAACACTTTAAAGCGTAGTAATACGAGTTAGATGTGACATTTGTCAAACGAGACCCTTTTTTCATCCCAAATTCAGTTTCTTTGCAAAAAAATTACTAATCAGCTTTTTTTATCTACGATAAGCGAAAAAATTACTAATCGAGTAAGACACTTGAAAAAAATTTTCGTGAATGTTCGAAAATAAACAAATCTTTATTTTATTTTCCCGATGAATTAGAGCTGCTAATAGTGACATTGGCTGAATTTTAAATTTTTATCAAAGTTAAAAACTGTGGTGGAAAAAAAACTGAATTAAAATGTACCGAGCATATTAGGCAATAGATAAACTTTAAGATATAACCTTAATCTAGAAAAAGTATTTAAAATTTACTAACACATTGTGATGGACTAAACGTTGGATCCTTATCTGAATCGTCAAAAGGTGAATATGCCTAAAAGTAAATAATCAAATAATAAAAAGATGGATTAATATACCTTGATCACATATATATAAAAAAAAACTAAAGATATGATATGCAGAGACTGTCACGTCATGTGATGAGTGATATTTCTAGTCGTAACTATAGAAAATTACCATTTTTTTCTAGGATAACTTACACACAAATGACTCACAGCCTCTGAACATCATCTCTAATTGATGCCTTAAACAAGCAGCAAGTGCAAGAGAAATTTAACTTACCTTATTTTCCTCTGATGCTTCAAATAATGTAGATGATATCTGCTGAAAAATCAATTTTTACATAAATAAATGTAAGTAAAATATATTATACGGTCTCAGTTGAGACTTAAAAACGGAAACTATCGGATCATCTCCCTTATAAAACAAAAAAATATTTTCCTAAATAAATTAAAATTAATGAAGTGGATAATAAATATCTAATTTTATAATGATAGTAATAATCCAAACAATCTCCTTTTATTCTTTACTGTCTTACGAGGGATCATATGAACTAAAATAATGTAATTTTAACGTATTTTAATGAAATCTACTTACCACCCTTTTGGTTTTTCGTTTTATGCGTTTTCTACATTGCCTTTCTGTGTCTTCACTGGAGGGGGTAGAGAGCTAAGAATAAAAATAATGTTTAAGTACATATCGTAAAATAAAAAAAAACCTTCTTAAATATGTTTCAACTTTTTACTCTTGAAAGGTAACCTAGGTAAAAGGGGAATGAAAAATAGTACTTTCGAGTTTAGAAATTTTTATTATTAAGAAAACTATATTACTGTCATTGTCATTACGTCCCGTGTTAACTAAGTTCACTGGTCATTAATATTTATACTATTTCTAGGTAACTTTCGATCAAAAAACCATTTAATGATGCCATAATAACCATAATTTAATTATTTTTTTTAAATAATAACCTCAAAATTTGACGGTTGTGTTTTTCATTCACCCTTACCTTTCATCTAGGTTACTTTTCAAGATAACTAATTTACGCCATTCCCCAGCATATTTTAACGATTTTTTTTGTCTTAAGATATTCCTTTCTGACAAGAGATTTGAATAATACTGAAAGAGGCTACCTTAATATCGGATAATTCACAACTGGGGGCAGGACTTGATTCATCCGAAGCATACTCTTCATTGACATTCACTGCTTCATTTTGGTCTTGAATCTAGAATAATTATTATTAGCAGGTTTTAATAGATAATTTTATATTTCATTTCAATTAGATTTTTAATATAATTTAAATATGCATAAATCGTATGAGGTTGGTAAATTTATTTTTTTAAAAAAAGAGTATTTTTTCTTATGAGGTGGTGTAACATACCCAATATAAATATAACAAATAGAAACTAGCGGATAATACGTAAATATTAGGTACTTATTACATGCAGTACATTTAAACTTACCTTAACTTCAGCAATTTCACTATTCTTTTCGGGGTCAACCGACTTACGCTCCGGTGACAGAGCTGCGTTACACATCCGGTTTTTAAAAATTTTAGGGACATAATTTTTTTCCTAAAAATATTAATTTAAAATAAATTTATGGAAAGCTTTTATTTGAATGTACTAAAAAGAGGAAAATTAACTTTGAAGTAAATCAATCCCATCTTTTAGTAACATTATCCAAATTTTATGATATAAAATCTTGTCGCGAAACTAACAGAGGGTTGCATAAAGAAACATAGTTTTTAATTAGTTTAACCGCGTATTAAAAAGATAAAATTTAATCAGAGGGTGGCAAGGCCAACTTCGTATTTGTGCGAAACAACCTTATATTTGACAATAACTGAGCACTGACAGCGGCTATCTTTGGCAAAATCTAAGGCAACTTTGCGCAAACACGCAGTAGGCCTTGCCAGCCTCTAATTAAATTTTGTCTTTTTAATACGCGGTTAAGATAACCGAGAACAATCTTTCTTTGTGCAACCCACTGTATATCTATTCATTTCTTATAAACTAAATTAAAAATTACCTGTGTCAAGATTTATGGTCACAACAAGCTTTTATATTATTAAATTTTATAATGTCCAAATAAAAGCTTTTTTTAAATATAAGGGTATTTATTTATTTTTTAGCTTTCGATGGGTATTTTTCTTAGTATGTCCATTTGAATTAATGAGTCATTATTCGGGTTTGTTCAGTTTTTTTACCATAAAAATGCATTGTCATCGGAACTGAATCACCATGTAAAATTTCAACCCCGTAGGATAAGAGGAAGGAGTTCGGGTTTGTTCGGTTTCTTTTTATCATAAAAATGCATTCTCATCGGAAGTGAATCCCCATGCGAACATTAACCCCGTAGAATAAGAGGAAGGGGTTCGGGTTTGTTCGGATTTATTCGTTTTTTTATTATAAAAATGCATTGTTATTGGAACTGAATCCCCATGTAAAATTTCAACCCCGTAGGATAAGATGAATGAGTTCGGCTTTGTTCGGGTTTATTCGTTTTTTTTTTTAACATAAAAATGCATTATCATCAGACTGAATTCTCATGTAAAATATCAGCCCCGTAGGATAAGAGAAAGGAGGTCGGGTTTGTTCGGGTTTATTCGATTTTTTTATCATAAAAATGCATTTTCATCGGAACTAAATCCCCATGTAAAATTTCAACCCCGTAGGATAAGAGGAATAAGTGGCTTTGTTCGGGTTTATTCGTTTTTTTTTATCATAAAAATGCATTGTCATCAGACTGAATTCTCATGTAAACTGTCAGCCCCGTAGGATAAGAGAAAAGAGGTCGGGTTTGTTCGGGTTTATTCGATTTTTTTATCATAAAAATGCATTGTTATCGGAACTGAATCCCCATGTAAAATTTCAACCCCGTATAATAAGAGGAAATCTATTTAATTGAATTGAGAATAAATTTACTTACCTGCTTAAGTAATGACATTATTTTATCTGTTCTTGCACAATACATAATAATTTCACTGAAGCACCCTTTTACGCTGAATGCCAAAAACATACTAATATTATTTGAAATCAAATTTAATACCTATTATAACAAAGGTTACATTGTTGTCACATCTGTGGACGCAGCATTGTACTTTCCGACCAATATATATTTATATACATTTTTCGTACAAAGATGAACGCCCCTCTATATTCAGTTTACGTGAACTAAAAATATACATTTACAGTTACAATACGCATAATACTGCGTCCAATTTTTTTTTTTTTGAAATTTAATAAATCATAAGTAATGCACGTAATTTAGTTTATTTTGATACCAAAAGTAAGATGAGAAATAATGCTTTATTGTGCTATTTTTAAATATCACCTATGTTGACCCGGGAGCAAAATAACACAGGATAACAATACTGCGTCCGGTATACGGCCGTCATATCATCCAGGACGCAGCAAGATATGGTAGAGAGCAAATGCATGGACGCAACATTGTTTGTAGTCTGTATATATATATATATATTATATACATAACGTATTGTATCTTCGTATATTGTAGTGATATAAAATACAAATAAAATTTTGTCATGTTTGTTTTATATTATAACATAGTTGTGTCTGAATTATGAAATATATTCTTTACAATAAATATTATATTATTATTTAACTTTAAATTTATATTTAACTTATTATTATATTTAACTCAATACAAGTATTTACTTCTGAGTTTCGGAATTAAGTTTATTCAAAAAAATTTATATTAACATTACATGTAAACAAAAAATGTTGAATAAACTTTTTATTATTATTATTATTATTATTATTATTATTATTATTATTATACAAGGAGAAAAGTAATCCATTTTTTGCGAGGTGTAAGCTTTGTGGTGCAGGTCTAATTTAAACACCATATTGGGAACCCTTTTTGTAGTGTTACTTTTGTGGGAATTTTATATATGTAACTAAGCAACAGGAGATTGTGGACTTGAAAATATGTGATTTAATTTCATTTATTATGTGGTTAAAAAGATAAAGGAAACCAGATCAGCTGTTAATGTCAAATGTCGTTGTCTTCTGTCAAAACGCTTTCTTTTAAGAAAAAGTTAACTAAAGTCGCCACAGTGGTTCTTTTCCCGTGCGTCATCACTTTTACGTCATCAAAATCGTATGAATCAAATCAAAATTACGAGACCAAAAAAGTCAAAACTAAGTTAAGTTCATAAAATGGACGTGCCTGCCTACCGTTTGACGTACCTACATAATATCCCGAAAAATTATTATTTATTTTAAGTTTTGCCCGGCATTCTCTATTATCTAAAAGAAATTGACAAACAAATGTTAATACATTTAATACTATTTTTAAAGCTTAAAATCTAGAAAAGTTTGGTGTTTTATTGACTATTAAAATCGCAAAAGTCAAATTTTTAACATCCTTTCATTTAAGGGAATTTAGCCACTGCCGTAAACTTTTCAAAGAACTTTCACGGTTAGAATATTTAAAATAAATAAATTAGCTATTATAAAAATCCATAAATACTTACCGCCAAAACAGATGGTGGGTATAATTAGCTCTAAAAAGAACTATTTTTAGAAAAAGGAACAGTTTTAAGGCACACAGATTTACAAAATACGAATTAGATTGGCAGATCAAAATAAGGTTGACAATGACGTTCTAAAATACAACGGTTGTCAACTAAATAAATAAAAAAAGTAATTAATTGACGTTTATAGTTTTATTCTTGTCTAGCACATTATATTATTGCGGAATCTTGGAGACGTTCTTTTATGCGTTTATTCAAACTTGTTACTGTAATAAACAAGGATGCAGAGTTATTAACCACGTTGAGTCCTGATCGTTGATTGATGACGCACGGGCAAAGATCCACTGTAGCGACTTTATGTAACCGAGTTTTTGAAAATATTTTTTTTTAAAAGTAGGATATCTTCGAGTCGAACCATGGTTCTTATGATGCAATTCGACGGAGACCAGATTTTGAATCAATAAAAATAAATATTATTTCAAGCCATAGAGAATTTAGGCACTTTATTTATTTTAATAGATAATCACAACAATAAGCTTAAATTTACAAAAAATAACATTTAAAATCTCACTAAACAATAATGTCAACAACAATAACATAACCTCAAACAAGTTCAGACGGTGATTAAAATGTTTCACAAAACACTTTGTTCTATCTGTGGCAACCCAACTAGCAAAAATATTTTATAATCTCCAACTGTCCGTACTATTTTATTTTATAATTGCTTTATTACTGCTCGTCAAACACAATTATGTTTTATTAACATTACCAGTGAGGTAATTAAGCTTTTAGGAAGTATTTTGTTTTATAAGGTAGTCGTAAGAACGTTTTTAGAACAAAAATACAAATCAGTTTTACTGCAAATTTTAAGACTGTTTTATAAACGTTTACACAACAATTTTATACAACATTTTAGCTTACCGGACAAATTTGTTTTATAGTAGATTTATTCTGGTGTTATTTGATACTAGTTCATTCGTTTGCGAACACCTATAAAATTGTTTTATTAGCGCTATGTGAAATATTTATAAAATTAATTTATTAACATTTTCTTTCAGACAATATTGCTCTCTAAAGCATATTGCACTCAGATGGTACCTTAAAAAACTGTTTTATAATTATCATGAACACAGTCATAATAACAGCCATATATATTAGTTATAAAACAAAAAAATGTTTGTAAGGATAGAAAAGTATTTACTAATTCATTTATAAAACGAAAGAGATTCTTGCTCACCCATCGTCATTTTTAGGTATATTTGATCTTACCGTGACAAATATTACCACGCGTGAATTTATTATGAATAAGTAAATGGAAAAAAGTTTTAAAAAGTGGTGCAAAAGCCCAGTACTTCACTCTTAAAAAAAGAATAACAATTTAAAATGAGGTTAGGTTATTAAAACATAAGCACATGTTGCGCCAGACACAAATTAGCCCTGTTGTTGCTGCATCTGTGACATATTTGAGAAGAAATTATTTTATATCTGATGCAGCCGAAGCATTTAAACAATATTGATACTAACCGTTTTGTTAATGTTTTTTAAATGTACTATTCAGAAGAATTAATTCGGGTAAGCGCCGTGTGCGCGACTATTTACTCCGGGTCCTATGCGTCATCTGGAGAAAGAAGGTATAACTATGAAAACAATAGCAAACAAGAATTCGTTGAGCAAACACGTATTGAGGGTTCAGAGGCGGACTTCGATCAATTAAATTTCTTATACATATATACCAGGTGACTCACCATATAATGCACCATAATATCCTTAACTTTTTAATTTGGATGGATAGAAAAAAAACTAAATGGCAAAGTTTTAGTAAATAATGTGTAGATTGTGGTGCCGTAGTGATTTTAACTGATATTTAGGGCGCGAAATACGCAAAAACTTAATATTTTTCGTTAATTAACAGTTTGATGGGAAATTTTCTCCTGATTCCAAATAAGTATTATACAGTTTAGTGGGTTTATTTTTAGTAGTAACTTCTTGTCGAATTTTTTTGACTGGTTGCCAAACCTATGCCACAGTTTTTATTGGCTATGCTAAAAAAATTATTTTACTGCCGAGGCTCTAAAAGTAACTTTTAATGCCTGAAATGTTTTATGTACTACATGTATATGAAGTAAGACTATAGAGTTGTGTTTTCGATCAATTAAATTAGGTTTTAGTCTCTGCTTTAGTGCTGTTTGAAGAAAAACGACATTTTTTGAATCTTTGATATGCTATACAATCCGAGACAGTTTAATATCAAGAAAAACACTTTGAACTTTTCAATCCAAACTTTTTTAGAGCTGTTCTTTCATAAACATTTTATTTGTAAATATTAATTTTTTTTCGTGGAAGTTAAATTTATAAGAACTTCCATATGTCATACATGCACAAAATGCACAAGCATACTAACATTTGATCGATCGATCTAATCTAATATGTAGGTTTTTATTATACATGTATACACTTTCCCTTTTTTTCTGCAGTACGTCTCTGTTTAACTAAAATATACCCATAAATTAAATATTTTATAAAAATCTCTCAAAGAGCAAAAACATTTTATAAGAACTCCCAAGGTGGTAAAAGTATTTTATAACATGGAAGCCATATTTTGTGTTGTTCGAACTTCACTTTACGACGGCCATTTTTAAGTGTATTCCAAAAAATCATTTTTGCAATGATAAAATGCCTTACTTAACTATTTTAGTATTTATATAATGGTATAAGATCGATCCTTCGAATTATTGTATTACAATACAGGGTAAAATGAGAGAAAAATACAGACTGAAATGTTTGACCTTTTCTTCTAAAACTCAATAATAACTAATATATTTGAGGCGCTTGAAAATTTTGCTATTATACATCCCATATACAGGGTACGCCAAACTCGATGGCCCCTTAGAAGTATCTAGATAATGAAACAAGTTAGGAATTTAAAATTTAGGATTTGTCCATAGGAGGTCATGATCTCCAATTTGAAAATAGTTTTAACATTGCGGCGTTGCCACGTTGCCAGATCTACTCTTACTACATACCAACTTTGTTATTTCAAATGTAATGCCCTGTATATTTTCACATTTTTGGATACCGCTGGACATTTTAAAACTTTTCTGTATAACCGATAGTATACCTATCTAGAGCCGTTTGACAAATAAAAATTATTTATTAAGAAATTTAACAACACGCATCCCTCAATAAAAAAATAAGATTTTTCGCAACGGACAAAGACAACCGACTGAGATTTTGGCTGTTGTTCCTTAATAGGTTGTTTTGTCATAATATGTCAGGCAAATTAAATTATCTCATACAGGGTGTCTACAACATCATATTCATTTCGTGCAACATAAAAATTGTAGTTATGCAGTAATTTTAAATGGAACACCCTATATTTTAGAGTGGTAACTAAAAGATCCATTAATTCTCTATCTAAAAGTATTATGTGATGTCATACCTAATTTTAGCCGTTTTGGACTTATAAGCAAAAAACCAAACTAATGTAATTAATGTAAATATAATTTCTTATTAGCAGAAGAAGTAGGCTATGACTTCAATCAAAAACGTTTGTCAAAATGTCACTGTCTATTTGGCAAGTAAACGCTGTACTTACGTTCGTAATCTATTATCTGAATATGGCGAATTCTTATACAAACGAGGAAATTTTAAAACTGTTCTACATTCATGGCGAGTGCAACATAATTATTAATAGAACATGCAGAACATTTAACGAACACTATCCGCACTTAGTCCCAATGAACAAAAATAAATTTAATAGGATAAAAAATAACTTTAAGAACAATGGTCAAATAAAGCAGGAAAAAACCCAAATTAAACCTGTAACAGGTAACGAAGACAATGAAATAAATGTTCTTGCACATTTTGTTGCATTTCCTCATGCATACCTGTTACAGGTTTAATTTGGGTTCTTTCCTGCTTTATTTGACCATTGTTCTTAAAGTTATTTTCTATCCTATTGAATTTCTTTTTGTTCATTGGGACTAAGTGTGGATAGTGTTCGTTAAATGTTCTGCATGTTCTATTAATAATTATGTTGCACTCGCCATGAATGTAGAACAGTTTTAAAATTTCCTCGTTTGTATAAGAATTCGCCATATTCAGATAATAGATTACGAACGTAAGTACAGCGTTTACTCGCCAAATAGACAGTGACATTTTGACAAACGTTTTTGATTGAAGTCATAGCCTACTTCTTCTGCTAATAAGAAATTATATTTACATTAATTACATTAGTTTGGTTTTTTGCTTATAAGTCCAAAACGGCTAAAATTAGGTATGACATCACATAATACTTTTAGATAGAGAATTAATGGATCTTTTAGTTACCACTCTAAAATATAGGGTGTTCCATTTAAAATTACTGCATAACTACAATTTTTATGTTGCACGAAATGAATATGATGTTGTAGACACCCTGTATGAGATAATTTAATTTGCCTGACATATTATGACAAAACAACCTATTAAGGAACAACAGCCAAAATCTCAGTCGGTTGCCTTTGTCCGTTGCGAAAAATCTTATTTTTTTATTGAGGGATGCGTGTTGCTAAATTTCTTAATAAATAATTTTTATTTGTCGAACGGCTCTAGATAGGTATACTATCGGTTATACAGAAAAGTTTTAGAATGTCCAGCGGTATCCAAAAATGTGAAAATATACAGGGCATTCCATTTGAAATAACAAAGTTGGTATGTAGTAAGAGTAGATCTGGCAACGCCGCAATGTTAAAACTATTTTCAAATTGGAGATCATGACCTCCTATGGACAAATCCTAAATTTCAAATTCCTAACTTGTTTCATTGTCTAGATACTTCTAAGGGGCCATCGAGTTTGGCGTACCCTGTATTATACAAAAAAATTTCTTTCGCAGTAAAATATCAACCATCAGATTGCAAATCGAATTTCTGTTGGGTATACATATTAGAAGTAAATGTAAAAATATGGCTGATGAATTTACTTAAACATATTTTATATCTTATAAAAGATGCAATGCTTGCATTTTTGTTATCTGAAGGACCATTAAAGAGCTAATTATTCCCAGTTGGTACAATTAAACAACAAAAGCTTACTTTCATAGTGTTAGTGAAAACAAAAAAGCTACATCTAAGATAATAAAAAAACTTTTATAAAACTGTTTTATTCAAGCTCGATAAATGTTGTATAATTGTAATAATTATAGTGTCTACTGTTTTATAATTGCTGCAAACTATGTTTTATAATAATTTTGTAAACGTTTAAAAAATAATCCGGTAAAAGCTGTAGAAGCAATAATAAAACAAATAAAAGAACAGAATTGCTGCACAAAAGTGCGCCCTTTTTGGCTTTATAAGCGTTGTATAAACATTGTTAGAACGTTTATAGCGACATTGTTATTTTATAAAAATAGTTCTGTAAACGTTTTTAGGTCATTTATAAAACATAAATTGTTAGTTGGGAATGGATCAATAGTAACACCAAAAATATGAATAATAGCAAGAAATTGCTTATTTATCGCTTACGAGCGTGTACCGATGCTATTAAATATCTTCATGGGGTTTTCCATGTGACTTATTTTTGTTTGGAGAGGTTTTTAAAATTCGCGCCTTTTCTGAAGTCAGCACTTGGGCTGTCCATTGTTAATTTTTAGTTGTTTTTCCATGGGTGCCTAGATATTTTGTTTATAAAACTTTATTATGAATAGCGACATTTACGTTTTTTGATAAATATTATGAAAACGGTATGGTATTTTAAATAAATGGCAAATACAAAAATTGTTTGGTTTAAAATTCTTCATCAAATAGTAAAATAATATACAGGGTGTGAACTTGGGAAAACGTACTTTAAAGTGTGTCTTTTTGAACCCTTATTATGGTCACCCTGTATAAAATAGATGAAATCTATTTAACTTATAGTATCTCTTGAGCCGTTGCCATTAATCTCAAACAATGCCGTAATTAAAAACTTGTTTTTAGATTATTTATTTAATTTTTTTTTCAGGGCTGCAAAACTTTTTTTTTAGTTTAATTTATTACTTTCAAACTACTACAATAATCATTCAATAAACTTATAAACAACTATAAAGGACACTAATATGAACCTAAAAATATAAAAGATCCAGGTCCCATTAAACAAAATTGAACTTTTTTTAATCACACTTTTTTGGGTTAACCTGTATAAAATATTTTTCTGAAATATAGTTTACAGTGTTACAGTATAAGTCAAGATATGAATGAAATTCCTAACTTAATTTTAGTGTTGGGAAAAATCGACTTATTTTAATAATCGACTACCGAGTATGCGAGTGATTTAAAAAATCGAATTATAATCGATTTTTTTTCACTCAAATTCTAATATTAATTTATTAATATTGGCGGTTCATCGTTCATGTTGATATACAGCATTTGTATTGGGAATAACTGACTCGGTGTTGTTAATCGATTGATTTTTTGCGGATTATTAAATGTGGCGGAGATATTTGTGGATTTTTTGGCATGGTTCCCAGATCTTACAACTTACAATTTAATTTAACTAACCACTTGACTACTTGACCTTGAGATGTCACGATATTGCATAACTCATGATATTTATGAATACTCACCACTATAATAAACCCTATTATCCTACGCAGGCAACCCGTAATGAAGTATTTAAATCTAAATAAATCATATTTATTATCTTACGCAGGCAACCCGTAATGCAGTATTTAATATGAATTATCGCCAATAATAACCGAAAACCACTCGGTGTAGCCGCTCGCTACGAGATGGCTCTGGCCGCAGTGAGTGATTAACAGGCGGGCAGCAACTTTAGAGTAGTGATGGGAAAAATCGAGTTATTTCAATAACCGATTACCGAGATTTCGAGTGATTTAAAAAACCGAATGATAATTGATTGTTCACTCAAATACTATATGAGGGGCAATTTAAAAAAAAATTCATTTTTTTAAACACTTAAATAATCAAGCACATAAAAAAAAGGTCGCCAGTTCCATAAACTAACTACTTTGTATAGCCCCGCAATGAGTGATCGGTTATTTTTTAACTCGAGTGATCCCATCACTATCAAAAACCATTATGTTCATCACTCATTTTGTCACTCGAATAATTTCCGAAGATAATCGAATAATTCGAGTGATTGAAAAAACCGAGAGATCGGTTATTTTTCACTCGAGTTATCCCATCACTACTTTGGAGACGCGTTGAAAAATAAAAACCATAATGTTCGTCACTCATTTTGTAACTCGAGTTATTTCCGAAGATAATCGAATAATGCAAGTGATTGAAAAAATCGAGTGATCGGTTATTTTTCACTCGAGTTATCCCATCACTACTTAATTTATATAGAAGTTATGAAGGCCTGACGCACTATTGCAAGACAATAATAAAACGATAACCGATTTCAAAATGTTATGTTCTCAAAACCGTGAAATATACACAAATTTAAGTTAAAAAAACGTTAAATAAACACTTCGATATTTTAGTGTGGGTGATCTCAAAGAAAAGATCAAAGAAAAATGCCACATTCCCCTGGAACAGCAGGTCCTCCTCATCAATGGCGGGGAACCTCTCGACAGCCAAAAGAACCTGTGCTCGTACATGGCTGGGACTGACACCAATCCTATATACCTATTTTCCACTAATTATGACGTCACAAAACTGGACATCCTTAGGAATTTAAGTTATGATGATACTGGTAAGTTATTAATTAAATAAGCGCCAAAAAAAATATACAGTGTGACCAGTAAGTCTGCATCATATGGGATTTTTTTTTATTAATAGCTTTATTCGAAATTTGACTTTGGCATCAAGTTCTGCTTCGATCGAGATAAAAATTAAGCAAAAAAATAGTAGTCACGTGATTCGCATTTATAATCTGCAAAACTTTAATTTTTTTCAAAAAATAATTCAAAATTGGGGTTATTTCTGAAAATATCGATAAAAGTTATTAGAAAAAGTTTTTTTAAAAGCAGTTTCTAGTCCACATGCAAAATTTCAGCTGCATAAGATAATTTTGATTTGTTTCACCCCACATTTTACATAGGCGTCGTTTGGGGGGGGGGCAAGGTGGGGCACTTGCCCCCCCTGGAAGTTGACTTATTGACAAAGGTTGACTTATTGAGGTTTAATATGGTTTTTTTTAAAACCGACCAGAAAATTTACACTTTCTGGACAATTTTTCGTCTAGAAAATAACGTTTTTCCAATCGCAAGACCGGAAAAAGCTTTTCCGGACTCTAATGTCACTTTTCCGGTCTCTAATGTCACTGTCACCCTGTTTTTTGTTTTTCCAATCGCTCTTTGATAATACAAGATACCTTGATTTCGTTATTATGGCAACAACATTTCGATGTATTGTCGAGTGACAGTTCGTTGATTTTTAATTTTGTTCTTTATGTCAAACTTGTTTCGCGTAGATTATAAAATATATCGAAGTGTCGGTCTTAAAAAAAATATTGTACGTCACGCAACCGAAAAGTAGTGTTTTCCAGGTCTCTCCAAGCTTCCAGGACTCGCCTATGGCTCGCCCTGGAAATGCTTGTCTCGACCTGAAAAACACTACTTTCCGGTCTTGTAACGTAAATTACTATTGATTGAATGTATGAATTTATTATTTGGAGTTTTCCTTTATATTTTTGTTATTATTTTGGGGTAGTAAAGACTTATTTTAATAAAAATGAACAGTTTTAATGCCAAGACGACTATGAATGTGAAATATTTGAGAAACAATTTTAGCTCATTAAGTATTGAGCAAAAAAAATAAATTGGCCTTTTTATTTTTATCTTATTTCATTTTCAATAAAATAAGAAGGTAATCATAAATTTTTTCTATTTGACGTTCATAATAAGTTCATTATGAACTTGAAATGAAGTTTATAATGAAGCTATTTCGATACGCGTTTTTTCTTTATTTGATGTTGGTAACATTGAAATTGAAAAATTGACGTAAAATCACGTCTTTTAAAATTCAAAAAAAATTAGCAAAATCGCCCGAATTTCCGAACGCTCTGTATATGTACCGAATGTACAAGGATCACACAACGTATTCTGTCCAATTTCAAATCTCATATCGCTAAAATAACTTTAGAATATCGTGGTGAAAATTTTTTTTTTTTTTTTATGATCGAGCACAAGCACTATAGGAAAATCCTTTAAGGCGCTCTGGGAGCGGTGCGTGTGCGAAGAAAGCGATTCACGTTTTTCTTGAATCGTTGGAGGTTATATTCGGTTGGAAACACGGTCTCAAAAAGGCCGTTCCACAAAGATGACGTCCTCCAAATGAAAGAGTTCTGAAACAATGATGTTCGGGGTGTACTAAGTTGAACCACATAGGGATGGGCGGCAGTGGTTCGTCGTGTGTTTCTGCTATGCATTACTCTAGGTGGAATCGAGCGGGCAATATCTGTCGAACACTTGCCATGAAAATATCTGTAGAAGAGAGTCAAATCACCAACCTGTCTTCGATGTTCTAAGCTGTCGAGGTTCTTAGTCAGCTCGTGGTCGCCGATTAGACGAACGGCTCTCCTTTGGATGGAATCCAACAACCGAAGGGTATGCTTCGGTGCAGAACTCCAGATATGAGAGCAGTATTCCAGTGATGGTCGAATCTGGGCTTTATAAAGTGTCAAAAGTTGTTGAGGTGTATACAACTTTTTGGTACGGAAAAGTATACCGAGCTTCTGAGAAGCTGCCCTGGCGATTGCCACTACGTGATTATGCCAAGACATATTTCCTCCCAGGTTGACACCCAGCAAATTAATAGACGAAGTCAGTGGAATTGCGTGTCCTGCCATAACGATATCGGGTTCTGCAATGTTGACCTTCTTAGAGAAAACTGCAGCCTGGGTTTTTTGAGCGTTAAATTCGACTTGGTTACTGTCACCCCAAGACAAAATTTCTTCCAGGTCTTTATTGAGGCGTAATACCTCATGTTGTCTGCGAAGATGTGCGTCAGTAGCCGATGTTTGAGGTTTCAATGTGGTGAAAATGGGTCAATAAATCAAAAAATGACAGTTCGCAAAATAATTTTTATTGTCCAGAGGTTACTATGATAAAAAAATAGTATTACCAACATAAAATTTAGACATAAAAATTTAAAGGATTTATGTTCTTTTTAAATATGTATTTTTTATTGAAAAAACTACAAATAGAAAAATTAGTATAAAGCACGTGGTTCATAAGGCGTTTTAGCGCACGTGTCAAAAAACTCGCCACTTCGTGGCTCGTTTTTTAAAATAGACGCGTGCGCTAAAACCGCTTCTTATGAAACGTGTACTTTAATATACTATTTAACATATTTACTAATAAATATTGACCAAATTTGGGCGTGGTCTTAAATATGTTTCGCATGCGGCTCATTTCGCCTGCAGCAGGCTTTTAGTCATGATACAAAGAAAGAAGAGATATGACATTGCGCATGTGGGCGGAGCCAAATCGACAGCCGCTTACGTCATGTGGTGATAATTTTCTGGCGGGCTTCGTATAACCTACGTTTGGTTTTATGTACTATTGTTATTATTTGTTATACAGAAAGAGGTTTTTAGTGTTTTTTTGGATTATTATTGTTGTTTGTTAGTGACAATTAGTTGTTAATATGCGTTGTGCAGTGGCGTTATGCATAAGTGACAATATGACAGCTTTTACTTCTTATAATTATCTGCAAAAGTATACCTATACATATTTATGATACAAATCAATGTTTAATATTTCAAATTTTAGCTTAAAAAAAGTGTTCTCTTCCTCGTAGGTGAGATAAAAAAGTTTAATTTGACGAAATTGGTTTAAAATAATAAACTGTTATATGTGTGCCTTATTTTTTAATAATTGTTAATGTACTTCTTATACTATTATGATAATTACCAGTCCTAGTATATTTTTTTAAATGTCTAAATGAGTTTTTACATCCTTATCTTTGGTCAAATTATAGTCAAATGCAGTGGCGGACTGGAGCGGGTGGCCGGGTGGCCATCGCCACCGGGGCCAATTGGTCCAAACATTTAAACAACATTTTTTTTTTCAAAAAATGTTCTTAATGAGGGTTGGGGCCATAGAGGCCATGTAGCCACCGGGGCCAAATGATTCCAGTCCGCCCCTGGTCCAATGTTAACAATATAAATTTATAAACAGACATCTCCAAAAATATTATCGTTACCTATTGCATAAAAAAAATCTTAATAAGCAATTTAATTGATTTTGGCCATTTAAGGCTCGAAACTGTTTTAAAAATGTTTAGGACTGCACATTTGTACCTATTTTTTTTCCAAACAATTTATTGCTTAAGGTGGAAGGGCCAAAAAATATAGGTTATTTTTTATGATTTTGTAAAAATAAATAAGTAATTGTAATCATTTAAAAGATAAAATGTATGTCAGCATAAGCAGAAAATTATTTTCATTGAAACCAAATATATGCTAAATTTTAACATTTAACCCAAGAACATCATGAAATACGTTCTGATTTATGAACCTCTATCCTTAAAGTACTTAAAATAATATGCACTGAAATCTTCCAAATCAAAAAATGGAAAATATGCAGTAAAATTTCTATTTCTAACGGCTAATCCTATGTAATTTTAAATCTCGTTAGCACCACATGACGTCATTGCGCGGACCGGACCGAATTGGGAATACGATCGATCATATCTTTCTTTCTTTGTATCATGGCTTTTAGTACACCCCCTACCCTAGTTAACTAGTCACGAACCGCCACTGCCCCCCCCCCCCCCCCCCTCTCCTAAGAAACCTTTTAACGACGCCCCCACAAATAAAGGTCCAAGAGAACAAGACGTCTTGGGGGGGGGGGGGGGGGGGTTAATTAGCGGTCAACAGAGGTGAATCGTCTATGATATTATTTCAAAATTATCGTTTTCGATATGTAAGAAAATCTGTTAATGGCATTTTTTTAATGATTTTTAGATCTAAAACAAAGACTCCTAGATTGTCTAAGCCTTCCAGTATCACTGAGCACGGTGAAAACTCGTGCGTTGGTCGCTCAAGATTTTTTTAACATCGCCAAACTTCAACTGGAATTTTGCGAAAACATGGTGCATGAACAACATTTACAGCAGCAAGGTAGCGAAATATTTATTTATGCAACGGTGGAATTTTTATCTGGAATAAATTTAGTATATTTGCTCAAAAAATACACGGCTGCGTTTATTTTTAGTTTGGCATACTTTTTTTGTGTCTTCGTGAAATTTACCCCTCTTTTTGGGGTAGAAACCGCCCCAAACTTTTTTTTTAAAGGTAAAGGGATGTATTGAGCCTAAAGAATAAAAATGTACTCATTGCTTTTTCTTATAAAATCGAAGTAATTTCTGGAAAGCCAATGGAAACAAAATAAAGTAATTGCTTTTGCGTTCAGCAATTGCTTAAAAGTGCAGGAATTGCTTCTAGTCAATGATTTTTCTTAAAAAATTGAAGCGATTGCTATCGTTTGCATAAAATGTGATGAATAAATTAAGGAATTGCTTTTTCTAGTATAGCGATCGCTTTCAACTTTTTAAGGTAGGTCGACCCCTGCATCATTTGCTTGGTAGCAGTCAACTTTAGTTCTCCGCGGCATACACGTGCGTTGCTCTTAATATGTGTCTTTAATAATGGCTGAATATATGAACGCCCGTAAAAGAAAAATCTACAGTGTACGTAAAAATTGCAGATATGATGATTTCAGAAAGTTATATCGACTTGACTGCGAAAATGTTGAGTGGTTGGCAAATTATTTTTGACTGGATACTGGTACAAGGGGGGTGCACTGTCGCCTTTAAATAAGATTAAAGTCTTTCTGCGAAAATTGTCGGATCCGGGCTTTCAAAGTTCTGTAGGTGAAGAACTCTGTGTTCATCAAACTACTGTCTGTAAGACATACACTTCTGTAATGGATGCAGTTTTGGAGGCCAATGTTTTTATTAAATATCCTAAGTGCTGAAGCTGTTGTGGAAGCTAAACGGTTGTGGTCAGAGAGATTTATTTATGTTCCTTCAATTTGTGAGCGAATCAATTGCTTGTCTTTAATTTCTTCATCACTACTATCATTTTCCTCATTTTCACTGAATTCTGTCATATCACAAATATAAGTTCCCTATTTTCCACAAAAACGTAACAAATTACTATTATTGTACTAAATAAATAGACCAACGTTGTTTTATTTACGTCAACTGTTTTGCAAATTAGTCACCAAACTGAACATGAAATCTATAATCTGAACAAGTGGATAAGCCACGTCTGAACTTGTGTTGAATAAGCATTTGCTACAGAGGTATAAGAAAAACAGCAATTGCTTCAAAATTTTATTCATATCCAGATCTAGCGATTGCTTTTACTTATAGCATTTGCTAGTCAAGCAATTGCTTTTACTACAAAGTAATAATTGCTTCAAGTAATTGCTTAATTTTTATTCATTAGGCTTGTTGTGATAGAGCTTGTTGGAAAGGGCAAAGGGAAAGGGAATACGACCCACTATTTACTTTTGCATTTCAGTCATGTAGACGCAATTTGTTTTATTGTAAAAATCGTTGGAAATATTACTTTTTTTTTGACAAACCCCTAATCCCGAAAGTAAAATTCATTATTGACATTATGTAGGTACCATAATCCGGGGTTCTTTGGCGAATTTCGTGTATAATCACAATACATACCGTTACATTTGAAAAAAAAATTGGGAGCGGTTTCTACCCCCAAAAGACAGGAAAAAAGTATGTCAAACTAAAAATAAACGCAGCCGTAGTTGGCGCTCTAATACTGAATTTATCCCAGTTAAAAATTCCACCCATCTTTATTCGTATACTAACGACGATAAAAAAAAAGGTCTAACATGTAAACAATATTTCTGATTTTTTTTGTAGGATGGTCTGCTGTAATTGCAAATTTGGAAGATATAGTATCTGAATTTAGAAAAAGATGGGATCTCTTTCTAAAAATGTATCAAGACTTTATTGCCGATAGAGATATGTATGATATTTTCTTAGAAAGGTAAGTGACAAGTGTCTCATTATGTAGCGAATCCATGAGTTTGTTTATAATTCCATCGTCTACACTTCTAATTATAGTAGTGGTAGTTGGGAGGGTTAGCAACCTGGCAAGTAGACCAACGGCGATTATTTTCACCCACTCCAGGTTTACCTAATTTTTTTTTTGAAAGATCTAACTTCTAAACCACGGATATCAGGAAGGTATCGACTTCTTTATTACAGGACTACATCTCTTATTTTTATAAACACATAGGTACCTTTTAGTTTTAGTGAGGACAAAAAGATCCTTCAAAGAATTCCTGTGATAGATACTTTACTCGATACACAAAAGGAACCGATGGACGGTTCGAAATTGTCGGAAACAACCACTAGCACCTCCGAAACGGAACCTACCAAAGAAATTAGTTTGTTTGAATGGATTTCTTCTTCAGATACGAAAAATTCTTTAGATGAGTTGTATGAACTTTGTAAGGCGAACCTAAAAAAGGTAAATTTTCACTTATTATAATCGACGTATCATTAATGATGACTGGAATACCGAATAAACTAGTAGGGAAGCGCTTAATATATTTTTCTTTTTAAATTTAGTTTGAAAAAGACATCATGCCATCTCTAGAGAAACAAATAAACGACACCTTACATTCAGCGGAAAAGCCCGAAAGAAAAGAAATAGAAGGACTGGGAAAGCGGTTGTTCGACTTAGAGGAATTGTTAAGGAAAATCAAGAAGTATGTGGAGCATCAGTCCGACATGGCTCAAAGCTTTCAACAGGTATGTAGGTGTCACTCTTTTTTTTATAAAAAATTGTAACAAAATACAATAAGTTCATATTTAAAAAAGAAACATGACTGCCTTCGGAACTAATTTTTAAACAAGCGTCTGGAGTCTGGCTGTGGACTTTTCAACCGCCCAATCAACGTTCGCAATAAAGCGTGTGAAATTTAAAAATAAATAGTTAGAATGCGCACATAAATCATTGTGTTATTTCGTATTAAACTGAGGCGAAAAAATTGATGAAATAAAATAATAAACTAAACGTATTACCTTGATTTTCGCAGACGAAAAATTGTGAATATGGAATTTTTTTCTAATGCGGAGGTTTTTTTGAAGAGGATAGTTTAGATTGGAAAAAAATTGTATATTTTTGAGAACGGTTTAGACTACTGATGTTACAACCTTCCCGAGTGTGACTATTATGTTTGACTAAACCTACTATTTACCTACGTTAATAATGTACTTACTACTTTTACAGGTTTTGATTTTTTTGTATTGAGAAATCTTATTGCAAAATACAAAATAATTAATAAAACAAAAAAAAACACATGACAATTTTCGGTTTCTTTTAAAATATTTTTATTAAACAATTCTCGTTACGTAACAACATTAAAATTGTTTATCTTTTGGGGTAAAATGCAAATTATGACATATAATTAATTGTTAAATGGTCAAGTATTATATTTATTCTGTAATGTTGATATTTGTAGAATTGATACTTGTAAATCTGATTATTCCTAGCGTTTGTAATATTATTATGTTGCTTTCTTTCATGCCTTGAAAGACACTGTTGAAAAGTCCATAGTCAGACTCTAGACGCTTGTCTACACTACGGCTCAGTGTATAAAGTGGGGGGGGGGGGTATAGATTATACAGGGTGTTCTTAAAGGTATGGCCAATAATTTGGGAGATTGGTTAAAAATAAAGTAAGAACTTCATATAAAATTGTGTGTTACTACGAAGTTAGAGCCCCCGAAAGGGGGTATCCTGAAGATGGTGGGTCAGAGTAGTTATTTTTATGCTTTGGCATACGAAGAAGAAAGACGGACATATTCTGGAGCTGGTAGAGCAAGGCAGATGTTAGTCAGCCGGTCATAGTTTTGTTTACTTTCGCGTTTTGTGCAATTACGACCCCTTTCCTGTTAAGACAAACACATATTCTCTGGAATTCTTAGGAGAGATGACATCTAGATAGATATCGTGTTACCAGTAAAAAATGGTGTTTTTACTTCAGATCTAAAAATTGACGTGTTTACTTTTAAGGATTTTAAGGTAAATTGTGGCAATTTTAGTGGTTTCAAAAAACTGTTTTTTTATTATTTTCTTTGCATTTATTTAAAAAAAAAACACCAGCATACTATTCGTCAATGTCTCCCTGAATAGACGTTCCAAAATTAGATACTAATTATTTTTTTTTTAATAATTGCTAGGTTCCGGAAGTTACCTCCTGCATTCAAGCCATTTATAGGTCTTTTATACATGATTGACCCTTAACAAAACCTAAAATTGTATTCAATTTAATTTAATTACAAATTGTATTTTTAGAATCAGAACCGGGCAGCCCACATAAAGGACTTGTCCATTTTACCAGATCTTTGTGCCACACACTTGCAACAGCTGGAGTACATTAAGCAGTGCCATGAGAAATTGATGGGTGATAGAAATAGGATTGTTAGGGCTAAATACGAATTAAGCAAAAGTCTGTGCGCCAGAATTGGGTAAGAAAAAGACTCTAGAAAATTTCTGTTTGGATCTGATGGACAATTGCTTGAGAGAGCCTAATTTTTGATACTGACATTTCTTGATTTTTTTTAGGTGGGTTCAAAACGTTGAAGACAAACTGTGGGAGCTGGACTCTCTCTTAGTGTATTTCCATGAGCACCTACAAAGGTTACGGAAGCATCTGGAAGTATTTCAGCAACTCCATTTGGCACCAGTTACTTACATGAATGCTGTCGTAGAGGTAGTGAGGAGGAGGGCTTTTTCACAGTTGTTTTTATTGGTAAGCCCAAAGTTCAAATGGTCAAAAAAGTCGTATTAAAAAATAAGAAATACGTGTTTTTATTGTATGGCATATTATAGGTCCGTTAGGAGCACGTTTTAGAATTATTTTGAATTACACAGGGTGATTAAAAAAAAAAGTTAAAAGGCCAAAGTGCGATCTCTAATTTGAAGAAAATTACCTATTTAAGTAAAAAATAGTCTATTCAGCTTTTTACACGCAGCGGCCAAAGAGACTGAGTGTTTGGTCAAAAGAAAGTGATTCGAACTTATTATTACGTCTTCAAAGTCGGAATATATAAGAGGCCCAAGAGATGGTCTAAAATAGTAGATATATCGACTTGATAGTTAGGTTTAAGGATAGTCAGTAATAAATGCCATAGCGGGTTACTTTTTACCTTAGGTTGGGCCTTAAAGCCCAAAAATCTTTAGGCCCATAAATGAAGAATAAATTACATTGTTTTGTCTTTAATAATATCTTCATGGTCAGGTTACAATGTGAATATTTTCTATGATACTCTTCTCTCTATATTACTCTTACATCTTGTACTTAAAGCCCAGAAGGCTTTAAAGTATAAAATAGGTTATAGTGATGAATGAATAATTTCTTTATAACCAAGCAGTTCTCTTCTTTTGGAAATCATGACCTTTAGAAAAATATTTTACTGACGTCATATTTGTTTCACATGGTGTATTGTCTAATTTAATTATATCAATTAATTTTGTTAAATTACTTGTAACACTTAAATAAAAACAAATATATTACAAAAACCGAGCACATAAACGAGCTAACTTATTCGTCCAAGCACAAAACATTGACTATATTTTAATTTTTTTATACTTTTAATTTTAATTTACCTTGTTTTTTTTTATAATTAAATGCCTTTTTTCGGGCACGCGGTTAAGTTTTCGAGGTAAAATTGAAATCTATACGAAAATTTTTTCCGCGCACCTAAGTTTTCAGCTCACATCAATGCAATAGTGATTTTATAAGTATCTATATACTACCACTCCATTTTAAAAATCAATAGCGTCTAACATGACATGTTCTGATTTAAGAAAACTCCTGCCTCCTGCGCTTTTATAAAAATACAAACTACATAATATTTTCTGATGGCTGTGGGTATCAGAATCGTAACACAAAACTTTCAAATGCACTTCTTGGGCTAAGTGTTAAAAACAACGTGTTAATCGAACAAGAGTATTTAGAGGTTGGACATAACCAGATGGAGGTAGATTCTATTCATGCGTCTATCGAAAAAAAACTGGGAACAAAGAGGGAAGTTTATATACCAGCGGATTATCTGCCAATCATTCAGGCTGCAAGGCCTAAGCCTTATGAAACAGTTTACCTACATCATGATGATTTTTTTAAATATGAAGCTGTTTTTATATAAAAGCATTCGGCCTGGGAACAAAGTTGGGGAGCCCTGTGTCAATGAAAATTGTGATTTATAGGCCATAACTGGCTCAAAATAGGCCCACAAAGGTTATACAGGTAAAAAACATAGATTTTTTTGAAAATGTAGATCATAATTCAAGAACCATACTTGCCCTGCATATTTGAGGTTGGTGTTTTAAATTGTATTAATAATTTAGCAAAAATATCAGATTTAATTCTAAAAGTGTACAGGCACAAAATACGTTTTCAAGTTTTTATGAAGTTACCTTATACAGGGTCAAAAACAAATAAACTTTGCATCACATCCGACCAAATTTTAATAGCCCAATTTTGATTTTGTAGAAAAACACACATTTAATATGGCGCTACTTTAAAGAAAATGTATCTGAAATAAAGCCTTGTCAAAACTGAGAAGTTTTATGTAGGTTGCGTCGAGTCCCGTTTTGCAAATGTGGTGCAATTTACAAAATATAGGTAAAAAATCAAAATTATCTTATGGAGCTGAAATTTTGCATGTGGGCTAGGTTAAGTTAGGTTAGGTTAGAGTGGCAGACCTCTGGAAATGACCAAACAGTCACACGTAGTCCTATAGGACCGTTGTGATACCACACATGTTCCGCGGAACCTATTGCATCAGCTTCCTGATGGTTAACACGATCGTAGAAGAATCTTGACAGCTCATTCAAACCAGCCACTGCTGTTAATAAACTTAGTAAGTCGACCCAGTTGCAGGCTGCTCACTTCCTCCAGATCATTAAAAAATGGTTCACCCAGTGCATTGAACCTTCTTCTCGCGAGGCCGGGGCATTCACACAAGAAATGCTGAATACTTTCCTCCTCTTCCTCATCTCTGCAACTTCTGCAGAAGTCGTTAGTTGGTATTCGCATACGTTCAGCGTGTCTACCGAACAAGCAGTGTCCGGTGATTACGGCAGTGATGTTTCTTAGGTCCTTAGGCATGTGGGCTAGAAACTGCATTAAAAAAAACTTTCTAATAACTTTTTTTCGATATTTTCAGAAATAGCCCCACTTTTGAATTATTTTTTGAAAAAAAATTAAAATTTGACAGATAATGCGAATTACGTGACTACTATTTTTTTTGTTTAATTTTCATCTCGGATCGAAGCAGAACTTGACGCCAAAGTCAAATTTCAAATAAAGCTATTAATAAAAAAATCCCATATGATGCGGACTTTACTGGTGACACTTAACAATTTTTTTTTGTTCTTATGAATTAATATTTTCTTTATAGTGGGCGTCCGATCTCGCATGTCAACAGTTGACCATACACAACGAAGAAGTGACACGAAGGAAAGAATTCAGCGCACAATTCGAGGGACACTTCCTGAACGCCCTGTTTCCGGGAATGGGGGACGTGCCGCCTCCCTTTGCTACAGAGGCGCCCTCCATGTTCGACGCCAGGCTTCCGCAAATTACCGAGGAGGACATGGAGAAATTGAAAAAAGAAGTGCCGGATTTCGCTGATAATTTAACGTTGCCCGACATGCAACATGTTGTGGATTTTTTTATGGGGAAGAGCGGCGGAACCGGGAAGGATAGCGGGAAAAGTGATAAGGTAAGTAACGACACGAGAGTTTTGTTGCGTCATAATTTTTTTTTGTATGAATATAAAATATTTCGTTATTACGTTAATGAAAAGGAGAATAATTATGATAATTTTCTATTAAAGATGTTTTGTTTGAAGGTGGTAGATAATCAACAAGCATTATCAAAAAAGAATTACCTTGTCAGACTTCCATTGTCTTTATTTTGTTACTTAACACAAAGGTTCAATTAGTATCTCTAGCCGTTTTCAAGTGTAAACTAAATTATAATTCTGAAGAAGCTACTCTGTCTTAAATACTATCCATGTGCAATGAAGCTCGATGTCTCCTCCTACCTGCTTATTCTAGTGTGAAGTTTGAACTGTTTATTTGGACACGAAGAAGCTTCCAGATATTGGGGATATCTATACTTGGTTTACTAAATATATGGGTATTTTGATTCATGAAAGCTGCTTCTTTGAATTTCCGTTTTCTCCAGTGCTGTTCCGTGTCCAAAACCTTAGCTTTTGACCACTGTATATTATGTTGGTTCATCCATACATGTTCCGCTAGACCTGATCTGGAAGGTTCACCTCTTTGGGTATGTTTCAGATGTTCTTTAACTCGTACGGGAAAAGTATTTTTGTTTCTTCAATGTACGATTCGCCACACTCGCAAGGGATTCGATAGATGCAATTTTTGTGTTTTCATTACGTAACTACATAAACTAAGACCCACGAAAATTGGATAATTATACTGCCCACCTTTTCCAAGATTTTTGAAAGAGCTATGTATTCCAGGATAATAAATTTTTTGATGTTTTTAAGATATTTACTGAACACGGTTTTTTAAAAGGGAAATCCACTCAAATGGCAATTTACATTCAATATGGTTTGCAACATCTTAAGGTGGAAATACGACCGGAAATGCTGTTGCACTTGTCCAAAGCCTATGATTGTCTGGAAATGTATAGTATGGTGTTAGGGGCAACATAAAAAAATTTATATTTTGTCATATTTAAATAAGTATTTGCCAATGACTTATCATTTCTTTTGAACTCACCTCGGCATCATATCGTCAGTTACGCGGATAATACAAACCTAATTACTGTTGTAAAACTTGGCAAGATTTGATAGAAAGGTCTCAGGAGTTTTTTGATATTGTCAGAGAGTGGTATAGTAAAAACATATTAATATTGAATGACGATAAAACTAATTTAGTATTGTTTAGAACAAAACACTCAAACATTGTAAAGCCCGTTGATATTACGGTTGTCACCAAAGAATTAGGTTTCTCTGATAATGCAAAACTCCTGGGAGTTTCGATCAATTAACATCTTGACTGGTACATCACATAGATAGTTTAGTTAAAAGACTTAATTTAGTTTGCTATAGTATTCGAGTAGTATGTAGGTATATAAATGTGAAATCAGGTAAAATTATGTATTTTGCTAGTTTTCACTCAATACTTAAACAGGGCATTATCTTCTGGGGTAGAAAACAGAGTGTCTTTATAGTACAGCAAATATTAATTAGGGTAATAAAAAAGAAATTACTTAAAAAGCTGTAGAACTGTCTTTAAAAAAATTGGTGTTATGGCTGTATGGTCTATATGTTTGAATGCCTATTGTTATTTTTTACAAACACAAAGATTATTTTAATGTAGATTCCAAGCATGAGTACAGTACAATATCATTGGATGTTAAGTATCCAATACATAGGCAACACTAACCGAAGAATCTCACATTATATGTACATTATATACATTGCCTGAAGATTTAAAACGAATTGGTACACTAGAAATATTTAAAAGAGAACTAAAAAAATATTTAATTGACCTGGAACTTAATGGTTAAGAAAGAGACTTTTGTAAAAACTATAGCAGTATTTCTATAAGTTTGTTTTTCTTTAATGTGACCTTATTTCCTTTTGCTTGTTTAACATTTAACTAATTGGAAATAAAGATTATATTATTTCTTAGGTTGACGAAGCTAAAGCTGTAGAAGAAAGATTAATTCAGGCAGTCTCGGATGTGGGATTGGCCAGCAACTTGGACAAGAATTTACTGAAGGCTACAGGCAGCGAACCATGTTTGGTGACAGCTCCTGGGCTACCTAACCTCAAAGAGGATAAGTAAGTACAATTGACAGTTATATTAATATATTAATAACAAATAAACAATTTGTTCAAATTGGGAAAAGAAAAAGTTCGGAAAAAGAAATAATATATGGATCAATAATATAATAGGTCCATTATTATTCTTAATTTACATAAATTTCGTTTCCAAATTGAACTTAAAGGGCAATATAAAGCTATTTGCAGATGATACAACAATTATTTATTTTGCTGAAACTCTCGCAGAACTGTATTTTGATATTAATAATAATTTAAAAATGGCTTCAATCAAATAAACTTGTTATATTTTACAAAATCTTCTTTAATGATTATAACTAAAAATCAAATAAATTCTATCATTAACCCCTTAACATTTAATAATGAAAATATTCAATATTTAAAAACGAGAAAATATTTTGGATTAGTTTTAGACAAAAATTTAAATTGGAAAGGCCATATCCAGTTTATTATCAACTTTATATCTCCTTGGATATCTGTTTTGTACAGAGCTAGATATTATTCCTTTGAAATACTTCAAAAATATATATTTTTCATTATTATATTCAAAATTACAATACTTAGCTTCTGCTTGTTTATCAAACTTAAACCCATTACAAAAATTGCAAAATAAAGTTATTAAATGTATATTACCACATTTAGAACTAACTGTTAATCTATATAGACCGAATGGGTATTTACACGTTCAAAACATTTATAAATTAAAAATTTGTATTCTAATTCACTCTATTATTTTAAAAGAAAAAATCAAACATAACACTTTAGGAGAATAAGACATTACCTACATGATCATAACACCTGACATTGTATAAATTATCAAACTATACCAGTAAAAAGTAATTTCGGAAAAAAATCGCTTTTATATGACGGAATCTTAACATAGTATAAAACAAAGTCGCTGTCGCTGTCTGTCCGTCCCCTACCAGCTATATATGCTTAAATCTTTAAAACTACGTAACGGATTTTAAAGCGGTTTTTTTTAATAGATAGAATGATTCAAGGGAAAGTTTTTATGTATAATAGCGACCCGCCCCGGCTTCGCACGGGTGCAATTTCAGAAAGTGGCATGCCGGGTACTAATATATCGGGTTTGTTCGGGTTTGTATTTATACCAGCGGGTTGCAACGCGTGCCGGATACACGCTAGTAATAAAATATAACAATCTTCCAAAAAATATCAGAAAAATTAAATAATTGGCAATTTTTAAAAAACAATTAAAAATATATTTACTAAATTAACTTATTTATACTATTTTTTTTTCTTGATTTTATTAATGAATTAAATTGGATCCATTCCATTTTTTTATTGCTATTTTTTTTAATGGTTATTATTTTCTATATTATTATATTGTAATTTTCCATGTAACGAACTGTAAAAAGTTAGTTTAGAATAAAGGCTTTTTGATATGCACTGCAGAAAGATTTTAAACAAATTAACAAACCAAACGAAACTTTTATTATGCCCAAACCGTTTTGGGATTTAAGAAGCAGTGAGTGAAACAGAATACAGGTCTGTTCATAAAAAAAAACTAATTAATATTTGAAGTTTAACTCAAGGCTGACTTATGTATATGAAGTTAGCAAAACAACTCCGGACAACCAAGTTAAGTGTAACGGTAAAATTTACCCCTAATTAGCCGCTAATTAACCGTAAAAAAATTAATTTTGCCCCTCGTCTTTTTTAAAACAATACGAGGTGTTTTGCCAAGTTCATATAAAGTTGGCAAAACAACTTTGGATCATGCAATATTTTTGGGTGTTCAATACTATGAAAATTTACCGTTAATTAACCGCTAATTAACCGTAAAAAAATTAATTTTGCCGCTCGTCTTTTTTAAAAAATACTAGGTGTTTTGCCAAGTTCTCGAGAAGTTGGCAAGACAACTTTTTTAGACCAGCTAGTTAAGATTTATTTTTATACTACCTGAACAAACCGGACAACCAAGTTAAGAGTAACGGTAAAATTTACCGCTAATTAACCGTAAAAAAATTAATTTTGCCGCTGGTCTTTTTTAAAAAATACGAGATGTTTTGCCAAGTTCATACAAAGTTGGCAAAACAACTTTGGAACGTGCAATATTTTTGGGTGTTCCGGTTTGTTCGGGTTTGTTTAGGTAGTATAAAAATAAATTTTAACTAGCTAGTCTAAAAAAGTTGTTTTGCCAACTTCTCGAGAACTTGGCAAAACACCTCATATTTTTTAAAAAAGACGAGCGGCAAAATTAATTTTTTTACGGTTAATTAGCGGTTAATTAACGGTAAATTTTCATAGTATTGAACACCCAAAAATATTGCATGATCCAAAGTTGTTTTGCCAACTTTATATGAACTTGGCAAAACACCTCGTATTTTTTAAAAAAGACGAGAATTTTTTTACGGTTAATTAGCGCTAAATTTTACCGTTACACTTAACTTGGTTGTCCGGAGTTGTTTTGCTAACTCCATATACATGGCTGACTTCGGTCACAGCCCTAATAACCGTTTATAAAACGCTGGAACACACAGTACACGTCCATTTCTAAGTTGACGTTCAATTATAAGGGACCCCGTTTTAGTACTTTAAGTATTTCGACGTTCTACATACAGTTCTTTTGGATGTTCTCTTTGATATCTTTTTCGGTTCGCATACGACAGTTGGCATTTTCAATAATTTTTAAATAAAATTTGACGGATTAAACTATAATTTCTTAAAATATTCTCATGTTCACTTTTTTAAATCGAGAGGGTTGCGATGATTGTGACAGTTGGCGAAGAGATTGGCATAAATGTATTTCTCATAATCAAAGTGGTCTGATTACAATTGATAAGGATTTTCTTTCCTAATGTTTCACAGAGGCTGTGAGTCCGAAACGGACACTGAAGAGTTTGAAAAAGTTGGACAGAGTCCCCTAGAGCTAAATTTTCCGCAGGGTGCTGTGCCTAAAGTTGCTGAGAAACAGGATGCATCAACCATTACAGAGGTAAGATAAAGAATGGGTTTTGTACAGTATTTATTTAATGCCAAGTATTTTTTTTTATATTATTTTAGATTTTTATTTATAAATTACCCAAAAACAGTCAAATTTACTTTATTGGTATCAGAGTCTACCCAAGACCTTTTAAAGCAGAGACCCAATTGTTAACAGTTTTACCTGATCCCTCATCATCCTGTCCTTTTCTTTCACTTCATTGCGCCATAGTCAGATTTACAGATTGGTCGAACATACCTTAAAAAATGCCCCAAGAAATGTGCTAGTTTGGCAATTCCAAGAGCTCCAGCAACTGTTTTAATAAAATAATAATCCGTTATTTCCCACATGCTCATAATACTTTTATTTATCAATAATTATTGGAACAACTTGTAAAACGTCAATGAGAGAATTTTGAAACTTATTTCTTGTATTATTAATTTTAATCGTATTCGGCACTCTGGCAACATGGATTTTATTTAACGAGTATCGCTTACTATTAGAAATTTTAAATGCATGACATTGACGGCAGGTAGTTGTTGCTACGTTGCTGGATTAGTGCACCGCAATTGGTTATTTAGTGGCTATTTTGGGTAATTTTTGTGAAAAATCTTGTTCAGAAATAAACAATCATGGTGCATACATGTGTAGGATGTAGTAATATCGAGTCTCAAGAAACATCCTCTTGTATTTTTCTATTAAGTTTGCTAATTAAAAGAAAATAATTCATGGTAATGTAAAGGAGAAATATGCTCGACGATCGCTCAAAAAAAGTAAATTTAAAGACGAGGACAGTTTATACTTCTATCTCTTTCAAATAGTGGTTGTCAACATTTACAATAACACTTAAGAAAAATTAAAGGTTCCACCTATCGTTCCCCCATTCTTAACTTAGGAATCTTGAAAGCTTTTTGGCTATAACATTTTATTACCAAATGCACTTGCGAAATATCATTCCTCTTTTTCTTTGTTGACCGGGAATCAAACAAATATGGCTGATTTCCATTGATTTTGGACAACCAATCGCATATTATTATTTCATTGATTAACCACATCTCCAGATACAAAAAAAAGGATTGGCCTACGAGTATTCATTCGTATAAAACCGAAATTTGCTTTAAAAAAAAAGAAGACAAAATGTTCAGTTCTTAAAAACAACAATATCGCGTAACGATGTTAAAGACATATTTCTCTTTACGATGCTTTCCAAGTTTATAAAACAGGGTGTTTTAAATTAAAAAGGGTTTGATAAAGTGAAAAATACAAATTCTCGTTTTAGTGTCGGTATTAAAATTAACGAGCAGTGTTTCTTTCTTATCGCCACTTGAATACCTATGGGTGGTGACCTACCCTAAAAGCAAAGAGGTGGGAATATCGGTGTTTTAATAAGTTTGTTATGTAAGTTGTAACAATTCTATAGACATTGACTTTGATAAACCAAGTGTAAAAGAGAACTGTAATTTTGTACATAACAGAAATAGACTCATGTACTATTGTTAGGAAAAATGAACTGATTTTGTTTCGCTATGCAAATACATAAGTAAACGCGGGACGCAGTGCCGCTTGTGTGTATTTTAGAACATTTATAAACTACATTGCTGTCGTTATGAAAAATACGCCGAAAACGCGTAGCGCAGAGCCGCTTGACTACCCATATCGATATTTTAGTTGTTTAAGAATCATATTATGTTTATTAATGATGGGTTTAATGGAAATGTACCGCTGAAATTTTGTACTCAATGATTTGGAAATTATTACAATATATATTTATTCAGTAAACCCATCCGGGCTACTATTTTCTTTGGCCAGAGAGCAGGATAGATTCTACCCCGTTAGGTTCTCATAAATATAACTTAAAAAACAGGACGAACCCTCAAATCAATAGTAATCTGTCGCAGCGAGACTTTTTCTTCTAAGATTAAGCACTTCTTAAATAGTGTTTCATAAAATTACTGATTAGATATTGATCATTTAATAAAAAAAAAATGGCTCTCATTAGAGCATAACTAAATTTTTGCTTTCCAGGTACGAAATCAAGTTTTACCCCCCAAAAAACCTCCCAGATCTTTCCACCGAGCCACCCAATCCTTCGAAATGGACCCCTTGCAACGAACACTGAGCATTAGCAGCACGAACGAGAGTTTCACGAACATAAAAAATATCTCCCTCGATTCAATCGACGAACTATCGAGCATTAAAAACTTTACCAGCACTACGGACAGCTGTTTTAATTCTCATTACAACCAAGGTCTTCCGAAGGAACATAGCAACGTTTTAAGTAGTACGAGTAATAGTTCCTTACACCTTTCCGATGTTACAAGCCTTTCGAACCTCTCAAAAGCAAACCTAACCTCGCATTACCAAAGTTATGGTACTTCGAGTCTAATGCTCAGTCGTTCCAAGTCTGTTTCGCCCCAGAGTCCTAGAGAGGGGCTGTTTCAAGAGAATACGTCTCCTCAGATGGGTCACCAACCGGACTTTGCTACTGATGAGTTCTATATTGACGAGAGTTTGCCATCTAGCGTCGGGAACAGTCAAGGATCGGAATTTGTCAGGCAGCTGGACACTGCGAATATTGTGGTTGCTATGCTTCAGGTATCTGTCTCTTGATTCTAGCTGTCGTTATTTTTGTTTCTTCTTTTTTTTTGTTGGTTATACTTTACTTATTTGTTTTGAGGCTCTCTATTGCTTCATATTTTACTGATGTCTTTTAGTTTAAAAAGAACATAAGTTAAAATATCCTCAGTTTTTAGGCTATTGGGTTATTTTACTGCACTTATATTTTGCTTATTTCTTTATTTTTAAATAGAAGTTCTTATGATTTTTATTTGCCTTATTTGCCGGAACGTTGACAGATTTTAACATTTATTGCGCTATACACCTCGGAGAAGATTTCGGATACTCTCCGAAAATTATTTTCCATGTAATGCCACTTAATCATTGTTATTTTTCTTGAATACTGTGAAACATGTTGAAAATAATAAAAAATAAAACATCGATAATATACATTTATCATAATAATTATTATTGGCGGTTTCATTGAATAATGTATTAAATCCGTATTTAATTTTTAAGTATTTTGAAAAAACTTTTTCCAAATAACTTTAATTGGCTTATGAGAAAATAAAAAATTATACAAGGACCTTCAACAAAGTCCAATACAATTTTCATTTAAATTAAAAGTGGATCCAATTTTTAAAGGCAGCAAAATGTACATGAGATGTTCTTTAGAATGGTTTACTTATCTTTGGTGTGTTTAAAACTTACGCTTTCTATAGTTTTTTTCACACTAGTATATTTTTTTTTTGGTTTCTGATTTTTACGAAAAAATTTCATGGAGCTTATTATATTTTCGTTCCTTTTTTCCTATTTGATTTGTTTTTCAAGATAGATAGATACCTGATAGCTTAGTACATTTTTTTATATAGAAACTTGATTTTATTTGGCCAGACCATTTGTGTTGGTGAACCCTAATTTTTAGTTGTTTCTCCTTCGGTAACTGCATGTTCTCGGTTAAATTGTACATAGGACAAGTATTTTTTTCAGTTAATTATTTTTATTTGTTTAGCTGAAATGGTTTTGGTTCTTTTTATATTTCTTATTTGGACGCCACAGCCTCAAATATGAAAGTATTTTCCCTCCGCCTATAGTATTTTTTTCATTGTTAGATCCTGGTTGTACCTTTGACAAAGGCATCAAATAAAGTGGTTATTAACATAACGCGGTATAACTAACTGAAATCGAATATACCCGATTTTTTTTTTTTTTTTTGACAGTTCAAATTTTAATTATTTCAATCAAGATCCGGGATTATTACGAATCCATAATTAAATTGGTTCTTTTATGAGAATTTATAATTATACTTGTTGTACCGTGCGAGCAAAAATTATTTGCATCAAAGTCAAGTCAAGTCAAGTCAAGTCAAAGTTTTTATTTGCTACTTACATAAATAGTTTATAGCACGTCATAAATAATAATATATATGTAGGTAAATATAATTTAACACGTACAAATGTATATAAATAACAATAAATTAGTGTGTAAAACAAACAATGCACAAACATTAAAATAAAATTTAAAATTAAGAGAGACATAACTGGGAACCCCACAACCAATGCACAGCATCCGGGCGGTGAGGGTTCCCAGTTATGTCTCTCTTAGAGGGCTCTCAAAGAGGGCCTTGCATCTAAGGACGTAATGCTTGGCCGTAGAGCTTAATACCTGTTGGGTGTCAGTAACTACCTGAATTAACAATCAATCAGTTATTCCGTCATCTTGGACGGTCGTACAAGTAATTTGATTCATCGCTAATTTTTCCAATTTCTTGAACAATTCACACAATGGGCTTTGCGGAACAGCACAAAACATTCATGGTTAAAGCGTATTTTCGAAACGGGGTTACAGCACAGCGGTATAGAGACAATATTTTAAATCCATTTGTGGAGCAACTGCTTGACGACAAACTACGTTTTGGATATTTTCAACAGGACGGTGCAACCGCCCATACAACCGCCGAAACTATTAACTACTTACGCAATTTTTTCGACGACAGATTGGTCAGTTTTCGATGAGGCATTGAATTCCCACCTAGATCACCTTGTTTAACGGTTATGGATTACTTCGTTTTTCCTCATTTAAAGAAGAACACAATTTTTAAAACACCAGTTGCAAATTTAGAACAATTACAAGAAAGGATTATCCAAGAATGTGGTAACATTTCTCCAGAGATGCTGGTCAACACTTTCGAAAATATGATGAGACGTGTGAATTTATGCTTGGAGCATGGCGGTGGCCAATTTTAACCATTTATATAATTATTTTTCTTTCTGTATATTCTTGCTTTGTTAATTTTGTAAAAAACAAAAATAAATTTGTATTTGTCTACTTATTTTTTTTTTATAACTTTAGAAGTCCATTACAGGGAAAATATTACACTACATTTATATTACATTTTATTACTCATTAGTTTGGCATATCATGTCATAATATGAATTTGACAAAATTTTAACCTAGATTTGGTTAGATATATCGTCCCCATATCATTGTGATCTAAACCAAGCCCTACGTTTTTTTAATCCAAGCCCTCTTTGATGCAAATAATTTTTGCTCGCACGGTATTATGCATTATGCTTTTACTATTACGCGCCCATTATTAAATGGTTGTAGATAAATATGTTTAAAGGAATTTCGAACGTATAATTTTTAAATAACAGCGGGGCTATAGGCACACAACGTTATGATAAAAAAAAAGGCTACGGAGACTTTTGTGTTGGTGGGACTCAATTCCACAAAGGAAAACTCCTTATGCAAGAATGTTGTTTAAAACCGGTAATTTTTTTACAGGATAATCTACAAATTTCAAGATCAGAACACGAAAAGGTAAAAACTATCCTCGTCGACCTGAGTGCTATAACCAGACAAGCTACCGCGCATCTCCGTACCGAATTAAACAATTTAAAAACTCAGTACCTCAGCGAATCGCAGGTTTTGAGTCGGCAATACGAAGATTTGGGCAGTTCGTGGGAGAATTTGGTGCTCGGAATCGACAGGAACGAAAAGGACATCGTGGAGAGTATGAGGAACCAGCAAGAGACTGAGAGGGAGACGTATAGGTATAATTTAATGGAGAAGGAATATGTGATAGCTAGGCTGGAACAGGATAAAAGGGTAAGGAATTTTTTTTATTAATAAAGGTTTAACGACCTAAACTAATCACCGGCTTGCCGGTTCGTTTAGATTGTGTGTTTTTTGACTATAAAATGTTTTCTTAGGTAATGGAGGACAGAATTCAAGAAACTTGCCGCGAATTAGCTCAACTAGAGGAAAAAATAGCAAAATTAAATAGTGATAGCACAAATAGAATTGAGGATCTCCTAAAGCAACTACACGAAAAAGATCTAGACAAAGAAAAATGTCTGAAAGACATGACGGAGGCGTTAAAGTTGGAGCACAGGGCAGAATTAGACAATATTAAATCTAGGTAAGGTTGCCTGCGAAGTGCAGTGTTTTAAAGCGCCCTACACACACGCAGTTTGGCTCGAAGTCCGACATTTGAGCAGGTTAATCAGCGTGTGTGTGGGCGAAAACTATGTACTTCTTTTTTTTTTACTAAAACATAGGTACAGTGTGTCCACGGATAGAGTTTGGAAGAGGAAAAACTTTTTTATTGGTAGGTATAAAAGAAAAAGTAATTCTTTATAAAAACGTCTGCTTGTGCTGAAACTACAATTTCGAATACCAGATTTGCGATTACTATACAGGGTTTGTCACAAACAACATTTTTAGCTTTTTTGAATATTTTTTTTTCAATTCCTTGATTTATTAAATTAATTTTGCTAGTGTTGAATCTACAACTTCCGATTACTATACAGTTCGTCTCAAACAACATTTTTAATTGTTTGGATTTTTTTTTCAATTCTAAATTTTTAATTTCTTTTGATGATTGGCTAAATCATCACTTTGGGAACAAATGGATTGGAAGATACCTATGGTCCAAATTGGTTGGAGTAGGAGTCCCGATCTCACAATTATCGACTTTCATTATTGGGGATATCTGAAGCGACATGTGTATAAAACCAATATTTCAATGATAACTTAGATCTCTTGAAAGAAAAAATTGTGTGTGCTTAAGACCACACGACAGAAGTGAAAACTTCTTTTCCACGGAATAAGCAATTACGGTAAACCTTACTTCACCCTACGTAAATATATAATTTAAAAAATGCCAGAACATACCTGAGACGCAGACAAGTGTCTATACAACACACACTTTTTGCGTCATGCTCTTGCATATAACGTTCATTCGGGTCAGAATCAGTTCGGATTGAATATAGCAGTTGAATTCGAGCGTTACACAGCCTAGTGTGACGCGTGACGGCTCAGTTTAATTCAGTGCCCACAAAAAGTGCTAAACGCGCCTAAAGAAGTTTTCACTTCAAAAATAGGAGTAGTAATTGCAAATATCCCAATACAACAAGTTAGTTCATTACACACATTACAGTGAATTCAAAAATGTCACTGTCAACAACGACAATAAAACTTTTTGAAGTGAAAACTTCTTTAGGCGCGTTTAGCACTTTTTGTGGGCACTGAATTAAACTGAGCCGTCACGCGTCACCGTCTCACGCGTCGCCGTCAGGCGTCAGACTCGGCTGTGCTACGCTCGAATTCAACTGCTATATTCAATCCGAACTGACCCTGACCCGAATGAACGTTATATGAAAGAGCATGCCGCAAACAGTGTGCGTTGTATAGACACTCGTCTGCGTCTCAGGTATGTTCTGGCATTTTTTAAATTATATATTTACGTAGGGTGAAGTAAGGTTTACCGTAATTGCTTATTCCGTGGACCTAATTTATTATGATTTCTAACTTCTGTTGAAGATGTAAAAATTCAAGGGTTGTTCAATTTTAGGAAATATCTTTTTTCGTATGCAGTAAAATTATCCCGTATTCCAAGTTTATGTTATTTTTATGATTGCTTACGAACCTAACCTAAAAGAAACAAAATTGAAAAATTGTATTTGATAGTGTTAATTTCACCTTGTTGAAGTTTTCACTTCTGTCGTGTGGTCTTGCACACACAATTTTTTTTTGACTAGTAAAATTATACGACATTCATTATTGACGCAAATTTACTTACTTAGTTCACGAATGTTAGAAAGATAAGTTTAAATATTGTAATTTTTCAGGTTTAAACTAATGACTATGGAAAGAAGTCCCTCGCTAAGCAGCTTAGAAAAAACGGGCGATTATTCTAGTTTACCGAGCCAAACGGCATTATTGATTCAAATGACCGAAAATTTTGAAATAGACAAGGAAAAAGCCGTATTACAAGAACGGCTACGATGTGAGAAAGAGCTAGATGATAAAGTTAGAGAGCTGCAAGAAAGGTTTGTAAAAGTAATTCACTGCTCGGTCATCAGTTCAACAATTAAACCGGAAATTAGCAATTTTGTTGACTAGAGAATAAAATTGAGTTCCTTAATTTGAACCATATACTTACAGTTTGACCAGTAAAGTCCGCATCAAAGGGGATGTTTTTTATTAATACCTTTATTAGAAATTTGACTTTTGCATCAAGTTTTGCTTCGATCGAGATGAAAATTAAGCAAAAAAATAGTAGTCACGTGATTCACATATCTGTCAAATTTTAATTTTTTCCAAAAAATAATTGAAAAGTGGGGTTATTTCTGAAAATATCGAAAAAAGTTATACGAAATAGTTATTTATGTATCAAGGGTACTAAGTAGATGATTATGCCCGGAGGGCGAAAGTCTTACAAAGCCGAGGGCCTCTGGCCCGAGGGTATATATCTATTAGTAGCCGTGGTGCATACAAAATTTTATGTCATACCAGTTCTTTTTGAATAATACATATTTATTTTTAATTTAATTTGATTTACCAATTTTTTATTTTTACCCGCGACATTACCTTGACATTATTAAAATGTTTAATGTGTCAAAGTCAAAAATTAAAAATGGAACAAGATGCACACTTAATGCAACATTTAATGCCCGCGCGGGCCATAATGTGTACTTAATGCCCGCACGGGCATAAAGTAATCCATTATGTAGATGGTATCTGAGGTATAAAAACACAATAATGTACTGGTATGACATAAAAGTTTTTTTAAATGCAGTTTATAGCCCACATGCAAAATTTCAGCTGCATAAGATAATATTGATTTTTTACCCACCACTAAAATTTATTTTCCACTTAATGAACACTTTACTGATGACACTGTGTTCTTTTTGTCTTAATATTAAGGTGTATTACTTTCAGACACAAACTACGTTTTCAAAAATACTTATTTTATTCAGGGTCAAAAACAAATAAACTTAGCATCACATGCGACCAAATTTTAATAGCCCAATTTTGATTTTGTAGAAAAACACACATTTAATATATAATATACTTTAAAGAAAATGTATCTAAAATAAAGCATTGTCAAAACTAAGAAGTTTAATGTTAGTTGCGTTGAGTCTTATTTTGCAAAAATGGTGCAATTTACAAAATATGGGTAAAAATCAAAATTATCTTAGGCAGTTAAAATTTTGCATGTGGGCTAGAAACTGCATTTAAAAAAACTGGGACTCGCTTTTTGCACAATAATACTAATGTTTATCATTCATTATTATTTTCTGCCTATATTAAGAATTTCAAGAATTATTTTAAACTATATTTATTTTCCGCTTTTTAGTCTGATTAATTACACTGGCCGACAAAAAAATATTTTTTTGTTATAACACAAAGCTAAATAGCATATTGTGGTAGAATGGACCTATCCAAATACGAAAATGAGAAAAAAAAAGTTGTAACACGTAACGTTTTCTTGTTACATTTATAGTACCACATTTAATGTTATAATATTTAATATCTGTTGAAAAAATAATTTAAGAATTTTCCAACTGTGTATATAGACTATATTTAAATTTTTACACCTACTAAACATACCTTACATCTAAGAAAAACACAAACATTACAAATATTAACTGAACACACTAATTAAATTTTATTTTTTCCTTTTATGAGGGGTCATATCTTCTCTTTTCAAAAACCAACAGTAATCACCCATCATGGCTGGATTCCATCGTCCTTGATAGCGAATTTCCATTGTCCTGATATCCTGGTGGAACCTTTTACCCTGCTTGTCACTGACAGGTCCCAAATTTTCAGGAAAAAATTACAGATTGGAATGGAGGAAGTGAATTTTTAATGACATTCGGGCACCAAGCGATTTGAATCTAAAAGTTCATCAACTAACTGTTGATAGTTTGCATCCATATTATTGTTGCCCAAAAATCCCCTAACTATACTAACAAATGAGTTCTATGCTTTGAGTTTGATTTATTGTAAGAGCTCAATAGTAAAAACTAGTAATGTAATTGAAATAAATGACCATAAGTTCTTGAGAGTTACACTTGCTAAGGACAATACTAGTATAGGGGTAATTTCCCATTATAGGTCTCCTTCTCTTAAAGAAGTTGACTACATCCCCTCTTTGATCAGCCTGTTTGGTCAGGCTCATTATATTGCTTGTGACATGGAGCTTTTTGTCGGTGACATAAATATAAATTTATTGAATTCTCAATCAATGACTGTCAATGAATATGTTAGTTGTCTGAATAGCTTTGGTTATGTTTCTAAAGTTGACAAGCCTACTAGGGTTGATGGGTGTAGTAAGACATGTATTGATCATATCTTCATGAAGAGCAAAACAAAATATAGAAGCAACCTGATAATACTAACCAGCTCTATTTCTGATCATCATTCCTTATTGTTTAATGTTAACTTGAAAAATATAACGAATACCCTTGCAGAACAAAAACCCAATAGAACTTTTAGTAAAGTTGACTATGAACATATTAAAAATTTACTTCAATCCCAAAATTGGGAAGACATTTTGTCATGCCAAGACCCCAATACTGCCTCTGAAATATTCATGAATACCTTAAAAAAACATATACTTGCTGCAACAAATGTGAAAACCATTTCTAATAAAAAATTTCGTCTTAAACCATGGATTACTGCAGGCTTACTTGCTTCCATTAGAAACAGAGATAAATTGCATAAACTCTGTGTCAGTAATCCATTAGATGAAACGGTTCGCATTAACTATAGAAATTATAGAAATATGTTAACCAAACTTATTAGAAATACGAAAGCTAATTATTATAAACAAAAATTGGTTGTTGCAAATGGTGATCCGAGAAAGACCTGGGAAGTAATAAAACAGGCTACCAATGACTGTAGCATAAAATCTAATATCCCATGTATTAGAAATAGTAATGGTCAGGTAGTCTATGATCGGGGGCAGGTAGCTAATGAATTGAATGTGTTTTTTAGTTCTGTAGGTACTAAGCTAGCCAGTAAAATAAGTAAGCCTAAAAATATTCGAAATAGCGTAACTGAACAGCGGCAGTTTCCCTCCATGTTCTTGCTCCCCATTAATGAGGAAGAAATTAATAATGCTGTGGCATTGCTGAAGCCATGGTCTTCTGCTGATGATTTTGGTGTCTCTAACCAGATTGTGAAATCTAATTTTAGGGCTTTACTTTCCCCCCTGGTACATATTGTGAATTTGATATTTGTTGAAGGCATTTTTCCAGATATTTTTAAAAGAGCAGTGATTGTCCCACTACACAAAGGGGGTGATAAAACTGATCCGGGCAATTATAGACCTATTGCACTCACTAGCCCTATCTGTAAGGTTATTGAGAAATGTATAAAGAAACGGTTATGCAATTTTTTGTATGTTAATAAAATATTGTCGAAGTCACAGTATGGTTTTACGGAGGGGGTGGGTACAGATGATGCCTTGAATGAGGTCACCACTTTCATTACGGATTGTTTTGATAATGGTTGGAAGCCTCTTGCTGTTTTTCTGGACCTTACCAAGGCGTTCGACACTGTGGACCATCGCACCTTACTGAATAAGTTATACAATATTGGTATAAGAGGAATAGTGCTTAGGCTGTTTGAGTCGTATCTAACAAATAGGACTCAGGGAGTTAATCTTGATACGGTTTCGAGTTCATTTATGGATATCGGGTGCGGTGTTCCACAGGGTACAGTGCTGGGACCTATACTGTTCTTAATTTATATTAATAGTCTCCCACATGTAATTCCTGAAGTAAAAGTGGTATGTTTTGCGGATGACACGGTTCTTTTGTGTAAAGGGGTTTGTTGGGACGAAACCTTTTCGAAGGCTGAAAGTGCAATGTGCAGTGTTCGGGCTTGGATGGATATGAATTCGCTCACAGTGAATGTTAAAAAAACTAACTTTATGTGTTTTTCAATGAATGTGAGGGGGTTACCAAACAGGCATGTACTTAGGGTACACACCAATGACTGTAATATGAGCAATTACTGTACGTGTTCTGATAACATCAAATCAGCAAATAAAATTAAATATTTAGGTGTTTATTTCGATAATCACTTGAAATGGCAGCATCATGCGGATTACGTTAAAAATAAATTAAAAAAACTTATTTTTAAGTTTTACGAATTACGTAATGTTCTAAATAGAAATACAATCATAAAAGTATACAGAGCTTTAGCTGAATCTTGCTTGAGCTATGGCATTATCTGCTGGGGTTCTGCTTACAATGACACCTTAAAGAACATTACCATTGTGCAGAAATATATATTAAAGGTTATTTTGTTTAAACATAAGCAATTCCCATCCGACCTATTATTCATGGAGTCTGGCGTTTTTACTGTTGCTCAATTATATTTTAAATGTGTCCTTAGATTTTCAATTTCCACCAATAACTTTCAAAATTTTATCAATCATGGCATTCAAACAAGAGCTAATACAAATCATAACATTGTATTACCCAACACGCATTATAATGCAACTCAAAGATGTATTACTTATATAGCACCTAAATTATTTAACATGTTACCTGAACAATTTAAAACTAAAAAATATAGTAGCATTAAGAAGCAGTTGCAAGTATGGATTAGAGAGAATACAAATACCATTAAAAGCGTCATTAAACTACAGTAGATTTATATTTTTCTTTTTTTTTTCATTGTTTCCACTCTTTTTTTTTACCTTTTTTTGGTATTACGTGTTATTATTTTGTTTTTTTTTTTGTTTTTTTTCTTTAGTGTCGTATGTTATACGCTGTAGGTTAAATATTGTAAACTTTTATTGATGAACCCAATGTGCATTCACACAGACGCTTATGTCCATGATATGCATATTGTTTCATCTTCATTTCCTGGCTTTTTGTTATTGTTATTGTTGATGATAATAAAATAAATAAAATAAAATAAAATAAATAAAAGTTCCTGCCTGGTAAGCTTCTCTGTAAAGTTGACATCGTCCAGCAATTTTCTGATTTGTGGCCCAATAAAAATGCCTTCCTTTAATTTGGCATCACTTCTGGGAAAAGACTTGTCTTAGGTATTTGAATCCATCACCGTCTTTATTCATAGCTTTCACAAAGTTTTTCATCAGCCCAAGTTTAATGTGAAGAGGAGGCAGAAAGACTTTTTTGGGGTCTACAAGAGGTGCAAACTTAACATTTTGAGATCCCGGCTGAAATTCACTTCTTTGTGGCCAATCTTTTATTACATAATGCTGATCTACTGCACGACTGTCCCACAAACAAAGAAAACAGCAATATTTTGTAAATCCTCCCTGAAGTCCTACTAAAATTTCTACAGTTTAGGTAATTTTTCTGTTATAAAATGCATCCATTTTAACCGTCCCCTAATTAAATTGACTAGCTGCTAATGTAAACGGTCTTATTAAGCTATTGAAAAATGGTACGTATTGGGGCTTTCCGAATATTTTTTCTATTATTAGAAGGGTATTTCCATTTTAAAAATAAAGAGCTGACCTGTGTTAGAAAAATCTTGTCGGCCAGTGTTATTAAAGCGTGTTTTTTAGTTTTTTTAAACTATATTTATAAAAAAAAACAGCGTTTCCCAAATTAGAGATATGACTAAGTATATCGATAATTTTTTAAATGGCAACCATAGTGTTTTATTGGCTATTTTTAAAGTTATTAAGTTATACATAAGTATCAAAATTTTAATTTTTATTCCTCATCATTTATAATATATTAAACATACAAAAATCAATTTAATTGGATAATAAAAAACTTTGTATCCATCTTTAATACTTTTTCGTTAATAAATGCTCAAAATGTTGTCCTTTCACTATATTTGGCAATATCCTAAACGCAAGTAAAAGTTGTTTTGAACGTTTCTAATTGCTTTGAGAGAATTTAACCTACACTCATACCTTATTCGTGCTTTCAACTCCTCAACATTTGACAAGGAATAAAAATTTGACCTTTCGTACTTATGTATATAATATGCACTTATTTGAATCTCTACCTAAAATTTGCAAAAGGTTATAAACCCGTTTTTTTCAGTAGCTTGTAAATTTTTCATTAAAAACGTGCCGAAACATATTTCAAATTATCATTTTTCGTCTGTAGATTCGAAGAAGAAAAAGAATTCCACGCGCTAGACGTTGCGAAACGCGTATCTGATGACAAGGATAAGCAGATAGACGTCCTGAGAGAAAGAGAGAAAAATCTGAATTTAGAAATAATAAAGTACAAAACGACAATACAACAATTGGCCGAGTGCGAGGCTGAACGCAAGGACTCCGACGTGTTCGAACAGGTGGAGGTGTTGAAGAAAGAAAAGGAAGAACTGAAGGAGGAATTGGAAAAAATGATGGGCGAGAAAGATACGCTTATGACGACTTCCGTTGCTGTTTGTGAAGGTAAAATTATAATTGTAGGCATTATAGGCGTCAAATGTAAAAAACCACCATCAGGTGGCGCGGATTCTACAATCAAACCACGTGAAAATATACACCAATTTTTACTCTATTCTAAATTCATCCCACACACATCACATTTCAACGGTCAGTTTTGCCAACTTCGAATAAACTTCTCAAATATTTCTGTCCACAACTTGTATGAATACTAAGTAAAAAATATTACTTATATAAATTATTCAGAACAATATTAATTAATTAAAGCATTTCTAAAAATATTTTTAAATTGTCTGTTTTCAATATCCATGTTTTTATTTCGACTTTAAATTTTCTTAATGAAATCAATTTTTCAATTTTTGTTGGTAAATAATCGTTTAAATAAAAACATAAATATTTGAAATTTTTTTGTCCTATGAACTTATTTATTTTAGGTTTTATGGTTATTTTATTTTTATGACGTGTATTATGATTATGGTTTTTAAATTGTATAAGGTTTTTATATTTAAATATATATACAGTGTGTCCCCGGATGGAGTTGACAAGAGGAAAAAGATCTTTATTATTGATTTTACGACGAAAAGTTATTCTTTATAAAAAATTTTGCTTGTTGAGAAAATGAATTTACAATATAAAAATTTTAGATCAGATGTACAGGGTGTCGATAAATTAAGAAAACATGAAAATGCTCTAAGAGAAAAGTACCATTATTTATTATTTTAGACAAAATGTTTAGTTGACTTATGTTTAACTTTTTTGTTTCTGAATATAATTCTTTTGAAGGATAAAGATAATCTTTATTAAATAGAATTTTTAGAAACCTTTTTTGTAATATTTCTAATTTTTTAACTAAAGTTCTATTTGTTCCTCCCCAACCTAAAATTCCGTAATTTAAATGAGTTTTAACTTTTAACTAACGCGTAATATAATATTTTTATGTCTTACATTTAAAAGTTTTTTAATGTTTTTAAAAATCGGTAGTACTTAAACTTCTTAATTTTTTAATTAAGTATAGTAAGTTAAAATTCCAATTTAATTTACTGTCAAAAATAATTCCTAAATATTTTATTTTATTAACTTTAAAAATTTGAATGTCTTTATTTATTTGAATACTATTCATATTTCGTGGTAGGTTATTTAGGTTTAAAGTAAAAGGAATATAATTTGTTTTATTAAAATTAATTGTTAACAAATTGTTATCAAACCAATTTTTTATAATTTTAAAATCTTTTTAATTTTATTATTTAAGGTTTCCCAATTTGTATCGGTATAAAAAATTGTAGTATCATCTGCAAAACTATGAATTCGTCCATCGCAATTTATACTAAGTGAGTCGTTAATATAAATATTAAAAAATAATGGTCCTAAAATTGTTCCTTGAGGAACGACATACTTAAATACTTTTGGATACCTTTTTTCTTTATCTATTTAAGTATATTTTTCAGATAATTTTTAATTAATTCTAATTGCTTTTTTCTGAATCCAATATTTTCAAACTTTTTTAACAGTAAATTATGGCTAACTGTATCAAGGGCTTTTGCTAAATCTAGAAAAATATCTACTAATACAAGGTTTTTTATTATCTAGTGCATCATTTATATTTGTTCTGTTAGATAGCAAATAGCGTTTTGTGTAGATTTATTTTATTGAAACCCACACTGTTTATTAGAAGTAAAATGTATTTTTTCTAAATAATTTTTAATTCTTATTTTTAAAATTTTAAATATTAGTGCAGTAATATAGTATTTCTCGTAAGAAAGTTTTGGGGTAGTTTTGATTTTCTCCATTTTTTATGTTTTTTGGGATGCTGAATCCGAATCTGAGGTTTGCTAACAAAATCTCGTGACGCAACATTGAAAAAAATGAAAAAAAAAGGCAAAAAAAGGGTAATTTTGGAAGTCTTTTGATTATAACTCGAAAAGTATCAATTTTTCGGTAAAAAAACTTCTAGTCAAAATGAAAGTACATAAAATTTTCTTCAAATTTCATTCTTTTTTAATTTAAGTTTATAATTTAATTTTTTTTAAATTTTCGTTTTTATTTTTTTTTCTTTTTTAATTTTAGTTTTTAGTTTAGTTTTTTTTTATTTTTTATTTCTTTTTTAATTTTAGTTATCGGATTTTTCAGAAAAATATGTTAGAGTTTTGGAGTAAAAAAAGTGAGTTTTTGGAGAGGCAAATAAAACACGCCACTTTTCAACTAGCGATTGAGCCCGAACGGTTTGTTTAAAAAATAATGAAATTTAAAGAAAATTTTATGTACTTTCATTTTGAATAGAAGTATTTTTACCGAAAAATTGATGATTTTCGAGTTATAATCAAAATACTTCCAAAATTACCTTTTTTTTACCTTTTTTTGCATTTTTTTTAATGTTGCGTCACGAAGTTTTGTTAGCAAACCTCAGATTCGGATTCAGCATCCCAAAAAACATAAAGAATGGAGAAAATCAAAACTACCCCAAAACTTTCCTGCCAAGGGCCTTTATGAGCACAAATTTATTGAATTATATGTGTAAGATTGTAAGATCAATGTCTTATTACTTTTAAGTTGCCATTTTTAAGTTTCTTCTATAATTAGGTAATATTACTTGAATTTAGTATTTTTTCTTTGTAAAATTAAAATTTTTGTACATGTATTTTACATGCTGACCTTCGCCTTAGTCGAAAATAAAGATGTTTCGATCTATCTATATTTATATATATTTTACAAATGTATTTTTTTTAGGAAAGATTGATGCAATGACCAGTCCCTTACCATGTTCACCCCCACAAAGCTCGGATCTCTCCAGAAGTGAAATTACCGTATCCGATCGTCCCCATAGGCTAAATATAGATTCATGCAAAGTGGGAGACATTGTTTTGGTGCTGTGGGATGCAACCCATGAAAATTTTAAAATCTTACAGGTATTTTAACAAGAAAAATCGAATATTCAGCTAATATTTGGTATTTGGCCTATTAAGCAATTTTTTTTATTGTCGGTATTCGGCCGAATAATGAAAAAAAAAACATTCAATTGAAATTCATTCAGTCATTCTGTTCAGATACTCCTGCTAATGATCACAGTTATCCTCAGTAACTACCTCCATAAACATCTTAAAATCATCGGCAATATATTTATATATAATTTCGTTTCAAGTACAGTAGACTCCCGATTATCCGAAATAATGTGAACCGGCTCGATTTCGGATAATGCGGAGATTGAGAAAAATCATTAACTATAGAAAAAGTAACTATACTATGTACTTTTATAGATGTGCAAACATACATAATAAATTCTAGAGTTGTGTAGTTCGCGAACGAACTAGTTCAAAAGATCGAATCTGACAACTGAACTAAAAGATTTAATCAGTAATTACTGAGAGATTGAAACAAGGCGAACTAAAGTCTAAACGGAATGTACTACGCAAGCGAGAGCGAGACGACCGAGATTATAGGTTTTGTCACCTGACCGACCGATGCATGCCGCGATGATTTCGGACTATTTCGATATTGAAATGAATAAAAAATATTGTCGGGGTCTACTGTATTTTTTGTTAATTTAATAATATAATTTAAATTTTAAAATATTTCTTTTACTTCACTATGCCAGAATAAATCAGTGAACTAAACGAGCTAGTCTTTTGAACTATTCACTTTATTGAACGAGAACGAAAGATTGAAATCGGCAAAGTGAACTAAACTTCCCAGCACTACAGTGGATGACACATTAAGAATCAGATCAACGTAAAAAGTATGCCTTGTAACTGCAAAGTTTGTTTTCCAGTCATTTTATAAGTTGGTACTCAAAATGAATTTTTAAAAAAATTGCCTAATCGATATGATTTGTTATGGGCGAGGCGGATAAAAAGTGTCTTTTTGCTGAATAACTATACAGGATGGAATATCCCGAGCGGCGAACACCCAGTCCTCGAAGTTTTCAAAATTTAATGGAAATGTTTGATTTAACAGGCGTGATCCATTGACAAAAAATGCTATAACGAGGACATTACATCTCGAAATATCAAAATATTTCAAAAACTATTAGAGATAGGGATAGGACGTACTTTACAAAAGTTGAAGAGTTTATAACGAGCTATAAGATGACAGAAAAATATATAGGGTGTTTCATTTAATAAAAGTGATATTTTTCAATTAGAAGTTTTCTGACTTCGGTCGTAGAAAGGAAACACCCTGTAAATGAGACGTCAAATATTTCATGGTGAATATGTTTTTTGACTTTATTTAGTAAGTATAAAAATTATGAATCGCTTAATATCAAAATTTAAGTAGCATTTTCACAACAACGAGATGCTTGCAAATGCAAAATTTTCATTATAAGTCGAATTATCTTAAAAACTATAACTTTTTCGTAAATTATACCATTAATAAAAATGGATGAAATAACACGTAGAAATAATAAATGTATTCAAATATAGTGTCCCATTTAAAAAAAATGTAACGTTATGACACCCTACTACTAAATTTATTAAATTTTTATACTTATGTATGTACCGGGTGAGTCAACGATTGCGCGGAGTAATTTTAGGCCTTGAAGATAAGATTTGTCGATAATGAGCTTTTGTATGAAGGTATGGTTGGATATCTGGCACATTTTATACATATTTTGAATTATACAGGGTGCGCCCAAAAAGTAGGGTGTCATAACGTTACATTTTTTTTAAATGGGACACTATATTTGAATACATTTATTATTTCTACGTGTTATTTCATCCATTTTTATTAATGGTATAATTTACGAAAAAGTTATAGTTTTTAAGATAATTCGACTTATAATGAAAATTTTGCATTTGCAAGCATCTCGTTGTTGTGAAAATGCTACTTAAATTTTGATATTAAGCGATTCATAATTTTTATACTTACTAAATAAAATCAAAAAACATATTCACCATGAAATATTTGACGTCTCATTTACAGGGTGTTTCCTTTCTACGACCGAAGTCAGAAAACTTCTAATTGAAAAATATCACTTTTATTAAATGAAACACCCTATATATTTTTCTGTCATCTTATAGCTCGTCATAAACTCTTTAACTTTCGTAATGGACGTCCTTTCCCTATCTCTAATAGTTTTTGAAATATTTTGATATTTCGAGATGTAATGTCCTCGTTATAGCATTTTTTGTCAATGGATCACGCCTGTTAAATCAAACATTTCCATTAAATTTTGAAAACTTCGAGGACTGGGTGTTCGCCGCTCGGGATATTCCATCCTGTATAGTTATTCAGCAAAAAGACACTTTTTATCCGCCTCGCCCATAACAAATCATATCGATTAGGCAATTTTTTGAAAAATTCATTTTGAGTACCAACTTATAAAATGACTGGAAAACAAACTTTGCAGTTACAAGGCATACTTTTTACGTTGATCTGATTCTTAATGTGTCATCCACTGCCATTATTGGTATTTGCGCCAAAAATAAAACCTATAATATGCTGAATAAAACATTTATTAGAAATTTCGAATAATGCGGAGGCATAGCAAGAATCATTTCGGATAATCCGGTTCATGGGTCGTTTCGGATAATGCGGAGTTCGCATAATCGAGTTTCGGATAATCGGGTTTGTCGGGGTCTACTGTACTTGCATTTATTAAAACAGTACAATAATTATTCTTTCTTGAAGACTGTAAAACATGTTGAAACAAATAAAAAAATAAGGCGTCTCGTAACATTTGCTTTGATTTGATTGGATGCTCAAGGCGACTCTCCTCGTTCTGCCGGAGAAACGCGTACTCCCGCGTTCCTCACTCTTGACTATCGGTCCCCTTTATATGTGAAGTCATCACACTTTGGATGATTCGTTAACAGGTATAAATCAGAGCCATATTTAATTTCTAAGAATTTTACGAATAGTTTTATAAATAACCTTAAATTGGCTAATTAGAAAATAATAAAATTTGGTGTGTCAGTCCACCATATAAGGACCTTCAAAAAAGTCTAATACAATTTTGATATAAAATAAATAGGGCTGCCAATATTTACTATATACCGTGCGAGCAAAAATTATTTGCATCAACGAGGGCCTTGCATCTAAGGACGTAATGCTTAGCCCTAGAGCTTAATACCTGTTGGGTGCCAGTAACTACCTGAACTAACAATCAATTAGTTATTCCGTCACCTATGACAGTCGTTACCAAGTAATTTGATTCATCGCTAATTTTTCCAATTTCTTGAACAATTCACACAATGAGCTTTACGGAACAGCACAAAACATTCATGGTTGAAGCGCATTTTCGAAACGGGGTTAGAGTAAATGGTGAGTGGCAATACAATCCGGGTTTGTGCATGGAAAATTTTCACGAACATTTTCCTAACGTTGCTTTTATTGCTGGGGATTTTTATCATTGCCTGAAAAGAACCGTGGCTGTGTTTAGGGAAACAGGTTCTATACAACACAAAAAAAGAGCAGGAAGACCATCTGTAAGAACAGAAGAACTTGTTGCAAACCTTCGTGAAATAATGCAAAATACGCCAACAAATTGACAAATTGTATAAGACATCTGTCCCAAGAAGTGGGAAGATCTTATGGAGTATGCAGGACTATTCTTAAGAAGCAGCCAGGGTTGCAAAAATTCACGATTTTTTTGAAAAAATCAAAAAATCAGATTTTTTTGATTAAATCATGATTTTTTTGATTTTTATCAATATACAAGGTGTCCCAGGGTTAAGCGGCCAAACGTTTAGGATCGCTTGTTTAGGTAAAAATAAGATTTTTTTTCTATAAGCATGTGGCCTAACATGCTTCGTTTTCTAGATACAGGGTGTCAAAGTTAAAAAAAAAAATAGTTTTTCTGTATAGGAATTACAATTGACTTATATTATATTACTATAAACTGTTTTTATTGTTGTAAACTGTTCGTGTTTTCTTAAGTTTAATTTATGAATATTTTTTACGTTGGACCGATGACGATTAGTTATGTTTTTACCCTTATATAATGTATGTAAACACTTAGTTTTAATTAAACTATCTTCTTTTTTTTTTTAATTTTCTGATGGATTTGCTTCGGCGACTTGTTTTTACAGCAATTTATAATTTGATTTAAATCATGATTAAAATTGAAAAAATCAGTTGATTTAAATCATTTGATTTAAATCGTCGCAACCCTGGAAGCAGCTAAATTTATTTCCTTATAAAGTGCAAGTATTCCAAGAAATACAAGACAGGAATTACTCTCAATGGTTTACCCAAAATTTAGAACAATTACAAGAAAGGATTATCCAAGAATGTGGCAACATTTCTCCAGAGATGCTGGTCAACACTTTCGAAAATATGAAGAGACGTGCGAATTTATGCTTGGAGCTTGGAGCATGGCAGTGGCCAATTTCAACAATTTATGTAATTATTTTTCTTTTTCTTTCTGTATATTCTTACTTTGTTAATTTTGTAAACAACAAAAATAAATTTCTATTTGTCTACTTATTTTATTACTTATTAGTTTGGCATATCATGTCAATATGAATTTGACAAAATTTTAACCTAGATTTGGTTAGATATATCGTCCCCATATCATTGTGATCTAAACCAAGCGCTACGTTTTTTAATCCAAGCCCTCTTTGATGCAAATAATTTTTACTCGCACGGTACTATAATATATACTATTGGCGATTCGCATGCGCACTGCAGTGCTGTGTTGATCAGAGTAGTTATTTTTATGCTTTTGGCATACGAGGAATAAAGACAGACATATTCTGGAGCTGGTAGAGCAAGGCAGATGTTAGTCTGCGGTCATAGTTTTGTTTACTTTCGTGTTTTGTGCAATTACGACCCCTTTCCTGTTATTCTCTAGAATTCTTAGGAGAGATAACATCTAGCTAGATAAACTAGAAAATATCGTGTTATCAGTAAAAATTGTTGTTTTTACTTCAGTTCTGAAAATCGACGTGTTTACTTTCAAGAATTTTAAGGTAAATTGTGGCAATTTTAGTGGTTTCAAAAAACTGCTTTTTTAAAGTTTCTGTGCTTCTATAAAAAAAAAACACCGGCATACTATTCGTCAAAGCCTCCCTGAACAGCCCTTCCAAAATTAGATACTAATTAATTTTTTTAATAATTGCAAGGTTCCGGAAGCTACCACTGCATTCAAGCCATTTATAAGTCTGTTTTATACATGATTGACCTTGAGAACTGGGCCCTTAAGGCGAATTACTGTTCTTACTTGTTCAGCGGGTAACCCACTACTGACCTCTCTTAATATTGTTTTTTTTAGGAATCAAAGCATACCTATTTTCTGCATTCGGACTCCTTAGATAAACTAGGCTTAGCTATATTAGAAGGAAAACCCAATAAAATTCACTGTACTGGAGAAGTAGTAGACAAAGAATACTGCCATGCAAGAAAGGTAGGTTATGTTTATTATTAGTCCAAAGTGCTTTTACGAAGTTTAGCAGATTTTTATGAATTTTAACTATTTAATTCTTATTTAACAGAGTGAAAATCGATATAAGGTACCCAAAGGAACGAAATTCTTCCGGGTAAAAGTAAAATCTCTCGGTCCTCTTTCACGTGAACCAAAAGACCTTTCGCAGTCCCTTCACTCGACTCGACACACTTCCGTCATGTCCACCAGCCAATCTGTGATCGCCGCTTTCGACCCGTTGTGGGAAGAAAACCAATCGGCCACCGTTGTAACGGTAATACGACTTGAAGAAGTCACCGAACAGCCAATAGAGGAACAGGGCGGGCGGTGCGAAGTCTCTGAAGGGTGCGGCGAAGTAGAAACTGGGCGTGACAGCAAAGAAATAGGACGTGGTAGACTTGGTGAACGTAGCGATTCCGAAATGGGCCGCACCGATTCCGAAAGCGGCCGAATCGACGTGATCGAACAACCGGAAGAATTGAGACCGGAAAGTGTGGTTAAACACTTCGCGGAAGATAGTGGGATCGTGGATAGTGTGGAACAAGCTACCGCCGCAATAGAAGATAACGATCGGTAGGTTTATTTTTCAAATTTAGGTTTGTATTAATTGCAATTATTCTTTTGCTTAAATATAAGTATAAGAACGTTTTAGTCACTAGTCTAAGGTTTTATATTAAAAGATGTATCTAAGAGTAAATATTATGTGTGAAGAGCAACAGTGTGTTGTTTCAAAAGTTTGTTTATTGATCGATTTTATTGAATAAACATGTAGATTATGTATTTTTTCTTATTTTGTTTGATTTGTTAAGTAGCCGATAGACTGCGGCTTTGCTAGCTACTATGCTCGACCAAAAAACTGTTTGAACAAAAACGAAGCGCAGTGTTTTATAGTATAGGTGGGAGTAGCGTATTAGGGCACAGATTGTGGGTTGAAACCATAGATATTTACCTTTAGATAAGCAAACAATAATCACGAAAGTGGCAAATTTATGGCCTCGCGCATGTAAACAAAGCTACACACGATTAGACATGCGCACTGCAACATTATCATTGGACGAATGGGAAAATAGACAGGTCCGGGCTTTAACATTTAAGTTCTTGCTTAAGAAATTATAAAAGTTGACCTTCGTACGTGTAAACAGCTAAAATTTGCCTCAAATTCTTGCCAAAAAATTGGAATTTCTTCTCAATTTTTGATCAAGTTGGGAAATAATGTAGTGATTTCTGGCATTTTTAGTAGTTGCGAACCTATCATATTTTGAGGATAGAAAATTGTTTTTAAAAGTTTGTTTCTAAAATGATTCGACGTTGATTTTTAGTTTAAAAATGAAGAGAACAAGTTAATTAAACTATAACACTTACAAAATCGAATATAAAAAACCAGCAAAATAACCTGCAATCTTCGATGTTATCGCGTAGGTACCTAACCTCAAGTGAAATAATAGTTGGTGTATAATTTGTATTGATTTTTATAATTTGGCAAAAACTTGGGTACGTGTAAACCATTTTCAAGGAGAATTTCTTGTTCAAGAATTTGAAAAAGTTTTTGCCCGAGAACTTGACCCATGGAATGCACCCTTGGATTAATATAAACATACCTAGGTATTTACTTTTTTCTTTTATATAATATAAGTATAGAGAAAAGTGTCTTTTAAACTTTTTGAAGCAATATATATTGCCCGAAAAATAGGCGTACCTAATTAGATTGCAGGGCTGCAATTAAAATATACCAAACATGCATTGGGATAATCTGTCTTGGTGTGTGTTTCTCTTTATTTTCATACCTTGTTTGTGTAGCCTAGGCCTAGTTAGATGTGTTTAAATTGATCATAATAAAATAAAGTTATATATCAAGCTACATCACTACTCCACACTTACTGAAAATACGAAATACCAGATATTTTACCCTAATTTTGGCATAATAAAATCATACAATGATTTTAACTAGTCATTGTTTATATTCCAATTCGAGTCACTAAAAGCACAAACACAATTCACTAAACTACACAAAAACTAGAAATCCGTAAATATTAAACACCCGTAATAAACAATAAGGAATCCACAGATAAGACTTAAAACACAACAACAAAAATGGCGCCGATCCGGTTCTGGAGTGTATTTTGAGCATGTCGCTAAAGGAGGACAGGCCGATAACGAGAGGTTTATGCGCATGCCCGATGCTGCTGGGAAGGAAGGCAGCTGACCGGTGAGCCGTGCGTTATTCGGACGTATTTTTTCACCCATAACTTTTGTTTGCGCACGAGATAAGCTGTACGTATCTAAAGGTAAATGTCTATGCTTGAAACCTGCGGTTTGCTACCGTGCGTTGTTTTTGTTCAAATGGAATGATCGTCGCGCAAAGCAGCCAACAAAGCCGCAGTCTGTGGGCTACTTTACTCTGAATTGAAAAGTGTTTTCTTTTTGTTCAAATACTCTTGTGTTTGGTGCGTTTTGGTATTATTTTTGTTTTTGTTAGGTAGGCTTATTTTTTAATTATCAGTAAGCAAACTTGCGAGCATATTAGAATCTATATTAACTTAATATTTAACAATTTTGTACATACACTGTACTACACAATTCATAAAGTTAATTAAGCTTTAATTTTTATACTATTTAACTTAGGATATTTAAATTTAACGTATATCGTTGTCGGGACCGGATCCGACGTTAGCGTGACGTTATATATATAGACGTTTTTGGATAAAAGTATAGCGGTAACATTAAAATTATGTTATGTTATCACACACACACACTCTGTTTTTAACATTGTAAACATCGTGGAATTTAAATTTTTGTTCCACAAAAGAAAATAGATTATTTACTTAAAGTGCGTCCTTAAAACTACCGATAAGTTGAGTGACTAAGGGCGATGACACACACGGCGTTTTTATAGCGGTTTCGGCGCGGTATCTGTCGAGGCGGGGCGGTATAGGCAAAACAATCTAGCACTGCAATTCGTTAATTAGTGTCCGACCGAAAGAAGATTTTCAGCCGAAACCGTAACCGAATCTTCGGCATTGGTCTCAGTTTCGGTCGAAACCGAAACTTATTTATACCTACGTGTTAAAAATTGTATTGCATGCTGAAATTTAATTTATTTTATATAGGACGAGATCGATCTTGGGAACGAATTGATCTCTTCCCCCCCCCTAAAAAAAAAAAAAGTTGACAGAAAAAAATTTATTTATATACAGTGTGACCAGTATAATGTCCGCATCATATGGGATTCTTTTTATTAATAACTGTATTCGAAATTTGACTTTGGCATCAAGTTCTGCTTCGATCGAGATGAAAATTAAGCAAAAAATAGTAGTCACGTGATTCGCATTATCTGCCAAATTTTAATTATTTTAAAAAAATAATTCAAAAGTGGGGTTATTTCTGAAAGTATCGAAAAAAGTTATTAGAAAAAGATTTTTTAAATGCAGTTTCTAGCCAACATGCAAAATTTTAGCTGCATAAGATAATTTTGATTTTTTACCCATATTTTGTAAATTGCACCACTTTTGCAAAAATAAGACTCAACGCAACTACATAAAACTTCTTAGTTTTGACAATGCTTTATTTCAAATACATTTTCTTTAAAGTAGCGCCATATTAAATGTGTGTTTTTCTACAAAATCAAAATTGGGCTATTAAAATTTGGTCGCATGTGATGCTAAGTTTATTTGTTTTTGTCCCTGAATAAAATATAAGTATTTTTGAAAACGTAGTTTGTGGTTGAAAGTAATACACCTTAATATTAAGATAAAAAAGAACACAGTGTCATCAGTTAAGTGGAAAATAAATTTTAGTGTTGGGTAAAAAATCAAAATTATCTTATGCAGCTGAAATTTTGCATGTGGGCTAGAAACTGCATTTAAAAAACTTTTTCTTATAACTTTTTTCGATGTTTTCAGAAATAACCCCACTTTTAAATTGAAAAAAATTAAAATTTGACAGATAATGTGAATCACGTGTCTACTATTTTTTTGCTTAATTTTTATCTCGATCGAAGCAGAACTTGATGCCAAAGTCAAATTTCGAATAAAGCTATTAATAGAAAAGTTTCGGCATGGCCGAAGGTTCGGCCGGTTTTTGGCCGAAACCGAAACTGTCACCGAAACTAGCCGAAACCGAAAATTCGGTCGGTCACTATCGTAATCAAATAAAAAATGTTGCTTTAGTGCCGTTTTACACAGACGTAATTTTAACACAAATTTTGTGCTAAAATTTATGATAAATTTTATTAGTAAAAATTTATAACAAAAATATGTATAAAATTATATGGAATTTTAATATGTATGACACAGTAACAAATTTAGAAGCAATTTTTGCAAGAAATCATGCGCACTAAAGACCAGTGACGCATTGTTAAAATGTCAATGTCAAATTATATCTAACCCAGCTTTTCGGTAATTAAAAATAAAGTAATTTAGGAAATAGCAAATATAACCTCCGAATGCCAATTTCAATCAAACGTAACCTTTCTTTTTCGGCTTTTCTTAAAAGATTTTGACAAAGTGTTAAATTACTGCGCATATAGGGCATATGCACAACCTGACAGATGACAGTCGCCCTGAGGAAAAATATATTAAGGTTAGTTTTATGACGTTGACATCGGTATATTTTCAGGTTACTTTGTTTGTCAAATCATGACAAGACGTTATAATAACAAAAAATCAACTCGCACTGACACTGTCACTTCTTTAAAATTAATAAGGCTATGTATCGTTTTTTTTATTAGAGCCAGTTTGGCTAAATAGCGTTCTTGAACTTCTTTTGGAAGGGTATTATAGTAGTTGCTTTTGTCCATGTTGTAGGTTAAGATACTTTTTCTACTGACGTTTTATAATAACCTCTTTTCGATTGTCATTATGGTTTTTTAATAACCTCCTTTTAAGCGCAGCGTGCTTAAAAGTAACGCAGGTAATTATTTACAATTAAAACTTAACCACAGACTAGGTATAAGTTAATATTTTTTGGCAAGTGTCAATTTTTGACATGAAAGGTGTAAATGAAACATAGGTAATAAAATGTTAGTAAAATTAAGTTTTTTATTATAAAACCTCAGTAGAAAAAATATTGTATACAATTCGTTACGAAACAATGTCTTTTAGTCACTTTGACGTGTTGTCCAACTCGGCTTTGCCTCGTTGGACAATTTTCACGTCGCGTGCCTAAAAGACACTCTTTTCGCAACTTATTGTATAAATAGCTATTGTACAACCTTATAAGTAATGTAGTAAAAGTAGCAACTTAAAACCAAAGCAAAATCCAAAAATATGATACTACAATAATTATACTTATTATTCGCACAGAAAAACTACCAAAAAAAACACTAAAGAACATCCAAACATCAAAAATACCTGTAAACCAACGGTAAAAACAGGTTTTGCCTTTCCTCAGGGCGTCTGTCAAATTTGACTAATGACGTCACGTGCACATGCCCTATTTTGGCGCACTTTTATTAATTTTTTTGATAAAATATAGAAATATTTCTATACTTTCGTAAAATATTGATAATATTTTTCTAATAAAATTTGTAAGTGAGTATTACACGTTAAAATTTAGTTGTAAACAAATTTCTGCTTAAATTTATCGTCAAATTTGCTACTGTGTAAAACGATACTCTCATAAGTCTCAAAGACCCCCGTGTCTGACCAGTCGCATAATATAATTCCAGGTATTCTAGAACCGCTTCAAGCAAAAAACCAGCTTGCGCCGAGGTGGTTTCAAAACCATACATATTATAAAGGACTATCACTACTCCATAATTATTATTGAAAACACGAAATACCCGGTATTTTACCCCCATTAGGGCAAAATAAGATCATTCAATTATCGGTTATCAGTCACTGTTTATATTCCAATCCGAGTCACTAAGCTAAGCACAAACACAGTTCACTTAACTACACAAAAACTAGAAATGTGTAAATATTAAACACCCACAGTAGCAAATAATACAACAAGAAATCCACAAAGAAAACGTAACAACAAAAATTGCATCATTTATCGACGCTAGATATGTCGCCATGCGCCGTTATTATCAAACTTTTTTTTTAGTTTTAATGAAATTTGAACCCATACTGAATAAAAGGTAATTTTGAGCGGTGCCAAAGGTATTCAAAAACTGAGCCAAGTTTTTTTACGTCACCACGGTATCGTCTACAGTGTGACCAGTAAAGTCCGCATCATATGGTATTTTTTATTAATAGGTTTATTCGAAAAAGTTTTTTTAAATGCAGTTTCTAGCCCTCATGCAAAATTTCAGCTGCATAAGATAATTTTGATTTTTTACCCACCACTGAAATTTATTTTCCACTTAATGAACACTTTACTGATGACACTGTGTTCTTTTTTGTCTTAATATTAAGGTGTATTACTTTCAGACACAAACTACGTTTTCAAAAATACTTATTTTATGAAGTTACCTCATATACTATTATACAGGGTCAAAAACAAATAAACTTTGCATCACATGCGACCAAATTTTAATAGCCCAATTTTGATTTTGTAGAAAAACACACATTTAATATGGCGCTACTTTAAAGAAAATGTATCTGAAATAAAACATTGTCAAAACTAAGAAGTTTTATGTAGGTTGCGTTGAGTCTTATTTTGCAAAAGTGGTGCAATTTATAAAATATGGGTAAAAAATCAAAATTATCTTAGGCAGCTAAAATTTTGCATGTGGGCTAGAAACTGCATTTAAAAAACTTTTTCTAATAACTTTTTTCGATACTTTCAGAAATAACCCCACTTTTGAATTATTTTTTGGAAAAAATTAAAATTTGACAGATAATGCGAATCACGTAACTACTATTTTTTTGCTTAATTTTCATCTTGATCAAAGCAGAACTTGATGCCAAAGTCAAATTTCGAATAAAATTATTAATAAAAAAAATCCCATATGATGCGGACTTTACTGGTGACACTGTAGATAATAATTTTCTTTAAAGTTCCCTTTTAAACGTGTCATAACAAAAAAAAAAACAGTTGAGAAATTATTTCGATGTCTGTCGCATCTTTTCCTCAGCGACCGTGTGACATAGAGGGCCGAAATTTGCCATGGGGTACTTTAAATTTTCCACATACACTTGGACGTTCTAAATTTGTATTTTTGTTAGGTGTGAGGGTGAGGATTGTAAGGAGGTTCAGCAAACAACCTATATTAGCACGAATTGGTTGGAAGCTATGTTTCGCAGCATGTTTAGCAAAAACTCTCAATAAGATCAGAAAGTATGTACTTTATTTGGTTTTTAGTTGTTTTCTAACTCTGCTTCGCACCTATTTATATTAACACATTTTCAACGTTTTTACATCTCAAGAATTTTTCTTGCATAAGTTATAAAAATCCACCATTTTTCATTTATTTTAAAACATATTAACGTACTTTAATTTCTACTTCGCCTGTCATTAATAAAACTTTTGCTGTGTTATATGCGTGTGAAGATTTATGGTGTTTGTCAAAATAATTATCAAGCAGTGGCCGATTCCACCAAAAACACCTTGTAAACTTTTACTTTTCATTGCTATTTGGTTGGAAGGAATCAACCTTTTTTGTGATTGAAGAATTGAGAGAGAGAGGTGGGCTAACGGACAGTGGTGACCTCTATGTCAGCGGTCGGGGGTTCAATTAAACAATTTGAGGTTAGTTTTGTTTGTCAAATCATGACATCAAGACGTTGACGTCCGTCTGAAATGGCGGAGTTTAAAGTGATTTATTAAAAAAATGTGCAATAATGTTATGCCTATGAAGTTGTCATGTGCATATATACAAACATTTTTCAATATATTTTTACAAAATAGTATTTATTATATTCATTAAGTGACTTAGTGAGTTTTCGACCCAACTACAAATAGCTATACCTGCTGTCGCTTTTTATCTACTTTTATTTGTATAACATTTAACACCTAATGAAACGGTAAAATCATTATGAAAATCGGTTCAATTACCCCGGAGTAATCAGCGTACATATTATTACCAAAACATACATTCGGCTAGAATTGAGAACCTCCTATTTTATTGTCTGTTAAAAATGCTTAAATCCTTAAAAATTCCAATAAAATACCATATGCGGCAACACCACATCAGTGAATTTGAGACATCTGTTGCCGAGGCGCTGCATTTATAACTATAGATTTACGATCAACCACAATGGCGGTCAAACCGTCTCCAATACAGTCTAAAACAGGGATGTCAAGTTTTCTCGAAGATCCGCTATTCTTTTAAATGTAAAGAGACAGATTATTCTAAAAAATTATAGTTTACCATAAAAATATAAACTTTATTACAAGAGCTATCGAAAACACAATGGTTAAAGTGAAATAAGCAGATAATCTAAATGGTATTTGCTTTTAAAGCGCGATTTTGTGTCTGGCCAGTGTATTTATTGTTGACAAACGAAGCAACTGAGTAATTGACTTATCAGATAGGGAACACCTATAGTTTGCCTTTATAAATTTCATATTCGAAATAAAGTACCGTAATGTAAAGTAATTATTTCGGGGAAAAGGGGAAAAAAATATTGTGCACCAACGTATATAAGAAAAAAAAAATTGAACCCTCTGTAAAAGCATACACTTTGAAACTTGTCGATTAAGAGTTTGATTACAGGAAATGCATACCTGCAACTTTGCTGCAAATATGGCGTACTTGCAGACGCAAAATAATTTGCAGAAATAAGACATTCCAAAAACTATTTGCAAATCCGCCATTTTTACCGTACTTAAACAGTTTTACTACTTCTGGTTTATTGATATCGACTGTCAAGTACGTGAAATATGCTCAAAATTCAACAATGAATTAATGCATGAACTTAACTTTTAACGTTCCCTTGTTTTTTCTTTATATAAAAATCGAATGCAAACTGTAAATAACCACCAATACCATCGTCTGTCAAATCCCCAAAATATAGGTTAGTTTTAAAAACATTTATACGTTCTGCAAGTTTGCAGGACCTTTTAACCTTCAACCTGTAATCAGAGCTTCTGTAATCTCACCCTAAGGGTGCGCATATGGTATTCTAAAAGTGCGCATCCTGTCTTGATCGTCACAGATGTGGCATGTGTACTCTCCCAATTCAGAGTACCTACACCGTGCAGTCCTCATGGAACCCGTTTTTGCATGACATGCACTGGATCCAATCACTACGTACTCTTACCCGCCGTTACCCGACTTCTCAAGTCCCAGAGGACCTTACCAGTAAGTACTTATTAAAAGTACAAAGCGTAATTTTGGTGGAATGGCTCGTTTTTTTTTTTTTGAAAAACTAACTTTCGTTTTTTACTTACAGACATAACATTTGTAACCATTAAAATGTACGAATATCTTTCGGACACTCGCTGCAAACGTCTTTCGCCAAAGTATTTTTCATTTTGTTTTCTGTTTTGTAATTTTACAGATAAGTTACCGCTTACTTTTGTTCCAGTCAGCCATTAGGTGATATATAAATGATACATTTAGAATTAAGTCAGTGAAAGAAGGATAATTGTTTTTTGTGATATTAAATGCCTTTTTTGACACGTATCAAAACGAGGATGGTTGTGTTTCAATGAGTATAACTTGGTGATGATTTAAAAATATTAGTTTTAAAAAAAAGTTAAGTGTTTTTTTTGTTTGGTAAGGGTAGATATATCCACAATAAAAGGATGATATGATGGCATTTTATATTTCATAAAGTCCACTTCACCGGGAAGTGCAACAGTACCCGTTCGAGTACAAAGCTAACAAAACAAAATATTGATTTTGAATCGGAAAAAACTTTTTAAAATATTTTGAGCCGTATTATAAGACCGAAAGTATTATAAGCCATATACAACTAAAATAGTGAGCTACCAAATTTGTATTTTCAAATACTATTATTTACAACCTAAGTACAAGTAGGATCTTATTATATCACACGTCAGGTAATAACATTAATTACCGCACTAGTGATGTAATGATTTTATTACATCACTGGTGATATAATGAGCATGTTACGCAAATCATTTTCGAGACGATGGCGACAGTGTCAAAACTACATTTTTAAAATTGTCAAAATATGACTTTAATTCATTTTTTTTATTTAAATGATCACAGAAAAATTTACATTACACGTAATATAGTATACATGTAACTGCACTCTTGGGATTACCGCGACTCAGTTTAGGATATCGCCATCGCAATAATAATACTTATACCACTCTGGTAATGTTCACAATTATTACGTAACAAACTCTATAAAGGATGTGCGATCGAATGCCAATGGATATATTTTACCCTTGAAGTTTGTTTTTTTGTGGAAAATTGCGTAAACTGTACTATCATGTAAGAAAGTAGAGGGCCAATTATTAAATTTTAAAAGTACTTATGTAAAAATAAAAATTTAAATTATAAAAAATATGACTGTGTTTCAATAATGATATCTATCGGTTTCCTATTTAAGGCCTTAAACTCGTTATTTTTTGTTTTCTGTATTTACTTTGGTCTCTGCACACGTACTGAAATCATGGACACCGCGAATTCCAAAATTTTGTAAAAAAATAGTTTTATGCATAAAAGCGTCGACTTTGAATGTGTTTCGTTTTATTTATCACAATTAACTCTAGGCAAAACTATAAATACGAGTCAATTCCGATTATAGCAAAGTTTGCTCGACAAGAACTAAAGATAGAGTCAGAGGTTGTCACGTCATGTGGTGAGTAAAATTTCTATTCGCAGCCATAAAAAAAACAATGAACATGACTATCTGTTTTTTAGGGTTACTTACTCACCATTTGACGTCAGGTCCCACCCTCTGAATATCATATTTTGAGAGCGCTTATATCACTAGTCTTAAAACAGGTAAAAAGGTGTGACAAATCACAAGTAAACTATTGAAAAGAATTTGTATAAATTTTGAATTTAGCTTCAAAATTTGATACTACATGACTATATCACCTTCAAGTCATTTTTAATGTAAGTTTAATAAACGAATAACATTACAATTTTAATTTAAAACGAAATATTGGTTTTCAAAACCATTCCATTGTTTTCCAAAGCCGCCTTTATATTTCTTTAGAAAAGACAGGGCGGCAATAATGCATAACGCTTTTAAGTTTTAAATTTAATTGCTATAAGTCTTATGGCAAATTTTTTCGTGTCGGTCAAACCGGAAGTGCTAACAAATTGAAAATTATGTCAATAAATCCAGACTCATCTCTTATGCATAATCTAAAAATTTCATTTTAATATCTATAAATACAGAAAAGTTATAGGGGTGAACGTCTTTTGAGAAACACCCGGTATATGAGGCAAGTGATAAGTGCTCTTAATAATCCTTGTATGATGGGCTCGACTCTACAGTATGTCAACGTCAATTATCTCAGAAACTGCTGCTCGAAGCGACACCTACTCGGTATACCTTTTTTGGATAAAAGATGCAAAGGAATAAGATTTTTACCTAGCGATTTAATATACCGAGCCACAAAAACGTTATAAAGCTTTAGATGTAGGCAAAGTGCTTCTGGTGGTTTTTTTTTTAAACAAAATAGTCTGAATCGGTTTCGTTCTTTTTTTGGTCTAAGGAAATTTGGTTAGCAGTATCGAAATTAATCCTTTCAGTACAGTTTTAGCAGTGGCGGCTCGTGCTCTATTTATGCGGGTAGGCGACGGGTACGATAGAGGCCTAAAGCCCCAAATTTTTTGGACCACGCCCAAATTTGGTCAATAATTTAATGTTAATATTATTACTTATCACTTATAAAAGAAAAAAAATTACCGCAATAACAATCACGAAATCCACGTACGAAAAAGTAAAATTAGCGAAAAACACTAACCGATTTACCCACTCTGTCATTCGCATTTCTAATAACTTACCCAGGCATCGCGGCAAATTTCCGCAGTTGCATTTTACGTTAAAAATTGTAAATATAATTTTAAGAAAATAAATAAAAACCAGAAAACCACTTCACATTACAACAATCAATAATATACACTACGTATTAAATTATAATTAAATTAATATTTGCTCTTATTCCAAAGTACCTACAAGTTTTTTAACTTGATTCACTTGATTGAATTAAAAACAATATAAATTTTTCGAAGAAAAACCGCGCAAATCGGCAACGTGAGGCAAATACAGAACTGCCGCACGGTAAAATTGAAACATGGCGTTGAACTGCTGGGAATTTACGTCGTACGTATGTTTGGTTGCCTATTTTGGTGCCTTTTTTCGGCGGCTAACCGATAGTTCGTCATCTGTGAGAAGACTTACTTTCGGCCGTAGACATTGTCCAATATAAAGGTGACCGACCGGAAAGAGTTAATAAATTTTTAAATTGAAGCAAACAGTTAAATTAAAAAATTAATTAAACCATTAGTTTAAATAAGTAGTTAAAATACAGAATTTTTTAAGTATGGAAATGGGAATGTCTATTTTCCTAATTCTGCTGGGTCGGCACTGCCGACCCGCCACTGAGTTTTAGTATTTTTTTTGTCAACAAGTCCAACGACAGTAGGGAAAGATAGACATCTTATTCTCTTTGTCATAATAGTAAGGCGTCAAATGCGAAGATCCACCAGGATCCATGCAACTTTGACAATGAAACCAAGTATACACTAATTTTTACTCTAGAATAATGCCAAAGACTCACCCCTATTGGGATTTATTACTTACTCAATTTGTAACTATTGAGAATTTGCCAGTGCTATACCCGGCGTCTAATACCGGTTTCAAGAAAAGTTGTTGGCTGGCAACCAATCAAAAGTTTAATTTTACAGTTAGAACAGTAGTTATAGGTATTATTCGGAATATTCCACACTGTGTGTTACTCCGCAAAACTAGGCAACATCTGCCTCCTAGCGGTAGCAAATGAAATGATAATTTTGACAGAAATGCTAGGTTAATGTGAAAATAGTGATAATATTTAAACGTTTTTACTTGTTCTGTGAACGTTATAACTGAACAATATTATAAAACGGTACTAGTCTGTAAAGTATCTGATTCAGTTCCTGGATTTCCATTTTCCAAGTAGTGTTCATAGACCTGTCATATAATAGAATTCTTCTTTATGGTGCCGTGTCCTATCGAACGTTGGCAATCATCAGCGCTATTTGGACTTTGTCCACTGCCCTTCTATATACAGGTGTATTGGCAACCGGTTTGTTCGTTGTTATCAGAGCATTTTTTTATGTCTTCACATACACAGGGTTTTAGGTGTATTGGCAACCGGTTGGTTTGTTGTTATCAGAGCATTTTTTTATGTCCTTAGTTTGTTTATAAGCTTCTAATATTTGTGTATGTACGCAAGTTGGAATAATGTACTCTTGCAGTTTTACCTGGTTCGCGGGACCTACCTACCCGTGTACGCAAGTTGTAAGAAATAATCCTTGTACGCAAGTTGCATATATTCGGACGCAAAAGAACCTTCATGAATTAGTCTATCTTTGCTTGGTCGTCGTTCGGTAACTGGATAAAAATAAAAACCAGTAGTAAATGATTTGAATTGTATATTTGATATACTTACTTATTTTATAACTAGTACGTACTATGTAGTTGTATTACATCGCTAGTTGGGAAATTAATGGATGAACATTGTAGAAGTAAACTGTAAAAATAAATAATATCTTCAGTCTTATCAGTACGTATGGAAAGACCTTTAATCTAAATTAGGATTTTGCAATTGGAACGACGCGATGCATCATTTTTGATCGGGCTTATATTTTGGAAGTATTTTTTATTCAAATCAAGTAGCTGTAAATAAAGGAATTTTTTATTTGTTGCCAATGTGATTAATAAAGAAATAAATAAATAAATAGATGTAGTTTCTTTTATATGAATACTAAATAGTAAGTAAGGATTGAAGTAGACTTCAATTATTTGTTGGTACAGTGAGAGTTTGTAGCTTGGATCAAATTCAGTAAACCCGCAGTACAGTTTTTTTTTTTGGAAAAATGCTTTGACACAGGTATTAACATTTTAAGTTGTGGTATTTTATAAAAAATATTGAAATAGTGTGTCCCAACTTAGATATATGACGATATAGATAATATTTTTTTTAATGGCAACCCAACTTTTTTTTTATTTGCATATTATTATACATAAGTACCAAATTGAACACAAACAAAGAACTGAAAACATGAGTCTCGTTGAACCACGTCGAGTCGGCAAGCCAATCAAACCTATATTGTTATTGTTATTAATTTGTTTGCGTGTTTATTGTGTCGTTTATAGTGATGTAAAATTCTCGGTAATAATATTTTGGAGAATATTTTCAAGTTAGAGAATTTTCTGAGAATGGTAAGAAAACCGCTAGAAATGGCAATAAAAAGAAATTAAAAATTACCTATTCTGCTTATTTTCGGCAAATGTCAAACGGCGAACGGCGTTAATCAAACAAAACGTAAAGAAATAAAATTTTTCGAGAAATTTTTATTTAAAAAACATAACATAATTTCCCAAGAATACCTAAAAACTAACCAAAAAAAAACAGTCAAATAAAGAAAGATCACATTTAACTATTAAAAACATAGGACGCATATAGATGTATGCCAAAGAAAATTTATAGGGTTAGAAATGTTAACGTCCTGTTAAAAAATCGCAACACAGTAGAGGGAGAAAGAAGAGAGAGGAGGGGTGTTAGTGTGCCCGCCGGCCATCAGAGGCGCAATGGCGGGAAATTTGAACAGCGGTTTTAGGACTTTTCAATTTAATTATTAACTTTTGAACGAGTTTTTATTGATTTAATTTGTGATTCAATATAAATATTATTAAATCACAAATTAAATCAATAAAAAGACGCACAAAAGTTTTTATTTTATGGAATAAATAATGCACGTTTTTATATTAACCAAGATTTAGAAAATAAAGATGGAAGCACTTTATCGTAAATAATGTTTTCTAGGTTTATTTATAAATAAAAACTGCATTGACAACCATAACAAAAAATAACTGTTTACAATAAACTAATGTCCTTAGGTTACGTCTCACAGGTCTCGCTCATCTGGAATTGTCTCAATTTATATAATATTATCACAATTACTGTATAAAATACAAGCACTAGGATGCATTGAGACACGTACTAAAAGATCCATAAACTATCAGGTGATTCCTACATCATTCTCTGAAACAAAAGAAACAGTATCGGGTAGACATTAAATTTCTCTGTAAAATATGGCCGATGGCCAAGTATCTGCTTATCGAGTTAGCTCAAACCATTATCTTTGTGCCATTATATTATACTTCTAATCCACTCAGTAAAACAAAAATGTTAAAATTATCATTTCAAGAGACTAAACTTATCTGTTCGTAACTGATAGATTGTTAGGTATTACTTCGGGCACAAATGTGTTGCAGTTATCTGCAGGCTGCCCAGTGATATTTTGTTAAGATTGGCTTGTGGTATGTATGTGAAACATTTCATGTTAATTTATTTATTGTAAACAGACGATTTTAATGGCTTATATTAAAAATAATAATTATAATGTGAAAATGGCACAGCATTATTCAAGTCAGTTTACGTGTTCATCATTTTGTGCTAGATTTTTTTTTAATAGTGGGCAAAATATTCAGTTCAGTATCGTCATCCTGTTTTATCCATGGAAACGATACATCTTGAATTGAATGACCTTATTTTCTTAAATAATATATAGTAATGTTCAGACATCAATAAGTCGAAAACGGTTCAATTTAGACAGTGTTAGGAAAAATTACCAGAACGGTCGATATTTTCAAAATATACGGGGGTTATCAAAACGTCTTATATAAAAAAATGTAGGGCTGTTAAAAATCTACATATCGGTGATAAATTTAAATATACAGGGTCGCCCACAAAGTTGTGGAGAAGGATAGTTATATTTTTTTAAATGGAACACCCTGTATATTTTTACTTATTTTAATTTTCGACTCAATTTTAAAGATTTTTTATTAACCATGTGTTATACCTAAATTCATTACTTTCCTAGAAATCGGCGTTTCAAATAATAACGTATAACGATGCGATTTTCGAACATAGTGAACAACAAATAAGGCACGACCATGGTTACTAATAAATAATTAATAGTTTGACATCTGAAACTCAAATTCTGACAGAAATAGACCAAAAAGAAAATAGCATGGCATTTTTTCTTACTGAAACAGAGAGAATTGATATTTTAATTTTAAGGTGGGAGTATCAACATGCTTGCCAACCTATAACCTATTTCGCGTAGATTTATTTATGTTTTCTAGCTTTTATACAAAATTTAAAGAAAATCAGTATCGACTTGATATTCTATAGGTATAAATTGACATATTTAATAAATATCAAGGAATTTTATAACTTATTTTAGGAGAATTGTATAGCGAAAAATATCGGGCAAGATTTTTTTAAATATTATTATGTCATTGTCACTCGTTGTTCTTTCACTATACAATTCTCCCAAAATTAGCAATGAAATAAATTGATATTTTTGTAATATCAGATACTACCTAAATAATGTACCGACGATATTGATTTTCTTTAAATGTTAGTTATTAAAATAATAAACTCAAAAAATCAGCGCGAAATAGGTTATAGGTTGGCAATAGATTGAATGACGTTGAGAATTCAACCTTAAGGGGGTTTGGCGATAAACAGAGATCATATCAGGAGGTATGTAATATTTACAATAATTTGCATCCAGACAGGCACATTTAAAAAAAATGCAGTTTTTCGAACTATTGAGCGTTACACAATGACTGGTACTGTAAAAAAACCGCCCAAGATCTGGAAGACCTAGGACTGCTACCTCCGAGGAAAAAAAGCTGGACATTCTGCTTGCGATAGAAGAAAATCCCAAACAATCCACCAATCAGCTTGCTTTGGATCATGAAATTGATCAAAAATCTGTACGAACCGTTCTTCATACTGAGAAAATGCATCCATACAAAATTAATGTTGTACAAGAACTTTTTGACGTTGACTGTGATCGAAGGCTAGAATTTTGCGAAATAATGACCACAGAAAAAAAAAGGGTTTATGACCATAGACAAGCGAGTTGCGCACTCTCAAGGATAGATAGGCAACTTAACATACTAAATTGGTTCCCTGATAGCGCCACCCGCGACCGGAGGCGAAACTAAATATAGACGTGGTGGGGGTAGGCGCCAAGCAGAAAAATTTAAATTTTATTATTACTTTGAATTCAAATTTTCGCGCTTCTAACTTAACGGAAAAGTTTGAAGCGCGAAACATCTGATTCAAGTTAAAATAATTTGGGAGAACGAAAGGAAATTATAACAACGTTTCTGATATGGCGACAAGATTTATTAATAGGTATTAGATATTTACATAAATAGGTTTTAAATAAAAAAAACGGCTTATATTATTGTATCATTATTTTCTGTAGATTTTTCCAGAGAACTACGGTAGGTAGTTCTCTGGATTTTTCTAACAATTCCGTGTTATTTTCAAAGTTTTTATTTAATAAACTAGTTATTGTACCTTGTAGTTCATTAAGTTGTGAAGTAAAGTTTCTTTCTATATCTTTAATAGCTTTCTCTGTACTTTTCAATCGTTAGGCGACATTAATGAAGTCTTCAGGAGGTTCCACGCTTTTGTTAATTGCCTTGGTTTTTCTTCCCGATTTCTTTGGTCGCGACATATTAAATATATACCTATTTACGATTCTCAAACTACCGACTGCGCCATGTTAAGTTTATAAATTATATATAAATAATTATTTAATAATAACTTTATTTTTTATATATTTTACAAATCAATCATAAAATGACAATGACAATCTTTCACCAGTCCAAGTAAGACTTCAGGATCTGCCACAACAACCATATTTTTATCTTTCTCGCACATATGCTGGTACAGTTTAATACAGAGAGAGAGAGAGGTACAGAATGTTGGCCATGCTCATTCTAAATGAATATTCTGTTCCTACCAACGTTAGGAGATGAACAACCTTATAAAACAAAGTTCCTACAATAGCGCCACCAGCGACCAGAGGCTAAATTAAACGAACAGGGGACGACCTTCACCATTTAAGTTATCCTAGCCTGGTAATGACTATGGGGAACCCTCTAGTTCTCCATAGTAATGACAAAGTGGAAATGCGTTGCTAACATGATTTGGTTTTAACAAAATATCTAGTAGGGCGGGAGATTTCAATCTGTCCAATGCCTCCCTCTGTCCAGACCAACGAAATAAGAATACAAAGGAAGTAGGGATTTTATTTGGACGAAAAAAATAAAAAATATATTTAGATTCATATATAGCTATAAGATACGGTAAGGTTGGTGTAATAAAACAATACAACTATTTCTTTTAATTATTTATTTAAATAAGGTAACGGAGGTGAAAGGGTAATGTAAATATCTGGTTAAATAACTAAAAAACACCTGTTATTATACATTAAAAAAAAATTGCAAAAAACAAATTGTTTCAGATAATCGGCAAAATTATTGCCAAAACGTCTACGTTAAAAAATAAAATTTTAAAAAAACCTTACTCTTTCTTCATGAACCAAATCACAAGAAAATAATAAAATATAATATAATATAGTCCTGTTTATTATAATATGTACCTAAATAATATTAATGAGATTTCTAGTATACAAGAAAATTGTCAAATGACAAACTATGCAGATAATACAAACATTTTATTTATTTGTAGTATCAACAACTTAACAAGTTAATTATAGATACATAAACCCCATTTCTAAAAGCTATCCTAAGCTATAATAAATATTCAATTAGCATTTGCCCAAACAGTTCATTCCTTAATTTTAATTTTTGATAGTTTAAATTATATATTTCAATGTCTCCACAATATTTATTAAAATAGAGCACAGTCACAGTGGTGAGTTTTTGTATAGATTTGTCCTCGGTGTAGGAATATAAAATACATGTGCGGATCTAGTATTGACTAAGCCTATTCTAAACGGAAGCAGTCCTAAGAACTCTTTATTATCTATTTTGTCTCTAAATATTTTATATAAGAAAATAATTCTTGCTTCTATACACAATAGTCTTAAAGAAGGGATATTAAACAAATTACACAAAAGCCCTTGATCTGTACCTCTTGGTGGATAAACTGAAAATGACTTGTAGTATAAAAATTTTTAAAATTTACGCTGAATAGATTTTGAAAGAGCAATCTTATTGGCATACTGAGGATCCCAAATAGTGCATGCATACTAAAGTTTTGTAGCTACCAGGGATTTATATAAAGTTATTATGGCGTTAACATTTTAAAAGTATTTACAAGTTCTTATTATAAATCCTAGCATATAAAGACCATGAGCTTCTCGAGCAACATATTTAACAATTTATGATTGAAGTAAATAATTATTGGTTTTCTAAAGATTAACTGATATTAAATAAATCAAAGACCGTTATCACCTTGTTTAAGACTAACCCATACACTTTGGAGAATCCGGAAACAGTAACCATTAATGATTGTCATATAAGATTAAAGGAATATACTAAAATCTTAGGTGTGTTGTTGGATAGTAAAATGTCCTGGAAGAACCATGTCCTGGAAGAGGCATATCCTGGAAGAGCCATGTCCAATATATGTTGTAACCAGAAGGTGTTCCAGTTAGATTCACAGTAGGATAATTATCTTCAGGCAGGTTTTGACAGGATGTCTTATAAGATATTGCATAGGAACGTACCTGCCAAAAAAATATAAGTTTTTTAATTATTTGTTTGGCACCTTTACCAAATGACACAAAAGTAACTATAACGTGATACTAACTCTCTTTGTAAATTTTTTTTTTTATATTTTGATATGAATTTCTTTAAATGATAGAAGGTTTGGGACTTGCTTTGAATTTATTTTTTTAATCAATGGTATCTCCAGTCGTCCTCAGGTGAATATTGAGAAAACGTTTCTATCATTCTAGAAACATCATTGTATTCAGTCTTTAAATATGAATTTCTTTGTTTATCGTACCTACACTTCCATATTTTATTACATTCTTTATCCATGGGTTTAAAATTTTAAAAGTAGATTAAACCAATAAAACATCTAAAAACTTTTATCGATACATAATTTATGAAAAAGTGTCAAAGCAGCTTCCTCAGAAGCATAAATAAGGCAGAATTATTTGTATTCATATTCTTAAGTACCTACCTACATATTTTCCAATATATTATGTAATGACCCGATACAATAGTTTCAAAACTTACATTTTTTAACCTGGCTACTTCAAAAGTAGGCACTACTGCAGTTGGGACCAATCTAACTTTCAATCTTGAGGTTCTGTCAAAGCAATCTTCAGGAAAATGCTTCTAGCAAAGAACTGTATTTCGTGTAGGATCCCAATCACTTCGGTTTACAATTTTCAACCACGCCTTTTTTCTTAGGTAATTATTTGGAAAACTAAAAACCAATAAGTATTTTTAATTTGCTTTTTTGTAGAAATGGGGTAACCCAGTCGATTAATAAATAAATAATATTTTTCTGGTTTTATAAGACGAACGCCCATGAATGACATGCGAGGTTCGGAGGTTATGTGTATTTTGATATTAAATTAAAATATTTTTTTTTTCTATACAGATTAAAAAAGTTTATATATCTAAACATAAACTTACCGATGAAATGTAATGCCCAGTTTTTTACTTCATAGCGTTTGGGAGCACCCACAAGCAGCACAACGAACCATATTTAAAGCTTATTAATTAACCCAGAATAACAACTAATTAAAATGTTTTAATCGCTGTCCAGCGCTAAAAGTATACTCCACTGTCACACTAAAGTAATTATAAGTTTACTAGTATTCGTTAAATATGGTTGTTAACTAATTAAAATGCAAAATAACTCAAAAACGGCCAAGAAAGCAGAAATCACAGACGCCCACAGAAAAAAAAAGGGTTTATCAGACGCCACTAAAAACAACAGTTGGCCTCGGCCGCTTTCGGTCTTCGTCGGGATATTATAAGCCCCGGACATGCGCATTAGGTAAACGCCAGTGTTCAGAGCACAGAAAAATAAAGGGTTTATGTTCAGAGAACCTACCTCTTCTCTGTGTTGAGTGGCCGCGTAGGCTACCGGCCTAACACACAGGTGTGTTAAGGGTAGACGATATTTTTCAGAAGATGTTGATAGTTTAAAAGAAATTAAAATTTATGATTTAAAATGTTCAGAAATAATTTTCAGATATACTTATTTAGAATTAATTATGCTAACTACTTATAGGTGTTTTACTTTTTATTCAAAGCGATATTTATTTCCCAAAGTTGGATATTTTGTTCTGTACAGCTTTGCGGACTATACTTAGATAATTGACTTGAAAAAAAACACAGGATTTTGAAAAAAAATTTAATATGAAAAATCCGCAGTTTCGATTACTCTTGCAAGAAACTTGCAAGTGTTTTTTCAACAATATAAAATAAACTAAAATTAACAAGAACTTTGTAATATTATACCTACTATTTCTGACAGTTAAAAATATAATATATTACACATTTAAAATATATTTCAGAATACAAGATGTAAAAAGTTTAAATACCACCCACTTTAAAAGTAAAATACAATATAATTCATAAATTATTATTTTCGTGCAGGCATTGTAGTATTTAGGATCATCATCCGTCATAAAATACTTTGGTTGTATTACCTACCCCACCAATCTTCTCTTGAAGAGCACCTAAAACTATTTCTTTTACAAGCTGGTCTAATCTATTAGTTTAAAAAAATGCCACAGGAAAACCCATATTTTTGTCATCCTTCACGAGCACGATTGTCAAATCCATTCCTTTTTGGTTTGTACAGTGTGTCCCATCCATGCATTATTGTGCTGACGTCCTTTAGTTTACATTCCAGGTTGTCATTCACAAATCTTACACCTAGGAGTGGATGATTTTCACCTAATAAAAATATACTTATTATTTCAGCCAAAAGTCCTTTATACTTCCATATTATCATGAAATGAATGGCAAATCTACTATAAGCAAATTTTTTTTTTCACTTTAGAATAACAAACTTTAAATAAAAACACTGCAAGAAAATTTCTATGCATTTTTTATGTCTGTCTGTATAGGTTTAAGATAATTTTAAAGACATTTTAATTTATTTAACATACCTACTCACTTTAAATTTGATACAACGTCATATGTATAAAAGGTTTTCCCAGCCTCAAAAATAGTTTGAATTGTTAAGAAAAGTAAAATATGGCTATATTATTACAATAGTGTTTAACAGTCATGCATTTACCCACCTTGTGGTTTAAAAAACAACAGTAATTTTTTCCATTAGCATTCCATTCACTAACTTTTAAGCTAACAGCTATGATAGTATTTTCATCCTTCCTCTTTTAATATTGTGCTTTTTCACTAAATAGGCTATGTCTTTTCTCTGAACCATGTTAATTCTTTGAAGACTATCTGTAGTAATTTTCCTGGCATCTAAAATAACTCTCTCTACAGTTACACCACTAAAAAGTTTTTGAACTAAACCTTCTTTCTCTTCATTGGATAGGTGTTGGCTTCTGATTTTCTCATCATGACCGACATAAGTTTTCCAGAAGGTTACACTGACATGACCTAAAATTAAAAACATTTGTTCTTGCTGTGCAGTCAGCATAAAGAAGTGTTTTTTTTTTATTTTGTTTAACTGTTATTAACTTAATATTTGTATTAACTATTAATTTTTATAATTCATTGTAATTTAAAAACGTTTAATTTGTAAGGAGAGAAGTAATAAGTATAATTTATTTACATACCTGTTTCAAAAATTTTTACTGCCAAGCGAGAAGGACATACCCTATTAATTTTTATAATACCTCCAGCTTTTTCAGTTCTGTTAGTATAGTTGCTTTTATATCCTAAAAATAGTATTCATACAGATTTTTCTGCATAATATTACGTTATATAGTCATACCAGTCACATTACTTCGGTTACTATTTTTCCACACTATCAGATGTTCTATTTGTTCTATGTATTGAATAGTTTGATTCAATTTTATACTCTTTCATCCACTGTTCGCACGTTTGTTGCCTAGAAAAATTAACAGCTCGCAGTTAATACTTCTAGGTATTGTAATAATTTATGACCTACCTCTAAATGTGTTTGAAGTATTGTAGGTTCTACACATAAATTGATTTTCTTTACAAAGGGGACAAATTATGAGACATGTTCTATTGTTCTGAATCGGGGTCGACTTTTTATGGATATTTCGGATGTTTATTATTTGTATAGGTAAGTAAAGTGTAGAAAACTCCAATTCGCAGAATGGGCAAATTCTGTTCCCAGTTTCTCCATGTTCAATCTGACCGAAAAATACTATGTAAATGAAAAACCATACACTCTTTAAACCACAAATATTTTCTTGATACACTAGTATAATCAGTAATAATCACAAAAAATTGCGCTACTTAGCAGATCGTTCCACAATAATTCGAGTAATTCGACAGCACAATAATAATAAAATTGTGAACTGGCGAAATCGGGCGCGCAATTTAAAAATTAGACGACATGTTCCGAGCCAGAACGAAATCGGCCGAGGCCAACTGTTGTTTTTAGTGGCGTCTAGAAATCACAGCTCGACCTGTCAACCACGGTCAAACACCAAAACAAACATGGAGTCATATTGTGGTGTCTCAAAATGGCCGACTTCCGTCGGTCGGTTTGTAAGGCGGTTTATGCAAAATCCTACTTCCTTTGTATTCTTATTTCGTTGGTCCAGACCCTCCCCGCTCTCCCCTACCTAGTTACACAATATTTGAACAGAATGAACTAAGTTTTTAAATGTTAAAAGGTATTCTGGAAAAAAAATTAATTTACTTCGACCAATTCGAGGTCGTACAATCCGAAAAAAATATTCTCTGGGCGGGAAAACTTCCGGTTTTACCGGAAAATCCGGGTACCGCGATACCCCAACTGCAGAGCCTCAGGGAAACGCCGCTCAAAAAAAAAACGGAAGAGCTAACACATTCCGGTTTTGATAATTCAATAGAGAAAGAACCTTTCTATAACACACATACTATCAAGTTATGGTCTCTTACCTCAAATACTTGCCCATTTGTTCAAACTCTTGATATGCATAAAGCGTTTTCCATGCTCCAATGCCGATTAAATATTCCATTTGGGGTAAACCAAGCCTTCTTCTAAACCAATCAGGAATCGGGGGGGCCTTTGTTTTACACATACCATTGTGGTAATGTATAGTCTTCTGCTGGTTCTTTCTTTTTAACTTCTGTATTATGGAATATGGTAAGGATGAATAATTCTTTGTTAAGGGTACCTAAATACCTACAAGTAATATATATTTTTATATAATGGTAGGTACCTGTAGGCCGATGGTAAAAAACTATACCTAATGTTGCATAGAGCAGCGATGAGGAAAGCCTTTGATAAAATAATTCTGGTGTTTTGGCAGGATAACTAAATTATATAAGTTTTTTCTTATAGAAATTGCCTATAATGTATAGTGTATAGGGATGGTCCCAGCTTGATCTAGGTATGTCACTCATTTACTCTTAAGTAAAAGCTATATAATAGTATTTAATAATTTTAATTTTTTTACTTTTATAAAACTTTTTTGATACACAAAAATAAACAAGTATAATGTGTACCTAACAGTAATAAATTATAATAAAATTTTAAACCTAAAAGGTACTAAGTATTATTATAAACAGAGTTCAGAAATAAGGAATAATTTGAACTATTTGAACATTTTTTATTAAGAAATTTATGAAGATTAAAAACCTAACTAATTAATAAAACTTTAAAATTTCTAATACAAAAATATCATCTTTATTCTAAAAACTGGGAGTCTTCTATTGGGAATGTGAACGCTCGTTTTAAAGCTTCGGACAATTTCTTTTGGTTGATATCACGGTTATTTTTAGCCTTGGAAGTATAGATCCCCCATTTCTCCATTTGACTAAAAATGTAACTTCTGTCTTCTTTTGAGGCTAGATTCAATTCACTTGGTAGCTCTCTTTTCATATACATTCCATATAACACAATTCTTAACTTAATGAGTTTGTTCATATCTGCGCCGCTACTATAATTTGCGTCTGTACACATAAAACACAGAAAGCTGTCCACTTCGACGACAGCATTTAATGAAATGTAGCCATGACATGCAAGGTGGACAATTCCATAACATTTGGTACACTTAATTGTCTCAAATTCCTTTGGTAAATCCCACCTACATAGACAGCTGAGGTCCTCACTGGAAGCTATTGTAATATTATCAAAATTGGTCTCATCTTCAGTTAAATTAATTGTTGAGGAAGCAGATCTATCATGGTGAATTTTTAATTTTTTATTTCGTGGTTCATTTTCATTGTCAATAGTTTTCTTTTTGTTTTTTTTTATTTCAATACCATCCAATTCTCCATTAAGGATATCTTCAGTAACAGCAGATGGAGCTGGAGTCGATGCTCGAGATTGAGTAAAATTTAATCCTCTTCCCCACGCACTGACCTTATGAAAGCCTGTATGTATGCTGCCTAACTTGATTATTGTTTTAGAATGTACACTGGTACAAAGTGGTTCTTCAGCTCGTTCAAAATTTGGTGGTTCGTATTCACGTGGTGTGTCTTCATTATAGCTCAACTCCATAAAAAGATCAATGCTGTCTGAAGACCATTTTTCTCCTGGAATATTGTCTAATGCTTGAAGAAATTCAATAGTTGCATTTCTGACTTGGCTAGAGCTAGCTTTGGAGTTAGATTCCAAAGAGTCCCTATTGTACTTAACTTTAAAGTTGTAAGTCTCCAAAGTTTCACCAGTCTTCTTATCAAGAATATACATAAAGATATCTTTTAAATAGTCCTTTTCGATAGCATCAATAATACCACGGATAAAGACGTGGTAGTTCCTGATAAAGGCGTTTTTTGATTTTCTTTTGTAAACTACATAGGAAACATTTTCATAATTCTTTGGCTCAAATTCTGATTCAGGAATTTTAATTCTTTGGAAAATGATGTTTATTGTTCCAATCTTGAGCAATCTTTGCACGTAACTTTTTGAAAATTGAGGTGTTTTCACTGAGTTTGTAACGTCGCTCGTAACTAAAGATAAGCAAATTGTTCTTGCTTTCGTAGACATTATTTTTAAACTTTCTCTCACAAAAACTTAAAAAAGCAAAGTAATAATGCTTGGCAAATGGCTAAGCTAACAACAACAACCCACGCTTCTAATTGTTAAAAACAAATGAATAAGGGCGTCTTTTTTACCAAGTGCAATTGGCTAACGTAATTTCACAACCAACTTGATTTTTTAGACTAGGAAAATATTTTTAGAACGTAATTTAAAACTTAACATTTAAATAAGACTTACCATATTTTTTATCCCGTTCTTATATCCATTTTAATAAATACTGGAAAAATTGATGTTAAAAGAAAAACTTTTTCCGTTGGACATCAGCATTCAGCAAAAACAAAAATCTACAAATACAAAATAAACAGAGTTTCTTTTAATTACCTTTCCTTTTTTGAAATAACGCCGTAAAGTCAACGGCATAGATAAAAGCTTATAAAGTGGGGTCAACGGCTAAAGCGTTCCTTTTAAAAAATGTTGTCTCAGCTCATCAAACAGCCGAGTTCCTTTTTTATGTTACTCTTAAATATTAAATAGCAAAGCAAAGAGCAAAGCACAACAAAGATTTTTTTTCCCTCCTTGTCGCGGTCAAATGCCTCTCTATATTATTTCTCATGCATGCGATTATACGAACAACGAATACTTTATATACGTAGTTGTGCGATATTTACTATGGTTTAGCAAACCGCTATTTAAAAGAAGCAATTCCTACCTCATTTTGCCTGAAAAGCAAGAAGTCATTGCAAATATTTGAACAGAACAGAACATCATATTGGTAGGCTTTTAATAGCCCTTGCAACAAACTCCATTCTATTTGAAGAGGACGAAGGTAGGCAACTGCAAATACAGCCATTGCCAGCAGCCAATATAATAACGAGGGCTAAATTACAGTACCTACCCATAGACAATTTACCTTAAATTGTCTATGTACCTACCTCGTAAAGTCTTGAATTGTAAATTTTACAGGAGGAACAAAAAACTAAATTCAACCATTAAAAATGTATATTTTAGAAAGATATTTCATATTTGACAACAATATGACTTTCTTAATCAATATTTAATGACAAAATTATGTAAAAATGGTTTTCTTAGTATATTTTGAAAAATACGAGGTCCTGTTATTTTTATTACGCTACATACGAGGTACTACCTAGGAAGATAATGTAAAACTTTCAAATTAGAAACAAACAAAATAGTTTATCAGGGAACAAATTTTTTATTACCCTTTCTAAAAAAAAGGTTACAAAAATCTATACAAAATTAGGCAAGAATCACCTAGACTGCATTTAGATACGAGTTATCGCACCTTAATAATTCAAAACAGCAAATACGAGGTCCTTCGATTTAGCACTTATGAGTTCCTGCATGCCCCTGTCGGAAATATATTATTTGAATTTAAAATTTACAGAGATCTAATTATAACTTATTGCAGTATGCCAACAGGTAGCCCCACGTATACTATATAGGATAATATCAAAATACCATAATCCGAAAAAATGCGACATATGAGGTACAGTAGGTTAGCCCTCGAATAAAGTGAAGTAAAACTAGTAAAAGTTACTTTTTTTTTTTTACTTTATACTTTCAAATAGCAAAGCATAACTCAGCGAATATTTTTTCCTCCCCCCTTACCGCCGTTAAATGTCCCTATACCTATAATGTTTTAGCTACTTTCCCATTTCTTTTAAACAGCAAATAGAGAGGGCAAAGTTAACCGCCGCAAAGGAGGAGGAACATTTTTTTTGCTGCGATAAGTTAAATTTTAAAAGGAACGCTTAACTATTTAAAAGAATAAGCTTTAAAGCACTCGGCTATTTTATTTTACTCCCATTAGTCCCATTCTCTATCTGGTCAAAATGGAATCACTCAAATCAAAATACTTATTTTCTCATAAATTTATTAGTCACTTTACAATTTAAAGTTTTTATAATGAAAAAAACTTCTGCGTCCATGCAATTTGGTGTAGGTAATACTTAATAAATGAACAAACAACGGGAAATTCAGTTTTTTTCTAACATTTATCTTGTTATTCTGCTTTTAGCTTCTTTTTTGTACTGGTATTGCCAAACTATAGTTTCATTGATTTCCAATTTCTAGAAAAATACCTCTTTAATAATTAATCCTGGTTCACGGGATACCGACATTGGGTAGGGTATTATATACGAGCGTGACTGCCAACGTTTGGTTTACCACATTATCACAGATATATTAAGTATAAGGATATAAACAAAGGAGATCGATTAGATGATAGACAAATAATTTCATACATCAACGTATACTTTTTGCGCCTATCCGACATCTTCCTGCCTATAGAAGATATTCTTTTATGAAATGTCACACACGTCTTTGAACACTTACTTGTAAAATGAAAATTCTGGCACTAATTCAGTTAAGGTAAGGTGGGGTAAATGCAACTGGTTTTTTGAATAGTTGACTTTTGGACTTCCATAAAAAATATGAACGATTCAAATAAAATTTTGCAAAAAATACCATGGGGTGTTCAGTAATTTTGCCATTAATTTATGAAGGAATTTTCGTAAAAGCTCAAACTACATTTTTACAACATATTTTATTAAAAATAATATCAACATATTACATTTACACCAGCACATGGGGCAAATGTAATAGCTGCCTGTATTTGCAAGAGGTACTCTATATGAGATTCGAAAACGGGGCAAATGTAAAAGGAACGGTTTTTACTACATATGGTTTTTATTTCAACTAAATTCCATTATAACTGAAGGAGTTACAAACTTTTTAATGCATTATGAATAATGGTATCATCTTCAATAAAATAAGAACTGAAGTAAAACACAAATGTAAATTGTTATTTATTTAAATTGCATTTTTAAGTCATTTTCATTGTATTTTGGGTCCTGGGATTTTTTGACATATGTCTTAAACGAAAACAAATAATGGGGTAAATGTAACAGAGCCTATTACATTTACCCACTACAAACATGTTACATTAACCCCAAAACCGATTTCTCTCGGGGCCAGGCACGTAGCTAGAGGGGGGGGGGGGGCAGGGGGCCCGGACCCCCCGTAACTCGAGACCATACTTATAAAACTTACAAAAACAAAATTAATTTTATGCGAAATATCCATAGCTCTGATTTCGACAATATAGCCAACACATTAAATTTTCTTCGAGACAGTTTTTCCCACTTAAAAACCAAGCACCATGATTCAAAAAGGTCGTGGCACCCAAAAAATGTTCGCCTGCGGCGCTCTTTTATTGGCGCCTTCGGCGCGATCTCGCTGGGCCCCACCCGAGAAGACATCCTAGCTACGTGCCTGCTCGGGGCAAATGTACTACATTAAATAAATCGGTCGTAAATAATGTATTTATTATAATTTCTGATTTAAATCGATATATTGGCCCGATCTGACCGTGTAAACTCATATTTACCTGCTAATACTTTTCGTAATGTAAAATAGCCGGCACCGAAATTTGTAACACTAATTTGAAAGCTCACTGCAAAATCAGATGTTTATCTCGCAGCCATAAGCGTCTTACTGAAGTGACAAACATAGATATGCGCATTGCAGAATGGACGAGGACACTTTAACTACGAAATTAATACATGGGGCGCGATCTCACGCTCAAGGGCGTAAATTATAGGACCAAATAACACATCAATCTTGCGTTTACCCCACCTTACCCTACTTTACAAACCTCTCTGGTCATGTTTTATAATATTATTGTTTTCTTGTAATGTTCACACAAGTAAAAGCTATATATATCTATTGCCAACCCATAATTAACCTATTTTGCCTTGTTTTTTTTAGTTTATTATTTTATTAACTAACGTTTAAATAAAATCAATATCGTCGGCACATTATTCAGGTAATATCTGACATAATATTAAAAAATATTAATTTATTGCATTGCTAATTTTGGGAGAATTGTTTAGTGAAAGAATACCAGATATTTTTCGCTATACAATTCTCCTAAAATAAGTTGTGAAATTCCTTGATATGAATTTAATATGTCAATTATTACCTATAGAATATTCAGTCGATACTGATTTTATTTAAATTTTCTGTAAAAGCTAGAAAAAATAAATAAATCTACGCGAAATAGGTTGGCCAGCATGTCGATACTGCCACCTTAAATTTTATCACTATTTTCAAAACAACCTAACATTTCTTCCTCTTCCTTGTAAATTTGGTTGCCTGCTCGGCCTGTAGAAGGCGTAATAAAACGACAAGAGTCTAGAGTCTGACTATGGACTTTTCAACCGGTCAATCAGCAACGAGAATTGTTTAATAATAGTAATTTACGTTACAAGACCGGAAAGTAGTGTTTTTCAGGTCGAGACAAGCATTTCCAGGGCAAGCCATAGGCGAGTCCTGGAAGCTTGGAGATACCTGGAAAACACTAATTTCAGGTTGCGTGACGTATAATATTTTTTTTAAGACCGACACTTCGATATATTTTATAATCTACGCGAAACAAGTTTGACATTAAGAACAAAATTAAAAATCAACGAACTGTCACTCGACAATACATCGAAATGTTGTCATAATAACGAAATCAAGGTATCTTGTATTATCAAAGAGCGATTGGAAAAACAAAAAACAGGGTGACAGTGACATTAGAGACCGGAAAAACGTTATTTTCTAGACGAAAAATTGTCCAGAAAGTGTAAATTTTCTGGTCGGTTATAAAAAAAAACATTTTAAAAGAAACCGAAAATTGACATGTCTGTGTTCCTTTTTTTTGTTTTATTAATTATTTTGAATTTTGCAATACCTAAGATTTCTCAATACAAAAAAAAATCACAACCTGTAAAAGTAGTAAGTACATTATTAACGTAGGTAACTATATATGTAGTAGGTTTAGTTAAACATAATAGTACGTCACACCCGGAAAGGTTGTAACATCACTAGTCTAAACCGTTCTCAAAAACATACAATTTTTTCCAATCTAATCCTCTTAAAAAAAAACCTCCACATTAGAAAAAATTTCCATATTCACAATTTTTCGTCTGCGAAAATCTTAATTCGTTTAGTTTATTATTTTATTTTATAAATTTTTTCGCGTCAATTTAATAGGACACAATGATACCGTGCGAGCAAAAATTATTTGCATCAAAGAGGGCTTGGATTAAAAAACGTAGGGCTTGGTTTAGATCGCAATGATATGGGGACGATATATCTAACCAAATCTAGGTTAAAATTTTGTCAAATTCATATTATGACATGATATGTGAAACTAATGAGTAATAAAATAAGTAGACAAATACAAATATATTTTTGTTGTTTACAAAGAAGTGAGAATATACAGAAAGAAAAATAATTACATAAATTACTGAAATTGGCCACCGCCATGCTCCAAGCATAAATTCACACGTCGCTTCATATTTTCGAAAGTGTTGACCAGCATCTCTGGAGAAATGTTACCACATTCTTGGATATTCCTTTCTTTTTCCTTCTTAAGAATAGTCCTACATGTTCCATAAGATCTTCCCACTTCTTGGGACAGGCGTCTTATACAATATGTTGGCGTATTTTGCATTATTTCACGAACGTTTGCAACAAGTTCTACTGTTCTTACAGATGGTCTTCCTGCTCCTTTTTTGTGTTGTATAGAACCTGTTTCCCTAAACATAGCCACGGTTCTTTTCAGGCAATGATAAAAATCTCCAGCAATAAAAGCAACGTTAGGAAAATGTTCGTGAAAATCGTCCATGCACAAACCCGGATTATATTGCCACTCACCATTTACTCTAACCTCGTTTCGAAAATACGCTTCAACCATGAATGTTTTGTGCTGTTCCGTAAAGCCCATTGTGTGAATTGTTCAAGAAATTGGAAAAATTAGCGATGAATCAAATAACTTATATATACCGACTGTCAAAGATGACGGAATAACTGATTGATGGTTAATACAGGTGACACCCAACAGGTATTAAGCTCTACGGCTAAGCATTACGTCCTTAAATGCAAGGCCCTCTTTGATGCAAATAATTTTTGCTCGCACGGTATATGCGCGCATTCTAACACTTTTATTTTTAAGTTTCCCGCGCTTTACTGCGAACGTTGATTGGACGGTTGAAAAGTCCACAGCCAGACTCTAGAGTCTAGACGCTTGTAATAAAACGTTGTTCATCCTTAACAAGACTAGTGTTACTGAGCGTTGACAGGCATTGGAGATTGCTCGAGCGATTGAGCTACTTTTGTTAGATGATATTATACAGGAAGATCTTAAATATATTTATTATTCGTCATTTTGTTTTGCTTCATTTTAATATACATTATGAAGGTTTTAGTAGACATAGTTTTTTTTTATTTTTTCACAAACCAAAATAACATAACCTTGTATAATAACGCAGCAAAAAAATTGTAAACAGCTGCAGCCATGCTCTTGTTTTATAGACATGTCATACCATAGAATGTTCGCTAATAAAGAGTAAGTTGTAGGGGCGGCGCAAAAGTCCGTTTATATGTCTATCTCTACCAATGATCTGGTACCCATAAATGAAACAATAACAAATGAACCTATTGACAAAATGGTATTCCGTTCTGAAGTAAATCAACACACAAATTGCGCCCCTCCACTTTGTTTGTCAAACTTACGCTGTTAAAAGCATTAACATGATGTGGGAAATGTAAATCTTTGTCAAAACGTTATAAAAAGTCTGCAGTATATGGCAACGCCGCAGTAAGAGATCCGCCCCCAAAGATGTGACGGTGACGACATTGGTCTGAGGTCATGATGACGTTTCATTCATTTCCGTTTAGGGATGACCACAGAAATGCATGCATCAAAGAAAAAATGTAATAGAATTAGAATTACAAAACAAGTCGCAAATCTATTTTTTCCAAGCTCACACCTTAACTGAAACCAAAGGTAAAAGGTATATTCATGATGAGGCAACAGCAAAATAATTATTTTACGAAGACAATTAAGGCCTAAAACAACGACGCATCGCTTAAAAAACGAAAATATAGAAAATATCGATGTTTTCGATTTATATCGAACATCCTTATTTCCGTTTGGTGTTTCTTTGACAGAGGTTTGAAATTTTTTTCAGTTTATCGGTTTTGTGATCTTTTTTGGAGGCTAATTAAGATGGATCGCAAGTATCAGTATGCGAGAATTCGGAAAATAATAATTCTGCAGTTACATTTCATAGGTGAGTAAATAGAAAGCTCGGTTAATTGTAGGTTAGGATTACCCTATGGGTCAGGCAAGGTCACATTCAAAGGTAATCCCTACTCCCTGCCCCTCCCAGCTCTTCACCGCCTTTCTCCTACAAACTATGTCAACACATTTTAATAGCGTTTATGAATGACAACGTGCCATCTATAGGTACCATATCATTGATCTCTACCGTGACCGTCAATCGGCATTGCATTTCAAAACGTCAACGAACAAACCACCCGATTGAGAACGTCACGTATTTTTATTTTGTTTTGGCGGTAACACTCGCTTCCACCGGCACTGTCTCGCTCTTCTTTGCAGCATTCATCATGGAAAACCTTTGACTCGCCCTTGCGTACGCCGGGTTCTGGAAATGACTTGTCCCGGGTATATACAGAGGGTTCTCTCCGCCGAAATGCGTTTGGCTCCGCTCCGACAGGAACTTTGCGTACTCGTTCTTGTCGTGGACTGTCGTGATCGCCTTCCAGCCTATCAGGGACAGGATACCGATCACAAGGACTGACACGATGACTCCCGAAATCCATACTACAATAAAAATATAAAAATTAGTCCTTTAGCCTATTTCAGTGTAGTATGTACCGCAGTGGCGGATTTATAAATTTGCCGCTAGTAGGCTGTTCAATTTTTGCTGCCCCTACCAGTGACGGTTCGTGAGTTGTGAAACAGGTGACGTGTTTTTCCTGTATTTTTGAAGAAATAGTCCATTTTGAAGAAATAGTCCATTTTGAAGAAATAGTCAAGTGGAGTGTGTCTTTAAAGGAAAGAAAATAAGACACTTTAAGTCTTCCTCCACTGATATATTAAACATAAGTTTCAAGGATTTAAAATGGGGCGATTCTCTACATGTATCGAACGCATAAGCGTTCATCATCAGGAGAATAAAATAAGGAAATCAAAAATAAGATAGGTGCTAGTAACAGTCCTAACGGAGCTACAAGATGAAGGTAAAAAAGCAAACAGCTGAGAAAATCTTCTAACGTAATGGTAAGCTTACCGAGAAGCCATTCTAGTAATATTGGCAGAGAATAAGTTGTGCAGGTAACATGGCAGTAACTAAAGTGTCATTTATGAGGTAACCCCATAAGTGAGAGGGAGAAGAATAATTTACATTGAAATGGTAGAAGATGTAAAAACCTAATTATATCCGCTAAGGAAAATTGAAAAGTTACATGTTAGTGAGATATGTAACTAGGTGTGAGGAGACGAAAATGTGGAATGCGGAGTAGCTAGGTCACATATTAGTGACTGAAGTGTGAGGAGATAATATTTTAAAAAACCAGTGGAGTAGTAAGAAGTTATGATGGAGAGAAGAGTGACTGAAGTCACCAATTAGTGACTAAGCAGCATGAGTATGCAGAGATTTTTTATAAAATTATTTAATTTAAATTTAAGTTTTTTCTGAAAATTAGAAAAATTTTCTTTTATGATAGATTATATCATCGGTTCAAATTGAGTTCAATTAAATCCGGATATCTCAAAAACGGCTGCTCAAATCAACTCTTACCAAGTATACCTTTTTCAGGTAAAATACGTTCGACAATAAGAATGTTCATTTAAAAGTTCAATACAGAGTGGCTTAAAACAGTTATTTTGTTTTAAATGTGTGCAAGGTACCGCAGGTGCGCCCCATAAATTTTACAACAAAAATAACAGTAGATTTTAATATTTCACCCTACAAAACCCCCCTAGCTGAATATTGTGACAATACACCAATTAAAAAAAATATATATTTAAGTATAAAAACAACCAAATTGATCTGTGTCTCCGAAATCATCCATTTTTGGACTGATGTGAGTTAATAATAATAATGATAAGTTTATTTAAAATTTAATAATATAATAAACATGTTTATGTTGTCTTCTATAAACTTATACTTCAATCCCCTGAAGCTGAGCTTGTTAGAGGCAAATCTTATTTTTTGTTTTAGTATGTAAAATAATAAATCATAAATATGCATTAAAAATCAAGTTTTAAAGTAAAAATGTTAATTTATAGTATAAACACAGTTTTTTTTTGAAGAAATATATTACCTATAATAAAATTATTAATTTAAATACTTTATTATATAAATTATTCAGAACAATATTAATTAAAGCATTTCTAAAAATATTTTCAAATTGTCTGTTTAATATCCATGATTTTATTTCGACTTTAAATTTTTTAAATGAAATCAATTTTTATGTCCAATGGACGTGTTTATTTTAGGTTTTATGGTTATTTCATTTTTATGACGTGTATTATGATTATGGTTTTTAAATTGTATACGGTTTTTATTTTTAAATATATACAGTGTGTCCCCGGATGGAGTTGACAGAGGAAAAACATCTTTATTATTGGTTTTACGATGAAAAGTTATTCTTTGTAAGAAATACTGCTCGTCAAGAAAATTAATTTACCATATAAAATTTTTTATTGATAAATTAAGAAAACATGAAAATGCTTTAAGAGAGAAGTACCATTATTTATTATTTTAGACAAAATGTTTATAAAATAAAGCCTAAATATACAAAATTTGAAATCTGAATTCCAATTTTTGTTTTTTATTTTTTACAGTAGAATTTATGAACATTAAAAATGTACAATTGTGGAAAAAGTTATTATTCTATCTATATAATATCCTTCTCCAACCTGCAATCTCCAACTCAGAAATAAATTAAATAAATAGGTCAGCACTCTCAGGTTTTCATTTTGAATGTTCATAAATTCTATTGTAAAAAATAAAAAACAAAAATTAGAATTCAGATTTCAAGTTTTGTATTTAGGCTTTATTTTGGATTATAAACAACTTTGTTTTATAAACATTTTGTCTAAAATATTAAATATTGGTACTTCTCTCTTGAAGTATTTTCATGTTTTCTTAATTTATCAACACACACACATCTGATCTAAAATTTTTATATGGTAATTTCATTTTCTCGACAAGCAGAATGTTTTATAAAGAATAACTTTTCGTCGTAAAATCAATAATAAAGATCTTTTTCCTCTTGTCAACTCCATCCGAGGACACACTGTATATTAAGATGTTATAAATGTAAAGTTGTCTTATGTTTAACTTTTTTGTTTCTGAATATAATTCTTTTGAAGGGTAAAGATGATATTTATTGAATATAATTTTTAGAAACGTTTTTTGTAATATTTCTAATTTTTCTAAAGTTCTATTTATTCCTCCCCAACCTAAAATTCCGTAATTTAACTGAGTTTTAACTAACGCGTAATATGATATTTCCATATGTCTTACATTTAAAATATTTTTAATGTTTTTAAAAACGGTAGTAAACTTCTTAATTTTTTTATTTCAATTATTCTAAGTGAAAATTCCAATTTAATTTACTATCAAAAATAATTCCTAAATATTTTATTTTATTAACTTCAAAAATTTGAATGTCTTCATTTATTTGAATACTATTCATATTTCGTGGTAGATTATTTGGGTTTAAAGTAAAAGGAATTTAATTTGCTTTATTAAAATTAATTATTAACAAATTGTTAGCAAACCAATTTTTTATAATTTTAAAATCTTTTTTTAATTTTATTATTTGAGTTGTCCCAATTTGTATCGGTATAAAAAATTGTAGTATCATCTGCAAAACTATGAATTTGTCCATCGCAATTTATACTAAATAAGTCGATAATATAAATATTAAAAAATAATGGTCCTAAAATTGTTCCTTAAGGAACACCATACTTAAATACTTTTGGATAGCTTTTTTCTTTATCTATTTGAACATAAGTTGGTACATTTTTCAGATAATTTTTAAGTAATTTTAACAAGTTGGGTTAGATCGTGATATTTAAGCCTCAGGAATTGGTGGTAGCATTTTTTATAAAGACTAATTAATTACATACCTTCAAGGGGTACAGGCTTCCAACAGACTTTACTTTTTTCTGCCGTTACAACATAATTATCGTTATTTCCCTCGAAAAACTTAAAACGAATATCACAGTTTTTCTCAATGGCAAGTATACATTTCTCCTCGCCCTCTTCCAGTTTTTCGACTTTAGTTACGCCGTAGTTTTTGCAATTTTCAGTACAATCTGAACTGTTAGCGTAAATACCAGTATCGTACGCCAGGCATAACACACAAGGTTTGAGATCATCGCAGCTGAAATTAAAAAAAAAAACTGTCTAAGGGTTTTTAAAATTGTTAGAGGACGCCTTCAACATTGAACATTGACAACATGAAATTATAATTTATCCAAACTCAGTTTGATGACATAAAAAAGCGACTAACGGGCTTCAAAGAGACCGACCTCACAACCAGGGTTGTCAGATCTTTCTTCTTCAATTCTTTAAGTTTTTTTTATTAAAAATGTCCCTTTTATATCAGTATTCAATTGTTAGTCAGTAACTCTCCTTGAAAGCTAGTTTGCAAATATACTTTAAACCGAGGAGTTTTGAGTGTGTCAGAAAAAAAGAACTAGCCATTCATTGTTATAATAATACATTATTTAGTCCTTAAGAAACATTATAACTGAAATCAAAATAAAAAGTGTTTCCAGTGTTTAAAAACAACTATGTAATTAACAAACCCTTGTTTCTCGTATACTTATACCGGGTGTCCACGAAAGGTGGTTCGCCCCTGTAACTTCTTTGTTTTTCAAGATATTGGAATAAAATACGAGGGATTTGTGTACGAGATAAAACTGCATTTTTCGACAGGTGACTCAACGTTATGGAACTTCCGGTTTAACCGGAAGTGACATAAACTTTCAATTTTTAAATGAGACACCTGGTATATTTTTCCTTTTTTTGACTTCATATGACTATGATTTAATTTTTTATCTAGAGGGCTATAAATAACTAAAAATCACTTATTTCAGTTCTTTAATCTTGGGAAAAATACAATTTTACTATTTTTGACATGCCGACAGCTTCTGCCAAAGTAAATTAGTTTGTTGTTTAAAAAACATGGAAAATAATAGTTTCACAAGGAGTGAAAAAGTTGATATGTTATTAGTGTTTGGAGAATGTAGAAAGAATTGAACCGATGCTGCACGACTTTACGCACAAAGATATTTTAATCGGCGTCATCCAACCCGGCACTATTAGGTACCCAAAACTGGTTCCGAAAATGCGAAATGAGCCTAATAATAATAACATATCAACTTTTTCACTCCTTGTAAAACTGGTATTTTCCATGTTTTTTAAACAACAAACTAATTTAGTTTGGCAGAAGCTGTCGGCATGTCAATTTTCTTCAAGGCATGATTTTGTTTTATCAGTTTTGCTGGTCACAGGCTACTTGATACATTTACATCAAAATTTATTATCAAAGGATGCTTTATTTTAGGAAAGTTCCCAGTTAACTTTTTAAAGTTTTTTAATTGCAGCTTTTCTAAAACCTAATAGTGTATGGTATCAAAATAATCGTAATAAAATCCTCTTTTTTCTTAACCCGACTAGCCACCATGTTGCCGTTTAAAAAAAAATGAGTTATACAACTTTAAAGAATAAATTTTACATAGCACATAGCATTGGACCAAAAATAGTAAAATTGTATTTTTCCCAAGATTAAAAAACTGAAATAAGTGATTTTACGGTATTCCTAGCCCTCTAGATAAAACAATAAATTTGAAAAAAAATTATTTTCTTGGTGACAAAAAGTGACAAGTGACAGATCGTTGTATTTAGAATGTCATATGAAGTCAAAAAAAAAAATATACCAGGTGTCCCATTTAAAAATCGAAAGTTTGTCACTTCCGGTTAAACCGGAAGTTCCATAATGTTGAGTCACCTGTCAAAAAATGGAGTTTTATGTCGTATACAAATCACCCAAATTTTATTCCATTATCTTGAAAAACAAAAAAGTTAGAGGGGCGAACCACCTTCCGTGGACACCCGATATATTGTATTTACAAACCCGAAAATTTGGTAGAACTGGCAACCGCACATAAGTTGTGCACGTTGCCATGGAGATATTCGTCAATGGCACTGTCTCGAAAACTGTCAGAATAATACTAAGACAAACGCAATTGCAAATTTATATGTCCTAGACAAGAAAGGCGGAATATTTTTAGCGAATGAAGATATTTCTGTTTACCAGCTAAAAGATAATTAAGCCATTATCACTGTCGCGTCAGTTTCTTGAGTGAATAGGATAGTGGAGTAGGTGGTTTAACATATTATTTGCTGTAGTTTACGTATTTAATTTTGAAGAAAGCTAACGGTTTTTTTACTTAATATATTTTATTATCAGCAATGGCTTTTTGGCGACGATTTGAAACTGCTGATCAAGGTAAATTATCGGTGCCAGTGGAGTCGGCTATCCAAAGCGAAACAAGTCCGGAATTGAGAAACAATCAATAATGTTTGTTTAAAACGTGTTACGTATTAAAGTTGCTTTATTTATAACATTATTATCATATTAAGAAATTAAATTAAAACAATACCCTACGCATTTTAATTATTTGGTTGGCGACGCCTATGGTTAGGAGTTTCATACTTTTTATGTCATTAAATTAACCTGAGAAACACTATACCTTTTCCTGTGTTTGCGTATCTCGCAGTATGGTTGCTCGTAGTTTCCATCACTGTTGCAATCACATGTTCCACAGGTACAGTTTCCGTTGCCGGAACATATCTGATTTGAATTTGGCGCGAAGCACTTACTGGTATCTTCTGAGCAATCGCATATAGTCCCGGCCCAACCTAAAAAAAATTGTATTTTATTATCATAATAGTCTTTGATCATGTAACATTTAAATTAATTCAGGTGTTTCTATTACCTTTCTCACATTCACACTTTCCACAGTTGCACTTTCCACGTCCCAAACATTCCGGAGAGCCACAGGAGTGATGGTCACATTCGCAGTATTTCCCTGAATAATATTTATTGCACAAACACTGACCGCAGAAACACTTTCCATTGCCTAAAAATTAATTGAAATTGAAAATTGTACACCAGATTTTTACGGGCCCCTTTGCAAGGAACTAAATGTTCTTTAGCTGGAAGTGCAAGTTATAACAGTTACCATTATTTTGCTAAAAAGCTATTTTATGGAGAAAGCCATTGGTTCATAACTGTAAAGTTGACTTTACAACTAAGAGAAGGAAATGCAACAACACCATACAATAATGTGATAAATTATAGGCCAAAAAGTAATATCAAAATAACTGGATAATTAACCTTGCACCTAATATCAAGAAAAAAATACAGATTTAATGTTTAAACTTAAATTTTTTCTGTCCTGTCGTTATTGTCATTGTCGGTTTACTTTTTTGTTTTTACAATAACAATAACTCATATTCAAACCCTAAAGGCACAGACACAATTAGAAAATAAGCAATATGCAATAAGAAATAGGTAATAAGAAATAAAATATAAATTAATGATGGCTGCCAAAGGCCGAGACACAATTAAAAAATAAACTTTAGACGATAAGCAATAAGCAACATAAATAAGATTTAAAACGTAGAAACAAATCAACCACGACACAATTAAGTTTTAAGTAACAAGCAACAAGAACCAAAATGTAAGATATCTATCGAAATGTTGGATTTTCTCGTGCAAGTTTCTTATTACCAGTGGCGGGTTCTCCTATGAGGCAGGAGGCAGTGCATCACCAATAATTTTGCAAATTAAATAAATTACAAATTTATATTACTTTACTATTTGCATAAATATATATCCATTAGAATTAATGCTGTCAATCTTAACGCGCTTCGCTAGAAATATCATCTATCATCCATCTCATTTCTGCATGCGGTCGTATATGGTATAAAGACGGTCTCGCGCTTCCTTGTCTTTTACGATCCCTTGCGTGTTTTGTTCTTATATCATCCATCTCATTTCTGCATGCGGTCGTATATGGTTAGAGGCCCGGCCTCCCGCTCCCTTGTCTAGCGTATTAGTGAAAATATCTAATTTGATGTATGATACCCGTAATAGTCCAGGCGAATCTAGCTTTAAATAGCGCATAAAAACATTCTTTTGAGGCCAGCCTCAACTCTCTACGTAAATTTAATGCGAACGCGAGGGGACTAATCTAATCTATAAAGATGAACGCCGCGACACGGTATTTGGAGAAATGCTATTATTAGATTAACAGGTTGTCCGTTGAAAGTTAAAAGTTTGGAGTTTAGAGAGAGTGCATAGTGCATTGTATTTTATTATCGTTTTCGGTAAATACTTTTGTGGTTTTCCGTACTGATTTTTGTATTGCTTTTTTCCAACATTGGGCAGTGATTTTTCTAAAATATTAGTATTACATTACTTTTATTACTTACTAGCGTGTACCCGGCATGCGTTGCAACCCGCTGGTATAAATACAAACCCGATATATTAGTACCCAGCATGCCACTTTCTGAAATTCCACCCGTGCGAAGCCGGGGCGGGTCGCTAATTATACATAAAAACCTTCCTCTTGAATCACTCTATCTATTAAAAAAAAAATTGTGTGTGCTTAAGACCACACGACAGAAGTGAAAACTTCAACAAGGTGAAATTAACAATATCAAATACACGAGTGTCTAGACAACGCACACTGACTGTTTCCACGTCGATACTGAATGCGACCGATGGCGGCATGCTCTTTCATATAACGTTCATTCGGGTCAGGGTCAGTTCGGATTGAATATAGCAGTTGAATTCGAGCGTAGCACACCCGAGTCTGACGCCTGACGTGTGACGGACGGCTCAGTTTAATTCAGTGCCCACAAAAAGTGCTAAACGCGCCACCTGAAGTTTTCACTTCAAAAAACCGCTTCAAAATCCGTTGCGTAGTTTTAAAGATTAAAGCACATAAGACAGGATAGCGACTTTGTTTTATACTATGTTAAGATTAGTTTATTTGTTTTGTGCTTATTAGCGAAAAATTGATTCAGCGGGACCTAGCACAGCGTCACAACTTCCCCAGGTAAATGTAAACATTCGCAATCCTACTTGTGATCTTGTTAATTTTTTTGTAAATGAGCAGAATTTTTCAAGTAATTCCTATGAAGATAAATTGTACATAGTAAAAGAAGTAAAGCGACCTGTTCCAGATTTGAGTAAACGTCTTGTTACTATCGGTGGGGTGGGGAAATCAAATCGGAGCTTTCAAAACACTTGGTACGAAAAGTACGACTGGCTTACTGATAGTGTAACGTTAAACAAATTATTTCGCTGGCCGTGTATTCTGTTTGCAACAAATAATAGCGACAAAGTTTGGTCAAAATGTGGTTATAGCGATTTAAAAAACTTGTCCAAACTTTAAAATCTAACCTTGCTAAAAAAAATATTTTTCATTTGTGCCTCACCACTTTCAAATACCACGAGCCGCCCCTGCTTATTACTGGCCAATGAAATGCTGTATAATAATAATAATAATAATAATCTTTATTGTCTAACAGATACATGACGTCCATTTAAAAGACAATTTATAATATTTACAATAGTACGTAGTGACAAAGTAGGAATAAAAGTTACAGCAATTGAGTAGGTATTATTTATTGTAGTAAGAACTTGGGTTTTAGTACGTTGTTGAGTTGGATAGTAGACAGCTCGTGAATGTCAATGTTACCACAGGTATTGTTAACTAGCTCCATTCCCCTGTATATTGGTGTTTTAATTAAAAAGTTAGTAGTGGGGGTAGGTAGGAAAAATGTAGGAGGAGATCTTGTAGGGCGCGTTGGAACATACAAGCTGATTTGAGCTAGTAGCTCAGGGCAGTCAATATGGGACTTAAGTATGTTGAGTAGAAATTGTGTGGAAGTAAAGTTCCTGCGATTAATTAGGGAGGGTAATTGAAATCTTTGTAAAAGTTGGTTTTGTTCGATTCCTCTACGAGGGAAGACTCCATCGCTTCTGAATGCCAGGTATTTAGCAAACTTCCTTTGCACGCTCTCAAGTTGACCTATGTAGCGGTTGTATATAGGGTGCCAGATAAGGGAGTCGTATTCTAATTTAGATCTGACATAGCTAAAATATAGAGTTTTGAGCACTTGAATGTTTTTAAACTCCCTACAATTTCTCATTATAAATCCCAGTACCTTTATGGCACTTGAACAGATTGAGTCGATATGGGTAGCAAATGATAGTTTTGAGTCATAAGTAATACCAAGATCTTTTACTGTGTTGCATTTTTCGATGGCGGAGCCGCCCAGTCCATAGTTAAAGTTTATATTGTTAAATTTATTTGAAAAGGTCATGCAGCAGCATTTATTGATATTTAGTGGCAATTTATTAGCCGCGCACCAATGCTCGATAGCTATCAAGTCTTTCTGGAGCGCCAGACAGTCTGCAACAGTATGCACCACTCTATATATTTTAAGATCATCGGCAAAAATTAACGCTTGACTTGTAATATCCTTGACAATATCATTTATAAAGAGTGAAAATATTAATGGTGCGAGGTTACTGCCTTGTGGCGCTCCGCTAGATGCATAGAACCTGGGTGAGCGATGGCCACGCAATTCCACATATTGCGCCCGGTTCTTTAGATAAGAGCTGAAAAAAGAGATAAGTTGGCTGTTAAAACCCATTGCATCAATCTTCCTCAAAAAGATGGATGGATAGAATATGCCCCGTCCCTAATTACTATTGTGACATTTGTCGGTTTAATTTTTAGGTTAGAAAGGTATTTTGAATTTGTGTTTAACACTTTGTTTCTGTGTATATATATTTGTTAAGGACTATTCACACTTGTCAGTCACGTCTCAGTTCCGTTCCGTCAAACAGTCTCAGTTACGATAAAAAATATATCGTTGCCTTATTTTAAAACCGACATTTTCACACACGTCCGGCGCCGTCACCGATTTTACCATCAGTCTCGTTTCAGTGTCCGTTCAGTCGTAATTTAAATTCGTCGTCAATGATATTTTCTTGTTTTGACTGACGTGTTTTCGTAAAAAGTTCTTTGTTTTTACATAAAAAATATGAATGACGAAAAATTGCTTTCTCAAGTGGGGTTCTATTTTATTAAGAAGTATATAAAAACAATCTTTAGACATTCTAAAATACTCATAGAATTTGGTTTCATCATCGATTAATTCCTTATAAAGTGTACTGAATTCTCCCTCAATTTCCCTTTTCAACCACGCCTTATGTACCCACTTCCTCTTTCGGGTTCGAGTCGCCTCTTCTTCCTCATCAAGAGCTACAGCAATCATAGCTAATTCGTCATATGTAAAATTAGCCATTCCGCAAATTTTTAGAGAAAACCACTACAACTACTAACAATAGAGGACAATTATTGACTGATATGTATGAATAGCCGTCACAGATATTTACTGAATGAGACTGAGACGGAACGGCAACGGAACTGAGACGTGAATAGTCCTTTATTTCAGTGTTTTGTTGTTTTTTGCGATTCTAAAAAAATATGATTATTTGTGTACGCTTACGGTTTTAACTTTTAAAATGTCTTTATTCCAAACTAACTTTTACAGTCCATTACATGGAAAGTGACAACATAATATAAAAAATAATAACCATTAAAAAAAAATAACAATAAAAAAAAGTTAATCCAATTTAAATCATTAATAAAATCGATTTAAAAAAAAATAGTATATTTAATATAATTTAGTAAATATCTCTTTAATTGTTTTTTAAAAGTTGCCAATTATTTAATTTTTCTGATATTTTTTGGAAGATTGTTATATTTTATTATTCCGTCATATAAAAGCGATTTTTCCCGAAATTACTTTTTACTGGTATGGTTTGATAATTTATACAACGTCTGGTATTATGATCATGTAATGTCTTATTCTCCTGAAGTTTTTTTTTCTTTTAAAATAATAGAGTTAATTAGAATACAAATTTTTAATTTATAAATGTTTTGAACGTGTAAATACGCCTTCGGTCTATATAGATGCATTTAATAACTTTATTTTGCAATTTTTGTAATGGTTTTAAGTTTGAAAAAAAAGCAGATCCCCATACAGAAGCTATGTATTGTAATTTTGAATATATTCATGAGAAAAATATATATTTTTTAAGTATTTCAAAGGAATGTAATATCTAGCTCTGTACAAAACTTAAAACGTAATTGTGTCGCAACTGAAATGTTTCTTCGTAATAAATCTTATTTCTGTTGCTTATTGCTTATCACCCAAATGCTTATTTTTTAATTGCATACACAATTAAAAAATAAGTAATATGCAATAAGAAATAATAAATTAAGATGGCACAATACAGTGTTTCTTCCAAACACTTTCAAAAAAGGTCGACCAATAAAATGGTTAAATTACTAACTGTCAATAAATAGACATCCCAACCGTCTTTTAACTTTTCGTTTTGTCGACAGAACAATTATGGCTGTAAAATGCATTTGAAACCCGGAAAATATCGTACTATTTCGGCTGTCACAGCGCAGCGCTTTGAGAACGTCATTAGAACCTCTAGACGGCTAAAACGCTCTGAATTCAGCTGAAATAACGTTCACAGCCTATTTGAAGCTTTTGGTGTTATTTGGGTAGACGTTATAAAAATGCAGGGTTGACAAATATCATGATATTTATATAAATATCGAAATATCCGATATATATCAATATACGAGTATATCCGATATATTATATCCAAATTTGGATATTTATTTATATTTTTAATTATTTTTTAAATTATTTCATCTGTTTTCTGTAAAGATATATTTTTTCAACTTAAAACCCAGAATTATTGGGCTTGTTAATTAAATTAAAATGAACCCAAACTAGATTTTTATTTTTGGCATTGTAAAATTTTTATTTCATAAAACAAACAGCAAAATATTGCTCCGTTCAATCAGAAATCGGAACTAAATAAAAATGCCACGCGGCAAAGAACAACAGGTGGTCAACGTCTCGGAAAGACGCATAATACGCTGTTGCCGGCTCAGCCGCAGCGGGGCCATATTTTTATACTGATGAATAGAATTTTAGAAAAAAAATATTGATATGAGGACAAATATCATGATATTTAATAGTTACCTATATATAAGGATATTTATCACGGATATAATATATCCTGCCAACCTTGTAAAAATGTACCAACCTGAACATAACAAATTTCTACCATCTGGCTTAATACACACGCTGGAATCTTCTGTTTGGCTCACCTGCCTGTCACATTGACAGGTTGCACCGAAACGTCCCTCATTACACCTACATATACCGCATTCAAGGTCTCCCTGGTTGTTGCATGTCGGATCAGCGACGTTTCTTTTGGCTGCGCACGCGCAATCGCATAACACTTCAAGTTCAATGACGAGGCTGTCTTGGAGGCCCTCAGGTTTAATTTTGATAATTTTTTTGTTTAATTTGGCTAAAAGTGTAAATTTTCTTTTTAGAAAAATACGAACAAATAATAAAGATAAATTAGCAATCATAAATAATATTTACATTTATTTGCAGATTACTTCTACACCTTGTACTGACTGACAAATTAAGAGTTGGTACGCTTATTATGTACTAACGTGCGAGCAAAAATTACTTGCATCAAAGAGGGATTGTATTAAAAAACGTAGGGCTTGGTTTAGATCACAATGATATGGGGACGATATATCTAACCAAATCTAGGTTAAAATTTTGTCAAATTCATTTTGACATGATGTGCGGCTATGTCAAACTAATGAGTAATAAAATAAGTAGACAAATACAAATTTATTTTTGTTGTTTACAAAATTAACAAAGGAAGAATATACAGAAAGGAAAAGAAAAATAATTACATAAATTGCTGAAATTGGCCACCGCCATGCTCCAAGCATAAATTCACACGTCTCCTCATATTTTCGAAAGTGTTGACCAGCATCTCTGGAGAATTGTTACCACATTTTTGGATAATCCTTTCTTGTAATTGTTCTACATTTGCAACTGGTGTTTTAAAAATAGTGTTTTTTAAATGAGAAAAAACGAAGTAATCCATAACCGTTAAACAAGGTGATCTAGGTGGGAATTCAATGTCTGCTCGAAAACTGATCAATCTGACGTCGAAAAAATTGCGTAAGTAGTTAATAGTTTCGGGGGCTGTATGGGCGGTTGCACCGTCCTGTTGAAAATATCCAAAACGTAGTTCGCCGTCAAGTAATTGTTCCACAAATAGATTCAAAATATTGTCTCTATACCGCTGTGCTGTAACTGTGTCATGAAGAAAAATAGGACCAACAATTCTTCTTCGGGAAACAGCTAACCAGACACCAATTTTTAGAGGCTGCAATGTGGACTCTACAAAAAAATGGGGATTTTCACTACTCCACATGCGTGTATTCTTAGAGTTCACATAACCGAAGAGGTGGAACCTGGCTTCATCCGAAAAAATGTCAGGTCTAATAAATCATTTATTTCCAATAAATTTTGGGTAAACCATTGAGAGTAATTCCTGCGTCTTTCAAAATCTGCGGCCTGTATTTCTTGGAATACTTGCACTTTATAATATAAATAGTCCTGCATGTTCCATAAGATCTTCCCACATCTTGGGACAGGCGTCTTATACAATTTGTTGGCGTATTTTACATTATTTCACGAACGTTTGCAACAAGTTCTTCTGATCTTACAGATGATTTTCCTGCTCCTTTTTTGTGTTGTATAGAACCTGTTTCCCTAAATACAGCCACGATTTTTTTCAGGCAATGATAAAAATCCCCAGCAATAAAAGCAACGTTAGGAAAATGTTCGTGAAAATCGTTCATGCACAAACCCGGATTGTATTGCCACTCGCCATTTACTCTAACCCCGTTTCGAAAATACGCTTCAACCATGAATGTTTTGTGCTGTTCCGTAAAGCCCATTGTGTGAATTGTTCAAGAAATTGGAAAAATTAGCGATGAATCAAATTACTTGTAGCGACTGTCAAAGATGACGGAATAACTGAATGATTGTTAATTCAGGTAGTTACTGACACCCAACAGGTATTAAGCTCTACGGCTAAGCATTACGTCCTTAGATGCAAGGCCCTCTTTGATGCAATTAATTTTTGCTCGCACGGTATTAAATCACTCACCGTCTTTATGACATATTAAAGGTTCAATTGTTGCTGTGAATTGCAACGTGTCGCCGAGTCCAACGTTTAAACAAGCTCCATTCGTGAAATTTGCACATGTCGACATTATATTCACGCTGACATCCTTGGTTGCATCCGATGTTATTCTAACTGAATCTCTAATCTCCTAAAATATAAAAAGGTTTATCAGGGATCGTGCCCATGTTTGCTAGCTTTGTTTACATGCGCAAGGCCACAAATTTGCCACTTTCGTGATACTTGTTTGCTGATTTAAAGGTAGGTCTATGGTTACTACTCCGTATTTTAAATTCTTATCTGCAGGTGCCGAAAACTTTTAAAGAAATATTTATTTATTTAAAAAAAAATACTTAAGTAATAGAAAACAGCTTGTTCAAATGGAAAATGTTAAAAGTTCACAAAAAAACATAACTTCCGGTGTTCCGCAAGGATCAACCTTAGGACCCCTTAGAACTTTTTTAAAATCTATATTAATTCTATAGCAAAATTAAATCTAAAAGGTAAAATAAAATTATTTGCTGAACAGCCTACTTCATCTTGGAGGAAAAGTGATATTTATGAATGACTGGAAAAACACGACCAAAATCCTTTACCAAATATGTTTAAGTCGGAACTCATATCAATAGCAAAGTCTCTTAAAAAACCCAAAATATACGCGGTAGGCGGTAGATGAAATATTGCGTGAATATGGTCATGAGGTTCTACGACTGCCGCCATATCATTGCCAGTTTAACGCAATAGAATTAATATGGGCTGGTGCAAAGTCTTATTATAAAAAACATGTAGGTGATGGTCTTAAATCCGACCAAGTACAAATAGTTTGGCAAGATTCGTTAGATCATATTACACAAGAGTACTGGAAGAAATCGGTGGAACATACAGAAATATTAATAAGGGATTGGTGGGATCGAGAACAAGTACTAGATGTCGAAGTAGCGCCAATGATAATTGCTCCATTCGAAGACGACGAGGACTTTTCAGATTTTATAAGTGACGATGAGAGTTTTTAGGCTATAATTATAAACGGTGTTTTTCGTTTACATTTTTTAGTATTCTTGCATGGGTATTATATTATGCTTTTTTTTCATGCACATTATTCTGCATAGTCCTTAAACTAATTCCCAGTGTTTTCATTACGGTTTCCTGCATATTGGTTTGCGAATTTCCACTTTTTCTTTCATTATCGAAATAGTTTATCAGACTAAATGCCTTTGTATTTTTAGGTTTTAGTAGTAAAATTGTTAAAATAAATTGCACTGTTTATTATTGTCGTTTTTAATTAAAGGGTACAGTAGGTATATAATTAACGATTATATAATTTTTTTGTAACTTTTTCAACTCCACTGTACATAATTTTTACAAAACTAATAATATTAGGTATATGTGGCTATCTTCGCGATAGCTAAAATAATGAAACTATTTTTCCTTCCTTCGGTATATTTGTAAATAATCTCACAACATTTTGATAGCCTCTGTGTTGTCTGATTTGACACATATGATCAGTGACCTTTGGACCTGCACGTTAAGACCAGATCTGACTATAGCATTAACCACGACCTAAATATAATATGTAAGTAAATGGCTTCAAATTAATAAATTGTCATTAAATTTTAATAAAACATCCTTTATGTTTATAAGTAAATTAAAATAAAAAAAATAATAATATTTCTTCACTATCTCTCAATAATCATATAATTAAATATACTAAAATAATTAAATTTTTAGGTTGACGAAAATTTAAGGTGGAAAAAACATATTGAATATTTAAGAAGTTACATCCCACCAATAATTAGCATTTTGTTAAAAGCTTTATATATCATTAAAATATTTAAAAAAATATAAATTATTCTTTGGTTTATTCAAAATTACAGTATATGATTTTAATTTGGGGATCAGCAAATTTATCTACAATTCAGCCATTAAAAAAACTACAAAACAAAATAATTAAATGCATACATAAACTTCCTTTTTTAGAACTAACTATAAATTTGTACGAACCAAACGGATATTTAAATTTAGAAATGCTTTAAAAATTAAAACTATGTATTCTAATACACTCTATTATTATTAAAGAAAAACAATCAAATATAATATTTCACCTGACCAACATTATTCACAACACGAGACAAAACAATCATATTCAAACACACAAAGAGTACTTTTTGGGTACTTTTATCATATAAAGGAATAACAATTTACAACAGTTTGCCGAAAAAAATTAAAGAAATATCGAAATTATGGGTTTTTAAAGAAAAATAAAAATATATTTTTTAAAACTAAGTAAACTAACTACGTATTAATATACTTATTATTATCATTTTTTTGTAAATAGTTATTATTTTTTTTTAAATAATTTCGATGGAGTTATTAATAGTTACTAAACATGATTTGTGATTTTATGTATTGTATCTATATTTGGTGTTATATTCTCTGTAATCAACTTTTTAAGTTGGTTGAGACTCAAGATATATTAATAATAATAAGCAATACCTACTTATCGATAACCAATCTTCAGTCTATTTACTCTATACAGGGTCCCGCAATAGTGCGTCAGGCTTCCATAGCTCCTATACGAATGGGGTTAGGAATTTTATTAATATGCCGACTTAAACCGCATAGTACGGGGTACTTCCGGAAAATATTTTCTCATATACAGGGTGGCCCAAAAAAGTGTGGTCACATAAAGTTGTGATTTTTTAAATGGAATACCCTGTATATTATTAAATTTTCACAATCTACATAAAATTGTAATAATTTTTTAAAAATGCATTACTGGTCTATACTTAATAGTTTCCGAGATATCGATATTTGAAAAATGACGTTTTTGAACTTTGACAGCTTTTAGCTTTCTAACTGTACGTCTTAGAGCAAAACGGCTTACATGTTCCTATCTTCGATTTTTATTATCTTTCCAATAGTGTCAACTTCCGGTCAAACCGGATGTAACTCGAAAGCAGAAAATATAGTACTTTCGGTTTGACCGGAAGTTAAAATTTTTGGAAAGATAACAGAAATCGAAGATAGGAACATGTAAGCCGTTTTGCTCTAAGACGTACAGTTAGAAAGCTAGAAGCTGTCAAAGTTCAAAAACGTCATTTTTCAAATATCGATATCTCGGAAACTATTAAGTATAGACCAGTCATGCATTTATAAAAAAGTTATTATAATTTTATGTAGAATGTGAAAATTTAATAATATACAGGGTATTCCATTTAAAAAATCACAACTTTATGTGACCACACTTTTTTGGGCCACCCTGTATATGGGAAAATATTTTCCGGAAGTACCCCGTACTATGCGGTTTAAGTCGGCATATTAATAAAATTTGTAACCCCATTCGTATAGGAGCTATGGAAGCCTGACGCACTATTGCAGGACCCTGTATATACATTTACTTACATCGTAAATATCGGAGATAAACTGAACAACATTATTCGAATTTTGATTTAGAGTTCCCATTTTGGAGTTCTCGATCACGCTCGACATGGCCTGATAGTGATTAATCAAAGGTTCGGATAAACCTTTTGTCACTATTGCGAAAATAATGTTTATGTTGTTCTGACGAGCATGGTAGTTTATTTGAGAAACAGAGGGATAATCGTAAACTAGACCTGAAAAAAGAAAGAATGGTGATAAATGTAAAAAACAAGATTAAAAATTAACATACACAAAATAAACATTGTTAAAACCAATTATCTGGTACCTATAGTTGAATTCACATAAACTTTTAACGCCGTGACATTTTAGTTCTGTCATACCTGTCAAATACTGCAGCAACTCATAAAATATAAATTTCTAATGGCAAAATTTAATTAGTATAATTTTACTGCACACAAAGTATGTCTATCTTGTATTATTTCATACGATTAAAAAGAGATAGAAATAAAAAGAGTTGGCCGAACAATTCCAGAAAAGAAAAAGAAAAAACACTGACCAATCTCAGCTGTATAAGAAATTTAGTAAGTTGGTGAAATCTAAAGTAACTAGACAATGACAAGTCTTCGCATTTGGCATTAAACCTTTATGTGAATTTAACTATATACATAGACGGCACATGTCATTCATAAACGCTAATAAAATGTGTTGACAACATCGTTTATAGGAGAGAGGCGGTGAAGACCTGGATGGGGCCGGGAGAAGGGATTACGGTGCATTTACCTTAGAATGTGACGTTGCTGCTTTAGTTTAAACCTAACCTACAAAATAACCCAACTTCCTATTTACTCACAACCTTTGAAAAGTAACTGCAGAATAATCAATTGATTGATGAGAATTGATCAAGCAAAGATAGACAACGCATTATCCTTATTACAGCAAGCCGACAAGACCTGAAATGCTAGCGTTCATCAGGCTTCTCATATTAAACAAAAGTAAAGCAAGTCCGACAAAGTAATTCTTTTGATAATACTACATAGGATACAAAGCTGGGCAGTAGCTAGCTACTAAGTATTTAAGCTACTAGCCAAGGTTGGCAGGATATTATCAGTGATAAATATCCTGATAAAATATATATCTTAATAAATATCATGATATTTATGAGACGATATTTATCCGGATATATATCAATATTTTTTTTGCTAAAATTCTATTCATCAGTATTAAAATATGGCGCCGCTGAGCCGGCAACAGCGTATTATGCTGCTTACGATGCGGTGATTCCTCATCTTTCCGAGACGTTGACTACCTGTTATTCTTTGCCGCGTGGCATTTTTATTTAGTTCCGATTTCTGATTGAACGGAGCAATATTTTGCTGTTTGTTTTATGAAATACAAATTTTACACTGCCAAAAATAAAAAATTCAGTTTGGGTTTATTTTGATTTAATTAAGAAGCCCAGTAATCCTGGGTTTTACGTTGAACCATAGTTAAAACCAAAAATATATGATGTGTTCATATTCATAAACTTGTATTTTTTACTTACATTTTACATTCCTAACATGGGAGTACTAAAATAACCTATTATTGTGATAGCAACTATCATCAGCTGTAGCGTTTCCCTCTTGCTTAAAATTAGCTAAAGTAATCCCTATCTATAAGGATGGTGAACTTGGGGATCCATCAAATTACCGACCTATTTCTTTATTGTCAACTCTATCTAAGATCATAGAGAAACTAACAAAGTCACGTGTAACATTGTTCTTGAAACATAATGGTATATTGAGTGACGCACAGTTTGGGTTTAGGGAGAATAACTTTACAAATGATGCCATGTTTAGATTTTTGGAGGGCTTGTATTGCCAAATCAACAAGGGTGGAGCCTCTGCGGCAGTTTTTTGTGATCTGTCTAAAGCATTCGACTGTGTCAGTCACAGGAGTCTGCTGCGAAAGTTACATCACTATGGGTTTAGGGGTGTGGCTCATTCATGGTTCGAATCATATTTGACCGTAAGACAACAGATAGTATCTGTGGGAGCCGAGTGTTCGGAGGCACGGGACATAAACTGGGGTGTACCTCAGGGCTCTGTGCTGGACCCACTTTTATTTCTTCTTTTTATAAATGATCTAACCGGCATTAATATTGACGGTAAATTTATTGTTTTTGCAGATGACGCAACGATCTTGTGGCACTGCTTAAATGCCGATGCACTGGAAATCGTTATCTCTCAGGATCTCCAAAAAATAAAGGATTGGTGTGATTCAAATCTTCTCGTACTAAATTTTAATAAAACAAATATTCTGGGATTTAGATGTCATATGGAGGGTTTGGTGATTGGAGATAATCTTGTGGAGAGTCGTAGTGAAACAAAGTTTCTGGGTTTGATTATAGATAGAGAACTTAGATTCGATTCTCACATTGCTGAACTTTCTAAAAGGATAGCTTCTGGCTGTTACGCAATTAGGGTAATTGTCAATGAGTTGGGTACTGCAATGGGTAGGACAGTTTACTATTCCCTGGTTGAATCACGCTTGAGATATGGCATCTCGTTCTGGGGCCTATCATGTTGTTATCTGATTAACTCGCTGTTTATCTTGCAAAAGCGAGCTGTAAGATATTTGAGTCGAGCAAAACCTAAGGATTCATGCAGACCATTGTTCATAAACGAAAAAAAATTGACAATTTATAGTCTATTTATCCTTAAGACTGTATGCCTTGTGTACAAAAACCGTGACAATTTCATTCCACATAACACATATTACAATACCCGGCAAAATTCTGATTTGCCCTTGCCTATTCCAACTCTAACACTAACAAAGAAATCAATAATATATGAAAGCGTTAAGATTTATAATCATCTGCCAAATATCTTAAAACGATTACCCACACTTAGAGTTTTTAAAAGAAAGATCAGGGAGATATTGCTTGATAAGGCATACTACGATATAACTGAATATTACAATGATACTCTGTAACTTATGTAATTTGTAATTTAATATTACTTGTCGCACAACTTAGTCTGCCCTCATCATTCTGTTTTGTTCTTTTCCCTGTGTGAGCATTTAATTTAATTTAACTTAATTTAACTTAATTTAACTTAATTTTACTTAATTTAATTTAACTTAATTTGATTTATTTTATTTTATTTACTGTAACTTTCTTGTTAAGTACAACATTTTCTTTTTTACTTACTTTTATCATATTTTGTTTTTGTGATTTTAGTATTATGATGTAAACACACCTTATTGTGATTGACTTGTATTTCCTTACTTTCTCTTTTTGGATATTTTATGTTCTGATGCTTCGGTTATTTATCTTAGTATTGTAACATCATCTTATGTTAAGTTTATATTGCAACTGCTTTGTAAATGAGATCTTGTATCTTTATACAATAAAGCATACTTTGACTTTGACTATATTTTTTTAATTTAAATACTGGATCGAGTAGTCCGTTACTTTGTGATATTTCATATTAACAGTATAAATAAGAACTATTACCTTATTACAAAATAGTAGTTCTTATTCCTACTGTTATATTTTTAAGTCTTCATGAAGCTACTTTAGCTGCTCGAAAAAGTTACTTCAGTTAGTTAGTTCAGTGGCGCACCGACGGGGGAGGGGCCTGTTAAAAAAAAGTGATAGAATGTAGTCTATAAAAATTAAAATGTGGGCTTGGCGAAAAAGCACGTTTATAATGAAATAATTTGTCTAGCTTAGTTGATCGTTGTTGACCAAAACCAATATTCTGCTTAAACAGCAGATTGTTCATTATTACTATTACTCATCGGCCAAATAACATGTAATAAAAAAGAACTGCAAACTTCCCTTATTTTTTATAAATTTTGTCAAAAACCTAATGTATCTAAGAAACAACCAGTATGGCTGCATCAGATCACCCAACCAACATACCCTCAGTATATTCATTGTCTTTCATATGACACGTTGCATCATTTGGTTCTATGACACCGCCAAGTTTTCCATCACCGGCGATATGGGAGACGGCATCAGTTGACATTACCAGAAGATGTCTGGCATCTTTTCGCCACCTGAAAAGTATTCTTTCTTTAGCTAATTAACTTAAGAATTTCATTTCAATAAATGAGGATCAAGCAAATGCGTCATCAATGCAAAGTTAAGAGAAACTTTTTTTTTAAAACAAAGCGTTTTGACAGAAGACAATGACATATGCCATTAACAGCTGATCTGGTTGCATCGAAAAGTTCCCAGATCAGCAGTGGGCCGTAGCAATCTCATGCGTCAGGTTGCGTCATATTATTTTCGATTTTGATGTTTTTTAAGTGTTTCTGTGGCTGTTTTTTGTGTAGTGTGTGTTTTAATAATTTTCACTTTTTGATTTTATATATTTCAGAGACATATTTTCTTGGTGTTTATTATTTAGGTTTAATAGTGAGTACAAACGCCATTTTGGTTAACTCATCTATTATTAAATCAATAAAGTGACTAGTTAAACCATTTACTTATCGTTATATAATAATATAACTAAAAATGTTGTTTGTGACGAATCCTGTATAGTAATCGCGAATCTGATATTCGAAATTGTAGTTTCAGCACAAACAGACGTTTTTATAAAGAACGACTTTTTCTTCTATACCTACTAATAAAAAAGTTTTTCCTCTTCCAAACTCTATCCGTGGACACACTGTATATTTAATTAAAACTTTTGTAAAAACTTTTTTCCATAACTCTAATAGTAGAGTCGATATATTACTTTGTCACACAAATGGGCCACCTTGTATAAAAAGTAATTTCCATGACACCGTGTATGCTGATGGGGCACGTTATAATAGAAGGCCGTAATTGGTTTAAAACGTTGGCCTTATGATGATATGATCGATCTGTATGCAGTGAAAATAAAAACTTACCCAATTTCCTCCTGACAAACCATGGCCTGCATGATTGCGTCCAAACCACCTTCAGGAGTATCCAGATTTCCAGACAATTTCGTATCCTTTACTCTCCTTGAAAACAGACTTGCATCTGACTGTAATGACAGGTGATTTTTGAAGCTATAAGGCGATGCGCAATCCGTACAAGGCTCTTTGAGACTAAAAAAAAATATCTAAATAAAAATTCCACTTTTTTTTGACGATGTCATTGTGTCAAGTCCACATTATTTATATAATCGCAATATATTTATTTATCCTACTTCAATTATGTCCCTATTTCCTATTGTGGGGATCCGATCAGAGCCCTGCGAGTTTGCGCAGTTTGAAAATGTCCTTGTAAATATTTGACAGAACATGCTTTTAAATATATTACAATCTTACACTTTGTTCCTTCCATCTTGCAGGCAGAAGTCACTAACAAGATATTTAAAAATGTCTAAGCTGTACGTATCTAAAGGTTAATGTCTATGCACGAAACAGACAAGTGACAAGTAAACCGAACTAAGTGACAGAACCGGGCCAGCGGGTTTTTATCGTTTGTTGTGGTTGTTGTTTTGGTTTTGATCTTCAGTGTGATTGTGGCAACTATAGTCTTCTCGATTTTAAAGAAGTGAGTGAGACAGCATACACGTTTCACGTACGCCTCCTTCAATCCCGGAAGGTCTTGGTGGCAACTATTGTGAGTATTATTTCCAAGTTTCCGGAGCTATTTATTTGTAAAACTTTATCTTACCTCGTGCACAAACAAAAGTTAAGTTTTATGGGTGAAAAAATACGTCCGAGCGCATGGCTCGGCGGTCAGATGCCTTCCACCCCAGCAGCATTCGGGATGCGTACAAACCTCTTGTTATCGGCCTGTCCTTCTTTAGCGATATGCTCAAAATATACTCCAGAACCGGCTCGGCGCTATTTTTGTTGTGTTTTAAGTTTTCTCTGTGGATTCCTTGTTGTTTGTTGTGGGTGTTTAATATTTACGGATTTCTAGTTTTTGTGTAGTCTAGTGAAATGTCTTTGTGCTTTTAGTGACTAGGATTGGGATATAAACAATGATAAGTAAAAGCCGTTGTATGATTTTGTTATGCCCAAATAATGGTAAAATACCGGATATTTCGTACTTTCAGTAAGTATGGAGTAGTGATGTATCTTGATATTATATAACTTTATTTTATTATGATCAATTTAAACACATCAAACTCAGTGGCGTGTCGTGGGGTTTGTGTTTGGAGGGGCGCAATAGAAATCAGTGGCGGCTTGTTACTGATTTAGATGGGGAGGTTAAGTTGTAGAAACGAAGAAGAAATTTTCGCGACCACGCCCAAAATCAAAAATTCACTCTGAAAAAAAATGTTAAAAATAAGTTAAAGAGACGAGCAGGATAGTGTCGGAAGAAAAATTTTCTGGACCATGCCCAAAATTTCTCAAAAATTCACTATAAAAAAAACTGTTAAAAATAAGTTAAACTAAAAACTCTTTTTTTATAAAGTTGTACCTTAGACATAAACTATCTAAAAGATTATTTGGGAAAGTCAAAAAATTGTACCTAATTCATGCAAATCTGAAAATCTAGCCTTTTGTAGTATCTAAAATATCATTGAAAAGCTGCTGATAATGAAGTTTCTTATCTTCAAAATTATACGTTTTTCGTCTTTTTGCATCATGGCTTGTATTTTCAGTAAAAAAAGTATAAAACAGGGAGTTAAAACAATTTTCATCATTGCGATAACTGGACATTTTTTCTAGAAGAGATTTTAAACGGTTTCTTGAATAAACAATGTCAGCATGCAACAGCTGCAAAATTTGAAAAACAATATCTGTTTGCTCAAATATTAATTTAAAAGTACTTATATTAAGAAAAAATGTCTTTTGAAAACCGACGCGTAAAAGATCGGTTTTCGGCCCGTCGTTCACAAGTTTGTGATAACTTTATATCTGGCAACGGCCTCCCCAGTTCTTTAATTTTAAGTTTATCCGCTAATGGCAGCCTACAAAAATTTATTTGAATTATATTATTGACGAAATTAATTTTTATTAGTACGAACTCGACGCGCGCTTACGCCACAACATAGTCCGAAATGTATAAAGCAATGCAGCCGCTAAAATACCGCGGCCGTAGAGTCCCTAAATAAATCGGATATAACCGGGTGTCGTTCGGGTTTGTTCCGCGAAATTTATATACGCTAAGCCACTTTACCGTCGGTCGCCGCGTTTCAGCGACGAAATTCAATAATCTAAAATTCACACGAGGACGCTTGCTTATCGTTGGTCAACGAAAACGGACAATTAGAGATGAGTTCAGAATTGGTGAGTTGCTATGGTTTTTTAAAATTTAGAAATTTTAACTACCTATATGAATAATAATAATAATAATAATAATAATATTAGTATTAAAATGAATAGTAATAATAAATATTTAAATAAACATTTAATTTGTGTGTTATGTTAAAATTCCTAGGAGGGGCGCGCGGCCACGCCGCCTTATAGAGCAACCGCCACTGATCAAACTAGGCCTAGGCTACACAAACAAGGTATGAATATAAAGAGAAGCACACACCAAGACAGATTATCCCGATGCATGTTTTGGTATATTTTATTTGCAGCCCTGCAATATATTGCTTCAAAAAGTTTAAAAGACACTTTTTTCTATACTTATATTATACAGGGTGACGCGGATCTAAATAAACATACTTCAACACAAGACAAAGAATACCTTGGGGGTTCCTAATCACCCATCTTTGATAGTTCAATTGTTGATAGTTAATAAGATACAGGGTCTTTTATGAACTTCAGCAATTTTTTGTTCTTGTCATATTTTTTAATGCACTCCGTATAAAATTTTCATATTGGGTCAACATCTGTAACCTATCTGTCGCTTAAAATTGCAGTATCAGAAAATTTTAAATTCCAGGCCCGTATTAAAAAAAGTTGACATTTTCAATTTTTACATTTTTAACACCCTGTAGATCAATTTTTTCAAAATATTATTTTTTTATTGGAAAGAGCATAAAGAATTGACCCTAACGGCATAATTTTCAAAGTTCCCGCACCCATCACTTGATTAGAATAAATGGTTGTTTTGTAAAAAATTTCAAAATGGTGCATATTTGGAAATTAGAAATTAAGAAAATAACAATAAAAAAGCAAAAACTGCTTCCAAAGTAAAAAAATAAATGTACTAAACGTTTAATAGTTTTAACGAGACTAAATTTTAGGGAACAACACAACAACAAATAACAAAGTAATAATAATAATAACAAAACTGCAAGTTAAAATCGACTGCTTAAAATCTAATACATAGAAAAAGTTTTAGCAAGAATTAATTTTAAGAGCACTTTAGCAGAACACTGTTATTTAAGAAGCTGTTCAAAATGCCCTCCATTGGCTTGTTCACATCTTCGTCTTCTGATGTTTAAATTTGACACTGCTTTTCTAATTGCGTCTGGGTTATTTTTTATTTCCTGAAAAGCATTAATAATTCGTTGCAAAAGCTGCTCCCGCGTGTTGATTTCTTCTAAATAAACCAAATTTTTCATATTCCCCCAGAAAAAAAAATCCAAAGGATTAAAGTCCGGCGACCTGGCTGGCCATAAATGGGGCCCTCCACGGCCTATCCATCTGTTAGGAAACGTAATATTTAAAAATTCAGATACAACCCTTGCAAAATGTGGTGGGGCCCCATCATGTTGAAAAAAGAGCCCTCTCACGTTAGCATTTTCATTCTGCATAAGTCCTGGCAAAATGTTTTGTAAAAAATTTAAATATTGATTACCATCTAATCTTTCAGCAAAAAAGTGCGGCCCAATTAATTTATTATTTATTATACCCGCCCAAACGTTTATGGAAAATTTGTGCTGCGAATGCGATTGTCTGATGGCATGTGGATTTTCTAACGACCATACATGGGAATTCCTTGAATTATTTACACCATCTCTGGTAAATTGTGCTTCATCGGTCCAGAGGATTCGATAAAGACTCCTTTGGTGTCTACTGAGCCACTGGCAAAAGAGTAACCGGTTTGCATAATCGCCAGGTTCCAATCTTTGAACTTCTTGAACATGAAACGGATGCAAGCCTTCCTTTTGCAGTGTTACATTAACTCTTTTTTGCGGGATTCCTAGACGTGTCGCAATTTTTCGAGTAGATGTTTTGGGATTATCTTCAACAAGATTTAAGATATCTTCTTCCTCCTGAACTGGATGTCGTATTGGTTGATCAATATTATTGTCAGTGGGAAAATGTCCATGTTCTCCAGCAAATAAAAATACATTTGCAAATGTTTTGTGATATGGACATCTTCTACCCGGAAATCGCCTACGATATTCCCGAACAGCAGCTCTTCCATTACCGTTACAAAAACCGTATACAAAAATAATGTCGGCATATTCGGCATTTGAAAATTGGTAAGGCATCTTCAACAGAAAATTGCAATAATCGTTAACCGAATACTAACAAAGGTCAGACAACTGTCACATATCTGATAGTGACTTGAATTGTTGCTATGGAACAGTAACTCGATAGTCTTTGGTTTGTTTTTAAATGAGGCAAAGCCTACTTTACAAAGTTTGAAATTTCTGATTGTAATTTACGATTTTTTGTCGATGTCTAAAAAGCAATCATTATCTTGCAGTTTTGTTATTATTATTATTACTTTGTTATTTGTTGTTGTGTTGTTCCCTAAAATTTAGTCTCGTTAAAACTATTAAACGTTTAGTACATTTATTTTTTTACTTCGGAAGCAGTTTTTGCTTTTTTATTGTTATTTTCTTAATTTCTAATTTCCAAATATGCACCATTTTGAAATTTTTTACAAAACAACCATTTATTCTAATCAAGTGATTGGTGCGGGAACTTTGAAAATTATGCCGTTAGGGTCAATTCTTTATGCTCTTTCCAATAAAAAAATAATATTTTGAAAAAATTGATCTACAGGGTGTTAAAAATGTAAAAATTGAAAATGTCAACTTTTTTTAATACGGGCCTGGAATTTAAAATTTTCTGATACTGCAATTTTAAGCGACAGATAGGTTACAGATGTTGACCCAATATGAAAATTTTATACGGAGTGCATTAAAAAATATGACAAGAACAAAAAATTGCTGAAGTTCATAAAAGTATCTTATTAACTATCGACAATTGAACTATCAAAGATGGGTGATTAAGAACCCCCAAGGTATTCTTTGTCTTGTGTTGAAGTATGTTCATTTAGATCCGCGTCACCCTGTATAAAAGAAAAAGAAAATACCTAGGTATGTTTATATGATAATCCAAGGGTGAAAGTATTCCACGGGTACTTGGATCTCGGGCAAAAACATTTTCAAAATTCTTGAACAAGAAATTGTGCTTGAAAATGTTTTACAGGTACCCAAGTTTTTGCCAAATTGTAAAAATCAATACAAGTTATATACCAACCAATATTTGACTTGAGTACGCGATAACATCGAAGATTGGTTATTTTGCTGATTCACATCCAGATAAATTAGAAAATATCGTGACACCACTCAGGTCTGAGAATCGACTTGTTTATTTTCAAGAAATTTAAGGTAAATTGTGGCCATTTTAGTGGGATCAAAAACTGTATTTTTTTAAGTTTCTTTGCAATTATTAAAAAAAAAACGGCATGCCATTTGTAAATGTCTGCCTGAACGGCCCTTCCAAAATAAGTTACTAATTATTTTTTTTTAATAACTGCAAAGTTCCGGAAGTTACCCCTGCATTCAACCATTTATTATACAAGATTGACCTTGAGAACTTGGCGCTTAAAACTTACGCCGTTGGATGCGTGTTGACATACGGCAGAGTCAATTTGTCGACAAAACTTCCAAAACCTATTTGGAACATGTTGGTTTTGCTTCTCATCTTGGCCGCCAAGTCCTTTCCAAGATCGGCTAGTTGTTTTTTCGACGTTGCCATGGAGTTTGAAACATCCATAAGGTAATACAAATCTAAAAAAAAAATAGTATATTTATTACCAATTTTATACAGTGACCGGCAAAGAGTTCGCAACATGTGGGAAAAATTTTTATTAGCGGAATATTGAAAAATCTTTTTTGGGGGATTGGATGTGCATGTCCCATAACCTTAAAATCGATTTTGACATACGTCACGTGACCAATGGTATGGCGGGAAAGTTGAAAAAACCAATATGAAATCATCATAAATCAGATAAGTTGATGAGATATCGAAAAAATTCCAAGAATAAAAAGTGTTTAGAATTCCATTAGAACCTTAAATACAATGTTTGGGATATCTACTTAAAAAAACATAAAATCGAATATTTTTGTAAATATTTTTTTACCGAATTAAAAATTTCCATATTTTTCCTTTCTTAAAGCTTCATTAAAGTAAAACTGACATCTGGTGACCACAACTAGAAATATTCTTTTGTTTTTCTGACAATTTGGAGCAATAATTCAAAAAATTCGTTTACACGTGGATACCAGCTGTTGCAATAGTCTATTTCTAATAACCTTATCGATATTTTTATATCGAAATATTCTATTATGTTAAGAAATCCTTAAATTCATTAATCCAAAGCAAATTTTTTTATAACCGTAAAAAATAATTTAAATTTTTATTAATTTTTAAATTTTTTTAAAGATTTCTGCGAAATTCAAAATTATTTTTTACGGTTATAAATAAAATGTTCTTTGGATTAATGAATTTAAGGATTTCTTAACATAATAGAATATTTCGATATAAAAAATATCGATAAGGTTATTAGAAATAGACTATTGCAACAGCTGGTATCCAAGTGTAAACGAATTTTTTGAATTATTGTTCCAAATTGTCAGAAAAACATAAGAATATTTCTAGTTGTGGTCACCAGATGTCAGTTTTACTTTAATAAAGCTTTAAGAAAGGAAAAATATGGAAATTTTTAATTCGGTAAAAAAATTATTACAAAAATATTCGATTTTATGTTTTTTTAAGTAGATATCCCAAACATTGTATTTAAGGTTCTAATGGAATTCTAAACACTTTTTATTCTTGGAATTTTTTCGATATCTCATCAACTTATCTGATTTATGATGATTTCATATTGGTTTTTTCAACTTTCCCGCCATACCATTGGTCACGTGACGTATGTCAAAATCGATTTTAAGGTTATGGAACATGCACATCCAATCCCCAAAAAAGATTTTTCAATATTCCGCTAATAAAAAATTTTCCCTTATGTTGCGAACTCTTTGCCGGTCACTGTATAAGACATACAAAAGGAGTTGATGCATATTTTGTCCTAAATTAGTGAGTTATTAAGAATTGGGGAAGCACCTGAAGGTTTAATCATTAACAACATTACATTTGTTTTTTTATGGCTTTCCTGATATTGTTTGTAATAGGTTTAGTTTTCTGCTTGTATTGTGTATGTATAAATATGGGTTTTATGTTGTTAGAGATTGAGTGATTGTCTTTTATGCAGTGATCGGCTAACCCTATTTTATTTGAATAATTAATTTGTGTTGGGCTACATGCTTGGTGAAACTGTTGTTCCATTGCACAGGAAGAAAAAATACTGACTTTTTATGGCATATTTCGAAAACAACTTATTTAACATAAAAAATTCTCTAATTAAAAACATACATTTTTGGCGTAAGTATGTCGACGATGTGTTTTGTGTTTGGACCGGTACGGACCGACAATTACACCAATTTCTCAATCTTTTTAATAGTCTAACTAAACCATAGAATACAATTTACTATAGAAAAATAAACTGACAACTCAATTAATTTTCTAGACCTCACAATAATGAAAACCCAACAAAATCAATTAACCTACCAAATTTATAGAAAACCTACCACAGATATAGTCATACCCGCAGATTCAAAGCACCCCCAACAAACAAAACTAGCTGCATTTAATAGCATGGTACATCGACTAGTTAACATTCCTCTCTCAGACATCCAATACAAACAAGAATTAGATATCATAAAAACAATAGCCACAAACAATGGTTCACCATACACCAAATAATAAAGAAAAAACACACAAAAACTTCTTTACAAAGAACATCCCACTCCAATTAAGGATTTAATAATCAAACCGAAATACCTTCAGGTGCTTCCCTAATTCTTAATAGCACACTTATTTAGGACTAAATATGTATCTGTACCTTTAATAAATTTGGAAAACCCACAGTTGACCATTCAATCTTCTAATCCTAATTTTAATTTTATGATATGTTTATAGTTACCATAATATGATATAAATACCTTTGTAATGTCACGTAGAATTTAGTATCTTCTTGTACTCCTTTGAAAATGACCCGAAAGGGCCGAAACACGTGCCAGGAAACTGATTAAATTTGTGAAACATAACAAGTAGTTACTATTTTATTTGGTTTTTTATAATACATAGATGTTTTGTGTTCTTTAAGCCCAATGTAGATAGCATCGCAGTTATCGCATTGTATTTGGTAGACCTCACTTTGTAAGTTAGTTTTTAGTTTCTATTTTAGCATTGGATATGCGTTTGTGTAAAATGTTTTAATTGACTTGCATAGGAATGATATAAAAGCTTGTTTAAAACAAAAATATGGGGTGGGTAGACATTTTTTTCACTCACTTGCATTAATGCGGTAAAGTGAGGAAAAGTGTACTTTTGAGCACGCTTCTGATTTCCTAATAGGTGTACCACAGGAAGGAAAACAAATACTTACCGACGGGATAGTCGCTACTCTGTTTATAACTAAAGTTGATCTCAAACTTCTCATTTCGTCGCAGTTTTAATTGAACTCTTCTTGGGTATATTTGTGCTGAGTTGTTTAAGGACTTGCCTTCCAGAACTATATAATTGCTTTGTGGATTTTCAGCATCGCTTGAAGTACAGGTACTGGTTTTGGTTCGCGGTATACAGTGAGACGTTACATTACTCTATAGGAAATAAGAAATAAAAATGTAAACGTTATCAAAAACAAATAGTTACTTTAAAAAAATAATTCTCTAATTTATAAATAAATTACCAAAAACAATCGCGAATCGTGAACCCAGCGATGTTGCAACTATTAGTTATTTTTCAAGGAATTATTTTAGTTGCATAAAAAAAATAAAATTGTGGACAATTTTTGCCCTATTGTACAGGGTTTTCTTTTATATTTAGACCTCTATTTAAAGATAAAAAAAACTTTGAGTATAAAAGTTTTAGGATTATTACTGAAGCATCAAATCTTAGCAAAAAATTATCATAATACTACTAAAATGCCAAAGAAAATAAGCCAGTTAGGTATGTTTTTGAAATGAAACACCCTGTATTTATTTTGTTAAAATTATAGATATTTTTTCCTGATTCCAAAAATAAAAAGTTTGTCTATATTAACTCCAACCGTTTTTAAGATATTAACGATATAAAATAAAATTAAAAATACATTCTTTTATGAAATTTTTAAAATAAATATAATAGAAAATAAAACAAAAATTACAGTAACATGGAAAATTATTGATTTTCAACATAACCCCCTTTTCATTTATTATACATTTTTGAATTTTTCCTAATAACCAAAACTTGAATTATTTGTTTCAAAAATTGAATGTTCTCTGGCCTTATTGTAATAAATTTTGTGTGTGTTTTAAATAGCCCCAAAGAAAAATATCCAGCACCGTCAAGTCAGGGCTGTTTGCCGGCCACATTATTGGACCGTTTCTTCCAATCCACGTATTATATTTTTCATTTAAATATCTGGTAACAGGGGCAACATTATGGAGTGGTGCACCGTCTTGCTGCCAAGTTAGTGTTGCGCGTTGGTTAAGAGGAAGTTCTTCTAAAATGTTTTCAATGTAATTTTCGAGAAATTTCAAATATCTTAAGCCAGTTAAACTTTTATTATAAATTATTGGATCAATATTTCCTAGAATGCCCCACCACACATTTATAGACCTCCCTGAATTCTAACAGGCTGAATTTTGTGGGGATTAAAAGTTGCCCAAAAATGTTTAGTTTTTCGATTAAACATACCAGCTGTGCTATAATTTGCCTTGTCGGTGAATAAAATTTTGTTTAAAAGATTCCTACCAATTTTACTTCTTGAAATATCCAAACAAAATTCTAGCCGCTGTATCTTGTGATCTTCTGTTAAATTTTTGACTGGTTGAAATTTATAGGGATGATACGGGTATTTTTAATAAAGGTTTATGAAAACGGCCCGCCGCATTTTATACGGAATATTCAGGATTTTCTGTAATACCTATATTTAAGTAATTATTGTAGGAATTAAAAAAATAGTATAAAATTAAAATGGTCACCTTCAAAGAATAGATGATATTTAAGTCTAATTTCTTATCTCTCATTACTGTCCTCTTTTTCTTTGTAAGCTTTTGGCGTCTTCAAATTTCTTCACAACATATTTAATAGTGCTTTTAAAAGGTGAAATTCCACTGGGAAATATCCTGTGGTATTCATTACGAGTTGCAGATGAATTTCAATTATTTGAATAATATAGAGATGGATAATATCGAATTTTTCTGCTGAAGAATATCCCATGATATTGTTTTATTCGTTTAATACAAGCAAACAATGACAAAAATGTCATAATAACAAGTGTTTTCAATGGCGACAGACTTTAGCATTTGATTTCCAAAGCAATCGAGACTAGAAACTAAATACCGTGCGAGCAAAAATAAATTGCATCAAAGAGGGCTTGGATTAAAAAACGTAGGACTTGGTTTAGATCACAATGATATGGGGACGATATACCTAACCAAATCTAGGTTAAAATTTTGTCAAATTCATATTATGACATGATATGCCAAACTAATGAGTAATAAAATAAGTAGACAAATACAAATTTATTTTTGTTGTTTACAAAATTAACAAAGTAAGAATATACAGGAAGAGAAAGAAAAATAATTACATAAATTGCTGAAATTGGCCACCGCCATGCTCCAAGCATAAATTCACACGTCTCTTCATATTTTCGAAAGTGTTGACCAGCATCTCTGGAGAAATGTTATCACATTCTTGGATAATCACAATTTGTTGGCGTATTTTGCATTATTTCACGAACGTTTGCAACAAGTTCTTCTGTTCTTACAGATGGTCTTCCTGCTTCTTTTTTGTATTGTATAGAACCTGTTTACCTAAACACAGCCACGGTTCTTTTCAGGCAATAATAAAAATATCCAGCAATAAAAGCACAATGATATGGGGACGATATATCTAACCAAATCTAGGTTAAAATTTTGTCAAATTCATAATATGACATGATATGCCAAACTAATGAGTAATAAAATAAGTAGACAAATACAAATTAATTTTTGTTGTTTACAAAATTAACAAAGTAAGAATATACAGAAAGAAAAAGAAAAATAATTATGTACATAAATTTAGCTGCTTCTTAAGAATAGTCCTGCATGTTCCATAAGATATTCCCACTTCTTGGGACAGGCGTCTTATACAATTTGTTGGCGTATTTCGCATTATTTCACAAACGTTTGCAACAAGTTCTTACAGATGGTCTTCCTGCTCCTTTTTTGTGTTGTATAGAACCTGTTTCCATAAACACAGCCACGGTTCTTTTCAGGCAATGATAAAAATCCCCAGCAATAAAAGCAACGTTAGGAAAATGTTCCAAATCGTCCATGCACAAACCCGGCTTGTATTGCCACTCACCATTTACTCTAACCCCGTTTCGAAAATACGCTTCAACCATGAATGTTTTGTGCTGTTCCGTAAAGCCCATTGTGTGAATTGTACAAGAAATTGGAAAAATTAGCGATGAATCAAATTACTTGTAACGACTGTCAAAGATGACGGAATAACTGATTGATTGTTAATTCAGGTAGTTACTGACCCCAACAGGTATTAATCTTTACGGCTAAGCATTACGTCCTTGGATGCAAGGCCCTCTTTGATGCAAATAATTTTTGCTCGCACGGTACAACTTCTTAAAATTTTGATCGTTTATATATTAAAAGCGGTTAGGGTTAATATGGACAAATTTTGTATTTTTAGAATCAGCAAAAAAATATCTATAATTTATTTAATTACCAAAATAGATATAGGGCGTTCCATTTAAAAAACATAATTTGCTTATTTTTTTCGGCTTTGTAGAAGTATTTTGATAATTTTTTGGTAAAAGTATGATGATTCAGTAAAAATCCTAAAACTTTTATGTTTAAAGTTTTTTTTCTCTCTTGTCCTCGCTACTGCGGGGAAGTACGATAAGTACCGTTACCGTTACGTGTCATACGTGTAGTTTACTTTTACATGGCAGAGCGTGGTTGTGATCATAGAATTCTCGTAAAATACGAGGGTTATTTTGGAGGTAATAGTAATAATACCGAAACAAACGAAGTTTGGTTGATAGGATGGATTTTGAACTTAATAAAGATTCTGTTACATAAGAAGAAAATAATTGAAAGATATCATTGATGAAATGACCTTATGGAAGCCACTGTGTATCACTTTAACTTACCCCTTCAGTACACCAAAAACAATTCAACTCCTGAATGCACTGGTCGCAAGTTTCCTTGGATTCACAATCTTGGCAAACAATTTCATCCAAAATACAGTATAACACCGCCAGTAATATGTGCACTGTAAAATTATTTATAACTTTCATTTTTGCATGGGTATCACTGTCATTAAATTTCGACAATTTCGTAAATTAAACATTCATTGGGTCGTTTTATGGCGTAATAATACGAATTTTTAATGATAGTCTTGCTCTTGCACCGAAATAATAGCAATAACCGATACAAAAATAGTATTAATTCACGGTAATTCACACTAATCACACTAACAATAAGTCTTAAAAAAAAATTAAATTTGCTCAGTAATTCAGTCCGCGTCGTCTCACCGAACGGAAATAAGATATCGATAAGGAAAACCTCAGCGGTCGCTGACTCACTTATGCGAAATGTCGTTAGTTACCCGATCGTCTTTTGTTTGTTTATAATTTATATAAAGTTTCCTTGTAATTGAAAATTAAATATTATTATCGGGTGTAGTTTTATAATGAGCAAACATATTAGTGAGTTACCTACTGAAGCCAAAGTATCTTACGTTAACGCTACTCATTTTTACCGATTGAAAAACGGTATTTGTCAAATTATGTGATAGTCTGCGGACGTGTTTGATGTGCTTGCCAAATAAATAATAATATGTTTAGGAATAATTAGAGGATTTGAAATTTATAGTCGAAAAATCAGCACAGAAATACTAAATAAATTTTAAGTGTTTCTGTGGCTGTTTTTTTGTGTTGTCTGGTTTTGTCGTTAAAGTTCCCAGATCAGCAGTGAGCCATAGCAAGCTCACGCGTTAGGTTGTGTCATATTATTTTCTCCCGGTTTTGGTGTTTTTTAAGTGTTTCATTCTGTGGCTGTTTTTTGTGTAGTGTGTATTTTAAACATTTTACTTTTGGATTTTATATATTTCAGACAGATTTTCTTCGTGTTTATTATTTAGGTTTAATAGTGAGTACAAACACCATTTTGGTTAACTCATCTGTTATCAAATCAATAAAGTGCCTAGTGAAACCATTTACTTATCGTTATATACAGGATGACTCACAACTAAGGGGGCAAATACAGCAACAGGAGATAGTAGACTTGACATATATTGGGTAACAACGAACAAACCGGTTGCCGATATACCTTTTAGACGGAATTTGTTCCTTTTAAAATTAGCAGAACATGGCGGTATTTTTTAAAAACCTTAACTAATTAAATTTTTTTTTAGATATTCAATAAGCACCTAATTTTGGTACTACATTTTGTTCTTGATTAGCTTATTTGACAGTAATTTTCTGCTAACTTAACGTTAATCTAGCAGAACAACACAAAAATATAATTTTCTCAAAAACCATAGGAGCACCTAAATTTTAAAGTTGGCACCTAATTAGCACCTAATTTTCCATACAAAAATTTACAATTTTGAGCACCTTGAATATTTGCTCTATATAAGTATTTGATTTTTCTGGCTTTGGGAATGTTTTTTTGATAAAGAATTATAATAATTTTAAAGCACCTAAATAGCACCGAATTTTGGATAAATAAGTTATTATTTGTTAATCCTTATAATAAAACTGTTCTGGTAGCTCAGCGTCAACGTAGCAGAACATGGCGGTATTTTTAAATATTCAATAAGCACCTAAAAAGCACCTAATTTTGGTACTACATTTTGTTCTTGATTAGCTTATTTGACAGTAATGTTCTGCTAGCTTAACGTTAATCTAGCAGAACACAAAAATATAATTTTCTCAAAAACCATAGGAGCACCTAAATTTTAAAGTTGGCACCTAATTAGCACCTAACTAGCACCTACTTTTCCATACAAAAATTTACAATTTTGAGCACCTTGAATATTTGCTCTATATAAGTATTTGATTTTTCTGGCTTTGGGAATGTTTTTTTGATAAAGAATTATAATAATTTTAAAGCACCTAAATAGCACCGAATTTTGGATAAATAAGTTATTATTTGTTAATCCTTATAATAAAACTGTTCTGGTAGCTCAGCGTCAACGTAGCAGAACATGGCGGTATTTTTAAATATTCAATAAGCACCTAAAAAGCACCTAATTTTGGTACTACATTTTGTTCTTGATTAGCTTATTTGACAGTAATGTTCTGCTAGCTTAACGTTAATCTAGCAGAACAACACAAAAATATAATTTTCTCAAAAACCATAGGAGCACCTAAATTTTAAAGTTGGCACCTAATTAGCACCTAACTAGCACCTACTTTTCCATACAAAAATTTACAATTTTGAGCACCTTGAATATTTGCTCTATATAAGTATTTGATTTTTCTGGCTTTGGGAATGTTTTTTTGATAAAGAATTATAATAATTTTAAAGCACCTAAATAGCACCGAATTTTGGATAAATAAGTTATTATTTGTTAATCCTTATAATAAAACTGTTCTGGTAGCTCAGCGTCAACCTAGCAGAACATGGCGCTATTTTTAAATATTCAATAAGCACCTAAAAAGCACCTAATTTTGGTACTACATTTTGTTCTTTATTAGCTTATTTGACAGTAATGTTCTGCTAGCTTAACGTTAATCTAGCAGAACAACACAAAAATATAATTTTCTCAAAAACCATAGGAGCATCTAAATTTTAAAGTTGGCACCTAATTAGCACCTAACTAGCACCTAATTTTCCATACAAAAATGTTCAATTTTGAGCACCTTGTTCTGCTAGGTTTATAGAGGTGCAGAAAACTGGAGTGATTAATTGCCCAAAAGAAAGCAAAACGTCGAAAAACGTTTTCCTGGTTTTAATATGCTTGTTACAACCTATTGAGTTCACTATTTTATTATTATTTATTTATTTATTAACGAGCCTAACCCATTTTTTTAAATTGCAATACTTAATTGGCAAGTAATGTATATTTTAACATAGGTAAACACCAATAACAAAATATCACAGTAAAGAAAAATCAGCAGGGAGCAACCTAATATCAGATAACCAGAGACGCAGCTTCATATAAAAACTTGAAGCAGATGAAAAAAAGTCCAAATCGTTAGAATAATAGTTCGCCAACCTGATAGACCTCTGCAGAAAAGAGTTTGAAGCATAATTTGTGCGATTAAATGGCTGATAGAAAGTAAAATTAGAACGTGTGGTTCTGGGTGGAAGAAAAAGTAGAATCTTGACCAACAGATCCGGACAATGGTAAACATGGTTTAAGATATTGTATAATAATTTCAAATCATGCCTCTTACAGCGAACCTCAAGTGAAATCAGCCCCAAAACAGACTTAAGTTCAGGATAAGACATTGCATAACCATCTGGGACTCTAAATGCTGAATATCTAAGAAACTTGTGCTGGACAGTTTCCAAACTATTTACATGTGTTGCATAAAACGGACTCTATACTTTGAGAGTCAATTTGTTCATTCTACAAAACACAATAAGAAAAATCTATGTGTTCGCTTTTATAACTTAAATTAGTGTATCTATGGCAACCTATAAAAATCAAATCCCCATTAGATATTATAGTGTGCCATTTAGATTATTCAGCGTTCTACTTTTATCATAGTTCTGTGGTTTAGCCTTGGTATTATGTAAAGTTTCCAGATTAAAGTATAACTGAAAATAGCACTTACCTAAATAGTTTCTTTCGTTCGTTTTTTGGAACTCCCGCATTGATATTGTTTATCACAAGTCTCAGGAGATTCGTGGTGGTGTGGAACTAGAACAAAATATGTTGAAAATGACCGCGTTCTGCTTCAATATATTATAAGTACCTATACTTATAATAATATGCTCTTCACATCAACTAATTAAAAGTGGCACCTCATAGAAACCAAATAAGCAGCTGCTTCAATATCTTCTCCTGTCCAATTCATCTTCTCGAAAATTTTCTTTTAAATGTTTAGAGATGAAATACGAACTGAGACTGTGATCCAGTGGCGGTTCGTCAGCGGAGGCAGTGCTCTTCTACAAAATGAAATAATAATACCTACCTATTTTATAAATATTTAACTACTTAATAAAATTAGCAATGAAAACAAAAAAGAAAAAGGCAAACTGGGAGAAGGAATGGTTTTTGAGAAGAAACCAGTTTTCCCATATTAATTGTCAAATAGATTAGCTTAATTATTTATGAATGGATTATAAAACCTATTGTAGGGGAGCCTGGGGTAATAAAGTTAAAAAAATCAATTGTTTGAGTTCAGGTTTGACTCTGAATCTAAATTATTAAAAAAACGTTAATGCTTTTCTTTAAAATATTTTTAGTAGTGTAGGTATGTACAATTTGAGACTAAAAAGAAAAATTGACGAATATTAAATCCTAATTTTTCTACCAAAAAAATGCGAGTTCTTATTACTCAACTGGGAAGTTCTTATTACCCCAGGCTCCCCTATTCTTTTAAAAGTAGTAACCTCGTGGTAGTTTGTGATAAAAGCGATTTTTGATATTCTTTTGTAGACTACTTAGGTACATAGGAAATATTTTCATCATTCTTTGGCTCAAATTCTGATCTAGGAATTTCAATTCTTTAAAAAATTATGTGTGTTCTTCCAATCTTGAGCAATCATATTAGTTGCTTATTATTTGACCAGTTGTCTTGGCTGAGCTAACTAAAAGAAATTTCTTGACATTGTAAATAAAACAACCATTGACAAGTTGACAGTGTTGACACATAAATCAGCCAAAACGAACGAACTCAGTCACAAATCCGGTAACCTTAGCGTAGGTAAGGGGAGAGGAAATTTGACTGAGATAATCTGACTTACTTGGTCAAATAAAACGGCAAGGTAGTCAGTTTAGGTCAGCTCAGCCAAGACAAGTGGTCAAATAATAAGCAACTATATTTGTAGGTACGTAACTTTTTGACAATTGAGATGTTTTTCACTAAGTTTGTAAATAAAGATAAAGATTATTTTTGCTTTTGAAGACTACTATTTAAACTTTATTTAAAAGGAAACTTTAAAAAAGCGAAGTAATGACTGAGCTTGCTTACGACAAACGGATAAACTTATGTTAAAACCCAGGCTTCTATATTGTTGAAGAAAAAATTAATCTCTTTTTACTTAGTGCAATAATTATTGGCTAGCCAAATGATTTAGAAATTTAATATTTTTAAAACTTTATTTTGAAGCTTACGAGACGACTTACCATATTTTTTATTCTTCTTCTCATACGAATCTTCATAAATCTTGGAAAAATTAAAGTTTCCATTGGACTTGGACAACAACAAAAATGCAAAAATATACCTAAATAACAAAAAAAAAATGTAAATATAAACAAATTTGATTACATAGACTTTCATGCTCTTGACAGCATGACAGCACAACTTGACAGTAGTCGATAGCCGATTTCCTTTTAGTTCTTTCTCATTACCAAATTACAAATGGTCGAAACCTCCAGTTTGCAACATTCGCCAGCTTGCTGGCCTTTTAGTTTAGTTAATTTTAAATAGCATATGAAAGCTACCGACTACTACTACTGACAAAGTTGAGAGTTTCTTTTAAAAATTGAACACAGCCCAGCAATTTTTTGTTCTAGCCCATGCTGCACTTAAATATGCCCCCCAGGTTGTTCGCGAAGCATTCCTAATAGACAAAGAAATTTATTTTGCTATTTTTAAAAGAAGAAAAAGGGAAGTATCTACTGATGGGATCACTCGAGTGAAAAATAACGACAAACATATGGTTTTTTGTTTTTTTATTTTCCAACGAGTCTCCAAAGTTGCTGCCCGCCTGTCAATCACTTACTGCGGCCAGAGCCATCTCCTAGCGAGCGGCTACACCGAGTGGTTTCGGTTATTATTGGCGATATAATTCAAATTAAATACTGCATTACGGGTTACCTTCCTGTGTAAGATAATATGATTTAAAATTTAGATTTAAATATTGCATTACGGGTTGCCTGCGTAGGATAATAGGATTTTTTTATTTAGATTTAAATCGTCGGCGTCTACTGAAAACTTAATGTTTGGTGGTGAGTATTCAGTATTCATAAATATCATGCATTAGTTATGCAATATCGGAATATCGTGACATCTCAAGGTCAAGTAGTTAAATTGTAAGATCTGGGAACTGGGAACCATGCCAAAAAATCCACAAATATCTCCGCCACATTTAATAATCCGCAAAAAATCAATCGATTAACAACACCGAGTCAGTTATTCCCAATACAAATGCTTTATAAAAAACATGAACGATGAACCGCCAATATTAATAATTAATATTAGAATTGACTGAAAAAAAAATCGATTATAATTCGGTTTTTTAAATCACTCGAATTCTCGGTAGGCGATTATTAAAATAAGTCGATTTTTCCCAACACTAGAAGTATCTGATAAACCCAACGAGGTAGGATTAAACTAGTGATGGGATAACTCGAGTGAAAAATAACCGATCACTCGGTTTTTTCAATCACTCGAATTATTCGATTATCTTCGGAAATCATTCGAGTGACGAAATGAGTGATGAACATAATGGTTTTTGATAGTGATGGGATCACTCGAGTTCAAAAAATAACCGATCACTCATTGCGGGGCTATACAAAGTAGTTAGTTTATGGAACTGGCGACCTTTTTTTTTTTTTTTTTTAGAAGTCGTCTAAAAATATATGTGGTTGATTATTTAGGTGATTAAAAATATTAATTTTTTAAATTGCCCCTCCTATAGAATTTGAGTGAACAATCGATTATTATTCGGTTTTTTAAATCACTCGAATACTCGCTAATCGGTTATTCAAATAACTCGATTTTTCCCATCACTAGATTAAACCACACAAACTATTTTAAGCCATTTTTTGTTGTGAAGCGGTTTTAAACCGTATTTAAAATATATCGTTTTCTTGCTAAACGATGACGTCACTTACGTAGCGTATTTCATTGCTTTTAAAAATATCCCGGACTACGGTTTAAAACAGCGCCTATGGGCGGAGTTGAAAATCGAGCTATGACAAGCTCCAAATAATTTATTTTTTCTACGCATCTCTCAAAAACCGGTAACTACCACACCAAAATATACCTATATCTTCCCTTTTTATAAACTACAAACATAGAACATAACCCTCTATCATTTCAACAAATCGTGTTTTTGTTTTTAAAAACTTGTATTTTCGTGATACTCTTGATCGATGACGTCAACAAAGAATACGGTTAAAAACATTCGTCAAATACGCTGAACAAGAAAAAATGCCTTTATAAACGTGTCTAGAACCTAATACACAAAGGCATAATAGGCTGTATCACGCCCACCCACTCTCTTCGCTAATCTGGATTCTAAGACCGAGCACAGAAAAATAAAGTGTTTAAGATTACATAGATACAGGTATCTAATACCTAGGTGCTATATGTAACTGTTTTTTGAATGTTTTTGTAAAATTTACCTGTATATTTTCACATCTGTATCTGTGTAAAGAGTAATTTTTGAAATAAAATTTGAAATACGCCCATGGGGGGGGGGGGTGTTCGAGTAGAAGCACAGAACGCTCCGAGCGCGCCCGAAATGATCCTAGCGTGTCTGTTTTGAAGCCCCGAGCATAAACTTCTTCGTTCGAGATAACACGGGGCATCTGCTCGGAGCGCGCCCGCATTTCCCGGTCAAGAGAGGTGGAGAACATCGGGCAACAAACATTTAATTCAAATTAACGGCTATTGTAGTGTCATTATTACTGTAACCTAACTTTCAAATTCGAGCTCTGTGAATTTTAATTTCCTGAGATTAGTTGCTTTAAAATTTCTCTTAAAATGGATGAGATCTGTAAAATTTGGGACAGTTTCTTTCGCAAAATTAAATTATTTTATTAATGTTTGCTTTACAACGTCTTCATCTTTGTCAAACAATAATTTGCCAGCAAATGGAAGAACCTGTATTCTCAAAATATCCATCACAGAAATCAACTGAACAAATTGGTGACAAATAAATAACCAAGAAAAAACTCCGGGGCGCCAGAAAAAGTTATTTACGTATTCTGTGAAGTTATTTTCAAAGAAAGTTAAGTTATAAGTACATAATAAAAATAGTTCAACCCGCGTTCGATTAGACCATTCCCTCTAGTTCTCCAAAATGCACGCTTCTGACGTCACGATACTCGAAACCCGCCCTGCACGCTCTGCCGGGAGTGAACTCGAACGCCCCCTGGGATTTGGTCAAAGGTTTACATTTCTTCTTTTTAAATTTTCGGAAATTATAGGCTTTGAATAGCCTTTGTAACAAACTCCATTTTACTTAATGAGAAGACTATGGTAGGCAACGACATATACATACATTTGTATTGTACATAATATCATAATATGAACTCGTTGATATGAACTCAGAACTGTATCTGTATATTATCACCTTGCCTATATGTATAGGGTACTTACTAACCGTACTAAGCTCAAATCAAGCACTTAAATTAAGCACTTGGTCCACCAAGTGCTTGGTCTGAGGTACTAAGCAATATCATTGGTACTAAAAGTAATTTTAGTTGCGCCGTAGAATGGAAAGATAGAGTTTTAGCAAATTATATACTATTCCTTATAATCATCGGTCACCGTTATTCTCAATGCGCAGCATCACAGAATATATATAAGTATATCTATATATTATTCTGTGGCAGCATGGAAAAGGGAAAATAATGTAAAAAATATCGATTTTTGTTTATTATATAATAAAATGCTGCAGGACATGAACATGCACATTTCAGAAAACACACTATGACTATGACTATACCGGCGACGAACAAACCTTATTAGTTCATGCATGTCGTCGCAACGCCTACATCACCATCTCTTCTTCGCCTTCGATTCCCATCAATATCAATGCGATAAATTGCGTGGCCGCATGGCTTACAGTGCGCATGCTCTATGCTGCAGGAATCGAGCGGCAAATAGTTTTTCTCTAACATTTAGGTATTCTCTCTTGTCATTCTGCAATTTCGCTTGTCTTTTATATTGTTCCCAAACTATAGTTGCAGAGATTTCCAATTTAAAAATACCTATTTAAAACGTTATAGTAGCTGAGTAGCAGCTTATTGTGTAAGATACTGCAAGGGTATAGAAAAGCCTGGCGTGAGCACGGCGGACCATATCCCTCCTATACTATGGTACGCCCATGGTAGATATAATATTACCATTGTTATTTGTTAGAACCTTCTTAATTATTATCCATTATTATTTACCTAACTTATAGGTAATATAAGAAAAGGGATTGATTAATTTTGCTTATTGTAATGAAATTTTTTGGCCAGTTAGAACCGGCCTCTATCGGTCGTGCGAAAACAAAACATGCCAGTCTTGGGCAGATACCTTACCTACACGATCGTGTTTTCATGCCACCGCGTGGTGATTTGTCGCCAGTAAAATTATTGTTTAAATTTAGTATTGTAGGTATGGTGGCGCACCGAAAACTTTCCATCCAGGTTTATTTTCTTGTTAATAAATAAATCAAAATTCGCTCGAACACAGGAACCTTAGTCAGGAGGACATATTTTTTGCTATTTTCACCCCCCTGCTGGAACCCCTATGACGGGGTGACTTCCACCCTTAAAATCTTAAATGAAAAAAGGGGGGCGAGTGATACCTTATTTTAAAGGGAATTGAATTGCCTTCCAAACGCGACTTTGCTCGTTTAAATCGAGTAAATAGTTCCTGAGAAATAGGGCTAAAAAGAAAAGAAAATTTAAAAGTAATAAAATGTATTACCGCTTGTATCAATCAAGTAGGTAAATGTTGAAAATGTCCACCTTCAGCCTCCATGCAATTGTAAAGGCACTGTTCAAAATGTTCGCGAACATTATGGAGCATATATGGCTTTCACCTTTAAAATCTTAAAAAAAAAGGAAGGTCGAGCGTTTAAAAGAAATTAAATTGTCTCAAATCAAAATCAGCATAATAATTTACTACTTGCTCGCTTAATTCTTAAAAAGTTTTAATAATATTTTCACCGATCCTTTAATCCCCCTGAAAATAGCAAAAAAATATGCCCCCCTGCAGAACCTGAGAAGGTTTCCGTGCTCGAACGAAATTTGATTTATTTATTAACACGAAAATAAACCTGGATTGCAAGTTTTCGGTGCGCCAACCTTATTTATTTATTAGTTTATCCACCAAGCCAAGAGGTACAGATCAAAGGCTTTTCTGTAATTTGTTTAATTTTCCTTCTTTGAGACTATTGCGTATAGAACTATAGAAGCAGGAATTATTTACCTATATAAAATAATTACAGACAAAAATAGATAATAAAGAGTTCTTAGGGCAGCTTCCGTTTAGAATAGGCTTAGTCAAGTCAACACTAGATCCACACATATATTATTTTATATTCCTGCACTGAGGACAAATCTGTACATATAGGAACTCACCGCCCCGCACCGCACAAAAGAACTGTTCCCTTTTATCTTAATAAATATTTAGGCGACATTGATTATATTATTTAAACTGTGAAAAATTCGCATTAAAATTAAGGAATGAACGCTTATTCAACTACTAATAATTGAATTATTATTATAGCTTAGGTATAATTTTAAGAGCTTTTAGAAATAAGGTTTTTATATCTAGGTAAATAATTAATTAACTTGTTAAAAGTTGTTGATACTATAAATAAATGAATAAATAAAAATACTGTGTATTGTGTTTTTTTTTTAATTAATTACCATGCAACCCTTTAATAATAATAATATATACTTACCTAAATTAAAATTAATATTTAAGACGATTTTTTTTTAATATGGCCAAAACGGAAATACAACTGTCTTTCCTCGTTTAAAAAGTCGAGAATTCATATAAAAGCCCAAGCTATTATTTATATAAATAAACTAATTTAGTTTTCAATAAAAAGGACACTTAGAGTACAAAATAAAAGAAATAACCCGATAATTTTCTCAAAAAAAGAGCCTTCTTGTCCACTTCCGCACCTGTCCTACGTAGCAACTGCTAAATTGGATACAATTTAATTGTTTGATCAAAATACAATTATAATAAAAACAATATATCATAGATTTGGTTATTCTTTCTACTAAAATATTCAATGACATAACCGAGATAACCCGCAATAGTCTTTGCACTATTAGCTTTCTAGGACTGTCACCTCGGAAAAATGTCCATTCCGCACCTACGAAATCCACACATTAAGACAGCGTCAGTTTGGCATCAGTGCGTTTTTATCATTTTTGGTTTGTTATAGTGTTGTGCGCCGCTTAAAGATATTGGTAAGTACCCGTTTTTTGATATATATTGGCAAAACAGTTAATTAAAAAATAAACTAAAAATGGTCACTTTCTTGCGTGTCCTCTCTGCACCGCAGTTTGCGTTTACGTCACGTATCTCTTTTAGATAAATAGATTATGGTATGGTGCATTTTTAGGTCGGCAAAACATAACCTATTCAAATCAGCGTAGCCAGATTTTGTGAATAAATTAAAAAGTCAAAAAATGTCCATTCGGCACCGTCCGTTCCGTGCCTGTTTTACGTTGGTGCGGATTGGACAGTTAGGTGCGGATTTAACATAAATAAGTATTTATTGGTGTTGGTTAATGGTAATGTTGTCTTTTCTTAGTACTTATTTAAAATTTACATTTTGGTTTCAAATAAATAGTTCTTTACCTTATTTTTATATTGATTTAATCGAATTTAATCAAATACGATGTCCAATCCGCACCTTAAGTGTCAAGTCCGCACCTTTTGTAAAAACGGTTAAAAAAAAAATTGAAGCACCCAAATTAATATTTTTAGTCTATTTTTTATAAAGACTCGAAACGTTCTTTAATTTTAATTTCCTTAAAATATTCTAGGGGCATTTACCGATGAAAAATATATCCCAAAATATTATTTTTATATTTGGGTCAATACATTTTCCTCTTAGTTTTTTTCAAGATAGTATTTTATTCACACAAGATATATTTTTTGAAGATCTGGACGTCTATTCTCCAATTTAAGAGAAGTGAACGCTCTCTTGCGAGAAGGGACAATTCACATCATATGCTCACATCGTATGGAAATGAATAGTAATTTTAAGTTTCAAGAATACAGTTTAAACATTTTTAAGAGAAAAAGTAATCACTTCTCTTGAAATGATCATTGGCCTATTTCGAGAATAGACGTCCTGTTGTAATTTAAGTTTTGTTAATATATAATGCATAATTTATTCTTACTTTTTAGCATAGAAAATTGCCTTGGTTTTTAAGGTGCGGAATGGACAAAATTATCGACCTTTTTGAACAAAATAGCGTTTTGAGACCTTATTTTAGAAAAAGTTGTTGATTTTATTCCCGAATTTCTATCCTCACACCTTTGCTAAGTAAGGCAAATAACAAAAATATTAATATCTAAACTTAAAAAAATTAGAGTATAAAAAATGGCTTTGGTCATTTAAAAAAAAAATCGTCTTAAAGCTTTTTCTACTAGGTATTCTAAAATCAAATATATTTTTATTATTTTGAATTGCCTTATAAATTTAGCATGAAAAATGTACCTTATTGGCCCTATAAAAGACGTACTTACAAACTATATCAAAAAAATTTTCCAGATGACGAGGTAAATATCAATAAGTACATTAACACAGTTTAAAAAAATGAAACATTTAAATTTAATAAACCGTAAAATATTTATTAATTTGTCTTGACCATGTGCTTGTTTTTTTTTTCTTTGATTACGCTATGCTTTTCAGATAAAAGACTTAAGGCTACCACGCACATACAGAATATCCACGAATGTCTTAAAGAAAGCTGGACTAGGTTTACTCTAACATATACTAGTAAAAATAAACTAATACTATATTTTAGTTAATTTTAGTACAAGTACATACCTAAAATTAAAATAACTACGGGGGACAAAATAAACAAAATTTTTACGCCATTTACGCGTTACGATACGATTTAATAAAACTAAAAAAGTAACAAAAAGAGTAATACACGTTGTTTTAATGCATGTTCAATGAGAGGGGCTGACACTCAGACTTATTAATAATTTTTTATAGTTTAATACAGCCATTCGAATACAATTATCCAAATGTTCATATATAAGTCGATTGCGATATTTGTTTTTAATTAACTTCATATTGGAAATTATTATTATATGTATGTAAAGATAGTTTTTATTATTATTATTTATAGGTTTTACAGTCGGCAATATTTACGTGCAAGTCGCAATACTCTTGCTTGTAAGCATGCGCAGTTATGAGCCAGCTGATTATATCTGCCAAATCTGATCAGCTGGATAGTAACTGCGCAAGCTTACAAGCAAGAGAATTGCAACTTGCAGGAAGTATTGCCGACTGTAAAAAAATATGTTGAACTAAATAACGCTTCCACTGTCAATATTGATTGTTAATTCAGATATAGTGGATTTCACCTTAGTTTTTAATGGCCGCCGCTGACACATGATATTTATAACATTTCTTTTTACAGAACTTAAGGATTGGCCAGGGCCGGACTTAAAAATTATGTGTGAACATGGATCAATTTATTTGTAGTTGTAATTATGGATGGAAACGAGAATTACCTAAGCAATTTTTAAGATATTTCAAAAAAAAACACTGAAGGGGAATGGAAATAGGATAGAATATCAGAAAAACAATTTCATTTAATTTTTATTCATAATATAATAAAGTGCTGTTATTTTGGTAAAAACACACTCTTAATTTAGTACAATAAAAAATATACAAGGATCAGTCGTGAATCTAGTATCATCAATAATTAACTACTTTTTTTATTAAAGAATTATTTTTTTTTAATTTGATTTTAGACCATGCAGTGTTAAGTTAAAAAAAATCTATATATTATATTTAATAGCTTATTGTTTACTTTTTTATTTTCTTATTTACGGGTAGATATTTTTTTCTTTAGACTAGGTTCTAAAGAGTTTGAAGTTTACAATAGGTCTAACTTTTCGTTGGTTTATAATAAAACAACAAAAGTTTGTAATGTTATCGAATTAGGTATTTTTTTTATAGTTACTGACATCCAACAGGTATTAAGCTCTATACGGCTAAGCATTTCGTCCTTAGATGCAAGGCAAGGCCCTCTTTGATGTAAATAATTTTTGCTCGCACGTTATATAGTTAAGAAGATACTAATGTTAATGCATCGAATTTGTAACACCCTGAATATATACGCATGTCAAATAAAATAGCAACGATATAGCAATAGGTAAGCAACCTTCTTACGGGCAAAAGCTACGTACATTGTTTACAAAAGAAAATAATAAAAGATAAAAATATTTTTTTGGATTTGATTAAACACTTGTATAACTTATTTTTTAAATGAAAATCTAATACCGTGGAATGAACAATACTTTAAACTATTTATTACAGCTATAAACCATAAACTAATTTAACGAGCATGTATTATACTCTCAGTGGTCTGAGATTATACTCTATTTTATTATCTACCGATTTAATATCATTACGATGAACTCCCAATTTTACAACTGGCATAAAAATTTTACAGCTGCTTGAAAACCTTAAGAATTGTAATTTTTAAGGATGCATTATCGGATTCATCGGCATGATTGCAAAATAACCCCAATTTTTGCTCTCTGCCATCACCGAATTTCTCCGAAACCACACATATGCGATTTACTTTAATTTAAAAATATTGAATGACATATTCTTACACTCTGTTTCTTATGTAGCAGATTTTCCGACTAAACGTTTATTTTCAAAATGTACCGTGCGAGCAAAAATTAGTTGCATCAAAGAGGGCTTGGTTTAGATCACAAAAATATGGGGACGATATAAACTCGCCACAGTGGTTCTTTTCCCGTGCGTCATCACTTTTACGTCATCAAAATCGTATGAATCAAATCAAAATTACGAGACGAAAAAAGTCAAAACTAAGTTAAGTTCATAAAATGGACGTGCCTGTCTACCGTTTGACGTACCTACATAATATTCCGAAAAATTATTATTTATTTTAAGTTTTGCCCGGCATTCTTTATTATCTAAAAGAAATTGACAAACAAATGTTAATACATTTAATACTATTTTTAAAGCTTAAAATCTAGAAAAGTTTGGTGTTTTATTGACTATTAAAATCGCAAAAGTCAAATTTTTAACATCCTTTCTTTTAAGGGAATTTAGCCACTGCCGTAAACTTTTCAAAGAACTTTCACGGTTAGAATATTTAAAATAAATAAATTAGGTATTATAAAAATCCATAAATACTTACCGCCAAAACAGATGGTGGGTATAATTAGCTCTAAAAAGAACTATTTTTAGAAAAAGGAACAGTTTTAAGTCACACAGATTTGCAAAATACGAATTAGATTGGCAGATCAAAATAAGGTTGACAATGACGTTCTAAAATACAACGGTAGTCAACTAAACAAATAAAAAAAGTAATTAATTGACGTTTATAGTTTTATTCTTGTCTAGCACATTATATTATTGCGGAATCTTAAAGCCTGTTTACATTAGGTGCAGTCAATGCAATTGCAATAAAAAATTGCCCCAACGCATGCGCTTTGGTGACTTTCTGATCAGCTGATGCAATTTTATTTGCATCGCACGAAATTAGGAAATGTTCTAATTTGATTGCAAATAGCATGCAATTTTAGTGATTTTTCTAGTATTATTTTCATTACCAACCTGATAACAAATGTAAACAACCTCTACAAAAGTATTTGTTTGTATTTTGAAGCGTTTGGGTGTAGGTTTTTGTGATTTTCTTTATGATAATATATTTTTGAAAGTACAATATGTTCTAATTAACAAAAATCACAACAAAAAATTACAGAAACTACAGGAAAATCAACAAAACACATAACCTCTTATTTAATCAGCTGATATTTGGATTGGTAATATTTGTTGTCAAGATACTTGCTTGAAATTAATTGCTTCATAATGTAAACGTGATGTAAACGGTCATGCAATGCAATTAATTGCCTCGCTATAAACTGCATGCAGCGATTGCACCTAATGTAAACAAGCTTTAAGAGACGTTCTTTTATGCTTTTATTCAAACTTGTTACTGTAATAAACAAGGATGCAGAGTTATTAACCACGTTGAGTCCTGATCGTTGATTGATGACGCACGGGCAAAGATCCACTGTGGCGACTTTATCTAACCTAATCTAGGTTAAAATTTTGTCAAATTCATATTATGACATGATATGCCAAACTAATGAGTAATAAAATAATAAGTAGACAAATACAAATTTATTTTTGTTGTTTAGAAAATTAACAAAGTAAGAATATACAGAGAGAACAAGAAAAATAATTACATAAATTGCTGAAATTGGCCACCGCCATGCTCCAAGCATAAATTCATATCTAAAATCATATCTTTTCATATTTTCGAAAGTGTTGACCAGCATCTCTGGAAAAATGTTACCACATTCTTGGATAATCCTTTTTTGTAATTGTTCTAAATTTGCAACTGGTGTTTTTAAAATAGGGTTCTTTAAATGAGGAAAAACGAAGTAATCCATAACCGTTAAGCAAGGTGATCTAGGTGGAAATTCAATGTCTGATCGAACTCATCAATCTGTCGTCGAAACAATTGCGTAAGTAATTAATAGTTTCGGCGGCTGTATGAGCGGTTGCATGCACCGTCCTGTTGAAAATATCCTAAACGTAGTTCGTCATTAAATAATTGCTCCACAAATGAATTCAAAATATTGTCTCTATACCGCTGTGCAGTAACTGTGTCATGGAAAAAAATAGGACCAACAATTCTTCTTCGGCAAACAGCTAACCAGACACCAATTTTTTGAGGGTGAAATGTAAATGGGGATTTTCACTACTCCACATGCGTGTATTCTGAGAATTCACATAACCGGAGAGGTGGAACCAGGCTTCATCCAAAAAAATTATTTCCAATAAATTTTGGGTAAACCATTGAGAGTAATTCCGGCGTCTTTCAAAATCTGCGGCTTGTATTTCTTGGAATACTTGCACTTTAAAAGAAAAGAAATTTAGCTACTTCTTAAGAATAGTCCTGCATATGTATACCATTAGATTTTCCCACTTCTTGGGACAGGCGACTTATACAATTTGTTGGGGCGTATTTTGCATTATTTCACAAACGTTTGCAACAAGTTCTTCTGTTCTTACAGATGGTCTTCCTGCTCCTTTTTTGTGTTGTATAGAACCTGTTTCCCTAAACACAGCCACGGTTCTTTTCAGGCAATGATAAAAATCCCCAGCAATAAAAGCAACGTTAGGAAAATGTTCGTGAAAATCGTCCATGCACAAACCCGTATTGCATTGCCACTCAAAATTGACGGAAAGATGACGGAATAACTGATTGATTGTTAATTCAGGTAGTTACTGACACCCAACAGGTATTAAGCTCTACGGCTAAGCATTACGTCCTTAGATGCAAGGCCCGGCCCTCTTTGATGCAAATAATTTTTGCTCGCACGGTACTATTACTTGTGTTAGTATACCTAAATAACCTTAAAAATTATTTTCTCCAAAAGAAAGGTCTGAATTAAAAATATGTTACAAGACAAACAACGTTTGAACTTTTGACTTCCCAATGATATACCAAATTTATACCTGTTTACTTTAAATTTTACTGGTGATATTGAGTGACAGCCGAACACCTGCAACTAATCTCGTTAAGTTTGAATTCTCATCGTTCAATTTATTGCCAACCTATAACCTATTTCGCTTTGTTTTTTCAAGTTTATTATTTCTTAAACTAACATTTAAATAAAATCAATATCGTCGGCACATTACACTTATCTGATATGTTACAAAAATATCAATTTATTTCACTGCTAATTTTGGGAGAATTGTATACTGAAAGAACAATGAGTGACAATAACATAATAGTGTTAAAAAAATCTTACCCGATATTTTTCGCTATACAATTCTCCTAAAATAAGTTATGAAATTCCTTGATATTTATTAAATGTGTCAATTATTACTTATGGAATATCAAGTCGATACTGATTTTCTTTAAATTTTGTATAAAAGCTAGAAAACATAAATAAATCTACGCGAAATAGGTTATAGGTTGGCAAACATGTTGATACTCCCACTTAATAGTGTAGAAGTCAAAAATATACTTTGTTCTTTCAAAATTGTGAAATAAATTTAGAGGGTTTTGAGATTCAAGTAAACGGTTTAAATTAATGTAAGTAAAAGCGATTGTGTCTCTTAAGAAATCGTAAAGCTTGTTCTCTTCAAAAAAACCTCCGCCTTAGGAAATATTTCCATATTCACTATTTTACGTCTGCAAAAATCAAGATAATTCGTTTAATTCATTATTTTATTTCAAAAGAAATAATACAATAATTTATGTGCGCATTCTAACACATTTATTATAAAGTTTCCCGCGCTTTATTGCGAAAGTTTATTGGGCGGTTGAAAAGTCCATAGCCAGACTCTAGACGCTTGTTTAAACACAGAAAAATAAAGGGTTTTGTTTTAATGCGACCCTGTTCAGGTCGAGAGTCCACGTGTATTTGTTTATATTTCCTGCCATGTTGAAAATAAATATACTTTAGAGTACTTTAGACTTATGCCTATATAATTATTGAAATACATAGTATAATATTAGACAATTTCATCAAATGTAGGTACCTATGTAAAAAATTACCATAACATTAGATTTTTTGAAAAAAAAATGTAGACCCCTTAATACCTACTCTTAAACAAATCCTTTATCTTAAATCATTACCAAAGTATATAGTCAAATAAAGATAACATAAAGCTAGCTTTACGTAAATTAGTATCAAGAAATTGGCCATGTCTTAAACATTATAAATACCTACCTATCTTAAAGTTTTTCAAGATTTTATTTTCATAAGGATTTTATGCTAACACATGTTAATAGAGTCTTGGTCACGACAGGTTTTAAAGCCGATACCAAACGATTTTTATTGATAAAAATCGAGCAAAATTGTTAATAATAATAGTGCATTGTGCGTGTATAAGTGTGACATTGATGGAAACAGTGTTAATTGTTACTTAATGAAAAGAGATAATGTTTTGGTTTGTTAAAATTGTAAGTACAATTATTCTAATAAGGTAATTAGATAAAAGTGGCTGAATTTTTCAAAAGTTAAAAATTTCTTTCTTTTATTGCGCCTATACAGGCCTGGAGGGTCAGTTTTTTGACAATATTTGTTTTTAAATCGAAATTTTAAATTTGGCCATCATTTATAATATTACCAATAACAATAATAAACAATCTTTATTTAGATAAACAGTACAGTAAACATTTGAAAAACAAAAAAAATAATAATAAAAATCTTATTCAATGTCATCTGAAAACGCGAAGTTCTTCCCTTGCTATTAACAAGGGTTGGTATGCCACTTAACCTTAGTTTAGTCGGACAATGTAATTAAATGCCTAACCTAATCAGAGAAAAACAATAAAAATAAAATAAACATTATAATGTATAAAGTAGGTATAGGTACCTATCTATATACAGGGTGTTCCTAAATATCATGTAAATACGAAAAGGGGTAATTGTTTGGCTTATTTAATGCCTAAAAATTCATATAAACATAGGTCCGCTAACAATTCGTTGACGATCTACAGGGTGTTGAAATTTCAAGATTTTTTTAGTTTTTTCTTTATAGCTCTTGTAGGTTTTGAGATATTTAGCTCTAATTTGGAATATAGGTTTTTAAGAATCTACAGGGAAATATTTTTTCAGGGGTCATGCCCCCTTTTCTCTTTTTTCTTTTTTTTATATGAATTTTTAGTCATTAAATAAGCCAAACAATTACCCCTTTTCTTATTTACATGATATTTAGGAACACCCTGTATAGGTACACCCTTAAAATTCATCCCAAATTAAATAACAAAATAAAGATTAGTGTTAATAACATTATATAAATTTTGTACTATATAGGTAATAATGGAAAAATAATAATAAGTAAAGATAGTGCAGAGGAGACGGATGAAGGAAAGAAATAAAAAGCACGACCCGAAAGCAGAAAACTTTAAACACCCAATAATATACTTTTAGATATTTTTTTTCAAGTTAAAATTGATTAAGTTTTAAGGTCTAGACCAGTGTTTTTCAACCTGTGGGTCGCGACCCCCTGGGGGGTCGCGAAACCTCTGTAAAGGGGTCGCGAGAGGTCGAGAGAACTCAGTAAAAAAATCAATACATTTAAAAAAAGTAATTATATTAAGAAAAAGTTAACAGAATGATACTCGATATGTTATTTTTTACTCGTTCATTTTAATGTGAAGGTTGTGGTGCCTGAGTTTGTTCAATCAATTTCTCCCATCGTGGATCCGAATCCTAATAACGCATACATGAAAAAAAAAAGGGTCGGGGGGTCGCGAAATATTTTTTGATACTAGGGGGGTCGTGTTCTGAAAAAGGTTGAAAAACACTGGTCTAGACTACTCTAGACCAATAGAATTGTAGACAGCTGATACGTTATAAGAAAAACTATACAGGCCCGGGTTCCCCATTTAAAACGAAACAGGCTAAATATCTGGTTCCACGTTAATTTAAAAAAAAAACCTCGGACCCGTCGATTTTTATTTCGAGGGGGGGTAAAATCTAAATCTTAAATGGATACCCCTATTTTATATAATTTTTTTGGATTCTGCATAAAATTCTGAACATTTTTTAATAAAAGCATTATTAGTCTATACTAAACAGTTTCCGAGACTCTTGAAAAATGATATTTTTGAACTTTGACAGCGTCTAGCTTTCTAATGTACGTCTTTAGAGTAAAACGGCTTACATGTCCCTATCTTCGATTTTTATTATCTTTCCAATAGTGTCAACTTCCGGTTAAACCGGTTGTAAGAAATATAGTACTTCCGGTATAACATTTATTAGAAATGCCGTATATATTATATATAATAGAAGTCGTAATATGGAACCCGGCGGAACACCATTAGAGATACTCCTGGCATCAGACATCAGATTATATAATATGTTTATTATACAGAGTGTCCCAAAAGTAATGGGACACAGAGCAACAGCAGACTCCTTAAGGCGAAATAATGCGATTTATTTAAACTTGCCTTATCCTAAAATTGATAACAACCAAGATACAGGGTGTCAAAGTTTTAATTTTGTTTTAGTTTTTTTGCGATTATTTCTTAACAAAACTACATAGCAGCACAAAATTAAGGGTTTTGGGGTTTTTTCAGGTGAAGGAATTCAAAATTATCCACAGTTTTTGTGTATCCAGTTGAGGGCGCTGCCTACGGCATGTCCCACTCTTTTTAGCTGGCATAACTTTGTTTGGGCTTCTTATATCGATACGACTATTAAAAAAATAAGTTACTTTACTTCTTTTATATCAAAAACGTAAAGTTCATTGAAGTCGCTAGGAGCAACCATTTTCGAGATAATCGCATTTTATATGTCCAATGCAACGAGTACGTGGTCCAAAAATAACGGGAAATCGAGCAACGGTGAATTTCTAACTTAAAATTATTGCAGTGTTGGATTTACCATTAGGCTGGAGCCTAGGGCGGCAGATTTTAGGGGGCGGCAAATTCGGCCCAAAATTTTTATTTTATCTTACAGAAATAAATGGTACAATCTTTATTCATGGTCGACGGGTAGTATTTTTTTAAATAAACTTTATTGTTGGCCGTGTCTGTTAATGAGGATAAAAAAAGGTAATTGGAAGTTTACTGGCTTTGCAGAAAGAAATTTCATTTTCAATAAAATAAGTAGGTAATCATAAATTTTTAAAATATTTACTAAAAATTATTGACCCAATTTGCGCGTGGTCTTAAAAAATTTTCGCCTGCGGCGCATTTCGCCTGCCGCGGGCGTTTTCCTTCCCGAACACTTCACCTGTTTCACAACTCACGAGTCGTCACTGGTATAGGGGCGGCAAAAATTTAATAGCCTACTAGCGGCAAATTTGTAAATCCGCCACTCAATTATTGTAAATCAGCTACATTTGCTAAGTGTCAAAGTTAATGTAAATACTTAAGGTTGACTATTTTTTTCTAATAAAAACGCTTTTTCGTATACGGAATTACTAATTTTATTCTAATCAAAAATTTTATTAACTTTGACAGATGATACTTTGTGTAACCTTAGAAACGTCGTTGTTTTTAATCAAGGGCAGCTGTGATAAATAATACTAATACGAATAGACAATTATTAATATTTTAGCATTCTTGCATTAAAAATATCGACTGCGATTATCTCGAAAATGGTTGCTCGATCCTAGCGACAAGTTATACGTTTTTAATGTAAAAGAAGTAAAGTGACTTATTTTTTTAATAGTCGGATCAATATAAGAAGCCCAAAAAAAGTTATGCCAGCTAAAAAGAGTGGGCCATGCCGTAGGCAGCGCCCTCTACTGGTTACACAAAAACTATGAATAATTTTGAATTTCTCACCTCAAAAAACACCAAAACCCTTAATTTTGTGCTGCTATGTCGTTTCATTAAGAAATAATCGCAAAAAAACGAAAACAAAATCAAAACTTTGACACCTTGTATCTTGGTTGTTATCAATTTTGGAATAAGGCAAGTTTAAATAAATCGCATTATTTCGCCTTAACGAGTCTGCTGTTGCTCTATGTCCCATTACTTTTGGGACACCCTGTATATACTTTTAAAAATGTTTAGTACCTTCCTATATCTATGGAGCAACGACAGACTGATGGTCTATGGGAAATCCCATTTAAATTGAGCTACCCTATTAAGTTTATATCAAAATTATATTAGACTTTTTTGAGGGTCCCACCAAATTTAATTATTTTCTAATTAGCAAATTAAAAGTTATTTGGAAAAAAGTGTCCGTAAAATTCTTAAAAAATTAAATACGTCTGTGATACCATCATAGTAATAACTATGATAAAGTCAAATGTCCTAGAAGTTTTATTTTTTATTAGTTATTTCAACAAGTTTTACAGTATTGAAGAAAAAATGATGATTAAATTAATTTAATAAACAAAAGTACTTAAGCTTAATTAATGAGAACCTTATTTATTTTAACATTTGGAGACAAGTGGAAAAACAACACTTTGAAAAAAATACCTATTAAGATAACGAATAATCTAAATGGAAAACTTATTGTTTTTTAATCACTTATTGTTTTTTAATCATATGCTCAACCATTTCTCCGTTTACTGCCAAGTAATATCGGTCAATAAATTCAGTACTTGTACATTTTTTATAAATAACACTTTTTTTAATGTGACCCTACAGGAAAAAGTTGTTTGCTGAAAGATCAGAAAACCTAGTTGGTCAATTTGTGGGATAATTTAATCATTGAATATGAAAAGGAAAGTCGGTTGTACGCCGTATTTTAACAAATGAATAATTTTTTTTATATTAAGCGTAATTTAATTACTATTGCCTAGCGCTTTCCTTTCGGCCCATTATGAGGCCATCATCAGGGCTTAGGTTCTAAAAGAAAAACACAAACAAAAGTAAAAAACAGCAGGAACAAACTACGTGAAAATACTTACTCGTCAAATTATGTCCAGGAGACAAGAAACATACTAAAAAGATATTTGAAAATTTCTTAACAAATTTTAAAACCAATAATAAAATTTTGCCCGCATTGTTAGGCGGTACTTTGTTGTTATCCACCTGATTGCAATGTGTGTAAAAATCTTGGTTTAAATGGTTTAATACCATTTCCCTTTAAACATTTTGACGCAGAACTTTTTCTCCTAATATCAAAACTTCATAAGCTTGATTTTGGATTTACGCGGAAATGATTTAAAATTATTTCATCCTGTGGATGATTTCTTGGACGTTTTACCTTTTCTTGCACTACCAAACTGCGTTGATTGAATATAGAATTGAATATATAAAGCGATTGTGGTATCTTCGATTGAATTCTTCGGCGGCCTCTCTACAATTTCGCGCATTATCTCCTACTAATATCACTATTTCTACTTTCTCAGCCAAACTCAAACGCATGTCTGCTATTTTTCATACAGCACAAATATTAATAATTTAACTTTGACATAACAATGATTTTCCCGTTGACATATAAATAATATTTTGTTTACATGGCCAACTGATTAAAATTTTCTTATTTATGCCTGTTTGATTTTTTAAAAATTTTTTACATTGCAAGAATAAATTATTCGATGTCCTATGTATAAAATTTAATTTTATAGCAGAAAATACAGTACGCCACTGCTTCTACCGTATGTAATTTTTTTAGATGAAGCCGTTAAGGTTGAATTCTCAACGTCATTCAATCTATTGCCAACCTATAACCTATTTCGCGTTGATTTTTTGAGTTTATTATTTTAATAACTAACATTTAAAGAAAATCAATATCGTCGGTACATTATTTAGCTAGTATCCGATATATTACAAAAATATCAATTTATTTCATTGCTAATTTTGGGAGAATTGTATAGTGAAAGAACAATGAGTGACAATGACATAATAATGTTAAAAAAAATCTTACCCGATATTTTTCGCTATACAATACTCCTAAAATAAGTTATGAAATTCCTTGATATTTATTAAATATGGCATATAATATTGGCAAGCATGTTGATACTGCCGCCTTAAATGGTCAACATTTTTGGTAATTACCTTATTTCTTATTTTAAATGTCAATATTTTTGCAAAGAAATAAACATAAATTTGGTCAATGGTTGTTTCAATTTATTAAAACATTGTATTTGGTCGTTCTGATTGATGCCAAATCGACTTCTGATATTAGTTTTGATATAAAATAATCGCTAAAGGTACTTTAATCTTTAAATGATCATTTTAAAACCCCTATAAATCCGTACGCTAATGGGTTACCTAAAATTTTAGGCAATAAAAAAGTGCGCCCTAGGATCATACGTAACCACACCAAAATTCGAAACAATCAATTCAAAAATACCAAAATTATAAGCTTGTTTCCATTATAAGTAGGTAGTAATAGTATATTACGTATCAAGTGTTGTAAAAGGCATTTTACGCACGAATGGAAAACTTGCGCACGAGCTGCGTAGCGGCGAGTGTAGTAATTACATGAGTGCGTAATTGCTATACAACACGCAATACGTACTATACTTTTTCTACGACTCTTACATACCGGGTGATGCGTTTGTTTAAGCCTTAAGTAATAAAAAAATGTTCATATCTATCCATTGATTTTTGCGGCAGAATATTCTCTACAGCAGAAGCAGCCTGAAGAACAATGTCCGGTGGCGTTGCACTCATTTCAATATCGGAGTTGCTCATATTGTTATTATTCAAAGAATACCAATAAATTAAGGATTGGTTTTTAATTTATACACTTATACAGTATCGGTTTCAACTTCAAATCTCAAACAATAACAATGTCACTGTCAAATATTCAAAACGCCAGAAAATAAATTTCACGATTTGAGTGGATCAAGGCTAACTTGATTGTTATATTAGATCTCATAACGCACAACTGTGTGGTAAATGCATCCTTACGCACAGTTGTACGTAAGAATGGATTTACTTATAGAGTGAACTGTACGTAAAACAATGTTTACTAATATAGGAGTAGAAAAAAATATAAATTTTGTTGTTCTCAGTTTTCCAACTTTCACCGACTTGTAACAACATTATGGGAGGGTTCTTCCTCCCTGTCTTTGATTTCTGTGTCCCCGCTTAAAACTTTAATCATCCATTTGTTCGCGCTAAAAAGAGCTTTACATCTTATTATGCCAAACTTCATCTCTCTAACCATTACAATTTACAAACTGACTTACTATTTTCTAGTGTGTTTTCTTAGTTTTTTGTGAAACAATTCATGGAAGGATAGTTCAAAAAGAAAATAGTAATGATAAAATAAGAAATGATGAAGAAAAAACGCCATTTACCTTGGACGAATTTTTTGATGGTACATTTACAACCAGTAGTTGGAACGGTACATGGTTAACTGGTAAGTACAGAATTAATCTAGAATTTAAGTTTGGCAACAGTAAGGAGGGATTAATTTGAATTGGCATAAACTAAGTAAACCTAGACATTCTACCTAAATGGTCAAAAGCGAGGCTCCAGGCCGCGATGTAAATTCGAAGAAGCGACGTACCTTTAAACGGATATTCTCGTGTGCTAAGTGTTTATCACAGGCAACGTTTGGCGTAACTCGTTACAGATTTGTACGTCGTATAAACTATTTTCATTGTATTATTTACATCTTGATTTTGTGTCTGTATGGTAATAACAAGATATTCAAAGGGCTGTTTCGTCTATCCTTTCCAGTGGCATAGCCATGGGTGCATCAATAATACCTATACAGACTGTCCGCGGATAGGGTTTACAATAGCACAGATGGATGAAAAATTTGATTTTTCGGGAAAAAGTCATTATTGATAAAAAGTTTTGCTTGTACAAAAATGCAATTTACGAAGAGAAAATTTTGATTTTTATACAGGGTTTCGCAATAGCTTCGAAAACATAATTTTTCTCCAAGAGTAAACTATACCTTTATTTTTCATTTTTGACCAAAATGCCAATTAGAAAACTTATTAAGAATAACGTTTGTAATTTAAATTCGAGATTTAAAATAAATCTTCGCTTTTTTAGTTTTTTTTAATTTTTAAAGGGTAAAAGAATTTTTTTTTTGATATAGTCAGATCTGGTCTTCACGTGCGGGTCCAAAGGTCACTGATCATATGCGTCAAATGAGACAACACAGAGGCTATCAAAATGTTGTGAGATTATTTACAAATATACCGAAGGAAGGAAAAATAGTTTCATTATTTTAGCTATCGCGAAGATAGCCACATATACCTAATATTATTAGTTTTGTAAAAATTATGTACAGGGGAGTTGAAAAAGTTACAAAAAAATTATATACCTAATCGTTAATTATATACCTACTGTACCCTTTAATTAAAAACGACAATAATAAACAGTGCAATTTATTTTAACAATTTTACTACTAAAACCTAAAAATACAATGGCATTTAGTCTGATAAACTATTTCGATAATGAAAGAAAAAGTGGAAATTCGCAAACCAATATGCAGGAAACCGTAATGAAAACACTGGGAATTAGTTTAAGGACTATGCAGAATAATGTGCATAAAAAAAAGGATAATATAATACCCAAGAATACTAAAAAATGTAAACGAAAAACACCGTTTATAATTATAGCCTAAAAACTCTCATCGTCACTTATAAAATCTGAAAAGTCCTCGTCGTCTGAGTCGTCTTCGAATGGAGCAATTATCATTGGCGCTACTTCGACATCTATAGTACTTGTTCTCGATCCCACCAATCCCTTATTAATATTTCTGTATGTTCCACCGATTTCTTCCAGTACTCTTGTGTAATATGATCGAACGAATCTTGAATTTGTACTTGGTCGGATTTAAGACCATCACCTACATGTTTTTCATAATAGGACTTTGCACCAGCCCATATTAATTCTATTGCGTTAAACTGGCAATGATATGGCGGCAGTCGTAGAACCTCATGACCATATTCACGCTGTATTTCATCTACCGCGTATATTTTGGGTTTTTTAAGATACTTTGCTATTGATAGGAGTTCCGATTTAAGCATATTTGGTAAAGGATTTTGGTTGTGTTTTTCCAGCCACTCATAAATATCACTTTTCCTCCAAGATGAAGTAGGCTGTTTATTTAAAATTCTTGAATGATATGATGCATTATCTAATACAATTAAAGACGGAGCATCCAAATTTGGTATCAATTGAACTTTTAACCCTTTTTCAAACATTTCGCAATTCATATTATCATGATAGTCAGCACTTTTGGATGTTGAAGAAAAAATTAAACTCGCACCTGCAACATATCCTGTTGCAGAACCGGCATGCAAAATAATAAAACGCTTTCCCGTACCGCACCCCTTTTTCCTTTTAACACTTTTTACAGACTCATCTTGCCAAGATTTTGAACCACTTCCATTCGAAAATATCCACGATTCGTCTAAAAATACCACTTTTCTAAATTTCGATTTGTAATTGTCCGTATATTTTTTTAAAAACTGAACACGCTGACCCACTATCTGTGGCTGCTCACATAAAAATCTTCGGTTACAGTCTTTTTTATAGCGAAAACCTAAATTTTTTTATTAATTTTGATAACGCTTCAAGTCCAATTTCCAAAACACCCCGAATTTTTAATGTTTTTTTGTAAAACTGGAAGAGTTACATTGATTTTTGATTTGTATAAATCGTAAATCACATTTCGAACTCCCATTTTAATATTTTCGCTTAAATCCTCAGTCTTTGGCTTTCTTCGTTTACACTTTTTAGTATTCTTGGGTATTATGTTATGTTTTGTTTCATGCACAATTTTCTGCACAGTCCTTAAACTAATTCCCAGTGCTTTGGCTACTGTTTCCTGAATATTGGTTGGCGAATTTCCACTTTTTCTTTCATTTTCGTAATAGTTTATCAGATTAAGTACCATTTTTTTTTGATTCGGGATGCAAAAACCCAGAAAATTGTTTCATTTTGTCACAAACTGTCAAAGTCACAAAACTGGCATATTTAAAATAAAACGTAGCTGGTGCTATTATAAGCTTTTTTTTAAAACCGACCAGAAAATTTACACTTTCTGGACAATTTTTCGTCTAGAAAATAACGTTTTTCCGGTCTCTAATGTCACTGTCACCCTGTTTTTTGTTTTTCCAATCGCTCTTTGATAATACAAGATACCTTGATTTCGTTATTATGACAACAACATTTCGATGTATTGTCGAGTAACAGTTCGTTGATTTTTAATTTTGTTCTTTATGTCAAACTTGTTTCGCGTAGATTATAGAATATATCGAAGTGTCGGTCTTAAAAAAAATATTGTACGTCACGCAACCGAAAATAAGTGTTTTCCAGGTCTCTCCAAGCTTCCAGGACTCGTCTATGGCTCGCCCTGGAAATGCTTGTGTCGACCTGAAAAACACTACTTTCCGGTCTTGTAACGTAAATTACTATTTTAGAATCGCTGGAAAGTAAATACATATCCTTTTTTTTTCATGTCAAAATGGAATAAGTCTGTCTCATTTATCTTACGTATTTTATTTAGAGGGTAAAATTAAACGCAAGTAAAGAAAACAAAAACTGAGAATATGTCTTTCTTGGATCGTATGACCCGCACGATAAGACCAGATCCGACTATAGCAGCATTAGCGGTCGAAATACATACATTATCAATGACAGAGGGGTATCAAAAAGTTTCAAAATCTGATTTTTGGTGTAACGACCTGTCAAAGATGACGAAATAACTGATTGATTGTTAATTCAGGTAGTTACTGACACCCAACAGGTATTAAGCTCTACGGCTAAGCATTACGTCCTTAGATGCAAGGCCCTCTTGGTAGCAAATAATTTTTGCTCGCACGGAACTAGAACAGATAAGTATTGACCGATGTAATTCGGCATCAAGGAAACAAACAACCTTATCAATAACATGTTTTCTTTTTTTTTAAACAGGCTGCGCTGGCGAAACCCAAATTGTAGTATTAATTGTTGCTAAAATATGCCAGTGTTTTTTTCTGACTTTCTGAATTACCGAAATGCAAAAGTAAATAGTCGGTCGTATTACCTTTTTTATGTCCTTTCTTATACGGGCTATCAAAATACGCACTTTTAAATTCGAAAAAAAGTTAGGGGCGACGGTTTCTACCCCCCAAAAGAGGGTAAATTTCATGTAGACACAAAAAGAATATGCCAAACTAAAAATAAACGCAGCCGTTGTTCTGTATTTTTTTAGTAAATAAAAAGGCTTCCTAATAATGAATTTATTCCAGTTAAAAATTCCATCCCGTAGAGTTCTCTACAACGACGATGAAGCAAAGATATAATTCATAAACAGTGTGACCAGTAAGGTCCGCATTATATGGGATTTTTTTTATTAATAGCTTTATTCGAAATTTGACTTTGGCATCAAGTTCTGCTTCAATCCAGGTAAAAATTAAGCAAAAAAATATTAGTCATGTGATTCGCATTATCTGTCAAATTTTAATTTTTTCCAAAAAATAATTTTAAAGTGGGGTTATTTCTGAAAATATTAAAAAAAGTTATTAGAAAAAGTTTTTTTTAAATGCATGCCCACATGCAAAATTTCAGCTGCATAAGAAAATTTTTATTTTTTACCCACCACTAAAATTTATTTTCCACTTAATGAACACTTTACTGATGACACTGTGTTCTTTTTTGTCTTAATATTAAGGTGTATTACCTTCAGACACAAACTACGTTTCCAAAAATACTTATTTTATGAAGTTACCTTATACAGGGTTAAAAAGTTTACAATAAACTTTGCATCACATGCGACCAAATTTTAATAGCCCAATTTTGATTTTGTAGAAAAACACACATTTAATATGGCGCTATTTTAAAGAAAATGTATCGGAAATAAAGCATTGTTATTATTGTTAAAACTAAGAAGTTTTATGTAGGTTGCGTTGAGTTTTATTTTGCAAAAGTGGTGCAGTTTACAAATATGGGTAAATTAAAAAATTATCTTATGCAGCTAAAATTTTGCATGTGGACTAGAAACAGCATTTAAAAAAACTTCTTTTTATAACTTTTTTAGATACTTTCAGAAATAACCCTACTTTTGAATTATTTTTTGAAAATAATTAAAATTTGACAGATAATGCGAATCACGTAACTACTATTTTTTTGCTTAATTTTCATCTCGATCGAAGCAAAACTTGATGCCATAGTTAAATTTCGAATAAAGTTATTAATAAAAAAAAATCCCATACCTATGATGCGGACTGGGGGGGACTGGTCACACTGAATGTACTTTTACGCCAAGCTGATATTTCACTGTTTATAGAGAACATTCTGCAACATCATATTGCATGTGCATGTGAACACCTACTTGTAAAATGAAAATCCTGGCACTAAACCAGTTACTTTACTGTCTTGTAGTGTTGTTCTATTATAATTTTTTTAATTAATTTTCACGTTTCATTGCAGAGCTTGCGAGGAACCTGAACACTTGACGTCTTGTCGACTTGTTATGATAAAGAGAATAAGATGTCTATCTTGTTTTGTCGTCGTTGGTTTTGTAAAGTGGCACTTTAAATGTCAAAAATGTTAAATATTTTTATACCAAAAAAAATAACATTTAAGTATGTAAGGAACCCGTAGCCAAGAAAACGAATTAATACAAGGAAGAGTAAAATTTTGAAACACGTTTTAAAATTTATTATTTTAATGTAAATCGTGATCATTTTTAACATTTAATTAATTACTTCCTATAATTATTATTGATAGTGTAATCAAATGGCCACACTGACCTTGGTAACTTTTAAAAAATCCTTCATGTTTCTATAAATATACAGGATGTGTACGCGAGAGATGTCCTTTTCTCTTCCGTACAGAAAAATCAGCAGTGAGTATCCCGGTCAACTTCCATTTGCTAAAATACCGTAGGGAGGTGAAAAGTATTATCTAGGAAGCTAGCTGAAACCTTGCAAAGATTAAAAACAACTATTTAACTATTAACTAACTACTACTTACATGAAATAGATTGGGCTAGATCCTTATATTTTAGCGTCATGAATTTGTGCTATCATTTTGTACACTTATATTCCGGACACCCTGTAGGTCGTCTCTTAAGTAGTATTATCGGTATATTGGGGATATTTTTGGGAGACTATTATTTTCTTTAGCATCTTTTATTAACCGTACTATTTATAGTTGGAGATTCGAGAAAACATTATTTACACAATTTAACAAGATAAACACAATGAAGTCGGTCCTGTTACTTATTTTCTATAGTGCGGATATTAGGTGGTGAAGGGACCTTTAGACCAGAGTCGGCGTGAGGACTAATTCGAATATTATATTTTTTATTATCATAGAATAAAATTTTATGGACAATTTTTTTATTTAAATTATATTACTTACCACAAAGTGAGCAGGGGAGAGCTGTCATACTTATGTTGGATTATACAAAGGTTTTAAATACATATTTTAATGGTTAAACGGTATTTTGTTACCGGAAAAAATATCGAATTGGCGCAAAAATATGTTGTCAAAAAAACTACCTAGTGTGTGTCTAAACGAAATATTTCAGGGATCAAAGGATTTCCTTTTGAATTGAATAATTTTCCTCCGTATTCTACTACTAAAAAGTAATATTTTTTTAAAAGCGAATAATTGTGGCATATCGGACAAGTGTGGTACTGGATATCCTGGGGCGGTTAGACCACGACGGCCATTTTGTCCTTGTTAGGACTCTACGGGCAGCCATAACCCAAGCAATCCCGACAACAGCGGTAAGATGTAATGTATTAAAAGCATTTTGCAAAAATCAAAGCGGCCATCAATACACCGTAGCGCCATCCCAGTGGAATTAACTCCAATATAAACGGCAGTCACTGGTAATAATCGAAAGGTAGAACTAAATAAACCACGATGTGCATCACAATCCAGTATAGGGAACGCTATTTGCGTTTTCACCGGAACATCTGGCGTTTTGCAGACTAGAAACAGATCAACGCCGGCACCCACTAAAATGCGCGCAATCCGTTTAAGAAAAGCCATAAAAATGTTTAAATTAAGTGTCCGCGAAAATAATTAAAAGCGGAAGCCCCCTCTAGCGGGGAAGAATATAATAAAAAATAATTGTACAAAACTTTAAATTTTACTATAGGGCAAGGTCTTTCATACGAGACCAAGTTTGTCAAATTTGGTTAAGGCAAACCGGAGTTATAAGTACTTTTGCAAAAAAGGTTTCCCGTCTTTCTATTTTGTGAGTTACAGCAAAATGTTTTAAATCAAAGTTGTATTATACAGTAAAACCTCTGTTAACGACCATCTTTACAAAGCGACCACCTGTGTTAAACGACCAATTATGAGATCCCCGTATTTAAAAATGGAAATCCCATACATTTTTACTCCTCTATAGCGACTCCTCTGTCAAACGACCACGACCAGGTAATATCGAAATTTTTGGTATATATTAATGCTAAAAACCCCCTTAATTAAGGGCAATAAAACATTTCGGTAAAACCTAACCCGCAAATTCGACGTATTTAGGGAAGGTATTTTAAGTTATAAAAATTGCACCGAATGTTGGGTGCTAATTTATGCATATTATACTTAGGTACTTCCACGAATTAGTTTATTGTGGGCAAATCCGATGAATTTGCTTCCCATATAGATTAATAAAATGGGTTGTTAGAATTAGTTTTGTTTTGAACTTTGTGTGTTTTGCGATTAATGTAAATATTTGAAGATGACGGAAAAAAGAAAATTTATTTCTTTAAGAGATAAAATTGAAATTATTGAAGCAAGTGAAAAAACTGGTTTAAAAACTGGCTATTTTAAAAAATTAATTTAAAGCAAACACACAGTAGATTGTATGTACATTATACATATATGTAACTGCAAAAAAATTTTTTTTTCGATTTTCGTTTGTTAACTATGTACTTTGCCTGATATATCTGATATATAAAGATAAATATATTAATAAATAAACAACATAAAATGCAGATTTTTTAAATTTTCCTCTATAAAGCGACCACCCCTGTTTAGCGACCAATATTTGATTCCCTGAGGGTGGTGGCTCATGAGAGGTTTTACTGTAATTTTAAAGCCATTTCTTCTGGTCGTTTTTGTCATATTTTTTTATTTCAAAACATACTGGAGTTTTTATGCTTTCAGTACTTCGTTTGACGAGAACATGGAGAATAGATAGAGTAGAATGTTGTTCTGTTTCGATTGTAAATCTAATGGATTGTCTTATACTATTAATATGTTCCAAAAAATGTATCAGCTCTTCGTTACTGTCTGTCTCGATAATAAAGGTATCATCAACATATTTAAGCCAGAGTTTGAGTGTCTTGGAAGTGTCAAGATTAAACCTAAACATTGGCTTAGATATTATTATGTTGATGGTATCTTCATTATCTGGACCGATCTGTCTCAAAGTGGGCGATGACGGTGATATTTTTGATAATACTTCACACTTCCAATCAAACATAATATACCGTGCGAGCAAAAATTATTTGCATCAAAGAGACCTTGCATCTAAGGACGTAATGCTTAGCCGTAGAGCTTAATACCTGTTGGGTGTCAGTAACTACCTGAATTTACAATCAATCAGTTATTCCGCCATCTTTGACAGTCGTTACAAGTAATTTGATTCATTGCTAATTTTTCCAATTTCTTGAACAAACGGGGTTAGAGTAAATGATGAGTGGCAATACAATTTGGGTTTGTGCATGGACGATTTTCACGAACATTTTTCTAACATTCCTTCTATTGCTGGGGATTTTTATCATTGCCTGAAAAAAACACAATGGCTGTGTTTGGGGAAACAGGTTCTATACAACACAAAAAGGGAGCAGGAAGACCATCTGTAAGAACAGAAGAACTTGTTGCAAACGTTCGTGAACTAATGCAAAATACGCCAACAAATTGTATAATACGCCTGTCCCAAGAAGTGAGAAGATCTTATGGAACATGCAGGACTATTCTTAAGAAGCAGCTAAATTTATTTCCTTATAAAGTTCAAGTATTCCAAGAAATACAAGCCGCAGATTTTGAAAGAGGCAGGAATTACTATTATTATTATGAATTTATGCTTGGAGCATGGCGGTGGCCAATTTCAGCAATTTATGTATTTATTTTTCTTTTTCTTTCTGTATATTCTTACTTTGTTAATTTTGTAAACAACAAAAATAAATTTGTATTTGTCTACTTATTTTATTACTCATTAGTTTGGCAAATCATGTCATAATATGAATTTGACAACTCCTTTTTGTATTGTATATAACCTATTTCCCTTAACACAGCCACGGTTCTTTTCAGGCAATGATAAAAATCCCCAGCAATAAAAGCAACGTTAGGAAAATGTTCCAAATCGTCCATGCACAAACCCGGATTGTATTGCCACTGACCATTTACTTTAACCCCGTTTCGAAAATACGCTCCAACCATGAATGTTTTGTGCTATTCCGTAAAGCCCATTGTGTGAATTGTTTAAGAAATTGGAAAAATTAGCGATGAATCAAATTACTTGTAACGACTGTCAAAGATGACGGAATAACTGATTGACTGTTAATTAAGGTAGTTACTGACACTCAACAGGTATTAAGCTCTACGGCTAAGCATTACGTCCTTAGATGCAAGGCCCTCTTATGCAAGTAATTTTTGCTCGCAAGGTACAAACATTTTAATACCTATCAACATTAATCCCTTATTGAACCTTCCCTATTCCCTGTAGTTTATTTTTAAAGGCTGAGCGGCCTCCCCCTTCGAGGGTGTTTTGGGCAATATAAATTTTATTATTATTACACATTACCCAAGAATGTAAATACGTAACTTTTAAAAAAATCAATATTTTCAGATACTACATTTCTTTACAAAAATGAAGATGGTGACTTTTATACTTTTGACCTGAAAACGAAAACGTCAGAACTGTTTTTAAGTGGTTCCATATTGGTAAGTAAAAAACAAATAAATACCTAGGTACTTAAAAATTGATATTTTTATTTAATCGATAAATCTAAAAAGTATTTTTAATTAAATATGGTTTTCAAAAAAAAGTGCGTGAGCATTTTATACCCACTGTCTTCTAGGTTCTACTTTTTGAGTGTCCATAATAATTATTAATAAAACAAATTCGGAAAAAATTTTACAGATAAATAACAGTCTCTGGGTTTAAGGCAACGATATCATATAGTAACAAAATCGAAAAATAATTAATAAAATAATATATACTATTGGCAAGCTTAAAATATTTAAGGCAACTTTTAATGTAAAGAAGTGAGTACAAAATATACTTTTCGCGAGGTAAAAAGAGATAGATCAAGACTCAACGTTGCCAATTTGTGTTCGAGAGCGATTCACATTCCGCTCTAGCTGCATAGCAGTAAATAGTTCCCGATAACGAAGCACCCACCGCGATGTTTAATGTTTTCTACCGTGCGAGCAAAAATTATTTGCATCAAAGAGGGCTTGGATTAAAAAACGTGGGGCTTGGTTTAGATCACAATGATATGGGGACGATATATCTAACCAAATCTAGGTTAAAATTTTGTCAAATTCATATTATGACATGATATTATGCCAAACTAATGAGTAATAAAATAAGTAGACAAATTATTTGCATCAAAGAGGGCTAGGATTAAAAAACGTGGGGCTTGGTTTAGATCACAATGATATGGGGACGATATATCTAACCAAATCTAGGTTAAAATTTTGTCAAATTCATATTATGACATGATATTATGCCAAACTAATGAGTAATAAAATAAGTAGACAAATTATTTGCATCAAAGAGGGCTAGGATTAAAAAACGTGGGTCTTGGTTTAGATCACAATGATATGGGGACGACATATCTAACCAAATATAGGTTAAAATTTTGTCAAATTCATATTATGACATGATATTATGCCAAACTAATGAGTAATAAAATAAGTAGACACATTATTTGCATCAAAGAGGGCTTGGATTAAAAAACGTGGGGCTTGGTTTAGATCACAATGATATGGGGACGATATATCTAACCAAATCTAGGTTAAAATTTTGTCAAATTCATATTATGACATGATATTATGCCAAACTTATGAGTAATAAAATAAGTAGACAAATACAAATTTATTTTTGTTGTTTACAAAATTAACAAAGTAATAATATACAGAAAGAAAAAAAAAATAATTAATTGCTTCTTAAGAATAGACCTGCATGGGCCATAAGATCTTCCCACTTCTTAGGACAGGCGTCTTATACAATTTGATGGCGTATTTTGCATTATTTCACGAACGTTTGCAACAAGTTCTTCTGTTCTAACAGATGGTCTTCCTGCTCCTTTTTTGTGTTGTATAAAACCTGTTTTCCTAAACACAGCCACGGTTCTTTTCAGGCAATGATAAAAATCCCCAGCAATAAAAGCAACGTTAGAAAAATGTTCATGAAAATCGTCCATGCACAAACCCGGATTGTATTGCCACTCACCATTTACTCTAACCCCGTTTCGAAAATACGCTTCAACTATGAATGTTTTGTGCTGTTCCGTAAAGCCCATTGTGTGGATTGTTCAAGAAATTGGAAAAATTAGCGATGAATCAAATTACTTATAACGACTGTCAAAGATGACGGAATAACTGACTAATTGTTAATTCAGGTTGTTACTGACACCCAACAGGTATTAAGCTCTACGTCCTTAGATGCAAGGCCCTCTTCCCTCTTTGATGCAAATAATTTTTGCTCGCACGGTATAAAATTCCACTGTAACTTGAAGTTTGCCAGTACCGTATATACAATTAACTTAGATAGACATCTACAGAATTATTATTTTAACTGTTTCGTTTGCAAACCAAAATTTCTGCTCGATTTCCTGAATAAAATATAAAACCCGTTTATTATTATTTGCAAAAATAAATTTTAATGTTAGGTCAAGACATATTTAGTTAATAGCATTCCTATAAATATTTACGATATAAATGATATAAACAACGAAGAGAGAGCAAGACAGACTACGATCGACATCTCATTCTCTTTATTATCACATGCCGACAAGTCGTCCAATGCAAGGGCCTATCAGATTCCTCGCAAGTTCTACAATAAAACGACGTAAAAATATATAACAATTCTTACTGTAGAATGATATACTGTTGCCGAATACTACAAATGCTTACCCATTTTGCGCAACATCGCATAGTCGTTTTAAAACTATATCTAATAAAAACTATTTTAAAATCGTAATTCCACAAACTAAGCAACTTTGCGCTAAGGTAAGTTTGCTTAAATTTGCATGTGGTCTAGGGACTAAAATTGTTGTAGGTTTTTGTAAATACCTTTCACACTCTATATATAAGTTATACCTATAAAGCGGTTTTGCCTGATAAGTACGTAAAAAATAAATTAATTGTATTTCTTTATTGTATTAATATTGTATACATTATTAACATATGTTTTAGGACAATTATCCAGGCGCGTCCACTTCATTATCTCCAGACAATACTTATATTTTAATAAGATATAATGTTTCGTCGGTAAGTAGTGTGGCACTAATTTTGTTATAACTTTTCAATGAAGTAATAATTTTTTAAATCATTTTTAGGTATTTAGACACTCAACCACTGCCATTTATGCCTTATATGACATCACCACAGGGTAATCATTTTTTTTAAAGTACTTATATATTTATTGGGTTTTAATTACTGTGTTTATGATAGGCACGTTATATTATGGCCCATTCGAAGTTGCATCCCGAAAAAGGTGTTGTTACCTAGACTAGAAAAGGTCACAACGAAATTGCATCCCAAACAAAAAAGAGTCACCTATAGTCGAGTGGTCATTATACCATATAAAATCAATGCAATGTTGCCAGACCCCTATAGAAAGTTTATCACGACAATTTAGTTCTTTTAAATAATTTATCTAAGAAGACTGTAATATACAGACTTAGTATAAAATATAAATTGTTCTGAAAATCGACATGTTTACTTTCACGTAGATAGCTTTTTTCCTGGGAGAGGTACTCCCACAACCTGGCGTAGCTAGGTTTTATCTTGGGGGTGAGGGGGGAGGGGAAGGGTAGCAGACAGGTGAGATCGCAGAGGTGTAAAGCCGGAGAACCACGCCCACATTTTGCTAAAACTGGCCAATAATTTAATTTTCAGGTTCTTTTCTGAACGTCATTCAATCTATTGCAAACCTAAAACCTATTTTGCCTTGTCTTTTCGGTTCATTATTTTATTAACTAACATTTAAATAAAATTAATATCGTTGGCACATTATTTAGGTTATATCTGACATATTATTACAAAAATAACAATTTATTTTAGTGCTAAATTTAGAAGAATTGTATAGTAAAGAAACAATGACATAGTAATGTTAAAAAAAAATTACCCGATATTTTTCGCTATACAATTCTCCTAAAATAATTCATAAAATTTCTGGATATTTATTTAATATGTCAATTATTACCTAAAAAATATGCAGTCGATATTGATTTTATTTAAATTTTGTGTAAAAGCTAGAAAACATAGATAAATCTACACAAAATAGGTTATAGGTAGGCAAACATGAATTATTTCTTTATCACGTATAAACGAAAAAAATGACCAAAATAATTAATATAAATTTACTTTTTGTACTGTCCCCCAGTACCCCCCCCCCCCCCCCCCTCCCTATCTACGTGGCTGTGTATTTGATATTTATACGGATGATTTTTCTACTTATGTAATTTGCGCGGTATACTGTGGTGGTGTGATGATTTCTTACATTTTTGCCAAAAAACCTGTTGCTAATTCCATTATTTTCAGACGTTATCATGACATAAATAATAAACTTGCCGTACAATTGGCTACGTTTGACACCACAGGCCACGGATTCGCTTACGTTTACGAAAACAATATTTACTACCTGTCAAACGTTCTGGACGTATCGAATCCTATACAAGTTACTACTGATGGCATAGCAGGAGTTATTTATAATGGAGTACCCGATTGGGTATATGAAGGTAAGAAAATTAGGTCATAATGGGCATAAAATAAACAAAGTTCCTTTAAAATATTGAGGATTATGATAAAGAAACGAATTGGCCTTTTATATAGAATGCCGCTCACTTAATCAAGAATTGCTCGGACGCGTCAAATTAATTTTTTAGAAAAAAAATTTTACCTACGCGTATCAACTTTAAATTTTTTCTAAAACATATTGTATATTTTTGCATTCCTAATTTCTACAATAAATTCTAGACTTTTTCATAAATAAGCCCTATACCACAGAATATAGCTACGCAAAGCTACACCGGGTTAGTATAAAGTACCGAAACACTTTAATATCTTCAAAACCGCTAAAGCTATAGGTACTTACAATATTCGGCATTTGGAGGTTTCTGGGTATGGGGAATTGAACAATGATATTGCTTTTTTGCAATGATTTATCACCTTTGCGCTACACATAGTCGTTTCGTTATCTTAAATGGAATGCCCCATTTATTTTTACTGCATTTAATTGATCGTCTCAAACTTAGTAAGATCCTAAATTTTCAAAATTTTATTTCTGTTGCTGGGATGACAACATCGCATTTTCAGTAAAAAGTACCGGAACGCTAAAATATCTTCAAAACCGCTAAAGCTGCGCTTGAAAAATTTGGCATTTGGAGGTGTCTGGGTATGGCGAATTGAACAATGATATCGACACTGTCGCCAGATTTCCCAGTTTGCGATGTTGTCATATCCCAGCAACTAGTAGGAATAAAATTTTGAAAATTTAGGATCTTACTAAGTTTGAGACGCTAAATTCATTGCAGTAAAAATAAATGGACATTATATTTAAGATAACAAAACGACTATGTGTAGCACAAAATTGGGAAATCTGGCAACAGTGTCGATATCATTGTTCAATTCGCCATACCCAGACACCTCGTCGTCGCAGTCGCAGCCAGCGTTGCCACAGGTGGCTCGTTCGAGCCAGATTTGGCTCTTTTGGACTCAAAGCTACTCGTTGGCTCCTCTTTATTAAAACTGACTCTTTGTTAGAATTCGGTTAATTTTTTTGTTGATTTCGAGGTTGATCTGTTGAGTTTCACTATTTTGAGTTTGCTGAAGTGAAATTAAACTGAGTGAACGCAGAATGTCGCAGTTTTCAGTAACTGTTACAATAATTTATGTTTTTGTTGTGTGTACCTAACAAATAAAATAAATGTTGTTTGAACTCGTTAATGATTGTTCCTAATTTCTAACAAGACGGTTCATAAACCTGACACTTACGGAAAATCAATTTACAGGTTTGAATTTCCCTCTGAAATAGTTCTGACGTTAGTACGTTAGTGCCACATGACGAACATTTTTAAGCTGTTTTTTTTAACTTGAAATCGTCCCAATTATAGGAAGCTCCACTTGGTCGAAATCTGTCAAACCGAGGAACAAAAGAATTTACGTCATTCATGGCGTAGTTGGCCACTTTACAATTTAACTTATAATGCAAAAAAAGCATCTGTCAAAGTGACTGAAATCTGATAGGATTTTTTGAAGTCGCGCATTCAGTGTGAAAATGTGTGTACACAACATTCTGGGTTTGCGTGTAGGGTATGTTCACTGTAAGGATTTGAGTCTGCGCATGCGTTTATTTCCGAATCCGTTCTGAATACTTACCGAAAACAATGAATTCTGTTAAATATTTACTTGAAATACAAGATAGTCATATGAGTACTTAAAAATATAATATTTCCAATTCCAAAAATCACTGATAAATATTTTTTGTTTGAAAAAGCTCGTTCCGGTATGAATTTGGCTCGTTTTCTTCACATCATCTGACTCGAAAAAAACAATGCTTGTGGCAACACTGAGTCGCAGCGCAGCGCAGTCGACTGCAAAAGACTGGTTTAGCGCAAACAAACTACTCCTGAATGAAGCAAAAACAAACAAGCTTGTATTTGCACTTCGTGACACGGAAAACCTGAATGAAGATACACCATATGTTAAGTTCCTAGGAGTCCAGCTTGACGCAAAGCTAAAATGGGACAAACATATAGATCAGGTAGCAAAAATACTAAGGAGTGGTTTGTTTGCGCTACGCAGTCTGGCCGAACAGGTCTCTGGGGGGGGGGGGGGGGGGGGGGGTGCTGCATGCAGCCTACCATGCACTGTTCCATTCGGTAATGGTGTATGCTCTGCTCGTCTGGGGACATGCCCCTCAGTCTGCTAGAGTCTTTGGTCTGCAAAGAAAGGCTGTTAGAGTGATGGCTGGTCTGGGATATAGAGATGACTGTAGGTAGTCCTTTAAAGAACTTGGCATTCTGACTCTACCATCTCAGTACATTCTGGAGAATTTACTATATGCCAAGATCAACCTAAACAATTATAGGATGCACAGTGAGATCCACAGCTATGACACGAGATTTTCAGACAATTATGTTCCGGAATACTGCCGATTGAAGAGATGTCAGAGTGGCCCTGGATACCTTGCAATAAAATTTTTTAATTGTCTTCCACATAATCTAAGAAACCTACCATTGAAGGAATTTAAAGCAAACATAAAGAAATTGTTGATTAATGGGGCCTTCTATACATTTGAAGAATTTTTTAATTGTGAATTTTAACTTGTTTTATTGTGTTTTGGTCTTATTTTAAAAATCAAATGGTTTTAAAGTGTTTTATCTTAAATATAATATTATTAAACTATATGACGTATGTAAATGCATTAGCATGTTCACATGAAAATAAATGATTTGATTTGATTTGATTTGACCTCAAAATGCCGAATATTTTAAGCATAGCTTTAGCGATTTTGAAGATATTAAAGTGTTTCGGTTCTGTACCTACCTATCTTCAACCGTTTACGAAATATTAACACTTTAATGCTGGTATGCATCATTGATATGTTTCTCGACTAAGCAACGTTCTGAACTCAAACCACAATGGTAATGGCAATTTACTATTTAAGTTTGACACGTCAAAAAATGTCAGTGAACGGTATTCCAATTTGAAATTGGCTCTGCTGATATTACATCCAAAATATACCTCGCTGAAGATGAACGCATAGAATTTTTGATTATGTTGGGTTGTGAAGATAGAAGTAGAAGTCATAGAGAAGTCCGTGATGTGTTCAATGAAAAATGCCCATTAGCGAACCGACAGTGTCTAGGGTAGCAATTAAATGGAGAACTTCCACTAGGTACTGTGAAAGACAGTATTAAAAGTGGTCGTCATGGTATACCTACCTAAGAAGAAAAAAAAAACATATTATTATCACTATAGGACGATCCCGAAAACCACAGATTATACTGGGCATAGAACAATCCTCACTGGTTTATAGAAAATCACACCCAATTTTATAATGAATAGGTTAATAGCTAATATCCATTTGCTTCTTTAAACAGCTAAGTGGGTCAAATTCTGTAGAAAAACTGTATGATCTTTCCAATAATATCAAACAGTTGGCCAACTTAATTAATAATTGCCCGGAGAAACGAAATTACTATATTTCCATAGAGTGGTTTAAGATAAATAAAACAACGGTTTAAAAATTGAATTTAGTTAGTATTAAATCAAGTTAAATTAACGGGAAAAACAACAAAGGTACGTAAAAATGGTACAGTGGTACGTTGGTAGTTCAGCTTCCAGCAAATTGTCTCATATACTCAACTTTTTGGCAGGCGCGTAACTACAGGGGGGCTTAGGGGGACCGGGCCCCCCCAGACTTCGCTAGGCCCCCCCCAGAAAAAAAAAGGCTGACTTTGTAAGCTCGCTACTCGCCTCGCAAATATAGCATCAATTTTTACATAAAAATGAACGTGTTTATAAATTACACAATATTTAAAAAACCTATAAATATCATTTATTATATAACTAATCTAAAATTTTGACGTATTGCTTTTGCTTTAACATATTTTGCTGCAAGGCTGGCAACCAAACATACAATAATAAAATTATAATAAATATATTTTGGTTGTCAGCCTCAAAGTTATTTGGCAATTTTACTCGTTAAACTTTGGGTATGTTTATTCAACGATGTGCGAAATAATCTTGAAAAATATCACTCGACCATCATTTTTTTATTGGTTAAATTTTCCATTTTTCACTCAAACTTTTTTGGCAATACTCGTTGAAGTTTGGGCTTGTTTATTCAAAAATTAAATCCCTCGAGCTTCGCTTTCGGGAACTTATCAGAATAAACATGTCTAAATTCAACTAAAAAAATTTCCAAAAAAAGTTTTCGTGACAGCTGAAACGAAAAAACGAAGTCTTGTGATAACGAAGTCTTGTGATATTACTGTTGATACTGTTGATTATTGACCAAATTTGTTAAAATTTGGGCGTGGTTCAAAAAACATTTCGCCTGCGGTAAGCTCTCCGCCGGCCCGCATCTAGGTACACGAGCCGCCAATGCAAGTCACAATAACAGGCCCACCCTAGGCCACCCCCAGGTCAGAGGGCTAGTTACGCCACTGCTTTTTGGGCAGATATAAAGGTAGTTAAAGTTCTCAAGCGGACAAGACAAATAGCGTTACGAAAACTAAACTACAAACGTAAATCTGGAATGACAGGTATGGTTAAATTATTAATATTAGTAACGTAAACATCAAAGCATCACAAAATCACCGACCCAGTCATGGGTAACGTAAATATTGATACAAAACAAATTGAAAGTTTAAGTCAAAAAATTATTAAATGAGTTTAAAAGTGAATCTAATGTCGAATTTTAAATAACAGTTTGAGTCGTCAGTAATTTTGATTACGTCAAAATGTAACAAAGTTTCCTACCTGGCACCAGTTCTCTAGTAAAAGTGCCTAGCAACTGGGGATAGTGTTAGCAGGATCATATTTATTTATGGTTTGCCTTTTGATTAAAAATATTAGAAAAAGAAATAAATTACCCGCGTTGGGGCTAGTTCCCCAACATATTCTATGTAAAAGGCTGATCCGTTCCTTTATCATAATGCTGTAGAATGTATAACACCCAAGAATTACAATAACCAGTGCTAGTAATAATTGTTTAGTGATAATTATGTATTTTGCTGGTTTTTATTATACCTATATAAAGTTTAACAAAATATCTGAAATATTTTTAGAGGAAGTACTAGGCAGTGGATCTGCCCTGTGGTTTTCTCCCGATGGAAACAACTTAGCGTACGCTAAGTTTAACGATACGGATGTAAAGGAGTTCTCCTATTTTATTTATGGAAATCCCGGGGATTTAGCAGATCAGTATCCTACTCTTGCGAAAATTAAATATCCAAAGGTGAGTAAATTCAACTATGATCCGTCCTCATTGAGCCTATCGCACGACAAGTCTATTACTCTCTACTATAACGAATGATGTTATTGAGAACTTAATATCACCTAAAAAGTTGCACAATTTAGAATCTATAAAACGTGGCAACGCTGGGTAAAGATAGTATTTTTAAGCACAAGAATTACGTGTTTTAGTTAGAGCACCAAATCAAAAATACAAGGATTTTTGGAAATTACTATCGAAGAAGTTATTGTTAATATAGTGATGAAATTTAAACAGATTTACTTGTTATATAAACAAAACAAATTACCACTAGATCTGTAAATTAATTGCACGATATTCTGGATTTTTTCGGTATCGTCGTGGAAACAGAAGAATTTTCGCGGAAGAAATCATTTGGGGTTTAGCTCGCAAGGTGCACAAAGCTTAATAAATGATTTATTCACTCATTATTTAGTTAGTCACCATACAGAGCATAAATAAAATCTATTTTTAATTTTTTTTTAGTCTGGAACTACAAATCCGATCGTAAATACTTACGTCTACAACCTAAATACCCAAGTTACCACTCCATTTGGGTTAATCGATTCGATCAACAATTCAGAAGAAAACAACGATTATGTTCTCTACGATCTGACATGGATCTCCAACTCCGAAGTTGCGATGATCTCTACCAATAGGATTCAAAATGAGTCAGTAATTATTAGATGTGGTTTGGACGGACGTTGTAGTGAGGTAAACAGACAATTATGTAATTAGATTAGTAAAAAATCAATTTTTCAATCTCTATGTTGTAAATGAAGAAAATTTAAAGTAGGATTGTTATGATTATGGCTTTGTAAGTACAATGGTATGCTATTTGTAACTTCTTGCCTACAAATACCGTATTAAAATGTCAGTTTGTTCTTATGGAGCTTACTTTTATATGAAATGTTTCATATCTCAGGTTTAAAAAAAGATGTTGACTTGCGGTTGTCATAGATATTCTTCTTATTTAGTCTTCTTAAGTTAATAAAGATATATCGTCAACGGAAGTCAGAACGACTTTCGTTAATGATGTGAATATTTTTTCATAGCAACATTTGTCCCCTCCTACCCCCCAAACAAAAAGGTAGAGAAAAAACTTAAATACAAAAGTTATCAAAAATTTTCGTTAGATTAAGAAAATGGTATCTTTGCAACACCTTTACAATGAGGACTTTTGAGAAAATCCCGTTTTTTGATTGGCTACTATAGTCAAACCCCATAGCAGCCAACTTATAAACTGGTAGGTAGCACATGCAAATGCTTATTACAACTAAATGTCTCTCATAATATCACAGCGCGTAATGGACTAATGAATTGTTCCATTGGATAATGTATCTATAATGTACTGTATGTTTTTAAATTAATTAATAAAGGTTACATGCACAGTCTCTACGTCGGCAATGTATAACATTTTTGTTTTGTTGTGTCTTCCTAAGAAGTATATTTTATTTATAAAAAAAGGGTTTATTTTTAGTTAAGTTTTTGTGGTTATGAGATAACCAACCTTGTAGGAATTAAAAAATTATTTGAAAAAAAATTTTTATTAGATGCATATTTTTATGGTTAATCGGCATCCTGTTACCAGAAAAAAGATCGAATAGACGCACATGTTGTCAAAAACGACCTCGTTTGTGCCTCAACGAAATATTTTAGGGATAAAAGGTATTTTTTCTGTGGTAACCCATATACAGGGTGTTTGGGGAGGAAAGGGCAATATTTTGGGAATGTATTTAGAGGGTGAAAATAAGAGAAATAAACCCATATGTTTTAGTTCGATTCTCAACCATTTCTGAAATAATAGGTTATAAAGTTAATTTTTATTTTAAAAGCGAATAACTGCAGGTACTGCAGTACAAACTAACTTAAAGAATATTTTCAAAAACCCCTCCACTTCAATATATTTTTTGGCGCGTTTGTTAGTTTATAAAAGCCGCAGCATTGCAAATTCGATCGCGGAGTGCTTCTCTCGTTTCCACTCGTGTTTCATATACTAGCGATTTCATTCATCCCCAAAGGCAATAATCAAGCGGGTTTAAGTCTGGTGACCTCGGTGGCCAAACTTGCGGACCACCTCTGCCAAGCCAGCGATTAGGAAAACAATAATTCAAGAAATTTCGCACACGGAAACTTAAAGGAAGTGGGTCTTCATCATGTTGGAAGTACATTCGTTGTCGAACATTTAACGAAACATCATCCAAAATGTGTATCAAATGGTCTTCCAAAACCCGTAAATATCCTTCTTCAGTAAGACGCCCATCCGTTTCAAATAGACCAAACAACAGGTCGTTGAGCATTCCACACCAGACATTAATACTGAATTGATGTTGAAAGTTTCGTTCAAATGTAGCATGAGGGTTTTCGTCTGACCACCGATGTTCATTGGGGCAATTATTAATTCCATCCCGAGTGAACTGAGCTTCATCGCTAAATAAAATGTATTTGTGCAGACTTCGATTTTGATGGATCCATTCACAAAATTGTACCCTTGAAGCAGGATCAGCATCTAGAAGATGTTGAACGTGAAAAGGTTTTAAACCGTTTTTTCTAAGTGACTCCCATACGGCTATATGTGATGGTATATGAAGTTCATTTGCAACCTGTCTCGTACTTATACCTGAGTTATCTTTGCGACAATAACCAGAACATTCTCTTCATTTTCCACACCTAGACCCTGCACTCTTTCAGAAACAAATCTCACGCTTGGAAACATTCTTGTGTCCTGAGCACTTGCAAATACTTTTTAAAAAACTCTTCGATTTGGAAAACGACGTCGATATTCATTAACTGCGCACATCGCACTACCGTTTTTACAATAACCATACACGAATATCATGTCGGCATACTCCCTGTGACTGAATGCGTGGGGCATTGTAAGTATAAAAATATTGGTTCAAGTCGATACGCTCAATATGAAGCTAACTGACAAGTACTATGCATGTCAAAACTATCAATTAAAATGTATCGGACGTTTAAAACTAAAGCCTGATTCATTATTTCAATATAAAAAAAATTCAGAACCGATTATTTCAGAAATGGTTGAGAATCGAACTAAAACATATAAGTTTATTTCTCTTATTTTCACCCTCTGAACACATTCCCAAAATATTGCCCTTTCCTCCCCAAACACCCTGTATATTTAAAAAAAATTTATTGAATGATTTTCCTTAGTGTAGAACTGACCGTTTCCGAATTATTGATATTTAAAAAATGATTACCAAACCTAATTTAAGTTTTTTCAAACTCAAGTCTTGGGAATTAATACATTTTTCAATAATTTATTTCTAGGAGGTAACGCACAAACAAGAAAACGGTTGGTTGAGCCCCGCAATACCAAACTACAGCACTGATGGTAAAAAAAGATTAGAAATTTTACCACAACCATACCAGGATGACTATTTTTTCCATTTGACGCTGACAGACGTATTAACCAATATATCTACACGACTAACTTATGGACAACTTGTGGTCACCTATGTTTACGGATGGGATCAGCCAAACAATGTTGTGTCAGTTGATTTTTATTGTACAGTGTACAGGGTCCTGCACTAACGAGTGCGCAGGCACGTAAATAGTTTTTCTTCCTGGGAGGGGTACTAGTACACACTGGTGTAGCTACGATTTTGTCTGGGGGGAGGGGGTTTTGCTATTAGTTTTTATGCAGCATTTAAAAAGTTCGCATAATGATACAATTAATAATGGGGGTACTGTCCCCCAGTACAATAACTGATTTTTTTATAGAAAGCTCATTGAAATGGTTTTTGTATTGGGCGAGGGTGAGAAACACTGTTTTTTCGCCAGTAGAATTAATGCCATTCGGTTTCCTAAAATGCGACATTCAGAAGCTTTTTAGTAGATGTCTTGAGCCCTTTGTTAAATCAAAAAAGAAGAAAGAACAAAGACGGCACTAAATGAATAAATTTTATTAACGATTATTGAAAGGCCAAATATTAATAATGAAAGAAATTTATCTCTTTAAGTACACGTAAGTACTTACTTCTGACAAATAATGTCAAAATGTATATTATGATTGTTTATTCTGATTGTTTTTCCATGGCCGCTTAGCTATTTTGTTTATAAAACGTTATTAGAGATAGCGACATTTATGTTTTTTGATAAATTAATTTTATTTAAAATTTAACAATATAATAAATATGTTTTTGTTGTCTTCGATAAACTTATTCTTCAATTCCCTGAAGCTGAGCTTCTTAGGGGCAAATCTTATTTTTTGTTTTAGTATGTAAAATCATAAATCATCAATATGCATTAAAAATCAAGTTTTAAAGTAAAAATGTTAATTTATAGTATAAATGCAGCTTTTTTGAAGAAATATATTACCTATAATAAAATTATTAATTTATAATTTTTAAGTTAAAAATAGTACTTATATAAATTATTTAGAACAATAATAATTAATTAAATCATTTCTAAAAATATTTGCAAATTGACTGTTTTTAATATACCTACATGTTTTTATTTCGACTTTAATTTTTTTAATGAAAGCGGTTTGGAATTTTAAATAAATTGCAAATACAAAATTTTTTGTTTTAAAATTCTTCACAAAATAGAAAAATAATATATACGTTATATTATACCATATTATAAAAAACTTGAGAAAAATTAGTTTAAAATGTGTCATTTTTGAAACCTTTTTTGAATCACCCTGTTTAAAATATATACCTATCTATTTTATTTATAATATCTCGTGCCCCTTGCCATTAACAGCATACAATGCTGTAATTCTAAACATGCTTTTAGATTATTTATTTGGTTATTTTTCCAAGGCTGCCAAATTTTTTTTAGTTTTTAATTTATTACCCCTAAATTACTACATTATATAAAAAAAATATTTGCCTAAAATACACGCTGTGAAACAGTATAAGTCAGCGTAGGAATGATGTTCCTAACTTAACTCGTATAGGAGCTATGGAAGCCTGACGCACTATTGCAGGGCCCTGTATAGATTGAAGGGAACAGAAGTGAGGTGTTGAGTCTATATTTAGTTTTCCTCTTTTCCAGGTACTATGCTGGTTCTGTAAATAACACTCCCTCACAACAACAAATATACGCTGTAAATACAGAAACGATTGAAAATCAATGTTTGACATGCGACTTTGTGGTCGATGCGTCAAACTGTACATATGCTGCTGCCTCATTCAGCAAAAATTTCTCGCATTACATTAAAGTGTGTAACGGACCTAATCCGACATATACTGTTATACAGAGTCTTAAAAATGTAAGTATTTATTAGGAGGAAAGTAAGTAGTAAATTTCTATAAGCCGTACATCACGCCAGTTACCCCGGCAGGACTGGGCTGTAACAAGCCTCTGGTACCCCAACAGTATTTTATTTCAAGCTAAATGAAAGCATCTGCATGACTTTTACGGAAAACAATTTTTTCTTTTTTCTTTCCCTCTTATTTTAACACTTTCACATGTCTCCGCAGGCCCGGTCCCAGCGCCCGGCCAACCTGGGCAGACGCCGGGGGCGCAAAGTCCAAGGGGCGCAAAATATTGCCAAAGGTAAAACAAATTAGTTATTAATTAAGTTGGCCAAAACTTGGATATTATTAGAAAGACCATCCATTTTTCTACAATATGTTTTGGGGCGTATATGTTAATTTTGTTGTAGTTTTGCCTTTGTCCGAAATTATTCTGCGATTTACGATTACTCCCGAAGAAAGACGAAGTTAATACAGTCGTATAAAGTACCTTCGGCGCGCTAAAAAATAATGCAGCTTGTGACATTAATTTTAATAGTTTTCGGCACATTCATGTTTGTCATATCTCAATTTAAATCAAGGGCAGTTTTTGTTGTGTTAATATTTACGCGTAAAATTACCGTTTATCTTTGTGGTTTATAAAAATTTAATTTTTTTTTGTGATTGGTATGTAAATAATAAACCCTTTAAAAAGCTTTATCGGAAATTTATTTTCAAAATTTGAGAATGGATAAATATAGGTACACATTTTTTAATTATATAAATTATTTATTTCAAAGTATGCACTTGGCTTCCATAATTTATTGTTGGTTCTAGGCGCGTAAGCTTCTGTCTTATAATAAAGAATGTAAGGTCCTGCTCTGACCAAAGTTTAAGTTGTGTAAACATAATGTTACTTGAAATGACCTATTTATTACAACGGCGGTCATTACATTCCTATGTGATAAATACTAAAATATGTTTTAGAAAACCGATACGTTTCTTTGGAATGATAACGCCGATGTAAGGATTCGGCTATCTAAAAAAATTAGACCTGTTCCAGTAGATACAACGGTTCCTGTTCAAAATAATTTTACAGCCAGAGTAAGGCTTTGGCTACCACCAAACTTGGATTTTACTAAAAAATATCCTGCCGTAATTAACGTGTAAGTAACCAATACAATTTCAAAAATGTATTCAATTTTTTAGTACAGGGTGGCCCATTAATAAGGTAGGCCGGCTTTATCTCGGAAACCATTAATCGTACAGCTTTCGGAAAAAAATGTTTATGAGTAAAGCAGTCATGAGAAAATTCTGAAAATTACTTTCAAGTTCCTCATTTCGCCGCAAGGGGGCACAATTGAAAATTAGTTTTTTAAATTTTAAATTTCTCCGAAAATTCCCATATTTAGGTGTAACTCTGATTATATCATTGGAAAGCTTAGACAGTTCTGCATCATTTTGGTTTAAGGCTTGTTGGCGTACCGACCTTGATAAGAGTGGGGGAAGCTATTGAATGTGTAAACATTAAAATCGCTGTAACTTCTAAACGACTTATCCGATTTTAGTAAATTTAAGCTTGCTTGGAAGGGAAAGGTAAGCATCTTCAATCGTCGTATCCAGCAGTACCCGATAGTGTTTAATAAAATTGCTAGAAGGGGCAATTTGTAATAATAACATTTTTTTCGATTTTATCCAGAAAATTCAAATCATACGGTATAACTATGACATCATATTCGGAAAGTAAATTAAATTTGCAAGAAAAGATGTGAAAACCGCAGTTCGATATCTTTGTTCGTTTCAGAGTTATTGCCAGAACAATAATTTTTAATACAAATTGCGCCCTCTAGCAATTTTATTAGAAACTATTGTGTACCATTGGATACGACAATTGAAGGTACTTCCAAACAAGCTTAAATTTGGTAAAATCGGATAAGTCGTTTAGAAGTTACAGCGATTTTAATGTAAAGACCGCAGTTCGATATTGTTGTTCGTTTCAGAATTATTACCAAAACAATAACTTTTAATTCAAATTGCGCCCTCTAGCAATTTTATTAGAAACTATTGTGTACCACTGGATATGACAATTAAATGTACTTAGGTATTATTAAGTTACCTTCCAAAAAAGCTTAAATTTAGTAAAATCGGATAAGTTGTTTAGAAGTTACAGCGATTTTAATGTTTACACTTTCACTTGATAAGAGTGGGAGAAGCTATTGAAAGTGTAAACATTAAAATCGCTGTAACTTCTAAACGACTTATCCGATTTTACTAAATTTAAGCTTGTTTGGAAGTACCTTCAATTGTCGTATCCAATGGTACACAATAGTTTCTAATAAAATTGCTAGAGGGCGCAATTTGTATTAAAAATTATTGTTCTGGCAATAACTCTTAAACGAACAAAGATATCGAACTGCGGTTTTCACATCTTTTCTTGTAAATTCCATCTACTTTCCGATTATGATGTCATAGGTATACCGTATGATTTGAATTTTCGGGATAAAATCAAAAAAACTGTTATTATTACAAATTGCGCCCTCTAGCAATTTTATTAGAAACTATCGTGTACCATTGGATACGAGGATTAAAGGTACTTACCTTTCCCTTCCAAACAAGCTTAAATTTAGTAAAATCGGATAAGTCGTTTAAAAGTTACGGCGATTTTAATGTTTACACATTCAATAGCTTCCCCCACTCTTGTCAAGGTTGGTACGCCAACGAGCCTTAAACCAAAATGATGCAGAATTGTCTAAGCTTTCCAATGATATAATCAGAGTTATACCTTAATATGGGAATTTCCGGAGAAATTTAAAATTTAAAAAACTAATTTTTAATTGTGCCCAAAATGAGGAACTTGAAAGTAATTTCCAGAATTTTTTCATGACCGCTTTACTCATAATTTTTTTTTCCGAAAGCTGTACGATTAATGGTTTTCGAGATATAGCCGACGTCCCTTATTAATGGGCCACCCTGTACAGCACGAGTTATTTAGTAGAAAAATGATCGCATCACATATCAGTGGTCAGCGTTTAGCTTTGTAGTGTATTTAACCTGCCTTATGAACTTTTAAACTCATTCGGGAACCGACGCGCGTCTTTTCCATAGAATACCGCCCACTTGTAACACAAAAAGCCTGAGCTTGATTTTTATTAAATCAATTTTAATTTGAACATGAATAATAATAATTAATAATAATTTAGACGTTTATTTTTTAATACAAAATTCATTATGTACAAGTAAGCAATTAATACTAATTAAATATGTAAAAATAAACGTTCTTGTCTTCTGCCGAAATATGTACAAAAAATTTACGTATTTGTATGGCAGTTTTTTGCTCCACTTCAATGCAGTTCTTGTGCTCCACTCTCCACTTTTCACTAATTTCTAATATCTACTTTGATTTTGATTCACAAATCTGTCAATTGCTTCTCGAGAACACACTTTTAAAATCCATTTCGACATTTTTTATCACTTGGGACTATATTAAAAAATCTTGGTGTGAGGTACAGAAAGCTTCTCTGTCCACAGGCCTTATGACATTTTGGTACTGCAACTTTGTTAATAGTTCTTAAAGTATAATGTCTGTCATTTACAATTAAGCATTCATGTGGGTTTTTAAATGACCTCAAAGCCATTCTGTAACAGAAAAGCTGTCGGACATCCATCACACCACTTAAACGATATAGTGAGTCAGTTGGGAAGAGCCTGTTCTTGCCAAAAATGATTTTCAGAAACCATTTTTGTATGATCTCTAAGTTTTTGAGGTGTGTGTTTAGGACTCCGCCCCAGCCAATAATTCCATAAATCAAATGACTTTGAACTAATGCACATCAGTACAAAATTTTCAGTTGATTTGTAGACATGAAATCTTTCAAATATTTGAATTTTGGCAAGATTCCTCTCAATTTCTGAACAATATACTTAATATGCAATTCCCAACGAAGGTTACAATCTATTATTATGCCTAAATATTTGATGGATTTTGTGGTGGGTATTAAAAAGTTATCAACTAGTATACCTTGGATGTCTTTTGTGGTTTGCTCCTGACTAGAAAACAACATACATTTGGTTTTATCGAAATTTACTGTGAGCAAGTTATAGTCAACCCACTTTTTTTATTTTATCAAACTTTCGTTCAGCCTGTCTTATGACATTATCCCAAGTTTTACCTTTAAATAATACGACAGTATCGTCCGCGAAGGACAATACCCGTCCAGCACCCTCCATCCTCAGCAGCCCATTGATGTACAGGATGAAAAGAACCGGACCCAACACTGTACCCTGAGATACGCCATAGTTAACACGGCCAGAATCGCTAATTATATCGTCGATTTTGGTGTATTGAATTCTATCACTCAGATAGCTTTTTATAATTTCAAAGATTTTTCCCCTTAGACCGTATTTTTGTATCTTATCCAATAACAACCGATGTGAAACCGTAGCGAAAGCTTTGGCTAAGTCGACGAAAACACACAATGTAGGACTACTTCCATCAATATTTCTATATAGTTGCGATGTCAGCCCAGCAATTGCGTCCTCCGTCGACCTGCCCTCCATGAAACCAAATTGAGCTTCAGAAATTAGTTTGTATTTTTTTAAAAACTTAAGCATTCTATATTTCAAGATCTTTTCAAAAATTTTCCCGAGATTTGATATTAGCGAAACTGGCCTATAGTTTGCAATATGTTCCTTAGTTCCATTTTTAATGACGGAGAGATCACACCAACTTTAAGAGGCCTTGGAAAATAGTTTTTTTTAATACATTTATTGATCAAGAAGCTTAATGGAAGAGAGACTGAATCAACAATTACTTTCAGAACTTCGGAACGAATGCCGTCAAAACCTGGAGATTTTTTCAATTGTAAACTTTTAATTATCTAATAATAATAAACAAATAAACCAAAATAAAATAAAATAAATAACCTTATAAATTAATATAACGGGGCGGATTGGCGACTCTCATTCAAGCTGACCCTTGGTATAGTTTACCTGGAAATAAAATAAACATCGTTTGAGCACTCTTTTTCTACAAATTGCCACTTTTAAAAAATTTAAAATAAGCAGTAACTCTAAATAAAATTTTCTTTAAAACGTGGCTAATTATATCTGATGATTTAATAACCAAATAACATTGCTGTATATAAATTACTTTTAAAGTAATTTCATAACATCAGTTATTTAAATTATATCTCAAACTAATCAACATAAAGTCGCCACAGTGGTTCTTTTCCCGTGCGTCATCACAACTAAGTCTAAGTTCATAAAATGGACGTGCCTGCCTACCGTTTGACGTAACTACATAATATCCCGAAAAATTATTATTTATTTTAAGTTTTGCCCGGCATTCTCTATTATCTAAAAGAAATTGACGAACAAATGTTATTACATTTAATACTATTTTTAAAGCTTAAAATCTAAAAAAGTTTGGTGTTTTATTGACTATTAAAATCGCAAAAGTCAAATTTTTAACATCCTTTCATTTAAGGGAATTTAGCCACTGCCGTAAACTTTTCAAAGAACTTTCACGGTTAGAATATTTAAAATAAATAAATTGGGTATTATAAAAATCCATAAATACTTACCGCCAAAACAGATGGTGGGTATAATTAGCTCTAAAAAGAACTATTTTTAGAAAGAGGAACAGTTTTAAGGCACACAAATTTACAAAATACGAATTAGATTGGCAGATCAAAATAAGGTTGACAATGACGTTCTAAAATACAACGGTAGTCAACTAAACAAATAAAAAAAGTCATTTATTGACGTTTATAGTTTTATTCTTGTCTAGCACGTTATATTATTGCGGAATCTTGGAGACGTTCTTTTATGCTTTTATTCAAACTTGTTACTGTAATAAATAAGGATGCAGAGTTATTAACCACGTTTAGTCCTGATCGTTGATTGATGACGCACGGGAAAAGATCCACTGTGGCGACTTTACATGTCAACTTTGTCGTAAAGTAATATTTCTTTAACTGAAATGCAAAATCAATCAAAATCTTATTATCTTGCTAAATAAACTACTGTCCCCAGTACTCACAAGCAGTACCAGCTTTGGATGTGCAATGGGTATTAACCCGTCCAAAGTGTCAACACGTACTAATGGTTGTTATAAGCAAAGGTAGCTCATTCCAGTACACGTACCGTGCGAGCAAAAATTATTTGCATCAAAGAGGGCCTTGCATCTAAGGACGTAATACTTAGCCGTAGAGCTTAATAATACCTGTTGGGTGTCAGTAACTACCTGAATTAACAATCAATCAGATCATTGTTTTAAGTTAGTCCGTCCCTCTCTGTTCCGTTGTAGTAAGGGATAGACTATATAGCGCTCGCTGAAAATTACCTAAACGATTTCTCCATATTTTAAAAAACGAACTATTTAGCATAAGTAAAATTATATTTTAGTTATAGAGTTTATTTTTAGTTTATTTTTTGTGATAATTCGATACCCAGTAAACACACATACGTTTCTTATACGTCTTATACACGTGTCAATGGTTAATAAACCGTGTACGTTACAAAATCAACGTGTCAATTCTAAGAAGAAAAAAAATCCGTTCGTATCTACGTTTTTAGAGCGTGATTTTCTAACCATACTCTAATTAACCAATATTTTTACGTTAAAATTCCGTTAACTACAGATTACTTATACACGACCAAAAAAAAAAGTTTTTATAACGTCCTTTACAACGAATTAAAGAATAGGAACTAGTGAAAGACGTTAATATAACGTTTTGATATCATATTTAAAAATGTTTATTTAAAAAGTTTTAATAACGTTCTTTTTAGCTAGGAAAATACGGTTGAACTAGTAAAATACGTTAATATAACGTATTGATATTTTATTTAAAAATGTTTGTTTAAAAGGTTTTGATAACGTTCTTTTTAACTTGGAAAATACGACTGAACTAGTTAAATACGTTAATACAACGTTGTGATATTATAATGACAACAAAAAAGCATAATTTTGCTAACCTTCGTGAAATTATTTTAACCATTATAATAATAGAAGAAAATAACGTACTTTATACGTTCAGATAAACCCCTATATTAACGTACTTGCTAAACGGAGCAATTTGATTGGTCTAGAACACTCGCGTGATGCTTTTAATTGGTGTACGTACCACCGGCACGCTGGCGTCGCATGCGTGAATAAATGCCATCGTTCATTTTTACCTGATTTTTCCTAGATGCAACAAGTAAAAGCCAAGTCCCCGTGATTTTAATTTGTGTGTGAAATTAATTTGGTAAGTACCCTCATATATACAACATATATTATAATAATAAGTACCTACCTATACAATAATAAGTACCTGTACATACCTACTCACACAATTATATTACAAAAGGTTCTGTTCCATCGTGCCTAATGGCGGCTAGTGTGCATTTATTTGTTTACGTCCGCTTTTTGTTCGCAGCAATAAAGTATCTATATATTATTGTTTCAAAATACAAACAATGTGATTATCACGGTAGTTTAGGTTTTGGCTTTCTGATTATTATTTGGCCTTTTGCGATTTTGTTCTTGTTATACTTTCGGCAGTGTCTGTAGGAATAATAAAGTCATACCTATTGGTTTATTTTAAGAATTTTTTTTTACGTTTTTATAACGTTAAAATTTAACGTGATATTAAATTTAGAAATAGAATTATTTTTAAATTAATTTTACAAATAAAGAAGGAAGGGATTAATAAGATTGTTTATACTTTTAGGTAGTCAAGTATGCCACGTTTTAAAATTCTGTCCAAACGTCAAGTACAAAGAAAAGTAAAAATGCAAGCTAATTTACTGAAAAAAAATTGTATTTCAGAAGCAGCAAAGCTAAATTTTCCAGCAAACGAAAGAAATGATTTAAAAGTTGTTAAAAGAATGGTTAAAACATTCATCAACACGCATGAACCAAGGAAATAAAACTAAATAGTAGCCTTACTCAGTATTTAGTGTTTTGTATTTTATACATATGTTTTTTTGAATTTGTAGTTCACGTTTAACGAACGATTTAAATACCTCTTAGTTGTATTAAATACGTTAAAAACAAACATTTGTAGCATTTTATTTATTATACACTTTAACGTTATAAGCGTTATTAATAAGGATTTAAATATAACGTCTATAATAACGTTTGCAATGAGGCAAACAAAATATTTTAATTTACGTTTCAAATACACGACTATTAAACGTTACCAAAAAGGGTTTTAAATAGAACATTTTAAAACGTATAATGATCGATTTTCTAACGGGCCGATTAAACGTGTATTTATTGGTGATGTTTAAGGTGAAAAACCGCGACATTTTAAAGTTTATTGTACGTAAAAAAATAACGCAAAAATGAAATGGTGTTATTGTTTAAAACAACGTTTAGTCAACGTATGCGTGTTTACTGGGTAACCTTGTGGGAATTAAAAAATCATCTATTAAAAATATTTTATTCAATACATATTTTAATGGTTAAACGGTACTTTGTTACCGGAAAAAAATATCGAATAGGCGCAAAAATGTTTGAAGAAAACGATCTCGTGTGTGTCTAAACGAAAATTTTTTGGTATTAAAGGATTTCTTTTTGTTGTAACCCATATACAGGGTGATTCAAAAGTACTTTGACAAACTTCGGGAGGTAATTGCTGGCCATATTTTAACATGAAAAGTTCTCATAAACAGTGGTCCTTGGCGACTTCGTTACGGAGATACAGGGTGTTGAAATGTTAAAAGGAATAGTAATAATTTTTAAATAACTCCTTAACGAGTTATTTTATTTTTATAAAATTTAGTGAATTAAATAAGCATCTAAGGACACTTATTTTCAAAGTACAACACGTTCGTAAATTTAACCAGTGGCGTCGGTACAAAATGTTACTATCATATTTTTTGTGGAAATTATGCTACACCACTGACTTATTTTATTTTAACTTTATTCTTATGAATCCCCCCTTCATTTACAACAAAAAAGATCACGTGTGTTTTTTTGATACGAGGGACGGTTTAAGGGTAAATGATTATTTTATTTGACTATACACAAATATTAAAAAATATGTTTTAAACTGATCAACCACTCAAATATTTATTAAAGTATTTTAACGAATACCTACATACATACTTACTAATAAACAAATATGTATGCCTAAGGAAGGCATCTGAGGATGCCCATTTTCTAAGTATAGCACGTTCTCAGTGGCATACATATTTTTTTATTTATTAGTATGTTATTTTTTAATATTTTGTGTTTTGACAAGGCGGCTTTGGAAATGCATTTGTCGATAATTTAAAACATAACATAATACAGAATTCTCCAAACTGTGGCTTGGGTGGAATTGAGAGCATCAGGAATCGGGTGCTTGTATCTGGATTTTCCACTACAGCGTTTAAAACAGCTTCTTCTAATTCTGGGGTTCGGGCTGTTCGCGGTCTTCCAGGAATGTCACGTGGCGTAATACTCCCTGTGTATGCATGTCGGCTAAATGCGTATTATTTCTTAAATAATCCATACCTTATAAACAATACTAATAATATTTAATGAAAATAACAAAACTGAAGAAATACAACTCAATGGTAACTAACTGTCAAATATGTTTTAATTTATTGACAAATGCATTTCCAAAGCCGCCTTGTCAAAACACAAAATACATTACATACAGTTACATCTTTAATCAAATATAACTTAAAAACTATTTGTCATAGCCCAGCAAACAATGAATCAATGGCCATCCTTTGGCCTAGTACTGGCAACAGTGGCAAGGTGCAGGCCACGATAGCGATTTGGCATACCAATGCCGGCATTTCAACTTTATTACACTGGCAGTATTGGCCAAAGTCACAATAATTAAAGTAGTTGCTGGCACATTGTCATTTCGATACCGGCCATATGATGACGAAATCGCGATGCTAGGCCAGCATTGGTCTCATTGTATTGTAACGGTAGTAATGGAATGCGATGAGAAAAAGTCATTGGCCAGGTGTCTGTAAAAACGTGCATACATAAATTTTTACACAATCACAATTACTGTTTAAATGACAACTTGACAAGTCCACATTTACTTGTGGCACACACTCTTTCTTTAAAATGTTTTACAATTTTATAGTTTGTGTATTAACAGCATGACGTCATGCAAAACATTTAGTTGCTACCGGCTTGGTAATGGCCCAATTCTTCCAAAACTTATTTATTGCACGTGATAAATTGCTTAATTCCTATTGGTCGGTCCTATGAAAGAAAGTTCGCAACGTTGCCGTTTGAGCCATTTTTACATAGCTACATTGGCAGTTTATGAGTCTATCGATAGCTATTCAACTTCTATAGATGGTAAATATATTTTGTAATTAAAAATTATATATTATTGTAATTAATTTACTTTGTTAATGTTTCAAGGTTTGATTATCTATTATCCGATCCCATGCTAAAATTAATATTTTTAAAACGGAAAACAAACTTAAAAGTTGGCAGCGTTGTCCTGCCTCCCGGCCTTCTCGAAACTCATCGTTCGAGGTTCGAATTCGGCCATTTTGATGTTATATAGCGTCTTGCCGTAAGCGTATAGAATTTTGTGATTCAAGTGATTGAAAGTGAGAGAAAAGTGTATTTGTTTGTGCAGACACTGCAGACTGATAATGGACCATGGACTGATAACACTTTTTGTAAAATCCATCGTTCGACGTAATCATTAAACATTTTTCAGGATTTTTTCTAACTTTATTGTATTCTATTTTCGTTTTTGTTGCGGTCGGGGATGCTTTGAACGGTAGTATGACTTCTATTCACAATCTTACCTATTGTAAATGCAAAATGTATTTGCTAATAAATATATATTTAAAACATTTAGGGTGTACGAGTTTCACTTTGACAGTCCTGCATATAGGGTTCGGGTCAGTACAGTTTCGTCACCAGAACTGTACTGGCAAATAATCCATTGGCCATAAAGGTTTCGGCCGGTAGCAAGGTAGCCATTACCTTGCCATCACGGCTGGCCTGTATCAGCCCACATGCTGGCCGGTGTGTACTATTCGTACTGGCCCATCACCGTTTGCCAATACTTTGCCGTAATGGCCATTCTGGCAACAGGGTATTTGGCCAGCATTGGGCCAGACCTGAAATGTTAGCTGGGAGGATAATAATCTTTTAATAAAAAAATGTCTCTGATATGTTTTCTTCATTTCATACGCATATATACCATGTCAAAATTCCTTAACACAAAAAAGTTCTTCGCTTACTGAAAAATAAGCTGCCATAAAAGTTAACTCTCAAGTTTAATCCTTTTAACCAAAAAATGTACACCCACAATGGATACCAAAATGGCACAGTATCCACCGCTAACATTTTTTCCATCGATTAAAGAAAAATATATATTTATATGTGAATTAGTTTTAGAGATATCGCGTGGTATGTGCAAAAAAGTACAAAAATAAAATTTTGAAAATTTGTCACATTTTTTGAAATAAAAAAAATCTGACCCCCGAAAAAATGTCGTAATTATTCATTTCACATGTGCAAGGGCCTAACCCATCATGCTGTCAAGGTTTTATGTGGTTGTACCTTAAAAAGAAAAAAATCAAGAAGGAAGCGACTTTTTCCCACCTCCACTAAGAAGAATTTGTCAGGAGCGAGATCCTAACCGAGTACTGCCTGCTGCTGCAACATTTACGACTCTTCACCGCCGTTTAGCTGAAACAGGGAGTTTTACGCCACGTGACATTCCTGGAAGACCACTGTTTATAAAAACTTTTCATCCTAAAATATTGCCAGCAATTACCTCCCGAAGTTTGTCAAAGTACTTTTGAATCACCCTGTATATTAAAAAAAATGTTATTGAATGATTTTTCTTAGTGTACCTAAGGCATATAATAATTAAATATCGAAATTGTCCCGAGATATTAACTTAGATTATAAAACGACGTTGACATTATAACATGAAAAAAAAGTACTTACAAAATGTGTTGAATTTTTTACAGGGCTTTCTTTCTCACCCTGAATAATATTAAAGTGCATTTATTGGCGTATGATACTATTAATCTGCAAGAAACAATCTTCCAAACGCTGCAAACCACAGTTATATCGGAGATGTCGTTTCCAAACTAGAGACCTGTAATAAGGGTGTTAAAAAACCAATTTGTCGAAGTTTGTGATGAGCAGGTTATTTCACCTTATAAAAAAAAAGTATTGGTCAAGTATTGCTTGTTCTTAAGTTAATTTTTAATAACAACATGCAATAATTACAGCTCTTGGTGAAACGGCGAAGTAAACTAAAAATGCATCAGTTTTTCTCTTACTTCGTTCTGCATATTAAGTATTATTTTTCATTTATCATTTATGAATAATTTATGCACCGAAACTTTCGGGCCCCCAATTATATACAAATTATGCCTCATTTGAATTTGAATTTTTTTCTTTTGTCCAAACAAAATTTAAATAGCACTTTTAAAATTTATTTATATTTAATTCCTTCTATAATAAACTGAGTACACCCTGAAATAAATTTTGTGTAAACATTTATCAGTTAATTGTTATTTATGACGTTCATTGAAAAGTTAAAAGTGTCGGTTTATTTTGTGAGTAAAGGTCCATTGTGACATATTAATATTTGGCAATAATTTTTCAGATATGCAGGTCCAGATTCTAATCAAATTAACGACGCTTTTAGTTCGGGAGTTTTAAATTATTTCGTTACCAACAGAAACTACATTTATATCCTTATAGACGGAAGGGGTAGCGGGAGAGATGGCCTAAATAAAATGTTTCAAATGTATAGAAAAATGGGAACTGTCGAAATAGAGGATCAAATTGCTGTAACCAAGTAAGTACAAATTGTGTTTCACAATAATTGAAGAAAGCAAGACCTTGTAGGATTTAAGGAGAAGTAAGTGAAACAGCAGGTGAAATTTTGATGTTTAACTCATGGGCTCACTACCTTACTACCTAGGTTACAGCCGTCTATTACAAGGCTGGTAAAGATTCAAACCAATTGTATAGCAAGAAGCTAACCAAAATGGCAGTTGATTTTTCTATTATGACGTATTGTCATGATTTAAGCCATATTTGTGCGAGTAAGACGCGATAAGCCGCTTCAAGCGGGGTCATTTGAGCGAATAAGTGATGACGTCACGCTTAAAGACGCTTTAAGCGATACTTGAGCCACATTTGTGCGAGTAAGACGCGATAAGCCGCTTCAAGCGGGGTCATTTGAGCGAATAAGTGATGACGTCACGCTTAAGCGATACTTGGCGGTGACCGCCAGAAAGATAATAAGCGTGTGGTGGGGGGTAAATAACGAACTTTTGTTGATGTTTGTTGGGTTTTTAGGGTTAGGTGACAATTGGCATATATATTGTCGGTACCAACAGTCTACGTTTTCGTTTTATATATTTTTAAACTGTTACAATGTCCGAGGAAATGTCGGGTATGGTCACAGTCAATTTAAAAAAAAGTCTGTTTAAAAAGCTGTATCATCCTCATAAATGGATCGAATATGTTGTTCCCTTGCCATAAATGAAATTAACAAATTGAGAACCATAGGAAACCGTTTAAAAATAAATAAATACGCGAATACAGAAAACTCATCTTTCTCTACAGTTCTGCTGCAGATATATTTTTCATTTTAAACACGTTTACACCAACATCAAATCGTAAAACTGTACGAAAAATTATAAAAATATTTTTTAAGGTTAAAAAAGGAAAAAAGTCAAAACTGAGTGACATTGTGACATGTCAGCGGTAAGCGGTGTGTTTGTGCGAATCAAAAATTTGATGACGTCACGCTTAAAGACGCTTACAAATTCAACTTGAAGACGCCAGTTCGCTCAAATATGGCTGTAGCGGTGTCTGGAGACCGCCAGAAAGATAATAAGCGTGTGGCGGGGGTAAATAACGAGCTTTTGTTGATGTTTGTTGGGTTTTTAAGGTTAGGTGATAATTGGAATATATATGCTGTCTCACTCACTTCTTTAAAATCAAGAAAGTATAATTGCGTCGGTTTATCGGTTTAACTTAAGACGTCAAAGGTGTTAACTATTGTAAGCATTAATCAAGCAGTCCGCGACTAACGCTATTTACTTCTGGTATCTTCGAATTGACGAGACTATATAAATTCAAAACAATCCAAATCTATTGGCTCTAACAACTTCATAAAGCTAAAAACGTTTAAGAGCACAGTTCTTAAGGTCAAAGATGTATAAAAGAGACCTATGAATGGCTTGAATGCAGGGATAACTTCCGGAACCTTGCAATTATTCAAAAAAAAATATTAATATCTAATTTTGAAAGGGTTGTTCAGGGAGGCATTGGCGTCATTGGTGAATAGTATGCCGGTGTTCTTTTTTTAATAAACGCACAGAAACTTTAACAAAAGCAGTTTTTTGAAACCACTAAAATTGCCACAACTTACCTTAAAATCCTTGAAAGTAAACACGTCGATTTTCAGAACTGAAGTAAAAACAACAACTTTTACTGGTAACACGATATTTTCTTGTCTATCTAGATGTCATCTCTGCTAAGAATTCTAGAGAATATGTGTTTGTTTTAACAGAGAAGGGGTCGCAATTGCACAAAACACGAAAGTAAACAAAACTATGGCCGGCTGACTAACATCTGCCTTGCTCTACCAGCTCCAAAATATGTACTCTTTTTTTTTCTTTATATGTCAGAAGCATAAAAATAACTACTCTGATCAAGACAGCACTGCAGTGAGCATGCGAATCGTCAATAATTCGGCAAATCGAATTTAACAGTTAAAAGCGAGAAAATGGCGTCGTTAATCCCACCTTAATGTCTTGGAAACAAGTAGTCTGACGCACTTAAATCTAGCGAATAGAGCGGATAAAACATTTAATTCTGCTATTTTTTGTTCGGCAATTGCAGTTTTTGTGTTATATTTTTATTTCAAAATTGTTGTGTTTTTTCAGATACCTACAGGAACTCTATCCTTTCATCGATCGAAATAATACAGGAATATGGGGTTGGAGCTATGGAGGATTTGCTTCTACATGGGCCTTAGTACAGGATAAAGAAAACATTTTCAAATTTGCTCTATCGGTGGCACCGGTTACCAACTTTATTTATTACGGTAAGAAATAATTGTATAAACAAATTGTGCAGTATATTATAAGTTTTATTCGTACAGCGGGCAGAAACCGTCAATAAACTGAGGACGCATGCGCATGTGTTTAAAAGCATTTGCACACGATAAATCTCATACTGCTGCCAGAAAATCCGGAGTTTGCAGGAACCAAATGGTTGGTTCTGGATCGGTTTCTAACTCTCGGAATAATTCACTGATTAAAAGCGACTTTTTAGGTGGAGACTTGCGCAGTTTGTATTTTTAAAACTGTCATGTCATGACGTTTAGAAAAGAAAGACAAAGTACTCTAGTCTAGTAAAATATGTGTTAATATTAACACCACTTTGTGTTACTTTTACGAACACCGCTTAGGGTAGCTTACTTTACATCATCAACATTTCTAACCAGGGTTCGGAGGATATATATCAAGCGATATATATCGTGATATATATCATGATATATATCATGATATTTATAATTTGATATATCACGATATATTCAATAATTAAATTTTTTTAAATTTCGATTATTCAGAATATATCAATCGACAAATCAAACAAAAAAAAGTTTTTATGTTTTTAACTAATATTAAGGGTTTTGATGAAAATATGTTCACCTTTTTTTTATTGGATATCTTATAATTATTAACCTTTGTGATTTATCTGTTTAGTCATTACTCATTAGTTTAGGTCATGTTTTTTTAAAGTCAGTTTACTTTAATAAGTATCCAACAAAAATATTTAGTTTTCAAGATAAGTAGTATGTTTTTGATCGAAATAGTTGTCCCTTCATTAAAAATAAATATCTTAAAATGATTTTTATGTCGGATATATCCTTTGATATGATACTTTCGAAAATATCATGATATTTTCGAACCCTGTTTCTAACTGTTATATCCGAGCTGTGAAAGTTATACAGAAAAGTATGTATTATTATGGTCTCAGATTAAAAATGCTGCAAGCTATATTATTTTCTTTTTAATGAGAAAAAGTTTCGCGGAATATATTATGTTCATACGTTTTGACGTTCAAAATTCTGCTCTTTCATGTAAATTTAAATGATTTATTATTTAAATATGAGTAAATTTTTTAAAATTTGTAAATACTTATAAATAAATTAAATACCTGAAAGTAAATTTTCTTAACAGAAAATCAAAACGCATTTCATAACATGTTATACCGTGCGAGCAAAAATTATTTGCATCAAAGAGAGCCTTGCATCTAAGGACGTAATGCTTAGCCGATGAGCTTAATACCTGTTGGGTATCAGTAACTACCTGAATTAACAATCAATCAGTTATCATCTTTGACAGTCGTTACAAGTAATTTGATTCATTGTTAATTTTTCCAATTTCTTGAACAATTCACACAATGGACTTCATGGAACAGCACAAAACATTTATGGTTGAAGCGTATTTTCAAAACGGGATTAGAGTAAATGGTGAGTGGCAATACAATCCGGGTTTATGCATTGACGATTTTCACGAACATTTTCCTAACGTTGCTTTTATTGCTGGGGATTTTTATAATTGCCTGAAAAGAACCGTGGCTGTGTTTAGGGAAACAGGTTATATACAATACAAAAAGGAGTAGGAAAACCATCTGTAAGAACAGAAGAACTTGTTGCAAACGTTCGTGAAATAATGCAAAATACGCCAACAAATTTTATAAGACGTCTGTCCCAAGAAATAGAACATGCATGACTATTCTTAAGAAGCAGCTAAATTGATTTCCTTATAAACTGCAAGTATTCCAAGAAATATAAGCCGCAGATTTTGAAAGACGCAGGAATTACTTGCAATGATTTACCCAAAATTTATTGGAAATAAATGATTTATTAGACCTGACTTTTTTTCGGATGAAACCTGGTTCCACCTCTCCGGTTATGCAAATTCTCAGAATACACGCATGTGGACTAGTGAAAATTCTTAGTTTTTTGTAGAATCCACATTGCACCCTCAAAAAATTGGTGTCTGGTTAGCTGTTTTCCGAAGAAGAATTGTTGGTCCTATTTTTTTCCATGACACAGTTACAGCACAGCGGTATAGAGACCATATTTTGAATCCACTTGTGGAGCAATTACTTGACGACGAACTATGTTTTGGATGTTTTAAACAGGACGGTGCAAGCGCCCATATAGCCGCCGAAACTACTTACGCAATTTTTTCGACGACAGATTTATCTGTTTTCGATGAGACATTGAATTCCCACCTAGATCACCTTGTTTAACGGTTATGGATTACTTCGTTTTTCCTTATTTAAAGAACACTATTTTTAAAACACCAGTTGCAAATTTAGAACAATTACAAGAAAGGATTATCCAAGAATGTGGTAACATTTCTCCAGAGATGCTGGTCAACATTTTCGAAAATATGAAGAGACGTGTGAATTTAGACTTGGAGCATGGCGATGGCCAATTTCAACAATTTATATAATTCTTTTTCTCTTTCTTTCTGTATATTCTTACTTGTTAATTTTGTAAACAACAAAAATAAATTTGTATTTGCCTACTTATTTTATTACTTATTAGTTTGGCATATCATGTCATAATATGAATTTGACAAAATTTTAACCTAGATTTGGTTAGATATATCGTCCCCATATCATTATTATATTATAAACCAAGCTCTACGTTTTTTAATCCAAGCCCTCTTTGATGCAAATAATTTTTGCTCGCACGGTAATACGTATTTATACACCAAGGACGTTATAACGACGTCTATGCTCCCTGGACGACAAGTTTGCGAACCCAAGAGCCTCGAGTACTTCGTTCTTCGAATAATGCCCTAGGTGCATAAATGCTTGCTTATTTTTTAACGTTTCCCATTTTTTCTCAAAACGTGTGGATGGGGTGGGTGAAATTGTACGCGAAGTGTATGATGGTATTTAGAAATTCCTCTCCCGCGTCAGTCTGAACTAAATATATTTTTAGACACAATTTATACTGAAAGATACATGGGCCTTCCAACGGAAGAGGACAACTTATCTGGATATAACAATACTGATATAGCCAGGAGAGTGGAAGATATCAGAGGAAAATTGTATTTTGTCATTCACGGAAGCGGAGACGATAATGTCCATTATCAACAGACTATGCTGTTGGTTAAGGCGTTGGAGACTGCTGATATAGGTTTTTCACAACAGGTACTAATTGTATATTATAATATACAGGGTGCCTCTGAGAGGTGTGGAAAAAATGCTACCACAAATTCTTGATAGGCTTAAATATGACGATCTAACCCAACTTACCTCAGTCCAAAACTGGATGATATATTATTAAATAAAATTTAATTTTTTTTATATCCTTTTCAGACTTATCCAGATGAAAACCACAGTATTGGTGGACTTAGAAGGCATTTATACCATACAATAGATCGCTTTTGGGCCAGGGCGTTTGAAATTGAGGGCCCCTCAATAAAGACTTGGTAAAAATATATAAGACGAAAAATATATCTCTCTAAAGAAAAAGTAACCATTATTATGTTTTTGTCTATAACCAAATTCATCCCAAACAAAAGTCACGTCAAAAAAATCCACGCCGCTAGTGCGTGATCCAGCTGACTAGACGTATATCGAATGCGGTCTGCGCGCTTGGTCATCCAATCTCTTTTTATAACCATCTACCATTGAATATCAAACTATAAGAAGGCCATATAAGCATATTTCCTAAATCTGCTACGTTAAATTCATAGATGGCACAATGAGTCACCAACAATAAAGAGTTTTGATGCAGCCACTAACGACAAGCCTTTTCATTGCTAAATTTTTTGTATCCGTATGACACAGAGCCTCTATTTGGTAAACATTTCCTTTTTGTAGAATTTTGACTATACAGTTTAACTTCAGTTCTTGTGGTTACCTCATGTTCCTTTGTTCTACGAATATTCTTTGATATAATTGGTATTGGCTCGGACTCTTTAAGAATCATATCATTAATGGTATTAAAATTAACAAGTTGTGATGCTGCATAGTTTATGGAAATACCCTTAACTTTACAAATTACTTCCTCTCTTTGCGTTTTAGTGAAATACACCTTAAAAGAGTAATTTTTTGGACCGCCAGAGACAAAGGATGGAATAAGAACCGTAACTATCTAATTAAAACATTGTTGCCGCCTGTCTGGTTGCACAAACATAACTTTTAATTGGACCCTAAGTCGTCGAGTTTTTTAAATTTATTTTTATATCTTATCGTAAAACTTGATTTCACATAAGTACCTACACCTATCCTAGATTTAAGTAGCTTACATTTATTTTCCTACCTATAGTATAGTCTAGCCCTAAAAATGTCCCTATTTTTAATTGCTTTGTAGCATATAATATTTTCAACCTTTTGACGTTCCAACGTTAATTACATGAAAATATATTGACTGCCATGTTTTCTATTTCTAACAGAATTAAATTACGACTCTCACTATTCAATACATACCTAGGCTACAACGTATATGATGGGTAAAATATGAATGATGTATGGTTTGTATAACTTGGTTTTTATTTGCAATTATTACTACTTTTCAAAATGGTTAAAATAAGTAGGTTTTACTTTCTTACTTAAGAAACATCCAGTTTGTTTGTATTAGTGTATTACGTATTTTGCTATTTTTCGACGAAATAAAACCTACTTTAGTTATACTTGCTGTCGCTTTTTATCTACTTTTATTTGTATAATATTTAACACCCAATGCAACGGTAAAATCATTATGAAAATCGGTCCAATTACCCCGGAGTAATCAGCGTACATATTATTATCAAAAACATACATTCGGCTGGAATTGAGAACCTCCTATTTTATTGTCTGTTAAAAATGCTTCAATCCTTAAAAATTCCAATAAAATACGATATGCGGTAACACCACGACATCACATCAGTGAATTTGAGACATCTGTTGCCGAGGCGCTGCATTTATAACTATTGATTTACGATCAACTCCACAATGGCGACCAAACCGTCTCCAATACAGTCTAAAACAAGGTTGTCAAGTTTTCTCGAAGATCCGCTATTCTTATAGTTTGATATTCAATGCATCTACCCAATAGCGGGGTTGCATTTCCCAAGCAAGCGTTGATCATGCTTCGGATATTTGTTTACGGTATCTTGCCTTTGAGACCAATTTAGTATTTAAATGCTAAGTAAACGTCTCTTAAACTTTTTAATAGCATAAAGTTTCGAATTTTTAATTATACACCTATATTAAAGGTGAAATATATTTCCTTCATCTACAATATTTCTTGATACATACTTAAGTACGTCGATACATATTTAAATTAAATCCTATTCCATAATATATGTCGTGATAATAGGTAAACAATAATATTGCCTAGATTTTCTTTCATCAGATTAATATGAGTAAAATACTGCTATTTTATTATATAGATATTTTCCTGCGATTTCTGCTTTTTAAACGCGTTAATTGTTGACAAGAACTCTACAATTTACTGAGATGAAGTTCGGTCCTATTCTAATTTAAATTAGCCCAATTCTAATTTGCATTATTCCCGTTTGGCTTCATAAAACCTGTTTTATACAGTGTATCAATAAAGCAAAATTTAATGAAAAAGTAGGAAAATGAGAAATTTTACATAAAGTACGGACTTTTTTAAAATTCTGCTTTTATAAAAATGTTAGGTTATATTTTTTACAATAAATTTATTTCTAAAAATCGAGGTTTGTATTTTTATTCAAAATTAAAATTATTTAATTAGAACATTTTTATAATTATAAAGTTTATACCATAAATTTAAAAAATACGTCCGAGCGCACGGCTTACCGGTCCGATGCCTTCCCTCCCAGCAGCATTGGGCATGCGCACCAACCTCTTGTTGTCCTTCTTTAGCGACATGCTCAAAATACACTTTAGACCGGCTCGGCGCCATTTTTGTTGTTGTGTTTTAAGGTTTATCTGTGGATTCCTAGTTATTTATTGTGGGTGTTTAATATTTACGGATTTTTAGTTTTTGTGTAGTTTAGGGCTGTTTGGTTTGAATTATACCCGCGCTTAGTATAACCTACCCACTGGAATAGGGCTATGTTTGGTTTGAATTATTTTAATGGATTGCTTACATAGATTGCTTTATTGGTTTTTTAAGTAAATATTTTTGGATTCTGTTTGAAATAATTGCAGGGAGGGCGGCGCCCCAGAGCCCTTCATTAACGAGCCGCCACTGCTCCAAGTAAGAAACGAAAGTTAGTTTTTCGAAAAAGAGAATGAAGCCATTCCACCAAAATTACGCTTTGCACTTTTAATAAGTAGGTACTTACTAGTAAGGTATCCCGGGACTTGAGGAGAAGTCGGGTAATGGCGGGTAAGCGTCTCCAAGAGTCCGCACCACTGCCCTTAGTTTAGCCACCCACTTGCAGATGGCGACATAGACCAAGCTGTGTATTTCGTTCAGTGCCTATTTTCAGAGCCAAGAGCCAACCAGCGTTGCCAATGCTACCCCGAACGGGGTAGATCTACCCCTTTGCAAAAGCATCTCGCTCGCTACCTCCCCTCAAGCAAATCTACCCCTATTTCCAGTATCCGCTATAACAAAACTTGTTTAAATATACAAATTGAGCATGAAAAGCTTGATCGGTCGATTAAAAAATCAACAAAAATCGACAAGAAGGAACAGAAAATTTGATCTTGATATCTCCTGTTTGTTTCCAGATTATCTTGAATGTATGCAATATCGCGCTTGATTAGTTACGAGTATATACCGATTTGTTGCATACAAAAATTTATTATTCGTACCTCGGACCGCCATTTGGCATAGTCTTTGACTATGCCTTTTTAAAAATATCCAGGAAGTAAGGTCGCCGGAAGCGGGGAATCGCAAGCGTAGATTCACTTAAATTCCTAACCACTTTTTTGCATAAAAGTGAAAAAAAAAATAGAAGTTAAAAAATAATTGATGCCGACGAGTATCGAACCTGGGTATTACTATAATAATATAATATTATTAATAATATATTATAATAATAACATTTTCGCGGCTTGTGCGGATACCAAATGCTAAATGGCAATGCCGATACACGCTTTACGCCGTTGATTGGCTTGAATCAAGATCAAATTTTCTGTCCCTCGTTGAATTAGCAAAAAAACATGTCGAAATGTTAAGTTTAAAGTTTTAACTAAGCTACCCCCCATCGACCCAGCCTACCCCTTTCTCTGGCAGCTATCTACCCCGAAAAAAAATAAGCATGTGGCAACGCTGGAGCCAACTCAGCCAACAGTATTTACCGGCGTGTCCCGCGGTTTTAGTCTGGAAAGTCAAAAAAACTCTTGAGTTAATATTTTAGAATCAGTTGGTAGTGACTCAAAATTCCCTGTTATACATTAATCCATATTATTATATTATAGTAGGTATTATTAAAAACTAATACTTTTGAGGCTTCGATTTGCATGTTCAATTTATAGGTTATGTTTGAAAATTATTTATTTATTTGTTTGGCTTATTTAAAAAAATAAATTATTAGTCCGAAACTATTTAAGTTATTGTACTGCATTGGGATAAAACTAAAAAAGCATAAATTTGCGTTAAAGCCACAAAATATTTTTTTTTTTAATGATTTATTTCTCGTTAGGCCTAATTTTTAAAAAATAGCTTTTTGGAATAAACTACTTAACATGTTGCGCTGTATTGGGTTCCTACAGGAAAAGCAGAAATTTCATCCATTTAGTCGCTTTAAAGAGATTAAAAAAAAATTATTTATTTACTGGTTATGCATATTTTTTTTTTAATAAAATATTTTTCCGAAGCTACTTAACTTATTGTACTGTATTGGGATATTACGAAAAAAGCATAAATTTCATCCATTTAGTTGTTTTGCTGAGAACCATTTGATAAACGATAATCGTCTTCGCGAATTAAGAATAATATTATGCCACTTTCAGCAAAATGTAGGAAGTAAACTACCTACATACTATTTTGATGGTGTCCAGAGACAAGACAAAGCCAGCCTAGTACACCGGTACCAAAGCCTGGGCGAGGTATGACGCAAAGAACGCATTAGGCGTGCAGAGCTGAACTACTAAGACGTGTGGTCTAAAGGTTTATACGCCTATGGAGTGGAAACATAGACAATTTACCTTTAGATAAGCAAACAATAATCACGAAAGTACAATGCTAGACACAATTAGACATGCGCACTGCAACATTATCGTTTGACGAATGGAAAAATAGACAGGTCCTGGTTTTAAAATTTAAATTCTTGCCAAAAAATTTGACTTTCTTCTCAATTTTTAATCAAGTTGGGAAAAAAGGTAGTGATTTCTGGCATTTTTAGTAGTTCCTATCGGATTTTAAGGATAGAAAATTGTTTTGAAGGTTTTGTTTTTAAAATTTGTTTAAAAATGATTTGTCGTCGTGTTTTTAGTTCGAAAAGGAAGAAAACAAGAACAAGTGAATTAAACTAGTCTTATAAAATCGAATATAAATACAAACAGAACCAGCAAAATAACCAATCTACGGTGGTATCGCGTACCTAACCTCAAGTCAAATATTAGTTGGTATATAACTTGTATTGATTTTTACAATTTGGCAAAAACTTGGGTAGGTACGTGTAAAACATTTTCAAGAAAAATTTTCTTGTTTAAGAATTTGAAAAGTGTTTGCCCGAGAACTTGACCCGTAAAATACTGGCTTTATTAAAAGCTTGATGTCGGGGTGTACAGATTTTAACCAATAAATTAACCAACCCGCAACTTTGACAGAATTCATTTTTTCACAATCAGACACAATTCACTAAACTACACAAAAACTAGAAATGCGTAAATATTAAACACCCACAATCCACAATAGCTAAGAAAACTACAAGGAATCCACAGAGAAACCTTAAAACACAACAACAAAAATGGCGGGGGAACCGGTTCTGGAGTGTATTTTGAGCATGTCGCTAAAGTAGGACAAGCCAATAAAACGAGGTTTGTGCGCATGCCCGAAGATGCCCAGAGGGAAGGCAGCTGACCGGCGCGGCGAGTCATGCGCTCGGACGTATTTTTTCACCCATAAAACGTAACTTTTGTTTGCGTAGGAGATAAGCTGTACGTACATAGGGTCTTTTTAAAAAATTCTCCTCGAAAAAAAAAGCTGTCTCTGAGAATTGCTTTTAAATTTTTTTTGATTATGCTCTGGTGAATAACGTCTGACTATTAAAATTCCAGGTTTATTAGAAAGTTAAACAAAAGTCAGCTCCTCCCCAAAAATGAAGAGCTTAATCTAAATAGCTCTATTGTTATCCCTCTAATTTGGGGTGTGGAAAGGCGATTGTCGTAATATTCTTTCATCGCGTGTCTATCACTTAAAAATGATGAATTAATGTTTTTATTTTTATGCTAAAACAGTCAGTGGGGGTTCATTGACGAATAAAAACGCCGAAATCTGCATAATCTATTTGAAATTAGTTTTTGAGGAGTCAATAAAATTGAGTTGTGATAAGCTAAGCATACAATTATCACGCAGAGGGTTTGGAAGGAGTGTTTTTCACCAGTGACCGTCATCAGTGGCGTGCGGTGTAAAAATGCTGTAAAAAATTGTACTTTTTGCGCATATTAGTGTTTCGTAGGCTTTTCGTTTGTTTAGGTAACCTCTGGAGTTACATTGCATTTTTTCACTCGCATTAAAAAAAACAAGGTCAATAAAATAGTTTTACCAATATATTATAGACATCCAATTTGCCATTCGTATTTGTCATAAAAGTTGTTATGAAAATGTCTAAAAGTTTTTTTTGCTTATTTTTCAACGTTAAATTAAATTATCATTAAATCTCGCGCGAGACCATTCACTTCTCTTAAATTGGAGAATAGAGGTCCAGGCACTCGTCCGACTGTATGATCGGAGTCGGATCGGAAGGGTGCATGATAGGTGTGTCCCGGCCTTAAGTCTCAATTGTTATTTTCTCTAGTGCTAACAACATCAGCATTGTACCATTTACTTCGTTTTCCTGATGATGAATGTTTCTACACTCGAAACATGTCGATTTAATTTATTATGAATCATTCTTGGTTCGCCTAGTTATTCGAATAAAAATTGCGGAGAAAGACTTTGTGCTTTTCTTTTTTCTATAATATCATTTAACTCCACTTTGAGTACGGACTACTTCTTAAAAAAATAGATAAATGCAATGTACCACCCTAAAGAAATAATCTTATTTTGTCGTGCAAAAATGTAACCAGAGAATCACTTCTCTAGTATATTTGCTTATTGGTACCATTATCATAGACATTTACCTTTAGATACGTACAGCCACAACGTTCTCTATAACCGAACGTTGTGGTACAGCTTATCTCGTACTCAAACAAAAGTAACGTTTTATGGGTGAAAAAATACGTGCGAGCGCACGGCTCGTCCGTCAGCTGCCTTCCCTCCCAGCAGCATCGGGCATGCGCACAAACCTCTTGTTATCGGTCTGCCCTTCTTTAGCGACATGCTCAAAATGCACTCTAGAACCGGCTCGGCGCCATTTTTGTTGTTATGTTTTAAGGTTTCTCTGTGGATTCCTTGTTGTTTATTGTGGGTATTTAATATTTACGGATTTGACTAGTAACAGCCGTATACTTAATTTACATTAATTATGTTTCCAAATTGAACTTAAAGGGCAATATAAAGCTATTTGCGGATGATACAACAATTATTTATTTTGCTGAAACTCTTGCAGAAGTATATTTTGATATTAATAATAATTTTAAAATACTTCTTTCTTGGCTTCAATCAAATAAACTTAGGTACGTTAAATTTTACAAAATCTTCTTTTATGTTTATAACTAAAAATAAAATAAATTCCCTCATTAACCCCTTAACATTTAATAATGAAAATATTCAATATTCAAAAACTACAAATTTTTAGGATTAAGTTTTAGACGAAAATTTAAATTGGAAATGCCATATCCAGTATATTATCAACTCGATATCTCCTTTGGTATCTTTTGTACAGAGCTAGATATTTCATTCCTTTGAAATATTTAAAAAATATATATTTTTCATTAATGTATTCAAAATTACAATACTTAGCTTCTGCATGGGGATCTGCTTGTTTATTAAACTTAACACCATTACAAAAATTGCAAAATAAAGTTATTTAATGTATACACAAATTACCACATTTAGAAGCAACTGTTAATCTATATAGACTGAAAGGGTATTTATTTACACGTTCAAAACATTTATAAATTAAAAATTTGTATTCTAATTCACTGTATTATTTTAAAAGAAAAAAAATCAAACATAACACTTCAGGAGAATAAGACATTACATGATCATAACACCAGACGTTGTATAAATAATCAAACTATACCAGTAAAAAGTGATTTTAAAAAAAAATCGCTTTTATATGACGGAATAATAAAATATAACAATCTTCCAAAAAATATCAGAAAAAATTTAAAAATTGGCAACTTTTAAAAAAGAAAAAAGAGATATTTACTAAATAAAATTATTTATACTATTTTCTTTAAATTGATTTTATTATTGAATTAAATTGGAGTAACTACCATTTTTTTTATTGTTATTTTTTTTATTGGTTATTATTTTTTATATTATTTTATCAGTTAGTTTGGAATAAAGACATTTTGAAATTAATATTAAATACATAAAATTATTGAAAAATTTTAAAAAAATTAAAAATAATTTTGATACAGAGCAAATTAATACCATTTTAAGATTGCAACACCCGATATGCCTTTTACACCGTCTACTCCCCAAACTGTCCTGAAGGATAACGGCACTCAGGACTCCATAAGGGGGCGCCACGATAGCAGAAATCCTGCTGGCGTCCCGGCTATCCCTGCTGATGCAGTATTCCGCCGGTTCTCGAAAGCCATGCGTCGCGGCGCCTACTTAACATACGTTATAACAGGACAACTTGCTAAATAGATACAGATAGAGTGAGAATGATTTGAGAAACTGGACTCAGAAAACTTTTAGTTGTAAAAATATGTGAAGAAAAGTTTAAAATTTTAAAGATACAATATCGTTTTCAGTCATAAAGTTGTTTTTAGGGAATAAACATTAACATAGTGAAGTGGTGAGTTAATGGTGGCTGGATATTTCATAATTCGTCTGATACTTACTGAAAAAGGTACGACAACTAGTTTTAACCAGGTTTCCGATTGGCAGGCTGAGAGGGGTATTTTTTTATGAAATAATTATTTGAGTGCACGTAAACTTTATGTCATAAATCTCGAAATATTTGCGTTAAAACGTCACGCGTTTTGGGAGTTAAGATTTGCGTTTGGATTTACTTTTAAAATTTGAGAATTGTAAACCCAACAGTTTTCTATGGACGTCCAGAAAATGTAACGCGTTTGTCTTGTATTTTTTTAACAAATTATTAAAGTTGTACAACTAGTAAAATAAAGTTGTTGGAACTATAACCAATTATCATTTATTTATTGTATTGCAGCTTAGGTTAGATTAAAATTCGATTCATGTGTATCAGGGGGGTGTATGCCCCTATGAATAATGCAACCCGTTAATATAAAAGAAGTTACCATAAAAAATTATTTTAAAAGTATGAATTTCATCCCTGAAAAATGATCTACGTACGTCCATGATTTAAATCTAAAGACTCATTACACCTTTTAAGGGAGATTCAGAATATACAAGAATTCGTACCTAATACTTATTTTCTTACTTTACCACAATAAACGTTTTTAAATAAAAATTATGAGTACGACACAAAAATTCTGATTGTAATCCAGTTTAAAATAAAGCCTCCGTTCTGATTGGGTTTTCGTTTGACTGCGTCATACGACGTCATCTACACATTTTGAGTGATTTGAATTGCTGATGGGGACGGAAAGTTTCATTTTTAAGACGTAGAGAGGGTGGATTGAAATGACAATTGACAGATAGCTGGTAATATAGTTTCTAACGAAGGACGTTATTATTCAGTGTTCCTTGAAGTACGGTCATTATTGCAAGAGAATTACTTGTAATATTAATAATAATAAATGTCTTTATTTATAACTTAAAAATAAAATTTTCTTAAACCTATACTAAACATGTACAAAATATTTTCACAGTAAAAAAATATGGGAGAATGATGGTTTTATAAATAGGCAACTTTGTCCAAATAGTTTTATACTATACTATAATATAAAACACTGTGCGTCGTCTTTGTTTGGACAGACTGTTCGTCGAGCAACTCGTCGAGTAACTCATCCAACAAAGCTGCAGTCTGTGGGCTACTTACGTTTTTCACACGATGTAGTTCTTTCCATAATAAAGAAATTTTAAGTTTTAGTTTAAAAATAGAGTCAGTTTTTTGAAATAATAAGATATTACTATACAAGGTTCGTCACAAACAACATTTTAAGATTTTTGGATCTTTTTTTTTCAATTCCTTGATTAATTAAATGAATTTTGCTAGTGTGGAAACTATAATTTTAACTACTAGATTTGCGATTACTATAAAGGGTTCGTCAGAAACAAAAGTTTTTGTTTTTTGGATTATTTTTTCAATTCTAATTTTCAATTCCTTTTGATGATTGGCTAAATCATCACTTTGGGAACAAATGGATTTGTCCAAATCAGTTGGTACGTAGGAGTCCCGATCCCACAATTATCGACTTTTATTTATAGGAATTTCTGAAGCCACATGTGTATAAAACCAATTTCAATGATAACTTAGATCTCTTGAAAGAAAAAATAAGGGTGGTTATTGCAAATATTCCACTATAGCAAGTTAGAAACTGTTATCGGGAATTTAGATGTCGAGTTGAACTATGCGCTAACTGGGTGGTACCACGTTTGAATAAAAGTTTTGTAATTTATGATTGAATGAATTGAAGAAATATGACATTTAATAATGAAAAGAAAGCAACAATAGTTGTTTGTTTTTACGTCAATTTATTTTAAACGAAATCCAAAAAACTAAAACGGTTGTTTTTTGACATTTTAAATTCAAAAAATATTATTTTTTGAATTGACCTCTGTATTTCTGTTAAAGTTTAGCAATTGGAATTTATTAATAAAAATAAAATAACCAAGATATGAATGTGCAATCCTAGACGAGATCATTAAAGAACGTTAATTCGTTTTTAACGAAAAAATCGGAAAAACGATACGTTCAAAGAATATGAAATTCGACTAAAGAAGAAAATAAGCAATCGTGAAAAGGAGTTAATATTAAATCCTTCATTCTTTTTTACAGTTACATCCAATTTGTTCCTTACTTGACCTCCTACTTTACCGGGAATGTTGTTACATTTAGCAGAAAAGTTTCAACATTACTTACTAATAATTATTGAGTCTCTTAAACTTAAATTTCTACCCTCCACGAGGATATTATGTCCGGTATCGATATAAATACAGTTTGTTAAGCAGGTAATAATAACGCATGATTAAGTGACAATAAACAACCCCTAACAATATACCTGCAAACCCCGGAAACCCCCAATAAATACCTTGTTTAGTACCAAAATGTAAATATATTTATTATAATCTTCAAATTGAAAAACCCTTGAAATAAGTACCGAACTGGACACTAAACCTTTAACTTTTTAAATTTTTTGATAAAGCCGAAAACATAAAAATATGCTCTTAAAATAATAATTTATGAAAAATATGCGTTTTATAATAAAATTGACAAAATATGCAAAAAATGCAAATATATATGCATTTTGCATATATTCCGCCCTTTACATATAAATACGTAATGGTGTAAGTTGTTTCCTAACGCTTGTGGACAATTAATCGTCCACGCTATGAAAAATGAAACACACTATTACAGGGTTTGATTCTGTTTTAAGCCATGATATAAAAAAACTTTTAAAACCTTTTAAACAAAATATTATTATAGCATCAATCTAAGCAATGCCAAATATTTTATGTATTTATATTTAGGTGACATTTCTGGATTCATTAAAATAGAGTTTACGATATTTTTAGTCTCACCGCAGCACCCACTAATGTCATACTTTCAACTCTGTAACAGATTAAAAATAAATGTAAGAACGAATAATATGATAAAATAAAAGTTCCGCTTTAGAACTATGAGATAGGTTTTTCGAATTTTTAAACGCAAACACACACTCAGATTACTTTCATCGCAAGCAGGAAAATAATTGCAATTGGAAAAAAAAACCGTTTCGAGATCTTATCTTGAATCTTGACGTAGGTATACCTATATTCTCATTTCCGCCAGTTTGCATATGGGATTACCTATCGGATGGTGCGAAAGCTTGAGAAATATGATAAACTGGGGACATAGCCCAGTACGTGGGTATCAAAAAGGGGTGTTTGAATGCAAAAGGTGGTGTAGTAGCGATTTTTTAGTATGTTGTTAGGGTTGGGGCGATAATGAAAAATCCAAGTTTTCGACCTCAAGGCGCATGCGCTCGAGCCGCCATCTTGGATTTTAGGTACAAAAATTTGCTTTTTTAACAATAACTCAAAAACGGTGGCTTTTACGACAAAAGATACTCTATACAAAGTTAAAGAGGATAAAATTACCTACATTTTTGTAGAATTTTTTTTTAGCACACCTATGTTAGGAGTTACAGCTCCGTGAAGTTACTCTGTTTGAAAAAAAAAAAAAAATTGGCTGTTAATAACTAAAATAAATAATTTGAAGAAGTAGTCCATGCTTAAAGTGGAGTTGAAAGTATAGAAAAGTAAGAAAAAACTAAAAGTCTTCCTTGTGAAAAAATATAAATAATTTAAACAAATACAAATCATATTGAAATATTTTTTAAAGAGACTCTATTGAGAGAGGGGTCATAAATAAATAACTTTCCGTGCATCGAGTCTGTATGCATCAGTGTGTCATGTGTCGTGTCTAGCTTGCAGAAGGTTACGCTGTTATAATGGAAAATTTCCCAGTTGATTTGTGAGAAAACTTTAAGTGAAAGTGACATTGTCGTTGTAAAGGAAAGAGGTGTAAAGACACTTTTAAAATCGAGTGAATTACGAGGTAATCGCGCACATACGCGCATTTTGAGAACACTATCTTCGGTAACTGTGCATGGCGCATGCATTTTTTTTTCAAATAGTGCAACTTCACGGAGCTGTAACTCCTAACATATGTGTGCTACAAAAAAATTTTTTTAACAAAAAATGTATTAAATTTTGTCCTCTTTAACTTTGTATAGAATATCTTTTGTCGTAAAAGCCAACGTTTTTGAGTTATTGTCAAAAAATCAAATTTTTGTACCTAATATCCAAGATGGCGGCTCGAGCGCATGCGCCTCGAGGTCGAAAACTTGGATTTTTCATTAGGGCCCCAAGCCTAATAACATACTAAAAAATCGCTACTACACCACCTTTTGCATTCAAAAAACCCCCACGTACTGGGCTAACAGGAAAATACCATAGACATGTAAACAGCAAACAATAATCACGAAAGTGGCAAATTTAGGGCCTTATGCATGTAAAAAAGCCACACAGGAGTAGGCATGCGCACTGCAAAATTCTTATTTAACGAATGGGAAAATAGGCAGGTCCGGGTTTGTTCGGTTTTGCTGCTAAAAGACAACTCTCTTGCCCTAAAAAAGGTTATGATGCAGTGGTAATAAATATATTTTATTTATAAAAAAATATAATTTTGTGGTTAATTGAGGTCATGTAGCTCAAAAAGTTATGCTTTTTAATCCTAAAAATTGTACGCCAAAAAAATATTTTTATTATTGGTAGTCTACCTAGCTACTACTAAATTACCTTTTTCTAAGCTTCTTTTTTTAAGATTGGCCCTCAGTGACGTATTCGCCATTTTATTTTATTTTTTATTGGATTTCTTTACTTTTCTTTAGCCAAATTAAATGTAAAAACAGTGACGTTTTGAGCAAGTTACCTAAGTATAGGTACCTGGTTTTAAAAAATAAAACGAAAAATGAATATGGCAGTTGATGGCTTTATTTTATATACACTGCGCGACATATTTAACGCATAACGAAAAAATTGCCTCACTTTTGATGTTATATATTTTCCAAATTTGTGGTTCGTTTTTAATGATTTTTTTTCAAATTGTAGGTTTTTTCCTTAAGTATATTACTGCCTTTGTTGTTTTACTTGAAAAAGTAACTTTGGTATTATACCGGGTGTTATAAAACTGTTATGTTTTTTTTACAGAAATTCAAAACACCCTGTGGGATTTACTAGCCATTGCAAGTTATCGCAATTCCAGCCAAATTAAAGTCCCATATTTCCTTTACATTTTTTTTTTGATTCATTGGTTTATCTCTGTTTTTTTATGAAATATTCAATTTTTAGTTCAACGTGATTTTCATAAAAAAATGTTTAGTTAAAAAATACAAAATAAACGAAATGCTTTGATTAATGCAACAGCAGGAAAAAAAAAATTATAAAGTAAATAAAGAATCAATATCTGGTATTAATTTACTGAATCCACAAAACAGGGCAAAAAAAATACAGGGAAAAAAATTGTCATTTCTAAATGTATTAAAAAAAATTAAATATGAATAACTAGTAGCGAGTATTGCCTCTCCTTGCTCTAATGAATGCTTCGCATCTTCTTGGCATACTTTAAATCAGATTTCTGATTTCATCTTGATTAATCTGATTCCATATTTCCATAAGCCTCAATGACAGATCATTTAAGTTTCTAGGAGGAGGAAGCAAGGCTCTAAGATTCGTCGGCAATACTCGCTATTAATGATTCATACTTAATTTTTTTGAATACCTTTAGAAATTGCAATTTTCTTTCCTGTATTTTTTTGCCCTGTTTTGTGGATTCAGTAAATTAATACCAGATATTGATTCTTTATTTACTTTATAATTTGTTTTTTCTTGCTGTTGCATTAATCAAAGCATTTCGTTTATTTTGTATTTTTAACTAAACATTTTTTTATGAAAATCACGTTAAACTAAAAATTGAATATTTCATGAAAAAACAGAGATAAACCAATGAATCAAAAAATAAAATGTAAAGGAAACATGTGACTTCAATTTGGCTGGAATTGCGATAACTTGCAATGGCTAGTAAATCCCACAGGGTGTTTTGAATTTCCGTAAAAAAAACATAGCAGTTTTATAACACCCGGTATAATACCAAAGTTACTTTTTCAAGTAAAACAACAAAGGCAGTGATATGCTAAAGGAAAAAACCTACAATTTGAAAAAAAATCATTAAAAACGAACCACAAATTTGGAAAATATATAACATCAAAAGTGAGGCAATTTTTTCGTTATGCGTTAAATATGTCGCGCAGTGTATAATACTTTTTAATCTATAGGTGTTTTGCCCAAGACTATCACCAGTGACGTTTATTTTGAGAAAATAAAGTACGAAAATCATAATAAAAAATAAAATGGCGTAGAAGTTCTAATCTTAAGAAACATATCAGTTGGGATAAGCTGAATAAAACACAAAAATTAGCGACAATCTTTTTTATATGAGAACATTTATTTTTACAACCACGTAAAATTAAATAAGATTAGTTTTTATTTATTATAAAGTATGTTAATAAGAACACAGGAGCAAGTTTATGGTTATGGGAAAAATAAACACATATAAACCTTGAATATAAGGACACAACACTTATATCACGGAATAAAAAATTAGGTTTGCAGTCATGCAGTTTGCATTGGCACTAACAGTACACCATACCTTCAGACATGAACAGTGCTGGATTTACCATTAGGCTGAGTAGGCTGGAGCCTAGGGCGGCAGATTTTAGGGGGCGGCAAATTTGGCCCAAAATTTTTTTTTATCTTACAGAAATAAATGGTACAATCTTTATTCATGGTCGACGGGTAGTATTTTTTTAAATAAACTTTATTGTTGGCCGTGTCTGTTAATGGGGATAAAAAAAGGTAGTTGGAACTTTACTGGCTTTGCAGAAAGAAATTTAATTTTCAATAAAATAAGTAGGTAGGTAATCATAAATTTTAAAAATATTTACTAAAAATTATTGACCAAATTTGGGCGTGGTCTCAAAAAATTTTCGCCTGCGGCGCATTTTGTCTGCAGCGGGCTTTTTCTTTCCCGAAAACTTCACCTGTTTTACAACTCACGAGCCGTCATTGGTATAGGGGCGGCAAAAATTGAATAGCCTACTAGCGGCAAATTTGTGAATCCGCCACTGGACATGAATCACCCACCAACAAAGGCAAACAAATGATATGTTTTAAATTACTCCGTTCAACCAAAACCACACGGAGCAACGACAGATCATTGTTTTAAGTTAGTTCGTCCCTCTCTGTTCCGTTGTAGTAAGGGATAGACTATATTATAGCACTCGATGAAAGTTACGTAAACGATTTTCCCATATTTTAAAAAGGAACTATTTAGTTCCTAAAAAGTATCTTTTAGTTATAAAAAAAGGGTTTATTTTTATTTTATTATTTGTGATGATTAGATAACCTTGTAAGAATTAAAAAATCATCTATTAAAAATATTTTTCCATCGACCGTGAATTTACAACCTTAATTAATGTATAAAAAATCATACATTAATGGCCCCTATTAATGCATGATTTTTTTTTATTAATAAACGATTTTAGGCAACCAAACATACTACAAAGCACGCACTGCCGCGTACATAATGGCGTTGCCATAGTTTCTGTCGATGTCAATAAGTTTGAAATTCAAAAATTTGTTATAATATGTAGTTTGGTTCTAAATAAAAAAAAATATAATCTATTAACAAGACAATCGACGGAAAAATATTGTAACTAACGCGTATATTAAATAGCGATTAATAATCTCTCGCTGCGCTCACACGTTAAAATTGTCTCGATTATTAATCGCCCTTATTAATACACTAGTTTGTTAAATTACTATTATTCGATACATATTTCTATGGCTAAACGGTATTTTGTTACCGGAAAAAAATATCGAATATAGTGGATTTCACCTTAGTTTTTAATGCTTTGACGTCTCTCTTGTCAAACATATTAGCCAACACGTGATTTTAAAATCCCTAATTCTATAAACGGCTTTCAGGCACGGGCATTGGCTAGATTAACAAGAGATGGATATATAACTGACCGTATAGTTACATGTACATGACGAAGATGCACACTACACAGTTCAATACGTTGCCCTTCAATGAGCTCAAACTCGTCAAAAGCACAGCATCGCTCGTATATGCCGTTAGTATGTGCATCTTTGTCTTATGCATTTGCTATCGCATATTTCTTTTCGTTCTTCATTAATTCGATTGTCTCGTCGCGTTCTTTAAATATCACAGAGCCGCATTGGGACACACCGCGCACCGCGTGCATTCTGCTGTTAATTCTTGATCGTTCGTGTTATTGTTTTTGGTATTTTTCAGACAGCATTTTGCTTATATTTTGTGCGTATTAGACTTTTTGGTTTTAAACTGCCGGACTGTGTGTATCTGTGACGTGTTTCTTTTTATGCAAAAGTAAGTAAATAATTATTAATGTCTCGGACGGTGACGACGACATCGACAGCTTGTCAGATGAAGACCAAAAATAATAGGGAACTTGCAACAAAATTAAATTTGAAAACCACAGTGAACCATTATGCAAAAATAAGTTTTACATACAGTTGTATTGAAGAGTGCTTGTTCTGTAAACGCATGGACAAAAATCTTTTTTTGTAGTAGCTACTTACATTATTTTTTTTTATTCGTTAAAAAAAATACCTAATTCGATAACATTACAAACTTTTGTTGTTTTATTATAAACCAACGAAAAGTTAGACCTATTGTAAACTTCAAACTCTTTAGAACCTAGTCTAAAGAAAAAAACATCTACCCGTGAATAAGAAAATAAAAAAGTAAACAATAAGCTATTAAATATAATATATAGATTTTTTTAACTTAACACTGCATGGTCTAAAATCAAATTAAAAAACAAAATAATTCTTTAATAAAAAACGTAGTTAATTATTGATGATACTAGATTCACGACTGCCCCTTGTATATTTTTTATTGTACTAAATTAAGAGTGTGTTTTTACCAAAATAACAGCACTTTATTATATTATGAATAAAAATTAAATGAAATTGTTTTTCTGATATTCTATCCTATTTCCAGTCCCCTTCAGTGTTTTTTTTTTTGAAATATCTTAAAAATTGTTTAGGTAATTCCCGTTTCCATCCATAATTATTACAACTACAAATAAATTGACCCATATTCACACATAATTTTTAAGTCCGGCCCTGGCCAATCCCTAAGTTCTGTAAAAAGAAATGTTATAAATGACATGTGTCAGCGGCGGCCATTAAAAACTAAGGTGAAATCCACTATAGGTGCAAAAAAAACGACCTCGTGTGTGTCTAAACGAAATATTTTAGAAATTAAAGGATTTATTTTTGTGGTAACCCATACATATTAAAAAAAAAAATGTATTGAATGATTTTCCTCAGTGCACGTTTCCTATAATCACAGTCGGTGATACAAAGGAAGACAATAAACAAAAATTAAGTAGTTATTAGTTTAAGCCTGCAGTCTCTGAGCTACTACACGTCTTCTACTTATACTATAATACACCATGCATTGTTTTTGTGCCGATAGAATGTTCGTCGAGAGGTTCGTCAGCAAAGCCGCAGTTTGTGTACTCATTTAAAAATGATACTCACTTTATACGACATATCTTCGCAAAAAAGTAAAATTGGCATTTTTTTCCGTAAGATGTGAATTATTTCTCCCACTCTGTCCATTAGCGGTAATATATCTGAAATAATACGGCTAATGGTCCCTCTGAGCGAAATTTACATGGAAAAACATAAATCCCTTTCACATTAACCTTCGCTGTTGGCCGATAAACAAAAAAGCATGAATATGGATTTATGCACTTGCCATTTGCATATCTGCCTGGGGCTTTAACCACTGACGGCACTGACACGAGGTCAAAAAAATATCTATGGTGGGTTTAATGAAATTAATTGTTAGTTTAACGTCAACAATAAAACAGGGTGTTCTGTTGTATGATATACAGGGTGTTATTTAAGTATGTGGCCAAACTCCAAGGGGTGCTTCTTTAAGTGATTTTAAGAAGAAAAGTTCATATAAACATGGGTCCGAAAATGCATAGTTTTTATGATACAGGGTGTCAAAATTGAAAAAAAATCGGATGTTCGTGAATATCTCAATACTCTTTTATTCGATTTTGTTGAAATTTGGCAATGCTGTTTGTAATAACAAGAGGACAATTTGGCCCTAATTAGATTGAAATTATTAAGTCCAGTGGCAATCCAGACAATCCAACTAATATTTTTGACAACAAATTGCGCGCCACTGACTTTTTTTAAAATTATGTATTTTTTCGAATTAAGGAACTAAAAATACAACTATTTTATCTCCTGAGTTTTTTCATATCTTGCTTTGTTTTCGAGGAAAAAAAATAAAAACCACTTTATTGCATATCCCCGGGACAATAAGAGTTATAGTTGTTACTTTTAAAACATTGCAGTGATAACTTATTACGTTATGCGATTATTTTTTGTTAATTTCTTTTATCGAAAACAGTTTTAATTTGTGTGAAAAAATTCAAAAGAGGACTTTCGTGTAATTTTAATTGCTTAATAGTTTGGTAAGTAATTTTTTACTCTTATTGTCCCTGGCACATTCAATAAAGTGGTTTTTATTTTTTTCTCGAAAACAAAGCAAGATATGAAAAAAACTTAAAAGATAAAATAGTTGTATTTGTAGTTGCTTAATTCGAAAAAATTAGAAAATTTTAAAAAAAGTCAGTGGCGCGCCATTTTTTTGACAAAAATATTAGTTGGACTGTCTTCCGGGGCGCCACTGAACTTAATAATTTTAATCTAATTGAGGCTAAATTATCCTCTTGTTATTACAAACAGAATTGCCTAATTTCAACAAAATCAAATAAAAGAGTAAGTATTGAGATATTTACGAAAAATTTTTTTTTAAGTTTGACACCCTGTATCGTAAAAACTATGCATTTTCGGATCCATGTTTATATAAACTTTTCTTCTTAAAATCACTTAAAGAAGCACTCCTTGGAGTTTGGCCACATACCTCAATAACACCCTGTATACAGTGCGAATTTGTAACTTTGAATTAATTCAGAAAATTTTTTTTCGGTCTTATATTAACGTATTAAAAGAGCTCAAACTGGAAGCGGTTTATTGGTTTGTTTATTTACGAATGGATTAAAATAAGTAACCCCTATTATACCATTAAACAAGACACGCAGTTAAGAGTTAGACAAACTATTACACTACATGAGCGATTTGTAGCAGTTTTCAGATTCCTTGCTATACTATAGAGGCAGAAGAGTTTTGAGTGATCACCGTCTGCAGAAGTATAATACAAAGAAGGACAATAAAAAAAAATTAAAAATGCAGTTGATTTTTATATAGGTGTTAAGATGATATTGTATTTGATGACGTTAAAATTTAATTTGTTTTTAATTTTTAAAGCTTAGAAGTCCCTAAAATGATATTTAAAATTCCAGGTTTTTTAAGTATAGTATTTGTATCTGCTTGTACTCCTTTGACAATGGCCCGCAAGGGCCGAAAAACGTGTCAGGAAACTGATTAAATTTGTGAAACATAACAAGTAGTTGTTGACACCTTCACCATCAATGCTGGTGTTCCTCAAGGGTCCATATTATCCCCCACTCTCTTCTCACTGTACATTAACAACCTTCTAGCGAAAACAGAAAATCCAATATATAGCTTTGCTGACGACAGCACACTTATATCATCTTTTACTTTGAAATCTCAAAAATCGGCTGCTGACGCACATCTTCGCAGACAACATGAGGTATCACGCCTTAATAAAGACCTGGAAGAAATTTTGTCTTGGGGTGACAGTAACCAAGTCGAATTTAACGCTCAAAAAACCCAGGCAGCAGTTTTCTCTAAGAAGGTTAACATTGCAGAACCCGATATCGTTATGGCAATTCCACTGACTTCGTCTATTAATTTGCTGGTGTCAACCTGGGAGGAAATATGTCTTGGCATAATCACGTTGTGGCAATAGCCAGGGCAGCTTCTCAGAAGCTCGGTATACTTTTCCGTACCAAAAAGTTGTATACACCTCAACTTCGACCATCACTGGAATACTGCACTCATATCTGGAGTTCTGCACCGAAGCATACCCTTCGGTTGTTGGATTCCATCCAAAGGAGAGCCGTTCGTCTAATCGGCGACCACGAGCTGACTAAGAACCTCGACAGCTTAGAACATCGAAGACAGGTTGGTGATTTCACTCTCTTCTACAGATATTTCCATGGCAAGTGTTCGACAGATATTGCCCGCTCAATTCCACCTAGAGTAATGCATAGCAGAAACACACGACGAACCACTGCCGCCCATTCCTATGTGGTTCAACTTAGTACACCCCGAACATCATTGTTTCAGAACTCTTTCATTTGGAGGACGTCATCTTTGTGGAACGGCCTTTCTGAGACCGTGTTTCCAACCGAATATAACCTCCAACGATTCAAGAAAAACGTGAATCGCTTTCCTCGCACACGCACCGCTCCCAGAGCGCCTTAAAGGATTTTTCCTATAGTGCTTGTGCTCGATCATAAAAAAAAAAGTTATTAGCAACCCACATTTTATTTCACCTGAATTTCGACGAGATCTGGTTTGTACATACCCGACACCCGTTACCGACCGTTTCGAAATTTACTACTCCGCGAAGTGAAAAAAACTTTTTTCTATTCGGGTAAAAAGGCAAATACTCGGGAAAACCGTAATTTTTCTTTCCAGATTAATGGCGAAGGTTTGCGAAATTGGCCGACGTAAATTCCGCTAATGAAAATTAGTTCAGCCGTTTGGAAAAGTTGAAATAATCTATAGCGATGAGGGCAAGTTTGACCTTTAGTTTTAATAGAATCAGATAAAACCGTAGCTTATTTTAATTACTTTAAAGCTTCCAATAATATTTAGGTTAAACGTTCTTCGGTAGTGTCATTTGCTCATTTGCAAATCTTTTTGCCCTAAAAGAAACTGTTCGTATACATTTTCTTAGATCAAGTATATATGTATTTATTATGCCCTAGCGCAGCGATAGCGTTCATGCATCGCAAGCTGAAGGTACTAGAAGTGACACTCTGTATAAAAAATAAAGCAAAATAATTACGAAAGTGGCAAATCTATGGCCTCGCGCATGTAAACAAAGCTACACCGAATTAGGCATGCGATTGCGCACTATTAGTATTTGACAAATGGGAAAATAGACAGGTCCGGGCCTTAAAATTTAAGTTCTTGTTCAAGAAATTGTAAAAGTTTACCTTAAATTTATTTTTACGTGTAAACAGCTAAAATTTGCCCCAAATTCTTACCAAAAAATTGGAATTTCTTCTCAATTTTTGATCAAGTTGGGGAAAAAGGTAGCGATTTCTGACATTTTTAGTACCTAGTTGCAAACCTATCAGATTTTAAGGATAGAAAATTGTTTTTAAGCTTTGGTTTCTAAAATTTGTTTAAAAATGATTCGTCGTCGTGTTTTTAGTTCGAAAAGAAAGAGAACAAACAAGTCAATTAAATTAGTTTTATAATATCGAATATAAAAAAAACAAACAAAATAACCAATGTTCGATGTTATCGCGTACCTAAACTCAATTTAAATATTAGTTGGTAAGTATACAGTGACCGGCAGAAAGTACGCACCAAATGGGATTTTTTTTAATTTCAAAACTTACCAAATTTTTTTGGTGGTGGAAAAGTTCTGCATGTTCTTAAAGAAAAAAGAGCATAGACAAAACTAGTAAATATTGCGCTGTATACGAGGGAGAGGTGAAAACGTTAAATTCACTCAAGAATAAAGTGCCCTTTTTTACTGTAGAATTTTTTTTTATTAGGAAATATTGTTTGCACTTAAAAGTTATCCATAAATACCAAATTTCAGCTAGGTAGCACAAAAAAAGTGTTTTTACTTTTTAAAACCCCTTTTTTGACGCCCCCTCGTATAACGAATCAATAGAAGCTATGCAACCTATAAATTCAATTTTTTAACAATAACGTCAAAAATAATCTAAGTTCTCTGGTGCACACCGTACATTATTCTATGGATAAGCGGAATAACTTTATGCAAAACAAATGAGGGTTTACTTCATACATTTAACAATATCTTGACGTTCCCAATTTTTCAAAAACTCTTAATCCCATTGGTTCATGAATTAAACTTTAAACCCTTACAATAAAATTCGTTTTCATTTAAATCTAGTTGCCATGAAAAATATTTATATTTGTGCTCCCGAGCTGAAATTTGGTATTTATGGATAACTTTTAAGTGCAAACAACATTTCCTAATAAAAAAATTTTCCACAGTGAAAAATAAGGGCACTTTATTCTTGAGTGAATTTAACGTTTTCACCTCTCCCTTGTATACGGGGTAATAATTACTGGTTTTGTCTATGCTCTTTTTTGTTTAAGAACATGCAAAACTTTTCCACCGACAAAAAAATTTGGTAAAATTTGAAATTAAAAAAAAATCCCCTTTGGTGCGTACTTTCTGCCGGTCACTGTATAATAGTGTATAACTTGTATTGATTTTTACAATTTGGCAAAAACTTGGGTACGTGTAAAACACTTTCAAGCACAATTTCTTGTTCAAGAATTTAAAAAAGTTTTTGCCTACGAACTTTTACCCTTGGATTAATATGGACATACCTAGGTATTAACTTTTTTCTTTTATATATTATAAGTGTAGAGAAAAGCGTCTTTTAAACTTTTGAAGCAATATATTACCCGAAAAATAGGCGTACCTAATTAGATTGCAGGGCTGCAAATAAAATATACCAAAACATGTATCGGGATAATCTGTCTTGGCGTATGTTTCTCGTTATTTTCATACCTTGTTTGTATAGCCTAGGCCGAATTAGATGTATCCGAGTCATTAAAAGCACAAACACAATTCACTAAACTACACAAAAACTAAAAATCCGTAAATATTAAACACCCACAATAAACAACAAGGAATCCACAGAGAAAACTTGAAACACAACAACAAAAATGGCGCCGAGCTGGTTCTGGAATGTATTTTGAGCATGTCGCTGAAGAGGTTTGTGCGCATGCCCAATGCTGCTGGGAGGGAAGGCATCTGACCGGCGATTGGGCCCCTTTTAACAAATGTATACAAATTCGTACTCTGTTTGTACTCGGGTTGTTTCGTAGTAGGCCGATACAGCACGAACTTGCATAGCGAGGCACATGTGTATGTGTTATTAAGTGGAAAATACACACAAAAATGGGACGCGTCACGCAGTTTTGAAACCGCTTCGGTGTAGCGTCTCATGCATGTACCGCTAGCTGTTTTCTTCCTTGAAGTGGTTCTAAAATAGCTATAGGATTATATTATATTTTTTTGTGCCGCAATGCCCAGCCGTGTTCAAATTGCGACAGGCTAGTCGCTAGTCAGCATACTGTGTATGAGTGTATCGTGGTTACAATATTAGAAAAAGTCGCACATTTTCATAATTCTTGCCGTTCCAAGAATATTTCAATCTGGCTGAACGGATTCAATGCGCGTCCTCTTTTTTAAGACTTTTCCACGGATACGGAATCCTAAAAACACTATTGATTTTGCAATCTAATCCATAAAATGTATTCAAAAATATTACCACACTCTCCCGTTCGTATGTACATAAAATTTATTTTCGTTGTGCACATTTTTAAAATTTTTATTAGCCAGACTTACTTCGACGTTCATAAAAACCCTCTGTTTACATTTTAAACCAGTTATTTTATTTTTCTACGGAGTTACACCAAAAGATTTATAGGGGACACTAAAATAACTTTGGAGGAATAAAATAAAGGGATAGTGCTCAACAGAATCCCTGGGGTTTAAGTTTTATGTGAAACTTATTTCTTATTTCGCTATATTTCGTAAGTTTTTAATTCTGTTGTGCTAAAGTTTAGTCGTTATTTAACGGACGGTCCACAAAACAGAATAAACGCCACAATTAAAAATAAAATAAAGGGGTTGCCCTATTTTTCGGTTCAAGTATACTTGGAACGTTAAACAAGAAGTAAAGGAAAACTATAGCTGTGCCAATTTTGCCATCGAAAAGAAAAAAGTTGTTGGTAGAGTTAACTTTTTCTCAAAACGAAGCGTTTCGACAGAAAACAACGACATTTGATATTAACAGCTGATCTGGTTTCGTCGTTAAAGTTGCCAGATCAGCAGTAGACCGTAGCAAGCTCATGCGTCAGGTTGCGTCATATTATTTTCTTTCGATTTTGGTGTTTTCTAAGTGTTTCTGTGGCTGTTTTTTGTGTAGTGTGTGTTTTAAACATTTTATTTTTGGATTTTATATTTTTCAGAGACATCTTTTCTTTGTGTTTATTATTTAAGTTTAACAGTGAGTATAATCACCATTTTGGTTAACTCATCTATTATCAAATTAATAAAGTGCCTAGTTAAACCATTTACATATCAATATATACAGTATGTCGCATAACTAATGGGCAAATACAACAACAGGAGATAGAGTAGACTTGAAAATATGTCATTTATGCTTGTTTAAGAATGCACGGTTAATTTTTAATAAATATGTTTCGTTAAGAAAAGCGTTTATTTAAATGGTTCTTGCCATCTAGCATTTATACGCAATTATCTTAAAAATGAATAGAAACATCGGCTGGGATGGCAAAATTTCTTTTCACTAGCTATCACCCTTAATGTTTAGCTCTAATCTATTTTTTTTAAATGTTTGTACTAAACAAGCCTTTATAAAATTAAATATAAATTCAGACAATCCAAAAAACTTTTGGTCAAATCTACAGAAATTTAATATAAAATTAAAAGAATCAAAATCAGTACCTAAGTGACCATTCTAGTGAACAAGATTTGAATACTTACTTCATAAATTTAGCAAGCGATAGTTTACCTAGTTAAAATTTGATTTCCTTTTATTTTACTAATAAATCACCTGTAATAAGTGATGATACATTCCTTAATTTAAAATATATCTCAAAAGTTATATCTAATATCAAACGAGATTCTTGTGAAATCTATGGTGTAACCTTGAGAATGTTAGAACTCTGTTTGAACGATAATTGCTTAAATGCTATTGGACATAATATATTTAATCATACAATTTCAAATAATCTTTATTTAGTTATTAGAAAAACTGGTAATACACTACGCCCATTACTTATCGAATATTAAAAAATGCACCCTCAAATTAATAAGCTGTAATTTCGTTAATAATAAACCAATTTTGAACTTTTTTTTTAAATTGTAGATATAAGATTCTCGTGTTTAGCGCAGAGTAGTTTCCGTCCTGACATGTCTTATTGTACGGGGTAGCGCATAAACTCTAGATGCATGTAAATTTCCTTAAATTTAAAACTGACATATTACATAAAAATTGAATTTAATTTATTTTTTAAACGAAAGCAATTAGACATCTATCTGCGCTAGAAACTGGCCAAAAAGTTTCGCCATGCCACTAATTCTGTTGCCGAAAAAGTGTTTCGTGAATAATCAATAAGTCATTTTATTACTTTTGAATTTTAAATTTAGAATAAAACATGTCAACAAATAAAGTCTATAATACAGGGTGGCACGCAAAAACTTATCCATTTAATTCGTTCACAATATATCCCTGAATTTGTATTTGTATTATTATTTTTGTATTTTTAATTTTAAGCAATTTAATTAAATGGTTATATATTTCCGTAGCACTCTGTATTATAGACTTTATTTGTTGACATGTTTTTTATTCTAAATTTAAAAGCCAAAAGTGATAAAATGACTCATTGATTATTTACGAAACATTTTTTCGGCAACAGAATTTATTTCGAAGAAATGGTATTTTTTTCTTTGCCTCTAGTGGCATGGCGAAACTTTTTGGCCAGTTTCTAGCGCAGATAGAAGTCTAATTGCTTTAGTTTAAAAAATAAATTAAATTCAATTTTTATGTAAGATATGTCAGTTTTAAATTTAAGGAAATTTACATGCATCTAGAGTTTATGCGCTACCCCGTACAATAAGACGTGTCAGGACGCAAACTACTCTGCGCTAAACACGAGAATCGTATATCTATAAAAAAAGTTCAAAATTGGTTTATTATTAACGAAATTACAGCTTATTAATTTGAGGGTGCATTTTTTAATATTCGATAATTAATGGGCGTAGTGTATTATCCCAATACCTTAAGTAAATAATACACAAAATGTTAAAGATTTTCGACCAACAGCTTTACTATCTTTAATATCTAAAATTCTTGAAAGACTAACTTTTAATTAAATTAGATCATATTTAAATAAATTTAATATTTTTCTTAGCAATCAATCTGATTTTAGAGCTAATTTTGGCACAAAGACATTATTATGTAAACTCAAAGATGGTATTTTAGAAAATTGGGATTCGAATTTTGTTACTAGTATCGTTTTTCTAGATCTGTCCACGGCTATTGATTATCTAAATTATGAATTACTACTTAAACGAATTTATGATGTATCAAATTTTTCGAAGGAATTAAAAGGAGTTCTGCAAGGATCTGTACTGGGTCCTTTATTATTTATAATTTATACATATCATTTTTATTTATCCACAAAATATGGTAATCTATTAGCTCTTGCTGATGATAAACAAATATTAGTAGGTATATCATAAAATAAAATGATAATCTTCTGCATTGGATTTCATTGATGAATGAGGATGTTTCTACTGTTTCCAAAGTAATTAAAAATCATGCCTGCCTTAGTACATAAATAACTATTAGGTGAACCCTCGTAGCTTCATGTTCACACTCCATTTTCAATGATTTATATATTTTAATCTCCTGTTATTATGTTCCCAAAATTATTTATGTTACATTCGTACCCAGCTCCCCAAAACTCCCTTTGATTAAAATCGTCCATGTCACAGTATGCATACTAAAACGACAAAACCAATTTATATACGTATCCATTACCTTTCAATCAAAATCAAACGAAACCTGCAAAAACATAATAATATATAGGGGGTATTTAGCTTTTATTCAGCTTGCCACTAAACAATAATAATATAGGAAACGAAAAAAAAACTAAAGGCCTTCCTCCACAATTTTATTAGAATAAAAATACTATTCTTTCAAAGGTGTTAACATGTTTCGAACATGTGTAGAAACGTCCATCATTAGGAGACTAATAAAGGTGTTGGCAAAAGATAAAATGGTGAAGGTATCCAACCTTTAGGAAGCTTCATGGAATCTAAAAAGTTGTGTTGGTGCCGTGCGAGCAAAAATTATTTGCATCAAAGAGGGCCTTGCATCGAAGGATGTAATGCTTAGTCGTAGAGCTTAATACCTGTTGGGTGTCGGTAAGTACCTGAATTAATAATCAATCAGTTCGTCCGTCATCTTTGACAGTCGTTACAAGTAGTTTGATTCATCGCTAATTTTTCCAATTTCTTGAACAATTCACACAATGGGCTTTACGGAACAGCACAAAACATTCATGGTTGAAGCTTATTTTCGAAACGGGGTTAGAGTAAATTGTGAATGGCAATATAATCCGGGTTTGTGCATGGACGATTTTCACGAACATTTTCCTAACGTTGCTTTTATTGCTGGGAATTTTTATCATTGCCTGAAAAGAACCCTCTGGCTGTCTTTAGGGAAACAGGTTCTATACAACACAAAAAAGGAGCAGGAAGACCGTCTGTAAGAACAGAAGAACTTGTTGCAAACGTTCGTGAAATAATGCAAAATACGTCAACAAATTGTATAAGATGCCTGTCCCAAGAAGTGGGACTATGCAGGACTATTGTTAAGAAGCAATTATTAAGCAATGTAATTATTTTTCTTTTTTCATCTGTATATTATTCTTACTTTGTTAATTTTGTAAACAACAAAAATTAATTTGTATTTGTCTACTTATTTTATTACTCATTAGTTTGGCATATCATGTCATAATATGAATTTGACAAAATTTTAACCTAGATTTGGTTAGATATATCGTCCCCATATCATTGTGATCTAAACCAAGCCCTACGTTTTTAAATCCAAGCCCTCTTTGTTGCAAATAATTTTTGCTCGCACGGTATAACATATAAATAGTGACGAAAAAATTAGAAGAAAAAATTAGTAACAGCGTACTGAGTCTGTAGAAAAATATTTATGGAAAAACGATTCAAACATTTGTTTAGAAAATAAAGTCCAAACTAAGAAATTAGAAATGGACTATTTCTTCAAATTAATAATAATATAGCTATTTATTAGTACAATAAATGAAACGCCTAAAATGGTATTTTACTTAGGAAGCTGCTTTTTTGGTGGAAAGTACTTTTTTTTGCATGCTTAAGTGATGGAAAATTACTTAAAAATGTATTTTGACCCGTACGTTCAAAACAAAAACACTACAATAAAATTTTCAGAAAAAAGTTGTAGCCCATTTTAATATGAATAAAAAAATTTATATATAGCGAGGTCAGTTTTATCATCAGATTTGTCGGATTGCTCCGCGCCCGTTCGTTTAATGTTTCAGCGTTGTGACAGCGAGAAATCCGAACGCCGTTCGTTTATCCTATCGGCGAGCAACTGGAGGTACATATTTTTAAATGGCGGGAAATTTAAAAATCCAAACTTGTTGAATGCTTGATAAAAAATAAAACGTCCCCGACTTTGATGAAACAGTTACTTCGGAAAAGTCTAATAGGTCCGCCTTCGCCATTTTCGAACCACAGCTATTATCATAAAAAAATAGATAGTTTGTAAATAATACAATATTATGATAGTTGCAGCAACGTCAATTTTTGTTGAACTATTTTTAGTTTTAAGCTCATTTACTAATTTTGAAGAAGTAGTCCATACTCAATGTGGAGTTAAATGTAAAGAAAAAAGAAAAGGACAAAGTCTTTCTCCACAAGTTTATTAGAATGACTAGGCGAACCTAGAATAATTCATAATAATTCGACGTTTCGAGTGTAGAAACACTCATCATCAGGAAAACAAAAGTAAATAGTACAATGCTGATGTTGTTAGCAATAGAGAAAATAATGAGTGGGATTGAGCCTTCAATGGTGTTTACGAGGTGTAAAAAAAGAATAGTCAGAAGACCGACAAGACTTCAGCATACTGGAAAGTCAAGGGCTAGTGCAAAGGCCCTATCTTGGGCAGAAAAATGAAGAGAGCAAAAGAAAAATTAGAAAGTTTCAACAGACTTTGTGAAAATCATTTAGGTACGAGTAGTAAAAAATCTTAAGTTTCATTAAACTTTGTCGGAGACATGTAAAAGTAGTGAAATGAAAGGGAAAGAAAAAAGAAAATATTGGTTTTTGTAAAAGTCAAAGCATCATTTAGCTTGAAGTAAAATGCTATTGGAGTACCAGGCTTATTACGGCCCAGTTACCCCGGCAGGAGTTAAAACATACACATTATGTGCAAAATTAATAGATTAAGGGATTTTTTAAAATTTTTTAGTTTTACTAGAACATCTTAGAAAGGTAACCTTTTTCTTATTAAAGAAGTTCAACTGCAAGCAGCACGTGTCATTTAATTTGTTTTGACATATTGCTTTATTTTTGTCTATTTTTGCAATTTTCCCGATATTTAGGAACCTACAAAAAAAAATTCCTAAATATTCACAACATTTCAATTTTCTTACAACCTGTATAACAGATTGTTCGAAAATATGGTTACATTTATGTTTGTCCGACAAATTTGATCTACAATGACCATTCCAAGTATAGAGTTTCGTGCATCCTTGTTAGTTTTTTTTATCTGTTTTTATAATCGATTTATTCTGTTTGCCTAGTTCTTTCCCAGCGATATTTTAATTTGCGTCGGGCAAATATTTTCCTGGAAAAATATCCTTTTTAAAAGCTGAATAAATAATGAAACTACTTTAAACTAAAAACGTATTTACATTAATAAATATTAACAAATCATTTTCCGGACCTTAAAATTTTGACAGAATTGCAGTGGCGGCTGAAACAGGTAGGGCCAAAATACCAAATAAAAAAAATCATAAAAAACTTACCGAATAATTAAATTCACCATCATAAGAACATTGTTTTAAATCACACAAAATAAAGTTTGGAAGCATGGATAGAATAAACATTCTTATTAAATTTCGAAGCCGTGATTTCTGCCCACTTTAAATGTCTGTAATAAAAAGAATCGGACAAAAGACGACCCAATCCTTTCACCTGTCTTTTTGTGCCAAGGAAAGCGCGCACTGAGAAAAAAGCCTTCTAGTCCATATAAGAATTCACATACTCTTTATACAACTGTTTAATACTATATGTAACAGCAACAGCAACACGCTTTCCTACTGTAAGACAACGAAAATTGCTAGTCCGTTGTGTAGTGATAATATCATGGTAATTTAGCCAATAGGAAACAGGAGTTAATGCTAACGTAGAATGGTTTATAGCCATTATTGCTCTGAATACTCACAGTAATTATTAAGTTCTATTGGGGGTGTAATCTGGTTTTATATACTGTATTAGTTCCGTCTGGCAGTTGTAATGAAACTTGACATTAATGATGGTAATATTTGCTTACGACGGTTAATAAAGCATACTTACCACTAAAAATCAGTAATGTAGTTCTCAAAAATTTAAATAGGTTCTAGTGTGATATTGTTCTTGTTGTTTAACTTTGCATAATATGATTATCTATTATGCAACATGGTTTACGGAGATCGTAAAATTCGTCCATAGATTATAAAGTTCAATACTAATGATGGGTTGTGCGAAATAAGAATCTTCTATTGCCTTATCTGACATGCAATTAAAAAAAAAAACTTAAATACAAAGTATAGATAAATTAATTGAAACAGGTAGTTGGTAGGAGTAGAAGGCTTTTTTCTCAGTGTATAAACTGGACAACACAAAACTTAAAAATCACATAAACACCACAAGACAAAAATGAAAATAACGAGTGACCGGTTCTGTTCGCATCGAAGCATCAGCTGATTGACATTAATTTGTTGTTTATAGTACATATTGCGCATGCTAACTTTCCCAATAATGGCCTGCATATAATGGCCTCATTTTTCACAAACTTGGTTGCATACCATTGGCAACAGACTGGTTATATATCTACCGGGTGTCCACGGAAGGTGGTTCGCCCCTCTAACTTTTTTGTTTTTCAAGATAATGGAATAAAATTCGGGGGATTTATATACGAAATAAAACTGCATTTTTTAACAGGTGACTTAACATTATGGAACTTTCGGTTTAACCGGAAGTAATATAAACTTTCGATTTTTAAATGGGACACCTGGTATATTTTTCTATTTTTTTACTCCATATGACATTCTAAATAGAACGATGTGTCACTTGTCACCAACAAAATATTTTTTTCCAAATTTATTGTTTTATCTAGAGGGCTATGAATACCTTAAAATCACTTATTTCACTTCTTTAATCTTGGGAAAAATACAATTTTACTATTTTTGGTCCAATGTTATGTGAGGTTTAAAATTTAATCTTTAAAGTTGTATAACTCATTTTTTTTACACGGCAACTTGGTGGCTCGTCGGGTTAAGAAAAAATAGCATTTTATTACGATTATTTTGATACCACACACTATTAGGTTTTAGAAAAGCTGCCATTAAAAAATTTAAAAAGTTAACTTGGAACATTCCTAAAACGAAGCATCTTTTGAGAATACATTTAGATTTAAATGTATCAGCCTGTGACCAGCAATACTGATAAAACAAAATCATGCCTTGAAGAAAATTAACATGCCGACAGATTCTACTAAAGTAAATTAGTTTGTTGTTAAAAAACATGGAAAATAGTAGTTTAGTTTTACAAGGAGTGAAAAAGTTGATGTTATTAGTATTTGGAGAATATAGAAAGAATTCAACCGATGCTGCACGACTTTACGCACAAAGATATCCTAATTGGCGTCATCCAACCCGGCACTATTACGCAAACTGGTTCCGAAAATGCGAAATGAGCCTGACAAAAATAACATATCAACTTTTTCACTCCCTATAAAACTATTATTTTCCATGTTTTTTAAACAACAAACTAATTTACTTTGGCAGAAGCTGTCGGCATGTCAATTTTCTTCAAGGCATGATTTTGTTTTATCGTATTGCTGGTCACAGGCTGATACATTTAAATCTAAATTTATTCTCAAATGATGCTTCATTTTTGGAAAGTCCCAAGTTAACTTTTTAAAGTTTTTTAATGGCAGCTTTTCTAAAACCTAATAGTCTGTGATATCAAAATAATCGTAATAAAATCCTCTTTTTTTCTTAACCCGACGAGCCACCAAGTTGCCGTGTAAAAAGAATGAGTTATACAACTTTAAAGATTAAATTTTACACAGCACATACCATTGGACCAAAAATAGTAAAATTGTGTTTTTCCCCTCTATATAAAACAATAAATTTGGAAAAAGTGTATTTTCTTGGAGATAAAAAGTGACAAGTGACACATCGTTCTATTATGGAGAACTAGAGGGTAGGAGGCCGATCGACAATGGCAGCATTTTCAATTTCTGTCCCGGTTTTTTGGTTAGTTCGCTATTGGCCGATAGATGGCTCTCGCGTCCGAAGTGGGCTGATGTTGTCTTCTTCTTCTTCGTTTTTAATATGGAAAACTAGATCCTCCATAGTTTTTAACTTTTACTTAAACCCTTTATTTTTCTGTGCTTTTACTTTTGACAATTGACATTTTATTTTTCGTAATAACAAATAACGTTTGAAGGCAAGACAAGACAAATAACGTTGTATTGTAATTAATTTCCATATTTATAATGAATAATGGTACAATTTATAAAAGAAGAGTTTGCTTTGTGTCGGGGCGTAAGACAGGATCTTCTTCAAAGAGGAAACGAAGCCAAATAAGTATATTTCTAGCTCCAAAGGTAAGCTCACTTTAAGAAAAACCTCTGTAGCTAGAATGTTTAATACCCTGTATTTTAAAAACAAGCATCGTTGGAACTTTATACAGGCCGAGTTTACTAATAAGTATAACAAAGTAAGTGTAAATTCATATAAAAGTCCTTATTTGTTCCTTAAGGTTGAATTCTCAACGTCATTTAATCTATTGCCAACCTATAACCTATTTCGCGTTGATTTTTTTAGTTTATTATTTTAATAACTAACATTTAAAGAAAATCAATATCGTCGGTACATTATTTAGGTAGTATCTAATATATTACAAAAATATCAATTTATTTCATTGCTAATTTTGGGAGAATTGTATAGTGAAAGAACAATGAGTGACAATGACATAATAATGTTAAAAAAAATCTTACCCGATATTTTTCGCTATACAATTCTCCTAAAATAAGTTATGAACTTCCTTGATATTTATTAAATATGTCAATTATTACCTATAGAATATCAAGTCGATACTGATTTTCTTTAAATTTTGTATAAAAGCTAGAAAACATAAATAAATCTACGCGAAATAGGTTAAAGGTTGGCAAGCATGTTGATACTCCTACCTTAAAGAACTAATTTAAATAAAAATAGTTATCGCGTCTATAAGAAACCATTTATTTGATAGCCCACTTCAAACACGAGCGTCATCTTATGGCAACTCGTAAAGCTGAATTACCGATTCTAATTTGGGACCGAATCCAATGCATTGCGATCGGCCTCCTACCTCAAGTCCTCCATACGTTCTATTTAGAATGTCATATGGAGTCAAAAAATAGAAAAATATACCAGGTGTCCCATTTAAAAATCGAAAGTTTATGTTACTTCCGGTTAAACCGAAAGTTCCATAATGTTGAGTCACCTGTCAAAAAATACAGTTTTATGTCGTATACAAATCCCCCAAATTATATTCCATTATCTTGAAAAACCAAAAATTTAGAGGGGCGAGCCACACCTTCCGTGGACACCCGGTATGTGGTGATCAGGCACTTGATAGCTTTTTGCCCCCACTTCTTTTGGCATGGCACAAAATTTTTGGGTTTTAACAATAAAATTATATTTATTTTACTTTATAATATTTGCGAAGATTATTTGGCAGTCTACTAGTTTTCCGTTTATATTATTATTGCTATATTTTCATATTTGCATTTAAAAGAGTAATATCCGAAATGAATTTGAAACTCGTCATTTTTATTGCGTGATTTTATGTGCTCTGATAAAATGTTGAAATGACGTTGTAAACTATTCGTATACAAGCTTGTGATAAAGATACGGATCAGCCGTTTATGCAAAGTACCGGTTACTTCACTAAGTATCGCTCGGACACGTCAATTTTATTTTTTGTTTTGCATTTTTTTTTAGAAGAAAATGTTTATACAATGTAAACAGAAAAGTGCTAGTGCATAATTTTTTTTTAATGAAACATATTTTACAGGATCTTATCCAAGGGGGGGGGGGGGGAGTTAGGGGGTTTAACCCCATTAGAATTTATTTTATTTTTTTACTTTTTTTGTGCCTTGGTCGTTCATTCGTTTTTTCATTTCAAAATAAAGACGTGGGCTTAAGTGAAAATGTTTTATTGCGTTCCACACCGCCCACCTTTATTCCCTTTCCATGGATCGCCAAGAATCTTAAGCTTAAACCCCCCCCCCCCCCATCCCCCCCCTCCTCCTCGTATTAAAATCCATTGTATATTTTTGAATTTTCAGGTTTTTATAATACATGCCCTATACCTACCTATCTTTAACTTTGTTCAAAATATTAGCACTTGAAGTACAGATTGCCTTAATATATTTAAACCCACAGACCTGTAATATACAGGGTGTCTCGCGGTCGATGGTACCTTAGACGTTTCTGACGAACCAGTAAAGGAATCGTTCTGAAAATTTGGTCGCGTACATAAACGGACATGCTCTACCAACCTAAAATATTTTTAACAAAACAGTGTTGTCGCTTCCACACAAAAATAATAGTAAGTTCGATTTTTTAAATGCAACACCATATATTTTATTTTATTCTCGAAACCCCCATTACTTTCCTTACAATTTTTATTAACTTTACTCTATACTTATCTCTTACCGTTTCTAAGATATAAATTAATTTCCGTTTTTTTTGTCCGAAAACGTCACTTCTAAAAATGCTGGTAATTTTGAACACTAAAACACTGCAACCCTGAAATTTAGTAAATAGTTAACTAATACCATAGGGCTCTTTGCCCTAGTCCCAAATCTTAGTTGCAATTTACAGGGTGAAAATACACTTATTCTGGTAACTTGAAAAAGGGACCATAAGTCATTTTTTTCAAATGTAACACCCTGTATATTATTACGAATTTGAAAAGCTGCTAAAATTTCACTTAATTCTTGTATATCATACCTGTACCTAACTAACTATAACCATTTTTTGACGTATTAAGTATAATTTGTAAATTTGTCTATACAATTCAATTTTCATTCGGTTATTAGTAAGTTAGCTATGACAAAAACTGATGTTTACGTATGTTACTATGGTTATCGTTTTGACATTTCATTAAGTTTAGATACAAGATAGAAAAATACACTTTAAAGTGATGGAAGAAAACTATACAAATGCAGTTCTTATGAATTTATTTATTTTATTTGGACAATGTGTTTGTTTGCATTAACATGCAAAAAACATTAAAACTAAATTTTTCTTGAAATCCATGCAGTCAACACCCGCATATTAAAGTGTTTGGATGTAAACGGTCAGCGTTTTGAACATCTGTTAAAATAGCATTTTATTAGTTATAATTTTAGTACTTTATTATTTGACTACCTAGTTAACATTTAATAAAATTGTCCTGGATCCTTATGAATTTTCTAAGATTCATTGTCGGTAAATTAGAGTACATTTCGTTAAACTTTATACATGTCCTGGCGATAATCACATTGTCCAAATAAAATAAATAAATTCATAAGGACTGCATTTGTATAATTTCCTTCCATGTCATTAACGTGTATTTTTATCTTGTATCCTAACTTAATGAAATGTCAAAACGATAACCATAGTAACATACGTAAACATCAGTTTTTGTCTTGGCTAACTTACTAATAACCGAATAAAAATTGAATTGTATAGAAAATTTTACAAATTATGCTTAATACGTCAAAAAAATGGTTAAACTAGTTAGTTAGGTACAGGTATGATATACAAGAATTAAGTGAAATTTTAGCAGCTTTTCAAATCCGTAATAATATACAGGGTATTACATTTGAAAAAAAGGACTTATGGTCACTTTTTCAAGTTACCAGAATAAGTGTATGTTTTAACCACCCTGTATATTGCAACTGAGATTTGGGACTAGGGCAAAGAGCCCTATGATATTAGTTAACTATTTACCAAATTTCAGGATTTCAGTGTTTTAGAGTTCGAAATTACCAGCATTTTTAAAAGTTACGTTTGCGACAAAAAAAAAACGGAAATTAATTTATATCTTAGAAACGGTAAGAGATAAGTATAGAGTAGAGTTAATAAAAATTGTAAGGAAAGTAATGGGGGTTTCGAAAATAAAATAAAATATATGGTGTTGCATTTAAAAAATCGAAGTTACTATTATTTTTGTGTGGAAGCGACAACACTGTATTATTAAAAATATTTTAGGTTGGTAGAGCATGTCCGTTTCTGTACGCTACCAAATTTTCAGAACGATTCCTTTACTGGTTCGTCAGAAACGTCTAAGGTACCATCGACCGTGAGACACCCTGTATAAGGAGACCCCAATGTTTACATTTGATTACAAATAATGACAAATTTTGGCTGATTGCCCTAGATCTACCGCCTGGGTTGAAAGACGAGGGTTATGTTAATTATATTAGATGCATTTGTCATGTGCACCTATTAAGTAAACATATTTTACTTGTCGACGAAGTTAATAATAAGGGGAAGAATATCTGAAGCATCGATAAATCTCATCCTCCTTTAAAATAGTATCAGTGTGTGTTAGGAATTTTTCCATTTTTCCACTGTTACCTTTTCTATGGCTTTATTCCACAGATCCCAAACTACGTCATTTGGTACAGGATGCATAGAACTTATTTTTGCATCATAATAGCGCTTACATTCGGACCAAACCGTTTCAATAGAATTAAAGTGGCAATGATATGGAGGAGGTCTTAAAACTCGATGTCCATGTTGTAACCTTAGTTTCTCCAGTCTATTACCATAAAATAAAAATAATTAAAAAATAGAATAAATAGCGCTTTCCAGATTACTTGTAATGTTTGGGTGGGTAATGCTACTTCATTATTATCCCGAACTGATCCTTCATTGCAAATGAGGAAGCCGGAATTTGTCTTTGTTCTATCCATGCAATAATTTTTTGACCAACTTATATTTGGAATTTTTTCAATTGGCCCAGAACGATGGGTGGCATTATCCACGATAATAATAAGCGACGGTTCTTTTAAGTTTAGTAACAATTTTTCTTTAAACTATTTCCCAAAGTTTTCCCTATTTATCGAATCATGTTAATCGCCAGATTTTAGTCCAGACTTGAATATCAAACTTGCATTATTCACAAATACATTTTCTGATGTACAATATTATACCGTAGGTGTTTATAAAAACATTGCCCTATATTTTTCATGTTTATTATTTATGTTGTCACAATTTTTGCTTTATTATATCTATTTACCTCGTAAACTGCGTTAAAGGATAAAAGAGTCTTTCCGGCATCACTGTCTCTTTAAAAACAATCAAATAATGTTAAAATTAAAGCTTGTTTTTTTTCACAATACCTACCGTGACATTTTTGAAATATTGTTGATTAAAAATGTCACTGTAAAAAATGACAATAAAACTTTTATGACTGGTAAAATTATACGACATTTATTATTGACGCAAATTTACTTTTTCACTAGTTCACAAATATTAGAAAGATAAGCACTAGTCGTGACTATGGAGAACTATAGGGTAGGAGGCCGATCGACAATGGCAGCATTTTCAAATTCTGTCCCGGTTTTTTGGTTAGTTCGCTACTGGCCGATAGATGGCTCTCGCGTCCGAAGTGGGCTGATGTTGTCTTCTTCTTCTTCGTTTTTAATGTGGAAAACTAGATCCTTCATAGTTTTTAGCTTTTACTTAAACCCTTTATTTTTCTGTGCTTTTACTTTTGACAAAATTGATATTTTATTTTTCGAAATAACAAATCATGTTTGAAGGCAAGACAAGACAAATAACGTTGTATTGTAATTAATTTCCATATTTATAATGAATAATGGTACAATTTATAAAAGTAGAGTTTGCTTTGTGTCGGGGTGGTAAGACAGGATCTTCTTCAGAGATGAAACAGCCAAATAAGTCTCTTTCTAGCTCCAAAGGTAAAACCCTCTAGCTAGAATGTTCCTGTATTTTAAAAACGAAGCATTGTTGGAACTTTATACAGGCCGAGTTTACTAATAAGTATAAGAAAGTAAGTGTAAATTCATATAAAAGTCCTTATTTGTTCCTTAAAGAACTAATTTAAATAAAAATAGTTATCGCGTCCATAAGAAACCATTTATTTGATAGCCCACTTCGAACACGAGCGCCATCTTATGGCAACTCGTAAAGCTGAATTACCGATGCTAATTTGGGACCGAATCCAATGCATTGCGATCGGCCTCCTACCTCAAGTCCTCCATAGTCGTGACTATGGAGACCTAGAGGGTAGGAGGCCGATCGACAATGGCAGCATTTTCAATTTCTGTCCCGGTTTTTTAGTTAGTTCGCTATTGGCTGATAGATGGCTCTCGCGTCCGAAGTGGGCTGATGTTGTCTTCTTCTTCTTCGTTTTTAATATGTTTTTAACTTTTTCTTAAACCGTTTATTTTTCTGTGCTTTTACTTTTGACAATTGACGTTTTATTTTTCGAAATAACAAATAACGTTTGAAGGCAAGACAAGACAAATAACGTTGTATTGTAATTAATTTCCATATTTATAATGAATAATGGTACAATTTATAAAAGTAGAGTTTGCTTTGTGTCGGGGTGTAAGACAGGATCTTCTTCAAAGATGAAACGCAGCCAAATAGGTCTCTTTCTAGCTCCAAAGGTAAAACCCTCTAGCTAGAATGTTCCTGTATTTTAAAAACGAAGCATCGTTGGAACTTTATACAGGCTGAGTTTACTAATAAGTATAACAAAGTAACTGTAAATTTATATGAAAGTCCTTATTTGTTCCTTAAAGAACTAATTTAAATAAAAATAGTTATTGCGTCCATAAGAAACCATTTATTTGATAGCCCACTTCGAACACGAGCGCCACCTTATGGCAACTCGTAAAGCTGAATTACCGATGCTAATTTGGGATCGAATCCAATGCATTGCGATCGGCCTCCTACCTCAAGTCCTCCATAGTCGTGACGTAACGGTCAGCGATCATTAAACATACTTTACAGGTTTTGCATAGGGCATTCGCTATTTTAATGATCTGCCCGATCATCTTAAAAATGCGCCGGATTTGAGAACTTTTAATAAAAGACTTTCTGTGCATTTGATGAGTTGACTATGGGGTTATTTGTAAAATTTTAACAATTATTGTTTATTTTGTTAAATTATTGTTAAGTATCACTAGCCAAGTGCTAAATAAAAACTTATTATTATTATTATTATTATTATTATTATTATTATTATTATTAATATTATTATTATTATTATTATTAAATTAATACAATTAAAGCAGTTAGGACTATTAAAGAAGAAGAAGAATAAGATGAAGAAAAAAGGTTTTGTACTGTACAATGTCATTACTTCTTATTTTTTTAAACATTGTTGGCTTTAAAAACTAAGAACGTATCGTGATATAAATTATCAAAATTTATTTCTTGTATAATTCCGTCCTTCAAGTTTAAAGTTATTGCACCCTTGACATTTAGAAATTAATTGGACATAAAGTGAATATAAAATTTCGTAATTTTCTTTGTTAGAAATGCCAGCTGTCACTGCCTGTGAATAGGCAATTTAGAAAGATTTTCATTGCAATTTTAAAGCACAATAACTAAATAGAGGAGATTTAAATATTTCCACCTTGGCGATACTTCAGCTAATATCACTTGTAAAATTGATTTCGTCTATTTTTGTAATCACGTGTGCAAAAGCAACCAATGACGATAACGTCACATTAATAACGGTCCATGGATACTTATCACTATGGAGGACTTGAGGTAGGAGGCCGATCGCAATGCATTGGATTCGGTCCCAAATTAGCATCGGTAATTCAGCTTTACGAGTCGCTGAAAGATGGCGCGCGTGTTCGAAGTGGGCTATCAAATAATGGTTTCTTATGGACGCAATAACTATTTTTATTTAAATTAGTTCTTTAAGGAACAAATAAGGACTTTTATATGAATTTACACTTACTTTGTTATACTTATTAGTAAACTCGGCCTGTATAAAGTTCCAACGATGCTTGGTTTTTAAAATACAGGGTATTAAACATTCTAGCTATACCTTTGGAGCTAGAAAGATACTTATTTGGCTGCGTTTCCTCTCTGAAAAAGATCCTGTCTTACACCCCGACACAAAGCAAACTCGACTTTTATAAATTGTACCATTATTCATTATAAATATGGAAATTAATCACAATACAACGTTATTTGTCTTGTCTTGCCTTCAAACATTATTTGTTATTTCGAAAAATAAAATGTCAATTGTCAAAAGTAAAAGCACAGAAAAATAAAGGGTTTAAGTAAAAGTTAAAAACTATGGAGGATCTAGATTTCCATATTAAAAACGAAGAAGAAGAAGACAACATCAGCCCACTTCGGACGCGAGAGCCATCTATCGGTCAATAGCGAACTAACCAAAAAACCGGGACAGAATTTGAAAATGCTGCCATTGTCGATCGGCCTCCTACCCTATAGTTCTCCATACTTATCACTTATGTCATCATACGTTACCATCGAACAACATATTTTTGACATACCTACTACAGGGGCAGACTTAGAGTGTGGTATTGGTAAGCAAATCCTATAGTAGGTATTAAGTCAATTTGGCTTCTTGACATGGGAATAACGATCAAAAAAAATTTCTTGACGGGGAGAATAGAGGTTCAGAAGAAATAGCTCCAAATTTAGAGAAATTAAGAGAGTTGCTGATTACAAAATCTATATTATGTCAACTCTGGTAAAGTATTTTAAAATCAGATATTATAGACACTTTCTCTTAAGGTGGCAGTATCAACATGCTTGCCAACCTATAACCTATTTCGCGTAGATTTATTTATGTTTTCTAGCTTTTATACAAAATTTAAAGAAAATCAGTATCGACTTGATGTTCTATAGGTAATAATTGACATATTTAATAAATATCAAGGAATTTCATGACTTATTTTAGGAGAATTGTATCGCGAAAAATATCGAGTAAGATTTTTTTTTGCATTATTATGTCATTGTCACTCATTGTTCTTTCACTATACAATTCTCCCAAAATTAACAATGAAATAAATTAATATTTTTGTAATATATCAGATACTACCTAAATAATGTACCGACGATATTGATTTTCTTTAAATGTTAGTTATTAAAATAATAAACTCAAAAAATCAACGCGAAATAGGTTATAGGTTGGCAATAGATTGAATGACGTTGGGAATTCAACCTTAAGATCAAACACTTGTAGCGCATTCACCAGTTCTTTTTTTAAATCAAAATTTCGTATTGAAAGAAATTTTTTTAGCTTTTATTTAGAACCTACATACAGTGTCACCAATAAAGTCCGCATCATATGGGATTTACTTTGGCATCAAGTTCTGCTTCGATTGAGATAAAAATTAAGCAAAAAATAGTAGTCACGTGATTCGCATTATCTGTCAAATTTTAATTTTTTTCAAAAAATAATTCAAAAGTGGGGTTATTTCTGAAAATATCGAAAAAAGTTAGAAGAAAAAGTTGTTTTAAATGCAGTTTCTAGCCCGCATGCGATTTCAGTTGCATAAGATAATTTTGATTTTTTACCAATATTTTGTAAATTGAACCAATTTTGCAAAATAAGACTCAACGCAACCTACATAAAACTTCTTAGTTTTGACAATGCTTTGTTTCAGATACATTTTCTTTAAAGTAGCGCCATATTAAATGTGTGTTTTTCTACAAATTCAAAATTGGGCTATTAGAATTTGGTCGCATGTGATGCAAAGTTTATTTGTTTTTGACCCTGTATAAGGAAATTTTATAAAATAAGTATTTTTGAAAACGTAGTTTGTGTCTGAAAGTAAAAAAATAAAAAATAAAGTAAAGGGGTTTTAAATTAAATCGTTGAAAATAGATAAACCTTACGTTAAGTTAAACTAAAATTTATTTTCCACTTAATGAACACTTTACTGATGACACTGTGTTCTTTTTTGTCTTAATATTAAGGTGTATTACTTTGAGACACAAACTACTTTTTCAAAAAGACTTACTTTATGAAGTAACCTTATACAGGGTCAAAAACAAATAAACTTTGCATCACATGCGACCAAATTTTAATAGCTTAATTCTGAATTTGTAGAAAAACACACATTTAATATGGCTCTACTTTAAAAAAAATGTATCTAAAAAAAAGCATTGTCAAAACTGAGAAAGTTTATGTAGGTTGCGTTGAGTCTTATTTTGCAAAAGTGGTGCAATGTACAGGGTTATCCAACCAAGACTAGACAAGGCGATTTTTTGACTTTTCCTGTACTTTTATAAAAAAAACTGAAATAGCCATCTTAAGTAATTTTCTCCCGCGAATTCGAATATCTTCAGCAAAAAACAATTGAACATCAAACAAAAGTACTAGGGGTCACTTTGATATTTTTTTAAATGGAACACCCTGTATATTTTTACATTTTTAAATTCCACATAAAATTATAAAGCTTTTTTATTAAATGCATTATTAGTCTATATTTCACAGTTTCCGAGATATTGACTCTCGAAAAGTGACATTTTTGAACTTTGACAGCTTATAACTTTCTAACAGTACGTCTTAGAGCAAAACGGCTTACATGTCCCTATCTTCAATTTTTATTATCTTCCGAAAAAAATCAACTTCCGGTTAAACCGGATGTAACTCGAAAGCAGGAAATATAGTTGTTCCGGTTTAACTGGAAGTTGATTTTTTTGGATTGAACTCCTAGAATTTTTGTAGTGAATCGTACACTAATCATTGGCCTATAAGTGACTCTTCTTTTAAATTTTCCACCAAAATCTCCTTATTAACAGAAAATCCCCTTTCTGCTGTGGCATTTCCATGAGAAATAGTTAGAAGAAGTTGCACCACGTTTTTTAAACTATCATTTGTGGTTTCCATCCAAAAGTCATCTACACTGTTACATCTGGAATAATTTTTCATTTTATTTATCATAGTCTGATCAGTAAGAATGTCTCTAAATGCTCTATCCGCTTCTTCCAATTTAGTCGCATTGCATCTGTTTGAATTTAACAAAATTTCTAATGCTTTTGACATCAGTTGCAAGGATTTTTTTGGATGTCTGCCAGTTGGGGTTAAGAAAACTTATAGCTTCAGTTAATTTATATGCTAACGGACATTTTTCCAAAAGTTTGGAAACTGTATACATCAAGCAGCGAAAGATCATCATTTCTTTACCTTTAACTCCGATACGCATTTTTTGATAGCCGCTCTAGTCCCATATCCTAGACCAATCTCTTGGACTTTTTTAAGGTTGCAATATAAACCATTCTTGTCTTTTTTAAAAACATCTATTTTGAAAATAGGAGTGCTTTGTAGAACTTCGTCTGTAACAAAACGTCTCATTAAGGTAGGAGTATCAACATGCTTGCCAACCTATAACCTATTTCGCGTAGATTTATTTATGTTTTCTAGCTTTTATACAAAATTTAAAGAAAATCATTATCGACTTGATATTCTATAGGTAATAATTGACATATTTAATAAATATCAAGGAATTTCATAACTTATTTTAGGAGAACTGTATAGCGAAAAATATCGGTTAAGATTTTTTTTAACATTATTATGTCATTGTCACTCATTGTTCTTTTACTATACAATTCTCCCAAAATTAGCAATGAAATAAATTGATATTTTTGTTATATATCAGATACTACCTAAATAATGTACCGAAGATATTGATTTTCTTTAAATGTTAGTTATTAAAATAATAAACTCAAAAAATCAACGCGAAATAGGTTATAGGTTGGCAATAGATTGAATGACGTTGAGAATTCAACCTTAAGTTATTTATAATGGATAATAGGTCTTCATAAAGAAATGGAACTAGAGACCAATCACTTTAAAATTGTCTTAGGAATGGTTCTAGTTCTTCAGAGAGTGACTGAAAGAAGGCTAATTCAGCTAACAGCAGTTTATTATCCATAAACTTTACTACAATTTTGTAACTTTCACGCGATGGCTTTTGATTCGTATTTTGCACCGAAGATATGAATTTTTCAAGTGAGGGTATAGCGACTGAATTTTTTGAGACACAGGTATGTTTTCTAGCCATCTTACTGAACAGAATTTAGGAGGAAAGTCGGAACAACCAGTTATGGACAAGAATAAACCCCGTCGGGAAGGACTGTCTTTGAACAAATTGTAACAAGCTCTTAGAAATGACACAATATTCCAGTCTGTTTTTTTAATACCGGTTTTAAATGCAACATTTACGGTATGTAAACCGCAGGAGCCTATGCTTAAAATTGCAGAAGTGTTATCGGTCTCATCTTTTAATTCAGCCTCTTAAAGGCGTACCAACTTAAAATTTACACAAGGTCCATCCATTGAAATTTGAAGCAGTTTCTTTAAGTTAAGACCTTGCAAACCATTTTTCAGACCTTCCAACAAATCCACAGCTTTCGCATGATGTAAAAACACAGATGAAAAATCTATAGGAATAAGTAGGTACCTACTTCAAATTTTTAAGTTCGAAATTATCTGCTCATTCAAAATTCCCGGCTTAAACTTGATTTTCCCGTCGAATCCCCGGTTTTTTCCGGCTTTGTAAAATTCCCTTCTTTTTCCCGGATTTCCCGGTTTTCCCGGCTCCTAGACACCCTGTGTAAGTAACCATATTCAAAAATTTAAATATTTTTTAGTGAATTTTGATTTTAAATAAGTTATACATAAACATTGTCCCTAATCTGTAGAAAGAGTCAAATATGACCTCCTTCAAAACACATTACTTTTTCCCACAAGCCCAAATAATTTCCTGTTACGTCAAGATTAAGAAGTGATCTAATCCTCATAAAAGACGAACGTTTAATTTAAAACGACATTAGGCAGGCAATTCACGGCACAACGTGCATAAACGATGTAAAATCCAATTACTAAACTAGTTAGGTAATAATTATAAAATAATATTGGCATTGGCAATCTATTATTTCGTTACTATAGTTTCGTAATAAAATTACTGCGTAATTTGTAATGAAATGAACGTAAACAAGTTACATGCATTCATTACGAACAAACACTAGTGCCATTTCGTTTTTTATTATAAATATTTAGGAAAGAAAGAAAAACTAAAAGTCTTCCTCCACAAAGTTTAATTGAATGAAACAATCAAAGGTCTCTACATGTTTCGAACGTAGAAACGTTCATCATCAGGAGACAGAAAATAACATTAAAAAGTGCTGATGGTTTTAGCAAAAGGAAAAATGGTGAAGGACCTTAATGGAGCTTTCGTGAAAATAAAAATTGATGTGCAAAGCCACATAATATGGAGGAAATATTAAACTTTAAACATACTAGGTATGTAAGAAGTCGGGAAAGGGGTCTAGACCAACCCTATAAACTGGGAAAGAAGAAAATAAAACCTTTCTATAAAGCAAGTGTTAAAAAATTAAAATTTGTTTAATAAAACATTTTGGATAAATGTCAGAGACATAGAAAAAGTAAATTGGTAGTAATTAACATACTTAGTGCAATGAAAATTGCGTTTTGAATTGTCCTTTGGGGTACTGAGGTTTACCCCAAAGGACAATTCAAAACGCAATTTTCATTGCACTAAGTATGTTAATTACTACCAATTTACTTTTTCTATGTCTCTGACATTTATCCAAAATGTTTTATTAAACAAATTTTAATTTTTTAAAACTTTCTTTATAGAAAGATTTTATTTTCTTCTTTCCCAGTTTATAGGGTTGGTCTAGACCCCTTTCCCGACTTCTTACATACCTAGTATGTTTAAAGTTTAATATTTTCTCCATATTATGTGGCTTTGCACATCAATTTTTATTTTCACGAAAGCTCCATTAAGGTCCTTCACCATTTTCCCTTTTGCTAAAACCATCAGCACTTTTTAATGTTATTTTCTGTCTCCTGATGATGAACGTTTCTACGTTCGAAACATGTAGAGACCTTTGATTGTTTCATTCAATTAAACTTTGTGGAGGAAGACTTTTAGTTTTTCTTTCTTTCCTATACTATAACTCCACTTTAAGCATGGACTACTTTTTCAAATTATAAATATTTAGGTTCGGTAACATAAGTGCTGTGTAGAAACATTGTCGTTAATAAGATACTATAGTGTCCGCGAAAATAATTAAAAGCTAATATAGTGGCATATCAAACAAGTGTGTAACCACGGACGGAGTTTTGGGTTGGGGGGCTGGGGGGGGGGACGCCCCCCAAAGTTACCTTAAACATCAAACGTTAGGAAAATTTGGTACACAAAAATGTGTGTAGCTTATTTAACTTCCATTAGTTGCCCGGACTAACATGGGATCGTCTCGTATTAAATTCCAAAATTATCGGACTAGTAGGAGGACGAAATCCTGACTGCGGCGCAGCCAATGACCTGTACCAGATCATTGGGCGCAGCTATCGCCTATCGCTTTGCTTGCGTCGCACACTACACAATTCAAGTCAAGACCGACTGTAATATACAGGGTGAGTCGGGAGGAATGGGCCAAACTCTAAGGGTGTAATCTATGCATCAAAATAATAAGAAAAATTCAAATGTTGTTATCCAATATTCATTTGTTTTTAAATTACAGCGTTAAATAAAATAATAATGTTTAACCAAAATATGCAACATTAACATTGCTTTAAATAAATCATTGACTTTTTTTTAGAGGTGTGGATTGGTCGCGGTGGTCCTATTAGTTGGCCTCCTAGATCGCCAGACCTCACACCGTTGGACTATAATTTATGGGGTTGGTTAAAAAATGAGGTATACAAAGTAAAAGTAGATAATATAGGGATGCATTAATTATTAGACGCATTAGAAATGCTACGCTCAATATTAAAGAAAGGCACGAATCAATTAGAAGAGCCACGCGCGCCCCTCGTAAACGAAGCAGGAAATGTTTGGAAGTCAATGGCGGTATATTTGAAAATTTATTAAACCAAATAAATATTGGATAACAACATTTGAGTTTTTTCTTATTATTTTGTTGCAATAATTACACCTTAGAGTTTGGCCCAGTCCTCCCGACTCACCCTGTATAGATATACACATTTGGCATTTTCAGTCATTTAAAGACTGTCGTGTATCGTACACAGCCTAAGTCTTTGCAGTATTTTAGATGCTGTGCATGTTATTTCTCGTGAACATTTGCAAAACGTGCTTTCCCAATTTTCCGTGAGGATTGGACACTGTCATGCAGGTGGCTGAAGGACGACATTTTGAACATTTAATTAAATAACTTTTATTTTATATTATTGTTTATATAAAAATTACCAATTTTGTTTAAATAAAATGTACTATTCATTTGCCCGTATTTCCGAAACAGTTGAATTTAGTCATATGAATGATTCATACGAAAAATATTTTAAATTTATTGAAGATTTAGAATATCTGATAATATACAGGGTGTTCCATTTAAAAAAATAAATAATGCCAACACTTGACAGTTAGTGACATTACTGACATATGGTATAATAGTTAAATAGTAAAATTTTAGTCCTATGGATTGCCCAATACCCGGATCCAATATCACTTTTAGTTCGCCTGTAATTAAGCCGTTCCGGAACATTTGCCCAACAAACCCTGTATATGTTTTTTATACAGTTTATTTAATAATTATGGGTAGGTCTGAAATAAATACTTTTTGAATTGTGTTATTTTTTTTATATTTTATAAAGTTGAAAAATTTTGGAATTTCACCCCTCCCAAACCAGAGGCCTTCGCTACGTCCGTGTGTGTAACTGTTTTTTGTATTGGAATACACAGTTATCCAAGCACAATGGATACCCTGGGGCGGGTAGACCACGACGGCCGTTTCGTCCTTGTTAGGACTCTACGCAGGCAGCCATAACCCAAGCAATTCCGACACAGCGGTAAGATGTATTAAAAGCCTTTTACAAAAGCCAAGCGGCCATCAATACACCGTAGCGCCATCCCAGCGGAATTAACTCCAATATAAAAGGCAGTCACACCAATAATAATCGAAAGGCAGATAACTAAATAAACCACAAAGACGAAGTGCATCACAATCCCGTATATGGAACGCTATTTGCTTTTAATACATCTTACCGCTGTGTCGGGATTGCTTGGGTTATGGCTGCCCGTAGAGTCCTAACAAGGACGAAACGGCCGTCGTGGTCTACCCGCTCCAGGGTATTCATTGTGCTTGGATCACTGTGTATTCCAATATAAAAAAACAGTTAATCACTTTTCGGATATGCCACAATATTCGCTTTTAATTATTTTCGCGGACACTATATTATCTTCTTAACATTTTTATGACTTTTCTTAAATGCATTGCGCGCATACTAGTGGGTGCCGGCGTTGATTGATCTGTTTCTAGCCTACAAAATGGCAGATGTTTCGGTGAAAACGCAAAAAGCGTTTCCTATACTGGATTGTGATGCACTTCGTGGTTTATTGTGTGGTCTACCTTTCGATTATTACCAGTGTGACTGCCTTTTATATTAGAATTAATTCCGCTGGGATGGCGCCACGATGTATTGATGGCCGCTTTGCTTTTGTAAAAAGGCTTTTAATAGATCTTACCGCTGTGTCAGGATTGCTTGAGTTATGGCTGCCCGTACAGTCCTAACAAGGACAAAACGGCCGTTGTGGTCTACCCGTCCCAGGGTATCCATTCTGCTTGGATCTATGTGTATTCCAATATAAAAACAGGTACACACTTGCGTTTTATTGAGCCTAATCCCCACTGATGTGTTTCTTTAGGTAAGAAATTCTACGCCATTTTATTTTTTAATATGATTTGCTTACTTTATTTTCTCAAAATAAACATCACTGGTGATAGTCTGGGGTAAAACATCTAGGTTAAAAAGTATTATATATAAAATAAGGCCATCAACCGGCCATATTAATTTTTTCTTACATTTTTTAATACTAGGTACCTATACCTAGGTAACTGGCTCAAATGGTCACTGTCAATAGAGATATTTAATTTGGCTAAAGAAAAGTAAAGAAACCTAATAAATAATGAAATAAAATGTCGAATACGTCACTGAGGGTAAATCCTAAAAAAATTGAGCTCAGAAATTGGTAATTTAGTATAGTAGCTACCAATGATAAAAATATTTTTTTTTATTTCTGGCAGAAAATTTTTAGGATTAAAAAGCAATACTTTTTTAACTACATAAACTCAATTTATCACAAAGTCGTAATTTTTTATAAATAAAAGATTTTTTTTACCACTGCACCATATATTTTTTTAGGGCAATAGAGTTGTCTTTTAGCAGCAAAAATATAATATTTAAAAAACGACCATATTGATGTTAAAAAGTAATTTAAAAAAAATTAACCTAGTAGCTACAACAGAGCTATTTTTCGTTGCATATTTAATGCAGGTTGCTACTACTAATGGATTTCTAGCTATACGGCTAATTTAGTTTTCTCTCAGTGTAAAACTAAACTTTTGCGACAAATTGACTAGCTTTAAATCATCTTTTAGCTTTAACTTGACTATTTTTTTTTTTTAACTTTTTTTCTTTTTTGTATCGCTTTATAAAAAAATATAATTATACATATATCCTCTGGGAAATGGTTCACTCTATTTTACGTTGATACAATAAAATATGTTGAATTATTAGTTAAATTTGTCCATTGCTTGTTAACAATTTTATTATTATAGTTCTTTTATTTAATTATTACTAATTTAGATTTTTTAAAATTATTATTGTTCTGCTTCTTTATTAATTTTACATTTGATATTATGTAAATAACTTATTTTATTAGGAAAGAAAGAAAAACCTCAAAGTCTTCCTCCACAAAATTTATTAGAATAAAATGCTTAGTCTCTACATGTTTCGAATGTAGAAACGTTCATCATCAGAAGACAGAAAGTATAATTAAAAAGTGCTAATGGTTTTAGCAAAAGAGAAAATGGTGAAGGACCTTAATGGAGCTTTCATGGAAATAGAAAATGATGTGTAGAACACACATAATATGGAGAAAATATTAAAATTTAAATTTTAAAACATAGTAATGATATGAGACGTCAGTAAAAAGGGGTCTAGACCAACCCTATAAACTGGGAAAGAAGAAAAAACTTGTTTTATAAAAATTTTAAATAATTTTTGACACTTTCTTTATAGAAAGTTTTTTCTTCTTTCCCAGTTTATAGGGTTGGTCTAGACCCCTTTTTACTGACGTCTCACATACTTAGTATGTTTTAACATTTAAATTTAAATATTTTCTCCATATTATGTGTCTTCTACACATCATTTTCTATTTCCATGAAAGCTCTATTAAGGTCCTTCACCATTCTCTCTTTTGCTAAAACCATCAGCACTTTTTAATTATACTTTCTGTCTCCTGATGATGAATGTTTCTACGTTCGAAACATGTAGAGACTAAGCATTTTATTTTATTAAATTTTGTGGAGGAAGACTTTGAGTTTTTTCTTTCTTTCCTATACTTTAACTAGGTACACTTTAAGCATGGACTACTTCTTCAAATTATTTGATTAGGTTTGCTTGTTGTGGTATGGTTCAGTAGAGGAGCTACTAAAGCTAAACTGCGCCATGCTACCTCAATAGATACACTGAGAAAATGATGTTTCCTAAGTTATCGGGCTGGACAAATTTAGCAGCTGTTACTAAATAAACCGCTATATTAGTTAAAATGTTGTTTAAAGGTGACATGATGATCTTGTAGTCGTTGCAGTATATATCAACGAATACTTATACCAGGAAGAAGACAAACAAGCATGTTAATTGGTCGAAGCAAAAATGTCATTAAAGAAATGTCAAAACTGCCAAAAAGAGCGCCACCATCGTGTCTGGTTGGAACCTCAAGGCTAGAGGCGGGACGTTTAAACGCCCATAGTTTTGTTATTTTTTTCTGGCGAAATATTTTAAAGTAATATTTAAGCCAAAAAAACTATTCAAAATCCCGTTAGTTGATTTTATATGTAGTAAAAATCAAATAGCAGCATTCTGAATAACCTTTTCGACTAAATATCACTTTAAAATAAAATACTCTATATTGTTGTTGGTCTAGCTTCGAAGAAAATAAAAAATAAAACTGAAAAATGCACATGAAATAATTTTATTAAAATATTAAAATCACAATAATTACCATTTGAGTCTGTCTTATAATTTCTCGTAATCTGCTGATCGAGTTCCTCGTTAACTGGTTTTTCATTCATTCTCTACTTGAAGCTTTCTAAGCAATGTGCATTTTGAATAAGAATACATATTTCCATTGTCAGCCTGGAAAAGCGGAAAGGCCTGGGTAAAAACTTTTTATAGCTAACCTTAAGGTGAAGACAAAATCTTGTCTCCAAAATTCATTCTTTCACATAACGAACAGCTAATCTAAAACAAAAATTCCACAATGTAAAAAAACCAATGATTAGATCATGGAAAAAACACTTCCGAGTGGGTTAAAATAAAATTATTTCCACTTGAGTTTAGTAGGCAGAGAATCTACAAAAGGTTTAAAAAAGATCAAAAAAATAGATCGTATAATATACATACATAGAGGGCAAGAATCAGCAAGATTTAAATTAGTATCGTAGGGTTTAGTAATTAAAATATGCGTATTTATAGATTTACCAAAATTTAGGAGAAAATAATCGGCACATTTTGTTTAATTATAATAATAAAAAATGTATGTTATGATTTGGATTTGTACCTATAAATCATAAAAATAATTAATCAAAGTTAGCAAACTTACCTTTAGTAGAATGAAATGTAAACAGGCTCGTGTTCATGAACAATATTAATAGAAAAGATCAAGTTATACAAACACTTTCATAAACTTTGTCAGCCATTATCATTTTATTTTAAGGCGAGGTTGGGCTGGGCGATTCCATTATTTCTGGCCGAGTCCAAGAAGACACCACGAAGACACTGAACGTTTAAAAATAATTTAATGGCTCGGGTAATTTGTAGCATACATCTGTCTCTGTCTGCATCAAGTTACCTTCGCTATATATAAAGAGAGACAAGTATAGCTCGAACGAAGAAAGGTCGCTTTTCTTAGTAAACACATTCAGTTTAAACAAATAACGACGTAGGAGTTATATTAACTCATAAATGATGAGGACCTTAGACAAGGATAGACGACAAGGATGGGGACGGTAAACGTTGGGCGGTTCTATTGACAATTGTCTGGCATGTGACGTCACACTCTGACGTCACATGCTTCCATTCCGCCAATCTTTGTCTCACCGGGCTGATAGATACACTGAGAAAATGAAGTTTCCTAAGTTATCGGGCTGGACAAATTTAGCAGCTGTTACTAAATAAACCGCTATATTAGTTAAAATGTTGTTTAAAGGTGACATGATGATCTTGTAGTCGTTGCAGTATATATTTTGCTGGGATTTAGAAATCTTATAGTGCTGTTATTACAACATATTTGTTAACTGTTGCTATATTATTATGTCTATACCAGCTAAATAATTTTATAAAGAAATAAACTTAAACGGCTAAGTAACTATTGCTATCTGAATTAGCACTCCTAACGTTACAATTTTTAATCGTAACCCTCAGGGCCGTATCTGAACCAAAATTTTGGGGGGGGTTAGACCAGTGGCCAAAAATACTAGTTATACTTTAAACATACATTTAAACATACACACAAACAAACATATCAGGATTTTATTGTTTTCGGGGGGGGTTTGAACCCCTAAAACCCCCCCTCAGATACGGCCCTGGTAACCCTAATGCACTTTGCCAGGTACTTAAGCCATGATAGCTCGATCGCGGTTCTACTAGATCAAAACGGTTTATTAAGATTCGTTATTTGGTTGTAGGAAAGGGTAAATTCGGTTGAACGTCAGCCAATAAGAAAGCGCTTGCTCTGCCACTCGGACATCAGGAAAATCAAAAGTCAATCTGCAATCGTATCTTCCGCGAGATAGTTGTGTGACGCGATACGCATTACGCGCATTCTTTTTCAGATCTGTATGCCTGTGCTGTACCTACCTAAAGTATTCGTTGTTTTTTTATGTGATTTTGTACCTCCTGTTAACTTTTGTTCTAATAAAAAATTAGAAAAAAAAATTAGATGGGGCTTAATTTAAGAGTAAATTTTTTTAGCTATAAACTTTAATCAGTTTTAAATAATATATGTCTTTTTTGTAATAAATACAATTTATTAGAATAAAAATCTAAATAATTTCTTTAATTTCATTGAAGTTTGTCGCTAAAAACATGTTAACGTTAAGTATAAAATGTCCTCAGTTTAAAACATGCACACCAACTTTTTCTTTAACTTTTTATTACAATACAAGTTAACAGGGGGTGCAAAATTAATTATGTAAATCCTCATGGCCCGCGTTTAAAAAAACTTACCGTAGGTATATAAACTTTCGTTTGAACAGCACATATTTATGGAACGCCTTGTATAACTACTTGTTAAACAAAGAAGCAGTGATTACTAAACAATAATGCTGCGATAAATAAACAATTATGCTGTGATTACTAAACAAGTATGCTCCTTTACTAAGCGACAATACAATAATTACCACACGAGTATATATTGATATTACACGATCATGCAACAGTTACTAAATAAACTGGCTAGGCTAGGACTATTCAATATGTGTTCCTTACTAATATTTAATTTTGCTAAAGCAGCCAAATTTTCTAGTAAGGGCAGGTTTTCATGGATCATATTGTTACTAAAATATGTAGTAATGATTACTAAATAGACTCTGCTTAATATATTTGGCAGTCACAACACGACGTTAGGACTGGCGCTATATTTACTCTAATATTTAGGCATAGTTGCTTTATATAAAGCCATCATGGCTAAATAATTTTCCCAGTGTAGAGTTACGTTTCTGTACGTAAAATAAATTTTAAAATTCCACCAAGCAAACAAAATTGCGACATTTCGATCCATCCCGAAGAACGGGATTTTTGACAAGAGGTTGGCAACATGTTCCGGAATTTCCAAACCACTAAATTTTAAGACCTCTTTAAGGGGCATTGTTCCATTGTTCGGCTAATTAACCACCTAATCGATAAGGACAGGCATTGTTTTCGTCAGATTAGAATCCATTCAGATTCCGGTTTCACTTGTTCGCGACCGTTGTCGACAATAGAAGGACTTGTTTAAAATATAATTTAGAAAATGTCAATTAAAAATATCTCTCTGTTTTATCCTTTTTTATCGGTACTTACAAGAATAATGGATCCAAGTATGTTCATATACAGGGTGTCCCATAACTTATGGGCCGTAGAGTAACTGGAGATACTAGACATCAAACTAAGCCGATTAAGTCATATAAGTTTTTTCGGATTGTTACTCGTTCTAGAGATACAGGGTGTTGAAAGTAAAAGTTTATTATTATTATTATTAATATTATTATTTATTTAGTTAAAAGTTTAATAAAGTGTATTGAGGTCAACGGTGGTCACTTTCAACATTTACTAAAGTGAGCTTCTTGTTTTTGTTCCACTGTTTCGAATTTATTGCGTTGTGATAATTAAAATATTAATTTAATTATGTACTATGTTTTTTTATGCTTTGGGATGTTTAAAGGGAAATATCTCGAAAACCGTTAAAGCTATTAAGATCAATCAAGTACACCTTTTTGACTCAGAAAATGCCCTTCTTTAAAAAACTTTAATTGAAAAACACCTAATATCACAGGTAAGAAAAAAAATCATAGATTTATGAAGCCCAGTGTATGCAACTAGCGCCCTCTAGTGTGAAACCTAAAAATTTCTACAAATTATTATTTCTTGCTCATAAAAACATAATACTGCCAACTTTCAATTCAATTCGTTAAACGGTTTTAAAATTATGGCTTCTTTTCGAGAATAAACTTTTACTTTCAACACCCTGTATCTCTAGAACGAGTAACAATCCGAAAAAACTTATATGACTTAATCGGCTTAGTTTGATGTCTAGTATCTCCAGTTACTCTACGGCCCATAAGTTATGGGACACCCTGTATATATATTGTGGTAAAGTACATCTTAAAGTAATATATCGTGCGAGCAAAAATTATTTGCATCAATGAGGGCCTTGCATCTAAGGACGTAAAGCTTAGCCGTAGAGCTTAATACCTGTTGGGTGTCAGTAACTACTTGAATTAACAATCAATCAGTTATTCCGTTATTCCGTCATCTTTGACAGTCGTTACAAGTAATTTGATTCATCGCTATTTTTTTCAATTCCTTGAACAATTCACACAATGGGCTTTACGGAACAGCACATAACATTCATGGTTAAAGCGTATTTTCGAAACGGGGTTAGAGTAAATGGTAAGTGGCAATACAATCCGGGTTTGTGCATGGACGATTTTTACGAACATTTTCCTAACGTTGCTTTTATTGCTGGGGATTTTTATCATTGCCTGAAAAGAACCGTGGCTGTGTTAAGGGAAACAGGTTCTATACAACACAAAAAAGGAGCAGGAAGACCATCATCTGTAAGAACAGAAGAACTTGTTGCAAACGTTCGTGAAATAATGCAAAATACGCCAACAAATTGTATAAGACACCTGTCCCAAGAAGTGGGAAGATATGGAACATGCAGGACTATTCTTAAGAAGCAGCTAAATTTATGTAATTATTTTTCTTTTTCTTTCTTTGTTCATTTTGTAAACAACAAAAATAAATTTGTATTTGTCTACTTATTTTATTACTCATTAGTTTGGCCTATCATATCATAATATGAATTTGACAAAATTTTAACCTAGATTTGGTTAGATATATCGTCCCCATATCATTATTGTGATCTAAACCGAGCCCTACGTTTTTTATTCCATGCCCTCTTTGATGCAAATAATTTTTGCTCGCACGGTAGTACCTACAGGGTGGCATATTTACAATTTTAATAATGTCAATTGTTTACCATCATTTTGCATAGAAATGTTGTCCTTTGTAACGTTATAAGTTATTGTTATATTTTTTATTTTTTTTTTTGTGATTTCATGTTACTTGGGTGCTCCAGAAACTCAGGTGGATTCTTTTCGAGAGCTAAAGGCCGTGAGGTTCTTATTTTTATTTTATTTTCCAGATTATTTGGGCGCCAATCGAGAGAAGATCTCGATAAAGAGAAAAGTAGAGAAATAAAGAGAGAATGAAGAATTATAAGTGAGACCAATATTAAGTGTACATGAAGTATCTAAATAAAACACTGTAAAGTACGTGTAATAAATAAACTCTATTAAAATTCAATGCTTTAGTAAACAGTAAATATAAACATACTCAAATAGAGATAATTTAAAATGGGGCGACTACCCTATTAAAACTAAATACAATAAAGCGTATTATGCATCATGTTAAAACTACATAAGCTTAAAGCGACTAGGTATGGTCTCCTAAAATACTACAGGCAAAACTATGTTCAAAGGCTTACCAAGAATCGAGGCGAAACCTTTTGTAAATAAATTAAAATGTATTAAAGCTCAAAGCTACCATGCAAAGCTCCAATAACTAGGAAATGTAAATTTATGCATTAAGGCTCATTGAGAAATTAACCGATAATCTGTGAAAGTTAAATGGGGTGAAGTACCTATACCATGAATCCAAATATTTCAAAGCTCAAAGCTCTTAGGCATGGTTTCAATGAATAGTTAATATCAATTCATGGTCAAAAGGCAATAAAAGAGGGGGGGAAATTTAGATGCAATCGGTCGCATTGGAGATTGAAATTTATTAAAGCTCAAAGCTATTAGGCGAAAGTTGTCATTAAATGTTTAATGATGGAGTAAGTACTTATAACCAAGTATATTATAAATCAAGCTACAGTAAAGCTTGGAGCCCTTAATACATAAATAGTACAATAGGTGAGAAAGAAAGGTGTAGTAAAGTAAATACCATAAAGCCTTTTTAGAACTTAAGTTACATTAAAGCTCAAAGCCCTCAATACAAATATAGTACAATAAGTTAGTAAGAAAGGTATAACAAGGTAAAGACCATTAAAGTTTTTTTTTTTTTTAGAACTAAAATTACACTAAAGCATAGAGCCTGATGCACAATTAATATAGTAGTACGAAAAGAATGAAAGAGGGTATTGCTATTTCCACCAATAACGTATACTGCAGTAGGTTACACTTAAAATAACATATCTACGTTACATACAACAAATTAAAATGCCAGCTAGATCGAATGATCGAAGTGAAAGCCAAAAATTAAAGTTACCTACTCTCTCGAGTCATGTAACAATATTATGTAGAATAATACTAAAAGAGTATGAGTCTATACTCAGGATTTATTTTACTAGTACTACCTCTTGATAATACTCTGGTTCTATGAAAATTTAAATTAGGGTTAATGTTATGTTGAAAAGAGATAAGCAAAAGCAAAGATTAATATAAAGCACGGGTTTTGCAATCATATGCGGTTAATAAAAAATATTCTGTAAAAATTACCAACAAGCAACAAGTTAATATTCAAGAAAAAATACTCATCTTTAAAACCTTCGATGTAGGGGTGCATTACATTCCACTGTGGGTCCCTCCTGTGGAAATCCCTTGTCCACACCACACGGCAAGCGAACTGGAATTCCACCAAAACCTCAGGTAGGAGCAGGACAGTGGCTATACCACTAATGACATCTGGGATTGGCTTCAAGCTATAGTCCCGGAATGGTCATACAAACACTAACTCCTCTCTGACAAACTTGGGATCGTAAACAGCAAATGCAGTCAGCACATCAGGGCATTCTTGTTAACGTGGAGATTTCAACTTTATATTGAACTTGAGGATGAAATTTAGAATGGAAAATTGAACTTGGATTGAAGTGAAAATTAAATTAGTCGATCTCACATTTTAAACGCAAGCGACGGACGTGCAGATTGAACGTGGAGTTAAAAAATTTGTGTAATTGAATTGAAATGAACCAGAATAAAAATGAAACCTGAAACAAAAATGGATGCCGTTAGCGTGCCATGGTCAAAGTACATTTTTTGTCTTATGAAATACCTGGTGTTCGGTTTCCTTCAGCCCTTGAAGGTGAAATTAATCGCCATTGGACACTCGAAGAGTAGTATACTGATATAAACTTTTAATCCAGGACCTCCTGTGGCATAGAATGCCTCTTCACTTAAAATCAGTACACACTTTCACTCAGCATCGCCTTTCTGGGCTGGCTTCAGGTGGGAAAAAGGAGCGAGTTGACCCTCCGCTATCACTTTTATTAAAATGACCTTGCAAAAAAGGGGGGATTGCCTCCAATACCAAACCGAAACACAAATCACATGATCTCCGATAAACTATGACGTAGGGGGAGCAGAATGAAGAAAATTCATACTTTAACCGGAAAATCACAAAGTTAACCCCATTTTCACGATCGTTCGGAAAACAAACGTGCGAAAACAAACCTAATAACACACTAAATCAAACAAGGTGAATATCGATCGAAAAATTCCAGCTGTTCACGGCGAGGACGGCTACCAATCATGCATGCATGTATATCTAGTTGCCTACAAGTCATCTCCAAAGTCCGTTTATCTCAATGGGCGTCCACTCACGTGAACAATCAGGGGTGTAGTAGGGAATTCAATCAGGTTGTTTCGATTTAAAACTTTTAAATTTCAAAAATGACCAAAGATTTGTGAAACTGACACAATTAGTTGTAACAAGCACGACTTGGTTGTTACACCTTGTTATCAAGAGCAGGTAGATCCACCCCGTATTCGATAAGTTTAGACTGTTTGCAATTATTATTTAAGTTAGGCACGCTTGTTAATTGACCTCAGGGCGGGGCTTGGTGCAATTAAAGGGGTGGGGGAAAGACAAACTTTTTTTAAAATTTATTACCACTTCGGCCGTTCCCAGTTCGTCCGTTCCCAAAAAAAGTTGCATTTGGGCCGGTCACCCTTTTTTCTTAAATTTAAATTAAACCTGAAGTCCCATTTCGGCCGGTCGGAATAAAGATAGGTAGGTTAGGTAACCTTTAAAAATTCAAGGTATAATTTATCCAAAGTCAGTGTGATGACATTCCAATCATTCCATACGGCGGTAAACGTCGGTCTCTTTGAGACTGTTTACCGCCGTATGGAATGTCATCACACTGACTTAAAGTTTGACACTTAAAGTTTCGGGAAATACTATTTTAATTGCGTTGATTGTAGCTGCTTAAATACTTGAGGGTTAAAATTTAATTTCGCTTTAAGCAGAGAAAAAAGTCTCACATAAGTTTTTTCTTGCTTGTTTGGAAGGAGGGAAAGGAAAAATAACATAATTCATTTATTATATACTCACTAACACTACTAAATATTAGGATTTTTTCTTCAACACCGTCTTCTATTAGCAAAAAGTTTTCTGTTAATTGAGTTGGCAAAACTATGTCAGATTTTTTTTTCGGGATAGAAATGTTGCCATATTATGTCTTTTGTCTAGAGCGATACAGGCTGGATTTAAATGATTGCAATTCAGAAACTTCAGTTACAAATTCTGTAGGCCTAAATTTTTTATATCCTTAAACTCCTTACTCACAATTTGGGGAATCGGGGTAAGCTCTTCCCTAGATCGCTTTTTGCACTGAAACACACAGTTTTCGACTTCTCTTTTGGCTATGTCCAGGATACAAGAATTCTCTTTACTCCGCAAAATTTCTTTGCTGGCAATGTTTGCCGTAGTAATACATACGTCCACCACAGCTCCTGTTAGAACACCGCCAGGCTATATTTCCATTTTTATATATTTCTTTAATTTGATACTTATTGTATCCTCCAGATATTAATAAAGGTTTACCGTTACTTGTTTCAATATATGCAATGTCACTATTGACAACTTCCATAGGTAGATTTAAAAAAAATACTTGTAACTCTCAACAGCACAATGAAACTAGATGTTATTTTTTAAAATGGATGTGTTTTTATATAGAAATGAGACAATTGCATCCTCATTTGGTTCATCAACCCTAATAGCTTCCATAACGGTTAGCCAAACTAAATTTTCTAATTACAATTTTATTAATGATATTATTAGATTATATATAATTCATTATATTATATTAGATTCAATAGAAAGCACAATGAAACTACATTTTATATTTTTAAAAATGGATGTGTTTTTATATAGATATGAGACAATTACATGCTCATTTCTTTCATTAACCCTAATAGCTTCCATAACAGTCAGCCAAACAAAACTTCCTAATTACAATAATTGTTATTCCTACATAGTGACCGGACGAAGTGGGACTATCTAGAAACCGTACCCAACACCACCGGACGAAATGACACAAAACCAGGTATATTTTTCAAAACGGACGAAATGGGAACGGCCGAAGTGGGCAATCACCTTTTTGTTTGAAGGTGGTAGACAATGAAGTAATATCAAAAAAATTACTTTGTCGGACTTTCATTGTCTTTATTTTGTTACTTAATACAACGTTGCGGTTCGTTCGGAAATACCTTAATCACGGATCGAATCATTCAAACTCCCTAAAACAGGGCATAATTCAAACTCTTTATCACAGAGCATCTAATTTTGCAACAATCCGGAAGACCTTAATATTAAAATTTCAAACATTAAAAAGATTTAAGACAGAATGGTTACCCTGAAACCTTTGTAACTAATACCATCTCAAAACTTAAAAATCGCGAAGTAAAAACTAATATAGAAACATTAGAAACGAAAGGGGGGCAAGCATTTCTGAAAAGATTAGAATGATAACCAAAAACTATAATATCAAAATAGCCTTTAAATCCGGAAATACGCTTAGAAGCTTTCTTACAAAAGTAACCCACCCCCCGTAATAAAAACACAAACAATTGTATCTATGAAATCCCTTGCGAGTGTGGCGAATCGTACATTGGAGAAACAATAAAAACCTCTTCTCGTACGAGTTAAAGAACATCTGAAACATACTCAAAGAGGTGAAACTTCAAGATCAGGTATAGCGGAACATGTATGGACCAACTAACATAATATATACAGGGCCTGCACCTCACCTCCCGTCTTCTATAGCTCACTGAGTAATTAAGTTAGAATTGTCATATTTTGCAGACCTTATCTGTTTCTTAGGGCACATTTCAGGAAAATATTTTTTTTCATACAGGGTGTTCCAAAAAAGTGTGACGTCATAAGGGTGTATTTTTTTAAATTACATGCCATATATTTCCTTACATTTTTGGGTGCCTCCTATAGTTACCTACATACCCCTAAAATTTTATTAAAATTGATTTAGTATTATAGACGAAAAAAAATAAAAACTAAAAAATATCAATTTTGCGCCACTGGTATTAAAGATAAATAAAAAATAAAAATAATGCCTCGTTAATAAATTTATACAAAGGTACCTATTAAATAAGGTATAACAATTTCGTTAACCAAGTTTGGTTAACACGAATTGTACAGGGTGTCCAAAGTTTAGTGTCAAACTTTGCAAACTTTAAAGCCATTTATTTTTTTTATTTCAAATGGGAACCCCTGAATATTTTTATGTCATCCGATCCAGAATTAAAAATCAAACTTTTTTCCTAATTGCAACCCTATCAAAATTTCTAACGCATCAAGAGTTATTTGCAGAAAACTAATTTTATCAACTATTCCAACAGTCATTATTATGAATAAATATCGAAGGTGGCTTTGAAAAACAATTTATTGGTAATAAAGTTTATTAAAGTCACCATAGACCATTTTGACTTCACCAATCTAAATGTTTCAAATATTGTTAAATTGTTAGTAATTATTAACTGGAAATGATAATCGTGAATATGGTTATCCTTGAAAATTCGTTGAACTGTTCTTTCCATTACATCTACGGCATTAGCGACTGCTTGTTGAGTAACTGAAGGATTTTCTATAACAGATAATAGCACAGCCAATTGATTTTGTTCAGTTCGGACCGGTTTATTTCTCACTGGTTTTGGATAGTTTACATTTCCCGTTTGTACAGGGTTTTCAGAGATATTTTCGGTCATATCTACAGGGTTCCCTATAGGAGATACAAAAAAAAATTAAATGTAGGAGTTGTAGGGTTTTGTCTGAACCTCCAGGAAATTAAAAAAAAATAAACAAAAGACGATCCGAAACATAAGAAAAATTAACAAATTTGGTTTTTTTAAATGGTACACCCTGTATATTTTTTATTTTTATGAAAGATCTTTCTTCCCTGATTTCAAAAATATATAGTTTGTCTATATTTGCTGGAACCGTCATTAAATTATTTCTAGTCAATTATTGTATACGGCACTATACAATAATAATTATTTTGAGTAGTGTGCCTTGGAAAACAATAATTGCCTGATGTAGTTTAGTTTTCAATCAATAGGGAACTGTCAACATTTTGTATTTGAAATAACGCACTACGTATCCAATTGTGTCAACGCATGGTGTTGGTCTTTCTGGATAGGTAATACGGTATTGACGTTGAGCCCTTGGTTCATTACTTGAATGCTTATAGAATAAACGGACCATATCCGATTTTTCTTCGCTTGAATAACCCATTTAAAAAAAAAATGATTTTAAATACAAAATGTTGACAGTTCCCTATTAAAAACTAAACTACATCAGGCAATTATTGTTTTCCAAGGCACACTACTCAAAATAATTATTATTGTATAGTGCCGTATAGAATAATTGATTAGAAATAATTTAATGACGGTTCCAGCAAATATAGACAAACTATATATTTTTGAAATCGGGGAAGAAAGATATTTCATAAAAATAAAAAATATACAGGGTGTACCATTTAAAAAAACCATATTGGTTAATTTTTTTTATGTTTCGGATCGTCTTTTGTTTATTTTTTTTTAATTTCCTGGAGGTTCAGACAAAACCCTACAACTCCTACATTTAATTTTTTTTTGTATCTCCTATAGGGACCACTGTAGATATGACCGAAAATATCTCTGAAAACCCTGTACAAACCTCTCTAATATGTTTTGCAGGCTCCTTTTGTCTGGATGTCGTCGTTCCGGATAACACTGTGCGTAAACTCGGCATGCCAAAAAATAGTTCTTTTCGCATGCTCCTAATATAAAAATCATACCTACGAGCTCTTCTTGGTTGTAGTCCATCACAAAAAACAATATAAAGTAATTATAACAGCTTAAATAATTACTAACAATTTAACAGTATTTAAAACTTTTAGATTAATAAAGTCAAAATGGTCTCTGGTCACTTTAATAAACTTTAAGGTAGGAGTATCAACATGCTTGCCAACCTATAACCTATTTCGCGTAGATTTATTTATGTTTTCTAGCTTTTATACAAAATTTAAAGAAAATCAGTATCGACTTGATATTCTATAGGTAATAATTGACATATTTAATAAATATCAAGGAATTTCATAACTTATTGTAGGAGAATTGTATAGCGAAAAATATCGGGTAAGATTTTTTTAACATTAATATGTCATTGTCACTCATGGTTCTTTCAGTATACAATTCTCCCAAAATTAGCAATGAATAATTGATATTTTTGAAATATATCAGATATTACCTAAGTAATGTTCCGACGATACTAATTTTATTTAAATGTTGGTTTAAAAAATAATAAACTTGAAAAAACAAAGCGAAATAGGTTATAGGTTGGCAATAAATTGAACGACGTTGAGAATTCAACCTTAATACTAATAAATTGTTTTTCAAAGCCACCTTCGATATTTATTCATAATAATGACTGTTGGAATAGTTGATAAAATTAGTTTTCTGCAAATAACTCTTGATGCGTTAGAAATTTTGATAGGGTTGCAATTAGGAAAAAAGGTTGATTTTTATTTCTGCATCGAATGACATAAAAATATACAGGGGTTCCCATTTGAAATAAGAAAAATAAATTGCTTTAAAGTTTGCAAAGTTTGACACTAAACTTTGGACACCCTGTACAATTCGTGTTAACCAAACTTGGTTAACGAAATTGTTATACCTTATTTAATAGGTACCTTTGTATAAATTTATTAACGAGGCATTATTTTTATTTTTTATTTATTTTTAATACCAGTGGCGCAAAACTGATATTTTTTAGTTTTTATTTTTTTTCGTCTATAATACTAAATCAATTTTAATAAAATTTTAGGAGTATGTAGGTAACTATATGAGGCACCCAAAAATGTAAGAAAATATATGGCATGTAATTTAAAAAAATACACCATTATGACGTCACACTTTTTTGTATGAAAAAAAATATTTTCCTGAAATGCGTCCCAAGATACAGATAAGGTCTGCAAAATATGAAAATTCTAACTTAATTACTAAGTGAGCTATAGAAGACGGGAGGTGAGGTGCATGACCCTGTATAGTGGTCAGAAGCCAAGGTCTTGGACACGGAACAGAACTGGAGAAAACGAAAGTTCAAAGAAGCAGCTTTCATGAATCAAAACACCCATATATTTAGTAAACCAAGTATAGATATCCCCAATATCTGGAAGCCTCTTCTTGTCTAAAACCAACGGCTTAAACTTCACACTAAAATAAGCACGTAGGCGGAGTGATCAAGCTTCATTGCACATCATGGATAGATTTAAGACAGTAGTCTTAAAATTATAATTTACTTTAGACTTGAAAACGGTTAGAGATACCTACTAACTAACCGAAACGTTGTGTTAAGTAACAAAATAGAGACAATGGAAGTCCGACAAGGTAATTTTTTTAAACATTTTTTGCCAAAAATTAAGGAACCTTGGTTAGGGACAATGAAAATTTTTTAAACTTATAATAACTATCATGGACTATTTGTTGCTTTTAAAGCAATATAATCAATTTTGTAATAAACATTTATTTATAAATAATAAGTCAACTCCATAAGTCCCTGTATATAGCGCTTTAAAACAACAAAAGAATGAATTTTAATTTTATTCATGCTATTCCATGCATGTTCTTTAAATCTAAAATAACGATTTTTAAACGACCCCATATGATTTACGAAGCACCAAATCATCTCTTTTCCGTGAAAAATGGTTGTTTTTGGCATCTAACTAATTACTATTCTGTATTGAAAAATAATTCTCCCGGTCGTTTGGCTCCTATTCAATGCTTCTTTCCACGGTATACATTTATTTTCTCCGAATCTCTATCATTGTTTTCGCCGAAAAAGTTGGTTATCGATTGTTCTCTATTGACGAACTTTATTTTAAAGATAGTTACCGTGTGGACTTTTTATTATTATTTATATTTCTAAAATAATAGATTTGTTCGTACAGCGGACAGAAACCGTCAGCAAACTGACGACGCATGCGCATGTGTTTAAAAGCATTCGCACACAATAAATCCCAAACCGCAGACAGAAAATCCGGCGTTCCCAGAAGTCAAATTGTTGGTTGTGGATCGCGTTTCTAACTGTCAGAATAATTCACTGATTAGAAGCGAATCTTTAGGCGGAGACTTGTGCAGTTTTCTTTAAGTCAAAGTCAAAGTTTTATTTGCTACTTATGTAACAGGGTTATTTTTTATATTTGCGTACCCACCTACAGGGTTTAATATAAGTGACAAAAAAAAACTTTTAATACAAAAGTTGCATAATGTTTCCCGTCATATCTCTTAGACTTATTAAAAAAAACATCTGCACATCGGAAAGTTAAAAAACAAATGAAAGTCTTCTTTTTTTAAATGGAACACCCTATATATTTTTTACCAGGGCAAAAGATCTCTTTCTCCTGATTTCAAAAATATATAACATGTCATCATTTAATTCAGTCGTTTGTGAAATATTTGAGTTTTTGATTAATTAAATTGACTATAATCTAGTCGGCGTTCCGCATACCTTAACGTGACATATTTGTCACTTTACTTTAAATTGAAACATGCAGTAAAGAAAATAACTTATGATTTATAATTTATGATATAAAGTAAAGTCTTCTTCCGAATATCCCATTTTCCTTACTGAATCTTTCAATTTAAAGTAAAGTGACAAATATGTCACATTGAAGTATGCGGAACGCCGACTAGATTATAGTCAATTCAATTAATAAAAAACGCAAATATTTCACAAACGACTGGATTAAATGATGACATGTTATATATTTTTGAAATCAGGAGAAAGAGGTCTTTCGCCCTGGTAAAAAATATATAGGGTGATCCATTTAAAAAATGAAGACTTTCATTTGTTTTTTAACTTTCCGATGTGCAGATGTTTTTTTTAATAAGTCTAAAAGATATGACGGGAAACATTATGCAACTTTTGTATTAAAAGTTTTTTTCTGTCACTTATATTAAGCCCTGTAGGTGGGTACGCAAATATAAAAAATAACCCTGTACATAAATTGTTTATAGCACGTCATAGATATAATAATATATAGGTAAATATAATTTAACATGTACAAATGTATATAAACAAAAATAAATTAGTGTATAAAGCAAACAATGCACAAACATTAAAATAAAATTTAATATTAAGAGACAAAACTGGCCACTTCACAACCAATACACAGCAACTGGGTACCGTCAAACGGGGTGACTTTGGTCACTTGGTGTGACTTCGGACACCAGGTAAATCTTCTAAATATGTGTTACTAGCGGCAACCCTGTGCGTGTCATCCCAAAAACGGTCGGTGCACATCATGTTGGAAACTCACTAGCCGTCTGATGTCTGCCGGGTGAAGGTCATTAGTCAAGAGAAATGTTCCGTTTTTTATGATTTTATTATCGGACATAATTTGTTGGTTATGAAAATAGTGAAAAAGTAAATTGTGCCGTCCTTATAATATGAATGTTTTTAAATAATTTATGTTTATGCTAGTAAGATGTATGTTGTTTTAAGAATGTTTTGGCCATGATTTAATTTATTTATTTTTACAGACATTTTATATACAGACAGGTTGATAATGAAAATATTCTGTTTGAGGGGGTGACTTCGGACATACGTTTGCCAATCTGTCTGAACCCAATATGGCCCGATTGTATAGGTTGCGGTTAATCGTCATTTCGTTTTTATAGGTTGTGATAATCAACAGTTTTCCTTTGATTAACCGGTAAAAATTATGAAATGCGAAATTATAGGTTATGATTAGGTCCAAACCAGCACTTTAACCAAGACTTAACTTAACCGCCCAAAGAGCACCGGTTAACATCCACCGGTCATGATTAAAATGTTAAAAAATAGGGTTTTTTAAGAAATAGCATTAATAATGATACAATATAACCTTATAATAATTTTCCCTTTAAAATGATTAATGATTATTATTGTATGATGACGATGAAGACATTAAATATTGTGGAAGCCGAGACCAAATCATCTAGAAATCTGGAACGATCAGGAGTTTGTAGATCGGTTTAGGCTTTTAAAAAGCATATTTTTACTTTAATAGTATTATTGAAACTTTTGTGCATTATGTGTATCAAAAGGTATTTACACAGATTTATTTACGGTTTATTATGTGACTTATTTTTGCTGTTTTAGTTTGGAAATAAATACATTGCTTTATAATTAAAACAATACGTCAATAATTATTTATTTACCATCAGCGCCTTTTAAAAATCAAAAAATAGGTTAGAAAATCTCTTACTTGAAGATAGGCGCAAAATGAGGTCGAAGGAGTTTTCGATTGATTTAATTGCATAACCTGCATGTATAAAACTAAGAATCAAGAATAATCCTAACATTAAAATTGTGATTAATCTCTTGTTTAATGTTCTGATTAATCTGATTATTTTGTTCTATAATTAAGGGTGCTATTTTGTTCTATTTTTATAAAAAATTATAAAATGGTGTTTTTTATACAAAATAACGTTTTCGTCATCGTAGGTTGCTAAAAAAACGAAAGTTGTGTCCGAAGTCTCCCCTGGACAACATTGAAATCGGTTTTACGTAGTTTTATATCGCTGTTCGAAGTCACCCCACTCGCAGCAAGCATGAAAAATTTAAAATTGTCAAAATGTTAATAGAGGTTAGAGGTATCTTAGTCGAAAATTTGAGAGTATTTACTTGCTTGGTTTGTCCTCTGTAATCAAAAGAGTTGTAAAACCTGGCCGAAGTCACCCCGTTTGACGGTAGTGATTACCAGGAGGCCAACAGGCACTCATTTTATAAAGGCAATGTCTAGTAAATAATTTTTTCTAATTTTGTCTCGAAACAGATCTATTTCGAACGCGCTAGCGAGTTCGTAATAGATCTATTTCGAACTCCGAATTTTATTATTTAAAGGTTGGCCCTACATGACATGTTTTTTTTCAGCGTTTAGCATAGCATTCTAGATAACTAATATTTTTTAGTCCAAATATGCAAAATACTACACGAACCCACGTATGTACAGGGTGGCCCTTTAGTGTGGCAAAGTACAATAGCTCCGTTACTATTTCAAATACATTAAAAATATTAATACAAAAGTTGAAGGGCAGTAAGTGACTTATAACGTAAAATTATTTTTAACTCTATAGGGTGGCTCAAAAAAGCGGAACAAGAAAAAATGTACTTTTTTCAAATGGAACACCCTGTATATTTTTTCATTTTTAAATTCTACATAGAATTATAATTATTTTTTATTAAATACATTATAAGTCTATACTTTATAGTTTCCGAGATATTGACTCTTGAAAAGTGACATTTTTGAACTTTGACAGCTTCTAACTTTCTAACAGTACGTCTTAGAGCAAAACGGCTTACATGTCTCTATCTTCAATTTTTATTATCTTCCCAAAAAAATCAACTTCCAGTTAAACCGGAACAACTATATTTCCTGCTTTCGAGTAACATCCGGTTTAACCGGAAGTTGATTTTTTTGGGAAGATAATAAAAATTAAATATAGGGACATGTAAGCCGTTTTGCTCTAAGACGTACTGTTAGAAAGCTAGAAGCTGTCAAAGTTCAAAAATGTCACTTTTCAAGAGTCAATATCTCGGAAACTATAAAGTATAGACTAATAATGTATTTAATAAAAAATAATTATAATTTTATGTGGAATTTAAAAATGAAAAAATATACAGGGTATTCCATTTGAAAAAAGTACATTTTTTATTGTTCCGCTTTTTTGAGCCACCCTATAGAGTTCAAAATAATTTTACGTTATAAGTCACTTACTGCCCTTCAACTTTTGTATTAATATTTTTAATGTATTTGAAAGAGTAACGGAGCTATTGTACTTTGCCACACTAAAGGGCCACCCTGTATGTTTGGTTGCCTAGATCTACAAATATGTATGTATTGTTTTAGTTCATTAAAAAGCACATATTAAATAATAACTTTATTGACGGAGAACTAGTTTGCTTTTGTAGATGCTTCAAGCTATCATTTTCTGCCAAATCCTATCCAAAATTCAATCTACTAACCTTCCAATGTCGATTTTAACTACAACTTTATTTGAATTACATACTAAATTGCAATGCCGTGACGTAAAATCACGTCTTTTGAAATTCGAAAAAAAGTAGCAAAATCGCCCGAATTTCCGAACGCTCTGTATATGTACCGAATGTACAAGGATCACACAACGTATTCCGTCCAATTTCAAATCTCATATCGCTAAAATAACTTTAGAATCTCGTGGTGAAAATGGGTGAATAAATCAAAAAATGACAGTTCGCAAAATAATTTTTATTGTCCATAGGCTACTATGATAAAAAATAGTATTACCAACATAAAATTTAAACATAAAAATTTACAAAATTTGAAGGATTTATTTTCTTTTTAAATAATATGTATTTTTTATTGAAAAAACTACAAATTAGAAAAAATAGTATAAAGTACGTGTTATATAAAGCAGTTTTAAGCACTTGTCCCGTTATAAAACTCGCCGCAAGCGGCTCGTTTTTGAGCATGAACGCGTGCTATAAAATGATGCTTTATAAAACGTGTACTTTAATATACTATTTAACATATTTTTTGAACAGGACATCATCGAGGGCTCGATACCGTCCCGGGATCTTATTATATAAATTGCAGTAAAGTGAATTGTTTTTAGATTTAGTAAGTCTGAATCGCGGAGCCACTATCCTGTCTTAGCTTTGAGTATTGTAGCTGTGAATATCTGAATGCCTAGTGAGTTTATCTCTGCGGGAATGTAGCCCAAGCACAGTTTTAAAAATAATAACACAAGGCAGCGGCATTATGCTAAATTTCTTGAACAGAGACTGATAATGGTCCTACGTTAGCCAAAAGTCTTACAGCTCTCTTTTGGATTCGAAAGATCTTTGCACTGTTTCCGCACAATATTGCCCTATATTACGCAATATGCATGGGAATAAAAAACGCCGAAGTAAAGCGATTTCAAAACGTTCAAAGTCGAACACTTACGCAAAATTCTAAGAAGGTAATATATCGTAGTAGACAATTTTCGTCCCATTTCAGTTATGTGGGCCTCCCAGGATAAGGAACTATCCAGAGTGATACCCAGTAATTTATATTTATTGTTTTTGTTCAATAGTCGATTACTCGAGACAACCAGTTCTTGAGTTTTACTCGCATTAAAACGTTATTAAAACTGTAATGTCATCATCATGATATGACGTTTGGAAAAGAAAGACAAAATACTGTTGGAAACTTGAACATTAGACAGATTTTTTTCTAAAGGTCTGGTAAAATAAGTGTGTTTGCTCTGGTCCAAGAAAATGCAGACCTATAACATAACTAGCTTCGACACCGCATTTAAGTAAAAAACCAGAAATTCTCAATTAATAAATATGTTACTTAAAAAATAAAGTTAAACCTACCAACTTACGTTTTGCAGATTGTATTATTTGTCATACAACAAAAAATTTCTTTTTCTAATCGTTGTTGCAAATAATTTATAATTTATTATCTGTCAGTTATTCTCACAGGAAAAAAAGGGTTTCTGATCCGCTTGGGTTTGGAAACGTGTTCACAGAGCGCTCAATATTCAACCAGTTTGCAACCAGTTAAAAACCACGCTTGCGCAGAAAAAAATTGAAGAACTGTTGACATTTTGCTTGCACGAACGAAGCCATTTTATATGATGTCGATGAGCTATAAAAAAAGTACTCAGGAAGTAACAAAAAATATCGCGCCACGTAGAAAAATCGACGTATATTTTTCGCCGCCAAATTATGACATTCATTTTTCCAGAGGGAGCCATTAATAATGATGTGATTGGACCAGTTATTAATTGTTGGCAATTATTTTGATTTCTTCTCTTATGTAGGTCGATTCGTAGGCTTTTTTATGGATATATCTTAAGTTTTTAGTATTTTTAACTTTATTTAGTATTACAATGGTCAAGTTGGGAAAAAAGATAGTGGTTTTTGGTATTTTTAGTAGTTGCAAACCTATATAGAAAATTGTTTTTAAGGTTTTGTTTCTAAAATTTGTTTAAAAATGATTTGTCGTCCTGTTTTTAGTTCGATAAGGAAGCGAACAAGTCAATTATTAAACTAGTCTTAAAAACAAACAAAACGAGCAAAATAACCAATCTTCGATGTTATTGTCTATCTAACATCAAGTAAAATATTAGTTGGTATATAATTTGTATTGATTTTTACAATTTGGCAAAAACTTGGGTATAGTCAGATCTGGTCTTAACGTGCGGGTCCAAAGGTCACTGATCATATGCGTCAAATCAGACAACACAGAGGCTATCAAAATGTTGTGAGATTATTTACAAATATACCGAAGGAAGGAAAAATAGTTTCAGTATTTTAGCTATCGCGAAGATAGCCACATATACCTAATATTATTAGTTTTATAAAAATTATGTACAGGGGAGTTGAAAAAGTTACAAAAAAATTATATAATCGTTAATTATATACCTACTGTACCCTTTAATTAAAAACGACAATAATAAACAGTGCAATTTATTTTAACAATTTTACTACTAAAACCTAAAAATACAATGGCATTTAGTCTGATAAACTATTTCGATAATGAAAGAAAAAGTGGAAATTCGCAAACCAATATGCAGGAAACCGTAATGAAAACACTGGGAATTAGTTTAAGGACTATGCAGAATAATGTGCATGAAAAAAAAGCATAATATAATACCCAAGAATACTAAACAATGTAAACGAAAAACACTGTTTATAATTATAGCCTAAAAACTCTTATCGTCACTTATAAAATCTGAAAAGTCCTCGTCGTCTGAGTCGTCTTCGAATGGAGCAATTATCATTGGCGCTACTTCGACATCTAGTACTTGTTCTCGATCCCACCAATCCCTTATTAATATTTCTGTATGTTCCACCGATTTGTTTCAGTACTCTTGTGTAATATGATCTAACGAATCTTGCCAAACTATTTGTACTTGGTCGGATTTAAGACCATCACCTACATGTTTTTCATAATAAGACTTTGCACCAGCCCATATTAATTCTATTGCGTTAAACTGGCAATGATATGGCGGCAGTCGTAGAGCCTCATGACCATATTAACGCAGTATTTCATCTACCGCGTATATTTTGGGTTTTTTAAGAGACTTTGCTATTGATAGGAGTTCCGATTTAAGCATATTTGGTAAAGGATTTTGGTTGTGTTTTTCCAGTCACTCATAAATATCACTTTTTCTCCAAGATGAAGTAGGCTGTTTATTTAAAATTCTTGAATGATATGATGCATTATCTGATTCAATTAAAGACGGAGCATCCAAATTTGGTATCAATTGAACTTTTAACCATTTTTCAAACATTTCGCAATTCATATTATCATGATAGTCAACACTTTTTGATGTTGAAGAAAAAATTAAACTCGCACCTGCAACATATCCTGTTGCAGAACCGGCATGCAAAATAGTAAAACGCTTTCCCGTACCGCACCCCTTTTTCCTTTTAACACTTTTTACAGACTCATCTTGCCAAGATTTTGAACCACTTCCATTCGAAAATATCCACGTTTCGTCTAAAAATACCACTTTTCTAAATTTCGATTTGTAATTGTCCGTATATTTTTTTAAAACTGAACACGCTGACTCACTATCTGTGGCTGCTCACATAAATCTTCGGTTACAGTCTTTTTTATAGCGAAAACCTAAATTTTTTATTAATTTTGATAACGCTTCAAGTCCAATTTCCAAAACACCCCGAATTTTTAATGTTTTTTGTAAAACTGGAAGAGTTACATTGGTTTTTAATTTGCTCGAACTCCCATTTTAATATTTTCGCTTAAATCCTCAGTCTTTGGCTTTCTTCGTTTACACTTTTTAGTATTCTTGGGTATTATGTTATGTTTTGTTTCATGCACAATTTTCTGCACAGTCCTTAAACTAATTCCCCGTGCTTTGGCTACTGTTTCCTGAATATTGGTTGGCGAATTTCCACTTTTTCTTTCATTTTCGAAATAGTTTATCAGATTAAGTACCACTTTTTTTGATTGGGGATGCAAAAACCCAGAAAATTGTTCCATTTTGTCACAAACTGTCAAAGTCACAAAACTGGCATATTTAAAATAAAACGTAGCTGGTGCTATTATAAGCTTTTTTAGAATCGCTGGAAAGTAAATACATATCCTTTTTTTTCATGTCAAAATGGAATAAGTCTGTCTCATTTATCTTACGTATTTTATTTAGAGGGTAAAACTAAACGCAAGTAAAGAAAACAAAAACTGAGAGTATGTCTTTCTTGAATCGTATGACCCGCACGATAAGACCAGATCCGACTTATAGCTATCTGTTTTTTTAGGCAGAAATCTTTAATCCAACATAATTATTTTATCTTACTTGTTTTCGGTAAAGTTTTCCAAGTAAAACTGCAATAAAAGAAAGTTACTCAACCCTCAGGTTAGTCTAAAATATCAAATTTAAGAATAGGGAGTGCTCTATTATAGAGCTTCTGGCATTTTACATAATGAAACTTGGAATGTTGAAAGATTACACGGGATAACCCTAATTCGTTTTAAGGTGCACTTTCGTTGACGCAGCTGGCGATCGGTATCAAGAAATTCCATTGGTTTAATTCATAGACCAATAGGTCAGTACAGGTTATCTCGTGCGCAAACCAAAGTTAAGTTTTTTTTGGGTGAAAAAATATACGTTTGTACGCACGGCTCTCTTCAGGGATGAGCATATGCACAACCCTTTTCTTATTATATGCTTTCCTTCTTTAATGACCTCATACAGTGTGTATCAGCCAAATGGAATAAATTCGATAATAAATACATGGGGACATGTCCGAGAAAACGCTCGGACACGTTAATTGGTATTTCTAGTTGCGCATTTTTTTCAATAAAAACTTTTTATACAGAGTGTGTCATGTAACAATGGTAAATACCAACTTTTGTTTTTTACATGCAACACCCTGTATATTATTCAATTTTTGGATTCATCAGAAAATTTTAGACATATTTCATGTACAATATCCTATACCTATCTTCAACGGTTTCGGAAATATTAAGTGTTTTCAGATTTATTACAAAAACTAACAACACACTTCAAAACTAATAATACATAATATAAATAATTTATTTCTTAATAATGTAAAAAACAAAAAAAAAAACATTAATGAGATGTTGAAAATGCTCGCGGCGAACGTCTTGGCAACATCCTAATCTTAAATAGAAATTTCTTCTAATGTTACTGAACAACTCAGACGTGACCGATCTAATCGCAAGCGTTATTCGTCTAAGTCTAGTCAGCTAAGTCGAGGGGTTTAGCTTTGTATACAATATTTTTCATATAACCCCATAAGAAGAAGTCTAATGGCGTCAGATCAGGGGATCGTGCTGGCCATTCCATCGATTCACGCCTCCCTATCCACCGATTTGGAAATACTCGGTTAAGGTACTGCCGGAAATTGATTTGGTAATGGGGCGGTACTCCATCTTGCTGAAACCTTTTCATATTCGCTGAAAGTTGTGGATTTGCTAGATCAGAATATAAGATTTTCAAAGTTGGCAAGACATTATTTTGGAGCAGTGCTAAATAATTATTGACATTTAAGTTATCAATAATGTAAAAGGTACCTATGATATGATCTCCAACTATTTCTGTCCAAACATTAACCTTTTTAGGATAATGCGTATGTTCTTCTCTAATCCAGTGAGGATTTTCCCTAGACCAATAGAGGCAATTCTGACGATTAGCATGACCGTGAAGTGTAAAGGTGCACTCATCAGAAAACAAAACATGCTCTAATTGGATCACATTGTTATCTAAGATTGCCATCATTTGTTCACAAAAATACGTTCTCGAGCTCATGAGTAGGTATCATTTTATAGGGATACATTATATTTTCTTGTAATGTTCGAATATAATCGATGTATGGCTAACATTGAACACTGTGGCTGTTTTTCGACTAGAAGTATGTGGGTTTTCCTCAAACTCAAGCATAATATCTAATTTGGTTTTATCACTTATTACATTGGCAGCTAGTTTTTATCTGCTTTACATGTCCAAAAAAATAAGTTTCCATGGTGCTACACACCTTCTGACTGGAGACTTTTTATCGACTCTTCAAAACATTTACGGCTCTGTCAGAGGCAAAATTAAAGGAGAATCTTTGTAGATTTGAAAATGTAATGGAAGATAAGGAAAAATATGCGTGCTTATAAAAAAAGTTGAACATAAATTACTAGGGAATTATAAAGACACAAACTATGTTGAGATCGTTGAAAATATGCTGGAAAACTTCAGGATTCTTGGTTGCAATATGAGCATAAACGTTCATTTTTTACATTTCCATTTGGACTATTTCCCCGAAAATCTTGGGAGGTGAGTGAAAAGCCAGGTGAACGATTTCATCAAGATATTAAAGAGATGGAAAAAATGATGGCCGATTACTGTTGGACATTGAAAAGAGATCCTCCTTTAGCTAAATATGACAGAAAAACAACCAAAAGAAGCTTCTCTGAGAAGCGTAAAGAATAAATAACCATTTATAATAGTTTCTATGTGTATATTTTGTATATTTTTGTATTTTTTTCCTTAATATATTATAAAACTAGCTTATAAATGAAAAAAAAAACGTGTTTTTTTCTATATTTTTGGATTTTACTGGTTTGAAAAATAACCTTACGTGATATAAAAAAACTAAAAGCAGATTTGAAATTAGCGCTGCCAAATTACTAGAAAACAGTTTAAATTTTTAATTCGACATTCAAAGTGTTAAAAAATGCGTACCTGTGTTGGTTTAGGGTTTCCATAAAGACTTTTTGAAATCCAGGACAAATGAGCCCTGGAATCCGGACAAAATCCGGACTTTACCGAAAAATACTTTGTAAATTTATTTTTATTTTATTTTTTATTTATTTACAGGCTTGTAATATAACAATCTTTAAAATTTACAATAAAATTTATAGAACTTGACAGTAGCCAAAATACAAAGTGCAAAGTGTTAACACATTAATCGCCATGAAACAAACATGGACATGGATTCCAAATAATGTATATCAGCTAAAAGAAACAATGGAAATTATTTAGGATTTTTAATGTGGCTACCAGGGGCTTGTTTGCCAGCCATACTCTTTCAACTAGTATAAGCCCAAGTGGCTGTAAGAAAGCACAAGTTCCACTGACTTATGAAATTATAAATAAGGTGTATTTGATTCTGTATTTGACTCCTGTATGATGTGGCAGTTAATGTTCACCTTCCTGCATTTATGGTTTCTTGTATTTGTGGTTGCACCTAGGTATAAAATACCTGTATGTGCTTATAGGACGGAATATAATATCACACTTATGTTAAAAAGAAACTCAATAAATAGGTAAATATCAAATTGAAATTTGTAATGCATTAATCTTGAAACTAATAGCTGCCATCGAAATTTCAATCGGAATTCAGCCAAAACACAAAATCATAAACAAACTGTCTAAAAATCTTGAAGGAAAATGTGACTGTTTAACAGAAAATAAGACTTAAACAATTTGTTGAAAATTTTCTTATTTGTAGTTTTGCGAATATGCACAGGGATGAGATTATACAACTTAGGCCCGATATATGAAACAAAATGCTGACCCTGATTATTTCTGCAGTAAGCAGTGTTAAGCAAGTTGTTAATATTTCCCCTAGTAGCATATATTATGAGTGATAGACAAATTATTGAATTTTTCATTTAGATGAATAAAATTACAGATCGTGATTATGTAGAGGCACTTTACATTAACTACATCTTTCCCATACAAGAGGCTGGTCGAACACAATCGCGGCTTATTTAAATTTATACACCTACTTTAAAGTTTAAAGAGTAAAATTATATAAAAACTTTATATTTTTAGGTTAATTTGTTTTATTTTCTGTGAAAATACATTTTAAAACAATCTTAACTATAATTAAATTAAAAATATGAAAACAAAATTCTATGGTAATAAAACACACACAACATTTTTTCAAAATCCGGCCGGACTTCCCCGGACACCCTAAAAACCCAAACATGTCCGGGTAAATCCGGACGTATGGAAACCCTATGTTGGTTACTACTGACTAGCCATACCTTCCATAAATTTTCAGAGAGAAAAAGTTTGGAAGTTTGGTTTACCTTTCATCGTCGAATTTGCACACGATTTTCCTGACTATTGCGGAAGACAGACATATACAATAAAGAAAATAATTCAATTAACACAAAAGCGGATTTCGCCATAAATAGTAATGATCCAAGCTTACTGCAGCCAAAACTCCTGAAATGTTGAAGTTATGCAAATTGTCGATAAGAAATTCGCTGCATCGGACAAAATTCTTTTATCGCTGACTGCGGCACATTTTTCTCTAAGAAAAATGTTTACATAATTCCTTAAGCTTTAAGGAAACTGTATATATTTAAAAAATCTGTTTGCTTAATAATTTATTCATAGGAAGAGGAAATTGGTAGCAATAAATGAATTCTAAATACTGTAAATTTTGTGTATACCTAGTAAATATTTTGAATACTGTCGCAAGATGGTATGGAGGCAAAGTCACGTGACACTCTGTCAATTTTGGTCTATTTAATTTTGATAGGTTGCTAGTATAAATTCTTGAAAATTTTATTTTGTAAATAGTATAATATTTTTAAGGTAATAATAAACATGTTTTTAACAAAAAAAAAATTTAAAAATCTTGTCGGACTTTCATTGTCTTTATTTTGTTACTTAACGCAACGTTTCGGTTAGTTAGTATCTCTAATCGTGTTCAGGTGTAAACTAAATTATAATTCTAAGGCTATATACTGTCTTAAATATCTATCCAGGTGCAATGACGCATGATGACTAAGCCTACGTTCTTATTAAAGTGTGAAGTTTGATCTGTTGTTTTCGATAAGAAGAGGCTTCCAGATTTATTGGGAATATCTATACTTGGTTTACTAAATATATGGTTATTTTGATTCATGAAAGCTGCTTTGTTAAAATTTTAAGTTACCAAACATCACTTTGAACACTCTTTTAATGTAATATCAATAAATATGCATTTTTCTCTAAAAAGCCCTTCTCGTAGAATTCTAAAAATTTTCACTTTAATCTTTGCCGTTAGCATTCCTTTGCGTTCCTGCTTACAAAAGGGTGGGAGGAATTTTAAATCGCCTTTAATACAATAGATTTAATATCCCACCGCTTTTCACACCATTCAAATATTTAAATTTCCTTCGAACTTCTTTTTAATTTTTGAAGAAAATTCTATTGAATACTTTAAAAAAAAAAATATTTTGTCAATTATACAGGGTCCTGCAATAGTGCGTCAGGAGTTAGGCATTTCATTCTTATGCTGACTTATACTTCTTATTGTATTTGAGATGTCTTCAGTTTTGTCCAAAACAGCTGTTTTTTGACAAAAAAGAGGCAAATTGTTGACCTGGGCAAACGATTTTGCGTTAAGATAAAGAAACAGATCAGCCTTTTATATAGAATACCGCCCAATTAATTTTTTTTTAAATGCATTTTTGTTGGAGAAAGATATTACTACATGTATCATTTTTAATGAAACATAATAATATGGTATATTTTTTACATTTTTACATACAATCAATTCTAGACATTTTCAAAAATCGTGCTCAGCATCATCAACCGTTTACGGAATATTTACACTTTAATGCTGGTATGCATCATTGATATGTTTTTCGACTTAGCAACGTTCTGAACTCGAGTCACAATCCATCCTTAAGGCATTGACAGTTTGCTATTTAAGCCTGAGACGTCAAAAAATGTCAGTAAATGTTAATCAAATTTCAATTTTGCTCTGCTTACATCCAAAATCTGCCTCGCTGAAGATGAACCATAGATATTTACCTTTAGAAAAGCAAACAATAATCACGAAAGTAGGAAATTGATGGCCTCACGCATGTAAGCAGAGCAATATACATGCGCACTGCAACATTATCAATTGACGAATGGGAAAATAGACAGGTCCGGGCTTTAAAATTTAAGTTCTTGCTCGAGAAATTTTCCGTGTAAACAGGTAAAATTTGCCCCTAATTCTTGCCAAAAAATTGGGATTTCTTCTTAATTTTGGATAAAGTTGGAAAATAAGGTAGTGATTTCTGGCATTTTTAGTAGTTTAAATCAGATTTTGGGAATAGAAAATTGTCTTTAATGCTTTGTTTCTGAAATTTGTTTTAAAATTATTTTTTATAAAGATAGAAAACAAGTCAATTAAACTATAAAACTTATAAAGTCGAATATAAAAAGCAAATAACCCATTAAATGAATTGCTAGTTTATCAAACCAGCTTTAGTGTTAAATATCAATTGCAGATTTGCTAAAACAGTGTTTTTATTGGTCATCCAGTACATACATATCAGATCAATTATCAGCAGTCTTGTTAAATAAGAAACTACTTTTAATACAGCCAATTTGTTAGGAAATAAATTGTATCTTCTAAATGCGACGCATTTTGTTTCCAGTAAAGCGCTTTCTCTACAATTAAGAAAGCAAAATAGCGTCCCCAAAAATGAATTTTATCCGTTAGAACCTATAATTCACAAGACGTTGGTGGGGGTTTGTAGCGATCGGCAATCGCTGCCAGTATTGGGCTTTATAATCTATGGAAGAATTTTACGATATCAGTAAACCATGGTGCATAATAGATAATCATTATGCAATGTTAAAAGACAAGAACAATAACTAACTAAAAGTTTTGAGAACGACAGCACTGATTTTTAGTGGTAAGTATAAACTTTATTAACCGTAGCAAGCAAATATTAATATGATAGTAGAGGTGATTCTGGGTCTCCCCCCGCTCTTGTCTGCCCCCCCACCCCCTCGCCTATACCCCTGTGACCTTCACCGCACAGGTGTGTAGGTGTTATTTTGACCTTGAGAGCACAGGTATGCAGGTGTTCATTCGACCTTGAAGGATGCAACTGCTCTTTGTTAATTTGACCTTGACGATACACCTGGACGAGGGTATTTTTATGTGGTGCAATTGTCTTTTATGTGACTCATTTGACCTTGAAGGATGCAACTGCTCTTTGATGGTATTACCTTGACCATACACTTGGACGAGCGTATTTTTATGGTATGCAGGTGTTCATTTGACCTTGAAGGATGCAACTGCTCTTTGATGGTGCTACCTTGACGTGGACGAGGGTATTTTTATGGTATGCAGGTGTCTTTTATGTGACTCATTTGACCTTGAAGGATGGAGCTGCTCTTTGATGGTGTTGCCTTGACCATAATGCACGTGGGCGAGCGTATTTTTATGATATGCAGGTGTCCTTTTATTTATGACACTGTTGCATTACAGTTGTTTGATTTTTACACCTTGAAATATTTCTTTATTGTCGTCATTTATTTGTTCGAAAATATCTAAAGGGATGCAAGTCTGTTTTATTGATGTTACCTTGACCATTATTTTTTCCCAAAAGTTAGATTTGTAATATATTTTGTGTTTTGTTATACCTTTATGTTCTTGAAGGGTGTTATGGGAGATTTTCACGCCTTGATGGGCTTTTCACACCTTGAAAGAGCTATTATAGTCGTGTGAAAATCCCATCAAGGTATGAAAATCCCATAAACACCCTTCAAGAACATGAAGGTATAACAAAACACAAAATATAATACAAATCTAACTTTTGGGAAAAATAATGATCAAGGTTGACATCAATAAAACCCAACTGCATCCCTTTAGATATTTTCGAACAAATAAATGACGACAATAAAGAAATATTTCAAGGTGTAAAAATCAAACAACTGTAATGCAACAGTGTCATAAATAAAAGGACACCTGCATACCATAAAAATACGCTCGCCCACGTGCATTATGGTCAAGGCAACACCATTAAAGAGCAGCTCCATCCTTCAAGGTCAAATGAGTCACATAAAAGACACCTGCATACCATAAAAATACCCTCGTCCACGTCAAGGTAGCACCATCAAAGAGCAGTTGCATCCTTCAAGGTCAAATGAACACCTGCATACCATAAAAATACGCTCGTCCAAGTGTATGGTCAAGGTAATACCATCAAAGAGCAGTTGCATCCTTCAAGGTCAAATGAGTCACATAAAAGACAATATATAACATAAAAATACCCTCGTCCAGGTGTATGGTCAAGCTCAAATTAACAAAGAGCAGTTGCATCCTTCAAGGTCGAATGAACACCTGCATACCTGTGCTCTCAAGGTCAAATTAACACCTGCACACCTGTGCTGGGGTGTAGGCGAGGGGGGGGGGGGGGGCAGAAAAGAGTGGGGGAAGACCCAGAATCCGTCTTTCACCTCTACTTATGATTAATGTCAAATTTCATAACAGCTGCCAGCCGGAACTACTACAGTATATAAAACCATAACCCCCAATAGAACTTGATAATTACTGTAAGTATTCAGAGCAATAATGGCTATAAACCATTCTATGGTAGCATTAACTCCTATTTTCTGTTGGCTAAATTACCGTGATATTATCACTACACAACGGTCTACCAATTTTCGTTTTCTTATAGTAGGAAAGCGCGTTGCTGTCATATATAGTATTAAACTCCGTGTGTGTTCGATGTAGTATAGATGATAGGTGTATAATAGGTAATGCATTATTAAAGTTAGGTCTACCACTGTTGGCAATATTTGATAAAATATGTTGACTGATCACTGTTTTATAAATATTACAGAAAAACATTAAATACCAATGAAACACCTATTACCTAAGTCCAAAGCCGCAATCGTTTCAAGTAAACCCATAAATTTTCTATTTATAGCCTTTCTCCCTAAATATATTATCGAGAAAGCTTTAAAAGGAAAATCCGAGTGCATTATGAGATTGGCGGGAAATTCCTCGAGTAATCTGCACGTAATCCGATCGACTGGAAAATATTGTAATGGTAACCTCGCGACCTTTAACGTCTTTATTAGTTACAGGGGTATTGTTTCGGAATACACCCACACTTTTAAAATAGGGGGAAGAATGTGCCTTATGCAAAAACTTATCATGTGCTAAATAATAAATGTATTATTTTCTTTGACTACAGATCGAATAGAGAATAAAAAAGTCCTTAAAGTTTGCTGTGAAATCGATCCTGCATGTCTTAACCCTTTATAGGATACTGGTTCATATTTCAACCAGCGTCAAAATAATTATTTCCTGTTCGCACACCGGTTTGATATTCTGCCAGTTTGTTTATATTTAACTGTGCAAACGAATAATGGTAAAATATTCGACCATATACTTACGTAGTCTGAATTACTGACAAAGTGGTCGAAATTTCAACCAGCGTCCGATTAGGATAGTGATCAAAAAGTCACATGTTTACGTGATGTCTGGGAAAAAATTGTTGTTTTTGTGTTAATATTGCTAATAATTTTGTGAAAATTTGTTGGTAAGTACATTAAAATACGTAGCTTTCGATACACTAATTATAATATGAATAAAACTTATCGGCAAGATAATATTTTGCTTTAAAACTCAAAATTTTTAAATTTATAACTTAATTTTACGTTTTGCATTCTTATGATATTATTTTAAGTATGTAACATACATGTAACACATAATATACAACGTAATGCCATTGAGGCACAAAGGACTAATTATTACAAGGGTTTGTAACCAATTCACTGCGCGTTCTGGACTACCATTGCCTGTTATAACAACCAATTAAAATTTGTCGAAATGGATACTGGTTAAAATATCGACCTCCTCAAAAAAATGGGTTACGTGTTTTATTTTTTTCTAAGATTTTGTAGATAGGGTCCTTAATGTTAAATAAAGCTATTTCAAACAACAGGTTTTGCAATTTTGATGTTTGATTGTCTGCCCTATAAAGGGTTAAATTATTACTAAGGTCCTCTTATACCGTGCGAGCAAAAATTATTTCCATCAAATAGGGCCTTGCATCTAAGGACGTAATGCTTAGCCGTAGAGCTTAATACCTGTTGGGTGTCAGTACTGAATTAACAATCAATCAGTTATTCCGTCATCTTTGACAGTCGTTACAAGTAATTTGATTCATCTCTAATTTTTCCAATTTCTTGAACAATTCACACAATTGGCTTTACGGAACAGCACAAAACATTCATGGTTGAATCGTATTTTCGAAACGGGGTTAGAGTAAATGGTGAGTGGCAATACAATCCGGGTTTGTGCATAGACGATTTTCACGAACATTTTTTCCTAACGTTGCTTTTATTGCTGGGGATTTTTATCATTGCCTGAAAAGAACCGTGGCTGTGTTTAGGGAAACAGGTTCTATACAACACAAAAAAAGAACAGGAAGACCATCTGTAAGAACAGAAGAACTTGTTGCAAACGTTCGTGAAATAATGCAAAATACGCCAACAAATTGTATAAGACGCCTGTACCTAGAATTGAGAAGATCTTATGGAACATGCAGGACTATTCTTAAGAAGCAGCTAAATTTATTTCCTTATAAAGTGCAAGTATTCCAAGAAATACAAGCCGCAGATTTTGAAAGACGCAGGAATTACTCTCAATGGTTTACCCTAAATTTATTGAAAAGAAATGACTATCTACTATTAGGCCTGACATTTTTCTCGGATGAAGCCTGGTTCCACCTCTCTGGTTATGTGAATTCTCAGAATACATGCATGTGGAGTAGTGAAAATCCCGATTTTTTTGTAGAGTTCACATTGCACCCTCAAAAAATTGGTGTCTGATTAGCTGTTTCCCGAAGAAGAATTGTTGGTCCTATTTTTTCCATGACACAGTTACAGCACAGCGGCATAGAGACAACATTTTGAATCCATTTGTGAACCAATTACTTGACGACAAACTACGTTTTGGATTTTGGATATTTTCACCTTGTTTAACGGTTATGGATTACTTCGTTTTTCCTCATTTAAAGAACACTATTTTTAAAACACCCGTTGCAAATTTAGAACAATTACAAGAAAGGATTATCCAAGAATATGGCAACATTTCAATTTCTCCAGAGATGCTGGTCAACACTTTCGAAAATATGAAGAGACGTGTGAATTTATGCTTGAAGCATGGCGGTGGCCAATTTCAGCAATTTATGTAATTATTTTTCTTTTTCTTACTGTATATTCTTACTTTGTTAATTTTGTAAACAACAAAAATAAATTTGTATTTGTCTACTTATTTTATTACTCATTAGTTTGGCATATCATGTCATAATATGAATTTGACAAAATCTTAACATAGATTTGGTTAGATATATCGTCCCCATATCATTGTAATCTAAATTAAGCCCTACGTTTTTTAATCCAAACCCTCTTTGATGCAAATAATTTTTGCTCGCACGGTATAAATAATAAAAAATAACGGTCCGAAATAACGGCTTCTCCCTTTTTGAGAGTTACTTTTAACCTTATTTTTTGTAATGTCATAAAACAAACGACGCGAAAATGGGTCCGGTTTTTTTTTAACTCTCCAGGAAACTTGTGGTTGTATAGAAACATTTAGAAATTTCCGTACCATTTCAGGCTGTTAGAAAAAAAACCGGTGTAATTCAAAATCGTTTCAATTTTTAAAAGTTTGTTAAAAATTCACATTGACCCCGATCTTAAAGTTCCTTGAATGAATCACATCAATCTCACCTTAATTTCCAAATGGAAATTATTTGATGAAAAGTACCTCGTATGCAGTAAATAATGAAAAATGGACGACTATAAGAGTTTTATATGTAAAACTTCATGGGAAAACTTCATGGAAATGAGTTTCCGCAAGGAAGTTCCCGAACGGCTTTTGGGTTTTAACTTTAAAGTAAACATGTTAGTTACAGTGAAAAGTTATAAAGGTATCGAAGGAAGTAATTCGATTAGGCAGATTAGATGTATAAAGGAAAGTTACAATACATTCTTATGGAGGGTTTAAAATAAAATTACTGCAAATTACTTATTACTAGACATTATTTTTTTTTTCAGTATTTTCTGTCATTTATAGTGAAGCGATTAGGCTTCAATTAATGTCCCAAAAATTATATTTTAAAACTCACAAATTCTACAATTTGATTTAAAGCAGAGGTTCCCAAACTTTTTTTTCTCATAGACCACTTTAAAAATTTTGCTGGTTCCAGTGGACCCCTGCAGCTACATTTCTACCATATTTCCAAAACTTGACGAAAAATGTGAAGATTAGATCTTACTATGGAAATCAAAAAAATGATTACAACCAACTTTAGTTTTTTGACATGGTATAGAAAACTACCGGACTGATAAAAATAAAAAGAAAAATAGTATATTTTCTTGTGTTGTATTTATTCAAATATGTAATTATTACACTATTAATTATTATTGTTATCATATTACATTGTAAGGTTTACATTACATTTTAATATGATAACAGTCGTAATATAATTAAAATTAAACATATCTATAAAAACGAAAATTTTTAGTTCTTCACTATCGAAACCCGATAAATGTTTATGGACCCCTGCTTACGAATTGTGAACCCCCATTTTTTTGTCACGCCAACATAGACCCCCGTCAAGTCTCCCGTGGACCCCTGGGGGTCCACCTGGACCACTTTGGGAATCACTGATTTAAAGCTTTTATATGGAAACCCAGCTTCTACAAAAAAAAAACTTGCGCCAGTCCAAAATAGATATTTACAAGCTCTACGTCTACTTGTTTCATGTGATGTTTGGCATTTTTAGTAGTTTTAAACCAGAACCAGATTTTGAGCATAGAAAATTGTTTTTGAGGTTTTGTTTCTGAAATTTGTTTAAAAATAAAATGATTCGTCGTCGTGTTTTCAGTTCGAAAAGGAAGATAAAGAATCAATTAAACTAGTCCTATAAAATCCAATATAAAAAACAAACAAAATCAGCAAAATTACCAATCTTTGATGTTATCGCGTATCTAACCTCAAGTCAAATATTACTTGGTATACGTATAACTTGTATTGATTTTTACAATTTGGCAAAAACTTCGGTACGTGTAAAATATTTTTAAGTACAATTTCTTGTTCAATAATTTGGAAAAGTTTTTGCTTGAGAACTTGACCCTTCGAATACTTTTACCCTTGCATTAATATAAACATCCTAGGTATTAATTTTTTTTCTTTTATATACTTAATATAAGTATAGAGAAAAGTGTCTATTAAACTTTTTGAAGCAATACAGGGTGTTCCGATGATCATGTTACAAAATTCTAGGGTAGATAAAACACACGAAAATAAGAAAAAAAGTTCATGTGAACATGGGTCCGGAAACGCTTCTTCAGGGAGCTAGGGCCCTTCGAAGATGACCTTCAAAAACTACTTTTCGTTTTATAGCTTCGGTACTACTGCAGCTATCGCAACCAATTTTGGGACATGAAATCTAGTTCGTAGGTTCATCAATTTGAGCCTTCCGGATTTTGTCACCTTTAACCAGGGGCGTACAAACCAAGGGGGTATTTGAGTAAATTTGACCCTACTCCTCTTAGGCTTTAATTTCTTACCATTTTTATATCTGATTATGATTCTCCAATGCCTTTTACATAAAAAAGGTACTCTTAGTAAAAATCGCTATCTGTCACAGTTTCCTCCGAAAATGGCTAAATCCAATCAATAATAAATTATTGGTCTTAAACCAATTATTACGTTGAAATATGAAAATGAGGTTCAGTACAGATAGTGAGCATTATAAGTTAGTCAAATCTTTTTCTTTAATGAAAATAAATTAGATTAGAGAGATTTATTGCCTTTTCCTCATTTTCATATTTCAACGTAATAATTGGTTTAAGACCAATAATTTATTATTGATTGGATTTAGCCATTTTCGGAGGAAACTGTGACAGATAGCGATTTTTACTAAGAGTACCTTTTTTATGTAAAAGGCATTGGAGAATCATAATCAGATATAAAAATGGTAAGAAATTAAAGCCTAAGAGGAGTAGGGTCAAATTTACTCAAATACCCCCTTGGTTTGTACGCCCCTGGTTAAAGGTGACAAAATCCGGAAGGCTCAAATTGATGAACCTACGAACTAGATTTCATGTCCCAAAATTGGTTGCGATAGCTGCAGTAGTACCGAAGCTATAAAACGAAAAGTAGTTTTTGAAGGTCATCTTCGAAGGGCCCTAGCTCCCTGAAGAAGCGTTTCCGGACCCATGTTCACATGAACTTTTTTTCTTATTTTCGTGTGTTTTATCTACCCTAGAATTTTGTAACATGATCATCGGAACACCCTGTATATTGCCCGAAAATTAGGCGTACCTAATTAGATTGAAGGGCTGCAAATAAAACATGCATCGGGATAATCTGTCTTGGTGTTTGTTTCTCTTTATTTTCATACCTTGTTTCTGTAACCTAGGCCTAGTTTAATGTGTTTAAATTGACCATAATAAAATAGAGTTACATATCAAGATACATCACTATACTTTATACTTATTGAAAATACGAAATATCCAGTATTTTACCCCTCTTTGGGCATAATAATATTATACAACGGCTGTTACTAGTCATTGTTTATATTCTGATCGGAGTCACTAAAAGCAAAAACATAATTCATTAAACTATTAAACTACACGAAAACTAGAAATCCGTAAATATTAAATACCCACAATAAACAACAAGGTACCTATCCACAGAGAAAACTTAAAACACAACAAAAAAAATGGGGCCGAGTCGGTTCTGGAGTGTATTTTGAACATGTCGCTATAGAAGGACAAGCCGATAACAAGAGGTTTGTGCGCATGCCCAGTCCTGCTGAGAGAGAAGGCATCTGATCGGCGAGTCGTGCGCTAGGACGTATTTTTTCACCCATAAAACTTGTTTGGGCAGGAGATAAGCTGTACGAATCTAAAAGTAAATGTCTATGACTCAAACTCGTTTAATTCCCTAAATTACGGTGACAAACTTATAGTGAAAAATAGACGTTCACAGCCAAAATTAAGAAGACTAGTCGTAAGCACAGGAAAGCGAAATCGTGAGTTTAAAACAGATCATTATAAAAAATATTTATGGCTAACTGGATCAGAGCTAAGAATTAAATTGTTTTGCTGGCAATGTTTATTCGTTTACTATTTTCTTCCGATAAATCGTCCTGCTGGGGAAACCTAGAATACAACAATTTAAAAAGTTTAGCACGAGGGCATGAGAGATACGAATAATCACATGAACACAAATCATCAAGTGTTTAAGACAGGGGCGGATGGGACACCTCGAACCGGCGCGGGAAGTCAATTGAAACGGCGCTGCGTCGGTGTCGATCCAATATAAAATGAAAAGACATAAATATGTATTTTTTCATCCACTTACGACATCTTTTTTATAACAACTTAAGGTGAAGTCAGGTAAATGGGCCACCGGGGAATGTGGGCCATGGCTGTTTTATTTTTTTTTAATGGTACCATCTTAAAAAAAATTATGTTGGTAGCAGTTCTGTATCGATATTTCATGAATCAATTGATATTATTGCCCATTACGACATATTCTTTCAAATGTTAACTGTCAAACAAAAACAGGTGATTTCGGTCGCAACAACTTTTGGCGCGGTTTTAGAAAATATTTTTTTTTAAAATCTGTTCAACAGTTATTCTATTCGAATTTTTTGCTGAAAGGTAAGTTACAGATGCAAATTTTGATATAAAAGTTAGTTAAGGTTGAAATTAAGATATTTGTGGAAATCAACGAGGATGGCCCAGTTTTCCTGTGTTTATAGGCATTTGGGCAAAGTGGGCCATAACTTACTGGATAAGTGGACCAGGATGGCCCACTAACTTGATGGATGGAAATGGCCGAAAATGGAAGATGTTTTAACATACGAGTTGAAAGAAATAAGTATTGAAAATTATTCCGCCACCTACTCCACTAAATAAAAGAGGGTTTTTAAAAACCAAGGGAAATGAACAAAAGGTGTAGGAAGGGCATATTCTTGGGAAATTTTTATTTTGTAGTTTTGCATAGACAAATAGTCCAGAATAAGGATTATCAATGCATATTTTGTTTAAGTATAGGTACCACTGTTTTTTCGTTTTTCACGTATTTACGATCTTAATTACTATTTGTTAAGTTAGTTTGTTCTACTATTTAAATAAAACATTTTTTGAAGTTTAAAAATAATATTTTATTTGACCTCATATCTCCAGAGCAATTCAAGATTTTTTTTATGTGTAAATGGTGTATTAAAGACTTTATGTTAAAGTATGGCCCAGTTACCAACAAGCCTTTCCTGTGTTATCCTTGCCTAAAATACGGAGGGGTGGCATACTTACCCCAATTTTAGGGGTAAGTGGGCCACCTGGATTTTTTTTTTTTTAAAAGAAGTTTGCAAATCCTTGAGAGTAATGTGACAAATCATATTTTACAATTCTGTTCTAATATAATAGGACTTTCTACCTTATAAATTGCAAAACCATGATGAGCCTTTATTTTAAGTTATAAACATTTGAATTTTAAAAGTTGTAAATAGGGGTCCCACTTACCCAACTTCACCTTATAAATAAAAAAACAAACTTCATTTTTTACATTTAAAACACATTTAGGTGAAAAAATATTTATTATTGATATAATAATAATAACAAGTTTATTTAAAAATTAATAATATAATAAATATATTTATGTTGTCTTCAATAAACTTATTTTTTAATCCCCTGAAGCTGAGCTTGTTAGGGGCAAATCTTATTTTTTGTTTTAGTATGTAAAATCATAAATTATTAATATGCATTAAAAATAAAGTTTTTTAAAGTAAAAAATGTTAATTTATAGTATAAACGCAGCTTTTTAAAGAAATATATTACCTATAATAAAATCATTAATTTATAATTTTTAAGTAAAAAATATTACTTATATAAGTCATTCAGAACAATATTAATTAATTAAAGCATTTCTAAAAATATTTTTAAATTGTCTGTTTTTAATATCCATGTTTTTATTTCGACTTTAAATTTTTTTAATGAAATCAATTTTTTAATTTTTGTTGGTAAATAATCGTTTAAATAAAAACATAAATATTTGAAATTTTTTTGTCCTATGGACTTATTTATTTTAGGTTTTATGGTTATTTCATTTTTATGACGTGTATTATGATTATGGTTTTTAAATTGAATAAGGTTTTTATTTTTAAATATATATATTAAGATGTTATAAATATAAAGTTGTCTTATGTTCAACTTTTTTGTTTCTGAATATAATTCTTTTGAAGGATAAAGATAATCTTTATTGTATATAATTTTTAGAAACCTTTTTTGTAATATTTCTAATTTTTTAACTAAAGTTCTATTTATTCCTCCCCAACCTAAAATTCCGTAATTTAAATGAGTTTTAACTAACGCGTAATATAATATTTCCATATGTCTTACATTTTAAAAATTTTTAATGTTTTTAAAAATCGGTAGTAAACTTCTTAATTTTTTAATTAAGTATTCTATGTGAAAATTCCAATTTAATTTACTGTCAAAAATAATTCCTAAATATTTTATTTTATTAACTTTAAAAATTTGAATGTCTTTATTTATTTGAATACTATTCATATTTTGTGGTAGGTTATTTAGGTTTAAAGTAAAAGGAATATAATTTGTTTTATTAAAATTTATTGTTAACAAATTGTTATCAAACCAATTTTTTATAATTTTAAAATCTTCTTTAATTTTATTATTTAAGTTTTCCCAATTTGTATCGGTATAAAAAATTGTAGTATCATCTGCAAAACTATGAATTTGTCCATCGCAATTTATACTAAATAAGTCGTTAATATAAATATTAAAAAATAATGGTCCTAAAATTGTTCCTTGTGGAACACCATATTTAAATACCTTTGAATAGCTTTTTTCTTTATCTATTTGAACATAAGTTGGTCTATTATTCAGATAATTTTTAATTAATTCTAATTGCTTTCCTCTGAATCCAATATTTTCAAACTTTTTTAACAGTAAATTATGGCTAACTGTATCAAAGGCTTTTGCTAAATCTAGAAAAATACTAATACAAGGTTTTTTATTATCTAGTACATCATATATTTGTTCTGTTAGATAGCAAATAGCATTTTGTGTTGATTTATTTTTTTGAAACCCAAACTGTTTATTAGAAATAAAATTTATTTTTTCCAAATAATTTTCGATTCTTAATTTTAAAACTTTCTCGAATATTTTTGCTATCGAAGATATTAATGTTATTGGTCTATAATTACTAGTTTTACTAGAATCTCCATTTTTAAAAATAGGTTTTATTATATCAATTTTGAAAGCTTCTGGATATATACTGGTTTTAAAAATATTATTTATAAGAAATGTTAGTGGTCTAGAAATAGAAGTTTTAATAGTTTTTAATATTTCTGTTGTTATTCCGTCGGCACCAGGAGATTTCTTTAATTTTAAACTATCAATAACATTTTCAACTTCTTTATGATTAGTTTCTTCTAAATAAAATGAATTTATATTGTTTATTTTTTTATTTGAAAATGTGTTATTACCTTTATTGATTTTATTCGCTAGTTTTTCTCCCACTTCAGAAAAATAGTCAATAAAGCAATTAGCTATACTTTTCTTATCAGTAAGTGATTCATTTTCAATTATGATTTCTTTTATATTTTTATGTTTTTGATTTGTATTACATATTTTTTTAATAGTTTTCCACATATCTTGATTAGAGTTTTTACATTTATTAATTTCACGTTTATAAAAATCGGTTTTTGTTTCTTTAATTAGTTTAGTCAGTTTGTTTTTATAAATTTTATATTTATATAATAAAAATCGGTCATTATCTTTTTGTAATTTTTTATAAAGTTCATTTTTTGTTTTAATAGAATTAAGTAAGCCGTTCGTAATCCATTCTTTTCTCTTTTTTATTTTTATTTTTATTTTATTTGTACATTGTTGTACATTATTTTGGATTTCTTTTATTAAATTATTGGATAAGTCATTCGTTTCAGAATAAGAGTAAAAATTTGTCCAATCTATTTTTGTCATTTTTTCTTTTAATTTGTAATAATTAATAAAATTTTTATACATTGGTAAAGGTTCATTATTAGTTTTATCAATAAGTCTTTTTTGTAAAATGGTTGGATAATGATCCGTTATTTGATATTTAATGATTATTGATTGGAAATTATCTAAATTTTCTTTTGTTTTTACAAAGATATGGTCAATACAAGAGTTATGATCTTTTATTTCTCTTGTGTTTTTATTTATAAATGATACAAAATTATATTCACTTAATAAGTTTAAATATTCGTTACTGTTTTTAGAGTTTGAGGAAATATCAATATTTATATCACCTACTAGAACTACTGTTTCATTTTTACAAGTATATTTAATATTATCAAAAAAATTTTTTAAATTCATTGTAAATTCGAAAACATCTAGTGGAGGAGGTTTATAGATACTTATAATATTAATTTTTTCTTTTCCGATTGATAGTTTCAAAAAGATTATTTTTATTTCTCCCATAGATATAATAACAAAAAAGTAATTATGTTCATTTTTAACATACATTACAATACCGTCACTTTTATTGAAATTTCCATTATTATAAATTATATCATAATTATTTAATTTAAATAAATCGGTATTTAAAATTTTCCAAGTTTCTGTTAATACGATAACATCAAAATTCTGATCGAGTTGATATAAAAATAATTTAGTTTCGTCAAAGTTTTTAGAAATGCTTCTAATATTATTGTGATATAATGAAAAATTATTATTTGATTCATCAACACTATTATTAAAATAATTTTGATCTTCAACAAGCTGTGTTTCAACGTTTGTAATTTTAAAATTTGAAATATATTTATCTATCTTTAATTAGAAATATTAATAAGTTAAGTATATAGAAAATCAATGAAAATATATATGTACTTACTTATAGTACAGAAAAATAAATAAAATTTAAAAATCAATAGAAAATAATAATATTTTAATTATAAGATGTACCCCCTGTTTTTAAGTTTTTTTATTTCTTCTTCATTTGTAATTTGAATTATTTTTTCTTCTTCATTTTTCCTGACAAATATTTTTCCATTTTTGCACCATATAAATTTATAGTTAAATTTTCTTAATTCTTTAGCTTTTCCAAGTAAAAATTTGTTTCTCATTGTTAAATGTTCATTTATATAAATATTTGTTTCTGGTCCTGGTAGATTAAGATTTAAACTAGTGATTTTTCCATTTTTCTTGAAATATTCTTTTGTTTTTTTAATAACTTCTTCTTTTGTTTCTTGATTTTTAAAATTAATTTGAATTGTATCGTTGACTCCTTCTTTTTTAATTTTTTTTCGTTGTATCATTAATATATCTTCTTTTTTAATGTCGACTCCAATTTTGTTTAAAATTTGTTTTGTTATATTCCCATCATTTTTAAATTCTTGATTTTGAATTCCTTTAATTTCAATATTATTTATAATTTTATTTTGTTGTTGAATATCAACGTTTGTGGTTAAAAAATTAATTTCCTTTTTAAATTTTATAACTTCTTGTTTTAGTGAATCGTTTTCTAATTTCATTTCTTCTTTTTCCTTTTTTATATTTTTTAATAATTTAAATATTTCTTTATTTTTTCCTTCCATCTCGTCAAATTTTTCTGATAAAAAAATAACAGATTTCTGCAATTCAATTACTATTTTCGCCATATTTTCTTCTGATTCAATTTTATTTTTATTTTCGAAACCTTTTAAATTTTGCTTATCTTGAACTTCTAATATTTTTGTTGGGTTCGATTTAGCTAAAATAGCATCTTCATTTATAGAACTTACTATATTCCTTTTTTTAATTACAACATTTTTTATTAATTTATTTTCTTTATCGTTATTATTTTCTATCTCTGAATAATCACAGGATCTGCAAATCCATTTTAAATTTTTATTTTTTCCAAACTTAATATACTCTTCGTCATTTAATCCACTGCAGTTTTTATGAAACCATTGGCTACAAGGTCCAGTGCACAAAATAGTATTTTGTTTCTTCGTCATATTTTTATTACATATACGACAAACTTGTTTACGTTGTTCATTTTGTACTACATTAGATTGACCAGCTTCCTTTTTATCTTGTGATGAAATAATAAATTCTTGTAATTTTTTTTGGCATCGTTGGCTAGCTTGAGGGTATTTACATGGAAGATATGAAGATTCCTCATCGTCTGATTTATTATTTTGAGATTTAGTTGGTTTTCTTCCCATTTTCCTGGTATACTTTGATGTTTTGACTGACAATGACTTTTGAAATAATTACACGTCAATTTTAAATATTAAAACTCCAAAAATGGCTTTCAAGGTATTTATCTTACTAAATCTTTTCTTCTTATTGGATTAGGACTATTGTATTATTGTTTTCTTTACTTCAAATAATTTTTCTTGTTTTCCTTTTTAATAAAAATCGATTAAATTTTGAGCGATTTGACGTTTAGATGAGTTAAAGGTTATTAAATGAGATTAAAAAAATATAAAAATTAAATAAAAAATATTTAACATAAAGATAACATACAGTGTCACCAGTAAAGTCCGCATCATATGGGATTTTTTTCTATTAATAGCTTTATTTAAAATTTGACTTTGGCATCAGATTCTGCTTCGATCGAGATGAAAATTAAGCAAAAAAATAGTAGGCACGTGATTCGCATTATCTGTAAATTTTTTTTCTAATAATTAAAAAGTGGGGTTATTTCTGAAAATATAGAAAAAAGTTATTTTAAATGCAGTTTCTAGCCCACATGCAAAATTTCAGCTGCATAAGATAATTTTGATTTTTTAACCATATTTTGTAAATTGCACCACTTTTACAAAATAACACTCAATGCAACCTACATAAAACTTCTTAGTTTTGACAATGCTTTATTTCAGATACATTTTCTTTAAAGAAGCGCCATATTAAATGTGTGTTTTTCTACAAAATCAAAATTGGGCTATTCAAATTTGGTCACATGTGATGCAAAGTTCATTTGTTTTTGACCCTGTATAAGGTAATACACTTTAATATTAAGACAAAAAAGAACACAGTGTTATCAGTAAAGTGTTCATTAAGTGGAAAATTAATTTTAGTTTAACTTAACGTAAAGTTTATCTATTTTCAACGATTTAATTTAAAACCCCTTTATTTTATTTTTTATTTTTTTACTTTCAGACACAAACTATGTTTTCAAAAATACTTATTTTATGAAGTTACAGGGTCAGAAACAAATGAACTTTGCATCACATGCGACCAAATTTTAATAGCCCAATTTTGATTTTGTAGAAACACACATTTAATATGGCGCTACTTTAAAGAAAATGTATCTGAAATAAAGCATTGTCAAAACTGAGAAGTTTAACGTAGGTTGCGTTGAGTCTTATTTTGCAAAAGTGGTGCAATTTACAAAATGTAAAAATCAAAATTATCTTATGCAGCTGAAATTTTGCATGTTGGCTAGAAACTGCATTTAAAAAGACTTTTTCTCATAACTTTTTTCGATATGTTCAGAAATAACCCCACTTTTGAATTATTAAAAAAAAAAATTAAAATTTGACAGATAATGCGAATCACGTGACTACTATTTTTTTTGCTTAATTTTCATCTCGATCGAAGCAGAATCTGATGCCAAAGTCAAATTTTGAATAAAGCTATTAATTAAAAAAAATCCCATATGATGCGGACTTTACTGGTGACACTGTAAATAAAAAAGGAACTGGTTTTTTGCTTTTTCGATTACTTTTAAAATTAAAAACAGCGGCGGCGCCTATCGGCGCCTGAGGGACCGGCGCACCGGAAAATCTCCCGGTGTCCCGTTGGGCCCATCCGCCCCTGGTTTAAGATGGAACAGAATATTATAAATATTATTGGTTCCGCTCGATTACGTAAGATAGAAAATCATAATAATAAGGTTAAAGAAAATCGAGAAATCTCAACAAAACTAAACGATATTATTTTTGAAGAACTCAAAGTGGAGTTAAATAATATAGAAACAAGAAAAGGAGAAAGTCTTTCTCCACAATTTTTATTAGAAAAACTAGGCGAACCTAGAATAATTCATAATAATTCAAATCGACATGTTTCGAGTGTAGAAACACTCATCATCAGGAAAACAAAATGAAAGGTACAATGCTGATGTTGTTAGCAATAGAGAAAATAATAGTGGGACTGAGCCGTAATGGAAGTTTTGATGGTGTACAAGAGGTGTAAAATTGAATAGTCAAAAGACCGACAATCAAGACTTCAGCATACTGAAAAGTCAAGGGTTAGTGCAAAGGTACTGTCCTGGGCAGAAAAATGAGGAGAACAAAAGAAAAATTAGGGAGATTTAAAAGACGCTTATCTGTGAAAATAATTATTAAGTAGTGAAAAATTTTGAGTTTTATTCAGCTTTGTCAGAGACATGTGAAAGTATTAAAGTAAGCTGGAAAGAAAAAAAAAAAGGTTGTTTTTCATAAAAGTCGAAGCATCATTTAGCTTAAAGTAAAATACTGTTGGGGTACCAGGCTTTTTACGACAGGAGTCAAAACATACAAATTTAGTGCAAAATTAATATAAGTATAAATATAAATAATAGGTATATAAATATATAAAAGTTTTTAATTTTTTTTTTCTTTTCTTTCCATCTTACTTCAATACTTTCAAATGTCTCTCACAAAGCTGAATAAAACTCATGATTTTTCAAACTTTTAAAACTCCTTAATTTTTCTTTTGTTCTCCTCATTTTTCTGCCCAGGACAGTACCATTACACTAACCGTATGCTGAGGTCTTGATTGTCAGTCTTTTGACTATTCAATGTTACACCTCTTGTACACCATTTATGGCTGCTTTATACCTCCCATTTAACATTTAATTTAATTTAAGATTTAAGCTAAACTAAGAATTTAAAAGTTGAAAGTTAATTTTCTTATGCATGCGTTTATACCTCTCATTTAAACTAATTTATCATTTAATTTAATTTAAGAGTTGACCAACTTTTAACTTAAGGTAAAAGATTGTGTCAGATCGTGCTAAATCGCGTTAAATCGTTCTCCACAACTGTCCGTGATTGGCCTGGAAGAAAGATGAATATTTTGATCGGTGACAATAACCTAAAATTATCGTGGAATTTTTATTTTTATCAACAAATAAAGTGCTTTTTCTCTATTTATTTTGACTGATCTAAATTCTTGTGATTTGTAATGGAAGACTACGATTTGTTTTTTACTACTTGCTTTAAATTGTTGTAACAACAGCTGGAAAAATCTTCTTTTTTTTGCACTTCATTTAATTTAATTTAGTGGCACGTTTTCGAGGTATAAATCAACAAAATTATTTCTTAGCTTAGTTTAAATGATAAATTAAATCTTAAATTAACTTAAATCTTAAATGAGAGGTATAAAGCAAGCATAAAAGCTGGGAGCTGAGAGCTGGTTTTTTCAAAGTGCTTTTCCAGCAAACAATAATACAAAAATTTTCTCATTACTCTCATTCAAATCAAAACATTTTTAAGTTCAATGAACAAAATTAAATTCCCTCATGGCGGTAAAGAACCACGGAACCGTCCGATCCGAATGCATCAAGTAAATCAAGGAAAATTGATTAAGGGCTAACATCAACCCCACTGGCGTCACCAGTGCCGTGTCCTAGGTAGTGACAGTTGCACAAAACTGACCTAACCAACGGACGACCAACGCTACATAAACAGTGTTTATATTATATATATTATATTGTATTATGTAAGAATCAATAACCTGATATGTACAATACTATTATAAACAAATAAAGATCTTTTTACTACTACTACCATTAAAAGCTCCATTACGGCTCAATCCCACTATTATTTTCTCTATTGCTAACAACATCAGCATTGTACCTTTCACTTTGTTTTCCTGATGATGGTTCTCACCAGAGACGACGGCGGCGCTGTTTTTAACCGTTTTGACACATTTCTAATGTCCTTTTTCTTCGACCAATTAACATGCTTGTTTGTCTTCTTCCCGGTGTAAGTATTCATTGGACGTGATCTTAAATCATCAATCATAATACAAGTTTAAAAAATCCAAAGCTTATAACTGGACGACCAGTTCTATCGATTCTCTAATAAAAAACTAAAAGTTCCACATATTTCGTTACTTTAAAACGGGACAATATCTGCATACGAAATGAGTATAAAATAAGAGTCCGATAGGCCGATTCCTTAAATCAATGTTGGGATATCCGCTTACTAAGTTTTAGTTTCGCGATTCCTCCTGAATATCAATGGCAATGGTTAACTGGGACGTTTTGCTTCCACTTGTTTTATGGATCGATTTTTAACACTTTTTGCTGATGAGAAAATAATAATCTGTTGGTAATAGATTGGCTGTGACAAAAAAACGTGCAAAAAGTTGTACCTACGTTCCGAACCTGAATAAATATTTCAAAAATAATATTTAATGGTCTAACCAAAAAATTGAAACGGAAAGCTAGGGAGGAAGTGAAGGGACAGTTCATGTTCATTCTAAACATAAGTAGGTACCGTGCGAGCAAAAATTATTTGCATCAAAGAGGGCTTGGATTAAAAAAACGTAGGGCTTGGCAGTGGCGTAGCGTGCAGGGGGCCAGGGGGGGCGATCGCCCCCCCCGCCCTTTGAGTCCTATCCTAAACGGCGCCCCCTTCCCACTCTCCCAGTTCCAGGTTTTAATTAGGTTGTAATTTGTTTATAACTTTTAGAGTATAGAAATAAATAAAATAAACCTGTTACCTATTTAGATATTCTATTTTATTTTCACTACTTGATTTAATTTATAATAAAAATATTTTGCCACGACCAATAATTTGTATTCTTTCAGTTATTTTGCTTTAACAATTAAAAATTGCTTGAAATCTCTAATTTACTAGAGACTAAATTTTATCTTTCTAAAAGTGTGTTATTGTCGCCAATAAGAATATACCTGAGAGTTTTAACAAAATTCCCCTTGCTGGTTCATATTTTGTTTTCATATGGCCATTTTAGAAATGACGAAACAAAAACTTTATTTCTCTTGCCCAAATTTACTAAATAAACGAACTTATACATTAGCAGTAAGGCGCCCTTTGAACAAGGGCGTAGATAAGGGGGTAATTACCCCCCCCCCCCCAGGACCCATAATGAGCCATAAAAACGAAACACTTTTTTACTTGATCAATTTTTTTGTAATTTTCTTAAGGATCTTGTGTATTTTATATTTTTCCTTTATACTTGAAAATCAGACATCATTGAAAAAAGGGCGTGGCACCCAAAAAATTTTCCCCTGCGGCGCTATTTCTTTTGGCGTCGCAACCTCTTTTACCCCCCCCCCCTTTAAAAAAAACTATATCCACGCCCCCTCCGCCCCTTCAACCACGCTACGCCACTGGCTTGGTTTAGATCACAATGATTTGGGGAAGATATATAGCCAAATCTAGGTTAAAATTTTGTCAAATTCATATTATGACATGATAAGGCAAACTAATGAGTAATAAAATAAGTAGACAAATACAATTTATTTTTGTTGTTTACAAAATTATAATACTTGCACTTTATAAGAAAATAAATTTAGCTGCTTCTTAAGAATAGTCCTGCATGTTCCATAAGATCTTCCCACTTCTTGGGACATGCGTCTTATACAATTTGTTGGCGTATTTTGCATTATTTCACGAACGTTTGCAACAAGTTTTTCTATTCTTACAGATGGTCTTCCTGTTCCTTTTTTGTGTTATATATAACCCGTTTCCCTAAACACAGCCACGGTTCTTTTCAGGCAATGATAAAAATACCCAGCAATAAAAGCAACGTTAGGAAAATGTTCGTGAAAATCGTCCACGCACAAACCCGGATTGTATTGCCACTCACAATTTACTCTAACCCCGTTTCGAAAATACGCTTCAACCAAGAATGTTTTGTGCTGTTCCGTAAAGCCAATTGTGTAAATTGTTTAAGAAATTGGTTCAGTAGAGGGCTGCAGCAAGCTCACGCATCACGCTTCAGAGACGAAATTTTCTTTGTATAATAAGCCAGTTTATGTTAAATAATTCTTCTATTTTTAATAACAAATATTTCATTTATCATCATTTGCTATTCTAAATGTAATGTTAATAGTTTATCTATTTTAATTACTGTACAATAGGTTGCTAAACCTTGCGCTCACTAAGAACTAATCCAGCTGTTTGTATTTAAAAGCACATGGCATTTCGGCGGCTTTGTACTACGCCACGAGGCCACGAGCGTCAATTAGAATATGGCAATGCAGCATTGAACGCAATACATGCGCAGGCGCACCGCTTGCCGCTTAATTGGCTCTTACAATATTTAGGCGGGCGAAACTCTTGGATGTTGTTAGAATTGTTCATAGCGTTTTCCATTGGTAAGTTTAGTGAAAAATTTAATTAGAAAATTCGAAATTTAACCCAAATTAGACTGTCTGAAGAAGTTATTTAATGAGATTATTCTAAAATAGTAGCTGTTATCTACAGGCGTCGAACTAAAATGGATTTTAAATAAATTAATAAAAATGCCGATGAAAAATATTTAAAAATTAAAAAACCACACTGGTTTAAAATCAATAAAATAGAACATATTATATGTTTTCATGACTGGGTTAACTTTTAAGTTAGATTTTACATTCAAGCTACGAATTCGTACCCCTATATTGTGTATAAGAAGACATACATTCTAAAAACTGGAATAGGAGCAAAACAAATAACTGGATCAGTTCCAAAACTTATTCTTGTGTATTACCGTTACGGGGTTGGTTGAATTTTTTAAGGGAATGCAGTGGCGGACTAAAATAATGTCTATTTGGCTCAATCAACTAAGATAGACACATTATGTCATCGATTAATGTATTTTTGATACCTACAGTCTTCTATTGTTTGGCTATAATGTTCACACTCACAACACGTAAATACGTTTAACTTTCACCACAATAACCCAACATTTTTTCGATAGTAATTTCCCAAAGTATTTTTGATTTGCCTGCTCTAACCAAATGACGTAGTGAGACTCTTTGTTTGTCCTTGAACCCAGCTGTAGATTCTCAAGCAATTAAGGAACCTTTTCAGTCATGTTTTAGAACAGGACATAGTACAGTAACAGCTCTCTCCAGAATAACTGACGAAGGACAAAAGCAAATTTACAGCCTTGTATCGCTTGACTTTTCTAAGAATTTGGATACTATAAGTCATGACGTTTTAATAGTCAAACTAAAATACTACAGATTTTTTCTTCATGCAATTTTTATTGTAACATCTTACCTTCACCAAAGAACTTAAGAAGTGTCATTTAATTCCCAGTATTCTGTCTTGTCCGCAGTTTTATTAGGTGTTCCTCAGAGATCGGTCTTGGGTCCCCTACTTTTTTCAATATACACTGCAGATATTGTAGAGAACGTAAATAATTATTCAAGCGTTTGCAGACGATATTAATTAATTTGGATTTATAAGCAATAATTAGCTCATTGATTTTAATATTACCATTAATAATAAAATCTTGCAACCGCAAATAAGTTCCAGAAGTTTGGATTGATTTTGGATCAGAAACTGCAGTTTACTCAGCATATAAATGGTCTACTCCACGTGCATATATATTCCTAAAGCTTTTATATGCAAATAGACATTGTTTTCATGTAAAACTTACAAAGTTATTGTGTGATACTTTAGTGTTGTCTTTGTTCAATTATGGTTCTGTTATGTATGGCAACTGTTTAAACGCTTTTAATAGATATCGTATACAAAAAGTTCAGAATGCTTGCTGTAGATATATTTTTAGTTTTCGCAAATTTGATCATGTTTCGCCGTACATAGCACAACTTGATTAGCTTAATATGAAGAATCGGAGAAAACTGCTGTTTTTAACGTTAGGGCATCGAATAATAAAAGCAAACAATCCACCTTGTCTTATTAGTAGACTTTCTAGACAATAGGATTACCACTCAGTTAACATTAGATCCAGCTCATTGTCTCACATTCCTCGACATCGAACTGATTGGTTTCAGAGAGGTTTTCGTATTGTTCCGTAAGTTTCTACAATAAACTTACATTTTTTCCAAACAATTTAAGTATTGTATCGTTCCAAAAAAAAAGTAATACGTGAATTATTACTGACTCAGTTTTGACTGCTAGCCACTTGATTTAGACCTAAGGTATTAATTCTTTATGTTCAAATTGAAATTAAATTAATGTGTATGTCATAATTATATATTATATAATATAATATGCGCTTCTATATTATGGTTAAACACACTACTGTTGGATATTTATATTTCTATAGATTCTATAGTGATTTCTTGATGTATTATTAGGTAAGGGTTAAGTGTAGAATAGCAGATTCCCATTGTCTCTGCTAAACTTCGCCTTGCTACGCCTTAGGTTAGGTAAGGTTAGAGTGGCAGACCTCTGGCATTGCTACGCCTTATTATCTTAAATAAAAGTCGATTATTATTATTATTTTGTTAAATTATAATATTTATATTGTTATCTTTTTGAATTATTGCTTTAATTCACTAACATACCTATTATGTTTGGAAGTTAAAAATTACCGTACTTTTCTTCAAGGCTTCTGTGGCAATTTTACCCCAAAAATAAAAATAAAATTATCACATCAGGTCGAATTAAAAAAAATTCGCCACCTATTTGCGCTTCTCTATATAATCACAATTTCAATTATCTATAAGTTCTAGTGGTATAAGAAAGGGGGCGAAGTGTGATAACATCTTCCCTTGACTTTTCATTATTAGCTTTTGGAGCCCATTCAGATCACATCATCAGTCAAATTACCCTCATACATCACACGATCCAGTCACGATGCAAGCAACGAAATATCCGCTTAAAGACCACAGCGAAGCGAAACAGAATTTGATTATCTTAAGATGCCAGAAGAATATCTAAAATGCCAAGATAATTTAGGCACCTAATCTTATATACTAGGTGGCCCAATTCAATGATCCATAGATGGCACATGTTATTCAGAAACGCTATTACAAATTCAACACAATAATACACAACACAATATAATTAAAACATTACAATATTTATAAATAATAACCTACAACTTAATCTCGTAAAAACACAGCGTAATATTTTTTCTACCAATAACACTGTTAACATGTTAATAGTCTTACAAAAAAACTAGCATCCTCTACATTTGTCCTGCGCAGATTAAAAAATTCAGTTAATCCATCTACCCTTTTAACTGTTTATTTCGCACTTTTTCATTCTTGTTTGAGTTATGGTGTCGTATTGTGGGACAATTCTTCATCGGCCATTAAAGCTTTTAGACAGCAGAAGAAAGCTGTTCGTGTGATTGCCGATGCTGGTTACTTAGACACTGTCAGTCCCTTTTTAAGAGGTTTGGAATTATGCCTCTACCTTGTCTGTTTATATTCTATCAACTGCTCGATTCGAATTCATAAAAACAAGAATAGTTTTTCCTTAAATTCTAATTTTCTTAACTACCTACTTAATTAGAGGTTTTGACTTAATCAGACTTAAAAATTAGTGCTCCAAGAAGGTCAAGTATAGTTCTATTATTATCTCTTTGTATAATGCACTGCTTGAAAATGTAAAGCTGCTTAGTTATTCAAAATTCAAATCAATGATTAAAAATCTTTTCGCCGTCACTGTTTTAATTTTGTTCAGGAGTATATGGACACAGCGGATAGGTTGTTTTAACAATTTTTTCTTGTAGCGTAAGAAATATTAAAATATAATAAAGAATTTAAAGATGTAATTAATAAACTTCTTGAATCCCATGCTTTCTGCTCAGTGGTAGAATACTTTGAGGTTGTTAATTCACAAAGATCAACATTCAAATTTTAACTCTTTTTTGTTATTACTGTTTGTTTCAACGGCGTATCCAGTTCATGCGTCTGGGGGGGGGGAGGGGTAATCGATCGGCTAGGATCAGGCACGTAGCCAGGATTTCTTCTCGGGGGGGCCCATCGGGATCGCGGCAAAGGCGCAAAAAAAAATGCGCCCTAGGAGAAAATTTTTTAGGTGCCACGCCCTTTTTTGAATTATGGTGCTTGGTTTTCAAGTGGGAAAAATAAAAAACACAACACAAAATCCTCAAGAAAAGCGCAAAAACAAACCCGGTAATAATTGAGGTGAAGAAAATGTAAAATAGTGTAGGAAATGTTTAATGTGTTGCCTATGTTGCTGAGCTCGAGTTTCGGGGGGGGGGAATTCCCCCCCCAGCTACGTGCCTGGCTAGGGTCCTAGATAATAGCAACTTTAAGGAGCAAGGACAAAAATTAAACAACGCTTTAGTAATCTTGGGGGGGGGTAATTACCCCCATTACCCCCCCCCCTTGTATACGCCGGTGGTTTGTTTATAACGTTTGTGTATACTATGTTCTTATACAATTATGTTTTAATTTTATAATATAATAATATTTTAATTTAGTTAAATACATGCGTCCAGGAATGCTTTATATTTTATATGACTTGCTACAATTGGTAATTTATAAAAATGTGTTCAAATGAAGATGTCTATGTCTATTGAAATATATTGACAAGATCGTTTGTAGGAGAAAGGCGGTGAAGAGCTGTATGGGGCAACGAGTAGGGATATGGTGGATTTATCTTTAAATGTGACCTTGTTACTATAGTTTAAACCTAACCTATAAATAACCTACCTTTCTTTTTACTCGCTTATGAAAAGAAACTGCAAATTTATTATTTTCCAAATTCCCGCATACATTTGCGACTTATCTTAATTATTAGTGTCCAAAAAAGATCACAAAACACTGGGCCTTAGTAATTTGCACAACATTATATTACATTATGTCTGTTATATGCTTGTACTGTGCGAGCAAAAATTATTTGCATCAAAGAAGGCCTTGCATCTAAGGACGTAATGCTTAGTAGTAACTACCTGCATTAACAATCAATCAGTTATTTCGTCTTCTTTGACAGTCGTTACAAGTAATTTGATTCATCGCTAATTTTTCCAATTTCTTGAACAATTCACACAATGGGCTTTACGGAAAAGCACAAAATATTCATGGATGAAGCGTATTTTCGAAACGGGGTTAGAGTAAATGGTGAGTGGCAATACAATCCAGGTTTGTGCATGGACGATTTTCACGAACATTTTCCTAACGTTGCTTTTATTGCTTATCATTGCCTGAAAAGAACCGTGGCTGTGTTTAGGGAAACATGTTCTATATTACACAAAAAAGGAGCAGGAAGACCATCTGTAAGAACAGAACAACTTGTTGCAAACGTTCGTGAAATAATGCAAAATACGCCAACAAATTGTATAAGACGCCTGTCCCAAGAAGAGGGAAGATTTTATGGAACATGCAGGACTATTCTCAAGAAGCAGCTAAATTTATTTTCTTATAAAGTGCAAGTATTCCAAGAATATACAAAAAAGGATAATCCAAGAATGTGGTAACATTTCTCCAGAGATTCTGGCCAACACTTTCGAAAATATGAAGAGACGTGTAAATTTATGCTTGGAGCATGGCGGTGGCCAATTTCAGCAATTTATGTAATTATTTTTCTTTTTCTTTCTGTATATTCTTACTTTGTTAATTTTGTAAACAACAAAAATTAATTTCTATTTGTTTACTTATTTTATTACTCATTAGTTTGGCATATCATGTCATAATATGAATTTGACAAAATTTTAACCTAGATTTGGTTAGATATTGCTCGCACGGTATAAGACACATGTCCCACGAATGTGTTAACTGGAAAGGAAAATCGAAGAAGTATTTTTCCACCAACACAACAAAACCCGTCCAAAAATAGAAAACTAAAATCGTATATTAGAAGAGGCATCCTTTTCATTTGTACAGATAAAACCAAGATAAGCCATTTTCCGAGTTCTATCGCCTTCTCTATATCCCATTTTTCCGTTTGTAGTTTTGCTATTGGGGATTTGCGTGGATTTTTATTAAAATAACAAGCCGCAAGTACGGTTATTGTGTGTTTAGGATGGATGCGGTGAACAAGTGTGGGTGGATTTGCTGTTTTATATTGAAGTTTAAAGAAACGATTTTTAGTATTGAAAATAATACTGGGTGCGTATATACGGGTCTATTTCATGAAAAATGAACGCGACATGCGACATGCACATAAATAACACGGCGGTGAAGTCTATACAAACATCCGAGCAGCACAGGATCGATGACATCGTCTGCTAAGTGTTAATATTGTTTTGTCTTGGGTTTCTGCATTTATTATTATATTTGTTGATATTAAGATATGGCCGGGAGAGATAACAGTTATAGTAGTTAGTATTGAATCGGCCAGTACCTACTTTCATGTTACGGGATCTCCCAAAAGCCACAGCTGCACACAAGCGGCGTCGGCTATATCAGGATGTTTATTTAAACCAAATATTATTACTATTTAAATATTATACTGTGTGTTTAAATTTTGAATATACCTTTATTTGGACATAATAAAAAGTAGATTATCTTTATTATTGCTCTATATTCTTACATTATAGTTATTAATGATACTAGTTCGATGAACACTATAATGAAACGTGTGCAACGTTAAACCACGAGGCGTCAGCCGAGTGGTTTAATTGCACAAGTTTCATTAACAAAGTTCATATCGAACGTGTATCATTCAAAATTTAATCTACGACAGTGCAAATAGATTTTATTCGTCTAAATTTCATTAATATCAGATAACGTTTTCGTAATTTTTAAAATTTTCAGGTGTCCATATTAGTTGAGTCGAGTAACCGCATTTTTGATTGTTTCAATTTCGATAAAATTGGAAAAAATAAACAGTGAATGTCGCTGAAACAAAGCGAAATAGCGCGGCGGTCTTGGCGTATTACACAGAAAGTCGGGGGAGAATGGATATACCAATCCAAAACATTTCATAGCCGACTTAAGATTTAGACATTTCATGAACAAAGAGTACAAGAACCAGCAGGTAAATGGCTGTGTCTGTGTATAGCTAAAGAAATAATTTTGTCGCTATTTTTGAAAAGGTGGTTTTGAGCTCTCTTCAATATGTACTAATATACAGATAATCCTATATTTTTTATTTTAACAAAACAGTCAAATTTACACATTTCTAAGTATAATAATATAATTATTATTTCAAACTAAATCAGAGCATCCATACCGTCATAATAACGCGTGATAGCGGCACGTTACATACTCACAGATAGGAGTAATCTGTGCTGTGACATAATGGTTTCCTTCTCGCCACTGTATGTGGTAGGTATTTTTAATACGCCTATGATACTTGCGTAAGATGCAAGATCTGTGCATTTTTGTGTGATAAGACCAAAGACTTCTAATTTGTATTAGAAGTCGTTGGATAAGACAATCAGTGGCCATTGAAGGTGATAGGGTTGTAGTGTATTTAGGTTTTGTTCGGATAAGAATTAATTTGCTGAAAAAGTTTTAACACGTGAGAGAGAGAAAAAAAAATGGCAAATAAACCCCACTCACCTTTGTGTTGCTCCGGGAAGCTTGCATTATTCACAAATCCATTTAGTGAACCAGCATATAGAATAATATACCGTACACCCTCTGTCGATTTTTGAAGTGAAAACTTCTTTAGGCGCGTTTAGCACTTTTTGTGGGCACTGAATTAAACTGAGCCGTTACGCGTCACACTTGGCTGTGTAACGCTCGAATTTACCTGCTATATTCAATCCGAACTGACCCTGACCCGAATGAACGTTATATGCAAGAGCATGCCGCAAACAGTGTGCGTTGTATAGACACTCGTCTGCGTCTCAGGTATGTTCTGGCATTTTTTAAATTATATATTTACGTAGGGTGAAGTAAGGTTTACCGTAATTGCTTATTCCGTGGACCTAATTTATTATAATTTCTGACTTCTGTTGAAGATGTAAAAATTCAAGGGTTGTTCAATTTTAGGAAATATCTTTTTTCGTATGCAGTAAAATTATCCCGTATTCCAAGTTTATGTTATTTTTATGATTGCTTACAAACCTAACCTAAAAGAAACAAAATTGAAAAATTGTATTTGATATTGTTAATTTCACCTTGTTGAAGTTTTCACTTCTGTCGTGTGGTCTTAAGCACACACATTTTTTTTAAACTATAATATTATGAAGAGTATCATCTTGCTAACTTTGCCTAAAAGCCCCTTTGTTGTATATCCAGGTTCATCCAGAAAAACAAGTTTTTAGTGGTTTCAAAAAACTGATTTTTTAAAAGTTTCTCTGCATTTAAAAAAAAATGCATACTATTTGTCAATGCCTCCGTGAACAGCCGTTCCAAAACTAGATAGGTACTAATTATTTTCTTTTAATACTTGCAAGGTTCCGGAAGTTACCCCTGCATTCCAGTAATTTATAATAATAATAATAATAATAATAATAATAATAATAATAATAATAATAATAATAATAATAATAATAATAATATAAAACTAGACGAAAGAACAGTAATCCGATCCCTTGAAGAGCATGAAATCTATAAATACCTGGGAGTAGAAGAAAATGAAAACATCAGTCACAAACGGATGAAAAAGAAACTTACCCAAGAATACATGAGAAGGGTAAGAGGAATCCTCAAAACTGAGCTCACTGCCAAAAATAAGCTGTCAGCCATTACAACATTAGCAGTCCCGGTGGTGCAATACAGCTTCAGAATAATAAAGTGGACGTTGGCAGAAATCAGAGCAATAGACAGAAAAACCAGAAAGCAGATGACTATCCATGGCGCATTACATCCAAGATCTGATGTAGACAGACTCTATGTTCCAAGAAAAGATGGAGGCAGAGGACTCACTAACATAAAAAACCAGCCACGAGATTGTAACTCAAGGACTCGCAAAATACCTGGAATTAAAACAACATGACAAATATCTGGGGATGATTTATAGACGCGAAGCGAGGAAAGAAAAAGGACACGTCAACCAGATCCCAACTGATACATCAAGAACGGCAAACACCCCTAGAACAACTGGAACGAAAGAAGTAAAGAAGATCAAAGCTGAAATCAAAGAGAAAAAGAATCAGGAAACGATTAACCGATGGAGAGGAAAAACTATGCACGGACAGATACTCAAAGAAACAGAGAAAGAAACCGTTAATAAAGCAAAGACCTGGATGTGGCTTAACCATGGAGAACTGAAAGTGGAGACGGAAGCACTTATTACTGCATGTCAAGAGCAAGCGATCGCAACCAACTACACTGTAAAAATTCGTTTAGTGTTTTATCCTACAACGTTGTGTCTTGCTTTTTCCTTACTAATTGTTGCACATTTTGTGATAATTGCAGGAAAAACTGCTACATGCATTTTAGAATAATCCTGACAATTTTGTAGACCCTCTTAATAGTAAATAGTTTAACAAATTGTAAGATATTTTCCTACAGTGACATTAAAAGTTTTTTTACAGCCCTTGCAAGAAGCAAGCCTCCTATTATATAAGATTTATACTGATACCCTGTCAAAGAATGTACTGCTAACTAATATGACTAACTCTACCCAATAATAAAGTTTCATTTTATAAAACACTTGCTACTTTTGTTTACAAGATTGTAGGTTAGGTGCTTGAAATCTTAACAAATTGTAAGAAAAGGGTAGGGTTCAAATGTGGATAACGGCAACATTGCCAAATTTCTTTTTTCATATATAAAGAAATTAATTTATGCATCATAATTTTCTATTGCCGTTTGCCTTCTAGCAGTCATCTAATGAAAAAAATTATTCAGTTTATCTTAATTACCAGCCAATATTTACATTATGTTGTTAATATTTTACATAATATTTCACACCAAAAATGGAAATATGATTGGCAATAGAGCGAATGATTTCGAAATTTTGATAGCCATGTTACATTTTCTCAGTTGGTGTCTTTCTCTAAATGTAAGTACAAAAGTCACCATAAAAGTCGTTAACATTTTCCTCCCTTATCCTAAATTACTTTGAAACCCTCACCAACACACGTGGAGATAGGCCAAAAAGTACAAAAGAAATAATAGGTAATGCAATTATTTTCTTGCCAAAAACCGACATATTTTTATGTGATTCTTGATTTTTACACATTTTTGTAGTGCCCCAAACCACCCCCTAAGGATCGTATAGTAATATGTACAAGTACCTTAAATTTATTACTGTAAAAACAAATTAAAGATGTATGGTCTAGGTGCATGCCCCATAGTAATTTAATGCCAAAATAATATTTTTCCCTCTTTACTTCCTTCTCTAGGGGGGGTCTCCTTTAAAAACATTACTAAAAAAATGAACACACATAACAGAAAATAAATAAAAAATAAAACATTGGTTTGTTTCAAAATCAAAATTTTCTTCCCTGTCACCGTCAATGCAACGGCAACGATGGCAAAGAGACCGCAAAAAATTCTGATTGGTTTGGAGTTGGCGGAAATTAACGTATGCTGCCGAACTTTATCAGTGACACAGACAGAGACGCGACACACGACTGACGAAAGACTAGACCGCATGTCCGCATGTTGACCGATGTACCGCGCGCGTGTATTTTTAATTTTGTGGCGAAATTACATTGTAACATTGTGCTTAATATTCGTGATGGATAGTGAGATTAGTGAGTCAGTAGAAGAGCTTTTAATCAAATGGTGATTTCTCCACTTGGTAGAAACGTTTGCAGGTAAGTTTTTGCCATAAATTAGTTTCTTTAATAATGGCGTTGCATCATGTACATGTACATTATTTGTAATTAACCTGTACCGTGCCATAAAGAAAACCGGAATTTCGGTAAAAGCACAGTAGAAAAGCAGTGTTTCTGGGTATAACTGAAAAAAAAGTGCGGGAAATGCCTATTTTCTTATTTATTACTATGAATATTATGAACTATTTTTTCATGCGTATTAGGATTTCTGCATTGTGTTGCAGTACTTAAATACTATTGGTCTAATTTATTAATGGAATGATCGGGGATCTGCTCACCGCTGACAGTGACAATGAAACTGTTCGTCGTCCTCGTTCGCCATCGATAGAAATTATTTAATCTGTCCCCACTGATGCAAGAATAAATTTCTTAAAGAATTACATTATTAATTTGATTATTAAGAACTAGGACGCTTTATTATGCATTAAAAAAAAACATTTTTCAAGTAAGTTTAACCTGATCCAGCACCCCATTTCGCTCCATTTTTCATAGTTTCTTAACCTGTATATAGGTACCTACTGTTTTTTTAAATATTTCTCACTTTTTTAATGAAATTACTTCGCAAGTGCTCCAGTGTCTTTGTTTTTAATTGAGAAACTTCAATAATCGTTTTTTTTATTAACATTGGCAATGGTTTTCTTTGACATTTATGGTTGTACTTAAAATAGTAGGTAGTACATTACCTACAGATTTTTTTTATAAACTCTGTACTGACTTGGCAATGGTTATCTTTTTATTTTAAAAGTAAAAAGCTTGCTTTGTGTTAATGATTTTTTTTGTTGATATTTTAAGATTATTGTTTTGGCAGTATTAAAGTTGACACAATTTTATACTTGTTTTAATATAAATTGTATTTTAATATAAAAAGTGATAACAAGTAGTTAACAGTGATTTTTTGCCAATTTTGTGTCCCCCTTGAAAACAAAATCGATGGGTCTGAGCGTTTTTCCAAAAAAGAACTGAGGGAAAAAATTAATTGTAGGGTGACCTCAGTTTGCTTTACTTTCCAACTCTCAATCTTGAATGTTGAATATTGTATCTAAAATTTTATAAGCGTATGTAAAATGTAATTTAAACCAGCTAGAACGGCCTATGCCACCGTAGGCTCTATACCTATAATAATAAAATATATTATTATTTTTAGACAGCTGCAGATTTAGAAATTTCATTAACCCGACGACGGGAGAAATATGAAGAATATGGTATTACTTCACAACCTATACCTATTTGGGTTGGAAATTACCAGAGCATAGAATCAAGTTATGTAAGTGTAAATGACCAGTTGTATAAGGTGGAAACACCCTTAAAAGCATTGGATGTTTGTTTTAAATTAAATTTTGCTCTCGACGCTGAATATCCACATAAAGCAAGTCTGCCTTGGCTTCTTTTACAAAAATTTATTTATGGAATACTGGAAAAATCTTTGACTGGAAAAGAAAAAAACGCATGTGTCCCTGTCAGTGATTCTAAGTGACCTAAAAAATTATATGTGAAGTAACTAACTTATTGACTGTAAGAGAAACAAATGCATGTTAGTGTCTAGTAAAATACTTAATTTTAAACTTTCGCGGTTTAGATATTAAAATGCTTATATCTGTGTGTAACCGTAATGAGAAAATAAAACTTGATTTGACTTATCTTAAAATGTTTCTGTAAAACCAACCTGTTAAGGTACCTAACTAATTTTGAGGGTCTACAAAAATTTAAACCGAGCTTACAATTTGTTGGTCAAAACCTTACAGTAAAAAGATACTAACTACTATTATTTGGGTGCCATCTTTACAATTTGTGGTACGCGGCCCCTCAGATTGGTAGCAAATGTTTTAACGTCTAAAAGTAAAAAGTACTGCAATTTACGTCATAAACTCACAAACTGTAATACGTTACTACATTTTTGCAGCGTATATTCTTACAATCTTGTGGTATTTAACCTCCCAAACAATACAGAACGCTTACTACAAGCTTGCGCGAGCTGCATTAGTTTCCTGTAGCAAATAACGAAGCAGGTTACTGTACTTCACCCTACAAGTTCTGTGATTTTATCCCATTTCATTTTGGTTGAGTCTCACAAATAATAGGGGTTTGCACTATAACTGTAAAGTCTTATTCTGCAAAGATGTAAGAAAAAGATTTACAGCAGTGTTGGAAATGTACCTACTATTCCTGTAACTTATGAACTGACAATTCGCTATAATTTCTGTTACTTTGGATGTAGGATAATTTGAAATAATTTCTGGGGTATTTATTGTCAACTTGTAAGGTTGAGCAATACAATTTTGAAGGTATTTTAATTATAATTTTGTTAACATTATTTTAACAAATTGTTACCGTCCCTATATTCGCCTTTTTTTGTAAAGGAAGTTACTACAATTGTAGCATTTTTTCTTACAATTTTTTTTCAGTGTATCTTAAAACCAAAATTCTGAAAACTGGCACAGACCAAAAGTGTAGACTGTGCCGGGCAGAAAGCGAGACCATACACCACATTGTCTCAGGTTGCTCGATCCTTGCCAAAAACGAATATCTTGAACGTCACAACGCAGTCGCCGCCCACATCCACTGGAACATATGTAAAAAATATGGAATCAAAGTAACCGAAAAATGGTACGACCATAAACCTGACCCGGTGGTAGATACAAATAAGGTCACACTGATATGGGATCTCAAAATTCAAACTGATCGATCTATAACGGCCATCAAACCAGATCTTGTAGTAAAGGACAAAGTACAAAAGCAGTGCCTAATTATAGATGTTTCCATTCCTTCCGACTACAATATCACCAAGAAAGAGGCAAATAAGAGACTAAAATATCAGAGCCTACTAATAGAAATCGAGAGAATGTGGGGCATGAAGACAAAAGTTATCCCGGTGGTCATAGGAGCAACAGGGCTCATATCGCAGTATACACAATCGATCATTAAAGAGATCCCGGGAAAACATCACCTACTCAGCATACAGAAAACTGTTCTTCTGAAAACTGCCCACATTGTACGTAAAGTGTTACAATAATGTCATCGCCGATGGAGAGCTTACCCTAGGTGCACGGTGTGCACCCGGTGAACTTCACACTCACCTTGCCATAAGAAAGATCTTATGTGAAAAGTCGAAAATAATAATAATAATAATAATAATAATAATAATATTAATAATAATATTAATAATAATAATAATATTAATAATAATAATAATAATAATAATAATAATAATAATAATAATAAAATTAATAAATAATTCTGAAATAAAAAATGGTGAAATTTAGTAAGATATCGTTGTTGTAATAGTTTGAGTTTATTTGCATTTGTAAACTGAGTGGAGGACAGGCCGAATACATCAATGTCATTGCAAGTATTATTGAAAATAAACATTGATTGATAAATTGGTGTTTTAATTAAAAAGTTTGTTGAGGGAATAGGTAGATGGAAGACGGGAGAGGATCTGACAGTGCGTAAGGGAACATGGAAGTTCATACAGAATAGTAGCATAGGGCAATCGATGAGCGACCTGCACACTTTGAACAAGAACTAAATGAACAAGTAATATCTGCGATTGAGAAGCGATGGTATCTGTAATCTTTGTAAAAGGGCATTTTGATCATTGCCTCTAGGGGTATATTGTGCCGTCCTCCTTAAATGAAAGGTATTTGACAAACTTTCTTTGGACGTTTTCTAGAAGATTAATCCTACTTGTGGAAAATGGGGTGCCATATAATAGCACCATATTCTAGTTTGGATCGCACGAAACTATAATAAAGGGTTTTCAATGTTTGAGTATTTGTAAAATCAGCCGAGTTCCTTATAATGTATTCAAGCTTCTTGAGGTATTACTGATGTGAAAAGTAAAGAAAAGCTTTGGGTCGAAAACCACACCAATGTCTCTAAAAGTATCACACTGCTTAATGACTGTGTTATCAATGCTATAGTTGAAGCGAATAAGTGTACCTACCTTATTTATAAATGTCATGGCGAAGCATTTGCTTACGTTCAGGGGCAAGTTGTTAATTTTGCACCACTTTTTCGGAGTGCTTAAGTCCCGCTGCAATAACAAGCAGTCAAATAAACTACTTATTACTCTGAATAGTTTTAAGTCGTCTGCAAAAAGCAGTAAGTACATTGCTGGACATATTATTACTTATGTCATTGATAAAGATTAAAAATATTAAGGGGGCTGGATTGCTACTTTAAGGAGCACCACTAGTGGCTTTGAATAGGATTGATATCCGCGAATCTCAACATTATAGATCTTTTATACATAGTTGACCTTGAGAACTGCGCCCTTAAAAAGTTCTCTTGTACAAGCAATAGGGAGTTTCCAATTTTTTTTTTTCAATAATATGATTTAGTTAGGCCTGAAAAAAGTATTCCCCAATTATTACTCCTTAAAAATCAGTAATAACTTGGTAAAAATTCTTTAAAGTTTCGCGCGTGTCAAAAGCATTTCAAACGACCTTTTAAGCGCGCCAAGCCCGATGACGTCAGGGGGTATGACGGATGACCATCCGTCATCCTGACACTCCTGACAGGTGCCGAGCGACCCAATTTGCATTTGGATTGCCGTGTGTTCGTGTTATTGTATTGTTGTTTTAAGCTATCACCTGCATTTAATGGATGTAAAATCTGACAAATCAGCAAATTTTTTGAAAACCTATAACTTATTTCGTGGATGTCACACACAAATCTGACAAATGATAACCTTTGACGTCACGACTAGTAGCAGCGCGTTTTTACCCGCTTGGAATAATTTGAATTTTGGGGCATTTTTAAATCTTTCTAGCGGTCTTTTGGGACGAAATATGTTGTTTCTTTTTTTGCTGCCATATGTTTTATGACAATATGTACTTATGATTTATAGAATTTTTTCCCCATTTAAAATGTTTGTCAAGTTCCCTATTTAATCTATTTTAATTTTCGAAATTAGATAGCACCCGGGCGAATTTTTAAAAACGTTAGGCGCGGCTCCAAAAAATGTTTGTCTGCAGCGCTCTTTTGACATGCATTCTCGAAAAAATCCTTTGAATAACCTTTGAACTCCCCCCCTAAAGGAAGTATGTGTACGCCACTGCGGACCAATCACAAATTCGAGAATGATATGATAAATTATCAATACGACTGTAACAAGAAAAATGTGTTTTCCCTGTTTTTATTGAAAATTTACTTAATAACTTACCGAAAAACAACAGATTAAAAATCTATAAAGGAGTTACCTCATTTCTCGTATATTTTCCAATAAAGATTACATCGTTAAGTGGATGATAAATAACTTGAAGATTACATCTTTTTCTCCAGAGACGATTTGAGGAGGAAGCGATGTATCGATTCGAGCGAGACTGCGTAGCTAGTCCGCCGAAGCTGGCCCGACTCACCAACTCACGACGATCACCTGCACACTGCGTCTCCTTTTAAACGTAATCCAGAAGAATCAACGAGGTAGAAGCCAATAGAGTTAACGTAATAATTTGAAAAAAATAAATTAGACCAAATAAAGTTGTTGTTTTTTTACGCGTCGCAAAAGTAGTTTGTTAATTATTCATGACCTTATAATATATCTATATATTGATAATATATTTGTATCACACTGTCAATTTAAATACATGTTTGACACGACATGGGTAACATACAAATGTTGTCATTTCACCTACATGTTGCATAACCATAATCAGTCTAGTGTTCGTCAACTTTCGTCTCGGAGATTTTTTTCAAATCTCGTCACGCTAACATCTTGCCAGATGTTTTCTCATCTTGTCTCGCGAGAGTCTCGCTATTTCTCTTTCTCGCAATATGACGTAATAAAAAAAAGTCTGCAAAATTTTGGGTATAAACGCGTTTGGTAAAATTGGTTACAGGCTTGCCAAATTTAACAATTTCTTGCTATTTTGATGATTTTTACCCAATGAACGCCAACTATTGGCAATAATTTACTTCGTTATATTGGCAATAATGATTGTGGATCCTCCTTACATAATATTTATAAGAATTATTAAAGCTAGGTACGGGTTTGTTTATCGCAAATCCTAATCAAAATCTTAAAATTTTGCGCGATTTCTCGTTCTCGCATATTTTTCTTTCGTCTCACGAGATTCTTGCAGAAAAACCTCTCGTCTCGTCTTGTCTCGCTAATAATCACTATCATCTAATTACTATGGTTGTCAATAAAATAACAATGATATTTATATGTTAAGTTGCACAAAGATTTTAAACAATAATCAACTAACCAGCAGGCATCAGGCATCTATATCATTTCAACTCATTTCAAGGAGCAGGTAGGAATACCAATAGGTATACTCCAACTCCAGTAATCCGGACACCTTGACGGCCCGGACATAGGGCGGACCGATATGTGTCCGGACTATCGAAGTTGTAATGCCCACATAATCTTTCCATGAACTTTATGACGTTTATAAACACCTTAGGGGAAAATTTTATTGAAATACTACGTCAAGAAAGTTCGTAAAAAAATATTTTTTCCAATAAAAACTTTTATAACCCCTTTTTCTTTACGTTACGTTACGAGTATTTATGCCGTTTCAACAAATTGGGACAAAAAATATTTTTTCCAAAATAAACCGTGAAGTGGGTACTTCCCGGACGCTTTTCCTTTGAGAAAGTAGCATTTCTCCAGCCTAGTCCGGGAAGTACGTGCCTAGTCCGGGAAGAATCACATCAATATTAGCAATTGCTCGAATTTTAATATAAATATCAATATAAATAAGAATTAGAATGTTTCTGTTAGTACCTATCTTCTGTTCGAATTTCAATATTTAATACAAATAAGAATTAAAATGTTCGAAATTTTGTTCTACAAAGAAATATAATAAAGAAATGTGTCTCATTGATTTGTTATTCTACACGGTTGCCGAAAAAATAGTGTACGCAACACGTCCGAAAACAGTTTTTTTGGACTCGCAGACTTCCAGAATTTTGTCGACTCGTCCAAAAAAACAGTATTTTCCGGACTTGTAACGTAAATTACTATTATCACCCATCTATTATTTGTGTTGTAAAGTATCTCCTCTGTTTTAGTTTTAAGAGTAAAAACAAATAATATTTTTCCAATAGAAATTTAAAAACCTTCTTTTCACCCCTTTAAGGGCAGACTGTCAAAAAAATAAGAAATATATGTTTCATTATTTGTGTTGTATAGAATTTATGCTAGTTTATATTTATATACATTTACATACATTAAATACGTGCAAAAAAAACAATTAAAAGTAGATAGTCAGCTACCTTTTTATTTTCACCACCTGCAATGTTATAACGAAAGAGCCACTTGCACAATAGCACAGAATATATAAGCTACTAGCTATATTATATTCTGTGACGATAGTTTGTGACAGCGTTCGTTAAATAACTGAAACGGAATCATCGGCCGCTACTTCATGCAACAACCGCTAAATGACAGCACTTGTTGGAATCGTAAATGTTCATATTTAGGCGCGAAACACCGTCTGCGCACAATTCCCCCAGTCTTCCTTATACGTTATAATAGATTTAAGGTTTATAAGTTTATATAAATGCGGAGCGGCGCATAAAGTAACTGATTTAGTGCCACGATTTTCATTTTACAAATAAGTGTTCATAGACATATGTCAAATGATGGAATGTCCTAAATAAACAGTGAAATTTCAGCCAAGAGTACGTTTATGAAAGACTGAACTTTTTATTATCCATTACACGATATTCTTTGACGACTTTCTTTATATTATGTTACTTAATTTTAGAGCCCTTAATATAAAAACTCGTTGAACTTCAATAAGAAACGTATTTATTCGGTCGAGGAATTCTAAAATCCACAGGTCTTACTTTTTGCCACATTAACCAGGGTCGTGACGCGCTCGAACGGAGCGGAGTGTCATTTTCAGGATTCGAAACCGTTTTGGAAAGGTTTTAGCATTTTGCCTTTTGATTCGGCAGCAAATGGGGTTTTATGCACATATAATAATTTTAAGCATGAATATTTTTGTAATTTATTGGACTGACGAAAATCATTCAATAAAATATTTTGAATAGATGATTTTTTAATTCCTACAATGTTATCTAATGATCACAAATAAAATATACTTTTTAGGAACTAAATAGTTCCTTTTTTAAAATAGTTTAGGTAACTTTCAGCGAGCGCTATATAGCCTATCCCTTACTACAACGGAACAGAGAGGGACAAACTAACTTAAAACAATGATCTGTCGTTGCTCCGCGTGGTTTAAGTTGAACGGAGTAATTCAAAACCTATCATTTGTTTGCCGTTACGGTTGTAGGTGAGTGATTGATGTCTGATGGTATGGTGTACTTTTAGTGCAAGTGCGAGGTGCATGACTGCAAACCTAATTGTGTGTTCCGTGATGTAAGTGTTGTGTGTCACAAGTCTGATAGATGGCAACAGACATTTGGCAGAACTAGGCCGTACCCAGTGGCGTAGCGTGGTTGAAGGGGCGGAGGGGGCGGAAGCTTCAAAGGTAAGGGCGTAGAAGTTTTTTATGGGGAGGGGGGGGGGGCGTAAATAGCGCCGCAAACGAAAAAATTTGGGTGCTACGCCCTTTTTTCGATGATGTTGCCTGATTTTCAAGTAGGAAAACTATAAAATACACAAGATCCTTAAGAAAATCACAAAAAAATTGATCAATTAAAAAAAAGTGCTTCGTTTTCATAGCTCATTATGGGTCCTGGAAGGGGGGGGGGTAATTACCCCCTTAGCTACGCCCTTGTACAGAGGGCGCCTCACTGCTAATGTATAATTTCGTTTATTAGTAAATTTTGGCCTGAGAAATAAAGTTTTTGTTTCGTCATGTCTAAAATGGTCACATATGAAAACAGAATATGTTTACGACAAGGGGAATTTTGTTAAAACTCTATAAAATATTTTATGCATATTACATAATAATATGAGCATATTATTCTCATCGGCGACAATAACACACTACTTTTAAAAAGATAAAATTTAGTCTCTAGTAAATTAGAGATTTCAAGCAATTTTTAATTGTTAAAGCAAAATAACTGAAAGAAATAATATTTTAATTATAAATTAAATCAAGTAGTGAAAATAAAATAATAATAAGATGAGGGTTTTGGTATATAAATATTATTTATATTCATAAACATAGTAAATTTTTTCTTGCTGCGATAGGTAAACAATAATATCAATTATTATCATGTAAAGTGAAATTGAACTGGGAGAGCAGGAAGGGGCGCCGGCGCCGTTTGGGAAACAGTTCAAAGGGCGGGGGGGCGGTCGCCCCCCCCCTAGCCCCCTACACGCTACGCCACTGGCCGTACCCGGTTTTATCAACCTACCCGGTTTCGTCCAACTCTCCTCTACCTACCTATTTCAGAGAAATAATTTCTACTTATTTTTCTTGAAACAGAAAAGGATACCTAGATAATGCAAAATGCAAAAATCAAACCTAACCTTTACGAACAAACATTTTAAGAACAAAAATTTCACAAACTGACTTTTCGACAAAAACGGCGTTCAGATGAAATGAAACTTCTTATTTATCGATGAAATCAAGTAACGTACAAGGCACACAATAATAATTATTATCCCTAATGAAAAAGAATTAAAAAATTTTAAACTGTAAATTTTTGGTCAAATGAATAATAATTGTAGGTATATACTTACCGGCCACACAAAGTAATTAAAATTCAATGAAAGGTAAAATAAAAGGCACCATAACAACTAAATATTTAAAAACGTAATTAAGTGTAACAAAAACGCAATTCATAACTCGGTGTTTGGGCTCATTACGGTCCACTACTAATCTGGGGATATTATTATGTCCCAATATCAGCTGATCGATGACAAATTTCGGCTGTCATCTGTTTTAAAACGAGAGAATTCGTGCTGTTTACTATATGCGCTTCGCTAATATAAATAGAGCTGTAGTGACTTCGCTTAATAAAATCCCAGGACTAATAAACCATGCTATATTTGATTTTTATGCTAAAGCTAATCCCAAAACTTTTACTTAAACATATTGCATAAGACATGTTCTCTTTTGGCAAATAACGTACAAATTTCCTACCAGGTTTTGTTTAAAGTGTTTCCAGTCTAAAATTTTGGCAAACAATAATATGTTAATAATAATAATAATAAGTTGACAGAGGAATAATTTTAATTCTAAAATAAATTAGCGCAAGTTTAATAAACATTAATGCTATTTATTTGAAACCAAAACAATGTCCATGATTAAAAAATAGATAAATAAGTCATGGTCATTATTTATTGTGGGCCTAAAATCGTGCCAAGAGCAGCGAGAAGATTTGTAGCCGACTCTGTAAATAAATTTCGAAACTATGCAGTCGCGATGTCAAGCTAAATGATAAACTTTGTGAAATATTGGTCCTCAGCACTTGACCTACGGCTAAAACTATTTAATCTATTGTTGCAGTAGACCAGTAGACAATTAGTTTTAGGTTTATTTATTTCGGCCTCTTTTATTACTGCATAGCAGCCTCATGTCAAAGTATAAAAATGTAGTTTTCAGTATCTCGTTAACTGTAGGTCTTAGGTATAGGAAATGCAACATTTTAGCGATTTTACTGGGTTTGCTCTCGATAATTGCTCGCTTGAAAATGCTGCAATGACAGTGGCGGTTTTACCATACATTTGATAATTTGCGCAACAAAAAAAAATATATACAAAAATTACAATTCTACTTTTACAGTATACTTAAGGCAAATCCTGTATTTCATCCGTCATCACACTGGGAGAAAATTAGACACCATTAGTAGTAGCAAAAAACATGTATTAAATAGCCACCGAAAAAATAACTCTGTTCTTAATATTATGGTCGTTTTTCAAATATTATTTTTTTGCTACTAAAAGACAACTTCATTGCCCTAAAAAAATATATGATACGATAGTGCTAAAAAATATCTTTTATTTATAAAAAAAATTATTTTGTGATTAATTGAAGTCATGTAATTAAAAAAGTATTGCTTTTTAATCCTTAAAATTATTGGCCAGCTATAAAAAAAAAGGGTTTTTGGTAGTCTACCTAACTACTACTCAATTACCTTTTCCATTGAATATCAAAGTATATAAGAATGACGGATGTCCGAGAAAAGTTGACAACCCATTTTTTGACGTATTGGAGCTGGTTTGGCCGCTATTAGGCAATCCAACGATGTGTCAAAAATGACAGTGGTTGGCAAATACTGCCTTATAATTGGTGCAAGTGGCTTAATGCTTTTTGCCCTTAGGGATGTTCCGATTCGTTGAAAGTATCGATCTTTTGTATCGATCCAGATCGATACAAATATATATAGATATATAGAATATAGGCAATACTGGCATTCTGTATTTCCAGAAAGGATAGCCAAAGCTTTGTGTGCGCGTGGATTGAGGGAGAAGAGCAGCAAATGCAGCACGAACGACGCGTGGGTTTTGGAATTTTGGGATCTATCGATACTATCTGAACGATACTGAGTAAAATATTTCGATACTCATTATAATATCGAATAAAAAATATCGTTACAAAATATCGGAAGGTAAAATATCGATACTCAAAAATATCGTATCGTATGGCGCATCCCTAGTTGCCCTCCACTGTCATTTAAAGTCACGTGGTTTGGATTCCCTAATTGTGGAGTTGATCGTAACTCTAACCTTAAATCTGTCGCCTGTCTGTCGTTATAATGCAGAGCCTGATGTGATGTCGTGGTGTTGCCGCATATCGTATTTTATTGGAATTTTTAAGAATTCAAGTATTTTTAACAGACAATAAAATAGGAGGTTCTCAATTCCAGCCGAATGTACCTATGTTTTTGATAATAATATGTACGCTGATTGGGTGTTAAATGTTAAACAACTCAAAGTAGATAAAAAGGGACAGCAAGTATAACTAAAATAGCTTTTATTTCGTCGAAAAATAGCAAAATGCGTAATACACTAATACAAACAAACTGGATGTTTTTTAAGTAAGAAAGTAAAACCAACTTATTTTAACCATTTTGAAAAGTAGTAATAAAGTAATAATTGCAAATTAAAACCAAGTTATACAAAGAAACCGCATATCATTCATATTTTACCCAATATATACGTTGTAGCCTAGGTATGTATTAAATAGTGAGAGTAGTCATTTAATTCTGTTAGAAATAGAATACATGGCGGTCAATATGTTTTCATGTAGGTAATTAACGTTGGGACGTCAAAAGGTTGAAAATATTATAAGCTACAAAGCAATTAAAAATATAGACAATCTAGACTAAATATACTATAGGTAGGAAAATAAATATAAGCCACTTAAATCCAGGATAGGTGTAGGTACTTATGTGAAATCAAGTTTTACGATAAGCTATAAAAATAAATTTTAAAAATGCATGCAGCAAGTCAAACAGACAGGCGGCAACAATGTTTTAATTTAGCAGTGAAAAGGTTAGTCGCTTTCTTGTTGTGTGAACTCATGTGCCATCTATGAATTCAACGTAGCAGATTTAGGAAATCGGCTCATATGGCCTTCTTATAGTTTGATATTCAATGCCTTTTATTAAGCTTCTTTTTTTTAGGATTGTCACTCAGTGACGGATTTGCCATTTTATTTCATTTTTATTACATTTCTTTACTTTTCATTAGCCAAATTAAATCTCTGTAGTGACAGTGACGTTTTGAGCCAGTTACCTAAGTACACGTAGATACCTAGTTTTAGAGAATAAAAGAAAAATTAATAATAATAATAATAATAATAATAATAATAATAATAATAATAAAAGGTCTTTATTTTTAACTCGGCGAATTTCAGCAGAGCTGCTTTTAACCGAGCATACAAAATTTTACAAATATAACAAAATAAGTTACAATTCATGTTGGATATAATATTTATAATACATTCAATGTTAATCATACTAAAATGAAATGTATGTATACATAAAATATGGCCAGTTGATGGCCTTATTTTATGTATAATACTTTTTATTCTACAGGGTGGCGCACCGAAAACTTTCCACCCAGGTTTATTTTCTTGTTACTAAATAAATCAAAATTCGCTCGAACACGGGAACCTTACTTCTCAGGGGGACATATTTTTTTTCTATATCACCCCCCCCCTGCTGAAATTTCTACGACGGGGTGGCTTCAACCCTTAAAATCTTAAATGGAAAGGGGGTCGAGTAATACCTTATTTTAAAGGGAATTGAATTGCCTTCCAAACGCGACCTTGCTCGTTTAAATCGAGTTGAAAAGTGACAGAGCAGCTGATTTGGTTAAACGGTACACCAGATTCATAGATAGGTACAATGTTTAAATATATAGCAATTCATGCCAGTGATCAAAAGACTCCGTCTCAAATTATTAAAATGGATAAGACATGTTCTAGTAGCTTTTTTTAAGGTAGAACTTTGTAGAAAATTGTTTATAATAAACGTTATGCTGTGGTGATGTCCAGATATCAATAACTCTTTTTTTTAACCTTTCAACAAATATTGGTGACATAAGGTATTGTAACAAATGCTTGCTCCTCTTTCGTTTCTGTATTAGTTTTTACTTCGCATGTTAAGTTTTGAGATGGTATTAGTTACAAGATTTCAGGGTAATCAATAGTAAGGTACTGTCGGGTCGTAAGGCCGGGCAGGTTATAAGGCCATGTCGTCAAAAATCACACAAAAATGAATTATTTTATACGCTTAGCGCCATTTATACTTGGGATGACTTCAACTGAGCCAAATAACACGTGGCCGGAGAGCGACAGTCACTCCGCTTGGCAACAGTGCGCTGCCAACAAAATTCGTTGAATTTTAAGTGCTGTGGTGTAAAATTTCTGAATAAAAGATATGTGATATTTTCATTAGTTCAATATAGTTGTGTCTATATTTTGGAGCATATGTTTGTGAGGATGTCAACAACACTTGCAGACTGCTTATTTAAATTATTTGTCTATTTTGTGAATTTATATAACTTCAAAAAGTATATACGTACCAAACAGGTAATAAGGCCTTGGTCTTGGCCTGTTGTTTATCCATGTTTGGCCTGATATCCTACCTAGGTTGGTAATAAGGCCAAAGTTCATTTTTTAAAATTTTATCATCTAAACGTTGGTATAATATTTTTAAGTTTATCATTTTTAATATTTTTAGGAATACTTACACATTTTTTTTTACCTTTTTTATACGTTAAATATCTAATGTTTAGTTTGGCCTTATAACCTGCCTAGGTTGGTAATAAGGCCAAAATTCATTTTTTTCTTGTTCTAGTTTTTAGGCGTTAATATATTTTTTTTAAGTTCCTGTTCCTCAATATTTTTGGAAAATAAAGAGTTTAGTTACGTTTTTTATATGCACAAATTCGAAATTGTTTGTGTTTTTAAATAAAAAATAAATAACGTTAACCCGGCCTTATTACCCGACAGTACCTTAATCATTCTGTTTTAAATATTTTTTGATGTTCAAAATTTCAATATTAAGGTTTTTCGAATTGTTGCTAAATGCTCTGTGATAAAGAGTTTGAATTATGCCCTGTTTTATGGAGTTTGAATGATTCGATCGGTGAGAGAGGTTTTCCTGTAAACTGAAGTTTTTATGTTTTCAGCACTTCGTTTGACGAGAATATCGAGAAAAGGTAGAGTGGAATACGCGGAATTGTCTACCACCTTCAAACTAACTTTCCTTAGGTTAGGTGCGTGGTATTCCCTCTTTTCCCTATGTCGCACTATATAGATTACTTAGTCACCGTTTTCGTAGGTGTACGTTGAAAACTCGTATGTTGCATCTCTTATAAAGTAAATTATAGAATCACACCATTAATCTTATCTCATTCTAAAATAAATTAGGAAAATAAATTTCAAGCGAAAAGCTGCAAAGTGCTTCGGTGAAATTAACTCCTTGTTATATATCAGGATTTTACTCGGTACTGACAGCTATACTTTTGTTTTTCGGTCCAATGGAATAATTTATAACAAAATGTTTATCAGTGAGAGTGTAAAACTGAGATCATTCGAGGTATATTTTCTTTTTAAACCACAAGCTAATAAATTTTTCCTATAAATTATTGTAGACAATAAACCAGTGTTGAGCTACTTTTTCAAAACTCGACTATTGTGTTTCTTTTCTTTTTATTCCACGTTATTTATTGCGAAGCTTTTATAGATCCTTATCGTGCATGATCCATTACTGTTTGTTAAGCGATCTTAGTTAAACCGAAGAGAAAATATTCACAAAAGCAAAATAATCGATTTAAACAATTAAATTAACATAAAAGTAACACAATATACAGAGAATGATAAGTAAGAAATACGTTAGTTTAGAATCAGATATTTGTAAGAATCAGATACTTGGGAATTCCTTACTTTATTGAGTACTGAGTACTTTTATATATGCGAACGGATTAATAATCGAATATTTCGATGACTCGTGGACCCCTACTCCTAATAGTAGAGGATCCGACCAAAGAACGACCTTCACCCATCGCCTTACGGGATGAAACATGTTTTTATATAAAATTTAATATGTCAAAAAATATATTTCGTGAAGGTTGACTGAAAATTTTGGTGCAAAGTATTTTTAATTAAAAATTAAATTTTTATTTTTTTTAAACAATGCACTCATTCCGTTACATATTAAATTGCATACAAATCGAAAGTATGTAGCTTGTGCAATATGCATACGCTGGATTAACTACTTTTTTCCGGTGTAGTTATAAGGTAGGCAGGTGTGTACAGGTAAGTCGCTACAAGTAGTAATTTGCAACTATCGACTTACGCGATAAAACTTATATTAAAATAAAGATCATTTTATTGCAAACATAATGACATAAGGTTGACTGCGAAAAATTGGTGCTGAATATCAGCTTTGTTCCTAGTGAGCATCATATAGGAGAGTATATTCTTAATCAGGAACTTAATAATATTTGTAACATCTCAAAAACCATAATCTCGAGCGTTATAAACTCATGTTGTAGGCCTTGTTGTCCTTAGCTTAGCCTTACTTTACTATTTTTTAATTTCTTCTCTATTTTTTTTTTAATTATTTTTATTTTTTCATATATATGTTTACATGGCCGACAATGGTTAGATGCAAGAGTAGCAGCTCATCCAGCTAAATCTCGCCATTGATCGGCTATTCCTTAATTGTACCTATTCCAGCAAATTTATAATGTTAATAATATCCCCAAATAAAAGACGATTTATTATTATTATTATTAATATTTATAATATATATTATATTATTATATATATTATTTTCGCGGACACTATATCATCTTTTAATTATTATTATTATTATTATTATTATTATTATTATTATTATTATTATTATGCCACTCCAAAACTCTTCTATAATTAACTATTGACAATTGACATTTTACGATAAAAGTACAAAGATTATCAAAACTTTTCTGTTTATTTTTTAGGTTGAATCAGCGTATTGCCGCTGGCATCGCATCCAACAGCAGCCTCCCGGCGTGAGCCTCGGCTGTGTTCGGGTCACGTGGGCTCCGTAAGTCGGGACAGTGGCGGGGGTTCAGAGGGCAACGCGGCGGCGACGTAGGGCGGCGCCACTGACGCCGACGGCTACGGGATGCACGCCAATGTGGCAGGCGACAGGTAATTGTTTCTAACTTGTTTATAATATAAATGTGTTTATTTAATACCTGAGGTAGTGTTTATTGTACTAGTATTATAGAGTTTATTTATTTATTACGTAAATGCTTATTCCAAAGTTCGAAGTTGACGTTACGTCAAACAGTAAAAAAAGTTTTGTAAATGATATGCAGGGTTTTATGGACATTGCTTGTTATATTCAAATGGTTGACTCCTAGCAAGTCCTTGGAAAACACCCAATACTTTTGTTTTTATCTAATGTCTATAAAGTTGGGTGGGGCCTCTAAAATCAGACCGAATTCGCAATACGTCAATGAAAAATCAAATCCTAATAGTCCATCTACACCGATTGACGAAACAGGTGTTCGTTTGTGATGGAAAAAATAAATAGTAATAAAATACGAAATTTTTTTAAAGCCTGAAGAAGCAGATATATTATGCAAAGCGATGCAATTAAAGAAACAAAAGAAAACCATTGTGTGATCTAAATAAAAATATTATTTATATCTAGTTTAGTTTTTTGACAAATAAAAATAGTACTTAAATAAAAAAATATAGTTTAAAAGAACTGAAAAACACGCTTTAAAAATTAATCAAACTAAAAAGCGGAAAATAAATATAGTTTAAAATAATTCTTCAAATTCTTAATATAGGCAGAAAATAATAATGAGCGATAAACATTAGTTTTATTGTGAAAAAAGCGTGGGGTACTCGATATACGAAAAATATAGCACAAAGCGCCCCACGCATTTTTAATTTCACAATTTTTTTTTTGAGTAGAGATAGTCATAGAGAGGTCCGGAGTAGATATGGAATACTGTCACTAATTTAACAATGGCTTTTTGAAATGGCTAGATCTAAGCATGTAAAGTTATTTAATAGAATAGAAATTGTTATGTGCCGAAGTAATATTAGCCAGTTTTTAAACCAAAAATTTATTATGTTAGGTGCATTAAATTAGTATGCACGATTTTTTTCCGATAACTATAGGATATAGATGTTACTTTGCTATGATTATTTTAAATCTAAGTTGTGGTTTTAATTTTTTATAATTTATTTACTAGAAGTGTGACATATTCCTAAGATGGCATATCCATTGGTTTCCTATGATGGCAAACCTATAAATACATGTAAATATATGCCCTCAAATACATATAAATATATGCCTTCATAGGCGTCATATTCAAAACGGCGCTACTTTTACTTTTCTTTTAGATATGTCACTACTTATACCTATGCTTTTTAAAGTTTTTTAATATTTCTTTAGATTATACTTCCCTGATAATGTTTTCATTATCTTTTTTAAAAGATTTGAACATGTTCCCTAGAATGTAATATATTATTTTAAGTTTTTTTAAACAGTTTTATGTGCTTGAATTTTTTAACAACAAAAATGTGCAATCTGTAACGGAAATATTCCTTTTACATGTATGCGTCCTTCAGATTTTTACATTTTACTGGAGTATGCCATAATAGGCAATGCAATTGCCTATGATGGCATACTTAGTGATTTTTTCTTTTCTTTTTTTACCAAAAAACTAGTTTTTGTTGTGTGTAAAGTTTTATAATGGATATTTTAGTAGTAACAAATATTTTAACATGGTTAAATGGATTAAAAACTTGGAACTAAAAAATATTTTAGGTGGTAAAAAAAAGGTGCCATCATAGGCGACCTTCCCCTATTTAAGTATGTAAGAGGCTTAACAAGTGATTTATAAATACAGACTAAGTGTTCAAGAATTTTCGTAGCACGTAGAATATGCAATAAACTCTTGAAACTCATTATAATTTTATCAATATAAAGACAGTCAGATCGCCAGTTAGGTAATAGTGATCCTATACTAACACCAAAATATTAATTTCAGAAATTCATGGCGACTGCCTCCGGACGAGACCCTGCAAGTCGCCGACCCCAAGGCCAAGAAGGCCGAGGTAGGTGACGAGGAGGTCAGTACTCCAAAACTCGATGGATCCACCACTGCACCATGAGTTCGAGTTCCATTGTATTATTCTTTTTTCGGTAGATTACTTTGGGAAAGTTTAATTATAGAGGATAATTAGCCTAGCCAAGAGAAACCGTACCTGAGAGTAAATTTAAAAAGCATTAATAATTTAACGGGTCATTGGAGGGACATTTACATATTTGTCTTAAAGAACCATCAAAATGAGAAGCATTTATTTATAAGTTTTGGTTTTAAATAGGACCAAAAGTACTGTACTGGCTGAAGTGAGTTTCTTGCAATGCATGGCCTGATTGGATAACCAAACATTAATAGCAATAAAAAATTTACCACTTATACTAATCGAGCTCTGATGATGGGTGCACACTGAAACGTTTTCCTTGATTTTGTAGGTATCAAATTTTATTTCAAATAAGTGAAATGGAATTTGGTTCTTTGTAAACATTCCAGTAGGTATATTATCAATCAAATACAGCTTAAGAATTTACTACTAGTAGGTATTGTATTTATTGGCCTGGCTTATTGTTTTCTTGATTTTATAGATTTTAAACAGGTGCCTAAAATTTGTATACGACCGATCCCTATTGTTGTAAAGTCAAATTAATCTAGGAACTTGCCGCGCATCACTTGTCTATTTTACGTTAAGCGGTTGGCTACAGAAACAGAACTGGACTAAGTTATTTTACCTTCGCCTTCGCTATTTGTAATTAATATTTGGTAAAGATATAGATTACTAATTTTATTAATTATAAAATAAATATTGGCGGACTTGTACCTATCAAAATAATGTAAAATTAAAGAAGAAAACAACATTAATTTAAAAGTGCGAATAATTGCCTTCTGTGAAACAATACGGAATTCGCCTGGAATATTTGAACGAGTGCGCTATTCGATGCAAAGATGGGCGAAAGCATGCCTATTAAGTGAAGGTGGTCATTTCCAACAATTCTTATAAAACAAAATTTTGCATTACCAATGTTAATAATAATAATAAATAGTAGAGCTAATTTAATTTAGTTATTTTACAGAAAAAGAAAAGCACGAAGTCTTTTCTCCACAATCTTTATTCATCGAAAAACTAGGCGAACCTAGTATCACATCGACATGTTTCGAGTGTAGAAACACTCATCATCAGGAAACAAAGTGAAAAGTAAAATGCTGATGTTTTTAGCAAAAGAGAAAATAATGGTGAGATTGAGCCGTAATGGAGCTTTTAATGGTGTACAAAAGATGTAAAATTGAAAAATCAGAAGGTCGACAATCAAGACTCCAGCATACTGAACAGTCGAGGTTTAAGTGTAGAAGCACACTGTGCCGTGCAGAAAATTATAGGGTAGTAAAAATTAGGGAGTTTTAAAAAACATATCTGTAAAAAGCATTATTAAATTACTGAAACATCCTGACTTTTATTAAGCCCAGTCAGAAACATGTGAAAATGTTGGGGTGAGATGTAAAGAAAAGAAAAAGAAAAAAGTTGTGTTAATAATGCTTTTTACAGATATGTTTTTCAAAACTCCCTAATTTTTACTACCCTATAATTTTCTGCACGGCACAGTGTGCTTCTACACTTAAACCTCGACTGTTCAGTATGCTAGAGTCTTGATTGTCGACCTTCTGATTTTTCAATTTTACATCTTTTGTACACCATTAAAAGCTCCATTACGGCTCAATCTCACCATTATTTTCTCTTTTGCTAAACACATCAGCATTTTACTTTTCACTTTGTTTCCTGATGATGAGTGTTTCTACACTCGAAACATGTCGATGTGATACTAGGTTCGCCTAGTTTTTCGATGAATAAAGATTGTGGAGAAAAGACTTCGTGCTTTTCTTTTTCTGTATCATTTAAGTCCACTTTGAGTATGGACTACTTCTTCAAAATTAATTATTTTAATTAAGAACGGTGTGCCCATTCTAATTTTAATTTTATGACATGTTTATAATTACAATAATATGATATAAATACCTTTGTAATGTCACGTAGAATTTAGTATCTTCTTGTACTCCTTTGACAATGGCCCGCAAGGGCCAAAACACGTGTCAGGAAACTGATTAAATTGGTAAAACATAACATAGTTATTATTTTTTCTTCCCGTAGAATAAAATAACCAATATACTTGCTAGGTTGTCTTTGATAAACTCATAACCCGCCTAGTTAAATGAAATTTGACGTGCAAATATTTTAGGGTGTGATTCCTCAAGTTATTTTATGAAGAAAAGTTCATATAAACATATGTCCTAAACGGCTTAAATTTTTTGCTACAGGGTGTTGAATTTTTTCTTTTTTAATGCGTTTTTTGTAATATCTCCGAAAGTACTTTAAATAATATGTTTAATTTTGGCATGTGCTAATAGGACATAAAACCGCATGTTTTACTTGCTAAAGTTATTTTTTTGTCCCACCAGTGGCGTCCCTGCAAACATATCCTCTGATATTTTTTAGAAAAAAAAATTGTACGCCACTGACATTTTTCCATGTGGATATTATTTTTGATTTGCCTGGTCAATTCTACATAAGAATGGTCTCTTGAGTTTTTCTCCTCAGGTACACCGTTCTTAATTAAAATAATTAAATTAAATTAGCTCTACTATTTATTTTTATTAACATTGATAATGCAAAATTTTGTTTTACAAAAATGGAATTGGAAATGACCACCTTTACTTCATAGGCATGCTTTCGCCCGTCTTTGCTACGAACAGCGCACTCATTCAAATATTCCAGGCGAATTCCGTATTGTTTCACAGAAGGCAATTATTCGCTCCCTTAAATTTTCTAGTGTTAAGAGTTTTATACACTATAGTTTTAAGATAACCCACAAGAAAAAAATCCAAACTATTAAGATCAGTGGATCTTGCTGGCGATTGTTAAGCTCCTGCGCGACCTATCCAACGATTCGGATAAACTGCATCTAAATGGTCGCGAACGATTACATTAAAATGAGCAGGAGCTCCATTATGCATGTACCACATTTGATTCCTTAGCGCATATGGTACATCTTCAAGTAACACAGGTAATTCTTCTTGGAGGAAATGCAGATAAGACTGCCGTTAAGGCGTTTATTATGTTTTTAAAAACGTCACCGTTCCAGGATAACTATAGATTTGTGAACATTCGTCAATACTGCAAAATGAAGCTAATTTAATTTAATTATTTTAATTAAGAACAGTGTGCCTGCGGAGAAAAACGCAAGGGACCCTTTTTATGTAGAATTGATCAGGCCAATCAGAAATAATATCCACATGAAAAAAAGGCAGTGGCGTACCACTTTTTTTCTAAAAAATATTAGAGGACATGGTGGCAGTTACGCCACTGGTGGGACAAAAAATATTTTTTATAACTAAAACATGTGTTTTTATGTCCTATTGGCACATGCCAAAATTAAAAAAATTATCTAAAGTACTTTCGGAGATATTACAAAAAACTCAATAAAAAAGAAAAATTTCAACACACTGTAGCAAAAAGTTTAAACCGTTTACGACATATGTTTATATAAACTTTTCTTCATAAAATGACTTAAGGGATCACACCCTAAAATATTAGCACATCATTAAGAAACACCCTGTATAAAGTCATAATGCAATAATACTTCTAATACTATTCTTCTAACTAATATAAAAAATGAATAAGGTATTATTCATAGCCCTTAATCGATTTTCCGTTTATCTCCGTTTTACCTTTTCCCAATAAAAACCAGTTTTTTGAAACTATTTTTATAAGAAATTTTAAACTTTTATCGTAAAGCGAAGTTCATTTTTCTGAAATTTATAGTTTCCTAAAAGGCTATTACGACTCCGGTTACTGTAAAGTGGGAACTTTCTTATCTGGTAAGAACCGGCGCTGCACTCAGGAAATCTAATCGTTAAAAAGAAATTCGATTGGGTATTTTTATTTTTAGGGCGGTATTAGGGTAAACCTAGGAGTAAACTTGTTAAAGCATTAGGGCGATGACACACACGGCGTTTTTATAGCGCTCTTTGCCAAAGGCGGTGGCATTGGCAAAATAAGTCCAGATCATAGACTTCTTATAGAATAGACTAAGCCATTCATTCATGAATAGCTCTGTTTGTTTACATCAAACATTCGTACGTGTGAAACAAAGACAGAAGCGAGAGAGAGCGGTAAAATTCCGAATCCGTGCGAAATTGTAATCGCCCAAGGATTTGGAGTGATTAGTCAACACCAGCGGCGTAGAGTGTGGCAAGGATTTTTAATACAATAAATAAGTAATGATTAAAAAAGTTTTTATTAAAGTATTAATACATTTTTACTTAAGTACAGATTTAAAAAGCCTTTAAAAAAAACCTGGACTAAATGAAATTAATGAAAGTTTAGGCGAGACAATAAAAAATATTTTTTTTTATTTAATCAATGTATAACTATGTAGAGGAAATTTGTACATACTCTGGTATCAGTTGCATAGCAGTAAAAGTACTTTTTTCTATAGCGGATGTTAAAATGTTGTTATAGCAACTCTTTTGAGTAGATAAAGTATCACTTTAACCGCAAGGGTGGATAAAGTAACACTTTAACAGCAAGGGTAGATAAAATGTTTTAACTTTTTTTATTTAATTAAATTTACAAATTCAAACACATTAATTCGAAGGATTAACAACAAGTGTAATTTTACAATTAACATTATTAGAAACATCTATCTTTCTTCTTCTGGTGTTAATTCTTTTCTGTACATTTCGTATTCACTTCGTACACAAAACGCAAAAATACTGAACACTCCACAAAAACCAGAATGTAAAATTTGTTTGAATTTGTTGACAAAGTAATTCATATCCCTAGTAACGGAGCAACACAGTTGCGATTTTTGTGCCAATAATTACAATTTTCTTTGAAATTTTATTTTTCACCTGAATTTGAGGTCTTGCTATAGAAAAAAATAAAATAAAATCGCATTATCTTCTCTAGCGTAATTTGCGTCTCGACTGACGCCTCGACGCTAAAAAACACTCTCAAAGATAAAGTACAATTTTATCGTCTTGTACAATAAATAAGTATTAATTGTTGAAAGCTAAATATTTTTTGTTGACATGCCAAAAACGTGCTACGCTTTAATTGCACCGGAGAGTATAAATTAATTATTTAATATCATTAAATAATATAGTTCTAAATTAGTTGGAAAGCAAAACGCAAATCTGAAAAACAAAGAAGAGGCAAATTCAATTGAGAAAGAGTGGCTTATTGAAAGCGACCAAGAGTGCCCTAGCTCAAATGCCGGAGAATAGAGGGGGTTAAAAGAAAAGAAGGCGCCACTGTTTTTATGCCGGGGAATAAACAGAAACCCACTAAGTTGGTTTTGGACGGGCGGGAAGGAGCCTCCTCAAACCAGACTTTATTTGATAGAGTTGTGGGTATAAGTTAAATTTTCAAACCAGGACTTGTCTATGTCTATCTTTCAATTCGTTAAATGAGAATTTTGCAGTACGCATGCCCGTTTGTACTGGGCTTTATTTACGTGCGCAAGGCCATAAATTGGCCACTTTCGTCATTATTGTTTGCTTATCTAAAGGTATATGTCTATACCTACACGAGACTCTCTGCTTTACCTGTGTGTTTTGTCCAATTTAAAAACGCATACACCCCAGGTAACACAGATTGCTTAAAGCGATCTTTAGGACGTTTGCACAACTTTCAGCGGTATTTACGCGAAATTCTCTCTGGAATCTCGTAAAGACTTCTAAAACACCTACTTTATGAAATGCTAACGAGAATTTCTTGCTTGTTCTTACGTGTCTTAAAAATAGATGTTGCTTTCAATCAAGATGAAACCGCTCAAAGTATTTTATAAAATTACCTATTGTTACTATCACTTTTACAGCTACAAAGTGAACTCTAAGCGATAGCCTACCCAGAAGTTTCAAGCGACAACAATTTAGTTCTTCATAAAATTGCCTAAAGTCGTCTTTGAGATAATTTATTTTAACTATCCCATTATTTGCCCAAAGCTTAAAAATGGCCTGCAAGGATTTCTTGGCAACGATAATCAAGATCCTTATGAAATTGCTAAAAGTCCTCTTTGAGATAACTTATTGTACCTTGTCCATTCTAAGCCACAAAGAGGTTTCCTAAAAATGGCCTACCAGGATTTCTAATACTAACTTTCATTTATTATTTTTACTTTTACCACAGAAGATAATATAGTTACTAGCTATATATTATGTGCTTTTAGGAAAGGAGGCTAAACCTAGGTATAAAATTAATAATAAATTTGTTGGAAGGCACGCAATATATTATTTCTTAGAGATTACTGAAATAAATTTATGCTAAAGTGCCAATAAAATGAACATTAGGTCAGGGCATGTAAAATATAATAATAAAATATAAGAAAAAACAAAATATCCCCACGAAAGAAAACGGGCATTTGGTCTTAAGCAGGTTGCCGGTTTCTCCTTGTAATAATAAAAATGAAAAATATTTAATGTAATATTGTTTGGGGTCGAATAAGCAGCTTGGGGGAGTTGGCCTTCCTCCTAGGTGCGCGAAAAGATAACACATATTTCAAAACAACACGTTATATTGAGAAAAGTTGGTAATAAGATTGACAAGCCAGTTAAAAAGGTAGAAATAAAATAAAACTCTGTTTCAATCAATATACAAAATGCAAAAAAAAATTCCTTACGTTAAAATAGATCGATTTAAGCTGACTAAGTAATTATTCAAAATTGAGTCGTTTGGACGGCGATTGTACTAGTTCATGAAACCATCCTTTTTAATTAGAACCGATCACTATGCGAGCGCTTCGACTTAAAATAATAACTGATTAGCTTAGGGACTTGTGGCTCAAAAATAGCTCGATACTTCGGTTTTTGAGTAAAAGCAAATCCTTTCTGCAGTGGATAGAGCATGTCAATATTATTAGATTTTTGAACAGACCCACCTCGAAAAGTTATGCTGGCTCCCCCCACGCCCCCTCAGGTTGGGGAGTGGACTGTTATAGTATTTATTTATTTTCTCGAGAACCATAAAAGATAGAAAAGTGAGGTTAGTGCCATTCGATAAAGCATAAAATTCTACAAGTAAGCTGAAATTTTTGTTTGTTTTTGTGTGCTACCTAAGTTACTACAACAAAAAGAAGTGGAGGGAGGATATTTATATTGGCACATTTTTAGCTATATCATAATAACCGTTAATTTAACAAAAAAATTACAAGAGACAAAAAATGAAGGCTTTAGCTTCTCCTATCGATTGGTATATCATTAAGTTATGTTTTCTTTTGCAATATGGATCCAGAGGCGTACATAGTAATCGTAAATGCATTATAATAGAAAGTTTTTAGTATGTTTCTCCATAATTTGAAAAAACACTTATGACGATGATTGACGATATTGATTTTACGATATAAGTGTTCACCATACCTCCTCCTCCTTATTTGGGTAGGGGTAAACATCGTTTAATAACAATAAAAAATACTCAGTAGCGTAGATATTTAGAGTAATAAAAGGATATTAATTCAACGATTTTTATATTTTAAATTTACAAAAAAATGTTAACAGTTAGGTAGGGATCTAATTACAACATTCCACACACAAACACAGCCTAGTGCATTTTAAATTTTTTGAAAAGCACTTGCATTTTGGGCCACAAATTTTACATTTGCATAATAATAAAATATTAGATGATATTTTGTCATTTTCCTTAGTGGTCCACAGTGGCGTCAATTTATTGTTTTGTAAAGTCCATCCCCATTTCGATGGGCATGGAAGCTCTACCACTGGTTGGCACAGATTACCCCAAACAAATCCAGCTTGATAAATACACCGATTAATTTGAAGTGTCAAAGCATTCATTGTTGGAGGTAAATTCTCGACAGTTCGATTTTTTTAGCAATGAGTTGCATTTGACAAACGTCAATATCATTAGTTTCAGTATGTTTGTCGTAAATTATTATAACAACTTTTGAAATGGTACATAGTTGTTCAGGTGTGGGTTCTTTTGGATGCTGCATTAAATCAATAAAAGTAGCTGTAACCTCCGAAAAACATTCCCAAGCTTCCCAGCACGTTTTCTTTCCTTTTTCAAAAAAGGAAGAAGTAGTGTCACAGCCGGTTAATGAGTGAAAAAAAAGGAGAGCCAGACATTTCTCTCTCATTTTTTGTGCAACATCCATACAGGAAATATATCTTAAGTTTTTACCAGTGCCAAACTCAATCCACACATCTTGATTTTGATTTTGATACTGGTAATAAATTGCAAGTGCTAATACATCAGTATCTACAGATTTTATAACAATTTTTTTATGTTCGTTTTGAATGCAATTGTACGCATGTACGAAAATTCGCGTGTCTGCCTCCTCATGATTGCAAATTGAAACTTTTTCTAAACTGTTTTTATGTGGGTTATACAATACTTTTTCTTTGGTCGTACACACTATAAATTTATTCTCAGGCAATAAAATAGTACTAAGATAAGTGGAAATTAATTCAAATAGTTCCCTCTTGTTTTCTGACACCCATAAGAAATCGTACCAGTTTTTTGGAATTGCTGTAGTGTCCCGTACTAGCTTCCTATTTCCTTTTCCCCTATTTTCTTTTGTTTGTTCCTTTAAATTATTCTCAAAATAAGTATCCCATATTATATCTACTCTTTGTACAAATTTTAAAATACTTAACAAATAATGTTTTACACACAAAATGAGAGAGAAATGTCTGGCTCTCCTTTTTTTTCACTCAATAACCGGCTGTGACACTACTTCTTCCTTTTTTGAAAAAGGAAAGAAAAAGTGCTGGGAAGCTTGGGAATGTTTTTCGGAGGTTACAGCTACTTTTATTGATTTGGTGCAGCATCCAAAAGAACCCACACCTGAACAATTATGTACCATTTCAAAATTTGTTATAATAATTTACGACAAACATACTGAAACTAATGATATTGACGTTTGTCGAAAGTAACTCTTTGCTAAAAAAAATCGAACTGTCGAGAATTTACCTCCAACAATGAATGCTTTGACACTTCACATTAATCGGTGTAGGTATTTATCAAGCTGGATTTGTTTGGGGTAATCTATGCCAACCAGTGGTAGAACTTCCATGCCCATCGAAATGGGGATGGGCTTTACAAAACAATAAATGGACGCCACTGTGGACCACTAAGGAAAATGATAAAATATCATCTGATATTTTATTATTATGCAAATGTAAAATTTGTGGCCCAAAATGCAAGTGCTTTTCAAAAAAATTTAAATGCACTAGGCTGTGTTTGTGTGTGGAATGTTGTAATTAGATCCCTACCTAACTGTTAACATTTTTTGTAAATTTAAAATATAAAAATCGTTGAATTAATATCCTTTTATTACTCTAAATATCTACGCTACTGAGTATTTTTTATTGTTATTAAACGATATTTACCCCTACCCAAGTAAGGATGGTGAACACTTATATCGTAAATTCAATATCGTCAATCATCGTCAAGTGTTTTCTCAAATTATGGAGAAACATACTACAAACTTTCTATTATAATGCATTTACGATTACTTTGTACGCCTTTGGATCCATATTGCAAAAGAAAACATAACTTAATGATATACCAATCGATAGGAGAAGCTAAAGCCTTAATTTTTTGTCTCTTGTAAATTTTTTGTTAAATTAACAGTTATTATGATATAGCTAAAAATGTGCCAATATAAATATCCCCCCTCCACTTCTTTTTGTTGTGGTAACTTAGGTAGCACACAAAAACAAACAAAAATTACAGCTTACTTGTAGAATTTTATGCTTCATCAAATGGCACTTACCTCACTTTTCTATCTTTTATGGTTCTCGAGAAAATAAATAAATACTATAACAGTCCAATCCCCAAACTGAGGGGGGCGTGCGGGGAGCCAGCATAACTTTTCGAGGTGGGTCTGTGTAAAAATCTACTAATATTGACATGCTCTATCCACTGCAAAAAGGATTTGCTTTTACTCAAAAACCGAAGTATCGAACCCTCAAGTCACTATACTAGATTGCAAAGAGATGAATTTGTTCTGGTTGGCAACCAAATGCTTTCAATGTCGCCTAATAAATGGGCACTGGGCAGTTCCTAATTAAAATAATATCAAATAAAACTTTACTTCGCCAACAAATTCGACGGCTTAAAACTATTTAAAAAAAAACTTTATCAATGCATGGCACGAGTAGACAATTTTCGATCATGGACCCTTAAGGCATTATGACACCTGTTTGAGATCTATAATTTAATTTCCGTATTGATTTCTTTTAGATCGTTTGTTTGTTTCAAATTCTTGAAAGTGCATCTGGAATGGACTAGTGGTATGTTCAGGAATGAGTACTGACTTAAATTTTAGTATATACTCTTAATACTTTTAGAAATAGTATTTAATATTTAAAGTTAAAAAAAAATACAGCGTGAAAAGTAAAAACTAGTAAGTATTTTAAAGATTAAATTATTAGAGCTGTAACTTTGCCAAATACAATACAGGTACACCCTGTATAGTGTGTACCTGTAAGGTAAGTCTATGCTGTAAATAAGAAAAGGAGAGTCGGTTGTACCAGTGGCGTAGCCAGGTGGGGGACAGGGGGGGCGCCTGCCTCCCCCCCCGCCCCCCTTGCATGGCGCCCCTTGCCGCTTGGTGCCCGTATGCAAAATAAAAATAGACTTTAATTACACCCTCTAACATTTATTGAAATTGAAAATAATTTGGTATTTTATTATATGTATTTTGAAAAACAAACACCATATTTTTAATATAATAATAATAATATTAGTGGTTCTAAAAAATCATAAAGCGCCCCCATATATGTTTGCCCCTCACGCCCTGCAAGGCTGGCTACGCCACTGAGTTGTACGCAGTGTTTTACCAAATGAAACATTTTTGTATTAAGCGTAATTTTATTACTATTAACAAGCGCTTTCGGCCCATTATGAGGCCATCATCAGGGCTTAGGTTCTAAAAGAAAAACACAAACAAGAGTAATAACACAGTAGGAACAAACTACGTGAGAATACTTACTCATCAAATTATTTCCAAGAGACAAGAAACATATTAATAAGATATTTGAAAATTATTTTCTTTAGTAGTGGTTTCAAATTTTATAAACAATACCTGACTGATATTTGACACATGGACACAAAGTGGTGAGGGATATCTCAGATAAAAAAGTAGTTCCTGTACACACAATAACGAATAATAGGAAACAGGAACAGAGCAGTGTTATAAAAACTTTAAATAAGTCTTAATGAATAAAAGTGAATAAAAAGGTAGGTAACTCCGTCAATCATTGTTTAAGAGAAAATAATCTAAACAGGATTTTTAAATATTATGATATCTGTATGTAAACCGTCCTATTGTTAATAAAATGGGAGGAGTCAAATGTCCACAATCGTAGGTTAGATACAGTCGTACCTGGTCGGCTGACATGTTCTTTTATTCTTAATCCGAGTTTTTTACATTGGAAAAACCGTAAGAAAACTCGGAATAAGAATAAAAGAATAAATGCATGTCAACCGACCAGGTACTTCTGTATTTGGACAGCACCGCAAATTTAATAATCATAGTTTCTGAACAACTTCTAACAGCAAAATTTTACATCAACTATCCAGACTCATGTTCCAATTTAAGACTCAATGAAACTGATAACCGAAATCCAATTTTTATACTCTTTCAGCGATAAAAATTTATTATTTGTCTTAACCTACGCATATGGACTTTTGACTTCTCCCATTTTATTAACATTAGGACGCTTTTGTATATACAAATATGATAATTTAAAAATCCTGTTTAAATTATTTTCTTTTAAACAATTGACGGAGTTACCTAGCTTTTTATTCACTTTTATTCGTTAAGACTGATTTAAAGTTTTTATACCACTGTTATGTTTCCTATTATTCGTCATTTTGTATACAGGAACTACTTTTTTATTTGCGATATCTCTCACCACTTTGTGTCTATGCGTTAAATGTCAGTAAGGTATTGTTTATAAAATTTGAAACCACTACTAGAGAAAATTTGTTTATAAATTTTCAAATGTCTGATTAATATGTTTTTGTCTCCTGGTCTCCTGGACATAATTTGACAAGTAAGTATTCTCACGTAGTTTGTTTCTACTGTATTTTCACTCTTGTTTGTGTTTTTCTTTTAGAACCTAAGCCCTAATGATGGCCTTATAATGGGCCGAAAGCGCTAGGCAATAGTAATAAAACTACGCATGTTTCATTTGTTTCTATATTGTAAGACTGATTTATCACCTACAAGGTATAGAAATTGAAGTTTTTAACCATATTTCTGTTCTAAAACAGAAATATCAGATTTGGCCACCATAAAATATCTGTGGCTACAAATGGTAATTAAAAAAAAACATTTCAAACTTCACCTTAAAAAGTTGAGTATATCAGAAAATCCCACGAGAAAAAAGTTATTTTATCTCCAACTATGAATACCTTGTAGCCATAGGTGGTGATGTTGGTCGAGGTTTAAATTTTTTATTGTCTCAATTTTTGCATGGTTTATAATAATACGAAAATCTTTACACGCTGAATTTTTTATTTAAATGGTCATTTTTAAAACACAGAAAAATACAATTCTAATATCAAATCTTGCCAAATTAAAATTTGCTGCAATAAATCCTCACTTCCCCTCGTCCCTCGCGTCCTACTCAACTTGAAAAAATACGATGACTCTTTTAAATTTCTTGAAGAGTCAATTCGCTCCGAAAGAGGTTGAAAAATTCAAAAGTCTGCATTTTAACAACCTTTAGACTTTAGAGGACTGTATTTTAGTGCTTTCCAAATAGCTAATATATCAGTGAAGTAAAATAGGTTCCAAACTTATAGATAAGGTATAAGTAATAGGAAAACTTTTTGTGAAAAAAAAGTTGTAACAAAATACCTCGAATGTTTAGTATTTTTTTCGTTGTATAACGATTAATATAGAAGTCAAAATCAATAAAAACTTATTTTTGACTAAATCAGAGGAAATACGAGGTACTTCAAGGTTAGTGGCCTTGTAGACAATTTTTTTTACTTTTTACACAATACGTTCCTGATAACGTAATGGTAAAGAAACGGATCAATCTTATAAAGGGTCCTTCACCTCACCTCCCGTCTTCTATAGCTCACTTAGTAATTAAGTTTGTATTTTCATTTTTTGCAGACCTTATCTGTATCTTGGGGCGCATTTCAAGAAAATATTTTTTTTCATACAGGGTGTTCAAAAAAAGTGTGACGGCATAAGAATGTATTTTTTTAGATTACATGCCATATATTTTCTTACTTTTTTGGATGCCTCCTATAGTTACCTACATACCCCTAAAATTTTATTAAAATCGATTCAGTATTATAGACGAAAAAAAATAAAAACTACAAAATATTAGTTTTGCACCACTGGTATTAAAAATAAATATTAAAATAAAAATAATGCCTCGTTAATAAAATTATACAAAGGTACTTATTAAATAAGGTATAACAGTTTTGTTAAGCAAGTTTGGTTAATACGAATTGTACAGGGTGTCCAAAGTTTAGTGTCAAAATTTTCAAACTTTAAAGCAATTTATTTTTCTTATTTCAAATAGGAACCCCTGTATATTTTTATGTCATTCGATGCAGAATTAAAAATCAAATATTTTTCCTAATTGCAACCCTATCGCAATTTCTCACGCATCAAGACTTATTTGCAGAAAACTAGTTTTATCAACTATTCCAACAGTCATTATTATGAATAAATATCGAAGGTGGCTTTGAAAAACAATTTATTGGTATTAAAGTTTATTAAAGTGACCAGAGACCATTTTGACTTTAGTAATCTAAAAGTTTCAAATATTGTTAAATTGTTAGTAATTATTTAAGCTGTCAGAATTACTTTATATTGTTTTTTGTGATGGACTACAACCAAGAAAAGCTCGTAGATATGATTTTTATATTAGGAGCATGCGAAAAGAACTCTTTTTTGGCAATCCGAGTTTACGCACAGCGTTATCCGGAACGACGACATCCAGACAAAAGGAGCCTGCAAAACATATTAGAGAGGAGTAATATCAAAAAAATTACCTTGTCGGACTTCCATTGTCTTTATTTTGTTACTTAACACAACGTTTCGGTTAGTTAGTATCTCTAACCGTTAGTTAGTATCTCTAACCGTTAACCAGTTTACACTTGAAAACGGTTAGAGATACTAACTAACCGAAACGTTGTGTTAAGTAACAAAATAAAGACAATGGAAGTCCGACAAGGTAATTTTTTTGATATTAGAGAGGTTTGTGCAAACGGGAAATGTAAACTACCCAAAACCAGTGAGAAATAAACCGGTTCGAACTGAACAAAATCAATTGGCTGTGCTATTATCTGTTATAGAAAATCCTTCAGTTACTCAACAAACAGTCGCTGATGCCGTAGATGTAATCGAAAGAACAGTTCAACGAATTTTCAAGGATAACCATAATAATATCCACGATTATCATTTTCAGTTAATAATTACTAACAATTTAACAATATTTGAAACTTTTAGATTACTAAAGTCAAAATGGTCTCTGGTCACTTTAATACACTTTAATACCAATAAATTGTTGTTCAAAGCCACCTTCGATATTTATTGATAATTATGACTGTTGGAATAGTTGATAAAATTAGTTTTCTGCAAATAAGTCTTGATGCGTTAGAAATTGCGATAGGGTTGCAATTAAGACAAATATTTGATTTTTAATTCTGCATCGAAAGACATAAAAAGATATAGGAGTTCCTATTTGAAATAACAAAAATAAATTGCTTTAAAGTTTGCAAACTTTGACACTAAACTTTGGACATCCTGTACAATTCGTATTAACCAAACTTCGTTAACGAAACTGTTATACCTTATTTAATAAGCACCTTTGTATAATTTTATTAACGAGGCCTTATTTTTATTTTTTATTTATTTTTAATACCAGTGGTGCAAAACTGATATTTTTTAGTTTTTATTTTTTTTCGTCTATAATACTAAATCGATTTCAATAAAATTTTAGGAGTATGTAGGTAACTATAATAGGCACCCAAGTAAGTAAGAAAATATATGGCATGTAATCTAAAAAAGTACATCCTTATGACGTCACTTTTTTTCGGAACACCCTGTATGAAAAAAAAATTTTTCCTGAAATGCGCCCAAAGATACAGATAAGGTCTGCAAAATATGAAAATTCTAACTTAATTACTAAGTGAGCTATAGAAGACGGGAGGTGAGGTGCAGGACTCTGTATATGGAATATATTTAATCAAGAATCGCTCGGACCCGTCAAATTAATTTTTGGAAATGTATTTTTTAGAAAAAATACATTGTAAAGTCTCTTCAATGACCGCTGACCGTTACGTCATATTCTTCATATTTGAGGTACATCGTAAATTAATTCAGTCAGTTTGACTTACCAGTGGTAAAGGTTATGATTTTTCTCAGGCTTGAAAGGCTACAAGACGGATGCAACTGAACAAGTAAAATACAAGTTTTTAATAATTATTTTCATAAGTACTGTTAATGAAGTCAGAAATAAGTAGTTTATTTAGGGTAAAAGGTATCATGGGATGAAGCATTTTGTTTTTAAAAATCAGTATGAAATTTTTAATTAATTTAAATTTACTGAAAAATAAATAAAACTTATTCATAAAATTTAAAATTGAATCATATACTTTTGTCTAGTGCATCAGTTTTGTTTCAAACATTTGCATCTTATTTATAAAATCATAAAGAAGAATATTTAAATGATAACACAACAAAATACAGTTTTTCAATAATTAAACTAAATCATCTCCGCAAGGATCATCATCAGATTCGTCCAATTTAATAAAAAGGGGAAGAGTATCTGAAGCATCGATAAATCTTTCCCGTTCCCACACATCATTGATAATTTGATTAGTGTTTGTTACATAATTTGTTCATTTTTCCACTATTACAATTTCTATGGCTTCATTCCACAGACCCAAAACTACGTCATTTGTTAGAGGATGCATAGAACTTATTTTTGCATCATAATAGCGTTTATATTCCGACTAAACCATTTCAATAGGATTAAAGTGGCAATGATATAGCGGAAGTCTTAAAACCGGCTAATAAACCAGTGGATACTTCAACACCATCGATGATTTTAAGGTTTAGTTGTATTGAGCGAATGGTAACGTGTTTACCTGCTCTATAGATACATCCCATAAATACGCTCTCTTATGGTATAGTATGTTCATAAATTTCGAGAAGTTGTCGATCAAGGGATGACAAAACAGCTACATTATTGCCATTCTTAAAATCTAGAGCCTTCTCTATCCCCTTTGCCTTAATTCGTTGAATTGTTGAACACGAAACTCCCAAATTATCAGAAACTCCCTAAAACAGATAGGTATTTATAAAAACATTGCCATATTATATTTTTCATGTTTATTATTTATATTTTCACAATTCCTGCTTTATTATATCTACTCACCTCATGCGTTAAAGGGTAATAGAGTCTTTTCGACATCACTTTTTCTTTGAAAATCATCGAATAGTTTTAAAATTAATGCTTGTTCTTTTTCTCAATACCGTGACATTTTTGAAATAATGTTGATTAAAAATGTCACTGTCAAAAATGACAATACAACTTTGTTGACTGGTAAAATTATACGACATTCATTATTTACGCAAATTTACTATCTTACCTAGTTCTTGAATGCTAGAAAGATAAGCACTAGTCGTGACGTAACGATCAGCGGTCATTGAATACAATTTATATATTTATATTTTTACATTCTATAATAATTCTAGATATTTTTTATAAATCATCCCTATACCTATCATCGACCATTTAAAAAATATTACGACCACGTGAAAATAAACTATTTTACAAGATGTTGAAAATGTCCTCTACCAACCTGTCTGCGATAGATCAATCTAAAAATTTCTGTTGTACATTTCATACCAAGTGCATGGAGAAAGCGTTTCTATCTAGAAGGATTTGGATTTACATACTAAATCTTTGACGTTCCCCCACAAAAAAATCCAGTGGGTTAAGAGCGGACTATCTGGGTGACCGCTCTATTGACTCCCGTCTACCTATCCACGCGGAAAAATTGTATTTACGTACTCCCTTACAGGCAGCATAATGCTGAAACCATAAGGTTAAACATGGTAAATCAGGATGACTATCATCTGGAAATAGAGTGGGAAGAGCTACAACTAGGTAATTTTGAAGAAAATTTAGATAACTTTCTCCAGTGAGGCTCTTGTTAAAGAAAAACTATCCGATACCCCATTTTCAACAATACCTTTTCATTCTCGTTGTCAGTCCCTCAATTAACTCAACCTCTCCTATTTCTGTCTTATATTATGCTTGTACACAATTGCAAAGAGTAATAAAAACAATTTAAAACTTTAAATTAACTTAAAACAAAGTGCTAATTCCCAACAATGAACATTAAACATGAAATGTAAATTTACTTTTTAAAATGGCCATTTCCAACTACAACGTAATTAGTTTAAGAACTTTTAACTGACTTTAGAATAGAATTTTCCAGTTTTATAAATTAGATCTTTTACAGTATTTGATATCGTTTTTTGCACTCACCATAGCGAAATCAACACAGTGTAGAAGCACAGAATGCATCTTTTAGTCACCCATTTACACAATATTTTTCAAATTATTTTAAAACATTTGCGTGGAAATTTGAAATATACAATTATTAAAAAACCCAAGTTCTACGCCTGTCTGCAAGATTAAAAACAAAGATCTATTTACAAGTAATTCCTGTTAAAGGTATTTCTAGAAAGCCTATAAGAAAGAGTAAGAAGAGAACATAAAAATATTTAAATAAGGGGAAAACCTACTCTACTTCTGATAAAGTAATTTATTTAAATATGTCTAAAATCAAACTTAAAATAATGAGGGCGCAGCACTTTAGTGTATATTATATACAGGGTGTTATTTAAGTATGTGGCCAAACTCCAAGGGGTGCTTCTTTAAGTGATTTTAAGAAGAAAAGTTCATATAAACATAGGCCCGAAAATGAATAGTTTTTACGATACCGAGGCTGTCAAACTTAAAATAATTGAATTCGTAAATATCTCAATACTCTTTTATTCGATTTTGTTGAAATTTGGCAATTCTGTTTGTGATAACAAGAGGATAATTTAGCCTTAATTAAATTAAAATTGTAATGGCGTCCCGGAAGTCGGTCCAACAAATATTTTTGACAAAAAATTGCGCGCCACTGTTCTTTAAAATTATGTATTTTCTCGAATTAAGCAACTACAAATACAACTATTTTATTTCCTGAGTTTCTTTCATATCTTGCTTTGATTTTGAGAAAAAAAATAAAAACCACTTTATTGCATGTCCCGGGGACAATAAGAGTAAAAAATTTAAACTTTAAATCCTTAAGATTTTTTTCCTTTGGGGGCATTTAAAGACTCTCGTTTACAAAACTCCAGTCAACACTGAAGAAGAACTAACCCAAATGATACGGGATTCATGTGATCAGATAAGACATACGCCGGTAATATTTCAACGAGTTCTGCAATCAATGTTAAGACGCCAATGCTTGCATTGAAGTTGAAGGAAGGCTTTTTCAGCAACTATTATAAGTTTCGTCTTATTTTCTGTTAAATACATAATTAAACATTGCAGTAATAAATTATTACGTTATGCGATTATTTTATGTTAATTGCTTTTATCGAAAACAGTTTTAATCTGTGCGAAAAAATTGAAAAGAGGACTTTCGTGTAATTTTAGTTGCTTGATAGTTTGGTAAGTAGTTTAAATTTTTTACTCTTGTTGTCCTGGGGACATGCAATAAAGTGGTTTTTATTTTTTTTCTCGAAAACAAAGGAAGATATGAAAAAAACTCAGGAGATAAAATAGTTGTATCTGTACTTAGTTGCTTAATTCGAAAAAAGACATAATTTAAAAAAAAAATTAGTGACGCGCAATTTTTTTGTTTTTTGTTGAGTTGGACTGTCTTCCGGGACGCCACTGGACTTAATAATTTTAATTTAATTGGGGCTAAATTATCCTCTTGTGATTACAAACAGAATTGCCAAATTTCAACAAAATCGAATAAAATAGTACTGAGATATTTATGAACATCCGATTTTTTTTTAAAGTTTGACACCCTGTATCGTAAAAACTATGCAGTTTCGGACCCATGTTTATTTCAACTTTTCTTTTTAAAATCACTTAAAGAAACACCCCTTGGAGTTTGGCCACATGCTTAAATAACACCCTGTACAATAAAAATGTGCGGAAAATATTAGACAGAAAAAATAATATGAACTATGTAAAGGCAAGGGCGTCCATAGAGCGTTTTTCAGGGGGGGGCAAAAACTTAAACAATATTTTTTTATATATGACTAATTATTTAACATATAGGTACCTTATGCCTAACGGAACCTACAGAATTCGTAAAAAATAAACACAAAATTACAATTTATAAGTTTTCATCATAAAATAAAAATGTTAAAATCCTAGACGTCTTGCCAAACTCGTTGATTACTTTTTTTATTAAATTTTCTTTATTTTTTTGTAAATAATCATAATCAGTTTAGTGATTTGTTGGTCTCTACTAACTAACCACTGTACTGTTCAATATTTACAGGCGCGGATCCAGAACTTTGCTTGGGGGGTGGTCATCATGATACAAATGAAGTTAAAAAGCGCCGCAGGCGAAAAATTTTTGCGACCACGCCCAAAATTTGACAGAGAATGCGCTATAGACGAGAACATTTTCAATGATAATTTTTAGATTAAAAAGGATAATATATGCATGTAAATTAAGGTTAAAGTGAATTCAAAAAAAGAAAAAATATAACTAATTTATGGTATAGTAATGTTGTCATGACTCTTGTGAAAAAGCTGCAGAGGTAGTCAAAACAGTAAATTCATTTATTTATTTTCTGTTTTGGGGGGGGTCATGACCCCCATGACCCCCCCCCTGGATCCGCGCTTGAATATTTATACCGAGGGGTAATTCACTGGCGAAAATGGTGTACAACTTCTAGAAAATACAGAAAATAAGAGGAAAATGCAGAAAATACGAAGAAAATACAGAAAATACGAAGAAAATACAGAAAATACGAAGAAAATACAAAGAAAATACGAGAAAAATACAGGCAACATAAGGAAAATATGGAAAATACGCACGCCAATCAATTTGGCAATGACGTAAAGTCGTTAACGCTGCCGGGTTTTCGACGGTTTTAATGATGGGAATAACCAACTTAAGGTTCTGGAACAACGCTGCTTTGACTTCTAAAAAAAATTTAGTAAAGCCAATTTTTTTTTGGCGAAAATGGTGTAGAAGTTCTAGAAAATACGAGAAAATACAAAGAAAATACGAGAAAAATTAAGAAAATACATGGAAAATACAGAAAATACGAGAAAAATTAAGAAAATACATGGAAAATACAGAAAATACGAGAAAAATTAAGAAAATACATGGAAAATACAGAAAATACGAGAAAAATTAAGAAAATACAAGGAAAATACAGAAAATACGAGAAAAATTAAGAAAATACAAGGAAAATACAGAAAATATAAGGAAAATACGAAGAAAATCCGGCAATATGGAAAATGGTGTACAAATTTTTCTCAGTGAATTACCCCTCGATTTATACTGAATTATGAAATAAAATAGTAATGTGGACGCCTAGGGGGGGGGGGAAGTGCCCGTTTTGCCCCCCCCCCTATGGACGCCCTTGTGTAAAGGGTATAAACCTACCCAATATAAAGTACATTAAAAGTAATCAGCACAGAACACAAACAAAGATAAAGGATATTAGCTTGTTAATTGGCGGAAACGGGAATGACGTTTAACTGATCGCCATCTATAGTGGCAGTGGGTGAGGCCGGTAGGGGAAGGGGGAATATTCAATTTCAATTGTAAGGTTAAGGAGTTAATACTAGTGTTGGAAAAAATCGACTTATTTTAATAATCGACTACCGAGGATTCGAGTGATTTAAAAAACCGAATGATAATCGATTTTTCACTCAAATTCTAATATTAATATTGGCATTGGCGGTTCATCGTTCATGTTGATATACAGCATTTGTGTTGGGAATAGCTGACTCGGTGTTGTTAATCGATTGATTATTTGCGGATTATTAAATGTGGCGGAGAGATTTGTGGATTTTTTGGCATGGTTCCCAGATCTTACAATTTAACAACTTGACTACTTGACCTTGAAATGTCAAGATATTGCATGACTCGTAATATTTATGAATACTGAATACTCACCACTAAACATTAAGTTTTCAGTAGACGCCGACGATTTAAATATAAGTAAAATAATAAATACTATTATCCTTCGCAGGCAACCCATAATGCAGTATTTAAATCTAAATAATAAATCATATCTTACGCCGTGTCCTAGAATACGAGTGCGTGCGATGCGGGAACTACGTTGCACGCACGCATCGTCCTTTTTTGCGGAGAAAGTGGAGGTAGCAAATTACGGAACGATATTCACACATAGTACCAATATTATTAGTTTTAAAAATTAGTATTAAAAGTATTATTGAGACGTAAAAGAGAAAACTCATATATGATCTTTAGAAACAGGTTAATTTATGGTGAGTTTCATCATTTTTATCCGCAATTGCGTGCCGATTAGAGACCGACCGAAGGTTCGATTTCTGCTAGTTTCGGCCAAAAAATCTAGTTTCGACCAAAAAACCCGAAACTCAGTGTTCGTGGATTGTTGCGCACCGTTTGGCTTACTTTGGGTGGGTTCCGTAGGCATTGTTGTCTATTATAAGTAAATAGGATTTTTTCGCTGTTGGCCTTCTTTTTTAATGGGAAGAGTTTAATCCGTTTCCAAGATCGATCTCGTCCTATATATATAAAATAAATTAAATTTCAGCATACAATAAAATTTTTAACATGTATAAATAAGTTTCGGTTTTGGCCGAAACTGAGACCAAGGCCGAATAAGATTCCGTTTCGGCTGAAACTGAAAATCTTGTTTCGGTTGGACACTAGTGCCGATGAAACGACATTTCAGCAGTATACCAGAATGAAAATAAGAACATATATGACTGAGGATTTCTTTTGTTCCAAAGTATTTTTTTACACTTCCAAAATTAACGCCTCCATTGCAATTTGTCGGACGAGAACTTACAGAAAAATAAAACCGTTTTAATTTTAAAACATTGCGTGCGATGCGAGTTGCCGCAACGCACGCATTTCGTGTTTAATTTGGACATCTTCATCTGTTGCTCTGCGTTTAATTCTAAATGTCACCGCGTCGCACGCATCGCACGCACTCGTATTTAGCTAGGACACGGCGTACACAGGTAACCCGTAATGTAGTATTTATTTTGAATTATATCGCCAATAACCGAAACCACTCGGTGTAGCCGCTCGCTAGGAGATGGCTCTGGCCGCAGTGAGTGATTGACATGCGGGCAGCAACTTTGGAGACGCGTTGGAAAATAAAAACCATAATTATTATATGTTTGTCACTCGAATTATTTCCGAAGATAATCGAATATTTCAAGTGATTGAAAAAACCGAATGATAGGTTATTTTTCACTCGAGTAATCCCAACACTAGTTAATACACACTATTTAGTTTTTAATCAGATGATTAGTAAGTTCTTTGGCTACATTTTTAACATAGAAAAATGCAGCTGCCATAAAAAAAATAGAAATTAAAACTTTTACACGAGGTGATAGGTTTAAGGAGGTTGCTAAAAAACAAGTCAATAATGACAAGTCTTAATTGCTTCTGAATATACATTTAATGGTGGCTAAGTGACCGACATGTATAGTGGCAAAATATTACGGGTTGCCCAATTCCACTTTGATACCCCTGATAATCCGCTCCTGGCTTTAGTGGATTTCCTTTTAACGATTTTTGGGAAGAAGGCAGCCTTAGAGGGGGGGCTCGTTATTCCCTAGCGCCGCCGCTGTTTGTTGCTTTAAATGTGAACTTACAATTCTTTTGTATACAGGGTGTTATTTAAGTATGTGGCCAAACTTCAAGGGGTGCTTCTTTAAGTGATTTTAAGAAGAAAAGTTCACATAAACATGGGTCCGAAAATGCATAGTTTTTACGATACAGGGAGTCAAACATTAAAAAAAATCGGATGTTCATAAATATCTCAATACTCTTTTATTCGATTTTGTTGAAATTTGACAATTCTGTTTGTAATAATAAGAGGATAATTTATCCTCAATTAGATTAAAATTATTAAGTCCAGACCGTCCCACTAATATTTTTGACAGAAAAATTGCGCGCCACTGACTTTTTTCAAAATTATGTATTTTTCTCGAATTAAGCAACTACAAACACAACTATTTTATCTTCTGAGTTTTTCATATCTTCCTTTGTTTTCAAGAAAAAAAATAAAAATTACTTTATTGCAAGTCCCCGGGACAATAAGAGTAAACAATTTAAACTACTTCCCAACCCGTACCATTATATTAAGCAATTAAAATTACACAAAAGTCCTCTTTTGAATTTTTTCACACAGATTAAGACTCTTTTCGATAAAAGAAATTGACATAAAATAATCGCATACAGTAATAATTTATTACTGTAATGTTTAATGTACTTAACAGAAATTAAGACAAAACTTATAGAGTTGCTGAAAATGCCCTCCTTCAACTTTCCGTATCCTTTGGGTTAGTTCTTCTTCAGTGTTGTTGTTGTTGTTGTTGTTGTTGAGTTTTGTAAAGAGAACCTTTAAATCCCCTAAAGAGCAAAATAAATTTTTTGTCAAAAATATCACTTTGACTGTCTTCCGGGACGCCACTGGACTTAATAATTTAAATCTAATTGAGGCTAAATTGTCCTCATGTTATTACAAACAGAATTGCCAAATTTCAACAAAATCGAATAAAAGAGTATATTTACCAATATCCGATTTTTTTAAAAAGTTTCACACCCTGTATCGTAATAACTATGCCTTTTCGGACCCATGTTTATATAAACTTTTCTTCTTAAAATCACTTAAAGAAGCACCCCTTGGAGTTTGGCCACAAACTTAAATTACACCCTGTATAACGGTTCAATTATACATAGACTTATTATTATCCTCTACTAAAAATTAATTTTCTTTAATCTACCTTATGATTTTTCCTAGAAACGAATACGAAGCAAAAAATAATTTCATTTTCATATGGAGCTCGGGCGTACAGGAAGCAGGAAATAACCCGGTCCGAATTAATTCAGAACGTTTCCTTTTTGCTGCACACGCCACACTTTTATGAAAAGCGGCCTAAGCCTCAATTATGTTATTATTCCTTTGCCAGGGTTGTTTTGCTTTTTAATTTTTCTTGTGAAAATGCCTTATTTAATAATGGTTGGTTTTTGTAGGGCCTATTCTTTTTTTTGTTTTTGGACTTTTTATCATTAACCAGAACCTATTTATAGCACTATAAAGGCCCATTTACACTGCAATTTTACTGAGAATTTTACTCAGCAATATTCAGTGTCGCAGTAAAATTGATTTCGGCGAATACGCTTACACTGTCACTGTCATTCATTGTTGTTCATTAGCAGTTGTTAAAAACAGGAAAAACCACCTTGGAGACAAAGTTCAAAATAAGTAAAGCATTGGTATTTAAAAAAAATACTAGTTCTGTTAATTCATTATTAAATTCCCTGCACCAAGTTCCTGTGTTCAACTTGTACCGTGCGAGCAAAAATAATTTGCATCAAAGAGGGCCTTGCATCTAAGGACGTAATGCTTAGCCGTAGAGCTTAATACCTGTTGGGTGTCAGTAACTACCTGAATTAACAATCAATCAGTTATTTCGTCATCTTTGACAGTCGTTACAAGTAATTTGATTCATCGCCAATTTTTAAAGTTAGGTTAGGTGAGTGGCAATACAATCCGGGTTTGTGCATGGACGATTTTCACGAACATTTTCCTAACGTTGCTTTTATTGCTGGGGATTTTTATCATTGCCTAAAAAGAACCGTTGCTGTGTTTTTACTGAAACAGGTTCTATACAACACAAAAAGAAGCAGGAAGACCATCTGTAAAAACAGAAGATCTTGATACAAACGTTCGTGAAATAATGCAAAATACGCCAACAAATTGTATAAGACGCCTGTCCCAAGAAGTGGGAAGATCTTATGGAACATGCAGGACTATTCTTATGAAGCAGCTAAATTTATTTCCTTATAAAGTGCAAGTATTCCAAGAAATACAAGCCGCAGATTTTAAAAGATGCAGGAATTACTCTCAATGGTTTACCCAAAATTTATTGGAAAGAAATGATTTATTAGACCTGACATTATTTCGGATGAAGCCTGATTCCACCTCTTTGGTTATGTGAATTCTCAGGATACATGTAATTATTTTTCTTTTTCTTTCTGTATATTCTTACTTTGTTAATTTTGTAAACAACAAAAATAAATTTGTATTTGTCTACTTATTTTATTACTCATTAGTTTGGCATATCATATCATAATATGAATTTGACAAAATTTTAACCTAGATTTTGTTAGATATATCGTCCCCATATCATTGTGATCTAAACCAAGCCCTACGTTTTTTAATCCAAGCCCTTTTTGATGCAAGTAATTTTTGCTCACATTGTATTTTTTCCATCACCAAAATGAGCAGCCATGGGATCACCATTTTACAGGACCATGCATATCCTGGGCGGCTATACCAATGAATTTTCAAAACCACATGTTCTATGGCTTTGCAAAAATATATATCCATGTGACATCTGACAGTAAGACCATAGATATTCCGGATTACCAATGGACATACAAGTCAAGATGTTCATGGGCATTACATAAATGGATATCCATATCACTTCCGTAATTGGTTCATGGATATCCTAAGTCTCTAAAGGCTTTAAAATGGATGTCCATTGTGTTATGTTTGGAAGACTATTGGCTTTTTATCAAAAGTACCAGGGATTTCGAGATATCAAACCAATAAAATAATAATATCATTATATACTAACAGTAATTATCAAGATCCATTGGGGGTGTAATCTGGTTTTATATAAGTACTGTATTAGTTCCGACTTGCAGTTGTAATGAAACTTGACATTATTCATAATAATATTTGCCTGCTACAGTTAATAAACACTAAAAATCAATACTGTAGTTCTCAAAAATGAAAAAAAAATATTTTAAGCTTCTAGTGTGATATTGTTCTTGTCGTTTAACATTACATATAAATATCTAATATGCAACATGGTTTACTGAGATGGTAAAATTCGTACATAGCTTATAAAGTCCAATACTTGGGTTGTGCCAAATAAGAATCTTCTATTGCCTGTTTAAAAAAACTTAAATACGAAGTAAAAATAAATAAATTGAATACAATTCAAATTCAGACAAGACAGTTGGAAGACTCCGAACCACGATGTGACTTGCGCAACAAATACGTTAAGACTAAGACTACCGCGCGCGTCGATTGCCGATCGCTATGAACCCTCACCAACGTCTTGTAGATTATAGGTTCTAATGGATACAATTCGTTGTTCGGGACGCTGTTCTGCTTTCTTAATTGTAGAGAAAGCGCTTTAGTGGGAACAAAATGCGTCGCATTGAGTAAATACAAGTTATTTCACAACATTGCTCTATTAAAAGTAGTTCATTATTCAACAAGACTGTGCTGCTAATGGAACTGAGTACTATAGTAGATTTCACCTTAGTTTTTAATGCTTTGACGTCTCTCTTGTCAAACATATTAGCCAACATGTGATTTAAAAATCCCTAATTCTATAAACGGCTTTTAGGCACGGGCATTGGCTAGGTTAACAAGAGATGGATATATAACTGACCGTATAGTTACATGTACATGATAAAGATGCACACTACACAGTTCAATACGTTGCCCTTTAATGAGCTCAACCTCGTCAAAAGCACAGCATCGCTCGTATATGCCGTTAGTATGTGCATCTTTGTCTTACGCATTTGCTCTCGCATATCTCTTTTCGTACTTCATTAATTCGATTGTCTCGTCGCGTTCTTTAAATATCACAGAGCCGCAATGGGACACACCGCGCACCGCGTGCATTCTGCTGTTAATTCTTGATCGTTCGTGTTATTGTTTTTGGTATTTTTTAGACAGCATTTTGCTTACATTTTGTGCGTATTCGACTTTTTGGTTGTAAACTGCCGGACTGTGTGTATCTGTAACGTGTTTCTTTTTATGCAGAAGTAAGTAAATACTTATTAATGTCTCGGACGGTGACGACGACATCGACAGCTTGTAATATGAAGACCAAAAATAATAGGGAACTTGCAACAAAATTAAATTTGAAAACCACAGTGAACCATTATGCTAAAATAAGTTTTACATACAGTTGTATTGAAGAGTGCTTAAGGTATCTGTTCTGCAAACGCATGGACAAAAATATTTTTTTGTAGTATCTACTTACATTATTTTTTCTTTATACGTTATAAAAAATACCTAATTCGATAACATTACAAACTTTTGTTGTTTTATTATAAACCAACGAAAAGTTAGACCTATTGTAAACTTCAAACTCTTTAGAACCTAGTCTAAAGAAAAAAATATCTACCCGTGAATAAGAAAATAAAAAAGTTAACAATAAGCTATTAAATATAATATATAGATTTTTTCAACTTAACACTGCATGGTCTAAAATCAAATTAAAAAACAAAATAATTCTTTAATAAAAAACGTAGTTAATTATTGATGATACTAGATTCACGACTGCCCCTTGTATATTTTTTATTGTACTAAATTAAGTGTGCGTTTTTACCAAAATATCATCACTTTATTATATTATGAATAAAAATGAAATGAAATTGTTTTTCTGATATTCTATCCTATTTCCATTCCCCTTCAGTGTTTTTTTTGAAATATCTTAAAAATTGCTTAGGTAATTCTCGTTTCCATCCATAATTACAACTACAAATAAATTGACCCATGTTCACACATAATTTTTAAGTCCGGCCCTGGCCAATCCTTAAGTTCTGTAAAAAGAAATGTTATAAATGACATGTGTCAGCGGCGGCCATTAAAAACTAAGGTGAAATTCACTATACCAATAAAAACACTGTTCTAACAAATCTGGAATTGATATAACACTAAAGCGGGTTTGATACACCACACCAGCAATTTATTTAATATGGGTTAATAAAAAATAAGCTATCAATACCAACTATGTCTTAGCAAACCTGATGTATTAGATAATTTTCCTCAGTGTATCCATAATATCTACCAACTGAATATAATAATCCAGATCAACCATGTATGTTTCAGTGGTAATTCTGTATTATGAACGTCGAAAATTTTGGATTTAAACAGCTTTAAAAGCCATAATTTTAAATTGAATTCCAACTTTTTAATAATTCATAACTTTATAGGAAACCGTATTCACTTTAATCAGTTCCTTGTGCTAGTGAAAACAATATTATGGTTCATTTTTCATTTTACCCGCTTAATAATGTCAAAGGTCAAAACAATTTTAACTAAAATTACCTTTTTAAATTTAAATTTTAAATCAGAGAATAACATTTCATTGGCAAATTTATTTTTATCACGATCCTACTAGCTGCAGCTAAATTAAATTTAATTTTGCTTGATTTACGAGAAAAATAGCCTGCTTTAGGAAGTGATTAATAGATTGCAAATTGGTGCTTGGAATAAGTTTTTTTATTAATTAAACATAATATACCGGGTGTCCACGGAAGGTGGCTCGCCCCTATAACTTTTTTATTTTTCAAGATAATGAAATAAAATTCGGGGGATTTGTATACGATATAAAACTGCATTTTTTGACAGTTAACATTATGGAACTTCCGCTTTAACCGGAAGTGACATAAACTTTCGATTTTTAAATGGGACACCTGGTATATTTTTACTTTTTTTGACTCCATATGACATTCTAAATACAACAATGTGTCACTTGTCACTTTTTGTCACCAAGAAAATATTTTTTTTCCAAATTTATTGTTTTATCTAGAGGGCTATGAACACCTTAAAATCACTTATTTCAGTTCTTTAATCTTAGGAAAAATACAATTTTACTACTTTTGATCCAATGCTATGTGCTATGTAAAATTTACTCTTTAAAGTTGTATAACTCATTTTTTTTTAGATGGCAACATGGTGGCTCGTCGGGTTAAGAAAAAAGAGGATTTTATTACGATTATTTTGATACCATACACTATTAGGTTTTAGAAAAGCTGCCATTAAAAAACTTTAAAAAGTTACCTTAGAACTTTCCTAAAATGAAGCATCTTTTGAGAATACATTTAGATTTAAATGCATCAAGTAGCCTGTGACCAGCAAAACTGATAAAACAAAATTATGCCTTGAAGAAAATTGAAATGCCAACAGCTTCTGCCAAAGTAAATTAGTTTGTTGTTTAAAAAACATGGAAAATAATAGTTTTACAAGGAGTGAAAAAGTTGATATGTTATTAGTGTTTGGAGAATGTAGAAATAATTCAACCGATGCTGCACGACTTTACGCACAAAGATATTGTAATCGGCGTCATCCAACCCGGCACTATTAGGTACCCAAAACTGGTTCCGAAAATGCAAAATAAGCCTGACAATAATAACATATCAACTTTTTCACTTCTTGTAAAACTATTATTTTCCATGTTTTTTAAACAACAAACTAATTTACTTTGGCAGAAGCTGTTGGCATTTCAATTTTCTTCAATGCATGATTTTGTTTTATCAGTTTTGCTGGTCACAGGCTACTTGATGCATTTTAATCCAAATTTATTCTCAAAAGATGCTTCATTTTAGGAAAGTTCTAAGTTCACTTTTTAAAGTTTTTTAATTTCAGCTTTTCTAAAACCTAATAGTGTATGGTATCAAAATAATCGTAGTAAAATCCTCTTTTTTCTTAACCCGACGAGCCACCATGTTGCCATTTAAAAAAAAATGAGTTATACAACTTTAAAGAGTAAATTGTACATAGCACATAGCATTGGACCAAAAATAGTAAAATTGTATTTTTTCCAAGATTAAAGAACTGAGATAAGTGATTTTAAGGTATTCATAGCCCTCTAGATAAAACAATAAATTTGGAAAAAAAATATTTTCTTGGTGACAAAAAGTGACAAGTGATACATCGTTGTATTTAAAATGTCATATGCAGTCAAAAAAAGTAAAAATATACCAGGTGTCCCATTTAAAAATCGAAAGTTTATGTCACTTCCGGTTAAACCTGAAGTTCCATAATGTTGAGTCACCTATCAAAAAATGCAGTTTTATGTCGTATACAAATCCCCCGAATTTTTTTTCATTATCTTGAAAAACAAAAAAGTTAGAGGGGCGAGCCACCTTCCGTGGACACCCGGTATAAAGATTATTTGTTTTGCAGAAAAGGATAATTCGAAAAATGTACTCGTTAGGCCCACTTGAATCTTGCAAAGAAATTTTTCGGCGCTATAAAATTCTTACGCTACCTAGTATTTTAATTCTTAGTGCGGTCATGTTTGTAAAAAAACACAATTCAAAATTTCCTTGCACCTCAGTAATTCACGACCGTGACACTAGAAATTCAAATAAAATTTATATATCCGGCTACAAAACATCATCATATCGTAAGAGTCCATTTTGCTTCTGTAGCTCCCTCTATAATGCACTTCCAGAGACTATCAGAAGCATCTCTAAACTAAAAAAATTCAAGAACAAGGTGAAGTGCTACCTTCTTGAAAATAACTTTTATGATGTTCGTAATTTTTATGACATTATAATTTAAAACCTAAAAACTTCTTTTTTCTTGTGACAATGTCATTGTTTACTTTGTAAATTTATATGGCAATAAATGAATAAATGAATAAATAAATAAATATACAATATAAAACAGTAACGACTAGTCTGTTCAATGACCGCTGACAGTTACGTCATATTCTCCATATTTGCGGTACGTCGTAAATTAATTCAGTCAGTTTGACTTACCGGTGGTAATGGTTATGGGTTTTCTTTCACAATGAAATAATTTGTAATTTAATTTTTTTTGTTTTTACCTTTTCTTAGTCATTCCTCTTTTGCGCAAAAACGTAACAATTTTTTTATGACTGTTTGAAGGTTGGAGACAATGATGTTTCTTGAATGATGAAAGAGTTTTGGACTTCCATTGTCTTTATTTGTTTTAAATCACGACGTTTCAACTGGTAAGTCGTCTTCAGGTGAATATTAAATAAGTAAAGTAACTACAAGACTATTTATACTAGCTAGGTGAGTCTTGTAGTTACTTTACTTATTTAGTATTTACCTGAAGACGACTGGAGATACTTACCAGCAGCGGCGCAACCAGGATTTCGTTCTAGGTGGGGGCTACCAGACAGGATCATTCTTTTTTTCTCTCTTTCTTAAAAAAAGTGCCGCAGGCAAATTTTTTTTGGCTGCCACGCCCTTTTTTGGTCTATTAAAGAAAATCTAAAAAGGCTACGTTTAATTTTTTGGTAGCATAAAAAATTGTGGAAATAATAATTATTAGCCTAACGATTTTTTAAAATTTTTAACGTGCTTAAAATTTTTTTTTTTAACACTTTCTAGGATAAGTAGAACATTAAAACATCATTAAACACATACTTACTTTAAATAATTATTTTAAATCTTCCGAGGGGTAAACCGCAGTCCCAAATCTTGTACACTAATTCCAAGTAATACCACTAATTCCACTAATTCCAGGACTAATTCTATAATTCCATGATTAATTCCTCTAATTCCACGACTAATTCCACTAATTATACTAATTCCACTAGTAATACCACTAATTCCAATACTAATACCACTAATTCCAATACTAATATCACTAATTCCACCAATTTCTCTAATAATTCCACTATTTCCACTGGTAAAATTAGACATTATAAAAGAAATATGTAATAGTCAAGCAATTGGTTTAGATACAGACATAAAAACACCTTATTAATAGGAAATAAAAACTGGTTGCGCCTACTAATTACCTGTAGTAATTACCAGTTAGTAGTTTCGATATGTTTTAAGGTAATATTATTTAAAACTTTAAAACTAACCAAATAAAAACGATAAATTTTAAATTTACCTAAATATTGAAACTTACTAAATCTCAAAGCTTTAATACGTAGACAGCTGAATGTGTAGAATCTGCTTAAATAATAGTAACAATTTTACTGGACATCTGACCTGACATACACAATATTTTAGATACCTTCGAGAATTCTTCTTTCACTGGCTAAGGTTAAATAAATAAATTAATTTCATGTAAAGTCAATTTAGGTAATTAGACTTTTATTATGTTTCAGGAAAACTTTTTTTATTATAGCAGCAAGCCTTAAGGCTTGCTTTAAGGTGAATTATCATGCATCTGATTGGTCGGCGTTGATTGGTCATTATATTTTGGCGCCAATTTTTATCCGAAAAGTTTACCATTTTATCTGTCATCGGACAGAGTTAAAATAAATTTTTCCGAAAATCGATCGGAAATATTAACATTTTTGTACTGTACGGGAATGTTATTTCTGTACTTTGCTTTATTTCCATACATAACCAATATTTCCTTTATTTAAGGATAAAATGATTATACTATTGCTTATTTAAAAATTATAACTGTTGATTGTAATACTTTCCGATCGATTTTCGGAAAAATAGTATGTATACCTCGTAGGAAAAGCCACATTCCCAACATTTGTGACCAGGGATAAGACCAATCACAAACGATTCGTATCATCGGATAATGGATGCATAAAAATGCAAAAAAATTTAAATTCCATAAATTTTCTGACCAATCAAAAGCCGTAAATTCAGCCAATGGGATTACCTTCATATCAACGTATCGACGGATATCGGATGCATGAAAATTCACCTTTATTCGTAAGTAGCAACTTATATATTTTTATTTTAGTGTAGTATACATTTTACTAGACTGTTGTCATATTTTCTCAGTGTATTATCCGGGCCAAGTGTCTAATATTTATAGCACAAGGTCATAAATATTACCCACGCAACATCAATGGCGCCGACACGTTTTGTCACCCCTGGTTTCTGCTTGTAAAGAAGCAACGCCGCACCCCTGCAAGATGACCATGCCTGTCAAGAACGTCGATGATTGGATGTGAGAAAACGGCGGCGTTGCGCTGGCCACCACTTAAGTTTTTGTGTGATATTGCCAGAAATATGGATGCCAGACTACATAAAAAAATCGTTTTTGATATCAGTAATTGCCCGACTAATTTCACTAATTTTAGTACCAATTCCACTAATTCCATCAGTAATACCACTAATTCCAGCAGTAATACCACTAATTCCACTAATTCCCCTAGTAATTCCACTAATTCCACCACTAATTCCACTAATTCCAGAGGGTTGTACACCAAAATTCCACTGCGGTTTACCCCTCGAAATCTTCTTTACTATTTCGTAGTTCGTAGATTAAGTGCAGCGTTGCAAGTTTTGCTACAAGTGCAGCGTACAGCGTTGCCATCGTTGCCATTTTTTGAGAATTTCAATTTTTACTCTTTTGAAGGAACTTCAAAGGGGGGCATTAGCCCCCCTACCCCCCCCCCCCCCCGTAGTTGCGCCACTGCTTACCAGTTGACACGTTGTGATTTAAAACAAATAAAGACAATGGAAGTCCAAAACTCTTTCATCATTAAATTTTTTTATGGTTTTACAGCTTCTATACTATTTTTTATTTTTTGACGAAATGGCGAATATTCATTAATAATCTTGTCATAATGTATAACAAAAACCTCTTGAAAAATTAAAAAAATGTATCTGGGGCATTTCTTGGTTTCAAAAATCCCCAATTTAACAAGCTACAGCCAAATCGACAAAGTAAGTAATAGATAAAAATAGTAATAGTTGTAAAAACATTCAGGTGAGACGTGATTTTTATTTTAAATCAGCAAATGAGGATACACGGAATAACCACGTGTGATTTTGTCGTGCAGAAAGTTTCCTGAATATTAAATGGAGTCTAAAAGGTGGTTGAAATAAAGATGTAATCTAATCGGTGTGAAAAATCTAATGAATTAGAATGGGAAGGGTGTGGAATAAAATATTTTGTACTTTTCGCGATATTGAATTTTACTCTAGACGATTTACTTTAACATGTTTTATTTATTAAAAATCAGAAATTAGCTATTAATTATGCTTTTACCAGAAAGCGGGTATCAACGTTATCACCACAAGGTTAGCAGGAAAGACAAAAAAAAAGCGTAGCAAGTCAAAAATTATTGACGCCAACAGTAACCCATTTGAGTTTGTTCGGGTTTGTTTTTTACGATTCACATCAAATGAAAAATATTTGAGCCTAATGAATAAAAATTAAGCAATTACTTGAGGCAATTACTTTTTAGTAAAAGCAATTGCTTAACTAGCAAATGCTATAAGTAAAAGCAATTGCTAGATCTGGATATGAATACAATTTTGAAGCAATTGGTGTTTTTCTTACACCTTTGTAGCAAATGCTTATTCAACACAAGTTCAGAGACGTGGCTTATCCACTTATTGTTTAGATTATAGATGTTATGTTCAGTTTGGTGCCTAATTGGCAAAGGAGTTGACGTAAATACAACAACGTTAGTCTATTTATTCAGTACAATAGTAATCTGTTTTTGTGGAAAATAGGAAACTTATTATATTTGTGATATGGCTGATTTCAGTGAAAATGAGAAAAGTGATAGTTGTGATGAAGAAATTAAACACAAGCAATTGATATTCGTTCACAAATTGAAGGAACATAAATAAATCTCTCTGACCACAACCGTTTAGCTTCCACAACAGCTTCAGCACTTGTAGGAAATTTAATAAAAATATTGGCCTTCTCCAAAACTGCATCCATTACAGAAGTGTGAAGTCTTACAGACAGTAGTTTGGTGAACACCGAGTTCTTCACCTACAGAATTTTGAGAGCCCGGATCCGACAATTGCCGCAGAAAGACTTTAATCTTATTTAAAGGCGACAGTGCACCCCCTCGCCTTTTACCAGTATATCAGTCAAAAAATAATTTGCCAACCACTCAACATTTTCTGTAGTTTTTTCTTTTACGGAATTTCATATATTCAGCCATAATTGAAGACACAAATTAGGAGCAATGCACGTGTATGCCGCGGAGAACTAAAGTTGACTGCTACCAAGCAAATGATGCAGGGGTCGACCTTCCTTTAAAAGTTGACAGCAATTGCTACATTAGAAAAAGCAATTCCTTAATTTATTCATCACATTTTAAGCAAACGATAGCAATCGCAAGAAAAAGCATTAATTTGAAACAATTCCTGCACTTTTAAGCAATCGCTGGACGCAAAAGCAATTACTTTAGTTTTTATTCATTGGCTTTCAAGAAATTACTTCGATTTTATAAGAAAAAGCAATCGCTACATTTTTATTCATTAGGCGCATTGAAATACCTTTCCTTAAAGTATGTCTCTTATGTAGCAGATTTTCCGATTATCCCTTCGTTTTTATAATGTACTATAATTCGTGTTAGTATAAATAGGCTAACTTTAAAAATTATTTTCTCCGAAAAAAAGGCCTAAATTAAAAATCTATTACAAGACAAACAACGATTAAATCTTTAGCTGTCCTGTGATATCAAATTAATTCCTGTTTAATTAAACTTAACTGGTGATATTTGGTTCCAGCTACCTGCAACTATTTTTAAAATATTTATCTTAGCTGTCGTTAATAGTATATATTATTATAGTCAAATGTACAAAAAAATATTTCAAAATAAACAAATATATCTTGAAATAATTCCGATAAGTTTAGAGGGTTTCGAGTAAATGGTACAAATACATGTAGCGAGTAAAAGCGATTATGCGATATGATTATGATTATGAATTTCGTTATTCCCCGTCAAGTAGTTTTTAAGATTTTGAGCCAGCAGACAAACAAACGTGATCTAGGGATCCTAAAACGTCGCCATCAGATAATATCACAAGAATTGTTTTATTCGCGAATACAAAAGTTTCTCTTCAATAAGAATTATAACAAGTTTTTGACCAGTAGTTGTTATTTAAATCAATATGCCTTCGTAAAATTTTGGTTCGGAAAACTATTTTTAGAAAAGTACTTGTTCATTTATTACCCAGGCTTAAATATTTATTTACCTTGGATAGAGTTTAAGCTACCGAACAAAACAGTGGCGTTGGAACTCGGTTTAAAGTTATTTGTAAAATAAAATTAGCCTCGCGCCGTTGTGGCAACGACAGTCGCGTGCTGAATAGTATGACTTACGCACTCGTTGTGGAAATAACTATTTTATGACTTTTTCAAATTTTGCTTCTATAAACGCAACCTATACAGGCAGCTACACATTCAACATTTTTACCATTGAGATAACAAGACAATTGGTATGGCAAAAGTTGCAAGAACAAACCCGAATAGAGCACATGTTTTTAAACTTAATTTTTGCTCACTGTCCACTTTGACAATAAAAAAATTTCCAATGCAAACTTTTTAACTTACCATCAGTTGCGTAGCTTAAAAACAGCTTTTGCAAATACAATTTTTAAACCGGCATTATTATATGGATATGATACATAGGATATGTCCCATATCGTACTTCTGAGTTCCAAGGAGGAATGTTTCTATGACAAAAATTAAAATGTATACTTAATCATACTTTTTATCATAACAAGTCCATTAGACTTTAAATGTAAAGATCCACAAGGTTCCTCGCGTTCCAAAGGATACCAGGTTCCGGCAAGTGTGCAGGGGGCCTAAGGGCAACCGGGCCACTAATTGTGAACTCTCAGGTCATGGCAAAGTAGGGGTGGTTGAGGGATAGGACGTCCGGGATTCGTTAATGAACATCAAATTGACAAGACGTTGACATCGGTTTGTTTATTAATAAATTGTCAGTTTGAAAGGCGAGTCCCAGGTGTCACCTAGCCCCTCAATCTCTTCCATCCCGGGATCCGTCAAAATGCCATTTTGCTATGACCGGATATCTATTCTTGTCTACTCTTTATTGCAATATAGATGGCAACGAGACTGCTGATACGCTCGTCAGGAAGGGGACAAGTATGTCTGCCGAACTAGCAAAGGATAATGTGGCTAGACTACTAGGATAAGTCAAAGAGAAGATAGATCGGATAGCTAAACAACTTGCGCGAAGCAGATGGACAGAATTAATAACCTGTAGCAACTCCAACCAATTGTGACCCCTACTTGATAACAGAAAAACCGCAGCGTTATTACAGCACAGTCGGAAAGAAATATCACTGCCGTGGTCACCGGACATTACCTTTTCGGTAGATACGTATGCAAACACCATCTAACGACTTCTGCAGTAGTTGCAGAGATGAGGAAGAGGAGGAAAGTATTCAATATTTTTTGTGTGAATGCCCCGGCCTCGCGAGGAGAAGGTTCAGTGCCTTTGGCGAACTATTCTTTAATGATCTGGAAGAGGTGAGCAGATAACTGGGTCCTGTGGCGCAACCAGAAATTTTGTTCGGGGGGGGGGGCTTTAACTTCTTGCGCCGAAGGCGAGAATTTTTTTGGGTGCTACGCCCTTTTTTGGGTAAAATACGTATGATTGACGAGAGCGACAGCCCCCTAAAACTTCTGCAATAATACGTCGATAGCCCTAACGAAATATTTATTAAAAAAAAATTTAGAGATTTTATTTTAATTAGTAAAAATGTATTTAAAATAAGTAACGCATATATTAAGCATACTTATACTAAAACAAAACAAAAACCTTATACAATAAGTTGTAAGAAATCACTAATAATACTAATATCTCGACTAATATTAAAGTAAAATTCTTCGTTTTGTTTTTGCCATTTCGTCCAGAATTTCTTCCACGGTAATATCAATATCGTGGTTCGCATAAATAGGTAGACCAGGGTGGTCGATAATTTTTGGAACAAAAAAAATAATAGTAGGATGAAACCCATTGGAAAAGAAAGAGAATATAACAAAAATGAAAGAAAAAATAATTTACGGGCGATCCGAGGTCGGAAAGTGGAAGGGGGTGAGTTTTTAAGGGTAGAAAACGATTTATCTCGATTTCCGGGAAAACTCCAAGTCCTATGGAAAAACGTTAAATGGCAAAGTTGTAGGTAATAAAAAAATCTACAACTTTTGTATTAACACTTTTTTCACATTGCCTCAAAATTTATGTGAAAAATTCAAATAACCAAGTTTTTGGTTTTTTATTTATATCTTTTACAAAAAAAAATATGTTTTTACGAAATTTGGTGATAACTTACCTTTTTATGTCCCAAACACACTGTAATTATTTTAATTTAAAATATTTATATTTTCACCTTATTTTGACTTAATATCGAAAAAGCAGCCTTATTTTCAATCGAAAATTCTCACGTCAAAATATCTGCTGTTTTAAAAAAGTCGGTGGGCTTTTTGTTCGTTGAAATCTCCACTTTCTGATGGTGTAAAAAAATATATACATTACTATGGTAAATGTTCTCAAAAAATGCATAGAAACGGAAAAAACTCGAATCAGAAATTTTTTTTTTAATCATTATGTACAATTTTGACCTATTTATTAAAGTTTATACTTTAATTACTCGAAAAACGTAACATTCCATGTTACATTGATAAACAAAAAAATTACAAATCCATAAAACATTGAGATCGCAAAAAAACATGCGAAAATAGTTCGCGTGACATGAAAAATTGGTTTGCAATTAAACGAATAGGCTACGTTTCTAAGCTCGGGGGGGGGGGGCTGCAGCCCGGCAGCCCCCCCCCCCCATCTGGTTGCGCCACTGACTGGGTCGACTCACTAAGTTTATTAACAGCAGTGGCTGGTTTGAATGAACTGCCAAGATTAGTCTCAATTAATTGATTCAGCCGATACTAGGTGGTAAATTCATAATTATAGTATTATGGGATACAGTAAAACAAAATAAACTTGTAAATTTCCGCTATATTAACAAGAAAATTAAATGTTTCGCTAACACTGTAGCTTTAGTGCAGTAAAAATAAATTATGACCCGGGCAAAATTGCAACACAAATGATTCTTTTTGCATTCTATTGTGAAAAGTGTCTATTTTAACATATTCAAAATCCCCATTAATCCTGGCCCCGGAAATCAGTCAAAATCCAAGATGGCGGCTGAATTTTGTATTTTTAATTACAAAATTTACAACTTAGTTTTTATAAGGTGTAACTTGGCAAATATGTTTAAAATACAAAGATAAAAGTATAAAATAGGTGAATCGCTAACTGCAGAAAGGGGACATGTCCATTTTTTCCAAAAATGACATTTGCATATTTTCTTAATCTAGACATCTAAACATATCTTGACTGCATAAACGGGACATGTTGCATTAACGCTAGTGACGCCGTGAGCCGATAAAATTTACGTTTACTGCAGAAACGGGACAACGGGACATGTCCAGGAGATGTCTCCTTTCTGTAGTAAATAATATATTTTCCAATGAGGGGTCATTCAGTTATGCCATGTGACCGAGACTTTGGTTTAATTAGAAGACAGTTGAATAAACATGAGAGATATTATACTGTTCAGGAATATATCAAAATAATCACTGAAGCATCCAAGAATATGCAAAAATTTTCAGTTGTGCAGGTTACAAAAGATTTAGTTTATGATTATAAAAACTGGTGGCCACAATTTTACAAAAAACCTTGCCTTAGCAATGAATCCTATGGAAAACATGTACCTGTTCGTAATAAAAAATCTTTTGCAATCTCCTCTTTTCATCACTTGACCATTTCCGCTCCTCAAGAAGTAGTTTGTCGAGAATTCATAAATTGTCCTGTAAAAGATACATATCGACCAAGGAACACTAAAAGTGAAATTACTTTCCCTACAACAAAAGCTTATCATGAGAAGCTTCCTATTAACACAAAAAAGATGCCTGATATAATGAACACCATCAAATTTATTCCAGAAGATTATTTCCCAGGTAGCAGGATGACGTCTTTAAGACGTCGATTATTGGTCATCAGCTACGTCATAAATTACGTAAATGAAACGTTTAAAAGACGTGCGACGTCTTTTTTGACGTAAAAAATACGTCATCTTAAGTCTTTTTAGGTGTAGAAAACGTCAATAAACGTCATAATTTACGAAAAACGAAAAACTTCCTAAAATAATACATAATAGGGGTAAAAAAATACATATAAATATTTTATGTAAAAAATCCTTTTAATGATAATAAATTAACTATTACAACTTTCATGAGTACGCAGAATTGGAAAAATGCTAAGGAATCCTTTAATGGCGGCCAAAATACTTCTTTTTTTCGGGGCGTCACCCAGTATGAGGGCACAACGCCCATGAGTACGCAGAATTGGAAAAATGCTAAGGAATCCTTTAATGGCGGCCAAAATACTTCTTTTTTTCGGGGCGTCACCCAGTATGAGGGCACAACGGCTACTCCCCCGCCGTCAATGCCTCGAACTCGATAACCTGGTACATTTATATTCGTTTATAACAGAAAATATATAGAAACCATGATAGAAACTAAATCAAAATCACCATAAACTTTTCACTTTCATTTTTGCCGAACTGTCGACTGCCTAACTGCTAGCGCCAACAACATACTTCTGCGTTCTGTCAGACTGCCAATGTCATAAAACGGAGCGCGGGTAATTTAAATTTGATATTCGCAGACTTTTAATGACAAAATAGGTTTTCGCTTTTGCAAATTTTACATACATGAATGGTTCATTTGAAATGGTAATATTTTAAAAGTTTTATTATACGTACGTGCCTTTAACTATAAGAAAAAGCTATTCTTAGGCGTTTTACTTATTTAAAAATCTGTCCCACTATATTTTCAAAAAACTTGGTCACTTAGATACTTTTTAATGATACGTATAATTCAATAAAATGACTAAAAATGGACGTTTTTATTACGTAAAATTATGACGTATAATACACGTGTTAAAAACTACGTTATTTTGACGTCATCTTGCGACCAAAAGACGTCAAGTGACTAAAAATCACCAATATTCGACGTCATAAAGACGTCATCCTGCTACCTGGGTTATCCTTTTGGAATCAAATAACTGGTTGGCCTATCGCATTAAAAAAACAAGATGACGAATAACTTATTTTTTTGTTACATAATATTATAACATATTTTCTATAAGGGTGTCTCTAATAAAACAATTTCTTTAAATCTTTCTTGTTATTTTCCATTTACTGCAGAAAGGTGACATCTCCATATGTCAAAACTGACACTTACGCCCATATTAAAATGTTAAAAAATAAATGGTCTATTGCATTCATTTAATGAACTGAAAAAATATTTTTCATAAAATTTTGAGAAAAAAAAAGTATATTAAACAAGTCGGCAGGTTTTTTTAACTTCCTGAACAATTTAGAAAATGTGACATGTCCCCTTTCTGCAGTTAGCGATTCAGGTATTGAATAGGTAAAATAGGTATCGAATCACTCAAATTTCCTATTATATTACAAGAGAAAACTTTATTACACACTTACAAGAAAAAAAAACATTATTTGAATGAACAAAAATTAAAATGATTTAGCTGTTTTTCACAGGCCCATGTGAAAAAGATATATTTCATCTTGTATCCACGCCACTGGAAAAAAATCCTAATTACCATTGAATTTGAAAACTCTCCAGTTTTAGATCAGTTTTCCGATTGATGTCTTGACATGTGGTTTACCAGCGCAGCGTTTAAACTTATTAAATCGAGGGTTATTACAAAAAACATCGCGTCGATAAACAAAAAACATGTTAACGCTGACATTTTAAAATAAACGTTCAAAATCGGTGTTAGGTAATTCGAGAACATGGGATAGTTCGTTTTAGTGTATACGTTGGTTAATACAGATCTTAAATGTTTTATTAATTTTTAAATGCAAAGTTAAGGTGAAAGTCAGGTATTTATAGTACCTACTAATAGTACCAAGCACATTGATAGCTTTTCCTCCTGGGAACAGATAATCCGACACACGGGCGTAGCTAGGATTTTATCTAGGGGGGCCCCCATAACTTCCGAATTGTTAGTGTCAGTCGGTAAGAAAAACCGTCAAGTGTGGGTAAGCCCTTGGGACTTGGGATTTCAATCTTTATTCGTGGTTGACGGGTAGTATTTTTTTAAATAAACTTTATTGCTGGCCGTGTTATTATTGGGGATAGAAGAAAGTACCGTGCGAGCAGAAATTATTTGCATCAAAGAGGGCTTGGATTAAAAAACGTAGGGCTGGTTTAGATCACAATGATAAATTATTTATAAGGACGATATATCTAACCAAATCTAGGTTAAAATTTTGTCAAATTCATATTATGACATGATATGCCAAACTAATGAGTAATAAAATAAGTAGACAAATACAAATTCATTTTTGTTGTTTACAAAATTAACAAAGTAAGAATATACAGAAAGAAAAAGAAAAATAATTACATAAATTGCTGAAATTGGCCACCGCCATGCTCCAAGCATAAATTCACACGTCTCTTTATATTTCCGAAAGTGTTGCCTAGCATCTCTGGAGAAATGTTACCATATTCTTGGGTAATCCTTTCTTGTAATTGTTCTAAATTTGCAACTGGTGTTTTAAAAATAGTGTTCTTTAAATGAAGAAAAACGAAGTAATCCATAACCGTTAAACAAGGTGATCTAGGTGGGAAAACTGATCAATCTGTCGTCTTTCAAAATCTGCGGCTTGAATTTCTTGGAATACTTACACTTTATAAGGAAATAAATTTAGCTGCTTCTTAAGAATAGTCCTGCATGTTCCATAAGAGCTTTCCACTTCTTGGGACAGGCGTGTTATACAATTTGTTGGCGTATTTTGCATTATTTCACAAACGTTTGCAACAAGTTCTTCTGTTCTTACAGATAGCCTGCTCCTTTTTTGTTTTGTATATAGAATCTGTTTCCCTAAACACAGCCACGGTTCTTTTCAGGCAATGATAAAAATTCTCGGCAATAAAACCAACGTTAGGAAAATGTTCGTCCATGCACAAACCCGGATTGTATTGCCACTCACCATTTACTAACCCCGTTTCGAAAATACGCTTCAACCATAAATGTTTTGTGCTGTAAAATGAATCAAATTACTTGTAACCACTGTCAAAGATGACGGATTAACTGATTGATTGTTAATTCAGGTAGTTACTGACACCCAACAGGTATTAAGCTCTACGGCTAAGTATTACGTCCTTAGATGCAACGCCCTCTTTGATGCAAATAATTTTTGCTCGCACGGTAGTTGGAATTTTACTGATTTTGTGGAAGGCCATACCTTTTAATAACAAAGACGATCCTCGGCAGCAAATCAAATTTTAACACAGACTGATGTCATTTGTCATTGTCTGGGAGGGTTTTTCGGCCCTTCAGGATAAGAACCAATAATGGGCGACAATAAAATTAAAATTATTAAAAAAATATTCGTTATGCCAGCAACGGAGCAATTTTTCGACAGTATCTAATATTGGTATTATTATTAATTACTTATAAAAATTGTTGAATGTTCCAAAAAAAAATTAATCTTTTTTTGGGCGTGGTACCCAATAAAACACTTGTTTCGCAACTCATGACTACTCATGAGCTTCCACTGCTTGTCTGTAATTGCCGGATCAACGAAATGAGTGCTGAAGATTCGTCGTAAAAGTATCGCTTTGACTCCTGACACAAAATACTATCAATTTCTTTTTCTTCCTGTTTTAAAAATCGCAAGAATTTTATATTTTGCAAACCAGAGACCAAGACAACAGTGTTCGCGTTAGTCTATTAGAAGAAAATGCCGTTAAGAATTAACCCCGCAGTAAGAAGAAATAGTTCAACGGAGTTTATTAATCATGACGATTTAAAAAAGCAACGGATCAGTGTCGTGTCTCAAGGAAGACGAAAGAGCAGGATTAGTTGTACTCAGTGCGGGACTGTTCATCATGGCATTTGTGTCATACCAAAAGTAATCATAATGCGACATAGGGGAAAGTCTGGTGGTATAGGACGGAGCGCAATATTGGACTGTTTAAGGCATTTACCCCGAGATGTCGCACCTCTTAAGCGGTCAGCGTGTGCATTACAACTGTAGAAGAGACCAGTTTTCGCCATTTTGCATCAGGGTGCCTTGCGAATTATTACTGTTTATTTCGTTTTTGTGTTGTGGTGCCCTGCGTGAAGATAACTATATACAGTGTGACCAGTAAAGTCCGCATCATATGGGATATTTTTAGCTTTATTCGAATTTTCACTTTGGCATCAAGTTCTGCTTCGATCGAGATAAAAATTAAGCAAAAAAAAATAGTAGTCACGTGATTCGCATTATCTGTCAAATTTTAATTTTTTCCAAAAAATAATTCAAAAGTGGGGTTATTTCTGAAAATATCGAAAAAAGTTATTAGAAAAAGTTTTTTTTAATGCATTTCCTAGCCCACATTCAAAATTTCAGCTGCATAAGATAATTTTGATTTTTTACCCACCACTAAAATGTATTTTCCACTTCACGAACACTTTACTGATGACACTGTGTTATTTTTTGTCTACTAAGGTGTATTACTTTCAGACACAAACTACGTTTTCAAAAATACTTATTTTATGAAGTTACCTTATACAGGGTCAAAAACAAATCAACTTTGCATAACATGCGACCAAATTTTAATAGCCCAATTTTGATTTTGTAGAAAAACACACATTTAATATGGCGCTACTTTAAAGAAAATGTATCTGAAACAAAGCATTGTCAAAACTAAGAAGTTTTATGTAGGTTGCGTCGAGTCTTATTTTGTAAAAGTGGTGCCATTTACAAAATATGGGTAGAAAATCAAAATTATCTTATGCAGCTAAAATTTTGCATGTGGGCTAGAAACTGCATCTAAAAAACTTTTTCCAACAACTTTTTTCGATACTTTCAGAAATAACACTACTTTTGAATTATTTTTTGGAAAAAATGAAAAATTGACAGATAATGCGAATCACGTGACTACTATTTTTTTGCTTAATTTTCATCTCGATCGAAGCAGAACTTGTTGCCAAAGTCAAATTTCGAATAAAGTTATTAATAAAAAAAATTCCCATATGATGCGGACTTTACTGGTCACACTGTGTAGATAATGGGTGGGCACACGAGAACTGTACCAATCTTGAACGGGACAGACTATTTTGGACGTACTTTGCACCAAAGTGTCCGGATGTATGTAAAATCTATTTTAGGAACGAATGACTTCCAAACTCCGACCAGGTGGACGTCCTATGTACCGGGTGAGTCAACGATTGCGCGGAGTAACTTTATGCTTTGAAGATACGATTTGTCCACGATAAGCTTGTGTGTTATAGTATGATTGTATATTCTGCACAATTTAAAAATATTCTAAATTAGGTATACAGGGTGCGCCACAAAGTTTTTATTTATTTTTTGTTTTTCAGGATTTTCTCTTCTTAGTAGGTACTTCGCGCAATCGTTGCGGGCACACCCGGACCATCTCGGTACGTCTATTTTATCTCGAAATATACCTACAATGGACGTAAATTATATACGTACCAAGTACGTTCGGGTATTTAATAAAAATGGACATAAGAAACTTTTTATTACAACGAAAATGTTTCCATTTGGATCCCAGGATCTGACTATCCGACTAAACAAATAAAGGAAAGTAAAAAGCAGTAAAGAGAGTAAATAACTGAGTGGATGCGACATCTAGGGTCGATTTTAGACACCTTTAAAGCATATCAGTGCCTCGAAACAACAACTTTAATTAGTCAAATGTTAAGAGAAAGGTAGTTCATTTTCATATTGGATTATGTTGATTTAAAATTTTAAAAAAAAATAAGATAGTCGAGGAAGTTAGACTGTATTGGGTTTTACTTCCAAAAAGGTTCCATTTGATACGTACAAAGGACGTCTGAAATATTATCCATAAGAGAGGAACATAAAATTTAAGTAAATGTACGTTCTTTGAAATTTCTTTAACTGTTCTGAGCGATATATTGAAATGTTTTTTATGGTTTTTACAATCAGAGTGTACAAAAAAAACGAAAATAGCCAAGGTGTCCGATACCACCCGACTCTCCCCTATAGATATAGTTTAAAAAATTAGAATAGTATATTCTGCGTCTATTGGGGATGTATTCCTTCTTCACATACATAATACATAGGTACTCATACCTCTTCAATGTGCAAAATACGATTTTTTCCTATAATTAACAAAATTAGTTTTTCTTTTTAATTTTATTTATAATATCCTCAGTGGCGACTTTTCAAAAAAAAATGGTTGGAAGCTGTTGTTTATTCCAGAAGGAAAACTACCACTCCTCCAGTAAATAATGAAAACTTTTCTCTGTGGCGTATTTTTTATTATAAAGGCGCCAAGGGCTCTATCGATTTTTATAAAAGCACTGGGGGCCCTATAGGCACAACTGACTAGATGGGGCCCCCCACTTCTTGAGGTAACAAGCCCTTAGTTTACAGTTATTTTTTTACACTCGCAGCTTAACTTTTAAACGATGGCAAAAAACATTATTTTCTGTTATTATTATCGGATCGGGGATTATTTGGCCCCTTCCCCTAGCCAAATCGGGCCTCTGGCTGATCTAGTTTACAATATTGTCACTGCTGACAACCACTATATCGCTCGCTTTTAACTCACCCTAGCGACGTCACTGATAATTATCAATTATCTATAATAATAGGCAGGTCTCATGTCCGATTTCCTTGGCAGTCGGCTATAGGTTTGTTCCTACAGCGAATCCCCGACAACCTTATGACAATTTTCAAACCAACTTTACGGCGCAAGTCTGATTTCTGACCGGTTTCAAACTCTTGTAGGAACAGGCGTTCGAAATCAACTAACTTCGGTTCGGTGTTTAAAACTGAAGAAATTTTAAACGATGGACATAACCTCAAATCTCAAAATTGTTTATTATTATTTCGTTACTTAAACTCGTGTGGCTCGGCCCAATAAATAAACTTAAACAAAATAAGTAACTTATATTAAATAATATGTTGTAAAAATGTTAATATCTCCTCCAAAGATTGGCACTTTTCAAATCAAAAGTATTAAGAGACTATGGGAAGTTTTAGCTCAAGAAGTAAATAAAATATTAAACACCAACCTAACAGCAGACATTTCTGAATCTTCATCAGATGACGCAATGTCGCTCATTTCTCAATTTAATAATAGAAAATATCTTATACAAAAGCAAAAACCGCAAAAACACTTCTAACAAAAATAGGTTATGTCATATGTTATGCTAGCGTTTAACCGCGCATGCTCCGGACATTTTACTGGCAAAAACTATCAGAGAAACGTGTAGGAACAGCGACTTTGGGTTTTCAAACTGTCCAAAATCTTTGTGGGAACACTTTTATATTACTGCGCAGAATCCTGACTGTCAAGGACTGTTTCTGATCGCTGTAGGAACAAACTTTAAAGGTCAAGACACACCTATCATGCACCCTTCCGATCCGACTCCGATCATACAGTCGGACGAGTGCCTGGACCTCTATTCTCCAATTTAAGAGAAGTGAATGCGAGAGATCGCGAGAAGGGACAATTCACATCATATGCTCACATAGTTTGGTATCGTTCTTTCACTGTAAAAATTCCGTATTTTCCAGCATTCCCAGGTACCTACTAGCGGTGTTATCAATAAATAAATAATATTTATTTATTTATTTATAAAATGTATGTAGGTACTGATAGTAATAAAGTATTGTTTCATGTAACTTTATTATTTAAACTCAGAAATATTGAGAACACCGCTAGTAGGTACCTCGGAATGCTGGAGAATACGGAATTTTTACAGTGAGAGAACGATACCAAACGATGTGAGCATATGATGTGAATTGTCCCTTCTCGCGAGAGAGCATTCATTTCTCTTAAATTGAAGAATAGAGGTCCAGGCACTCGTCTGACTGTATGATCGGATTCGGATCGGAAGGGTGCATGATAGGTGTGTCCCGGCCTTTACGCGTGCCCAAAAGGGGGCATCAGTGTAACAAAGATCTGAAACCTACACGTGATGGGGGGGGGGGGGGGGGGGCCAAGGGCTCTGTCGATTTTTCAACGGGGTATCCCCTGGTTAATAATAAAATTAATTTCATCTAGTTAATTAATTGTAATTAATAGTTAATCTATAACGTTTTGATGTATGATATCCCCCTAGAGTAGAGGCACTGATCAAAATGCCCTTTTAATAAGATTTCAGATACCATCGTTTCTCAATCGCCAATATTACTTGTTCATTCAGTTCTTGTTCAAAGTGTGCAGGTCGCTCATCGATTGCCCTATGCTACTATCCTGTATAAACTTCCATGTTCCCTCACGCACTGTCAGATCCTCTCCCGTCTTCAATCTGCCTACTCCTTCAACAAACTTTTTAATTAAAACACCAATTTATCAATCAATGTTTATTTTCAATGCCTAATACTTGCAATGACATTGATGTATTCGGTCTGTCCTCCACTCAGTTTACAAAGGCAACTAAACTCAAACTATTACAACGTTAACTTACTGAATTTCACCATTTTCTATTTCAGAATGATTTTTTAATCTTTTTTAAGCTATTTTTATTTTTTTCTATGTCACATTGTCTTTTAATTGGAACCTGTTCTGTTAGACAATAAAGATTATTATTATTAATTTAAATATTTATGTGTAGTAGCATGGTATAATTAAAACACCAAACCTCATACAAGAAACACATGCACTTGATTGTATTGGCACTAATATAATATATTAATTAATATACACTGTGGACTTAGGTAATTTTTCATTTTTACAATAACTATTAGAATTATTCGTGTTAACACACCTCTGCTATTTTCATTCTTATAACAAGATAAAATGTGGTACAACATTACTATGCATGCAGAATAGAGTTTATGCTATCTTTACGGCTAGGGACGTATTCGCTATTTCTCTTTTTGTCATTATTAGATAGACTAGGATAAAGTTCCATATAACAACTATTGTAAATAATCAACTGTTTACTAGCTTACTTTTAACATATTTTTCCTACAAAGCTGCTCAACATTATTGAACACTGGTTCAACAATTACACACACTACCTACAAATTTAATATTAATGATTTAAATATAATAATATGTATTTTAAATATCAAATATGAGCATAAATTTCACTATAAATTTCTAACATATTTTATATTTTTATTTAGGAGCTAGCATTACAAGACGATGAAGGTCACAATTGGTGGTCAATAATCTTCGCCCTCTTAGTGATCGGCCTAGTGATATCCGGCATAGTGGCCGCCATTTTTTTAATAGGTTACGTAGACGAGCTCCTATATTGGCACGGAGAAAGGATGAAACTTGAACAGCTGCTACAGGTAAGTTATTAAAATGACCTTTTTATACGTTTTATGAAGCTCTTTAATTGACCGCTTTCTACAAGGTAAAAAAGGCAATGAAAATGTAAAATAAAAAATTTATTCTTTGCCATCTCAGTAAAGAAAGCTAAGAAAAAATCCAAATGAAAACGAGACTATTTGTTTTTTTCCGAATATCCTGGAACATAGAAAAAATCCTTCTATTCCTTATAAGAATTCACATACTTGTTATACAACTGTTTAATACTATATTATTATGTAACAGCAACGAGCTTTTCTACTGTAAGACAACGAAAATTGCTAGACCGTTGTGTAGTGATAATATCACGATAATTTAGCCAATAGGAAATAGTAGTTATCGCTACCATCGAATTGTTTATAGCCATTATTGCTCTGAATACTCACAGTAATTATCAAGTTCTATTGGGGGTGTAATCTGGTTTTATATACGGTGTTAATTCCGACGGTAGTTGTAATGAAACTTGACATTCATCATAATATTTGCTTGCTACGGTTAATAAAGCATATACTAACCACCAAAAATCAGTACTATAGTTCTCAAAAATTTAAATAGTTTCTAGTGTTATATGTTCTTGCCGTTTAACATTGCATATGATTATCTATTATGCATTATAGTTAACTAAGATGGTAAAATTCGATCATAGATTATAAACTGCAATACTAATGATGGGTTGTGCGAAATAAGAATATTCTATTGCTTTATCTGACATGCAAAGTTTAAATAAAAATTAAATACAAAGTAAAAATATCTGCGTTGTGGTCTAGTGGTCAGTGCAGCGGCCTCACAGATCGAAGGTCCCGGGCTCGATCCCCGGTGCCGGCAACGTCGATGTTAAATTTGGAATTTGGTTTAAGAGGTGCACCGTCTTTCGGAAGAGATGTTAAACTGTGGGTCCCGTGTCATGGATGTTGGCACGTTAAAGAACCCTACCCTCGACAAAAGAGGGATTCGGCAAAAATTACCAGATAGTGTGACAAATTCCCTGGCGTCGGTGATTGGCCTCGTTGCGGAAATAAGCCGACGTAAAAAAAAAAAATTAATTGAAACAGGTACGATCAATAAAATTTAAATTCAGACAGGACAGCTAGAAGACTAATACTACGGCGCGCGGCGATTGCCGATCGCTACGAAGCCCCCTCAAACGTCTTGTAGATTATAGGTTCTAACGGATACAATTCGTTTTTGGGGACGCTGTGCTACTTTCTTAATTGTAGAGAAAGCGCTTTACTGGGAACAAAATGCGTCGCATTGAGACATTTTAATAATATCGAACTTTGATAAAATTAATAAAAATTATAAGGGTTTTTTTCTGTTTTTTTAGGGTGAATTAACTCCTAGACGTCTTCCATCATCGTGGATATCCTCAAGTCATTTTGTTTTTCAATCTGACGATGGAAGTTTAGCTGTTTTAGATACAAATAAAAACTGTACAGTATCCGTGTTAGTAACGAATCACACATTGGTAAGTACATACCTTCTTAATCCATAGATACTACCGTCCGTCCATACCAAAACATATTTTTTTTGTCAAATTTTGAAAATTTTTTAAATTTTAAAATTTTAAAAATAAATTTAATATAAAATTCTTCATATAAATACTATCAAAACTAAACAAATATTTTTAAATATTTTTCGACAAACTTAGCAAGCTGAAAAGTTTCCTTCACTACTGATATATTATAGTAATATACCATTTTATCTTCCATAAAAGCTTCATTATGGTTGGATACAAAGACCTCTTATAGAATAGACCAAACTATTAATTCATGAATAGCCTGTTTGTTTCCGTCAAACATTCGTACGTGTGAAACAAAGACGGAAGAGAGAGAGAGCGCTTAATTTCCGACATCGCGCGGAATTGTAATGGCTCAAGGATTCGGATCGATTACTCAACACTAGCGGCGTAGGGGGTGGCAAGGATATTTAATACAATAAAAAAGTAGTACTTTAAAAAAATTTTTATCAAGTATTAATACATTTTTACTTAAGTGAAAATAAATAGAGACCTATAAAAAAACCCAGGCTGTAAGTATATACAGTATGACCAGTAAAGTCCGCATCATATGGGATTTTGTTTTATTAATAACTTTATTCGAAATTTGACTTTGGCATCAAGTTCTGCTTCGACCGAGATAAAAATTAAGCAAAAAAATAGTAGTCACGTGATTCGCATTATCTGTCAAATTTTAAGTTTTTCCAAAAAATTATTCAAAAGTAGGGTTATTTCTGAAAGTATCGAAAAAAAGTTATAAGAAAAAGTTTTTTTAATGCAGTTTCTAGCCTACATGCAAAATTTAAGCTGCATAAGATTATTTTGATTTTTTACCCATATTTTGTAAATTGCACCACTTTTGTAAAATAAGACTCAACGCAACCTACATAAAACTTCTTAGTTTTGACAATGCTTTATTTCAGATACATTTTCTTTAAAGTAGCGCCATATTAAATGTGTGTTTTTCTACAAAATCAAAATTGGGCTATTAAAATTAGGTCGCATGTGATGCAAAGTTTATTTGTTTTTGACCCTGTATATGTATAAGGTAACTTCATAAAATAAGTATTTTTGAAAACGTAGTTTGTGTCTGAAAGACCTTAATATTAAGACAAAAAAGAACACAGTATCGTCAGTAAAGTGTTCATTAAGTGTAAAATAAATTTTACTGGTGTGTTAAAAATCAAAATTATCTTATGCAGCTGAAATTTTGCATGTAGGCTAGAAAATGCATTTAAAAAAACTTTTTATTTATAACTTTTTTCGATATTTTTAGAAATAACCCCACTTTTGAATTATTTTTTGGAAATAATTAAAATTTGACAGATATTGTGAATCACGTGACTACTATTTTTTCCCTTAATTTTCATCTCGATAGAAGTAGAACTTGATGCCAAAGTCAAATTTCGAATAAAGCTATTAATAAAACAAAATCCCATATGATGCGGACTTTACTGGTCACACTGTATGATTGACCGGCGCGTGAAAAAGAAAAGCGACGTTGCCGCTAATATTCTAGAGTTTGTCACCATGGATCTAAAATAGGTAGGTACTAAATACAATGACCTGTTACCTAAAACAAAACATTTCTACCAATTGTATTTATTCATTTTTGTAATTTATCTTAATTATACCTGCAGAACGTGTATTTTATTAATTTTATGAATCTAATACGTCACTTAATAGAGGGTTTGATATAGTCGGATCTGGACTTATCGTGCGGGTCATACGATTCAAGAAAGACATACTCTCAGTTTTTGTTTTCTATACTTGCGTTTAATTTTACCCTCTAAATAAAATACGTAAGATAAATGAGACAGACTTATTCCATTTTGACATGAAAAAAAAAGGATATGTATTTACTTTCCAGCGATTCTAAAAAAGCTTATAATAGCACCAGCTACGTTTTATTTTAAATATGCCAGTTTTGTGACTTTGACAGTTTGTGACAAAATGAAACAACTTTCTGGGTTTTTGCATCCCCAATCAAAAAAAAATGGTACTTAATCTGATAAACTATTTCGAAAATGAAAGAAAAAGTGGAAATTCGCCAACCAATATTCAGGAAACAGTAGCCAAAGCACTGGGAATTAGTTTAAGGACTGTGCAGAAAATTGTGCATGAAACAAAACATAACATAATACCCAAGAATACTAAAAAGTGTAAACGAAGAAAGCCAAATACTGAGGATTTAAGCAAAAATATTAAAATGGGAGCTCGAAATGTACGTGATTTACGATTTATACAAATCAAAAACTAATGTAACTCTTCCAGTTTTACAAAAAACATTAAAAATTCGGGGTGTTTTGGAAATTGGACTTAAAGCGTTATCAAAATTAATAAAAAATTTAGGTTTTCGCTATAAAAAAGCCTGTAACCGAAGATTTTTATGTGAGCAGCCACAGATAGTGAGTCAGCGTGTTTAGTTTTTAAAAAAATATACGGACAATTACAAATCGAAATTTAGAAAAGTGGTATTTTTAGACGAAACGTGGATATTTTCGAATGGAAGTGGTTGAAAATCTTGGCAAGATGAGTCTGTAAAAAGTGTTAAAAGGAAAAAGGGGTGCGGTACGGGAAAGCGTTTTATTATTTTACATGCCGGTTCTGCAACAGGATATGTTGCAGGTGCGAGTTTAATTTTTTCTTCAACATCAAAAAGTGCTGACTATCATGATAATATGAATTGCGAAATGTTTGAAAAATGGTTAAAAGTTCAATTGATACCAAATTTGGATGCTCCGTCTTTAATTGTATTAGATAATGCATCATATCATTCAAAAATTTTAAATAAACAGCCTATTTCATCTTGGAGGAAAAGTGATATTTATGAGTGGCTGGAAAAACACAACCAAATATGCTTAAATCGGAACTCCTATCAATAGCAAAGTCTCTTAAAAAACCCAAAATATACGTGGTAGATGAAATGCTGCGTGAATATGGTCACGAGGTTCTACGACTGCCGCCATATCATTGCCAGTTTAACGCAATAGAATTAATATGGGCTGGTGCAAAGTCTTATTATGAAAAACATGTAGGTGATGGTCTTAAATCCGACCAAGTACAAATAGTTTGGCAAGATTCGTTAGATCATATTACACAAGAGTACTGGAAGAAATCGGTGGAACATACAGAAATATTAATAAGGGATTGGTGAGATCGAGAACAAGTACTAGATGTCGAAGTAGCGCCAATGATAATTGCTCCATTCGAAGACGACGAGGACTTTTCAGATTTTATAAGTGACGATGAGAGTTTTTAGGCTATAATTATAAACGGTGTTTTTCGTTTACATTTTTTAGTATTCTTGGGTATTATATTATGCTTTTTTTTTATGCACATTATTCTGCATAGTCCTTAAACTAATTCCCAGTGTTTTCATTACGGTTTCCTGCATATTGGTTTGCGAATTTCCACTTTTTCTTTCATTATCGAAATAGTTTATTAGACTAAATGCCATTGTATTTTTAGGGTTTAGTAGTAAAATTGTTAAAATAAATTGCACTGTTTATTATTGTCGTTTTTAATTAAAGGTTACAGTAGGTATATATTTAACGATTAGGTATATAATTTTTTTAAAACTTTTTCAACTCCCCTGTACATAATTTTTACAAAACTAATATTATTAGGTATATTATGTGGCTATCTTCGCGATACCTAAAATAATGAAACTATTTTTCCTTCCTTCGGTATATTTGTAAATAATCTCACAACATTTTGATAGCCTCTGTGTTGTCTGATTTGACGCATATGATCAGTGACCTTTGGACCCGCACGTTAAGGTGGGAGTATCAACATGCTTGCCAACCTATAACCTATTTCGCGTAGATTTATTTATGTTTTCTAGCTTTTATACAAAATTTAAAGAAAATCAGTATCGACTTGATATTCTATAAGTAATAATTGACATATTTAATAAATATCAAGGAATTTCATAACTTATTTTAGGAGAATTGTATAGAGAAAAATATCGGATAAGATTTTTCTTAATATTATTATGTCATTGCCACTCATTGTTCTTTCACTATACAATTCTCCCAAAATTAGCAATGAAGTAAATTGATATTTTTGTAATATATCAGATACTACCTAAATAATGTACCGACGATATTGATTTTCTTTAAATGTTAGTTATTAAAATAATAAACTTAAAAAATCAACGCGAAATAGGTTATAGGTTGGCAATAGATTGAATGACGTTGAGAATTCAACCTTAAGACCAGATCTGACTATAGCAGCGCTTTTTTGATGCATGTGTTAAAGTATAGTGGACCATGCGTGAACCATACAGCTAACCAGATAAATTGTGAACGATGGAATTTTTGATTTCTTTAAAACGTAAACATCTGGTTCTATAAGAGGTCTTTTGTTGGGTATCATCTAATATGTTCTTTTCTGCTAATACCATCAGCTGTCTCCTGATGATGAGTGTTTGTACGTTCGAACCATGTCGAGATTAGTGAAAAATAATTTGTATTCTAATAAAATTGTGAAGAAAGACGTTTGGTTCTGTTGCAACTCCACCTTGAGCATTGGCTATTTTTTTAAATTATTTTTATATTGTTTCAGAGACAACTAAACGTCAGAGGCTACCAGTGTTCACAAAACCTAAAATACGTATTATTTCAACATAATGTTAAAACCGTAAGTATTTTTTTGATTATATTTTTAAAAATAAATTGTTTAGTGACTACCCATAAATTAACTTTGTTGGTTATTCACATTGATCTGGTACCTATATAGATGAAACAATAATCAATAAACCTATTGACAAATTCGTATTCCATTCTGAAGTAAATCAATATGCAAATGGCCTTCACTTTCTTTGCCAAACTTGCGCCGTTAAAAGTATTGACATGATGTGAGAAATTTAAATCTTTGTCTAAAACTTTATTAAAAAGTCTGCAGTATGGCAACGCAGCAGTAAGAGATCCGCCCCTAAAGATGTGAACGCCACGGCATTGGTCTGAGGCCATGATGACGTTTCATTTATTTATCTTTAGAAATGTCCACAGAAAATGTAGGTGTCGCGGAAAAACCTCGATGTTTGTGATGCATCGAAAAAACATTAAAAAAGATTTTAAAATTATAAAAAATTGGTTTGATAACAATTTGTTAACAATTAATTTTAATAAGACAAATTATATTCCTTTTACTTTAAACCTAAATAACCCACCACGAAATATGAATAGTAATCAAATAAATGAAGACATTCAAATTTTTAAAGTTAATAAAATAAAATATTTAGGAATTATTTTTGATTGTAAATTAAATTGGAATTTTTACTTAGAATACTTAATTAAAAAATTAAGAAGTTTACTACCGATTTTTAAAAACTTTAATTTTTTTTTAAATGTTAGACATATGGAAAAATTATATACGCGTTAGTTAAAACTCATTTAGATTACGGAATTTTAGGTTGGGGAAGAATAAATAGAACTTTAGTTAAAAAATTAGAAATATTACAAAAAAAGGTTTATATTCAAGATGAAAAGAGTTATATTAAAAACCAAAAAATTGAACATAAGACAACTTTACATTTATAACATCTTAATACATATATTTAAAATAAAAACCTTATACAATTTAAAAACAATAATCATAATACACGTCATAAAAATGAAATAACTATAAAACCTAAAATAAATAAGTCCAAAGGACAAAATTTTTTAAAATATTTATGTTTTTTATTTAAACGATTATTTACCAACAAAAATGAAAAAATTGATTTCATTAAAAAAATTTAAAGTCGAAATAAAAACATGGAAACAGACTATTTGAAAATATTTTTAGAAATGCTTTAATTAATTGATGATTACCAGCACCATACGAGTAGATAGTTTTTATTAGATTTTATAGAAGCGCACTGCCATCTTCCGTATTTATGAAAAACTAATTTCCGTGGTCCAGTTTCAGCTCGTTTAACAGGTTAATATGGGAAAACTAGTTTCTCTTCAAAAACCAGTCCTTCACCCACTTTGTGCTTTTCTTTTTTCAATATTGTCTTCGTAAGTACGTAGTTTTTTGTTGAACTTTATTTTGTCTTGGGGCTACTTAAAACAAAACAATTTTAATTAATAAAATATATTTTAGGTACATATGCACATATTATAATTATTATTAATTAGACTCTCTATTGCAGATTTCAGTTAAAATATGCGCTTTAATAACAAAGGATTAATATTTTAAATACAATTATAACATGATTCAACTACCAAATGCTAAGGCCATAACCATTTTCATTATTTCTCTTTGCTGAAAACAAGCGTAAAACACAATTTTATATCACACAATTAATTTACATTTATATTGGCCACGGGGTGAACTTATAAAGCGAAGTTCGTATACGACACGGTTCTTCCTTCTCTTCTACGCTATTATAAATTATATCCCGTGTAAAAAACACTAGGAATTCGAATCATCTGGGGTAACAGGGCGCGTTAGGTAAGTGTGTACAACTGCTGTAAGCCTATAACTCGCAAAAAATGATGAAATGCTACCTTTAGATACGTAGGTAAAGCTTATCTCGTGCGCAAACAAAAGTTAAGTTTTATCGGCGAAAAAATACTTCCGACCGCACGGCTCGCCGGTCAGATGTCTTCCCTCCCAACATAATTTGATGTGCGCACAAACCTCTTGTTATCGGTCTGTCCTTTCTTCTTTAGCGACATGCTCAAAATACACTCCACTCCAGAACCGGCTCGGCGCCGTTTTTGTTGTTGTTTTTTAAAGTTTCTCTGTGAATTCCTTGTTGTTTATTGTGGGTGTTTAATATTTACGGATTTCTAGTTTTTGTTGTGCTTTTGCTGACTCGGATTGGAATATAAACAATGACTAGTAACAGCCGTGTTATGATTTTTTTTTCCGCTACACAGTTACATTATTTCGTCAAACAACCGAACAGAGGTGTCAAAGTAATATAAAATATTTTAAAATAACATTAGAATTTTGAAAAAAGATTTTATAAAAATAAGCAACTGGTTTAATAAAAACTTATTAACTATAAATTATAACAAAACAACATACATTCCATTTACTTCATACAAAAATAAACTTCCAAATATTGGTCCAATAATATGCAATAATAATAGATATTAATATAAAGGAAGGTGAAAATATTAAATATCTAGGAATAATTTTTGATAAACATTTAAAATAGAATTTACATAGTGACTACATTGTAAAAAAAACTAAGAATTCTTATACCAAAATTTAAACACCTTAAACAATTTTCAAATATAAAAGAATTAGAAATACTTTATTATTCTTTAGTATAAACCCATTTAAATTATGGAATATTAGGATGGGGAGGCATAAATAAGAATTATTTTAATAATATTGAAACTACTCACAAATACATTTTGAAAATTATTTACGAAAAAGACAACCAATATTTTTCTGATTTACTATTTAAAGATAGCAAAAAAATGGATATTAAACAAATATTTTCTTACATGTTAATATATATTTTCAAACATAAAAATAAAATAAATTATATTAATCACACACATGAAACTCGTCATAAAAATACTATCACATATAAAAATAGAGTAAACAAAACAATAGCACACAAACATTTTTTAAACATCAATCCATATATTTTTGATACGTTACCACAGTCAATTAAAATAATTAAATCATTAAAAATTATTATAGAAATAAAATTAAAAATTGGATATTATCTAATCCAAAAGATATATTATTCAAGAACGTCATTAATAAATAATAAATATACCAAGCTATAATGAATAAAATAAATAAATATATATATTATATACATAACGTATTGTATCTTCGTATACTATAGTGATATAAAATATACCAATAAAAAATTGTCATATTCGTTATATATTATAATCTAGTTGTGCTTGAATTATAAAATATATTCTTGAGAAAAATATTATATTATTTAACTCAAAACAAGTATATTACTTCTGAGTTCGGAATTGATAGTTTATACAAAAAAAAAAAATTATATATTAGCATTAAATGTCAAAAAAATATTTGAATAAACTTTTATTATTAATATTATTATTTTACTTCTCATTAAACAACCCGAAGCAAATTATAACTCAGAACCTCATAAACATAATACTATAACTACTATAAATAAACACTACACAAAGAAACACAAATGTTACACGTGATCTTCATCCACCAATACGATTTCCCGGTCTTAAGCTCGTTGGGTTAAAACTTAAAAAACGCCTAAAAAACGTTTCTTTGATCGTTTTTTTTTTCGTTTTACTGTACGCCATAAGTTACTTACAATAACCGAAGGTCCTGGTGTCAAAATTATACAATATTAATGTTTTGTCGTAATTAATGGTCAACGTATCTGCAAAACCTTTTTAAATACTTTAAGATACGCCTCCGATAAACTTGCAATATAAATGGTATTTTAAATATTTTAACTTATATCGGTATTACGTCACTTTAAATACGGTTTGAAATGAGAAGAAAACCTCCTATTTCTTATAAAAATTCACATACTCTTTATACAACTGTTTAATACTCCTATGTGATAGCAACGCGCTTTCCTACTATAAGATAACGAAAATTACCAGACCGTAGTATAGTGATAATATCAGGGTAATTTAGTCAATAGGAAATAGGATTTATTGCTACCATAGAATGGTTTCTAGCCATTATTGCTCTGAATACTCACAGTAATTATCAAGTTCTATTGGGGGGTGTAATATGGTTTTATAATATACTGTATTAGTTCCGGCTGGCAGTTGTAATAACACTTGATATTAATCATAATATTTGCTTGCTATGCTTAAATTAATAATACCACTAAAATCAGTACTGTGATTCTTAAAAATTTAAATAGCTTCTAGTGTCATAGGTACTGTTCTTATCCTTTAACATTACATATTATTATCTAATAAACAACATGGTTTACTGAGCTGAGATGGTAAAATTCGTTCGTAGATTATAAAGTCCAATACTAATGATGGGTTGTGCGAAATAAGAATATTGCTTTATCTGATATGCTAAGCTTAAAAAAACGTAAATACAAAGTAAAAATAAATTAATTGAAACATGTATTGGTACGATCAATAAAATTTAAATTCAGACCGGACAGCTAGAAGACTCCGACCAACAATGTGACCTGCGCAACAAGTTAACGTTGAAACTAAAACTATGGCGCGCGGCGATTGCCGATCGCTACAAACCCCCCACCAACGTCTTGTGGATTCTGTGTGGTTCTAACGGAAACAATTTGTTTTTGAAGACGCTGTTCTGCTTTCTTAATTGTAGTGAAAGCGCTTTACTGGGAACAAAGTGCGTCGCATTGAAAAGATACAATTTATTTCTTAACAAAATTGCTGTATTAAAAGTAATTCATTATTCAACAAGACTGTGCTGCTAATTACTGCTGATTACTACCAATAAAAACACTGTTCTAGCAAATCTGGAATTGATATAAGACGAAAGCGGGTTTGATACACCACACCAGCAATTTATTTAATATGGGTTAATAAAAAATAAGCTATCAATACAAACCATGTCTTAGCAAACCTGTTGTATTATATCATTTTCCTCAGTGTACAGTAAACACGTTTTATGGTAATTATTGATCAATGTATCTGCAAAACCATTTAAAATATTTTAAGATACGCCTCTAATAACCGATTAATATAAACGTTATTTCAGATATTTAAACTAACGTTGGTCACACGTTATTATCAATATGATTTGAAATGTGGTGTAAAAATTATACATTATATTTTAATTACGGATTTATGTGTCTGCAAAACTCATAGAAACGTTTACTTCTGTTTTAAGTTTTGTTATTTCGTTAAAGTAAACATTTTTTTAACGTTGCCTATTCTTATTTAATAAATAATTTCAATGCGGTTAATATAACATTGCATAACTTTTTGAATACATATTTAGTGTAAAAATTGTGTGTGCTTAAGACCACACGACAGAAGTGAAAACTTCAACAAGGTGAAATTAACAATATCAAATACAATTTTTCAATTTTGTTTCTTTTAGGTTAGGTTCGTAAGCAATCATAAAAATAACATAAACTTGGAATACGGGATAATTTTAGTGCATACGAAAAAAGATATATCCTAATATTGAACAACCCTTGAATTTTTACATCTTCAACAGAAGTCAGAAATCATAATAAATTAGGTCCACGGAATAAGCAATTACGGTAAACCTTACTTCACCCTACGTAAATATATAATTAAAAAAATGCCAGAACATACCTGAGACGCAGACGAGTGTCTATACAACGCACACTGTTTGCGACATGCTCTTTCATATAACGTTCATTCGGGTCAGCGTCAGTTCGGATTGAATATAGCAGTTGAATTCGAGCGTAGCACAGCCGAGTCTGACGGCGACGCGTGACGGCTCAGTTTTGTATTGTATTGAAGTGAAAACTTCTTTAGGCGCGTTTAGCACTTTTTGTGGGCACTGAATTAAACTGAGCCGTCACGCGTCGCCGTCACGCGTCGCCGTCACGCGTCAGACTTGGCTGTGTAACGCTCGAATTCAACTGCTATATTTAATCCGAACTGACCCTGACCGGAATGAACGTTATACGCAAGAGCATGCCGCAAACAGTGTGCGTTGTATAGACACTCGTCTGCGTCTCAGGTATGTTCTGGCATTTTTTAAATTATATATTAACGTAGGGTGAAGTAAGGTTTACCGTAATTGCTTATTCCGTGGACCTAATTTATTGTGATTTCTGACTTCTGTTGAAGATGTAAAAATTCAAGGGTTGTTCAATTTTAGGAAATATCTTTTTTCGTATGCAGCAAAATTATCCCGTATTCCAAGTTTATGTTATTTTTATGATTGCTTACGAACCTAACCTAAAAGAAACAAAATTGAAAAATTATATTTGATATTGTTAATTTCACCTTGTTGAAGTTTTCACTTCTGTCGTGTGGTCTTAAGGTTGAATTCTCAAAGTCATTCAATCTATTGCCAACCTATAACCTATTTCGCGTTGATTTTTTGAGTTTATTATTTTAATAACTAACATTTAAAGAAAATCAATATCGTCGGTACATTATTTAGATAGTATCTGATATATTACAAAAATATCAATTTATTTCATTGCTAATTTTGGGAGAAATGTATAGTGAAAGAACAATGAGTGACAATGACATAATAATGTAAAAAAAATCTTACCCGAAATTTTTTGCTATACAATTCTACTAAAATAAGTTATGAAATTCCTTGATATTTATTAAATATGTCAATTATTACCTATAGAATATCAAGTCGATACTGATTTTCTTTAAATTTTGTATAAAAGCTAGAAAACATAAATAAATCTACGCGAAATAGGTTATAGGTTGGCAAGCATGTTGATACTCCCACCTTAAGCACACACAATTTTTTTTTAGGTTATCAACAACATGTATTTTTAAAACGAAAAATTAACGGTTAAACCTCACGTACACGGTTTATCAACCACTGTTACGTTGCAATTACGTTGAAAAAACGTATGTGCGTTTACTGGGCAGCACAATAGTTCCGAATGACTCTACTACCAAAAAAAAATACTATTTACAATAGTTTGCGTGAATTTTGTCGCTTCAAATGTGCGACATCACACGAATAGTATACAAGAAAGTTCTGTTATTAATCGCATTATAACTTTGAATAACTCAGCGCAAACACGCAATGTAGATCTGATTGTGGTTCGCGAAATAACAGTGGTTTTCACGTTCAGATATTTTGTTTTAATGCGCGACATTATGTTTTATTTTTTGCTAGCACGTGTTTTTTTTACATAACCCCACATTATCTACATTACGCCGTGCTACATGTATTGCGTTTTAATTCTGCACATTGATTTATTGAAATGGGCTTCAGTTCACATAAAAGAAGATTGTTATAAGAAAAAAAATCAGCGTCATATTAAATACGACCCACGACGAAAAAGCAAAGATATGCCATGCATATCATTCATAAATGTCCTTTGCGCCGAGCTGACATCTTACTTTAGCGTTTTTACATTTTTTAAATTTATTCTACTTTATTTATTATTTTCACATAGGGGAAGGTTGCCTATATTGAACCGCTACCTAAATTGAACCACAGTACATTTCTCCGAAACTAAACAAGTGCCATATCATTTGGCAACACTGTAACATACTTTCACCCAGAACCTTTGATCGGCAACAAACTCAACTAGTTGGCCGTTAGTGCTTAGCGTGTACAGAGCAAAACGTAATTTACGCAATTTTAATGTAATATTTTTAGGATTTTCCTAATAATATACCTTCTTAACATAGTATAAAACAAAGTCGCTGTCGCTGTCGCTGTCTGTCCGTCCGTCCCCTTATATGCTTAAATCTTTAAAACTACGCAACGGATTATGAAGCGGTTTTTTTTTAATAGATAGAGTGATTCAAGGGGAAGGTTTTTATGTATAACTAGCGACCCGCCCCGGCTTCGCACGGGTGCAATTTCAGAAAGTGGCATGCCGAGTACTAATATATCGGGTTTGTTCGGGTTTGTATTTATACCAGCGGGTTGCAACGCATGCCGGATACACGCTAGTAGAACCATAAAACTCTAAGCAACATCTTTTTTATGCAAGTTGTCAAGTAAGTTTTTCTCTTTCTATTTCTCCTATTACCATGTCATATTTGTTTTTTCTTGTTTCTTATCTGGGTGGTTTTGTAAAACACGTGGTAGTTGTTTAAATTGGACCACTGGGTGATTGCCAAAATTGAACCGGTCCAATTTAGGCAAATTGTGCAAAAATCATTTTTCTTTTTAAATAAATAAGAAAAACAATTGATCAAAAATTCGCCACATTGGTCAATCCACGGACCAAATTACACTGTGACATATTTGGGGCATTTGCAATCTATTTTGCTTGCAGGTCACATTGAAGGAATTAGATTTATCTACATCCTTGTCACTTTCGGCATTTTGCATTTGATCGATAAAAAGCAATATAATTATTGACAATAAAGAAACCGGACTGTTTTAAAAATTTTGTCAAAGATTAACCTTTTAAAATTTGTACCGTGCGAGCAAAAATTATTTGCATCAAAGAGGGCCTTGCATTTAAGGACGTAATGCTTAGCCGTAGAGTTTAATACCTGTTGGGTGTCAGTAACTACCTAAATGAACAATCAATCAGTTATTCCGTTATCTTTGACAGTCGTTACAAGTGATTTGATTCATCGCTAATTTTTCCAATTTCTTGAACAATTCACACAATGGGCTTTACGGAACAGCACAAAACATTCATGGTTGAAGCGTATTTTCGAAACGGGGTTAGAGTAAATGGTGAGTGGCAATACAATCCGGGTTTGTGCATGGACGATTTTCACGAACATTTTCCTAACGTTGCTTTTATTTCTGGGGATTTTTATCATTGCCTGAAAAGAACCGTGGCTGTGTTTGAGGAAACAGGTTCTATACAACACAAAAAAGGGGCAGGAAGACCATCTGTAAGAACAGAAGAACTTGTTGCAAACGTTCGTGAAATAATGCAAAATACGCCAACAAATTGTATAGGACGCCTGTCCCAAGAAGTGGAAAGACCTTATGGAACATGCAGGACTATTCTTAAGAAGCAGCCAAATTTATTTCCTTATAAAGTGCAAGTATTCCAAGAAATACTAGCCGCAGATTTTGAAAGACCCAGGAATTACTCTCAATGGTTTACCCAAAATTTATTGGAAAGAAATGATTTATCAGACCTGACATTTTTTCGAATGAAGCCTGGTTCCACCTCTCCGGTTATAATATTTTTCGACGACAGATTGATCAGTTTTCGATTAGACATTGAAACCCCACGTTTTTCCTCATTTAAAGAACACTATTTTTAAAACACCAGTTGCAAATTTAGAACAGTTACAAGAAAGGATTATCCAAGAATGTGGTAACATTTTTCCAGAGATGCTGGTCAACACTTTCAAAAATATGAAGAGACTTGTGAATTTATGCTTGGAGCATGACGGTGGCCAATTTCAGCAATTTATGTAATTATTTTTCTTTTTCTTTCTGTATATTCTTACTTTGTTAATTTTGTAAACAACAAAAATAAATTTGTATTTGTCTACTTATTTTATTACTCATTAGTTTGGCATATCAAGTCATAATATGAATTTGACAAAATTTTAACCTAGATTTGGTTAGATATATCGTCCCCATATCATTGTGATCTAAACCAAGCCCTACGTTTTTTAATCCAAGCCCTCTTTGATCCAAATAATTTTTGCTCGCACGGTACAAGTACTTAATAAACACCCTGTATATGGAATTTTCCCCAAGTAGAAATTAGGTTTTTCCTCAAGTCGCTTGCTAGAAATAGACATCAGGCATTAGGAAGTACAAACAGTGGCATGAGATGTTATTTAGATAGGAAAAGGGGTAAAGGTTACCCGGCAAGGGAACGGAATTAAGTGCAAGAGTTATGGATTTTAGCGCTCCGCGGCTCGAACAAACCGGCCCTTGTCACGCATCTCACTAGTGCGGATACGGGGGGACACAAGAAAAGGTTTATCTCTCCACTCCCCCCCCCCCCCACCCCATAACAGCGAAACACCATAATATTATACTTCCTGATGCGATAACGCACGTAAAAGTGGACTGTATTAAACACAAGATGAACGAGTTTGGACTCTTGCCTAGACTGATAAGCCGTGGCGGCGTAGAGGGCCCCTAAGTGTTCAAGCTGAGACCTCCTGCTTAGTTTCATTTCAAAGGGTAAAATCTATTTCAAATCATTGTAAGCCAATTCCGAGGGGTGTCTCATTAGTCAAAATTTGTACACCTACTGCCAAATTTGGCAGTACTTGTCGTTTTTGCCCTTGTCCTGCCACGGTCCTGCTTGTCCTGCCAGGGTCCTGCTTGTCCTGCCACGGTCCTGTTACTGTCCTACCACGGATACACAACTTTTAAATATTTATATTATTTTTTAACAAAGAAATAAACAATATATTTTATCAATAACTAGCATGAACATAATAAATGAAACTGCAAACTCGACTAGTCGACTGTTGTGATTCACCGGTGTTTATAACAGAACTCAAACGGGAATATTATGCGGCGACGCGCTCCGAAAACTTTAAAAACTGCGACGTCTGTTACAAGCACTTCCATTTTACTTTCATTTAATAAACGAAAGCAAGCAAAAAATTTTTGCTTCCCGCTATTTATCCCTACTCCTAAAGTTATTGGAGAAATCTGATTGGATCTGAAAGGTACTGCCTGTCCTGCTTCGATCCTGCCAGAGTCCTGCCAGGTCCTTCTACAGTCCTGCCACGGTCCTGCCAGGTCCTTCTACAATCCTGTCAGGTCCTTCTACAGTCCTGCTAGGTCCTGCCACAGTCCTGTCAGTCCTACCACGGTCCTGCCTTAACATTTGTACACCTACTGCCACAGTGAGACACCCCTCGGCCAATTCATTATATTTTAAAAAACCTTTACCTTCATATCAATGTCCACTGAAAGCTAATTAACAATATTTATACAGAGTTTGGTTAAATCTAAACTGTAAAAATATATTACACTCTCTTTACCTGCTTTTAAAACACTTTTATAGTTAGAGTTACACCCAGGAATACAGCAGGGGCTTGGCATGTTGATACATAAACAAACTAAAAGAAAAAAATAGTACTTACTTATAAGTACCCATGTATCTAGATGTATCCTACGTACTTATGAACTATCTCTACTAGTGATATTTTTAAACTAATTTACATATACCTTCAAGTTAAATATAGACACTTCAATATTTAATAAATTAACTGTAGCCACAAAACAATAAAGTTTATCCCAAAGAGCTAACTAGAATACAAAAAACAAAACTTTTAAATTAAAACAAATAAAATTCTGCCGCCATTTATAAGACCCGTAAACAAACCGCCAGGCCGGCCAGGCTGTTGGATTTTTCACTTTATTAATGCTATTAGAGCAAACCCGCACCCAAAATTTTCATCAATATTTTGTAGAGGTTCTCAGTAATCATGTCACTTATATTTTCTATTAGATATCAATCGAAAACCATATAAAAATACAAATTAATACGACACCTACACCTAGTTCACGCGTAAATTACATACTAAACCATGGCAAACCTCAAAAAAGTCACGTGACACATGGATTTTCAAGCAGTGATGTTGATGTTTCTGTGTCTAATTAGCATTATGGCTGGCAAATTAAAACATGCTGTTCCCAACAACGTTCGATAATTTAAAAGTAATGGGAAGTTAAGGAATACGTTTGACATGAACTAAACTTACCAGTGTAAAACGCTATGAACAACCCTGACAACAGACAAAAGTCGCTGCCAAAATATTAAAGCTACGAGCCATTCAAACGGCGCTTGTTTCGCGTTCAATGCTGCTTTGCCATATTATAATTTATGTACGCGGCGTAGTACAAAGCCGTCAAAATAACATGTGTTTTTAAATACAAACAGTTGGATTAATTCTCAGTGAGCGCAAGGCTTGCAACCTATTGTATCGTAATTAATAATAATAATATAAATAAGTTTATTTAAAATCTAATAATATAATAAATATGTTTATGTTGTCTTCTATAAACTTATTCTTCAATTCCCTGAAGCTGAGCTTGCTAGGGGCAAATCTTATTTTTTGTTTTAGTATGTAAAATCATAAATCATAAATAATAATATGCATTAAAAATTAAGTTTTAAAGTAAAAATGTTAATTTATAGTATAAACGCAGTTCTTTTTGAAGAAATATATTACCTATATTAAAATTATTAATTAATAATTTTTAAGTAAAAAATATTACTTATATAAATTACTTCGCACGAGGGTCTAAAATGTGTTTATTTACGACATCACATTAGAAACCTCTAAATTTATCAGTGTTTCTCTACAATATTATGCATGTACTATACATATAAACCTTCCTCTTAAATCACTCTATCTATTAAAAAAAAACCGCTTCAAAATCCGTTGCGTAGTTTTAAATATTTAAGCATATATAGGGACGGACAGACAGCGACAGCGACTTTGTTTTATACTATGTAGTGATTCAGAATAATATTAATTAATTAATGAAAGCATTTCTAAAAATATTTTCAAATTGTCTGTTTTTAATATCCATGTTTTTATTTCGACTTTAAATTTTTTTAATGAAATCAATTTTTTAATTTTTGTTGGTTAATAATCGTTTAAATAAAAACATAAATATTTGAAATTTTTTTGTCCTATGGACTTATTTATTTTAGGTTTTATGGTTATTTCATTTTTATGACGTGTATTATGATTATGGTTTTTAAATTGTATAAGGTTTTTATTTTTAAATATATATATTAAGATGTTATAAATGTAAAGTTGTCTTATGTTCAACTTTTTTGTTTCTAAATATAATTCTTTTGCAGGATAAAGATAATCTTTATTGAATATAATTTTTAGAAACCTTTTTTGTAGTATTTCTAATTTTTTAACTAAAGTAGATAAACTAATAATATTAAATTTATAATAGCAAATAACGATTAATGAAATTTTTTATAAAAAAAAAATTATGTTTGTAATTTTAAAATAACAATTTTCTTGTTTTTCAGGTTTTTAGACAATCCAATACAGCGCACTATACGATCTACGATGTTAATAAAGAGTAAGTATTAAAATATTGTTTTTCTAATTTTGTATCATAACAACACTATTACAATACGCGTTGTTTCTTTATTTGATGTTAGTAACATTTAAATGTTTTATTTTATTGACTTGCGCGGGCTTTGTGATTTACGAGAAAACCCATTTTTCGCAGAGGAAAAATAGCTTGATAACCTACTTTTTTTATTCTGTGTGGATAACAGTCATGTATGTTGGTTGCATAAATCTATAAATCAATAAATCAATCTTGTGTAGATGCTTCAAGCTATCATTTTCTGCCAAATCCTATCCAAAATTCAATCTACTAACCTTACAATGTCGATTTTAACTTCAACTTTATTTGAATTTTCCATCTTCCCTATACTAAATTGCAATGCCGTGACGTGAAATTACGTCTTTTGAAATTCGAAAAAAAGTAGCAAAATCGCCCGAATTTCCGAACGCTCTGTATCTGTACCGAATGTACAGGGTGTCCAGTTTTCGTGTGTTTTCATATACCAGCTCCCTTATTATAAAAGATAGAAAGATGGGGTTTGCGGCTTACTGTTCTATTTTTTTATGAAACTTTCATTGCCGTAAACAAAATTTTCATAGCCCTCTCAGTTTCTGACATACAGGGACATTTTTAAATTTTGTCATTTTTGACGCCCCCCTGTATCTCGATTATTTGATAACTTATCAATAAGGTAAAAATGGATTGTTATATAGTTTTTTATGTTGAATTCAGTGGCGTAGTTAGTTTTTTTCTAAAAAGTTTTATTTATGAGTTATGACCCAAACTTATATTTTTTTTAATGGGACACCCTATATATTATTTATTTTTCTTGTTCCTCTTTTTAAGAGCTTTTCAAAAATATATAATAGTCCATATTTTTTTCTTTTAAAAAGGGACAATTTTAACTTTTTTTGTAAAATTAATAATTTTTCATCTAGAATCCAGAAGGCCATGATCAATCATGGATAGACATGACAGAAAACAAAGGTTTGTAAATGCGCCATTACGGATTATTGTCAAATATTAAAGGTATTTGTTTGATTTTGTTAGTTTATTTGATATTTCTGTGAAAAATCATTTAATTATTTAATAATATAGAATAGAATAGAGGGCTATGCCCGCAAATAAAAAAAATTAACAACTGGATATCTACGAAAAATTTAAATATGTATTAAAAAGCTAATAATAGATAAAGATAACTATGATTAAAACTTTTTTATTTTTATTATAAACATTAATGGTATCTAAATAACAAATGGTTTTGAAACTTACCTATTAAAATACAGTTCCGAGGCTGCGTTCGCGTCCTCATTAGCTCGGATAAAACAAACATACATATCGTGTTTTTCATAATTTTCATAATATCTATTATTTTTTGCCATGTTAATTAAATGATTTTTTACAGAAATATCAAATAAACTAACAAAATCAAACAAATACCTTTAATATTTGACAATAATCCGTAATGGCGCATTTACAAACCTTTGTTTTCTGTCATGTCTATCCATGATTGATCATGGCCTTCTGGATTCTAGATGAAAAATTATTAATTTTACAAAAAAGTTAGAATTGTCCCTATTTAAAAGAAATAAATATGGACTATTATATATTTTTGAAAAGCTCTTAAAAAGAGGAACAAGAAAAATAAATAATATATAGGGTGTCCCATTAAAAAAAATATAAGTTTGGGTCATAACTCATAAACAAAACCTTTTAGAAAAAAACTAACTACGCCACTGAATTCAACATAAAAAACTTTATAACAATCCATTTTTACCCTATTGATAAGTTATCAAATAATCAAGATACAGGAGAGCGTCAAAAATTACAAAATTTGAAAATGACCCTGTATGTCAGAAACTGAGAAGGCTATGAAAATTTCGTTTACGGTAATGAAAGTTTCATAAAAAAATAGAACAGTAAGCCGCAAACCCCATCTTTCTATCTTTTATAATAAGGGAGCTGCTATATGAAAACACACGAAAACTGGACACCCTGTACAAGGATCACACAACGTACTCCGTCCAATTTCAAATCTCATATCGCTAAAATAACTTTAGAATCTCGTGGTGAAAATGGGTCAATAAATCAAAAAATGACAGTTTGCAAAATAATTTTTGTTGTCCAAAGGCTGCTATGATAAAAAATAGTATTACCAACATAAAATTTAGACATAAAAATTTACAAAATTTGAAGGATTTATTTTCTTTTTAAATATGTGTTTTTTATTGAAAAAACTACAAATTAGAAAAAATAGTATAAAGTACGTGTTATATAAAGCAGTTTTAAGCACTTGTCCCGTTATAAAACTCGCCGCAAGCGGCTCGTTTTTTAACATGGACGCGTGCTATAAAATGATGCTTTATAAAACGTGTACTTTAATATACTATTTCAAGTTTTTTTGGAGATTTTTTGGCTTGTGTTGCCTATATATCTTATTGAGCAGTATTTGTCCTAAATTGGAGTGTGACGTTCTTTGTAAAGAAGTTGTTGTGTGTTTTTTCTTTGTTTTTTCTTTATTATTTGGTGTATGATTTTTGTTGGGTAACCTCTAGTACCTACTAGAAACAATAGCTATCAAAAAAAGCCATAAAAAACAAATGTAATGTTGTTAACCATCAAACCAAAATACCTTCAGGCGCTTCCCTAATTTTTAATAGCACACTTATTTAGGACTAAATATGTATCTGTACCTTTAAAAATTAGGAAAACCTACAGTTGACCATTCAATCTTCTAATCCTAATTTTAATTTTATGACATGTTTATGGTTACCTACCATAATATGATATAAATACCTTTGTAATGTAACGTAGAATTTAGTATCTTCTCGTACTCTTTTGATAATGACCCGCAAGGGCCGAAACACGTGTCAGGAAACTGATTAAATTTGTGAAACATAACAAGTAGTTACTATTTTTTCTTCCTGTGCAATGGAACAACACAAAATTGATTACAATTAATAGTTATTTAGATTAGACTCTTACTAATATTCTTAAAAATTAAATACGGCTCTTATAAATAGAAAATGCCTCAATGAAATCACCAGTAATAATTAAGATAACGCCAAATTTTACTAGACGATCTATTTTTTATTAGTTTACTTAGGGAAGTACAAGTAACTAGACTAAAGTAAGTAATTAAAAAATATACTTCAATAATTATTTAAGAATTAAACATTTTGAAAGTCTTGTAGGCATTTTCGTATCTTTCTTTCGACTTTTGGGGCAATAGAGCTTGGCAAGCACCCTTTACGGCTGCATTGACATCCATTTTATTATTTTTCGGACAAAACTTTGACACTGACAAAATATGTATACAAATAAATTATCTCAATAGCAACCGGTCGTATCAATAGAAATTTGATTTTTTAAGTGCTGATACTTTTGACTGATTATTAACTTAAATTACCTGAATTATATCGTTAAATTTCTCCAAGAACACGCCCAATCGTGGCTAAGTCACCTGTCATTTATAGTGCCCTTTTTAAGCCTGGTCTATTTTACGTTAATATGTTGGCGACATAGACAGGACTGCGCTAAGTTCTTTTACCATCGCATTTACCATCTTTTAAACTTGTCCGGGGGGTCTAAATGGTTTATTAGCTTAATGGCTTGCAAAAATACAGCGGAAATTCTATTTTTAGTTGAAACATCGAACTCATCGTGCGATCGATTAAAAGCTATGGCGTTATTTATTGGTAAAACATACAGATACACATTTGACATGCACTAAACATACCAAGCGAAAATGCTATGAACAACCCTTTCAACATACAAAAGTTTCGCCGCCTAAATTTTGTAGCTACAAGCCAATCAAGCGGCAAGCGCCTGCGCATGTTTCACGTTCAATGCTGCATTTCCATACTATAATTTACGTTCGCGGCGTAGTACAAATCCGCCAAAATGCCATGTGTTTTTAAATACAAACAGTTGAATTGGTTCTCAGTGAGCGCACTGTCAATACTTAACTATTATTATAGAAAAAAGAAAAGCACAAAGTCTTTCTCCACAATTTTTTTATTCAAAAAAAAACTAGGCGAACCTAAAATGATTCATAATAGAATTGAATCGACATGTTTCGAGTGTAGAAACACTCATCATCAGGAAAACAAGGTAAATGGTACAAAGCTGATGTTATTAGCAGTAGAGAAAATAAAAAGTGAGATTGTATAAGCCTTAATGGAGCTTTCAATGGTAAACACGAGGAGTGAAAAAACTTTTTATAGTCAAAAGTCAGAAAATATTTCAGCATACTGAAAAGTCAAGGACCAGTGCAAAGCCACTGTGGGTGGGAAATGAAGAGAAAGAAAAGTCCATTAAGGCTTATACAGGGTGTTACAAATTCGAAGTAACAGCATTGCTATCTCAGTAACTATAAGAGATAGAGAATTGGTTAAATTAAGGTAAAGTTGCGCATTTCTGTGCTGAATAATAAGCTAAAAACAAAATATTAAAATTCCGATTACTTTCGGAGATATCCAAAATAAACTGAAAAAATAATTTTTGGTTTTTATTTATTTGCGGCCTTATTACTAGTGATTACAAAAAACCAAAAGCACTTTTTCATTGCACTTTTTTATGCTGTTCAAGAAACTAATTTTATTTTTTAGATACGACGTTTCGTTTTTTAGATACCAACATCAACATTAATTTTTTAAATACGGACCTGCACTTTTTATTTCATTTTTGAGTAGGTTTTGACGTTCCGAAACCAATAATGTATCGCACTTGTCAGTAACTTATTTGCTGTAGGAGTTATTTGAAGTTTTTTAAAAATTAAAGAGTAGGCATTGACATTGAAACATCAGTAGTGTGCCTTGACTTTGACAACAGACAACAGTAGTGTTGCTTAGGTTTGATATAACTTAAATTACCCAGTTCCCTTTTAAAAATATTTTTTTCTATTTCACGTTCATAATGAGTTCAGTACGACCCTCATTTGCGGATCGTAATGAAGCTATTTCGATACGCGTTTTTTCTTTATTTGATGTTGGTAACATTTAAATGTTTTATTTCATTGACTTGCGCGGCCTTTGTGATTTACGAGAAAACCCATTTTTCGCAGAGGAAAACTAGCTTGATAACTTACTTTTTTATTCTGTGTGGATAACAGTCATGTATGTTGGTTGCATAAATCTATAAATCAATCTTTTGAAGATGCTTCAAGCTATCATTTTCTGCCAAATCCTATACAAAATTCAATCTACTAACCGTCTAATGTCGATTTTAACTTCAACTTTATTTGAATTTTCCATCTTCCCTATACTAAATTGCAATGCCGTGACGTAAAATCACGTCTTTTGAAATTCGAAAAAAAGTAGCAAAATCTCCCGAACTTCCGAACGCTCTGTATATGTACCGAATGTACAAGGATCACACAACGTATTCCGTCCAATTTCAAATCTCATATCGCTAAAATAACTTTAGAATCTCGTGGTGAAAATGGGTCAATAAATCAAAAAATGACAGTTTGCAAAATAATTTTTGTTGTCCAGAGGCTCCTATGATAAAAAATAGTATTACCAACATAAAATTTAGACATAAAAATTTACAAAATTTGAAGGATTTATTTTCTTTTTAAAATGTATTTTTCTTGATTATAAAAGGTGAAATAGAAAAAAATGTATAAAGCACATGTTTCATAAGGCGTTTTAGCGCCCGTGTCAATAAAAAAACTCGCCACTTCGTGGCTCGTTTTTTAAAATAGACGCGGGCGCTAAAACCGCTTCTTATGAAACTCGTACTTTAATATACTATTTTTAATGAGGAAAAACGCGATATGCTTAATATTTATTACTTATGTCCCTTAAACACAAAAAATGCAGCGGAAATGTATTTGCAACAATATCCCGAACACCCGCAACCTACCCCAGTATTATTTTCAAGATTGGATAGGCGGTTAAGAGAGGATGGTACATTTAAAAAAGGTAGAAATAAATATGGAAGTAAAGTTAGTGAAGAAGACATAGCGACAGGCTACGCCGAATCTGGTACCAGCAGGACGGGGCGCCGCCCCACAACACAAGGGCCGTAAGGAACTTTTTAAATCAAGAATTTCCACAACGATGGATCGGAAATGGTGGTTTTATTGCCAGGCCAGCGCGGTCGCCCGACCTTTCGCCCTTAGATTTTTATTTGTGGGGCGCATTAAAAAATGTAATATACAAAACCGAAATAAATACCCTAGAAGAGCTAAAAAATCGCATTAGAAATTCTTTTCGCATCATAACAAGGCGTACTTTATACAGGACAATAAATAAAATATCAAGGAAAATTAACAAGTGTATTCACGTCAACGGCAATCTTTTTGAACATCTAGGAAATTAGACATTGTTTACTACTTACGAAATATTTTTGTTAGTTTTAATTTTTAGTATTGAAAATACTATTGGGATCGTGTTTACGCAAACTTTGCATTGCATGTCAATGTCGCTTATGTCGATGTCGCGGCCAACAGCGCAATATCTAGATCGGTCTTGTAACATAATACACTCTGATAAGACTTGGTAGAAATATAAATATGAATCAGCGTAAAGTCGGCAAGTAAATAATGAATAATGTTTAGTTTAGTTTGTGTTTTAAAGAACGCCATAGTAACTTTGGTAAAAAGTGTTTTATTGAGATAAGTTATAACTAAGGTAAGTTCACGTTATTTAAATCGGAATATTATATCGAAAAAAAAAGCGGGAGGCAAAAAGTTGGAGCACAATAATTGCATATTACAGGGTCCGCCCAAATTTGGTTAACAAATGGAATAATTTTTTTATTATTGATTTCTCAGAAAATGTTATTGTACCGTTGGGTAAATAAGTATAATTTAAAAACATAGCATAAGTTGGCTTAGACAATATGACCGATTGAATATAAGGCAATTGTTCACCTTGGTTGGTCTGCTATGTAAATATTATTGTTTATAAACAAATTAATATTAATTATTCTTAGAAATAAAACCATACATTTAATATAATATGTTTTAGTTGATATACAGGGTGTCCCAAACGTAATGGGACACAGAGCAACAGCAGGCTCCTTAAGGCGAAATAATGCGATTTATTTAAACTTGCATTATCCCAAAATTGATAACAACCAAGATAAAGGGTGTCAAACTTTTATTTTTGTTTTCGTTTTTTTGGGATTATTTATAGTTCACCTTGGTTGGTCTGCTATGTGAATATTATTGTTTATAAACAAATTTATATTAATTCGAAAAGGTTTTTCTGTTTCCTTCCGCCAAACTCATCCCCAGACGCGTTTCGCTGTTTACGGCTCATCAGTGAGGCTCAGTTTGGCAGAAGGAAACAGGACTCGAAGACAAATCACTTGTCAGGGTCGATCATCGACGGGAATTATAGAATTTATATTAATTATTCTTAGAAATAAAACCATACATTTAATATAATATGTTTTAGTGAATATACAGGGTGTCCCAAACGTAATGGGACACAGAGCAACAGCAGGCTCCTTAAGGCGAAATAACGCGATTTATTTAAACTTGCATTATCCCAAAATTGATAACAACCAAAATAAAGGGTGTCAAACTTTTATTTTTGTTTTCGTTTTTTTGGGATTATTTATAATATGTTTTAATTAATATACAGGGTGTCCCAAACGTAATGGGACACAGAGCAACAGTAGGCTTCTTAAGGCGAAATAATGCGGTTTATTTTAAAGCTGTGTCAGGTATTTTCAATACATAGGATGCTTGCGTAAGGTGCAAGATCTGTGAATTTTTAAATAAAGTTTTGAGTTGTTACAGAAAGGTGACTTTTATAAAAATCTGTTGTCAAAGCCAAGGCACACTACTAACTGATGTTAAAATGTCAATGCCTACTCTTTAATTTTTAAAAAACTTCAAATAAATCCTACAGCAAACAAGTTACTGACAAGTGTGATACATTATTGGTTTTGGAACGTCAAAACCTACTCAAAAATGCAATAAAAAGTGCAGGTCCGTATTAAAAAAATTAATGTTGATGTTGGTATCTGAAAAACGAAACGTCGTATCTAAATAATAAAATTAGTTTCTTGAAGAGCATAAAAAAGTGCAATGAAAAAGTGCTTTTGGGTTTTTGAAATCACTAGTAATAAGGCCGCAAATAAAAACCAAAAATGATTTTTTCAGTTTATTTCGGATATCTCTGAAAGTAATCGGAATTTTAACATTTTGTATTTAGCTTATTCAGCACAAAAATGCGCAACTTTGCCTTAATTTAACCAATTCTCTACCTCTTATAGTTACCGAGATAGCAATGCTATTACTTCGAATTTGTAACACCCTGTATAGTCTCACTTTTTATTTGCTCTACTGCTAATAACAGCTTTGTACCATTTACTTTGTTTTCCTGATGATAAGTGTTTCTACACTCGAAACATGTCGATTCAATTCTATTATGAATCATTCTAGGTTCGCCTAGTTTTTTTTGAATAAAAAATTGTAGAGAAAGACTTTGTGCTTTTATTTTTTCTATATCATTCAACATTCAACTCCACTTTGAGTATGGACTACTTCTTTAAAATTAACTATTATTGTATCAAATTCTATTTGGTTTCACTACAGTGGAAACTAATACTACCTATATCCGATAGAAAAGGGGGGAGGGGGGGGGGGGGTAAGTACTACTTTTCTTCCTGTTAACTCGTCCATGCTGACTAATATTTTTTCGTATTTTACGCCATATGTAAAGTAATCTACAAAATTCCTTGGGAATGCAAGACGGGTGGTATTTAAAGTAACATAATGTTTTATTAAAAAACTAATTGGCTGTCGCAGAACAACGGGAGCGTCTTATGCTGAATTAATTGCTAAATTACGTGATACTGGCAAGAGAGAGGCGAAAATTGCGACAAAGGACGGTTCCTTAAGAGGATTCTTACTTTTTTTTCTAGTTTAATTTTAAATTATTAAATTTAATTATTAAAACAGACTGCTCGTCGAGCAAAGCAGCCAGCAAAGCCGCAATATGTGGTTACCTGTAAGGTACCGTTTCGTCAGCGCAATCGATTGGCGCGGCTAGCCATCGCGTGAGAGGATTCTAAAAATCAAATTTAAAATACAAAATAACCTCTAAAATACCAAACAAAACGTTATTATGTTTTTAACCCTGATGGCAAAAAATATTTTTAGTTATATGTAAATTTATATTCTTTTGTTTTTCTATCATATGAAGCAAGAGAAGTGTTATCTCGCGTTGAAAACATATAAAAGATAAAATATTGTTTGTAATATTTGTGTTTCTAAAGGTAGAATGGCCTCGCGCCGTTCCCCATAGAGACTACAAAATTGGTACAATGCAGAATTTTATCTTTTTGATATTTTATGCTAAATGTGGAATACAATTTAGTCTTTTAGAGGGCAAAATATGTTTCGTAAAATGGAGATAATACTACATACCAACTCTATATGTTATGTACTTACTATACTTATTGTATATCAAATTTTAACATTTTAAAAATTTATATTTTGTATACTTGGGAACCAAAAATATTTTTAAAATTTTAACATCTCAGGTAGGTACTTTTACGATAAAAAATTAAATAAAATACCAAATAATATAAAAGGTTAGAAATGCCATTTAGCCAATAAGAAATAGGAGTAAATGCTACCATAGAATGGTTTATAGCCATTATTGCTCTGAATACTCATAGTAATTATCAAGTTCTATACAGGCAAGTTCAGAATCGAACGAGGAGTACGTCAGGGTGACGCCATATCACCAAAACTATTTACAAACCTACTCGAGTACATGTTGAAGGAGATAAATTGGAATAACATGGGAGTTAACATAAATGGAGAATACCTGAATTACATTAGGTTTGCTAATGATGTTGTCTTGATTTCGGATAGAATAGACAAAGCCACACAGATGCTACACGATCTAGAAAAAGCGTCAAGAACGGCCGGACTAAAGATAAATTCTTCAAAAACACAATATATGACAAATCTGGTGATGAGTGGAAATATTTCCTTGGGGGGGGGGGGGGGGGGCACGAAGTTCAACAAGTATCGTCCTACAAATATCTTGAGCATGAAATTCGTGTGAGTCGAGACAACCAAACCGTTAAGTTTCAGAGACGAATAGGACTCACCTGGGCAGCTTTTGGGAACCTGAGGGATGTATTTGGGTCCGACAGCCCGGTGTGTTTGAAGAGAAAAGTGTTCAATCAATGTGTCCTGCCTGTTATGATATACGGAGCGGAAACACTTACTCTGACAAAAAACTCCATCCATAAATTACAAGTTACACAACGAGCTATGGAGAGAGCCATTCTCGGTATTTCTTTAAGAGATAGAATCCAGAACAACGAAATAAGAAGAAGAACAGGTGTAGCGGATGTCTTCAGGAGAGTGGCTACACTAAAGTGGAATTGGGCAGGGCACATTGCAAGAATAACTGACGACAGATGGACCAAGAAAATGCTTGAATGGAGGCCGAGACACGAGGCTTACCGAAATAGAGGTCGACCACCAACGAGATGGCATGACGATATAAGGCGCATCAAGCACAACTGGATGCAGGCGGCGCAGTGCAGGGAGTAGTGGAATGGATTACGGGAGGCCTATATTCAGCAGTGGACGAGACAAGGCTGATTGATGATGATGATGATGATGATTGGGGGTGTAACCTGGTTTTATATACTATATTAGTTCCTACTGACAGTTGTAATAAAACTTGACATTAATTGTAATAATATTTCCTTGCTACGGTTAATAAAGCATAATATACTAACCACTAAAAATCAGTACTGTAGTTCTTAAAAATTGAAATAGCTTCTAGTGTGATATTGTTCTTGTCGTGTAAAATTACATATTTATCTATAGTAAACTTCGTCCATAGATTATAAAGTCCAATACGAATTATTGTTGTGGTTGTGCGAAATAAGAATATTCTATTGCTTTATCTGACATGCAAAGTTTAAAAAAACATATATACAAAGTAAAAATAAATTAATTGAAACAGGTATATTGGTACGATCAATAAAATTTAAATTCAGACAGGACAGCTAGAAGTCTCCGAACAACGATGTGACCTGCGCAACAAATACGTTAAAACTAATACTATAGCGCGCGGCGATTGCCGATCGCTTCGAACCCCCAGCCACGTCTAGTGGATTATATATAGGTTCTAACGGATACAATTCGTTCTTTGGAACGCTGTTCTGCTTTCTTAATTGTAGAGAAAGCGCTTTACTGGGAATAAAATACGTTGCATTGCGAAGATACAATTTATTTTTTAACAAAATTGCTGTATTAAAAGTAGTTTATTATTTAACAAGACTGTGATGCTAATGAAACTAATTACTACTAATAAAAACGCTGCTCTAGCAAATCTGGAATTGATATAACACTAAAGCGGGTTTGATACACTAGCAATAATTCATTTAATATAGGTAAATACAAAATAAGCTATCAATACAAACATGTCTTAGCCAACCCGTTATATTAGATCAGTTTTCTCAGTGTATCCTGTCTGCCAGACGCAAAAAAATTTACGTTAAAATAATGTTTATTCTCAAAATTTGTCGTTAAGTGAAGGGCTTCTTTAGAAAGCAAAGATTACACTATCCGTAAAATACTATAACAGCGATTGACACTAATACTTTATTGAACTATCTGTCTGACACGTACCTATACTGTTCTGTAAATAAGTTTGTCTCAAAAAGTTCACAATATATTCGCATATGATACACCGAGTAAAACTAAACCACATAAATAAGGCCTAAAGATTAAATTCGTGATTTATATTTAATTTAAACCGGTTCCAGTCTGTGTAAAGCCATCTCCAATATTAGATTTCGTATTTTATGACAGTTAGAAAAAAACTAAAGTCATAAATTTCAGTTTTACATGCATGTAGCGCAAATTTTCTGCTAAAAAAAGCCGTAGAGCTGGTATTTTTATATTTCGAAAAATTCCTATACTACTTAAAATTACACTGAAAAAATTGCAAGCGCAGGGGCGTCACTAGTAACTTATGGGCCTGTTTTAAAAAAATTTAGCGGGGGCCCATATTGTGCGTATTTGATAAGTAAAAGCTTTAAATTTTTAACTGCAAATTTTTTTTATTTTGAATTGGTATTTACGTTTCACATTTTCTTATGTAAAATCATTTAAAACATTGCATTTATTAAGAGTATCTTAATTATCCATAAAATTCCTATTGTCAATTTCGTAGCAAGGGTGAATGACACACAGATTTTGAGAAAATAATTTCTGCCAATGTCATTGAGGTCACAGGCAAAGTTGCGGGTTAGTTAATTACCGTGCGAGCAAAAATTATTTGCATCAAAGAGGGCTTGGATTAAAAAACGTAGGGCTTGGTTTAGATCACATTGATATGGGGACGATATATCTCACCAAATCTAGGTTATAATTTTGTCAAATTCATATTATGACATGATATGCCAAACTAATGAGTAATAAAATAAGTAGACAAAAACAAATTTATTTTTGTTATTTACAAAATTAACAAAGTAAGAATATACAGGAAGAAAAAGAAAAATAATTACATAAATTGCTGAAATTGGCCACCGCCATGCTTCAAGCATAAATTCACACGTCTCTTCATATTTTCGAAAGTGTTGACCAGAATCTCTGGAGAAATGGTTACCACATTCTTGGATATTCCTTTCTTGTAATTGTTCCAAATTTGCAACTGTTGTTTTAGTTCTTTAAATGAGGAAAAAACGAGGTAATCGATAACCGTTAAACAAGGTGATCGAGGTGGGAATGTCGTCTAATAAATTATTTCTTTCCAATAAATTTTTAGTAAACCATTGAAAGTATTCCTGCGTCTTTTAAAATCTGCGGCTTGTATTTCTTGAAATACTTGCACTTTATAAGGAAATAAATTTAGCTGCTTCTTAAGAATAGTCCTGCATGTTCCATAAGATCTTCCCACTTCTTGGGACAGGCGTCTTATACAATTTGTTAGCGTATTTTGCATTATTTCACGAACGTTTGCACAAGTTCTTCTGTTTTTACAGATGGTCTTCCTGCTTCTTTTTTGTGTTGTATAGAACCTGTTTCCCTAAACACAGCCACGGTTCTTTTCAGGCAATGATAAAAATCCCCAGCAATAAAAGCAACGTTAGGAAAATGTTCGTGAAAATCGTCCATGCACAAACCCGGATTGTATTGCCACTCACCATTTACTCTAACCCCGTTTCAAAAATACGCTTTAACCATGAATGTTTTGTGCTGTTCCATAAAGCCCATTGTGTGAATTGTTCAAGAAATTGGAAAAATTAGCGATGAATCAAATTAGTTGTAACGACTGTCAAAGATGACGGAATAACTGATTGATTGCTAGTTCAGGTAGTTACTGACACCCAACAGGTATTAAGCTCTACGGCTAAGCATTACGTCCTTAGATACAAGGCCCTCTTTGATGCAAATAATTTTTGCTTGCACGGTACTTTTAAAATTTTATGTGCAAAGGTGCAAGGAAAAATTTAAAATAGGTACTTTAAAAAAAACAATTATTGCCATGATGATTTTTGCCATTGACATTGGGTTCTATAGGCACGAGCTGTTGGCGGACCGCCCACCCCCCCGCTCATCTTGCTACTCCGCTGCCTACTGTTTAAAACAATTTATTAGTTCATATATTTTCGTCACTATTCACTCTAATTATTACGACTATTGTTATAGATGAGATGTTGCTAAATAAATTATAAACAACCTCACCTAATGGACTTTTTTAATTAATTTTAATTTTTACGCTACCGCATAGCGACAAAAAAATTAAATTTTCCACTGTTTCGGGTTTTAAAATTTTTATTTATTTCCTGAAAAAATAATTAAACAAATTACGCTCAATTAAAACTTGCGAAACCAACGATCTCCGTCATAACTAATGGCTCATCGTACATTTTGAATTTTGAATAACTAAGCAGCTTTAAATTTTCAGACAGTGCATTATACAATGAGATATTAATAGATATCCTTGGCCTTCTTATAGCAACATTTTTTAGTTCTGATTAAGTCAGAACCTCTGGTTGAGTAGTTATGAAAATTAGAAATTAAGGAAAAACTACTCCCGTTTTTATAGGTTTCGAGCTGTTGACATAATATAAACAGACAAGGTAGAGGCATAATTCCAAACCTCTTAAAAAGGGGCTGACAGTGGTCAAAGTAACAAGCATCGGCAATCACACGAACAGCTTTCTTCTGCTGTCTAAAAGCTTTAATGGCCGATGAAGAATTGCCCCACAATACGACACCATAACTCAAATCAGAATAAAAAAGTGCGAAATAAACAGTCAAAAGGGTAGATGGTTTAGATTAACTCAATCTTTTAATCTGCGCTGAAAAAATTAGAGGGTGCCAGTTTTTTTGAGAGACTATTAGCATGTGCAGACCGGTTAAATCGACCATCTAGTGTGATTCCCAGTAATTTTGCCGATTTACCACACGTAACAGTGTTATTGGTAGAAAAAATAATACGCTGTGTTTTTTCGAGATTAAGCTGTAGCTCATTATTTGTAAACCAGTCGTAGGCTTTAGATTTTAGATTCTAAAGATGACATCCTTCGCGGTATGCTCAGAATGTCCTCATCGGAGGTAATAAATGAAGTGTCGTCCGTGCCCGTCCGCAAAACAAGTACATTTATTTGGGGCTAAGTAATGGCATAAATCATTAATATATACAATCAATAAAAGCGGACCGAGGAAGGAACCCTGCGATACGCCGCTCTCAACAGGCCAAAAAGATCACCTTGATTACCTGAGCTGGACACGTTGGTATCTGGATTTTAGATAGGATGAAATTAGATTTAGAGAAAGACCCCGAATACCATACCGTAAAAGTTTTTTAACTAGAAGACCATGAGAGACGCAGTCAAAAGACTTGCTAAGATGACACAGAGTTAAGCCCACGTGCTCACCCCTTTCAAGGCTCTCGGCCACATCAAATATGACTTTCGATACGGCTTGCACAGTGGAGCAGTGCTTGCGAAATCCAATTTATCCACCCATCTTTAGCAACAGCGAAAAATATTAGAATTAAATGATATATCTAAAATTAAACGATAAAGGGTTGTCATTAATTGTTTTTAAATGTTGAAGCAAATTTAGTGCAATTCATGCTATTATTAAGATAACTATTTACAAAGTAATAACTTTAAAACCCTGTATTCTGGAAACTATGAACTTTTGGACTAAAATAAATTGGGCTAAATCCTCATATTTTGGCCTTAGGAATTTGTTCTAGCATTTTCGGGACGTATTTTCCGGACACCCTGTATATCGTTAAACGAAAGTAGTATCAGGCGATGTCACAAATAGAAAAAAGAAAAAAAAATCAAAAACCATGTGAAACCACATCCAATATTGGATATAATGTGCTATCGATGCGCGTCTGTTAAAAAGAAATGCAGCAATAAATTCCAGTCTCACATGCATATTATGGCTGAAATTCCCATTTGAAACGTCGCGATGCGAAGTTCATACAGTTAAAGTCATTGCAATATTACAATAAATTGCTAGATTTTAAATCAATCTTTTCTTAGTTTTACAAGAACTAAAAGTATTATCGTATATTATTTAACGAGCGAAGCACAGCTACGCGTCTAGGTATGTAATGTACTATTACGTAATTTTATAATACATATAAATACACCTTTTTTGCAAACTTTGGAAACAGATGAGTTAACACCTTCTTGAACTAATAGCTTTACTTGTAAAACCTGTATTTTAATAATATTATGTCCTACTCGAATATTATTGTTTCATAATTCCATAGTTACTAGACACTTTAAATGGTATATAATACCCTAGGGCATTAAGAGAAATAAATAGGTAGGAAAAATCAAAGTAACAACTTTTTATTAACAAAAGTAATCATTTATCATTTATATTAAATGAACAGTTATGAAAAAACCCAGTAAAAACGAATTTACCTGCTTTTGATAAGTCAATGTTTTCTATTATTTCGTGATTTTCACTAACAGAAATTGACGACGATTGAACGTTTTTTGATGTTGATGGTCTCGTTGAAATTTTGTTTTTAGAAGACATACTGTCTTCCAAATATCCCTCAACCACAGCTGAACGTTTCCAACCGCCATGTCTTTTCAATGTGGTCACGTTTGCCCCCGCGTCCGTCAACAAAGTTACAGAGGTTCTGCGCAAGCAATGACCAGTATATTTGTCCGCATCGCTTAGACCCATAGGTATTTTGCAATAATGGAAGGAATCTTGCCTATGGTGTTTTTCCCAACTGGCTGTGAAAAACAACGACCGTTACGGTAACACAAAAATAATCTATTGACGTTGCAGTTCGTCGGGCGTAAAGACCAATAAGTTCTTGGTAGCTTTAAACAACCCATCTCCTTCTCATCAATAATAGGGAACTTTCCAATTTTTTGTTTCAATAATATGATTTAGTTAGGAATAAAAAAATTATTCCCCAATTGTTACTCCTTAAAAATCAGTAATAACTTGGTAAAAATTCTTTATAGTTTCGCGCGTGTCAAAAGCATTTCAAACGACCTTTTAAGCGCGCCAAGTCCGATGACGTCACGAAGTATGACTTTTTCGTCATCCGTCATCCTGACCGGTGGCCGAGCTACCGAGTTTGCATTTGGATTGGCGTGTGTTATTGTTATTGTATTGTTGTTTTAAGGTGGAATTCTCAACGTCGTTCAATTTATTGCCAACCTATAACCTATTTCGTGGATGTCACACACGAATTATACTTCTTGACGTTACGATCCGTTTTTACCCGCTTGGGATAATTTGAATTTTGGGGCATTTTTAAATCTTGCTAGCGGTATTTTGGAACGAAATATGTTCTTTTTTTGCTGCCATATGTTTTATGACAATATATACTTACGATTTATATAATTTTTCCCCATTTAAAATTTTTGTCAAGTTCCCTATTGTGAAGACACGCCTTTTATCGGTCTTTGTATCGGGAATATTAACTATTACTACGGATCCTCTATCCTCTATATTTTATTCAACCAACATATTAACTAGCTCTTGGCGGCAGCACCCACCAAATATACCAAATAACAGAACCACTTTGTAAATCAAAAAAGTTTTATTGGGAGCTTCACGGATGAATTTCAGCTTCAGCTTCTCGAGTCAAAATTTTTGATTTCTTCGCTTCATATCCTTTGGATGCTTGCTTCAGATACTGGCTAAACTTGCAATATTTTCCAATGTCTATATGTTTATTTACTATTAATGTCTTCTTTAACATTGAATATTTCGTCCATAGGAGTGAATGTTTTAGAATATAATCGATATACCTAATTCATATTTTAATATAATTTACAGCAGCAGGTTCTGGTGTCATATAAGGTCGGTCAAATTTCGTCCGGTTTTTGGGTTTATTAGAAAGTTAACATTAAATGAAACAATTTGATGCAAAAAAAATGCGGATAAAGCTATTTTTTTCAAATTAAAGCCATTTTTAATATTTAATTAGTTTAGAGTTTGGGTCGACTATCTGGATACAAAAACAAGCTGTGCCCGCTAGTAGTGTTGTCATTGTCATTAAGAGGGTTAGACGAAGATAGCAATATGACGATATTAACCGTGTTTGTTTATTCGAATATATTCTTATAATTTGAGCGGACAAGCTCGATTCGCCGATATCTGTTGCTATTTTATTTTCTTTACCAATTTTGCCAAGTTATTCGTTGATATTTTCAGGTAAAGTAGGGTAATATATTAAAAATGAAAATAAACTTTATGCCATTACCGCATAAAGGTGTAACTTAGGCCGCGGCAGCGGCCGTCGCGTAGCCGGCGTTCTATTGCGTAGCCCAAGGATGTTTATAATAGTTGCGGGGCGAGCGAAGCCCGCAACGCTAATATATGATGCCATTACCGCATAAAGGTGTTACTGGTGCAACTTAGGCCGCTGTAGCGGCCGTTGCGTATCCGGCGTTCTATTGCGTAGCCCAAGGATGTTTATAAATAAAATAAAATAATAAATATCCTTATTTTTTTTTAATTATATTTTATTATAAATAAACTCAATTAGGTATAAGACTTTTTGAAATACCCAACCAGCGTTAATGACTCCAAATCATGAAAATTGGTTCAACGTGGCAACACAGTAAGTATTATGTCACATAATGACACTTCTCGCATGGACATTTTCAGTAAAAATGTCAATTTATGAATAGTTTATTATTAATTTTTCGCGTCAAAAGTGTATAATCCGCAATTTTTTTGCTTTTAACCTGTTCTATACAGCTTAGGCTATATGTTAAAATTTTGAAAACCATCAAAATTCGACCGACCTTATATGACAACATACCAATTCCTGGAAATATCGGAGTAGCACCGTCTCGTTGATAATTTTTACATCATTATTTTTTATCCAATCCCCAAACTTTTGATATTCCTTATCATAGGTGTCTTTAGACGTCTTTGGGACAAGATTATCCAAAGCTTTGACAGCATTCACAGCAATTCTATCCGGAATCAACGGAAAATCCATTATTTTATATGAATTTCAGTTTTGACTTTGACACAGCACCACAATGAACACTTATTACCTTTGTTTATTTAGCAACTTTATAGGTAAAAACCTGTCGTGATTTTGAATTTTCTTTTAATTTAACTTGGAATTAACAGAAGTAGGACATAAAATATTGTATAAGTATACCACAGGCATTACTTAATGTCTATACCCTCGGGCAACTTACAAACCCTCGGGCCAAAGGTCCTCGGCTTTGTGAGATTGTTGCTCTCGAAGGCATAAACATCATCATAATGCACTTAATACATAAATAACTATTATGAATCTAAAAATATGTGACTTGACAGTAGTTTGGCATTAAGTTTAATAAAGCGAGTGCGCTTGGAGCGCCGTTCTTCATACCTTTTACAAGGAACAAATATTTTCCACCAGGGTAGATGCGCATTAAAGGCCACGCGACGGTGCAGTGCAAGAAGCTTGGACCACACACCCGACCAACCTCACCAACCAACCAATTAATCTCATTACGGAACCTTCATAAAATATTGTTTTTGAAAACATTTCTAGTCACAACTCGGCATTCGGATATATTAAAAAATGTGACCTATAACGCCTTCGTAACTTTATACTGCAAAACAATTTAAAATAATTGGGTTAATCGTATGCTATTCCATAAAACATCCATTGCGTTAACACGCGACGGCACATCCGCGACCATTAATCCAAAAAAAAGATACCAAAGGTTTCCTTTAATTTAAAGTCTGGGGTGATAATAAATAAAGCCCACGCCAGTACGGCGTGCAGTTTGTTTTATGATCCTAAATTTAGAGTTTATATAACACTCGTGGGCGCCCTGATGCATGGTAATAGGAGGGACGCTTGCCCCTATCCTTAGCTCGCAGAAAAGTAAATTTTTTTCAATTGGCCCATAATGATAGGTGGCGTTATCCATGAAAATTTCATAAATTTATTTTCAACCAATTAGAAGGCTCCTTTTTGAATTACATAAGTGATAATTTTTCTTAGGTATACTACTACGACTTAATTTTAATTCAAATGTCAAGTCATTTCGAAGTGACAGGTGAGACAAACCAGCTAATAACAATCAGTTTTTTAGTCTTACCCGTGATATTTATTGTAAAAATAATATTGTGTAAAAAATGATTCGTTTTGGCAATGAATCAGCAAGTTCGATTGCTAAAGAAATTAAGCAGTTAGTAACTCATTTTTATTACTAAACGCACTGTATTTTTACAATAGAAGATGATTTTACTTGTTAGTAACTAAGGTTTATTACTAAAATTTCAGGGACATTAAAAGAAATTCCAATTTATGAAATTTTCTTATCGAATCTCCCACGCAGCAGAATTAATTCCCGATAATTTTTTTCTTGGTCTCACTCGTGTTTTTGTTGATAGAAAATATCCCTCGTCTTCGACTCGGGATAATTTTCTATCAACAAAACCATTCGTGACCTTAAAAAAAATTATCAACAGTAATATCACAAGACCTTGTTTTTTTATCGGTTAAATTTTTCAACTGTCACGAAAACTTTTTTGTTTTAAAATTTTACGAGTTGAATTTGGAAATGTTTATTCTGATTAGATCACGAGAGCGAAGCTCGAGGGATTTAATCTTTGAATAAACATGCCCAAAGTTCAACGAGTAAAATTGCCAAAAAAGTTTGAGTGAAAAATGGAAAATTTAACCAATAAAAAAATGATGTTCGAGTGATATTTGGCACGATTATTTCGTGAACCCAAAATATCCCATCCATATCTTTTGAGTAATAATGTTTTATATTTCTACAGGTAGCCTGCGGTGTATTACTTGGAATAGTTGTTTTTAGTAAAATTGCATAACATACCACTCAACGAAAACTGTTTAGTTTACTGCTGGCAACCAAACATACAATTATAATTGTATGTTTGGTTGCCAGTCTTATAAGCAGAAGTCAGAATTTTATATTAGTTCTATAATAAATGACATTTGATATTATTGTATTTTTAAAATGTGGTGTAATTTATAAAGAATTATTGGAATAAACATAGGCATAGGTGCATTATAATATAAAAACAAGTAGGTAAATAAATATAGTACTAATGTTATTGTATTAAAATATCAGAAATTATCCGAAAAAGTTATAAAAAAATAATTGACATTGATTTATACTTCGAAATATTGTGACAGAACTAGACGGGCCAATAGCGACGTTTAATCGCTAAAATCCCACGTAGTTTTATCACTATTATACTAGCTGATTGGTTAAAACGAGACGGTTTGATTGGACGAAAAGGCGAAATTGACAGGTGTACGAAATAATCGGTAATAATTCTGCTGCTAGGGAGATTATAAGTGAATATTTCCCTCATATGTTAAAGTTCCCATAAGAGAAATGCAATTTTCGCAAAATTACAGCGAAAACAGCACTACCAGAAATCGAAAATTGCATCGCAAGTTTATATTGTTGACGAAACGTCAAAGCGGGATTTTATTGTTAGCAAACGTCAAAAAATGTAATATTCTGACAATTAACGTCATCTTATTTATTATTATACGAGCAACCGCCGTATCAAAACTTGCCAAAAAAGGTGTTGGAGAACAACAGTTAATTAAACTAAGTGGACACTCAAATACCAAGTCCCTGACGCCTTACATTCAGATGGATAAGAACCACCATATGTTATATATACTATATGTTATAAATATTGTTAATTACAATAATTGTACTTTTCATTGCAATTTTTGTAATTTTTAAGCATTTTAATTTTATTGTTAGTATTTTCTGTGAAATAAAATATTTAAATTTACTTGATTCGAGTTCTTAATTAATTTGGGAAATATTCAAATAAATTACACTCGTGCATAAAAATAACCAGATAATTTTTTTATTCAATGTGTTTTTTTTACAAATTGCAATCGTTTGTTTTCATATTTTACGAAAATGCCCTCCTCCTGCGGAGTCGGTTTTTTTTTTCAAAAATATGAAAACAAACTCTTGCAATTATAAAAAAACACATTTCATTCAAAAATTATCGGTAATTTTGATGCACTCACTTACCCCCGATAATAAGCGACGGTTCTTTCTAGTTCAATTTTTCTTTAAACCATTTCTCAAAGTTTTCAGTGTTTATCGAATCACGATTATCACCAGCTTTTAGGCCAGACTTGAATATCAACCTTGCATTATTCACAAATACATTTTCTGAACCAGCATGTAGAATAATACACCCTCTGACGATTTTTTTAACTGTATGAAGAGTACAGTCTTGTCAACTTCGCCTAAAAGCCCCTTTACTGTATATCCAGGTTTCACCCAGAAAAACACGTTTTAAGGGAAATTGAGAGTTGCCATTATTCTAAAATTCTTTTAAAAACTCTACTCGTTTTTGGGCTATATGGGGTTGCTCTATTAAAAAGCGCCTGTTTGATACATTAACGTCATTTTAATTTTTTTTTAAACAGTCCGCTAATAAACCAGTGGATATTTCAACACCACCAATGATTTTAAGATTTAATTGTATCGAGCGAATGGTAACGTGTTCACCTGCTCTATAAATCCCATAAATACGCTCAGTGGCGCAACCAGAAATTTAGTTCGGGGGGGGGCTTTAGCTCCTTGCGCCGAAGGCGAAAAAATGTTTGGGTGCCACGCTTTTTTTTGGGTAAAATACGTATGATTGACGAGAGCGACAGCCCCCTAAAACTTCTGCAATAATACGCCGCTGGCCCTAACTAAATATTTATGAAAAAAAAATAGAGATTTCATTTTAATTAGTAAAAATGTATTTAAAATAAGTAACGCATATATTAATCATACTTATACTAAAACAAAACAAAAACCTTATACAATAAGTTGTAAGTAATCACAAATAATACTAATATTAAAGTAAAATTCTTCGTTTTGTTTTTGCCTTTTCGTCCAGAATTTCTTCCACGGTAATATCAATATCGTGGTTCGCATAAAGAACTGCCAAACCATTTAATCTGTCCTCTTCCGTGGGTGCTACGCAGATATGTCTTCAAATATTTTAAATTTAAAAAGGACCTTTCAGATGTGGCGGTTGTAATAGGCAAAGTTAAAAAAATTTGTAAAAGCCTTTTTATATTAGGAAATATATTGGCATCACATTCGGAGTACCCTTTGTCCAAATCTTCCTTCAGTTTTTGTTTTTGCATTTTTTATACCACAGCTCAAGTTCAGCTTCTAACATCGTTTTATTGGAAAACTCTTCGAGAACTCATTCTTGTAGAAGCTGTGAAGTTTCAAAAAACCTTTAAATTGACTATCAAAATCTTGATTATCATATGGAAAGAGGCATTCAAAATTTTGAATGGTTTCTCGATGTTTTAAAAACCGATCCTCGAGATTTGCTATGAGGCCATCTAAAAACGGAATAAAAAATGTTATTTAAAATACTCACCAGCGGAATCGGTTTTTATAACCAATCTTTGTGTTTGTCTTGGCGGTAGTCTAGGTACTCTGATTTCAATATCGTATTCCGAAAGTAGATCTTGAGCTTCCTTAAAAATATTTTGAAATTATCATCTGCCTCTTTTTTCTTTAACTTGATCTGTTACGTCATTAGCTAACTGTAATGCTTTACAAAAGTTTAAATCGACTGTTTGTGGAATCTTGCTTGGCAGAGGCAGTGTGTAGGCATATATTCTTTCTGTACACATTAGTGCGATCACAAATTTGGGACTTATATTGCTGGCCAGTAATCCAGATGACTCAGTGGAAGTATTGCGATCGGTCCATTCAGTCAGATCAGTCAGACGTAGTATAATTTCACTATTGATAACATGATTGATGTAAATTATGTGGCTGAATATAAAATATTAGTAAAAGGCGTGACATGAAAAATTGATTTGCAATTTAACGAATAGGCTAAGTTTCTAAGCTCGGGGGGGGGGGGGGGGCTGCAGCCCGGCAGCCCCCCCCCCTGGTTGCGCCACTGAATACGCTCTCTTATAGTATGTTCATGAATTTCGTGAAGTTGTCGACCACGGGATGATAAAATAGCTACATTATTGCGATTCTTAAAATCAACATCCTTCTCTATTCCCTTTGCCTTAATTCGTTGGATTGTTGACCACGAAACTCCCAAAGCATCAGAAACTGTCTAAAACAGATAGGTATTTATAAAAACATTGCCATATATTTTTTATGTTTATTATTTACGTTTTCACAATTTCTGCTTTGTTATATCTACTTACCTCGTAAACTGCGTTAAAGGGTAAAATAATCTTTCCGGTATCACTTTCTCTTTGAAAATAATCAAATAATTTTAAAATTAATGCTTGTTCTTTTTTTTAATACCGTGACACTTTTGAAATGATTAAAAATGTCACATCCATAGAATTCATAGCTGGCCAAAAAGTAAATTATTATAATCTAATTATTTTTTTGTATTACTGCTATTGCATATCTTTGAAAAAATGTATATAAAGTAGATGGGCAATTATAGGCAAGGGTTGTTCACAAATCATTATACGTGGCCCCCAGCCCTTATACAGGGTCCTGCAATAGTGCGTCAGGCTTCCATAGCTCCTATACGAATTTAGTTAGGACTTTCATTCAAACGCTAACTTATACTGTATCATACGGGGTACTTCAGGAAAATATTTTTTCAACAAACCCAAAAAAGTGTGGTCATAAAAAGTTGTGATTTTTTAAATGCCATACCCCATATTTTTTTGCATATTTAGATGTATGCTATCGTCCGTTATAAATGCCTAAAATTTTGTTTGATTTGCTTTGGCAGTTTAAGAGCAATGAATTAAAAACTGAAAAAAAAATATTTTGAAGTGGAAAAAATATCAAAAAAAAACAATCTAAAATTAGTTTTTTAACCATGGTATTAAGTGAGTTTAATGACAAGAGGTTTAAAGATACTATGAATCGAATAGTATTTATTTATTTTATACAGGGTGTTCATAATAAGGTTTCAAAAATGACACATTTCAAAACTATTTTTCTCAACTTTTTGAAATGGAACACCCTATATATTATTTCGGTATTTTTTATAAAATACACAAGCAATTTTTTTTTGTAGTTGAAGCATATAAGTTATTTCCAGCCGTTTTCAAAATAAATGCAAATTTCATAAATCATGTTGATTAAACAGAGTTTATTTTTAAAATTAAGCGTAGGCGACTAGACTAATAATTAAAAACTACAGTAATTGTTCAAAATGTCTTCCATTTTGTTCTGTGCACAAGCCAACATGTTTTTGAAAAGGTCTGTTTATTTTCCTTAACATTCCAGGGGAAATGCTAGCAAACACGTCTCTTATCCTTTGCTGCATTTTTTTTAGCAGTTGTAAGTGGATGGATAAGTGTAAACAATTTGTTTTACATGTCCCCATAAAAAAAGTCTAGTTTTGTAAGATTCGGCGATCTAGCTGGCAGGGGGGTCCGTTTCTACCGATCCATTGGTTCGGAGAATTATTATCAAGATAATTTCTTATAATTTATTCGCCCGATATTACACTTTTTTAAAATGAATTAAAGAATTTGTCAAACTAAGTATAAGAATCCATGTTTTATTTCAAAGCCTACTATGGGTTTTAGAGATACACCTTACTAATGAACCTCTTTGCTGGTATTGCAATTGAAATGTTAAAAGGAAAATAAACAAACCTTTTCAAAAACATGTTGGCTTGTGCACAGAACAAAATGGAAGACATTTTGAACAATTACTGTAGTTTTTAATTATTAGTCTAGTCGCCTACGCTTAATTGTAAAAATAAACTCTGTTTAATCAACATAATTTATGAAATTTGCATTTACTTCGAAAACGGCTGGAAATAACTTATATGCTTCAACTACAAAAAAAATTGCTTGTGTATTTTATATAAAATAACGAAATAATATACAGGGTGTTCCATTTGAAAAAGTTGAGAAAAATAGGTTTGAAATGTGTCATTTTTGAAACCTTATTATGAACACCCTGTATAAAATAAATAAATACCGTTCGATTCATAGTATCTTTAAACCTCTTGTCATTAAACTCACTTAATACCGTGGTTAAAAAACTAATTTTAGATTGTTTTTTTTGATATTTTTTCCACGACTTCAAAATAATTTTTTTTCAGTTTTTAATTGATTGCTCTTAAACTACCAAAGCAAATCAAACAAAATTTTAGGCATTTATAAAGAACGATAGCATACATCTAAATATGCAAAAAAATATGGGGTATGCCATTTAAAAAACCACAACTTTTTATGACCACACTTTTTTGGGTCACCCTGTATATGAAAAAATATTTTCCTGAAGTACCCCGTATGATACAGTATAAGTTAGCGTTTGAATGAAATTCCTAACTAAATTCGTATAGGAGCTATGGAAGCCTGACGCACTATTGCAGGACCCTGTATATGAGCACGACACGGCACGCCGCTGTGGTGGAAGCGGTATCAAAAAGCTCTCCGCCTAATACTTATATGTTATCACCTTTCTCGCAACGAAACAGTATCTATTCCCAGAGCAGTAAACTGCAATTTCTCTGGTTTATCCCGAATCCCATAGGAAATATCTCAATCGAATATTGAAAAAGGATGCTCCTTTGGGAAAGATATTACTGGCTATTTTTAGTCGGGATATTCCGTTACTAATCATATTTCCGTAATTTATAGAGCTACTTGCTTTTCTAAAGGGTAGGATTACTTTATTTAAAGCGTATTAAATAAGCACAAATAATAATTAAAGAAAGAAATAGAATAATAAATTTTAGTCGCAAAGGAGACCTTAAGTTTGCAGGGTTACGCAACCCCCAAAAATTGCAGCAGTACATAGTCAAACCTTCAATTGTTTAACGGCAAGGGATGTCAACTATAGTAAGCTTTGGCATTTGTAGTCAAACTCCACCAGTGCAGCAGGGTTGGATGCTGATGTGTAGACCGATCACTTTGACAGAGCTATCGGTGTTTCTTTAATAGGTGTATGCTTTCTCATAGGATTTTATTGACTTTCCATCGGTAGACGGAACGGAAGAGTTTATGGCAGCCTTAGGAAAAGCTTGCCAATATTACTTTTCTAAAAAGAACTACCTTGTCAGATCGGACCACGGTGATTAGTTTCTTGGGTATCAGTCTTGATTCTGGTCTACTGTGGGATAAACACGTGGGGGTGGACGCTGGGAAGTTCGGCAGCACCTTGTTTCTGCTGCGAAACCTTGCTGATGATAGCTCTGTGTTTTCCACGGGTCTTTTTTTATACGCTATTCTTGCGTAAGGATACATGGTTTTTGGACTACAGAGAAGGCTGTGAGACTGATTGCAGAACTTTGTTATAGGACGATTGTCGCTCTGCTTTTAGAAGTCTTAGAATCTTTATTTTACTCTCCCTTCGACCTACATTCTCGAGTGCCTTGTGTATACAAAGGACAAGGAGACTATCCACCATGCAGGCAACGTAATTATTAACTATTGCCGATTAAAAAGATCCCAGGATATGGGCAGAGGTATTTTGGAGCTAAATTTTTTCATAAACTGTCTGGTGACATAAGAACGTTCTCGCTTGAAGCAATTTGGTCGTGTTAGAGAAATACTAATTCACAATGCCTTTTACAACATCCATGAATTTGTAAACCTCATTTGTTGTTAAAAAAGAATATACCAGAGTTGACATAACATAGATTTTGTTTTGTTTTTCCGTCAATTATTTTAATTTCTTGTATACCTCAACTACCTCCCGCCTCTTGACACAATTTTTTGGAGCGGTACTCCCCATGCCATTACCTTATCTAGCATTTGCTTGCACCCCCTTCCCAGACCAAATCCTAAATCCACCTCGCACACCCTCACAATATCACCCGCACACTCGAACACAATAATCCAAAGCTTTTAAATGGAATTAGTTGTTTCAGAAATAGGCCTAATTTATTCTGCAAGCGATTCAGTCTATTTCCTTTTACTCCGTTTTTTCCCGATGAAATCGTACTTATAGTTCAGGAGCTTACGTACGAATTTTTCTTTGTAGCGAATATCAAGGGTTTTTTTTTTTTTTTTATTATTTATTTTACGTCGGCCTTTTTCCGCAACGAGGCCTATCACCGACGCCAGGGAATTTGTCACACACTATCTGGTAATTTTGCCGAATCCCTCTTTGTCGAGGGTAGGGTTCTTTAACGTGCCAACATCCATGACACGGGGCCTACAGTTTAACGTCTCTTCCGAAAGACGGCGCAACCTCTTAAACCAAATTCCAAATTTAACATCGACGTTGCCGGCAGTGGGAATGGAACCCGGACCTACGATCTATAAGGCCGCTGCGCTGACCATAGACCACAACGTCGATGAATATCAAGGGTTACTTTAAAAATGTACTCAGTCCAGTGGCGGCTCGAGGTATTAGAAATAGAAAAAAATTAAAATGCGCAATAAGTTTTGTAATTTCGTTTAAAATTTTTATTTTTAAATATTAAACCTAACAAGAATTAAATTATTAAAAAAAAATATTTTATCGGGCTTTAAAGTAACTAAATGGAGGAAATGTAGGTATGTATTTTTCGTATTAACCCAGTACAGGACAATAAGTTAGTAGTTTCGGCCAAACATTTCATTTTTCTTTCTTTTTCTAATATTTTAAATCCCTATATAAATAGTTTTGGTACGCCTATGATCACTGCCGCCCCCTTCTTACTTCGTCTTCCTCTATCTTGCATTGGTTGCGTAAAAATGCTTTACCAAACAGAAAAGAATCACGGGTTTTCTTAAAGCAGTAATGCTGCATAGTGCACGCCTTTAATCGGTAAAGTGAAAGTACGTGAAGCAGCGAATCCAGGCCTGCAAATTTACCACCAGAACATGGTAGTTACGCAACACACACCAATAAAGATATCCATAGCATCACCAAAAACAAATCGGGTGCAAGCCACAATATTTGTTGACAATTTTCATATCCATCGTAATTTAAACAGTCCTAATGATACAAACTGTTGTTTGTTTGAAGGTGGTAGACAAAGAAATAATATTAAAGAAATTAGCTTGTCGGACTTCCATTGTCTTTACTTTGTTACTTAACACAACGTTTCGGTTAGTTAGTATCTCTAACCGTTTTCAAGTGTAAACTAACTGAGTCGAAATCAAACTGGTATGACGTCGCTGTCTCTGGCTTCGCATAAAAACGCAATGTGAGCTTGTTCCCTGGTTATCTTGATCTTTGTCTATTCGTAGCCTTTGAATTGTTCGCTGATACCGGGTCAGTGTTTGTTTGAAGGTGGTATACAATGAAGTAAAATAAAAAAAATGACCTTGTTGGACTTCCATTGCCTTAATATTAAGCCAACCATAACTTCCGGTTTAACCGGACATTCCCATGTTCAAAAAGAAATTGACTTTCTAGATAGAAAAAAAAGGTTAAACTTTTACAGCCAATCAGTCAATCTATAACTTAAAAATTTTTTGCAAACAGTCTCCGAACGCTGCAAGTTTTTTACGTTCGATGAAGATCGATGACCAATAACATCCGTTCATTAACAATAACGACTATTACGAAACAAATCGTAGAGTGTGCTCTTGGACTATTTCCTTTTTTGTCCTCGGGGACATCGTCCTTAGACATAAATTTCTTTCTGCAGTCATCACTTCGGGGTCGATTTGGAAATATTCGGCTCTGAACAAAGATAAAGAAGAAAATGCAATGATTATTTGAATGGATAGACTGTTGGGAAACATAAAAAAAAGTCCAATAAAAAGTCCCAATTGTTTGTCGACCTGTTATTTTTTGTCCAAATTGAAAAGTTGAACATTTTTATTAAATTTTTGTTTGTGACATTTGGCTTTCAGTTTGTAATAAAACTAAACGGCAGAAACGTAGTAGCTAGTGTTATTTGCTGTTAGTATGGATTTGGGTATATCTCCCTCTTTGCCCCATCCTAATGTATGTAGATTCTAGTAATCTATATATCCTTGTTCTAGAACAAAACTGCCCAACTTATATAACAACTATAATTATTTTTGTTTATGCCAAAAAATAACAAATATATACAAAAAAATTTCGGGATGTTGGTTTTCACTAATCAATGTATCAATATTACCATCAATATTTGTTGTTGATAAATAAAGCAACTGAATACGGTACACTGACAGGGAACACCTACCGTGCGAGCAAAAATTATTTGCATCAAAGAGGGCTTGGATTAAAAAACGTAGGGCTTGGTTAAGATCACAATGATATGGGGACAATATATCTAATCAAATGTAGGTTAAAATTTTGACAAATTCTTATTATGACGTGATATGCCAAATTAATGAGTAATAAAATAAGTAGACAAATACAAATATTTTGTTGTTGTAAAAATTATAATACTTGCACTTTATAAGGAAATAAATTTAGCTGCTTGTTAAGAATAGGTAGTCCTGCATGTTCCATAAGATCTTCCCACTTCTTGGGACAGGCGTCTTATACAATTTGTTGGCGTATTTTGCATTATTTCACGAACGTGTGCAACAAGTTCTTCTGTTCTTACAGATGGTCTTCCTGTTCCTGTTTTGTGTTGTATAGAACCTGTTTCCCCCAACACAGCCACGGTTCTTTTCAGGCAATGATAAAAATCCCCAGCAATAAAAGCAACGTTAGGAAAATGTTCGTGAAAGTCGTCCATGCACAAACCTGGATTGTATTGCCACTTACCATTTACTCTAACCCCGTTTCAAAAATACGCTTCAACCATGAATGTTTTGTGCTGTTCCGTAAAGCCCATTGTGTAAATTGGTCATGAAATTGGAAAAATTAGCGATGAATCAAAATACTTGTAACGACTGTCAAAGATGACGAAATACCTGATTCAGGTAGTTACTGACACCCAACAGGTATTAAGCTCTACGGCTAAGCATTACGTCCTTAGATGCAAGGCCCTCTTTGATGTAAATAGTTTTTGCTCGCACGGTATAATTTGACTTTATAAATTGCTTCTCAGCATTAAGCCAATTATATAAATAAGGCCTAAGTTTCGCATGTTAAGGTAACATTCTCCTAGGAGTAACTTAAAAAAGTCCAATCCTATTTTGGTTCCTTCCTGGTAACAAGGATCTGACTGCAAATCACATAATTCAAGTCGAAGGAGTCGCTAAACCGGTTTTCGAATTCTTCTTGACTTGAAAATCTTAATGTTAATAAGAGATAATTATTGTGTCCGCAAAAACAATTAAAAACAGCAAAGTAGTGCAACTGTATTTTGTAGTGGAATACAATACAATACAGAGATCTAAGCTTAATGGATAGCTTGGGGCGGGTAGAGCACGACGGCTGTTTCGTCCTTATTCGGACTCTACAGGCAGCCATAGCCCAAAGCAACTTCACAGAAATGGCATGGTGCATTGAAAGTCACCTTGCAAAAGGCCCGCGGCCATCAATATACCGTATAACGTCATCCCAGCAGATTTAATACAAAAGGTACTTTCACTGGTAATAAATCGGTCTACCTAATCCAAGGTATCCATAATGCTTGGATTCCTGTATAATATTCTAATAGAAAAGACGGTTGCACATAGTGAAACTGCCTTTTGTCTTAGAGTTGATTCTGCTGGGATGGCGTTATGGTATATAAATGGCCGCTGATTTTTTTCAAGGTGGCTTTTAATGCATTGTGCCAATTTCTGTGGAGTTGCTTTGGGTTTGTTCGGGTTTGTTATGGATGCCCGTAGAGTCCTAATAAGTACAAAACGTCGCGGTCTACCCGCCCCAGGGTATCCAACATGCTTGGATCCCTGTGTATTTCAATACAAAAGACAGTTCATTTGTCCGATATGCCACTACATTCGTCATATACATCTAACGTACCATCTACCGTGATTTACCCTGTATGTGTGTTATTTTGTTTCATCGTCGGTGTAGAATGACTAGCATGTGTATATTTTCGTTATTTTGGTCATATTTCTATATTATTCTCGTGGTTGGACAGCCTTGTTCTAGAAGATTCGGAATTAAAGTCAAATAAGTTATATCAAGAATTTTAATTACCCTTGTATGAGCACGGTACTGACACCTTACGATTTTTATTAAAAGTGTCAGGGAGGTTTTGATATCAAATCAATGACGTAATAAAATTCAAATTGGCTGTTAATTAATTTAAACGTTTTTAAAATGTTTTTGTGTTTTTATTCATTAAATCTTTTTTTTTTCAGTCACCACATTCCAGTTCGATTGGAATCCTCACCGAAGGCCCAGCCTGAACGGCTCCAGTACGTGAGTTGGCTCGGCGACAGCACCTCCTTACTAATAGTCTTCAACAACGATATTTATCACAGGATATCTCCTGAAGATGAGACTGATACCAGACTTACTTTTACCGGTCAACCGGATGTTGTTTATAATGGAGTTCCGGATTGGCTATATCAAGGTAAAGGATAATTAGTTAATTAAAATACGAATGGATATTTTATGCTAGATACCATATTCTTAACGTAATTTTTAATCTATTCCCAATCTATAACCTATTTTGCGTTTTTTTTTTTAATATATTAATTTATTCGCTAACATTTATATAAAATCAATATCGTCTGCACATTATTTAGGTAATATCTGACATATTACAAACATTTTTTTCATTGCTAATTTTGCGAGAATTGTACAGTGTCCTCAGAAAAGTCTGCACCATGCGGAAAACTTTTTTATGCGTTTCTTTGCAAATCTGCTATTGGCATTAGGTTCTGCATGACATAAAACAAAACATAAGCTTAAAACTTTTCTGACGTGCATTACACCTGTCAAATTTCACTTAAAAGTTTCAAAGTGGCGAAAGTAAATTTTAGCGATACGAAAAAAAGTAATAAGAAAATATTGCTTCTCATCATATTTTGAGTCTATATCCCAATCTTTGTGTAAAAATTTATATATAAATATTTTTTAATTTTTTTGGAAATTCGACTTATCGTTACTTTTTTTTACTCTTTTATGTCACTTTATTTATTAATACTTATTTTCAATCAGACTAACTGCATTTTAAAAATGAGTTATCGCATAAACCCATTTTGACATAGATCCAGATTTAGTGGGGATCGATCCCGACGAGCAATAGTAGCCCAATATTATTAGTATTATTTTTTTGGTCGTGTTGTTGTGCATAATACGTTTTTACTATTGAAAAATAAATAATGATAAATGAATATTACCTTTAAGGTGGGAGTATCAACATGCTTGCCAACCTATAACCTATTTCGCGTAGATTTATTTATGTTTTCTAGTTTTTACACAAAATTTAAATAAAATCAGTATCGACTTGATATTCTATAGGTAATAATTGACATATTTAATAAATATCAAGGAATTTCATAACTTATTTTAGGAGAATTGTATTGCCGCCACACTAAGCATTTAGAATCCTTCTGGATGCACCGCCACCATACTTCACAACTTTTTAATTCTTTGCTTTTACAAAACGTATAGTTGTCTACAAGAATTTCGAACGTCCACGAAATTTCTTGCAAGATTATTTGACCTATAATTCCTAGCAGACATCTGATCCAAGGTGGGGCCGAAAGTTCCGCCGCCCAGCAAAATTTACATGGGTATGTCGGGCGGTGCACGACCCGTTATAAGTTGCCGTAGAAAAATATAAGTGTATTTATCATCATCATATCATTATACAGTGTGTGTATAAAGTCTGGAAACAGCTTAATAACATCACAATTTACTGGCCGATTTAAACCAAATTTGGTACAGTTGTGTAAGAGGATCTAACGCACCGAATGACGATATTGGCGTTGTTGCCAGCTTTTTAGTTTGTCTGGAATTCGAACGAATTTTATATTTTTAAATATAACACCCAGTATATTTTTACATTTTTAAATTCCACATAAAATTATAATTATTTTTTATTAAATGCATTATTAGCCTATGCTTCATAGTTTCCGAGATATTGACTCTCGAAAAGTGACATTTTTAAACTTTGACAGCTTATAACTTTCTGACAATACGTCTTAGAGCAAAACGGCTTACATGTCCCTATCTTCAATTTTTATTATCTTCCCAAAAAAATCAACTTCCGGTTAAACCGGATGAAACTCGAAAGCAGGAAATATAGTTGTTCCGGTTTAACTGGAAGTTGATTTTTTTGGGAAGATAATAAAAATTGAAGATTGTAAGCCGTTTTGCTCTAAGACGTACTGTTAGAAAGTTATAAGCTGTCAAAGTTCAAAAATGTCACTTTTCGAGAGTCAATATCTCGGAAACTATGAAGTATAGACTAATAGTGCATTTAATAAAAAATAATTATAATTTTATGTGGAATTTAAAAATGTAAAAATTCACTGGGTGTTATATTTAAAAATATAAAATTCGTTCGAATTCCAGACAAACTAAAAAGCTGGCAACAACGCCAATATCGTCATTCGGTGCGTTAGATCCTCTTACACAACTGTACCAAATTTGGTTTAAATCGGCCAGTAAATTGTGATGTTATTAAGCCGTTTCCAGACTTTATACACACACTGTATAAATGAAACATTTTTTTTGTATTAAGCGTAATTTTATTATTGCCTAGCGCTTTCGGCCCATTATGAGGCCATCATCAGGGCTTAGGTTCTAAAAGAAAAACACAAATAAAAGTAAAAACACAGTAGGAACAAACTACGTCACATTATGTCCGGGAGACAAGAAACATATTAATAGGATATTTTAAAATTTATAAACAAATTTTCTCTAGTAGTGGTTTCAAATTTTATAAACAATACCCGACTGACATTTGACACATGGACACAAAGTGATGAGGAATATCTCAGATAAAAAAAAAGAAGTTATTTTACACAAAATTTCGAATAATAGGAAACAGTGGTTTAAAAACTTTAAATAAGTCTTAATGAATAAAATTTAATAAAAGGCAGGAAACTACGTCAATTGTTGAAAAGAAAATAATTTAAACAGGATTTTTAAATTATGATATCTTTATGTACTAAACCGTCTTATCGTTAATAAAATGGGAGGAGTCGAAAGTCCACAAACGTAGGTTAAGACAAATAATAAATTCTTATCGTAAGTAATTACATAAGTGCATCAAAATTACCGATAATTTTTTATGAAAGCATGTTGTCTAAAAACTGGATGAGTTTATATTCGTTTTGATATTTTTCCATTAATAATTTTGACGTAACGTTCCAAATAGTCTTTACAGTATTATCTTTATAATCCTCACCATTTTTATTTTTCATATTGTAGGCCCAGTCAGTCAGAATATTGGCCAGCGTCGGTATAAAAGTATTTTTGTTTAAACTCTAATTTCTCTCTTTAATAAAATCCATGAACTGTTTCCATATATACTGGTGGTTTAGTAATGTATTTTTAGGTTTACTTTCGGTAACTTTCTCTAAAATTAAACTTAATGAATCACTTCCAAATCGCGACATTTTTACGACTTTTTAAATTTAATTTATGTATGTCAAAATGACAAATACATAATATCAACACAATAATACACCTACAAGGTGCTATTGTAAATATTAATTATTGTTACTTAGATACGGACTTATAGGGAAATTTTCGGCGGGACATTTTCGCACCTACTGGGCAATTTTCGTCGAAAAGTTCCCGCTTCATATGGTAGTTTTTACACATGAGAGAAATATTCGCTGAAAGAGTCTAAAAATTGGATTTCGGTTGTTAGTTTCATTGAATCTTAAATTCAGACATGAATCTGGAAAAGTAATTGAATGTCTATGGATTTCAAGGTCCTCGAGATATTCCAACTCTCTGAAATTTTTATGATCAAATTGATGTAAAATTTTGCTGTTAGAAGTTGGTGAGAAACAATGATAATTAAATTTAAGGTGTTGCTATTTCATATATAATTATATATTTCTCACTCGTATGTGTCTTGTTATACCAGACAGTATTCTAAGTAATACATCTGAATAAAAAGTAATAGTCAAAAAACAAGTTTAAAAAGAAAGGCTAGTAGAATAGGATCTACTTTAAAAAAATAATTAGCTTCTCACACTGATTACGCGACGTACATTCAGATTTTTTAACCATCGTTTGTTCGTATTACCTAGTACCTATTTTAAACAGCCATTAAAATCATGCAAGGCAACCCTCCGTAAAAAAAACATTTTATTTTTCATATCAAACGTTTCAACAGGTGAACTAAGTGTCAGTTACGAAAGCTCAATTTTACACGCCAAGGATTTTGAGTTAAGTTGATGCAACACGTTTCATTCCCTTTGGTGTAAATGAAACTTTAAGGCATGTCTGTTTAGAGACTGACTTGTTGCCGTGTATTATTTTTACAGAGAAAACTTTTAAAAATAGATATAAATTTGGAAGATTTTTGAATAGAATTTATTGTAACTGCTCTAGTTGTCCGATATTATCGAACGAAATATATGTTGTATACTATTTTAAGGAAAATAGTAGATTTAAAATATTTAGACCCTGTATAAACGTTAGTTCAAAACTTTAAAATCACATACACAGTTTAAATGATAAAAATAGATTTATTACTGAACCACCATTACACAACAATATTTCGCACCGACGTTCTTTTTGTACTTTTCGTTAGCACAACCTATGATTCAGTGTTCTCTTCAATCAGGGTCCGCGGCATTTTCTCGGTATGGGTAATATCATCAGCGGCGCCGGCTTCTAATGTTGCTGACTCTAACACTCTAAATACAGTGTGAGATTCTTTATGAAAAATATTGATATAGTGTGTCTCAAATTAGAGATATGACTATATCGATAATTTTTTTTAAATGGCAGCCCTAGTTTTCTATTGACTATTTTTAAAGTGCATGTTAAGTTATACATAAGTAGCAAATTTAAAATTTTTATTCCTTGTCAAGCGATGCAGCTGTCAATTTCGTTTTTCATTTACTTAAACAACATTGTATCTGATATTTTAAGCTTAAAGTGCGGTGTATCTTATAGTAGCAATTTGGGTCCTTTGTTGTTTTCAATATATACGGCGGATTTTGGAAGTTTTTTGAACCATTCTATATAATTGATAATATGCTGATGATTTTCAATTATATACGAGTTTTAATTTAGAAGATATAATAATAGCTGAAACTTATATTAATCAAGATCTAGATACAATTTACAACTTATCTGGGGCTCATAACTTACTTTTAAACCAAACCAAGACTCAATTAATTCTTTTTGGTAAAAACTCTAATCTACTTTCCCATCGTCTCACTATAAGAATTATTAATGATAAAATAACAACCTCTGAATCATGTAAAAACTTAGGTGAACATTTTGATCCTAAGCTTAGGTTTAATCGGCACATTTCTTACTTACTTCAAAAAAGTCATTGTAAATTAAGAACTCTGTATTTGTTTTTTTTAGCACAGATGAAATTGAGATTGCGCGACTCAACTATTTTATCATTACTGTCATATTGTAATATAAAGTCGCCACAGTGGATCTTTGCCCGTGCGTCATCAATCAACGATCAGGACTCAACGTGGTTAATAACTCTGCATCCTTGTTTATTACAGTAACAAGTTTGAATAAAAGCATAAAAGAACGTCTCCAAGATTCCGCAATAATATAATGTGCTAGACAAGAATAAAACTATAAACGTCAAATAATTACTTTTTTTATTTGTTTAGTTGACAACCGTTGTATTTTAGAACGTCATTGTCAACCTTATTTTGATCTGCCAATCTAATTCGTATTTTGTAAATCTGTGTGCCTTAAAAATGTTCCTTTTTCTAAAAATAGTTCTTTTTAGAGCTAATTATACCCACCATCTGTTTTGGCGGTAAGTATTTATGGATTTTTATAATACCTAATTTATTTATTTTAAATATTCTAACCGTGAAAGTGCTTTAAAAATTTTACGGCAGTGGCTAAATTCCCTTAAACGAAAGGATGTTAAAAATTTGACTTTTGCGATTTTAATAGTCAATAAAACACCAAACTTTTCTAGATTTTAAGCTTTAAAAATAGTATTAAATGTATTAACATTTGTTTGTCAATTTCTTTTAGATAATAGAGAATGCCGGGCAAAACTTAAAATAAATAATAATTTTTCGGGATATTATGTAGGTACGTCAAACGGTAGGCAGGCACGTCCATTTTATGAACTTAACTTAGTTTTGACTTTTTTCGTCTCGTAATTTTGATTTGATTCATACGATTTTGATGACGTAAAAGTGATGACGCACGGGAAAAGAACCACTGTGGCGACTTTACTTATATAGTGTACTGGCCGGCCTTGCTTCAGGAGGACAGAGAGAGCCTTCAGCGCCTTCAGAATGGTTGTTTGAGACGCTCCTACAGGTTAAGAAAGTATGATCACGTTTCTCAGAGACATAGTTGGTTGAAATTAGATCAAAGATTTCACTTGCATTTATGTAGGTACTTTAGTTTTTAAAATAATTAAATGTCAACAACCCGGTTATCTCTTTTACGAACTTACGAGGGGTTCGGATATTCATGGTTGATTAACCCGACGTAGTGGGCTTTACTCTGTTCCCAGACACAAAACGGCATTGTTTCGGAGGTCTTTTAGTTTTAATGTGGTTAATGATTTTTTTAGATCATGAGGGTTCTGACACGTTAATATTTACCGAAGAATCGATGGATTCTACTACTACCTAAAATTAATTTTACCGAACCATGACAAAATATAATATAAAACTGAATTGAATATTGCTAGTTTACCTATTTTTTTTTGTTTCCAGAGGATGTTCTTCAAAGTCCCGAAGCCCTATGGGCGTCTTACGATGGAACCCACCTCCTCTATGGCACATTCAATGACAGTGAAGTGGGCATTTTAAATTTTCCCTGGTTTCAAACCGCCAGTGTCTTAACAACAGCGGGGAAGGCTCCAAACAGACCATCGTCCTTTCCTGGGTCTAGGACCGTTAGATATCCCACCGTGAGTTAGCTTTTAAATTTCCTCACCTCATTTTTAAATATAATAACGTAATGTTTTGGGTATATTGACAAAAATTGTTATCTAGAATAAGCAAAATAACGTACCAACTCTATTTCACAACAAAAAAAACTGGTACCTATATTGTGTAGAAAACAAACCGCAGTTTTTTTTTGAAATTTTGGGTTGAATTTAATTTGAAAATGATCGTAAAAACTTTTTCACTCGTAAGATTTTTGAGTTATAATTTTTTGAGCAAGAGCTGCACAATGGAATTTACTAGCCACTGAAACCAAAGTTGCAATATTTAGGAGCCATAACCAGAAACTATCCTTGTTTTTTACTATGCAGGATAAAATGTGTGTTTGTGTTAATCCAAATAGTGTTATATTATAGAGAAATTAGAATTTGCACATAACCCGGACGGATAGCGCTTAATTATAGATTCGTCTAAATTAGTCTAAAATAAGTTTCTTCTTGCAGTTGATATGAAGGAAGCTGTGATATACGTATAAGTGGCAAATATGTGGTGACCTTAAAGTCATAGGACGATGACTAGGGTTTCAGGGTGAATTTACGCAGTATTGCTGTTTTCTTTGTCTTTGGGATAGTAGAGCAACAGAGAGCCTTAACCAAGTAAAAGAATGACTTTCAAGAGATCTACCTATATATTATTTCAGGTCAAGCTAACATTAAAAATATACCTCGTGTTGATCGCAAAAAAGTTCTGTTACCTCCATTACACGTTAAACTGTGATTTATTAAAAAAATTGTTATAATATTAGATTAAGAAGGAGATGCATTGAAATATCTTAAACATTTTTTTTTCTAAACTTTTTTTGGACCATAAATTAAAAAACTACTAAAGGATCAATAGTTTGCTCACAAATTAAGTAATGTTGAATTAGCTGCGTGGACTTCTTTTAAAATAATTGTTTCTCAGTTTTAAGAAAACAAAAAAGCAGAAAACTATGAAAAACTTGTAGAAGAACTTTTTGAAAGTTACTACGAAATGGGCTGTCGTATGTCTCTTAAAATACACTTTTTGAATTCCGATTTAAATTGTATCCCAGAAAATGTGGGTGCATATTCCACCAAGACATACTAATAATGGAGCAATGCAACCAAGGCAAATATGATTCAGCAATCATAGGGATTATTGTTGGGTTCTTATGAGAGGAAGCGATCAGGAATATAAGCGATCAGGAATATAAGCGAAAGTTAGAATTTGCAAAAAACTTATGTAAAAAAACCTAACTATAATGGCATTTTCATTTATATGTTTGTAAATAATTCCTGTTATCCTTAAAATATCTTGTTTTTTTTTGGTTTAAACTTATGTAAAAATATTATATAAAAATGTTTGTATAAAATGAAAATAACTAATATATTCTATAACTCGAAATCTATACCTACGTGGTAAAAGATAGGTGCTTTAAACAGTCATTATAACATTAGTAGCAATTTTTCTTTATATTTGTTGACTGTTGCTATTATTGTTGTGTTACATATATTCGTTAAAACTATGTTATTTTAATTTTTTTTAGCCTGGGACACCTATTCCACAAGTTCAACTGTGGGTTTTAGATCTTACAAATTTGACAAGTTTAGAATATCATCCAGTTATACCACCAAAGGCCTTACTAGGACAGTAAGTAAAGTAATTACTTAGAAAACTTACTTAGTAAGGCTTAGTAAATTTTAAGTTTATACGATCTCAGTAGGGACAGTAAAGAATAAAACGATCTTGGGTTTATATATCAATTTACTAACACTTTATATTTAAATAAATAACAGAACTACCTATAGAATTATTTATTGACTGCCCCTCATAGTGTTTCACTCTCGTCTCGCTTTTTTTCGTCTCGTCTCGTTCTCGCGAGCTATAATTAAAACATATTACACACCTTCTTTACCAAAAAAGACATAAACAAAATAGACACGTATTTTTAGAAGTCTGACGCCGGTAACTAACCTATGTTTGCACATGTGTGCTTTCTGTTCCGCCACGTACAGGCAACCAGCGTTTCCGTTTCGTGCCTTGAATATTCAAAAAGGGTCTATCTTACTTTTAATATTATAAAATTCTATTTTGTATACATATGCAACCATAAAAGCATGAATTAGAAAATGAGAAATTGCGAGACTCACTGGCTCCTCATCTACACTCAAAGATGCGTAGAGATATGCCGACTTAAAGTCAAGTTTGTGATTGTACATTTGTCGAAGTAAATTTTTTTTTAAGTAAAATATTATAAAATAAATATTTTTAAAAACATATTTTTTAAATTTAGTAAAATTTAACATCAAACATGTTATCGTTAATTATAACATCGGGCCATTTATTAGTTCTCGTCAAGTTCTGATCCAATCTAAATTGACTATTATTACCCTAATTTGTCCAACAATATTTGCTAATTGATGGTAACTGTAGTAACTGATAACAACATTAGTGCATTTCGCCCAAGACAATTAGCAGGGAATTATCCTTTAACACGTGTACATAATAATATCTTGGTATACTTCATAAGTCAGTTGAGACAACGTAAATATTGGGGGTGCGATCAATTTACTGCATCACACACTGAAACTACAATACAAATATAACAAAATTTGTATTGATCGCTCCCTATACAGATGTTCGAAGATAGTCCACGTGGACTTGACAAGTCTGTCCTCAAATTTTTTTTAGTTTTGTTGTCTCTCTCAACTAAGATCGTATACACTTTAATTGAAAACAATTTGTCAATCAGGTAATGTTAACTATTAATTTTACTGGTAACATAAATTTCATTATTTAATTTCTAATATATACCGAAATGAAAAAGATGATAGCTATTCAGAAAGTCCATTTATCATTTAAATATTTTAATGAATGATGATTTTATATCCATGCCTCAGCAAACATTGTAGTTCTCGAACCAATAGGTACTATTTTCCAAATTATTTCAAAATTAAAATTTTAGTAGGTTATACTTTGAAAAGACTGTTGTAACTCGAAACTTGAACAAATGCCTTATTCCTTGCATTGCCATCGACATTTTGTGCATTTTCATTATGTAAACAAATTCAAAGGGTTAATTAGGCAATTTTTAATTAATAAGGATTTTACTCTCCCGATACTTTTTTTCTATATTCTCTGTTGATTTGCATGGGATTATGACTTCCCGAAGAGTCTTAATAAGGACGAAACGACCGTCAGTGTATCCTTTCCCCAGGGTGGCAATTGTTTTGAAAACGCAAATAGCGTTCCCTATAATACTGGATTGTGATGCACTTCGTGGTTTATTCAGTTGTCTACCTTTCTAATTATTACCAGTGTGATTGCCTTTTGTACTGGAGTTAATTCCGCTACTACTACGGTTTATTGATGGCCGCTTTACTTGCATCTTACCGCTGTTGTTGGGATTGCTTGGGTTATGGCTGCCCGTAGAGTCCTAACAAGGACGAAACGGCCGTCGTGGTCTACACGCCCCAGGGTATCCATTGTTCTTGGATACCTGTGTATTCCAATATAAAAAACAGTTACACACTTGTCCGGTATGGCACAAATATTCGCTTTTAATTATTTTCGTAGACACTATATTATCTTCTAAAAAAATTTAATAATATTTTCTCGTCAAGAATATGTACATGCATCAAAATAATAAAACAATCCTTGTTGATGGTGCCGCTAGCCTATTTAATTCATATCGCCCTGATTACGGCCTATAAAGGTCAAAACACGTAAGGTGGATTGTAGATAGCAGGTACAGCTGCCTAAATTTATTAAAACAATTTTTTTTTCAGGGATTACTATCTAACTTCAGCAGGCTGGATAGGCCAGAAAAACAACCAGGTTTCCGTCGTGTGGATAAATCGGGCGCAAAACCTGAGCATCGTGTCGGCTTGTTTATCACCGAACTGGACGTGTATTGAGGTAAGTAGATTTTTATTTGTCTCGAGCCAAATCAATTAAGATATTGTTTCTAATAACTGTGCCAAGTGGCTGGCTTGTATCGTCAAACGACATAAACTATTAGGCTTCTTTTATACTGGGATTCTGAATGCAAGATTCAGTATCTGGGATTCAGAATCTCACGTGAATTCTAACGAGATTCGGAATGCATACTTTTCTAATCTTGCGCTGTTTCGGCAATTTTGTGGAGAGGCGATTAATTCCAGGGCCGCACGCTTCTGTTCAGTGTTAAAATGAATGCAGTAGAAGAAGCGCTGTTGTTATATTCTTATCAGATAGTGTGTAAAAAAAAACTTTGGAAATGTAGAATGTGGGTTCATCCAATAATCAGCGAACGTAATACAGCAAGAGGATACGTTTTACAGTATAAAAAAAATGCGTGTGCTTAAGACCACACGACAGAAGTGAAAACTTTAACAAGGTGAAATTAATAATATCGAATAAATATATTTCCTAAAATTGAACATACCGGTAATAGTCCAGTCGAATCTAGCTTAAAACATTCTTTTGAGGCCAGCCTCAACTCTCTACGTAAATTTAATGCGAACGCGAGGGGACTAATCTAATCTATAAAGATGAACGCCGCGACGCGGTATTTAGATAAATGCTATTATTAGCTTAACAGGTTGTTCGTTGAAAGTTTAGAGTTTAGAGAGAGTGCATAGTGCATTGTATTTTATTAAGAATAGTTTTCGGTAAGTACCTACTTTTGTGGTTTTCCGTACTGATTTTTGTTTCGCTTTTTTTCCAACAGTGGGCAGTGATTTTTCTAAAATATTAATATTACATTACTTTTATTACTTATTAGTTTATTTGTTTTGGGCTTATTAGCGAAAATGGGTTCAGCGGGACCTAGCACAGCGTCACAACTTCCCCAGGTAAATGTAAACATTCACAATCCTACTTGTGATCTTGTTAATTTTTTAGTAAATGAGCAGAATTTTCAAGTAATTCCTATGAAGATAAATTGTACATAGTAAAAGAAGTAAAGCGATCTGTTCCAGATTTGAGTAAACGTCTTGTTACTATCGGTGGGGTGGGGAAATCAAATCGGAGCTTTCAAAACACTTGGTACGAAAAGTACGGCTGGCTTACTGGTAGTGTAACGTTAAAAAAAATATTTTACTGGCCGTGTATTCTGTTTGCAACAAATAATAGCGGCAAAGTTTGGTCAAAATGTGGTTATAGCGATTTAAAAAACTTGTCTAAACTTTAAAATCTAACCTTGCTAAAAAAAATTTTTCAACTGTGCCTCACCACTTTCAAATACCACGAGCCGCCTCCGACCTGTGGCCGCCTCGAATACCGTAGCCGGGCGGCTAAAATTAGTGCGATTCCGAAATTTAGAACCGCGATTCTGTTTCCGAGAAAGACGCCCGTCTAAACGCTTTGGTTAAGCGCTACGTTAAATGTGAAGCCGAGATTCCGGAATCCGAGATTCAGAATTCCAGTATAAAAGGAGCCTTAAGGAACTCAAACAGTGTGAGTTTGTAGCTTGGAATAAATTTAGTAAACCCAGTACAGTTCTTTTTTGGAATAATGCTTGGACACGGGTATTAACATTTTTTGTTGTAGGTAGTCGATTTTATAAAAAAAAAATATAGTGATACAGTGTGTCCAGAATTACAAATATGACAATATCGATAAATTTTTTAAATGGCAACACTTGTTTTCTTAAAGTGCATATTAAGTTATACAGCGTGACCAGTAGTCCGCATCATATGGGATTTTTTTTTTATTAATAACTTTATTCGACATTTAACTTTGGCATCAAGTTCTGCTTCGATCGAGATGAAAATTAAGCAAAAAATAGTAGTCATGTGGTTCGCATTATCTGTCAAATTTTAATTTTTTCCAAAAAATAAGTCAAAAGTGGGGTTATTTCTGAAAATATCTACAAAAGTTATTAAAAAAAGTTTTTTTAAATGCAGTTTCTAGCACACGTGCAAAATTTTAGCTGCATAAGATAATTTTGATTTTTTACCCATATTTTGTAAATTGTACAGGGTTATCCAACCAAGACTAGACAAGGCGATTTTTTGACTTTTCCTGTACTTTTATAAAAAAACTGAAATAGCCATCTTAAGTCATTTTCTCCCGCGAATTCGAATATCTTCAGCAAAAAACAATTGAACATCAAACAAAACTACTAGGGGTCACTTTGATATTTTCTTAAATGGAACACCCTGTATATTTTCACATTTTTAAATTCCACATAAAATTATAATTATTTTTTATTAAATGCACTATTAGTCTATACTTCATAGTTTCCGAGATATTGACTCTCGAAAAGTGACATTTTTGAACTTTGGCAGCTTATAACTTTCTAACAGTACGTCTTAGAGCAAAACGGCTTACATGTCCCTATCTTCAATTATTATTATCTTCCCAAAAAAATCAACTTCCAGTTAAACCGGAACAACTATATTTCCTTCTTTCGAGTTACATCCGGTTTAACCGAAAGTTGATTTTTTTGGGAAGATAATAAAATTTAAAGATAGGGACATGTAAGCCGTTTTGCTCTAAGACGTACTGTTAGAAAGTTATAAGCTGTCAAAGTTCAAAAATGTCACTTTTCGAGAGTCAATATCTCGGAAACTATGAAGTATAGACTAATAGTGCATTTAATAAAAGATAATTATAATTTTATGTGGAATTTAAAAATGTAAAAATATACTGGGTGTTCCATTTAAAAAAATTTCAAAGTGACCCCTAGTACTTTTGTTTGATGTTCAATTGTTGAAGATATTCGAATTCGCGGGAGAAAATGACTTAAGATGGCTATTTCAGTTTTTTTATAAAAGTACAGGAAAAGTCAAAAAATCGCCTTGTCTAGTCTTGGTTGGATAACCCTGTACCACTTTTGGAAAATAATACTCGACGCAACCTACATAAAACTTCTTAGTTTTGACAATGCTTTATTTCAGATATATTTTCTTTAAAGTAGCGCCATATTATATGTGTGTTTTTCTACAAAATCAAAATTGGGCTATTAAAATTTGGTCGCGTGTGATGCAAAGTTTATTTTTTATTGGTAACTTCATAAAATAAGTATTTTTTTTGAAAACGTAGTTTGTGTCTGAAAGTAATACACCTTAATATTAATACAAAAAAGAACACAGTTTAATCAGTAAAGTATTCATTAAGTGGAAAATAAATTTTAGTGGTGGGTAAAAAATCAAAATTATCTTATGCAGCTGAAATTTTGCAGGTCGGCTAGAAAATGCATTTAAAAAAACTTTTTCTCATAACTTTTTTCGATATTTTCAGAACTAACCCCACTTTTAAATTATTTTTGGAAAAAATTAAAATTTGACAGATAATGCGAATCACGTGACTACCATTTTTTTGCTTAATTTTCATCTCGATCGAAGCAAAGCTTGATGCCAAAATCAAATTTCGAATAAAGCTATTAATAAAAAAAATCCCATATGATGCGGACTTTACTGGTCACACAGTAGGTAAAGGCAAATTTCAAATTTTTATTTTTTGTTACCTTAAAGTTGTAGCATGGTAGTGGATCACTTTGTATAAAGGGTTTAAACATACCTTTTTAAACACTATAAAATAATATAGAAAGAATAAATGTGCACCAGATCGTGAAATGGCGAAAATCATATTAAAGTTTCCACAAACGTTCTGCATTGAAGTGTTTAACGGAACTTAAGTTGTTGAGAACTTTACTTCAACTCTATTTAGTTGAATTCAAATTTTCCTCGTTGAATTACGTTATTTCTGTTTAAAACACGAGTTGGTTTTGTCAGATCGCTAGATAAGCCTTTCATACGGTTCCATTGAAAAGTTAAATAAATAAAATGGTCATTTAATCAAAGACTACGTTTTTACACACAATGGCTAACGAGATAAAAGGCCTCATTTGATAATGTTACTTTGTACCGGCAAATCCAAAATACTTTTATTTGCAAACGGCAACTGAAATTTCAAATAAAACATGTTCCTTTTTTTAACAAAAGTTTTCGGTGCACCGTTTAAAAAGCTGCCAGCGAAATAATCTCGGAATGTTTCCAATAGAAGCGAAATTCGCGGGCAGAAGCGAGAAGAACTCTTTTAGATCGATGACACCCACATATACAGGGTGTCTGTAAAATGTGCGGAAAAAATGCTACTACAAATTTATGAGGGCTTAAATACACTGAGAAAAAATCCCTCTATTTTTTATAAGGACTCACATACTCTTTATACCGTGCGAGCAAAAATTATTTGCATCAAAGAGGGCCTTGCATCTAAGGACGTAATGCTTAGCAGTAGAGCTTAATACCTGTTGGGTGTCAGTAACTACCTGAATTAACAATCAATCAGTTATTCCGTCATCTTTGACAGTCGTTACAAGTAATTTAATTCATCGCTAATTCTTGAACAATTCACACAATGGGCTTTACGGAACAGCACAAAACATTCATGGTTGAAGCGTATTTTTGAAACGGGGTTAGAGTAAATGGTGAGTGGCAATACAATCCAGGTTTGTGCATGGACGATTTTCACGAACATTTTCCTAACGTTTCTTTTATTGCTGGGGATTTTTATCATTGCCTGAAAAGAACCGTGGCTGTGTTTAGGGAAACAGGTTCTATACAACACAAAAAAAGAAACAGAAACGTTCGAGAAATAATGCAAAATACGCCAACAAATTGTATAAGACGCCTGCCCCAAGAAGTGGGAAGTTCTTATGAAACATGCAGGACTATTATTAAGAAGCAACTAAATTTATTTATTTATAAAGTGAAGAACAAATAGACAGTTAAATAAAAGTATTTTAAGAATATATTAACAGCCTACACAATAATATCAAGTTTACAATAGAACACGAAAGTAACAATTCTATTAATTTTCTTGATTTAAATATTAAAAGAGAACATAATAGAAATCTTTTCTCCGTTTTCCATAAACCATCTCATACTGATACTGTCATACACAACTCTTCGTGCCACCCTATACAACACAAATTAGCTTCTTTTCACAGTATGATCCAGACTAGTAACTCTCCCTCTAAATAGAATCAATTTTCAAAAAGAACTAAACATTATAAAACAAATTGCAGTTAATAACGGTTATAACTCAAATCTAATTGACCAAATCCTAAAAAAGAAAACTTAGAAAAAGGCTGTTGACTTAGTTTTTCCTAGAAACAAAAACTATTACCAATTTAAACTTGTCACTTTCTTCGGACAACCTAGCAAAGTAATTAGCAATTTTCTTAACAAACTTGATATAAATATGTGTTACAAAACTAATAACTCATTAAATAAATTTATCAAAAACAATAAAACTAATAGCGATAAAAACAAAAAATCAGGCGTCTATAAATTAAAATGCAAAGATTGTCCTTAAACATACATTGGCCAAACGGGCAGACATTTTAACAAAAGAATACAGGAACATTATAAATTATAACAGTTTTCTAAAAAATAAAGCAGACTCAAACTATGCTAACCATTTACTTGATTATCACTTATAATCTCCCTAGCAGCAGAATTATTACCGAAAATTTTTTTCAAGGTCACGAATGAGTTTGTTGATACAAAATTATCCCGAGTCGAAGACGAGGAAAATTTTCTATCAACAAAAACAGGAGTGAAACCGAGAAAAAAATTATCGGGAATTAGTTACTATCGCGATAGTCTCCCGTCGCTATAAGCAACGCAAACAAAAAGGAGCCTTCTAATTGGTTGAAAATAAATTTATGAAATTTTCACTTATAATCTCCCTAGCAGCAGAATTATCGTAAATTAATTCTGCTGCGTGGGAGATTCGGTAAGAAAATTTCATAAACTGGAGTTTCTTTTAATGTTCCTGAAATTTTAGTAATAAACCTTAGTTACTAATAAGTAAAAACAACTTCTATGGTAAAATACAGTGCGCCATATTAAACTAAACTCTCGGAAATATGTTTTTTAAAGTTATATTTGAATTTAAAACTATAAAGACATTGGATTGTCTCACCTGTCACTTCGAAATGACTTGACATTTGAATTAAAATTAACTCGTAGTAGTCGTACCTAAGAAAAATTATCACTTATTAATTTTATTAGGTTAATATATAGACTATCGCGATAGTCTCCCGTTGCTATAAGCAACGTAAACAAAAAGGAGCCTTCTAATTGGTTGAAAATAAATTTATGAAATTTTCAACATAACTTCGATCCTTCCTTACAAATCTTACATACAGAAAACAAAGGCTTAAAATTGAGTTTGTTAGAAACTATGGAAATAAATAAACTTAAAAATACGGACCTGTTACTTAATGATCAATTAGATTTAAATAATTCACATTTGCTAAATTTATTCTGTTCAGCATACTTAAGATTTTGTAAATTACCCATATTGTACCTTATTCAATTTAATTTTTAAACCCTCTGTTAAATTTTCCCGCTATTGTAACCCTTTACTTTATTTACATCTTCAATAATTTTATTGCACCAACCTTTTATTTTTATTTTCACCTTTTATTAAATCATTGTCATCTGACGAAGCTACAGTGTTAGCCATAGACAAGCGAGTTGCGCGCTCTTAAGGATAGATAGGCAACTTAACATACTAAATTGGTTCCCTGATAGCGCCACATGCGACCGGGGGCGAAACTAAATATAGTCGTGGTGGGGGTAGCATAAAAATTTAAATTTTATTATTACTTTGAATTCAAATTTTCGCGCTTCTAACTTAACGGAAAAGTTTGAAGCGCGAAACATCTGATTCAAGTTAAAATAATTTGGGAAAACGAAAGGAAATTATAACAACGTTTCTGATATGGCGACAAGATTTATTAATAATTAGATATTTACATAAATAGGTTTTAAATAAAAAAACAGCTTAAATTATTATATTATTATTTTCTGTAGATTTTTCTAACAATTCCGTGTTAGGAGAACTATAGGGTAGGAGGCCGATCGACAATGGCAGCATTTTCAAATTCTGTCCCGGTTTTTTTGTTAGTTCGCTAGTTGGCCGATAGATGGCTCTCGCGTCCGAAGTGGGCTGATGTTGTCTTCTTCTTCTTCTTCGTTTTTAATATGGAAAACTAGATCCTCCATAGTTTTTAACTTTTCTTAAACCCTTTATTTTTCTGTGCTTTTATTTTTGACAATTAACATTTTATTATTCGAAATAACAAATAACGTTTGAAGGCAAGACAAGACAAAACGTTGTATTGTAATTAATTTCCATATTTATAATAAATAATGGTACAATTTATAAAAGTAGAGTTTGCTTTGTGTCGGGGTGTAAGACAGGATCTTCTTCAGAGATGAAACGCAGCCAAATAAGTATCTTTCTAGCTCCAAAGGTAAAACCCTCTAGCTAGAATGTTCCTGTATTTTAAAAACGAAGCATCGTTGGAACTTTATACAGGCCGAGTTTACTAATAAGTATATCAAAGTAAGTGTAAATTCATATAAAAGTCCTTATTTGTTCCTTAAAGAACTAATTTAAATAAAAATAGTTATCGCGTCCATAAGAAACCATTTATTTGATAGCCCACTTCGAACACGAGCGCCATCTTATGGCAACTCGTAAAGCTGAATTACCGATGCTAATTTGGGACCGAATCCAATGCATTGCGATCGGCCTCCTACCTCAAGTCCTCCATAATTGGGAGATTGCAGCGTTTGACTCCATAGCCTTTAGATATTTGGCATGACTTTACCATAAATATTTCACTTAGTCTAACTGTAAAAACTCTTATTATGTTCAGCCATTACTTATCGTCTAAAGCATAGCAGTCACAAGTTTTACAGCCGTATTGCGAGCTATATAATGTTGCCAGCTCAACGGTTGGGTGGGATCTGGAAAATTAGGAAGGGATATTCTTAAATTTAAACCTCTTCTGGAACTAATGAAAGCAACATAGGTCTCCTTGCACCGTTAACTTAACTTACGTCTTGGTACTAAAGAAGCCGACGAAAACTACGGCTTTTATACAGTGTGACCAGTAAAGTCCGCATCTTAAGGGATTTTTTTTTATTAATTGCTTTATTCAAAATTTGACTTTGGCATCAAGTTCTGCTTCGATCGAGATGAAAATTAAGCAAAAAAATAGTATCGTGATTCACATTATCTGTCAAATTTTATTTTTTTTTCAAAAAATAATTCAAAAGTAGGGTTATCTCCAAAAATATCGGAAAAAGTTATTAGAAAAACTAAGTTTTTTTAAATGCAGTTTCTAGCCCATATTATGCAAAAATTTCAGCTGCATAGGATAATTTTGATTTTTTACCCACCACTAAAATTTATTTTCCACTTAACGAACACTTTACTGATGACACTGTGTTCTTTTTTGTCTTAATATTAAGGTGTATTACTTTCAGGCACAAACTACGTTTTCAAAAATTACTTATTTTATGAAGTTACCTTATACAGAGTCAAAAAAAAAACTTTGCATCACATGCGACCAAATTTTAATAGCCCAATTTTGATTTTGTAGAAAAACACACATTTAATATGACGCTACTTTAAAGAAAATGTATCTGAAAAAAAGCATTGTCAAAACTAGAAGTTTTATGTAGGTTGCGTTGAGTCTTATTTTGCAAAAGTGGTGCAATTTACAAAATATGGGTAAAAAATCAAAATTATCTTATGCAGCTAAAGTTTTGCATGTGGGCTAGAAACTGCATTAAAAACATTTTCCAATAACGTTTTTCGATACATTCAGAAATAACCACACTTTTGAATTATTTTTTGGAAAAAATTAAAATTTGACAGATAATGCGAATTACGTGACTACTATTTTTTGCTTAATTTTCATCTCGATCGAAGCAGAACTTGATGCCAAAGTCAAATTTTGAATAAAGCTATTTATAAAAAAAAATCCCATATGATGCGGACTTTACTGGTGACACTGTACATAGGTAGTTTTGTTTAAATTTAAATTTGCCCTAGAGGCAAACAAGACAAATAATACAGAGGCGCTCTAAAAATTTTGCAGAAAAATTTGTTTTGCTATAAAATGGATTTATGCGATAATTAAAATGAAAAAAAATTACATACAATGAGGACCTAAAGTCCGTCCCCCCCCCCCCTCTAATTTCTAAACCGTTCGGTATATTTTAATGACATTTTGAACGATAATATTTGATATATTTTTTGCTTAATTTTTATCTCGATCGAAACAGAACTTGATGCCAAAGTAAAATTTCAAATAAAGCTATTAATAAAAAAAAATCCCATATGATGCGGACTTTACTGGTGACACTGTAGATTGTGAGATGCTGAAAGCGTTTCTGAGTCATAATTATTGTTCAGTCCGACCCACGTGACTTAAAATTAAGCCTGCGGGCAAACCCGCTAAATTCAACCAGCAGTCAATGTAATTGTTATGGTACCAATTTTTTCAAATTTTTAATTGGTAAGTAATCTCTACATTTTTTATCCTACAACAGATGTGTTGCTTGAACGCACGTGATTAATTTTTCCAAGTTAATTAAGCGGTTATTAAGGTGGGATTAACGACGCCATTTTCTATCGTCAATTCGATTTGCCTAACTATTGACGATTCGCATGCGTCCTGCAATGCTGTGTTGATCAGAGTAGTTATTTTTTTGCTTTTGGCATACGAAGAAGAAAGACAGACATATTCTGCTGAGCTGGTGGAGGAAAGCAGATGTTAGCCGATCATAGTTTTGTTTAATTTCGTATTTTGTGCAATTACGATCCCTTTCCTGTTAAAACGAACACATATTCTTTAGAATTCTTATTAGAGATGACATCTAGACTAGAAAATATCGTGTTACCAGTAAAGATTGTTAATTTTACTTCAGTTCTAAAAATCGACTTGTTAACTTTCAAGGATTTTAAGGTAAATCGTGGCAATTTTAGTGGTGTCAAAAAACTGCTTTTTTTAAAGTTTTTGTGCATTAATTTAAAAAAAAAACACCGGCATACTATTCGTCAATGCCTCTTTGAATAGCCCTTCCAAAATTGGATACTAATTATTTTTCTAATAATTGCAAGGTTCCGTAAGTTACCGCTGGATTCAAGCCATTTATAGGTCTTTTAAACATGATTAATTTTGATAACTGAGCCCTTAAAAAGAATATAAATCGATAATTGGCAAAATTTTAAAAAACGTTTCTAAAACTTTCTATAAAAGCAACTGTAAAATGTCAATAACTGACACAACAGATAGAAAATTAACCAAACTGTTTTTGGTAAAAAATTTTCTATGTCCTATAGTCAACTTCCATTTAATGGTCTACGAATCAATCATTGGAAGAATTTACTATCTCACCTAGTTCACGGAATGTTAGAAAGATAAGCACTAGTCGTGACATAACGGTCAGCGGTCATTGAACAGACTTTATACATATTTGTATTTTCAACAAAAGTTCGCAACGCGCAAATTTATGACTGCCATGACAAAGACGATAGTAAGCCATTTGCCTTCCTTCTATATCCATTCTCTCCCCGGCATTAAGCTCGGCATCCATATTACTTTTAGACATCTTTTAGGCCCGCTGATGATTTATTAAAATTGTATTTTTTTGTCCTATTTTTTTCTTATTTCATTTCGTGAATGGTCTTCTTTATTACCATAAAAGATAATAGTTACCATAGGTATGCAGAACTTTTTTTTGCTTGTAATCTGCTTAATTTATTACTATTTTACGAACATTTTCTCTTTATCTCCTCGACCTACAATCGCTTTTAGATATTTTCCATGTACTCAACTCTTGTATTTATACCACAAAATCGTATACAAGCGTATAGGTAGTACCTATAATATAAAATTCTACACCTAAAATAAAATAGTTTTAATATTATTTTATTTTAAACACAATTTGGTGTAGACTTTTTCTAGCTCATGAATATTTTTAGAAAATTATAATAATTTTTAAAATATTTATGAGCTTGTGTGTGCAAATGAAATGGCAAAAAATACGTCACTAGTCTAGTGGTGTGTGGCAACTTTTCTTTCCTTAAAATGATTAAGTATAAACATTTAAAAATTACTGCAACTATATGACCATAAAATTATTCACCCCTATTATTACCCAATTTCCCTTGAAAATCCGCTTTCTTTTTGTTACCCTTATGATTTATTGCATACCTACTTTAATTTATACTTAAGGGATATTAAGGTCAGGTGATTAGACCTTAAATGTGGGCCAAAACGATCTTATCTCACTATAATTATCCACGAACGCTATTTTAAGGTATGCTTTAAAGGCCGTAAAGAAAAACCTGGGGGTTAAAAGTGTACGGTGTAAATTGCCTGCTATTATTTTGACTGTCTTGAGGAAATAAGGTTATATTTGCGAAATAAGAGTTTTCCTTTTACACTGAGAAAAAAGCCTTCTATTCCTTATAAGAATTTACATACTCGTTATATAACTGTTTAATACTATATGAAGCGGCATTTGCAGAAACCACACATATCCAATATACAGTGTGTGTATAAAGTCGGGAAACGGCTTAATAACATCACAATCTACTGGCCGATTTAAACCAAATTTGGTACAGTTGTGTAAGAGGATCTAACGCACCGAATGACGATATTGGCGTTGTTGCCAGCTTTTTAGTTTGTCTGGAATTCGAACGAATTTAATATTTTTTAAAATAACACCCAGTATATTTTTACATTTTTAAATTCCACATAAAATTATAATTATTTTTTATTAAATGCATTATTAGTCTATACTTCATAGTTTCCGAGATATTGACTCTTGAAAAGTGACATTTTTGAACTTTGACAGCTTATAACTTTCTAACAGTACGTCTTAGAGCAAAACGGCTTACATGTCCCTATCTTCAATTTTTATTATCTTCCCAAAAAAATCAACTTCCAGTTAAACCGGAACAACTATATTTCCTGCTTTCGAGTTACATATTTTTTACATTTTATACATTATAATTTTATGTGGAATTTAAAAATGTAAAAATATACTGGGTGTTATATTTAAAAATATAAAATTCGTTCGAATTCCAGACAAACTAAAAAGCTGGCAACAACGCCAATATCGTCATTCGGTGCGTTAGATCCTCTTACACAACTGTACCAAATTTGGTTTAAATCGGCCAGTAAATTGTGATGTTATTAAGCCGTTTCCAGACTTTATACACACACTGTATATAAGTTTTTGAGGAAACGCAAAAAACATTTTACTGTATTCACAATATGTTCTGCTTCAATCTAAACGTTTAAGTCAAAGTCAAAGTCAAAGTCAAAGTCAAAGTCAAAGTCAAAGTCAAAGTCAAAGTCAAAGTCAAAGTCAAAGTCAAAGTCAAAGTCAAAGTCAAAGTCAAAGTCAAAGTCAAAGTCAAAGTCAAAGTCAAAGTCAAAGTCAAAGTCAAAGTCAAAGTCAAAGTCAAAGTCAAAGTCAAAGTCAAAGTCAAAGTCAAAGTCAAAGTCAAAGTCAAAAATAGCTTTATTGTCTTGAACATTCTTAGTTATTGACAAGCCATACTTACAAACTAGAAACATTAAAAACACAAGTGCAAAATTAAATTAACAAATAAACAATTACGTAGTAAAAAACACATATATATATATATATATATATATACCTAAATCTAAAAATGGTCTAAGATGTATTCCTCCATACTATAATATGCCTTTGTTAGCAACATCTTTTTTACCCGCCGCCTAAATAATTTAAATGTTGCTATCTTCCGAAGTGTCTGTGGAAGATGATTGAAAATCTTTTTGCTTCTGTAATAAATTGAATTTTGTGTCAATGTTGATGTTGGAATAGGTAAATTTATAAAATATATAAAATGCTAACTAGTAGTTAGTCTGATCAGTTTTAAATGATCATTCTAATTTAAAAATAAAAACTACGTTTTCTACGATTTAAAAAAAAAATTTGACATAATTGTGAGCTTTATGTATAGCGCAGGTGAAATTACTACAGCAGATTTTATTTAAGCAAACTTTTATTTCAAAAATGATACAGAAAAAAATCTATGCATTGGTAGTTGGCCATAGAAGTATGGAACTGTATAATTTTTTAATATTTTTCAAAAAAAAAAATAAATTAGAAATTTACCAGAAATACAAGCTTAAACTCGTTCCCCACCCCACTTATTCTACTACTACTAAACAGATGATTGGCGCTAATGATGGCGCACGGGCAATCAAATCAAGCGAATACCGCAATCTGCGGAAACCACACAATGTCCAGGACATAATGTGTGGTTTCTACTGATTGTCGCCTATGAAGTTCGTCGTTTACAACTTAGGTGAAACATGGACGCGTGTACTTTATGCATAGTACTATGCAGTTATGTATGTAGATTCATTTTCTTAAATAACCCAGTTTTGGGAAAAAGTGGACATGCGTTGTTTCTGCAAATACCGATTCATATGTGACAGCAACGAGCTTTCCTACTGTAAGATAACGAGAATGAGAATTGCTAGACCGTTGTATAGTGATAAAATCACGGTAATTTAGTCAATAGGAAATAGGAGTTATTGCTACCATAGAATGGTTTCTAGCCATTATTGCTCTGAATACTAACAGTAATTATCAAGTTTTATTGGGGGTGTAATCTGGTTTTATATACTGTATTAGTTTTGATTGGCAGTTGTAATGAAACTTGACATTAATCATAATAATGTTTGGTTACTATGGTTAATAAAGCATATACTTACCACTAAAATCAATACTGTAGTTCTCAAAAATTTAAATATCTTTTAGGGTGATATTGTCCTTGTCGTTTAACATTGCATACGATTATCTATTATGCAACATGGTTTACTAAAATGGCAAAATTGGTCCATAGATTATAAAGTCCAATACTATTGGTGGCTTGGGCGAAATAAGAATATTCTATTCTTTATCTGACCTGCAAAGGTTAAAAAAACTTAAACACAAAGTAAAAATAACCCCCACCAACGTATTGTGGATTATAGGTTCTAACGGATACAATTACTGGGAACAAAATGCGTCGCATTGAGAAGATACAATTTATTTCTTAACAAAACTGGACATATTATTGTTAAAATTTCCCGCCGCTTTCACCTTTTAATGTTGGCTACGTTATCAGGCCTATATAGTATATAGGCGAGTAAGTTTAAAGCGAGTTCTGATTTACCATCAATTTGGTCGGATTACTCCGCGCACGTTCGTTTAGTACATGAGCGTCACGATTTTAAGGAAGTGATTGAGACGTACAGCATTATACTAGCCTCTTCATAAAAGCACTTTGACGGATCCAAGTGGGAGGGTGTCTCCGAGGGGTGAGGTTCACCACAGGCGACATTTTAAAGTCAGCGGCACAGAGTTCAAATTTAAGGTTAGTTTTGCTTCTCAAATTGTGACAAGACGCCAAGACGTTGACATCCGTTTGTTTAATAATTTAATATTTTATGGTTAGTTTTATGACGTAGACATTAAAAGTTATAGCCCAGAATAGTAATTTACGTTACAAGACCGGAAAGTAGTGTTTTTCAGGTCGACCTGGAAGCTTGGAGAGATCTGAAAAACACTAATTTTTGGTTGCGTGACGTACAATATTTTTTTAAGACCGACACCTCGATATATTTTATAATCTACGCGAAACAAGTTTGGCATAAAGAACGAAATTAAAAATCAACGAACTGTCACTCGACAATACATCGAAATGTTGTTGTCATAATAACGAAATCAAGGTATCTTGTATCATCAAAGAGCGATTGGAAAAACAAAAAACAGAGTGACAGTGACATTAGAGACCGGAAAAACGTTATTTTCTAGACGAAAAATTGTCCAGAAAGTGTAAATTTTCTGGTCGGTTTTAAAAAAATATATTTTTTCTACTACTGTATAAATAAATTAACTTTCGGGCCCTAGCAACACGAAAGAAAACGAAAGTAAATGTTACAGTTACCTGAATATTATCCGTTGCTAGCTACGAAAGTAGGTTGCTAGCTACGAAAGTAACACTTTCGGTGCCAGGACAAAAAAATCTAACTGACAGACTCTGACAGTTCTCAAATAACTAGTTGTCAACAATACTCAAATAACTAGTTGTTATGGATTATTTTATAGGTGAAAAAAAAATTTATTTTATCATTTTAATTTGAATAAAATCAAAGTTTATTACTTAATAATATATTGATCAGAGAACAGTACTAGAAAAAATTTAATACATTACACGATGCGAAAGCCTTTTTTGGTGGTCGGAGGTATCAAATCACCTCGGCTTTGCCTCGGCAATTAAATAAACCTCCTCACCCCAAAAAATTAACTTTCGCATCTAGTAATGTAAATAACTATTTCAATCCCATGTTGATAGTTTTTTTAACTTTCGTCCACGGGGTATTATATTTCAGTGCCTGCTATGACGACAAGCATATTTTTCAATGAATGGAAAGTAATTTGGCGCTCCCCTTTTCAAATCATTGTAACCATGCACCCCTTTTCCCCTCAAAGGCACGGCACGCCACTGTATATAATTCTTTATTTTCTTTTTCAGAGTCACACGGAAAGAGCTCTAGAAAGGGCGTGGCTCGAAGTCCAAGAACACCCGATATTTTCACCGGACGGAGACAGTTTTTTAATGTTGGCGCATGTGCAAGAGGGCAGCAGAGAGACCTACACTCATATTAAACATGTAACTGTGACCCAGCAGCATATTGCTGTGCTCAGCCATGGACCTCACGAAGTCAGTAAGATTTTGGCTTGGGATACCAACAGTCATCTCATGTGAGTATATGGTTGAACAATTTTATTTTAGTGCTAGAGACTGTAATTCATTAAAACCTTAAATTCAATATAATTATTGGTTATCCTGGCCGTTAGATACGATATCATTATATTTCTTGGGGTTCTGGGCAATCTGGTCGGTGAGGAACTGCCCATTTATTAGGCGAATTTCCAAGCAATTTTGTTGTCAATCAATTCATGTCTCTGCAATCAGTTTTTTCTTTAATTATAATCAAAGCGCTCATGTAGAGATCGTTTCTATTTAAATAATATGGTTTCATGAACTCTTTAGTACAATCGCGATCCTCGTCATAAGCATTCTCCTTTTAACACGTATAAAGAAAAAACTACCAAAAGCATTAAAAACCCATGAGAAACCTACTTCCTTGCGCCTTGCACATACACACATACTAAAAATGTCAAGGAAATTGAGCGACGTCCATTCATACAGCCTTCTACCTCATTAATACCTTCTAATAATCTATGTAAATTGCTTCCCGATTCACCTTCTGTCTGGTAAATTAAATAATCGCTTGGCAACCACAATTGCTTGCTCTTTGATTGACATCGCTCACTAACGGGGCAATTTTTTTGGAAATTCGATCTCGACCAACAACTAGATACCCTATAATACCGTGTGAGCAAAAATTATTTGCATCAAAAAAGGGGCCTTGCATCTAAGGACATAATGCTTAGCCGTAGAGCTTAATACCTGTTGGGTGTCAGTAACTACCTGAATTAACAATCAATCAGTTATTCCGTCATCTTTGACAGACGTTACAAGTAATTTGATTCATCGCTAATTTTTCCAATTTCTCGAACAATTCACACAATGGGCTTTACGAAACAGCACAAAACATTCATGGTTGAATCGTATTTTCGAAACGGGGTTAGAGTAAATGGTGAGTGGCAATACAATCCGGGTTTGTGCATGGACGATTTTCACGAACATTTTCTTAACGTTGCTTTTATTGCTGGGGATTTTTATCATTGCCTGAAAAGAACCGTGGCTATATTTAGGGAAACAGGTTCTATACAACACAAAAAAGGAGCAGGAAGACCATCTGTAAGAACAGAAGAACTTGTTGCAAAATACGCCAACAAATTGTATAAGACGCCTGTCCCAAGAAGTGGGAAGATCTTATGGAACATGCAGGACTATTCTTAAAAAGCAGCTAAATTTATTTCCTTATAAAGTGCAAGTATTCCAAGAAATACAAGCCGCAGATTTTGAAAGACGCAGGAATTACTCTCAATGGTTTACCCAAAATTTATTGGAAAGAAATTATTTATTAGACCTGACATTTTTTAGCCGATGAAGCCTGGTTTCACCTCTCCGGTTATGTGAATTCTCAGAATACACGCATGTGGAGTAGTGAAAATCTCCATTTTTTTGTAGAGTCCACATTGCACCCTCAAAAAATTGGTGTCTGGTTAGCTGTTTCCCAATGAAGAATTGTTGGTCCTATTTTTTTCCATGACGCAGTTACAGCACAGCGGTATAGAGACAATATTTTGAATCCATTTGTGGAGCAATTACTTGACGACTTGGATATTTTCAACAGGACGGTGCAACCGCCCATACAGCCGCCGAAACTATTTACTACTTACTCAATTTTTTCGACGACATTGAATTCCCACCATAGATCACCTGTTTTAACGCTTATGGATAACTTCGTTTTTCCTCATTTAAAGAACACTTTTTTTAAAACACCAGCTGCAAATTTAGAACAATTATTACAAGAAAGGATTATCCAAGAATGTAGTAAAATTTCTCCAGAGATGCTGGTCAACACTTTCGAAAATATGAAGAGACGTGTGAATTTATGCTTGGAGCATGGCGGTGGCCAATTTCAGCAATTTATGTAATTATTTTTCTTTTTCTTTCTGTATATTCTTACTTTGTAAAACAACAAAAATAAATTTGTATTTGTCTACTGATTTTATTACTTCTTAGTTTGGCATATCATGTCATAATATGAATTTGACAAAATTTTAACCTAGATTTGGTTAGATATAATATCGTCCCCATATCATTATGATCTAAACCAAGCCCTACGTTTTTTCATCCAAGCCCTCTTTGATGCAAATAATTTTTGCTCGCACGGTATAGTAAGCTGTACGGAATTCAACTCTCAATTGCAACTCAGCGTTTACGTTTGTCTGTCTTCTACTTCCACATTTATATTTTCTGTTTTCTAAAAGATGCCCATTTGCTAGGCGATTATCGTGCAACCAGATTGGCAATCTAGTCGCTTGCGATCAAATTTCCAAAAGATTGACCCGTTAGTGGACGATTTCAATTAAATTTTAAGCGATATTTTATTTGCCGAACTATTATTTAATTTATCAGACAGAATAAGGTGAATCGGGTCGCTATTGAAAAGCAATTTACACAGATTGCCAAAAGGTTGATGTATGAATGGACTTTGAAAACGTGGTGTTAATGTGACTGCTTGTAGCGCAAGTAGGTTCCTCGTCGGGTTTTCACGAAACTAAATGAGGGCTAAGAATATTTTTAAAATAAAGGCTGATTGCAGTTGAATAGGTTAATACCCAAATTGCTTGGAAAGTTTGCCAAATGAATGGGCAGTTCCTGAACAACCAGATTGCCAGGAACTTCTTAATCAATTTGTACAAACTAACAAACTACTATTTTTAACCAGTGTAAGAAAATATAGAGACTAGAAATTTGTAATGTATTATTTAACTTTCCAGATGGTATTTAGCAACGGAACAGCATAGAGCGGGCCAGAAACACCTCTACGTCTCTCAAGACTCAACAACTGACGATCCACGTCGTTTGGAATCGCACTGTATAACATGTAGTCTGGGGGACGTTTTATGGAGCAGCCGATTTTTGTATGGAAATTGTTCCCATTTTAATGCAGTGGTATGTACGGTGACAGCCAGATTTAAAGAAACTGTATTTTAGTTCCATAAACCCTAACTATTAACAAGCCCTTTAGAAAACATATTTTGCCATTTTAAACTAAATTTCTTGAGCTGTTAAATACTTTGTTTGATCTATACCTCGACCTCCTAACGAAACTATTCCAAATTTTCACTCTATCGAAGTAAAACGTTTACCCGAAGAACGAACTATCCAAGAAATTTAAAGCAAGTAACTTTAAAATGGGAAAAGTTCGAGAACAAACAAACCCCTCTTGAATGTATGTCGGACCCTTTCGTCATGATTGCGGGGCTTAAAACTTTAAAACTTAAAAGTTGTGACGTATACTTCAGTCTTTAAGGATTACGCGGAAATTTAAATAGAAAAGATGTAATCCTGTTTTGTTTTGTTTGTTTGGCCCTTTTTTGTTGCCTAATTATTAAAAAAATCCTGACCCAGTTTTCTATACCGGCGGCATTGCTAGACTGGCTATATAAATTCTGCTACCCTCAAATATTGGCTTTCCTATTAATTTGACATCAAAATTGTATAGGACTTTTTTGAATGCCCTTATATGATAAAACCTTACACCAAATTTTATTGTTTTCTAATGAGGCAATTAGGTTAGATCATCCCAAGTGTAAATTAAAAAATTTGCGTAATGCTAAAACTCTATAATTTTTTGGCAATAATTTTTTTTTGTTCTTTTTTTAAAAATATTTGATTAAGTGCTTAAAACGATTTCCGTTTTGTAAACGAAATAAGGTCGATTTTCAAATTCCTCCTTTATTTAAATGTCTCTTAGAATACTTCCACAAGCATCAATAATATTTGTGCTCTGACGTAATTCTTCCAAAGAAGCTGGCTCGGGTTTTGTTAACTGGTGATTTAAAGTAACCCCATAAAAATAAGTTCATAGAGGGTAAGATCAGGTGATCTTGGCGGCTTCATGAAGAATCGAGCGTTCTAAAGTTTGATTTACCATTTCAACATAAACTTGGCCGGTTAAATTTCAATCAATCAAAATGCCTCTTATTTTGATAAACATAAAGTGGTTACATAAAATTTGGAAAAGGGGTGGTGATATCTTAACCAGTTGCTGTATACAACCACTCTAGATAAGTTATAATAAAATATTTACATAACAAAATACTAAACTATAACAATGAGCTAGTTAAAAACATATTACACCAATAAATTAGTTAATCAAACGGAAGAAAATGTTTAAACAAAATATCTGTTCAAAAACATAAAAAAGAAGAAAAAACATAAAAACAACCGTTAGTTATATCAGTATCAATAATCATCTTAAAGTCCGATCTCTGCTCCCCAATATATATTTCTTAACTAATCTAATGAACATATAAATTGATTTGGAGGTCTTAACATGGAGTGGAAGGGAATTATACAGTGTCATAGCACTGTAGTCATTTTTCTTTCAATAAAAAAGTTTTTTTGAACAAACCCAAACAATGATTATTTGGGGATATTGAGTATGCCCCATGTAAGAAGATGTGGATTAACGGGATTCCAGTAGCGACAGTTCGATTTATGACCATTTAGGACGAAAGGAGACTCGACACCTCCGAAGCAAATGTTATTCATGAATTCAGGTGTTGCTCTAACTCTTGCTATCATGGTATCAGTAAACTCAATTACACATTACATATTATATTTTCAGTACTTTCTTAGCAAAATTTCTGGATACGCCGATAAATATTGCTAAGTGACGCATTGAAATCATTGGATTTATAGAAACTTACCTAATAACCTCAATCTAGGTTGTTGTCTTTTTTCTATTTCCAACGGATCCAGTTTCTTGAAATTTTGAAACCAAATCTCTTATGAATATTTTCTAATTTTTCAAAAGCCAGTTGTAAAACATTTTCTCAAAATTTTGCTAACATTTTTAACTTAAACCCTATTAATTCTGATATTGCTGAAAAGCATTTTTTATGGTCTTTTCAGAGAGGCATTCCCCAAATATAGCCATGGTAAGATTTCAAAAAGTTATCCTGTATGTATATTTATTTGACACAAAAAAGACAAGTTCTGAGTAATGCAACTTCAAAAACTATTTCTCCCTGTCAAATGCTTCACACTGTTCCGAAAGTTTCTCTTCAACCGACGTACAAATCGCCCTATCGACATATCTGTCTGTTGAACTAACTTTTAACTTCAAGATACATCGCAACAAATTATTGACTTGAACTTACAAACTTATAGAACAGCGGCGTATCAATTTTCGTTGCTTTGATTTAGAAGTTTAGACATCCCACCGCAGTGACATAATATATTATCTAAATCTAAATTTTTATTAATTTTATAGGTAAGCCCTCAAAACGAAACCATGCACTCTGCATTCTATATCCTTCAGTGTGAGGGTCCAGGTCTTCCATTAGCAGGATTGCACAACTCAACCAGTCATAAGCTCCTCAAAATTCTGTATGATACCCGAATTACCCATGGGCCTTTAATAGCAGATTTAGCGTTGCCTAGAACGAGATCATTTGAGGTAAATATCAAATTTACAACGAGCCTAATCATTTTATGACTAAAAATAATTTTGAATAATTTTTAGATACCTTTACCACAAGGTAGTCTGGCTCAAGTTCAGCTATTGTTGCCGCCATCCTGGAGAGAAGAATTAAGAGATGCAGCGTACCCTATGATTGTAGAAGTGTAAGTTTGAAACTTTGAACTTATAGAATAATAAGGAAACAAAATCTTAGTGATTTTGTATGATATGGTTTTTTCATTATCAGCATGCATAAAAGCGCAAAGAATATGCATAGAATCAATAATAATCTTTTACTATGGAAAATAATATTTACACACCTCTGTTAGGAAATGTTCTTTCAATGTTTTGAAGGCCCCTTTTTAATATTTTCTAAGAAGCCAATTGTCTTGGATTCTGAGAAGTAACAAAACACAATGTTGTTTGTTTTTGTTTTTTTTAAGTAAATTATAAACACTACATTACATCGGTTCAGGCGAATTATTAAAAGGTCCAAGGGTTCAATATTAAAAAGTTTTTACTTTTGAGAAAACGAGCGTCATATAACCAAAAGTTGTGCTCATCATATTGGTACAATAACGTGTGAATCATACATTGCCAAGTTGTTGTCAAGTAATATAAAAGTGTTTTATGTTTTTACAATACGTTTGCAGGCCAAAAACAATATTATACGATTAAACTAAACATATTTTTTAATAATAGCCAGTCTTATAAACTAAAAAAATTATTTTCAGTAATGGTCGACCCGGTAGCAAGGCTGTAACAGAGGAATTTAGAATAGACTGGGGTCACTATATGTCAAGCCATTGTGATGTAGTTTATGTAAAATTAGACGTAAGAGGATCAAAGGGACAGACGAACAGGGCCCTTTATCGTCAACTTGGAGGTGTAGAGGTAAAAGATTAAAGGCTTTAGGCACACGCGTAACTTCTTAAACGTCACATATATTTGATGTTTGCACAAGAATGCTTCATCGTCTATAATAGAATAATCCCTGTATGCACTGTTTTAACGTAAAGTTTAGCTTTATAAGGTTTTTTAAAGTTAAGATAACCTTTTTCATGCATCGCATATATTCAGTTGTCCTTGTTAAGACAACAATACGTTTGGCAAAGTTGAGAATTTTGGTGATTTTTTACACTGTTTTCTACACTGAAATTTCACAGAGCTTCTCAGCTCCTCAACCTTTCCACAACAAAATCTTGCGTCCATGTGAAACGTACCGGCTACCGGCGAACTTTGACCTTTAAAAAGTTATCGCTAAAATATGCCGTCTGCGCGCTCGTCTTCCAAAAACCGCCTTCCCAATAGCAAGGTTGCATTCCCAAATCACGCGTTGATCATGCTTCGGAAATTAATATCTTCTCTTTGGGATGAATTTAGTATAGACAGTTTTATTTTATTCTTTACATAAGTTTATTTTCAAGAGTAATAATTTAAGATAATTGGGATCGATTCCACAGCACACTTTACGGACTTTATTAGGTCCGGAATTTTCTCTTTCATCGTATCAATTTCTTCCTTTTAGGTTCAAGATCAACTTTTAGTGATTGATTACCTCCTGAATACCGATCATAGGTACCATAAATATTTGGACAAAACAAGAGTGGGTATATGGGGTTGGGGGTATGGCGGCTACGTTACTTCGATGGTACTTGGAATGGGTAACCAGCAGAAGGTGTTTAAGTGTGGAATAGCTGTCAATCCTATAACTGATTGGTTATATTATAGTAAGTATACCTATTGATTATAAATAATATTATGGGTAAACCGAAAAGCTGCTATAGTGAATTATAAGAAATCTTTTATTCCTTCTGGATTCAATGTATTTAGCGCCTTTTAGGATTTCTAAAGGAAACTAAATTCTATAGTAAAATTTATTTATGGATTCCAATAATGTAGCTTATGAAGCTAATTATTGTATTGGGGGATGTCTTCCGCCGGCAGCAGCATCACCTCGCCGAATATGGTGAATCTGATTCTTGCTGCTGCGGGACAGACACACAGTGTGTGTTCCGCTATTTCTACATCTTCCATGCAAAGCCGGCATTCTTGCGTTAATCCAATTTTGTGAATATGGTGTCGTAATCTGCAGTGGCCGGTATACAATCCCACCAAAAGGTCAATCATATTTAGCACTAGTAGTTTATCAGTTAACTGTTTCTTTTAAAGGTTTCTATGGCTATTTATGAATGCCTTTGAGTGTCTTAGACCTAGTAAGTTTAATCAGTGCCTTCTGCACTTATCTGTTGCTTCGGCTAAAATCGATCAAATAATGTACACAACGATGCACACGTGATACGGCGTGATATGCGCCGAAAGACCTTTTAAAGTTAGTAGCTGAGCCATTTTAAAACTTTTTAAAAATGATTTAAATCACAGATTGTTTTGTTTCTAAAGAAATATTGATATCGTAAATATTTTTTTAATAAACCTTTTTACATGTCAAATAATTTTAGAAAATTGGGATTCAAATTGTGTTATTAGTATCGTTTTTTAGATCTGGCCAATGCTTTTGATTATCTAAATCATGAATTACTACTGGCAAAACTTATAATATATAGAATTTAGTAGATAAACACACTTGTAAATGGTTTGCAAATTATTATTTATCAAATCAAATAATAAGGATTTTAAACGAATTTCTTTAGGACGTTGATGTTTTCTTCGAAGGTATCAAAAGGAGTTCCTCAAGGATCTGTACTGGATCCGTTATTATTTATAATTTATACATTAGAGATTATTTATTTTTATTTTATATTTTTTTTATTTTGGCATAAATAAATATGTGTATTATTTAAATCCGATTTTTAAAGAAATACGAAGATGAGATCAAGGGCTTAAATCTTTCAAATCTTTCTGTTTTACTGTTCACGTGCTCTTTGCTTTATTTACATTGTTGGAATCTATAAATATGGTTTTAATATAAACAATGAATATTGCTTTAGCTTCGTTTTTGTATGCGCTATCGATTTTTTTAGACTCAGCATTTACGGAAAAAATTCTGGGCCTACCAACAGAAAACTACAAAGGATACGTCGAAGCGGACGCTACTCAAAGAGCTAAAAATATCCCTCGAAAGTCTTTTTTCTTCCTTCATGGATTGGCTGATCTGACAGCCCCTTATCAACATAGCATATTGCTCTCGAGGGCATTAGAAGAAGCTGGTGTTCTTTTTCGGTATCAGGTAAACTATTTATATTAAGAGCAGACACTATTTATTATCAATATTTCGTTTATTTTTCGCTTCCCGTAAAAAGCGGCCAAATACCCGTGTTTAGGTAGCAGTTACTTACAATTTTAATTTTAAAAAAATTTAATTGATAAATTATTAGAACTAAAACGATATTTTGTCAAAATTGCGCATAATGTTTATTTTTCTACTTTTATTAATTTATAATTAATATTTATTTTAACTTATTTAGTATAAATTGCGATGGACGAATTCATAGTTTTGCAGATGATACTACAATTTTTTATACCGATACAAATAACAACTTAAATAATAAAATTAAAAAAGATTTTAAAATTATAAAAAATTGGTTTGATAACAATTTGTTAACAATTATTTTAATAAAACAAATTATGTTTCTTTTGCTTTAAACCTAAATAACCTACCACGAAATATGAATAGTATTCAAATAAATGAAGACATTCAAATTTTTAAAGTTAATAAAATAAAATATTTAGAAATAATTTTTGACAGTAAATTAAATTGGAATTTTCACTTAGAATACTTAATTAAAAAATTAAGAAGTTTACTACCGATTTTTAAAATCATTAAAAAAATTTTACATGTAAGAGATATGGAAATATTATATTACGCGTTAGTTAAAACGCATTTAAATTACGGAATTTTAGGTTGGGGAGGAATAAATAGAACTTTAGTTAAAACATTAGAAATATTACAAAAAAGGTTTCAAAAACTATATTTAATAAGAATTATCATTTTCCTTCAAAATAATTATATTCAGAAACAAAAAAGTTGAACATAAGACAACTTTACATTTATAACATCTTAATATATATTTAAAAATAAAAACCTTATACACTTTAAAAACCATAATCATAATACACGTCATAAAAATGAAATAACCATAAAACCTAAAATAAATGAAGTCCATAGGACAAACAAATTTCAAATATTTATGTTTTTATTTAAACGATTATTTACCAACACAAATTAAAAAATTGATTTTATTAAAAAAATTTAAAGTTGAAATAAAAACATGGATATTAAAAACAGACAATTTGAAAATATTTTTAGAAATGATTTAATTAATTAATATTGTTCTGAATAATTTATATAAGTCATATTTTTTACTTAAAAATTATAAATTAATAATTTTATTATAGGTAATAGATTTCGTCAAAAAAACTGCGTTTATGCTATAAATTAACATTTTTACTTTAAAAATTAATTTTTAATGCATATTTATGCTTTATGATTTTACATACTAAAACAAAAAATAAGATTTAATCCTAAAAAGCTCAGCTTCAGGGGATTGAAGAATAAGTTTATAGAAGACAACATAAACTTATTTATTGTATTATTAAATTTTAAATAGCGAATTATTATGATTATTATTATAAACCCAACCTTTATTAACGCAAAACTGTAGGTAATTGTACTCCCAAGAGGGGTATTTGGCCGATTTTTGGATAAAACCAAGAAGTAACGAAATATTGATCAAAAAACGATACCAACGTAACATACGTAAAGGACATAAAATAGACGTAAACCAGAACAAAAATGTACATTCAAAGAACGTACATATTGAAAGGACATAGTACGTCCAACGTAAAAACGTAAAATGTATGTCCTTTGGACGAGGAATACTATCTGGGTATTCGTTCTGTACCATAGACATATACCTTTAGATCCGTACAGCTTATTTCGTGCGCAAACAAACGTTAAATTTTATAGGTAAAAAAATTCGTTTGTACGCACGATAAGTTGATAAAGAAAAGTTTCGCAAACAAATCGTATATCGTATGAGAAATATAGATGGGCAAACTTAACCGCAGCAGGGGAGGAGGGAAATATCCTTGCTGAGCTGCGTCAAATTTTTAAAAGCAACGCTCAACTTCATCGTTGTTTGCGTTTGCGCAAAGCCATAAATTTGCCACTTTCGTGGTTATTGTTTGCTGATCTAAAGGTAAATGTCTATGTTCTGTACTCAAAGAGCGCCTCTTCTAACAGTTCTGCAAGTATATTTGGCTACATAGCGCTACAAACGAATTTTCCTTTGGGGTTCTGCCAAAAGAAAAATGCTAAAAATTTCACCTCAGCAATATTTACTAAGTTCACGGAAAAACATTTAAAAAAGGTAGGTACCGGTATTTTTGTAGTTTCTCAGGGATTAAATAGATTTTTTGTTACCGAATTCATTCCAGTTAAAAAATTCACTCTGTATAAAAAAACAATTTATTTTTAGAGTTACCCCGACGAAGGCCACGACCTAGACGGAGTGCTCGACCACGTCTACAGTTCGATGCAGAATTTTTTCGAAGAGTGCCTTAAGCTCGACACGGAGGAGAAGGAGCCTCCCGAAACGGAAGATACCTGAAACTTGCTACGTCATCTGTTACCTTACCATAGTCACGTGACGGCCTTTAGAAGACTGTTCAATAGGAGCGAAGATAGCGTGTAACGTAGTGAGATTAGCCTGGGGATGGTCGACTGTGCAAAACGTAGTTGTTAGAAAACATCTAATGAACGGTGATAGTTGTAGAGGAGTAGAAAAAATGACTTAGAATCCCGATGACGATTGTACAAGTACTAAAACAAGGAAACGTTCTGTGTAAATTGAATTAGATGAAGCCTCTGACGTTGTGCTTTCTATTTTAGTTGCAAGTAATAATTTCTATGTTGCAAACTCAAAAAAGTCATATTTTATAATTACGAAAGCGTTTGCAAGGCCTTCTGAGATTCGAGGAGGAGTAAGTAAAACAGAGTTCAGGCCTTTCCATAAAAAAAAAAACAAGTGAAAATTTGACGTTTGCCCCATAGGCTGTATAGCCGAGGAGCAAACCAAAATGATAGTTGATTCGTTGATATCTTGACGTCTTGTCTATGGAGGACTTGACGTAGGAGGCCGATCGCAATGCATTGGATTCGGTCCCAAATTAGCATCGGTAATTCAGCTTTACGAGTCGCCGTAAGATGGCGCTCGTGTTCGAAGTGGGCTATCAAATGACATAGAGGTCACCACTCTTTGTTAGTCTCTCCCGCCCCAAAGCTCTAGGTTTTCTCGAGAGTTGTCTCACTTACTCCTTTTAAATCGAGAAAGCTTTGCTCGTTTACAATTTTCGTTTAAGGCCATAAAGAAAGAAACACGAAGACTGTATTAAGCATAGGGCTAATGGTATTAAAAGAAAATGTACCAAAAGTCAATATTAGAAAGTTTTGCAGTGCACATAACATCGATGAAGCGCACAAGAAAACTTTGAGAATTTGTTGCGTCTTCCACTGTAGTTCTTGGGTCATCTTCCATAAATATTTTTATGACTCTTCCGTTCCTTTGTTTAAAAAATGTATGACAAGCAATGTGCCAATTTCACAAACCTCTGTTTTGTTTACAAAAGGCTTCATACAACTGTTAATATAAACCAATTGAAATCGAACTTGACACACAAATAGAGAAAGGTTTTATCTATAAGGCGCTACTAGAAATAACGCACAGTCAGTTGTTTCTATCGTATTTATACTAAAATACCAATATTTGCGTCAATGACCAATTGCTTTCATATTTCATATACTTCCTTAATGACGTGCTAAAGACAAAAGAATGGTGTACCTGAGGAGAAAAACTCAAGAAACCATTTTTATGTAGAATTGACTAGGCTAATCAGAAATAATATCCACATGGAAAAATGTCAGTGGCGTACCACTTTTTTTCTAAAAAATATCAGATGACATGTTTGCAGGGACGCCACTGGTGGGACAAAAAAATTACTTTTATAATTAAAATATGTGGTTTTATGTCCTATTAGCATATGCCAAAATTGAAAATATTATCTATAGTACTTTCGGAGATATTACAAAAAACTCATTAAAAAAGAAAAAATTCAACACCCTGTAGCAAAAAATTTAAGCCGTTTACGACATATGTTTATATGAACTTTTCTTCATAAAATGACTTGAGGAATCACACCCTAAAATATTAACACGTTATTAAGGAACACCCTGTATACAGCAGCGGTTACTACTCTATATGATAGCGAGCAAAATATTTCTTTTAACAGGTTAAGTTATTTTGAATTATTAAAAGTTTTTAACTTATTTAATTAAAATAATAAGTAACCTACAAAATAAAACTTAAGAATGTCTACTTTTTGTTTTATCCGCGCCGAATTATAGTAGCTACATGTTTATTTGCTGCGACTAGGTATAGGTAGATATTATTTTTAATTTTCTTGCAGCTGTTGAGCTATAACTTACCTACTAAAAACATATTTTGCCGCTTTTATAGTAGGTGCACGTACATAAAGTGCTTTTATGAATGGCAGAAATGGCTTACAAGACTCAATGAGCCTAATGAATAAAAATGTAGCTATTACTTTTTCTTATAAAATCGAAGTAATTTCTTGAAAGCCAATGAATAAAAACTGAAGTATTTGCTTTTGCGTCCAGCGAATACTTAAAAGTGCAGGAATTGCTTCTAGTCAATGATTTTTTTTTAAATATAAGCAATTGTTATCGTTTGCTTAAAATGTGATGAATAAATTAAGGAATTGCTTTTTCTAGTGTAGCGATCGCTTTCAAATTTTTAAGGTAGGTCGACCCCTGCATCATTTGCTTGGTAGCAGTCAACTTTAGTTCTCCGCGGCATACACGTGCGTTGCTCTTAATTTGTGTCTTCAATTATGGCTGAATATATGAACGTCCGTAAAAGAAAAATCTAGAGTGAACGTAAAAATTGCAGATATGATGATTTCAGAAAGTTATATCGATTTGACTGCGAAAATATTAAGTGGTTGGCAAATTATTTTTTGAGTGATACTGGTGAAAGGCGAGGGGGTGCACTGTCACCTTTAAATAAGATTAAAGTCTTTCTGCGGAAATTGTCGGATCCGGGCTTTTAAAATTCTGTAGGTGAAGAACTCGGTGTTCACCAAATTACTGTTTGTAAGACATACACTTCTGTAATGGATGCAGCTCTCTTCAATTCTTCTCTTTAATTTCGTCATCACTACTATCACTTTCCTCATTTTCACTCAAATCTGCCATATCACAAAAATAAGTTTCCTATTTTCCACAAAAACGTAACGATTATTATTGTACTAAATAAATAGACTAACGTTGTTGTATACGTGTACGTCAACTCTTTTGCAAATTAGGGACCAAACTGAACATCAAATCTATAATCTGAACAAGTGGATAAGACACGTCTGAACTTGTGTTGAATAAGCATTTGCTACAGAGGTGTAAGAAAGCAGCAATTGCTTCAAAATTTTATTCATATCCAGATCTAGCAATTGCTTTTACTTATAGCATTTGCTAGTCAAGCAATTGCTTTTTCTAAAAAGTAATTGCTTCAAGTAATAATTGCTTAATTTTTATTCATTAGGCTCAATAAGCCGTGCTCACTGCTCAGCCCTGTATAATAATATATTTTTTTACAACAATTGCTGTTGTTTTAATCATTAATTAATCATTGATAAATGTGTTCTCAAAACTTTCTAATGGATCTTCTAATATGAGTATCAACGAAAACTCTTTATTTTACACATTTTTTTTTGTTTTAAATAATACAAAATGCCTTATAACGAATTTTAAATTTAAATCACCAATTATAATACGAATCATTATTTTCATTGTTATTGCAAGAACTTAAATTTTGAGGTTTGAGGTTTCCCACCAAACCTGTTTCATATCAAATTATGTGGCGCCACTTTAAATGCATGAAGGTGTTATTAGTTTGTGCCCGATACTATTTTTTTAAAACTTAAAATAATTAATAAAGAAACAGTTAGGGCTAGTGATGCATTTGCCAGTAGATGAAGCAGTGACGTTTCGGGACCATTTTGCCATAAGAATTTTTATAACCATTTTACTGCGTGGTTACTTTCCAGAACGTAGGTACCGAGATCCGTAGCATTTTTAGTTGTTTTGAAGCTGTCTCTTAGTTGTATTTAGTTGTTTTTAGCTGTCCAGGAGCTGTTTTTTAGTTTTCAATTGTTTAAAAGCTGTATTTAGTTATTTTTTGATGTTTTGAGACAGTTTCAAAAATAAAAAGCCGTTCCCGAACAGTTCCAAAACAGCTAGAAACAACTGAATACGGCTAATGAACAGCTCTAACATAGCTAAACACCACTAAAAATGCTACGGATCTCGGTGGCTGGGTTCTGGAAAGTGACCACGCGTTAAAATGCTTATGAAAATGCAGGATTTTGGCCCCATGTTAGTTCTTATGGCAAGATGCTCCCGAAATGGCATAGCTTCATCTACTTTTGCCATTTCCTGTTCTGATCACTATTTTGTTGCGGCCAAATCAGTGGCGTATACAGGGGGAGCTCGAGAAGTCATGGATCCCCTCTCCCTCCCTACTGATTTGAAACCTAATTAATAAATAGTTAATTTGTGTTGGGCTACATGCTTGGTGAAACTGTTGTTTCATTGCACAGGAAGTAAAAATAAATACTACTTGTTATGGTTCACAGTAGGTACAAGAAGATACTGGATGCTGGGAGTATCTTCTTGTACTCCTTTGATAATGACCCGCAAGGGGGCGAAACACGTGTCAGGAAACTGATTAAATTTGTGAAACATAACAAGTAGGTAGTTTTTATTTTTAGTTAATAAAGATAGTCCGATGATAACTGCACATTACTACATAATAACTATTAATAAATTGTTGACTACAAGATCATTTGATTGAAAATATTATCGTATGATAATAATCTGCTTAATATGAACTTTGCACGATAAAGCAACAAAATGTTGATCAAGAAACGAAATGGCAGATGCGTCAATAGCCAACGACAACAGAGTAAGACATACTCTTAATCTCATTTCTCTTTATCATAACAAGCCGACAGGATGTCAAACGCAAAGGTCCACCAGGTTCCTCGTTCGCGAGTTCCATACTCCAGCATATTGCTCTGTTAAGCCTAAATCGACTCAATTGTTACTATTGGGAATTTTCCAGTGCTATGGCGTAGCATAATGCCGATTTCAAGAAAATCTGTTGACTCTAGCAGCCAATAAAAAATGTAACTTTACAATCGGAACAGTAGATATAGGTATATTGTTCGGAATATTCCACACTGCTATAGAGTTCGCAAAACGTGGCAACTTGTGCCTCCTAGCGGTAGTAAGTGGAAATAAGAAAAGTCAATATGACAATTGGACTTACAGACAAACAGAATGATAAAAATGTTAGGTTATTGTGATAATAGTTAGTATACACTGGAAAGTCCTCTGTAAATAGTGAGTTGGAGCACAACCACCTTGAAAAGAAGCAATGAAGTGACATCGGACAACGCCGCATCAGCTGGGAGTTGCGGATCCCAAGCTATTATTATGACGCGCGACAACGGGCGAGTTTTTTATTCTTTCTGATATTTTTTGTGTTTTTTTGGCTCTGTTGCCACTATATTGATATTGAAAAATGTACAAAAAAGTAATAAATATTTTTGGATAATAAGAACAACTTACCTAATTATTAAATATTAATAATATTGCGTTGATAAGCAGTTTTCGTTTCACTACGAGTAGATTTATTTGATCGATCAAAAGTAATATTCTATTATACAAATTATTATCTTCTGCGCTTAAATTACAGGATTGGCTATCGACTTCTGAAGTCTCAAAATTTAAGAAGCTTAATAAGGCTTTGTTTAAGAAATCTACGCTTGTCTTAAGAAAGTCAGCTACTATCTGGGTAACTTCGTTATAATAAGTTTTCAAGCTGAGACCACCTGTTTAGTTTTATTTCAAAGGGTAAAATCAATTTCAAATCATTGTAAGCCAATTCATTACCTTTTAAAAAAACCTTTACCTTCATATCAATGCCCACTGAAACCTGATTAACAATATTTTTACAGTCATTGGTCAAATCTAATCTATAACAATATATTAAACTTTCTACACCTGCTTTTAAAACACTTTTATAATTAGAGTTACACCCAGGAATACAGCAGGGGCCTGGCATGTTGATAAATAAACAAACTAAAAAAAAATAGTACTTACCTAAGTACACCTAGGTATCTAGAGGCATCCTACCTACTTATGAACTATCTCTACTAGTAATATTTTTGAACTAATTTACATATACCTTCAAGTTAAATAAACACTTCAATATTTAATAAATTAACTGTAGTCACAAAACAATAAAGTTTAGCTAACTAGAATACAAAAATACAACTTTTAAATTAAAACAAATAAAATTCTGCTGTTATTTATAAGACCCGAAAACAAACCGCCAGGCCAGCCAGGCTGTTGGATTTTTCACTTTACTAATGCTATTAGAGCAAACCCGCACCAAAAATTTTCATCAGTATTTTGTATAGGTTCTTAGCAATCTTGTCACTTAAATTTTCTATTAGATATCAATCGAAAACTGGATAAAAATACAAATTAATACGACACCTACACCTAGTTTGCGCGTAAATTACATACTAAACCATGACTAACCTCAAAAAAGTCACGTGACACATGGATCTTCAAGCAGTGTTGCATGTCGATGTTTCTGTTTCACGGCTTCTTTCAAGGTGGTTGTGGTTGGAGGCTCGACACAAAAGTAGGTACGTTTATGAATCGTTCATGGGAATGGGATGCGTGGTTTATCTTTGCTTGATCATCGTTGTCAATAGCCATACCTGATACTAAATTTATTTTTATATTTATAATATTAAATTATCAGGTAATGTAAAGTGCCTGTTATAAATCGTGACAATCACTGCAATGTGCATTGTAAATGTAAATATTTTTAAATAATTTGCCTAATCTTACCTAAACAGTGTATAATGTACATTGCTATAAATTTTACATTACAAAAGAAAAAGATCATAATCCGAAGGCAGATAAACTAATACCTGATATTATTATATTGTTTATGGCTCGAAAGTCGACTTGAGAGCACATTAATTATGTTGGCCTTTAAGGTAGGCACTACTATCAAATAACGTCCCCTAGATATTTTAAAATTTTTAAATCTTGGTGCTTCGACTGGCGCAACATAGAAAATCCCATGCAAAATTTAAGGTCGTCAAATATTGGATGCCCTTCTTATTTTAGACTAAAAAGAGTGCATCTAATTTTTTTAAAGGATTCAATAAGCCAAATTCACTTGCAGAAGTTTAATAATTTTCAAGCAATTTATCCAAAGTTTGTTTGAAGGTGGTTTGTGGAAGGTGGACAATGAAGTAATATCAAAAAATTACCTTATCGGACTTCCATTGTCTTTATTTCGTTACTTAACCCAACGTTTCGGTTAGTTAGTATCTCTAACCGTTTTCAAGACGTGTAAACAAAATTATAATTCTAAGGCTACTGTCTTAAATACTATCCATGTGCAATAAAGCTTGATGCCGCCTACGTGCTTATTGGAGTGTGAAATTTGAGCTCATGGCTTTGGACAAGAAGAGGCTTCCAGATATATACTTGCTTTACTAAATATCTAGGTATTTTGATTCATGAAAGCTGCTTCTTTGAATTTTCGTTTTCTCCATGTGCTTTCTGCTGTTCAGTGTTCAAAACTTTGGCTTCTGACCACTGTATATTATGTTGGTTGGTCCATACATTATGTATTCAAGCAGCTTTCATGAATCAAAATACCCATATTTTTAGTAAACCAAGTATAGATATCCAGTGGCGTAGCCACGGGGGGGGGGGGGGGATATAGGAGATATAGCCCCCCCCCCCCATAACCATGCAAAAAAAATAAAAAAAATTATTGCGTAATGTTACATGATCACAAATGCGTTTTAGTGGCAACATTGGCAACAAGGCTTACGTGTCGTAGTAACTAGAATCGTCTGATCAGGCTTTTAGTAGTTGTTGATACGCAGGCTATGCAGGGCCTAGTAAGCTTAATTATAATATCAATTAAAATATTGCGTGAAAAGAAACGTTTTTACAATGCAGCAGTCAAAATTGACTGGCTTTTTTAAGCGAAAAGAATGAGATTGGGAGGCCGACAGCAATACAGAGAAAAACGAAGAGTATTCTGGGACTTCTTGAGATATAAAAACCTTTGAGAGCGTGAGCAATAATAATCTTCATGTTGATCAGCCCAGTTTAGTTCATAAAATGGATATATCCAACTTTATAAAAGGTGGTAACCAAGATATTTTAAACACTATTAGTTCATTGTGGTGTCCGGCAACTGTGTACAAATTTCCCATATTACAAAAATATAAGGAAAAAAAAATAAAGCTTAAATTCCAATATAAGTGGTTCATCGAATATGATTGGCTGGCATACTTGAAAAAGGAGCGAGGAGCGTTTTGTAAATACTGTGTTTTTTTTCCACTTCAGGAGGAATTGGTTCCCAGCAGTTAGTTAGTTATATCCCCCCCCCCCCCCACGAAGCAACTCTGGCTACGCCACTGTAGATATCCCCAATATCAGGAAGCCTCTTCTTGTCCAAAACCAACAGCTCAAACTTCACACTCCAATAAGCACGTAGGCGGATCATTGCACGTGGATATTATTTAAGACAGTAGCCTTAGAATTATAATTTAGTTTACACTGGAAAACGGTTAAAGATACTAACTAACCGAAACATTGTGTTAAGTGACAAAATAAAAACAATGGAAGTCCGACAAGGTAATTAGAGTCTATCCAAAGGTATTTAACAAATGTGAAATGCGATTTTCTTGGCACAAGCCCTGTATAATTGAATTATTTCAGCTACATAATTCGATATGAAATACACCACAGCAACAAAAAATGTTAAGAATAAAATAGGGACCCTACACGATCAATACGATCAGTATTACTGACATTACTTAACAAATAATAACATTATTATTTTAGTATATTCAATAACGAATGTTATTATTATTATTATTAATATTAGTTTAGTTATTTAAGGATTGACATCAGTAATACCATAAAGAAATAAATCCAAGATAAACCACCTCTAGTGTAAACGTTTTACCGCTCATAATTTTTTACCCATGTAGGTACCGGGTGTAAAACTAAAAAGGGACCCCTGCTGTATCTTGTAAATCGTTTACCGCAAAAAACATATATATATTACAAAAGTGACTACGAGAAATGGCTGGATAGTATTTTTAAGTTTCTAGGAGGCTAACCATAGTGACCAAAGAAAAAGTGGGATTACCTCAAAAACCCTTACAGTAAACGTGTATGAAAGATGGCATTTTGCAATCTAATAAAAATTCTAAATAACTTTTGCTTTTGAGTTTTTGCTTTACCTTTTTGTTTAAGAGGATAAGAGGGGACAAATATTTCTATGCAAAAATATACACAACTTTGGTTTGGCTTATCGGAATTTGACAAATTAAAACTTGCTAACTAGGGATTCCTTTGTTTTATCAATTTAATGAAGAATGCATCTTCCTTTGATGCCGGCAATTTGCCACCTGACGAAGACAAAGCCTATAAGTCAAAAAGATAGGAAAAACTGCGTCTACCAGATCCCCTGCTAATGCGGCCAATCTTATATAGGTGAGACATTAAGACCACTAGAAACAAGGATTAAAGAAAATAAATTATATTCCTTTTACTTTAAACCTAAATAACCTACCACGAAATATGAATAGTATTCAAATAAATGAAGGCATTCAAAGTTAATAAAATAAAATATTTAGGAATTATTTTTGACAGTAAATTATTGGAATTCACTTAGAATACTTAATTAAAAAATTAAGAAGTTTACTACCGATTTTTAAAAACATTACAATTTTTTTAAATGTAAGACATATTATGGAAATATTATATTACGCGTTGGTTAAAACTCATTTAAACGGAACTTTAGGTTGAAGAGGAATAAATAGAACTTATTAGTTAAAATATTAGAAATATTACAAAAAAGGTTTCTAAAAATTATATTCAATAAAGATTATCTTTATCCTTCAAAAGAATTATATTCAGAAACAAAAAAGTTGAACATAAGACAAATTTACATTTATAACATCTTCTTAACATAGTATAAAACAAAGTCGCTATCCTGTTCATGTCCCCTTATGTGCGTAAATCTTTAAAACTACGCTACGGATTTTGAAGCGTTTTTTTTAGTAGATAGAGTGATTCAAGGGAAAGGTTTTTATTAGTGATGGGATCACTCGAGTGAAAAATAACCGATTACTCGATTTTTTCAATCACTTGAATTATTCGATTATCTTCGGAAATAACTCGAGGGACGAAATGAGTGACGAACATATGGTTTTTATTTTTCAACGCGTTACTGCATTACGGGTTGCCTGCGTAGGATAATAGGATTTATTATAGTAGTTAGTATTCAGTATTCATAAATATCATGAGTTATGCAATATCGTGACATCTCAAGGTCAAGTAGTCAAGTGGTTAGTTTAGTTAAATTAAATTGTAATTTGTAAGATCTGGGAACCATGCCAAAAAATCCACAAATATCTCCGCCACATTTAATAATCCGCAAAAAATCAATCGATTAACAACACCGAGTCAGTTATTCCCAATACAAATGCTGTATATCAACATGAACGATGAACCGCCAATATTAATAATTAATATTAGAATTTGAGTGAAAAAAAATCGATTATCATTCGATTTTTTAAATCACTCGAATGCTCGGTAGTCGATTATTAAAATAAGTCGATTTTTCCCAACACTAGTTTTTATGCATAATATTATAGAGAGGCACTGATAAATTAGAGTAGGGAGAACGAACGACCCAACCTAACCGGTCCCCGGCCCGTTCAACGATCGATCCGAAGCCGGAATAGACGAAGACAGACTATGTTTTATGCATGGATGTGAATTGTGGACGGGCCGGCAAACGGTTGAGTTTGAGGTTTGTTCGGGTTTGTTCGCCTTATTATCTCACGTTGTATAATGCCGGGCTGCAACGCAGGCCGGGTACACGCAATTTAAAAACCATAATCATAATACACGTCATTAAAATTAAATAACCATAAAACCTAAAATAAATAGGTCCATAGGACAAAAAAAATTTCAAATATTTAGTTTTTGTTTAAACGATTATTTACCAAAAAAAATTTAAAAAAATGATTTCATTAAAAAATTTTTAAGTCGTAATAAAAACATGGATATTAAAACCAGACAATTTGAAAATATTTTTAGAAATGCTTTAATTAATTAATAATAATATTGTTCTGAATAATTTATATAAGTAATATTTTTTACTTAAAAATTATAAATTAATAATTTTATTATAGGTAATATATTTCTTCAAAAAAAAACTGCGTTTATACTATAAATTAACATTTCTACTTTAAAACTTGATTTTTAATGCATATTTATGATTTATGATTTTACATACTAAAACAAAAAATAAGATTTGCCCCTAACAAGCTCAGCTTCAGAGGATTGAAAAATAAGTTTATAGAAGTCAACATAAACATATCTATTATTATTATTATATTAGGTCACTATAGTAACGCCCCCTAGCGGTCAACTTAGAAACTTAAAAACTATTTCCAGCAATTTATCTTAATAACTTTTGTATTCAATATTTGTTTCCGCAAGATACAGCCGGCGTCCCTTTCTAGCTATACACCCTGTAACGAGTACTTGTCACATTTACGAGCTACGCCAAATGTTGCCAGGATAGCTACGCAGCTACATAGCGGCTGGGCCTCGAGCCTCGCTTTCGCCCATTTAAGTGGAATGTCTCGGTTTACTTTGTTTATGATAATGATAATACTGATCGTGTGATGGGTTCCCAAAAGACTTATGGTTAAAGTAGAAGTTTATAAAAACAAAAAAGAATCACAAAAAATATCAATTAATATTGTGAATTGATAGAAAACTGAGTTGGGATTGCAGCTAGCGACAGTGTTTATAGTGAATGTGATAAAAAAAAACTAATCTATTGGACGTTTAGGATATGCTTCCACTCTAAAGGAATATTAGAAGAAAATTATAACAAATTTTCTTTAGGACTGCTTGAAAGAAATTATACTGTTTTGGTTTGAGTGTACTTACTTTTTTATTTATTATATTTGTAAATAGAAAAATTGTATTTTTGCAATTTAAAAACGATATTTAATAATGTTTGTCGGCCTGAAGCATGAAGAACGTGTAGCCTATTTTAAATTAAATTGCTATTCGATTTATATTAAGAACATTCTTGATGATTTTATTTACAATATTATTATAATATGCGCTTAAACAAATAATACTAAAATTGCAAAAATACCTGTTTTACATCATTTTTGGTATAAAACGTTAATCAATTATATAGAAATAAGATATTTTAAATGCAAACCTTAAAAAAATAAACAATCAAAAATTGTAAATACCGACAAGCCTTAAAAGTAATATACAGGGTATAAGATAAGTTGCAAGTTCAAAAATCAAAGTAAGATAATAATTTTATCGTTTGTATTCTTTTCTTACTTTTATTTGTGATAAGTTGTCAATTCTGTTAATAATTTTATTTATTAGGTACAAAATTTATACGTAAAGCTCTCAAAGCATAAAAGAAATAATTACATTTTTTTATACATAATATATTGTAATGTATACATGCAGTATCTGCAAAAAACTCGTCATCAAATGGGGATTATTTTATTTATGGATTTGGGCACTGTTGTTGCTTTTTATGAAGAAGTGTCAGGTACCTTGAAATGTGAAACTCAAATTACTCAAATTAATTCTTAAAATAATCTCATTTCAATTCGACTTTTTGCGGATAATGTTTAAACTTTTTAAGTGATCTTGTTGTTTATCTGTGATTAAAAAATGTTTTAAACAATAACGAAAAACAAAGTCAATAATAAGGAAAAATGGAAACATTTCTGTTATTATACCAAACCAGAGAGGTAGGTACAATTTTCATTAGGTCTCTGACCAAAATCAAGAAAATATGTTCTTATAAAATAGTTACTTACCTTACTAAACATGTAATAATAACATTTAATTTTTAAGTTATGCTTCCTAAAAATATTACTACTACACCAACAACTAAAAATTTCAATTTTTTTTTATGTAAATAATGTACTTTAAACAGGTTTGGCATTTAAAATATCTTAATCTTTTTATTGTAAAATATGGTTCTTCCTAAAACCAACAAGAGATACAAAGTTAATAAGCGTCCCATTGTAAAATAGAATAATGCTTTTGTTGTAAATTAAACTTTTCCAACGTTAAAACAATTTTTTAAATAGTGTAAAAGTTAGTTCCTAGAAAACGCTTAAAAACTTTGTATTTCTAAAGATTTTGTAATATAGTACATAGGTATATAAATATATATAATTGTTATATTTCTTCGATCTTTGTTAAATATTATTAGTACAGAAAAAGTCAATTATTGATTATTATCATAATAAAAATAATAATAATACTTAATAATAATAACAATAATAATAATAATGTCAGTACCCTAGAGATAGGATTTTTTTACTCAAATATATTATTTTACATATTAACAGGCATCGCTTTAAATAAACTGACACCAGATAAGGTATAAATCACATTTTTTTGAGTAAATTGTTAACAAAACCATAATGGGCATTGGTACCAGGCGTCCCCACCTCGAAGCTTATCAATGAGCCTAATAAATAAAAATGTAGCGATTGCTTTTTCTTATAAAATCGAAGTAATTTCTTGAAAGCCAATGAATATAAACTAAAGTACCTAATTGCTTTTGCGTCCAGCGATTGCTTAAAAGTGCAGGAATTGCTTCAAATTAATGCTTTTTCTTAAAAAATAGAAGCGATCGCTATCGTTTGCTTAAAATGTGATGAATAAATTAAGGAATCGCTTTTTCTAGTGAAGCGATCGCTTTCAAATTTTTAAGGTAGGTCGATCCCTGCATCATTTGCTGGGTAGCAGTCAACTTTAGTTCTCCGCGGCATACACGTGCGTTGCTCTTAATTTGTGTCTTCAATTATGGCTGAATATATGAACGTCCGTAAAAGAAAAATCTACAGTGAACGTAAAAATTGCAGATATGATGATTTCAGAAAGTTATATCGATTTGACTGCGAAAATGTTGAGTGGTTGGCAAATTATTTTTTGACTGATACTGGTAAAAGGCGAGGGGGTGCACTGTCGCCTTTAAATAAGATTAAAGTCTATCTGCGGAAATTGTCGGATCCGGGCTTTCAAAATTCTGTAGGTGAAAAACTTGGTGTTCACCAAACTACTGTCTGTAAGACATACACTTCTGTAATGGATGGAGTTTTGGAGAAGGCCAATATTTTTTATTAAATTTCCTACAAGTGTTGAAGCTGTTGTGGAAGCTAAACGGTTGTGGTCAGAGAGATTTATTTATGTTCCTTCAATTTGTGAACGAATATCAATTGCTTGTCTTTAATTTCTTCCTCACTACTATCACTTTCCTCATTTGCACTGAAATCTGCCATATCAAAAATATAAGTTTCCTATTTTCCACAAAAACGTAACAAATTACTATTGTACTAAATAAATAGACCAACGTTGTTGTATTTACGTCAACTCTTTTGCAAATTGACACCAAATTGAACATGCAATCTATAAACTGAACAAGTGGATTAAGCCACGTCTGAACTTGTGTTGAATAAGCATTTGCTACAGAGGTGTAAGAAAAACAGAAATTGCTTCAAAATTTTATTCATATCTAGATCTAGCAATTGCTTTTACTTATAGCATTTGCTAGTCAAGCAATTACTTTTACTAAAAAGTAGTTGCTTCAAGTAATTGCTTAATTTTTATTCATTAGGTTTATTGGGATCTCGGATACTCTGAGCTGCAGCGTAGGACAAATTGTAGCAAAATTGGTAAATTTATAATGCCGTGATGAGAGTCTCTCCCTTGCTTCTTGCAGCTTCATATTTTTGTAAATTATTACGGCTAGATATCACTGTTTAGAGATATCACATCGATTCCTCCAAATGTTGCTATATGTCCACGAGGCATTGATAAAAGTTTAAAAAATAATCTTGTGGTCGTGAGTGACGTCATTTTCCTTAATACCCCCTCGCACAGTTTGAAATAATTGCAAGAGATTCCAACCTATATACTAATAATATAAAATTGGTCCTATGGTTTCCAATACCTTTCTTTTACGGTTTTCCTTAAAATAACAAATTTTACATTCACCGCGTAAACTTAATGCTATTTTTTTTATAGTTGGATGCCGCTCCGTCTCTGTACAAGGCTTTTTTCTGGAGAGCACTGTTTTTCAAAATTATTAAACAGTTAAGTAGAGTAAATGTTATTTACAGGGTGTATCCATGGGGCTTAATCCTCAAATTTGTTATTAAGTTGCTGTATTTTCCAATGTCTGTAAGACCGTGCTACCTTCTTCATTTTTGGGCTCAGGCCGACATTTTTCGTTATTAAGCAATTACTTGAAGCAATTACCTTTTAGTAAAAGCAATTATATGGGTTAATTACCTGGGTAACAGCCCGATGATCCAATCCACCTAAACTTAACAATTGGGATCTTCCTAACACCACCAGGACGTTCATCTGGTATCCACTGGATTTTTCCGGATGCTCTTGGATTTAAGGCCAGTTTATTCCATTTTTTTAATAATAGCGCTCTTCTTAGTAATTTCATTAATCCACTTAAACAAACAGTTAATAAGGTACATAATTAAGTATAGTTTCTATGGAATCTTGCATTGAGAGTGAGCCACGCATTAAAGCCTGCAATTTTGCCACGATTTGACCGGCACAACGCTGTCTGCTAACCGGCCCAACCCCCTCCCAGACACCCTGTCCATTGTCAACAATGATTTGGTACCTATAGATGACACCTGTCATTCATATATTACAGCTAGTATAATGTGTTGACAATATCGCTTGTAGGAGAGTGGCCGTGAAGAGCTGGATGGGGCAGGGAGTTGGTTATTACGGTGCATTTACCTTTGGATGTAACCTTGCTACTATAGGGTAAATGTAACCTACAAATAACCCAACTTTTTATTCACCCAACCGTTAAAAGTACACTAGTAAAAGTACGACTCATCTTAATTGGCCTCCAAAAACTATCACAAAACACTGCAAACACAGCAATTATTACACAAAATCGATAATTTGAAAAAAATTTCAAACCGCTGTTAAAGAAACACCAGACTGAAATAGGGATGTTTGAATTACATCGATGCATCCGAAAACATCGATAATTTCAATGCGATGCCTCGTTTTTAAGCGATGCATTGAGGCCATTTGATATTTGTCGATGCATTCGTAAAATAATTATTTTGCCTTTGCCACTCGATCTTCATTACTTTTACCTTTGGTTTCAGTTAAAGTGTAAGCTTAGAATAATTACATTTGTGATTTGTTTTGTAGTTCTATTTTTATTAAAATGTTTTTCGATGCATCGGAAACATCGATGTTTCTCTGCGATATATTTTCTGTGGACACCTCTAAACGAGAATGAATAAAACAACGTCATCCTGGTCCCAGGCCAATGTGTCACATCTTTGGGAGCGGCGGCGGATCTCTTACTGCTGCCTTGCCATACTGCGGATTTTTTATAAGGTGTTAGAAAAATATTTAAATTTCCCAGTTGGGTAAGGAAAGTAGAGGGGCACAATTTCCATGTTGATTTACTTCAGAATGGAATACGATTTTGTGAATTGTTATTGTATCATCTATATAAGTACCAGATCATTGGTCGCCAAGTATTTGGTTGTTAGGGGTCTTACCAACGGCCGACAAATCACTAATCAGGATCAAAATGCCTTAAAGTTACAGTACTATGTTAGTTATTTTCAGAGATGCCTTCTTTGTACAAAATAATAATATAGTTTCGGGTAAAAAGGTCCGGTCTTAAGGTTTGGAGCTTCAAATAAACTATACAAAATAATCAATAAAAATGGTTGTGACAGTAAAATTTAGAAACAATGTTACACGATGCAGTTTAAAATAAGATAACGGTAATAATATTATGACCATCTTGTAGTCTACCATCCATTAAAGACTAAGATCTTTTTGCGTTAATATATTCGTAAATATAATTTGTACAACATATGAAAATAAATAATACTATCATCTTTAATTCTACAACCATTTAAGAATATGCACATAATACTAGCTATACTATGTATGATATAACAATCATAATAATCAAAGTTTGGACTATAGAAAAAGGTCAAAATCGGATGTTCGAATGGACGATAGAAAATGGCGTCGTTAATCCCACTTTCACTGAATAATAACAAATTTTTTATAGATAGTTCACTCTCTATCAAACAGTTATAACAGAAATAGCGCTTTCCATGTAACAACAAAAAATATATATTTTTTAATATCACGTGATTCTGATATACAATTTTATTGTTTTTTTGACATTACCATAATCTTCAGCACATGAAACTCCATCGATGTCGTTTCTTTTTTAATAAGAAAGTTAGCAATAGAGCCGACTTTATGTGGAACACACGGTATAAGTAGATGGTTGTAGATAAAGCATAGTATTTGCCTCGCGTATAATGTAGGCCATAACACACTGATGATTATAATAGTCCTCATTGAATATGGCCTTCATTATATTCTCGTTAAATAATATATAGGTACTCTTAATTTAATATGATATTTTTTACATTTTTGTTCTGTTTTTTTTCCTTGGACAAAACATTTTATTCCAAAAAAAAAAATTACAAATTTTTTTAGTTAATTTTTAAAATGAATGTATATGTCGTTAAAAGAAACTTGATGGTCAGATAAAAAAAAACTACAATAAACTTTAGTAGACATTTTCAATAGAAGCTACGCTAAAACGCAAAACAGACAATCTAAAATTAAATAGTATAAATATACAGGATGTCCCATCTTCGACAATACTAACAATGCTGTAATGTCAGGGAAAAAAATAATATGCACAAAATGATCTTAAAAAAGGAAAATCAATTTTTAATTTGTGGCAACAGATAGGTACAGTCAATTAAACAATCTTTAAAAATTTTAAAAACCGTGTTTTTGTTAAATTTATATAAACATGCATATACAGTGTGACCAGTAAAGTCCGCATCATATGGGATTTTTTTTATTAATAACTTTATTCGAAATTTGACTTTAGCATCAAGTTCTGCTTTAATCGAGATAAAAATTAAGCAAAAAAATAGTAGTCACGTGATTCGCATTATCTGTCAAATTTTAATTTTTTCCAAAAAATAATTCAATAGTAGGGTTATTTCTGAAAGTATCAAAAAAAGTTATTAGAAAAAGTTTTTTTAAATGCAGTTTTTAGCCCACCTGAAAAAGTTTAGCTGCATAAGATAATTTTGATTTTTACCTATATTTTGTAAATTGCACCACTTCTGCAAAATAAGACTCAACGCAACCTACATAAAACTTCTCAGTTTTAACAAGGCTTTATTTCAGTTACATTTCCTTTAAAGTAGCGCCATATAAAATGTGTGTTTTTCTACAAAATCAAAATTGGGCTATTAAAATTTGGTCGCATGTGATGCAAAGTTTATTTGTTTTTGACCCTGTATAAGGTAACTTCATAAATAAATTATCTTATGCAGCTGAAATTTTGCAGGTTGGCTAGAAACTGCATTTAAAAAAACGTTTTCCAATAACGTTTTTCGATTTTTGAATTATTTTTTGGAAAAAATTAAAATTTGACAGATAATGCGAATCACGTGACTACTATTTTTTGCTTAATTTTTATCTCGATTAAAGCAGAACTTGATACCAAAGTCAAATTTCGAATAAAGCTATTAATAAAAAAAAAATCCCATATGATGCGGACATTACTGGTCACACTGTAGAACTTATAGGTAGAAGAGTCTGGGTTCAATGCAGTTTAAATGCATGACAAGTCAATAGTTATTTTTGGTTAGTCGTAGTTGGGATACCCTGTATTAGTTTAAGAAGCAAGCTTTTTTACATACGTATTAACTAATTTCTAAATATCTATAATAAGCGAAACTTTAGGTGTTATTTAAGTATTGTTTTTAAAGTTATCATTTTGTAAGAGCAGGCAGTCTTCCTAAATTTGTAATAAGTGTTTCTGTCGTGAAATGTAAAAAATAGTTTTCGTTGTAGATGCTGCAATTGTTGGTTTTGTCAAATGCCACCATCTACGCCAATCCCTCCCCATTTAGCATCTCACTGCATATCAATTTCATTTAAAGCAATAATCAAAAAAGTCAATATTTTTAAGCATACATAATTTTGTAAAACTTATTTATCACGATCCATCCGATTTTGTTTAAATTGATAATATATTAATTAATTAATTAATTAATTTGTGGTAGGTATGCTACATGCTTGGTGAAACTGTTGTTCCATTTCTACTTGTTATGTTTCACAAACTTAATTAATTTTCTGACACGTATTTCGGCCCTTGCGAGCCATTGTCAAAGGAGTACAAGAAGATTCTAAATTCTACGTGACATTACAAAGGTATTTATATCATATTATGGTTATTATAAACATGTACTAAAATTAAAATTCGAATTAGAAGATTGAATGGTCAACTGTGGGTTGTCCTAACTTTTAAAGCTACAGATACATATTTACTAATAAATTAGTGTGCTATTAAGAATTAGGGATTAGGGAAGCGCCTGAAGGAATTTCGGTTAAAAAGAACATCCCACTCCAATTAAAAAAAAATACTGCTCAATAAGATATACAGGGAACACAAGCCAAAAAATCGCCAAAAAACCTAAAAACCTTAATATCATTCCTATACAAGTCAATAAAAACAACTTACACAAACACATATTATCCAATGCTAAAAAAGAAACTATAAACAAACTTTTACAAAGTGGGATCTACCAAATAAAATGCGACAACTGCGAGGCTATCTATATTGGACAAACAGGTAGAAATTTTGACACCAGGCTTAAAGAACACAAAACATCCATTTAAAAAAAACAAAATAAAGCAGGGTTAGCTGATCACTGCATAAAAGACAATCACTCAATCTCTAATAACATAAAATCCATATACAAACACAAAAAAAGCAGAAAACTAAATGTACCTACTAGAAACAATAGCTATCAAAACAGCCATAAAAAACAAATGTAATGTTGTTAATAATCAAACCGAAATACCTTCAGGCGCTTCCCTAATTCTTAATAGCACACTTATTTAGGACTAAATATGTATCTGTACCTTTAAAAATTAGGAAAACCCACAGTTGACCATTCAATCTTCTAATCCTAATTTTAATTTTATGACATGTTTATAGTTACCATAATATGATATAAATACCTTTCTAATGTCACGTAGAATTTAGTATCTTCTTGTACTCCTTTGACAATGACCCGTAAGGGCCGAAACGCGTGTCAGGAAACTGATTAAATTTGTGAAACATAACAAGTAGGTAGTTATTATTTTTTCTTCCTGTAAATTAATAATGTTTACAAATTGAAACTGTTTTTTCGTCTAATACTTTCGGCATTTTCCAACTTCATCTATCATCAAAAATAGCGCGTAAATGGTACAGAAATATCCGGTATTCTGGCAGTTTCAGTACAATTTATTTTTATTGTGCACTAGACAAATATGCACCAAAACGAATTTTTGGTTTAAACTTTTAGGTTGGAGAATAAAAGTAGAAACCATCAAGACCGTTTGTTAAATATCAACGTCGACTTAATCCTGATGAACACATGACCTAAAAATGTCCTTGCTCTGATCTCATCTCATACATAGTTCACATTCAGGGATTCACACTATTATTTTTAACAAACTTAAAGCCATTGTTGACTAATTGATTTATTTATTTAAGGATAAATCTCTTGTAGTATTTTCAAATTAGTAACCCCTCCTAACATCAAACAAGACACGCAGTTGAGACAAGCTATTACACTACATAAGCGACTTGCAGCAACTTTAAGCTTCCTTGCTATAGAGGCAGAAGTCACGAATATTTAAAATGCTGGGTTATATTTTGACATGAGTTTGACAATTTAAGCGATATGTTTCCTTATTTTACAGTCCGCAGGAGCGTGACACAAAAAAATACAAAAAAAAAAATTATAATCCCAAATTTAAAAATAAATGTTAATTTTTATATAGGTAAACAACACTGAGAGAAACTCTATTTGCCGTAGCCAAAAATCCATTAGTAGTAGCAAAAAATCTGCATAAAATACGCGGGAAAAAAACAACTCTGTTGTCGCTACTAGGTTAATTTTTTTGAAATGGTTTTTAACCTCAATATGGTCGTTTTTTTAGATATTATTTGTTTGCTTCTTAAGACAACTCTATTGCCCTAAAAAAATATATGATGCAGTGGTAAAAATATATGTTATTTATCAAAAAATATGATTTTGTGATTAATTGAGGTCATGTAGTAAAAAAGTATTGCTTTTTAATCCTAAAAATTGTATACCAGCTATAAAAAAATAATTTTTATCATTGCTAGAAGAATAATATGGCCAGTTGATGGCCTTATTTTATATATTGTCAACTAAAACACACAGTGGCCCGGTATATTTAGAATACTCAACCACTGTGCGTTGTTGAGGTCGCGACCCACTGTACGCCAATCGGGGTCAAGTGCGTCGCAACCTCAGCGTTTATTCGGCTATATAAACTGGGCCAGCTTTAGCTGCAGCTATCGGTAATCATTGCCCGGTCGAATTACCACTTTTACTACTTCTGCCAGTAACAAGCTCTGGTTCTCGGACAAATGAAGATCCCGCTCGTTGCCCTAACCGACCCACGCGTTATCAAGAAGAAGACATGCTGGTTTGCCTACTAGGGGAAAGAATAAGAAGAATTCCAATAGACGCCTTTTTGTAAATCCAGACTTTCATTCCTCTGACTATGTCTCGGAACACGAAGAGAAATTCGTGACAATATAATACTTTTTAATCTATAGGTATTTTGCCCCAGACTATCACCAGTGATGTTTATTTTGAGAAAATAAAGTAAGAAAATCATAATAAAAATAAAGTGGCATAGTAGTTCTTACCTAAAGAAACATATCTGTTGGGATAAGGCTTAATAAAACACCAAAATTAAAGGTAATGTTTTTTATATGAAAACATTCAATTTTACAACAGAGGATCAAGTTTATGGTTAAGGAAAAAAAACACAAATAAACCTTGTTATTATTAATATTATTAAGGACGCATCTACCCAACACTTATATCAGGAACACAAAATTAGGTATGTAGTCATGCACCTAGCACTTGCACTAAAAGTACACCATACCATCAGACACCAATCACCCACCAACAACGGCAATCAAATGATATGTTTTGAATTACTCCGATCAACTTAATCTACGCGGAGCAACGACAGATCATTGTTTTAAGTTAGTTCGTCCCTCTCTGTTCCATTGTAGTAAGGGATAGATTATATAGCGCTCGTTGAAACCTAAACGATTTCACCATATTTTAAAAAAGGAACTATTTAGTTCCTAAAAAGTATATTTTAGTTATAAAAGGAAGGTTTATTTTTGTGATAATTAAATAACCTTGAATTAAAAAATTATCTATTAAAAATATTTTATTCGATACATATTATTTTAATGGTTAAACGGTATTTTGTAACCGGAAAAAAAATATCGAATAGGCGCAAAAATATGTTGTATGTGTGTCTAAACGAAATATTTTGGTGATTAAAGAATTTTTTTGTGGTAATTTATATACAGTGCGTCCAAACAGTATGCAACATATGGGAAACTTCTTTATTACCGATTTCTCAGAAAATTTTATTCTTGATAAAAGTTGGTGCATGCCTTAAAACTATAAATGCATATTTCATATTTCACCTGCGGCTAATAGTAAGGGAGCAAATGCCATTTTTTCGAAATGGCCTTAAGAGTAAAGTACCTTAATTAGTACAAATACAACAAAATTTTATATGGAAATGTTTTTGCAAATAAAAAAACTTAGCACAAATACGAAATTTGAGTTAGGTGTCTAAATTTTTTATTTTTTTTTCTTAATATCTATTTTCCCCCAAACGGTACGCCTCTTTTCGATTTTTTATTTGCGCGATTTTAATATATTAATCAAATATCCTAATCATGTGTTTATTATAAAAATGTATTAAGTAGTTGCAAACCTTTTAAAACTTTTCAATGATTCGGGTGGGTTTAGATATTAGCGTGTTGCACGCATATTTAAACACATGTTAGCCAGCTTGGGTTCTAATAAAAATTATAACAGAATCCAACTCTATTTATACGAGTGGAAATAACTAATCATTTATTTGTCATTTTCACCTAGTAGGTACGGTCAAGTCCAGTCTTAGAGCAATTTAGAAAAAATGGCATTTGCTCCCTTACTATTAGCCGCAGGTGAAATATAAAATATGCGTTTATAATTTAAAGGCATCAACAATAAAATTTTCTCAGAAATCGGTAATAAAAATCTTTCCCATATGTTATATGTTGCATACTTTTTGGACACACTGTATATTCAAAAAATAACTTGTATTGTAATGATTTTCCTCAGTGTAGAACCACAACAATATTTAATATTCTATTGAACCTTTTATTTAATTTTATTTATCTAAAATTTGATGATGGTATTTGACAAAACCTAATTTATTTTGCAATATTTTTCTGGTAAGGTTAAAGAAAACTTTTAGATTTGGTTGTGACTTTAGTTTTTAGCGACACTTAACCGTTACTTCTATTTGCCTATAAAAAAATATTACTGTTGTATATTATCCATGTTAAGTAATAATAAAGTACGGAACACCAATTAATATTAAAAATTAATTTTTAAGACTTCAGCTACGATAGATATGAAATGTTAAATGTTTTCGTTTTTGTAATATCTATTAAATATGAAAATAAACGAATGAAGTTTACAATAAATTGTTATTACTACTATTACACCCGTGTTTTTATAATATTATTCCTATATATTATAGTCTTCTTACAAGGTGGTTCGAACTAAATGCGTCAAGATTTGTCTACAAAAATAGAACAACAGTTTCTAATAAAAGACTCAACAGTGATGATTTCATATCGAAGAAAAACCCAATGAGCAGGAGACATTAGAATGTGATGTTATTATCGGGAAAAATTGAAAATGCTAATATTATTCTTATTAAAATTAGTATCCTTTGCGTTGTCTCATGGTGTATGCCTCAATACAAAGATAAGTACCGGTACAGCCTTCTTGCTACCTCAAGGTTGTGGTACCATCATAGTAAGTATAAGGGCGCCGACCAACTCGGCAACAATATTCAAATGTACCAACCAAATAAATAATAATTTCATTTTCACACATCACAGTTAAATTGGTAACACAAGAAAAATTAATAGTTCCAGACATGTTATCATTAGGTAAAATTAATTTTTTTTTCGGATATCTCCGGAAATCATCAGAATTTTAAAAGTCAGCTTTAAAATATTTATAAACTTTGCCTTTATTTAACGAATCCTCTATATCCTATAGTTACCGAAATAGCATCGAATTCGTATAATTTATCCAAACTCAGTTTGATGACATAAAAAAACGTTTAACAGGCTTCAAAGAGACCGACCTCACAACCAGGGTTGTCAGATCTATTTTTGTTTTAATTCATTAAGTTATTTTTATTAAAAATGTTACTTTTATATATCAGTATTCAATTATTAGTCAGTAACTCTCTTTGAAAGCTAGTTTACAAATATACTTTAAACTAAGAAGTTTTGAGTGTGAAAAAAGAAGAACATTAATATTATTATAGGTTTTTTAGTCCTTAAGAAATATTACTTATAAAAAAAGAATTAAAATTAAAATTATAAGGGTTTTCATTGTTAAAATACAACCAATTAACAAACAATTGTTTCTCGTATACTTATAATATTTTATATTAACAAACACGAAAATTTGGTACAACTGGCAATCGTGCATAATTTATGCACATCTCAAAAACTCCCAATCTGTGAATGATACTAAGACAAACGCAATTGGAAATTTATATGTTCTAGACAAGAAAGGCGGAATATTTTCAGCGAATCACGATATTTCTTATCTACCTGCTAAAAGATAATTGAGCCATCATCACTGTCATGTCAGTAATTAATAGTTTCTTAAGGAAAATGACAGTGGAGTAGGTGGTTTAACATATTTGCTATAATGTACGTATTTAATTTTGGTTTATAACTGTGTGGTTTTGGACAGATGCGTTTTTACTTGGTACATTTTATTATCAGCAATGGCTTTTTAGCGATCATTTTAAACAGCAGATCAAGGTGAATTATATTGGTGCCAACATGCTCGGTGGAGTCGGCCTTCGAGAGCGCAACAAGTCTGGAATTGAGAAACGAAGATTTACATGTTCAATGTCAACGTATTATTTTAATTTTAAGCGCAGCTGTCCTTGATTATATTCGGCAGATAATTAACGACATGAGTAGCGATGTATGGAAAATTGCGAAACTCATGTTACTGTAGAAATGGAATATCCCTGTTTTATCGCCTATAGCACCAATAGTGATCCAACCTGGAAACGATTCTGCTTCTGAAAATTATGATGATTCCATCAATTCAATTGAAGACGTAAGTGGATAAAGGTGTTATGTTGCATTTTTTTAAAACTACTTTTTCTACTTTTTGAGCATCCCTGGTATAGATCTTACTATTAGTAAACCTTAAATGCAGCTTTCTTCATAATAAAAGATATTTTTTTTTTTTTGATAAAGGTGTTAAGTCACTTAAACATCTAGCATGTTGTAGTGAATAAAGGTGTCATGTTACAGTTTTGTTACATTACACTATGAAAAAAACTATAAATTTGCTTTTATTATTAAAGTGCACCAAATAAAATTAGTTAATTTTACCTAATTTATGCGGTGTAAGGAAATAAAATTAAGTAATAATTAAAAAAGTTTTAAGTCATAACGCGTTTTATTGAATAACTTCTAAGTTTAAAAATGTGACATGACACCTTTATCCACTTATGTCTTCAATTGTTACTGTGTTTTAAATTAATAATGTTCATTTACAACGTGTTACCTATTAAAATTGTTTTATTTATAATGTATTATCATTTTAATAATTTTAAACAATATATACCATATGCATTTTAATTATTTGGAGATACGACGCGATTAGAAGTTTATGCTTTTTTATGTTAAAGTTGCTTTATTTATATTATTATCATCTTAAAAAATTAAAACAATACCCTACGCATTTTAATTATTTGGTTGGTGACGCCTATGGTTAGGAGTTATGTCATTAAATTAACCTGAGAAACACTATAACACCCGGTAGGTCTTATTTCTAAGACCGAATAGTGGGTCCTCTTACGTGGACTACCTTGTACCTATGTACACTACTACTATATCAACTACCAACTACCTACACACAGATATAACTGATTCATTCGATTAAAAAAGAAAAATATCCCCCTTCAAATCAGCCCACCATACCAATATAGTTTCCAGAGAGATATATTTTTTGTTTCAATATTATGATCTCTTTTATTACCGACTGGTAGACGACAACTTTCGCACGTCGAATTTGCTTATTTCTGTCGTGTTTATAAATTAAAACACGTTTCCTTATTTTCCACAAACCAGCAGCTTCTTGAAGGGTTGTTTCTATAGAAATGGATTCCTACTAATAAAACACCAGCAGAAATATTTATGACAAAATATGTAAACGTCACTAAAGTTTAACTCAAGAAACTTCTTTGGTTCATTTGCATCGATTCTTCGAAAATTCTGTGTCATTTCCAGTAGCAAAATTACCCTTATTATTCATTAAAAATGAAAAAAGTGGTAGGTACGCGTACATATCGATATAAGAAAGCATTTTTCTAATTCTTCTTTTTTATAGTCTTCTAGAAAATCAGTTAAAAAAAGCCAAAGAGGTCATAAACGGAAATACGAAAAAGAAACGTCGATTTCTCGATCGCATTCCAGAAAGTACAAAAAAATGAAAAGGATTAGGCAAAAATCACGAAAATCTTCCCGAAATATCCATGAATATGCCGAGTATGAAGCAAGCCGAATGGATTTACGAAGAACCCCTCAACCAATTCCCAGAATCCCTTCAGATAATTCCGTAATCTACGTTAAAACGTACCCAGCTCCCAAAGACAATGTTTCAGTGATAGATTTGACTCAAAGTTCGCATAGCATTTTATATACTACCGTGAGTTCCAAGAACTTTCCGAGTAACACTTCGTTAAAGCTCATTTACAAATCAAGCACGTTTAACAACAGACTGCCCAAGCATATAACTTCGTCATTGCTAACGATACCCATCAAAAGAAAAATTGAAAAAACTAGAGGAGTCAATAGCACGTCGAATCTCACGAGGTGTAGCAGAGAAAAATTGGCACTTTTAGATATTCCTCCGGAATGCTTTGACGAAGACACTGACGGAAGCGAGTATGCTTTTCATGATCTTTCCAAGGCAGATTTGAGCGAGGAGGATAGAAGCATGATAGAATGTATCGCGATGAAGGAAGAATCAAATGATTCTGCTTATAGCTTGGAAAGCAAGCAGCCCATCGAGAACATGTGCAAAATGTATGGAGTCACACCAAAGGATAATTTTGACTAAATTGTAATTTGTATTTTGTTTCTTAAAGAAATAAAATCGGGTTTAAGTAATGCGAGTTCATACCTTAGAATGCCTAAAAATGATCCACAGAACACTAGGAGAGACTCGTAGACATATTTAGCCAGAGTTTTAGTGACCTGAGTTTCATCAGCCATTTACAACTGAATAAGTGTTTTGATTGCGTAAGCTATAATTTCATATTTAAGAGCAAACACTAGTTACGCATTCGCTATTTCGTTTTTTGATAAATAATTTGTTATTTTTTCGTTTTATACCAAAATCGACAAAATACCCACATTTGGATATAGATATAGATTGGAGATATATCTACAGTTTTACGTTGGATTTATAAATTAATAAAAGCAGAAAAAGAAATACGAGAAATTTTGCCGAAATTTCATTTTTTCTTGTATTCATTGATAAGTTAATTTTTTTTAACTTATAACTGTAGGTAATTGTTTTTGGAAAAAAACAAAATATTGGTAACAAAATGAAAAATGGCGAATACATCACTAGTATTGGCTCTTAAGCTGGAATTATCAACGTCATTCAATTTATTGCCAACCTATAACCTATTTTTTCCACTACTAACCTATAACATCGCCATTATTGACCGATTAATTAACGCCAGAAATCGTTTTTCTCTCCCTTCTCAGTTGCTATTGACAACGGTCAATAATAAAGCATTGAAATCCATTATTGACCGATCTATTTAAAACCAGGTAACTTGATTTGTTATTTCCCCAACAAATAACATGAAAGGTGACGCCAAGCCAACTGACAAGAAAACAAATTATCTTGCCAATATGCCAAAGCAGGTAACTTGATTAAAATATATATTTATACCTACCTAATAGGATTTTTTATAATTTATTAATACTGTACAAAATAAAAGTGTTAGTAGTGGAAAAAAAATTATATTAACCACGGTTTAAACAGCCTATAGCCCTCGCGCCCTAAATCCCTCGTCGCTCCGCTCCTCGTGATTTAAACTTGACGCTCGGGCAATAATGATGGCTGTCTAAACCTTGGTTAATAATATACTATTGCCTTGTTTTTCTTAGTTTATTATTTTATTGACTAAAATTAAAATAAAATCAATATTGTCTGCACATTATTTAGGTAATATCTGATATATTACAAAAATATTAATTTATCATTGCTTATTTTGGGAGAATTGTATAGTGAAAGAACAATGACATAATAATGATAAAAAAAATCTTAACCGATATTTTTCAATATACAATTCTCCTCAAATAACTTATGAAATTCCTTAATATTTATTTAACATGTTAATTATTACCTATAAAATATGAAGACGATATTGATTTTATTTAAATTTTGTGTGAAAGTTAGAAAAAATAAATAAATCTACGCAAAATAGGTTATAGGTTGGCAAGCATCTTGATACTTCCACCTTAATGTTATAAAATTTAAAATATTTTGGGGCTAAGTAAGTTTAATATCTATTATGGCGCTCACCAGCCAAAATTGATATTTTTTTTCAGGAATGATGAATTTTGGATGTAGATTACGAATCCGAAAACGTTTTTTTGTCGGTTTTAATCAGAAATATTGTATACATTTAAAAAATACACTGATAATATTTATTCATATTATTATTTATTAAAAAGCTGCTAAAAACACAAACTAAATATTATTTAATCACATTATTTTAAAAACTAAAATAGAAATTCGGTAATTCTTAATTTAAAAAGTTTATATCCTTATTAAATTAAATTATTTGTAAAAAATTTCCAACTGAGATAAGAATTACTTAGATATGTGTCTGTTTTAATTAAACCTTCAATGCCAGTCTTGATACCATTTTCTAACAGATCGTCCAGTTGCATTTTTATATTTTCATTTTCTTGTACACACTCTAGTTGCAGTAATTTTTGAGTCATGGTTATTTCTCTTTTGCTTAAATTTTCCTGAGAAAGAGATAGTCTCGATATTTCAGAAGGAAAAACACCCAACCATTTTGCTTTTGGGATTGCTAAGTGATTAGAGACGTGAGAGTTAGCCTAAAAATTAGAAAGGTAACTTTTATTTAGAAAACAAACTGCAAATTTATAGTAAGTATAATAAATTATAAATTTCAGTAAAAAGTTTACTATAAAGTTCAATAGGCATATTGTGGCAGAAATAATATTGTATTTATGTGTTGGAATGAATAAGAAAGTCAGAAACCAAGGGGGTTACTTAACGTTGCTTCTATTAAAATGGTAATGGTCAATAATCTGGTGGATGGCACATGTGTTATTCATAAACGCTAGTTAAATGTAGGGACAACATCTTTTGTAGGGAAGAGGCGGTGAAGAGCTGGGTGGGGGCAGGGAGTAGGAATTACGGTGGATTTACCTTTGAATGTGACCATGCTCTTATGGTTTAAATCTAACCTACAACCCAACCCAACTTTCTATTCAGTCACCTATAAAAAGTAACTGCGGAATTATTATTTTCCGAATTCTTGCATACTTGACACTTGCGACTCGTCTTAATTAGTATCTAAAAAATATCACAAAACACTGCAAACACAGCAATTATTACACAAAACCGATAAACTGAAGAAAATTACAGACCGCTATCAAAGAAACACTAAACGGAAATAGGGATGTTCAATATTATCGACGCATCGAAGACATAGGTATTTTCATTTCGATACATCGTTTTTAAGAAATGCATCGAGGCCATTTGATATTTTGTCGATGCATAGCAAGCATTTTTTTTCCGCAATACATTTTCTGTGGACATCCCTAAACGGAAATGAATGAAACAACGTCATGGTGGCCTCAGACCAATGTCGTGAAGGTCACATCTTTGGGATTGGATTTCTTACTGCTGCGTTGCCATACTTCACACTTTTTATAAGGTTTTAGACAAACATTTAAATTTCCCACATCATGTTAATATTATGACATAGTATTATAATTATGAACAGGACCCTAAGATGCTTCCTAGCTATATATTCCGTGAAACAGTGTAATACAGGAATTAGGGTTGTTAAAGAACAGGTAAATTGTTGAACAAGTTCGAACAATTCGGTTCTCACCCGAACATGTTCCGTAAACCAGTTTATTTGTTCTATTGGTCATATTTATATCGGACGTTACCGAGAATCGGGTGGTTTTCGAGTTTTCGAGTCTTCGATCGTGTCAGATTCTTTCCAAGCAAAGTACGCATTCCATTCAGTGAAATAGGTTTAGCGAACGCAACATCTTGTCATAACTTTACCAAAAGCATCGGTTCAGTTCTTTTGGACAGAACAGTTCGCTGAATACGCTACCTCCAACCTGTTCCGTTCGTTTCGTCACAACGGCATTTAGATAGTTTTTTTGGATGATCGTGCAGATATGAAACCTGATTTCCCCCCCTATATTTTTGAAGGTGGAGAAAAAAAAACCTCCACAATTTTCCATTTTGCCCCTCCTATTTCTAAAATCATTAACGGGCCCGCGATCAAAAAAGTTTGTCGCTGTCCTAACCTATATTCTTCTACTTGGTGGGGAGATAATCCCCTGGGCTTCTGACCCCCTAATATAGTTTGATAATTTTTTAAATCGTTATTTACTCACTATCGATCCAAATCTGTATGTAAGCATTATGGCTATACCATCTGGATCTGCATCCACTAGAATAAAAACTGGAATGGACATAATCGTCCATAGTGTTTTCAAGAAAAGCTGGGTATTTAGGTCTGGAAATCCTTTTCCCTACAAAATATTAGTACAAAATTAAGGTTTATCTAAACTTTGCTTATTTACTAGTTAAGGTACCACTCTATTAGGATATTATAGACCTTTCGAATATAGGTCATGCTGGAATTATAGGCCACCTTATTATTGGTCACCCCCTATACCGATAATTATTTATTATTATTAAAGAGACCAAAATCTGACAGACAATTAGTACTTACCAAAAAGGACATACATACAGTAAATTTATACAAATTTGTATAAGTGCGAACAAGTTTGGTATAAGTCTGCTCAATAAGTTTGTACACATTTTTTCGCACTGGTATAAGTTTGTACGCACTTTTACACGTTTGTACAAGTTTATACAGATAAGTACAAACTTGTAAAACCTTGTACTAACGTGTACAGATCGATTCAAACTTGAATAAATCTATACAAACTTGTACACACTATGGTAAACTAAGTAAACTTGTACAAACATATTTTATACAAGACGTACAAAAGCTAACCGAGCCACTGTGATTGTGAATAAATTATGTTTGTCAATATCATAACTGTCACAGTCAAAGATACCTGATTAGGTTAGTAGATTAGTGTTAATAACCTTTGTGCATCCAAAATTTCAGCTTCCTGAGAGTTCCCGTTTTTGAGATTTCTATTTACTTAATATTGGTATTAAATTAGGAGCAGCGCCCTCTGGGAAAAGAGGCGGCCGTCAACCACTTTGTGGTAAGTATTAGAATTGTTTGTAAATTTTTAGTCTCAAATAATAATAAATAATATTTTCCAATTCAAGATATTTACCGTAATCAAAATAAATGGTCTGGTCAACTTATTTGGCAAATTTTCCTCCAACAATTTATGAAAAATGGACTCTTTTTCCACCACCAAAATAAAATAGGCCGTCGATTGTACTTCACAAATCTTTGAAATATCTTGGGGTATTAATGTACCTAAAGAAAAACATACACTCGGTGAACGTTACTAATAAATATAGTTTTAAAAAACCAAAAAACACGCTTTGATAATTGATCAAACTAAAAAGCGGAAAATAAATATAGTTTCAAATAATTTTTGATTTCTTAATATAGGCAGAAAATTTAGGTTGTACCTATTATTGTGAAAAAAGCGTGGGGTGCTCGATATACGAAAAATATAGCACAAAGCTACCCACGCTTTTGTCACAATAATAGGTACTAATGTTTATTATTATTTTCTGCCTATATTAAGAATTTAAAGAATTATTCTAAACGATATTTATTTTCCGCATTTAAGTTTGAATAATTATTATTAAAGCGTGTTTTTTAGTTTTGTTAAACTATATTTATATTTCATTTTTTAGTTTAAGTTATTGTTAAAAAAAATTTTTTTTGAGTAGATTTAGTCGATTATTGTTTTGTCAGCGGTTCTTGATAAGTCTACAAAATTTAAATTAAATCTGAATTTTTTTCGTAATTTTTTCAACTTTTCACCGTCAATATACATACGACCTTATAGTTATTTCATTAATATCATTTTTTTAACGATTTGACATATTGACAGCGGTCAAATTTTGACAGGAGAATTTTTTGCTTATTTTTCCCGAAGTTTCCGCATCGAATACTATACGACCCCATAATTTGTTTCGTCAAAATCGCTTCTTCGTTTTATACCTGACAGCTGTCAAAATTTGACAGGAGAATTTTTTGCGTGTAGATTATTGTATTGTCAGCGGTTCTTAATAAGTCTACAAAATTTAAATTAAATCTGACCGTTTAAAGTGGGTGAAAATCTGATTCAAAGAAGTCGGTTACTGACAAACAAACATACAGGTGAAGCTAATAAAAGCGTGTTAAAAAGGACTAAGTTCTGTTGATGCATATTTAACTCATCTAGTAGGCATAGGCGTAGTTAGACGGTCAACAGTGCTGAAGTCCAGTGGCGGCTGGTGACATGTTAACGTGGGGGTGCACAAAAAGCCCCAAAAAAATTTTAAGACCACGCCCAAATTTGGTCAATAATTTTTAGTAAATATTTTAATGTGATGTTAATAGCAGGTTTAGGTCTTTTAATGTTCTTGACAATCACTTTCTCCTCCAACGGTAACTTGCTAAAATATTTTTTCAAAAATTCCACGGTGTATTTTATATCCGACGACGCACTCATTGTTTTTTCGTGTTTATTTAACTTTAAACTTTAACTGAATTCAATAAAACCATATTAAACCTTAATAAACAAAAAAAAATAGTCAAAATACCGGCTAAAAATTTCCGCGAATTTGAACGACTACGACTGGTTAAATTTAAATTATCAAATTAATGCAGAATTGGACATGACATACACAAGCTATTATGCCGCTATCGTATTTTACGAGATTTTTATAACCATAGACCCGCTCTGACAAGTAAACTGTACACGGTACACGGAGCGAAATTTTTGAACAGAATCCGCAACTACCTAAATATACTTGAATTTGTACCAGAGTTCGAATGCTTGAAATATTAATATGAAAAATTCGTTACATAAATAATGAATATTATAAAAATAGGTTAGTTCTAAAATTAGCCTATATATTGTAAATTTTTTTTGGGGGTGCTAATTTAGATTTCGGGGGTGCTTAGCACCCCCAAGTACCCCCCTAACTACGCATATGCTAGTAGGTATAACTAGTAATATTTGTCGGCACATTCGTGGCGTTTCCAATTTCCATAATTATCGAACAAACCCAAAAAAGGGAAAAATAAGCACAAACACCAAAAAAAAGGTAAAAACAACGAAAACACAAAGGTTATATTTTAACGACTCTCATGCAGTAAAGATAGTTAACCAAAAGTTTATAAAAAATAAAGATGGAGAATTTAAGTTACCGTTTTAGCTTGATCCTACGGGTAAAGATCCACCAGGACTACTAAGTGTAGGTGTATCGTGGGTGACAATTGTTCGTGGATCTACCAGTATACATACAAGAGTCATTTATTTAATTTTATTTTATTTTATTCTTACTTTATATTAATGCTATATTAAAATCAGAGTTAAATGGAAAAATATTTTCATATGCAGATGATACTGTATTAATAATACCAGGTAATACTTGGAATAAATGTATTTTAAATTCAGAACTAGATATTTTCATAATAAAAAATAATTTGAGTTATGACCTATTAAACTTAAATTTAACTAAAACAAAATTTATGACTTTTTCTTGTTATAAAGATACTCAGCCGAATAGTTAAAAAAAATTAAAACTCATGATTTAAATTGTTTAGAAATATCAGATATAGTTCAAATTAATTATGCTAACTGTTCTTGCCAAAATAAAATTAAAAAAGTTGAGTTTATAAAATGTTTAGGAATATTGAGTGACCAAAATTTAAAATGGGATCATCAAATTAACGTTCTTACAAAAAAATTAAGAAACACTTTATGTAAATTTAGACTTTTAAAAAATATTGTGAATCAAAAACTTTGTTTAATGTTTTATTATGCACTTTTTCAATCAATTATTTCCTATGGTATACCTAATTGGTTGGGGAAGTGCATACGACTCGAATTTGAAACTTATGAAAAGCTTATAACAATACAAAAATATGTTTTAAAAATAATATTTAATAAACATATTCTGTTTCCTTCAAAAATACTATTTGTTTATTATTCTGAGTTTGAAACAACATTATTACAAAACGTCCATTTTATATATAATATATAAAAATAAAAATGTATTACATAACATTACTCATATATACCAAACAAGACAAAAAACAAATCTAAGTTTATGTTATGATAATTTTAATTTAACATTTTTAAAAAATAATGCTTTATTTGTTGGCATCAAAATTTTTAATAAATTACCTACCTACTAATTTGAAAACTATGAGTTTTTTCACATTTAAAAGAAAATTAAAATCATGGATTGTGCAAAAATATATAAAGGTAACTTATATATAGGTAATATAATAATAATAATACTAAATATTACAATTTTACAAATACTATAATTTCTCCCTTATTTATAATATTTCCTTTTTTTTTAATAAATATTTTTGAATTACTTATTTATATCTTTAAATATATTTTTGATGTGATTAAAAGTAATAATATAAATGGGTGTATATTTTTTCATTATAAAATCGGACAGATTTGTTAATCTATGGTTTTGTTCTGATGCTTTCATTGAATTTATTTTTATTAAAAAAAAGCAATGTTATTGATTTTTAATATCATTATAAAAAAAACCTGCAAATAAATAAATAAATAAATAAATGTACCTGGAATATTACAATTAAGAGTTTCTCCATCCGCCATAACGAGTTTCAAATTACCATAGACGAGTCCCTTTTGGGCCGTTATATTTAAAGCCCACATACCGACATTCAACATTCTACTGATATCTTTAAGGGCCCTGTCAGTGGTCCCTTGTGAATTAATCACTGTTTTAAGTTGGTAGTATATTTCCCTAGAATTACAAGAAATTATAAAAATAACTATTATACCCAAATATATTTATAGATTCCAAAGATGTAGAACGATAATGTTGCAGAACGTGCGCATGTCTAATCGTGTGTAGCTTTGTTTACATGCACGTGGCCATAAATTTGCCACTTTCGTGATTATTGTTTGCTTATCTAAAGGTAAATATCTATGGTGTTGGACTCAGGGCCGGATCTACGGCGGGGCAAGCGGGGCGGCGCCCCGGGGCCCCCGACCCAGAGGGGCCCCCCCGGCAGGGGTTGGGAAGAGAAGAGGAAAATATTTAGCTTTATTCGAATACATTGCAAACAATTTTTTTGTCAATACTCCAACAAACTTTTAAAAAAAAGTTAAAAAACATGTTCAGGTAATAGAAAAAAGTAAATCTCAAAGTTTGCTGATCGGACCTAATGTTATCAAGGGATTTCAAATTTCCCGCGCCAGTGGTTCACTATAAAATCTAGAAAGAAGTGTTTTTAGTTGTAAGTTCTTGCGTTTGTGACAAAATATCATGAGAGCGCGGTGTTTACGTAGATTCTATGTGTAGAAGATTGCCAGATTATAGTAATAGCTGTTTCAACAAGTTGGTATAAGATACAATAAATATCTACATTAACAAAATACTGTTATTCTTACCCGACATTAATACTGTGGTATTATCAAATGTAATTTCAATAAGGGGCCCTAAAATTTGTTTTGCCCCGGGGCCTATTCAGCTCTAGCTTCGGCCCTGGTTAGACTAACAAACGGACAAGCAGAGGTGGGTTTTTGGTTTTTTTTTTTAATTTATTTCTGACCTTGAAACAGTAACAATACTGATAATAAGGCCTAATCATTAAGTATTTACAATAGGTAAGGTAGGTTACAAATTTTATAGTAATATAATATTAATATATAATTCAAATTATAGCAAACAGTAGGTAAGTGAGTCTATTAGTTTGAGTTTAAATATGTTTTTAGTTCGTGACATAGTTTCTTTCTTTCAGTGAGTGATGTAACTTCGTGAGGCATGGTATTATATGTTTGAATGCTTCTATAAATTGGAGAATCCTGAGCTTTCTTGGTTCTTGCAAAATCAGTACGATAATTCATTTTTTGTCTTATGTTATATAGAATTCGTTTGCTTGTTTTAGTTCAGAGTTTATTTTAATGTTTTTTGTTTTATGTTGCTTATTAGCTTCGTTTGTTCAAGAGTCCTCAATTTGTTTATTAGCTGAAAAATACTTTAAAATAATTGAAACAACTTTTTACCTTTTTGTTAGTTTGGTATCCATTTCTAGCAACTTTTTTATTTTGTTTAACATAAACAGAATTAAGTTAAACTTTTGTCGACTTGCCATTGACTTAAAAGAAACTTTAGTATATTCAGGCGGTTCTTTCATCTGATACCTAAAATACACTTTTACCATTAAATTGAGTTAGATACGAGGTGGCCCACTTTCAACGATTCCATATCAAACATACTTTTTTAAATGGATCATCCTGTATATTATGATTTTTTGGGTTGCTTGATCAATTTTAAGAACATTTTGTATAACGTACCATATGCTTAAATTAAATAGTTTTTGAGTTATTGACGATTTTTCAAAAATTTGGTGTTTTGCAACTTTTAAAAAACATGCACCTGACGATAGAACAGTGCTACATTAATATATGTATATGAAATTTGGGTTATGGAATATGTTTGTCAAGCAATGACTAAAGCATATTTTAGAAAATAAAAATAATTACCGGAGCCTTTCAAAATGACATTATAGAGTAAAGTTGATGAGGTACTTACATGGAAAATTAGCTATTTTAGGAAAAACTGTAAAAGATAGATAGGTATAGGGAACCGTAGAATAATACGTTAAAGTTAGTTCAGTTTTAAAAAATATTTTTTTAGTGATTTTTTAAAAGTCCATAATTTTGATATTTCTTTAATTTTTTTCGGCAAACTGTTATAAATTGTTATTCCTTTATATAATATTGATTTTGTGTTTGAATATGATGATTTTGTCTCGTGATGTGAATAATATTGCTCGAAGGAAATATTATATTCGATTGGTTTTCTTTAATAATAATCGAGTGTATTAGAATGCATAGTTTTAATTTATAAAGCTTTTCTAAATTTAAATATCTATTTGGTTCATATAAAGTTATAGTTGGTTTTAAAAAAGGAAGATTATGTATGCATTTAATTATTTTGTTTTGTAGTTTTTTTAATGGCTGAATTGTAGTTAAATTCGCTGATCCCCAGATTGAAATCATATAAAATATAAATATAAATATAAATATAAATATAAATATAAATATAAATATAAATATAAATATAAATATAAATATAAATATAAATATAAATATAAATATAAATATAAATATAAATATAAATATAAATATAAATATAAATATAAATATAAATATAAATATAAATATAAATATAAATATAAATATAAATATAAATATAAATATAAATATAAATATAAATATAAATATAAATATAAATATAAATATAAATATAAATATAAATATAAATATAAATATAAATATAAATATAAATATAAATATAAATATAAATATAAATATAAATATAAATATAAATATAAATATAAATATAAATATAAATATAAATATAAATATAAATATAAATATAAATATAAATATAAATATAAATTCCGGTTCCTGCTTTAATCCTCTATAGGGGATACAATTTTGTAACAAGGCATTAGCGATATACTGGTTATGGGTATATGTGAATCTACTATCCAAGTTTTATATATTACTGTCGCTCTGTTTAAGGGGGACGCCAAAAGTTCAAACATATAAAATATTGTTCTCATTACAACTATTGTTTTTGGTAATAATGTATGTACATTACAATAATATAATAATAAAATGTTATTATTTTATTGTTATTTTTTCTAATCTATTCTCCGTCGTGTTGATTTTTGGGTATAAGGAGGGGGGGGGCGAAAATACCCTCTCGCCGGGTGAATATTTTACCTTGAGCCAGCCTCTGGCTCTGTTCTACTGACAGGTACACGTTTTTTTAAGGGTGGCAAAAGAACAAATGTTTGTAAAATTTGTTTGTTACCAAAAGACTATTCAATTTAAGTATGTTATACAAAATGCTCTTTAAATTAATTAATCAATCCAAGAATATCATAATATACAAGGTGCTTCATTAAAACAAAAAGTATGTTTAATATGCCCCGACTATTTAGGACATATCAAACCCTGTATAATTCCCAATAATATTCAAATTGTAAAACTAATGCCTACTTAGAACCCTATTGTTAAAATATATAAAAAGTTGAGTAGGTAACTTACACTGAGGAAAATGACCTAATACCACAAGTTTGCTAAGATATAGTTGCTATTGATAGCTTATTTTGTATTAACCCATATTAAATAAGTTGCTAGTGTATCAAACCCGCTTTAGAGTTATATCAATTCCAGATTTGCTAGAACATTGTTTTTATTGGTAGTAATCAGTTCCATTAGCAGCACAATCTTGTTGAATTATGAACTACTTTTAATACAGCAATTTTGTTAAGAAATAAATTGTATGTTTTCAATGCGACACATTTTGTTCCCAGTAAAGCACTTTCTCTACAATTATTAAGAAAGCAGAACAGCGTCCCAAAACGAATTGTATCCGTTTAAAGAACCTATAATCCACAAGATGTTGGTGGGGGTTCGTAACGATCGGCAATCGCCGCACCGTATTATTAGTTTTAACCTATTTGTTGCGCAGGTCACATCGTTGCTTGGAGCTTCTAGCTGTCCTGTCGGAATTTAAATTTTGTTAATCCTATTTCAATTAATTTATTTTTACTTTGTACTTAAGTTTTTTAAACCTTGTGTGTCAGATAAAGCAATAGAAGATTCTTATTTCGCACAACCCACCATTAGTATTGAACTTTATAATCTATGGACGAATGTTACCATCTCCGTAAACCATGTTACATAATAGATAATCATATGCAATGTTAAACGACAAGAATATTATCAGACTAGAAGCTATTTGCATTTTTAGGAACTACAGTACTGATTTTTAGTTAAGTCATATGCTTAATTAACCGTAGCAAGCAAATATTATTATGATTAATGTCAAGTTTTATTACAACTGCCAGTAGGAACGAATGAAATATATAAAACCAGATTACACCCCCAATAGAACTTGATATTTACTGTGAGTATTCATAGCAATAATTGCTATAAACCATTCTATGGTAGCATTAACTCCTATTTCCTATTGGCTAAATTACCGTGATATTATCACTGCACAAAGGTCTAGCAATCTTCGTTGTCTTAAGGTAGAAAAGCGCGTTATTGTCACTTATAGTATTAAACAGTTGTATAAAGACTATACAAATTCTTATAAGGAATAGTAGACTTTTTTCTCAGTGTAGATGCTATGGAATTCTCCTTTTAGAGTGGGCCATCCGGCATAACTACTGTGTATAATATCACTCTAAATAATTTACCTTCCATCGGCAAAAGCAAAAAAGCAATTAGAAACAACTTCTTTCGGGACTCTAAAAAACGGATTCTTGCCTTGTTTAAAATCGTCCAAGACTGTATTTAAAATATGTTCGATGTTTGCTAAAATTTCATTTTTGTCGAAATCGGGTGCCACGTGATCTTCAAATTTCGTAAAAAGCAGCGATTTGTCTTTGGACAGTTTATTTATGCCTTGTCTTAGAATTTTCTCGGTTTCCGTTAGTTTAGATGAACCGGTTGATAAGACTTCTGATTCTGTTTCGTCTGAAAAATATTTAATTGATCGTTTTATTTTATACAATTGAACTCGCGTATCTGGGATAGGTTGAGGCGTTGAGGTCATTCTATACCACCCTCCCCCCCTTCTAAGGTAACCCCTTTTGATATGGAATGATTTGAAGTTTGAATACAATAATTATGTCAAATGGTATATTTTCAATTTTTAGTGACTGTATTTAATACAGTGTGACCAGTAAAGTCCGCATCATATGGTATTAATTTTTATTAATAGCTTTATTCAAAATTTTATTTTGGCATCAAGTTCTGCTTCGATGGAGATGAAAATTAAGAAAAAAAATACCTAATTCGCATTATCTGTCAAATTTTAATGTTTTCAAAAAATAATTCAAAAAGTTTTTTAATGTAGTTTCTAGCCCACATGCAAAATTTCAGCTGCATAAGATAATTTTGATTTTTTACCCACCACAAAAATTTATTTTCCACTTAATGAACACTTTACTGATGACACTCTGTTCTTTTTTGTCTTAATATTAAGGCGTACTTACTTTCAGACACAAACTACGTTTTCAAAAATACTTATTTTATGAAGTTACCTTATACAGGGTCAAAAACATCAACTTTGCATCACATACGATCAAATTTTAATAGCCCAATTTTGATTTTGTAGAAAAACACACATTTAATATGGCGCTACTTTAAAGAAAATGTATCTGAAATAAAGCATTGTCAAAACTGAGAAGTTTTATGTAGGTTGCGTTGAGTCTTATTTTGCAAAAGTGGTGCAATTTACAAAATATGGGTAAAAATCAAAATTATCATATGCAGCAAAAAGAACCCCGCACTTCTCTTATGGAAAATGGCCTTCAGTTAAATTTTCTAAATTTTTAGTATGTTGTAGAGATTGCCATTCTGAACAAAAGTGTTCATGGTCACAACAATATCTGCCGACCCGTTTTTGAGATACAGGGTGTCCAAGTTGCAAAATATGAATTCCCAATACAAATATTTTCGTAGTTTATAATATTAATTCGTTTTGTTTTTTTTAAATTTTGTTGACCCTGTCATAGATCAAAAGTGTTCATGGTCACAACAATATCTGCCGACCCGTTTTTGAGATACAGGGTGTCCAAGTTGCAAAATATGAATTCCCAATACAAATATTTTCGTAGTTTATAATATTAATTCGTTTTGTTTTTTTAAAATTTTGTTGACCCTGTCATAGATAGGATAGAATACTACCCGGCATATAATAAAAAATTTTTAACTAATTTTATAGTATTCTATCCTATCTATGACAGGGTCAACAAAAATTTAAAAAAACAAAACGAATTAATATTATAAACTACGAAAATATTTATTTTGTATTGAGAATTCATATTTTGCAACTTGGACTCAACTGTATCTCAAAAACTGGTCGGCAGATATTGTTGTGGCCATGAACACTTTTATCAAAAAAATTACCTTGTCGGACTTCCATTGTCTTTATTTTGTTACTTAACACAACGTTTCGGTTAGTTAGTATCTCTAACCGTTTTCAAGTGTAAACTAAATTATAATTCTAAGGCTACTGTCTTAAATACTATCCATGTGCAATGAAGCTTGATGACTCCGCCTACGTGCTTATTGGAGTGTGAAGTTTGAGCTGTTGGTTTTGGACAAGAAGTGGCTTCCAGATATTGGGGATATCTATACTTGGTTTACTGAATATATGTGTATTTTGATTCATAAAAGCTGCTTCCTTGAATTTTCGTTTTTTCCAGTGCTGTTCCGTGTCCAAAACCCTGGCTTCTGACCACTGTATATTATGTTGGTTAGTCCATACATGTTCCGCTATACCTGATCTCGAAGTTTCACCTCTTTGAGTATGTTTCAGGTGTTCTTTAACTCGTACGGGAAGAGGTCTTTTTGTTTCTCCAATGTACGATTCGCCACACTCGCAAGGGATTTGATAGATACAATTTTTTGTGTTTTCATTACTGGGGGGTTTTACTTTTGTAAGAAGGCTTCTGAGCGTATTTCCGGATTTAAAGGCTGTTTTTATATTATAGTTTTTGGTTATTCTTCTAATCTTTTCAGAAATCCCCTTGACATAAGGTATTGTAAGAAATGTTTGCTCCTCTCTAGCTTCTGTATTAGTTTTTACTTCGCGATTTTTAAATTTTGAGATGGTATTAGTTACAAACGTTTCAGGGTAACCATTTTGTTTTAAATCTCTTTTGATGTTTGAAATTTCAATATTTAAGTCTTCCGGATTGTTGCAAATGTTAGATGCTCTGTGATAAAGTGTTTGAATTATGCCCTGTTTTATGGAGTTTGAATGATTCGATCCGTGATTAAGGTATTGCCCGGTGTGAGTGGGTTTTCTGTATACTGAAGTTTTTATGTTATCAGCACTTCGTTTGACGAGAACATCGAGAAAAGGTAGAGTGGAATGTTTTTCTGTTTCCATGGTAAATTTAATGGATTGTCTTATACTATTAATATGTTCCAAAAACCGTATCAGCTCTTCGTTGCTGTCTGTCCAGATAATAAAGGTATCATCAACATATCTAAGCCAAAGTTTAGGTTTAATCTTGGCAGTGTCAATAGCGTGTGACTCGAACCATTCCATGTACAGGTTAGCCACCACCGGAGAGAGAGATGAACCCATTGGAAGACCGTCATCCTGGGCATAGAACCTATCTTTTACTTGAAAGTAGGAACTACGTAAACAGCACTCCAATAGTTCCATCACTCCATCCAGCGGCAAACTAGTGCGTTCTGAAAGGGTTGGGTCGTCTTGTAACTTTTGCTTAATGATATGCAGTGATTCCCCTATTGGGACGTTGGTATATAAGCTTTCTACATCAAAACTAACAAATGTGTCTTGTGGTTCTAAATTGACGGTTTTCAGAATATTTACAAAATGATTAGAGTTCTGAACAAAAGAAGATGACTTACCCTGTAACGGTTTAATTATCTCAAGAAGAAATTTTGACAATGCGCTTGTAGGAGAATCCCTGGAGCTGGTGATTGGTCTTAGTGGCATGTTGTTCTTATGAATTTTAGGAAGACCATAGAGATGAGGAGGTTTGCTATGGTGTGGTGTTAGTTTTGTTCGAAGGGCATCTGGAATGTAGGCTGAGTATTTCTTTAGCGTTCGGTATATCCTTCCCTCAATCGTTGCTGTTGGTTCCTTGGTTAGTATCCTGTATTCTCCTTTGGTCAATACTTCTTCAATCTTTTGGTCATATGTTTCGATGTCCATAATCACAGTGGCATTTCCTTTGTCAGCTGGAAGAATTTTTATAGATCTGTCCTTCTGAAGATGTTTTAGTGCTATTTCTTCCTGTTTAGTAACGTTCTTATTGACTTTTTTGTTCTTCTCTATGGCAACTCGTACCTCGTATCGGAGATAATTAAACCGTTACAGGGTAAGTCATCTTCTTTTGTTTAGAACTCTAATCATTTTGTAAATATTCTGAAAACCGTCAATTTAGAACCACAAGACACATTTGTTAGTTTTGATGTAGAAAGCTTATATACCAACGTCCCAATAGGGGAATCACTGCATATCATTAAGCAAAAGTTACAAGACGACCCAACCCTTTCAGAACGCACTAGTTTGCCGCTGGATGGAGTGATGGAACTATTGGAGTGCTGTTTACGTAGTTCCTACTTTCAAGTAAAAGATAGGTTCTATGCCCAGGATGACGGTCTTCCAATGGGTTAATCTCTCTCTCCGGTGGTGGCTAACCTGTACATGGAATGGTTCGAGTCACACGCTATTGACACTGCCAAGATTAAACCTAAACTTTGGCTTAGATATGTTGATGATACCTTTATTATCTGGACAGACAGCAACGAAGAGCTGATACGGTTTTTGGAACATATTAATAGTATAAGACAATCCATTAAATTTACCATGGAAACAGAAAAACATTCCACTCTACCTTTTCTCGATGTTCTCGTCAAACGAAGTGCTGATAACATAAAAACTTCAGTATACAGAAAACCTACTCACACCGGGCAATACCTTAATCACGGATCGAATCATTCAAACTCCATAATTCAAACACTTTATCACAGAGCATCTAACATTTGCAACAATCCGGAAGACCTAAATATTGAAATTTCAAACATCAAAAGAGATTTAAAACAAAATGGTTACCCTGAAACGTTTGTAACTAATACCATCTCAAAATTTAAAAATCGCGAAGTAAAAACTAATACAGAAGCTAGAGAGGAGCAAACATTTCTTACAATACCTTATGTCAAGGGGATTTCTGAAAAGATTAGAAGAATAACCAAAAACTATAATATCAAAACAGCCTTTAAATCCGGAAATACGCTCAGAAGCCTTCTTACAAAAGTAAAACCCCCCAGTAATGAAAACACAAAAAATTGTATCTATCAAATCCCTTGCGAGTGTGGCGAATCGTACATTGGAGAAACAAAAAGACCTCTTCCCGTACGAGTTAAAGAACACCTGAAACATACTCAAAGAGGTGAAACTTCGAGATCAGGTATAGCGGAACATGTATGGACTAACCAACATAATATACAGTGGTCAGAAGCCAGGGTTTTGGACACGGAACAGCACTGAAAAAACGAAAATTCAAGGAAGCAGCTTTTATGAATCAAAATACACATATATTCAGTAAACCAAGTATAGATATCCCCAATATCTGGAAGCCACTTCTTGTCCAAAACCAACAGCTCAAACTTCACACTCCAATAAGCACGTAGGCGGAGTCATCAAGCTTCATTGCACATGGATAGTATTTAAGACAGTAGCCTTAGAATTATAATTTAGTTTACACTTGAAAACGGTTAGAGATACTAACAAACCGAAACGTTGTGTTAAGTAACAAAATAAAGACAATGGAAGTCCGACAAGGTAATTTTTTTGATATTACTTCATTGTCTACCACCTTCAAACATGAACACTTTTGATCAGAATGGCATTCTCTACAACATACTAAAAATTTAGAAAATTTAACCGCGGGCCATTTTCCATAAGAGAAGTGCGGGGTTCTTTGGATGTGGAGTAGAAACTGCATTTAAAAAAACTTTTTCCAATAACTTTTTTCGATACTTTTAGAAATAACCCCACTTTTGAATTATTTTTTTGGAAAAAATTAAAATTTGACAGATACGTAGGTAATGCAAATCACGTGACTAGTATTTTTTTGCTTAATTTTCATCTAGATCGAAGCAGAACTTGATGCCAAAGTCGAATTTCGAATAAAGCTATAAATAAAAAAAAATCCCATACGATGCGGACTTTAATGGTCACACTGTATAATAATATAACTGAAAAATATTTAATGGTGTGCAGAAAATTTTTTTTAAATTGAAATAGTTTTACGCATCCGCTGGGATTTAAACCCAGCAGTGGCGCAACCAGAAATTTTGTTCGGGGGGGGTTTTAACTTCTTGCGCCTGCGCATTTTTTTGGGTGCCACGCCCTTTTTTGGGTAAAATACTTATGGTTGACGAGAGCGACAGCCCCCTAAAACTTCTGCAATAATACGCCGCTAGCCCTAACGAAATATTTATGAAAAAAAAATTTAGAGATTTTATTTTAATTACCTAGTAAAAATGTATTTAAAATAAGTAACGCATATATTAAGCATACTTATACTAAAACAAAACAAAAACCTTATACAATAAGTTGTAAGTAATTACTAATAATACTAATATTAAAGTAAATTTCTTCGTTTTGTTTTTGCCATTTCGTTCAGAATTTCTTCCACGGTAATATCAATATCGTGGTTCAAATAAATAGGTAGACCAGGGTCGATAATTTTTGAAACAAAAAAAATAATAGTAGGATGAAACCCATTGGAAAAGAAAGAGAACATAACAAAAATGAAAGAAAAAATAATTTACGGGCGATCCGAGGTCGGGAAGTGGAAGTGGGTGAGTTTTTAAGGGTAGAAAACGATTTATCTCGATTTCCGGGAAAACTACAAGTCCTATGGAAAAACGTTAAAAGGCAAAGTTGTAGGTAATAAAAAGATCTACAACTTTTGTATTAACACTTTTTTCACATTGCCTCAAAATTTATGTGAAAAATTCAAATAACCAAGTTTTTGTTTTTTTATTTTTATCTTTTACAAAAAAAATTATGTTTTCACGAAATTTGGTAATAACTTACCTTTTTATATCCCAAACACACTGTAATTATTTTGACCTAAAATATTTATTTTTTCACCTTATTTTGACTTAATATCGAAAAAGCACCCTTATTTTCAATCGAAAATTCTTACGTCAAAATATCTGCTGTTTGAAAAAAGTCGGTGGGCGTTTTGTTCGTTGAAATCTCCACTTTCTGATGGTATAAAAAATATATACATTACTATGGTAAATATTCTCAAAAAATGCAAAGAAACGGAAAAACTCGAATCCGAAATTTTTTTTTTAATCATTATGTACAATTTTGAGCTATTTATTAAAATTTATACTTTAATTACTCAAAAAACGTAAGATTCCATGTTACATTGATAAGCAAAAAAATTACAAATCCATAAAACATTGAGATCGCAAAAAATATGCGAAAATAGTTCGCGTGACATGAAAAATTGGTTTGCAATTAAACGAATAGGCTAAGTTTCTAAGCTCGGGGGGAGCTGCAGCCCGGCAGCCCCCCCCCCCCCTGGTTGCACCACTGAAACCCAGAACCTCTTTATCACCAGTCAAGCGCTCTACTTATTATTAATTACCTTGTCGGACATCCATTGTCTTTATTTTGTTACTTAACACAACTAAACGTTTTGGTTAGTTAATTAGTATATTAATTTTAAATTGGAAGCAATTCTAGTTGCAATTGCCTTAAGAACGTGCCCTCACAATTTAATGACAAGTAGGTATGATGCATCATTAGTTTTAGAAGGTCAAGAGCTACTCAAAACGAAAAAAAGTCAGGTCCGTATTTAAAAAAATTAAGTTGATGTGGGTATCTAAAACACGAAACGTCGTATATAAAAAATAAAATTATTTTCTTGACGAGCATTATAAAGTGCCTTAGGAAAGTGTTCTTTATTTTTTAATATAATCACTATTTTGTCGTAAAACAAAACAGAAACAAAAGAAGTTTTTTCAGATATATCCGGAAGTGACCGGAATTTTTTAAATTCCTTTTTAACAAATTATTCAGCAATAAAATATGCAACTTTGCCTTCATTAAACCAACTCTCTATCTCTTATAGTTACCAAGATAACAATGCTAATGTATCGAATATGTTACACCCTATATGTAACTTATCTAATTTTACGTTAGTAGTATAAAGACAGTTTGGAATGTCCTGCGATTTTAAACCGGGAGATGGAGTTATTAAGGGAAAGAAACTCACCCACGACCAATGATCATTAAGATCTATTTTTATCTTTTATCTATTCCTCGGCGGCATATTATAGCAACATCTGCAGGAATCGATATGAGACCTGGGAAAAACTTTTTCCAATTTAAAAAATTTGTCTGCACGCCGATTAACATTTTTTGGTTATATTTAATACAGCGAGATTACCATTTCTAATAATTAATATTAAATTTCAAAGTAGAACCAACACAGGAGTTACCTTATGATCATAAAAAAGTTATTTGTGCTGCTAGAAGTACTGTGGGAGTAAATAAATGCATTTTAATATTAAGCCACGATTTGCAAAAATACAAATTAATGCGTTATATTACCAGTTTTGTAGGAAAGTGGGGTGGACACACTTTCGTCGCTGTTTTTACTGGTCGAATCGTTGGAGCATTCGTCTTCAAAATCATTATTCAATTTTTTTATAAATCTATCCATAATTTGACTCTCCGGTGGTCTATAATTATTTGTACACTTCTTCTTAATACGTCGTTTCATTTTAAATATTTTTGTATTTCCTTTTTTGTATCTACAAAATTCAAAAAAAAAAAATTTTTTCGAAAAAATAAATTTACTAACCAAATTTTTTGAAATATATTTTCTTATACCGTGCGAGCAAAAATTAGTTGCATCAAAATGGGCCTTGCATCTAAGGACATAATACTTAGCCGTAGAGCTGAATACCTGTTGGGTGTCAGTAACTACCTGAATTAACAATCAATAAGCTATTCCGTCATCTTTGACAGTCGTTACAAGTAATTTGATTCATCGCTAATTTTTCCAATTTCTTGAACAATTCACACAATGGGCTTTACGGAACAGCACAAAACATTTATGGTTGAAGCAGTGCTGGATTTACCATTAGGCTGAGTAGGCTGGAGCCTAGGGCGGCAGGTTTTAGGGGGCGGCAAGTTTGGGCCAAAAATTTTTCTTTGTCTTACAGAAATAAATGGTACTTAAATAATGGTAATCTTTATTCATGGTCGACGGGTAGTATTTTTTTAAATAAACTTTATTGTTGGCCGTGTCTGTTAATGGGGATAAAAAAAGGTAGTTGGAACTTTACTGGCTTTGCAGAAGGAAATTTCATTTTCAATAAAATAAGTAGGTAATCATAAATTTTAAAAATATTTACTAAAAATTATTGACCAAATTTGGGCGTGGTCTTAAAAAAATTTCGCCTGCGGCGCATTTCGCCTGCAGCGATCTGTTTCTTTCCCAAACACTTCACCTGTTTCACAACTCACGAGCAGTCACTGGTATTGGGGCGGCAAAAATTGAATAGCCTACTAGCGGCAAATTTGTAAATCCGCCACTGGGTTAAAGGCGAACAAACCCGAAACGGGGTTAGAGTAAATGGTGAGTGGCAATACAATCCGGGTTTGTGCATGGACGATTTTAACGAACATTTTCCTAACGTTGCTTTTATTGCTGGCGATTTTTATCATTGCCTGAAAAGAACCGTGCATGTGTTTAGGGAAACAGTTTCTATACAACACAAAAAAGACGCAGGAAGACCATCTGAAAAAACAGAGAACTTGTTGCAAACATTCGTGAAATAATGCAAAATACGCCAACAAATTGCATAAGGCGCCTGTCCCAAGTAGTGGGAAGATCTTATGGAACATGCAGGACTATTCTTAAGAAGCAGCTAAATTTATTTCCTTATATAGTGCAAATATTCCTTATAACTTATATATTAAACAACAAAAATAAATTTGTATTTGTCTACTTATTTTATTACTCATTAGTTTGGCATATCATGTCATAATATGAATTTGACAAAATTTTAACCTAGATTTGGTTAGATATATCGTCCCCATATCATAGGGCATGTGCACTAAATGACAGCCCTGAGGAAAAACATTAGTGATGGGGAAAACCAAGTTATTTTAATAACCGACTACCGATATTTCAAGTGATTTTAAAAATCGAATGAAAACCGGTTTTTCACTCGAAATCTATATTATGGGAATATGGGCGGTAGTTCGTCGAACAACTTCTAAAAAAAGGAAAAGGTCCCCAGTTCCATAAAGTACTAAAAAATCACTTGAATACTCCCTACATCTGTCCCGTAAACTAGTTTGTGTAGCCGCAATGAGTGATTGGTATGAATGACATGCGGGTTTTCGTTTCATAAGTATCTTTCCATTTTTGATAACAATGGATAGGTACCTGTAAACTAACGATAAAAACAGGTTTTGCTTTTCCTCAGGGCGTCTGTCAAATTTGACTAATGACGTCACGTGCACATGCCCTATTGTGATCTAAACCAAGCCCTACGTTTTTTAATCCAAGCCCTCTTTGATTCAAATAATTTTTGCTCGCACGGTATTATCATGTCGTATAGTGTTTAATGAGAAAATATTTAGTCTTTTTAATTTGTGGCAGCATAAAAATACTTACTTAATTACATTCAAATTTTTACGCTCTTACCTTTTTATATAATTGAGCCCCCGTTTTAATTGTCCTTCACATTTACTTTTTAACAACACGACTTTCTCCTTTCGATTAATTTTCCAAGTATTTCCTTCGTCTTCAACCAAACTTTTTAACAAATTATCTTCATATAGGATGCAATCTTTATTAAGGTTATAAGAAGTCTTCTTTAACTTTTTACCAGTATTTTGAGTTCCCAGAATATTTTCGGTGAAACATTCTATCTGAGGTTGTGTTTCACTTATTTTCTCCAACTCGTCATCGGTTGTCTTGTTATGAACATCAGTGTTCTTTATTGTTTCACAATTTCCTTGTATGTGACATCCATTTATTTGAGAATTATTCTGTTTGTTATATAGTAAATGTTTACAATTTTCAACTTCTGGTATTAAATTATTACAATTTTTAGTCCAGATGTTTGTAAAATGCTGTGATAGAAGTTCTTGACGAAACTGATCATTGTGAGTATTTTGGGAAGGACTTCTAGCTTTTTGCTTGCAGGTGGGTACATATTTTAAAGCATTTGAGACCTGTAAATTATCAACTTTAGTATTTAACATATCATTATTGATTGGAAACATGGAAATATTGTCAATAAACTCCATTTTAGAAACATCGCAGGAGTTACCCTGAGTTCCAAAAATGTCTGACGATAAAAAAGTTTTAGATTCTGCTAGTTTTTCATTCTGTGTAATTCCTTTATTCATTTCCGTAAAAGACTTTGTTTGATCCCAATTATTTCCACGGCAGTATTTTCTTTTTGACGTTTCAAGTTCGTTGGTTTGCTCCTGCGTATGCCAGGTATTACTCTCATGAAGTTTGTACAAATTTCCCAAAGTTTGTGATTGTAGTTTTTCCTTTTTTTGTGTTATTTGGCTATTTTTACAAACCTCCTTATTTTGACGATAAGCTAAAGTTGGTACGTTGCTTCCTTGACTACAAATCATATTTTGCGAAAAACTATAATTTGGACTTCCGAACGACAGTGGATCACTTGGACTATCTTTACTTCTTATATTTTTTTCAAATATATTTACATGTTTATCACCAATACCATATTTATTTCCTTCAGGCAATTTTGAAATATTAGAACTATTTGTCAAATCCAACAAGTTACTAATGCTTTCTTCGTCGTCCTTTTTATTAAAGGTCAAGGAATTTACGACGTCTTCCTCATTTTTATTACTATTCAAAATGCTTTTAACCATTGCTTCGCTTTCTGGACCGCACATTTTCATGACGTAGTCACCAGGAGACAATTCCCTTTCCTCACTTGGTGTAAGCTTTCTTCGCTCAGATTGTTGTGTTAATTTTTGCGGCTGCGAACACAAGGACTGAATAAAGCTCGATATTTCTTTGAATTTTTCCGAATCACGTACTGAATTCTTCCTCCTGCAGCCGGATATTTGAGAATATTCATTGTTTAATAACTCGGGATTTTTTTCAATGTTGTTAATGCTTAGGTTGGTCCTTTTATTATCGTTTATCTTGGGCATTGGTGATTCCAGAGACATTGATTCGCAAAATCCTTCACTCGAGTAAAGGTTTCTTTGAGTTTTTCTCTCAGGTATGGATTTCAAATTTAAATCGACGCTTTCTAAGAAATAAAAAAAAGTTTCAACATTTAGAATTAATTAAAAATTATCTGAAAAATTGACCAATTTATGTTCAAATAAAGGAAAAAAGGTATCCAAAAGTATTTAGGTATGGTGTTCCTCAAGGAACAATTTTAGGACCATTATTTTTTAATATTTATATTAACGACTTATTTAGTATAAATTGCGATAGACAAATTCATAGTTTTGCAGATGATACTACAATTTTTTATACCAATACAAATTGCGACAAAGTAAATAATAAAATTAAAAAAGATTTTAAAATTATAAAAAATTGGTTTGATAACAATTTGTTAACAATTAATTTTAATAAAACAAATTATATTCCTTTTACTTTAAACTTAAATAACCTACCACGAACTATGAATAGTATTCAAATAATTGAAGACATTCAAAGTTAATAAAATAAAATATTTATAAATTATTTTTGACAGTAAATTATATTGGAATTTTCACTTAGAATACTTAATTAAAAAATTAAGAAGTTTACTACCAATTTTAAAAAGCATAAAAAAATTTTTAAATGTAAGACATATGGAAATGTTATATTACGCGTTAGTTTAAACTCATTTAAATTACGAAATTTTAGGTTGGGGAAGAATAAATAGAACTTTAGTTAAAAAATTAAAAATATTACAAAAAAGGTTTCTAAAAATTATATTCAATAAAGATTATCTTTATCCTTCAACAGAATTATATTCAGAAACAAAAAAGTTGAACATAAGACAACTTACTTTACATTTATAAAATCTTAATATTTAAAAATAAAAACCTTATACAATTTAAAAACCATAATCATAATACACGCCATAAAAATGAAATAACCATAAAACCTAAAATAAGTAAGTCCATAGGACAAAAAAATTTCAAATATTTATGTTTTTATTTAAACGATTATTACAAACAAAAATTAAAAAATTGATTTTATTAAAAAAAATTTAAAGTCGAAATTAAAACATGGATAAAAACAGACAATTTGAGAAAATATTTTTAGAAATGCTTTAATTAATTAATTAATATTATTCTGAATAATTTATATAAGTAATATTTTTTACTTAAAAATTATAAATCAATAATTTTATTATATGTAATATATTTCTAAAAAAAAAACTGCGTTTATACTAAAAATTAACATTTTTACTTTAAAACTTGATTTTTAATGCATATTTATGATTATTTACATACTAAAACAAAAAATAAGATTTGTCCCTAACAAGCTCAGCTTCAGGTGATTAAAGAATAAGTTTATAGAAGACAACATAAACATATTTATCGTCAACCGGCAGTAAAGCCTTACATTATCAGAGTGATTTCCGGAAGTAAACGAACACTTTATTTTGTTGTAAAATAAAATACTTTATAAATTCTGAACGGTTGGCGATAAAATTTTGTATGCACCACGTCAGTAAAGTGTCTTTATCGACTCGCCTGTTATTCGCCTCGCTCGCTTCGCTCGCTCATCTCATAATTTCAGACTCGTCCGATAAAGAATCACTTTACTGCCTTGGTACATAAATAACTATTACTATATTATTAAATTTTAAATAAACTTATTATCATTATACCACACTGTATTACCTTTTACTGTATTCTCTCTTAATTTCTCATTTGCATTGGTTTGTTTTGTCCAATTAGTTTGACAAATGTCAGACGTATTCCAATTATTTCTAAAATTACCATTTCTAAACCCATTTTCATTATCTATGGATCTTTTGCTCTGTAAAAACGCAGTACCATCAGTATTAATTTGTATTTCATTCTTGCCCTGCGTTAATACCTTGTTTTTATTGTTGCAATCGATTTTTCCAGAGTTCTTTTTTTCTAAATTGCAGCTAAAATTTTATGTTTATCAATTAGTCAAAAAATAAATGTAATTTAATTTATATGAAAATATCCTTAAAAGTGTAAGAAAGTACGAATTATAAACAATAAACTTGACATGCTCCATAAGATTCAATTAGCACAAGGATTCTTGGCAAAACTGTAGGAAAGCATCACTCCGCAGTACTGCGCAAATTACATAGGTTGAAATATCATTAGAATGAATATCAAAAACATCGGGAATTGAGGGAAGGTCATGAAATAAAGCTTTGTTTTGAAATTATGGAAAGGGTAGTAGTAGTAGTACGTACCATGTTTTATTTAGCAAAAAAAGGCACAATCAAATATTTTTTAAAACATTTTTTTACCAACATTTTTAAAGAATTATTTTTAATTTTAAAACGGAATCTTCTTTTAACAAAAACAGACAGAAAAGTTAAACATATTGCAAATTGTATCAAATATTACGTATCATTTTGTTTTGTAAATAAATGTAATTTTAAAGTTTTTTTAAATAGTTTTAATGATATTGGAGATTTAATAGAATTTTAGACACTCTGTCCACAAGAAAATGTTGATTAGTTCTTGTTGTATAATTATGATGGTCATGATTAAAAGAACAAAATTTTTTTAAACAATCAGGCAATATATTATTATTTTTAATTTTATGTATACCTATAGATACATACTAAGGAACTCCTATATTATTTATTTTTTTATTTGAATACGTTAAAATTTTTGTTTTTTGTGATCTGTTATTTAAATAATTTTTAAACCATTTATAAACGTTTCCGCGAATACCATACTTATACAATTTACTCAATAATCTAGCCCTGTCAATTGTTTCGAATGCCCGCTTAAAATCCAAAAATACAGCTATAACATTTTCCCCTTTATCAATGGTTCTCTTTCATGTCTCAATCACACATTAAATGTCTCTGTGGAAACGAAAACCAGCTTGAAAGGAAACTAAAATGTTGGCAAATAATGGGAATTCTCACGTGATAATTAACCAACAAGTTCAAAATTGTAGATATTGAAGAACAGAAAATGAACAGAGATTTGAACAAACCAAGACTCAATATCCTGAAAAGGTAATTGTTTGGGTGGGCATATTTGGACATTGGATTATTGAACCTTTTGTTTTGAAACAAAAAATTTTGAAACGTTTACAAACTGAAATTGGACCTGCATTAGAAGAAGCTGATTCTGAGAATGAAGGTATTTGGTTTCAAATGGACGACTGTCCTGCGCTCAATGTATGCTAAGTAAGGGAATATGTCAGTCACGTTATCGATGGACGCATAATAGGATTAAATGACATCATAAATTGGCCAGCTAGATCTCCTGATTTTGTACCCAACGACTTTTTCATGTGGGGTCACAAAAAAATGCAAAGTTTGGAAAAAATTCGTAATTATTTAAATTTAACTTACCTATTATAACCAATATTCCTTTCTTTATAACACACTAATTTATTTTGCAAAGAATATTTTGGTATTAAATTGTTGTCACCAGTTTCGTCATTACGTATTGTTAATTTCTCTCTGGAGATTTCCTTATAAAATTTTGCAGTTCTTTGGCCACTGCTTTTCAATAAATGTTGCGAAGATATTGCTTTACTTTTATTACTTGAAGAGGAAGGTCTTTTACGAATTATAGTCTTTTTACCATTGTTGCAAACAGGCATATTATTTTTAAAACCCGTTTTACTGTTGTTATTTAACTGAAACGGATTGTTTTTTAACCAGTGATCTAGTTTTGGAGTTTCATATTTCTCTAAAAAAAATTAATTGTTTACATGATACGAAACTCACTTTTTGTACTTATGGCCCGCCGATACTGCATATTTCGAAATATTTTTCTGAGACCCAAGTAATTTTAATAATAATCATAACATTAACCACGAACTAAATATAATATCTAAATGGCTTAAAATTAATAAATTATCATTAAATTTTAATAAATCATCTTTTATGTTTATAAGTAAATCAAATTTAAAAAATAATAATATTTCTTCACTGTCTTTCAATAATCATTCAACATTCAATTAAAGATACTAATACAATTAAATTTTTAAGTTTATATATTGATGAAAATTTAAGTTGGAAAAAACATATTGAATATTTAAGAACTTACATCTGACCAATAATTGACATTTTATTTGAAGCTAAAAATTATATATCGTTAAAATATTTAAAAGATATATATTATTCTTTGGTTTATTGAAAATTACAGTAGGTATATGATTTTAATTTGGAAATCAGCGAATTTATCCACAAAACAAAATAATTAAATGCATACATAAACTTATTTTTTAGAACCAACTATAAATTTGTATGAACCAAATGGATATTTAAATTTAGAAAAGCTTTATAAATTAAAACTATGCATTCTAATACACTCTATTATTATTAAAGAAGAACAATCGAATATAATATTTCCTTCGACTAACATTATTCACATCACGAGACAAAACCATCATATTCAAACAAAAATGGTGAAGAGTACTTTTGGCCAAAAATCAATATTATATAAAGGAATAACAATTTACAACAGTTTGCCGAAAAAAATTAAAGGAAAATATCAAAATTATGGAATTTAAAAAAAACACTAAAAAAATATTTTTTAAAACTTTAACGTATTATAATTAATATTTTTTTTTGTAAATGGTTATTATATATATGTATATATATTTTTGTGAATAATTTCGATGGAGTTATTAATAGTTACTAAACATGGTTTTTATTATTTGTGAATTTATATATTGTACCTATATTTGGTGTTATATTCTCTGTAATAAACTTTTTTAAGTTGGTTGCGAATAATAAATAAAAAAAAATTTCATAACACACCGAATAGTTAGGGTACGAACATTGACGTAACTAGTGGGGAGGAGTGTCTACCTCTGAAGTATAAATTTTAAAGAGGATATCTTTCTAATAATTGGAAATCCCTAAAATTACATAAACTGCTCATCACAAAGTTCTGTAGCACAGGTTTGTATTTTGGATACGACATCACGGATTTTAATGCAGTTTGTTAAGTCTGAAAGATTGTTTTTTGCAGATTAATAGTATGATACACCGATCATCTAACCAATGTACTTTAGTATCATACAGGATGAAAAAGGAAGCCACGAAAAAAATTAAGAATTTCGATAGGGAACTTGAATTTTAATTTCTTGAGTCTTGAAATTTAAATGGCTAGTGTATCAAACCTGCTTTAGTGTTATCAATCAATTCCAGATTTGCTAGAACAGTGTTTTTATTGTAATCAGTTCCATTAGCACATTAGCAGCACAATCTTGTTGAATTATGAACTACTTTTAATGCTTGTTTATCAAACTTAAAACCATTACAAAAATTGCAAAATAAAGTTATTAAATGTATACAGAAATTACCACATTTACAACCAACTGTTAATCTATATAGACCGAAAGGGTATTTACACGTTCAAAATATTTATAAATTAAAAATTTGTATTCTAATTCACTCTATTATTTTAAAAGAAAAAAAATCTAAAATAACATTTTAGGAGAATAAGACATTACATGATCATAACACCAGACATTGTATAAATTATCAAACTATACCATTAAAAAGTAATTTCGGAAAAAAATCGCTTTTAAATGACGGAATAATAAAATATAACAACAATCCAAAAATATCAGAAAAATAAAAAAATTGGCAACTTTTAAAAAACAATTAAAGAGATATATTTCCTAAATTAAATTATTTATACTAGTTTATTTAAATTGATTTTATTAATGAATTAAATTGGATTAACTGCCATTTTTTTTATTGTTATTTTTTTTAATGGTTATGATTCTATATTATGTTGTCACTTTCCATGTAATGAACTGTAAAAGTTAGTTTGGAAGTTAGTTAATACAGCAATTTTGTTAAGAAATAAATTGTATCTTCCCAATGCGACGCATTTTGTTTCAGTGATCTAGTTTTGGGGTTTAATATTTCTTTAATTACCTATCAAAAAAGACCCTTTTTTCACATATTCGTAATGTGCTGTTAAAATTTAAAATAATTTGATGCGCTAGAACCGCTAAAATTTCTTTTTTAAAAATGATTGTTTTGTATGTAAAACCCTCAGGCCAAGCACTAGTGCTTGGTCTAAGGTAAAACCCAAGCGTTTACCCTCCTATCCTTCAGATGCGTTCTTTCTTGGCGACAATGCCAATAATTTAAAATTAGAAAGACGACGACTAGAAAATAGAAATAATCCTCTTAACTAGAATCTCCAAATTTAATACTATTTACTTTGATCATCGTTATAACTAGAACATGGACTTTTCTTCCTTTCAGATTCAGTAAAATCATTTTTGTCAATATCTTCGATATAATCCAATCCTTTCCATATTGTTGAGCAGTATTCAACTTTCCTCTTTGTTTCTTTAAAACCAACCATATTTTTCGCATTCTTATTGTCATTCATTTTACCTTCTAAAAAATATTAATTTCATTCATTGCCATTATACGAGGAGCAATGGAAATATTTTCTCCTGACGAATAAAACAAAAACATATAAATATATTCTTTCAGGGCAAACACTACACCTTTTCCATTTGTAGTTCAGAACGCGTCAAAAGGATTTCAGAAAGCATTAAATGTATTTCAGAATACTCTAATGTAGTTCAGAAAGCATCAAATGTACTTCGGAATTGTCAGATGTAGTTCAAAAACCGTCAAATGTACTTCAGAATAGTCAAATGTACTTCAGAAAGCATCAAATGTATTTCAGTATAGTCAAATGTAGATTAGAAAGTATCAAATGTATTTCAGGAGAGTAAAATGTAGTTCAGAACGCATCAAATGTATTTCAGAGAGCATCAAATATATTTCGGAAATTATCAAATGTATTTCGGAAAGTATCAAATTTAATGTATATTTTAGGTATATAATAATTGCTTATAATTAACGCTGAATATTTACAAATACCGCTTTATGAAATACTTTTGAATATTCTAAAATACATTTGACGCTTTCTGAAATACATTTGATGCTTTCTAAAATACATTTGACTATTCTGAAATACATTTGATGCTTTCTGAAATACATTTGGCTATTCTAAAGTACATTTGACGGTTTCTAATCTACATTGACTATACTGAAATACATTTGACGGTTTCCAATCTACATTTGACTATATTGAAATACATTTGACGCTCTCGGAACTGCATTTGACTGTACTGAAATACATTCGACGCTTTCTGAAATACATTTGGAAAAGGTGTAGTAACGCCTTCGTCATTTCTTTTTGTATACATATATATTTCGTTACTTCGCCGTTTTATCGAAAATTCGGCCAAATACCCCTTTAAATTACCTATAGTTTCGCATTAAAAAAACGTTGGATTTATAAATTAATAAAAGCAGAAAAAGACAAATTAGAAAAAATTTAGATTTTGTTTCTATTAATTTATAAATTAAACCGTTTTTTGAAGAAATTAAAAAATAAACGAAATATTGATAAGAAAATGAAATGGGACACCTGGTATATTTCTGTTTTTTTTTTAACTCCATATGACATTCTAAATATAACGATGTGTCACTTGTCACTTTTTGTCACCAAGAAAATATTTTTTTTCAAATTAATTTTTTTATATGAGGGCTATGAATACCTTTAAAACACTAACTATTTTAGTTCTTTAATTTTGGGAAAAATACAATTTTACCATTTTGGGTCCAATGATATGTACTGTGTAAAATTTAATCTTTAAAATTGTATAACTAATTTTTTTTAAACGGCAACATGGTGGCTCGTAGGGTTATGAAAAAAGAGGATTTTATTACGATTATTTTGATACCACACTATTAGGTTTTAGAAAAGCTGCCATTAAAAAACTTTAGAAAGTTAACTTGAAACTTTCCTAAAACCCGGCACTATTACTCAAAACTCGCCCAAAACAGGTTACTTGATGCATTTAAATCTAAATTTATTCTGAAAAGATGCTGCATTTTAGGAAAGTTCCAAGTTAACTTTTTAAAGTTTTTTAATGGCAGCTTTTCTAAAACCTAATAGTGTGTGGTATCAAAATAATCTTAATAACATTTTCTTTTTTCTCAACCCGACGAGCCACAATGTTGCCGTTTAAAAAAAATTAGTTATACAACTTTAAAGATTAAATTTTACACAGCACATAGCATTGGACCAAAAATAGTAAAATTATATTTTTCCCAAGATTAAAGAACTGAAATGAAATAAGTGATTTAAAAGTATTCATTGCCCTCTATATAAAAAAATAAAATTTCTTGGTGACAAAAAGTGACAAGTGACACAATCGTTCTATTTAGAATGTCATATGGAGTAAAAAAAAGGAAAAATATTCCAAGTGCCCCATTTAAAAATCGAAAGTTTATGTAACTTCCGGTTAAACCGGAAGTTCCATAATGTTCAGTCACCTGTCAAAAAAATGCAGTTTTATGTCGTATACAAATCCTCATAATTTTATTCCATTATCTTGAAAAACAAAAAAGTTAGATGGCCGAACCACCTTCCGTGGACACCGTATAGCTTTATTAGTTTCAAAGTTACTGAACTTTCTTCTCGGCATCTTTTTATATAAAAACTTAATTTTATAATTCTTATAACGGTTAGTGATAGGTATAGATTATTACGAGGATTATTATTAACAAAAGTTATTTAGTTTTTAAAAAGGTATCCAATAATGCTAAAATATATAGGGTATTCTATCTGATAAAACAAAGTTGGCCATAACTTCCGGTATAATTGGAAGTGATTCAAACGTGACAATCTGATATTTTAAAAGTTCAAAGTCTATTAGGTTTGCTACCAAATTTTAAAAAAGGTAACATTACTCGTTTCCGAGAGCAGGCCACTTAACATGTATCACCCTGTATTTATGAAGTAAGTTTTACCTTTTCCTAAAATTTGTAATTTCCTCTTCGGCCAACGTTTTGTTCTAGCACATCCAACCAAATCGTCATCGGAAGTAGAACAATTACTACTTTCTGAAAAGCTACTATCTAGACAAATTATATCAGAAACCTTATTGGAATTGCTTTTTCCAAATGGCCTTTTAATATTTTTAGTTTCTTTAAAGTAATCAGGCATAGTACTTTTCCTACCAATGATTTTTGATGTACACCATTTTGTTGAATTGTTGGTTTTTTGTTCACTGCAAAATGCGTTTTTTTGCCGTGCACTGTCGTAGTGCTTTTTTAAAGTATTATTTTTTAAATTTGTCAATAAATTATTGGTTAAACCAATTGTACTCTTTTGATCTGGTACATTCAAAACGTCCGAAGGTGGTTTATTGCATGGCTCTTGGGAAAACTCTTGTAAAAATCGTTCCAATTTTCTAGTGCCAATGGTGTTTCTGTTCGAATATTTATAGGTTTGTGTTAATTGCTTTTCCCCCTTTGAAACTGACACATTTTTATGGTTGTTGGTCAAATTATTTCTATACACTGGCTTGGGGCATTTTTGGCTGGAAGTAAATAAAAGAATTTTTAAAACACACACATTTAATTAAAAAAAACATGGTGTGGGTAGAGCTAGTTTCTCTCAATAAAATAAAAAGAACACAACAACAAAAATTCAAATTCTCCGCGTCACGTGACGTCATGCGCCAGGCAGACGAAATTGCGACTGCGATCTACCATATTAGTGGCGGCGGACCCAGGATTTCTCAAAGGGGGGGGGGGCTTGGTCGCTTACTGCAGACACAGTTTGTGCGCGGTGGGGGGGGGGGGGGGGGGGGCAAACCTATAGGCTGGCGCCTAAAAATAAAGCAAGTTCAAATAAAATAACTTGAAACAAAGGTTATTATATTGGATGATATCTAAAAAAATTGACTTTAAAATATCCCCTTTAATAATTTTTCTGGACAAAACATACCACTCTTTTTACCAAATAAAATATAGGTAATAGTAATGACGACATATCCATAACACAAATATATTTATTTAAAAATATGAATTAGTACAAAACACAACAATAAACAATATTTTATGAATAATAGAAACCAAAACTTTTTTATAACACCTTTGCATTTGTTAAATATGTAAATCTAATTTTCTTCGACCCTTAGAAAGTTTATTTAAAATTTCTTCACAAGAAACAGGAACATTCTTATCAATAAATAAATTTGCCAAACCATTAAGTCTTACTTGCTAGGTGGAATTTCTTAAGTACGATTTTAAGTACTTTAATGTGGAAAATGACCTTTCAGAGGTACTGGTGGTGACGGAAAGGGTAACAAAAATTTGCAGAAGTTTTTTTTTTGGGAAATATCATACCATTACATTGAATATATAGCTTAAACATATCGGAGGGTATTTCTTTGCTATCTGCAAACTTGTCGTTCCATAATTTAAATTCGCATATTAGAATGCTTTCATTATAAAAATTTAATAATTTGCATAAAAAGAATGAAGGCTGAGAAATCTTTGCAAATTTTCTACTTGTTTATTGGGACGGGGCAATAAACAGTTAAATAGCAAAATAATTTCCCTTTGTTTAATAAATCGATCGTCAAGGTTGGTAATAAGTGAATCTAAGTAAGTATTATACTGAACAAAAGTAATAAAAATTATATCGTTCTTTGTATCGCGCCTGGAAATTAAAGTTTTTTTTAGTGGGTTAGTCGGTATAGTTGAAGTCAATTTCATTGGGGGTTTTGGGGGGGGGCAAGGCCCCCTTGGCCCCCCACCTGGGTACGACACTGCAGAGACGCCCTGTATAGCAACAGGCTGTCATTTTGTAATAATCTGCACATAAAGCCTGTTAAAAATGTCATAAAGGTATAAATCCTTTACAATTTTACTAATCCTATAATTAGTACCACTGTACCAGCACTGTAGAAGAGTAGAAGTACTATAAGAACGCTTTGTGTACATAAAGGAATGTAAAATTATTGTGAAAAGATAATGGAATATCCTTTGTATTTGATATTTAACTAACTTACCCGATAAGTTCAAATATACCCATACGATCCTTATCATCAAAGCCGTTTTCTGGCGTATTACTACTTTGTGACAGTTGTTGTAATATGGAATCTTCATTCTCAAAGCTGTTGATTTTGGCTGCTATAGGTGATTCATGTAAGTTAAATATTTGAAAGTGGCATTTATCAGTTGGTTTATTAACGAACTTGGAAAGTGGGCTTAACTGCGTCAATTCAGCATGCTCTTTTAAAAATGCTTTTAATTTGGGTGTGCCTTGATTTGGACGGCTCATTTTATTAGTTATTGGGTTTTGAGTTTGGGATAGTTTCTTAAAAGATATTGTTGATTGCATTGTAATTAATTAATTTATTCACTTAGTTTTTCATTAAGTAGTAATTTAGTTCCCCGGTCTGATTTCGTTTTATTACACTCCAATTCATTTTAAGACACTTCGTTCTATAAAAGACAATATAACCCATTAGCGGCGCGAAACTACATCAAAATAGGTACTTAACTTACCAATGTCATATTGCACACACTAAATTAAACTTACTAAAAATACCGAAATAGACAAAATTTAAAACTTATGATTAAAACCATAAAATAGAATTTGCAACTTTAGAGAGTTTTAAGGTTAAGATGACACTTGTCGCTTTATCTTTGTTAAAATAGACATTTTAGTATTCCAACGCCTACTTAAACAATTTTCTAATGTTATTCTTGTATTGTAAGATTTTGTTTATGATATGGCGGATGCGCAGGATTTTGATACAAATTCCATTCCTTTTATTTTGGATCTTAGGTATCTTGACAATTTGGCGAATCTTTTCATAACATTAGTTATTATTGTGTAGAATCTTTCAAAAAATTTCATTATTCAAGTATATATATAATATATCAATGGTTGTTTTACTAGGGAATTTGTAAGTGAATACTTAAATACTTCGTATTTACTTTCACTTATAAAGCTTTACTGACAGTAAATATTGCTTTAGTTTTTTTATGCATTTGGTTCATTGATTAAGCAGGGTATCTAGTGATCAGCAGCATAGCACCATAGCAAGCAGTGACGGACTGGCCCGGCGTTTTTTTATAAAACGTCCTGGCGCCTTTTGATAACGTAAACATAATACCTAGGGGAAAAAAAGTCATTTTCGGTTTATCCGCCAAGAGGTACAGATCAAAGGCTTTTATGTAATAGGGTTAACTTCCCATCGTTAACGCTATTGTGCATAGAAGCAGGAATTACTTTCATATACCGGGTGTTTCTCAAAAGACGTTCACCCCTATAACTTTTTTATAATTATAGATATTAAAATGAAATTTTAAGATTATGCATAAGAGATGAGTCTGCATTTATTGGCATACTTTTCAATTTGTTAGCACTTCCGGTTTGACCGGAAGTGACCTTGACTTTGATATTTTAAATGTGACATCTTGTATATTTTTAATTGTTTGGGTTCAGCATAACATTATGAGTGAAATGACACCTCACTTGTAATTTTTTTGGACATTTTTATATTTATTTTTTATTTTCAATCTAGAGTGCTACAAATTAATTAAATCTGTTAATTTATAGTCAAGTAGTATATGAAAATTAAAATTATGAAATAATAATTGACTTTCTAAGTTTTACAAGCGTTTAAAAAATGAAATTTTGTTTTCTTGACCTTTACCCATTTTTCCAAATGGAACGATGGTGGTTCACTAGGATATTTAAAACGAGTCTTTTTTTTTTCAACAATTTAATACAATACACTCCTATGCTATTTTAAAATTGACACGAAAAAATTTGCCTTAAATCCCAATCGCAAATTTAAAAGCGTTGTGCATTATTACCGCCCTCTCTTTTCTAAAAATATAAAGGCGGCTTTGAAAAACAATGGAATGGTTTTGAAATGCAATATGGCTTTAATTTAAAGTTGTAATGTCATTAGAGTTTATAAAACATACAATACATAAAATCTTCACTCCACTCCAAAAATTAGGAGCATATCAATTGGTTCATTTCTAGTAAAATTAACTATTTTACAATGTAAGTTTAATAAACGAATGACATTACAATTTTAATTTAAAACCATTCTATTGCAATTGGGGGCAATTTTTTTCGTGTTCCATTTGTCTATACCGCTGTGCTGTAACTGTGACATGGAAAAAATAGAACCAACAATTCTTTTTCGGGAAATAGCTATTTGAGGGTGCAATGTGGACTCTATAAAAAAGTGGGGATTTTCACTTCTCCACATGCGTGTATTCTGAGAATCCACATAACCGGAGAGGGGGAAACAGGCTTCATCCGAAAAAAATGTCAGGTGTAATAAATCATTTCTTTCCAATAAATTTTGGGTAAACCATTGAGAGTAATTTCTGCATCTTTCAAAATCTGCGGCTTGTTGGAGGGTACTTAGGGGAAGTTCGGGTAGCCCCGGACACTTAAGCAAAAATGCATTTTTGATGAAAATGTGTACCTGATTATAAAAACAATTATGATATCTAAAAGTAGAAGCCCTAAGCCATTTAAATATGGCATAATGAAAGGGGAAATATTAAGAAAATAATATTCACAGGACATTTAAAAAAGTAAACTTTTATTAGTAAAAAAAAAATGGAGGGTAACCCCGGACGCTTATAACATTCGTTAAAAAACTGTTAAAACTTTAATGATTAGTATTCCGGAACTCTGCAAAAGTCACACATATAATTCTGAGCAGATAACGGTATATCCGCACACTCCTCGTGGGCCCAGTTTTTGCATTTATGGCACTGTATCCAGTCTTCTTCGAAAGTTTCGTGGCATACAAGGCGATTAATTTTTTTGCCAGGGAATCATATCAGTACCTAAATATTTATTTAAGATATAGGTACTTGCAGGTATAAGTAGGTACCATACAGAATTGTGAAAATATATGCATAGGTACCTACCTAATACAAATCAGAGAAAATAAAAGCACTTTTTCTTAGTGTCCACGGCTACCCGACATATGCGTGTCCGTACATAACCGAACACCCCACATTTGTTAAAATATTAAAGGTTAGGTTAAATCAAACAGTAAACGATTTTCGGCATGACTGTTTATAACTAACACATGAATTTTAACAGGACAAAATTCAAATTGATATTTACTTACCTCAGTAGTTTTCCAGAAGCTGTTAAATATTACACAAAACACAGCTAAAAATTAGAGATTTACAAAAACAGTCGTAACTTTTAAAATAAACTTCTTGCAGCACTAGTAATTGAATCTCGCTAACCTTGGCAATAGAAGAGTTGATCGAGCCTACATACGTATTACTATCCAGCCTAAAAACATTAGATATCGCCGTGTCCGGGACTATCCGCTGTCCGGAGCTACCCGAACCTCCCCTACACTTTATAAGGAAATAAATTTAGCTGCTTCATAAGAATAGTCCTGCATGTTCCATAAGATCTTCCCACTTCTTGAGACAGGCGTCTTATACAATTTGTTGGCGTATTTTGCATTACTTCACGAACGTTTGCAACAAGTTCTTCTGTTCTTACAGATTGGTCTCCCTGCTCCTTTTTTGTGTTGTATAGAACCTGTTTCCCTAAACACAGCCACGGTTCGTTTCAGGCAATGATAAAAATCCCCAGCAATTAATAAAAGCAACGTTAGGAAAATGTTCGTGAAAATCGTCCATGCACAAACCCGGATTGTATTGCCACTCACTATTTACTCTAACCCAGTTTCGAAAATACGCTTCAGCCATGAACGTAAAGCCCATTGTGTGAAATTTGCAAGAAATTGGAAAAATTAGCGATGAATCAAATTACTTGTAACGACTGTCAAAGATGACGGAATAACTGATTGATTGTTAATTCAGGTTGTTACTGACACCCAACAGGTAATAAGCTCTACGGCTAAGCATTACGTCCTTAGATGCAAGGCCCTCTTTGATGCAAATAATTTTTGCTCGCACGGTATTTTTGCTCAAGGAATACATGATTAACGTATTGACCTCCTTTTTTTCCCCCCTGTATAGCCGGTCGCATTTTCCAAACCCAGTCCGCCCTTGACAGTGAGCAGGGCCGTAGCCAGTGGGGGGGGGGGGGGGGTTAGGGGGGTTGTAATCCCCCCCCCCGAAATGTTTACAAAATCAAAATAATAATTACTACTGGCTTGCTTAATACTTAAAAAGTTTTAATAAATATTTGAACACCAAACTACACCAATTATTACAGTAAAACATCCAATATTCTAAAGTTAACAGTGTTAACACCAAAACAATTTTATTCCCCGGCAACTCCGGCAAGTTAAACTAATTTTTAACAATATTTTTGAAGTCCGAACTATATTTTTTTTTACATTGACTTGACTACCTTAAATTAATTACTGGTTCATAACAAACGTAGACGTAAACAAAATCATAAATATTTTCTCTTCTGAGAACAGGAAACTTGATTTTGTAATTTAGTACAAAGTAAGTAAAGTCGATTCACTCAGTAAACCTGCAAGATGGCCGACATGTCATATGACAAAAGTCATTGAAAATGCAAACATTTATTTTATTTAGCTGGAATATGACTTTTGTCATATGACATGTCGGCCATTTTGCAGGTTTACTGAGTGAATCGACTCTAGGTAGGTACTCCAGATATTTTTTTTGTTCTTATTGTTTATTTTTCGTTTTCATTCTTATTTTTTTTTTTTATCTTATTATTACATAATATAATTTATTATAATTAATTATGACTTAATATAAGAGACAGATTATGTTAATTAGTAAAATAAATAGTTTATTATTTATTTTGTCGACCGACCTTTCAAATTTCAAATTTCTTTTAAATTAAAAGAGTGGTTTAAAGTCTGGCATATTGCCGCAGATTAAGCTTCACGGTTATTTTACCCAAAAAGGGGCGTGGCACCCAAAAAATTTTCGCGCAAAAGAGCGCCTTCGGCGCAGTTTCCGTTCGCGCACCCCCCCTAGAACAAATCCTAAATCCACCACTGGAACAAACCCCTCCCGAAATTATTTTCTGGCTACGGCCCTGACAGTGAGTACCTACCTAGGTATTATGTAACGATTATAATAAGCAAGCTTATTAAAAAAAGTTTAATTTGATAGACTTTTCGGATTTTTCAAATAATAGACGTCCATTTCGATTAGTTCCACTCTTCAACTTCCAATAAACACAAAAAGTGACCCTAAAAACTTCACTTTAACTTTATCAATGAAACAAATCTCATCGTTTGTTAAAATTTTCGAGAATAACGTAGATATTTGCAGATAACAAGTCATTGTTCGCTTCAGTTGATGTGAATAGAAACCGCGCACAATTTGTCGCAATAATTTATGAATACATGTCGAATAAAAGAGAGCATAAAAGATTTGTAAAGGTGCTTGTAAAAGTGTAAGTGCTACTTCACCTTAGGTGGTTTGGTTTATTCTTTTGAGAAATTAAAAGTTACTTTTCGCAATGGCAATTATTTACTATAAGCAAATATAAAATAATAATGTTTTAAGATTTTGTCTCTACTCTTTATCCGAAAAGCCGAATTAAAAATTGAAAGTTCTATATATATTCTGTTCAATGACCGCTGACCGTTACGTCATATTCTCCATATTTGCGGCACGTCGTAAATTAATTCAGTCAGTTTGACGTACCGGTGGTAAAGGTTATGACTTTTCTTAGGCTTGATCTACGTAAAGACGGATGCATGTGAACAAGTAAAATACTTAAAAGCTCGTTTTTTCAAATATTTAATTATTATTTTTATACTGTTAATGAAGTCAGAAATAAGTTGTTTATTTAGGGTAAAAGGTATCTATCCTGAGATGAAACATTTTGTTTTTGAAAATCAGTATGAAATTTTTAATTAATTTAAATTTAATTTTTTTGTCTAATGCATGGCTGGGTAATGCATTAGTCTATAAATTACAATTTTTTATTAATTAAAACAAATCACCTCCACAAGGATCATCACCATCAGATTCGTCCAAGTTAATAATTTATATTTTTTATTTATAATTTTTCCATTTTTTCACTGTTAGGTACATTTTATATGGCTTCATTCTACAAACCCAAAACTACGTCAATTGTTATACGCATAGAACTTATTTTTGCATCATAATAGCACTTACATTCCGACCAAACCATTATAATAGAATTAAAGTGGCAATGATATGGAGGAAATCTTAAAACTCGATGTCCATGTTGCAATGCTAGTTCGTCAACATATTAAAATAAAATAAAAATAATCAAAACTAAAAATAAATAGCGCTTTCCAAATTACTAGTAACGTTTGAGTGGAATATGCTGCTTTATTACTATCCAGACCTGATCCTTCTGTGCAAATGGTAAAACCGGAATTTGTCTTTGTTCTGGGCCGTAGCAAGCTCACGCGTCAGGTTTCAGACACTAAATTTTCTTGCTGTTTATTATTAGTTTAACGGTTAGTAGAATAAACCAGTTTTGGTTAATTTACTCTCCTATTTCTAATAACAAACATTTAATTTATTATCATTTGCTTTTATAATATTAGTTTATCCATTTTAATTACTGCCAAACCTTGCGCTTTCTGAGAACTTATCCAGCTGTTTGTATTTAAAAACTCATAGCATTTTGGCGGCTTTGTACTACGCCGCGAACGTAAATTATAATATGGCAACGCAGCGTTGAACGCGAAACATGCACAGGCGCATCGGTTGCCGCTGGATTAGCTCTTCTACAATATATTTGGGCAGCGAAACTCTTGTACGTTGTCAGGGTTGTTCATAGCTGTTTTCATTGGTAAGTTTAGTGCAAGCAACGCTATAACTTTTAATCTATCGCACGTTGAGTTCAATGTTTCAATTGTAATCAAAATGAATCTTTGCAAGCCATACAGATCCCCATACAAGTGTAAAATAAGGTGAAGGCGATGGTGAAAGAACTTCCCTGTCCTGTCTCTGTCGCCATCAACATCTTAACGTAAAATAGACCAGACTTCAACAGGGTGCCATAAATGACAGGTGACTTAGCCACGATGCGGCGTGTTTTTAGAGAAATTTGTCTTAAAGTGAAATGTTAACCTTTGTCTTGGGAAATTTCATTTTTAAAGGTTGGCAACACTGCTCCTAGCCTTACCGATGAGCCATGATATGACGAAACTCGTCTGAAGATGGATTTGACGAAACGAAAGGAAAAACTTAACTGATATCATTATATCACGTCACATATTCTTTTAAACAACGTAAACGATTTTTTTAAATGCAGTTTCAAACACTTTATAAGTCTTAGAAATCTTACTGGTTACTAATCAATTTTTAAAATATGAATTTTTCTTTCGTGCTACGCTCTTGGCAATTATTTTTGGGGAAAATTAGAGTAAGTTCCCTTGCTTGCGAACCACAGCAATAGTTATAATAAATAAAATTTCTTAAAATACTCTATAAAAAGAGTTTCTTTTATTTCAATTAGTCAAGAACATATGTGGCAATGTAATCAAATGGGTTTTCTCTCTAAAAATGTATAGAACTCAACCAAAACGCCTATTTTGTAAAATACTAAATAATCTTAAATTTAAAAATGGTATGATAATATGGACCAAAACGATTTTATAATATTCTACTGCTGTAATAGTTTGAAAAATAAATGCATATTAGAACATTAACGGCTTATTAAAAATTCGCATATAAAAATGTCCTTTTCTACTCTTATGTGCCCATCGAGTGCCAGAGACGCACTGAACCCATAATTCGTCATTAGCTTCTTCCAAAAATAAACAATCACAATATAGGCATGCGGCATTTTCTTTGACTGTACGATCAGGATCTTCATCTGAGCTATAATTCATATTCTAAAATAAAATAATAGCTTACCACTGGTCCATATTAGAGACTTTAATTGGTAGTCCATATTATAAGAACATTAAGTTTTTTATTTAATTTGATTTTTTGAAATATTAAGTCAGTAATAATAATTAAACTAAATAAATAAGAATTTAATTTCCAGACAACTTCTTTGTGTAAAATTAGGAACCAAAGTTGTTATAAAACAAGTAATTTTTTATGACACGCTTATGAAACTTTCCAAAAATTTGCATTAGAGGCCGATAGAAACACAAATTGGTCGTCATTGTCTCAACTTTACTCTCACCCTGCTTGAGAACCACCTGACGGTACGCCGGCACAGTTTAGTGTTAAATGTGACCAATTTCCGTCGGATGCATTATTGCTAATGCAAAAAATTAGGGTGGTCCATATAATAGGGCTGGTCCATATTTAGAGAACTTACTCTACCTTAATTACATTATGCCTTTTCGTAACGTAACTATTACATATTAGCGATGTAGTGCGACAACTACAAGTACATCTTTTGCTACACATTGAACAACGGTTATTTTTAAATAGCGGTTTGTCAGTGTGATCTGGTTAAACAATACCAAGTGGTTTATACAATTGCAATTTATAGTTTATTGCTTGAGATGCACAGCTGTATAGGAGTTTAAAGTTTACGTACTACTCAGTGGCGGATTTAGAGGAGGGGCACAGGGGCACGTGCCCCCCCTGTCATAATAATTTCGCACGAACCAACCTAAGCGCAACACCCAAAATTTCAAACACAGTGACAAAGCATTGTACTGTAACAACCAAATATTTTTTTGGTGCCAAAACTTTACAGCATTTAAAAATGGATATTAAAAATCAGGTTTTCAACGTGGTTTGATAATTAGCGAAAAGATGGCGTAAAAGCACGTTAGATAAAAAGCATACATTTTAGGATTTTAGAATTTGTGTTTTGTTACAGAAAACTGTAATCTGTAGGGGTAGTAAGGACTTATTTTAATAAAAATAAACATGCCAAAACGGCTATGAATGTGGAATATTTGAGAAACAATTTTAGCTCATTAAGTATTGAACAAAAAATTGAAATTAAAATTGAGGGAAGACCTAAACCCGAAATTAACTTGACACAGATCACAAAGTGTAGATCTAGGGACTTTATTGTTATTGATTAGTTTGCTGGAAATAAAACCAGAAGATTGAACTTTACTTTTAAACAATGTACCCGCTAATGAAAAATAAATTGGCCTTTTTTTATTTTTTTTATCTTATTTCATTTTCAATAAAATAAGTAGGTAATCATACATTTTAAAAATATTTACTAAAAATTATTGACCAAATTTGGGCGTGGTCTTAAAAAAATTTCGCCTGCGGCGCGTTTTGTCCGCAGCGGGCTTTTTGTACACCCCAAGATAACAAGTAAGTGCCCCCCCTGTCAAATTTTTCTGAATCCGCCACTGCGTACTACAATGGAAAGTTAAATATCTATATATACAGGGTTAGTTGAAATAACCGGAACGGCTAATTTTCTTCAAAACTACCAAGGCTAAATTAATGAATTTTGGTACAGGTGGATAACTTAAAAAATTGAATTGCGACGTTGCCAGATTTTTATTTTTTTCTGTAACTCAAGGAATGTTTTTTTTCAAATGTAACACTACTCTTTTTTTCATTGAATTCGATTCCTCCCATGAACATTACCATTTCCTGATAGTATCAAATTTGTATCTCAAAACGTTCTCTGGGAAAAAAGTTAATTAGTTACAACTCTAACTCTAAAAAAATCCAATTTATTTCCATTTAAAAACGTTTCAAATAATGTGAAAAGGAAGGTTGGTAGACATAATGTACCTAATAGTATCGATAACGATAATAACAACTAACAACTACTAACAATTGACTCTTGATCAAGGAGAACCCCCGGATTTAAACAGCATTAAATCGGTGGTCACTAGCGAGAAGCTTGAATGGGCGATTGACTCATTCGACCCGTATAAATCACCAGGACTAGACGGAATAATGCCCGCCATGCTACAAAAAGGAAAAAATATCCTAATACCTTGGCTCCTGGTGATATACAGAAGCAGCTTGTATTATACGTATTTACCTGCAAGCTGGAACAAGATTAAAATAGTCTTCATACCAAAGGCTGGCAAAAGCAGCCACACGACTGCCAACGACTTCAGACCGATTAGCCTATCTTCGTTTCTTACAAAAACGTTGGAGAGGCTGCTAGATATACAAATTAAGAATTCGGTACCAGAGGAAGGGCTGAGCTCGTCTCAACACGCCTATACTAAAGGCAAATCAGTGGAAACAGCGCTACATGAGGTTGTAGGCGTAATTGAAAAATCAATTAGAAATAAAGAGTATACTCTTGGAACCTTCCTAGACATTGAGGGGGCCTTTAATAATGTCACGACCGAGGCAGTGTACGACGCCCTAACAGAATCAGGGGTTGACAACTACATCTGCCGTTGGATTAACAGGATGTTAAAAAGCCGAAAAATCTGCTCTAAACTAGGAAGCAGCGAGATAGCCAGGACTGCCGGAAGAGGAACCCCGCAAGGCGGGGTGCTGTCGCCAACTCTGTGGCTAAGAGTAATGAACAAAATTCTTATAGCGTTAGAAAGGGCTGGATTTAAGGTGATTGCATATGCCGACGACTTGATTATACTCGTGTCGGGCAAATATTTGAATACCATCAGCGATCTAACAGAAACAGCGCTACGAAAACTCCAACGGTGGGCTGCGAGATGCGGTTTGAGAATCAACCAAGAAAAAACGGAGCTAGTTCTATTCACACGCAGAAGGGTGATTGAGAACTTCAGGCTCCCAGTCCTAGACAACAGTACTTTAGTGCTGAAAGAAAAGGCAAAGTATCTAGGATTGATACTAGACTCCAAGCTTAACTGGGGCACGAACATACAAGAACGAGTTAAAAAGGCGTCAGTTGCGTTCTATGCCTGCAAAAAAGCTATTGGTAAGAAATGGGGATTGAAACCCCACATAGTTCACTGGATTTATACAGCCATTGTAAGACCTATACTAACCTACGGGGTCATGGTCTGGTGGACTGCTTTGGAAAAACCAATAAACATGAAGAAACTAACAAAGGTACAACGGGCAGCTTGTTTAGGAGTGACGGGTGCCCTTCACTCAGCACCGACGGCGGCACTGGAAGTGATGTTGCATCTGATACCCATGGATATTTACGGAAAAAGTGTGGCTGCAAAAAGTGCTCTGCGACTAAAAGAGTCGAAATGCTGGACCAGCACCAACTACGGACACAGTAGCATACTAAGGATATATCCAGGCCAAAATCTGAGAGAGCCGACCGATTACACTGTTTCGCTGCCAGACTTTGGAATGGGCTTTTCTATGCTCATTCCGGGTAGGGAGGAGTGGGAAGGCAATCAAGTAATAATGGAGGCGGATCACTCGATCTTCACTGACGGTTCAAAAATGGACGTCGGGGTTGGAGCTGGTATCTTCTCCGAGAACATGCAAATACAGAGGTCGTACAGACTCCCTGACTACTGCAGCATTTTCCAGGCAGAAATTTTTGCAGTGGATAAAGCAGTCAACACCCTGCGGGATCACCCTGGCTTGAAAGCAGCTGCGTCTATAGCAATCTATATAGACAGTCAAGCAGCCATAAAGGCAATTTGCTCCAGCAGCACTAAGTCAAAATTAGTAAGGCGCTGTCGCAATAATCTCTGCACACTTGGTGCTCAACATCGAATCACCCTGTGTTGGGTTCCTGGACATAGCAAAATACAGGGCAACGAGACTGCTGATGTGCTCGCCAGGGAGGGCGCAAGCAGGTCTGCCGAACTAGCAGAGAATACTGTGGCTAGACCACTGGGATCAGTCAAAGAGGATATAGATCAAATAGCTAAACAACTTGCACAAAGCAGATGGACAGGGCTGGCAACTTGTAGCATCTCCAGGCAATTGTGGCCCCTACTTGACGACAGGAAAACTGCAGTGCTATTACAACACGGTCGGAAGGACCTAAGAAACATCACTGCCGTAGTCACCGGACATTGCCTGTTCGGTAGACACGCTGAACGTATGCAAGTACCAACTAACGATTTCTGTAGAAGTTGCAGAGATGAAGAGGAGGAGGAAAGTATTCAGCATTTCTTGTGTGAATGCCCCGGCCTCGCTAGAAGAAGGTTCAATGCCCTGGGCGAACCATTCTTTAATGATCTGGAGGAAGTGAGCAGCCTGCAACTGGGTCGACTTACGAAGTTTATTAACATCAGTGGCTGGTTTGAATGAGCTGTCAAGATTCTTCTACGATCGTGTTAACCATCAGGAAGCTGATGCAATAGGTTCCGCGGAACATGTGTGGTATCACAACGGTCCTATAGGACTACGTGTGACTGTTTGGTCAATTCCAGAGGTCTGCCACTCTAACCTAACCTAACCTACTAACAATAACATAGCTAGTAAAAATTACTTTCATATTATACATTAATTTGATTATGAAACCGATAATGTTGCTTACCATGAATGGTAGTAACGGGGGTAGCAGTGATCGAGCAAAAGACAGAAAACAGTAAAACACATGAACAATTAACAAGTCTGTACAAACATTATATCACTAAGTAGGTACTATACAAGATATTATACAAAACGACCATATCGTCGAGAGTTTTTTTTGCAAAATCGTTTATAATTCCGTCGATATTCAATGTTTAACAAACTCTTGTTCGATACTGATTAAGGATAAATCCGATAGGCGTTGTTGTCCCATGGTGTTACGTAAATGGGTTTTTACTACTTTAAGTTTGGAAAAAGATCGTTCCGCTGATGCCACAGTAACTGGTAAAGTTAAAAATAACATCACTGCACTAGATACATCTGGAAAATTTGAAGTAACACACTGATTTTTTATTAATAAATGATCCGCAAGTTCATACACTGTTTTTAATTTTGAAATACTATCTCCAAGTCACTTTCTGAGCCTTAAAATTTGACTAGAAAAGTCAATAGACAAGTCTTTATTGTATATCGTTTGTAAATTCCGCGCTTTCATGTATATTTCTTCTTCACTTAACGAATTTAAATTCTCCGTATATAAAAAAATTAAATTAATTATGAAATGAAATACCTATGAAAAGCAAAGCGGACAACAAATTTTGAAGGGGCCGTCAGTGTGCTCGCCGAGCGACAAAGTAGAAAAAACGCTCGCTCCTTGAAAAAGTGCAACTTTGCGCTTTCTCTTAGAAGCGCCAATTTGTACTTTGCGCTCGGTTTTAGAAAAACGTTTTTACAATATCTTCTCTTTTCTTAGCAACGTAAAAACAAAATTACTTTTTTATACACACTGCAACAGGTCCTTCTCCACTCCCGATATAACAAAAGACTAGTCTAAAAATAAAAACATTAAAATTACTCAACTGTAACCGCGAAATGATCAAAACAATAGAGCGAAAAACAATCATACGAAAACTTTCCCACGGAGCAAGAAAGTATCTTTTATTACCAACTTCATGGTGGTGTAGTGTTACCCATTGTTTACCGCTCTCGAAAAAAACAAAAGTGAAGCGTTTAGACAGTGTTTTGTCTCTATTATTGGGGATTATTAAGGGATGAAGCACTTTTAACCCTTCCCTATGTTAGAGTATTGAAACCTGGGGAAGTTGGCAGAAATGAAAAATAATAATTTCATTTATTAGTTATTACGAGAAGCCATTTACATGTGTCTAACTTTTTCGTTTTCGTTACTGAAGAGACTAACGATTTTATTTGAAAATTAATTTTTTTTAAATAGTTAGGTACGCTTATTATGCGAGTTTTCAAACGCTATTCACTATTCTAAAAACAATATTATCTCATTATCGTTTGATTTGATTTGTGGTTTAAACAGGTTGTTACAATTTCGATAGCATAGGTAAGCACGGTAGAATAAGGTCGATATACCGTGCGAGCAAAAATTATTTGCATCAAAGAGGATTTGGATTAAAAAACGTGGGGGGCTTGGTTTAGATCACAATGATATGGGGACGATGTATCTAACCAAATCTAAGTTAAAATTTTGTCAAATTCATATTATGACATGATATGCCAAACTAATGAGTAATAAAATAAGTAGACAAATACAAATTTATTTTTGTTGTTTACAAAATTAACAAAGTAAGAATATAAAGAAAGACAAAGAAAAATAATTACATAAATTGCTGAAATTGCCCACCGCCATGCTCCAAGTATAAAGTCACACGTCCCTTCATATTTTCGAAAGTGTTGACCAGCATCTCTGGAGAAATGTTACCACATTCTTGTAATTGTTCTAAATTTGCAACTGGTGTTTTAAAAATAGTGTTCTTTAAATGAGGAAAAACGAAGTAATCCATAACCGTTAAACAAGGTGATCTAGGTGGAAATTCAATGTCTGATCGAAAACTGATCAATCTCTGTCGTCGAAAAATAACATAACCGAAGAGGTGGAACCAGGCTTCATCCGAAAAAAAGGCCAGGTCTAATAAATCATTTATTTCCAATAAATTTTGGGTAAACCATTGAAAGTAATTCCTTTGTCTTTCAAAATCTGCAGCTTGTATTTCTTAGAATACTTGCACTTTATAAGGAAATAAATTCAGCTGCTTCTTAAGAATAGTCTTGCATTGGCGTATTTTGCATTATTTCACGAACGTTTACAACAAATTCTTCTGTTCTTACAGATGCTCCTTTTTTGTGTTGTATAGAACCTGTTTCCCTAAACACAGTTACAGTTCATATTCACTATTTTTCGTCTACGAAAATCAAATTAATTCGTTTAGTTTATTATTTTATTTCATTAATTTTTTCGCCTCAATTTAATAGGAAATAATACAATGATTTATGTGCGCATTCTAACACATTTATTTTTAAGTTTCCCGCGCTTTACTGCAAATGTTGATTAAGCGGTTAAAAAGTCCACAGCCAGACCTTAGACGCTTTTCTGTATTATGAGCTATGTAACTTTTTTTATGTAGGTATTTAATAATGTATTTATTATGCGTAAAATCTGATATTTTACGCGCAATATTCGAATTTAAATCTTATGCAAAATGTAGTAGCAGATCCTCGTTTGGAAATCCACTTACCGTTTTTTCAAGAAACCTAATTTGAATAGGCTAATAAATAATGCTATTCGAACATTAATGACCTATCGCAAGCGCTGTAGTTTTTTTCAAATTGCCCGCTAATATTCAGGGACGAGTTTTTCACAGTGATTTATTCCATTTTCAAGTGTTAAAAGATTTCAAATTTATTAACTCTTATGCTAAATACCTTGTCTAATCCGTAAATAAGGTGGATGAAAAGGAAAATATATTTGTCCATGAATAAAAGAAGCGTCGAACACCAGCTGTGAAGTAAATGAAAATTTTCGAAAATATTTACGTGTTTTGTAGCGTAAATTTCTATAATTACATTTAACTACAGTTTTAATAAACATTAGTTCAGGCTTTTATTTCTAATCCCTTATTTTCCATTTATCATTTTTTTGTATCGTGGTGTCCTACTGAAATAGTAGTTTGTACAACAAGTGTGGATATGATGCTTAGACATTTACCTTTAGATAAGCAAACAATAATCACAAAAGTGGCAAATTTATGGCCATGCGCATGTAAACAAAACCACACAGAAATAGGCATGCGCACTGCAAAATTATCATTTAACTAATAGGAAAAATAGACAGGTCCGGGCTTAAACATCTTCTATGTGTGGCCTAGGCCTAGTTAGATGTGTTTAAATTGATCATATTAAAATTAAATTAAATATCAAGAACTATTACTTAATACTTACTGAAAATACAAAATACCCGGTATTTTACCTTTATTTGGACATAATAAAATCATACTTTTTTTTTTACAAGTCATTGTATCCGAGTCACTAAAGGCACAAACACAATAAAATTCACTAAACTATATAAAAACTAGAAATCCATAAATATTAAACATCCACAATCCACAATAGCAAAGAAAACAACAAGAAATCATATGTGTGAAATTAGCAACGTTCAATCAGCACCTTTTATGCAGCAACGAAATGTTTTTTGGGATACGTGTCAATTCCGCCAATTGTTTTAGAAGGTATCTTCTGTATAACTTTCAAGTCCGGTCCTGGAATTACCAATCAACCATACCAACTTTTAAGAATTCAATATACCAGAACTAAGAGTGTCACGTGACTGCCCAATCCATCTTGCGGAGGAATTATAGTTATTTACATTACTAGATGCGAAAGTTAATTTTTTGTTGTGAGGAGGTTTTTGAATTGCCGAGGCAAAGCCGAGGTGATTTAATACCTCCGACCACCAAAAAAGGCTTTCGCATCGTGCAATGTATTACATTTTTTCTATTACTGTTCTCTGATCAATATATTATTAAGTAATAAACTTTGATTTTATTCAAATTAAAATGATAAAATAAGTTTCTTTTCCACCTGTAAAATAATCCATGACAACTAGTTATTTGAGTACTGACAGAGTCTGTCAGTTCGATTTTGTTGTCCTGGCACCGAAAGTATTACTTTCGTAGCTAGCAACCTACTTTCGTAGCTAGCAACGGATAATATTCAGGTAACTGTAACATTTACTTTCGTTTTCTTTCGTGTTGCTAGGGCCCGAAAGTTAATTTATTTATACAGTAGTTGAAAAACATTTTTACAATACCTTTCTATACAGTCAAGTTAAAGTCAAAGTCAAAGTCAAAGTTTTATTTGCTACTTACATAAATTGTTTATAGCACGTCATAATAGATATAATAAAATTTAACATGTACAAATGTATATAAATAACAATAAATTAGTGTAAACATTAAAATACAATTTAAAATTAAGAGACACAAAATTGGCAACTTCACAACCAATGCACATCATTCGGGCAGTGATTACCAGGAGGCCAACAGGTACTCATTCAAGGAAAAGCAATGGTCTAGTAAATAATTTTTAAAATATTTTTTGTCGAGGGCTCGATACCATCCCGGAATCTTATTATATAAATTGCAGTTAGGTGAATTGTTTTTAGATTTAGTTAAGTCTGAATCGCTGATCCACTTCCTGTCTGAGCCTCGAGTGTTGTAGCTGTGAATATCTGAATGCCTAGTGAGTTTATCTCTGCGGGAATGTAGCTCTAGCACAATTTCAAAAATATAAACACAGGGCAGCGGCATTAGGCCACATTTTTGAACAGAGGCTGACAATGGTCCCTATATCCTGCGTCTTACAGCTCTTTTTTGCTTAACGCAGGCATTGTCAGCCTCTGTTCAAAAATTTGGCCTAATGCCGCTGCCCTGTGTTTATATTTTTTAAATTGTGCTAGAGCTACATTCCCGCAGAGATAAACTCACTAGACATTCAGATTCTGATTCTGAGTCGAAAGATTGTTGTGCATTTGCACTGCTTCCCTACAATATTGCCCCATACGCAATATTGGAATAAAGAACGCCGAAGTAATGCGATTTCAAAACGTCCAAAGTCAAACACGTACGCAAATTTCTAAGAAGAAATATCGTACTCGACAATTTTCGTCCCAGTTCAGTTATGTGGGCCTCCCAGGATAAGGAACTATCCAGAGTAATACCCAGTAATTTAAATTTGTTTTTTTTTGTTCAATAGTCGATTACTCGAGACAACCAGTTCTTGAGTCTTACTCCACAAACTGCCGCCTATCAGACAAATAAGACTCAATAAGGTTTAGGGGAACGGGGAACACCTCTTATACCATCGTGGCATAGTTTTCTTAAGACGAGTTTGTGACAGACACAGTCGAAAGATTTGGTTAGATCGCACAAAGTTATTGACGTTAGCTCTCCAGACTCCAAGCCCTCGACTATGTCACTCACAACCTGTAAGACTGCTCCCAGTGTCGATATTTTGCTTCTAAACCCGTACTAAGAAGAGTTAAACAATCCATTAGTCTCAAAATAATTACAAAGACGCTTTTTAAGCAGAGACTTAAAGACTTTGAAAATATTACTATTATAGCTATAGGTCGGTAATTCTCCACCAATTCAGAGTCTCCCTTTTTTAATAATGGTGTAATTTTAGCTATCTCTATAGTTTATATTTTGATAAAAAAGACCGAATAATAGGTACTTATTTGATTTATATTTGACTTTTTTTAATTTAAGTGATATTACCTAGAAAAATTAATTGTTATTATCTGAAAAATAAGGTTAAAAGTGCGTTTTTCGTCGTAATAATTTTAGATTTTAGCTTTTCGTGCTTTGGGCATTATTGACAATTGGAAACATCTAGTTTTTAGTAAGATACAGATAATGGCACAATATAAAGGAGTTGTTAATGAAACCTTTTGTTGTTGTTGTTGTTCTTGTTGTTCTTTTTTACATGCGGTGAGAAACTCTGAAAATATAATATGCCTATCACTTTTTACCTTTGCAATAGCAACACTCACTCGGTAAACGCAAATACAGCAGCGTAACATCCTTAGAAATAAAACGAAGAGAAAAAATTCAAATGAAATCTAACCCCAAAGGCAATAACTTTGAAGTCGTACTAATAAAATTTTACTACTATTTTAACGATGTGACAATTATTACTGCTTCAATAACAATTCAAGTTTGAAAACCACTTTTTCTTCCTACCGTGTATTTGTTTTGATGGCCTGGTGACAAACTTTTATCTCCGTGTATACCACAGAAATTTATAGTGTCGTAAAAATACGTTACTGAATAGAAGTCGCAAAGGTGAATTTTGCTTTGCTGCTCTGGAGTGGCAGTATGCAAAACAACTACCTCCTGTGGTGATTTTATTTGTTATTAGTGAATAGAGATCATTGCATGAATGTTCTGCGTATTACAAAGAAAAACTTTTTGTTTTTCTTGTGGCTATGGATACTTTTGTATATTGATACTGTATGTATGATAGATTTAGGACTGGTACTGTCAGTACTGATCAACACATTTACACCCGATTATTTTAATTAGACATTTGAAACGTGTCGTCACACTGTTTGCACTGAGAAAAAAGCCTTATATTCTCTTAAAGTAAGTTTACGAATGGTTTGTTGATAGAAAATTATCACGAGTCGAAAACGAGGGAAATTTTCTATCAACAAAAACATGAGTGAAACCGAGAAAAAAATTATCGGGAATTAATTCTGCTGCGTGGGAGATTCGGTAAGAAAATTTCATAAATTGGAGTTTCTTTTAATGTTTCTGAAATTTTAGTAATAAACCTTAGTTACTAACAAGTAAAATCAACTTCTATTGTAAAAATACAGTGCGTCATATTGAACTAAACTCATCGGAAATATGTTTTTTAAAGTTATATATGAACTAGCGTGTACCCGGCCTGCGTTGCAGCCCGGCATTATACGACGTTGCTTTCTCTGAGATAATAAGGCGAGTTCACCATCACGTCAAGATTTATAAATACAAACCCGAACAAACTTCTAAATTTATCAGTGTCCCTCTACAATATTATGCATGTATTATACATAAAAAACCTTCCTCTTGAATCACTCTATCTATTAAAAAAACGCGCTTCAAAATCCGTTGCGTAGTTTTAAAGATGTAAGCATACAGAGGGAAGGACATACAGCGACTTTGTTTTATACTATGTAGTAATTTAAAACTATAAAGACATTGGATTTCAGATAACAAATTTGTTATTAAATGTTTCTCACATTTTAGTACTAAAAATGAGTAACTAACTGCTCAATTTCTTTAGCAATCGAACTTGCTGATTCATTACCAAAACGAATAATATTTTACACAATATTATTGTAACAATAAATATCACGGGTACGACTAAAAACTGATTGTTACTTGCTGGTTTGTCTCACCTGTCACTTCGAAAGGACTTGACATTTGAATTAAAATTAAGTCGTAGTAGTATACCTACCTAAGAAAAATTATCACCTATTAATTTCATTAGGCTAATAGGCTATAGACTATCGCGATAGTCTCCCGTTGCTATAAGCAACATAAACAAAAAGGAGCCTTCTAATTGGTTGAAAATAAATTTATGAAATTTTCATAATAATAATTCACGTACTCTTTATACAACTGTTTAATTCTATATTATGTGACAGCGACGCTCTTTCCTACTGTAAGACAACGAAAATGACTAGACCGTTGTGTAGTCATAATATCACGGTAATTTAGCCAATAGGAAATAGGAGTTATCGCTAACATACTACCATATAATGTTTTATAGCCAACACACCAACGTCTTGTGGATTATAGGTTCTAACCAACGACTTTTAATACAAGTAGAAGTCTTTGGTTCTTTGGATACATATCGTTTTTGGGGACGCTGTTCCGCTTTCTTAATTGTAGAGAAAGCGCTTTACTGGGAAGAAAATGAGTCGCATTAAGAAGATATAACTTATTTCTTAATAAAAATGATGTATTTTACAAATTATACATTTTTTGTATTTAGCGAAATTTTTATTGCTATAGCGCTTTCGGCCTTCTAATAAGCCATCATCAGGGCTAAGGTTCTAAAAGAAAAACAGAAACGAGAGTAAAAACAAAGTAGAAACAAACTACAGCTGAATAGGTGCTAACAATAAATATATGATTGAAATTCAATATAGATACTGACTATGTGAGGTGAGAATACTTACTCGTCAAGTTATGTCCAGGAGACAAGAAACATATCAAAATAATTGAGACTTTCTCGAACTGGTTTGTAAGTTTAATAAACAATACCTGACTGATATTTGACACATGGACGTGAAATGGTGAAGTAAAAATTGTTACTAAAAAACGACGAATAATAGGAAACTGAACAGTGGTACAAACATTTTAAATTCGATTAATTACGTCTCAATGAATAAAATTGAATAGAAATTAATAAAAATATGGTAACTCCGTCAATTATTTAAAAGAAAATAATTTAAAATAGGATTTCTAAGATATGATAATATCTGTACCTATCTATAAAGGTATCCTATTGTTGATAAAATGGAAGGGGTCAAAAGCACACAAGGTTAAGGCAGATAATAGATTCGTTGAAAGAATCTAAAAATTGGATTTCTGTTATTCTATTAGTTTCATTAAGTCTTAAATTCAAACATGAATCTGGATAATTAATTGAATGTCCATGGATTTCCAGGTCGAACCTCTAAATTTACAAGATTGTTTTTTTGTAATTATTATTTCCTGAATCTCTTTCTAAATTGAATTAATTTAACCAAACCAAATGATAAAATATAAGTGGTAGATAACATTGGCCAAAATACGATTATTGATTATTAATCTTCCCAACCCCCCGCTTAGCCATCAGATAATATTAACCTAAACTGTAAAACCAAACAATAATACAATACAGCTCAATATCTTTCGCACGAGTGGTCAAGCCATTCATTGAAAAAGCACCCCTAAATAGAAATCACTGCGGGGCGTATAAACCAGCATATTGTTTTTATTTAAAGGGTGGATCCTGACCTCTAGAATTAGATCCTCTCTCTAGGGTAAATTTTGTTTTGGTTAAATGACTTTCCAAAGTTCAAAATTATTTATATTTTTACGCGATTGCTCATCATGTCCTTGTCTTTAGTTTCATTGCGCTATGGCCAGGGGGGGGGGGTAACCTGGGCCCCTGCTTAAGGCGGCAAGTTTTAGTTTTTGAAACAAATATATAAAAACCTAAAAACCGCAGAGGTCATACATCCCTGTTTTGCCCCTATTATTTGAACTTTGAACTATTCCTTAATGAATAAAAATTTAAATTTTTTTTATTAATATTTAGGACTTATTTGTGTGCAATAGATACCTACGCAATACACAAAAAATGTATATTTTTTTAAATAATAATACCTACCCATGATTAAGGTTACCAGACGTCCAGTATTTTCCGGGATTGTCCCGTTTTTTAATGTTACATTCCGCGTCCCGGGCAAGCTATTAACTGGACGTTATTTGTCCCGTTTTTGGCATTTGACACGGAACTTTGAAAATTGTAAAAATTTTAAATCCACTTACAATTTAATAATATTTCAAATTTGTACATTTCTTCAACATAAAGAGCTACTTATAGGTAGGTGCGCCTATTAAGGCCCACTTAACTTAAGCTGTCCTAGAAAAATATGATAAAAAATATTTTTTACTTTGTTAGGTCATTATACCATTGTCTTGGGTCTGAACCGCCTAAAAAACAATTAACAAAAAAAAGTTGCAAAGGGCCTTATTTGGAGCCAGTATTCCAAACAAGGCCCATCGGTGTTCCAAATAAGGCCCTTATTGGGAAATGCGTATTTCTCATTAAGATAAGTTATGAAAAATGCAACAAGTTAGTTTGAAAATTTTATTGTATCCAAAATAAGTAATATACCTAATCAGTAATAAGCCATATAACAAAAGTAATCCTTAAGTTTTAACAACTGAAAATGCGTTTTTACTTATAAACAAGATGGGCATAAAAATCCTGGCTCTACGTCTCTTTTTGTTAGGCCTATGCATTCCTTATGTACATATCTAAGGCACATTGACCTAAGTCTCATATCCATTACTTTATCCTGGTCGCATAAATAACAATACCACTTTTTAACCACCTTTCTATTTTGAACAACTTTTTTTTATTTTTTCTGTTGTTGCTGCTCCCTTTTTCGTCGCTCCCTTTTTTACCGCTCCTTTTTTGTGCTGCTTCCTTTTTATCATGTTCTTTAAACAAATGTTTTGTAACTCCCTGGGCCCTATAATTTAAATACTTTTTCCTTGGAGTTATCTTTTTTTCTTCCATGTCAGGCGTTGGTAGGATTTCTTTGAAGTTCCCTTTTAAAACTTTCGGCATTTTCCCACTTCTGTCGGAAAAGCGTTCCTCACCTTCCAACGATAAAGTATTGTGAAGTGAATAGTCAGTGTCGTCTGACGAAGAGCTGGAAATTTGGTTATTGCCCAGACCACTTGGTCCAGGCTGACTTTCGGACATGACCGTGGTATTAGCTTTATTCGTTACCAAGGTTTTCTTCGTAACAATTTTTTGTTTTGAGGTGAATAAGTTAGAAACATCATTTTGGTTAGGTATTATCTGATATTCAAAATTTTCTTGCCCTCCTGCATTTTCATTATGTTGGTTTTCAACTGTTCGTCTGGCTGATATTTGTAATGGGGCAAATGCCAATTTTTTTGCAGTGCTGCATCAGTCCATAAAGCCCTCTTTCTTGGCATTTTATTTAATCTGAAAGACAGCAAAAATACAGATTAGATCTAAATTATCCAAAACATATTTTATTTCCACTCTTCTCGTTCCCGTACAGGAAGTATTATTTACCTAGATGGGTTCAAAAAGCCGTAATTCATCCATTTCTACTTCTACATCACAGTTGATTTTCTTGAAAAAAGACATAATCAAAGAATACTAATAAATACACAACAAAAATCAACATAATGGAACTATAACCTCCAAAACCATAAAATAAACAAAACAAACAACTGATCTGATTTTGGTGATTCTGCAGGTTCTCCAGCAGGATTTCCCAGGTTCACTTGGGATCACTTGGACGGTAGTGGGGGAAAAGTGATCATTCGCCAATTGAACACAGGTCAGATCAGTTAGATCGATACGGATCGATCTAACCCAGCGAATCGACCAAGCCTCAGGTTCTCGGAGATTGTACATAATATGTCACGGGTTTCAAGGAGTTTTAATTATTTAAAATTACCGCGCCGCGCAAACAATTATTTTTTTTATATAAAAAGTAAACAGAAGGACCCATAAGATTTGCATACTGAAAGTAAAGATAAAAATACTGAATTCCTTTTGACAATCTTGTAGTGCTTAATTAACTTATTGATTGCTTCTCTTAGTCGGTTATGCTAAAAATGTTTTAGTCACTTAAAAGGGAATTAGCAGAGTAAGCTTTAATGTTCTCTTGTTAGCATAAAAATCTAAATGGCTTATTTTATTTAAATTGAATCACTTCTTACGGAATGTCCTACCTACAGCAAAGGTGTGTGTATGTAGAAAATACAAAAAGGCACATAATATAAATAAAATTACCGAGAAATGAGTAAACCATTTAATTTTCCCTGCGACTTTCAAAAGCTATTTTATAAAAAATTTTAATTAAGAGCAAACAAACACTATTCTAGTGACGCATCGATTTAATTTTCTTAAATAAATATTTCGTTTATTTTTTGTTTTCTACAGAAAGCGGCCCCCTTGTTTGCATAGCATTTACCTACAGTTTCAAGTTAAGTTGTGATACCGTGAGAAAAAAAATTATTTGCAACAAAGAGGGCCTTGCACCTTGCATCTAAGGACGTAATGCTTAGCCGTAGAGCTTAATACCTGTTGGGTGTCAGTCAGTAACAACCTGAATTAACAATCAATCAGTTATTCTGTCATCACAGTCGTTACAAGTAATTTGATTCATCGCTAATTTTTCCAATTTCTTGAACAATTTACACAATATGCTTTACGGAACAGCACAAAACATTCATGGTTGAAGCGTATTTTAGAAACGGGGTTAGAGTTAATGGTGAGTGGCAATACAATCGGGGTTTGTGCATGGACGATTTTCACGAACATTTTCCTAACGTTGCTTTTATCGCTGGGGATTTTTTATCATTGCCTGAAAAGAACCGTGGCTGTGTTTAGGGAAGCAGGTTCTTTTCAACACAAAAAAGGAGCAGGAAGAACAGAAGAACTTGTTGCACCTATAGATCACCTTGTTTAACGGTTATGGATTACTTCGTTTTTCCTAATTTAAAGAACACTATTTTTAAAACACCAGTTGCAAATTTAGAAAAAAGGATTATCCAAGAATGTGGTAACATTTCTCCAGAGATACTGGTCAACACTTTCGAAAATATGAAGAGACGTGTGAATTTATGCTTGGAGCATGGCGGTGGCCAATTTCAGCAATTTATCTAATTATTTTTCTTTTTCTTTCTGTATATTCTTACTTTGTTAATTTTGTAAACAACAAAAACTACTTTAACAGTTTTTGACTTACCTAAGGTATGTAGACCCAAAAATGGTGTTTATAGAATTTGTTCGTTAAAATGCCATTTATTGATACAGTTACATTTCTAAACGTATATGTAGGCTAACTTAATGTTTAAAATTTGCCATTTGCAATACAAACAATAATAATAGTAATATCTAATACACTTATGTAAGGTACGTGGACCCAAAAAATAGAATTATATTTTTGTTTGCTGGCAACAGACATTTGGCAGAATTAGGCGGTACCCGGTTTTATCAACCTACCCGGTTATGTCCACCTCTCTCCTACCTACCTAAATCAGAGAAATAATTTATACTTATTTTCCTTGAAACAGAAAAGGATACCTAGATAATGCAAAATGCAAAAATTATAGATTAGAAACAAACAACAACGAACAAACATTTTAAGAATAAAAATTTCACAAACTAACTTTTCGACAAAAACGGCGTTCAGATGAAATGAAACTTATTACTTACGATGAAATCAACTAACGTGCAAGGCACACACTAATAACACTGGCCGACAAGATTTTTCTAACACAGGTCAGCTCTTTATTTTTAAAATGGAAATATCCTTCTAATAATAGAGAAAATATTGGGAAAGCCCCAATACACACCATTTTTCAATAGCTTAATAAGACCATTTTACATTAGCAGGTAGTCAATTTAATTAGGGGCGATAAAAATGGATGCATTTTATAACAGAAAAATTACCTGAACTGTAGGAGTTTTAGTAGGACTTCAGGGAGGATTTACAAAATATTGCTGTTTTCTTTGTTTGTGGGGCAGTCGTGCAGTAGATCAGCATTATGTAATAAAAGATTGGCCACAAAGAAGTGAATTTCAGCCGGGATCTCAAAATGTTAAGTTTGCACCTCTTGTAGATCCCAAAAAAGTCCTTCTGCCTCCTCTTCACATTAAACTTGGGCTGATGAAAAACTTTGTGAAAGCTATGAATAAAGACGGTGATGGATTTAAATACCTAAGACAAGTCTTTCCCCAGTTAAGTGATGCCAAATTAAAGGAAGGCATTTTTATTGGGCCACAAATCAGAAAATTGCTGGACGATGTCAACTTTACAGAGAAGCTTACCAGGCAGGAACTCAGAGCATGGAACTCATTTGTTAGTATAGTAAGGGGATTTTTGGGCAACAATATGGATGCAAACTATCAACAATCAACAGTTAGTTGATGAAATTTTAGATTCCTACAAATCGCTTGGTGCCCGAATGTCATTAAAAATTCACTTCCTCCATTCCCATCTGTCATTTTTTCCTGAAAATTTGGGAGCTGTCAGTGACGAGCAGGGTGAAAGGTTCCACCAGGATATCAGGACAATGGAAATTCGCTATCAAGGACGATGGGATCCAGTCATGATGGGTGATTCCTGTTGGTTTTTGAAAAGAGAAGATATGACCCCTCATAAAAGGAAAAAATAAAATTTAATTAGTGTGTTCAGTTAATATTTGTAATGTTTGTGTTTTTCTTAGTTGTAAGGTATGTTTAGTAGGTGTAAAAATTTAAATATAGTCGATATACACAGTTAGAAAATTCTTAAATTATTATTTCAATAGATATTAAATATTGTAACATTAAATGTGGTACTATAAATGTAACAAGAAAACGTTACGTGTTACAACTTTTTTTTTCTCATTTTCGTATTTGGATAGGTCAATTCTACCACAATATGCTATTTAGCTTTGTGTTACAACAAAAAAAAATGTTGTCGGCCAGTGTAATTACGATCCCTAATGAAAAAGAATTAAAAAATTTTAACCTGTAAATTTTTAGTCAAATGAATAATAATACTTACCGGCCACACAAAAGTAATTAAAATTCAATGAAAGTAAAAATAAAAGGCACCATAACCACAAAATAATTTGAAAACGTAATTAAATGTAACAAAAAGCACAAAAACGCAATTTATAAGTCAGTGTTTGGGCTCATTACGGTCCACTACTAATCCGGGGATATTATTATGTTCCAAAACCAGCTGATCGATGACAAATTTCTGCTGTCATCAGTTTTAAAACGAGAGAATTCGTTTTCGTTATCTACTGTAACTCTGTTCCTAAAGAATGATGGTACGCAGGTACGCTTGACAGTAAGAGTCGCAAGCGATTATGTCTCATATATATAAATAATTCCTTAAATTTATGGTCAGCAAAGCATTTAAAACTAGGTATATTTATTTATCGTTTACCGTTTGCGTGTGAACGGGGTGGTCTATAAGGCTCTTATCTCAGATCGCACCACAGGATGGCCCCTTTGGTCTACGCAATTTAAGCGCAAGCCTCTCGAGGGTCGCTATTATTTGTTAACGGTGAGAAAGAGAACAGTTACAAAATATTGTGTAATTTCATATTTTAGTCCTTCATTCTTATTCTACTCGCAGTACTCGCATATTCACTGTTATCTACACACAACCACACACAAATTTTGTTGTTTACAAAATTAAGAAAGTAAGAATATACAGAAAGAAAAAAAAAATAATTACATAAATTGCTGAAATTGGCCACCGCCATGCTCCAAGCATAAATTCACACGTCTCATCATATTTTCGAAAGTGTTGACCAGCATCTCTGGAGAAATGTTACCACATTCTTGGATAATCCTTTCTTGTAATTGTTCTAAATTTGCAACTGGTGTTTTAAAAATAGTGGTCTTTAAATAAGGCAAAACTAAGTAACCCATAACCGTTAAGGTGGGAGTATCAACATGCTTGCCAACCTATAACCTATTTCGCGTAGATTTATTTATGTTTTCTAGCTTTTATACAAAATTTAAAGAAAATCAGTATCGACTTCATATTCTATAGGTAATAATTGACATATTTAATAAATATCAAGGAATTTCATAACTTTATTTTAGGAGAATTGTAGAGCAAAAAATATCGGGTAAGATTTTTTTTAACATTATTATGTCATTGTCACTCATTGTTCTTTCACTATACAATTCTCCCAAAATTAGCAATGAAATAAATTGATATTTTTGTAATATATCAGATATTACCTAAGTAATGTGCCGACGATACTGATTTTATTTAAATGTTAGTTTAAAAAATAATAAACTTGCAAAAACAAAGCGAAATAGGTTATAGGTTGGCAATAAATTGAACGACGTTGAGAATTCAACCTTAAACAAGGCCTAGGTGGGAATTCAATGTCAATGTCGAAAACTGATCAATCTGTCGTCGAAAAAATTGCGTAAGTAGTTAATAATTTCGGCGGCTGTATGGGCGGTTGTACCGTCCTTTTGAAAATATGCAAAACGTAGTTCGTCGTTAAGTAATTGCTCCACAATTGGATTCAAAATATTGTCTCTATACCGCTGTGCTGTAACTGTGTCATGGAAAAAAAAACGGACCAACAATTCTTCTTCGGGAAACAGCTAACCAGACAGCAATTTTTTATTGAAGGTGCAATGTGCACTCTACAAAAAAATGGGGATTTTCGCTACTCCACATGAGTGTATTTTGAGATTTCACATAACCGGAGAGGTGGAACCAGGCTTCATCCGAAAAAAATGTCAGGTCTAATAAATCATTTCTTTCCATTAAATTTTGGGTAAACCATTGAGAGTAATTCCTGCGTCTTTCAAAATCTGCGGCTTGTATTTCTTGGAATACTTGCACATTACATAGACAATTTACCTTTAGATACCTACAGCTTATCTCCTGCGCAAACAAAAGTTACGTTTTATGGGTGAAAAAATACGTCCGAGCGCATGACTTGTCGGTCAGCTGTCTTCATTCGGGGAACCTTCGTGCACGCGCACAAACCTCGTGTTATCGGCCGTCCTACTTTATCGACAATAATCGACGCGCTCAAGAATACTCTCCAGAACCGGCTCGGCCGCCATTTTTGTTGTTATGTTTTAAGGTTTCTCTGCGGATTCCTTGTAGTTTTCTAAAGTTTTCAGCTATCAGATCGGCTATCGTGGATTGTGGGACTGGTGTTTAATATTTATGGATTTCTGGTTTTTGTGTAGTTTAGTTAGTGAATTGTGTTTGTGCTTTTAGTGACTCGGATTGTAATATAAACAATGACTAGTACTAGTTGCAGCCGTTGTATAATTGTATTATGCCCAAATAGGGGTAAAATAAACCCTCATCTATGGTGGCATATGAGCAAGAATTTAAATTTTAAAGCCCGGACCTGTCTATTTTCCCATTCGTCAAACGATAATGTTGCAGTGCGCATGTTTAATAGTTCCCAGTTTTGTTTACATGCGCGAGGCCATAAAACTGCCACATTCGTGATTATTGTTTGTTTATCTAAAGGTATATTGTCTATGGCACATTATAAGGAAATAAATTTAGCTGCTTCTTAAGAATAGTCCTGCATGTTTTCATAAGATCTTCCCACTTCTTGGGACAGGCGTCTTATACAATTTGTTGGCGTATTTTGCATTATTTCACGAACGTTTGCAACAAGTTCTTCTGTTCTTACAGATGGTCTTCCTGCTCCATTTTTGTGTTGTATAGAACCTGTTTCCCTAAACACAGCCACGGTTCTTTTCAGGCAATGATAAAAAATCCCCAGCAATAAAAGCAACGTTAGAAAAATGTTCGTAAAAATCGTACATGCACAAACCCTGATTGTATTACCACTCACAATTTACTCTAACCCCGTTTCGAAAATACGCTTCAACCATGAATGTTTTGTGCTGTTCCGTAAAGCCCATTGTGTGAATTATTCACTAAATTGGAAGAATTAGCGATGAATCAAATTATTTGTAACGACTGTCAAAGAAGACGGAATAACTGATTGATTGTTAACTCAGGTAGTTACTGACACCCAACAGGTATTAAGCTCTACGGCCAAGCATTACGTCCTTAGATGCAAGGCCCTCTTCGATGCAAATAATTTTTGTTCGCACGGTACAAAGAGTATGTAAATTCTTATAAGGAATAGAAGGCTTTCTCTCAGTGTAGTTCTTCAGGGGTGGGTGAGGGTGGTCTGAAAATAAGGTGAGTAGGGGTAAATGTAATAATGGGGTAATTGTAATATTGCCTAATAAATAATAAAATAATAAGTTCAGATACTAGTGCCACCTAGTATTGACTCAATTGGATATTTTTACTGGCAGCTGCTCATAAGTGAAATCTGTTTTACCGACCATCAGCTTGCGCCATGCATTCTTGCAGAATATGTTCAAACAGGTGGGCCGAACGAGTGTACAGGGAAATAGTCCGTCAATAATAGCCAGGGCGTTTTTGTAAGTAAGGCCTCAAAATATTACTTTAATTTATTATTTAGTATTTCTCTTTTATGTACAAAATGCAATTGGATATTTTAGCTATATCTTAACTATAATTTTGGTTATGTTACATTTTCCCCAGGAATTTGTTACCTGGGGTAAATGTAACAAAATCACTGGGGCAATTGTATTATATATATATTACATTTACCCCTTTGTGTTAAGTTTTTTACAATGGCTTGCCATTATATAAAAAAAAATATTGTAGAGCCTAAATACAGTCAAGAAAATTTAAAAACATTTTTTTTGTTCAAGAATTTTAAAATTCTTTTAGTTAATTTGTTCTTGCTTTGTTGCAGATTAAAGCCTGCTTTTTATATTTTATTTTTTCTAAATAAATTTGAAAGTTTGTATATAAAAGTATGTAACTTTTTTATTTATGATCTAAAATAAGCGCTTGAAGCGGCAAAACAAGGCCAAAATACTAAAGTTTTACATTTACCCCGACCAATATCATCAAGTGTTCTAATATAAACTTAACCTGCTACTATCACATTTACCCCAATTTACGAGGCAAATGTATTATAAGGACAGCGTTTTAAAAAAAATACCATAGTTTTTTTCTTATTGCATATCTAGAAAATTTATTTATTCCATACTGTTAGGAACTATATACCAAGTACTGTCAATTTTTTTGGAATTTTATTACCAAAAAATGTGTTCGAGTTCCCCCGAGTTTTTCTAGAAATGGTATACTTATTTGCTTTTTTGAAGTAGTAGAAAATAAAGCCATTGTAACTTTTCAAAAAGTCACCCTGTATAGAGAAGCACCCTTCCCCTACTATTATTTTACGGCGATAATGAAATATGTTTATTGTTGATTTTAATTTTGTTTAAACCATTAAACTTTACAACCAGTAAATATTACTTATTAATAATTTATTAAAGTCCTACAAAAACTTGATGCATGCATACATTAATAATTATTCACACAGCATTACGCGCCGTAAAGCACTCTTACCCTTCAATATTACAAATATCTGTGTCAAACAGGACTATTGATGAAAATTGAATTATTAGTTCCTTTTTTAAACATTTTATCCCTTCGAAATCTACATAAATATTAGTAGGTAAGTACGTGCGTTAAATGTTTCCTTATTGTTAAATGAAGTGGCAGTAACGAGTGTTTGGAAGCTATAAAGGGATAAACCATTTTAGCGCAGTGGCAGCTATTCCGTAGGGGTCGTTTGCTCAATGACCTCTCTAAATTATTATCTTCTTATGTAACTTGATCTTTATTAAGTTTAAAATTCATCCTCATCAGCCATATTTATTTTATAGGGATAAAAAACCCACAGTCGTCTCCACAAATACTTATATTAAAAGGGTCAGATTAATGTGGTGTACATGTTTCGGTACTAGGGAGTACCAATTCAGTGCTGCCCAAGTACTCGAATACTTTAACTCGTCTTTTGGTTACGGATAAAAATACTACTCGTGACTTTCACTTATAAGTATTTTTAATTTAAAATACTTATTACCCGTACTTACGAGTTAATTTAAATGTATTCGTAAGATTCTACTCGTAGAATACGAGTATATTTTACGAGTAGTCGCATTATAAAGCAAGCATCCATTTGAATTGAAATGGTCGTAAACCAAGCAAGTAAATTTATTGACGTTAGGATTGTAGATGAAACCTCTGAAAAGGTTGCTTGTGGCTCCTTACATGAATTTTTCGATTTTGATGATTTTGAAACACGTGAGAACGTTTCTGGAACAAGTTTTTCTCAAAATAAATCGAGTTTTTCAGAAAAATCAAATTTAATAAAAAACCAAGCAGAATTAGAATATTTAAGGTTCTTATATAAGTGATTCGCGAACCAATTTAAAAATGCTTGAGGATTACCCGACGATAAAAAAAATGTTTATGAAATTTAACACTCCACTTACCTTATCTGCACCTGTAGAGAGGCTTTTTTTCGTTTGCCGCAATTATTAATAGCCCAAGGAGGCATGCTTTTTCCGATGGCAATTTTGAAAAACTTGTGGTTTTAAAAAACTGTGTTTAATTTGTTGTTTTTTTTTAGTTTAATATGTTTAATTTTTAAGTATTTCCCAAAGGGCTTTTTTATTTTAAAAAAACTTTAGTTAGTTTTCCAACATCTTGTTCTCAATGTTTTGTACTTATATGCGTAAAATATGTATAAGTATTATTTAATAGGTACTAGGATAAATAAAGACATTATTTTTTAATTTGAAGATAGTCCATGCTTAAAGTGGAGTTGAAAGTATGGGAAAGAAAGAAAAAACTCAAAGTCTTCCTCCACAAAGTTTAATAGAATAAAAATATTCAATAAAAGTATCTACATGTTTCGAACGTAGAAACGTTCATCATCAGGAGACAGAACATATATTTGGTGCTGATGGTTTTAGCAAAAGAGAACATGGTGTAGAACCTTAATGGAGCTTGTATTTAATTAAAATTTGATGTGTAAAATTGCCATAATATAAAGAAATTGATGGTAGGTAAAACATACTGAGTATGTGAGAAGTCAGTAATTGGGGTCTAAACCAACCAAATAAACTGGGGAAGAAAAAAACCTTTTCTAAAAAGGTGTCGAAAATTGTTTAAAAATTTTTTTTATAAAAGAGACATTTTTAAGTGGGTATAGTGGATTTCACCTTAGTTTTTAATGCTTTGACGTCTCTCTTGTCAAACATATTAGCCAACACGTGATTTAAAAATCCCTAATTCTATAAACGGCTTTCAGGCACGGGCATTGGCTGGATTAACAAGAGATGGATATATAACTGACCGTATAGTTACATGTACATGACGAAGATGCACACTACACAGTTCAATACGCTGCCCTTCAATGAGCTCAAACTCGTCAAAAGCACAGCATCGCTCGTATATGCCGTTAGTATGTGCATCTTTGTCTTACGCATTTGCTCTCGCATATCTCTTTTCGTACTTCATTAATTCGATTGTCTCGTCGCGTTCTTTAAATATCACAGAGCCGCATTGGGACTTGGGACACACCGCGCACCGCGTGCATTCTGCTGTTAATTTTTAGAGTCTTTAATTCTTGATCGTTCGTGTTATTGTTTTTGGTATTTTTCAGACAGCATTTTGCTTATATTTTGTGCGTATTAGACTTTTTGGTTTTAAACTGCCGGACTGTGTGTATCTGTGATGTGTTTCTTTTTATGCAAAAGTAAGTAAATAATTATTAATGTCTCGGACGGTGACGACGACATCGACAGCTTGTCAGATGAAGACCAAAAATAATAGGGAACTTCCAACAAAATTAAATTTGAAAACCACAGTGAACCATTATGCTAAAATAAGTTTTACATACAGTTGTATTGAAGAGTGCTTGAAGTATCTGTTCAGCAAACGCATGGACAAAAATCTTTTTTTGTAGTATCTACTTACATTATTTTTTCTTTATTCATTAAAAAAAAATACCTAATTCGATAACATTACAAACTTTTATTGTTTTATTATAAACCAACGAAAAGTTAGACCTATTGTAAACTTCAAACTCTTTAGAACCTAGTCTAAAGAAAAAAATATCTACCCGGGAATAAGAAAATAAAAAAGTAAACAATAAGCTATTAAATATAATATATAGATTTTTTCAACTTAACACTGCATGGTCTAAAATCAAATTAAAAACAAAATAATTCTTTAATAAAAAACGTAGTTAATTATTGATGATACTAGATTCACGACTGCCCCTTGTATATTTTTTATTGTACTAAATTAAGAGTGTGTTTTTACCAAAATAACAGCACTTTATTATATTATGAATAAAAATTAAATGAAATTGTTTTTCTGATATTCTATCCTATTTCTATTCCCCTTCAGTGTTTTTTTTTGAAATATCTTAAAAATTGCTTAGGTAATTCTCGTTTCTATCCATAAATACAACTACAAATAAATTGACCCATGTTCACACATAATTTTTAAGTCCGGCCCTGGCCAATCCTTAAGTTCTGTAAAAAGAAATGTTATAAATAACATGTGTCAGCGGCGGCCATTAAAAACTAAGGTGAAATCCACTATATATGTCTATAAGACATTGTGGGGAAAAAAATTTAGAAGTAATTCAAGTAATGAATAAAAAAACCAGAGAAGGGCCTAGTGGGGTACTGAGGGCTCTTCTCTGTTTTTTTTTTATTCATTACTTGAATTACTTCTAAATTTTTTCCCCACAATGTCTTATAGACATATACCCACTTAAAAATGTCTCTTTTATAAAAAAAAATTTTAAACAATTTTCGACACCTTTTCAGAAAAGATTTTTTTCTTCCCCAGTTTATTTGGTTGGTTTAGACCCCAATTACTGACTTCTCACATACTCAGTATGTTTTAACTACCATCAATTTCTTTATATTATGGCAATTCTACACATCAAATTTTATTTAAATAAAAGCTCCATTAAGGTTCTACACCATTTTCTCTTTTGCTAAAACCATCGGCATCAAATCTGTCTCCTGATGATGAACATTTCTACGTTCGAAACATGTAGATACTTTTATTGAATATTTTTATTCTATTAAACTTTGTGGAGGAAGACTTTGAGTTTTTTCTTTCTTTCCCACATTATTTTTTGTTTTAATTCGATTCATTTTTTAGCCCCCTATGAGGTATTAAATTAATTTTTTAAAAGTATTTGTACTTTTTACTTGTACGATTAGTACTCGTAACCGTAAACTGAATCTATAAAATTACTTACGAGTCAAATACTTACAAATACAACTTTTAAGTAGGTACTCGTACTCGTAGGTCGTACAAATATATTTTTTTGACTCGTGCCCAGCTCTGCAGTACCATCCTCAACACCGAAGGGCTAAAATAAATATAGAATGAATAGAAAGAGAAAGGACAAGTCAGATTAACGTACTTATCGCAAGTGCCACTGATACTAGGAATGTAAAAGATTTTTTTTAAATTAAAAACTAAAAACCATGAATAAGTTTATTTAGTTTTTAAGATAAAAAAAAATATTTTACATTCCTAGTAGGTATCAATGGCACTTGGGATAAGTACGTTAATCTGACTTGTCATTTCCTATATCTCTACAGCTCCACTTCGAGATAATGGACTACTTCCGCAAAAATCAATATTTTCTTGTTTCAGTATAAGTACCACTACCTCTAAAATATCCCTCGTATTTTACGAGAATTTTATGATCACAACTATGGAGAACTATAGGGTAGGAGGCCGATCGACAATGGCAGCATTTTCAAATTCTGTTCCGGTTTTTTGGTTAGTTCGCTATTGACCGATAGATGGCTCTCGCGTCCGAAGTGGGCTGATGTTGTCTTCTTCTTCTTCGTTTTTAATATGGAAAACTAGATCCTCCATAGTTTTTAACTTTTACTTAAACCCTTTTATTTTTCTGTGCTTTTACTTTTGACAATTGACATTTTATTTTTTGAAATAATAAATGTTTGAAGGCAAGACAAGACAAATAACGTTGTATTGTAATTAATTTCCATATTTATAATAAATAATGGTACAATTTATAAAAGTAGAGTTTGCTTTGTGTCGGGGTGTAAGACAGGATCTTTTTCAGAGAGAAAACGCAGCCAGATAAGTATCTTTCTAGCTCCAAAGGTATAGCTAGAATGTTTAATACCCTGTATTTTAAAAACCAAGCATCGTTGGAACTTTATACAGGCCGAGTTTACTAATAAGTATAACAAAGTAAGTGTAAATTCATGTCAAAGTCCTTATTTGTTCCTTAAAGAACTAATTTAAAGAAAAATAGTTATTGCGTCCATAAGAAACCATTATTTGATAGCCCACTTCGAACACGCGCGCCATCTTACAGCGACTCGTAAAGCTGAATTACCTGTGCTAATTTGGGACCGAATCCAATGCATTGCGATCGGCCTCCTACCTGAAGTCCTCCATAATCACAACCCATAGACATTTACTTTTAGATACGTACAGCTTATCTCGTGCGCACACAAAAGTTAAGTTTTATGGGTCAAAAAGCGCGAGGCTCGCCGGTCAGATGCATTCCCTCCCAGCAGAAGTGGGCATGCGTACAAACTTTTTATTATCGGCCTGTTTGTGTAGTTTAGTGAATTATGTTTGTGCTTTTAGTGACTCGGATTGGAATATAAACAATGACTAGTGACAGCCGTTGTATGATTTTATTATGCCCAAATAGGGGTAAAATACCGGGTACGTATTTTCAGTAAGTATGGAGTAGTGATGTATCTTGATATACCTATAACTTTATTTTATTATGATCAATTTAAACATATCAAACTAAGCCTAGGCTACACAAACAAGGTATGAAAATAAAAAGAAACACACACAAAGACAAATGATTCCGATGCATGTTTCGGTATATTTTATTTGCAGCCCTGCAATCTAATCAGGTACGTCTATTTTTAGGGCAATATATGGCTTCAAAAAGTTTAAAATACACTTTTCTCTATACCTATATTATATAAAAGAAAAATGTAAATACCTAGGTATGTTTATATTAATCCCAGAGTGAAAGTATTTCACCGGTCAAGTTTTTGGGCAAAAACTAATATTTGACTTGAGGTTAGGTAATCGATAACATCGAAGATTGGTTATTTTGCTAGCTTTATTTGTTTTTGATATTCGATTTTATAAGTTTTATAGTGTAATTGACTTGCTCTCTTTTTTTTGGAACTAAAAACAAGGCGACGAATCATTTGTAAACAAATTTTAGAAACAAAACCTTAAAAACCATTTTCTATTATCAAAATCTGATAGGTTTGCAATTACTAAAAATGCCAGAAAGCACTACTTTAATTCCCAACTTGATCAAAAATTAAAAAGAAATTACATTTTTTGGTAAGAATTTCGGGCCAATTTTAGCTGTTTACACGTAAAAATAAATTGAAGGTTAACTTTTACAATTTCTTGAGCAAAGTACTTAAATTTTAAAGCCCGGGCCTGTCTATTTCCTCATTTGTCAAATGATAATGTTGCTGTGCGCATGTCTAATCGTGTGTAGCTTTGTTAACACGCGCAAGGCCATAAATTTGCCACTTTCGTGATTATTGTTTGCTTTTTTAAAGGTAAATATCTATGTTACAACCACGCTCTGCCCAGTAAACTACATATTCGCACCAAACGAGACTTGACCACGGCTCTGTTTCCTTTACCGGACAAATTTTAATGCGCAAACATGCAAGAGAGAAATGGACTTATGCTACTACTGAAACGAAAGACAAAGAAAAAGGATATGTTGGGGCTAGAAGCCAAATAAAATTTCTATGAGGTTCCGACGAACGTTGCCATTTTGCAGAAACGTGGTAAGAAGAGTAAAATTACATTGCGGGAGTAGTTCTTAGCTTATTTCCTAGAAAAAAGTGTTCTTATGTGCTTAATAGCCTCTTAACAAATATCGGTACAGTCAAAGTAACGCAGATAAGGTAATTTGAAATTACATCGCTATTTATCTGGTTAACTAATGGTAAGCCGTGGTTAATCATTAACTATTTACACGCGCACTTGTTAGTCCTCGCGTTACCACGGCTCCTTGTGATAAATGAAGAGGCTCATTGTAACATTATATTCCCAAGATTTGCGACAAGAGATTCTGGGAACAGTTTATTTAGTGGGGCGTTATTCTTGATTCCATAAACAAATATTACGTCGCAATCTAGTCTCCTGCATCGTTCACCCAACATAGTTCGATATGAAACAACAAAATCAGTGGAATGGTATGACCACATATACACTGAGGAAAATGATCTAATACTAAAGGTTTGCTAAGACATCGTTTGTATTGATAGCTTATTTTCAACCCATTTTTAACCCATATTAAATTAATTGCTAGTGTATCAAACCCGCTTTACTGTTACATCAGTTCCAGATTTGCTAGAACAGTTTTTTTATTAATAGTAATCAGTTCCATTAACAACACAGTCTTGTTGAATAATAAACTACTTTTAATACATCAGCAATTTTGTTAAGAAATACATTGTATCTTCTCAATGCGACACATTTTGTTTCCAGTAAAGCGCTTTCTCTACAATTAAGAAAGCAAAACAGCATCTCCAAAAACGAATTGTATCCGCTAGAACCTATAATCCACGAAGACGTTGATGGGGGTTTGTAGCGATCGGCAATCGCCACGCGCCGTATTAGTCCTGCCTGAATTTGAATTTTATTGATCGTACCAATACCTATTTCAATTAATTTATTTTTACTTTGTATTTAAATGTTTTTTTAACTGTGTATGTCAGATAAAGCAATAGAAGATACTTATTTCGCACAACCCATCATTAGTATTGGACTTTAAGTATGGACGAATTTTACCATCTCAGTAAACCATGTTGCATAATAGATAATCATATGCAATGTTACACAACACGAACAATAACACACTAGAAGCTATTTAAATTTTTGAGAACAAGGTACAGTACTGAATTTTAGTGGTAAGTATATGCTTTATTAACCGTAGCAAGCAAATATTATGATTAATGTCAAGTTTCATTACAACTGCCAGTTGGAACTAATATAGTATATAAAACCAGATTACACCCTCAATAGAACTTGATAAATGCTGTGAGTATATAATATAATGGCTATAAACCATTTTTTCTATTTGACGTTCATAATAGGTTCATTATGAACTTGAAATTAAGTTCATAATGAAGCTATTTCGATACGCGTTTTTTCTTTATTTGATGTTGGTAACATTGAAATTGAAAAATTGAAAAATTGACGTAAAATCACGTCTTTTGAAATTCAAAAAAAATTAGCAAAATCGCCCGAATTTCCGAACGCTCTGTATATGTACAGAATGTACAAGGATCACACAACGTATTCCGTCCAATTTCAAATCTCATATCGCTAAAATAACTTTAGAATCTCGTGGTGAAAATGGGTCAATAAATCAAAAAATTACAGTTCGCAAAATAATGTTTGTTGTCCAGAGTTTACTATGATAAAAAATAGTATTACCAACATAAAATTTAGACATAAAAATTTAAAGGATTTATTTTCTTTTTAAATATGTATTTTTTATTGAAAAAACTACAAATAGAAAAAATAGTATAAAGCACGTGGTTTATAAGGCGTTTTAGCGCACGCGTGCGCTAAAACCGCTTCTTATGAAACGTGTACTTTAATATACTATTATGGTAGCATTAAATCCTATTTCCTATTGGGTAAATTACCGTGATATTATCACTAGACAAGGTTCTAGCAATGTTCGTTGTCTTACAGTAGGAAAGCGCGTCGCTATCACATATATTGTATAAAGAGTATTTTTATAAGGAATATAATGCTTTTTCTCAGTATATAAACATTACTGCTAAAGGCGCATTACAAGATTGTGACCCTTATAAACAGAAACTGATTTAGTGCTGTTGAACCACCGTTGGGCACTAATGGGTCAAATAAATAATAAAAAACTCTTCTCAAAAGATATTTATTTAAATAATAGTAGATATGACGCAACCTGATGTGTGAGCTTGGGCTTGCTACGGCCCATTACTGAACTGAGACCTTTTTGAAGGAACCATTATCAGCTGTTGATATCATCTTTAGTTGTGAACTGTCGAAACGGCGAAATTTATCGTCAATAGGACTTTATACTAACCAGCTGTTTATAAATTCCCTTTACAGTTTTATGAATAGGTCCCCTGTTTCCGCGCAAGTTACAAACGACAATTTTAAATATCATACACGTTTTGGACTTTTTTTCGACCATGTTGGGGTGTGGAAATGATGAGAACTGAAAGATATAAATTTGATTTTACATCCTTGTAAATAAAGCATGATAAACTACTGTACATTCTTTTGCGCATTGCCGATAATTCCCGGCAATTACTTATCGTTTTTTATTGACAGTGGTGGCTCTTTTATGGAATATGTCCACAATATAAATGTTGGCGAAATGTCTGCTTTTTCATCTGTCCGGTATTTTCCTCGTTAACGTACTGGGTGGAGCTCCGCCAGACTGACTATGGGAGCCCCAATGTAAGTTTTGCTACCCTTAAATATTGATTCCCCTATTAATTTTACGTCAAAATTGTATGAGCCTTTTTTGACAGTCCTTGTATAATGAATTCGCACACCAAGTTTTATTATTTTCCAATAAGCCAATCAAAAGTTATTTAGAAAAAACTGTTCGTAAAATAAATATTGTGACTGCATGTTTCATTATACAGAAAGGGACCAAATTGAAGAACATAATTGAATTGAAGATTGCTGTTTTGTTGTTTTGTTTTTTTTCGAATCGATAAGGTAAGTCTAATTGACTTGTTCTCTCGCTATTCGAACTAAAAACACGACGGCGAATCGTTTTTAAACAAGTTTTAGAAAAAAAAACATTAAAAACGATTTTCTAACCTTAAAATCTAATAACTCAATGAAAGGCAATTTATATTGTCAAATTTAAACGTTTATTGAAAACTTTTTCTTTACAGGACGCGTTTCGCTACTTTGTAGCTTCTTCGGGTGTATGGTGCTAACTAATTTTATTTCAGTACAATAACAAAATGGTCTAGATAGTTAATTACTCAATTCAGGTTTACATATTACCAGCTTAATTATTTAATTGTATGTTCTTAACACTATTTAGATATTGTAAACTTAAATATTATTGTCGGTATAATATATTTTAATATTATGGGAAATCCAAAGAACACTATGTAGATTATTGACACAGATTTAGCAAAGGGGAACTATTTAGTTCTAATTGGTCGTTTAATAATGCACCAGAATTTTTCAATCGATTTATTTCTAACTTTCCAAAAGATTAAGTTTTTGACCCTTGTTTTCAATATGTAAAATTTTAAATTTGTTATCAAAATTATGTTGTTCTTGGAAAAGATGATTAGAATAAGTTGAGTCGGTTTTATGACTGAGAAAATTTCTTCTATGTTCAAAAATTCTCGTTTTAAATGATCGACCTGTTTGGCCTATATAAGTTTTGGGACAAGAGCCACAATTTAATTGGTAAACCCCCCATTTATTGTCCTTGTTGCTTTTTGATTTATGGTTTTTTTTAAATTTTCCCAAAGAATTATTAGTTTTATAAACGACGCGACGCGCGACATTCATTTTCCTTTGATTAAGGTGTTTTTTAATTTTATCCGATGGGTTTCCAAAATAAGTGATAGTTTTAAAGAGGCCTGGTTTTTCCTTTATAAGATAAACATAATATAATTAAATAATTAAGCTTGTAGTGTGTGTACCTGAATTGAGTAATTAAGTATCTAGACCATTTTGTTATTGTACTAAAATAAAATTAGTTAGCACCATACACCCGAAGAAGCTACAATGTAGCGAAACGCGTCGTGTAAAGAAAAAGTTTTTCAATAAAAGTGGAAATTTGACAAAATAAATTGTCTTTCATTGAGTAATAATGAATTTCCATCAAGTAAAGGCCTCAACGATTTAAAGTTTAAAATCTAATAGTTTGGCAGCCACAAAAAACACCAGAAATCACTCAGTGGCGTAGCCAGCCTTGCGGGGGCGGGAGGGGCGAACATATGTGGGGGCGCTTTATGATTTTTTAGAACCACTATTATTATTATTAAAAATATGGTGTTTTACTAAAACCGTAAAAATGGTATTTCTTTTTGTTCTCCCTATGCGACAAAATAAAAATAATGATTTTGTGAAAAAGCTCATTGCATTGATGCTGCCAATCAAATTAGTGTACGGCAACATCTAAAAACAAAAAACAAGCATGCGGCAATTCTATAGAATGCCATTTATGCGTCCTATTATACGCGTTCTCCGCATTTTTTAATTCTGTGGTTGTGACCATATATCTGTTAGTAAAATCTCAGCATTCCGCAACAAATCTGATCATTTCAACATAACTTAATAATTCAAAGACAATAATTAAAGCTGGTTTCATGTAGGTTGCAAGTAGTAATAATGCAGATGTTTATCAAAATATTTATTTAATTGTTAAACAATAATTATAACGTTGTGGGAAGGCTAGTGCCACAACTCAGGCTATATGTAAATATATTTTTAATTGTAATCAAGAAAATGAACTACATACATTCATACACTACTGCACTGAGAGAAGATTCTGTGTGTGTAAGTGTAAATAAAATTTAAAAAAAAAACACTTGTCGCTGTAAACTTCAAATTTTAATATGATTTAGTTCATTGAGTGTAAAGTATAAAAAAAAATTGACAGGCGATTTCGGCCAGCACAAGTACCTGACAGATGAATCGAAATGTGTGCAGTATGATTGAAAATAAACTTATAACGTGTTCGGATTCCACTTTGCACACTGTTTACTTAAATAATAATATAATGTATAACAGTGCACAACGAAAACTGTACAATTAATATATAGTTTAAATTTTACACTTTGAAATAATGCACAAAATAAAATCACATACACAATAATATTTTGGTAATATATAGTAGAACAAGACTTCACGCGGATAAATCCTTATCACTTCACGAGGATAAATCCTTATCAAGACTGAAATTTTTTTTTAATCTTTGTACGAAAGCAGGTATATGACCTTTCAATTTGTCCATTACTTAAACATATTATATACATTACAGAACAAAGTTTATTTTTAATCATATACTGCACACCTTTCGATTCACCTGTAAGGTATTTGTGCTTGCTGAAATCGCCTGTCATTTTTTTTTGGAGTGAAAACTTCTTTAGGCGCGTTTAGCACTTTTTGTGGGCACTGAATTAAACTGAGCCGTCAGGCGTCAGGTTCGGCTGTGTCACGCTCGAATTCGACTCTGCTGCCGCATCAGTCGAGGTGTAAACAGTGTGCGACACTTGTTGCGTCTCAGGTATGTTCTGGCATTTTTTAAATTATATATTTACGTAGGGTGAAGTAAGGTAAAGTGAAAACTTCTTTAGGCGCGTTTAGCACTTTTTTGTGGGCACTGAATTAACCTTGTTGAAGTTTTCACTTCTGTCGTGTGGTCTTAAGCACACACAATTTTTATACTTTACAGTAAATGAACTAAATCATATTAAAATTTGAAGTTTACAGCGACAAGTTTTTTTTTCTAATTTTTTTCACACTTTCAAAAATATAAGGGCTGATGACGTGCAGGGCTGATGCCTGCCAGGTCGTGGTTATCGTACTTAGTATGCTACGACTAGCTACTAAAAAAATTACTAGCCTTACAGGACGACCGTTACTCGGAGGGTTCACGAGCTCTCCATCTATAAAATATTTATATAGGAGACAAAAGAAAAATTACCTGAGACAGTAAAATCCATTTGCCTGTAATTTCTTTCATGGCATAATAAAGTCACAACACTGTCTGTGGCGCCCCCCTAACATTAAATAAAAAGCTTAGTAAAGATTTCAGTTTTTCATTATCAGTACTCCCAGTATCCCGAATTTCGTCAAATTACATAGTTATTAAACAAAAATATAATCAGAAAACCAAATACACTGAGAAAAATGTTCCTTATGAGAGTTAACTACTCTTTATACAACTGTTTAATACTATATGTGACAGTTACGCGCTTTCCTACTGTAAGACAACGAAAATTGCTAGACCGTTGTGAAGTCATGATATCACGGTAATTTAGCCAATAGGAAATAGGAGTGATCGCTACCATAGAATGGTTTCTAGCCATTATTGCTGTAAATACTCACAGTAACTATCAAGTTCTATTGGGGGTGTAATCTGGTTTTATATACTGTATTAGTTCCGACTGGCAGTTGTAATGAAACACTAAAAATCAGTACTGTAGTTCTCAAAAATTTAAATAGCTTTTAGTGCGATATTGTTCTTGTCGTTTAACATTGCATATATTATTATTTATTATGCAATATGGTTTACTGAAATCGTAAAATCATCCAAAGATTATAATATATCAATTCCAATACTAATGATGGGTTGTGCGAAATAAGAATCTCCTATTGCTTTATCTGACATGCAAAGTTTTAAAAAACATATACAAAGTATAAATAAATTAATTGAAACAGGTATTGGTACGATCAACAGAATTCAACGATGTGACCTGCGCAACAAATACATTAAAACTAATAATACGGCAGGCGGCGATTGCCGATCGCTACGAACCACGCCAACTCTCAATTGTAGAGAAAGCGCCTTACTGGGAACAAAATGCGTCGCATTGAGAAGATTTATTTCTTTAAAAAATTGCTGTATTAAAAGTAATTCATTATTCAACAAGACTGTGCTGCTAATGGAACTCTTACTACCAACTACCAATAAAAACACTGTTCTAGCAAACCTGGAATTGATATAACACCAAAGCGGATTTGATATACTAGCAATTTATTTAATATGGGTTATTAAAAAATAACCTAACAATACAAGCTATGTCTTAGCAAACCTGCTGTATTGAATAATTTTCCTCAGTGTAAAACATATTTTTTGGACCCCCTGTATCTCAAGAACTAAGCCGTTGAGGACCCATGTTTATTTCAACTTTTTATCTTACAATTTGTCAAAGATTCACCCGTTAAAGTTTGTACAAGTACTTAACGAACACCCTGTATAATAGTATTTTACTATAGATAATATCCCTATACCGGGTGGCCCACTCTCAGCGCAGGATTCCATAGCATCTAAACTGTTCAACTTTTTAATATTTTTTAAAAACAGAGTTATAGGGAGGCATTGGGTCTACAATTTAAAATTATATCAAATTATACAGGGTATCTCAAATAGTAAGGGTATATCAAACATACTTTTTTTTAAACGGAACACCCTATATATTATGATATTTTTGGATTGGATGATCAATTCTAAGAATATACTGTATAACATATAATATGTTTAAATTTAACAGTTTTTGAGTTATTAACGATTTTTCAAAAATTTCGTGTTTGCAGCACGTAAAAAATATGCACCTGTCGGTAGTAGAGACTGACAGAATTAAATGAAATTTGGGTTATGGAATATGATTGTTCAATAGCGTCTAAAGCATCTTTTAAAAAACAAAAATATTTACCGAAGCCTTTCTAAATGTAACAATTTTAAAAACGTAAAAATTCCTCAAGTCTGTTGTTTTAAATACATACCCTATTATTTTTTATGCCTAATTGAAAGACATTTTTGATACAATTCTAATCATACTAGGATTCCCTATACCTACCTTTTATAGTTTTCTTTGAAATAGCTATTTCCTCCTTTACCATATAAACTCGGTGTTTATTTTCTCATAGAGTGCCTTAAATGCCGCATGGTGCCAGTACGATGCTCTTTTTCTAGAGTGCCATGGACACCTAACTATTCATTTTATTAATCTTAAGTTATTTGAAGTGACATTTTTCAGTATTTGTAAATTAATAGTAAATTATTTAACGAGCGTATAATGTAGGCCATAATAAAATGAGGATGAAGTTTAGTTGTAATCATCCGAGTGTATTATGGTTCATTAGACGCGAGTCAAATACTATACTTTATCTAAAACCATCCATTTATACAGTGCCTGAAAAAAAGCTGAATTCATAATATGGGAAATATAATAATTACACTTGTTGTTTTATGATAATTACACTTGTTGTATTATGGATAGCATAATGCTCTTAATATCAGAAGTATTATGCACCTATTATTAAATGGTTGTAGATAAAAAAATATTTCTGTTGTTTTAAGTTTAAGCAATATCATTAATTTTTTCCCTTAAAGAAAAACTTCAAATGACTTAAGATTAATGAAATGAATAGTTGGGTGTCCATGGCACTCTAGAAAAAGAGCGTTGTACGGACACGGTGCGGCATTCAAGGTACTCTATGAGAAAATAAACACCGAGTTTATATGGTAAAGGAGGAAATAGCTATTTCAAAGAAAACTATAAAAGGTAGGTATAGGGAATCCTAGTATGATTAAAATTGTATCAAAAATGTCTTTCAATTAGGCATAAAAAATAATAGGGTATGTATTTAAAATAACAGACTTGAGGAATTTTTACGTTTTTAAAATTGTTACATTTAGAAAGGCTTCGGTAAATATTTTTGTTTTTTTAAAGACGCTTTAGACGCTATTGAACAATCATATTCCATAACCCAAATTTCATTTAATTCTGTCAGTCTCTACTACCGACAGGTGCATATTTTTTACGTGCTGCAAACACGAAATTTTTGAAAAATCGTTAATAACTCAAAAACTGTTAAATTTAAACATATTATATGTTATACAGTATATTCTTAGAATTGATCATCCAATCCAAAAATATCATAATATATAGGGTGTTCCGTTTAAAAAAAAGTATGTTTGATATACCCTTACTATTTGAGATACCCTGTATAATTTGATATAATTTTAAATTGTAGACCCAATGCCTCCCTATAACTCTGTTTTTAAAAAATATTAAAAAGTTGAACAGTTTAGATGCTATGGAATCCTGCGCTAAGAGTGGGCCACCCGGTATATTATAAAGTTTAGTTCAAATTTTAGAGCCTGTTTTATATTCTGTAGCAAAGTTTTTCGAGCCATCAAGGAACTAATAATTTAATAGGCACTAATGCGATGCAACATTCAGTACGTTACAGAAATAGTTGTTGCCCATGTGCACTCCTGCTGAAGTCACTATAGTTGCTCGTATTAGATAATAAATATTTAATGATAGAGCTTATTACAGGCGTGTGCCGGGCATGGGGGTACAGGTGATAACATTTTTTAATCGGAACCGCGTGTGCTGTCCACCGGTTTAACGGTTACCGAGAATTGATTGTTAATTACGCAAAAAGAGAAAAACTTGATGAAAAAGACGCATTTTTGCAGTTCGATAGGATGCATTTATTAATTTCAATTAGTTCTAGTAAGTAGGCAAAGTTCTACACGCCGTTCTTGGGCTACTACGTCTGAAGGGCCACGGCGGTAAAATGCATAAAAAGTTAAATGGTAAGCCAATTTACCTAATTTTATTAAATTTCATTTGCTACATTCCCCTTTTTTATCTTTTACAGATGCTTTGCCTTTTATGAAAAACAATTTTTTCTTTTTCTTTCTCTCTTATTTAAATACTTTCACTTGCCTCTGAAAAAGTTTAATAAAACTTAAGATTTTTCACTACTTAATAAATGATTTTCACAAAGTCTGTTAAAACTCCCTAATTTTTCTTTGTGCTTTTCTTTTTTCTGTAAAAATTTAGGTTTTAACAGTGGCAGCATGAGCGTGCGCACCATACCCATTTCCATTTTAACCAGTGGTGTAGCCACAGAAGGATGAAGAGGGGCAAATGCTCCCCACCCCAAAAGAACTTTGCTCCCTCCGCCCCCAAACCCTGGCAACGCCGCAGATTTTAAAGTAGCGAGTGCGGTAGCATATTTATTTATTATACTAACCTGTTCATAAAGGCCCTTTGATGAATCCTGGTGAGGGGGGGGGGGGGCGTCGCGGAGGGGGTAGCGTCACAAAGTCAGTGGTACGGACTTCAACTAAAAATTTTTAATTTGAAGAAGTAGCCCAGGCTTAAAGTGGAGTTGAAAGTATAGGAAAAAAAGAAAAAACCGAAAGTCTTCCTCCACAAAATTTAATAGAATATAGAAATTCTTTAGGGGTCTCTACATGTTTCGAACGTAGAAACATTCATCATCAGGAGTCAGAAAATTTATATAGTGCTGATGGTTTTAGCAGAAGAGAAATGGTATAAAACCTTAATACACATGCAGATCCTTATAAAATTTCTAAGAAAATTTATGAGACTTTACGATGTATTTCGTCAGGGATTTTTCGTTATTTTATTCATTTTTATTTTAAATTTTTTTTAGGCCAAAATAAACTTTGTTGGACATAGCACATTTTTAGCTCTCGGCGCTTCTGTTTGTTCATGCTTACTGTCTGCGAACTCCTATACTTAATGTTCACGAGCAGTCACTGGTAAAGCTACTAAATCCACTGAACTGGTGTCGAGGAAATGCATTTGTCGGAATTTTGAATAAACATGGTAGCACGTTCAGTTTTTAAAAAGGGTATCTTGCCAGGCCTCTGCCCCGTTTCTTCCTCTTCCCATAAAATCCTAGAAAAAGAAAAAGTCTCCATAATTGTAATGTACCGGGTGAACAACTAAGAATGGTCGTCGGGTATATCTCGGAAACTACTAAACGTAGAAACTTGGGATAAAAAAATTATGATTAAAGCGGTCATGAGAAAATTCTGGAAATAATTTTTAAGTTCCGCATTTTGCCGCAAGAGGGCGTAATTGAAAAGTAAATTTTAAAATTTTACATAACTCCGAAAATTCCACATTAAGGTATATGTTTGATAACACCATTTTAAAGCTTGGATAATTATGCATCATTTTTGTCTTATGCTCATTGACGTACCGACTTTAATAAGAGTGGGGGAAGCTGTTCAAAGTATAAACATTTAAATCGCTGTAACTTATAAACGACTTATCCGATTTCAGCAAACTAAAGACTGTTTGGAAGAAAAATATATGCACTTTCACCAGTCGTATTTAGTTGTCCATAATAGTTCTCAATAAAATTGCTAGAGGGCGCAATTTGTAATAATAATAGTTTTTTTGATTTTATCCCGAAAATTCAAATCATACGGTATAATTATGATACCATAATCGAAAAGAAGATGAAATTTTCTAGAAAAAATATTAAAACCGCAGCTCGATATCTTTGTTCGTTTCAGAGTTATTGCCAAAACATTAATTTTTAATACAAATTGCGCCCTCTAGCAATTTTATTTGAAACTATTGTGTACCATTGGATAAGACAATTTAAGGTACTTACCTTTCTCTTCCAAACAAGCTTAAATTGAGTGAAATCGGATAAGTTGTTTAGAAGTTACAGCGATTTTAATGTTTACACTTTCAATAGCTTCTCCCACTCTTATCAAGAAACGAACAAAGATATCGAGCTGCGGTTTTAATATTTTTTCTAGAAAATTTCATCTTCTTTTCGATTATGGTATCATAATTATACCGTATGATTTGAATTTTCGGGATAAAATCAAAAAAACTATTATTATTACAAATTGCGCCCTCTAGCAATTTTATTGAGAACTATTATGGACAACTAAATACGACTGGTGAAAGTGCATATATTTCTCTTTTAAACAGTCTTTAGTTTGCTGAAATCGGATAAGTCGTTTATAAGTTACAGCGATTTAAATGTTTACACTTTGAACAGCTTCCCCCACTCTTATTAAAGTCGGTACGCCAATGAGCATAAGACAAAAATGATGCATAATTATCCAAGCTTTAAAATGGTGTTATCAAACATATACCTTAATATGGAATTTTCGGAGTTATGTAAAATTTTAAAATTTACTTTTCAATTACGGCAAAATGCGGAACTTAAAAATTATTTCCAGAATTTTCTCATGACCGCTTTAATCATAATTTTTTTTATCCCAAGTTTCTACGTTTAGTAGTTTCCGAGATATACCCGACGACCATTCTTAGTTGTTCACCCGGTACATCCCCTCCAACAATTCGTACCCCTGTTACAAAAATTAAAATAAACAGTCTAGTCGGCATTAAACGGAGTACCATAGCGACATCCGCTGCTGTTTGGTTTTACAATTTATGACGAAATTATGTAAAATGCGCGCGTTTCAACAAAAATACCAGCTCACATTAAATAGGCCGTAAATTTGCCCGGCAACTTTCCGAATCGACTGAAAAGCGGTTTTTATACGGATAATCATCTTGAAAGCCATATTTGTTTAAATAAAAAGGCAATATAAGAGATCACAGGCTACGTTCCAGTTTTTCATTCCCATTTAGTATAGCAGTTAGTTTGGTTTGCGATATTTTTTAACTGCTTATCGTACTAATTCTGAAGAGTCCCTAATAAGGTATTTAAAGGCAGTGGCGAAGCGTACGAGTAGACAAGGTAGACATTGTCTACCCAAAATTCTACACAAAAGGTTTATTTTTTTATTATAAAACAGTTTTATAAAATAAAATAATTATTTGTTAATGTAATTTGACTTTTAACTTTATTAACGCCCAACAAATTGCAGCATTGTATCAAACATCAAACTATTATGAAAGAAACCCAAACCGTCCGACCGGCCGGCGGCGCGGCAAGACCGCACGTATGGTAAATAAATGCAATACGCACTACCCAGCCGGGTATACAGTAGACATATCGAGATTTGTCTTTTAATAATGCAGCCACCATGCAGGCGGGCGCTTCGCTCACGCTGAAAGTATCGATGTAGCACGCGAATTTCGGGCGATTCGAAGACACTTGAGCGTTTGTCTTTGTTGTTGACCAGCTATTTACTATGTATTACCGGCGCGATATAATATGGCTTTAGGAATCGTATGCGACTTGGTCGATTTCTATATTGCAGTTCTGTGTTCTCTCTCGCTCGTTTGTTTAGTCTGGTAAAGGCGCTTGTTGGTGGTAGAGTAATTATTATTTTCTTAAATGAAAACTCATTTATTTAAACTCTTCGTTTGATTGTTTTATGATTGTATTGATTGTTCGGTAATAAAATAAAATGGCAGATACTATAGAAGACCCGATTATTTATATAAAACAACGTAGTTTTTCAACTCTATCTCTAGAAGAAAAATTAGATTTGAAAAATTCCCAAAAGCGGCCAGAGCTAAATTTATCGCAAAAAGATGGAAAAATTATACGAAAATTTCAAAAAAGTTGGTACGAATCTTTTAGCTGGTTGACGGGAAGTAGTATATTATGTTAGTTTATGTATTTTTTAGTTATGTATTTTTTAGCAAGCAAAATGTCGTGTTCGTACACAAATTATATGTATTTAAAACAAAGCTGAATTTAATTTTTTATGTCTATCCAGAAAAAAAACCACGCTTCGCCACTGTTTAAAGGGTTTGTTCCCAAAGAAAATCAGAAATCAATAAGTTAGTAAGAGTTTTCCAAACCAATATTAATGCGCATAGACATGCATAAAATAAACCACGTGAAAATCCGCCAATCGCGACCTGATTTGGGAATCTGGCGAAGGCACACAGTTCCTTATGAGCCAGTAAGATACGGATATATATTTATTGTAGTTTATTATCTCTCTTTATCGTACTTATGCGCTTAATAGCCTGGTCAGGCCCAGCCATATTGAGTTTTTCCGGCACGACGAAGTGGCAGGAAGTTTTTACAACGTTAGCCGGCATCAACGTCTTAAATTATTCACAAAAAGAATTGAGCGTCGCGCGTCGTTTTACAAAGTCATAATAAAATGATTATGCGTAGAAATAAATAGTTTGGTATAACGGTAGGGCCATGGCGCTGAAAGCCCATAAGGCTATCGGTTTTTACCATAGACATTTACCTTTAGATCCGTTCAGCTTATCTCGAGCGTAAACAAAAGTTAAGTTTTATGGATGCACGGCTCACCGGTCAGAAGCCTTCCCTCCCAGCAGTATTGGACATGCGCACAAACCTCTTGTTATCGGCCGGTCCTTCTTTAGCGACATGCTCAAAATGCACTCCAGAACCGGCTCGGCGCAATTTTTGTTGTGTTTTTTTTTCTGTGGATTCTTTGTTGTTTTATTTACTATTATGGATCGTGGGTGTTTAATATTTACAGATTTCTAGTTTTTGTGTAGTTTAGTGAATTGTGTTTGTGCTTTTAGTGACTTGCAAATTGGCATATAAACAGTGACTAGTAAAAACCGTTGTATGATTTTATTATGACCAAATACTGGTAAAATACCGGCTATTTCGTATTTTCAGTAAGTATGGAGTAGTGATGTACCCATTATATACCAAGTTTATACGAGCACCTTAAAGTGGTTTAGTGGAAATCGGTTTAAGATAATTCTCATGTATAAACACCCGTAAACCGCTTTAGCGATCGTAGACCGGTTTAGCTTTAATCGATTTAAATAAGTGGATGATCCGGTTGTAAACTGCTTTAAACTACCGTGTAAACACCTGTCACCACTAAACCGATTTAACTCCCATGCAGTGCTACCAACACAAATGCGCAAATGCTTTAAAAAAAGTAAATCAACAGATATTTTAAGGTTAGAGGTTAATTTTTGGCCAAATTATCTTATTTGGTTATCACTTTTATTAAAAAATTTGGTGAACTTATTTGAAATGGAGAAAGGTAAAAGAGTCAACTGGATGGAACTGGAAACGCACTATTTGCTCACCATAATAAGGGATCAAAATATACTAGAAATGTTGGATGGAATATTCCTAGGTTGGCAATGGTAAACAGCTGTTTAATCTTAAGGTGGAATCCCTTTCTTAATCCTCTAATGTAAACACTAGCCAAACTGAATTATCTCTAAACCGGTTCAGCCGCTAAAGTGGTTTAATTTTCCGTATAAACTTGGTAATAGATGATGAAGTTATATTAATTTTATTATGATCAATTTACATACACATCTAACTAGGCCTAGGCTACACAAATAAGGATTTTTCGGCAATATATTGCTTCATAAAGACACTTTTCTATATACTTATATAAAAGAAAAAGTAGGTAAATACCAAGGTATGTTTATATTAATCCAAGAGTGAAAGTATTAGAAGGGTCAAGTTCTTGGGCAAAAACTTTTTCAAATTCTTGAACAAGAATATTGTGCTTGAAAATATTTTACACGGACTCAAGTTTTTGCCAAATTGTAAAAATTAATACATTACACGAATAAAGTTATATACCAACTAATATTTCACTTGAGGTTAGGTACGCGATAACATCGAAGATTGGTTATTTTACTGGTTTTTTATATTTAATTTTATAAGACTAGTTTAAATGAATTGTTCTCTTTCTTTTCGAACTAAAAACACGACGACGAATCATTTTTAAACAAATTTTAGAAACAAAACCTTAAAAACAATTTTCTATCCTCAAAATCTGTAGGTTTAAAACTACTAAAAATACCAAATCACTACTTTTTTTCCCAACTTGATCAAAAATTGATGAGAAATTCCAATTATTTGGCAAGAATTTGGAGCTAATTTTAAGCAGTTTACACGTAAAAATAAATTGAAGGTCAACTTTTACAATTTCTTGAGCAAGAACTTAGATTTTCAAGCCCGGACCTGTCTATTTTCTCATTCGTCAAATGATAATGTTGCAGTGCGCATGCCTAATCCGGTGTAGCTTTGTTTACGTGCGCGAGGACATAAATTCGGGACTTTCGTGATTATTGTTTGCTTATCTAAAGGTATAAATATCTATGGATTTTACCGAAAACTAATAAAATCTACCGTAAACTGGGGCTACTTGCACACCTCTTCAGCACATTTCCCAATGTACCGCCGTACATTCTAACTTTGAAAAAATTACATTGTACCTACCTATTCAAGGGCTACCCATGGCTGGTATAAAAATTGGAAGAATCCAGCCATGGGTCCCAAAAAAAATTTGTTTTTGGGGTGTGCAAGTTACCTCATGGGCAACTTGCGCATCCATGGAAAAATGTTCATAAATTGCATTATAAAGCCTACTCTGTGCATGTTACCCCTTAGTCATATGAAGAAAAAAAAGGGAACCTATTTTATAACAAGGGCCATCATAAACCAATAAAAAAACAATATTTTTAAAGAAAAAATTTTTTTTTTATCAAAATACATAAAACTTAAAAACAAATACCTACTGTATAAATGCTTAGAAATATTAATAACAAGTTATAAAAAATAAACAAACTTGTAAGTACGAACCATTTTTGATCTTTATTTACCTGTAACAACAGACAGCCGGCGATAAAACATAAAAAAAACATAAGCAAAAATAAAAAATAAATAAAAATACACGTGGTGTGCAAGTTACCCCGGAGTGGGCAGGTAGCCCCAGTTTACGGTATATTGATAATTTTTTTTTATTCGTTTAAGTAAAATACTTTTTGCAAAAAAAAAGTTGGTTGTTTCCGCACGCTCGTAGAAAAAGTATTGTATCTAACTCATGCAGAAGATGCGTCTAAAACAGATGAAGGCAATGAAGCAGCTATATATATACCCCAAATCAACAATGAATTTAAGTTTAAAGTTGAAAAAAGTTGTAGTATTTTTACTACAGAGGCCTTAGCTATTTTTAAAGCACTTAATTTTGCTCTTGAATATGACAATCAATATTTTGTTATTCTGTATGATTCTTTGTCCGTTCTAAAAGCATTAACCAATATTAAACCTTGGTCCTACAAAACTAATCCTTTATTATGGAACATTCGAAAACTATTACGATATATTACGTTAAAAAAAAAGCACATAATATTTATTTGGGTTAAAGCACACACTGGTATAACAAGTAACGAGTATGTAGATACTCTAGCAAAGGATAGTATTCGTAATGGAACACCCATTAGTTCTAGTCTCAACCTTAGCGAGGCAGATGCTCTTCTAAAATCAGAAATATTAGATAAATGGAACGTAAGATGGAAAACCTATTGTACCACATCTCGCACTAGATATTCACTTCTTGTAAAAAACATTCCTAATAAGCACTGGCATAAGGAGATAATAGTTCCAAGACGGTTTATTACAACCATTATACGACTGAAATTGGGCCATGCTTGTTATCCAGCCCACCTAAATAAAATAGGTATTTTCCCTTCGGACAAATGTGATTTGTGCAATGTCAGATGTGATTTGGACCATCTATTCTTGGAGTGTAAAAAGTATGAAAATGAAATTAATAGCCTCTTCAAGCAATTGATTCAAAAATGTAAAGTCGAGTGCCCTTTTAATATCCTATACCTTTTGTCACTAGGAAATATAAAAATATTTAATGTTCTTGTAACATATTTATATAAGGTTAATTTAAAATTGTAACTCTTAATTATTTAAAAAACAAACCTGCCCTATTTTTTCCTTATATGTAAACCCCTTTTTTTAGTGGTCTTCATTCCCTGTGTGTTTTTAAATAAAGTCGCCCTGACAGACCCCAGTGGCGTGAAGCGTGTGTCCCTGTTTATATATTTCGTATAATAATGTTCTTCTTTTTTACTTTGCGACTGGCTGCATGGCTAATTAGCCAAATGCCAATTATATAAAAAAAAAAACTCATGCAGAAAGTGTATTTTCCGCACTTACGGCTTGTCCAAACGACGCTAAGCGCAAATAAGTACGACAACGCTTATTGAAAACAATGCATTCCTCTCAAGTTTACAAAATTTTGCAAAAAGAAACCTGAGAACGCAGGTCATTCTATCTGCAACTAAATAGTAGCAGAAACAGCAGAAAAATGCAACTTGAGAAGTTAGCGAAACTATTCGCCTTTGGGAAGCGTTGCGGCGAAAGAAGACATAAATTTTATCAGTTTTCAACCGCGCGTTGCGTAGATTCAGATAGTAAGTAAAACGTTTCAATTATTTCATTTGTACCTAAATTACTTTTACATTCTCAAAATCCAGTGGCTCGAACAGATTAATTTTATGGTGAGATGTGCATTGTGCAAGGTATATCTAAGTAATCTGAGTTATGTCGGGTGCAGCCCGTAGCCAGGATTAGATTTTAGAGTGGGCAGTCAGAGTTTTAGGGGGAGGCAAACTTACAAAAAAATTTTGGTGATCAGATCACGTAAGATCAAGAGAAAAAAAAATCGTTGATTTCAAAAATTAATTACCTATATAATTACAAAAAATAAAACTTAAACAAAACCAAAAAATCATTATAAACGCAGTAGGTAGATCACTTTAATATAATTGAAGTTTTCTGTTCTTTCTTTTGTTAAATTTGTGTAAGAACACCTTAAAGTTTATAGTATTTGTTTGCTTACTTTCAAGACCTAATAATTATGAGGGGTAGAGATCCAAAGTGTACAATCTCCATGTTTCCTGAATTATCAGTAAACGAAAAAAATATATAATTCATTATATACAAACAATTACGATGGTTTTTCCTGTTTTATTGTATTTATGGCACATCTTAGACTAAAAAACCAATTTTTTTCCCTAACATTTAAAAAAAATATCAGTTATTTGGAAAAAGCAAATTGTACGTTTTGGAAATAACAATTGGAGTTTGTCCATTTTGAAAATAGCAAATATGGAGTTTGCCCACTTTGAAAATAATTTAACGATCATTTTTCAGAAAATTTGTAATCTTAAAAACAATACATTAAAATACAAAAAAAAATAAACAACAAACAACCACTGTTTAATGCTTCACGCATCACATGCAAATAACTTAAAACAGTAAACTCGGGATGGCTTTGGCGCTAATTATTATCAACAAGTCTGTGCAGGATTTTGCACACTTTGAAATAATTCGAAACTAACAGCAAAACAACCCATTGGAGATTTTACACTTTGATTTTTAATATTGAACAGGAGATTGTACGGTTCGAAACTTAAATGTCAATGGAGCTTGTACATTTTCAATTTAATCCCAATTTTTTGCCATCAAAATCCATTGGAGCTTGCTCGTTTTGACAAGAAATATGAATTATTTCGATTCAGGACTGCAATAAATATGTAAAACGACATCTATCTCATTTTTAATGAAACATGGAGATTGTACACTTTGAATCGATACCTCTCATAATAATATATCAGATTGGCCATTCTGCAATAAACTTTTTTTGACTGAATCTCAAGAAATTACATAAATATTATTTTTTTATATAAAAAAATAAAGAAATGGTATATTTTTATGATATTTTATATATCTTTTAAGTAAACAAGATATTTATCATGAATTTTTCTAGAGTGGGCAACTTTTTCTGTCAGAGTGGGCATTGCCCACGCTGGCTTTAAATAAAAAAAATTTAAAATGTCTATTATTTTCAAAAGTACGTGTCTGTTTTTTCTAACTTTCTCGTTGTTTTTAATTTCATCAGCATAAGCACTACTTAAACAAGTTAAAATATTAGTTTGTCCTAACATCTCAAAACTTACCACATTATGACGCGATGCACTATTTTCATGTTTTTTTAATTTCCCTGAAAGATGTTTTAAGTCCTGCACCCCATTTATAGTCCAATTATCATCCCCGTCAAAAAGAAGACACACGAAACAAAAAAAATAATTTTTGTCCTCACAACCGCATATCCAATATTTTTTATTATATATTTCTTTGTCAAACTTACGCGTAAACTGTGCCTTACTTTTACATTTTGATTGCACTTGTACTATGTTCAATTTCTAGCATTTTTCAAGTTCAAGTTTTTCACTTAAGCTCAGAGAACTAAACACAAGCTTCTGTAAATCACTGACCTTCATATTACCCGACATTTTCCACTTTTATAACGTAATTAATAAATAACTCAAAACAAATAAACAAAACGTCAGCAAGTCAACGGCATCGACAGACGACAGGTCGATTCGCGAACAGTGGGCGCGGAAAATTGGAGCTCTCCGTGGCCGCTCGTTGTGCGATGTGTAGGTGACGTCAGGTCTCCGTCGTCATGACAACCCATCGAGAAGGCGCGTTGAATCGGGACGGATAATCGGTCGCCCGCCGCCGCCCGCGCTTAGTACAACCTTGAGAGCGCGCAACTCGCTTGTCTATGAGTATAGCCTGCCCGTTAGAATAGGGCTACGTTTGGTTTGAATTATTTTAATTGATTGCTTACATACATTGCGTTATTGGTTTTTTAAGTAAAGTATTTTTGGATTCTGTTTGAAATAATTGCAGGGAGGGCGGCGCCTCAGAGCCCTTCATTAACCAGCCGCCACTGATAATAGATAATCATATACATTGTTAAACGACAAGAACAATATCACTTTAGAATCCATTTAAATGTTTGAGAACTACAGTACTGATTTTTAATAGTAAGTATATGCTTTATTAACCGTAGCAAGCAAATATTATTATGATTAGTGTTAAGTTTCACTACAACTACCAATAAAACCAGATTACACCGCCAATAGAACTTGATAATTACTGTTAGTATTCAGAGCAATAATGGCTATAAACCATTCTATGGTAGTAATTAACTCCTATTTCGTATTGGCTAAATTACCGTGATATTTATCACCACACAGCGGTCTAGCAATTTTCGTTGTCTTACAGTAGGAAAGCGCGTTGCTGTCACATATACCTAGTATTAAACAGTTGTATAAAGAATATGTGTATTCTTATAAGGAATAGAAGGCTTTTTCTTAGTGTATATACTATACAGGGTGTTCTCAAAGTTGAGTCATTTATTTTACCAGGTTGTAGAACTCGTAAAAATAAGTAATTGTACCAAAAATCATTTATATAAAAGTTGCAGAATAAAGAAGTCATTTACAATTAAAAAAATGTAAAATTTAAAAACTTATGACCAGCTCTTTGGTATTCTCGACCATTAAAACCCGTAAAATGAATAAATGATAACTAATTTGTTCCTACAAAAAAATAAGCCATAGCCAGTATCGCCAGTAACCAAAACATAGATAACGCAGTGGTCGAGAATATCAAAAAATCAGGTCTTACAGTTTTTAAATTTTACATTTTTTCAATTGTTAATAACTTCTTTATTCTGCAACTTTTATATAAATGATTTTTGGTACAATTACTTATTTTTACGAGTTCTACAACCTGGTAAATTAAATGACTCAACTTTGAGAACACCCTGTATATACATAAGCCTTGATATCTGATAAGGTTAGTTCAACACTCGGTAAAGAGACTAAGAAACCTAAAAAACAATTTAGTTTTCTGTATTCTTAAACCTAAAGTATACCTCACTCTGCCACTGTTTCCAGATGCTGATAAGGTAAATAATTTTTTTAATAGTCTGAAAATCTAGATGTAAACGGTGAAAAAAATTATATGCATCTTTTAGTGTATTCTGTAGATAAACCTTTACATATATTTCTCTTTATCTTAAATAATCTCACAAATACCGCAACAGCTTTATATTTAACTTTTTGTACAGATAATCGTTGGCTTTTACTGCTGTAGTTTGCTGATAAAGATACAACAATTTCTTGTTTAAAATACACATATTATAAGTAAAGGGCGGAATATATGCAAAATGCATACATATGCATATATTTTTTGCATATTTTGTCAGTTTTATAACAAAATGCATATTTTTCATAAATTATTGCATATACATATTATTTATGCGTTATTATCTTTTGCATATTTTGTCAATTTTTTTCAGGGATTTTTTTTTAATCTAAAGATTATAATAATTATATTTACATTTTGGTTATACAGTAAGTATTTATTATGGATTTCCGGGGTTTGCAGGTATATGTTAGGGGTTGTTTATTGTAAATAGTGCGCTATTATTACCTGTTTAACAAACTGTATTTATATCGATTTATAATAGGGGAAAGTGGTACTCATTCGGCATATTAGCATTTAGGAGCCAAATCTGAGAAACTTGGTCATATTATTCATAAAATAATAATAACTAATTAAACTGTCATTTATTTGGAACTGGTTTAAGGGTTAAAAAAAGTTATATTTATGGATTAGGTTCATGATTTTTATTTAATTATTTTTTTCCACAAATGGCCGAATGTACCCCACTGGGGGGGGGTACTTTCGGCTATAAATGGAAATATCTAATAATAGTAAAAGAAACAAAAACTATATTAAAAAATGTCAAATTCTTTATTATCTATAATGAGATAAGGCTAAGAAGATTACAAAACGCAAATAGAAACTTAAAACTCATTGAAAATATACTTTGGTAGTAGTAACATAAAGTCAGTTTATCTTATATTATTTAGATTGGAGAAGTTCACATTAAATTTATAAACACCCGATGTCCTTGCGGTCTCAAGGGAGGGGTTACAAATGGTAAGAGAGCTGCAATGTTTTCTGTATCAATTATTAAAATGTCATCAACATCAGGAAAAATATTTAAATTCTCCTTCCTGCGAAGAAATTTTATTTCGTATTCCTTAAAACGTATCTATAGAGAGGATTTCCCCAACATAATAAATTTCCAATTTGGATGCTGAAAATTTTACGAGGACAAAATCTCCCACTTCAATATTATCCTCTTCGCAGATCTGTTTCATATCTTCTAGAAACTCTTCATCAGATGATTCATCTAAAACCAAATCCACACTTGACTCACTAGACGTGGAAATATTTTCTTCTTTTTGTTTCTCTTTAAGTGATTGTTTTCTTTTCCTTTCTGCCTCTATTTGTTATCTTGTTCTTCTGGTGTGTTAGTATATATTGTTGATTGTGATTTTCTAGATTTTCTTTTCTTGTTTTCTTCAGAGGCAACTTTCAGAAACGGCCTAATTTCACTTAGACTTGTTAATTGCCCAGGGGGCGTTTTATCTCTGTTAGAATCTGTTTGCCCTTTTGAAGTTAAGGGAATGAGTGTTGCGATTTTCGGATGAACGTGCACCGCTTCATTTTGCGTATCATCGATATGAATACCGGCTTTAAAATATGTAATTCAAAAGCTTCATACGGGGAACATTCGGCTATCAGCCGAATCTTAACTACACGGACTAGCCGAATGTTCCCAATATGACATCACAATAGTTTTGATGGTAAAATGCATGAATGCAAGAAGTTTAAGGTTATGTTACATCTTCAAGCAACGACATAAATAATACACGAATCCTTGAAAACTAATTAATATTTCTAGCATAAAAACAATGGAAGTTTTAAACTATATTACAAGAGCCTAATAACTTACCTTAAATGCAATAAAACAAACTTTGTTCACCAAAAAACAAAATAACTATTTAGGAGCAATTAACACAATTTGCCGTTATAAATCTTACTATTTCTGACAGCATATAACAAAACTGGAGACAAATTCAAATGCAGTTAGAGTTTATTGGGGGTAGCCGAATGTTCCCAATAGCCGAATGATTACCACTTTCCCCTACATACTGCTGTTTTGTTTGTCGAAAGATTTAAGCATTTATGTGGGTAAACCACCCAACGAAGTTATATCTTGGCCTTATATTTTAGGTAATTTCCTGGTTCGCCACGTTCTGTTTCGCCACGAAAAGGAAATTTACCTGTTTTAGTAGCGTTTTGCCATGGTAATTAGATACCCTAACAGATTCGCCACTCGTCCTTTCGTCTATTACGGCAGTGAGGCTGCCTGGGTCAATCCCATTGTGTACACACGTTGTGGGCATACACACACAAATTATAACTAAGCCAAGAGTGTAAAACCTCAACAGCCACTTGCTCTACTCATGTTTAAATTCAAAAACAAGTTATTTATTACAACGTATAATGAAACGAATTTTCCTTAGTCCAAACCTGTAGGCTGAAGTTACCGCTCTGTAGACGTTTCTGACCGGGTACGCACTGCACGCCGTGGCAATGTTTAAAGAACTTTTATACAGCGTTTTCCACTTGATCCTTTTTAGTTGAAATTTTTGAAAAATATTTAGTAACAAATGCCTTTTATACAATTTTAGGGTGTTAAAAATAATTGCAATTTAAACACGCTGCTACAAATAAAATATTTTTACAAATTAAATTCAAGCTGAAAACTAGCAACGAGCTAGTACGAGCTTCATAGTAGCTACTCTTTCTCTAAATTCTTAAAATCTCATAAACCTACGTTTAGTTAGTTATAGCGTGTATGATGCAAAACGGATTTATTGCACTTAGATTTATAACATCGCAGAGCATTGTTTCATCTTTATAGGTATTTTAGTGCGCTATATTTTAGTGCAATCAGTGCCTAGCATTGGTTTGCAGATAAAACAGGTGCACTATTAAATATTAGAGAGTCTAGAGAATAAAATATGGCGTTATAAACTTGTTATACAGTAAAAAATTCAATTGATTAGCAGGAAGGGATGTCTGATTTAATTTATTTGATTATAGTTTTTGATTTAAATTTTAAACAATTCGTAAATCAGTCGTCTGATTGACAAAATAATCATATTGGATTTCTTTAAATCTATACTGATCGACTGTATAAAATATGCCAACCTTTTAAATCATAGTTGAGGGATTTTAAATTGTCTTGGACTGCTGACCCAGCAGTACCACAGTACCACCCCACACTGAGAAAAAATCATTTTATTCCTTAAGAATTCACATACTCTTTATATACAGTGTGTGTATAAAGTCTGGAAACGGCTTAATAACATCACAATTTACTGGCCGATTTAAACCAAATTTGGTACAGTTGTGTAAGAGGATCTAACGCACCGAATGACGATATTGGCGTTGTTTCTAGCTTTTTAGTTTGTCTGGAATTTGAACGAATTTTATATTTTTAAATATAACACCCAGTATATTTTTACATTTTTAAATTCCACATAAAATTATAATTATTTTTTATGAAATGCATTATTAGTCTATACTTCATAGTTTCCGAGATATTGACTCTCGAAAAGTGACATTTTTGAACTTTGACAGCTTATAACTTTCTAACAGTACGTCTTAGAGCAAAACGGCTTACATGTCCCTATCTTCAATTTTTATTATCTTCCCAAAAAATCAACTTCCAGTTAAACCGGAACAACTATATTTCCTGCTTTCGAGTTACATCCGGTTTAACCGGAAGTTGATTTTTTTGGGAAGATAATAAAAATTGAAGATATGGACATATAAGCCGTTTTGCTGTAAGACGTACTGTTAGAAAGTTATAAGCTGTCAAAGTTCAAAAATGTCACTTTTCGAGAGTCAATATCTCGGAAACTATGAAGTATAGACTAATAATGCATTTCATAAAAAATAATTATAATTTTATGTGGAATTTAAAAATGTAAAAATATACTGGGTGTTATATTTAAAAATATAAAATTCGTTCAAATTCCAGACAAACTAAAAAGCTGGAAACAACGCCAATATCGTCATTCGGTGCGTTAGATCCTCTTACACAACTGTACCAAATTTGGTTTAAATCGGCCAGTAAATTGTGATGTTATTAAGCCGTTTCCAGACTTTATACACACACTGTATAACTGTTTAATACTATATGTGACAGCAACGCGCTTTCCTACTGTAAGACAACGAAAATTGCTAGACCGGTGTGTAGTGATAATATCACGGTAACTGAGCCAATAGGTAATAGGCGTTAATGCTATCATAGAATGGTTTATAGCCATTATTGCTCTGAATACTCACAGTAATTATTAAGTTCTGGTGTGTAATCTGGTTTCATATATTGTATTAGTTTCGACTGGCAGTTGCAGTGAAACTTAACATTAATCATAACAATATTTGCTTGTTACGGCTAATAAAGCATATACTTACCACTCAAAATCAGTACTGTAGTTGTCAAAAATTTAAATAGCTTCTAGTGTGATATTGTTCTTGTCGTTGAACATTGCATATGATTATCTATTATGCAACATGGTTTACTGAGATGATAAAATACGTCCATAGATTATAAAGTCCAATACTAATAATGAGTTGTACGAAATAAGAATCCTCTATCACTTTGTGTGAGGTGCAATGTTTAAAAAAACCTAAAAAGAAAGTAAAAATAAATTAATTGACAGGTATTGGTACGATCAATAAAATTCAAATCCAGGCAGGACAGCTAAAAGACTCCGAACAACGATGTGACCTGCGCAACAAATACGTTAAAACTAATACTAACGCGCGCGGTGATTGCCGATCATACACCCACCAACGTCTTATGGTAGAGGTTCTAGTGGATACAATTCATTTTTGGGGACGCTGTTCTGCTTTCTTAATTTTACCAATTCATATTTAATTTGTATGTTTATGTGTTGCCTTCACCTTCCAGTGTTTTTAAAACTACCCACTTACACAGTTTATCTGATAAAAGGATTTTGACAAATGAAATACTCTATCAGATAAAATTTTCGTTTTTGTTACCATTAGCAACATCCTCTTTATTTTACAAAAAAATAATAACGTTTTTGTTTCTTGTAATGTTTTTCATTTCCTAGCGTTCATCACATTTGACACCCTAATCAGACAATTTGGAGAGAAGCTATTTTGTGTGCTATTCAGATTGGTTAAGAAACCATTTAGGGATGTCTTAAATCATCTTTAAATATTGCCCATCAGCTTCTTAAATTTAATCAAAAAATGATTTAAGATTAAATAAAAAATGCTTAAATTATTACACAGCGAAGCCAATTTTATCATTATTGATTAAAATATAATTAGTAATGATTCTTACATTAATCAGTTTTAGTTAGTTAGACACCTTAATAAGATTTAATCAGTATAGGCAGTGTTAATTTTTTAAATCCATCTGGTTTGGACCTGGATTTAATCTGGAGGGGAAGGACGAAAACAATAGAAAAAAAGAGAAAAAGCGATCGGAGTACCAGATTTCTAAAAAAACGTTACTTTGCGATTCGATAATGATTTTTTTCTAATTTGGTATCATAACAAGTCTATTACGATACGCATTTGCATATCGTAATGAAGGTATTTCGATACGCGTTTTTTCTTTATTTGATGTTGGTAACATTTAAATGTTTTATTTCATCGACTTGCGTCTTTGTGATTTACGAGAAAACCCATTTTTCGCAGAGGAAAAATAGCTTGATAACCTACTTTTTTATTCTGTGTGGATAACAGTAATTTATGTTGGTTGCATAAATCTATAAATCAATCTTTTGTAGATGCTTCAAGCTATCATTTTCTGCCAAATCCTATCCAAAATTCAATCTACTAACCTTCCAATGTCGATTTTAACTTCAACTTTATTTGAATTTTCCATCTTCCCTATACTAAATTGCAATGCCGTGACGTAAAATCCCGCCTTTTAAAATTCGAAAAAAAGTAGCAAAATCGCCCGAATTTCCGAACGCTTTGTTTATGTACCGAATGTACAAGGATCACACAACGTATTCCGTCCAATTTCAAATCTCATATCGCTAAAATAACTTTAGAATCTCGTGGTGAAAATGGGTCAATAAATCAAAAAAATTACAGTTTATAATAATAATTTTTGTTGTCCAGAGGCTACTATGATAAAAAATAGTATTACCAACATAAAATTTAGACCTAAAAATTTACAAAATTTGAAGGATTTATTTTCTTTTTAAATATGTGTTTTTTATTGAAAAAACTACGAATTAGAAAAAGTAGTATAACGTACGTATAAAGCAGTTTTAAGCACTTGTCCCGTTATAAAACTCGCCGCAAGCGGCTCGTTTTTTGGAGGCGTGCTAAAACGTATACGTTAATATACTATTCTGTTCATCAGAGTCCGTGTGCAGTACTAAGTTTATTTTGATTTCAAATTTAATATTTTTTTTAAAACGTGTATAACTGAAAAATGTTGAAGGCCATGCAGACAAAGTTTCTAAAATTAAAAAAGTATTATTTCTCCGCTGGGAATCGAGCCCAGAACCCCTCGTTTACCAGTCGAACGTTCTACTAATTGCGCTACGGACACTAAAGAGGTTTAAACTGAAAATGAATTATTTTTGCGTTATAGTAGTAGTATAGTATGATCTTTATTGGTTTCCCAAAAGGCCATCGACCGAAGTCCTTCAGCCACAGTGTATTACACAATATGTATATTATCATTAACAATTTATAGCATTAGATAAAGTATAATGTTTACATGTAGTAAAAGAAACAGAACAAAAAAAAACTTAAGTATTTGAAGAATTTTTTCTTTGTAGATTTCTATCTGACTGTATTGTCTCTTAGGATCTCCAATATGGTTTGTTCTGGATACCGATATCTAGCTTCTTGGTAGTTTCTGGTGAGACACAGCTCTTCAATGAGTTCAAGATTTTTTGGTTTGGCCTTGAATTTTCCAGTCAGTTGTATTAGTCTTTGTTCGATGGGTTGTATATTTGTTTTTTCGTAAAGTAGTTGGTTGCTGGGGTTGTGAAGTGAGTTTTGTGGGTGTCGAATTTTGGTTATAATTCTTAGGGCTGATGTTTCTGCCACTTTAATGTTTTTTATGGCCGTTGGTCTGGCATTGCTCAACAATATGTGCCCATAGTTTTGCGTTATATATTCTCTTATTCAGCAGAAACTCCGAAACTCTCTATTTCCGTATAAAATAGAATCGCTGGGGGAGACATTCCGCTATTAAAAAATTTGTTTTATGTCGTTTCATAAACAAGAACATAATTAGCCACGCATAAACATTATTGGTAAATCTAAGAATTTTAACGATAATAAATAAAACATAAAATTACGTTTATTTAATTTAAAGATTTTTGTTAAAAAATAGAAAAAAGTTTATATCGGGTAGAACACATCCCTGGTGTAACTATTCATTGTAGTGGGTGGCCTTATGTTTTGCTATCAAAGTTGCAGTATTGTCGGAATACATCAGTAGATGTTGAAAGAAGCTTCTCTTTGTATAAACATATTTTTAATAATAAAAGACAAACCTTTTTAGTTAAAAATTTTGAAAAATATTTAGTAATAAAAGACTTTTATACAATTTTAGGTTAAAAAATTTATTATTATTATTTGTTTTTTTGAATTTTTTTAAAAATAAACATATTTTTTAGAACCCAATGTGTGTCTTTACTTCATTTTACTATAATAAACTAAGAAATATTGCATACCAGTATATTTATTTGGTAAAAAAATGCAAATAACTGCATATTTTAAAGGCAGGCAAGGCATATAATATGCGCATATTTATTACACTTTAGGATGATTTTTGTTATTGATATGTTCGATTATAGTGAAAAAGCCTATCGTAATTTTAAGACTATCGATAATAATAATTATTATACCTATTACTTTGAAAATTATATATAATAATATTATATAAAATAAAATTATTTTCAAATTTGTTTACGTTGCTTATAGCAACGGGAGATTATCGCGATAATTTTGTTAGTTCCTATTAACTTAATGAAATTAATAAGTGACACACTTTTTCTGTCAAAAATGAAGTGCTTTATATCTATTGGCAAAAGTCACTCAGAATAAAATCAAACAACATTTTGTTGCTAACTTATAATTTTTTTCATTTGAAAGTATGTAGACATGTAATATCAGATGTTATGGTTGAAAACGAATTAATGTTTTAAATGTTCCTGAAATTTTAGTAATAAACCTTAGTTACTAACAAGTAAAATCAACTTCTATTGTAAAAATATGGTGCGTCATATTTAACTAAACTCATCGGAAATATGTTTTATTTGAATTTAAAACTATAAAGGCATTGGATTTCAGATAACAAATTTGTTATTTAATGTTTCTCACATTTTAGTAATAAAAATTAGTTACTAACGGCTAAAATGAACTTCATTTCTCAAACTCTAATTAGTTACAATTAACTAAAGCTGCCGGAAATATGTTTTTGTAGCATTTTAGCAAAAAAAGTACAATAAGAAAAAACTCCATTTTATGAAATTTTCTTACCGAATCTCCCACGCAGCAGAATTAATTCCCGATAATTTTTTTGTCGGTTCCACTCATGTTTTTGTTGATAGAAGATTATCCCGAGTCGAAGACAAAAACATTCGTGACCTTGGAAAAAATTACCGGTAATAATTCTGCTGCTAGGGAGGTTATAAGTGAATATCAATATGTTGATATTCAAAACCTATTATAAAGACTAGCTTTCCCACTGCATCACGTTTAAATCACTGACATCCTGTTAATAAGAAAGTGATAGAGTTATAGAGCATAATTAAGTATCGGATAAATATCTTGTTGATGAGTGAAAATGCTCCATATTATGATCATTATCTTATTAAATATTTTATAGCTGTAATTTGATTTATAATTATTTATGTACATAGCAGGAAATTACCTAACGATGCTGTGAGTACTTTAAAACAAAATTAGTTGTGTCGTTTTGCAAGGATTACTTTTAGTACCTACCTATACCTACTTACTTATTTTTAATATATTCTACTTTCGGTTTAAATATTGTGTCAACGAAGACAGTTTACGCCAACTAATTGAACTAATGTTTTCTACAATAGGTAGTTCAGCTTTAGATAACTACACTGAGGAAAATGATCTAATACGACAGGTTTGCTAAGAGATAGTTTGTATTGATGGCTTATTTTTTATTAACCCATATTAAATATATAAATTGCTAGTATATCAAATCCGCTTTAGTGTTATATCAATTCCAGATTTGCTAGAACAGTGTTTCTATTGGTAGTAATCAGTTACATTACTTCCATTGCTCAATAATTATTATTGTTTCACAAAATTGCTCCGGCCTATCAGGGTCATCGTCCAATAACCCTTGCACAATTATTGGTTTGTAGGAATGAAACTTTGATAAACTTTAGATACGGAGTATCGTAGTCACGCTGAAGTTGTGTGCTTGAGTTATCAGAATCGTCCTGTAGTGATAATAATATGTTTTTTTTCTCCTCAGGTATACAGGACGACCACTTGCCATTTGAGGCACTATCGTTAACAGTGCGAGAAGTTCTCCACTTAATTACTACCCTGGTCACTGTCGATTGGCTAATAAGCAGGCGATTTGGGTATTTTTCTTTGAAATTACGTGCTATGATGACTTCTACTTTTATCTCCACAACCCAACATAATCAAAATTTCTATGCGTTCATCTTCAGCGAGGTATATTTTGGATGTGATATCAGCAGAGCAAAATTCAAATTTAATTAACTTTCACTGATATTTTTTGACGTCACAAACTTAAATAGCAAATTGTCATTTTCAATGTTTTAAAGATTGAGACTTGAGTTCAGAAGTCGAGTAACATATGAATGGTGCATACCATCATTAAAGTGTTAATATTTCGTCAACCTTTGAAGATAGGTGTAGGACATGATTTATGAAAAATGTCTAGAATTGATTGTAAAATGTAAAAAGTAAAAATATAGATTCCCCCTCTCCCTATTTGCTTATTATATGCCCCTGATTGTTAAATACAGTGTGACCAGTAAAGTCCGCATCATATGGGATTTTTTTATTAATAGCTTTATTTAAAATTTGACTTTGGCATCAAGTTCTGCTCGATCGAGATGTAAATTAAGCAAAAAACTAGTAGTCACGTGATTCGCATTATCTATTAAATTTTAATTTTTCAAAAAATAATCCAAAAGTGGGGTTATTTCTGAAAGTATCGAAAAAAGTTATTAGAAAAAGTTTTTTTTAATGCCGTTTCTAGCCCACATACAAAATTTTAGCTGTATAAGATAATTTAAATTTTTTACCTATATTTTGTAAATTGCACCACTTTTGCAAAATAGGACTCAACGCAACCTACATAAAACTTCTTAGTTTTGACAATGCTTTATTTCAGATACATCTTCTTTAAAGCAGCGCCAAATTAAATGTGTTTTTCTACAAAATCAAAATTGGGCTATCAAAATTTGGTCGCATGTGGTGCAAAATTTATTTGTTTTGGACCCTGTATAAGGTAAATTCATAAAATAAGTATTTTTGAAAACGTAGTTTGTGTCTGAAAGTAATACACCTAAATATTAAGACAAAAAGAACACAGTGTCATCAGTTCATTAAGTGGAAAATAAATTTTAGTGGTGGGTAAAAACTTAAAATTGTCTTATGCAGCTGAAATTTGCATGTGGGCTAGAAACTGCATTTAAAAAAACGTTTTCTAACTTTTTTCGATATTTTTAGAAATAACCCCACTTTTGAATTGTTTTTTGAAAAAAATTAAAATTTGACAGATAATGCGAATCACGTAACTACTATTTTTTTTTTGCTTAATTTTCATCTCGATCGAAGCAGAACTTGATGCCAAAGTCAAATTTCGAATAAAGCTATTTTAAAAAAAAATTCCTTACGATGCAGACTTTACTCATGGTCGTCACATTGTATTAACAAGATACTGTAGTTACTATGAAATAAGTACAACATTCGCAATTTTTTATCGAACTTAATTATACGTTCTTGGTCACCCTTTACCCCTCCCCCCCCCCTCCCCTACCGTTATTTACACCCTTACCTTGTACCTAATCAAAATACTTTAAGGAGAAGCAACCCCTCGTGTAATATAAGTAGAAAATCAAACAGAACATAATGTTTCTAATTAGCCCAAATCGATGTTTCGATGATTTCCCATCGCTGCGATGTTGACCTTAGGGGTGAAAACTGACGCAGACAATGCTGTAATTTAACCCTTGTTATGTGGAGTTTATGTCTATAATAAAGGGTTAAAATTAAGGGTTTTAAAAGGGTTTGATTAAAAGAGTCCCAACGCGTCAGGCAAAATATTAGTAAAAGTAGGAACTGTTTGAGAGGACAAAAATTCCTTCATGTAACTGAAATTTAAAAAATATAGTTTGGGGTGTTTGCTGATTGCTGTAGGGAGCTATAAAGCTATAGATACCTGGTTTTAAAAGTATCTAGCTTGTATAAAGGAAATCTTCCTTCCTTAGGTGTTCCATCAATTTTAATTCCAATATATTTATATTAGAAAAATGGCTGTTTGCCAAAAAGGTACTCCTCAACAATTCCATTCAAAGGTTTCATTTTCACCGATTGAATAATGCAAAACATTGGTCAAGTTCGCAATGAATAAAAAATAAAATGAAACAATCCAACCAAAGCAGATGGGATAAGAACGGTCACTTTTGGCCAGCAGGTTACCTTGACTTTGACCATGGCGATAAGTTTTATATTGAGGACGGTCGGGAAGGTCAGTAAACACACGAAAGTAGATCCTGAGTGATTTTTTTGTTATATGTTATGTAGATGTTATGTAGGTACTAACACTAAATAATAAAGGACTACAACAATAATTTAAACTGATTTTATAATTTTATATTTTATAAACTGAAATTATATATATACCGTACTTGTACAAACTTTAAAGTAATTTTAAGATAAATAGTTCAGATGAACATATAGGCTCTCAACGGCTTGGTTCTTGAGATCCAGGAGAGACACTTGGGCCCAATGGTGCTACATGTCCACCCCATCATTAATTAAGAAAATAGTCCTGTCCTACAGGCATGGAAAAATGTATATAGGTAAGGTAAGGTTGGGTAAATGCAAGATTGGGGTAAATGTGTTATTTGGTCCTATAATTTTCGCCCTTGAGCGTGAGATGGCGCCGCATGTATTAATTTCGTAGTTAAAGTGTCCTCGTCCATTCTGCAATGCGCATTCTATGTTTGTCACTTCAGTAAGACGCTTATGGCTGCTAGATAAACACCTGATTTTGCAGTAAGTTTTCAAATTAGTGTTACAAATTTCGGTGCCGGCTATTTGACATTACGAAAAGTATTAGCAGGTAAATATGAGTTTACACGGTCAGATCGGGCCAATATATCGATTCAAATCAGAAATTATAATAAATACATTATTTACGACCGATTTATTTCATGTAGTACATTTGCCCCGAGAGAAATCGGTTTTGGGGTTAATGTAACATGTTTGTAGTGGGTAAATGTAATAGGCTCTATTACATTTACCCCATTATTTGTTTTCGTTTAAGACTTATGGTTGATAATTTTTTGTTTTAGGCGTCATGGTCAGAACATATATTATGTCAAAATAGGCCCAAAATACAATGGAACTTACTTAAAAAATGCAATTTAAATAAATAACCATGTAATATAATAATGTAATAATATGTTGATATTATTTTTAAAAAAATATGTTGTAAAATTGTAGTTTGAACTTTTACCAAAATTCTTTCATAAATTAATCGCAAAATTACTGAACGCCCCATGGTATTTTTTGCAAAATTTTATCTGAATCATTCATATTTTTTATGGAAGTCCAAAAGTCAACTATTCAAAAAACCAGTTGCATTTACCCCACTTTACCTTAATCAAATGTGAAGATTAAGCCACATGGAAACACAACCTCTAGCTTGAGGGAATTCACCAGACTATGTATCATGGCAATGACTACGTACAAACAGCTCGGGACTTGATAATTAATTACTTAACACATAGAAATTAGTACTTACCTAAGTACTTAAAATAGTACCCAAAAAAGAAACGAAATTAAATACACGAAAGTGTCTTCTCCGCAACAATTCTCGCAGAGATGAAAAATCCATAGACCTTTAGATAAGCAAATAAAACAATAATCACAAAAGTCGCAAATTTATTGCCTCGTACATGTAAACAAAGCTACACCGAATTAGGCATGCGCACTGCACCATTATCATTTGACGAATGGAAAAATAAACAGGGCCGGGCTTTAATATTTAAGTTCTTGCTCAAGAAATTGTAAAAGTTAACCTTTAGTTTATTTTTACGTGTAAACAGCTAAAATTTGCCCCAAATATTTGTCAAAAGATTGGAATTTCAATTTCTTCTCAATTTTTGATCAAGTTGGGAAATAAAGTAGTTATTTCTGGTATTTTTAGCAGTTGAAAACCCATTAGATTTTGAGAATAGAAAATTGCTTTTAAGGTTTTGTTTCTAAAATGTGTTTAAAAATGATTCGTCGTCTTGTTTTTAGTTCGAAAAGGAAGAAAATAACAAGTCAATTAAACTAAGTACCTATATCTTAACATATATAAAACAATTTAACATTATATTATAACATATATAAAAGAAAGTCGCTGTCGCGTCTGTCCCCAGCTATATGTGCTTAAATCTTTAAAACTACGCAACGGATTTTGAAGCGGTTTTTTTAGTAGATAGAGTGATTCAAGAGGAAGGTTTTTATGTATAACTAGCGACCCGCCCAGGCTTCGCACGTGTGCAATTTCAGAAAGTGGCATGATGGGTACTAATATATCGGGTTTGTTCGGGTTTGTATTTATACCAGCGGGTTGCAACGCATGCCGGGTACACACTAGTAGTCTTATAAAATTAAAAATAAAAAATAAAACAAAATCAGCAAAATAACTCGAATCTCGATGCTATCGGGTACCTAATCTTGAGTCAAATATTAGTTGCTATATTAATATAACTTGTATTGCTTTTTACAATTTGGCAAAAACTTACGGGGTACGCAATTTCTTGTTCAAGAATTTGAAAAAGTTATAGCCCAAGAACTTGACCGGTGGAATACTTTCACCCTTTGATAAATATAAACATACCTAGGTATGTACTTTTTTCCTTTATATAATATAAGTATAGAAAAATGTGGCTTTTAAACTTTTTAAAGCTATATATTGCCCGCCCGAAATACATAGGTGTACCTAATTAGATTGCAGGGCTGCAAATAAAATATACCAACACATGCATCGGGATAATCTGTTTTGATGTGTGTTTCTCTTTATTTTTATACCTTGTTTGTGTAGCCTAGGCCTAGTTAGATGTGTTTAAATTGATTATATAAACTAAAGTTATATATATAGATACATACTACTCCATACTTACTGAAAATACGAAATACCCGGTATTTTACCCCTATTTGGGCATAACAAAATCATACAACGGTTTTAACTAGTAATTGTTTTGTTTATATTCCAATTCGAGTATCCGAGTCACTAAAAGCACAATCACAATTTACTAAACTATATACACAAAAACTATAAATCCGTAAATATTAAATACCCACAATAAACAATAGCAAAGAAAACAACAAGGAATCCACAGAGAAAAACACAACAACAAAAATGACGCCGAGCTGGTTCCGGAGTATATTTTTAACATGTCGCTAAAGAAGGACAAGCTAATAACAAGAGGTTTGTGCGCATGCCCAATCCTGCTGGGAGGAAAGGTATCGCACTGGCAAGCCGTGCGCTCAGACGTATTTTTTCACCCGTATTATTTATAACTTTTGTTTGCGCTCGAGATAAGCATCCTACTTGCAAGCATAGTACGAGGTGGCGAATTCGCTAGAAAAGAGAAGTACCGTAAAGATAAGATTAGAATAGTATATTAAAGTACACGTTTCATAAGAAGCGGTTGTAGCGCACGCGTCTATTTGAAAAAACGAGCCACAAAGTGGCGAGTTTTTTTTATTGACACGTGCGCTAAAACGCCTTATGAAACATGTGCTTTATACTTTTTTGTATTTCACCTTTTATAATCAAGAAAAATACATTTTAAAAAGAAAATAAATTCTTCAAATTTTGTAAATTTTTATGTCTAAATTTTATGTTGGTAATACTATTTTTTATCATATTAGCCTCTGGACAACAAAAATTATTCTGCAAACTGTCATTTTTTGATTTATTGACCCATTTTCACCACGAGATTCTAAAGTTATTTTAGCGATATGAGATTTGAAATTGGACGGAATACGCTGTGTGATCCTTGTACATTCGGTACATATACAGAGCGTTCGGAAATTCGGGAGATTTTGCTACTTTTTTTCGAATTTCAAAAGACGTGATTTTACGTCACGGCATTGCAATTTAGTATAGGGAAGATGGAAAATTCAAATAAAGTTGAAGTTAAAATCGACATTGGAAGGTTAGTAGATTGAATTTTGGATAGGATTTGGCAGAGAATGATAGATAGCTTGAAGCATCTACAAAAGATTGATTTATAGATTTATGCAACCAACATACGTGACTGTTATCCACACAAAATAAAAAAGGAGGTTATCAAGCTATTTTTCCTCTGCGAAAAATGGGTTTTCTCGTAAATCACAATGGCCGCGCAAGTCAATGAAATAAAACATTTAAATGTTACCAACATCAAATAAAGAAAAACGCGTATCGAAATAGCTTCATTACGATACGCAAATGCGTATCGTACTGAGCTTATTATGAACGTGAAATAGAAAAAATAATTAAAAGGGTTGCGTTAGTTACGATTTTTTATCAATTATTGCATTACTTTTAGATACAAAGTTGTATAACAAAGTTGTCTGCGACCCCAACAAAATAAGTACGTACCATTTAACTGAATTCCAATTTATTTCAAGTACCTTTTAAGCCCCACATTTTTTCCTTATTAGCAGGCACCTTACATCGGTAGTTTCCATTATTAATAGATAGCGCTCGATCTTTCTTACCATAAGTCACGACTTTTACATCTCGAAGTAATCTTTCCTGGCTCGCTAGGAATAACTACCCACAATCTTGCAGGTTTTTTTTCTAAAAGATAACATTGGTACCTGTAATAAGTACTACTGATAGTAAAAACGCATCTGCTAGTTAAGTTCTTTAAAATAAAGCAGGTTAAAAGTAAAAGGTTATTTCTTGTAATATGGCTTATCTGATTGGCTACCGCCTACAACTAAATGGTTTTAATATAGCGCGGTGTTATGTTATACAAGGTATTTCGCTTTGGTTCAAGGATGATTGGATCAAAGAATCTTTTAATTCTGACCGAGACGCACGAATAACGAAACCGCAGTAATGTATATCAGTTATAAGGCTAATTGATTTTGAATCAATGTTGAAGGGGGCACAAAGTAGTTCAATAGGGAACTTGACAAAAATTTTAAATGGGAAAAAAATTCTATAAATCATAAGTACATATTGTCATAAAACATATGGCAACAAAAAAAACAACATATTTCGTCCCAAAAGACCGCTAGAAAGATTTAAAAATGCCCCAAAATTCAAATTATTCCAAGCGGGTAAAAACGCGCTGCTAGTAGTCGTGACGTCAAGGGGTATCATTTGTCAGATTTGTGTGTGACAACCACGAAATAGGTTATAGGTTTTCAATAAATTTGATGATTTGTCAGATTTGACATCCACGCGTCAAGCGACACGACCTTAAAACAACAATACAATAACAATAACACACGGCAATCCAAATGCAAACTGGGTCGCTCGGCACCTGTCAGGAGTGTCAGGATGACGGATGACCAAAAGTCATACCCCCTGACGTCATCGGGCTTCGCGCGCTTTAGAGATCGTTTGAAATGCTTTCGACACGCGCGAAACTTTAAAGAATTTTTACCAAGTTATTTTTGATTTTTAAGGAGTAATAATTGGGGAATACTTTTTTCAAGCCTAACTAAATCATATTATTGAAAAAAAAAAATTGGAAAGTTCCCTATTAACATAAAGAAGTACACTCACGCAGAAAAATTTCACTGAGAAAAAAGCCTTCTATTCCATATATGAATTTACATACTCTTTATACCGTGCGAGCAAAAATTATTTGCATCAAAGAGGGCTTGGATTAAAAAACGTAAGGCTTGGTTTAGATCACAATGATATAGGGACGATATATCTAACCAAATCTAGGTTAAAATTTTGTCAAATTCATATTATGACATGATATGCCAAACTAATGAGTAATAAAATTAGTAGACAAATACAAATTTATTTTTGTTGTTTACAAAATTAACAAAGTAAGCATATACAGAAAGAAAAATAATTACATAAATTGCTGAAATTGGCCACCAAGGCTCCAAGCATAAAATTCACACGTCTCTTCATATTTTCGAAAGTGTTGACCAGCATCTCTGGAGTAATGTTAATTCTTCTTCGGGAAACAGTTAACCAGACACCAATTTTTTTGAGGGTGCAATGTGGACTACAAAAAAATTAGGATTTTCACTACTCACACATACGTGTATTCTGAGAATTCACATAACCGGAGAGGTGGAACAAGGCTTCATCCGAAATAAATGTCAGGTCTAATATTACAATTTGTTGTCAGAACCTGTTTCCTTAAACACAGCCACGGTTCTTTTCAGGCAATAATAAAAATCCCCAGCAATTAAAGCAACGTTAGGAAAATGTTCGTGAAAATCGTCCATGCACAAACCCGGATTGTATTGCCACTCACCATTTACTCTAACCCCGTTTCACAAATTCGCTTCAACCATGAATGTTTTGTGCTGTTCCGTAAAGCCCATTGTGCGAATTGTTCAAGAAATTGGAAAAATTAGCGATGAATCAAATTACTTGTAACGACTGTCAAAGACGACGGAATAACTGATTGATTGTTGATTCAGGTAGTTCCCGACACTCAACAGGTATTAAGCTCTACGGCTAAGCATTACGTCCTTAGATGCAAGGCCCTCTATAATGCAAATAATTTTTGCTCGCACGGTACAAAAATGTTTAATACTATATGTGACGCGTTTTCCTACTGGAAGAAAACGAAAATTGCGAGACCGTTGTGTAGAGATAATATCACTGTAAAAATAATTTGTTTTATGTTGTGTAGTTTTAGGATTAAAACGAAGACAACTTTTATCTCAGTAAAATCCTTGTGAATGCATTTACATTGTCTAGGGGCCAAGCCCCCCCCCCCCCTCCCCCAGAAAGTGCACCAGTTACGCCAATGATCATAAGGTTAACTGGACAAACCGGCACTGAACTTAATTATTTCTACTTTTATGAGCTAAAAAACAGAACTTACAATGTCGATGTTCCAATTAGTTAATGTTTGCAACGACGAATTTGGAATATCAATATCAATTTTGTAAACACTTTAGTAGGTTAACAAACGAAAAAACGGTACTTTGGTATCGAGAATCATTGGAAAATACATAATTAGTACCCGTATGAATAAAAAGCTCTTATCCATTGTTTTAGAAATCCTTTTGCATAGCATATAATATGTATGATGTATAATATGATCAAAACAAATTATAGGATAAGTATGCGCAGTGAGAGTTGACTGGTGCAAGTGAACTAAACATACTTCGTACAAACGGCGTTAGGTCGCATTTACGGAAAAACGTAGTAAGTTGTTCACAAAAAGTTCCTGAATTTTTGTATTTTTCCCAGCATTCCAACCAAAAATCAACCATTTTAACAATGTATGTTACATATGTAACAATGTATAACTACTTTTGATCAATGATCTGGTACCTATATATGTCACATGTCCTATAAACCTATAAACTGAAGAAAATTTCAGACCACTGTTAAAGAAATAGCAAACGAAAATAGGTATGTTCGACATACATCCATGCATCTAAAACATCGATATTTTCAATGCAATGCATCGTTTGGAAGCGATGCATCGCAGGCCAATTGATATTAATTTGTCGATGCATTGATGTATTAAGCTTTAATTTTATTCGTAAAATAGTTATTTTGCCGCTGCCTCTTGATTATACCTTTTCCTTTTACCTTTGGTTTCAGTTAAAGTGTGAGCTTAGAATAATTAGTTGATTTGTGATTTGTTTTGTAATTCTAATTCTATTAAAAAAACTTTTCGATGCATCGCAAACATCGATATTTTGCGCGATACATTTTCTGTGGACATCCGTAAACGAAAATGAATGAAACAACGTCATCATGGCCTCAGACCAATATCGTTTTAGACAAAGATTAAAATTTCCATCATGTTAATACTTTTAACCACGTAAGTTTGGCAAACAATGTAGAGGAGTGGAATATTTATGGTTGATTTAGTACAGAATGAAATACGAGTTTGTGAATAGGTTCATTTGTTATTGTTTTATCTATATTATGTACTAGCAAGATCATTGCTCTTGATCAATGTTGCCAAAAGTACCATTTTTTTGGTATTTATACCATTATTTTCCCATTATGTACCCTTACCTTTAAAAGTGACAAAAATGTCATTATTTGGTACAATTTTACGATTCCAGATAATATGCTTAACAAGATGACTTCTAGTGTAATACTGTATTCAAAGACAGATACTCTATCTGTTGATTATGACAATGAAGTCGAAGATTGTTTTATGAATACAATTCCGATTAACTCTTATTTGCAGGTTTTTTATTATGTTTTTTATGTTTATTTTGTGTTTGATATTTTTATTATGCAATTTTTGTTAGTAAAAATAAAGACAAAATTACCATTATTTCTTGAAAAATACCATGAAATTTATTGGTTTGTACCATCTGTTTATCCCACAAATCTGGCAACACTGCTCTTTATACAAAAACAAAGTTTTGAAAAAAAGGATTGATTTAACTCCGCCCGCCATTTTTAATTTTCATCTTTAAATTCAACCAAGAAAGATAACATGTGTGAATTTTTAGTCCTAATATATTTAAAACTCGAACATTGTTGGTCGCGCTTTGTAAAAGCGATTATACGTAACCGGTAACGTAGCTCTCGTGTGCTAAGCTGACGGACCTCATTATTTTCTGAATCCATGCCGATCTCCTCCAATTACCAAAATCATGGTCAATAATAGGGAGATATCTAACTTTTTAAGAGCCAGGCATCCAAGTCTCCCACCAATATAAATATATCAGTCAGTTTCTGTAGTCGTGCCGGCTAGGTAGCCATGTATTACCTGACGCGGTTGCGCGATTCAGTTGTTGATTCGCACGTCGCAAATGCGTGTTGTTTTACATTGTTCGAGCTCGTAAAGAAAGTAATTTTCTTTCTAACTTTTCATAATTTAAAAATTATGAATATGAAGAAAATTACGAATTTAGGACGGTCGTTACCCGATTTAAAAATGGAAAAAACTCTGCACGTTCCTTTAATTCGAACCTGGCCTTACTGATGAGCCATAATATGGCGAAATGCGTCTAAGGATGCATCTGACGACAAAATTCAATAAAACATTTTTTTTTCTTCTGTCTTCATTGGTTTATGTTAATTAACCGACGACCTGCGGGTCTTAGCGCTGATAGCCTTAAGGTGGGAGTATCAACATGCTTGCCAACCTATAACCTATTTCGCGTAGATTTATTTATGTTTTCTAGCTTTTATACAAAATTTAAAGAAAATCAGTATCGACTTGATATTCTATAGGTAATAATTGACATATTTAATAAATATCAAGGAATTTTATAACTTATTTTAGGAGAATTGTATAGCGAAAAATATCGGGTAAGATTTTTTTTAACATTATTATGTCATTGTCACTCATTGTTCTTTCACTATACAATTCTCCCAAAATTAGCAATGAAATAAATTAATATTTTTGTAATATATCAGATATTACCTAAGTAATGTACCGACGATACTGATTTTATTTAAATGTTAGTTTAAAAAATAATAAACTTGAAAAAACAAAGCGAAATAGGTTATAGGTTGGCAATAAATTGAACGACGTTGAGAATTCAACCTTAATCCGGAGTCCCATGAATACGATTTCCGACGTCGGATATCCGAAAATAATCTGGTTTTCGTACGAAAATGTTTTGCATATCCTATGGACACGACTTTTGGATCCGAATTTTTGTAAACAGTAAATTAAAAAGAAGACGAGGAAGTCTGACATTTAAACATAACCTTCACACTTCATACATTAAGCAGTACGTTATTGGCAGTACAAATGTATTTTCTAGGTTGTTTAATCATTATGATGTTAAATATTCAAAAAGCACCGAAACCACAGACCGAAACCAAATAAAAGTCAAATATGTAGTAAAGTGAGGGGTAAAAACTTCCGACATCGGACAAAAGTTAAACTAAATACAACTCGTACGACGCGACCCTACGCGTCGTAAATTGTTAAAATTATTCGGATAAAAGTTGAAGCCAAAATTTTCGACCAATGACAGCGCCGACGTATCATCGTATCGTCGGAAATCGTATGCATGGGACTCCGGCCTTAGGCTCCTTTTATACTGGGATTCTGAATCTCGGATTCCGGAATCTCGGCTTCACATAACGTAGCGCTTAAGCAAAGCGTTTAGACGAGCGTATTCTCGGAAACAGAATCGCGCTTCTAAATTTCGAAATCGCACTAATTTCAGCCGCCCGGCTACGAGATTCGAATGGGCGACAGGTCTAGCATTGGTTTATATGTAGGGGAGGGTCCTGTACCTTGAGCCATCTTGTACCTTAAGCACTCAATTATCTCGTAGTATTCGTTACGATAAAAGCTGACATCACTGTAAATTGTCAGCTGCACGTTTACGTTTGATATAGTCTAGTAGTCGGTAGTGTTTAAATGATTGCGACCGTTTGTGGTAAAAATGTCTATTTTGCGACTTTAAAGTAAGTAATTTATTTTTTTTAATTGTATTTTTTTCTAGTCTGAATGTAGATTGACATATAAACTATTTATGGCATGCAACAGTGGATGTATACTTAACATACTTAGACACTTTTCCTAACTTTTAAAGTATGCATTTAGGTTATGTGATTTTGTAAATTACTTAATGTATGGTCTTGTACCTTGAGCCGGCATGTGGTTTGAACCTTGTGCCATGGCCCAAGGTACAAACCTAAAATCCTATTGGTCCAACAGACGATGCACTGCCGTCTACAAGTACGAAAAGTCCTGCTACTTCTGTGGAAAATAAGGCATCAATGGAATTAAATTTAAATACCTTAAAGTTCACAACTCCGGAACAAATAAGGCCATATCCAAAACCAAAAAATCGTATTACAAAAGTCAATAATCGTAAAAAAATAAAAAGTAGAGTTTTGACTGACACTCCCGAGAAGGAAGAAATTGAACGACTGTTTAATGAAAGACAAAGAAAAGAAAGGCTGAAGAAAAGCAAGCTAGTTGCCCGGAATACTACAGTCGTAAAAAGAAAAGCAAAATAACTGGAATCATCTGAAGAAGAGGATTTCGGCAGTTCAGAAATATCCGATGAAATTTTTGAGTCTGAAGAACAAGCTTTCGTAAGCAGTTCTTTGAAACCGGGTGACTATGTATTAACAAAAGTAACTGGTAAAAAAAACACATGAATTTCATGTAAAATACTTGAAAAGATTCCTTTCTACAAGCAAGTTTGTAAAAGAATGTGAAGATATATTTGCAATTGACAAATATAGCATTGTCTTATTTCTGCCACAGCCTGTAGTCGGAGGCCTTTCAGAAAGGCAAAAAAATATGTTGGTTTGGCTTTGATTTTTCATCATACAAAGTCGAATAGATGTTAGTGGATGAGTTCTGAAGCTTTTTGTGTTATTTTGTAAAATATATGTTAAAAAATATTTTAGTATCTTCTTTTTTTTGCCTATGGCCCAAGGTACATTACAGGTGGCTTAAGGTTCAATACTTTCTTGTACCTTGGGCCACTTTGCACTTTTTTTTAAATACAAGATCATAAATTTATTTAAAAATATTAACCACAAATAATGTTATCACCTAATAAAACAAGTCTAAAAGTTAATATTACGATATTGAGATATTGACTTTTGTTCTTTTACTGGGCTTTACAGGCATAAAAAAAAACTGGCCTCAAGGTACAGGACCCTCCCCTAAGCATTTTCACTGCGATTCTCGTTCAGTAGCCTCTTGCCAGCTCCGTATTAAGGGTCATTTCTGTTAGGTTTACGAATAAAGAATTCAGTATGAATGTTTTAAAAACTCTTTTCGACACTGACAAGTTTATATCGTCAATACAGGCACGTCCAAGCTTATAGGATACTTCGGCAGAAGAGTATTCGAATAAACAATAAAACAGGCACACTGTGTGGAAGTGGCTAAAGAAATTTTGTCTTTTAAGGTTGAATTCTCAACGTCATTCAATCTATTGCCAACCTATAACCTATTTCGCGTTGATTTTTTGAGTTTATTATTTTAATAACTAACATTTAAAGAAAATAAATATCGTCGGGACATTATTTAGCTAGTATCTGATATATTACAAAAAATATCAATTTATTTCATTGCTAATTTTGGGAGAATTGTATAGTGAAAGAACAATGAGTGACAATGACATAATAATGTTAAAAAAAATCTTACCCGATATTTTTCGCTATACAATTCTCCTAAAATAAGTTATGAAATTCCTTGATATTTATTTAATATGTCAATTACTACCTATTGAATATCAAGTCGATACTGATTTTCTTTAAATTTTGTTTAAAAGCTAGAAAACATAAATAAATGTACGCGAAATAGGTTATAGGTTGGCAAGCATGTTGATACTCCTACCTTAAGATATTGTGTAGCTCGTCAAAAGACCGAGTTGACATTCTAAAACAGTTAAAAATTTCTCAGCGTGTTCTCTTAAATGTTTAGACAGTAAAACGTATCGTCTTGCTGTAACTCACATTCTACGTTTCCTAAGTTTTTTCTTTTTTTTTACACACGATCTGATAATAATATAGCAACAGTGCTTCTTCTACTACATTCATTTTAATTGCCGAAACCGATTAGAAAAGTATGCATTCCGAATCTCGTTAGAATTCACGTGAGATTCTGAATCCCAGATACTGAATCTCGCATTCAGAATCCCAGTATAAGAGGAGCCTAACTCTTGCAATTGTGACTTTGGTCTTTGCAAGTGATTTTCTTTTAACATTAATTTTATTAAGTTCTGTTTAGAGGTGCTGGTACGCTTTAAAGATGTCCGTAACACTTTTCTCGCCCTAGCTATCTCCAATGTTACGAGCCGTCTCTGTCGCACAATCTGGTTCTATTAAGTTCTTTTGATTAATAAATAACAATATAAATTTTGTATCATAGCACGTAACGCCATCCAGTAACACCTTTTAACTCAAAAGGACAGGTGAGAAATTACAGAAAAAAAATCCTATTATGATGCTGCATGATGTGTGCCATTTTGCAAATTAATCTTTTTTATGATATATACGGTTTACCAGTTATTTTAAATAAAGTTTTTTCTGCTATCAACTTTTTTATTAATTTAAAAGTAATCTGATGAGAAGGCTGCTAACAGGGTCATGTAAAGAGAGTTACACGGCTCGACCTAATAAAATATTTTTTCTACGATCGTTCAAAAAATGTCATTTTGTGTATGAATTTCTAATGACAAAAGTAGGTCTTTATTGCATACTATGCAATAATAGTATATTAAAGTACACGTTTCATAAGAAGCGGTTTTAGCGCACGCGTCTATTTTACAAAACGAGCCACAAAGTGGCGAGTTTTTTTATTGACACGTGCGCTAAAACGCCTTATGAAACATGTTGTGCTTTATACATTTTTTTCTATTTCACCTTTTATAATCAAGAAAAATACCTTTTAAAAAGAAAATAAATCCTTCAAATTTTGTAAATTTTTATGTCTAAATTTTATGTTGGTAATACTATTTTTTATCATAGTAGCCTCTGGACAACAAAAATTATTTTGCAAACTGTCATTTTTTGATTTATTGACCCATTTTCACCACGAGATTCTAAAGTTGTTGTAGCGATATGAGATTTGAAATTGGACGGAATATGTTGTGTGATCCTTGTACATTCGGTACATATACAGAGCGTTCGGAAATTCGGGCGACTTTACTACTTTTTTTCGAATTTCAAAAGACGTGATTTTACGTCACGGCATTGCAATTTAGTATAGGGAAGATGGAAAATTCAAATAAAGTTGAAGGTAAAATCGACATTGGAAGGCTAGTAGATTAAATTTTGGATAGGATTTGGCAGAAAATGATAGCTTGAAGCATCTACAAAAGATTGATTTATAGATTTATGCAACCAACATACATGACTGTTATCCACACAGAATAAAAAAGTAGGTTATCAAGCTATTTTTCCTCTGCGAAAAATGGTTTTTCTCGTAAATCACAAAGGCCGCGCAAGTCAATGAAATAAAACATTTAAATGTTACCAACATCAAATAAAGAAAAAACGCGTATCGAAATAGCTTCATTACGATACGCAAATGCGTATCGTACTGAGCTTATTATGAACGTGAAATAGAAAAAGTAATTTTTCTCCCTAGTGCAATAAAGTAAATTACCTAGGAAACAAACAATTGAAGGGCTTGGTGCAAAAACCGGTTAGCTCCATTTTTTTAAATTTTACAGTATTAACAAAAAACTTTTTTTCTTTGGCAATAAAAAAATGTGTATAAGTTTGACCTTTTTTTATTATGGGAATCGTTACCAAGGACCATTATTTAAATAAAATTACTTGAAAAAATGCATTGCATATTTTTTTGTTAAACGGCATTTTTTCAATATGGACCTGTCTGTTTTTTGACGATAAATTTAATGTTTAAATTGTGAGAACTAGAAGCCGCGCACGTCCGAGTGCAACAAACAACAAACAACTGAGCTAAACAAAATCACGCCACCTCATGCATCTAAAAAGCTGCGAAGCCAGCTTCATCTATGATTTGCAGGAAAAAACAGACAACTTAGGAGCTGGCCGGTTCTTGACCAAAAATTATCTTAGTTCAACGCCATCGACAGTTATAATTCCCATTATAATTCATGGAGCTGTTTGATTTTTATTGCAAACGATGCGACGTGTTAACTACTCTTAAATTCATTTATAATGTAATTTTCGGTAAAAAGTGGAGCTGACCGGTTTTTGCACCAAGCCCTTTAATTTGTTTATAGTATGTTTATTGTGCGTTGCACACCGTCGATACCCTATCGAAATAGAATTCACGTTGACAGGGCGCCATAATTTTATTATGTTGAAGTCAAAGGTATCTACGATCCATTGTCAAATTTGAATTACAACTTTTGCACGCAAAGGAGAGGTAATACAGAGCGATTTTAAACTTTTTTGTTAAATAAAAAAACGATCGTAGAAAAAATAGTGTATGTAACATGTGCAAAAACTGTGTTTATTGCACATGGCATACCTATTATTAATAACTTCTATGCCGTGTACAATAAACATACTCTTTTTGCACTAGTTGCATAAATAACTATTTTTTAGGTGTTACCCATAGACATTTACCTTTAGATCAGCAAACAGCAAATTTATGGCCTCGCGCATATGAACAAAACCACATAGGAAAAGGCATGCGCACAGTGGCGTAACTAGGGGGGACCAGGGGGGGCCCGGCCCCCCCCCCAGAGGTCTGCCTGACCCCCCCCCAGAATCCGCGAGAAACAAATTTATTCTGCCAGACCACCCAAATGCGAACGATAAGTCAAACGACAAATTGATTAATTGAATTTTTTTTATATACCTACATAAATTAATTATGTTTATTCATCAATTTTATTATATTTTTAGTCTAGTCTATACCCTATACGCGCAACTAAAACTCGGAATCGGAACTCCAAGCCAGGTCTGTAAAGTTAGAAATCCAATGCTGCCTGCCAAGCCGCTCTCGGGATCTAATCAGAATAAACATGTCCAAATTCAACTAGAAAAATTTCCAAAAAAAGTATTTGTGACAGCTGAAAAATCTACCTAACCGATAAAAAACGAGGTCTTGTGATATTACTATTAATTATTGACCAAATTTGTTAAAATTTGGGCGTGATCCAGAAAAAAATGTCTGCGGGCTCTCCACCTCTACACGAGCCGCCACTTCAAATCACAACAACAGGGCCACCCCCAGGTCAGAGGGCTAGTTACGCCACTGCATGCGCACTGCAAAATTATCGTTAAACGAATGGGAAAATATATAGGTCTGAGCTTTAACATCATGATTATGGCCTAGGCCTAGTTAGATGTGTTTAAATTGATCATAATAAATACAATTATATATCAAGAAATATCACTACTTCATACTTACTGAATATACGAAATTCCCGGTATTTTACCCCTACTAGATATTGCATCCGAGTCACTAAAGGCACAAACGCAATTCACAAAACTACACAAAAACTAGAAATCCAGAAATATCAAACACCCACAATAGGAAATAGACAATTTTCTGAATTTTTGCAACAATTTTCACTTATAATCTCCCTAGCAGCAGAATTATTACCGATAATTTTTTCAAGGTCACGAATGTAGAAAATTATCCCAAGTCGAAGACGAGGGTAATTTTCTATTAACAAAAACATGAGTGAAGCCGAGAAAAAAATTATTGGGAATTAATTCTGCTGCGTAGGAGATTCGGTAAGAAAATTTCATAAATTGGAGTTTTTTCTTATTGTAATTTTTTTGCTAAAATGCTACAAAAACATATTTCCGGCGACTTTAGTTAATTGTAACTAATTAGAGTTTTAGAAATGAAGTTCATTTTAGCCGTTATTAACTCATTTTTATTACTAAAATGTGAGAAACATTAAATAACAAATTTGATATCTGAAATACAATTTCTTTATAGTTTTAAATTGAAATAAAACTTTAAAACACATATTTTTTATGAGTTTAATTTAATGTTTAATGTTACTGTATTTTTTGCAATATTACTTGTTAGTAACTAAGGTTTATTACTAAAATTTCAGGAACATTAAAAACATTAATTCGTTTTCAACCATAACATCTGATGTTACATGTCTGCATAGTTTCAAATGAAACTTCAAAAAAACATATTTCCAATGAGTTTAGTTCAATTTTTTATGTGTCCCTTTTAGCCCCGGTGTTCGATATGTAAAGCAAATTGGTTAGTATCAATAAAAATTATAAGTTAGCAACAAAATGTATTTTGATTTTATTCTGAGTGACTTTTGCCAATAGATATAAAGCACTTCATTGTTGACAGAAAAATTATCATTTATTAATTTTATTAAGTTAATAGGAACTAACAAAATTATCGCGATAATCTCCCGTTGCTATAAGCAACGTAAACAAAAAAGAGCCTTCTGATTGGTTGAAAATAAATTTATGTAATTTTCGCAAAAATTTCCATCCGATTATTGTGAGCTTTTTCCCCCAAGTTCCCCCCTGGTATTTTTTTACCCTTCCCTCCATTAATTGTTTATTGTTTTTCAGAACGACTATGCTGATGGCGCTGATAAACTAAACTTATTACCAGTTTGCAGTTTTTTAAGCAAATAATGAGATGAGCTGATCGTGCCTCCACTTTTTTGCAATTTAATCGGCGTACAGACATAAAAATTCTGATATCCGGCCATATGAATTATTAATACAGAAATTGATGCCAGTAACAAACTTGTTTCAGCTTACGCAAAATCGGCATTTGCTCTAAATTTTCTTATTGAGGATTTTACGGTGTTATACGGGGTGACAAGAATATTGCAAATATTTCAAAAGTTACTGAATATAATTTTTTGAAAATTGGCACTTCCATATAAACTCCTCATCACAAAGCTCGATAAATTGTTTTTTAACATCGATATTTCAGTCCGTTATTATAATTAGGAAACGACATCACAGATTTTAATCATAGATAGGTATTTACCTTTTGATACGTACGCTGATCATACCAATACCTGTTTCAATTCATTTCTTTTTATAGTATTATGGGATACAGTAAAACAAAGTTGAACTTGTAAATTTCCACTATATTACCAAGAAAAATGACATGCTTCGCTAACACTGTAGCTTCGTCAGATGACAATGATTGAATAAAAGGTGAAAATAAAAATAAAAGGTTGCTGCAATAAAATTATTGAAGATGTAAATAAAACAGTGGAAGGAATTAAAGGAATAAAAAATAGCGGGGAAATCCAACAGAGGGTTTACAAATTAAATTAGACAAGGTACAATATTATTAAGTATATGGTCAACAGAATTAATTTAGCAAAGGTGAATTATTTAAATCTAATTGATCATTAAGGTGGGAGTATCAACATGCTTGCCAACCTATAACCTATTTCGCGTAGATTTATTTATGTTTTCTAGCTTTTATACAAAATTTAAAGAAAATTAGTATCGACTTGATATTCTATAGGTAATAATTGACATATTTAATAAATATCAAGGAATTTCATAACTTATTTTAGGAGAATTGTATAACGAAAAATATCGGGTAAGATTTTTTTTAACATTATTATGTCATTGTCACTAATTGTTCTTTCAGTATACAATTCTCCCAAAATTAGAAATGAAATAAATTGATATTTTTGTAATATATCAGATACTACCTAAATAATGTACCGACGATATTGATTTTCTTTAAATGTTAGTTATTAAAATAATGAACTCAAAAAATCAACGCGAAATAGGTTATAGGTTGGCAATAGATTGAATGACGTTGAGAATTTAACCTTAAGTAACAGGTCCGTATTTTTAAATATTTATTTCCATAGATTCTAACAAATTCAATTTTAACCCTTTGTTTTCTGTATGTAACATTTGAAAGGAAGGATCGAAATTATGTTGAAAATTTCATGCCATCAATACTCATCCAATGAAATACAATCATTTCATAACGTTGCCATGACTGCTTTGTATTTTTTTGGAAATTTGCCCTTCCTGGGGTACCTTGCACACGGACTCTGATGAACAGAAAAGTCATTATCGAATCGCAAAGTAACGTTATTTTAGAAATGTGGTACTCCGATCGCTTTTTCTCTTTCTTTTTTTAAATGTCTGTGTTTTAAATAATATAGGTAATATTTGGACACAATTTTGTTAACTTCTTGTCCACGTAATAATCTGTATCTTGTTGATTTTTCTAAAAGATATTGCTGGATGATCGAGAACAAATTATCTTCCTCTAATTCACAACCGCATTCGGCAATGAGATCTTCCAAAAAAAACATAATACGGTGATGAGTTTTAACGTTGGATATTTTTTTGCACAAAATGCAAATTTTGTATTTTTCAAAACGATTCATTTTAGAATATTAAATTAAATACTTCGACTAACAACTATCAGCAAGATGCAGATCTTACAAACGACTTTTAATTGTTGACATTTTATATCCTCAAAATTATGGCCTTCTAGATAAAACAATAATAAGTAGGCGATGTTTTGTCATGCTTCAAAATCGCTCGATTTGTTTCGGCAAATATAGCAAGGAAAGATTAATTTCTAATATATAATTTTCTACCAACTTTAGTGAACTAAACTAAATATTAGATAAGAATATAAGATATATTAAATCTGGGTTTAAGTGTTGTTTTTGTATTACTAAAATTGGTAGAAAAAAGTTTAACCAGGATTATTTTATTATTACGTAACGTAATGCATAAATTTATGGTAGATTTATTTCAAAAAAATAATTTTCTACCAACTTTAGTAAACTAAACCCAATATTACGAAACAATATGAGTTATATGAAAAAAAATGTAATCTTCTAATTAATAACAAATATATTATAAACTCAATTTGTTGAGAAATTTTCTTACCAAACACCATTCGAAATCAAATTATACCTTCAAAATTTTTCTCGCACAAGAATATTTTAAGAAAATTTTTCCTCGCCTCTGGCTCGTAAAAATTTTCAAAATAATCGTGTGCTCAAAAATATTTCTGGAAATAATTTGACTTCTAGTGGTATTACAAGTGATAATCAAGTAAGCAAATGGTTAGCATAGTTTGAGTCTGCTTTATTTTTTAGAAAACTGTATAATGTTCCAGTATTCTTTTTTTAAAATGTCTGCCTGTTTGGCCAATGTATGTTTTAGGGCAATCTTTGCATTTTAATTTATAGACCCCTGATTTTTGTTTTTATCGCTTTTAGTTTTATTGTTTTTGATAAACTTACTTAAGGTTGAATTCTCAACGTCATTCAATCCATTGCCAACCTATAACCTATTTCGCGTTGATTTTTTGAGTTTATTATTTTAATAACTAACATTTAAAGAAAATCAATATCGTCGGTACATTATTTAGGTAGTATCTGATATATTACAAAAATATCAATTTATTTCATTGCTAATTTTGGGAGAATTGTATAGTGAAAGAACAATGAGTGACAATGACATAATAATGTTAAAAAAAATCTTACCCGATATTTTTCGCTATACAATTCTCCTAAAATAAGTTATGAAATTCCTTGATATTTATTAAATATGTCAATTATTACCTATAGAATATCAAGTCGATACTGATTTTCTTTAAATTTTGTATAGAAGCTAGAAAACATAAATACATCTACGCGAAATAGGTTATAGGTTGGCAAGCATGTTGATACTCTCACCTTAAAGAGTTATTAGTTTTGTAACACAAATGTATATAAAGTTTGTTAAGAAAATTGCCAATTACTTTGCTAGGTTGTCCGACGGAAGTGACAAGTTTTAATTGGTCTGAGTTTTTGCTTCTAGGAAAAACTAAGTCAATAGTTTTTTTGTAAGTTTTATTTTTTTTAGGATTTGGTCAATTAGATTTGAGTTATATCTGTTATTAACTGCAATTTGTTGTATAATGTTTAGTTCTTTTTGAAAATTGATTTTATTTAGAGGGAGAGTTACTAGTCTGTGGATCATACTGTGAAAAGAAGCTAATTTGTGTTGTATAGGGTGGCACGAAGAGTTGTGTATGACAGTATCAGTATGAGATGGTTTATGGAAAACGGAGAGAACGTGTCTATTATTTTCTCTTTTAACATTTAAATCAAGAAAATTAATTTAATTTATTTCTACTTTGTATTTAACTTTTTTATAAATTTTGCATGTCAGATAAAGCGATAGAAGATTCTTATTTCGCACAACCCATCACTAGTATTGGACTTTATAATTTATGGACAAATTTTACGATCTCAGTAAACCATGTTGCATAATAGATAATCATATGCAATGTTAAACAACACTATAGAGGCTATTTAAATTATTGAGAACTACAGTACTGATTTTTAGTGGTAGTAGTCTATTAACCGTACCAAGCAAATATTATTATGATTAATGTCAAGTTTCGTTACAACTGCCAGTCGGAACTAATACAGTATATAAAACCAGATTACACCCCCAATAGAACTTGATAATTACTGTGAGTATTCAGACCAATAATGGCTATAAACCATTCTATGGTAGCATTAACTTCTATTTCCTATTGGCTAAATTACCGTGATATTATCACTACATAACGGTCTACTAAATTCCGTTGTCTTACAGTAGAAAAGCGCTTTATTGGGAACAAAGTGCGTCGCATTGAGAAGATACAAGATTTCTTAACAAAATTGCTGTTTTAAAAGTAGTTCATTATTCAACAAGACTGTGCTAATGGAACTGATTACTACCAATAAAAACACTGTTCTAGCAAATCTGGAATTGATATAACACTAAAGCGGGTTTGATACACTAGCAATTTATTTAATACCTATGGGTTAATGAAAAATAAACAATAAATAAATACAAACTGTCTTAGCAAACCTTTTGTATTAGATCATTTTCCTCAGTATAACTTCCCTCCCACCTACGTTTCCTCGTATACGTATTTATAGTTATTTTCATTTTCCATATTACTTGACAATTTTCCTACCAATTACGCGATACTCGACTGGCTTCTTGTCACTACAGCTTTTAACTTTGCACCTACTCATGATGTGAAATTGACTGGTGTTCATTAAAATGTAGAATGTTGAACGAGACGAATACTTTGTTATGAGATGTCAGAATGTGTAATTTTTTAAAGATTTACTGTCTGAGCGTGACAGGATTAACAAATGAGAGGCATGTAGTAAAGTTTATTAGCATGGTAAAATAATGAATCGATAAATCAAGCCAGTAATGATAGAAATACGTATAGTAGAAGTTTATTTTTGATTATAAAATGCGAATTAAATTATTATAAAATATTTAGTTGTGTTAAGCATTTAAATCTCATTATTCACTCATAATTATAAATTATAAAATTGCTATTTTTAAAAGTCAAATTATAAATTCTATGTCGTATTTACTTATACCACAGATAACCATAGACATTTACCTTTAGATAAGCAAACAATAATCACGAAAGTGGCAAATAGCCTCGCGCAGGTAAAAAAGGCTACACCGGATTAAGCATGCGCACTGCAACATTATCGTTTGACGAATGGGAATGGACAGGTCCATGCTTTGAAATTTAAGTTCTTGCTCAAGAAATTGTAAATGTTGACCTTCAATTTATTTTTACGTGTAAACAGCTAATGTTCGCCCCAAATTCTTGCCAAAAAACTGGAATTTCTTCTCAATTTTTGTTCAAGTTGGGAAAAAAGGTAGTGATTTCTGGCATTTTTAATAGTTGCAAACCTATTTGAGAATAGAAAATTGTTATTAAGGTAATTCAAAATTTTTTGTCGTCCTGATTTAGTTCGAAATGGAAGCGAGCAAGTCAATTAAACTAGTTTTATAAAATCAAATATAAAAACAAACAAAACCAGCAAAATAACCAATATTCGATGTTATCGCATACCTAATCTCAAGTCAAATATTAGTTAGTATAATATAACATGTATTGATTTTTACAATTTGGCAAAAACTTGAATACGTGTATTTTCAAGCACAATTTCTTGTTCAAGAATTTGAAAAAGTTTTTGCCCGAAAACTTGACCCGTGGGATACTTTCACCCTTGGATTAATACGTACATGATGCATGATGTATTTACTTTTTTCTTTTATATAATATAAGTAATAAAGAGGACGCGATGTAGGTATATCTTTAGTTGATAGTCGTTGGTATAAAATCTCCATATACATCACTGAAACGATAGGTACCAGGAATGAAACTACATGTATACAAAATAAAAAAAAATACTTCACAATAGTTGCACACTATTGGACTTTATCTTCGAAATACAACACCCGTTACACAAAGTTATAAATATAAATAGAGAAGTTGTGACACGTGCCCGCATAAGCTATTAGGCAGAAAACTGCATTTTGATAAGGCGATGTGCAGGTGGTTCGCTACTATTCACTGACAACAACTACGTGGCTCCTTTTTATCGTCGGAGTCTTGTCGTCATTTTAACTGCTTTTTGAAACATGTTTATAATATTAAAAACGATTTTGAATTCAATCGAAATAGAAAAATGATAATCTACATTTAATAAAAATTTAAAATGCTTTTGTAGATCAAGCAACTGTACCTACTGTATTTAATATAGTTGAACTACTTGCACCTAATTGGCCTAATTCATTTTTGGAACAAAAATTATCACTTATCTAAAAAAAAGAAAGTATTAAAAAAATTAAATACTAACGCGTACAAAATGTGTTTTGAGTTGGTCAATAATTAATTGTGGACTGTATATTTTTAATATTTTTATTGAATTTAGGGACAACTATCAAAACGTGCCCTTAACTAACAAACTAACTTAAGCTGCCAATCAATCCCTTGCCAAATTTACAGATAAAAGAAAAATGTCCTTATGCGTTATGGGCATAACAAAATGAATGATATACCGTGCGAGCAAAAATTATTTGCATCAAAGAGAGCCTTGCATGTAAGGACGTAATACTTAGCCGTAGAGCTTAATACCTGTTGGGTGTCATTAACTACCTGAATTAACAATCAATCAGTTATTCCGTCATCTTTGACAGTCATTACAAGTAATTTGATTCATCGCTAATTTTTCCAATTTCTTGAACAATTCACACAATGGACTTTACGGAACAGCACAAAACATTCATGGTTAAAGCGTATTTTCGAAACGGGGTTAGAGTAAATGGTGAAAGGCAATACAATCCTGGTTTGCGCATGGACGATTTTCACGAACATTTCTGGGGATTTTTATCATTGCCTGAAAAGCACCGTTGCTGTGTTTAGGGAAACAGGTTTTATACAATACAAAAAAAAGAGCAGGAAGACCATCTGTAGGAACAGAAGAACTTGTTACAAACGTTCGTGAAATAATGCAAAATACGCTAACAAATTTTATAAGAAGCCTGTCCCAAGAAGTGGGAAGATCTTATGGAACATGCTAAGAAGCAGCTAAATTTATTTCTTTATAAAGTGCAAGTACTCCAAGAAATACAAGCCGCAGATTTTGAAAGATGCAGGAATAACTCTCAATGGTTTACCCAAAATGTATTGGAAAGAAATGATTTATTAGACCGGCCATTTTTTTAGGATGAAGCCTGGTTCCACCTCTCCGGTTATGTGAATTCTCAGAATACACGCATGTGGAGTAGTGAAAATCCCCATTTTTAGAGTCCACATTGCACCCTTAAAAAATTGGTCTCTGATTAGCTGTTTCCCGAAGAAGAATTGTTGGTCCTATTTTTTCCATGACACAGTTACAGCACAGCGGTATAGAGACAATATTTTGAATGCATTTGTGGAGCAATTACTTGACGACGAACTACGTTTTGGATATTTTCAACAGGAAGGTGCAACCGCCCATACAGCCGCTGAAACTATTAACTACTTAAGCCATTTTTTCGGCGACAGATTGATCAGTTTTCGATCAGACATTGAATTCCCACCTAGATCACCTTGTTTAACGGTTATGGATTACTTCGTTTTTCCTCATTTAAATAACACTATTTTTAAAAGTTGCAAATTTAGAACAATTACAAGAAAGGATTATCCAAGAATGTGGTAAAATTTCTCCAGAGATGCTGGTCAACACTTTCGAAAATATGAAGAGACGTGTGAATTTATGTTTGGAGCGTGGCGGTGGCCAATTTCAGCAATTTATGTAATTATTTTCCTTTTTCTTTCGTATATTCTTACTTGGTTAATTTTGTAAACAACAAAACTAAATTTGTCTACTTATTTTATTACTCATTAGTTTGGCATATCAAGTCATAATATGAATTTGACAAAATTTGAATCTAGATTTGGTTAAATATATCGTCCCCATATCATTGTGATCTAAACCAAGCCCTACGTTTTTTAATCCAAGCCCTCTTTGATACAAATAATTTTTGCTCGCACGGTATTAATTTGCGTTGCTTAACAACAGCAAGAAATACTGGAATATGGATCTCTTTTTGAGTAGCGAAAATGTATCGAGAACGTGTATGTCCTTGCACGATTTTAGATAAAAGTAGTTATTTTTATCTAGGCAAACAGAGAGCTACCCAAACTAATCCCAGGGATAAACCTATCCCTTAATTGAGTTCATCAATCGAGAGTATTAACTAGTGGAGATAAGACAAAGCGCAAAGTGCCGGTAAAGAGGCGTATAAGAAAGACCGACAGATAAGCTTTAATCGTTACGTTTCTTGCACGGCAACTAATTGCAGAAGAAGTAGAAGAACCGCGTTATCTTTTGGTCATTGTCCGGTTTTTCGTATTTTTATTGATGAGGGTAATGTGTTTATTCGGGTAGTGAAAATTGGATAATTTTTGACTTTCTCTGTGTCTCCGATCGTTTCCTTTTAAAATATGTTTCGTGTGGTAACATTGGAGCCCTCCAATTTTATTTAACCCCTTATTCGGATCTCTTATACGGCGTTATGCCGGGTGCCACGCCCTTTTTTGGGTAAAATAACCGTAAAGCTTAATCTGCGGCAATATGCCAGACGGCTCTCTTTTAATTTAAAAGAAATCGAAATTTGAAAGCTCGGTCGACAAAATAAACAATAAACTATTTATTTTACTAATTAACATGTCTCCTATATAAAGTCATAATTATATCTAAGTATAATAATTATTATAATAAATTATATTATATAATAATATCAAAAACAAAATAAGAATGAAAACGAAAAATAAACAATAAAAACAAAAAAAAAAAACTGAAGTACCTACTGACTTTGTACTAAATTACAAAATCAACTTTCCTGTTCTTAGAAGAGAAAATATTTATGATTTTGTTTACATCTACGTTTATATCACGGTGGACATATGGGAAAGCCAGACCTTTAAGGCGATCTGCAGCCATTGTAGCCCGTAAATAAGATTAACTATTATGTTGTGTAACAACAAAGTGAGACGGGCGCACTGTATATAACTGCAGTCTCATTAATACTTATTAAAAGTTTAAAATAAATATCTTTAAAAGATGATATAGTGTCCGCGAAAATAATTAAAAGAAAAAGAAAATATAGTGGCATATCGGACAAGTGTGTAACTATTTTTTATATTGGAATACACAGGGATCCAAGTTCAATGGATTAGGGTTGGGCAAAAATAACCGGTTATTTGATAACCGTTTTTTTTTAAATCGGTTAACCGGTTAATAATCGGTTTTTTGTTGCTCAGGTTAAACCGACAATAGGTTATTTATTATCAATAACCGAAGATCGGTTATTAACAGGGATTTTGCTGTATTTATTGTGTCTTTGGTCTCATTATTGGCTATAACCCTAGAATAGGAAAAAAAAAATAGAGATAAAAGTTCTACTTTGAAGACTGTATTCTTGTGTCATAACGGTAAATTGAAAGGCACAATGGGAAGAAAAATTGGAAAAGGTTATTAAATAACCGGTTAATCAATAACCGGTTATTTTCCAATAACCGCCCAACCCTACAATGGATACCCTGGGGCGGGTAGTAGAGTTGTTAAGAAAAGAACGGAACAGGTTCTTTAGAACAGGTTAGAGATAGCCTGTTCAGTGAACTGTTCTTTGTAAAAGAACTGAACCGGTTCTTTAGATAGACTTATGACAGATGATTGCGGTCGAGTGATGTTAAAGAGCAGGGAAATTGCTGCGGGAGTACAGCAGTTCTGACCCGGGAACCTGTTCACCTGTTCTATTAGTAAAATCACAGAACACCGCTGCGTCCGCGTGTATGGTCTCACTGCTCTCTGTTCCGTGTTCCCTGTTCCCTGTTCTCTGTTCCCTGTTCTCTGTTCCCTGTTCGCTGTTCCCTGTTCTGCTCCAAAAAAAGAGGAAAGAAAGAACAGCCTGTTCTTTTTATTCTGAAACGACGACCCGCAAGCCTTCTTTCATTTTCATAAATCACCAATCACACATCAAAAGAACAGGCTGTTCTTTCTTACAAGGAAACAGGAATGCAGCGGTGTTCTTTCCGTGTTGTTAGTTTACGGAACTAGCGACCTTTTTTTTTTTTTTTTTTTAGAAAGTGATTAACAAAAACGTGGTTTAATCAAAAGAACAGGTGAACAGGTGAACAGGTTTACGGAACAGGTTCCCGAGTGAGAACCGAACTGTTCGAACCTGTTCACCAATTAACCTGTTCTTTAACATCACTAGCGGGTAGACCACGACGGCTGTTTCGTCCTTATTAGGACTCGACGGGCAGCCATAACCCAAGCAATTCCAAGAATGACGGAAAAATGCACTAAAAGCCTCATTGCAAAACCAAGGCGGTCATCAGTGCACCGTAGCGCCATCCCACGGAATTCACTCCAATATAAAAAATAGTTACACTGTGTAACTATGGCGCTACGGTGCACTGATGACCGCCTTGGTTTTGCAATGAGGCTTTTAGTGCATTTTTCCGTCATTCTTGGAATTGCTTGGGTTATGGCTGCCCGTCGAGTCCTAATAAGGACGAAACGGCCGTCGCGGTCTACCCGCCCCAGGGTATCCATTGAACTTGGATCCCTGTGTATTCCAATATAAAAAATAGTTACACACTTGTCCGATATGCCACTATATTTTCTAGTGATGTTAAAGAACAGGTAAATTGGTGAACAGGTTCGAACAGTTCGGTTCTCACTCGGGAACCTGTTCCGTAAACCTGTTCACCTGTTCTTTTGATTAAACCACGTTTTTGTTAATCACTTTCTAAAAAAAAAAAAAAAAAAAAAGGTCGCTAGTTCCGTAAACTAACAACACGGAAAGAACACCGCTGCATTCCTGTTTCCTTGTAAGAAAGAACAGCCTGTTCTTTTGATGTGTGATTGGTGATTTATGAAAATGAAAGATGGCTTGCGGGTCGTCGTTTCAGAATAAAAAGAACAGGCTGTTCTTTCTTTGCTCTTTTTTTGGAGCAGAACAGGGAACAGCGAACAGGGAACAGAGAACAGGGAACAGAGAACAGGGAACAGGGAGCACGGAACAGAGAGCAGTGAGACCATACACGCGGACGCAGCGGTGTTCTGTGATTTTACTTTGTTTACGGAACTGACGACCTTTTTTACTACTATGGTGACCTTTTACCTCTTTTTTGTAACAATAGAACAGGTGAACAGGTTCCCGGGTCAGAACTGCTGAACTCCCGTAGCAATTTCCCTGCTCTTTAACATCACTCGACCGCAATCATCTGTCATAAGTCTATCTAAAGAACCGGTTCAGTTCTTTTACAAAGAACAGTTCACTGAACAGGCTATCTCTAACCTGTTCTAAAGAACCTGTTCCGTTCTTTTCTTAACAACTCTAATATTTTCTTTTTCTTATAAATATATTTTTTTTATTTCGGGGGGGATCAATCCCCCTTGATCCCCCCTGGCTACGGCCTTGAAGAAACAGATCAGCCTTTGATATATAAATCCGGCCACTTAACCAAGAATCGCTCGGACCCGTCAAATTACGTGCATAAACTACCGTCGTACATCTTCAACTGTTTACGAAATATTAACACTATAAGACTGGTATGCACCATTCCTTTGTTTTTCGTTATATAATAAAACAAAATTAGAATGGCTTCGTTGGTGATAAAGGTTAAAAAAACTTTATTTGGCTTTTTGATATTTCTTTTAAGCTGTTTCATTCTCAGCTCAAGCATGCTTGTATTACTTTTTAAATTTTAACGTTCTTACTTTAATATACAGTGAGGACGTAAAGTCTGGAATAAATTAATTATTTAGGAAACGCTGAATGTTTTTAAAAATCGCTCGGACACGTCAATTTTGTTTTTTTAATACGAATTTTTTTTCAATATTTTGTATTATACAGGGTATCTCCGAAAGCACTCTGCTTGGACCAACTTTAATTTTTTAACCCCCATTTTTTTTTAAATTTTAGGATTCTGTGCATAATTGTGAACATTTTTATCTAACATGTCATTATGATTTATCGACAGGTAAAGTTCAAAAATAAATGCGACAATTAAATCAGTTTCAGCATAACTCAGTGAATAATTACTTGTCACATTTGGTCAAATTAGACAGTTTTATGCTTCGTGTCAAAATATCGTAATATTGTGTCATTATTTTCAAGATAGATTATTTTTACTCTAACGTTTTTCTAATTTTTGAAGTTTATTAAATACCTAATAGTTAAAAAAAAATAAAAAAAAATAGATGGATTGGAAGAATTTTTGAATGGCCGCCGAGGTCTCCCGACATAACCCCCCTTGACTTTTTTCTGTGGGGTTACCTTAAAGGTAAAGTTTTCCAAACTAAGCCAATGGACATGGGGGACTTAAAGAATCGAATTGTTTAAGAAATACGGTCAATCAGTCCGGAAGTTGTCAGAAATGCGCAGAAAGAATTTTTCGATCGTCTAGGTTACTGCCAATTAACCTTTGGGCAACATTTTCAACATTTATTAAAATGATAAATAATTAATTGTTGTATTTATTTTCGAACTTAAACTGTCATAAATCATAATGACATGTTAGATAAAAAATGTTCAGAATTATGCACAAAATCCTAAAATTAAAAAAAAATAAGGGTGCCCATTTAAAAAAATTAAAGTTGGTCCAAGCAGAGTGCTTTCGGAGACACCTTGTATAATAAAAAATATTGAAAAAAATTCGTAGTAAAAAAACAAAATCGACGTGTCCAAGCGATTTTTAAAAACATTCAGCGTTTCCTAAATAATGAATTTATTCCAGACTTTACGTCCTCACTGTATATTGGTTTTATGAGAAAACTGCAAAAATTGTTGCTTAAATATTATTTTAATTAATTAAATAAGTTTAAAAACAACTCAGATGATAAAAAAATTAAAAAATAATAAATGTACCCGCTATCCCTGAGGATGCTTGGTCAAATTTCATTTTGGGGAAGTTTACAGGAAAAAAATATACATCTTCAACTTGGAATAATTTTCTATTAACAAAACCATTCGTGACCTTAAAAAAAATTATCGGTAATAATTCTGCTGCTAGGGAGATTAAAAGTGAAAATCGTCCATGTACAAACCCGGATTGTATTGCCACTCACCATTTACTCTAACCCTGTTTAAAAATACGCTTCAACCATAAATGTTTTGTGCTGTTTCGTAAAGCCCATTGTGTGAATTGTTCAAGAAATTGGAAAAATTAGCGATGAATTAAATTACTTGTAAGTCTTGTAACGACTGTCAAAGATGACGGAATAACTGATTGATTGTTAATTCAGGTAGTTACTGACACCCAACAGGTATTAAGCTCTATGGCTAAGCATTACGTCCTTAGATGCAAGGCCCTCTTTGATGCAAATAACACTGGCCGAAAAAAAAAATGTTTTTTGTTGTAACACAAAGCTAAAAAGCATATTGTGGTAGAATGGACCTATCCAAATACGAAAATGAGAAAAAAAAGTTGTAACACGTAACGTTTCCTTGTTACATTTATAGTACCACATTTAATGTTACAATATTTAATATCTATTGAAATAATAATTTAAGAATTTTCTAACTGTGTATATCGACTATATTTAAATTTTTACACTTACTAAACATACCTTACATCTAAGAAAAACACAAACATTACAAGTGTTAACTGAACACACTAATTAAATTTTATTTTTTCCTTTTATGAGGGGTCATATCTTCTCTTTTCAAAAACCAACAGGAATCACCCATCATGGCTGGATCCTATCGTCCTTGATAGCGAATTTCGATTGTCCTGATATCCTGGTGGAACCTTTCACCCTGCTCGTCACTGACAGATCCCAAATTTTCAGAAAAAAATGACAGATGGGAATGGAGGAAGTGAATTTTTAATGACATTCGGGCACCAAGCGATTTGTAGGAATCTAAAACTTTATCAACTAACTGTTGATAGTTTGCATCCATATTGTTGCCCGAAAATCCCCTTACTATACTAACAAATGAGTTCCATGCTCTGAGTTCCTGCCTGGTAAGCTTCTCTGTAAAGTTGACATCGTCCAGCAATTTTCTGATTTGTGGCCCAATAAAAATGCCTTCCTTTAATTTGGCATCACTTAACTGGGGAAAGTCTTAGGTATTTGAATCCATCGCCGTTTTTATTCATAGCTTTCACAACGTTTTTCATCAGCCCAAGTTTAATGTGAAGAGGAGGCAGAAGGACTTTTTTGGGGTCTACAAGAGGTGCAAACTTAACATTTTGAGATCCCGGCTGAAATTCACTTCTTTATGGCCAAATTTTTCTTACATAATGCTGATCTACTGCAGGACTGTCCCACAAACAAAGAAAACAGCAATATTTTGTAAATCCTCCCTGAAGTCCTACTACAATTCCTACATTTCAGGTAATTTTTCTGTTATAAAATGCGTCCATTTTTACCGCCCCTAATTAAATTGACTACCTGCTAATGTAAAATGGTCTTATTAAGCTATTGAAAAATGGTATGTATTGGGGCTTTCCCAATATTTTTTCTATTATTAGAAGGGAATTTCCATTTTGAAAATAAAGAGCTGACCTGTGTTAGAAAAATCTTGTCGGCCAGTGTAATTTTTGCTCGCACGGTATTATCGATTATACTTGAGAATTTCGGGGGAGGGAAACTAAGTATTATGGGATACCTAAATTCGCTTAAGACTAACCCCTTAAAAAATTTTACAGCCTGTTTTACACAATAATGTACATTAAAATAAATACAAGTACCCAATTAGGATCATGATTTTTTTTTGCCAATTACCCAGTTGCACAAAACCCCACTTGACAGAGAATTTTACTAGAACGCTTCATTTGCATCATAACAAATACATGTTTTATAAAAGATAATGGCTTATTAATTTAATTGTCTATTAAATTATTATTTTGTGCAGCTACCACTGAGATATACAAACAATATACGTAGGATATTTAAAAAAAAACTATAATGAAGCCTATAAAGACATGCTATTAAAAAGGTTGCTTACTTACTACAAGCAAAATTTATAATAAAATCTCGGTAATGAATAATGACATAATCACCAGTAAGCTAAACTACATCAATGTTATGCTGGTCAATTATTCTAAACCTAGACACGAGCTAGACACGAGCTAGACGAGTTCCAGCCGTCCGCAACATCTCAGTCTGGGTTTCTGGGTTAGTTGCATTCTTAGAGGTCTAGCCTAGCAAAAACATTACTAAAATTATCATTTTCATACAGAGAAAAGATGCTGGTAGACGCCGGTCTCCACCGTGCCATAATTATTTTCAAGTGCACTGGATTTAATTAGATTTATTTTTTTGTTTTTGTTAGTTTTCTTGAACCTTGAGTGCATGTAAAATGAAAGAAGTTTTACTAAATACGCAGAAAACAGCGGTTAACGTGCCATTGTTTGCACTGAGGAAAATTATCTAATACAACAGGTTTGCTAAACCATAGTTTGTATTGATAGATACTTTTTTAATAACCCATATTAAATAAATTGCTAGTGTCAGTGGCGTAGCGTGGTTAAAGGGGCGGAGGGGGCGAAAGCTTCAAAGGTAAGGGCGTAAATTTTTTTCATGGGTTAAAAGAGGGGAAAAATAGCGCCGTGGGCGAAAATTTTTTGGTGCCACGCCCTTTTTTCACTGATGTTACCTGATTTTCAAGTAGGAAAAATATAAAATACACAAGATCCTTAAGAAATCCAAAAAAGATTGATCAAGTAAAAAAAAAGTGCTTCGTTTTTATGGCTCATTATGGGTCCTGGGGGGGGGGGGGGGGGTAATTACCCCCTTATCTACGCCCTTGTTCAAATGGCGCCTCACTGCTAATGTATAATTTCGTTTATTTAGTAAATTTTGGCCTAAGAAATAAAGTTTTTGAATGATGAAAAAGTTTTGGACTTCCATTGTCTTTATTTGTTTTAAATCACAACGTTTCAACTGGAGATACTTACCAGTTAAAACGTTGTGATTTAAAACAAATAAAGACAATGAAAGTCCAAAACTCTTTCATCATTCAAGAAACATCATCGTCTCCAACATTCAAACAAATAAAGTTTTTGTTTCGTCATGTCTAAAATGGTCACATGAAAACAGAATATGACACGGCAAGGGGAATTTTGTTAAAACTCTATCAACTATTTTATGCATATTACATAATATGTAATAGGAGGATATATTCTCATGGGCGGGAATTATTTGTTAAAATGGAATATTTGTTTTTCTGACGAAGAGCGAAGAGACGACCGTAATATTGACTGTAGGACAAGGCTGTCGGCAATATAAACTTTTAGTCGGATAAGATGAGGGTTTTGTTATATAATTATTATTTATATTCATAAACATAGTAAATTTCCTCTTGCTGCGATAGTAGCATGGTAAACAATATTATCAATTATCATTAGAAGTGAAATTGAACTGGGAACTACTGGGAGAGTGGAAAGGGGGCGCCGTTTGGGAAAGGACTCAAAGGGCGGGTGGGGGGGGGGCGGTCGCTCCCCTTGGCCCCCTGCACGCTACGCCACTGGCTAGTGTATCAAACCCGCTTTAGTGTTATATCAATTCCAGATTTGCTAGAACAGTGTTTTTATTGGTATAATCAGTTCTATTAGCAACACAGTCTTGTTAAATAATGATCCACTCAGCAATTTTGTTAAGAAATATATTGTATCTTCTCAATGCGATACATGTCGTTCCCATTAAAGCGCTTTCTCTATAATTAAGAAAGCAGAACAGCGTCCCCAAAAACCCATTGTATCCGTCAGAACCTGTAATCCACTAGACGCTGGTAGGGGTTCGTAGCGATCGTGGCGCGCACTATTATTAGTTTTAACGTAAGGTTGTTAAACTTGTCAGATAAAGCAATAGAAGATTCTTATTTCGCACAACCCACCATTAGTATTAGACTTTATAATATATGGACGAATTTTACCATCTCAGTAAACCATGTTGCATAATAGATAAACATATGCAATGTTAAACGACAAAAAAAATATCACACTAGACGCTACTTAAATGTTTGAGAACTACAGTACTGGTTGCTAGTGGTAAGTATATGATTTATTAACCGTAGCAAACAAATATTATGATGATTAATTGCAAGTTTCATTACAACTGCCAGTCGGAACTAATGCAGTATATAAAACCAGATTACACCCCCAATAGAAGTTGATAGTTACTGTAAATATTCAGAGCAATAATGGCTATAAACCATTCTTTGGTAGCATTAACTCCTATTTCCTATTGAGTTTGTTCGTGTGTACCGTGATATTGTCACTATACAACGGTTTAGCAATTTTATTCGTTGTCTTACAGTAGGAAAGCTCGTTGCTGTCACATATAGTATTAAACTTTTCGTAAAAGTGAAAGCACCAATTTTTTCTTTTTTCTTTCCCTCATTTCACTACTTGTACAATTAGGGTGGAGCGAAAAATTGATTTTCAAAATTTTTATATTGGCTATAGGAGCCAAAATGTTCTATCTATAAACACTATTTCCTGCGCTAAATTTTAACTTCCTATACTCATTTGTTTTGAGGGGTCACACATTCCTCAAAGTTATAGCAATTTAGGTATATTATTATTTTTTGATATCGGTTAAAGTATTTCGGACTTTCGCTAGTTCATGGTATATATTAAAAGAAAAAAATGCAATGAACTACCCAGAACTCACCACGTGGAGGTATCCGACCTCCGAGAGAATTTTACTGATTTGCGAATATATGGGTGGGAGGGGGAGGTACTCTAGGTCGGATACCTCCACGTGGTGAGTTCTGGGTAGTTCATTGCATATTTCTTTTAAAATATACCATGAACTAGCGAAAGTCCGACATAATTTAACCGATATCAAAAAGAAAATAATATACCTAAATTGTGTGACCCTCAAAACAAATGAGTAGGAAGTTAAAATTTTGCGCAGGAAATAGTGTTTATCGATAGAACATTTTGGCTCCTAGCCAATATCAAAATTTTGAAAAAAAAAAAAAATCAATCTTTCGCTCCACCCTATTGTACATGTCTCCGACAAAGTTTAATGAAACTTTTTTCACACTTATTTTTAATTTTCACAAAGTCTGTTAAAACTCTCCAATTTTTCTTTTCTGCCCAAGACAGGGCCTTTGCACTAGCCCTTGACTTTCCAGTATGCTGAAGTCTTGTCGGTCTTCTGACTATTAATTTTTTACATCTCGTGTACCCACCATTGAAAGCTCCATTACGGCACAATCCCACTAATTATTTTCTCTATTGCTAACAACATCAGCATTTACATTGTTTCCTGATGATGAGTGTTTCTACACTCGAAACATGTCGAATTATTGTGAATTATTCTAGATTCGCCTAGTTATTCTAATAAATTTGTGGAGAAAGACTTTGTGCTTTTCTTTTTTCTAACGAAAAGAACGTTTTCTAGTCTTGAAAAAAATGACTGTAACGTAAGTTCCAACTTTTAATGCTGGTTACTTGAAAATAATAAAATAATTTTGCTTGTTCTTTTGCCCAATACCCTTACATTTTTAAAATAATGTTGATTAAAAATGTCACTGTCAAAAATGACAATAAAACTTTTTTACTTATTTATGATATACAGGGTTATCCAAATTAAGTGTCCACCATTGGTAACTTTGTTATTATTAAAGATAAAAAATTGTTAAAATTAGCAAACTAGTAGTAGTTTTACAGCTCATTAAGATACAAGAATTTAAAAAAACAGTAGAGCATCGCGTTTTTGAGGTTAGAAGTAAAATGCCATTTTTTAAAATGAAAACCCCTGTATATTATATTGTTATCTGTTAAACCTTTAAATTTTAAACCAAAAAGCTTATAGTGACTTTTCTACTTAAGTCAAAAATAACGTCAATATTGAATTTCTAAATATTAATAGTAGTAAAATAATAAGCTATAAAGACCGCGTCACCATCGCACTATTTAATATTTATTTGGCATCTGGAAGGCTTTGGAAATCAATGGTAAATTCATATGAAGTATATTGTTTTAGTAGGTACGGTTTTTTTTCTTTTTTAGTTTATAAATTTTGTTGTGTCAGTTAATATTGAAAAAAATATGGTTTTTACCCATGCAGAAAAATGTTATATGTTAGAAACTTACTAAGTGTGCAGAAAATCCTCTTCGAGAGCAAGAGAGTACTACTCTGAGGTATATCCACTTCGTATTCAACCGACTTTCGCTAGTTCATGGTATATATTAAAAGAAAAAAATGCAATGAACTACCCAGAACTCACCACGTGGAGGTATCCGACCTCCGAGAGAATTTAACTGATTTGTTAATATATGGGTGGGAGGGGAAGGGGCTCTAGGTCGGATACCTTCACGTGGTGAGTTCTGGGTAGTTCATTGCATATTTCTTTTAAAATATACCATGAACTAGCGAAAGTCCGACATAATTTAACCGATATCAAAAAGAAAATAATATACCTAAATTGCTATAACTTTGAGGATTGTGTGACCCTCAAAACAAATGAGTAGGAAGTTAAAATTTTGCGCAGGAAATAGTGTTTATCGATAGAACATTTTGGCTCCTAGCCAATATCAAAATTTTGAAAAAAAAAAAAATCAATCTTTCGCTCCACCCTATTGTATGTACATGTCTCCGACAAAGTTTAATGAAACTTTTTTCACACTTATTTTTAATTTTCACAAAGTCTGTTAAAACTCTCCAATTTTTCTTTTCTGCCCAAGACAGGGCCTTTGCACTAGCCCTTGACTTTCCAGTATGCTGAAGTCTTGTCTGTCCATTACGTCACAATCCCACTTATTATTTTCTCTAGTGCTAACAACATCAGCATTTACATTGTTTCCTGATGATGAGTGTTTCTACACTCGAAACATGTCGAATTATTATGAATTATTCTAGATTCGCCTAGTTATTCTAATAAATTTGTGGAGAAAGACTTTGTGCTTTTCTTTTTCTAACGAAAAGAACGTTTTCTAGTCTTGAAAAAAAATGAACGTAAGTTCCAACTTGTAATGCTGGTTACTTGAAAATAATAAAATAATTTTAAATTAATGCTTGTTCTTTTGCCCAATACCCTTACATTTTTGAAATAATGTTGATTAAAAATGTCACTGTCAAAAATGACAATAAAACTTTTTTACTTATTTATGATATACAGTGTTATCCAAATTAAGTGTCCACCATTGGTAACTTTGTTATTATTAAAGATAAAAAATTGTTTAAATTAGCAAACTAGTAGTATTTTTACAGCGCATTAAGATACAAGAATTAAAAAAAACAGTAAAGCATCGCGTTTTTGAGGTTAGAAGTAAAATGCCATTTTTTTTTAATAAAAACCCCTGTATATTGTATTTTTATCTGTTAAACCTTTAAATTTTAAACCAAAAAGCTTATAATGACTTTTCTGCTTAAGTCAAAAATAACGTCAATATTGAATTTCTAAATATTAATAGTAGTAAAATAATAAGCTATGAAGACCGCGTCACCATCGATTTAATATTTATTTGGCATCTGGAAGGCTTTGGAAATCAATGGTAATTTCATATGAAGTATATTGTTTTAGTAGGTACGGTTTTTTTTCTTTTTTCGTTTATAAATTTTGTTGTGTCAGTTAATATTGAAAAAAATATGGTTTTTACCCATGCAGAAAAATGTTATATGTTAGAAACTTACTAAGTGTGCAGAAAGTCCTCTTCGAGAGCAAGAGAGTACTACTCTGAGGTATATCCACTTCGTATTCAACCGAATGAGCGATGTTTTCTAAGACTCTATCAAAAATTTAGATACAATGAAAGTATTTTTGTCAAAACAAGGACAAAAAAGTATTGTATAATAAGCGAGGCCACGGAAATTGAAGTTATGGCATATTTCGAAGCCTACCGTGAGAATTTCATTGCAGATATTGTCAAGGAATTTAATTTGTCTTATGGTACTGTTCATAGGATTTTAAAAAAGCATAAATTTATTCCTTACAAGTACCGCCCAGTTTAAGCTCTTTTGGCAGGGGATCCAGAAAGAAGACTAATTTTTTGCCATTGGTATCTTAAGTTCTGTCGCCAAAATGTTAATAATTTTCGTTATATTTTATGGACAGATGAATCCAATTTCTCAAACTCTGGAATGAACAATAGAAAAATCATCATTACTGGTCACGGGAAAATCTTTTCTTAGTAGATCCACGCAGTGGCGGATTTACAAATTTGCCGCTAGTAGACTATATTCAATTTTTGCCGCCCCTATACCAGTGACGGCTCGTGAGTTGTGAAATAGGTGAAGTGTTCGGGAAAGAAAAAGTCCGCTGCAGGCGAAATGCGCCGCAGGCGATAATTTTTTAAGACCACGCCAAAATTTGGTCAATAATATTTAGTAAATATTTTAAAAATTTATGATTACCTACTTATTTTATTGAAAATAAAATTTCTTTCTGAAAAGCCAGTAAAGTTCCAACAACCTTTTTTTATCCCCATTAACAGACACAGCCAACAATAAAGGTTACTTAAAAAAATACTACCCGTCGACCATGAATAAAGATTGTAGGTACCTACCATTTATTTCTGTAAGATAAAAAAAAAATTTGGGGCCAAATTTGCCGCCCCCTAAAATTTGCCGCCCTAGGCTCCAGCCTACTCAGCCTAATGGTAAATCCGGCACTGCATCCACGAGCTCCACAAGTCCGTTTTAGTTTTAACGTTTGGTGCGGTTTAATTGGTTCAAAAATTGTTGGTCCGTTTTTTTATGAGGGCACCCTAACTGGTGAAAGATACGTGGAATTTATGACTGAAATTTTGAATAATTTCTTAGACGAACTGGATCTTAAGTAGACAGAATCTTCATTTTCAACAAGATGGCGCAAGTACTATTTTTAATAATCAATAGATAGGAACAAATGGCCCTACTCAGTGGCCTCCCCGATCACCAGACCTAACCCATCTGGATTTTTTTTGTGGGGTGTTTTAAAGAACCAAGTTTACAAGCAAAGATACAATAACGTTGACGATTTAAAGACTACAGTTAGGGAAACGATAAACGAGATAGATGGTAGGACCATACTTAAGACAGTTCGAGCAGTTCAAAAACGTACAGAAAAATGTATCAAAGAACGGGGTGGTATTTTTGAGCACATTCTAAGAAAAAATTAGTGATTTTATTTTGTTTTGTTATAAGTTCATGTGTATAATAAAGTTGGTAAATCAATCTTCATTGTTTCAATTTGGGCTTCATAACTTCTTTAGTTTTTATCCTAGGAGAAATGCATTATAAGCTTTTTTGTTTAAAATTTAAAGCTTTAATAGATAAAAATATAATATACAGGGGTTTCCATTTTAAAAAATGGCATTTTACTTCTAACCTCAAAAACAGATGCTCTACTGTATTTTTTTATTCTTGTATTTTAATGAGCTGTAAAAATACTAGCTAATTTAGACACGTTTGTATCTTTTAGGGCCAAATTATTAATCTCCTGGTATCTTTACCAAGGACATAATTACTGTGGAAACAATTGTTGAGACAATTGTATCTATGGAAAATATCTTCTTCGTAACTTTACCAGGAGATTGATAATTTGGCCCTAATAATAAGAAAGTTACCAATGGTGGACACTTAATTTGGATAACACTGTATATGTATTCTTATTTCAGGCATCCTTTTTTGTGTGCAATTAAATGTTAAAAAGAAAATATCTAACGTCTAACTTATCACCGTAAATATGAAGTGAAATGGCACGCGCGGTCTCCGCATACATTGACACCATCCGCGTCCGAGCGACAAGGGCTTCAGCTGCCTCCTCTTTGGCAGGAACATCTGCCGTGCATGCTCGGTAACGAATTGCTTCTATGTTTTCCTATTCTACCTTCCTTATTTATCGTATACTATTATAGTTTCATATCACACCGATGTGCACACGTGTGTTACCGACATCGTATTTGAATTAGATTATTTACCTCTTTACTATAGCGTTTCACTCTCTTGTCTCGTCTCGTCACGAGACGAGAGTATTTTCTGCGAGAATCTCATGAGACGAGACAAAAATATACGAGAACAAGAAATCTCGCATAATCTTTTGCGATAAACTGTAAAACGAAACTAGTTAGTATCACTCGATAAAAAAGCTATCTTTATTACCGATGCAAGGTGGCCAGGGAAAAATCGGGACACGTTGCCGAGAAACAATAGAAAAAAGACCAAGAGAAAAATGAACCTCTTTTTTATAACGTTAATAGTTTTTGTCGAAATGATTGATACAGAGAACCATTTGATAAACGATAATCGTCTTCGCGAATTATTCATAATAGTATGCCACTTTCAGCATAATATTCATAGGCGCCGATTCCGTGGGGGCTCTGGGGGCTTGGGCCACCAGAGCCATATTTCTTTGGGGGCGTAGCCCCCATAGCCTAACCACACAGTACGTTGATACTAATAGCAATTCGTTTGCGAACGTGCGTTACTTGAGATTTGATAATTTAATTTTTTCTATAAAATTTATCTGCAGTTGTCGTTTCCTTTTTTAATTTAGCAGGTTATCATATTTAGGAAAAAATTATTTTGTCCTTGAAAATTAAATTTTGCTAGATCTGGCAACACTGGTCTGCCACTTAGCTGAGAGCACGTAGAGAATTTGGAAAGTCCCTGGTCTCAAGGTTGCCAGGTCTGGTGAAATTTCACTAGATTTAATGATTTCGAAACCAATTCAAAGTGATTTAGTGAAAACTTTCGTTAAATACCCCAGTTTAGCGATTTTTCGGATTTTGTAGCAAATAAGACAATGTCGTCTAAAATACAATGCAAAAATATTTTTTTCAAAAACACGGCTATTTTTAATTATCCGCTCGATCTATATTTTCCACACGTTAGCAGCCGTGATGTCAGATCTGCGCATCACGCTTTACGATTATTTTACCCAAAAAAGGGCGTGGCACCCGCAAAAGAGCGCCTTCGAGGCAAGAAGAATTGCGCCTTTGGCGCAAATCCTTTTGTCCGTTTTTTTTTCAACATATCTGGCAACCCTAGTTGAGATCCGGGCTCCAAGCCCCCAGAGCAATTCCAAAGTTCCGGCGCCCCTGATAATACTACATACTATTTTGACGGTGGCCAGTTGTCTCTGGGAATTGCTTGTGATCATTTTAGTATTGAAAATACTACTGGGATCGTTTTTAGGCAAAATTTGCATTGGTGTCGCGACCCAACACCACAATATCTCGAGCGGTCTTGTAACATAATACTCTGATAATACTTGGTAAATATAAATATGAATAACAGCGTAAAGCCGGCAAGTAAATAATGTTTAGTTTTAGTATTTTTGCACTTCAAAGTGCTTTATTAAGATAAATTATATAATATTGTGTTTTAAAGAATGCCATAATAATTTTGTTAAAAAGTGTTGAGATAAGTTATATAATTATGTATATTTGTGTTTTGAAGACTGTCATAATAATTTTGTTAAAGAAGGTAAGTTCACGTTATTTAAATCGGAATATTATATCGAAAAAAAAAGAGTGGGAGGCAAAAAGTGGAAGCACAATAATTGCATATACAGGGTCCGCCCAAATTTGGTTAACAATATAATATAATAATATAATATAATTTTTTTATTATTGATTTCTCAGAAAATGTTATTCTACATAAAAGTTTTGCATCTTGAGTAAATCATTTTGACGTATTCAAATCTTCTGATCTTCAGATCTCGATTTTTGGCGTAATTACAATATATCTTTACTCCTTGCGAAGAATGTAAAAGTTTATATAAATCCAATAAATTGACCCCACATCCTTTAGTCGCTTTAAAATCCTCGGATTAAAACTAATAAATTACACTCCCGTTACAAATCTACATTACGAAACCATATACCCATATCTTAATTAACCTTCCAAAAGATTTTTATCTTAAACGGAACCAAAATCCATTCAAACAATTTTCATAGATGCAGGCCATTATTAACATCTCACTGATCATTAAAACATTTGATTTATTTTTTAACACATACGGACCATTCAGACTATTGATTTAGAGATTTTAAACTGAGATTATGTTGTTAACTTGCCATATTCGTTACATATTATGGTGGTGTTAACGAAGGCCCTATCGTTAAGGATCGGTGCTTGTTCGTTGGTTTAGAAAATGACATTTCACATAATTGAAGAGCTAATAATTTGGAGAGTACAGCAAGAAATCAAATCACTGTATGAAGTACATTGGCGTAAGTATATAAACTCCCCCCCAAAAAAAATCACAGATCTTGCATCTTACGCAAGTATCATAGGCGTATTGAAAATACCTACCACATACAGTGGCGAGAAGGACACCATTACGTCACAGCACAGATAACTCCTATCTGTGAGTATGTAACGTGCCGCTATCACGCGTTATTATGACGACAAGGATGCTCCGATTTAGTTTGAAATAATAATTAAATTATTATACTTGGAAATGTGTAAATTATACTTAGAAATGTGTAAATTTGACTGTTTTGTTAAAATAAAAAATATAGGATAATCTGTATATTAGTACATATTGAAGAGAGCTCAAAACCACTTTTTCAAAAATAGCGACAAAATTATTTCTTTAGCTATACACAGCCATTTACCTGCTGATCCTTGTACTCTTTGTTCATGAAATGTCTAAATCTTAAGTCGGCTATGAAATGTTTTGGATTGGTATATCCATTCTCCCCCGACTTTTTGACAATCAAAAATGCGGTTACCATGATATCGACTAATATGGACACCTGAAAATTTTAAAAATTACGAAAACGTTATCTGATATCAATGAAATTTAGACGAATAAAATCTATTTGCACTGTCGTAGATTAAATTTTGAATGATACACGTTCGATATGAACTTTGTTAATGAAACTTGTGCAATTAAACCACTCGGCTAACGCCTCGTGGTTTAACGTTGCACACCTTTCCTTATAGTGTTCATATCGAACTAGTATCATTAATAACTATCTACTAACTGTTCTCTCTCCCGGCCATATTATCTTAATATCAACAAATATAATAATAAATGCCGAAACCCAAAACAAAACAATATTAATACTCAGCAGATGATGTCATCGATCCTGTGCTGCTCGGATGTTTGTTTAGACTTCACCGCCGTGTTATTTATGTGCATGTCGCATGTCGCGTTCATTTTTCATGAAATAGACCCGTATATACGCACCCAGCAGTATTTTCAATACTAAAAACCGCACCCTAAAATTTTGGCAAAATTTGTTGCTTTGTAACTTTTTTATTTTTAATCTGATATTAATGACTTTTTTACAGATTTGTAGATAATTTTGTTAAGGATATACTATGGTGTTCCAAAAATTAGTTCTATTTGCTGGAGTGGTATTAAACAGGGGTAAAAATATTTATGTTTTTGTACCAACTTTAAAACACCCTGTAGAAGATCCGAAAAATTTGGTTTCATTCTCATTTATTTTTTGACAAAGTTTCATCTATTCCTAATATGCAGGTTTTTGGATGATCTGGATATCTCAATTTTTAAAGGAAATATTTAATTTTTTAAATAAAATGCTAATTTCTACGATTTCCTTTATTCGAACGTTATATACCAAAACATGAAATAGAAATGAAAGTAATAAAAAAAAGTAGCGAATATATCTCAATAGCGTGTATGGCCCCCTCTAGCTGCAATGACGCGCGTATATTCTTCGAGGCATCGAATGGATAAGATGGATTATCCGTTCTTGGGGAATCTGTGCGTATTCCTCGGTAAATGATATCCTTTAATTCTTGAAGAGTGCTTGTTTGCACAAGACGATGGTGAACGGCTTTTTGTAGCTGATCCCAGAGATGCTCGATTGGGTTCATATCCGGGCTACAAGCAGGCCAATCCAATCCCCTAATAGCAACTTCATCAAGGTACTGTGTAACAATCTCTGCAGTATGGGGCCGTGCATTATCATGCATTATGAAATTGTCTCCAATTAAAGGAGCGAACGGAATGACAGCTTCTCTAAGAATTTCCTTGATGTATCTGTTGGCATTCAAAGCTCCATTTTCCACAAATATGAGATCAATTCGCGCTCCAGGATAAATACCTGCCCACACCATAACAGAACCGCCTTTATAAGATATGAACTCTGTTATAGTGCAGTCAGCAAATCATTTGGTCTTCTGTACACTCGTTCACGATCACGACCAACAGGCGACCAAAGACAAACCCTTGTCAGTCAGTAAACAGAACATTACTCCACTGCTCCAATTCATATGTGCCCTTGCGAATTTCAGTCAATTCCGTCTATGTCGTGGAAGTAGTCTAGGTGCTTTTGCTGGCCTACGCGAACGAAGGCCAGCTTCTTTCAGCCTAGCCTAAGAAATAGGACTTAATGCTACCCTACAATAGTTTATAGCTACTATTGCTTTGAATACTCAGAGTAATTATCAAGTTCTATAGGGAGTGTAATCTGGTTTTATATACTGTATTATTCCCGACTGGCAGTTGTAACGAAACTTGACACTATTCATTATAATATTTGCTTGTTACGGTTAATAAAGCATATATTTACCATCACTAAAAATCAATAGTGTAGTTCTGAAAAATTTAAATAGTTTCTAGTGTGATATAGTTCTTGTTTAACATTGTATATGGTTTACTGAGATAGCTAAATTCGTCCATAGATTCGTCCAATACTAATGATGGGTTGTGCGAAATAAGAATGTTCTGTTGCTTTATCTGATATGCAAAGTTTAAAAAAACGTAAATACAATTGAAACAGGTATTGGTACGATGAATAAAGTTCAAGTTTAGACAGAACCACTAGAAGACTCCGAACAACGATGTGACCTGCGCAACAAATAGATTGAAACTAATGCAACGTCTTGTGGATTATAGGTTCGAACTTCTTAATTCAATTCTACCATTTGAATTTATCGCCTTTAGTTAACTATCCCATAGGAGTAGAATTTCAATCTTCGCCACTAAAAAAAATTAAAATTCGTTTACAAACGCTACTTTTCGAGGTTTTTATTCTGTAACTTTTTCCTCCGGTTTTTTGGAAATTCGTATATAGCAGGTAAATTACCTCTTTGGGGTAGTTTACTAGAGGCGATAAATCCAAATGGTAAATTTTTATCTTTACCACTAAAAAAAATTAAATTCGTTTACAAACGCTGCACTGAGGAAAATGATTTAATACAACAGGTTTACTAAGACATAGTTTGTATTGATAGCTTATTTTTTTAACCCATATTAAATAAATTGCTAGTGTATCAAACCCGGTTTCGTGTTATATCAATTTCAGATTTGCTAGAACAGTATTTTTATCGCTAGTAATCAGTTTCATTAGCAGCACAATCTCGTTGAATAATGAACTACTTTTAATACAGCAATTTTGTTAGGAAATAAATTATATCTTCTCAATGCGACGCATTTCGTTCCTTCCCAGTAAAGCGCTTTATCTACAATTAAGAAAGCGGAACAGCGTCCCCAAAAACGAATTGCATCCGTTAGAACCACCAATACGTTGGTCGGGGTTCGTAGCTATCGGCAATCGCCGCGCGCCCTAATATTAGTTTTAACGTATTCGTTGCGCAGGTCACATCGTTGTTCAGAGTCTTCTAACTATCCTATCTGAATTTGAATTTTTTAATTTTATTATTTTACCAATATCTGTTTCAATTAATTTATTTTAATTTTGTATTCAAGATTTTTTAAACTTTGCATGTCAGATAAAGCAATAGAAGATTCTTATTTCGCACAACCCATATTTAGTATTGAACTTTATAATTTATGGACCAGTGGCGCAGCCAGAATTTTGTATTAGGGGGGTTTCAAAAAAAAGAACAGATAATTTTTGAAACCAAAAAAAATAATAGTAGGATGAAACCCATTGGAAAAGGAAGAGAATATAACAAAAATTAAAGGAAAAATAATTTACGGGCGATTCGAGGTCGGGAAGTGGAAGAGTGTGAGTTTTTAAGGGTAGAAAACGATTTATCTCGATTTCCGGCAAAACTACAAGTCCTATGGAAAAACGTTAAATGGCGACCTCGGATCGCCGTAATTTTTTTTTTTTTTCATTTTTGTTATATTCTCTTTCTTTTCCAATGGGTTTCATCCTACTATTATTTTTTTTCACTTTTTACCATTTTCAAAGGCTTCAGCCCTGGTCTAAACCGTAAAAAAACATCTTAGTCTGGGCGTCTGGGGGGGGTTTAACCCCTAAACCCCCCCCCCTCGCTGCGCCACTGTTATGGACGCATTTTACCATCTCAGTAAACAATGTTGCATAAGAGATAATTCAGATAATCATATGCAATTTTAAACGACAAGAACAAACACACTAGAACTAGAAGCTATTTAAATTTTTGAGAACTACAGTGGTAAGTATATTATGCTTTATTAACCGTAGCAATCAAATATTATTATGATTAATGTCAAGTTTCATTACAACTGCCAGTCGGAACAAATACAGTATATAAAATCAGATTACACTCCCAATAGAACTTGATAATTACTGTGAGTATTCAGAGCAATAATGGCTTGAAACCATTAGGTATATGGCAGCAATAACTCCGATTTCCTATTGGCTAAATTACCGTGATATTATCACTACACAACGGTCTAGCAATTTTCGTTGTTTGACAGTAGGAAAGCGCGTTGCTGTCACATATAGTATTAAACAGTTGTATAAAGAGTATGTGAATTCTTATAAGGAATGGAAGGATTTTTTCTCAGTGTGCAGGCGGAATTGATACGTACCCCAAAAAAATATCGTCGCTGCATAAACGTTGCTGATAAACATCGCTAATTCAAGAAATTCACAGAGAAAAGTTAAAAAATAACAACAAAAATGGCGCCAAGCCGGTTCTGGAGTGTCGGATGTCGCTAAACAAGGAAAACCTACTAACAAGAGGATTGTGCGCATGCCCAAACCTGTAGGGCGGCGAGGCATGTGACTGATGAGCTATGCGTACAAACGCATTTTTTCACCCATGGAACTTAACTTTTGTTCGCGCACGAGATAAGCTGTACAGTACAGATCTAAAGGTAAATGTCTCTATGGTGTAAAATCCGCAATACGTGGCAACTGGCAACGTTTAGAATAATAAAAAAAGGGTTAGGTTATTGTAAACATTATAAAAAAATAATATTGCAAGTCAGAATCAGGTCTGTAAAATAAATGATTTGGTGCCAGGATTTTCATTTTACAAAATACTTGTTGATTTTTGTAGTAGCGCTATGCGTATAACTGATTTTGTACAACTTTTTTTACAGTTTGTCTCTCGTTTTTATAGACTGAAATTCCAGGTAATAAATTGTGATATTAATCACAACAAGTAAATTAATTCCAAGTTGTAATCTTAAAATACCATTTTAAATTACTTGTCTTGAAGTTTACAGTAAATTTCACACGTGATGTTTATGTTTACAACGAGACGCATCTTGTACATACGTAAAAAATGTGCCTTGTTATTTTAGTACCTACTTGGGTATGTATCTACGTTAGTAATTCACCAAGGTGTTAATCTTGAAAAGTTAATTGTTGCTTATTTTTTCTAAAGAGAAAATTGGTGGGTATGTACTGATTTTAATGGACGGCTTTTAACAACGCCCAGTACTTACAAATTAGTACCCAGTTAATGGTATAAAATATAGGTTGCTTATTGTTATAAAAAAATATTGCGGGAAATATATGGGTACCTACTGCCAAGTGGTGCATTCGAATTATGTATGTAACACGATAACAAGTCTTGCAAAACACTTTCCGTGCCTGTCAAAATAACAAAACAACAACATGGTATGTTATATTGTATGGTATGGTATAGTAACCTCCCAGGTATGCTCTTGTCATCTTTCAATAGGAAAAATTAAAACAATATCAATGTTAAATAGGTACAGTGTTCGCAAGAAAGTTCGCATCAAATGGGATTTTTTTTTATTATTAGGAATAGGTAAAAATTGAAAAAGCAGTTAGATTTTGCTTACCTAAAAACCAAAAATGACGTATACTGAAGCAGCTGCACGACTTGCGTTACCTGTCAAATTTGACATTTTTAATAAAATAGGTTCAAAAATGCCATTATTTATCAAAATAGCGAAAAACTTTATTCGAGAAAGTTGTTTATTTGGACATTTTTAGCCTATGTACGAAATTTTGACAGTCTAATACAATTTTTATTTTTTGTCAGATTCTTGAAAATTTTGATCAACCCTCGTAGATTAACTTTTATACATCGATGTAAAACCATTTGCCTTTACTTCATTTGTAATCTTAATGCAATTTTGTGTACAATTTTTGTTTTCAATTATTTATTTTGCTTCAAACACTGAAATTGTTATTGATCAGTATGTAATGTTTGATGCAAAGTTTATCTAATTACATCAGTTTTACCAAAACCGACGTTTCTCATTTTTCTTAAGTTAGTAAACAGATGTACAAAAAGAAAATATTAGGAAGCTTTTTTTTGTTTTTGTACTAAATTAATATTAAATTAAATTAATTATATTAAACTATATTTTTGTTGAATAAAATGTTTCGAGCGATTAATATTTATTCTTTTTGATCCAATATTAATTAAGTAAAATATCAACGAAAGCTTCCTAATATTTTCTTTTTGTACATCTGTTTACTAACTTAAGAAAAATGAGATACGTCGGTTTTGGTAAAACTGATGTAATTAGATAAACTTTGCATCAAACATTACATCTAATCAATAACAATTTCAGTTTTTGAAGCAAAATAAATAATTGGAACCAAAATTTTACACAAAATTGCATTACGATTACAAATGAAGTAAAGGCAAATGGTTTTACATCGATGTATAAAACTTAATCTACAAGGGTTGATCAAAATTTTCAAGAACCTGACAAAAAATAAAAATTGTATTAGACTGTCAAAATTTCGTACAGAGGCTAAAAATGTCCAAATAAACAACTTTTTCGAATAAAGTTTTTTGATATTTTGATAAATAATGGCATTTTTGAACCTATTTTATTAAAAATGTCAAATTTGACAGGTAACGCAAGTCGTGCAGCTGCTTCAGTATACGTCATTTTTGGTTTTTAGGTAAGCAAAAACTAACTGCTTTTTCAATTTTTACCTATACCTAATAATTTTAAAAAATCCCATTTGATGCGGACTTTCTTGCGGACACTGTATATGATTGACACATGTAAAATTAACACAGAGCTACCATGGAGACTAAATCTCACTAATATAGGAGCCAATGACAACAAGGTGCCGGAAACGAAACGGGGCATGAGGAATTGACAGATCAATAGGGGATTTTGTTTTATTGTTTTAATTTTGTTTTATTAATAATCTTTGGTTATACGTACATAATAATATTGGCTTGCTACGGTTAATAAAGCATATACTTACCACTAAAAATCAGTACTGTAGTTCTCAAAAATTTAAATAGCTTCTAGTCTGATATCGTACTTATTCAACATTGCCTCTGGTTATCTATTATGCAACACAGTTTACCGAGATAGTTAAATTCGTCCATACTACTGATGTGTTGTGCGAAATAAGAATCTTCTATTGCTTTATCTGACATGCAAAGTAAAAATAAATTAATTGAAACAGGTATTGGTACGATGAATAAAGTTCAAGTTCAGACAGGACAGCTAGACTCCGAACAACGATGTAACCTGCGCAACAAATAGGTTGAAACTAATAATACGGCGCGGGGCGATTGCCTATCGCTACAAACCCCCACCAACGACCAACGTCTTGTTGATTATAGGTTCTAAGGGATACAATTCATTTTTAGAGACGCTGTTATGATTTCTTATTTGTAGAGAAAGCGCTTTACTGGGAACAAAATGGGTCGCATTGAAAACATATAATTTATTTCTTAACAAAATTGCTGTATTAAAAGTAGTTCATTATTCAACAAGATTGTGCTGCTAATGGAACTGATTACTAGCGATAAAAATACTGTTCTAGCAAATCTGAAATTGATATAAGACGATTTTTTTTAATATGGCCAAAACGGAAATACAACTGTCCTTCCTTGTTCAAAAAGTCGAGAATTCATAAAAAAGCCCAAGCTATTATTTATATAAATAAACTAATTTAGTTTTCAATAAAAAGGACACTTAGAGTACAAAATAAAATAAATAACCCGATAATTTTCTCAAAAAAAGAGCCTTCTTGTCCACTTCCGCACCTGTCCTACGTAGCAACTGCTAAATTGGATACAATTTAATTGTTTGATCAAAATACAATTATAATAAAAACAATATATCATAGATTTGGTTATTCTTTCTACTAAAATATTCAATGACATAACCGAGATAACCCGCAATAGTCTTTGCACTATTAGCTTTCTAGGACTGTCACCTCGGAAAAATGTCCATTCCGCACCTACGAAATCCACACATTAAGACAGCGTCAGTTTGGTATCAGTGCGTTTTTATCATTTCTGGTTTTGTTATAGTGTTGTGCGCCGCTTAAAGATAATGGTAAGTACCCGTTTTTTGATATAATATATTGGCAAAACAGTTAATTAAAAAAATAAAGTAAAAAATGCTCACTTTCTTGCGTGTCCTCTCTGCACCGCAGTTTCCGTTTACGTTACGTATTTCTTTTAGAAAAATAGATTATGGTATGGTGCATTTTTAGGTCGGCAAAACATAACCTAAGAATAATTCGAATCAGCGTTGCCAGAATTTGTGAATAAATTAAAAAGTCAAAAAATGTCCATTCGGCACCGTCCGTTCCGTGCCTGTTTTACGTTAATGCCGATTGGACAGTTAGGTGCGGATTTGACATAAATAAGTATTTATCGGTGTTGGTTAATGGTAATGTTGTCTTTTCTTAGTAAGGTGAAGTGGGGTAAATGTGATAAAGGGGCAAATGTGATAATGGTTCATAATTTTCATTCAAAATTGTGAGTAGTGCTGCCATCTACCGCACACCTCTTTAACCTTGAATACCAATAGGCGCAACACTAGAGCGAACCTAATTTCCAGCCAATGTAGCTGCAAGCGGGCGCACAAGGATTCGTCATAATATAACCCAACATTCCAGTTGACACGTGTTTAGCAATTTTTAAGTGAAATTAATATTTTCTGAGATTAAGCCTGCTTTAGTATTTTAAAACTTAGTCTTTATAGTTATATAGCGTGTGTACAAATCATAATGACTAAACAATCACGACGTCGTACTTTTTTTTACTATATCACATTTGCCCCGTAAAAAATGCTTTTTGGGGCAATTGTGATATATGACGTTGGGGCAATTGTGAAGTACATAATACATTTACCCCGTTATTCTAGATACATTATGGTGCGAACATATATCAAAAAAAGAAATGAAGCTGATATGAAATATACAAAAGAAAATGTAACTTTGGCAGTAAAATTTTCAAAAAACACATTTTTATGGCCAAAAGTTTTTACTTACATTCCCTTTAGCATTTGTTTTGACTACAGAGGAAGTTAATTTTTTAGTTTTTGCGTGTCAGTTCTGAATAAAGTTGATAACTTTTTGCCCTCTTGATATAATTTGATTTTGTAAAAAGCAAAATAATGAACAAACTACAATTGTTATACATTTGCCCCATTCTATTTCAAGCACCTTTTTAATAGGTAGCTAGACAGCATTATCACATTTGCCCCAAACTTCGGGGTAAATGTGATATACTGACATGGTTTAAAAAAAAAATTCCTAACATATTTTAAAAAGAAGCTGAAAAGATGTCAATTCTAGAATCAATTCAGTACTATATCTGAGGTATTTAGTATATTTTAATTTTTTTTGTTCCATCAAAAGTGTAAGATCTATTACTTTGTTTGCGAACTATTCCAAAACTATGTCACATTTACCCCACTTCACCTTACTTATTTGAAATTTACATTCTGGTTTTTAATAAATAGTTCTTTACATTTTTATATTGATTTAATCGAATTTAATCATATACGATGTCCAATCCGCACCTTAAGTGTCAAGTCCGCACCTTTTGTAAAAACGGTTAAAAAAAAAGTTGAGGCACCCAATTAATATTTTTAGTCTATTTTTTATAAAGACTCGAAACGTTCTTAAATTTCCTTAAAATATTCTACGGGCATTTACCGATGAAAAATATATCCCAACATATTATTTTTATATTTGGTTCAATAAATTTTCCTCTTAGTTTTTTTTAAGATTTTATTCACACAAGATATATTTTTTCAAGATCTGGACGTCTATTCTCCAATTTAAGAGAAGTGAACGCTCTCTCGCGAGAAGGGACAATTCACATCATATGCTCACATCGTATGGAAATGAATAGTAATTTTAAGTTTCAAGAATACAGTTTAAACATTTTTAAGAGAAAAAGTAATCACTTCTCTTGAAATGATCATTCGCCTATTTCGAGACTAGACGTCCTGTTGTAATTCAAGTTTTGTTAATATATAATGCATAATTTATTCTTACTTTTTAGCATAAAAAATTGCCTTGGTTTTTAAGGTGCGGAATGGACAAAATTATCGACCTTTTTGAGCAAAATAGCGTTTTGAGACCTTATTTTACAAAAAGTTGTTGATTTTATTCCCGAATATCTATCCTCACACCTTTGTTAAGTAAGGCAAATAACAAAAATATTAATATCTAAACTTTAAAAAATTAGAGTATAAAAAATGGTTTTGGCCATATTAAAAAAAAATCGTCATAACACGAAAGCGGGTTTGATACACTAGCAGATTATTTAAAAGTTAAAAAAAAATAAGCTATCAATACAAACTATGTCTTAGCAAACCTGCTGTATTAGATCATTTTCCTCAGTGTAAGATTAAAAATATAGCAAAAAAAAGCCCGTTTATACAAGAAAGTCACAAAGACGCCCATCAAATCAAACTGAAACCAAAAAAAATCTCGATAAGTTGCTACCGTTAAGGCCCGGCGTGCGGTCCCTTCTTTCCAACCCTTTGCAGCTTTTTTCAGCCCTCGGCGCCCTATTGAGACATCGCCGATTTGACACCGATTAGATCCGTAAGAATAATAAAGTGATAATATTTCACAGCTTGGATCCGTTCTTAAAGGTGGTCTTGGTCTATTCACACGTGAGTTCCACACTGTGGTTTTTTATTATTTATATTTCGATTCTGATTATTTCGTTCTTCTTGTAACGTGTTAGGTATGAATGCTGATTTAAGATAACTGTTATGTTTTTCTTGTTTGTACTGTTATTTGTCCACGGACATGTTGCTGTGTGTAATAGGGGTTGGTTGGACGATGAGGCTTTGAATTGAGCTTTCATTTTATCGCACATTTTATTATACAGGGTGATTCATTAAGGGTGGCGACCGGCCATATCTCGGAAACTACTGGGCATAGAATCTTGAAGAAAAAAAAAATGATTAAAGTGGTCATGAGAAAATTCTGGAAATTACTTTTAAGTTCCGCATTTTGCCGCAAGAGGGCGTAATTGGAAAGTAAATTTTAAAATTTTACATAACTCCGAAAATTCCACATTAACGTATATGTTTGATAACACCATTTTAAAGCTTAGACAATTATGCATCATTTTGGTCCTATGCTCATTGGCGTACCGACTTTAATAAGAGTGGGGAAAGCTGTTGAAAGTGTAAACATTTAAATCGCTGTAACTTCTAAACGACTTATCCGATTTTAGCAAACTAAAGACTGTTTGGAAGAGAAATGTATGCACTTTCACCAATCGTATTTAGTTGTCCATAATAGTTCTCAATAAAATTGCTAGAGGGCGCAATTTGTAATAATAATAGTTTTTTTGATTTTATCCCGAAAATTTAAATCATATGGTATAATTATGATACCATAATCGAAAAGTAGATGAAATTTGCAAGAAAAGATGTAAAGACAGCAGTTCGATATCTTTGTTCGTTTCAGAGTTATTGCCAATACATTAATTTTTAATACAAATTGCGCCCTCTAGCAAGTTTATTAGAAACTATCTTGTACCATTAGATATAACAATTGAAGGTTCTTCCAAACAAGCTTAAATTTAGTAAAATCGGATAAGGCGTTTAGAAGTTACAGCGATTTTAATGTTTACACTTTCAATAGCCTCTCCCACTCTTATCAAGTGAAACTGTAAACATTAAAATCCCTGTAACTTCTAAACGACTTAACCGATTTTACTAAATTTAAGCTTGTTTGGAAGAGAAAGGTAAGTACCTTTAATTGTCGTATCCAATGGTACAAGATAATTTCTAATAAAATTGCTAGAGGGCGCAATTTGTATTAAAAATTATTGTTTTGGCAATAACTCTGAAACGAACAAAGATATCGAACTGCAGTCTTCACATCTTTTCTTGCAAATTTCATCTACTTTTCGATTATGATGTCATAGTTATACCGTATGATTTGAATTTCCGGGATAAAATCGAAAAAACTGTTATTATTACAAATTGCGCCCTCTACCAATTTTATTACACATTATCGTGTACTATTGGATACGGCGATTGAAAATACTTACCTTTCCCTTTCAAACAAGCCTAAATTGAGTGAAATCGGATAAGTCGTTTACAAGTTACAGCGATTTTAATGTTTACACATTCAATAGCTTCCCCCACTCTTATCAAGGCCGGTACGCCAATGAGCCTTAAACCAAAATGATGCAGAATTGTCTAAGCTTTTCGATGATGTAATCAGAGTTATACCTTAATATGGGAAATTTCGGAGAAATTTAGAATTAAAAAAAATTTAATTGTGCCCCCTTGCGGCAAAATGAGGAACTTAAAAGTAATTTCCAGAATTTTCTCATGACCGTTTAATTCATAATTTTTTTTTCTCCAAGTTTCTATGCCTAGTAGTTTCCGAGATATGGCCGGTCGCCACCCTTAATGAATCACCCTGTATAATTATACAAGGTGTCCGGGCAAATGTGGGAAATCTCCCGGATATGGAAAAAACACGTGAAAAAAATACTACAAGTTCATATAAACTTCTTTCGTATCGACCTCCTCTTCGGAGATATGGGCTCCCAAAGAGCTCCCATGGAAGTAAGTTTTTGACACATAATTATTAAACCAACAGGTATATATCAATTTTTTTTTCATATGATCTATACCAGGTAAGACCCTTCAAATTACTATCCTAGAAAGTGTTGCGAATTACTCATAACTGCAGGGACGGACTAGCTGTGACACGAATGTGCCCATTTTTTTACGCCCTGTATGATAAATACTTTGGACAACGTTTTTTATATACCTTTAACTATTGACTAAAAATTAAGTACTCTTCATTCATGTCGCTAATCCTAACCGTTTTCGGAAAAACGTAATTTTTAACATATTTACATCATGCATATTTAGCGTATTTTAATAAAAGATACATCTTTGTTCCTATAAATTATAAATGTTCACTTTTAACTGCTTAATATTAATACATGATCGCAATAAAATGACGTTTTTCCGAAAACGGTTAGGATTAGCGACATAAATGAAGAGTACTTAATTTTTAGTCAATAGTTAAAGGTATGTAAAAACCGTTGTCCAAAGTTTTTATCATATAGGGCGTAAAAAAAATGGGCACATTAGTGTCACAGCTAGTCCGTCCCTGCATGCAGCTGTGAGTAATTCGCAACACTTTCTGAGATAGTAATTTGAAGGGTCTTACTGACTGAAAAAAATTGAAATATACCTGTTGGTTTAATAATTTTATTATGTGTCAAAAACTTAATTCCATGGGAGCTCTTTAGGAGCCCATATCTCCGAAGAGGAGGCCGATACGAAAGAAGTTTATATGCGAACTTGTAGTATTCTTTTCACGTGTTTTTTTCATATCCGGGAGATTTCCCACATTTTCCCGGACACCCTGTATAATATTATTTTAAACTTTTGGTTATGCTTTAAAAAAATCGACAAATATCTTTGCCAGTAGAGATGGAAAGATCCGGTTCTTTTTCGTGACCCGGGTCTCAGCAGATCATTCATGAGAATGACCTGTTCATCAAGACCCGTTCATAATATGAACGACTCGCGAGGCGCGTTAGATTCGCTGGTTTAGATCGATCCGGATCGATCTAACTGATCACTGATCTGACCTGTGTTCGATTGGTAAACGATCACTGTTCCACCACTACCGTCAAAGTGATTCCAAGTGAACCTAGGAAATTGCAGAACACCATAATCAGATCAGTTGTTTGTTTTCTTTACTTTCTGGTTTTGGAAGTTATAGTTCCATTCCGTCCCTGTTTTTAGATTTTCGTTGTGTATTAATTTATTAGTATTCTTTGATTAAGTATTTTTTCAATAATATTAACTCTGATGTAGAAGTAGTAAGTCAAAATCGAAACCCAAACGAAAAACTCATTTGGTTTATTTCTTTAAAAAGAAACATAATAAATAATAATAGTAATAATAATATAGACGTCTTTTATTATGATGAATAAAAAAAACAGTTACAAAGACTAATAATTATAGGCAGACAAGCAAAAGCTGGGCACAGTCTAGCCACAAAGGCTACTCTACTGAACCCCGCACTGCTTGCTAAAATAATAATTAAAAAAAAAATATGACGAATTATGAATGTACATAACCTTGCGAGCAAAAATTATTTGCATCAAAGAGGGCCTTGCATCTAAGGACGTAATGCTTAGCCGTAGAGCTTAATACCTGTTGGGTGTCAGTAACTACCTGAATTAACAATCAATCAATTATTCCGTCATCTTTGACAGTCGTTACAAGTAATTTGATTCATCGCTAATTTTTCCAATTTCTGGAACAATTCACACAATGGGCACGGATCAGCACAAAACATTCATGGTTAAAGCGTATTTTCGGGGTTAGAGTAAATGGTGAATGGCAAATTGTATAAGACATCTGTCCCAAGAAGTGGGAAGATCTTATGAAACATGCAGGACTATTCTTAAGAAGCAGCTAAGTTTATTTCCTTATAAAGTGCAAGTATTCCAAGAAATACAAGCCGCAAATTTTGAATGACGCATGAATTACTCTCAATGGTTTACCCAAAATTTATTGGAAAGAAATGATTTATTAGACCTGACATTTTTTTCGGATGAAGCCTGGTTCCATCTCTCCGGTTATGTGAATTCTTAGAATACACGCATGTGGAGTAGTGAGAATCCCCAATTTTTGGTAGAGTCTACATTGCACCCTCAAAAAATTGGTGGCCGGTTAGCTGTTTCCCGAAGAAGAATTGTTGGTCCTATTTTTTTCTATGACACAGTTACAGCACAGCGTTATAGAGACAATATTTTGAATCCATTTATGGAGCAATTACTTGACGACGAACTACGTTTTGGATATTTTCAACAGGACGGTGCAACCGCCCATAGGTACAGCCGCCGAAACTATTAACTAAACTGCTGGACAATCGAAACGGACCGAGCTAATTATTAGGTTAATTTTGGAGTCAAATATTTTACGAACGAATAAAGATATCGATGTGCGGTTTACAGAATGTAAAAGAGAATTTAATTCTTAATATGCTTGATTTTTCCGATTTTTTTTTTGTTTCAAACGTCTTACGGTCTACAGGGTGCAAAACGAAGTATGTTTTTTTTACCAAAGTTTCTCCATGCCGGATATCTACAAAAATAATTTTAAATTATTTTGGATGGCATTTTCTTGATCTCTTATTAATAGAGAAGAAAATAATTTCTCAAATTTTTGATATCCCTCTTCGTTCGTGAAATTTCGATTTTTTTCTCAAAACCTGTAAATTTCAGGTATTTTTGCTTTACATTTTTTGTAAGAACGGGTTTTGGTAAGTGATTATAACTCCCTAGGACTACTTCTTCTGCAACAAGTACATTTTAATTTCTTGCATTTCGTGGTGACCAGTGGCGTACCCATAAGCGGTAGGTATAGGTATTCAGGAGTGGCTTGAAACATCATCTTTGGAAGGATGTACATTTAAGTTATTTTTGTCAGTAGGCCATTGTAACACTATTGATAATTTTTAAAAATGCCACGATTGTCCCGAACCAAACGCAATAACATTTTAAGATTGGTTAATGAAGGTCTAGCAGTTGAGGCTGTAGCCAATTTATATAATGTTGGAGAAAGGCCACAATCATTCGGCTAAAACAACGGTTTGTCGCCACGGGGATACGGCTTATAGCCATGGAGGTGGACGGGGCAGAAAAATATCAGCGCGAGCAGAACGGAACCTCCTACGAGAAACTCGACGAAGACGGACCCTGAACTCTAGGGTCCTCAATGAAAATATGCAGCGACACACTGGTATTGTGGTTTCCGATATGACATTGAGGAGGAGGCTAAACCACAATAACTTAAGGTAAATTAACCAAAATAAACTCTTGAATGATTATTTTAACATAATATTTCTTATTACTAGAGCAAGAAGGCGCGCAAAATGTGTGCGGCTTTTGCAGCAGCATCGTCAGCAGAGGCAAACGTGGGCAGCTACGCATATAAGGTGGGGTGCAGAATGGCAAAATTGTTTGTTTGCCGATGAGACAAGATTTAACCTGATCCATTCAGATGGAAGGGTCCTTGTTTGGAGGCAACCTGGGGAAAGATACGTTGAGGAAAGTATGGCTCCTCAAGAAGCTTTTGGCGGAGGGGCGATTAACGTATGGGCAGGGGTAATGCACAATGGAAGAACCGTAAATTCCCATATCATTGTGATCTAAACCAAGCCCTCTTTGATGCAAATAATTTTTGCTCACATGATAATAAGATTTAAGAATGATTCTTCAAAGCCATAATATTTTAATTAATAAAACAGAAATTGAAATGTAGACACCTAAGCAAGCTAAGCGTGTATTGATACCAAATTTTTTCTTTTTAGGGGAAGCTATGATTACTTTTTAGCAAATTATTTTAAATAAAATACCTGAATCTTATACCGGGTGGATATATTTTATATATATTTTTGAAAACAATGTAAATTTGATAATTTTCTGTTTTTGCTCTGGCTGGTCTGTTTCAACTGGTGTGTGCGTGTGTTTCTAATATGGTCCTGTTAAAATTTATTCACCCCCCGCTTGCCTTAATTTAAATAAATAGACGCACTTAAGGCAGACCGAGGGCCGGGCCAGTGAATTGCCGCTTCCGTGAAGCGTGAAGACCGATCAACACATTAAATAATTTTTAATTTATTCCTTTGACTGCCGATAGATGAGAGCGTTTAGCGCACGCTATGGATTGCACCAGTGCCAGTGCGGCAGTGCCGGAACAGGTAAACTGTGTTGTTTTAAAAAATCCTCATCGTACCGTGCGAGCAAAAATTATTTGCATCAAAGAGGGCTTGGATTAAAAAACGTAGGGCTTGGTTTAGATCACAATGAGTTATGAACGTATGGGGACGATATATCTAACCAAATCTAGGTTAGAATGTTGTCAAATTCATATTATGACATGATATGCCAAACAACTAATGAGTAATAAAACAAGTAACGATATACAAGTTTATTTTTGTTGTTTACAAAATTAAGAAAGTAAGAATATACAGAAAGAAAAAGAATTACATAAATTGCTGAAACTGGCCACCAAGCATAAATTCACACGTCTCTTCAAATTTTCGAAAGTGTTGACCACCATCTCTGGAGAAATGTTACCACATTCTTGGATAATCCTTTCTTGTAATTGTTCTGAATTTGCAACTGGTGTTTTAAAAATAGTGTTCTTTAAATAAGGAAAAACGAAGTAATCCATATTCGTTAAACAAGGTGATCTAGGTGGGAATTCAATGTCTGATCGAAAGCTGATCAATCTGTCGTCGAAAAAATTGCGTAAGTAGTTAATAGTTTCGGCGGCTGTACCTATGGGCGGTTGCACCGTCCTGTTGAAAATATCCAAAACGTAGTTCGTCGTCAAGTAATTGCTCCACAAATACATTCATAATATTGTTTCTATACCGCTGTGCTGTAACTGTGTAATGGAAAAAAATTGGACCAACAATTCTTCTTCGGGAAACAGCTAACCAGCCACCAATTTTTTGAGGGTGCAATGTGGACTCTACAAAAAAATGAGGATTTTCACTACTCCACATGTGTGTATTCTGAGAATTCACATAACCAGAGAGGTGAAACCACCGAAAAAAATGTCAGGTCTAATAAATCATTTCTTTCCAATAAATTTTGGGTAAACCATTGAGAGTAAATCCTGCGTCTTTCAAAATCTGCGGCTTGTATTTCTTGGAATACGTCTTATACAATTTGTTGGCGTATTTTGCATTATTTCACGAACGTTTGCAACAGGTTCTTCTGCTCCTTTTTTGTGTTGTATAGAACCTGTTTCCCTTAACACAGCCACGGTTCTTTTCAGGCAATGATAAAAATCCCCGGCAATAAAAGCAACGTTAGGAAAATATTCGTGAAAATCGTCCATGTACAAAGCCGGATTGTATTGCCACTTACCATTTACTCTAACCCCGTTTCGAAAATACGCTTTAACCATAAATGTTTTGTGCTGTTCCGTAAAGCCCATTGTGTGAATTGTTCAAGAAATTGGAAAAAGTATTACTTGTAACGACTGTCAAAGATGACGGAATAACTGATTGATTGTTAATTCAGGTAGTTACTGACACCCAACAGGTATTAGGCTCCACGGCTAAGCATTACGTCCTTAGATGCAAGGCACTCTTTGATGCAAATAATTTTTGCTCGCACGGTATAAAGAGTATGTAAATTATTCTAAGGAATAGATGGCTTTTTCTCAGTGTAACATTTGACATTATCCTAATAATATGTTGTCATAGGTACTGATTTAAGCTACATTTTTGGCAATATTTAAAAAAGTTCACGTTCCTTCCCTGTCATAAAAGATCCAATAGCGAAAATAAATTAAGTACAACTTTGACATTTCGACATATGCTTCCATTCTGGTGTATCTCGGAGTGATAAATGCGATCGAACTCGGGGGGGTCACGTGCTACATCCGTGCGAACCGATCACCCCTTCGTGCTCGGCATTGTGTAACAATCGTACAATTGTAACTAAACTTTTTATTCGATTCGAACTGGTATCGATATAGATTGAATGTTAATAGATGTTTGATTGTGGTATTTAAACTGTATTTTTGTCGTCTAGCAAGTAATTTCCAATAAAAATAGGTAAAGTTGGTTATTTACCCATGATACTATTAGACTGAGAACAAAGCCTTCTATTCCTTATAAGAATTCACATAGTCTTTATACAACTGTTTGATACTATACAGTGTCCGCAAGAAAGTCCGCATCAAATGGGATTTTTTTTTATTATTAAGTATAGGTAAATAATTGAAAAAGCAGTGTTAGTTTTTGCTTACCTAAAAACCAAAAATGACGTTTACTGAAGCAGCACGACTTGCGTTACCTGTCAAATTTGACATTTTTAATAAAATAGGTTCAAAAATGCCCTTATTTATCAAAATATCGAAAAACTTTATTCGAGAAAATTGTTTATTTAGGCATTTTTAGCCTCTGTACGAAATTTTGACAGTCTAATACAATTTTTATTTTTTGCCAGATTCTTGAAAATTTTGATCAACCCTCGTAGATTAACTTTTATACATCGATGTAAAACCATTTGTCTTTACTTCATTTGTAATCTTAATGCAATTTTGTGTTAAATTTTTGTTTCCAATTATTTATTTTGCTTCAAAAACTGAAATTGTTATTGATCAGTATGTAATGTTTGATGCAAAGTTTATCTAATTACATCAGTTTTGCCAAAACCGACGTTTCTCATTTTTCTTAAGTTAGTAAACAGATGTACAAAATGAAAATATTAGGAAGCTTTCGTTGAAATTTTACTTAATTAATATTGGATCAAAAAGAATAAAATATTAATCGCTCGAAACATTTTAGTCAACAAAAATATAGTTTAATATAATTAATTTAATTTAATATTAATTAAGTAAAATTTCTACGAAACCTTCCTAATATTTTCTTTTTGTACATCTGTTTACTAACTTAATAAAAATGAGAAACGTCGGTTTTGGCAAAACTGATGTAATTAGATAAACTTTGCATCAAACATTACATACTGATCAATAACAATTTCAGTATTTGAAGCAAAATAAATAATTGGAAACAAAAAATTTACACAAAATTGCATTAAGATTACAAATGAAGTAAAAACAAATGGTTTTACATCGATGTATAAAAGTTAATCTACGAGGGTTGATCAAAATTTTCAAGAATCTGGCAAAAAATAAAAATTGTATTAGACTGTCAAAATTTCGTACAGAGGCTAAAGATGCCTAAATAAACAACTTTCTCGATATTTTGATAAATAAGGGCATTTTTGAACCTATTTTATTAAAAATGTCAAATTTTACAGGTAACGCAAGTCGTGCAGCTGCTTCAGTATACGTCATTTTTGGTTTTTAGGTAAGCAAAAACTAACTGCTTGTTCAATTTTTACCTATACCTAATAATAAAAAAAAATCCCATTTGATGCGAACTTTCTTGCGGACACTGTATGTGACAGCAACGCGCTTTCCTAGTGTAGGACAACAAAAATAGGTAGACTTTTGTGTAGTGATAATATCACGGTAATTTAGCCAATAGGAAATAGGAGTCAATGCCAACCATTGAATGGTTTATAGCCATTATTGCTCTGAATACTCACAGTAATAATTATCAAAGGCATCTTTTAACGTACTCTTGTGTATCCATTTGGCTACGCGGGCCTTTCATTTGGATACCCAGTAAACATGAAATGGATACAGAAATTTGGGGCCTCATGACTTATACAAAAATAATGTTTAATTCTTTAGAAAACGTAAAACAAAATCAAAATTAAACTCTTTTTAGTCTAATACAAAAACATAACATACCTACTACGATTAATACTGGAAACTAAATAGGACACTCTTTGGTATTAAGGTATTTTAAAATAAAACTAATACAGTACTTACCTACATAAAAATAAAAAAGACCACAAATTAAAAGGAAAAGGAACTCATTACGAATAATTTTTACTATAGGTATTAGGTAGTTAGTAGGTCAATCGACGAGTGGTCCTTTGCACCATTTGTAAAAAGGAATCACGTGCCGTGACTGCAGCCTACTTGATAATGTCAAAAGAATGTAAATAATAGCGGCCATCTATTGCCTATTTCGAAAATAATTCAGCCTCGAAAATATGTTAAATTCATTGGTTGCAATTAAACGTATTGCCATGATATCCTTGTAGATCCAGCCAAGAGGTTTATAATTAAGTATACAGAAAAAAATGTACTGTAATGAAATTATAAAAGCACTTCAAAAAACTCTATAATAAACGGAACAACTGCAGTTGGCAGCGTGACAATGCAGTGAAGATCACACATTAGATAATAAACACAGTCCCCAAGATTCGTCAAAACCACCCTTATATCGCCGTTATCTAAGGGCTAACTTCCACAGAGAAACATTCCCCTAACGTTTATTAATTCCATTGTAAGTTCAGTCACGACTATGGCCACATTGTTACTTGACCTGATCCTATTTGTATGTTTTGTGTGGCTCAAGTGATGTCAATAAATATTTAGCTGAAATTTGAATGTCTGAGGGGAAGCATACCGGAAATATTCATGTTTTTTTTTAGTTTTTATTAGTATAATAAATTACAATTTGTGGGTATTATATTACATTTTATGCAGGGAAATATCCAGGAATTTCGATATAAAATATATATATTTCTGTGGACAAATATCCGTTGCGTTTTTTTATTTGTGGAAAGTCATCTATACCTGTAAGATACTCACTCTCACCCCTATCTCCCCCCTTCACTACTTTAATCCACAATTAAAACTCATTCAATTCTTCTCGAAATTAATTTAAAAACTAGAAATATAAAGGTATAGGAGAGATTTTTAGTGGTAAGTATAAACTTTATTAACAGTAGCAAGCAAATATTATTATGAATAATATCAAGTTTCATTACAACTGTCAGTCGGAACTAATAAAGTATATAAAACCAGATTAGACCCCCAATAGAAGTTGATAATTACTGTGTGTATTCAGAGTAATAATGGCTATGAACCATTCTATTGTAGCATTGACTCCTATTTCCTACTGGCTAAATTACCGTGATATTATCACTACACAACGATCTAACGACTTTCGTTGTCTTACGCTAGGAAAGCGCGTTGCTGTCACATATAGTATAGTATCAAACAGTTGTATAAAGAGTAGATATTATTATGTGAATTCTTATAAGGAATAGAAGGCTTTTTCTCAGTGTACTATTTTTCTCGTCGGGTTACTTGTTTATTTGCTTGTTGTAATCTCGCGATTTCAGATGGACTTTTTTTACTATTATTATTATTATGATAAGTATGATATTAAGTGTTTTCTCAGACTGCGACTTTGCTGGTAGCTTTGTTTGACGAGCCGCTCGACGTGTTTTCTTGAAACATTGCATATGTATTTTAGATTTAACTAATCAACTTATGAGTCAATGGCTGCTGGCAGATAAAATTGTTTTTTTAAAACCGACCAGAAAATATAAACTTTCTGGACAATTTTTCGTCCAGAAAATAACGTTTTGTCGATCAAGATCGGTAAATTGACGTTAGAGACAGGAAAAGATTTTTCTGGTCAACATTTCGATGTATTGTCGAGTGACAGTGCGTTGATTTTTAATTTGTTGTTTATGTCAAACTTGTTTCGCGAGTGCGCAAATTTAACAATATGAATTCAGATTTTGAATTATCCGACACGGAAAATGAGATTTCAGAAGAAATTTTGGAAGCAGCAAGGAAAGCGACTTACGATATATTGCCAGTAAAATCAAAAGCCCGTTACGATAAGTCATACGACTCATTTAAAAATAATATAAAATAAAATAATTTGTGTTATGTAAGCATATCGAAGTGTCGGCCTTAAAAAAAATATTGTACGTCACGCAACCGAAAATTAGTGCTGTGCAGGTCTTTCCATCCATCCATCATTTCCATTCCAAATGCTTGTCTCGACCTGAAAAACACTACTTTCCGGTCTTGTAACGTAAATTACTATTGTTTTAAATATAATATCATATACATTTTTATATATTTTTTTGTGAATAATTTTCGATGTGTAAATATTTGAGTTATATATTTTTTAATATTTGTAACTGAATATACTATACCTGACAATATCCCATGCTTACATTTCCAGTGGAAATAAATAATATTATTATTATTATTATTATTATTATTATTATTATTATTATTATTATTATTATTATTATTATTATTATTATTATTTGTCCTTTTTCACAGGTTTCTACCCTGGGTTTACAGCTAGAGCACATCGGTCAGTGACAAGATGGCCTGCTCGTTGGAGTGGTTCTAAACCACTTAAAGTTAAGTTTCGCCTAAAACCCTACGGACTATGCTGCACGTGTCTAACAACACAGACTTTTGCATGGGTAAGTATAAATCTACATCTAAACCAAGTTGACCTAAACTCTTCTTAATTGTTTTAGGTATTTCACCAGTCGAGCCGATGACTATCGGTACTATCGCCACTGTCTCCATGTTCCACATTTGGCGTATCTCATCGCTCAAGGGTAAGTATTTATTTATCTTTACAGAGTAAGTTTTCTCGATGTTGGTTGGAACGGGAACGGCAAAATCAACAATGAGTGTTTTCTTTTCAGGCTTGAAGGTAAGTACTAGGTTGGGAATGTTGTTTGTTATTGTTCGGTCTGTGATTATTTTTCTGTTCCAGTAGAGTCGCATGTCATCGTTCTCACATACTGGGGGCGGCTCGTATTGATAATATGGTGTGTGTTCTGTGAGATTATTATTATTATTATTATTATTATTATTATTATTATTATTATTATTATTATTATTATTATTATTATTATTATTATTATTATTATTATTATTATTATTATTATTAATATTATTATTATTATTAATATTATTATTATTATTATTATTATTATTATTATTATTATTATTATTATTATTATTATTATTATTATTATTACATTTCATATCATCAGTTTTGATGCATATGCGTTGGAAACTCATAAAATCAGCTGATGCGACAATGATTCAACATTGCGGGATGAGCAAGATGGGTGCAGATTTCTTAGTTCGGTATTGACATTAACAATAAATCAATCATCAACCCAACTAGTACAAAAGTAGGTACTATAAGGCTGGCTATCATTCAGAGTTGACAGAAGAGCATAACGGATATTTATTTTTATTTTATTTGCCTTTCTTTAATAAAGTGTATTTATTTTTATTTCAGGACCACCTACTTCAACACGGATCGGTTTTCTTTAAGATTTTGCTTTTGTGCTAGTCACAATGGATTGAAATGAATGTTAGTTTAAAAATTCATCCCTTTGAACAGGTTCAGCTTACACGTGATTTTATTTCAAAGCTTTATTATAAGTACATTATAATACCTATATACCGCATTAAAACACCATCATATCAGTGCGTAGTTAGAAGACAATAGGACAGTCTGCCCACCCCAACCCTACCTTTTGAGCTTGTTTTAGCACGTTATTATGTTACATGTAGAAACAACTATTATTACTTTTATATCAGGTTAAAACGGTTTTATATATTTTTTTATTTTATCAATAATTTTATTATTAAGAACAGAAAACTCTCTGAATCTTTTTTATACATTTTTAATCTAACCAATAATCCGATTTAGATTAGGGCTCGAAATTGTATTCGAATAATTCGAATATTCGACTATTCTAAATTCGAATTTTTTTGTTGGTTAAAAAATTCGACTGTTCAAATATTCGACTATTCGAAATTCGAATATTTGACTATTCGAATTTTCGACTATTTAAATATTCGACTATTCAAATATTCGACTATTCGAAATTCGAATATTTGACTATTCGAATATTCGACTATTTAAATATTCGACTATTCAAATATTCGGCTATTCGAAATTCGAATATTTGACTATTCGAATATTCGACTATTTAAATATTCGACTATTCAAATATTCGGCTATTCGAAATTCGAATATTTGACTATTCGAATATTCGACTATTCAAGTATCTATTCGACTATTTGAATAATCGACCATTCGAATATTTAACTATTTGACTTTGTTCGGATATTTATACAGTGACCGGCAGAAAGTGCGCAGCATATGGGAAAGCTTTTACCTTTAAGTTTAGAAAATTAATTTTATTTTAGATAGGTTCTGCATGTTCTCAAACCAAAATAACACCCATTAAATCCGGTAAAAGTCTTATGGTAAACGAGGTAGGATCAAAAATTTCAAATTCCACTAAGAGTAAAGTACCACCATCACCATCTTTCATTTTAGAATATTTTTTTACTAAGAATTATTGCTTTAATTTGAAAGTTATACAAAATTCCAAATTTCGCTTATTTTGGACAAAAAAATTGATTTAATCGTGTTTTCTCAATAACCCTGTATAAAAAATAAATGGCAACCGAACAGTACGAAAATAAGATTTTCTGCAGACTTTGTTAGAGATTACCGTTGATCATAAGTCCGATTAGTTGTTTTCATATTATTATGGCTTTTTAAAATAAAAACATAAAAATATTAAATATTTTTGTTGCACACCGTATTTTATTTTCTGATGGAAAAAGTTAATTTTATCTAACTGATATTTTTTGATTTACATTGACTTAAAGCATCTCCTTAATAGTTTTTTATACATTGAAGTATGCATAGTTTTCTTATTTTGCGTGACGAATAAAATCCGTTCAAAATATATTTTTAATTTAAATTTTTTTCTTTATAAATCAAAAGAAAACTTTCTATGCATACTTTAATATATAAAAAACTATTCAGGACATGCTTTAAGTCAATGTAAATTAAAAAATATCAGTTAGATGAAATTAACTTGTTCCCTCAGAAAATAAAATTCGGTGTGCAGCAAAAATATTTAATATTTTTATGTTTTTATTTTAAAAAGGCATAATATTATGAAAACAAACTAATCGGACTTATGATCGACCGTAATCTCTAACAAAGTCTGCAGAAAATCTTATTTTCGTACTGTTCGGTTGCCATTTATTATTTATACAGGGTTATTGAGAAAACACGATTAAATCAATTTTTTTGTCCAAAATAAGCGAAATTTGGAATTTTGGTATAACTTTAAAATTAAAACAATAATTCTTAGTAAAAAAATATTCTAAAATGAAAGATGGTGGTACTTTACTCTTAGTGGAATTTCAAATTTTTGATCCTACCTCGTATACCATAAGACTTTTACCGGATTTAATGGGTGTTATTTTGGTTTGAGAACATGCAGAACCTATCTAAAATAAAATTAGTTTTCTAAACTTAAAGATAAAAACTTTCCCCATATGCTGCGCACTTTCTGCCGGTCACTGTATGTTCGACTATTCGTGTTTCCTGTGAAACTGTAAATTTCAACGTAAAAAAGAAAAACAAAAAAAATTATATAGTCAGCAAGCAGTTAAACCACTCTACCGTGATTAGACTGTAATTCGACTATTCAAATATTCTACTATTCGAAATTCGAATATTTGACTCTTCGACTATTCAAGTATCTATTCGACTATTCGAATTGTTCGACTATATTCGACTATTCGAATTATTCGACTATTCGACTATTCGACTATTCGACTATTCGACTATTCAAATTATTCGACTATTCGAATTATTCGACTATTCGAATAACATACCAAACGACTATTCGAATACTTATATTTTTAAAATTCCGAGCCCTAATTTAGATAAGCCCGATGCCGTGAATATAGCTGGGTTGCCAGATTTAACAAAATCATCGATTTTATTAAGATTTCTTTAAATATGATTTAGGTCTATAGCTTCGTGAAGTTAATTTAAACGATTGGTAACACTTTATATGTGAAAAAATATAAACAGCGTATATTACAGGCGATCCGGTTTTTCGAAAATTGATTATCCGAGGAATATTCGGTCAGAAAATTTTTTCATAAATTTTTGATAAAAAAATAAAATTTCTCGCAACCAAACAATTATTTATTTATTAAAAGTACAATTTGTAAAGGTGCAGTTATTAAAATTTAACGTAACATTTGATTGGCTATTTTTTCTACTATAGAAGATCCAGTACCACGCATAGTATTAACAATTGTGGTGTTCTTGGTCGATGTTTAAGTATGGTTTTATAGAATTTGGATTGTTATGACCAGTGATTTTCAGCAATTGTTGTTCTTGCACACCTTTTTTTGCCAATTCGCTAACAGCAGTTGACCTGTTTGAATGGTTTGTTATTTTTTTGTCCTTTACATTCAATCCGATAGCTTCAGCAGACGATTTTGTCCATCCATTAATAGTATTTTTTTCAACAGGGACATTATCGTACCAACTATCGGTTTCCGTTTTCCAGTGTCGATTTGGCTTTAAGAACAGCCGTGGTGAGGTTATATGTACGCCTCGTTTTGATATCAATTTATGAAACAGGCGTACAGGGCATCTTTGACTTTCACTATTGACAATCAACCATTTACTACTTGTACAGCTTTTTGAACCGCCTTGGCAAGTTTTACTGAACACTGGATTATATTTAATACGATTTGTTGGAGAACCATCGTTATTTTTTTCGATTTGAAAAAAATCCAGGAGACATGCAACTGCTTCGCCTCCTCTCCACGCTAATTCTACTGCAGCAATATGGTAGAATTTACGCATAAGACCTTCAGGGGTATTTTCATTCCAGAACAATATTATTTGGTTTACTTTAGATAGACTTAACGAAACTGAACTGGTCTTACGTTTACATGGATCTGCTTGTAATTTCTTTCTGGTTGCATCGCGGGCATCTCGGGCTGGTTTAAATACTATGCTGATAAACGGGTCAATCATAATCTTATATTCATTATAGTATTTTTCTTGTAAAATTTTGCATGAAACGTTCAACATAGTCTTTACCGTTGCTTCTTTGAATTCAGTCCCATCTTTTTTTCTCATATTAACCGCCCAATCTTTCAGTATCATTGCCAGCTCTTCTACGCTTCTATGTTTATTTAACTCGTATTTGCGTTCACAGCAAAACTTCATAAATATTCCCCACGTGTATTTGTGACTGTTTCTGGTATTTTTTGGGATTGTTTCATTAACTAGCGCGTTAATGCAATGAAAATTTGCATTGCCAAAACGTGACATTTTGAAATTTATATAGTTGGAATATGAACTGTCAAAGTATTGGTGTCATAATAAATGATGCCTGGGTGTCATAGTGATTGAAAACCACCCGGAGTGTTGTTTTCATATATAATATCACAAGAGATAAAATTTTGTCGGCAAAATTTTCGAAAGGTATGAAAGTTTGTTGCTTGGCAATTTCGCGAATGACATTTTTGACAAAATCACGAGCCGTCAGGCGAGTGATTTTGTCGAAAATGTCATGAGCGAAATTGCTTAAAAGCAACAAACTTAAATAAATCCTTGAGAACAATTTTGCTTACACAATTTTTTCTCGAGTGGTATTCGACATGACTATTTAACTAGAAAAAAGACAAAATTTTGCCGCGGCAAAAATCACATGTGAATTTTGTCCAGGTAGGTGCAGGTAGTAATTTTGCCAGTAGAAGACCGGCCGTTGCTATGACATTTTGCCAGTGTAAAACACTCTAGTTAAATAGTCACTTGTAATACCACTAAAAGTAAAATTATATCCAGAAATTTTTTTGAGCAAACGAATATTTTGAAAATTTTTTCGAGCCGGAGGCGAGAGAAAATTTTCTTAAAATATTCGTGTGCGAGAAAAAATTTTAAGGTATAATTTGATTTCGAATGGTATTTGGTAAGAAAATTTCACAACAAAATGATTTTATAATAGATATTTGTTATTAGACAGATATACGTCAATAAATAAAGAATGCTTTGAAATTACTTTAAATGTCAAATTTAAAAAAAAAATATATCAGTTGTAGTTGTGCCTACATAAGAGTAACCGCAGCACAAGATCGCATCGCGATTACATTTAGTGTTGGTTTATGAAGTGCAGATAGGGATCACAAGATGAATCGCTTTGGTCAAAATAATATGGAAGAAGTTAGGCAAGAAATTGAGGGGTTAACACCTGCTAATACAAAAAAATCTAAAGCAACTGTTTGGCGACAGTTTACTGACTTTTGCCTCGAGAAGTCATATGATTTTGAACCCATCACCGTACTGTACATGTTTTTTTTTGAAGATCTCATTACCGAATGCGGTAGTGAATTAGAGGAAGAAAATTTGTTCTCGATCATCCAGCAATATCTTTTAAAAAATCAATAAAATACAGATTTTTACGTGGACAAGAAGTTAACAAAATTTTGTCCAAATATTACCTATATTATTTAAAACATAGACATGTATTCAATAGAATTTGTCCATCGGATTATTGGCCATTAAAAAGGGAAGAGGTATAAAGAGGATTTAAGGTACATTTACAGTTTGTAACTAAAAATTATGTATCTAAAAAATAAATTATTTTGTATTGTTTAGGCGTTTTTATTCCTTTAATATTAACTAACATTAATTAAAGAAATTTAAAATTATAAAAAGTTTGACAAAACGTACTGGTTGATTGTTGACAGTTCCAGTTGATATTTTATAAAGTTCCGTGTTGTCACTTCATATTATGTCAAAAAATTTCCTCTGTAATACCCTCCAGGGTACCCCAGCAAGAAAAAATTTCCGAAAAAATACAAAGGTTGCCATGGCAACGTTATGAAATGATTATATTTCATTGGATGAATATTGATGGCGTGAAATTTTCACTTAAATGTTGATATGATTGGGTGATTTATGTAAGATGATAAAGATTAACAAAATTTAATTGGCTGTTTGAACTGTCAAAAAATGTTCCCATACATTTTTTGCTAATCATTTCCGGACACCCTGTATGAATATTTCAATGAATGTTTACATTTAAAAAAAATGTTAATTGAATATCAAAACTAAAAATAGAAAATAAACATTTTTTATAAATAAATAATCGTTAAAAATGAAACTTACCTTCCCAGTTCTACACACATACTGTTAAATTCTTTCATATATTAGCTGATAAAAATCAACACTTTGTCCCACAATAAAACCCCCAAATTTAACCGTTATATCTTGTGTTCAAAACCTAATAGTGGCCAAAATAACAAAAAGTATCCATTGGTCGCCCGCTGACTTTTACAATATTTCATCGTGAGTATAGAAGCGTCCAGAATGGTCGTTTTACTCGAACGTTTCCCTACAACAGCAGTAACAACCTAAGGGCAAATGGCACTTGAAAAATGTGACACAATGGAAATTCTAAAATGATTATTTGAGGGGTGATATTAGCCTCTTATTCTGTCTCATCGAGCTTCAATGGGTGCTTCTTAAGTTGCAATGTGTGACGTTTTTTTTTTAAACGCTCACAGTATAAGTAACAAGTTTTTTTTTGCATTTTGAAGGAAGGTCAGAGTGGTATTATTTCCCGTGAATAATAAGTTGGTATAAAGCTATTGTACTGGAATAAAAAAAATATAATTTGGTATGTTTAATTGGTACAAAATGAATTGAACAAATAATAGCTATTTATGCCATCAGTTACGAAATGCCTAATTTTGTGTAACGCGTGAGATTTTTGCGGAACGAACGAAGTGAGTTTCGCAAAAACTCACAAGTTACACAAAATTTCATTTCGTAACGTATTGCATACAAGATTTTTTTTAATTTTGAAGAAAGTAATAAAAAAATAAAATTTAATATAATTGATAAAAATTTGGAAAATATAAATTTAGTTTTTCTAATTTTGACATATAACTGATGGCATAAATAGCTATTGTTGCTGTTACTTCATGTTAGTTGTCAGTTTGACATTTTGTAAAAAAGTCTAGACGGAAGGTTTTTAGCGAGATTGATATATTTTTAGTTTTATTTTTAAAAAATGAGTCATTCAAGTTCTGAAGAGCTACCAAGCGATATTGAAGACAGCAGGTAATGCTCTATTATCAGTAATTCCCAAAAAGTCAAAGGCAGTTTATGATTTGGCATACGAAAAATTTTTTACGTGGTGTGATGAGAAGAAAATTAAACATGTTAATGAGAAAGTTTTACTTGCATATTTCGAGGGTAAGAAAGATCTAAAAGTTTCCACATTATGGACACTTTACTCAATGTTAAGGTCTGAACTAAATCTGAAAAGGAATATTGATATTAAAAAATATACAAATTTGGTAGCATATATTAAAAGGCAAGCGGACGGGTACAGTGCTAAAAAGTCAAAAGTTTTTATTAAAAAAGATTTTGCCAAATTTTTATTGGAAGCTGATGACAAAGAATACTTAATGGCTAAGGTTGCAATGATAATTGGAATGGCAGGAGCATGCAGAAAAGCAGAATTAACTTTTCTTCCAGTTGAAAATGTTATAGACGAAGGAAGCCATTTTCGTGTTGATATCCCACCTTCAAAAACAAAAGTCATACGGCAGTGTGCAATTACCACTGGAGACATTGAAGATACGAATCTTGTTGAAATATTAAGAAAATATATTAAGTTGCGTCCCCAGATTCTTAAACACAACAGATTTTTTGTAAAATATGCGAATGGAAAATGTACCAGAAATCCTGTGGGAATTAACACATTTAGCAGTCTGCCAAAAGTTATTGCACAATTTCTTGGTCTTTCAAATCCTGTTCTATATACTGGCCACTGCTTCAGAAGAAGCTCTGCCACTTTCCTAGCAGACAGTGGCGCTGATCTTTTAAAATTAAAGAGGCATGGAGGTTGGAAATCTAGTTCTGTTGCGGAGGGATATGTTGAAAATTCCATGAATAATAAAAAACTTATAGCGCAAGAAATATTTGGTGAAACATCTAATGCAATGTGCGTCGCTTCCCAAATAACAGCAAGTTCGAGCAATGAAAAAAATATGTCGTCGGGAATTAATTTGAATAATTGCAATAATTGTGTTATCAATATTTATAATAATTAATTAATTTATAATTTATGTTTTTAACTTGTATTATAACAGTTTAATAAATAGAATAATTCTTTTTGTCACTAATTTTGAAATACATTTTTCGTCACCAATTGCATAAAATTTTACTTTATGCAACTAGTTACAAAAAGTAAGACGTTTCATAATGTCAATCAGTTTTAAAAAGTGTCACTTTATATGTTAAAATTAGAAAAAATATATTTTTTCTGTTTTGGTTCAAGCGTTTCCTATCGATTTCAGCATGGTAATAAGCTATTTATAAAACAGTTTTTTCATTTTTGCTTTTTTCTCTTAAAAAAGTAAGCATTGTATAATAATATACTTATTAGGTATAGGTATACTCAAAATTAATATTAAATATCAAATTTGAAAATTTCATTTCGTCTCCAATTTCATGCATTCATTCAGAAATTTTCAAATATCTTTTTAGAATGTTTCTTGTCTCCTGGACATAATTTCAGGAAACCTAAGCCCTGATGATGGCTTCATAATGGGCCGAAAGCGCTAGGCGATATTAAATAAATTACGCTGAATGCACAAAAGAATGTTTCATTTGTTAAAATACGGCGTACAACCGACTCTCCTTTTCATATGTGCGTAGCACCCAAAAAACTTTCGTCCACGGCGCTTTTTTTTTATTGCTGGCCACGGGGTGATAACGTGGATACCATTGCTGCCTCACTGCTCATTGCTACTTTCCATGTAAAAAGTTGCCGGTTTCATGTACTGTATTTACATAAGTATGTTGTATATTCCAAGTTCGTTCATTATCACTTGGAATAATAAAGCAGTAAAAATTGAGACCCTACGACTCTCCCAATTGAGCTTAATTGGTAGACGAGGGGTGGCCCAACTGGAGCCAATAAAATCTTATTAAAGTTTGCTTTGGATAAAATTTTAGTTAAAGAATTTTGTTCCATGAAAGGTTTTATGTACAGTCGAGTAAAAATTACGCGTTAAAAGTTCCGTAATATAATTTTAAAAAGTTTTATTTTTTCATATAAGCTTCTTTTGGTTGTTTTTCTGTAATATTTAGCTAAAGGAATATCTTTTCTCAATATATAAGAGTCTAAGAGTAATCGGCCATAATTTTTGTGTCTCAGCGCCCCTGGTATATTTTTTCTTTAATATCTTGATGAAATCTTTCACCTTGCTCTTCACTCACGCCCCCAAGATTTTTCGGGAATTAGTCCAAATGGGAATGTAAAAGTGAATTTTTATGCTCATATCACAACCAAGAATCCTGAATTTTTCCAGCATATTTTCAACGATCTCAACATAGTTTGTGTCTTTAAAATTCCCTACAAATTTATGTTCAACTTCTTTAAAAGCATTCCATGCATGGTTTTCCTTATCTTCCATTACATTTTTAAATTCTGTATCTTTCATCAAGCTCCTAATCTGCAGCCCTACAAAGATTCCCTCCTTTAATTTAGCCTCTGACAGAGCCGGAAATGTTTTACACTAATATTTAAAACAATTTCCTTCTTTGTTTAATGCCTTAACAAATTGTTTCATACGTCCCAGTTTTATGTGAAGTGGTGGAAGTAAAACTTTCTGAGGGTCAATAAAAGGTTCGCGAATTTCATTTGTGCCCAGTCTCTATTTAATGCTGTTCTTGATACCTGCTATCCCACTTGCACAGGAAACATGGAAACTTAGTAAATCCGGACTGCTGACCCAAGAGAAGGCCTAAAATTTTTATATCTCCACACACTTTCCAGTAGTGATTTTTATATTGTATTCTTAAAAGTAATTCCTTTAAATTTTCATAGTTTTCCTTTAAATGAAGTAAATGACCGACCAGAACAGAAGCAAAAACATTGCCATTATGTAAAAGAACAGCTTTAAGGGCTCCTTTTTTGAAGAGTCGATGAAAATTATTCAGTCAGCAGGTGTGTAGCACCACGGGAAATCATTTTTTGGTTAATACCAAATACACACCATACAGGATGCACCCTCTGCTACTAATACGAACTAAAATAAGTCATCTTCGATTTTAACATAAAATAAATCCCCTATTTTTATGATACTTACATACACACTTAAAATGATCTAATGGCATGTAAATTTACTCTCGAGGACTTAATTAATATAAGTGACTCTACTTAATATTAAGCCATGAATCAAAGACATCACGATAGCTGTGCAATCACCTGCCAAGCTGTGCCAATACCTACATCACTAATACAAGGCTAATAATAATTTAAATAGCTTCTGTTTAGTTAATCAAGGAAAAAACTGGTTCGGGTTCAGAGTAAAAGAAAACGGAAAAAAGTGTATCCGTTTCCTTTAAACTTATTCATATCTGATAGTTTATTTCTTTAAATTATAACATCCTCTCTAATTATTGCAGTAGGTAACTACTAGTTCTTCAAGGAGGGTCGCTTTTTGTATATTGTACGTTGTGGATGCAAGTCGAGTCGATTTTGTCACTTAGGTTATTACAAAGTGTTTATTGGGTTCGGCAACAACTGCCTAAGATTCCCTAATTGTACAAGAATTTTAATTAAGTGACTAAAGTTATTGCCGTAAACAGAGCGGGTTCTTATTTCTTTTTTTTTCTCCTTTAAGGCGCTCTGGGAGCGGTGCGTGTGCGGTAACAAGCATAAAAAATTAAAACGCCTCGCCGTCAACAAGTAAGAAGTCATTGGGGATTTTTGACAAAAATGAATTTAGGAAAGAAAAAAAAAACTCAAAGTCTTCCTCCACAAAATTTAATAGAATATAGAAGTTCTTTAGGGGTCTCTACATGTTTCGAACGTAGAAACGCTCATCATCAGGAGACAGAAAATTTATATAGGACTGATGGTATTGGCAGAAGAGAAAATTTAATGGTATAAAACCATAATGGAGCTTTATGGCATTGAAAAATTGAAATGTAGGAGTGAAAAGGGTTGAGAAGAGTTAAAACATGCTGAGCATGTGAAGAAGGTTAGTAAAGGAAGTCTAAACAACCAAACAAAATGAGGAAGAAGAAAAAGGCCTTCTAAAGAGAAGGTGTCGAGGATTTTTGAAATTTGTTATATAAAATTTTTTTGTAAAATTATTGATATGTCTGTAAGACAGTATAATGATAAGAATTGTCATTTGTAGAAGTCATAATGTCAAAATTGTTGAAGAATGATTTTGGGGTACTGGGGGGTTAAAGCCCAGTAACCCCTCGAGAGGTTAATTTAAATATGTTGAAATTAGCACACATTTAAGAAAATTAAAATAAACATTTTTATGTTCACGTCCACGTGTAGCAGAGAGTGAATGAAAGATCTCTCATCATCAGATGTGCCATAAAAACACTTTTGTGCGAAAATACAAACAACATTTTTTGTACAACTGTTTGTTTTTAACTATTTTATTAATAATTGTATGGATATTATTAATAATTGTATGGATATTGAACTATTTTCATTAACTATTTATCGTGTTTAGAACAAAAATTTAAAATTAAAATTCATGGTTTTTAAGGTATTTTTTCTTTCACCTGTTCTAATTACCATGAATATCTGCAATTGTTTAAAATGTATTAATTGTTGTCAAATTTATCGTTTTTCTTGTCACGAAATGTACAATATTTTACTCAAGTTTGTCCAGTACCATAATATAATTTATTTGTGTTAGGCTACATGCTTGGTAAAACTGTTGTTCCATTGAATTGCAGGAAAAAAAATAATAACGACTTGTTATGTTTCACAAATTTAATCAGTTTTCTGACATGTCAAATCAATTTACCTACCAAATTTATAGAAAACACACTACCAACTACATACCACAGATATAGTCATACCCGCAGATTCAAAGCACCACCAACAAACAAAACTAGCTGCATTCAATAGTATGGTACATCGACTAGTTAACATTCCTCCCTCAGACATCCAATACAAGAAAGAATTAGATATTATAAAAACAATAGCCACAAATAGCGGTTACCCAACAAAAATCATACACCAAATAATAAAGAAAAAACAAAGACAAAACACACAAAAACTTCTCTACAAAGAACATCCCACTCCAATTAAGGAAAAATACTGCTCAATAAGATATACAGGGAAAACAAGACAAAAAATCGCCAAAAAACTTAAAAACCTTAATATCATTCCTATACAAGTCAATAAAAACAACTTACACAAACACATATCCAATGCTAAAATAGAAACTAAAAACAAACTTTTACAAAGTGGGGTCCACCAAATAGAGTGCGACAACTGCGAGACTATCTACATTGGACAAACAGGTAGAAATTTTGACACCAGGCTTTAACATCTATTTAAAAAAAACAAAATACAACAGGTTTAGCTGATCACTGCATATTACACAATCACTCAATCTCTAACAACTTAAAACCCATATGCATACACAATAAAAGCAGAAAACTAAATTTACTAGAAACAATAGAGCTGTTATTAAAAAAGCCATAAAAAACAAATGTAATGTTAATAATCAAACCAAAATACCTGCAGGCGCTTCCCCAATTCTTAATAGCACTCTAATTTAGGACTAAATATGTATCTGTACCTTTAAAAATTAGGAAAACCCACAGTTGACCATTCAATCTTCTAATTCTAATTTTAATTTTATGTTTATAATTACAATTACCATAATATGATATAAATACCTTTGTAATGTCACGTAGAATTTAGTATCTTCTCGTACTCCTTTGATAATGACCCGCAAGGGCCGAAACACGTGTCAGGAAACTGATTAAATTTGTGAAACATAACAAGTAGTTATTATTTTTTCTTCATATGCAACAGTACCATAATGTCTTATTGCGATAGTGAAACACCACAAGAAATAACGGATATGGCAAAGATGGTTATATCAAATCTTTTGCCCACTAAATCAAAAATACAACAGTACCTAACAGTAACTTAAGTACTACAGTAAATACGTAGATTGGTAGTCATATTTAGTTTTTAGCAACACAAAACAAGAACCAGAACTTTTTTCCTGTTTTAATAAGAGATTCAAAATTTCCCACGGTCAGTAGACCCATCAGATTCACCTTTAAAATTAATGACAAGTCATAATGACCCACAAAACCCATTAATGTTTAACCACCTGGCCAAATGCCAAAATAAAGATTAAACTCTCACTTTTTAAAGGGAAAAAACGCATTGCCAAGTGGTGACGTTTTTCCTACAATATCTAAACTACAAAAACAGCTTAATATTGCCCTGATGCCAACATTATGAATTATTATAGTTAGATTTGACCAACCTCATGAACTGGTGTACATTAAATGGAATTGAATTTAATGCTTCAAAGTGTCACTTGAATGCTTTTCTCTAGGTTTCGCACTCCACCTACGTACCAAATAGGGAAGTTGACAAAAATTTTAAATGGGGAAAAAATCTATAAATCATAAGTACATATTGTTATAAAACATATGGCAGCAAAACAACATATTTCGTCCCAAAAGACCGCTAGAAAGATTTAAAAATGCCCCAAAATTGAAATTATTCCAAGCGGGTAAAAACGCACTGCTAGTAGTCGTGGCGTCAAGGGGTATCATTTGTCAGATTTGTGTGTGACATCCACGAAATAGGTTATAGGTTTTCAATAAATTTGATGATTTGTCAGATTTGACATCCACGCGTCAAGCGACACGACCTTAAAACAACAATACAATAACAATAACACACAGCAATCCAAATGCAAATTGGGTCGCTCGGCACCTGTCAGGAGTGTCAGGATGACGGATAACCAAAAGTCATACCCCCTGACGTCATCGGGCTTCGCGCGCTTTAGAGATCGTTTGAAATGCTTTCGACACGCACGAAACTTTAAAGAATTTTTACCAAGTAATTTTTGATTTTTAGGGAGTAATAATTGGGAAATACTTTTTTCAGGCCTAACTAAATCATATTATTGAAAAAAAAAAATTGGAAAGTTCCCTATTGTAATTGGGCAGGATGCACTGAAACTTGTGGATAGTGTGATTGATTTGGGGAAAGTGTTGGATCGCTCTCTTGGTTTCGTGCCACATATCACAAATATTAAGAGGAAGACAGTAAAAATGCTACGGTTTATAAAGCGATCTTCGATCCTTAAAGTATCTGTACTGTTCTTAGGTGAGACCCAATCTGGAATATGCATCGACAGTATGGAATCCATTTTATGCAATACCTGTAAATAGTTTGGAGACTGTCCAGCACAAGTTTCTTCGATAGATATTCAACATTTAGAGTTCCAGACGGTTATGCAATGTCTTATCTTGAATTTTAGTTTGTATCGGGGCTGGTTTCACTTGCGGTTCGCCGTAAGAGGCATACTTGAAACTATTATACAATAGCTTATTTACCATTGTACCACTGTTAGTAAAAATTCCACTTTTTGTCCCACCCAGAACCTGTGGTTCTAATTTTACTTTTTATCGGTCAATTAATCACACAAATTATGCTTTACATTCTTTTCTGCAGAGGTTTATCATCAGGTTGGCTAACTATTCTTCTAACGACCTGGACTTTTTTTCACCATCTTCTAGTTTTTATATAAACCTGCGTCTGGTTACCCGATATCAAAGTAGGTAATTTTCTTTGGTGATTGTTTTATTTTTATGTTTATCTTTTTTTTTACATTGTAATATTTTGTTATTGGTGGTAATAATTTTAATGAATCTATGTTATTATTACTTGCTAATTATTGTAATTTGAACATGGGCTAAACTCGTTAAAAAATAAATAGATAAAACTGTTAAGTTAATGCGATCTGTAGAAATTCATCATTAACGGAAGAGAAACAAAAACCTTCCCAACGTACTAGGTATACTGGTTTTATGTTTCATTTGACAAGATAAGTAGATCGCTCCAAGATTTATTAAATTGGATGTTCTATTGACATAATAAGATTTTGACAGCTGTGAGATCTCTGAAGTTTACAGGTGAAGTGTCTTCGTGAGGTAAATCAAACATTGCTTAAGCTGTTATTTGAATACATATCGCAACATTTTCTTAAAGTTCTGCTTAAAACTAATTCGCTTTTTTATATAGATTATTTCGACGTCTTCACTAGAAGACGATAAAATTGCTGTAGGATGTTTTATATGAATGGTTTACGCATGGATTTCATTACATGCAGTCAAAACCATAGACAATTTACCTTTAGATATCGAAACAATAATCACGAAAGTGGCAGATTTATGGCCTCGCGCATGTAAACAAAGCTAGACACTATTAGACATGCGCACTGCAACATTATCGTTTGACGAATGGGAAAATAGACAGGTCCGGGCTTTAAAATTTAAATTCTTGTCAGAAAATTGGAATTTCTTCTCAATTTTTGATCAAGTTTGGAAATAAAGGTAGTGATTTCTGGCATTTTTAGTAGTAGCGAACATATCAGATTTTAAGGATAGAAAATTGTTTTTAAAACTTGTTTAAAAATGATGTGTCGTCGTGTTTTTAGTTCGAAAAGGAAGAGAACAAGAGTACGGTGTTATCGCGTACCTAACCTCAAGTCAAATATTAGTTGGTATATAACATGTGTAAAATATTTTCATATAATTGTTTATATTCCAATCTGAGTTACTAAAAGCACAAACACAATTCAATAAAATACACAAAAACCAGAAATCCTTAAATATTAAACACCCACAATCCACGATAGCTAAGAAAACTGCAAAGAATCCACAGAGGAAACCTTAAAACACAACAACAAAAATGGCGGCCGAGCCGGTTCTGGAGAGTATCTTGAGCATGTCGATTATTGTCGATAAAGAAGGACAGGCCGATAACACGAGGTTCGTGCGCATGCACGAAGGTGTCCAGAAGGAAGACAGCTGACTGGCGAGTCATGCGCTCGGATGTATTTTTTCACCCATAAAACGTAACTTTTGTTTGCGCAGGAGATAAACTGTACCTCAGTGGCGCACCCAGGGGGGGGGGGGGGGGGGGCAAGGGGGCCTTGGCCCCCCCCCAAAACCCCCAATGAAATGAAAAATTATGAAAGTGGATAAGTATTTTAAAAAGTCAATTTTCTTAGATTTACCTCACGGGCCTCGTTTGAGGGGGGCCAGGTGGGGCATTTGCCCCACCCCTCCCGTGGAAGTTGACTTATTGACAAAAGTTGACTTATTGAGGTTTAATATGGTTTGATTGAATGTATGAATTTATTATTTCGAGTTTTCCTCCATATTTTTGTTATTATTTTGGGGTAGTAAAGACTTATTTTAATAAAAATAAACAGTTTTAATGCCAAAACGACTATGAATGTTTGAGAAACAATTTTAGCTCATTAAGTATTAAGCAAAAAATTGAAATTAAAATTAAGGGAAGACCTAAACTCTCGAAATTAACTTGATAGATACCACAAAGTGTAAATCTAGGGACTTTATTGTTATTGATAAGTTTGCTGCAAATAAAAACAGATGAGTGAACTTTACTTTTAAACAATGTACCCACTAATGAAAAATAAATTAGCCTTTTTATTTTTTATCTTATTTCATTTTCAATAGAATAAGAAGGTAATCATAAATTTTTAAAATATTTACTATAATAATTATTGACCAAATTTAGGCGTGGTCTTAAAAAAATTTCGCCTGCGGCGCATTTCGCCTACAGCAAGCTTTTAGTACACCCCCAAGTTAACAAGTCACAAGCCGCCAATGCCCCCCCCCCGTAAGAAACCGTTTAACGACTCCCATGACTAGGCTATTGCGATCTTCCCTGCAAGAGTACCTGTTAAAAAGCTCCAAAGTTCTAGAAAAATGCGTAACTTAAAAGTTTATTAAAAAATTTGCTTCCAGCACTGGTTGGCGGGCCCCCCTAACATAAAATCCTGGGTGCGCCGCTGCTGTACCTACGTATCTAATGGTAAATGTCTATGGTCAAAATACAATCGCTATCTAAGTATGTGACGTATACGAATAGACACCAATTTCAAATAGCTCCAATAGCAAATAATGGAAAGTGAATGGAAGATGCTTAAATAAATATAATTTTGGCAACACTGAGGCCCAACCCATGGGCCCATTGAACCCATCCGAAAGCGAGACCACGAAGGGGGTCACGTGACCCGTACAAATCGGCACGTGTCGTCCACTAATTCACCATTCATTTCGTGACGTAAGCCCTTTTAAATCGGCGGTAAAGGCCTTTTATCGTTTCAGTAAACATCGCGGGCAACGTCGATGATTTTTTGGTATCTGATCTTTTATGATTGTGATTGAAGAAGTGGAAAAAGTATGTTTGATTAGAGATTTGATGGAGAATCGTCATAGTAATCTAATAAGTAAGTTGCTAGTAAGTAAATATACTTACATCCCGTGAAGTATATAACATTTTTTCTCCTCCCCGCAGAATTTTCTTGGATTTTTATTAATTTAATTCGATACTTTTCGTATAAAATTATGAACAGCTTTGACCGGATTCTATAGCATCATAAGCATTATTATTTTAACAGCAACGTCAAGCTATCAAAAATTGAGAGAAATTGAAATTAATTTGTACCTATAACAGCCAAATGGATATAGAAGAATCAGCAAATATCGCTTGTCTGTGGCTGCTGTCAGAAAAATCGAGGAAGAGGTATGCAGCAACGTATCAACATTTCAAGAAATGGTGCCAAACAAAGACTGCTACTGCAGTTTCAGAAACCGTGCTTTTGGCGTACTTTCACGAAAAATCTGCTGTATTAAGCTCCATCAAGCTTGTGGTGTGAATATTCCATGCTGAAGTCCACAATTTTCATAGAGAAAAACATATATATTTCCAAGTATCCTAAAATTCGAGCATTTTTAAAAAGAAAAACTGACGGATATAAACCTGGAAAATCTAATGTGTTTGACAGAGAAGATGTAAATAAATTCCTGTTTGAAGTCCCCGATCATATTTATTTAATGATGAAGGTTGTAATGATAATGCGAATTGCTGGAGCGTGCCGTTCTAGTGAACTCTGTGCAATGAAAATGGACAATGTTGAATTAGGGCATGAAGTCATATTTGTTACTATTCCTGATTCCAACAATGGAATGGCACGTAAAATTATAGTGACTAAAAGTGACGATGAGAAGGTTTGTTATTTCAAAATAGTTCGAAATTATATTGATATAAGATCCCACATGACGTATAGTAATCCTCGCTTCTTCATGCGATATAAAAATGGAAAGTGCTTAAACCAGCTTGTCGGGACAAACTCGATTTCTTCAATTCCAAGTAAAATTGCTAAATTTCTGAACTTTCAGAACTTTGAGAAGTATACTGGACACTCCACTTTATTAGCGAATATTGGAGTTGATGTCTCTCAAGCGACATGGCGGATGGAAATCTGCAACTATTTCGGAAAGTTATGTAGCGGAGAGCGTCAACAATAAAAAGGAACGTTTCAACTGGTATGTATCTCCAGTCGTCTTCAGGTGAATACTAAATAAGTAAAGTAACTACAAGACTATTTATACTAGCTAGGTGCACCGAAGCACAACTGAGGTGGGTACAGTCATGCGTTCAGTTGGCACGCGATCTTATCCTAAGATTACATCTATTTAACAAAGGTTTCCAGATATTTCTTAAGTCTAATGATGGTTTACTAAAGCAGCCTGGATTCTGGTGAATAGCAGCAGCTGCCTTAAACTTTCTTTTCCTCCAGTGTGGTTCCTTATGTAGGATTTCAGCTTCTGACCACATGATATGGTGGCCATGTTTTCAGGCATGGTCAGCTGCACCTGATTTTTCGGTCTCTCCTTTTAACGTATTATTTTTGTGTTCTTTAATCCTTGTCTCGAGTGGTCTTAATGTCTCACCTATATAAGATAGGAAAAACTGCGTCTACCAGATCCCCTGCGAGTGCGGCCAATCTTATATAGGTGAGACATTAAGACCACTCGAGACAAGGATTAAAGAATACAAAAATAATACGTTAAAAGGAGAGACCGAAAAATCAGGTGCAGCTGACCATGCCTGGAAACATGGCCACCATATCATGTGGTCAGAAGCTGAAATCCTACATAAGGAACCACACTGGAGGAAAAGAAAGTTTAAGGAAGCTGCTGCTATTCACCAGAATCCAGGCTGCTTTAGTAAACCATCATAAGACTCATATCTGGAAACCTTTGTTAAATAGATGTAATCTTAGGATAAGATCGCGTGCCAACTGAACGCATGACTGCACCCACCTCAGTTGTGCTTCGGTGCACCTAGCTAGTATAAATAGTCTTGTAGTTACTTTACTTATTTAGTATTCACCTGAAGACGACTGGAGATACTTACCAGTTGAAACGTTGTGATTTAAAACAAATAAAGACAATGGAAGTCCAAAACTCTTTCATCGATCAAGAAACATCATTGTCTCCAACCTTCAAACAGTCAATAAAAAGGAAGTTGCAAATAAAATTTTATGCAATATAACGAAGCCAGAAGTCTTCTGCAGTACTTCAAGAGTAACAGAAAACTTGGTTAGATATGGAGAAATTATGGTCGGAACATTTTATACAAATTGAGAAAAAACAAGAAAACATTTATCCAAATTTTGTAAATAATGTTCATAATTGTACTATTAATATATATCAATCAATTGTTATAAATCATTGTTTTTATATGGCATAAATTATTACCACCCAAGGGTGGTAAGTTGACTTACAACTCGTCGTCAAGGGCAATCGATACCTTTTTGGTAATTGTTACTTACGTCCTTCAAAACAGTGTCAAAATGCGTTGTTTATAATATAAGGAGGAGAAAAAGTATTATTTTTGCTCAAGAAATATATGGTTAATGAATTGACCGCCTTTTTCCGGACACCCTGTGTATGTGGTAAAAATGGTATCTAATATTAATAATTTTAACCCATCTTGTACAGCCCCAGGCATACAAACATAACCATTAGTTCTGCATGCACGCACTCAAGCGGTATAGGCATCTAAAGTTTGGCGCCGGTTTTAAGCTTTACATTTTATGACTGTGCGTAATCATTAATTTATTGTAATAATAATAAACTCAATTGCATTTGTGGCTGTTTTGCACCTGGCGCCTTCCGATTGGTGCTTATTTACTACTCAGCACAATTCTTGAACGGTAACGTGGGTAGATATTAGAGTAACCCAACATTATTGACGGATCAATTAATTGACTTCTACGATTTCATTACATCAACCATAAAATAAAGAGCAAAATTTCAAGGGTAGGGTAAAGTGGGGCAGGTTCGGACACTTTTTTTAAGGCGATTTTTTACGTTTATTTTAGCCAGAGGAATTTTTCTATATTATTCTAATATATTTTTTATATGTTTTTAAACTAATAACATAGCAGTTTAATAAAAAAACGTTCACAGTTTTTTGTAAAAAAGGTCAAATAAAAAAGTTGCATTTGTCCGAAGGTGCCCCATGGTGGGGCAATTTTGGAACACGCATGGGGTAGGTTCGGTTATATACTTCCTAAATAATTTTTCTTTTCAAAATTATATTTTTAATATTTTAACGTTAACCTTAACACAAAACGTATGATTAAATGAACTTTGTTATCCTAACCTAGTAAAATTAACATAATATTTAAAAAGTTTTTGGTAATAAAGCCATCAAAAATGGCAACTTATTTTAAATTTAAAGAACTAAAATTCACATTAAATTTTAGGAAACTAGCCAGGCGGGCATTCCCAGCAATATAAGTTGGTCTGGGCAGTTTTGCCTCTATGTCACATCTTGCGATGGTTGAAATATCATTCACAGTGGGAAAGTGGAAACGGTTGTGCGAATGTCTTAAATATTTTACAACAAACTCGCCGTATTCTTCAAGCTGTATCATTTGCCCAACGTAATAAACAACTGTTTTTTTTTCGTGGGAAATTTTACTAGAACGCAATCGTCACTTAAAATCTTCTCATCATCTGCAAAAATCAAAATAATTCGTTACAGAAAACCAATTTTTTCTAAGTCAGATAAAGAGCCGATAAATTTGTTCTTTTTTTCCATCAATTTAATAAATTCTGAATCAGAATCTGAAGACGTGTCACTTTCTAGGGCTCTTTTTATTGTCTTTCTCATATTTTTCTTATTTTGTTTCTCTTGGGCATTCTGTTATGTTGTGGATTTTTTATTTTTTAGTTTTTGAGTGCTTGTTCTATTTATTACTAACGTATTCTTGGTTCCAGAGTTCTCTGGGGCACCTCCGGACAGTCCGAATGTACCCCACACTATACTGTCCGGATGTACCCCACATGCACGAAATATAAACAACCTAATAAATCTAAAAATAATGCCGTTGCCGATGCTTAAAATATAGGTTATGTGCTGTAAAAATATTATACTTTTTACGTATGCCACTTTAAAATCAAAAAATTGCAACACCAAATAGTGCAAAAGCTAACGAATAGATGAACATATTACTTACTTGAGGCCACTGTTCATTATTTTTGATAATAACTTTTAAATTACGTTAGCTACCGGCTTACAATTTCGCGACACGGCGTGAAATTCAAATCGTCCGGAGGTGCCCCATGTCCGAACCTGCCCCACTCTACCCTAATCAGTAGAAATATAACCGTTTCCTGTTCATGTGTTTTAAGTGCAAAATTAGACTTTTTTAAGTAAATAAGATTAGTTAGGGAAAACCGTAGTTCGCTTTTTGGTCTCCTTTAAATTATCCAATGCCCCTCCCCCTGTATCAGTACCCCCTCCTTTCTCTTGTCTTCTCAGTCTAAAAGCAAGCTTATAAGTATACTTTGTCATTTATCCCCAAACGTCCTCAAAAGGATTGAGTTCTGGAATTTTTAAACTCCACGGTAAGACTTAATAGTACCGTGCGAGCAAAAGTTATTTGCATCAAAAAGGGCTTGGATTAAAAAACGTAGGGCTTGGTTTAGATCACATTGATATGGGGACGATATATCTAACCAAATCTAGGTTAAAGTTTTGTCAAATTCATATTTTGACATGATATGCCAAACTAATGAGTAATAAAATAAGTAGACAAATACAAATTTATTATTGTTGTTTACAAAATTAACAAAGTAAGAATATACAAAAAGAAAAAGAAAAATAATTACATAAATTGCTGAAATTGGCCACCGCCATGCTCCAAGCATAAATTCACACGTCTCTTCATATTTTCGAACGTGTTGACCAGCATCTCTGGAGAAATGTTATCACATTCTTGGATAATCCTTTCTTGTAATTGTTCCATAATCGTTAAACAAGGTGGGAATTCAATGTCTGATCGAAAACTGATCAATCTGTCGTCAAAAAAATTCGTAAGTAGTTAATAGTTTCGGCGGCTGAATGGGCGGTTGCACCGTCCTGTTGAAAATATCCAAAACGTAGTTCGTCGTCAAGTAATTACTCCACAAATGGATTCAAAATATTGTCTCTATACCGCCGTGCGCTGTGCTGTAACTGTGTCATGGAAAAAATTAGGACCAACAATTCTTCTTCGGGAAACAGCTAACCAGACACCAATTTTTTGAAGATGCAATGTGGACTCTACAAAAAAATGGGGATTTTCACTACTCTACATGTGTGTATTCCAAGAATTCACATAACCGGAGAGGTGGAACCAGGGTTCATCCGAAAAAAATGTCAGGTCTAATAAATCATTTCTTTCCAATAAATTTTGGGTAAACCATTGAGAGTAATTCCTGCGTCTTTCAAAATCTGCGGCTTGTATTTCTTGGAATACTTGCACTCTATAAGGAAATAAATTTAGCTGCTTCTTAAGAATAGTCATGCATGTTCCATAAGATCTTCCCACTTCTTGGGACAGGTGTCTTATACAATTTGTTGGCGTATTTTGCATTATTTCACGAACGTTTGCAACAAGTTCTTCTGTTCTTACAGATGGTTTTCCTGCTCCTTTTTGTGTCGCATAGAACCTATTTCCCTAAACAGAGCCACGGTTCTTTTCAGGCAATGATAAAAATCCCCAGCAATAAAAGCAACGTTAGGAAAATGTTCGTGAAAATCGTCCATGCACAAACCCGGATTGTATTGCCACTCACCATTTACTCTAACCCCGTTTCGAAAATACGCTTTAACCATGAACGTTTTGTGCTGTTCCGTAAAGCCCATTGTGTGAATTGTTCAAGAAATTGGAACAATTTGCGATGACTGACACCCAACAGGTATTAAGCTCTACGGCTAAGCATTACGTCCTTAGATGGAAGGCCCTCTTTGATGCAAATAATTTTTGCTCATACGGTATATTACATAACAAGTGTTAAAAATGGTACTCTGCAAACCAGGAGGTATTTAGCACAAGGCGTAAGCCGAGTGCGCAAATTCTTCGAGTTTAAGAAAATCACACTAGTACCTAATGTACACAATTTAAAAAATTATCAAAAATAGTTTGATTTATTTTTAATATTGTTGATGATGGATCATAAAACCTTTATGAATTTGAATTGAATTTATATTTTATACCAAGTCAAGGCAATATTGTTAGGAATGACTAATGTAACGGGAAAGTGTCCGCATAAAAATGGTCTTAGTGAATTAACCAATATTTCCGTAAATAACCTATTACTTACAAGTTCTTGTTAGATCTAAGCTGTTCCTATTCGGTGATTTTACATTTTATATTGTATGTAATGGGGAATTCATAGGGAATTCTTATGTTTACGACGTTGGGCTCAGAAGGTGTAAAAAGGTAGCGCTTCGTCCATCTATAATGCTCAAATATGCGTTTCCATTGGCGGCATCATTATCATTAATAAACGCTGTTAAAACTTGTGGGCTATGTGATTTTACATTAACATAACTTTGGATTTTTCAACTTTTATACAGGCTTTTACATTTTTTAGAAAATAAATAGATTTTTGAATACCAGGGAGGATCGTATGCAGTGTGAGTTTGCAACTTGGAATAAATTCAGCTTATTCAGTAGGTACAGTTTTTTTTTCGAAAAGTGCTTGGACACGTGTATTAGCATTATAAGTTGTGGTATTTATTATAAAAAAAGTATATATTAAGACAGTGTGTCCCAAAATAGGGATTTGCCGATATATTATTATAATTTTATTTAAATGGCAATCCTAGAGACTTATTGACTATTTGTAAACTGCATATTAAGTTATACATAAGTAAGTACTAAACTTCAAACTTGTATTCCTATTCCATAAGTATAGGTTAATATCTTCCGAAGTAATTAGAAATACTCAGTGGCGGCTCGTGACTAGCAAGTCAGGGGGGCGCTGGCTTTAAATAATGCGGATAACTATTTATAATCAAATCGTTTATTTTTGTTAAGCATACCAAATGATAACACTAACAAATATTATTTTTTGAAGTGAATGTCAAATCTTATCATCCCCGCCAAAAAGAAGATACACGAAACCAAAAAAAAAAAGGATTTTTGTCCTCACAGCCGTATATCCAGGATATTTTATTATATATTTCTTTGTCAAACTTACTCGAAAAATGTGCCTTACTTTTACATTTTGATTGCCCTTGTACTATGTTCAATATTGGTAGTGGCCGCCCGGTATTTTTTAAATCAGTTTTTCACTTAAGCTCAGAGAACTAAACACAAGCTTATATAAATCACCGACCTTCATATTAGACGAAATTTTCCAACTTTAGATATAACATAACTAATAAATGAGTCAAAACAAAACATCAGCGGCATCAACAGGTCGCATCGCGAAAGAGCTGTAGTTGGGCGGAAAATACCATCAATAACTCCTACAAACATTATCGAGGGATTATTGAGTCCATCCGTGTAGCTCGTTGTGCAATGTGTAGGTGACGTCACGCCTCCCTAAGTCATGGCAACCGATCGAGTAGTCGCGTTGAAGCGGGACGAATTGCCAGCACTTTGTGTTATATTTTTCGTATATCGAGCTCCCCAGGCTTTTTTCACCATAATACTAATGTTTATCGTTCATTATTATTTTCTGCCTATATTAAGAATTTCAAGAATTATTTTAAACTATATTTATTTTCCGCTTTTTAGTTTGATTAATTTTTAAAGCGTGTTTTTTAGTTATTTAAACTATATTTAGGTATTTCCATTTTAGCCGAATTGAATATTCAAGTGACCAACACAAAACTATAAACTTTAATGAACAAGAACAATCATCCATGTATTTATATAAGAATCCCTCGTATGTTTTTTTAGATATTCTTCAGTGTTTAATGCTAGAGAATTTTATTATACCTGCTGATACTTTAATATGGAAATATATAATCCCTGATTTAAAAAAATCAGTTGAAATACAACATTGTAGCTAAAGAAGCATAGGTTGTGTATTTTTGTTATGGCAATGGCAGTTGCAGGTTGCAGGTAATAAAATGTTCATTAAATTAAATACAAATAGATGCAGTTATTAAATCATATATTTATAAACCAGCATACATATTATTTAGATTTAGGGCAGTGGCGCAGCGAGGGAGGGATTTCAGGGGTTAAACCCCCCAGACGCCCAGACTAAGACGGTTTTTTACGGTTTAGACCAGGGCTGAAGCCTTTGAAAATGGTAAAAAGTGAAAAAAAAAATAATAGTAGGATGAAACCCATTGGAAAAGGAAGAGAATATAACAAAAATGAAAGGAAAAATAATTTAGGGGCGATCCGAGGTCGGGATGTGGAAAGGGGCGAGTTTTTAAGGATAGAAAACGATTTATCTCGATTTCCGGCAAAACTACAAGTCTCATGGAAAAACGTTAAATGGCAAAGTTGTAAGTAATAAAAAGATCTACAACTTTTGTATTTACACTTTTTTCACATAAACTCAAAGTTTATGTGAAAAATTCAAATAACCAAGTTTTTGGTTTTTTATTTTTATCTTTTACAAGAAAAAGTTTTTTTTTACGAAATTTGGTGAATACTTACCTTTTTATGTCCCAAACACACTGTAATTTTTTTGATTTAAAATATTTATTTTTTCACCGTATTTTGACTTAATATCCAAAAAGCACCCTAATTTTCAATCGAAAATTCTCACGTCAAAATATCTGCTTTTTTAAAAAAGTCGGTGGGCTTTTTGTTCGTTGAAATCTCTACTTTCTGATGGTGTAAAAAAATATACATTACATAAATGTGATGAAATCTCCTTTAAATCCTACCTTTAATTATATTTAGAACAACTATTTTCGCATATTTTTTGCGATCTTTATGTTTTATGGATTTGTAATTTTTTTGTTTATCAATGTAACATGGAATCTTACGTTTTTCGAGTAATGAAAGTATAAATTTTAATAAATAATAGCTCAAAATTGTACATAATAATTTTTAAAAAAATTCTGATTAGAGTTTTTTTTACTTTTACTCTTTAATATATCAAGGATATACCGGGTGTCCACGGAAGGTGGTTCGCCCCTCTAACTTTTTTGTTTTTCAAGATAATGGAATAAAATTCGGGGGATTTGTATACGACATAAAAATGCATTTTTTGACAGGTGACTTAACATTCTGGAACTGGAACTTAACCGGAAGTGACATAAACTTTCGATTTTTAAATGGGACACCTAGTATATTTCTCCTTTTTTTGACTCCATATGACATTCTAAATACAACGATGTGTCACTTGTCACTTTTTGTCACCAAGAAAATATTTTTTTTCCAAATTTATTGTTTTATCTAGAGGGCTATGAATCTATCTTGGGAAAAATACAATTTTACTATTTTTGGTCCAATGCCATGTGCTAACATTTTAAAGTTTTTTAATGGCAGCTTTTCTAAAACCTAATAGTGTATGGTATCAAAATAATCGTAATAAAATCCTCTTTTTTCTTAACCCGACGAGCCACCATGTTGCCATTTGAAAAAAATGAGTTATACAACTTTTAAGACTAAATTTTACACAGCACATGGCATTGGACCAAAAATAGTAAAATTGTATTTTTCCCAAAATTAAAGAACTAAAATAAGTGATTTTAAGGTATTCATAGCCCTCTAGATAAAACAATAAATTTGGAAAAAAAATATTTTCTTGGTAACAAAAAGTGAGAAGTGACATCGTTGTATTTAGAATATCATATGGAGTCAAAAAAAGGAAAAATATACCAGGTGTCCCGTTTAAAAATCAAAAGATTATGTCACTTTCGGTTAAACCGGAAGTTATAGAATGTTGAGTCACCTGTCAAAAAATGCATTTTTATGTCGTATACAAATCCCCCGAATTTTATTCCATTATCTTGAAAAACAAAAAAGTTAGAGGGGCGAACCACCTTCCGTGGACACCCGGTATATCCTTGATATATTAAAGAGTAACGCAGTTACAAACAGGTGTCATTTTTCTTCTATATCTAATGGTGTTTGAAGACAAAAAGAAAAGTTTTAAAAATAGCGCGCAAACTGCAAGCTGTCTTTCGCCCCCCCCCCCCTCTTCTCCCCCTAGAAAAATATAATTATTCAGCAGTACTACCAATTTGCCCCACCCTGTACATCTTAGATTCCTAACGTTTTTGACAGTCAACAACGATATAAATTCAAAAGGGATGCAAATATAACGCAATGAAATAAAACAGGAGCAGGTGTTATTGAGATTTATTTCGTGCATATCTCAGGAACGAGCGCATTTATCACACTTTTCTAATTTACGAGCTTGGGTTGCGGTCGTGCTTCGGACTTGGTGGCAAAAATAAATTTAATTTTCTCTTTTAATTTATAGGTCAGAAAATATGTACAGATCGGTTGCAATAAATCAATTATTTCGAAAATGAAACAGATAAGTGAATGAATTTTGTTATATATATTATAAGATTTATTCGCCGTCCTATACAAGGTCGTTCGGGTTTATTATACGAGGGACATTAGGGTGTCCCTGGATCAGGTTACCTACAGCTAGGGCTGTGCTATTACCGAAAAAGATAATCGATTTTCAATTATTTGAAATAATCGATTATTTCCTATTAATCGATTACTCGAAAATAGTTAGTTATATCCGATTGATCGAAAATAATCGATTAATCGAAAAACGAAAATCAAAAATAATCCATTAATCGAAAATAGTCGATTATTTCCGATTAATCGAAAATAACCGATTAATCGAAAATAATCGATTAATCGAGAATAATAGATTATTTCTGATTAATCGAAAATAACAATCGATTAATCGAGAATAATCGATTAATCGAAAATAATCGATTGATTTAATCAAAATAAATCAAAAAGTCAATTAAAATATTAGATCGTTAAGAATATTAATTTTATGAAAGGCCGCACAGATTGTCTTGCAATAATATGCTATAATATTTTTTAAACCGATTTTCAGGGTAATATGGTTGCTAATAAATATATAGAGACTTACAGCAATAATAAGTGACTAGCAACTTCAATCATCCAAAAACATACCTATGTTTTCGAATAATCGAAAAATAGTTTTTTTGGTCAATTGATTAATCGAAAAATCGTTCTTTTTCGATTAATAATCGATTAATCAAAACATCTTAAATATTTTTTTTTGATTAGGTACCTAATTAATCGATTAATCGAAAAATTGTTTTTTTTCAATTACCTACTTAATAATCGCTTAATCAAAAAATCGTAAAATTTTTTTTTCGAATAATCGATTAATCGAAAAATATTTCTCTAATCGAATAATCGATTTTGTTGAACACCCCTACCTACACCACAAATGGACCTAATTTTTGATTTCTCGACAATTCTTCATTCTTTATAAAAAAAAATAGCTTATAAAGGAATTAAGATTTGTCATCAGAAAATTTAATTTTTAAACAGCGTGTATTGGGAAGTTCTTACCAAATGGGAAACTTTTTTATTATTAATTTTACGAAAAAAAATTATTCTTTATAAAAAGCTCTGCATAGTCGTGAAACAATGAAGATTTCTTACCTTGAAAGAAAAAAAAATATTATTTATTATTTCCGCGATTTAATTTAAATTTTCTTGAAATCGAATTATAAAGAAAAATCAATGTGGAAAATAAAGTTGGTTTACTCTTGAGTAAAATTAATATTTTTTAAGATTTTGATATAAATTTGTATCGGACATTCTTACCAAATGGGAAACTTTTTTATTATTAATTTTACAAAAAAAAATATTCTTTATAAAAAGCTCTGCATGGTCTAAAACCTAAAATGCAACCATCAAATATCGAAATTTTCCAGTCATATACGAGGTTTGTCAAAACATGTAAATTTTTCCCACGAATGTGAATTTTTCCCAAGAGTAAAATACCTTTATTTTTGACATTATCAAAAATTGTTATTAAAAAAAGTTGATCAGAACTAAAAACCACGTCTAAATATGCAATAACACGCATTAAATTAATTAAATAATTAAAAAATTAACTAATTAATAATAAATCAATAAAATAATTTTTCAACATAAATGCGTATAATTGCACATTTAGCCGTAGTTTTTAGTTCTGATCAACTTTTTTTAATAACAATTTTAGATAATGTCAAAAATAAAGGTACTTTACTCTTGGGAAAAATTCACATTCTTGGGAAAAATTCACATTTTTTGACAAACCTCGTATATGACTGGAAAATTTCGATATTTGATGGTTGCATTTTAGGTTTTAGACCATGCAGAGCTTTTTATAAAGAATCATTTTTTTTCGTAAAATTAATAATAAAAAAGTTTCCCATTTGGTAAGAACGTCCGAAGACGTATACAAATTTATATCAGAATCTTAAAAAATATTAATTTTACTCAAGAGTAAACCGCCTTTATTTTTCACATTGATTTTTCTTTATACATAATTCGATTTCAAGAAAATTTAAATTTAATCGCGGAAATAATAAATAATAATTTTTTTTTCTTTCAAGAAATCTTCATTGTTTCACGTTCACAAGCTCTATGTTTCCATTTAAAAAAAGATCGATGTCGTCATATCTTTGACAAATGTCTATAAAAAAACAAACGAATGACGTCAAAATGTGAGAATATATAAAACTAAATTGACGTGTCCGAGCGTTTTTCCCAAAAGTTACAGGTTAGGGCTATATTAATTTTAATCCGGACTTCTGGGCAACCCTGTATCAATAATTCAAATTCATATAAATTTCTCATTAAACAACTGGATAGGTAGAACCCAGGTTATTAACTATTGATTATTAGGTGGCATTATTAAAAGGCGTAAATCATATTACTACCAGATTAATCCATTAGATATTACAACCAGTAGCCCAGAAACTGGTAATTATAGCACCTTATTACATGGTAAAACCTATTACAAACATCGTATATGAAAGTGGTAAAAAGTAATCCTAAGACCTAATTATTATCTTGTAGGTTATACAGGGTTGGGCAAATGTTCCGGAACGGCTTAATTACAGGCGAACGAAAAGTGAAATCGGATCCGGGTTTTGGGCAATCTATAGGACTAAAATTTTACTATTTAACTATTATACCATATGTCAGGAATGTCACCAACTGTCAGGTGTTGACGTTATTTTTTTTTTTTTAAATGGAACACCATGTATATTTTTACATTTTTAAATTCCACATAAAATTATAATTATTTTTTATTAAATGCACTATTAGTCTATACTTCATAGTTTCCGAGATATTGACTCTCGAAAAGTGACATTTTTGAACTTTGACAGCTTATAACTTTCTAACAGTACGTCTTGGAGCAAAACGGCTTACATGTCCCTATCTTCAATTTTTATTATCTTCCCAAAAAAATCAACTTCCAGTTAAACCGGAACAATTATATTTCCTGCTTTCGAGTTACATCCGGTTTAACCGGAAGTTGATTTTTTTGGGAAGATAATAAAAATTGCAATTGCAACACGTAAGCCGTTTTGCTCTAAGACGTACTGTTAGAAAGTTATAAGCTGTCAAAGTTCAAAAATATTACTTTTCGACAGTCAATATCTCGGAAACTATGAAGTATAGACTAATAGTGCATTTAATAAAAAATAATTATAATTTTATGTGGAATTTAAAAATGCAAAAATATACAGGGTGATCCATTTAAAAAAAATAACGTCAACACTTGACAGTTGGTGACATTACTGACATATGGTATAATAGTCAAATAGTAACATTTTAGTCCTATAGATTGCCCAAAACCCGGATCCGATATCACTTTTCGTTCGCCTGTAATTAAGCCGTTCCGGAACATTTGCCCAACCCTGTATATACGGGGGGTCTCCGATTTATCTACACTATTGCTAATTTGTTTCTTACCGACAAATACGGGGAGTTTTTTAAACTCCGTCGATTGTTTAAAAGAAAATAATTTGAAAAGGATTTTTAAATTATTATATCTGTATGTGCAAAACCGTCTTATTGTTAATAAAATGGAAGGAGTCAAAAGTCCACAAGCGTAGGTTAAGGCAAATAATAAATTTTTATCGCTGAAAGAGTCTAAAAATTGGATTTCCGTTGTTAGTTTCATTGAGTCTTAAATTTAGACATGATTCTGGATAACTAATGGAATGTCTATGGATTTCAAGGTCCTCGAGATAGTCCAAATCTCTAAAGTTTTTATGAGCAAATTGATGTAAAATTTTGATGTTAGAAGTTGGTGAGAAACTATGATTATTAAATTTGAGGTGCTGTTCAAATACAGACGTACCTGGTATAGTGTTTCTTAGGTTAGTTTTATGACATTAAACAGTAGGAATTTCCTAAACATAGGCGTCCCAAACTAATAATTAAAATGCGTATACACACTTATAAGTTTGTTTTACATTAGGTGTTTGTACATACTACACTTTATAAACACATTGTATATATAATAATATTAGAAATAATAAATATAAGGTAACTCAAAAATTCTATACACAAAACTAAAATCAGAAAAATAAACCTGACACGGCACGACACTGCTCAGAAAATGCTTTATTTTTTTACCAGAACTCCATTTTCGGACCATTGTTCAGCCCGTCCACAAGTTCCAAATTACGTATATTTTATCTTCGTCTCTTCCACGCCATCGGCGGTCACTGGCCTATCTCTGTCTGACAGAATCGATCGTTAAACGGGTCGGAGGCCGCTTCAGCTTATCCCAGCCGCTTTAACTGGCGCTTGTATCCCTTGCTGTTGCCAATTCTTCAAAATTTTCGGATTTGTAAGCATAATGTAAGTATATACGAGAAACAAGGGTTTGTTAATTAGTTGTTTTTAAACACTGAAAACACTTTTTGTCTTGATTTCAGTTATATTGTTCCTTAAGGACTAAATAATGTATTATTATAACAATGAATGGCTTGTTATCTTTTTCTGTAACACTCAAAACTCCTCGGTTTAAAGTATATTTGCAAACTAGCTTTTAAAGAAAGTTACTGACTAACAATAGAATACTAATATAAATGAAACATCTTTAATAAAAAAACTTAAAGAATTGAAGAAGAAAGATCTGACAACCCTGGTTGTGAGGTCGGTCTCTTTGAGACTGTTTACCGCCGTATGGAATGATTGGAATGTCCTCAAACTGAGTTTGGATAAATTATACCTGGTCGGTTGACATGTTATTTTATTTTTATTTCGAGTTTTCTTACGGTTTTTCCAATTTTCCAAGAGCTGGGCAACTACCACATGATAATTTGTAAACTCCACTTTTGCCAAGATGTGACACGCTTTCTCTATTTCTTTTTTAAAGGTTTTAAAGGAGATGTATCTTTTACATTTTTATTAAGCACTTTAGCTATCTGAGTAGAAATTGGACCTATGTAAGATAAAGAAATATATTTTTTGTATACGTTATTTTACGGAGTGTTAAATGCAGTTTGTTGATCTTTTCTTAATTGTATTTTATTTTTAATCCTATCAACAATTTCATGTGAATAGCCGTTGTTAATTGCTATTTGTTTAATGGTATTCAATTCTTCGTTACGGTCATTCTGTGACATAGGAACGTTAAGAGATCTGTTGATATAGCAGTTAAAGGCAGCCATTTTGTGATTAAGGGGATGGTTTGAGTTAGAAGGAATCATGTGATCAATTTGTGTATTTTTCTGTTTATTTTAAAATGTAATTTACTGTTTAGTTAATAAATTCAGTACAGTTTTTTTTTGTGCCGAGAACACACCTTAAAATTTTGAAGATAGTTACTATTTACTTTGTCGAAATACTGAGTTACACTTTTACCATTTGTAAACCTACCAATAAAGGTCGCCACAAAAATATTTAAGACACCTATTCTCAACCTTTGAGCAACATATTTCTGATTAAAACCCTTTTCTTTCTATTTTGTAAGGATTGTATTGGTGTTATCTTGTATTTCTAGTGATTTTTAGTTTTTTAAGCAATTTTGAGCCTTAATTGAGCTTTTCTCCTTTATAACACAAGGTTTTTTTCAATTTAACCGCCAAAACACTTATCATTTGTTCCCCTTTTACAATGTCAAGTTCATTTCCCTTCTGACACGTGCTGCTTTCAGTTGAACTTCTTTAACAAAGAAAAGGTTACTTGTCTAAGATGTTCTAGTAAAACAAAAAAAAATTTTAAAATATTTTTAAACTATTAATTTTGCACACAATGTGTATGCTTCGACTCCTGCCGGGTTAACTGGGCCGTAACAAGCCTGGTACCCCAACAGCATTTTTCTTCAAGCTAAATGGTAAGCCAATCTACCTCATTTTATTAAATTTCATTTGATACATTTCCTCGTTTTTATTTTTTACAGATGCTTTGAATTTTACGAAAACCATTTTTTTCTTTTTTCTTTCCCTCTCATTTCACTACTTTTACATGTCTCCAACAAAGTTTAATGAAACTTAAGATTTTTCACTACTTATACCTAAATGATTTACACAAAGTCTGTTAAAACCTCTCTAATTTTTCTTTCGCTCTCTTCATTTTTCTGCACAAGACAGGGCCTTTGCACTAGCCCTTGACTTTCCAGTATGCTGAAGTCTTGTCGGTCTTCTGACTCTTATTTTTTACACCTCGTGTACACCATTGAAAGCTGCATTACGGCTCAATCCCACTTATTATTTTCTCTATTGCTAACAACATCAGCATTGTACTATTTACTTTGTTTTCCTGATTATGAGTGTTTCTACACTCGAAACATGTCGAATTATTATGAATTATTCTAGGTTCGCCTAGCTATTTTAATAAACTTGTGAAGAAAGACTTTGTGCTTTTCTTTTTTTTACAACTTAAAATGAACCTGAACAAATCCGTGCCTAGGCAAACTAAATTTACTGAATTTGTTCCCAGTTACAAACTCGCACTGTATGTACCATAAATGTGTATTATTGCGATTAACAAGGCAGACAATCCAGACATCAAAAACGGTAAAAAAGAAACAAAGAATTAAAGAAAATTTCAATTCCATCAAACAATTTAATTTAAAATGAAATCTCAAAATCCCACCATAATTCCCCGGCAATCGGTTCTCTTGATGGCAGACAATGAGGTCGGAGGTCACGACATTTTTTCCTTCTTAACAGTAAAGCCGGGAATAAGTAATTTCACGTGCACATCGCAGGCGAAATCGTCGATAACAATCTCGATATATTATTAATATGGTTTCTTTCGGACAAGCACAAGACCAACCTTAAGAACATGCGTCCGATGGTCAGGGATTTTTTTTATTTCCCATCGATCATAGGCGCACATGCTTTTTTTTTTTTTTTTTTATTTATTTTACGTCGGCCTTTTTCCGCAACGAGGCCAATCACCGACGCCAGGGAATTTGTCACACACTATCTGGTAATTTTGCCGAATCCCTCTTTGTCGAGGGTAGGGTTCTTTAACGTGCCAACATCCATGACACGGGGCCCACAGTTTAACGTCTCTTCCGAAAGACGGCGCCACCTCTTAAACCAAATTCCAAATTTAACATCGACGTTGCCGGCACCGGGAATGGAACTCGGGCCTACGATCTGTAAGGCTGCTGCGATAACCACTAGACCACAACGTCGACTGCACATGCTTAAAGATAAATAAATGTTTGTTCTACCCACCGCTGCACCGGGCTGGATCTTCTACCGTGCGAGCAGAAATTATTTGCATCAAAGAGGGCTTGGATTAAAAAACGTAGGGCTTGGTTTAGATCACAATGATATGGGGACGATATATCTAACCAAATCTAGGTTAAAATTTTGTTAAATTCATATTATGACATGATATTCCAAACTAATGAGTAATAAAATAAGTAGACAAATACAAATGTATTTTTGTTGTTTACAAAATTAACGAAGTAGGAATATACAGAAAGAAAAAGAAAAATAATTACATAAATTGCTGAAATTGGCCACCGCATGCTCCAAGCATAAATTCACACGTCTCTTCATATTTTCGAAAGTGTTGACCAGCATCTCTGGAGACATGTTACCACATTCTTGGATAATCCTTTCTTGTAATTTTTCTAAATTTGCAACTGGTGTTTTAAAAATAGTGTTCTTTAAATGAGGAAAAACGAAGTAATCCATAACCGTTAAACAAGGTGGTCACTTAGGCGGTGTAATAGCTTGTCTTCACTGCGTGTCTTGTTTGGTGATAAGAGGGATTACTAATCTTAGAAGAGTAAGGTAAGTTTAGTAATCCATTTGCAAATAATTAAATCAATCAAGAACAGAAGAACTTGTTGCAAACGTTCGTGAAATAATGCAAAATACGCCAACAAATTGTAGAAGACGCCTGTCCCAAGAAGTGGGAAGATCTTATGGAACATGCAGGATTATTCTTAAGAGGCAGCTAAATTTATTTCCTTATTTAAGTGCAAGTATTCCAAGAAATACAAGCTGCAGATTTTGAAACATGCAGGAATTACTCTCAATGGTTTACCAAAATTTTTTAGAAAGAAATGATTTATTAGATCTGACATTTTTTTCGGATGAAGCTTGGTTTCACCTCTCCGGTTATGTGAATTCTCAGAATACATGTAATTATTTTTCTTTTTCTTTCTGAATATTCTTACTTTGTTAATTTTGCAAACAACAAAAATAAATTTGTATTTGTCTAATTATTTTATTACTCATTAGTTTGGCATATCATGTCATAATATGAATTTGACAAAATTTTTACCTAGATTTGGTTAGATATATCGTCCCCATATCATTGTGATCCAAACCAAGCCCTACGTTTTTTAATCCAAGCCCTCTTTGATGCAAATAATTTTTGCTCGCACGGTAGATATGTACACCACTGTCTGACTTCGCCAAGTACTTAATACACCCACTATCATAAAGAATTAACTATTTCTATCTGTTACACGTCGAGAAAAATATTTCTCATTATCCTACCCTTTGTACCGGGCTAATGTATGGTTATGGTATGCCCGTCCTTATTGTTAAATTTAATCAACCATTGTTCTAATTGAAAAAAATTTAATTAAATAAAGGACGAAAGAAGCCATTTCTAACTTGAGGCCGGAACATCGAAAGCAGTAATAATGATTCAAGAATAAAAAATAACTTTTATTAAATATGTACTTTTAGAAAACAGCTGCCCCTTAAAGTGGTCGCGGTCGCCGTCGCCCCCGCGGTCACCCATCCAGACGTCCCTGTAAACTTTGTTATTTAGAAATTAGCAGGATTTTTTAGAAAACGAGGAGTAAGTTCGTGTTTTTAAATTTATATATTATACTATTATACAGTTAACGACAGATAATTTCGTACACTAAACTGTGGCACTGTAAATGCAACTTTTTTACCTTTGTAACGTGTTAATTGTTATCATGATATTATCTGTCAATGTATGGTCATTATCTTATTTGATTTAAACATGCATCATTTAAGTATTATTAAAAAAGCAAGAATAATATGTTTAGTAGAAATAGGGTGGTCTTATGGAAAAATAGCTGATCATTTTAGAGTACCTAGAAGTACTGTTCGAGGAATTGTAAAAAATAGCGCTATCATCAAACACTTAAAAGGTCTGTTGGGTCTGGTTTAAATAATAGAAAATCATCAAATGAAGAAGACCGAAATTTGATGGAGGATTTAAGGCAAAATTCATTGGAAACTGCAGTATCCGCTATGCACATAACAGGATTCCCTGCTTCATCTAGAACTGCACAACGCCGAGTAAGACAATGTTCCGAATTAAAAAATCGAGCAGCTGCATTCAAACCGTTTTATAAAAATATTGATAAGGAACAAAGAATTGGGTTTGCTATGCAATATTTACCAGAAAATTATTTTTTTTAGCAAAATGTTATCTTTTCCGATGAGAAAACTTTTCAGTCTACATATAATGGAAGGATTCGAGTATATAGACCACCAAATTCCCGATATGATGAGAAGAATACTCAAAAAAAGCAAACCAGTGGACGTTTATCCGTAAATGTATGGGCATGGATAAGTGTTTACGGTGCAGGTGTATGCTGGAATATTGGTGGAACACTAAACACTAAACAATAATATATATCTTCAGATTTTGGAAAATGTTTTTCTTCCTTCTGCCGCGATAGTTTTTGAAAGAAATAACTTTATATTGCCCTGTGCATGTGCATACTGCAAGAAATATAGGAAACTGGTCTAGACAAAACAACGTAACATGTCTGCCTTGGTGCTCAAGAAGTCCTGATTTAAATCCAATTGAAAATGTTTGGGGATTGATGGTAAAAAAAAATGTACAAAATAAATTTTAAACCACAGAATGAAATAGAGTTATTTGATAAATTGGAAGAAATTTGGGAAGGGCTAACTCCGGATTACACCAGAAGAATTATTTTGTCAATGCTAAGAAGATTACGATTGGTGTAAGAATCCAATGGCGCATCAGCAATTAAATATTAGTATTTGGTTTGTTGTTTGTTAATAAATTTACCCATGTGTGTAAGAAATAAAATTTGGTTTTGTAGAACACTATTATTAATTACGTAATTATTTTTTTCTGATTTGTGTTCCCATTTAAAAACGTATTATAGCGACACGTGTCTCATTAATGACCGTTCTCTTTTACTATCAATGCGACGTGCTTACGGTGTAAACCCCAAAAAGGGCAGCTCATCTTTTCAAGTTAATTTCTGCTCATCACGAACATTACCTGCCGAGTGTGAGAAAAAGATTTTTTGGGTGTGGCCTAACGCACGTCACTAAAAAATGTTTTTTTTACGATCATAATGAAAATATACTATTTCGGTGACAGTATAATATTCTCTAAGAAAATGTCGATTTCGTCTCGAGAGATAGAAAATCCCATAACGTTAACTTTTGTTTCTAATGACGAAAGTCAATATTATAGTTTCTTATGCCAAGTACGCACAAACAATTGCACGGTAACATGGCATTGGTGCAACAACAACGGGAATTTAAACGCGGCGTGCAACGCGGACTAATCAGAGCCTTCGTCACCACAGTTTATCACGCGGTCACCACTTGAGCTTTTACGTGTTGCTCGGTGATTACTATAGTGATGATACTGCTTTTTATTCCTCGAGATGGCAAAGTTACCATACCAGAAGCAAAGAGCATCAGATGCCCAAAGGTCAAAATTGGGTTCCTCACGAAATTTTGATGTTTACCTTACCGCATGTTAAGGTATCGAAACAAAGATAACGATATGCATTTGCGGCGTTTTTTTAATTGCTACAAAATTGAAAATAAGATAAAATGGTTTTATTTCTTGTAACATTGCGGCTATAGTGGTGAAACACCATAAGTAAACTAAACATAATCCATCTTTAGGGTGTCTGATAAAAGATTGCTTTAAAATATGCGCTTTTGTATATAATTATGACGTCTTGAATACCTTGTGAATTATCAGCTGACATCAAGACAGCCCATGCATCATTTAGGGATCAGCTTTAAGCACATCAGATACGTGATATAAGTATACAATGTTTTTCAAACTGTTCTTCGGCGTACAAAGTTTTTGAAATTGAAAAAAGTTTTATGACTCCGCTGGGAACTGAGCCTTAAAGTCGTTAGAATATATAAATGCAGCAATTATCGCCCAATATCTGTTTTACCAAACTTTTCAAAAATATTCGAAAAAATAATAAATAATAAATTATGCGACTTTCTAGAAAGCCAAAATTTACTTTTTGCTAACCAGTATGGTTTTTGCAGATTTAAGGATACAGAAATAGCTGTAGGAGATGTCATAACAAATATATATTCAAGCTAATGTCGACAGCAGTAAAAAATGCTGTTTACTATCCTTAGATCTGTGTAGGTAAGGCTTTTGAAACCGTTAAGCATGATATTTTATTAAGAAAATTATACAGCATTGGGATAAGGGGAAATACACACAAACTACTTCAAAGTTATTTAAGCTATCGTAAACAATTTGTTCAAATTGGGGAAAGAAAAAGTTCGGAAAAAGAAATAATATGTGGAGTTCCACAAGAATTAATATTAGGTCCGTTGTTATTCTTAATTTACATTAATTCCGTTTCCATATTGAACTTAAAGGGCAATATAAAGATATTTGCAGATGATACAACAATTAATTATTTTGCTGAAACTCTTGCAGAAATGTATTTTGATATTAATAATGATTTTAAAATACTTCTTTCTTGGCTTCAATCAAATAAACTTACCTTAAATTTTACAAAATCTTCTTTTATGTTTATAACTAAAAATAAAATTAATTCCATCATTAACCCCTTAACATTTAATAATGAAAATATTCAATATTCAAAAACGACAAAAAATTTTAAGATTAGTTTTAGAAGCAAATTTAAATTGGAAATGCCATATCCAGTATATTATCAACTCGATATCTCCTTTGGTATCTGTTTTGTACAGAGCTAGATATTTCATTCCTTTGAAATACTTAAAAAATATATATTTTTCATTAATATATATAAAATTAGCTTCTGCATGGGGATCTGCTTGTTTATCAATCTTAAAGCCATTACAAAAAGTGCACAATAAAGTTATTAAATACATACACAAATTACCACATTTAGAACCAACTGTTAATCTGTATAGACCCAAATGGTATTTACACGTTCAAAGCATTTATAAATTAAAAAGTTGTATTCTAATTCATTCTATTATTTTAAAAGAAAAAAGATCAAACATAACGCTTCAGAAGAATAAGACATTACATGATCATAACACCAGACGTTGTATAAGAAAAAAATGGCTTTTATGACGGAATAATAAAATATAACAATCTTCCAAAAAATATAAGAGAAATTACAAAATTGGAAACTTTTAAAAAACAATTAAAGAGATATTTACTAAATTAAATTATTTATAATATTTTTTTTAAATTGATTTTATTAATGAATTAAATTGGATTAACTTTTTTTTTATTGTTATTTTTTTTAATGGTTATTATTTTCTATATTATGTTATCACTTTCCATGTAATAAACTGTAAAAGTTAGTTTGGAATAAAGACATTTTGATAATCGATAGCTCGCAAGACTGGCTAATAAAAAAATAATGACATTTTCCTGCAGTAGATTTCCGATAGACAAAACTTAAAATTCGGGACAAACCTAATCACGATAAGACCGGGTATAATTGTCTGCAGGAGACGAAACAGGGAAATCACACACGCGGTAATTCCGCACTGCGAATCTCTGTGTATTAGTAGACGAAGCGAAAATCGGCGATAAGCAGCAGGAAAATCAGATAAGGCACCAGCTGCGTCGTGGCGGTCACGATTCTACTCGTTGCCAAACCAAAAATTATTATTAACCAGTTTAGCAGGGGTATGAAAGTAGAAGAACCTTTTAACGTATGTCCAAAAACAATTGAGACGTACGTGCTAATAAAATTTGACATTGTTGTTGACTTTGTTCAGTCTGATGCATTTCTCCCCGTGGCTAAACGTTTATATAACCTGTTCAATAACCGCTGACCGTTACGTCACGACTAGTGCTTATCTTTCTAACATTCGTGAACTAGGTGAGATAGGAAATTTGCGTCAATAATGAATGTCGTATTATTTTACCAGTCAAAAAAGTTTTATTGTCATTTTTAACAGAGACATTTTTAATCAACATTATTTCAAAAACGTCATGGTATTGGGAAAAAGAACAAGCGTTAATTTGTTATAAAAATATTTTAGCATTTTCAAGAGTGATGCCGGAAAGAACCTTTTTCCCTTTAACGTAGTTTACGAGGTAAGTATAGATATAATAAAGCAGGAATTGTGGAAACATAAGAAATAAACATGAAAAAAAAAATATGGCAATGTGTTTATAAATACCTATCTATTTAAGAGAGTTTCTGATGGTTTGGGAGCTTCGTGTTCAACAATCCAACGAATTAAGGCAAAGGGGATAAAGAAGGATGTAGATTTTAAGAATTCCAGTAATGTAACTATTTTGTCATTCCGTGGTCGAAAACTTCACGAAATTCATGATACCATAAGAGAGCGTATTTATGGGATGTATAGAGCAGGTGAACACATTACCATTTGCTCAATACAATTAAACCTTAAAATCATTGATGCTGTTGAAATATCCACTGATTCATTAGCGGACTGTAAACAAATTTAAATTTAAATGGCGTAAATGTACTGTATCAAACAGGCGTTTTTTTAATATTGCAACTAATTATTTTTATTTTATTTTAATAGGTTGGACGAACTAGCATTGCAACATGGACATCGAGATTTAGGACTTCCTTTATATCATTGGCACTTTAATATTATTGAAATGGTTTGATTGGACTGTAAGCGCTATTATGATGCAAAAATAAGTTCTATGCATCTTGTAACAAACGACGTAGTTTTAGGTCTGTGGAATGAAGCCATAGAAAATATAACATTGGAAAAATGGAACAATTATGTAACACACTAATTAAATTATAAATGTTATGTGGGAACAAGAAAGATTTAAATTGTAAATGATATGTGGGAACAAGAAAGATTTATCGCTGCTTCAGATACTCTTCCCCTTATTATTAAGTTGGACGAATCTGATGATAATGATCATTGCGGGATGATTTATTTTAATTATTAAAAAACTGTATTTTCTTGTGTTGTCCTTTTTTATTATATTTTCTTCTTTATAACTTTATAAAGAAGATGAAAATATTTGAAACAAAATTTATAGACTGATATACTAGAGATGTACTAGAACAAAAAAATATATGATTCAATTTGAAATTTTATAAATGAGTGATTTATTTTTCAGTAAATTTAAATTAATTAAAAATTTCATACTTGCATAGGTACAATTCGTTTTTGCTTTCTTAATTGTAGAGAAAGGGCTTTACTGGGAACAAAATGCGTCGAATTGAGAAGACATAATTTATTTTTTAACAAAATTGCTGTATTAAAAGTAGTTCATTATTCAACAAGTCTGTGCTGCTAATGAAACTTTTTTTTATCTTTGATTGTACCATATTTCGGAACTAGTTCATACCAGATTCTAAATAATTATCAGACATTTGTTTAGTCATTGACGACTGTGTTTGGGTGAAGTAATAGGCCTTCCGCATTCAGATCTCAGATCTTCTTAAAGTTGAAATAAATTATTAAACAGAAAATGGTCGTTTTACTTCTTTCGGCAGTAAGTTAATTTTATGATGTTATTTTAACTTGTTTATCATAGATATAATTTTTTTTCACAAAAAATACAACAAAGTAAACCAATACATCAAAAAATTTAATTACTTTTAACCTTACAGTTAAAATTTAATATTCCCTCATACAGGGTGTTTCAGAAGAAGATGCTGATCCTAAACGGTGTGAATCCTTAGGTGATTTTAAGAAAAAAAGTTCAAATTAACATATATCCTTAACCTATCAACTTTCGAACTACAGGGCGTTAAGGTTTTAAGAAAAAATTCGTTTTTCACATTTAATGCTTTTTATTTTTTTGTCGGAAACTGTTTGTCGGACGATAAAAAGGCAAGATATTAAATTTGGCCTAAAATGAATAAGTATTTTAAAAATAATTTTTATCTTGAGAAAAAGCAGTGGCGTACATAATATTTTTCCAAAATGTCTAGTCCAACCCCTTTCAGGACGCCACTGGTTAAAATTTTTTTTAAATTTTCTACACCAAAAAATGGCTATTGATGCTTAGAGGGCATGTGTGAAAAATTCATAAAAATAGTTAGAAAGTTTTTAAAGTTATGATAGAAAAACGATTTTTTTCTTAAAACTTTAACGCCCTGTAGTTCGAAACTTGATAGGTTAAGGATATATATTAATATAAACTTTTCTTCTTAAAATCACCTAAGGAATCACACCGTTAAGGATCAGCATATTATTCTGAAACACCCTGTATATTTCACTAATTTTTCATGGAATTTGAAACTTTCAAGTGTGAAATAACATATACCTAGGGCTCCCTAATAAGAGGAGGAAGCAAAAAGAATATACTTCTATTTATATCCTGGCATGTCAACAAAAAATATTTCTTTTTCAACAATTAAAGTACTTTTACCTGTTACTGCAATGCAGCAATGCAGCATACCAGAATATGCACAAACATCCTTTACGTGGTTATGCAATGATAAAATATGAAAAAATAAAATATTTTTCATTGTCTCTCGCCTAAAATCTCATTAATTTCATTCATTATTAAAAAATACCATACATTCACAGTTTAGGTTTTTTTACTTCACTCAAGTTAAAATATATTATTACTTAAATGAAAACTTTTTAAATTATTACTTATTTATTGTATTAAAAATCCTTGCCACGCCCTACGCCGCTGGTGTAGACAAATCGCTCCGAATTCTTGAGCCCATTACGGAGTCGGAAACTAACGTTATATCTCTCTTTTCCGTCTTTGTTTCACACGTACGAATGTTTGATGCAAACAAACAGGCTATTGATGAATGAATGGCTTAGTCTATTCTATAGGAAATCTATAAACCTATATATATATATATATATAGAATATAAATATTTCCTGGATTCCAGTGATGTATTTAAGCCAAAACACTAGCGGATCTGGCAACACAGCAAGACTTTTAGCACGGCTGTAAAATTTGTGACTGTTATTCATCAGACCACAGTAGATAGGGTTACTCCCTCAAAGTAGTGCCGAATCGGCGCTAATTAACGAAGCAGCCTGATGCTTTGTCGGCCTTTGGCGATAAACAGCGCGGATAATCTATTAAATTAGTGTTTATCCAGGAAAATTTGCAGCAGAGTGGCCCGGCTCTATTGTTGTTTGCCAGCGAGCGCCATGCCATCGATCGAGTAATCGAGTCAGGTGAATTAATTAGTCATGACATTAGTTACATAAAATAGCACAAGGCCATTTTGAAAATTTCTCGTTTTCTGTAGCGGAGCGTAGAGTACATACGTTGTAATGATGACAAGCTTTATTCTGTATTCCTAAAACTAATAAGCCAAATGTCGTTTGTTTCGGTATTATTACTATTAGTACCTCTAAAATATCCCTCGTATTTTACGAGAATTTTATTATCACAGCGGCAGCCACGCTTTGCCAGGTAAACTACGTACGTTAAGAACGTATCGTACGTTCCCGCAGTATATTCGGTCCAATCGAGCCTCGACCAAGGGCCACCAGAAAAATTTGAATGCACAAGAGTGCATGAGAGAAATAAACGCATGCTACTACTAAAAGGAAAGACAAAAAAAATCTGTTGGGGCTAGACGCCAAATAATATTTCGATGAGGTTCCGTTGCCATTTGTTGACTATTCTTAAATGAGTATTAAGTTATATATAAGTACCAAATTTGAAACTTTTATTTCTTGTCATTAATTGGATATTAAAAAAACAAAAATGAATTTAATTGAAGAATAAAAAGACCTAACTTATGTCTTATTCGTGCTTTGAACTCCTCAACTTAAAATGTTAATACTTACGCATATATTTTCAAAATTGCAAAAAAAAATTGAAAGTATACTTTTTGTTAACATCTATGCAATGTTAATTGTAGAAATTTAAAATAATTTTATCTTGGCCATATACTACTTTGCTGCCTTAGTTGCACTATTGTCCGATGCATTAATGTTGAAAGAAGCTTCTCTTTGTATTATACAGGGTAGCTTTTATATATGGAAACGGTCGATTATTTGCTAAAGTAAGATAGCTAGCGAAGAATGTTAAATACAAAACTTTTAGGGTTTTTAGAAATCTATTACACTGCACATAAACTAAGTATACAGGATCAGTCAAATGGTATATTATTCAATATTAATATCAATTATTTACAAGATTCTAAAAAAAAAAATTTAAGCACATCACATAGGTACCCAATCTTAACCGTTTTCGAGATATCGAGTTTCGAATATCGTTTTAAAATAAATTATTACATTCATTAATTTTCTAGTCCATTAAGTTATTTTAGAAAATATTTATCTCCATAACAATGTTGTTTTGTCATCTTGTCAACAGATATTATGCCAAAAATACTTACATTTACAATTTGTGAACAATTTTCGCGTAAAAATGGCACGTTTAAGTGATACCGAGCGCATTGAAATTTTAATGATGATATAGGGTACGGCGATAGAACACGGAGTTTTACCCAAGTGGTGAATATTTTTATTGAATTGCATCCAGATCGGGAACCTATAACTAAATCAACTGTTTCCAAAACATTGCAGCGTTTTCATGAAACTGGAGGTGTGAAAGATCGACCAAAAAGTCAAAGGCCGTAAGCGTTACTAATGAAGAAAATTCTCTAAATGTCATGTTAGATGTGGTAGAAAATCAAACCCTATTTTATACATGGAAATTTGAACTCTTAACGATATTTATTACTTTTACAAGAGAATACTATTCCACAGCTCAGACGGTTATTCTCGAACCATAATAATCCCAATTTACCGGCTGAACAAATATGGTTTCAACAAGATGGGGCTCCACCACATTTTGGACGGATGGTGAGGGAATATCTATAGGAAACTTTTTCTCGTAAATGGATTGGGCACAGAGGTGCAATTGAATGGCCTGCTAGGTTTCCTGATATGACCCCTCTTGACTTTTTCCTGTGGGGCCATATCAAAAATTTAGTGTACAAAAATAGGCCACAAAATATCGAAGATTTGCAACAAAGAATAATGCATGATATTTCCAGTATTGTTTCCAATATCCTTTTAGATTCGCTACAAAATTTTGTTCACCGAATTCATTACTGCCAGGAGGTAAACGGTGGACACTTTGAGCACCTTATAAAATAGGATTTCAAATTGTTCTTTACTAAAACTTAGTTTGTTTTTTTTATTATTGTTATTAGATTTATTTAAAAACGATATTCGAAACTCGATATCTCGAAAACGGTTAAGATTGGGTATGTGGTGTGTTTAACATTTTTTTTTTGAATCTTGTAAATAATTGAATTATTGAATAATATACAGGGGGTTCCAATTAAAATAAAATAACTTTGTTCTTCCATGGCTTTTTGACTGATCCTGTATGCTTAGTTTATGTGCAGTGTAATAGATTTCTAAAACCCCTAAAAGTTTGGTATTTAACATTCTTCGCGAGCTATCTTACTTTAGCACATAATCAATCGTTTCCATACATAAAAGCGACCCTGTATATATATCAACATATTTTTACTAGGTAATCAATCCTTTTTAGTTGAAAATTTTAAAAAATATTTAGTAATAAAGGCCTTTTATATAATATTAGGTTTAAAAATTGTTTACTTTTATTTTTCTTGCATTTTTTTTTGGTAAACATATTTTTCAAAACCCAATGTGTTTCTTTACCTCATTTTACTATAATAAATTAAGAAATATTGCATATTTGGAAAAAAATTCAAATAACTGCATATTTTATAGGCAAACAAGGCATATACCTACCGTGTCACCAGTAAAGTCCGCATCATATGGGATTTTTTTTTATTAATAACTTTATTCAAAATTTGACGTGTCACCAGTAAAGTCCGCATCATATGGGATTTTTTTTTATTAATAACTTTATTCAAAATTTGACTTTGGTATCAAGTTCTGCTTTGATCGAGATGAAAATTAAGCAAAAAAATTGTAGTGACGTGATTCGCATTATCTGTCAAATTTTAATTTTCTTCAAAAAATAATTCAAAAGTGGGGTTATTTCTGAAAATATCGAAAAAAGTTATAAGAAAAAGTTTTTTTAAATGCAATTTCCATCCCACATGCAAAAGTTCAGCTGCATAAGATAATTTTGATTTTTTACCTATATTTTGTAAATTGCACCACTTTTGCAAAATAAGACTCGGCGCAACCTACATAAAACTTCTTAGTTTTGACAATGCTTTATTTTAGATACATTTTCTTTAATGTAGCGCCATATCAAATGTGTGTTTTTCTACAAAATCAGAATTGGGCTATTAAAATTTGGTCGCATGTGATGCAAAGTTTATTTGTTTTTGATGTATAAGTATAAGGTAACTTCATAAAATAAGTATTTTTGAAAACGAAGTTTGTTTAGTTGATATTTATGTAAAATTATATGTCAATTATTACCTACAGAGCATGTCCACGTTGATATTATTTAAATTTCGCGTGAAACCTAGAAAAATAGGTTATATAGGTTGGCAAGCATGTTGATACTCCCACCTTAAAAATAACATTCATTTGTGTTTGTTTACCTTTAAATGTAATTACAGCTTATCTATTCGACATTTTCATCAAACGGCATTATGGCGACCACGTGTGCGATGCAATGCGAGGGTAAATTTAAAACCCCTCTTTTTCCAATGAGTCATTCAATTAACCTTATTAAGCCCTGACAGTTCAGTTTTACACACTGATTGGTTGATAAAGCGCCGAAACGTACTTTTTATTAGAGTTAATGGTTCGCTATAGAAATTACACCCGAAATCGTTTGGGAAATCATTATTTTTATTATTTAAAAACGATTGAAAATCACGTTGATGAATTGATTTTTTTATTTGTCGGATTTGTTGAAAAATCTTGATATAAATACTAGCTCGTTCGAACCTAAACTAAAAAACATTAAGAATTCAATATTTTCGGAGTATGCAGCAGTGGCTGCTGTGGTTTATAGCCATTACTGTATTAGTTCCGACTGGCAGTTGTAATGAAACTTGACATTATATATTTGCTTGCTACGATTAATAAAGTATACACTTAATACACCAAAAATCAGTAGTGTAGTTCTCAAAAATTTAAATAGCTGCTAATGTGACAATGAGCCTAATGAATAAAGATGTAGCGATTGCTTTTTCTTATAAAATCGAAGTAATTTCTTGAAAGCCAATGAAAAAAAAACCAAAGTATGTAATTGCTTTTGCGTCCAGCAATCGCTTAAAAGTGCAGGAATTGCTTCTAGTCAATGCTTTTTCTTAAAAAAATAGCAGCAATTGCTATCGTAAAATGTGATAAATAAATTAAGAAATTGCTTTTTCTAGTGTAGCAATCGCTTTCAACTTTTTAAGGTAGGTCGACCCCTGCATCATTTGCTTAGTTCTCCGCGGCATACACGTGCGTTGCTCTTAATTTGTGTCTTCAATTATGGCTGAATCTATGAACGTCCGTAAAAGAAAAATCTACAGTGTACGTAAAATGGCAGATATGATGATTTCAGAAAGTTATATCGATTTGACTGCAAAAATGTTGAGTGGTTGGCAAATTATTTTTTGACTGATACTGGTAAAAGGCGAGGGGGTGCACTGTCGGCTTTAAATAAGATTGAAGTATTTTTGCGGAAATTGTCGGATTCGGGCTTACACAAATCTGTAGGTGAAGAACTCGGTGTTCAACAAACTACTGTCTGTAAGACATACAGTTCTGTAAAGGATGCAGTTTTGGAGAACGCCTATATTCTTATTAAATTTCCTACAAGTGCTGAAGCTGTTGTGGTCAGAGAGATTTATTTATGTTCCTTCAATTTGCAAACGAATATCAATTGCTTGTCTTTAATTTCTTCATAACTTTCCTCATTTTCACTGAAGTCTGCCATATCACAAATGTAAGTTTTCTATTTTCCACAAAAACGTAACAGATTACTATTGTACTAAATAAATAGACCAATGTTGTTTTATTTACGTCAACTCTTTTGCAAATTAGGCACCAAACTGAACATGAAATCTATAATCTGAACAAGTGGATAAGCCATGTCTGAACTTGTATTGAATAAGCATTTGCTACAGAAGTGTACGAAAAACAGCAATTATTCCTTCAAAATTTTATTCATATCCAGATCTAGCAATCGCTTTTACTTATAGCATTTGTAAGTCAAGCAATTGCTTTTACTAAAAAGTAATTGCTTTAAGTAATTGCTTAATTTTTATTCATTAGGCTCATTGTTCTTGTCGCTTAACATTGCATATGATTATCTATTATGCAACATGGTTAACTGGGATCGTAAAATTCGTCCATAGATAATAAGACTAAAATGATGGGTTGTGCGAATTAAGAATATTCTATTGCTTTATCTGACATGCAATATTTTAAAAAATTTATATAGAAAGTAAAAATAAAATAATTAAAATAGCGATAGAATTCAAATTCAGACAGGACAGTTAGAAGACAAGAACAAAATGCGTCTCATTGAGAAGATACAATTTATTACTTAACAAAATTGCTGTATTAAAAGTAGTTCATTATTCAACAATACTGTGCTGCTAATGGAACTGATTACTACCAATAAAAACACTGTTCTAGCAAATCTGGAATATAATAACACTAAAGCGGGTTTGATACACTAGCAATTTATTTAATATGGGTTAATAGAAAATAAGCTATATCAATACAAACTATGTCTTAGTAAACCTGTTGTATTCCATTATTTTCCTCAGTGTAGAAATCCTTACATTAATAAAGTCAACTAGATAACTATATAGATATTTATAATCAAGAGCATTGTTTACTTGACACGATTTTTTCAGCAGCTGGGGGCACACGACACAACATGCATTTTGTATGAGGACAGTGTGGAAAGACAAGTTTTCTCTCAATATTATATTTATATTGGCGCCAAAGTATGCCCCCAGCGTATAATAAACAAGTACCTATACATAAATTCAATAATCTTTTTGTATTGTATACAATGGAAATCAGTATAATACGTAAGTGTAACGTATCTATCCTACCAGATACCTACACTTTTATTTTTCTACTTCTACATATTTCTATATTCCAGTCAATGATCTGGTCCCTATAGATAAAACAATATTAAATGAACCATTCGACAAAATCGTATTCCATTCTGAAGTAAATCAACATACAAATTTCGCCCCTTCACTGTGTTTGCCAAACTTACGCTGTTATAAGTATTCATGAAATGTTTAAAACTATATAAAAAGTCTGCAGTATGGCAACGCAGCAGTACGAGATCTGCCCCCAAACCTGTGGCTATCACGATATTGGTCTGAAGCCATGATGACGTTGTTTCAGTCATTCCCGTTTAGGGATATCCTCAGAAAATGTATCGCGGAAAAACGCGATGTTTGTGATGCATCAAAAAATTTTTTTTAATTTAATTAGAATTATAAAACAACTCACAAATTAAATTATTCTAAGCTCACACCTTAACTGAAACCAAAAGTAAAAGGTATAATCAAGATCGAGAGGCAACGGCAAAATCCCTATTTAACGATTAAAAGTAAGGCCTAATACATCGATTAAAATACATCAATGCATCGACAAAATATCAAATGCTTCGCTTAAACACAACGTAACGCATTGAAAATATCGAAGTTATCCCTATTTACGGTTGGTGTTTCTTTGACAGCGGTCTAAAACAAATTTTAGTTTATCGGGTTTATGTAATAATTGCTCTGTTGGTGTTTTGTGATATTTTTTGGACCCTAATTAGGATGAGTCGCAAGTATCTAGCATGTGAGAATTCGGAAAATAATAATTCTGCATTACTTTTCATGGGTGAGTAAATAGAAAGTTGGGTTATTTGTAGGTTAGGTTTAAACTATAGGAGCAAGGTCACATTCACAGGTAAATCCACCGTAATCCCTACTCCCTGCCCCACCCAGCTCTTTACCGCCTCTGGCGCCCCTCTACAATAAACGATGTTGTCAACATATTATTTTAAGAGTGTTTATTAATGCCATGTGCCTTCTACTATCAGATCATTGATTTCAGAAGGCTAGGCGCTGACATGCAATTTTCGTGCAATTTTCGATTGCGCAACTGTTTGGTTGCGCGATTTTAGCCATGGCACAAACTAAACGGTTGCAGCGAGTGTTGCCGCCGAGACGAGAGATTCTCGTCTCTCGTCTCGTCTGGCCCTCTCTCGACGAGACGAGAGAGATATTTTCTCTCGAATAAAGCTCCGAGACGAGACGAGAGAAGTACCCTCTCTCGTCGAGAAATTCTCGTCTCTCTCGATCTCTCTCGAGCAAAAAACGTTACTTTTTTGAGCTTTTTTAAATCCTCTTAAATTCCTCTTTGCAAAAATATACATAATGTCTATATTTGGACCAGCGGTTTTCGAGTTATTTAACTGCAAATAGTTTCATCTAGTTAGCCGTGCCTGGCCATTCAGAATAACATATTATTATGACGTTTTATCGCTGGATAAAATTATTTGCAGTCAAATAACTCGAAAACCGTCGGTCCAAATATGGACATTATATATTTTTGATAAGAGGAATTTAAGAAGATTTTAAAAATCTCATAATAGACAGGGTGTTCCAAAAAATATTTTTTTTTAAATTTGCTGATTCTACATAAATTTATAATTACTTTTATTAAATGCATTATTAGTCTATAGTTAATAGTTTCCAAGATATTGACTTTTGAAAAATTACATTTTTGAGCTTCGACAGCTTAGCTTTCTAACAGTACATCTTAGAGCAAAACGGCGCATAAAGTTGCCACAGTGGATCTTTGCCCGTGCGTCATCAATCAACGATCAGGACTCAACATGGTTAATAACTCTGCATCATTGTTTATTACAGTAACAAGTTTGAATAAAAGCATAAAAGAACGTCTTCAAATTTCCGCAATAATATAACGTGCTAGACAAGGATAAAACTATAAACGTCAGTTAATTACTTTTTTTATTTGTTTAGTTAACAACTGTTGTATTTTAGAACGTCATTGTCAACCTTATTTTGATCTGCCAATCTAATTCGTATTTTGTAAATCTTTGTGCCTTTAAACTGTTCCTGTTTCTAAAAATAGTTCTTTTTAGAGGTAATTATACCCACCATCTGTTTTGGCGGTAAGTATTTATGGATTTTTATAATAACTAATTTATTTATTTTAAATATTCTAACCGTGAAAGTTCTTTGAAACGTTTACGGCAGTGGCTAAATTCCCTTAAATGAAAGGATGTTAAAAATTTGACTTTTGCGATTTTAATAGTCAATAAAACACCAAACTTTTCTAGATTTTAAGCTTTAAAAATAGTATTAAATGTATAAACATTTGTTTGTCAATTTCTTTTAGATAATAGAAAATGCCGGGCAAAACTTAAAATAAATAATAATTTTTCGTGATATTATGTAGGTACGTCAAACGGTAGGCAGGCACGTCCATTTTATGAACTTAATTTAGTTTTGACTTTTTTCGTCTCGTAATTTTGATTTGATTCATACGATTTTGATGACGCACGGGAAAAGAACCACTGTGGCGACTTTATGTCTATATCTTCCATTTTCACTATCTTCCCAATTTAATCAAACTTCCGGCTAAACCGGATGTAACTCGAAAGCAGGAAATATAGCTCTTCCGGTTTAACCGGAAGGTGATTTTTTTGGGAAGATAATAAAAATGGAAGTTAGGGACATGTGAGCCGTTTTGCTCTAAGACGTACTGTTAGATCTGTCGAAACTCAAAAATTACATTTTTTAAAAGTCAATATCTTGGAAATGTAAATTTCTTACCGTGCTGGTGTTTTGGAACACCCTGTATAGACAAAAATAATTTTATAAGAGACACCTCTTAACCCTTAATAAGCTTCGTCAAAAGTTTTTCACTATCTTAGTGGTACAGGAGATATTGACCTTTGTCGCACTAATGGGCCACCCTGTAGTAAATACCAAGCAAAGTTTTAACGCATTTAGGTTAGGTTCTGTCATATTTGACATATATTGCACACAATTTATGTCAAATATGATAGAACCTAACCTAAACGCGTTAAAATTTTGCTTGGTTTTTACTATATTTGGTTTAAATCACGAGAGAAGGTCGTCTCTCGTCTCGTCTCGCCCTCTCTCGACGAGACGAGAGACCCATTTTGTCTCGTCTCGCGGCAACACTAGTTGCAGCAATTGTCAGTTGCAATACGGCGCGCTCCCATTTAACTCTGTGGAAGTCACTCATGCAACCAAACAGTTGCGCAATCGAAAATTGCTCGAAAAATGCAAGTCAGCGCCAGGCCTAAACTAACTGAAAAGATTTTTTCAAATTTCAATGGCGGATTTAGGTAAGGGGCGCGGGGGCGCTCTCTTCCCCCTAAAAGTTTTTGATAAACTTTTTTAAAATATTAATTGTATAAATTTTAAAATATTTGCCATTTATATGCCATGCAAGCAAAAATTATTTGCATCAAAGAGGGCCCTGCATCTAAGGACTTGCTTAGCTTAGTCGTAGAGCTTAATACCTGTTGGGTGTCAGTAACTACCTGAATTAACAATCAATCATTTATTCCGTCATCTTTGACAGTCGTTACAAGTAATTTGATTCGTTGTTAATTGAAAAATTCACACAATGGGCTTTACGGAACAGCACAAAACGTTCATGGTTGAAATGTATTTTCGAAACGGGGGTAGAGTAAATGGTGAGTGGCAATACAATCCGGGTTTGTGCATGAACGATTTTCACAAACATTTTCCTAACGTTGCTATTATTGCTGGGGATTTTTATCATTGCCTGAAAAGAACCGTGGCTGTGTTTAGGGAAACAGGTTTTATACAACACAAAAAAGGAGCAGGAAGACCATAAGAACAGAAGAACTTGTTGCAAACTTTTGTGAAATAATGCAAAATACGCAAACAAATTGTATAAGACGCCTGTCCCAAGAAGTGGAAAGATCTTATGGAACATGCAGGAGTATTCTTAAGAAGCAGCTGAATTTATTTCCTTATAAAGTGCAAGTATTCCAAAAAATACAAGCCGCAGGTTTTGAAAGACGCAGGAATTACCCAAAATTTATTGGAAAGAAATGATTTATTAGACCTGACATTTTTTTCGGATGAAGCATGGTTCCACCTCTTCGGTTATGTGAATTCTCAGAATACACGCATGTGGAGTAGTGAAAATCCCCATTTTTTTGTAGAGTCCACATTGCACCCTCAAAAAATTGGTGTCTGGTTAGCGGTTTTCCGAAGAAGAAATGTTGGTCCTATTTTTTTCCATGACACAGTTACAGCACAGCGGTATAGAGACAATATTTTGAATCCATTTGTGGAGCAATTACTTGACGACGAACTACGTTTTGGATATTTTCAACAGGACGGGACGGTGTAACCGCCTATACAACCGCCGAAACTATTAACTACTTACGCAATTTATACGACGACAGATTGATCAGTTTTCGATCAGACAATGAATTCCCACCTAGATCACCTTGTATAACGGTTATGGATTCCTTCGTTTTTCCTCATTTAAAGAGCACTATTTTTAAAACACCAGTTGCAAATTTAGAACAATTACAAGGAAGGATCATCTAAGAATGTGGTAACATTTTTCCAGAGATGCTGGTCAACACTTACGAAAATATGAGGAGACGTGCGAATTTATGCTTGGAGCATGGCAGTGGCCAATTTCAGCAATTTATGTAATTATTTTTCTTTTTCTTTCTGTATATTCTTACTTTGTTAATTTTGTAAACAACAAAAATAAATTTGTATTTGTCTACTTATTTTATTACTCATTAGTTTGGCATATCATGTCATAATATAAATTTGACAAAATTTTAACCTAGATTTGGTTAGATATATCGTCCCCATAACCCCATATCATTGTGATCAAAACCAAGCTCTACGTTTTTTAATCCAAGCCCTCTTTGATGTAAATAATTTTTGCTCCAACGGTAGCTACTAGGTAGGAACTCATCTAGTATATTGTACAACTGCGTTGGCTTTAAAGATACTCGGTTCTACTGCTTCTCTGTTTCAATTATTGTAATACCTCGTTTAAAAGACAAATAGGTACGTTACGATAATACGAGTTTTCCTCAACCTAAAAATGATTTTGGCTTATTAAATCTACTGACATGCCCAACGTAATCATTTTCAATTAAACTTTTAGCTTTAACTCTCCACCCGTCGCCAACCATATCATTATCAAACAAAGGGAATAATTCACCAAAACTCAGAACATATGATAAAATTCAAACCGTTAATTAACTCCTGCATAAAAGCGGGTTTCCTGCAACGAAATTCGCCATGATCCCGCTGTATGTAATGCATTTTACTGTCAGTTAGACAATGGATTACAAGAACATGTGTCCTGCAACGAATTTACTTGACGTGCCGTTTAGAATGTGCTTTGCAAAGAATATTTTAAACGTTTTGAAGTACATTTTAATCTATCTACTAATCATAGACCTTATCATAGTGCGATGGAACGCGTGTGTTCCTGCAGCTGACGCGATGTTTGAAGACATAGGACGCTCTCTACAAATCTCCCCCTATTTCTATCTTTGTTACTGGTGCTGGGTTGGTAAATAGTAAAACAGGATGGGTATGGGTGGCATAGACGAGAAGACTACGCCACATATGACACCGTATTCAAATTGCTCAATTAGATTAGTCATTAGAGGGTTTATCGAAAAACAGCTGCGTTCCCGTATTTAGTCTAGTTTCTTACAGGGATTGTTCAAATCAATATTTACTTGTTAAAACAACAAACCAATGCAATGTGTTGAAATATGTAATTATAATATGACAGTTTTGTATACTAGAGAATTATGATTTAAACGCTTTTATACGTATTGGCTTTTTCACTAAATTTTAATTTTTATCCTATCGCATAGTAAAAAAATAAAAAAAAATTTTTTTGTTTTAGTTTTTAAAATTTTCAAATATTTATTGAGAAAAAAAATACGCTGTCTAATAAGCACTCGCGGAACCAGCTATCTAAATTACAAACAAATCGACCACTCCAATGGATTCGGCTAAAGGTCGACCCTCCGGCGTCTACCTGAATAATATATCGGGGCTGTTTCCTGTTCTTTTCTGTTTAAGTTAAGAATAATGGGATGACGTGCTACCGTGCGAGCAAAAATTATTTGCATCAAAGAGGGCCTTGCATTTAAGGACGTAATGCTTAGCCGTAGAGCTTAATACTTGTTGGGTGTCAGTAACTACCTGAATAATAATCCATCAGTTATTCAGTCATCTTTGACAGTCGTTACGAGTAATTTGATTCATTGCTAATTTTTCCAATTTCTTGAACAATTCACACAATGGGCTTTACGGAACAGCACAAAACATTCATGGGATTTTTATCATTGCCTGAAAAGAACCGTGGTTGTGTTTAGGGAAACAGGTTCTATACAACACAAAAAAGGAGCAGGAAGACCATTTGTAATAACAAAAGAACTGGTTGCAAATGTTCGTCAAATAATGCAAAATATGCCAACAAATTGTAAAAGACGCCTGTCCCAAGAAGTGGGAAGATCTTTTGGAACATGCAGGACTATTCTTAAGAAGCAGCTAAATGTATTTCCTTATAAAGTGCAAGTATTCCAAGAAATACATCTCATCACATTCTCCGGTTATGTGAATTCTCTGAATACACGCATGTGGAGTAGTGAAAATCCACATTGCACACTCAAAAAATTGGTGTCTGGTTAGCTGTTTCCCGAGGAAGAATTGTTGGTCCAATTTTTTTCCGTGACACAGTTACAGCACAGCGGTATAGAGACAATGTTTTGAATCCATTTGTGGAGCTATTACTTGACGACGAACTACGTTTTGGATATTTTCAACAGGACGGTGCAACGGCATACAGCCGCCGAAACTATTAACTACTTACGCAATTTTTTCGACGAGAGATTAATCAGTTTTCGATCAGACATTGAATTCCCACCTAGATCACCTTGTTTAACGGTTATGGATTACTTCGTTTTTCCTCATTTAAAGAAATTTTTAAAACACCTGTTGCAAATTTAGAACAATTACAAGAAAGGATTGTCCAAGAATGTGGTAACATTTCTCCAGAGATGCTGGTCAACACTTTCGAAAATATGAAGAGACGTGTGAATTTATGCTTGGAGCATGGCGGTGGCCAATTTCAGCAATTTATGTAATTATTTTTCTTTTTCTTTCTGAATATTCTTACTTTGTTAATTTTGTAAACAACAAAAATAAATTTGTATTTGTCTACTTATTTTATTACCCATTAGTTTGGCATAGCATGTCATAATATGAATTTGACAACATTTTAACCTAGATTTGGTTAGATATAGCGTCCCCATATCATTGTGATCTAAACCAAGCCCCACGTTTTTTAATCCAAGCCCTCTTTGGTGCAAATAATTTTTGCTCGCACGGTACATGTTGCATACGATGCAGATGCTTCTGAACAGCCATTTGTCAGAATTCCTGTGCTGGTTCTAAAGGACTGTCTCGCCAGTTTCGGATCTGGGTCCCCAATGAATCATTTGCTATGGTGTAATACCTGTCTGTTGTTCCAGTCGATTTTATGTTTATTCTTAAGTCCGTCCATCGTTTTATTGCTTCGGACTCCGAGCGCCAGTCCTCAATGTTTCTTTATAATAAAAAATGTTCGTATTAAAGTTTCAATTAAACAAGCCAGGAAACGATATTGCGTTTCATGGAAAACTCTTAAATTTAGGCATTCTGGAACGAAGTTATTTTCCAATTCTTTCATAACATTATTCTTTATAATGATAATTATAATTAGTGTAGTTTATCGTGTCAGTGTATCAGTCGGCATTAAAGTGGCCTTATTGTTTGAATTGTTTATAATAATTGATAGATGGGGTGTCTGAAAATTGTTTTAATCACAGGGAGAGAAAATTAATGTTATACATGTTATACGAAAATTTAATGGACTTTAATACTTACCATTTAATATCACATGTATTGTTCATGTACACTTTTTGTACAATGCCGTAAGAATTAAAAAAATGTTTGTGCTATGAAATTTCCGGTAACAAAATACCCTTTACCCATTAAAAGTTGTATCGAATAATAGCTATTTATTGTACAAGATGATAAAATTGTACTGCACCCTTAAGAGTGTTTTTTAGCGTCGAGACGTCAGTCGAGACGCTAATTACGCTCGAGAAGATAATGCGATTTTATCGTCGTGTGCAATACAACATTTTTTTCTATAGCAAGGCGTCAAATTTGGGTGAAAAATAAAATTTCAAAGAAAATTTCACACCTGTACTTTTTAACCAATAAGATACCTTAATTATGACTAGTTACCATGGCAACTAAAAGAATTTCCGAAAAATTTTTCGCGGCGCCACGATATTTAAGTGGAAATTTTTTGACAGTTGGAAAGGTAAACATAAAATATGATCTACAACCATTAAATAATGTACATATACCTGTGAACAATGCAAAATATCTGAATTATGTAACATTATTATTTATTATTCGCTATAACGTTTCATTAAATAGAAAACACAAATTTGTTTAATTACTATGCATTAACAATTTATATTTCAACAAACGTCGGATGTACAAACATAAGATTTAAATGTTGCTTGAATTCTAACCCATCCTCTCTTCTTAATGGTGAATAGGAAGGTGACGAATTAATTAGATATCTATATAACCTATAATACTTAAATTTATTTCGTTATTATTTTGCTTATTAGTGGATATCATTAGAGATTTGCCAATGAAGATATTAGTTCAACATGAAATAAATTCTAAAATATACATACATAATAGGTATATCCATCATATTTCGTTAAATAAAAAGAATTACCAACTTTAGTTACACCAAATATTAAAACCCAGATGGGTATTAGTTCAGTCTATCGCCCTTTCATCATTTTAGGTTACTAAAAGTGGTAGAAATGTATTTTTTGTTAAAGTATATTAGTTCACCATGAAATAAATTCTAAATAAATCATTTAGGTGTATGCACCATATTTCGTTAAATAAAAAAAAAATACCAACTTTAGTTACACCAAATGCTATAACACAGATGGGCATTAGTTCAGTCTATCGTCCTTTCATAATTTTAGGTTACTAAAGGTGGTAGAAATGTATTTTTTGTTAAAGTATATTAGTTCACCATGAAATAAATTCTAAATAAATCATTTAGGTGTATGCACCATATTTCGTTAAATAAAAAAAAAATACCAACTTTAGTTACACCAAATGCTATAACACAGATGGGTATTAGTTCAGTCTATCGCCCTTTCATAATTTTAGGTTACTAAAGGTGGTAAAAATGTACTTTTTATTATTAAACTCAACACTCAACGTACCGGGTGTCCCACCTAAGGAGGTAATCGGCTATATCTCAGAAAGTAATAACACTAGGACTTTGGGAAAAAATATATGTCTATAAAAGCGGCCAAGAGAAATTGCTGGAAATTATTTTCAAGTTCGAAAAATGACCGCTAGGGGGCGTAAGAGAACTTTCAAAATAGAAATGCCGATTTTCTCTTGATTTTTCTTAATAAAATAATGTCAAAAATATAAGCATTATATTCTTCATAAAATTATGCAACTTTATGTTAGAAATCATTTTTTTCTATTTTCAATAATAAAGTGGTGGGAGAAGGTCAAACCTTTTTTCTTTCAAACGCTGATATCTCTGTTTTGGATAAACCGATTTTATTCAACTAGGTCTTGAAAAAAAGCCCTTCTTTTCCTCTACACGTAGATCTATTAACTATACCATATTGATTCTGATGGTGGCCACTAGATGGCGTTTTTCCGTAATTCCTCAATGAATAAGGATTTTCTCAAAAAAATCAAATGTTATGATATGACTTTTTCATCATATTTTATTTTAGGCTTATAAAGGCTATTACATAGTGGAATAAAAAATCCAGGTCCGTATTTAAAATAAAAAAGTTGATGATGGTCGCTCGAATCCGAAACGTCGGATTAAAAAACTAACCCCATCAGCTTGTAGAGGAGGAAAAGTTACTACGAAGAACTAAAAACCGCAACGTGATATCTTTTGTGTGATTTAATTGATTAATGAATGTTTTAAAAAATGGCCTATTTTTCCATATTAATTATTATTATCCCTAATTTCTCTAGTTTAACAAAAGATATCACGTTGCGGTTTTCAGTTCCCTATAGTAACTTTTCCTCCTCTACAAGCTGATGGGGTTAGTTTTTTAATCCGACGTTTCGGATTCGAGCGACCATCATCAACTTTTTTATTTTAAATACGGACCTGGATTTTTTATTCCACTATGTAATAGCCTTTATAAGCCTAAAATAAAATATGATGAAAAAGTCATATCATAACATTTGATTTTTTTGAGAAAATCCTTATTCATTGAGGAATTACGGAAAAACGCCATCTAGTGGCCACCATCAGAATCAATATGGTATAGTTAATAGATCTACGTGTAGAGGAAAAGAAGGGCTTTTTTTCAAGACCAAGTTAAATAAAATCGATTTATCCAAAACAGAGATATCAGCGTTTGAAAGAAAAAAGGTTTGACTTTCTTCCACCACTTTATTATTGAAAATAGAAAAAAATGATTCCTAACATAAAGTTGCATAATTTTATGAAGAATACAATGCTAATATCTTTAACTTATTTTTATTAAGAAAAATCAAGAGAAAATCGGCATTTTTATTTTGAAAGTTCTCTTACGCCCCCTAGCGGTCATTTTTCGAACTTGAAAATAATTTCCAGCAATTTCTCTTGGCCGCTTTTATAAACATATATTTTTTCCCAAAGTCCTAGTGTTATTACTTTCTGAGATATAGCCGATTACCTCCTTAGGTGGAACACCCGGTACAGACGTTTTAAACTATATACCTAGTAATTATTTAGCTTTGTGACAGAACCGGTTAAACAAAAATGACAATTCAACATATTATGTCAAAATACCCTGGCCAACTTGACAAGCAGTGAAATTAGTTTAAAATGTCAAGTTTGATTAATCATTTTTTTTCCAAATTATGGTGTGAAGTGGTGTGAAATTTTCTTACCGAATTCCACGCGAGTTTAAATTATTCCTGAAAATTTTGAAGCTCTTGTGATATTATAAGTGAAAATTCTAATTTTTGGCACAAAAATCGCAACTGTGTTGCTCCATTACTAGGGATATGTCAACAAATGTCAAACAAATTTTACATTCTGGTTTTTGTGGAGTGGTCAGTATTTTTGAGTTTTGTGTACGAAGTGAATACGAAATGTACGGAAAAGAATTAACACAAGAAGAAGAAAGATAGATGTTTATAATAATGTTAATTGTAAAATTACACTTGTTAATCCTTCGAATTAATGTGTTTGAATTTGTAAATTTAATTAGGTAAATAAAAAAAGTTAAAACATTTTATCTACCCTTGCTGTTAAAGTGTTACTTTATCTACCCTTAAGGTTAAAGTGATACTTTATCTACTCAAAAGAGTTGCTATAACGACATTTTAACATCAGCTATAGACAAAAATATTTTTAATACATAATTTTTAATTCCTACAAGGTTATCTAATTATCACAAAAAATAAACGAAAAATAAACCCTCCTTTTATAACTAAAATATACCTTTTAAGAACTAAATAGTTCAATTTTAGAATATGGAGAAATCGTTTGCGAGCGCTATAATATAGTCTATCCCTTACTACAACGAAACAGAGACGGACGAACTAACTTAAAATAATGATCTGTCGTTGCTCCGTGTGGTTTAAGTTGAACGGAGTAATTCGAAACATATCATTTGATTGCCGTTGTTGGTGAGTCATGGATGTCTGATGGTATGGTGTACTTTAGTTAGCTAATAGAAAATGGCAGTTAATGCTACCATAGAATGATTTATAGCCATTACTGCTTTGAATACTTACAGTAATTATCAAGTTCTATTAGGGGTATAATCTGGTTTTATATACTGTATTAGTTCCGACTGGCAGTTGTAATGAAACTTGACATTAACCATAATAATATTTGTTTGCTACGGTTAATAGCATACCTATACTTACCACTAAGAATCAGTACTGTAGTTCTTAAAAACCTAAATAGCTTCCAGTGTGTTATTGTTCTTGTCGTTTAACATTGCATATGATTATCTATTATGGTTTACTAAGATGGTAAAATTCGTCCATAGATTATAAAGTCCAATACTAATGATGGGTTGTGCGAAATAAGATTATCTGACATGTAAAGTTTAAAAGAACTTAAATACAAAGTAAAAATAAATTAATTGGTATGACTAATAAAATTCAAATTCAGACAGGACAACTAGAAGACTTCGAACAACGATGTGATCTGCGCAACAAATACGTTAAAATTAATACCCCCACCAACGTCGTGTGGATTATAGGTTCGAACGGATACAATTCGTTTTTGGGGACGCTGTTCTGCTTTCTTAATAGTAGAGAAAAGCGCTTTACTTGAAACAAAATGCGTTGCCAATTTATTTCTTGACAAAATTGCTGTATTAAAATTAGTTCATTATTCAACAAGACTGTGTTACTAATGGAACTGATTCTACGAATAGAAACACTGTTCTAGCAATTATCTGGAATTGATATAACACTAAGGCGGGTTTGATATACTACCAATTTATTTAATATGGGTTAATAAGCGATCAATGTCTTAAGAAACCTATTGTATTAGATCATTTTCCTCAGTGCAGGTTACAAGAATGTCCACAATAACAACACGACGCAACGGGAGTTAATTTGATTGTAGAGAAAAATGGCAACATTCCCTTTTATAGATTCTCAGTCGATCAATATTATTTATTATCGTTCGGTACTCTTGAGTTTGATACTCAATATTATCTTTTGCATTAATCAAGATAAAAACTTTTTTTGAGAAAATTCTTCAAGCACCAATCCGGTCGCACTAAAATGATAATCTTAAAATTATTATCATCGATTGCTGATCTTAAATCTGATAGTAAATTTGCGACAGAATTTAAATTAGGCACTCACTGGCATAGCCTTCGGCACTTATTTTGGTTTCAGTAGCAGGTCAGTAGATGTGTGTCGTTAGCAACATGTTTTTTTATTCGATATTTATTCTCGATAAAAGATTTATTAAGTGTTTTCATTTAGTAGTTTTATTTACAACCAGTTAATAATAACTCTGGGTAAAACCGGCTATAGTCACAAAAAATTACTGGCAGCAGAGTGGTTAATTCACTTGTCATTTATGGTACCCTGTTGAAGTCTGGTCTATTTTAAGTTAAGAGGTTGGCTACAAAGACAGAACCGGACAAAGCTCATTTACCTTCGCCTTCAACATCTTTTAAACTTTGTAAATGTTGGACAACAGACAATAGTTTAAGTAAAATATGAACACAGAGAGTTAATATAGCCATAAATAACTATTTTGGTACATTATTTCGTCCATTTTTCATTCACACAGGTCAGTGCTTTTATTGAATGTAGTTAAGTTTAGGGATGACAACAATACATCAATGTTAGTGTGGTTTCAATGCTGCATTGCCATTATATTTTAGGCAGTTTCTAATTCTCGGTTTTCTAGAAAATCTGTTCCATAACCGCTGACCGTTACGTCATATTCTCCATATTTGCGGTATGTCTTAAATTAATTCAGTCAGTTTGACTTACCGGTGGTATGATTTTTCTTAGGCTTGATTTACATAAAGATGAATGCCTGTGAACAAGTAAAATACAAGCGCGTTTTTTCAAATTTTTAATTATTATTTTTATACTATTAATGAAGTCAGAAATAAGTAGTTTATTTAGGGAAAAATGTATTATGAGATTAAACATTTTGTTTTTGAAAATCAATGTGAAATTTTTAATTTATTTAAATTTACTGAAAAATAAATAAAACTGTAAAAATTTTAAAATTGAATAATATATTTTTTTGTCTAGTGCATCAGTCTATAAATTTTGTTATAAATACTTTCATCTTATTTATAAAATACAGTTTTTTTATAATTAAAATGAATCATCTCCGCAAGGATCATCATCATCATCAGATTCGTCCAAGTTAATAATAAGGGACAGAGTATCTGATGCTCAAATAATTAGGATTGATCATCCTTACAAGGTAAGTCGACCAATCTAATAAATGGTTCCCATTCCCACACATCATTTATAATTTTATTAGTGTGTAGTTATAATTTTTCCATTTTTCCACTGTGACGTGTTCTATGGGTTCATCCAACAGACCCAAAACTACGTTATTTGTTACAGGATACATAGAACTTATTTTTGCATCATAAAAGCGCTTACATTCCGACCAAACCATTTTAATAGGATTAAAGTGGATATGGATAAAAGTTGATGTGCATGTTACAATGCTAGTTCGTCCAACCTAATAAAATAAAGTAAAAATAATTTAAAAATAAAATAAATAGCGCTTTCAGAATACTTGTGACGTTTGGGTGGGATATTCTGATCCTTCATTGCAAATGGTGAAACCGGAATTTGTCTTTGTTCTAACCATGCAAGAAGTAATCTTTTTGATCAACTTGTATTTGGAATTTTTTCAATTAGCCCAGAATGATAGGTGACGTTATCCATGATAATAAGGGACGGTTCTTCCAAGTTTGGTAACAATTTTTCTTCAAACCATTTCTCAAAGTTTTCACTATTCTTTGAATTATGATAATAACCAGATTTCAGGCCAGACTTGATTATCTAACTTATCCATTCACAAATCCGTTTTTTAAACCAAAATGTAGAATAATAAATCGTACACCATCTGACGATTTTTTTTTAATGTATGAAGAGTATCCTCTTGTCAACTTCGCCTAAAAGCCTATTTACTTTATCCAGGTTTTTATACAGAAAAACAGGTTTTAAGAGAAATTGAGAGTTGCCGTTATTCTTAAATTCTCTTAAAAATTCTCCCCGTTTTTGGGCTATATGAGGCTGCTCTATTAAAAAACGCCTGTTTATAAGGTAAGTGCGCTAAGTATTGCCATTGTTCCTAATATTGTCACCCCTCGTTACACAGCTACTAGCGATGCTGCAAGTAAGTGGCAGCAGTAGCAGGTGCCTTGAGTTGTCAGCGTTATGTTTTCTATTTGGCGGTCTTAGTCTATGCTAAATGTCAGACCTAGGAGCACGCCATTTGTTTTTCTTGTCCGCGTTATAAGCAAATTTACAAGTAAGCACACTCCAGTGGTTCTTGTATTATGAACTGCATGAATTATTTCAACTGGGTTTCTAGGTTAAGATTTTTTTTTCTGTATGTCATTTGTTCCTAATATTGCCATCACTAAATGTTCCCAATATTGGCAGTGGCAGAATCGATACCAAAGATTTGTTCCCGTCAAAACCAAAGTTGAATTTACGCAAAGTTGACAGAAAAGCAATGAGCAGTACTTACAACAAAAGAATCGGAAAAAGAAACGTGGTTTTGTTTCGTTTGCGACATCTGCACTGAAGAAGATATGTGCTTGTGCATAGTTTGCTCTCGATATGTTTACGAGGCCTGTGTAGGCCTAACTAAGGATGATAAAGAAAAGTTCATCTGTCCTCAATGTTATTGAGTTATATTTGTTCAGAAAATGTTATTAGTTCCATATGTTGTTCGATAGTTCCTAATATTGACATAGGGTGGCAATAATAGGGATAGCTGTTATCCTAATATTGCCATTCGCAACTTTTAAAATCAAGTACAATATCTTCATTTCTATTAAGTTTTTTGAGGTAAATAAAATATATGATATAAACAATGTATTTCTTTACCCGTACCCAAATTTGCATTCCTTTATCAATAAAAGTATAGGATTTATTCACAACCAAACGTTAAGGTGGCAATATTTGGCTCACTTACCTTATGTATAGTACATTTACGCCAGTTAAATTTTATTTTTTTTCATCGCTAATGAACCAGTGGATATATCAATGATTTTAAGGTTTAGTTGTATTGAGCGAATGGTAACGTGTTCACCTGCTCTATACATCCCATAAATACGCTCTCTTATGGTATGTTCATGAATTTCGTGAGGGTTGTCGACCACGTGATGACAAAATAGCTACATTATTGCGATTTTTTAAAACTACAATGTCTACATCCTTCTCTATCCTCTTTGCCTTAATTCGTTGGTTGTTGAACACGAAACCAAAGCATCAGAAACTCTCTAAAACAGAGGCAGAGGTTTTTATAAAAACATAGCCATATATTTTTCATGTTTATTATTTGTTTTCACAATTCCTGCTTTATTATATCTACTTACTCCGTAAACTGCGTTAAAGGTTAAAATAATCTTTCCGGCATCACTTTCTCTTTGAAAATAATAATCAAATAATAATTTTAAAATTAACGCTCGCAGTACCGTAACATTTTTGAAATAATGTTGATTAAAAATGTCACTGTCAAAAATGACAATAAAACTTTTTTGACTGGTGAAATTATACGCCATTCATTATTGACGCAAATTTACTATCTCGCCTAGTTCACGAATGTTAGAAAGATAAGCACTAGTCGTGACGTAACGGTCAGCGGTCATTGAACAGCCTTTATTTAAAACCCACCATTATTGAGATACCGAAAGCCCCTTTAAATACCACAGCAGTAATATTTTAACTGTCATTTTAATGTCCACTTTAAAACATCAAGACTATATATGGTCACGTGTCCTTTTAATTTGAAATTTTCTTTATTATGTTAATTCGGTTTTTGTGAACAAAGAAAACAGGCCGAAAGGGGTGGCTATTTAAGCGACGACGGACAATAATAAATTCACTTAAATGGACAACTTTAATTTTTAATGACTTGTGACATAAGTCTAATGTCACTGTTTAAAAGGGTTAATTTTTAATTAATTTCTTATTAAAATAATACTTTTGTCTTGGGAACAATTTTATTACCTAAATGGTGGCCTAAGGGGCATAGGGGTTAAGAAGAATGGGCGATGTATGCGTATTACTTATGCCATCACTGACAAAGTACTCGTTTTTTCCTAATTCTTGTGTAGAAATATATACCGTGCGAGCCAAAAATTATTTGCATCAAAGAGAGCTTGGATTAAAAAACGTAGGGCTTGGTTTAGATCACAATGATATGGGGACGATATATCTAACCAAATCTAGGTTAAAATTTTGTCAAATTCATAATATGACATGATATGCCAAACTAATGAGTAATAAAATAAGTAGACAAATACAAATTTATTATTGTTGGTTACAAAATTAACAAAGTAAGAATATACAGAAAGAAAAAGAAAAATAATTACATAAATTGCTGGGTAAACTATTGAGAGTAATTCTTGGAATACTTGCACTTTATAAAGAAATAAATTAAGCTGCTTCTTAAGAATAGTCCTGCATGTTCCATAAGATCTTCCCACTTCTTGGGACAGGCGTCTTATACAATTTGTTGGTTTCTCACGCTCGCTACGCTCGCGTTCGGAATCTTCCACTCGAATCGAATTTTCATTCTAACCGAGTAGCAGACTATATTTTCTCCACGGCCATCCAGTTCCATATCTGATTCATCCGATTTTTCACTCATTTTTTGACTTGCACTAAAATTTGTCTAAAAATAATTCTTACAACGCGGCCATTTTTATCTGACACTGACAGTTTCGAAATTCATGGCAACCTATGTCGTTTATATCAATTACAGAATATTCATTCCGTATCTTGTTATGGAATGAAAATACACGCAAAACGCATAAGAAGCAAGTGTTTCAGAATAAATATTCCAACTCAAGAGCGAGAATTTTTACATTCTATTATCAAAAATGATTTTGGAATTTTTGCATTCATTAATGGTCGTGGAGAAAATGTATTATATGTCCTGCTGCAAAATAATTTGACGGGTCCGAGCGAATCTTGATTAAGTGGGCGGTATTTTGTATAAAAAGCTGATCCATTTCTTTATCATAACGCTTTATATGACTACAGAATAATTTTATCCTTACAATAAAGATATGGCGTTTAACCCTTCCATGATTCTTTTAATCCTGTTTAAATGAAACGGTTGAAATTATTACGCTCCATGTAGACCCGAGCGACAAGGGTGCGGAAAAAATGTAAATATTACGCCTTTAATCCTTGAATGGGATGATATGACACGGATTGACACAGGATTAAAGCAATACAAGGATATAATTTGCTGGTAATCTTTATGTTGGAGAAAGCTATCAAGTGCCCGTCACCCTTAAGTGATAAATAAGTCTACCGCTTACCATGCTGATTTTTTTAGGAAAGCATTTTACCTCGCATTTTACACACCATATTTTTTTTCTAATATGCAGGGTGTTTAATTATTTATTATACCGGGTGTCCTTAAAATGACTATACAACGCTTAACCACAAATTGCTTAACCAAAAATAAGGCGATCTAGGCAAACTTACCTACAGTGTGACCAGTAAAGTCCGCATCATATGGGTTTTTTTTTATTAATTCGAAACTTGACTTTGGCATCAAGTTCTGCTTCGATCGAGATGAAAATTAAGCAAAAAAATAGTAGTCACGTGATTCGCATTATCTGTTAAATTTTAATTTTTTACAGAGAATAATTCAAAAGTGGGGTTATTTCTAAAAGTATCGAAAAAAGTTATTAGAAAAAGTTTTTTTAAATGCAGTTTCTAGCCCACATGCAAATTTTAGCTGCATAAAATAATTTTGATTTTTTACCCATATTTTGTAAATTGCACCACTTTTACAAAATAAGACTCAACGCAACCTACATAAAACTTCTTAGTTTTGACAATGCATTATTTCAGATACATTTTCTTTAAAGTAGCGCCATATTAAATGTGTGTTTTTCTACAAAATCAAAATTGGGCTATTAAATTTTGGTCGCATATTATGATGCAAAGTTTATTTGTTTTTGACCCTGTATAAGGTAACTTCATAAAATAGGTATTTTTGAAAACGTAGTTTGTGTCTAAAAGTAATACACCTTAATAATAAGACAAAAAATAACACAGTGTCATCAGTAAAGTGTTCATTAATGGAAAATAAATTTTAGTGGTGGGTAAAAAATCAAAATTATCTTATGCAGCTGAAATTTTGCATGTGGGTTAGAAACTGCATTTAAAAAAACTATTTCCTATAACTTTTTCGATATTTTCAGCGTGGTTTGACGTAAACGCCATCTTTTTTTAATACCTGCAAATTTAAAAATAGCGTGTGATTGGTAAATAAAAGTTTGTCTTTTTTAACTCCCCGTATAAATGTATTTAATTGTTTCTCTGATAGCTGACTTCATTTTGAAACTTTTTGTCTCTTGTAAAATAAAATTTTAGCCAGACATGCAGTTTCTCTACAAAAAAAATATTTACGATACCTTGTGATTCATCATTGCTGTTTATTCAGAACGAGAACACATGAAATAGTTTGAATTCTAAATAAACTAACTAGTTTTATTATTATAACAATTGTTCAAAATGTTCACCGTGTTTCTGAATACATAAATTAATTATTTTCAAAAAATTAAATTGTACCTACTTTGGGCATGGTGTCAGGCTTGTTTTTAAAATAACTGGCGTGTACCCAGCATGCGTTGCAACCCGCTGGTATAAATACAAACCCGAACAAACCCGATATATTAGTACCCGGCATGCCACTTTCTGAAATTGCACCCGTGCGAAGCCGGGGCGGGTCGCTAGTTATACATAGGAACCTTCCTCTTGAATCACTCTATCTATTAAAAAAAACCGCTTCAAAATCTGTTGCGTAGTTTTAAAGATTTAAGCACATATAGGGATATAGGAACAGACGGGCGATAGCGACTTAGTTTTATACTATGTTAAGATATGCAACTTTGCAAGAAATCTTCCATAGTGATGGGGGGAAGCATAAACTTTTGATTTAAGAGCCCCACAGAAAATAGTCTAGAGGCGTTCGATCGGGGGATTGCTGACCACTTTACGGGTGCATCGTTATCTTGCATTCTATCAAATTTATCGCAAAAGCAGGAAAATGATTAAAATACGGCGCAAGTTTATGATGCGATGTACCATAATTTCATCCCCTAAATTCAACCCTTCCAAATAGAAAAAATATTTACCTACATCACAAAATTTGCTCATAACTCTCAGCTGTACTAATCCTTTTTGCCAGTCACACTCCTACATTATCCTGGAATATCATATTTCGATTTTTGCCCTTAACTTTAGGGGTAAACCCACTATTATATCCCATAAACACCCTTTTATAATCTGCGGTGTATTCAGTTATATTATGTTCTATCCCACTTATAAAGCTGGTGGCAAATAGAATGGAATTTTAGTGGAGCGGCAGTTTTAGACCTTTTGCAAACATTGATTCTTTAACAGAATTATAGTCTGTCCATTTTATCCATAGAAATTTAGCTTTAAATACATACAGCTTATCTCGTGCGCAAACAAAAGTTAAGTTTTATGGGTAAAAATTAGTCCGAGCGCACGGCTTGCGGGTCAGATGCCTTCCCTCCTAGCAGAATTGGGCATGCGCACTCTCTTGTTATCGGCCTGTCCTTCTTTAGCGACATGTTCAAAATACACTCCAGAACCGGCTCGGCGCCATTTTTGTTGTTGTGTTTTAAATTTGCTTTGTGGATTCCTTGTTGTTTATTGGGTATTTAATATTTACGGATTTCTAGTTTTTGTGTAGTTAAGTGAATTGTGTTTGTGTTTGTAATTACTCGGATTGGAATATAAACAATGACTAGTAAAAACCGTTGTATGATTTTATTATACCCAAAGAGGGGTAAAATACCGGGTATTTAGTATTTTCAGTAAGGATGGAGAAGTGATGTATCTTGATATATAACTTTATTTTGTTATGATCAATTTAAACACATCAAATTAGGTCTAGGCTGCACAAACAAGGTATGAAAATAAAAACAAACACACAACAAGGCAGATTATCCCGATGCATGTTTGGGTATATTTTATTGGCAGCCCTGGAATCTAATTAGGTACGCCTATTTTTCGGGCAATATATTGTTTCAAAAAGTTTAAAAGACACTTTTCCCTATACTTAGATTATATAAAAGAAAAAGTAAATACCTAGGTCCTAGGTATTATATTAATCCAAGGGTGACAGTATTCCACGGGTCAAGTTCTCGGGCAAAAACTTTTTCAAATTCTTGAACAAAAAATTGTGCTTAAAAATGTTTTACATCTACCCAAGTTTTTGCCAAATTGTAAAAGCAATGCAAGTTATATACCAATTAATATTTGACTTGAGATTAGGTACCGTCTCGATAACATCGAAGATTGGTCATTTTGCTTATTATTATATTCGATTTTAGAAGACTAGTTTAATTGACTTGTTATCTTTCTTTTCAAACTAAAAACACGGCGACGAATCATTTTAAAACAAATTTTAGAAACAAAACCTTAAAAACAATTTTCTATTCTCAAAATCTGCAACTACTAAAAATGCCAGAAATCACTAACTTTTTTCCCAACTTGATCAATAATTGAGAAGAAATTCCAATTTTTTGGCAAGAATTTGGGACAAATTTTAGCTGTTTACACGTAAAAATAAATTGAAGGGCAACTTTTACAATTTCTTAAGCAAAAATTAAATTTTAAAGCCCGGACCTGTCTATTTTCCTATTTCTCAAATGATAATGATGCAGTGCGCATGCCTAATCCGGTGTAGCTTTGTTTACATGCGCGAGGCCTTAAATTTGCTACTTTCGTGATTATTGTTTGCTTATCTTAAGGTAAACGTCTATGATTTTATTTGGAGAAATATTACAGAAAAATAGTTGAACAAAAATTCACCACATTGGTCAATCCAGGGACTTAATTAAGAAATTGTACAAGTTGACCTTCAATTTCTTTTCTAGATTTTTGTTTTTTCATTTTTTTTTCTTTGATATTTTGCCCCTACCTGTTTCAATTATCACCAGCCACCATTAATTTTCGGATGCCAACCTTAAATTAAAACACCTTGGCCGACGTTTAAAAAAAAATTAAGAAACCAGATAATTTATAAATGAATAGTAAATTCTACTCGTCTAATAAAGTGTAGAAAATAACCTATAGAAATTTATCCATGGACTGAAGACTATAATCAGTTTATTATTTTCTCGTTTGTATAGTTTTGCTATTTTGACTGGCATTCGGGGGTGGTTGTGTGTTCGAGTAGGGTAACTTTTTGTCCGTTATGTTGCACAATGGGATAGTTGTGGTGCAAGGGCATGTACGTGTTGTATGTTGATGAAGTTTGTGGGAAAAATAAGCATATTTGATTGGATTTTATTATTTATGTATAGGCCCTTTCGCAGCTGGGAATTTGATAATTCCTACTGATCACCCAGCATATCCTTATATTATGTGTAAGCAAAACAAAAGTTAGTGATCATTGTATCGGCAGAGGTAAAAATCAAACAATCACTTCTTAGTAGGTACAGTCATGGCAAAAAAAGCTAGTTTTCCATAGGAAAAACCAATCGAAAGTAAATTTTTTTTAAACCAAGACCTAAAGGCAGCGGCGGAGGCCGAAAAAAACTTTGTAGAAGCACTGCACTTCCTATCGTGCAAAGAAATAGTAATTTACGTTACAAGACCGGAAAGTAGTGTTTTTCAGGTCGAGACAAACAGCCGTAGGCGAGTCCGCGAAGCTTGGAGAGACCTGGAAAACACTAATTTTCGGTTGCGTGACGTACAATATTTTTTTTAAGACCGACACTTGAAATAAAAAAATAATGTGTCGGTTTTTTCCAAATAATAATTTAATTTCTTATTGCCTTTCGTTCTACTTACTCAGTTTTTAATTTGAAGGATAAAAATAGTATGGACATCGATGTAAAGGCGATCTATTAGTAGAGAAATACCCATATAAAGTCGCCACAGTGGTTTTTTTCCCGTGCGTCATCACTTTTACGTCATAAAAATCGTATGAATCAAATCAAAATTACGAGACGAAAAAAGTCAAAACTAAGTTAAGTTCATAAAATGGACGTGCCTGCCTACCGTTTGACGTACCTACATAATATCCCGAAAAATTATTATTTATTCTAAGTTTTGCCCGGCATTCTCTATTATCTAAAAGAAATTGACAAACAAATGTTAATATTTGATACTATTTTTAAAGCTTAAAATCTAGAAAAGTTTGGTGTTTTATTGACTATTAAAATCGCAAAAGTCAAATTTTTAACATCCTTTCGTTTAAGGGAATTTAGCCACTGCCGTAAACTTTTCAAAGAACTTTCACGGTTAGAATATTTAAAATAAATAAATTAGGTATTATAAAAATCCATAAATACTTACCGCCAAAACAGATGGTGGGTATAATTAGCTCTAAAAAGAACTATTTTTAGAAAAAGGAACAGTTTTAAGGCACACAGATTTACAAAATACGAATTAGATTGGCAGATCAAAATAAGGTTGACAATGACATTCTAAAATACAACGGTTGTCAACAAAACAAATAAAAAAAGTAATTAATTGACGTTTATAGTTTTATTCTTGTCTAGCACATTATATTATTGCGGAATCTTGGAGACGTTCTTTTATGCTTTTATTCAAACTTGTTACTGTAATAAACAAGGATGCAGAGTTATTAACCACGTTGAGTCCTGATCGTTGATTGATGACGCACGGGCAAAGATCCACTGTGGCGACTTTATATGATCAATTGCCATTAATGCTATTTGCCTCTCAACCGTTCACATATTACCCTAAATTGTTTTTTTATTGCTAGCGCCACGGAAAATAAAGTAAATTAGTCGCAACAGATGATGAAAGCTCACCCTCGGAACAGAATAAACTTAGCATGTTAAATATAAGCAACTGTTCAACAACGCCACAACGCTGTGACAATCTAAAACGCATCTATTCTACTTCAGATACAAATTTTTGATTAAAATACATCGTTAAAATAAATACAACTCTCTGTTCGTTCGCTTCAGCAAATCTGAAAGAAAATAAAAAATATATGAAGAAGTAGTCCATACTTAAAGTAGAGTTGAAAATGTAGGAAAGAAAGAAAAACTCAAAGTCTTCCTTCACAAAATTTAATAGAAATAGATTCTTTAGGGGTCTCTACATGTTTCGAACATAGAAACGTTCATCTTCAGGAGACAGAAAACAATTATATAGTGCTGATGGTATTAGCAGAAGAGAAAATGGTATAAAACCCTAATGGAGCTTTCATGGTATTGAAATTACGTATATAAGAAAATTGAGGAGAGTTAAAACATGCTGAGCATGTGAAAAAAGTTAGTAAAGGAAGTCTAAACAACCAAACTAAAAGAGGAAGAAAAAAGGGGCCTTCCAGAAAGAAGGTGTCGATGATTTTTTAAAATCATGTCTACAAAAAAAAATTTAAAAACATTGATATGTCAGTGAGACAGTATCACAGTCGAGGTCATAGTGTCAGAGTATTTGAACGTTTGATTTTTGGGGTACTGGGGGTTAAAACCCAATAACCCCTCGAGAGGTTAATTTCGATAATATGTTGAAATTAGTAATATAATCGTTGTTTCAATAGGGCAGACACAGCGGAAGATTGATGAGAATGATTTGTTATTTTATGCTTCTTCGTATCTATTCCAATTCTTTCCGCTGAAGTTTTGGTCCACTTAGATACTGTATTTATTCCTAGTGGAGTATTTTTGAACCAACATACCTTCTGCCAGTTTGGATGAACGAAGAGAAATAGGCTGTCTGTGGAAATGTTTGGTCCTCTTTTTTTTAATAATTTTAAAAAATGTGCTGTTATATTCAATTCGTCTGGTAAATTCTCCCATGGTATCAAACTCCTTTTGAAAATATTGAATTTTGCAATTTACCTGCCTCTCCAAGCTAGTTCAAATGAGCAGAGATGGAAACACTTTTTTGTGCTTCATCGGGGTTTTCTTCATGGTACCTTTGTATTATTGTTAGTAAATCTTTGGTAAATAATGCTTTTAAACTTACTTTCCTTTTTTCCTGACAACTTTGGAGCTGCTTTCTCTTTGCGTCTCTTGCCATTCGCGCATTTTTAAAGGAATTATCCGTAAAATGGTCAATCTTTATTTCGTATTCTGTAAAATACATTTCTTGAATCATTTTTGCTGTAGTGTTCCATATAGCCTTTACAGAAGATTCTTTATAGTCTTCGTCATTACCCTTCTTCATATTAAAGGCGTAATCTTCGAAGATTTTCGCCAATTCCATCACAATAGTACATTTTTCCCGTTTATAATTTCTTACCATTAGAAACTCTGAGAACTGTGCCCAAATTGAGTTCTTGGATTTCTGTGTGTTAAGTGGAATATTTTCAGCTATCGATTTTTTTATTTCTTGGATAGATTGGCACCCAAATCTTGCATTTTCGTTTAAATTGCTCATTTTGTCTTTTTCAAACCAGGATGATATTTATTGTCAGACTAATAATAGTTTTTACCTGACATCTATCAAAATTATGCCGCTGAAAAACCATCTTGTTGATTTTGTCCAGGTGTAGGTATATAATTAATAGTTTTTCCACTAGAAAACAGGCCGTTGCTATGATATTTTGCCAGTATAAAACACTCTACACCTTTTCCAAATGTATTTCAGAAACCGTCGAATGTATTTCAGTACAGTAAAATGCCGTTCCGAGATGTATTTCAATATAGTCAAATGTAGATTGGAAACCGTCAAATGTATTTTAGTATAGTCAAATGTAGATTAGAAACCGTCAAATGTATTTCAGTATAGTCAAATGTAGATTAGAAACCGTCAAATGTACTTTAGAATAGCCAAATGTATTTCAGAAAGCATCAAATGTATTTCAGAATAGTCAAATGTATTTTAGAAAGCATCAAATGTATTTCAGAAAGCGTCAAATGTATTTTAGAATATTCAAAAGTATTTTATAAAGCGGTATTTCTAAATATTCAGCGTGAATTATAAGTAATTATATACCTAAAATATACATTAAATTTTATACTTTCCGAAATACATTTGATAATTTCCGAAATATATTTGATGCTCTCTGAAACACATTTGATGCTTTCTGAACTACATACATTTGACTCTCCTGAAATACATTTGATACTTTCTAATCTACATATGACTATACTGAAATACATTTGATGCTTTCTGAAGTACATTTGACTATTCTTAAGTACATTTGACGGTTTTTGAACTACATCTGACAATTCCGAAGTACATTTGATGCTTTCTGAACTACATTAGAGTATTCTGAAATACATTTAACGCTTTCTGAAATCCTTTTGACGCGTTCTGAACTACAAATTGAAAAGGTGTAGTGTGTGTGAAATAGTCGTTATGCAAAACTTTTTCGAAATAAAATAAATTTGTTAAATTTTTAAATAATTTCTTATATACTGCACACTTTCTGGCGGTCGATCATGCAGTATATAAATCTTCTGAAAAGTATACTGATTTTCTAGTCAATTAAAAAAAAAAATTTAAATTATTAGGATGCCATATTGACGTCATTCCTTAAAGCTACCGCCTGTGTTAACCCTAAAAGCTGAAATAAATTAGCTTTAACAGATGATGAAAGCACGCCCTCAAAAACAGCATAAAATTAGCATGTTTGGTCACAACTGTTCCGAAACATTACAATCCGGTGACGATCTAAAACGCATCTACTTGAGATAAAACTCTTTGATAAAAAAAAGGATGACGCATAAGCTCATTAAAACCGACAGAGTAGTAGGTATCTAATTATTACGACCAATTAAAAAGTTATATAGATAGTGTCGGTAACACAGATAACTGTAAAATTAAATGGTGCAATATGGTTTTCGTATTATGTAGGGTAAATTGCTTTTATTTCGATGAATATTTATGATTTAAAGGAAATTGAGCGTGAATTTTCTCTACCCGTATGTTTCCGCGTATATCTGTTTATTTAATGGGTTTGTGTTTTTAACATATTACAAAAACAACAGAAATTATGGTTTGGCATGATTAATATATTCAGGCAGCCACGGTTGCTGAAAGAATGAACCCGATATCTTGGTAGTGTTCATGCATACTCTACAGGGTGTCCGGGAATATGTGGGAAATCTCCCGGATATGAAAAAACACGTGAAAAGAATACTACAAGTTTATATAAACTTCTTTCGTATCCACCTCCTCGTCGGAGATATGGGCTCCCAAAGAGAATGGAATTAAGTTTTTGACACATAATTATTAAACCAACAGGTATATTTCAATTTTTTTTTTCATATGATCTATACCCTTCAAATTACTATCCCAGAAAGTGTTGCGAATTACTTACAGCTGCAGGGACGGACTAGCTGTGACACTAATGTGCCCATTTTTTTACGCCCTGTATAATAAAAACTTTGGACAACGTTTTTTACATACCTTTAACAATTGCAACGTGGTGTAAGGCAAGGATGTGTACCATCGCCGCTATTATTTAATCTTTATTCGGAAGAAATCATCCAGAGAGCACTGGAAGAAACAACAATGGGAGTAAAGGTTAATGGAATACCCATTAACAATATCCGGTATGCAGACGACACCATACTTATTGCCGAAACAATAGAAGTTTTACAGGGCTTAGTTGATCAAGTAGTAACGAGCAGTAAGGAAAGCGGACTTACCTTAAATATCAAAAAGACCAAATTTATGACCATTACAAAATCAGTTCAACAGCAGGAAAACCTATGGATCAACGGACAGCTGGTGGAGAAAGTCAGTAAGTACAAATACTTAGCAACAACTGTCAATGAGGGTAATGAGTACACTGAAGAAATTAAATCAAGAATTGGACAAGCCAGAACCATATTTAACAGAATGAGAAATGTGTTATGCAGTAGAGATCTTAACTTACACCTCAGAGTCAAAATATTGAGATGCTATGTTTTCTCGGTGTTGCTGTATGGGATGAAGTCCTGGACATAAAAAAAAATATAAGTGATCGACTGGAAGCATTTGAGATGTGGTCATATAGAAGAATCTTAAGAATAAGTTGGGTAGACATGGTAACAAATGAGGAGGTAATGGGAAGAATAAAAAAGGAAAAAGAAATACTAAACACGATAAAAATAAGAAAGCTGCAATATCTGGGCTACGTGATGAGGGGAGAGAAATATGTGTTGTTGCAGAATATTATACAGAGAAAGATACAGAGAAAAAGAAGTAGAGGAAGAAGACACATTTCCTGGTTAAACAATCTGAGAAAATGGTACAACTGTAGTTCCGTTGAGTTGTTTAGAGCTGCAGCTTCAAAAGTAAGAATAGCTATGATGATAGCCAACCTTCTAAGAGGAGATGGCACTTGAAGAAGAAGAACAATTTACTAAAAATTAAGTACTTTTCATTCATGTCGCTAATCCTAACCGTTTTCGTAAAAACGTCATTTTTAACATATTTACATCATGTATATTTAGCGTATTTCAATAAAAGATACATCTTTGTTCCTATAAATTATAAATGTTCACTTTTAACTGCTTAATATTAATACATGATCGCTTATATCACACTTAATTTTTTATAAATATTTAAAGTTCGTCGTGTGACGTCAAGTAGTATGAATAGCACGCTCTCGCGCTATATATTGTAGTACGTTTTGACGTCACAAGCAAACTTAAATCGCTTCTATTTAAACAAGAGGATTTAAAAAAATATATTTCTTATCCAATAAACACGTAGGCCAAGCTTCATTGGCCGTGGACAGTATTTAAGACAGTAGAAATATACTTTAGTTTATACTTGAAAACGGTTAGAGATACTAACTAACCGAAACGTCGTCTTGAGTAACAAAATAAAGACAATGGAAATCGGGCAAGGTAATTTTTTTTGATATTACTTAATTGTCTACCACCTTCAAATAATTAAGTAGGTATTGCATTTTGAAATGCAAACAATTATTCTGCAATTAGTTTGTATTTAAGCTCAAGTTATGTTGCCCTAATAAAGAAAATGATATCTCTACATGTCTAATCTTCATTGATCCATCCCATGAAAATCTAGTTAGAGGGTTCAATATCAAACCAGGAAATACCAACATCACCGGGGTCCGCTTGTCATCATTGTCACTTTCAGTATTTTCATTTTTCTATTTAAATAGGCATGGGGCGCGATGAATAGGATTTCATTTACTACCGGCCCATTCAAAAACTATCCATCTTGTAATTTGGCAGATTATTGACGTCAAACGTGTGGCGTGGCCACTTTGGGTCATTGACTGCCCTTTGATGGTCCTGTGATGGGTCTTTGTCCATCCTGTTTGTGTCTAACAAATGGTACTTGATTTTCATCGTCCTTACAATTCCAATTTGGTAAACGGATAGATTTATGCGATTTTGATAAAGGTTTTTTTGTGTGGTTGAGGGAATTAACGGCATTCGCTACGTTGTGATATTATGTAGGTATTATTTTAAGATTATTGGACTGTAATTTAAAACATTTCAAAAAATGAATGTACCCTGAGGAAAATAATCTAATACATCAGGTTTGCTAAGACATAGTTTGTATTGATAGCTTATTTTGTATTAACCCATATTAAATAAGGTGCTAGTGTATCAAAGCCGCTTTAATGCTATGTCAATTCCAGATTTGCTAGAACAGTGTTTTTATTGCAGCATAGTCTTGTCGTATATAATGAACTACTTTTAATACAGCAATTTTGTTAATAAATAAATTGTATCTTCTTAATGCGACGCATTTTGTTCCCAGTAAAGCGCTTTCTTTAAAATTAAGAAAGCAGAACAGCGTTTCCCTAAACGAATTGTATCCGTTAGAACCTATAATCCACAAGACGTTGGTGGGGGTTCGTGGCGATCGGCAATCGCCGCGCGCCCTATTATTAGTTTTAACACTTTTAACGTATTTGTTGCGCAGGTCACATTGTTGTTCGGAGTCTTCTAGCTGTCCTGTCTGAATTTAAATTTTATTGATCGTACCAATACCTACCTGTTTCAATTAATTTATTTTTCCTTTACATTTAAGTTTTTTTAATCTTTGCATGTCAGATAAAGCAATAGAATATTCTTATTTTGCACAACTCGTCATTAGTATTGGACTTTATAATCTATGAACGAATTTTACCATCTTAGAAAATAATAATAAATAATCATGCAATGTTAAACGACAAGAACAATATCACACTGGAAGCTATTTAAATTTTTACGAACTACAGCACTGATTTTTAGTGGTAAGTACATGCTTTATTAACCGTAGCAAGCAAATATTATTATGATTAATTCCAAGTTTCATTACAACTGCCAGTCGGAACTAATGCAGTAGATAAAACCAGATTATACCCCCAATAGAACTTGATAATTACTATGAGTATGCAGAGTAATAATAGCTATAAACCATTATTCTATGGTAGCATTAACTCCTATTGGCTAAATTACCGTTATATTATCACTACACAACGGTCTAGCAATTTTCGGTTTTTTACAGTAGGAAAGCGAGTTGCTGTCACATATTATAGTATTAAACAGTTGTATAAAGAGTGTTATGTGAATTCTTATAAGGAGTAGAATGCTTTTTGGTCACTGATAAAGGTTTAAACGTTGTTTGTCTTGTAACAGATATTTACTTTAGCCTTTTTTGGAAGAAAATTATTTTTAAAGTTAGTCTATTTATACTAATACAAATTAGAGTAGGTCCAAAGGTTTGTGACACTCTAGGAAGATTTTTATCATTGGGATATATATTTCGTATAGGTTCTAAATTAAGGATGTCAATGTCATATTCAATTTTATTATAGTGTAGCCGAGGAAACGGAAACTATGTCCTGTATACTACACCTTTTCCAAATGTATATTAGAAAGCGTCGAATGTATTTCAGTATAGTCAAATGCAGTTCCGAGAGCGTCAAATGTATTTCAATATAGTCAAATGTAGATTGGAAACCGTCAAATGTATTTCATTATAGTCAAATGTAGATTAGAAACCGTCAAATGTACTTTAGAATAGCCAAATGTATTTCAGAAAGCATCAGATGTATTTCAGAATAGTCAAATGTATTTTAGAAAGCATCAAATGTATTTCAGAAAGCGTCAAATGTATTTTAGAATATTCAACAGTATTTCGTAAAGCGGTATTTGTAAATATTCAGGGTGTCCCAGCGTGAATTATATACCTACGTAAAACAAAATAAATGTATTTATGCACATACATAGAAAAAATTTTAAAATCTGTATCAAAGTATTTAATGAGAATTAATATTAGAGAACTAACATAATAAATCATGTTATTTTACACAACTACAACTTAAGTCAACTGTAACTGAACTTAACTTAACTCTTTAAATTAACTCAACTGTAACTTCTAACATCATAAGCGTTTATGTCCCTACTTGCATATAATACCGGGCCCGGCATTGAAATGTTTTATTGTTGGTTACTCCATGATTTTACATTTACATTTAAAAATACATGAACTAAACAAATCCTAAAAATGCTGAAAAAGATAGGAATTAAAAAAAAAACATTTTTTCCTCGTATTTTATTTTCACCTAAAATGTTTTAACTTTTAAAACGTTTCTGAAATACGTTTTACTGTTCCGAAATATATTATATAGACGCTTTCCGAAATAGGTACATTAAATTTGATACTTTCCTAAATACATTTGATAATTTCCTAAATATATTTGATGCTCTCTGAAATACATTTGATGCTTTCTAAACTACATTTGACTCTCCTGAAATACACTTGATGCTTTCTAATCTACATTTGACTATACTGAAATACATTTGATGCTTTCTGAAGTACATTTGACTATTCTGAAGTACATTTGACGGTTTTTGCACTACATCTGACAATTCCGAAGTACATTTGATGCTTTCTGAACTACATTAGACTATTCTGAAATACATTTAACGCTTTCTGAAATCCTTTTGACGCGTTCTGAACTACAAATGGAAAGTATGTGGTGTAGTATAGGTACTGCTCTGGATTTTGCAATTGTAGATATGCAGCTATTTCCGAAGGAATTTTACCGACCGATTGAATTTACTGCGACTCATACTGCACAAAAAAACACTTGTGCGGAGTGCAGTTGTTGCAATGTTTTAAAATTTTTAGAAAAATATTAGTTTTTACTCTTATAAAAAATGTACAGTTCCGCCATTGTTTCGGAAGGTGGGATACTTACTCATATTTGCTACAAACTTTCCATTGGAATGACAAAAAACATGTAGTTTAATTTGAGTTAGATGCTACAAGGTGTTCTTTTAAATGGAAAAATATCAACTTTTTTAAATGATCTTTTATTATTTTTTCTGATAGAATTTACAAAACTCTTCAACTTTTATTAAATATGTCATATAACCTATTTTTAATAGTTTGCGATATATTTTGATTTTTTTACGCTTGTTTTTATTACACTAACGGGCGCTATAAAATAAATAATAATAATAATTTTTCTTCGTTATATTTTCTTGAATACTGTTAAGCATCTACACCTTTTCCATTTGTAGTTCAGAACGCGTCAAAAGGATTTCAGAAAGCGTTAAATGTATTTCAGAATACTCTAATGTAGTTCAGAAAGCATCAAATGTACTTCGGAATTGTCAGATGTAGTTCAAAACCGTCAAATGTACTTCAAAATAGCCAAACGTACTTCAGAAAGCATCAAATGTATTTCAGTATAGTCAAATGTAGATTAGAAATTATCAACTGTATTTTAGGAGAGTCAAATATAGTTCAGAAAGCATCAAATGTATTTCAGAGAGCATCAAATATATTTTGGAAATTATCAAATGTATTTCGGACAGTATCAAATTTAATGTATATTTTAGGTATATAATTGCTTATAATTCACGCTGAATATTTACAAATACGGCTTTATGAAATACTTTTGAATATTCTAAAATACATTTAACGCTTTCTGAAATACATTTGATGCTTTCTAAAATACATTTGACTATTCTGAAATACATTTGATGCTTTCTGAAATACATTTGGCCATTCTAAAGTACATTTGACAGTTTCTAATCTACATTTGACTATACTGAAATACATTTGACGGTTTCTAATCTACATTTGACTATACTGAAATACATTTGACGGTTTCCAATCTACATTTGACTATATTGAAATACATTTGACGCTCTCGGAACTGCATTTGACTGTACTGAAATACATTCGACGCTTTTTGAAATACATTTGGAAAAGGTGTAGTAACATTTGTGTCATAATTATTACTGGTGGGTTCATTGGTAACAGAACCGGATTTAATTTTAAATTCCATTAAGAATTTTCTAAATAACTTTTAATAATTGGCTTATTAGAAAATAATAGAATTTGGTGTGCAAGTCCATCATACAAGGACGTTCAAAAAAGTCTAATACAATTTTGCTATAAAATTAACAGGGGAGGTAATATTTAAGGGTAGCAAAGTTTACATGGGGTTTCCCATGGCCAGTCTAGCGGTGCACCACCCGGTAAAAACGTAAAAAACATATTTTTTATAAGAATTGCTCAATTCAGCACTATTCATTGATAACTCATAAATTTTCCGTGCCAAATCCACCACGGTCACCCCGCTTCATTTTTTTTTATTACCGTATAAAATCGAAATCCGGAACAAATCTTGAAAATATACCCACCATGTTTAACTGCATTAAGGCATTAGGTTTTATCTAACAAAACGCACAATAGGTTGTTAACAACACCATTTTATCAAGTTAAATATAAACTGATAAAAAAATGTCGGTCCTTAAACATTTAAGGGAACAATCTGGTTTCAGAGGTAATTTTAGCACAACGGTATTAGATTAGAAATGATATTTTAGAACATTGGGATTTTAATTTTGTTACTACACCTTTTCCATTTGTAGTTCAGAACGCGTCAAAAGGATTTCAGAAAGCGTTAAATGTATTTCAAAATAGTCTAATGTAGTTCAGAAAGCATCAAATGTACTTCGGAATTGTCAGATGTAGTTCAAAAACCGTCAAATGGACTTCAGAATAGTCAAATGTACTTCAGAAAGCATCAAATGTATTTCACTATAGTCAAATGTGGATTAGAAAGAATCAAATGTATTTCAGGAGAGTCAAATGTAGTTCAGAAAGCATCAAATGTATTTTAAAGAGCATCAAATATATTTCGGAAATTACCAAATGTATTTCGGAAAGTATCAAATTTAATGTATATTTTAGGTATATAATTGCGTATAATTTACGCTGGGACACCCTGAATATTTACAAATACCGCTTTATGAAATACTTCTGAATATTATAAAATGCATTTGACGCTTTCTGAAATACATTTGATGCTTTCTAAAATACATTTGATGCTTTCTGATATACATTTGGCTATTCTAAAGTACATATGACGGTTTCTAATCTACATTTGACTATACTGAAATACATTTGACGGTTTCTAATCTACATTTGACTATACTGAAATACATTTGACGGTTTCCAATCTACATTTGACTATATTGAAATACATTTGACGCTCTCGGAACTGCATTTGACTGTACTGAAATACATTCGACGCTTTCTGAAATACATTTGGAAAAGGTGTAGAATTTGTTTTCTAGATATGGCCGATTGATTCTCTAAATCATAAATTACTTTGCAAATCTTAAATATATAGGATTTAGTAGACACACTTGTGAATGGTTTGCAAATTATTTATCAAATAGATCTCAAATTACCAAAATTTCAAAACGAATTTTTTTATGATGTTTTAAATTCATCGAAAGTATTAAAAGGAGTTCTTCAAGAATAATATTTATACATGTGATTTTTATTTACCACAAAATATGATAATATATTGCTGATGATAAAAAAATATATCACAGGATGCATTGGATTTCATTGATAAATGAGGATATTGCTAACGTGTCCAAAGTAATAAAGGATCACGGCTTGAAATTTAATAAAAACAAAACAAGTTTACTTTTAATCGGTCCAAAATCAATTAATTCAAAATAATAATAAACATTTTAAAATTTTTATTAATAATTATGCGATACCGTTGGTAACATTCGCTAGAAATCTTGGTATCATGCATTTTTGATCAATATTTGACTTTGAAGCTCATATAAAAAACAAAATAAAAACGCTTATTATATAAACTTAAATTTGTATATAATCTTAAATTGTCCTTAAACACGGAAACAAAATTAAGGCTTGTAAATTTTATTATTTTAAGTGGTTTAGATTATGGTAATGTTATACCGGGTGTTTCACAAAAGACGTTCACCCCTAGAACTTTTTTATTATAGATATTAAAATGAAATTTTGAGATTATGCATAACAGATTAGTCTACATTTATTGGCATAATTTTCAATTTGTTAGCACTTCCGGTTTGACCGGAAGTGACCTTGACTTTGATATTTTAAATGGGGCATCTTGTATATTTTTACTTATTTGGGCTCAGCATAACATTCTGAATAAAATGACACCTCACTTGTCATTTTTTGACGTGTTATAACATTTTTATGTTTATTTTTCATTTTCAATATAGAGTGCTACAAATTAATTAAATCTGTTAATTTATAGTCAAGTAGTATATAAAAATTAAAATTATGTCATAATAATTGACTTTTTAATTTTCACAAGCGTTTAAAAAATGAAATTTTGTTTCCTTGACGTTTACTCCATTTTTCCAAACGGAACGATGGTAGTTCACTAGGATATTTAAAACGACCATTTTTTTTTCAACAATTTGATACCATACACTCCTATGCTGTTTTAAAATTGAAAGAAAAAATTTGCCTTAAGTCCCAATCGCAAATTTAAAAGCGTTAGGCACCCGCCCTGTCTTTTCTAAAGAAATATAAAGGCGGCTTTAAAAAACGATGGAATGGGTTTGAAAACCACTATGGTTTTAAATTAAAATTGTAATGTCATTCGTTTATTAAACTTACATTGTAAATCAAATCAGATAAAATGGTTAGTTTTACTAGAAATAAACAAATTGATATGCTCCTAAATTTTGGAGTGACCAGAAAAATTATTCTGAAGCCGCAAGATTGTATGTATTGTATGTTTTATACACTAATGACATTACAACTTTAAATTAAAGCCATAATGCTTTTCAAGCCGCCTTTTTATTTGTTTCAAAAAGAGTAATAATGCAATATGTTTTTAAACTTGCGATTGAGATTTAAGGCAAATCTTTCAGTGTCAATTTTAAAATACCATAGGAGTGTATGGTATCAAATTGTTGAAAAAAAATGCTCGTTTTAAATATCCTAGTGAACCAGCATCGTTCCATTTGGAAAAATGGAGTAAAGATCAAGAAAACAAAATTGAATTTTTTAAACGCTTGTGAAAATTAGAAAGTCAATTATTATGACATAATTTTAATTTTCATATACTACTTGACTATAAATTAACAGATTTAATTAACTTGTAGCACTCTAGATTAAAAATAAAAAATAAACATAAAAATGTTATAACACGTCAAAAAATGACAAGTGAGGTGTCATTTTACTCAGAATGTTATGCTGAACGCAAATAAGTAAAAATATATAAGATGTCCCATTTAAAATATCAAAGTCAAGGTCACTTCCGGTCAAACCGGAAGTGCTAACAAATTGAAAAGTATGCCAATAAATGTAGACTAATCTCTTATGCATAATCTCAAAATTTCATTTTAATATCTATAAATATAAAAAAGTTATAGGGGTGAACGTCTTTTGAGAAACACCCGGTATAGTATCATAAAAATATTAATTATAAAAACAAACAAAAGAGACAAATATTACAAAATAATTGTATAAGATTTTCGACTAGCCTCCAAAAATACGAAACGTTACTCCAACCTAGAGACAACGTAATATTGTTTAGGCGTGAAATTCACGTTAGCCAAAGAGTCACCTATTTAAATAGAAAACGTTATTTTCCTAACAAACTGTATTGCAAGTGACAGACAGAAATGAGAGACAAGTTTTTTCGTGATCTAGGGATCCTAAAAGGCCAATACGTTTATTCTTGTCGGTCAAATAAAAAATATTATCTTAATAGTTATTACCCGACAATGTTCATCATCACACAACACACAACCCAAACGAAAAATTCGACAAGCCAAGCCGTGCAACGATGCTCAATGAAAAGGTACGTATTAAATGATGAAACGTGCCTTTATCAAAAAGATATAATAAAGGGACACCCGATATGCCATAGACGCGCAGACAGGCCCTTTTTGTGTGTCAAGAACAGAAATAAAACAACGCGAGCGCCCTATTGACTATACTACTGTGTGGTGGGCCACAAAGAAAGGATGAGTTTACGGTTTTGTGCAATAATGATGAGTAATAGCTCTCAATTTCGAACGTTAAAGAACATAACGCACGAGAAAGTATAACGAATCTTAACCTTAAGCCAAAATGTTAGTTGCTAACATTTAACAATTTGTCAAAATAGTATATTAAAGTACGCGTTTCATAAGAAGCGGTTTTAGCGCACGCGTCTATTTTAAAAAACGAGCCACAAAGTGGCGAGTTTTTTTATTGACACGTGCGCTAAAACGCCTTATGAAACATGTGCTTTATACATTTTTTTCTATTTCACCTTATAATCAAGAAAAATACATTTTAAAAAGAAAATAAATCCTTCAAATTTTGTAAATTTTTATGTCTAAATTTTATGTTGGTAATACTATTTTTTATCATATAGCAGCCTCTGGACAACAAAAATTATTTTGCGAACTGTCATTTTTTGATTTATTGACCCATTTTCACCACGAGATTCTAAAGTTATTTTAGCGATATGAGATTTGAAATTGGACGGAAAACGTTGTGTGATCCTTGTACATTCGGTGCATATACAGAGCGTTCGGAAATTCGGGCGATTTTGCTACTTTTTTTCGAATTTCAAAAGACGTGATTTTACGTCACGGCATTGCAATTTAGTATAGGGAAGATGGAAAATTCAAATAAAGTTGAAGTTAAAATCGACATTGGAAGGTTAGTAGATTGAATTTTGGATAGGATTTGGCAGAAAATGATAGCTTGAAGCATCTACAAAAGATTGATTTATAGACTTATGCAACCAACATCCATGACTGTTATCCACACAGAATAAAAAAGTAGGTTATCAAGCTATTTTTCCTCTGCGAAAAATGGGTTTTCTCGTAAATCACAAAGGCCGCGCAAGTCAATGAAATAAAACATTTAAATGTTACCAACATCAAATAAAGAAAAAACGCGTATCGAAATAGCTTCATTACGATATGCAAATGCGTATCGTACTGAGCTTATTATGAACGTGAAATAGAAAAAATTGGATATGTACCGGGTGAGTCAACGATTGCGCGGAGTAATTTTAGGCCTTGAAGATAAGATTTTTCGATAATGAGCTTTTGTATGAAGGTATGGTTAAATATCTGGCACATTTTAAAAATATTTTGAATTATACAGGGTGCGCCCAAAAAGTAGGGTGTCATAAAGTTACATTTTTTAAATGCGGCACCCTATGTTTGAATACATTGATTTAATGGTTTAATATACGATGAAGTTATAGTTTTTAAGATAATTTGACTTATAATGAAAATATTGCATTTGCAAGCATCTCGTTGTTGTGAAAATGCTACTTAAATTTTGACACTAGCGATTCATATTTTTATACTTACTAAATAAAGTCAAAAATACATATTCACTATGAAATATTTGACGTATCAATTACAGGGTGTTTACTTTCTAGGACCAAAGTCAGAAAACTTCTAATTGAAAAAGTAAATCACTTTTATTAAATGGAACACCCTATATATTTTTCTGTCATCTTATAGTTCGTCATAAACTCTTCAACTTTCATGAAGAACTTCCTATCCCTATCTCTAATAGTTTTTGAAGTATTTTAATATTTGGAGATTTAATTTTCTCGTTATAGCATTTATTGTCAATGGATCACGCCTGTATAGGGTGTCCCATTTAAAAAAATGTAACTTTATGACACCCTACTTTTTGGGCGCACCCTGTATAATTCAAAATATGTATAAAATGTGCCAGATATCCAACCATACTTTCATACAAAAGCTCATTATCGACAAATCTTATCTTCAAGGCCTAAAATTACTCCGCGCAATTGTTGACTAACCCGGTACATTGAACACGTACAGGGCTTCATTAAGGGTGGTCACCGGCCATATCTCGAAAACTACTAAGCATAGAAACTTGGGGGGGGGGAGGGGCGAATTTTGATTAAAGTGGTCATGAGAAAATTCTGGAAATTATTTTTAAGTTCCGCATTTCGCCGCAAGGGGGCACAATTGAAGATTAATTTTTAAAATTCTAAATTTCTCCGAAAATGCACATATTAAAACTCTGATTACATTATTAGAAAGCTTAGACAATTCTGCATCATTTTGGTTTGAGGCTCATTGGCGTACCGACCTTGGTAAGAGTGGGGGAAGCTATTGAATGCGTATATCATTAAAATGGCTGTAACTTCTGAACGACTTATCCCATTTTACTAAATTTAAGCTTGTTTTGAAAAAAAAGGTAAGTGCCTTCAATTGTCTTATTCAATGGCAATTTGTAATAATAACAGTTTTTTGATTTTATCCCGAAAATTTAAATTTTTGGGATAAAATAGAAGTTTTCCATGATTATATAATTTATTCTAAAGTCGTTTTTCGGGCCATTGGAATAGTAAGTAACAAACCGACACATTACAGAATCATAAATTTTAAAAATATTTTTTTGTCGTGATGGCCACAAAAAAACAATAATTATTGTTGTGGCAATAACTCTGGAACGAACAAAGATATCGAACTGCGGTCTTCACATTTTTTCTTGCAAATTTAATCTACTTTCTGATTATGATGTCATAGTTATACCGATTGATTTGAGTTTTTGGTATAAAATTTAAAAAAAACTGTTAATTATACAAATTGCGCCCTCTAGCAATTTTATTAGAAACTATAGTGTACTATTGGATACGGCAATTAAAAATACTTACCTTTCTTTTCCAAGCAAGCTTAAATTTAGTAAAATCGGATGTCGTTTAGAAGTTACAGCGATTTTAATGATTACACATTCAATAGCTTCCCCCACTCTTATCAAGGGGGCGGTACGCCAATGAGCCTCAAACCAAAATGAAGCAGAATTGTCTAAGCTTTCTAATAATGTAATCAGAGTTATACCTTAATATGGGAGTTTTCGGAGAAATTTCGATTTTTAATAATTAATTTTCACTTTTGCCCCCTTGCGGCGAAATTCGGGACTTAAAAATAATTTCCAGAATTTTCTCATGACCACTTTAATCATAATTTTTTTTGTATATAAAACAGCATTTTCAAGCGCAATTCCTTAAAAAAAAATTTAAAAAGATTTCGGTACCAGTCATTATTTATAGCACAAACTACACAATACACAAGTACACAACAACTAAAAATCGGAAATATTAAAAACCCACAATCAACCCATTTATTTCTTATACCGTGCGAGCAAAAATTATTTGCATCAAAGAGGGCTTGGATTAAGAAACGTAGGGCTTGGTTTAGATCACAAATCACAATGATGGGGACAATATATCTAACCAAATCTAGTTTAAAATTTTGTCAAATTCATATTATGACATGATTGATATGCCAAACTAATGAGTAATAAAATAAGTAGAAAAATACAAATTTATTTTTGTTGTTTACAAAATTAACAAAGTAAGAATATACAGAAGGAAAAAGAAAAATTATTACATAAATTGCTGAAATTGGCCACCGCCATGCTCCAAGCATAAATTCACACGTCTCTTCATATTTTCGAAAGTGTTGACCAGCATCTCTGGAGAAATGTTACCACATTCTTGGATAATCCTTTCTTGTAATTGTATTCTGAAAATTCACATAACCGTAGAGGTGGAACCAGGCTTCATCCGAAAAAAATGTCAAGTCTAATAAATCATTTATTTCCAATAAATTTTGGGTAAACCATTGAGAGTAATTCCTGCGTCTTTCAAAATCTGCGGCTTGTATTTCTTGGAAAACGTGCACTTGATAAGGAAATAAATTTAGCTGCTTCTTAAGAATAGTCCTGCATGTTCCATAAGATCTTCCCACTTCTTGGGACAGGCGTCTTATACAATTTGTTGGCATATTTTGCATTATTTCACTAAAGTTTGCAACAAGTTCTTCCGGTCTTACAGATGGTCTTCCTGCTCCTATTTTGTGTTATATAGAATATGTTTCCCTAAACACAGCCACCGTTCTTTCCAGGCAATGATAAAAATCCCCAGCAATAAAAGCAACGTTAGGAAAATGTTCGTGAAAATCGTCCATGCACAAGCCCGGATTGTATTGCCACTCACATTTACTCAAACCCCGTTTCGAAAATACGCTTCAACCATGAATGTTTTGTGCTGTTCCGTAAAGCCCATTGTGTGAATTGTTCAAGAAATTGGAAAAATTAGCGATGAATCAAATTACTTGTAACGACTGTCAAAGATGACGGAATAACTGATTGATTGTTAATTCAGGTAGATACTGACACCCAACAGGTATTAAACTCTACGGCTAAGCATTACGTCCTTAGATGCAAGGCCCTCTTTGATGCAAATAATTTTTGCTCGCACGGTATACTATTTTTTGTTCGCGAAACGTTCCCCTAACAATTTAGCTAAGCAAGGATGTTTACTTTGCTATGCTGTTTAAAAGAAGCAAAAGGAAAGTACCTAATAGCAAAGAATTAATAAACACGTAAAAAGAAATCTCGTTTTACAGGTGTACGGAGCTTCGCGTGCATCAGCATCCATATTCTAAGGGAATTAAAAAAAAACTTGAAGCCATGTTATATGAATCCCATATCTCACAAACATCTTGCATACCGCGCATACAGCTTTATTAGTAAAAACCTTTTAAATAAGCCGTTGTGAAACATCACGAAAGGCAAAAGAAAACCGAAAACCACATTCACGAATCTGCTTCCACTGAATGTGAAAATTGGCGGTTACTTTTCAGGCAGATTGCACACTATATGGTGTTAATTTTAACACGCATACACTTTAAATTAATATGCACAAGATGGTGCATATCTTGACGCTAATAAAAATGTTGGGAGTACAGGGACTGCAATAGCAATAGAAAAGTGTTTTTATTGGTAGTGATCAGTTCCATTAGCAGTACAGTCTGTCTTGTTGAATACTGAACTACTTTTAATACAGCAATTTTGTTAAGAAATAAATTGTATCTTCTCAATGTGAAGCATTTTTTCCCCAGTAAAGCGCTATCTTTACAATTAGGAAAGCAAAATAGCGTCCCCAAAAACGAATTGTATCCGTTCGAACCTATAATCGACAAGACTTTGTTGGGGGTTCGTAGCGATCGGAAATAGCCGCGCGCCCTATTATTAGTTTTAACGTAATTGTTACGCATGTCACATCGTTGTTCGGAGTCTTCTAGCTGTCCTGTCTTAATTTTAATTTTATTGATCGTACCAATACCTATTTCAGTTAATTTATATTTACTTTGCATTTAAATTTTTAAGGAGAATTAAAAAAATTAACTGATTTTTAGTGGTAAGTGTATGATTTATTAACCGTATACCGCAGCAAGCAAATATTATTATAAATAATGTCAAACTTCATTACAACAGCCAGTCGGAACTAATACAGTAGGTATATAAAACCAGATTACACCCCCAATAGAACTTGATAAAGACTGTGACTGTGAGTATTCAGAGCAATAATGGCTATAAACCATTCTATGGTAGCATTTAACTCCTATTTCCTATTGGCTAAATTACCGTGATATTATCACTACACAACGATATAACAATTTTCGTTGTCTTACAGTAGGAAAGCGAATTGCTGTCACATATAGTATTAGACAGTTGTATAAGGGTTATATGAATTCTTATAAGAAATAGAAGACTTTTGCTGTGTAGCGATAAAACTTCTCTTTTTTTTAGAAATTTAGCTCCGGTGGTTTCGTGTGTATCGTAGTCACGCCCAAGTTGTGTACTTAGGCTATGAAAATCTTTCTGTATTAATAATAATATGTTTATTTTTCGCTCCTCGGATACATCACAACAAAACCACTTTTAACACTACCTTTAACAGTACGAGAAGTTCTCAACTTAATTACTGCCTTAGACACTGTCGATTGGGCTCCTTAAAATAAAACAATAAACTTGTTTCAATATTTGACTAATCCATGTACCATGAATATAGATGTTACCCTACAAGATTCATACATTTACATGCAGATGATCTCTACATGACAAATAAAGCATACAGAGCTGAAGAGTGGTGAACATTTAAAGATATACTTTTAATAATGTTGAGTAGTAATTTTGTGCTTATGGAGAAGTGTTAAAAAACCTGAAGTTCACGACTTAATTTAACTATGTTAAGGCGTGGGGTTTCATCAAAGATTCTGCACCTACTCCATCTTACGAGATTATATGCCGGGCTGAGGTGTTATTGTGCTAAACCGCTAAATAAATCATATAACAGAAATATGTTGAAGTTCCTTTGTGTCATACAGTGTGTCCAAAAACATGCATTGTATGGAACAATTTGTTTTTGTTTATATGGGCTAGGCCTGTTTAGATGTGTTTAAATTAGTCATAATAAAATGGACCGTTGTACTTTGCACAATGTAGAAGTAAAGGAATATGTCCAAAATGTTTTCGATGGACGCGCAATAGGATTAAATTACAACATAAATTGACCTAGGTAGTAATGTTTCACCATACGACTTCCTGTGGGGTCACATTCAAAGTGTTATTTATAAAAATGGCGTCATCAAAATTTGGAAGAACTAACGATTGGAATTTCAGGAATATGCAATCGAATCTCTGCGCAGCAACTTAATAATGTAAGATCTAAACAGAGGACTATTTGAGCATCTGATAAAAAAACATTAAGTTTCCATTCAAATTTGTTGTTGTTTGAATAGGAATATTTTAAAAAAGTGTTGTTTTTCCATTTGATTCCAAATAAATAAATAAAGTTCTCATTACTTATTTACATACAGTACCTATTCACAACAGTTGTTGCCAATGAGCCTAATGAATAAAAATGTAGTAATTGCTTTTTCTTATAAAATCGAAGTAATTTCTTGAAAGCCCATGAATAAAAACTAAAGTAATTGCTTTTGCGTCCAGCGATTGCTTAAAAGTGCAGGAATTGCTTCGAGTCAATGATTTTTCTTAAAAAATAGAACAGTTGCTATCGTTTGCTTAAAATGTGATGAATAAATTAAGGAATCGCTTTTTCTACTGTAGAAGGTCGACCCCTGCATCATTTGCTTAATTGGTAGCAGTCAACTTTAGTTCTCCGCGGCATACACGTGCGTTGCTCTTAATTTGTGTCTTCAATTATGGCTGAATATATGAAAGAAAAATATACAGTATACGTAGAAATTGCAGATATGATGATTTCAGAAAGTTATATCGATTTGACTGCGAAAAAGTTGAGTGGTTGGCAAATTATTTTTTGACTGATACTGGTAAAAGGCGAGGGGGTGCACTGTCGCCTTTAAATAAGATTAAGGTCTTTCTGCGGAAATTGTCGGATCCGGGCTTTCAAAATTTGGTAGGTGAAGAACTCGGTGTTCACCAAACTACTGTCTGTAAGACATACACTTCTGTAATGGATGCAGTTTTGGAGAAGGCCAATATTTTTATCAAATTTCCTAGAAGTGCTTAACCTGTTGTGGAAGCTTGTCTTTAATTTCTTCATCACTACTATCACTTTTCTCATTTTCACTGAAATCTGCCATATTACAAATATAAGTTTTTTATTTTCCACAAAAACGTAAAAGATTACTATTGTACTAAATAAGTAGACCAACGTTGTTGTATTTACGTCAACTCTTTTGCAAATTAGGCACCAAACTGAGCATGAACAAGTGGATAAGACCAGTGGCGGCTCGTGACTAGTAAGTCAGGGGGGGCGCTGGCTTTAAATTAAAAAAAATTAAAATGTCTATTATTTTCGAAAGTACGTGTCTGTTTTTTCTAACTTTCTCGTTGTGAATTTTAATTTCATCAGCATAAGCACTACTTAAACAAGTTAAAATATTAGTTTGTCCTAACATCTCAAAACTTACCACATTATAACGATGTTTAGCACTATTTTCATGTTTTTTATTTTCTCTGAAAGATGTTTTAAGTCCTGCACCCCATTTTTAGTCCAATTATCATCCCCGCCAAAAAGAAGACACACGAAACAAAAAAAAAGAATTTTTGTCCTCACAACCGCATATCCAGGATATTTTATTATATATTTCTTTGTCAAACTTACGCGTAAACTGTGCGTTACTTTTACATTTTAATTGCACTTGTACAATGTTCAATATTGGTAGTGGCCGCCCTGCATTTTTTAAATCAAGTTTTTCACTTAAGCTCAGAGAACTAAACATAACCTTCTGTAAATACTGACCTTCATATTAGCCGAAATTTTTCAACTTTATAATGTAACTAATAAATAACTCAAAACAAATAAACAAAACGTCAACGGCATTGACAGGTCGTATCGAGATTCGCGATCAGCTGATGGGCGCGAAGATTGGAGCTCGTCCGTGGCCGCTCATTGTGCGATGCGTAGGTGACGTCAGGCGTCCGTCGTCGCGTGAATCGGGACGGGATAATCGATAGCCCGCGCTTAGGAACCTTGAGAGCGCGCAACTCGCTTGTCTATGAGTATCGCATGCCCGCTGGAATAGGGCTATGTTTGGTTTGAATTATTATGCCCGCGCTTAGTATAACCTACCCGCTGGAATAGGGCTATGTTTGGTTTGAATTATTTTAATTGATTGCTTACATATATTGGTTTTTTAAGTAAAGTATTTTTGAATTCTGTTTGAAATAATTGCAGGGAGGGCGGCGCCCTAGAGCCCTTCATTAACCAGCCGCCACTGGATAAGACACGTCTGAACTTGTGTTGAATAAGCATTTGCTACAGAGGTGTAAGAAAAACAGCAATTGCTTCAAAATATTATTCATATCCATATCAAGCAATTGCTTTTACTAAATAGTAATTGCTTCAAGTAATTGCTTAATTTTTATTCATTAGGCTCATTGACACATATATCAATCTAATCTAATAAAAACCTGACAAGTAATGTGAGCTAAAACCAACCCTGAGTTTGATTTTGTAGTTTAGTTTTTACAGATTCTGTGAATATACTTAGTGTTGAGGTACATCGATATCACTTGCTAACCTATTAACTATACTACATACAATATAATGGAGAGGTTGGTTCTAGGAAAATGTAATAGAATGTATTTTTAGGTCTATTATTTATGCGCTTGACCGAAAGGGATAACTGAGCAAGCAATTCTGGATTATCTATACTTAAAATCATCGGCCATATACAGGGTGTCAGGAAAAAGGAGGTCTCCTATTTTAATAATTTGACAATTGCTGTTCGTTTTTTTTTTAAAGGATGTAACTGTTTATTCTGAAACAATATACCAAATTTGATATTAATATCTTATTAAACACCTACTCGAATTATTTAAAAAAAAAATTAATTTCAACCTAATTATCAGGTTGAAATTCAACTGAATTGAGTAATTAAGTAGACCATTTTGTTATTGTACTGAAATAAAATTAGTTAGCACCATACACCCGAAGAAGCTACAATGTAGCGAAACCAGTGGCGGCTCGTGCCATTTTAGTGAAGTAGGGCCAGGTAAACCCTTAGCGCCGCAGGCAAAATTTTTTTGGGTGCCACGCCCTTTTTTGTTAATAGTTCTTGCTTTTAAAGTAGGAAAAATAAGCAAAAAGGCACCTAATTTAATTTATGAATTTACAATCATATCTTGAATATACCTAAACACGATAACAAGTTGAAACACACAAGCAATGTCAGTGGTTTCATCTGCGATAAACGGAGAGTCGTTTATTTCTTTTATGACTTCATCATGATACACATCTAACATACAGTCCAGAAGTTCATTTTGTAGGGGTTTTAATGTTCCTTTAAATACTTTCGATTTTTCAATATGAGTTTTGTCTAATTCTGAGCTGAAATTTATTAATTCACGAAATATGCCCCTATTTTTCGACGTCTCTTTTTCGTCATGACCTCTCAAAGCCAACTCAAATGCACCACAAAACCGAACGAAGTTTATAATTTATTCGTTTTTTTTTCATTATTTCATTGTGATATATGCAGAATTTAATTGAGTTTTAATGTTAATTTTACCAAGCATACTGAAATTAAATAATAATATATTGTTTAAATGTACCTTCGATTTTTCATGTGTCTTCATTTTGTCCCAGAAATGGACCAAATCATCTGTACCTTTTTGGGACCAAGTTTGCTTCCCACCAAATAAAACACACATAAAACAAAATAGTCTATTAGATTCATCACAACCGCACACCCAAGTATTTTTTCCATAAAGTTTCCTTTAAAAATCTAATAGTATTCATTACTTATGTATTTCTAAAATAAAAAGTTCGTTAACCCTACATTAAATCAGCCGCCGGCCAAACGAAAACAAATCGGGACGCGATGCGAACATCAGCTGTTTGTGAAACGTCTAACATCAAACGGTCAAACGAAGAGAGCCTGGCTACCCGTCGAGATTTTTGCCTGCTTGCATTCAAGGTCATTTTTCAACGTTTTTTTATTGAGGTGATGGCGTTTCGTCACCTCCCGTGTGCCTCGTCGCGCTTGGCGCGGAAGCTACGTTACCGTTTTACGCATAATCGCTTCCTTTTAGATCGAAATTTGCACCCGACTGTGTTCCATTTTTAAATTATTTTGCTAATTGCTTTAAAAACGAGAATATTAATTTTAATAGGTTTTGGTAATTTGTAAAGGGCAGGACGCTAGACAGGAGGGCAGGTAGTGCCATGGCACTGTGGCTCTACCCCACGAGTCGCCACTGAGCGAAACGCGTCGTGTAAAAAAAAAGTTTTTCAATAAAAAAAATTAAAATAAACGTATTTGTTGCACAGGTTACATCGTTGTTCGGAGTCTTCTAGCTGTCCTGTCTGAATTTGAATTATTCAGTATGTATAGGTATTTACTAGCACTAGCTTATATTTTAGATAATACATGTTTAAGGTGGAATTCTCAACGTCATTCCATCTATTGCCAACCTATATCGCGTTGCTTTTTTAGTTTATTATTAGATTAACTAACATTTAAATTAAATCAATATCGTCGGTACAATATTTAGGTAATATCTGACATAACAAAAATATCTATTAATTTTATTGCTAATTTTGGGACAATTGTATAGTGAAAGAACAATGACATAATAATGTTTAAAAAAATCTTACCCGATATTTTTCGCTATACAATTCTCCTAAAATATTTAATGAAAATCCTTGATATTTATTTAATATGTCAATTATTACCTATAAAATATGAAGACGATAATGATTTTATCTAAATTTTGTGTAAAAGCTAGAAAAATTAAATAAATAGTTCTAGAAAATACGGTCATCTCACAAGCCATAGCATCGGGGCGTAGTTAATTTTATTGCATTCAATACTTTCCCTGCGGCGAATGACAGACCACTTAACGACTCTGACTTGCATTTTTATTAATTGTGGGAAATTTGAATATTTCTGTCATTAATTTCGGCTTATTTATAAACCATTACCTATTATAGGGCATATTAATTGTCTTGACTTAAGCAGGCAGAGAGATTATATTAACTAATAATAACTTACTTATTAAATTATTAAAATTATATAAATTGTAAAAATCTATGTATTTTTTAACTTCCTATAAGAACATCTTATCTTTAAATCTGCTGCGGTTTAGCACAAAGCTGACCTTGTATAATATAACACAAGAAAAATATCCCCATTAATTTTACATCAAAATTGCATAGGACTTTTTTGAAATCCTTTGTATAATGGACTCGCATACCAAATTTTATTATTTTCCAATAAGCCGATTACAACTCAATGAAAGACAATTTATTTTGTCAAATTTCCACCTTTATTTTATTTTATTTTTTTTATAATTTTATAATATTTTTAGTAATTACCCCCCATTACCCCCCCCCCCCCCCTTGTATGCGCGCCTGTGCTTACCAGTTGGCGCCACTGGCATTTAAGGTCCAACTGTCACTATGTTTTATGTGTTCTATTTAATCATTTTTGACACTTGGACCTCATTTTACAGTAGTGCCATCTAGCGGCAAATTTAATCGCGGTAGCCCCCATTATAGATTTTTATAATTTTGGTTACAGATTTCTATACTCGTAATTAACAAATACTGGCAAATTACTGGCATAAAGCCATTACTGACAATATTACTGGCAGGCGTATTTTCTACTGGCAAATCGGCAACGCTGCATGGAATAACAAAACATTTTATAGAAGATGATATAATGTCCGCGAAAATAATTAAAAGAAAGATAATATTGTGGCATATCGGACAAGTGTGTAACTATTTTTTATATTGGAATACACAGAGATCCAAGTTTAATGGATACCCTGGGGCGGGTAGACCACGACGGCCGTTTCGTCGTCCTTGTTAGGACTCGACGGGCAGCCATAACCCAAGCAATTCCAAGAACGACGGAAAAATGTACTAAAAGCCTCCTTGCAGAATCAAGGCAGCCATCAATACACCGTAGCGCCATCCCAGGGGAATCAACTCCAATATAAAAGATAGTTACTCTGGTAATAACGAATGGTAGACAACTAAATAAACTACGAAGTGCATCACAATCCAGTATAGGGAACGCTATTTGCGTTTTCAACGAAAACATCTGCCATTTTGCAGACCAGAAAACAGATCAACGCTGGCCCCCACCAGAATGCGCGTCAGCCGTTTGAACGAAGAAAATGAAATGTGTAATTAATACGGCCAGATTCTTCACAAAATAAGAAATTTGTTGGTGAAATAAAATATAATTTTCCAGATTTAGTTATATGAATCATTGATAAGTAACTTAAAAACATTTTATATTTTTATTTTTTATTAACTTCAACTAAACTTAATGGAACATCATTTTTGTTATTATTTTTGAAGCATGTATCCACTTTACAAATACATACAAATTTGTTTACTTATTGCCAAACAAATTTGACTCCATTCTAATTCCTGCGTTATGATTTTGACATTCTTGAAATGTCTTTGAAATTACGTTTCAGGAAAATTTTCATTTATTAATTTTGCCACAAACGTCAAAAATTTCCGGTTATTCTTTAGGTTTCTATGGTATAGTGTTTCTTAGATCAATTTAATGACATTAAACTGTGGGAATTTCCTAACCATAGGCGTTCCACACAAATAATTAATATGCGTATACACACTTATAAGTTTGTTTTACATTAGGTGTTTGTACATACTACACTTTATAAACCCACTGTATATATAATAATATTATATTAAAATAATAAATATAAGGTAACTCAAAAATTCTATATACAAAACTAAAATCAGAAAAATTAACCTGACACGGCACGACACTGCTCAGAAAATGCTTTAATTTTTTTACCAGAACTTCATTCTCGTCAACCAGACTCCGGCCCGTTCATCAAGGCATAACCACGTATATTTTATCTCCGTCTCTTCCACGCCATCGGCGGTCACTGGCCTATCTCTGTCTGGCAGAATCGATCGTCAGATGGGCCGGGTACCGGTTCAGCTTATATCCTGGCGCTTGCAATCGCAACAAATTACATGCTGTTGCCAATTCTTCAAAATTTTCGGATTTGTAAGCACAATGTAAGTATATACAAAATCAAGGGTTTGTGAATTAGTTATTTTTAAACACTGAAAACACTTTTTGTCTTGATTTTAGTTATATTGTTTCTTAAGGACTAAAGAATATATTATTATAACAATGAATGGCTTGTTATTTTTTTCTGTCACACTCAAAACTCGTCGGTTTAAAGTATATTTGCAAACTAGCTTTCAAAGAAAGTTACTGACTAACAATTGAATACTGATATAAATGAAATTCTTTAATAAAAAAACTTAAAGAATTGAAGAAGAAAGATCTGACAACCCTGGTTGTGCGGTCTGTCTCTTTGAGACTGTTTACCGCCGTATGGAATGATTGGAATGTCTTCAAACTGAAATTGGATAAATAATAATTGGCAACCGAAGAAAAATCAAGCTTCTGATTGGTTGAAATTAAGAGTGTAAAATTTTCTTTATAAACACGCAGTTTTTTGTTGAACTGATGAATAAAGCTGCAGTCTCGCGATTGCCATTCTGATCGTCGAGCCAAACGGCCAACAAGGCCGTAATCTGTCGGCTTCTTAAATCATTAGTTACTTCAGTGATAACTATATGGCTACACTTTAAAATTCACACGCCTCAACCACCCTCCAAACAATAAAAGTTACATATCTCTGAATGAGCCCTAATAAACTAATCGCTCTCTACGAAATCTCAGATCAGCAATCATGGTGGCATCGAGTGGCCATTTCCATATTTTAATTGTCAAAATTGTCAACTGTTATAAATATATCACTCGGCCCACTCGATAATCTCGGAAGTTCACACGCTCCTCTCGATGTTCAATTGTTCGGTTGCGTTCTAATAGATGGATAAAAAAAGTTTAATAAGGGGGTGGTTACAGGGGCGGATTATGAAATAAACTGGGGTCGAGTTAATTGGCGACGCAGGCGCTGTCTGGACTTGTTTTTTTTTCTTGCTTCCTAGATTACCGAAATGCAAAAGTAAATGGTGGGTTATATTCCCTATTTTATGCCCTTTTTAACATCACAATACATATTCTTACATTTGGGAAAAAATGTTGGGGGCGGTTTCTACCCCAAAAGAGGTGTAAATTTCATGAAGACACGAAAAAACTATGTTAAAATTAAAATAAATGCAGCCGTAGTTCTACAGACTGTCCGCGGATAGGGTTTACAATAGCACATATGGATAAAAAATTTCATTTTTCGGGAAAAAGTCATTCTTGATAAAACGTTTTGCTTGTAAAAAAAATGCAATTCACGAAGATAAAATACATTAAAATACAACTTCAAAAACATGATTTTTCTTCAAGAGTAAACTACCTTTATTTTTCATTTTTGACCAAAATGCCAATTAGAAAACTTATTTAGAAAATAACGTGTGTAATTTAAATCCGAGATTTAAAATAAATCTTCGATTTTTTTAGTTTTTTTAATTTTTAGAGGTAAATGGAAATTTTGCTGCTCAATAAAAATATTAATATAAAATTTTATTAGACTCTATTTTCATAATGGGTGGTGTGTATCTCATTTTAAGATTTCAAATGCTCTCCTACCATCTTTTGTAAAAACAAGGAATTTTTTTACCTTTTATTACTTTGCTTTACGTATATGGGGCAAATTTGAATAATCGTATTGCGGTCTGTTGCTGACAATCCTACCCTTTATATAAGAAACCGAGCTCAAGAACTTGATGTAGTAAAAAAACTCATATTCAGTATATTTTAAAGGCAAACCAAATATTCCCATTTAAGCCAATTTTAATCAAATGTTGGAAGAAGGAGACGAAGCCAAACGTTTGGATTTTTGTCTTTGGGTCGGAAACAAAATTGTAAGGGAAAACAGGAATTTTCATAAATTTATCATGTTCTACGATGAATCGACATTTTCAACAAACGGGAAAGTGTCTTCTGTGCATATTAGATACTTGAGCGAAAATAATCCCCGTTTTAGAATTCCTGCAAAAAAACAATATTACAAAAGTAAAATGTCTGGTGTGCGATTTCTTATTATGGCATTATTGGCCCATACTTTTTCGAAAACACGTGTAACCGTAGGAGTTACCTTGAAATGTTGGAAACATTCCTTTCTGACGACCTAGACGAATTATTGACTCTCCAATTTAGGAACGAAATGTATTTTCAACAAGAAGTCCCGATTTAACTATTTCAGATGCCTATCTTTGGGGGCGCCTCAATGCCTCAAAGAATTAGTGTACTCCCGTCCAATTGAGAACGACGTACAGCTTCTAAAACAGCGAATTGTTGAAGCTGTTCAAACAATTTCCATTGAAGAAATTCGAAGAAGTTTTGACCACATTCGTTTACAGCTGGAAAAATGTGTTGAATATGGAGGGGGAGTGTTTGAATAGCAAATTATGAAATTATTATTTGTTGTATTTTAATATTTTTTTGTGTTATTTCCGGGGTCATTTCATTTGAGAAATTAAAAATACATATTTCTGGTAACACCAAAAAACAGTTTTTGAAACTTTTTGATACCCCTTTGTCATTGATAATGTATGTATTTCGACCGCTAATGCTGCTATCTAAAAATAAATTCTTTTACCTTTAAAAATCAAAAAAAATCGAAGATTTATTTTATATCTCGGATTTAAATTACAAACGTTATTCTAAATAAGTTTTCTAATTGGCATTTTGGTCAAAAAAGAAAAATAAAGCTAGTTTACTCTTGGAGAAAAATCATGTTTTTGAAATTTTTGCGAACCCTGTATAAAAAATCAAAATTTTCTCTTCGTGAATTGCATTGTTTTTTACTTTACAAGAAAAACTTTTTATCAAGAATGACTTTTTCCCGAAAAATGAAATTTTTCATCCATGTGTGCTATTGTAAACCCTATCCGCGGACAGTCTGTATATATTTTCAGCCAATAAACAGGCTACCTAATAATGAATTTATTCCAGTTAAAAATTACACCCTGTATATTAATGAGACCACTTTCTCATTCCAGTAGTTTTAGGTAGATCCTTTCAAGTGCAGAGTGGAGGTGGTGGAATCTAAAGTTTTGTTTGTTTGTTATTATTATTATTAATAATACATCATATACAGGGTGCTTCTTTAAGAAAAAAACCTTTTGTAAATACAATAAACGGAAACAAATAAATATAAACAAAGTAAAACATTTCGCCTGTGTATTTAAATATCACCGTATATGTACAGTGACCGGAAAAGAGTTCGCAACATATGGGAAAAATTTTTATTAGCGGAATATTGAAAAATCTTTTTTGGGGGATTGGATGTGCATGTCCCATAACCTTAAAATCGATTTTGTGACCAATAGTATGGCGGGAAAGGTGAAAAAACCAATATGAAATCATCATAAATTAGATAAGTTGATGAGATATCGAAAAAATTCCAAGGATAAAAAGTGTTTAGAAGTCCATTAGAACCTTAAATACAATGTTTGGGATATCTACTTAAAAAAACATAAAATCGAATATTTTTGTAAATATTTTTTTACCGAATTAAAAATTTTCATATTTTTCCTTTCTTAAAGCTTCATTAAAGTAAAACTGACATCTGGTGACCACAACTAGAAATATTCTTTTGTTTTTCTGACAATTTGGAGCAATAATTCAAAAAATTCGTTTACACTTGAATACCAGCTGTTGCAATAGTCTATTTCTAATAACCTTATCGATATTTTTTATATCGAAATATTCTATTATGTTAAGAAATCCTTAAATTCATTAATCCAAAGCAAATTTTATTTATAACCGTAAAAAATAATTTAAATTTTTATTAATTTTTAGATTTTTTTAAAATTTCTGCGAAATTCAAAATTATTTTTTACAGTTATAAATAAAATTTTCTTTGGATTAATGAATTTAAGGATTTCTTAACATAATAGAATATTTCGATATAAAAAATATCGATAAGGTTATTAGAAATAGACTATTGCAACAGCTGGTATCCAAGTGTAAACGAATTTTTTGAATTATTGCTCCAAATTGTCAGAAAAACAAAAGAATATTTCTAGTTGTGGTCACCAGATGTCAGTTTTACTTTAATGAAGCTTTAAGAAAGGAAAAATATGGAAATTTTTAATTCGGTAAAAAAATATTTACAAAAATATTCGATTTTATGTTTTTTTAAGTAGATATCCCAAACATTGTATTCAAGGTTCTAATGGAATTCTAAACACTTTTTATTCTTGGGATTTTTTCGATATCTCATCAACTTATCTGATTTATGATAATTTCATATTGGTTTTTTCAACTTTCCCGCCATACCATTGGTCACGTGACGTATGTCAAAATCGATTTTAAGGTTATGGGACATGCACATCCAATCCCCCAAAAAAGATTTTTCAATATTTCGCTAATAAAAATGTTTCCCATATGTTGCGAACTCTTTGCCGGTAACTGTATAAATAACGCAAAGCCGCCCCTGTACTCATCTGTTTAAATGACACTGGTATTTTTTATTTTAACATACAGGGGGTCGTCGGTTACATTGTTACATAATAAGCGGGTAGCTGAAAGGAGAATTACGCGCATTAGGGCGATCTCATTTGGCAACATTGTGACTAAAGGATGATTTATTTGACATTAATTTGGAAGGCGTATGTTTTTTTGTGTGTCAATAAATCTGGGGCGTGAAAACGGGTGGCGGGTGTTTTTTTTTAAATCTTAAATCGGCGGTAAAAAGCGCGATGGGAATAAATATTTTGGTTTGGTTGAGAGGGTGTTTTTTTTTTGTGTCGAACCGGTTGTCAGTTGTGGTTTGCTGATACTTACCTACTTATCCATGATATCCCTTTTTTTTAGATTTTTACTACTAGAACCAAAGCTTCCAAATTTTAAACACACATTTAAAATAATGTGAAGTCCATTACCTGCCAGTTGTACTTAATGTACTTACTGTACTTACTGTACTTACTCATCCAGGAAATATTTTCATGTCTAGGGATAATTTGTGTAAGTATAAAAGGGGTTTAACTACCTATCCTAATATTTAAAATGTTTATAAAAACCACTGGAACATTGTCAGATCCAGGACATTTTTTAGTATTACACGGAGGAAAATGCTTTCTATTCCTTATAAGAATTCACATACTCCTTAGACAACTGTTTATTACTATGTGACAGCAACGCTCTTTCCTACTGTGAGACAACAAAAATGGCTAGACCGTTGTGTCTCATAAGTTAGTAAAAATAGTATTTAGCCAATGGGAAATAATATGTTAATGCTACCATAGAATGGTTTATAGCCATTATTGCTCTGAATACTCACAGTAGGTTATCAAGAATATCAAGTTCTATTGGGAGTGTTTTCGAAAAACACTGGCAGTTGTAATGAAACGCGACATTAATCATAATAATATTTACTTACTACGGTTAATAAAGTATATACTTACCACTAAAAGTCAGTACTGTAGTTCTCAAAAATTTAAATAGCTTCTTGTACAATATTGTTCTTGTCACTTAACATTGCATATATATTTATCTATTATGCAACATGGTTTACTCAGATGGTAAAATTCGTCTATAGATTATAAAGTTCAATACTAATTAGGAGTTGTCCGAAATAAGAATCTTCTATTGCTTTATCTGACATGCAAAGTTAAAAAAAAACTTAAACACAAATTTAAAAAAATAATTGCAACAGGTATTGGTACGATCAATAAAATTCAAAATTAGACAGGACAGCTAGAAGACTTCGAACAACGCTGTGACCTGCGCAACAAATACGTTAAAACTAGTGATGGGATCACTCGAGTGAAAAATAACCTATCATTCGGTTTTTTCAATCAGTTGAATTATTCGATTATCTTCGAAAATGATTCGAGTGACGAAATGAGTGACGAACATATGGTTTTTATTTTCCAACGCGTCTCCAAAGTTGCTGCCCGCCTGTCAATCACCCACTGCGGCCAGAGCCATCTCCTAGCGAACGGCTAAACCGAGTGGTTTCGGAAATTAAATACTGCAGTACGGGTTACCTGTGTGATAATTTGATTTATATTTATTTAGATTTAAAAACTGCATTACGGGTTGCCTGCGTAGGATAATAGGATTTATTATTTTATTTAGATTTAAATCGTCGGCGTCTACTGAAGTACTGAAAACTGAATGTTTAGTGGTGAGTATTCAGTATTCATAAATATCATGAGTTATGCAATATCGTGACATCTCAAGGTCAAGTAGTCAAGTTGTTAAATTAAATTGTAAGATCTGGAAACTGGGAACCAAGCCAAAAAATCCACAAATATCTCCGCCACATTTAATAATCCGCAAAAAATCAATCGATTAACAACACCGAGTCAGTTATTCCCAATACAAATGCTGTATATCAACATGAACGATGAACCGCCAATATTAATAATTAATATTAGAATTTGAGTGAAAAAAAAATCGATTATCATTCGGTTTTTTAAATCACTCGAATTCTCGGTAGTCGATTATTAAAATAAGTCGATTTTTCCCAACATTAGTTAAAACTAATACTACGGCGCGCGGTGATTGCCGATCGCTACGAACCTCCCACCAAGGTCTTGTGGATTATACATTCTAACGGATGCAATTCGTTTTTGGGGATGCTATTCTGCTTTCTTAACTGTAGCGAAAGTGCTTTACTAGGAACAAAATGCGTCGCATGGAGAAGATACATTTTATTTAAGAAATAAATTGCTGTATTAAAAGTCGTTCATTATTCAACGAGACTGTGCTGCTAACGGAACTGATTACTACCAATAAAAATACTGTTCTAGCAAATCTGGAATTGATATAACACTAAAGAGGGTTTGATACACTAGCAATTTATTTAATATGGGTTAATAAAAAATAAGCTATCAATACAAACCTTGTCTTAGCAAACCTGTTGTATTAAATATTAAATCATTTTCCTCAGTGTGAAATTAGAAATAACTTCTAAGATTTGTTTTTTAGTTATTGCAACATTATTCTCACTGGCTTCCTTTGGAAAGGAAGAGGAGTCCCTAGCTTGGTCACGAACTTACCTATAAAACTGTAATGAATTTTGCATTTTTTTTTGTCTTTTGTTTGCACTCCCCCCCACCCCTTGTCGTTGCAAAACAAATTCCTGGGTGCGTCACTGATACTATACAGAACTACCCCTCGAGTTATGTTCGAACTCAACTAGGTAATTTTTCTTCCCATTCATCTGCTTATTTTTATGTATGTATATTAAAATTCATAATACAGTTCTATAAAAGTAATTAAAACTTGTTTTTATAGTTTTAATAAGAATAAGATAAGCCAGTTTGTTTCAACCAATTACTTGCACATTCTGTTAAGCTGTCACCTGATATGATTACTTCTGCTGATCAGTAACTAAGCATTATTTTTTTATAGTTTCAAATTAAATAATGAACTTGGAAATTAACTAGATGCTCATTTTTATTCCTTTTTGCCTATAAAATAATGTATGATCAACATGAACTGGCAGATGTTGCTGTTTAAAAAAAATGGTTATGAATAAATCATACTTTATTTTACTATTTTTAATTGTTAGCATTTTGGCTTTAATGAGACGCTAATACGGGATTACCATTGGTATTCAGTACCAATGGCAAGTGAGTACTTAAGAGGTTGTTATATATTGGGCAGTTTCGCATATATCTAACAGGGCAAGATTAAAAAAATTAAAGTTATGTATTACATACAGGGTGTCCTGAAAGGTATTGGTCAATAATTTAGAATTGAGTAGATTAGTTCACTTACTACGCAGCTAGAGCCCCTTGAAGGAGGTACTCTGAAGATGGTTTTTTTCTAAATATTTTCGAAACCTTTGCAGATAAAACGAAATGTGGCCAGAAATAGGGGATAGTGGGGTAAAAACAGACGTAACTTTTTCTACGCTCACATTTATACTTTTTATGTCAAATTAGAAAAACCGTTTTCTAGGTACATTTATTTACCAATTACCTACCTTGCATTTGAAAAAATCGCTAATTTATGTTATTTACTAGTATTAGCAAATCGAAAATTTTATAAATTTAATTTATTTACTAACTTCCTGCTATTTTAAAATAAACTTTAAATTTTCATTTAAATTGAATTAAATTGAATAAAATCTAGGTACTAACAATAACATAGCTAGTAAAAATTACTTACATATTATCGGTTTCATAATCAAATTAATGTAGTGTACTATAATATGTACCTAAGTAAGTTGTACTAGATATGTTATTGTTAGTAGTTGTTTGTTGTTATTATCGTTATCGATACTATTGGGTACATTATGTCTACCAACCTTCCTTTTCACATTATTTGAAACGTTTTTAAATGGAAATAGATTGGATTTTTTTAGAGTTAGAGTTGTAGCCAATTAACTTTTTTCCCATAGAACTATTTGAGATAAAAATTCGATACTGTCAGGAAATGGTAATGTTGATGGGAGGAATCGAATTCAATAAAAAAAGAGTAGTGTTACATTTGAAAAAAAAAACATTCCTTGAGTTACAGAAAAAACTTAAAATCTGGCAAAATTCATTGATTAGTAGTTTTGAAGAAAATTAGCCGTCCGGTTATTTTAACTAGCCCTGTATATGGTGTAATCGGTAAAAGAATAGAGTTACGAGAACGTTAATTTATATAAATATACAGGGTGTTTGGGGAAGAAAGGGCAATATTTTGGGAATGTGTTCAGAGGGTGAAAATAAGAGAAATAAACCCATATGTTTTAGTTCGATTCCCAACCATTTCTGAAATAATAGGTTCTAAAGTTTTTGTAGGTAAGTTAATTTTTATTTTAAAAGCGAATAATTGCAGGTACTGCAGTACAAACTAACTTAAAGAATATTTTCAAAAACCCCTCCAACAACTTCAATACATTTTTCGGCACGTTAGTTAATCGCTCGGGTATAGCACGTTGGATTGAGTGGGGATTGTTTTTTATAAAAGCTGCAGGATTAAGATTGCCGAGTGCTTCTCTCGTTTCCACTCGTGTTTCATATAAGTACTAGCGATTTCATCCATCCCCAAAGGCAATATTCAAGCGGGTTTACGTCTGGTGACCTCGGTGGCCAAACTTGCGGACCACCTCTGCCAATCCAGCGATTAGGAAAACGATAAGTCAAGAAATTTAGCACACGGAGACTAAAATGAGGTGGGGTTCCATCATGTTGGAAGTACATTCGTTGTCGAACATTTAACGGAACATCATCCAAAATGTGTATCAAATGGTCGTCCAAAAACCGTAAATATCCTTCTCCAGTAAGACGCCCATCCATTTCAAATGGACCAAACAACTGGTCGTTGAGCATTCCACACCGGACATTAATTCTGAATCGATGTTGAAAGTTTCGTTCAAATGTAGCATGAGGGTTTTCATCTGACCACCGATGTTCATTGTGGCAATTATTAATTTCATCACGAGTGAACTGAGCTTCATCGCTAAATAAAATGTATTTTTTGCAGACTTCGATTTTGATGGATCCATTCACAAAATTGTACCCTTGCAGCAGGATCACTGTCTAGAAGATGTTGAACGGGTTGAACGTGAAAAGAATTTAAACCATTTTTTCTAAGTGACTCCAATACGGCTAAATGTGATGGTAGGTATATGAAGTTCATTTGCAACCCGTCTCGTACTTATACCTGAGTTCTCTGCGACAATATCCAGAACATTTTCTTCATTTTCCACATCTAGACCCTGCACTCTTTCAGAAACAATTCTCACGCTGGCAAACATTCCAGTTTCCTGAGCACTTGCAAATACTTTTTGAAAAACTCTTCTATTAGGAACTCTTCGATTTGGAAAACTACGTCGATATTTTTAACTGCGCGCATCGCACTACCGTCACAGTAACCATACACGAATGTCATGTTGGCATACTCCCTGTGACTGAATGTGTGGGGCATTGTAAGTATGAAAATCTTGGTTTAAAACTAAAGCCTTTTTTATTATTTCAATATAAAAAAAATCAGCACCGATTATTTCCGAAATGGTTGAGAATCGAACTAAAACATATGGGTTTATTTCTCTTATTTTCACCCTCTGAACACATTTCCAAAATATTGCCCTTTCCTCCCCAAACACCCTGTATATTCTCTACAATTTTGATATTAAAACGTTCACCCAACGCTGCAGTTTCTATTATTTTTGGATTCCCCGAGAAGCAAACTAGCCACTGGACTGTTGTTATACCTGCTTCCCTCGTCAGTACTGGCGTAGCTAGGATTATTCATAGACGTATACCTTTAGATCCACAGACGGTAATTGTAGGAATTTCTCCTAAATTTTAGACATAGACATTTACCACAGACGGTAATTGTAGGATTTTTTCCTAAATTTTAGACATAGACATTTACCTTTAGATCCACAGACGGTAATTGTAGGATTTTCTTCTAAATTTTAGGCATAGACATTTACCTTTAGATCCACAGACAGAAATTGTAAGAATTTCTCCTAAATTTTAGACAGACATTTACCTTTAGATCCACAGCAGTGGCGGCTCCTCGAAGGAGGCAGAGAGGCTAAGCCTCCTCAGCATTCTTGCTCTCCTAAATATTTTATTTACTTAAATATTAACAACAACTTTTAAATCTTTTAATTTACAAGGGGCAATTGTAATTTCAATATTATCCCCATATTTAATACGATTTAATATTTTCTTCACAATCTGACAACAGTGCAGGAGGCTGTTTTTGAATTTAAACCATGATTTCCTAAGTGACAAAGGCGGTGTTGGTATTACTCAACGAAATTGTGCCGGAACGCATACCGATTTCTAACTTTTGCAGTAAAATTGGCAACATGTAAAGGCAAACAGCTCCACCAATAACAATAACGTGTCTATTTCTTCCACGTGCGACCGAAAATGACCGGATCACCCCGAAGACATGTTCGTTTTTTAGTTTTTAAAGCGCGGCAGCGTAAAGCGCTTGCTCGCCTCGTGTGATGTTGTGAGTGTCTAGAAATCCCGGGAATTTTGGCATTTTCGTTTTTTGCTAAGTTAAATATTCGAGTTTTCGCCGGTTTTGTGGAAATTGTATCGGTTAGATATTTCCTTTGTTTTTAGTTATACTTTGGATAATAGGAATAGGACAATCTATAATATAGTGAAAAATGAGTGTGGCCGGCTGAAATTTAGAGTGGAACATTTCCTAACAGACTCAAAAGCGTTTAATTACCTGAATTACGATAACAAACTGTCAAACTGATAGTAAAAAATAAACTCCCACAGCCAGAATTACCAGGTCTAGGCATTACAGGTAAAGAAAAACGAAATCGTCGATTTAAAACAGATCATTAGGTATAATAATTATTATTTAGAGTTTTTATTTTTTCTTAATATAAGTAGGTAGGTACTTTTAAATTAATATTTGAGCAAACAGATATTGTTTTTCAAATTTTGCAGCATAAGATTACTGACATTGTTTATTCAAGAAACCGTTTAAAATCTCTTCTAGAAAAAATTTCCAGTTATCGCAATGATGAAAATTGTTTTAACTCCCTGTTTTATAGTTTTTTTACTGAAAATAGAAGCCATGATGCAAAAAGACGAAAAACGTATAATTTTGAAGATAAGAAACTTCATTACAGCTTTTCAATGATATTTTAGATACTACAAAAGGCCAGATTGAACTAAGATTTTCAGATTTGCATGAATTAGGTACAATTTTTTGACTTAATGAATAAAAATCTTTTTTTAAGTTTTTCAGAAAATTTCCCAAATAATCTTTTAGAAATTTATGTCTAATATAATAAGGTACAACTTTATAAAAAAATAGTTTTTAGTTTAACTTATTTTTAACAGTTTTTTTATAGTGAATTTTTGAGAAATTTTGGGCGTGGTCCCGAAAATTTTTCTCCCGACACTATCCTGCTCGTTCAGTTTTTAGTTTAACTTATTTTAAACATTTTTTTTCAGAGTGAATTTTTGATTTTGGGCGTGGTCGCGAAAATTTTTCATCATTACTAAAACTTAGCCTCCCCATCTAAATCAGTCACGAGCCGCCACTGATCCACAGATGGTAATTGTAGGAATTTCTCCTAAATTTCAGACATAGACATTTACCTGATCCACAGACGGTAATTGTACTCCTACATTTTAGACATAAACATTTACCTTTAGATCCACAGACGGTAATTGTAGGAATTTCTCCTAAATTTTAGACATAGACATTTACCTTCATATCCACAGACGGTAATTGTAGATATTTCTCCCAAATTTTAGACATAGTTACCTTTAGATCCACAGACGGTAATTGTAGGAATTGCTCCTAAATTTTAGACATAATCATTTCGACATCAATACAGTGGCGTTGCCACGTGGGGGCGAAAAGGGGTTTTGCGGCAGGCCCGATAAGTGTGTGGTTAATGTTCAAAAAAATCCCGTTTTGGCTTAAAATCGTTAAAATTTTTATTTGTAAAAATATTTCGTTATTCGACACAGAATTATCGCCTCAAAATAAATTTGTGAGGAAACCGCCTGGTATTTATCGATTTTTGTTCTGTTCTAAAATTGCAAATTGCAAACAGACAATGATTAATATTATTATACTAATGTGTAATTAGCGATTCGTGCTTCCTAGAATTCATTAAAGGATAAAATTAACAGTGTACGTCTCTTTCAATAGAGCTATAACACTTACAATTAAAGTTTACGATCGGAATTTGGAATTTATTGCGAATATTATTCAATAATGAATTATTCCAAATTAACTTGTCCCTTGTACATCACAGGTTATAAAGCGGATTTTTAGGTAATTTTTATTGGCTAATAACAGAATTATTGACAATTAAACCTGCTAATTTATTAAGTAAATATGTACGTTGCTTATTGTGTAGAGTTTAAGACAAAAGTTGACGAGAGAGGACCTCTCTGAGAGGTGGTGTTTTTCAGGCGAGACAACGATATGAGGGGCGACCAATATTTATTCTCAACACTGAAAGTAATGATTATTTTTGCTGCCTAACCTCAAGTCAGATAGTAGATGGTACATAACTTGTATTGATTTTTACAATTTGGCAAAAACTTGGGTACGTGTAAAACATTTTTAAGCACAATTTCTTGTTCAAGAATTTGAAAAAGTTTTTTCCCGAGAACTTGACCCGTGGAAGACTTTCACCCTTGAATTAATATAAACATACCTAGGTATTTACTTTTTTCTTTTATATAATACTAGCGTGTACCCGGCATGCGTTGCAACCCGCTAGTATAAATACAAACCCGAACAAACCCGATATATTAGTACCCGGCATGCCACTTTCTGAAATTACACCTGTGCGAAGCCAGGGCGGGTCGCTAATTATACATAAAAACCTTCCTCTTGAATCACTCTATCTATTTAAAAAAACCGCTTCAAAATCCGTTGCGTAGTTTTAAAGATTTAAGCACATATAGGGATATAGGGACAGACGGGCGATAGCGACTTTGTCTTATACTATGTTAAGATGTTAAGATAAGTATACAGTCTTTTAAACTTTTTGAAGCAATATATGGACCGAAAAAAGGCGTACCTGATTAGATTGCATGGCTGCAATGCTGCAAATAAAATATACCGAAACATGCATCGGGATAATCTTACTAGGCGTGTGTTTCTCTTTATTTTCATTCCTTGTTTGTGTAGCCTAGACCTAGATGGATGCGTTTAAATTGATCATAATAAAATAAAGTTACATATCAAGATAGATCACTACTCCCCACTTACTGAAAATACGAAATACCCAATATTTTACCCTTATTTGGGCATAATAAAATCATACAATGGTTTCTACTAGTCATTGTTTATATGCCAATCACTTAAAGCACAAACACAATTCACCAAACTACACAAAAAATAGAAATCCGTAAATATTAAACATCCACAATCCATAATAGCAAAGAAAGCAACAAGGAATCCACAGAGAAAACTTAAAACACAACAACAAAAATGGCGCCGTTCCGGTTCTGGAGTGTATTTTGAGCATGTCGCTGAAGAAGGACAGACGGATAACAAGAGGTTTGTGCGCATACCCGATGCTACTGGGAGGGAAGGCACCGGCGAGCCATGCGCTCGGACGTATTTTTTCACCCATATATGTGTAAAATACATTATTAAGTTATGTCAAAATTTACAAAAATGTGCGGTCACTTCAAATTACACCACTATAAAGTATAAAATTTCCTAAATTTTACGAAATATTTTTTGCTGTCACAGGAAGTTAGGCATTAGTTTTTGTTGGTGATGTCTATCAGAAATAAATAGCCATATTATTAAAGCAGAAATGGCAAATATTTTTAAATATAATGAGGATGCATTCTTTAGAAATCATAACAAACCATTACCAACAAGTTGGTATTTTTAAATAGTATGTTTTTGATAAAATAAATATTTGCTTTTTGTGATACCATCGTGTTACATACAATCACGTAGCATAGGTATAGGTGACCATTCTTTCAACTCTTAAAACGTAGGTATATCAAAGAAAAAACCTTGTCGGACTTCCATTGTCTTTATTTTGTTCCTTAACACAACATTTCGGTTAGTTAGTATCTCTAACCGTTTTCAAGTATAAACTTAATTATAATTCTAGATGTCTTAAATACTGTCCATGTGCAATGAAGCTTGATGATTCCGCCTACGTGCTTATTGGAGTGTGAAGTTTAAGCTGTTGGTTTTGGATAAGAAGAGGCTTCCAGATATTGGGGATATCTATACTTGGTTTACTAAATATATGGGTATTTTGATTCATGAAAGGCTGCTTCTTTGAATTTTCGTTTTCTCCAGTGCTGTTCCGTGTCCAAAACCTTGGCTTCTGACCACTGTTTATTATGTTGGTTGGTCCATACATGTTCCGCTATACCTGATCCGCTATACCTGATCTCGAAGTTTCACCTCTTTCAGTATGTTTCAGATGTTCTTTAACTCGTACGAAAAGGGGTCTTTTTGTTTCTCCAATGTACGATTCGCCACACTCGCAAGGGATTTGATAGATACATTAGTGATTAGTGGTATAGCAATGCTTTATTTACTATAATTACATATCAAAGCACCGACAAAGTTTGCACTTAGGTATCTTGTATACTCCAGACAGTTTTAAAAAGTTTCTAATAAATTATGGCGAAAAGCAAACATTTCAAAATTTCAACTTGAAGAAATAGTCCATACTTTAAGTGGAGTGTATGTTTAAAGGGAAAGAAATAAGACACTGTAAGTCTTTCTCCACTGGTATATTAAAATAAGTTACAAGGTTTAATACAGGGTAAATTCTCTACATGTTTCGAACGCATAAGCATTCATTATCAGGATAATAGAATAAGGAATTTAGAAATGTAATAGGTGCAAGCAGTCCTAACGGATCTACAAGATGATGGAAAAACAAGCATAGTGTTTGGAAACCTTTCAACGTAATGGTAAACCTACCGAGAGGCCATTCGTAAAATATTGGTACACTGAGGAAAATAATTTGTAGCCATTACTAAAAATTTAGTTACCACAGCAAAATTTTTCATTAAAATAGGGGACAGCAAGGTGGATGACTTATAACAACTAAATCAAGTTTGCTGGAATAGATTAGTAGCTACAACTATAGGATTTAGTAGATAACGAACATGTTGTTGGGTTTACTAAATGGTCTTAGTTACAGTTACTAAAAAAACTGAGTTAGCACAGCTAATATATATATTCGTTACAAGTAGGTAGTTTGTTAAAGCTATTTATATCATTTAGTTGCAGGAACTAAGCGTAGATGTTAACGTTACTAATAAATTATATAATAGTAACTAAATTATGTAGTTAACCCAAATTGGGTGTTTAGTAAATACAAGTAAAAATATTAGTTAAAAAGTAACCACAAAGTTTTTTTTTTATTTGGCAACGATTGCACGCACCTTCAGTCCCCTAAGGCCTTATTATATAAAGGCATCTTAACAGTAGCTAAAGTGAACCTTTAACTTGAACCTTCCCATAAAAATCACATTGTCGTCAAATACGGTTTTTTGTTTGGAACTGGCAGCAACGAAAAGCTTACTCTTGTCACCACAGCAAAAAGTATTTCGCTGTCCCCTATTTAACAAGAGTTCTTTGCTGCATTAGAAAAATATTTGTTACGGCTGCACATACAACTTGTAGATAAAATCCACTGCATGTGTGTATCGCAACCGGAAACCTCGGTATACAGCAGAAACAACTCTAAGCAGCAAAGCGTAGTTTGCTGGAGCTTTTCTGTAACCACCAATAAAACCATTTTAGAGATGTTTAAGTTTTTCGTCTACAATATCTTACTGCCAGTTTCAAACAGAAACAATATTTAATTTAACTGCAATGTGATTTTTGTAAAAACTTTAAGTACCAGTAAAGGTTCAGTTGAGCTGATGTTAAAAAGCCCTTTTATAAGGCCTAAGGAAATTGAAGGTGTGTGCAACAGTAGATACCAAATAAAACACTTTAACTTGGCTGTTTAACTAGTTGATCAAAATTTGTCTTTGTTTCTGGGAGTAACTTATTTAATATATCTACACGTCAGAATATTTAAATTCAACTATCCCACGATGCTACACACAGATTTATGGTTGTTAATATGAGATTAATTAAAAATATTTCAATACATAAGTGATACATAAATCGAGGGATGATTACAATAACTGATCTCACTCGTGAAGCCTTCCGTGATAGCTTGTAGATGAAATTTCATTTCAGATAGATTGAATTATTTTTAAGGCTTTCTAGTTGAGGTAGGTAATTACTTCCCTAAAGCAAAAAGTTTGTTTTCTCTTCAACTTAAAATACAAAAAATAATTTTTCCAGTTTTTAAAATTTTTATTAAATAAATAACATGGATAAATCCCATAACACAACACAACCTTACCTTTAAATGCATCTAGATGGGTTTGAAGCCCCCATTCTAACAATAAAAGTCTGTAAAACATCACTATAAACTATAATAAATAAATAACACTAATAGTTACACACACACACACCGCGGCAAGAAGCACCTGAAGCACGGAGACGAAATGATTGTTACCGCGTGGATGACCAATGATCGTGTGGGCGATCGGGTAAATTAACTAAATATTTAGTAATGGCTACCATATTTTTCGTTACGACAACTTAAGGCATTATTTAAAATATATTTTTTTTAGTTGTCACAAGTATAACAAAATCTTACGCCCTTGTTAGTTATCACAACAAAGGATGTATTTACCGCAAGTCTACCATATCAATTGTCGGCGTACAGCCTACTAAATCGATTAGTAATTGTAAGTGGAGGGCAAAAAATATATTTGTTAGTCCCTGTAAATGGCTTTGCGGTATTATGGTAACTAAGTCTGCGGACATTTTTAGTAGCTACAACTAAAAAAAATCAACTAAGTAATTTAGTTGGCGGGTTTTTCTCAGTGTAGAAATTAAGCTATGAAGGTAGCATAACAGTAACTTAAGTGTCATTAATGAGACATCACCATAAGTGTGAGAGGAGAACAGTGGCGCAACCAGGGGGGGGGGGCTGCCAAGCTGCAGCCCCCCCCCCCCCCCCCGAGCTTAGAAACTTAGCGTATTCGTTTAATTGCAAACCAATTTTTCATGTCACGCCTTTTACTAATATTTTATATTCAGCCACATAATTTACATGTTATCAATAGTGAAATTATACCTACTACGTCTGACTGAATGGACCGACCGAAATACTTCCACTGAGGCATCTGGATTACTGGCCAGCATTATATAAGTCCAAAATTTGTGATCGCACTAATGTGTACAGAAAGAATATATGCCGCAAGATTCTACAAACAGTCGATTTAAACCTTTTTAAGCATTACAGTTAGCTAATGACGTATAACAGATCAAGTTAAAGAAATAAGAGGCCTGGCAGATGATAATTTTCAAAATATTTTTAAGGAAGCTCAAGATCTACTTTCGGAATACGATATTGAAATCAGAGTACCTAGACTACCGCCAAGACAAGCACAAAGATTGGTTATAAAAACTGATTCCGCTGCTAAGTATTTTAAAATAACAATTTTTATTCCGTTTTTAGATGGCCCCATAGCAAATCTCAAGGAACGGTTTTTAAAACATCGAGAAATCCTTCAAAATTTTGAATGCCTCTTTCCATAGGATAATCAAGATTTTGATAGTCAATTTAAATGTTTTTTGAAACTTCACAGCTTCTACAAGAATGAGTTCCTTGAAGAGTTTTCCATTAAAACGATGTTAAAAGCTGAACTTGAGCTGTGGTTTAAAAAATGCAAAAACAAAAACTGAATGACGTGGACAAAGTGTATTCCGAATGTGATGCACCGGCGTATACAAGGGGGGGGTAATGGGGGTAATTACCCCCCCCAAGATTACTTAAGCGTTGTTTAATTTTAGTCCTTACTCCTTCAAGCTGCTATTATCTGGTATCCTAGCCAGGCACGTAGCTAGGGGGGAGGGTACAGGGGACCTGAACCCCCTCCGAAACTCGAGCTCTAATTTCGGCAACATAGGCAATACATTAAACATTTCCTACACTATTACATTTTCTTCACCTCAATTATTACCAGGTTTGTTTTTGAGATTTTCTTGAGGATTTTGTGTTGTGTTTTTTATTTTTCCCACTTGAAAACCAAGCACCATGATTCAAAAAAGGGCGTGGCACCCAAAAAATTTTCGCCTGCGGCGCTTTTTTTTGCGCCTTCGGCGCTATCCCGATAGCCCCCCCCCCAAAAGAAATCCTGGCTACGTGCCTGATCCTAGCCGATCGATTACCCCCCCCAGACGCATAAGCTGGATACGCCGGTGATGTGATGCCAATATATTTCCTAATATAAAAAGGCTTTTACAATTTTTTTTAACTTTGCCTATTACAACGGCCACATCTGAAAGGTCCTTTTCAAATTTAAAATATTTAAAGACATATCTGCGTAGCACCACGGAAGAGGACAGATTAAATGGTTTGACAGTTCTTTATGCGAACCACGATATTGATATTACCGTGGCAGAAATTCTGAACGAAAAGGCAAAAACAAAACGAAGAATTTTACTTTAATATTAGTATTATTAGTGATTACTTACAACTTATTGTATCAGGTTTTTGTTTTGTTTTAGTATAAGTATGATTAATATATGCGTTACCTATTTTAAATACATTTTTTCTAATTAAAATGAAATCTCAAATTTTTTTTTCATAAATATTTAGTTAGGGCCAGCGGCGTATTATTGCTCTCGTCAATCATACGTATTTTACCCACAAAAGGGCGTGGCACCCAAACAAATTTTCGCCTGCGGCGCAAGAAATTGAAGCCCCCCCCCCCGAACTAAATTTCTGGTTGCGCCACTGGAGGAGAAGAATATTTGACATTGGAATGGTAGATGATGTAAAAACTTTAATTTCTAATCAAATGAGGAGTAGCTGAAAAGTCACATATTAGTGAACTTAAGTGTGAGGAGAAGAAAATTTAAAATGAGGAGTAGCTGGAAGTTTACATATTAGTGAACTAGTATGTAAGTGTGAGGAGAAGAATATTTTACAGTGGAGTAGTAAAAAGTTTTTAATAAAATGAAGAGTAACGGAAGTCACAAATTAGTCAATCAGCAACATGAATGTGCGGAGTATTTAAAAATTGACATAGAAGATGTTTTAAGTTTAAGTTTTTTCTATATCATATGGGTATCCTTATTTAGGAGTAGAAGTAGTAATAATTTAAAATCTTTGTTCTGGACATTTTTGAATAAAATTAAAGTTTAAAAAGTTTTTGTCGAGGTGAAATGGAGCTGACAGTCCGACAAAATTTGTCCAAAAAACATCAATCTCTTACCAGAGAATTGAGAATCAGCAAAAAATATTTGTTTCCAACATTTTATAGCAAATAAACTATTAATCAATACTTATACTGAATACCCTTCTGTGCAATATTTGCAGGTGGTAGTTTCGGCTCCTTTATAATATTTTTTGCATGTGATATTTTTTTTACAAGAATAAATGCTACTCGGTGGTCCGCCTATGTATATTTCAGCGCCAATTCCACATCCAATTAAAATAAAATAAATACTTAACGGGCCCTACTGTATAAGACTAAAAAGACCACAACATCATTTTGTTCTAAAAATCACCGAAGTGTTAATGGGGCTTATACATAAAACGTCAACCCCGTTGACTTGTTTGCCAATTGGTAACACGATCCTAGAGATTTTGTAAAACTGATAAAGTACGAAGACTGGTTGGTAAATAAGTTGTCACAATGTGAAAGCTAACCACTACCGATTTCTTCGATGAAATGGAAATAGCAAAAGAGAACCGGCAAACGAATTTTTTATTAATTATTTCATTAATATTTAATGCAATAGTGATGCTCGTTAAAATACTTATCGAGGAAATACAAAACAAATTTATGTTTATGTTATGATAATTTTAATTTAACACTTTTAAAAAATAATGCTTTATTTGTTGGCATCAAAATTTTTAATAAATTACCTACTAATTTGAAAACTATGAGTTTTTTGGCATTTTTAAAAGAAAATTAAAATCATGGATTATGCAAAATTTTATAAAGTTAAGCCAACTTATACCGCGAGCAAAAATTATTTGCATCAAAGAGGGCCTTGCATCTAAGGACGTAATGCTTAGCCGTAGAGCTTAATACCTGGTGGGTGTCAGTAACTACCTGAATTAACAATCAATCAGTTATTTCGTCATCTTTGACAGTCGTTACAAGTAATTTGATTCATCGCTAATTTTTCCAATTTCTTGAACAATTCACACAATGGGCTTTACGGAACAACACAAAACATTCATGGTTGAAGCGTATTTTCGAAACGGGGTTAGAGTAAATGGTGAGTGGCAATACAATCCGGGTTTGTGCATGGACGATTTTCACGAACTTTTTTCTAACGTTGCTTTTATTGCTGGGGATTTTTATCATGGCCTGAAAAGAACCGTGGCTGTGTTTAGGGAAACAGGATCTATACAACACAAAAAAGAAGCAGGAAGACCATCTGTAAGAACAGAAGAACTTGTTGCAAACGTTCGTGAAATAGTGTAAAATACGCCAACAAATTGTATAAGACGCCTGTCTCAAGAAGTGGGAAGATCTTATGGAACATGCAGGACTATTCTTAAGAAGCAGCTAAATTTATTTCCTTATAAGTATTCCAAGAAATACAAGCCGCAGATTTTGAAAGACGCAGGAATTACTCTCAATGGTTTACCCAAAATTTATTGGAAAGAAATGATTTATTAGACCTGACATTTTTTCGGATGAAGCCTGGTTCCACTTCTCCGGTTATGTGAATACTCAGCAATTTATGTAATTATTTTTCTTTTTCATTCTGTATATTCTTACTTTGTTAATTTTGTAAACAACAAAAATAAATTTGTATTTGTCTACTTATTTTATTACTCATTAGTTTGGCATATCAGGTAATAATATGAATTTGACAAAATTTTAACCTAGATTTGGTTAGATATATCGTCCCCATATCATTGTAATCTAAACCAAGCCCTACGTTTTTTAATCCAAGCCCTCTTTGATGCAAATAATTTTTGCTCGCACGGTACTATTTATACACGAGGAAAGGAAAACATTTTTAACTGTTATTTAACTATTTACTAAACGTATATTATGTTCAAATGTAGAAAATAGAAGAAGTTGGATTCAAACATGAGAAACTGACAGATGGAAGAATCGGTGAAGCATGCAGAAACCTTTGATTCCTTTATTTTCGTTAGTGCCTTTGCACAAGTTTTAAGTTCCTGAAATGCCCTTTGATCCCTCTATTTACACTTTTCTTGTGTACCTATCTTGAAGTAGAAGGAAAGTTTTCCCTTTTTATTGGCCCCTTCATTTGAATATTTGAGTTGTCAGGTAAAAAAAAATTGAGGACAAAAAAATACTTTTACACCAAGAAAAATTATTTAATACAACAGGTTTGCTAACACATAGTTTGTATTGATAGCTTATTATGTATTAACCAATATTAAATTAATTGCTAGTGTATCAAACCCGCTTTAGTGTTATATAAATTCCAGATTTGCTAGAACAGTATTTGTATTGGTAGTAATCAGTTCCCTTAGAAGCACAGTCTTGTTGAATAATGAACTACTTTTAATACAGCAATTTTGTTAAGAAATAAATTGTATCTTCTCAATGCGGCGCATTTTGTTCCCAGTAAAGCGCTTTCTCTATAATTGAATCGCTTATTGTTGATAGGAGGCAAGCGACATTTTGTAAGTTCTGAGAAAAACGCAAAAAACTATTTTAAGCTATACTGTATTATTTTTAATTAATTTTTTTGTTTGAACCTAAACAAATATTTATAAATAGGTACATTAGTGCAAAACAAAGTAATTTTTTCTTGTTTCTTTTTTAATTAATTGGTTTTTTTTAAATGTCACTTAGCCCCTTTCAACAACTTATAAAGAAATAAAACATTTTTTTTTTAAGAAATATTTTTTATTAAGAAAAAACTCACAACAAATGGAAGAATACAACTTATTGTTTATTTTTAGTCGGCCAGTTAACCATCTCATCGTAAAATGGTCTATGGTTTTCCGAAATATATTTTAACGTGAGTTTGATATGCTTTATTTTGGTTTCTTTTATCGGAATCTTGCTTGAATATGCCTTATTTGACGGCCATGTTACGGTACCGGCATTGGGCATTTTTAAGTGAAAAGTGTTTATATTAAAGGGACTGTTAATAAAAGGGGAAGCAGTAACATATTATCCGGGTTTAGATGCATCATGCTTAAAGTGGTAAAACTGTGAAACCGAAAAATTTTGTTTTTCATTTCGTGGTATGCTTTTTTTGCTTGTCTCTAGGAAAACGATGTTCTTCTTATAACATTTGGTCCACCAGTTTTTAAAATTCCAGATGTCACTGGTTTCTACTTCCATAGCCCGGTCGTAGCTCAGTGGTAGAGATACCGCTTACGGCCGTGGCGATCCGGGTTCGATTCCCGGAGTGGGCATACGCATAATAAAAAAAAGTATGACCGAATTTTAGTCGGTTGGCGTAAGATCGTCTTTCGGAGGAGACGTAAAGCTGTCGGTCCCGGCCATCTATGGTCGTTAAGTCACGCTAGAGGCGCTTGCGCGACCTGAAAACTCTAGCACCAGACTTGAGCACCACAAGTTACACGAACTTTACTTTACTTTTTTTCTACTTCCATTACAGTAAATTTTCTATTCGCGCTTGACGTAATTATCAATTTAGTGAACTCGTGCACAGAAAAAATTCTGTCGAACCGCCTCAAAAGTTTTTTTACAGTGCCAAAATCCCTATCGCACGGCAAAAACGAGTGCCCTCTAATGGGATAAATCTGTTCTACTTTTTTGAATCTTGTTTCAATTAATGCTATAAAATCCTAACCACTGTATTGTTTTTATTTCGTAAGTTGTTGAAAGGGGGCAAGCAACGTCGCTTACCTCCTTTCTACACTAATCGCAGTCTCGAGCGTAATAATTATGTCTATATAACGCATCAGCGCTTGCATCCTTTCAACACCAAACGACGCGGATGTAGACAGAAAGAAGAATTTCTGCAATAACTCGAACCACTAGAAAATGTCGCTTGCCTCCTTTCAACAATAAGCGATTCAATTAAGAAGGCAGACAGAAGGCAGAACAGCGTCCCCAACAACGAATTGTATCCGTTGGAACCTATAATCCACCAAGACGTTGGTGGGGGTTCGTAGCGATCGGCAATCGCCGCGCGCCGTAGTATTAGTTTTAACGTATTTGTTGCGCAGCTCACATCGTTGTTCAAAGTCTTCTAGCTGTCCTGTCTGTAGGTATTTGTATTCTATTGATTGTACCAATACCTGTTTCAACCAATTTATTTTTACTTTGTATTTAAGTTTTTTTAAACTTTGCCTGTCAGGTAAAGCAATAAAATCATTAATATTGGACTTTATAATTTATAAACGAATTTTACCATTTCAGTAAACCATGTTGCATAATAGATAATAAAATCATATGCAATGTTAAACGATATAAGAACAATATCACACGAAAAGCTATTTAAATTTTTGAGAACTACAGTACCTACTGAATTTTAGTGGTAAGTATAGGTATGCTTTATTAACCGTAGCAAGCAAATATTATTATGATTAATGTCAAGTTTTATTACAACTGCCAGTATATGAAACCAGATTACACCCCCAATAGAACTTGATAATTACTGTGAGTATTCAGAGCGATAATGGCTAAAAACCATTCTATGATAACAATAACTCCCATTTCCTATTGGCTTAATTAAAGTGATCTCTAAACAGTGTCCGCAAGAAAGTTCGCATCAAATGGGATTTTTTATTATTAGGTATAGGTAAAAATTGAAAAAGCAGTTAGTTTTTGCTTACCTAAAAACCAAAAATGACGTATACTGAAGCAGCTGCACGACTTGCTTTACCTGTCAACTTTGACATTTTTAATAAAATAGGTTCAAAAATGCCATCATTTATGAAAATATCGAAAAACTTTATTCGAGAAAGTTGTTTATTTAGGCATTTTTAGCCTCTGTACGAAATTTTGACAGTCTAATACGATTTTTATTTTTTGCCAGATTCTTGAAAATTTTGATCAACCCTCGTAGATTAACTTTTATACATCGATGTAAAACCATTTGCCTTTAGTTCATTTTTAATCTTAATGCAATTTTGTGTAAAATTTTTGTTTCCAATTATTTATTTTGCTTCAAAAACGGAAATTGTTATTGATCTGTATGTAATGTTTGATGCAAGGTTTATCTAATTACATCAGTTTTGCCGAAACCGACGTCTTTCATTTTTCTTAAGTTAGTAAACAGATGTACAAAAAGAAAATATTAGGAAGCTTTCGTTGACATTTTACTTAATTAATATTAAATTAAATTAATTATATTAAACTATATTTTTGTTGAATAAAATGTTTCGAGCCATTAATATTTATTCTTTTTGATCCAATATTAATTAAGTAAAAGTTCAACGAAAGCTTCCTAATATTTTCTTTTTGTACATCTTTTTACTAACTTAAGAAAAATGAGAAACGTCGGTTTTGGCAAAACTGATGTAATTAGATAAACTTTGCATCAAACATTAAGTACATACTGATCAATAACAATTTCAGTTTTTGAAGCAAAATAAATAATTGGAAACAAAAATTTTACACAAAATTGCATTAAGATTACAAATGAAGTAAAGGCAAATGGTTTTACATTGATGTATAAAAGTTAATCTACGAGGGTTGATCAAAATTTTCAAGAATCTGGCAAAAAATAAAAATTGTATTAGACTATCAAAATTTCGTATAGAGGCTAAAAATGCCCAAATAAACGACTTTCTCGAATAAAGTTTTTCGATATTTTGATAAATATGGGCATTTTTGAACCTATTTTATGAAAAATGTCAAATTTGACAGGTAACGCAACGTGCAGCTGCTTCAGTATACGTAATTTTTGGTTTTTAGGTAAGCAAAAACTAACTGCTTTTTCAATTTTTACCTATACCTAATAATTTAAAAAAATCCCATTTGATGCGGACTTTCTTGCGGACACTGTATAACGGTCTAGCAATGTTCGTTGTCTTACAGTAGGAAAGTGCGTTGATGTCACATAGTAGTAAACAGTTTGTTGTCTAAGGAGTATGTGAATTCTTATAAGGAAGAGAAGGCTTTTTCTCATTGTAAAATAATGACTAACTGAATGCATATTGTAGAATATACATGATAGACACAGTCCGACAAAAAAAAGCTGGTCAGTTATACGTAGGAATAGGATCAAGCGAGTGGCGTACTAAGGGGAGGGGGGATTGACATCAGGAAAGAACGGTATTCCCGCTGCTTAGGATAAATCTTAGCAGGCTTTTTTTTAAATAAAACGTACAAACCTCACGATTTTTACTTATTGAAAGCCCCCATAAATATGGTGTAAGTATTTGTTTATTGTTTCAAATTCAACTTAATTATATTTTTAAAAAACGACGAGAATAAGTCGAGGGTAGGTATATTACAGTATCACATAAATAAGAGTTCCGCTTTGGGCGTCATCCCTTGTGAGTCCACCACTGAGTCAAGCGCTGTGAAGGGTATTAAATGCTAGTCCAAAAATATTTTAATGAAGGGTACCTCCTGGTTCGGGCTGAACGCGACATGCAACATGCAGCTTTTGAGAAACCCAACCCGTGGTGTTAGCCCAATACCCCCCCCCCCCCCCCCACTAATTGTCCAATAAACAGTATGTAGTAAGCGCGGGCGGAAAGTATGAAGGATGGAGGCGTTTTGTATACCGACCATCGACATTTTACCTTTAGATCCGTACAGCTTATCTGGTGCGCAAACAAAATTAAGTTTTATTTATGGGTAAAGAAACACGTCTGTACGCCGTACGCACGACTCGCCGGTCAGATTTCTTAGAGCCCAACAAGTATGGGCATGCGTACAATCCACAGCAACGCTGATTGATCTGTTATCCTCATTTCACATAAAATTCCACTCTAACTTGGAGTTTGCCGCAATAGTGTATTATAGACGTTACCTACATTTTGTAAATTATTCAATTATTATGTTATTCAGAGCTTTATTAGAAAGTTTACTAAAATCAACCCACCTTAAAACACATATCATACCTATCATTTTGGCACGTGGACAATGAACAGATAGTAATAGAGCAAATACATTAACATTTATGCAGGTAGGCCCATCAGACCAGAAGACCGTGACGTCGAACTCGTGGCCGAAGAGCTCGTGCTACACCGGATCACCAAGTGCCTGCTGGGGACGCGCATCTGCGGGAGCGCCCAGGCGCACCGTTGCAGGTAAATAACCTACGGCACAGTCGCGTCAAGCCGGCTTCGAAGTGGTAGATGCGGCACCTGGAGGAGAGAAAAAATTAAATAAACTATGTATCATTAATTTGAAGAAGTAGTCCATGCTTAAAGTGGAGTTGAAAATATAGGAAAGAAAGAAAAAATTAAAAGTCTTCTTCCACAAAATTTAATAGAATATAGAAATTCTTTAGGGGTCTCTATATGTTTCGAACGTGGAAACGTTCATCTTCAGGAGACAGAAATTTTTTTTATTTAGTGCTGATGGTATAGCAGAAGACAAAATGGTATAAAACATTAATGGCATTGAAAAACTGAAATGTAGAAGTTACGTATATAAAAAAGTTGAGGAGAGTTAAAACAATATGCTAAGCATGTGAAAAAAATTAGTAAAGGAAGTCTAAACAACCAAACTAAATGAGGAAGAAAAAAACGGGCCTTCCAAAGAGAAGGTGTTGAGGATTTTTTAAATCATTTATATAAAATTTTGAATCATTTTTATAAAAAAAAATTTTTTGTAAATTTTTTTGTAAAATCATTGGAATGTCTGTAACAGTGGCGGCTCGTGGGGTAGAGCCACAGTGCCATGGCACTACCTGCCCTCCTGTCCAGCGTCCTGCCCTTTACAAATTACCAAAACCTATTAAAATTAATATTCTCCTTTTTAAAGCAATTAGCAAAATAATTTTAAAATGGAACACAGTCGGGTGCAAATTTCCATCTATTGAGGAAGCGATTATGCGTAAAACCGTAACGTAGCTTTCGCGCCAAAGCGACGAGGCACACGGGAGGCCCGAAGTTATGACGTAATTGCCATAACACACCAATAAAAAAACATTGGAAAATGACCTTGAATGCGAGCAGGAAAACATCTCCGTGTAGCCAGGCCCTTTGACCCCGTTTGACCGTTTGACGTTAGACGTTTCAACAACAAACAGTTGTTTGTCCGCGTCGTGTCGTGTAAGGTTGTTTGTAAACTAAATAATTTTCGTTCGGCCGGCTGATTTAATAGAAATATTTATGGAAAAAACACTTGGGTGTGCGGTTGTGATAAATCTAATAGACTATTTTGTTTTATGTGTGTTTTATTTGATGGGGGAGCAAACTTGGTCCCAAAAAGGTACAGATGATTTGGTCCATATCTGGGAAAAAATGAAGACACATGAAAAATCGAAGGTACATTTAAACAATATATTTAATTTCAGTATGCTTGGTAAAATTAACATTAAAACTCAATTAAATTCTGCATATCACAATGAAATAATGAAGAAAAACGAACAAATTGATAAAAACAGATACATATTAAACCAAATTATAAACTGCGTTCGGTTTGTGGTTCTTTCGGTCTATATAGTACACTCTACCTACAGTATTTTTTTTAAATTCAAGATATGATTGTAAATTCATAAATTAAATTAGGTGCCTTTTTGCTTATTTTTCCTACTTCAAAAGCAAGAACTATTAACAAAAAAGGGTGTGGCACCCAAATTTTTTTTGCCTGCGGCGCTAAGGGTTTACCTGGCCCTACTTCACTAAAATGGCACGAGCCGCCACTGGTCTGTAAGACAGTATAAAGATAAAAATCGTCTGTGGAAGTCATAATGTTATAATAGTTGAAAAATGGTTTTTGGGGTAGGTACTGGGGGTTAAAGCCCAATAATCCAAACCAATATGTATTATTAATTCGAACACAGTTGTCCAAGTACAAAGTAGTGTGGAATTTTAGTTATTTTACAAGAAACCCAAGTAGCATATAATAATAATAATAATAATAATAATAATAATAATAATAATAATAATTCTTTGTTGAGAAACGTTACAAAACCTTTTCGATTCAAAGCCAGTTAATAAGGACTCAAATGGTAATTGTGATTTTATTTTAATACTTTAATAAAATTATGTTGTACATTTCAGAGTTTTATTTTTCATTTTCTTCCAGGCTATAATTAACATTAATTTAAAGGATTTTATTTTAAAGTGATTTTTAGCCAAAAGAAGTTATTCCCAATCCCGCTATATATTTGAATTTTATCACATAAAAAATCAACTAACGGGATTTTGAATCGTTTTTTGACTTTTACTTTAAAATATTTCGATCGAATATAATCGATATTTTTGCGAGTTTAAATTACCTAATGTTAGTTTTGTTTAATCATATTATATTTTTCCACTAAAATATTATTACGTCGTGTTCATTATTGCATTAATAAAAATAAGAACAGCAAACGAGTTATTAATGTTAGGTAAATGAATTTTATAACTAATTAAAATTATCTCAGAAACAGGTAAAATGATCACTTTTATAAAAGCTATGTGAGGATGCACTCGTTTGTCTTTAAAAATACTAAGTAAGTACTTAGTTGTTATTAAGAAGCTATACCTACCATAGGCGTTGCATTTTTTACTCCAAACCTTTTGCGTTCAAAGGCGACGACAGCGGGTGTTCCCAAGCGGTCACCCATTCAAGTAGTAAACCGTGTGCCACATTTCTTAACTTCAGTGATCAGATCAGACGAAATATGTCATTCCTCATTCCAACATCGAATTATCACAGATTTAATACTGGAAACATGATTTTGTATAAAGTTATCACTACTAACGATTTATTTGATATTTCAGGTAGATAATTCCAAAGTATAAACGCATTTTTCGTAAATATTGACACATAGGTACGTCGTCAATCAGTTTGAGCGTCGTTGTTGCGAAGCTAGAAGAAAATCAGTTACGTCATTTCGTTAGAAGAAGGATGCATATGAGGAAATATATTTGACGCCGTATCTCACTTTTCGATTTTTGTCGGTTACGCCGTTATGTGAGATAGTGGACGACAGGTTGCCCATTTAAAAACTTACGACTGATTATATTTAAATTTAGTAAAATTTAGGCGTGTTCCATAAAAATTTTCGCCTACGGCGCTTTTTCCTTACAATTGTGGGTGCCCTACACTAAGAAAAAAGCCTCCTATTCCTTGTAAGAATTCCCATACTCTTTTTACAACTGTTTAATACTATATGTGATAGCAACGCGCTTTCCTACTGTAAGACAACCAAAATTGCTATAGAACGTTGTGTAGTGAAAATATCACGGTAATTTAGCCAATAGGAAATAGGAGTTATTGCTACCATAGAATGGTTTATAGACATTATTGCTCTGAATACTTACAGTAATTATCAAGTTCTGTTGGGGGTTTAATCTGGTTTTATATACTGTGTTAGTTCCGGCTGGCAGTTATAATGTAACTTGACATTAATCATAATAATATTTGTTTACTATGGTTAATAAACCACTAAATTTCAGTACTGTAGTTCTCAAAAATTTAAATAGCTTCTACTGTGATATTGTTCCTGTCGTTTAACATTGCATAATGATTATCGATTATGCAACATGGTTTACTGAGATGGTCCAATACTAATTATGGGTTGTGCGAAATAGGAATTTTCTATGGCTTTATCTGACATACAAGGTTTACAAAAACCTAAATACAAAATAAAAATAAAATAATTGAACCTGGTATTGATACGATCTATGAAGAAAGAAGACTCCGAACAACGATGTCACCAGCGCAACAAATACGTTAAAACCTACGAATAAAGAATACAAAGGAAGTAGGGTATTGTAGATTGACAGTTGTCCGGGATGGGGGCCGATGGCGGCAACATTTGACGCATGCGCGTTTCCGGTCCACCTGTGGCGTATCATTAATATGGTAATAATAAAATGATTAATGAAATTTTATTTGACGAAGAAAATAGAAAAAATATTTAGATTCATATATACCTATAAGATACGTTAAGGTTGGTGTAATAAAACAATACAACTATTTATTTTAATTATTTATTTAAATAAGGTAACGGAGGTGAAAGGGTCCTTAATGTAAATATCTGGTTAAATAACTAAAAAACACCTTTTATTATACATTAAAAAAAAAATTGCAGGAAACAAATTGTTTCAGATAATAAATACTGATGAAGGCAAAATTATTGCCAAAACGTTAAAAAATAAAATTTAAAAAAACCTTACTATTTCTTCATGAACCAAATCACAAGAAAATAATAAAATATAATATAATATAGTCCTGTTTATTATATGTACCTAAATAATATTAATGAGATTTCTAGTATACAAGAAAATTGTCAAATGACAAACTATGCAGATAATACAAACATTTTTTTTATTTCTAGTATCAACAACTTAACAAGTTAATTATAGATACATAAACCCTATTTCTAAAAGCTATCCTAAGCTATAATAAATATTCAATTAGCATTTGCCTAAGCAGTTCATTCCTTAATTTTAATTTTCCATAGTTTAAATTATATATTATGTCAATGTCTCCACAATATTTATTAAAATAGAGCACAGTCTTATAAGTGGTGAGTTTTTGTATAGATTTGTCCTCGGTGTAGGAATATAAAAATACATGTGCGGATCTAGTATTGACTAAGCCTATTCTAAACAGAAGCAGTCCTAAGAACTCTTTATTATCTATTTTGTCTCTAATTATTTTATATAAGAAAATAATTCTTGCTTCTATACGCAATAGTCTTAAAGAAGGGAAATTAAACAAATTACACAAAAGCCCTTGATCTGTACCTCTTGGCGGATAAACTGAAAATGACTTGTAGTACAAAAATTTTAAAAATGTACGCTGAATATATTTTAAAAGAGCAATTTTATTGGCATACTGAGGATCCCAAATAGTTCATGCATACTAAAGTTTTGTAACTACCAGGGATTTATATAAAGTTATTATGGCGTTAACATTTTTAAAGTATTTACAAGTTCTTATAATAAATCCTAGCATATAAAGACCATGAGCTTCTCGAGCAACATATTTAACAATGATTGAAGTAAATAATTATTGGTTTTCTAAAGACAAACTGATATTAAATAAATCAAAGACCGTTATCACCTTGTTTAAGACTAACCGATACACTTTGGAGAATCCGGAAACCGTAACCATTAATGATTGTCATTTAAGATTAAAGGAAGATACTAAAATCTTCGGTGTGTTGTTGGATAGTAAAATGTCCTGGAAGAGCCATGTCCTGGAAGAGCCATTTCCAATATATGTTGTAACCAGAAGGTGTCCCATTTAGATTCACAGTAGGATAATTATCTGCAGGCAGGTTTTGACATGGTGCCTTATAAGATATTGCATAGGAACGTACCTGCCAAAAAAATATAAGTTTTTTAATTATCACTGTTTGGCACCTTTACCAAATGACACAAAAGTACCTATAACGTAATACAACCTCTCTTTGTAATTTTTTTTTTATATTTTGATATGAATTTCTTTGAATGATAGAAGGTTTGGGACTTGCTTTGAATTTATTTTTTTTAATCAATGGTATCTCCAGTCGTCCTCAGGTGAATATTGGGAAAACGTTTCTATCATTCTAGAAACATCATTGTCTTCAATCTTTAGAAATATGAATTTCTTTGTTTATCGTACCTATATACATCTGCCTTTTCTACCATCCATATTTTATTACATTCTTTATCCATGGCTTTAAAATTTTAAAAATAGATTAAACCAATAAAACATCTAAAAACTTTTATCGATACCTACATAATTTATGAAAAAGTGACAAAGCAGCTTCCTCAGAAGCATAAATAATGCAGAATTATTTGTATTCATATTCTTAATTCTACCTACCTACATATTTTTCAATATTATGTAATGACCTGATACAATAGTTTCAAAACTTACATTTTTTAACCTGGCTACTTCAAAAGTAGGCACTACTGCAGTTGGGACCAATCTAACTTTCAATCTTGAAGTTCTGTCAACCCAATCTTCAGAGAAATGCTTGGAGCAAAGAACTCTATTTCATATAGGATCCCAATCACTTCGGTTTACAATTTTCAACCATGCCTTTTTTCTTGGATAATTATGTGGAAAACTAAAAACCAATAAGTATTTTTAATTTGCTTTTCTGTAGAAATGGGGTAACCCAGTCGAGTAATAAATAAATAATATTTTTCTGGTTTTATAAGACGAACGCCCATGAATGACGAATGACATGCGAGGTTCGGAGGTTATGTGTATTTTGATATTAAATTAAATATTTACATTTTTTTTTCTTTACAGATTAAAAAAGTTTATATATCTAAACATAAACTTACCGATGAAATGTACATCCCAGTTTTTTACTTCCTAGCGTTTGGGAGCACCCACAGGCAGCACAATTAACCATATTTATAGCTTTTTCATTAACCCATAATACCAAACAATTAATCCGTTTTAATCGCTGTCCAGCGCTAAAAGTATACTCCACTGTCGCACTAAAGTAATTATAAGTTTACTAGAATTCGTTAAATGTGGTTCTTAACTAATTAAAATGGAAATTAACTCAAAAACAGCAAAGAAAACAGAAATCACAGCTCGACCTGTCAACTAGTGTCAACCACGGTCAACCACCAAAACAAACATGGAGTCATATTTAGACATTAGATGGGGGTTCAAAATGGCCGACTTCCGTCGGTTGCGTTGTAAGGCGGTTTATGCAAAATCCTACTTCCTTTGTATTCTCAATTCGATGGTTAAAACTAATAATACGGCGCGCGGCGGTTGCCGATCGCTACGAACCCCCATCAACGTCTTGTGGATTATAGGTTCTAACGGATACAATTCGTTTTTGGGGACGCTGTTCTGCTTTCTTAATTGTAGAGAAGCGCTTTACTGGGAACAAAATGCGTCGCATTGAGAAGATATAATTTATTTCTTAACAAAATCGCTGTATTAAAAGTCGTTCAATATTCAACAAGACTGTGCTGCTAATGGAACCGATTCCTACCAATAAAAACACCATTCTAGCAAATCTGGAATTAATATAACACTAAAGCGGGTTTGATACACCACACCAGCAATTTATTTAATATGCACTGAGGAAAATTTCTAATAGCCCTTATTAGAAATCGACTTACCGTAGCTAGAAATCGTAATAACATAGGGGACAGATCATGTCCGTTGTTGCCGTTATTAAAATGAAAGTGCTGGAACAGCCGACTTACCACAAGTAGCACATCACATAAGTCATTTTGAGTTTGCGGTGGTTACCTAACAGGCTTTCCTACCATTACCAAAAAAATTTGTTATCAGTATTATTGTTATTTTTAATAGGAGATTCATAGTTTAGTTAGTACAACAAATTAAGTTGTTGTGGTTACTACTGTGCTATTTACCCTTATAAACAAAATTTACTTAATGGTAGTTAATTTTTGTACTATTGCAGTTACTTATAGGACCTGTAAAAACTAAATAAATTGCTGTAATAAGTAGTGCGTTGACTTGTCTTAAGTAATTGTTGTGTTTGCTACAGCAATGATTTTTGACTTAAAAAACGACGTTAAAGTTTGCATAATTAGGGAGTTTTCGCATAAATTTCCTTTTTATTCAGGTCAGGTAAGATTTTTTTTAGGCAAAGCCTGAAAGATAACATATAGTGCGAAACTAGAGGTAGGTACTCACATTATATAGGTTATACAGGTAAGCATAAAAAAACTTAATGTAGGTAAGTATAGTTATTAAAATTTTATTAAGCCATAATAATGTAGTAATACATTTTTTAAAAACATTAACAGGATAAGTATTACCACAGGTATTGGTCAATTTTTAATTGAAAAAATTTAAGTTTTTGATGAGTTTCCGTTTATTAATTTTTTTAAACCATCCTCAGAACTACAAAAAATAAAAATATTTTAATTTAATTATCTAAAAATAAAACCTATTTGGAACATACCTTGATTATAGGTACTTAAAAATATAATTTACATTATTTATATTTTCAAGATTTATTAAATATTAATTAATTGCCATTTGCCTAGTACTTAAAGTATGTTCCAAATAAGTTTTATATTAGTTAATTTATTATTCAAATAAATATATTCTTAATGGTTTGTAGTTCTGAAGATGCTTTAAAAATTATAATAAATCAAAACGTTAACAAAAATATAATATTTTTTAATTAAAAATTGACCATAACCCAATTTTACTTATTTAACAGTAAATAATCATTAAATTAAAGTATAGTTTTAAATAATATTATCAAATTATATACCGGGTGACAACGAACTTGATAGCAATATAGCCTTCATTATAGGTAAGTCTCACGATATGTCCCTCTCGTACTTTTTTATATAAACTTCCGGTTAAACCGGACCAGAAAGAAGGTAAATATACTTCCTGTAAAAATATACTGGGCGCCCCACTTCAAATGAGAAAATTAGAATCACTTCCGGTTAAACCGAATATGATTTTAAAAGTATGATTTTATTAAAAACTATGCACTTAGAAATTTCCTGAAATTTGAAAAAAGTTTGTATATTAATAAAACTACGGAAAAAATAGGTAGTAACAACATTCGTTATCACCCAGTAAAACGTAAACAGTAAAAAACTTGACATCATAATGCCAAATAATTAAAAGTCCTACATGTAAACTTACATGATCAAAACAATCACTAAAAAACTTGACATCGTATACTTAACTAACATAAAACGTAAACCTTACAGATAAAAATCATCCGTTGAAACCTTAACATCTTAATATGATAACTACTGAAAAGTACAGAACGTAAACCTACGAGATCAAAACTATCACTAAAAAACTTGACATACCTAATATGTCAACTAATAATATAGTAATTATGCTATACATAAAAGAAATAGAAAAGACAATATTCGGTACGAATGTATGGATATATATTAGTTGCCATAGAGCGACCGGTATCAGAAATATTATTGTTTCTATATATTATAGATAGCAGAGAGAGTATAGCAAAAATTACAAAATACAGTAATTAGGTACATTTGCTATAAACAAGTATAAGAAATCACTTTTAATACAATATAACTATTTTTGGTTAAATACTAACTATGGTTAAAAATTTGTTTGTCAATATTTGCATTAAAAACACATAATTAAATTACTACCAAAATTACGAAAAACTTACCTCCAACAAGAACACAAATCACACCATGTAAAAAATCACAGAACAATTAATACCACCACTCAACCCACGGCCTATTAGTAAAATGGGGATGGGCATTGGGTACAGCACGAGGCACGAGTCGACCCGCCAATCCCGCCATAATTTGTCAACACGAACACGTCCCGACGGGTCACGAAAATATTCGAACAGCCGGCAGGTCCAAATCCATAGTTGTCAGATATATTTTTTTTGCTGCTGCTGTTACTTTTTCGACTTGTAGCTATTTAGCTGGTAGCTGCAGTAAGTAAAGGGATATTAATTTGGCTGAGATTGTAATTACAGCTACATATTTAGTTGTAGTACCTAATAACGAATTTTCAGTTGTTACCATAATAAAAATCATTAGTTGCCTTTACCAATAACGATTCAAATAAAAAAGTTCATAAGCTTAAGTAAACCTATGTAGTTATAGCTATTAAAAAATAACAACCGTTGCAATTATTTAAGCTATGGTTATTAAAAATTTCCAGCACAGAAATTTAGCTGGCCCTGTTTTCTCAGTGTGGGTTAATAAAAAGTAAGCTATCAATACAAACTATGTCTTATCAAACCTGCTGTATCAGATCATTTTCCTTAGTGTAGCGACGCCCCCCTGCGTTTAACTGATAGGTTATGAAAATTTAACCCACCACTGCAAAATATAAATACATTGAGAAAAGAAAAAAATAATAATACAAAACAAAATCATGTGATTACTTAAAAGGTCCATAATTAGGACTGGCAATATAAAATCTATATGAGGCACCTGACAGGATACAGAATCAATCTTGTATGCATTGGATAATAGTTATACAGAAGCAATAACCATTTTATATCGTTCGATTTATACGAAAATTGTTATTAATAGTTATTCAAGTTTATCATGCCATTTTACAAGGTCCTATAAGCATTTAGTGAACGAAGTCAAAACAAGAGTATCTATTATATCGAACAACTACTTACTTATGCTTCAATTTGAACCTTTAAAGTTAAAGCAGTGGCACAACCACCTTGAAAGAAGCCGTGAAACAGAAACATCGCCAACACTGCTTGAAGATTCATGTGTCACGTGACTTTTTTGAGGTTATCCATGGTTTAGTATGTAATTTATGCGCGAACTAGGTGTAGGTGTCGTATTAATTTGTATTTTTATCCGGTTTTCGTTTGATATCTAATAGAAAATTTAAGTGACATGATTGCTAAGAACCTCTACAAAATACTAGTGAAAATTTTTGGTTGCTCTAATAGCATTAATAAAGTGAAAAATCCAACAGCCTGGCCGGCCTGGCGGTTTGTTTACGGGTCTTATAAATGGCGGCAGAATTTTATTTGTTTTAATTTAAAAGTTTTGTTTTTTGTATTCTAGTTAGCTCTTTGGGATAAACTTTATTGTTTTGTGGCTACAGTTAATTTATTAAATATTGAAGTGTTTATTTAACTTGAAGGTATATGTGAATTAGTTTTAAAATATGACTAGTAAGTAGAGATAGTTCATAAGTAGGTTGGATACCTCTAGATACCTAGGTACTTAAAGTCTATTTTTATTCGAGATGGACACGATTTAAACATTGCCAGCGCGTGATCAGCGCGTGATAGAAGGGATTGTCCAAATCTTATTGGTCGTTCCGATGGAGGATCAAACGATCGTGCCGCTTTTAACACCTGCATCTCCAGACAGTCTGGCTATTGTTTTTATACAGTATTGTAATAGGCCTCTTTGACGATTTGCGTGTTTTTAAAAGATTTTTAATAGGCATTAGAAAATATTACACCAGAAAAATGGCAAAAATGTATTGCACATGTCCGGGAAAATGTGGAAACTAAAATGTGGGAACTAGACAACATCATGGAGATCCAAGTGGAACGCCTTGTGATTCACATTAGCGAGAATGAGGATACAACCTCAACCAGTAGTGATTCAGATCTATCTGAATAGGGCTTTTTTTATGTATTAAAAATACATTTTTTACTTTCACTACTTATGTGACCACAGGGTTTTTTTTTCACATGGTGAAAATATAAAATATGCTTATAGAAAATAAGTGATTTTTAAACATATTGTGCAGAAAAATAGCACGATAAAATAAACTTTCAAAAAGCAGTAACGCCCTTTCCCTCCGCCTTATCACCTTTGCGAGCCATCCATGAGATATATACCAACATATCTTGCAAATATAAATTGCTCTTTGTGTTACCGAATAGTTTATACTAATTTGTGATACTAAGTGAACAAAACAACATAAATTTATTTTTTATTTAAAAAAAATAGGAATTATGTTCTAAAAAAAATATGTGATCTGACCTATCCAACTGTAGTACCATGATGCTGCCGAATGTGGTACCATTTATGGAATTACTGTTATAAAGGTCTTAAAACCCTAAGGTAGGAATGTAAAATTGATTTTGCTCCATCTCATACCGGTTTGGCATAAAAAGCTGTCAAATAGGTTAAAATAACGATTTTCAATTGTTTATAGCTCCTAAAGGTATAATTGAATGTTTTCAAGTGATATATTATTATACTCGTACTTTTATGTAGAAACAAAAAATGTTAAAATATATACGGTGTCCCATTTAAAAAAAAAACATTACTTTGGTCTGCCACGTTTTTCTAGGACACCCTGTACAACTAAAATATTATGGTCTTATAAATCCTTTAAAACCCTAAAACTCTTGTCTAAAACTTTTTTTTGCTAAACATTATACTTTACGAAATCGACCGTTCTGGTTCTTTATACTCACCCTGTATATCAATAGATCTGACCCTACCCACCAACCTACAAAATGTGTAATTGTTCATATTAGTCCGGTCAATCTAGACCAAAAAATGATAGTGAAGGTACATAAATTCGCAACAAGCTGAAAATCAGTAAAATTGTTCAAAACATAATTATAAATAAAATTTAAAAGTTCCCCATCATTCCCGTGTGTGCAAAAAATTTTACTCGAGGTCAAAGGTCAAAAAAATCAGTTTTTCGCGATTTTCAGCAAAACGGTAAGTTTTATCATAAAAATGCTCCAGACAAAAATTATAGATCATAATATTGTCTATAAAATATGTATCAATACTTTTTTTCCTACGAGCCACTGTTTCTGAGATATAACGATTCATAAAGTTGTAAAAGTTGTTATCGTCATAATATGCATGAGTACGCCACCTATATACATCTCTAGAGTTTTTATACATATATGTTGAAATATTTAATAAAATGAAACCCAGTCCCTTAATTTATACGCCGCTTTCTTCTTTCTATGTACGGAGCTCCTAAAAAAACTACCTACTTAGATAAACTTCGATATGCATGTTTCGTTAAAAATACTAAAAATAAAAAACCAGTTCAATTAGCTTGTCTTCCTCCAACCTCAGTTGCTACTCATCAACATCTTTTTCGGGTATATTACTAAGTTCAAGTGTGGCTTGGTTATCAGCTAGACCCTACAGACTGGGGTTGGAAGTTGATCAACAACACATTAGAACCAGTTCGAACTTTACTCCCACCTGCGCCGGAAAAACTGCTGAACACAATTTTTTGCAACTGCAGGGATGCAGTGCTAAATGTGGTTGCAAAAAAGTCGGACTGTTTTGTTCTCTGGCATGCACAAATTGCTAAGACCGGTCGTGCTCTAATGGTGAATCACTAACAGTGGAGGATCCGTTTGATTCCAACGAGGTGACATGCGATACATCGCTATTGACGCAATTTACTTGCATCCAGAATGAAGATGAAGATGAACAAGAAGATGAAGACGATGAAGACGAAGAAAAAGATGATGATGATAATGACGAAGATGAAGAAGAACAATAACAAGAAGAATATCAAGAAGAAGAACAAGAAGAATAATTTAAAGATCACGAATCAGACGAATAGACTTTACCATTTTTTTAAAGTTTACATCGCTTTTATCTTTTCCAATATTTGCTAATTTCCGCTATTTTGCAATACTTTTAAATTAAACAAGATCACAACTAACACGTGGAGTAGGCCTACTGGGGAAACCACGTTAAAAAAACGCGCTAAGGACACTACCTCATAGGTGGTGTGGAAACGTGTGCATATTATGACGATAACAACTTTTACAACTTTATGAATCGTTATATCTCAGAAACGGTGGCTCGTAGGAAAAAAAGTATTGATACATATTTTAAAGACAATATTATGGTCTCCAATTTTTCTCTGGCGTATTTGACCTCGAGTAAAATTTTTTCCACACACGAGAATGATGGGGAACTTTCAAATTTTATTTATAATTATGTTTTGAACAATTTTACTGATTTTCAGCTTGTTGCGAATTTATGTATCTTCGAATGTCTAGATTGACCGGACTATATAGCATTTTTCACACCAAAAATAATTTAAAAAAATATTGCAAAAATAAGATTTTAACGATTCTAAATGCGGCCCTTATAAATATAGCTATTAGGGAAATCACGTGCTCATGGCATGCTTTTGTTTTGGTCGTGTCCATCTCGAATAAAAATAGACTTTAGGTAAGTACTATTTTTTCTTTTAGTTTGTTTATTTATCAACATGCCAAGCCCCTGCTGTACTTATTCCTGGGTGTAACTCTAACTATAAAAGTGTTTTCAAAGCAGGTGAAGAGAGAGTAATATATTTTTGTAGTTTAGATTTGACCAATGACTGTATAAATATTGTTAATCAGGTTTTAGTGGACATTGATATGAAGGTAAAGTGTTTTTTAAAAGGTAACGAATTGGCTTAAAATGATTTGAAATGGATTTGACCCTTTGAAATTAAACTAAGCAGGTGGTCTCAGCTTGAAAACTTATTGTCTCGGTACCAATTCATATATTGTGAATGTAACGAAGTTACCTAGATAGTAGGTGAATTTCTAGGATAAGCGTAGATTTCTTAAAGAAAGCCTTAAGCTTACTAAATTTTGAGACTTCAGAAGTCGATAGTCAATCCTGTAATTTAAACGCAAAAGATAATAATTTGTATAATAGAATATTACTTTTGATCGATCAAATAAATCTACTCGTAGTCTACGACTCGTAGTGAAACAAAAACAGCTTGGCAACGCAATATTACTATTATTTAATAATTAGGTAAGTTGTTCTTGTTATCCAAAACTATTTATTACACTTTTCAATATTAATATAGTGGCAACAGAGCTAAAAATACACAAAAAATATCAAAAAGAATAATAGCTTGTGGATCCGCAACTCCCAGCTGATGCGGCGTTGCCCGATGTCACTTCATGGCTTCTTTTCAAGGTTTGTGGCAGTGGTTCCCAATCTTTCTTTGCCAACGACCCCTTCCTTTTTAGTTTTTTTTTATATGTTCGCGACCACTCATCTGCCAAATTCTTTGATCGATAAAACAAGAAATGAAAGGTTTAAAGGAATTTATTTTATAACTTGACAAAAGCGATGGTATTTTTTAATGCAATGACTGAGCTTGCATGCATCTAGAGAATAATATTTATTTGTAATTTTTGGTTGAGTTTTTGTCAAAATCAATCTCATGTCATTTTGAACATCCAACTTATTTCTACACTGGGGAAAATGATCTAATACAACCAGTGGCGCAGCGAGGGTGGGGGTTTAGGGGTTAAAACCCCCCCAGACGCCCAGACCAAGATGGTTTTTTACGGTTTAGACCAGGGCTGAAAAGCCTTTGAAAATGGTAAAAAGTGAAAGAAAAATAATAGTAGGATGAAACCCAATGGAAAAGGAAGAAAATATAACAAAAATAAAAGGAAAAATAATTTACGGGCGATCCGAGTTCGGGAAATGGAAAGGCGTCAGCTTTTAAGGGTAAATAACGATTTATCTCGATTTCCGGCAAAACTACAAGTCCTATGGAAAAACGTTAAATGGCAAAGTTGTGGATAATAAAAAGATCTACAACTTTTGTATTTACACTTTTTTCACATAAACTCAAAATTCATTTGAAAAATTCTAATAACCAAGTTTTTGGTTTTTTATCTTTTACAAGAAAATTTTTTTTTCATGTCCCAAACACACTGTAATTTTTATGATTTCAAATATTTATTTTTTTACCTTATTTTGACTTAATATCGAAAAAGCACCCTAATCTTCAATCCAAAATTCTCACGTCAAAATATCTGCTTTTTAAAAAAAAGTCGGTGGGCTTTTTGTTCGTTGAAATCTCTACTTTCTGATGGTGTAAAAAAATATACATTACTATGGTAAATGTGATGAAATCTCCTTTAAATCCTACCTTTAATTATATTTAGAACAACTATTTTCGCATATTCTTTGCGACTTTTATGTTTTATGAATTTGTAATTTTTTTGTTTATCAATGTAACATGGAATCTTACGTTTTTCGAGTAATTAAAGTATAAATTTTGATAAATAGCTCAAAATTGTACATAATAATTTTAAAAAAAATCGGATTCGACTTTTTCCATTTCTTTGCATTTTTTGAGAACATTTACCATAGTAATGTATATTTTTTACACCATCAGAAAGCAGAGATTTCAACGAACAAAAAGCCCACCGACTTTTTTTAAAAAAGCAGATATTTTGACGTGAGAATTTTCGATTGAAAATCAGGGTGCTTTTTCGATATTAAGTCAAAATAAGGTGAAAAAATAAATATTTTAAATCAAAAAAATTACAGTGTATTTGGGACATAAAAAGGTAAGTTTTCACCAAATTTCGTAAAAAAAAAATTTCTTGTAAAAGATAAAAATAAAAAACCAAAAACTTGGTTGTTTGAATTTTTCACATGAATTTTGAGTTTATGTGAAAAAAGTGTAAATACAAAAGTAGATCTTTTTATTACCTACAACTTTGTCATTTAACGTTTTTCCATAGGACTCGTAGTTTTGCCGGAAATCGAGATAAATCGTTTTCTACCCTTAAAAACTCCCCTTCCACTTCCCGACTTCGAATCGCCCGTAAATTATTTTTCCTTTCATTTTTGTTATATTCTCTTCCTTTTCCAAGGGGTTTCATCCTACTATTATTTTTTTGGGTTTCAAAAATTATCGACCCTGGTCTAGTTTTAATTTTTTAAATTTTGAAATCCTGTTCTTTTTTTTTTGAAAACCCCCCCTAATACAAAATTCTGGCTGCGCCACTGAATACAACAAGTTTGCTAAGACATAGTTTGTATTGACAGCTAATTTTTTATTAACCCATATTAAATAAATTGCTGGTGTGGTGTATCAAACCCGCTTTAGTGTTATATAAATTCCAGATTTGCTAGAACAGTGTTTTTATTGGTAGGTAGTAATCAGTTTCATTAGCAGCTTATTGAATAATGAACTGCTTTTAATACACCAATTTTGTTGGAAAATAAATTGTATCTTCTCAATGCGACGCATTTTGTGCCCAGTAAACCGATTTCTCTACAATTAGGAAAGCAGAACAGTGTCCCCAAAAACGAATTGTATCCGTTGGAACCTATGACGTTGGTGGGGGTTCGTAGCGATCGGCAATTACCGCGCGGTATAGTATTTGTTTTGTTTTGTTGCGCAGGTCTACATCGTTGTTCGGAGTCTTCTACCTGTCCTGCCTGAATTTGAATTTTATTGATCGTACCAATACGTATTTCCATTAATGTATTTTTACTTTGTATTTAAGTTTTTTTAAACTTTGCATATCAGATAAAGCAATAGAAGATTCTTATTTCGCGCAACCCATCATTACTATTGGACTTTAGAATCTGTGGACGAATTTTACGATCTCAGCGCGAGCTGGCTCCGGCCCACTACTGAACTGGGAACTTTAAGGAAGAATCCAGTATCAGCTGTCAGGGTGACCACCTCTCCGGTTTTCACCCGGAGTCTCCGGTTTTTTATACTTGACCTCCGGGCTCCGGTTTTTTTAGTAACAGCTCCGGTTTTTAACAATTTTCGTATTTTTCCTAAAAAATAACTTTAGTGAAGAATTAACGGCAACATAGGAACGGCAACATTTTTTTGACACTAACCCCCTTGACCAGATTTGGGTAAAGTTTTTTAAGTTCGGTACATTTCCTGAAACCTTAAAAATTGTGTCGAAATTTTTTTTGATACCAGTGAGTAATGCTTATTTAGAGCGTGTAGTTTCGTTGATGAATGGTTTGTGGACCGATGACAGAAACAGGATGCGAATTAACTTGGTTAAAATGGAGTTATGCACAAAGCTCAATTTTAAAATGACCTGTCAGAAATTTGCTATGTATTTGTCAAAAGAAAAGCAAAAAGAACTCTTAGCATGCTGCCGCAGCAATAAAAAGTACTCTTTTAAATTTTAGCAAGTTTAATGCTTTCATTTACCTTACCTACCATTGGTTAGGAATTTGTTTTCTTTTTATATTCTCTTGTATTTAAGTAGGTAACGTACTTAATGTGATTTTAGAATTTATTTTATGTTTGTGTTAACTTTTGACTAAGAGTTTGTTTGTTGTTATTTTTTTTAATTTTGACCTAAAAACTTAATTTGGAATTTATCTGGATGTAGCAATTATTATTATTAAAAATGTTTGAAAACAATAATCCTTACCTGGTTAAAGAACTACACCGCCCATAATAACACAGGCCTGCATTTTTTAACACTTTGAAAGTTGATTTAAAAATTTTAACTGTATTCTAGTAATTGGGTAGCGCTGATTTCAAATCTGCTTTCAGTTTTTTTATATCACGTAAGGTTATTTTTCAAACCGGTAAAATCCAAAAATATAAAAAAAACACGATTTATTTCGTTTATAGGCTAGTTTTTCAATATATTAAGGAAAAAAATACAAAAATATACAAAATATACACATATAAACTATTATAAATTGTTATTTATTCGTTACGCTTCTTCAAAAAATGTTTTCTTTTTTCAGAAAAGCTTCTTTTGGTTGTTTTTCTGTTCCAACAGAAATCATTTTTGTGTCCCAGCGCCCCTGGTATCTTTCTTCCATCTCTTTAATATACTGATGAAAATCTTTTACCTTGCCCCACGTCCCCAAGATTTTCCGGGAATTAGTCCAAATGGGAATGTAAAAAGTGAATTTTTATGCTCATATTCTGAAATTCCTGAAATTTTCCAGCATATTTTCAACTATCTCAACATAGTAGTAACTTCTTTAAAAGCATTCCATGCATGTTTTTCCTTATCTTCCATTACCTTTTCAAATTCTGTATCTTTCATCAAGCTGCTAATCTGCGGCCCTACAAAGATTCCCTCCTTTAATTTTGCCTCTGACAGAGCCAGAAAGATTTTACACAAATATTTAAAACAATATCCTTCTTTGTTTAATGCCTTAACAAATTGTTTCATACGTCCAAGTTTTATGTGAAGTGGTGGAAATAAAAATTTTTGAGGATCAATAAGACTTTCGCGAATTACATTTTTGTTTCCAGGTGTTAAAGTCTCTCTTTGTGACCAGTCTCTTTTTATCCAATGTTGTTCTCGCTAGCTAGACCACTCGCACAGGAAACATGGAAATTTGGTAAATCCAGACTGCTGACCTAAGAGAAGACTTAAAATGTTTAGAACTTCACACACTTCCCAGTTGTGATTTTCATATTGTATTCTTAAAAGTAATTCCTCTAAATTTTCATAGTTTTCCTTTAACTTAACTATATGGCCGACCGAAACAAAAGCAAAAACTTTGTCATTATGTAAAAGAACAGCTATAAAGCTCCTTTCTGAAGTCGATAAAAAGTCTCCAGTCGGAAGGTGTGTAGCACCACAGAAAATCATTTTTTATTCATCAATCATTTAGAATTTGAAGTACTACATTCATTTTAAAATGTATTAAAACGCCTATTATGAGTTTTTTTTATATTTTTTCTTTTTTTTGCAAAAAAAAATCTGTGGGTGATAGAGACCAATTGTATTTTAATTAGTTATTTCTATATAAAAACTAAGCTCAACAAACAAAAATCACTTCATAACAAATTTCATGCAGGCCTGTGTAACTATTGGTTTTTAAGGCAGTTCCTGACGTATAAATAAAAATAATTTTTTTATTTCAGCTTTTATTGTGTACCTACTTATAATTATTAAAGTTGTTGACCGTTACTCATAGATTCTCTAGGTTTTGATAGCCCAAAAAAGGGCGTGGCACCCAAAAAATTTTGCCTGCGGCGCATTTTTAAACGAATTTAAAAAAAAAGTTAATATCTCCGGTTTTCAACTGGATACAAGGTGGTCACCCTGTCAGCTGTTAATGTCACATGTGGGTGTCAATTATTGTCGAAACGTTTTGTTTAAAAAAAAAAGGTTTACTCGACTTGCTCTATCAATAAAAAAATGCTTGCCAACGGTAGGTGCCTATACAAATTATAATATTTTAAATATCCCATATTGTAAGTCTGTGGATATTTGCCAAAAGCCGACATGTCATTTTTAATAGTTTTAAGGGAAACCATTTTAAAGTTTTTGTGTTATTGACAAATCGATTTTTACATGAAAACTTTTTCCTCATAATGATATTGTTTTTGATTAAATTTCATTATTATTTAAAAATATCCAGTTTTTAGAGAAAAGTTAATGTTTTATTAAAAAATTGAGAGAAAATGGAGTTTGAATGACATACCAACTTTTGCCAAATATGGGGGTTGACATATCAATAATTATTGGGGAAGTGGCTTATGACTCAATATCTTTATTACAAAAGTAGGTATAAAAAAAACAAGATTTACACAACATTACATTCCACCTTTTTATTTTTTAATAAAAAATTGTCATTAAAAAAAACTTGTCCGCTGTGAGATTTCAATTTTCTTTATTAAGTAAAAAACAAGCCAAACGTTACTTTAAAATATAAACATCAACTGTCTGTAACGGCTTAGTAAACAACAAAACCTTTAATATTCTTAAGGCACCCATTCACGTTCAGTCGGCCGGCCGTATTTTGCCGGAGAGATAATGGCCGGGCTGCCGGTACTCACTACACACACGCAGTTAAATGACGAGTCGCGTTCTGCCGGCGGCCTGTCGTCTGTTAAAACTTAACGTGTGTGGTAGTTTACCGGCCGGCATTGGACTGCAGGCCATGTCATGTCATGTCATGTCATGTAGACATCCATTTTATCTTGTCTTTTCAGAACTGTCAGCTCCAGTTCACATTTAAAACTTTTTAAACTTTAATTTCTAATTAAGTAATGTCGAGAGCCAAGATTTTAACCTATTATTACTTCTAATCCTAAACAAAGGATGTCTAGATGACACAAACATTTTTTATAACATCTACTGCTTTTCAAATTTTATATACAATTTTCTCTCCTTACACTTATGGTGCTATTCCACTAATATGTAAAGTCAGACAAAATTATTAGTCCCTTTAATTAGTCAATTGAATCGAGCCTTCATTTTACTCTATTCTTTCTGTTCCCCCTTCACAACAATCAGCTTGGGTTCTGCTTTTACTTTACGAATAGCCTCTCGTTAGGTCTATCATTATGTTTGAAGTTTCTTGAAATACCTAACTCTACCTTTTCATCATCTTGTAGCTCCGTTTGGAGTGTTTGCACCTATTGTATTTCTTATATTCCTTATTCCATTCTCCTGATGATGAATGTATATACATTCGAAACATGTAGATAATTTACCATTCATTAAAACTTTATTTAATATACCAGTAGAGGAATACTTCAAGTGTCTTATTTCTCCCCTTTCTAAAATTTTATAGTTTTTATTCAGTAACGCCGAACAAAATGGCAAACCAACCTAACTTCATTAAGAATTTTATTGAATTGAGTTGTACCGCAAACATAAATATTTGTGGAAAATAAAAGACTTTTCATATGCTAATAGGGCTTTGCGAATTAAAGCATTATATGAAGAATTACTTTTACTATATAAAACAGTAGATGTCGAAGCTACTTTGGACTCGGTGAAACATAAGATAAATAATATGAAAAGTGCGTTCAGAAAAGAACTGTAAAAGGCATTACGGTGTCCTTTCTTGTGATATACGGTTTTAATAAATACTCGAAGCAATGATCATTCATCCTAATCAAGTTTTTTAAATAACTTGCACTTAATTGCCTCAATTCTCGTACAAGCTTCATGTGGGAGAAAGTGCAACGTCTTTTTAGCCAGTCTTTCATCCAAATTGTTTTTCTTTTTCTTTTTCTTTGTTCGTGTGAAATAACAATAACAATTGCCGCTGCGCACTGTTCTTGCGACATGTTTGACCTGTCGAAATAACTGCGCGTGTATAGTGAAATAACAAAAACTGAAGGCCGCCATCGAATCCGGCAGAAATCCTCCGGCCGTAATCGATGAATAAAACTGTACGTGTAGTTTGACTTTCGATAACGGCCGGCCGGCCAGGACGGACAGTCCAAGGACTGACGGCCGACTGAACGTGAATAGGTAGGTACCTTAAGGGTCAACACTTGACATGTCTTTGTCTACCTTTCGATTAAAACTGACTGAACATGATATGTCACAGACATAACAGGTTTTGGCAAAAACAGAAGTGGAGTTCAGAAATATATCATATTAGGACTCGATCCGGCGCATGCTCAGTTTAAAAGATTGAAATATCATGTTTTGCCATATAAAACTTTAAACTTTATGACATGTCAAGGCGATGAAATCCTTATATTGAAAAAAAATGACGTCAGCTTTTGGCAAATATCCACAGAAGTGTAAGCTACTGATGTGTTTCCAAGGTGGCAGCCGCCAAGACTTTCAAAAACATATTTAATGGGAAAAATAGTTTGGACGTTATAGAAAGCTAACCTTTAGTCGAGTCAATGAATACATAAAAACAGGCAGTATTCGTAAGTCCTCAAGAACAGCTCTGATTTTAATGATTTTTTTTATTTTGTTTTTTATTTTATTTAAAATCAGAAACCTTTTGGAGCGGGGACAAAATTATTTATTTTGTTTAAACAATATATCTATGATATTTATGCAGAAAAAAAAATTTTTTGGTACCTATACAATATCCATTGAGGACTTTGAAATAGAGATATTTATGTTTTTTTCTTTTATATTCCCATTGTAAATAGTTTTAAATTATACTTCAATATAATAATAATAATTATAAGCAATTATTACATACACAAAGAAATAAAATAAATAAGAAAAAAATAGGAAATATTTATTAACGGTATGAAATTTATTATTTTTTGTAAAAAAAAAAGGTAGTTTAAATATCATTTATATTTTGCGTTTCGGTGACTTTATCTTCTTTAAATGGTGGGTGGTTATTGCAGTCACTACCACTGCAAACAATGCAGGCTGGTAAGCAGTGAGGACCGCTTTTTCGACAGCCACATGCACCGCATCCTGTTTCGCAAGAGCAAAATATGACTTTCAAAACGTTGTTAGGTGCTGCTGATTGCGTAATTTTGATTGGTTTTAAATAATCATCCTGTTGCCAACCCCACTCTTGAGGAGGTATTGAAGAATAATTTTTCCATTGCTGGACTTGGAGGTAGACTCTCTTAATATGTTGTTTTGCTGCATCTTCTGTTGGAGGTAACGAACTAAATTGTACGCTTTTATTTTTTTAAGCTAATGCTATGAAACGTTTATATCGCAATTCATTCGAGTTTTTGGCAGTTTAAGCGTCATACATTAGGAGAATACAATTGATACCTTCATTGAAAAGCACTTCTTCACTTTGCTCTTTAACCATAAAATTTTTATTTGCCGTACGTAACTTCTGATCGTCATTGAAAATTCTAATAAAACTATTTTTACCTTTGTTATAGAAAGCGGATGTAGTATCGCATCAAGTAAATGCATGAATAAAAAACAAATGCTCTTTTTTAATATTTACATATTTCTGTAACATTGTTTTTGTTGAATAAACTCGTTGTAAGGCATTATTTTTTAGTGGTTTTAAAAAAAAACATTTCTTTATCATCAGGTGCTAAAGCCATCAATAACTCTAAGACATCAATGTCCTCTGCTACAACAACTACATGAGAAAAGAAACAATCTACAGCTGATTGCACAATTAAACGATCAGCATCGCATTCTGCTTGACTCCGCTCAATATTATTTTCGGCCAGTTTTTTGCAGAGAAGATTAATAAATCTATTTTTATTTTTGCTGTTTCCTAAAAATCTCTCTTTAGTTGTATTTAAGGGCATGTCTTCTTCAAATAAATAATCAATTGAAGTATTACATTATTACATATACAGGGTGTCCCATAACTTATGGGCCGTAGAGTAACTGGAGATACTAGACATCAAACTAAGCCGATTAAGTCATATAAGTTTTTTCGGATTGTTACTCGTTCTAGAGATACAGGGTGTTGAAAGTAAAAGTTTATTCTCGAAAATAAGCCATAATTTTAAAACCGTTTAATGAATTGAATTGAAAGTTGGCAGTATTATGTTTTTATGAGCAAGAAATAAGAATTTGTAGAAATTTTTAGGTTTCACACTAGAGGGCGCTAGTTGCATACACTGGGCTTCATAAATCTATGATTTTTTTTCTTACCTTTGATATTAGGTGTTTTTCAATTAAAGTTTCTTAAAGAAGGGCATTTTCTGAGTCAAAAAGGTGTATTTGATTGATCTTAATATCTTCAACGGTTTTCGAGATATTTTCCTTTAAACATCCCAAAGCATAAAAAAACATAGTACATAATTAAATTAATATTTTAATTATCACAACGCAATAAATTCGAAACAGTGGAACAAAAACAAGAAGCTCACTTTAGTAAATGTTGAAAGTGACCACCGTTGACCTCAATACACTTTATTAAACTTTTAACTAAATAAATAATAATATTAATAATAATAATAATAAACCTTTACTTTCAACACCCTGTATCTCTAGAACGAGTAACAATCCGAAAAAACTTATATGACTTAATCGGCTTAGTTTAATGTCTAGTATCTCCAGTTACTCTACGGCCCATAAGTTATGGGACACCCTGTATATCGACGATTTCTCTCGGATGCTTTAGTTCCATCATTATTATATCCATCAAATACAAGTTTAATATTAGTGCCATAATTATTACGTAAATATCTAATGTATTGTTGACAAATATCTGAAAACTTTTTATTTTTTTCCTATTTTAATCTATGAAGTAGCATACCACCATCAATAATGTAGCGAAATTTAGTAACGTCATTGACATCCGTTTCACATAGTGCAAAAACATCATATAGTGTTGATTTAGTCGTTTTCCTCATTCCAATGTTATCAAAGAGTGAAAGAGGGTAGGGAGCCAGCTCGTAGTCAAAATATTCTCGAAGTTCGTCATTACTTTTTCTTAAAAAGCATAAACGTTGAAAAATTAAATTTGGATCTACAGCAACTTCAGTATTATTAACTTTAATTTTACTGCTCATGCTCAATAACGACTTAACGGTATCTTTTGTGGTCATTTTCATATCTTTAAAGTTTAAACCTTTCATTTTATTTCTTAAATTGATTCCAACATCAAATGCATCATAACAATTAATAGTAAATATTAAATTATTGTTAAAAACTTCCTTTTAACATGTATTTTTTATAATAAAATTAATATAGCTATGAAGAATTTTTTAGATAAATAAGGACTAAAAACTGCAATTTTTATATAAATATCGTAGATATTGTTTAAACAATATAAATAATTTTGTCCCCACCCCAAAAGGTTTCTGATTTTATATAATATAAAAAAACAAAATTTAAAAAAAAAATCATCAAAATCGGAGCTGTTCTTGAGGATTTTGAAGGAAAAGGCTTCATTGATGCGACTACTTATAGTAATATTATGTACTTATGTACCAGATATACTTCGCCAACAATCACCCAAAAGGTCCGTAAGGTCATACTTATATTATGTTCCCTTTACGTTCAATTAATTCACACAAGAACTAAAAACATGAATGAAATAATGTCTCGATAAAAATTGATTGCGCGTATAGTTTATAATTACCGATGTTTTTAAGGATAACTTGAGAATGCAGCACAGGCTATAGTCTCTGATGTGGACCGGTTTTGTCGTTTTGTTGATTCCGAGTTCCACACAATCATCTTTTTTGCTTATTAGTTTATTAATAAGTTCATGTATATTCATATTCATGTATATAGGTACATATAAGTTGGCATATTTTTTGTCGAGTTTGGTTTTTACCTCGCAGATGAGAGAGACAAACGATTTTTTTTTCTGTTGTAACAACCTCAGAAAATTTATTATTAATTATCTGACAGGTTTGTCATTTTTTTAAATAGGTACTTCTAGGTAACCTTATCATGCAATATATTTAACTAGTCAGAAGAGTTTGTTTTTCCCTTCGTTTCGTCAGGACCATCCTCAGAAGCGTTTCGCCAGATCATGGATCATCAGCGAGGTTCGGTCGGTTCAACTTGAACTTACCGTGGCAAAAGCCAAAGGATGCAGCCAGCAGGGGCGGCTCGTGGTATTTGAAAGTGGTAAGGCACAGTTGAAAAATTTTTTTTAGCAAGGTTAGACAAGTTTTTTAAATCGCTATAACCACATTTTGACCAAACTTTGTCGCTATTATTTGTTGCAAACAGAATACACGGCCAGCAAAATAATTTGTTTAACGTTACACTACCAGTAAGCCCGTCGTACTTTTCGTACCAAGTGTTTTGAAAGCTCCGATTTGATTTCCCCACCCCACCGATAGTAACAAGACGTTTACTCAAATCTGGAACAGGTCGCTTTACTTCTTTTACTATGTACAATTTATCTTCATAGGAATTACTTGAAAAATTCTGCTCATTTACTAAAAAATTAACAGGATAACAAGTAGGATTGCGAATGTTTACATTTACCTGGGGAAGTTGTGACGCTACGCTAGGTCCCGCTGAATCCATTTTTCGCTAATAAGCACAAAATAAAATAAACTAATAAGTAATAAAAGTAATGTAATATTAATATTTTAGAAAAATCACTGCCCACTGTTGGAAAAAAAGCAAAACAAAAATCAGTACGGAAAATCACAAAAGTATTTACCGAATACTTTAATAAAATACAATGCACTATGCACTCTCTCTAAACTCTAAACTTTCAACTTTTAATGGACAACCTGTTAATCTAATAATAGCATTTCTCCAAATACCGTGTCGCGGCGTTCATCTTTATATCGTTCGCATTAAATTTACGTAGAGAGTTGATGCTGGCCTCAAAATAATTTTTTTATATGCTATTTAAAGCTAGATTCGACTGGACTATTACGGTATCATACAAGACATTAGATATTTTCACTAATACGCTAGACAAGGAAGCGGGAGGCCGGGCCTCTAACCATATACGACCGCATGCAGAAATGAGATGGATGATAGATGATATTTCTAGCGAAGCGTGTTAAGATTGACGGCATTAATTCTAATGGATATAATATATTTATGCAAATAGTAAAGTTATATAAATTTGTAATTTATTTAATTTGCAAAATTATTGCCTCACCTGCCTCATAGGAGAAGCCGCCACTAGCAGCCAGTAGCGACATCTAGTGGCTTTGTTGGACACTTTTAAAGCATGTTAAAAAATTTTAATTGGGTTTTGTTTTTGTTTTGTAGTGGCACCGAGGAATGATTGGTCGACGCAGATCGTTGGACCACCGGATACAATTTGACTTCTGATATTGAGAACAACCATCAGTCTAGTAATGTCTTGATCTTGATATCTTTCCAATAAGACAAAGTGACATTTTCGTAAATATGACAGCGTTATTGTTTTTTCTGACTTGATTGGTCGATTAGGCCGATATTTTAAAAAATGGCGGTAATCAACCAATCACCGGTTAAAGTATTGGTACGTTAAAGACTTTAATTGCTTTCAAATACTAACTTAAAGTTTTATTCGGAACATTTATTTAATTATTATTTAGATATCTTTACGTACCCAAAAACAGAAAAAAGGTTTTAAACCCCCTCATGATTATTACCTCTGTCAACTCTGCTGGTATAGGTATTTTCCATAAGATATGGATTGTGTTCCCTTCAGGGAGGTTTTTACGACTTAAGGGCGTCAGATGTTTACTTATTATCATAAAATATATTTTATCTATATCACATGAGATAAAAATGTAATGGTAAAGCAGAAAAAAAGACAAAGAAGTTTTTAAAAATTTTGGAACATTAAAGATATAAAAATATTTGCATTTTTCTGAAAATTGTAGTTTTATAGCATAATAACGAAGAAGTACTGATATTATTTATCTAACAAGAATCTAATTACTGCTAAAGGTATTTATAAAAATCCTATACAAGGGAGAAAAAAACATTAAAATATTTAGGTAGGTATCTAACATTAGGTAGGTATTATTTAAATTAATCTTAAAAAACTAAGACGCAGCGCTATGCTTATTTTAATTAAAAATGGGTAAAAATATATTAGACCTAGGTATATAAAAATATAGGTATAACCTCATCATTTTCAAATGCTAAAGCCGCTGTGGCATTACCATGGATATAAGGTATAATTAAGTAAAATTTTGCAATATAGGTGACATACCGAAAGCAAAGGACTAGCCAAAAATAGTGTAAAGACAGTGGCGTAGAGATAAAAATATGTAGTACTAAACCAGTGAAATTATTTTATTGCCCTACTAAAAATTTAGGTATCTACTATTGCTAATCACACTGCTCAATTTACTTGATGATTTGCCTCTAGTGGTAAGACAAAATATTTGGTTTCAACTAGCATGGCATTGTGAAAAAGAACAATCATTAATTTTAAAAAAAATTTCATTATTTTCAAAAAGAAAGTGCTGCCGAAAAGACTATTTTACCAATTAACTCAGTTTACGAGGTAAGTATAGACATATACAATAAAGCAGGAATTGTGAAAACATAAATATTAAACATAAAGAATATATGACAATGTTTTTATAAATAGGTATAGGTACCTACCCACCTGTTTTAGAGATGCTTTGGGAGCTTCTTGTTCAACAATCCAACGAATTAAGGCAAAGGGGATAGAGAAGGATGTTGATTTTAGGAATCGCAATAATGTAGCTATTTTGTCATCCCGTGGTCGACAACTTCAAGAAATTCATGAACCTACCATACCTATATTTATGGGATGTATAGAGCAGTTGAACACGTTACCATTCGCTCAATATAACTAAACATTCAAATCATTGATGGCGTTGAAATATTCACTGGTTCATTAGCGAACTGTTTAAAAAAATTATAATTTAAATGGCGTAAATGTAGGTACTGTATCAAACAGGCTTTTTTATTAATGCTATATCTATTAATTACTTTTATTTTATTTTCATAGGTTGGACGAACTAGCATTGATGCAACATGGACATCGACTTTTAAGACTTCCTCCATATTGCTACTTTAATCCTAATGAAATAGTTTGGTCGGAATGTAAGCGCTATTATGATAAGTTCTATGCATCCTGTTAGAAATGACGTAATTTTGGGTATGTGGAAAAAGCCATAGAAAATGTTACAGTGGAAAAATGGAAAAATTATGTAGGTACCTAATAGGTAAGTACCTACACACTAATAAAACTATAAATAATGTGTGGGAACGCTAAAGATTTATCGATGCTTCAGATACTTTTCCCTTTATTTGCGGTGATGATTTATTTTATTTAGGTATTAAAAAACTGTATTTTGTTGTGTAGTAATTTTTTATTATATTTTCTTCTTGATGATTTTATAAGATGAAAATATTTGAAACAAAATTTAGACTGATGGACTAGACAAAAAATATGATTCAATTTTAAATTTTATAAATAAGTTTTTTTTTTATTTTTCGGTAAATAAAAATTTCATACAGATTTTCAAAAACAAAATAAAATACCTAATAATTAAAAATTTGAAAAAACGGGATTGTGTTTTACTTGTTCACATGTAGGTAGGTATCCGTCTTTATGTAGATCATGCCTAAGAAAAATCATAACCTTTACCACCGGTAAGTTGAACTGACTGAATTAATTTACGACATACCGCAAATATGGAGAATATGACGTCACGGTCAGCGGTCTTTGAACAGAGTTTATCTCCTTTTTCTTTTCGATTCTTTTCGTTTTCTGGTTTTCCTTTAATTTATTTTTCTCTTCCTGTCTTTTCTTAATAGTATCTATTTACTTATTTACTTTTGGGATTTTTCAGTAGGTAATATAGGTAGATACCTACCTATCTATTTCCTCTTGACTCTCCGAGGAAATTGGCACTTGGGAAGCTTTATATTCTATTTTTTTTCTTTTCTTTTGATAGATCATCAGAATAGGTACCTATTTAAGATTAGTTTCTAATGCATGGCATCAGTATATAGATAACTGAGGATAGAATTTTGTTTTTATTTTCGTTCGTGGTCAGAAACAGAAAAATGTAGGTACCTAATTTGGTTTTCTACCACCAATTTTAATAATTTATTTTCACTAGGTACATTGGTACACCTATTAAAGTTTAAAAAGGTGGTCGTAAACCAAAAATTAGATTCTTCGTAGTAACTAGGTAGGATATGTCTCTTACATACAAAAAAAGTTCAACAGCCCTACCTATAATATTATATTTTTCCTAAATTAAAAGAATACCCTATCCATTCTCGTTCTCTATCAAGGTGGTCGAGAACTAAAAATAAGTACCTAGTTAATTTTTATAAGGTTTTTCTCTACCGGCAAATATAAACGTGAAAAAAGTTTCAACGCCTTTTTTTAAATATAAAAGTTAACGCTTCCTTCTCCCTATAAAATACCAGTATTACATAGGTAAAAAGGGGTCGAAAATTAGCAGCATTTTTTTTAACAAGGTGATTGAAAATTTAAATATTATGGACATTTAAATAGCAAAAAGGTCGAGATCTAGTGATCTAGAGCAGGTAAGCAATAATAGTTAGTTACGTAGACGTGGCAAAAGCGTCGACGCAAGAGCAATTAATTATGTACAATAAAATTTATTCACATCGAGTAAAAAACGTTCTGAAAAATCAATTAATCGACCAAAAACACCAATAACAAACACACCGCCCCTGAAAGCTCCAAATTTTCAGCGAAAGCGCACGCTTCAAGCCAATCACACCTACTTCCGATGCTCACTTGTCTAACACCTGAAAAGAGCGGGGGTGTAGCCACGTGCCACTCGCGCTCCTATTGGCCGAAACAGTGTTAGAAACAGCTGAGTGGAGGCAAATAGGGCGGGGCTCCTCTATTCCGTGCGGCAATTGTTTCAGAGACGGCAAACGCGAGCTTAGAGAACGGGAAAAACAGTTATGGGTAGAATTTGCCAGCTAACGGTTGTTTGAAGGGGTGTAGCGTGTTGCGAGGAAAGCTTACGCGCGTAAAGCCGGTTTTATATAGGAATTTGTTACGTTGATTTGAATGTTTTAAGGAGAAATACCTACTGATTATATTAGTAATTTTTGCCATTGGTAACTAACAAGTGATAGAGATTTTTGTTTGGACTCGGGATCTAGATGATAACTACGGAAAAATGTGTTGTACCTACTGACTTTTGAAATATCATTTCTTGGACATTTAATTGTTTTTCTGTAATAGTGTGTTGCGCAATATAAGAATATAAGTGTCTTCACTGGAGGAGTTGTAACCATTTATTTGTGTTGTGAAAAGATATGGTAATTCTGTAAGTAATTTTTTGTTTATTACAAGACGTGAGGTAAAAGAATTTAATAGGTTACTTGGATTAGGTTACATTCTTTATTTCCTGTTGATGTTTTTTTCGAACAAACATTTTCGGAGGTTACTTGCTTATTTGATTGTTGGTCTTCTCCAATTTTTCAAGTATTACAGGGGATCTTTTAAGGGAAGATTCTACATAAGTATAAAAAAATGTCCTCTAAGGAATTGCTATGGCCGTGTGATCAGGAAACATACCGCTCAAATTGTCAAAACAACAGCTGTTAGTTAAAATACCTATAACCGATAATTTAAATATAAATCTTCGTGTAGCAAGGAATCTTAAAGTGTCTGTTAAGTCGCTCATGTATTTGCCTTGTCAAAGGCCTCTCAGAAACTCACTTACCTATACCTTACGATTCATGAGGGTATAGGTACTTGCAGTACTTGCACCGACTTTAATTCGTGCCATTGCAATGAAGTAATAACTTTTAGTAATAAAATTAAGTATCTAGGTATACTTAGGTTTATATTTCGACCCGCTATTGAAGTGGTATTACAACATAGAATACTTATACAACATTTAAACTAAGAAAATGACTCTATAAGTTTTATACTCAGGCTAATATACCTATATTATCTAGGCGTTATACCTATCGTAAGAGTTTACAGTGCTTTGGTAGAGTAAATTTTAGACTGTGGTATTGTTGAATGGGGTACTGCATATGTCACTACCCTGCAGCCCCGCATTAAGAGGGGGAGGGGGGCTTTGGGGACTATAGCCCCCGGGTCCCGGCATCTAGGGGCCCCCGTGGGGGCCCCTTTTAAATACAACAAATATTCTTACATCCACTCAGCGCGCTAGGCACATGTTCAAATCAAAAAAACATCCTTTGATTCCTTGGCTGTTTCCTTTATATTTTTGTTATTATTTTGGAGTATAGTAAAGACTTATTTTAACAAAATTTAACAGTTTTAATGACAACACGACAATGAATGTGGAATACCTATTTGAGAAACAATACAATACATTTTATTCCAAACTTTAATGAAGCTGTTATTGATAACTTTGCTGCAAATAAAAACAGAAGAATGGACTTTACTTTTAAATAATGTAGGTACCCACTAATGAAAACTAAACTGGCCTTTTTTTTAAGTTACATACTTCATTTTCAATAAAACAAGTAGGTAATCATAAATTTTTAAAATATTTACTAAAAATTATTGACCAAATTTTCGCCTGCGGCGCATTTCTCCAGCGGCAGGCCTTTAATGCACCACCAAGTTAAGAACTCACGAGCCGCCACTGTGGAAGATCCATAATTAAAATTAGTCCCGGGCCCCGTGAAAGCTTAATCCGGCCCTGCTACCCTGACCTATCATAATTGCACAAAAACGTATTCTAAGAATAATGTACTTCAAGAATCAGACTTAGGTACCCCACAGATCTGCTTTTTACTGAGGCTGGTAGATACCTATGTTATGTTTAAGGAAATTGTATCTGAGATCAGTTAGGTATAACCCGAATAAACCCAAAGATGTTTATTTTTGACCGGACCAAAAATTTATAATAAATTACCATTAAACTTAAGAAACAATTCCTTTAGTAACGAAGTCGTACCTAATTACTTTCCAGAAAAGACATTGTGATTTAGGGAAAGAAAAAGAAAGCCCTACCTTGCTACTTAAATTTATTTAAAATAAAATTAGTGCTTACGCGTTTCGGCCACATAGGCCATCATCAGGACTGAGGCAGTGAGGTCGAAAACCACAGGGACAAAGTAGAACGCACTTTGGTCAAATAAAATAAATAAAATTAATAATTCAACATATAGGTGGTACATTTTAAAAAAGACTGCAAAACAATCAAAACATAGCGTCATGTCATCAAGAGTCAACCACAACATTTTATTATTTTTATATTATATTATTATTTTTATATTTTATAACTTGTTTCATGTTTCCTGATGGTGGCTTACTTAGCCGAAACGCGTAGGCAATAATTTTATTTTAAATAAATTCAAGAAGAAATATAGAGTTTCCTTCCCTACCCCTAAATTACAATGTCCCTTTTGGAGACTTCGTTATTAACTATAAGTATATCTAAGTATTTATACTATTCTTTATTAGGGTGAAAACCTTATACTTAACAAGAAACTCATACTAAGGTTATAGGGTGTTAAAGTTAAATTTTATTTGCAGTTTTAAAATACATAAATTACTAGAAAAATAAATAAATATTCAAATCAAAGGTACCAAGTGACGTCCTTCCTCTTCAATGCATAAATAAATTCTTCTTAAAAAATTAAATTAAAAAATAATAAATTAACATGATTTTGTATTCATCACATGCAAGCAATGTTATTTTAGCGTTTTTCTCGAGAACGGTTAGATTTATCGAAACAAAAGTAGTATACCTTTTTTATGTCAAAAGGTTAGGAGAATAAAAATATTCGGTAAAATGCGCATACAGTGTAGGACAAAAGAATTGGGACCAATCAAATTAAAGTATAGGCTCCTATGTGGCGCCCTCTATAAAATGCGAAAAAACGGTGGGCAAATTTGTATTCCTCATTCCGAAAAAGGCCCATATACGAGTAGAATGCTGTGTCAATGGCACACCATAATAACTCTGGTTTTTATAGGTTGCCATCCTTGACTGTAACTTCGTAGCCCTTGCCCCCCCCCCTCAATTTAAAAAACAGTGTTATGTTATTTCAGTTTGTTGTAAGGTAAAAAAAAATAATAGGTATCTGGACATCACAACAGACAATTTTTTAATATTCTTTATGATATTTTTAATATACTTATCTTAATAAAATAATGCACCTGTCGAAAGAGATATCCTCTGCCGCACTTTCTATAACACAATTATGCACTTAACACAGTGGCATTGTTAATACCTATCGTTTTAAAAGTTTATGTAATATTACAAAAATAACAACAAATTGTTCAACAAACTGAAGGAACAACAAAATAAACACGCGAACAAGTTAACAACAATCGGCGTGTTTTTTGGCGTTAAAATTATTTCCAATGGTTGCCAACTAGTTCCTAGGCAGTGGCGGTGTCTCCACTGGAGCACAGGAGCACGTGCACCCTATACTCCATAAAGAATTACCCCATGAAGAAAAAATAATGTTCATTAAAATTTATCTTCTTATTATATTTATGATAACGTAATATAAGTTAGAACCCTCTTATTTTAACGTACCGTTAAACAATCGAACGAAAGGTGGTGTAATAGCTCTCGCCAAGCCGGTTGTCAAGAGCGGCGGGGTTTCTGCTGTTTCTCTATGCATCTTGTACTAACAGGTGTGGTGGGGGAAAGCGCGATTCTAATAGGTAAACTCGCACAATTTAATGTGCTAATTGCTGTATGAATTTATTATTTGGAGTTTTCCTTTATATTTTTGTTATTCTTTTGGGGTAGTAAAGACTTATTTTAATAAAAATGAACAGTTTTAATGCCAAAACGACTATAAATGTGGAATAGTTGAGAAACAATTTTAGCTCATTAAGTATTGAGCAAAAAATTGAGGGAAGACCTAAATCCGAAATTAACTTGAGACTATCTGTCTCAACTTGAGACAGATGACAAAGTGTAGATCTAGGGACTTTATTGTTATTGATAAGTTCGCTATAAATAAAAAAATAAGATTGGACTTTACTTTTAAACAATGTACCCACTAATGAAAAATAAATTGGCCTTTGTATTTTTTTTTATCTTATTTCATTTTCAATAAAATAAGTAGGTATTTAATCATAAATTTTTAAAATATTTACTAAAAATTATTGACCAAATTTGGGCGTAGTCTTAAAAAATTTTCGCCTTCGCCTTCGCCTGAAGCGGGCTTTTAGTGCACCCCCAAGTTAACCAGTCACGAACCGCCACTGTTTCTAGGAGAAAAAATAATTTCGCGGCCAGACAGCCTTCCCTAGAGATGCTATTTTAATACCACAATTCCTATGAAGATTAAGAATTCTACTTTTTTTAAAGGCATGTAGTAGATATCTACCATTTTCCAACAAAAATTATATTTGACTTTACAACCAATAATTTTTCACCTATTATATATTTCAATTATTGCATATTATACACCTATAAGTAGGTACCATAAAAGCGACCATGCTTCAAAATTTATTTACACACTCCGATGGCCAAAGCTTATCTCTCATTCTGATTTCTCTTTATTCCGATAGTTATCTTTATAGGTGGCAATTAATCAGAAAAGATAATTACAAGTTTGGTGACAACTCTAATGAATTACAATTGTTTAATAACCAAAACGCCTGGGGTCTTCTTCAATCTGTTATTCAGTATTTTCTTGCGTTTCTCTATGGACGAGTGAGCTTTTCAATTGTTATTTATGAAGGGTTTCGATTGGTCATGGGCGTACGTATTGTATCAATTTTGACTTTTACATTTTGATAATCCAGTACCTAAGCCAGAAAAAAAAACGTCCATTTTTATTGGCGACCACGTCATTGGGCCAATATTCCTTGAAGATAACTTAAATAGCCATACATATCTGGATTTTTGCAAGGAGTACCTACTTATTCCAGCTTTGACTGCTTTATTTCCGCACCATGCATAAGCGGATCTTCATGATGATCGAATATGGTTACAGCAGAATAGTGCTCCGCCTCATTACGCCATAAATGTTCGACAATATTTAATGAAGTTTTTACAAACCGCTGAATAAGAAGAACGGGTACCATTGAATCACCGTCATGATCGCCAGACCTTAATCCTCTAGACTCTAGATTATTTCCTTTGGGGTCACGTAAAAACCAAAGTTTACGTGACGAAACCGGAAAATTTAGAGGAACTTAGGCAACGACTTATACACGAAATTTGCCAAATAACTCCGGGTATGGGCCGGATAATAGACAGTTTTCGTTGTACTTATTGGCAATTCAAACGGTTAACCATAACGAATACGAATACGAAGCCGCTATTTGACAGATCGTAAAAATAGTTTTCGTTCAATTCGCTTAACGTTAACGGTAAGTCGAATTCGACAGTAAACATAACAAATATAATATAACCTATCGTTAATGGTTTGTGTTCATATTTTCATATACATTTTGTGGTATCTTTTTTGCTTGGTTTTAATTTCCTAGTACCCAAAATTCTAAAACATCATGATAGACGAAAGGTTGCATTTATTGGACTCATCCAGTGATTCGGATGATGCCCTTCTCTTGGAGGTGCTTGATCGCGAGCACAGCTGTATGGAAATTTCAATTTAGAAAACTATAATAATGCTGAATGCTGAATGCAAACTTTATTTCCGATTTGAAAAAATTATTATGTAGGATGTGTTCTCTAACCCCTCTCAATGATACTTCTTTCCCTGTGGTTTTTACAAAATTGGCTACTACGGAAGCCTATTTACATGCATCGCCATATGGGTTGTTGGCCAATATTTCCTCTAATAAAATGATATCGTCCTCATCCGTGAAACGATTTCTCGACCTTTTGAGGGAATTTATTGTTGAATCCATGACGAAACAAAAAATACTAACCAAAAACTTTAAAAACATACCTCAACAAAAAATAGGTTATGTTGATTGCATTTGTCAAAAAAATGGTCATTACGCATGCATTCCGTTTTCGCTATGGCTTTGTCTTCCGTCCGTTAGCTCCCGCCACTTATCCGTAACGATAACGATAAATGACAGCTCAAATGTCAAAGTAATCAAATAGCGGCTATCGGAATCGCTTTTAAAAGACAACGAAAACTGTCTATTGTCAAGAATGAATTCCACTTTAGATTAGGGGTGTCAAGAAGAAATAGGCAACATTTCCAACAATTTTTACAATTAAACAAATGCGTCTACATTACCGAAATGTAAAAGTAAATAGTGGGCCGCATTCCCCTTTTTATGCCTTTTCCAACAATCACAATACATACCTTGACGTTTGAAAAAAAAGTTGGGGGCGGTTTCTACCCCGAAAAGAGGGGGGGGGGGGGGACAAAGATAGCAATATAATCCGTCGAGGCTGACAAATAAAAGAATTGCGCGGATAATGGGATGACGTAATATATAAGGTCTCGTGTTTTCAAACTTTCTGCTTTTGCGTCGTCTTTTCAATTGTCTCTAGGAAAGGTTTGTGACCATCTAGGAAGATTTTTATTATTGGGGTGTATTTTCAATAGGTTCCAATTCAGGATGTTAATGCTGAATATGATGAATTCGGTAATAGTAAAAAGGCCCATTCTCCGTCTATGGAATAAAAAGGAATCCTACCGTAACGCGCGTGGGTGAGGACATCGGACAGTTAAGATTATCCTATAGAATTAACCGCCGGTTATCTTGAGGCGATTTGCCCATTGATAGCAACGTGAATACATAAAAAATAATTGTTTCTTAAGTATTTAAGTTAATTGCGAGGGGTAAACGGCGGAGGAATTTTGGTGTACAAATCTTGGCAATAAGTAGCCCCGGCAAATGTTTGGGCTGGTATTTTTGGCGATCATTTAGTTGGTCCTTTTTTCTTACCTGGAAATTTGACGGGTGAAATGTATTTCGAATTACTGCAAGACGCCATAGATCCTGCATTAACAGCCATAATTGAAAATCAGAATCATCGGCGGTACATTGCGAATAGGTTGATGTTCCAACAGGATGGTGCCCCACCACATTACGCATTACGTGTTCGATAATATTTAGATCAGACGTTTCCAGGTCGATGGGTTGGTAGAAGAAGTGCCATTGAATGGCCCCCAAGATCGCCAGATGTATCACCTTTGGATTTCTTTCTGTGGGGTCACTTAAAAAGCAAAATTTATGCTAGGTACTCAGCCAACATCGTTAGAAGATTTGCGAAAAAGAATAATTTTCAATTTCAAATTACCCCTCAAATATTGCCAAATATGCGGCAATGTTTTGAGCAAAATCTCTACCTATTACTGCATAGAGAGGCATGGTGGTCATTTCCAACATTTACTTGGCTGACAAGTCAGTTCATTCTTCATTTTTAAACTACTTTGCTGCCAAATGTATTGATCTCCACTAATGATGATGTATTAAAGTTTTATTTAAGATTTAAACCAATAAATCTCCAAAACTACTGAACAGAAGTAAATGAATTTTACATCATTATAAAGGGAATTGAAATACCCCCCTTTCCATTTCAGATTTTACCTGGCACGTGTTAACGTGATTTTTTGCTAATTTTGTGTCGCCAGGGCGTTGTGTGTAAGAGACCTGACTGTTCTAAAACTAAATTAATATTTTAGCGACAACTGAGGTTATTAGCTTAAAAGTAGTGTTGGGAAAAATCGACTTATTTTAATAATGGAATACCGAGTATTCGAGTGATTTAAAAAACCGAATGATAGTCGATTTTTCACTCAAATGCTAATAATAATATTGGCATTGGCGGTTCATCGTCCATGCTTGATATACAGCATTTGTAATGGGAATAACTGACTCGGTGTTGTTAATCGATTGATTTTTTGCGGATTATTAAATGTGGCGGAGATATTTGTGGATTTTTTGGCATGGTTCCCAGATCTTAGAATTTAACAACTTGACTACTTGACCTTGAGATGTTACGATATTGCATAACTTATGATATTTATGAATACTCAATACTCACCACTAAACATTAAGTTTTCAGTAGACGCCGACGATTTAAATCTAAATAAAATAATAAATCCTATTATCCTACGCAGGCAACCCATAATGCAGTATTTAAATCTAAATAATAAATCATAATATTATCTTATACAGGTAACCCGTAATGCAGTATTTAATTTGAATAATATCGCCAATAACCGAAACCACTCGGTGTAGCCGCTCGCTAGGAGATGGCTCAGGCCGCAGTGAGTGATTGACATGCGGGCAGCAACTTTGGAGACGCGTTGAAAAATAAAAACCATATGTTCGTCACTCATTTCGTCACTCGAGTTATTTCCGAAGATAATCGAATAATTCAAGTGATTGAAAAAACCGAATTATAGGTTATTTTTCACTCGAGTGATCCCAACTCTACTTAAAAGCCATGGTGTAGATAGTTCTGTATTTTATGTAAATTTTGCAAAATATAGGTATGGATTGTTTTTGATCGAAAAAAAAACCACATGCATGTACTGTAAGGATAACGAGTTTTTACAGCTTACGGTGTTGCATTTTTTTAAAGCCATCTTCTTCTAACTTATCTGAAACTTTAGAAGTATGTCTGATTGTAATCAAATAATTTTTATGAATAAACTGTAAGAAGTTGTTTTAAACTTGCTTATTTTAAATGGAGCACTCTGTATAATTTTTTTTTTGTGTTCTTTGTTTCATTTCCAATAACTTTTATTAACGTTTTTGTATCATAGGTACTATAAAAGTTTAAAAAATAAGTTTTTCTCAAATTTGAACTAAACTCCCGGACAAAAAAAACCGGCACCCTAAATTTTTTGCTAACTTTGATCCTTTATAACTTCTTTATCTTGAATCCGATTTTTACAGTTTTTTGACATTTTATAGATAATTTAACTAGGAATCTGCTGAACTTTTTTAATTATGGGTCATGTTCGATAGTGCGATATTATACCGAGTGACCCAATGTGTGTTTTTTCGTCCTAAGTTTTAAACACTCTGTGGAGTTATTGAGGATATTATTTTTCATACTGTCAATTTCAGAATAAAGTTAGGTACATGTATTCCTAACATTTTTTTTTTGACTCATTACGATATCTTTTTTTTTAAAAGAGATACGACTTTTTAAATGAAACTCTGCAAATTACATTATTTTATTAGACCACCAGGTGTGGGCGGGTATTTCAGCTGATTCGCGAATTGAAATGATATTTGTGGATAACGGAGCACTAAATGCACATCGGTACATTGAAGATATTCTTCAAGAGACAGTAGTTCCATTTGTATTTTGCTCCATTAATCGGTGAACAATTTATACGGATGCATGATAATGCTAGGCCACATGTTGCACGGTTAGATTGGCCTGCATGTAGTCCGGATTTGAACCCAATTGAACATTTTTGGGATCAGTTAAAAAGAGCTGTTCGTCGTCGCCCTATGCAACCAGGTACTTTACAGGAGCTGAGGATAGCACTTTCCCAAAAATACAATGTAATCCCTCAAGAAAAAATCGTGACACTTATTCAGTCATTACCTAGCAGGATGCGCTCTGTTATTAAAGCTGGAGGAGGACATACACGTTACTAATTTTGTTTAAACTAACATTGTTTTAAAATTAATTGTTTTAATAAAAAAGGCTTTATAAATAGAGTTTCATTTAAAAAATCGTATCTCTTTTAAAAAGAGAGATATCGTAATGAGTCAAAAAAAGAAAATGTTAGGAATACATGTAACTTTATTCTGAAATTGACGGTATGAAAAATAATATCCTCAATAACTCCACAGTGTTTAAAACTTAGGACAAAAAAACACACATTAGGTCACTCGGTATAATATCGCCCTATCGAACATGAGCCATAAATAAAAGAGTTCAGCAGATTCCTAATTAAATTATCTATAAAATGGCAGAAAAACTGTAAAAATCGGATTCAAGATAAAGAAGTTATAAAGGATCAAAGTTGGCAAAAAATTCAGGGTGCCGGTTTTTTTTGTCCGGGAGTTTATCTACAGGGTGTGAAATTATAGATATTATTGTGCTCGATAACGAATTGTCGGAAAATGGAATTTTAGATTCAGGAAAGTGGAAAAGTACTAATTTTTGATCTTTATCTTTTCAAATTTGAAAAATCCTTAGTTTTTAAATACGATGCTACGTTGCTATTTCATTAAATCGATAGAACATTTCCTATCTATCCACCTACTATGTCACTATAACGAACTAGAATAGTTTAAAATCCTATTTACGGGTTTTCCCAAAATTCCCTAAATATCGATTAGTCTTATTGATTGACACATAACAATGACACGCGTCTGTATACGACAATTTTTTTCTCAGAAACGGATAGAATAGGATAAAATAGCTTTTGATAAAAGTTATTGAAAATAAAGCAAGGAACAGAAATAAAGATATTATACAGGGTGCTCCATTTAAAATAAGCAAGTTTGAAATAACTCATAATATATAACCGGTATAATCGAAAGTAGCATATTATGGTCGCTGTCACTTCAGTTGAAGACAGCGTATCCGAAAATTCCATTACCCGAATTTGCCGTAATAAAAACGCATTACTTTCGAAAAAAAATCCATTGAACGATTACCGTGAGACACCCTGTATTATTTATTCAATCTCAGTTTGAGGACATTCCAATCATTCCATACGGCGGTAAACAGTCTCAAAGAGACCGACCGCACAACCAGGGTTGTCAGATCTTTCTTCTTCAATTCTTTAAGTTTTTTTATTAAAGATATTTCATTTATATCAGTATTCAATTGTTAGTCAGTAACTTTCTTTGAAAGCTAGTTTGCAAATATACTTTAAAGCGAGGAGTTTTGAGTGTGACAGAAAAAAACTAACAAGCCATTCATTGTTATAATAATACATTCTTTAGTCCTTAAGAGACAATATAACTGAAATCAAGACAAAAAGTGTTTTCAGTGTTTAAAAACAACTAATTAACAAACCCTTGTTTCTCGTATATACTTACATTGTGCTTACAAATCCGAAAATTTTGAAGAATTGGCAACAGCATGTAATTTGTTGCGATTGCAAGCGCCAGGATATAAGCTGAACCGGTACCCGGCCCGTCTGACAATCGATTCTGCCAGACAGAGATAGGCCAGTGACCGCCGATGGCGTGGAAGAGACGGAGATAAAATATACGTGGTTATGCCTTGATGAACGGGCCGGAGTCTGGTTGACAAGAATGAAGTTCTGGTAAAAAAATTAAAGCATTTTCTGAGCAGTGTCGTGCCGTGTCAGGTTTATTTTTCTGATTTTAGTTTTGTATATAGAATTTTTGAGTTACCTTATATTTATTATTTTAATATAATATTATTATATATACAGTGGGTTTATAAAGTGTAGTATATGTACAAACACCTAATGTAAAACAAACTTATAAGTGTGTATACGCATATTAATTATTTGTGTGGAACGCCTATGGTTAGGAAATTCCCACAGTTTAATGTCATTAAATTGACCTAAGAAACATTATACATATATAACTTTTTGTGAATAATTATTATAATACAAAATGTAATCTATGCTTTAATTTTGAGAAACCATTGATTATATGATAATCAGTGGCGTAGCCCGCGGTGGCGGGGGGCCCGAACGAACAAGTGGCCCGTTCCCGTTCGAGCCGAAAAAAAAACAATAATCTTAATAAGACCTTTAAAAGCAACCCCAAACCTTAAAAATATAGAATATAGTTAATTTAATTCTAGTTGGGCCCCTGTTTTTAATTTTAATTTATTTTTTTGACTATTCTTTTCCACATTGTTATTATTCAATTAAATAACCGTTTTAAAGGCGTAAAGGACACAGTTATCAAATTTAGTTTCTTAAGTCCCCCCATTTTGGTATCAATGACGGAGGAAGAATTATTTGAATCAGCTGAAGCTTTGCAACAATGTTACCCTCGCGATATTTCCTCAGAATTTCCATTACAAATAATTGCCTTATCTCAGCCTCTAAAAGGCAAAATAGGTACATTCATTGGCGTAACTAGGAGGGGGCCAGGCCCCCCCCCCCAGCTTGATCACTGGCCCCCTCTAGCCAAGACCGTATTTACTTAATTTTTCTTTCCATCACTTATTTTTCTAAAAAAAAATGTACTATCTTTTACAATTAAAATTAATAAAAACTATCTAAGAAATTCCTGTGCCCAAAATCGACTAAGTAATTTGGCATTGCTTAGTATAGAGGCAGCGGAAGCTGCAGTAATGGACAAAACCGAAATAGTTAGGGTTTTTGCGGAAACTAAGTCCAGAAGGAAGCAATTTCTTGGATAGTTTGAATAGCTTGATGTTTTATTGCAAGGCTTTTTTTCATAATTTATAATAAAATATAATATACGACTATTTTACTTCATAAAATATATATTTATTTTGTGTTGTTGTTTGTTCTTGTTACATTATATGTATACTGTAAAAATGTTCCATTATGTATTTTTTAAATATCTATGTTTTTGTTTGTTTACTTTTTGATTATATTATTAGCTACAATCATCAGTACTGACAAGCATGCTTTTGTAGTTGTAGCTGCTTATTAATTGCTATGAATTCATGTTTTATTTAATATGTTATTATAAACGTCATTTAAGTATCCTCTCCTCTTACTTGTTTATTTTCTAACCTTGTCCAAATGGAAAATGAAAGTGGGAGGTTATATTTTGAATGTTATTGCTATCTTGAAACTTGACTAATTTTGGGGTGATAAAATTTTGAAGGGGGGCCCAAAAGTTAGGTTTGGCGGGGGAGCCCAAAATCTGAAGCTACGCCACTGATTATAATCGATTGAATTTAGGAACAGGTACAGCGGAAATAAATTATTGAACAACAAAAATTTGATTTTTGTTTTAGGCACAGCCCCTCCCTCTCCCCTGGCATGTCTTGCCGGGCCAGCTACCCGGCCAGTAGCGGAGGAGGACACGGGGACTGGGACATCAACGACAGTGCCGTCCCGAGAATCAGCGACTTCGATCAGTTCTCCGAATGGGCGGACGGACACTGTAGACTTGTTTACAGGTAAAATTTATATTAAAGAAGTTATAAGTATTTAGTATATACAGGATGATTCACAGTGAATGGACTTTTATGACGAACCCTGAAATTTGTTCATTTACATGAACGGATATGCTTTAGTTATCTAAACTATTTTTGACGATACAGAGCCACTTCTACCAAAAATGAGAAGCAACTTCAATATTTTAAATTTCATTTTATTTTCGAAAACTCCATTCATTTCTTAATAACTTTATTTAATGTTCTCCTATACCTATATCTTACCGTTTCTAAAATAATAATTAAATTTTAATATTTTTCACGAAAAAGTTAACTTTTAAAAAATGTTGATATTTTTTAACTATGAAATATTAAGACCCTGCAATTTGGAGGACAGTTACAAACCCAAATCGAAGTTGCAAACGTTTTATGTCAAAAAAATTGGAATATATATACCTAATTATTATTTTAAAAACGATAAGAAATACCTTGGTATAGGTAAAGGAAAATGTTAAACAAAGTTGTAAGGGAATTAATAGGGGGTTCGAAAATAAAATAAAATACACGATGTTCCATTTAAAACATCGAAGTGCTATTAATTCAAAAGTATTTTAGTATTTTTGTAAAAGACCAAATTTTCAGATGAAAATAATAAATATCTAGGAATAATTTTTGATAAACATTTAAATTGGGATTTACATAGTGACTACATTGTAAAAAAAACTAAGAATTCTTATACCAAAATTTAAACCCCTTAAACAATTTTCAAAAAAGAATTAGAAATATTTTATTATTCTTTAGTAAAAACCCATTTAAATTATGGAATACTAGAATGGGGAGGCATAAAAAAGAATTATCTTAATAATATTGAAACTATTCAAAAATACATTTTGAAAATTATTTACGAAAAAGACCACCTTCTTCTGACTTTTCCTATAGATTTTCCGTGATAAAATAGTGATTTTTAAATATGGCCATTTTCTTATTATACAGGGGTCGAGAAAATCATAAATATAAAATTGCTAAAAATTATGGTAACTGGGTTTATTAAAGCTATGCCAACCGGGCTATATATATGCTTTTGTTTTGTTTCAAAATTAGTCATTTGACACTTTGGGTCAACATTTCGGGGCGTTTTTTTTTCCTATTTGATTAAGAGCTATTTGGCAAAAGATACACTATTAAACAAAAAAATGTGCCAATTCTTCGGGGAAATCTCTAAAAAGCTGTACCTTGACATCGGTTAAATAGATTTCGACCATTCGACCAGTATTATAGATTTTAAAATTTGAATAATAACAATACTAATAATTAAATTTAATGTACCTATATATTATGTAAGTATACTCTGGTATACTTACATGTTTTAAAAGGACAAAAAAAAAATTAAAACGTCATGTTTAAAGCCAAATTTTATTAAATAAATTCACAAAAACATTGCAACACAAAAATAACGTTCTAATAATTAGTAACGGGTGTTTCCACCTCTTGCTGCAATAACAGCATGATAACATAGTGGCATGCTCAAAATTAGCCGTTGAATCTCCCCTTGATCGATTTGATACCAAATTCCATGTAAACTCACTGCTAGCTCATTTAAGTCTGCGGGTTGAGGTTGCAGTGCTCCCATCTTTAAAAATCACTATTATATCACGGGAAATCTATAGGAAAAGAGCTTTCAAAATCTTGAATACTGATCGAAATCTGTTCAACCATTGCCAAGATACAGTATTGTAAAGATTTCCCTACCAAAATTTGACACATTTTTTGTTTAATAGTGTATCTATTGCCAAAAGACAGTAGACACTTATCAAAAAACTGGCAAAAAGGTCTGGACATATTGATGTCATCTTATTAACGGCATATACCGGGAATTTCTAACTTTACCAGTTTACTCTACAGAATGTTTCAAATTTACGGCACAAAATCGCCTCTACTAATAACACCTTGTATATCAGTTGAATCGTTTTACAGATTAACGCTAGGAACTTAAAAAGGTTTGTAACACCTTAGGTTATAATGTAAAAATTATTTGGTCAAAATCGGATGAGCGGTTCATAAGATAGTTGAGAACAAACTTTTGCTAGATTTTAGAGTATTCGCTAATTTTGACGAGAAGTGTATTATAAAACAAACCTATGCAGTTCTACACAATTCTCATTTAGTGAAAATTTCCACTTCCAGGGCAGAAAGTGAAGAAGCCAAGCGTCACTCGTCAGGCTGGGCAATGCGCAATACCAACAACCACAATGTCCACATCCTCAAAAAAAGTTGCCTGGGCGTCTTGGTCTGTTCCTTACGATGCACGTTACCCAACGGACAAAAAGTACACTTGAGGCCGGCGATATGTGATAAAGCAAGAAAGAAACAGCAAGGTAAGGATACTGGTAAGTGCTGTTGCTTACCTTATAAAATTTATACTAGTGAAACTTAAATTTTCATTTACACAACAAACCGTATTGGCAAATTCCTACTTACAGTACCATAGGAGGATAAATAATATGTTTAGATAGGTACCCACGATAAGGAAAACAGTGTTGCCGTCGTAACCAATGCACGGCGAGGCGATCCCTCGGTTAAAGAGGGGGAATAATTGGTGCTTGCCACGTTTGGCGAAATCACTTCGCTTCGTCGACAGAAATTCAGTATTCAGTAATATTTGGAATTTCGTTTGGTTTTTTATAATGCTTCTGGTATGCAACCCGACTTCTTAAATGTATCAAAAATATTTACAATAGTTTTGGGTGTTGAGACAAGTCGGTCGGGATACACTCTCTGTACTTCCAGCTTTCGCGTACCATAAAATAATTTTAATTTTTTGTTATTGCGAATAAAACATTTCAGAACACCAATAGATATTTCACCGTATACACTTATCTGAAAAATTCAGTCCGGACGTATTTGCTGCTATGGGGTAGTGGCGTAGCCAGGATTTGGGGGCGGGAAGAGCGAAGTCTTTTTGGGGCGCCCATATTTTTAAATACATATTTTGCCATATTGTTTTTTTAATACACATTGAGTCAAAAGCATCCGACATATTTTTGGTTTCGAGATTCGTTTAGGTCATCCCAAATACTACTTTTTTCAAATATATTGTTCTATACATAACGGTAATAGAAATGGTCTAAAATTGTAAAGAAGTGTTAGACACGATTTTTTTTATGGTTTTTATGTTTTTTCACACAAAAAACAACTTTGGATCGAAATGTTATATACCTTAGCCGAAAGAGCTCGTCAAACTTAAATAAAAAGTATTTTTTTGTTTCTTCATCTTTAATACGGCAATAATATTCTATATTATAATTTATTTTCAAAGTGGTCGGTGGCCTAGTGGTATATAATAGGTTACGACTTGTGGTCACGATGATCCCGGGTTCAATTCCAGGCGCGTCTTTTTATTTTTTTAATATTTCGTTATTTAGGTACTGAAAGTTTTTTAAATTTCGTATTCTTACAGCAACAATCCTCGGTACGAAAAAAACGAACTTGTAAAAAAACTAAATTTATTTTTTATCGCGAAAATAAATGATTTACAATATAATAATTAGAGGTTGCTAACAAATGGTTTTGTCAAAAGTATGGAATGAGATAAACGAACTCGAACAGTGCCGTACCAGAAGGGCTAGGCACAATATCATTTTCACCAATTTATCAGCTATCAATGTAAGAATAGTTTCTTTCCTTATGTTTAAATTGATTAAATACATATTTTTATAGGACAAACTTGGAAAGTATATCCCACATTGTACACTTTTGCTGTGCGATTTTAAAGAGCCGGTGCTGACAGGTTCAATGTCAATATCAATGTCATAATATTAAATAATATATTTTAGTAACGAAGTCGTAGTAAATCGAGCGAAACGGCATTGGAAATAGGACGTCGAGCACTATACGATGCCGTCTTCAAAAACTACCTATCTATACGAGAAAATGAAAATTTTGCACCATTTTTTTTTATTTTCTAGTTTTGGTCAGTTGTTATAATGACAATTTGGCAATTCCGCAGGAATTTGAGGCAAAAAAAGCAATAGAAAACGTAGAAAAAAATAAAATAAGAAAAATACTTTTTAATACAAATTTTTAGTACTAATAATAGATGCACTCTCGGCTGACGATTAGCGATATGTACCCAGTCTAGTTTAATTTAATTATATTCTATTGGTGATACCCCTACAACGAACGCCCCTCAGCTTTTGGGCTAACCACACTCAATGAGAGAAGAGACAGGGGAGACCTGATCGAAACATTTAAAATCCTGAATAACAGCTACTGTGACGACCTTAATCTAAACTTCTTTACTTCAAATACTAATGAGCTCAGAGGCTCTGAGCTCATTAGTATTTGAAGTAAAGAAGTTTAGATTAAGGTCGTCAAAGTATTCAGAGTTCACTCACAAAAATTAAAAAAGGAGAAAAGCTCTCATCTGATACGAAAAAACTTCCTATCTAACCGTGTCGTGTACAGGTGGAATGCCCTTAATGAAGAAACCATCCTTGCCCCAAATCGGAACATCTTCAAGAACAGGCTTGACAAAAACCTGGAAACAATAAATGGCACCATGATGCACTATCTTTAGTTGGCTCACCTCCAACCAAACAACTAACTGATAAATTCTGTGAAAAAATCTGTAATCGAGCTTGTAAATGTCCAACGTTGTGTCTCTAGTCGCGCGTACCTTGACTGTGAACTGTACCTAGACTGTGAACTGTGACGTGATACTCTAATTGTTGACTATATAAAAGTGCCTGAAATAATAAAAACTAAAAATAAACCAAAGACATAAGTGCACACAGCATAACATAATAATAATAATAAAATGTACAAAAATTTCTAAATAAACAAATATATCATGAAATATGTTTAGAGGGTTTCAAATAAATAGTATAAACGCATGTCGCGAGTAAAAGCGATGGTATTCTCGTAAGTATTACAAAAATTTCACTAATTAATATTCTGTTTTCTTTGTTATTTCAGGAAAACCATGTCCCAACCGCCAATGCACCGGCCGACTAGAAATCCAGGCCTGCCGAGGGCACTGCGGCTACCCAGTCACCCATTTCTGGAGGCACACGGAACACGCCATCTTCTTCCAAGCCAAAGGAGCCCACGACCATCCGAAGCCCGAGGCGAAGAGCACCAGTGAGGCTAGGAGATCGTTGGGAACCGGGAGAAGGGTTAGGGGGCTCGCCGTGTTGCTGGCCAAGGAGGCTGCCTTAGGAAATAAGGTAAGGAAAGGAAACACCACCATTAACACCACTCGCATAAATCTATCTGTTACAATAAAGACTTAAAATGAAAGCTTTTGGGACAGACTATAAGTGCCGTTTTGGCCAGAGCACATAGGAAAGACTGGAGAAAATTATCTCCAGGTTTCTTTTACTGGAGAATTATGTTTCAACAATTTCTCAAATAAAGTAAATTTATTCAAATTTATTTTTCTGTTTTTATTATTTTATTAATCCAACCGTTTTTAACGTAAAACTCTAGATAATCTTACTCCAAAGACGGGTATTTGACCGATTTTTGTATAAAACCAATGACTTCTTATACCGTGCGAGCAAAAATTATTTGTTGTTATCTGTTGGGTGTCAGTAACTACCTGAATTAACAATCAATCAGTTATTCCGTCATCTTTGACAGTCATTACAAGAAATTTGATTCATCGCTAATTTTTCCAATTTCTTGAACAATTCACACAGTGGGCTTTAAGGAACAGCACAAAACATTCATGGTTGAAGCGTATTTTCGAAACGGGGTTAGAGTAAATGGTGAGTGGCAATACAATCCGGGTTTGTGCATGCACGATTTTCACGAACATTTTCCTAAAGTTGCTTTTATTGCTAGGGCTTTTTTATCATTGCCTGAAAAGAAACCCTGGCTGTGTTTAGGGAAACAGGTTCTATACAACACAAAAAAGGAGCAGGAAGACCATCTGTAAAAACAGAAGAACTTGTTGCAAACGTTCGTGAAATAATGCAAAATACGGCAACAAATTGTATAAGACGCCTGTCCCAAGAAGTGGGAAGATCTTATGAAACATGCAGGACTATTCTTAGGAAGCAGCTAAATTTATTTCCTTATAAAGTGCAAGTATTCCAAGAAATACAAGCCGCAGATTTTGAAAGACGCAGGAATTACTCTCAATGGTTATCCAAAATTTATTGGAAAGAAATTATTTATTAGACCTGACATTTTTTTCGGATGAAGCCTAGTTTCACCTCTCCGGTTATGTGAATTCTCAGAATACACGCATGTGGAGTAGTGAAAATCCCCATTTTTTTTGTAGAGTCCACATTGCACCCTCAAAAAATTGGTGTCTGGTTAGCTGTTTCCCGAAGAAGAATTGTTGGTCCTATTTTTTTCCAGCACAGCACAGCGGTATAGAGACAATATTTTGAATCCATTTGTGGAGCAATTACTTGACGACGAACTACGTTTTGGATATTTTCAACAGGACGGTGCAACCGCTTATACAGTCGCCGAAACTATTAACTACTTACGCAATTTTTTCGAAGACAGATTGTTCAGTTTTCGATGTCATTAAATTCCCACCTAGATCGCCTTGTTTAACGGTTATGGATTACTTCGTTTTTCCTCATTTAAAGAACACTCTTTTTAAAACACCAGTTGCAAATTTAGAACAATTACAAGAAAGGATTATCCAAGAATGTGGTAACATTTCTCCAGAGATGCTGGTCAACACTTTCGAAAATATGAAGAGACGTGTGAATTTATGCTTGAAGCATGTCGGTGGCTAATTTCAGCAAGTTTTATAATTATTTTTCTTTTTCTTTCTGTATATTCTTACTTTGTTAATTTTGTAAACGACAAAAATAAATTTGTATTTGTCTACTTATTTTATTACTCATTAGTTTGGCATATCATGTCATAATATGAATTTGACAAAATTTTAACCTAGATTTGGTTAGATATATCGTCCCCATATCATTGTGATCTAAACCAAGCCCTACGTTTTTTAATCCAAGCCCTCTTTGATGCAAATAATGATTGCTCGCACGGTATTATTAGTTATTTTTTTTACCTTTCAACTAACCCAAACATTGTATTTTCAAAGTGCGTCGGTCGCTACGAAGTTACAATCAGTTGGAACGATGCTTGCCAACTGTATGGCAACCTATGAAAATCAAAACTTTGTTAGTACAGAGATATTATACTGTGTCATTTATACTGCCTGTGGTCTATTCACACGTTAGTGTACCCATCATCAGCTTCTTCAAGTTGCATTGAACTGCAAGCGATTATGCCTTTGCATTCTTAGAAATAATAAAATAAATAAACTAGAACTATTACCATAGACCAAAGGTACTTACTCCTAATAAAAATATAATTACAATATGTATTCAGCTAATAACAGAGCAAAGAAATTCTCGATATCTCTACACTCACCAGAGATATGTCCCAAGGCGGGGCAACAACTAACAATACGATTGATGCAATAAACGGATAAGTCTTGAATTCTGATTAAGTTGGGATTTTTTCGCTGGAACTTAAACCTGTATTATAATTCGAGATAGGAATCGAACGCGGAAAGAGAGATATCGCAATGGAGATAAGGCGGGGAAACAAAAGAAGAAATTACAAGAGAAAAACATTGTGGATCGGTTGCCGTTATTATTTAGTTGTGTTGTAGGTTTGTAAATGCATAGTGTGCTAATTGATGTGTTTTATACAGTGTGTATCAGCCAAATCGAATAAATTCCATAATTAATACATGGGGGCGTGTCCGAACAAACGCTCGGACACGTCGATTGGTATTTCTAGTTGCGCATTTTTTTCAATAAAAACTTTTTATACAAGGTGTGTCATGTAACAGTGGACAATACCAACTTTCTTATTTTAAATGCAACAGCCTGTATATTATTCAATTTTTGGATTCTTCAGAAAATTTTAGACATATTTCATGTACAATATCCTATACCTATCTTCAACTGTTTCGGAAGTATTAAGTGTTTTCAGATTTATTGCATCTCAGTGTTTCTTTTTACTGATATGAAATTATTGACAGTAGTTGTCAGCAGTGGCGTAACTACCGGTGTTCAATGTGTGCGAAGCACACGGGCCCGGTTGAAAAAGCGGCCCGGGAGCGGAGCCACAAAAACATAAAAATGCAAAACAAAATATTCTCATAGAAAAAAAAAATCCAATATCCGCAAAACTACTCTACTCAATACTTTTATAGATAGTAATTCTAATTCATCTTCCCGTTTTAGTGAAATTGTAACTGCCTGCATTATTTTTTTAGACCATCCCTATTTCGGTTGCATCAGCTGAACGGTCTTTTTCCAAGTTAAAGTTAATTAAAACTTATTTGAGAAATTGCATGATCCTTCCAATATTCTTTATTCAGAGAGTGGTATATTTGGCATTAGGCAGCTTTACTTCTTAGCATGCGTTTCCAGACAATTCATTTTCAAAAATGAGTTGCTTAATAGAACATGATTATATAACACAAGATATAGCAGCCGGTTAAATTTTGTACCTCGGACAGAAAAATCAATCTTACAGAGAAACTTTTATTATCTGGGTCCCAAGTTATTTAATATTATACCTTCGGAAATTAAAAATGTAACCCATTTTCCATTATTTAAAATAAATATAAAAAAATGGATACTTTCATTGCCTAGATATCAGATACACCAATATATTGATTTTAAAAACCTGTACCATATGGTCTAATTAATGGACTGCTATCGTTTGTATTTGACATGTATACGTATAATTTATTGTTGAATGCAATTTTGAATGCGTGAGCTGACTCTCTGCTCTGTATAGTGTATGTGTACAGTATATCAAGAATGTGCTATTTTGTTGCTAGGTTCTAGTTTGAACGATTTTGGTTTGGGTTGGTAACCTTGATAGGGTTTATCAGGCTTATTCGTTTTATATTAGTTCGTTCATGGTGTTTATGATTAATGTAATAATGTTCATGTTATAAATTAAAACGTACCCACGCACAGCGTAGCCTTTAGTGGGTTAAGTTTTTATTTATCTCTCTTAAAGTATATTATTTAAGTCTTTATGTATTATTATTATTGTATACTGAGAAATAAATAAAATTTGAATTTTGAATTTGATAAAAAATTACCAGCTTTAGCAATTATTTCTATCGAAAATGAGGAAGTTTAAAAAATAGACATTTCTAACCTGATTTCAAACTTTGCGCATACAAAAGCAAGAAAAAAAATTTTTTCGGCAATCGTCCAAACAGACATCTTTCTGGCGTGATTTGACGCCATGCACAATAGTAATTTACGTTACAAGACCGGAAAGTAGTGTTTTTCAGGTCGAGACAAGCATTTTCAGGGCGAGCCATAGGCGAGTCCTGGAACCTTGGAGAGACCTGGAAAACACTAATTTTCGGTTGCGTGACGTACAATATTTTTTTTAAGACCGACACTTCGATATATTTTATAATCTACGCGAAACAAGTTTGACATAAAGAACAAAATTAAAAATCAACGAACTGTCACTCGAAATGTTGTTGTCATAATAACGAAATCAAGGTATCTTGTATTATCAAAGAGCGATTGGAAAAACAAAAAACAGGGTGACAGTGACATTAGAGACCGGAAAAACGTTATTTTCTAGACAAAAAAGTGTCCAGAAAGTGTAAATTTTCTGGTCGGTTTTAAAAAAAGTTCATTATTCCAGTATTGTTAACCGTTGCTACGCAATGAGACATATAACGATACGGAAATATATTATTCTCGGCCTAGGCCCTAGGCCCTAGTACTACTTTCAGACACAAACTACGTTTTTAAAAATACTTATTTTATGAAGTTATCTTATACAGGGTTAAAAACAAATAAACTTTGCATCACATGCGACCAAATTTTAATAGCCCAATTTTGATTTTGTAGAAAAACACACAGTTACTATGGCTCTACTTTAAAGAAAATATATCTGAAATAAAGCTTTGTCAAAACTGAGAAGTTTTATGTAGGTTGCGTTGAGTCTTATTTTGCAAAAGTGGTGCAATTCGCAAAATATAGGTAAAAAATCAAAATTATCTTATGCAGCTAAAATTTTGCATGTGGGCTAGGAACTGTATTTAAAAAAAAAATTTTTAATAACTTTTTTCGATATTTTCAGAAATAACCCTACTTTTGAATTATTTTTTGTAAAAAATTAAAATTTGACAGCTAATGCTACTATTTTTTGCTTAATTTCATCTTGATCGAAGCAGAACTTGATGCTAAAGTCAAATTTTGAATAAAGCTATTAATAAAGAAAAAATCCCATATGATGCGGACTTTACGTGACACTGTATATATAAATTATAATTCTTTGTTTTTGATAATATGTACTTGCAGATATTTTTCTATGTTCAGGAATATAACTACTTAGCATAACAATAATTATTGCTTTTTTGTGTACCTACTCAAAATTCATAAATTACTATGGTTAACAATAATAATACTCCGTATCATAATGGGGGCCCGGCACAGTTTTCGCACACGGGCCCGTGGCTACGTTGTTACGCCACTGGTTGTCAGTGTTATAGTCGTTTGAATTTCGTTAACTGAATATCAGAAAAATGGTTTATTTAACAGAAATGCACGAAATAACAATTCTACAGATGATTGGTTATGGAGATAAAACACGGACACAATTGGAAGTTGCTCGCTTATTTCATGAAAAATTTCCAAATTTGCCGCCCATAACTCAAGGAAAAATTACTAAAATAGAAAAACAGTTTCGCCAGCTTGGACATGTAAAGCAGATAAAAAAGTAGCTGCCAAAGCAATAAGTAATGATACCAATGCTTGAGTTTGACGAAAACCAATATTCTGCTAGTCGAAAAACAGCCCCAATGTTCGATGTTAGCCATTCATCAATTATTCGAACATTACAAGAAAATAAAATGTATCCCTATAAAAGTATACCTACTCATGAGCTCATGGAAGACGATTTTGATAGGAGAACGAATTTTTGTGAACAAATTATGGCAATGTCAGATAACAATTAGAACATGTTTGTTTTCTGATGAGTGCAACTTAACACTTCACGGTCATGCTAATCGTCAGAATTGCCGCTATTGGTCTAGGGAAAATCCTCACTGGATTAGAGAAGAACATACTCCATATCCTAAAGGTTAATGTTTGGGCAGGAATAGTTGGAGATCATATCATAGGTCATTTTTTCATTAATGGCAATTTAAATGGCGATAATTATTTAGTACTGCTCCCAAATTAATGTCTTGCCAACTTTAACAAACTTATATCCTGATCCAGCAAACCCACAACTTCCAGCGAATATGATATGGTTTCAGCAGAGTATTTCCTAATCGGTGGATAGGGAGGCGTGGATCGATGGAATGGCCAGCACGATCCCCTGATCTGACGCCATTAGACGTCTTCTTATAGGGTTACGTCAAAAATATTGTATACAAAACAAACTAAACCCCTCGACTTAGCTGACTTAAGAAGACGAATAACGCTTGCGATTAGATCGGTCACGCCTACGATGTTCAGTAACATTAGAAGAAATTTCTATTTAAGATTAGGATATTGCCAAGACGTTCGCGGCATTTTCAACATCTCCTACATTAATGTTTTTTTTGTTTTGTACATTATCAATAAATAAACAGTATTAAGTACTTACTTGTTTTGAGTGTGTTGTTAATTTTTGCAGTAAATCTGAACTTACTTAATATTTCCGAAACAGTTGAAGATAGGTATAGGATATTGTACATGAAATATCTCAAATATTCTGAAGAACCCAAAAATTTAATAATATGGGTGTTGTATTTAAAATAGGAAAGTTGGTATTGTCCACTGTTACATGACACACCCTGTATAAATAGTTTTTATTGAAAAAATGTGCAACTAGAAATACCAATCGACGTGTCCGAGCGTTTTTTCGAACACGCCCCCATGTATTTATTATCGAATTTATTCCATTTGGCTGATACACACTGTATTAATCACCGCATTTAAATTAAACACAATTTTTGCGAGGGGCTGCTAACCCATTTGGGGGCTGCTATAACCCCTTTGAATCTGTGTACATAATGTTGACAAATCAAATTGAATAATTTTAAATCTTCCCCAAATCACTAGATTTTAAAAAAATACCTTAATCAATTTAAACAGCTTTAATTATATCAAGTAAAATTGCTTTAAATTTGTTAAATTGGTTGAAATCCTAAAAAAAGCTTCTATTTTTGGTAAATCATCGGCGCGTTACAGCATAACGCAAAACACTTCTCTATTTAAATCAGATTAAATCAAAACTGATTTAAAATCTGTGTACACTTTTTTTGGGAGTTAGCAGCCACTCTTGAAATAAAAAAAATAAGAGTAATTATTGCAAAGATCCCAATACAGCAAGTTAGGTAAGACTGTTATCAGGAATTCAGATGTCGAGTTGAATTATGCGCTAACTCGGTGGTACCACGTTTGAAAAAAGTTTTGTAATTAATAATTGAATGAATTGAAGAAATATGACATGTAATAATAAAAATACTTCAAAAGTAGGAAAAAAAATGGTTTTCTTACAACAAAATCATTACTCGGCCAGATATAAAATCATATTCGAAGTAAGAAAGCAACAATAATTTTTTGTTTTTACGTAAATTTATTTTAAACGAAATCCAAAAAAATTTAAAATGTTGTTTCTGATGAACCCTGTATAGTAATCGCAAATGTAATATTCGAAATTGTAGTTTCAGCATAAGCAGACGTTTTTATAAAGAAAGACTTTTTCTTCTATACCTACTAATAAAAGTTTTTCCTCTTCCAAACTCTATCCATCGACACACTGTTTATAGAAATTACTTTATTATTTTTAAATTAACCAATATATCTTGAAATAAATTCGATAGCATTGAAGGGTTTTGTTAAATATAAGTATAACTCTGAAAAAGTTTTATGTCCCATCATGCTCAGTATAGCTTACTTATTTGTTTTAACCAACGATTTTTAAAATATTATTTTTTTACAATTTATACTTCTTTTAAGGCGTCGAAACTAACTAATCCTTTTTTTGTTGCAGCTAATGTCACTCCGAGAACCAAAACGATCATATAGAGACCTCAGCCAAGTGATCAGAAATACCAATGCACCACCCATGGTCATCGATCAAGAAAAAGGTTAGCACTGCAAAAATTGTTTACAAAATATTAATATTTCTTTGTTAGAAAATATCTAACTAACATTTCGAACCAGCTCTACTTTCAAAATGTTTTTCGCAAACTATTATTACAAGTACTAACATAATACTTATTTTTTTCAGGTTACTGTTCCTGCCCCCCATTCGAATGCATATGTTACCAAACATCGCAAATACAGCACTTTCCCACCTCCCCCCAATCGTACCAAGCGAACCCTCAACAACTAGACAACTACTGGACTCAGGAACCTCCTCACGCCCAAGCCTACCCTAGCGACATTTCCAGTATAGAGGGCAGTCAGTACGATTTCAGCAACATTTCTGCTGATCTGTTTCAACCCGAGGAAATATTTCAACTAGATCAACCAATTAAACCCGATTATGTGTATGTACAGGGTTCTAGTGATATCAGAGGTGGCAATAACGATATGGCCCGATCTCCTCCTACACTGTTAGATTTAGGAAGTGGTACCATCCACAGAGAACTAAAGACTGAAGAGTACTGGCCGCAAACTAGCGTCAGTTTCTTGAATGATGACTCCAATGCCAGTTCGAATAGTAGATTTAATGTGAGTCAAAGTCCTGACGTTCCCAAAATTCTAAATAATAATTTTGTTGGAGCGCTAGATCAAACGTTTTATAGTAGTCCTGCAAAAATGGACTCCATGGACTACAACACCTCTATCTTAAACCAAAAAGTCCCTGCTAACCCTATATTATATGAACAAAATGTCGTAATGGAACCAGCTAATTTTAAAACGGAAATTAGTCACTTCGACCTGACCACCGATTCAAAAATCCCGCCTCATTTCCCGAACTCTGAGAACTTTCATCAAAACTTTCAGAATTTTCAAACTAATTCAAAAACAATGAAACAAAGCTACCAAGAATACATAGACCTAGCGCAGTATAGTGACTATACGAACTTTTTGAATGTATATGAAAATAAGGTGAACCATCCAGGCGATGGTTGTAATGTATTTAATGATCTGGATTTTAGACTCACTAATTCAGGGTTTAGTGATAATTTGGTGGATTATGGTGGGCAAAATTTTGATAGTGTTACCAATCAGTAAATGTTTGTAGAATATGGAGATCCCTAAACTCAAATTTGTTGTATTTGTTGTCATACCAGTACCTACCTACCATGTGAAAAACTTTTATGTTGATGAAGCGAGGCGATGAGGTACAATATATTGCTAATACCATATTTCAATTTTATTATTATGTCCCCACTGTGGGCATCCGGGCAGGCTTTTAACTATTTTGTACGCTTACAATTTTTTGCTCCCATCTTGAAGTCACACTACCAAAGTCTTTAAAAATGTCTAAAAGTAAATTTTTACCAATAAATAGCATCCTAAACTTGGAAATAATACCCGGTAGGAAAAAAGCTTTGTTATGCTTTGCTTTGCTATTTAAAATGACCTCGGCTATTTTTATAGTGTGTTGCAATGATTTGGTGTGCGTTGCTGTTTGTATTAGGGATGACTGGTCGATAGCGGAACTGATCCCTGGGCCTGGACTTGTGGAACTAATCCGGATCAAAATTTTGAACATAATACGAATCCGACCAGTCCCGCGTCTTGACAAATATCTGGCGAATACTGGGAATGCGGGCCCAAAAGCTTTTAACTGATCCAACAGATCTAAGGCAAGAGGACTCGAGCGGTCAGCGGCTCGTCGCTTTGCAGGATTAAAGCGATCCAATAGGCGAGTACGGTTTTACCATCAGATTTGTTCGCCCGTTCGTTTAGTTTTGCAGAGGACAGCGACAAATCTGAACATGCAAGCAACGGGAAGTAATATTTTTCGTCATAGAATTTCGACTGATTTTTAAGAGGAAATTTTCAAAAGGCGGGAAATTTGTTTAAGTGATGCTTCGTTAATCCTATATTACTATTTCATTTTATTTAATTAATTTTAAAAAAAGAAATTATATTCCTTTTACTTTAAACCAAATAACCTACCACAAAATATGAATACCTAGTATACAAATAAATGAAGACATTCAAATTTTTAAACTTAATAAAATAAAATATTTAGGAATTATTTTTGACAGTAAATTAAATTGGAATTTTTACTTAGAATACTTCATTAAAAAATTAAGAAGTTTACTACCGATTTTTAAAAACATTAAAAAATTTTTAAATGTAAGACATGGAAATATTATATAACGCGTTAGTTAAAACTCATTAAATTACGGAATTTTAGGTTGGGGAGGAATAAATAGAACTTTAGTTAAAAAATTAGAAATATTACAAAAAAGGTTTCTAAAAATTATATTCAATAAGATTATCTATATCCTTCAAAAGAATTATATTCAGAAACAAAAAAGTTGAACATAAGACAACTTTACATTTATAACATCTTAATATATACAGCGTGATCAGAGGGTACGGAGCGGCCATATCTCGCAAACTACTAAGCGTAGAAACTTGGGATAAAAAAAATTATGATTAAAGCGGTCATGAGAAAATTCTGGAAATTATTTTTAAGTTCCTCATTTCGCCGCAAGAGGGCACAATAAAAATTTAATTTTTAAATTCTAAATTTCTCCGAAAATTCCTATATTATGGTATACCTCTGATTACATCGTTAGAAAGACTAGATAATTCTACATCATTTTGGTTTAAGGCTCATTGGCGTACCGACCTTGATAAGAGTGGGGGAAGCTATTGAATGTGTAAACATTAAAATCGCTGTAACTTCTAAACGACTTATCCGATTTTACTAAATTTAAGCTTGTTTAGAAGGGAAAGGTAAGTTTCTTCAATCGCCGTATCTAACAGTACACGATAGTGTTTAATAAAATTGCTAGAGGGCGCAATTTGTAATAATAACAGTTTTTTCGATTTTATCCCGAAAATTCAAATCATACGGTATAACTATAACATCATAATCGAAAAGTAGATGAAATGTGCACGAAAAGTTGTAAAGACCGCAGTTCGATATCTTTGTTCGTTTCAGAGTTATTGCCAAAACAATAATTTTTAATACAAATTGCGCCCTCTAGCAATTTTATTAGAAACTATCTTGTACCATTGGATACGACAAGTGAAGGTACTTACCTTTCTCTTCCAATCAAGCTTAAATTTAGTAAAATCGGTTAAGTCTTTTAGAAGTTACAGCGATTTTAATGTTTACACTTTCACTTGATAAGAGTGGGAGAAGCTATTGAAAGTGTAAACATTAAAATCGCTGTAACTTCTAAACGACTTATCCGATTTCACTAAATTTAAGCTTGTTTGGAAGAACCTTCAATTGTCGTGTCTAATGGTATAAGATAGTTTCTAATAAAATTGCTAGAGGGCGCAATTTGTATTGAAAATTATTGTTTTGGCAATAACTCTGAAACGAACAAAGATATCGAACAGCGGTCTTCACATTTTTTCTTGCAAATTTAAACTACTTTTCGATTATGATGTCATAGTTATATCGTATGATTTGAATTTTCGAGATAAAATCGAAAAAACTGTTATTATTACAAATTGCGCCCTCTAGCAATTTTATTAGAAACTATCGTGTACCGTTATATACGGCAGTTGAAGGTACTGACCTTTCTCTTTCTAACAAGCTTAAATTCAGTAAAATCGGATAAGTCGTTTAGAAGTTACAGCGATTTTAATGTTTACACTTTCAATAGCTTCCCCCACTCTTATCAAGGTCGATACGCCAATGAGCCTTGAACCAAAATGATGTAGAATTGTCTAAGCTTTCTAATGATGTAATCAGAGTCATACCTTAATATGGGAATTTTCGGAGAAATTTAGAATTAAAAAAAATTATTTTCAAATGTGCCCTCTTGCGGCGAAATGAGGAACTTAAAAATTATTTCCAGAATTTTCTCATGATCACTTTAATCATAATTTTTTTTATCCTAAGTTTCTACGCTTAGTAGTTTCCGAGATATGGCCGCTCCGTACCCTTAACTGATCACGCTGTATATTTAAAAATAAAAACCTTGTACAATTTAAAAACCATAATCATAATACACGTCATAAAAAGGAAATAACCATAAAATCTAAAATAAATAAGTCCATAGGACAAAAAAATTTCAAATATTTATGTTTTATTTAAACAATTATTTACCAACAAAAATTAAAAAATTGATTTCATTAAAAAAATTTTAAGTCGAAATAAAACATGGATATTAAAAACAGACAATTTGAAAACATTTTTAGAAATGCTTCAATTAATTAATATTGTTCTGAATAATTCATATAAGTAATATTTTACTTAAAAATTATAAATTAGTAATTTTATTACTAATATATTTCTTCAAAAAAAAACTGCGTTTATACTATAAATTAACATTTTTACTTTAAAACTTGATTTTTAATGCATATTTATGATTTATGATTTTACATACTAAAACAAAAAAATAAGATTTGCCCCTAACAAGCTCAGCCGAATAATAAGTTTACAGAAGACTACATAAACAAAATAAACATGTTTATTATATTATTATATTTTAAATAAACTTATTATTATTATTATTATTACTATTTTATGAGTGTAAAATGTCCCCGATTTTGTTGGAAATGATGATCCATAAAATTGGATTTCTTCCGCAAAGTCTAATAGGTACTTTCACCTGCGCAATTTTCCAACAACACTTATAAAGTCGATTCACCCAGTAAACCTGCAAGATGGCCGACATGTCATATGACAAAAGTCATACTCCAGCTAAATAAAATGAATTTTTGCATTTTCAATTACTTTTGTCATATGACATGTCGGCCATCTTGCAGGTTTACTGGCTGAATAGACTTTATCATCATCGTTCATCATCAAAAAATATATACTTTGTAAATTACACTATTTTTTTTGTTTTAAACTCATTTACTAATTTTTAATGTTTACAAAATTGTAGGTTCAAAAATAAAAGTCTAAACTCTAAACCATCAAGATCGTTCGATAAATATCAACGCGTCTAAATCCTTCGTAGTCACCTGATCACACAATTTCCTTGCTCTGGTCCAACAACGCCTTTAAACATCGAGGGGTTGTTGTCTGGTCTCATCTGCGAGGTAAAAACCGAACTCGACAACAGGGTTGCCAGGTCTACTGATTTATCAGTAGATCTACTGATTTGCCTTCCCATCTACTGATCTACTGATATCATTAGCAAATCTACTGATTATTCTGTATACTGTCGTCGCGACCGAAACCGACAGAGTGCAACCAGCCGCACACTTTTTGTACGATGGGACCGATCACAGATTTCGAGAATGCAGTAAATTTGAAAGTTAGGAGAACCCCGCACGCCTACTTTTCCATAAACCCTTTATTTTTCTGTGACTTTTCCTACGCCGGCAACCATTCCGAGTTCAGCCGACGCGACGCACGCAAGCAAACGTCGCGTCGTGTCGATGATAGGTTGGGCTTCCCCGAATTTATGCAAATTTTTAGATCTGCATAACAATGATATGTACAAAAAAAAAGGGGGGATTTAACAGATTCTGATTAATTTATTTTAATATTTTTGGTTACTTTATGACTGAGTTATACCTTTATTTTTTTCCTAAAAATTTGTTGCATTTTATTTTGTGTCGAATAAATATTTATGTTTTTTGAATCATTTTTTATTACTTTCTCATATTCTAAGCATCTACTGATTTCTACTGATTTTCTCACAACAAGCTACTGATAAAAATATTTGTGACCTGGCAACACTGCTCGACAAATAGTTCTGATATACCAGTCTCCGGACTCGGAACTGATCCGCAGACTAGATACGACTTTAGGATCAGTTCCGGACTGATCTGAAAAAATGTACGAATCAGCCATCCCTAGTTTGTATTGGCAATATATTGTATATATAAAAACGATTTCAGTTCCCACGTAATATACAGGGAGCGCAAAAAATGTAACTTTCTAAAATTAAAAGCGTGAATTTTTCATTTCGATCAATTGATTCCCAAGGTGCAAATTTCACGACAAAGACAAAAAAATTTCTTTTTACTTATTGGGAGCACTAAATTTCCTAGTTTAAATATTTTAAACTTGTGTGTAACATTGCTCAACTTTTTTTTGCGCTCACTCTATATCTTGACTAATATTTGTTAATGTTGTCCATAATATGGTGTATAGTGTCTAGATTTGTTTTTATAGCCTAATTTTGTATCTATGCCTAATTAAGGATCTCCTAATTTGTATTATATCATATTAGTGCCTTACAGAATACAGGGGCGTACCGCTGGAGGAGGGGGGCAGTGGCAAACATACGGGGGGAGGGGTGTTTGGTGTTAGAACCGCCCCCCTACCCCTGAAATTGATCAAGGGGATCGATTTCTTCTTATTATATACTAAGTGCGACACTGTATAGGTACCCTTTATTTTTCTGTATTAAGTAAAAAAATTATTATAATAAAAATACTTAGTCCTATTATATAATAGTATTTACCATTCGATGTGAAACCTGATAAAAAAACATGCCTTTAATGTCTTGGCCAAATTTTAAATTTAAGTATACCAGTTTCCTATCTCACAGGCATGTACTGTACCTATACTGTTCTATTTCTTCCGTTTCACCCTATTTTTTAAAGGCATTATAATTATAGATTAGCAAATTCGCCTTAAATTTCTAAACCCCTCGGTCAGGTACGTCACTGACAAAATGAAAAAATGCTTTCAAAGATTCTCATTTAAATATAGTTGTGTAATGTTAGTTACACATTAAATTTTGTTATTGTATGTATATAATATACCTATGTACATAAAATGAAATAGATATGTGATTCCTAAAGGCTTTGTGTAATTTATTTAACGCTTTAGGATAACCCATACTCTACAAAAATCTTATTGCATGCATTTAGAGATTGTACTTATTCCTTATTTATTTATTTTAAACCTCATTTGGGACTCTAGGGTTAAAGATAATAGGGAATTATTGAAACGATTATTTTTACGTCAGCACTAATAAGGAAATGCCCTATTTTAATAAGGTCTTAACCCTATTTCTCTAAAAAATAAAGACTTATTGGAACGCTTTCCTGTTTACGACCGTTATTTTTAACCTAATGTCTAATGACCTCCCATCCTTCAGGATTTGATAAGGGATTTTGTCCCACAAATTCTCTTATAATAGCTAAATCGTCATTATAGGTAAACCTTAATCTGTTAAATGCAACCATCTGTTTTTTGAGGTTCTGTTTGCCGAATAAGGGAAATAAGGAAACGTTATTTTACTTACAGTAACTAGTCGTAAATAGGGGAAGGCAGTATTTTATTATGGTTCCCATATTAAATAATTTTTAGTGTGCATGCTTAGCTGTCATTTTAAGAACGACCATAATAACGCCTTCACCTTATAGCGTTTCCAATAATTCCCTAATGTGCAGGTGGCAAAGGATTGGGATATTGCCTGATTTTATTCAGATAGTTTCTTTGCTTTTAAGGTTTCAAAATAGAGTAAATATAAAAAATTCTAATTTTATTGAAACAAAAAAAAATTAATACAATTAAGTACCTAGTCCTTTTAACAAAAATGACCAGAATTGTTTTTAAGACACAAATTTAGTGTGCAGAAGCCACTTGTACTTGTTCCAGATCCCAGATCCCAGATGTAAGGAAAAAGGTACACCATTTTTAAAAGCAAGACTCCATTTACATTTTTAGAATGTTTACATTTTATTTCCAAAACTCTAACACTCTTAATTATTTACAACTGACTACAAAAAATTATAAGTACCTTAAAAAATGTTGCTTAAAACTTCACTGATCAATTTGCTGGCTTATGAAGGGTCCCCCTCGTAATAACCCTATCGACTTCTTCTTCCTTGGTAATAGTAATTAACCCATCATCAATAGCCCTTCTCTTAGCAATGTCCGTAAGAGCCTTGAAACTATGGGGCTCCCATGCAGCTAAATCTGCCATAGTTTTTCTGTTTAACAAAATGTCAGAACGATGTAGGGATTCCCTAAAGGTTGAATAATCTATGTCATGTTGGTTACAGCCTGCTGTCACTCTTGTTTCCCACAACTAAGCAAATATTAATAAGGTAACTACTAGCCATATTTTAAAGAAGTAACTGAGTACGATTTGTCAAAGATGTAATTAACTTACGTTTCTCATATCCAGTTTTTTTAGTTTTCTGCCTTTTGTAGCATAGACCAATGCTCGGTGAACAGAACGAATTGCAATACTATAACAGTTACGCCGTCTGCCAACATAATGCTGCAAAAATAACAAAATACAGGTAATTAAAAACATAAAAATAGATGGTGTAACATAGAATTTGGGACGAGTCTTACCGCTGCAAGTTTAAAAATCCTTCTTTTTCGCCAAAACTCGTCTGGACCCCTTGACCTTATAAAATTAATTGCGGTACTGAAAACCATTTTGTTTAAGTTTCTGTGTTCTAACTTGAATTTGAGAACTATAAGATAAACTCCACTAAGAAAAAAAATTTTTGCAAGAAAAGTGAAAAGTTAGGTTATGTCGAAAAGACCAAGAAAAGACTCTGACACCACAGAAAAATAAAGGGTTTATCTGACACGAACGAGTGGACCACAGAAAGAAGGTGGGTATGAGAACCCATTTTTCTGTGGTTATAAAGCATAAAACTCAAATAGACTACCCAATAAACTTTTAGTGAAATGAGTGTTGCCTAAGAGCTGCCACAGAGGAAAAGACTGTTTGCGATTTTGCCTACCATAAAAAATATAGGCCACAGTCATCTGGGCCTGTTTAAAGAAACTAGCCTTGGCAGATAATTAGTAAAGCAACAATGGCCCCACTTCAACTAACTAAAATAGAGAAACTAAAAACTAACCCCAACCCCATTATCCAGTGCTGTTTTTGTGTTTTTCCACCATCCAATCATTTTTTAAAGAGATAAATGGGTTTTAAATAACTTTTTAAAGCTTAATATGGGTATTCGTGGACTGACAACATTCATAAATAACAGGTCCCATCTTTACTTGAAAGAGCACGAGCTACAAAGTTGTAATGTGGTCCTCGATGGTAACAGCATTGCTTCAAATTTATATAAATGGCACTGCAAAAGCAACGACTGCTTCGGAGGAGACTACGATAAGTTTGCCAACGTTATTAATAACTTTTTCAATTTGTTGACACAATGCAACATCACTCCGTTTGTGATTCTTGATGGAGGCTATGAAAAACGTAAACTTGCGACAGTTATTAGCCGCATGAAAAATAAGATTAGAGCTGCTGACGCTCTTAATTCTGTGACCGAAGGCAGCAATTCAGTTTTTCCGCTATTTTTAAGAGAAGTATTTGTAGATGTTGTGCTCAGTTTAGGCCTGAAAGTAGCTCGTTGTGAATTTGAAGGTGACATGGAAATTGCTGGTATTGCCCAGACTTTAGGGTGTCCTGTAATAAGCTATGACTCTGATTTTTATTTTTTTGGCTGTGACTATATACCCTTTAATACTGTAGACCTTACTGCTCGGAAAGGTAAGGAAAAGTTTACAAAGAAACCCTACACTTACCTTGCATGTAAAATATATCATATAGACAACTTTCTACAGACATTTGGAGGCTTGGATCGAAATAACCTGCCAATTTTAGCAGTTCTTCTTGGCAATGACTATGTAAAGGGCAATCTTTTTACACCATTTTTTAAAAATCTAAAAATACAAAAGTGTAATAGCAACCAAAGTGACCAACAAAAAAGAATAAAAAGTGTTATAGTGTGGCTTCAAAACGAAAATATTGAAAGTGCTATTAAAAAAGTTTTGGGGAGGTTTAAAGATGCAAAAAGGCATATTATCTTAAAGAAGATTCAAGGTGCTATGAAAGGCTACTATGAAGTTAATAGTGAATTACTGGCATTTTTGGCTATTGAACCTAAAAGTAAAGTAGAAATTGTAGTGGATTTTAACAAGTTAAATACTGACTTGCCTTCTATAAATGAGAATGGAGCAGTTAGTTCAGACAGTGAAGATTGGTCCACTGAAAGTGAAAATGAAGGTTTATCTGAACCCAATGTGATAATGGCAGATAAGCAAGATTATAATATAGATTTAGATGAAGATAAATCACAAGTGTTTCACAAACATTTCCGCAAATGCCAGTATCCTTCTTGTTTTATGGATATGATCACCTTAAGTCGATACTATTGCATACCACAAGTTGAAGACAGCTCATCTGAACACTCTCACACTATTAGTTTACATATTTTATCAGCTATTCATCAAATATTAACTAATGGAAGAAAAGAATTGACCATAGTTTCTAGAAGGGGTAAAAGTGGTATAAAATATTCTACCCTACCTAAAGTTCCCGAAGAGCTTCCAGGACTTGATGATATTAGTGATTTAAACTCCACGGACAGAAAAGGACTTTTTATAAAGATTTTAAAAATAGACGATAGTTTTTTGAAAATGTTGGGAGTGTTTCCAGAGAAATGGCACTTATATTTATTAGCCCTGAAATACTGCGTTCTACAGGAATCTTTTGACAAACCTTTAATTTATTCTTGCATTATATGCTTTTTAATTTTAAATTATATAGATAATCAAGTGGGTTTTCATAGAGTTTCCAAAACTTTTGATAAAAAATATGCTTCATTTTTACTTACAAATCAGGTTGAAAATTCAGAATTTAAATTTGAAAGTTTTGATAGACTACCGTACAGAGATTGTGTGATATTTATGGATAAAATGATTTCCTACTTTCAAATGGATGGAAAATTAAAGTCCAATAATCATAGATTATATGATAAAGTTTTGGTGCATTCTCTCTCCCAGATACAAAGTGTATTCCTTCATGTAAAATATTTAAATTCTCTGCTAAATTACTGTTACAAAACTATAGAAATCCATAATATATTTGATGGAACTTTTATTTATAACATGACGATTAATTTTAGAAAAAGAAACAGTGTTGAACATTACCTAGATACGTTTTTAAAAAACTGTCCTAGTATTTTAGGGGCATTAAGTTATGTTTTTGGTGTAACAGAAACCCATTTTGTCTTTAAAACGGAAATTGTACAATCAGTTAAAAAGCATAGGAAAAGGAAACGGAAAAAGCACGATAACATTATCGAAGATGACAAAATTAGTGAGAATGAAGAAGCTGAGGAAAATTTTGATCCTAACAATCCATACTCAATTTTGGCAGTTTTGCCGATTTAAAATTATACCAAATATATAATATCGCTGTTAACATATTTTTCCGTAATATAATTTTAACTTTTCTGTTTATGCCTAAGTAAATGATTTATTAAACTGTTAGAAACACCTAATATTCCTAAAATATAAAAAAATCCCTCTATTGTTCCCCACCCACATTTTGAAATTGTATACCTGGTTGCCTAATATACTTTTCCTAATGCGATGATTGTCAAAATTTCCTTCATTACAAATTAGGTATGTTCGAAATATCGATTTTTTGCTTTCAATTCTCGATCTTTTAACTTTAGATGTTCAGGCATCCAACACTAGACATTTGATAAACTTGCCAATATCAGCATAGTTTTACAGAGGAATAATAAGCGGCTTGTCGCCTTTTAAAGAGTACAACTTTTGCAATGCATACTAGTTGGGTGAGAGGAAAAAATGGGTAGGTATCTGCAATAAAAACATTTATTGAAAGCCGATTCGAATTTTATCATGCATGGTTTTATTGGTTGTTTCACATTTCAAGGCCCTGACTATTACTTTAGTCAAATCAAATCCCAGAAGGCCCTTGGTTGGATTTAACATTTTCCAAGATCGCTGTCATTGCATTCTATTCATCAAAGAAATAATATCGATATGTTTAAGGTCGATTTACTTTAATCCGAATCGATCCGATAAATGTATATTTTTGAGAGGAGAATCGAACATTCTTAAACCTAAAGCTTTATTTGACAACACCGTAATTAAAAATACTTTTAGGTTATGTCACGTACCAGTGTTGCCAAGGCGATACGATGTTGGTATTACCAACGCAAGAGGGAATTACGGCTCGCTGCCTCTTACTAACTTATGAGAGAGAGAGAGATAAAGAAGCGCGTTGTTCGCGCAGATGGTGTAATAAACTTCAAACGAAAAAATTTTTTAAAACGGCAGATGTATCGAACATTTTTCTGTGTACGCCTCCAAAACTGTGATAAATGTGTTAAATACTAGTTTTTCGTAAATTTCTAAAAATAAATATAAAAGTAGTTTGTTGATTTATTTTTGGTAAGTTAAAAGCTATCTTTAAGATTAGGCTATGTTTAAAATATGGAATTAGGTCAGTTTTCTAAGGCTTAACGCAAAAAAATACCAATAATTACTTACAAGACAAGGTGTTTTAAAAATCAATTTTAAACGGGAAATTTATACGACGCTATTGTGCAATTTTCTAGATTTTCATAGTTTCTGGCGTGTTTTCCCGAATTCAGAGTTATTTAAAGGTTTATAATGGCAGGACTTTGGAATTTTATATATTTCAAGCATTTTGGTTGTACTCAAACACACCTGTTTCAATAATTGATTTCACTTTCATTTACATTATTTAACTTATCCCACGCAGGTATGAAAAGGCTACTAATTAGTCATTTCAGACGATGTGCAATATTATTTAAACAAATGTGAATGTGACTATAAGAATTTTACTCCCATTGTTAGACAAACAAAAAATATTACTCACGTAAATAGGTACAATTTCCTACCATTTTGTGTAAATTTAAGTATTGTTTTGTATAGGTACCTAGTTACTAAAAATAATGCTTTATTTAAAATTGTAAGCTTTTAAATATTTGTTATGCATCTATAAAGGTTATCGAAAACACTTAGTCCATTGTCTTTGATGCATCAATCTCAGACAAAAAGGTTGTTTTGTAAAAGTTGCAAAGAGGAGTAGTGGGTAAACTAAGATTTAATAAATTGGCATTTAAATTTACATAGTTTCTTATAATATTTTTTATTACACACATAGATGTTGAACACTGTGTTTTAGTTTAACTTAAATTACAAGGAATAATCATATGTAGAGCATGTGTGTACATGTCGAGATGTTTTATCTATCTGATTATCGACCCAGCAAAGGTCACTCAAACTTGGACTTATATATTATATATTCGAAAAAATACATATCAAGATTAATATTAAGAATCTCTCAAAAGAATTACCTCCTCTAGGAAAAAAATACCAGTGGCGTAGCGTGCAGGGGGCCAGGGGGGGCGACCGCCCCCCCCCCCGCCCTTTGAACTCTTTCCCAAACGGCGCCCCTTCCCACTCTCCCAGTTCAATTTCACTTCACATGATCATGATCATAATTGATAATATTGTTTACCTATCGCAGCAAGAAAAAATTTACTGTTTATGCATAAATAATATTTATATAACAAAACCCTCATCTTATTATTATTTTATTTTCACTACTTGATTTAATTTATAATTAAAATATTATTTGCCACGATCAATAATTTGTATTCGTTCAGTTATTTTGCTTTAACAATTAAAAATTGCTTAAAATCACTAATTTACTAGAGACTAAATTTTATCTTTTTAAAAGTAGTGTGTTATTGTCGCCAATGAGAATAATATGCTCATATTATTATGTAATATGCATAAAATATTTTATAGAGTTTTAACAAAATTCCCCTTGTCGTAAACATATTCTGTTTTCATGTGACCATTTTAGACATGACGAAACAAAAACTTTATTTCTCAGGCCAAAATTTACTAATAAACGAAATTATACATTAGCAGTGAGGCCCCTCTGAACAAGGGCGTAGATAAGGGGGTAATAATCCCCCCCCCCCCCCCCCCAGGACTGAATGAGCTATGAAAACGAAGCACTTTTTTTAATTGATGAATTTTTTTGTGATTTTCTTAAGAATCTTGTGTATTTTATATTTTTCCTACTTGAAAATCAGGCAACATCATCGAAAAAAGGGCGTGGCACCCAAAATTTTTCGCCTGGGGCGCTATTTACGCCCCCCCCTCCCCATGAAAAAATTTCTACGCCCTTACCTTTGAAGCTTCCGCCCCCTCCGCCCCTTCAACCACGCTACGCCACTGAGAAATACCTCAGATTTATGTATACCTTTCCCTTTTTTTTCTTACCCATAAGACTTGATGCAAAAAGTATTTTTGTTGCTGAGCAAAAGTATGACACGTTTCCATATTTAAATAACTAGGTAGAGTATGAACAGGTTGGTATTATGACGCCATTTTATAAAAAAAAATATTTTTAACCATCTAATATACCTACACATGCATTTTTCCTTAAATTTAACAATATAAATGCTAATGAACCAAATGAATAGATTCCATTCTATTTTTAATCATATTTAATGTACATTTATTTGTGGTTCACCTCTGGAGACAATGATGTCATAGCTGATTTTAGAGACCTATTTAATTCTTTATTTACATCATCAAAGTGTAAAATTAGCTAATAATCAGAATAGTTTTATAAAGTAAATGTTTTCTATTAGCATATTCAAATTTATTATTTATTTATGCTTTCACTTAGCGTTGTAGCAATTAATAGTAGGTAATTTAAGCTCACAGGTAAATACAGGTGTCTACCATCTACAGCAGCACAATGTTTTTGTTCCAAGTTCTAAATTTGCTTAGTAAATCATTATAATAGTGTTCCATTTGAAAGAACAATATTGATTTGTCCATATTTTATATTCTGCTTTATCTATCTCTATTCTACAGGGTAATTCAGTTTGAATGGCCTATTAGATCTCGGAAACATACCGAGGCGAAAGTTCAGTATCTTGGAAACTACTAAAGCTAAACATTTAAAAATTTGACAGGTTTTGACTAAAACATAGATCTTTAGATTCCGTTATTTAGGTTGTACGTTTTTCATACAGGGGATTTTTAAAATTGTGTCAATCCACTCAGTCAGTCAGTCAGTCATCCACTTTAGAATTTTGTATATTCATATCGATTAGCGAGGAAAATGCTCTATTTGCCGATTTTTAAACGTGAAAACTGTGGATAATTTGCTACAAAGAACTTTACTGTCTTGAATTCGACTTTGTACTATTGCATAAAAACAGCCTAAAAATAGCTAACTTAAACAAAAGTAGGAGTATTGTTTCTCTACTACTATTTTAATAATGTTTTAATTTTAACATACAATTTTCTAGATTTAATTGATTTTTCTTTGGAATACTTGGAAAACCCCCATTTTAATAATAGATTTGTTTGATTATGGCATAGCTTAACTTGTAAATTTTAGGTAACTTTTATTTTATACTGTTCGCAGACCTATGTTGTATTCAAAGTATAAACAAACAAATTTAACAAGCTTCCTGCAGTAGAGGTTTCACAATAATAGGGAACTTGCATGAAAATTAAATTTGAAAAATAATAATATATCATCAAAAGATCCACAATTATTCACAAGGAAATGTTTTTTTAATCCTCTGGATTAAATAGAAGCCATTAAAGTTTACTTGTGACGTCGAAGCGTACCACAATTCATAGCGCGCGAGCAGGCTATTCATACTACGTGACGTCAAAGGGCGAACTATTATTATTTAATTTTAATTAGCGTGGCTGAACGTATTTATGCAATAAAAGAAAATGTGTGCAAGTTCCCCATTGGTTAGCGGAAATTTTTAGGGTTATTATTTTTGAACTCAAAAATTTTCGGTAGTATGATACATTAAAGGAAGTTGGTTGGAAGGGTGTTGACATTTTTATAGGAATTTCTGCGTCTGAGGAAGTAAAACTGGTGATGGTCTAAAAATTGGTAAGTATACAGGGTGATTCACGGTGGATGGAACGTTAGACGTTTCTGACGAACCAGTAAAGGAATCGTTCTGAAAATTTGGTCGTTGACATAAACGGACACGCTCTACCTATCTAAAATATTTTTAACAATACAGTGTTGCCGCTTCCACACAAAAATAATAGCCACTTCAATATTTTAAATGGGGAACACCCTATATATTATTAAATTCTACATAAAATTATAATTATTTTTTAATAAAAGCAATATTAGTCTATGCTTAATGGTTTCCGAGATATTGTCTCGTGAAAAATTACATTTTTGAACTTTGACAGCTTCTAGCTTTTTAACTGTACGTCTGAGAGCAAAACGGCTTACGTGTCCCTATCTTCGATTTTTATTATCTTTCCAAAAGTGTCAATTTCCGGTTAAACCGGATGTAGGAAATATAATACTTCCTGTTTGACCGGAAGTTGTTACTTTTGGAAAGATAATAAAAATCGAAGATAGGGGCATGTAAGCCGTTTTGCTCCCAGACGTACAGTTCAAAAGCTAGAAGCTGTCAAAGTACAAAAATGTAATTTTTCAAGAGGCAATATCTCGGAAACCATTAAGCATAGACTAATAATGCTTTTATTAAAAAATAATTATAATTTTATGTAGAATTTAAAAACTTAATAATATATAGGGTGTTCCATTTAAAATATCGAAGTGGCTATTATTTTTGTGTGGAAGCGGCAACACTGTATTGTTAAAAATATTTTAGATAGGTAGAGCGTGTCCGTTTATGTACGCGACCAAATTTTCAGAACGATTCCTTTACTGGTTCGTCAGAATCGTCTAACTTTCCATCCACCGTGAATCACCCTGTATAGGTTCCTTAATCATTTTCTCAAAATTCACTTAGAAGTGAAAACAGGGTGTTGTTTATTTTAAACTGCAAGGAAAAGTAAAAATCTGCTTGCTTAGCTAAGTTGCTAAGGGACCGCTTCGCGAACAACTTCGTATAGTCCGCATGGGAAATAGAGAGGGGCATACTTTCCCGCGGCAAAGGGAAGGAAAAATCTTCGCTGTGCTGCCTTTGATGCTGATCAATCTGTCGTCGTAAAAATTGCGTAACTAGTTAATGTCTCGGCGGCTGTATGGGCGGTTGCACCGTCCTGTTGAAAATATCCAAAACGTAGTTCGTCGTCAAGTAATTGCTCTACAAATGGATTGATTCAAAATATTGTGCCAAAATTAAAAAAAAATATATATATATTGTGTCTATACCGCTGTGCTGTAAGTGTGTCATGGAAAAAAAAATCTTCTTCGGGAAACAGCTAACCAGACACCCATTTTTTGAGGCTGCAATGTGGACTCTACAAAAAAATGGGAATTTTCACTACTCCACATGCGTGTATTCTGAGAATTCACATAACCGGGGAGGTGGAACCAGGCTTCATCCGAAAAAAATGTCAGGTCTAATAAATCATTTCTTTCCAATAAATTTTGGGTAAACCATTGAGAGTAATTCCTGCGTCTTTCAAAATCTGCGGCTTGTATTTCTTGGAATACTTGCACTTTATAAGGAAATAAATATAGCTGCTTCTTAAGAATAGTACTGCATGTTCCATAAGATCTTCTTGGGACAGGCGTCTTATACAATTTGTTGGCGTATTTTGCATTATTTCACAAACGTTTGCAACAAGTTCTTCTGTTCTTACAGATGGTCTTCCTGCTCCTTTTTTGTGTTGTATAGAACCCGTTTCCCTAAACACAGCCACGGTTCTTTTCAGGCAATGATAAAAATCCCCAACAATAAAAGCAACGTTAGGAAAATGTACGTGAAAATCGTCCATGCACAAACCCGGATTGTATTGCCACTCACCATTTACTCTAACCCCGTTTCAAAAATACGCTTCAATCATAAATGTTTTGTGCTGTTCCGTAAAGCCCATTGTGTGAATTGTTCAAGAAATTGGAAAAATTAGCGATGAATCAAATTACTTGTAACGACTGTCAAAAATGACGGAATAACTGATTGATTGTTAATTCAGGTAGTTACTGAACACCCAACAGGTATTAAGCTCTACAGCTAAGCATTACGTCCTTAAATGCAAGGCCCTCTTTGATGCAAATAATTTTTGCTCGCACGGAATTTTTTATAAAATAGTACTTATTTAAAAAGAAAATAGGTATGCCATCCAAATAACTTTTCATTTTCATGTCTAAATTTTATGTTGGTAATACTATCAAATTATATATCATCAAGTAAGTTCCGCGGAGCGGAGCGACTAATAGCGCTAATAGGAGGCAAAATTCCCTAATAATGTCATGGCGAAAAGGACAAAAAAAAACAGCTATTTATGGTGCTAGTGTAGCTGCATAATGTTAATATTAGTCACGCGAGAGAGAAATGTCACGATAAGACTAACCGCCGCTTATCGGCAATCACACAACAAGAATACTGGGAATAGGTAACCGAAAATCCATAATTGACGGACGTTGACAATGTGCTTTTTCACTATAATCGATTTTAACATATTCAGGATTAATTTCCGAAATTAGAACGCAATGAAAATATATTCCAATAATAAAAATGTTCCTGGTGTGTCACAAACCTTTCCTAGAAACAATTAAAAAACTGGCGCGAAAGCAAAGAGTTTGAAAGTATGACATCAGATACTTAGTACGTTATCTCATTATCCGCGCAATCCTTTATTTGCCACTCTTGCTGTCGACTAAATCGTTATCTTTGTTTTGATGACTTAAATAGACAAGAACAGGAGACTAGGCGCGAGATATTATTCAGTTATGGCGTAGGTGGCTGGCGTCTTTTGTTTAATTATTTACTGGGTAAAAGAATATTGTTGAAAAGTGTACTTTTCTTTTTAAATTCATTTTTGTTTCTCCGCTTTCATTAAATAAAACAAAAAAAATGGTTGGAATCACTAGCTATTCCTTTTTTTTTTCTCTCTCTCTTATGTTTTCATGCGAATTAATAGCTGCGTTCGGCAATTACATCTGCGATGCGATGGATATTTTGTCACGTGACTTCGGATCGGTCGGAGAATTTTGTGATAAACGAACGGTACGTAACAGCTGACCTCTGTCAAAGTCAAAAATGTAATATTTGTTTTGTTTTGATCTAAGAAACCTAACCTGTTTTCCCTTTTTGTAAAGTTACTAAAAATGAGTATTCCTAGCGTTGTATTGACCTTAATTGAAGGAGGCTATATTAACTAATTTTTTAAGACATCAAGGTTTTGGAAAAGGTAGACGGTTTTGCCGAAGAAACGGTACCCCGATTTGCACATCACCAGTTCAGACAGCACTTTAGATTGTCCCCAACTACCTTTGAAGGCTTGCTTAATAAATTAAATGCAGTTTCAGAGGGAAGATTAATAGCTGTAGGTGCTGGCCATCCGGAAATGTTATTGGATAAACAGACCATGATAGCAATCTGCTGTTTATCAAATATGGAAAGTTTTAGATAAAACCCACCAGAGTTTATGCCTTTCTTAGCCTAATGTGTATTTTCAATTTAGATCAGTCGCTGATCGATTTGGAATAACCAAGTCAACCTGCAGGGACGTCTTATATAGAACATGTAGAATATTTCTGTGTATTTATGGTCAAATAAACTTGGTATAGCGTTTTTGTTCTTCCACATCATATAGTTCCACTTCCTGCATATTATTTTCAGTCAAATCACAGAAAAATAAAGGCTTTGTTTAATCAAACTACCAAAATTTTAAACCTAAATATAAACATCAAACTTAACCTCACAAATTTAGCTGAGATTAATCGCTTTCATCGGTCAAAATACTCCGAGCAAAAAGATTATCCTCGGAGCGCTCCGATTTTAATTGCCGAACTGTTGAGATTTATTTCCCCTCCATTTAGATGTCATAAACGAACGATTTAGATCAATCCAAGCGGTCTGAGGTAATTGCCGAACGCGGCTAATAATGTTTTTTTTAAGGATTGAAAGTGAGATTAGAAAAAGTTTTTGAATCGGATCGACTAACACACGTTAAATTTAGGGTTCATTGAAAATACCTAGCAGATCATTGGAAAATACCGTCCATCCGCTCGGTTCAGAAAATACCGTCCATCCGCTCGGTTCAAGCGGATCGTAATTATGCTTACTTCAATTGATCATTTAAAAATTAGGGGTTATGTTTACAATAACATATTAATTTTTCGCCCCGAATATAACCAGATTTTTACATAGATATTAACCTTTAGATAAGCAGACAATAATCGCGAAAGTTGGAAAATTTATGGCCTCGCGCATGTAAACAAAGCTACACACGATTAGACATGCGCACTGCAACATTATCGTTTGACGAATGGGAAAATGGACGGATCCGGGCTTTAAAATTTAAGTTCTTGCTCAAGAAATTGTAAAAGTTTACCTTCAATTTATTTTTACATGTAAGCAGCTAAAATTTGCCCCAAATTCTTGCCAATATATTGGATTTTCTTCTCAATTTTTGATCAAGTTGGGAAATAAGGTAGTGATTTCTGGCATTTTTAGTAGTTGCAAACCTATCAGATTTTGAGGATAGAAAATTGTTTTTAAGGATAAATTCTCAACGTCATTCAATCTATTGCCAACCTATAACCTATTTCGCGTTGATTTTTTAAGTTTATTATTTTAATAACTAACATTTAAAGAAAATCAATATCGTCGGTACATTATTTAGGTAGTATCTGATATATTACAAAAATATCCATTTATTTCATTGCTAATTTTGGAAAAATTGTATAGTGAAAGAACAATGAGTGACAATGACATAATAATGTTAAAAAAAATCTTACCCGATATTTTTCGCTATACAATTCTCCTAAAATAAGTTATGAAATTCCTTGATATTTATTAAATATGTCAATTATTACCTATAAAATATCAAGTCGATACTGATTTTCTTTAAATTTTGTATAAAAGCTAGAAAACATAAATAAATCTATGCGAAATAGGTTATAGGTTGGCAAGCATGTTGATACTCCCACCTTAAGGGTTTATTTCTAAAATTTGTTTAAAAATGATTCGTCATCGTGTTTTTAGCTCAAAAAGGAAGAGGACAACAAACAAAACCAGCAATATAACCATTCTTCGATTTTATCGCGTACCTAACCGCAAATCGAATATTAGTTGGTATATAACTGGTATTGATTTTTACAATTTGGCAAAAACTTGGGTACCTACGTGTAAATCATTTTCAAGCACAATTTCTTGTTTTGAATTTGAAAAAGTTTTTGCCTGAGAACCCGACCCGTTGAATACTTTAACCCTTGGATATTGCCCGAAAAATGGGCGTACCTAATTAGATTGCAGGGCTGCAAATAAAATATACCAAAACATGAATCGGGATAATCTGTCTTGGTGTGTGTTTCTCTTTATTTTTATACCTTGTTTGTGTAGCCTAGGACTAGTTAGATGTACTTAAATTGATAATAATAATAAAATAATACATCACTACTCCATACTTACTGAAAATACGAAATACCCGGTATTTTACCCCTATTTGGGCATAATAACATACAACGGTTTTTACTAGTCATTGTTTCGATTCCAATCCGAGTATCCGAGTCACTAAAAGCACAATTCACTAAACTACGCAAAGACTAGAAATCCGTAAATATTAAACACCCACAATACACCATAGCAAAGAAAACAACAAGGAATCCACAAAGAAAATTTAAAACACAACAAAAAAGGCGCCGTGCCGGTTGTGGAGTCTATTTTGAGCATGTCGGTGAAGGACAGGCCGATAACAATAGGTTTGTGTCCATGTCCACTGCTGCTGAGCTGCGCTCAGACGTATTTTTTCACCCATTAACTTTTGTTTGCGCATGAGATAAGCTAAAGGTAAATGTATATTTTTATGTTGATCTATCATTTTACTGCTAATTACTGGTGGAGATTTTCGGACCATGCCGTTAGTTATTTTTAAATAGCGTAGCAAAGCCAACGGCTAAGTTGAGCGTTTCTTATAAAAATTAACTCGGCTCAGCAAAGATATTTTCCTCCCCTCTTGCCACGGTTAAGTATGCCCCCTATATTCCTCACACGATTAAGGCGAGTCTACGTGGTTCCAATAACTTGTATAAGAAATTAAAATCCAGTACTAGATGGTGTTTATTTGCGTTCTTTGTGCTTTTCTACGTTGCTACATTGAGCCAGGTTGCTTTGTTGGTTATAATACATTTAGCAACAGGGTACAACTTCTGGATATTTTTTACTGGTAATGGCCCCCATTAACTGGGACCGTTTGCCAGCTTACCACCTGGCCTTTCGCCTCCAGCGTTCCTGAACGCATCATTTTTATTTAATATCGACAGAAAATTGCCATTGTATGTCGAAAAAATTTTTTGTAGATTAATAATGGCGGATCCAGGCTTTCCAGGTCATCATTCGACAACCACCACCGTGAAATCATCGAGTACAACCGTTGATGCTAGGATCAGATTTGACCCCGCTTACATAAGGACTGTACCTGGATATTTAAAAATAGCCCAAATTGTAAGTATTAAGTCATAATGTTGACGAGTTGAAAAGACAAATAATGGATCGTACGCCTTTAAATTCCCACAAAAAAGTTGATGTCCTAACCTAAATAATCAAATCAAATCAAATATATTACGGTTAGGAAAATTGTACCTCGTCAGCAGTAATATCGTTACATTTATAAAATAGAATTAAATATAAAATAAAATTTAATAGTTTCCTATACATTTTCTTTTTTTTTTTCTTTCCTTAATTTCTAAATTCAGGTCAAACCTTGGACACCAAACAATACTATACAAGACATAGAACAAGAAACAAACAGTATACGGATTAAAAAAAAATTGAATTGAAATTGAAATTTGAAGACAACACTATAGTAAAATTTAGGCCAACTAAATGTAATTAAAACTGAGAGTCCATAAACTCCTGAACACTAAAGAAAGCTCTATTTAACATTAATTTTTTTATTACGGCTTTGAATTTCTCTCTTGTCAGCTCATGGTAAATAGCAGGAAGTTTATTATAGAATTTAATTGCATAGTATCCTGGGCCATCCTGACACCTTTTTAATCTGAGGTATGAAGGTACGAGATTGTTCTTGTTTCTAGTATTATGGCTGTGGACTTCCACATGCTTTCTGTATTCATCTTCTCGATCTTTCACGTACAGCAGGTTCTCAAGGATATATGCCGAAGGCAAGGTTAGAATTTGAAGTTGTTTAAATGATTCCCTACAATCGTCCCTGAAACCCAAACCTGCTAGAATTCTGACAGCCCTCCGTTGCAGCCCAAATATTCTGTCGGTGTGCGCGGCATGTCCCCATACTAGCAGTGCGTATGTTATGATTGAATGAAAGAGTGCAAAGTAGGTCATCGTAAGGGTCTCCCTCGAAACGATGTCCGCCAGCCTGCGCAGCGCAATCACACCACCTCTCAATTTCTTTGCCAATTTATCTATGTGTTTATCCCACCGCAACAATGGGTCCATATCATATAAACACCCAGAAATTTAACGTCTGTGATATCGTCATTGGCATCACCAAGTTCCCGTAGGGAGACGATTACTCGCTTTGTTTTTGAGTTATTGAGAAGCAGCCCGTTCGCACTGAACCAGTCCGCAGCAATGCCCCCGAGCATGGTCTAGTTCGTTTATAGCATCGTCAAGTGAGTCCCGACCGAGAGAGAGTGGTGTCAGCAAAAATAGTAGGTCGCGCCCCAGTTGGTTGTAGCGGAAGGTCGTTTATGTAGATCAAGAAAAGTGAGGGGCCCAGAATTGACCCTTGTGGAACCCCCACCGAAACGTCCCTTTTACCTGACAACACCCCTCCCACTCTCACTCACTGTCTGATAGGTAGTCCCTTATTATCAAACCCACACTATGGTCTGAGAAATTGTAGAATGTAAGCTTCTTTAAGAGCAAGTCATGCGAAACACAATCAAACGCTTTACTGAGATCACAGAGCAAAACAGCATTGTACTCTTATTATTATTACAAGATAATAACACCAGAGGCACCTCGGTGGATGTCATTGTGCAAAAGATAGGTTTCCAATTTTTAAATCAAAAATATAACCGAATACGACAAACTAAAGTACAATTAGGCCAAAACATATCCTTTACCAACGAGCTTTTAAGAAATAAATCTCAAAAACTATGCTGTCAAACTGCATCCCTGCAAAAATTATTACTTCAGGAACGCTGTAGCTTGAACTAAAAGTATTTTTAATATCTTTTCAGGTACTGGACTTGTTGGGTTTTATATGCATCGAAGCAAGTGGACAATGGTCATATCATTCCAGAGGCCATTGGTTCAATTTCGTCGCAATGACTGGCTTTTGGGTAACTGGACTTCTGCTTATTTTCTACTTGTTCCACATTATAGAAAAATTTTACAGGATTCCTTGGATTATGTAAGTTAAAAAATATTATGAATAACACGTGCCTTTTTGACTTTTCAGCAGTGCGAACTAATTCCGGCAGCAGTACTGGGTCCTGCCGATCCGGTTTACTACATAAACAATTATCAAATGTGTTACAAAGTTTGTATGTGTGTCGTATAAGTTTTTTAGCTTTTTGTATAGATCAGGTTATAAGAAATTAAACAATTTTTATGATTGCATTTTTAAATGATTGACAATCTTGCTTCGAAATACTAAAACTGTCTGCTCCAGTGAAAATATTAATACTTATTGTACTTGGACCAATGATCTGGTACCTATAGACGGCACATGTCATTATGTGTTGACAACATCGTTTGTAGGAGAGAGGCGGTGAAAAGCTGGGAGGGGCGGGGAGTAGGGATTACGCTGAAGTTACCTTTGAATGTGACCTTGCTACAAAATAACCCAACTTTCTATTTACTCACCCATGAAAAGTAACTGCAGAATTATTATTTTCCGCATACTTGGTATTTGCGACTCATCTTAATTAGCCTTCAGAAAATGTCACAAAACACTAAAAACACACCAAGTATTATACAAAACCGATAAACTGAAAAAAATTTAAACCGCTGAACAAACACCAAACGGAAATAGGGATCTTCGATATACATCGATGCCACGAAAACATCGATATATTCAATGCGATGTATCGTTTTTAAGCAACCTTTGATTTCAGGTAAGGTGTGAGCTTATAGACCAGGGTCGATAATTTTTGAAACCAAAAAAATAATAGTAGGATGAAACCCATTGAAAAAGGAAGAGAATATAACAAAAATTAATGGAAAAATAAATTACGGGCGATCTGAGGTCGGGAAGTGGGGGGCGGTGAATTTTTAAGATTAGAAAACGATTTATCTGGATTTTCGGCAAAACTACAAGTCCTATGGAAAAATGTTAAATGGCAAAGTTGTAGGTAATAAAAAGATCTACAACTTTTGTATTTGCACTTTTTTCACATAACCTCAAAATTTATGTGAAAAATTCAAATAACTAAGTTTTTGGTTTTTTATTTTTATCTTTTACAAAAAAAATTTTTTATACACGAAATTTGGTGAAAATTTACTTTTTTATGTCCCAAACACACTGTAATTTTTTGATTTAAAATACTTATTTTTTAACCTTATTTTGACTTAATATAGAAAAAGCACCCTAATTTTCAATCGAAAATTCTCACGTCAAAATATCTGCTTTTTTAAAAAAGTCGGTGGGATTTTTGTTCGTTGAAATCTTTACTTTCTGATGGTGAAAAAAAAATATGCATTACTATGGTAAATATTCTCAAAAAATACAAAGAAACGAAAAAAAAATCAAATCAGAAATTTTTTTTTTAATCATTATGTACAATTTTGAGTTATTTATTAAAATTTATACTTTAATTACTCGAAAAACGTAAGATTCCATGTTACATTGATAAACAAAAAAATTACAAATCCATAAAACATAAAGATCGCAAAAAATATGCGAAAATAGTTGTTCCAAATATAATTAAAGGTAGGATTTAAAGAGGATTTCATCACATTTACTATAGTCATGTATATTTTTTTTAAACCATCAGAAAGTAGAGATTTCAACGAACAAAAAGCCCACCAACTTTTTAAAAAAGCAGATATTTTGACGTGAGAATTTTCGTTTGAAAATTAGGGTGCTTTTTCGATATTAAGTCAAAATAAGGTGAAAAAATAAATATTTTAAATCAAAAAAATTACAGTGTCTTTGGGACATAAAAAGGTAAGTTTTCACCAAATTTCGTGAAAAAAAATTTTTTTTCTTGTAAAAGAAAAATAAAAAACCAAAAACTTGGTTATTTGAATTTTTCACATAAATTTTGAGGTTATGTGAAAAAAGTGTAAATACGAAAGTTGTAGATCTTTTTATTACCTACAATTTTGCCATTTAACGTTTTTCCATAAAACTTGTAGTTTTGCCGAAAATCGAGATAAATCGTTTTCTAACCTTAAAACTCACCGCCCCCCACTTCCCGACCTCGGATCGCCTGTAATTTATTTTTCCTTTCATTTTTGTTATATTCTCTTCCTTTTCCAATGGGTTTCATCCTACTATTATTTTTTTTTCTTTCTACCATTTGCAAAGGCCCCTCCCTGGGCTATTAGAATAGATTTGTTTTGTAATTCTAATCAGGGGCGGTTCTAGACCCAAAATATTGGGGGGGCACCACATTGGCGCAGCCACAATTTTTGGTAGCCTTCGCAAGCAAATAACGCCGCAGCCCAAAACTTTTTAGGATCACTCCCAAATTGTATCAAATTATGAATTATGTAAATAATAAAGCACCCGGAATTTTTTTTTATCATTGGCATGAAATCAGAAGTAGTTAGCAATTCGATCAGCGATAAATTTATTTATTGAGTATTAGGTTTCACGAAAAAATATTTGTATTATTTCAGTTTTCCTCGAGATATTTTAAAGTTTTTTTCAGAAATGTTGGGGGGTCCTGGGCCCCCCCGTAGAACCGTCCCTGATTCTAATTCTATTAAAATGTTTTTTCGGTGCATCGCAATAGTCGATGTTTTTTCGCAATACATCTTCTGTGGACATCCCTAAACGGAAGTGAATAAAACAACGTCATCATGGCCTCATCTTTGGAGGCGGATCTCTTAATGCTGCATTGCCATACTTTTATAAGGTTTTAGACAAAGATTTAAGTTTCCCACATCATGATAATACTTTTGACAGAGTAAGTTTGGCGCAAACAATGTGGAGGGGTACAATTTGGATATTAATTTACTTCAATAGGTTAATTTGTTATTGTTTCATCTATAGGCAGAGGCGGATCCAGGGGGGGGGGCAATGGGGCCCGGGCCCCCCCTAAAGCCCGTTGAAACATTGAAAATTCTTTTTTAGTTGAATCGAATACCTGTTCCAAAAATTTGTGTTACGTTTTTCACAATATAAAATATAAATATACTGATTTATTTTGATTTTTTGCATACGGGCCCCCCCTTAGGAGTATTTCTGGATCCGCCAGTGTCTATAGGTACCGCATCGTTGGTTCAGACTGGCGCTGGGGGTGGTAGAAAAAGATATATTCGCAACATCTAATTTAAAAATCAATTTTATATTATTTTCCATTATTATATCTAAAAATAGCAGTCTAATTACTCTTTATCCTTGTACTCCCTTCGAAGAGATGCAGGTATTTTAAAAATTCAAAGTTATACAGTGTGACCAGTAAAGTCCGCATCATATATGATTTTTTTTATTAATAGCTTTATTCGAAATTTGACTTTGGCATCAAGTTCTGCTTCGATCGAGATGAAAATTAAGCCAAAGAATAGTAGTAACGTGATTCGCATTATATCTGTCTAATTTTAATTTTTTTCAAAAAATAATTCAAAAGTGGGGTTATTGCTGAAAATATCGAAAAAGTTATTAGAAAAAGTTTCTTTAAATGCAGTTTCTAGCCCAGATGCAAAATTTCAGCTGCATAAGATAATTTTGATTTTTTACCCACCACTAAAATTTATTTTCCACTTAATGAACACTTTACTGATGACACTGTGTTTATTTTTGTCTTAATATTAAGGTGTATTACTTTCAGACACAAACTACGTTTTTAGAAATACTTATTTTATGAAGTTACCTTATACAGAGTCAAAAACAAATAAACATTGCATCACATGCGACCAAATTTTAATAGCCCAATTTTGATTTTGTAGAAAAACACACATTTAATATGGCGCTATACTTTAAAGAAAATTTACCTGAAATAAAGCATTGTCAAAACTAAGAAGTTTTATGTAGGTTGCGTTGAGTCTTATTTTGAAAAAGTGGTGCAATTTACAAAATATAGGTAAAAAATCAAAATTATCTTATGCAGCTGAAATCTCGATCAAAGCAGAACTTGATGCCAAAGTCAAATTTCGAATAAAGCTATTAATAAAAAAAAATCCCATATGATGCGGACTTTACTGGTCACACTGAATAAAATTTAAAAATTTGTCCTAGACTTAACTTATTTTAAATAGGGTTATCTCATAACAACATAACATATTATGACTAGCGGCCAGCAAATCTTTCCTACGTTATCGTCGCCAACTCTCACAGACAAAATTCATGCTAAAATTGACTGATGAAAAAAGGCCGAGACACAAAAAATAAGCAATATGCAATAAGAAATAGGTAATAAGAAATAAACATTATGATGGCACAATACAGTATTGTAACACACAATGGTTTAATTGTTAACTATCAATAAATCGCCATAAAGAAGTGAAGAAGAAGAACTATCAATAAATCTTCTTTTAACTTTTCGTTTTGTCGACAGAACAGGTTATTTTGGTGTTTTGTCGAATCTCAAATAATGTTATTAATTTTGTAAGCTCACCGGTTTTATCGCAAACACATAAACAAAGTGTTACAAATTAAAAATACCTCCCTAACCTGAAAATGAAACTGACAAACGTCAAAATATTTATTGGGGGCGGGTCATATTCTACACAACTTTTCATTGGCCAGTAATAAGAAACTTGCTACAGAAAATCCATTGGATATCTTAAATTTTCTTTCTTGTTGCTTGTTACTATGGAGAACTAGAGGGTAGGAGGCCGATCGCAATGCATTGGATTCGGTCCCAAATTAGCATCGGTAATTCAGCTTTACGAGTCGCCGTAAGATGGCGCTCGTGTTCGAAGTGGGCTATCAAATAAATGGTTTCTTATGGACGCAATAACTATTTTTATTTAAATTAGTTCTTTAAGGAACAAATAAGGACTTTTATATCAATTAACACTTACTTTTTTATACTTATTAGTAAACTCGGCCTGTATAAAGTTCCAAGGATGCTTGGTTTTTAAAATACAGGGTATTAAAAATTCTAGCTATACCTTTGGAGCCAGAAAGAGACTTATTTGGCTGCGTTTCCTCTCTGAAGAAGATCCTGTCTTACACCCCGACACAAACCAAACTCTACTTTTATAAATTGTACCATTATTCATTATAAATATGGAAATCAATTACAATACAACGTTATTTGTCTTGTCTTGTCTTCAAACGTTATTTGTTATTTCGAAAATAAAATATCAATTTGTCAAAAGTAAAAGTAAAAAACGAAGAAGAAGAAGACGACACCAGCCCACTTGCGACGCGAGAGCATCTATCGGCCAATAGCGAACCAACCAAAAAACCGGGACAGAATTTGAAAATGCTGCCATAGTCGATCGGCCTCCTACCCTCTAGTTCTCCATACTTGTTACTAAAAACTTAATTGTGTCGCGATTGATTTGGTTCTTCGTATCAAATCTTATTTCTGTTTCTTATTGCTTATCGCCTAATGCTTATTTTTTAGTTGTGTCTCGGCCTTTAGCATTTTACTTTTTTTATAGGCCTGTAGTGTGGAAATTTTAGCAAAAAAAAACAGTCTTAACTCGAAACTAATAATTGATTATATGGGCACACCCGAGGGCACACCATACTGATCAAATCACAGAATATAGAAAGAAGGGTTGTGGATTGACCGGTCAAATTATTTTTGGTCAATTGACTAGTCATTTTGGGACGGGTATAGGGTGTAGGTCAACTGGAGTAATCAAAAATTCATAAATAGTGTTATAGCGAAGTATTAAAACCAAAATAAAGTGCCACAATATTTTGACCGGTCAAATAGCTAGTGGTCAATTGACCATCCCCAACTCTAGCTTCCCTGTTCCCATCGTTCCGGCTTTATTGTTCCGGCCACATTGCTGGTTCGGATACGCCATACAGGGTGTTCTCAAAGTTGAGTCATTTATTTTACCAGGTTGTAGTACTCGTAAAAATAAGTAATTGTACCAAAAATCATTTATATAAAAGTTGCAGAATAAAGAAGTTATTAACAATTGAAAAAATGTAAAATTTAAGAACTGTAAGACCTGCTTTTTGGATATTCTCGACCACTGCGTTATGAATGTTTTGTTTACTGGCGATAAGGTATGCCCTTTTTTTTGTAGGATACAAATTACTTATCATTCATTCATTTTACGGGTTTTAGTGCGAATTTTGATTTGACTAGTGCTAAATAATTCGCTAAAGTGCGTGATATTTTTGATTTTTGGGCATTTTGTGCGATAAAAATGGCGCAAGTTTATGAAAACAATGAACTAGTGAACATAATATTAACTTACGGGGAGTGCCAACAAAATGCAGCCGCCGCATGTCGTTTGTACGCGGAAAGGTTTCCTTTAAGAAATCGTCCGGCTCCGCGGATGTTTGTAAATTTAGTTACAAGACTTCGCGACACAGGCTACTTAAAGGAACAACGAGGTGGTCACGCTGGAAGACCTCCTCCACGCGAAATGGTACAGATTGAGGAGGACATTTGAGGAATTGTCGAAAACGACCCAACAACGTCCACTAGGTCAGTAGCAGCTTAAGTTGGAACTGCTCATAGCAAAGTGTGGAAGACTATACGACAAGAACAACTTTATCCCTACCATTATCAACGGGTACAAGCGTTACAACCCGAAGATGGTCCTAGAAGAGTTGAATTTTGTCAGTGGCTATTAAATCAATACAACAGAAATGAAACAGAAATGAAAATTTTACCAAATTTATTTTGGCTACTGACGAGGCCACATTTACAAGAAATGGAGTTACACATTTTCACAACAACCATATTTGGGCAGTGGAAAATCCGCATGCTGTGAAAAGAACCCATTTTCAGGACAGATTTTCAGTAAATGTTTGGGCTGGCGTAGTAAATGGCATGCTTATTGGGCCTTACTTTTTTCCAGCTCGACTGACAGGTGACATTTATTTAGACTTTCTTCAAAACACTCTGCCACAATTATTAAAAGATGTTCCTTTAAATGTGAGACAGAATATGTGGCTTTTACATGATGGAGCACCGCCACATTTTAGACGAGAAGTTAGGGAACATTTAGATAATGAGTTTCCTAATAGATGGATAGGGCGCAATGGCTACATTTCTTGGCCTGCACGCTCTCCGGATCTAACGCCCTGCGATTTTTTTTCTGTGGGGCTATTTAAAACAGTTGGTTTATCACGATGCAGAGGTAAATACTGTGCAAGAACTACAACAGCGCATCAGAAACGCTTGTGATGTTGTTCGTGGACACCCGGATTTTATTTTTGAAGCGTGTAGTCACTCATGGATACGCCGAGCAAGACTTTGCGCAAACCGAACAAATGGTGATAATACTGATAATTTTGAACAATTTTTTTTACATCGGTATGCATTTTGCCGGTGAGTAATGAATTATTGTGAGTTGCAATAAAAATAAAACGCAGTGGTCGAGAATACCAAAGAGCAGGTCTTAAGTTTTTAAATTTTAAATTTTTCCAATTGTTAATGACTTCTTTATTCTGCAACTTTTATATAAATGATTTTTGGTACAATTACTTATTTTTACGAGTTCTACAACCTAGTAAAATAAATGACTCAACTTTGAGAACACCCTGTATACCTTGACTATTTTTTTAAAAGGAAAAATTGATAAATTACAGATAAATATTGTTACAGGGTTGAACTTGGTTATTGTACCGCGTGGGCCCTGTTTTATCTTATTGCAGCTTGTCTAGCAGTAACGTTCTATACCGAGGCATTCATTGCTGCTGGGGTAAGTGTTTAATATATTGTGTGAGTTTGTAACTTGGAATAAATTCAGCAAATCCATTAGGGTGTCCACTGGGGCTAATGTGATGCAGCCAAAATAATGAGGCTATTATGATACAGCTAGCTAAATATTTAATACCAATTATTTAAAGTCCACAAATTAAAGTAAGAAAAATTGGTGAAGTTGATAATTATTATATGTTTTCAGTTTAGCTACAAATTGTTGCTTACTAAACTTTATTTTATTTTTTTTTTAGAAATAGTCCATGCTTAAAGTGGAGTTGAAAGTATAGAAAAGAAAGAAAAAACTGAAAGTCTTCCTCTACAAAATTTAATAGAATAAAAATTCTTTAGGGGTCTCTACATGTTTCGCACGTAGAAACGTTCATCAGGAGACAGAAAATTTATTTAGTGCTGATCGTTTTAGCAGAAGAGAAAATGGTGTAGAACCTTAATGGAGCGCTTATGGAATTAAAAAATTGATGTGTAGAAGAGACATAATATGAAGAAAATTGATAAAGGTTAAACCATACTGGGTATGTGAAATAGTTATTAAAGGGGGTCTAAACCAACCAAATAAACTGGGGAAGAAGAAAAAACATTTCTGAAAAGATGCCGAAGATTATTTAAAAAATTTTTATAAAACTTTTCAAGTATGTCTGTAAGACATTATAAGGATAAAATTAGTCATAATTATAAAGATATCACAATAAAATTTTATTCCAAAAAGTGTTTTGTCGGGTGCCGAGGATTAAAGATCAGCAAGCGGTTAATTTAAAACCAATAAAGTTAATTAATAAGTTGCACATTTTTTAATCTTGCTTTGATCCTCAATACCCCACCAAACACTTTTTGGAATGTAATTTTATTATGATATCTTCATAATTATGACTAATTTTATCCTTATAATGTCTTACAGACATATACTTGAAAAGTTTTATAAAAAATTTTAAATAATCTTCGACGCCTTCTTTTTAAAAATATTTTTTTCTTCTTCCCCAGTTTATTTGGTTGGTTTAGACCCCCTTTAATAACCTTTTCACATACTTACTCAGTATGGTTTAACCTCTATCAATTTTCTTTATATTATGTCTCTTCTACACATCAATTTTTTAATTCCATAAAAGCTCCATTAAGGTTCTACACCATTTTCTCTTCTGCTAAAACTATCAGCACTAAATAAATTTTCTGTCTCCTGATGATGAACGTTTCTACGTTCGAAACATGTAGAGACCCCTAAAGAATTTTTATTCTATTAAATTTTGTGGAGGAAGAACTTTTAGTTTTTTCTTTCTTTCCCATTTTATCTTTTTACTGCAGCCAAAATTATCGATAATAATCTATGTGTTTAGGGTTTCCATTAAAGAGCTTTAATTCGGCGCCTAGTGTGTTAAATTTTAGCAACGTTAAGGTAGTTATATTTGGGGTTAAAGTGAAGGGGCTTTTGTGCATTCTTCAGAGATTGGAGAAAGGAAGTAAAAATCTTAAAAAACTTATTTCTGAAAATAATAAGAATATTTTTAAAATTAAAGAAAGATATTATATGCTTAATAAACAGGGAGGATATATTTGTTAAATTTCCTGTTATCAATATAATCAGGAAAAGGGACAAATACATTTTTGAAAAAAAAGTGCCGGTGTTTGAGACAATTTAATCATTTAATTTTGTTTGTATTTTATAATACAGGCCCCAACTTAGACATTTTACTTTTCGTTTTTGAATTGTATTCGATAAAACGCTTCATTTGTGAATTAAAAGTTACCTACAGCATTTTTACGTTTTTTTTTTACAATTCCACAACTAACAATCACATTACCAATTATAATTTTACACGTATTAATCAGTAGCTTTAGTAAATAAACACATAAAATTAAATTGCTTTAACTTAAAAAATACTTTAAAGATTACTGTTAAAATTGCAGAGGAAAATGATAAAAGACAATAGCGTAGCCTCACTTTTTTTAAATCTTCAACACAGAATTAAAACAGTGTATTACAATAGCCCCTTGCTGTATCAACAATAGCCCCAAATAGCAATTTGCTGTTTTCGAAAAATATATTTGTTAATATAAAGGCTCATCTATCAATTTTGCGTTATTTGCTTCTTTTCATCCATCGATTTTAAAATCTTCTCACATAAATTGCACAATATGAGTCGGGAAAAACGTTCAAATAAAATAAGACGGTATGTTTTCAGGTCTTTGGATTCTTAGCAATGGTAGCTTACGGCATCGACGCTTTCTTCAAATACCAAGCCCTCAAAACGGGACAACTGGCTCAAGGAGATAGGGTGATCAATAAACAAACCACGACAACGGTCACGTCACCGTCTGCTTATCCGTAAGACGATGATGATTGATCGCTTGAGTGCATCACATTTCGTTTGCTGAATGTACCTAAAAAAACTGTTTTTTTTTTTGGGTAACGTAAGTATTGTACCATTTTTCTACATAAGCCACCAATTTATAATAATATGTTCATATTAAAAAAAAACTAGCAAAAAGATTATGCTCAAAACGTTGTAATATTTACGTTATAAAACCCACAGTAATTTTTTGTGAAAGAAAAAGAACTTTTTTTAAGTATGCTATGAAGATACGATCTAGTTTATAAATTAAGATCTTTAGGTAACCAAAAAAACATTTAAAGTTTCGAAAGATATACATAATATACCCACCTAAGTTTATATATTATTATAAGGTAATGTAAGGTGTTGTGTTCACTTATATACATAGATTTTTACCCATAAACTGACGCACAGACTGCGGCTTTGCTGGCTGCTTTGCTCGGCGAACAATTTGTGTTGTACAGTGTGAATTTGTAACTTTAACTAATAAATCCAGTTCATACATAGATTTTTACCCATAAACTGACGCACAGACTGCGGCTTTGCTGGCTGCTTTGCTCGGCGAACAATTTGTGTTGTACAGTGTGAATTTGTAACTTTAACTAATAAATCCAGTTCATTTTTTTTTGGAGAAATGCTTGGGCACGCGTATTAGCTTTTACATTATAGTATTTTTTATAAAAAAAAATTATGGATACAGTGTGTCTCACATTAGAGATATGACGATATCGATCATTTTTTTAAAAGGCAACTACTTTTTTATTAACTATTTTTAAAGTAAATTAGGGGTTGGAAAAGAAAACCCTATCTTCCTTCTTAACTCTATTCAAAATAAAATCAGTGCCTACTCGTTTCGGCCAAATGGGCCATCATCAGGACTGCTGCAAGAAACAAGTTGTACACTGACCAACTATTTTTTTTTTATTGTTTTTGTATCACATATCAGCGAGCTTAGATTTGTAAACATCAAATTGTCAAAATAACACTCAAGGTTGATGGGTGGGCGAAGGAATAGCTTTTGAAGCAATTTTCTCATATTAACCTATTAAAAGTTGCAATTGGGACCGGGATATTGATTTATTTATTTACGAATGGATTACGAGACCTAGGTATTATATTCTTTTAAAAATTATTTACCCCTCTTATCATCAAACCGGACACGCTGTTGAGACGAGGCATTACACCACACGAGCGACTTGCGGCAACTTTAGATTCCTTGTTACAGGCGGAAGTATGTGGTGATACTGCTACCGATACTGTAAAACATGCTTTTTGCGTTGTTTTTGTTCAAATACAATGTTCGTCAAGTAAAGCAACCAGCCAAGTCACAGTCTGTGGCTCCTTTAGATATTATTTTTAAGGTTTTCTCTTATGTACCTATGTATAACTTTTTAAATTGTTTTTTCTACTTGCACGTATTTAAGTCAAGGTCCTATTAAAATTTTTATTTATTCTTCTTCATTTATCTTGGTTGCATAAAAAATAATGGAAAAAGATCAATCGGATCTTACTTTAATGTTGGAAATTTGAATACCAAAATTATGACATATCTTCTACTGTTAAAGGTACTCGCACTTGTTTTACAAAAACTGGACACTGTTCATTGATCAACTTTTTGTCAACGCCACCATGGGATAGATATAGAATATAAAAAAAACCCCAATGGCTTGTTTTGTTAACGCTTAAAGTTTATTGCCAAAGCAAGTAAAACTCCTACTTTGATAAACTAATCTCGATGCGGTGTTTTCGTAGCAGGCGTTTGCTATTTTTTATATTTACACCGCAGTATGTTCTCGCCTGCTAAATATAGAAAGCTTTGTCCATCGTTGCCTATTAGTCTTTGGATATACTAATACAATGTCACCAGTAAAGTCCGCATCATATGGGTTTTTTTTTTATTAATAGCTTTATTCAAAATTTGACTTTGGCATCAAGTTGAGCTTCGATTGAGATGAAAATTAAGCAAAAAAAATAGTAGTCACGTGATTCGCATTATCTGTCAAATTTTAATTTTTTCCAAAAATAATTTAAAAGTGGGGTTATTTCTGAAAGTATCGAAAAAAGTTATTAGAAAAAGTTTGTTTAAATGCAGTTTCTAGCCCACATGCAAAATTTTAGCTGCATAAGATAATTTTGATTTTTTACCCATATTTTGTAAATTGCACCACATTTGCAAAATAAGACTCAAGGCAACCTACATAAAACTTCTTAGTTTTGACAATGCTTTATTTCAGATACATTTTCTGTAAAGTAGCGCCATAATAAATGTGTGTTTTTCTACAAAATCAAAATTGGGCTATTAAAATTTGGTTGCATGTGATGCAAAGTTTATTTGTATTTGACCCTGTATAAGGTAACTTCATAAAATAAGTACTTTTAAAAACGTAGTTTGTGTCTGAAAGTAATACACGTTAACGTTATTATGATCATTGAAAATAATAAAACTTTACGTTGTTAAACTAAAATTTATTTTCCACTTAAATTTTTTGTCTTTAATATTAAGGTGTATTAATTTTAGACACAAACTACGTTTTCAAAAATACTTATTTAATGAAGTTACCTTATACAGGGTCAAAAACAAATAAACTTTGCATCACATGCGACCAAATTTTAATAGCCCAATTTTGATTTTGTATAAAAACACATTTCATATGGCGCTACTTTAAAGAAAATGTATCTGAAATAAAGCCTTGTCAAAACAGAAGTTTTATGTAGGTTGCGTTAAGTCTTATTTTGCAAAAGTGGTGAATTTACAAAATATAGGTAAAAAATCGAAATTATCTTATGCAGCTGAACTTTTGCATGTGGGCTAGAAACTGCATTTAAAAAAACTTTTTCGATATTTCGAAATAATCCCACTTTTGAATAATTTTTTTGGAAAAAATTAAAATTTGACAGATAATGCGAATCACGCGACTACTATTTTTTTGCTTAATTTTCATCTCGATCGAAGCAGAACTTGATGCCAAAGTCAAATTTTTGAATAAGCTATTACTAAAAAAAATCCCATATGATGCAGACTTTACTGGTGACACTGTATACACATGGAGTAACAAAACCAATGTAAGAGTTTTCCGCTCGTAATTATGGACGACGTCCAACCAAATCTGTAACGAGTTACACCAAACGTTGACGGGATGTCTAGGTTTACTTAGTTGAAGTAATCCCTGACACAAACACCTAAGTTCCAGGAAAAAGCTCACTGTCAGGTTACAGGCGTTAATGACATACGTCAATGACATCAAGTGCGAGTACGATGACCTAAATTTTTGATATTTTCTTATCAATGCTAATGGGCTTTTTCACTAGAACCGAATTTATCATCATATTTTAGAACCTATTAAAAATATATCTTAATAATAAAAATATTCCCAAAGTGTATCGAACCTTTTCTAGGAACATTTAAGAAGACGCTTTCAAAGTTTGAACGCAAACCGAGCAGCTCATTATAGTGTCATCTTTGTTTCAATAACTAAAATAGAAAAGGACAGCTTAGAAACAAAACTCGGGGAGGTAAAACGCATGGTGTTGTACGCCATTGATCGCTGTCGATCCTTTGGTTTGCGATGACGTCGGTATTAAGTTTTCGCGTGTTTTATCGGGGACGTATGTGGTTTAATGACTTTCTCAGTAATTAATTTCAAATTTTAGAAAGTGAAACCGTAATATTTTTTGTTGATCTATGCGGGGACGTATGTGGTTTAATGACTTTCTCAGTAATTAATTTCAAATTTTAGAAAGTGAAACCGTAATATTTTTTGTTGATCTATGCGGCAGGGTAATAATTCAAATTTAGTGGAAAAGCTCATTACACTACTTTATATAAACATAGATGTTTTAGAGTTTTAGCCGAAATTTTTTTTTATGCATACAATTGTACAACGAATTCGTGACATCTCAGGGCATTATAATTTATCATTAATTATTGCATCGGACCTTCATTTTGTAAAAATTGGGAGTGTTTTTTTTTAATGTAATTAGTTATAGATTAATTGCTATATAAATATTAGGATAAACATTATCATTTTAAGTGTTATAAAGAACTTTGTATTATTAAGCGTTTAAAATATGCAAAGAAACAATTTTACAGTATTATTCTTAGGACCTCAATTTTTTTAAATCTTTGATTCTTTCTAGATTATTTAAACAAAGCAGAATCTCCTGCGGAATCCTATTCCCATCTTCTATATTTTAACGGTTGGTATTAGGTACGGGTACTACGTTTTTCATTGATGAAATCATGTCACATGGAATTTTTAAATGAAATAATCGCCTCGACAATAACTGCAAAGCAGAGCGCCTTCCATAGAGTCCTCTTGAAACAGTGCGCTCGACACGAGAGTCGGTAAGCCCTCCGCCGACACAATCGGCACGGTGAGACCCAGACGATGTTCAAAACGATTTAGGCTATTGCAGCGAAAGGGGTATATCTAAAGCAAAATTTTAGAAATAAATCACACCCGAAACTTGAAAATAATACCCACAATCCTTGCCACTAGCACTCGGAAGAAATATGACGACGAATAACCGAAATAACAACAAAAGCAAACGATAATTAATGCCGGTCCTGTCCTGCCGTATTTCGTGGCGATCGATAACGTTTCCACCCCACTGCGCAAACTTCGCAGGACCTATTCGAATCACATGCTGGAGTTATTTTTACATTGTGTCGCTGTTTGTAATGGCAAATTATACTAAGTGACATGGAAACCCGAACACCCAGTAAAAATGATTTAACTTCAATAATATTTTACATAAACATCCGGAGGGTCATAGTAAGGAAATGATTAAAATTTCAATCCATCTTTAAAGACAGACTAAGTTTATTCGGTTTGTTCGGGTTTGTGGAATGTGAAACTGATAAGGCTAAAAATGTAATCATTCCTTCCTTTTGTAATGATAAACCTGTATACAAAATATTATTAAAATTAAATAATTTTTACTGGGTGTTCGGGTTTCTATGTCACTTAGTATATATTATTATACAGACTGTCCGCGGATAGGGTGTACAATAGCACAAATCGATGAAAAATTTCATTTTTTAAAGTCATTCTTGATAAAAAAAGGTTTGCTTGTAAAGAAAAATGCAATGATAAAATTTTGATTTTTTATACAGTGTTCGCAAAAACTTCAAAAATGTGATTTTTCTCCAAGAGTAAACTACCTTTATTTTTCATTTTTGACCAAAATACCAATTAACTTATTTAGAATAGCGTTTGTAATTTATGTAATGTAAAAGTTTGCTTAAATGGGAATATTTTGTTTGCCTTTAAAATATACTGAATATGATTTTTTTTTTTACTACATCAAGTTCTTGAGCTCGATTTCTTAATGACAGTGTAGGATTGTCGGCAACAGACTGCAATACGATTAGGGAAGCTGCGTCTTTTCTTAATAATTTATGAAGTCCCATTTTTGAGACGTAAACGTTCTTCGTATCTTTGATTAAATTTCTCTATCACAAAGTTGTACGAACTTTCGCCCGCACCGTAACCGAACTAAATAAACCCTTTGTTCTAAGGTCAACATTTTCAAAACACAACAAATTCTATTTGACAACTTGAAATTTGCCCCGTACGTAAAGCATAGTAATAAAAAGGCGAGGGGTGTCTCACTGTGGCAGTAGGTGTACAAATGTTAAGGCAGGACGGTGACAGGACTGTCGAAGGACCTGGCAGGACTGTAGAAGGACCTGGCAGGACTGTGGCAGGATCGAAGCAGGACAGGCAGTACCTTTTAGATCCAATCAGATTTCTCCAATAACTCTAGGAGTAGGGATAAATAGCGGGAAGCAAAAAATATTTTTGTTTGCATTTTTCTTCTGTGCATATTTTAAGCGCTAGAATCATATTTTTATTAATTAAATTTGTTAAAATTACTCTAAACATTGTTCTCCAATTTAGTTTTAGGAAAATTTAAAATACCCATGTATTGTTTTTTGGTATTATTAAGTTACTTAATTTTATCGAATAACCTGTTTAAAAATAGCTTTAACTTTTAACAGTCTGTCTTTTTTTCATCCATTTATTTACCATTGTTATTAATTTCTACAAATGTTTGTATATGCGATTCTATAGGTATATATTTTTTAAAAGTAAAACTGTTTACACACATACATATGAAAAACAAATATCATAAACCTTTATATTATATTATACAACACAACTGACCAAATACCTTTGGCCTTAGGTACAGATATATATTTTCTTTAGGGAAATTTTCGAATGAACCAATTTTAATCTGTGTGTGCTTTGCCTTTTATAACCAGTAGGAATAGATAGGAAGTTTTGCGTCAAGTGAGTCCTTCTTGCCTTCTGTGCATATGTTTTAAGTGATTTTGGAGCTGTTTTTTAGTCGTTTTAGTATTTGTTTATAAAACAACTAAGAAACGGCTGCGCATTGTCGGTGTATGCGCAGAAGGCACGCAGCACTTGATGCAGGACACCCTATCTGTCCCTACTAAAACCCACGATTCCAGAATTATACATAACATTATACATTTGGCGAAAAACTTTTTTGGAAGTGCTTCTTTATCATTATTATTTCTATATTAATTAAGGTAAGTTGGTAATACTTTAAATATAATAAATATATTGCAACACTTCCAACGAAGTATTATACCCTATAAAGATTGTAATAATTTGGACCCAAGAGATTTGACAGTTTGACGAAACACACCTTTATTTATCAACATTACGTGGTTTTCCCGTCTGGACCTTATTTTTTCAGATAGTTTATTTCACGACTGCCAGCTCTCTTTGGTCCTCCTTTCCACAAAAAGTACAGCCTACTGCAAACCAACGTAGGTATAGGGTAATATTGACACCTATTTTTTTTGTTAGTATATAGTTTAGTATTTCTAGTGCCTTTTTGTAGAGGTTGAATTTTGGTTGCATAATGATTAATGCGAAAAAATACGTCCGAAATCTAATCTCTACAATACTGTACTTAATAAATATTTCTAAAACTAAGCGTTCCAACAAATACAGGTGTCAGATTCGTCGTAACCTACACCCATCAATTTTGGTGCGAGAGAAGAAGCTATAACATAAATATTTACCTTATTTTTATTTTGGGGATAAAATACCAACTCGATAATATTTTCTTTTTTTTCTTTCTTTCCTCAGATTCTTGCTTACTGATTAGTCACAAAATGGTGAAATGCTTCCAGCCTGTCGAAATAGGGAATTTCTAATACCATAAAAAGTAAATAGTAAGTAGGTACGTTGTTAGTCTACTGCATACTATAAAAACCTATATTTATTTCATTTGTAGTGACTTATGCACAGGTCTGAGACTGAAAATAATTCATAGGAACCTGGTTGCCTGTTAAAAATTTGATAAAACTAGTTTATTTCGAATATAAAATGCAATTATTATAAGAAGCCCCATTTTTAATAAATTTAAAATATATCGGTGCAGCACGCCCATGACCGAGTCATGTTTTAAAAGATTGTGCTTCCCCATTTGGCCTCTACCGACACGTCGCCCGTCGTACATACTCGTGTGTCCACCTTGTATAACATAAACATTAAGTAAGTACTAGTTACACTGAAACAATAACAGCTAAACACACCGATTGATTTGCACTTCGTTTGGCGCCAAAAAATGCACCCGCTGGCTTTAATATTTCGGCCGGCAACACGGCAGTTGCAGTCGTAGGCCAAGTAGTAGACCCACTTTGCCTCCAGACGAAACTAAACATGATGTCATAATAAAATTTAATTTATTGTATTTGCGACAGGGGGAGGCCTCAAGGAAGATCCGCCACACTGAGTTTTACATTACTTTCATAGCTTTTTCTCTTCTCCATTTTTTTCACCGAACTTTGCATAAGTTTGCAGTAGTCTGCGCTTTTCTGTACAATAGTCTTAAAACATTTCAGGAGACTTGTATTATGTATTAAAGTACCTATATAACAAGCAAGAAAACGGGTATTTAAAGAAAAATGCTATCTTTCTCCTAGCGTGTTTATATTAATAAAACTATGTTACGTATTTATTGAATAAAATAATAAATCGATATTTACCTTGATATTGAATTTTCGATTAATATTAATAAACATTATATGCAATAATACTATGCCTTTGTCAGTGGTTTTAGAAAAGTATATTGTATTTGAGTATTGTTTTATAAATGTGTAGAGTAACATTGCTAAGGTATTAATATAGTGGAGAAAGTTATAAATAAATGTTTAAAGATTTATTAATGTTTTATTTGTGTGATCCAGTTGGCAAAGCCAAATCGGTCCGCACATTTTTAAAGGTAGCACAAGTGAAATGTATCTACATTTTCTACTATTGCATTTGCCAGGATTACTGGAACATGCTTCTTTAAACGTTAGACGTGGTATGTGGTTGCAGCTCGATGGATGCCCGATGATATTTTAGGTTGGGGAGGAATAAATAAAACTTTAGTTAAAAAATTAGAAATATTACAAAAAAGGTTTTTAAAAATTATATTCAATAAAGATTATCTTTATCCTTCAAAAGAATTATATTCAGAAACAAAAAAGTTAAACAAGACAACTTTACATTTATAACATCTTAATATATATGTATATTTAAAAATAAAAATCTTATACAATTTAAAAACCATAATCACAATACACGTCATAAAAATGAAATAACCATAAAACCTAAAATAAATAAGTCCATAGGACAAAAGAATTTAAAATATTTAGGTTTTTATTTAAACAGTTATTTACCAACAAAAATTAAAAAATTGATTTCATTAAAAAAATTTAAAGTCGAAATAAAAACATGGATATTAAAAACGGACAATTTGAAAATATTTGTAGAAATGCTTTAATTAATATTGTTCTGAATAATTTATATAAGTAAGTAATATTTTTTACTTAAAAATTATAAATTAATAATTTTATTATAGGTAATATATTTCTTCAAAAAGAACTGCGTTTATACTAGAAAATTAACATTTTTACTTTAAAACTTGATTTTTAATGCATATTTATGATTTATGATTTTACATACTAAAACAAAAAAATAAGATTTGTCCCTAACAAGCTCAGCTTCAGGGGATTGAAGAATAAGTTTATAGAAGACAACATAAACATATTTATTATATTATTAAATTTTAAATAAACTTATTATACAGTGACCGGCAAAGAGTTCGCAACATATGGGAAAAATTTTTATTAGCGGAATATTGAAAAATCTTTTTTGGGGGATTGGATGTGCATGTCCCATAACCTTAAAATCGATTTTGACATACGTCACGTGACCAATGGTATGGCGGGAAAGTTGAAAAAACCAATATGACATCATCATAAATCAGATAAGTTGATGAGATATCGAAAAAATTCCAAGAATAAAAAGTGTTTAGAATTCCATTAGAACCTTGAATACAATGTTTGGGATATCTACTTAAAAAAATATAAAATCGAATATTTTTGTAAATATTTTTTTACCGAATTAAAAATTTCCATATTTTTCCTTTCTTAAAGCTTTATTAAAGTAAAACTGACATCTGATGACCACAACTAGAAATATTCTTTTGTTTTTCTGACAATTTGGAGCAATAATTCAAAAAATTCGTTTACACTTGGATACCAGCTGTTGCAATAGTCTATTTCTAATAACCTTATCGATATTTTTTATATCGAAATATTCTATTATGTTAAGAAATCCTTAAATTCATTAATCCAAAGCAAATTTTATTTATAACCGTAAAAGATAATTTAAATTTTTATTAATTTTTAGATTTTTTTTAAAGATTTTTGCGAAATTCAAAATTATTTTTTACGGTCATAAATAAAATTTTCTTTGGATTAATGAATTTAAGGATTTCTTAACATAATAGAATATTTTGATATAAAAAATATCGATAAGGTTATTAGAAATAGACTATTGCAACAGCTGGTATCCAAGTGTAAACGAATTTTTTGAATTATTGCTCCAAATTGTCAGAAAAACAAAAGAATATTTCTAGTTGTGGTCACCAGATGTCAGTTTTACTTTAATGACGCTTTTAAGAAAGGAAAAATATGGAAATTTTTAATTCGGTAAAAAAATATTTACAAAAATATTCGATTTTATGTTTTTTTAAGTAGATAACCCAAACATTGTATTTAAGGTTCTAATGGAATTCTAAACACTATTTATTCTTGGAATTTTTTCGATATCTCATCAACTTATCTGATTTATGATAATTTCATATTGGTTTTTTCAACTTTCCCGCCATACCATTGGTCACGTGACGTATGTCAAAATCGATTTTAAGGTTATGGGACATGCACATCCAATCCCCCAAAAAAGATTTTTCAATATTCCGCTAATAAAAATTTTTCCCATATGTTGCGAACTCTTTGCCGGTCACTGTAAGTATCACTCACTCTTTGCCGGTCACTGTAAGTATTATGATTATGGCTTTGTAAAAGACACCATCGTATGATATTTGTTTAGACCAATTACAATAGATAATGGTAATTGGTTTGAGTTTATTTGTAACCTCTTGCCTACAAATATCGTATTAAAACATCATTTTGTTCTTACGTAGCTCATTTTTATATTATTTTCCATATTTCCGGTGGAAAAAATGATATTGCCTTGCGGTTTTCACGAATATTCCTGTTTGTTCTTCTTTTTGATTAAGTTAAAAAATATATTATCGTTGCATATCAAAATTTTTGGGAAAAATTATTAAAAGTTACTCCTTTCTAGGAGGGGACTGAAGAAAAAACAACAATTTTGACTGGTAACACGATATTTTCTAGTCTATCTAGATGTCATCTCTCCTAAGTATTCTAGAGAATGTGTGTTTGTTTTAACAGGAAAGGTTCCGGAACTGCACAAAACACGAAAGTAAACAAAACTATGACCGACTCACTAACATTTGCCTTGCTCTACCAGCTCCAGAGTATGTCTATCTTTCTTCTTCATATGCCAAAAGCATAAAAATAACTACTCTGATCAACACGGCACTGCAGTGCGCATGCGAATCGTCAATAGAAGATGGCGTCGTTAATCCCACCTTAAGCACTTTCGTAATAAATATTTTTTCCCTCAAGCCGTGTGCCGCAAACGGTTTTCAAGATATAGTATGCATCCGCTTTTACTTATACACCCGGTCCAATCTTACCAAAAACCCTTTATACTTACTCTATAGTTCATGGATGGCAATCACATCCAGCATCCGGCCGGCCCTGAACAGGCGCCGGTCTGTCGGAACAGAAAATAGAGCCTTACATTTCTTGCTCATGTGCAAAGCTGTAAGGAATCTAGAGTTATCAGAACAGAATATCTTTTAGTTCGTGAAAATTTGCGAGTGCTTCGCGAAGTTCTTTTATTGTAATTAAAAGGTTCATCCTGCAATTAGTTGTACAAAATATTATAATACATTACTATGAGTTTATTTTTACAAACGTTAAGGCCTTTGGCATGCTGGGTGATTTGTCATTTGCGATAAAACGCAACTCGCAAAAATCTAAAATTCCTGCATATGGACATTTTTTAAGATTGATATCTACATTTATTTTATTCGAAACCGTTCTGTATATTTTAAAACCAAAGTAATACCCATCAAAGCAGGTGAAACATTCAAAATTTTCTTACTTTTTCTAGACGTATTTCTAATTTTAAATTATTTAATATTAAAGTCGCAATTAATAATAATAATAAGTTTATTTAAAATTTAATAATATAATAAATATGTTTATGTTGTCTTCTATAAACTTATTCTTCAATCCCCTGAAGCTGAGCTCTTTAGGGACAAATATTATTTTTTGTTTTAGTATATAAAATCATAAACATGCATTAAAAATAAAGTTTTAAAGTAAAAATGCTAATTTATAGTATAAACGCAGTTTTTTTTTGAAAAAATATATTACCTACCTATAATAAAATTATTAATTTATAATTTTTAAGTAAAACATATTACTTATGTAAATTATACAGAACAATATTAATTAATTAAAGCATTTCTAAAAATAATTTCAAATTGTCTGTTTTTAATATCCATGTTTTTATTTCGACTTTAAATTTTTTTAATGAAATCAATTTTTTAATTTTTGTTGATAAATAATCTTTTAAATAAAAACATAAATATCTATTTGAAATTTTTTTGTCCTATTTTAGGTTTTATGGTTATTTCATTTTTCTGACGTGTATTATGATTATGGTTTTTAAATTGTATAAGGTTTTTATTTTTAAATATATATATTAAGACAAGTTGTTATAAATTTAAAGTTGTCTTATGTTCAACTTTTTTGTTTCTGAATATAATTCTTTAAATTAAAAACTCATCATCAAATTCATGTAACCTCTATGTTAAAACTGTAATAGTAAGCAGTGTAAATAAATTATAAATACTTGCTACATGACAGATTATGTCAATGTAATCGTTTAGATTAAGTGCAAATTAACTTTTATCTAATTTTTTTGAATGTCTAATGTCGTTAAACTTGGAATGAGGAGGGGAATTTAAAAATAATAAAATAAAATTTTCCTACTATTTAAAAAACAAAGTTGATGGTGGTTGTGAAAAAACGAAACGTCGGATGGAAAATCTAATTACACCAAGGAGTAAAGAAGAAAAAATGTAACCGTTATTCTCACATATCTCTTCAAATAGAGTTAGAAAAAATAAAAACGAAATCACGAAAATTCGGTTTTGCCCAAATATGTTAGGAAGGAATTTTTTTTATTTGAAAACACAAGGTTCGTTATCCGGGACACCCGATACCGCCCGATACCTACGTAGAAATATTTTGTTTTTTCTCACATAGGGTCAGCAATTACATGTTACATAAATAATATATTATTCTAATCTTGGCGATTTTAAAAATTTGATGAAAAAGCTTTAAAGTTAAAATTTTTAGGAAAGCTAAAATTAAAAACAAAGTTGCATTCATCTTTGTTCGAAAGATTTTTTAAACTTCATTGTACTTTTCCTACTTTACCATTAAATTTTTGGAGTGATCGGATGTGATATAATGATATAAAAGATATTTTATGATACATAAATATTTGACAGATGCCCTTACTTAAGCTGTCAAAACATCCATTAATAGCACACACTTTATGGCAGCACCGACGCATTGGTAATTTCATTTGCTTATCAACATTTCCTCAAGATCAAATTCTATTCCGCCCTGCAAGAAAAATTACAATATATTGCCTTGCCCTTTCTTTCTCTTATTAACTTGAATATTGTTGAACCAGATTTATGTTTTATCTAAGGGCAAAACACCGCAGGTCTGATTGGCCTAAGGTAGTGCTGGGCGATGTTCATCGATGTTTTTGAAACATCGATGTTCTGTTACCGATGTTCAATGCAATGTTATAACAAAACAAGAAAACTAGGTTGTAATCACCCAATTTTCCCAGCACAAGGAAAATAAGAACGAAAGCTTTTGATTTCATTTGCTAAAGGTGGTTGAAATCTTTTCTGTACTATACTCAAAACCCAATATTATAGGCAGTGACGTATTATTCGAAACCATGGAAACTAATGCAAACCGCCAATGACCATACAGTATTTTGGTCGTTTCCATGGTTATGAGAGCTACGTCACTGCCTATATTTTTGGTAATAGACTATACCAGCCGGCATTCGGCAACGCGTCACTTGTTTTGCCGGCGAACCTATGGCCCAAAAACGAAATAGCTTGCAAGGAAAGAAACTTTCTAAGTTACTTTTCTTGCATTCTATTAATAAAAAATTCTGGGACGCTCATTAATAGTTTTACAAAAAAAAAATTGCCGATTCCGCAAAAAGAGCCCACGTCTGTCGCCTTTCCGTCAAGAATATCCCATGTCAGTGACAAAGTAGAGGTAAGTTTTATTGCCGCATATGAATTCTTTGGTTGTTGTTTATATATCTCGCCAAAGGCAGATGTGCAGTAAGAAACATTATACCCAAAACTACCAATTTTTTTTTCAAATGTTACCAATGCTTATGATTTAGAAAATTTCAAGCTATCTTTTACATATTTAGTTTTTCTCGTTTTTCTCAAATTTTTTTTTTTTGACATGGGCTGTTTTTGAGAAAAACGCTTCAATTTATTCCTTATGCTTAGAAAACATCGATGTTTTTAAACCATCGAGGTTAGCTTTGGATGTTAACATCGATGGTCAACATCGATGTTCCGTTTCGATGTCCCAGCACTAGCCTAAGGCATTTCTTACCTCTTATCTGAAGTAATACGAGTCAGTAAAACAATGCAATATTTCACTATGTAAGAGCTTTTATTAAATCTGTTCTGCAAAATGAATTTTAGTGCAGTCTGTGCAGTATAACTTTTTATTAGCGAACCGAACCATTCCAAGTAATAAACTTAAAACTTGTTAATACTTGTCACTTGTTCACATTAGGAACAATTCTGATCCCTTTGTTTTAAAATGACCTTTCGACTTAAAGAAGAAAATTAAATTTTCAAAATTTCCTTTATTAAATCAATAATTTTACTTGTGTTAATTTTGAACAATTTTATTTTATTTTTATTTTTGAAATTATTTGTAGTGCCGTTCTCTACAATATAATAAAGTGTTCTAAAAGTTATTAAAATGTTGGTGGTTTGGCAGCATGAATCTGTAGTACATCAGGGTGTACCAAACAGGTAAATTATTAATATAAAATAAGTGTCCAACTTTTCGAAGTAAATCCTAAAACACACATAAGGAGACAAAACATTTCATTCGTCAAAAAAATTAATTTATTACAAACAGACATACTTTCCAAGTTTCAGATTTTACTTAATAGGTTCACATCACAAATGAGTTTTCAAACACAGGCGGTAGATCATTCTAGGGCAGGGGCGCACAACTCAGATTTGTCAAGGGCCCCTTTAAAGAAGCTGCGATCGGCGAGGGCCGCACTTTGAAAATAGCAATTAAAACGAATTTTAAACTTAAACATTACTTATATTTGTTACAGTTAACACAAATAGAAAATAAAGAATATTTTTATGAACCTTTGGGTAGAGAAAAAAATATGTATATTATGTACAATAATATTTTTGTTTTCAATGAGATACATTTACCCGTTTTTTTGACACCAAATCATCGTAGTTAGAAACAAATTTCGAAGTCGCTGTTCTTAATATGTCGTTTAAATGTGCGTCGGTGAGCATTGATCTGTTTTCATTTTTATTTAAATTCATAACTGAGAAGGTTTGTTCGCAAATGTAAGTACTGCCAAAAAGACAAACAATTTTTCCTGGGGTATCAATTAAATTTAAAACTTTATTTTTTTCAAGACACTCTTCTAAAAGGTTTCCATCGCGGTACTTGTCTTTGTATATGTTTAAGCACTGTAAGTCAATAAGTTCTAATTGAAGTTCAGGAGGCATCTTACTGGTATCAGCAGAGAAGGGGTTTTCAACAAGCTTGAAGAGAATTCGCAAAAAATTGGCGGGCCGCTAAAAAAGACGCCGCGGGCCGTATGTTGTACACCCCTGTTCTAGGGCAATCAATAGACATTAATTGATTTCTGATCATGTAAGGGCAATTTGCAAGAATTGATTGAAAATTTTAAACTGCTGTGTATATTTTTTACGCCAGGAGAAAAATATTCCATTCGTAAAAAATTACCGTGTTGATACCAGAGCTGTAGGTATTAAAAATAATTGAAAAATCTTGTTCAATTACTTTTTAGTAAAAAAATTGAATTACTTTTTGAAAATAGTAATTGTAATTGATTTTCCAATTACTGTGATAAAGTAATTGTAATTGGTTTTAAGAAATCTGAGGTAATTGAATTACTTAAAAGTAATTCAATTATTTTAAAAAGTAATTGAATTACTCCCAAATAATTCAATTACATAAAAAGTAATTTAATTACTCCCAAATAATTCAATTACTTAGAATAAAGGTAATTGAATTACTCCAAAATAATTCAATTTCTTTAAAAATTTTCATAATTCCTTTACTCTAGAAAGAAAAAAATATTTTTTATTTTCCCTAATATTACGTTTGTTTTATTTCAACAAATAAATCATATTAAATAAAAAAGACAGTTGTTATTATTGGTCGATTTGTTAAAGGTAAGTAGGTACTTATCAAAATTAGGAGATCAAGTTTAACTACAGTGTCCGCAAGAAAGTCTTCATCAAATGGGATTTTTTTTTATTATTAGGTATAGGTAGTAATTGGAAAAGCAGTTAGTTTTTGCTTACCTAAAAACCAAAAATGACGTATACTGAAGCATTGCGTTACCTGTCAAATTTGACATTTTTAATAAGATAGATTCAAAAATGCCCTTATTTATCAAAATACCGAAAAACTTTATTCGAGAAAGTTGTTTATTTAGGCATTTTTAGTCTGTGTACGAAATTTTGACAGTCTAATACAATTTTTATTTTTTGCCAGGTTCTCGAAAATTTTGATCAACCCTCGTAGATTAACTTTTATACATCGATGTAAAACCATTTGCCTTTACTTCATTTGTAATCTTAATGCAATTTTGTGTAAAATTTTTGTTTCACATTATTTCATTAATATTAATTATTATTGCATCGCCTACTTGTAAACTATATTTTTGTTGAATAAAATGTTTCGAGCGATTAATATTTACTCTTTTTGATCCAATATTAATTAAGTAAAATTTTATCGAAAGCTTCCTAATATTTTCTTTTTTTACGTCTGTTTACTAACTTAAGAAAAATGAGAAACGTCGGTTTTGGCAAAACTGATGTAATTAGATAAACTTTGCATCAAACATTACATACTGATCAATAACAATTACAGTTTTTGAAGCAAAATAAATAATTGGAAACAAAAATTTTACAGAAAATTGCATTAAGATTACAAATAAAGTAAAGGCAAATGGTTTTACATCGATGTATAAAAGTTAATCTACGAGGGTTGATCAAAATTTTCAAGAACCTGGCAAAAATAAAAATTTTATTAGACTATCAAAGTTTCGCACAAAGGCCTAAATAAACAACTTTCTCGAATAAAGTTTTTCGATATTTTGATAAATAAGGGCATTTTTGAACCTATTTTATTAAAAATGTCAAATTTGACAGGTAACGCAAGTCGTGCAGTTGCTTTAGTATACGTCATTTTTGGTTTTTAGGTAAGCAAAAACTAACTGCTTTTTCAATTTTTTCCTATACTTACCTAATAATAAAAAAAATCCCATTTGATGCGAACTTTCTTGCGGACACTGTATAAATTTCAAAATTTTTTAAATTTCTTTCTATAATAAAGTGTGGTAGTAGGACCTACTACAATTTAAAAAAATAATACCTAAAAACAATCTTTTTTTAAAACCAACCAGAAAATTTACACTTTCTGGACAATTTTTCGTCTAGAAAATAACGTTTTTCCGATCGAAAGACCGGAAAAGTGACATTAGAGACCGGAAAAATCTTTTCCGGACTCTAATGTCACTTTTCCGGTCTCTAATGTCACTGTCACCCTGTTTTTTGTTTTTCCAATCGCTCTTTGATAATGATACCTTGATTTCGTTATTATGACAACAACATTTCGATGTATTGTCGAGTGACAGTTCGTTGATTTTTAATTTTGTTCTTTATGTCAAACTTGTTTCGCGTAGATTATAAAATATATCGAAGTGTCGGTCTTAAAAAAAATATTGTACGTCACTCAACCGAAAATTAGTGTTTTCCTGGTCTCTCCAAGCTTCCAGGACTCGCCTATGGCTCGCCCTGGAAATGCTTGTCTCGACCTGAAAAACACTACTTTCCGGTCTTGTAACGTAACTTACTATTTCCGTAAGTTACGTTACAAGACCGGAAAGTAGTGTTTTCCTGGTCTCTCCAAGCTTCCAGGACTCGCCTATGGCTCGCCCTGGAAATGCTTGTATCGACCTGAAAAACACTACTTTCCGGTCTTGTAACGTAACTTACTATTTCCGGTCTCTAACGTCACTTTTCCGGTCTTGCGATCGGAAAAAGGTTATTTTCTAGACGAAAAATTGTCCAGAAAGCGTATATTTTCTGGTCGGTTTAAAAAAAAACGTATTTACGTAACACTATGGGACAACAACGTCTTTCGGATTTATCCCTAATCAGTATCGAACACGAGTTTGTTAAAACATTAAATATCGACCAAATTATAAACGATTTTGCAAAAAAAAGTCTCTACGATGTGCTCGTTTTGTATAATACCTTGTATAGTACTTAGTGACATAATGTTTGTGCAGACTTGTTGAGTGTTTTTGGACTATGAGGCTCGATCACTGCTACCCCCGTTACTACCATACATGGTACCCCGTATTTGGAGCGGACCCTCGCGTTTTGGTGTCCATTGCACGTTTCAGTACAGGGGAGGGGAGTTTGGCAAGTGTTTTTTGTTGTTTATTATTTTATTTATTCATGTTTAAATTAAAATTGATTTGATAAAAATCACGCTCAGGCTTTTTTGGGTTACCTACAGTTTCTTTCTTCATTTTCAATAATTTTTATTAAAAGTTTTTGTATCCTACTTTATTCGTTTCTGAAAAAAAAAATTGTTTTGACCTTTATCGCCTAAAATTGAATATAATTTCAAAGGTTAAAAAGTGAAACTGAAAATTCCGGTTCTGGAATGAGATATTATTGTGCTTGATAATGAAATGACGGAAAATGAAATTTTAGATACAGGAAAGAGGAAAAGTAAAAATTTTTGAAATTTACTACTTTTAAAAAACTTGCCCTCCTCCGGCTCTCACATTTGACCTTATAGAATGTCCTTTTGGTCCAATGCCTCATTCAAAACGTCTATAATGTGATTAGATCCCCCATTTTAGGTTTAAAACTGTCTGGTCTAAAATAGTTTAACCATCAATTTTTCGCAGCTCAATGGGGAACCCAGGCCAACAGTCATCAATCGGTGTGACTCCATATAGTACAAGTTATGACGCTACGATCAGATTTGACCTGTCTTACATTAAGACCCTACCTGGATCCTTGAAAATAGCACAAGCAGTAAGTAAAACATACAGTATACAGGTAATTTTCTATAATAATGGTCAAAACAACTGTCGCTTACCTATACAAGATGGCACGCTCTATTTCGAGTCGGTCTATTTACAAAAAACCATAAAATTATTTAAAAAGTTTTTATTTAATATATTATGTTCGTTAGGAGCACGTCTTAAAATGAATAATTTATACAGGATTACTAGAAAAAAGTTACAGACCAAAGTTGTAAACATTTTAATGAGCCTATAATGAATAAAAATTAAGCAATTACTTTTTAGTAAAAGCAATTGCTTGACTAGCAATAAATGCTTTAGGTAAAAGCAATTACTAGATCTGGATATGAATAAAATTTTGAAGCAATTGTTGTTTTTCTTACACCACGTAGCAAATGCTTATTCAACACAAGTTCAGACGTGGCTTATCCACTTGTTCAGATTATATATTTCATTTTCAGTTTGGTGCCTAATTTGCAAAATAGTTGTCGTAAATACAACAACGTTGGTCTATTTATTTAGTACAATAGTAAACTGTTACCTACCTTTTTGTGGAAAATAGGAAACTTATATTTGTGATATGGCAGATTTCAGTGAAAATGAGAAAAGTGATAGTAGTGATGAAGTGAAGAAATTAAAGACAAGCAATTGATATTCGTTCACAAATTGAAGGAACATAAATAAATCTCTCTGACCACAACCGTTTAGCTTCCACAACAGCTTCAGCACTTGTAGGAAATTTAATAAAAATATTGGCCTTCTCCAAAACTGCATCCATTACAGAAGTGTATGCCTTACAGACAGTAGTTTGGTGAACACCGAGTTCTTCACCTACATAATTTTGAAAGCCCGGATCCGATAACTTCCGCAGAAGACTTTAATCTTATTTAAAGGCGACAGTGCACCCCCCTTTTACCAGTATCAGTAAAAAATAATTTGCCAACCACTCAACATTTTCGCAGTCAAATCAATATAACTTTCTGAAATCATCATATCTGCAATTTTTACGTACACTGTAGATTTTTCTTTTACGGACGTTCATATTCAGCCATAAATTGAAGACCCAAATTAAGAGCAACGCACGTGTATGCCGCGGAGAACTAAAGTTGACTGCTATCAAGCAAGTGATGCAGGGGTCGACCTACCTTAAAAAGTTGAAAGCAGTCGCTACACTAGAAAAAGCAATTCCTTAATTTATTCATCACATTTTAAGCAACCGATAGCAATTGCTTCTATTTTTTAAGAAAAAGCATTGACTAGAAGCAATTCCTGCACTTTTAAGCGATTGCTGGACGCAAAAGCAATTACCTTAGTTTTTATTCATTGGCTTTCAAGAAATTATATTGAATATTATTACATATTTCGATATCGCGGTGTAAATACACCGATTAAATTAGTATTATTGGTATTAGTATGACAAAGTATTTTTTTTAAATAAATTATTTGGCTGAAACTACTTAACTTATTGTGCTGTATTGGGATAATACGAAAAAAGCATAAATTTCCTCCAGTTGGTTATTTTATAATCGCTAATATCAAATAAATATTTTTAAAACAAGTACCATCACTACCATCAATCTTAACAAAATAATTAAAACGTATAAAAAGGAGTAGGTATAGTGATTTTTTAACAAATGCTTAAATTGATGTCCATCTTAATAATGATAGCCGTATGTCATCATATCAACGCTACCTTGATTTAATTAAAACTTGTACAAAACGGCCAAATAAAACAGAAAATTAGAATTTACTAATAATTACAAGAGATAGGTTATGGAACCCACAGACATGTTATATAAAGGAGACTAAATTGTGTACATTTTGTCCCGATCAGAAATCGTTATTAACAGAAATCAATGATGACACTGATTGTCCTAGATTTGCCGCCTGTGTTTGCAAACGAAGGTTACGTATATTAATTATATTGGATGTGTTGGGAAACTAGCCCCAACCCGGGTAATTTATTTATTTTTCTAACATTTTTTAATCCCTATAATAATAATTTTATACTTTTTTTTTAAATCAAAATAATTTTAAAACGTGCTGCTAACAATAAAAACTTTTTAAAATGCCATTTCGTAAATAGGTCGACGCGAATAGAGCTGATACGTGTCAGCTTGTCAACTACCAACATGCGTTAGGTAGGAAGCGCACAAATTAAAAAAAAAATCAAAACTTTAGTAATTTTTACAACGCAATTTTTCTAGGTATTGGACCTGGTGGGTTATATATGCATTGAATCAAGTGGTATATGGGCATACCATTCGAGAGGGTCATGGTTCAATTTCGTCGCGATGACTGGCTTTTCGGTGACCGAAATCCTGTTTGTTCTTTACTTGTTCCACATTCCTGATAAGTTAAGAATGATTCCGTGGATCAAGTAAGTTGTTTTATTCGACATTAAGGAAAGAGGGATAGCCCGATCAATCTGTCCCAACACGCAGAACTATCTTACCTATTTTTGATAGATTTTAGAAGTCATATATCAGCATTTTCTTTTTCACTAAGCTACTATGCTATACTGAATAACTACTAATTGTATGATTTTATTATGCCCAAATAGAGGTAAAATATCGGGTATTTCGTATTTTCAGTAGGTGTGAAGTATAGTGATAGTTCATGATATATAACTTTATTTTATTATGATCAATTTAAACACATCTAAATTGGGCTAGGCCATACAAACAAGATGTTAAAGCCCGGATCAGTCTATTTTCCCATTTGTTCCTTTAACAAATTTAACTAAAGATTTTTCTTCCCTCCTTACCGCGGTTAAGTATGTCCCTCTCTATTTCCCATACAGACTATACGAGGTTATTAGCAAAGCGTTCCTTTTACAACTGAGCTAAGGAAGATTTTTACTTTGCTTTGCCCTATTATTTTTATCTTAAGAGCAGGGTAAAAATAACACGTTTTTTTTTTAGTAAAAAAATGGCATGTGGAGTAAAAATTGTTGGGCTTTTAAATTCAAAAAAACTGTTTCATTTTTACACGACTTCACCCTACCCTTTATATTGTTTACAGGTTTGAATTTGGTTTCTGTTTAATATGGGTGAGTTTGTATTTCATCGCATCTATTTTGGTAGTGTTGTTTGACGAAGAAGCATTCATTGCAGCAGGGGTAAGTAAATTTAAATTACCTACATACTCTTATCCTTCAAAGTTCCACTAAAAGAACACTACTTTATTGTGGACTAAAATTTTTAAACACCTTAGCATCCCGTAAAATTCTTGTTTTTTTTTTTATTTCGCCAGTCGCCTAATTGAGAATATTAACTTTTAAAACCGACAAACAACAAAGTACGATTTTATAAGATGTTGCCAGCATTAAAGTGTTAAACGGTTGACGATAGGTATAGGAAAGGACTTATGAAAAATGTCTAGAATTGATTGCAGAATGTATAAGTATAAAATGTTTCAATAAAAGATTTAAAGCTGATGAACATGCAGAATGATACCAATCATCAACAGTGGCCTTTTTTTTTGATATGAAACAATAAAATCTATTAGGAAATCAACAGTTTATATATTTTTCAGTTCTTTGGATTCTGTGCAATGACAGCTTACGGTATCGACGCCTTCATAAAATATCAAGCAATAACAACGAGACCCGTGGCCCAAGGAAATAAGGAAACCGATAAAGGACCTACATCTACGGTGACATCGCCATTAGGTTACCCCTAGGAAAGGTACTTGGTTTATGAAAACACCGCATTTTGTTTTGTCTGCTGAATTCATCTACATAAAAAGATTTTTGTTTTCGTAAAAATAAAAAGGTATATATGACCTTTTGTTCAGAGCGTAGTTTACTTGGAGGAAAACGTAACGAAATGCTAATCTGAAAGATAAAAACCACGATACACCTATACACAAGGTATGCCGACTAGCCTGTCGAAATTTGAATAGAGCTGCGCATTGCGTCACAAGCGGATCTAAACTCACATATTTGCGGACCATTGTGAGAAGCCAGCATATTATATACTTTTTCTTCAAACGTCATATAAGTGATAACTTATGTTACGTTTCTCAATAACATTAAATGTGATTTATCTTGGATTTATCCAACACATGACAGTTATGACTATCATTATCAATGTCATTTTAGACAAATAACTCACGTTCATATTTAAAGTAGTACCTATTCTATTTATTTATATTACAATTACAAGCAGAATTCACACTGATATTAAAATTAAAGGAAAAAGGATATCCTCAGGAACCTAATTTTCATCGGTTTCCTCCATTTTCTATAGGTTTTTTCATCAAAAAAGCTCCCCTTTTCTGCAGGGAAAGTGTCAAAATGTATTTAAACATTTGCTAACAATGTATCATGCCCGTGGCAACCAATCAGCCAACTTTGACCAAAATGTAAAAAAGTCACTGTCAAGTCATTCTGACATTTATATAGACTACTGCTGGCAAGTAGGTAGCTTTGATTATTTTTATTTTGATTATTAATTATTATATCATAAAAAACTATTTCTTCCACTTGTTGGATAAAACATTGTATGCCACTCGTGTGTTGTTTCCTAAGTAACTTAAGAATTTATACCACTCGGCCTGATAAATCTTTCTCGCGTGACTTATTTTCAACATAACACACTAGTACCATAAATAACTTATATGACTACGAGTATAAGTACTTATACTCCTAGGCGTACAAAATATTTGTTTTGATAGATGCCAAACAAGTACGTATCCATGATAACGATACCAAAAAGGGAATATACAGTGTGTCCAAGATAAGAATGGGATAGCATTGGAATCTTGGAAACCGTAGGAGATACAGAGATGGTTAAATTAGAGAAAAGTTGCGCATTACTGAATCCTGTAACGTTATGTTTTCAAATTTAAAAAATTCCGAATGCTTCCGAAGATATTTGGATAAAACCGAATTTTCGCGATTTCGTTTTAATTGATTTATGATTCTATTTGAAGAGACATGTCAAAATAACTTTTACATTCTCATTGTCACTTTTTCTCCCCTACAAGGTGGTTTAATTACATTTTTGATCCGACGTTTCGTTTAGTCACAACCATCATCAACTTTGTTATTTTAAATAGTCGGAAAATTTTATTTTAAGCTTAATAAATTCTACGTTTTATTCCAAATCTAACGGTGTATTAAACTTATTATTTATTAGACGTTTCGATAAAGAAAAACACATCATCAATGAAAATAGTAACATTATCGAAAATAATTTTGTTTTTATTGTTGTATTTAAACACTAGTTGGATTTTAAAACATTTTTTTAAAAGAAACTTATAACAAAACATAATATCTAATAAAACTTATCTGAAAAATGCAACAAGTAATAACTAACTTTAATTATTAAATACAATTATTTTTTATTTAAAAAAAATGCATAATAATATTCAAACACAACGTACCATTTAAATTCGGCATCATATGAGTGGCTATGAAGTTGATTGACGTTCGCAATTGTTTAAATAGTTAAACTTCCCACGCTCAGCACATAAAGTATCTCTTATTCTCCTAATATCATAATGTTTACTATTATTCCTTCTGTGGCTGTTGTTTTTTATTTTTAGTTTGGATAAGTATATCGAGTGTTTCTCAAAAGACGTTCACCCCTATAACTTTTTTGTATTAAAATTTATAGATATTAAAATGAAATTTTGAGATTATGCATAAGAGATGAGTCTGCATTTATTGGTATAATTTTCAATTTGTTAGCACTTCCTGTTTGACCGGAAGTGACCTTGACTTTGATATTTTATATGGGACATCTTGTATATTTTTACTTATTTGGGTTCAGCATAACATTATGAGTGAAATGACACCTCACTTGTCATTTTTTGACGTGTTATAACATTTTTATGTTTATTTTCAATCTAGAGTGCTACAAATTAATTAAATCTGTTAATTTATAGTCAAGTAGTATTATAAAATTAATTATTAATTATTTTATAATAATTGACTTTCACAAGCGTTTAAAAAATGAAATTTTGTTTTCTTGACGTTTACTCCATTTTACCAAATGGAACTAGGATATTTAAAACGAGCATTTTTTTTCAACAATTTGATACCATACACTCCTATGCTATTTTAAAATTGACAGTGAAAAATTTGCGCCAAATCCCAATAGCAAATTTAAAAGCGTTATGCGTTATTGCCGCCCTCTCTTTTCTAAAGAAATAAAAAGGCGGCTTTGAAAAAACAATGGAATGGTTTTGAAAAGCATTTAATTTAAAGTTGTAATGTCATTAGTTATATCACTTCCGGCCAAACCGGAACGTCTATTGAGAAACACCCTGTATATAGAGTACTGGAACATCATAAATTATTAACTAAGTGATTTTTATCGACTATGTTATGTATTCGGCAGAACAAAACTTGGAAAGCAAGTAGCAGAAACCAGTTTTTTTTTAATAATAAAACAGTATTACTGCCTTTTACATAACAATATCATGTTATCATCCAATAAAACATTTTATTACAACTATATTGATTTTTCACACGGAGAATGTTATTTATTTACATTAATAACTTATTCAGCCCACAATAAAATTTGTCGCTTCATTTTTAGGTCATTTTTAAAGCATATTTTTCGAGAAATAATGTTCACTGGTCGTAATTAGATTCTAAAACAATACATTTACGATATTTATGGATTGTCCGCTTGTTAAACTGCTCCAATATTTAAATAATAGTCTTATTGAATCACCCGCGCTGGACTCCCTGACGTGACGATACAATGTGAGAAACAGAGAATTTATGCGCGTCGGCATACCGTATAGGTTTATCGTGTAAAAAACGTTACGCTACTGACCTTTATGAAACCTGTGATCTAATCTAGGATCACCATTAGCTTTTATTTATAGGTTAGGTAAGGCTGGTGTTAAGGTGCGAGTATCAACATGCTTGCCTACCTATAACCTATTTCGCGTAGATTTATTTATTTTTTCTAACTTTTACACAAAATTTAAATAAAATCAATATCGTCTTCATATTCTATAGGTAATAATTGACATATTAAATCAATATCAAGGAATTTCATAAGGTATTTAAGGAGAATTGTATATCGAAAAATATCGGTTAAGTTTTTTTTAACATAGACAGTTTTCGTTGTATTGGCAAATTCAAACGGTTAACCATAACGAATACGAATACGAAGCCGCTATTTGACAGATCGTAAAAATAGTTTTCGTTCCATTCGCTTAACGTTAACGTTAAGTCGAATTCGACAGTAAACATAACAAATATAACATAACCTATCTTTAATGGTTTGTGTTCATATTTTCATATACGTTTTGTGTTATCTTTTTGCTTGGTTTTAATTTCCTAGTACCCAAAATTCTAAAACATCATGATAGACGAAAGGTTGCTTTTATTGGACTCATCCAGTGATTCGGATTTGGATGATGCCCTTCTCTTGGAGGTGCTTGTTCGCCAGGACATTCAGTATCGAGTACAGTTGTATGGAAATTTCAACTTAGAAAACTATAATATTGCTGAATGCAAACGTTATTTCCGATTTAAAAAAAAAATCACTTAAGAAGACAGGCTGATGAAGCACTTAGGATTCCCAATAATGTAATAACAGAAAGCAACCATAATGTTTCTGGCGTGGAAGGGCTTTGCATTTTGTTAAGAAATGGTCATTACGCATGCGTTCCGTTTTCGCTATGGCTTTGTCTTCCGTCCGTTAGCTCCCGCCACTTATCCGTAACGATAACGATAAATGACAGCTCAAATGTCAAAGTTGTCAAATAGCGGCTATCGGAATCGCTTTTAAAAGACAACGAAAACTGTCTATTATTATGTCATTGTTCTTTTACTATACAATTCTCCCAAAATAAGCAATGCAATAAATTGATATTTTTGTAATATATCAGATATTACCTAAATAATGTGCAGACGATATATTGATTTTATTTAAATCTCAGTCAATAAAATAATAAACTAAGAAAAACAAGGCGAAATAGGTTGGCAATAAATTAAATTCCACCTTAATCTGAAAAGTTATAGGTTTTCTTTCCGCACCAAACCGACAATTTTGTAATATAATACATAACCTAAGTTTTTGTTTAGGAATTTCCCTAGGATTTTTTAAAGCCATCCTTTCTTATTTATAGGTCTTCAACTAAAAAAATGATAGTTAAGAAATTCTTGTTTTTGTGCCACGCCAAAAGATTTATTGTTTTATTATAATTATTGTCTAAAACAGCTAATAAGTGAAGGGACTATTCGAATACTTCGAATTCAGAATATAGACGTATTCGATTCCGACATGTTTGCAAATTTATGATGCATTCGAAATACTCGAAAAAAAACATTGAATCTTGCGTGTTCGAGAGCGGGATGTTAGACTTCAAGACTTTAGGTACTTTCCTTTTGCTTCTTTTAAACAACAAAGTAAAGTAAATATCTTTGCTTTTTGTATTTAAAAGCAACTAGAAAGGAATTCCCTTTGCCATGGCTCAACAATTATGTACCTATCCTAAAAGTATGTACAACCTGGAGCAATCGGAACAAGCCTATCTTAACCTAGTAAATCAAGTTTTTTTTTTAATTCATAGAGAGGAATAATTTTTCAACGTTTAATATAATTTTCCGCTTTTATCGTTGATCATCTTTAGTCCGATATAAAACAAAATTTCCAGTACAAATAATTACCTCAGTCAGTTTTTGCCGGTCACAGTATAAATATATAATCGATAAGATTGAATTGCAGTGCATTATATTTGAATATGTTTTATAAATGTGTATAGTAGTATATAGTTAAAGTCTGCTCAATGACCGCTGACCGTTACGTCATAATCTCCATATTTGCGGTACGTCGTAAATTAATTCAGTCAATTTGACTTACCGGTGGTAAAGGTTATGATTTTTCTTAGGCTTGATCTACATAATTATTATTTTTATACTGGTAATGAAGTCAGAAATAAGTAGTTTATTTAAGGTAAAAGGTATCATGGGATCAAACATTTTGTTTTTGAAAATCCGTATGAAATTTTTAATTAATTTAAACACAACAAAGTATATACCGTTTTTAACAATTAAAATAAATTATCTCCGCAAGGATCATCATCATAATCTGATCCGTCCAAGTTAATAACAAGGGGAAGAGTATCTAAAGCATAGATAAATTTTTCCGTTCCCACACATCATTTATAATTTTATTAGCGTGTCTTACATAATTTTTCCACTGTTACATTTTCTATTGCTTTATTCCACAGACCCAAAACTAAGTCATTTGTACATTCTGACCATTCAGCCATTTCAATAGGATTAAAGTAGCAATAATATGGAAGAAGTCTTAAAACTCGATGTCCATTTAGCAATGCTAGTTCGTTCAACCTATTAAAATAAAAATAATTAAAAAATAAAATAAGTAGCGCTTTCCAGATTACTTGTAACGTTTTGGGTGGGATATGCTGTTTCACTATTATCCAGATCTGATCCTTCATTGCAAATGGTGAAACCGGAATTTGTTTTTATTCTAACCAGGCAATAAGTAATATTTTCGACCAACTTTTGGAATTTTTTCAATTAACCCAAAATGATAGGTGGCGTTATCCATAACAATAAGTGACGGTTCTTCCAAGATTGGTAAAAAATGTTCTTCAAACCATTTTGCAAAGTTTTCACTATTATCGAATCATGATAATCACCAGATTTGAACATCAAACTTGCATTATGCACAAATCCATGTTCTGAACCAGCATGTAGAATAATATACCGTACACCACTGACGATTTTTTTTAACTGTATACAGTGTCCGCAAGAAAGTCCGCATCAAATGGGATTTTTTTTTATTATTAGGTATAGGTTAAAATTGAAAACGCAGTTAGTTTTTGCTTACCTAAAAACCAAAAATGACTTATACTGAAGCAGCTGCACGACTTGCGTTACCTGTCAAATTTGACATTTTTAATAAAATAGGTTCAAAAATGCCATTGTTAAAATATCGAAAAACTTTATTTGAGAAAGTTGTTTATTTAGGCATTTTTAGCCTCTGCTCAAAATTTTGACAGTCTAATACAATTTTTATTTTTTGCAAAGTTCTTGAAAATTTTGATCAACCCTCGTAGATTAACTTTTACACATCGATGTAAAACCATTTTCCATTACTTCATTTGTAATCTTAATGCAATTTTGTGTAAAATTTTTGTTTCCAATTATTTATTTTGCTTCAAAAACTAAAATTGTTATTGATCAGTATGTAATGTTTGATGCAAAGTTTATCTAATTACATCAGTTTTGCCAAAACCGACGTTTCTCATTTTTCTTAAGTTAGTAAACAGATGTACAAGAAGAAAATATTAGGAAGCTTTCGTTGAAATTTTACTTAATTAATATTGTATCATAAAGAATAAATATTAATCGCTCGAAACATTTTATTCAACAAAAATATAGTTTAATATAATTAATTTAATTTAATATTAATTAAGTAAAATTTCAACGAAAGCTTCCTAATATTTTCTTTTTGTACATCTGTTTACTAACTTAAGAAAAATGAGAAACGTCGGTTTTGGCAAAACTGATGTAATTAGATAAACTTTGCATCAAACATTACATACTGATCAATGTCAGTTTTTGAAGCAAAATAAATAATTGGAAACAAAAATTTTACACAAAATTGCATTAAGATTACAAATGAAGTAAAGGCAAATGATTTTACATCGATGTATAAAAGTTAATCTACGAGGGTTGCAAAATTTTCAAGAATCTGGCAAAAAATAAACATTGTATTAGACTATCAAAATTTCGTACAGAGGCTAAAAATGACTAAATAAACAACTTTCTCAAATAAAGTTTTTCGATATTTTGATAAATAATGGCATTTTTGAACCTATTTTATTAAAAATGTCAAATTTGACAGGTAACGCAAGTCGTGCAGCTGCTTCAGTATACGTCATTTTTGGTTTTTAGGTAAGCAAGAACTAACTGCTTTCTCAATTTTTACCTATACCTAATAATAAAAAAAAATCCCATTTGATGCGAATTTCTTGCGGACACTGTATGAAGAATATCATCTTGCCAACTTCGCCTAAAAGCCCCTTTACTGTATATCCAGGTTTCATCCAGAGAAACAGGTTTTAAAGGAAATTGAGAGTTGCCGTTGTTCTTAAATTCTCTTAAAAATTCTACTCATTTTTGGGCTATATGGATGGGGTTGCTCTATTAAAAAACGTCTTCTTGATACAGTACATATACGCCGTCCGCTAATGAACCAGTGGATATTTCAACACCATCAATGATTATAAGGTTTAGTCGTATTGAGCGAATGGTAACGTGTTCACCTGCTCTATACATCCCATAAATACGCTCTCTTATGGTATGTTCATAAATTTCGTGAAGTTGTCGACCACGGGATGACAAAATAGCTACATTATTGCGATTCTTAAAATATACATTCTTCTCTATCCCCTTTGCCTTAATTCTTTGGATTATTGAACACGAAACTCCCAAAGCATCAGAAACTCTCTAAAACAAGAGGCAGAGGTTTTTATAAAAACATAGCCATATATTTTTCATGTTTATTATTTATGTTTTCACAATTCCTGCTTTATTATATCTACTTACCTCGTAAACTGCGTTAAATGGTAAGTCTTTCCAGCATCACTTTCACTTTGAAAATATTCAAATAATTTTAAAATTATTGCTTGTTCTTTTTCACAATACCGTGCCTTTGTTAATAATGTTGATTAAAAATGTCACTCTTAAAAATGACAATATAACTTTTTTGACTGGTGAAATTATACGACATTCATTATTGACGCAAATTGACTATCTCACCTAGTTCACGAATGTTATAGAGATAAGCACTAGTCGTGACGTAACGGTCAGCGTTCATTAAACAGACTTTACATCGGCATCGCCGAGATAGTATTATTGTGAAGAAACTTACAAATAAACGTACCAAGATTTATAAATATTTTATTTAATGTACCTTATCACACCCCAACCCCAATCATCAGAATTTTCCGCAAAAAAATCCTAAAAAGTGCTATTGCTTTTTCATAATAAATAATAAAAAAAAGGTACAATACAATTTACACAAAAAAAACGAAGTTACGAAAAATTAAGCAATTAAGGGTGCATCATCACATATAAAATAAACCCAATTTTTGCCCTCCGCTGTTATCGAGTTTCTCCTAAGCACATACGATTTACTTTAATTTGAAAATATTGAAAAACCAATCCTTTCTTGTAATTTTCCGATTACGCTTTCATTTTCAAAATATACTATAATTTGTATAAATAGGCAGACTTTAAAAATTATTTCTTCCCACATGAAGGCCTAAATTAAAAATATGTTACAAGACAGACAACGATTATCCTATATACCCTCCAGTCCAGAGAAGTTCTAGACATATGGGAATTTTTTTTATTGTTCATTTTACGAAAAAAAGTTATTCTTTATAAAAAGTTCTGCTTGATGCGAAAATAATATTGACATATCAAAACTTAGGATATCATGTACAGGGCGGCAAAAAAATATAGAAACACAAAATTACGTTAAGAGGGAAGTACCCTCAATTTTTATTTTAGAACAAATTGTTATAAGAAAATTTTACTAAGGACTACAAAACGCGGTCAGATACAATTCTTCGTTGAAATATTTTAATTTACAGGGTACCATCAAAAACACGTTGAGTATTGCTTACCTCTTGTTGGAAACCAATTACGTAAAAATATAATGCGAGATTATTTCATGTTCTAAAATCAACCTATCTACCAATCAGAAATATTAAAAACATTTAATTTCCTTAGAGCAAAATTAAATTGTGAATATAAATAATAAACAATATTTTAGCAATTACATGATAAAAGCGATCTAAAAAAAAGTAGTTTAAAGTGATAAATTATGTATCCACATGTTCCCCTCCTTTTTCCATGCAAACTATAGTACGCCTTGTAATTTCTCCTACAGTCGCCCGTATCATATTGGGAGTGATTTCTTGGACACAGTTTGTTATTACTGCTTCAAGATGGTTAATATCCTGAAAAGGTCTATGCTCAAACACCAGTTCTTTTAATCGGTCCCATAAAAAGAAGTCCAGGGGTGTGATGTCAGGCGACCTGGCTGGCCAAGGAATATTTGAACGTCTGCCTATCCAACGTTGCGGAAATACTTCATTTAAATACCCAGTTACTGTGTTGGTACTATGGCATGGGGCTCCATCATGTTGATACCAAATCATACGTCTTATAGTTAGTGGCAGTTCGTCAAGAAATTGAGACAACTGGTTTCTTAAGTGCAGGTAAATGGAAGCATTTATATTTTGTCGGAAAAAGTATGGTCCAACGATCCGATCATTAAAAATGCCACACCAAACATTGGTTTTAAATGAATATTGACTACGGCATTCGATTAAAAAATTTGGATTGTTGTCACTCCACCACCGACAATTTTGGGAGCTTACCACGCCGTTGGAAGTAAACATAGCTTCGTCTGTAAATAATATTTTTCTTGTAAAAAAAGGATCATCTTCACACTCGCCTTGGAACCACGCGCAAAATAGGAAACGGGATTCAAAATCTCTGGGAAGAAGCGTCTGAATGTACTTCGGTTTATATAAATAAAATTTATTTATTTTTAAAATATTATCAGCAGTAGACTTTTTGACGTCAACTGATATAGTTTGTGACAATTTTCTTAAAGAAATTTTCGGGTTTTCGATAACCGCTTGAATTACATTGAATTGATTTTCTTCTGTTGTGGACCATTTGTTGTGTTGTTTCCTAAATACATTTTCAACGGAACCTGTAGCTTTAAATTTATTTATTACGTTTGCTATAGTGGCGCTACATACCATTTTGTCAGGGCGTCTATTATTAAATATGTGTGCGGCTTCCCTAATAGGCTTATAGTGATCTCCGACGATAAGTACAATTTCTATTTTTTCCAGCAGCGTTAACTTTACAACCATGACGAAACTAACGAAAATCTCTTGTTAATAAGTCGAAAAATATTAAATGATTTTTGACTAACATGTCAATATTCGTTACTATATTATTGCACATAGTTGTTGCGAAATTGTTGCAGGTAAAAATTAAAGAAATAAAATAAAAAAATATTTTGCAAATGCTTTTTGATGGTACCCTGTAAATTAAAATATTTCAACGAAAAATTGTATCTGACTGCGTTTTGTTAAAATTTTCTTACAACAATTTGCTCTAAAATAAAAATTGAGGGTACTTCCCTCTTAACGTAATTCTGCGTTTTTATATATTTTTGCCGCCCTGTACAGGGTAATCGCGTATAATGTTACCCCCCTTTAACTTCTTTGTTTCGCAATTAAGAAAAAACTGTTAAATACAAAAGTTGTAGGATTTAATGTAAACTTCTTGCAAAATATATTTTCGTAGATACAGGGTGTTGCATAAAAGCGTGACAGATCAAAGTTATATTTTTTTAAATGGAATACCCTGTATATTGTTGCATACTTGGATTCTACGAACAATTCTAAACATAATTTATACAGGGTGGTCCTTAAGTACATCAAGAAAATCTAGGATATGATTTCTGGCATCAATTTAAGTTGAAAAGTTCATATGGACTTATGCCCTAAAATGCTTACCCTCTAAGATACAGGGTGTTAAAATATTTTCCATTTTCCTTTAAAACTACCATTTTTTTCAAAAACATAGTAGAGACAACTTTTGTTCCGCTTATATCAGTAATGCATAAAAATGCATCAGAGTTAAAAAAAAAAACAGTGGCGTATCACATATTACCACAAAAAAAATATTGATGGTATCTTCATGCACGCCACTGGTGGAAGTAGGCAAACCCTTTTTTAACCAAAAAGTGCAGTTTAATACGAAATCAATCGACATCAATTTTCAATACCGTATCTTCAAGGAGTTTCGAAATTTTAAAAAAACAATTATTTTTTTAAAATATTTTAACACCCTGTATCTTAGAGGGTAAGCATTTTAGGGCATAAGTCCATATGAACTTTTCAACTTAAATTGATGCCAGGAATCATATCCTAGATTTTCTTGATGTACTTAAGGACCACCCTGTATATACCACTATCTGACCGCGTTTTGTTAAAATTTTCTTACAACAATTTGCTCTAAAATAAAAATTAAGGGTACTTCCCTCTTAACGTAATTCTGTGTTTTTATATATTTTTGCCGCCCTGTACAGGGTGATCGCGTATAATGTTACCCCCCTTTATCTTCTTTGTTTCGCAATTAAGAAAAAACTGTTAAATACAAAAGTTGTAGGATTTAATGTAAACTTCTTGCAAAATATATTTTCGTAGATACGGGGTGTTGCAAAAAAGCGTGACAGATCAAAGTTATATTTTTTTAAATGGAATACCCTGTATATTGTTGCATAATTGGATTCTACGGACAATTCTAAACATAATTTATATATACCACTATATATCTAAATTGAACCGTTTTCAATTTATTGATGATTGAAAATTACTATATATTATATAAGAAAATAAGGTCATTCAAGTCAAGATGTATCGTTTCCATGGATAACAATATTAACAATGGTAATTTTAGTCAGTTCAGTATCGTCATCCTGTTATCCATGGAAACGATACATCTTGACCTGGTTTAGAGGGTTTAGAGTAAATAGCAGAAATACATGTCGCGTAAAAGCAATGGTAGACTATTAAAACTATAACCTATGTCCTACAAACCATACAAAAACATCATTTTCAAGGTATAAAACTGTATTATCCATAAAGAGTATAAATACAATAATTTGGTGTACATTTTTAGAAAAAAAAACATTTTAAATAAATCTATATTAAAGGAAAATAATAAATTAACAATTTAGAGTTTTAGAAAATTTTAAACTTAATAGTACCTAACTAACAAGTTAGTTTTTCCAATTACAATTAATTAAAATAATAGGAAGATTAATGTTAAAGCTTTCACAAGTATGCAGTGGTACACATTCAACTAGAGAAAATCGGTTACGTCAAAAATATGTCAATAATGTCAAAAGATATCCTTATATAAGGACCAAAGGACTCAAATATTTTTGAAGCAACTCTTATTTGTTCCAATAAAATACCGCCCAGTGTTCACAGATGAACTTTAATAGGCAGTGACGCATTTAGATGGGAGGGGGACCAATGAGGATCAAGTATACATATAGATATGTATATATGATTCTCTTTATAAGCACAAAATACAACATGAGCTCAAATGCAAAATTCCAGTTGGTTCTTAAATAAAACTTGGGAAGTTTTTAAATGATCCTACGATTATTTTTTTATTGCTTATCGTGAATTTTGACATCAAATTATGCATTTATAAAAACTTTAAAAGATTTTAAAAAATTGAACAAGAAACCCTAAAAATATAATAGGAGTTTTTTTGGTTAGAGCCTGTCGTTGAGATATTATTTTAAGGGTAGAATTTTAAATTCAAATTAGAGTTCATCGGTAAACACACGATTGGCTGCTCTTATGGTCTGTCCAGTTGTTCAAATGCCAAGTTTAACTCCTGAAAGCCCCGAGTATAAATCGATGAGCAGCACATGCCTTACTCAAAACCTTTTGAATTGTAAACTAAAAAGGAATAATAATCAGAAATTACGGACATTTTATTTTTTTTCTGTGAGGTTTTAAAAAAAACTTTTAGCAAATTTTACCGGAAATACCATGGATAATAGTTATTTGCGTTACAAGATCGGAAACACTCTTGTCATTTTCCGGCGTAGACATTGGCGTAACAAGGAATTTTTCAGCTATTCCGCCTGAGTTTTATATGGTTAACACAGCTAGAGTCAACTTTTTCTAAAAACAAAGCGTTTCAACAGTTGACAGCCACATGTGACATTAACAGCTGATACTGGTTTCTTCCTAAAAGTTCCCAGTACACAGTAGTGGGCCGCAGAAAGATCGCGCGCGCCTCAGGTTTGAGAGACTAAATTTTCTTTGTTTTAACTCTCCTATTTCCAATAACAAACATTTCATTTATCATCATTTGCTATTATAAATTAATATTATTATTTTATCCATATTAATTATTATAAAATAGGTTGCCAAACCTTGCGCTCAATGAGAACTAATCCTAGGTTTGTATTTAAAAACACATGGCAATTTCGCGCGTTGTATGAAGCCGTGAACGTAAATTATAATATGGCAACACAGCATTGAACGTGAAACATACGCAGGCTCATTGCTTACCGCTTGATTGGCTCTTCTACAATATTTGGGCGGCGAAACTCTCGTATGTTGTCAGGGTTGTTCATAGCGTCTTCCATCGGTAAGTTTAGTGCACGTCCAATGTATTTCTATGTTTTAGCAAAGCAACACCATAACTTTTAATCTATTGCACGTTGAGTTCGATGTTTTAATTGTAAATAAAAGTAATGCTGTATTTTCGCAAGCCATTATGATAATAAACCACTAAGACCCCCGTACAAATTTAAAATGTGGTGAATGCGATGGTAAAAGAACTTAGCCCAGTCCTGTCGCCAACATCTTAACGTAAAATAGACCAGACTTCAACACGGTCCCGTAAATGACAGGCGACTTACCCAATATGCGGCGTGTTCTTAGAGAAATTTGACTATAGCTACCTAAATAAAACCGCGGGAATAGACGCTAACCCCTCTGGTTACGCCAATGGGCTTAGGCCGAAAAATGCCACTTGCAGACCTATAAATGGCTGGAACGTATTTTACTTTCGTAACGTTGAATTGACACTTGCGACGTTGCCAGATTTTTGGTTTCTTCTGTAACTCAAGGAATGTTTTTTTTTCAAATGTAATACTCTTTTTTTATTATTGAATTCGATTCCTCCCATCACATTACCATTTCCTGATAGTATCAAATTTTTATCTCAAATAGTTCCATGGGAAAAAAGTTAATTAGTTACAACTTTAACTCTAAAAATAAAAAATAAATCCAATCTATTTCCATTTAAAAACGTTTCAAATAATGTAAAAAGGAAGGTTGGTAGACATAATGTACCTAATAGTATCGATAACGATAATAACAACAAACAACTACTAACAATAACATAGCTAGTAAAAATTACTTACATATTATAGTACACTACATTAATTTGATTATAAAACCGATAATATGTAAGTAATTTTTGTTATGTTATGTTATGTTATTGTTAGTAGTTGTTATTATCGTTATCGATACTATTGGGTACTTATGTCTACCAACCTTCCTTTTCACATTATTTGAAACGTTTTTAAATGGAAATAGATTGGATTTTTTTAGAGTTAGAGTTGTAACTAATTAAGTTTTTTTCCCGTAGAACTATTTGAGATAAAAATTTGGTAGTTTTAAAGAAAATTAGCCGTTCCAGTTATTTCAACTAACCCTGTATATACGTTGAAGCTTGCCAAAACGGTATAAATAAAAGTATGTATTAATATTTTATCATCTCAATCTTATTTTGACGCTCATCTTAATTTAAAAAAAAAACATAAATGTCGGTAAACTGATTATCTTTCTGCAAAAAAATTAGGTAATTGACACTTCTTTATATTACGTTTTAGGCGCAAGTTTGAAGTAATATAGATACATAAATCATATGTATAAAAACTGAATTTAAACAACACTGGCATAATAACCTTTTTAAAGAGTTTAAACTACAGACGAAAAAACAAAGAACTGCACCTCTTCGACCGCCTGATTGACTTAGTAAGTGGTGCCCCATTTACCTACTTGCCGCGCATGCGCGACTTATAATAGTGAGGGATTTACTTGCATGTGATTCGTACAAAACAAAAGCAGCTTCGTAGTATCTTTTACTTTTTCGTCTGAGGTAAGTTTCTAAAAGAGGATTTACGAGTACCAGCGAGTTTTTAGATCAATAAAAAACTACGAAAAAGTACCATACGGATATGCGGTACCAAATTAGAAAAGCCCAAACAATAATTACAAATATATATGTTTTTTGTAAAATGGAGTAACGTCGAGAGTTGCTTAGGTAAAATATTAAAATAGAAAGATTAAAATTCGAAATTTTTGATATGTTATTGATTAGGCATATATGCGATTCACAGAGTAGTGTCAGTTAAGCATCCCAATAAACAATTTTGTTTGTATAATATTTACCGCAAGTTATATAATCTACCCCAAATAGCCCTTGTTTAGTAATGCTATGTACATGTTTCGGTAACCGTTATAAACTTTGTCTGAAAAGGTTCTTAAATTTTTTTATCTGACAATTATGTCACTTGTCAGTTATTATCAAATCATTTATTTCTCTCTCTTGGACACATTTAATTTAATAATATAGTATTTTTCTATTCCCATCATTGGTATTCGGATTTGTTACAAACTGCAAAATCAAAATTAAAAATGGAGAGCATGAATTAGAAAATCATAGTATTTTATTTCAGGCTTATTTAGACGATTTAGATTTAATAACAAATGCTGTTTGTATATGCTACCATTTAACAAGTATAAGTAAGCATTTAAATTGGTAATGCGATATCCAGTATATTATCAACTCGATATCTCCTTTGGTATTTGTTTTGTACAGAGCTAGATATTTCATTCCTTTGAAATACTTAAAAAATATATATATTTTTCATTAATATATTCAAAATTACAATACTTAGCTTCTGCATGGAGATATGCTTGTTTATCAAACTTAAAACCATTACAAAACTTGCAAAATAAAGTTATTAAATGTATATACAAATTACCACATTTAGAACCAACTGTTAATATATATAGACCGAAAGGGTATTTACACGTTCAAAACATTTATAAATTAAAAATTTGGATTCTAATTCACTCTTATTGTTTTAAAAGGAAAAAATCAAACATAACACTGCAGGAGAATAAGACATTACATGATCATAACACCAGACGTTGTATAAATTAGCAAACTATACCAGTAAAAAGTAATTTCGGAAAAAAATCGTTTTTATATGACGGAATAATAAAATATAATAATCTTCCCCAAAATATCAGAAAAATAAAAAAATTGGGAACTTTTAAAAAACAATTAAAGAGATATTTACTAAATTAAATTGGATTAACTTCCATTTTTTTTTTATTGTTATTTTTTTTTAATGGTTATTATTTTCTATATTATGTTGTCACTTTCCATGTCAATGAATGTCAATCATAAAATTTGATGAAGTACTTCCCGAAACCTCCTTGTATACTTTTATGACCATTATATAACTTGATGTTGCTATAAATTGCAAAATTTTTTATTGGGATGGTTATTGGTTAAGCGGAATTTTGACAAACCTGCTTGGTAGAAAGAAATTATGATATTTGCAGAATTTTAAACCAGGTAATATTACCCTTTTTTTAACTTCAAACTTGCGCCACTTCCCCGTCCATTTGCAAGATCCACTGGGCCGCCTTGGTGACGTCCCACATGGAGTTCTCCAAAGCGTTAAGGCAAGAATTCAGATCGGCGCTTACGACGTTGTGCAGTTTAAGTATTTTGATCGCTTTCATCACGTCCCAGTCGGATTGGTCGAGGGCTTGTAGGCATCTTTCCGTTGCAATCTGGAAAAGTGAAGCACACATTTAAGATTGTATAATAACAATAAATCCTAACATTGCACTTAGTTTAAATCCTTATTACCTTATTTTTATCTTAGACGATCATAATTTTTGAAACCAAAAAAAATAATAGTGGGATGAAACCCTTTGGAAAAGGAAGAGAATATAACAAAAATGAAAGGAAAAATAATTTACGGGCGATCCGAGGTCGGGAAGTGGAAGGGGGTGAGTTTTTAAGGGTAGAAAACGATTTATCTCGATTTCCGGCAAAACTACAAGTCCTATGGAAAAACGTTAAATGGCAAAGTTGTAGGTAATAAAAATATCTACAACTTTTGTATTTACACTTTTTTCACATAAACTCAAAATTAATGTAAAAAATTCAAATAATCAAGATTTGGGTTTTTTATTTTTATCTTTTACAAAAAAATTTTTTTTTCACGAAATTTGGTGAAACCTTACCTTTTTATGTCCCAAACACACTGTAATTTTTTTGATTTAAAATATTTATTTTTTCACCTTATTTTGACTTAATATCGAAAAAGCACCCTAATTTTCAATCCAAAATTTTCACGTCAAAATATCTGCTTTTTTAAAAAAAAGTCGGTGGGCTTCTTGTTCGTTGAAATCTCTACTTTCTGATGGCGTAAAAAAAAATATACATTACTATGGTAAATGTTCTTAAAAAATGCAAAGAAACGAAAAAAACTCGAATCCGAAATTTTTTTTTCAATCATTATGTACAATTTTGAGCTATTTATTAAAATTTATACTTTTAATTACTTCAAAAACGTAAGATTCTGTGTTACATTGATAAACAAAAAAATTACAAATCCATAAAACATTAAAGATCGCAAAAAACATGCGAAAATAGTGTTGTTCTAAATATAATTAAAGGTAGGATTTAAAGGGGATTTCATCACATTTACCATAGTAATGTATATTTTTTACACCATCAGAAAGTAGAGATTTCAACGAACCGATTGAAAATTAGGGTGCTTTTTCGATATTAAGTCAAAAAAGGTGAAAAAATAAATATTTTACCAAATTTCGTAAAAAAAAATTTTTTTTGTAAAAGAAAAATAAAAAACCAAAAACTTGGGTTATTTGAATTTTTCACATAAATTTTGAGGTTATGTGAAAAAAGTGTAAATACAAAAGTTGTAGATCTTTTTATTACCTACAACTCTGCCATTTAACGTTTTTCCATAAAACTTGTAGTTTTGCCGGAAATCGAGATAAATCGTTTTCTACCCTTAAAAACTCACCCCTTTCCACTTCCCGACCTCGGATCGCCCGTAAATTATTTTTCCTTTTATTTTTGTTATATTCTCTTCCTTTTCCAATGGGTTTCATCCTACTATTATTTTTTTTTCACTTTTTACCATTTTCAAAGGCTTCAAGCACTGGTTTATCTCTAAAAAACTTACATCTTTTCCCAACACTTTTGACATAATTCTGACCTCGTCTGAATCGTTCCCTCTCGTCCTAGAACTGGGCTTCGAATTCGCGAATTTCAGCAAATCCTCGCAACTAACATGGTGACTACTAACCTGGGACAAGAATAAGAATTATAGATAAAATAATAGGCATATTACATTAAGGTTTATTAGGTACCAAATTACTACACTGATTACATAAAATATTGTGAGATTAGTGTTCTTTGCCCTGGGGATTAAAATAGTCTTTCGTTTTTTGATCAATAAGTCGTTTTGTCCAAAAAGCGGCCAAATACGTCTTCCGTTTACTACCAAGCAATATCCTAAATGGTCATAAAATTGTTACGCAGAGATTCGATTGCACACCACTGAAATTGCAATCTTTAGTTCTTCCAAATTTTGATAACGCAAATTTTTATAAATAACGCTTGTAATGTGACCCCACAGTAGTTTGGTAAAAGATCAGGACACTTAATGGGCAAATTTAATTAGTACATAAATATCGTCATTCTCAGGAGCAACTTCTAATGCAGGTGCAATTGGATTTTGTTAAATTTCCAAAAAAAAAACTTTCTTTGTCAAAATATAAATTTTGTAATTGATAGTGAAAAATTGGAATTAGTAAACAGTTTTAAATATTTAGGGATAATCATTGATTCAAAATTAATTTTTTTAAATTATTTTGAAAGTAATATATCGAAGATTGCCGGAAAAGTAGGTTATTTTAAAAGAATCAGTTCTAATTTAAGTTTGTTTTCTAAAAAAACTGTATTTAATACTATTATATTACCACATTTTCTTTATTGTTCTTCCATTTTATATTGTGCTAGTGAGGAAATATTTGATAAATTATAAATTTTACAAAATAAGGCAATGCGGATTATTTTAAATTGTGACAAATATACAAAAATTAATTTTATGTTGAAAAATTAAGATTGGTTGAATGTCAGAAATTTAATTTTTTATTTAGTACCTATGTATCTTTATACATAAAATTAAAAATAATTTATTGCCTGATTAATTACCTTTTCCTCTTCCCTCTTGAATTCTCCGACCCCATCCACCACATCGTGATCCGAATGGATCTCATCCAACGCGTTCAGGTTCGACTCGATCTGCTCCTCAAAGTGAACCGACTCGGGGTTCTTCTCAGATATTTGAACTATGTTGTTTGTGTACACCGGTTCAGGATGGTAATTCAAAAACGGATCTGGGATAATTTTGCTCGGTGGCGAAACCGTGTTGACCTGGCAGGAAAGTATAACATATTATTTAGGTTGATCAGCACACCATAATAGTTTTTATAATAATAATAATAATAATAATAATAATAATAATAATAATAATAATAAGTTTATTTAAAATTTAATAATATAATAAATATGTTTATGTTGTCTTCGATAAACTTATTCTTCAAGCTGAGCTTGTTAGGGGCAAATCTTATTTTTTGTTTTAGTATGTAAAATCATAAATCATAAATATGTATTAAAAATCAAGTTTTAAAGCAAAAATGTTAATTTATAGTATAAACGCAGCTTTTTTGAAGAAATATATGACCTATAATAAAATTATTAATTTATAATTTTTAAGTAAAAAATATTACTTATATAAATTATTCAGAACAATATTAATTAATTAAAGCATTTCTAAAAATATTTTCAAATTGTCTGTTTTTAATATCCATGTTTTTATTTCGACTTTAAATCTTTTTAATGAAATCAATTTTTTAATTTTTGTTGGTAAATAATCGTTTAAATAAAAACATAAATATTTGAAATTTTTTTGTCCTATGGACTTATTTATTTTAGGTTTTATGGTAATTTCAGTTTTATGAAGTGTATTTACATAAATAAGGTATGAAACACACATCAAGACAGATTATCCCTATGCATGTTTTGGTATATTTTATTTGCAGCCCTGCAATCTAATTATATACACCTATTTTTCGGGCAATTGCTTCAAAAAGTTTAAAAGACACTTTTCTCTATACTTACATTATATAAAAGAAAAAAAGTAAATACCTAGGAATGACCTATAGTCTCCTATAGGTATGTTTATACTATTCCAAGGGTGAAAGTATTCCACGGGTCACGTTCTCGGGCAAAAACTATTTCAAATTCTTCAAAATTGTGATTGAAAAGTTTTTTTACACGTACCCAAGTTTTTCCGAAATAGTAAAAGGCAATAAAAGTTATACACCAACTAATATTTGACTTGAGGTTAGGTAGATTAGGCTTTTTATATTAGATTTTATAACTTTTATAGTTTAATTGACTTGTTCTCTTTCTTTTTAAACTAAAAACATTACTACGAATCATTTTAGAAACAAACCCTTAAAAACAATTTTCTATTTCAAAATCTGATAGGTTCGCAACTACTAAAAATGCCAGAAATAACTACCTTATTTCCCAACTTGATCAAAAATTGAGAAGGAATTCCAATTTTTTGGCAAGAATTAGGGGCAGCTGTTTACACGTAAAAATAAATTAACGGTCAACTTTTACAATTTCTCGAGCAATAACTTAAATTTTAAAGCCCGGGCCTGTCTATTTTTCCATTCGTCAAATGATAATGTTGCAGTGCGCATGTCTAATCGTGTGTAGCTTTGTTTACATGCGCGAGGCCATAAATTTGCCACTTTCGTGATTATTGTTTGTTTATCTAAAGGTAAATATCTATGAGTAAACCTCGATGTATTCAAAACATGTAGAAAATTTACCTTTTAAAACTTTTTACCCTAATATACCAGTAGAGTAAGACTTCAAGTGTCTTATTTCTTTCCTTTCTAATATATATTAGTTTTAAACTTACTTTGTCCAAAGTCCTCTGCAAACTCGAAGGGGGTATGATTAAAGGATGCTTCCTCGTATGTCTCGGTTTGGCTGTCAACAATGTCTTATTTCTGTCCCTCGGAGGCAGAGGAATCGGGTTTTCATCTTTCGACGACTCGCTGTGCAGCCTTGGATGCATCGTCGTCGTACGCGGAAGCGTGTTAGTCACCGATGTTTTTGGTAGAGTGGGAAACATACCTAAAAAAATGTCGATTAGTACGTTAACACACACAACACCAATCGACTATGATTTAATACCAGGTAAAAAATAATACGTATGAACTTGGACCTGGAACGTAACATACCCGTTACCGAAAAATACTAGTTTGTTTCAACTCTATACAGCGTTATGATATAGCGGGTCCGCCAACGAAGCGGGGACGGTGAATTCTTATTTTGTTCAGAGTTATCCATTAAGTGGAAATTGTTTTTTTAAACTTGCTGGAATAACACCGTCCTAAAGTGAGTAAAAAGGGGGTCTCTCTCTCCTTAGAGAACTATTTAAATTCACCGTTTCATACTCTCATTGCTTTGCTGTTCATCAAGTTAATATCTTAAAAAGTCCTTAGCGTTTCAGTGATTAAATAGCGCACCATAAGGGCACAGTAAATAATAAACACTCTCAGTAGAAAATAAAAACATAAGTCAAAACCATCTAAGCTACACAATTCAGTCGCCTACTATTCTGATACGCGACAATATAAAAGACTGATCCGTTTATTTATCATAACACTGTATAATACGACCATATAACGTCATAGAAAATACCTGGCCTTTCATGTAGGTTATCCGGAACTGAACTTCTAGAAGAAGATCCCTTAAATTTAAGAGGTAGAGTGTTGCTCGCCACACTTGCCGATCTCGTACGACTGCTTATGACAGGTTGACCTGACCTTAAGATTCTTAAGGGATTTGTTACCATAAGCTAGAAAAAGAACAAAATTGTAATGTTTGTATTTATGAATTAATGGCGATGATTGTATTCAAAAAAATCTAAAACAAAGAAGATCGTAATTATCGATTTCTTAAAAGCAATAAGGTTGAAAATGAAATAAAGTAATGATAACATGACGAAGGTATACAGTAAGTGTAAAATAACAAGATGACCCAGAGGTACAACGCTTAAACACGAAGTGTAAAAAGGTATATTCAAGCCAGTGTAGTTATAGTCGAAACTGCCTCCTTTAGCGGGAAAAGGGTGTCAGATTAAAAATTTATTTAGTTTTTCCCAACTCAAAATATTATTGTTAATTTTTTTTTTGTTACAGCTAAGGTTTATGCAGTTTTCCAGTGGCTGCTCGTGACAAAAACACTGGGGTTACAGTTTGTAATACAAATATACGAAAATGAGAGTGTTTTTAGACGATATAAATATACCTACTAATATATTTTTAGGAAAAATTTATGAACCTGATATTTTTTAATAAATATACTTTTAATGTATATACCAGCAGCTTTCCGCATTTTCTAGAGACAACAGTATTATATGTGAAGGGCAGCATATGAAATTATCACCACGTGGTTTTACCCAAAAATTCTACTTTAACTAATTTATTTTCTTTTTCACAATATGTTCACGACATATTAAAAATAAATCCCAAGTAGACGTAATATTTAGAAACAGGAAAACATTTGACAATTAGGAATTTGGTATATCAGTGTTGAATATAATAAATTCAGTTATAGTGAAAGCCCATTTTATAGTGTCACGAAATATGAGAAAAACAAAAAAGAAAAATTTCTAATTAACCCAGTTGGGGTTTTTACGTCACGAGTATGTCATCAAACGTTGTACACGTATTTTCTGGACACCCTGTAACTGTACAGATAAATTTATAAGTTGCAAAATACATAGTACATTACAAATCAAAGTCCTATATTAACAATTATTACATGACAAATAAAGTTTAAACAAATACCTATCCAATGATTAAATTACCTGGCTGACTTCAGGAGTGGGACTCTCGACCAATGCCTGGTAGGCCATTTGCTCCTCTTGCGTGATCTTGGACTAGAGAGGGAAAAACGAACTTAAAACAACTAAAAAGGGACAGAAAAAACCAAAACAAAGCGGTCAAGAAAGAGTGGGAAATAGTGTAAGTAAAATCAGGAGTGAAAATGGTGAAAAAAACCGGTCCGGTCACAAAAAGAATATTTAAAAGGGTGGAGGAAGTAATGCGGTGTAAAAAGATTGGTTATAATACAATTTTTGTTAGTGCACTAGCTAAATGTCACTACTTGCCTAATTACATGTCTTTTTAAAGGATGGAATACAATTATTAGTTGGTATAAAAGGCATATTATCCCATAATTACATATGTGATGTAGTTTTAAGTGTTGGTCATGTTATTTTGTAGAAAAAATGCCAAAAATGGTCACATTCAGTTAAAATTATTAAATTATCGCAATGTAAAATGCACGTTTGCATACTTTAAGTGGTACCACTATAGTCTATTTATTTCCAATATAGACAGAAATAAAACAGATGAACGCTGCTTGCAAGCGAAATATCGCCGATAAAACTATAATTTACAGTCCTGGTATTGTCTTGTAATATTACTTTCTCTTAATGTTCACACAACACGTTAAAGCGTTTGAATTTCATTACTATTTTGTCAATAACCTAACCTTCCTTTTTTCATTCTAATGTCATGCCCGATATTAGGTCGTCCGTTAGGCACGCCAATTACGTTTCCAAAAATTTGTCGCGTACTTACCCGACACAGTGGACAGATTTTAGGTTTTTTTACTTTATGTAAAGAGTGTTAAATTGCCGAAAAAATGTTCAGAGTTTACTTACTGCTACAAAATAAAATGACCATGTATAGTATATAATGTAGAAATGTATGTATCTAAATAACAAACTGGTTTATGTATCTATTATTTTAAACACCAAAATACAAAGGGATATTTCAGATTACATTTTCATTCCGCAACTGCGCAATATATAGGAATACATCACAACTATTCTGGAAAATCACAAGTGCAATTTTAAAATTATAAACCCCAGAAATATATGACCAAAATTCATGATACAAAGAAAACAAGACATTGCGCATGCGGGCGGAGGCACATAACGTCATGCGCCAGGCAGACGAAATTATGACTGCGATCTAGCATAATATCTTGTTTTCTTTGTATCAAGACCAAAATTGGAAAATTAAATAATGTATAACCCTAATAGCCTGTTTATATTAGGTGCAATGACCGCATTCAACTTCATGCGATGCAATTAAATGGTATTTTGAAATGAGTAAAATTGCATCAGCTGATTAAAAAGTCATCAAAGCGCATGCTTACAGGTAATTTTACTTGCAATTGCACCTTATGAAAACAGGCCTTTAAAGCACGAAAATAATGCAGCAAAAAACGTCAAACCGAAAAAATTGCGTAATAAAAAAGAAGCACATATTTGCGCTCATGTTCTTGCCCAAGCCACATAATAATTTTAAAAAACTTAAGACTATATTATATAAGTATTAAAAAACATATTCCTGGGTTTCCAATAATATAAATTTACAAACTAGAATCACTGGAGGTACTGTCAGTCACTTTCTTACACCTAGCGACCGAAGTGGGACTCAAACCGCTCAAAATACTGTTAGATGGAGGCGGGGATCTCCCCATAAGCTTAAGACTAAATTGTGGCTTCAAAAACGGATTTGTGGACTTTTTAATCATTTCTGAACGAATGCTGCTATTGGACGTTGAGAATTTGGAAAGACGCTTACGTCTACGCCAATCAAAATCTACAGAACCGACCGAGATACAGTCGCTTTCGCTCGAGCTCGACTCATAAGCCTGGGGATTGTAGGACTGCCTGCGTCTATTTCTCTCTTTGACACTTCGGCTATTCTTGCGCGGAATGTTATCATGGACATCACCGAACGATAGTATACGAGGACGTTCGTAAATATGATGTTTCTCTTCTCGCGGCGCAAAAGCCGAGTTGTGAACCTCATCGGCCTTGTAGTAAACGTATGAAGTCTCAAAGTACTGAGACGAGTTCATGTGGAACGGCCTGCGACACGCGTGGGATTCCCTGAAACTTTGAGATTCGCGGTTGTTTCTGCGAAATGGTCCTGCATTGACATAGTTTTTCCTTGTTACACCTTCGGACTTGGTCAAATCCCTATTCCTCTTAGTATTAGCCATTTCTTCCACGCTATAGTCAATCCTTCTGCTATAATCTCTCTCGAATCCCAAATTCGGGAAACGATGCTCTATATTCGGAGTCATAGAGGTACCGTTCGGAACATAACCATCAAAATGTTCGTCCCTTGTGTAAGTCAGGTTCCTGCAAGAACTGTGTGGCATTCGGCGGGCCGAGGGAAAAGGCCGCGACAAAAGTTCTCGGGATTTCGCAAAGCAAAATTCAGCTGACGCTTTGTCCCACAGGGGAAGGCGGAAGTTGGAAGGTGGATCGTCCAGGGAGGAGTGGGAGCTCATAAATTTCTGCTTTGGGTAGTTTTTTTTCACAGAAAAGAAGTTTTTAAAAAGGGGAAAATTAAAAGGTATTTTGGTATTTAAAATATTTGTGTTAAAAGCATTTTGAATCGTGCAGGGCGATGAAACAATATAAAAGATTGTAAAGCCAATTCAAAAAGCATTTGGGTGTTGAAATTTTATTCGGTTAGGTCGGAATTGTTTGGTATGATATATAACGAAAAGGTTTCAAAAGGGAAAAAGCGTAAAAAATATAATTAGATGGTGTCAAAGTATATTATGTAAAATAAAGACAAGAAATAAATCAAATTGAGGATAAAGGGAAAGAAAAAGAAAAATGTGTTAGTATGTGTATTTTATTAGTAAATCTTGCAACTGCAATAATAGTATTTAGGTATGTTATTAATCAGGGCGTATATTTTTAAAATAACTGTTAACGTCGGAACTATTTCTACACCAGGTTGTTTACAGTAGTCCCAGTGGATCTTTACCTGTGCGTCATCGTTTAACGATCAATCGACGTGATTTTATATGGACGAGTTGTTTAATTTTAAGGTGGGATTATAGACATGCTTACCAACCTATAACCTATTTCGCGCATATTTATTTATTTTTTCTAGCTTTTACACAAAATTTAAATAAAATCAATATCGACTGCATATTCTATAGGTAATAATTGACATAAAATAAATATCAAGGAATTTCATCAATTATTTTAGGAGAATTGTATAGCGAAAAATATCGGTTAAGTTTTTTTTAAACAATATTATGTCATTGTTCTTTCACTATACAATTCTCCCAAAATTAGCAATGAAATAAATTGATAATTTTGTAATATGTCAGATATTACCTAAATAATGTGCCGATGATATTGATTTTATAAATAATGTTAGTTAATAAAATAATAAACTAAAAAAACGGTAAAAGTTGGCAATACATTGAATGACGTTCATAATTCCACCTTAAGGCCGTTGTAAAACGTTGTGAATGACTTCCGAACGTCATCGCTTTGATTGTCATTCTGCAATAATAACTTTTTTTTAGTTTTTTACATTATTTTTCCATGAAAATATCTTTATTCCTAAGAACAGCTATATTGAAATAAGAGGTATTGTCATTGTAAGTCAAGTACTTATTGATATTTGTTATTATTTATTGTAAAAAACCCTAAAAATTACGGCAGTAGCTTAAGTCCTCTAAACGAAAATATGTTAAGAAATTGAATATTCTTAAAGTATAATTCCTCAATGTGCTTTTGAATGATCGGCTGAAATGTATGGATAAATGAGAACTCTAGGCACACCTGTTTTCAGTTGACCATTTTTTTTTCATGTATATTTAATTTAATTCATACGATTGTCAGGACGTATAAGTGATGACGCACGGGACTACAACTACCTTTTTTTTTAAAACAAAAATATTAGACGTTACTCCAATCATGGTTAACATAAGTTCCGTCAAAGTATTGTTACTAGAAAATGGAATGCAATTAACAACTATTTAGATTTATACGACAGTAAAAAGATATAAGAAAAGCCGGTCCTTAAAAAAAGTTATTTCTGATTAATAAAAAATTAAATAATATGGCGTTTTGATTTTTAAATGGGGTTTCCTTTAAAAAATTAGGTCGAATTTGACTAAAGTGCAATAAATCACTGAAAAAACTAGGTACCTGTAAATCGGCCGTCGATAATGCTTCTTCTGAAAAATTCCGTCTGTTTTCTTGATGCTTATCTGAACTGTCATGGACCGAAGGAAATCTAAAGTGGAAGGAACTTTTCTTCTTGTTAGGGGATGCGGGCGTGGTGGGAGCAGGAGCTGATAGAGATCTGCAGAAAATTTCATTTTGCTTATCAGTTTCAACTAAATTGTTAACCTATGAACAGTATGAACAGTATGCACCTTGGCGAAAATGTTGCTCATAATGGTAAAGACATGTCAAACTTGTTTGCACAACATTTCTCCAGAGCTTATGATGACACTCATTGTCCTGTTCCGGATTACAAATCCAACAATTTTATGAATGTGACGCTACAGAATTTTTCGGCTTCGGATATTTTTGATACTATTCAACGTTTGCCTAATAAATCAGGCTGCGGGCCTGATCAAATACCAAATATATTCCTTAAAAATTGCATTTTTACGATCACATTGCCTTTACAGCAAATTTTTAATAAATCATTAATGACTTGCACCTTTCCCGATCAATGGAAACATAGTTATATTACCCCGATCTTTAAATCAGGTTCCTTGGAGGATGTTAGCAATTATAGAGGAGTTTGTATGCAGTCAGCAATGTCTAAACTATTTGATAGTCTTGTATCGAAACAACTAACTTGGTGCTGTAAGGGCATGGTGTCGGAAGACCAATTCGGGTTCTGTATGGGTAGGTCCACTGTCGAGAATCTGGCCTGTTACGAGGTTGCTTTGTTGGAGGCCCTGGAGAGTGGCGATCAAGTAGACTCTATCTACACTGACTTCTCCAAGGCCTTCGACAGAGTAAACATAGATATTCTGTTGGCAAAGCTGTGTGCCTTAGGGTTTTCTAAGAGTTTACTTGAGTGGCTAAGAAGTTTTCTAACCGGAAGAACACAGGCTGTTAAGCTTCATGGAGATATATCTGCTACTTTTCACGTGACTTCGGGCGTCCCTCAAGGCTCCCATTGTGCCCCTCTCTTATTTATTTTATTCATCAATGACATTACTGAGTGCTTACTCTACTCTATGGGTTTGACATTTGCCGATGATCTAAAGTTTTATAGGGTGATAAGATGTGAGAGGGATGCAGTGAAACTCCAGAATGACCTTGACACCTGGTTATTCATTTATCGTTAAATATAAATAAATGCACATATATCAGCTTTTACCGTGGTAGGAGTAGAGTTCCCACTGTCTATAACATAAATGGTGTGGATCTGTCCTATTCGAGCACTGTCAAAGATCTCGGTGTCTACTTTGATGAAAGAATGACCTTTGCTGAACATGTTTCTAAAGTGAGTCTGAAGGGAATGAGAATGCTAGGATTTGTCTGGAGGAACTGTTCCCAATTTTCAATTGATGTTATTAAGTTATTATTCTGTTCACTCGTTAGATCCAACCTAGAATATGCTACTGTTATTTGGTCTCCATCTTACCAAGTACACAAGGATATGTTAGAAAGAGTTCAGTTCAAATTTTTAAGGTTCGCTGCTTATAAATTAAATATTAATATGGAGGATTATCATAGGGCAGACATGTTGAATATTTTAAATATGGTTTCATTGGACAACAGACGTCTTATGTTTGATGTATCCTTTCTTTTTAAAATAATTAACGGTCTATCAAATTGCCCTCGACTATTGTCTCAGATCCATCTAAATGTACCTAACCGACAGTTACGTCACGCAGATCTGTTCCACATCCCTTTCCACCCAACTAAATATGGAATGAATTCCCCAGTCGATAGAGCTCTTCGACTGGCAAACCAGTTTAGTAGTCAGGGTCAGATCGATATTTTTAACACTAGTCTTTCCGGTATTAAAAAGAGAATTATTAATGCATTACAAAGGTGATGTTCTGTAGTCTTTTTTGTTTTTATAATTTATATGTGAATGTATGTATTAAGTATTGTGATAAATCGTTTTATTTGATAGATATTTATTTTGTTATCCACTATCTTATTGTTATATTATTTAATAGTATATTTTTGTAAAATGGGGTTACCCGTCTATTTCGTAAATAAATAAATAAAAAAATAAAAACACTGAAATTTAAGGAACATCAGCTGCTCATGCCCGCCATAGTGTTTTTTAATTTTAGAAATATTTTTAAAACCTCTGCTTCCAATGATTGGTTCGTATACCATTAGGGTGCCTAGTTAAATGGAAGTTGACTATAGGAAACAAATTTGAAGTAATTTCGGAAAAAAATCGCTTTTATATGACGAAATAATAAAATGTAACAATCTTTCAAAAAATATCAGAAAAATTAAAAAATTGGCAACTTTTAAAAAACAATTAAAGAGATATTTACTAAATTAAATTATTTATACTACACAATATAGATTAACATTTAAAAATTAAACTAAATTTTAAAGCAGACAATGCGTAACTATGCACAATCTTATTTGGTGATACTAATACTTAATAACATAATTTTATAAAAATTTAATAATACCTTTGATTATTTGGGTATTTATTCATAATTTATTTAGATCTTTTTTTGTGTTTTGAAATTTTTTGATTTTAAATTGCACTGGTAATATATTTAAGATTTTCAGAACCACATAAGAAAATTGATCTTTACGTGGCGTTAAAATGTGTTGGGTAGAATCAAATTGCGATTAACATTAGCTCTAGTCAAAATGTTATGCGTTATGTAGTTGTGAAATTTATTTCTAGTGCAAGAAAATCTAAGCAAATTCTTAATATATAACTGGGTTATTTAAAAAAAAAAAAAAAAAGATCAGAAGAAAAACGTCTTGACTTAAATAGAATAATTTTTAAGATATATTTTTGTGCAACGACTATATTGTTTAATACACTTTTATTAGCAGATCCCCAACAGATAATTCCATAATTAAGACATGATTCTGCTAGTGACCTATAAACATTAATTAGAACATTTTTGACTAAGATATTACGTAGTTCGTAAAATTTATATATCAGTTTCATTAATTTATTCTTTACATATTCACAATGTACTGACCATTTTAAAAACGAATCAAAATATACACCCAAAAATTTTATACTTTCTACTGACTTAATTTTACCAGAACAAACACAATCCCTTGACAAATCACAATTAGCAGAATGGATCGTAATCTCATTTTTAATTAGTAGACCAACTGAATTCATTGCAAAGCACATAAAGTTGGTTTTCTTTATATTCAATGTTAAACAGTTACGATCCATCCAGGCTTTAATAAGACTGGCAGTCCTCTCGGCCTTTTCAAATGCTTCATGCCAAGACACCCCTTTAACCAGAAGAACAGTATCATCGTCAAAACATACAGTTTTAATATTGGGCATCGCACTCGCCAGACTATTAATATAAATTGAGAACAAAATCGGGCCTAGCACCGTACCTTGCGGGACACCACATTCTACTCTCTTGTAGGAACTAGAAATTGAATTTAGACAAACCTTTTGAAATCTATTAGAAAGGTATGATTTGAATAGTTTAAGAACGTTCCCTCTTATTCCCATCATCTCCAATTTGTGGAGTAGAATGTGGTGGTCTACGGTATCGAAGGTCTTAGAGAGATCCAAGAAAATTGCAAGTGGTTTGTAATTATTGTTAAAGCCCCCAATGATAAAATCAGTGACGTCATGTAAGGCCGTATCAGTACCCATTCCCTCCCTGAACCCATACTGCGAATCAGACATTAATTTATTAGTGTTTAAGAAATTACACAATCTCTTTTTTAAACATTTCTCAATGATTTTATAACTTGGACTAGTGATAGCTATTGGACGATAATCATCAGTAGATGAGGAATTTTTAAGTGAATTTATACCGTTAATAATTTCCTCGTCAGTAATTGGGTATAAATAAATTGAACCTGGAAATTAATTTTCATCTATCGGAAAATCAGGTGCGTTTGCCGGTCTACTTATTTTACTAGCCAGCGTTGCACCAATAAAGTAAATTCTCAAGTAAATGCATTGCTAAAGTAAAGTTTTATCTTAAAAGTTATACCTCTTAACTTAACACCGTGATTAATTCCTGTAATGCCCAACTAATACATCGACTAATTCCTTTACTACTGCCACTAATTCCCAAGATTTGTACACCAAAATTCCTCCGCGGGGTCAGTAATAATTTATATTCCCTTGACTCAACAGCTCAACATTTTTGTAATAATTGATAACCTCTTCGTTATCGTTTGAAGTCGGGTTAATAAAAAAAATGTGTACCTTGTAGTAATTTCATTTGCCAAAGCTATGGCCGTATCCAATGTCTTTTTGTCGTGAGCTGAGATAGGTTTGACTGTGGCTTGCTTCTTTGGTTTTAGGTTCATTTTTTCCCTGAGTTCATTGCTTCTGTTGGACCTGAAAACAACATATTTTTATTTTATACCGAACTATATCCATTAGTAACTAGAGGAAGTATTGAAATTGTGATTTTTTTTTATCAGTTCTATTGTCAAGTAACAACAATTATTGGCAATATCAATCAAGTTGAAAAAATTGTTTACGATAGCTTAAATAATTTTGAAGTAATTTGTGTGCATTTCTCTCATAATAAGTACTATGTACAGTGAGGACATAAAGTCTGGAAAACTACCTTTTGCAAGTAAACGAAGCACCTGAATAAAAAACGCTCGGACATGTCGATTTTATTTAATTGTCTTTTATCTTCTAAGATTTCTGAAATATATACAGGGTGCTTCAAGAAAGCTGGGCAGCTATTAACTTCTTTTTTTTTAATGGAATACCCTGTATATTATTGCATTTTTTAATTCCACATAAAATTATAATTATTTTTTATTAAATACATTATTAGTCTATACTTTATAGTTTCCGAGATATTGACTCTTGAAAAGTGAAATTTTTAAACTTTGACAGCTTCTAACTTTCTAACAGTACGTCTTAGAGCAAAACGGCTTACATGTCCCTATCTTCAATTTTTATTATCTTCCCAAAAAAATCAACTTCCAGTTAAACCGGAACAACTATATTTCCTGCTTTCGAGTAACATCCGGTTTAACCGGAAGTTGATTTTTTTGGGAAGATAACAAAAATTGAAGATAGGGACATGTAAGCCGTTTTGCTCTAAGACGTACTGTTAGAAAGTTAGAAGCTGTCAAAGTTCAAAAATGTCACTTTTCAAGAGTCAATATCTCGGAAACTATAAAGTATAGACTAATAATGTATTTAGTAAAAAATAATTATAATTTTATGTGGAATTTAAAAATGCAATAATATACAGGGTATTCCATTAAAAAAAAAAAGAAGTTAATAGCTGCCCAGCTTTCTTGAAGCACCCTGTATATATTTTAGAAATCTACGAAGATAAAAGATAATTAAATAAAATCGACGTGTCCGAGCGTTTTTTATTCAGGTGCTTCGTTTACTTGCAAAAGGTAGTTTTCCAGACTTTATGTCCTCACTGTATACTATCGTATCGCTTACTATTCGAAATTCTAAAAGCCGAGACACAATTTACCAAATAAGCAATATGCAATACATAACGAGAAATAAAAAATACATACAGGGTGTTCATTTGAAAACTTCAAACCTCGATTTTCCTGCTTTAAAATGAAAATGTGGAAAATCGTTCGGACCTGTCGATTTTTATTTCGAGGGAGACATATTTTGCGTATATTGTCAATCTTGTTACTTCAAGCCCCTAGGAGGGAGGGGGGGGAAGATCTAAATCTTAAATGGATACCCCTATTTTATATAATTTTTTTGGATTCTGCATAAAATTCTGAACTTTTTTTAATAAAAGCATTATTAGTCTATACTTAACAGTTTCCGAGATATTGACTCTTGAAAAATGACATTTTTGAACTTTGACAGCGTCTAGCTTTCTAACTATACGTCTTAGAGCAAAACGGCTTACATGTCCCTATCTTCGATTTTTATTATCTTTTCAATAGTATCAACTTCCGGTCAAACCGGAAGTACTATATTTCTTACATCCGGTTTAACCGAAAGTTCACACTATTGGAAAGATAATAAGGGACATGTAAGCCGTTTTGCTCTAAGACGTACAGTTAGAAAGCTAGACGCTGTCAAAGTTCAAAAATGTCATCTTTCAAGAGTAAATATCTCGGAAACTGTTAATATAGACTAATAATGCTTTTATTAAAAAATGTTCAGAATTTTATGCAGAATCCAAAAAAATTATATAAAATAGGGGTATCCATTTAAGATTTAGATCTTACCCCCCCCCCCCTCCCTCCTAGGGGCTTGAAGTAACAAGATTGACAATATACGCAAAAGATGTCCCTCTCGAAATAAAAATCGACGGGTCCGAGCGATTTTCCACATTTTCATTTTAAAGCAGGAAAATCGAGGTGGGAAGTTTTCAAATGAACACCCTGTATATGTTACTTAAAACTTAATTGTGTCGCCATTAATCAGTTTTAAATTTAATAAAGGTGGATTAGGTTCAAAGTTTCATATCGAAGCCATTCTGTAGTCAATCTTCCGCCGATAAATCAGAAATATAACGACTTGGGAGAGCTACTCGGAATTTAAATACGTTGTCTGAACTGTAGCCGTGGAGGGTAGGTACTTACCCTTCATGGTCGACACTGTGATTTTGTGTTCCCAGGCTGCTAAACATCAGTTCCATTTCTGCCATAAGAGAAGGTCCTATGCGACAAAAATAAGATAAATCAGCAAAAGACGAGAAAGTGGAGTGGAACTAGAGCGAAATGAATAAGTACCAAGCGCGGTTCAACAAAAGGTCATTTGATTAGTGACCCACCGAAATATACAGGGCGTCAGGAAATGATGAGCAAAAAATTAAGAGGATAATTTTGGACCGAAAATAAATGCTATCTCTTCCTATAACATTTTTTCGAAAATTGATTATTAACGGAGCTACAGGGTTGTTAAAGTTAAATTTTACTTGCACTTAGTAGTTTAGTTGTGTGATGAATTTTGAAAAGGAGTTTTTTTGGCATAGGTGACATTTTAAAGGAACCTATATACCGATATTAATAAATAGCATTTTATTTTCCTAATTTATACAACAACCGGCTTTTCATCGCTTAACCTCAAAATTACTTTCTTTAAGACGGCGGCCTATGATTGGCCGGTTGAAAAGTCCATAGTCAGACTCTAGACGCTTGTAAGTTGAACGTTCCTTTTAAAAATTTAACTTAGCACGGCCAAGATTTTTTCCTCACCCCTTGCCGCGGTTAAGTGTGCCCCTCTCTATTTCCCATACGAACTATCCGAAGTTGTTCGCGAAGCGTTCCTTTAACAACTTAGCACAGCAAAGATTTTTGCTTTGCTTTGCTGTTTAAAAGAAACAAATGGAAAATACCTTTTGTACAGTACAGAGGCTTTATAGTGTGCCATTTCACTATACACAGCATGTTAAGTGTTCTACTTTTTTTTTCTATTTCACGTTCATAATAAGCTCAGTACGATACGCATTTGCGTATCGTGATGAAGCTATTTCGATACGCGTTTTTTCTTTATTTGATGTTGGTAACATTTAAATGTTTTATTTCATTGACCTGTGATTTACGAGAAAACCCATTTTTCGCAGAGGAAAAATAGCTTGATAACCTACTTTTTTATTCTGTGTGGATAACAATCATGTATGTTGGTTGCATAAATCTATAAATCAATCTTTTGTAGATGCTTCAAGCATTTTCTGCCAAATCATATCCAAAATTGAATCTACTAACCTTCCAATGTCGATTTTAACTTCAACTTTATTTGAATTTTCCATCTTCCCTATACTAAATTGCAATGCCGTGACGTAAAATCACGTCTTTTGAAATTCGAAAAAAGTAGCAAAATCTCCCGAATTTCCGAACGCTCTGTATATGTACCGAATGTACAAGGATCACACAACGTATTCGGTCCAATTTCAAATCTCATATCGCTAAAATAACTTTAGAATCTCGTGGTGAAAATGGGCCAATAAATCAAAAAATGACAGTTTGCAAAATAATTTTGGTTGTCCAGAGGCTACTATGATAAAAAATAGTATTACCAACATAAAATTTAGACATAAAAATTTACAAAATTTGAAGGATTTATTTTTATTTTAAAATGTATTTTTCTTGATTATAAAAGGTGAAATAGAAAAAAATGTATAAAGCACATGTTTTATAAAAGGCGTTTTAGCCCACGTGTCAATAAAAAAACTCGCCACTTTGTGACTCGTTTTTTAAAATAGACGCGTGCGCTAAAACCGCTTCTTATGAAACGTGTACTTTAATATACCAATATAGGTCTGTGATTGAGACTTTGATACTAAGAGAGAAAGAAAAAATGAGATAAATATATGACGGAATCGTTGACGGCCCACTTATTTTTTTGTTTGTTCCAGGTCACTATAGAAATACACTTGATCGACTTCGTGCAATATACTAAGTATTACAAAATCATTGCTTTCCTTACCTAAATCTAAATGTGGACTATTATTAGTCTCTTCATCGCTGATTTCATGATATTCGTGATCTTGTAAAGGCGCAGGAGCCGGCACACAATCCCCTTCTAGCAGAGGCGCAGCCTCTAAATCTTTATGGGGCCGATAAGGTGCCACAACTTGCGTCGGAACACTACCATACTAGAAAAAAAAATATTTACACCATTTGAAATCTCACACCTTGTAGGCAACAAAAAGTTAAAGCAGATTTTATATGCACCGCCATATATTGGCAATAATAATAATATATTAATATAATATTAATAATATATTTATATATTATACAGGGTTGGGCAAATGTTCCGGAACGGCTTAATTACAGGCGAACGAAAAGTGATATCGGATCCGGGTTTTGGGCAATCTATAGGACTAAAATTTTACTATTTGACTATTATACCATATGTCAGTAATGTCACCAACTGTCAAGTGTTGACGTTATTGTTTTTTTAATGGAACACCCTGTATATTTTTACGGCTTACATGTCCCTATCTTAAATTTTTATTATCTTCCCAAAAAAATCAACTTCCAGTTAAACCGGAACAACTATATTTCCTGCTTTCGAGTTACATCCGGTTTAACCAAAGTTGATTTTTTTGGGAAGATAATAAAAATTGAAGATAGGGACATGTAAGCCGTTTTGCTCTAAAACGTACTGTTAGAAAGTTATAAGCTGTCAAAGTTCAAAAATGTCACTTTTCGAGAGTCAATATCTTGGAAACTATGACGTATAGACTAATAGTGCATTTAATAAAAAATAATTATAATTTTATGTGGAATTTAAAAATGTAAAAACATACAGGGTGTTCCATTAAAAAAAAATAACGTCAACAGTTGACAGTTGGTGACATTACTGACATATGGTATAATAGTCAAATAGTAAAATTTTAGTCCTATAGATTGCCCAAAACCCGGATCCAATATCACTTTTCGTTCGCCTGTAATTAAGCCGTTCCGGAACGTTTGCCCAACCCTGTATATAAAATTAAAAATTGTGACTCCTAACTCAAATTTCGTATTTGGACTAACTTACTAATTTGCAAGAACATTTCCATATAAAATGTTGCTGTATTTCTAATAATTAAGGTACAATCGCGATAATATGAATATGCACTCTTATGAACGACTCAGTAATACATAATATTTTTTGCATTAACCACTCTGTAGTATGAACAGTGATTAATAACGGTAATATGAACAACTTGTTAAATCTTGTTTGTTTCTGTTTCGCCGCCTTAGCATTTCTTTCTTGATTCATTGTAGTATAATATGTAGCTTGTAAAAGTTAACATTATATGAGTGTAGGTAGTTTATCTTCAGTGCTAAAGAGTGTTATACCTTGAATCGTACTTAATTTTATGCATTAATCAGTTTAAAATGGTTAAAGTAAAAGGAAAATCAAAATGCCTTTCTCTTTCCGAAAAAGCAAAAATCATAGAGGATGTTAATAAAAGCTGAAGAGATGGAAGATTGGAACAAGGACGCAATTGAAGTCTCAAACTTGAAAGAAGACGTAAATAAGAATGAAGAGGATGAAAGTGATCTTGAAATCCAAGACCAGCCAAGGGTTAAAATTAAGCATGGTGAAGCATTTGAATCCCTCAGGATAGCAGAATGGCTTAAACATAACGGAAATCGCGAGTTTAAAAAACATTCATGAGTAAGCTGTTTTAGCAAACATTTCTGCTAAAAAACACAACCACACAATCTAATTTAACATCTTATTTTGCTGTAAAAGATTATTTAAGTATCTTAAGTTAGGTTATTGTGTCAATACACACTATGTAGTATGCTAGGTACAATAATAATTTATGTATTTATATGTATTTTTTGTAAAATTCGCTAATATAAACGTTCCGTTAATATTGTCACGAACTTTCTTCGAGTGTCGGGGACGTAGATGAGGGGAATGAAAGTATGGAGTCTATAAAATGGTCGTCTATTGGATCCTTCTTTTACCCTAGTAGGAAAACCAGCATGTCTGATGTGTTTCGGCGTAGGCTCGTTAACGGACTGACAGGTGCGTCACTTGACGATGGTCAAGGCTTGTCACCTATTGTTGAACTGAAGAGTGGGCGCGGCACTTGACGATGGTCAAGGATAGTCACCCATTTATGAATTGATCGAGCGGTAGGCTTCGATGCTGCAGCTTGAGTTGGCCCAGATTATATACCCAAATAAGTGATGAGATTGCAACGCACTTGACCCCGATTGGCGTACAGTGGGTTGCGACCTCAACAACACACAGTGGTCGAGCATCCAAAATATACGGGACCACTGTGAGTTTTAGTTGACAATATGAACTCCTTAGAATTTTTTGTGTTCACGTTACCGAGATTGTACTGTAATTTACTCTTAAGGCAATTTCGAAAAAATGGCATTTCCTCCCTTACCATTAGCCGCAGGTGAAATATGAAATATTCATTTATAGTTTTAAGGCATGCACCAACTACCCTGCGCGCGTTGCTACGCTACTTAATAAAATAAATTTGAAGGAAAGACATTACACAAATATCCGGCATCCCGACATCCGTTGCGCTACTTTTTTTTATGCCGAAACCTTCCTCGGCCTGCACACAACAACTCACCAAATCCCGGCATGCGTTGCGCCATTTTTTTTATGCCGAAACCTTCCTCGGCCTGCACACAACTCACCAAATTTTCATCGTAATCGGATAAATGGTATAGGAACGCATGCGTAACATACAGACAGACAAACATTCATTTTTATATATAGATAAAAATTTTCTGAGAAATCGGTGATAAAAAACTTTCCCATATGTTGCATACTTTCTTGGACACACTGTATATGGAATTTCCCACACCGCGTAGACTAGAAAGAGACTACTTACATTGCCCTTAGATCCCCCCAGAAAACTTAAATCGCCAAAATAAGCCCCGTCCAGCCCCACATGTCCCGTATGCTGGAAATCCCCCTGCGGAGCACTGATCATCTCGCTTCTCAACTTCCTCCGGGCCGACGATCTCGAGGAATCCATGCCGGAACGTAGGAAAGAGGAACTCGGCAGGTCGCTTCCTAGATAAGCTACCACGTTCATGGGATCGAACACGCCCGTTTTTCCCGTGGCTGTGGCCCCTTTCCAGAGAGGGCTGTGTGTCCTGCAAATGTCCTCGTTGTTATATTCATAAAACAATAATATAATAGTATATGGGTATTATTCGCTTAAATTTAAAAAATGCAGTAATTCTGACAATTTTTTTTATCACAATATGTGGTTGTAATTATGAATAAACGCTTGTCTATAACAGTGGTTCCCAACCGGTGGATCGTGAACCCCCAGGGGTTGTTGTTGCACTTACTTTTTGTCCAACACTGTAAGAACGTCTCCTACTCTAAAACTTAACATATGCGGTCCCTCATTTGACGTAACTTTGGTTAAAACTTGCTCCGGCCTACATTCTGCCAAAACAGGACCTAAAACATTAAATTTGAGTCATTTTACAGTCACAGAAAATCTAACCATTTACGGCACTAGGTTGAACTTCTGTGGTTAAGTAATGGTCGTTATTCTGATATAAATATAAAAACTTAAAAAGTAGTTTAAATGATGACCTACAAGGTTTTTCACTGAAAACCGAGGGTCAATATCTCTAAAACTAATGGATATATTTTGATTTTGTAAAAAGCCGCCATTAGGTAGAATCAATTAGAATTTTTTAAAGATAACATCATTGCGATGCCTTTGACGACCTGGGTCTTGCGACGCTTCAAAAATATAAATTTGGGGTAGATTTGAAAGTAGTTCAAATTTTTAGACTTTTTTGGGCATAAAGGAATGAGTTTTGCACAAAAATGACTGAATTATTATATAGTTTTCAAATAATATTCAATATTCAAAAACGACCAAATTTTTAGGATTCGTTTTAGACGAAAATTTAAATTGGAAATGCCATATCCAGTATATTATCAACTCGACATCTCCTTTGGTATCTGTTTTGTACAGAGCTAGATATTTAATTCCTTTGAAATACTTAAAAAATATATTTTTTTCATTCATATATTCAAAATTACAATACTTAGCTTCTGCATGGGGATCTGCCTGTTTATCAAACTTAAAACCATTACCAAAATTGCAAAATAAAGTTATTAAATGTATACACAAATTACCACATTTAGAACCAACTGTTAATCTATATGGGCCGAATGGGTATTTACATGTTCAAAACATTTATAAATTAAAAATTTGTATTCTAATTCACTCTATTATTTTAAAAGAAAAAAAATCAAACATAACACTTCAGGAGAATGAGACATGATCATAACACCAGACGTTTTATAAATTATTAAAGTATTCCAGTAAAACGTTATTTTGGAAAAAATCGCTTTTGTATGACGGAATAATAAAATAACAATCTTTCAAAAAATATCAAAAAAATTAAAAAATTTGCAACTTTCAAAAAACAATTAAAGAGATAATATTTACTAAATTAAATTATTTATACTGTGTTTTTTTTAATTGACTTTATTAATGAATTAAATTGGATTTTATTGTTATTTTTTTTAATGGTTATTATTTTCTATATTATGTTGTCACTTTTCATGTAATGAACTGTAAAAGTTAGTTTGGAATAAAGACATTTTGAAAGTTAACTTCATTTACCATCGCATTTACCATATTGTAAACTTGTACGGGGGTCTTAGTGGTTTATTGCCTTATTAGCATAAGGGCTTGCAAAAATACAGCGTCAGCGTGTGACAGATTAAAAGTTATGCCGTTATTCATTGGAAAAATATAGAAATACATTTGACATGCACTAAATTTACCAATGAAAAACGCTATGAATAATCCTGATAACATAAAAGAGTTTCGCCGCCCAAATATTGTAGCTACGATCCAATCAAGCGGCAAGCAGTGCGCCTGCGCATGTTTCGCGCTCAATGCTGCGTTGACATATAATTTACGTTCGCGGCGTAGTGCAGAGCCGCGAAAGTGTCATGTGTTTTTAAATACAAACAGCTGGATTAGTTCTCAGTGAGCGCAAGGTTTGGCAACCCATTGTACCGTAATTAGAATGAATAAATTAATAACATTAAATTTATAATAGCAAATGATGATAAATCAAATGATGAAGAGTTAATTAACCTAAACTGGTTTATTCTACTCACCGTTCAACTTAAGAAATTAACACCAAAAAAATGTAGTCTCTGAAACGTGACGCGTGAGCTTGCTCCGGCCCACTACCGAACTAGGAACTTTTAGGAAGAAACCAGTATCAGCTGTTAATGTCACATGTGGGTGTCAACTGTCGAAACGCTTTGTTTTTGGAAAAAGATGAATTTAACTACTATCGTAGTCAATTTATATTTTTGGGTTATATCATCCATCAAAGTCAATTCAAAATTGTCATTTTTATAAAGTAAAAATACGAAGATTATCTACAAGAAAATAATATCAAGTTGTGAAAAGGAAGTATATACATTCTAAAGCCCTTGAAGCAATAGATGGATGGAAGATTACTAATCGCTTTTAGAGAAAAAAATGGTTAACAAAAAAACTAGAAAAACGTCGATGTCAAAGTCAACTTCAGACAATACAAATACAATATCAAATGAAATTATTGAAAATTCTGATGAAGAAAGTTTTTATTAGGCAACAAAATATCCTAGTGATCAAAAATATATTGAATTTGTTAAAAATTTTAAAATAAGTTTACAAGACAATAGAGAAGCTGGGTCATCAATTCAAAAAGAAGAGGAAATTGATGCCCAAAAATGTAAGAAATGTTCCGTTAAATTTACAAAAAAAAACATTTTTTATCAGGTGTTCTAATTGTATTCAATATTTTTGTCTAAATTGTTCAGTATTAACAAAAAAAGAAGCATCAGATATAAAAACAAATAAAAATGAATGGAATTGTCAATTATGTTCAAACATTTCAGATTTTGAAATGAAAAAATTAAAAGAAGAAAATAACTTTTTAAAAATACATATTACTCAAATGTACAATAAAATTGAGTATTTAATCAAAACAGTAGAAAGCCTTAAAAGTTTGGAACTCACCAAAAAAATAAATAAACTAGAATCAAATGTTGAAAAAATACTTGAAATTTTTACGGAAAAGCAAGTATATCCAGTTACACCTAAAACATCCTATTCGGCAGCTTTAAAATCTATAAAAAATGATTTCAAAGAAAAAAAGAATTTACCTGTAGTAATTATTAAACCAAAAAATAATCAGAACAGTAAGCGAACCATCGCAGAAGTACAAAGAAGTGTAAATCCAATAAGTGTAAAAGCAACTGTAACAGATGTTAGGGAGATAAAAAACGGTGGAATAATTATTAAAACAAATACTAAAGAAGAATTAGAAAAATTAAAGGAAATATCCGAAAAAAAGTTAAATAAAAATTATACAATAGAAATTTCAAAAATGAAATCACCCAGACTAGTATTAATAGGATCAAAAAAAAAAATATGAAACAAAAGAGTTATTAAATGAGCTGAGAGAAATAGAATATTTAAATGAAGAAGACGATTTACAAATAAAATATACAAGGCAATCAAGATATACAAAAAAATATATTATGTACATTGAATGTAACGGAAACTGTTTTAAAAAATTAGTTAACCAGGAGGTGAGTCTTGGATGGAACAAATGCCAAATAAAAGAAGATTTTAATATATTTATTTGTTATAAATGCTGTGGATATGGACATAAAGCCACTGAGTGTACTAAAACACAAGTTTGCTCTTTTTGTTCTGGAAGTCATGTTTTTTGGAAGTGTGAAAAAAAAATCCCTTGTAACAATTGCAAAATTTATAGTGAAAAACAAAAAATAAATATAAATTGTTCTCACGAAGCAATTAATAATGATTGTCCAATTCATCAAAGAAAAATTAAGAATACCAAAGAAAGAACAAATTACCTGCAGTAATGAATCAAAATTCAAGTAAAAAGAATGATACACTAAGAATTCTTTATATCAATGCACGTTCAGTTAAAAATAAAATGGATGAATTGCAGATACTAATTTTTAAAGAAAATGCTGATATTATTGTTATTACTGAAACATGGGTAAAAAAGGAAGAACAAAAATATCACAATTTTAAAGATTTTAATTCAATTTATGCCTCAAGAGAAAAATCCGGTGGAGGATTGGGAATTTTCGTAAAAAATAATATTAATTTTGAAATTATAAACAAAACCGAAAATGAGTTATCATATATTACTATCCAGATAGCAACATATAATTTAATGTTATGTGCAGCTTATAAGCCCCCTTCTGTAAACAATAAAGAATTTATGAACTTTTCGGATGAACAACTTGAAAATTTAGCAAAATCAAAACTAAGATGCATTTTTATTGGAGATGTAAATATTAATATTTTAGAAGACAACAATGATGCAAAATCACTAATGGAAATTTATTCTTCAAATAATTTAAAATTGTGTAACAAAAGTATTTCAACTAGAGATGCAGGAGTTAGTAGTACTCTTATAGACCACGTTACTACAAATGAAAAAGAAGCAGTTACAATACATTTTTTGGACAGCCCGCTAAGTGATCACAAAATTCAAGTTATAGACTTTTTTATTAAATCAAATATAAGAGAGTCAAGATATGAAAATATTTCCATCAAAAGATTTCATTTAGAAAAATTAAAAAGTAATTTAACCACCTTAAATGAAAATAAATACAAATTTCAAAATGTTAATGAATATTACAATTCGATTGTTCATGTTTTTGAAACGTGTATGTATCAAATTCATGTTAAAATGAAAACAAATTCCAAACCATGGTTTTCAGAAAAACTATCAAGACTAATGAAGACCAGGGATAATTTTTTTAAAAAGAAGAAAAAGTATCCTGAAAACTCGAACTATACAGAAACATTCAATTTTTATAACAAATTAATGAAAAAACAAATGAGGTTAGATAAGCAGGAATACTATAAAGAAAAATTTAAAAGTAGTAATGCAAAACAAATATGGGAAAATATAAACTTTTTAATTACGTCGAAATCAAAAAAAAAAAACTTCTATAGAACATCTTGTGGTCAATAACAAAGAAATCAGAAACCAACAAATAATTTGTGAAGAAATGAATACCCATTTTACAAGTATTGGTCCAAAATTAGCTAAGAAGATCTCATTAAAAGAAGAATGGAAGAAGAGGTAAATTCAAAATCCATGTTTTTAGATGAAAACGATATTGACGAGGATGAAATTAAGAATATAATTGAAAATTTAAATATACATAAACCTACTGGTTATGACAATATTTCAGTAAAAATAGTAAAGGCAGTTAAAATTGAAATAATTCCTATTTTAAAATACCTGGTACAATTATCTTTACAAAAATCAACATTTCCTGAAAAAATGAAATTTGCTCAAGTGACACCAGTTTTTAAAAACGATAAAACTAATAATCCTAATAATTACCGTCCAATATCTGTTTTGCCTGTTCAATCAAAAATTTTGGGAAAAATTATAAATATAAAATTAACGAATTTTTTAGAAAGACAAAATTTACTTTTCGAGAATCAGTACGGGTTTCGCAAATCTAGAGATACTGAAGTTGCAGCTATGGATGTTATTACTAACATTCAATTAAATCTAGATACCAAAAAAAAATGCGGCATTTTATCTTTAGACTTGTGTAAAGCCTTTGATACTGTAAACCATGATATATTATTAGTTAAATTATTTGATATAGGAATAAGAGGAAAAATTTATCGTTGGTTTGAAAGTTATATAAAAGATAGAAAACAATGCGTTAAAATAGGAAGTAATATTAGTTCCTATCAAACAATTAGATGTGGAGTACCACAAGGTTCTATTCTAGGACCCACATTGTTTCTTATTTATATCAATTCTGTTTCAAAATTAAAATTATATGGACAAATTAAACTTTTCCCCGACGACACAACAATTATTTATTATGCTAAAAATATTAGGGACATCAAATTAAATATCAAAAAAAATTTAAAAATTATATTTGACTGGTTGCAATCTTATAAATTAACTTTAAATTTTAATAAATCATCATTTATGTACATTGACAAACAAAGACTAGATATGGAAAAGCAACCAATAATATTTAATGGGGAAAATATTAATTACAAAGATAACATAAAGTTTTTAGGATTATATATTGATCAAAATTTAAGCTGGAGAAAACACGTAGAACATATTCGAACTTACATTTCTCCGTTAATTGGGATATTCTTTAAAATTCGTCACTGTATATCTTTAAATTGCTTAAAAAATATTTATCATGCATTAGTACATTCAAAAATTCAGTATCTCATTTCTATTTGGGGTTCAGCCAATTCAATAGTACTAAACCCTTTAAAGAAATTACAAAATAAAATTATTAAATGTATTCATAGATTGCCGCACTTAGAACCAACAACAAATTTATACAAACCGAATAAATACCTAGATATAAATAATTTATATAATTTAAAAATTTGCATATTTATTCATTCTCTACTTTTAAAACAAAAAATGTCTAACATAACGTTTACAAAAGTTCATGATATTCATAGACATGATACTAGACAAACTAATTTTTTAAAAACTATTAAAATAAACAGTAACTTTGGAAAACGGTCATTGTTATATAATGGATTAATATTATATAATATTTTACCGGAAAATATTAAAACATTAAAAAAACTACCATTATTTAAATTTCATTTAAAAAAATATTTCCTAGTATAAATTTTTTTCTTAACGTGTTAATCATACGTTTATAATATAAAACGAATTATTTTTTTTAACTGCCTTTTTTATATATATATCTACCTATTAAGTTAGAGTAATAATTGTTAATTATTTTTATCCCTGTAATAAACTTGTAAAGTTGGTTGGGAATAAAGTAAAAATTAATTTAAAAAAATTAAATTAAGCGTCGCACCGCCTATTATGTTATCTTAAAAAATGCTAATGATACTACCTAACGACGGCTTTTCACAAAATCAAAATATATCCATTCGTTTTCGAGGTATAGGCTTGCTAAGCGGAAAACCCTGTATACTAGCTTTTTTAAAGACATGATTATCTTACCAATATCAGCAAAACGGGGCCTCTGAGCGGGTTCATGCCTCCAACAATCCAACATTAAACTGTAGTGATCGAGTGGACAGCAATCAGGCTGTTCCAATCTTTGGAAATTTGGCTCGTCTATGGCTTCCAATATTTGCTGACCTGAAATTAGTGCAATTAAAAAAAAGTCGTTTACAACGTTTATTATTCATTTTTTAAAATTCTTTACTCAGTTTCGTTATGGATTACAGAAATGTTATAGAGCATAGTGAATTTTAAGGGTGGATATTTTGCTGTTTAAGGGTCAGCTATAAATAAAGCTGAAAAAAAACCTAGGACTGACAATCTTGCTTCTTTTTTCTTATAAATGTTGGTATAGAGAAAAGTATCTCTTGAAGCAATATACTGCTAAAAAAAGAGGCGTACCTAATTAGAATTATTGCTGTGCTGTAAATTAAATCCAATTTTTTATAATTTTAAAATCTTTTTTAATTTTATTATTTAAGTTGTCCCAATTTGTATCGGTATAAAAAATTATAGTATCGTCTGCAAAACTATGAATTTGTCAATCGCAATTTATACTAAATAAGTCGTTAATATAAATATTAAAAAATAATGGTCCTAAAATTGTTCCTTGAGGAACACCATACTTAAATACTTTTGGATAGCTTTTTTCTTTATTTATTTGAACATAAGTTGGTCTATTTTTTAGATAATTTTTAATTAATTCTAATTGCTTTCCTCTGAATACAATATTTTCAAACTTTTTTAACAATAAATTATGGCTAACTGTATCAAATGCTTTTGCTAAATCTAGAAAAATACTAATACAAGGTTTTTTTATTATCTAGTGCATCATACATTTGTTCTGTTAGATAGCAAATAGCGTTTTGTGTTGATTTATTTTTTTGAAACCCAAACTGTTTATTAGAAATAAAATGTATTTTTTTCAAATAATTTTCAATTCTTAATTTTAAAATTTTTTCAAATACTTTTGCTATCGAAGATTTAATGTTATTGGTCTGTATTACTAGTTTTACTAGAATCTCCATTTTTAAAAATAGGTTTTATTTTACCAATTTTGAAAGCTTCTGGATATATACTGGTTTTAGAAATATTATTTATATCCTCCTGAGACTTGGCGTCCATTTAAATGGACATTCCCTTTTTATTTATTATTTTGGTAACAGCCGCAATTACAGCGTGAAGTCCCACGGTCCACCGTGGTGGACATACATATTAACGCCTCAACACCGCGACAGCTTCATTCCAAGAATATTTTAAGGCGTCTACTGCTGTTGTAAACAGGTGATAAAATGGCTTCATTTCGCAGAGAAACAATTGATGGTAAGTAGCTAGTAATATTGAGTTATAATTGCATTTTTTTTATTAAACTTGTTGTTTAGGATATAGTGAATAGAGACAAGCAGTATTAAGGTTTTGGCAAAATATTATCTATTTTTTTTAAGCCTAAAACTACTACGTCCATTTTAGTGGACGTCAGGTCGTTTAGCATACAAAAATTATACTAGTATTTTTTTTTGTTTTAGCTATCTTTGGTGAGAAAACCTATTTAAAGCCTGGAGAGGATGACGAAAAGCTTCTAGAATGCTTAGAAAACTCTGACTTGTCCGATTGTGGAAATTTTTCAACATTTTCCACTTATTTGACATGGCGATTGCAAATTCTTGGATATTTTACAGAGATGATCGAAAGCAACTTGGGTATACCAACAAATCCGTTATGAAATTTTTGGAAATTTAAATAGGTGTGTCTGAGTAGTTACTCAAAGATACCAATAATGAAAATTCTTTGGACTTTACCAATACTCTCCCTTTGGTCACAAGAAGCACTTCAAAGTACCAGACGATTACCTCAAAGCCTTTCGTCAAAAACAAGTATTCAACACTTTCCTGCAATGGCTTCTGACTTAAAGAACTCTGTTAGATGTAAGAATCCTGGGTGCAAGCAAAAAACTAAAGTTTATTGTGAAGCATGTGATGTATTTTTATGTTTTACAGGAAACAAAAAGAATTTCACATAAAATAATTTGTAACGATACCGCCCTAATGTCCATTTAAATGGACTTAATTTTTTTCAAGAAAGGAACAAAAAAAAAATTTGAAAAAATTCACATGTGTTTTTTTGACCATAATTAATATAAATACTAAACCTTTATCGAAAAATTTGAAAAACTAAAGGCTCGGGTCTCAGGAGGATAAAAAATGTTGGTCTAGAAATAGTAGTTTTAATAGTTTTTAATATTTCTGTTGTTATTAATTAATTATTCTATTGTTATTATTATTATTATTAATTTATTGTTATTATTGTTGTTAATATATTATTATATATTATTATATATTATTATTTGTCCTCAATACGAAACTCACTGTATTTTTACAATAAATGGCTCGTTGGGTATGTGATTTAAAATATCCAGTTTGTCAATATATCTATGCCAAAATACAAAATAGTTTACCTGTTAAAGCTGCCCATGGTTGAAATCCGTAGGAAAACATCTCCCATAAGGTCACTCCGAATGCCCATACATCACTAGCAGTAGTAAATCTTAAGTAACTTATACACTCTGGCGCACACCAAGCTAAAATGAAATGTTACATTCTAAGCAAAAATGGAAAATGTAAAGAATGAATATGCATGTGTAGTATGTAAAAATGTGGACCAAATGAATAAGAATTTATCTTTTCATCAGTAAGTTTGGTTAATATATAAATAATAGGAAATTTAGTAAATCTCTGAATAGTGTTGTAAATAGCTATCATTCTAATAATAACATATTAGAGAACGTGAAAGTTATTAGAGATCTTGATCTTGGAGTGATTTTTGATCATAAATTAAGTTTCAATCATCACATTTTAGAAATAAGGCTATGAAAATGTTAGGATTTATAAAAAGAAAGACCAGGGATTTCTCTGACGTCAAGGCAATAACATTACTGTACACCTCACTGGTGCGACCACATCTAAAAAATGGATACAGTGTGTGGTTCCCCCTATTACAATATTTATGAAATTATGTTGAACGGTGTTCAGAGGAAATTTCTTAAATATGTAGCTTATAAAAGACATGTATATTAGAAGATAACATTAACTACTCTGAACTGAAAAAGGATCTCAATATAGGCGAAAGCAGGCGAAATACCAGGGACGTTGTATTTGTTTTTAAATTGATTTACGGTCTATGTAACTGTCCAGAATTACTATCCAAGTTCAGTTTTTATGTTCCACCTAGATCTTTTCGAGAAAGTAAGATGATTGAACCTCAACATCATCGATCTCGATATGGTCAAAACAATGGGGTGAACAGAATGATGAACAACTGTAATACTGCCAATATTGATTTGTTTTTTTTGTTGCTAGCCAGTTTGAAGGGTTATTTAAAAAGAAATATTTAAAATGGTATCAATGAATGTTGTATATAATTGTACTTTGTAAGTTACGTTATTGCCATTAATGTATGTTATTTTGGGTAAACAAATTGTATATAATTTTAATTTTATAAATTGTATTTTATTGGGCAATGCCCGTTTATTTGAAAATAAATAAATAAAAAGTACCAGTTACAGGTCCCCATTTTCAAGGAGTAAAAAGTGAAAACTCCTAATTGCTTACCTATCGGCAATTTTAAATTAACATTAAAATTGGTTTGATAGTAGTCTTTTCCTTGTCCTAAGGCACGGCTCAGTCCAAAGTCCGAAATTTTCACTCTGTTTTTAGAAAACACCAAAATATTTCTAGCTGCCAGATCTCTAAAAAATGATAAAGCAATGTAAGTACATTTTTTATGCATGTAAAATCAAATTCTGACAGACGGTTCTAAAACTAGTACCGAACTGACTGACTTTTCCATAAAAGTTTCGATTATGCGTCGAAACGGCGAAAATCACAGCTAGTACCGACCACTAGGTTTCGATACATTTACCAAAATATGTCTAAAAATGCTACTTCCAACTTTTGTCGTCAATATCTTTGGTTCCACTAACGTTAGAGCTTTTATTAAATTATTATCATTATAATTACTATTATTATTATTATTATTATTATTATTATTATTATTATAGAGACTTTTAAAACAATCGCCTTCGTCTGGAAATGCGACGTTTTGTTAGAATAGACACAAGTAACTAGTACTAGGGTTGCCAAGTGTATTTTCGGGAAGACAGTCCTTTAGGACGTTAAGTCCACCCTTTTTCACCGAATAATATTATCATATTATGATAAAAAAATCGTTGTTCAACCAATAAAAAAAAAATTGTTAATAATAAAGTGGAAATAATTTATGATATATTAATGAGTCATAAGATCCCCCCCCCCCCTCTCCTTCTACAATGCCTTCCCTTTGCTCCTGAAAAACTCGGCAACCCTGTACAGGGTGATCGCGTATAATGTTACCCCCCTTTAACTTCTTTGTTTCGCAATTAGGAAAAAACTGTTAAATACAAAAGTTGTAGGATTTAATGTAAACTTCTTGCAAAATATATTTTCGTAGATACAGGGTATTGCATAACAGCGTGACAGATCAAAGTTATATTTTTTTTTAAATGGAATACCCTGTATATTGTTGCATAATTGGATTCTAGGGACAATTCTAAACATAATTTATATATGTGGTAGGCTGATAGTGAAATCCGTCATTTCATGAAAAGCCTAGTCATATCATGCTGCACGTTAAAAGGTATATTGGCAACTGGTTTGTTCGTTGTTCCCCGCCAGAGCATTTTTTTTAAATTTAATTTAAATTTTATTTTTATAAAATAATATTAGTTGAAAAAATTGAAAAAAATGCTCTGAGGAACAACGAACAAACCAGTTGCAATATACCTTTTAGCCACTCTTCATGATATGACTAGGCTTTTCATGAAATGACGGATTTCACTATCAGCCTACGACATATATACCACTATATATCTAAATTGAACCGTTTTCGATTTATTGATGATTGAAAGTTACTATATATTATATTATAAGAAAATAAGGCCATTGTCAAGATGTATCGTTTCCATGGATAACAATATTAACAATGGTAATTTTATTTATTATTATTTTATTATTCAGTTCAGTATCGTCATCCTGTACACTATACATATATTTAGAATATTAAGGAAAATATAATCAAGGATATGTTAACTCGACCACAAAACTATGTAAATAAACAAAGTAATTTAAAATTGAAGATAATCATTTCCTTTATAATTCATTACAAAACAATTATAATCGTTTATTTTTAAATAAATGAACTTTCACTATACACAAGCCTTGAATATGCCAGGTGAATGAGACATTTGTATAAACAATTTTTATTATATTTTAATTAATTTCTGAAAGTCTATAGGTAAATAGGTACTATACAGAAACATTTTATTACCGTGAAAATTTTATAATAGTATATATAATATTTTACTGCAAGATTATTTTTTCTGAAACTTTATAAAACTTTTTATGTAATATTAAATATCGATTGTTTTTAATGTATTGTATGTATCTTGCCTTCATTGCGGCGACGGGATGGCGGTACGCGACAAAAAAGATAACACAGGGACAAATTCCAGGAACTAAAGATTAAACAGGACTGCAAATGGCCATAACCATTATTTATTTAGAAACAATCAAAGAAACACAGGATTGCATGAAGTGCGGAAAATCCGTTAACCAGTAATAAAAAATTCACAGGCGTATTAACCGAAGACAGACCATGATGAATCCCCATATAAATTTTACTACTATCAAATATTGAGTCCCCTGTTAATTTTACATCAAAATTGTATTAGACTTTTTTGAAGGTCCTTGTATGATGAACTAGCACACCAAATTTTATTATTTTCTTATGATCCAATTAAAAATTATTTATAAAAAACTATTCCTAAAATTCTTAAAAATTAAATACGGCTCTGATATATGCCTCACTGAAATCACCAATAATAATTATGATAATGTGAAATGTTACCAGACGTTTTATTTTTTATTAGTTTCAACATGTTTTACAGTCTACCTTTTTTCGATGTTTTCGTCAAACGAAGTGCTGAAAATATAAAAATTTCAGTGTACAGGAAACCCACTTACACGGGGCAATACAAGGACTTCTAATACAAGATTAGAAGTCTTTGGGGCAATACCTTAATCACGGATCGAATCATTCAAACTCCATAAAACAGTGCATAATTCAAACTTTTTATCACTGAGCATCTAACATTTGCAACAATCCGGAAGACCTTAATATTGAAATTGCAAACATAAAAAAAACACCCTGAAACCATTGTCACTAATACCATCTCAAAACTTAAAAATGGAGAAGTAAAAACTAATACAGAAACGAAAGAGGAGCAAGCATTTTTTACAATACCTTATGGCAAGGGGATTTCCAAAAAGATTAGAAGCATAACCAAAAACTATAATATCAAAACAGCCTTCAAATCCGGAAAAAATACCCTTAGACGCTTTCTTACAAAAGTAAACCCCCCCCCCCCCCGTAATAAAAACACAAAAAATTGTATCTATCAAATCCCTTGCGAGTGTGGCGAATCGTACATTGGAGAAACAAAAAGACCTCTTCCCGTACGAGTTAAAGAACATCTGAAACATACTCAAAGAGGTGTAACTTCGAGATCACTAACGATTGCAATTTCAGGATTTTTTTTGTATCAAGTTCATAATGTAAGAACTGAATTTCCTGACTGTTGGCAGTGAACGGAGATTTGTAGAAATAAGGCTATGAAAATGTTAGGATTTATAAAAAGAAACACCAGGGATTTTTCTGACGTCAAGGCAATAACATTACTGTATACTTCACTGGTGCGACCACATTAAAATTAAATTAAATTAAGAAGTTTACTACCGATTTTTAAAAACATTAAAAAAATTTTAAATGTAAGACATATGGAAATATTATATTACGCGTTATAGTACTCATTTAAATTATGGAATTTTAGGTTGGGAAGGAATAAAGTTAAAAAATTAGAAATATTACAAAAAAGGTTCCTAAAAATTATATTCAATAAAGATTATCTTTATCCTTCAAGAATTATATTCAGAAACAAAAAAGTTGAACATAAGACAACTTTACATTTATAACATCTTAATATATATATTTAAAAATAACAACCTTACACAATTTAAAAATCATAATCATAATACATGTCATAAAAATGAAATAACCATAAAACCTAAAATAAATAAGTCCATAGGACAAAAAAATTTCAAATATTTATATTTTTATTTAAACGATTATTTCCAACAAAAATTAAAAAATTGATTTCATTAAAAAAAATTAAAGTCGAAATAAAAACTTGGATAATAAAAACAGACAATTTGAAAATATTTTTAGAAATGCTTTAATTAATTAATATTGTTTTGAATAATTTATATAAGTAATATTTTTTACTTAAAAACTATAAATTAATGATTTTATTATAGGTAATATATTTCTTCAAAAAGAACTGCGTTTATACTATAAATTAACATTTTTACTTTAAAACTTAATTTTTAATGTACATTTATGATTTTACATACTAAAACAAAAATAATATTTGCCCCTAACAAGCTCAGCTTCAGGGGATTGAAGAATAAGTTTATAGAAGACAACATAAACATATTTATTATATTAATAAAGTTTAAATAAACTTATTATATATTATTATATTATTTGGGCATCCAATTAAAAACCAATAAGTTTCAATTTAAATTGGTTTTTGTCTTAATAGGTATTTTTTTAGTGTTTTTTTCCACTTGTTGAAATAAATAAATTCTCATTATTTCGCTTTAGGTACTTACGTTTATTAAATGAGTACCTACAATCATTATTTTTTCTTGAATACTGTAAAACATGTTGAAACTAATAAAAAGTATTTCTAAATGACTTTTAATTGGCTTCTTAGAAAATAATAAAATTTGGTGTGACAGTCCGTCATACAAAGACCTTTAAAAAAGTCTTATACAATTTTGATGTAAAATTAATAGAGGAGCCAATATTTGAGGGTAGCAAAATTTGCAGCTCCCATTTAAAATAGGCTTAGTCAATACTAGATTTGCATTATATTCCTGCCGGGAGGACCAATCAGTTATTATATTACATTTATATACTTTGTACTCTTACCTATGAATCAGTCTATTGGCTTCAAGATATTGCATACCATCACATATTTGATATGCAAAATCACATAATGTTAACACTGGGAAGCTAGATCTAAGCGAGGGCTCTTTCAAACATTCAAGCAACGATCTAAAAGAAAATGAATTTAATATAACTAGTTTTTGAAAATATTTTCAATGGCAATTTTTTAAAAAATATTGTTAGCAAATCATATACCTTAAGGGTGCCAATTCAGTGACTAACATAAGACTCCCTTCAATATTTGGCAAAACGACCCCGAAAAATCGAACAATGTTCGGGTGGTCTATATTGTGCATTATGGAAGCTTCTTTCAGAAATTCCACCATGTTGCTTTGCATTCTGTCCCGCGAAAGGCATTTAATGGCCACTTGAATTCTTTCACCTAAAGACAACAGTCATTGTATAATTTTTAAAATTTCTGTTGAAACATATTTACATTTGTAAACCATTAACTCATTTAATTAACACCATCTTTAATACAGGAATATATCCATCTGCTTTTAATATAGGTATAATTAATCCAATTTATAAAAGCGGAAATAAAATTGAATTTCAAAATTACAGACCTGTAACATTAATTTCATCATTAGCAAAAGTTTTCGAAAAAGTTTTAAAAGAAAGATTAGAAAATTTCTTAAATAATAATAAAATCCTATCAGAAAAACAATTTGGATTTTAAAAAAAATAAATCTACACAAGATGCAATTTGTCACCTAACAAATCAAATATGTAATTCAATCGATAATAAAATGAACTAATGAACAGTATATTATGCATATTTTTAGATTTAGCTAAAGCCTTTGATACTGTCAGTCATAAAATTTTTATTAACAAATTAGAAAAACTTGGATTTCGTGGTCAAATATCAACTTTATTTAAAAACTATTTATATAACAGAGTACATATCATGTTAAAATTGGTGAAAATATTAATTCACCAAAAATATTTACTTATGCATTTTTTGCAGATTTTGTCCGATATGCGACTACTTTGTTGCTTTTAATTGTTTTCGCGGACACAATAATATTATCTCTTAGTATAAATAATATAAAAAAAAATTTACCTTCATTACACCATACTCCTTGTTGCACCACCCCAAACTCTCCCATTCCAAGTTCTTTGTTGATTGTAATGCTTGCTGCTGGTATGATGTGTTTACTGGATACCTTGGGAGTTTTGGATACTGACAAAGAATCACTGTTCAACAATAGGCTTGCATCTGTTACTAGAAAAACGAATTATTTATTCCTAGACAACTAATTTACAAAATCCAGGGTTCCAATGATAATAATACCAACTATATTTACTTACCCGGGTTGGGCAAAATTTGATTTTTATTGATTTTTTTTATTGATTCTATTAAAAATTTAACATTTTTCTCTCTTTCTAAATTAATACAAATTATTTTAATGTCTGTCTAACAATATAGTAGATCTAAATTCTATATACCTACCCAAAATATTGTCAGAACGCGCTTCTAAAGTTTATATTATGTATTATATAGGTACACCTACTAATTTTTTAATTCTGAAAAGCGCGAGTTCTATAAATACTTATACTTACTGTTGATTTTTGAAAATATTTTTTTTAATATGTTATATTGTTCAGAATAGGATCATTAAATCATGATTAAAAAAAAAATAAGTGATAAGTACCTAAGTGATTTAAATCATGATTTTTTTTTTAAAAATCAAGTGATTTAAATCAGCCCAACCCTGTTACATACCAGTACTTTCTTGTTTTCTATGGCTTAGCAGTTTCTTGAACTTGGACAAATAATTATGTGGAAAATGCTTCTCATAGTATTTTCTCAGCCTTCTCATTTCTGGCTTTGACATTCCAATATCCATGAGATCACTTTCTGTGGTGAATTTTAATTGTGATGGATGTGTGATTTTAAGAGTATTTCTAAAAATAAATAACATTAAAATTTAGATGGGTACCTAGTTGGGCATATTTCACTTGAGAGAGGATTTGAAATTTCAAGTTGAAATTTTCATGAAATTTATGAAACTTCTGCGAAACTTTCGAAATTTATGAAATTTATAAAATTTTTGGAAAATTTATGAAACTTTTAAAAAAAATCTTAAATGTCGTGAAAAATTCATTGAAATTTATGAAATTTTTATTGAAATTTTAATTAAATTTTATTTTCTGTTGTATCCCACAAACTACGTTGATAATCGGTGAAGCTAGCTAAATAAATAAAAGACGTCACACAGCAAAGTCGAGCCTGTCGTCGCACCGATGAACCAGGGGAATCCCAAGTATTGCCGTTTTACATAAACGGGTTGGTTGCATGGAAAGGTTTGTGAAAGTTTCACTGAAAGTTATGAAATTTTTCTGAAAGTTTCGAATGTATTAAGGACATTTATCAGTTGAAAGTTTCAGGTGAAAATTTCTAAAAATGTCACTGAAATTTCACTTTTTGGGTTAAGTGAAATTTTCAAATGGCCCAACCCTACATGGAAAGCTTTGTGAAAGTTTCACTGAAATTTATGAAATTTTTCTAAAAGTTTCGAATGTAATAAGGACATTTTTTATTAGTTGAAAGTTTCAGTAGAAAATTTTAAAAATGTCACTGAAATTTCACTTTTTGGGTTAAGTGAAATTTTTCTGTTTTGAAAACAGAAAATTTTATTTGAAACCTTCAAATGGCACAACCCTAGAGGTACAGGAGCTAAAATATAGTACAATAATTGTCAAAAATTAGAAGGTATTTATAATAATAATAATAACCTTTATTTAATAGCAATAACATGCTCTATAAATTTTTTTGTAAAACTTTAGTTGTTTGGGAGATCTTTACACTATTAGGCAGTTTATTGTACTGAATAAGTCCATTAGGGAAAATGTTTCTTTGGCTATATGTTGTAGATAAATTGCCTGGTTCTGTTTTCTTTGCAATATATTTATCTCCATCTCATTGAGCAGAAACAATATGGATGTACAATAATGAAAATGAGGCAAGGCAATTGTTTTATATATGTTTAATTTGGAACACTCACTCTCTCTTATAGGACATAAGTAGGTATATATAAAAGTAAATATCTTTAATTTTGACTGAATTGAAAATATAAAAACTTACTTGAAGCTGTTAAAGTAATGTTGCAACTCTGCTTCGACAAGAAATTCATAGAGACCAGGGCCTTTCTTCACAGAGGCACTTACTCCTTCTGCAAAATAAAATGATACCTACATTAAGTTTTGAATTTTTTTAACGAAAAGTAAACAACTTTGCATTATTGATAACAAATTACAATAAAATTAAACCTAGGACCTAGGTACATATGTCATATTATTGGTAATATAGGTAGGTAGGTGTAGGTACAGGGTTATCCAACCAAGACTAGACAAGGCGATTTTTTACTTTTCCTGTACTTTTATAAAAAAAACTGAAATAGCCATCTTAAGTCATTTTCTCCCGCGAATTCGAATATCTTCAGCAAAAAACAATTGAACATCAAACAAAAGTACTAGGGGTCACTTTGATATTTTTTTAAATGGAACACCCTGTATATTTTTACATTTTTAAATTTCACATAAAATTATAATTATTTTTTATTAAATGCACTATTAGTCTATACTTCATAGTTTCCGAGATATTGACTCTCGAAAAGTGACATTTTTGAACTTTGACAATATCTCAATACTCAATATATTACAAAAAAATTTAAAAATTTTACAGACAGTTTTACATGAAGTAGATTAATTACATAAATTATAAAGCATTCAGGCAGGCACCTAGAAAACTTAATTTCTGTATGTACCAATAAATACAAAATTATATAAAGAGTTCAAGCAATTCTTACGTCTACATCATTTGATCATCATTGGCAGACAATACAACACAACCCATATAAACTAGCCTTACAAAGGCCATACAAAATAGAAGACGAAAAAAAAACAGCAAAATGGAAAAGAAAAGTGTAGAAGAAAGAAAAAGAAAACAATGGTTATTTTAAACTTTTCAGAACAATGTTGCAAACTTATCAAAGTTATTTGCTATAAAAGTTATACATTTTTGATAAAAAAGTTTTCTATATTTTAGTCGTTTATAGTCGTTGACATCGTCGGGTACGCATCGTTTACCGGGCTCTCGGAATTTTTGGGTGATTTTCTTGCGTTTAAGACTGATAAAATATGAGATGTTGATATCATTCGTTTTGTAAGAGTTTTCTTTATGTCAGTGTTGAAATGAATTAGTGACAAAAGTGAAAACCCCTCGGAAAAGTGCGAAAAATACTTGACTTCTGATCAATAAAGTGTCATAAAAAAGCAAACAAAAAACAAGACAACAAATTCCAATAGCATAGATAAGGAACAAATACTCCGGGCCGGCGGAGAAACAGGGTCAACAACAAAAACCAAAATGTACCGCTTTTAGTACAATTATCTCCAGCACTATTTCACCTTTGTGCAAGTATGGAGTGTGATGATTGCGGGGAGGCGGGGGGAAATAGAAATCCCGTTTTCCCTTGTGATGTATGTAGACGCAGAATTTGTAAACAGTGCTCCCAATTAACTTCTTCGGAAGTGAAGGTGATGGAACTGAGGGAGAGGAAAATGAAATTTCACTGCTCGAAATGCGAACACTTTGAAACACATACACTTCTAAAAGAAACTATTGAGGACAAGGTCAGCATTATTACAGCCAAGGATGATATAATAGCAATGTTACGACAGAAATTAAAAGACTTGGAAGAAAAAAATGCTCTAAACATAACACCTCGTTTATATAGCCAATCCTTGCAGCAGAACAAAGTACCTAAACCTATTGGAGGTCCCGTAAATAACATACCAAATATCATAATAAAGCCTAGACAACACCGCAATACAGACAAAACTAATTTGGATGTAAAGCAAAACATAAAGCCTGCGGAGCTTAAAGTAGCCATTAGGAGTACGAGGAACACAAAAGATGGTGGTATGATTATTAAATGCAATAATAAGTCTGATATGCAAGCATTGAAGAAAGAAGCAGAAAGCAAATTGAAAAACTATGATGTGCAAATAAGTAAAATGAGAAGGCCTCGATTTAAAATCATTGGTTTTCAAGGTGACTCCAATGAGGAAGACATAACACAAGCCATAAAAGAGCAGAATCATTTCATGAGTGATTCGGATGATGTAAAAATTACCTATATAAGAAGACCAAAGAATCCTTCTGCTGTGAGTACCGTATTTGGCGAATGTTCTCCTGCGGTTTACCACAAGTTAATGGGGGAAAAGAAAATATTCATTGACTGGCAGAGATACAGTGTGGTTGAAGATCTAAGTGCACCAAGGTGCTTTAAATGCCAACAATTCTACCACAAAATGGAATCATGTCCAAATACAATAGTGTGTGAATATTGTTCTGAGGAACATCCACTGAAGGAATGCCCAAAGCAAGGCAAAAAATGCAAAAATTGCTTTATAGCGAATGATAAATATCAACAAAAAAACGATATTTTTCACAAATCGAGTGACCTAAACTGTCCATCTTACCAATACATCCTAAGCACCCTTAGAGCCAAGATAGATTATGGTCTCGAAAATGGCAGATGAAGTCCCGGAGCTGAGGATTCTTCAAAACCTGGAGTCACTTGAGATGGACATTGCGCATGAAAATATACGTGCAAGTGATCTACAGACTAAAATAAATCCAAATTCCAATTTATTGAATGTTATCCACTTTAACATTAGGAGTATTCACAGGAATTTTAATGAGTTTCTAGTAGTTTTTGAAACATATAATCTTCAAAATTGCGATATAATTGTTTTCAGTGAATCTTTTGAAAGCTATGACAATCAATACAACTTAAAAGGATATAACATGTTCTTTAATGGCGCCCTGCACAATAGAAATGATGGTACAATAATCTTTATTAAGTCAACTCTAATTTATGAAGTAAAACATACATTGCTGAGAGGGTGTGACGTCACCGTAAGTAATATTCTATTAAGGAGGGAAAACCTTTCATTTAGTGTAATATGTTTGTACAGGCCACCAAATACAAATAAAGTAACATTCTTAGAGGAGATTGAAGTATATTTAGCGCATAACAAAAGGGGAAATGTTGACTTAATTTTGGGTGACATTAATATTGACATACTAGATAAAACTAACCATATTGTAAATTCATACTTAGCTATCTTGAATTATTTTGGATTCCTATCATGCATAAATGCTCCAACTAGGGAAAATTCCTGTCTTGACCATATTTTTTTAAGGACTAACATAAATAAAAATAAGATTAAATTCAACCCATATATCATTAAGGTAGACCTCACTGATCATGATCCCGTTATGATAATTATAAATAAAGTCTCAAACAACCAAAAAAATAAAAATCCCACACCAATAAAAAAAACATTTGAAACATTGAATGAACAGCTCTTTAATTCTTTGATCAGGAAAGAAAACTGGGATCTAGTGCTAAATTGTACTGATGTACACAAAGCAACAGATGAATTCTATAAAAAAATTAACGATTTTCTTAAACAGGCTACTTGTATAAAAAAAAGTAATCACATCAAATTTAAGAAGCGCCAACCATGGATCTCAAATGGTTTAATACGTAGCATCAAAATAAGGGATGAAATGAAAAGGAAATTGTTGTCAAACTTTAATGAGGAGGATAACCAAACTTTTAAAACCTATAGAAATAATCTAAAAAAAATAATTGTAAAATGTAAATATGATTATTATAAAAATGAAGTATGTAAAGCCGGGAATGATCTTAAAAAAGTTTATAACTTAATAACAGATGCCACAAATAATGCTCAGAGTTGTCCAGATTATTCTCCTCCACCTATTTTGAATAATGATTCAGGTGCATTTGCAGGCTTGAAAGACTTAACAAACTTTTGCAATGACTTTTTTGTAAATGTAGGGGTACAGATGCTAAATAAAATTCCAAAGGCAAAAAATAACATTCAAACCTCTATCAATCAATTGACCTCCATGTATTTAAGACCAGTAAAACCAAATGAAATAATTGAGAAAATTAATAGCTTAAAAAATAACTGCAGTCCTGGTATTGATAAAATAAGTACAAAATTAATAAAAAATAACCACCTATACCTGCTTGACCCCCTGGTTCATATAATTAATTTAATTTTTAAGAATGGCACTGTTCCTGATCAATTTAAAATATCTGTAATAACACCCATATATAAATCGGGTGACAAGACAAAAGTAACTAACTATCGACCTATAAATTTAATAAATAACTTTGCCAAAATTCTGGAAAAATGCATAAAGGATAGGCTGTTACATTTTCTGCAATCAAACTCGCTATTATCATCAAATCAGTATGGTTTTTTGAGTAATTTAAGTACCTCAAATGCACTCCACCACCTTACAAAAGAAATAACTGACAAACTTGACATTAACGAGAAATGCATAACTGTTTTCTTAGATCTGGCAAAAGCATTTGACACCGTACCCCATCACCTACTCCTGGAAGTTCTGGAAAATAATGGGGTGAGGGGTGCGGTGTTGGATGTCTTTAAAAGTTATCTGCATGGGAGAGTACAACATGTGAGGATTGCCAATGTTTTGAGTGACCCATCTAATATTAAAATAGGTGTCCCGCAGGGTACAGTGTTGGGTCCTGTACTGTTTTTGGTGTATATAAACTCGCTAACTAATTTAAAACTTGAGAATGCAACGATCGTTTCCTATGCGGATGACACTGCCCTAATATGTTCTTCAAAAGCATGGGATGAAGTAAAACAAAACGTAATTAATGGTCTGGAGGTCATTCAAAGCTGGTTAAATAATTTTAAACTAACATTAAACCTAAATAAAACCACTTATATTGCTTTTTCAATTACCCTTGCAAATTGGCCAGCCTTTGATTCCATTCAAATAAAAAATTCAAATACAATAATCAAGGAGGTTCCACACACTAAATATTTAGGAATAATCATAGACAAGCATTTAAAATGGAATCACCATGCTCTTAAGTTAACATCAACAATTAGAAAGCTATTGTATAGATTCTATACCTTAAGAAATATCTTAAACGGGGACTTGTTGGTGTCTATATATAGAACCATGGTGGAGTCGTTGTTAAGATATGGTATTGTGGTGTGGGGGGGTATGTATGAGACGGCTTTGCACCCTCTGGGCATTGTACAGAAGTATATTTTAAAAATAATCTACAAAAAAAAATAGACTTTATCCAACTAGCATGTTGTATTCTAAAAAAGTTTTTGACATAAGGTCTCTATATGTCTTGGAGACTAGCATTTTTGTCTATAAAAATAAAGATCTAAAAAATCATATCAGTCATTGCCACCTAACGCGAAATAAAGCAAATGATTATATAAAACTACCTAAAAGTAACACTAATATTAACTTAAGATTTCTTAATTATTTCGCTCCCAAGATTTATAATCTCCTACCCCTGGAAATAAGAAATATCACAAAAATTCATATTTTCAAAAAAAAATGTAGATCTTACATATTTGAAAGGATTCACATATTTAGGAACCTATTCTGAATTTCGGTTATGTAAGTCACGTCTGTAGTCTGGTGGGTGTCTACTCGTTTATGTCTATTTATTTATTTATTTGAAAACTGTTCAATTATTTGAAATTGAAACTTATAGGAAAATTGCGGCTATTACACATACAGGTGTTAAGTCATCTAGGTGATATGTAGTTTGCATTTTTTTTTTGTGTAAAAAATGTATCTTAGTATTTATTACTTAACAAAAACATTGCAGAAGAGATAACTTTTAGCTATTATACAACTACATCTAAATGTAACGATTGAAATGTAACATATCCTAAGATAATAAATGTGGTGGGGGTACAGGGATACTGTTACCACCGAAATAATAATTAGTTATCACTCTCAGTGCTGGCGGTAGAATATTGTACATTCTGACTCCAAGATGGTCAATAGACCTAAGATTTAAGTCTGTCATGCTGTTAGGGATTTGTAGGTTTCTTTCGACATTAAATCTGGTAGAGTATGCATGATTTACATGTTCTCCCATTGTGGGATTCCGATAGATGTAAGAACAGACAGTCATGACAAACAAGGATCTTGTTGAAAGAATCTTTTCACTATAAAGTAGACATGTTGGAAACATTTTACTTTTTCTAAAGATTATTTTAAGAATATAATTTTGAATTGTTTTTAAAGGCTTTAACGTATTTTCATATACATTGCCCCACACTATTATAGAGTATCTAAGTAATGATTCCACAAGAGCCTTATAACTTTCTAACAGTACGTCTTAGAGCAAAACGGCTTACATGTCCCTATCCTCAATTTTTATTATCTTCCCAACAAAATCAACTTCCAGTTAAACCGGAACAACTATATTTCCTTCTTTCGAGTTACATCCGGTTTAACCGGAAGTTGATTTTTTTGGGAAGATAATAAAAATCTGACGTACTGTTAGAAAGTTATAAGCTGTCAAAGTTCAAAAATGTCTCGGAAACTATGAAGTATAGACTAATAGTGCATTTAATAAAAAATAATTATAATTTTATGTGGAATTTAAAAATGTAAAAATATACAGGGTGTTCCATTTACAAAAAAAAAAGTTACCCCTAGTACTTTTGTTTGATGTTCAATTGTTTTTTGCTGAAGATATTCGAATTCGCGGGAGAAAATGACTTAAGATGGCTATTTCAGTTTTTTTTATAAAAGTACAGGAAAAGTCAAAAAATCGCCTTGTCTAGTCTTGGTTGGATAACCCTGTACCTACATATTATGTAAGTTTTAACTTACTAAAAGAACTATAGGTACCTACTTATCAACTAAAAAATTTTAATACTACAAATAAATAAGTACCTGAATTTTGGTTAAGTTGTTACATTTGAATTTGTACCTATAGAGTATTTTATAGAGTTTTCTGTTTATAATTTTTATTCTTTAAGGCCTCGGTGCCAGTTATTGTAACCAATTTGAGGTCTGAAATAAAGAGTTTTTAGAAAAATAAAAACTTACTACAATTTTATAACATTTCAGTATTGTACCTACTAGAGATCCGAGATCTAAAAATGAAGGTAATTATATTCTAATGGTGAGAAGGTACAACTAAAAAAAAGAGTAATGCTAGAGTTGTTATTAAGATACACCTGCCTGCAAGTCAAAAGTTATTTATTTTGTTGTGTTTTATTTATCTAATCATTTTATTTCTTTAAAAAATAGTTGAAAAGTGATGTAATCATCAAAGCATTATTCAGGTATAAAGGGGATAAACCGAAAATTGAAACCATAAGGACACTACTGCAGCTAAAAAAAGAATGTTATAAAAACTACACTGATAAGATAAAACAAGCAAGGCTACAGTTTAAAAATAACATAAAATTGGTAAAGAAACAAATAGTATTTAATTATAATCGTAAAAACTTGAATTTGAGACACATAGGGAGGTAAAATAAACTAGTATTAAAAATAAGTCAAAAAATGCCTACCCATAATGAATTTTCTATTAGAAGAAACAGCTATACACAAGGAACACTGAAGGATCACTAAAATTACACATAAAATCGTGCGGAGATTTTCACAGATAGAAAATACCTGAAAGCACGTCCATTTTGTAGTTGAAGAACTAGAGCAAGAATGTTTACATTAGCAAATATAAATAAATAATGGATAAAATGTTGCTCAAACTCAAACAACCATTTGTCAATCCACCTCTTCACCCCGCGAGCAGTCACACTCGTCACACTCACAGAAGTCACAGACACAGAACACAGAGAAGATTGTATTTTAGTATTTTGTGCAATGAACGATTGAACTATTATCTTTTATCTCTTTTACATGTGTTTGAGGACCTTGTGTTTGGAATTGTATTCTTATTTCGTTGGTTTGGAAGGTATAATATTCCACGGGCACTTGCACCAACATATTTTAAGGAAGACTTAGGCCTAACTACGCCTTAAATAGCTTTTACGTCTTGCAGCAACGTTAAGGATCCCTTAATGCCTCCCTTAGTTCCCGATTTTTAAGTCTAGAAAATCGAACACTTAAATGAGTTAAGTCTCCCTTTTATTAGTTTTGTGAGGTTAGGTGCTGCTGTGTTTTTATATTTTTTATCTGAATTTGGCAAACAATGGAAAATTTCGTCGATTTTGATTTAATAGACGACGATATAGAATTGATAGACCTTATAGAGGATGGTTTTCCTCGAAAAGTTAACGAGAGGACAAATTTTTTCCAAACAATGGATCCTCTAAGTTTTTACAGACGTTTTCGTCTATACAAAGAAACTGTCCTCTTTGTATTGTCGCAAATTGAAGAAGATTTGGAATACACACATGATAGGTAAGATATAAAATATTTTGTAATACTTTAATAACTTATCTAGTTTAATCACTACCTATTTTTAATAAACAATAATTAATACACCTAACTGTTTTTCAGAAACAATAGTGTTGCCCCTATTGACCAGCTCTTATGCACTCTGCGGTATTATGCGAGTGCAGGTCACCTGATGCAAACTGCGGACACAATGAATATGCATGAATCTACCGCATCTCGCATTATTTCAAAAGTATCAAGAGTTATTGCAAGGTTGTACATAAAAATATTACTAGTTTTTTTAACTTACATAATCAATTATTTTGTTTTAAGATTGTTTCCACTCTATGTACATATGCCTGATAGACCATCCATTTTAAAAGAGCAAAACAAGTTTTACAATTTATCAAGATTTCCTCGGATAATAGGTGTTATTGATGGTACACACATTAAAATTCAGTCACCGGGTAGGTTGTTCATGTTCATATAACTGTCTTCTTTTGTTCTCTCAGCTGTTGTACTAGTTATTTAGCTTACCAGCATATTTTATGCTATTTGTTGGTGCGACTACATGATAATATACTTATATAAAATATGTTTTTAGGAAATGATAATGCAGAAATATTTAGAAACCGAAAAAGTTACTTTTCACTAAATGTGCAAGTTGTGGGAGATGCCGACCTTAAGTTTATAGATGTTGTGGAAAGATGGCCAGGCTCTAGCCATGATTCGACAATCTTTGGTCACAGTAACTTAAGAGCGCGGTTTGAGGGGGGCGAGTTTCCAAACAGTGTTTTATTAGGTAAGAAACTGCTTTTTGACAGTTTATAGAGAAATTATTAAGTTAATTGGTATGGAGTGTGTAAAATTATGTATGGTTTAATTCTGCTAGACTACATAATATATTAATTTAAAACTTTCTTTAAAAATATTTTTATATTATAGGGGATAGTGGCTATCCATTGAAGAACTATTTGTTAACCCCTTTACAAAATCCAACAACAAGGCCTGAACATCTTTATCAAGAATCCCTTGTCCGTACCAGAAATGTAATCGAGAGGATTATTGGGATTTGGAAGAGGAGATTTCCCATTATGGCATATGGGTCTAGATTAAGCCTCCCGACAACCAAAGCTATAATTATAGCAACAACTGTGCTGCATAATATTGCTAGACAGATGAACGAACCAGAGGATGTCCCCGCCCCAGAATTAATAGATCCAGAACATCTGGATTATTTGATTGAAACTGGGAATATCGAAATGCCAGCTGTTCGAAATCAGTTAGACAGAGTAAATATGGTGCAGAGGGAAATGATAAATTTTTTTGGAGGATTGCTATAATAAATAAAACTTAATTTCTAATCAAAACTTGTGTTTTATTATTAATTTACTACCGCTAAATATGAGGATTTCCCTGACATTTAAACATAAAATAACAAAATTAAAACTATAAAATAATTCATCAAACGTAGAATAAACAAAAACAATTAAGTTTTTTTTGTCTTGCATTCAGTTAACCCAAATTATTCTGAAAAAGCATTAAAAAAAATTGTTTTTTCGAAAATGGGCTCTAACTTTTATTTTTAAACATTTTTTAAATCTGTTAGTCTTCCAAAGCAAATTTGGTCAAATGAAATACCACAAATGAAAAAAAATCTTCCATAATAAACTTAAATCAGAACTCTGTATGATTATATAGTCTTGGGTATATCGTGATTATATAGGAACTAACATTGCACATCACAACCATCAGTAATAAAAATATTGTTTACCCAAAAATAATAAGTTATCTATCCACAGGACAATGAAAATATGTAGACAGATATCAGCTAGGTACAAGATGAATAATTTAATTATTATTTTCTCTCTGAAGTTGCTTTAACTTCTCTCTTTTTATCAGGACATCAAGTTCTAATGCCTCAATGCGTAGTTTTTGTCCTTTTTTATTTGTGTCTGACTCTTCTTCCAAGTTCCTTAAAGTAAGGTCTGCTATGGCAGTTTTTTTGTCTGCCAAAATATTGTATTTTTCAGCTAGTTCATTTGCTGCCAAGCTTCTTACTACTGTGGCATTCGGTCGACGTCTATTTAATGTTTTCTTATTTTTTGGTGTAATAATAATATTTTGTTTAACATTTTCCCCATGATTTAATTCGATTCTGGGTCTGTTTTCCTAAAATTGAAAAATCACTGTAAACATATTAGAATCGAAACCTGGATTATACAAAATTATTCTATTATACCTTAGTATCTATTTGTCAAAAAGATGATATTAAAAAAAAAACATTATAATATTATATACCTTAATATCTTAACTAATATACGTTATCAATATAATAAACATTAAACTACCTATCATATGTATCATGATATACTATGTGAGACAAATATTTGGTGCCAAATAAATATACTCATGTCACAGACCCTAAAATTTTAACATTGTGTTTGGCATTCTGTCCACAGCAACTATTAAAGACCTTGGTAAGGGCATACATCTACACCATTTTTTCTAATCTTGTCAAACCACCACTAATACACCACCAATAATACAGAGATACTTCATGGCAAGAAATACACACTTACCTCTACAGGTGATACTGGTAGGCTTATATATTCATCACTTGAACATAATTTTGTTTGAAGCTAAAAGAAATAATATAGGTTTATTTTAATTTAAAAAAAAAGTTCCATTACTCACCTCTTCTATGGCATCTGTAGACAGTGGTCTCTTTAAAGCAGTGTTCTTCCTTTGTGTCAAATCCGACATACAATGCTTTTTCCAACTAAGTTTGGTTGGTTTAATTTGCATTCCAGAATAACCTGCTTTATTACTACTTGGTGGTTCCAAGGACTTATCACCTGGCTCATCAACCTGTTGCTAAAAAAATACTTGTTTAAAAATAACCTAAATGCCAAAAGAAACATATTATTTTGCAAGTAGGTTATAATTTGGGGTTAGTTTAGGAAAATTCTTAATTCTTATAAACTTTCTGTGGTTTTAGTACAATTACCTCGAGTTCATAACAAAAATAATCATCTTCTTTGCTGCCACTATTTTGTTTTTGATATATTTCAGCATTTTGATATATTCCAGCATCTGACCCAAAGGGGCCCTCCCCACCTAACACAGTTTCTGGGTCCAGAATCGACAAAATTATGTCGGATTGAGGGTCAGCTTTTGGTGGAGCTGGCCCACCACCGGTGAGAAAAATTTCTTTTCTTTCCTCCCCCTTTTCTTTTCTAATTATGCGTTTCTTGTTGTCCCACCATTTTTTAATGCTCTCCGCATTACGGGGAGCACCTTCCGGACAGGTAGCATTGAAGTTATTTGCTACCTTTTCCCATGTTTTATATTTGGTTTGATTATTAATTGCATCCGTTTTTTTGTTTTCAAGGATGCTTTTACTTTCACTTATTAAAGATATTAGAATCATAGCCTCTTTGTCCGTGAAATTTTTACTTCTTTTTCTTTCACTCATGTTTTGCAGTAGTTTTCCGAACACCAAAAAAACTAATTTATCAAAAAACGGTTATATCAACTTAACTTATAGGTTATATTTTGCCTTTGAAAGCACATCATCAACGTTGCCAGCTCTTAAAAACAAATAGGAATGACAGCCACTGTTTTAAGCCGTCCTTTATTAAGCAGATGTCAAAATGTTTTGGTGCAAGACATTCGTTCCTTAAAATGTAAGTGTTCCTTAACTAATTACTCCTTAACAAAAGTTTGATGCATTCGGCTGTCTCAGTGACGTCCAAAATGTTATTTTTATTTTACCACAAAGGATTTACCACAGAAAAATAAAGGGTTTTATGGATTTACTAGATAACGCGTTGGTTTAAGGCTACAAAGGTTAACTTCAGTAAAATATTAGCATAGTTCCATTTAGTTAATTTATATCAAATCCAATAAAGGTTAAGGTAAGCGTTCCTTTTAAATAATAACTCAACGCAGCAAATATTTTTACATTGCCTTGGTGTTTGAAAGAAGCCAAAAGAAAGTACCTAGTATGTACTATATTTGAATTTCATTTACGCCGGGGTAAATACGCTACGCCTTGGCCAACAACAATTCTTCCTTCCTCTGCCGTTATTGGCCCAGGCGTGTTTTCAGTATTCACCCCGCTGCGCTGTAATAAAATCCGAATATACCAAAGACAAATTTTGATCTTGGTGTGTCCTTCCTCTGTGGTAAGAGCAAGGGCCACCTTTTGTGGAGAAGAACTAAAGTGACACGGACGTTGGCTTTATTTCTGTGCTGTGAGCTGTGGCTGCTGTGAGTAGAAAAGTTGGCAAAAGATACATTCCATTTTTTTCTTTTAAACAGCAAAGTTTTGTTTTGCTTAATAATATAAATGTTGTCACGCCAGGCCAACGAAAATGCCCAATTCCGGTCATATTGGAAAAAAAGTTAAGAGATTGATCAGAAAGCAGTAGCGTTTTCGGGATGAGCGACCACACCATGCCGCTTATCATTCGTCTGTGACACATGACACAGAAAAATAAAGCGTTTGTATGGGCTTTATACCACATATAAATAAATATACGTAAGTAACCGGATGAAACACACACAGAAAATTAAGGGGTTTGATACACATTATTATTCTGTGGATACACACAGCGGTTTGAGCCGACCAAACAGGCATCTAGCTTTTTTTAGATGCCTGTGGTCAGGGTTGTCATTGCTAGGGAAATTTCCCTAAATCTGGGGAAAATCTGCAATCAGTAAGTGTTAAACATAGGCCTATGGTGTTGAATAATCGATGTGGAATATTCGTTCCTATATTCGGGAAATTGATGATAATGGAAAAACGATAGATTTTACTTAAAAACACCATTACAATAAGTTCTAAAATACACTGACTACTGTGTGGCCCGCGTACTCTATTTTTTATATACATTAATTCCATAGGTATCAATAAACAAGTTTTTCAGCAGACAAAATAAAAATGTGTTTATTTTAATGCACTTGCAAATTCATATTTTAAACATCAAAAATATTATTTCGTAATATACTACAGTAGAGAAAAAGGGAAATTTTCTATCATTTAGGGAATTTTTATACTTCTTTGATTTTGTGATATTTATAAAAAATATATTAAGCAATCACTTAAAAAATTATGAGAAATCGATTGACCCATGGCAAAAACGCTATCTATCCCAAGTCCGAATTACTATTAGCAACTCAGAATCTGAGGCAGGCCGAATTTACTATGAACCTTACTCTCGAGATATAAACAACGAGAAACTCGGTAAATCCCAGGCCTCCGTTCGCTGGTATTTTAAAGGGAATAACTATAACACAAGGGGAACCACACATTTTTTCAATTTTCTGCCTTAATTTTAATAATTCTCATAATAGCTATGACGAGTTTATTTTCTATGTATTTATTTTGTATTAAATGTATTATTTCTTATTGTTGAAAAATGTATTATTTTTTGAATAAAAAATGAACCATAAGTGGCTTATTGATTTTTATTTGTAGAAATTTTTTTATCAATAAATAGGGATATGTTTTGTTTTCAAGTATCCTTTTTCTTCGTTTTTAAATTAAAAGATCTGGAGGAAATTATCTAGGGAAAAATGAATTTGGATCTGGCAACACTGCCTGTGGTGTCGACTCGGCAATGATATTTACCTTGCTTTAGCTCTTATATCCGTAAGTATGCTTTGAATATCAAACCTGTACAAAATAAAATTAAATTAAATATCAATAATATAGGTAATCAATATATTATTATAATGATGTATCATTTTGCGCAAATAATACACCATAGACAGTTTCATTTATACCTATCTAAATAATTATCTTTAAGTACCTACACGGTTTTTTTTTAATTGACACTAGAACGCTTGCAAGACCGAATAAAAATAGATAGAGACACAGACACAGATAATAAAATTATCTATTTGGTACCTATTAATATGTTAATAAAAATGGGATAAATTTATATAATATACATAAAATCAAACTTATTGTAATACATACAGGTTTGCCAAATGATCCTTTGGGTGTGAATTTAACGAATTTACTGGAATAGACTACATAATGTATCGTCGAATTTCATGACGATTTTTATAACTTTTATTTGCCTATATACCCAAATAATCATCTGCCAGGTCTGCAAAATACATTTATGTGTACTGTCCCATATATATCTGCAAATAACAACTAAGCATAATGATATAAATATAAACCTTAAAATAATGAAGAAACAGAATACTTCTTTAACAACTCGATGACAGAAATAAAAACACAATAAATACTGGTACAATCCTGCAAAAGCATTGCAGTGTAGTGTTCTAAGCTTGCTTCATTTCCTAACTTTTTGTTCATATTATAAAAAAAAGTACCATCAAATATTTTGTAAATAAATGCATCTTCAAACGGGAAATTAAACAGTATGTTAAGATACTTTAAGTGTAAAAAGGTACATTGAAATTCTGCAATAGAATGCATAATATTTCTGTCATAGGTTTCTGCATTATCTGCAGGGTCAACTTCGAAATATTTAATAACTTTGCTCATAAAAGTGAAAGACTCTTCTTCTGATATGGTTGAAAACTTACTTTCTTCAAGAGTTTTAGTAAAACTCTGAGGTACTCTATTTATATTTTGCATGTCCTCAATGGAATGATAGAACCCCTTTAGTTTTGGATCAACATAATTTAATGTTAAAAAGCAAAATATTACAGAGTATATAAAAGAGGACGTAAATTTTGATTTGGAGGAGGCATATTTTATAGAGAGCAAAAACAAGTGCCATTCTTTTGGAAAATGTTCAAAAATTTGAGAAAATTCTTGATCAATATCCAAAATTTTCAGGACTAGTTCTCTCTTTTTTTCCATGCGTAAGTATTCAATTTCTTCAATTGAAGGCAATAGATCTGTATAGGCAGGTAATACAAAGTCATCCAGTTTTAACTTGTCGTTTCTTTTAAGCACAGTCAGTTGCTTTTCATCTGTTTGCACCAAAATGTTGTGAATTGCAGACATTATGGTATAACCAATAGAATTTGCATCTGGTTTTGAGCAATCTTCAATATTAGGCCATACAAAATATCTGTTCCCTAGAAGAACATCCATAAAAAAAGCTGGATATTGGCATTCTGTAAATTTCTTCTCAAACAATTCTGAAACTAAAGAAGGAAATATGAAGCAAAATAAACTGCTCATGTAATATGTAGATACAGGGTGCAACTGTAAGGACCAATCGCTAAACTGATCCAACTGATCTGATTTGTGTTCGATTGGTAAATGATCGCACACAAAGTGATCTGAACTAATTTTTAAACCTAAAAAACCTGTAAAAACGTCGTACTTATATTAGGTATATTTTTTTTTCTAAAATTCTATTCATCAGTATAAAAATATGGCCCCGCTGCCGCTGAGCCGGCAACAGCGTATTATGCTGCTTACGATGCGGTGGATTCCCCATCTTTCCGAGACGTCGACCACCTGTTGTTCTTTGCCGCGTGGCATTTTTATTAATTTATTTAGTTCCGATTTCTGATTGAACCAAGCAATATTTTGCTGTTTGTTTTATGAAATAAAAATTTTACAATGCCAAAAATAAAAATTCCAGTTTGGGTTCGTTTAGATTTAATTAACAAGCCCAGTAATTCTGGGTTTTAAGTTGAACCATAGTTAAAAGCAAAAATATATGATGTGTTCATATTCATAAACTTGTATTTTATACCTACATTTTACATTCCTAACTAACATATAGGAGTACTAAAAAAAACTTGTTATTGTGATAGCAACTATCATTGAATAGAATTGAAATACAAATTTACAGGTTTATAACATGTTTATATTAAATTATAATTACAATTAATTAAGTGATTTTGAATTTTTAAAATATATATCTTTACAGAAAACATATGAAATAATTAAAAATATAAATAAATATCCAAATTTGGATATAATATATCGATATATCGGATATTTGGATATTTATCTATATAAATATCATGATATTTGGCAACCCTGATAAACAAGCAGGCACAGCTAGTAGGTATAGTTATGTCAACAAAGCCCTTAAAACAACAGTGCCTTTAAAAAATATTTCTACCAGACCTAATTATTAAGTTAGAGTTAATATTAAACATCTTAAAATAGCTAAACCAAAGATAACTGAAAATGTAATATGATGCGCGCGGTAAGAACAAATAAATAAAATTTGAATTTGCCAGGCACCTACAAAAACAAAATATAATTTATTAGGTACCTTGAACATCATTATTATTGTCATGATCATCCTCTCCAATTTTCAGTCCCAGTGCTTCTTCAATGTCTTTGAAACATAGCAAGGATTCACTTCTATTTTCTCTGGTTCTAATATCAAAATGTTCCAACAAGGAAGTGATTGACACAGGAATATACCCCGTAATAGTGTCTTTAATAATTTTCAAAGTATCAACTTTCTGTTGAGTTTGTAAACACTTTAATATTTCATTAATTGCAGTCTGCAATGTATTCTGCTTTTGAAGCCACTGAAATATCAAATCAATTTTCTTCCGTTTGTCGCCCACAATTCGAAATGTTTTAAAAAATGAATCGAATATATTATTGGTACTAAACTGATTATTATTATTATTAGCAAGTAGTACCGGTACCAGATATTGCATGTCTGATCGCTTATTGAACGCATTCATTAGATATTCATTTTTAAATATCTTGCAAGAAATAAATTTATATGCATGGTTTTCGTTTACTTGAATCTTGCAGTCAATCGAAGAAAAGGAGATGAGCATGGCACTGGATATAAAAAAGTCAGAATCTGCACTTAAGACGGGACATTTTAAGTGCCTTGCCAAACTTGCCATTTTTTTATTAGCGTCACTTGTGCATGTATACGCTTTTAATCCTAATTCAACTACAACATCCTTAAAAGCATACCGTAAAGCTACTGCTCCGACTGCGTACGTAGGGTGGTTTGAATTCGGCGTAATTTTATTGTTAATTTTTACTTTTTCATTTAAACGTTGTTTAACGAGTGAAACCTTATTATTATCGCAGCACCCATCAAAGAGTATATATGGTGTTACGTTGCAGCTACTTAATAACAGGAAAAACTGTTTAACTATTTCTGCATACTTATCGTAGTCTCCTCCGTAACAATAGGGTGAGAATCCAGTTTTCCAGTATCCATATTTCCAGTTGTACAAGTTGTGGCCAAGGTTGTGGCCGTCAATTACCAAACTGCAATTATAAAGCTCGTATTTTTTAAAGTACTGCTGCGATCTGGCCTCCAAATAAGTCGTAAAACCTCGAATACCCATTTAAAAAAACTTTTAGTAAAAAAAAACGTAGAGTTAGAATAGTAGAACACAGGAATGATAGACGCGTCACGCCGCACAGTATTTGGAACTCTATTTCCTTATCTAAAGACTTGAAACAACGCCTATTTCCTTATCTAAAGACTTGGAACAACGCAGCCACAAGTCACACCACCACAACCATAAATTAAAATTAGCAAGGTTATGTTTCAGTAAAATAGTCAAGACGAGCACAAAGCAAAAAAGGCACATCATATGTTCTGTTCTGTTCGAGGATTGCAATGGCCGCCTCTAGCTTATCAGCCAACAGCAGTAACAACACAGGGTAGTGGTCATCGGTGGTTGGATTGCCTACTCGAACAGAACATCACAGAGAAAAGAGTTTAAAATTCCACGCAAGTCTGGCAAATTGATCTCCAAAGATCAGAAGCCAACAACTAATGACCGTATGCACCAAGGCCAGTTAATCATGATTAGCTTATAATCATGAAGTATTCGTTGCCAACAACCACGCAAGACAAGACATCCAAACCATAGGCAATAAATTTTCTATGATCCAAACAGGTAAAGAACATCCTCTGTGATAGAACCCCTAAAATTGGAACTTGGAACCTGGTGTAAGTATTCGTTGCTTGGAACAGTGACTTTTTTCTGTGCAGTGACTGACATTCATTCAGTCTAGTGTTGACATGGCATAAAATATAAAATTAATAAACCAAAATAATCTGGAAAAATGGGGATTAAAGGCTTTACAAAGTTCATAGAAGATAGAACTCATTTGTATTTTGAGAATTATGAGCTTCGTGACTGTAATTTAATAATAGACGGTCACAGTATTTCATGCCAACTTTACAATTGGAACCACTGGCAATTCGATGCTAGATCAAATAATTCCTATGGAGGTGACTACGATAAATATGCTTACATCGTAGAAAACTTCTTCGGGATGCTTAAGGAAGTCAATGTAACACCCATTGTTATTTTTGATGGAGGTTTTGAGCAACGAAAACTTCCTACAATCCTTAAGCGAATGCAAGACAAAATCATAGTTGCAGACCAGCTAAACCCTCAGCAGGAGAAGAAACAGCCCTACAAAATTATCTTTCCTTTGTTCCTCAGGGAAGCCTTTAAAGATATCCTGACAAGTCTCGATATTAAAATGGTTATGTGCAAATATGAAGGTGATCCGGAAATTGCTAGTATTGCCAAGATTCTAAATTGTCCAGTCTTAACCTTTGATTCGGACTATTTTCTATTTGGGGCGCAATACATTCCTTTTAAAACATTAGATAACAAGGTTCAAGCCATAAAAAACTGGAGGACAGGCATTTACAAATGTATTACCTGTAAAATGTACAGAATTGAGAAGTTTTTGCACGATTTTGAGGGACTTCAAGAAAACTCACTTTACCTACTTCCTGTTTTGATAGGGAATGACTATATAAACCAAAGGATATTTAACAAATTTTTGGAATCTATAGACATGTTAAATAAGAATGTGCAAGAACAAATTCAGGGAATTCTTAGTTGGTTAAAGAGTGAAACTACTGAGTCTGCTATTAGAAAGATACTAAGAAACTTTAAGACAGTGAAAGAAAGGGAGGACATTTTAATGAAAATTGAAAAAATAATGTCTGGGTATTATTTTGTGGAAAGTAGACTGTTAAAATACTTAAATATTTCCCCCAAAAGTGAGTATAAACAAAAAAATTTTGATTTTACACTTTTGAAAGAAGAAATCAGCAAAGAACCTGAAAATAAGAGCGAAAGTAACTCTCCTAAGAATAGTGATGAGGGCATGGACCTTAACAAAGGTGATTTAGAAAATAGTGAAAAAGATGATTGTGAAGAAAATGAACAAATTAAAAATGGAAATATATTGCCTTCTAAAGAAGGCCCCGCCACTAGTAATAACAATGAACCCGGTGAAGACAGTGATTCTTCCAAAGAATCCTTAAAAGATGATGCCTCGGATGTGCAAGAGAATGGCATTGCCGGTAAAGATTCTGAAAAAAATTCAGAAAGTGATAGCCAAGAAACTGCAAATAATTTCAAAGATGATGATGATGATGAAGAAATGCCCTCTTCCTATACACTTGATCTACAAGAAAGCAACCTGGATAAAGAAAATGCCTCTAAAAACCCTGTGTCCCAGATTTTCCTAAAAAACTTTATAAAATGCCAGTATCCCTCTTCCTTCATGGATATACTAACTCAAAACAAGTATTATTGTATACCTCAAATGGAAAATCATGTTCAAGAACATTCTCATACAGTTTCTTTGGATTTACTGTGCGCAATTCATAAAATTCTTACCAATAGTGTAAATAGTGACTTTACAGTAGTGGCAAGAGGAGAAGGAACAAGTGTTAAATGGTTTCCTCAAGACAAATTTACTGTACCTGTGCCTTCTTTAGAAGAAATTGAACAGCTAACTCTTCAGGGTCGACGGGATGCTCTGTTAAAGATCTTGAACATTGACAGTAACTTTGTGTCCCTTCTAGCAAATATTCCTACAGAATGGCACACCTTTTTAATAGCTCTTAAATATGCAGTATCAAAAACGACATTTGAAACACCTTTTATCTACTCTCTTGTATTATGTTTTATTATTTTAAATTATGTTGACCAAAGAATCGGTTACTACAGGTCAGCAAAAGGGTATAAAGAAAAATTTTACTCCTACATGCAAACTTTACCACAAATGAGTGAGCACATACCTTTTAGAGTAGATAAAAACTGCTTTTATTACTTTCCCAGTAAGGATTGTATAATTTTTATGCAAAAGGTTGTTCATTTGTTTACAGTGAACCCAAAAGAAACAGCTGAAACATTTGATAAAGATTTGTTGCATTCGATGGCACAGATCCAAAGTGTCCTTTTACACATAAAATATTTAAATTCGTTATTAAAATGTCCATACCCTAATTTAGTAATCCATCAAATTTTTGATGGCACATTTGTCTACAATGCAACAAAAACGTTTCAAGAGAAATCCACAGAATTAAAGAATAACTATTTAAATGTGTTTTTTAAAGATTGTCCTAGTATTTTTTCTGGACTTAAATATGCTTTAAATCTGCTGAGTAAACAGATTATTTTGTAAAGGCCTGTAGTTTCAGATTTGTATTATTTTTAGGCAAAATTGAAATTTATTTTTGAAAATCTACTAACAAGAGTTGTTTGAGGATGTTCTCGGAAGAACATGAATTGAGCCTTTTGCAAACACTTTCGCTGATTCTGCATTCACTAGCTCCTGAAGCAAAACATTTGGTTAGCTGCAAAAGACTAATGTTAGGGTCAATGTGGGTAATTGGAAACGATATTTTAAAGTTCACGTTTTTGGCTGATTAAATATGGATTTAAAATAGAAAAATTGTTTTTAGTGCAAAATACATGCCATATTTGTGAAGTGATACTTTAAACAACATATTTTTATATAAATTACTAATATATTAGTTGTTTTTTCTTTAATATGGCTCGTTCTCTTTTACCCCAGGATTTTAAAGAAAAAACAGGATTTCGGGGGTAATTGAATACAAGTAACTTTTTATGCAAATGAAGTAAAGGACTAATAATTATAGGGGCAAATGGAAATATTTGAGATATTTGTTGATTTAAATATAACATTCTGTCAAAGATACGCACTCTATTTCCAATTACCCCCAGCTTAGCCATGTGAATATCGCAAGGAAAGCCCATTTTTGCTCGCGTTTTTTAGCAAGAAACAATGTGATTTTCCACATTCATCGGTACTGTTAGGGAAACACCAGCCCCCATTTTATCAATTGGCACTTTTCTACCATTTATCATATTATAAATAACAGATACTGGAATACCGTAAAATTCATTAGCCGCCCTATAGCTTTTTTTCTTTTCTTTAACATCATCAACAGCTCTGGCTAAATCTTCTTAAGTATAGGCTGGTGAGTTCCGCTTTTTAATATATTTACGTGGCATATTTTATTAGATAGGTACAAGGTATAGATCTAGAAAAGATGGAAGAAGAAATCAGCCAGTTCGTGGTATTCTCATTTACCCCCAGCAGGCGTTTTCATTTACCCCCTATTATATTTTATATTTGGGGTAATTGGAAACACTGCCAAAAACCCCCAAACGTTAAATAACCTCAAAATTAATATTTGCAGATGGATAAAAATCTTATAACTAGCCTGTCATAAAAGGGAAATAAAACTTACTTAAAATATGTTGCCAGAATTTTTAGTTTTTAAAACACTATCAAAACGAACAGTCAGGATTAATAACATAACAAATTTCATTTAGCCATAGCTTGTAAACAAACGACTCTGGCGTGCCAGGGAAAATGGCGTAAGACACCAAGAACCTTGAGAATCTGCCGCCTAGTAACGCGTTGCTGTCAAATGTATCTTAAGTTATTTATTCTTGCTGTTTCCAATTACCCACATTGACCCTAAGTACTTTGATGAACCATGTGTTGATAAATGATAACACGTTCCTTGTTTAGGCGATTTTGGCGTTTAAAAAATCGGGAAACTGTTTGCAAAAACTGCCTATTTAGTCCAGGACGTGGGGTTTTTTTGAATGCAAAACGTGGGGTAGTAGCGATTTTTTGGTATGTTGTTAGGCTTGGGGCCCTGATGAAAAATCCAAGTTTTCGACCTCGAGGCGCATGCGCTCGAGCCGCCATCTTGGATTTTAGGTACAAAAATTTGTTTTTTTGATAATAACTCAAAAACGGTGGCTTTCACGACAAAAGATGTTTTATACAAAGTTAAAGAGGATAAAATTTCCTATATTTTTTGTAGAAATTTTTTTTTGTAGCACACATAATAATATGTTAGGAGTTACGGCTCCGTGAAGTTGCACTATTTGAAAAAAAAAATGCTGAAACTTTTTGGTTGTTTTATTTTATTATTCTTATTATATATAACTAGCCTAAAAACATATTACAAAGTCGCTACTACCCCACCTTTTGCATTCAAACACCCCTTTTTGATACCCACGTACTGGAGTAATTGATTTATGTAGAAAGAAATCGATCATACTTCATAGTGGGGCTTACGCCTTGGTATTTAGGAATTCTCCATATTAACAAAATCATATTTTACCTTTTATTATTAAAACCGTTATATATTTTTATACTGTTGATCTTAGGCGTAATTTTTATTATACTTGGTGTCTCACGGTGACCGCCCATTAGAATGAATATTTCGGAAAGAAATAAAGAAAAATCCTGCAAATTCAAATAATGGGATTTTCGGAGACGCTCTCTTCCAATTAAATAAGAACGACCCTATTTTTTATTTTTTTAATTTAATATATAATAAACAATAAGTCAACAAATATCCCATATTCTCCTTAAAAATACAGCAAACTCAAATCTCTGTAGTGCACAATTGCATCTAAAGATGCTGTGCGTGCACTGCTTACCTATATAACTTTTTAATTTATGAGGTATGTAAAGAAAAAAAAACAAATCTACTATTCTAGAGTTTCTAATCATAATCTGGCCTAGATTACTCTATTTTCTTTTTAGTTTTTATACAATAGTGTCAATACAAGAATTGAAATGACCCTTTTTTTTTTATCAAACTAGTAATTTCTTTTTTACTCTTAATAGGGTTTAGATCTAATATTTTGTGGCAGACTGTTATAGACTTTAGGTCCTACATAATAAATGTGATTTTGGCAGATCATGTATTTGGGGTTTTGCAGGGCAACATTTTTTTGGGCTACATTTCTTGTATTTTGCCCATGGCTTAAATTTACTTTGTAATAATTTGTTTTTAACATAACCCTATACAGTGTGACCGGTAAAGTCCGCATCATATGGATTTTTTTTTATTAATAGCTTTAAATTCGAAATGTGACTTTGGCATCAAGTCCTGCTTCGATCAAGATGACAATTTAAAAAAAAACAGTAGTCACGTGATTCGCATTATCTGTCAAAATTTAATTTTTTTCAAAAAATAATTCAAAAGTGTGGTTATTTCTAACCTTCCACTAAAATTTATTTTCCACTTAATGAACACTTTACCTACTGATGACACTGTGTTTTTTTTTGTCTTAATATTAAGGTGTATAACTTTCAGACACAAACTACGTTTTCAAAAATACTTATTTTATGAAGTTACCTTTTACGGGGACAAAAACAAATAAACTTTGCATCACATGCGACCAAATTTTAATAGCCCAATTTTGATTTTGTAGAAAAACACACATTTAATATGGCGCTACTTTAAAGAAAACGTATCTGAAATAAAGCATTGTCAAAACTGAGAAGTTTTATGTAGGTTGCGTTGAGTCTTATTTTGCAAGTGATGCAATTTACAAAATATGGGTAAAAAATCAAAATTATTTTATGCAGCTGAAATTTTGCATGCGGGCTAGAAACTGCATTTAAAAAACTTTTTCTAATAACTTTTTTCGATATTTTCAGAAATAACCCCACTTTTGAATTATTTTTTGGAAAAAATTAAAATTTGACAGATAATGCGAATCACGTGAATACTATTTGTTTGCTTAATTTTCGTCTCGATCGAAACAGAACTTGATGCCAAAGTAAAATTTCGAATAAAAAAAATTCCATATGATGCGGACTTTACTGGTCACACTGTATGTCTTGTGACCTCTGGTTATACCTACCGGAAGTTGTCACAAACTTGCTTATTTTAAATGGATCAACCTATATAATATATATATATATTTTTTTGTTCCTTTCTTTATTTCCAATAACTTTTATTATCTATTTTTGTATCTACTCTATCCTCTATCCGTTTATCAGAAAAAAATATGTTTGTCTCAAATTTTTACTTTTAACAGGGTGTCACATAAAATTAAGTATCTTTTTAAAGATTAAAAAACGAAACTCGAAATGCCGGTTGTGGAATTAGGTATTATTGTGCTGGATAGGTAATGAATTGTCAAAAAATGAAATTTTAAATACAGGGAGGTGGAAAAGTATCAATTTTCGATCTTTGTCAAATTTTTTTTAAAACTTCATTTTTTTAAAACGATGCTGCGTTGCTTGTTCATTCAATGGATATGGGATCATATTTCCTTATTGTCCACGTCTCTATACCTAAGTGGAATAGTTTTAAACTCATTTACAGTTTTTCGCAAAATCCTCCCAATATTAAGCAAGTTTTATTGATTTGTGGCAAGAAGCCCATGATAAACAAATCATAATTGCAACTGACAATGACACGCGTCTATAGCTATACCAATGAGGTCTTTGGTAGATACCTTCTTATTACTTTGTTTATTATAGCCTTCTTGCCAAAAATCAATAGGCCAAGCAAAAAACCGCAAATAGGTTTAAAACTAGTTAACTTAACTTTCAAAATGTCTTTATTCCAAACTAACTTTTACAGTTCATTACATGGAAAGTGACAACATAAAATAGAAAATAATAACCATTAAAAAAAAATAACGATAGAAAAAATGGAGGTTTAATCCAATTTAATTCATGGATAAAATCAATTTAAAAATATAGATAAATAGTATAAATAATTTAATTTAGTAAATATCTCTTTAATTGTTTTTTAAAAGTTGTCAATTTTTCTGATATTTTTTGGAAGATTGTTATATTTTATTATTCCGTCATTAAAAGCGATTTTTTTCCGAAATTACTTTTTACTGGTATAGTTTGATAATTTATACAACGTCTGGTGTTATGATCATGTAATGTGTTATTCCCTGAAGTGTTATGTTTGATTTTTTTTTTTTTAAAATAAGAGAGTGAATTAGAATACAAATTTTTAATTTATAAATGTTTTGAACGTGTAAATACCCTTTCGGTCTATATAGATTAACAGTTGGTTCTAAATGTGGTAATTTGTGTATACATTTAATAACTTTATTTTGCAGTTTTTGTAATGGTTGTAAGTTTGATAAATAAGCAGATCCCCATGCAGAAGCTAAGTATTGTAATTTCGAATATATTATTGAAAAATATATATTTTTTAATTATTTCAAAGGAATGAAATATCTAGCTCTGTACAAAACAGATACCAAAGGAGATATCGAGTTGATAATATACTGGATAATATGGCATTTCCAAGTTAAATTTTCGTCTAAAACTAATTCTAAAAATTTTGTCGTTTTTGAATATTGAATATTTTCATTATTAAATGTTAAGGGGTTAATGATAGAATTTATTTTATTTTTAGTTATAAACATAAAAGAATATTTTGTAAAATTTAACGTAAGTTTATTTGATTGAAGCCAAGAAAGAAGTATTTTTAAATCATTATTAATATCAAAATACATTTCTGCAAAAGTTTCAGTTAAGTGGACACCATGTGAACAGATAGGAAATGTGAAAAATTTATTGGAAAATATATTATACAGGGTGCTCCATTTAAGCAGAATCAACAATTTCTTCATTTCTAGATGCAATGATATATTTTTTTACCTACGCAAGAAGAAGAATAAATAAGTAACAAGAATATCTGTAAAAATCTTTTGTCAATATCTTTTTTGAAACCGAAGATATATGGAAAATATAATATAAAAATGAGATCCATAAGAACAAACTGACTTTTTAATACGGTATTTGCAGGCAAGAAAGTACAGGGTTTTTCCGTATATTTTGGAGCACCCCTGGAGCTTTTATTTGAAGACCTAGAAAACACTTTAAATTACCAAAGTTGCATGATTTCTCCTGAACTGCCAGAATTTGTTATCGGACAAAACAAATGAACATCGTAAATTTGTTTAATAATGCCAATGTCGATTTTTTTAAATGGAACACCCTGTATATTAATTTTTTTTTTAACTCCTTACTCTTTTCTGATTCCAAATATGTATATATGTTATATGTTTGTTTCATAAATTATTATCATTATTTATATTAATTATTGTTACTGAATAAGCATTATGTTCTAGCATGTTTTCCTCACACCAATATAGATTTTCTAATCCGCAATATTTTGAAATGAAATTTTGCCTAAACGACTAAAGTAAACATATAACATATATACATATTTGGAATCAGAAAAGAGTGAGGAGTTAAAAAAAAAATAATATACAGGGTGTTCCATTTAAAAAAATCGACATTGGCATTATTAAACAAATTTACGATGTTCATTTGTTTTGTCCGATAACAAATTCTGGCAGTTCAGGATAAATCATGCAACTTTGGTAATTTAAAGTTTTTTCTAGGTCTTCAAATAAAAGCTCCAGGGGTGCTCCAAAATATACGGAAAACCCCTGTACAAGTACCATACATTCTGTCTTCCACAAAGCTATTAATAAACACAACACTTCTTTAAATTGATGTTCTGTAAATTTAAATTGTTTACAACACAAATAAGAGAGGATGGTTGCATTAATGAATCAAATTGACGCAAAATTTTAAGCAAGACTGTGAAGCAAAAAATGCAAGAAGTCTTTGACTTAAAATATAAAATAGTTCGTGTCAAGTGTGGTTAAATTTTCAGTTCTTTCCTTAACATTAATTTGTGCTGCGTCGAAATGCCGACATCAAAAGAAAAGGCATTTAAGGTATTAAAATGTTATGTTCCATTTATGATAAGCAAGTTTGAGACAACTTTCTGTATAACCAAATGTCGCATGAGAGCGTCTAGGAAAACCCAATTATTTGAATTTGCAGAATTCAAATCGTATTATTTTCCAATAAGTATTCTAATGGACGGTAATTGTGAGACACTCTATATATCAGATCTTTACTATATTGACTGTTAACACGTTTTACTTAAAATATTGTTAGAGTTTTGGATAAAGTTTGTAGTCTTAATTTCCAGACATTTTTTTTATATATAAAAATACAGTATTTTTGTTAATAAAATGATTTTACCTAAGTTTTTTTTTAATCTATTTGTACTATTATATAGAATTGTAAAATAACTTACTGATCCATCAACGACCAGCCTAAACCCCTAATCCTAGAATCCTGAAATTTCGCACTAAAAAGTAATTAAAAAAGGGGGGTATATACAGTGTCACCAGTAAAGTCCGCATCATATGGGATTTTTTTTATTAATAACTTTATTCGAAATTTGACTTTGGCATCAAGTTCTGCTTCGATCGAGATGGAAATTAAGCAAAAAAATAGTAGTGAAGTGATTCGCATTATCTGTCAAATTTTAATTTTTTCCAAAAAATAATTCAAAAGTGGGGTTATTTCTGAAAATATCGAAAAAAGTTATTGAAAAAGTTTTTTTTAAATACAGTTCCTAGCCCACATGCAAAATTTTAGCTGCATAAGATAATTTTGATTTTTTACCTATATTTTGCAAATTGCACCACTTTTGCTAAATAAGACTGAACGCAACCTACATAACATAAAACCTATTAGTTTTGACAATGCTTTATTTCAGATACATTTTCTTTAAAGTAGCGCCATATTAAATGTGTGTTTTTCTACAAAATCAAAATTGGGCTATTAAAATTTGGTCGCATGTGATGCAAAGTTTGTTTGTTTTTAATCGTGTATAAAATAAGTATTTTTGAAAACGTAGTTTGTGTCTGAAAGTAAAAAAATAAAAAATAAAATAAAGGGGTTTTAAATTAAATCGTTGAAAATAGATAAACTTTACGTTAAGTTAAACTAAAATTTATTTTCCACTTAATGAACACTTTACTGATGACACTGTTTTCTTTTTTGTCTTAATATTAAGGTGTATTACTTTCAGACACAAACTACGTTTTCAAAAATACTTATTTTATGAAGTTACCTTATACAGGGTCAAAAACAAATGAACTTTGCATCACATGCGACCAAATTTTAATAGCCCAATTTTGACTTTGTAGAAAAACACACATTTAATATGGCGCTACTTTAAAGAAAATATATCTGAAATAAAGCATTGTCAAAACTAAGAAGTTTTATGTAGGTTACGTTGAGTCTTATTTTGTAAAAGTGGTGCAATTTACAAAATATAGGTAAAAAATCAAAATTATCTTATCCAGCTGAAATTTTGCAAGTGGGCTAGAAACTGCATTAAAAAAAAAATTCCAATTACTTTTTTCGATATTTTCAGAAATAACTTTTGAATTTTTTTTTGGAAAAAATTAAAATTTGACAGATAATGCGAATCACGTGACTACTATTTTTTTGCTTAATTATCATCTCGATCGAAGCAGAACTTGATGCCAAGGTCAAACTTCGAATAAAGCTATTAATAAAAAAAAATCCCATATGATGCGGACTTTACTGGTGACACTGTATTTATAGGAATTTCTGTATCTCAGAAACTAAAAAATAATATACCTACGTGTTTAGTAATTTATTCAAATTTGACTTAGGAGTTGAAAAAATGGGTCTACTTAATGCACTAATATACAATTAACACAACGTGTATTCCTTATTCGAGGTTGTATTGAAAAAAATATTTTTTCTAATTTTGTTTCAAAACAAATCTATGACGATACCGTTTTCAGTATCGAAACAGATCTGTTTCGATACGGTTTTTTTATTTTTTAAAGGTTGGTAACATTTAAATGTTTTATTTCATTGACTTGCGCGGCCTTTGTGATTTACGATAAAACCCATTTTTCGCGGAGGAAAAATAGCTTGATAACCTACTTTTTTATTCTGTGTGGATAACAGTCATGTATGTTGGTTGCATAAATCTATAAATCAATCTTTTGTAGATGCTTCAAGCTATCATTTTCTGCCAAATCCTTTCCAAAATTCAATACTAACCTTCCAATGTCGATTTCAACTTCAACTTTATTTGAATTTTCCATCTTCCCTATACTAAATTGCAAAATCTCGTCTTTTGAAATTCAAAAAAAAGTAGTAAAATCGCCCGAATTTCCGAACGCTCTGTATATGTACCAAATGTACAAGGATCACACAACGTATTCCGTCCAATTTCAAATCTCATATCGCTAATATAACTTTAGAATCTCGTGGTGAAAATGGGTCAATAAATCAAAAAATGGCAGTTTGCAAAATAATTTTTGTTGTCCAGAGGCTACTATGATAAAAAATAGTATTACCAACATAAAATTTAAAGGATTTATTTTCTTTTTAAATATGTGTTTTTTATTGAAAAAACTACAAATTAGAAAAAATAGCATAAAGTACGTGTTATATAAAGCAGTTTTAAGCACTTGTCCCGTTATAAAACTCGCCCCAAGCGGCTCGTTTTTTAACATGGACGCGTGCTATAAAATTATGCTTTATAAAACGTGTACTTTAATATACTATTTTGACCTAACCTACTTTCTTGACGTACTTATTTGAAAATATTTTAATAAATTCTACCCCTAAAAGGTGTTTTTAAACGCAAAGCCCATGGAAATAAGGTTCTGTGGGCGTCATTAACGATCTGTATATTTGGTATTATTTTCATAAACAAAACAGGAGATAAATTATATTTTTATTGAAAGGGAAAGAAATAATTTAAGAAAGCACCCAAGAAATTTCTTTTTAAAAATAACATGGGTACCTTTTAAAGGTTCTAGTGGGTAGTATGTATGGTAAACTTTAGATATTTAATTCGTTATTAATAATATATTATTTAATGACATGAAATGTCCTAAACAAGATAGTTAAATATTACCTGCTATAATTACAAATTATAATCCGACCCTGACCGACAGTTTATTTGCATTTTTATGGCCGAGCTCTTGCAAAACGTCCCAGGTAGTTAAACGGAGTCAACCATTTATTGTGAAAAATACATTACCCGCTGCTTTGTATTGTATAACAATTGAATTGTGCGAGCGAAGCTGCGGGTATACCCGCTAAAATTAAACAATTCCTGCAACATGGAAACATTTATTTTAAACAGTTGGTTTTATACAAGATATAATATATAAGTTAAAAATATAAACAAACTATAAAAATAAAAAATATTTAGTTTAAAGCCCAAATTTTTTTAATGCATTAAGCTACCATTTTTTTTTTCATTTCGATCAGCATTTCGTTACTTTTATTATTTTCTCCAAAAATTGGCGGAATACCGACCTTTGGAGCACAAATTACCTGCAGTTTTCAAGTTAAAAAAGTTCCGATTTAAAAAGATTAAATGCAAAAAAGGAAATTGGACAAAATTTCATTTTTTGCTGTTACTTTGAATGAGAAACACTGCTGCGGTTGTTTTTAAGACTAAAAAGTAGAAAAAATATTAGTTAAATAAAAGAACCGGGGGATCGATACTTGGAAACCTGCTAATTCAAAAAGTGCACTTTTTAAAAGCACAACTAATACATTAGGGTGATATTACAGAAGCTTTGCATCTGACGTCTGCAGCTGCAAGTAGCAGATGCAAATGACAGAAGAGGAATTCCAAAAAAACGTTTATTATACTTTGCGTCCGACAATTAGCAGGTTGGAAGGTCCTTTAAACTTGCAGATTGCGAAATGTATAAAATTTATTAAAAATTAACCTACATTTTGAGGATTCCCGAGTTTGTCTCGAATCTTGAAGTTAGCTAGGATTTGACAGACGGCTTTGGAAAATTAGTTTTTATTTCCGTTTCGAAATTGATGTATTTTGTCTTCATTTCAAGTTATTCACCTATGTATATCGTGTGCTTACGGTACTGCTATTTTTTTCTGAAACACTGCGTGTTTTTTGGCATTTAATTTTAAAAGTGCATGGTGGCAATTGACAAGACATTTTAAAATGCCTCGTTCTTTAACACTAGTTGAAAAAGCCCAAATAGTGGCAAAAATGGAAGAAGGGTGGTCAATTCGTGCCTTAGCACAATTTTATGGCAGAAATAAGAGCACAATCCTAGATATTAAAAATCGTTGGGAGCAAGAAGGGTCCTTGAAAAGAAATTAGGGTTCCGGTCGTCCTAGAATTTTCAGTCCCGAAGAGGATGCTATGCTTCTGGAGCACTGAAGAGATCATCCCTTTGAAATCGCGAGGGAAGCTATAAATATCACAGGGTTTTCTGGCTCTCGACCTACCGCCAGTAGAATAATTAATTAATGGATCAGAATTAAAAAATCGCGTTGCGGCGAAAAAAAATTAAATTACCAAAAGAACGAAGGCAGTCGCGGTTACTTTTTGCATTAAATTACATATATCGCGCACCTGAATATTGGAACAGGGTAGTTTTCACGGATGAAAAAACTTTCCAATCTACTTATAATGAACAAATTCGGGTGTATCGACCAGACGGAACAAGATTTAAAGAGCGTTATACTAGCAACCTTGCTTTTAGATCTGGGAGTTTTTCTGTCAATATATGGGGTTGGATAAGTGCCCATAGGCTTGGTGAATTCTGGCGATTGGAGGGAAGATTTAATTCTGAAAATTATCTTAATGTTCTGGAGCATATTATGCTTCTATCTGTTAGGTCCATTTACCCCAATAACTCTTTTATTATCCAACACGATAACTGTCCCGTGCACACAAATGCTGTTAAGGGCTGGTTTGAAAATAATAATGTAAAGTATTACCGTGGCCTTAATTCAGTCCGGATATTAATCCAATTGAAAATGTGTGGGCTATAATTATTGTAAAAAAAATTTATAACCGTAATTTTTTGCCTAAAAATTCTACTGAATTGTGGAAAATAATTCATGAATGCTGATAAGAGCTTGACCCAATTATTATAACAAATTTAATTAACTCGATGCCTAATAGATTGGCTCCAAGTGATCGAGAAACAATAAGGCTCAATGACCAAATATTAATTTTTATACCTGAACTATATTCACGTTTGAAATACGCCCGATGTAAACACTGACCGCCGCGTGCTCTCCGCAAGCCGAACCGCCAGCTAACCTCGTGATTGCCAATTCTCGCAACGCTATTGGCCGCGCGGTCCTGTTGTTCACGTGCTTTTGTTGACATTAGGCGTATTTGAAATGTGAATATAGTTTACTATCTTATTATTGTTCTTGTTTAATATAATATTTAATTTGTTAGCATTGTTATTATAAATATAAAATATTACGTTACCATTTTACTTAACTTTTTTAATTACTTCATCTACGCCAATGATTTGCATTTATTGCATTTAAACATACGTCTCTGATAACCTCAAAGAAATAATCACAAAAGCCTGTTTCAAACTGCTTAAATAATACAAAAACTAATCATAAGACTTGTAACGGTTTTTTATGAACAGAACTGTACGTAGTCTGTGCGTTACGTCAAACGTAAACTTTTTTCCCAAAAGGTTTCCCAGTATCGACCCTGTCTTTTTAGTCGATTCGCGACTCATTTTATAAACTAGAATTGTGCTCTACAAAGCTTAAGTTTTGTGAAACTGTTTTAATGAAGTTCTTTTTGGGTCAGCTGTCAGCTTACATGACTAGCTTTTTATGGTACTTATTTAAGATATGGTGCCACGTGGATTATTAATTCTAAGCACATAATAGGTATATGTAAACAGTATATTGCCAATGGTATGCAAGGTATTGAAAAGTGAGGCCACTATGCTGCTCGTTACTGGGGCATAGTAAGCATGCGCAATTTGTAGTAAACAACAAATGTCAATCAGCTGTTGGTTTGATGCGAACAAAACCGGGCCCTCATTACTATCATTTTTTGTCTTGTGATTGTAAGCTGATGTGTTGTCTAGGTTATTATAGACACTAAAAAAAGCTCCTTTAACTGGTAAAAATACCAAAACTACCTTTGCTATATTATATGACAATAAACTATGTGTTTTAAAAATTTAGCACCAAAAAATTGCTAAGTAAGCCTGCCCTGTTCAGTGTTTACATGATCCACAAAATGATGTGCGGAAACCCTCCATAGGGTTTTACAATCTTGTACCATGCCATTAGCAATATACTGGTTATATACAGGGTGGACGTAAAGTAAGGAATAAATTCATTATCTCGCAAACTACAATTTTTTTAAAAAATCGCTCGGACCCGTCGATTTTGTTTTTCGACCGCGCATATTCTGACATAAAATGTAGATATACAGGGTGTCCCAAATAAGAGTGACAGAAAAAATATTTTTTTCTTAAATGGAATCCCCTGTATATTATTGCATGTTCGGATTCTTCGGAAAATTCTAAACATTTTTCATGTAGCATGTGCTATACCTTAGCCCAAGAGTTTTGGAGTTATTCTCATTCAAAACTTGTAGTCAGCATGCGTGAAGCGCAAAAAAAGTCAAGTAGGCTTTGGATTTATGACGCAAGAATCAAAAGAATTAATGCCAATAGTTATTGTTATTGTCAGGTTTATGTGTATTTTCCTAACGTTTTACTAGTTTTCAAAAGACTAATTTCATTTTTTCATAACTAAATGACATTAAAATGCGGCTCACTGAGAAACAGCGCATAGAGGTTTTGATGATGATGGGCTACGGTGATAGAGTTAGCAAGCAGCAAGAAGTTTGTGAGTTATTTAATCAAAAATACCCCAATTGTCCGCCAATATCACAATCAACAATAAGCAAAATTGAGTACAAGTTTAGGCAATTCGGTCGTGTAAGAGATGTCCCTAGAATTGGTCGTCCTCAAGTTGATATCCTCAAGTTGATAAAAATCAACAATTAGAAGTCTTACTGGCAGTTCAAGATAACCAGCATGTGGTGCCTAGGCAGGTAGCAAGTGACGTGGATATTGGAAAAACAACAGTTCTTAAAATACTGCATAGAAATAAATACCATCCTTATAAAATGCAAGTTCTCCAAGAACTTTTGGAAGGGGTCTTTGAGAGACGCCTTCAATTTTGTGAGCGGTTACAGGATATGTTTTTCAAAAACAGAAATTTTGTAAAAAATATAATTTTTCCACTTTTTGCTTAAATGGTAACGTAAATACCCAAAATTATCGATATTGGTCCGATGCAAATCCACACTGGATGAGGGAAGGACACACACAATATAATCAAAAAATCAATGTGTGGGCTGGCGTTGTTGATGACACTGTTATAGGGCTTTTCTTTTTTGACGAAAATTTAACAGGCGAGAGATACTTGAGATTTTTAGAACAAGAACTTGTTCCAGCCCTGGCCACCCTTTTTCCTGAGTTAGAACGTCCCGATTTGCCACATCATAATATCTGGTTGCAACAAGATGGTGCTCCCCCACATTTCGCTGTGGGAGTTCGTACTTATTTGGACGATACTTTTCCAAACAGGTGGATTGAAAGAGGTGGTTTTATTGAGTGGCCGTCTAGGTCACCCGATTTAACACCACTCGACTTTTTTTTTTATGGGGATACCTTAAGGAAAAATTATTCAAAAGCCAGCCTGCAAATTTAGATGATTTAAAACATCGCATCCGGCAACAAATTCGGCAAATTAGACCCCAAATGGTTCGAAATGTTCAGCAAGAATTTGAAGATCGGTTTGGCTATTGTCAGTTGACCAACGGTTTTTTCGATAAATAAAACATTTTGAAAATAATTGTATTCTTTGTTTTCTCCATGACTTTTTCCACTTTTTCAAGTTTTGAATGAGAATAACTCCAAAACTCTTGGGCTAAGGTATAGCACATGAAATACATGAAAAATGTTTAGAATTTTCCGAAGAATCCGAACATGCAATAATATACAGGGGTTCCATTTAAGAAAAAATTTTTTTTTCTGTCACTCACATTTTATGTCATATAAACCTGACAATAACAATAACTATTGGCATTTATTCTTTTGATTCTTGCGTCATAAATCCAAAGCCTACTTGACTTTTTTTGCGCTTCACGCATGCTGACTACAAGTTTTGAATGAGAATAACTCCAAAACTCTTGGGCTAAGGTATAGCACATGCTACATGAAAAATGTTTAGAATTTTCCACACATGCAATAATATACAGGGGGTTCCATTTAAGAAAAAAATATTTTTTCTGTCACTCTTATTTGGGACACCCTGTATATCTACATTTTATGTCAGAATATGCGCGGTCGAAAAACAAAATAGACGGGTCCGAGCGATTTTTTAAAAAAATTGCAGTTTGCGAGATAATGAATGTATTCCTTACTTTACGTCCATATACAGGGTGTCCCAGATAAGAATGCACTCTACAGGGATCTCGTAAACCATAGGAGATACAGAGATGGTTAAATTAGAGAAAAGTTGCGCATTACTGAATCCTGTAACGTCATGTTTTCAAATTTTAAAAATTCCGAATGCTTCCGAAGATATTTGGATAAAACCGAATTTTCGCGATTTCGTTTTAATTGATTTATGATTCTATTTGAAGAGACACGTCAAAATAAATTTAACATTCTTATTGCCACTTTTTCTCTTCTACAAGATGGTTTAATTACATTTTTGATCAGACGTTTCGTTTAGTCACAACCATCATCAACTTTGTTATTTTAAATAGTCGGAAAATTTTATTTTATGCTTAATAATTTCTACGTTTTATTCTAAATCTAACGCTGTATCACACTTATTATTTATTAGACGTTTCGATATAGAAAAACACATCATCAATGAAAATAGGCACATTATCGAAAATATTTTTGTTTTTATTGTTGTATTTAAACATTAGTTGGATTTTAAAACATTTTTTTAAAAGAAACTTATAACAAAACATAATATCTAATAAAACTTATCTGAAAATGCAACAAGTAATAATTAATTTTAATTATTAAATACAATTATTTTTTATTTTTAAAAAATGCATGATAATATTCAAACATAACGTACCATTTAAATTCGGCATCATATGGGTGGCTATGAAATTGATTGACGTTCGCAATTGTTTAAATAGTTTCTTTAGATCTGTCACTTAGTTACAGATACCTGTTAGTTTTAAATTTGGTAATAATTATTTTTTTTTAAATAACTCCAGAAATGTTAAATAACCTTATGGAAGAAATTGTTTACCGGTGTTATTTATGTTTGGAGAATGAGGGTGGAATTTTTGAAAATAAAAAATAATTTATTATAAAAATAATTGTATTTAATAATTAAAATTAATTATTACTTACTTGTTACATTTTTCAGATAAGTTTTATTAGATATTATGTTTTGTTATAAGTTTCTTTTAAAAAAATGTTTTAAAATCCAACTAGTGTTTAAATATAACAATAAAAACAAAAATATTTTCGATAATGTGCCTATTTTCATTGATAATGTGTTTTTAAATATCGAAACGTCTAATAAATAATAAGTGTGATACACCGTTAGATTAAGAATAAAGCGTAGAATTTATTAGGCATAAAATAAAATTTTCCTACTATTTAAAATAACGAAGTTGATGATGGTTGTGACTAAACGAAACGTTGGATCAAAAATGTAATTAAACCATCTTGTAGGGGAGAAAACGTGGCAATGAGAATGTAAAATTTATTTTGACATGTCTCCTCAAATAGAATCATAAATCAATTAAAACGAAATCGCGAAAATTCGGTTTTATCCAAATATCTTCGGAAGAATTCGGATTTTTTTAAATTTGAAAACATGACGTTACAGGATTCAGTAATGCGCAACTTTTCTCTAATTTAACCATCTCTGTATCTCCTATGGTTTACGAGATCCCTGTAGAGTGCATTCTTATCTGGGACACCCTGTATATGTGATTTTAAGTCTTAAATTATTTGGCATATTAAGAAGTATTTTTTAGAGGTCCTGCCTATGCTTTCACTTTTGTCGGTAATTTAAAAAATCCTTTTCCTTAATATAAGCAAACGAAACTATGAAAAGTCTCCAATATATAAATTATTTACAATAATTTAAATTTATTTTACGTTTTTCCAACTTTTTTGTGCAGTTAACAAAGATTAGGAAAACGGATACAAGAAAGGAAACTAACGGAACTAAACTATTAAGGGTATTGGATTCGTCTTTACTCCATAATATTTTTTCCTCACAAAAGTGGTGGTATACTTTCCAAAGCCCAGAGATAGATTATTGCATCTGTATATAGCAGCTATTTTGTTTTCTCAAGGCCTACTAATTATTTTTGGATAAAATTTATTGTTTCTATTAAAACAAAAACGTATTGCTTGTTTATTCTATTTATATAATTCTTATTTACAAAATACAGTGTTAGAACACTTTAATTATTCAGAACACCCTGTATACCATGAAATATTTATTATTAACCATAATATGAAGTTTTATAAGTTTTATTGAAACTAAGAAAATTATTGTTGTTTTATGTTTATTTTTTGTGCTTCTCGAGAACTGGTCATAGGAAAAGTGAAATCAATAGTAAAATTGTAAGTAAAACACTTCAAGCAAAAAATATACAAAAATAACTATATTTAACCGATCCAATTTTAATATAACGAGTGATTTATAAATAAATGCATTTTTATATTTTTTTTCTATCGCGTATCATCGGAAACACCCCGTATACTCTTGATAATTATTAATTATATATATATGGAACCATACGATAAGCGACAAGCGGAATATAAAAAAATATCTACAATATTTCTTTAAAAACTAGTAAAAACAACATTTACTTTTTTGAGCCATTCTGTATAAATACAAAAATATAAATTCTAATAGCTTTCTTCAAGCTAATGTGATCTACAGTCTTAGTTTTTTAACATTTAATTTAATACCGAAAATACAATACGATTTAACAAAAAATATTCTATAGTTTTCGTCACTCACCCGGTATATAATTAAAAAATTTTGATTATATTTATACTATTCTATAATTAATATCATAAAGCCCGAAAATACAATGTAGTTAAAATTCATATTTTGCAACTTAGTAGTATCTTAAAAACTAGTCGATAGATTTTGTTGTGGCCATGGATACTTATGATCAAAATGGCATTCTCTACAACATACTAAAAATTTAAGCAATTTAACCGAGGGCCATTTTCCATAAGAAAAGTGCGGGGTTCTTTTTAACTAACATGCAGTTAAATATTTTAGAAATAGCGTATTCAATACCCTTAACTTCATTCTCGTAAAGTCCGTGAGTTTCAGTTAAAAAAATTATATAACAAGTTTTGTGATCATGATATTATGCTGTCTAAAAACTAAAGTGTCTAATCTCTAAAGGAATAAATAAATTATGAACTAGTTCCATAACCTAATCTTCAGTGGCGGTCCCGGGGGGCGTATAGTTTTTGTATAATTGCGTTGGTTGTTTTTTCTCATCATTTCTAAAAAACTAATCAATTCTGGCGTGGCGAGCTTATAATTGATTTTATCAATTTTTTTGTAACACGTTAACCCCCAACTAACACCTACCTAACTGCCGCCCCTCCCTTTGAAAAAAGTTGCGACCGTCGCTGTAATCTTGTTAGTGAACGAGAATAAGCGAACTAGATCACTTAAATGAACCAGAATCTCCATCTCTAATTTTTAGCTTTTAAATCCATAACAGATTGGAGGTTTTTCAACATGGATACAGTATAATGATTAGGCTGCAGAGCAGAACATCCATCTGACGTCTTCACGTAAACATAACATTTATATAAAAAAGGATAGACATTGAACTTACGTGTCACAGTCAAACATTGAATAGTTGTTATTATTAGTTAACAACATTAGTCTTAAAATGTAGGGTACTTAAATTGCTCATTTGCCATTTTATTAGTATTGTAACAATTTTTTTGTGTATCTGCTACTTGCAACACCTGGAATTAAATTATTTCTCCAAGAAATCGCTTATTGTAAATAGCTGAAATTTGGTATAAGTTGATATAAACTAAACAGACCAAAAGTACAACAAATTAAATTGGGTTTTTTAGGGGTGGCCGCTTTTCTATTTAGTAAGACATACATTTTATAACATAGAAAAAAGGATATGTTACAATAAAATGGCAAATGATGCTCTGTTGACATTACATCTTCATAACATTTAAGGGATAAATCGAATTGGACAAGATTTTTGGTTCGCAATCAAAATACAAGTTCGGGCGTTTATGTTTAGGATTGCTAATATGCTTAAGGTGACGTTACACATTTAGACACATATTACATATTTGGTAATTATTTTCCCCTGTAAGTATACAGTGTGTCCAAGAAAGTATGCAACATAGGTATGGGAAATTTTTTTATCACCAATTTCTCAGAAAATGTTATTCTTTATAAAAGTTGGTGCATGCCTTAAAACTATAAATGCATATTTCATATTTCACCTGCGACTAATAGTAAGTGAGTAAATACCATTTTTTCAAAACTGCGTTAAGAGTAAAGTACCTTAATTATTAGAAATTCAGCAAAATTTTATATGGAAATGTTCTTGCAAATTAGTAAGTTAGTCCAAATACGAAATTTGAGTTAGGTGTCACAATTTTTACTTTTTTTTTGTTAATCTCTATTTTCCCCTAAACGGTACACCTCTGGTCAATTTTTTGTTTACGCAATTTTAATATATTTATTAAATAACTTAAACGTGGGTTTATGATAAAAATGGATTAAGTAGTTGCAAACTTTTTAAAACCTTTCAATGTTACGAGTTGGTTCAGATATTAGCGTGTTGCACGCCTACTTAAACACATTTTAGCCAACTTATGTTCTAAACAAAATTATGATAGAATCCAACTCTATTCATATTACTGGAAATAATTAATAATTTTTTTGTCATTTTCACCCAGTACGCTGAAGTCCAAAAACCTGCAAAGAAATGCATACCTATAAAAAAAATTTTAAATTGACACACCTAACTCAAATTTCGTATTTGGACTAAGTTTTTAATTTGCAAAAACATTTCCATATAAAATTTTGCTTTATTTCTAATAATTAAGGTACTTTACTCTTAAGGCAATTTCGAAAAAATGGCATTTGTTCCCCTACTATTAGCCGCAGGTGAAATATGAAATATGCATTTACAGTTTTAAGGAATGCACCAACTTTTATAAAGAATAAAATTTTCTGAGAAATCGGTGATAAAAAACTTTCCCATATGTTGCATACTTTTTTGGACACACTATATAGATAGATCTCTTAAGAGTATTGGTGACGGTTTATTCACTATTTTATTTTTTGGCGATTATTACATACCTATTATGTAGGCTTGTATAGTACTTCTCTTTTCTCTTTACGATAATACAAGACATGTCATTGTCATCTACTAAGACATACCTACCTAATTTTACACCATTAACATGAAATATTAAAGTTAAAAGTATAATGGCTTGAAGTTCATCACCATTTGGTCTTTGTTCATTTTTAATTTATTTATAACGTGCTTCATTGATATTATCAAATCGTCAATGACGGAAGACCTTCAGCCTTTCACACAGTGACTGGCAAAAAGTTTGCAGTATATGATGGGAAAAAAAATCGGCAATCATCCGGAAAGTATCCACTTCCCGGAAACTTATTTGAGAAAGTAACAATTTTCCGGCCTAGTCCGGGAAATACAAAGGCGTCGCGGAAGTGGATACCTACTTTCCGGACGCCCGGAAACTGTTTTTTAGACGAGCCGTAGGCGAAAACATGCGCATTTGCAAAAAATGAGGTAAGGTGACGAGATATCCAAAAAATGAAGGCACGACTAGGATAAGAATTGTGAACATTTGCCGGTCACTATACAGGGTGACGCGGATCTAAATGAACATACTTCAACACAAGATAAAGAATACCTTGGGGGTTCTTAATCACCCATCTTTGATAGTTCAATTGTCGATAGTTAATAAGATACAGGGTCTTTTATGAACTTCAGCAATTTTTTGTTCTTGTCATATTTTTTAATGCACTCCGTATAAAATTTTCATATTGGGTCAACATCTGTAACCTATCTGTCGCTTAAAAAAACATATTTGGAAATTAGAAATTAAGAAAATAACAATAAAAAAGCAAATACTGCTTCCGAAGTAAAAAAATAAATGTACTAAACGTTTAATAGTTTTAACGAGACTAAATTTTAGGGAACAACACAACAACAAATAACAAAGTAATAATATTAATAACAAAACTGCAAGATAATGATTGCTTTTTAGACAAAAAATCGTAAATTACAGTCAGAAACTTCAAACTTTGTAAAGTAGGCTTTGCCTCATTTAAAAACAAACCAAGGACTATCGAGTTACTGTTCCATAGCAACAATTCAAGTCACTATCAGATATGTGACAGTTGTCTGACCTTTGTTAGTATTCGGTTAACAATTGTTGCAATTTTCTGTTGAAGATGCCTTACCAATTTTCAAATGCCGACATTATTTTTGTATACGGTTTTTGTATACGGTTTTTGTATACGGTTTTTGTATACGGTTTTTGTAACGGTAATGGAAGAGCTGCTATTCGGGAATATCGTAGGCGATTTCCGGGTAGAAGATGTCCATATCACAAAACATTTGCAAATGTATTTTTATTTGCTGGAGAACATGGACATTTTCCCACTGACAATAATATTGATCAACCAATACGACATCCAGTTCAGGAGGAAGAATATATCTTAAATCTTGTTGAAGATAATCCCAAAACATCTACTCGAAAAATTGCGACACGTCTAGGAATCCCTCAAAAAAGAGTTAATGTAACACTGCAAAAGGAAGGCTTGCATCTGTTTCATGTTCAAGAAGTTCAAAGATTGGAACCTGGCGATTATGCAAACCGGTTACTCTTTTGCCAGTGGCTCAGTAGACACCAAAGGAGTCTTTATCGAATCCTCTGGACCGATGAAGCACAATTTACCAGAGATGGTGTAAATAATTCAAGGAATTCCCATGTATGGTCGTTAGAAAATACACATGCCATCAGACAATCGCATTCGCAGCACAAATTTTCCATAAACGTTTGGGCGGGTATAATAAATAATAAATTAATTGGGCCGCACTTTTTTGCTGAAAGATTAGATGGAAATCAATATTTAAATTTTTTACAAAACATTTTGCCAGGACTTATGCAGAATGAAAATGCTAACGTGAGAGGGCTCTTTTTTCAACATGATGGGGCCCCACCACATTTTGCAAGGGTGGTATCTGAATTTTTAAATATTACGTTTCCTAACAGATGGATAGGCCGTGGAGGGCCCCATTTATGGCCAGCCAGGTCGCCGGACTTTAATCCTTTGGATTTTTTTTCTGGGGGAATATGAAAAATTTGGTTTATTTAGAAGAAATCAACACGCGGGAGCAGCTTTTGCAACGAATTATTAATGCTTTTCAGGAAATAAAAAATAACCCACTCACTCAATTAGAAAAGCAGTGTCAAATTTAAACATCAGAAGACGAAGATGTGAACAAGCCAATGGAGGGCATTTTGAACAGCTTCTTAAATAACAGTGTTCTGCTAAAGTGCTCTTAAAATTAATTCTTGCTAAAACTTTTTCTATGTATTAGATTTTAAGCAGTCGATTTTAACTTGCAGTTTTGTTATTATTATTATTACTTTATTATTTGTTGTTGTGTTGTTCCCTAAAATTTAGTCTCGTTAAAACTATTAAACGTTTAGTACATTTATTTTTTTACTTCGGAAGCAGTTTTTGCTTTTTTATTGTTATTTTCTTAATTTCTAATTTCCAAATATGCACCATTTATTCTAATCAAGTGATGGGTGCGGGAACTTTGAAAATTATGCCGTTAGGGTCAATTCTTTATGCTCTTTCCAATAAAAAAATAATATTTAAAAAAAATTGATCTACAGGGTGTTAAAAATGTAAAAATTGAAAATGTCAACTTTTTTTAATACGGGCCTGGAATTTAAAATTTTCTGATACTGCAATTTTAAGCGACAGATAGGTTACAGATGTTGACCCAATATGAAAATTTTATACGGAGTGCATTAAAAAATATGACAAGAACAAAAAATTGCTGAAGTTCATAAAAGACCCTGTATCTTATTAACTATCGACAATTGAACTATCAAAGATGGGTGATTAAGAACCCCCAAGGTATTCTTTGTCTTGTGTTGAAGTATGTTCATTTAGATCCGCGTCACCCTGTATCTGTAAAATATGTTTTACAATATTATTCTTACTATTTAGTTATAAAATAAAAATATGTTTATTATAAAGGAAAGTATTGTTTGTACTCATTTTCCTCTTCCTTCACCTGGGTTGTAAAGAGAAGGCATACCAACCGTAACAAACTCAAAAAATGAAATAGTGAACAGTAGCCAGGTCTCTTAAATTTTTCTGTACTAACTATAAACCTCTTACATTTGGTAACCTTTAATAAAGGGGATGCCCGTTCCAACCTTGTTCTGGTAGTCGACGTAGTTTTGTCCGAAAAAATTGAGCAAAGTTATTTCTTCAACGTAGATGCGGCTCTTGAAGAATATCCAGGAGACCACTGCATAAGCCGGTATGCAAAGAGGGTTTACAAGTATCAGCTGAAAATTGAAAATTTAGAGGTTTAAAATAATTCTAAAGCCCGGTTTACAAGCAACATCTTACCCAGATAACAAATCTACGGAACTCTAAAAATCAGTGCACGAAATGAACTTCGAAAAATTTAATTTCTGTCAATACAAATCAGTCGCTTTTACAGCGATGTTAATGTAGTTACACTTTATGTCTGAATCGAACAACGCCGAACAAGAGCTTGATAAACGCAGTCCTATCTTTTATTGCACTTTTATAAGTTACTAGCGTGTACCCGGCATGCGTTGCAACCCGCTGGTATAAATACAAACCCGAACAAACCCGATATACATATTAGTACCCGGCATGCCACTTTCTGAAATTGCACCCGTGCGAAGCCGGGGCGAGTCGCTAGTTATACATAAAAACCTTCCTCTTGAATCACTCTATCTATTAAAAAAAACCGCTTCAAAATCCGTTGCGTAGTTTTAAAGATTTAAGCACACAGACAGCGACAGCGACTTTGTTTTATATATGTTATAAGATATGTCGAAATGTCCGACAGAAGGAATGACTTGAGTGTCCACTACTGAAGACCGTTGTCGCTCGGCTTTTCACCAAAGTACGTAGTACCTTTATACCAAACGTGTACGTAAATCTATAAAAAATACTCTGAACTAAAATGACAAATAACATTAATACGTACAAGACGTACACGAAAATGGGGTGATATCAAAATTAACGGAGAACCAATTAAAACCAGAGTGTGGTCGCAAACCAAAGATAATCATAAAAAGGGGGGGGGGGACTTTTGGGAGGTAGTCACCATTATAGTCGCAGACGTAATTGGGTAACAAAAGGTAAAACAGCATTACTTATTAATGTCGCAGACATAATTGGTAATATCTGAGAAATGCGTCACCATTCTGTCGCAGACAAAATATGTTGGTGCAAACGGGCTAAATTGAATCGGTGAGTGGAAGAACAATACAAGTGCCAAATGGCGTTTTAACTTAGATAGCCAAATTGTGCTTAAAATCCAAAGGCCTATCATATATTGAAACAACAGTACATCAGCCATCCTCCGACCACAACGGTAAACTATTAAATTTTCGGCTGAGTGAAAGAACAGTACAAGTGCGGCGCAATTCTGAAAAACTAACGATTTGCACTTATACTGTTCTTCCACTCACCGATTCAATTATGGGAGACAGACCATCTTACACTAAGTTTTATGAATTGAAATAAATAGTTTTTTTTTATATCCTTTTTGGTTTTTAAGGTACATTGATTAAATTGTTTGTTTTTAAAAAAAATGTGCTTGGATGAATATGAAGTTAGTGTTAATATTAGTTTTTTCTTTACTGTTGTAGTAAGAAAAACTGCCTGTCCAGGAACGGACCGAAAGAGGTAAAAAAATAAAATCAAATTATATCTCCGCGAAAGAAGAGCATCGATTGGGGAAAAGATACAGAAAACCGTGACTGATTATTATTATAATATTACGTATTTATAATCTAAAAAATAAATATTATTTTCTTGGAACGAGTATAATATAAGTAAGTACTTTGAGTTTTATTTAAATTATCTTTACCACTTTAATACCTTATATATAATGTAATTTTTGTATCTAAAAGGCGCTTACATAATTAGATGAATCTGTAAAATATCAGCGTTTATCTGCTGCTTAGGAAGTGTTATTTTAAAGTGCAATTGCAGAATGTAAAGGACGCTTTCGCGAAGCGATTGTTATGCAGTCGATGGACAGAGATGTTGCTTAAAATAAATCGCATATTTTTCAACGGCCTGCCAGACGCCGGGATATTTGGCAGGCTAAATTTGACAGCTCTTGTCCGTCGTTACAATGCTAACAACGTTAGCACTAACATTTCTTATAAATAATATTTTTAAACCCAGTATATATCCAGAAGCTTTCAAAATTTGTATAATAAAACCTATTTTTAAAAATAGAGATTCTAGTAAAACTAGTAAATATAAACCAATAACATTAATATCTTCGATAGCAAAAGTATTCGAAAAAAATTTTAAAATTAAGAATTGAAAGTTATTTGGAAAAAATACATTTTATTTCTAATAAACGGTTTGGGTTTCAAAAAAATAAATCAACACAATACGCTATTTGCTATCTGACAGAAGAAATATATGATGCACTAGATAATAAAAAACCTTGTATTAGCATTTTTCTAGATTTAGCAAAAGCTTTTGATACGTTAGCCATAATTTACTGTTAAAAAAGTTTGAAAATATTGGATTTAGAGGAAAGCAATGAGAATTAATTAAAAATTATCTGAAAAATATATTTATGTTCAAATAAATAAAGAAAAAAGCTATCCAAAAGTATTTAAGTATGGTGTTCCTCGAGGGACAATTTTAGGACCATTATTTTTTAATATTTATATTAACGACTTATTTAGTGTAAATTGCGATGGACAAATTCATAGTTTTGCAGATGATACTACAATTTTTTATACCGATACAAATTGGGACAACTTAAATAATAAAATTAAAAAAGATTTTAAAATTATAAAAAATTGGTTTGATAACAATTGGTTAACAATTATTAATTAAAAAAAAAATTATATTCCTTTTACTTTAAACCTAAATACCCTACCAAGAAATATGAATAGTATTTAAATAAATGAAGACATTCAAATTTTTACAGTTAATAAAATAATATATTTAGGAATTATTTTTGACAGTAAATTAAATTGGAATTTTCACTTAAAATGCTTAATTAAAAAATTAAGAAGATGACTTAATAACATTAAAATTTTTTTAAATGTAAGACATAAAAATATTATATTACGCGTTAGTTAAAACTCATTTAAATTACGGAATTTTAGGTTGGGGAGGAATAAATAGAACTTTAGTTAAAAAAATTAGAAATATTACAAAAAAGGTTTCTAAAAATTATATTTAATAAAGATTATCTTTATCCTTCAAAAGAATTATATTCAGAAACAAAAAAGTTGAACATAAAACAACTTTAGATTTATAAAATCATAATATATAGTATATTTAAAAATAAAAACCTTATACAATTTAAAAACCATAATCATAATACACGTCATAAAAATGAAATACCCATAAAACCTAAAATAAATAAGTTCATAGGACAAAAAAATTTCAAATATTTATGTTTTTATTTAAACGATTATTTACTAACAAAAATTTAAAAATTGATTTCATTAAAAAAATTCAAAGTCGAAAACATGAATATTAAAAACAGACAATTTGAAAACATTTTTAGAAATGCTTTAGTTAATTTACATTGTTCTGAATAATTTATAGTATAAGTAATATTTTTTACTTAAAAATTATAAATTAATAATTTTATTATAGGTAATATATTTCTTCAAAAAAAACTGCGTTTATACTATAAATTAACATTTTTACTTTAAAACTTGATTTTTAACGCATATAAGGTCAAGTGGGGTAAGTGGGTGTTAAAAATGTAAAACGTTGACTTTAAGATCATGTAACTTTTACAAAAAAAAAAAGATACGGACTTGATTTTTGGACAGGAAATACTTGGTTATGTTGTTATTACGTTGTGGTATTGTAGCTATAATCAATTCAAAAATAAAAAATAAAATTATAAACGCGGTCTCTCCAACCCACTTACCCCGGCTACTGGGGCAAGTGGGTTTCCGCTCGGTAAACCGCATATACACAGCATTGCATCTTTTTGGGGCAAGTGAGTTTATAATATGCGGTTTAAGCTACAACATGATTTTTGCAGATTTAAAAAATTCCTTAAACTACGGAAGTTATGAACTATTTAAAAAATGATTAATTTACAAAGAAAAATCCTCGGAAAAATCAATGAAGTTGAAAAAAAATTGTTTATTATTACATATTAAATCAGAAAACTTAAACACAACTTCTTTAACCAAAAATAGACCACAAAACACTACACAAAAATTCCTTGGTAACAACAAAAGCTTAATAATTATTACTTATAGAATGTTATATGTTGAAAATTCAACCGAAAATATGACTTCCCCCTTGCCCCTGAGAGGTAGTACCCACTTGCCCCGCAGACCGAAAAAGCGGGGCAAGTGGGTACTATGACTCCAAAATTGGTATCCTGCAACCTAAAAATCTGGAAAAAAAACAAATGATAACATTACTTATTACAGGTATGGGAATGTAATAACCGCCGCGCGAAAATTACAAACAACGAAGATATATATATTTTTTTTATTTTAGACCGAACTACGTATGCGAGATAAAATGAAAGGTGTTTTAAAATTAACGAAAACACCTGTAAAAAAAACTTAACTATTAAATAAAATATTCTGCAGCTCAGAGAAGGTCTAAAAAACATTTTGTGAAGTCCCAGATATCGAAAGTTACTTTTTAAATTAAAAAAGGAAATATACCCACTTACCCCACTTGACCTTATATGATTTATGATTTTACATACTAAAACATTTTTGACATCCCTTCAGGGTAACCTAATCACTTCCACTTTTTTTTATATTTAATGGTCAAAATGGACTTTTTTGACCTTAAGTGACGCCAAAAATAAAATTACTATTAAAAATACCTACCTGAGTACCAATAGCCCAATAGAACCATCCAACATAACTTGGGTGACGAAACAAAGAGTAAATGCCACTGGTAACAAGAACATGATCTTTTGCTTTTTCACATTGAACCTAAAGTTTTAAAAAGAGTATTTTAACATAAACATAATTAACACCTCTCTGGTTTCACATGAAATATACAATTTAATTAGGTACATTGGTAGAAATGATTTTTACTAATAATTACTACTTAATCAGATAATTTTGTAGGTCATTCTGCCAATGTCATTGCTATCAATTGCTTGTCTAAATAATTGATGGTGTTTTAAATTCATTCTGCAAATCATAACCCACAAAAGTTTTAAAAAAAGTTAGGAGAAAACTCTAGTGGTGCATTCGCCATTTCGTTTTATTTTTTTTTAAATCAATATTTAGTTACTTCTTCGTTTTATCCAAAAATCGGCCAAATACCCCTCTTAGGAGTACAATTCCTACCTACAGTTTTACGTTAAAAAAGGTTGAATTTATAACAACAGAAAAAAAAATATGCGTAAATTTAACAAAATTTCATTTTAAGCTTTTATTAATTTATCAATTAAATTAAAAAGAAATACATATTGATAAGAAAATGAAGTGGCGAATGCGTAACTAGTGTTTAATCTTAATTTAAAATTTTAATTCCTATGGTTTCTTTTCAAATTTTGTGATGTGATCTAGCCAGGCGAGTAGACCTAGTAATTCTTATAGGTATAGGAAAAACACAATAGTATAACTTTTCTTACCAAATGATTAAAGTTGCTTCCAGCAGAAAACATAGCAAGTTTTCTTAAAAATTCACCAGTAATACATACAAACAGGCCAATGTATGACAGCATAAAATATTGTTTAATACCTGAAAAATTATATTTTTAATATTACCTAGAACGATATAAAAGAAGTAATTTGTACTTAATATGGTGTTAATACTATAAATCCTTTATAGTAGAGATTACAAACCCGACAAAACTTTTTGAAAAAGGTTTCAGTTTGCACTTTGATGCAAAAGAGGCAAGTTTTACACTGTCTGTTAAAATTTGCCAAAAACAATTTTTTTGTTGTGTGGTCTTAAGTTTATATGAAATCAACAAAAAATCATGTAATTTTATTAAAATAATAATGACAAAAATTATTTTCTCACAACTAATTAATGACAAAAAAAGCAAATTATCCAATTATAAGAAACTTGATTGAATTTAGCTAACTTCATATATATACCTACTATTAATTCCTACTGACCTTTAACGCTAATGGGAACTTTACATAATTAGTATTACTAATGTCAATTCTAAAACAAGTAAATATGTATCATCAATACTTGCTGATTGGATACGGATAGTGTAAAGGGCACTTAAAACTTGATTTAAGGCAAGTTGGTTAAAATGAGTTTAAACAATGTACTATTTTTTAAACTACATTATCCTAATATTTAGCTTACCTGGATAAAAGTATGCCTCGATGAAAAATTCAATCCAAGATGTGACTGCGGCAATTGTATATTGAGGACTATGATTGATCACAAAAGAATCAGTTGTCACCTGTTTTGGCTGGATGATAGCTATTGCTAGAAACTCCGAGAAGTGAAAGAATGCCATGACAGACATGTATAGGCCAAAAACTCTGTACTGTGGGGGGCAGATAGTGTAAATGTAGAATCCCAATGAGAAGGTGCTTCCAAGAAGAGCTGCACGCCATGATATCTGAAAATTATGGAGTGGATTATAGAATTTTCTATTAGGTTGTAGCATTAGCACTTAGAGCATTTGCAAACTTACCTCGTACACTTGGTCAGTAAAAGCGATGCAAATCAAAGTAAATATCATCAAACCAGAAATTATAAATATAAAAGCATTAATGCCGAATGTACTTAAATGATATTGGTTATTTAACCAGCCCATTATAGAAAAAACCAAAAAGGAGCCCCAAAAGTGCTCCATACATACTCTTAGTGGTGAAGCCATTTTTTCAATGAATAAGATATGTCAGCTTTGAAAATAAGCTTTTAATTATAAAGTTATATCTGTTCTATCGAAAGAAACTGTTTTTTTAGGCTTACTGATCTACATTTCACAAGGCAAAAGAATTTTCAAACTAGAATTTCTAAACAAATCTTGACATCATTTTTTAATTTGGCACAAAAGATGTCAAGCAAGTAAACAACATTAGAACTACTGGCACAAAGTAGGTGCAGAGTTACAGATGCAATGCAAAAAGTAAAAAAGGTTGCGACATTTTGTATTTAGCCCAAGCAGTCTAGGCCAATAGTATTATTGTTTTATATTCTGGATCGCTATGCATGCAAGTGATTCTTTCCAACAATTCAGCGAGATGGTTAGTTTTGTGGTACGACGATGCTTAAATAAAGCATTGGGTAGAACCTTAGATGGGTAGACATTGTCGGACAATGTCACATTGTCCACGAACACCAGGCTGTACAGCCCTAGCAGCTAAACCCAAGCTAAGAAACTAAAGAGATCGAGGCAATTAAAAATACACTAACTTCAACGCTGGCTGCCTAACCACACAGGTGTAAACTTAAATTTTTAAAAAATCAGTGGCGTAACTACCAGAATTTTAAAAATCGCACACGACTGCCAGTACGTTGTTAAATACAACTTTGGGCATGAAAAAGCGTGCGGAAACGTAATTCTAGGAAAAGGTATTTTTATTCGATTTTTTGGCTTATTTTTGGAAGAGCCAGTGATGGTTGCACTTTAAAAATGGGACTTACCTACCTACAAAATATAAGGGTGTATAAAGGACATGTAAAGCAAGTCAAGATGGGTAATGGTTGCTTGTGTGCTTAAAAATAGTGACAATAGCGTTAATTTTTTCATTATAGGTGTGTGATTATGCCAATCGCGTGTGACTTGACTGCTAGCTTTTTGTGATATAGCTATAGAGCAGTCCATTGGAACTAAATACATATAGGTACGATTAAGAATAAGTTCCTATATTTGTTGACCATGAAAACTGTCGTCTACCGATTTTTGCACAAATCGAAAGGAGAGCAATTTTCCTACCGATAACTTATAATTTTTAGTAAATTAGTACTAAATAAGGTGTCCAGCGAAAAATACCTATTATATGTTTATTTGAAATCCGCCACAAACATTTCAATCTCATTGCCTATTAAATTAAAAAACGTTATATATAGTCTCGCAGCTGTTACTCGCCCGAGGCTATCGATTTTTACCAAAATTATTAAATTATATTATTCACTTTATTTAAAACCAAATAAAACAATGTTTTATATGAACCTGCCTTATTTACCTTCTTTCATTTGCTCATATTTATAAATAACCATTAACCCATTATATCCTAATCCTATTACCCAATAATACCTACGAAACAAATGACGATAGTGTCTATAGAGCCTTTTCGGTCATCTGGTTTTAAAAATCAAGATGACTCATGTAGGACGTGTATTTCGCTAAATTGCGTTGGTGTGTGGTTACTGGTTATACCTACCTAACGTTTATTTTTCGCTTTAAAACATGAAGCTAACCTGGCTAACAGAAAAATACAGATCGGATGGCGTAAGCAGGCGTCAGCGTCCAAATTTAGAAGAAAGTCAGTTTAATTATGCCGTATATTGACTCCAACAGTAATAATTTTCGGTTAGGCAGGTATTATAATTTTCATTCTTAATACTTTACTTCCCACTTTTTATATACAGGGTGTCCGGAAAAAGGAGGGCAATCCGTTAACCATATATTCCTTGGGCAAAAATATTATGACTTACATTTTTCATTTTTGACCCCCATGTTCGATATACTAGGTCAAATAAGTTTAAAATTAAAAACTGATTTTTTGAATAATTCGAGTACCTATTTAATAAGATATACATTTTAAATTTGGTACATTGCTTCACCATAAAGAATTACATCTTTTGAGAAAAACAATAAAACAAAAAACAATAGTCAAAATAGGGGGGTTAAGTACACGCTGACCACCCTTTTTTTTGTGGCTTCCGAACTACATTTTTGCAGCTAATTATTTACTTTTGATTATTTTTTTAATTTTATAAAGTGTCTTTGGAGATCATTTAAAAAGTATGGGTCCTTATCAACTGATTCTAACGCGGCTTACCTACGGTAAGTATAGGTATATAATTTTTAAATGCTAAATGAAGTCAGCCGCTGCGGCATTATATACCATGGATACAAGTCAAACTTTGAAATAGGTGATATGATAGGTGACAATACTGACAGCAAAAGACTAGCCAAAAATTATGTAAGGACAGTTGCGTACAGATAAAAATAGTACTAGATCAGTTAAATCAAATTATTTTATAGCCTCATAAAAACTTAATATCGCTAATATTCTTGAAACTTTATCAGGAATTTTGGCTGGTCATTCATTTTTATTATTTCTTCAAACACACTGCCCAATTTACTTGATAATTTGCCGCTAGTGGTAAGACAATAACATATTATTTGGTTTCAACGAGACGGTGATTCCCCGTATTTAGCTAAAAAAGTTAGGTATTTACAATAAAATCTTTCCTAATCGCTGGATTGGTCGGGGCCAAGCCAAGATGTTCTTGTTAAATGGCCACCCCGTTCCCCAAACTTTACTTCCTTGGACTTATATTCAGTCTGGAGGTGTATGAAATTTCTTGGGTATATTTTGAGCGAGAATCGTTTAATGGAAAGAATGATAAAGTAGTTTAGGTTGAAAGCACATATTTTTCAAAGGTTAAGATTTTCTTTAATAAAGAGAACTTCCATGTGTATTAAAAAAAATGGAGGTGATATCGAGCAATTTCTTTAGACTATTTTTTAAAATTTTGTTTGTTTTTTGTAGCTATATAACGTATCTATTCATAATTTTATGAAAATAATTTGTATTGAATATTTATATATTATATATCTTGTTATGACGTATGAACTTTATTTAATAAGTAATAGTAGATTCTTGTCTTAAGGCCGAGTGATAAAGTGACGTTTTACTGTTATGTGTAAGAACTGCAAGAAGATGATCAATAGTAAGTTCTTATAGAAGGCAATAAAATAATTTCATTTAACTGGTTTAGTACAACAGGTTTTTATCTGTTTTTACACTGTTTGGCTACTCCTTTGCTTTCGGTATTGCCGCACCTATTGCAACGTTTTACTTAATTATATCTTGTATTTATGGTAATGCCACAAGGGCTGAATTGGGATAATAAGGACTCACACTTTTCAAATTATCTCCAAAACGCGCATAATTTTTTCATTTTTACCTAAAAAAATTTAGTTTGGAAGTCACTGGCGCACGTACTAAAAAATGGGGGGGGGGGCAGCGGATACCAACGAAACCCCTACTATTTTGAATATTTGACAATTGTTTTTTGTTTTGTTTTTCTCAAAAGAGGTAACACCTTATGGTAAAGCAATGTACCAATTTTGAAATTTATATCTTACTAGCGTGTATCCGGCATGCGTTGCAACCAGAGGCGGATCCAGGGGGCGCCAATGGGGCCCGGGCCCCCCCTAAAGCCCGTTGAAACATTGAAAATTCTTTTTTAGTTGAATAGAATACCTGTTACAAAAATTTGAGTTACGTTTTTCACAATATAAAATATAATTATACTGATTTATTTTGATTTTTTGCATACGGTCCCCCCCTTAGGAGTATTTTTGGATCCGCCAGTGGTTGCAACCCGCTGGTATAAATAAAAACCCGAACAAACCCGATATATTAGTACCCGGCATGCCACTTTCTGAAATTGCACCCGTGCGAAGCCGGGGCGGGTCGCTAGTTATACATAAAAACCAAAAAAACTTCCCCTTGAATCACTTTATCTATTAAAAAAAGACGCTTCAAAATCCGTTGCGTAGTTTTAAAGATTTAAGCATATATAGGTATATAGGGACGGACGGACAGACAGCGACAGCGACTTTGTTTTATACTATGTTAAGAAGATTAAATACCTACCCGAATTATTTAAAAAAAAATCAGTTTTTAATTTTAAACTTTGACGCCCTGTATATCTAACATGAGGGTCAAAAAAAAAATGGCATTATAAAAGCCATATTATTTTTGCTCAAGGAATATACAGTGTGACCAGTAAAGTCCGCATCATATGGAATTTTTTTTTTATTGATAGCTTTATTCAAAATTTGACTTTGGCGTCAAGTTCTGCTTCGATCGAGCAATTAAGCAAAAAAATTGGAGTCACGTGATTTGCATCATCTGTCAAATTTTAATTTTTTTCAAAAAATAATTCAAAAGTGGGGTTATTTCTGAAAATATCGAAAAAAGTTATTAAAAAAAGTTTTTTAAATTCAGTTTCTAGCCCACATGCAAAATTTCAGCTGCATAAGGTAATTTTAATTTTTTACCCACCACTAAAATTTATTTTGAACCTGAACACTTTACTGATGATGACACTGTGTTCTTTTTTGTTTTAATATTGAGGTGTATTACTTTCAGACACAATACACACTAAACTACGTTTTCAAAAATACTTTTTTATGAAGTTACCTTATACAGGGTCAATAACAAATAAACTTTGCATGATTTGCATCACATGGCCACATGCGACCAAATAATTTTAATAGCCCAATTTTGATTTTGTAGAAAAACACATTTAATATGGCGCTACTTGAAGAAAATGTATCTGAAATAAAGCATTGTCAAAACTAAGAAGTTTTATGCAGGTTGCGTTGAGTCTTATTCTGCAAAAGTGGTGCAATTTACAAAATATGGGTAAAAAATCGAAATTATCTTATGCAGCTGAAGTTTTGCATGTGGGCTAGATACGCATTTAAAAAACTAATAACTTTTTTTCGATACTTTCAGAAATAACCCCACTTTTGAATTATTTTTTGGAAAAAATTAAAATTTGGCAGATAATGCGAATTACTCACGTGCATAATTTTTATCTCGATCGAAGCAGAACTTGATGCCAACGTCAAATTTCGAATAAAGCTATATGAATAAAAAAAAAATCCCATATGATGCGGACTTTACTGGTCACACTGTATGGTTGACGGATTGACCATCAATAGTATAGATATCATGGATTCTGGGTATTTTCTCCTCTTTTGCCTTTTATTCAAAAACGTAAAAGCTATAAGTAGTTTATTTTAAAATATTTGAATACCTACCATAATACAATAATAATTTATTGATAAATTTGGTATTAATGGATAGATAAATAAGGTTCAAATTAACGTCGTTTGTCGTTTGGGCTTTCATTAAGAAAAAATCTTTCCTAAAGATTAGAGATGACCAATTGATAATATGATAAATAGATAATGGATGATGTCCTATAGAAGGTACAGCGCCGGATTTACGCCTAGGCCCACTAGGCCCAGGCCTAGGGCGGCAAATTTCGTAGGGGCGGCAAATTACAGACAATTCGAATATCACTGAGTCTTATTACACATTTTACCTACAGTTCAATTTACAAAAATGACAAACCGCGCTGCCCTCTAGCCTATTATACCTAATTTCACCTAATCTAATTCAAATCCGCTCGTCTAATTTTCCGCCATCGCTGCGGATTAGCAACACGACTGAGTTTGCGTTCGCGTGTTGGTTTTACGTGCACGGTACCAGGAGTTGCGCCGGTTGCGCGCTGCGTTTGCTTGTCTTTATTCTTTTGTTTTAACTTGTTTTAGACTTAAATTTTCCCTACAAGAAAACATTAAAATATAATTGTACGTCGCAAATCTTTGTAAATTTACATTTACATAAGGTAAACGACCCAATTATCGGCACCTTAAGGAACAAGTCATAGTTCGAAATTCAGTAAAATCCAATTTTTAAATCGGTAAAATTTGTAACAAATGATGTAGCAAGCCTTAAGGGTTCTTTATGTAAGCGATTAAAAACATTAGAGAACGCTTAACAGTAAAAAAAGAAAAAAAATATTTTGCAAAATCATACATGATGTACCAATTATCGGCACATTAATTTGAGTGTAGTTCCAATTTTCGGCACCAATGGGTCCCTATTATCGGCATGGTCTGTTCAAGGTATTAAAGAATAGTTAAGTCATGATGCTGATGCCCGTATAGGTAAGGGAATTAAAAAAGAAAAGAAACATGTTATTCTTAAAGTAAGGAACAATGACTATATTAAGTATTCTTAAATAATAATAATGTTATTCGCAATCAGGACATAAAAATTCACCCTTATCCTTTTTAGTGAGGCCGACGCACTCTTCATGAACATACTTTTTGCATTTCCCGCACCATCTACAAATAATGTGTTCGGACGTTAAAGCTTAAAGCTTTTTGACCAAAAGCTGCACACTATCCAGCAGTTGCATTTTTGTTGCAGGAAACCCACAATTTGAGATGTGGAGCAGCCACTTAACCAATAATGCTTCTTCTTCGTTTGTTAGAATTGTTGTTGGACCGCATCTCTTACCAAGTGTAGATCTGCCTTTAACCTTGTCCTGTAGCGTTGATCTTGGAATGTTAAACCTTTTACTGGCGGTTTTAAATGGCATTCCATTCTGAATTGCTTCAATTGCTTCATTCTGCTTCGAGGTAGAATACTGATTTCTTTGCCTTTTATCCATCTTTCCACTGAAAAAAGGTACGTTCTAATTAGCGGCACCTAGATGCTCCTATAAGCGGCATAGGATTTATTTATTATCTAGAGCGTTAAATATGATAATTTAAAGGTGCCGATAATTGGTCCCACTATTAAGTTACTCAATAAGTACACTTTAAAATTAATTTGTATTTAAATATCCCAAAATCTTCGGCAAAATAAGCGGTTAACCTAAAGTCAACACCGCACCAATTATCGGCACCCATGCTGGTAATTGGCACATAGCCTTTTTACATTGCTCCAGATTCCGGCACATTTTATTTTTGAGAAAAGTGAATTAAAACTGTACAAAAAAGATATTTTCAATACATTTTCCTAATCATAAATGTTTAACGAAGGACTTACCATTTAAATTGGTGAAAATACACTGTTGATATTTAAAAAATCGTTAAACTTTCACTGGAGCGGTCCTTAGCACTACAAACTGTAAAACACCCCCGAGCTCACCTCACCTGATATCTGTCACCGATAGTTAGGAGTTTTCAAATAACTGACCGGTTTAAAAATCTGGGAACCGCGGTAAATTAAGGGTTAGATGGTAAACTTTGGTTTATAATACGCTGCCAAAATATTTCCTTTACCAGTTTCTTATTAATTAAGGATCTTTGGAGTAAGTGCCGATAATTGGATCAGTGCCGATAATTGGGTCTTTTACCTTAACATAAAATTAATAATTTTTACGTTTGGCTTTGCCTGTATGATGCTATTATAATGGTATCGTCAAAGTATTGTAAACATAAAGACCAATTTATGTTATATAATGACGTAACACAGCATTCGTTTTTGAACAATTTTCATATTTGTGTCTGTGCTTTTTTGTTTCTTTGTTTGAAATATTGTTTTTTAGAAATATATGGTTAACTCAAAGAAATTGAAGAATACATTTTTTTAATTCTTGAGGTATTGTGTTTTTTAATATTTGTAGTAAATTGTTAAACATTTAATATGATATTCTAGGTGGGGGCGGCAGGCGCGTATTTGAGGGGAGTAATGGGGGTATAGCTACCCCCATCCCAAAAAATAAACACTAACAAATCAGTAAAAAGAGGCGTAACATCCAACAAATTTTCGCACGCGGCGCTACTATTCCTTTTTTCTGCTTTAAAACAATGTCACATCGTTGAAAAAAGGGCGTGGCACCCAAAAATTTTTCGGCGCTCCCCCCCCCCCAAAACCGACAGCTAAATACGTGCCTGAGGGGCGGCAACATTTCTTTGGGCTTAGGGCAGCGGTTTCCATAAATCCGGCCCTGAGAAGGTCCTTTTATCATCTTCAGTATACTTAGGTACATATAATATTCTCTACTCTACTATGCCTTTAATAAAACCAGTTTAAAAATTAGGTACATTTACAAAACTATCGCCTGTTCTCTTTGCAAAAGTCCCTAAACCCTATTGCACACCATTACACCTACACAAAATAATGAGGGCATAAAAAAATATATACTATACCTATTATAGGGATAATAAAATCTTACGAAGAAACTAAAAACTAATGTAACCTTAATATCTAACTTGATAACGATAAAACATGCGCCAAAATTCCAAAGCTTTCAATAACTTTCCTATCGGGACAAAGGAAAAGAAAAAAACAAAAGAACAAAGGATAAAGAGGCGTCACGACGCTGTAATCTAAGCGCCACACGAAGACGTCTCGATTCTTCCCGAAGATTTGCGAAAGCTTGCGGGCGCTGATGCCATGCCTATAATTTGCTGAATCTCGTAGAGGGCAAACCACATGAAAACAACAAATTCATACTCTCGCACGGCTTCCTCACTAATTTATTTTGTTGTTGTTTAACCCTGTAACCCAAAGAAAAATTTTGAAACCAAAAAAGTAGCTTTTTAGATAGTGCAATCCTTACCTCTACTTTACTGGTATTCTATCTATTAATAATTTTATGACACAGACACAGAAACACGTTTTACAAGATTTCAATCCAATTTTAAAAATTTTTCACAACGTAAAATAGTAAGGTTAGGAATGTAAGTATGTCATAATTATTATTGTAAGGTTCGTAAATTGGGTATTAGAAAAACAAAAATACACTGCAGCATGTAATATATATACCTACAATTCGAATGGATTGTCCATATCGCGCTTGGACATTTCAGCATGACGCGTTTAACTTCCTCGTGCGATATGGACATCATATTATTATTATCATCATCGCCAAATACAGAACCAAAAAACAAATTTTGTGATTATTATATCATATCCACTTTAGTTATTGTATTGTATAAGCTACTATTTAATATCTTCATAGCTTTCTCCTGATCTCTTGCACAGAGCGGCAACACCGTCGGCGTCCCCAGTAGCTTTTAGCGTTTTACATTCGGCTCAGCAAATTAGACGAACCATGCTTTTACGAAGGCGTGCAGGTTTGTTCGTTCTCTAAAAATCGTGCTATCCATGGCTGTGCATTGTTAATCGTTTGTTTCTTGTTAGAAACAGGACATTCAAGTTTTTTTGTGTATTTTTATAGTTTTTGTGTTGAATATCATCAGTGTGATCATACTGGATTTTTTGGATTATTTTTACAATTTTTGCACCAAGACAAAATACTATTCAAGGTGAGTTTGTGCGGCAATGTCACCAATGGTTCTTTTTGACCTTTACAACCATGTCGCAATTTTTTTGAAGGTTATTTTTTAAGGTGTTAACCAAGATATATTAAGTTATCTTTTGAATTGTTGAGAAATCTGTAAGCTTTTAATAATGCATTTAATATTTTAAGTTTAGAATTCGCCAAAAAAGTTTGTTTATTTATTTATTTTTTTGTTTATAAATAAAAATGTAAATAACTGACTGCAGTTGTTATGGTAACACAAAACAATGATTTTCACAGCACCTGTGATAAATAACCGAATGGCTACTAACTACAGACTGTTGGGTTGGTTTGTTAAAAAATAAAAATAATTTAGGGTTACCAATTTTGAAAGGAATAGGAAGAAAACCGAGATAAAAACTTATTATTTTCTGTTTTGCCAAATTTTGTAAAATAATCATTATGGGTGGTTCTCAAATAAACTGTCAATGTTGGTATTCGTGGGTCATTCTACAAATAATTTATTTTAAAATTTTTTATATTTTAAGCAAAATACCTATATAATTTAATTTGGAGTGTTTAGATATTTTAACAACACAACAATTATAATTTAGTCGTTTTTTCCTTGTTACAGGAACTACCTAGTACGTACCGTGCGTCATAGAAGAATACTATTAAATCAAGAAATACCTTACGCGACGTGACTGCTTACAGGTATCATAGCAACACCGCGTCGCGTGTGACTATCACAATGCAAAACGTACAAGACGCCGCGGTATCAAGACTTCAAGACGTCGAGAAACCTACTGGTAGTGATAACGTTATCACAGTTACATCGCGCGATATCGCAGTGACCTCGCCGGGAGTGGACACTGTGATAAAAAAGATCCGCCTGGTCAGTGGCGGCGGTAGCAGCTGTGATATGCGGGTGCCTCGGGTCAACGGCGAGAACAGTGATAAAACCAATCAGCAAGGAACTGTGATAAACGGGCAAAACTGTGATAACGATAACTTTGAAAAATCGTTGGTGGCGGACAAGTATCAGTTGTTCGAACAAGTGGTCGGGAGTTCGTTGTATCGGTGTGTTGATGTTAATACCAAGCAGGAATTAGTTTGTAAGGTGAGTGTATTAAGATTTTTTTTTAATTTACAGACAATCTTAACGTATAATAAAATGGCGACACCACTGGAATTATTTTTTCTGACTTCGCTCAACCCTCTGCTCTCATGATGAGTCACTGAAAGAACCTCGTTTTGAACTTATACTATAAGCAAAATTGTAATTCTTAGATGACAAGAATCACCATTAAGCCCTCGATTAAGCCCTTTAAATTTTAAAGTTTTCGGAGATTTAAAATAAATAATTGTACCTACCTGAAATTAAACCGATAATACCTATTTAAGAGGTTCTTAGCCTACCTACACATAAATTTATTTATAGATTAAAAATGGGATATTTTTATTTCATTGCTCAAGGGTTTTATGGCTTTTGTAAGCGGCCTTGAGATACAGCAAAAATTTGGGTCTCTTGTTAGTAGGTCTAGTCTTAGTGCTACCAACCATAACTCTCAATTAGCCTGTGTCTTATCCTTATCACCCACTAGTTTTATTAGGTTTAGGTACCTATAGGTATTTCCTATTTTATTGTAAAGAATTATAAATGTACCTGCTGTGGGTAAGATTATTTCCTCGGATAAGTTCCAATAGGTATTAATTTTGTCATTTGAGCGCAAGGTTTTGCCGAACAAATATTTCCACCCCTGTTGCGTATTGTTATGCATAAAAAATAACCCCGTTTTTTAGACCAGGTGTTATCTCAGGTGTTACTCGTACCTACTGCGTATGAATTGTTCGGTATACTTACCTACCTACTTGGACATCCCACAGCATAAAAAAATCAGTTTTTGATTGAGTCATAGATGGCACATATGTCATTCATAAACGCTATTAAAATGTGTTGAGAACATCGGCGTAGCTAGCCTTAGTTTTCAGGGGGAGCCTGGGCCCCAGTGTACGGTGGATTAAAAAATATATTGAATATTTCAGGAGGGGTCAGGTCCCCCTGCCCCCCCCCCCCCTAGCTACGCCGATGGTTGAGAACATCTTTTGTAGGAGAGAGGAGGTGAAGAGCTGGGTGGGGTTGGGGGGGGGGGGGGGGGGTAGTGGGAATTACGCCGTAGTTAGCTTTGAATGTGACCTCGCTACGTGAAGGGGGCGCAATTTGCCTGCTGATTTACTTCAGAATGGAATACGATTTTGTCAATAGGTTCATTTGTTACTCGATTTGTTATTGTTTCACCCACAGAATATTATAGCAAATCAGAAGCGACAATACCTGTCGGTACCTTTGATATCGACTGGTCGTTTTTCAGTGACACAACGATAACGGTCGAGCCACAGCTTGATACTCCGAGAAAACTTGCTTATTTTCTACACTGAGCGACCTTACTTTTTAGTACAGATGCAAATGCAACAGAACGAAAACAAAATAATATATTAGCTAGGCGCAACGTCAGCTCGCGGACTAAACAGTACTAAACACATCTTAGACGAGCACATGGTTTTTAGCGATACACAACTTATTTGCCACACGCGCCTACCAAAACAGAACACGCAAAACGCCGAGCTGTCGCTTCTCGTTGGCTTTGAGTTCTCTGGTTTCACCTATAGATACCAGATGATTGGTAGGTGTAGGTACCTACTAAAAGAGACACTCAACGTAAAGCCATGATGACGATTGTGGTCGAAATTCTCGAAATAAAGTTTTCCCTGTGAAAATATTGCAAGTAAAATGTTTTTCTTTTGTTTCCGCTTCGTGACCCAATAAATGTTTATTTTAACTAACTCGCCTGGTGTACCTATATAAATAGGCAAAATAAGGCAATTTTGATATTAAATGTCCACTTATAGGTATAATTAGGTATAGATATTAATTTTAACTTAAACATTACTTAATTATATTATAATACAATGCAGTGACCCGGCATTTTATTTTCGTGACCCGGTACCATTTTTTGGGACACGCTGCTTTAGGGCAAGTAAGAAAAAGATAACCTCCAAATAATCTTTTGATTACCTATACTATAATATCTACAACTCGATCTACAACTACCTAATCCTACAAACGGTACCTACCTTTTATATTTTACTGAGAATTAGGTACCTAACTACCTAATTGCAAGAAGCCTAATTGTTTAATACCTACTTACTACTAATGCTTATTTACATTTAATTAAACCATAATTAAATCCAAATTCGAAAGTATTTTTTGGTTTGTAGGTTTCCGTCTCTTGTGGTTTACTAATCAGATTAAACTTTAAATTGAATCTTGGGGTGGGATTGACTTTGGAACCGAAGCCACAGCAAACAATAGAGTGTTAAGCAGGATAAGTAGGGATCATTTAAAACTTAATAATTAACAAATGCATCCAGTATCGTCAGTATTTGAATGTAATTTAAATAAATATTTATTCATTTGTGAAAATATTCAAGGTCAAAAATAGTAAGATTCATGATTTTTCCAGGGATGTTGTAATTTTGTGAATGGTAGAGATTAAATCACTCTATTCATTGTCATATCCGCCATTTTTTAATCAATTTAATTTAGATGATTCGTTTTGTTACTGGTTAGCGTGACGATTACACTGCTAAAAATAATTTCACAATGTTACAGCAATAAAATTCTTTGTTTTCAAACCGAGTTAAACGTAGTCACTTGCAGGGTGGGTTGTTATTAGAAAATGACTGTTGCTCCATGTTAGGTATTTAAAAATGTGAAATAAATTTGATAGCTGGATCGATAGATTTACTTAATTTTTTTTAGTATTAAGTATGGCGAGTATTATGGCCTGTCCATTTTATTACTCCGCGTCATATTTGGGGTATTTACCATTTATTTTACTCACAGGTTACATTGCAGTACCTACCTAATTAGATTTATCTCCATCTTTGTCACATCCGGCATTTGCATTTGATCAATAAAAAGCAATACAGCTATAAATAAGTAAGTCTTAGGTATTTATTGACAAAAAAAAAAGGAACGATATCGTTTTTGAAAAAATTTACTTATGTGACTACTATTTTTTGCTTAATTTTCATCTCCATCGAAGCAGAACTTGATGCCAAAGTCAAATTTGAAATAAAGCTATTAATAAAAAAAAATCATAAATGATGCGGACTTTACTGGTGACACTGTATGTCTTCATTTAAAACATGAATACTTACAAGAAACTAGGAATTTACCCCGGAATTTGTAATTTCAATCAGCGATCACAATATTTTAATCAAAATTTATTTCCAATTCAAATAATCACAGTGCACAAAAGGAATAAAACACCATTTAAATATCAAATGTACTTTTCCATCAAGCACCCTTTCTTAAAAGGGTGCATAATATACCTATATTAACATTTTTCGTTTTTTTAAGAATTTCCCACCATCTGACGTAATTAATCGGTACGTAGAGGGTCAAGGGCTCTCCGAATTGATATTCAGAAGAGGGAACACCCCCTTTTGGCCGCATGCATATCTAAAATTCTCTCACGAGATGACCGATGGAATTTTAAGTTCGAATTATTTTGCATAAATCCAATATTTTGGCCCTGAAGAATATACCTGTTTCGATCTTTATTTGTCAGCGTGTTAGATTTTCACCCTATACCTACTGTTCGACTTTAAACTAGGTCTATACAAGAAATGTCTATAGGAATTAGGTCTGGTTCGCAGTCTGGCCAAAACTGTTTTTTTTATTTAATAAAGTTTTTGAAATGCGTGCATGTCTATGACATGAAATGTATATATACTGTTCTTGCTTCATTAATGTAAAATCGAGTATAAAATACACAATTAAGTAGTTTTTTATTGAAAGGGTTACCAATAACGGGGGTTATAGATAGGTACCTACATATTGTAACTAGGAAGAATACCAGAGGAAGGTTATCTGGAATATTATTATTAAATACATAGGTAGTAAAAGTAGGTAGGGGTAGGTACCTAAGTACCTCGGTACCTACTTACCGTATTTTCCGAGGTAAAAAAACGTTAATGCTATCGCTTTTGCTTTTAAGGGCACAGTTCTCAAGGCCCTAAAAGACCTAGGTACCTATAAATGGCTTGAATGCAGGGGTAACTTCCGGAACCTTGCAATTACTAAAAAAAAATAGTATCTAATTGTGGAAGGGCTGTTTAGTTAGGCATTGACGAATAGTATGCCGGTGTTTTTGTTTAAATAAATGCACAGAAACTTTAAAAAAAGCAGTTGAAAGTAAACACGTCGATTTTCAGAACTGAAGTAAAAACAACAATTTTTACTGGTAACACGCTGTTTTCTAGTCTATCTAGATGTCATCTCTCCCAAGAATTCATGAGAATACGTGTTTGTTTTAACAGGAAAGGTTTCGCAATTGCACAAAACACGAAAGTAAACAAAACTATGACCGGCTGACTAACATTTACCTCGCTCTACCAGCTCCAGAATATGTCTTTCTTCGTATGCCAAAAGCATAAAAATAACTACTCTGATCAACACAGCACTGCAGTGCACATGCGAATCGTCAACACGAGCGTCAACAGTTCAGCAAATCGAATTAACGATAAAAAATGGTGTCGTTAATCCCACCTTACATATTCTTAGTGGTGTGACTAAAAAGAATAATTGACGAATAATAAACTCTATTTTTTCTACTCTTATTACCTACCTAGCAAGTTCGTATTACCCCGGGTTGGGGCGAGTTGATGGGTTATACTACCGTTATACTGTATACTGTATCTTGCCTATGATAATAAGAACTTATCCATGTTTGTTCTTTTTACCCTGAAAAAATAACTGCTCTAGAATAAACTAACTTGTGATACAACGGTTAGCACTTAGCAGTATGAATTATTTTGATTATACTTACTTTTGGTTTAAATATAAACTATTTGTTATATTTTTAAAACCATTTAACTTTTTACCCGAGCCTCCCCTATCTATCTAATTAAAAATCAATCAGAGAAATATGGGTAACAAAAATAATGCCATGGTTGCTTTAATAAACCCGGTATACCTACTTGACAAGGCACGGCAAATAAATACAGGACCTTGGTATTTTTAGACCACAAGTAGCTCCGTACCAGTAAATTTGGCTAACCCACAAAAATTATTCGTTTTGCAATCGATACATTAAAATTAATCCTAACCTTGAATGACGTTTTCAATGTAAAGTAAAAAACGTTAACTAAGGTAAGGTTCGGTTTTATGCATGGATGACGGTTAGAAAAGGTCGTGTGTAGTTTTGGAGGTGGCTTAAAAAGTCATGGTCCTCTTCATGGACCTTTCAACCGTCAGATGAAATCCGTTTTTTAACGTAAATTAAGGATTTTTTTTCATTGTTTTAATCATAGCCTTTTCGATTTCAAAGAAGTGAGTAAGACAGTATAATAGACCGTGCGAGCAAAAATCATTTTGCATCAAAGAGGGCTTGGTTTAAAAAACGTGGGGCTTGGTTTAGATCACAATGATAATATGGGGACGATATACAGGGTGGTGCATCGATCCACGCAACATAGGAAATCCATTGCAAATTTTGAGATGGTAAAATATTGGCTCCCCAATTTATTTTAGAGCAAAAGTTTATTTAACTTTATTAAAGGGAATACTTTGACGAACTAACTGACGAAATTTTATCGCGATTTATTAAGTAATTAAGGGCTTATTTAAAAAAACGTCAATCTATAATTGGCGAAAATTAACAAATACAATTCTTAAGCTTTATAATAAAAACACCAGTAAATGTCAGTAACTGACAAGAAGGATGTATTATGACTATGGAGGGCTTTAGGAAGGAGTCCGATCGAAAATGGCTGTTCTTTAAATTTACGTCCCTGTTTAGTAGTTAGTTAGTTCACTGTTTCCCGGTTGCGGCGCAGTGATCGTCAAGTGTTTGACTTTTTACAGGTTTTGATAGACGTCAGCGGTATTTTTATCCAATAATTAATAAAATAAGCTTTATTAGATATAATATATACATATCTCAGCCTGTAGAGGGTTTTAGTTAACTAAATTCAATAAAACAGTTGATTATCCCATAAGAACCCATGCATTTTACAGATTTAAAGGAACACATGCGCCCCTGACGGCCATTTTTAAAGCTGCTTTACCGATCCAAAACTTTGCCCGAAACCAATGTATTGCGATCGGACTCCTAACCTAAAACCCTCCATAATTATGACAATACATTTGTATTCGGGTAAAATAGGTTAAAAGCTTCTAGGTTACTTTATTTTTCGAGACTTTGACTTTCAATGCATAATAAAACAAATAAATTACATACTTAACTAATTATTTAATAAGATGTTCAAACAACCCCCCATTTGCTGCTAGACAATACCCGAGACGAACATAAAATTCATTTCGAACATTTCTTAATTGATACACGGACAGTCTTTCACACTTTAAAGTAATAGCATTTTTTAAATCCTCCAGCGTCTCTTATTTAAAATTTTTGTAGATGGTTGTTTTAGGTGTCTTAATTCTTGAACTCTATGGTATTTATACGGATAATATTTATGTTTATGTAATACTCGTAAAACGGTTGTAGGATGTTTCCCTGCTTCGTCTCCAATATGCCTAGTACTTATAATTCCCTTATTTTCTTCCACACTTAACAAAATATTTAAACCTTTATCATTATCTGCATGATTATTACCTTCGTCTTCTCTTTCGCATTTACATTTATTGAGAAGCGTTCCACTATTTTCAGATTTGTTAATTATTCTGATTACGGTGGATATTGCTGGAATTGGCCTCTCTGGATAATTTACTGCAAACATATCGGATACATTTCTGCTGCTGTTTCCCGCATAATACCACTTAACTATAGCAATCTTTTCAGACGTATTTATGGTTAAAAAAATTGTCAAACTTGGTTTGAATTTGACACTAGCATAATCCATCAAAATATCGTCATTAAAATTCAGACCCGTATTATCCATTTTAGGATAATAAAAGATAATATTATTTTTTAAATAACTTTGGATAGACTGCATGAAAATTATTAAAATTTTGTAACTGAGTTTAGTTTGTTGAATTCTTTAAAAAGTTTAGATAAACTTTTGCTCTAAAATAAATTGGGGAGCCAATATTTTACCATCTCAAAATTTGCATGGGATTTCCTATGTTGCGTGGATGGATGCACCACCCTGTATCTAACCAAATCTAGGTTAAAATTTTGTCAAATTCATATTTATGACATGATATGCCAAACTAATGAGTAATAAAATAAGTAGACAAATAGACAAATTAGAAAAAAATTCATTTAGTTTTTTTTTAAGGAACAGCTCTATATTCTGTTTCACTTACTCCTTCTTAAATCTTAGAAGGCTTTGGTTTTAATCGATTTTTTTAGCGTCACTGTTCTTTGAAAGCAGAGAACCAGCAATACACTTGCATTAAGAAAACCGATATCGTTCCGTCCTTGTCAATGCGAATGTGACAAAGATGAAGATAATCTAACTCCTTTAATGTGATCTGTGAGTTAAAAAAAATGGCAAATACCGAAATATTGTTTATTGTAGTGAATTTTTGTTCATTTGTTTTTTCTGTCATCTTTCTGAAGATGAAACGGACAGAAGTTGCAGTTTTGCACAAAACAAAAGTCTTCTTTCATTGGTGAAAATTTCTAGTTTCTAGCCAATCAATAACGTAGCCTACAACGTGAAGTTTTTACAAACGCAATTTAAAAGCGTCTCGACCACTTCTTATACTAGAAGTGCGTGCTTAATAATTATGACCTAGTATGACTGAACTATTTTGTTGCATGCATTTTTTTTAATGGGTCTTAGGCGTATAAATGTCAAATGGTTCGTGATGTAAATTAACATTACAAAATGTATAGAAAAACACGAAGTATATAACAGTAATATGGGTTGGCACCTTGTAAATTCGCAATAAATATTCAAACATTTGAAGCATGCTGTAACACCTAAAGATAGAAATTAAGTATATAGAGCTCATTGAAAATGCGTAGGGAACAATAATTATTGTTAAATTGTTACAATTACTAGATCAATATAAAATAATGTTTTTAAGCCTTAAGTTATAATGTGCGTGACAAGAATACACCTGCATATTTGTTCTACTACCACACTTGCTGCTTCTGGGATATGAAATTGACCAATCACAGTTTGTCTTTAGTACCCATTACTATTCGTTTTTAAATGTTGTTAGAAGTTATGCTTAGCCGAGGGGTGTTTCATCCTTGGTAATCACTAGTAATCAGTAAAGGACGGATTATAATATGCACTTAAATTTAGCCAAAATATGCGCATTTTTTTACCAAATATGCATACTGGTATGCAATATTTCTTAGTTTATTATACCGTGCGAGCAAAAATTATTTGCATCAAAGAGGGCTTGGATTAAAAAACGTAGGGCTTGGTTTAGATCACAATGATATGGGGACGATATATCTAACCAAATCTAGGTTAAAATTTTGTCAAATTCATATTACCTATGACATGATATGCCAAACTAATGAGTAATAAAATAAGTAGACAACTACAAAAAAATTTATTTTTGTTGTTTACAAAATTAACAAAGTAAGAATATACAGAAAGAAAAAGAAAAATAAAATAAAATAAATGAAAATGGTGGGAGGCGTCTTATACAATTTGTTGGCGTATTTTGCATTATTTTACGAACGTTTGCAACAAGTTCTTCTGTTCTTACAGATGGTTTTCCTGCTCCTTTTTTGTGTTGTATAGAACCTGTTACTCTACAAACAGCCACGGTTCGTTTCAGGCAATGATAAAAATCCCCAGCGATAAAAGCAACGTTAGGAAAATGTTCGTGAAAATCGTCCATCCACAAACCCGGATTGTATTGCCACTCACCATTTACTCTAACCCCGTTTCGAAAATACGCTTCGACCATGAATGTTTTGTGCTGTTCCGTAAAGCCCATTGTGTGAATTGTTCAAGAAATTGGAAAAATTAGCGATAAATCGAATTACTTGTAACGACTGTCAACGATGACGGAATAACTGATTGATTGTTAATTCAGGTAGTTACTGACACCCAACAGGTATTAAGCTCTACGGCTAAGCATTACGCCATTAGATGCAAGGCCCTCTTTGATGCAAATCATTTTTGCTCGCACGGTTTAGAAACACATTGGGTTCTAAAAAATGTGTTTATTTTTAAAAATGTTGATCACCTAGTAAAGCTCTAATTTTTTGTTGATACTCCCAAGGATATCAACACTTTATTTAAACAACAAACCTGATGATAGATAGCACCAGAAGACAAAACGTCGGACTCAAAATCTCGACACGATAAGAAATGAAAAGTGACAATAAAAATGTGAAACCTGTTTATGGGTCAGCTTTGTTCCAGTATCAGCAATTCTAACTCGCTCGTCCTGTTTCTCATAAACGCATAAACGCAAAGTAGGCGTACTTATATAGGTGGTTTATTATTTTATACCGCGTGAAGTGAACCCGATTTTGTATTTAGCAGTTAAAAAAATATTTATTTTATAATATTACTACCACAAGTAACTATTTTTAATTGCTAAAACGCCTTACAAGTAGCTATAATACGCCCTTGACTAGCCAAAACCAGTGAAGGTTAACAAATTAATGTATTTTACACACGCCATAGCGATCGTAACTCGGATCTTAGGCCGTCGATCTGGAAGCTCTGTTGAAGGTATGATATTATATTAAAAAGCTCGTGCATACCTTATTTATTATCATTTTTCATATCAAATAAGATCCCCCCATATATATTGCGGGTACCTAAAAAAACTGTTTAAAAATCAAACATCTTTTGCAACCTGTTTGCGAAAGATTCATTTCGAAATCAGAAAAGGATTGGCTCTCTGAGATCGCGTTTAAGGTATATTATTGCATGCAATAATTCTTATATATTTAATAACGTTAATAGGGACGCTTAGCATGCTACCATCGATAAACGCTATTTTTATTTATATACCGTAGTAGAAGTAGTAGTAATTGAGCGGAGGTTCCAAAACCTGGAAAGTAGACCAACGACGATCCTTTTTGCCTACCCCAGAATCTTTCCCCGACCACTCTGACCACCTTGACCGACCTCCTTATGAAGGTAACTATGTCGCTCCAGGCCAGGGCCGTGATGTCTCCTCTTTCTCTAGGCATTCAGCGCAGATTTGGTCTTCTTCAACACGGATGAGGGCTAGATGATTCCTCAGCTTGTAGTGTCCGGTCCCAATTAAGATTTTGAGGACACATCGTCTTCTATTTAAAGTTCACTCTGACTTGCCTTGTTTGACCAGTCCTTCGCTTATCTACCACCACCTAACTAAACTTAAGCCAGGTTTAAAAAAGCGTCAATGAAATTATGTCTCGATTGGGAGAAATGTAGTGACGTCGATGAAGGACAATCGAACGGGATTATGGTTACATGAGGTGATTAATTGTGGCGAAACTATACCCCATTCATAGGAAATGATAATTATCCAAAAAATGCACCTTTGGCAATTCCTGCAAAATTGCCTAAGATTTTGCATATTAGATCAGATCAAGATATCGCCACTCCTTGACAATATTTGCATAAAACTAAACTGCATTTATGTCGGTATTTCTGCAAATCGCTCACATACCAGGGTAAATAAGAAATATTGACGGTGCACACCAATGCTCGCAGGCCTATAGAAAAATTTACAAGAAAAAATATGGTGATAGCAAAAAAACGTTTCATGTAGACGTTTTACGGGTATGTGTCGCCCCGGCTATCTGTCTGTCTGTAGGCTCGAAAGCATAAAAGCTACTTGACGTGGAATGACGAAATATTGTATACTAGCGACCCGCCCCGGCTTCGCACGCGGGTCTAAAATGTGTTTATTTACGACATCACATTAGAAACCTCTAACTTTATCAGTGTTTCTCTACAATATTATGCATGTATTATACATATAAACCTTCCTCTTGAATCACTCTATCTATTAAAAGAAACCGCTTCAAAATCCGTTGTGTAGTTTTAAAGATTTAAGCATACAGAGGGACGGACAGACAGCGACAGCGACTTTGTTTTTTGTTTTATACTATGTAGTGATGTAACTAATGATCTGGTACTTATAGATGGCACATCGTTTGTAGGAGAGAGGCGACGAAGAGCTGGGTGGGGCAGGGAGTAGAGATTACAGTAAATGTGACCTTAAACCTAACCTAGAACCTAGAAATAACCCCACTTTCTATTTACTCACCTATGAAAAGGAACTGCAGAGCTATTAATTCTCGCATACTTGACACATTTGGGACTCTTCTTAATTAGTCCCAAAAAAATATCACAAAACACTAAAAACACAGCACAAAACCGATAAACGAAGAAACACGGGATAAACCAAACCGAAATAGGAATGTTCGATATAAGTATGTACATCGATGCATCGAAAACACATTTTCAATGCGATGCATCATTTTTAATATATATGCATCGAGGCTATTTGAAATTTGTCGATGCATCGATATATTAGGCCTTAATTTTATTCGTTAAATAGATATAGGGTGTGAGGTTTGAGCTTAGAATAATTAGATTTGTGATTTGTTTTGTAATTCTAATTCTATTAATGGCAAACATCGATATTTTTCCGCGATACATTTATGTGGAGATTCCTAAACGGAAATAAGTGAAACAACGTCATCATGGCCTCAGACCAATGTCATGGCGGTCACATCTTGGGGGGGGGGGGGGGGGGATCTCTTGCTGCAGCGTTGCCATACTGCAAACTCTTTATAAGGTTTTAGAGGAAGATTTAAATTTTCCACATCATATTAAATACTTTTCACATCGTAAGATTGGCAAACATTTACTTCAGAATGTAATGCGATTTTGTCAATAGGTTTATTTGTTATTGTTTCATCTAGGTACTAGATCATTGGTTCTCTCTTTCTAATCATGCAGAATTGTATACATATTTAAATAAAATTTTATACACGTAGGGAAAATGTTTGTCCGCCCATCTCTTAGTAATAAGTTAGAATAGTACAAATATGAAGTATCGCAAAGCAAACAGAGGTAGGTATCTCTCGCTCCATCGTATTGCATCTCGCTTATGGCACTCGCTGGTGGCATGCCGCGCCGCTTCGATTCTATTAATATCAAATAAGTATTCATTCTTTCGTACGTTGCCGCCTGAATGAAAGGATCAGGATCAAGCAAAACGCATCGAGCCAGCCAGCCAGCCAGCCAGATCCGATGCGATGGAGTGGGGGAAACATAATCTACCTATTTCTGTTTACTTTGCGATACTTCATATTTGTACTATTCTAACTTATTACTAAGAGATGGGCGGAAAAACATTTTCCCTACGTGTATATATGGCAACTTTGTTCAGAATCCGAATACCAATGCCATAAACAATAGGCAGGTACTTTCTGAACCACGCGGGTAAATATCAATAATCCCGTAAATCATATACCTATGTAATTAATCAAAGCATTACCGTATAGTGGCTACGGTATAATACCAACCCGCAAATTACAATAACTGTTTAACAAATAATTCTTTTGTATTTAACTTTATAAAAACGTTTTACCTTGACAATTGCACGGCGTTGTTACCTCACACTTTAAACGTTGAGCAATTTTGTTTTAATAAAAATAAAATATCAATTTGTAATATTTCTATGTCAGGGACCAATCATTGTGTTGCACACGTGAAATAATCTTTTGTATGGGAAGGAAAAAAAAATGGTGGAATTTTTTTTGTGCGAGAGCAGCTGGATTCGGAGCTCTCTATGGTAAACTGGGGGTCGCAGGTTCGATTCCGGGCAGAGCGAGGCCTGGATACTCTTTGTAAAACAGCTTTAAAAAGTTGAGTTTTTTAAATTTAAATTGTTTTATATAAATAAATGCGTATAAATCTGCGCGCGGTGTATTCAACGAACCATAATGAGAAAGAAAATAAAGATAATATTATACGGGTAATTCCTCGGATAATTCACAACAATACAGGAATACAGGTACCTAGATAGATAAGTTCTCGGGCAAAAACTTTTTCAAATTCTTGAACAAGAAATTATTGTGCTTGGAAATGTTTTACACGTACCCAAGTTTTTGCCAAATTGTAAAAATCAATACAAATTATATACCAACTAATATTAGACCTGAGGTTAGGTATAAGCTTGATTATTTTGCTGGTTTTGTTGGTTTTTTATATTCGATTTTATAAGACTGGTTTAATTGACTTGTTCTCTTCCTTTTCGACGATGAATCATTTTTAAACAAAGTTTGGAAACAATACCTTAATAGTAAAGCATCATTTTATAACACGCGTCCATGTTATAACGGGACAAGTGCTTAAAACTGCTTTATATAACACGTACGTTATACTATTTTCTAATTTGTAGTTTTTTCAATAAAAAACACATATTTAAAAAGAAAATAAATCCTTCAAATTTTGTAAATTTTTATGTCTAAATTTTATGTTGGTAATACTATTTTTTATCATAGTAGCCTCTGGACAACAAAAATTATTTTGCAAACTGTAATTTTTTGATTTATTGTCCCATTTTCACCACGAGATTCTAAAGTTATTTTAGCGATATGAGATTTGAAATTGGACGGAATACGTTGTGTGATCCTTGTACATTCGGTACATATACAGAGCGTTCGGAAATTCGGGCGATTTTGCTATTTTTTTCGAATTTCAAAAGACGTGTTTTTACGTCACGGCATTGCAATTTAGTATAGGGAAGATGGAAAATTCAGATAAAGTTGAAGTTAAAATCGACATTGGAAGGTTAGGAGATTGAATTTTGGATAGGATTTGGCAGAAAATGATAGCTTGAAGCATCTACAAAAGATTGATTTATAGATTTATGCAACCAACATACATGACTTATCCACACAGAATAAAAAAGTAGGTTATCAAGCTATTTTTCCTCTGCGAAAAATGGGTTTTCTCGTAAATCACAAAGGCCGTGCAAGTCAATGAAATAAAACATTTAAATGTTACCGACATCAAATAAAGAAAAAACGCGTATCGAAATAGCTTCATTACGATACGCAAATGCGTATCGTAATAGACTTGTTATGATACCAACGGGGATACCAACTTAGAAAAAAACAATTTTCTATCCTCAAAATCTGATAGGTTTGCAACTACTAAAAATACCAGAAATCACTACCTTTTTCCCAACTTGATCAAAAATAGATAATAAACTCAAATTTTTTCGCAATAATTTGGCGCAAATTTTAGCTGTTTACGCGTAAAAATAAATTGAAGGTCAACTTTTACAATGTCTTGAGCAAGAACTTAAATTTTAAAGCCCGGAACTGTCTATTTTCCCATTCGTCAAACGATAATGTTGCAGTGCGCATGTCTAGTCGTGTGTGCTTTATTTACTTGCCACTTTCGTGATTATTGTTTGCTTATCTAGGGTCTATGAGTTGTTCCCATTACTCGGTGGTATCGGTACTCTATTAATGACTTCATTCTGAGGAAAGACCTTGTTAAAAATAATAAATTAAATAGAATTAACCAATCAATCAATTTTCTAATAATTGCTCTGCTTATAATAATGACCAATGCGTTCAGAACAAATGAAATAATAAATTTCTTGACATTAACCTTTTTCTCCTTGAAATGCGACGTCATTATTGCTAAAATAATTGTTTTCTTTATAGTCGGGTGCGAGCCTGAAATATGGGGTACACCTTGATATCTAACCTCAATTTATTTATAACGCTGGAATACGTGCTTATATGGATGTAGAATTTTATTGACATCGTTTTCAGACTGATTTGTTATTTAATAATGCGATAAAAATGATTTGTAATGTTGTTTGTTTATTTTGTCTCCGTCTTAATATGCTAAACATGCAGACGGATATCGTGTGCTGATACAATTTTTTCAAGTATAAATAACATAAAAATGTAAAATGACGACTAATTTATTTAAGAGCAAACAGGCGTGGCGCATTCGCCATTACGTTTAAAAATAAACAATTCGTTACATTTTCATTTTATCTTATCCAAAAATCGGTCAAATACCATAGACATAATAATATACTTACCTTTAGATAAGCAAACAATAATCACGGAAGTGGCAAATTTATGGCCTCGCGCATATAAATAAGGCTACACACGATTAGACATGCGCACTGTAACATTATCGTTTGTCGAATGGGAAAATGGACAGGTCCGGGCTTTAAAATTTAAGTTCTTGTTCAAGAAATTGTAAAAGTTGACCTTCTATTTATTTTTACGTGTAAACAGCTAAAATTTGCCCCTAATTCTTGACAAAAAATTGGAACTTATTCTAATTTTTTGACTAAGTTGGGGAAAAAGGTAATAGCGGCAAAATCAGATTTTGAGGATGGAAAATCAAATTTAATGTTTTGTTTTTAAAATTTGTTTATAAATGATTCGTCGTCGTGTTTTAAGTCTAAAAAGGAAGAGAACAAGTCAATTAAACTAGTCTTATAAAATCGAATATAAAAACAAACTAAACCAGCAAAATAACCAATTTTTGATCTTATCGCGTACCTAACCTCAAGTCAAATATTAGTTGGTATATAACCCGGTATATGGGTAACTTGTATTGATTTTTACAATTTGGCAAAAACTTGGGTAGGTGTAAAACATTTTCAAGCACAATTTCTTGTTCAAGAATTTGAAAAAGTTTTTGCCCGAGAACTTGACCCATGGAATACTTTCACCTTTGGATTAATATAAACGTACCTTGGTAATCTCTCTGAGACCACAACCGTTTAGCTTCCACAACAGCTTCAGCACTTGTAGGAAATTTAATAAAAATATTGGCCTTCTCCAAAACTGCATCCATTACAGAAGTGTATGTCTTACAGACAGTATTTTGGTGAACACCGAGTTTTTCACCTACAGAATTTTGAAAGCCCGGATCCGATAATTTCCGCGGAAAAACTTTAATCTTATTTAACGGCGATAGTGCACCCCCTCGCCTTTTACCAGTATCAGTCAAAAAATAATTTACCAACCACTCAACATTTTCACAGTCAAATCGATATAACTTTCTGAAATCATCATATCTGCAATTTTTACGTACACTGTAGATTTTTCTTTTACGGAAGTTCATATATTCAGCCATAATTGAAGACACAAATTAAGAGCGACGCACGTGTATGCCGCGGAGAACTAAAGTTGACTGCTACCAAGCAAATGATGCAGGGGTCGACCTACCTTAAAAAGTTTAGAGTAATTGCTACAATAGAAAAAGCAATTCCTTAATTAGGTAATTTATCACATTTTAAGCAAACGATAGCAATTGCTTCTATTTTTTAAGAAAAAGCATTGACTAGAAGCACTTTTAAGCAATTGCTGGACGCAAAAGCAATTACTTCAGTATTTATTCATTAGCTTTTAAGAAACTACTTCGATTTTATAAAAAAAGGCAATTATCGCTACATTTTTATTCATTAGGCTCAATAATAGACGGAGGGGTCGGAAAAAGATATGCCAGTGCAAAGGCAAATATAAAGAAAAATATGTCTATCTACACAAGATTCTATTCTGAGGTGTAGCACATTTTTCCTGTCGACACTTTTCCGGCTAAAATAAGAGTTAGATATATCCGAGGATATATCCATCTCTCATCAACGCATCGATGGTCTGGGTTGTGTCTTGAATGTGTTTTCTGAATTAAAGGCATTTAAATAAAATACTATACCCGGTCAGTAAGTGACCTAGTCCAAGGGTGCCCGTTGTTTTCTGAATTAAAGGCCTTTAAATAAAATACTATACCCGATCAGTAAGTGACCTAGTCCAAGGGTGCCCGTTGTTTTCTGACTTAAAGGCATTTAAATAAAATACTATACCCGGTCAGTAAGTGACCTAGTAAGGGTGCCCGTTGTTTTCTGAATTAAAGGCCTTTAAATAAAATACTATACCCGGTCAGTAAGTGACCTAGTCCAAGGGTGCCCGTTGTTTTCTGAATTAAAGGCCTTTAAATAAAATACTATACCCGATCAGTAAGTGACCTAGTCCAAGGGTGCCCGTTGTTTTCTGAATTAAAGGCCTTTAAATAAAATACTATACCCGATCAGTAAGTGACCTAGTCCAAGGGTGCCCGTTGTTTTCTGACTTAAAGGCCTTTAAATAAAATACTATACCCGGTCAGTAAGTGACCTAGTCCAAGGGTGCCCGTTGTTTTCTGAATTAAAGGCCTTTAAATAAAATACTATACCCGGTCAGTAAGTGACCTAGTCCAAGGGTGCCCGTTGTTTTCTGAATTAAAGGCCTTTAAATAAAATACTATACCCGGTCAGTAAGTGACCTAGTCCAAGGGTGCCCGTTGTTTTCTGAATTAAAGGCCTTTAAATAAAATACTATACCCGGTCAGTAAGTGACCTAATCCAAGGGTGCCCGTTGGCAAAACGGAATAAATAAAGATTGCTCTGTATTGACAAATATTCACCCTTAACAATACACGGTGAATATTAAAAGTCATCGCCTTATCTCGGGCTTTTAAGAATTTAAGACAATAAAAATATTTAAACGTCATTTGCGTCACTACAAAACGTGTTTGAGCAATTTGGCAAACGTTTTGCAACACACAAAGGTTTACTTTTATCTTTTAAGTACCCACGGCATTACAAGTATTAAGATAGTAATACAATATAATAGATCAGGGGCTATGTTAGGGTGAGCCTAAACAATTTTGTTTAGGACAGGTATGGGCCGCGTGATTTTGTTCGCGCTTGGCGACAGGCTTGTTTGACTTTAGTAGGTATTATGGAGAACTAGAGGGCTGTGGTAGGAGGCCGATCGACAATGGCAGCATTTTCAAATTCTGTCCCGGTTTTTTTGTTAGTTCGCTATTGGCCGATAGATGGCTCTCGCGTCCGAAGTGGGCTGATGTTGTCTTCTTCTTCTCCGTTTTTAATATGGAAAACTAGATCCTCCATAGTTTTTAACTTTTACTTTTGACAATTGACATTTTATTTTTCGAAATAACAAATAACGTTTGAAGGCAAGACAAGACAAATAACGCTGTATTGTAATTAATTTCCATATTTATAATGAATAATGGTACAATTTATAAAAGTAGAGTTTGCTTTGTGTCGGGGTGTAAGACAGGATCTTCTTCAGAGATGAAACGCAGCCAAATAAGTCTCTTTCTAGCTCCAAAGGTAAAACCCTCTAGCTAGAATGTTCCTGTATTTTAAAAACGAAGCATCGTTGGAACTTTATACAGGCCAAGTTTACTAATAAGTATAACAAAGTAAGTGTAAATTCATATAAAAGTCCTTATTTGTTTCTTAAAGAACTAATTTAAATAAAAATAGTTATCGCGTCCATGAGGAACCATTTATTTGATAGCCCACTTCGAACACGAGCGCCATCTTATGGCAACTCGTAAAGCTGAATTACCGATCCTAATTTGGGACCGAATCCAATGCATTGCGTTCGGCCTCCTACCTCAAGTCCTCCATAGTAGGTATATAGTACCGTGCGAGCAAAAATTATTTGCATCAAAGAGGGCTTGGATTAAAAAACGTAGGGCTTGGTTTAGATCACAATGATATTTATAGGGACGATATATCTAACCAAATATAGGTTAAAATTTTGTCAAATTCATATTTTGACATGCTATGCCAAACTAATGAGTAATAAAATAAGTAGACAAAAATACAAATTTATTTTTGTTGTTTACAAAATTATAATACTTGCACTTTATAAGAAAATAAATTTAGCTGCTTCTTAAGAATAGCCCTGCATGTTCCATAAGATCTTCCCACTTCTTGGGACAGGCGTATTATACAATTTGTTGGCGTATTTTACATTATTTCACGAACGTTTGCAACACGTTCTTCTGTTCTTACAGATGGTCTTCCTGCCCCTTTTTTGTGTTGTATAGAATCTGTTTCCCTCAACACATCAGCCACGGTTCTTTTCAGGCAAGGATAAAAATCCCCAGCAATAAAAGCAACGTTGGGAAAATGTTCGTGAAAATCGTCCATGCACAAACCCGGATTGTATTGCCACTCACAATTTACTCTAACCCCGTTTCGAAAATACGCTTCAACCATGAATGTTTTGTGCTGTTCCGTGAAGCCCATTGTGTGAATTGTTCAAGAAATTGGAAAAATTAGCGATGAATCAAATTACTTGTAACGACTGTCAAAGATGACGGAATAACTGATTGATTGTTAATTCAGGTAGTTACTGACACCCAACAGGTATTAAGCTCTACGGCTAAGCATTACGTCCTTAGATGCAAGGCCCTCTTTGATGCAAATTATTTTTGCTCACATGGTAATAGAAAAGATATTCAATTTTCGGCTACACCTTGTTAAAGGTCACAATTTGAGAAAACATTTTTTTCTCAGAAACGGATAGAGTAGGATACGATAATTTTTAATAAAATATATTGGAAATAAAGAAAGAAAGACAAAAATAATATATTATACAGGGTGACCCATTATCCAAATTCGCAAGATTCCAATCGCATTACTTTCCGAAATATTCTAATGGACGGCCACAGTGAGTCGCCCCGTATAAAGTAACTTCCATTCGCCTAAAATATCTACATATTATTAGTTTCGTTGGTACAGCGGTCAGAAACCGTCAGCAAATTAACGACGCATGCGCGCACGTGTTTAAAATCGTTCGCACGCGACAAATCCCAAACCGCTGGCAGAAAATCCGGCGTTCGCAGAAGCCAAACTGTTGGTTGTGGATCCTCTAAAGGTGTAGGCAAAGTAGAGACGGACCGAAGGTTCGGTTTCGGCTAGTTTTGGCCAAAAAAATCTAGTTTCAGTGACCGTTTCGGTTTCGGCTAAAAACAGGCCGAAACTCAGTGTTCGTGAATTGTCGCGCACCGTTCGGCTAACTTTGGGTGGGTTCGTAGGCAGTGTTGTCTATATAAATATTTTTTTTTAATGGGAAGAGTTCAATCCGTTTCCAAGATCGATCTCGTCCTATCTTAACATAGTATAAAACAAAAACGCTGTCGCGTCTGTCCCCAGCTATATGTGGTTAAATCTTTAAAACTACGCAACGGATTTTGAAGCGGTTTTTTTTAATAGATAGAGTGATTCAAGATGAAGGTTTTTATGTATAATACATGCATAATATTGTAGACAAACACTGATAAATTTAGAGGTTTGTTCGGGTTTGCATTTATAAATCTTGACGTGATGGTGAACTCGCCTTATTATTATCTCAGAGGCGTATAATGCCTGGCATTGCAACGCAGGCCTGGTACACGCTAGTATAAAATAAATTAAATTTCAGTAATACCATTCAACCCTACCCTCGACAAAGAGGGATTCGGCAAAATTACCAGATAGTGTGTGACAAAAAAGTAATACCATTCGGTTTCGGCTGAAAATCTTGTTTCGGTCGGACACTAATGCAAAGTAAAAAAGTTCCAACCAGTTAGCAACCATGCATCCTCAGAAAAAAAAATGGTAATCGCGCGGTTGACAACGAACGAAGCTACTATATTATCCTGGTCTATTATAACGCCACTTTAATTTTATTGATGTTGTAAACGTGTTACAAAATATTTTTATTATTTTGCATGATTTTATCCCGACATCTTTTATCTTATCTATTTTCGGATTTTTGCGGCGTTTTGCACCTACATAGATACCATGTTTTTCAGCTTCTCTGACTTGGACTATAACACCCGAACTTGATAAGCTTTGATAAAATTCAGGAAATAGGCGCTAATCATTTTTATTAAAAACTAGCGTGTACCCGGCATGCGTTGCAACCCGCTGGTATAAATACAAACCCGAACAAACCCGATATATTAGTACCCGGCATGCCACTTTCTGAAATTGCACCCGTGCGAAGCCGCTAGTTATACATAAAAACCTTCCTCTTGAATCACTCTATCTATTAAAAAAACCGCTTCAAAATCCGTTGCGTAGTTTTAAAGATTTAAGCACATATAGGGATATAGGGACAGACGGGCCATAGCGACTTTGTTTTATACTGTGTTAAAATAACCTTTGCGTAATGGAGTTTTCTAAGAGGCTTTCTTAAAACGTTTTCAAAAATACTTATTTTATGAAGTTACCTTATACAGGGTTCAAAACAAATAAACTTTGCGTCACATTGCCACCAAATTTTGATAGCCCAATTTTGATTTTGTAGAAAAACACACATTTACTTTATATGGCGCTACTTCTTTAAAGAAAATGTATCTGAACTAAAGCTTTGTCAAAACTGAGAAGTATTATGCAGGTTGCGTTGAGTGTTATTTTGCAAAAGTGGTACAATTTACAAAATATAGGTAAAACATCAAAATTATCTTATGCAGCTGAAATTTTGCATGTGGGCTAGAAACTGCATTTAAAAAATAACTTTTTTCGATACTTTCAGGAATTATTTTTTGGAAAAAATTAAAATTTGACAGATAATGTGAATCACGTAACTACTATTTTTTTGCCTAATTTTCATCTCGATCGAAGCAGAACTTGATGCCAAAGTCAAATTTTGAATAAAGCTATTAATAAAAAAAATCCCATATGATGCGGACTTTACTGGTGACACTGTATGATTTTTGTGTTTCTAACTCGAAATTCTGTTTTGTGGAATTAAATATTATGGGGCTCGATAATGAATTGTGGAAAAATGGAATTTTAAATACAGGGAAGTGAAAAAGTAACAATTTTTATCAAAAAATTTAAAACACGTCCAGCCATATTCGCTAAAGGGGTCTACATTAAAAACCGTCTTAAACTGACGGTTCTAGGTTGAAAATGACAAGGGTCAGAACAAGTCAACTAAGTCTTGTATTACAAATATTTTTTTTGGTATTACTGTGAAAACACATTTGGGAGACTATAAGACCTAAATATTTTAATGGACTAAATTAATAACCCTTTAGTGAATTCGGGTGTTCTACTGAACCATTTTAGATAATAATAAATAACACTAAATCGTTCTATTTCGAAAAAACATTAAACATTAATCGAACAACTCAATTGATCACAATCACAGCTCATCAACACTAACGTTAGATAATGAATGAATATCAAAAATTTTGCGTCACGTACAGCGTTTCTATTGTGATTTTCCTAAATCATAATTTGATATCATTAGGAAACTATAAATAATTTGACTGGTAGAGAATTTAAAAAACACACATATTTAGTATACTTATTATGTTTACTTAATAGGTACACATCACAAATGAATAAAGGGCGGATTATATGCATTTAAATTCAGCCAAAATATGCGCATATGTATGCCTTGATTGCCTTTAAGATATGCAGTTATTTGCATTTTTTTACCAAATATGCATACTGGTCTGGAATATTTCTTAATTTATTATAGTAAAACGAAACACATTGGGTTCTAAAAAATATGTTTATTTTTAAAAAATGCAAAGAAAACAAAGAAAAATAAAAGTAAACAATTTTTTAACCTAAAATTGTATAAGAAAATATTTTCAAAAATGTCAACTAAAAAGGATTGTCTTTTATTAGTAAAAATATGTTTATACAAAAAGAAGCTTCTTTCAACGTTTACTAATGTGATCGGACACTACTGCAACTTATAGCAAATATAAGGCCAAGATACAACTTCGTTTGATGGTTTACCCTCATAAATGCTTTTTAAATATCCATAAATCCTTCATTCTTTTTTACAGTTACATCTAATTTGTTCCTTACTTGACCTCCTACTTTACCGGGAACGTTGTTACATTTAGCGGAAAAAGTTTCAACAATACTAATTGAGTCTCTTAAACTTAAATTTCTAATCTCCAACGAGAATATTATGTCCGGTATAAAACTGAAATTAACCTTAATAAAAACAAGATCTTTAGCTACACTTGCACTTTTTAGCAACTCTTTACTTTGCACAACACACTGCGAATCGTCATCTAAATCCAAAATTAGTTCTTTAATGGCTTCGAAATGCTCTGCGTAGAATATTTCGGCCCCATGTTCCCACTGGGTAATTATTACAGGTTCTGGAGGTAAACTAATTACTGGTAATCTATTCTTATACAACTGCACTCTAGAGATGCTTTTAGAAACACTTTTTTTTTACATTTGAAATTAATTTATTTTAATTTAAATACAGTTTGTTAAGCAGGTAATAATAACGCTTTATTAAGTGACTGTAAACAACCCCTAAAAATATACCTGAAACCCCGGAAAGAAAAAAAGATTTTTTAAACCTGATTGACGTCACAGAAAATGAGCCATTTAAGCGTAAGCCTCATCTAGGTATGTGGAAATAACAAAACCACCGCAAAAAAAGGTAATGGACACTGATATCGTCAAATATGTCCTGAAATAATTGTACCCCCTAGAATCTTATTCTCATATTAATCTAATTCTTTTTTTTTTCAGATCGTGTCTCGCGACAATCACTCGTTAATCTCCGCACACTATCGGCTGGACTCGCATCCTCGTGTCCAATCGCTGCACGAAGTGGTCGTCGGCAATCGGTACCTCTACCTCGTGTTTCCGAACGCTCACGGAGACCTCCATTCGTACGTTCGGCATCGGAAACGTCTTCGGGAAAGCGAAGCGAGGAGGTTATTCAGACAGATCGCCGAGACTGTACAGTTATGTCATGAAAATGGGATTGTACTTAGGGACTTGAAATTAAGGAAGTTTGTTTTTGCGGATCCTGAACAGTAAGTATTTTAGTTTGTTTTTATTTGTTGTCGTAATGAAGTTACGTAGTTATTAAATTGCGATTATTTATAGATGAAAAGTACCAATGATTTCTTCTCAATACTTTTTGCGAACCTCTCGCTCAATAATCGTACTCTTAGTTATACCAAAACATTGCCATTGATTGTATAGTTTATTTGTTGCATCAATATTTCCCAAGCTTCTTGTAAAATAATCTTCTTAAGTGTTGCATGGAAGGTAATGCAATAAGAATCTACTATTGCTAAAGCGGATTTAGCAACTATTAAACGTTGCTGTTGCTCGTATACAGGGTGTTCATTTGAAAACTTCCCACCTCGATTTTCCTGCTTTAAATTGAAAATGTGGAAAATGTGGAAAATTGCTCGGACCCGTCGATTTTTATTTCGAGGGGGACATATTTTGCGTATATTGTCAATCTTGTTACTTCAAGTCCCTAGGAGGGAGGGGGTAAGATCTAAATCTTAAATGGATACCCCTATTTTATATAATGTTTTTGGATTCTGCATAAATTTCTGAACATTTTTTAATAAAAGCATTATTAGTCTATACTTTTCTTTTCTTTTAACAGTTTCCGAGATATTGACTCTTGAAAAATGACATTTTTGAACTTTGACAGCGTCTAGCTTTCTAACTGTACGTCTTAGAGCAAAACGGCTTACATGTCCCTATCTTCGATTTTTATTTTTTAAGAGTTACATTGGTTTTTGATCCGTATAAATCATAAATCACGTTCCGAACTCCCATTTTAATATTTTCGCTCAAATCTTCAGTCTTTGGCTTTCTTCGTTTACAGTTTTTAGTATTCTTCGATATTATATTATGCTTTCTTTCATGCACGATTTTCTGCACAGTTCTTAAACTAATGCCCAGTGCTTTTGCTACGGTTTCCTGCATATTGGTTGGCGAATTTTCACTTTTTCTTTCATTCACGAAATAGTTTAACAAATTAAGCACCATTTTTTTAAATTTTACGGAAGTAGTCCATTATCTCAAAGTGGAGCTGTAGAGATATAGTGAGAAAAAAAACCACAATCGTCTCCACAAATATATTTAAAAAAGGGTAAAATTAATGTGGTGTACATGTTTCGGTACTAGAAAGTACCATCATCAGCACAAGGAATCCACAGAGAAAACTTAATACACAACAACAAAAATGGCGCCGAGCCGGTTCTGGAGTGTATTTTGAGCATGTCGCTAAAGAATGACAGGCCGATAACAAGAGATTTGTGCGCATGCCCAATGGTGCTGGGAGAGAAGGCATCTGACCGGTGAGCCGAGCGCTCGGACGTATTTTTCCACCTATAAAACTTAATTTTTCTTTGCGCACGAGATAAGCTGTACGGATCTAAAGGTAAATGTCCACGGTTCAAATTTGTCAAATTCCGATAAGCTAAATCAAAGTTGTGAATATTTTTGCATTGCGCAATATTTGTCCCCTCATAATATAGTATACCCCCCAATATAGCAACAAGCGAAAACTTAAAATCAAAAGTTATCCAGAATTTTCATTAGATTAGAAATAAAATACATAATGCTACCTTAGAGACATGCGAGGAGACATGTTTACTATAAGAATTTTTGAGAAAATATCTCTTTTTATTTGGCCACGAAAGTTACGCTCCCAAGCGGCAAACCTAGAAACTTAAAAATAAATTCCCGCAAGACTGATAGATACTTTCCCGTTTCCGTTGAATTTTCTGTTATACCCAGTCGATAAACTCTTCTCAATATTAAATTGAATTTGTTTAAAGTAATACAAAAATGCAAACCGTTAAATTTGATCTGGTGAAATAAAGTGCTGCCCACCCGTATTTAGGAAGCAGCGTAAAAAATTGGGCAATCATCCCGCATGGCTTGTTGATCCGTGTGTATACAATTTCAAAATTTGACATCTCGTTTGAAAAGGATTGCCTCATCTTTTTGACTCAATCACTTCTAAGCTATTAATACGGTATTGCACTATACAGTATACAGTGTGTGTATAAAGTCTGGAAACGGCTTAATAACATCACAATTTACTGGCCGATTTAAACCAAATTTGGTACAGTTGTGTAAGAGGATCTAACGTACCGAATGACGATATTGGCGTTGTTGCCAGCTTTTTAGTTTGTCTGGAATTCGAACGAATTTTATATTTTTAAATATAACACCCAGTATATTTTTACATTTTTAAATTCCACATAAAATTATAATTATTTTTTATTAAATGCATTATTAGTCTATACTTCATAGGTTCCGAGATATTGACTCTCGAAAAGTGACCTTTTTGAACTTTGACAGCTTATAACCTTCTAACAGTACGTCTTAGAGCAAAACGGCTTACATGTCCCTATCTTCAATTTTTATTATCTTCCCAAAAAAATCAACTTCCGGTTAAACCGGGTGTAACTCGAAAGCAGGAAATATAGTTGTTCCGGTTTAACTGGAAGTTGATTTTTTTGGGAAGATAATAAAAATTCAAGATAGGGACATGTAAGCCGTTTTGCTCTAAGACGTACTGTTAGAAAGTTATAAGCTGTCAAAGTTCAAAAATGTCACTTTTCGAGAGTCAATATCTCGGAAACTATGAAGTATAGACTAATATTGCATTTAATAAAAAATAATTATAATTTTATGTGGAATTTAAAAATGTAAAAATATACTGGATGTTATATTTAAAAATATAAGATTCGTTCGAATTCCAAACAAACTAAAAAGCTGGCAACAACGCCAATATCGTCATTCGGTGCGTTAGATCCTCTTACACAACTGTACCAAATTTGGTTTAAATCGGCCAGTAAATTGTGATGTTATTAAACCGTTTCCAGACTTTATACACACACTGTATACTTAGGTATGTATACAAAGTATACATATTGTTGTGTGTGGCTAAGTTAGTTAGTTAGTTTGTGTCAAAAAATGACGAATTTAAATCGATGACCAGTTGATGATTTGGTTATACGATTTGAAAACAATGTACAGTAATATACAGAACTAGCGGGTATATTTGCCTTTAGAGAAGCAAACAATAATCACGAAAGTGGCAAATTTATGACCTCGTGCATGTAAACAGAGCTACACACGATTAGACATGCGCACTGCAACATTATCATTTGACGGATGGGGGAAAATAGACAGGTCCGGGCTTTAAAATTTAAAATAGTTTTAAAGGTTGGTTGGCAAAGAAAAGTCCACTCCAACCAACCTTTAAAACTATCTTAATAATGACCCTTCTAGAGAGCAGCTATAACTTCGTTTAAAATTTAAGTTCTTGTTCAAGAAATTGTAAAAGTTGACCTTCAATTTATTTTTACGTGGAAGCAGCTAAAATTTGTCCCAAATTCTTGCCAAAAAATTGGAATTTCTTCTCAATATTTGATCAAGTTGGAAAATAAGGTAGTTATTTCTGGCATTTTTTGTTCATTTCATCAGATTTTGAGGATAGAAAGTTGTTTTTAATGGTTTGTTTCTAAAATTTGTTTAAAAATGATTTGTCGTCATGTTTTTAGTTTAAAAAGGAAGAGAACAAGTCAATTAAACTATAAAACTTAAAAAATCGAATATAAAAAGCAAAAAAACCAGCAAAATAACCAATCTTCGATCTTATCGCGTACCTAACCTCAAGTCAAATATTAGTTGGTATATAAGTTGTATTGATTTTTACAATTTGGCAAAAACTTGGGTAAGTGTAAAACATTTTTAAGCACAATTCCTTGTCCAAGAACTTTACCCGTGGAATACTTTCTCCCTTGGATTAATATAAACATGCCTAGGCATTTACTTTTTTCTTTTATATAATATAAGTATTGAGAAAAGTGTCTTTTAAACTTATTGAAGCAATATATATTGCCCGAAAAATAGGCGTACGGTCGCGTACCTAATTAGATTGCACGATTGCAGGGCTGCAAATAAAATATACCAAAACTCTTTGTTTTCATACCTTGTTTGTGTAGCTTAGGCCTAGTTAGATGTATTTAAATTGATCATAATAAAATAAAGTTACATAACAAGATACATAATTATACATCACTACTCCATACTTACTAAAAATACGAAATACCCCGTATTTTACCCCTATTTAGGCATAACAAAATAATACAACGACTGTTACTAGTCATTGTTTATATTCCAATCGGAGTCACTATATAAAAGCACAAACACAAAAACTAGAAATCCGTAAATATTAAACACCCACAATAAACAACAAGGAATCCACAGAGAAAACTTAAAACACAACAACAAAAATGGCGCCAAGCCGGTTCTGGAGTATATTTTGAGCATGTCGATAAAGAATGACAGGCCGATATCAAGAGGTTTGTGCGCATGCGGGACTTTTATACCCTTTTTGCCACCTAGTACTAAATCGGTTTTTAAGGTTACAAAGATCACATACCTAGGTGTTAAAAAGGAAAAGGCACATGACAGGGCGTGGTTCTCAATGTTAAAGAGTACCATTTATCAGATTAGGTAATTAACGAACCTTTACGTTCATTTGTTTCCTATAAGTTTATGTCGATTTTTCACGATTGAACGCAACAGTTGAAAGGTCAAAGTGTTTTATTATTATTAATTTGCCATTATAAAATTACCACAGTGTTTTGTCTTGAGTAATTGAGTCTGTCACCTTTGTACTGTTATAAGCTGAAAGGTCACTCGGTCTTTATAAACAGTTGTTTTTTCCATAATATTGTTCGAAATGAAGTCAGTGAATAATGTATTTATTCGAGTATCTGTATAATCTACTATCTGTGGTAATGAATTGATCACATTTTCTGATGTAAACATCATACAACCAGGTATATGCGGTCACCTTAAGGTGGGAGTATCAACATGCTTGCCAACCTATAACCTATTTCGCGTAGATTTATTCATGTTTTCTAGCTTTTATACAAAATTTAAATAAAATCAGTATCGTCTTGATATTCTATAGGTAATAATTGACATATTTAATAAATATCAAGGAATTTCATAACTTATTTTTTTTAACATTATTATGTCATTGTCACTCATTGTTCTTTCACTATACAATTCTCCCAAAATTAGCAATGAAATAAATTGATATTTTCGTAATATATCAGATACTACCTAAATAATGTACCGACGATATTGATTTTCTTTAAATGTTAGTTATTAAAATAATAAACTCAAAAAATCAACGCGAAATAGGTTATAGGTTGGCAATAGATTGAATGACGTTGAGAATTCAACCTTAAATAACTTATACTTCAAACTTATTCAATCAACGTCGGTCATGACCATAGATATTTACCTTTAGATAAGCAGACAATAATCACGAAAGTGGCTAATTTGGCCTCGCGCATGTAAACAGAGCTACACACTATTAGACATGCGCACTGCAACATTATCATTTGACGAATGGGAAAATAGACAGGTCCGGGATTAAAAATTTAAGTTCTTGCTCAAGAAACTGTAAAAGTTTACCTCTGCAATTTACGAGGGGTAATTCACTGGCGAAAATGGTGTACAACTTCTAAAAAATACAAAAGAAAATACAAAAGAAAATACGAGGAAAATACAGAGAAAATACGAAAATACGAGGAAAATGCAGAGAAAATACGAAAATACGAGGAAATTGCAGAAATTTCGAAGAAAATACGGAAAATACGAAGAAAATACGAGAAAAATACAAAAATTCCGAGGAAAATATAGAAAATACGCGCGGCAATCGATTTGGCAACGACGTAAAATTGTTGGAAGATGTGACAACGCTGCCGGGTTTTCGACGGATTTAGTGATGGGACTAACCGACTTAAGATTGACTTCTAAAAAAAAAGGTCGCCGGTTCCGTTATTATTACAAAAAAATTTTTCCCAATGGATGTTGATTTAGTAGGACAATTTTGTGAAAATTACAAATTTTTCATCAGTGATTTATCCCGATGCACTGGCGAAAATGGTGTACAAGTTCTAGAAAATACGGAAAATACGAGAAAATACAAGGAAAATACAGAAAATACGAGAAAAATTCAGAAAATACAAGGAAAATACGACAAAAATTAACAAAATACAAGGAAAATACGAGAAAAATTCAGAAAATACAAGGAAAATACAGAAAATACGAACAAAATTCGGCAATATGGAAAATGGTGTACAAATTTTTCTCAGTGTCCTCATTTGTCCCAAATTCTTGTCAAAAAATTGGAATTTCTTCTCAATTTTTAATCAAGTTGGGAAATAAGATAGTAATTTCTGGCATTTTAAGGGTTTGTTTCTAAAATTTGTTTGAAAATGATTGCATTGCATGACTGCATTTTTTTAAATTTGCCTTTCTGGGTGAAAATTTCTACAGTGTGACCAGTAAAGTCCGCATCATATGGGATTTTTTTTAATAATAGCTTTATTCGAAGTTTGACTTTGGCATCAAGTTCTGCTTCGATCGAGATGAAAATTAAGCAAAAAAATAGTAGTCACGTGATTCGCATTATCTGTCAAATTTTAATTTTTTCCAAAAAAATTATTCAAAAGTAGGGTTATTTCTGAAAGTATCGAAAAAAGTTATTAGAAAAAGTTTTTTTAAACGCAGTTTCGAGCCCACATGCAAAGTTTTAGCTGCATAAGGTAATTTTGATTTTTTTACCCATATTTTGTAAATTTATTGCACCACTTTTGCAAAATAAGACTCAACGCAACCTACATAAAACTTCTTAGTTTTGACAATGCTTTATTTCAGATACATTTTCTTTAAAGTAGCGCCATATTAAATGTGTGTTTTTCTACAAAATCAAAATTGGGCTAATAAAATTTGGTTGTATGTGATGCAAAATTTATTTGTTTTTGACCCTGTATAAGGTAACTTCATAAAATAAGTAATACACCTTAATATTAAGACAAAAAAGAACACAGTGTCATCAGTAAAGTGTTCATTAAGTGGAAAATAAATTTTAGTGGTGGGTAAAAAATCACCATTATATTATGCAGCTAAAATTTTGCATGTGGGCTAGAAACTGCATTTAAAAAAAACTTTTTCTAATAACTTTTTTCGAAACTTTCAGAAATAACCCCACTTTTGAATTATTTTTTGGAAAAAAATGAAAATTTGACAGATAATGCGAATCACGTGACTACTATTTTTTTGCTTAATTTGCTTTTCGATCGAAGCAGAACTTCACGCCAAAGTCAAATTTCGAATAAAGTTATTAATAAAACAAAATCCCATATGATGCGGACTTTACTGGTTACACTGTGTAAATATCGCATACCGCCTGATATGGTCTCTGTTTATCGCCATACCCCCCTTAAAATTAAAACATCAATTCTCGCTGTTTCAGTAAGTTCCTTCTTTGCTTAATTCTGGCAGAAATTGACTTTCAGATGCCAAACTATTATTGTCAAAGTGCCTTATTTATTTCTCAGGTATAAATACGACTACATATTGTAAACTTATATTGAAATTTATTTTGTTTCGTAACTGATCAAAATAAGTGATAATATACGGGATACAGAGTCGGCGCAGTTCATATCATTTTGTGAATTAAGTAAATAATGTACAGGGTGGACTTAAAAATGTTTTTAACTATTTTTTCGTCATATCTCTAATTTGGGACACACTGTATCAATATTTTGGTAGTTGCAAACCCACACTGTATATTAAGTCATCTAGCACGAATAGAAGCCTTATTTAAACCTGGTTTATATTAAATTCAATAAATTATTTAGACGAAAATATTTTAAAAGATTTCCCGTGTCTGCCAGTTACGTATTACTATTATCTGGAAACCCCATCATCGTAACATGCACTTCCTATAAACAATCAATGGAAATAAACTTAATTATTCCTCGTAATCGAGACGCGATAGAGAGCTTCTGTCATACCAATTGGTAAAATCCTTCAAACTTAAAATTTTTTTCGGTATTTAACATTTTCCTTGTCACGGTTGGATGGGCGCAATTGGATGCATGCCCTTTGCAACAATGCGTATCACTCGATAGGTGGTGTCGTTTGACATTTCAAAGTGAGGTCGGCTGGAGGTGTGGAGGTGAATGGTAAAATTCTATGAAATTTGTAGCTAAAATTTCCCCTGCATCGAATCTTATTTTCCTCAAAACCAAGATATATTCAGGGTGGTTTGTTTTAAAATAAAAAAAAATTGTATTAAAAGCCTATGTAAGCAGGTTGGGCGATACAGAAATAATGAGTGTCAAGCATAGACAATTTACCTTTAGATATGTACAGTTTATCTCCTGCGCAAACAAAAGTTACGTTTTATGGGTGAAAAAATATGTCCGAGCGCATGACTCGCCGGTCAGCTGCCTTCCCTGGGCACCTTCGGGCATGCGCACAAACCTCGTGTTATCGGCCTGTCCTACCTTTAGCGACATGCTCAAAATACACTCCAGAACCGGCTCGGCCGCCATTTTTGTTGTTGTGTTTTAACTGTGGATTCCTTGTAGGTTTCTTAGCGATTGTGGGTGTTTAATATATATATATAATATTAATAGTTTTTGTGTAGTTTAGTGAATTATTGTGTCTGACTGTGAGAAAATTAATTCTGTCAAAGTTGCTGGTTGGTTAATTTTTTGGTTAAAATCTGTACACCCCGACATTAAGCTTTTAATAAAGCCAGTATTCCACGGGTCAAGTTCTCGATCAAACACTTTTCAAATTCTTTAACAAGAAATTTTGCTTGAAAATGTTTTACACGTACCCAAGTTTTTGTCAAATTGTAAAAATCAATACAAGTTATACGACGACGACGATTCATTTTTAAACAAATTTTAAAAACAAAACCTTAAAAACAATATTTTTTTTCTTAAAATCTGATAGGTTTGCTACTACTAAAAATGCCAGAAATCACTATTTTTTTTCCCAACTTGATCAAAAATTGAGAAGAAAGTTGCAGTGCGCATGTTTAATAGTGTTTAGCTTGGTCTACATGCGCGAGGCCATAATTCTGCCAGTTTCGTGATTATTGTTTTCTTATCTAAAGGTAAATTGTCTATGGTGTCAAGCAAGGTTACCGTATTTTTCACGTGTATATTACATAATCTTCCTATTAACCAAGACCTGGAAGAAATTTTGTCTTGGGGTGACAGTAACCAAGTCGAATTTAACGCTCAAAAAACCCAGGCTGCAGTTTTCTCTAAGAAGGTCAACATTGCAGAACCCGATATCGTTATGGCAGGACACGCAATTCCACTGACTTCGTCTATTAATTTGCTGGGTGTCAACCTGGGAGGAAATATGTCTTGGCATAATCACGTAGTGGCAATCGCCAGGGCAGCTTCTCAGAAGCTCGGTATACTTTTCCGTACCAAAAAGTTGTATACACCTCAACAACTTTTGACACTCTATAAAGCCCAGATTCGACCATCACTGGAATACTGCTCTCATATCTGGAGTTCTGCGCCGAAGCATACCCTTCGGTTGTTGGATTCCATCCAAAGGAGAGCCGTTCGTCTAATCGGCGACCACGAGCTGACTAAGAACCTCGACAGCTTAGAACATCGAAGACAGGTTGGTGATTTGGCTCTCTTCTACAGATATTTTCATGGCAAGTGTTCGACAGATATTGCCCGCTCGATTCCACCTAGAGTAATGCATAGCAGAAACACACGACGAACCACTGCCGCCCATCCCTATGTGGTTCAACTTAGTACACCCCGAACATCATTGTTTCAGAACTCTTTCATTTGGAGGACGTCATCTTTGTGGAACGGCCTTTATGAGACCGTGTTTCCAACCGAATATAACCTCCAACGATTCAAGAAAAACGTGAATCGCTTTCTTCGCACACGCACCGCTCCCAGAGCGCCTTAAAGGATTTTCCTATAGTGCTTGTGCTCGATCATAAAAAAAAAAAAAAAAAAAAAAAAAAAAAAACTTTTTTTTAAAGATACGGTCATATTCTGAGACACCTACACAAGACCGAATTTCCAAAATTATTGTATTTATTATTCGTTTTCACGTGTAGTATTTGGTATTATTGTTTTTTATTTTGTTCATTGGCAAGGCCAACAATTGCGAAATAGTGGTTTGAATATTATTAATTTAAAAGAAGACGTAGGCTCATTTCAATATCCCATCTTGTTTATGATTGTAAATAAAATGTTTTTGTGTTTAAATCGTGATTGGCATTGAGCCCAGGCACCTCGTTGCCCCGCCCATGTTACATATTAGGTTTCTCAAATTTAATAATTTATTATTAAATTTTTTATTAAATTATTAATTACTAGCATGTATCCGGCATGCGTTGCAACCCGCTGGTATAAATACAAACCCGAACAAACCCGATATATTAGTACCCGGCATGCCACTTTCTGAAATTGCACCCGTGCGAAGCCGGGGCGGGTCGCTAATTATACATAAAAACCTTCTTCTTGAATTACTCTATCTATTAAAAAAAAACGGTTCAAAATCCGTTGCGTAGTTTTAAAGATTTAAGCATATATAGGTAGGGACGGACAGACAGCGACTTTGTTTTATACTATGTTAAGAAGAAGCCACGACTGTCATAATATCAACATTACCATATACCTACTACTAGTGCAATAAAGGAATAATATCATCCTAATTGCGGTCGTATAAAATAATCCTGTAAATTGCAGGTATTTTGTTTTGGACGGAAGAAAATAGCGGATATATTTTCCATCATTACCGAGACAACACCATTTTATGTAACAAAAGAGGATGCTCGCTTCCGTTCCCAAGTTTAAATTCTATCTGCACAGCTGCGATATCGATTTATTTTGGCAACTTCCTGTACGAAGCGGCTTTAAGGTGCCCATAATGCAATTTAAGCGTTGTAACATTATTGTAGTACATAATAGATTCGAGCTTGTATAATTTTGCTTTTCAGCGCCGGGCGAATTGAAATGATCGGAAATGAAGGAAATTAATGTAAAAAAGTGTACCCTACGTACAAATTATGGCGTTTCATAAATGAAACGTCGTCTCCTTATACAGTGTGTGTGTATCAGCCAAATGGAATAAATCCGATAAAAAATACACGGTGGCGTGTCCGAAAAAACGCTCGGAATCGTCGATTGGTATTTCTAGTTGCGCATTTTTTTCAATAGAAACTTTTTATACAGGGTGCGTCATCTAACAGTGGCCAATACCAACTTTCTTATTTTAAATGCAACACCCTATATATTATTCAATTTTTGGATTCCTCAGAAAATTTTAGACATATTTCATGTACAATATCCTATACTATATAGGGGTTTAATTTTGTATACAATATTTTTGACATAACCCCATAAGAAGAAGTCTAATGACGTCAGATCAGGGAATCGTGCTGGCCATTCCATCGATCCACGCCTGCCTGTCCACCGATTTGGAAATACTCGGTTGAGGTATTGTTATTCCAAAGTCAGTGTGATGACATTCCATACAGCGGTAAACAGTATCAAAGAGACCGACGTTTACCGCCGTATGGAATGATTGGAATGTCATCACACTGACATTGGATAAATTATACTGCCGGACATTAATTTGGTAATGTGGCGGTGCTCCATCTTGCTGAAACCATGTCATATTCGCTGGAAGTTGTGGGTTTGCTGGATCAGGATATAAGTTTGTCAAAGTTGGCAAGACATTATTTTGAAGCAGTCCTAAATAATTATTGCCATTAATGAAAAAGGGACCTATGATATGATCTCCACTATTCCTGCCCAAACATTAACCGTTTCAGGATATTGCGTATGCTCTTCTCTAATCCAGTGAGGTTTTTCCCTAGACCAATAGCGGCAACTCTGACTATTAGTATGACCGTGAAGTATGCACTCATCAGAAAACAAAACATGTTCTAATTGGATCACATTGTTATCTAACATTGTCATCATTTCTTCACAAAAATACGTTCTCCTATCAAAATCGTCTTCCATGAGCTCATGAGTAGGTATCATTTTATAGGGATACATTGTATTTTCTTGTAATGTTCGAATAATCGATGAATGGCTAACATCGAACATTGGGGCTGTTTTTCGACTATAGAAGTATGTGGGTTTTCCTCAAACTCTCAAACTCAAGCATAATATCTAATTTGGTATCATCACTTATTGCATTGGCAGCTACTTTTTTTAACAAAACTATTTATACGTTTTTTTTTTATTTCATATCAGTAAAAAATCATTTTTTTTTTTTTTGGCCTTGAGCGTAGCTCATTTAGCCACCGCAGAGTATATTAATTAAATAAATTATAGATTAAATAGTTTTTTACGATTTAATGATAGGGATATAGGCATGTAACATAGGGATCTGCACAGGGACACTCGTTTCACGCCACTGGGGCCTATCAGGGCGACTTGAATTTATACATAGGACAGTGAAGGCCACTAAAAATGGGAAAACACATATGGTTAAATTAGGATAATTATGGAGGATAAGGAGTTTTAGATTTATTATATTTTAAAGTCTGTCAGTTTCAGATATTTTATAAATATTGACTCTATCGTTGGATTTATATTGGCGTTGACCATGAATGAGGTACAATTTGGGGGCAGTAAACTATGTTGGGCCAGTTCTGAGTAAAGAAATTTGGTTGCATTTCTGTAAAGGCCGCAACCAGTAAAAAATCTAAAAACCCTTAATATTTCCGAATCAGTTGAAGATACGTAAGTATAGGATATTGTACATGAAATATGTCTAAAATTTTCTGAAGAATCCAAAAATTGTATAATAAACAGGGTGTTGCATTTAAAATAAGAAAGTTGGTATTGTCCACTGTTACATGACACACCCTGTATAAAAAGTTTTTATTGAAAAAAATGCGCAACTAGAAATACCAATCGACGTGTCCGAGCGTTTTTTCGGACACGCCCCCATGTATTAATTGTCGAATTTATTCTATTTGGCTGATACACACTGTACCGGGTGGTCAACTAAGAATGGCCGCCGGCTATATCTCAGAAACTACTAAACATAGAAACTTGGGAAAAAAAATTATGATTAAAGCGATCGTGAGAAAATTCTGGAAATTACTTTCAAGTTCCTCATTTCGCCGCAAGGGGGCACAATTAAAAATTATTTTTTTAAATTTTAAATTTCTCCGAAAATCCCCATATTAAGGTATAACTCTGATTACATTATTGGAAAGCTTAGACAATTCTGCATCATTTTGGTTTAAGGCTCGTTGACGTACCGACCTTGATAAGAGTGGGGGAAGCTATTGAATGTGTAAACATTAAAATCGCTGTAACTAAACGCCCTATCCGATTTTACTAAATTTAAGCTTGTTTGGAAGGGAAAGGTAAGTACCTTTAGTCGTCGTATCCAATGATACACGATAGTTTCTAATAAAATTGCTAGAGGGCGCAATTTGTAATAATAACAGTTTTTTCGATTTATCCTGAAAATTCAAATCATACGGTATACTTATGACATCATAATCGGAAAGTAGATGAAATTTACAAGAAAAGACGTGAAAACTGCAGTTCGATATCTTTGTTCGTTTCAGAGTTATTGCCAAAACAATAATTTTTAATACAAATTGCGCCCTCTAGCAATTTTATTAGAAACGATTGTGTACCATTGGATATGACAATTAAAGGTACTTACCTTTGTCTTCCAAACAAGCTTAAATTTAGTAAAATCGGATGAGGCGTTTAGAAGTTACAGCGATTTTAATGTTTACACGTTCACTTGATAAGAGTGGGAGAAGCCTATTGAATGTGTAAACATTAAAATCGCTGTAACTTCTAAACGACTTATCCGATTTTCCTAAATTTAAGCTTGTTGTGTAAGTCGAAAAATATTAAATGATTTTTGACTAACATGTCAATATTCATAACTATAGTATTGCACATAGTTGTTGCGAAATTGTTGCAGGTAAAAATTAAAGAAATAAAATAAAAAAATATTTTGCAAAGGCTTTTTGATGGTACCCTGTAAATTAAAATATTTCAACGAAAAATTGTATCTGACCGCGTTTTGTAGTCCTTAGTAAAATTTTCTTATAACAATTCGCTCTAAAATAAAAATTGAGGGTACTTCCCTCTTAACGTAATTCTGTGTTTTTATATTTTTTTGCCGCCCTGTACATGATATATTAAGATTTGATATGTCAATAATATTTGCGCATCAAGCAGAATTTTTTTATAAAGAATAACTTTTTTTCGTAAAATCAACAATATAGAAAATTCCCATATGTCTAGAACTTCTCTGGACACGCTGTATATTGCAGGTCTGTGGTTCTGCCTCTCCGGAACGCACGTTGGTGGTTTTAATTATATCGATCCGAATTTCTTATCGACATTTTCTTACAGTTTTTATTGCTCTATTTCACCAAGAAATCCGTGATTGCCCCAATTACACAAAACTCTTATCAAAAATTCCTAAAATGTGTTAATCGCTCTGGTGCAACACATTCATGTGTACTATTTTATCTCCCCCGATGTTTCGTCTTGTTGGTATATATTCAATTTCGAAATGACACGCCGAGTTTTAGTAAATAAAACATTAATTACCATTCGTTTATTGTCCAATGACGTGCGGTAGGATTTGGAAAAGGACTACTTTCATAAAACGATCTTATGGGATAAGAGTTTATTCAGTAATTCGTTGTTTGAGTTGTGTAATGAGATTTATTACATGACTGATGGAATGAGCTCATTATGCCACTCATTTATTGACACGATGCCGAAGCACAACCTGTTCAAATTATAATTATTGATATCGACGTTGTGGTCTGGTGGTCAGCGCAGCGGCCTCACAGATCGTAGGCCCGGGTTCCATTCCCGGTGCCGGCAACGTCGATGTTAAATTTGGAATTTGGTTTAAGAGGTGGCGCCGTCTTTCGGAAGAGACGTTAAACTGTGGGTCCCGTGTCATGGATGTTAGCACGTACCCTACCCTCGATAAAGAGGGATTCGGCAAAAATTACCAGATAGTGTGTGACAAATTCCCTGGCGTCGGTGATTGGCCTCGTTGCGGAAAAAGGCCGACGTAAAATAAATAATTATAAAAAAAAAATATAATTATTGATGCAAAAAAAATTAAATTAACATATCCAAATTGCGCAATCCCGACAATATTTAAAACCTAGTCGGTTACGGGCGAGCAGCCTCGCAACATCCCACTATCGTTATCATAACAAGCCGACAAGAAGTCAAATGCAAAGATCCTTTCGATTCCTCGCGAGTTCCCCAATGAAACCTCTTAATAGACCAGAGTCGATAATTTTTGAAACCAAAAAAAATAATAGTAGGATGAATTTCATTGGAAAAGGAAGAGAATATAACAAAAATGAAAGAAAAAATAATTTACGGGCGATCCGAGGTCGGGAAGTGGAAGGGGGTGAGCTTTTAACGGTAGAAAACGATTTATCTCGATTTCCGGCAAAACTGCAATTCCTATGGAAAAAACGTTAAATGGCAAAGTTGTAGGTAATAAAAAGATCTACAACTTTTGTTTTTAAGTACACTTTTTTCACATAACCTCAAAAATGTGAAAAATTCAAATACTTAACCAATTTTTGGTTTTTTATTTTTATCTTTTACAAAAAAAAAAATTTTTTCACGAAATTTGGTGAAAACTTTACCTTTTTATGTCCCAAACACACTAATTTTTTTGATTAAAAGTATTTATTTTTTACCTTATTTTGACTTAATATCGAAACCATCTCTTCCTTTTCCAATGGGTTTCATCCTACTATTATTTTTTTTCACTTTTTACCATTTTCAAAGGCTTCCATTTCCATCCCTTTTGGGTTTTATTTCTTAAATAGACTCAATTTGTAACTATTGAGAATTCACCAGTGCATAAGGCCGGTTTCAAGAAAAACTGTTGACTGGTAGCCAATCAAAAAATTAACTTAAAACTTAGGTATGCCCGAGTGTTCATTTTACAAGTTAGTGTGATACAATAGACAGTAAGATGTCGACTCTACTTAGGCGCAAAATAACTGTTACCTTATTTGCAACATTGTATTGTAAAAATAATTTTTCTATTGAAATAGTAAAGCATCGCTTTCACGCCACTGTCACCGGCGATACACATACTACCAACCTCTATAGTAAATGTTATCTCTCATCCCGTCTCTTTACGTTAGAACAAGCAAAACGTCATCTGTTATTTTTATTCGTATCGAGCAGTACAAATTAAGCAAGTGTACTTTAGAATCATTCATTGCTCCAAAAAAAAATAATAATAATTTCGATATGACCGAATGAGGATTTTGCAATCGGTTTGCCTTAAATATAGATGATCCGTGAGTCGGATTTTTCTAACTAGTTTAAATTGAAGTGGTGAAATGTTTAATTATAGAGATACGTGTCGTAATTAACGTTTTTTGTTTCGTGATTTTATACGCGTCGATGCGGTAATTTTAGGGTATTATATGACAGAATGCAGTTGGTAGTGGGTACATATTTTTTTTAAGACCGACCAAAAAATATACACTTTCTGGACAATTTTTCGTCTAGAAAATAACCTTTTTCTGATCGCAAGACCGGAAAAGTGACGTTAGAGACCGGAAAAGATTTTTTTTAAAACCGACCAGAAAATTTACACTTTCTGGACAATTTTTCGTCTAGAAAATAACGTTTTTCCGATCGCAAGACCGGAAAAGTAACATTAGAGACCGGAAAAATCTTTTCCGGACTCTAATGTCACTTTTCCGGTCTCTAATGTCACTGTCACCCTGTTTTTTGTTTTTCCAATCGCTCTTTGATAATACAAGATACCTTGATTTCGTTATTATGACAACCACATTTCGATGTATTGTCGAGTGACAGTTCGTTGATTTTTAATTTTGTTCTTTATGTCAAACTTGTTTCGCGTTGATTATAAAATATATCGAAGTGTCGGTCTTAAAAAATATATTGTACGTCACGCAACCGAAAATTAGTGTTTTCCAGGTCTCTCCAAGCTTCCAGGATTCGCCTATGGCTCGCCCTGGAAATGCTTGTCTCGACCTGAAAAACACTACTTTCCTGTCTTGTAACGTAAATTACTATTCCGGTCCCTGTTTTTTGTTTTTCCAATCGCTCTTTGATAATACAAGCTACCTTGATTTCGTTACTATGACAACAACATTTCGATGTATTGTCGAGTGACAGTTCGTTGATTTTTAATTTGTTGTTTTATGTCAAACTTGTTTCGCGAGTTCGCAAATTTAACAATATGAATTCAGATTTTGAATTGTCCGACACGGAAAATGAGATTTCAGAAGAAATTTTGGAAGCAGCAAGGAAAGCGACTTACGATATAATATTATTGCCAGTAAAATCAAAAGCTTGTTACGAGAAGTCATACGACGCATTTAAAAATAATATAAAATAATTTAATGTATGTACAGTAGAGCTTCGCTAATCCGAACTCCACTAATCCGGATTCTCCAGTAATCGGGACAAAATTTAAATATTACTTATTTACATTATGTATTCTATAATCCGGATTTCTTATGTATTTTATGTATTCCATAGTCCGGATCATGTGTTCTTCGATAATTTCATGTAACTTTTTCGTTGTCGTTGTTATGTCGGTAGGTGTAAGAACTGCGTGTGGGTGTTCTTTTTCTTTTATTTTTTATGTGTTCGTAAATGTTTTTTTTGTGTTAATAAATGCTACAACAATGTGTATTTGGTGCATTTTTATAGCTTTTAAAAATATTCCAATAATCCGGATGTTTCACTAATCCGGATTGCCTCGGTTTTTATTAATCCGGATTAGCGAAGCTCTACTGTATAACGAAGTGTCGGTCTTAAAAAAAATATTGTACGTTACGCAACCGAAAATTAGTGTCTTCGATTCGGGATAATTTTCTATCAACAGAACCATTCGTGACCTTAAAAAACTTATCAGTAATAATTCTGCTGCTAGGGAGATTATAAGTAACAGTTAGAAACCGATTTACAACCAACAATTTGGTTTCTGCAAACGCCGGATTTTCTGGCAGCGGTTTGGCATTTATCGTGTGCGAATGCTTTAAAACACATTCGCCGAGGGTTTTTGCCCGCTGCACGAACGAAGCTAATACCACAAAAGAACTGATTGACTAAATAAAAAGCAGGATACCTTACCGACTTCAAGCTCTTAAAATAAAAGATTTTTTTTTTATCCTATGCCCTTCTGGACAAAACATCCATTCAACCGCGCTCTTATTCATTAAGTAGGTATGCCCATACGTTTCCTTTATAGGATATTTTTTTAGGTCAATATAGATGAGGTATTTCCTTTTTGCCATATGATACGGCGTGTGCCAAAATTAAGAAGCCATCTGTTAAGCATCAGAACGCAGGGGCGGAGATAGTTTTATATACTATTATAAGTAGTATTATTCATTTTTAATTTCTACAATTTCGTTTTGAATTTAACCTGCTTTTACTTTAAATAATGTACCGTGCGAGCAAAAATTATTTGCATCAAAGAGGGCTTTGATTAAAAAACGTGGTGCTTGGTTTAGATTACAATGATATGGGGACGATATATCTAACCAAATCTAGGTAAAAATTTTGTCAAATTCATATTATGACATGATATGCCAAACTAATGAGTAATAAAATAAGTAGACAAATACAAATTTATTTTTTCTATTTCACTTTCATAATAAGCTCAGTACGATACACATTTGCGTATCGTAATGAAGCTATTTCGATACGCGTTTTTTCTTTATTTGATGTTGGTAACATTTAAATGTTTTATTTCATTGACTTGCGCGGTCTTTATGATTTACGAGAAAACCCAATTTTCGCAGAGGAAAAATAGCTTGATAACTTACTTTTTTATTCTGTGTGGATAACAGTCATGTATGTTGGTTGCATAAATCTATAAATCAATCTTTTGTAGATGATTCAAGCTATCATTTTCTGCCAAATCCTATCCAAAATTCAATCTACTAACCTTCCAATGTCGATTTTAACTTCAACTTTATTTAAATTTTCCATCTTCCCTATACTAAATTGCAATGCCGTGACGTAAAATCACGTCTTTTGAAATTCGAAAAAAAGTAGCAAAATCTTCCGAATTTCCGAACGCTCTGTATATGTACCGAATGTACAAGGATCACACAACGTATTCCGTCCAAGAGGCTACTATGATAAAAAATAGTGTTACCAACATAAAATTTAGACATAAAAATTTACAAAATTTGAAGGATTTATTTTCTTTTTAAAATGTATTTTTCTTGATTATAAAAGGTGAAATAGAAAAAATGTATAAAGCACATGTTTCATAAGGCGTTTTAGCGCACGTGTCAATAAAAAAACTCGCCACTTTGTGGCTCGTTTTTTAAAATAGACGCGTGCGCTAAAACCGCTTCTTATGAAACGTGTACTTTAATATACTATTTGTTGTATACAAAATTATAATACTTGCACTTTATAAGAAAATAAATTTAGCTGCTTCTTAAGAATAGTCCTGCATGTTCCATAAGATCTTCCCACTTCTTGGGACAGGCGTCATAATATACAATTTGTTGGCGTATTTTGCATTATTTCACGAACGTTTGCAACAAGTTCTTCTGTTCTTACAGATGGTCTTCCTGCTCCTTTTTGTGTTGTATAGAATCTGTTTCCCTAAACACAGCCACGGTTCTTTTCAGGCAATGATAAAAATCCCCAGCAATAAACGCAACGTTAGGAAAATGTTCGCGAAAATCGTGCATGCACAAACCCGGATTGTATTGCCACTCACCATTTACTCTAACCCCGTTTCGAAAATACGCTTCAACCATAAATGTTTTGTGCTGTTCCGTAAAGCCCATTGTGTGAATTGTTCAAGAAATTGGAAAAATTAGCGATGAATCAAATTACCTTGTAACGACTGTCAAAGATGACGGAATAACGGATTGATTGTTAATTCAGGTAGTTACTGACACCCAACAGGTATTAAGCTCTATACGGCTAAGCATTACGTCCTTAGATGCAAGGCCCTCTTTGATGCACATAATTTTTGCTCGCACGGTACAACTAAAATTAATATTGCCGAAGTGTAAAAGGGAGAACTATAAAACGCAAGTTTTCTTTTAATTTCGAAACTAGATGGGCCAATTTTTTTTAAATGATATACCGCAAAATTATTTCACATTTATATTTGGCTTTCAAAAACAATAATATTTTTATTCAATACATGGGTTTTATGAAACCAAATTTGTACTTTGAACTTATTTTTCTATTAAAATGAAATGTCTATTTATTCATAGCAAGGCATAAAATAAACAATTAACAGTCCAACAACATATTTACGACACCCTGTATACAGGGTGATTCACGTTGAGTGACCTATTAAAAAAAATACTCGGAACCGAGTAAAGTAATCATTTTTAAAATTGGATATCAGGCATAATTAGCTTTTTCACTAGATTTTGATTTTTATCCAATCGCATTGAGCATTTTCTACGGTTTCAGTTTTTAAAATTTTCAATTATTTACCAAGAAAATAAATAAACAAGACATTGTCTTTAATAAAAACACGGGAATAAACTCGCTGACGTCACATCTGTCTCGACCCATGGGACCGAGTTATTCAGCTGAAGGTCGAACGCCGTATCTACCTGAATATCGAGCGGATCGTTTTCTATTTTTAAGCTGTTCTTGTCTATTTAGTTTATCAAAACAAAGATAGCAATATAATCCGTCGAGACTGACGAATAAGAGAATTGCGCGGATAATGGGATGACGTAATAAGGTTTTGATCTCATACTTTTAAACTTTCTGTTTTCGCAGCGTCCTTTTAATTGTCTCTAGGAACGGTTTGTGACCTTCTAGGAAGATTTTTTTTATTGGGATTTATTTTCAATAGGTTCTAATTCAGGATGTTAATGCTGAATATGAAGAATTCGATTATAGTGAAAAGGACCGTTGACTTGGAACTTTTAATAGTATATTAACGTACACGTTTTATAAAGCATCATTTGATAGCACGCGTCCATGTTAAAAAACAAGCCGCTTGCGGCGAGTTTTATAACGGGACAAGCTTCTTAAAACTGCTTTATATAACACGTACGTTATACTATTTTTTCTAATTTGTAGTTTTTTCAATAAAAAATACATATTTAAAAAGAAAATAAATCCTTCAAATTTTGTAAATTTTTTTATGTCTAAATTTTATGTTGGTAATACTATTTTTTATCATAGTAGCCTCTGGACAACAAAAATTATTTTGCGAACTGTAATTTTTTGATTTATTGGCCACGAGATTCTAAAGTTATTTTAGCGATATGAGATTTGAAATTGGACGGAATACGTTGTGTGATCCTTGTACATTCGGTACATATACAGAGCGTTCGGAAATTCGGGCGATTTTGCTACTCTTTTCGAATTTCAAAAGACGTGATTTTACGTCACGGCATTGCAATTTAGTATAGGGAAGATGGAAAATTCAAATAAAGTTGAAGTTAAAATCGACATTGGAAGATTAGTAGATTGAATTTTGGATAGGATCTGGCAGAAAATGATAGCTTGAAGCATCTACAAAAGATTGATTTATAGATTTATGCAACCAACATACATGACTGTTATCCACACAGAATAAAAAAGTAGGTTATCAAGCTATTTTTCCTCTGCGAAAAATGGGTTTTCTCGTAAATCACAAAGGCCGCGCAAGTCAATGAAATAAAACATTTAAATGTTACCCACATCAAATAAAGAAAAAACGCGTATCGAAATAGCTTCATTACGATACGCAAATGCGTATCGTAATAGATTTGTTATGATACAAAATTAGAAAAAATATAATATTTTCACTTATTATTTATTATAATCACTTCCGATTATACCGTAATTTATTGCCTCTATTTGTGTTGGGTTAATAAGACATTATTTTTGTTAAGTAGGCTTTGACTGAAATTATTACGTTGACACTTACCATCGTCCTGTTGTCATATTCTAATTTACTTATTTAAAATTGCGTTTATTATTTGTTAAAAATCGCAGTCAAAGCAAGACCACAGTTCTATTCCGCGTACAAAGTTTACCAAAATATCTAAATTTTATATTTGTATCTACAGAGTATCCCTTTAGGGGGCGCTAGCTTCGTAGTAAGACACAATTTTATATGTAATCAAATTATTGAGCATACCTTTAAGGACAGCCTGTAGAATACGTAAATTCAGCCATAGCGGAGGGCAAAAAAATGGGTTTGTGTTTGTGGTCATGAATTCTTAACAGATTTGTGATGCACATCATCAACCATTCATGACGAAATCTTGACTAACTCTCATAATAATGATCCTTACATAAATACATTTTAATTTAAGATATTCTCCCGGAGGTTGTTTATTGTTTTTGTTTTTTTGAATGCCACCGTTTAATTAGCGTTATATTTTTGTCTTATTTTCAATAAATATTAAGTCTGGAGGTTGTAAAAACATTGCAACAATGTTGTTTATCGTTATCAATGCGTTTTATTTGTGAATTATTAATTAATTATAATTACGTAGAAAAAAAAACCAAAGGTCTCCGGTATTTATCTACAAGGTGTTATTTTCTACACTACGGGAAATACCTAAAGACCAAAAATACCATTTTACCAAAGACGCCGGAGAATAAAAATGAGGTATGTTCCGGACCATCCTTGCAGACATAAAAACTTTGGACAACGTTTTTTACATACCTTTAACTATTGACTAAAAATTAGGTACTCTTCATTCATGTCGCTAATCCTAACCGTTTTCGGAAAAACGTCATTTTATTGCGATCATGTATTAATATTAAGCAGTTAAAAGTCTAAAAGTGAACATTTATAATTTATAGGAACAAAGATGCGCATCTTTTATTGAAATACGCTAAATATACATGATGTAAATATATATGTTAAAAATGACGTTTTTCCTAAAACGGTTAGGATTAGCGACGTGAATGAAGAGTACTTACTTTTTAGTCAATAGTTAAAGGTATGTAAAAAACGTTGTCCAAAGTTTTTATCATGCAGGGCGTAAAAAAAATGTGCACATTAGTGTCACAGCTAGTCCGTCCCTGCAGCTGTGAGTAGTTCGCAACACTTTCTGGGATAGTAATTTGAAGGGTCTTACCTGGTATAGATCATATTATGAAAAAAAAATTGAAATATACCTGTTGGTTTAATAATTATGTGTCAAAAACTTAATTCCATGGGAGCTCTTTGGGAGCCCATATCTCCGAAGAGGAGGCCGATACGAAAGAAGTTTATATGAACTTGTAGTATTCTTTTCACGTGTTTTTTTCATATCCGGGAGATTTCCCACATTTTCATGGAGTATATCTACTAACATTAAAAATGAAAAAGTTATATTACCGAAGTTGGTAAGAGAATCTGTGTCTCTGTGGCACAATTGGTGAATCGCCTCGACTGGTTGAGAGGTTCTGGGTTCAAATCCCAGCGAAGGTTTAAATCTTTTTTCAATTTTAAAGTTTTTAGGTTATTTAATACAGACATTAAAAAACAACCAGTTATAAAAGATAATATTTGTTAAAATAACTTTGGATATACTGCATGAAAATTATGAAACTTTTGCAAGTCAATTTGGATTATTGAATTACTCAAACAACTTAGATACATAATATACTCTTGAATGTCTGAAAAAACAAGGGAGCAAATATTTGTCCACATTAAACTTAAACAAAAACTCTTTACACACTACTTTTTATAATTGTGACGTGACGCAAGTAAGTATGTACTTATATTTCAAAAAAAAAAAACAAAGAAAAAATTGCGAATCATGTAATGTAATACGAAAACGGATGTGTGAATTCATTGCCATTCTGACGTCATATTGGATTTATTTTTAATATTCCCGTGGCATCCCAACAGACTGTTCCGTGCATAGTTGTCAGATGTGTGTATAGTTCCTCCCTCTTTTTATTTCAAAATCATCGTTAATTTTAATATTTTTCCATTCATGCAATGAACCTATTGTACCTATGTGCCGATTTTTCTGACTCACCAATTGAAAACTTCCTTGTACACCGGCGTAGCTAGGGGGGGGGGGGGCATCGGGGCATTTGCCCCCCCCCCCCCCAAGAGCCATGAAAAAAAGTAATTATCAACAATATTTCAAAAACAATATTTAAATTTATTTTTTTTGCCCTTTTAAATTTAACGTAGGTAGGCTTACTTTGAGAAACAACGCGTCTGTTTTGGTCATCACATCCCCGTCGTCTTGTTTTATGTGACATTCGCGGATCTGGTATCTGGTGGTGTAAATTTCCTTTTCTCTCTTTTATTTACGTAAATAAGACAAAGTAAGATATCAACATCGTAGGAAAACCTAGGTAATTACGTTTGGTTGTGGTTTGTTTGTAGGACTTCTAGATTATTTCAGTTGCGGATTGTACTTAGGCGATTACGTAACAATTATAGATAATAGAAAAATTTAGCAAAATTTGGGCGTGGACCAAAATTTTTTTCGCCTGCGGCGCTTTCGCCTCTATGCAACTATATGCCCCCCCCCCCCCCAAGACAATATCCTAGCTACGCCACTGTCCTTGTATATAGTATTTATGTATATCCAAAAAGCACCAGAAAATCTGTTAGAAACATAATATGATTATTATTGGACCTTGTATTAATCTATAATCGGCAACCTTGCATGTTTTTTGGCCTATATATTTCCGTATATATTTCGATCAATGTATACAAAAAAAATTCGCACCGGTCGCGATCCAGAAATAAAATGGCGAAATTATATTTAGAAGGTAACAGCCGTCACTTGCGAGATGAAAAATAAAATTCGTTTCTTTTGTTTTGTTATTGTTATTGAAGGCACAAATAATGTACAGTGATATAGAATCAATGTAAAAAATTCAAAATTTTAATAATTGATAATAATAATAAACAATCTTTATTTCAAAGTTATGGTATAAGCAAAATAACCAACCAACCAAAACAACAATCCCCTAATTTTACAATCTTTGACACATTTCAAATATTCACTAAAAGGCTCTATAGATATTTACCAGCAGATCAAATATTTTCTTTTTTTAATATATTAATATTATGGATTGCTTTTATAGGTGCTGGCAAATATTAAAAAAACTTTACACAGTTATACCTTGCGAGCAAAAATTATTTGCATCAAAGAGGGCTTGGATTAAAAAACATAGGGCTTGGTTTAGATCACAATGATATGGGGACGATATATCTAACCAAATCTAGGTTAAAATGTTGTCAAATTCATATTATGACATGATATGCCAAACTAATAAGTAATAAAATAAGTAGACAAATACAAATTTATTTTTGTTGTTTACAAAATTAACAAAGTAAGAAAATATACAGAAGGAAAAAGAAAAATAATTACATAAATTGCTGAACATTTGTTGGCGTATTTTGCATTATTTCACGAACGTTTGCAAGAAGTTCTTCTGTTCTTACAGATGGTCTTCCAGTTCCTTTTTTGTGTTGTATATAACCTGTTTCCCTAAACACAGCCACACTGAAAAAAAGTGTTATTTAAATTTTAAAAAAATGGAGTTTATTTAAGCAAATATTTGTTTCATATATGCCAAACAATTATTTATTTGAATAAATTTCAATAATTATTTAAACCAGCAATTACTTTCATATTTGAATTAAATAAATATTTATTTAATATATATGTTTGCGTATTAACGATTAACCAGAATGCAAATAATTTATTATTTAACTTAATTACCGTATAGTTGTGTCAAGTAATTATTTATTTCATTTTAAACACGTATTTTGTAACAATAAATACATAGTTTGTTACACCAAATATTTATTTATTTCGTTCAAAAATCCATTTTTTATTAAAACATAGTTTTTTGGAGTAAATAAACAGTTATTAAATTTCAGTAAATGATATTATTTATTCCAAATAAAGAATATTTAACTGAACAAACCGGCTATTTAACTTTTAATAAATAAATTTATTTCAACCACAGGTATTGTCTGAATTGATTTATGGAAAAGTGAACCGTCCAGGTTGGTGTCTATAATTTCTAGTTGTGTCTGGTTTATGTCCTCATTTGACAATTTTCCTTCCCCCATGGGTACTGCTAAACAAACTTTTCTCGACGGATGCTCTTCCAAAGTATCAGTTTCCATCATTAATTTCCGAATGCCTCTCTTTAATCGGATTGAATAAAATAACGTAAACGTTACTGATTTTATTCAACCCATTTAGTTTTATTTAAATAAATAATTATTTATTGTTATTAAATTTTAAAAAATGGTAAGCATTTTCAATTTCAAAAAAATTGTTTGCAATGTATTAATGTATTCAAATAAAGCTAAATATTTGTCTCTTCCCAACCCCTGCCCCGGGGCGCCGCCCCGCTTGCCCCGCTGTAGATCCGGCCCAGGTAGTTGACCGTATTCCCATTTTTATGTCCTTTCCAACGAGCGAGCACAATACATACGAATACATTTGAACAATAAAGATGGGGGCGGTTTCTACCTCAAAAAGAGGGGTAAATTTCATGAAAACAAGAAGAAAGTATGCCAAACTAAAAATGAATGCAGCCGTTTCATTTTTTCGAATCAGCAAATAAAGATACTGAATTTATAAATTAATTGATTCAGCCGATACTAGGTGGAAATCCATAATTATAGTATTATGGGATACAGTAAAACGAAGTTGAACTTGTAAATATAGAAAATGATAGACACGTTTTCTCCGTTTTCCATAAACCATCTCATACTGATACTGTCATACACAACTCTTCTTGCCACCCTATGCAACACAAATTAGCTTCTTTTCACAGTATGATCCATAGACTAGTAACTCTCCCTCTAAATAAAATCAATTATCAAAAAGAACTAAACATTATTAAACAAATTGCAGTTAATAACGGATATATAACTCAAATCTAATTGACCAAATCGTAAAAAAGAAAACTTACAAAAAGCTATTGACTTAGTTTTTCCTAGAAGCAAAAACTCTGACCAATTTAAACTTGTCACTTTCTTTGGACAACCTAGCAAAGTAATTGGCAATTTTCCGAACAAACTTGATATAAATGTGTGTTACAAAACTAATAATTCTTTAAGTAAATTCATCAAAAACAATAAAACTAAAAGTGATAAAATCAAAAAATCAGGCGTCTATAAATTAAAATGAAAAGATTGTCCTAAAACATACATTGACCAAACGGGTAGACATTTTGACAAAAGAATACAGGAACATTATAACAGTTTTCTAAAAAATAAAACAGACTCAAACTATGGTAAGCATTTACTTGATTATCAACATAATTTCGATTATTCCTTTAAAATCTTACATAACAGAAAACAAAGGCTTAAAACTAAATTTGTTAGAATCTACGGAAATAAATAAACTTAAAAATACGGACCTGTTACTTAATGATCAACTAGATTTAAATAATTCACCTTTGTTAAATTTATTCTGATGACCATATAGGTACTTAAGATTTTGTAAATACCCATATTGTACCTAATTTAATTTAATTTTTAAACCCTCTGTTAAGTTTTTCCCGCTATTGTAACCCTTTCACTGTTTTATTTACATCTTCAATAATATAATTGTATTGCACCTTTATTATATCATTGTCATCTGACGAAGCTAGTGTTATTCAGCGAAACATGTCATTTTTCTAGTTAATATAATGGAAATTTACATGTTCAACTTTGTTTTACTGTATCCCATAATACTACTGAATTTATTCCATTTAAAAATTTCCCCCTGTATATTCTTTAATGCATTCATTTATTTAATGTTGAATATTTATTACTTATTTTCAGACTGTTTTATTATCTTGGAAAGAAATACATTTTATATAAATAATTTAAAGCCAAGAACCTTTCGTCAGCTGTTGGCTAATATCATTGTTTTATGAAATAATTTCTCTGCCAAGGGCCAGAAATAACGCAATACGGGTCCTGAAATCGTTTAAAAATACCCACACATAGTAATCCATATTATACCTTTCCATACACCTACAAAACGTCACTATAATATAATATAACGAGTAACCAGAATACAAAAGGTTTACTAGAATAACACCAATGACATTAACAGATGCTGATAATATAGCCCATCAATTTCCTGTGCAACTCTGTCTTTTGCACAAATATATACATTATTGCAACATTTATCTGGACCACTGGAAGATTTTATTTTGGCACATCTGGGATAAATTTCGTGTTTATGTAAACGCATCCACGTGAAGGTTTTTGGGTGCCCAGCAGGTAAAAATTCGGATTTTGTTATAGCTGTACCAGTTGTACGGTTCGTATTTTACCTAGATTGTTTCATTTTAAAAGTGCATGGATTAGGTAAATAGATGCTGACAGTATAAAAAATTGAAGATAAAACTTTTTTAAATGGGAATTTTGAACTTTTTTATGCTTTTATTATAAAGTTTTAATTTCAAACCAGTATTTTTTAATTTCGCCAAGTTTAGATTTACATTTTTCTAAATAATCACTTAAGAGCTATCTATACCTCGAAGATCGATATACGTTTCGCTGGCCAAACGAAAAGAAAAAGCAAAAATTGTTATTTGGAAAATAAATTCAACTTTAAATTCCCGACTTGGCAAAGTCTAGGACAATCTTAAATATGTTAAAAAAAATTTTTAGAAAAATAATCGTTTTTAGTAATATTGTAATATCTTTAACAATTTTTCTTTAATTGATCGACTCAAAAATTATTTTCCCGGGTCTAAAATGATGTACGACCATAGACATTTACCTTGAGATACGTACAGCTTATCTCGTGCGCAAACAAAAGTTCAATTTTGTGCCTTTCCTCCCAGCAGCATTGGGCGTGCGCACAAACCTCTTGTTATCGGCCTGTCATTCTTTAGCGACATGCTCCAAATACACTCCAAAATCGGCTCGGCGCCATTTTTGTTGTTGTGTTTTAAGTTTTCTCTGTGGATTTCTTGTTGTTTATTGTGGGTGTTTAATATTCACGAATTTCTGGTTTTGGTGTAGTGAATTTTGTTTGTGTTTGTGCTTTTAGTGACTCCGTTGACAGCCGTTATATGATTTTATTATGCCCAAATAGAGGTAAACTACCGGGTATTTTGTATTTTCAGTAAGTATATACTTAGTTATAGTAGTGATGTACCTTGATACATACCTATATAACTTTATTTTCTTATGATCAATTTAAACACATCAAACTAGGCCTAGGCTACACAAACAACGTATGAAAATAAAGAAAAAGACACACCAAGACAGATTATCCCGATGTATGTTTTGATATATTTCACTACATAGTATAAAACAAAGTCGCTGTCTGTCCGTCCCTATGTATGCTTAAATCTTTAAAACTACGCAACGGATTTTGAAGCGGTTTTTTAAATAGATAGAGTGATTCAAGACGAAGGTTTATATACATAATATATAATACATGCATAATATTGTAGAGAAACACTGATAAATTTAGAGGTTTCTAATGTGATGTCGTAAATAAACACATTTTAGACCCGCGTGCGAAGCCGGGGCGGGTCGCTAGTCTTAATCTTCTTAACATAGTATAAAACAAAGTCGCTATCGCCCGTCTGTCCCTATATCCCTATATGTGCTTAAATCTTTAAAACTACGCAACGGATTTTGGAGCGGTTTTTTTTAATAGATAGAGTGATTCAAGAGGAAGGTTTTTATGTATAACTAGCGACCCGCCCCGGCTTTGCACGGGTGCAATTTCAGAAAGCGGCATGCCGGGTACTAATATATCGGGTTTGTTCGTGTTTGTATTTATACCAGCGGGTTGCAACGCATGCCGGGTACACGCTAGTATTATATTTCAAGTTTTTGAACAAGAAATTGTGCTTGAAAGTGTTTTACACGTACCCAAATTTTTGCCAATTTGTAAAAATCAATACAAGTTATATACCAACTAATATTTGACTTGAGGTTAGGTACGCGATAATATCAAAGATTGGTTATTTTGCTGGTTTTGTTTTTTATATTCGATTTTATAGTTTAGTTTAATCGTTTTCTTCCTTTTTGAACTAAAAACACGACGACGAATCATTTTTAAACAAATTTTAGAAACAAACCTTTTAAAGCAATTTCCTATTCTCAAAATCTGTTTGCAACTACTAAAAATGCCAGAAATCACTACCTTATTAACCAACTTGATTAAAAATTGAGAAAAAATTCCAATTTTTTGGCAAGAATTAGGGGGAAATTTTAGCTGTTTACACTTAAAAATAAATTAAACGTCAACTTTTACAATTTCTTGAGCAAGAACTTAAATTTTAAAGCCCGGACCTGTCCATTTTTCCATTCGTGAAATGATAATGTTGCAGTGCGCATGTATATTCGTGTGTAGCTCTGTTTACATGCGCATGGCCGTAAATTTGCCACTTCCGTGATTATTGTTTGCTTATCTAGAGGTACATGTCCACAGTTAAAAGAATATACATATATTCTTTTACCTGTGATATGTCTATGGTATTTGACCGATTTTTTGATAAAATGAAAAAACGTGTCAAATAAAAATATTATGCATTTGATTTTGATTAAAATAATTTACAGTTGTCATTGTTCCTTCCATAACTATACAAATATACAGGTAGATCTTTGATATAGAAATTATTGTATCAAATAGCTGCATTTATGTGTAAATTGACGATATATCAATTGCACCCAGTTATTGTGTACCACAGGGACATTTACATCGTTACGAATACCCTTGCATTATTGTCTGAAGTGTCGAGTTTTTTTCTCGGGCCTTGAGCCGATTTAAATAGTTTTTATTAAAATTGCTAATAATCGCCTGTGACACCATTCTACACCTTTAAATAAAACACGTTGCTGTAATCTTGGAAGTATTTTTAAATCGTGATAGATAGAAATGCATAACACTTGTTGCAATTGCAGTTTGCAATGCAACCGACACAGGCGTTTATTTGTGCTAAGCTCAACACACATGCAGGTTGAAGAAATAATATGTTTTTAGTTTTTTGATGTTATGTTAGTTAAGGAGTTAACTAGGCCACACAGGTGTGGACGTTGTAATATATGACTTTTAATGTTTTTTTGTACAGAATTTATTATTATTATTATTAATGCGATATTTTGTCAACTAACGACTTTCAAAATTTGCAATCGAAATATATAATTTTTAGGTTTTATTAAACTTAATATACCGTACCACAACCACCTTATAAAGAAGCCATGAACTATGAAGTGACATCGGGCAACGCCGCATTAGCTGGGAGTTGCGGATCCACAAGCTATTATTATGACGCGCGGCAACGGGCGAGTTTTTTATTCTTTCTGATATTTTTTGTGTTTTTTTGGCTCTGTTGCCACTATATTAATATTGAAAAGTGTAAAAAAAAAGTAATAAATAGTTTTCGATAACAAGAACAACTTACCTAATTATTAAATAATAGTAATATTGCGTTGATAAGCTGTTTTTGTTTCACTACGAGTCGTAGACTGCGAGTAGATTTATTTGATCGATCAAAAGTAGTATTCTATTATACAAATTATTATCTTTTGCGTTTAAATTACAGGATTGACTATCGACTTCTGAAGTCTCAAAATTTAGGAAGCTTAAGGCTTTTTTTAAGAAATCTACGCTTATCCTAGAAATTCACCTACTATCTGGGTAACTTCGTTACATTCACAATATATGAATTGGTATCGAGACAATAAGTTTTCAAGCTGAGACCACCTGCTTAGTTTAATTTCAAAGGGTCAAATCCATTTCAAATCATTGTAAGCCACTTCATTACCTTTTAAATAACCTTTAAGTACCTTCACATTGGTATCATTGGTCAAATCTAAACTATAGAAATATATTTTTGAGTCACTTACAATATTTACTTCCCAAAATTCATAAGTATTAATTTTTTGTGAATAAGTACTGAGATCTTCAAAACTTTTTATAAAATCTGATTGGTCGAAAGCTTGATTAAGTTGAGAGGTACGCTCTTGTTGTTCCTCCTTTCTCTCCGCTGGGCTTTTTCTAGGAATGAGAACAGTTTTTAAAAAGTAAGCAGGAAAATTGGGATACAAGCACGGAACAGCTGTTAAATTTAGTCTCACTTTAGTTTGATTTTTTTTGTGGTGCCATCAGGCAAAATATCACTGCTTTTAAAACACTTTTATACTTAGAGTTACACCCAGGAATACAGCAGGAGCTTGGCATGTTGATAAATAAACAAACTAAGAGAAAAAAATAGTACTTTCCTAAGTACCTAGGTATCTAGAGGTATCCTACCTACTTACGAACTATCTCCACTTAGTGATATTTTTAAACTAATTTACATATATACCTTCAAGTTAAATAAACATTTCAATATGTATTTAATAAATTAATTGTAGCCACAAAACAATGAAGTTTATCCCAAAGAGAACTAGAATACGAAAATAACAACATTTAAATTAAAACAAATAAAATTCTGCCGCCATTATAAGACCCGTAAACAAACCGCCCTGGCCGGCCAGGCTGTTGCATTTTTCACTTTATTAATGCTATTACAGCAAACGAGCACCAAAAATGTTCACTAATATTTTGTAGAGGTTCTTAGCAATCACGTCACTTAAATTTCCTATTAGATATCAATCGAGAACCGGATAAAAATACAAATTAATACGAAAAACCGCAAAATTAACACCTGCTTCGCGCGTAAATTACATACTAAACCATGGCTAACCTCAAAAAAGTCACGTGACACATGGATCTTGAAGCAGTGTTGTCGATGTTTCTGTTTCACGGCTTCTTCCAAGGTAGTTGTGACCGTACATATACGATACCTAGAGGTATTAAGAACACTTAACTCATAATTTGTTATCAACTCACATCTTCTACATTTAATAAAAAACCATAAATTAAAAATCCACTTATATTTTTAATAATGCGGGTTGTTTTTACTGCGCAGCATTTTTTATTCCCGTTATCTGTAAGGGTGCTTAACGCCCTTTTTAACCCCCTATAATTATCAACGAAGGGCTAATAATTAATAGCCGGCCATAAATTATCTTTTAGGAAATTCGATACTTTTTAAAAATATTTTATCAACCTCTCAAGATTTATCTGCAAGTTTAACCCAAAATATTACAAGTGGATATTCGATCCTTATAAAATACGTTATAAGTTAACATTTTCTACCCCATTTTTTTTTCTTTAGGTACCTTTTAAATCACCATAATTTGGATAAAGTAATGACTTAATTTTATTATTTAATACTTACTAAAGTTCAAATTTATCTTTTACATTAATAACTATGTGTCTTTTAACGATTTAAACCGCCATTATTGATTAACGGATCACACGTTATTACCGTTAGATCAATAAACAATAATCAGGAAAGTGGGAAATTTATGGAAATAAGCTGTAAAGGTATATTATGTCTATTGTTATTATATACATATTCCTAATTTTTTTTAGTGCAATTTTCAATTTTGTTCTAATTTTTTGTACATCATAGAAACATTCAGAACAGTTTTTAATGCGCTTTTATCATAACCAAGATGTACATTTTCTTTACTTCTTTGTTATGTCGTTTTTATTCTCTTTCCTCCTAAACATTAACTACACAAACCACCAAACCTAATTTGTAGTCTGCAATAATATCTGCATGTTGTATAAGAACATTCAGAAATGAAAAATAGTTTTAAATATCCGAACTATATATAGTTTTGGTTGTCAGTTGGAGTCAACAATCTTATATAATTGTGCAAGGGATGATAAAATAGACAGGTCCGGGCTTTAAAATTTAAGTTCTTGCTCAAGAAATTGTAAAAGTTGACATTCAATTTATTTTTACGTATAAACAGCTAAAATTTGCCCCAAATTCATGCCAAACAATTGGAATTTGCTTCTCAATTTTCGATCAACTTGGGAAATATTAGTGATTTTTGGCATTTTTAGTATGTAGTAGATTTTGAGGATAGAAAATTGTTTTTAAGGGTTTGTTTCTAAAATTTGTTTAAAGATGACTGGTCATCGTTTTTTTGAGTTCAGAAACAAGTCAATTAAACTATAAAACTTAAAAAATCGAATATAAAAACAAACAAAACCAGTAAAATAACCAATGTTCGATGTTATCGCATTACCTAACCTCAAGTAAAATATTAGTTGGTATATAACTTGTGTTGATTTTTACAATTTGGCAAAAATTTGGGTAAGTACGTGTAAAACATTTTCAAGTACAATTTCTTGGTTCAAAAATTTGAGAAAAAGTTTTTGCCCGAGAACTTGACCCGTGGAATATAATACATAGGTATTTACTTTTTTCTTTTATATAATATAAGTATAGAGAAAAACGTCTTTTAAACTTTTTGAAGCCATATATTGCCCGAAAAATAGTTGTACCTACCTAATTAGATTGCAGGGCTGCAAATAAAATATACCAAAACATACATCGGGTCTTGGTGTGTACGTTTCTCTTTATTTTCATACCTTGTTTATGTAGCCTAGGCCTAGTTTGATGTGTTTAAATTGATCATAATAAAATAAAGTTATATATCACGCATACTTCACTACTACATACTTACTGAAAATACGAAATACTCTGTATTTTACCCTTATTTGGGCATAATAAAATCATACAATGGCCATTACTAAGTCATACTAAGTTATATTCCAATTCGAGTCACTAAAAGTACAAACACAATTCACTAAACTACACAAAAACTATAAATCCGTAAATATTAAACAGTTAAACACCCACAATCCGCAATAGCAAAGCAAACAACATGAAACCCAGAGAGAAAACTTGAAACACAACAAAAATGACGCCGATCCTGTTCTGGAGTGTATTTTAAGCATGTCGCCAAAGAAGGACAGAGGTTTGTGCGCATGCTCAATGCTGCTGGGAGGGAAGGCATCTGACCGGTGAGTCGTGCGCTCGGACATATTTTTGACCCATAAAACTTAACTTTTGTTTGCGCACGAGATAAGCTGAACGTAGTAAATATCCATGGTAGAAACATTCAGAATTGATCTTATCCGTTCAAAAAAAAATTTTTTTTAATTTGACTTAATCATTTAAAAAAAAGTGTAATGTTCCGTCTTCGTTAAAAAAAATAAGAAACCATTCTAAACTTTTTACCCTTTAACTAAGTATGTACATAAATCGACTGTCTCTTGCAATCATACCTGTATGTTGTAAGAACATTCAGAAATAATTTTATTTCATCCATCTGAATGAAATGTAGGTTCGGTCGCCAGCGGCGACAACGTTTGTGCAACGGTTTAAGACAACGACGAGGAGAATTAAACAATTTGTGCAACCGTTTGATGCAACAGCTCGCTTTCAACACTTTTACTGTTAGTCGTATTAACTTGCAGCTATTTCAAGTAGGCAGATCTATAAGTATTACTTGTATTACGGTGTATTACATTTTTAGAAATATAATGGGTGTTGTTTGGTTTCTGTAAAATCGAAAATACCCGTGCAATATTATTTATAATCAAGTATTCGTTAATCAATCATTCTACTGATGGTGATCGCCAAAAATACTAAGATGTTCAGCAGTCCACGCGTGGGTAGGTATCTTTGTTTGTGTCTTGTTATAATAGTAAAGACGTAACCAATTTTGATAAATGAGTTAGTTACAGTTCCGTTTAAATTTCGTCTGCGACAGATTATCTATGCTAAATGGGTATGCAACCTTCAGTGAATGTATTTCAAGGCCCATTATAGTCAAAATCACGTAAAGTTTTAACGCGTTTAGGTTAGGTTCTGTCATATTTGACATATATTGCACACAATTTATGTCAAATATGACAGAACCTAACCTAAACGCGTTAAAACTTTTCGTGATTTTGACTATACCTAACAACACAGAAAAGTTAATCATGCTATAGTCCTTCAGTAAGATCATTCCTAGTAGCAGGATATTCCCAAAAATATATTTCCTTTTTTTTATCTTCATCCTTACCACAAATCTTGTATAATATTCTTGAACCGAGTTAACCTTATCTGCATAAATCCATTACATTAAATTTAGGACAAAGTCAACCTCCTTGAAACAAATCGTCCACAGACAAAAAAAAATTTACCAATTATATCGTACCGAATTAACTTCCAGTCGGAACTACACCTCAATCGCTTCCCCTCTCTCTTCGACGCGGTCATCCGCACGCACACTCCTCTCTCTCGGGCGCATTAGAGTAGATTAATAAGTAATTACTTTCATAGAACCTTGTCGGAACCTTAACCTACTTGCGTACCTAAGTTGCATTTTGTTACTCTTGGCCTTGTTTTTTTTCAATCCTACATTTCGTTTTTAAGGTTGTTTGGTGGTTGATTTTTTTTTATCGTCGTGCATAAATAAATAAGATGATATTTGAGACGAATGATATGCTCTAGAAAACTTGGACAATGCGAATTAGATTTAGGAGAAAAATTTGATAGGGTAGAGTGAGTTTTTATGATCGTGTATTAGTTTCTTTTGTTGCAATTGTGTGATTTAGATTAATTATATTAATTACATTATTATTAGAAAGGAAAGCACCTACCTCATTTAAAATAATGGAGAAAGGAAGATAAAATTACCAGGTGACTGTGGATTTTTTGACAATTATTTCAATGAAGATATACAAACGTAAATTTTGTTCTTTAAGCGCTTTTTCTTTTCAATTCACAGGCCTGGAGAAGCCATAGAAATGGTATTGTTTTTTAATTTTATATAGAATTGTGCGATAACTATCGAAACATGTATAATGCGATTCTATTTATCTCAAATAAATAAACATTTTAAGCAAGAAAGTGAAATACGCCAGTTTCTAATATTGAAAATAAAACGAATAGGTCCATAGGAAATGATATACCTAGGCCTCTTTTGGTGATGTCAAAGTTTTGGGGTTAAACAAAAAATACAAACTACTGGATGTCCTCTTTCTATTCATACGAGTTGCTGTATAACTTAAGTCTAGGAGTATATTATAGGAGAAAAACGTGCGCCAATTAATTTTGCATAATTATTTATAGCATGCATTTTTCATGCCAGATTTCCTTATTTTGTAAACGAAACGTACCTACTCATTTCGCATGATTACTGTAACATAACCGGCCTGTTTCTTTATTTCGAGGTGACGAAATTCCGACCAATTACGAGCAGTTTTAATTAATGGCAAAAGTGAACTTTTATTTCGATTGGTACAAGAAAAAACAATCTATTATGTTGCACAAGAAACGTACACATATGCACAAGTCCGCCTCTGGGTATGATTTTATTGATTTTACAATGATCATTTGCGTCACTTAAGTAGCCGGCGATACAGGGTGGAATAGACTTGTGATGTCATAGATATATATCATATGACATCGTGACATGTCTATGAACACTTACTTGTAAAATGAAAATCCTGTCAATTCGATTTACCTATCTATTGACGTTTCGCATGCGCAGTGCAGTGCTGTGTTGATCAGAGTAGTTATTTTTATGCTTTTGGCATATGAAGAAGAAAGACAGACATATTCTGGAGCTGGTAGAGCAAGGCAGATGTTAGTCAGCCGGTCATAGTTTTGTTTACTTTCGTGTTTTGTGCAATTACAAAACCTTTCCTGTTAAAACAAACACATATTCTCTAGAATTCTTAGCAGAGATGACATCTAGGTGGACAAGAAAATATCGTGCTACCAGTAAAAATTGGTGTTTTTACTTCAGTTCTGAAAATCGACGTGTTTACTTCCAAGGATTTTAAGGTAAATTGTGACAATTTTAGTGGTTCGAAATACTGCTTTTTTTTTAAGTTTCCGTGCATTTATTTAAAAAAAAAAAAAAACCGGCATACTATTTGTCAATGCCTCCCGGAACAGCCCTTCCAACATGAGATACTATTTTTTTAAAAATAATTGCAAGGTTCCGGAAGTTACCCCTGCATGCAAGCAAGCCTTTTATAGGTCTCTCTTATACATGATTGACCTTGAGAACTGGGCCCTTAATGACAATGAGAATGATATGTCTATCGTGCTATGCCGTCTTTGTCTTCAAACTTCAAAGTTAAAAATTAAATTTCATTAAAATGAATGTTCAAACACTTTTTTTTATTCACCCTGTATTTAATGAAATCGCAATACTCGATTTTTGAACCAAAGGTATAATTAATTCATAAATAGAAATAAATAATGTATGAAAATAGTTTTGAAATTTCATGTCACCGCTGCGGAACAATCAGAAATGCAAATTTACGCGTTTTGTTGTACAGAACCTTTTTAACGATTTTTTAATGCTAAATATCGTAACCAAGCGCTGTTATTTCCTAATCAGAATATCTCGTGGAATATAGAATACCTGCTGCAATGGTGCGGTAATGCGGTATACTAGGATACGGTAGGTTTATACATTAATGCTAGTTCAAATACCAAGTTCCTTGCGCGCGAGGTACAGTCGAGAACAGCTATTATGGAAAGGCCAGGAGCCAGGAGTAAGTTACCTTTTTTACCGCCTGATTACAGCTATACAGTGTGTGTATAAAGTCTGGAAACGGCTTAATAACATCACAATTTACTGGCCGATTTAAACCAAATTTGGTACAGTTGTGTAAGAGGATCTAACGCACCAAATGACGATATCGGCGTTGTTGCCAGCTTTTTAGTTTGTCTGGAATTCGAACGAATTTTATATTTTTAAGTATAACACCCAGTATATTTTTACATTTTTAAATTCCACATAAAATTATAATTATTTTTTATTAAATGCATTATTAGTCTATACTTCATAGTTTCCGAGATATTGACTCTCGAAAAGTGACATTTTTGAACTTTGACAGCTTATAACTTTCTAACAGTACGTCTTAGAGCAAAACGGCTTACATGTCCCTATTTTCGATTTTTATTATCTTCCCAAAAAAATCAACTTCCAGTTAAACCGGAACAACTATATTTCCTGCTTTCGAGTTACATCCGGTTTAACCGGAAGTTGATTTTTTTGGGAAGATAATAAAAATTGAAGATAGGGACATGTAAGCCGTTTTGCTCTAAGACGTACTGTTAGAAAGTTATAAGCTGTCAAAGTTCAAAAATGTCACTTTTCGAGAGTCGATATCTTGGAAACTATGAAGTATAGACTAATAATGCATTTAATAAAAAATAATTATAATTTTATGTGGAATTTAAAAATGTAAAAATATACTGGGTGTTATATTTAAAAATATAAAATTCGTTCGAATTCCAGACAAACTAAAACGCTGGCAACAACGCCAATATCGTCATTCGGTGCGTTAGATCCTCTTACACAACTGTACCAAATTTGGTTTAAATCGGCCAGTAAATTGTGATGTTATTAAGCCGTTTCCAGACTTTATACACACACTGTATATTTGCAGTAATATTGAGAGCTTCATAGTTTTCTCATTACCGAAGCGGATAACACAAACCCGATCTGCATTGCAATGCAGTTCGAGTACAATTTTCGCTCCCCGAGACGCAGTCGAGAGCTGCAAGAAAAAAGAGCATAATATGTAGAATATTGAGATAAATGTGGAGTTATCGCATTAGGATCATCTCCTTTCCGTATAGATATTGATTCGGTAACACTGTACTTCTAAAAAATAATAATAATAGAGTATAATAGATTTCCGTGTAGAAAAAATAGCAAAAGTGCATTGTCCTATCGCGGAAGGAAAGTGCAAAAATGCATTTAGCGGAATGTTATTGAAAATAGGAGAAATTATTTAATAATTACCGTGAAATGCTGCATCGTGCAGCAAGATGTTATCCAATATTTCAGGATTTTTTTTGCGAGGCACTGACGTAAACCAGTGCCGTAGAAATCGCCAATAAATTATTAAAATTATGAACTCACCAACAGTGGACCTTCCTAGTGGTCTGTCTGTGTGTGTGTATGGGGATAGGGGGGGGGGGGGTTGTTTTTGACAAAAAAATTGTTTCTACAAGGCGTTCTGTCGGACTGTGGAAAATGCACCTATTATCCGGGTCCTTCCCGCTGTATATTATTAATCTATAAAGGGCGGATTATATGCACTTAAATTCAGCCAAAATATGCGCATATATATTCCTTGTTTGCCTTTAAAATATGCAGTTATTTGCATTTTTTTACCAAATATGCATACTGGTATGCAATATTTCTTAATTTATTAAGTGTAGTAAAATTATTGAACACATTGGGTTCTAAAAAATATGTTTATTTTTAAAATGCAAAAATAACAAAGAAAAATAAAAGTAAACAATTTTTTAACCTATAATTGTATAAAAAGGTATTTATTACTAAATATTTTTCAAAATTTTCCACTCAAAAGGATTGTTTTCTATCGGTAAAAATATGTTTATACAATGAGAAGCTTCTTTTAACATCGACTGATGTAATCGGACAATACTGCAACTTCGGTAGCAAAATATAAGGCCAAAATACAACTTCGTTGGATGGTTTACCCTCATCAATGCTTTTTACTTTTTACTGCAGTTACAAACAATAATTTTTGTACACGCTGCTTTACAGAAGACTTTTTCTCCACTAAACTTCTAACTCTGGGAATTTTTTAATTCACTCTGAACACAAATTGGAAATTACTAGTTTCACACTGAAAATACATGCTCTTTCGACAAAATGAAATAGGAGTATGTATTACAAGTTGATATAAATTCAGTTTCTTAAGCAGGTAATAATAACGCATAATTAAGTGACAATATATCTGCAAACCCCGGAAACCCCCAATAAATATCTTGTGTATAACCAAAATGTAAATATAATTATTATAATCTTCAGATTGGAAAATCCTTAAAATAAGTACGAAAATGGACATTAAGGCTCCTTTTATACTGGGATTATGTATCTCGGATACCGGAATATCGGCTTCACATTTAACATAGCGCTTAAGCGAAGCGTTTAGACGGGCGCATTCTCGGATACAGAATCGCGATTCTAAATTTCGGAATAACACAAGATAAAGAAAAGTATGCATTCCGAATTTCGGTATGCGAGATACTGTATCTCGCATACAGAATCCCAATATAAAAGGAGCATAACGTTTCAAATTAAAAACTGTGCATTTTATTATAAAACTAGCGTGTACCCGGCCTGCGTTGCAGCCCGGCATTATACGACGTGAGATAATAAGGCGAACAAACCTCAAACGTTCTATTCATTGTGATTGTATTCAGCCTATTTAAGTTTGTAATAGACGTACAAATTACATTATTCCAAAAAAAAATCATTACATTTTTTAAAGTTACATACTGTTTAGTGTTTATCTCTTTGTTTCAAAAATTTTCTTTCAAAATTAGAGAGGACAAAATATACAAATGTTTAAATTATTTATATCAAGGTATGCATTTGGCTTATACAATTTACTGTTGGTTCTAATAAAAATGTGTGTTTAATGTATAGTATCTTACTAGGAATTACATAAATATGACAACTGCGACCATTACATTCTTTATGTGATAAAATCCATATAGGTAAGGTGATGATAACGCCCTTAGAATGCACGAAAGATACGACAGCTAGTTGTCACGTTTATACGTCAATGTAAGCCATAAACTTATAGCGGTGTAAATTACTTTACAAAGACAGACAATAGACGGTATTTTAGCTAGATTTATACATTCAGGAAGTAAATTTAATACGTTCTATCGTGGGATAGGTAAAGGCAACTTTTAAACAATGTCGCTAGACAACTATCTCTACGCCTCTGCTCGAAATCAAAAATCCTTCCGCAACAGGCGACTACAAAATATAAAATAATTTGACCGATATTTCAATAACATTATGCACCGCTCTTCCGTAATAGTGCAATGCACTTCGCGCGTACCGCGTTGATGCTGCCACAGTGCAACCAAAAATGACACGGTTACTTTTCGCAAAATTTGCAACGGAATATTGTGAAAATAACGGCTTCCTATTTTATTAATTCGGTGATGGCTGATCAGGTAGGTACTGAATACCTTTAAAGGACTTGAAATTGTTCCTGGTTGAACTGACAGCGATAATAAACAATAACGTAACCTAGAAACGCTCGATTCTACCGGCACAGGAATGCATTTACCTTTCGCATTTGAATAAACCATAAGGGCGGGTCTACACTATGCGTATTCAGCAGATGCGTATTTCGGTTGCGTACACGTTGTGCAGATTTTCGGCGTCTATGTGCGGAAGCGTACACGGTATGGTTAATTGCGCTCGGGACCAGCATGCGGAAGTCTTCGGCGGTATACCAATAACTCCTAGATGTTTAAAGGCGTTGTTGGGTATACTGCGTCAGTGGCGGCTTGTGGGGTAGAGCCACAGTGCCATGGCACTACCTGCCCTCCTGTCCAGCGTCCTGCCCTTTACAAATTACCAAAACCTATTAAAATTAATATTCTCCTTTTTAAAGCAATTAGCAAAATAATTTAAAAATGGAACACAGTCGGGTGCAAATTTCCATCTATTGAGGAAGCGATTATGCGTAAAACGGTAACGTAGCTTTCGCGCCAAAGCGACGAGGCACACGGGAGGCCCGAAGTTATGACGTAATTGCCATAACACACCAATAAAAAAACATTGGAAAATGACCTTGAATGCGAGCAGGAAAACATCTCCGTGTAGCCAGGCCCTTTGACCCCGTTTGACGTTTCAAATTCAAACAGTTGTTTGTCCGCGTCGTGTCGTGTAAGGTTATTTGTAAACTAAATAATTTTCGTTCGGCCGGCTGATTTAATAGAAATATTTATGGAAAAAATACTTGGGTGTGCGGTTGTGATAAATCTAATAGACTATTTTGTTTTATGTGTGTTTTATTTGATGGGGGAGCAAACTTGGTCCCAAAAAGGTACAGATGATTTGGTCCATATCTGGGAAAAAATGAAGACACATGAAAAATCGAAGGTACATTTAAACAATATATTTAATTTCAGTATGCTTGGTAAAATTAACATTAAAACTCAATTAAATTCTGCATATCACAATAAAATAATGAAGAAGAACGAACAAATTGATAAAAACAGATACATATTAAACCAAATTATAAACTGCGTTCGGTTTGTGGTTCTTTCGGTCTATATAGTACACTCTGCCTACAGTATTTTTTAAAAATTCAAGATATGATTGTAAATTCATAAATTAAATTAGAAGCCTTTTTGCTTATTTTTCCTACTTCAAAAGCAAGAACTATTAACAAAAAAGGGCGTGGCACCCAAACAAAATTTTGCCTGCGGCGCTAAGGGTTTACCTGGCCCTACTTCACTAAAATGGCACGAGCCGCCACTGTACTGCGTGGTTGTGTATTCTACGCATATATGTGAACGTTCCAATTTAAAACAATGTGTTGTCATCTTGCCGAAAATACGCAGCCGAAATACGCATCTGCTGAATACGTATAGTGTAGACCCGCCCTTAACCATTTACCTTTAGATACGTACAGCTTATCTCCGGCGCAAACAAAAGTTCCGTTTTATGGGTGGGAAAATACGTCCGAGCGCATGGCTCGCCGGTCAGCTGCCTTCCTTCTGAGCAGCATCGGGCATGCGCACAAACCTCTTGTTATCGGCCTGTTTTTCTTTAGCGACATGCTCAAAATACACTCCAGAACCGGCTCGGCGCCATTTTTGTTGTTGCGTTTTAAAGTTTCTCTGCGGATTCCTTGCATGTAGTTTTCTTTGCTACTGTGGATTGTGGGTGTTTAATATTAACGGATTTCTAGTTTTTGTGTAGTTTAGTGAATTGTGTTTGTGTTTTTAGTGACTCCGATTAACAATGACTATATAGTTACAGCCGTTGTATGATTTTATTATGCCCAAATAGGGGTAAAATACCTGATATTTCATATTTTCAGTAAGTATGGAGTAGTGATGTATCTTGATATATAACTTTATTTTATTATGATCAATTTAAACACATCAAACTAGGCCTAGGCTACACAAACAAGGTATTGTTAAAGATGTTCTAGTAAATCAAATTTTTAAAACTTTTAATTTTGCACAAAATGTGTATGTTTTGACTCTTGCCGGGGTAACTGGGCCGTAAAGAGCCTGATATTCCAACAGTATTTTACTTCAAGCTAAATGGTAAGCTAACCTACCTCATTTTATTAAATTTCATTTGCTACATTCCCCTTTTTTTATCTTTTACAGATGGTTTGACCTTTATGAAAAACAATTTTTTTCGTCTTCTTTCCCTCTTATTTCAATACTTTTTTTTATACATGTCTCTGACAAAGCTGAATAAAACTTAAAATTTTTCACTACTTAATAAATGATTTTCGCAAAGTCTGTTAAAACTCCCTTATTTTTCTTTTGCTCTCTTCATTTTTCTGCCCAAGACAGGGCCTTTGCACTAACCCTTGACTTTCCAGTATGCGGAAGTCTTGATTGTCGGTCTTTTGACTATTCAATTTTTACACCTCGTGTACACCATTGAAAGCTCCATTACGGCTTAATCCCACTATTATTTTCTCTATTGCTAACATCAGCATTGTACCTTTCACTTTGTTTTCCTGATGATGAGTGTTTCTACACTCGAAACATGTCGAATTGAATTATTATGAATTTTTCTAGGTTCGCCTAGTTATTCTAATTAAAAATTGTGGAGAAAGACTTTGTGCTTTTCTTTTTTCTATAGCATTTAACTCCACTTTGAGTATGGACTAGGTACTTCTTCAAAAATAAAAGTATAAGGTATTGATGTAGTCATCATTAAAATAAAATTATATTGAAACTAGAAACCAAGTGAAAAAAATCGTCTGGTTGATAAGGACAAATTAATAGCATCCCGTAAACTTAATTCGATGCGGGTCAGCCATAATCCACAATAATGTTTACCACTCATTTTTGACATTTTTATTAAATTTTTCATTTATAGGCAATAAAGGAAATTATAACAATAATATATTATAGCAATAAGCATTTGTAATATTATTGTTAAAACTTGCAACCTATTAGAACACTCGAGAAATTGCACAAACAAAAGCAAGTGCAATTATGCCCAATTACTTTAATAATAACCGGCCCGAACCATTCGCAATATGAACCGTTTTGTAAAAATATGATTGTAAAATCGACGAGAATTTCCAACGGATTGCACGTGCAATAACTGCAACGGTGCAAATTATATACACATTGCAATGGGTATATTTTGTAAAGTGAAAGATAACCCATCAGTATGGGTGTAAAAATTATACAATGGTGTTTTATAATATTTCACCTTATAATGGTGCAGAGGCGTGCGTGTAAGCACCCGCTAAAAGCATTATCTCATAATATAGTTAACTTTTTCTTAAAACAAAGCGTTTCAATAGAAGACAACGACATTTGACATTTAACAGCTGATCTAGATTCGTCGTTAAAGTTCCCAGATCGGCAATGGGCAGTAGCAAACTCACTCGTCAGGTTGTGTCATATCATTTTCTTCCGATATGGCTGCTTTTTGTGTAATTTGTGTTTTAAACATTTTACCTGTGCATTTTATATACACCAAGACAGATTTTCTTGGTGAGTACAAACAACATTTTGGGTAACTCATCTATTATCAAATCCAGGGCCGGATTTAAGCTTCGTGGGGCCGGGTGCTAACTGTACTTGTGGGGCCCTCATTTTTTTTTAGAAGACTATTGTTACATTGCCTATACGGTACGCTGTGATTTGAATAAAACAGATACTTAAACTTTTAATTAACACGTTCGCTACCGACGGCCACTATAGTGGCCTTTACAATCCTCCGTGGTGAACCGCGGCCGCTATAGTGGCCAAAAATTCACACTGATTCTTATGCATGTAAATTGAATCTGGTCCACGCGCGGTGGTTGTTTAACGTTGTGCGGTCTGTCGTCGGTCCGTTGCCACTATAATGGCCATTGGTACTTGATTTAGGTTAGTTATTAAACGCGTCTTAAAATTTAAAAAAATTTAGGTAGGTATATCCTGAAATACGGCTCTGGTTCACAGTGGGATCCTGTCATTTCTGGTCGGTAGCGAACGTGTTAAAATTGTATTTATTTAAATTAAACTGAACAATAATACCAACAAGCATAAACAAAATAAAACACATAAAGTTTGTTTAATTTAGAAAAAAAGGAACATTCTTATTCTCATACAAAACCCCAATAAAAATAACAGAACAAACCCTTACTTAATTAGTTTACAAAGCTTTTTTACGTTTTTTTTTTTCAACAAATGCTTTTATAACAGTGTCAAAATTAATATCCCGCAACACTTCACTTTCAATCGAGCATAACGATAGGCTTCTCCCATTGTCAATCTTAACCTATTTTTTATAAAACTTAATTTTAAAATGATCTTTCAGATTCGCAGTTTGCAATGGGAATATAGTTAAATAGATTCTTAATGCTACATAGATATTTGGAAACACGGAAACTATATCATTTTTTTATTATAATCTCTAACATTTCTTTAGCGCTAAATACATAATTAGCATCTTCAGGGCTATCTATACTTAGAATCTTTATCTTTATGTCTTTATTTTTAGTAGAGTTTACATAATAATAACACAGGGGCCCAAAAAAAACATTTTTTTTTAAATAGAATTTTCGACAATAATTTTTAAATTAAAAAGCTATCAAAAGAGTTTAGAATATGTAACTTTATTTATCGTTAATATTGTTATAGTAAAATCTATACAAAAAATACTCGTTTTTTTTTAGAGAGTTAAGTTCCTCGGGAACTTTCTAGTTATCTCCGCCCTGGCCGGGGCCCCTTTTGATCTTGGGGCCGGGTGCTATAGCACCCTAAGAACCCCCTAAATCCAGGCCTGATCAAATAAAAAAAGTGCCTAGTTAAACCATTTACTTATCGTTATATACCTACAGGATGTCTCATAACTAATGAGCAAATACAGCAACAGGAGATAGTAGACTTGAAAATGTGTAACTTATGCTTATGAACGCACGGTTAATTTTTAATAAATATATTTCGTTAAGAAAGATGTTTATTTAAAGGTTTTTTGCCATCTAGCATTTAAACGCAATTATCTCTACTGATTGAAATATCGAGATTAATGAAGTACAACTTTTTTACGTATAAAGGTCCCCCTTTGATAATTTGAGGTAAAGTGGTCAGAAATCTGAGAGACAAAAAATATATGCGAGAATTTATCAAACTCATATAGGTTAGGTAAGCGATAACATCGAAGTAATTGACTTGTTCTCTTGCTTTTCCAACTAAAAACACGACAGCGAATCATTTTTAAACAAACTTTAAAACCAAAACATTAATCACGATTTTCTGTCCTCAAAATCTGATGGATTTGCATACCAGAAATCACTGCATTTTCCCCAGCTTGGACAAAAAATTAGAATAAGTTCCAAGTTCTTGGCAAGAATTTAGGGCAAATTTTATCTGTTCTGTTACACGTAAAAATAAATTGAAGGTCAACTTTTACAATTTCTTGAGCAAGAATTTGAATTTTTAAGTCCGGTCCTGTCTATTTTCCCAATTCTTCGTTTGTCGTCATCGTAAAAAATGACTTTTTCAATATAAATGTAAAGTGGAAAACACCATACAAATCATAGTATGTCTGAGGACTCTGAGGTGATTAACACAGTAATGTAAGTAATAACTAGTAGTTACTATACAATACTATGTAACGGAACTTTTAAATCTTAATTGCCATTTATTTGAGCCTTTAAGTGTCAATGCACCGTTCACAAAATCTGCAAGGTGCAGAGTTATTAGCTTTCCAGGAAGAGAACAAGAAATTTGATAGGTTGGTAAATGTTGTAATCGTGCCTGGTAATGACCTGTCGAAGTCGGGTGGAGGGCATCTTAGATTTCTCGAAAGCATCTGTTCGACCATTGCACACCGACACTTTCGAATGGCAATATTGAAAGACAACACCTATAATTGGTGAAAATTTACAGGGTGGCTTTTATCCACATATTTCCAGTAACATCTGCTGATGTTGTTTTGACTTTAAGCAGTTTTCGGGCAATAGAAATGTTATTTTCCACGGAATCTTTTATGTAGCTACAGTTGAGGATTTCCACCCCCCTTACGCCACTTAATTGTCCTTAAATTTGCTCCAGCATCGGCAAGTAAGCTTACTGAAGTGCGGCGAAAACAAGGCCCCGAATAGAATATGGGATTTTTTTTTATTAATAGCTTTATTCGAAATTTGACTTTGGCATCAATTTCTGCTTCGATCGAGATGAAAATTAAGCAAAAAAATAGTAGTCACATGATTCGCATTATCTTCAATTTTAATTTTTTCCATCATAATGGGTTTATTTTTAAAAATATCAAAAAAAGTTATTAGAAAAAGTTTTTTTAAATGCATTTTCTAGCAGCCTACATACAAAATTTCAGCTGCATAAGATAATTCTGATTTTTTACCCACCACTCAAATTTATTTTCCACTTAATAAACACTTTACTGATGACACTGTGTTCTTTTTTGTCTTAATATTAAGGTGTATTACTTTTAGACATAAACTACCTTTTTAAAAATACTTATTTTATGAAGTTACCTTATACAGGGTCAAAAACAAATAAACTTTGCATCACATGCATGCGACCAAATTTTAATAGCCCAATTTTGATTTTGTAGAAAAACACACATTTAATATGGCGCTACTTTAAAGAAAATGTATCTGAAATAAAGCATTGTCAAAACTAAGAAGTCTTATGTAGGTTGCGTTGAGTCTTATTTTGCAAAAGTGGTGCAATTTACAAAATATGGGTAAAAAATCAAAATTATCTTATACCCGAAAATATATTTTTTGCAAATATTCTTAAACATGACAGGGCCATTTTTAAAAATTTTATAATAACTATATTGATGAGTCTTTATCTATATCCAAAAAATTTCCTAGGATTTTAGTAGTATGAAACAAATATTTGTTCGTCAAAAATAATGTGTTCTATTAACCATCAACAAATCTGTATTACTACAGTGAACGGAAGGCTGTATTTTTATAATTTTTGTTTGTCAGGTGTCTATATTTTACAAAGAATTCGTTAGATATTTATCGAATGACAGGCACAGAGCTTACTTGGTAGTTTTAGTTTCCTACTACTGCAATATCTAGGAAAATGTCATGATATAATTTTTTATATTATTTTGGTGTGAAATTTTCTTACCGAATCTTCCACGTTCTTGAATTGATAACCGGAAATATTTCCGAGAGCATGTATTTTTTTAAATTATGCCGAGTCGAAGACGACGATAATTTTCTTAAATGACCATTAAGACTTAAAATTTTCGTTACATGTATAATAGTAATTCAAGGTACTAGGGTTATACTAGTCATAGTAAAATTTCGTGGAACCTTTGTTTTGGTATCTGATATCGAAATCATTAATGAGGCAGATATATTTTTCGTTGTCAAGAGTCAAATGATAAAGCTCTTCCCTGCGGCAGGCCCCATATTCCCACAATCTCAGCTACTTTCATTAAAAGGAACTCATCATCCGGTGTACCGGGTGTCCCACCTAAGGAGGTAATCGGCTATATCTCAGAAAGTAATAACACTAGGACTTTGGGAAAAAATATATGTCTATAAAAGCGGCCAAGAGAAATTGCTGGAAATTATTTTCAAGTTCGAAAAATGACCGCTAGGGGGCGTAAGAGAACTTTCAAAATAGAAATGCCGATTTTCTCTTGATTTTTCTTAATAAAAATAAGTTAAAAATATTAGCATTGTATTCTTCATAAAATTATGCAACTTTATGTTAGGAATCATTTTTTTCTATTTTCAATAATAAAGTGGTGGGAGAAGGTCAAACCTTTTTTCTTTCAAACGCTGATATCTCTGTTTTGGATAAACCGATTTTATTCAACTTGGTCTTGAAAAAAAGCGCTTCTTTTCCTCTACACGTAGATCTATTAACTATACCATATTGATTCTGATGGTGGCCACTAGATGGCGTTTTTCCGTAATTCCTCAATGAATAAGGATTTTCTCAAAAAAATCAAATGTTATGATATGACTTTTTCATCATATTTTATTTTAGGCTTATAAAGGCTATTACATAGTGGAATAAAAAATCGAGGTCCGTATTTAAAATAAAAAAGTTGATGATGGTCGCTCGAATCCGAAACGTCGGATTAAAAAACTAACCCCATCAGCTTGTAGAGGAGGAAAAGTTACTACGAAGAACTAAAAACCGCAACGTGATATCTTTTGTGTGATTTAATTGATTAATGAATGTAATAATAAAAAATGGCCTATTTTTCCATATTAATTATTATTATCCCTAATTTCTCTAGTTTAACAAAAGATATCACGTTGCGGTTTTCAGTTCCCTATAGTAACTTTTCCTCCTCTACAAGCTGATGGAGTTAGTTTTTTAATCCGACGTTTCGGATTCGAGCGACCATCATCAACTTTTTTATTTTAAATACGGACCTGGATTTTTTATTCCACTATGTAATAGCCTTTATAAGCCTAAAATAAAATATGATGAAAAAGTCATATCATAACATTTGATTTTTTTGAGAAAATCCTTATTCATTGAGGAATTACGGAAAAACGCCATCTAGTGGCCACCATCAGAATCAATATGGTATAGTTAATAGATCTACGTGTAGAGGAAAAGAAGCGCTTTTTTTCAAGACCAAGTTGAATAAAATCGGTTTATCCAAAACAGAGATATCAGCGTTTGAAAGAAAAAAGGTTTGACCTTCTCCCACCACTTTATTATTGAAAATAGAAAAAAATGATTCCTAACATAAAGTTGCATAATTTTATGAAGAATACAATGCTAATATCTTTAACTTATTTTTATTAAGAAAAATCAAGAGAAAATCGGCATTTCTATTTTGAAAGTTCTCTTACGCCCCCTAGCGGTCATTTTTCGAACTTGACAATAATTTCCAGCAATTTCTCTTGGCCGCTTTTATAGACATATATTTTTTCCCAAAGTCCTAGTGTTATTACTTTCTGAGATATAGCCGATTACCTCCTTAGGTGGGACACCCGGTACACTACAAAAACTGTTCAATTTGGTCTCTATCAAGATCTTAGATTTTTGACTTGTCGCTTTTTATACGTATATAGCTTTGATCATCAAATAATTCGACCACAGAAATGATACTCCAGACCTTCGGTTTCTCCTCAAAATATGTCAGGAATACATTTCCCAAAGACGCGACTGATTTCGCTTAAACAGCTTAGTCAACAATGGTTAATAGGTTTTATTGATAAATAATATCAACTTAACGATAATTTTTATATGATGCTATTTAAGACCAATGATCCGGTGCCTACAGATGGGACATGGCGATGGTTTGTTCATTCTCGATTAAAATTGTAGACTGGACTGACTGGAGAAAACTTAATCGACTCAGTTTTTATTGATCTACCATGTATACTCGTCTTTAAACATTTTACATACTAATAAAAATCGAGATCAGGCAGATATTTTATTCCAAACAACAAAAATAAATCAAGCGAATGACCGTGACCGTGAGATAAAATCGGTTTCGCAACGCCACGCTTCTTGTAGGCCAATTTAAACAATATTTAGTCCGGAAGGTAATGTGTCATTTGTAGTGATGGTTGTAATTTTATTTTCTTCAGTGCCCGACTTTTTTTACAATTCGTTTGAACCTTTAGCTACCCGGTGGCGATTTTACAAAATATATACTATTACAGCACAAGACACGCCCCCAATTACGAAATTACAAAATATAATCGGCCTCAGCGCGATTTTACTAAATATAAACTATTAGAGCACCAGACACGTTCGCCCCGTGAATCATTGCAAAATATAATCCCGCTCAGCACATTTCTGTAAAATCTAATCGTTTGTAGCTCATAATGTTTGTTGTAGCATAACGACGGCAGAAATATTTTTCTTAACCATCCGCACGAGTCCCACCGCCTGACGAGTCCTTGCTAGACAAATTCCGTCGAAAAGGTATATTCGCAACCGGTTTGTTCGTTGTTACCCAGAGCATTTTTTTTTTAATTTTACTTTTATAAAATAATATTTGTGGAAAAAAAATGCTTGTTCGTTGTTACCCAGAGCATTTTTTTTTAAATTTTATTTTTATAAAATAATACAGTGTGTGTATAAAGTCTGGAAACGGCTTAATAACATCACAATTTACTGGCCGATTTAAACCAAATTTGGTACAGTTGTGTAAGAGGATCTAACGCACCGAATGACGATATTGGCGTTGTTGCCAGCTTTTTAGTTTGTCTGGTATTAGAACGAATTTTATATTTTTAAATATAACACCCAGTATATTTTTACATTTTTAAATTCCACATAAAATTATAATTATTTTTTATTAAATGCATTATTAGTCTATACTTCATAGTTTCCTAGATATTGACTCTCGAAAAGTGACATTTTTGAACTTTGACAGCTTATAACTTTCTAACAGTACGTCTTAGAGCAAAACGGCTTACATGTCCCTATCTTCAATTTTTATTATCTTCCCAAAAAAATCAACTTCCGGTTAAACCGGATGTAACTCGAAAGCAGGAAATATAGTTGTTCCGGTTTAACTGGAAGTTGATTTTTTTGGGAAGATAATAAAAATTGAAGAAAGGGACATGTAAGCCGTTTTGCTCTAAGACGTACTGTTAGAAAGTTATAAGCTGTCAAAGTTCAAAAATGTCACTTTTCGAGAGTCAATATCTCGGAAACTATGAAGTATAGACTAATAATGCATTTAATAAAAAATAATTATAATTTTATGTGGAATTTAAAAATGTAAAAATATACTGGGTGTTATATTTAAAAATATAAAATTCGTTCGAATTCCAGACAAACTAAAAAGCTGGCAACAACGCCAATATCGTCATTCGGTGCGTTAGATCCTCTTACACAACTGTACCAAATTTGGTTTAAATCGGCCAGTAAATTGTGATGTTATTAAGCCGTTTCCAGACTTTATACACACACTGTATATAACGAACAAACCGGTTGCCAATATACCTTCTCGACGGAGTTTGTAGAAAAGGACTCGTCAGGCGATGGGACTCGTGCGGTTGGTTAAGAAAAATATTTCTGCTGACCGACGTGACGGATCTAACCTCAATTTCATCAAGATTTATTTATATGAATCAGCCACGTTGTGCTGCAAACGATTAGATTTTGCAGGATTGTGCTGAGGCCGATTATATTTTGTTATTTCGTAATTGGGGGCGTGTCTTGTGCAGTAATAGTATATATTTTGTAAAATCGCTACCCGGTGATACCACATGTGTACCGGTTCAATTCAATTTTACTTGGTGATATTGAGTAACAGCCGAACGCCTGAAACTATTTTTGAAATTGGCGTTCGTTAATAGTATACAATAATTTAAATGTACCAAAAATTACTTTATTGTTTCTAAATAAACAAATATACCGTGAAATAAATTCGATAGGTTCAAAGGGTTTCGAGTAAATGGTATAAATGCATGTCGCGATAAACAACCAGCACTCTACGCGGGGTTTCCGGAAATGACGAGCAAAAAATTTAGGGGATAATTCTAGACCAAAAATAAATGCTATCTCTTCCTATAACATTTTTTCGAAAATTGATTATTAAAGAAGTTACAGGGTGTTAAAGTTAAAGTTAGTTTATTTGCAGTTTTTTTGCAATACCTTTTTTCACGCTCATAATATTTTAACGAGATCTTGTATATTGGGCTTTTTCGGGATGAGGAATACAAATTTGCCAACGGTTTTTCGCATTTTGTAGAGGGCGCCACATAAGAGCCTATACTTTAATTTGAATGGTCCTAACTTTTTTGTCCTATACCGTATGCGCATTTTGACTGAATATTTTTATTCTCCCAACCTTTCGACATAAAAAAGGTATACTATTTTTGTTTCGATAAATCTCACCGTTTTCGAGAAAAACTCTAAAATAGCTTCAACCTTAAACACAGCATAGCAAAGGAAGGAATATTCCATGGAGTTCGTCGGAATTTTTTAAGAATTAATTTATGCATTGAAGAGGACGGACGTCACTTTGAACCTTTGATTTGAATGTTTAATTTACGAACAAACCCGAAAAAATAGGTTATAGATAGCATTTATTTTCAGTCTAAAATTATCCCCTAAATTCTTTGCTCATCATTTCCGGACACCCTGTATATCGTTGCTTTTTTTCGTATTTTCCACATTATGCCAAAGCTTTTATATCGTTTAATATATTATTATGCAGGTGTACACAACTTAGACAAGAATCTGTGTGCCCAATCACTGGAATATAATAGAATGGCACAAAACAACAACAACCCGATGATGATGATAGCAAAAACTTGCAACCGATGAGCGCGAATAAATTGCAAACGAAGCATAAGGTTATTGACAGGAGCATGAAGAACATCAACTCTTAAAAATTTTGCTAATCATCATAGTCCAATGTCATCGACCGTAGATACACATACTACACGAGGGAAATTACGCCAAATCGATAAGATCTAGGGCCTATTGACTTTACACGTAATGTATATTATGGCGGCCTATGCAGTTTATTGCATGAGAGCCAGGGAGCATAAGTGCATATTTATTAAAATTTATCAGACAGAGAGATAATAAGTTTTAAATTCTTATGAATGTCTTAAAAATCAACGACAGAGCAAGATAAACATCTTATTCGCTTTATCATAACAGGACGTCAATTGCAACGGTCCAACAGGTTCCTCGTCAGTGCCACAATGAAACCAAGTGAAAATATAATAGACATTTACCGTACAGGCCAGCTTATTTCCTGCGCAAACAAAAGTTGCGTTTTATGGGTGAAGAAATACGTCCGAGCGCACGGCTCACCGGTCAGATGCCTTCCCTCCCAGCAGAATTGGGCATGCGCACAAACCTCTTGTTATTCTCCTATCCTTCCTTAGCGGAATGTTCAAAATACACTCCAGAATCGGCTCGGCGCCATTTTTGTTGTTGTGTTTTAAGTTTTCTCTGTGGATTCCTTGTTGTTTAGTGAATTGTGTTTGTGCTTTTGTTGACTCGGATTGAAATATAAACAATGACTATAGTAAAATCCGTTGTATGATTTTATTTTACCCAAATAGGGGTAAAATACCGGGTGTTTCGTATTTTCAGTAAGTATGGACTAGTGATGTATCTTAATATATTACTTTATTTTATCATGATCAATTTAAACACATCTCAGTAGGCCTAGGCTACACAATCAAGGTATGAAAATAAAGAAAAACACACACCAAGACAGATTATCCCGATGCATGTTTTGGTATATTTTATTTGCAGCCCTGCAATCTAATTAGGTACGCCTATTTTTCGGGCAATATATCGTTTCAAAAAGTTTAAAAAACACTTTTCTCTATACTTATATTACATAAAAAAAAGTAAGTACCTAGGTATACTAGGTACCTAGGGTGACAGTATTCCACGAGTCAAGTTCTCGGGCAAAAACTTTCTCAAATTCTTGAACAGGAAATTGTGCTTAAAAATGTTTTACACGTAAAAATTTCTAAAAAAAATTTTGGGAATTTTTTCGATCGTCATTTACTTTTCTGGATGGGGTATTTAAAGTAGAATTTATTTTCTAAATATCAATTTTTATTTTTTATTTTCGTTTGACCAGCAAAACGTTCGGCAATTTTCATTGTGGTAAAGGGGGTTACTGCTCTTAAACCCATTTTCTTGATCAAAAATTGAGAAGAAACTCCAATTTTTTGGCAAGAATTTGGCGCAAATTTTAGCTGTTTACACGTAAAAATAAATTGAAACTTTTACAATTTCTTGAGCAAGGACTGACTTTAATTTTAAGTCCGGACCTGTTTATTTTCTCATTCGTCAAATGATAATGTTGCAGTGCGCATGTCGAATCGTGTGTGGTTTTGTTTAAATGCTCATGCCTGATATGGTTATCAAACATGCATGCACCAACTTTTGGCGGTAAATAAATTTCTGTTTTGCAACTAATAAAAATGTTCCATTTGTTGCAAACTTAATCGAATACACACTGTATGTCGCATGGCATTAAAGTGTGGTTTATGTGTATAGAATACATAACGTAATACAAACTAGTAACTTAAAAATATATCAAAGATTATAACAAAACACTCAACAACGATAAGGACGCCACAATATCACTTAAGAAAGTAATTAAAACGAAATGAACAGTCATTTTTTTAAAAAGCATATAAATGTCATTGTTGGGCCATTATCGATTCTTCGTAATTAGTAATGAGTTATAGTCAATTATCTGTCAATTTATTTGTCATATAGGGGAAATTTTATGGTATGTATTAAATGCGATATAATTACGAAGCATCATTGACGTTTAAATGCACAAAGAGAAAATACCATGTAGGAATTTGTTAAATCCTTATCATTTGATATTTTGTTAGATTATTTATTCAAAGAAACCCATAGACAATTTACCTTTAGATACGTACAGCTTATCTACTGCGCAAACAAAAGTCACGTTTTATGGGTGAAAAAATACGTCCGAGCGCATGACTCGCCGGTCAGCTGCCTTCCCTTGTGCATGCGCACAAACCTCGTGTTATCGGCCTGTCCTACTTTAGCGACATGCTCAAAATATACTCCAGAAGCGACTCAGCCGCCATTTTTGTTGTTGTGTTTTAAGGTTTCTCTGTGGATTCCTTGTAGTTTTCTTAGCAATTGTGGATTGTGGGTGTTTAATATTTACGGGTTTCTAGTTTTTGTGTAGTTTAGTGAATTGTGTCTGATTGTATTGAAGTTCTGGCTGACCTTTTAGGTAGTTTTAAGCTCCTTTTCGCTGACTCCTTAGTTGATCGACCTGGAAGCCTATAAAATAATTATTGTGCCCCTAAAGGCACGGCACCCCAACATCCCGTGTTGTTATCTTTATCTTGAATTATTCCCCAAATAAAAAATAAAAATTCCAAAATCACGCATCTTGCGATCATAGCGCGCTATACTGTCCAAAATACAAAAGAACAAATTACCGGTTGGTGCTCAAGGTATCATGTGACGGTCGCGTGGCAGATGTTTGGAACACTTGGCCAAACAAAAAAAAAATGAAGAAAAGAAGAGCCGCAGGGTCGTAAAAAGGTCGTGTTTTGTACAAGAGGTAAAGAGAATTTAAAAAAAAGCGAGATAGATGAAAGGGATAGGGTAAAGTGAGATGGAGAGACAGTTTTGTTATATGTAGAAGGTTATTTAGAAAGTAGGCGCGGAAGAAGGACAAAAGTATACATTATGTTTGTGTGGTAGAGAAACGGGTATATTCTACTGGAAGACTATTTTTGGCGATTTAAAACAGTTTTTGTTAGGTATTTTATGCAGAAGCAGGTATATATCGGACCACAAGCAGATGTAGGGTCCTACACGCACAAAAATTGATATATACTTTAAATGTACAGGAAAGTCACATTGTCTATATCTGGATCCCCACTAATATAATAACTTCATAAATAACAAATATTTTTAATATACAGGGAGGCTCACGGTGACCGTCTATTACAGGGTTGGGCTGATTTAAATCAAGTGATTTAAATCACTTGTTTTTTTTTAAATCATGATTTATTGAAACTATTTATTTTTAATTCAGAACAATGAACAATATATAACATATTAAAAAAATATTTTCAAAAATCAACAGTATATTTATAGAACTCGCGCTTTTAAGAAATAAAAAAGTAGTAGGCCTGTATATAGTACATATAAACTTTATGTTTCTGTATTTTTGTTTTTGTTGTATAGTTTAAACAAAAATACTAACTTTCCTCCTTTTTCTACACCCATTCTGTTATAAAAGCGCGTTCTAACAATATTTTGGGTAGAATTTAGACCTACTATATTGTTAGACCGACATTAAAATAATTTGTATTAATTTGAAAAGAGAGAAAAATGTTAAATTTTTAATAAAATCAATAAAAATCAAAAAAATCAATGATTTTGCCCAATATTTCGGAAAGTAATGCGATTTGAATCCCGCAAATTTGAATGATGAGGTTTTCGGAGACCTTCTCTTAAAATGAAATTACAGCGATTATATAAGTACGTTTTTTAGATACAGGGAAGTAGAAAAGTAACTATTTTTAATCTTTATTAATTTTTTTTCAACTCTACAATGGGACACCATGTATTTTTAGGTTCGTGTTAGTGCCGTTTATAATTGTTTGTAATTATATTAAATTTGATTTTGTAGTAGTTTAGGAGTAATAAATTGAAAGCTAAGAAAAAAAGTTTTGCCGCCCTGGAAAAAATAATCAAATAATAATCTAAAAGTATGTTTTCAATTTCGGCATTGTATGTGGTTAATGGCAAGGGGTCAAGGGATATTAGACTCTCGTCCAATACAAAAATCATATAAATAAATTAAATTTCTTTTATAAAAAACCTGTTTTTGAATAAAAAATTATCCATTTACTTTTAAGTAAGTACTTATTTCTGATAAATAATGTCAAAATGCATTTAATTGTTAAATTTGGTTCTTTTTCCATGGCCGCCTAGCTACTTTGTTTATAAAACTTTTTTATGGATAGTGACATTTATGTTTGTTGATAAATATTATGAAAGCGGTTTGGAATTTTTAATAAATTGCAAGTACAAAACTTGTAAGTTTTAAAATTATTTATCAATAGTACAATTGCAGCACCGGCGTATACAAGGGGGGGTGGATTTTGTGTTGTGTTTTTTTTTCCCACTTGAAAACCAAGCACCATGATTCAAAAAAAGGCGTGACACCCGAAAAATTTTCGCCTGCGGCGCGATCCCGATGGGCCCCCCCGAGGAGAAATCCTGGCTACGTGCCTACGCCTATGCCCCCCCCCCCCCCCAGACGCATGAGCTGGATACGCCGTTGAATTGCAGGCGCGTATTTAAGGGAGGCGGGGGGGAATAGGGGTAGTTGCCCCCCCATGAGCAATTTTTTTGCTTAAAATTTTTTTAAATTGGACAGATGGAAATCGAGAGCAATAAATCGGCAAACATTATTTGATTGACTTCGGTGAGTTGCAGTTCTCTGAACAATATTATAATAGACCTTATTTTGAACACCCTGTATAAAATGCTCACACAATGCCATAAATTAAAAAAATGCTTTCAGATTGTTTATTTTTTTTTTTCCACGGCGGCAAAACTTTTTTTTGGTTTTTAATTTATTACTCCTAAACTACTAAAACAAATTCAATAAAATTATAACTAGTTACAAAAGACACCAATAAACACAAAAAATAGAGTGGTGTCCCATTAAAAAAATACAACTTTAGGTTATCACACGTTTTGAGCCACCCTGTATATTATGTGTAAGTTTCCTCTTTAATACGGTATCGAATTTAACTGTTGTTTCTACGTTAAAAAGAACTTATCACGTTAACATAATGTCAATTGTTGAGGTCACCTTTATAGGTCCAAATCCTCAAAATGTTCTCAATAAAAATTATAACCTAGATAGCCCGAATGTATCACGAAGTTATCTGTTTCAAGCGCGAGGTCAGTGGCCTGAAATTTGCGGTTACTATTTCTCACATTTATTTTTCGCACAAGATTGTGCTTCACCGTATCGGATATGTACGTTGTACATGATGTTTTTAAATACATAATAATGATAAGAGATACCTACCAATAATCTGCTACCTAAGATCATTGAGAAATACACTTTTCTTTCATTTTACATAAAAATTGTATTAAACTTTTTCCTTGGTAAAACAGAAATATATTTGACATTCACTTAACTTACCAATGCAAAACGCTATCAACAACCCTGACAACATACAAAAGTTTCGCCGCTCAAATATTGTAGCTACGAGCCAATCATGCAGTGCGCATCATGTTTCGCGTTCAATGCAGCGTTGCCATATTATAATTTACGTTCGCGGCGTAGTACAAAGCCGCCTAAACGTCATGCGTTTTTAAATATGTACATATAGCTGGATTAGTTCTCAGTCAGCGCAAGGTTTGGCAACCTATTGTACATTATTTTAAATGGATAAATTAATAATATTCAATTTGTAATAGCAAATGATAAATGAAATTTTCTTATTGGAAATAGTAGTAGTAAGTAGTAGTAAAATAACATGATTTATTTAGCAAAAAGCTACAATAAAATATTTTTTAATACATTTTTATAGACTTATTTTTAAATTTTAAAGCGCAACCTTTTAACAAAAACAGACAGAAAACTACATTTTGCAAATTGTATCAAATATTACGTATCATTTTGTTTTTTAATTAAATGTAATTTAAAAAAATTTTTAAACAGTTTTAATGATTTTTGAGATTTAATAGAATTTTACAAATTATTATATTCTATCAAACATTTATAAAAAATAGATTTATAAGCTAATGTTTTAGACACTCTATCCACATAAAAATTTTGATTATTTCTTGTTTTATAATTATGTATGATGGTCATAATTAAAAGAACAAAATTTTTTTAAACAATCAGGCAATAAATTATTTTTAATTTTATGTACTTATAAAGATACATACTAAATAAAAAATTAAATTTCTGACATTCAACCAATCTAAATTTTTCAACATAAAATTAATTTTTGTATATTTTTATTTGTCACAATTTAAAATAATCCGCATTGCCTTATTTTGTAAAATTTGTAATTTATCAAATATTTCCTCACTAGCACAATATAAAATGGAAAAACAAGAAAGAAAATGTGGTAATATAATGGTATTAAATACAGTTTTTTTAGAAAACAACCAAATTAGTACTGATTCTTTTAAAATAACCTACTTTTCCGGCCATCTTCGGTATAATACTTTCAAAATAATTTATAAAAATTTTAATTTTGAATTAATGATTATCCCTAAATATTTAAAACTGTTTACTAATTCCAATTTTTCACCATCAATTACAACATTTATATTTTGACAATTAAATAGTAGAGTTAATTAACCTAAACCGGTTTATTCTACTCACCGTTCAACTTAAACACTAAACACCAAGAAAATTTAGTCTCTGAAACCTGACGCGTGAGCTTGCTACGGCCCACTACTAAACTGAGAACTTTTAGGAAGAAACCAGTATCATGCCATATGTATTACTGTGCTTTATATTCTTAAAAGTTACAAAATAGTTCTTCAAAAACCTTTAAACAGTTTGTTTTGTAATGGTAATAATTCTGGACTCGCAAGCTTTAACTACTTGCCTAGCGGCCTAGATGCTTGATTAAAAAGCGTGTTCAAGCAGAAATATATTCGTGTTGCATGTACAACCTTTGGGAGAAATTGAACAACTAAAAATTTTCTAATTATTTACCCAAACGTCAATCAAGAACGTAATTATTTTAAATATCTTACAAATAAATGCTGCCTAAAATGTGTAATCGTATCTTGCAACCTACCTATAGGATGTTCGTGCACATATGATATGGGAGGATATTATCCTCGACATCCTTAAATTTCTTTAAAAATGTTTTAAAGATGGAGTAAAGCCAGGCGCGTAACTACAGGGGGGCCGCCCCCCCCCCCCCCGACGTCGCTAAGACCCTCCAGAAAAAAAAGGCTGACTTTGTAAGCTCGCCTCGCAAATATAGGATCAATTTAATCAAACATATTGCTTTTGCTTTAACATAATTTGCTGCAAGGCTGGCAACCAAACATACAATAATAAAATTATAATAAATGTATTTTGGTTGTCAGCCTCAAAGTTATTTGGCAATTTTACTCGTTGAACTTTGGGCATGTTTATTCAACGATGTACGAAATAATCTTGCCAAATATCACTCGCCCATTATTTTTTTATTGGTTAAATTTTCCATTTTTCACTCAAACTTTTTTGGCAATACTCGTTGAACTTTGGGTTTGTTTATTCAAAAATTAAATCCCTCGAGCTTCGCTCTCGGGATCTAATCAGGATAAACATGTCCCAATTCAACTCGAAAAATTTCCAAAAAAAAAGTGTTTTCCGTGACAGCTGAAAAATCTAACCGATAAAAAAACTAGGTCTTGTGATATTATTACTGACCAAATTTGTTGAAATTTGAGCGTTGTCCAAAAAAAATTCGTCTGCGGCGGGCTCTCCACCGACCCGCATCTACACGAGCTGTCACAATAACAGGCCCACCCTAGGTCACCCCCAGGTCAGAGGGCTAGTTACGCCACTGAGTAAAGCCATCCGCTAAAAATCCCCGAAACCCCCCCTGGACACTGCTTCTTCTTCACCACCCTTTTATGATTCCCTTTGAGAGTGTGAAATTAAGTTGGTTCGCAAATTTAAAAAAGCAAATTAATGATAAAATCAAGTTAATGTAAGAAATGACACCCTGTTGAAGTCTGGTATATTTTAAGTTAAGCGGTTGGCTACAGAAACAGAACCGGACTAAGTTCTTTACCTGCGCCTTCGCCATATGCTAAATTCTGTAAGGGAGTCTTAATATTTTGTAAAGACATAGCGTACATACTAATTTTATTATTTATAAAATAGAATATTGACAAACCCGTACCTACCAAAATAAGAACGTGAAAACATTATAAATCTAACGGAAAAGAAGACAACATTTATTTATTTTGGTATTTATTTATAAAAAGCCAAAATAGGTATTTATGTATTTTATACAAGGAAAAAAGGAATACATTTTTGCGAGGTGTAAGCTTTGTGGTGCACGTCTAATTAAAACACCATATTGGCAATGTTACTTTTATGGGAATTTTATACACGTAGGGAAAATATTTGTCCGCCCATCTCTTAGTAATAAGTTAGAATAGTACAAATATGAAGTATCGCAAAGTAAACAGAAATAGGTAGATTATGTTTCCCCCACTCCATCGCATCGGATCTGGCTGGCTCGATGCGTTTTGCTTGATCCTGATCCTTTCAATCAGGCGGCAACGTACGAAAGAATGAATATTTATTTGATATTAATAGAATCGAAGCGGCGCGGCGTGCCACTAGCGAGTGCCATGAGCGAGATGCAATACGATGGAGCGGGGGAAACATAATCTACCTACCTCTGTTTGCTTTGCGATACTTCATATTTGTACTATTCTAACTTATTACTAAGAGATGGGCGGACAAACATTTTCCCTACGTGTATATGGATAGGGTGTCCCGTAACTAAAGGGGCTATACAGCAACAGGAGATAGTGGACTTAAAAATATGTCATTTAATTCCATTTCTTATACGGTTAAAGAGAGAGGGGGTGATCCAAGTAAATATTTACTTTATAAAATTTGCGATGATTTTATGTTGAGCGGATATGAATCAACTTTGGTGTAGTTATATTTTTGAGGGCAAGGAGGATTCTATCTATAACGGGTTTTAAGATACCTCCTAGAGAACGCCAGCTACACAATATGAGTTTGATAAATTCTCACATATCATTTTTGTCTCTCACATTTCTGACCGCTTTACCTCAAATTATGAAAGAAGGATCTTTTATACGTAAAAAAGTTGTACCTCGTTAATCTCCATATTTCAATTAGTTTTTGAGATAATTGCGTTTAAATGTTAGACGGCAAGAAACATTTTAATAAACGCCTTTCTTAACGAAACATATTTATTGAAAATTAACCGTGCGTAAGCATAAATGACATATTTTCAAGTCTACTATCTCCTGTTGCTGTATTTGCCCCTTAGTTATGAGACATAATATGACATCCTGTATATAACGATAAGTAAACTCACTATTAAACTTAAATATTAAACATCAAAAAAAATCTGTCTGAAATATATAAAATCTAAAAGTAAAATGTTTAAAACACACACACACTACACAAAAAACACCAAAATCAGAAGAAAATAATATGACGCAACCTGACGCGTATGCTGGCTACGGCCCACTGCTAATTTGGGAACTTTAACGACGAAACCAGATCAGCTGTTAATGTCAAATGTCGTTGTCTGCTGTCAAAATGCTTTGTTTTAAGAAGAAGTTAACTATAGCTTTTATTTGTCTATATTTACTTCTTCGTCTACAGGTTGCAGTTGCAAGCGAACTAACTTTGTGAATCTTTCTCTCTTGACCTCTTTAAATGAGGTATGAAGAAATTTTTGGATTCGCACGGGGTCAAGCGAAGTCGCGCGCCCGCTTTGCTTTATTAACGGAAACGTTTATGAAATCGGGCGTTGTGAAAATAGTTTCCTAATTTTATTAATTGCTGTTTTATTACACGTTATAATGTGACTTTTTATTCATTAGCTATTAGCTGACGTTATGGGAATAAGTCTTGCCCTCGGTCTTGCCGGAGTTAAAAATGACATAAATCGATGTTGCCTTATGGCCACAGTTCTCAAGGTTTGTATGTATAAAAGACCTATAAATGGCGTGAATCCAGGGGTAACTTCCTGAACCTTGCGATTATTAAAAAAATTATTAGGATCTAATTTTGGAAGGGCTGCTCAGGGAGGCATTGATGAATAGTATACAGGTGTTTTCCTTAAATAAATGCAAAGAAACTTAAAAAAAAGCAGTTTTTTGAAACCACTAAAATTGCCACAATTTACCTTAAAATCCTTGAAAGTAAACACGTCGATTTTTATAACTGAAGTAAAAACAACAATTTTTACTGATAAAACAGTATTTTTTAGTCTATCTAGAAGTCGTCTCTCCTAAAAAATCAAGAGAATATGTGTTTGGTTTAACAGGAAAGGTTCCGTAATTGCACAAAACACGAAAGTAAACAAAACTATGACCGGCTGACTAACATCTGCCTTGCTCTACCAGCTCCAGAATATGTCTGTCTTTCTTCTTCGTATGCCAAAGCATAAAAATAACTACTCTGATCAACACAGCACTGCAGTGCGCATGCGAATCGTCAATAGCAAATCGAATTGACGATAGAAAATGGCGACGTTAATCCCATCCTTAAAAGTAAACTTGTCTTGTTTTCATTAAGTTTCAAGCTATGATATTTTATTATTATGTACTTTAAAAACGTATTTGCTGCTATGGCGGGAAAATGCGTCAAGGTAGTAGTGCATTTTTCAAATTTATAATAAGACTAGTGTGTACCCGGCCTGCGTTGCAGCCCGGCATTATACGACGTGAGATAATAAGGCGAACAAACCTCAAACTCAACCGTTTGCCGGCCCGTCCACAATTCACATCCATGCATAAAACATAGTCTGTCTTCGTCTATTCCGGCTTCGGATCGATCGTTGAACGGGCCGGGGACCGGTTAGGTTGGGTCGTTCGTTCTCCCTACTCTAATTTATCAATGTTTCTCTATAATATTATGCATGTATTATACATAAAAACCTTCCTCTTGAATCACTCTATCTATTAAAAAAAAACGCTTTAAAATCCGTTGCGTAGTTTTAAAGATTTAAGCACATATAGGGACAGGACGGGCAATAGCGACTTTGTTTTATACTATGTTAAGATATATCGTCTGCTAGTATTACTTTCCGCTCCTAATTGGATCATTGCGCCTCGGGTGCAAAGTGCATATTACTGCACCACACTGTCTAAATTTTATAAGTAAAGAGAAAGCGGTCACTTGCTTTACAGAACATTGACTTGTCGCAAAGATTTAGAACGAAAGTTGTCGACTATTGCATTACAGCCATTTTTTCCTCTATTTTGATGTCATTGGTCTTTCTGCTTCTCAACTCTGGTTCCTGGTTTCGTATACATATCATACCGTTTGATTATTTTTGGATAACTGATGCATAGTAACTGTTATACTTTTTACAGTTTTCGCATATTTCATACCGAGGCGCACTAAACAAGGTTACTGTTAAATATATATAGAGTGCATTTAAATTGGATCCACAAGGGTTTTCTGGGTCCACCCCTGTATTATGAAGCAAGAATGCGACGTGCGACAAAATTACATAGGTACTCACACCAACCTGCCGTTGAACTATTGACAAGAACTATAACATGACCTCATAAATCACAGCCATGTTGAGTAGGTCACATTCTACTGCTTCTATAATATGCATAATATACAATATACAGACATACCTACCTACTTTCTTCAATTTAAATTTGTTTAATTTGGGTAAATATTGTATATTTTTATTGGCTGTCAACTTAATCCGTGTTTCTAATTATTCAATATACATTACCATCGTTGATTTTGTATAACTTCTATTACACTAGTATTTACCTGAAGACGACTAGGGATACTTACCAGTTGAGACGTTGTGATTTGAAACAAATAAAGACACTGCAAGTCAGTGCAAGTTTAAAAACCGTCTATCATTCTATTTATTTCTTATAGTGTTGTTATCTACTAAGCACAACATTTTGAATAGTTTGTAGGTATGTATCTCCAAAAAGTTTTGAGGAGTGCAAAAATAAAAATAAAGGCATACTAGCGTTGTAAAAATAAATCTTTTACTAATTCTAATCTCTGTGTCTACGCCACAGAAAAAATAAAATAAACCACAGTTAACCTTTTCCTGTTTCGCGTTTTATTTTAATAATAAATATTTGAAATTAAAATATCTCAAAGACTCACAGGATAGGACAAGTAACCGTACTTAATCACGGGCAAACCATAATCCTAATGATTTAATCGACCAGCAATCCCATAAACAAATCTACCGCAACAAAAACCTGACTTTCATACCCCGCGCGTCTAGTGCAAACAAAATAATCTATTCTACGCGGAAGTGCCCCAGATAGACGGCAACTTCGCAGCACCGCGGAGTCATCGACTGGTGCTAGACCCGGCCGACGCGGCGGCCGCCGACCTCAAGGCTATTTGCGAAGACTTCCGCGAGGCGACCGTGAGGATGGTAGACACGCGCTGCCAAGGCGAAGAGGCCCAAGGACCTTAATGCGGACCTTGATTCGCAGAAAGCGGCGTGCATGTAGAATACAAGCGTAAAACTGCAATAATTTAGATTCTTTTTGTTGCATGGTTGCATTGGAACATATTAGTTATTATTAAAGGGCGGATTATATGCACTTAAATTCAGCCAAAATATGCGCATGTATATGTTTTGTTTGCCTTTAAATATACAGTTATTTGCATTTTTTACCAAATATGCATAGAAAAATATGCTCTTAAAATAACAATTATATGCATTTTATTATAAAATTGACAAAATATGCATATTAGTTATGCATTTTGCATATATTCCGCTCTTTACTTATTTTATTATGAAACTTTATTTTTCTTGATTTGCACAAAAACAAACGTTAATTGGACCGAATTCCTTCCTTCCTGGTATATCGTTTCTTGATCCATTCCTCCAAGAGGAACGTTATTTAATCGTCCTTCGGTTCTTTTAATTGGCCTTTTCAGTATAAACGAATTATTCATATTCGTCAGCACTGACATCCGGAATTAGAACCTATTAAAAATATATTCCAGTAATAAAAATCTACCTAGAATGTTACAAACCTTTCCTAGAAACAATTAAAAAGACGCAGCGGAAACAGGAACATTACGTCATCCCATTATCCGCGCAAATAATTATCTTTGTTTCGATAACTTAAATAGAAAAGAACAGGAGACAGACTCGACATATCATTCAGGTAGAGGCCGGAGGGTCGACCCTCAGCCCGGATCCCTGCGACCGGCCGATTTGTTTGTGACGTAGATGCATGGCTGGTTTCCCGAGTTTTTATTAAAATTATAAAATTTTAATTAAAGTTTAAGTAAAATTTTTGAAATTATTTTTTCAATAAATTTTTCAAAATTATGCAATAAAAGGATAAAAATCAAAATTTTGTGAAAAATCCCATTGCCTTGTTAAAGATGCATCTATTAATTTCTAACCTTTATTTACCTAAATAGATTTTTCTTATTTCAAGGCAAGGCTGCATATAAACTGGGTCAGAATGAAATATAGTAAAGTTGTTACATCTGTCTGAAAATAAAGAACAATTTCGCAAAATGATAAACTTAATACATAATTATATATACGTTCTTTTCTTATTTATAGTTTACGAGATTTTAAAGAAAACACGTTAAAGCTTATGTACGTAGGTATACAAATGCTGCAAGTCTAGTTTTATAAAATGCTCGTAAGGTATGCACATATTTCGTCATCATCGAACACTTAACAAAAATATGTTCAAAACGTCCTGTATAGTACACGCACCGTTAATAAAGGATATTTTTGTTCTAAAATAAATATTTTTAATTGGACCACCGCATCAATCGGTGTGTGTCAAAAATTTTGATTTTATTCTGAGTGACTTTTGCCAATAGATATAAAGCACTTCATTTTTGACAGAAAAATTATCACTTATTAATTTCATTAAGTTAATATTTAGGAACTAACAAAATTATCGCGATAATCTCCCGTTGCTATAAGCGACGTAAACAAAAAGGAGCCTTCTAATTGGTTGAAAATAAATTTATGTAATTTTCAATATAATAGTTCAATAAATAACAATATAGATTTTGATATAAAAAAAACCAAACTATTGAAAAACATTATCTTATAAGGTCGGATTAGAAGACTGGTTAATTGTTAATCAAAATCCTACCTTTTTGTGTCAACTAGTATGTTACGTCACCGATAGTTATTTGTATTATAATTTTTATATTTTGGCACAAAGAAATATTTTTATTATTATTAAATTAAGTTATACATAAATTACTAAATTGCAAATTTTTCATTCGCATAGGCTTATACATGAGGCTTATTAATTCGAATAAAATATTGCAATGCGCTTGAAAGGGCATTGTATTGCACACCACTTATATTACTTTTACTCGTTTAAAATATGGAAAACTTAGTGAAATATATTCCGAATGGAGGTATATTGCTGAAAGAAAACCTGTTCTTGTGAAAAGTGCTATTAAGCTTCGTTCGGTAATCTACGGTAAACTAGTAAAAGGTCGTCCAATGTTGCCATAGGGCGCAACCCGGATAAATACCTATGATATGAAGTTACTTTGGTATACCTGGTCGTCGTTGTCAGAGTGTTAATATAATAATTATGTCTGTTGGATAGCGGTAGGTGGTATTTACCTTAGCAATAATACTGAACTTAAATTAACAACAAATTTAATGACAGTATTTTACTGAAAATTACATAAATTTATTTTCAACCAATTAGAAGGTTCCTTTTTGTTTACGTTGCTTGTAGCAACGGGAGATTATCAACAGTAATATACCGATAGAGGAGGCGTCTTATCGGTAATACCGCAGTTTTTTTTACAAAAAATCGATTTTCTGATAAATTTTTAAGAAATGTAATCTTTACTTATATGATCCCGAGAGCTTTAGCTCGAGGGTCTTATTTTTGATTATCAGTAAAAATTACATTGAGTGAAAATTTTCTTAGAAAATCGAGTTTTGAGTGAAAAACAAAGGTATGATGATAAGAAGCCGCCTCTAGAGGTGTATTTTATTGGATAATTTACTGAACATAAAGGTCGTTAGGTGTTAATATATTTATTTTGAAATAGCAAAATAATATAAAAAGCTACTAGCGTCTTACTGAGCTAGCGGTATGTCTTATCGGGTAAGACGACCGTTACCAAGGTGGTTGTTATGAAAATTAGCATTTTGATTGGTTCTATACACGTGAGGTAAATTATCGCGATAATTTTGTTAGTTCCTATTAACTTAATGAAATTAATAAGTGATAATTTTTCTGTCAAAATGAAGGGCTTTATATCTATTATTGGCAAAATTCACTCAGAATAAAATCAAAATACATTTTGTTGCTAACTTATCATTTTTATTGATACTAACCAATTTGCTTTACATATCGAACACCGGGGCTAAAAGAGACACATCAAACATTTAACTAAACTAATCGGAAATATGTAGACATGTAATTTCAGATGTTATATGGTTGAAAACGAATTAATGTTTTTAATGTTCCTGACATTTTAGTAATAAACCTTAGTTACTAACAAGTAAAATCAACTTCTATTGTAAAAATACAGTTCGTCATATTAAACTAAACTCATCGGAAATATGTTTTTTAAAGTTTTATTAAAATTTAAAACTATAAAGGCATGGAATTTCAGATAACAAATTTGTTATTTAATGTTCCTCACATTTTAGTAATAAAAATGAGTTACTAACGGCTAAAATTAACTTCATTTCTAAAACTCTAATTAGATACGATTAACTAAAGCCGCCGAAAATATGTTTTTGTAGCATTTTAGCAAAAATATTACAATAAGAAAAAACTCCAATTTATGAAATTTTCCTACTAACTCTCCCTTGCAGAATTATTACCGATAATTTTTTTCAACGTCACGAATGTTTTTGTTGATAGAAAATTATCCCGAGTCGAAGACGAGGAGACTAGGGAGATTATAAGTGATAATTCCCCTACAAATGGCAAGCTTTAAGCAGGGTTAATACATAATCTATAATATACAAAATTTCGTCATTCCCCGTTAAGTAGTTTTTAAGCTTTCTATCCAACAGACAGACAGACGGAAATGACAAACGTCTTGTTCGTGTTCTAGGGACTCTAAAACATGGATATCTGATAATTTCTCTAATACTTTCTCTGCGAGGAAAGTGAAAACTTATTAAAATACACTTTTTAGTGCCTACTTTATAGTATACTATTTAACGAGCCTATAATAATATAATGTAGGCCGTAATAAATCAGAATCAGATTATATTATGGCTCCTTATATTCGAGTAATAGTAAAGTATGCTTTGTCCACGTTAACCTTGCTGGAAATGCTGCAGCTAGAAATCGATCTTGATGGTCTATATCAGCGGTTCCCAACCTATTGTCAACCGCGAACCCCTTTTAAAAAATTACCTTTGTTGCGAACCACCCAATTTTTTATTTTGGTATTCCTAATATATCAAATTTAAACCATTTAAAAACTGTAACTACTTTTTATTCCAGTAAATATACATAAAATGTAACTTAAGTATAACAAGAAATAAAAGTCAAAACCATAGATTAAAACGAAGGTCAAAGTAAGCTAAAAAACCAGCCCTTAATGAGATATTTGTGCTTGCTTACCAGAACAAATAAGTTTAAAATCAGGTAAAATACTTGACAAATTTAATCGTAAGTCTGGTTCCGCATTCAACCTATTTCTATATTTATTTTTAAGGTAAATATAAGTAGAAAAACTTTTTCACATAAATAGGTGGTACAAAATGGTAACAGAGTCTTAATAGCTAAATCTACTAAAACAGGATAATATAATCCTTTCTTATACCCAACCAAATGTCAAGCAAGGGCTTTTCCTTGAAAATAATTTTTAAAGAACAAACTGTCGACTGACAAATCAATAAGTAATTATTTTTGAGATAAAGAAAGAGTGTGTGCTTTTGAGATATTATTATCGTCAAAAGGATTGCGGATCCAGTTATTTACTTCTGGTTGTGTTGGAAAATAATCATCAAAAGTTATTTTAAGTTGATTAAGATCATGTTAATCTTGACATGTTCGTCTAAGTTTAAATAACAAAAAATTTCTAAGAGAATCAAAACATTCAATTTCATTTAATTCTAAACACTGAATCCAAAAATTGAATTTCTTTTTTATGCCTTCTATCCTGTCACATAGACTGGGTTTACGTAGTAGTAGTAATAAAGTATGTTTCCGCCATTATCGTTTTTTCTGTCGCGAACCACCGGCACCGGTTGGGAACCGCTGGTCCATATAATATGTAGACTTTAACAATATTAAATTTATAATTTTATCAATTAGATAAATGCCTGAAAGTGTCAGCAAAAAATGACTAAGCATATTCAAAGCAAACGAAAAGCTTCCTCTTCTTCAAAGACTGTTCAAGTTTCTATTAATTTAGTATTCCAGTTAGCGATGCAGAAACAGAAAGAAGTTTTCCATTGATGAATACCACCTGGCTTAACGAAAGAAATCGTTGTTTACCAGACTTAATTAAAAGTAAATTGCTGGTTAAAATAAATTCTAGGTATAATGCAAGGAATTTTGTTCTACAATTAAAAACGATAAAGATCTTCTTAAAGTTGCGCGGTCGGCAAGTAAATTGGATTAATAATTATAATACCTTAGTTTTGATATGTTTGAAACAAGTCCCGTTTTTTTTTCTGGTTGTCCCGTATTACTGCTTCTACAGTGTCACCAGTAAAGTAATTTTTTTTTATTAATAGCTTTATGCAAAATTTGACTTTGGCATCAAGTTCTGCTTCGATCGAGATGAAAATTAAGCAAAAAAAAATAGTAGTCACGTGATTCGCGATTATCTGTCAAATTTTAATTTTTTTCCAAAAAATAATTCAAAAGTAGGGTTATTTCTGAAAGTATCGAAGAAAGTTATTAGAAAAAGTTTTTTTTAAATGCCGTTTCTAGCCCACGTGCAAAATTTCAGCTGCATAAGATAATTTTGATTTTTTATCCATATTTTGTAAATAATTGAACCACTTTTGCAAAATAAGACTCAACGCAATCTACATAAAACTTCTTAGTTTTGACAATGCTTTATTTCAGATACATTTTCTTTAAAGTTGCGCCATATTTAATGTGTGTTTTTCTACAAAATCAAAATTGGGCTATTAAAATTTGGTCGCATGTGATGCAAAGTTTATTTGTTTTTGACCCTGTATAAGTTAACTTCATAAAATAAGTATTTTTGAAAACGTAGTTTATGTCTGAAAGTAATACACCTTAATATTAAGACAAAAAAGAACACAGTGTCTTCAGTAAAGTGTTTTTAAGTGAAAAATAAATTTTAGTTTAATAATGTAAAGTTCATCTATTTTCAACGATTTAATTTAAAACCCCTATATCATAATTTATTAATAAGCTATGTCATAATAACGTTAACGTGTATTACTTTCAGACACAAACTACGTTTTCAAAAATACGTATTTTATGAAGTTACCTTATACAGGGTCAAAAACAAATAAACTTTGCATCACATGCGACCAAATTTTAATAGCCCAATTTTGATTTTGTAGAAAAACACACATTTAAGATGGCGCTGCTTTAAAGAAAATGTATCTGAAATCGAACATTGTCAAAACTAAAACGTTTTATGTAGGTTGCGTTGACTCTTATTTTGCAAAAGTGGTGCAATTTACAAAATATGGGTAAAAAATCAAAATTGTCTTATGCAGCTGAAATTTTGCATGTGGGCTAGAAACTGCATTTTAAAAAACTTTTTCTAATACCTTTTTTCGATTCTTTCAGAAATAACCCCACTTTTGAATTATTTTTTGAAAATAATTAAAATTTGACACAATGCGAATCACGTGATTATTTTCTTGCTTAATTTTCATCTCGATCGAAGCAGAACTTGATGCCAAAGTCAAATTTTGAATAAAGCTATTAACAAAAAAAAAATCCCATATGATGCGGACTTTACTGGTGAACTGTATTTAAGCTTCAGTCCCGTTTTGACCTAAAACAGATCAACCCGAGGCCTAAAGCACAACGCTAAAGTAAACCGATAACAACGGAGCTCTCCAAGATCACGGCGGGCATTGTAGAAACATGACTTAAAGATGTCGAAACTTGCAGGATTGCCAACATGCCAACTAAAGTGTTACAACTTGTTGCCGCCGATAATCGTACGCAATAGGTCGAATTGAACAAAATTTATTTCTCATATACGACTGACTATTTATACCAAATATACAATTTATAATGTGAGGTAAATCATACATTACCGCATTACACACCCTAAAACTTACAACATTACAACTGATTACCATTATCGTATCTATAATCTATAGGTTATATTTGGATTTATGTAATAATATTAATATAATATTTACAGGTATAATAGTAAATATTTGTTCAATAACCCAGTGAGTATAAAGAGATAAATATAAATATGAGGGATAAATAATTGGATAGGTATACCTTTTATAGCTTGTGCAATATATGCATTACACGACATACGTAGGTATATACAGGGTTATGATAAATAAACGGACCAGTCAAACAAACAACCATTCTTGTTTTCTTACTTCGAATATGATTTTATATCTGGCCTAGTACCTAACAATTTTGTTGTAAGGAAACCATTTTTTATTTGCCTACTTCTGAAGTATTTTTATTATTATGTCATATTTCTTTAATTCATTCAATCATAAATTATAAAACTTTTATTCAAACGTGGTACCACCGAGTTAGCGCATAGTTCCACTCGACATCTTAATTCCCGATAACAGTTCCTAACTTGCTGTATTGGGTATTTGCAATAACTACTCTTATATTTTTTTTCAAGAGATCTTAAGTTATTATTGAAATTGGTTTTATACACAATACATGTGGCTTCAGATATTCCCATAAATGAAAGTCGATAATTGGGGACTCCTATGTGCCAGCTGATTTGGACCATAGGTACCTTTCAATCCTTTTGTTCCCAAAGTGATGATTTAGCCAATCATCAAAATAAATTGAATATTAGAATTGAAAAAAAAATACAAAAAACAAAAAATGTTGTTTCTGACGAACCCTGTATAGTAATCGCAACTTTAATAGTTGAAATTGTAGTTTCAACACTAGCAAAATTCATTTAATAAATCAAGGAATTGAAAAAAAAGATCCAAAAAAATTAAAATGTTGTTTCTGACGAACCCTGTATAGTAATCGCAAATCTGATATTCGAAATTGCAGTTTGAGCACATGTAGAATTTTTTTTAAGGAATGACTTTTTCTTCTATACCTACTAATAAAAAAAGTTTTTCCTTTTCGAAACTCGTGCACACGAAATCCGTGGACACACTGTATATAAAAGCCCGATCCATTTCTTTATCATAACGCCGTATATATAGAGAGTATTGAAAAAATCCTTTTTACAAAGAAAATATTATGTGGAAATGTTTGATAAGCCAAAAAACTTAGATAAAAGATGATCAAATATGGTTCTAGTGAGAAAAAAGCAAGACAGGTTTTTGATATTTACAGCCTTGGTAGACGGCTCCAGTGACAAGGTTGGTAAGGCGGACTGATGCAATGCACGGTTCGTAAATCTGTGTTTGTGATGCAATGACGAAATACCTGCTACTATTTTAGTAAGCATCAATATGCTGCGTTTAACAAATTACTAATAAGATAATTAAAAATTAATTTCGAGAAATTATGTTTTATGATAAAATTTAGTATATGACGCAACGTTAAAAAAAATTAAACTGGATGACGCTGAGGTTCGTGTTTTTAGGAGATCGTCCTCATTGTCAATGTTAGACTGTGAAAGGTCACGGAAATTACGACAGCGTCATCGTAATTTTTCAATTTCGATCAGCATAATTATTTATTCGGCGACGTTAATAGTGTTGTTTTCTAGAGTCTCGTCAAAGCATGATGGCACGATGAGAAGTAGTGTGAGTAGTATTGTTTTTCGCAGGTAAAAAAAAATACGTTTGATTTTAACCACAGACCATTAATATTTAAGGAGACGCCATTGTTTACATTTTGTTCCGATCAGAACTCGTAATAAATGACAAATTTTGGCTGATTGTCCTGGATCTACCGCCTGTGTTTGAGAACGAAGGTTATATTAATTATATTAGATGCGTTTGTGATGTGTAGGTACCTATAGGTAAAAACATTTTTTTTTAAGATTTACTACTCGTAAAATTATTTATTTCCAATGTGGCAACGTTGTACGGGCGTTTTACTTCATTTTACTCACACTTTACTACGCGTGACTCCACCGTGAAGCCGAATTTTACGAATTTTTCATGTTAATTCGTTTTCGGACGATGCAGTGTTGTTAAGCTGTATGTATTGTATGTAAGCAAATGGCGATTCATGAATGCAATGTTTTGTCTCGATCCTCATATTATATTATATTACAGGTATGTAACATCTCAATGTCCATGTTTCATTAAAAATGAGGTAGATATCGTTTTATATAGTAATTGTAACCCTGAATCGAAATAACTCATAATTTCTTGTCAAAACGGCCAAGCTCCAATGTATTTTGATGGCAGAAAATTGGGATTAAATTCAAAATGTACAAGCTCCATTGACATTTAAGTTTCGAATCGTACAATCTCCTGTTAAATTTTAAAAATCAAAGTGTACAATCTCCAATGGGTTGTTTTGCTGTTATTAAAGTCTCGAATTATTTTAATGCGTGCAAAATCCTGCACAGACTTGTTGATAATAATTCGCGCCAATGCCATTCCGAGTTTACTTTTTTAAGTTAGTTGCATGTGATGCGTGAAGCATTAAACGGTGGTTGTTTGTTGTTTACTATTTTTTTTTTTGAATTTTAAATTTTAATGTACCGTTTTTAAGATAAAAATTTTGTAAAAAATTATCCTTAAATTATTTTCAAAGTGAGAAAATCCATATTTGCTAATTTCAAAATGGACAAACTCCAATTGTTATTTCCAAAACGTACAATGTCCATCTCCTTTTTTAACTTTGATATTTTTAAAAAATGTTAAGGAAAAAAATTTAAGATGTGCCATAAAAAAAGAAAAACTATCGTAATTGTTTGTATTTAATGAATTTATAAGTTTTTTCGTCTACTGATAATTTAGTAAACATGGAAATTGTACACTTTGAATCTATACCCCTCACATAAAACTCATAGCATGCAATTAATAGTAATAATAAATATTAGACGTAAAAAAGGCTAGCTTGCGAACTGCGCAACTAAAAGCTAAACCAATAAAATAAATGAGTTATATTAATAATACTATGTCGTAATAAAAACTCGATGGATGTGGAAGTTTACCCAGTTCGCTTTGCTTGCACCCACACTGTACACTTGTTACATAAAAAAAAACATGGCAACATTAGATAACGTTAGGCAACACTGTACTGAACATCGATACTATTTCAGCCAGTATGTACACATTCTGTTTCAGAACTAAGGTTTTTGCAACGAGCAAAGATTTGCCAATATCTCGTAGGTGCCAGATCCTAAACGATATTTTCAATGGTCGTATTTAGAATTCTCGGTTTTGAAACACGCGGCGGCGATTTTGTTTGTTGGGTACTCGACGCAATAGGTCTTATATTACTAAATTGGTACTTCTGAGATATTGGCAAGACTTTATTAATAACAAACCTAGTTTTAAATGTTGCCATTACGCAAAAACGATGAAATATTGTTGAACCTTGTTTCCTCGCTTGTTTCTGTTGTAATGAAAAATGAATGGTGTGTTTAGGGCCTAATAAGGAATGGCCCGAAAGTTGTAGAATATAAATAGAGTAAGACGACGATTGGGTTCCACCGTAGATATTTACCTTTAGATAAACAAACAATAATCACGAATGTGGCAGTTTTATGGCCTCGCGCATGTAAACAAAACTGGGAACTATTAGACATGCGCACTGCAACATTATCATTTGACGAATGGGAAAATATACAGGTCCGGGCTTTAAAATTTAAGTTCTTGCTCACAAAATTGTAAAAGTTGACCTTTAGTTTATTTTTACGTGTAAACAGCTAAATTTGCCCCAAATTCTTCTCAATTTTTGATCAAGGTGGGAAAAGGTAGTTATTTCTGGCATTTATAGTAGTTGCAAACCCATCAGATTTTGAGGATTTAAAATTGTTTTTAAAAGGTTGTTTCTAAAATTCGTCGTCATGTTTTTACTTTAAAAGAAAGAGAACAAGTCAAACTATGAAACTTATAAAATCGAATATAAAAAGCAAACAAAACCAGCAAAATAACCAATGTTCGATGTTATCGCGTACCTAACCTCAAGTCAAATATTAGTTGGTATATTAACTTGTATTGATTTTTACACTTTGGCAAAAACTTGGGTACGTGTAAAATATTTTCAAGCACAACTTCTTGTTCGAGATTTTGAAAGAGATTTGCTCGAGAACGTGACCCGTGGAATGCTTTCACCCTTGGATTAATATAAACATACCTAATTATTTACTTTTTTCTTTTATATAAGTATAGTGTCATTTAATCGTTTCGAAGCAATATATTGCCCGAAAAATAGGCTTACCTAATTAGATTGCAGGGCCGCAAATAAAATATACCAAAACATGCATCGGGATAATCTGTCTTGGTGTGTGTTTCTCTTTATTTTCATACCTTGTTTGTGTAGCCAACGCCTAGTTTGATGTGTTTAAATTGATCATAATAAAATAAAGTTATATATAAAGATACATCACTACTCTATACTTACTGAAGACTTTTAAGCCTAGAAAATTATTTTTCCTTGCTCTCTATCACCCATTATCAATGATTTTTATTCAAAACTTAAACTCTTTTGAACGAAAGGTATTCTAGAACGCATTTTCCAAAGATAACGCGGAAAGGTGTTGTATTGATTTACGCTTATCTCAAGGTTGCATCTTATGAAATTTTTGCGAAATACTGGCATCGCTATTAAATAAACGTGTTAAAGTGTAGCGGTTTTGCAATGTTTTTATCTTTTGTTTAAATTTGGTATTATCTCGACGTTCCTAAATATTACAAAATCGGTTTTATAACTCCATTAAAAAAAAGATATAGATGACGTACTGCTTTTTTTATATCCTTAAAAGGGTTTTAAAGGGTAAAGGGTGTTAAAATTAACTTTTTTTTTTGGAGACAGATACAGAATGTTGCCTATATAACTAATGTAAAAAGTGAAATTGTTTATAAATATTTATGTTAAAATGTCGTACACCACTTAGAATATTTAAAAGAAGACTTTTTTTTTGATCATTTAGTTTCAAAGTCAAACCATCGATTTTTTAAACCTTATTAAGGAGGCTTCCTTTCCTTTCTATATCTTCACCTGTGGCTGTCTGCACATGCACTGAGGAAAATGATCTAATACAAATACAACAGGTTTGCTAAGACATAGTTGATAGCTTATTTTTTATAAACCCATCTTAACATAGTATAAAATAAAGTCGCTGTCGCGTCTGTCCCCAGCTATATGTGCTTAAATCTTTAACACTACGCAACGGATTTTGAAGCGGTTTTTTAAATAGATAGAGTGATTTAAGAGGAAAGTTTTTATGTATAATACATGCATAATATTGTAGAGAAACACTGATAAATTTAGAGGTTTGTTCGGGTTTGCATTTATAAATCTTGACGTGATGGTGAACTCGCCTTATTATTATCTCAGAGGCGTATAATGCCTGGCATTGCAACGCAGTCCGGGTTCACGCTAGTATTAAATAAATTGCTAGGATATCAGACCCGCTTTAGTGTTAAATCAATTCCAGATTTGCTGGAACAGTGTTTTTATTGGTATTAATCAGTTCCATTAGCAGTACAGTATTGTTGAATAATGAACTACTTTTAGTACAGCGATTTTGTTAAGAAATAAATTGTATCTTCTCAATGCGATGCATTTTATTCCCAGTAAAGCGCTTTCTCCACAATTAAGAAAACAGAACAGCGTCCCCAAAAACGAATTGTATTTAAGTTTTTAAAACTTTGCATGTCAGATAAAGCAATGGAAGATTCTTATTTCGCACAACCCATGCATCTTTATAATCTATGGACGAATTTTACCGTCTCAGTAAACCATCAAAAAAAATTATACTTCATACAGATGTCCGAAGATAGTCCACGTGGACTTGACAAGTCCAATCAATTTTTCAGCCATACCTCGAAATATCTTCTAGAATTGTTAAAAAAATCAATTAAGAAGTGCCATGACGAATATGGATGTAACGTGACTAGCATAGTAACAGCAGCCAATATGGTAAAGATGAGAAAGTACCTAACATAGAACGGATATTCTCCTTCTATGACTTAGTTCATTCCAAATTAAGAAATAGGTTAGGTAACGAAAAGGCAGCAAAACTAGTTTCGATTTTTAGGGAGCTTAACGGAAATCCTATGTTTTTTTAATTCAGAAAATGATAATAATGGGGCTTAGGACCTACTTCGTAATTTGTTAATTAATTTTAAAAGTCCTGTTGGATTTAGTTAGGTTTTTAGAATAAAAATAATCAAGGTACCAAAAATATGTTTATTGTTATAGTTCGCAGTTATGTTATTGTATTTTTCTGTTGTGTAACACAATTTATCTTACTTTTTTTTTTAATAAAGAACGCTTTTTAATAAAGAACGCATTTCTATGCATTTTGTTTAATAATTATAGTTAACAGTTTTAAACATGTTTAAAACATAATATGTTAAAAACCTATTTAAAACACTAGACCTTGTTTTAAACATGTTTAAAACACACGTTTTAAATGTAATTGTTTAAAACATAACAACCCTGATTCAGAGCAATAATGGCTATAAACCATTCTATACTTAGTATGTAGCGATAACTCATATTTCCTATTGGCTAAATTACCGTGATATTACTACACAGCGGTCTAGCAATTTTCGTTGTCTTTACAGTAGGAAAGCGCGTTGCTGTCACAAATAGTATTAAACAGTTGTATAAAGAGTATGTAAATTTTTATAGGAAGAAATAGAAGGGGTTTCTTCTCAGTGCATCAACCCATCAACAAGCACTAAATGTATTTACGCGCGCTGTTTTCTTTGTTTGCGTGCATCTTAAAGATAGTAAACAATAAATGAAATATTGTTATCTTTACTTTTTTTCTTTAAACCATTATATAGCTTTGTTTGCAGATTACTTGAGTAACGATGTTACTGGCGTTACTGCCACAAGACAGATCAAACAATAACAAGAAAAAATAATTGCGACATTTAAACGTTTTTTTTATCAGAAGATGATGCAGAAAGAAAAGCTTTTAAAAATATCGATTTGTTTAGTTTTTACAAGACCTTCTGTATTTGTGTGACTTCGTCTCTACTTATAAAAAATACCGTAACAAATGTAATTTCAATGCCTCGAAGACGAGCAAGATTCACGCCTTAATAATACTAGTCATCATGTCATCAATATTAAGTCCATGCCGCTGTCAGCAGAAGTTCAAACAAAAGAACCAAAAATACCCATCGGGCATAAGTACTAAAAATATCAAAAGTAATGATTACATAAGAAAAACATACGGACCAAGCGTCCATTGGGCTTCCAACTTGAAATTTGCAAGATGCAATAAAAAAATGCTGCAAAAAACTGGCCGGACAGGTTGGCAGCAACAAAACAAAGACTTTTTGGTTGGCTCGGCTGAAAAATGTGTTGACCCCAAAAAGTGATGCGTAATACGCTTGGGACGAAGAGGTTTGATATTTGGAGATGGCCATCTGGGGCATATGGTATATTATTTCATTTAAGGCTCTTAAGCAGGCCTATAAAAAAAAGTCACAGCAGCAAGCCAATTATGACTATTCTTATTAACTTGCTGCTGAACAATTTGTTGTTATTTTTGTGATATATAAACTTTTAAAACAATAGGTATTAACAATGCCGCTGTTTTGAGTGCATAATTGTTTTAATGGTGAGAAACGTCTGGCAGAGGATATCTCTTTAATGTCAATTTGTTTTTGGTCAATTGACTGAAATAAATTAAAATTTAAAAATGCAGTGAATGAACCGAACTATACATGCCAAATTTCTTATTTTGTATTTTGGAAAAAAATTAATTTTTTATTACAAGTTTTGCTTGTTCTGAAATGTCTACTGCCATACCTAAATTTTATACAGAGTGGTCAAATGGATGATATAGTTAGGTCCATCCAGGTACACATTCTATAAGTGTATATCTCAATAGTTGCTCCACAGTAGATACATTTCCCTCTTACTTTGTTTTCTTCTCTTATTTCGGTGAAACAATTCCAAATTTTGGTTTTGGACTTCCCCAAACTCATCGTAAATGCGACGTCGCGTCGTTAGTTCACAAAAATGCAATGCAAGTGCAAACCCTAACTCTGGCAAATACGAAATGAAAATAAATAGACAGAAGGAAATGTCTATGAAAATGGTATAAAAAGAGAATAACAATAACTTCTCTATTCCTTTCCTTCATTGTGATTGAATCCGTTCCGGGAACCACTAATAAACGAGGCCGACTATTGGGATTCCCAGAATCAGGTGTTATTGTTTTCTTAAATAACGGCGCTATAACGATACACTAAACATTATCCTGGATGGTAGGAGGTAATCTGGACAGATCACAAATGCATAAATAATAAAATAAAATTGATATATTTTGACCGAATTTGACCGGTCAAATACGTCATGGTCAATTGACCGCGGTCAATTGACCATGCCCAACTCTACGCAGGTCACATCGTTGTTCGGAGTCTTCTAGCTGTCCTGTCTGAATTTGAATTCTATTGATCGTACCAATACCTGTTTCAATTAATTTATTATTATTTTGTGTTTAAGTTTTTTTAACTTTGCATGTCAGATACAGCCATAGAAGATTCTTATTTCGCACAACCCATCATTAGTATTGGACTTTATAATCTATGGACAAATTTTACCATCTCAGTAAACCATGTTGCATAATAGATAATCATATGCAATGTTAAACGACAAGAACAATATCACACTAGAAGCTATTTAAATTTTTAAGAACTACAGTACTGATTTTTAGCGGTAATTATATGCTTTATTAACCGTAGCAAGCAAATATTATTATGATTAATGTCAAGTTTCATTACAACTGACAGTCGGAACTAATACAGTATATAAAACCAGATTACCCCCCAATTGATCTTGATAATTACTGTGAGTATTCAGAGCAATAATGGATATAAACCATTCTATGGTAGCAATAATAACTCCTATTGGCTAAATTACCGTGATATTATCACTACACAACTGTCTACCAATTTTCGTTGTCTTACGATAGGAAAGGCAGGCATAAAAGGCAGTGGTGCTGTGGTGCAGGTAACGAATCTCAATAGGTACACTGCCTTATTAAGATATTATATTATAGCATACAAAAATTATTTAAATTGTTTGTCATAAACTGTTGTCTAGACATTGTTAGCTATTTTTTTTACCTTTCAACAAACCCAAATAACATAACCCCGCTTTTTCAAAGTTGGCGCGCGCCGATCGCTACGAAGTTACAGTCAGTTGGAATGATGCTGCCAACTCAAATTAGTAGATGGCAACCTATAAAATCTAAAACCCCGTTATTCCAGAGATACTTATTATAGGGTGGAAGGTAAATTGGGGAGAAAGAGCAATAAAATAATTGATGGTCAAAAAAGGTACAGGTAAATTGGGGAGAAACATCTCATCATGTAGCAGGTAAATTGGGGAGAACAAATAGGTACTTAGGCAATATTCTATTTACTATTCAGAACTTAGATATTTAAATAAAAGTCGATTTTATAGTAAAAAAATATATTGTTCTACTTATTAAAAACAAATATTTAAAATTTTAAAAAATGCTCTGATAACAACGAACAAACCGGTTGCCAATACACCTTTTAGAACCGATTGGAGAGGTGGAAGGTAAATGTTAATAAAATTACTTGTAATACAGCCCTTTTGAATTCTACCTACCTATCTTTATACATTATCCCCAGTTTACCTGCGACAATTTCAATCCTTAGATTCGCCTGGCCCCAATTTACCTACCCTAAAAAGATTAAATCCCAAATTTACCAGCACCGTATTCTAGTGTGCCGTTTGTACAGCTTATTAGGCAATCTACTCTTTTTTATAGGCATGTGCTTTTAACAGACCATAATAATAATCACATAATTTATGAGACAATTAATTTTTTTAAATAATCTTAAAAGTTAATATAACAATATATGTAAATGGCATCTCTTATTATAGAGACTTTATTGCTTATTATGTAAAAATTATTATGTTCAAGAGTCTAGACTTGAGACTCTTGACTCATTGAATTATTATAGACAGACACGTTTTGACAGGATGGTACTCCTCGGGCATTATAGGAATCTTTGGTGTTACTATAGGTCATTCAGAGGCTGGTAGCACAAATAAAATTAAAGATCATCTTGTTTTACTGTTAGCAGTAATTTTATTTTTGGCCCGATCCTCATTAAATCATATCATTAGTTCGCAAGCTATCATCTCTCACGCTATTTGATTTATAGTATTTTAATTATCTTTAAAAAATTGGATTGGCGCAAGTGGTTTCGCACCCGGAAAATAGGAAACTTATATTTGTGATATGGCAGATTTCAGTGAAAATGAGGAAAGTGATGTAGTGATGAAGAAATTAAAGACAAGCAATTGATATTCGTTCACAAATTAAAGGAACATAAATAAATCTCTCTGACCACAAACGTTTAGCTTCCACAACAGCTTCAACACTTGTATCACATCCATTACAGAAGTGTATGTCTTACAGACAGTAGTTTGGTGAACACCGAGTTCTTCACCTACAGAATTTTGAAAGCCCGGATCCGACAATTGCCGCAGAAAGACTTTCATCTTATTTAAAGGCGACAGTGCACCCTTTTACCAGTATCAGTCAAAAAATAATTTGCCAACCACGCAGTCAAATCATCGATTCTTTTACGGACGTTCAAATATTCAGCCATAAGTGAAGACACAAATTAAGAGCGACGCACGTGTATGCCGCGGAGAACTTTGACTACTACCAAGCAAATGATGCAGGGGTCGCCCTACCTTAAACAGTTTTAAGCAATCGCTACACTAGAAAAAGCGATTCCTTAATTTATTCATCACATTTTAAGCAAACAGTAGCAATTGCTTCTATTTTTTAAGAAAAAGCATTGACTAGAAGCAATTCCTGCACTTTTAAGCAATTGCTGGAAGCAAAAGCGATTACTTTAGTTTTTATTCATTGGCATTCAAACAGTTACTTCGATTTTTTAAGAAAAAGCAATTGCTACATTTTTATTCATTAAGTATATAGGCTCCTCGTATCTCAAAAATAATTTTCATTCATTTTCTTAAAGAGCAAAAAGAAGTGCATTCAGAAAGTGCTATCGGTTTTTCAATATAATCAGTATTTTGTCGTAAAAAAAACTAAAAACAAAAATTGATTTTTTCAGTTTTTTTCGGATAACTCGGGAAGTTATCGGAATTTTTTTAATTTTCCTTTTACAAATTAATTAGCATGAAAATATGCAACTTTGCCTCCCTTTAACCAATTCTCTTATAGTTACCGAGATAGCGATGCTAATGCATCGAATTTGTAACACCCTGTAAACGAGTTCCTTTAATACATTGATTCTCATCACTAATTTAATATACCTAGTCTACTATTTTAGTTATTTATTGCATTTTCCCATGTCCATGTCGCCTCCCGTCCTAATTCTAAAAAAAGTAATTCTTGCTTCTTTGTATTCCGGACAAGTGTCCAAAGATCGATACAAGAACAAGAAGATGATAAACACAGAAGCGACAGCAATATTTCCCCCAGCATTAAAATTGCGCAATATGTTCCGGTTTTTTTGACGCAATACTTGCACAACATTTATTAACAACGTATAAACGTAGAGTTTGTTTGCTTGAAATCACGTAGCCCATGTTTACAAATTAACAATAGATACAAATTAGTTTAGATAAATAACAATACTTCCAACAATAATGTGATATGTAATGTTCATTAATATTGTTTTAAAAGCATCCGGGATACCATCCTAATCCAAAGTAGCCGAAATTTTTTCTTTATTTAACACTAACCTTACACTAATAACTAGAGAACTCAAGTAATATTCTGTGCTAATAACTAATACAGTAAAGTCCGCGTCATATGGAATTTTTTTTATTATTAGCTTTATTCAAAATTTTGACTTTGGCATCAAGTTCTGCTTCGATCGAGATGAAAATTAAGCAAAAAAATAGTAGTCACGTGATTCGCATTATCTGTCAAATTTTAATTTTTTCCAAAAAATAATTCAAACGTGGGGTTATTTCTGAAAATATCAAAAAAAGTTATTAGAAAAAGTTATTTTTAATGCCGTTTCTAGCCCACATGCAAAATTTCAGCTGCATAAGATAATTTTGATTTTTTATACATATTTTGTAAATTGCACCACTTTTGCAAAATAAGACCCAACGCAACCTACATAAAACTTCTTAGTTTTGACAATGCTTTATTTCAGGTACATTTTCTTTAAAGTAGCGCCATATTAAATGTGTGTTTTTCTACATAATCAAAATTGAGCTATTAAAATTTGGTCGCATGTGATGCAAAGTTTATTTGTTTTTGACCCTGTATAAGGTAACTTCATAAATTAAGTATTTTTGAAAACGTAGTTTGTGCCTGAAAGTAAAAAAAAAAGTAAAGGGGTTTTAAATTAAATCGTTTAAATGAAAATAGATAAACTTTACGTTAAGTTATTTTCCACTTAAAAAACACTTTACTGAAGACACTGTGTTCTTTTTTGTCTTAATTAGGGTTCTTCCAGACACAAACTACGTTTTCAAAAATACTTATTTTATAAAGTTACCTTATACAGGGTCAAAAATAAATTAACTTTGCATCACATGCGACCAAATTTTAATAGCCCAATTTTGATTTTGTAGAAAAACACACATTTTTTTTTGCAAAAGTGGTGCAATTTACAAAATATAGGTAAAAAATCAAAATTATCTTTTGCAGCTGAAATTTTGCATGTGGACTAGAAACTATTTAAAAAAACTTTTTCTAATAACTTTTTTTGATATTTTCAGAAATAACCTTTTGAATTATTTTTTGGAAAAAATTTAAATTTGACAGATAATGCGAATCACGTGACTACTATTTTTTTTGCTTAATTTTCATCTCGGTCGAAGCAGAGCTTGATGCCAAAGTAAAATTTTGAATAAAGCTATTAATAAAAAAAAATGATGCGGACTTTACTGGTGACACTGTATGTAAATAGTAATTAAATACTCATGTTTGATAGAATAGACGTGGAGTGTTCCTAAAAATTGCATTAAAAGCTTTATCAAATATTTTTAACACAAAAAAAAAACTATGAACAAATAAAATGCGATTTGATAGAAATTGATATGATATTTTGTAATTTTAATGTGTAAGCGTATGTATTTATGTGTGTTTAGAATTTCATAATTATTTATTTACACAATGGTGCTTTGAAATAAATTATGTTGAACTAAAATAATATTTACATTTCAGCAATGGTTTTTGGTAATAACGATATTTTGTACTCCTACGATTCCTATGAGTTGTTGTCATTATTATGTCTAGAAGTTATTAATATACAGGGTGTTCATTTGAAAACTTCCCACCTCGATTTTTCTGCTTTAAAATGAAAATGTGGAAAATCGCTCGGACCCGCGATTTTTATTTCGAGGGGGACATCTTTTGCGTATATTGTCAATCTTGTTACTTCAAGCCCCTAGGAGGGGGGTAAGATCAAAATCTTAAATGGATACCCCTATTTTATATAATTTTTTTGGATTCTGGATAAAATTCTGAAAATTTTTTATTAAAAGCATTATTAGTCTATACTTAACAGTTTCCGAGATATTGACTCTTGAAAAATGACATTTTTGAACTTTGACAGCGTCTAGCTTTCTAACTGTACGTCTTAGAGCAAAACGGCTTACATGTCCCTATCTTCGATTTTCATTATCTTTCCAATAGTGTGAACTTTCGGTTAAACCGGATGTAAGAAATATAGTACTTTTGGTTTGACCGGAAGTTGACACTATTGGAAAGATAATAAAAATCGAAGATAGGGACATGTAAGCCGTTTTGGGACACCCTGTATAGAAACTGTAGTTCGAAGTTCTGGTACGTTCGTATCAAAACAAAATAATGTGTTGCCCAATTTTCGAATAACACTCTGTTGCGACAAAATATAAACCTTACATCCTTAATTGCTCAACAGCCATTTTCAATTGAATGAAAATGTTGATTGTGGTAAAGTGGAATACAATGAAATGAAGATACTTCTGCGGTTTCAAAATTCCGTCTGTTCTATTTTTGGGGACGCATATTGATCTTTGTTTGGGAGTATTTTTTGAATAACCGCAGACATTTTGAAATTATTGACTACATATTTTAGACGATGGAAAATAACGGTACAATTTGTGTTGTTTAAATAACAAATTTAAGTTTGATATTGCAACAATTATTGCACATTAAATTGTTCAGCAAATAATTTAACTTTAAAAATTTTGGGTAGGATATATAAAAAATTGTGATACAACTTTGTATTTTAATTATTGCTTCTACTCAATGCTTTTTCTTAAAAAATAGAAGCAATTGCTATCGTTTGCTTGAAATGTGATGAATAAATTAAGGAATTGCTTTTTCTATAGTGTAGCAATTGCTTAAAACTTTTTAAGGTAGGTCGACCCCTGCATCATTTGCTTGGTAGCAGTCAACTTTAGTTCTCCGCAGCATACACGTGCGTTGCTCTTAATTTGTGTCTTTAATTATGGCTGAATATATGAACGTCCTTAAAAGAAAAATCTACAGTGTAAGTAAAAATTGCAGATAATATGATGATTTCAGAAAGTTATGTCGATTTGACTGCGAAAATGTTGAGTGGTTGGCAAATTATTTTTTGACTGATACTGGTAAAAGGCGAGGGGGTGCACTGTCGCCTTTAAATAAGATTAAAGTCTTTCTGCGGAAATTGTCGGATCCGGGCTTTCAAAATTCTGTAGGTGAAGAACTCGGTGTTCACCAAAATACTGTCTGTAAGATATACACTTCTGTAATGGATGCAGTTTTGGAGAATGCCAATATTTTTATTAAATTTCCTACAAGTACTGAAGCTGTTGTGGAAGCTAAATGGTTGTGGTCAGATAGATTTATTTATGTTCCTTCAATTTGTGAACGAATATCAATTGCTTGTCTTTAATTTTTTTATCACTACTATCACTTTCCTCAGTTTCACTGAAATCTGCCATATCACAAATATAAGTTTCCTATTTTCCACAAAACGTAACAGTTTACTATTGTACTAAATAAATAATAAATAGACCAACGTTGTTGTATTTACGTCAACTCTTTTGCAAATTAGGCACCAAACTGGCCATGAAATCTACAATCTGAACTTGTGTTAAATAAGCATTTGCTACAGAGGTGTAAGAAAAATAGCAATTGCTTCAAAATTTTATTCATATCCAGATCTAGCAATTGCTTTTACTTATAGCATTTGCTAGTCAAGCAATGGCTTTTACTAAAAAGTAATTGCTTCAAGTAATTGCTTAATTTTTATTCATTAGGCTCAATTGTATTCTTTTGCTATTGTGGGTATTTAATATGTACGAATTTAGTTTAAATATATTAATAAATTGTGTGTGTGACTTCTTTGATTTGAATCGATTAAGTATACCTATTGATTCGATAGAGACAATTATTCTGGTATTATTCAATTTATGAAAATAAAATTCGTGACACGAACCGCAGGCGATTAACTAAATTAAATTTTTTTTGTTTCAGGACACAATTAAAATTAGAATCGTTCGAAGACGCAGTTGTATTAGAAGAACCCGAATCGGATTGGTTGCACGATAAGAGGGGCTGTCCGGCGTACGTGAGCCCGGAAATATTGAAAACGGGGCACTATTCTGGCAAGGGAGCTGACATGTGGTCGCTGGGAGTCATCTTGTACACCATGTTGGTGGGAAGGTGAGTGTTTGTTATTATTAATCAAATTCAATAAGGATGAAGCAACTTAAATTTAAAAAAAAATCGATGGGTTTAGTGCCAAGTGGAAATGCCCCAAAGGCTATGGTAAACCCCACGATACACCTATACCATAGATATTTACCTTTAGATAAGCAAACAATAATCATGGCCTCGCGCATGTAAACAAAGCTATACACGATTAGACATGCGCACTGTAACATTATCATTTGAAAATGGGAAAATAGACAGGTCCGGGCTTTAAAAATTAAAGCTCTTGCATAAAAAATTGTAAAAGTTTATTTCAATATAAGAGAGATAGATAGAATTTATGAGCGTCGGTGTATCGTGGTAAACCATCCCTTCAAGTCTGCTGCAATTGCAAGTCAACTAAAGAAACAAAAATATCGTTTTCCTACGACCACCTACGAAAATGACAATAACAGCACGGTTAACTTGGCTAGAAAGTGCTAAATATCACACGCGTGTTGAAAAAAAATATTTCAACACCAGTGTGGAAATACAAAGCACACTATATTTAATTTAAACAGGTGTTTGACAACAAAACTATTTATTTAAAATATTAAACTTACGGGACACGTGGAGTGAATTGGGGTGCTGGGTGGGGTAAAGTACACTAGGGCATTACTGCAAATAAAAAAAAACCTTTTTTTCGTTATTTTTGGGAACCTAAGAGTATTAGTTATGATAAAAATAATATTATCAAAAAGGGAAAATACTTACGAGGTAAAGGGAAAATATGTCCAACCCACCAACTGTCATGTTTACATGTCAACTGAGTTGAACCACAGAAAAAAAGGGGCAGCTAATATAGAGCAGAAATAGAATACCTTAGGAAATACCGATTTTTTATTTTGCCATTATCTCGGATAAAAATATCCATACAATGTTAAAGGATATGGTACACGTGAATGTGCTTTATGTACTTAACCTAAATTTATTTTAGCTATATTTAAAACAAATCGAAAAAGATATAACTTTTATAATTAACAAGCTATCGATATTTAACTCCATCTCTATCTTTCTATAATGTTGAGCAAATGTTGAGGCTATGTTGTAGTTTTGTGTTATGTTGTTTTCGTAGGTACCTATATTATTGTTTTATTAAAAGAATGCAAGCAGCTAAAAGTTTAGAAACGAAATTTATTTACTGTACCTACATAGATATGATGTGCGTAAGCAAATAGGAGAAAAAGTTATTATTTTTATTTAAATCTAGGTAAGTTAAAATGTGTAAAGGTGGGCATTGTTTTTATTTTTTTCAACTCTAGTGTTGAAAAAATTTGATTAACACAATAGTGATACCTACAAACTATTTAAAACAAATCAAACTCTTTTTGATTATATTGTATGGTCGTAGGAAAAGTTGTGTACATTACTCGTGTGAAAGTGATTTTCTCACACTCGGAGAATTTCCGCACTCGGCTAACGCCTCGTGTTAAATACCTCCTCGTTTGAATAGTACCACTTTTAACACTTGTTATGTAATATACTATATGTGCATTGCGTGTGATATATAAAGTACTTTCAGTGAATTTTTTCTTGGTTTCATAGGTGGTCGTAGGAAAACCACCTTTTCCACATCGTTTGTGAGTCGTAAACATATTTAATTTGACGTAAAGGTTACATGGAAGGGTCAAAAGCCAAGGCGTTCAAGTTAATTTTTATATATTAAATAAAATGTTATGTACAATTATTGACAACCAGTTACTAAGTTAATACATGAGGAAACATAGGAATAGATTTAAATTCATATTTATTTCCATCGTTCCATCCTACTCGAAATTGATGACGATCATCTTTGAACTTTACCTTGAATATTGAATTGTTTAAAAGACATTCATATCATTAGCATAATTAGCACATTGCTCGACTACGCACTTTGGTCATTTTCAAGTCGATGTATCCGTACAACGTATTTATATTACTGTTACAACTGCCAAATTAATGGATTCTAAAATATCATCGTTCATAATCAAAGTGGCTCGGTTAGCTTTCGTATTATAGGTTTAAGTTTGCACTATATAGTTTGTTCCAGTTAGTACAAGTTTGTACACGTTTGTACATAATATCTTTATAAACGTGTACAAATGTGTATAAGCGCTTACAAATTAGTACCAATGCGTACAATCTTGTACAGAATTGTATAAACTTGTACGTACAGACTTGTTAAAACTTGTACAAATTTGTATTAAACTTGTACAAAAATCAATCAAAAGCTATAGTCGATTCAGCCAGTAAACCTGCAAGATGGCCGACATGTCATACGACAAAGGTCATATTCCAGCTATTTAATTTTTAGTAAGAATAATATTGGCAGCAATGGGTATATATCTCTGTCTAACACGTTATATTCCGTTCAAGACGTATTGCGTGTTGCTACTCCTGGAAACCCCGGAAACGGGCTCTCCGTTGCGCTTTACAAAAGCGATACCTGGCCTGCCCTGTGATCATATAACGGTTCGTGTTGGTTAGCACCGGTATGTGTCTCTCTCTATCATGCATTTAACTCGATACGAAGAAACAAGAAAGATATATGATTTAGGGACTTAATAATAGTTTCTTTTACTTATGTTTGGAATTGAATTTTAATAATTTGTGGTGTGAAATCCTAGTAAATTTATTAGTGATTGGAGAGCGCTGACATGGATTATCCGCCGCCATCATGCAGGTTTACTGGCTGAATCGACTTATAACTGATCCACTTTACTTATTATTATTGTTGTTAAAAGTTGCCTGGTTAGCTCAATTATTGGTAAATAACTTTGTGCAGTGCAACATAAGTGTCTTTAAAATTTCGGCTTTACCGTTTTGAGATTTCGCTTTTTTTAATAATTACATTAGGGGTAGCCCCCCCCCCCCCCCAGGGGAGAAAGAGGTCGTCATGTATGCCTTTTGTGGTACGTACCTACTACAATTGCCTGTAAAATATTAGTCTGTTTATTAATAAAAAAATAATATTTTCCTAATGCGATTCTGGTTTAAAGGTCCATTACTACCTGATATCCGAACCCTAAATAAAATTTTTATTTTTTTACTATTATTTTATGTTAGTATAAATAGGCCAACTTTAAAAATTATTTTCTCTCAAAAAAGGCCTAATTTGAAAATCTATTACAAGAAAAACAACGTTTGGACCTTTAGCAAATGCAGTGTTAGCAAATGTGTAATATATAGTTTTATTAAATTTTACTGGTGATAATATTTCGTGACAGCCGAACGCCTGCAACTATTTTTGAATTATGTATCTTGGCGATCGTTAATAGTATAGAATTCAAATATAAAAAAGTTACTTTATTATTTCTAAATAAACAAATATATCTTCAAATAAATTCGACAGGTTTAGAGTAAATGGTATATATGATGTACCGTGCGAGCAAAAATTATATCCATCAAAGAGGGCTTGGATTAAAAAACGTAGGGCTTGGTTTAGATCACAATAATATGGGGACGATATATCTAACCAAATCTAGGTTAAAATTTTGTCAAATTCATATTATTTATGACATGACATGCCAAACTGATGAGTGATAATAGTAATTTAACAAACTAGTGTATTAATCGCTATTTAATATATGCGTTAGTTACAATATTTTTCCGTCGATTGTCTTGTTAATAGATTATATTTTTTTATTTAGAACCAAATTACATATTATAACAAATTTTTGAATTTCAAACTTATTGACATCGACAGAAACTATGGCAACGCCATTATGTACGCGGCAGTGCGTGCTTAGTAGTATGTTTGGTTGCCTAAAATCGTTTATTAATAAAAAAATCATGCATTAATAGGGGCCATTAATGTATGATTTTTTATACATTAATTAAGGTTGTAAATACACGGTCGACGGAAAAATAAGTAAACAAATACAAATTTATTTTTGTCGTTTACAAAATTAACAAAGTAAGAATATACAGAGAGGTGGAATCAGGCTTCATCCGAAAAAATTTCAGGTCTAATAAATCATTTCTTTCCAATAAATTTTGGGTAAACCATTCAGAGTAATTCCTGAGTCTTTCAAAATCTGCGGCTTGTATTTCTTGGAATACTTACACTTTATAAGGAAATAAATTAAGCTGCTTCTTAAGAATAGTCGTGCATGTTCCATAAGGTCTTCCCACTTTTTGGGACAGGCGTCTTATACAATTTGTTGGCGTATTTTGCATTATTTCACGAACGTTTGCAACAAGTTCTTCTGTTCTTACAGATGGTCTTCCTGCTCCTTTTTTGTGTTGTGTAATAGAACCTGTTTCCCTAAACACAGCCACGGTTCTTTTCAGGCAATGTTAAAAATCCCCAGCAATAAAAGCAACGTTAGGAAAATGTTCGTGAAAATCGTCCATGCACAAACCCGGATTGTATTGCCACTCACCATTTACTCTAACCCCGTTTCGAAAATACGCTTCAACAATCATGAATGTTTTGTGCTGTTCCGTAAAGCCCATTGTGTGAATAATTGTTCAAGAAATTGGAAAAATTAGCGAAGAATCAAATTACTTGTAACGACTGTCAAAGATGACGGAATAACTGATTGATTGTTAATTCAGGTAGTTACTGACACCCAACAGGTATTTCACGGCTAAGCATTACGTCCTTAGATGCAAGGCCCTCTATGATGCAAATAATTTTTGCTCGCACGCAAAGCGTTGGTGGACTCTTAAAGGTGGAGAATATTATGTACTGTGTTAGAAACAGTAAAAGTATAGAAGCTGTTCGTCAACCAATAATAATTATTATTAGGTAATTTGTGCGCTCGTAAGCGTACATAGTTTTAGTTTTTAATGAAATCAAATTTTGCAATAAGTTACTACGCAAATTTTCAAGTTCCGAGAACGCGGAGCTTGTGCAAAATTTAAATAATTATTAAACAAACATAGATTTTTATTGCGACTAGCATTGCATAAAGTAAATGATTAAATTTTTATTGCTCGTTTAGTTTTGTAGAGATTAGAAATACTGGGACCGAAATTGTTTCGTCAGAATTAAAGTAAAAGTTTTTTTTATGTGTTTTCGATATTAGAAAAACGGATCACTTTTGGAAGCACTTTCTCACATACCGTTTGTCATGGATATCTGAAATTTGGCACTGTTTATAGAGGACATTCTATACTTTGACAGTTCTATAAACACTTAGCACTTAGGTACTTGTCATATCGGTTTGTTATTATTTTTACATAACACGTAGGAACGTTTAAATTTCATTTCTAATGTCAAAATTGTCATTTTATTTTCTTATTTTCACTTGCTACCCCAAGGAGGCGGCATTACCACGTCCTGGGAAGTTCTACTGTTCTGACTGTAAAGTTAAACCGGCATCATACGCTACCATAGCACTGCTAAATTCCCAATAATTACAAATTGAGTCAATTTAACCTCAAAAAAACACAGACAACCAAAAAGCTAACATTTTTTGTAAGTAAGAAACCACATTTTTTAACACGCTTTTATTAGCTTCACCTGTATGTATGTATGTTTGTTTGTTTGTAACGGACTTCTTTGAACCCGATTTCGACCCACTTTAAACGGTCAGATTTAATTTAAATTTTGTAGACTTATCAAGAACCGCTGACAATACAATAATTTGATAAGTTTATCTCATTATCCTGATCAGAATCGCCGGAATTAAATCATTTCCTTACAGATCCTCTGTATGAGAGTGAGAGAGATAGAGTTCACCGTATGCGCATGCGTATTATCTACCTACTTTCCGGCTCGAGCACTCGGCTTAATAGTGTTGGCAGCGTTGCCAGAGGTGGTACAATTGTACCAGATTTGGTACCAAAGGCCTTAAGAAAGTACGTAGGTACTCCTTTTGTCTTTCTGGTACTAAACTACGATTTATGTATAAAGTGCATAGGAAAGTAGGAACTTTTTTTCTGTTTTTGGTACTAAACTGTGATCTTTAGCCAGTGTTTTTTTTCAAAATTAATTATTCGATGTTAAAGCTTTTCAGTATTTATGAATCAGGTTTTAAAATGCTCTTTTACATGTAGTTCAAATATTCTATATTATGACGACTACCGGAGGGATGGGGCCAATTGTCAAAACATTTTATTTTCCAATCGAAAATGCCGAAAATTGCCGTCCCGTATCCTGTAAATCCCGTTTGATTTGGACCGGTCGTGTTGGTGTGATTTAGTTTTGTGTTATTGTGATTTTTTTTAATAGAAAAAAGAATGAAAATGTGAGTAGTAAAACTAATATTATTTAAACAGCAATTACTAACTTGCTAATGGTAAAAATAAAAAAGTTAAATATTCATGATGATTACGTATTAATTAAATTAAAAAATATTTTTTTGTTTAAAAATATGTATGTGTTGAAAAAAATGTAATATTGTTAAATTTTAATAATATATTGATAATTATATAAGTTGGTACTTTTTTATCAAATCTGGTACATTTTTGGATAGCTTTTGGTACGAAAAATTTGTAGTCTCTGGCAACGCTGAGTGTTGGTACTTGGTACATTCTTTCGCTATCAGTTGGTCCGTTGGCCGAGCGGGTTTGTTCGAGTTTGTGGATCCAATGCTTTGAATCTAGCCATTTAAAAAAAAATGGATCCACTGCTTTGAATCTAGCCATTTCAAAAAGTCATTGTTAAATTAGTGACAGTATTCCATCTCTACTCCGGACCTCTCTATGACTATCGTATATGTTTATCGTTCATTATTATTTTCTGCCTATATTAAGAATTTCAAGAATTATTTTAAACTATATTTATTTTCCGCTTTTTAGTTTGATTAATTTATTAAAGCGTGTTTTTTAGTTTTTTTAAACTATATTTATTCTCACGACACCCGACCTACAAAAACTGTATGCACCATTATCCTGGCCTACTTTAAGACGATAACAAAATAAAATCGATACAAATATCAATAATTACACCATACAGGCATCAGGTGCTCGGTAGCACCTGCCACACGCCCAGATAAGAACGGAGAAAAGCTAAATATTAAAAAAAAGAAGAAGAAAACGAACTAAGCTCTTTAATTCAGCCCTCATGCTATGCCATGGGCTACCGTGATGATGAGGGGCAGGTGAACTGAAACGAAAACGATGTGTCGTGTAGCGATTTTGATTGGGATGAGTTTTTCTGATATTGTACACTGCCTGACCAATGACTTTTGTTTGTTGATTATGCAAACGAAAATAGAATAGTATCGGTAAAAGTGTTCATTGGTTTGAATCATGGCCGTCTACGATGTACGTGCACTATGTGCAGAAAAGGTCATAATTCTGCGCATAAAGCCGCGAGGTTGGGGAATAAAATATACCCGCGATTCGTTAATCAAAGTCAACTTGACAAGACGTTGACATCAGTTTGTTTATTAACGAATTGTAAGTTTGACAAGCGAGCCTCGGGCGTCTCTCAGCCCCCCAGCCTCTATCTTAATAAAACTACTCCCCATTCATTACCTGTTGAAAGAGATATCCCCTGCCGAACTTTTCTCATTATAACACAATTATGTACTAAACACAGTGGCATTGTTAATACCTATATTGTTTTAAAAGTTAATATATCACAAAAATAACAACTTGTCTAACAAAATGAATGAATACCACAATAAACTTTGGTCGGCTCGCTGTGGTTCGGCAAATCTCGTGTTCTTGGTTGGCATTATCACCTCAAATGGTTGCCAACTTTTTTCTAGGGAAAAAATTAATTTCCCGACCAGACAGCCTCCCATATTTGTCTTTATTTACTCTTAAACATCCTAGAGGGCTATGGGTTTCAATATAGGAGCACAACCACCTTGAAAGAAGCCGTGAAATAGAAACATCGACAACACTGCTTGAAGATCCATGTGTCACGTCACTTTTTCGAGGTTAGCCATGGTTTATTATGTAATTTACGCGAGAACTAGGTGTAGGTGTCGTATTAATTTGTATTTTTATCCGGTTTTCGATTAATATCTAATAGAAAATTTAATTGACATGATTGCTAAAAACCTCTACAAAATACTGATGAAAATTTTTAGTGCGGGTTTCCTCTAATAGCATTATTAAAGTGAAAAATCCAACAGCCTGGCGGTTTGTTGACGGGTCTTATAAATGGCGGTAGAATTTTATTTGTTTTAATTTAAAAGTTGTGTTTTTTGTATTCTAGTTAGCTCTTTGGGATAAACTTTATTGTTTTGTGGCTACAGTTCATTTATTAAATATTGAAGTGTTTATTTAACTTGAAGGTATATGTGAATTAGTTTTAAAATATAGAGATAGTTCATAAGTAGGTAGGATACCTCTAGTAAAAGCAGGTGAAGAGAGTGTAATATATTTTTATAGTTTAGATTTGACCAATGACTGTATAAATATTGTTAATCAGGTTTCAGTGGACATTGATATGAAGGTAAAGGTTTTTTAAAAGGTAGTGAATTGGCTAAATGGATTTTACCCTTTGAAATGAAGCTAAGCTTGAAAACTTACTGTCTCGGTATACCAATTCATACATTGTAAAAGTAACGAAGTTACCCAGATAGAAGGTGACTTTCTTAAGACAAGCGCAGATTTCTTAAACAAAGCCTTAAGCTTACTAAATTATCAGACTTCAGAAGATGATAGTCAATCCTGTAATTGAAACGCAGAAGATAATAATTTGTAAGTATAATAAAATATTACTTTTGATCAATCAAATAAATCTACTCCTAGTGAAACAAAAACGTCTTCTCAAAGCAATATTACTATTATGTAATAATTATGTAGGTAAGTTGTTCTTGTTATCCAAAACCATTTATTACTTTTTTGTACATTTTTCAATATCAATATAGTGGCAACACAAAAAACATCAGAAAGAATAAAAAACTCGCCCGTTGCCGCGCTATAATAATAGCTTGTGGATCCGCAACTCCCAGCTGATGCGGCGTTGCCCGATGTCAGTTCATGGCTTCTCTTCAAGGTGGTTGTGATAGGAGTCCCAATAAATGTTGTGTCTTCTCAAGCGAATTTACACTTATTATTATTTTAAAAATCATAACCGCGCCGTCGGCGTCGGTGTGGGGAATCCTTATAGCTCCTAAATACTATAATCCGTTCATAGACACGAGGGTAGAGAGTAAGTATAGTTAATAAAGATGTTTTTTTTTATAGAAAGAGATGCAGCTTTACCAACGTCACTTCGTATATATCGTTCGGTCGGGCAGTGTAAAACCGCGACAGGTGCACCGTCCGAAATTTTGATACGTCCCGAGGATACGAAAACGCCCGTTCTCGAAATTTATCAAAAAGGAAAGGGTCCAACACACTAATAACTCCGAAATGCGACTCCCTGCACGATTTTCGATACGAGTTGTTATTTTTTACCTGGGGAGCGATTTGGAAGTACGAAAAAACGAGTTTGGAGAGGAATCCTTTAATGTTGTCGCTTCTATAAAATTAAGGTCTTCATGTATTGGCGTTTCGATGTTACAGTCGTTTAATGTATGGATTTGCAGACTGAATGCTCGTTCTCACAATACATTGAAATGAATAAGCAGCACTTCAAGTTTAAAAAGTAATCATTTTTCTGACGTGTTGTGATTTGTGATATACCTTTAGATCAGCAAGCAACAGTAATAAAAGTGGCTAATTTATGGCCTTGTGCATGTTATTAAAGGCCAGTACACATGGGCATGCGCACGGCAAAACTCTGATTTAACGAATGGGAAGATGGACAGGTCCGGGCTTTAAAATTTAACTTACAATATACTCACAACCCTATAAAATAAAGCCTGGCTTGATGAAGCTCCCTACCTCCCGCCCTAACTTTTCTAGGCCGATTACAATGATGCTGATGTATAATTTCAATGCCTAAAGACGCATTATCCAAAACGACCCATGAACCGGATTATCCGAAATGATTCTTGCTATTTCTCCGCATTATCCGAAATTTCTAAGAAATGTTTTGTTGGTTTTGTTGTTGCGGCCAAAAATCGACAGACTTTAAAATTAAAACAAGTACCAATTACCTCTTTCTTGAATTTATGAATATGAATACATGCTAATGTACATACATAAGTATTAGAATTTATTATGCATGTATGTACATCTATAAAAATACATAGATATAGTTACTTTTCCTATAGTTCATGATTTTCCTCAATCTCCGCATTATCCGAAATCGGTCCGGTCCACATCATTTCGGATAATCGGAAGTCTACTGTAATACAATACATACAGTGTGTATCAGCCAAATTGAATAAATTCGATAATAAATACATGGGGGCGTGGTATTTCTAGTTGCGCATTTTTTTAATAACAACTTTTTATACAGGGTGTGTGATGTAACAGTGGCCAATACCATATTTCTTATTTTAAATGCAACACCCTGTATACTATTCCATTTTTGGATTGCTCGGAAAATTTTAGACATATATTTCATATACAATATCCTATACCTATCTTCAAATGTTTTGGAAATTTTAAGTGTTTTCAGATGTATTGCAAAAATTAACAACACACTAAAAAACTAAGAAGCAATACTGTTTATTTTAACAAAAACCGAAAAAAAAAAGGCCAGCTAAGTCCAGGGGTTTAGTTTTGTATACAATATTTTTGACATAACCCCATAAGAGTCCAATGGCATCAGATCAGGAGATCGTGCTGGCCATTCCATCTTCCATCGATCCACGCCTCCTTATCCACCGATTTGGAAATACTCGGTTGAGGATGCCGGACATTGATATGTATTTATTATCGAATTTATTCCTTTGGGTTGAATTATTGCAAGTACATTTTTAGGTTTATATAAAATTTTAAATTCTTTATGTTTGAACTCGTTGAGTTCTAAAGGGCTGTTTTTTTTTATTAGGGCAGGTGCGGATTTCTGAAGGGTTTATCGGTATTTCAGGGGATATGTTTTTTTATTAACCGTTTCTAATCGGACATTGGCTATCTTTTATAAGAAGCAGGTGGTTTGAATTTAAAAGGAATTTTTATACTTGAAGGATTCCTAAGATTTTACGAGGTTTCTAAATCGTATGTATGTGTCAACCGGAACAATCGGTAGCTATTCCTCTATGCTTTATGGATAATAATAATTTTATAACGACAGCGGTAGCGACGATAAATGTACCTACAGCTATGTCATATACTTAGTTTTTTTTTTATTAAAGGTCGAGACACATTACAATTAAAAAACAAGCATTAGGCGATAATAAATAAGCAACAGAAATAAGATTTGATACCTACGTAGAAAAAAATCAATCGCGACACGGTTAAGTTTTAAGTAAAGAGCAACATTATATGTATTTTTTATTACCTATAACCCAGTGGCGCACCCAGGGGGGCCAAGGGGGCCTTGGCCCCCCCCAAAACCCCCCAATGAAATGAAAAATTATGAAAGTGTATAAGTATTTTAAAAAGTCAATTTTCTTAGATTTACCTCACGGGCCTCGTTTGAGGGGGGCCAGGTGGGGCATTTGCCCCCCCCCCCCTCCCCCTGGAAGTTGACTTATTGAGGTTTAATATGGTTTGAGTGAATGTATGAATTTATTATTTCGAGTTTTCCTTTCTATTTTTGTTATTATTTTGGGGTAGTAAAGACTTATTTTAATAAAAATAAACAGTTTTAATGCCAAAACGACTATGAATGTCTGAGAAACAATTTTAGCTCATTAAGTATTGAGCAAAAAATTGAAATTAAAATTAATGGAAGACCTAAACTCTTGAAATTAACTTGATACATACCGCAAAGTGTAAATCTAGGGACTTTATTGTTATTGATAAATTTGCTGCAAATAAAAACAGATGAATGAACTTTACTTTTAAACAATGTACCCACTAATGAAAAATAAATTAGCCTTTTTATTTTTTATCTTATTTCATTTTTAATAGAATAAGAAGGTAATCATAAATTTTTAAAATATATACTATAATAATTATTGAGCAAATTTGGGCGTGGTCTTAAAAAAATTTCGCCTGCGGCGCATTTCGCCTACAGCAGGCTTTTAGTACACCCCCAAGTTAACAAGTCACAAGCCGCCAATGCCCCCCCCCTAAGAAACCGTTTAACGATTCCCATGACTAGGCTATTGCGATCTTCCCTGCAAGAGTACCTGTTAAAAAAGCTCCAAAGTTCTAGAAAAATGCGTAGCTTAAAAGTTTATTAAAAAATTTGCTTCCAGCACTGGTTGGCGGGCCCCCCCTAACATAAAATCCTGGGTGCGCCGCTGCTATAACCTATACCATTGCCACTGCATTCAAAATAAAATAGACTATTAAAATACAAGAAAACAAATGAACAAATAAATTTACGGAAAAAGGTGTGTATACCTAAGATTTAAAAAATAACATTTTAGTAAAACAAACTTAACACATACCAAGAACAACTTTTTCACTTAAACACATCTCAATAATTTCTATTGCCTCCTCTTGCCCTTACTACTGCCTGGACACGTCGGTTCATGCCATCAATTAGCCCGCAATGCCCGCAAATATCATCCTGGGTAATATTCCTCCATTCTTCCTGAAGTGACACACTAAGCTCATTTAATGTCGCTGGTGCCAATTCTCGGCCTCTATCTTCCTAGTATATCCCACATTATGCTCTATAGTATAGGATTTAAATCCGGAGAACATGCTGGCCAATTCATTTTTTTTAATGCCAACTTCTGTCAAATATACAGTAACGCACATTGATGCATGTGGTCGGGCTTTATCTTGCATCAAGATAAAACCATCTCCGATAAATGAACCAAATGGAACTACATGATTTGCCAATACTTCCTCAATATACCTCAATGCTGTCAGCAATCCTCTATTAATAAACACTAATTCATTGAAAGCCTCCCTTGATATTACAGCCCAAACCATCACGGAACCTCCTCCATAACTAAACCGAGGTCTGAACGTACATTCAGCAAATCATTCTCCACTTCGCCTCCATACACGCTCTTTTCCATCTGGTGAGTGTAGACAGAATCTAGACTCATCAATAAAGGGTACACTGCTCCATTGTGCCAAATTCCAATCTAAATAATGTTCATGTTTCAAATTGTAATCTTGCTACTCTTATGTAGTAATTTAGGTCCAGATGCTGGTCTGCGTGAGTTTAAATTACCCTCGTGTAATCTTCGACGAACTGTACAAGAAATCGGTCATCAATAGCTTCGGTTTTGCGTTTTCTAAATTATTGACATCATCAAGATCAATTTGCATTTGGGTGGGAACAAGTGCACGTATTGACATGAACCAAAAACGAAAGTGGAAAGAATATTTGCAGCTTAATGAAAACTGATGTTTTGGAGTAATTTTGCTTCTTAATTATTCCACAGGGTGTTTTGACACTAGGCAAAAAAAACTTTTTGATTATCCTTATACAGTGACCGGCAAAGAGTTCGCAACATATGGGAAAAACTTTTATTAGCGGAATATTGAAAAATCTTTTTTGGGGGACTGGATGTGCATGTCCCATAAACTTAAAATCGATTTTGACATACGTCACCGTGACCAATGGTATGGCGGGAAAGTTGAAAAAACCAATATGAAATCATCATAAATCAGATAAGTTGATGAGATATCGAAAAAATTCCAAGAATCAAAAGTGTTTAGAATTCCATTAGAACCTAAAATACAATGTTTGGGATATATACTTAAAAAAATATAAAATCGAATATTTTTGTAAATATTTTTTTACCGAATTAAAAATTTCCATATTTTTCCTTTCTTAAAGCTTCATTAAAGTAAAACGGACATCTGGTGACCACAATTAGAAATATTCTTTTGTTTTTCTGACAATTTGGAGAAATAATTCAAAAAATTCGTTTACACTTGGATACCAGCTGTTGCAATAGTCTATTTCTAATAACCTTATCGATATTTTTTATATCGAAATATTCTATTATGTTAAGAAATCCTTAAATTTTTTAATCCAAAACAAATTTTATTTATAACCGTAAAAAATAATTTAAATTTTTATTAATTTTTAGATTTTTTTTAAAGATTTCTGCGAAATTCAAAATTATTTTTTACGGTTATAAATAAAATTTTCTTTGGATTAATGAATTTAAGGATTTCTTAACATAATAGAATATTTCGATATAAAAAATATCGATAAGGTTATTAGAAATAGACTATTGCAACAGCTGGTATCCAAGTGTAAACGAATTTTTTGAATTATTGCTCCAAATTGTCAGAAAAACAAAAGAATATTTCTAATTGTGGTCACAAGATGTCAGTTTTACAATGAAGCTTTAAGAAAGGAAAAATATGGAAATTTTTAATTCGGTAAAAAAATATTTACAAAAATATTCTATTTTGTTTTTTTAAGTATATATCCCAAACATTGTATTCAAGGTTCTAATGGAATTCTAAACACTTTTTATTCTTGGAATTTTTTCGATATCTCATCAACTTATCTGATTTATGATGATTTCATATTGGTTTTTTCAACTTTCCCGCCATACCATTGGTCACGTGACGTATGTCAAAATCGATTTTAAGGTTATGGGACATGCACATCCAATCCCCCAAAAAAGATTTTTCAATATTCCGCTAATAAATATTTTTCCCATATGTTGCGAACTCTTTGCCGGTCACTGTATACTATGTCAAAAAAACCAATTTATCTTAAAATTTGTATAATCGTGTTAAAACTACTAAATGTATTTAGAGCTCTCTAAAAAATCACTTAAATAGGAGTAAAAATAAAAAAGTTATTATGCCCGTCAGGAAATATCTATAGTATTATATAAAACATAGTTTGTGTACAAATTAACATCCACTTTTTAAAAATATTTTTATGAAGAGCACAAATACCATTAATGTTATATTATTTGTAAAAACGAAGCAGATGCATCTATGCGTAAACAATAACTTGTTTATTTATTTGTTTGCTAGAGCACTGTTCGTCCTTCAGGTATTTTTATGACGCGACGTTTTTGTTTTTAATTGGTTTAACGATTATTTAATATAATTTTCAAGTATAGATATATGATATACAATATACCTTTATCAAGGTAACAAAAAAAGTCTACGTTTACCAGACGAATTAAGTAGGAATAATATCCGCGTTAAAAAGTTCATAATATTTATTATTTTATGTAAGTTCCTATTTAGTATGTAAACATGTGTTTTAACATTAAAACAAAATTCTTACTGGTGGAAGTTCAAGGTTTGTTTCTCGTAAAAAATAATATTTAATGGGGATTTTTTGCGATTATTCTATAGTGCATCTGAAAATTGAATTTCGGTTGTTAGTTTCTTTGAGTCTTAAATTTACACATGAATCTGGATAGTTAATAATAGACATTAAATTAATTATCCAGATTCATGAAACTAATAACCGAAATCCAATATTGAGACTCTTTCAGCGATAAGAATTTATTATTTGCCTTAACCTACGCTTGTGGAATTTTGACTCCTCCCATTTTATTAACAATAGGACGGTTTTGCACGTACAGATATCATAATTGAAAAATCCTGTTTAAATTATTTTCTTTTAAACAATTGACGGAGTTACCTATCTTTTTATTCAATTTTATTCATTAAGACTTATTTAAAGTTTTTATACCACTGTTCTGTTTCCTATTATTCGTCATTTCGTGTACATTAACTACTTTTTTATCTGAGATATGCCTCACCACTTTGTGTTCATGTGTCAAATGTCAGTCAGGACGAGTAAGTATTCTCACGTAGTTTGTTTCTACTATATTTTTACTCTTCTTTGTGTTTTCTTTTAGAACCTAAGCCCTGATGATGGCCTCATAATAGGCAGGCCGAAAGCGCTAGGCAATAGTAATAAAATTACGCTTAATACAAAATATGTTTCATGTAGATAACTGCTACCCAAAACATTGGTATTTGACAGCTTTTTGAAGAAAATGAAATATTGATAAGAAAATAAAGGGACGAATGCGTCACTAGTGTTTCCTCTTAATGTAAAGCGTTCTAAAGCCCTTTAAAATGTTAAAAAAGTATACGAAACAAAAGAGAACACTTGCATGTTGTCCCGGTTCCCTCGTGGATAACGATCTTCGATTGCAAAATATTTCCGGTCTAAAAGTAGATTCTTTTTTGTTTTTAAATAGTGCCCCTTTCTTTTCCCAAGGCTTGAGTGCCCGACGAGTTTTTAGATTGTAGAGTGGTTTAGCTGTTTCGGACGAACTTTCATTATTAAAGGACCATCATTATTAAGAGGCACTAAAGTAAGTTTTGTGTTTAAGACGAGACCTTTTACAAATATCGTCTCTCTAACATCTCTCAATATGTTTTTTTAACAATATACAGTATTGCCAAGTCTGAACTTACTGACTTAATGTAAAGAAATGACGTTAATAAATATAGTTTAAAAAAACTAAAAAACACGCTTTAATAATTAGTCAAACTAAAAAGCGGAAAATAAATATAGTTTAAAGGTGAATGAACGATAAACATTAGTATTATTGTGAAAAAAGCGTGGTGTGCTCGATATACGAAAAATATGGCACAAAGCGCCCCACGTTTTTTTCACAATAATACTAATGTTTATCGTTCATTATTATTTTCTGCCTATATTAATAATTTCAAGAATTATTTTAAACTATTTATTTTTCGCTTTTTAGTTCGATTAATTATTAAAGCGTTTTTTCAATTTTTCAATGCCATAAAGCTCCATTATGGTTTCATACCATTTTCTCTCCTGCTATATAATTTTTCTGTCTCCTGATGATGAACGTTCGAAACATGTAGAGACCCCTAAAGAATTTCTATATTCCATTAAATTTTGTGGAGGAAGACTTTTAGTTTTTTCTTTCTTTCCTATAGTCATAATAAAGTTGAGGAAACTCCAAATATACAACCTTATTATCGAAAAAAAAAACCCATGGTCCGTAACGGACTCACCATATGACGCCCCTCAAGCCATTAAGGGTTCAATTAAATACCAGCACAGGTGAACAGACAGAACTCTTCGAGGTCCCACCACACACACATGCTATTGCGTACCCACAAGAAACGTCATTAATAAAAAGGGGTGGATCAGTCCAAACAGGGCTATCTTTATCTTTACATCAATGTTTTCCCATCTACCATATGTTTCCTGTATTAGTTCCGAACACACACTTTTTCCTTTTAAAAGTTTAAAGTACCCACGTTGGGTACCAGTTTATACTGTTTTGGTACTGGTAGTTTACTTTGTTTGTATGAAAAAACACATGACGTTATGGTACGATGCGTTTGCGTTTATTATTTTACGGACAAGTGACCGTGATGGGTTTGTTGTGGTTTTGATTGGGCTGTGATCGAATTAGACAACGCTGTGATTGATACCTTTATTATTAGTATAATTGTTTTAATAATTTGATTATTGAAAGATGTTACAGGAAGTGCTTTTTTTATACGTGATGCCTACATTGTCAGTTTTCCTTGTCATACTGTCATACAATATGATGAGGTTTTTACTATAATTTTATTCTCACGTGTGGTGGACAACTAAAGTAGTAATTTTTGACAGAAATGTCGATGGAAAACTTGTTTTTGCAACTATGATCTTTTATAAAACATGTACTTAGTTGTTATGATAGCAAACATTGGAGAAACAAAAAGACCTCTTCCCGTACGAGTTAAAGAACATCTGAAACATACTCAAAGAGGTGAAACTTCGAGATCAGGTATAGCGGAACATGTATGGACCAACCAACATAATATACAGTGGTCAGAAGCCCAGGTTTTGGACACGAAACACCACTAAAGAAAACGAAAATTCAAAGAAGCAGCTTTCATGAATCAAAATACCCATATATTTAGTAAACCAAGTATAGATATCCCCAATATCTGGAAGCCCTTTCTTGTCCAAAACCAACAGCTCAAACTCACACTCCAATAAGCACGTAGGCGGAGTCATCAAGCCTCATTGCTAGGGTTGTGGATTTGACCGGTCAATTTGTTTTTGGTCAATTGACTGAAATAAAATAAAATTTAAAAATGCAGTGGATAAACCTAACTATACTTGCCAAATTTCTTATTTTGTATTTTGGAAAAAATTAATTTTTTATAACAAGTTTTGCTTGTTCTGAAAAGTCTGCTGCCATACCTAAATTTTATACAGGGTGGTCAAATGGATGATATAGTTAGGTCCATCCAGGTACACATTCTATAAGTGTATATCTCAATAGTTGCTCCACAGTAGATACATTTCCCTTTTACCTTGTTTTCTTCTCTTATTTCGGTAAAACAATTCCAAATTTTGGTTTTGGACTTCCCCAAACTCATCGTAAATGCGACGTCGCGTCGTTATATAGTTCACAAAAATGCAATGCAAGTGCAAACCCTAAACTCTGGCAAATACGAAATGAAAATAAATAGACAGAAGGAAATGTCTATGAAAATGGTATAAAAAGAGAATAACAATAACTTCTCTATTCCTTTCCTTCGTTGTGAGGTTTGTTCCTACAGCGATCAGAAACAGTCCTTGACAGTCAGGATTATGCGCAGTAAATATAAAAGTATTCCCACAAAGATTTTGGACAGTTTGAAAACCCAAAGTCGCTGTTCCTACACGTTTCTCTGATAGTTTGCCAACTGTCAAAGCAGTTTGCGAATCTTTTGCCAGTAAAATGACCGGAGCATGCGCGGTTAAACGCTAGCATAACATATGACATAACCTATTTTTGTTAGACGTGTTTTTGCGGTTTTTGCTTTTGTATAAGACTTTTTCTATTATTAAATTGAGAAATGAGCGACATTGCGTCATCTGATGAAGATTCAGAAATGTCTGCTGTTAGGTTGGTGTTTAATATTTTATTTATTTCTTGAGCTAAAACTTCCCATAGTATCTTAATACTTTTGATTTGAAAAGTGCCAATCTTTGGAGAAGATATTAACATTTTTACAACATATTATTTAATATAGGTTTACTTATCTTGTTTAAGTTTATTTATTGGGCCGAGCCACACGAGTTTAATTAACGAAATAATAATAAACAATTTTGAGGTTATGTCCATCGTTTAAAATTTCTTTAGTTTTAAACACCGAACCGAAGTTAGTTGATTTCGAACGCCTGTTCCTACAAGAGTTTGAAACCGGTTAGAAATCAGACTTGCGCCGTAAAGTTGGTTTGAAAATTGTCATGAAGTTGTCGGGGATTCGCTGTAGGAACAAACCTGTGATTGAATCCGTTCCGGGAACCACTAATAAACGAGGCCGACTATTGGGATTCCCAGAATCAGGTGTTATTGTTTTCTTAAATAACGGCGCTATAACGATACACTAAACATTATCCTGGGTGGTAGGAGGTAATCTGGGCAGATCACAAATGCATAAATAATAAAATAAAATTGATATATTTGAAGGGGTTAGTCTTGAGGTAATTTCAATATCCGATAATGCTTAGCTTTCCTCCTCCATTTATTTTTTTCCTGTGAGCTCCCCCAAAACGAAATTTGAACAAGGATTTTAAGGGATTGGGTGTACAGTTATTATATTCTATCATCTTAGTTGTGTTTAAACTTAATTAATTAATTAAAATATTAATTATGCAACAATTGTTGCAGTTTTCTCATAAAATCCATTTATTAAAGCAAGTAGTTACGTAAAAACTGAAAAAGTAATACATTTTATTACCCTATAATATTATATATTAAAAATTAAGTAATAGCGGCTGTAGGTAGGTATATTAAATATGTGTATATACAGTGTGTGTCACGGATGGACTTAATTATCTTATAACATTTGTTATTTTCAGTGTTTCCAAAAAGAGTCATTCTTCATCATTCTTTTGCTTGTTCTAAATACGATTCATATTAATTATGTTTTTGTTGGTGCGCAAAAACTATAAAAATTTGTATGGATAAAAAAATCACTCGAAACTAAAAAAACTTTTTTTTTCAGATATCCCTTCAACGACGCAGGCCACGCCAACCTTTTCGCCAGAATATCCAGCGGCTCGTTCATTATTCCCGAATGCGTATCGCCGAGAGCCCGATGTCTGATCCGATCGTTGCTCAGAAGGGAACCCTCAGAACGGATCACCTCGGAAGACATTTTGTACCATCCGTGGTTAGCGAAAGAGGAAAAGGAATGGGTTCCACGGGCATGCGATCAAATAGTACCCGAATGTAGTATGTACGATTAGGGAGCTCGTGTTTCTTACTTATGGATATCGTCGGTTAAGTCACGAGATTATGGAGCTATTGGGTCCTATTTGTCTTTATATAAAACTAAGCCGGGCATCGATAAACACAACTTATAAGGAAACTTTTTCTGAGGTGACCCCGTAGTAACATAATTTAGGGCATAACGTGATATAATATATGTACATATATATATGTCTGTATGTAAGGAGGAATATCAATTATTTATTTATTTAAAATATTATTTAATGCGGCTTATTTTTAAGAAAAAGTTAAGTGCAAAATAGGAGCATTTTAAAATGAAGCTTGATGAATAAATATCAACAATACTAAGGGTGACATATCTTTTTTTTGTTAGAGGCTTTTTAATCTGCCTTTAATTCTTTTATTAAACTATTTACATGGATTTGGATTATATAATTCAATTTTAAATTGCTCTTTCTTGTAAAAGACTGTTTTGCAATTTGGCTTTTTCTACCAATAAACTGACCTTGGTAGTTGTACAGATTTTTTTTAATGGCGATGCCCACCTATCACTTAATAACGTACAACTTCTTTTTGTGGTATCACTAAACAAAATAACAGTAAAGAGTTACTGTTAAAATTAATTGGATGAACCTTTTTTGTACTGAGGCTACGTGGGTTCCACTCCCAGCATTAACAAAAACTTTTTCTTTATTTACTTATTTATTTCCGGCGTTTGGTAGCATAAAAAAATCTGTACTATTTACCCTAAATTCCTGTTAATGTTGCTCAATACTTTTTCAACTAAGTTCTGATTATAATATCAACTTGAATAATATAATGTATTAAACGGAACCGCATTATTAAAAATTTAATTATAATGCATCGAAGATACATTTCAAAAAAACAAACATATCAAAGTTAGAAAGGCTCTTAAGTGAGTTACGTTTTCACCGCCTGCATTTAAAAACTTTTTTCCTCTAATTTATTTTCAGTCTCAATAATATAGAGATTTTAGAGAGGTTTTCGAAGTCGTTTCTTATTGGGTTTAAGCGGTAGAAAACGTTAATTCTTTTTATTGGCAATTTTTGTGCAATGTGAAGCTTTCTTGGCAAGTATTGGCAACTTTTATCGGATTATACGTGCAAAGTTTTGTGCTGTGTTGTAGATTTAAGAATTGAAACTGTTCAAAGCCATATTACGTTTTTTAATGCGTTGTATATATTTTATAAATATGTATCGGTATTCTGTTTTCTTTAGATATTGTTAACTTTTTAACAACATTCGATTAATGCCGTAAAAAAGACGGTTTTTTTGCAAAAAATTAGAGTTTTTAGGAGCTGTGGCAACGTCGATAAGGTTTAATCCATGGAATAAGTTTAAACCACTGCTTAAACCTAAACCGATGTTGTAAAACAGACCCTAAGTAGCTAGTTCCTGCGTTATTCTTAATTTAAAGACCTTTTCTTTTGTATTTTCACTATAAAACACTATGATGGCTTCTAAAAAATGATTGATTGGGTAATCGTATTAGTACGCCTATCGGTTCTGGCATTTAAAATTTTTTTATTGATTTGGCTGTTTTATTTGCAGAAAGAATATCTTTATTTGTTTTAAGTTTCGGGACGTATCACGTAGAAGCATCACAGTGTACAAGACTGATGTAAATTTTTCTTTATTTATTATCTCTTTGTGTTAAAATAATGAAAAAATGTTACTAGAAGTAGAACGCGCTTCTATCAATGTCGTTTTTAAGTTTCTCCGATCCAATTTGGGACAAAGCAGGTCAGTTTGTTGGCAATGCACTAAAAACACTTTATGTATAAGGATTCTTAAAAGACGTTTACTAAACTGGAAAATGTGCCGAGATTTCCAATACGCAGGGCCGTCTCTAGCGCCGGGGCGAGGCCCCAGTTTTATTATTCAAATACAGTTAGTTTCATTGAAATGTGAATCGTGATGATGACGGTAGTTGACAGGATTCTTGTAAACGTTACCAATGAATCGCCTAAGATGAGTGTAAGTAGTGCAGCGCTAACGAACATACCTACTCCTGTTGTCTATATTTTTTTTTTCTTTAAAAACCCTATAGTTGATAAGTGAAACATGCAATAGAACTAATTTAAAAAATAAAGTCCCATAAAATGAGTAATAGTACATTTTATTCAACGGTGTTGCTTATTGAAAGTGGGTAACGGGTCTTTTCTATTTTTTTGTCTCTTTTTAACCAGCCGCTTTATACCTATATAATAGACTTTTTAATTAAAATATGGGATGTTGTTTTTTAATTTTACTAGAATGTGAGCGAATTATTATCAACCATGGAAACCGGTGTAATAGAAAAATAACAGTTTTGAATTAATAGTAAGAATTAAATGTGATGTAACATAATGTTTTTGTGTCCATTTTTTGGACAAAACGGAAAGAGGCAGGTTCAGAATATTTTTCAAAGTTCGCATTATGAGGGAGAAAAAGTATCATAATATGTGATACAAAATCACTAGAGTATTTACCAGGTAAACATGTAATTATAGCCGTTGTCATATTATGCCATTTCTAGTGCCCACATACTGAAAAAAGAGCTATAGCTTTGAAGGGAGGGAGAACGAAGTTGTGACAAGATAATATGATGTTTTGTAATCAAACGAATATGTCATTCAATTGTTGCAAGTACCGTTTTCCATTTCAAGTTAATCGTTATCTTGACCGAAACGAATTAGTCTGTTGTTATGGGTTACTTTACTTATTTTAAAATCTTCATAAATTTAAGGCAAGCTTTTTTTCTATTATAATAAATTTCGTTTCTTATCCTTGTCCATTTGAAAACGAAATAAAATGCAAAGAAGACGGTGTTTTAAAGGAAAATGTCGGTAAACGTACCTATGTATCTACAAAGGATTCGCAAACTTATAATAGGTTTTAAACAATAATTAGAGACCGACCGAAGGTTCGGTTTTGGTTAGTTTCGGTGACGGTTTCGGCCAAAAATCAGCCGAACCTTCGGACATGCCGAAACTCGGTGTTCGTGAACTGTCGCGCACCGTTCGGCTAACTTTGGGTGGGTTTGTAAGCAGTGTTGTCTATATAAATAGTAGATTTTTCTCCGTCGACTTTTTTTTTAGTGGGAAGAGTTCAATCCGTTCCCAAGATCGATCTGGTCCTATATAAAGTAAATTAAATTTCAGTAATACAATAAAAATTTTAAGTTTCGGTTTCGGCCGAAACTGAGACCAAGGCCGAAGATTCGGTTTCGAACGTAATATTAAAAGGCAGAATAAAGAAGGACATAAGCTAAATTAGCATATAAACCATAAAATAAGAAGTAAATTCAACATTATTTTATATTTTACATTAAAGAACTCGTTTAGAGAAGTACCTAATCAACGCCCCAAAACATGTAATTCCAATAATATTCATTTCTTGCTAATAAACATTACCCAGTGTTATAGATAAATTATTGTTAAAAAAAAAGTTTATTTATTTTTCAAGAAAAAGTAATACTTGACGGACATACAAAACCCAAAAATAAACACAAAATAATGGCAAAACACTTTCTGGAAACACCGAGACTGCACAAAAATGTTCCTGTAAAACAAACTTTGATTTAATCGTCATTAATCAAAATAGGAATGCGATGGCTCTGCGAGTTTCCGATGTTACCGAATGGAAGAACAAAAGGCAAACGGGTCGGAAAAAGATATAGATACCTTTGCAAAAGCCGTAAGAAATAGATTCCTATCCTCGCAGCACTGAGCTGCAGCACATATTTTACATGTTGACTAGGGCTGGGCAGTGGGCGATATTTAAATTCCAATATCGAATATATATATAATATAAAAAATTATGATTAAAGCGGTCATGAGAAAATTCTGGAAATTACTCTTAAGTTCTCATTTCGCCGCAAGGGGGCACAATTGAAATTTTTTTTAAATTCTAAATTTTTCCGAAAATTCCCATAATATAACCCTGATTACATCATCGAAAAGCTCTCAATTCTGCATCATTTTGGTTTAAGGCTCATTGGCGTACCGACCTTAATAAGAGTGGGGGGAGCTATTGAATGTGTAAACATTAAAATCGCTGTAACTTCTAAACGACTTATCCGATTTTACTAAATTTAAGCTTGTTTGGAAGAACCTTCAATTGTCGTATCTACTGGTACACGATAGTTTCTAATAAAATTGCTAGAGGGCGCAATTTGTATTAAAAATTATTGTTTTGAACTCTGAAACGAACAAAGATATCGAACTGCGGTCTTCACATCTTTTCTTGCAAATTTCATCTACTTTTCGGTTATGATGTCATAGTTATACCGTATGATTTGAATTTTCGGGATAAAATCGAAAAAACTGTTATTATTACAAATTGCGCCCTCTAGCAATTTTATTAAACACTATCGTATACTGTTGGATACGGCGATTGAATATACTTACCTTTCCCTTCCAAACAAGCTTAAATTTAGTAAAATCGGATAAGTCGTTTAGAAGTTACAGCGATTTTAATGTTTACACATTCAATAGCTTCCCCCACTCTTATCAAGGTCGGTACGCCAATGAGCCTTAAACCAAAATGATGCAGAATTGTCTAATCTTTTCGATGATGCAATCAGAGTTACCTTAATATGGGAATTTTCGGAGAAATTTAGAATAAAAAAAAAATTCAATTGTGCCCCCTTACGGCGACATGAGGAACTTAAAAGTAATTTCCAAGTTTCTATACCTAGTAGTTTCCGAGGTGGCCACCCTTAATGAAACACCCTGTATAATAAATATAAGGTCGTCGTAAATAATTATTATATCCATCTCTCATTAATGCAACGATCTTATGTGTTAACGAGGTGTTTTCTGCATTAGGGTTTTTAAATTAAAAGGTTGGCAAATATATTTGACATAATATGACAACGGCGGCCATTACATTTTAATCTGATAAATACTATATATTATTTGTCATACCTAACCTAATTTATTTAAAGAAATTTTCCCGAACGTGCTTTGACCCTAAATATATTTCATTAAGTTTTAAAAATAATGTTTCAGTTTTTTCCAACGCTAAATTATCAAACGATGGAAGAATATTAACTAAAACGAACTGTTAAAAATGATATCTACCTAAATAAAAAATTATGTGATCTCGGTCAAACTAATTTGACCACAATCGACACTTAATGCGACTTGCGCCGCACTATTTAAACGAGGTTTACGTCCTAAGCGCAGGTTGTTACATGATTAATTGAACGTTTAAATAGTACGGTGTAATTGGTAATTAACTGTGTATAAATGAGATAAATATTAATTTAAAATATATTTCTTTGAACTGATGTATAGAATAATAAGATGTAAAACAAAGAAGAACTTGTATAGTTATGTTAAAACTTGTACATATAGCTTGGTGATGATTGTTAGAATTCGTTGGTTTATTCCGTATAATGTTGTTCGTAATAAAACAATATTTATATAAAAAATGTGTTTTATTTAGGTAAAGTAGGGTTCCTAGCGGCAATCAGATCACTTTTAAAGTCAACTTTAAAATATGCAGTTATAGAATCGACAGGCAGACAACCGGGATGATCTATTTGGATTAAATTTTACATGTTAGTAGAAAAACTATTTACTCGATACTTAAAGTTAAATTGATCTAAGAACTCGCCGTATCACCTGTCATTAATGGCACCCTGTTGGTCTGGTATATTTTACGTTAAGCGGTTGGCTACAGAAACAGAACCGGGCTAAGTTATTTTACCTTCGCCATCTGTTAAATTTTGTAAGGGAATCTTAATATTTTGTAAAGTATAGCGTAGATACTAATTTTATTATTTATAAAATAAAATATTGACAGACTACGGGTCCTATCAAAATAAGTATGCAAAAACATTATAAAACTAAAGGAAAAGATGAAAACAACATTTATTTCTGTTAGTATTTATTTATAAACAGCAAAAATAGGTATTTATGTAAGGTGAAGTTGGGTAAATGTGACATAGTTTTGGAATAGTTCGCGAACAAAGTGATAGATCTTACACTTTTGATGGAACAAAAAAATATTAAATACCTCAAATATAGTACTGAATTGATTCTAGGATTGACATCTTTTCAGCTTCTTTTATAAATATGTTAGGAATTTTTTTAAAACCATGTCAGTATATCACATTTACCCCGAAGTTTGGGGCAAATGTGATAATGCTGTCTAGCTACCTATAAAAAAGGTATGTACGTGAAATAGAATGGGGCAAATGTATAACAATTGTAGTTTGTTCATTAAAAATCAAATTATATCAAGAGGGCAAAAAGTTATCAACTTTATTCAGAACTGACAAGCAAAAACAAAAAAATTAACTTCCTCTGTAGTCAAAACAAATGCTAAAGGGAATGTAAGTAAAAACTTTTGGCCATAAAAATGTGTTTTTTAAAAATTTTACTGCCAAAATTAAATTTTCTCTAGTATATTTTCATATCAGCTTCATTTCTTTTTTTGATATGTTCGCACCATAATGTATCTAGAATAACGGGGTAAATGTATTATGTACTTCACAATTGCCCCAAAAAGCATTTTTTACGGGGCAAATGTGATATAGCAAAAAAAAAGTACGACGTCGTGATTGTTTAGTCATTATGATTTGTACACACGCTAGATGACTATAAAAAATAAGTTTTAAAATACTAAAGCAGGCTTAATCTCAGTAAATATTAATTTCACTTAAAAATTGCTAAACACGTGTCAACTGGAATGTTGGGTTATATTATGACGAATCTTTGTGCGGCCGCTTGCAGCTACATTGGCTGGAAATTAGGTTTGCTCTAGCTAGTGTTGCGCTTATTGGTATGCAAGGTTAAAGAGGTGTGCGGTAGATGGCAGCACTACTCATAATTTTGAATGAAATTTATGAACCATTATCACATTTACCCCACTTCACCTTATTTATTATACAAGGAAAAAAGTAATACATTTTTTGCGAGGGGTAAGCTTTGTGGTGCACGTCTAATTAAAACACCATAATGGGAACCCCATTTGGTATTGTTACTTTTGTGGGAATTTTATAAATATATAGAGGGTGTCCCGTAACTAAGGGCTATACAGCAACAGGAGACAGTGCAGTTGAAAATGTGTCATTTAATTTCATTTCTTATACGGTTAAAGAGATATTGTATAGGGTCATCCGATCGATCCATTTACTTTATATTGGCGATGATTTGATGTTGAGCGGATATGAATCAAATTGGGTGTAGTTATGTTTTTGAGGGCAAAAAGGAGGATTCCATAATGAGTTTTAAGATATCTCCTAGAGAACGCCAGCTACACAATATAAGTTTGATAAATTCTCGCATATTTTTTGTCTCTTTACGTTTCTAATCGCTTTACTCAAATTGTGGAAGTGGGATCTTTTATAAGGAAAAAAGTTGTACTTCATAATAAACACATTTCTTACGAAACATATTTATTGAAAATTAACCGTGCGTTGTTAAGCATAACTAGGCACTTTATTTATTTGATAATGGATGAGAACCAAAATGGTGTTTGCACTCACTATTAAACTTAAATAATAAACACCAAGAAAATCTGTCTCTAAAATATATAAAATCCAACTTTAACTATTTTGGTTAACTCATCTATTATCAAATCAATAAAGTGCCTAGTTAAACCATTTACTTATCGTTATATATAGGATGTCTCATAACTAAGGGGCAAATACAGCAACAGGAGATAGTAGACTTGAAAATATGTCATTTGTGCTTAAGAACTAGTGATGCCGCCGAGACGAGAAATTCTCGTCTCGACGAGACGAGAGTGAAATTTTTTTCTCGAGAGAAGTCGCGAGACGAGACGAGAGAAGACCGTTTCTCGTCGAGAAATTTCTCGTTTTTTCTCGAATTTTCTCGATTTTTCTCGTTTGTTAGAACACTGAATTTTAGGTATCTCCTAATATACAGTGTGTGTATAAAGTCTGAAAACGGCTTAATAACATCACAATTTACTGGCCGATTTAAACCAAATTTGGTACAGATATGTAAGAGGATCTAACGCACCGAATGACGATATTGGCGTTGTTGCCAGCTTTTTAGTTTGTCTGGAATTCGAACGAATTTTATATTTTTAAATATAACACCCAGTATATTTTTACATTTTTAAATTCCACATAAAATTGTAATTATTTTTTATTATATGCATTATTAGTCTATACTTAACAGTTTCCGAGATATTGACTCTCGAAAAGTGACATTTTTGAACTTTGACAGCTTATAACTTTCTAACAGTACGTCTTAGAGCAAAACGGCTTACATGTCCCTATCTTCAATTTTTATTATCTTCCCAAAAAAATCAACTTCCGGTTAAACCGGATGTAACTCGAAAGCAGGAAATATAGTTGTTCCGGTTTAACTGGAAGTTGATTTTTTTGGGAAGATAATAAAAATTGAAGATAGGGACATGTAAGCCGTTTTGCTCTAAGACGTACTGTTAGAAAGTTATAAGCTGTCAAAGTTCAAAAATGTCACTTTTCGAGAGTCAATATCTCGGAAACTATGAAGTATAGACTAATAATGCATTTTATAAAAAATAATTATAATTTTATGTGGAATTTAAAAATGTAAAAATATACTGGGTGTTATATTTAAAAATATAAAATTCGTTCGAATTCCAGACAAACTAAAAAGCTGGCAACAACGCCAATATCGTCATTCGGTGCGTTAGATCCTCTTACACAACTGTACCAAATTTGGTTTAAATCGGCCAGTAAATTGTGATGTTATTAAGCCGTTTCCAGACTTTATTCACACACTGTATAGACAAAAAAATAATGTGTTTAACGTTCTCACTCTATCGTATTGTAAAGGCATTTACCTTAAAACAGATATTCAAGAGAACAGAATCAAATTGTCTAGCCTCTTTCTTCTGTCTACGGTTAGTAGTTGACATTTTAAAATAATTAACCAAATCTGAAAGAAAGCATTTTCGATTGAAAACACAATATCGAAAAGGACCCCAGTCAAATTTCATTCACAATGCGAAAGGCGATAGATTTTGACTAAATTTAACAATTTTGTATCAAAAATTCGAAATTCGCCAAAAACTTCTCACACAAAAATCATTAATAAAAGTGTGAATTTCATTTCATATCTCTCTTACCAGTTTTAATATTTGCCATTACTTTCATAACACCCTGTATATGAACCGAAACTTTATTAGGAAATCACAGATAAAGACAACGGAGGGCCATGAAACTAGTGTTATTGAAACAATAGCATTAAGTTAATAGTCTCAATTATGACATTAGTAAATAAATTAAAAGTCTAATATAATAGGTAAAGTGACATTCAGTACGAATGATTCAAGTGTATGCCTTATTTTGCCTCATTTTATTACACAGGTCTCAGACATAAATTTGGCTATTAAAAATAATAATTATTAAGTGCGGTAAATGATACTTTTCCGCACGATGTGGCAGTTGCACGAACGGCTCGAAGCAAGTCCGGGCATGCCACTAAGTGAGTGTGAAAACGGAACTTTTCGCACATGTTACTTACAATATTTTTCCTAATTGCATAAAATTAAGCTTGTTCGTAATAAATTTTTGTATTTTTTGGGTAAAAGGAGCAAAAAATAAAGTGAATTTTTAAATTTTGATATGTCAAATAGAGCATTTTCGAAAATACTTCTTTAAGTTCTTTCTCTTGCACTTTCTATTAATGTAATAAAAAAATTAAGGTTTTTCCCCGCCGGATGACATTCTGGGCTGCTTGCAGTTAATTATGCCCCGAATTATGCCAAAAAATAAATAATAAAAGAAGGGTAGTTCCATTATGAATCAATTATTATTATTATAAATCGTTTTCTATTCTGTATCTTTTACCACCCCGTATATTTTGGACTGAAAATACCTCGGTGCCAAGCCTATTACATTACGTGAATTATGTCTTATGGCCGCTTGCAATATTTTGTTGATCTAAGAAAAATAGTTTCTAAGTCACATGACTAACAAACCGACTTATATTAAACCCTTCTGCGAGACGACCAGATACTTTTAAATGTTTACCCCCTTTAAGATTCGTATCAAAAAATATTTTTTATGATTCCCTACTCACGAGAAAAAACGAGACGAGACGAGACGAGACAATGGCACTCTCGAGCGAGAAAAACGCGTTTCTCGTCGAGACGAGATAAAAAAAATTCTCGCCTCACGAGACGAGACGAGAATGGGCCAATTCTCGTCTCGTCTCGCGGCATCACTATTAAGAACGCACGGTTAATTTTCAATAAATATGTTTCGTTAACAAAGGTGTTTATTATGAACTTTTTTACGTATAAAAGATCCCTCTTCCACAATTTGAGGTAAAGCGATCAGAAATGTGAGAGACAAAAAATATACTTATGCGATAATATAAAAACTCATATTATGTAGTTAACGTTCACTAGGAGATATCTTAAAACTCATTCTGGAATCCTCCTTCTTGCCCTCAAAACCATAACTACAACAAATCGATATCCGCTTCACATCAAATCATCGCCAATTTTATAAAGTAAATATTTACTTGGATCACCCTGTATCTCTTTAACCGTATAAGAAATGAAATTAAATTACGTATTTTCAAGTCCACTATCTCCTGTGGCTGTTTAACCCCTTAGTTACGGGACACCCATCCATATATAAAATTCCCACAAAACTAACAATACCAAAAGGGTTCCCAAAATGGAGTTTTAATTAGACGTGCACCACAAAGCTTACACCTCGCAAAAAATGTATTACTTTTTTCCTTGTAGAGGTATAATAAATACATAAATATCTATTTTTGCTTTTTATAAATAAATACTGAAAGAAATAAATGTTGTTTTCTTCTTTTCCTTTAGTTTTATAATGTTTTCACATTTTGGCAGGTACGGACCTGTCAATATTTTATTAATATTAAAATTAGTATCTACGCTATATCTTTGCAAAATTTAACAGATGGTGAAGGCGAAGGTAAAATAACTTAGTCCGGTTCTGTATCTGTAGCCAACCGCTTAACTTAAAATATACCAGACTTCAACAGGGTGCCATCCATTAATGACAGGTGTGTGGAGAGCATTAATTCGACTTGATAACCGGTGGCGGTTTAAAAATTGGTATATAAAAGTTCCTTTAATAAAATATAACTACGTGTTTCGTCATTTTTCCAAAATCTACCTAGGGGTCGTCTATTTTGATTTTGAGGGGACTATATTTAATATAACTTTCTATAATTTTAAGCTATATTGCCATTGCTGAAAATTCGTACTAAGTATGCTTACTTTGTCAAAATAAGCAAGTAGGTAGGTAGGGGAGAGTGGGGATACCTGGGCACTTTTTTCAAAAAATGCTTCTGTATCATTAACGAGCAAGCATTTCTATGTTACGTCGTTTTCAATGTCATCTGGGATGCTTTAAGGGTAATAATTGAAAAGAAAGAAGAATCCATAAGTATAACATTTTAAGATATTTTCAATTCCAAAAATGCTTGCAGAACTGCCCCAACCTTCCACCCGTAGGGTGGTTTGGGCACCTGAGGTGGGAGGTTTGGCCGCTGATATATAAATAATTGAATTTAATTATTTTCTTTGAAACAGTATATTTATATTATAAATTTAAACATATTTGCAACCTAACCAGTTGAAATTTCCAAAAAATACCAAAACAAATTTACAGTAAAAATATGTTTTTACATTATTTTCTTAAATAAAACCTTTTCTAGTTCAAATAAATATGATATGTTGACTAAATACAGTGTGTGTATAAAGTCTGGAAACGGCTTAATAACATCACAATTTACTGGCCGATTTAAACCAAATTTGGTACAGTTGTGTAAGAGGATCTAACGCACCGAATGACGATATTGGCGTTGTTGCCAGCTTTTTAGTTTGTCTGGAATTCGAACGAATTTTATATTTTTAAATATAACACCCAGTATATTTTTACATTTTTAAATTCCACATAAAATTATAATTATTTTTTATTAAATGCATTATTAGTCTATACTTCATAGTTTCCGAGATATTGACTCTCGAAAAGTGACATTTTTGAACTTTGACAGCTTATAACTTTCTAACAGTACGTCTTAGAGCAAAACGGCTTACATGTCCCTATCTTCAATTTTTATTATCTTCCCAAAAAAATCAACTTCCGGTTAAACCGGATGTAACTCGAAAGCAGGAAATATAGTTGTTCCGGTTTAACTGGAAGTTGATTTTTTTTGGGAAGATAATAACAACAACAACAATAAAAAACAAAAGCTTCTGTGGCCAAGCATCCCGCATGGCACTTAAAATATATTAAACAAAAATACGTTATAAAAAAGTTAACTATTAATAAAATAAATAATGATAAATTATGCACATAATAGGTAGCTATAAGAAAAAATCACAACACAATGTACTTACCTCTTTATTTTCAAGTGAAAACAATTACTCTGACATATAAAAATTTGACTTTTCAATCACTGACATAAACAACGTGCGCCCGTCTATACAGCTGAGCCGCCATTCCGGCAAGTGGCCGTTTACAGGGTTGCCATATCAAGGGCATTACAAACGGCAGCAATAGAACCCACCAGTGAACTTGTAGAATATTATAATGGCATGTGCTCAGGTCTCCCACCTGCCCAAGGATCCCCACTCTCCCCTACGTGTTTCAGTGGTTTGGGAAATTTTGCCACTAGAACCCAACCTACACCAACCCTAGCAACGCCACTGGCGATATCACTGTTTATCAGGCTAGTTCAACTTAAATTTGACCGCTATTATTTTGAAGTTAATTTTAAAATATAAAAAAAATTATTATCAATTATCATAGTCTACAATAATTACAGCCTCCTCTTGTCCTAGGTCTAGGTCAATAATTTCTTTAACGGTGACTGAACTTTGGAGAAAGCAGCTGATTACAAATTAATACGAATCTCGCGAGTCGCGCCATTCTCCATTACTTTCTGCTAACCATTTTTTTTTCGAGAAATGTCCGCACATTGCAAAATTGGAACGACCATTAGAAATTTTACCGATTTCGTTTTTGAAAAAGATTTCATAGTATTACGTAGACAATTATTTATCTGCTATAGGGAAATTGCACTGTGAAGTGAAGTAAGTGGACAGTGTTGTGAAATGGCCTTATCTGTTAGTTAGATATTTATCTATACTTAATTTGAATATTATTGCTTCTTGCAAAACTCTGTTGCCTGTTAAAGCGGTACAAAATAGGTACCTATTATTTTATCGTTATATGTATGTATATATACGTATAATCAATACAGTGTGTCCAAAATAACCACCTCACAAGCAGTACCGGATTTAGGTCTACTGCCACCAGGGATATTTATTCATAATACCCCGCCACGCCAAGTCAAAGAGCCTATTATTTATGGTTAAACGGGAATAGATGTATTAAAGAAAAGGCATGTTTATTACTATTTTTTTTTTTTTTTCATCTAAATAAATTAAATATTAAATTGTGATTTTAATGTTTTGGATTATTGTCAATGGGTTTGTGATGTATTTTGATATTTTATTGATGTGATCCATAGATATTTACCTTTAGATAAGCAAACAATAATCACGAAAGGCCTCGCGCATGTAAACAAAGCTACACACGGTTAGACATGCGCACTGCAACATTATCATTTGGCTAACGGGAAAATAGACAGGTCCGGGCCTTAAAATCTAAATTCTTGCTTAAGAAATTCTAAAAGTTGACCTTCCATTTATTTTTACGTGTAAACAGCTAAAATTTGCCCCTAATTCTTGCCAAAAAATTGGAATTTCTTCTTAATTTTTGATCAAGGGAAAAAAGGTAGTGATTTCTGGCATTTCGAGGTCAGATTTCAGATTTTGAGGATAAAAAATTGTTTTTAAGGTTTTGTTTCTAAAACTTGTTTTAAAATTATTCGTGGTTGTGTTTTTAGTTCGAAAAGGAAGAGAACAAGTCGATTAAACTAGTCTTATAAAATCGAATATAAGAAACAAACAAAAATCAGCAAAATAATCAATCTTCGGTGTTATCGCGTCCCCTAACCTCAGGTCTACTATTAGTTGGTATATAATTTGTATTGATTTTTACAATTTGGCAAAAACTTGGGTACGTTTAAAACATTTTCAAGCACACTTTCTTGTTCAAGACAGTGGCGTAGCTTCAGATTTTGGGCTACCCCGCCAAACCTAACTTTTGGGCCCTCCCTAACAAAATTTTATCACCCCAAAATTAGTCAAGTTTTAAGATAGCAAACATTCAAAATATAACCTCCCACTTTCATTTTCCATTTGGACAAGGGTAGAAAATAAACAAGTAAGAGGAGAGGATACTTAAATAACGGGTATTAATAACATATTAAATAAAACATTAATTCATAACAATTAATAAGTAGCTACAACGACAAAAGCATGCTTGTCAGTACTGATGATTGTAGCTAATAATATAATCAAAAAGTAAACAAACAAAAAACATAGATATTTAAAAAATACAATTATAAATTATGAAAAAAAGCCTTGCAATAAAACATCAAACTATCCAAGAAATTGCTTCCTTCTGGGCTTAGTTTCCGCAAAAACCCTAACTATTTCGGTTTTGTCCATTACTGCAGCTTCCGCTGCCTCTATACTAAGCAATGCCAAATTACTTAGTCGATGTTGGGCACAGGAATTTCTTAGATAGTTTTTTTATTAATTTTAATTTCGAAAACGATCGTTCTGAAGACGCCACGGTTACAGGGAGCGTCAAGAATAATTTTAGAGCAGTATCTATTTCCTTGTTCATCTTGTGAACAGCGAACATTTATGAACAATATGCGCTGCCAGGATGGCATTTTTTGATGTTGTTTATAACAAATACCATTTTTTTCAGAAAGTAGGTAAATCTATCGAAAAAGTACCTCTGTGAAATTTGATGCTAGGGTATCATTTTCTACAATTAAAAAATTTGCAAGCTCTCTAATGTCTTTAAATGTACCTATTTTGTCTTTTAGAGGCTGAGATAAAGCAACAATTTGTAATGGAAATTCTGAGGAAATATCGCGATGATAACATTGTTGCAAAGCTTCATTCAGCCGATTCAAATAATTCTTCCTCCGTCATTGATACCAAAATGGGGGGACTTAAGAAACTAAATTTGGTAACTGTGTCCTTTACGCCCTTAAAACGGTTGTTTTATTGATTAATAACAATGTCGAAAAGAATAGTCAACAAATATAATTAAAATTAAAAACAGGGGCCCAACTAGAATTAAATTAACTATATTCTATATTTTTAAGGGTTGGGGTTGCTTTTAAAGGTCTTATTAAGATTATTGTTTTTTTTTCGGCTCGAACGGGAACGGGCCCCCTGCCACCGCGGGGTTTAGCGTTATGGTAGCTACGCCACTGGTTCAAGAATTTGAAAGAGTTTTTGCCCGAGAGCGTGACCCTTGGATTGATATAAACATATCTAGGTATTTACTTTTAGTATAGAGAGAAGTGTCATAAATGTCGATAAGGACAGGCTGATAACAAGAGGTTTGTGCGCATGCCCAATTCTGCTGGAAGAGAAGGCATCGGACCATAAAATGTAACTTTTGTTTGCGCAGGAGAAAAGCTGTACGTATCTAAAGGTATGTCTACGTGCCCTTATACAGCCCGCCATATTTTCCAGACCCAGTCCGTCCCTGAAGGTTAGTAAATTACTTTTTCGATATACAGTGATGGGCTAAAATATGGAACAAATTCATTTAAAAATCAGGTATTCATTTTTTGATAAAACGCTCGGACACGTCGATTATAATTCTTTCTTCCGAATTTTTTGCCTCAAAAAGAAATTATACCGGGTGTGTCAAAAAATAGATGTAGCAAATTTTTTTTGTTTTTTAAATAGAACCCCCCTATTTTTACTTATTACCCTAATTCTACGTCAAATTCTGCGCATAATTCATGTAGCATACTCTATCCTTATCTCTAACGGTTTTAGAGAAAAATTACATCATAAAAAAAAATTCTTTAAAAAAAGGTTAAAAAATTAGTTTATTAAGTGTTGAAAATGCAAACCATTAACTTCTTGACAATATGCTTATCTACTTAAAAACCCTTCTAAAACATTATTTACAGTATTTTCATTAATTTGCCTAATTTCATATCTAATTTTAAATTTTAAGTCTTCCAAATTTTGTGGTTTATCCTTATACACTTTTGATTTCAAATAACCCCAAAGAAAGAAATCCATGGGTGTAAGATCGGGAGATCTTGCAGGCCATTCTATGGGTCCTCTTCTACCTATCCATCGTTCGGGAAATACAGTATTCAAATACTCTCGTACTTGTCGAGCAAAATGAGGCGGAGCACCATCCTGCTGAAACCAAATAGACGCTTCTGGTAGATGAGGCTGATTCGGATTTGGAAAATACGCTGCTAGTGTGGGAGTTAATTCATTTTGAAGAAATTGTAAATACCGGTCTCCTGTGAGATTTCCATCGAAGAAAAAAGGTCCAATAATTCTATCATTTAATATCCCTGCCCAAACATTTACTTTTTGTGGGTATTGCGTGTGCTGTTCTCTCATCCAACGGGGATTATTTGTACTCCAATACCGAAAATTTTGTCTGTTTACCGAACCATTCAAACAAAACGTGGCTTCATCGCTAAAAAGTATGTTGCGATGGAAAAATAGATTTAAGTTGCAAATTTCCGTCATAGTTTCACAAAACTGTAGTCGGCGGTCGGGATCATCTTCGTTTAGCTCGTGCAGCAACCTAATTTTGTACGGATGGTACTTTTCTTGTTTCAATACCCACAACACAGATCGTCGGCTAACATCATTATTAAGGGCTACTTCAGTGGATGCACTATGAGGATTATCTTCAACCTCTAACAAAATGTTCAATTGTGAGTTTTCACTAATTTTTGGACGACCTAGCCGTAGACGATCCTGTACATTCCCTGTTTCCCTGAATTTCTTCTCAATTTTACTTACTGTAGATCTTGTAATCGGCCGTTCTGGATACTTAACGTTAAACAAGTTACAAACTTCTTCTTGACTTCTTGTTTTGTCTCCACATCCAATTAAAATTAAAATTTCGATTCTTTGTGTTTCATTTAAATGCACCATGATCACCGTTTTTCAAAATTATACCTAAACTAATTTTTGATTGACACATGACTTGCTATCGTAGTAACAATTCATTTAAATTTACCTGTTTACCTTTAAGTAGGTACATGTACCTTTTTTTAAAGAATTTTTTTTTATGATGTCATTTTTATCTAAAACCGTTAGAGATAAGGATAGAGTATGCTACATGAATTATGCGCAGAATTTGACGTAGAATTAGGGTAATAAGTAAAAATCGGGGGGTTCTATTTAAAAAACAAAAAATTTTGCTACATCTACTTTTTGACACACCCGGTATAATTTCTTTTTGAGGCAAAAAATCCGGAAGAAAGAATTATAATCGACGTGTCCGAGCGTTTTTTCAAAAAATGAATACCTGAATTTTAAATGAATTTGTTTCATATTTTAGCCCATCACTGTATTTACCTACTTTCTGAAAAAAATGGTATTTGTTATAAACAACATCAAAAAATGCCATCCTGGCAGCGCATATTGTTCATAAATGTTCGCTGTTCACAAGATGAACAAGGAAATAGACAAACGAACAACAATGGAACCCTATCAAAGTGGTAAGCTAAATAATAATCACTCTTTCAACATACCACAATACTACGATACGAGTTATCAGTCTTCTTTTCCCTCTATATAGACTGGTATATTAAACGAGAATTTATGGGTTTTTTGATAATGCTATCGGACGGGGTAACTCTATTATTGTTCATGACAAAGTCCAACTGTGTGGTAATGAAAGTTAGACATATTTATTGCCTTATTTAAAATGTTTTAGAATTTACGTAGGTACAGGGGCGGACTGGCAAAACGAGCGTCGCACGATGGTCCGACTAAGAAAAATTTAAGAGATAAAATCAGAGAACACACAGTCAACGAGAAGCGACAGCTCGGCGTTTTGCGGGTCCTGTTTTGGTACGCGCATGTCGCAAAGATGTTGTGTATCGCTAAAAAACATGTGCTCGTCTAAATTGTGTTTAGTCCGCGAGCTGACGTTGCGCCTAGCTAATTGTGATATTATTTTGTTTTCGTTCTGTGTTGTAAAAGGTCTGGATATTATTGTGCCTACCCGTATTGTTCAGTCAAAACCGGCCAAGGATTAAGTTTATTTAGTTTTCCAAAGGAGTACGAACGGTAATTATTATGATAATCAATTAATTATAATATGAATAATAGATTTAAAATTTTTAATCTTAAAGTTTTTTGGGTACATATTTTTAACAGGCTTGATAAATAAAGATGGAGCTTATTAGTTTCCTTATGTTTTTATGTTTAATCGCGAATAATTGTTGATATGATAAATAAAATAATAAGATATAAGTTGTAAAGGTCTGGTTAAAATAGTTTTTGGGTAGATTTATTTCAAAAGGGGTAGAAATAATGGATATTATGTTGCTTTAAATACAATATTTTGTTATAGTGCAAAATTGTGGATAGGCGCCTGCAGTAGGCCAGATTTATTGCCAAAGATTATAAATGCACACAAAAACTATCGGCTTTGTGAAAACCATTTCGAAGAAAAATATTTTTCAAGAAGTGCAACTATTAAAAAAACCTTATTTCCGCAAGCAGTACCCACAAAGTTTTCTAACCTTTCGCCAACATGTGAAGAAATGCCTGAAGAAATTATTCCTTCATTAGGAGAGCCTCCCAAAAAAATTATTATATTGTCAGGTTTGTATGCTTTATACAGTGACCGGCAGAAAGTTCGCACCAAGGGTTTTTTTTTTATTTAAAAACTTACCAAATTTTTTGGCGGTTGAAAAGTTCTGCATGTCCTTAAGCAAAAAAGAGCATAGACAAAACTAGTAAATATTGCGCCGTATACGAGGAAGAGGTGAAAACGTTAAATTCACTCAAGAATAAATTGCCCTTATTTTTCATTGTGGAAATTTTTTTTTATTAGGAAATGTTGTTTGCACTTAAAACTTATCCAAATATACCAAATTTTAGCTCGGTAGCACAAATATAAATATTTTTCATGGCTACTAGATTTAAATGAAAACGAATTTTATTGTAAGGGTTTAAACACCAGAAAAGTTGAATTTCATAAACGTCCAGTTCTCGCGTATTTAAACAAATGTAAGTAAGTTATGTGTCTAATTGCCCAAGAGGTGTTAAAAAACTGAATTTATAGGTTGCATAGCTTCTATCGATTTGTTATACGAGGGGTCGTAAAAAAAAGTAAAAACACTTTTTTTGTGGTACCGAGCTGAAATTTGGTATTTATGGATAACTTTTAAGTGCAAACAACATTTCCTTATAACAAAATTTTCTACAGTGAAAAATAAGGGCACTTTATTCTTGAGTGAATTTAACGTTTTCACCTCTTCCTCGTATACAGCGCAATATTTACTAGTTTTGCCTATGCTCTTTTTTGTTTAGGGACATGCAGAACTTAAAAAGTTATACGAAAGCTACGGATTTTATCACATATATAAGTTTTTTTAAATAGGCAAATGTAATAGGTAAATGCGCCTAGAAACTTTCCGATAATTACTGACCACGAAATTATTGGCGTGCATTTAAAATTCCCTAATGAAAAGTTAATTAGTGAGGATACTTATACCAGAAAACTCAGCAGTCAAAAAATAGAAAATATCAAACAAGCTCTTATTGGACAAAACTGGAACTACACCTCCACTGATGTTAACAAGATATATTATGATTTCATGGACATCCTACAAAAAACTATTGATAAGTTAGCTCCGCTGGAAAAAACAAACCCATACTCAGATAAATATTCCTGGATCACACAGAGAGTAAGACGGGCCCAACATGAAAGAGACGCCGCATATAAAAAGTTTGGATTCACCAAAAATGGAACAGACTGGACAGATTACAAGCGTAAACGAAATAAAACAATTTCAGTGATGAGGGATGAAAAAAAGAAATACTTTAATAAAAATATTGACGACAGTAAAGGAAATGGAAAGAAGATGTGGAGAACCTTAAAACAACTTGTTGGAAATCAAAAACAAGGGGCTAACTTTACAAATATTGATTTTAAACATTACAACCAAAGTGTTGAGGAAAACATGAACAATTTTTATTCTGACAGCTTGACTGAGATATCAGAAAGTATTGAAAAAAAAACAGTGGCATACTGACATAGAGCAAGCAGATTATAGTTTGACACAGTTTAAAAAGTTGAGTTTGTCAGAGCTTAAAAAAATTATCTACAGCCTAAAGAATAAGAGTACTAGTGATGTCTTGTTAAATGTTAAGCTTATCAAGGATCTGTTTTGTGTTGTGGGTTATCCTCTGCTTTACTTGGTTAATATGTCACTAAGTACTGGAAAAATTCCAAACAATTTAAAAACAAGTGTGATAGTACCAATATCAAAAGTGTCAAAACCAAGTGGCATGAGTGATTTTCGTCCTGTCAACTTATTGCCAGTGATAGACAAAATTCTGGAAACTGTTGTGTGTAACCAGTTGCGGGCTTACTTTGAAAGCAATGGACTGTTATACAAGGGACAATCTGGATTTAGGAACAAACACTCGTGCGAGTCTGCTCTGCAATATGTATGTGCTGTCTGGAGAAAAAATATGAGTGAGTCAAAAGTAACTTTAAGTGTTTTTGTCGATCTGAAACGCGCTTTTGAAACTATAGATAGGAATATTCTGATAAAAAAGCTAATGTTATATGGTTTGAAAAATAGTGCTTTAGAATGGATTAAAGACTTTTTAACGGATAGGTACCACCAAACTAGAATTAACAATAGACTTTCTAATAAAAGGGACAGTACTTGGGGCGTTCCACAGGGAAGCGTGTTGGGACCGCTTTTGTTTATAATTTATGTAAATGATCTGCATAAGGGGCTTAAAAATTCGTTTGTAAATTTGTTTGCAGATGACACCCTAATTTCTGTCTCGGGTCAAAATTTTAAGCAAATTGTTAAAGCGCTAAATGATGATTTAAAGATACTATACGAATGGTTATGTCAAAATAAATTAAAGTTAAATAATACAAAAACCAAATGCATGATTATTGGTTCTAAGGTGATGTGTCATAAATATAATAGTTCAGGGCTATTTTTAAACATTAATGGTGATATAGTGGATTATGTTTCTGAGATAAAATATCTGGGGGTGATCTTGGATCCACAATTAAGTTTTAGTAATCATGTTGACTATATGTGTAAAAAAATCGGTAAAAAGATAGGCTTCTTTAGTCGTGTATCAAAGTGTTTATCTCAGTGGACAAAAATGTTAGTGTATAATACAATAATACTACCTCATTTCTCATACGCCTGTTCTCTGTTGATTTCTTGTACTAAAGAGGAGATACAAAGATTGCAAGTACAACAAAATAAAGTTATGCGCATCTTGTTAAACTGCGATCGCTATACACCAATTGTCAGTATGTTGAGATCTTTAAGATGGTTAAATATAAGGCAGTTCATTGAAAGGGCGAATCTGGTGTTAATCTATAAAATTGAGCATAATCTGCAACCCGACTATTTAAAGTCCTATTTATTAAAAAGATCAAATTTTCATAATTACAATGTTAGGTCAAATCAACATTATAACGTATCTAGGGTAAAAACAACTTTTTTACAAAAAACTTTGCTTTATGAGGGCATTCGCTATTTTAATGATCTGCCCGATCATCTTAAAAATGCGCCGGATTTGAGAACTTTTAATAAAAGACTTTCTGTGCATTTGATGAGTTGACTATGGGGTTATTTGTAAAATTTTAACTATTATTGTTTATTTTGTTAAATTGTTAAGTATCACTAGCCAAGTGCTAAATAAAAACTTATTATTATTATTATTATTATAAAACAATATGTAATTATTATTCCTCTAGTAATTTCAGAATTAACATGAATAAAGTTTTTGTTTTTTTACAACAGCTTTTTACTTATTCAGGGTGAATTAACTTTTTTTTAATCCCCGAAGGACCACATTTTTTTTATCCATGGGTAAGTAACTATGACACTAAAGCAATTGTCAAAAACGTCACTGTAGTTTTTAAAGCGCAAAAAACTGTGTAACAAATTACTGACGTTTTAATAAAATGATATTTACCTCACGCCACCCCATATCTACGTATACCTAGTCACGATATATTTTGACGTACCTAATAGTGTTCTATAATTTATGTTATAACATGTTTATAATATATAAGTACATATTTTTGCCCGTCACAAATCGAAGGAAACTCAAACAAATCTGTAAAAGCGTTAGAAATTTAAAAGTTTTTTAATATAATAATTTTTTTCATTTTCTACTTCAATAATATTCTTAATTCCCAAGACTAACAAATTTACAACTTTTTTTTAAGTTTTTATGTTTGAAAAATAAATCAAGTTATAACATTTGCACCTGTACTAAAAAGTAATGTCGTTCAGTGTAGAAAATAAGCAAGTTTTCTCGGAGTATTAAGTTGTGGATCGACCGTTATCGTTGTGTGAAGGTCACTGAAAAACGACCAGTCGATATCAAAGGTACCGACAGGTATTGTCGCTTCTGCTTGCTGTTAATATTCTGTGGATAAAATCATAGACATTTACCTTTAGATAAGCAAACAAAAATCACGAAAGTGGCAAATTTATAGCCTTGCGCATGTAAACAAAACCACACAGGAATAGGCATGCGCATTGCAAAATCATCATCGTTGAACGATAATGGGGAAAATAGACAGGTCCGGGCTTAAACATCTTGTTTGTGTGGCCTAGGCCTAGTTAAATGTATTTAAATTAAGAACTATCACTGCTTCATACTGACTGAAAATACGAAATACCCAGTATTTGTGCATAGATTATAAAATCATATAATGGTCTTTACTAGTCATTAGCCAAGTTCCTTTTACGTTACTTTTAAATAGCAAAGCAAAGCACATTAACGATTTTCCGCTTGCCTCCTCGGTTAGGTATATGTCCCTCTCTATTTCCCATACGGACTATACGAAGTTGTTCGCAAAGCGTTCCTTTAACAACCAGGGCCGGATTTATGGAAACCGCTGCCCTAGGCCCAAAGAAATGTTGCCGCCCCCCGGGCGCGTATTTAGCTGTCAGTTTGGGGGGGGGGGGGTAAGGGAAAAAAATTGGGTGCCACGCCCTTTTTTCAACGCTGTGACGTGGTTTTAAAGCAGAAAAAGGGAATAGTAGGCGAAAATTTTTTGGGTGTTACGTCTCTTTTTACTGATTTGTCAGTGTTTATTTTTTGGAATGGGGGGGTAGCTACCCCCATTACCCCTCTCAAATACGCGCCTGCCGCCCCCACCTAGAATATCATATTAATTCTATCTAATTATTTACAAAAAGTCGATATGAATATATCAGCAGCAGTTTCTTTAATTAAATCAACCATAAATGACTTAAAATCATTGAGAAATGACGAATCATTTAACACTGCAACAGGCGAAAGATCTTTTAATAGACTACGACACTCTGTCTGAGGGCAGGTTGACAAACGGCATTATTAAATATTGAAAGGGACTATGCGTCTAATATTGATTTGCAATCTGTAATGGACAAATTTAAAATCATAAAGAGTACTTAGAAGAATTATTTTGTGAAAATTATTTAGTATTATAGCATAAAATTAGAGTACCTACCTATTTATATACTATTAAGTATATGATATATTTTTATTTACGAAAGTTACGGTGTTTTTTGTCCGTATTTTTTTAATGGCATGAATCCCATTTATTTTTGTTTATTATTTAGAATACATTGATGTGTCTTAACTCGATTTTTATTATTTCTATTTGTTTTTTTTTATACATTTTATAATAAAAAAACACCATATTTTTAATAATAATAATAATAATAATAATAGTGGTTCTAAAAAATCATAAAGGGCCCCCATATATGTTCGCCCCTCCCGTTTTTATACTAAATGACTGGGCATCCCTGCCCTAAGAAGTAAACCCACACTCCAAACTCACTGTGTAAAATAAATATCAACCAGGATATTAATTATTATCCATCCGAAGTTATTTTTGCACATATTATAATGAAGTGCGGTATCTGTACGTTCTTTATCACAATGGAAGCATGTTAAATAAATGCGTGATATTTCAAAATCACGCGAGTTCATTTCGTACGGATAAAAATGTCAAAAAATTTGTAATTTGTTATTGTTTAAATCGAAAAAAGTTGAACCCATTAACGAAAAAATGGATTTTATTAGTAATACAATCGCTAATCGGTGGCATTTCGTAAACTAGATTGAAATTGGAAAACACAGTGGCGTGGAGTCCCCAAGAGGATTTTCCAGTATTTAGAGTATCCGAAAGTATTTGGTGAGTATTTAATTCTGCAATAATTAAATATATAGATACTCTAAACTAAACGTATTGTCAAAAACGTTATGTATGTGAATTTTTGGTCATGGCTTCCACTTCCAACGGCGTATCCAGCTCATGCGTCTGGGGGGGGGGGGGGGGTAATCGATCGGCTAGGATCAGGCACGTAGCCAGGATTTCTTCTCGGGGGGGCCCATCGGGATCGCGCTGAAAACGCAAAAAAATGCGCCGCAGGCGAAAAATTTTCGGGTGCCACACCCTTTTTTGAATCATGGTGCTTGGTTTTCAAGTGGGAAAAATAAAAAACACAACCCAAAATCCTCAAGAAAAGCACAAAAACAAACCCGGTAATAATTGAGGTGAAGAAAATATAATAGTGTAGAAAATGTTTAATGTGTTGCCTATGTTGCCGAAATCAGAGCTCGAGTTTCGGGGGGGGGGCCCGGGCCCCCCATACCCCCCCCCCCCCCTTAGCTGGCTAGGATACTAGATAATAGCAACTTTAAGGAGTAAGGACAAAAATTAAGTAATTACCCCCATTACCCCCCCCCCCCCCTTGTATACGCCGGTGTCACTTCATTTATAAAGATAAGAAATATCTGTATAATTATATAACCAACCAATTAGATAATAAAAAAAGAACATTACCGTATTCCTTGATCTGACAAAGGCATTTGATACGGTGTCCCATGATCTGCTCTTAAATGTGTTACATTCATATGGCGTAAGGGGCACCGTGTTAAATATCTTTGAGAGCTTCCTTAAGGATCGACAACAAGTAGTGAAAATCGATAATATACACAGTGATCCGCTAACTGAAAAAATTGGAATACCTCAGGGTCAGGGTATCGTCTAAGGACCAATTTTATTTATTACCTACATAAATTCCTTAGCTAATATAAGTATTAATAACGGAATAGTCATATCATATGCAGACGACACAGTTGTGGTATTCAAGGGTGAAACTTGGACTCAAGTAAAAGAGTCAGCTATGGATGGGATGAAAAAATTAAGATCTGGCTGGATTTTTTTAAAATTAACCTTGAATACTTCCAAAACTATTTACATAGCAATCTCTCTTACTTCTTCCAATCGTCCCAATTTTGAAAATTAAAAATCTTGACGAAGTTATCCGTGAGGTAACCTCAACAAAATATTTTGGAATTACTATTGATAAACATCTTAAATGGGGAGCACATATCAGTTATTTGACAAACAATATTAAAAAAATTAATTCATAAATTATATATTTTAAGGGCAGAAAACTATATTTTCCACTTTAGTATAATCTCTAATAAGATACGGTATAATTACGTGGGGTGGGATCTACAAAAACTCTCTCTAAAACCTTTAAATGTCGTTCAAAATTATATCCTAAAAATAATCTATAAAAAAAACAAACGCTACTCCACACATTTACTCTACAATTCAGAAATCCTAAATGTTCGATCACTGCATATATTATCATCTGCTGTATTAACACATAAAACCTCCACATTAAGAAATTATATTAATCACCCATATCAGACCCGCAATCAGATAAACGGACAGTTGATAATAATTCCTAACAGTAGTAAAAATGTTAATTTAAAATTTATTCATTACTTAGCTGCCAAAAATTATAATGTTCGTCCACCAGAAATAAGAAATACAGTAGAGCTTCGCTAATCCGGATTAATAAAAACCCAGGCAATCCGGATTAGTGAAACATCCGGATTATTGGAATCTTTTTAAAAGCTATAAAAATGCACCAAATACACATTATTGTGCTCTCTTTGGTGCTCCCATGATGCTTTTTAACCTCTAAAAAATCTCGACTCGTCTTTTGCGGCAATTAGGGGATTCACCTAGACAACACCATAAAAGTTACATGAAATTATCGAAGAACACATGATCCGGACTATGGAATACATAAAATACATAAGAAATCCGGATTATAGAATACATAATGTAAATAAGTAATATTTAAATTTTGTGGATTAGTGGAGTTCGGATTAGCGAAGCTCTACTGTATTCCAAACAGCAAAGTTTAGAAAAAAAAGTAGGATTTTTATAAGTAGGAATTTAAATAAATGTAGTGTATTATTTTAAAAATTATTTCTTCCCAAGTGCATATAATATCGCTGGCGACCGCGCAATATCTCCTAAGTCAAATTCGAATAACTTTTCAGGAGGAACATAAAACTGTTTATTTTGTTTATTTTAAGAAACTAAATTTATTTTTTTTGGTATTTATTGCGTGAACTCATTATCTCGTTGAATATGTAAAATTATTATATTTAATTTTTTTTTCTTTAAAATTAGATAGGAGATATTGTTTCTTTATTTTATTTAGATAGGAGTAAATGATGCATTTTTTTGAGAATTGGGAGAAATTGCTACAAACACACGTGCCGAGATAGGATTTGTTGCAGCATGTGTTTCAGCTTCGTTCTGGTGGGAGATATTTCAACTACATTTAAAAATTATTTAGGATTTTTTCCGACTTAGTGGTGATCCCATTGCTAAGCCATCTTTCTGCTTATAAAATTTATTGTCATACTGAAAATAGTTCTCATTAATACAGAGTTCAAACGGAGTGATGATTTCATTTTTTGAGACGGGGTTTACTTTTTTGATTGTCAGTGTGTTTTTGATTATTTTAAGTCTGAATTTGAGATGTTGGGAAACATGTTACTGACATCAAAGGATACTGGTACAGTCTATAGAATTGATTGGCGCATTTTCTCCATAAATTTTAATTAGGCCGTACAAGTTGGAGGGGGGGGGGGCTTGGGTTTATATTAATTATTTGGAATTTATCTATGTATTGGAATATATCTTTGAGAGTTGTTTTTAACTTATTTTGTATTTTTGAGGTGGGATCTGGGGTCTTCTTTTTTTTTTAAAGTATTTATTTTTTCTTGATATTCGCCTTTACCCTAAATATCAATTGAGTAGGGCTGTGCGATTACCGAAAAAGATAATCGATTTTCGATTATTTGAAATAATCGATTATTTCCTATTAATCGATTAGGTAATCGAAAATAACCGATTTATCAAAAATGATCGATTAATCAAAAATAGTTAGTTATATCCGATTAGTCGAAAATAATCGATTAATCGAAAATAGAAAATCATAAATAATCCATTAATCGAAAATAATCGATTAATTTAATCAAAATAAATCAAAAAGTCGATTTAAATATTAGATCGTTAAGAATATTAATTTTATGAAATGCCGCACAGATTGAAACTTAGTTCAAATTATTTCGTTGATCGTCTTGCAATAATATGCTATAATATTTTTTTTTAAAACCGACCAGAAAATTTACACTTTCTGGACAATTTTTTGTCCAGAAAATAACGTTTTTCCGATCGCAAGACCGGAAAAGTGACATTAGAGACCGGAAAAATCTTTTTTTTAAAAACCGACCAGAAAATTTACACTTTCTGGACAATTTTTCGTCTAGAAAATAACGTTTTTCCGATCGCAAGACCGGAAAAGTGACATTAGAGACCGGAAAAATATTTTCCGGACTCTAATGTCACTTTTCCGGACTCTAATGTCACTTTTCCGGTCTCTAATGTCACTGTCACCCTGTTTTTTGTTTTTCCAATCGCTCTTTGATAATACAAGATACCTTGATTTCGTTATTATGACAACAACATTTCGATGTATTGTCGAGTGACAGTTCGTTGATTTTTAATTTTGTTCTTTATGTCAAACTTGTTTCGCGTAGATTATAAAATATATCGAAGTGTCGGTCTTAAAAAAAAATATTGTACGTCACGCAACCAAAAATTCGTGTTTTCCAGGTCTCTCCAAGCTTCCAGGACTCGCTTATGGCTCGCCCTGGAAATGCTTGTCTCGACCTGAAAAACACTACTTTCCGGTCTTGTAACGTAAATTACTATTCCGGACTCTAAATTCACTTTTCCGGTCTCTAATGTCACTGTCACCCTGTTTTTTGTTTTTCCAATCGCTGTTTGATAATACAAGATACCTTGATTTCGTTATTATGACAACAACATTTCGATGTATTAGAGACTTTTTGCACCTCTTAAATTAATATCAGTTTTTAGCTCCGTTATGGTTAACTTTATTAAACATAACGAGTAGCGCCACTGTTAAAACCAGAGATTTTGCAGCGCCTATACGTTCTGTCTGTAGTTATTAAGTTGGCGCCGGCGCACCTAAACAAAATAAAATACCTAACCTAACAATAATTTGATTAAGTTGTTTATTTTAATGTAAAGCTACTATTGCTTTGGATTTTAAGTAATCGCTTATCACAATTTTAATTCATAGCAATGATGCTTGATAACTTTTGTATGTTTCGGCAACCATGCAGTTTAAGCATAACCATAAGGATAACGATAAGCTCTTCCTTATCCTTCCGTAAATAACGGAGTCCGTTATGGTTATTAACCATAGCGGATCACCTTTTTGACATTGCGCATGCTCAGAATAACCATAACCACAAACGAATGACGAATTAAGAGGTGCAAAAAGTCTCTAATGTCGAGTGACAGTTCGTTGATTTTTAATTTTGTTCTTTATGTCAAACTTGTTTCGCGTAGATTATAAAATATATCGAAGTGTCGGTCTTAAAAAAAATATTGTACGTCACGCAACCGAAAATTAGTGTTTTCCAGGTCTCTCCAAGCTTCCAGGACTCGCCTATGGCTCGCCCTGGAAATGCTTGTCTCGACCTGAAAAACATTACTTTCCGGTCTTGTAACGTAAATTACTATTTAAACCGATTTTTAGGGTAATATGGTTGCTAATAAATATATAGAGACTTACAGCAATAATAAGTAACTAGCAACTTTAATCATCCAAAAACATACCTATATTTTCGAATAAGTAATCGAAAAATAGTTTTTTTTGTCAATTAATTAATCGAAAAATCGTTTTTCTTCAATTTTGATTTGATTTTTGTTTAATCAAAAAATCGTAATTTTTTTTTATCGAAAAATTGATTTTTCTATTAATCGAAAATTAGTTGTTTTTTTTCGATTAATAATCGATTAATCGATAAAAAAATTATCTCTAATCGAATAATCGATTTTGTTGCACACCCCTACAATTTATTGAGTTAAGTACCTTTATCTGCCCTTGAACAACTTTTTCCTTTTTTATGTCCTTTCCAACGACTCATATATTTACATTTAAAAAAAAAGTTGAGGGCGGTTTCTACCCCGAGATGAGGGGTAAATTTCATGAAAACACGAAGAAAGTATGTCAAACTAAAAATAAACGCAGCCGTAGTTCTATTATTTCTTTAACAAATAACGAGGCTTTCTAATATTGAATTTATTCCAGTTAAAAATTCCACCCTGTATATATAAAATGTCTATACTTCAGAAATCCCATGCAATAAACCAGCACCCATCAAATCAGGTAAAAAGGGCATCTGACAAAAGGTGGCAAGGTGCAGAAAGTGTATCTTGATGGTGCAGCTTGCTCTAAGCCACCCACTTCCATCCCTCAACACGTCGGAGTAAAAACAAGTCCGATCCCGTGACAAAGGAATAAGGGAACAGATGTCTTCTCGATTTTTTATCTTAGGTTTTTATTAGGGGCAAAAGGCGAAGGTGGATGGTATATGTAGAAAAGGAAGTCTGTACAGATGCTGCAGGAGATTAATTTCTATTTAAATAGAAGACGTATGTTCGAAATGGGTAAGTATTATCAAATTTTGTCTCGCTAGAGGTTTTTCATATTTCTTTATCTAATTTTTACTTTATGTAGGACAGAAAATAGTAATTTATCTAACGAGAACTGTTTTTTTAAGACCGACCAGAAAATATACACTTTCTGGACAATTTTTCGTCCAGAAAATAACGTTTTGTCGATTAGGACCGGAAAATGGACGTGAGGGATCGGCAAAAGATTTTTCCGGTCCCTGTTTTTTCATTTTTCCAATCGCTCTTTGATAATACAATCGACCGTGCGAGCAAGAATTGTTTGCATCAAAGAGGGCCTTGCATCTAAGGACGTAATGCTTAGCCGTAGAGCTTAATATCTGTTGGGTGTCAGTAACAATCAATCAGTTAGTCCGTCATCTTTGACAGTCGTTACAAGTAATTTGATTCATCGCTAATTTTTCCAATTTATTGAACAATTCACACAATGGGCTTTACGGAACAGCACACAACATTCATGGTTAAAGCGTATTTTCGAAACGGGGTTAGAGTAAGTGGTGAATGGCAATACAATCCGGGTTTGTGCATGGACGACTTTCACGAACATTTTCCTAACGTTGCTTTTATTGCTGGGGATTTTTATCATTGCCTGAAAAGAACTGTGGCTGTGTTTAAGGAAACAGGTTCTATACAACACAAAAAAATAGTGGGAAGAACAGAAGAACTTGTTGCAATCGTTCGTGAAATAATGCAAAATACGCCAACAAATTGTATGACGCCTGTCCCAAGAAGTGGGAAGATCTTATGGAACGCATGCAGGACTATTCTTAAGAAGCAGCTAAATTTATTTTCTTATAAAGTGCATAGTATTTCAAGAAATACAAGCCGCAGATTTTGAAAGACGCAGGAATTACTCTCAATGGTTTACCCAAAATTTATTGGAAATAAATAATTTATTAGACCTGACATTTTTTTCGGATGAAGCCTGGTCCTACCTCTCCGGTTATGTGAATTATCAGAATACACGCATGTGGAGTAGTGAAAATCCCCATTTTTTTGTAGAGTCCACATTGCACCCTCAAAAAATTGGTGTCTGGTTAGCATCATCCCGAAGAAGAATTGTTGGTCCTATTTTTTTCCATGACACAGTTACAGTACAGCGGTATAAAGACAATATTTTGAATCCATTTGTGGAGCAATTACTTGACGACGAACTACGTTTTGGATATTTTCAACAGGACGATGTAACCGCCCATACAGCCGCCGAAACTATTAATTACTTACGCAATTTTTTCGACGACAGATTGATCAGTTTTCGATCAGACATTGAATTCCTATCTAGATCACCTTGTTTAACGGTTATGGATTACTTCGTTTTTTTCTCATTTAAAGAACACTATTTTTACAACACCAGTTGCAAATTTAGAACATTTACAAGAAGATTATCCAAGAATGTGGTAACATTTCTCCAGATATGCTGGTCAACACTTTCGAAAATATGAAGAGACGTGTGAATTTATGCTTGGAGCATGGCGGTGGCCAATTTCAGCAATTTATGTAATTATTTTTCTTTTTCTTTCTACATATTCTTACTTTGTTAATTTTGTAAACAACAAAAATAAATTTCTATTTGTCTACTTATTTTATTACTCATTAGTTTGGCATATCATGTCATAATTATGAATTTGACAAAATTGTAACCTAGATTTGGTTAGATATATCGTCCCCATATCATTGTAATCTAAACCAAGGCCCTACGTTTTTTAATCCAAGCCCTCTTTGATGCAAATAACTTTTGCTCGCACGGTATAAGACTTTGTAAAACATTATAAAAAAAGTTTGGTTTTAAAATCCTGGGGGGACGGGTCGGGATATCTGTTTTCATTAACGAAATCCGGGCTCCTCTCGGTCATGTTTCGGCCAAATTCGTAGAGCATAGTGGCCGTGGTTTCCAGCCTTGTCATCGTTTCCATAGCACCCATATATTGTTAGATCAATCCGATCACTTATTACGAACTTCAACCTCAACAATTATTGCCAATAATAAGTAAAATGTCGACCCTGGACGATCTGAACCAAATCCAAGAACAGCAGCAATACGCGTATAGAAATCATGGTCGAGAATCACTTTTGGAGAAATACAGGATTCCGATTCAACATTTCGATTTCGAATACGTTGCCACGTCGAGAAATTCGAAAGAGTTGGAACAGATGGTCGATGTTTTGCGATCTGGACAGGAGGGATTTTATCCCGATTTGTTAAGGTATGAGAAATGGGGAATTTTGTACACGTATGGCAATGATTTTTGGGTCGAAACTCTGCTTACGTTTTGGAGCTATTCCATTGTAAATATAGGTGTGTTTTTTGTCAAAGTTTGGGTTTTCCTACATAAAACATTAAACTTCACAAACCAGATAGGTAATAAAAGTTTGTTAAACAATTTTGTTTCTCACAAGTCAGGCAAAAAAACGTTTAATAAAAGCTATTGGAAACGAAAAGAGAAACACAAAAGAACTTTTATACAGGGTGTTCTATTTAAAATAGGCAAGTAAGTATGTGTTAACTTCTGGTGTAACAGGAAGTTGCAAATTATCACTTATAATCTCCCTAGCAGCAGAATTATCGGTAATAATTCTGCTGCTAGGGAGATTATAAGTGAAAATCGTTTTTGCATTTCTGATCCATACGCGCGTCATTCATTTAAAAAAATTATCAATTTTGGCCCATGGTTCCTGCAATAAATAATTACCAACCTATCTAAAAAATAATAACTGAATAAAAGTATTGGTTTCTTGACTAACTTGCGGTCTCGATCTCGATTATAACATCCTTTTGCAATAGCCTAATCCCTTTTCAATAGAGAGCCTCACGTAAAATATTTGATTTTAGAGTGACGGAAGATCGACTACGCCAATTAAAACCCAATAGCAGATTCTTGAGACAAACAAGTAAGGTTTTGGAAAAACAGGATCTGAATAAAGAGGAGCATGACCACATTCTGGGCGATTTACAAAAGTGGGTCAATGACGTATCTAAACACAGTAAGGAGTTGGATGATAGAAAAACCAACCAAATAAGGTAAGAATGGATAAAATAAAGTCGGCAAGTCACAAGTAAAATTTGTAGATCCACCGTAATAACGATAATCCCCGTACCACAAAAATGATTGCAGCTTCGTTGCCATGGCAATCAAGTAAGATCAGCTACTTCGGTTAAAGCTTGTATTTTTGCCCAAATTTAACCTCCGCTGTATTTCTTACCGTTTATGAGATTCCAATGGTGAGTGATGCATTTCTAACGACCTGTATAGTGTATATACCGGGTGTTTCTCAAAAGACGTTCACCCCTATAACTTTTTTATATTAATAGATATTAAAATGAAATTTTGAGATTATTATCCGGTATATCCGCGGTCAAACCGGAAGTGCTAACAAAGTGAAAATTATGCCAATAAAAGCAGACTCATCTCTTATGCATAAACTCAAAATTTCATTTTAATATCTATATAAATACAGAAAAGTTATAGGGGTGAACGTCTTTTGAGAAACACCCGGTAGACTCATTTAAGTTAATTCGCATCTTTTTTTTTTTTAGATGCGACGTTAAAATTCGCCAGTCCGATCCCCAGCCCGAACCACTGAACCTCGTGAAAAACAAAAAAAGAATATCGTCAACCGATTACAGAGCTTGGGACCAATACGACCCAGACACGGAACTTATGAAACAAGACCTGGAAGAACAAAGAATACTTGAGGACCACAAGAAAGCTGCGGAATTAAATCAGAAACTGAGGAAGCAAACTCAAGAGTATTTGGCTGCCGGTACTAGCCAATCGCCAAGCACCAGCAGCTCTGCTAGTTCGAACCCGGATAAACCTAAAAAGAAAGTCAGGATTACCGAATTCCTAACCGAAACTGAAGCCGGTTACTTATCGAATAGGGAACTCAATAAAGGCAGGGAATATTTCAAAATTGGCGACTATGCGTACGCAGCTGAATGTTTCACTCACAGTATTATGTGTAAACCGAGTGTTACGGCATGGAATAATAGGGCTTTAAGTTATTTGAAGCTGGAAAAATTCCCTGAGGCTTTAAAGGATTGTAATAGAGTTTTGGGTGTGGATGGAAAGAATTTAAAGGCCTTGTTGAGGAAGGCACAGGCTTTGGAAGGTAAATAAATTAGGCGGAATTTACTTAAGCTTCTAAAAAATTTTTTTCTGTGGTCTGTCCATTTTATTTTATTTTGAGAAAGATGGCAGACAAACAATTGATTGGTTGGCACCTATCGATGAAACAATAACAATTGAACGCTGTTAAAATTAGTTTTGGGAGGTCAAAAGCTACTTAAAACTTTTAAAAAAAGTTTAGGTCCGTATTTAAAAAAACTAATTTGATGCAGGTATATAATCAACGAAACGTCGTATCGGAAAAAATTAACTTGTTTTCTTAAAAGGTATATAGAAGTATCTTAAGAAAGTACCTACTCTTGGTTTTTAGAATAATCAGTATTTTGTCGTACAAAAATTAAAAACCAAAATTGATTTTTTCAGTTTTTTCCATAGATATTTACCTTTAGATAAGCAAGCAAGAATCACGAAAGTGGCAAATTTATGACCTCGCGCATGTAAACAAAGCTGCACCGGATTAGACATGCGCACTGCAACATTATCATTTAATAAATGGGAAAATAGACAGGTCCTGGTTTAAAAATGTAAGCTCTTGCTCGAGAAATTGTAAAAGTTGACCTTCAATTTACTTTTACGTGTAAACAGCTCAAATTTGCCTCAAATTCTTGTCAAAAAATTGGAATTTCTTCTTAATTTTTCATTAAGTTCAGAAATGAATTATAGTAATTTCTTAGTAGTTGCAAACATATCAGATTTCGAGGATAGAAAATATATAATATTCAAAAACGACAAAATTTTTAGGATTAGTTTTAGACGAAAATTTAAATTATAAATGCCATATCCAGTATATTATCAACTCGATATCTCCTTTGGTATCTGTTTTGTACAGAGCTAGATGTTTCATTCCTTTGAAATACTTAAAAAATATATTTTTCATTAATATATTCGAAATTACAATACTTAGCTTCTGCATGGGGATCTGCTTGTTTATCAAACTTAAAACCATTACAAAAATTGCAAAAGAAAGTTATTAAATGTATACACAAATTACCACATTTAGAACCAACTGTTAATCTATATAGACCGAAAGGGTATTTACACGTTCAAAACATTTATAAATTAAAAATTTGTATTCTAATTCACTCTATTATTTAAAAAAAAAATAACACTTCAGGAGAATAAGACGTTACATGATCATAACACCAGACGTTGTATAAATTATGAAACTATAAAAGTAAAAAGTAATTTCGGAAAAAAATCGCTTTTATATGACGGAATAATAAAACATAACAATCTTCCAAAAAATATCAGAAAAATTAAAAAATGGCAACTTTTAAAAAACATTTAAAGATATACAGTGTGTCCACGGATGGATCTAACTATACTTGTAAAATACATTATTTTCAATTTTTCGAAAAAAAGTCATTCTTCATCATTTCTTCTGCTTGTTATAAAAATACAATTCGCGTTGAGAAAATTCGATTTTATTGTACAGGGTGTGTAAAAAATTTAAAATGTAGATTTGCAAAATTAAAAATTTTTGATCCAACTTTTTTGAATGATCAGAATAAAAGAGATTGGAAAGAGAATTCGAAAAGCCGAATAAAGTTTTTAGATATGACCTGTGGTAACTACGATATTTTATATTAAAACTTTAATCTTTCCTTGAATTATTGATATTTTCCTACAGATTAAAGTTTTAATATAAAATATCGTAGTTACCACAGGTCATATCTAAACACTTTATTCGGCTTCTCCAATTCTCTTTCCAATCTCTTTTATTCTGATCATTTAAAAAAGTTGGATCAAAAATTTTTAATTTTGCAAATTTACATTTTAACATTTTTTACACACCCTGTACAATAAAATCGAATTTTCTCAACGCGAATTATATTTTTATAACAAGCAGAAGAAATGATGGAGAATGACTTTTTTTTCGAAAAATTGAAATAATGTTTTTTACAAGTATAGTTATAGTGGATTTCACCGTAGTTTTTAATGGCCGCCGCTGACACATGTCATTTATAACATTTCTTTTTACAGAACTTAAGGATTGGCCAGGGCCGGACTTAAAAATTATGTGTGAACATGGGTCAATTTATTTGTAGTTGTAATTATATGGATGGAAACGAGAATTACCTAAGCAATTTTTAAGATATAAAAAAAAACACTGAAGGGGAATGGAAATAGTAGAGTATCAGAAAAACAATTTCATTTAATTTTTATTCATAATATAATAAAGTGCTGTTATTTTGGTAAAAACACACTCTTAATTTAGTACAATAAAAAATATACAAGGGGCAGTCGTAAATCTAGTATCATCAATAATTTAACTACGTTTTTTATTAAAGAATTATTTTGTTTTTTAATTTGATTTTAGACCATGCAGTGTTAAGTTGAAAAAATCTTTATATTATATTTAATAGCTTATTGTTTACTTTTTTATTTTCTTATTCACGGGTAGATATTTTTTTCTTTAGACTAGGTTCTAAAGAGTTTGAAGTTTACAATAGGTCTAACTTTTCGTTGGTTTATAATAAAACAACAAAAGTTTGTAATGTTATCGAATTTGGTATTTTTTTTTAATGAATAAAGAAAAAATAATGTAAGTAGATACTACAAAAAAAGATTTTTGTCCATGCGTTTGCAGAACAGATACCTCAAGCATTCTCCAATACAACTGTATGTAAAACTTATTTTAGCATAATGGTTCACTGTGGTTTTCAAATTTAATTTTGTTGCAAGTTCCCTATTATTTTTGGTCTTCATCTGACAAGCTGTCGATGTCGTTGTCACCGTCCGAGACATTAATAATTATTTACTTACTTTTGCATAAAAAGAAACACGTCACAGATACACACAGTCCGGCAGTTTAAAACCAAAAAGTCTAATACGCACAAAATATAAGCAAAATGCTGTCTGAAAAATACCAAAAACAATTACACGAACGATCAAGAATTAACAGCATAATGCACGCGGTGCGCGGTGTGTCCCAATGCGGCTCTGTGATATTTAAAGAACGCGACGAGACAATCGAATTAATGAAGTACGAAAAGAGATATGCGAGAGCAAATGCGTAAGACAAAGATGCACATACTAACGGCATATACGAGCGATGCTGTGCTTTTGACGAGTTTGAGCTCATTGAAGGGCAACGTATTGAACTGTGTAGTGTGCATCTTCGTCATGTACATGCAACTATACGGTCAGTTATATATCCATCTCTTGTTAATCTAGCCAATGCCCGTGCCTGAAAGCCGTTTATAGAATTAGGGATTTTAAAATCACGTGTTGGCTAATATGTTTGACAAGAGAGACGTCAAAGCATTAAAAACTAAGGTGAAATCCACTATAGGTCCATCCGTGGACACACTGTATTTACTAAATTAAATTATTTATAGTATTTTATTTAAATTGATTTTATTAATGAATTAACTTGGATTAATTTAACTTTTTTTTATTGGTATATTTCCATCGTTTTTCCATGTAATGGACTGTAAAAATTAGTTTGGAATAAAGACATTTTGAAAGTTAATGCCAATGCATCGAATTTGTAACACCCTGTATAAAAACCTGATCCGTTTCTTTATCATAACCCTGTATAATATTTGCCCGATACCAATACATACTTTCCTTCGTGAGAAAAGTAATTACGTTAGATTCATTAGAGCCGATATTTATATCTATGTTCTCTCTATTAGGTCTGAAAAAATACGAAGAAGCTTTAGATTGCGTGGATTTAGTAATTGAAAAAGATCCTAATAATACAATTGCTCAAGAGTTAGCCGAAAGAGTCAGAAAATTCTGCAGAAATATCTTGAAGAATACAAGAATGAAGATTGTCGAAATCGAATAGAAGACGAAGATAGAATAAATAAACAAACTGATTTGATTTCTTATTTGTTACAGTAAAGTTGATTTAAATATATTTAAATAATTTCCGAAGTTATGAAATTTCAATGACGACGATCGGTTATCGAGTGGAATAAATTAAAGTTGATGGGTCATTGGGTTTTTGCCTTTAATGGTTTATGGGCCTCTATTAAATAGGCATTGAATTATTTGGTAGATTATTGTATTTTCGGTTTACTAAGAAGCAAATTACTGAAAATAGTTATCTTTGGTCACAATAAAATTTATTTAGCTATTGTCAATGACTCAAAGGCTTATCTACCTTAAGAAAATTGAGTTTTAATAGATTTTGAAATATTTAAATAAATTATTGAATTGTGGTCTTTGAATAGAATGATTCACAGTAAAGGGGTGTTTCATTAAACCAATTCCGATACCTTCGCCCTTCGTCATATTATACCAGGGGCGAACCGTAAAATTTAAGGGAAGAAAAGCCACAAATTTTACCTGTGGAATCTAGTTTTAGAGCTAATTTTAGTACAAGACATTATTATGTTAACTTAAAGATGATATTTTAGAAAATTAGGATTCAAATTTTATTACTAGTATCGTTTTGCTAGATCTGGCCAAGGCTCTTGATTCTTTAAATAATGACATTACTTCTTGCAAAACTTAAATATGTACCGGGTGATTCAATAAGAAAGGCAGCCGGGTATAACACGGAAACTACTAAACGTAGAAACTTGGGATAAAAAAAATTATGATTAAAGCGGTCCTGAGAAAATTCTGGAAATAATTTTTAAGTTCCGCATTTTGCCGCAAGAGGGCGTAATTAAAAAGTAAATTTTAAAATTTTACATAACTCCGAAAATTCCACATTTCCACAATTTGATAACACCATTTTAAAGCTTGGACAATTATGCATCACTTTGGTCTTATGCTCATTGGCGTACCGACTTTAATAAGAGTGGGGGAAGCTGTTGAAAGTGTAAACATTTAAATCGCTGTAACTTCTAAATGACTTATCCGATTTTAGCAAACTAAATACTGTTTGGAAGAGAAATGTATGCACTTTCACCAATCGTATTTAGTTGTCCATAATAGTTCTCAATAAAATTGCTAGAGGGCGCAATTTGTAAAAATAATAGTTTTTTTGATTTTATCCCGAAAATTCAAATCATACGGTATAAATATGATACCATAATCGAAAAGTAAATGAAATTTGCTAGAAAAAATATAAAAACCGCAGCTCGATATCTTTGTTCGTTTCAGAGTTATTGCCAAAACATTAATTTTTAATACAAATGGCGCCCTCTACCAATTTTATTTAAAACTATTGTGTACCATTGAATATGACAATTAAAGGTACTTACCTTTCTCTTCCAAACAAGCTTAAATTGAGTGAAATCGGATAAGTCGTTTAGAAGTTACAGCGATTTTAATATTTTTTCACTTTCACTTGATAAGAGTGGGAGAAGCTATTGAAAGTGTAAACATTAAAATCGCTGTAACTTCTAAACGACGTATCCGATTTTACTCAATTTAAGCTTGTTTGGAAGAGAAAGGTAAGTACCTTTAATTGCCTTATCCAATGGTACACAATAGTTTCAAATAAAATTGCTACAGGGCGCAATTTGTATTAAAAATTAATGTTTTGGCAATAACTCTGAAACGAACAAAGATATCGAGCTGCGGTTTTAATATTTTTTCTAATTTAATCTACTTTTCGATTATGGTATCATAATTATACCGTATGATTTGAATTTTCGGGATAAAATCAAAAAAACTATTATTATTACAAATTGCGCCCTCTAGCAATTTTATTAAGAACTATTATGGACAACTAAATACGATTGGTGAAAGTGCATACATTTCTCTTCCAAACAGTCTTTAGTTTGCTAAAATCGGATAAGTCGTTTAGAAGTTACAGCAATTTAAATGTTTACACTTTCAACAGCTTCCCCCACTCTTATTAAAGTCGGTGCGCCAATGAGCATAAGACCAAAATGATGCATAATTGTCCAAGCTTTAAAATGGTATTATCAAACATACACCTTAATGTGGAATTTTCGGAGTTATGTAAAATTTTTAAATTTACTTTACTTGCTACTTGCGGCAAAATGCGGAACTTAAAAATTATTTCCAGAATTTTCTCAGGACCGCTTTAATCATAATTTTTTTTATCCCAAGTTTCTACGTTTATTAGTTTCCGAGATATAGCCGGCTGCCTTTCTTATTGAATCACCCGGTATATAGGATGTTTAATATAGTAAACACACTCAGTGGCGGATTTACCGGTACGCTAAGTACGCTGCAGCGTAGGACCCCATGTGCATGGGGGCCCCGCAGGGGCCCTCCTTCCATTTTATGAATATTCTCCAAATTCTAAATTTATAAAAAAAAATCTGTTATTAAATTAATTAAAATCCATCCACCAGTAATAATTTTCATAAATTAAAAACCAGGAAATCATTCACGATTCACGACACACTAAACGTTACTTACATACAAAAACTTCATACCCTATACCATACTTACCATTTTTATTATGAAATTCGCATGAACGTCGAAGTCGATAATAATTATTTAGGTATGCAGTCCCTTTATGTTGTTTCTCCGCGTCACCTCATAGATCAAATATTTTATTAACTATCGCCAAACTTCAATACACTCTTAAATCTTTAAGTGTAGAGCACGTAAAATTGGACACGATGATATTTGATAAAACTCTAAAACATTTTACATGGATGAAACAGCAAAAAATTATTACAGAAACGAAGCCAAAAACTTGATGATTAAATTAGAATTTGCTATGTTAACATTAATTTGGGAACAAGTTCTAGGGCGCTTCAAATAAGGTTTCTACCAAATTGCAATCCCCCGGTTTGGATATACAAGAAGGATAACATTTATTGGATTCTTTAAAACAATTTTTAAAATACATTAGAAAAAAATCTTAATCAGAAACCGATAAATGGGAAGCAAATGCTAAAGAACTAAGCGAATACGTTGAAAAAGGATTTGCTGAATCCAGTAAACGCAAAAGAAAAATATTGCTGGCTAATAAGGAAATTGATATGCCTATGTTTATTGGAAAAGTAAAATTTAGTGCAAATTGGTGGCAACATATAAAAACCAAAACTCCATTAGTACAAAGACATGATAGTGTACCATTTCATTTATTTAGCCTATTAAGCATTCAACATTTTTTCATAGTTCTGTGGTCCCAAGTCTCGACCGCTTCCCAATAGCTCGATCTCCAATCTATCGATTCATGTGGAGCGACCCGAAATATTTATGTAATTTAAACAACTCAACATTAAAATTATGTAATAAGTAATTTAGTTTTAATATTTTTAATTAGTAATAATAATGTGTATATAAAGATAAGATATAAAAGTTCAACAAATATGTTTATTTGTTTGTTTGCTATTTATTTACGTCCTTTTGATTTTGCAAGCTTTTTAATTGCTCCCCTCTATATACATATTTGTTTTCAGAAAAGAAAAAATAATATTTCGACCAATTAAAAATTCTCAAAAAAAAGTGTCGGATTATACCGTGCGAGCAAAAATTATTTGCATCAAAGAGGGCTTGGATTAAAAAACGTAGGGCTTGCATGGTTTAGATCACAATGATATGGGGACGATATATCTAACCAAATCTAGGTTAAAATTTTGTCAAATTCATAATATAACATGATATGCCAAACTAATGAGTAATAAAATAAGTAGACAAATACAAATTTATTTTTGTTGTTTACAAAATTAACAAAGTAAGAATATGCAGAAAGAAAAAGAAAAATAATTACATGTATTCTGAGAATTCACATAACCGGAGAGGTGGAACCAGGCTTCATCCGAAAAAAATGTCAGGTCTAATAAATCAATTCTTTCCAATAAATTTTGGGTAAACCATTGAGAGTAATTCCTGCGTCTTTCAAAATCTGCGGCTTGTATGTCTTGGAATACTTGCACTTTATAAGAAATTAAATTTAGCTGCTTCTTAAGAATAGTCCTGCATGTTCCATAAGATCTTCAGATCTTCCCACTTCTTGGGACAGGCGTCTTATACAATTTGTTGGCGTATTTTGCATTATTTCACGAACGTTTGCAACAAGTTCTTCTGTTCTTACAGATGGTCTTCCTGCTCCTTTTTTGTGTTGTATAGAACCTGTTTCCCTAAACACAGCCACGGTACTTTTCAGGCAATGATAAAAATCCCCAGCAATAAAAGCAACGTTAGGAAAATGTTCGTGAAATTCGTCCATGCACAAACCCGGATTGTATTGCCACTCACAATTTACTCCAACCCCGTTTCAAAAATACGCTTCGCTTCAACCATAAATGTTTTGTGTTTTTCCGTAAAGCCCATTGTGTGAATTGTTCAAGAAATTGGAAAAATAAGCGATGAATCAAATTACTTGTAACGACTGTCAAAGATGAAGGAATGACTGATTGATTGTTAATTCAGGTAGTTACTGACATCCAACAGGTATTAAGCTCTACGGCTAAGCATTACGTCCTTAGATGCAAGGCCCTCTTTGATGCAAATAATTTTTGCTCGCACGGTAAATATTCCGAATACAATATTCGAAAAAAAGAGACATCTTCAGTTTTGCATGTTAATTGAACGCTGAAAAAAACAATAAAACACATTTTTATGGTCATTATTGATGTTTTACAATATGGCGTTATTATTTTCCAAATCACTTTTTTTAAAATTACGGACCTGGCATTTTAAATATCGTTTTAGGGACTTCTAAGCTTTTAAAATTAAAAACAAATAATAGGTTTCTTAAATTTTTACGTCTTGTCGTTAAATAACATTTAATTTATTCTTTCTTTACCATTACGGCCTTGCAATTTTCTTTGCTTGCAATTATCATTAGTTAAAGCCCACATTACACAGATAATTAAAACTTATGGTGTTTAAGCCCTTTATTATTTACGTTAAAAAAATTCTAGTTGCCATAAAGCAATACTCAAAGACACCGGCGTGTCTAAGGAGGGGGGGGCAGGGGCAAAGAGTATTTGGCCGCTTTTTAAAGAAAAGAAAAAACAAAAAAAAAATATTGATAAGAAAATGAAATGGCGAATGCCACAAATATATTGTATACAGGGTGTCCCGAAATTAGCTGACAATATTTTAAGGAGATAAAGTACATCCAAAAATAAGACTAAAACCTTCCATTAATATACCTTCAAAAACGCTTCGTTATGGGGCTAGAGCCCCCTGAATTGGAGCTATGACAAGCAGTTTTTTTACAATATCTCAGAAACCGATTAGGGTATCGAAACAAAACTTGATACATGTTTTACCCATGATAAGACGCAATAAACGGTTTTATTAGCTTAACTGTATTTCTTCCAGTGGCGTCCGACTGGGCAGGTAATTGGGATAATATTGCCCTAAGTTTTTCATTTGTAGGATTTTTTTACTTCAGATGCAATTTTTAGAAGCCTTGAAGTATTTTGTTAAAAAAAGGTACTCTTGTTTCATTTCGGTAGGATTCACCATTTTCCAGTAAAATCGAATTTCAAATTTTCAGTTTTTTGAAATCCGTTGAAAAGGCTAAGGTTTTTTTGTATATAATTTTCAAATTCTCCCTGCCTCACAAAATATAACTCGCAGGTCTAGATTGTGCATCCAACAAAATGGAAATCATTTCGAACGCTTGCTTAAGAATTAGTTTCCCGTGTTTGAAATTTGATTTGCAATTTGTTATTATTTTTTGTTTTATTTTAAAACTCTCTTAAAATCTCCATGAAAATAAATATTTAAAAAACAAGGTAGGTAATCTAAAAATATGTTTTATTTGAAAACGATACATTCTGTCAAATTACAATAATAGAACGTTTTATTACCAAAAAATTTAAAATTAAAAAATAAATTACAGTAAAACTATGAAATTAAAAAAAAAATAATGGTAATATTTACTTACGTGCGACGTTACTGGAAAAATATTTTAAAGTAACATCCTTTAATAAATATGCCTTGTCGCTAGTAGAACTTCTAATACATTTCATGTTTTAATATTAAGTGTTTGCTGAGATATGCAAAAAAAACCTTAGCCTTTTCAACGGATTTCAAAAAACAGAAAATTTTAAAATCGATTTTACTGGAAAGTGGTGAATCCTACCGCAATGAAACAAGAGTACCTTTTTCCAACAAAAGACTTCAAGGCTTCTAAAAATTTCACCTGAAGTTAAAAAATTCTACAAATAAAAAACTTAGGGCAATATTATCCCAACTACCTTCCCAGTGGGACGCCACTCGAAGAAATACAGTTAAGCTAATTAAACCGTTTATTGCGTCTTATCATGGGTAAAACATGTATCAAATTTTGTTTTGATACCCTAATCGGTTTCTGAGATATTGAAAAAAAACTGCTTGTTATTGCTCCAATTCGGGGGGCTCTAGCCCCATAGCGAAGCGTTTTTGGAGGTATATTAATAGAAGGTTTTAGTCTTATTTTTTAATGTACTTTATCCCCTTAAAATATTGTCAGCTAATTTCGGGACACCCTGTATAACGTATTAATTATTGTGGTAACATTTTTTCATTTAAAAGTGATAAAGTAAAAAATGACTGTAATTCATAGACATTTACCTTTAGACTTTAGATACGTACAGCTTATCTCGCGCGCAAACAAAAGTTACGTTTTATGGGTGAAAAAATACGTCCGAGCGCATGGCTCGCCGGTCAGCTGCCTTCCCTCTGGGCAGCATCGGGCATGCGCACAAACCTCGTGTTATAGGCCTGTCCTTCTTTTCTTTAGCGACATGCTCAACCAGAACCGGCTCGGCCGCCATTTTTGTTGTTGTGTTTTAAGGTTTCTCTGTGGATTCCTTGTAGTTTTCTTTGCTATTGTGGATTGTGGGTATTTAATATTTACGGATTTCTAGTTTTTGTGTTTTTAGTGACTCGAATTGAAATATAGACAATGCAATGTCTAGCAGCAACAGCCATTGTATGATTTTATTATGTACAAATAGGGGTAAAATACCTGGTACTTCGTACTTATTTAAAGTAAGTATATGATGAAGTAGTGATGTATCTTGATATATATATATAACTTTATTTTATTATAATCAATTTAAACACAATAAACTAGGCCCAGACTACACAAACAAGGTATGAAAATAAAAAGAAACACACACCAAGACCAACCCTGCAATCTAATTAGGAACGCCAATTTTTCGGGCAATATATTGCTTCAAAAAGGTTAAAAAATACACTTTTTCTATCCTAATATTATATAAAAGAAAAATTTAAATACCTATAGGTAAGTTATTTAAATTAATCCAAGGGTGAAAGTATTCCACGGGTCAAGTTCTCAGGCAAAAACTTTTTTAAATTCTTGAATAAGAAATTGTGCTTGAAAATGTTGTACACGTATTCATCCAAGTTTTTGCCAAATTGTAAAATCAAATTTTAGCTGTTTACACGTAAAAATAAATTGAAGGTCTACTTTTACAATTTCTTGAGTAAGAACTTAAATTTTTAATCCCGGACCTGTCTATTTTCCCATTCGTCAAATGATATTGTTGCGGTGCGCATGTCTAATCGTGTGTAGCTTTGTTTACATGCGCGAGGCCATAAATTTGCCACTCTCGTGATTATTGTTTGCTTATCTGAATACATGATAAATAAATAAATAAAGGTACCTAAATATCTATGCTGCTGTCATTCTATAATATATTCTATATTACTAGTATTTTTATTTATTTTAGTCCAGTTCGCAGAAGTTCTCGACTGACTTAATAAGTTCAGCCTTCTTCTAAAAAAAAAGGTCCAATATTTACAAATTTTATAAGATGGTGAAGGCCAAGGTAAATAAGCTTTAGTTCGGTTCTGTCTCTGTAGCCAACCTCTCAACTTAAAATAGACCAGGGGTCCAAAAATGACAAGTGAATTAGCCACTTTGCGGCGAGTTCTTAGAGAGATTGGACTGGTACGCTGGGTACCTGGGCATCAAATTAAATAATAATTAATACTACAATTATATGAGATTTCATGATACTATATCCGAATCTATAAAGCAAGTGGACCTTAGTGTGGCCTTCTATTATACGACTTTCTGTCGCAATATCAGCCAAGTCAAAACTATTGTGCAAGTGCACATACAAACTGTTTGTTGCTTTTATTATTGTGTCACTTTATTTTAATTACATAAACTATATTTATCTCGAGATTTCGTACAGGGTGTCTCAAACCGAATTATTAATTTGTTATTGGTGTAAAATACCCCCCAGGGGTACTATACAGGGTGACCGGAAAAAGAAGGTCAATCCGTTAACCATTTATTCCATGAGCAAAAAATATACTTTTATAATGCCATTTTTTATTTTTGACCCTCATGTTCGATCTACAGGGTGTCAAAGTTTGAAATTAAAAACTGATTTTTTTAATAATCTAATAAGACATACATACCTACATAAATGATGAGTATGGGTAATACAAATAATCTCATAATTTTCAAATGCATGGCAAATCAAGTCAGCCGCTGTGGCATTACCATGGATACAAGTTAGAATTAAGTAAAACTTTGCGAGAGCTGACTGACTTTTGATATGTAGCTGTTCCTAATGGATTTAATTCGCTTTGATCAAACTTATATCTGTTGATATGATAGATCGACTAAAAGACACTAACTTTAAATGGTTACCTGTAAAATATTTAAGTAATAAAAACAGTTTGCTTAGCTAAGTTGTTAGAGGAACGCTTTGCAAACAACTTTGTAGAATCGCATGAGAAATATAGAGGGGCATACTTAACCGCGGCAAAAGGGGAGGAAAAAAATCTTTGCTGTGCTTTGCTTTCTATTTAAAAGTAGATAACGTAAAAGGAACTCGACTAATGTACCTACCTATAGATGTAATTGTGATTTTTTAAAAGAAAAATAAATTTTTATTGGAACATAATAAAATATAAAAAACAAAGTATTGATACATCAATCTTGACCCGCCCGATTAAATATAAATTAATGAGACGCCCACGACATTATCATTTAAAAACTTGTTTTTGATATTTTTTTTTCCTTTTTTATTCTGTTGATGGGTAATATTCAGTTCGCTGGGACACCTGTGTACTTTATTTTTTGGTATTATATTAGGACTGTCGTCATCGCCATAAAAGTATAAAAAAAATCGGTTTTTTAACAGGGCCATCGACCTATTAACAAACACACAATAAGTACACAACTATTAAGGCGATGACACACACAGCGGTTTGGGCGCTGCGGCCGAGTTGGCACATATAGTAAAATCAAAACAATTTCCGTTGCACGTCATCAATCAGCTGATAATTGAAAGTCGGTCAGGAAACATAAGAAAATTAACTTTTGGCAAAAAATATATAAATTTCATGCGATATTGAATGTAAAAGAAACTTAATGTATTCTTCTTTGATACTAAGCCGTTTAAAGGAAATGTTTTTTTTTTAATTTAACCTTTTAAAAATTAATATCATTTGAATTTTTGGGCTAACAGTTGGCAACAGGAGTGTCATAGTGTCAACGCATCGGTGATGCCAGTTTATTTCTTGGCGAATTTTGATTGACGTTTATTGTTTTCAATTAAGTCGTTTTTAACTAAAACTGCAAATCAAAAGACAAAATATCACGTATAATTGGTGCAATTTTTAGAATAAGAGATTATATCACTACAAAAACTAAAATGATGGTTTACATAAATTGTATAAAAAAGGTAAAAATAAAAATGACTATTCTAATAAAATAGGTTTATATTGTCATGGAAGATTTTTAAAATAAAATAAATAAATCTGCATTTGTTTAGGTAAATTTGGCTTGTTTTTATTTAAAAAAAATACTTTTCAATTCCCTTACTGGGGTATTTTGATTACAAACTGGCAACACTGCTGATAGTCGACGGTATGACGTGCAACGAAAATTGTTTTGATTTTACATCAATGTGTAATTAAATGATTTTTTTTACGTAATATAATAATTGAATTGATTCTGCCTTTACTTGGTGGACATGGTGGAACTCCATTTTAATATACAAAGAAAACACTATATTGTGTTTTCTTTGTATATTAATATAATAATATGTCTCTTCCCGCCCAGCCTAGCGAAACATGTCGAGTCGACAAATGTTTTTGTTTGTTTTTTGAATATAGTGGAATTTAACACAATATAGTGTTTTCTTTGTATATTAATATAATAATAGGTATGTCTCTTCCCGCCCAGCCTACTGGTTAGTGGGTACCGTAGGCGTAAATTTGACAGCGTAAAGCGTGACAACGTATCGATCGATTTAGGTGATTGGTTGACTACGTCACACTTTTACGCTCGCTCGGTCTTAAACTATAAGAACTAGAACTAAGATTCTTTAGCCCTAGAACCTACAGTGGGGTATGATGAGTATGAGTTTAAAACCACGGTTTTATCATAGTCTGACCAACACATATTCATTCATTAAATCAAAAATAGATATATTTTTTAATAAATTATAATAGTATCTATATAGAAGAATAAAACGTAATGTTTTTAAAAACAAACCATTCCAACTACAAGTCCACCTCCACACCTGACTCCACCAATCCACCCACAAATCCACCACTGATTTTGTTTATTATCAAGAAAGAAATAATCGAAACAAGTATGTACCTAACTGGCAAAATCAAAAAACACAGAGTATAATTAGAACTTATTTTTCACAGAGAAATAATTAGCTTCACTCTTTTATCTTGTAAAGCAAAATATCTCAGGCGCGTACTACTTGGGCTAAAATATATATTAGCAAACCTCTTTCTAGAAATAGCGTTGTAATAAACGACAGTTTTCTGACGTTTAGTAGTTCATTTGTACCACCATGGCTGCTGTTATACATTTAAGTGAGGTTAATTTAAAATTTTTGCGAATTTATTTAAAATCTTCATTAAGAATTCGAAATTTTAGTCATTTAAGCTCTAACGGAAAACATTTTCATTCACATTTACCCTTGGTTTATCGAATTCAAAAGGTAAGTCTTACGTAATAGTTAAAAATTTGCGTAATAGTTGTGATTTATAAATTTCGAAAAATCACTTATCTTTTTTATCAGCAAGTACTACTTTAACACGCAAAAAGAAAGTATTAATTTTAAATCTTATACAATGACAAAAGCTAGGAGCTGTTTACAAATGTTCCTGATTTTTTTGTTTCATATTTAAACCCCTTAAATTTAACAGTGGAGAGTTACCTCAACATTTTAAGAACTAGCGAAGTAAAGGCCAATTTAATTTGGGATGTATGCCAAAATTGTCACCAAAGCAATCATCGACGCTTGTAATAATAAAGTATTTATAAAAATTAATAATTATTATTTCAGTCCTCTATATCTCAAGCAGACCCAGAACAACCACAAAAAGTAAACGCCAGCGTTTTGTCACTCATTTTTAACAAGGGCCCCCCACGTATACCCACAAGTCAGCCAGCCAGAGGATGCTTTCACCCAGGAGCATCTGTTTTGTCCCGAGATACCCTTCCAATGGGCGACAAACCTGTTACCGGGACCCAAATGGTTGGGGCCATGATGCAGTATATTTGGCCAAAAGATAACAAAAACATAAGGGATAGGTAAATATTTGCTTTTTGTTTTTTGTATTAATTTGTTGTAGTTTATTTATGTGCATTGTTCAAATTTCAGAATAATCTCAGGTCTAATTATTCGGATATTTTAATTATAAATGTAAGCCATAGTCTTCAATAGTTCTTTGACATATCTATGAAATAAGATAGGTTTTATCTTTATATTGTGATGCAGGAATTCTACAATTTAAGGACTTACACAAAATTTTTTTAAATATTTTAGAGTTTTTTTATAGAAGAGACTTACCCCGAGACTTACAAATTACTGAAATTTTAAGTATATTTTTAATTACTTTTAAGTATACATTGATTTACAATAGTACCTAAATCTAAGGTAGCTGATTTATCAACGAAATTCCCCATGATATGATACCTGCAGAAAGTTAATTAATAAAAATGTGAGAATAACATTAAAGTATAAAATTAACAAGTCAATCCAATATTTCCTTGTTGTAGGGTAAAGATTGCCGTATCTCTGCTAATAGGAGCTAAACTAATGAATGTGTGTGTTCCTTTCATTTTCAAATATTCAATTGACTATCTCAATTTGAATGCTGGGTCTGTTTTAAACATGGATACAGCTCCACAAACAGTTGCCACGGTGGCTACAAGTTTACTACTGGGGTGTAAGTATTTATCTTTATTACTCTGAATTAGCGATGTCAATCCCGGAATCCCGGATGAAAAACCTGTCTCGAAAATACCGACATTAGACCTGTTAATCCCGGGATAAATAACGATTTTTTTTTTATGCATATGTTAAATTGCTTCATTTCGCTATTTCAAAACTAAAGTACATACCTAATAAATGAAAAATTTATTAACCTAAAACTTATTTGTTGGTATTTACAACACCGTTCTTTAAGTTCTCTTAAGAGGTTTTTTTTGTTAAATTTTGTGTTTTAAGCGAGGTTTTAAGTTAATACAATAAATGTTTTTGAATTGAATAAATCTCGAAAATTTCCGCATTAAAAATACCTTTGGGTATTGACATCCCTAATTTCTAATAACTCGTTCTCGCTGCAACACAGGGCCGTGCGTGTCCTGGCGGGCATTGGCTACAAGGATGACTGTAGGGAGTCATTTATTAAATCTCGCATTCTAACCCTCCCATGCGTATATATACTGCAAAACGTACTCCATATCTACCGGAATAAAGATAAATATAATTATCCCACCAATGGTGAAATGCACGGCAGGGACACGCGGGGCAGCGGGAATCTCTCGGTACCTTACCGCAGACTGCGTAGATGCCAAAATGGCCCTGACTTCTTAGCTGTGAAGTTCTTTAACAAAATACCGCAGGAGGTCAGAGATCTAGAAATTAAAGCTTTTAAGAAAAGAGTAACCGACTTTCTTGTTGGTAGAGCATATTATAGCTACGACGCTTACTTGGAGGAACGCCAGGATTTACAATTTTAAACTGTTGAATGTAATTTTAATTGTGATTGTAATAATGTGTTGTCAGTTATATTATTCATTATTTCTATTATAAATTTAAACTAAATGTATTAGTGTATTTTAAGTTTTATTTTATACCGTGACGTATGTAAACAAATTTTTTTGTAATGACATGAAAAAAATAAATAAATAAATAAAATAAATAAATAAAATAAAAATTTGTATATTATTAATTTATAATATGGATTCTTTAGGATTATTGACATAAAACTATAAAAATGCTAGGGTTTCTCATTCGTACATGTAAAAACTTTAATAATATTCGGTCGATAAAATTTCTCTATTACTCATATGTACCCTCTAGATTGGAATATGGCGCACTGATATGGAATCCACATTACAATGAATATGTGAAGGCTATTGAAGGTGTACAGAGAAAAGTTTTAAAATATATTTCCTTTGTAACCGACGGATTCTATCCTCCACGAGGTACTGACCACCTCGCACTACTTCAAAGGTTTCAATTTCCATCACTATCTCAACAAAGAACCTTAGGCTACAGGTTGTATTTAAATTATGCAACCATAAAATATATAGCACTGAATTACTTGCTCTCCTTAAATTTCGCATTCCAGCTGCTAATACAAGATCAAGAGACCTATTTTATCTGCCCACAGCAGCTAACAACGTAATGATAAAATCACCAGTTTACAACCTGTGTAAACACGACATTTCTGCTATAAATGCCCATCAGTATTCTAATGTAACCAAGGCTGTGCTCCTTGGAATTGCAATATTGGGATGTAATATGACTTCTAGTCCTAATATATGAAATATTTTAGATTGAACAAAACATAACATATACACAATAATACAATAACTATACTATATACCTACTTTATGATATTTGATTATGTAATTTTTATAAATGGGGTAAAACCTGTAAGACCTATATTGCTTAAATAAATAAAATAAATAAATAATATTATTAGGCTTGGACCAGGAAGTTTTCCAATATAATGCATTTATTAATATTTGTGTTAAGTTTGGTTTTCCTTTAAGTTCTGTTATCCAATAACGTGTAGTGATTTTTTTTAGATGGTCTTGCCAGGGCCAGTTCGGCGGGGTTCAACGAATTGAGAAATGCTGTTTTTGCAAGAGTAGCACAACATTCTATAAGACAAATTGCCAGAAATGTGTATCTACATCTACACAACTTAGACTTGTCATTTCATTTAAGTAGACAAACAGGTAAGGTAAATACAGCCACGAGAAATTTGAGTAGTGGTACTAAGTAGTCTAGCTTGTACTAGAAGACTGTATTTTAAAATTATTCAAACGACATCAAATTGCGCAACTTTACCCTAATTTAAGCTTAGCTCTATCTCTTTACAAGATTCCAATGCTACTTAAAACCCTAGCCTTTATCTTCCCCATTTGGCCCATTTAATTATAATACTTGAACCCCCAGCCTCTATCTTCCCCATTTAATTATAATACAATTTTATTAGTTTCAAAAGGTATTGTCTTTATTATATTGACGAAAAATTTTATTTTTTTTAGGTGCTCTTTCGAAAACACTCGATCGTGGATCGAGAGGTATAAATTTTGTGTTAACAGCCATGGTTTTTAATGTAGTGCCTACAATATTTGAACTGGCTTTAGTGTCTAGTATTTTGGGAATAAAATGTGGAGCTGCCTTTGCAGGTAAGAAGTTATTTTTTAATAAAGAAAAATGCCCTGAGTCTACACCATGAACACAAATTTTCCTAACATTAATTTCTTTATGAATTTTCTCTTCACACTGACATTTGGTAACATTTATTTTAAGGAATATCAATGGGTTGTGTGGGTGTTTATGCTGCCTATACCCTAGCTGTAACCCAGTGGCGTACCAAATTTAGGATCTACATGAATAAAGCCGAAAACGAAGCAGGAAATAAAGCTATAGACTCCCTAATAAATTACGAAACTGTGAAGGTAAATAATTGAAGTTGTTGTCTGGTTGGTAAATTAATATTAGACGAGCGACTTTAATTGTGAAAACCTAATTTCTGCCAAGTCAAAGTAAAGTTGTCTGATTAGTTAATTACTACTATTTATAATATATTATAAATATTAAATATCTAGGAATAATTTTTGATAAACATTTAAAATGGGATTTACATAGTGACTACATTGTAAAAAAAACTAAGAATTCTTGTACCAAAATTTAAACACCTTAAACAATTTTTAAATATAAAAGAATTAGAAATATTTTATTATTCTTTAGTACAAACCCATTTAAATTATGGAATACTAGGATGGGGAGGCATAAATAGGAATTATCTTAATAATATTGAAACTATTCAAAAATACATCTTGAAAATTATTTACGAAAAAGACCACCAATTTTCTTCTATCTATTTAAAGATAGCAAAAAAATGGATATTAAACAAATATTTTCTTACATGTTAATAAGTATATATTTTTAAACATAAAAATAAAATAAATTATATTTATCACACACATGAAACTCGTCATAAAAATAGAGTAAACAAAACAATAGCACACAAACATTTTCTAAACATCAATCTATATAGAAGGAAAGAAATAAGAACACAAAGTCTTCCTCCACTTTTATATTAAAGAAATAATTAAGGGTTGAAAAATTCTCTACATGTTTCGAATGCAGAAGCATTCATCTTCAGGAGAATAAGTAAAAAGAAAAAATTATTAGATATCACCTTAACGGAGCATCAAAATTTGTAGGCACAAAGAAACCGGTTCAATGAATAGAACGGAGAAAAAGTCATAATGTAACTTGCATTATGAAAAGGAAAGAAATAAGAATGTAAGGGTTTATGGCTTAGGGCACGTAAGAGTGCAAATGCAGAACGAAGGGTTCAGCATTTGTATAAGAGAAAACTAAAGGTAGATTATATTGAACGAGATGTAAAATTGAAGAATTATTTAAGAAAAATCATTATGAAAACTGTGAAAATGGAAGTTTGAGGAAGAAAAACTATATTAATTGTTCTAACTTATAGATGCGAATCTCACTTATTCTTAAAAATTTCATTATGAGATTCGCATCTATAAGTTAGAACAATTAATATAGTTTTTCTTCCTCAAACTTCCATTTTCACAGTTTTCATAATGATTTTTCTTAAATAATTCTTTAATTTTACATCTCGTTCAATATAATCTACCTTTAGTTTTCTCTTATACAAATGCTGAACCCTTCGTTCTGCATTTGCACTCTTACGTGCCCTAAGCCATAAACCCTTACATTCTTATTTCTTTCCTTTTCATAATGCAAGTTACATTATGACTTTTTCTCCGTTCTATTCATTGAACCGGTTTCTTTGTGCCTACAAATTTTGATGCTCCGTTAAGGTGATATCTAATAATTTTTTCTTTTTACTTATTCTCCTGAAGATGAATGCTTCTGCATTCGAAACATGTAGAGAATTTTTCAACCCTTAATTATTTCTTTAATATAAAAGTGGAGGAAGACTTTGTGTTCTTATTTCTTTCCTTCTAAATTTCCACTCCACTTCAAGTATGGACTACTTCTTCAAGATCAATCTATATATTTTTGATATGCTACCAGTCAATTAAAATAAATAAATCATTAAATAATTATGGAAATAAAATTAAAAATTGGATATTATCCAATCCAAGAGATATATTCAAGAACATCATTAATAAATAATAAATAAATATACCAAGCTATAATAAATAAAATAAATAAATATATATGGTGGTTGTATGAGCAGCTGTAGTTGAATACCGCCACCTTTATTAATATTTTTTTGTATGAAATAAAAGGCATTATTATTATTATATATTATATACATGACGTATTGTATCTTTGTAGGTATACTGTAGTGATATAAAATATACCAATAAAATATTGTCATATTCGTTTTATATTATAATCTAGTTGTGCCTGAATTATGAGATATATTCTTGACAATAAATATTTATTATTTAACTCAAAACAAGTATTTTACTTCTGAGTTCGGAATTAATAGTTTATACAAAAAAATTATATATTAAATGTCAAAAAAATATTTGAATAAACTTTTATTATTATTATTATTATCTAAAAACATTACCTATTATTTACATAATGCAAGTAGTTTTCAATGTATTATAATTTACTGGTGTTAATTTCAACGGTATATTAATCTGTTTTTAGTATTTTAATAATGAGATATACGAAGCCGACAGATATGACGATGCCTTGAAAAAATACCAGGATGCCAGTCTAAAGACCAGTACCAGTTTGGCGATGTTAAATTTCGGCCAGAACGCCATTTTCAGCGCTGCCTTGAGTGGAATTATGATTTTAGCTGCTAATGAAATTTTAAAGGGTAATTTAATATTTTGACAGTTCATATTTCCTTAAAATAAACTTTTGACTTGTTCTCCTCCTTTTCGAACTATTTTGTTTCTCTCGCTTCTTCCTAAATACTCGAAGGCCTTGCTGTAAAGTATGCAAATGTGACCGAAAGTGCACTTTTTGAATTACTTATTTCACTTAGCGGCCCTCTCGGCCTCGAAGCCCATAGTTGATTTTGTTGTATTTTTTTAGGTAATATGACTGTAGGTGATTTAGTAATGGTGAATGGTTTACTATTTCAACTTTCGATACCATTAGGATTTTTGGGTAGCGTCTATAGAGAAGTAAGACAAGCCCTTATAGATATGCAGACTATGTTCACTTTGATGTCGATGCCCAGCAAAATTAAAGTAAGTTTGGTCTTTATTTTAGGGTTAGGTGATCCCTATCGAACTTTACTAGGCCAAAGGAAAAGAAAAATAGATTTTCTTTGACAAATAAATAGGCGTTTCGCTTTTGTAAATAAGTATTGTTTATTTTTAGAGCAAACCAGATGCGCCTTACCTCTACGTAGATACAAAGTCATCAGAGATTGTTTTTGACAATGTCAGTTTTGACTATGGACCTGGCAAAAACATACTAAATGGTTTAAATCTGACTATTACACCTGGTAAAAAAATTGCATTGGTTGGTGGGTCGGGATCAGGGTAAGAAACTACGTATACTTACTTTTTTGCAGGTGGTAGCTAGAAAATATTCTTGGTCCCTGAGGAATCAAAAATAACATTTTTCTTCATTTTTTATAGTTCTAAATAATTATCACCAGTCAATGAATACAAAAAAAATTGCGACTGATGTTGTAAGTACATTTATTTTTACTTGGCATTGACTCTCTGTATGTATATGAAGTTAGCAAAACAACTCCGGACAATCAAGTTAAGTGTAACGGTAAAATTTACCGCTAATTAGCCGCTAATTAACCGTAAAAAAATTAATTTTGCCGCTCGTCTTTTTTAAAAAATACGAGGTGTTTTGTTCATATAAAGTTGGCAAAACAACTTTGGATCGTGCAATATTTTTGGGTGTTCAATACTATGAAAATTTACCGTTAATTATCCGCTAATTAACCGTAAAAAAATTAATTTTGCCGCTCGTCTTTTTTAAAAAATACGAGGTGTTTTGCCAAGTTCTCGAAAAGTTGGCAAAACAATTTTTTTATACTAGCTAGTTAAGATTTATTTTTATACTACCTGAACAAACCCGAACAAACCAGAACAAACCTGAACAACCAAAAATATTGCACGTTCGGGTTTGTTCAGGTAGTATAAAAATAAATCTTAACTAGCTAGTCTAAAAAAGTTGTTATGTCAACTTCTCGAGAACTTGGCAAAACACCTCGTATTTTTTAAAAAAGACGAGTGGCAAAATTAATTTTTTTACGGTTAATTAACGGTAAATTATTATAGTATTGAACACCGAAAAATATTGCACGGTCCAAAGTTGTTTTGCCAACTTTATATGAACTTGGCAAAACACCTCGTATTTTTTAAAAAAGACGAGCGGCAAAATTAATTTTTTTACGGTTAATTAACGGTAAATTTTCATAGTATTGAACACCCAAAAATATTGCACGGTCCAAAGTTGTTTTGCCAACTTTATAATAATATGAACTTGGCAAAACACCTCGTATTTTTTAAAAAAGACGAGCGGCCAAATTAATTTTTTTACAGTTAATTAGCGGTTAATTAACGGTAAATTTTCATAGTATTGAACACCCAAAAATATTGCACGGTCCAAAGTTGTTTTGCCAACTTTATATGAACTTGGCAAAACACCTCGTATTTTTTAAAAAAGACGAGCGGCCAAATTAATTTTTTCACGGTTAATTAGCGGTTAATTAACGGTAAATTTTCATAGTATTGAACACCCAAAAATATTGCACGGTCCAAAGTTGTTTTGCCAACTTTATATGAACTTGGCAAAACACATCGTATTTTTTAAAAAAGACGAGCGGCAAAATTAATTTTTTTACGGTTAATTAGCGGTAAATTTTACCGTTACACTTAACTTGGTTGTCCGGAGTTGTTTTGCTAACTTCATATACATGCTCTCTGTTGCTCTACTGTCCCAAAGGCAAAGAAACCAGCAAAACTTCGTAAATCCATCCTGAAGCCCTAGAATTAGTATTTTCTGCGATTTTAACACGTTTCTCTACTTTAGATACTTTTGTACCGTCGCCTACGTCGGTTCACAGATATGATACCAATGATCTGTTAGCAGATTCAATATTCAAAAACGACAACATTTTTAGGATTATTTTTAGACGCAAATTTAAATTGGAAATGCCATATCCAGTATATTATCAACTCAATATCTATAATATATTATCTCCTTTGGTATCTGTTTTGTACAGAGCTAGATATTTCATTCCTTTGAAATACTTAAAAAATATATATTTTTCATTAATATATTCAAAATTACAGTACTTAGCTTCTGCATGGGGATCTGCTTGTTTATCAAACTTAAAACCATTACAAAAATTGCAAAATAAAGTTATTAAATGCACACACAAATTACCACATTTAGAACCAACTGTTAATCTATACAGGGTGTTCCTAAATATCATGTAAATACGAAAAGGGGTAATTCTTTGGCTTATTTAATGACTAAAAATTCATATAAACATAGGTCCGCAAACGCTTCGTTGCCGATCTACAGGGTGCTGAAATTTCAATATTTTTTTAGTTTTTTCTTTATAGCTCTTGTAGTTTTTGAGATATTTAGCTCTAATTTGGAATATAGGTTACGCTGTAGGATTTACATCATTGGGTATACATCAATGGTTTTAAGAATCTACAGGGAGATATTTTTTCAGGGGTCATGCCCCCTTTTCCCCATGAGCTTTTTTTCGGTGCGCCTATGTTTATATGAATTTTTAGTCATTAAATAAGCGAAAGAATTACCCCTTTTCGTATTTACATAATATTTAGGAACACCCTGTATAGACCGAAAGGGTATTTACACGTTCAAAACATTTATAAATTAAAAATTTGTATTCTAATTCACTCTATTATTTTAAAAGAAAAAAATCAAACATAACACTTCAGGAGAATAAGACATTACATGATCATAACACCAGACGTTGTATAAATTATCAAACTATACCAGTAAAAAGTAATTTCGATAAAAAAAAACCTTTTATATGACGGGATGGGATAATAAAATATAACAATCTTCCAAAAAATATCAGAAAAATTAAAAAATTTGCAACTTTTAAAAACAATTAAAGAGATAATTACTAAATTAAATTATTTATACTATTTTTTTTAATTGATTTTATTAATGAATTAAATTGGATTAACTTCCATTTTTTTATTGTTATTTTTTTTAATGGTCATTATTTTCTATATTATGTTGTCACTTTCTATGTAATGAACTATGAACTGTAAAAATTAGTTTGGAATAAAGACATTTTAAAATTTAATTTCCCTAACTTAGGGGAAAAAAAGTAAATTTGGCAACGTTGTGCTCGGTATATTATAAATTACTTTTTAAAATAATGTGATTAAAATACTCATTAATGAAAAATCTTACGTATTAAGAAGTTTTTACGATCATTTTCGCATTTGCAAACCAAAAATTAACAAAAAACCGCCCTTTAAGGTGGGAGTATCAACATGCTTGCCAACCTATAACCTATTTCGCGTAGATTTATTTATGTTTTCTAGCTTTTATACAAAATTTAAAGAAAATCAGTATCGACTTGATATTCTATAGGTAATTATTGACATATTTAATAAATATCAAGGAATTTCATAACTTATTTTAGGAGAATTGTATAACGAAAAATATCGGGTAATATTTTTTTTAACATTATTATGTCATTGTCACTCATTGTTCTTTCACTATACAATTATTCCAAAATTAGCAATGAAATAAATTGATATTTTTGTAATATATCAGATACTACCTAAATAATGTACCGACGATATTGATTTTCTTTAAATGTTAGTTATTAAAATAATAAACTCAAAAAATCAACGCGAAATAGGTTATAGGTTGGCAATAGATTGAATGACGTTGAGAATTCAACCTTAACATTACAGTCATAGATTGGCTGTAAACTAGTGTTATTACTTTGTTAGAAAATGTTACAAACTTATTCAGTTTCTGTTTATTTTTAGTAAAACTACTTTGGTACGTCTCCTCTACCGGTTTTTCGAACCTTCTGAAGGACGAATTCTAATTGGCGGACAAGACATTCGAGACGTAGATTTGGAGAGTCTACGTAAATCAATTTCCATTGTGCCTCAAGATTCTGTTTTATTCCACGACACGATTTTGCATAATATAAGATATGGAGACTTGAAAGCGAGTGAAGAAGAGGTAAGTGGTATACCGGATGACGCACCGCCAGACTGGCCATGGGAAATCCCATGTAAATTTAGCGACCCTCATAACATGTTGAAACTAATAAAAAATAAAACGTCTAGTAATATGATTGATATTATCATAATTATTAGGTACTGGCAAAGAGTAATGCACTAATAAGAGGCGAAAGAAAGAGGGCCTTTTCGCGATAACCAAATTTGTATGCGCATGCGCGAAATTGACGTTTCTCTGGTGGTATTTCAATCAAATTTGCTGTGTCTGAATCTGTCAGATTCTACTGTCAATCGTGTTTTGGCTACGAAATTGTAAAGAAAGTTGTACCTATTGCATTTTTTTTTTTAGTATTTTGTTATTAGTGCGTGCTTTTGAATACAATTATTTGTTTTGTGAGTTCTCCTTGAAATGCTCTTTGTTGAAATGTCGGAAACGAAGCGAAAAGGTGGCACATCGTGTGGTTACCGTGGGTGTCTTAACATACGACTTTTTGCTGCTTGGATTGTGGAAAAGGACGTAATTTGTGGATACAATTTTGAAAGATTCTAGCAACAAAAATACTATGGCATTTCTGTCTGTTGGTAAACGACAAGTTAGGGTAATAGAAAGTGTAAAAAATAATACTATGTCATGCTACACTTAGCATATAAAGTACCTTTAAATAATTATAACTCCTGCAAACATACCGAGAAAACGACTAAAATGTAACAAATTTATGGAAAATGCTTTTTTAATCAAATACTTTATTCAGTAATATCTTGCTGATACACACTGAACTGATAAAATTCAATATTATATTTAAATGTTTAACATACTTATATTATCATAAAAAGGGAAACATTTTTTTCCGTATCAAGGTCACAATATAAGGTTACATCAACATCAAAGAAGCCGACAAAACTTTTGCCTCTTATTAGTGCATTACTCTTGGGTACTGGTGGTTTCATTGAGTTATGTATCCCAGCCATATTAATTTTTTAAGTACCGTGCGAGCAAAAATTTGCATCAAAGAGGGCCTTGCATCTAAGGACGTAATGCCTAGCCGTATAGCTTAATAGCTGTTGGGTGTCAGTAACCTGGATTAACAATCAATCAGTTATTCCGTCATCTTTGACAGTCGTTACAAGTAATTTGATTCATCGCTAATTTTTCCAATTTCTTGAACAATTCACACAATGGGCTTTACGGAACAGCACAAAACATTCATGGTTGAAGCGTATTTTCGAAACGGGGTTAGAGTAAATGGTGAGTGGCAATACAATCCGGGTTTGTGCATGGACGATTTTCACGAACATTTTCCTAACGTTGCTTTTATTGCTGGGGGTTTTTATCATTGCCTGAAAAGAACCGTGGCTGTGTTTATGGAAACAGTTTCTATACAACACAAAAAAGGAGCAGGAAGACCATCTGTAAGAACAGAATAACTTGCTGCAAACGTTCGTGAAATAATGCAAAATTCACCAACAAATCGTATAAGACGCCTGTACCAAGAAGTGGGAAGATCTTATGAAACATGCAGGACTATTCTTAAGAAGCAGCTAAATTTATTTCCTTATCAAGTGCAAGTATTCCAAGAAATACAAGCCGCAGATTTTGAAAGACGCAGGAATTACTCTCAATGGTTTACCCAAAATTTATTGGAAAGAAATGATTTTTTCTATTTCACGTTCATAATAAGCTTAGTACGATACGCATTTGCGTATCGTAATGAAGCTATTTCGATACGCGTTTTTTCTTTATTTGATGTTGGTAACATTTAAATGTTTTATTTCATTGACTTGCGCGGCCTTTGTGATTTACGATAAAACCCATTTTTCGCGGAGGAAAAATAGCTTGATAACCTACTTTTTTATTCTGTGTGGATAACAGTCATGTATGTTGGTTGCATAAATCTATAAATCAATCTTTTGTAGATGCTTCAAGCTATCATTTTCTGCCAAATCCTTTCCAAAATTCAATACTAACCTTCCAATGTCGATTTCAACTTCAACTTTATTTGAATTTTCCATCTTCCCTATACTAAATTGCAAAATCTCGTCTTTTGAAATTCAAAAAAAAGTAGTAAAATCGCCCGAATTTCCGAACGCTCTGTATATGTACCAAATGTACAAGGATCACACAACGTATTCCGTCCAATTTCAAATCTCATATCGCTAAAATAACTTTAGAATCTCGTGGTGAAAATGGGTCAATAAATCAAAAAATGACAGTTTGCAAAATAATTTTTGTTGTCCAGAGGCTACTATGATAAAAAATAGTATTACCAACATAAAATTTAGACATAAAAATTTACAAAATTTGAAGGATTTATTTTCTTTTTAAAATGTATTTTTCTTGATTATAAAAGGTGAAATAGAAAAAAATGTATAAAGCACATGTTTCATAAGGCGTTTTAGCGCACGTGTCAATAAAAAAACTCGCCACTTTGTGGCTCGTTCGACGCGTTAAGAATAATTTTAGAGCAGTACATACCTCTGCGAAATTTGATGCTAGGGTATGATTTTCTACAATTAAAAAATTTGCAAACTCTCTAATGTCTTTAAATGTACCTATTTTGTATTTTAGAGGCTGAGATAAGGCAATAATTTGTAATGGAAATTCTGAGGAAATATCGCGAGGGTAACATTGTTGCAAAGCTTTAGCTGATTTAAATAATTTTTCCTCCGTCATTGATACCAAAATGGGGGGACTTAAGAGACTAAATTTGATAACTGTGTCCTTTACGCCTTTAAAACGGTTGTTTAATTGATTAATAACAATGTCAAAAAGAATAGTCAACAAATATAATTAAAATTAAATACAGGGGCCCAACTAGAATTAAATTAGGTACTTAATTTTCTTTCTTCTTTTCTTTTTCTATATTTTTAAGGTTTAGGGTTGCTTTTAAAGGTCTTATTAAGATTATTGTTTTTTTTTCGACTCGAACGGGTCGTTCGGGCCCCCCGCCACCGCGGGGTTTGGCGTTATGGCAGCTACGCCACTGGTCAGAAACCAGTATTTTAATTTGCATTTTTAAAGGTTATAGAAGCTGCCAAGATGGCTGAAATACACGATTCCATAATCAGATGGCCGAAAGGGTACAAAACCCAAGTGGGCGAGAGAGGATTGAAATTATCGGGTGGCGAAAAACAACGGGTAGCCATAGCGAGAGCCATCCTTAAGAATTCGCCCATTTTAATTTTTGATGAAGCGACGAGTTCCTTGGATTCCATAACTGAATATGTAAGTATACAATCCCCCCCCCCCCCTCTTTTTATTGGTTTATGTCACATCCCCAATTGTTTACGTTTTTACTCGATCGCTTATTATGCCCTTTTCTTCCATTTCATGGCGTTATAGCCAGATTTATCTATTTGTCGAAAATACCTTGCAAAATCGATCGATCGAAGATCGGCTTTTCAAGCTTTTTATGAATGAACCATTGGGTCTATAGTTTATACGGTCTTTGGCTTTTTTAACATAAGTATAAAGCGAATCGAATTGACGAATAATACCCGGTGGCCCACTCCCAACGCGGGCTGGATTCCATAACATTTAAATTACTCCACTTTTAAATATTTCTCAAACACACAGTTATTGGAGGCAGTAGGTCTGCAATTTAAAATGATTTTGAATTACACAGGGTGTCCTAAGAATTTAGGACATAATAAACATACCTTCTTGAAATGGAATTGTATGTAATTGTAATATTTTTGGTTTGTTTGATCAATTTTAAGAACATTTTGTATGGCATATCCATGGAACTATAAAAAAGTAGAACGCTTACTAGGCTATATAAATGGCACACTATAATATCTCTGCACTAGCGGGGTTTTAGTTTTGATTCCAACTCACTGTAACTTTGTAGCAATCGACGCGCGCCAACTTTGAAAATACATTGTTGTATTATTTGGGTTTCCCAAAAGGTAAAAGAAAATAGCTAATAATGTCTGGACATCTCCAGGCAGTACAACAGCTAAAAAATTTCTATATCGCACTTTTAAAATTAAAGTGACACAATCCAAAAAATAGAGTTTTGGAGAAAACAGGAAAAACTGTAAAATATATTGGACCCCTCTAACTCTTTTGTCTCCTAAGCCTAAGTAATAAATCAAATTAAATGTTAAATCTGGGTAAACATAAGCTAAATGGTTTTACTAGAAGACAGTTATTTAAATTTGATATTAAAACCTACCCTTAATAGTAAAAAATAAAAACCAAGTTAGGTCTTTTTACTGCCAATTTTTTTTAACAAAGAACGAATTAGTTGGATTTATGCCTTTTTAAAATTAAAATTGTCGTTGTAGTATTCAGCGGGTCATTTTAGAATAATGTCCTTTTTTTATTAAAGACCAATTACTTTTTTGTAAAATGTTTAGAATCAAGTCAGTTTAGACCCAAAGCAGTGTCAATTTTCTGTCGAATGCGATAACATACCGAAATGATACTCTTTAGTATTGAAAAGACGCGCGAATACCTTTAATATAAAAAAGGCATAATAATAATAATAATGATAATAAATAATAATAATAATAAATAATAATAATAATAAATAATAATAATAATAATAATAAGTTTATTTAAAATTTAATAATATAATAAATATGTTTATGTTGTCTTTGATAAACTTATTCTTCAATCCCCTGAAGCTGAGCTTGTTAGGGGCAAATCTTATTTTTTGTTTTAGTATTTAAAATCATAAATATGCATTAAAAATCAAGTTTTTTAAAGTACAAATGTTAATTTATAGTATAAACGCAGCTGTTTTGAAGAAATATATTACCTGTAATAAAATTATTAATTTATAATTTTTAAGTAAAAAATATTACTTATATAAATTATTCAGAACAATATTAATTAATTAAAGCATTTCTAAAAATATTTTCAAATTGTCTGTTTTTATTATCCATGTTTTTATTTCGACTTTAAATTTTTTTAATGAAATCAATTTTTTAATTTTTGTTGGTAAATAATCGTTTAAATAAAAACATAAATATTTTAAAAAATTTTGTCCTATGGACTTATTTATTTTAGGTTTTATGGTTGTTTCATTTTTATGACGTGTATTATGATTATGGTTTTTAAATTGTATAAGGTTTTTATTTTTAAATATATATATATATTAAGATGTTATAAATGTAAAGTTGTCTTATGTTCAACTTTTTTGTTTCTGAATATAATTCTTTTGAAGGATAAAGATAATCTTTATTGTATATAATTTTTGGAAACCTTTTTTGTAACATTTCTAATTTTTTAACTAAAGTTCTATTTATTTCTCCCCAACCTAAAATTCCGTAATTTAAATGAGTTTTAACTAACGCGTAATATAATATTTCCATATGTCTTACATTTAAAAAATTTTTAATGTTTTTAAAAATCGGTAGTAAACTTCTTAATTTTTTAATTAAGTATTCTATGTGAAAATTCCAATTTAATTTACTGTCAAAAATAATTCCTAAATATTTTATTTTATTGACTTTAAAAATTTGAATGTCTTCATTTATTTGAATACTATTCATATTTTGCGGTAGGTTATTTAGGTTTAAAGTAAAAGAAATATAATTTGTTTTATTAAAATTAATTGTTAACAAATTGTTATCAAACCAATTTTTTATAATTTTAAAATCTTTTTTAATTTTATTAGTTAAGTTTTCCCAATTTGTATCGGTATAAAAAATTGTAGTATCATCTGCAAAACTATGAATTTGTCCATCGCAATTTATACTAAATAAGTCATTAATATAAATATTAAAAAATAATGGTCCTAAAATTGTTCCATGAGAAACACCATACATAAATAGGGTCCTCTAATTTGGGAGAAGCGATTTGGTATTAGGTCAAGCGCTAATAGAGGTCGGTATTTAGTGTCATTTTATGATTAATCTTAGAAAAATACAATTTTCGAGTTGTGTCACTTTACTTTTAAAGGCGCGATATAATATTTATAATATATTTTAATAAAACAATGCACCTATTGAGATTCATTACCGGTTGAAAGAGATATCCTCTGCCGTACTTTTCTCACTATTAAAACAATTATGTACTAAACACAGTGGTATTGTTAATACTTACTGTTTTGAAAGTTTATACAGTGTGTCCACGGATAGAGTTTGGAAGAGGAAAAACTTTTTTATTAATAATATAATATTTATTTTAAAGAATATATTTCATAATTCAGACACAACTATGTTATAATATAAAACAAACATGACAATATTTTGATATAAAATACAAACAAAATATTGTCATGTTTGTTTTATATTATAACATAGTTGTGTCTGAATTATGAAATATATTCTTTAAAATAAATATTATATTATTATTTAACTTTAAATTTATATTTAACTTATTATTATATTTAACTCAATACAAGTATTTACTTCTGAGTTTCGGAATTAAGTTTATTCAACAATATTTATATTAACATTAAATGTACTTAAACAAAAAATGTTGAATAAACTTTTTATTATTATTATTATTATTATTATTATTATTATTATTATAGTATAGAAGAAAAGTAATATTTTATAAAAACGTCTGCTTGTGCTGAAACCACAATTTCGAATATCATATTTACGATTACTTTACTTGGTTCGTCAAAGTCAAAAACAACATTTTTACTTTTTAGGATTTTTTTTCAATTCTAATTTTCGATTCCTTGATTTATTCAATGAATTTTGCTTGTGCTAAAACTTCAATTTCAAATATCACATTTGCGATTACCTACTATACAGGGTTCGTCAGAAACAACATTTTTAGTTTTTTGGATTTCGTTTATTTTTTATTTGCCTACTTTTGAAGTATTTTTATTATTACATGTCATATTTATTCAATCATAAATTATAAAACTTTTATTTAAACGTGGTACCACCGAGTTAGCGCATAGTTCAACTCGACTTCTGAATTTCCGATAACAGTTCCTAACTTGCTATATTGGGATATTTACAATAAATACTCTTACGTTTTTTCTTTCAAGAGATCTAAGTTATTATTGAAATTGGTTTAATACACATCTGGCTTCAGATATCCCCATAAATGAAAGTCGATAATTGTGAGATCGGGACTCCTACGTGCCAACTGATTGGGACCATAGGTACCTTCCAATCCATTTGTTCCCAAAGTGATGATTTAGCCATTCATCAAAAGGAAAAAAATCCAAAAAACAAAAACTGTTGTTTCTAACGAATCCTGTATAGTAATCGCAAATCTGATATTCGAAATTGTAGTTTCAGCACAAGCAGACGTTTTTATAAAGAATGACTTTTTTCTATACCTACTAATAAAAAAGTTTTTCCTCTTCCAAACTCTATCCGTGGACACACTGTTTATTACAAAACTAACAACAAATTGTTCAACAATGACTCGTGTTTTTGGTTGGCGTTAATACAATTTCAAATGGTTGCCAATTTTTTCCCTACAAAACGGCCTTTTCTAGAGGTGCCATTTTAATAACATAGGTTTTATGGAGATTCATTCTACTTTTTTTTTGTAGGCCTGTGAGCATATCCTATGCTTAAATTTAATATGGGGAAAAAACACACAGTCGTTTATGCAGGTGGACATGTTTCGGCACTAGAAAGTGCCATCATCAGCACCGAAGGGCCCAAGTGCCACTTACACGAATGAATGTAAACAAATTTTAAAAACATGAAAAGGACAAGAACATGTTGTATAATTGGACGAAAACAAAGTTAAAATATTTAAAAAGTGTTAAAAAATTTTAATTTTTTAACACTTTCTAGTGCCGAAACATGTCCACCTGCATAAACTGACTTTTTATAAATTATTTGTGGAGACGACTGTGTGTTTTTTCCCCATATCTTCACGGCTCCACTCTGAGATAATGGACTACTTTCGTAAAATTTAAATTTAATATTTAAAGTGTCTTATTTCTTTCCCTTTTAAAAACACATAACCACTTTATCGCTCTAAGGAAGGCTTTAAGTAATCGATTTTCTGAACTTAAAAATAAGGACTTAAGTAGCCGTTTAAGATCTCCTTATCGTTGGTGCAAATGTTTGTGGTTTAAGGAATAATTAGGGTTAGTGCGGCCTTAAATACGTTGGTACAAATGGCCATTAAAGTTATTAACGATCACTTTTAGAACATTTTGAAAGCCCTACGGAACGCAACCAAGGGACGCACATCCATTTGCATAGCCCACCGTCTCAGTACCATCATGGACGCCGACGAAATCTTCGTGCTGGAAAATGGTAGGGTAAGCGAAGTGGGTACCCATTTCGCACTTCTACAGAACCCGGATTCGTTGTACTACAAGTTGTGGAACACACAGAACCATTCCTATAAGCAACCGGTGACGGATGTTCCTCTCGACGGAGAAATTCCTAAACAGTGGTCGGTGTAAGCAATCGCGGTATGATAGAAAAATTGAAAAGTGATTCGAGTTTGTTGATCAACTACATTATGAGATTTTTGAATCTACATAAAAGGATTGCAACAGTTTTTGTGATATTTCGTGTTAAAATATTATTCGTTTGTATTAGGCTGGATATAGGGTAATCGTTTAAAACTATAACTGTGATTGCTGGTTTATAAAATTTTATGTGATTACATACAGTGTCCGCAAGAAAGTTCGCATCAAATGGGATTTTTTTTTATTATTAGGTATGGGTAAAAATTGAAAAAGCAGTTAGTTTTTGCTTACCTAAAAACCAAAAATGACGTTTACTGAAGCAGCTGCACGACTTGCGTTACCTGTCGAAGTTGACTTTTTTAATAAAATAGGTTCAAAAATGCCCTTATTTATCAAAATATCGAAAAACTTTATTCGAGAAAGTTGTTTATTTAGGCATTTTTAGCCTGAGTACGAAATTTTGACATAATAGAATTTTATTTTTTGCCAGGTTCTTGAAAATTTTGATCAACCCTCGTAGATTAACTTTTATACATCGATGTAAAACCATTTGCCTTTACTTCATTTGTAATCTTAATGCAATTTTGTGTAAAATTTTTATTTCCAATTATTTATTTTGCTTCAAAAACTAAAATTGTTATTGATCAGTATGTAATGTTTGATGCAAAGTTTATCTAATTACATCAGTTTTGCCAAAACCGACGTTTCTCATTTTTCTTAAGTTAGTAAACAGATGTACAAAAAGAAAATATTAGCTTTCGTTGAAATTTTACTTAATTAATATTGGATCAAAAAGAATAAATATTAATCGCTGGAAACATTTTATTCAATAAAAATATAGTCTACAAATAGGCGATGCATTAATAACTAATATTAATTAAATAATTGGAAACAAAAATTTTACACAAAATTGCATTAAGATTACAAATGAAGTAAAGATTTTACATCGATGTATAAAAGTTAATCTACGAGGGTTGATCAAAATTTTCAAGAACCTTGCAAAAAATAAAAATTCTATTAGACAGTCAAAATTTCGCACAAAGGCTAAAAATGCCTAAATAAACAACTTTATCGAATAAAGTTTTTCGATATTTTGATAAATAAGGGCATTTTTGAACCTATTTTATTAAAAATGTCAAATTTGACAGGTAACGCAAGTCGTGCAGCTGCTTCAGTATACGTAATTTTTGATTTTTAGGTAAGCAGAAACTAATTGCTTTTTCAATTTTTACCTATACCTTATAATAAAAAAAAGAAAATCCTATTTGAAAGTCCGCATCATATGGGATTTTTTTTTATTAATAGCTTTATTAAATAAATTTTAGTGGTGGGTAAAAAATCAAAATTATCTTATGTATCTGAAATTTTGCATGTGGGCTAGAAACTGCATTTAAAAAAACTCTTTTTAATAACTTTCGATATTTTCAGAAATACTTTTGAATTATTTTTTGGAAAAAATTAAAATTTGACAGATAATGCGAATCACGTGACTACTATTTTTTTGCTTAATTTTCATCTTGATCGAAGCAGAACTTGATGCCAAAGTCAAATTTCGAATAAAGTTATTAATAAAAAAAATCCCATATGATGCGAACTTACTGGTCACACTGTATGTTACAAACAGTGCATTAAAGTAAACTAACTTCTTTGGTATTAAAAATAGAAATTCTACAGGAGTAAGTAGTATAGTATCAAACAATCTTGGCTGTTGAACACATTTTCATTATGGGCGTAAACAGTAAACAGGAAAATTATTCATCCATACAGGGTGTTGCAAATGCGACGCTTACCTTATTGGGATCTCGTAAACGGTAAGAGATATAAAAGGTTAAACTGGGGTAAAGTTGCGAAAATTGGACATGACTAACAACTACAACTACATTTTTATTGCCGTTTTTTATTTTCTTTAGCATGTTGCAAAGTTTTGTCTTTCAGGGTGTGTGTAATATCTGAAAACAACATGTTATAGAAAATAAGAAGTGGCAATGAATATGTAAGTTTAATTTTCGCCATCTCTATAAATAACGTTAGGAAAAAATAAAAACCGAAAAGATTTTCTGTTTGTTCCGAATATTTTAATATATGGATCCACGGATAGAGTTTGGAAGAGGAAAAACTTTTTTATTACCTAGTAGGTATAGAAGAAAAAGTCATTCTTATAAAAACGTCTGCTTGTGCTGAAAGTACAATTTCGAATACCAGATTTTTGATTACTATACACATACAGGGTTCGTCAGAAACAACATTTTTAGTTTTTTCGATATTTTTTTTTCAATTCCTTGATTTATTAAATCAATGTTGCTAGTGTTAAAAAACTATTAGATTTGCGGTTACTATACAGGGTTCGTCCCAAACAACATTTTTAGTTTTTTGGATCTTTTTTTTTCAATTCTTTGATTTAAATGAATTTTGCTAGTGTTGAAACTTCAATTTTAACTATTATATTTGCGATTTTTATACAGGGTTCGTCACAAACAACAATTGTTGCTTTCTTATTTCGAATATGATTTTATATCTGGCCGAGTAACGATTTTTTTGTAAGAAACCTATTTTTTATTTGCCTACTTTTAAATTATTTTTATTATTACATGTCATAAAACTTTTATTCAACTAAAGTTTTATAATTTATGATTGAATAAATTGAAGAAATATGACATGTAATAATAAAAATACTTCAAAAGTAGGCAAATAAAAAATAGGTTTCTTACAACAAAATCGTTACTCGGCCAGATATAAAATCATATTCGAAGTAAAAAAGCAACAATTGTTGTTTGTGACGAACCCTGTATAGAAATCGCAAATCTAATAGTTTATTTCAACACTAGCACAACTCATTTAATAAATCAAGGGATTGAAAAAAAAAGCTCCAAAAAACTAGAATTGTTGTTTGTAACGAACCCTGTATAGTAATCGCAAATCTGATATTCGAAATTGTACGTTCAGCTCAATCAGATGTTTTTATAAAGGATGACTTTTTCTTCTATACCTACTAATAAAAAACTTTTGCCTCTTTCAAGCTCTATCCGCGGACACGCTGTATATTATTTTTTAAATTTTTCGTCAACGTCCAAACTGCGCTTCAATTTAACCTTTGCTGTATCTCTTACACACCCTGTGTTATACCGAGTGTTGATTTAAAAAGTTACCACCCCCTCTATCTAAGTCTAGTCTAGTTTTGAGAGAAAATCTGCGAAACACGTCAAAAATAAGGGACAATCCTCTCAAGAATCTTGAATGGGATAGAGGAACAGCCACTGCTTGCAAGCCACTTTATGGGTTCTTTGCTGATGATCTTTATTAAGGAGGCGATTTCATTCTGCATCAAACTGACTTTTAACAGGTTCAGTTATGAGGGGGATCGATTGTCGCTTTCAACATATTGAAATGAAGAAATAGTGCAAAAAAGTTGATAATAGTTCCAAAAAAACGAAACTTTGTACCCAAATTCTAAAAACACCACAACATGCAGCGAAAAGAGTGGCGTCAATAATGTTGTATTTATTTTTCTGTAGCGGATAAAATAGGTCGGGCAATTTAAAAACAAACAAAAATTGAAATTTTTTTTTAAATTGAAAAAAAAAAAGAAAACTAAAAGAGTATCTCAGATTTTTTTACGATATTACTGCAACTTTGCCACAATTTGACTGATGCTGTATCTCTTATGGTTTCCTAGATCCCCATGATGAGGCTCGAATTTGTTACACTGTGTACATTACTTTTGAAAGAATTAACCCAATTAAAAAAACTAAATTGCAAAATGTAGGTAATAAAAACAGATTTGCAATAGAGTTACTTGACCTACCCATTTAAAATTTTTAAGGGAATCATCTTTTTTATAATAGCAAGGGAGTTATTGTACCTACTTTGTGATTCTGTTGTGACATCTACTTTCTACGTAAATATTTTTTTAAATGTTGACTCAAATACTCAAATCGGAAGTACGTATTAGGCTATTCCTGAAAATACATATTGCAGGTTTTCCCAGTTTTTGTATGCATATGTAGACAGGTTGATTCACGGTGGAAGGCACGTTAGACGTATATGACGAACCAGCCAAAGAATCGATCTGAAAATTGGGTCATTTACATAAACGAACATGCTCTATTTACCTAAAATATTTTTGAGTATACAGTGTTGCCACTTCCACCAAAAATTAGTAGCAACTTCGGTATTTTAAATGGGACACCCTGTATTTTATTTTATTTTCGAAACCACCATTAATTTCTTAATGCAAAGAGTAGTCCATTCTCCAAGAGACCCGTTTCTATTAAACAAATCTAAAAAAGACAAAGTCGGCGTCTCGTCAAAATCCTTGTTTAATAAAAAAACGAAAAAGGTTACATATGTTTCGTCCTTATATAGGCATCATCAGATATACAAATTGTAACTGATAATATACCTAATAGAAAAATCCTATCAATTTTTCTTACCTAACATTTAAACACAAAAATTAAAATATTTTTCGATGAGAATAGATCCACGTTCTAAAGCCTGCTTAAAAATCATAAAGAAGGAGATACGTCAAAATTGTTGTACTGTTTGCGTGAAAAAGGCGGAAAAAAATATGTGGCTATGAATATATTTACGTATTAATTGTTTATATTATTAAAAATGAAATGGGGCTCGAAATTGAAAACGTCGTTAACACAGGTAAGGAGAGAACTTTTTTTTGCTGTAGTAATCCCAAGTTTTTTTTTAAATCCAACTTTTTGCTCTTATGGCATTCATGAATGATGTTTATATTTTCAGGTACCGAGAATTAATGAAGTGATTTCAATAAATGGTTTGCTAATGCTGACTTTGTCTTAGTTATATCAGTGTTTTGATATTTATCCACAAAACTAAAACGTTCCCGGACTCTGGTTGATATTTTTTGTCCTGACCACAATCAAAAGAGCAAACACGGGACTTAAAAAGTGGGTCGATCTTGTCTTTTGTTTTGACTATATTCTATATATTATATTTATTACGCGTTAGTTAAAACTCATTTAAATTACGGAATTTTACGTTGGGGAGGAATAAATAGAACTTTAGTTAAAAAATTAGAAATATTACAAAAAAGTTTTCTAAAAATTATATGCAATAAAGATTATCTTTATCCTTCAAAAGAATTATATTCAGAAACAAAAAAGTTGAACATAAGACAACTTTACATTTATAACATCTTAATATATATATTTAAAAATAAAAACCTTATACAATTTAAAAACCATAATCATAATGCACGTCATAAAAATGAAATAACCATAAAACCTAAAATAAATAAGTCCATAGGACAAAAAAATTTCAAATATTTATGTTTTTATTTAAACGATTATTTACCAACAAAAATTTAAAAATCGATTTCATAAAAAAAATTTAAAGTCGAAATAAAAACACGGATATTAAAAACAGACAATTTGAAAATATTTTTAGAAATGCTTTAATTAATTAATATTGTTCTGAATAATTTATATAAGTACCTACTTAATATTTTTAATAAATTAATAATTTTATTATAGGTAATATATTTCTCCAAAAAAACTGCGTTTATTCTATAAATTAACATTTTTACTTTAAAACTTGATTTTTAATGCATATTTATGATGATTTTTACATACTAAAACAAAAAATAAGATTTGCCCCTAACAAGCTCAGCTTCAGGGGATTGAAGAATAAGTTTATAGAAGACAACATAAACATATTTATTATATTATTAAATTTTAAATAAACTTATTATATTATTATTAATACAAATATATTCATAACCACATATTTTTCCCGCCTTTTTTCATGTAAAAGGTACAACAAATTTGACGTATCTTCTTCTTTATGATTTTTATGCAGGACTTTAGAACGTGAGCTTTTATCTATTCTCACCGAATTACCACCAAGTCTGCTCTGGACCCTACCGTAAACTCATAGGTTAGTTACTTGTTTTTAATTGTAATGTTGATTAGGTACGTGTTTTTCTCATTTTTAATTTTTGTGTTTAAATGTTAGGTAAGAAAAATCGATAGGTTTTTTCTATTAGGTATTTTATCACTTACAATTTGTAGGTCTGATGATGCCCATATAAGGGCGAAACATTGTAACCTTTTTTCGTTTTTTAATTAAACAAGGATTTTGACGAGACGCTGACTTTGTGTTCTTTTGATTTGTTTAACTTCCTTTATTATTATCCTATATCCATCTCTTATAGTTTCTAAAATAATAATTAAATTTCAATTTAAAAAGTTTACGTTTGCCGTCAAAAAAATGTAATCAAACATATCCGTTAATATAAATGACGAATCGTTACCTGGGGGTTCGTTATATACATTTAACATACCATCCACCTTGAATCACCCTGAAAGTATTAAATACATTTAGGGACAGTACGCAAATTTCTAAAACAAAAAAATTGCTGTAAAGCAAAACATTGGGACTTTAGGAAAATCATTTCTTTACACAAACCCCAGTGCACAAAATATTTATTTATGTAAAATTTTATATATACGTACATATAATTAAATGGCTGTTAAACAATTAATTGATTTTATTCACGCAATTTAAAAATGAAGCCTTTCTTTAAAATTTTTGGTTCTGTATTAAAAGTATTTTTTACAGTTTCCTTTTATTTTGTATGTGTTACATTAGTAGGTATATTAATTTTTATCTTTAGAAGGAAAAGGCATATTTTACATTACTTTGACATCAAAGGTTTGTTTGTTTGTGCTGTATGAAACTGCTTTTAACTAAACTGTTGTCATCAAATAAAGCGTCGGCTAATATTGAAAATAGAACATGTGAAAATAAGGCAAGAACTTACTTTATTTACCTTTAAATAAGCAAAAAATAATCACGAAAGTGGCAAATTTATGGCCTCGCGCATGTAAACAAAGCTACACCGGATTAGGCATGCGCTCTGCAACATTATCATTTGACAAATGGGAAAATAGACAGATCCGGGCTTTAAAATTTAAGTTCTTGATTAAGAAATTGAAAAAGTTGACCTTTAATTTATTTTTACGTACAAACAACACAACATAAAGGTATATAAACTACCATTACTATCCTATGTAATAAACTAGGTTCTAAAAATTAAGCACCAAAAAATAGTTAAATACATATTAAGCCCTGTTCAGTGTTTACACGATCCACTAGATGATGTAAACTGCGCAAACTCTGTATCTCGCTTTAATAGGGGTCACAATCTTTTAACATGTCATTAGCAATATACTGGTTACATATGTGGGAGGAACCAGTCTAAGTGTTCCACAAGGAAAAGGCAGATAGATAGAGTACAATTTTTTACTTTTATTTACCTACGCCTGTGTGTTGTTTTCGTAAAAAATATTGTCGAGTTTTATGCAATACAAACAAATCTAAAAAGACATTATGTATATAATAGAAATATTTTCGTTAGTACTCTTCTAAGTTGCGGCCGACAAAATAAAGAATAAGTAACTTTTTGTATAAACTGTAAATAAAAAATAAATATTTTTGTTGTACTTTACAAAGATTAATATATTTGAAAAATAATTTTAAGTAATAAAATATAAAGTAAGAAATATGCTGAGTGTTATTTTTGTGTATATGTTTAGTTTTTTTTGTGTCCATCCTATTTTTATACTAATAATAGATTATTACACTTTAATAAAACACGTTCATATGAAAAACTAGCCCAGTAAACAGTTAAAAAATAATAATTTTCCTGCAAGTTAACAGTAACCAGAATATGCGCAGCGTGCGAAAAGTGAAACAACTTTTGTTGAAATGACATAATGTGAGGAAAAATAGAAATGAAAATATTTATCACGTTATAGTAGGGGAGCCCACGATGCTAAATGGGGATTTACTCGAGCGTCGTGGGGACCTATTGGATCTTGAAGATTGGATGGTAGAAAGGAAAAAATGTCGTATCATGTGTACCCTTTCACCGGTGGGGGGAGTTACTACAGGCTTTCAAAAATGTAAAAAAAAAACAGTCACATGGATATACTCGAGCGCGTCAGATATTAATAGTGTATATGCCCCACGTGACTCTCATGACGGAGGTACATTAATCTGCCGGTTTTGATGGTGGGGGCGGCGGTACGGAAGGGTTAAAAATGGGGAAAAAAAATTTACTCGAGCGTGTCAGATATTCAGAGGGGATGTTAAGGGATCCCTAAGGAAGCTCCCATTCAATAGACTGACGATTCGAATGTGACGCAAGCTCTTGGCGACTTTTCGGAAATGCAAAAAAGAACGCTATTTTGACATACTCGAGCGCGTCAGATTTTCATACAGACGGTTCAGCTTGGTGTCCTGGTCGTGCTGATTCATAATCTGACGATTATTTTGAGGGATTTTGTTAATCTGACCGTTTAAAATAAAAATTTCATGATTTTTTTTCTTAAATCTTAAAAATTTTCCGAAAAATAAAAAAAATCCCAATAACAATAAGAGTGACAGACTGCGATATAAATAAAGACAAAATCCATAGCAACAAAACGGTTTCATAACTATCTTGATGCTTTTTAATAATATTATTTTTACATATTTTTGATGGAATTAAGAGAAGAATGCAAGTGTGTTATATTTTTGAAATCGGAAGAAAAAGAACCATCGCGCTTCTAATATACAGAGTGTCTCATTTAAAAAAGTTAAATATTTGGTTTTAAATGTGACATGTGACACCTACTGTCATTTTTGACAAAACCCATAAATACTTGGCCAAAAGTTCTACATCCTACTTTTTGAGTGAACGCGCTAACTCAAAAAACAAAAAGTTACAGGCTTTTAAAAGTGGGACAAACTAAAATGTAAAATAATAACCCTGTACATATAATCCCACGAATGCTGTGATCAGCCTGTGATGGCGTGATGGCTGACGGAAAGTAGTGTGGGGACGGTGCGAGAGAGTGAATGATAAAGAAAGAGACATTGAGGCGCGGAGTGCTTCACTGCAGCTGCACGCGCTAATAAACTTTATTGACGATTTTTGTTACTTCGGCTTGTGGTAATCGGCAGATTATATTTTTCCCGTTATCCTTGAATTATTTCCTTCAAAATAAAAATAAAAATTGACCGCGCTCGAGAATGTCCATGTGACGTTTTTTCTTTGCAAGTTTGTGACCCTCCCACTACCTTACGTCACGCTCAAATCGTCAGATTATTGAAATGCAGACTCTTTAGCATGTAATTAACCCACCACACCTTAATCTGACGCGCTCGAGTAAATCCAGCTATCGATTTTTTTTTACTATTCTGATCAGCTGCCGTACACGCGCGGCACTATATAGAGGGCTTAGACATGGCAGAGGTACTCAACAGGGTGCAACGTATCCCCCATATGTTAATCTGCCGCGCATGAGTAAATCCCAAAATCCCCTGTTGGGCTCCCCTACTATTATGTCATTTCAACAATCCAATTTTTGATGCCATAAGCTCCATTAAGGTTTTATACCACTTACTTATCATTTTAAAACCATTAGCAATATATTTTTCTGTCTCCTGATGATGAAAGTTACGTTCGAAACATGTAGAGACCTTTGAACAAAGCATTTTTATTCTATTAAATTTTGTGGAGGAAGACTTTTAGTTTTTTTTTCGTATTCATACTTTCAACTCCACTTTAATGCATGGACTATTTCTTTAAATTATTGTAATTTTGTTGAACAATTATTTGTTGTTAGTTTTTGTGTGCAACTTTTAAAACAATAGGTACCACTGTGTTTAGTGCATAATTGTTTTAATAGTGAGAAAAGTGCGGCAGGGGATATTTTTGTCAACAGGTAATGAGTCTCAATAGGTGTATTGTTTTATTACGATATATTGTAAAGACATTTTTAAAATTTATTAGCTTTTGTGCTGCCTGGAGATGTCCAGATATTATTAGCTATTTTTTTTTACCATTCAACAAACCCAAATAACATAACGCTGTATTTTCAAAATTGGCGTGCGTCGATAGTATGGGTCGATAGCTACGAAGTTACCGGTTGGAATGATGCTGCCAACTCAAATTAGGGGAAGGCAACCTATAAAAACGAAAACCCCGTTAGTGCAGAGATATTAGAGTGTGCCCTTTACAGCCTATTAAGGATTCTACTTTTTTTATAGGCCTGTTAGTTGTCCATCTACACCAGTTTGTTAGATATCTATAGAATATTAATTTAAAACAAAAAGTTTTTGTAAACAAATAACTCAATATATTCTCAATATAAACAACATAGATAAATATAAATTTATTATACAATGTACAGAAATAATATATGACAATGTACAGTTCTATATTCATCGGGCATACTATTCGTCACTGTCAGTGTGCGACGTGACCAAATCGTTCGTTCTTCACAAAGTTTCCCTGTTTTTCCTCTATACTGTCGACGCTATCACCGTTGTCTATAGCTCGCAGTGTTGCCAAGAGTTTCTTTTTATTATCCAAGTTTACCAGGGAGTTGTTGGGTTGAGTTAGGTTCATATTCTGAAAAACAATAGTTTTGTCTCATATTAAGCAGACTCTACTCTTTCTACTACTGTTTTATCTAAAAGTATTCAAAATCATAAAAATGTGTGTAGTTATTTCTCTGTGCTAAGAGAAAAGAAAAAATTCGGACAGCAGCATTAACTATAATAAATATAGGAAAAGAGTCTTTTCGACATCACTTTCCACCAAATAATTTTAAAATGAATGCTTGTTCCTTTTCGCAATACCGTTTTGACTGGTAAAATTTACGACATTCATTATTGACGCCAATTTACTATTCCAGCTAGTTCACGAATGTTGTACCTATGTCTATGGTTTATAAATTAAATGTCTTCTAGACCAATACCAAATAATTGCGAGTAAAATACTGGGTTGCAAATTTTTTTTTTAATAATTAACTAACCAGCGCACTTTGATTATCAAATCAAAGAAATTGGCAGGCAGAATTAATTAACTCAATAATAATTCACCCAAATGGCACAGAGGAATCGGATTCCTACATTTTTTGTTTATTTAAAAAAAATCTTTTTACCTTATTTTCTGATTGAAATTTGTATTCTTCACTTAAAATCTCATTTACAAAATTCATATCGTCATCCATGTTGAAAAATGATTTTTTCAACTTAGATTCCACTTTCTCTGTTCGTTTCAGTGTTTCCATTAACGTATTCGTATCTTGTATGGAACTTTCTAGACTATCTTTGTGCACTTTGATTACTTTGCTGCAATTTTTTACACTACTTAGAACTTCTGAGCAATAATTACCTAAAATTATTATATAAACGTTAATTAAATAATTTAGTGACTCCTATTGTTACTTCGAACTTTTATTATTATAACATGTTGACACTGTGACTTTTTTATAGTATTTTCCTACAATCGTGGGGAAAAATTACTTTTCGGCACGATTTTACTTGTTTTTTGTTATCCTATAAAGTATATATGAAATGCACGTTTAATTTTAATAATATGCTTAATTTGTTCTCAGTTCTCTATTCTCATAGTCTAAAATAAAGATTTTTGTAATATTTATATGTAAATAAGTATGTGTTTATATTATGTAAATCGTGCGGAAAAGTAACTTTTCAGGACTACTAGCACTAGTAACTTTTCCGCACGATTTGTTAAATTAATGAATACTCCATCTAAAACACTCAATAAAGTGAAATACTTTTTTTTTTTTTTTTTTTTTTTTTTTAATTTCCCAACCAACTTTACAAAAGTTTATTACAGGGAAATTTCTAAGTAAAAAAAAATTTAATTAATTAAGATTAAGAGTCAAAATTATACAATAATTATAGTATCATATATAACAACAACAAGAAAACAATAATATGTTATATTTTTAATAAATGTTTTTTAAATAAATATTTGAACTTTTTTATATTGATTGTATTTTTAATTTGTTTTGGAATATTATTATAAATTTTTATACCATCATAAAAAATTGATTTTTTTCCAAAATTAGTTTTTATTTTTACGGTTTTTAAATTTCTTGTATTGTGCTCCTGAATTTTTGTGCTATCAATAAATTTTATTTCAGAATTTTTAATCTTTTCATTGATTGAGTGATTTAATATACCTACTTTAAATTTATATAAATTTTCTATATCCAAATAATTTTTTGGTTTATATAAATTTACAGTAGGCTCTAAAAATGGTAATTTATGAATGTATTTTATGGCTTTATTTTGTAATTTTTTTAAAGGATTGATATTTGACAAACAGGCAGAACCCCAAACTGATATTAAATATTGCAATTTTGAATATATTAATGCAAAGTAAATATTTCTTAAAAATTTTAATGGGATGTAATATCTCACTTTGTATAAAATACCAATTAAAGGAGAAATTTTATTTCTTAAATTATTAATATGTGTTCTCCAACTTAAATTTTTATCTATATGTAAACCTAAAAATTTTATTGCATTTGAATATTTTATAATATGTCCATTAAAAAGTAATTTAAATTTATATCCAACATATTGATTTGTTTTAGTTATTATCATAAAAGAAGATTTTTCAAAATTTAAAGTTAATTTAAAACTTTGTAGCCACGAATAAATTTGAATTAAATCTTGTTTTATATTATCTAAAATTTGATCTATATCATCATCAAAATATATAATTGTTGTATCATCTGCAAATAATTTTAAATCACCTTTTAATTTTAAGTTTGAAATTGAATTTATGTATATTAGAAAAAGAATAGGTCCCAAAATTGATCCTTGCGGTACACCACAGGTAATGTTTTTAAATGAACTTTTTGTGTTTTCAATTTGTACAAACTGTTTACGGTCAGTTAAATAATTTTGAAACCAATTATAAATATTTCCCCTTATTCCAATACTCGCAAAATAAATATTTTTTTTTGCCAGAAGCTCAATAATTTTTGTAATTACAGTATATTATTACGAACCTAATTGACGGTTATCTGAGAACTATATCGATCGTAGGAAAACTTTTGCACCTAACACATGCGGAATGTGTCTTTTCCGCCCTTGACGGCTTGTCGCGTGCGGAAAAGTACCACTTTCCGCACTTGTTAGGTAAATAGCTATTTCTATGTAACTAACAGGACAGAATAATCTAACTTGGCATTGAGACCACAGAACACAAACACGATTGTAACTGTCAATGATTGTCTGATTCTGTATTAACCTATTAACCATGCAAAGCCTTCTCGACTTAAAAGAGTGAGTGAGGCAATATCCAGGGACCTAGGAGGTTCAGGACGAGAGGGGCCAGGGCCGTAGACGGGGGAGGGGGCGAAGGGCGGGGCAGCATTTTCTTAATAATTATATAATTATGTCGTCGTGGATTTAGTTTCATCACACATTTTTTATATTAAATTAAACTTCTTTCATAATTAATAATTTAAGGTTTGTTTTGTTTGTCAAAGCATAACAAGACGCCAAAATATCAAAAATTAACTAACATTTTGGTTTGCTTCTCGGTCATACAGTTGGTTTGTCTCTTTACTCCAATTTTGACACGGAACACGATATGAGTCAAATATAGTTAAGAAAATGGTCTACCTAATTTTTGATCAAATTCCTCCTTAGAGTTTTCAGTAGCCCGTTGTATGGCTGCATCCAGCGAATCAGTGATTCTCTCAAATTCCTCCTCGGATGGTCTAATATCTAGGTTTTGACTTTTTAAAAATTCGCCACTATTTTTCCTTTTATTATTTAAAGTTTTGCCGAGCATCTTTGTTTCTTCCTGTTTTTCTCTTTTCATTCTTTGAATCGTGTTTACTAGATCTACGTTAGAGTCGTTGTCTGATTGATCATTTACTTCCTGTCTTTCTTTGGCGTTTTGATCTTTGCTGTTTATTGGTTTTCTATAATTTTTATAAAAAAAATAATACGTTAAGTATGTACCACGAATAACAAAAATGTGTAACGCCTACCTTGTTTCTGTTAGTTCTTAATTCTGTTTGACAAAGCTAACAGAGAAAAGATAGATATAAATTATCTCGGTAAATACACTATCACCACATAAAATGTTATTTTTTAATGTGTTGCTAACTTTGCCACCCTTTGTGAGGGCAGTCATCACTATTAATATAAAATTGTCAAATTCTATGTACATAACTACAGAAAGGGCTTCTATGTTACCAATCAGATCAAAATTGGATACGTTTAATTTGACTTTAGCGGCTCACATCATTATCTCAGTATCACATTGAGCCAATGTGTTTTGATAGGGTTGCGACAGGGGAACTACTAATATCAAATTATACTTATTACATTTTGACAGGCGCGTAACTACAGGGGGGCCTAGGGGGGCCGGGCCTCCCCCAGACGTCGCTAGGCCCCCCCCAGAAAAAAATAGGCTGACTTTGTAAGCTCGCTATACTTGCCTCGCAAATATCAATGTCATTTATTATATAACGAATCTAAAATTTTGACGCATTGCTTTTGGTTTAACATATTTTGCTGCAAGGCTGGCAACCAATCATACAATAATAAAATTATAATAAATGTATTTTGGTTGTCAGCCTCAAAGTTATGTGGCAATTTTACTCGTTGAACTTTGGGCATGTTTATTCAACGATGTACGAAATAATCTCGCTAAATATCACTTGACCATAATTTTTTTATTAGTTAAATTTTCCATTTTTCACTCAAACTTTTTTTGGCAATACTCGTTGAACTTTGGGCATGTTTATTCAAAAATTAAATCCCTCGAGCTTCGCTCTCGGGATCTAATCAGAATAAACATGTCCAAATTCAACTCGAAAATTTTCCAAAAAAAGTTTTCGTGACAGCTGAAAAATTTAACCGATAAAAAACGAGGTCTTGTGATATTACTGTTGATTATTGACCAAATTTGTGAAAATTTGGGCTTGGTGCAAGAAAATTTTGCCTGCGGCGCATTTCGCCTGCGGCGAGCTCTCCGCCGGCCCGCATCTACACAAGCCGTCACTGCAAGTCACAATAACAGGCCCACCCTAGGCCACCCCCAGGTCAGAGGGCTAGTTACGCCACTGCATTTTGATCTGATTGGCAAGGCAGCTACCAGCTACATCTACATAGGCAGTTTTATTTTAATTGCGATCTCTTAGCTAACTGTTAACTAAGCAACACATTGAGAAACTCGTTCTTAAAGAGGTTAATATCTTGGTTTAAATATGGTCTTACGAAGTGTTTTTAATTTAATCAATGAACTTTATATATTTCGTTCGTCAGGTGTGACTTATTGTTCGTGTACCGTATTTTAATGAAGTAATGTTGTACAACATAATGTGTTATTACCTCACTTACCTTATGATATCATCTGAATCTGACGCTTGTAATCTAATACCATTTATCTCATTTTCATACAGTACATCTATTTCATTTTCTTGACGTTGTTCGTTACGATTTAACCCTAACTTTTCATAATCCGGTACACTTTCTTCCACTTTTTCTTGGCCATCTTCATTAAGATTATGTTCTTTTTCATAATTTATTTTGCCTCGTATCCTTTGATTTTTCTGCACTGACGGTAGTTTTTCTAATCTTAAAGAACTGCCAGGCCTGCTTGGTACACTCTCTGCAGAGTTCTCCCTGCTTTCTGTGAAAACGTCGGAACCACGAATGCAAGATAAGCCATTAAAATCGTTCCGTATATTGGATGATCCGCTAGACAACCTACAAAACTTAACCATGGAGTTTTCTAACAATATTAGTAGAAGAGAAAAATGAGGATAGAGCCGAATTTCGACTTTGAATAAATGTTCGTGTATTAAATAGCATCACTAAAGCGAACTCCTCCCCCCTTGTAAATAAAATAAGTGAAACGATCGAAAAGCTTCTCGACGATGGACATTTTCAATGCAAATGCAAATGACCAAGATAAATATGTCTTTTCCACGCCAAGCAATAATTATTATCGTTTCCAACGAATGGCAGTTGGCTTGCGCAACGCGCCTGCTACGTTGTCTCGGATAATGAATAGATTCTTGGAAAATTAATATATACTGTGTAAATGCCTAGTATAATTGAATGACATAATTGTATTTTCCAAATATCTTGAATCTCATCTTGAACGTATGAGACACGTTTGTTTCATTGCATTTTCGTTTGATAAATCTTTCCTGGTCAGTGCTAGGTCATTGTATGGATGTAATTTATTATTTTTTTCATAAGAAAGTATCGACATCTTAAGGGAAAAAATGTTGAGATATAATCAGATGTCGACGTTAAGGGCTCTCTAAATTTCCGTCAATGTGTCCGTTAGCTCGAAAGTTTATACGAAGAATGACAAAATTTTTATATGTGGATTAGGAATTAACCATCCTTAAAACCATATATTATAGGGTTTGAGTCTGTACTGGGAGGGTGCTTTCTATTTATAAGCCCCCCCCCCCCCCAAACATACGCCACTGCATAACTCGCTGTATGTTAGCAAGGATCTAAATAATCTACTTAATATTTTTCAATACTGACCTTTGCCTGATATTATCCATGGGTGCCTTGAAACCGTTACTTTTTCTCGACTTATTTCCAATATTAGTTCCATTCACTAACGGTTCTAACTTGACTTCTGTAACGGGAACATTTGAACCATTTTTTAGTGTATTTAGCCTGTTGTCGCTCGATATCCGCGGTGGGGAATGATAATGTTTCAAACTGATCATCGACATCGAATCTCGATTTTGAAGCTTGTTAAATTTGGGATTTCTTGGACGAACCTGATTTTCTTTTGCCTAAAAATTTAATAAACAAAAGTAAACCGATTGGCGTAACACTAGGAGTGCTTTCTGAGGGGGGGTCCCTATACCAAGTAAATGTACAAGAATTTAACTAAGGTTAAAGCTGCCCTTTTTAATTAAAATTCTGTAATAGTCCACTAACTTTATACAGGGTGCTCGAAACTGGTGCTGCCAGTATAGCGATCTCGGAAACTATAAAAGATAGAAAGATGGTTAAATAGGAAAAGTTTTAGGCAATTATGTTAGTAGTTTTTCCTATAATATGATACTTAACAGTATTATAAATTAAAAATTTATAACCTCAAAAACTAAAAATTACATTTTTAGGGAAAATTCGCCTTCGTGTTATGTGTAATATAGAAAAAATTAAGTACTTTTCGATAAATAAAAAATCCGATATGGCGGTCATAAGAAAAATGAAAACTAATGATGGTTCCAGGAAACCAAAACGTACTAAAATATTACCAAGTAGGCATCTTCTGTGTTAGAAATTGCCAGACAAATGTGTTTATATACAGATTTAAAAAAAAAATGGGAAGTAATATAGATACAACCGATCTAAGGAAATGCAACATTTTAGTTTATTTAAAATATCTCAAAAACCAAAAGAACCAGAATTAATCCGGAAGCACCAATAACCTGCTAACATAATTGCTTAAAACTTTTCCCATTTAACCGTCTTTTTATCTCTTATAGTTCCTGAGATCGCAATACGATCAGCAACAATTTCAGGCACCCTGTACCGGGTGTACCAAATTAAGTCCGGACTATTGCTAACTCTTTTATTATTATAATACAAAGTAGGTTAAAAAGACATCTCGTGCCTTTCAATACTTGAAAAGCACAAAAATAGCTACATTTGGGCGTAAACCGTAATTCGATAGCTTTCTTATATAGTTTTTTACAAATAAATAACAGATTTTATATTATTTTTTTGAATTAATTTATTTGATAAATAAATTATATTTTCTGTACCAAAATACGGTTGCAAAAAAGATGGTTGGTCACAATATTTACTATAAAAAGGCTGTGAGTTAAAATGTGGTCTAAAAAGCTGTAAATCTCTAATGATTTTTCTAATGGAATAGTAGATAAACTTTTTTAGCCATATATGCTATTATATTATTTTTAAAAAAATTACAATTTCACTCAATTTGCTAATAATTAGAAAATAAACTTACTTCCAACAGTCCAGTAAGCCTATCAATCTCATCAAAAGCATGCAGTAACTCTTTCTGACACTGCTTATGCTTCACCAGCTCAGCATTTAACCTCTGTTTCGAAATCTTATTTTCCAACACCAACTTTCTGTTCAACGTACTAACTTGCTCCTCACTCCTCTGAAGATTATCCTTTAGTTCCTCCATTTGCTCCATCAACTTTTCCCTCTCCGTCAGATGTTTATCTTTATTTAATTTGTCTAGGTGAGTTAGTTGTTCTCGGACTTTTATTAGTTCTTCTTCTTTTTGTTTGACTTGATCTGTGAGATCTCTAGCGTTTTTCCTTAGGTTTTTATTTTTTTCTATTAGCACCTTGATTTCTTCTTCGTGAGAATGAAGAAGACGTGGCAAATCAGCGTCGGTGTTTTCGTACTTGGACAAGGCCTTATCTTGCCTCTTTTGTAGAGTTTTCAATGTTTGATTTTCCCTAGCCACCTCAGCTAAGTGGAAGTTAGCGTCGTTCAGCTGACTTTGAAGCTGTCTCAGCTTCAACATTTTCGCAGACATGACGCGTTGTTTTACAGAGCTGGGATTGACTTTGTGGTGGGTGGGCCGAAGCGAGTACGCCAGGGGATTCATTGGTTTGCGTCGTTTAAAAAAACAACTGGAGCTTGAGCTGCACACTGTGTCACATGACTTACTCCTAAAAGAAAGGCTGTTTGCTTAGCATGAAACTTAACTTTGTCTGATGTAGAGTTGCGTACGAAGAATCCTGGACACTTAGTTTAACATTTTCTGCCGTATTTACAATATTTGGTAAATCTGCCTTATACACACGTAAATGAACTGATTAACTGAGTATTAAGAACATCTAGAATTCAGGAAAGGTGATGAAATACGAAGAACAAAATGTTTTTTGAATTTATGGAAAGGGTAAATGACGATCCTCATATTTTCTCCTCAGGAATTTGTGCTAGCATTTTGTACACGTATTTTCCGGACACCCTGTATATTGTGTATATTAGTTTTTATGGGGGACTATAATACGATCAATATAACTAAATAATCCTAGACATTCCATCTGATTCTATCGGCATTTACATCGCTTTCGCGAGGGCCAAGGCCCCCAGAAGCGAAGTGACTTCAGACGGATATTCGCGTTTGCTAAATGTTTATCATAGGCAACGTTCGGCATAACTCGTTACAGATTTGATGTCGTACAAATTTATGAGCGATAAAATGTTTTCATTGGATGGTTTCTCTTGGTTTTGTTTCTCTATGGTATTATTGACAATATTCCTGAATTAATATAGATAAAATAAAGTACATCTCAAAGTATATCGTCTTGGCTTTTAGTACCTGTCATTCTTGTATACTTGAAAGGTCTACAGGATGACATTTTTACAATTTTAATAATGTCACTTGTTCACCATTATTTTGCATAGAAATGTTGTTATTAAGAGCAGGTAGGGTAGGAATTCAATAAGTTTATGGCGTTTGCAATTGTTATTTAGGTTAGCCACGAGCCACAGCCACCCTTGTTAATTGACCATTGGGCGGGCCTGGTGCAATTATGTCAATATAATATAATCTGTCTTGAGAAAGTCTCATGCGTTTGAGAAATTTGTTGAAGTGAAGTGATTCTGTGGTGCATAGAAATAATAATAAATTCAACTAGTCTTTTATTATCTGGCGCCCGTGCGAAATTATCGCTCTGCATCTAGTAGAAGAAAACCAAATCACTTATCATTGGATGCAAAAAAGATGTTAAAAATGTGTATGAATCATTAATAAATAGAGAAATCATTAAGCAAGATACTTTGAAGGAAATATAGATCAGAAAACACGTTTTACCTGGATGAAACATGGTTTCACAGACACGACACGGTTTCCAAAGAATGGGTCGATTCTAGTTCAAAGTATTAGACTAAAACACCTTCAAATAAAGGAAAAATAATTACAACAATTCACGCTGGATCGGAAGATGGATGGGTTCCAAGCTGCTTGCTGTTGTCTGCAAAGAATATTAAGGATTTGAACTTAGATTGCCATGAAGACACAATGAGTGCGAAACTTTTCGAAAACGGTTTGAAAATTACTTTTTAAAAAATATCTCCGACAATAGCATGATTATAATGGATAACGCAAGTTATTACAGTCGTTACAGCGCCAAACAGATCAAATACTAAAACCTAAATACAAAAATATTTATTAGAAAATTATATTTATTTTGAATTTAGTTACAAAAAAGAACAACTTTAGAAGTCTTAAATACCCAAAACAATACGTTAACTTGGCGGAACAACTGTGCTACACCGTATCATTGTATATACGAACAAACCCGCATAGAGCATGGTGGGGGCACCAAGTGAAATCAATTTTTTTGCCCCTACCGTAAGTGCGAGTGTCATAAACTTAATTTAAACTGTTATAAACAATATACCGGCCGAAAGATAGAAAAATTCAGTATAGCATACTTTAAAAGTCGAGATTTGTATATATATATAAGGCTGATAGTGAAATCCGTCATTTCATGAAAAGCCTATAGTCACTTCATGAAGCGTCGGCAGATTGTGTAAAAACATGAAATTACACGATCTGCCGCGTCACTTCATGAAGAGACCTTGACGTTTCGGCGTATTATGTATAACACAATCTGCCTAATTTTAAATATCGTCACTTCATGAAATGCCACAAAAACAAGGCATATTGTGTAATTCCGTCTAAAAGGTATATTGGCAACTGGTTTGTTCGGGTTTGTCAGAGCATTTTTTTTATTTTTATAAAATAATATTAGTTAAAAAAATGTAATTAAAAAAAAATGCTCTGGGGAACAACGAACAAACCAGTTGCCAATATACCTTTTAGACGAAATTACACAATCTGCCGACTGACATGACATCGTTAGGTACTACATGAAGTGACGATATTTAAAATTAGGCAGATTGTGTTATACATAATACGCCGAAACGTCAAGGTCTCTTCATGAAGTGACGCGGCAGATCGTGTAATTTCATGGTTTTACACAATCTGCCGACGCTTCATGAAGTGACTAGGCTTTTCATAAAATGACGGATTTCACTATCAGCCTACGACAACTAATACACTAATATACAACCCATTGTTATAACCTAAATGACAAGGGCGGATCCAGAAATTAATTCTGGGGGGAGTCAAACAGCGCTGAAGGCGCAAAAATAGCGCCACGGGTGCCACGCCCTTTTTTGAATCATGGTGCTTGGTTTTCAAGTGGGAAAAATACAAAACAAAATTACAAAAACAACCCAGTGCATTTAGGAGGGGGTTAATTTTTGTGATTTTATCTTCCAGAGAATTCGTACTGAGGTGTAAGGCTCAGTAACACCGCAAGGGGTTAATTTAAATTTGATAAAGTTAATTAGAAAGTTGCACATTTTAAAAAACTTTAGAGGTCAAAGAGGTTGTTCACGTCCACGTGCGGGACCAAAGTGATTAATTAATTCCATGAAAGCTCCATTAAGGTCCTTCACCATCTTCTCTTTTGCTAAAACCATCAACACTATATAAATATTTTTTCTGTCTCCTGATGATGAACGTTTCTACGTTCGAAACATGTAGAGACCCCATTGAATATTCTTATTTTATTAAACTTTGTGGAGGAAGACTTTGAGTTTTTTCTTTGTTTCCCATATTAATTATGTATTGCACTGATTTCTTCTCCTAAAATACCTGTTACCCTATTGTAAATAATAAATTTTGGCTGGAAATTTGCACTGTTAATTGATGTTAAAACGGCATACTTTGAGATATACTTTACCAACGGTGACTACACGTTAATCCCAAGAAGTTTTTGTAGCAACATGAACTCTATGGTAGCTACTCAAAGTAGACGGAAAAGCAGGGTACGTCTACCCTACAATCATTAATAATATTTACATTTCGACTTCTAATCATGATCCTTATTTCCACCTACTCCAACTAGCACTATAATATACTTTCATAAAAACTAGAAAAATTGAAATGAATTTCTTACATGAAAAAAAAATCGAATATGACCTACCTGTTATCGGACTGACTGAGGGGCCATTTTTGTGGCAACACGCTATGCGCACTACTACTCGCACAACTGATCGAGGTCATTCCCTAAAGTCCTTCCACGAAAATTACCACGTCTATCCCCTTCAACAAAGGCTTTAATAAAAACCCTTTGAAAGGTCCCTTTTGTGATTGTGTAAAAACCAAATTGACAATTAGAAACTGCACTGCCGAACGTCAGTTTGTGTGTACAAAAGTCACGTTGCTAGGCGACCGACTGGTCAATATAGCAGGTTGGAAAGCGGTAAAAGGTGCGTCGTGAAGTGTGGAGGGATTTTCATTTTCTTTTCGTAAAATTATACAGTGTGTTGTGGTCCAAGAAAACGTAAATGTAAAATGAAAATAATACGGCCAGCATTGAACTCCCAGTGGCGGTTCGTGAATCTCAGAAATGTACCACAGACACGTAACATACAGGGTGTTCGGTAAGTATATGGCATACTCTCGGGAGCGTATAGTGGAGGTCAAAATAACTTTACTTTGTCATATAAAAGAAAACCTCAAGTGCCCCTTAACGGAGATACAGGGCCCCAAAGAGGTACCCAGTGACATCTTTTCGGCTCTAACTTTTGAACCGATACATATTTAATGAAATTTTAGTATTTTGTGTAAGCCTTAGAGACTCATAAAACCGTACTACATTAGATGTTTACCATTGTCAGGGAAGTCAGGAACGAACCTACCACCACACTCGCTGGGCCAAAATTTTTACAGGTGTCATTTTACAGATCTAAAAACTGATTTTTTAAATACTTTAGTTATTTTTATTTAAAAAGGTAGGTACTCTACATTTGTCTCGATGGAATAAGCGGTTTTCGAGAAAAATAAGGTTTTTGTATATCACGTTTAAGTATTAATTCGAAATGTATTTAATAATCAAGTTTATTACCATATTATAAGCTATTTGAACACAATAACTAATCAAACAACTTTTAAGATTAATACTACGCACTAAAATAATTAAATAAATTATTACATCTCATTAATGCTCACATTCATCTAACTTATAGACAAGCGCTCGGTAATTGTGTGGAGGCAAGAAGAATTTATTCTGATACATTTTTAAATCGGCGTTTACCGCGTTGAAAAACATTTAAAAGGGTCGATCGTAGCTTAAGAGAAACAGGTTTTCAATAAAAATAACTAAAGTATTTAAAAAATCAGTTTTTAGCTATATAAAATTACACCCGTCAAAAGTTTGCCCAACGAGTGTGGTGGCAAGTCCGTTCCTGACTTCCCTGACGATGTAAAACATCTAATGTAGAACGGTTTTATGAGTCTCTATGGCCTACACAAAATAGTAAAATTTCATTAAATTATACGTGTCGGTTCAAAAGTTAGAGCCGAAAAGGTGTCACTGGTTACCTCCTTGGGGCCCTGTATCTCCATTAAGGGGCACTTTAGGTTTTTTTTTATATGACAAAGAGTTATTTTGACCTCCCCTATACGCTCCCGAGAGTATGCCATATACTTACCGGACACCTTTTGTATAAGGAAACCAAATTGTTTACATTTTGCCCCGACCAGAAATCGTTTTTAAGAGAAATCAATGATGCCAAATTTCTGCTGATTGCCCTAGATCTACCTCCTATGTTTGAAAACGAAGGTTATATTAATTATATTAGATGTATTTGTGATGTGTACCTATTAAGTCAAAATAATGTACTAAATATAAATGTATTTTTTAAATTTTCTACTAGTCAAATTATTTATATCTAGTTTCCTGATATCAACTTTAATGCTTTAGGGAAATCACAACGTCAACGCTGTACGACCGTTTTTACTATTCATTCATGCGCAACTTAACGTTGATATTAATTTATTATCTAGCATTACAGTGTTGGTGAGCTGTGATTGTGATCAATTGCATTTTTCGAATCATTTTTAATACTTTTTTGAAATAGAACTATTTAGTACTATTTATTATTATTTACAATGGTTCGCCAATGCATGGTGTATAAGAGACCCGACTATTCTACTAGCCCTGTGAGGTTATGTTTTTTTAGCAAAGCAATGGTTGTAGATAGTTCTGTATTTTAAGTAAATGTTGCAAAATATATGTATCGTTTTTTGAGGGTGATAGAAAACTTCAAAAAACCCAAGATCGGGTACTGCCTACTCACCTTTCTAAAGAAATAAAACATTATATAATGCAGTAACAACATCTATTTAATAATATTGACTATGGTTTCATTTCAGCTACAGTATATAGTTGCTTTGCAACAATAAAACATTAATCAAAAACAGCCAAGTGCATCGTTATTATCAACCCAACAATTAAAAAAAAAAGTTTTAAAACTTACTTATCCAAAAGAAACCGTATTAAAAAATCATTTTTTGTTGTTGCTATGGAGTGGGAATGCAGCGATAGTTATATGCCATCGGAACATAAAAATTTAGTTTTTTGACGATATTTGTTTTCCAAAATTAATAATTTACTACCATCAGTAATATCTGCTGCTTTCAGCCTCAAAAAATAATTAGGCGTATTTAATTATTTAATTATTTTATTAATAAATTTTAGAAAATTTCGACAGTGAAAAGTTTTTTTAAAGTAATGCAAAAAGACATGGATAAGTTTTTAAAAAAATGTATCAGATTTGTGTCTGTCAAAACTGTTATTATAAACATTTTCGAAACTAAAATAATTTAACAGTAAAAAAGGGACTTCAGGACGAGATTACTTTTTATCTCCGACCATTGTTTGGATGCCTACAACTTTGTAGACTATAAATTTAAGCGTTTTATTCGAAATATAGGAAACAAATTGTGGGATTCAGGTTGTGATACACTTGTATTCCTTAGGCTAAACACCTAATCCTATTTATTTAGGCTTACGAAAAAATTCTTAAAAAAACAATAAAATTTTAAAACAATTAATAGAAAAAACGTACAATATGTGTAGATATATTATAAAAACAAACAAACTTGTTAGTACAAAACTAACAATAAAAAATAACTAACAATTATTATTTTAATAATACTTTAAATATTTAAAATTTGGGAACCCAACGTGAATTCAAAAACATGTTTAAAATTTTGTGGTTTAATTTTGGTAATTAAAAAAAATTATGTGGCTACCAGAAAGTGTGCAGCATAATAATATAATATGAGAAAAAAATATATTTTTGAAATTAATAATTTAAATTCGATGAAAGTTTTATAGTATACGAGGAAGAGTAAAAAATTCGAAAAAAATGTTTTCATTTCATAGTTATACCAAATAATAAATTTCGCTTAAAAAATTATGTAATAAATAAAATATTGATAAAAAAACGACATTGCGAATGCGTCATAACTCTTAAACATAACATTTTAAACACGTTTTTTACGACAATAAAACTTTGCCCAAAAATCTACAATTTAGAATATATTTTTTGTTTCTATCTATTTTGGCGCCCTACCTAAATAGTTACTTTCAAATCACATTTAACGAGTTATTGTCTTCAGTAACTAAGGCTATAATTTTCGTTTCTGTACAAAATGGTATGAAAAAGTAAAATAACTTATCGAAAAAAGCTCAAATTTGGCGTAATTCATTACATATAATCTTTTTTTTTTTAAAATAAACAAATATAGAGCGGTCCATATTATGTTGTTAGAACGTGACCTTAGTGTTCTGTATAAGTATGTCATACATTTGTTTTAATTAAAGATAGATGGCGACTGTAAAAATAGCTGCCAATAGAACCGAGACCGACAACACGATTGGCGGAAAATACTATTGTGCACAGTTACTGATGCCCACGACCAGCACTTAAGGGGATTAACGACGCCATTTTCTATCGTCAATTCAATTCGACAACTCTGTCTCTCAGTTATTTTTATGCTGTTTGGCATACGAAGAAGAAAGACAGACATATTTTGGAACTGGTAGAGCAAGGCAGATGTTAGTCAGTTAAAAGTTTTGTTTACTTTCGTGTTTTGTGCAATTACGGAACCTTTCCTGTTAAAACAAACACATATTCTCTTGAATTTCTAGGAGAGATGACATCTAGATAGACTAGAAAATATCGTGTTACCAGTAAAATTTGTTGTTTTTACTTCAGTTCTGAAAATCGACGTGTTAACTTGCAAGAATTTTAAGGTAAATTGTGGCAATTTTAGTGGTTTTTAAAAACTACTTTTTTTTAAGTTTCTGTGCATTTATTAAAAAAAAAAACACCGGCGTACTATTCGTCGATGCCTCCCTGAACAGCCTTTCCAAAATTAGATACTAATTATTTTTTTTAAATAATTGCAAGGTTCCGGAAGTTACCCCTGCATTCAAGCCATTTATAGGTCTTTTAGACACGAATGACCTTGAGAGCTGTGCCCTTAACAAAGACTCGCTTAAATATTTCCTCGCATTCCCGCACTCTTTTCTCAGCCAATTTATTTTCTTCACCCGATAAGTTATTTTACTTTTTTGAAAATTGCTTTACTAAAAACTGAGCAACAAACTTAATTTATTTTTACTGTGGCTGTAAACAATATAATTAGTTGTTAAACAATGAAAGTATTTTTAAATACTGTCTACGCCTATTCATATGACGACCCTACTCGATTATTATTATTGACAGTAATACATACTGCCAGTATTACTTATACTCCTAATGTAATAACTACTTGCTTTAGTATTTTTGGCCATGCTGTGAGAAACGAAGTTCAAATTTACGTGATTTTAATTTCATTTATACCACATTTCACAATTTTTATTGCACCTGTGGTTTGTAAAACGTAAAACAAACATTTCACATGTGCACGAGACACAATAGGGAACTTTCCAATTTTTTTTTCAATAATATGATTTAGTTAGGCCTAAAAAAAATATTCCCCAATTATTACTCCTTAAAAACCAGTAATAACTTGGTAAAAATTCTTTTAAGTTTCGCGCGTGTCAAACGTATTTCAAACGACCTTTTAAGCGCGCCAAGCCCGATGACGTCACGAAGTATGACTTTTCCGTCATCCGCGCCAAGCCCTATGACGTCACGAAGTATGACTTTTCCGTCATCTTGACCGGTGGCCGAGCTATAGAGTTGGCATTTGGATTGCCGTGTGTTATTGTATTGTTGTTTTAAGGTGGAATTCTCAACGTCGTTCAATTTATTGCCAACCAATAACCTATTTCGTGGATGTCATCATGACAAATAATAATTCGTGACGTCACGACCCGTTTTTACCCGCTTGGGATAATTTGAATTTTGGGGCAGTTTTAAATCTTTCTGGCGGTCTTTTGGGACGAAATATGTTGTTTTTTTTGCTGCCATATACTTTATGACAATACATTTATATACTTATGATTTATAGAATTTTTTCACCATTTAAAATTTTTGTCAAGTTCCCTATTATGATATTTGAATCGAAAATGTTTCAAAACGTTTCTCAGCAAAGAATTTTTGTCCAATTTGTGTTTAAATATACTACTATTGCTATCGTCTTAGCACAGTGAAATTCACTTTTATAACTACATAACACAAAATAAAAATAAATTACCTACTGATTAATGACTGAGACAATTTTTGCAAAGAAATTATTCAATTATTTAATGGTATTAATGCTATTATGTTTAACAAACCAAAAATCTTGTTTCAGAACTTAGCCGTTGTCGACTGATTTGCTTGTCTAGGATCGGTAAAAGCGTTGCAAAAAGTCTAAAATCATGTGGGTTTATAAAAATTCTCAGTTTTTAGTAATTCTACATCGTAATTTGATTAATTATTATTAAAAACGCATACTGACCACAAGTAGCTAACTAAATCTGCCCAGTGCTAAAGCAGAAAAGTACGCATTTTTCTACAAATTCTCTATGCCCAGTGGTTCCCAAATGGTGGTCCGCGGACCCCTTGGGGTCCGCCCCGCGGCGTATTTTTTGGGGGTCCGCGAACCCACGGAGCACAAAGGGAAAAGAAAACAAAAATAACGAAATAACTCACCACTAGAATAGAGATAATCCTTGTGTTTTAAGTTTATTATTGTTTTTAAGGAAAATACGTTGTATTGATAAATAAAATGTTGTTTAAATAAGTTACAAAATTGTTTTAGTACTTTTAAAGATTAACTGGCCATGGGGGTCCGCATGTTACTATAATCCGATTTCGGGGGTCCAGGATTTTGCGAAATTTGGGAACCACTGCTCTATGCCTTTAACGACACAATTAAATTAACTAAAATAGCTATAACGAAAACTTGATTTTGGGATATGTTTGTTGGAAATTTCACAGAAAATAAGCATGATATATCGTATATTATATTATGTATTTTTATATATTATAAACTCTTAAAGAGTTAAAAAAAACTTAACAATAAGTTGTGGTGTTTTACATTAATTTTTATTACAATCGGTACCTAACTATTGGGCCAGTACACAGAACTAAAAAAATAAGTATATACAGGGTGATTCACGACGGGTGGCGAGCGGCTATCTCCAAAACCATACATGCTATGATTTTTGGGGAAAAAAATTTATTATGAAATATGAGCAAAAAAAATCACTGGAAATAATTTTGAAGTTCCTAATTTTACCGCTAGGGTGCCTAGCCGCTATTCTATGATACAAAGTCCTTAATTTCTACTAATAACTACAATACAATGCAAGAAATGAAGTTTTTATATGCTCTGTAATATCGTCCATAAATTTTGTGATAAATAATTTTTAGTAGTTGCCATGGTAACAGCGTGGAGAAGGGTAAGGACTAAAAGTACTTAAAAGGCTTTAACTTCGGTCTGCGTAAACCGAATTTAACAAACTATGGCTTATTTTAAAGAACGTTTTATCCTGATTGAACGTTGATATAAATATTCAAATTAATGTGTGAGGTTGATAATAGAGGGCACTTTAAAAAAAAAATTATTTCTAGCTTCGATTTCTTAATAATTTTGATTGCAACCATCCAATCATTTTAACTCTATTCTATAGGTTGTTGGGTGATTATTGCAATTTTTAGATAAATAACTAGAATCAATAACATAATTATTTTTTTTGAAACGCCTAAGATTAATAAATATAGCTATTCCTGTAGGATTTCAACGTTTTAATAAAAGGAAAATTGCAAAACATTGCTAAAAGCCCAAATCGAATTACACTCTTCCACTATTTTTGCGATAGCTTTTAAGTGAGAAAAGGAAACGACTTGCGGATTTTGCAGTTCTTTTTACTAACTAGTCAGCTATAATATACAAACGTTTAAACAGGATAAAACGTTCTTTAAAATAAGCCATAGTTTGTTAACTTCGGTTAACGCAGCATTTTCAGCTCATATTTCATAATAAATTTTGTACCCCAAAATCGTAGCATATATTATGGTTTTAGAGATACAGCCGCTCTCTACTTGTTGTGGATCACCCTGTAGAATAAATATTCCCCATGACACTGTTTTTTAAAATAGCATCTCTAGGCAAGGCCTAATCTTTGGCGAAATATTTTTTTTCCACCAGAAAAAAAGTTGGTAACTATTTGAAACTATTATAACTTTTTTATTGCTTAAATTACATAAATAAAATTTGGTGGCTTTATATGTGGTTTTTATTTTGCATTTTACGATATGACGGATGCCATTTTGGTACTTCCGGTTTAACCGGAAATTACCTTAATTTTAGATTTTTACATGGAACACCCTATTTAGTTTACACAGTTAGTTAGTTAAATACAACCTAATGTTATCACCCATTTTTGGGCCACCCTGTAAATGGGAAAAATTTTCCTGAAATACACCCTGTGAGGCAGTATAAGTAAGCATAAGAATAAAGTTCCTAACTTAATTCGTATAGGAGCTATGGAAGCTTGATGCACTATTGCAAAACCCTGTATAAATTTAATTATTTGCAGGTTTCTTTATAATAATATTAAAAATCAATACCATCGTTTTTTTTTGGTTTTTTTTTAATAAAAATAAATCCAATGAAAGCATCATTACAAAACCATAGATTAACAAATCTGTCCAATTTTGTAATGAAAAAATATACACCCATTTAGATTATTAATTTTAATCACATAAATATATTTAAAAATATAAAGTAAGTAATTCAAAAATATTTCAACCAAAAAAAAAAGGAAAAACTATAAATAAGGGAGAAATAATAGTAGAAAAATTGTAATATTTAGTATTTTTATTACCTATATATAAGTTCTTTGTATAATTTTGCATAATCCATGATTTTAATTTTCTTTTAAATGCCAAAAAACTCATAGTTTTCAAATTAGTAGGTAATATATTAAAAATTTTGATGCCAAAAATAGGAGAAACAAATTAAAAAAACGGTTTATGATAAATTGGCGATGCCCAGATATCATAACCTTTTATGTTTAAAGTTGGCGCGCTTCGATCTCTACGAAGTTCTCGATATTTTTTTGTTCTGTGTGCCAGTACCGTCATTATTCCTCGGTACTTAAAGTAAAGTGCCCTATGTACCAATTTCAAGTAGGTATATTTTAAGTACTCACTACCGTAGCTCTGATAACAAAGGGCATTTACACCATTTCTAGCCACTTGATATTTTTCAGTAACAAAATTATGTAAAACACTACAATATGACACCGATTTCGTAGGGACCTTAAAAATTACTTAATATTTTTGCGTTGGACTTAAAAATCACATTTATTGAACAACTGGTAATTTGACAAGCAGTTGGAAATAACACTAAGTAAAAACTATTTTATCCTGGACTAATTCTGTCAGATCTTATTTTTTCTGTTTGGACATTTTATTTTATTTTTTTTCATTTTTATTAAGTCCGATTCTATTAAAAGTCTAAACATTCATCGAACGGGCATCGACGTGGTAAAAGCATAGACATTTACCTTTAGATCAGCAAACAATAACCACGAAAGTGACAAATTTATGGCCTTTTGCATGTAAATAAAGCCATACAGGAATAGGCATGCGCAATGCAAAATTCCCATAAAACATAAATTTTGTTTGCGTACGAGATAAGCTGTACGGATCGAAAGGTCTCTATCTATGGATAAAATGTTAAAGCCACAAGAACAACAATGCCTGACATTTATTATTAATAATTATTCGTTCATTAGATTTATAAACGAAACATACAAATAATGTGTCATTATTTAAGTAGCAATTTCAGATTTCCTATGTTAGGGTGTAAAATTTAGACCCTCTTGACGTATATCCCTGTAGTTGACATGGGCCACAGCATAGCCTTCCCCAATTTAAAGAAGTGTGTGAGGTGAGACAACATGCAGGCCTCTTCATAAATTTGACATTTACACCGTCCGTAGATGAGCCTGCTGCTATATGGCCTGGTGTGATTTCGTCGTATTGGAAAAATATCGAAAAGGTTGCTGGTTGGGCAGAACCTGAAGTATCCTGTCTGGTACAGACACAAGCGCCGACCTATCATTTCTCTGTGATAAACGTATTTTTCAAAGTTTGAATGCCAAAAGTACAATTGCTTACTGCCAATGTCAATGATAACATAAAACAATGCAGATAAGAAGAAATTTGTAGAAATAAAGTTATAAAGAGGCAAAAATGCAAATCACCGCCAATTGGTTATTGTTTGTTCCTAGATATGGTCGCTCTCTATACCTAAAATAACATCGATCCAGTAAATTTTTCCCGATACAATTCTTGTGACTTTGACATCTTAATATCTTCGCTACTATACCCGTCTAAGGAAAACACGATAATTCGTACTAAACGTCATAATTACTGCCCTGTGCAGCTCTTTACACAGGACAGGGTATAGATGGCAGCACGGGTTGTATAATCCCGCCTGGGCCCGGCAGGGTAGTCTTTCCGTCATTGAGGAACTTGTCGACGGCTCGGGCTGCTTGGCGACCTTCTGATATAGCCCAGACTACAAGAGATTGACCTAAAACCAAATTAATGAATTTAATATTAACTTTATAATTAATTATTATTCGCGTCTTCGTCCTTCTATAATAGTGTTGGTAGGTACATTTTATCTACCTATGACCGTATGACGCACAGAGGTTCGAAGAATGAGAGCAAAAAAAACTGTTTAGCCCAGGCGCTCATGTAGCTCATAACCGATAATCAGTCATTTTATTGTGCCAAGACGTGCGTGTTAAAATTTCCTGTACTTTTAAAAATGCCAAATTTCTCGAAAAGAACGGCCTTTGGGAAGTTTGCCCGGTTTGAAACAGAAGGTTAGTACTATATTCCACCATTAAAAAAACTACAAAACAAAATATTTAAATGCATAGGAACATAACCTTCCTTTTTTTAGAACCAATTATAAATTGGTATGAACCAAACGGATATTTAAATTTAGAAAAGCTTTATAAATTTAATCTATGCATTCTAATGCACTTTTATTATTATTAAAGAAAAACAATCGAATATAATATTTCATCCGACCAATATTATTCACAACACGAGACAAAACCATCATATTCAAACACCTATAGTAAAGAGTACTTTCTGCCAAAGATCCATAGTATATAAAGGAATAACAATTTACAGCAGTTTGCCCTTTACTCACCACGCACTGACCCCGTATGGCCTGCTGTATGAACTCTAGTCTAGAATTAATAATTTTTTATGTCATTGGGGCATGGATTAAGAACCTAAACGCGTTTTTCGTTTAAAGTATCCTTCTTAAAGTGACATAATATTAAAAAAAAATAATACCAAAAAAATTAACCTTACCTCTTCTGCAATCACCCGCAGCGAACACATTCGCAACGCTAGTCTTGTAGTTTTTCGTCTCGAAGTTCGACCTCGGGTCCAAGTCGAGTTCTAGCTGGTCCCCGATCGCTCTCTCGGGTCCCAGGAAACCCATGGCAAGAAATATGAGGTCCGCTTTAAAGGTCTTCTCTGAGCCTGGCACGGTGTCCATTTGCCACCTGCCCGTGTCGTCTTTGGTCCACTCTACGTTGACAGTCTTGACACCTGAAAAATGTTTGACGTAGAAGAACCGTGCGTAATATCAAAAGAGCTTCAATTTTTATAGCTAATTTAGTTGGCGTACCGAACAGATAATGGAACGATTTAATTGCGTGAACACCGCTTGACTAAAGGACGACAACAGAGTGGGTGCGGTTATATTTGGGGAAAGGCCCAGGATGGACATCGGCATCCCCCTGGGAAACAACGCGACTGTATACCAAGCAGGGTTAGCAAATATCATGATATTTATTTATATTTTTAATTATTTTTAATTTATTTCATTTGTTTTCTGTAAAGATATATTTTAAAAATTCAAAATCACTTAATTTAATATAAACATGTTATAAACCTGTAAATTTGTATTTCAATTTTATTCAATGATAGTTGCTATCACAATAACAAGTTTTTTTAGTACTCCTATGTTAGGAATGTAAAATGTAGGTAAAAAATACAAGTTTATGAATGCGAACACATCATATATTTTTGCTTTTAACAATGGTTCAACTTAAAAACCCAGAATTACTGGGCTTGTTAATTAAATCAAAATGAACCCAAACTGAATTTTTTATTTTTGGCATTGTAAAATTTGTATTTCATAAAACAAACAGCAAAATATTGCTCCGTTCAATCAGAAATCGGAACTAAATAAAAATGTCAAGCGGCAAAAGACAACAGGTGGTCAACGTCTCGGAAAGATGGGGAATCACCGCATCGTAAGCAGCATAATACGCTGTGGCCAGCTCAGCGGCAGCGAGTCCATATGTTTATACTGATGAATAGAATTTTAGAAAAAAAAAATATTGATATATATCAGGATAATTATCGTCGCATAAATATCATGATATTTATCAAGATATATATCAGGGTATTTATTACGGATATAATATCCTGCCAACCTTGATACCAAGCATAAGTTCATGCAAAACAAGAATATAAAAGAATCTTGAAAAGGGCTACCACACCGAGGAAAATGATCTAATACAATAGGGTTGCTAAGACACGTTTGTATTGATAGCTTATTTTTTATTAACCCATATTAAATAAATTGTTAGTGTAACAAACCCACTTTAATGTTATATCAATCCCAGATTTGTTAAAACAGTATTTTTACTGTGATCAAAGAGATAGGCTTACACCCTCCCGTTTGCCGGATACATCACCGACTCTATAGGGCTAAGGAGTCTGGAGGATCATTATGAAGTCGGACATCGCACGTGTCATATTGCCAAGCCAAGCCACAGATAAGTCTATAGGTAGGAACGTCTGGACGGGGAAACGACTAAGCAGGAACCACCTCACATTTCATTCTAAGTGAGGCGAGGAACGAGGAATGTCTATTGTATGTAATTGTTGCTATTAGACATTTCTGAAATGTAAGGTCGTCCCTGCTTAGTCGTTTCCTTGTCCAGACGTTCCTACCTATAGACTCATCTGTGGCTTGGCTTGGCAATATGACACGTGCGATGTCCGACTTCAGTATTTTTACTGGTAGTCATCAGTTCCATTAGCAGCACAGACTTGTTGAATAATGAACTATGTTTACTACAGCAATTTTGTTTCATGAATTTTGGAATTTTTTGCAAATGCAGAATAATAACTGGACTACTCTATTATTATTATTAAGTGTACAAATATTACATCACGATCTCGAAATGCACAACAATTTTTTAAGAGCATATTTTTATGTTTTCGGCTTTATCAAAAAATTGATTGGGGGATTCCGGGGTTTGCAGGTATGTATATTGTTAAGAGTTGTTTATTGTCACTTAATAATGCGTTATTATTACCTGCTTAACAAACTGTATTTATATTTTTTTTAGTTTGTCGAAAGATTTCAGTATTTTCAGTGTGAAACTAGCAATTTCAAATTTGTGTTCAGAATATCTAAGGTGGCAAAAAAGTGCCTTATATTTTGCTACCTAAGTTGCAGTATTGTCCGATTACATCAGTAGATGTTGAAAGTAGCTTCTCTTTGTATAAACATATTTTTACTAAGTAATAGAAGACAATCCTTTTTAGTTGAAAATTTTGAAAAACATTTAGTAATAAATGCCTTTTACAATTTTAGATTAAAAAATTGTTTACTTTTATTTTTCTTTGTTTTTTGTTGCATTTTTTAAAAATAAACATATTTTTAGAACCCAATGTGTTTATTTACCTCATTTTACTATAATAAATTAGGAAATATTACATACCAGCATGCATATTTGATAAAAAAAAAGCAATTAACGGCATATTTGAAAGGCAAAACCTAGTTTAAAATAAAGTTTCTGGAATATTTTGTTTACTGTTCACTTATTTGTGGTTTAGTATTAAATTATTTGTTATTTATTGAACTAGTCCAACATACGTAAAAATTTAGAGTTTACTTATGAGATATTATTTATAAAATTAGGAGAAATACAGGACCGTATCCCAAAATCTCCTGATGTTGTTCAAAAAACCCTCGAAACGTCATGAAACCATAATGTGTGATACATCGTTGCATTCGGAAGAAAAGAAGCTCTCAAATTCCGATATCAGGAAAACAGGACCGTATTTAAAAAAAGAAAGTTGATAGTGGCCCCTCGAAGACGACTCGTCGGATTACAAAACAATGAACGCTGTTAGATAGAGCGAAGAAAGTGACAATGTAAAAGTGCAATTTACTTTACAATTCGTTCTCAAATAAACCCAGGAAAAAAACGAAACGATTTTACGAAATTTCGGTTTCTTCCGGATATCTCCGACATTACTCGGAATTTTAAAATTTTCTAAACGGCATGTTATTAGGCACGTAAATGCGCAACTTTTCCTCCATTTAACCGACTTCGTAACTCTTTTTCCGAGATCCCTGTACTGGCCCTCTTATCTTGGACACGTTATAATAATAATATATATATATGTATATGCGCATATTTTGGCAAAATTGAAGTGCGTATAATCCGCTCTTTACTCACCACTAACATGACCGTTTCCGTCATCCAAGAACTCCTGCGTCATGATATTGAACACTCTCGGATCGGAGCCGAACCGTACTTTCACCTCTTCGTGTCCGTAATCCACCCTGAATATCCTCGGCCACTGGGGCCACGGGTTGTCGTTGGACCTCTTCGGGCCGGGCTCGGGGAGGATTTCGAAGGTCGTGATGGAGGCCGCGCCGTGACGAAGAGAGGTAGCGATACAGTCGCAACCAGTGTCACCTAGAGAGAGATAGGGATTTGAAACGTTTGACTCTACGTTAATAGTCTTTATACACTAAACATTATCTATGCATTTCTTATGATCTTAATTAATAGGTATAGGAGAAAATGTCACCAATGAGAATCAAGCCGATAGAGATATTATTGTATTTATACGAATAAGAATGTAATGGCGGCCGTTGTCATATGTCAAACACCGGATTCAGAAAGTTCAAAACTCATGTCTCAGATTTATACATGGCATATAAGAAGAAGAAACCATATAACACCGTTTCTTGTTGCATCTAAATGGCTTAACATGTTTAACAGGTATAGCTTGCATATGTCACTTTTTAGCTTTAAGATTATAACGCATAAAACACCACCTTACTTGTACGAAAAAATATATTTAAGAGCTGAGGCTCATAACAGGAATCTACGCAGTCGTTGTTTACTAACTGTACCACCACACCGAAAAAAAATGTTTGAAAGATCGTTTTCTTTTAATATTGCTTATTTACTCAATTCACTGAATAATATTAACTTTGGTTTATCCAACCCAGCGTTTAAAAGATTAGTAAAAACCATTATCTCCGCACGCAGTAGGTTCCATCTGAACGTCACCATCCATGTGGATTATGAGTCGCATTATTTACCTGCTCCCCTACCTCCTTCTCCCCTCCTTTTCCTCTCATAGAATAGAATAAATTTAAGGCTTGAACAGTATCCAGATCCTTGGACTGGATGTCTGCCCCACTAAGGCCTATTGTTCTACTTACTTAACAAAAAATACTAACCCTTTATGTAATTTATATTAGAGAATAATAAATGTATTATTATTATTTAAAATCTCCCGAACTCGAAGATAATACAGTCACCAAAAATCAATAAAATTTACTGACACGTTTTAAATAAATTTGGGAAAACCAATAACGCCCTCTACTGGCTAAATGAGGCAATTTCGAATATAACTTTGTCATTAAAATCAAACGTTGTACTACAAGAAGTTTCCATACAAAGAAAGAAATCTGGAAGAAAAACCTACCTCCTCCAATAATAATGACATGTTTGTCTTTGGCATGTGGACCGTCATGGTTAGCTCCCAATTGCTTCTTTTGCCAGCTCTCTAAGAATTCCATCGCAAAGTGGATACCATTCAACTGGCGACCTAATTAATAAAACAATATTTTAAAAATTCTGAATCATTTTTATTCATCCAGGGAACTGCAACGCTTCAAGATTAATTATTTGTAAGAAGACAGGCAGGCAGACAGGAAAAAATATTCTTTACAATCAATTTTCCAATCGGGATGTATGCGCCCCCGCTTTATAAAAATATCTTATCCTAAGTAAAACTCAACAATGTGTTTTCCGTGATTTGTTGTTTACCTGGCAATGGCAGATCTCTAGGCCACGTCGCTCCGGTACACAAAACGACAGCGTCATATTCTTCACTCAATTCTTTCGACGAAATATCCTTGCCGACGTTAACGTTCGTTTTAAATATGATACCTTCGGCTGCCAACAAGTCCACTCGCCTTTGTACGACTTGTTTACTAAGTTTCATTGTTGGAATTCCATACTGAAGCAAACCTATAAAAAGATGAAATAATAGGTACTTGCGAAACAAGAGCATAAGTATTTTTTCTTATGAACAGAAAATTTCCAGCCATCGCATTTAAAGCAAAACGTTTTGCGAATACAAACGCACATATTCTGTGTTTAGAAAAGCTTATTTACCTCCAATTCTATCATTTCTTTCGAAAACTGTAACAGTATGTCCCGACTTGTTTAACTGATGTGCACAAGCCATTCCTGCTGGTCCTGATCCTACAATGGCAACCCGTTTACCGGTTCTAACAGGAGGAATCTAAAATATTTAGACTTTAGTAGTTTTCCTTATTTAACATTTCATTTCGAGTCGAGAAACATATTAACAGTATGTTAATATTTCTAAACGGTTAAAGATATGTGATGATGATCATGATTTATGAAAAAGTCTAGAATTGGTTGTAGATTTTAAAAAATTCTGTCTTTCCCAAATACTTATCTATTGATACAGAATTTCGATGATATAGATGGGTTCAATAATGTTTCAGTTAGGGCAATAATATCACTATTCAGTGGCGTCCTCTGAAGTAGAGCCACACTGCCATGGCCCTACTTGTCTTACAACCTACAGTTTATATTCTTATTTTTAAAGCAATTAGCAATAAGCCTGGAAATCGGTAACGTAGTTCTCGTGAGCTTAGCTCAGGGTGACCCGTATCCACGCCGTTTTCCTCCAAATACAGTGAAATTTTTGACCAATAATAGGAGGGTACCTAACTTTTTAAGAGACGGGCGCCCAAGTCTCCCTACCAATGGGCATGCCGCTGGCCGCACGGCGCCATTCAGTTGTTGGTTCGTACGTTGCGATTAAATGAGTGTTACTTTGTTCGGGTTTGAACTAAACACGATTTTCTATTAAAAAAATAACAACTTTACGCCAGAGTTCCTTTGTCTTAAGCCAATTCGCATTTTAAAAGGCGGTAAAACGTCAACAAGATACAGTGTGACCAGTAAAGTCCGCATCATATGGGATTTTTTTTTATTAATAACTTTATTCGAAATTTGACTTTGGCATCAAGTTCTGCTTCGATCGAGATGAAAATTAAGCCAAAAATAATAGTCACGTGAGTCGCATTATCTGTCAAATTTTAATTTTCTCCAAAAAATAATTCAAAAGTGGGATTATTTCTGAAAATATCGAAAAAGGTTATTAGGAAAAGTTTTTTTAAATGCAATTTCTAGCCCACATGAAAAATTTCAGCTAAATAAGTTAATTTTGATTTTTTACCCATATTTTGTAAATTGCACCACTTTTGCAAAATAAGACTCGACGCAACTCAACCCAATATTAAGATGTATTACGTTCAGACACAAACTACGTTTTAAAAAAATACTTATTTTATGGAGTTACCTTATACAGGGTCAAAAACAAATAAACTTTGCATCACTTGCGACCAAATTTTAAAGCCCAATTTTGATTTTGTAGAAAACACACATTTAATATGGCGCTACTTTAAAGAAAATATATCTGAAATAAAGCATTATCAAAACTAAGAAGTTTTATGTAGGTTGCGTTTTGTCTTATTTTGCAAAAGTGGTGCAATTTACAAAATATAAGTAAAAAATCAAAATTATCTTATGCAGCTGAAATTTTGCAAGCGGGCTAGAAACTGCATTTAAAAAGACTTTGTCTAATAATTTTTTTCAATATTTTCAGAACTATTTTTTTGGATAAAATTAAAATTTGACAGATAATGCGAATCACGTGACTACTATTTTTTTGCTTAATTTTCATCTCGATCGAAGCAGAACTCGATGCCCAAGTCAAATTTGAATAAAGCTATTAATAAAAAAAAATCCCATACGATGCGGACTTTATTGGTCACACTGTATATTGGTTTAAATCAAAATACCGAGAAACTCAAAAAATAGGCCTCTGTTCAGTCTTGTTATAATTTACTATAAAATATTGACTAAATTTAGCAATAATTAGGCGTGATCCAAAAAATTTTGTTTTTTTTTATCCCGTAATAATTTTTATTCCTACCTTACTGAAATGTCATGAGCCGTCACTGTCACTATTACATTACAGTTTAAAACATTATATTTGAGAACATCTAATTTTGTTTTTATACCCCTACAATCTTGACAAGTAATATACATTGGGAACCAGCAATTTGTCCATTAGTTGAAAATTCTGCTTAGGTAAGCTAACAATATGAAGTTCCATATTTAAAATAAAGCAGAAATTCACTTTACTTTACCTGGGGCAGAATCCATCCATTCTCGAACGCATGATCAATAATGGCACACTCGATATTCTTGATGGTGACGCTAGGTTCGGAGATACCCAAGACGCAAGCTCCCTCACACGGAGCTGGACAAACTCTTCCTGTAAATTCAGGGAAATTGTTGGTCTGAAGGAGATGGTTCAGCGCTTGACGCCATTGGTTCTGGAAGACCAGAAGGTTCCATTTGGGAATTATGTTACCCAAGGGACATCTAAAAATAAAAAGAGAAAATAACTGAAGAAATCCCATCAATACTGTCAAACTCCAAGGTGCAGTGGCATTTTATGTACGTATAAGAGATCTTAACGTGTTATTTCTTATTTCTTACCACAAATGTATTAAAATTAGACGATAATTGTAGGAATTTCTACAGAATTTTATATTTTGATACTTTGATACAAACAAATTTAATAGTTTTTATACTTGTAGGAGCGTTAGGTTTTAATATTTAAGTAAGCTTTCTTTTATTATATATATAGCTAATGAACCTGTTTCGAACTTGAGAATTAAATAATTTGGGAGTCAAATAAAAAAAACTATTCGGTGACGCGGCATATTAAGTTGGTCATTGTGGCGAATTTCGCGGTTGTGGGATGTAGAGCGAAATGTCAATTATTTGTGAGATGTAACTTCTTCAATATTTAATATGTTTTTTCTAACTTAAATTTTCATCAATATAAACCTAAAACTTTAATTGTATAAGTATATTTAATTATATGATTGTAGAAAGACAGTGAAGAATTATTATTATTTTTTAATTTTGATTAACTTATAAACATAAAAGATGATTTATTTAAATTTAATGATAATTTATTAATTTGAAGCCATTTACATATTATATTTAGGTCGTGGTTAACGTTATTATGAATTTGAGCATAGTATTCTTGAAAATATACAATAGTAGTATCATAAGCAAACAATTTTACTTTACCTTTTAAATTTAATTTTGATATAGTATTAGGTTGATCCTTGCGGAACACCACAAGTTATGTTTTTTGTGAACTTTAACATTTTCCATTTGAACAAACTGTTTTCTATTATGTAAGCAATTTTTTAACAATAAATAAATATTTCCCCGAATTCCAATATTGTATAGGAATTTAAGTAAAATGTTATAATTGACTGCATCAAATGCTTTAAATAAATCTAGGGACAGTAGGCAGCATTTTTGGTTGCTATCAACGTTTTGTTGAATATGTTTAATAATATCTGCAGCTGCAACTGTATCTTTGAATTTACGAAAACCATATTGCCATTTTTCTTCTAAAGAATTTACTATTCTATTATTTAAAATTTTTTCAAAAATCTTTGAAAATGTGGGTAAAACAGAAATTGGGCGATAGTTACTACTAAAATATTTTTCAGCATTTTTAAAAAATGGTGATACTTTTGCTATTTTCAATTTATCTAAAAATAACCCGGATTTTAAAGTAATTTTGATTAGATGATGTAATATAGGAATTATATAATACATAAGAATTTTAATAATTTTGATGGAAATATTATGAAATCCAGTTGCTTTCTTCGAATTATTATTATCTTGCTGATAAAGAAATCCCTTTCCGGAAATCGTTCTAATACAGAAGGTAACATGGTATTTTGTAAAATATCCATGTACACCTCTATATTAAATCGTCTTTAAATAAAGTGACACACACCAACTCCCTGAGCACTCATCCATCCCCATACGTTCAGGGGTAATCGACCACTATTTTGATCCTTTTGGGTTAATCGTCTTCGAATCGAGTTCTTGGAGGCTTATATGCTCCGAGTCTTCCGTTATATCAAGACTGAAACACTTTCTCGCCCGTTAATATTACTTTTCATCAAAAAACTGGCGGTTCAAGGTAATACACCTGTAACGCAAAACCTTGATCTTTATTTTCGTCAGTTAAAAACGGGTTTTTAGCTGCTGGATGACAGCGCAATTCAGATATTTGTCTAACCCTTCGAAATTTATCTCCATTTTAGCTCTTACAATGGATTTAAAAGGTTGGTCTCGAAAACGGTAAGATACACAGATTGTTAAATTGAGGCAATTTGAAATCAAATTCGATAGCTTTGGTTAGTTTGGGTCTTTGGGCGAAGGTTATAATTGCGAGGGTTTTTGAATATGAGCACTTACCCGTGTGAATCAGACTGACAAAATGGTACACCGCATTCCATACAACGGGCCGCTTGTACTCTTAACCCTTTTCTTACGTGCTGGAAATTGTAGATTTCATCCCAGTCCTTCATGCGTTTCTCTGCAGGTCTGAAAGAAAATAAACCACTTTTACTAAACCGATCAAAATTTAAGCAGTCGATAAAGATAATCTAGGAATCAATAATAATAATAATAATAATAATAACAATAATAAAAGTTTATTCAAATTTTTTTTTTGACATTTTATGCTACTATATAATTTTTTTGTATAAACTATCAATTCCGAACTCAGAAGTATACTTGTTTTGAGTTAAATAATATAATATTTATTGTCAAGAATATATTTCATAATTCAGGCACAGCTGGATTATAATATAAAACGAATATGACAATATTTTATTCGTTTACAAATTTTATATCACTACAGTATACAAAGATACAATACGTCATGTATATGTCGTAGGTTGATAGTGAAATCCGTCATTTCATGAAACGCCTAGTCATATCATGAAGCGTGGCTAAAAGGTATATTGCAACTGGTTTGTTCGTTGTTCCCCAGAGCATTTTTTTCAATTTTTTTAAATTTATTTTAAATTTTATTTTTATAAAATAATATTAGTTGAAAAAATTGAAAAAAAAGCTCTGGGGAACAACGAACAAACCAGTTGCAAATATACCTTTTAGTGTGCAGCATGATATGACTAGGCTTTTCATAAAATGACGGATTTCACTATCAGCCTACGACATATATAATATATATATTTATTTATTTTATTCATTATAGCTTGGTATATTTATTATTTATTAATGACGTTCTTGAATATATCTCTTGGATTGGATAATATCCAATTTTTAATTTTATTTCTATAATTATTTAATGATTTAATTATTTTAATTGACTGTGGTAGCATATTATCAAAAATATATGGATTGATGTTTAAAAAATGTTTATGTGCTATTGTTTTGTTTATTTTAGTTTTATATGTAATAGTATTTTTATGACAAGTTTCATGGTGTGTAATTAATATAATTTATTTTATTTTAATGTTTAAAAATATATATTAACATGTTGTAAGAAATTATTTGTTTTTTTTGGTATCTTTAAATAGTAGGTAAATCAGAAGAATATTGGTGGTCTTTTTCGTAAATAATTTTCAACATGTATTTTTCAATAGTTTCAATATTATTAAGATAATTCTTATTTATGCCTCCCCATCATAATGGGCGGCATATTTAAATTTTTTAAGTAAATACCTGTATAATCCAGTTTCCCTAGGATACTTCATAAATCCTTTAACCTTATCTAGTGCCCTTTCGGCCTTCTTGGGCTCATGGGAATCCCCAACGGTATCTTCGATATCCAGTATCTTGGGTTCGTTTGGTTTTTGTGTGGGTTGTGTGGCTATTTGCTCAACCGAAGCTAAACAAAATAAAAAAAAATCATATTTAATAAATAATATTGTTTCAATGATCCATCCTACAAACGATGTTGTCTACACATTTTGATAGCGTTAATGAATGACATATGCCATCTATAGGTACCAGATCATTGATAGTAATGACAACATCAATTGTAAAATAAATAATTTAATTTAAAGACGTTTAAAAATTACCTTTCTGTTTGAGCGCTTTTTGGTACTCGTAGGGGAATACTTTCACAAATTCTTTCATTCTGGAGTCGAATTCCTTAAAAAAAGAAAATCATACATGAGAAATTTTATTAAGATACATAATAGAACAAATACAGGGTGATTTAAAAGTACTTTGATAAACAACAAACAAAATATACCCGGTTTTGATTACCATTTAACAGTTAATCCATATACAAAATTTCGCCATTCTCCTACATGTGGCTTTTAACTTTCAAGCCAACACAAACAGGTCGATAAGAACGGGAAATATAGTTCTGATAGAACCTTTAAAAAAAATCGCGAGGCGACCAAACAAAATTAATATTAAGCATAGGGATACCGAAAAATAAACCTTAAGGGTAGGTATTTGATTCGTCTTCATCCCATATTTTTTTCCACACGAAACGCTCAAAGAAGCCGATCTTTTTATTCTCTCGCCCTCATTTATACTCGTTTGTTAGGAATGAGATGTTTGAAACAAAGATGGTAGCGGGCTTGTCATTTCAAAATAACTTTTGAACAGGTAAAAAACAATTTTGATTTTTTAGCATTTGTTGCATAACATAGAGTCGAATGGCGTTTACTTGTAAAAAATACCATATTACACATAAATTTACACTGAAAAAATTACCAAAAATTATGCAAATTATTATTTTATTTTGTCCAAATATAATAATAAAAATACCGGGTATTTTGTATTTTCAGTAGGAATGGATTAGTGATAGTCCTTTATATGTAATTTTATTTTACTATCACCATGACTCATCTAATGCATAATAGGCCACACAGTACGTTGGGGAACCAGCCCCAACCCGGGTAATTTATTTCTTTTTCTGATATTTTTAATCCCTATAATAACATTCTGAGCATACCGCGGAGCATGTCATCTTTACAATCTAAAGCCCACGACTGGTTTGCAAATAATGACCAACAGCTTAATCTCGAAAAAACACAGCGTAGTATTTTTTTACCAATAACACTGTTACCTGTGGTAAATCGGCAAAATTACTGGGAATCACACTGGATGGTTGATTAAACTGGTTTGCACGTGTTAATAGTTTACAAAAAACTAGCATCCTCTACCTTTATCCTACGCAGATTAAAAAATTCAGTTAATTTATCTACCATTTTAACTGTTTATTTCGCACTTTTTCATTCTCATTTGAGTTATGGTGTCGTATTGTGGGGTAATTCTTCATCGGCCATTAAAGCTTTTAGAAAGCAGAAGAAAGCTGTTCGTGTGATTGCCGATGCTGGTTACTTTGACCACCGCCAGCCCATTTTTAAGAGGTTTGAAATTATGCCTCTACCTTCTCTGTTTATATTCTATCAACTACTCGAGATTCATAAAAACAAGAATAGTTTTTCCTTAAATTCTAATTTTCATAACTACTCAACTAGAGGTTCTGACTTAATCAGACCTAAAAAATTTTGCTACAAGAAGGCCAAGGGTAACTATATTAATATCTCATTGTATAATGCACTGTCTAAAAATGTAAAGCTGCTTAGTTATTCAAAATTCAAATCTTAATATGACATATATTTTTTTAAATTTAAAGTAAATGTCATATTAGTAAATTCTACCTTCAATAGCTGCTGTGCAATAACGCTTCCAGTTAACTCCTTAAACTCCTTCAGTAATTGCTTGACCAACATTACATCGTCCCTGTCTTCCAACTTGCACAATTCAACCATTTCCATGTTGCACTTGGTGGAGAATTTACCGTCGACATCCCAAACGTACGCGATACCGCCCGACATGCCAGCGGCAAAGTTGCGTCCAGTCAAACCTAAAAAATAGAAACTGTAAGAGTTGAATTTAAATAAAAAATGGGGTAAACACCACGAAAATTGGGTAAAATGATGAGTTGATTCTTATCGTTGTTTCAAAAAATAAATAGCCCGCTCCAAAAGTGCCCAAGTAAAACTAATGCTCTTATTGTGATCTACAAGGTTGCTTAAAGACTATACAATAAAATTTCGAAGAAAACAAAGTAATCTTTGGTTTTAATGAGTATATGAAGACTCCATAAAACTACATTAAAATTATTTATTCCAAAATTGATTGCTTTAAGGTGGAATTCTCAACGTCATTCCATCTATTGCCAACCTATAACCTATTTCGCGTTGCTTTTTTTAGTTTATTATTTGATTAACTAACATTTAAATAAAATCAATATCGTCGGTACAATACTTAGGTAATATCTGACATATTATAAAAATATCAATTTATTTCATTGCTAATTTTGGGAGAATTGTATAGTGAAAGAAGAATGACATAATAATGTTAAAAAAAAATCTTACCCGATATTTTTCGCCATACAATTCTCCTAAAATATTTAATGAAATTCCTTGATATTTATTTAATATGTCAATTATTACCTATAAAATATTAAGACGATAATGATTTTATTTAAAATTTGTGTAAAAGCTAGAAAAATTAAATAAATATACGCGAAATAGGTTATAGGTTGGCAAGCATGTTGATACTCCCACCTTAAAACCAACTTAATAATTCATCTTTAAAAAAGCAAATTAGTTTTACAATAGCCAATGTCAAGAGTTTTATAAAACCAGTAAAATATCAATAGGGCACTAAGAACAAATAGTTTTTTATTTTAATTTAAACAGTGCATTAAATTTGCAAGAACAAGTGGTCTTTAAGAACGTTTAGTTTATCTTGTAACTTTAACTTTCAAAATGCCTTTATTCCAAACTAAATTTTACAGTTCATTACATGGAAAATGACAATATAATATAGAAAATAATAACCATTAAAAAAATAACAATAAAAAAATGGAAGTTAATCCAATTTAATTCATTAATAAAATCAATTAAAAGAAAAATAGTAAAAATAATTTAACTTAGTAAATATCTCTTTAATTGTTTTTTAAAAGTTGACAATTTTTTTATTTTTCTGATATTTTTTGGAATATTGTTATTTTATTATTCCGTCATATAAAAGCGATTTTTTTTTGCTAAATTACTTTTTACTGGTACAGTTTGATAATTTATACAATGCCTAGTGTTAAAATCATGTAATGTCTTATTCTCCTGAAGTGTTATGTTTGATATTTTAAAATAATAGAGTGAATTAGAACACAAATTTTTAATTTATAAATGTTTTGAACGTGTAAATACCCTTCGGTCTATATAGATTAACAGTTGGTTCTAAGTGTGGTAATTTGTGTAAACATTTAGTAACTTTATTTTGCAATTTTTGTAATGGTTTTAAGTTTGATAAACAAGCATATCCCCATGCAGAAGCTAAGTATTGTAATTTTGAATATATTAATGAAAAATATATACTTTTTACGTATTTCAAAGGAATGTAATATCTAGCTCTGTACAAAACAGATACCAAAGGAGATATCGAGTTTATAATATAATACTGGATATGGCCATTCTAATTTAAATTTTCGTCTAAAACTAATTTGTTTTCATTATTGAATATTTTCATTCTTAAATGTTAAGGGGTTATAATGATGGAACTTATTTTATTTTTAGTTGTAAACATAAAAGAAAATTTGGTAAAATTTAACGTAAGTTTATTTGATTGAAGTCAAGAAAGAAGTATTTTTAAATCATTATTAATATCAAACTTCATTTCAGTGTCAGTGTCAGCAAAACATAGTAATTTACGTTACAAGACCGGAAAGTAGTGTTTTTCAGGTCAAGACAAAGTCCTGGAAGCTTGGAGAGACCTGCACAACACTAATTTTCGGTTGCGTGACGTACAATATTTTTTTTAAGACCGACACTTCGATATACTTACATTAAATTATTTTATCTACAACCATTTAATAATAGGTGCATAATACTTCTGATAATTAGCATTATGCCATCCATAATACAACAAGTGTAATTATCATAAAACAACAAGTGTAATTATTATATTTCCCATATGAACTCAACTTTTTTTCTGATAATAAGAGCATTATGCTATTCATAACACAACAAGAGTAATTATCATAAAACAACAAGTGTAATTATTATATTTTCCATATGAACTCAACTTTTTTTCAGGCACTGTATAAATGGATGGTTTTAGATAAAGTATAGTATTTGACTCGCGTCTAATGAACCATAATACACTCGGATGATTTACAACACTCGCCTTTGGCTTGTGCCGTAAACTTCATCCTCGTTTTATTATGGTCTATATTATACGCTCGTTAAATAATATACTATTATTTTATATTATTTTTAAATGCGTCGGTCGTATGACTTCTCGTAACGGGCTTTTGATTTTACTGGCAATATATCGTAAGTCGCTTTCCTTGCTGCTTCCAAAATTTCTCTGAAATCTCATTTTCCGTGTCGGATAATTCAAAATCTGAATTCATATTGTTAAATTTGCGCACTCGCGAAATAAGTTTGACATAAACAACAAATTAAAAATCAACGAACTGTCACTCGACAATACATCCGAAATGTTGTTGTCGTAGTAACGAAATCAAGGTAGTTGTATTATCAAAGAGCGATTCGAAAAACAAAAAACAGGGACCGGAAAAATCTTTTCCGGTCTCTAATGTCAATTTTCCGGTCTTGATCGACAAAACGTTATTTTCTGGACTAAAAATTGTCCAGAAAGTGTATATTTTCTGGTCGGTTTAAAAAAAAAGAATTGTTGTATCATCTGCAAATAGCTTTGTATTGCTCTTTAAGTTCAATTTGGAAACGGAATTAAAGTAAATTAAGAATCATAATGGACCTAATATTGATCCTTGTGGAACTCCACATTTACTTCTTTAAGACCAATATCATTTTATTGACCATATTAAAGCACTTTTAAACCCTAGATAAATCAAAAGTGTCTTACAAGTTGTTACTTGGGTGGTGGGTCATTTTTGTAATTGTATTTTCTGCAAGGGTATTTTTTTAAAAAGAGCTCTTACTCAAAATAAGTACAATTCCACCAGTCATATATTCACAACCATGGTCGCCTACGCCTTCAACGACAGCTACGGCTCCAGAATTTCTTACTGCAAATCTCTCCGAAGCGATTCCTCTGAAGTAGGCCCTGCCGGAAGTGGCTCCGTATAGACACACGTTGCCCACGATGACATTTAGGTGGGACTCGAACGTCGAGGTCTTCGGAGGGTAGATGACTATTTGACCACCTGACAGACCCTTCCCTTAAAAAAAAATAATAATAATAATAATAATAATAATAATGGTAAATCTGAACAGTGAGGTTGTGGTAGTCCAGAGCTGGGAAAATTTCTTAACTTCAAGCACCAAGACACCTTATTTACCTAAACTGCTCTTTGTAAATACTACAACACACTTCTTGTTAGGAATGTTTAGTTTTTGTATATATGGCGGTGAAACAATTGAATTTTACCTTAAATAAAAACTTTTTTTATTTAGCATCAAACAATTTTAAGTTATTTTTTGAATACCTTTTATTATTGTAATACATATTTCCTACAGCAGAAAAAATATGTAATATGTATAAGTATATTATTGTTAAACACACTACGATTGGATATTTATATTTCTATAGATTTTATATTGATGTATTACTAGGTAAAGGTTAAGTGTAAGAATAGCAGATTCCCATGGTATCTGCTAAACTTTGCCTTCCTATGCTACAATATTTGTATATTATATCGCTTATTATCTTTAATAAAAGTCGATTATTATTATTATTATTTTAAATCTAAAAATAAATCATGGGTAAATGATGAGATACGCACCTCAAGTGGTAGAGTAAAACAACTACATCGTAATATCAACCAACAAACACTTAATAGTAGTGTCCGACCGAAACAAGATTTTCAGTTTTGGCCGAAACCGAATCTTCTGCCTTGGTCTCAGTTTCGGCCAAAACCTTATTTATACATGTTAAAAATTTTATTGTATGCTGAAATTTAATTTATTTTATATAGGACGAGATCGATCTTGGGAACGGATTGAATTCTTCCCACTAAAAAAAAGGTCGACAGAGAAAAGATCTATTTATATAGACAACACTGCCTACGGAACCCACCCAAAATTAGCCGAACGGTGCGCGACAATTCACAAACACTGAGTTTCGGCATGGCCCAAGGTTCGGTCGGTTTTTGGCCGAAACCGAAACTAAATTTTTTGGCCGAAGCTAGCCGAAAAGGAACCTTGGGTCGGTCCCTACCTAATAGTCTAAAAAATATTACCTACTTTTACCCAAGGTACAAGCCCGACAGGCCGCTTTTCATAGTCAGAAGAGAGTAATATAAACCACTTATAATCAATTAGTGGGGAATAAAACCAAGGTAATAAACTGGTAAAAAACACCTGTCATTAGGAGAATTGGGCTTCATAGATAAGGCCAAGTAGTCTTCTTCGTGGTAGAAAAGAGGTGTTTTTACCTGTATTTAACCTTTGTGGTCCTATGTTGGGTCTGTTATGGGCTATAAAGTTTATAGAAAACCGTAACCACAATTTTAGAGAAAGATGAATTATTATGTTGTTTTTATTTTTATCAAAGCGCAGGAGGCAGGAGTTTTCTTAAATCAGAACATGTCATGTCAGACGTTATTTATTTTTAAAATGGAGTGGTGGAGTATATAGATACTTATAAAATCACTATTTCATCGATGTGAAGTGAAAAATTAGGTGCGCGTAAAAATTTTCGTATAGATTGCAATTTTACCTTGAAAAACTAACCGCGCCCCCGAAAAAAGGCATTTAATTAAAAAAAAAAACAAGGTAAATTAAAATTGAAAATAAATTTTTTTAAAAATATAGCCAATATTTTGTGCTTGGACGATAAGTTAGCTCGTTTATGTGCTCGGTTTTTGTAATATATTTCTTTTTGTTTTAGTATTACAAGTAATTTAACAAAATTAATTTAAGATAATACACCATGTCAAAAAAAATGGCGTCAGTAAAATATGTTTCCTAAACGTCATGATTTCCAAAGGAAGAGGAATGTTTGGCTATAAAGAAATTATTTCAGTCATTACTATAATCTATTTTATCTTTAAAGCCTCCTGGGCTTTAGGTACAAAACGTAAGAGTAATATATAGAAGAAGATGTTCACATGGTAACCTGCCTTGGCGTTTATTACTGACTATCAAGCCGATATTCAAGGTAAATATCTACTATTTTGGACCATCTCTTGGGCCTCTTATATTTTACGACTTTGAATACGTAATAATAAGTTCGAATCACTTTCTCTTGATCAAACAGTTGTCCCTTTGGCCGTTTCGTCGAAAAAGCCGATTGATCTCGTCCTATATAAAATAAATTAGATTTCAGTATACAATAAAATTTTTCCGTCGATTCAAACAGCGAATTTTGCTGAAATACTTGTGATGCTTTCTCTTCTTCTAGTACATTGCTGTAATTAATTAGGTTCTAATCAAACGCGGAATTCGTTAATTGGAAAAACTAACTTTCCACTTTGTCCTTATACCGAGGCAGAGTTGTATAAAAATTTAAAAAGTAAAATGACAGTATTATATTGTCGACAAGGAAAATTCTAAATAAATAAATTAGAACCTCTCTTACCAACATAATCATTAGCATCTCCTTCCAAAGTAATATTGACGCCCTTGGCCAAAAAGGCGCCAAAACTTTGTCCCGCTGATCCTGCAAGTCTTATGTTGACTGATCGTCCATCGGGCAAACCCTGTTCGTCAAATTTACTGAAACAAAAAATGTTAATCTGCTTAATATTGTTTAGGGAAATGTTTGTGAAACGTCACGCCGGCAATAAGCGTTTGGTGATTCAAGGAAGATCCTCATTCTAGGAGAAGGTAATACCTCCTCCCTTCCCCACTGGAACCGCCCTTGTGTGGTGTTTGCTAGCTATATTTTAAACCTCCTCTACAGCGACATAGGAGTACCTACCATGAAATATGATAACTCAAAGTAGAACTGAAAGCCCTATCTTCATTTTTAATCTTCATTTCAATGTCGACGCTTTTTTGGGTCCCCTCAATAACGGGTTTGGCCAAATCGATCAGCTGATTGTCCAATCTGTGCTCCAATTGGAAGTCTTGCGGTTCCGACCCTGAAGAACAATTTTTTTTGACAACATTTTTGACAAGGCACAGAATATATAAAAAAAACAAATATTATCCTGTTTGTTTTTAAATTTACCTCCTTTAATGTTGACTCCAGGTCTCATGTGTAACGCATTTTGTAAAATAAGGTTTAGGTTCAACATTCTTGCTTTGGCAGTTCCAGTTTCTACCGCTTTTAATAGATCCGTTCTCCCTACAAGTTCTTGGTATGTTTTAATCTAAAATTAAGATAAATTAAGGGTTACCGCTTCCGACCAAGAGTTAAGTACGTATCAAAAAACTAGTATTGTGTTATCTATATTTTGTTACCGGATAAGGTTCTTTAATACTCCAATTACTGTTCCACATAAAAAACGATTACAAACAAACCACTTATTATAAGAATGATTTTCCATTTTTTTTATAGTTAGGAAACTTTCGTCCTTTCAACTGAACCTAAATGAATGGAAATGGAAACAAACCAAACTCTCATGGCACAAGACCGGGAATGCGCGGAGAATGATCTAAGAGTATCAGCTCTAAATGTTCCAACAATGCGGTTGTTTGAAAACAATTATACTGTGTCTAAAAATTTAAATTATTATAAAAACTCCTATTTACCCCTAATTTCGCCATGCACTCCCTTATCTCCTCGGCCAACATAAACATATAGTTAACGACGTGTTCGGGTTGCCCAGTGAACTTTTTTCTCAATATTGGATCTTGAGTAGCGATGCCAACGGGACAAGTGTTCAAATGGCATTTCCGCATCATCGTACATCCCATCACGATCAGAGGGGCTGTACTGAAACCTACTTCGTCGGCGCCAAGCAGGGCTGCCACTACTACATCAAAACCTGCAAAACATCATATAAAAATATTAATAACTTCTTAACCGGCTCGACTTCACGTACACTAAAAAACCATTACTTTATGAAGAAAAATGTATACCTGTTCTGATTTGTCCATCAGCTTGCAAGACGATTCTGGATCTCAAATTATTTAAGACCAAAACTTGATGAGTTTCGGCAATGCCAAGTTCCCAGGGCAATCCCGCGTTCTTGATACCAGTCCAGGAACTGGCGCCGGTACCGCCGTCGTGACCGGATACTACGATGTGTTCAGCCTATACAAGTTAGGTTATAAATAATGTGGTCGTATCGTAGATTAGCTATTATTAATATTTTTGTACTGTCAAATGTCAATCATATACCTTTCCTTTCGCTACTCCACTAGCAACCACTCCCACACCGACTTCCGACACAAGTTTGACAGAAATCCTGGCCGACGGATTGGCGCACTTCAAGTCATAGATAAGTTCGGCCAAATCCTCAATGGAGTAAATGTCGTGATGAGGAGGAGGGGAAATCAGACCTACACCGGCCACGGAATGACGGGTTTTGGCGATGTCCGGAGTTACTTTGAAACTAAAATCGTAGAAATTTGATATAAACAGGTGTTTTTCTAACTAGTTACTCAATCAGCAAATGGGGCTAGCTGTCGAGTGCCCGCCAATCAACAACTATTGGTATTGTCTTCGTTCAGTTATTACAATTAGACAAGGAAGGCAGATAACCGTTCGCTGTCTATCATAGACATTTACCTTACCCATACGTACAGCTTACCTCCTGCGCAAACAAAAGTTACGTTTTATGGGTGAAAAAAACGTCCGAGCGCACGGCTCGCCGGTCAGCTGCCTTTTCTCCCAGCAGCATCGGGCATGCGCACAAACCTTTTGTTATCGGCCTGTCTTTCTTTAGCGACATGCTCAAAATACACTCAAGAACCGGCTCGGCGCCAATTTAATTTTTTTCTTTGCTATTGCGGATTGTGGGTGTTTAATATTTACGGATTTCTAGTTCTTGTGTAGTTAAGTGAATTGTGTTTGGGCTTTTAGTGACTCGGATTGGAATATATATATTTATAAATTACTTTGCATGATTTTATTGTGCCCAAATAGGAGTAAAATATTATTTTATATATTTATTTTATTATAAGTATTTCGTATTTTCAGTAACTATATGAAGTAGTGATGTATCTTCATTTTATTATGAACAATTTAAACACATCAAACTAGGCCTAGGCTACACAAACAAGGTATGAAAATAAAGATAAACACACACCAATACAGATTTCGATGCATGTTTTGGTATATTTTATTTTTATTTGCAGCCCTGCAATTTAATTAGATACGCCTATTTTTCGGGCAATATATTCCTTCAAAAAGTTTAAAAGACACTTTTTTCTATACTTATATTACATAAAAGAAAAAATGTTAATACCTATATAGGTATTTTATATTAATCCACGAGTCAAGTGCCCGGGCCAAGAAATTGTGCTTGAAAATGTTTTACACGTACCCAAGTTTTTGCCAAATTGTAAAAATCAATACAAGTTTATACCAACCAATATTTGACTTGAAATTACGTACCCGAAAACATCGAAGATTCGGTATTTTGCTGGTTTTGTTTGTTTTTATTATCGATTTTATAAAACAATTATCAATCCTCAAAATCCGATAGGTTTGCAACTACTAAAAATGCCAGAAACCACTACTTTTTTCCTAACGTGATCAAAAATTGAGAAGAAATTCCAATTTTCTGGCAAGATATTGGGGCAAATTTGAGCTTTTACGCGTAAAAATAAATTGAAGGCCAACTTTTACAATTTCTTGAGCAAGAACTTAAAATTTTAGGACCGGTTCTGTCTATTTTCCCATTCGTCAAATGATAATGTTGCAGTGCGCATGTCTAATCGTGTGTAGCTTTATTTACATGCGCGAGGCCATGAATTGGTCACTTTCGTGATTATTGTTTGCTTATCTAAAGGTAAATATCTATGCTCTCGACCCGTCATCAAGTTAAATTTTGAAGTAATGTCTTACCCTGGCAATTCACCTCCCTCTCCCGGCTTGGCACCCTGAGCCATTTTAATTTGCAAATCATCTGCGTGGGCTAGATATGAGGAAGTAACGCCGAAACGACCGGACGCTACTTGTTTAATGGAAGACCTTTTTTCTTCATCAAGATATCTAGAAAAAAAGCGATTAATAAATTAATTTTAGTGTCTTTGCTCGGCAGAATACTTAAAAGCAATCTATATCTCTACCTGAATGAAAATCGGTATGCGTTTTGCTGGCCAAACGAAAAGAAAAACCACAATTGTTATTTAGAAAATGATATGGCGATCGAAATTTTTTTTGAGAAAAAATAATCGTATTTAGCAATTTTATGTCTTTAACAATGCTTTATTGATCGATACAAAAATAACTTTCCTGGGTTTAGAATGCTGTACCAAATAAATTTTTTTAACGACATTTTTCAATATCGGCCTTAGTTTTTTCTTAAAAACGAATTTAAAGTGTGTTTAATCTCGCTAAGATTTATAATATTTTAACAGTTTTGAGACCTCTTGGCAACAGCGCCTTTGAAGCGCCTGCTCGGCATCTCGCGGTATTTGCGTCCTTCTGGGAACTGATGGGGTCGTCTCATACTTACTCCTAGTAATGTCCAATATTATATTATAATAATTAATTAATTGATTTCTTTGCTAGAAGGGAGTTTTCGCAGTTACCCATGAGTGAAGCTTTATGGTTTATTTTATATTACTTTGTATTCCGGGTGTTTCTCAAAAGACGTTCACCCCTATAACTTTTTTATATTTATAGATATTAAAATGAAATTTTGAAATTATGCATAAAAGATTAGTCTGCATTTATTGGCATAATTTTCAATTTGTTAGCACTTGGTTTGACCGGAAGTGACCTTAACTTTGATATTTTAAATGGGACATCTTGTATATTTTTACTTATTTGGGTTCAGCACGTTCAGCATAACATTATGAGTGAAATGACACCTCACTTGTCATTTTTTGACGTGTTATAACATTTTTATGTTTATTTTTTATTTTCAATCTAGAGTGCTACAAATTAATTAAACCTGTTAATTTATAGTCAAGTAGTATATGAAAATTAAAATTATGTCATAATAATTGACTTTCTAAGTTTCACAAGCGTTTAAAAAATTAAATTTTGTTTTCTTGACGTTTACTCCATTTTTCCAAATGAAACGATGGTGGTTCACTAGATATTTAAAACGAACATTTTTTTTCCCAACAATTTGATACTATACACTCCTATGTTATTTTAAAACTGACACTGAAAAATTTGCCTTAAATCCCAATCGCAAATTCAAAAGCGTTATGCATTATTGCTGCCCTCTCTTTTCTAAAGCAATATAAAGGCGGCTTTGAAAAATATTGGAATGGTTTTGAAAAGCAATATGGCTTTAATTTAAAGTTGTAATGTCATTAGTTTATAAAACATATAATACATACAATCTTGCGGCTTCAGAAGAATTTTTCTGGTCACTCCAAAAATTAGGAGCATATCAATTTTTAGTTAAATTTTCTTAATTCTTTAGCTTTTCCAAGTAAAAATTTGTTTCTCATTGTTAAATGTTCATTGATATAAATATTTGTTTCTGGTCCTGGTAGATTAAGATTTAAACTAGTGATTTTTCCACTTTTCTTGAAATATTCTTTTGTTTTTTTAAGAACTTCTTCTTTTGTTTCTTGATGTTTAAAATTAATTTGAATGATATCGCTGACTCCTTCCTTTTTAAGTTTTTTTCGTTGTATCATTAATATATCTTCTTTTTTAATGTCGACACCAATTTTGTTTAAAATTTGTTTTGTTATATTCCCATCATTTTTAAATTCTTGATTTTGAATTCCTTTAATTTCAATATTATTTATAATTTTATTTTGTTGTTCACGTTTGTGGTTAAAAAAATAATTTCCTTTTTAAATTTCATAACTTCTTGTTTTAGTGAATCGTTTTCTAATTTGATTTCTTCTTTTTCCCTTTTTATATTTTTTAATAATTTAAATATTTCTTTATTTTTTCTTTCCATCTCGTCAAATTTTTCTGATAAAAAAATTACAGATTTTTGTAATTCAATTACTATTTTGGCCATATTTTCTTCGGATTAAAATGTTTTTTTATTTTCGAAATCTTTTAAATTTTTAAACATTTAGAACAACTCCATCTTTTTCCTTTTAATTTTTTAAATTCTTTCGAAAAGTAATCAAATTTATTATTGTCTAAATTTGTACATTTAATATGGTACCAATTTTTACATTTGAGTGTGCACTCTATGGCAGTTTGATTCAATTTAATTTTTTGGTTACATTCCCCACAAAAATAAATATTGGAAGGCCCCGCTTCTTTTTGATTTTGAGAACCTATTTTAAAGTTTGAAATTTTTTCTTTTGTTTTTTCGCTCGTTTCTGGATATTTTAATGGTAAATATTCTGTTAAACTTGATTATTCATGTAAATTTTTTGGTGCTCCTTTCTTTCGCATTATGTTTACCTTTTTTTTTTTTGGTTTTTTTTTGAAGTTTTTGTCAACGTCAAGCTAAATTGTCAGAAATTTTGTTCCAAATTAAATTAAATAACTTATTAAGTTCTTCTTGTTTCTCTTTCTCTTCAATTGTACTTACGTAGATACAATTTACTTGTATATTTCTTCACTTTTTAGTATTTATTATTTATTTTTTTCTAATATATATCAATTTTTTAATGTAAAAAGGTTGTATAATCAGATAAAGGTAATACATAAATAATAAAAAAGTAAATTAAATAAAAATAAGTCCAAGTTTACGGACTGCCGGAGTACCTGCTTCACCCTTTATGTTCGTCCCGGCCTTCAGCGAGAGCCAATGATATTTAAATTATGCGTATAATAGAAAACGACGATGCCACCTTTCCCGCTGAGCGATTTAAATAGCTAGGAATTAAAACCGAACGATTAGCTGCTGCTTAATAGGTATTATTTTTTAAAAGTGGTGTTTGTCACTTTTCCAAGATACGAACCGCCACTGCTCAAACCAATCACAAACATTGGTTAATGGGCTGTTATAGTATTACCTTTCGGGATCTTCACCACCTTCGCCTGTATTGCTCTTTGCTCCAACTTTATTCATAGCGATGGCTAGAGTTTGATGAGCTTCCAAACTGATCGAGCCGAAACTCATAGCACCAGTTGCAAATCTATAAAAAAATCGTTGGATTATGTTATTATTAATAGATTTATAAGAAAGTGAAATTAACAAACCTTTTAACGATCTCAGAAGCGGGTTCGATTTCTTCTATCGGCAAAGGCTGATCTAAGGTTCTGAGTTCGAATCGACCTCTGAGCATACAGTCTTGGACCGATTGCATCGTTGATTCCTTGAATTTGTCGTAGGCACTTTTGTTTTTATTTATTGCAGATTCCTAGCAATAAAATTCATAAATCATAAACTGTTTAAAAGTTGGTTGCGGGTACATAAATAAAAAAGAAATTGAAATAATTATACAGGCTAATGTGTAATCAAAGAGGTAATAGCATGGACATATACCTTTAGACCCGTACAGCTTATTTCGCGCGCAAAGAGAAAAATTAAGCAAAAAATAGTAGTCACGTGATTCGCATTATCTATCAAATTTTAATTTTTTTCAAAAACTAATTCAAAAGTGGGGTTATTTCTGAAAATATCGAAAGAAGTTATTAGAAAAAGTTTTTTTAAATGCAGTTTCTAGCCCACATGCAAAATGTCAGCTGCATAAGATAATTTTGATTTTTTACCTATATTTTGTAAATTGCGCCACTTTTGCAAAATAAGACGCAACCTACATAAAACTTCTTAGTTTTGACAATGCTTTATTTCAGATATATTTTCTATAAAGTAGCGCCATATTAAATGTGTGTTTTTCAGGTTTTTCTACAAAATCAAAATTGGGCTATTAAAATTTGGTCGCATGTGATGCAAAGTTTATTTCTTTTTTACCCTGTATAAGGTAACTTCATAAAATAAGCATCCTTGAAACCGTAGTTTGTGTCTGAAAGTAATAAACCTTAATATTAAGACAAAAAAGAACACAGTGTCTTCAGTAAAGTGTTTTTTAAGTGGAAAATACATTTTAGTTTAACGACATAAAGTTTATCTATTTTCAACGATTTAATTTAAAACCCCTATATTATAATTTATTATTAAGCTATGTCATAATAACGTTAACGTGTATTACTTTCAGACACAAACTACGTTTTCAGAAATACTTATTTTATGAAGTTACCTTATACAGGGTCAAAATCAAATAAACTTTGCATCACATAAGACCAAATTTTAATAGCTCAATTTTGATTTTGTAGAAAAACACACATTTAATATGGCGCTGCTTTAAAGAAAATGTATCTGAAATAATGCCTTGTCAAAACTGAGAAGTTTTATGTAGGTTGCATTAACTCTTATTTTGCAATTTTGAAATTTTGCATGTGGGCTAGAAACTGCATTTAAAAAAACTTTTTCTAATAACTTTTTTCGATATTTTCAGAAATACCCCACTTTTGAAAAAAATTTAAATTTTACAGATAATGACTACTATTTTTTTTGCTTAATTTTCATGTCGATCGAAGCAGAACTTGATGCCAAAATCAAATTTTAAATAAAGCTATTAATAAAAAAAATCTCATATGATGCGAACTTACTTTACTGGTGACACTGTATAATGGGATTAATATTATATAATATTTTACCCGAAAATATTAAAACATTAAAAAAACTACCCTTATTTAAATTTCATTTAAAAAAATATTTCCTAGTATAAATTTCTTTATTAATGAGTTAACCAAACGTTTATACAAAAAAAAATTCTTTATACCTACTAAGTTAGTGGTAAGTAATAATTGTTAGTTATTATTATATATTTATATATCCTTGTAATAAACTTGTAAAGTTAGTTGGGAGTAAAAAAAAAAAGTTTTATTCATTCATTTACAAGTGCGTCAATTTTTGAACCAAATTAGTGGTTACATAGGAGCGGCCTGCTAGATCCCCAGACCTCATTCCTTTGTACTTTTATTTGTGGGGGGATTTAAAAAATAAGGTTTACCAAAAAATACCAAAAAAGGTAGGTTTATATTGAAGATTTAAAGTCTGGTAAGTATTAGAAACGAAAACGTGAAACTCAGTGGAAAACTTTTGACAAAGTCTTACCTACCGGAATTTAGATACAAACTTGGCCATTTGCTAGCTAACAATGGCAAATATTTTGAACATCTAATAAAGAAGCTTTCGTTCAATTCAATTAACTATATGGATGTGCCAAATATTTGCAATGTTCAAGACCTTTTGACGTCCTGTTTAATACCATTACCTGTAATGCAGCAATGCTGGCCGGTTCGTTTAAATGTTTCTCCCCTCCAGCTCGCCAGTGATATTTCCCAGCGTCCCTCAGAATGAGAGAGTCACAACCTAACTGGTAAGCATTCTTATGTCTTTCAAATGCTTCCGCAGCCACCATTTCAAGGGTAACGCCCCCTAAAAAACAACTTACTTGAAAAAGAAAATTTTGCGTAAATTAATGTGTAATGGTAGAACGGACGCCAGCGCGAATTTTGATCAAATTATCACTAGAAATAAAAAAAAATATTATAACAAAAAAAGAATAAAATGTAATAGTGTTGTGGGCTTAAACGCCTCCTTATGGCAATGCCGCTTAGACAGCTATAGAAGAGATAGAATAGAAGAAATAGTAGTTACCGATAAATGAATACGTATCAACGTACTTAATTCTGAAAGCTTTTTCGCAACTAGTTGGGAAAAGGAAGATATTTCTTACCGTTTTGAAAATTTAACAACTAAAAATATATTTTTCATTTCACAAAGACTATTTTATATAAGGTACTTTTCACTAAGTGACCTTACCTATTCTTGAAGGGGTTCCTTTAAAGCACTTGTCCACCACATCTTCAGCCAATCCCACTGCTTCAAAAATTTGAGCTCCCTTGTAAGATTGAAGAGTGGAAATGCCCATTTTTGCCATAACTTTGCTTATACCTGAAAATTAAGGAAATGGACGTTACTGTAAATAAACGACAATTTACTAAGAGTGAACGGTGCAGGAACCTCGCACTTCACAGGAAAATTAACAAAAATACAACTACATATTAGAACTTATTGTTATTACAACAAAATTTATTTTGTTTTGAACATTTCTAATTACTTTGGGAAGAAATTAACCTACACTCATGTCTAAATTGTGCTTTTAAGTCCTCAACATTTGCCGGTATAAAAAAATTCACTTCATATATGGCCAGGTCTAAATTACTGTAATAATTGAACACAATTTGAAGCGAAGGCGTTAAATTAAAATAACTGTCAGTTAAAACTAAAAAACAATCACATCAACAAATCCTTTCTCAAAGAGTCAATTTCAGTTTGAATACGTCTCTTTAATTCATTTTCTGTATCTACTAGCCTAGAATACACAAGGGTTTTCAAGGTTCTCCATAATAAATATAGTTTAAAAAAACTATAAAACACGCTTTAATAATTAATCAAACTAAAAAGCGGAAAATAAATATAGGTTAAAATAATTATTGAAATTCTTAATATAGGCAGAAAATAATAATGAACGATAAAATTAGTATTATTGTGAAAAACGCGTGGGGTGCTCGATATCAGTGGCGCAGCCAGAATTTTGTAATAGGGGGGATTTTCAAAAAAAAAGAACAGGATTTCAAAATTTTAAAAACTAAAACCGTAAAAAAACGTTTTAGTTTGGATGTCGGGGGGGGGGGGGGTGTATAACCAACCCATTCAACCCCCCCTCGCTGCGCCACTGCTCGATATACGAAAAATATAGCACAAAGCGCCCCACGCTTTTTTTACAATAATACTAATGTTTATTGTTCATTATTATTTTCTGCCTATATTAAGAATTTCAAGAATTATGCCCTGGGCGAACCATTCTTTAATGATCTGGAGGAAGTGAGCAGCCTGCAACTGGGTCGACTCACGAAGTTTATTAACAGCAGTGGCTGGTTTAAATGAGCTGTCAAAATTCTTCTACGATCTACGTCACGTCGCGTTAACCATCAGGAAGTTGATGCGGATAGGTTCCGCGGAACACGTGTGATACCACAACGGTCCTACAGGACTACGTGTGAGTGTTTGGTCAATGCCAGAGGTCTGCCACTCTAACCTAACGTATAGTTTTTTCATTAATATCATTTTTTTAAACGATTTGACATATTGACAGCTGTCAAATTTTAACAGGAGAATTTTTTGCTTATTTTTCCCGAAGTCTCCGCATCGAATACTATACGACCCCATAACTTGTTTCGCCAAAATCGCTTCTTCGTTTTATACTTGAAAGCTGTCAAAATTTTACAGGAGAATTTTTTTAGATTATTGTATTGTCAGCGGTTCTTGATAAGTCTACAAAATTTAAACTAAATCTGACCGTTTAAAGTGGGTCAAAGTCGGGTTCAAAGAAGTCGGTTACGGACAAACAAACAAACATACAGGTGAAGCTAATAAAAGCATGTTAATAAAAAATTATAAATGATGTGGGGACGCGAAAGATTTATCGACACTTCAGATAGTCTTTCCCTTATTATTAACATCAGATCAGACAAATCTGATGATGATTCTTGCGGAGCTGATTTATTTTAATTATTAAAAACTGTATTTTGTTGTGTTGTCATTTTTTATTATTTTCTTTTTTATGATTTTATAAATAAGATGAAAATATTTGAAACAACATTCATATAGTGATGCACTAGACAAAAAAGTATATGATTCAATTTTAAATTTTATAAATAAGTTTTATTTATATTTTTATTTACTTACATTTAAATTTAAATTAGTTAAAAATTTCATACTGATTTTCAAAAACAAAATGTTTTATTCCATGATATGTTTTACCCTAAATAAACTACTTATTTCTGACTTAATTAACAGTATCAAAATATAAATTAAAAATTTGAAAAAAAAACGCGCTTGTAATTTACTTGTTCACGTGCATCCATCTTTATGTAGATCAAGCCTAAGAAAAATCATAACCTTTACCACCGGTAAGTCAAACTGATTGAATTAATTTACGACGTACTGCAAATATGGAGAATATGACGTAACGGTCAGCGGTCATTGAACAGCCTGTATTGTTCACCCTGTGTATGCTTACCAGTATTCATAGCTTGTGCGTAATTCTGATAAATAATTTCATCTGTATAACTGGTATCCAATATGCCTTGGTCTCTTAAACTGGAAGCCAACTCCAAAGCTAAATAAGGACAAATGGCGTCTGCGCCATATCCGAGCAGGACGCAAATATGATGGACTTCCCGAGCTTCAGCAGTTTCGACTACCAAAGCTACTTTCATTCTTCGTCTGGTTTCAATAAGATGGTGGTGGGTAGCACCTGTGAGAAACAGGAGTTAAAAAAAAACGTATAAATAATTTTCCTGCAAGAATAAAACTTAAATTTAAATACCTTACCCAATGCCAACAAACTGCTAACAGGAACTCGATCCTTTCCGGTCAAACGGTCAGACAAAATAATTACTTGATTCTTTTTGGCCGCTTCATCGGCTTCGTTGCAAATTTCCTGAAGTTTTTTAATAAACCCTTCCACCCCACTTTCTGCGGGGAATGTTATATCGATAACGTGGGACGACCAACTGCGATGTGACATCTGTTTGAACATCTCCAAGTCGGCGATCGAGATGACGGGGTTTTTCAGCCACAGTCTGTGGACCTAGAAAATTTCGATTGTTTTAACTATAGCTCTGTTGACTTAAAAAAAATAAGTGAGACAAAATTCCTAGCCATTTCATTCTCGTACTTTTAGGGATCCCGGGCACCCGTGCGGTTAAGGGGAGAGGGACTAATAAACATTGGTGACTTGATAATTTAAGGGCAGTTTAGTTTGTCAAATCACGACAGATAATAAGTCAAAATATCAAAAACTCAATTTCCATTTTCAGGATTGCTTCTAAGCATACAGTTGGTTTATTTCTTGACTCCCTGAGTAGGCAGCAGGCTGTGACCATAGACAAAAGGTAAATTGTCTATGGCTGTGACCAACGAACGTCGTGTACGGGAGTACGGGGTAAACGTAAAATTTTCATTTCAATCAAATCATCATTTGTTTTTTTTATAACAGGCTTGAACTAAAGTAAGTACAATATTAGCCCAAAATTTGTCGGTTCCTTGATACGTAATATTGTCGGATATGGATTGGTATCCTTAAGGATGGATTACTCATCTCGTACTTCGCTATGGTGCTCTTAGTCGGTGTTGAGCTTGATAAGAAGAGGTGTAGTGGAAAGATAGTATATAGAACAAGGACATTTCTAGTTTCGTAGGAGGAGTCGATAGACGAATGTTGATAAGAAATAATTGATTGTAAAGTTGGGATAAAGGGTTCCACTTCTAATAGTTCATCCAGCTGATCATTGCTGACATAGCTATGATAAAGATTACCGCCAACAAAGCCAATACCGTGCGAGCAAAAATTATTTGCATCAAAGAGAGCTTGGATGAAAAAACGTAGGGCTTGGTTTAGATCACAATGATATGGGGACGATATACTTACCGTGCGAGCAAAAATTATTTGCATCGAAGAGGGCTTGGATTAAAAAACGTAGGGCTTGGTTTAGATCACAATGATATGGGGACGATATATCTCACCAAATCTAGGTTAAAATTTTGTCAAATTCATATTATGACATGATATGCCAACCTAATGAGTAATAAAATAAGTAGACAAATACAAATTTATTTTTGTTGTTTACAAAATTAACAGAGTAAGAATATACAGAAAGAAAAAGAAAAATAATTACATAAATTGCTAAAATTGATCACCGCCATGCTCCAAGCATAAATTCACACGTCTCTTCAAAATTTCGAAAGTGTTGACCAGCATCTCTGGAGAAATGTTACCACATGCATTCTTGGATAATGTGGACTCTACAAAAAATGGGGATTTTCACTACTCCACATGCTTGTATTCTGAGAATTCACATAACCGGAGAGGTGGAACCAGGCTTCATCCGAAAAAAATGTCAGGTCTAATAAATCCAATAAATTTTGGGTAAACCATTGAGAGTAATTCTTGCGTCTTTCAAAATCTGCGGCTTGTATTTCTTGGAATACTTGCACTTTATAAGGAAATAAAAGCTGCTTCTTAAGAATAGTCCTGCATGCTCCATAAGATCTTCCCACTTCTTGGGACAGGCGTCTTATACAATTTGTTGGCGTATTTTGCATTATTTCACGAACAAGTTCTTCTGCTCTTACAGATGATCTTTCTGCTCCTTTTTTGTGTTGTATAGAACCTGTTTCCCCAAACACAGCCACGGTTCTTTTCAGGCAATGATAAAAATCCCCAGCAATCAAAGCAACGTTAGGAAAATGTTCGTGAAAATGGTCCATGCACAAACCCGGATTGTATTGCCACTAAACATTTACTCTAACCCCGTTTCGAAAATATGCTTCAACCATGAACGTTTTGTGCTGCTCCGTAAAGCCCATTGTGTGAATTGTTCAAGAAATTGGAAAAATTAGCAATGAATCAAATTACTTGTAACTTGTAACGACTGTCAAAGATGACGGAATAACTGATTGATTGTTAATACAGGTATGTATAGGTGTGTAATACTGACACCTAACAGGTATTAAGCCCTACGGCTAAGCATTAAGTCCTTAGATGCAAGGCCCTCTTTAAAGCAAATAATTTTTGCTGTGTCATGTCAAGACTTGTCATTGTCTAGTTACTTTAGATTTCACCAACTTACTAAATTTCTTATACAGCTGAGATTGGTCAGTGTTTTTTCTTTTTCTTTTCTGGAATTGTTCGGCCAACTCTTTTTATTTCTATCTCTTTTTAATCCTATGAAATAATACAAGATAGACATACTTTGTGTGCAGTACAATTATACTAATTAAATTTAGCCATTAGAAATTTATATTTCATGAGTTGCTGCAGTATTTGACAAGTATGACAGAACTGAAAAAAGTTTATGTGAATTCAACTATATACTTACTTGGTGTGAACTCGGGGCTAAAATGTTGGCTTCAGGTCCGATGGGACACTGCAAGGACATCACGACCTTTTCACGAAACGGATCAATGGGTGGGTTTGTCACTTGAGCGAACAATTGTTTGAAATATTCGTAGAGAAGTGGGGCAAAGTTGGAGAGGCAAGCAAGAGGAACGTCGTTGCCCATGCTACCCAAAGCTTCTTTTCTAAAAAAATTAAGGAACATTCTTAGAAAGAGGTACCTATTATACTAAAAACTATTATTTTTAGCTTGTTTGCTTTTTCACATTTTTGTATTGTTCATAAAGAAAAACTTTTACTAGTCTAATAAATGAAGCGCTGAACAGGAATTTTAGTTAGAAAAACTGAAAACATTTCTGTAAACTGGCGAGATGTAACCCAAAGTTAACTTTCAAAATGCCTTTAATCCAAACTAACTTTTACAGATTACATGGAAAGTGACAACATAATATAGAAAATAATAACCATTAAAAAAAAATAACAATAAAAAAATGGAAGTTAAGTAATTCAATTTAATTCATTAATAAAATCAATTAAAACAAATAATATAAAAAATTTAATTTATCTCTTTAATTGTTTTGTTATGTTTGATTTTTTTCTTTTAAAATAATAGAGTGAATTAGAATACACATTTTTAATTTATAAATGTTTTGAACATGTAAATACCCATTCGGCCTATATAGATTAACAGTTGGTTCTAAATGCGGTAATTTGTGTATACATTTAATAACTTTATTTTGCAATTTTGGTAATGGTTTTAAGTTTGATAAACAAGCAAATACCTATGCAGAAGCTAAGTATTGTAATTTTGAATATATAACTGAAAAATATATATTTTTTAAGTATTTCAAAGGAATGAAATATCTAGCTCTGTACAAAACAAAAGGAGGTATCGAGTTGATAATATACTGGATATGGCCTTTCCAATTTAAATTTTCGTCTAAAACTAATCCTAAAAATTTTGTCGTTTTTGAATATTGAATAAGTATTTTCATTATTAAATGTTGATTATTGATATAAAGGAGTTACATCGTTACGACAATCAAATGCAAAACCTGCCTCCAACCTAACAGGAATCACTTAGAGATGGAAATGGAAACATCCACAATGACCAGAGAACTGATAATTTAGTTCTAGGCCTCGCCACCGGTCAAGCATTAAAAGCTAGATTCCTTAAAAACAAAGCACCAAAATTTGAATTCAAAGGTTTGGTCGTTCCTTCAGCCAGATCCATCCCCAGACAGGTTTCGCCATATGACGGCTTATCAGTGAGGCTAGGATCCAAAGAACGACCGAAGATCTCACATGACCCCAAAGTGTAGATGTAGAATGGTGAGATGTTGATGATGTGATTTGTAACAGGTCATGTAACATTACGCAATTAAAAGTTTTTTTTCATTGTCTATGGGGGGGGGGGGGGGGATTAAAAGTTTTTTAAATATTGTCCCTAGTTACGTCACTGTTGTTGCCGTTATCCAGAGGAATTATTTTTACAAAAAATATCAATAAAACTAATACGAATTAGTTTTTTATTTGTTCGAAACTTTCTGGAAACAGCCTGGAAGCCATAATACAACTTTCTAAACGCTTATTATTGCCAAGAAAGTTTTTAAAAGATAAACGAAAAACTTTCTTTCCAGTTTTACAACCGTTCCTCTTATATTACTTTTTTGACAAGTTGATATTAAACCATCACTCACTTATTATTTATCATCGGCAACAGAAGCATATAGATGGTTTCAGTGGAGTATCCATAGAGTGGCAACCTTTTGTCACCGAAGCCACTCGGTTCGTATTTGGGTTTCGCTTGGCGTCCAGCATCTAAATGGGCCTTTCTGAGTTCTTCCATTGAAATCTACACACAAGTAAAAATATTTAGATAGTAACTACCTGGTGAAGACCATATTTCAGTGGTTATTTCTACTAACAAGTTTTGATTAAGTTCACACAAGTAGTTGATATAATTATACAGGGTGATGAACAAGTTAAGATTTTTAAAATTTGGTAGCAGGCATAGTTGACTTTGAATTTCACATCCGGTTATACCAGGAGTTATGGCTAACTTTGGTAATTCACATAGAACACGCTGTATATTTTAGTTTTTTTCGATACTTTTACGACTTTTGTTAATTATAATCTATACCTATCTAATCTAACGCTAAACATTTATAATTTTAATAGCTTTTAACTAAAACACAGATATTTACATTCCATAACATAGGTTTTACATTTTTTATACAGGGTGTTTTTAAAATTGTGCCGATCCAGCCATTTAGATAAATGTGCGTAAGCCAATTTTCGTAAATGGAACACCCTGTGTTTTATCTTAAGCTTATCCAGTGATATTTAGTGATACCAAAGGTACAGGGTGTCCCAAATTCGATGCTCACCATAGTGATCTCGGAAACTCTAAAAGATAAGGCAAATGTTAAAAATTGGGATCTAATGGTGATGTCCGAAAACTGAAACATCGTTTGAAAAATGAAGTTTTTGGTTTTTTTTCAATATCTCCGGAAGTAGGCGGAATTTGCTGAATTTCTTACTTGCATTAACTTAAGCTTCAAATTATCCACCTTTACCCCAATTTAACCTTTGCTGTATCGTGTATAGTTTCCGAGATCCCAATGGTGAGCATCGAACTTAAGACACCCTGTACACACATCTACTTATTTAATTAAACTTTACTGGTAATGATTAGTGACAGCCCAACGCACGCAACTATTTTTGAAATACTTATCTTGGCGTTCGTTAATAGTAAGTATATAGAAATTAAATGTACCAAAATTTACTTTTTTTAAATAAATTTGATAGCTATACCACAGAATATATAGAAAGCTACGGAATATATATTCTGTGGCTATACTGGCTATATATACAGTGTGTCCAAAAAAGTATGCAACATATGGGAAAGTTATTTATTACCGATTTCTTAGAAAATTTTATTCTTGATTAAAGTTGGTGCATGCCTTAAAACTTTAAATGCATATTTTATATTTCACCTGTGGCTAATAGTAAGGGAGCAAATGCTATTTTTTCGAAATTGCTTTAAGAGTAAAGTACCTTAATTATTAAAAATACAGCAAAATTTTATATGGAAATGTTTTTGCAAATTAAAAACATAGTCCAAATACAAAATTTGAGTTAGGTATCTCAATTTTTATTTTTTTTTCCTAATCTCGTAATTTCTCCTAAACGGTACGCCTCTGGTCGACTTTTTGTTCACTCAATTTTAATATATTTATCAAATAACTTAACGTGGGTTTATAATAAAAATGCATTAAGTAGTTGCAAACTTTTAAAAACTTTTCAATGAACCCGGTCGGTTTAGATATAAGCTTGTTGCACGCCTACTTAAACACATTTTAGCCAACTTCTTTCTGTTCGAAACTAAATTATAATAGAATTCAACCCTTTTCACAATACTGGAAATAACTAATAATTTATTTGTCATAATAAATAAATAAATAACTACGAGAGGGCAAAATACCTATTTTATATGCATTTTTTTAAAGTATGTTTTCGGACTTCAGCGTACTGGGTGAAAATGACAAATAAATTATTAGTTATTTCCAGTATTATGAATAGGGTTGAATTCTATTATAATTTAGTTTCAAACAGAAGTTGGCTAAAATGTGTTTAGTAGGCGTGCAACGCGCTCATATCTAAATCGACCCGGTTCATTGAAAAGTTTTTAAACGTTTGCAACTACTTAATGCATTTGTATTATAAACCCACGTTTAAGTTATTTGATAAATATATTAAAATTGAGCAAACAAAAAATCGACCAGAGGCGTACCGTTTAGAAGAAATTAGAGATTAGGGAAAAAATTAAAATTGAGACACCTAACTTAAATTTCCTATTTGTACTATGTTTTTAATTTGCAAAAACATTTCCATATAAAATTTTGCTGTATTTTTAATAATTAAGGTACTTTACTCTTAAGGCAATTCCGAAAAAATGGCATTTGCTTCCTTACTATTAGCCGCAGGTGAAATATGAAATATGCATTTATAGTTTTAAGGCGTGCACCAACTTTTATTAAGAATAAAATTTTCTGAGAAATCGGTAATAAATAACTTTCCCATATGTTGCATACTTTTTTGGACACACTATATAAGCGGTTTTGTTTCGAGTAATGCATAAAATTCCCAAAAGCAATGGTAGACTCTTAAATTCAACTTGATGGTTTAGGGACATTCAAAACTTGTTACACGAAAGCAAAAGCATATCACTACAAAACTCACCATCTGTAGATTCCAATGATTTTATTATATAGAAAAAAAAAGAGAATTAGTTTAGCAAAAAAGGTAATAAAATTAAAGTTATTCATCGAAAAATTATTTTCGAATAACTCCTACGTAGACTATGCTACAATTATCGCCTAAAAATAAATATACAGGGTGTCCGGAAATTCCGTACGTATATTTCAAGGAGAAATTCTACATATTATGAAATCATTAAAAAAGTTCATATGAATGCAGATCCTTTTATAAAGGTGGCTATACACACGATATAATAACCATTTACAAAAAAAATTTAAATTTTTTTTAAAAGTCCATAATTTTGATATTTCCTTAATTTTTTTCGGCAAACTGTTGTAAATTGTTATTCCTTTATACAATATTGATCTTTGGTCAAAAGTACTCTTTACCATAGGTGTTTGAAAATTATGGTCGTCTCGTGATGTGAATAATGTTGGTCAAAGGAAATATTATATTCAATTGTTTTTCTTTATGGAGCTTTTTTAAATTTAAATATCCGTTTGGTTCATACAAATTTATAGTCGGTTCTAAAATGTATGCATTTAATTATTTTGTTTTGTAGTTTTTTAATGGCTGAATTGTAGTTAACTCTAATCCCCAAATTGAAATCATATACTGTAATTGTGAATAAACCAAAGAATAATATATATTTTTTAAATATTGTAATGATATATAATTTTTAGCTTTAAACAAAATGCCAATTATTTGTGAGATGTAACTTCTTAAATATTCAATATGTTTTTTCCAACTTAAACTTTCATCAATGTATAAACGTAAAAATGTAATTGTTTTAGTATATTTAATTATGTGATTATTGAAAGAGTAAATATTTGACCACCACCTTTTTTCACATGTGATTTCGTATGTTGCGTAAGTCAATGGACCACCCTGTATATAAAATAAGATTGAAATAGGTAAATTAAAAGTTGACTTTACCTGTTCCTTTAGCCAATCAGCGTGCGGCCTTGACATGGAAATATTATACTTGAGCTCTACGTCTTGAATAACCGATTTTTCCATAGTATCGACCAGCAACATTCTACCAGGCTTCAGGCGACTTTTCAGGACGACGTTTGCAGGATCTACGTCATAAACGCCCACCTCAAATAAAATATTAACTTGAGAAATTCAACGTAAATATTGTTAAAATTTGTCTAATGACAGGTTTGGAAACTTGCAGTCGTCCAACATGAAAAATGACTTTTTAAATGATTTGTTTTTATATTCTTACCTCGCTAGCCATAACCATCATATTATCTTTGGTAATATAAAATCTGGACGGTCTCAGACCGTTTCTGTCTAAAATGGCACCGATAAACCGTCCGTCGGTAAACGAAATCAGCGCGGGACCGTCCCATGGTTCCATGGTACACGCCGCCCAATGGTAGTAATTTCGTTTTTCCTCGGGCATGGTGGGGTCATTTTGCCAAGCCTCAGGTACCATGGTCATCACAGCCTAAGGAAAACGAATATTTTAATTTGATTTAAGAGCAAACACTGGTGGCGCCTTCGCCGTTTATTTTTTAATCAACATTTCAAAATAAAAATCGGCCAAATATCAACAACTCCTATAATAAACAAAGACACCAGTAAAATTTAATTAAATAGATATAAATTTGATATCACTTGGAAGGTAAAGGTTTAAACATTGTTGGTCTTGTAACAGGTTTTTATTTTAACCTTTCTTTGGCATTCCTCTCTTTTGGGAAACCGAAACACTCGCACTATTGGACCCTTTGGGTAATTACCCTTACAACCGGCATTTTAACACTAGTTAAAACAATATTTGAAATGGAAAACACTATTTTTCACTAAATACCGACTCAAGCTTTTCGCATGTCCTACTCCTACTGCTGCACGTTCACTAATTATTTTTTTATTTAACCAAAATATCCCCAATAAAATACCTAATTCTGTAAAATCATATTAGGCCTGTGGTAATAACCAAGTTAACATAGTTATATAAGCATAAACAGTAAACACATTACATAAGAAAACCTATTTCCAAGTTAATTGGGAATTACGGATAATCTGGCAATGCCACTTGTCGATGCAAGGGAGCATAGCAAAATAGAAACTAAAGTCTTTTTATTTTCAACTGGTCGGAAATATAAACAAATACACGTCGACTCGACCTGAACAGGGTCGCATTCAAACCCTTTTACTTTTACGGCTGCACGATTTTAAAAACAATCTGGCAATTTTGCATCATAATTTACAGGTTTAGTATAATATAATGCGACCCATGTAGTTTTAATATGCCACATAAAACAAAAATATTTAAACAAAGACTACTATACACTATTATAGACAGATAATTTTAAACGAGAAACAATATCAGACACGCGTGAAAGCTTATGAGGGTATAAGCAGTAAAAGTGATCTAAACTGAATTTATTCTATTGTACTTAAAAAAAAAAAACTATAAAATAATAGAACAGAATGTTGAGCAAAATAAAACTACGATAAAATCACAAAAAGTGTTTATTCAGATGCGAAAACTGAATGCGGTCCTGTACCGATCGTATCGAGCGTTTCCTGGTTAAGTTATTGTTTATAATATAATACTGTCCCTATCAATAATCTGCTACCTAGATAGCAGATTATTGGTCCCTGCCAGTTGAAAATAAATAGACTTTAGATAAAATAGACAAATGATGCCGAAACATTGTTATGAATACGAGCGTGACTTCATTACCAAAAAGCATTGTGTCCTTGTACATATATAGGAGTTGTTTCAAATACCCTTATTTGAAGTACAATTACCTACAGTTTTACGTTAAAAAAGGTTGGATTTATAAATTAATATAATTAAAATTAGGCAGAAAAAGAAATATGGACAAATTTGACAAAATTTCGTTTTATGCTTTAATTAATTTATCAATTAATTTTTTTTAACTTCAAACTTTAGGTATTTGCTTTTTGGAGAAAAAGAAAAATTGATAAGAAAATGAAGTGGCGAATGATAAACTGATCTGACCGGTGTTCGATTGACAAATAATCCCCACTACCGTCAAAGTGATCCTAAGTGAACCTGGGAAATTGCAGAATCACCAAAATCAGATCAGTTGTTTGTTTTGATTACTTTTATGGTTTTGGAAGTTACAGTTCCATTCTGTCCCTGTGCTGTGATGTAGAAGTAGAAATGGTTGAATTACGTCTTTTTAAACCCATCTAGGTAAATAATCTTTTCTGTACGTGTGTGAGAAGAGTGGAAATAAAATATGTTAAAGTTGTTTTACTTTAGTTACCAACTTTAAAAAATAATACTACGCTACTCTTGACTAATTTTTGAACATGAAATGAGGTTAAGTCAAAATCGAAACCTAAACGAACAACAGACATAATAACAATCCGTGTTTCACCTTGGATCACTGAACTGATTTTTAAAATCAGATCGATCCAAATCTCTGTGCCAATCGAACACGCCTCTGGTATAGCGACAAAATAAAAAAAAAAAGGTGAATTTGCAAAAAGTGAGATTACGTGATGAGATATCCAAAAAAAGTTGATTAGAATTAAATTCTAGGACCATATTATTATGCAAAATTTTATTTAATAAAATTGAAAAACTCAATTTTTTATCATTTTAAAAATTTCAACTTTTTTTAGGTAGCTTGAGTTTCGCAAATGTATTTGGATTAAAATAAATGAATAATGTAGTTTTTTTACAAACACGGTCTATCAGAATGACAGTATTTCTCCCACTCGCCAATGATGACACCAAAATCGGAATGGGCTTTTTCACTAATTTTTGATTTTTACCCTATCGCATAGAGAAAGAAAAAATAAAATTTTCTGCGGTTTCAGTTTTTAAAATTTTGAATTATTTACTGAGAAAATAAATAAACAAGATAAGTACGGTCTTTAATAAAAACACGAGAATAAACTCACTGACGTCTCATCTGCCTCGACCTATGGGTCCCAGTTATTCAGCTGAAGGACGAACGCCGCCGTCCACCTGAATATATCGGGCTGTTCCCTATTTCTCAGCTGTTCTCGTCTTTTTAGTTTATCAAAACAAAGATAGCAAAATAATCGGTTGAGGCTGACGAATAAAATAATTGCGCGGATAATGGGATGACGTAATAAGGTTTTGATCTCATGTTTTTAAAGTATTTTTATAATTGTCTCTAGGAAAGGTTTGTGACCCTCTAGGAAATTTTTTATTATTGGGATGTATTTTCAATAGGTTCTGATTCAGGATGATTATGCTGATGAATTCGATTATAGTGAAAAGGCCCATTTACATGAATACTTGAAGATTTGCTCTTACACGATCCGTATTACTGTCATTCCCTTATTAAGACTGTCATACCGAATGATCCTATCGGAAGAGTTTCCATTAGACAAAACTGTTATCTACCTCTGGTAACTTTCTTTCTCCAGCATGAACCAAAAATTCCAATACACAATCGGCCGAGCCACTGTCGGACAAGTTCGGTTCGACCACGGGATACAATTTTTTCAGTTTGTCTCCGAAACGTTCGTTTTTCATGACGCCTTCTCTTGCTTTCATGCAGTTGACGTTGCCTCGGAGTGTGTTGATTTCGCCGTTATGTGCCAACATTCTAAAATTATTGGATGATATTGGACCAAATTGTAAAACCACTGACTGCATTATAAATAATTGTAGGGCAATTGGGTACTCGTTATTTTTATGATATTGATTATGGATCATATATACCTTAGGTTAGGTTAGATGGGCATGCGCACAACCATCTTGTTTCAGTTTACGATTATTTAGCGACATCATCTAAATACACTTCGGAACCGTATCGAAGCCATTATTGTTGTCACGGTTTATTGTATTCTTTTGCTATTGTGGGTATTTAATATGTACGGATCTAGTTTAAAGAAATAAATGAATAAAGGGTGGATTTGGATTAGATGCACTTCAATTCAGCCAAAATATGCGCGTACCTATATGCCTTCTTTGCCTTTAAAATATGCAGTTTTTACCAAATATGCGTACTAGTATGCAATATTTCTTAATTTATTATAGTAAAACGAGGTAAAGACACATATTGGGTGCTAAAAAATATGTTTATTTTTAAAAAATTTAAAAAAAAAACAAAGAAAAATAAAAGTAAATAATTTTTTAACCTAAAATTATATAAAAGGCATTTATTATTAAATATTTTTCAAAATTTTCAACTAAAAAAGATTGTCTTCAATTAGTAAAAATATGTTTTTCTACGATCGTTCAAAAAATGTCATTTTGTGTATGAATTTCTAATGACAAAAGTAGGTCTTTATTGCATACTATGCAATAAAGTACTTTTTGCCCTAGTGCAATAAAGTAAATTACCTAGGAAACGAATAATTTGTTTATAGTATGTGTATTGTGTGTTGCATACCATCGATACACTATCGAAATAGAATTCACGTTGACAGGGCGAAATCATTTTATTATGTTGAAGTCAAAGGTATCTATGATCCATTGTCAAATTTGAATTACAACTTTTGCACACAAAGGAGAGGTAATACAGAGCGATTTTAAACTATTTTGTTAAATAAAAAAACTATCGTAGAAAAAATAGTGTACTTATGTAACATGTGCAAAAATAACTATTATGCAACTTAGGTAGCAAAATATAAGGCCAAAATACAACTTCGTTGGATGGTTTACCCTCATACATGCTTTTTACTGCAGTTAAGTATTTAAATTCTTCATTATTTTTTACAGTTACATCCAATTCCTTACTTGACCTCCTACTTTACCGAGAATGTTGTTAAATTTAGCGGAAAAAGTTTCAACAATACTAACTGAGTCTCTTAAACTTAAATTTAAAATCGATATAAATACAGTTTGTTCAGAAGGTAATAATAACGCATTATTAAGTGACAATAAACTAACAGTAACAATATACCTGCAAACCCCGGAAACCCCCAATAAATACCTTGTGTATAACAAAATGTAAATATAATTATTATAATCTTCAGATTGGAAAATCCGTGAAATAAGTATACTTCCTATTATACCAAATTGGACATTAAACCTTTATTTAATGTTTTCAATTTTTTGATAAAGCCGAAAACATAAAAATATGCTCTTAAGCTCCAGTTTCTGGATCTATGATTTTAGCTGGGGTGCGGGTGATATTAAAATTAGGGGGGTATGAAATAATATTTTACGAAAAAATTGACAAAATATGCAAAAATGCATATTATATTCCGCCCTTTATTAATAATAATAATAATAATAATAATAATAATAAATGTCTTTATTGTAATTCAGGACAAAATTACAAAAGGCGAAGTTGAAGCTAGGCTTCCTCACTTAACCTAACATTATAACTAATAACATGGTAGTAATATTTAACAGTAGTTATGATACTTATAGGTTGAAAAAATTACGTAATAAGTAATGATAGTAACAGATTTTACAGTTAAATCCTATTAACTTTAACGTGGGCATATGAAGGGCATTGAGAGGCAGTACAACTGGACTGATCTAATATGTGTCAGAACATATTTGATGGACAAGAGGACGAATGGCATTTTTAAATGTGTAAATTGGCGCAGATTTTAAATTAACTGGAACTTTGTTGTATATTAAAGACACCTGATAACTAAATGATCTTTCAAATAGTGTGGTTTTGTGTGACGGAGGAGTAATTGTGGATTTATGTCTGAGGTCGAGGTCATGAGAGTCATATCTAAATTTTATTTTTTGATATAGATATTCTGGACATTTTTTAACGATTATTTTGTTATACAGTGCTAGGCAATGAAGCATTCTTCTTTCACTCATATTCAACCATCCAATCTCATTCATCTTGGCACTCACCCCTCTATCATACTTTCTAATTCCCCCTATCATACGTACACAGCAGTTTTGAATCATTTGTATTCGTTTGGCATCCATCTCTAAAAGACATGGACCATACAGTGTATCGCAGAATGTAAATTGTGATAAGACCAGACTATCACATAACGATTTTTTAAGGTGTGTATTTAAAATGTGCCTTTGGTTAAAAATAAGCTTTAAGTTGGTAAAAGCTTTCTTTATGCAGTTATTGATATGCTCAGTAAATCTTAGGTTAACATCCAGCAGCAGTCCAAGGTTTCTCGCATTGGTTGAACATGACAAGGTTTGACCACCAAAGTCAACGCGAAGGATATTTCGATATTGCTCCCTACTCTGTGCATGACCAAACAGAAGTAACTGGCTTTTTTTTGGATTCAGTTCGAGACAATGCTGTGTAGATATTCTTAACAGAAGATCAAGGTCAGCTGCTAATCTGTCAATTGCCTCAAAAATGTTTTCAGGGCAAAAGGAGATGTATAATTGGGTATCATCCGCATAAAGGTGCACAGTGGCGAACCTCAGTTTCTCAATTAGTTGAGAGGTATATAGAGTAAAAAGTAAGGGGCCAAGAATAGATCCCTGAGGAACACCACATGATACATCCATAAATCCTGAAAGATTCGAGTTAAGTTTAACAGATTGTGACCTTCCGGTAAGGTAACTCTCAATTAGTTGGCAAGCATTGTTTTCAAAACCAAGAAACTTTAAATTGAATTATCTGAGTGATTAAAAATGTGTGCGACTTCTTTGATTTAAATTGATTATACTTATTAATTCGTTTTGGAAGCGTAAACTATGAATACACAGTTGTGTGATTTTATTTTGCCCTAATCGGGGTAAAATACCAGGTATTTCATATTTTCAGTAAGTATGGAATAAAGATAGTCCTTGATATTTTATTTTATTTCATTATGACCAATTTAACCACAAACAAGGTGTAAAAATAAACACCAAGGCCAATTAACTCGATGCATATTTTGGTAGATTTTATTTGCAGCAATGGAATAATACTAATTAGGAACGCCTATTTTTCTAGCAGTATATTGCTTCATAAAGTTTTAAATACTTTTCTCTATATATTTAAAAGTAAATTATGAATTTTTGATTTGTCATCATTTTTCGTTAACATGTACAAAAAGAAAAGGAAATTCCTTTGAATATACCGGGTGTTTCTCAAAAGACCTTCACCCCTATAACTTTTCTGTATTTATAGATATTAAAATGAAATTTTGAGATTATGCATAGGAGCTGAGTCTGCATTTATTGACATAATTTTCAACTTGTTAGAACTTCCGGTTTGACCGAAAGGGACCTTGACTTTGATATTTTAAATGGGGCATCTTGTATATTTTTATTTATTTGGGTTCAGCAGAACATTCAGAGTAAAATGGCACCTCACTTGTAATTTTTTGACGTGTTATATAAATTTTATGTTTATTTTTTATTTTCAATCTAGAGTGCTACAAATTAATTAAATCTGTTAATTTATAGTCAAGTAGTATATGAAAATTAAAATGATGTCATAATAACAGTTTCACATGCGTTTAAAAAATGAAATTTTGTTTTCTTGACGTTTACTCCATTTTTCCAAATGGAGTGGATGGTGGTTCACTAGGATATTTAAAAACCAGCATTTTTTTTCCAACAATTTGATACCATACTACTATGCTCTTTTAAAATTGGCCTTAAATTCCAATCGTAAATTTAAAAGCGTTATGCATTATTGCCGCCCTCTCTTTTCTAAAGAAATATAAAGGCGGCTTTGAAAAACAATGGAATGATTTTGAAAAGCAATATGGCTTTAACTTAAAGTTGTAATATAATTAGTTTATAAAACATATACAATACAATAATACATACAATCTTGCGGCTTCAGAAGAATATTTCTGGTCACTTCAAAAATTAGAAGCATATCAAAAACCATATTGGTTTTCCAAACCATTCCATTGTTTTTCAAAGCCGCCTTTATATTTCTTTAGAAAAGACAGGACGACAATAATGCATAACGCTTTTACGTTTGCGATTGGGCTTAAGGCAAATTTTTCCGTGTTAATTTTAAAATAGCATAGGAGTCTATGTATCAAATTGTTGGAAAAAAATGCTCGTTTTAAATATATCCTAGTGAACTACGAACTACCATCGTTCCATTTGGAAAAATACATGAAGTAAACGTCAAGAAAACAAAATTTAATTTTTTAAACGCTTGTGAAACTTAGAAAGTCTTATTATGATATAATTTTAATTTTCATATACTACTTGACTATAAATTAACAGATTTAATTAATTTGTAGCACTCTAGATTAAAAAGAAAAAATAGACATAAAAATGTTATAACATGTAAAAAACTGACAAGTGCGGTTTTTTTTTTTTTTTTTTTTTTTTTTTTTATGAGCGAGCACAAGCACTATAGGAGAATCCTTTAAGGCGCTCTGGGAGCGGTGCGTGTGCGAAGAAAGCGATTCACGTTTTTCTTGAATCGTTGGAGGTTATATTCGGTTGGAAACACGGTCTCAGAAAGGCCGTTCCACAAAGATGACGTCCTCCAAATGAAAGAGTTCTGAAACAATGATGTTCGGGGTGTACTAAGTTGAACCACATAGGGATGGGCGGCAGTGGTTCGTCGTGTGTTTCTGCTATGCATTACTCTAGGTGGAATCGAGCGGGCAATATCTGTCGAACACTTGCCATGAAAATATCTGTAGAAGAGAGTCAAATCACCAACCTGTCTTCGATGTTCTAAGCTGTCGAGGTTCTTAGTTAGCTCGTGGTCGCCGATTAGACGAACGGCTCTCCTTTGGATGGAATCCAACAACCGAAGGGTATGCTTCGGTGCAGAACTCCAGATATGAGAGCAGTATTCCAGTGATGGTCGAATCTGGGCTTTATAAAGTGTCAAAAGTTGTTGAGGTGTATACAACTTTTTGGTACGGAAAAGTATACCGAGCTTCTGAGAAGCTGCCCTGGCGATTGCCACTACGTGATTATGCCAAGACATATTTCCTCCCAGGTTGACACCCAGCAAATTAATAGACGAAGTCAGTGGAATTGCGTGTCCTGCCATAACGATATCGGGTTCTGCAATGTTGACCTTCTTAGAGAAAACTGCAGCCTGGGTTTTTTGAGCGTTAAATTCGACTTGGTTACTGTCACCCCAAGACAAAATTTCTTCCAGGTCTTTATTGAGGCGTGATACCTCATGTTGTCTGCGAAGATGTGCGTCAGTAGCCGATGTTTGAGGTTTCAAAGTAAAAGATGAGATAAGTGTGCTGTCGTCAGCAAAGCAATATAATGGATTTTCTGTTTTCGCTAGAAGGTCGTTAATGTACAGTAAGAACAGAGTGGGAGATAATATGGACCCTTGAGGAACACCAGCATTGATGGTGAAGGTGTCTGAGAGAAACCCGTCAATCGCCACTTGCAGAGAGCGGTCCTTGAGGAAGCTAGACAACCATGAACAAAATCGACCGGGCATACCATAAGAACGCAGTTTGCTTAGGAGCCCCTCGTGCCAGACACGGTCAAAGGCTTCAGAGATGTCCAGTGCAATAGCCCGGGACTCCCCATGATGTTCGATTGCGTTGCTCCAAAGATGAGTGACATAGGCTAGCAGGTCTCCTGTTGATCTGGACTTACGAAAACCATACTGATGGTCGCTGATAATTTTAAGGCCTTCCAGGTATTTTATAAGTTGTTGGTTAATAGCTTTCTCCATCACCTTTGATATAACTGAAAGCAATGCGACTGGTCGATAGTTGTTTGGCAGGGTTTTCTTGCCTTTCTTTGGTATAGGCTGGACTCGCGCCTTTTTCCAGCAAGATGGAAATATTCCTTTTTTGTAGGATAAGTTAAAAAGTCTACAAAATACTGGTGTGAGTTCATCGGCGCATTTCTTGAGCACTATAATAGGAATTTCATCTGGACCAGAAGCTTTTTTGGCATCGAGCCCCTTCAGAATTCGTTTGACAGGACGCTGACGGAATACGATATCAGTCATTTCCGATCGAACTGCTGGAATGTTCGGGGGTGTTTTTCCCTGAAAGTCTACCGTGGAGTGTGAAGCAAAGAGTTCTGCGAGTAAGTTCGCTTTATCTTCAGCCGTGGTTGCTATTGTGCCGTCAGAACGTGTTAGCGGTGGAATATTTGATTTGGTAAAATTTTGACTGACGGCCTTAGCGACTGACCAAAAGGACCTAGATCCGTTAGGACTGGCGAGAAGTTTATTTTTGATCCTCATGTTGTGAGCCTCTTTGTTTTGATCTATCGTTTGCTTGCACTGGTTTCGAGCGGTAACAAAGATGGTGCGATTCACATCGGTAGGATTTTTACGCCATTGTCGGTAAGCTAGATTTTTAGCTCTGACAGCACGCTCGCAGTTCTTGCTAAACCAGGGCTTGCCATTTAAAGGGCGCTTCTTGGAGAAAGGAATAAAGGCTTCCATGCCAGTAAGAATGACATCGGAGACCTCTTGAGCACAAGCGGATGGATCATCTGAAGAGAAGCATACTTCCAGCCAAGGAAAAGTGCGAAAATGGTCCCTTAGGTCTTCCCAACTAGCTGATGTGTAGTGCCAAATTTTACGAGGTTTAGTAGGTTGTTCAGAACAAATTGGCAGCTTGCTTAGAGTTGAAATAAGTTTGTGATCGGAAGATCCTAATGGAGGATGAACGGTGACTGTGTATAGGTCAGGGTTGGATGTCAAAAAGAGATCTAAAAGACTAGCAAAATCTCCATCTCGGTCTGGAATTCGCGTTGGTTCTTCCACGAGTTGAGTTAGACCAGAACTGATCGCAAAAGATTCCGCCTCACGACCCTGTTCATCGTTGGTATTTGAGTATTTGAGCCAGTTGATATTGTGGACGTTAAAGTCACCAAAGATAGCGACTTCGGCATTAGGTGTCATTTTACTCAGAATGTTATGCTGAATCCCAATAAGTAAAAATATACAAGATGTCCCATTTAAAATACCAAAGTCAAGGTCACTTCCGGTCAAACCAGAAGTACTAACAAATTGAAAATTATGCCAATAAATGCAGACTCATCTCTTATGCATAACCTCAAAATTTTATTTTAATATCTATAAAAAAGTTATAGGGGTGAACGTCTTTTGAGAAACACCCGGTATGTATTATTTTTATTTTTTAACTTCGTTTTAATAAAATTCTAAACCCTATAATTAGTCTCATAATATTAGTCTTTTGATTGTTGTTAGTAAAGTTACCTCAACGGATGAGCCCTTTCCCAACTAGGGAATGTGTTGGTACTGAACCTGGTATGTACCAATGCTAAATAGGTATCGTAGAGAGGGTCAGCTAGGTCAGGGAAGTAGGTCCATAGCTGATCTGAAGTCAGCTGACCTAAAAACAAAAAAGTTTAATCACTGTTACCACCATAGACATGTAAAATAAGGAGACAAAACATTCCAGTCATAAAAAACCGTTTGTTTACAATCAGACATACTTCCAAAGTTTCAGATAAGTTAGAAGGAGATGGCTGTAACAAATGGCAACACTGTAAGTTCGCCGTTATCCTTACTATCCTTGTCATGTGTTTTTGGGATAAGAAAACAGTTATTTAGCAGCATTTACTTAAAATACAGAACTAAAAAAAGCTATTCAAAAGTATTTAAGTATGGTGTTCCTTAAGGAACAATTTTAGGACCATTTTTTTTAAATATTTATATTAACGACTTGTTTAGTATAAATTTCGATGGACAAATTTATAGTTTAGCAGATGATACTACAATTTTTTTATACCGATACAAATTGGGAAAACTTAAATAATAAATTTGAAGAAATAGTCCATACTTAAAGTGGAGTTGAAAGTATGAAAAGGAAAGAAAAACACAAAGTCTTCCTCCACAAAATTTAATAGAATAAAATTCTAGTTCGAAAGGTCTCTACATGTTTCGAACGTAGAAACGTTCATCATCAGGAGACAGAAATCTATTTTATGCTGATGTTGTTAGCAAAAGAGAAAATTAGAACCTTAATGGAGCTTTTATGGACGTAAAATTTTTAAATGTAGAAGAAACATGGCTTGAAAAATTGACAATGGATGAATACTGAGCATTCAAAAACGTTGTTAAAGTAGGCTTAAACCAACCAAACTAAATGGAGAAGAAGAGAAAAGAAAAAAACCCGGGAGAAAAAAACTTTCTAAAAAGGTGTAGGAAATTATTTAGATTTCATTCTTAATATTTATATCCAGCATAAGTGACACATTATGAGGATAGAAGTGCAGTAGCACAATAATATTGTTATGTAAAAGTAAAGTTTTTTGGGGTACTGAGGTTTAATCCTCAGTACCCCAAAAAACTTTACTTTTACATAACAATATTATTGTGCTACTGCACTTCTATCCTCATAATGTGTCACTTATGCTGGATATAAATATTAAGAATGAAATCTAAATAATTTCCTACACCTTTTTAGAAAGTTTTTTTCTCCCGGGTTTTTTTCTTTTCTCTTCTTCTCCATTTAGTTTGGTTGGTTTAAGCCTACTTTAACAACGTTTTTGAATGCTCAGTATTCATCCATTGTCAATTTTTCAAGCCATGTTTCTTCTACATTTAAAAATTTTACGTCCATAAAAGCTCCATTAAGGTTCTAATTTTCTCTTTTGCTAACAACATCAGCATAAAATAGATTTCTGTCTCCTGATGATGAACGTTTCTACGTTCGAAACATGTAGAGACCTTTCGAACTAGAATTTTATTCTATTAAATTTTGTGGAGGAAGACTTTGTGTTTTTCTTTCCTTTTCTTAAATAATAAAATTAAAAAAGATTTTAAAATTATAAAAAATTGGTTTGATAACAATTTGTTAACAATTAATTTTAATAAAACAAATTATATTCCTTTTACTTTAAACCTAAATAACCTACCACAAAATATGAATAGTATTCAAATAAATGAAGACATTCAAATTTTTTAAATTTAATAAAATAAAATATTTAGGATATATTTTTGACAGTAAATTGAATTGGAATTTTCACTTAGAATACTTAATTAAAAAATTAAGAAGTTTACTACCGATTTTTAAAAACATTAAAAAATTTTTAAATGTAAGACATATGGAAATATTATATTACGCGTTAGTTAAAACTCATTTAAATTACGGAATTTTAGGTTGGGGAGAAATAAATAACAAGCTCAGCTTCAGGGGATTAAAGAATAAGTTTATCGAAGACAACATAAACATATTTATTATATTATTAAATTTTAAATAAACTTATTATTATTATTAATATTATTATTATTATTATTATTAAATAGAAATTTAGTTAAAAAATGGGCCTTTTCACTATTCTTAAATTTGATACATTTGGCATTTGAATTGTTTAGTCGGTGTTATAATAAGTGTTTTTCGTCAATAAAATTATTGCTAGGTCATAACATTAATTTATTTCAGCACAGTAAAAACCGGGTAAAATTCAACCAATTTGAAAATCTCAAAACAGGCGCGACTCATGACGTAGATATGTTTAAAGCTTGCTAGAGCGCATGCGTTTAACCTCGCACACGCGTAAATGCTGATCTGTCGCGATCTGTCGAACTGCCATCGGCAAATTAAGCCGCTGTTGCCATATGTAGAAAGTTTTATAATCTTAATAATATACTTTCTTCTTAGAACTTTATTTGGATACTTTAAATAAATATAAACATAATACTGGTAAAATAATTCATTCCGCAGCTATTGAATGGAAAACTGGTATATTATAATTACTAATTGCTAGTCAATTACCGTTACACTGGTACTATAATATATGATTTCTGAGAGTATCGGCAACACTGTCAAGCTGCTGATTTTGTGAATTCTTGATATTTTAAGCCAGCGACTCGGCTATTCCTATCATTCCTCTGTGCATCAATCTTCCGGCGCGATGACGTAGGTATGTTTAAGTCCGTGTTTTTATTCAAGGAGTTTTTTTATTTATTTATTTTCTCAGTTATGGCTTAAAAGTATAGAAAAGTAAAAACACAGAAAATTTTATTTTTTGTTCGTTTATACACTACTACCAAAATCAAAATTTAGTGAAAAGGCCCATTAGAAATATTACAAAAAAGGTTTCTAAAAATTATATTTAATAAAGATTATCTTTATCCTTCAAAAGAATTATATTCAGAAACAAAAAAGTTGAACATAAGACAACTTTACATTTATAACATCTTAATATATATATATATTTAAAAATAAAAACCTTATACAATAAAAAACCATAATCATAATACACGTCATAAAAATGAAGTAACCATAAAACCTAAAATAAATAAGTCCATAGGACAAAAAAATTTCAAATATTTATGTTTTTATTTAAACGATTATTTAGCAACAAAAATAAAAAAATTGATTTCATTAAAAAAATTTAAAGTCGAAATAAAAACATGGATATTAAAAACAGACAATTTGAAAATATTTTTAGAAATGCTTTAATTAATTAATATTGTTCTGAATAATTTACATAAGTAATATTTTTTACTTAAAAATTATAAATTTTATTATAGGTAATATATTTCTTTAAAAAAAATGCGTTTATAGGTACTATAAATTAACATTTTTACTTTAAAACTTTATTTTTAATGCATATTTATGAGTTATGATTTTACATACTAAAACAACAAATAAGATTTGCCCCTAACAAGCTCAGCTTCAGGGGATAGAAGAATGAGTTTATAGAAGACAACATAAACATATTTATTATATTATTAAATTTTAAATAAACTTATATTAGTATTATTATTATTATTATTATCTACAATTCTACACCATTGCTTTAAAGCTAAAAAAACATAACCTGAATAACCTCACTTATCGCCGAAATATTAATCTAGGGTTAGAATAGTCGGGTGGGTCTCTTATACACCACGTACTGGCGAACCATTAAAAATAAGAATAAATAATAATAAAAAAATTAATCAAACAACGCATTTGATCACAAACACAGCTCAGCAACACTGTAACGTTAGATAACGAATTACTGTTAATAATCCGCGTTCGAGTCACGCGTAGTAAAAACGTGCGTACAGTGTTGCCATAAGTCATTTCCCATTATAATTTAATATTATTAGGAAACTATAAATAATTTGACTACTAGAATATTTAATATTATATTTTTACTTATTAGGTACACATCACAAATGCATCTAATGTAATTAATATAACCTTTGTTTTCAAATACCCGCGGTAGATCTAGGGCAATCAACAGAAATTTGTCATCATGGATTTCTGTTAAAAACGTTTTCTGATCCGAACAAAATGTAAACAATTTTGTCTTCTTATATTACATGTCTGTGGTTACCACCAAGTACTCAGACCAATGGTATGAGCACCTATAGGTGCGCCTACTTACAGTACCAAAAATGTCGGCACCAAATTGTATTTTTCATGGGTTTAAGTACCATTCCACTGCATGTTTAATAAAATTGAACTATTATTATTATTACCACTTGCCTTTATATACTACAGTTCTTCTGCTTAATGAACAAATATAGAATCTCTTTCCAGGAGCTGGAATCTCATGACTGGACCTTTTTCTTAATACGAAAAAGGATCTATCAAGTTCCTCATCAGAAACTTTTTCCAAAGATGCTTTCGGAGCAACAAAAACCTGGAAAATGAGACATTAAAAAAAATTGTTTTAAAAAGGTTAAAAATTAGAACTTTTTAGCCGCTTTTTAGACCGGTAAATGACAGAAAATTCAAGTTAAAGGTTATACCACAACCACCTTGAACGAAGCCGTGAAACAGAAACATCGACAACACTGCTTAAAAATCCATTTGTCACCTGACTTTTTTGAGGTTATCCATACTTAAGTATGTAATTTACGCGCGACTTGGGTGTTAACTTTACGGTTTTTCGTATTAATTTTTATTTTCGATTGATATATAATAGAAAATTTAAGTGACATGATTGCTAAGAACCTCTACAAAATATTAGTGAACATTTTTTGGGCGGATTTGCTGTAATTGTATTAATAAAGTGAAAAATCCAACAAGTGACAACGTGGAAAATGCAAAGACTTTACCTGTCTCATGAATGGTTCAGAACTCTTGGCCACAGCACCTATGGCGGAATTGTTGGTTGGTACGGTACGCCAAGCCAGCACGGACATATCCAATTCCTAAAAATGTATAATATGGATTTATAAATTAATATAAGCAGAAAAATAAATATGCGCAAACTTGACAAAATTTCGTTTTTTGCTTTTATTAAGGTGGAATTAACGACGCTATTTTTTATCGTCAATTCGATTTGCCGAACTGTTGACGATTCGCATGCGCACTGCAGTGCTGTGTTGATCAGAGTAGTTATTTTTATGCGTTTGACATGCGAAGAAGAAAGACAGATATATTCTGGAGCTGGTAGAGCAAGGCAGATGTTAGTCAGACAGTCATAGTTTTGTTTATTTTCGTGTTTTGTGCAATTACGGAACCTTTCCTGTTAAAACAAATACATATTCTCTAGAATTCTTAGGAGAGATGACATGTAGACTAGAAAATGTCGTGTTACCAGTAAAAATTGTTGTTTTTACTTCAGTTGTGAAAATCGACGTGTTTACTTTCAAGGATTTTAAGGTAAAAGTGTAGCCATTTGAGTGGTTTTAAAAAAACTGCTTTTTTTAAAGTTTCTGTGCATTTATTTAAAAAAACACCCGCATACTATTCGTCAATGCCTCCCTGAACAGCCCTTCCAAAATTAGATACTAATTTTTTTTTTTTAATAATTGCAATGTTCCGGAAGTTACCCCTGCATTAAAGCCATTTATAGGTCTTTTATACATGATTGACCTGTTGATTTGATTTCAGAAATTCAAATGGCTTATGATAGAGGCCAAAAATGTACACTTGTTTCTCTGGATCTTTGCAAAGCCTTTGATACAGTAATTGTTTCTATTCTTTAAGGGAAACTTGATAAGATCGGTATTTCGGGTGTAGTTTTTGACTTGGTTAGAAACTAGTTGAATCAGCAAAAACAAAAAGTTCGTATCAAAAATAAATATGTATAGCAAATTGCTTAATGTTAATTGTGGTGTTCCGCACGGTTCGATTTTGGCCCATTTATTTTTCCTTATTTATATTAATTCTGTATTTAATTTAAAATTGAAAGGAAAAATTAGGTTGTTTGCTGATGATACAACTCTTTTATACATTGCTGATTCATATGTAATTATACAAAATTATATAGATCTTTACGTGAAACTGATAAATTATGGATGTGTAGTCATAAATTAACATTAAATTTTAAAAAATCCTTTTTTATACGTAAGTATAGGAATGAAAACCAATTTATACAGAAGTGATTTAAAATTACAAATCGGGCACTTAAACAAATCAAATGAAATTAAATTTTTGGGATTGGTAATAGATGAAGCTATTAATTGAATACTTATACAGGGTGTTTCATTAGGGTCGAAGAGCGGCCATATCTCGGAAACTACTGGGCATAGAAACTCAGGAAAAGAAAAATGATAATAAAAGTGGCCATGGGAAAATTCTGGAAATAATTTTCAAGTTCCGCATTTTGCCGCAAGAGGGCGTAATTGAAAAGTAAATTTTTAAATTTTACATAACTCCGAAAATTCCACATTAAGGTATATGTTTGATAACACCATTTTAAAGCTTGGACAATTATGCATCATTTTGGTCTTATGCTCATTGGCGTACCGACTTTAATAAGAGTGGGGGAAGCTGTTGAAAGTGTAATCATTTAAATCGCTGTAACTTATAAACGACTTATCCGATTTTAGCAAACTAAAGACTGTTTGGAAGAGAAATGTATGCACTTTGACCAGTCGTATTTAGTTGTCCATAATAGTTCTAAAAAAATGCTAGACGGCGCAATTTCCAATAACAATACATTTTTTGATTTTACTCCGAAAAACTAAATCATACGGTATAATTATGATACCATAATCGAGAAGGAGATGAAATTTGCTAGAAAAAATATTAAAACCGCAGCTCGATATCTCCGTTCGTTTCTGAGTTATTGCCAAAACAATAATTTTCAAGACAAATTGCGCCCTCTAGCAATTTTATTAGAAACTATATTGTACATTGGATACGACAATTAAAGGTACTTACCTTTCTCTTTCAAACAAGCTTAAATTTAGTAAAATTGGTTAAGTCGTTTAGAAGTTACAGCGATTTTAATGTTTACAGTTTCACTTGATAAGAGTGGGAGAAGCTATTGAAAGTTTAAACATTAAAATCGCTGTAACTTCTAAACGACTTATCCGATTTTACTAAATTTAAGCTTGTTTGGAAGAACCTTCAATTGTCGTATCTAGTGGTACAAGATAGTTTCTAATAAAATTGCTATAGGGCGCAATTTGTGTTAAAAATTATTGTTTTGGCAATAACTTAGAAACGAACGGAGATATCAAGCTGCGGTTTTAATATTTTTTCTAGCAAATTTCATCTACTTTTCGATTATGGTATCATAATTATACCGTATGATTTATTTTTTCGGAGTAAAATCAAAAAATGTATTGTTATTGGAAATTGCGCCCTCTAGCATTTTTTTTGAGAACTATTATGGACAACTAAATACGACTGGTCAAAGTGCATACATTTCTCTTCCAAACAGTCTTTAGTTTGCTAAAATCGGATAAGTCGTTTATAAGTTACAGCGATTTAAATGATTACACTTTCAACAGCTTCCCCCACTCTTATTAAAGTCGGTACGCCAATGAGCATAAGACCAAAATGATGCATAGTTGTCCAAGCTTTAAAATGGCGTTATCAAACATATACCTTAATGTGGAATTTTCGGAGTTATGTAAAATTTAAAAATTTACTTTTCAATTACGCCCTCTTGCGGCAAAATGCGGAACTTGAAAATTATTTCCAGAATTTTCTCATGGCCACTTTTATTATCATTTTTCTTTTCCTGAGTTTCTATGCCTAGTAGTTTCCGAGATATGGCCGCTCTTTGACCTTAATGAAACGCCCTGTATTAAACTAAAAATAGTTGCACCAGTGGGAATTTTAAAAAAACCCCGTTTTTTGACTCCAAATTATATGTTACGTCCTATTTATTTTGCTATTATTCACTCTCATTTACAATATTTAACTATAATTTCGGGATAAACTTTTCAAAGTTTTATAAAATACAGCAATTAAAAATGTATATTCCTTAGATAGACTATATTCAACTAAACTTTTGTATACAAATTTTAATATTATGTCAATTAAGGATATTCACTTAACCCAAAATATTGTTTTTGTTCACCAAATTGTATCAAAAATAAACATTCAAATATACAGCTCAATTCCAGACGTGACGTACATAATTATTTAACAAGAACCGTTGTGAATATTGACTTACCCTTAATACAAACTAGGGCAGGTCAGAATTCCATTTATTATCAAGGTATGAAATTTTACAACGAAATACCTCAAGAATTAAAGTTTCGTCTTAAAATGGTAATTAAGAATATATGTAAGTACTTAAAAAAAGGGAAGACAAGTTTTAAACTAAAAAGTATTTAAATACGAGACGTTTCTTCTTCTTTTCAAAAATATTTTAAAATGAAATCTTAACGATATTTATTAAATTTATTTATTGCACTAAAATAAATAATTAAGTTAACCATATTCATATTTAAAAATTTCTATTTAAAAAAAATTTGGATATTAAAATTTACAGTATTATTTTAGGAAAGAAAGAAAAAACTAAAAGTCTTCCTCCACAAAATTTAATAGAATATAGAAATTCTTTAGGGGTATCTACATGTTTCGAACGTAGAAACGTTCATCTTCAGGAGACAGAGTGCTGATGGTATTAGCCGAAGAGAAAATGGTAAAAACCTTAATGGAGCTTTTATGGCATTAAAAGTTTGAAATGTAGAAGTGACATATAAAAAATAGAAGAAGTCCATGCTTAAAGTGGAGTTGAAAGTATGGGAAAGAAAGAAAAAACTAAAAGTCCCTGCACAAAATTTAATAGAATAGAATTCTTAAGGGTCTCTTCATGTTTCGAACGTAGAAACGTTCATCATCAGGGGACAGAAAATATATTTGTTGCTGATGGTTTTAGCAGAAGAGAAAGTGGTGTAGAACCTTAATGGAGCTTGTATGGAATTAAAACTTGAAGTGTAGAAGAGACATAATATGAAGGAAATTGATGAAAATTAAAATACATTGAGTATGTGAGAAGTCGCAGTAAAGGGGGTTAAAACTAACCAAATAAACTGGGGAAGAAGAAAAAACCTTTCTAAAAACGATTATTTAAAATTTTTTAAAAAACTTTTTATAAAACATCTTTAGGTGTATGATGTCTGTAAGTAATTGTAAGGGTACCCTCAGCACACCACAATATTTTTCCGTCGATTGTCTTGTTAATAGATTATATTTTTTTTTAATTTAGAACCAAACTACATATTATAACAAATTTTTGAATTTCAAACTTATTGACATCGACAGAAACTATGGCAACGCCATTATGTACGCGGCAGTGCGTGCTTTGTAGTATGTTTGGTTGCCTAAAATCGTTTATTAATAAAAAAAAGCATGCATTAATAGGGGCCATTAATGTATGATTTTTTATACATTAATTAAGGTTGTAAATACACGGTCGACGGAAATGAATTTTATTCTATTAAATTTTGTGGAGGAAGACTTTTAGTTTTTCTTGTTTTCCCAATAATGCTAATGTTTTTACTATAGTATATAATATAGGTAGGTAACCATTACCTCTGCCACGGCTCCGAACTTGCTCTCTGATTCTTGGTGATGGAGTTTATCGAGGAAGAAAATTCCAGTGGCGTACCTGCCAAACGGCGGAAGCTGAACATTATGCTCGTCTCTAAAAAAGAAGAGCTATTAGATAACACCAATATAATATGTCTGATTTTTAATATCGAATAGAAAAAAAAAGAAAACAGGTAAAATAACCAATGACATTGACCAGTCGAATACTTTCACCCTGGGATTAATATAAACATACCTAGGTCACGGTAGAATAAAAATATGTACTTTGCCTAGGTATTTACTTTTTCTTTTATATAATTTTTTCAAATTCAAAAGGCTTTTATTATTCAATATTTTCATATGTCAAATAATTAACATAACATAAGTAATATAAATATATCAAGGGCGGATCCAGAAATTAACCTTGGGGGGGGGGGGGTCAAACAGCGCCGAAGGCGCAAAAATAGCGCCGCAGACGAAAATTTTTAGAGGTTTTTAGAGGAAGAAGATGAAACAATTAAAAATATGATAAACCTTATTTGTGCCGAAGCTGAAATGATATCCGCAGGCCGAACCATTAGTTGAGAATCTCTTCGGTTTAGAGGAAGTGTCCAATTTTGCGACATCCGTGTGTGATTGCTGGCCTTTATTTCAAGAAATTTCAGACATTGATACTCCCGATGAAGGCACCAGACTTGCTAATAACTTAGGAAAACTTATAGTTTGTACTAATGATATATTACACAGCTTTTAGTCTCGTTATTGCTAATAAGTCCTCATTCAATGACTACTGAGAGGATTATTTCCCATTACAACAAATTTAAAACGCCAGGAAGAATTTCATTAAATGAAGATACAATGAATGATCGCCTCTTAGTGTCATTAAATGGAGTTGGAACAGCCCATTTTGATCCAAGACCGGCAGTCGCCGAGTTTTTAATGAAAAAAAAACGTAGGTTTAGAGAACCAACTCCTGAAATATACAAAACTGGAGATTTTATTAGTACATTTCCTAAATTATAATCGTATTAATGAAGTTCCTTTTACAATGAAAATGAGTAGGTAACGAGTTCCTTTTTGCAAGACGCCGTAAAATAACAGTGTTTTTAATTTGTAGAAAAAATGTGCACTGGGTTATGAACTCACTCTTTTTGACCACAATAGTTTTTACGTATGTTGAAATGTAAACCGCCCAGGGGGGGGGTCATGACCCCCATGACCCCCCCCCTGGATCCGCCCTTGAAATATATAGAACATAAATATAATACACATGTACATAGTTGTCTTGGGGAAGAGTCAGTTTTTTGTAACCATCTCTACCTAGATCAGTCACTGATGGCAGCGCCGGCGGGGTTGGTGATGACCCTTTGGTTAATTAAATTGACTTATTGTTCTACTTGGTTTGGTCAGTTTCGTGATTTCTTTACTGCTATAAGAGAATACTTTGTTTATGAAAAACTTAAAATGATTTTATTGCTGTTTATGTGTGAAAAATTTCTGAATTACTATTAACTGGAAAAATAATCCAAAAAACCAGCTTGATATAAACAGGTACACCGAAGGTATATAATGTAAGTATAGGGAAATGTGGCTTTTAAACTTTTGGAAGCTATATTATATTGCCCGCCCGAAAAATAGGTGTAGGTACCTAATTAGATTGCAGGGCTACAAATAAAATATACCAAAACATGCATCGGGATAATCTGTCTTGGTGTGTGTTTCTCTTTATTTTCATACATTGTTTGTGTAGCCTAGGCCTAGTTTGATGTGTTTAAATTGATCATAATAAAATAAAGTTATATATCTAGATTATACATCACTACTCCATACTTACTGAAAATACGAAATAACCGGTATTTTACCCCTATTTGGGCATAATAAAATCATACAACGGTTTTTACTAGTCATTGTTTATATTCCAATCCGAGTATCCGAGTTACTAAAAACACAAAAATGGCGCCTAGCCGGTTCTGGAGTGTATTTTGAGCATGTCGATAAAGAAGGACAGGCCGATAACAAGAGGTTTGTGCGCATGTCCAATCCCACTGGGAGGGAAGGCATCTGACCGGCGCGCTGTACGCTCAGACCTATTTTTTCACCCATACCCTGAAAACACTTAATATTTCCGAAACAGTTGAAGATAGGTATAGGATATTGTACATGAAATAAGTCTAAAATGTTCTGAAGAATCCAAAAATTGAATAATATACAGGATGTTAAATTTAAAATAAGAAACTTGGTATTGGCCAGTTGGCCACTGTTACATGACACACTCTGTATAAAAAGTTTTTATTGGAAATAATGCGCAACTAGAAATACCAATCGACGTTTTCGAGTGTTTTTTCGAACATACCCCCATGTATTTATTATCGAATTTATTCCACTCCATATTGGCTGATACACAGTAATACACACTGTATGATCGTATTTCTATAATGTTCTAATTATTTTAAATTCTAAATATTTGATGTTTATCTCGTGTTTATGTCTCCTCGTTCAATTAAAATTGCTTACTTATTGAATATTAATCGCATATTAACTTATTGCATAACCTTATCTATAAACTTTTTAAATAAACAATGCAATTTATAAATGACAAGCGTAATAATTATTTACACATAATTATTTAATATAAATAGGTACTTGTGCGTTGTAAAAAAAAATAATCGATTGAAATATTTCATTCACCCGTTTATATAAGTATTTTATCTGTTAGTGCAAAACAAATATTAAAACATAAATACTAGATAACCGATAACTTTTGTGGTCCTACCGAATTAAAGTTTGGGGTACGTACACATATTATGTACCGCATTACCGCACATAGAACGAATAATTTCTATGCTGAGATGATATAGGTTATAAAAGCATGAAACATGAACGTGATTAAAATTAATAAAATAAAAAGCGATGTTATGAGTGAGAATATTATATTTTTAAGATATCATTGAAAATAATCACTTATAATCTCCCTAGCAGCAGAATTATCGGGAATTAATTCTGCTGCGTGGGAGATTCGGTAAGAAAATTTATAAATTGGAGTTCTTTCTTATTGTAATTTTTTTGCTAAAATGTTAAAAAAACATATTTCCGGCGGCTTTAGTTAATTGTAACTAATTAGAGTTTTAGAAATGAAGTTCATTTTAGCCGTTAGTAACTCATTTTTATTACTAAAATGTGAGAAACATGAAATAATAAATTTGTTATCTGAAATCCAATGTCTTTATAGTTTTAAATTCAAATAAAACTTTAAAAAACATATTTCCGATGAGTTTAGTTTAATATGACGCACTGTATTTTTACAACAGAAGTTGATTTTACTTGTTAGTAACTAAGGTTTATTACTAAAATTTCAGGAACATTGAAAACATCAATTCTTTTTCAACCATAACATCTGATATTAGTCAAATGATATTTCCGATGAGTATAGTTAAATTTTTGATGTGTCTCTTTTTAGCCCCGGTGTTCGATACGTAAAGCAAATTGGTTACTACTATCAATAAAAATTATAAGTTAGCAACAAAATGTATTTTGATTTTATTCTGAGTGACTTTTGCCAATAGATATAAAGCACTTCATTTTTGACACAAAAATTATCACTTATTAATTTAATTAAGTTAATATTTAGGAACTAACAAAATTATCGCGATAATCTCCCGTTGCTATAAGCAACGTAAACAAAAAGGAGCCTTAATTGGTTGAAAATAAATTTATGTAATTTTCAATAAAATATAACGGCTATTTATGTTTTATTGCAGGAAGCATTTTATTCACGCAAGTTAAATTTGGTTAAAAGTGGATAAAATGTACACGAAATCAATAGAACGTTGTATCCAAAACCTCTTTTATGAAGTCGGAATAAAATACTCTCTAAAAGGGGCGGAAAAAATGCTACCACAAATTCCTGATGCTTAAATATGACGATCTAACTTCTAACCCAACGTAACTCGGTCCAAAAGTGGATGATTTGGGAGATACAGAGTGTTCAATTGAGATATCTGGATTTGAAAAATTCACTTCGTGTATGACCAGGTCTAAATTATTGTTATAATAGAACAGCACCTCACAGCTTGTTTTTATAAAATGAATGAAATGATTTCCCGAGAAATAAAAATAATGTGATTATGCTTGAAACTCATGCATTTTATTTCTGGCGTGATAGGACGTGAACTCACGTGAGGTGATACTGATAGTAATGTGTTTCCACCATAGACAATTTACCTTTAGATAAGCAAACAATAATCACGAAAGTGGCAGATTTATGGCCTCGCGCATGTAAACAAAGCTAGACACTATTAGACATGCGCACTGCAAAATTATGGTTTGACGAATGGGAAAATAGACAGGTCCGCCAAAAAATTGGACTTTCTTCTTAATTTTTGATCAAGTTAGGAAAAAAGGTAGTGATTTCGGACATTTTTAGTAGTAGCAAACCTATCAGATTTTAAGAATAGAAAATTGTTTTTAAGGTTTTGTTTTTAAAATTTGTTTAAAAATGATTCGTCGTCGTGTTTTTACTTCGAAAAGGAAGAGAACAAGAACAAGTCTTATAAAATCGAATATAAAAACAAACAAAACCAGCAAAATAACCAATCTTCGATGTTATCGCGTACCTAACCAAGTCAAATATTAGTTGGTATATAAGTTGTATTGATTTTTACAATTTGGCAAAAATTTGGGTACGTGTACAACATTTTCAAGCAAAATTTTTTGTTCAAGAATTTGAACAGTGTTTGCCCGAGAACTTGATTCGTGAAATACTGGCTTTATTAAAAGCTTAATGTCGGGGTGTACAGATTTTCTGGGAGGGTATTTTGAGCATGTAGGTAAAGTAGGACAGGCCGATAACACGAGGTTTGTGCGCATGCACGAAGGTGTCCAGAGGGAAGGCAGCTGACCGGCGAGTCATGCGCTCGGACGTATTTTTTCACCCTTAAAACGTAACTTTTGTTTGCGCAGGATATAAGCTGTACGTACCTATCTAAAGGTAAATTGTCTATGGTTTCCACCTTTACGTTCCAACATGCTAGTCGGCCGCTGCCTCGAAGAAACCACAGGCCGTAAAAACGCAGTGTGTGTGCAAGGGCGGATCCAGGGGGGGGGGGGGGGTCATGACCCGACCCCTCCCTGGGCAGTTTACATTTCAACAAACGTAAAAACTATTGTGGAGTCAAAAAGAGTGAGTTCATAACCCAGTGCACATTTTTTCTACAAATTGAAAACACTGTTATTTTACGGCGTCGTGCAAAAAGGAACTCGTTACTAATCATTTTCATTGTAAAAGGAACTTCATTAATAAGATTATAATTTAGGATCATCTCTAAAAAATGTACTAATAAAATCTCTAGTTTTGTATATTTCAGGAGTTGGTTCTCTAAACCCATGTTCTTTTTTCATTAAAAACTCGGAGACTGCCGGTCTTGGATCAAAATGAGCTGTTCCAACTCCATTCAATGACACTAAGAGGCGATCATTAATTTTATCTTTATTTAATGAAATTCTTCCTGGCGTTTTTAATTTGTTGTAATGGGAAATAATCCTCTCAGTAGTCATTGAATGAGGACTTATTAGCAATAACGAGACTAAAAGCTTTTGTAATATATCCTTAACACAAACTATAAGTTTTCTTAATTTATTAGCAAGTCTGGTGCCTTCATCGGGAGTATCAATGTCTGAAATTTCTTGAATTAAAGGCCAGCAATCACACACGGATGTCGCACAATTGGACACTTCCTCTGAACCGAAGAGATTCTCAACTAATGGTCGGCCTGCGGATATCATTTCCATATGATATTTTTAATTGTTTCATCTTCTTCCTCTAAAAACCTCTAAAAATTTTCGCCTGTGGCGCTATTTTTGCGCCTTCGGCGCTGTTTGACCCCCCCCCCACAATTTATTTCTGGATCCGCCCTTGTATGTGTGTCATCGCCCTAACGCTCAATACAATATTTGGAAACAATTTTCATTAATTTCTTTTGGCCATCCATAGGTACATTTTGATAATGGTGTTATTATGTAAGGTATTTGTTACAGTTATTATTTACGATTTTAGACTCAATTTTAGCACAAATATTTTTTCATCAGTAAATAATTATTTTCGTGTGTAGACAAAACAACAATGCCTAATTAAATCATGGTATATGTAGTTTTTGTTTTTTACGTCCGATGTAACGGCGTGCGATAACAATAAGAGTCAGTCATAATAGTATATTAAAGTACACGTTTCATAAGAAGCGGTTTTAGCGCACGCGTCTATTTTAAAAAAACGAGCCACAAAGTGGCGAGTTTTTTTTATTGACACGTGCGCTAAAACGCCTTATGAAACATGTGCTTTATACATTTTTTTCTATTTCACCTTTTATAATCAAGAAAAATAAATTTTAAAAAGAAAATAAATCCTTCAAATTTTGTAAATTTTTATGTCTAAATTTTATGTTGGTAATACTATTTTTTATCATAGTAGCCTCTGGACAACAAAAATTATTTTGCAAACTGTAATTTTTTGATTTATTGACCCATTTTCACCAAGAGATTCTAAAGTTATTTTAGCGATATGAGATTTGAAATTGGACGGAATACGTTGTGTGATCCTTGTACATTCGGTACATTTCGGAAATTCGGGAGATATTGCCACTTTTTTTCGAATTTCAAAACACGTGATTTTACGTCACGGCATTGCCATTTAGTATAGGGAAATTCAAATAAAGTTGAAGTTAAAATCGACATTGGAAGGTTAGTAGATTGAATTTTGGATAGAATTTGGCAAAAAATGATAACTTGAAGCATCTACAAAAGATTGATTTATAGATTTATGCAACCAACATACATGACTGTTATCCACACAAAATAAAAAAGTAGGTTATCAAGCTATTATTCCTCTGCGAAAAATGGGTTTTCTCGTAAATCACAAAGGCCGCGCAAGTCAATGAAATAAAACATTTAAATTTTTCTCAACTTCAAATAAAGAAAAAACGCGTATCGAAATAGCTTCATTACGATACGCATTGCGTATCGTAATAGAGTTGTTATGATACCAAATTAGAAAAAAGATTTATATAATAATGAAATACTTAGTCACAAAAAATCTGCAAGTTTCTTTGTATACCAAGTAATTTTTGTTTTTTCTATCATACTATACAGGCTGTTTCAGAATAAGATGCTGATCCTTAACGGTGTGAATCCTTATGTGATTTTAAGAAGAAAAGTTCATATTAATATATTATTATATCCTTAACCTATCAACTTTCGAACTACAGGGCGTTAAAGTTTTAAGAAAAAAATCGTTTTTCTATCATAACTTAATAATAAGCTATTTTTTGGTGTAGAAAAATTTTAACCAGTGGCGTCCTGAAAGGGTTTGGACTAGACATTTTGGAAAAATATTATGTGCGCCACTGCTTTTTCTCAAAATAAAAATTATTTTTACAATAATCATTCATTTTAGGCCAAATTTAATATCTTGCCTTTTTATCGTTCGACAAACAGTTTCTGACAAAAAAAATAAAAACATTAAATTCGCATTCGCTATGTGCCTATGGTTTGTTTTGACACTATCAGGAATACTCCAGGAATTTTTCAAAGGGTACGAGACTCAATGAGGAGAAGAGCTGAAGCATGCATTCTTGCAAGTGGTGGCCACTTTCAACAGCTAATCTAAATTATTTTCGTTTTTGTTCACACGTTATTTAATGTTAGCTGTTTTAATTTATTGTTAAAAAATAAACCATAGGCACATAGCGAATGCGCATTTAATGCTTTTTATTTTTGTTCTCGGAAACTGTTTGTCGGACGATAAAAAGGCAAGATATTAAATTTGGCCTAAAATGAATGAGTATTTTAAAAATAATTTTTATCTTGAGAAAAAGCAGTGGCGTACATAATATTTTTCCAAAATATCTAGTTCAAACCCTTTCAGGACGCCACTGGTTAAAAAATTTTAAAAAAATTTTACACTAAAGAATGGCTATTGATGCTTAGAGGGCATGTGTGAAAAAATCATTAAAAATAGCTAGAAAGTTTTTAAAGTTATGATAGAAAAACGATTTTTTTCTTAAAACTTTAACGCCCTGTAGTTCGAAAGTTGATAGGTTAAGGATATATATATTAATATGAACTTTTCTTCTTAAAATCACCTAAGGATTCACACCGTTAAGGATCAGCATCTTATTCTGAAACACCCTGTATATATCGCAAGATAAAATGAACATTCGAGAGATTCTGGGTTCAAATCCCAGTGGAGGCATAAAACTTTTAAAAAACTTTGACTAATTAATAATCTATTCTTGTTCTTGCGTCTCACTTCGCTTTTTGCTAAAATAGCATCACCTATTGTGTATATTACTTGTATGTGCGTATCGCGACATTTTGATCAGCTTTTAGCAGATTTTATTGTATTTCCAGAGATAAGATTGGTTTTAATTTTATTTCATCACACTGCATGTCCACGGCCCGCCAAGTGGGAAATGGGCATAACAGCTGATTTAGCGATAGCTGATGCCAGAAATAGCTGATTTGCTTCCAGACATTTTATTATAATTTGGTAAAAATAAAATAAAATTAACAGTACCTAGGTCTTTATTTAGCTTCAAATAATTGCTAAACATATTTTAAATAAACTATTCATGTTTACTTGCTATTGCAATAATTGAGTTTCAAGTTCATATTATTAGTACAATTTCCTGATTAAAATTAAAATGGGTGAAACATGTGAAATATGTACAACAGGACCTCAAATCGACTGCCGAATATGGGCATCTTTTTCTTACGCTATGGCAGTCGCATATCTTTTACTGCGTCTTCACTATTCCGCGTTTTTCACAGAACTGAATTTTGCATTTTAATTGTCCACGTGTGCGATTTAACAATTTAATTTAAGATTTATTTATTTAAAACAATATTTTACCCATATAAATCAATAAATAAATTTGAAGAAATAGTCCATACTTTAAGTGGAGTGTATGTTTAAAGGGAAAGAAATAAGACACTCTAAGTCTTCCTGCACTGGTATATTAAAAAATAAGTTTCAAGGTTTTAATACAGGGTAATTCTCTACATGTTTCGAACGCATAAGCATTCATCATAAGGAGAATAGAATAAGGAATTTAGAAATATAAGGGGGTCAAACAGTCCTAACGGAGCTAAGAGATGGTGGAAAAACAAGCAAAGTGCTGGGGAAATGTTTCAACGTAATGGTAAACCTACCGAGAGGCCATTCGTGAATTATTGGCAGAGAATAAGTTATGAAGGTGCATGGCAGTAACTTAAGTGTCATTAATGAGATAACACCATAAGTGTGAGGGGAGAAGAATATTTGACATTGGAGTGGTAGATGATGTAAAAACTTTAATTAAAATCAGATGAGAAGTAGCTGAAGAGTCACACCTATTACATCATCTACCATTCCAATGTCAAATATTCTTCTTCCCTCACACGTATGGTGTTATCTCATTAATGACACTTAAGTTACTGCCATGCTACCTTCATAACTTATTCTCTGCCAATATTTCACGAATGGCCTCTCGGTAGGTTTACCATTACGTTGAAACATTTCTCCAGCACTTTGCTTGTTTTTCCACCATCTCTTAGCTCCGTTAGAACTGTTTGACCCTCTTATCTTTCTAAATTCCTTATTCTATTCTCCTGATGATGAATGCTTATGCGTTCGAAACATGTAGAGTTGTAGAAAATTACACTGTATTAAAACCTTGAAACTTATTTTTTATTATACCAGTGGAGGAAGACTATAGAATGTCTTATTTCTTTCCCTTTCAATAAATAAATGCTGGTTGACGCAAAAAAAAAGTCAATGTTTAGGACAAATAATATACTCTATAAAGTCTGTCTTACGAATCTGTAGCTACGGAAAGAATGCGGGCAAAAAATGTACGCCTATGCCCCAACAGGTAAAATTGAATTCTGTGCGCTTTTTATCACCCCGTCCAACGATGATGACGTTTTTGTTATAAGGGTTACAAAACAAGTAAAAACGTTAAAATGTCATTGTTATTTTTACAATACATTACAATTAATACAATTTTTCATTTCATTCTAATGTCAAAATTGCTATTTCATTTTCTTATTTCCACTTGCTGCCACTAGGAGGCAGATGTTGCTACGTCTTGCGAACCTTACCAGGGTTCTGACTGTAAATTTTTTGATCGGAAGAAACCGGCATTATGCAACTGGTAAATTCTTAATAGTTATAAATTGAGTCAATTTAACCTCAAATAAAACTCAAAAGGGAGAAGTCTTTGGAGTATTCGGCAACAGCGTATTATTCCCAAAGTAAAAATTGGTGTATATTTTCACATGGTTTCATTGTGAAACTCGTGAGGAACCGGGTGGACCTTTGCATTTGACGTCTCGTCGGCTTGTTATGATAAAGAGAATGATAGTCTCTCAATGCGGTCTATATATATATATATAAATATACTTACTTAAGTTTAGCAGTGTACAAATCATGCGGTATGGCGGTAAGGACCCCGGCTCCGTCGCCAGTATCGTTGTCGCATGCGCAAGCGCCACGATGGTTCATAGACACAGCCAGGCGCTGTGCGTCACGTACGATCTTCTTGTCGCGTCGCCCATCGATGGCGACAACAAAACCCACGCCACAGGCCTCTTTTTCGAACGACGGGTCGTACAGGCCCTGAGCTCCTGGCGCCTCCCACGGAGCGGCCATCTAATTTCTGAAAACAAAAAAATCAATAAAAGGCGTTTATAATAGCTTCGTTCGAACAACGATTAGAAACTGTCAGCATGCGAACGTGTTTTAAAAGCGTTCGCACACGACAAATCCCAAACCGCTGACAGAAAATCCGGCGGAAGCCAAATTGTAACGTAAACGCAAAGCAAAAAATTTCCAACCAGTTAAAAAGTACGCATGCGCAGAGAAAAATCTACAGATGACACATGTCAATTATAAAAGCTATTTAAATGTGTTGACAGCATCGTTTGTAGGAGAGAGACGGTGAAGAGCTGGAAGGGGCCGGGAGTACGGTTACAGTGCATTTACCTTTGACTGTCACCTTGCTACTACATATTAGGCAATCCAACGATGTGTCAAAAGTGACAGTGGTTGGCAAATACTGCTTTATAATTGGTGCAAGGGGCTTAATGTTTTTTGCCCTTAGGGATGTTCCGATACGCTGAAAGTATCGATCTTTTGTATCGATACAAATATATATAGGTATATAGAATATAGGCAATGCTGGAATTCTGTATACCAAGAAAGGATAGCCAAAGCTTTGTGTGCGCGCGGATTGAGGGAGAAGAGCAGCAAATGCAGCATGAACGACGCGTGGGTTTTGGAATTTTGGGATCTATCGATACTATCTGAACGATACTGAGTAAAATATTTCGATACTCATTATATATCGAATAAAAAATATCGATACAAAATATCGGAAGGTAAAATATCGATACTCAAAAATATCGTATCGTATGGCGCATCCCTAGTTGCCCTCCACTGTCATTTAAAGTCACGTGGTTTGGATTCCCTAATTAGGCAATCCAACGATGTGTCAAAAGTGACAGTGGTTGGCAAATACTGCTTTATAATTGGTGCAAGGGGCTTAATGTTTTTTGCCCTTAGGGATGTTCCGATACGCTGAAAGTATCGATCTTTTGTATCGATCCAGATCGATACAAATATATATAGGTATATAGAATATAGGCAATGCTGGAATTCTGAATACCAAGAAAGGATAGCCAAAGCTTTGTGTGCGCGCGGATTGAGGGAGAAGAGCAGCAAATGCAGCATGAACGACGCGTGGGTTTTGGAATTTTGGGATCTATCGATACTATCTGAACGATACTGAGTAAAAAAATTTCGATACTCATTATATATCGAATAAAAAATATCGATACAAAATATCGGAAGGTAAAATATCGATACTCAAAAATATCGTATCGTATGGCGCATCCCTAGTTGCCCTCCACTGTCATTTAAAGTCACGTGGTTTGGATTCCCTAATAGGAGAAACCTAACCTACAAATAACCCAACTTTTTTTTTAACCATGAAAAGTAACTTCTGAATTATTATTTGCCGAATTCTCGCATACTTGATACTTGCGACTCATCTTAATTAACCTCCAAAAAAATATCACAAAACACTAAAAACAGCAATTTTTACACAAAATCGATAAACTGAAGAAAATTTTAAACCGCTGTCAAAGAAACATCAAACGGAAATAGAGATGTTCGATATACATCGATGCATAGAAAACATCGATATTTTCAATGCGATGCATCGTTTTTCAGCGATGCATCGAGGCCATTTGGTATTTGTCGATGCATTACAGATTACATCATGTTAAAATTGGTGATAATATTAGTTTACCAAAAATATTAAAATATGGAGTACCACAAGGTACAGTCCTGGGATCAATACTTTTTAATATTTATCTAAATGATATTGTTAATTTAAGCTGTCAAGAAAAACTACATAGTTTTGCTGATGATACGGCAATTTTTTATAAAGGTATAAATTGGAATATTTTAAATAATTGTATTGAAAAAGATTTTATAAAAATAAGCAACTGGTTTAATAAAAACTTATTAACTATAAATTATAACAAAACAACATACATTCCATTTACTTTATACAAAAATAAACTTCCAACTATTGGTCCAATAATATGCAATAATAATATTAATATAAAGGAAGGTGAAAATATTAAATACATAGGAATAATTTTTGATAAACATTTAAAATGGGATTTACATAGTAAACATTGTAAGAATTCTTATACCCAAATTTAAACACCTTAAACAATTTTTATTTTTATAAATATTTTATTATTCTTTAGTATAAACCCCCATTTAAATTATGGAATACTAGAATAGGGAGGCATAAATAAGAGTTAATTAATAATATTGAAACTATTTAAACATACATTTTGAAAATTATTTACGAAAAAGACCACCAATACTATTTTGATTTACTATTTAAAGATAGCAAAAACATGGATATTAAACACATATTTTCTTACAACATTGTTATTTTTAAACATAAAATAAAATAAATTATATTAATAACACACATGAAACTCGTCATAAAAATACTATTACATATAAAAATAGAGTAAACAAAACAATAGCACACAAACATTTTTTAAACATCAAACCATATATTTTTGATATGCTACCACAGTCAATTAAAATAATTAAATTATTAAATAATTAGAGAAATAAAATTAAAAATTGGATATTATCCAATCCAAGAGATATATATTCAAGAACGTCATTAATAAATAATAAATATACCAAGCAATAACTAATAAAATAAATAAATATGTATATTAATCTATAATTACGGAACCCCTAAAATTCATGGGGGGGGGGGGGGGGGTAATTACCCCGTTACCCCCCCCCCGTAAATCCGCCCTTGCATATTCGTTTTATATTATAATCTAGTTGTGCCTGAATAATGAAATATATTCTTGACAATAAATATTATATTATTTAACTCAAAACAAGTATTTTACTACTGAGTTCGGAATTAATAGTTTATACAAAAAAATTATATATTAGCATTACTTAAATTTCAAAAAAAATATTTGAATAAACTTTTATTATTATTATTCGTAAAATACCTAATTATTTTGTCATTGCCTCTCGATCTTGATTATACCACCTTTGGGGTATGAGCATATTAATCGGAAAATCTGCTAAATAATAATATGAGAAACATAATAGTTTAAGGACAAGTCTTTCAATATTTTTAAATTCAAGTAAATCGTATGAGCGGTTTCGGAGAAATTCGGTGACAGCGGAGGGCAAAAATTGGGTTTATTTTACATGCGGTATAACTTAAAACAGTATTTATATTGGCATTTGGCAAACACAATAAAAAAAATCATTAACCCAATAACTATGCGGAAAACGTTGTTTTATGCAACACACATTTATTAGCATGTTCATATTTTGTAATCCTAAATAAAAATACACAATGAATTACCATCGAATATCGTTCGTTTTTCGGTTCTATTTTTGTACCGAGACAAAATATTATCACGTGTATACCCAGGCCCGGTTCTAGACCTCCTGGCGCCCCCGGGCAAGGGTCTTATTTAGTGCCCTCGAAATTTTTATTTCATATTTTTTCCTGAATATATATACCGGGTGTTCACGGAAGGTGGCTCGCCCCTCTAACTTTTTGTTTTTTCAAGATAATGAAATAAAATTCGGGGGATTTGTATACGACATAAAACTGCATTTTTTGACACGTGACACAACATTATGGAACTTCCGGTTTAACCGGAAGTGACGTAAACTTTCGATTTTTAAATGGGACACCTGGTATATTTTTACTTTTTTTGACTCCATTTGACATTCTAAATACAACGATGTATCACTTGTCACTTTTTGTCACCAAGAAAAAAAAATTTTTCAACTTTTTCACTCCTTGTAAAACTATTATTTTCCATGTTTTTTAAACAACAAACTAATTTACTTTGGCAGAAGCTGTTGGCATTTCAATTTTCTTCAAGGCATGATTTTGTTTTATCAGTTTTGCTGGTCACAGGCTACTTGATGCATTTAAATCTAAATTTATTCTCAAAAGATGCTTCATTTTAGGAAAGTTCCAAGTTAACTTTTTAAAGTTTTTTAATAATAGTGTATGCTATCAAAATAATCGTAATAAAATCCTCTTTTTTCTTAACCCGACGAGCCACCATGTTGCCATTTAAAAAAATGAGTTATACAACTTTAAAGATTAAATTTTACATAGCACATAGCATTGGACCAAAAATAGTAAAATTGCATTTTTCCCAAGATTAGAGAACTGAAATAAGTGATTTTAAGATATTTATAGCCCTCGAGATAAAACAATAAGTTTGGAAAAAAAAATATTTTCTTGGTGACAAAAAGTGACAAGTGACACATCGTTGTATTTAGAATGTCATATGAAGTAAAAAAAAAAAAAAAATATACCAGGTGTCCCATTTAAAAATCGAAAGTTTATGTCACTTCCGGTTAAACCGGAAGTTCCATAATGTTGAGTCACCTGTCAAATAATGCAGTTTTATGTCGTATACAAATCTCCCGAATTTTATATCATTATCTTGAAAAATAAAAAAGTTAGAGGGGCGATCGAGCCACCTTCCGTGGACACCCGGTATATACTTATACCATCAAAAATATTTAATTTTTTTGACGTGATATTTTAAGAAGCAGATTTTGAGAAGCAGATAAAAATACTAAAAAGTGCACAATCGGCTCTCTGTGCACTCTGCAGTGACTAATTTGCAAATAATTTGCTCCCTTCAATGTTTTAATTTTAGAAAAAAACAAGTCGACACGAGTCTATCCAACTGAGCATGCTGTTTCTTTTTTAGTCCCCGCGCCGCGCTCACCGCGTCGCTCTAAGGGCGGACTATAAATATCGAGGTTTAAAGATCATCGATGTTCCATTTTCCCTATTAAATGGGTTAAAGGCACCCGCTTTGTTTCAGAATTTATAAAAAATACTTGGGCGCCCTTATCTTTTAAATAGTATATTATACATCGAAGGTTATACAGACGCTTATTTGTTTTACCTTCGGCAATATTTTGCGCCCCTTGGACTTTGCGCCCCCGGCGTCTGCCCGGGCGCTGGGACCGGGCCTGTGTCTACCATCATAGATCCAACTTTTTATAAAATGGTGTAGAATTAATCCTGTATTCTGGGTCAACATTCCATAATTTATCTATTGTCGATAGATAGTATTTTTAGAATTTTTCGTACCGAAATAGTTGTTAATTTATAATTTATTTATTGTATGCTTCTATTTATGTAATAATAATAATTCATGTCTGCAAGGTCATTATTAGAAGTTTTATGTTTTTATGTCAATGTTAATTTCACGGAATAGTAATCATGATCAGTCAATCACTGCTCATTGATTAATTTTAAAGTAATAATTGGTGTACCGTTTTATTTTTATAATATACAGGGTCAGTGGCGTGACGTGCCTTTAGGAAGCGGGGGGCACAGTGTTTTCTTGGGGGGGCAAAGTATTTTTCTTTTACCTGACGAGTATGTGATCATAGCACAAGCCTATTAAAGTATAATATAGGGCATAGGCGTACAGTGTGACCAGTAAAGTCCGCACTTTTTATTAATAGCTTTATTCGAAATTTGACTTGGCATCAAGTTCTGCTTCGATCGAGATGATGAACGTGATTCGCATTATCTGTCAAATTTTAATTTTTTCCAAAAAATAATTCAAAAGTGGGGTTATTTCTGAGAGTATCGTGGACGACGCGACGTAGGTCACAGCCTTCTACTCTTAAAGGCTAATAAAGATCCAAACCAATTATGACGTTTCGTCATACTACAGAACCGGCTCAGCGCCATTTTTGTTGTTGTGTTTTACGTTTTGTTTCTTGATACGTTGATACGTATGAAGTTAGCAATGTTTATCAGGAATGTTTATGCAGCAACGAAACTTTTTTGGGATACGTGTCAATTTCGCCTGTAGCGTTTGTAAACAAATTTTACTTTTTTTAGTGGCGAAGAATTAAATTTTACGATTTGGATTTATCGTCCTTAGTAAACTACCCCAAAGGGGTAAATTACCTGCTATATGGGAATTTCCAAAAAACCGGAGGAAAAAAGTTACAGGATAAAAACTTCGAAAAGTAGCGGTTGTAAACAAATTTTACTTTTTTTAGTGGCGAAGAATAAAATTTTACGATTTGGAATTATCATCCTTAGTAAACTACCCCAAAGGGGTAAATTACTTGCTACATACGAATTTCCAAAAAACCGGAGGAAAAAAGTTGCAGGATAAAAACTTCGAAAAGTGGCGTTTGTAAACAAATTTTACTTTTTTTAGTGGCGAAGAATAAAATTTTACGATTTGAATTTATCGTCCTTAGTAAACTACCCCAAAGGGGTAAATTACCTGCTATATGCGAATTTCCAAAAAACCGGAGGAAAAAAGTTACAGGATAAAAACTTCGAAAAGTAGCGGTTGTAAACAAATTTTACTTTTTTTAGTGGCGAAGAATAAAATTTTACGATTTGGAAGTATCATCCTTAGTAAACTACCCCAAAGGGGTAAATTACTTGCTACATACGAATTTCCAAAAAACCGGAGGAAAAAAGTTGCAGGATAAAAACTTCGAAAAGTGGCGTTTGTAAACAAATTTTACTTTTTTTAGTGGCGAAGAATAAAATTTTACGATTTGGATTTATCGTCCTTAGTAAACTATCCCAAAGGGGTAAACTACCTGCAATATATGAATTTCCAAAAAACCGGAGGAAAAAAGTTACAGGATAAAAACTTCGAAAAGTAGCGTTTGTAAACAATTTTACTTTTTTTACTGGCGAAGAATAAAATTTTACGATTTGGATTTATCGTCCTTAGTAAACTACCCCAAAGAGGTAAATTACCTGCTACATACGAATTTCCAACAAACCGGAGGAAAAAAGTTACAGAATAAAAACTTCGAAAAGTAGCGTTTGTAAAGAAATTTTAATTTTTTCAGAGGCGAAGATTGAAATTTTACCCTTATGAGGTAGTTTACTTAAGACGATAAATCCAAATGGTAGAACTGCAATCTTCGCCACTAAAAAAATTATAATTATTTTACAAACGCTACTTTTTGAAGCTTTTATCCTGAAACTTTTTTCGACCGGATTTTTCGAAATTCGTATATAGCAGCTAATTTATCACTACGGGGTAGTTTACTAATGACGATAAATCCAAATGGTAGAATTTCAATCTTCGCCACTAAAAAAATTATAATTTGTTTTGTTTAAAAACGCTACAGGCGCAATTGACATGTACCTTAAAAACATTTCGTTGGTGCATAAACGGTGCTGATGAACGTTGCTAACTTCACACATATGATTTCTTGTTTTTCTTGCTATTGTAAATAGTGAGTGTTGAATATTTATGGATTTCTAGTATTTGTATAGGTGAATTAAGTTTGTGCCTTTAGCGACTCGGATACATGCTCTGGCCGCAGTGAGTGATTGACAGGCGGGCAGCAACTTTGGAGACGCGTTGAAAAATAAAAACCATATGTTCGTCACTCATTTCGTCACTCGAGTTATTTCCGAAGATAATCGAATAATTCAAGTGATTGAAAAAACCGAGTGATCGGTCATTTTTCACTCGAGTGATCCCATCACTACTATTTTCCCATTCGTTAATTATAATGTTGCAGTGTGCATGTCTTATCGTGTGTAGCTTTGTTTACATGCGCGAGGCCATGATTATTTTTTGCTTATCTAAATGTCTATGCACTATACAGGGTGTCCGGAAATGATAAGCAAAAAAATTAGGGGATAATTCTAGACCGAAAATAAATGCTATATCTTCCTATAACATTTTTTCGAAAATTGATTATAAACGAAGTTACAGGGTGTTAAAGTTAAATTTTATTTGTAATTTTATTCATAAGTTACTAGAACAATAAATTAAACATTCAAAGCAAAGGTTGAAAATGACGACATTCCTCTTCAATGCATAAATTAATTTTTCTTAAGAAATTCGGACGAACTCCATTGAATATTCCTTCCTTTACTATGATGTTTAAGGTTGAAAATAAATTAAAATGATTTCGTATTTATCACATGCAAGCAATGTTATTTTAGCGTTTTTCTCGAAAACGGTTAGATTTATCGAAATAAAAGTAGTATGCCTTTTTTATGTCAAAAGGTTAGAAGAATAAAAATATTCAGTCAAAATGCGCATACAGTGTGGGACAAAACAGTTGGGACCATTCAAATTATGTGGCGCCCTCTACAAAATGCGAAAAAACGGTGGGCACATTTGTATTCCTCATCCCGAAAAACCCCCATATACGAGATTTCGTCAAAATATTATGAGCGTGGCAAAAGGTATTGCAAAATAACTGCAAATAAAATTTTAACTTCGTTAATAATCAATTTTCGAAAAAATGTTATAGGAAGAGATATCATTTACTTTCGGTCTAGAACTATCCCCCAAATTTTTTGTTCATCATTTCCGGACACCTTGTAAAAAATGGCACTAATCCCCTTAATATTTTACCATCCTTGTTAAAATGTCGCCTCTGAGGTAGCGTTATATTCAAATAAAGGAGGCAGAGAAACCATCACGCATTAGCTTATATTGGCTAAGTACTTTTATCATTGACACATTAATATATTTATTAAATATTTCAATGTCAAGAGTGTCAATAAGCTTTTATTATCTAATACACTTACAGGCGCCATTGCACCACATCTTATGAACTTGGTAACATTTACTATTCATTACTTTTATTATAAAAATTAAGTCAATTAACGTATTGATGTAGATAAAATATCTGTCTGCGAAAAAAATTAGAAAATAAAGTGGTTCAATCTGAAAAACAATCGATAATAAAAACAAAATTTGCTTAAGTACCTCGTTTAGTACTTAAGTAGATATGACATTTTTTAGAAAAGTAATTTGACGTGTGATCCCCTTTCGTGATAATATAAATAATAATAATGTTTTCTTAGAATTTTCATTAGATTAATAAAATGGTACCTTTGATACAAGTTTACTATGAGGATTTTTGAGAAAACCCCGCTTTTTGTTTAGTCACTATATAATATAGTATATAGTTACGTCCCCTAGCAGCCAACCTAGAAACTTAAAAATAATTTCCAGCAATTTATTTTACCTAGTCACTTTTGTTATAAATATTTTTTTTTAAGACCGACCAGAAAATATTCACTTTCTGGACAATTTTTCGTCCAGAAAATAACGTTCTGTCGAACAAGACCGGAAAATGGAGGTGAGGGACCGGCAAGAGTAATTTACGTTATAGTTTATCCAAAGTCAGTGTGATGACATTCCATACGGCGGTAAACAGTCTCAAAGAGTTACCGCCGTTTGTATGCGTATGGAATGATTGGAATGTCATCACACTGAGTTTGGATAAATTATACATGACCGGAAAGTAGTGTTTTTCAGGTCGAGACAAGCATTTCCAAAACACTAATTTTCGGTTGCGTGACGTACAATATTTTTTTAAGACCAACCCTTCGATATACTTATATTACATTAAATTATTTTATTTTATATTATTTTTAAATGCGTCGTATGACTTCTCGTAAGAGGCTTTTGATTTTACTGGCAATATATCGTAAGTCGCTTTCCTTGCTGCTTCCAAAATTTCTTCTAAAAATCTCATTTTCCGTGTCGGATAATTCAAAATCTGAATTCATATTGTTAAATTTGCGAACTCGCGAAACAAGTTTGACATAAACAACAAATTAAAAATCAACGAACTGTCACTCGACAATACATCGAAATGTTGTTTTCATAGTAACGAAATAAGGTAGCTTGTATTATCAAAGAGCGATTGCAAAAACAAAAAACAGGGACCGGAAAAATATTTTTTTTAAAACCGACCAGAAAATTTACACTTTCTGGACAATTTTTCGTCTAGAAAATAACGTTTTTCCGATCGCAAGACCGGAAAAGTGACATTAGAGACCGGAAAAATCTTTTCCGGGCTCTAATGTCACTTTTCCGGTCTCTAATGTCACTGTCACCCTGTTTTTTGTTTTTCCAATCGCTCTTTGATAATACAAGATACCTTGATTTCGTTATTATGACAACAACATTTCGATGTATTGTCGAGTGACAGTTCGTTGATTTTTAATTTTGTTCTTTATGTCAAACTTGTTTCGCGTAGATTATAAAATATATCGAAGTGTCGGTCTTAAAAAAAATATTGTACGTCACGCAACCGAAAATTAGTGTTTTCCAGGTCTCTCCAAGCTTCCAGGACTCGCCTATGGCTCGCCCTGGAAATGCTTGTCTCGACCTGAAAAACACTACTTTCCGGTCTTGTAACGTAAATTACTATTTCCGGTCTCTAACGCAATCGCTCTTTGATAATACAAGCTACCTTGATTTCGTTACTATGAAAACAACATTTCGATGTATTGTCGAGTGACAGTTCGTTGATTTTTAATTTGTTGTTTATGTCAAACTTGTTTCGCGAGTGTGCAAATTTAAAAATATGAATTTAGATTTTGAATTATCCGACACGGAAAATGAGATTCCAGAAGAAATTTTGGAAGCAGCAAGGAAAACGACCTACGATATAGGTATTGCCAGTAAAATCAAAAGCCCGTTACGAGAAGTCATACGACGCATTTAAAAATTGGTGTCGAGAAAAAAAAAGAAAGAAGTCCTTTTGGCATATTTTGCAGTTTATGCAGTTGTATCCCGTATATTTATTATTTTATCTGGTTTTAGTATTGCTAATCACTTTGTTATTGTTATATAAAATAAAACAATATAAATAAATAAATGTATATCAAAGTATGTAACCGACTTCTTTAAACCCGATTTTGACCTACTTTAAACGGTTAGATTTAATTTAAAATTTGTAGACTTATCAAGAACCGCTGACAATACAATTTTGACAGCTGTCAGGTATAAAACAAAGATGCGATTTTGACGAAACAAATTATGGGGTCGTATAGTATTTGATGCGGAGACTTCGGGAAAAATAAGCAAAGAATTCTCCTGTAAAAATTTGACAGCTGTCAATATGTCAAATCGTTTAAAAAAATGATAATAATGAAAGAACTATAAGGTCGTATGTACAGCGTGTCCAGAGAAGTTTCGGCCAATGTGTATTGTTGGTTGTATATATTTTTAGGGTTTTGCGCTATTAAAAGTTGGTATGACGGATTTTATTTGACAGTGCTGTTTAAACTTAAAAAGTTGTTGTTAATTATCTATTGTGAGGACTTGTTTATTTTTAAAGGCGCGAGTTGAATTATAGTTTTCTTTTAGTTCTTAAAATAAAATAAGGTAAACATGGAAGACTTTGGGGAACCAAAGGGTAGAAAGAAAAGCTGGATCTGGGAACATTTTAGTTTGGAGAATCAAAATGAAACAAAAGCGGTGTGCGCTATTTGTTCGGTAAAAATATCGCGTAGTGGTGTGGGAAAAGCGGCGACTAATAGTTCTATGGTTAACCATCGAAAACACAAACATCCCCGTGTATATGTCGTAGGCTGATAGTGAAATCCGTCATTTCATGAAAAGCCTAGTCATATCATGCTGCACGCTAAAAGGTATATTGGCAACTGGTTTGTTCGTTGTTCCCCAGAGCATTTTTTTAAAATTTAATTTAAATTTTATTTTTATTAAATAATATTAGTTGAAAAAATTGAAAAAAATGCTCTGGGGAACAACGAACAAACCAGTTGCAATATACCTTTTAGCCACGCTTCATGATATGACTAGGCTTTTCATGAAATGACGGATTTCACTATCAGCCTACGACATACATAAAATTCATATCAATTCAGTATCAGTTGCAGGCAGTTCACAGGAGACACATGTTAGGGAAACTAAAACTAACCCTTGGAGATAGTTTTGCTGTTAAAAATAAGTAAGTACCTACTCCATTACCGATTTAAGGGCCACAAAAATGTATTTTGCCATCGGCGAAATGATTGCCTTAGATAATCAGCCGTAGAGTCAGCCGTTTAGCCTAGTGACTGATTTTTATTTAGATATAATTTTTTTTCTTTAGTTTATTTTGTCGGCAAAGGGGCGACTGATGTTTGGCCGAATATTTTTGCCGAATATTCGCCGTATACATCAGTTCTACTTGCCGAATAACGAATATTCGGCCTTTGGTTAAAAGTGGCCGAATATTCTGTCATTATTCGGCAAAACAAATAATATTCGGCGTATCTCTAGCAATAAATACATTGTTTATCATGGCCTTCGTGCCAAAAGTCAATAAGACTGTTTGATATTTAAGGTACCTAGGTAGTTTAGGAAAAACTGCAAATAAGATTGTTTCTCCACGACCGTTACTGAATGCAATAATTCCAAAATCATTTTTGATAATAGAATGTAACAATTCTTGCTCTTGATTTGGAATATTTATTCTGAAACACTTGCTTCTTATGCGTTTTGCGTGTATTTTCATTCCATAACAAGATACGGAATGGATATTCTGTAATTGATATAACCGACATAGGTTGCCATGAATTTCGAAACTGTCAGTGTCAGATAAAAATGGCCGCGTTGTAATAATTATTTTCAGACAAATTTTAGTGCAAGTCAAAAAATGAGTGAAAAATCGGATGAATCAGATATGGAACTGGATAGTCGTGGAGAACATATAGTCTGCTACTCGGTTAGAATCTACTATTAAAAAATATTCTAGGTACTTAGTTATTTATATACCTACTTATTAGTGACATCTTAGGTGGACAGATAGGAAATGCTCTATCTATCTAGCCTTATCGAATTAATAAAATAGCAACGAGCTCGTATTTAAAAAAATAAGGATTTTTTAAATTTGTTGATAAAAATCAAAAATTATTACTTTTCCACTTCCCTGTATCTAAAATTCCATTTTCCAGAGATTCATTATCAAGCAAAATAATATCTAATTTCACAATCGGAATTTCTAGTTTCTCTGTGTTATCTTTGAAAATATAATTCATTTTAGGCGACACCCTGTAAATCTAGTCAAAATTTGAGAAAAACTACCTAATTTTTTATACGGTTAGAGTACGATGCAAAAGGTTTTAATAAAAGTCATTGGAAAAGAAGAAAAGAACACAAATTAATAGTATACAGGGTGCTCCATTTTATATACCAACCACCATTTTCATTTATCATTCGAGTCGAATTACCGCATTACCAAATACCCGTGACCTGTGACCGCTTAATTTGACCTTTCCACCGAGTGTAGGTCAAGTAATTTTTTTATTCAACAGACTTTCAAGGCTTTTTATCCCCCTATTCCCTTTGCTCAGTCGCTATGTTGGTATTTAAATTAAGATAAAAATGCAGCCAGAGGTATTATAGTTATTCGTCAGACTTTATCCCTAATTTGTTTTGACGTTGAAAGTGTTGCGACCTAATTTCGAAGGAGAAATTTAGGGAAGTAGGTAGAGAATAAGCGACAATAATTATTGATTTTCCAATAAGAGTTGCGCAATCATAACTTGACAAACCGGCTGGCCAAAATTAAAATTCGACTGGCAAATGGGTACATGTTCTTAGACGAATAACCTATATAATTTTTGTTTCTCTGGGTTCTGGGTTACAATTGGACAAAAATATTTTCAGATTTCAAACCGGAGTTAATTGTAAACAGCGCGTTAACCGGCCCATTTCTATTCATAACTCCGGAAAATGTTCTGCTATTTTTAAAACACGTGCACTTATTTTTCACTAAAAATAAAAAAACCTTACCAGAAAAAATCTAGGCCGATAACACCGGGTGACAAATTTCGGTTCAAAAAATCTAGCAAGCACTGAAGGGCACAAACGTAACTGAAAAACAAATGTTTTAAATTGATCTTTACGAGAAAACGATATGAACTCGATAACACGGCGACTTTTTTTAAGCAAAACTGGTTTTTAATCGGTTATTTTTAAATTGCAAGTTTTCGATCCACTATTCGAACTCAATTTACACCAGAAACGATCTTTACCCTCACGGCAACACAAGTCGTCTGAATTTGTTTTTTTAAACTGTCCTCAAGATTTTATTTTATATTTCACTTTACGTCGTCAATACGTCACCCAAAACGATAGAAATAAAATCGGTTAGAGTGAGATGTCTAGTCACTTATGACGTGAATAGAAAAACTTTAACAGATATCGGTTCGTATGTTTACATGGCGTATTACTAACAAATTACTTCTACAAAATACATAGACAATTTACCTTTAGATACCTACAGCTTATCTCCTGCGCAAACAAAAGTTACGTTTTATGGGTGAAAAAATACGTCCGAGCGCATGACTCGTCGGTCAGCTGTCTTCATTCGGGGAACCTTCGTGCATGCGCACAAACCTCGTGTTATCGGCCGTCCTACTTTATCGACAATAATCGACGCGCTCAAAAATACTCTCCAGAACCGGCTCGGCCGCCATTTTTGTTGTTGTGTTTTAAGGTTTCTCTTCTCTGCGGATTCCTTGTAGTTTTCTAAAGTTTTCAGCTATCGGATCGGCTATCGTGGATTGTGGGACTGGTGTTTAATATTTATGGATTTCTAGTTTTTGTGTAGTTTAGTTAGTGAATTGTGTTTGTGCTTTTAGTGACTCCGATTGTAATATAAACAATGACTAGTACTAGTTGCAGCCGTTGTATAATTGTATTATGCCCAAATAGGGGTAAAATAAACCCTCTATGGTGGCGTATGAGCAAGAACTTAAATTTTAAAGCCCGGACCTGTCTATTTTCCCATTCGTCAAACGATAATGTTGCAGTGCGCATGTCTAATAGTTCCCAGTTTTGTTTACATGCGCGAGGCCATAAAACTGCCACATTCGTGATTATTGTTTGTTTATCTAAAGGTAAATTGTCTATGACAAAATAGTATAAATCGATAATTAATTAAATGTTTTCTGTATTCTTCTTTTTTCACCTCGCAAAAACAGACACTTTAATCAATGACAAACTTGGTAAAAAATAAAAAATCGACTTAAACACTAATTATTCCAAAAAATAAATAATTTTTAATAATCACATACTTTATTGACGCCATGTAACCTTGATAGTTAAGAAAGAGAATCGACAGGGTGAAGGGAGCACAAGGGATTTATAGGTAATCTATAGTCTCTACAATGGCCTTTACCAATGTCTTCTTTGATCGTAATTGATCCAAGACCGGACCATGTATCATCCAATCTAATATTAGGTTTAGGTACCTACCTACTTTGAACATAAAAAATAAAATATAAATATGTACTGCTGCCCCACAAATCTTTTAAAACAAGTTTTCAAGCTAAGACCACCTCCTTAGTTTTATTTCAAAGGGTAAAATCTATTTTAAATCATTGTAAGCCAATTCATTACCTTTTAAAAAAACCTTTACCTTCATATCAATATCCACTGAAAGAAACCTGAGGCGTATTCGATTTGCAGAGGTTCAGATCGATCCGGATCGATCTAACTGATTCCAAATGATCTGATTTGTGTTCGATTGGTAAGTGATCGCACGGTCAAAGTGATCCCAACTGATTTTTAAAATCAGATCGATCCAAATCACTTTCCCAATCGAACACGGCTCTGATTAACAATACTTATACAGTCATTGGTCAAATCTAAACTACCTATAAAAATATATTATACTCTCTTTACCTGCTTTTAAAACACTTTTATAGTTAGAGTTAAACCCAGGAATACAACAGGGGCATAATGTTGATAAATAAACAAACTAAAAGAAAAAAATAGTACTTAAGTACCTATAGGTATCTGGAGGTATCCTACCTACTTATGAACCAGTGTTGCCGCTGGCTTCTTTTTTATTGGGGTAGACTACAGCCAGAGAGAGGGGTAGAACTGGGTCGGTTCGGGGTAGCTTAGTTAAAATTTGAAACTTAACAATTCGACATATTTTTTTGCGTAACGACAAATATTTTGTGAAACCGAATTCAACGAGACACATAAATAATGTGAAAAATTAAATGAATTTTCAATTATCATTTTAATATGAGCAACTAGATGGCGCTGGTGTCAAAAAAGAATTAATTTTGTAATAAATCTGGTTTCGTAGAGCAGAGCATAACCAACTGATTAACTTATAAAATAAAATTATGGTCACTAGACACTAACCCATACAAACTTAACCGCGAAAACGCATCCTGATCATGTACTTCCCCCTTTAAACACCGTTGGACCATTGTCATAGTCCGAAATTTAAAATAATAAAATATAGCTTACATCGCGTCATTCGCGTCATCTAGTAAGCAAGTATCGCACTACGTACTCGCGCAACTTAGGGATGTTCGATTCGATCGATTTTTTTTAAAGATCTTGATTTTTGTAATCGATCTTGCTCAATTTTTTTTATTGCGTTTTATATTATTTGTAAGTATTTTTATTACTTAAACAAATTTTATTGATTTTATGCTGTAATCGGGGTAGATTTGTGTGAGGGGAGCGAGCGAGCGAGATTTCTCTTTAAAGTGGTAGATATACCCCGTTCGGGGTAGCGTTGGCAACACTGTTATGAACTATCTCTACTAGTGATATTTTTACACTAATTCACATATACCTTCAAGTTAAATAAACACTTCAATATTTAATAAATTAACTGTAGCCACAAAACAATAAACTTTATCCCAAAGAGCTAACTAGAATACAAAAAACACAACTATTAAATTAATAAAACAAATAAAATGCTGCTGCCATTTATAAGACCCGTAAACAAACCGCAAGGCCGGCCAGGCTGTTGGATTTTTTACTTTATTAATGTTATTAGAGCAACCCCGCACCAAAAATTTTCATCAGTATTTTGTAGAGGTTCTTAGCAATCATGTCACTTAAAATTTTCTATTAGATACCAATCGAAAACAGGATTAAAATACAAATTAATACGACACCTACACCTAGTTCGCGCGTTAATTACATACGAAACCATGGGTAACTTCAAAAAAGTCACACGTGACACATGGATCTTCAAGCAGTGTTGTCGATGTTTCTGTTTCACTGCTTCTATCAATTCGTATGGGAAATAGAGATGGGCATATTTAACGGCGGAGAGGAGGGAGGAAAAAATCTTTGCTGTGATAGGTATTTAAAAGGAACTTGCCCACTTCCGCTACAAGCGTCTAGAGTCCGGCTTGGCACTTTTTAACCGGCCAATCAACGTTTGCAATAAAGCGCGGGAAACTTAAAAATGAATGTGTTAGAAAGCGCACATAAATTATTGTAATATTATAGGTATAGTGTGTATTTCCGTATTGTAAAATACAAAATATTTAATAAAACAAAAAATTGAACACAACAATTTTCGGTTGGTTTTAAAATATTTTTATTAAACAATTCTCATTACTTTAGTAACAAATTTAGAGAAATATCAAATTTTTCTTCTGATGTTGGTTTTCCAATTTCTTTTTGTTTCAAGCTGTTTATCTTCTGGAGTTAAATTTAAATTATGACATATTTTTAAATGGTCAAGTATTGTATTTTTTCTGTAATGTTGATACTTTCGCAGTATATACTTCTTCTTTCTTGGGTTTTAACGCGTTAGTGCCGTTGAGCACTTTTACACACTTTGGGTTTTCTGAAAATTAAAGGACAAATTGTCCTTTGGGGGGGACGTTAGTGTTTCTGTAGAGAGTAATTTTTTGAAATTTTTTATTTTCAAAAATTACTTTTTTTTTTTTAAATTGATCAAATTTTTTGGGTTTGATCAATTTTATGTATAACTTGTCTATCTGCTTATTATTCCTAACGTATGTAATATTATATTTCTTTCTTTCATGCCTTGAAAGGCACCGTTTATTGTTAAATTGTTTATTGCATCCTGCATCCACAACACTTTTAGTTTTTTTTTCTGTGGACTTTTGCGAATGTGAAGGAGTCGAGTGTTTTTGGCTTACGTGACTTTTCAAAGAACCGTAATTAAATTATGATAATTTATTGTCACAGGCGGTACAACTTAACATTTTTATTTATAACAAAATTTATAAACTTTATTTTTCTGATTTGCAATAATCGGCTTTGCACCAATTGCACCGCTTAACCGCAAAATTACTTTCTTTTTTCTTTAAGACGACGGCCTATGATTGGCCGGTTAAAAAGTGCGCAGCCGGACTCTAGACGCTTGTACTTCCGCTTGCCGGACAAACCCTTTATTTTTCTGTGGCTCTGCTGTTCATCATTCGATTCAAACGAAACAAATGGAAACTACCTAAAATAAAGTATCCCAGTTTTCGAGTTTTCTATAGTTTTACACTTTATTAAAGTTCTGTGGTTTTACAAAAACGTGATTCTAATAATATGTGATACCTAATAGAAGTGTAAAATATTTCCATTTCAAATAAAACCTAAATAAACATACTCCAGTTTATAGGTTAGAATTTGTAAACCCTTTATTTTTCTGTGAGAATTTGTTCAACAGGTTGTGGTTTGTTATTTGTGTGTAAAAACCAAAAATTATTTTGCTTCTTTTTTTATCATATTTTAAAATGATAGTTCGAATGAGTGACGTAAGTCTGGTCTTATAGGAAAAGTTAACGTTTCAGAACGCTATGAACAGGACACGAAAATACTTCGAATTTAAATATAAAAATCGGGGTCAACTTTCACCTGTAACATTACCAGCTTTCGGTTTTCCAATATTTGCACTTTATTAGTTTAATTTTTATTTGAGTGCCGAAATTTCGTTTACGACAGCTTTAAAATGTCTCCCTCAAGGGTCTACCTAGTAAAAACCTTTACAAAACAAATTTTACCCGGTGCTAGTGCTGCGATAAGTTTAGTCCACTCCCAAAAAGTAAGACACTTGTCCTCATCAGAAATTCAGTATGCGAAATTAGCCCAAGAAAAAAAACCCGACTGGAATAGGGCGGTTAGTGAAGCCGAAAAGATTGTGGGCTATCCAACGTCCTTTCTAAGCTTAAGATGGTTGTTAAGTGACGAAATCGCAAATGTTGCACTGCATTTGCGGAAGTTAGTGGGATCTAATCATCCCTTATTAAAAACTGCTAAGTAAGTAGAAACTAAAAAGAAAACATGCATATTTTAGCTATTATTGTATGACATCAGTAATGTGACCATGGTTTTTCCAATACCATATTTTTTTGATATATTAGGTATATCATTACTAATATCTACCAAGATCCATATCGATCCTGTAGAGTGTATAGCAAAAATTTTATGTTATTATTTGTAGAACATTTTTAAACAAATTTTCAGGGGACTTCTCTACAATGGAAAAAACAATATGCAAGCTTGGGGCTTGATTGTTTTACTAATTTCCAAAGCAGCAGGGCATTCACCTGATATTCCTGATATGGAGCAGGACAAGGCAGCAGGTAAAATTGCGTTGTTGATTTTACTACATACCTACTTAAAAAAAACATTCTTACAAAAATTTAAGGTGCCATTAGAGGTCGTAAAGTACTGGAATTAAAAAAAATGTACATATTACTTACTATAAATTCACTTGGATAATTTTCTTAAAACCTAGAGCTTTGTTTTTGAGAACCTGCAAATTATTTAACGGATCAAATCAGATTTAAGTATACAAGGTTGAACTTATCAAGTCAAGTCAAGTCAAGTAAAAATATGCTTTATTGTCCAAGACAGAATCTTATTGACAAAGCTGAAAAATAAAAAACAAATAATAATATCTAATAATAATAAAAATTTAATTTAATTTATTCGTTCATAATATATTTACATAGACATTATTTGTAAGTATTACACATTCTATACTTTTAGACTACATTTAGAAACACCTAGGTGTGAGACACCTGTATGTGTTTGGTTTAACCTAAAATATAAAGTAAACAATATGCTATGCACGAATGACAAAATATGTTACACAGTTACACACAGAGAAAATGAAATATTAAGAAAATACCAAAAACACTGAGAGATTGATACTGACTTTAAAAGGAAAAACACACAATAACTACAGTACCCGAATAAAGTCAACAATATTTTCAAAAAGATAATTGCTGAATTGTTTTTTAAATTGTTTTTTGTTTGTTAAAGTTCTAATACGTTTAGGTATTAAGTTATATAGCTTTGGACCATAATACGTTACAAAATGTTGCATCATCGTAGACCTGGTTTTACAGATGTTTATTAAGTCATTTGTTTTTCCTCTAGTTTGGTGGTTGTGTGATATTTTTAATTTTATGTGACTGTCATTAGAGTAAAAGAAGTTACACACCACCATAATGTACAGAGTTCTAATATTACATACTTCTCGAGAATAGAGTTGATAAGTTGGAAAAAGTTTTAGTTTTTTAAGACAAATTTTTACAATACAATTTTGAACAACTCGAAGTTGCTCAAGATTACTGCCATACATTCCACCCCAGATCAGAATACCATATCTCAGAAGAGGTTCGACAAGCGCCCTATAAACCATAATGATGAGCTTTTTGCTTAGAATCTCTCTCAAGATATAAAACTTGTGTATTAGACATCTAACTTTTTTACATAAATATAAGACATGTTGGTCCCATCGGAGATGCATGTCAATGACTATACCCAAATATTTAATGTGCGTGACCTCCATGAGTGGTTCACTAATACCAGGTATCGCAATTTGATTAAAATTTGGTCTATTTACAGCATTTAGAGAGAAGGCAATGTAGTGAGACTTTTTGATATTTAATGTTAATTTGTGATTGTCCAGAAATTTTTTAATTTTAATGAAATTTGTTTTTATTTTTTGTTGTAACAAATACCAACTCTCATCATTAAAAATGATAACAGTGTCATCCGCATATGCCACCACCTTTCCACCGACATCAAGACTACAGATTCTATTTATATATAAGTTAAATAAGATTGGTCCCATGACAGTACCCTGAGGTACGCCATGCTTAACAATCGCGGAGGAACTAATCACATATTTAACTACAATAAAATAATAAAAGCAGGTAATAATAGTATACAAAAAGAAAACAACAAACAATGTAAAAATCAAAAATGAGAACCACAGACAAAATACAATTCTATAATTCATCATTATAAAAGTCTCCCAACTCGTAGTAAGCTCTCTCCACCAAAAGCTGTTTTAAAGAGCTTTTAAACAAAACTAGCGTAGCTGATAAACATAGGAAGGTGGTTATAAATCTTTCTACTTTCAAAAATGATCGACCTCCTTAAAAAAGCTGAAGAAGGTATCGGAAGATGAAGATCCTGCGACTGCCATAAGAATGTTCAGGCACTGGTAAAGTGTTTTTGCGCTTGTAAATCATGCATGCCGTTTCCAAAATGAACAGAGATGTTAAGGTTAAAAATTTTTTGGATTTAAACCACGGTCTGCTTGACTCCCTACTCGGTATATTGCAAATATATCTAACAGCTCGTTTCTGCAAAACAAATAATGAATTCAACAGGTAATTACATGTATTTCCCCAGAATACAATCCCATAGCGCAAGTGGGATTCCACCAACGAATGGTAAACAGTCCGGGTGTTTTGTACTTTTTGGTTTTGTTTATACTGTGCTTTTTTAGGTGTTCTGCATAGTCAAAGGGGTCTGGCAGAAGTGACAGAAATGATAAGAACTAGCCATTTGGTTCACAAAGGATTGGTTAATCTCCAACCTCCTAATAACGTTGATGCTAGTGGTGATATGATGTTTGGAAATAAAATAGCGTTACTTAGTGGTGACTATTTGCTAAGTAACAGGTGAGGATCATATACATATATACCTTTAGACCCGTATACAGCTTATCTTGTGCACAAACAAAAGTTTGTAACTGTTCTTGCCAAAATAAAATTAAAAAAGTTGAATTTATAAAATATTTCGGAATATTCTCGGAATATTGATTTACCAAAATTTAAAATGGGATCATAAAATTAACACACCAAAAAATTAAGAAACACTATGTATATTTAGACTTTTAAAAAATATTGTGAATCAAAAACTTTGTTTAATGTTTTATTATGCACTTTTTCAATCAATTCTTTCCTATGGTATAATTGGTTGTGGAAGTGCATACAACTCGCATTTAAAACCCCTTAGAACAATACAAAAATATGTTTTAAAAATAATATTTAATAAACATATTTTGTTTCCTTCAAAAATATTATTTGTTTAAAATAATATTCTGAGTTTAAAACAACTTTATTACAAAACTTCCATTTTATATACAGTGTGTCCGCGGATGGGGTCGCCAAAGGGGAAAAAATCTTTATTATTCATTTTACGACCAAAAGTCATTCTTTATAAAAAGTTCTGCTTGTTGAGAAAATTAATTCACGATAAAAAAATGTTAGATCAGATGTACAGGGTGTTAATAAATTAGGAAAATATGAAAATACTTCAAGAGAGAAGTACCATTATTTATTATTTTAGACAAAATGTTTATGAAACAAAGTTGTTTATAATCCAAAATAAAGCCTAAATACAAAATTTGAAATTCGAATTCTAATTTTTGTTTTTTATTTTTTACAATAGAATTTATGAACATTCAAAATGAAAACCTTAGAGTGCTGACCTATTTATTTAATTTATTTCTAATTTGGAGAAATGTGTGCAGGTTTTGAGGAGAATATGTAGAATAATAACTTTTTCCACAATTCTGCATTTTGAATGTTAAATTCTATTGTAAAAATAAAAAACAAAAATTAGAATTAAGATTTCAATTTCTATATTTAGGCTTTATTTTGGACAACTTTGTTTCATAAACATTTTGTCTAAAATAATAATAATGGTACTTCTCTCTTGAAGCATTTTCATATTTTCCTAATTTATTAACACCCTGTACATCTGACCTTTTTTTTATCGTGAATTAATTTTCTCAACAAGCAGAACTTTTTATAAAGAATGACTTTTGGTTGTAAAATTAATAATAAAGATTTTTTCCCTCTTGGGGACCCCATCCGCGGACACACTGTATACCTATATAAAAATAAAAATGTATTACAACATTACTTATATATACCAAACAAGACAAAAAACAAATCTATGTTTATGTTATATTTTAGTTTAACACTTTTAAAAAATAATGCTTTATTTGTTGGCCACAACATTTTTTAATTTTGACTACTGACTATTTAACCTACTAATTTGAAAACTATGAGTTTTTAAGAAAATTAAAATCATGGATTATGCAAAATTATATAAAGGTAAGCCAACTTATATAGGTAATAATAATACTAAATATTACAATTTTTCTATTATAATTTCTCACTTATTTATTTATAATTTTTCTTTTTTTTTGGGTGAAATATTTAAATATATTTATGATGTGATTAAAATTAATAATCCAAATAGGTGTATATTTTTTTATTATTACAAAATCGGACGGATTTGTTAATCTATGGTTTTGTAATGATGCCTTCATTGGATTTATTTTTATTAAGAAGAAACAATGTTATTGATTTTTAATATTATTATAAGGAAACCTGCAAATAAATAAATAAATAAATGGCTGAAAAAATACGTTTGTACGCACGGCTCGCCGGTCATATCTCTGGACATCCAACAGCGATAGGTATGCGCACAACCCTCTTGTTATTAGGTTTTCCTTCTTTAGCGACATCATCTAAAAACACTCCAGAACCGACTAGGCGTCAATTTTGTTATTACGTTTATCCTGGTAGACCCAATATACACAACCCCCTATTGCCTTAATATACACAACACTAGAGACCGACCGAAGATTCGGTTTCGGCTAGTTTCGGCCAAAAAATCTAGTTTCGGTGACAGTTTCGGTTTCGGCCAAAAAGCGGAAACTTCGGGTGCGCCGAAACTCAGTGTTCGTGAATTGTCACACACCGTTCGGCTAACTTTGGGTGAGTTCGTAGGCAGTGTTGTCACTATAATAAATAGATATCTTTGTTACATATTTCAATTATTTTTTTTAATTTCATTTAACACTAGTTCACTGTCCGTCCGCATATGTGTAAAAAATACATTAGATTTCAGTATACAATAGAATTTTTAACATGTATAAATAAGTTTCGGTTTTGTCCGAAACTGATACCAAGACCGAAGATTCGGTTTCGGCTAAAAATCTTGATTCGGTCGGACACTACACACTACACAAAACTATTTGCAATTTACAGTTGTGTTGAATTAGCGAATCTAAGAAACCAAGAACTGGTGGAACTGATGAGTTCAGCAGTGAGAGACTTGGCCGAAGCAGAATTTGTTGGTCCCAGGGACAAGCAAAACAACCCATTACCTGCCAGGCCGAAACCCAATCAAGTAGAATACAAACAGTTTACGGAGAATAATTTGGAGCCTCTGGTGGTGAGCGAGGCATTGGGTAACGCTCAGGCTGAGTGGACACTGAGACATGTTTTAAATGCTGGTAAGAATCGTATAAAATTTCAATAAACTGTGTTTTTTCCTCAGAATAAGCTGAAAAAAAGGCAGTAGTCAAATATCAATTAACTTCTCTTTTTTGCTATAAAATCACTTATTTTTTATGTCTGAATATACAGGGTGTCTCATGGCTCACGGTGACCGTGCTTTAGAATGATTCGGGAATGCGATTTGAATCCTTCAAATTTGGATAATGGGGTTTTCAGAGACGCTCTTTTCACCATATTATTATGTGACTTTCGTTTATACCGAAAGTTGCCTCAAACTTAATTATTTAAAATAGAGCACCCTGTATAATGTTTTTTTTGTATTCCTTACTTCATTTTCAATAACTTTTATCTAACACGTTTGTGTCCTACTTTATCCGTTTCTGAGAAAAAAATTGTGTTTCTCAAATTTTAACCGTTAACAGAGTATCGTCTAAAATTGTATATCTTTTCAAAGATAAAAGAGTGGATCTTAAAATTCCGGTTGTGGAATTAGGTATTATTGTACTTAGTGTATAAATTGTCGAAAAATGACATTTTAAATACAGGGAAGTGGAAAAGAAACCGTTTTTGATCTTTGTCAAAAAAATTAACAAACTATTGTTTTAAATACGATGATACGTTGCTGGTTCATCCAATGGATAGACCAGATTTTCTATCTATCCACATACATAAGGTGCCCCTATACCTAACTTAAATATTGTCGGCTTAATTCGCAAAATACGTAACTCCACATTTGGATGAAATTAAAAATTTGATGTCATTCGATTTATATAGCGCATATGAAAGAATAGTTCGGATCTCCAAAATTGTATTGCCTTTTTTAATATCCGCACAATAGAAAACTTCGTAATTCCATCCCTACCAGTTTCGCGATAGCAGAGTTATAACTCCAGTAGTAGTCCGCATCTTGTTGTATAGAGCGCACGTTGTGCTCCTCAAATTTATGTGATTATTGCAGTTATTTAAGTGATTTCTTGTATAAGTAAATTGTTACTACTTTTAATTATTTGATACATAATGTTAATCTTACTGTAATTGTTAAATAATGTGCAAATTCGCCACATGTATGAGTATTGGAGATACGCGGTTTGCCTATAGTATATTTTGGTGGTAAACACATCCAGAGTACAGGAGATGCGCATTTGGAATGTTTCTATTGCAAAGCAGAAAAATCAGTTTTTAGCGTTTCCTGGACCTTTTTAAGAATCGGTGTTGCGCATTTTGCGAATTAAGCCGACGATTTGAAGAAATAGTCCATGCTTAAAGTGGAGTTGAAAGTATGGGAAAGAAAGAAAAAACTAAAAGTCTTCCTCCACAAAATTTAAAAGAATAAAAATTCTTTAGGGGTCTCTACATGTTTCGAACGCAGAAACGTTTATCATCAGGAGACAGAAAGATTTATTTAATGCTGATGGTTTTAGCAGAAGAGAAAATGGTGTAGAACCTTAACCCTTTCCCTGCGCAAAGCTTTTTTTCGTGGCTCTCCCACTACGGATTTTTTTGGAGTTTGCGAGTAGACTACTCAACAGGTCTTAACGTACTGCTGTAGTGCTGCTTCGTAAACACCTGATTACGATTAACCATACAGCTGTGCAGCAATGTTGCCACGGAGCAAATTTTTTCCGCCAATTGACATGTGCGAACTACGTTTCCGGGTATATTTGGCTAGAGCAGTCAGATCCTATTTAATTTTGAAATGCGAGTTATCTCGTCTCGAGCAGTTTACCCGTGAGCGAGTTATCTCGTCTTGAGCAGTAAAAGGGTTAATGGAGCTTTTATGGAATTAAAAAATTGATGTGTAGAAGAGACATAATATGAAAAAAATTGATAAAAGTTAAAACATACTGAGTATGTGAGAAGTCAAACCCCTTTATTAACTTTAAATTTTTTGTTCAAAAATTGTTACTTTTCCAATTTCTTCTATCTAAAATTTCGTTTTCTGACAATTCATTATCGAGTACAATAACATTATCTAATTCCACAACCAGAATTTCGAGAGATATTGAATTTTAGGAACAGAGAAAAATATACAGGGTGCTTCATTTAAAATAAGCAAATTTGGGACAACTTCAGATATAACAGAAGGTCGTATATGGTCGCTGTAATTTCACTTGAAGAGAGCGTCACCGAAAACCCCATTCTCCAAATTTGCATGATTCAAATCCCATTACTTTCTGAAATATTCTAATGGACGGTCTCCGTGAGACACCCTGTAGTTTACTGCGTACTGCTGGCAAGTGTAATGACAAAATACATAACCACAATATTTTGATTATTTTAGGTTCTCTCCTTGGTAAATCTTGCCAAGGAACCCTAAAACTAGCAGGACACTCCGAAGATCTGCAAGAGAAGGGCTATCTCTTTGGTAAGCACTTGGCCTTGGCATGGCAGGCTTGCCTGGACCGTGAACCATTTCAACCAGGTAGGATATTCCAAATAATTCAACTAAAATTGTAAGATACTTATTCTGCAAACGCTGGTGCAAGATTTTATTTAACTAGCCTTATCAAGAGACTTTTAAAGCTGCAAAAACAAAAATAAATTACCTATAAATGGCTTAAATGCAGGGGTAACTTCCGGAACCTTGCAATTATTAAAAAAAATAATTAGGATCTAATTTTGGAAGTGCTTTTCAGGGAGACATTGACGAATACTATGCCGGTGTTTTTTTTTTAAATAAATACACAGAAACTTTAAAAAAAGCAGTTTTTTAAAACCACTAAAATTACCACAATTTCCCTTAAAATCCTTAAACACGTTAATTTTCAGTTAACACGATATTTTTTAGTCTATCTAGATGTCATCTATCCTAAGAATTCTAAAGAATATGTGTTTGTTTTAACAGGAAAGGTTCCGTAATTGCACAAAACACGAAAGTAAACACAACTATGACCGTTGACTAACATCTGTCTTGCTCAACCAGCTCCAGAATATGCCTGTCTTTTTTCTTCATATGCCAAAAGCATAAAAATAACTACTCTGATCAACACAGCATTGCAGTGCGCATGCGAATCGTCAATAGTTAGGCAAATCGAATTGACGATAGAAAATGGCGTCGTTAATCCCACCTTAACAAAAGTTAAAAAAATTCAGTTCAAATATCTTTTAGTACGCTTGACAACGTCGGCAATCGACTATAGTCGATGGAAATAAACGAGCCAATTTGCAGTCCGAACTCCGAACGGGCCGTAGACAGTGGTTAGATACTGTATTGTATACCCAAAATATGCAAATCCCCCAAATTTTACTTTTTACGGGTGAATGCAGACACTTTAGTTTAGGATAGTAACCGGTTATACTGTGAACTATGGAACCCCGTACTAATGTAGTCCAGAGGCGGAGTCATTTTAACCCGAACGTATTCGTCCATTGATAGGAGGTTGTTGGTAACCATAAACTATTTTAAGCTGTTCATATGCAAGTGGTCTATAAAAATCATTTTTATGTCTATTGTAGGTTCAAGTGGTTCTTTCAGTTTGGTATGTGCCCCTTTAATGTTTACGTTACAAAACAAGCCAGAGCTATACGAGAATATTGAAACATGTCAAGACAATGTTGATGAAGTCGATTATGATTTACTAAGAAAAGAGGTAAGTTATATACCAAGTAAAAACTTATCGGTCCAAAACTACACAGTTATAAACAAAAATGGAATACTTAAATTATAGCAAATATGTTAAACCACCTACTTCACTCTCATTTTCCCTTAAAAAACTATTAATAACTGACGTGACAGTGATGATGCCACAATTATCTTTTAGCAGGTAGATAGAAATATCGTCATTCGCTGAAAATATTCCAAATTTGCAATTGCGTTTGTCTTAGTATTATTCACAGGTCGGTTGACAGTGTTCGAAACAGCGCCCTTGACGGTTGTCGCCATGGCAATGTGCATAAATTATGAACGATTCCCAGTTCTACCAAATTTTCGGGTTTGTTAATATTATATTAGTATTGAAAAAACAAGGGTTTGTTAATTAGTGTTTTTTTTACAATAAAAACCCGTTTTATTATGATTTCAATTTTTTTTTGTGAATGCTATTTCTTAAGGACTAAAAACCTATATCTAATATTGTCAATGAATGGCTTGTTCTTTTTTAAGATAGTTTAAAAGGTTGGTTGGCAAAGAAAAGGCCTTTCTACCTTCTTATATTTATATATAATATTAAAATTGCCTACGCGTTTCAGCTTATATAAGCCATCTTCAGGGCGTAGCTGTAAGTAAAAAAACATAAAAGTTATGGAAGGACGAACTTAAAACTTACAGATTACGAAAAAACACATTCTAAACTTAGTTTTTCCTTTTTCAAGAATTGTTAAATCTACACTCTTTAAAAAGGGAATTTGTTTGCTTTTATTGATTTATCCATCAAAATTTCTTAAACTTAAAACGGAAGGTAATTGCTACCAAAAAAACGGTATTATTTGGCCGCGTTTTGGATAAAAGGAAATGTCGACCAAAAAATGTTTCATTAGATCTCGGCAAAAATCAAGATAACGTATTTTAAAAAAATTTTAGGTTATGGAAGGACCAGGATTGGACTTAACGAAAAAGCTGCAAAAAGAACATTCCCAGGCAGCTTTAACCGTTTTAAATGAGCTTCCAGCGTCAGATGCAAGAACAGCTTTGGCGAATATTATTGCTGCCATGCAAGAGTCATAATCATCGTTTAAGACAATAAGAGAAAAGGCAGGTAATGTGTTAAACGTTCTTACTTAAACACCAGTGGCGGCTCGTTAATGAAGGGCTCTGGGGCGTCGCCCTCCCTGCAATTATTTCAAACAGAATCCAAAAATACTTTACTTAAAAAACCAATAAAGCAATCTATGTAAGCAATTCATTAAAATAATTCAAACCAAACATAGCCCTATTTCAGCGGATAGGTTTTACTAAGCGCGGGCATAAATTCAAACCAAACATAGCCCTATTCCAACGGGCAGGTTATATTCATAGACAAGCGAGTTGCACGCTCTCAATGTTTTTTTTACTAAGCGCGGGCGGGCGACCGATTATCCGTCCCGATTCAACGCGGCTTCTCGATGAGGAGTTGTCATGACGACAGAGGCGTGACGTCACCTACACATCGCACAACAAGCGGCCACGATGAGCTCCAATTTTCCGCGCCCAACAGCAGCTGTTCGCGATGCCACGGTAGAATAATCAATATATTATGTACTCTGCCGAGGCGACCTGTCGATGCCGCTAGGCGCTAACGTTTTGTTTATTTGTTTTGATTTGATTTATTAGTTAGGTTGTTGTTGTTGGAAAATGTCGTGTAATATGAAGGTCAGTGATTTACAGAAGCTTGTGTTTAGTTCTCTGAGCTTAAGTGAAAAAATTGATTTAAAAAATGCAGGGCGGCCACTAGAAATTGAACATAGTACAAGTGCAATCAAAATGTAAAAGTAAGGCACAGTTTACGCGTAAGTTTGACAAAGAAATATATAATAAAAAATCCTGGATATGCGGTTGTGAGGACAAAAATTCTTTTTTTTTGTTTCGTGTGTCTCCTTTTTGACGGGGATGATAATTGGACTATAAATGGGGTGCAGGACTTAAAACATCTTTCAGAGAAAATAAAAAAACATGAAAATACTGAAAATAGTGCAAAACATCGTCATAATGTGGTAAGTTTTGAGATGTTAGGACAAACTAATATATTAACTTGTTTAAGTAGTGCTTATGCTGATGAAATTAAAATTCACAACGAGAAAGTTAGAAAAAACAGACACGTACTTTTGAAAATAATAGACATTTTAAATTTTTTTTATTTAAGACCAGCGCCCCCCCCTGACTCGCTAGTCACGAGCCGCCACTGTTAAACACACCATTTTTAATTCCAAAAATGGTACATTTTTTTAAAAGAACGCTAGTTCTTATTGTTTGTCATTAGGACTTTTGGGGTATTGGGATATTTGGGGATCGAAATTTGGTAAACTACCCTTAAAATATTGTGAACATTTGTATGATAAACGCTCTCATGCCACTTAATACTGGATTAGAAGCTGAACAATTTCGAGTAATTTACTTTTAAAGAATCGACTAACGGCTTTGCAAAAAGTCCTCATTTTATTAAGCATGTAGATAATAGTTTTTAAGACTATAAGTGTAAAATATTTTAAAGTATTTAGCGAGTTCGGTTTTACCATCAGATTTGTCCGGTTACTTCGCGCCCGTTCGTTTAGTTTTTCAGAGGACAGAGTTCTTGATATCGGCGAGGAACATATTGTTAAAAGGACAATTTTTCAAAAGGCGGGAAATTTATAAATCTAACCGTTGTTTAAGGAATGAAGAACTAAAAATAATCGCAGGCTTTTCATTTTGTGACAGTAAAACGCCCCCGATTTTGTTTGATTTCATAATAATAATATTTTTATATTTTATTCAAATATTTTTTTAAAATTTAATGCCAATATATAATTTTTTTGTATAAACTATCAATTCCGAACTCAGAAGTAAAATACTTGTTTTGAGTTAAATAATATAATATTTAGTTTCAAGAATATGTATATTTCATAATTCACGCACAACTAGGTTATAATATAAAACGAATATGACAATATTTTATTGGTATATTTTATATCATTACAATATACAAATATACAATACGTCATGTATATAATATATATATTTATTTATTTTATTCATTATATCTTGGTATATTCATTATTTATTAATGACGTTCTTGAATATATCTCTTGGATTGGATAATATCCAATTTTTAACCCTTAACCGCCGATGTGACTATTTGATACATAATCGACGTCGTGTGGTCCCTGGGACCTCAATGTTATTATAATTTTTTTCACCCAGATTTTTATTAGGATGATATTTAATTATTATATAAGTCCATAAAATGATGCTTTTTTTATTGTTTAGTAAATAAAAAAACAAATTTAAACTTGCAGTTTTTTTTTTTATTAAAAAATCAGAAATAAACATTTTTTCAGCAAAATTTAACATGGCTGTATTCTAACATGAAAAAAAATAAACAGAAAAGAAAAATACCTTTTTTTATCATATAATATTATCTATAACATTGAAAAGTAATGATAATAACCAATATTTATTAAATAAATTTCACCACGAAAAAACGTGCAACTGTGACGTGAGGTCCCTCGGACCGGTCGATCAAAATATCGCAAAGAGAAAAAACTTAGAAACGCGACTACAGCGTTTAAGTGTTTAAGTACTAACAGGAAGGTACTGGGACGGGCAGAAGCCTAGGCGGAAGATAAGTGGGAGAAATTTGGTATCAAATTATGTTCGCGGTCCGACGGACGCACGACGGCGGTTAAGGGTTAATTTTATTTCTATAATTATTAAATTATTTTATTATATGGATTCATGTTTATTATATTTTTATTGATCATAAAATTTGAAACTGTTTATTCCGCAAAGTCTAAGACCGAATCCTCACGGGCGTAAATTTGACAGCGTAAGTGTGACGCGATTGGTCGATTAATCAGCCGATCGCCTCTTGTGTACGCTGTCAAATTTACGATTGTGGGGATCCGGTCTAATACTTTCCCCATTTTCCGACCACAGCTCAACATCATCGTCACTATAAAAAAAAAAGATGGTGTGTAAATGATACAAAAATCCCCGGCACTTTCATTTTTATTGCACTTCATATGCATTTAAACGATTTTTTTGTTTACAAAATAAGTAAAAGATCGTTCGGTAAATATCAACGTCGTCTGAACCCTCCATGATCACGTGATCTAAAAATGTCCTGGCTCTGGTCTCATCTGCGAGGTAAAAACTGAACCCGCTTATTGTCTATTTGTATTTTTGTAAACGTATTCATGTCTTCGAGATTGTTGGAGGCATGTGTAATTTTAATGTCCAAACTGTACTGTGATAAGCAAGCTTTTATAATAACTTTTTTTACATTTTCTATAAATATTTAAAATATTTTTTTATGTTATTTAATGTACAATATACTTAAGACTTTTATAGCGTAATAATTATTAATAATAATATGTTAAATGTGAGGTGAAGGCCAAATAAAACATATATCTTTGTTAATCGAGTGGTTTGTTATTTACTGAAATTTTGAAATGTATTATTACTTTTCACAACGGATTGCTATTCATGCCTATAGGTACTTCAACTAAAAAATTAGTCAAAACTAAAAGAAATATTGCTGACGGAACTATTATCTCAGGACTCGGTGGTGGTCAAGGATAAAGTCGGGGGGAGAGTGTTTAGAATGCAGCAGTGACTTAGAGGAAGCCCCACAGGCACACTTAAAAAAAGGATCAAATGTACATCGAAACTTAGTTTCCTTTTTTCCTTTTGTACATATTTTATTCATAGGTATTTGGTCTGAGGTTTTATCCCAATATTCTTGGGATTTGGAGGATAGTTACTGACAAAATATTTACCTTGCCAAATATTATCCCGCTCAACCGAGTGGTATATATTGTTTAAATACTTACTATGCTTCTCTCAATTTATTATTTATATATTTAGCGTGCCTTTTGATCGATATTTATCATTCTAAAGTCAAAATTGTATAAATCAAATCAAATCAAAATACAGTTTATTGTTATAAGAAGTACATCTTGTTAACAAAGCTGTGGACAGTATTAAAACTGTTATGGAAAAAAAAATGTTCACTATACCGGGTGTTTCTCAAAAGACGTTCACCCCTATAACTTTTTTATATTTATAGATATCAAAATGAAATTTTGAGATTATGCATAAGAGATGAGTCTGCATTTATTGGCATAATTTTCAACTTGTTAGCACTTCCGGTTTGACCGGAAGGGACCTTGACTTTGATATTTTAAATGGGACATCTTATATAATATTTTTACTTATTTGGTTCAGCATAACATTATGAGTGAAATGACACCTCACTTGTCATTTTTTGGCGTGTTATAACATAACATTTTTATGTTTATTTTTTATTTTCAATCTAGAGTGCTACAAATTAATTAAATCTGTTAATTTATAGTCAAAAGTAGTATATTATTATGAAAATTAAAATTATGTCATAATAATTGACTTTCTAAGTTTCATAAGCGTTTAAGAAATGAAATTTTGTTTTCTTGACGTTTACTCCATTTTTTCAAATGGAACGATGGCGGTTCACTAGGATATATTTAAAACGAGCATTTTTTTCCAACAATTTGATACCATTCACTCCTATGCTATTTTAAAATTAACACTGAAAAATTTGCCTTAAGTCCCAATAGCAAATTTAAAAGCGTTGATTGCCGCTCTCTTTTTTCTAAAGAAATATAAAGGCGACTTTGAAAAACAATGGAATGGTTTTGAAAAGCAATATGGCTTTAATTTAAAGTTGTAATGTCATTAGTTTATAAAACATACAATCTTGCGGGTTCAGAAGAATTTTTCTGGTCATTCCAAAAATTAGGAGCATATCAATTTTGTTCATTTCTAGTAAAACTAACCATTTTATCTGGTTTACAATGTAAGTTTAATAAACGAATGACATTACAATTTTAATTAAAAACCATATTGGTTTTCAAAAGCTTTCCATTGTTTTTCAAAAGCTTTCCATTGTTTTTCAAAGCCGCCTTTATATTCCTTTAGAAAAGACAGAGCGGCAATAATGCACAACGCTTTTAAATTTGCGATTGGGACTTAAGGCAAATTTTTTCGTGTCAATTTAAAAATAGCATAGGAGTGTATGGTATCAAATTGTTGGAAAAAAAATATTCGTTTTAAATCTATACTAGTGAACTACCATCGTTCCAATTTAGAAAAATGGAGGTAAATGTCAAGAAAACAAAATTTTATTTTTTAAACGCTTGTGAAATTTAGAAAGTCAATTATTATGACATAATTTTAATTTTCATGTACTTACTACTTGACTATAAATTAACAGATTTAATTGATTCATTCTAGATTGAAAATAAAAAATAAACATAAACAGGTAATAACACGTCAAAAAATGACAAGTGAGGTGTCATTCTACTCAGAATGTTATGCTGAATCCCAATAAGTAAAAATATACACGTCCCATTTAAAATACCAGTCAAACCGGAAGCGTTAACAAATTGAAAATTATGCCAATAAATGCAGACTTATCTCTTATGCATAATCTCAAAATTTCATTTTAATATCTATAAATACAGAAAAGTTATAGGGGTGAACGTATTTTGAGAAACACCCGGTATAAAGTAAGAAAAAGTAATCCAATAAATAGTTATCTAAATACAAACCTGGACATAAAAATATTGTAAGGTATTTGAGGGGCAAAGAACTAATGCAATATTTCGTTAAAAATAACGCCATTTATTACTGACTAGATAAAGATGAGTTATTATAGGAACAGATCACATCTTACAAATAAATATAATAAATAAAATTTACTATTATTATACACTCAGGCCGAAAGAGTAAATGAGACAAAGCTTGCAATTCATAAAGTGGACATTGTCAATCGTGCTGCAACAAGTAACTTTCCCACTCACATGAGGTTTAGACAATGCGAATGCGGAGAGTACCGGAAGATGGAGGGGATGCCACTTGCGTAGACAACTCTAGCATTCATTCAGTAAATAGCTCTGTCTAGTCTGTGGTTATACTACTATTAGAAAATTTGTTTATTCTATAACACTTTTACAATATTTTTCAGAGCTCTTTTGGCATCGCTATTCGAAAAACCCTCTAAAACCTCAAAACAATTATCCACAAATTCCTGTTTTATATTCTGTGTCATTTCCAACCCGGGACCATTCCTTACAGAGTCTCTTATTTTTTCAAAGTCGCAGTTGTGTATATCCTCGGAACCTTTCAGGATTTCTTTGTAGAAGTCCCGATCGTGTTGCAGATGGAACATTAAAGGAGCTGAAAAAAAATCAGAGTTGTAAAATTATGGAAATTTATAAATTCTTGCATTGGACCCAAAATTTTTCCAGATGAGTTTGTAAAAAAAAAGTTGTTAGGTATCCAATATTTGTTTTGATAAGGGTAAGTTCAGATGGTTGCTAACGCGTTGCAGAAACCGCGCAAGTATACGCGCGACTATATTATTATAAACAATGCCAACAAAATGGGCTTATTCACTAAATTTTGATTTTTATCCTAAAGCATTGAGAAAGACAAAATAAAATTTTATAGTTTCAAAAATTTTTAATTATTTACTGAGAAGATAAATAAACAAGATACGCTCTTTAATAAAAACACGGGAATAAATTCCTGACGTCACATCCGCCTCGACCTATCGGTCCCAGTTATTCAGCTGAGGGTCAAACGGCGTGTCTACCTGAATATCGGGCGGGTTGTTTTCTATTTTCAAGCCGTTCTTGTCTATTTAGTTTATCAAAACAAAGATAGCAATATAATCCGTTGAGAATTGCACGAATAATGGGAAAAGTTTAAAGTAAAATAAAAGTAAAATAAAAAAAAAAATTATTTTACTTTAAACTTTTTAATCTGTTTTCGTCCAGCCAATCAAAATGTCCTCGTCTTATTCAAGTTTTTAGTTTTTATTTTTTAAATCTTTTACATTTCTCTTACATTGCTTGTATTAGTGGCACTTGGGGTAAGTACGTTAATCTGACTTCTCCTTCCTCTTTCTATTCATCCTATATTTATTTTAGCCCTTCGGTGCTGATGATGGTACTCCCTAGTACCGAAACATGTACACCAAGCTAATCTAACTGTTTTAATATAAGTATTTGTGGAGACGACTGTGGGTTTATTTTCCTTATATTTATACAGCTCCACTTTGAGATAATGGACTACTTCCGCAAAATTTAAAAAAATAGTAGTCACGTGATTCGCATTATCTGTCAAATTTTAATTTGTTCCAAGAAATAATTCAAAATTGGGGTGGGGTTATTTCTGAAAATATCGAAAAATGTTATTAGAAAAAGTTTTTTAAATGCAGTTTCTAGCCGACATGCAAAATTTAAGCTGCATAAGATAATTTGGATTTTTTACCCATATTTTGTAAATTGCACCACTTTTGCAAAATAAGACTCAACGCAACCTACATAAAACTTCTTAGTTTTGACAATGCTTTATTTCAGATACATTTTATTTATAGTAGCGCCATATTAAATGTATGTTTTTCTACAAAATCAAAATTATTAAAATTTTGTCGCATGTGATGCAAAGTTTATTTGTTTTTGACCCTGTATAAGGTAACTTTATAAAATAAGTATTTTTGAAAACCTAGTTTGTGTCTGAACGTAATACACCTTAATATTAAGACAAAAAAGAACACAGTATCATCAGTAAAGTGTTCATTAAGTGGAAAATAAATTTTAGTGGTGGGTAAAAAATCAAAATTATCTTATGCAGCTGAAATTTTGCACGTCGGATAGAAACTGCATTTAAAAAAACTTATTCTAATAAATTTTTCGATATTTTCAGAAATAACCCCACTGTTGAATTATTTTGGGAAAAAATTAAAATTTGACAGATAATGCGAATCACGTGACTACTATTTTTTTGCTTAATTTTCTTCTCGATCGAAGCAGAACTTGATGCCAAAGTCAAATTTCGAATAAAGCTATTAATAAAAAAAAATCCCATATGATGCGGACTTTACTGGTCACACTGTATAACTACTCTGAATCTTTATAAACAAGTAGTCGCGCGGTTTCTAAACTTACTATTACTAGCTTAAAAAGAGAATAACACTTAGAAACAAAAAACAAGACTTGAGATATCATTCAGGTGGAAGTAATATTAAATAATTATTGGAAGACACACAGGTCTGTTCAAATTTCTTTATGCTTTCGCCAAGTCATTTTAATTATTTCTAGAAAAGTTTTCTAACACTAATAAGGTTTTAATTCAATAAATTCTCACTCATTTCAGTGTTGAAAATGATGAATTCGATTATAGTGAAAATTGTTGAATCACCTGTTTTTTATTTGTTCTTCGACTCTTTGTTCCAATTCCATCTTATCTACAGATACAGAAAGAAATAAATATGTCACACGTTACCTGTTATCAAACTAAAAGGACCCATTTTTCCTTCTCCAAAATTTTCTAAATCAAAATGGGCCTGCCATGCTAGAGCCATGTTTCGACCAAATAGATATCCCAATTTCTCAAATTCTGTTGGATGATTCGCTAATTTTAGGGCAGCTTGACAACACTTTGCTAGAAGACTAGCGCTTCCTAACAAAAATAAACTATTTAAGGTCTGAATACTGATCAGAATCGATAAATATATAAGGTGCAGTGGGGTAAGTGGGTACTACAAATATGAAAGATCGATTTTGAAACGATATATCTTTACGAAAAATTGAGATACAAAGGTGCGCTTTAGACAGAAATTAGTTAGTTATGTTTACAATATATCCTAATATTGTTAAACTATTTACGAAAAAAACATTAAAGAAAAAAAATGTTTTCGTTAAAATGTAACCATAGTACTTTTTGATTTGCAAATCACGTTTGAGCAGCGTTATATTAAACTGGGGCAAGTGGGTCGACCTATACGTCGTCATCCACTAGAAACTTTTTCAGATATAAAAAAAAGTCTTCAAATACAGATGTTACAAACTTTTTAAGGTACAAGGAATTTAAAAAGAAAATTACACAACAAACCTGAAAAAAGTGTTACCTATTTATTGTTAAACATAAGAACAATTTAAAGTTGAGTCTTAAACAAGAAAAAAAAGTTAGGTTTACCTATAGGTATCAAAAAGAACGCAAATATAAGCTTTATCTAGCTTAGGTTATAGTTAGGAAAATACTAACAACAATGTGGGAACTAATCCCCACTTTCCCTGAAACAGTAGTGCCCACTTACCCCGCTGGTAGGAAAAGCGGGGCAAGTGGGCACTATGGACCTAAAACGAAAACCCTGAAAAATAAAACTGTTGAAAAAATATAAGGGACAACATAAGTGACATCTTTAAGAATGTAAAAATTTTAATCCTAGGTTGTTAATTAGTAGAGATACAATTTTTTGAAATTTTATTCCGTAACTTGACATAATCGATAAAGATTGGACACATTTTAAATAAAGCAGTGTAACCTGAAGAAATAACTATCTATGCATTTTTAACAATATATTGGGGCCTATACAGCTGTGACAACTATTTTATTATAATTTTGGATTTTTTTCATAATTAAATTCAAAAATATTTCCAAAAAACCCACTTGCCCCAGATCCCCACTTACCCCACTGCACCTTACTTTTTTTTATTTATTTATTATATAGGTAAGACTTATTTTCTTAATTTTTTAATTAATTTCGTTTTATCCAAGTCAATAAGTACTGGTGTTTGGATAGCAATTACCTACCTGCATTTTAAGTTTAAAAACTTTTTGATAGATAAAATAATAACACAAAAACAAATTTTGTCAACTTTACCATTTCTTGTCCTGCTTTTCTTGCTTTATAAATATGAGCTTCTATAAGTAGGGTAGGTAATTGTGCCCCAAAGATAGTTATTTGCCCGATTCTATATTTAAAGGAAAAAGTACCAAGTAACATACCACATACCTAAAAAGTGCCTCAAAGTCCATTCTGCTTTGGCATTTCCTAGAACTTCCTTAACTTTAAGTGGGGCAGTACCATATTCATTTGGTACTACAACATCGCTTTGTACCTCCAACGGTTTTACAGGTAATGGTCTGTTTTGTTTATCCCTTGGTTCTATAAACTCTGCCTCAACTAAATCCCTAAGACACATCGAGACTAGTTCATTAACTTCCTGATTTTTTAAACCTGCCAGTTCTTTAAAACTACTACTTAGTAAATAATCACCTAAAAGGAAAATAAGTTTTGTTGTTTAGTTTATAGTCTGGCTATTATATTATTATATGGACTTACCTGATAGTAAACTAAGAGTATTTCCAAAATTTAAATCAGAGAACTCTTCCATATCTTTGGTATAAATATTTAAAACACTATTGTGAAGAATATTGCTTGTCCTTATCATTTCAGTTACTTCAGCAAGAACCCTTTGACTATGAAGAATACCTATAATTCATAGAGATACTAGGTACAATCAGGTAGGTTACTTAATTACTTTCTGTAAGATTGTCCACTGAAAATTCTTAGCCCATAAAATGTGACGTAACATCAATCATACTTAAAAGTGTCTTGCTTACCTGCTGTGACATCTTTATCGATATCAGAGAAGCCTTTTCCTAGACCACCGGCCTTTGAAATCAATAAAACTATTAGCCCCCATGTTGGGGTTCGTCCCCCAAGGATTAAGTCTCTAGACAAAGAGATTTATTGTCGGTATATTTAATAACCTAAGTCATACAACTAAAGATATTCAAATTTCGATTTTAAAGCAGAGAATTAAAAAAATTCGTACCTTGCAGTGGCCAACAAAGGGTGGTTTGTTCCAATCAATTTTCGGATATGACTAGCAACGTTTGCAATTTCATCGTTCAGCAACCACCTTAAGCTTAGAAACGAAGTAGGGTACCCCACAATTTTCTCTGCTTCATTCACTGCTTTGTTGCATACTGTTTCTTGTTTGGAAATTGTCACAAAGTTTTTATTGGCAAGACTAAATAAAGCTTCCTTTGACTTTCTGTGCGATGTCAGCAATATTTGGCGGGTTATATTCATATTGTGTCTCAGGAGTGAAAAGAATTACAAAGTAGTTAAACCATTATTTAACTCTGGTCATGGGACAAATTTTCAAAAAAGTTATAACATTTTTTGAGGTTAACCTGCGCTATGGTACAATGTTGCCGTCTGTCAATACGAAATATTTTTACTTTGCTTTGCTGTTTAAAAGAAACAAATGGAAAGGACCTATTATTATCTGAATACAGAGAAAAAAGAGGTTGCACTCCGCCACATCATGCAAAATCCACAGAGGAATAATAACCGCGTTTTTCGCTGAACCTTCCTCAAGCCCTCTCAAGAGACACCCGGCCAATCAATGTTCGAGTTGTAAAGACAAAGATAGAATTGTAAGTTATATTTATATATTGGTGTTCTGTGGGTTATATCGGGAACAACACATTTAATAAGCGAGCCTCGGGCATCCCAAATCCCAACCAATCAAAACGCCATTTTTCCATAGCCAAATATCTGTCTTTGTCTACTCAAATTACTCAATAGTTTATAAGATCTCTGGTAGGGTAGAATGAATACCGTTATTATAATGTCAAAATTTATGGAGCAGCACTTAAAAAAAACCGCAACAAAGTCGTTCTAATTGAATTGGATAAAAATATCACACCAGGCCAATTCCTGGTGTGATTTCCGCCATAAATAGCGACGAAGTTCCTGATTAGTCATTGGTCAAAACTACAGCAGTCTTCGATGTGCGTGAAGACAAATACCTACAGAAAGAATTCTCTGTACCCTTAAACAACCTATAGAGGAGTATGGCCAAATTTATTTTGTCCTTTCTTTGGAAAAATTAATTTTTGCAAGCATTCATTTATTTTATATAGTCGGGTTTGTTCCTCAAATTCCAGTAAAAAAAAATTATTGTCTGCTTTAAATTCGAACTTTGGTATGAATAATATATTTTCATTATAAAGTAATTTATTAATATTAAACAAGGGAAATATAATTATTATCATATTAACTGTCCTTTAATTCAAAGGAACCCTAATTAGCAGCATCATCACAATAATAATTATAGCGTCCTCTTTTCTCGAAACCTACCGAGCATTTTGCTACAAAAAAACTTAACGCAAAAAACCTGAAAACAGGCATTTTTGCAAACAGGTTTTTGATTTTTCAATGAGACTTTTTTTTTTGCTATAACCTTAATTTTATTTGAAAGAAATAGACATAATACATAATTTATAACAGATCATAATTTCGCTTAATATAACTTTTTAAATCGTAAACACAATTTTAGTATTTTACTACTTTTAGTACAATTTACATTTTCAATATGTTTATGTACATAACTCTGCTAAATCCTACTAATATAAATACATATTGCTTACGTAAAAAAGGCGTCAACTTAACCGAAACAAATGTAAAATAGAAACACATAAAAAATTGTTTTCAATATTATACAAAGAAATGTGAAAAAATAAATCTAGAAATGAAGGAATGCTTTTAAATAAATTCTCTTAACTGTAAGATATTCTTAAATTTGTGTATATTTAAGTATTTAAATACTATATTTTTATAGAATATTTATATAATTTAAACAATATATATTGGTCCTTATGTGCAAAGAAGTATTGCTTTTCAGTAACAGTAAATAGGTAGAATTTGAAAATTTTATGTAAAAATTGTTTCTGGTAAAGCAATTTCGGTGTTCCAATATTTTTGACACATACCTAACTAAAAAAAGTTTTTATTTATTCTGCCCCAACATTATTTTGGCCAATTTTTTATAGTAAATGTTTATAAACCCTTTATTTTTCTGTGAATGTTTATACAGGGTCCTGCAATAGTGCGTCAGGCTTCCATAGCTCCTATACGAATGGGGTTACGAATTTTATTAATATGCCGACTTAAACCGCATAGTACGGGGTACTTCCGGAAAATATTTTCTAATATACAGGGTGGCCCAAAAAAGTGTGGTCACATAAAGTTGTGATTTTTTAAATGAAATACCCTGTATATTATTAAATTTTCACATTGTACATAAAATTATAATAATTTTTTTATAAATGCATGACTGGTCTATACTTAAGAGTTTCCGAGATATCGATATTTGAAAAAAGACGTTTTTGAACTTAGACAGCTTCTAGCTTTCTAACTGTACGTCTTAGAGCAAAACGGCTTACATGTTCCTATCTTCGATTTTTGTTATCTTTCCAAAAATTTTAACTTCCGGTCAAACCGGAAGTACTATATTTCCTGCTTTCGAGTTACATCCGGTTTGACCGGAAGTTGACACTATTGGAAAGATAATAAAAATCGAAGATAGGACCATGTAAGCCGTTTTGCTCTAAGACGTACAGTTAGAAAGCTAAAACCTGTCAAAGTTCAAAAACGTCATTTTTCAAATATCGATATCTCGAAAACTATTAAATATAGACCAGTAATGCATTAATAAAAAAATTATTATAATTTTATGTAGAATGTGAAAATTTAATAATATACAGGGTATTCCATTTAAAAAATCACAACTTTATGTGACCACACTTTATTGGGCCACCCTGTATATGAGAAAATATTTTCGGAAGTACCCCGAACTATGCGGTTTAAGTCGGCATATTAATAAAATTCCTAACCCCATTCGTATAGGAGCTATGGAAGCCTGACGCACTATTGCAGGACCCTGTATAGTGACTGCTCATCAGCAGCGGGTCATGCGACGTCAGGGGAAATAATTCTATTAATTCTATGAACAGGTTCATTAGTTTTGAGTTATTAAACATTTTTAACCAATATAATACAACATATTATTCCTTTTAACTTAACTAAAGGGATTTTAATATAAATTCAAGTCATAAGTTAGGTTAGGTTGCGTCAATCTGACAGAGTCCTAATTAGGCAATCCAACGATGTGTCAAAAATGACAGTGGTTGGCAAATACTGCTTTATAATTGGTGCAAGTGGCTTAATGCTTTTTGCCCTTAGGGATGTTCCGATACGCTGAAAGTATCGATCTTTTGTATCGATCCAGATCGATATAAATATATATAGGTATATAGAATATAGGCAATACTGGCATTCTGTATACCAAGAAAGGATAGCCAAAGCTTTGTGTGCGCGCGGATTGAGGGAGAAGAGCAGCAAATGCAGCACGAACGACGCGTGGGTTTTGGAATTTTGGGATCTATCGATACTATCTGAACGATACTGAGTAAAATATTTCGATACTCATTATATATCGAATAAAAAATATCGATACAAAATATCGGAAGGTAAAATATCGATACTTAAAAATATCGTATCGTATGGCGCATCCCTAGTTGCCCTCCACTGTCATTTAAAGTCACGTGGTTTGGATTCCCTAATAGTCGATTCTGCTGCGATTTCATAAAGTATTTTAGATACCGCGATACGATCCCAAAAAATATCGAATCGACTTTGAGATTCAAATTCAACTCAATACCCGTATTTATGCAATTTTCAATTCGCAAAGCGGATTCAGATCGATTTGAGAACTTCATGGAAAACGTGGTAATTATCTGGTATAATAAATTTGTATAATAATACCGAACATACGACTACTTTTTGACATAACCCCTGTTCTTTTTTTTGACAAGCATTTAACTGTAATGTTGTAAAAGAAGATTAGCAAAAATGTTATTTAGTTGAATCAACATTCATTTTGACAAACTTTCTTTGATCAACTTTCAGTTCTGGTTTAACAAAACAATTTTTACTGAAAATTTGTATGTACCTACATATCCCTTTTTTGAGAGATATGGCTAGTCACACATTTGCCACATTATTTTTAAATGAATATTTCCTTATTTTATCATTTTATCCAAAAAAAAACACCTATTTAAAATTTAGATTTACAGTAATACAAGCAGAAAAAGCAATATCATTTTTTGCTTTTATTAATTTATTAATCAAAACGTTTTTAGAACTTAAAGCGGGATTATAGGTAATCGCTACCCAAGAAATTTGGCTGTATTTTGGGTTAAACGAGAAATAAACGAAATAGTCACGTAAAAAAGAAATGACAAACGTGTCCCTAGTCCTGGCCTAGGTCCTACGTTTAAAAATTCCAACAACATTTTTCAAATGCCCTAAACATTTTCACTTAGTTGGAATTTAAAATAATTTTACTAAAAGATAACCAATCACGTTCAATGTATAAAGATAGTGCTTCGATAATCTTGTACTTAGATCGAGTCTAAATACTGTTAGAATAACACCGCAAAGTCATCAGCCAAGCGCCTCACTCACTTAGTAATGGGTTGTTTTTGATGACCGTACCGCCTAGCCTGGTTTTTACCACAAGAGCAGGTTATTTTCTATGGCGTTGTTTTATGTAGTCTGGTTCTTTTCTCTATTTTACGTTTTAGTCATTTATAACAGCGTGTTAGGTGAAGGTATTTTAGTTTGTGATATATATAGATAATTTAAGTTACCTACAATATAGTACAACTGAACTCAAGTAGGCGGATACCGAGAACAACTGCAGTTGTCGAACGGTGACGTAGCGGTGTTATTCTTACAGTATTTCTATTCTACAATTTAATAATTATACTATTATCATGAGTAACAGGTAATACAAGACAAGTAGGTACCTTATTTTTACAAACAATATAATATATATTATCTTAAAATGAAACAGTTCTAATATGTAAAGATACATTTTTTTTTAAATCACTAATAAGTGTATAAGCCACTACGTTTTAGTTGAAATGGTTAATTGATTGAGTTAATCGACAATTCTAAAAATAATCCAATATAGTAAATAAAAAGATATTTTAACAATATTATGGGCTAGAAAGAAAAAGTAATTTCCATTTATATGTAATATTCTTGATTCAATTTTTATATTGGTAAGCTTCACATTGTATGTCGGTACCACAGGCCTATAAAAAAAAGTAGAATGCTTATTCCCCATAAGACCTGGATTATTAAAATAGCATATCTAGGAAAGGCGGTCTTGACGGGGAATTAATTTTTTACCTAAAAAAAACGTTGGCAATCATTTGAAATTATATTAACGCCAACCAAAAGCACGAGTCTCTTCGAGCCACAGCGAGTCAATCAAGCCGATTGTTATTAACTTGTTCGGGTTTGTTATTGTGGCGTTTGATACTTTTATTGGTCAATTTGTTATAATATTTGTGATATGTAAACTTTCGAAACAATATAGGTATTAACCAATATTCTGACACCTATAATGATAGATGAAACAATTAAAAATTAGCCTGTTGCCAAAATCGCATTCCATTTTGAAGTAAACAAGATCCGAAGTGCGCCCCTTCATATTGTTTGCCAAACTTATGCTGTTAAAAGTATTATCATGATGTGGGGAAAATTAAATCTCTAAAGTCTAAAACCTTATAAAAAGTATGCAGTATGGCAACGCAGCAGTAAAAGATCCGCTCCTAAAGATAAGGTCATGATGACGTTCGTTCATTCATAGTAAGTGGATGGCAACCTATAAAAACCAAAACCCCATTATAGTACAGAGATATTATAATGTGCCATTTATACAGTGTCACCAGTATATGGGATTTTTTTTTCATTAATAGCTTTATTCAAAATTTGACTTTGGCACCAAGTTCTGCTTCGATCGAGATGAAAATTAAGCAAAAAAATAATAGTCACGTGATTCGCATTATCTGTCAAATTTTAATTTTTTCCAAAAAATAATTCAAAGTGGGGTTATTTCTAAAAATATCGACAAAAGTTATTAGAAAAAGTTTTTTTAAATGCAGTTTCTAGCCCACATGCAAAATTTCAGTAGCATAAGATAATTTTGATTTTTTACCTATATTTTGTAAATTGCACCACTTTTGCAAAATAAGACTCAACGCAACCTACATAAAACTTCTCAGTTTTGACAAGGCTTTATTTCAGCAACTTTTTTTTTAAAGTAGCGCCCATCATATTAAATGTGTGTTTTTCTACAAAATAAAAATTGGGCTATTAAAATTTGGTCGCATGCGATGCAAAGTTTATTTGTTTTTGACCCTGTATAAGGTAACTTCATAAAATAAGTATTTTTGAAAACGTAATTTGTGTCTGAAAGTAATACACCTCAATATTAAGACAAAAAAGAACACATTGTATTCAGTAAAGTGTTTTTTAAGTGGAAAATAAATTTTATTTTAACAACGTAAAGTTTATCTATTTTCAACGATTTAATTTAAAACCCCTATATTATAACTTATTATTAAGATATGTTATAATAACGTTAATAACGTGTATTACTTTCAGACACAAACTACGTTTTCAAAAATACTTATTTTATGAAGTTACCTTATACAGGGTCACAAAAAAATTTTAATGCCCAATTTTGATTTTGTAGAAAAATAAACATTTAATGTGCATTTAAAAAAACTTTTTCCAATAACTTTTTTCGATACTTTTAGAAATAAATTGAAAAAAATTAAAATTTGACAGATAATGCGAATCATGTGACTACTATTTTTTGCTTAATTTTCATCTTAATCGAAGCAAAACTTGATGCCAAAGTCAAATTTTGAATAAAGCTATTAATAAAAAAAATCCCCATATGATGCGGACTTTACAGGTGACACTGTACTGTACAGCCCGTTAAGCATTCTACTTTTCTTATAGGCCTGTGGTCGGTACCTAAATAGAGTTTATAGAGAGCTTATTTTTTTTTAACTTACATAATCGATCAACTCAATCCATCAACCTTTTTTTGATTTAATAATTACTTTACGAACAACTTGTATTTCTATTAATACCTATAGTTTGATAAAACATCTACAATTGGAAAACAAAGTTGTACATGGTCTCAAGCATGGACGGTTGGATAACAAGATATGGTCATTTATTTAGGATAGTTTAGTTAGTTTTTGGTCCAACTATAGCTTATAATATAGTGTTCATATATTTTTCATAAATTATAAAATATATTTTATAAACAGTGCTTAGAAACGTTAGGTCCCATTAAGAAAGTATCATCACGATAAATTCAATCAACAAATCTTTAGAAAGATTCTGGCGTCATGCTATAAAGATATTACTTATAAAAATTCCTAGGCAAGTCGTGTGTATAAAGAAAAATAGGATAAAGTTAAATTTTTGCTTTAAATTTATTATATTATAATCTAAACTCTTGAGGCTTTTAATAGGTATAATAAATGATGCATAGTTATACCGATTCTACACCTTTTTCTACCCTTAATAATTATAAGTTCAGCTTGGTTATTATTGTTTTTCTTCAACTTATGAGCAGTGATAAATTTACAATCTGATCGACACAAGTAAAAAGCTGCACCTGTTCTGTCAAAGTCATAGTAATTTCCTATGAGGGTATATTATATACAGGACTGGTAAGCGATTCTCTCTGTGCGCCCTTAAACGGGAAGAAATAAGTAAGCATCGAATTATTGGTACCGTCTTTTTGAGATCATAATATACAGGGTTAGTTGAAATAACAGGCTACATCAATGAATTTTGATACAGGTGGATAACTTAAAAAATTGAATTGAAAATTGACAATTGCGACGTTGCCAGATTTTTAGTTTTTTCTGCAACTCAAGGAATGCGTTTTTTTCAAATAATAACACTACTCTTTTTTTTTTATTGAATTCGATTCCTCCCATCAACATTACCATTTCTTGATAGTAACAAATTTTTATCTCAAATAGTTCTATGGGAAAAAAAGTTAATTAGTTACAACTCCAACTCTAAAAAAATCCAATCTATTTTCATTTAAAAACGTTTCAAATAATGTGAAAAGGAAGGTTGGTAGACATAATGTGCCTAATAGTATCGATAACGATAATAACAACTACCAACAATAACATATAGCTAGTAAAAATTACTTACAGAAAAAACTAAAAATCTGGCAACGTCGCAAGTGTCAATTTTCAATTCAATTTTTTAAGTTATTCACCTGTACCAAAATTCATTGATTTAGCCTTGGTGGTTTTGAAGAAAAGTAGCCGTTCCGGTTATTTCAGCTAACTCTGTATATAGTGACCGGCAAAAAGTTCGCAACAAATGGAAAAAAATTTTTTTTAGCACTGTACCAAAAAAAAACTCTTCCAGGGGATTGGTTCTGCTTGTCCGATTAACCCAAAAATCTATTTTGCTTTATACCACCTTTCTACTGCTACAGCAGTACAGCACCAAATTAACAAAAATGTGAATTTACAAAAAGGCAAAAGTTAGGTGAAGAGACATCCAAAAAAGTTGTTTGGAATTAAATTCTATGTCAATGTGCAAAATTTCTAGGTTTTATTTTAAGAAATTGAAAAATAAAATTTTTTTAGAATATTTTTTATTAATTTACAAATATCCAAAAATCGAGAAAATATGTTTTCGCCAGATGCTCGCCGTTGCAGTGGTTTATATCTAATGACTGTATTTTTAAAAAAGAATTTTGTAAGTACTTACCTAGAAAGGGATTATTTTTCTTTTTAGAATCAATTTTCATCGATAGTCGCGGATAAGTATTCTACTCGTACATAAACTTCAAGAAGAGTTCATTATAGAAAAATGTTGAAGTATTATTATTATTATTATTATTATTATTATTATTAATATATCTTTGATCTCAGCAAACTTAAAAAATATACAGTATGTCCACGGATAGAGTATGGAAGAGGAAAAACTTTTTTTATTGGTAGGTATAGAAGAAAAAGTAATTCTTTATAAACTTCTGCTTGCGTTGAAACTACAATTTCAAATATCAGATTTGCGATTACTATACAGGGTTGGTCACATCATTTTTAGTTTATCGGATCTTTTTTTTTCAATTCCATAATACAGGGTATTCCCTACTCGATGGTACATTAGAAGTATCTGACGAACCAGTAAAGGAATCGTTCTGAAAATTTGGCCGCGTACATAAACGGACATGCTCTACCAACCTAAAATATTTTTAACAATACAGTGTTGCCGCTTCCACACAAAAATAATAGTCACTTCGATATTTTAAATGGAACACCCTATATATTATTAAATTTTTAAATTCTACATAAAATTATAATTGTTTTTTAATAAAAGCATTATTAGTCTATGCTTAATGGTTTCCGAGATATTGTCTCTTGAAAAATGACATTTTTGAACTTTGACAGCTTCTAGCTTTCTAACAGTACATCTGACAGCAAAACGGCTTACATGTCCCTATCTTCGATTTTTATTATCTTTCCAAAAGTAACAACTTCCGGTCAAACCGGAAGTATTATATTTCCTACATCCGGTTTGACCGGAAGTTGTTACTTTTGGAAAGATAATAAAAATCGAAGATAGGGACATGTAAGCCGTTTTGCTCTCAGACGTACAGTTAAAAAGTTAGAAGCTGTCAAAGTTCAAAAATGTTATTTTTCAAGAGACAATATCTCGGAAACCATTAAGCATAGACTAATACTGCTTTTATTAAAAAATAATTATAATTTTATGTAGAATTTAAAAATTTGATAATATATAGGGTGTCTCATTTAAAATTCCAAAGTTGATGTCAGTAATCAATAGATCTGGCAACACTGCAACCGCGAAATTATTTTTAAAAGCTAGAGCGCAGTCTCCTATGGCCGTAGTGAAAATTTCAAAATTATTTTTCTTTTCGTTCTCCAGATACTTCTAATGTACCATCGAGTAGGGAATACCCTGTATATTAAATGAATTTTGCTGGTTTTGAAACTACAATTTCAACAATAATTATATTTACGATTAATATACAGGGTTCGTCAAAAACAACATTTTTAGTTTTTTGGATTTTTTTTTCAATTCCTTTTGATGATTGGCTAAATCATCACTTTGGGAACAAATGGATTGGCGGGTACCTATGCCTATGCATGGTCCAAGTCAGTTAACACGTAGGAGTCCCGATCTCACTATTATAAACTTTCATTTATGGGGATATCTGAAGCCACATGTGTATAAAACCAATTTTAACAATAACTTAGATCTCTTGAAAAAAAAAATAAGAGTAGTTATTGCAAAAATTCAGATGTCGAGTTAAACTATGCGCTAACTCGGTGGTACCACGTTTGAATAAAAGTTTTATAAGTTATGAGTGAATTAATTGAAGGAGTATGACATGCAATGATAAAAATACCTTAAAAGTAGGCAAATAAAAAATGGTTTTCTTACAAAAAAATAGTTACTCGGCCAGCTATAAAATCATATTCCAGGTAAGAAAGCAACAATAGTTTGTTTTTAGGTAAATTTATTTTTTAAACGAAATCCAAAAAACTAAAAATGTTGTTTCTGACGAACCCTGTAAGATAAGCTCAAATGTGATATTTAAAACTGTAGTTTCAGCACAAGGAAAATTCATTTAATAAATCAAGGAATTGAGAAAAATCCTAAAAAGTAAAAATGTTGTTTTTGACGAACCCTGTATAGCACAAGCTGACATTTTTTATAAAGAATGACTTTCTTCTATACCTACTAATAAAAAAGTGTGTCCTTTTCCAAACGCTGATTGTTATATTTTTGTTGAAAATGATCAAAAAAATCATCCCGTAAATTTTGGCACAGTTTGAAAATACTCAAAATATCTGTCGATATACCAGTAGTCACGTGTAAATTAATTTTTAGGTTATCGTACATGCAAAACCGATCATCGGGAAAAACTCCTTAGTACTTTGCTGATAATTTTTTCCCCATATGGGGCAAATTTTTTGCCGGGCATGATTGTTAATGCAAATGCCTCACCATACCAGACCTGTATACATTATTTTCTCTTGTTGAAAGCACGATAGACATGGAAGGTGTCATACTGACAGCCGTCAATAGAATGTTATATAACATTTTTTTTATAGATTGTGTACGGCCAACTTGCTTTATAAGGACTGTCAGCTTTTTGTACTGTCACATACCAAACACAGAATGTTAGATTGATTTAAAAAATATCGATATGTAATAGATAGCTGCAATTATATGATATTTTAATTGTGATATGTCTTAACGTGCTGGTATATGTACGATTGCTGCCAAGAGTATCTACAGACAATAAAATTCAAAAAAATACTACTTCTAGCTATTTGTCATCGTTAAATCCGCAAATGAACTATTTTAGTCGTCGCTCTGGTTTCTGACATTCCCTGACACGAAGCCAAGAGAGAGGTTATGTTTTACTTCGACAATTTTCAAAGATCAGCATCAAAATGACTGAAAGTTTCAACACATTTTACACACTGAAATGCTTATTGAGTCACTCAAGTAACAAAAAATTCCACATAAGGAAACCATTTTACCGTTAACTATACAACAAACATAGTCAAATATCTCTGGATAACATACAAAAATAAATAACAAAGAAACCTATAGCCTAATGCACCATTCCTGAACTGGGCGGCGACCCGAGACTGTCTATCTCTCTTTGCGCCCTGCTTATTTTACTCTTGTCTTTTGGTGTCTCCTGTTCTCCCGTTTCCATGGCAAACATTTTCATTTTTTCCTAAAAACAGGAAAAAAAATCTGTTAAAATTTTAGCTTCGAAGTTACCATGAGTTCTATTAATAAAAAAAACAAGTCACCTTTACTGTAAATTTGAGTAAACTTTTCTCTAGAAACGACAAAACTGCCAATAGAAAGGAACATTTTCTCATTAAACCCGGAAATATTCTTTTGCACAGGGAAATGTTACCCCCAAGGAAAAAAACGTTATAAAATTATTATTGTCATAAAAAAAATGTTCACGAGCCTTACCTTAAAACTTAGTTTCTCCGGCACTGGAGTGGCTTCGTTTTGATTTTTCTTCTGTTGCTCGGCCAGACGCCTCGTCCTCGGGTCCCTGTACACTTCTTGCGCGCCAATGACGCCGGGTGTCGCCGTCGCGACGTTCATAGTCGGATCAGTAGGCGTCGTGGGGGATGCCAGCATAGATTCAGCTTGGCGTATGAAGCTCTGAAAGCAAATTTATTGTTTTCATCATATACTCTTTTTTATAAAATAAATTATTTTTATGAAGTAGTTCAATTTTACTCTCTTCCCCCGTACAACTCGACAAATAAAAAGTAAAAAAACAGCGCTAAGTAAAAGTGCAGAAGTATACCAAACCTACGTAAACTTTAACATCATCTACTTACATTTGGATCCTCCCTTACATTCTCTTCAATAGGTAAAGTGTTGGGTATTTGAGGTGGCTGCTGAATGCTGGTCGGAGTGGTTGGAGTGTCAAAAGACACTCGTTTTCCCACCACTTCTTTCGTTCGCATTGACATTATAGCAAAACTGGAACCCCTAAAAAAGGGAAAATATGACCTAAAACCTTTTAAATGTATTCCTATTTTTACTAACCACATCTGTTACTATCCATTTCTAACATTTTAGCACTGAGCTAACAAGCTCAGCTTCAGGGGATTGAAGAATAAGTTTATCGAAGACAACATAAACATATTTATTATATTATTAAATTTTTAAAATAAACTTATTATTATTATTTATAAGGTTTTTATTTTTAAATATATATATTAAGATGTTATAAATGTAAAGTTGTCTTGTGTTCAACTTTTTTGTTTCTGAATATAATTCTTTTGAAGGATAAAGGTAATCTTTATTAGATATAATTTTTAGAATCCTTTTTTGTAATATTTCTAATTTTTTAACTAAAGTTCTATTTATTCCTCCCCAACCTAAAATTTCGTAATTTAAATGAGTTTTAACTAACGCGTAATATATTTCCATATGTCTTACATTTAAAACTTTTTTAATGCTTTTAAAAATCGGTGGTAAACTTCTTAATTTTTTAATTAAGTATTCTAAGTGAAAATTACAATTTAATTTACTATCAAAAATAATTCCTAAATATTTTATTTTATTAACTTTAAAAATTTGAATGTCTTCATTTATTTGAATACCTACTATTCATATTTCGTGGGTTATTTAGGTTTAAAGTAAAAGGAATATAAATTGTTTTATTAAAATTAATTGTTAACAAATTGTTATCAAACCAATTTTTTATAATTTTAAAATCTTTTTAATTTTATGATTTAAGTTTTCCCAATTTGTATCGGTATAAAAAATTGTAGTATCATCTGCAAAACTATAAATTTGTCCATCGCAATTTATACTAAATAAGTGTGTGAACATTTTCGTATAATACGTATGAGAAATATCGAGGGGCATACTTAACCGAGGCAAGGGGGGAGGAAAAAATATTTGCTGAGCCGAGTTAAATTTTTAAAAGGAACTCCGCTATGGATAAAGTTTAAAACTTTTAAAATATGTAAAGTATTTTTCACAATAAATGGTTGACTCCTGGGACGTTTCGCAAGAGCTCGGCCATAAAAATGCAAATAAACTGTCGGTCAGGGTAGGATTATAATTTGTAATTATAGCAGGTAATATTTAACTATCTTCTGCTATTTATTTAGGATATTTTATGTCATTAAATAATATATTATTAATAACGAATTAAATATCTAAAGTCCTACCCTGTAGTGTTGATTGATTGATTGTGTATAACAATGGAATTAAACCGGTAGTTTTATTGCAGTCAGTAAGTCGATACCATTTAGGGTGAAAAAAACTTTACACAATAATCTGTCAAAACCTTCATTGCATAACCAACCTTTCTGGTGGAGGAGGAGCAGCAACAATCTCAGTCGGCGAAGGCTGTCTGTGATTGGGAACATGACTCTCCCTTACGACGTTGTTATTTGTCATGGAAGGCGGAGCCTGGACGTTGGGTCCGCCAGGTTTTAGAATCGAGGTAGGGGGAGGCTGCGAGGCGTCTTGCCTACTGGAAACTGTCGAGGAAGGCACTGTACTTATCACTGTTTGACTGGCGACAGGTTGAGGCATCATGTGAGGTGTTGGAGATTCCTAAATAAAGATGAAGAAGTTTGGATTTCGCAAATAGTAAAAAACCGTGCTTAGGAAAATATATATTATTAAAGGTTATAATAAGTGACTTTTTTGGAAATATTTCATTGCTTGAGTAACACATTATACAACTGCTAACATATCACGACGAGTTTTGAGTAATCTGTAAATACGAAAACGCCAAAAAAGAGTAGAAATGTGAGGCTGTTTTAATTTTTTGAAGACATTTTATTGTACTTGGAATTTTAAGTCAATGTAAGCTTGATGGAACCTTCCTTACCTTTTCAGTATCTTCATCGTCCTCACCGGCCGCTTCCTGCGCTCTCCTCTGGAATTCCCGTTCCAGCTGTAACACCCTTAGTTGCTCTTCTTGTTGTGGCGTTCTAAAGGGGAATGACATCAATTCTCTAATTTGTTGTTCTTGCCATTGCCTTGATACTTCTCTTCTTGCCTCTAAAATGGGTATAAGCATTTAACGAATACCGAATATAATATACAGCTTCTAAAGTGATATATTTTAACGATAACGCCCCCGGTTATGCCGGAAGTTATGAGTTTTTGACAGGAATTGGTTGAAGTTTTCTAAAATAATAATAAAAGTTTATTCAAATATTTTTTTTGACATTTAATGCTAATATATAATTTTTTTTGTATAAACTTTCAATTCCGAACTTAGAAGTAAAATACTTGTTTTGAGTTAAATAATATAATATTTATTGTCAAGAATATATTTCATAATTCAGGCACAACTAGATTATAATATTTATAAAACGAATATGGCAATATTTTATTGGTATATTTTATATCACTACAGTATAATATAAAGATACAATACGTCATGTATATATTATAATAAATTTATTTATTTTATTCATTATAGCTTGGAATATTCATTATTTATTAATGGCGTTCTTAAATATATCTCTTGGATTGGATATTATCCAATTTATAATATAATATTTCTAATTCTTTTATATTTGAAAATTGAAAATTGTTTAAGGTATTTAAATTTTGGTATAAGAATTCTTAGTTTTTTTACAATGTAGTCACTATGTAAATCCCATTTTAAATGTTTATCAAAAATTATTCCTAGATATTCAATATTTTCACCTTCCTTTATATTAATATTATATTATATTATTGGACCAATATTTGTAAGTTTATTTTTGTATGAAGTAAATGGAATGTAATGTAGTAATGTTTTGTTATAATTTATAGTTAATAAGTTTTTTATTAAACCAGTTGCTTATTTTTATAAAATCTTTTTTAATAGTATTTTTTTAAATATATTCCAATTTAGACCTTCATAAAAAATTACCGTATCATCAGCAAAACTATGTAGTTTTCCTTGACAGTTTAAATTAAAAATGTCATTTAGATAAATATTAAAAAGTATTGGTCCTAATACTGTACCTTGTGGTACTCCATAATTAAATATTTTTGGTGAACTAATATTTTCACCAATTTTAACATGATGTACTCTGTTATATAAATAGTTTTTAAATAAAGTTAATAGGTATTTGACCACGAAATCCAAGTTTTTCTAATTTGATAATAAGAATTTTATGACTGACAGTATCAAAGGCTTTAGCTAAATCTAAAAATATGCATAGACTATTCATTTTATTATCGATTGAATTATATATTTGATTTGTTAGGTGACAAATTGCATCTTGTGTCGATTAATTTTTTTGAAATCCAAATTGTTTGTCTGATAGGATTTTATTATTATTTAAAAAAAATTTCTAATCTTTCTTTCAAAACTTTTTCGAAAACTTTTGCTAATGATGGAATTAATGTTACAGGTCTATAATTTTGAAATTCAATTCTATTTTCACTTTTATAAATTGGTTTTATTATACCTATTTTAAAAGCAGATGGATATACCTGTATTAAAGATGGTGTTAATTAAATAAGTTAATGGTTTATAAAATGTATGAATTTGTTGATATTAAAATCTCAGATGTGATAGATACCATCAATTCCAGGAGATTTTTTAGGTTTTAAGCCCAAAATACCAACCTTGTTGTCTCTCTTGCTCTTCCCTCGCCCACGGATCCCTCGGCGGTTTACCACTATTCGTTTGAGGCGTAGCCGAGTAAAACGCCATCTTTGGTGGGTCCTGACTGGACGCAGAATAAGTCCCCGACGTGTCCTGCGGCGCACCAGGCGAAAATAGCGGATGCGTGTTCGTAGGCGGCAAATTCGGCGGCGATTCGGGCTTCTTCATTTGTTTCTGGACAGCGGTTTGGGGCCGATAGGTGGGGGAAGTCGGACCTTGCGATTGGTAGAAGTTAGACGTAGTAGGCGTGGTCTGGTACCCGCCACCTGGTGGGTACTGCTGATTGTAAGCGCTGGAAGTGGCAGGATGTTGTTGGTGATTCTGGTAAGAGGGGTTGATGGAAAGGTTTTGCATCGACTGGGCCATTTGGGTGTTGTAATAGTGCTGCTGCTGTTGTTGTTGGTAGTAAGTGTTGGGTGGCATTTGATTATGGAGGCGGTTTTGGGATTGTTGCTGTTGTTGCTGCTGGCGTCTTCTAACCTGCACAGAAAAATAAGAGCATTTAGTATTTAAATAATTTGTAGCATAACGACAAAACATTTTGTTTAAATGCTAAGTAACGACCCAACAGCAAGGTACCCGAAAACTCTAAGGGAGTACTTAGTACATTCAGTGAACAGAATTTAAAAATAATAAGTTTATTTAAAATTTAATAATATAATAAATATGTTTATGTTGTCTTCTATAAACTTATTCTTCAATCCCCTGAAGCTGAGCTTGTTAGGGACAAACCTTTTTTTTTGTTTTAGTATGTAAAATCATAAATCATAAATATGCATTAAAAATCAAATTTTAAAGTAAAAATGTTAATTTATAGTATAAACGCCGTTTTTTTTTGAAGAAATATATTACCTATAATAAAATTAATAATTTATAATTGTCAAGAAAAAAATATTACTTATATAAATTATTCAGAACAATATTAATTAATTAATTAAAGAATTTCTAAAAATATTTTCAAATTGTCTGTTTTTAATATCCATGTTTTTATTTCGACTTTAAAATTTTTTAATGAAATCAATTTTTTAATTTTTGTTGGTAAATAATCGTTTAAATAAAAAAATAAATATTTGAATTTTTTTTGTTCTATGGACTTATTTTTTTTTAGGTTTTATGGTTATTTCACTTTTATGACGTGTATTATAATTATGGTTTTTAAATTGTATAAGGTTTTAATTTTTAAATATATATATTAAGATGTTATAAAATAAATGTAAAGTTGTCTTATGTTCAACTTTTTGTTTCTGAATATACTTCTTTTTTAAGGATAAAGATAATCTTTATTGAATATAATTTTTAGAAACATGTTTTGTAATATTTCTAATTTTAGTTCTATTTATTCCTCCCCAACCTAAAATTCCGTAATTTAAATGAGTTTTAACTAACGCGTAATATAATATTTCCATGTCTTACATTTAAAATTTTTTTAGTGCTTTTAAAATCGGTAGTAAACTTCTTAATTTTTTAATTAAGTATTCTAAGTGAAAATTCCAATTTAATTTACTGTCAAAAATAATTCCTAAATATTTTATTTTATTAACTTTAAAAATTTGAATGTATTCATTTATTTGAATACTATTCATATTTTGTGGTAGGTTATTTAGGTTTAAAAACCGGCTGGCCTGTCGGAATTTTTCCAGTGCCATTGAAAATTACTTACACTCACACACACACAAGTAAAAGTTTTATTAAAATTAATTGTTAACAAATTGTTATAAAACCAATTTTTTATAATTATAAAATCTTTTTTAATTTTAATATTTAAGTTGTTCCAATTTGTATCGGTATAAAAAATTGTAGTATCATCTGCAAAACTATTAATTTGTCCATCGCAATTTATACTAAATAAGTCGATAATATAAATATTAAAAAATAATGGTCCTAAAATTGTTCCTTGAGGAACACCATACTTAAACACTTTTGGATAGCTTTTTTCTTATCTATTTGAACATACGTTGGTCTATTTTTCAGATAATTTTGAATTAATTAAATATTAAATGTTTTAATAGACATCATCTCCACTAGTTTCCTTGCCAAACTTATGACGTAAATTTCTATTGCTTCAAAGTATGAAATGTTTGTTTTACCTCCTCGCCCATTTCAGCCAGCTTCGCCTGCCCCCTCAATATCCTCTCTTCGTTGCTCAATCTGTGCTGGTGCAGATGATCCGGATTTTGCCTCAAAGGCTGGTTGACGTCATGAGCTCTGATGTTCCCGCTGCTCGCGTACCGTAACATCTCGCCTTGGTGGTGATGTTTCAACATATCTTCGCTTTTCGAGTTTCGAATTTCTTGATGCCTAAAAATTATAAAAAACGAATAGTTACAGCAGAAGTATCTGGCTAATATACACATAATGTGATTTCTTCTGTGTGGGAGGGACTAACCAAACCCATTGGGGCAATACTCCAAACTTTTAATAAAACGTGCCAAGGACCTTGATATGTCAAACGAATGAAATCATGTGAAATCTTTAATTGGCTATGTGGTTAATTACTAAATAAAGGCGAAACAATTAAAGCCATTAAATGTACAAAATATCAAAAGTTGCAGTAAGGCCGCCTTCATTGTAATTCGACAAAGAGGGGCACACCAAGCCAATGAAAATGCCTGTTCCTGGTATGAATGTCGAATAATATTGCGAAAGATCCTGATAGTTTACAACCCTACCTGTCCCCTCTGATCCTTACGAAAAGGGCAGACCGATCATGCCTTTCCACTGTGTTATGTGATTGATTACTTTCGACCACAGCCTTCTCGAATTAAAACGAGTGAGACAACATTCCTCCCAGATTACTTTTAACCTACGTAAACTAACCTATTTAAATCTTCACTTCCCCGACTGCTCTGGATCTGCGCCTCAGATATTCTTACGTTATTCGTGCTGGGATATCTCATCATTTCGTCCGGTCTTGCACCCTGGGACTGCCTGAATACATCTTCTCTTAATAGTCCTGTGTTGGGAGTTGCATAACCTACAAAAATGCAAAAGATTTTTCGAGCGTCAATATTTGACATAATGGTGGGAATGAAATATTATAAACAAAACAGTATTGCCTAACAAATAGAGTCTCTATTTTTCTTACCTCTTTGCTCGAGCCTATTATTCTCCATCCTCTCGATTTTCTCGTCCAACCTCGGACCATTATTCGCGATCATGTGACCCATATTCGAAGGCATATTCGAGTTCACATTCATATGCAAAGGCATCTGCATCCCTTGTCCGCTATTCACTTGAGGATGGGCACTGGCGCCGTTGTTGATTATCTGATAACCTGTCGGAACGCTATTGGCTTGTGGATAGTTGGGAGTGCTGCTGTGAGTGGGAGAAGGATACGACTGATTTTGGGTCGAGAAAGGCGAGCCGAACTGAGGACGGTTAGCCGGATCTCTGTTGACGTCGTTCATTTCGGTGGTGCCCGGGTAGGGTTGTTGGTTGGGTTGTCTAATGTATGGTTGTTGTTGTTGCGCTTGGGCGACATGTTGCTGAAATAAAAACGATTATTTCCAACAAAATGTCATATGAGTCAAGATGAAGAAGAAACAGAAAACTAGAATTTATCGTAAAACCACTGTAATTATTAACTCACCCCATAATACTGCTGCTGCCCCTGCCCCTGCCCACCAACATTGTTATAACTGCCGGTGAGTCTGCCGTTGTCTTCCTGTAGCCTCTGCATCGAAGGCGGACTTTTGAGGTTCGGTATCGACTGGTGTAGGTTGGGCCTGGTGAAATTGGGCGCCTGATTCGTGGAGTAATACGCCGAAGAAGGGCGCTGGGAATTCGGAGGGGAGGTGACGGAGGACTGGAGGGAGTTCTGAGAGGACCGGAGGGCCGAGGTCCTGAAAGATATAAACATGTTAACATTACAAGAGCAATGATGAAATTATTGACAAGGTGAGAAAGAACGGTTGTATTCTATTTTAAGTGATCGTTGGGTTTGAAGCAGGTGGTGATTGTAATTGTTACCTTACTGAAAATAATCTAGAACTGATAGGATAATATGATATGATATATTTACCTGTCGCCTAATTGTTGTGGACTGGGCACCTTGTTCCTATATACACTAAGATTTTGGTAAAACCCTCCATCCTGCTGGTTTAAGTTGTGCGTGGAGCGACTTCTTACGCCAGCAGGGCCGATGGGACCATTCTGTGTACCACTTGGCACGTTGTTGGTGTTAATACTGTTGTTTGATGAAGTTCTACTATAACTATGAAATATAAAAAAAGTGAAATAAGTTATAAAATAACGTGATATTTTTATAAAACACTACTAGAAGCTGTGATTCTGGTAATTTTGTCCAGTTTTTTTTTAAACACGAATACTCCTACGTGCGTCGTTGGAAATGACCTAAAGACAATTTAAAGAAATTCCGACAGTCTTATCCACTTACCCATCGACTAAGAAATTGTTCGGTTGTCCTCCGGGCGGTCGGGGTTGCTCTTGAGTAGGTGAGTGGATCTGGTGAAGAGCTGGGACGGACTTTGAAGAGGGGATGGTGCGCTCTGAGTCTACTCGGGAAGGTAAGTCGCGTTCAGACATTCGTCTGGGGCCTGGCGAAAAAATCAATCTGTTAATATTGCAGTTAATTGGCAGTGTATAAAAACAAACAGAAATGAGCGTTTCTTATGTTAAAATAACTCAATTTAAATAGTATAAATACAAGGGTAATTGGTATACCGAAAATTGTATATACTATACAGTGACCAGCACAAAGTTTGCAACTTATAGGAAACATTTTTATTAGCAGAGTACCGAAGACCTTTTCCGGCAGTTTGGTTTTGCATGTATGACTACTAAATATTGGTATAGCGGCCAAATTAAAATAAAATTACAAAAAGTAATGTTAGGTGACGAGATATCCAAAAAATGTATTGGAAAAAGTTGTTTAGAAATAAATTCTAGGCCCATATGCAAAATTTCAAGATTTTATTTTAAAAAAATTGAAAAACGCAATTTTTTAGAATGTTTATCAATTTACAGGTTTTGCCTTTTAGGTAGCTTGGCTAATATGGATTGGAAAAATAAGTAGGTATCCGCCGGACGTTTGCAGTTGCAAGGATTTGTATTATGATACAGGGTTTCCGGAAATGATGAGCAAAAAATGTAGGGGATAATTCTAGACTGTTGGTTGGTTGGTTGCTAATCAATTTTTCTCCAATAAGTTACGGGGTGTTTGCCAGTTTCTGTATTTTATTCGGTATAGGTACTATATCTAATTCATAATTTTGTCAAAATTATATAATTTTTTTATTACATGAACGCCTAAATACCTATACCATATGCATAGTAAAGTAATATCTATTATAAACCATTTTTAATAATGTAAGAGAAAACGGATTATTTTTGATCTGACTTTCTCGATCGTAAAGTAAAACTTAAAAAATAAGAAACACTCAAATCTTCAAACTCGAAAAACATGTAAAGGTAAGGTGCTAAAAATTAAAATGTGACAAAACATATACAAAAATATTAATACTACAGCAAAGGGATATAATAAACTAAAAGTATCGTTTTGAAAATAATATAGAATTAGCGAGCTAGAAAAAAATTAAAACTATAAAAATACCAATTGACCAACAAACTTTTTAGGGATAAATTTTGATACGATGTACAGATGGTATCTAGAAAACTATAAAAGATACAGCGAATGTTAAATTGAAAAAACAGAAAACCCTTTCTACAGGCATTTTCTAACGATACATTTAAAGATAGTTTCTAATTTAAACGACTTTTCTGGTTTCAGATATCACCATCATATGAAAATATTTAAATATTAAAGGAAACGTACTGCATTTCGACAAACTACGCGTGCTCGAATCACCCCACTCGATATCATCGGGGTATACCTAGACTCCTGTATAAGGACCTACGGATTTTTTTGCTAACAAAATAGTAATTCTACACCATATTTCTACAGATGGAATGTTCGGAAATTATATGGCACATGATTGACAGTTTAAAATGGCTAATAATTACTGAACTAAAAAGGGACGGAGAAAGTAAATTAAGACCTTATATTTACAACAAACTGGCAACAATGTTTAGTTATGACTACATTTAGAGTGATTACGTGCGTTGAAATTAACGCTAGATACCGTGTACAAGAAAATTTGTTGGTCAACATTTTTCACAAAATAAATAAATAAAACTAAAAGAAGTGCAACAGACAGTATCGTAATCTTACGATTAACACGATAAGCAGAGCCAGAGAGGATGGGGGAAATACCGGCTGCTAACCTAGCGCAAGCGTGCTGGCCACCGAAACCAATATCATCTTCAACGACGGAAACGTTGGTCCTATTTTCGTTCAAAGAACCAACCGAAAAAGGATCTCGAATATCGCAACTGTCTAAAATGTGCTTCGTAATCGTAGGGGTGTAAGTAAAGCTGTTGGGTATGGTTTTTTGTCGAAAAAATGCCCTCGAATACGGTTTTTGACTATTTGGTAACTGGGAACAAAATGTATGATCGACAGAACTGCTTGGTAAGTACGTCTTTATAAAGCCAGAGCTTTCTTGGGTATTGGGAACGTGCGAAGAACTTTCACGCGCTCTTGAGGTGGTGTTTAAGCTGCAACTACACTCTTCGTTAATAAAATCGTTATCAAAGTTATCCTGGTTATACTCTACTTCTTCATTTTCAGTTTCATAACTTTCGTTAATATTATCTTCGGCAAAACATACTCGGGACTTTTGCCTATTACAATAATGTGAAGGACCTTCTTGAATGGCGCCTGTTCTCAAATTATAACTGTATTCACTGGCAGATCTCTCTAGACCATCTTCGCTAATACAGGCGCAGCTCTTCGCTTTTCTAGCTCTTTTCGGCGAATCCGAGGAATTTTTCAAAATTGGACAGGTTTTCTTAGCATTTTTGCAACACTTTTTTACCGGTTTTTTAGCTTTAATGTCCGAACAACTCTTCCACGTCTTCGGAATACATTTCTTCCTTAAAACTATCACCTTAGGACTCTTAGGTCTCTGTCCTGTTTCGTTGTTTTTTAATTTCTGGACTCTTGAACTCCCTTTTCTGGAAACAATATACGATTCGGGAAATTTCTTGGGCTTTCTCATTTGAGTTAACCGCTCTAAACTATCACATCTTATTAAATCACTATTTATAGGCTTATTCGTTTCTATAATCTCACTATACCTTCTACTAACGGAATTATGCTTAGGCCTACCAGTCTTTTGCAAATTCGTTTTATTATTTATATAATCGTTATTATTGGTGTTTTCCTTTAAGGATTCGTTAGAACTTGTCTTTTCTACTATATTATCTCGTAAATTTTTGGACAACTCTACCAATTTTTCTCTACTATTCTTTAGAATGCTTTTTAACTTTACAGGACTGGGTTTTTCAGTGGTTAAGTCTTGGATATAATTGGTCCCTTTTTTAGGAGTAAAATCTACGTTAAAAATACAATTTCGGTACTGACATTTGTGTAGAAAGTCGTCTTCAAGATCAATTGAGGAAATCTTCGATTCTGAACTATATTTGCCTAAAACAATACGACTTCCTACACTTTCCTCCGAGGAGTTCTGACGACTTTTAGGAGATAGATCGGGCTCAGAACAAAACTTCTGCGGACTCTTCTTCTTTATAACATCATCTTCATCTAACCTATCAATATACTCGGTGCTTCTTGCTCTAGCTAAATTGATGTTAAACTCAGTCTTCGATTCCGATCCGTTCAAGCTCCAATCGTGCAAAAGCTTCAAAATCTCAAGCCTCTCATACTCAGTTAACTTGTCGTTTAGATTCTCTTCACTCACACTCTTACTCCTACTCACCACAGTATATTTTTTCTGGTTCAACACAGGCTCACTCGTAGCTTTGTTGCTTTTTTCCAAATCTTTAGCGTGACGTATCTCAAAAGGGCTCTTCCAATGCTTGAGTGGAGTATCAGGGTCTATCTGACTTAGGTCTAGGTTGGATTCGTACATGTAACTATTTATTGACGAGGTAGAGCTCGACAGATCGATTAGAGACATAGAAGTTGCGCGTTGGCGGGCTAGTTTTTTCGTGGCAATGCTCAAAAACTTATCTGTCTCGCTGATGTCATGTATATTTCCACAGCTTCTGTTGTGTTCTATGGAGAAGCCCTTGGTCTGCGCAAACTCTTGCGCCTTAGTTTTGGGTGTTACGTAGTATTCCTCAATTTTCTCGGTCTTCATGCTTTGCCCAGTTTCATCATACGTCAAAGTGACATTTATAGGTTTCGGCTCGCTAAAATCGGTCACTTGCAAACTAAAAGTGGGTTCATCGGTTTGAATCTCTATTCTAGGTATTACTAAATTTCGTTTTTCGGTTTTGAAAAGGCTGTCGTCGGAATTGAAGAAGACGTTGTTTTTGGGTTTGTTAATCGGTGGAGTATACATTTTATTTCCTGGATTCGAGTACAGGGATTCGTTGGAACCGATTGGGCTTTTGTAGTTGTAATAGTTGATGTCCTTCATAAAAGCTGCGTGAAACAATGAGAATACTAGCTTTAAAGGTAGCAAAGTTAAAAAAATGGGGATTTCATTTCTAGCTACTACCAGAGACGATTTGCAGAAAGGCTGATTTAAAGTTTTATAAAAATTACATTTTATATTTGACTGGTTAAAGATTTAAGGTGAGTTCTCATGCATCCGTTATCCGACAGTACGATGTCCGAAATTTTAAATATCGTATAAGTTAAAAATTTTGCAATTTACATAAATGTCCAAATATCGTAGGACCAAGATTTGTGAAAAAAAAAGATAATTAGTCAAAGTATAAACATAGTTTGCAAAAATTGCTTTTAATTAAACTTTTCTTTAGCATATTAAAGATAAAACCTGAAAATGGCATCAAATATATTATTTTAATTTTTTTAAATTATATTCTATCAACTGTCATATAGAAGCAATACGTTATTTTTACCAGTTTTCGTATTTGAAGTTTATATACATTTATTATAATTCATTGTAAATAAGCAAAGAAAAATATAGTACTGGTAATAAATCCTAAAAAACTTAAAAGTCCGGTAGAAAACACGGGGTATATGAAAAAAAAGTTAAGGTTATTTTGACTTTGTCCGACGTCGGATAATTTTTAAAAACATTGCCGTAAAATTTGGCGCCATAATATTTTCACCAATAGGAGCAATTTCGAATGGTCGTACCATCGGATGACATATGTATAAGAAATCATCGTAAGTGATGACTTTTAGTCTTTTTTAGGGGCTTTTTAGATTATTTACCAAGAACGTTTTTATATTCAACAAATCATTATTTTTGATGTAAAGATTATAAACCTTTTTTTTTCAAACACAATTAAAAGTAAGCTTTTTAAAGTTTTTATAACAGTGTTAAAAGTATATACTGTGACACATTAATGATAATGGATAACTTAAAAATTAATTGTGACATCTGTCACGCTACTTGCTTGGCGGGAAAATTGTAAGAAATATATTTTGTGTGTTAAAAATTGGTATTAGATAATAATATATCGAAGAAATTTATTTAAAAAAGTGTTTAGATTTTAATTTGATGCTCTTTCGCAAAGTTTAATGCCTTTCAGAGTATAACAACAAGACACATCGGTTGCTAACAACAAGGAAACGAGATAAATTACTGGATTATCACAATTTTTTATTCCAATTCTGAATAAAATATTAAGATATTATTGCTTAATTTGGTGCTCAGTTTAATGGTGTTTGTAAAAAAAATAATAAATGACGTATGCGTCAAAAGTGCTTTTACTTTGTTCGAAACTTTCCTTCTCATAAAATAAAAGGACACTTTCAACAATAACCTCATAAAATAGGGGAGAACCGGGTAAGATGACGAAGCGTGTAAGATGACGAATTATAAGAAAACTACATAATATCAGATTTATTTACTAGCTATTTATGTCGCCATCTCCTGGAGATAAGTAAAACTAATTTAAATAGTTTGCTCGGCACGATTGCGCACCGGTCACATGTTATTTAACGTTTCTTGTTTGACAGGTGAGCGTTGTAATTTCAGAGCTCAAGTTATTAGTATTTTTGGCTAATTACACGGTAAGTATTTTTTTTTTTTTTCCATAAGTTTAAAATTAGAACTTTAATAGATGGTTTGAATTATTTAGATGGCGAATATTTAATTTTTCAAAAAAGATTAGTTGCTTTTTAATAAGTCGATGCGTGGCGGGTAAGATGGTGCGTAAAGGTTGACGAATTCGTCTGGTACTGGTACTTCATTAAAAAAAGAGATGGAAGAAAAGGAAATACTTGCGAGGAAAATAGAAGAAAGAAAGAACCAAAGAAAGGCGAAGCAAACTCAGAAAGCCGCTAAAGACAATAAAATTAAGAATAAGACACCCGTAAAGCATAATAAAGATCACGTTACTGGGGAATCAGAGGCAGATTGTGAAGATATAGCCTGCCCAGGGTGTAGTGAACTATACCAAGAACCGTTAAAGGAAAATTGGATCCAATGTACTTCCTGTCCAAGGTGGTGGCACGAGCAGTGTAGCAATTTTGATTGTAATCATTATTTTATTTGTGATTTTTGTTGCTGATTCGTCATCTTACCTGCTTATGGTCGTCAACTTATACGACGCATCGCGTAAAATGCACTTTTTTTAAGTATTAAAATTTCTTATATTTTTAAAGGATTTGTTTATATTTTTCATTTCTAGTATTTAGGTCTTCCACGTAAATAACTAAAACAATAAAGTTTGAAGGCAATATTTGTTGTATAAAAAAGTTGTTTCAATTTATGCTTAACCTCGTCATCTTACCCGGTTCTCCCGTACTATTTTCGAGTTTCTGCAATCTACCGGAGACAAATGATACAAATAACTAGCTCTTAAGACCGATCCGAATTTCCAAAAAAAATTCCAGGTCAGTGGATGATGTTGCTTAGAAAGTCGCTTACTGAATGTTGTGCAGTTCCTGAGCAACCAGATTGCCAGGAAATTTTAAAGCAATTTTGATCGGACTTGGTCACTCCGTAATAGGCCCCTTTACAAGGTTTCCTCCAGTAATATTACTTGCATATTAGCGTTATTTATGGTTACTGTGATAAAACTATAAAATGTTTCCTACAATGTCTTACAACAATAGAATACAACATTATAGCAATACAACTAATTATTTTTAATACTGTTTCCTATACCGGGTGTACAACTTAAAAAGGAAGCCGGCTGTAGCTTTGAAACCGTTTACCGTACGGCTTGCAGAAAACTATAATTACAAAAGTGATTACAAGAAATTACTGGAAAATATTTTTACGTTCCTAGGTTGTACGCTAGGGGGCGTAATAAAATTTTTTGAGAAAAATGACGAAATTGTTCATCCTGCTAAATAGCGCCCTCTGGCTGTCGCATCGGAATTCAGAACGACTTCGTTTTTTATAAAATTGGTAAAACAAAAGAATCCCTATTTAGCAAGTTCAAATTTATCAAATTCCGTTAAGCCTAACCAAAGTTGTTAATAGTTTTACATAGCAATATTTGCCCCCTCCTCCATAAACAAAAGACTGCAGTTATCCAGAATTTTCATTAGAATGAACTATAGTTACGCCCACTAGAGGCCAACTTAGAAACTTGAAAATAATTTCGAGCAATTTTTCTTAGTCACTTTTGTAGTCAATATTTTTTTCTTTAAACCGTACGGTAAACGGTTTCCAAGATACAGCCGGAGTCCATTTTTAGTTGTACACCCGGTACAGTGACCGTCATAAAATTAACCACATAATATGGGAAATATAATTATTGATGCAATATTGAAAACGCTTTCTATGCCGATTATATTCTGCATAATAGGTAACCTAACAATAAATGAAAATGGTAAAAAATATATTTTGTCGTGAAAATTGGGAGTAAAGAACCAGAGATATTGAAAAAAGTTATTTGAAAAGGTGTTAGGAGTTTAATAGAGATTAACTGTTTGGTCAAAGGAAAGTGATTAGAACTTATTATTACGTCTTCAAAGAAGAGGCCCAAGAGATGGTCTAAAATAGTACATATTTACCTTGTAAATAGACTTGATAGTTAGGTCTAAGGAAAGTCAGTAATAAACGCCAAAGCAGGTCATTTTTTTATCTTAAAGCCCAAAAATATTTTAGGCCCATAAATAACGAATACATTTCCATGTTTTGTCTTTAATATATCTTCATGGTCAGGTTACAATGTGAACATTTTCTGCGGTGATGTATACTCTATATATTACTCTTACATTTTACACTTGAAGCCCAGAAGGCTTTAAAGTATAAAATAGGTTATAGTAATGACTGAAATAATTTCTTTATAGCCAAACAGTCCTCGTCTTTTGGAAATCGTGACCTTTAGGAAAAATATTTTACTGACGCCATATTTTTTTAACATGGCGTATTATCTTAAATTAATTTTGTTAATTACTTGTAACACTAAAACAAAAGTATTACAAAAACCGAGCACATAAACGAGCTAACTTATTGATCCAAGCACAAAACATTGGCTATAACTTAAATTTTTTATATTTTCAATTTTAATTTACCTTGTTTTTTTTTTAATTAAATGCCTTTTTTTGGGGGCGCGGTAAATTTTTTAAGGTAGAATTGAAATCTATATGAAAATTTGTTACGTGCATCTAATTTTTCACCTCACATCGATGAAACAGTGATTTTAGTATCTTTATAATACCACTTCATTTTAAAAATCAATGGCGTCTGACATGACATGTTCTGATTTAAGAAAACTCCTGCTTCCTGCGCTTTGATAAAAATAAAAACAACATAATATTTTCATCTTTTCCTAAAATTGTCGTTATGGTTTTTTATAAATTTCATAGCCCATAACAGACCCAACATAGGCCGACAAAGGTTAAATACAGGTAAAAAAACGACTTTACTACCACGAAGAAGACTACTTGGCCTTGGTTTTATACACCACTAGGTAATTAAGTGGTTTATATTACCCACTTCTGACTAGGTAAAGCGGCCTGTCGAGCTTTATAGTAAAAACCTTGGGTAAAAGTCACCTTTTTTAGACTATAATTGTTTGTTGGGCAGCCACTGTATCTGACAACCATATTTACCATTTCATAGGAATCTTAGTCAAAGACGGTCCTTTGCAAAGATACCTATAAATAGTAGATGGTGCCGATCGACTTTTACAAAATATATTTTTCACATTTTTCCCACCTAACGAATAGTCACGTGACGATAATTGTCAACAAAAATTAATTTATAGGTTATCCATTATGCATGTAATGTATAATGGACATAAAAAGGTTTTCAATACATTCATCAATACATTTTTTTGCCATATGTGGCCAACTTTACACTGTACACAACTGTACACTGTAGAAATCAACAAATACAGTACTGACAAATACTTTCCATGCTTCTTGTACTGCCTGTATCGAAGAGTCCTACAGAGATATGATTTTGCTAAAATATGAAAATAACATCGTTTTAATTAAACCTTCCATATTGTATTGAGTTCATGATTATCGAAATGAAGAGTAAACATGAATCATTTTCATTTTTATAAAAGAAAAATAATCGCAAAATATCTAACCTCGGTGTGGGGTGGGACTAGGTTGCTGAAGCAACGTTGCCAAGCCGTGGAACACTGCACCTCCTTTAGCTACTTCTAATGTGACAACGGTGCCGGTTCTAACCAGAAATTCAGCTGCTTTTTCTTGGGTTATTCCTAAGAGGGACTGGCCGTCGACCGACAAAAGTTGGTCACCTGAAATATGGGAAAATATTACAATTCCGCTTGAATCGACTTATTTTGAGGTCGGGAGTCTGTCATCGAACGTTGTACGCGTATTTTACAAACCCCCTTGTTTATTACCTGCAGCGAGTCTTCCATCTCTGTCGGCAGCGCCACCTAAAAGACAAAAAAATATTTAGAATCAAATTGTTTAATATAATATTGGAATTCGGGGAAAATATTTATTTATTGTTAAAAAATTACTTAAGTAATAGAAAACAGTTTGTTCAAATGGAAAATGTTAAAAGTCCACAAAAATACATAACTTGTGGTGTTCCGCTAGGATCCGATAAGACCTCCTTTTTTTTTAATGTACAGGGTCATCCAACCAGGACTGAACAGGGGCCTATTTTTTTAGTTTCCCTGTATTTATATTTAAACCAATATAGCCATTTAGCTTATGCTTTGCCGAAGAATCTAAAATTACCATTTAAAAAGCGATCTGACTTAAAACAAAGGAACTGTGGCGTAAAGTTGTTGTTTTTTCAATGGAACACCCTGTATATTATTTAGTTTTATGAAACGCCCTTCTTTCCTGATTCCATAAATATATAGTTTGTCCATATTAGCTCAAACCGTTTTTAAGATATGAGCAATCAAACATTTAAAAAGCTGTATTTTAATGCATCGCCATTACGGGGATTTTCTTTTCCAAGGCATTCTAGACGTATTAAGCTCAAATGAATACAGCTTTTTAAATGTTTGATTGCTCATATCTTAAAAACGGTTTGAGCTAATATGGACAAACTATATATTTATGGAATCAGGAAAGAAGGGCGTTTCATAAAAATAAATAATATACAGGAAGTTCCATTGAAAAAACAACAACTTTACGCCACAGTTCCTTTGTTTAAAGTCAGATCGCTTTTTAAATGGTAATTTTAAATTCTACGGCAAAGCATAAACTAAATGGCTATATTGGTTTAAATAAAAATACAGGGAAACTAAAAAAATAGGCCCCTGTTCAGTCCTGGTTGGATGACCCTGTACATTAATTCTATAGCAAAATTAAATTTAAAAGGTAAAATAAAATTGTTTGCTGATGATACTACTATTGTATATTTGTGTGAAGACTATGCTCAAATTCATAATAACATTAACCACGACCTAAATATAATATGTAAATGGCTTGAAATTAATAAATTATCATTAAATTTTAATAAATCACCTTTTATGTTTATAAGTAAATTAAAATTAAAAAATATTTCTTCACTGTCTTTTAATAATCATTTAATTAAATATATGTACTAATGCAATTAAATTATTAGGTTTATATATTGATGAAAATTTAAGTTGGAAAAACATATTGAATATTTAAGAAGTTACATTTCACCAATGATTGGCATTTTATTTAAAGCTAAAAATTATATAAGTATCGTTAAAATATTTAAAAAATATATATTATTATTCTTTGGTTTATTCAAAATTACAGTATATGATTTCAATTTGGGGATCAGCGAATTTAATTACAATTCAGCCATTAAAAAAACTAGAAAACAAAATAATTAAATGCATACATAACCTTCCTTTTTTAGAACCAACTATAAATTTGTATGAACCAAATGGATATTTAAATTTAGAAAAACTTTATAAATTAAAACTATGCATTCTAATACACTCTATTATTATTAAAGAAAAACAATCGAATATAATATTTCCTTCGACCAACATTATTCACATCACGAGACAAAATCATCATATTCAAATGGTAAAGAGTACTTTTGGCCAAAAATCAATATAATATAAAGGAATAACAATTTACAAGATTGCCGAAAAAAATTAAAGAAATATCAAAATTATGGACTTTTAAAAAAACACTAAAAAGTATTTTTTTTAAACTTTAACGTATTAATGGGTACTATATATATTTGAGAATAAATAAAAAATAAAAATAAAAAAATAAATAAATACTACATTTACCTGGTACTACTGATTTAATGTAAATTCCTAGTCTTTCTTGGCCCGCACCCTTGGCTGCGACTATTGACAGCCCCATTCCTCCGCCTGCTTTATGCAGCCTTATTACTTGAACCTATTAAACAAAAAACATAACTAAATCCAATTTCTATGATTCAAATATTTTTTAAAAAATCTTCTATCGTATCGCATCGTTCTCCTAGTGTCACGCCTCCCGCTTCGATTCAAATGTCATTATTTTGTAAGGAATGTTATTTATTTTACTATATATTATTATATCATCAAAGAAAAGGCCTTGAGTGGGGTCAACTGGGGCTACTATTATAATTAAAACTTTTACAAAAAAAATAATGTTATTTTCAAAAATCTCAAAAAATTCCTTGCTGTAAGCAATGGGGTTCTCTGCCCAGTTTTGAGGGCAAAATACAATAAAAATGGATAACCGTAAAAATGCCAAAATGCTGTATCAACAATAGCCCCACATTTGGGGCTATTGCAATACACTGTGTTTTAATTCTGTGTTGAAGATAGATTTAAAATACGTGAGGCTACCAATTTTTCTCACTTTAATTTGTGGACTTTAAATATTTCTTAACTAGCTAGTAGTAGTAGTAGTAGTAACATGTTTTATTTAGCAAAAAGCTACAATTAAATAGTTTTAATACATTTTGTTAACACTTTTTTATCGATTTATTTTTAAATTTTAAAACGCAACCTTTTTTTACAAAAAACAGACAGAAAAGTTAAACATTTTGCAAATTGTATCAAATATTACGTATCATTTTTTTTATTAATTAAATGTAATTTTAAATAGTTTTAATGATATTTGAGATTTAATAGAATTTTCCAAATTATTATATTCAGACCTTTATAAAAAATATATTTATAAGCTAATGTTTTAGACACTCTATCCACATAAGCCTGCGTTGCAGCCCGGCATTATACAACGTGAGATAATAAGGCGAACAAACCCGAACAAACCTCAAACTCAACCGTTTGCCGGCCCGTCCACAAGTCACATCCATGCATAAAACATAGTATGTCTTTATCTATTTCGGCTTCGGTGCGTCGGATCGATCGTTGAACGGGCCGGGGACCGGTTAGGTTGGGTCCTTCGATCTCCCTACTCTAATTTATCAGTGTTTCTCTATAATATTATGCATGTATTATACATAAAAACCTTCCTCTTGAATCACTCTATCTACTAAAAAAAACCGCTTCAAAATCCGTTGCGTAGTTTTAAAGATTTAAGCAAATATAGGGACAGGACGGGCGATAGCGACTTTGTTTTATACTAAAAAGATAAATAAAGAATACAAACATAATAAAAAATAAAAAATTAATTTTTGTATATTTGTCACAATTTAAAATAATCCGCATTGCCTTATTTTGTAAAATTTTTAATTTATCAAATATTTCCTCACTAGCACAATATAAAATGGAAGAACAATAAAGAAAATGGGGTAATATAATAGTATTAAATACAGGTTTTTTAGAAAACAAACTTAAATTAGAACTGATCCTTTTAAAATAACCTACTTTTCCGGCAATCTTCGATATAATACTTTCAAAATAATTAAAAAATTTTAATTTTGAATCAATGATTATCCCTAAATATTTAAAATTGTTTACTAATTCCAATTTTTTACCATCAATTACAACATTTATATTTTGACAATTTAAATTATAACCCATAACCATACATTTAGTTTTTGAAATATTTAATTTTAAGTTATTTACTTTTAGCCAATTTAATAATATATTTATCTCAGAATTTAGAGTATTTAGACCATCAAAAATATTTTAAACATTAATGTAAATTAAGGTGTCACGAGCAAACATTTGTAACTTACACATTTTTAACAACTAAAGGCATATATTATATCGTTGATATATAAAATAAATAATATTGGACCTAGTATACTTCCTTGAGGAACTCCTATATTATTTATTTTTTTATTTATATATTTATGTATCATAATTGCCTAATTATTTTGGCTGCATCACATGAGCCCCAGTTGACCTTACGTTATTTTTATGGAACCTGGGTCCAGCATATATCTCCCTTCAACCACTATAATTTAAAACTCAGTTGAAGCGTGACACCAGGAGAACGATCAGCGAGATGTGATACGATGGAGTGGGGAAAACATAATCTACCTTTCTGTTTGCTTTACGATACCAACTATTTTTACTATTCTAACTTATTATTAAGATATGAAGGGACAACGCATTGCCATACATGTATATTATAAAATAACTCGGGTTCTGACACGAGAAGTGATAATTAAATGTCAATGTGCAGTCTAAGTCCAAAAATATTATAAAAGATAGCAAACCATGATTTACCTCTGGTTGTGTCGTGCTCAATGCACTCGGAGGCCTGGGGGCGTTCATATAGACAGTCCAATGACCCGAACTGGTTGGCTGAGCGGCCAACCTGCATAGGCCGGCAGCTTGAAGGGGATGTAAGAAATCCGCAAGGCCTGGAATAAAATATAGTTCATTATAGCTCTTCGTCTGTCGCTGGGTTGATCTTAGAACTCATAGCTTCTCCAAGATAAAGAAAGTTTCATCTAAATTTATTCATATAATATATTTACAATTTTAAAAAATCAAGTTACTATGATATAAATGAGGGATATAGAGTCAAAGCGTACAATCTCCATATTTCATTAAAAATTAGATAGATGTCATTTTACATAGTACCTAATTGTAGCCCTGAATTGAAATAACTCATAATTTCTTGTCAAAACGGGCAAGCTCCAACGAATTTTGATGGCAGAAAATTGGGACTAAATTTAAAATGTACAAGCTCCATTGACATTTAAGTTTCGAACCATACAATCTCCTGTTTAATTTTAAAAATCAAAGTGTACAATCTCCAATGGGTTGTTTTGCTGTTAGTTTCGAATTATGTCAAAGCGTGCGAAATCCTGTTGTTGATAATAATTCGCGCCAAATCCATTCCGAGTTTACTTTTTTAAGTTAGTTGCATCGGATGCGTGAAGCATTAAACAGTGGTTCCTTGTTGTTTACTATTTTTATTTGTATTTTTCACGAGTTTCTTAAAATAATAATGGAAGTGAACGTAACTCCGGTAACCGGTAATATAGCAAGAAAAAGACAACGTATTACGGCAAAGGCCCAGCAAAAAAAATTGAGGTATAGTCCACATTCGCTCCCAATTTATCCAAAATGTGGACACAAAAGTGTGTGGTGCCCTTCAATGTACCTTACTAACAATGGGCGAAATAAGACGGGTTCATTCAAAATTGTATGAAAAATGATCTTTAAATTATTTTCAAAAAACTTTAAAATACGGATCTGTTACTTAATGATCAATTAGATTTAAATAATTCACCTTTGTTAAATTTATTCTGTTGTCAATATACTCAAGATTTTGTAAATTACCCATATTGTAAAGTATGTTTCATTTTTTAATTCCTCTGTGGATTTTCCCTTCCACTGTTTTATTTACATCTTCAATCATTTAATTTTTTTGCACCCTTTTTATTTTCAACTTTTATTAAATCATTATCTGACGAAGCTACAGTGTTAGCGAAACATGTAATTTTCTTGTTAATATAGTGAAAATTTACAAGTTCAACTTTGTTTTACTGTATCCCATAATACTATAATTATGGATTTCCACCTAGTATCCGCTGATACGCTGAATCAATTAATTTAAATACAAACCTTATTGTATAAGGATTTTTTAGGTGGTTTGAAAAATATATTCTTGCACAATATTTATATTAGTTTTTAAATTAACAGCTTTATGTTCCACCTAGATCCCTTCGTGAAAGTAAGATTTTTGAAATTCAACACCATCGAACTTGATATGGTCAAAACAGTGGGTTGAACAGAATGATGAACAACTCTAATAATGCTAATATTGATCTGTTTTATGCGTCTAAAGCTAGTTTGAAGGGCTATTTAAAAAGATATAATTAAAAAGGAATCAATAATGTTTTATGTATTTTGTAAGTAACAATATTATGAATAGTATTCAAATAAATGAAGACATTCAGATTTTTAAAGTTGATAAAATAAAATATTTAGGAATTATTTTTGATAGCAAATTCAATTGGAATTTTCACTTAGAATACTTAATTAAAAAATTTAAGAAGATTACTACCGATTTTTAAAAACATTAAAAAAATTTTAAATGTAAGACATTTTGAACATAAGACAACTTTACATTTATAATATCTTAATAAAAATAAAAACCTTATACAATTTAAAAACCATAATCATAATACACGTCATAAAAATGAAATAACCATAAAACCCAAAATAAATAAGTCCATAGGACAAAAAAATTTCAAATATTAATGTTTTTATTTAAACGATAATTTACCAACAAAAATTTAAAAATTGATTTCATTAAAAAAATTTTCAGTCAAAATAAAAACATGGATATTAAAAATAGACAATTTGAAAATATTTTTCACTTAAAAATTATAAATTAATAATTCTATTATAGCTAATAATTATATTTCTTCAAAAAAAAACTGCGTTTATACTATAAATTACCATTTTTACTTTAAAACTTGATTTTTAATGCATATTTATAATTTATGATTTTACACAAACAATAAGATTTGCCCCTAACAAGCTCAGCTTCAGGGGATTGAAGAATAAGTTTATAGAAGACAACATAAACATATTTATTATATTATTAAATTTTAAATAAACTTATTATTATTATTATTATTATTAATATTCCTAATAATGTATGATATTATGGGTATACAAATTGTATATAATTTGAAAATGCCAAAATGGGCAAGTGGACTGTATATCCAAAAAAAATAGCAATTTATAGAGAAAAATCAAAAAAAAGGAACGATTATTGGCACAGCCGTGGACTTACCAATTGCTTTATTTACGCCGCGGCAGGCTGCCTTTTCTCCAATTTTCTATGCACTCTTTTCAGCAGATTGGCTGGTCACACCAATTTTTATCTGCACTTCACTCCGGTCAATGCGCGAGTGTGCTTCTCTTTCGCGGTACCGTATCGCCCAGTAAGTCGTGCCAATAGGAGCCGCGAAATTTAAAAATATTTAAACGAAACGGAGTGGTTATTGCCACAATCCTTTTTTTCCCAAAAAACATTAAAACGTAATATTTACATTAAATCATTTAATAATTAAAAGAAAAATCATCAAGATTAACCATTTCCGCCCACCAAAAAATATTAATAATTTTTTCTCATCAAAACAAAAATTTAAGCCTATTTTAGCCCCAAAAAAAAAAAAAAATAAATAAAATAAAATATGTAGATATAAAAATTAGTTTATCCCAAAAAAAAAAAGACACGAAACGAATACAATATTGGTAAATTAACTGTTTTTACTGAGTTGGTAAAGGACATATTTTTACGACTGGTCTTTGAAGAATACCTTGAGTAGTTTTTACTGTAACAACTCTAGTAACTCCATCAGAACCTGGATGAGTTTCCAAGATTCGACCGACACGCCACTTTATGGGTGGAGTTAATTCATTTTTTAACACCACCAGAACACCAGGTTTAATATCTGGAATAGATTTATGCCACTTATGACGCAAAGTAAGAGTATTTAAATACTCCTGATGCCACCGTTTCCAGAAACATTGTTGGAGGTGTATCAGAAGTTGCCATCGCGATAGTCTATTAATAGTTATATTAGTTAAATCCTCATCAGGAAGTACGGTGAGAGGCTCCAAACTAAGAAAGTGTCCCGGAGTTAAAGCGGTTAAGTCATTAGGATCTGAGCTAATGGGTATTAACGGACGCGAGTTTAATAGTGCTTCTATTTGAACAAACACCGTATTTAGCTCTTCGTAAGTCAATATCTGTTCACCTACAACTCGAATTAAATGACTTTTAACGCTCTTTATACCAGATTCCCATAAACCTCCAAAATGGGGAGCAGCAGGGGGATTAAAACTCCAGACAATCTGTTCTGTTTCTGCAACAGATTTCATAATTTGTTTTAAATATTTACTAGCCCCTAAAAAGTTGCTACCGCAATCACTGTAAAGATGACTACAGCGACCTCGACGAGAAATAAAGCGTCTTAATGCTGCTAAAAATGATTCAGTAGATAAGTCTGAACAAAGCTCTAAATGGACAGCCTTGGTGACACAACAAACAAAGAGGCACAAATAGGCCTTTAAGACTTTGGCTCCTCGTATTTTATTCATCGTAATATTAAAGGGGCCAGCCATGTCTAAGCCTACTTTAGAGAATGCCTTTACTTGACTGACACGAAAATGGGGAAGATTACCCATTTGAGGTGTAAGAGAACGGGGATTTACTCTAAAACATTTGTAACACGAGCCAACAACAGTGCGTATAGCTCTTTTTGGACTTAATATCCAATAATTTTGGAGCAATAAAAAGTGCAACGTTTGCAGACCACAATGCAAATGTTTTAGGTGAGTTTCTTCTATTATTAAGCTTGTCAAACGACTATTTCGGGGTAATAAGATAGGGTGTTTTTGATTAAATGGCAAAGATGAATTAGCCAAACGACCACCAACCCTTATAATTGATTCCTCATCCAAAAAGGGGTTTAATTTTCTTAGGGGTTTCGATACTGGCCGGCTAAATTGAAGATTTAAAATATCCTCAGAGAACGACTGGTTCTGAATATATTTAAGTAGTGCCTTTAAACTTTTAGTAAAGTCGACAGGACTTAAAGCCCCAATTATTTTATTTTTTGGGTTTTTACAATTTGAGATAAAACGCATACACAGAGAAATAATTATTTGAATTCTTCGTAGTGAGGAATATCTCTGGAGAAGAAATTCAAACAAATCTGAAAATAAAAAATTAGAAAAAACAAATTGCTTCTCTTCTTCCTTGGTAATTAAAGCTGATTGAATGGAAGGTAAATTAATTTCTTGATCGGAACTTAACCAAGGAGGCCCCGCCCACCAAAGGGAATAGTGCAGTAAGTCCGAGGGCAAAAGGCCTCGGGAAGCACAGTCTGCTGGGTTCTCCTTGGAGGACACATAGTGCCAAAAAGCTGGGGAAATTTTTGACTGGATATGAGTAACCCTGTTGCTCACGAATGTCTTCCATCGATGAGGAGAACTTTTAATCCAGGTCAAACTTACCATGGAGTCGGACCAGGCAAAAACTTTATCAAACTGAAGTTTTCCAGAAAAAGTGTTAATAACCACACTTAATAAGTCTGCCAATAAAACGGCACTGCACAATTCCAACCGAGGAATAGAAATGCGCTTTAGAGGCGCAATCTTAGACTTCGCGCATACAAAAAATACCCTGACACTGTTTTCCTGAATAAAACGAAAATAAATGCAACATGCATAACCTCGTTCGCTGCTGTCGCAAAAACCATGCACTTCAGTGCGACAAAAATTATCCACCTTTAAACGCCTAGGAATTTTAAGGTCATTTAAGCAAGGTAATTCATTTTTAAATTGAGTCCACTGGTTAACAACGTTTTCAGAAGGAATCTCATCCCAGCCTAAGCCATCAGCCCATAAATGTTGCAACAAATTTTTACAAAAAAATGATACTGGGGACAAAAAACCTTGGGGGTCGAAGATACGAGCTAATTCTGAGAGAATGGACCTTTTTGTACATGGTCGATCAAAAGTTTTGCAAGAATAACTAAAACAATCGAAGGACGGTAGCCACTTAAGGCCTAAAATTTTTATAGTGGTATCCTGACAGTCAAAGGATAGGGCATCCTGTTGACAGTCTTCCGGACTAATATTTTGTAACAGAGCACAATGGTTTGAAGCCCATTTTCGAAGTGTGAATCCACCCTGTTTTAAAAGATTAATCGATTCCACTTGTAGATTTAAGGCTTCCTCTACAGAATCGGCCCCTACAAGAACATCATCAACGTAGGTACAATTTCTTAAAACTTCACAGGCCTTAGGGAACCTAGAAGCTTCGTCTTTTGCCAACTGCAATAATGTGCGAATGGCTAAAAATGGCGCGGATGACACGCCATATGTTACTGTGTTAAGCCTAAATTCTTGTATCGGCTCTGATACAGAGAATCTCCAAAAAATTCTTTGATAGTCACGATGAGACTGAGAAACCAAAATTTGCCTATACATTTGTTTTATATCAGCCGTCCATACTACAGAATGTAGTCTAAAATTCAATAGAAGACAAAAAATATCTTGCTGAAGCTTTTCGCCTATAAACAAAGTATCATTAAGAGAATATTCGCCGCCCTCCTTAGCGCTAGCGTCAAAAACAACTCTGAGTTTTGTCGTGCTGCTATCAGGTTTTATTATACAATGATGTGGAATATAATAACCTTTGTCTGAGCAACCAAGAGGTTCAGTCACAGGTTCCATATGTCCACAGTCCAGATAGTCTTTCATAAATTGACAATACTCTTCGTTTAAAGCAGGGTTACGTAATAAACGTCCCTCTAAACTATTAAAACGTCGCAACGCTATATTTCTAGAATTATGAAAAATAGGTTCTGTATTGCGAAAAGGAAGTTTAACGATATAACGTCCAGACTGATTACGACAATGGGAATCAGCATAAATCCTTTCACATAATAAATCATCGGGAGACCTAACTGATTTGGTAGGAACCTCCTCTATATCCCAAAATTTTTTAATAATATTATCTAAATTTGTTTCTAAGGAGGTAAAAAATGTATTGATACCTTTTGACGGATTTTGACATCTAACTTTTCCCATTATGATCCAACCAAAAATTGTATTTATTGCGGTTGGCTCATCATTTTTACCCTTTATTATGCCATTTTTTAATATTGAAGGAAAAACATCAGCTCCCAGAAGCATACCTATAGGTCCAGGGCTATTAAAGTTTTTATCAGCTAGCTTGAGATTTGAAATGTGACCCCAATTTTCCATAGACACATTCTTGCTTGGAAGATGAACTGCAAGTTTTGGCAAAATTATATAGTCAATGACAAACGCCTGAGAAGGTTGATCAACAGGACCTATACGACATGCCATGGTTCCAGACGTTTTGGCTGACATTTCACCTAATCCATAAATGGGAATGGAGCTTCTCGAAAATGGTAAGCCTAAACGTCTTTGCCAATACTCAGTTATAAAACTGGATTGACTTCCGCTATCAATAAGAACACGAATGGTTTGACATTTGCCATGACAATCAGTAACTGCAATATTGGCAGTTGATAAAAGAACTGTATGATGAGTAATTGTATTAGTAAAAACGTTAACAACATCAGTTGACATTGAACCTGAGGTCTCTCCACCCAAATTTGCAGCAATGGAAGGTTGGGGAGTTTGACCAGAGGAAGATTGAGTACCTTGAACAAGGGCACCAGGAGAAGAATTTTCAAAGTGCAACAAAGTGTGATGTTTACGCTTGCATTTATTGCAACTTAAATTTAATTTACAATTTCTTGACAAGTGTTTACCGCGAAGACAATTTACACATACATTGTGCTGCTTACAAAACGAATACCGATCAGAGGGAGATTTTTTAATAAAATCAGGACATTCTGCCAACAAATGTGGAGAATTGCATAAAAAACATTGTTTAGAAGGTTCAGCATAACCTATAAATGTATTAAGAGGCTTTAAAGAAGATTTAAAGGAAGGTTTGGGTATAGTCGAGGGTATAGTGCCTTTTGAGACCGTGAGTGCGGCCGAGTCCAAAGCCAAACATTGTTTATTTAAAAAACAAACTAGCTCTTTGTACGTAGGCAAATCAGTAGAAATATTGCCTGGGCTATATTGAAGTTCAAATCTTTTTACTGTATGTGCATCTAATTTTTTAATTAACATGTTAAATAAAATAAAATCCCATTCTGCAACATTAAAACCCAAATTTTCCAAAGCCGCTAAATTTTCAGTAAAAATATCCAATAAATTCCTTAACCCCTGAGGATGATCAGTGTTAAGTTTTGCAGCATTATTTATTTCTTGCCAGCAAAATGTGCTTTGCACCCGTTTGTTTTGATAACGAGAGCATAAAGCATCATAAGCAATTTTATAATTATTATTTGTAAGAGGTACGTGTTTAATGACAGACAAAGCCTCCTTTAAAAGGGATGAGAGAAGGTACTGAAATTTCTCAATATCTGTTAAATCAGTACACGTATGCACCAATGCATTGAATAACCCAATAAACATTGGCCAGTCTTTGAAATTACCACTAAAGGTAGGCAAAGCTATTTTTGGCAACTTTGCATTACTCTTTTGCATACTTGACGTTGCAGTAGTAGGAAAAGTGCCTACTTGTGCTGCTGGCTGAGAATTTGTGTTATTCACATGCATAGGTCGTACTACCGTGGCATAAATTGTTTTCACAGAATAAAAAACGTCATCAAATTCTTTCCGAATTTCTTCTTCCGCTTCCATATCGCTATCATCCGCGCTAGCCATATTTGAGATTATAGCACTGTGCTGTTTATTAAACTCATCACAAAGAGGTTTTAGATTTTCATATCTAATGGAAAATTTCAAAACATGATTAGGATCATCAGCTGCTAAAGTGGCAGCTTGATATAGCTCATTTAATCGTTTTAATGTGATGGCACGCTGTGCTTTTAATCTCATTAACTCTTTTTCGCGTTTGCTAGGCATTTTGAAACCGCTCAACCAAATATAAAATAAAATTCAATAAATTTTTCACTATTTATAAAAGACCTTATTTAATTAATTATAATACTAATTAATTAATAAAGTTCCTTTTGTTTTATTTTGTCGTACCGTTAAATAAATAACGCTCACTACTAAAACTCCACCTTTCTTAAACCAAAATCAAGACCAGTCATAAAAACAAGGTACGACGCGGGCAGATCGATCAACAATCTGATAAGAACGAAAATGGCAAAAAATCAACAATTTTAATTTACCAATATTTTCATTTTTATAAAATAAATTATTAAGATCCCACTTAATTAACTGTTTAAATTGTCTGCGACAACTCGCGCAACAATAACCACTATAATTATTATGTTAATTAGTTTTAAAAAAATTATTTATTCGGGTCGTATGGACCAAATGAAAATGCCAAAATGGGCAAGTGGACTGTATATCCAAAAAAAATAGCAATTTATAGAGAAAAATCAAAAAAAAGGAACGATTATTGGCACAGCCGTGGACTTACCAATTGCTTTATTTACGCCGCGGCAGGCTGCCTTTTCTCCAATTTTCTATGCACTCTTTTCAGCAGATTGGCTGGTCACACCAATTTTTATCTGCACTTCACTCCGGTCAATGCGCGAGTGTGCTTCTCTTTCGCGGTACCGTATCGCCCAGTAAGTCGTGCCAATAGGAGCCGCGAAATTTAAAAATATTTAAACGAAACGGAGTGGTTATTGCCACAATCCTTTTTTTCCCAAAAAACATTAAAACGTAATATTTACATTAAATCATTTAATAATTAAAAGAAAAATCATCAAGATTAACCATAATTTTAATATTATACGTTGTATTTTATTGGGCAATGCCCGTTCATTTGAAAATAAATAAATATAATGTTTTGTTTTCATGTAATCTATTACAGGCGAATTTTGGTAAGACTTATTTTCAGAATGACAACAGGAATTTAATATGGTTTACCTGGAGGAACGCCCTGTACAACATCGCAGCTAAAACCATCGTCAGGCAACAACAGTTGTAAGGGAGGAGCGGGATCCTCGTACAGCGTTACCTCTCGTCCTTCTGCCCGCGCCAATTCATCAGCTACGCTTTCTGCCGCTTTCGAAGCTTGCTCGAGAAGAGATGGAGATGCGATTTTTTCACCAGGTTCAGCTTAAAAACAAAATAAAGGAATAAATGTCTTTGACAGAGAATATCAAGCTGTCCAAAATAGTGGATTAAAGTAGGTATACGTTTTATAAAGCATTTTTTATATTTTTTCTAAAAAGAACTATTTAGTGCTATTTATTCCTATTTATTTATTAGAAAATGGTCGCGTGAACACTTATATCACGGAACACAAAATTTAGTGTGCAGCCATGCACCTTGCACTTGCACTAAAAGTACACCATACCATCAGACATCAATCACCCACCAACGACGGCAATCAAAAGATATGTTTTGAATTATCATTTGGTTTGTTGTTTTTAATTGTGTATAATATTATTTTTTTTAAATACGACAAAGTAAAAAAACATAAAAAAATTAAATTACTTCTAAATGGACAGTGTTTATAGGTACCTTTATATTGCATTAACAGCGCCCCAAGCTGCATAGAATTCAACTTGAAACAGGCCGCGCTCAAATTGGCCAAATCTTCCGGCGTATACTTGCTCGACTGCAACAAGTGAGCGCATTGCACGATCTTAGCTAAGTGACATTCGGCTGCCAATTCGAGGCCTTGCGATTCGGCCCACGCCTGCAGGTTCCTTAGACGATTGGCTAGTTTATTGCCGAAGTTGCGGCTGCACAGGTTACTGTTGGATATCACGTTGGTTAGGGCCTTGGCTGAGATCCAGTGGAATAATTGAGAAAATAGCTAAAATAAGAAATACTTTATTAGCTTGACAACTATAATTTTAGGTAGCCTACGATGTTCAAATAGTTTGGGCTCTACGAAATGGCTCAAACAGCAAATATGGCATCCTGCATTGTACCGTGCGAGCAAAAATGATTTGCATCAAAGAGGACCTTGCATCTAAGGACGTAATGCTTAGCCGTAGAGCTTAATACCTGTTGGGTGTCAGAAACTACCTGAATTAACAATCAATCAGTTATTCCGTCATCTTTGACAGTCGTTACAAGTAATTTGATTCATCGCTAATTTTTCCAATTTCTTGAACAATTCGCACAATGTGCTTTACGGAACAGCACAAAACATTCATGGTTGAAGCGTAATTTCGAAACTAGGTTAGAGTAAATGGTGAGTGGCAATACAATCCGGGTTTGTGCATGGACGATTTTCACGAACATTTTCCTAACGTTGCTTTTATTGCTGGGGATTTTTATCATTGCCTGAAACCGTGGCTGTGTTTAGGGAAAAAGGTTTTATACAACACAAAAAAGGAGCAGGAAGACCATCTGTAAGAACTGCAAACGTTCGTGAAATAATGAAAAATACGCCAACAAATTGTATAAGACGCCTGTCCCAAGAAGTTGGAAGATCTTATGGAACATGCAGGACTATTCTTAAGAAGCGGCTAAATTTATTTCCTTATAAAGTGCAAGTATTCGAAGAAATACAAGCCGTAGATTTTGAAAGACGGAGGAATTACTCTCAATGGTTTACCCAAAATGTATTGGAAAGAAATGATTTATTAGACCTGACATTTTTTTCGGATGAAGCCTGGTTCCACCTCTCCGGTTATGTGAATTCTCAGAATACCCGCATGTTGAGTAGTGAAAATCCCCTCACAGTTACAGCACAGCGGTATAGAGACAATATTTTGAATCCATTTGTGGAGCAATTACTTGACGACGAACTACGTTTTGGGTATTTTAAACCGCCCATACCGCCGCCGAAACTATTAACTACTTACGCAATTTTTTCGACGAACAGATTGATCAGTTTTCGATCAGACATTGAATTCCTACCTAGATCACCTTGTTTAACGGTTATGGATTACTTCGTTTTTCCTCATTTAAAGAACACTATTTTTAAAACACCAGTTGCAAATTTAGAACAATTACAAGAAAGGATTATCCAAGAATGTGGTAACATTTCTCCAGAGATGCTGGTCAACACTATAGAAAATATGAAGAGACGTGTGAATTTATGCTTGGAGCATGGCGGTGGCCAATTTCAGCAATTTATGTAATTATATTTCTTTTTATTTCTGTATATTCTTACTTTGTTAAACAACAAAAATAAATTTGTATTTGTCTACTTATTTTATTACTCATTAGTTTGCCATACCATGTAATAATATGAATTTGACAAAATTTTAACCTAGATTTGGTTAGATATATCGTCCCCATATCATTGTGATCTAAACCAAGCCCTACGTTTTTTAATCCAAGCCCTCTTTGATGCAAATAATTTTTGCTCACACGGTACGTTTAAAATATGAACGTAATTATTGTTCTTTGCCTCACTAAACGACCACCCTGTACAAAACATATCAGAAAGTATTATACATTATTGTTATTCCAAAGTCAGTGTGATGATATTCCATACGGCGGTACACAGTCTCAAAGAGACCGACGTTTACCGCAGTATGGAATGATTGGAATGTCATCACACTGACATTGGATAAATTATACCTGTATCGTTAACGCAGCGTTGACTCGACATTTTCGAAGCAAATTCATCGCGCCGCTCAATATGTTTATGACTTCCCTCGGGTGGTCATCGCCAGTGACTGACATCAAATACGTCATGGCAGCGTTGAGTTCATCGGTCAGGCAAGCAACTAGATTCTGTAAAAATAAAACGGTATAAGCTACGTTCGGGATTGTAAACAGATTTGGCTGTACTCTTAGGGGTGCCTTTAACACTTTTTTACATTTGAAATCGGTGCTGGATTTACCATTAGGCTGAGTAGGCTGGAGCCTAGGGCGGCAAGTTTTAGGGGGCGGCAAATTTGACTCAAATTTTTTTTTTGTCTTACAGAAATAAATGGTACAATCTTTATTCATGGTCGACTGGTAGTATTTTTTTAAATAAACTTTATTGTTGGCCGTGTCTGTTAATGGGGATAAAAAAAGGTAGTTGGAACTTTACTGGCTTTGCAGAAAGAAATTTCATTTTCAATAAAATAAGTAGGTAATAATAAATTTTTAAAATATTTACTAAAAATTATTGACCAAATTTGGGCGTGGTCTTAAAAAAAATTTCGCTGCAGCGGGCTTTTTCTTTCCCGAACACTTCACCTGTTTCACAACTCACGAGCCGTCACTGGTATAGGGGCGGCAAAAATTGAATAGCCTACTAGCGGCAAATTTGTAAATCCGCCACTGTTTGAAATTAATTTATTTACCAAAGGTTTATTTACCAGAAGTATGTATAACAAATCGATATAAATACAGTTTGTTAAGCAGGTAATAATAACGCATTATTAAGTGACAAGAAACAACTCCTAACAATATACCTGTATACCCCGGAAACCCCCCCTTGTGTAGTACCAAAATGTAAATATAATTATTATAATCTTCAGATTAGAAAATCCCTGAAATAAGTACGGAACTGGACAATATACCTTTAACGTTTAATTTTTTTCATAAAGCCGAAAACATAAAAATATGCTCTTAAAATAATAATTTATGAAAAATACGTATTTTATCATAAATTTGACAAAAGAGGCAAAAAATGCATATTGGCATATATTCCGCCCTTTAGTTATGAGGTTTACGGGACCTAGCGGGAGTCGATTGTCGAGCTGTTGCAGTCTCTGTCTAACTTATGGGTATTTTATCAGGATAAGCCTTATTATACGTTCCCTAGAACAGGTACCTATAGTCGTTTTCATGTTGACCAGGCATTGGAATGCAGAGGTTCCTTTTTGATTTGGAGAGCCCAACTAGAAGCCATGGTGAAAGATATCTCCAGCTGTTTCCGTGAAGCGCTGAGTAAATTTTTACCGCTCAAAATTACAAGTTTATCCCTTTATGTCCGTTTTATTTAACCTCCTTTTTTTTAGGGGTATGATTAGCCGCAATGAAAGAAAAACAAACTTGAAAGTTTGTCGTTGATAAATCGCGCGATTTTTTTTTACTTAAAATCGTGTATTGCGATAAGAGCGATTTGGACTATAACACCCGTCATACGTACCTTAAAAGCCAACTGCACCGCATCAGCTAAAGTATCCTGTGCCTGTAACGAAAAAGCACTGACGTGCCTGTCACTTTTCAAGAAATGCAACAACTCGCTCGCATTGGCTAACCAAAACGCTTGCGAAGTGCTCTCAGTGCTTCTGTCTTGTACCGTATGACGTATCAACATGGCGGCATGTTGGAGGAGCAGAGTTAGTTTGTGGGCCCGCTCCGTAGGGGTTAGTTCTGGCCGATAGTGCGTCGATGCTCTGTATCTGCAAGAAAATAGATAATAGTTATAAATAAGCATTAAAAAATCAAGTTTTCAAGTAAAAATGTTAATTTATAGTATAAACGCAGTTTTTTTTTAAATATATTACTTACTTATAATAAAATTATTAATTTATAATTTTTAAGTAAAAAATATTACTTATATAAATTAGGTATTCAGAACAATATTAATTAATTAATTATTTAAAGCATTTCTAAAAATATTTTCAAATTGTCTGTTTTTAATATCCATGTTTTTATTTCGACTTTAAATTTTTTTAATGAAATCTATTTTTTTATTTTTGTTGGTACTTAAATAATCGTTTAAATAAAAACATAAATATTTAAAATTTTTTTGTCCTATGCACTTATTTATTTTAGGTTTTATGGTTATAAGGTTGTTATTTTTAAATGTAGTAGTAGTAAAAAGATTTATTTAGCACGTGGCTACATGATACATTTTAACAAGTTAATACCCTTTTTTTTATTTATTTTTTGAATTAAATGACCTTTTGAAACTTTATTTGTCCTGTTGAGTTAATAAGAAAGATTTTAAACTTTTTTTAAAAGATTTTAAACTTTTTTGATTTTTAATTGACTTGTTTAATTTATTAAATTCAATAAGACCCTTATGAAAAACTGATTTATATGCAATATTTTTTGAAAAACTATTAAGAAAAAAATTATTGTTATTTCGTGTTAAATAATTATGTTGATCACTATTTAGAACAGTCAATTGCTTTAAATGTGGCGGTAACAAATCATTTTGAATTTTAAAAATAAATATTAGAACCAAAAACAATACTAAATTTTTTACATTTAACCATTCTAATTTTTTTAACATCACATTAATTTTTATATATCTATCCATATTAAGTAAAATTCGCATTGCTTTATTTTGTAAAATTTGTAATCTATTTATTACAGCTTCATCCGCCATAAACAAAATTGTAGAACAATAAAGAAAATGTGGTAAAATTAAAGTATTGTATACAATTTTTTTCGAATAAAATTTTAAATTTAAACTTATTCTTTTAAAATAACTAATTTTTCCCGCAATTTTGTAAATTAAATTTTCGAATTGGTTATTAAATTTTAATTTTGAATCAATTAATATACCTAAATATTTAAAAGAATTGACTATTTCTAGTTTATCACCATCAATTAAAATATTTATATTTGTATAATTATTTAAATTTACACCCATAACCATACATTTTGTTTTAGAAACATTTAATTTTAATTTGTTAACTCTTAACCAGTTTGACAATAGAATCAGTTCTGAATTTAAAATTTCCAAAATTTCCAAAAGATTTTTACCGCTTATATAGATAAGAGTATCATCAGCAACCATTTGTATTTTAAGAAATTTTAGGACTAATGGCATGTCATTAATATATAAAATAAGAAGTAAAGGCCCCAAAATACTTCCTTAAGGTACTCCTATGTTATTAAATTTTTTTGCTGAAAAAAAATTACCAAATTTAGTTTTCTGTGATCTATTATTTAAATAATTTTGAAACCATTGATAAACTTTACCCCTTATACCATATTCAAATAATTTTTCTAATAATATATCTCTATTAATCGTTTCAAAAGCTCGCTTAAAATCAAGAAATACTGCTATTACATATTCTTCTCTTTTCAAGGCTCTTTTCCAATTTTCTACTACATATTGTATGGCTGTTTCACTAGAATATCCTTTTCGAAACCCCGCTTGAGAATATATAAAAATTTTGTTTTTATTCAAAAAATCCATAACTTGTTCATAAACTACTTCTTCTATTAATTTTTCTATATCCCATAATACATTTATTGGTCTCATTTCATTCCATTGTTTTGAATTTTTAATCTTTGGAAACGGAGTAATATATGAACATTTAAGTTCTAATGGAATTTCTCCTTTGTTTAAACAAACTTCAATAAAGTAAAGAAGATAATATCCAATAACTGTAAATGTTTCTTTCATCAATTTCTTAGTTAAAACCTCGTTATAATTTTCATTTGAATTTAAATCATTTATAATTTTTCTTAAATGATTAAGAGATATTTTAGAAAAATGTTCCATAATGTTTTTATTTCTAGAAATTTTAGGACATATAGAATGGTTTCCAACATTTATTGAGGCGATAATATCTTCAACGCTCTGAACATAATAAGAGTTTAATTTTTCAGCAATGATATTCTTGTTTGATATTTTACCTTATATACCTATATTAAGATGTTATAAATGTAAAGTTGTCTTATGTTCAACTTTTTGTTTCTGAATATAATTCTTTTGAAGGATAAAGATAATCTTTAATGAATATAATTTTATTTTTTGTAGTAGTTCTAATTTTTTAACTAAAGTTCTATTTATTCCTCCCCAACCTAAAATTTCGTAATTTAAATAAGTTTTAACTAACGCGTAATATAATATTTCCATGTCTTACATTTAAAATTTTTTTAATGTTTTTAAAAATCGGTAGTGAACTTCTTAATTTTTTAATTAAGTATTCTAAGTGAAAATTCCAATTTAATTTACTATCAAAAATAATTCCTAAATATTTTATTTTATTAACTTTAAAAATTTGAATATCTTCATTTATTTGAATACTATTCATATTACGTGGTAGGTTATCTAGGTTTAAAGAAAAAGGAATATAATTTGTTTTATTAAAATTAATTGTTAACAAATTATTGTTATCAAACCCATTTTTTATAATTTTAAAATCTTTTTTAATTTTATTATTTAAGTTGTCCCAATTTGTATGGGTATAAAAAATTGTAGTATCATCTTGAAATCTATGGAAATATAGTGATTTCGTTTCTCTGGTAAATTATTAATTAAGTTTGTCAACTCTTTGATATTATTGAAAATACCATACAGTTTTTCTGCACCTATACCTCTCGATACATCCCAATTAAAAACAGTTTATTGCCAGCGAAGGGTAAAATATCGATTTATTCGCCATGCATTGAAGAATTCTTGACAAAGTGTTAATTCAATTCTTACCTGGCACATAAATACAAAGTGTAGGCCGGCGCCAACCTAAACGTGGGCGTCGTAACATCCAAGTGGGTAATCACCCTGGCCAAAAATTGCTCTTGCGGATCTTCCGGAAATTCTAGGACGGCCGGTAAAATAGGGTCCTGACCTCTGGGATATCGGTCCATGCCACTTAACCTATAAGCAAAAAGTTACCGATACATTTTCGAGGAATATTTACACATATTTGTTAGGGTCGACTGGGTTTTATATCGGCCAGTCGGGCCTTAAAACTGCCAGAGGAACCTCGTATTTTAGATGAGTTTAATGCGCGTAAATTATTTACAAAAAAAGGTTTTATCGGCGAAACTGAAAGATGACTTTAATGGGTAGTAAATATAATAAAACGTGGATGGGGCAGTTTTGTTAGGGACGTTATCAAAGCTTTGAGCCGTAAAGGATCCGTGAAAGAAGATACTAGACCAAAATAACCGATATTCATTCATTAGGACGTAAAAACAACCTTAAAATTTTATAAAAAATCACACTTTTTTAGTTATACAGGGTGTTCGGAAAAAGGAGGTCAATCCGTTAACCTTATATTCCTTGAGCAAAAATAATTTGGCTTTGATAATGCCATTTTTCATTTTTGACTCTCATGTTCGATATACGCGTCAAAGTTTAAAATTAAAAACTGATTTTTTTTTATTAACACGTTCGCGGACAGTTGCTTCATCAGATATGTTCGTAAAATCACACCGACAAAATATATTCTCCTGTCCATAAGAATAGTTTTTAGTTGGGACAATTCACAAAATGTTTTGATATCTGCTGGGACAGCATAAGTAAACGCCTATTACTTTATACATGAAAATGCGCGGCGTTTGGCGCTTTGCGTTTATGGGGGGTATAAACTTCTGCGGCATATCCCGCTTTGTCCCAGCACAAGGAGCGGCATATGCCGCTTTGTCCGCGAACGTGTTAATTCGAGTATTTAAGAAGATATTAAATTCAAATTTGGTACATTAAAATAAAGAGTTACAACTTTTAAGAAAAACAAAATAAAAACAATTGTCAAATATTCAAACTAGGAGGGGGGGGGGGGGGGGGGGTTAAGAACCCGCTGACCCTCCTATTTTTTAGACGTGCGCCAGCCTAACTAAGGACCCATACTTTTCAAATTATCTCCATAAAGCATCATTTTATCAAAATTCTATAGGAGTCAAAAATAATCAAAAACAAAAAATTATTACCTAAAAAACTATAGTTTGAAAGTCACTGGCGCACGTACTAAAAAGTAGGGGGTTAGCCGGTACTGGACCATCCCTATTTTGAATATTTGACAATTATTTTTGGTTTTGTTTATCTCAAAAGATGTAACTCTTTATGTTGAAGCAATGTATCAAATTTGAAATTTATATCCTATTAAATAGTTGGATTATTCAAGAAAATCAGTTTTTAATTTTAAACTTTGACGCCCTGTATATAGAACATGAGGGTCAAAAATGAAAATTGGCAATATAAAAGTCATTATATTTTTGCTCAAGGAATATATGGTCACAACCACCTTGAAAGAAGCCGTGAAACAGACACATCGACAACACTGCTTGAAGATCCATTTGTCACGTGACTTTTTTGAGGTTAGCCATGGTTTAGTATGTAATTTACGCGCGAACTAGGTGTAGGTGTCGTATTAATTTGTATTTTTATCCGGTTTTCGATTGATATCTAATAGAAAATTTTAAGTGACATGATTGCTAAGAACCTCTACAAAATACTGATGAAAATTTTTGGTGCGGGTTTGCTCTAATAACATTAATAAAGTAAAAAATCCAACAGCCTGGCCGGCCTGGCGGTTTGTTTACGGGTCTTATAAATGGCAGCAGCATTTTATTTGTTTTATTAATTTAATAGTTGTGTTTTTTGTATTCTAGTTAGCTCTTTGGGATAAACTTTATTGTTTTGTGGCTACAGTTACTTTATTAAATATTGAAGTGTTTTATTTAACTTGAAAGTATATGTGAATTAGTTTAAAAATATCACTAGTAGAGATAGTTCATAAGTAGGTAGGATACCTCCAGATACCTAGGTACTTAGGTAAGTACTATTTTTTTTCTTTTAGTTTGTTTATTTATCAACATGCCAGGCCCCTGCTGTATTCCTGAGTGTAACTCTAACTATAAAAGTGTTTTAAAAGCTGGTGAAGAGAGTGTAATATATTTTTATAGTTTAGATTTGACCAATGACTGTATACTACCTCGGGTAGTATATCTGATAAACGAAAAGTTATATCGAAATGAACCAAGAAAAAAATAAAAGCACCTTTATTTTTCCTTTTAACCAGTTGGAAAAACTTTTCGGAAAACCATACTGTACCTATTTTCCGATCTGCTATCAGATCCTACAGACCTATTGTCCTCTCTAGCCCCGCTGTGTGTCGAAACGGTCTCTACGTTTCCGTCAATGTCAAAAGTGGTTTCAATGTTTTCCCTAGAACCTGTCCCCTGTGTAGGGCTAAGCGCCCTCGGTGAACGGCTAAATAAAAAGAAGCAACAAAAATAAAAAAGAAAAAAGCGTTAAATCAAAATGGCAACATAATATAATATAAAAAATGCAAAAAAAAACACATTCAATAAACACAAGTGGTTATTACGACAAAAAATGTTAGGTTTTTGTGTTTTTATATATACAGGGTGAAATTTTTAACTGGAATAAATTCTGTAATAGAAAAAATCTTTTTTCTTCAAATGACATTAAAATCCGACTTTTAATGACACCTTTTGAGCCTGTCAGGTGTCATTAAAAATTAAAATTAAAAATGACAAGTAAACACAACAATTCAATAAATGTCATAAATTGGCTGGTTTCCTAGCCTCGGCTGCGCCTCGTCTATGAAACACCCGCTGCGGCATTAAATCTTGTGCTTTTCTGCCTAGTGAAACAAATAACTATATTTGTCGAAAAAATACAGAACTACGGCTGCGTTTATAGTAGTTTGGCATGTTATTATTCTTTTCGTGTCTTCATGAAATTTACCCCTCGCGTCTCCTGTTCTGGTCTATTTAAGTTATGAAAACAGAGATAACGATATAATCGACCCCAAGAGTGGCAAATAAAATAATTGCGCGTATAATGGGATGACGTAATAAGGTTTTGATCTCATGTTTTCAAACTTTCTGCTTTCGCGGCGTCTTTTTACTTGTGTCTAGGAAGGGTTCGACACGCTCTAGGAAGATTTTTATTATTGGAATATATTTTTAATAGCTTCTAATTCAGGATGTCAAGTCGATTCAGCCAAACATATCTTACACATTGTCCCGTTTTTCGTTAGATGTAAATTTAAAGCAGCTAATCATATTCCTTTATTAAAAATAATAAAAACTACTAAAAAATATAACATTTAGTTTTTTCAAATTCCTATTGTTAAGAATTTCTTACCTTTCATAAATTCTTGATTGATTATCTATATTGCTCAATGGTTGCCGTGTTCTGTCTTCTTGACTGGGATCCAAAAACCTAAAAAAAAAGTCAATCAGTAATTACTTAAAATTCAGATTAACTACATAAATATAATGGGGTTAAGTAGAATACTACGAACACGTCATATTTTTACATAATTCTTATTTTTACTTTTAATTGGTATAATTTTTAGCAGAACTGATAAGAGTACTTCCTACTGATACAGTTTATCATATTAACATTTTTATATTTTTTTAATAGAACAAAAATACGACTGTGATTTATGATCAATTCTTCATTCAACTAAAAACAAGCTTTTTTGCTTAATATTACAAGTTTTAGACTGTTTAGAAACTGTAGTTAATAAGTACAAATATTTTTAAAAATCATTAACTTGGCTAGATTAGAAAGCTGAAAATACATTTTGCCGGAAAAATAACTGCCATAAAGAACAGCTTTAACCCAGTAAACACACAAACGTTTTTTTAACGTAATAACAACGTGTCAGTGGTTGATAAACCGTGCGTTAGATATGTAATCGTTAATTATTCGTTGGAAAAATACACGTTATTGATAACGTGAAAATATCTAATTTTTACTGGACGTCAATGTCAAGTATGTTAAGATCCAAGACCTGTCACTCTATTCTAATGTGTATGAAATTTATTATAATGAGTGTTCGGGCCATTCAAAAAGATTGTTGTCAATAAACCACCAATTTAAAAGTTCTTTCATGCAAGCTTTGCATACTGCCTCCAAACCCTTATAATATCTCTTAAAGAATAAAAAAGAGGAGCCAGAATCAATTTAAGACATTGCGACATTCCTCGGTACGAAAAAAACGAACTTGGGTTGTGCAGAAACTAAATTTATTTTTTATCGCGAATTGAAGTGCTTTACAATTAGAGGTTGCTAACAAATGGTTTTGTCAAAAGTATGAAACTCGAACAGTACAGTACAGTAACAATACCATTTTCACCAATTTATCAGCTATCAATGTAAGAATAATTTCTTTCCTTATGTTTAAATTGATTGAATACACATTTTTATAGGACAAACTTGGAAAGTATATTCCACATTGCACACCTTTGCTGTGAGCCGGTGATGACAGGTTCAATGTCAATATCAATGTCATAATATTAAAGATCATATATTTCAGTAACGAAAAGTCGTAGCAAATCGAGCGAGACGGCATTGGAAATAGGAAGTCGAGCACTATACGACGCCGTCTCCAAAAACTACCTATCTATACGAGAAAACGGACATTTTGCACCATTTTTTTTTCTAGTTTTGGTCAGTTGTTATAATGAAAATTTGGGGATATGTTTCCCCTTCACGTTCGGCAGGAATGTGAGGCAAAAAAAGCAATAGAAAACATAGAAAAAAAGAAAATACTTTTTTAATACAAATTTTTAGTACAACACACTATCGGCTGATGACGATTAGCGATATGTACCCAGTCTAGTTGATATATTATACTCGTAGCTGAGCCCTAGGACCTATATCTAGTATCTAGCTACAGAAACGCGTAGCGGTACCGGCTTGGGTTGTGATAATGCTGCACTGAAACGTATTGCCTTCTGTCGCCCAAAAACCAAAAATCCCTAACAGCAACAGACTCGGAATGCGCACTTCGTATGCATTTTCCATTTTGAAAAACTTGTTGGCATGTTGCTAAAAAACCGAACAAAATAATTTAACCTACATACATACCTATAAGTATTGCTATTTCCGAACTTCACCAAACTCCCGTGGTTAAGTATAGTAGTTTGATGTATCCTCTGTCCGTTGACGTACGTATGGGCGTCTGCGTGGCATGGAGTTAGCGACGTCACACCGTCCGCGTTGGTGATGACGCAATGGCGAGGTTGGATGTGGGGCCCGTAGAGTTGGAGAGCGATGCCGTTGGCGGAACCAACCTACAAAATAATAATTGAAATTAGTTATTGTTTTGTGTGAGGGCACTAAGCGACAACAGTTTGAGGTCAAATAAATTATAAAAAGTATTTTAACCAACTAATTCATACATCGTACATAACATACATACAGGGTTAGTTAACCGGAACGGCTAATTTAAACCACCAAGGCTAAATCAATGAATTTTGTTACAGGTGGTGAGGTGGATAACTTAAAAAATTGAAAATTGACAATTGCGACGTTGCCAGATTTTTATTTTGTTCTGTAACTCAAGGAATGTTTTTTTTTTCAAATGTAACACTACTCTTTTTTTATTAAATTCGATTCCTCCCATCAACATTAACATGTCCTGATAGTATCAAATTTTTATCTCAAATAGTTCTATGGGAAACAAAGTTAATTAGTTACAACTCTAACTCTAAAAAAATCCAATCTATTTCCATTTAAAAACGTTTCAAATAATGTGAAAAGGAAGGTTGGTAGACATAATGTACCTAATAGTATCGATAACGATAATAACAACAAACAACTACTAACAATAACATAGCTAGTAAAAATTACTTATACAGGGTTAGGAAAAATTACCAGAACGGTCGATTATTTCAAAATATACAGGGGTTATCAAAAAACGTCTTATATAAAAAATGTAGAGCTGTTAAAAATCTACATATCGGTGATAAATTGAAATATACAGGGTCGCCTACAAAGTTATGGAAAATGATAGTTATATTTTTTTAAATGGAACACCCTGTATATTTTTACATTTTTAAATTCCACATAAAATTATAATTATTTTTTATTAAATGCACTAATAGTCTATACTTCATAGTTTCCGAGATATTGACTCTCGAAAAGTGACATTTTTGAACTTTGACAGCTTATAACTTTCTAACAGTACGTCTTAGAGCAAAACAGCTTACATGTCCCTATCTTCAATTTTTGTTATCTTCCCAAAAAAATCAACTTTCAGTTAAACCGGAACAACTATATTTCCTGCTTTCGAGTTACATCCGGTTTACCGGAAGTTGATTTTTTTGGGAAGATAATAAAAATTGAAGATAGGGACATGTAAGCCGTTTTGCTCTAAGACGTACTGTTAGAAAGTTATAAGCTGTCAAAGTTCAAAAATGTCACTTTTCGAGAGTCAATATCTCGGAAACTATGAAGTATAGACTATTAGTGCATTTAATAAAAAAATAATTATTATTTTATGTGGAATTTAAAAATGTAAAAATATACAGGGTGTTCCATTTAAAAAAAATATAACTATCATTCTCCACAACTTTGTGGGCGACCCTGTATATTTCAATTTATCACCGATATGTAGATTTTTAACAGCCCTACATTTTTTATATAAGACGTTTTTTGATAACCCCTGTATATTTTGAAATAGTCGACCGTTCTGGTAATTTTTCCTAACCCTGTATATTATAGTACACTACATTAATTTGATTATGAAACCGATAATATAATATGTAAGTAATTTTCACTAGCTATGTTATTGTTAGTAGTTGTTTGTTGTTATTATCGTTATCGATACTATTAGGTACATTATGTCTACCAACCTTCCTTTTCCCATTATTTGAAACGTTTTCAAATGGAAATAGATTGGATTTTTTTAGAGTTAGAGTTGTACCTAATTAGCTTTTTTTCCCATAGAACTATTTGAGATAAAAATTTGATACTATCAGGAAATGTTAATGTTGATGGGAGGAATCGAATTCAATAAAAAAAGAGTAGTGTTACATTTGAAAAAAAACATTCCTTGAGTTACAGAAAAAACTAAAAATCTGGCAATTGTCAATTTTCAATTCAATTTTTTAAGTTATCCACCTGTACCAAAATTCATTGATTAACCCTGGTAGTTTTGAAGAAAATTAAGCCGTTTCGGTTATTTCAACTAACCCTGTATACAGGGTGTTAAAAGTAATAGTGGGAGTAGAAAAAATACATAAAAGACAAAAAATTAAATACACTCGTTTCATTGTAAAAGGTTTAGATTTAATTAGCAGTTACATACAAGTCCATTAGTGTACAAGATCAGCGGTTCTTGATAAGAAACTGAGGAGTTTTTGCCGGCGAAAGGGCTTGTTTTTTAACGCAAAAGTTCCGAAATCTTAACATAGTATAAAACAAAGTCGCTGTCGCCCGTCTGTCCCTATATGTGCTTAAATCTTTAAAACTACGCAACGGATTTTGAAACGGTTTTTTTTAATAGATAGAGTGATTCAAGAGGATGGTTTTTATGTATAATACATGCATAATATTGTAGAGAAACACTGATAAATTTAGAGGTTTGTATTTATAAATTTTGACGTTATGGCAAACTCGCCTTATTATCTCAGAGAAAGCGACGTCGTATAATGCCGGGCTGCAACGCAGGCCGGGTACACGCTAGTTATTCATAAATCTCTGTAAAGGTATACATAATTTAAAAGGTAAAACTACTACTCTTTTGGTCGATCAAAGGTATTTTCTTAAGAGCTAAAAACTCCGCGATTTTTTCGTTTAAGTAATCGGTTGCAAAAATTCCCCAATCAATATGACTGAGATCTTACACGCAATAATGTTGCATGTTTAATTTTCATAAATGTAGCGTTTGTGTTGACAGTAGTCAGATTCAAGAAATTAATTATAACTATCATAGTTAACATAGACGGATGTTTGTGGGAAAAACAAATATTTATCTTTGTGTGCTGTTAGAAATATCTAATTAAAGGTTAATTAGTTAAAATAATGCGCTTAATGTGGTTATTTTTATCTTTTGAGAGGAGCTAAATGGTTTTTTTAATTATTGTTGCTTTCTTTAAAGTGGTAAATTTATTAAAAAAAAAACATAAGTTAGTGGGCGATGTCAAACAAAATGGCAAGCGATATTTTCGTTGCCGGGCGATAAATTTAATTTACCGGATGGAAGGTGAATCGGGTTGCGATTCAAAGCAATTTAGGTACACTAGTATTTCAAGAGACGAGAAATCTCGCTCTTTTTAAAAAAACTCGTCTCGAGTCGAGATTTGGGATGTTTTCTCGTCTTCTCTCGCGAGAGCAATATGACGACGTCATAAAAAAACTATACAAAAGCTCCAAGTACATACGGGTTTTTATTATTACAATTACCTTGTATGAGTTTTATAAACGCATCTTTCTGAAATGATTTTCAAAAGTGTTTCTAAAGTTAAAATCTGGCAGTTCTGGCGTGGTTCCGTGGTTGCTAACACTCAACTCACACATGACCAAAATGATAGTACTCATATTATCTAACAAATACGCATACGTCACTGGACGCGTCGTTATGCCTTTAAATTTGAATAATGTTTTTAGGGTTGCAGTCAAGGCACAAAACGGAACGCTGGTTACCTGCACGTGACGGAACAAAATGCACGCAAGTGCAAAAATAGGTCAGTTACCGGCGTCAGATTTCTAAAAACACGTGTCTGTATTATTTATCTGTCTTTTTTGGAAAAAAAATGTGTGTAATATGTATTGAATATCGTGTAAACTATAGTTTAATGTTGTTTTAACTGGATAGTTAATAAACCGAGAAGTTTCCTTGTGTTTTTTTCCGTAAACCATTGTGGAAATTTAAGTTATTATTGCTCGTTGTAATATTCGTTTCGTATTTGTGTGTGTGTAATAACCTTACAGCAAAAAATAATGTAGGTGTTATATTATTGAAGTTATGAAGTTGGCGATAATATTATTGTAGTAGTAGTAGTAGTAGTAGTAAAAAGATTTATTTAGCACGTGGCTACATGATACATTTTAACAAGTTTATACCCTTTTTTTTATTTATTTTTTGAATTAAATGACCTTTTGAAACTTTATTTGTCCTGTTGAGTTAATAAGAAAGATTTTAAACTTTTTTTAAAAGATTTTAAACTTTTTTGATTTTTAATTGACTTGTTTAAATTATTAAATTCAATAAGACCCTTATGAAAAACTGATTTACATGCAATATTTTTTGAAAAATTATTAAGAAAAAAATTATTGTTATTTCGTGTTAAATAATTACGTTGATCACTTTTTAGAACAATCAATTGCTTTAAATGTGGCGGTAACAAATCATTTTAAATTTTAAAAATATATATTAGAACCAAAAATAATACTAAATTTTTTACATTTAACCATTCTAATTTTTTTAACATCACATTAATTTTTGTATATCTATCCATATTAAGTAAAATTCGCATTGCTTTATTTTGTAAAATTTGTAATCTATTTATTACACCTTCATCCGCCATAAACAAAATTGTAGAACAATAAAAAAAATGTGGTCAAATTAAAGTATTGTATACAATTTTTTTTGAATAAAATTTTAAATTTAAACTTATTCTTTTAAAATAACAAATTTTTTCCGCAATTTTGTAAATTAAATTTTCGAATTGGTTATTAAATTTTAATTTTGAATCAATCAATATACCTAAATATTAAAAAGAATTGACTATTTCTAGTTTATCACCTACATATGTCTGTACGTAAATAGTGAAAATGAAGCTAGATTGTTTTAATTTACAATGGCATTATTTTAAAACAATTATACCGAAAACAAAACTTGCAGTATTCCAGGGTGCAAATCAAATTACCATAGCTCCTTAAAACAAGGTTATAGACACTTTATATATACCTTAAAATTTCCGGCAAGTTATGATTTATAAAAAAAATGATTAAAATATTTTTTATAAATACTTTAAAAACGGTTTGGAATTTTAAAGAAATGGCAAATACAAAAATTGTTTGTTTTGAAATTCTTCATCCAATTGTAAATTAATATAGAGGGTGTTCCATTTGAAAAACTTGAGAAAAATTAGTTTGAAATGTGGCATTTTTGAAACCTTATTTGGAACACCCTGTATGAAATAAATAAAATCTATTTAATTTATAGTATACTAGCGTGTATCCGGCATGCGTTGCAACCCGCTGGTATAAATACAAACCCGAACAAACCCGATATATTAGTACCCGGCATGCCACTTTCTGAAATTGCACCCGTGCGAAGCCGGGGCGGGTCGCTATTATACATAAAAACCTTCCCCTTAAATCACTCTATTAAAAAAAAACCGCTTCAAAATCCGTTGCGTAGTTTTAAAGATTTAAGCATATATAGCTGGTAGGGGACGGACAGACAGCGACAGCGACTTTGTTTTATACTATGTTAAGATAAGATTAAGATATTGACCCTTTGCCACTAATCTCGCACAATTCCGTAATTAAAAATATCTTTTAGATTGTTTTTTTTTTTCATTTTCTTTCCAGGGCGGCAAAACTTTTTTTTAGTGTTTACCTTATTACTCCTAAACTATTGAAGCAAAATCAATAAAATTATAAACAGTTATAAATGACACTAATACAACCCCAAAAATAAAAAAAAAATACAGGGTTGTCCAATTTAAAAAAATACAACTTTATGTTATCACATTTTTTTTGAGCCATCTTATACATGCGAAAATATTTTTCCCAAATACATCCCATGTTACAGCATAATGAAGAAAATTCCCAACCTAAATTGTATAGGAGCTATTGCACTATTGCAGGACCTTGTATACTTAAACATAAAGGATTAAAAAATATATATTGTATTACAATTAAGTCAAATTGCTAAAAGTTTCTGCAAAAACCACGTCCTATATACACTATCCCGTCACAACACTATTTTTTTAGCGTTCACTACTTTAACTTTAACATTTTTTTTTATCGAACAAATATATTAAACCGTCTTTCTCACACCGCACTGAATGTTTGTAATTCTGCTCTCGATATAATTTAATTATAAAAATCCATTTAGATAAAATTCCCAGTTAAGAGGCGCACAAGAGGCCTCTAACATGTTTTACAGTTGTGAAACAGTGGCACACTGTTTTCGATATACGGGTCCCTAGAGAAAAATATTAGCCTACGTCATTACGATCACGATGGCTGGTGTGTGTGTTTGTTAGTAATCTGAGCCTTAATTATTCATTTTATATTTCATATCGAGTATCTCTCTATAACCGGGTAAGTACATTTTGCTACCCTCAATTATTGGCTCCCATATTAACTTTACATCAAAATTGTATTAACTTTTTTGAAGGTCCCTTGTTTGATGGACTAGCAGTAATTTTGAGGATGTATTCTCCTTATAACGTAAGGACCCACTAATAAGGCATTTTTTGATAATCGACTCCTAAGAAGGTATACCGGGTGTTTCTCAAAAGACGTTCACCCCTATAAATTTTCTGTATTTATAGATATTAAAATGAAATTTTGAGATTATGCATAAGAGAGGAGTCTGCATTCAGTGGCGGATTCAGAAAAAATTGACAAGGGGGGCACTTACCTGTTATCTTGGGGTGCACGAAACGCGCCGCAGGCGAAATTTTTTTAAGACCACGCCCAAATTTGGTCAATAATATTTAGTAAATATTTTTAAAATGTATGATGACCTACTTATTTTATTGAAAATGAAATAAGATAAAAAAAATAAAAAAAGGCCAATTTATTTTTCATTAGCGGGTACATTGTTTAAAAGTAAAGTTCAATCTTCTGGTTTTATTTCCAGCAAACTTATCAATAACAATAAAGTCCCTAGATCTACACTTTGTGATCTGTGTCAAGTTAATTTCGGGTTTAGGTCTTCCCTCAATTTTAATTTCAATTTTTTGCTCAATACTTAATGAGCTAAAATTGTTTCTCAAATATTCCACATTCATAGCCGTTTTGGCATGTTTATTTTTATTAAAATAAGTTCTTACTACCCCAAAATAATACACTTTCTTTGTAAACAAAACCACAGATTACAGTTTTCTGTAACAAAACACAAATTCTAAAATCCTAAAATGTATGCTTTTTATCTAACGTGCTTTTACGCCATCTTTTCGCTAATTATCAAACCACGTTGAAAACCTGATTTTTAATATCCATTTCTAAATGCTGTAAAGTTTTGGCATCAAAAAAATATTTGGTTGTTACAGTACAATGCTTTGTCACTGTTTGAAATTTTGGGTGTTGCGCTTAGGTTGGTTCGTGCGAAATTATTATGACAGGGGGGCACGTGCCCCTGTGCCCCCCCTCTAAATCCGCCACTGTCTGCATTTATTGGCATAATCTTCAGAGAGGAGTCTGCATTTATTGGCATAATCTTCAATTTGTTAGCACTTCCGGTTTGACCGGAAGCATTGAATATCAAACTATATAAGAATGACGGATGTCCGAGAAAAGTTGACAACCCATTTTTTGACGTATTGGAGCTGGTTTGGCCGCCATTGTGGAGCTGATCGTAACTCTAACCTTAAATCTGTCGCCTGTCTGTCGTTATAATGCAGCGCCTCGGCAACAGATGTCTCAAATTCACTGATGTGATGTCGTGGTGTTGCCGCATATCGTATTTTATTGGAATTTTTAAGAATTCAAGCATTTTTAACAGACAACAAAATAGGAGGTTCTCAATTCCAGCTGAATGTATGTTTTTGATAATAATATGTACGCTGATTACTCCGGGGTAATTGGACCGACTTTCATAATGATTTTACCGTTGCATTAGGTGTTAAATGTTAAACAAATAAAAGTAGATAAAAAGCGACAGCAAGTATAACTAAAATAGGTTTTATTTCGTCGAAAAATAACAAAATACGTAATACACTAATACAAACAAACTGAATGTTTCTTAAGTAAGAAAGTAAAACCTACTTATTTTAACCATTTTTAAAAGTAGTAATAATTGCAAATAAAAACCAAGTTATACAAACTGCACATCATTCATATTTTACCCAACATATACGTTGTAGCCTAGGTAGGTATTGAATAGTGAGAGTCGTCATTTAGTTCTGTTAGAAATGGCGGTCAATATGTTTTCATGTAATTAACGTTGGGACGTCAAAAGGTTGAAAATATTATATGCTACAAAGCAATTAAAAATAGGTACATTTTTAGGTCTAGGCGTGGATAGGTGTAGGCACTTATGTGAAATCAAGTTTTACGATAAGCTATAAAAATAAATTAAAAAAACTCATGCAGCAAGTCAAACAGACAGGCGGCAACAATGTTTTAATTTAGCAGTGAAAAGGTTAGTCGCCTTCTTGTTGGTGAACTCATTGTGCCATCTATGAATTTGACGTAGCAGATTTAGGAAATCGGCTCATATGGCCTTCTTGTAGTTTGATATTCAATGCCGGAAGTGACCTGGACTTTGATATTTTAAATCGGACATCTTGTATATCTTTACTTATTGGGATTCAGTATAATATTCGAAGTAAAATGACACCTCACTTGTCATTTTTGACGTGTTATAACATTTTTATGTTTATATTTTATTTTCAATCTAGAGTGCTACAAATTACTTCAATCTGTTAATTTATAGTCAAGTAGTATACGAAAATTATGTCATAATAATTCACTTTCTAAGTTTCACAAGCGTTTAAAAAATGAAATTTTGTTTTCATGACGTTTACTCCATTTTTCCAAATGGAACGATGGTGGTTCACTAGGATATTTAAAACGAGCATTTTTTTCAACAACTTGATATCATACACTCCTAAACTATTTTAAAATTAACACGAAAAAAGTTGCCTTAAGTCCCAATTGCAAATTTAAAAGCATTATGCATTATTGCCGCCCTCTCTTTTTTAACAATGGAATGGTTTTGAAAATCAATATGGTTTTAAATTAAAATTGTTATTTCACTCGTTTATTAAACTTACATTGTAAATCAGATAAAAAAGAGTTAGTTTTACTAGAAATAAACAAATTGATATGCTCCTAATTTTTGGAGTGACTAGAAAAATTCTTCTGAAGCCGCAAGATTGTATGTATTGATTGTATGTTTTATAAACTAATGCCATTACAACTTTAAATTAAAGCCATATTGCTTTTCAAAACCATTCCATTGTTTTTCAAAGCAGCCTTTATATTTCTTTAGAAATAATACATAACGCTTTTAAATTTGCGATTGGGATTTAAGGCAAATTTTTCAGTGTCAATTTTAAAATTAGGAGTGTATGGTATCAAATTGTTGGAAAAAATGCTCGTTTTACATATTCTAGTGAACCAACATCGTTCCATTTGGAAAAATGGAGTAAACGTCAAGAACACAAAATTTCATTTTTTAAACGCTTGTGAAACTTAGAAAGTCAATTATTATGAAAATTTCATAAATTTATTTTCAACCAATTAGAAGGCTCCTTTTTGCTTGCGTTGCTTATAGCGACGGGAGACTATCGCGATAGTCTATAAACCTAATAAAATTAATAAGTGATAATTTTTCTGTCAAAAATGAAGTCCTTTATATCTATTGGCAAAAGTCACTCAGAATAAAATCAAAATACATTTTGTTGCTAACTTATAATTTTTATTGAGAATAGGTCGTATATCATCTCATCATGTTAAAAGAAACTCCAATTTATGAAATTTTCTTACCGAATCTCCCACGCAGCAGAATTAATTCTAGATAATTTTTTTTCTCGGTTTCACTCATGTTCTAACAACAAAACCATTCGTGACCTTGAAAAAAATTATCGGTAATAATTCTGCTGCGAGGGAGATTATAAGTGAAAATTTCTAATTGGAAGGCTCCTTTTTGTTTGCGTTGCTTATAGCGACGGGAGACTATCACTTATAATCTCCCTAGCAGCAGAATTATTACCGATAATTTTTTTCAAGGTCACGAATGGTTTTGTTGATAGAAAATTATTCCGAGTCGAAGACGAGGAAAATTTTCTATCAACAAAAACATGAGTGAAACCGAGAAAAAAATTATCGGGAATTAATTCTGCTGCGTGGGAGACTCGGTAAGAAAATTTCATAAATTGGAGTTTCTTTTAATATGATGAGATGATGAGACCTACGACCTATTCTCAATAAAAATTATAAGTTAGCAACAAAATGTATTTTGATTTTATTCTGAGTGACGTTTGCCATAAAAAATAAAGCACTTCATTTTTGACAGAAAAATTATCACTTATTAATTTTATTAGGTTAATAGGCAAAGACTATCGCGATAGTCTCCCGTCGCTATAAGCAACGCAAACAAAAAGGAGCATTCTAATTGGTTGAAAATAAATTTATGAAATTTTCGCGATAGTCTATAGCCTATTAACCTAATAAAATTAATAAGTGATAATTTTTCTGTCAAAAATGAAGTGCTTTATTTTTTATGGCAAACGTCACTCAGAATAAAATCAAAATACATTTTGTTGCTAAGTTATAATTTTTATTGAGAATAGGTCGTAGGTCTCATCATCTCATCATATTAAAAAAAACTCCAATTTATGAAATTTTCTTACCGAATCTCCCACGCAGCAGAATTAATTCCCGATAATTCTGCTGCTAGGGAGATTATAAGTGACAATTTTGATTTTCATAACAATTTGACTATAAATTAACAGATAATTAATTTGTAGCACTCTAGATTGAAAATAGAAAATAAACATAAAAATGTTATAACACGTCAAAAAATGACAAGTGAGGTGTCATTTCACTCATAATGTTATGCTGAACCCAAATAAGTAAAAATATACAAGATGTCCCATTTAAAATATCGAAGTTAAGGTCACTTCCGGTCAAACCAGAAGTGCTAACAAATTGAAAATTATGCCAATGAATGCAGACTAATCTTTTATGCATAATCTCAAAATTTCATTTTAATATCTATAAATATAAAAAAGTTATAGGGGTGAACGTCTTTTGAAAAACACCCGGTATATGGTAAATGTTATAATTTAGAAAGAGCATCTATACACTCGACTTGATACTCGCCAGACAAAAAAACCTAACGAACGACACAAACTTTAACCGATATAGATTCCCTTAAAAAGGATTATTAAAAAGAAAAATTTCTCCGGAGGATCCCGAGGGATAAAATCGTCGCCTTAACGAACCCTTTCATCATCATGAGACGCAGTTATGAATTGGCCCACTTCAGGCAATTTAGATTAATCCACAGCGAAGACAGAGCACTGTTGCCGAGAATGGACCTTTTTACTTATACTCTAGAACTGATTGTCGAATTAAAACATAGATATTAATTATCAAAAAAGTGTAAAAGTTTACCTTCAATTTACTTTTACGTGTAAACAGCTAAAATTTGCCCCAATTCCTTCTCAATTTTTGATCAAGTTGGGAAAAAAGGTAGCGACTTCTGACATTTTTAGTAGTCGCAAACCTATCAGATTTTGAGGAGAGAAAATTGTTTTTAAGGGTTTGTTTCTAAAATTTGTTTAAAAATTATTGTCGTTGTGTTTTTAGTTCGAAAAGGAAGAGAACAAGTCAATTAAACTAGTCTTATAAAATCGAATATAAAAAACAAACAAAACCAGGTAAGTAAACCAATTTTCGATGTTATCGCCGACCTAACCTCAAGTCAAATATCAAATATTGGTTGGTATATAACGTGTATTGATTTTTACAATTTGGCAAAAACTTGGGTATGTTGTAAAAAATTTTCAAGCACAATTTCTTGTTCAAGAAGTTGAAAAAGTTTTTGTCCGAGAACTTGACCCGTGGAATATTTACACCCTTGGATTAATATAACATACCTAGGTATTTACGTTTTTCTATATTGCCCGAAAAATAAATGTACCTAATTAGATCGCAGTATGTACTGCAAATAAAATATACCAAAACATGCATCGGGATAATGAGCCTAATGAATAAAAATGTAGCGATCGCTTTTTTTTTATAAAATCGAAGTAATTTCTTGAAAGCCAATTAATATAAACTAAAGTACTTGCTTTTGCGTCCAGCAAGTGCTTAAAAGTACAGGAATTGCTTCTAGTCAATGCTTTTTCTTAAAAAATAGAAGCGATCGCTATCGTTTGCTTTTAAAATGTGATGAATAAAATTAAGGAATTGCTTTTTCTAGTGCAGCAATCGCTTTTAACTTTTTAAGGTAGGTCGACCCCTGCATCATTTGCTTGGTAGCACTCAACTTTAGTTCTCCGCGGCATACACGTGCGTTGCTCTTAATTGGTGTCTTCAATTATGGCTGAATATATGAACGTCCGTAAAAGAAAAATCTACAGAGTACGTAAAAATTGCAGATATGATGATTTCAGAAAGTTATATATCGATTTGATTGCGAAAATGTTGAGTGGTTGGCAAATTATTTTTTGACTGATACTGGTAAAAGGTGAGGGGGTGCACTGTCGCCTTTAAATAAGATTAAAGTCTTTCTGCGGAAATTGTCGGATCCGGGCTTTCAAAATTCTGTAGGTGAAGAACCTACTGTCTGTAAGACACACACTTCTATAATGGATAATGGATGCAGTTTTGGAGAAGGCCAATATTTTTATTCAATTTTCTACAAGTGCTGAAGCTGTTGTGGAAGCTAAACGGTTGTGGTCAGAGTCAGAGAGATTTATTTATGTTCCTTCAATTTGTGAACGAATATCAATTGCTTGTCTTTAATTTCTTCATCACTACTATTACTTCCCTCATTTTCACTAAAATCTGCCATATCACAAATATAAGTTTCCCATTTTCCACAAAAAGGTAACAGTTTACTATTGTAGTAAATAAATAGACCAACGTTGTTGTATTTACGTGTTTGGTGCCTAATTTGCAAAATAGTTGACGTAAAATTTACGTCAACTCTTGCAAATTAGGCACCAAACTGAACGTGAAATCTATAATCTGAACAAGTGGATAAGCCACGTCTGAACTTGGGTTGAATAAGCATTTGCTACAGAGGTGTAAGAAAAACAGCAATTGCTTCCAAATTGTATTCATATCCAGATCTAGTAATTGCTTTTACTTGACCTGATCGCTGGTCAACCTAAATATAACTTTCAATTTGATTGACATCGCCCTCTGACGGAGCAATCTTTTGGAAATTCGATCGCCAGCGACTAGATTGTCAATATGGTAGTTCGATAATCCGATAATCGCCTATAGTGAATGGGCCCCTTAAGAAACGTAGAAAAATAGTCACTGAAAATATTACGAAATCAGGGATGCCATACTCAGTAATAAACCTGATCACATTGGCAACGTACTAAACTGGAAAATTCACCGAGCGAATGAAGACATGAAAAGCGCTTACGCGAAATTTCCCATTTTCTTTACCAATTTAAGAAACGTTTTCCTTCATAAAATAATCATAAAATTTTATAGCTAGAGAAAAGCGAGCTAGTAGCACTGCGTTTAAAATAAGAATAAAAATAAATGAGATGTTATATCTTTCCTTATGAAAACGTCTATAAATATAGTAACTACTGTTGTTTTCCAGTGTTGTAAATGTAAAATAAAAAATCCGGAATCTACATAGCATCGATCTGGTAAATATATATACTATAATAACACTCTTTTGTAAATGTATCCTCTGTCTTCAGTAGCACGCTTAGCTTTCTTGCAAAGAGTGGGTCACGCAAGAAATTAGAGGGGAGAGGGGTTCCCTACAATAATGGGAAAAGCTCTAAGGTTTTTATAATCTACTATTTAATATATTTTAGGAAATTTCGATTGGCTATGTCCTATCAAAATTACCACGTTTTGTGTTTTTTACATAAGCGCCTATATCTTTTCTTGCATTCATCCTCAGGTTTGTCGATACGTTTTAAATGCGACATTAGTTTTCATTAAATAAGAAAATTGCGTTATTATTTTATTAGACACAGGGTCTATGAATATGGATATGGCATTTCCAATTTAAATTTTCGTTTAAAACTAATCCTACAAATTTTGTCGTTTTTGGGTAATTATCTACTATACGCACACCACGCCGATTTTGGTGATTTTTTCAGGAAACACGTATTTTGATGGGTAGATTACGAATCCGAAAACGAAAGTTGTCGGAAAAGCTTAGTTTCCGAGATATTTCCTTTTTAGTTACGATTTTTCATGGGTTTGTTTACATCGTGTTTACTTGGGATTTTTATCGTTTTTCAGCCACCTCTCACTACTTTTTAGGTTACACAGGATATATACTAATTTTAACCACGATTTTCCACTATGGGAAGCCATCGAAGAAACGAGGTTAGGGTAAGTTTAAGTTTTAGATTTTATGTTGGTAACCATGAGTAATATTTGATGCGAAATATTTATATTTAAATCAATCTAGTGGGCGCTCTTTTTTCAATTTTTTTCGTTTTTAAAAGTGCTTTCCACTACTTTTCAGTCTCAGTCTTTTTATTTAGGTTAAATTAAGGAACTTTTGAAAACGTGAGTTTATAATTAATTAGAAACAATATATTTAACAAGAAAAATGAATATTGCCTATAAAATGAGGTTTCATTTTGTTTTCTTCTTCTTTTGGTTCACACAATACTTGCCGCAGCGGAACTTTAGAGTATATTTGTTTAACTTGCAAATATTTGAGCACTTTCCACAATTAATTTCAGATACAAATATTCCGAGCTCCAATAAATAATCAATAAGCGGCAAAATAAGCATTAGTTAATACTAAAAATTGAGTGAAATTCATTTTTTGGAATAGCGTTCTAATAAAAACCAAACTTAATAATGAAAATAAAGCCGCATTGGTTGGTAGCGTCATTTAAAAACGAAAAAAAATTGAAAAAAGAGCGCCCACTAGATTGATTTAAATATAAATAGTTTCGCACCAAATATTACTCATGGTTACCAACATAAAATCTAAAACTTAAACTTACCCTAACCTCGTTTCTTCGATGGCTTCCCATAGTGGGTGGCGTTTTCACGCGCATTTTCCTTCTTTTAACCACGATTTAAATTAGTATATATCCTGTGTAACCTAAAAAGTAGTGAGAGGAAGCTGAAAAACGATAAAAATCCCAAATGTAAACAAACCCATGAAAAATTGTAACTTAAGAAGGAAATATCTCGGAAACTAAGCTTTTCCGACAACTTTCGTTTTCGGATTCGTAATCTACGCATCGAAATACGTGTTTCCTGAAAAAATCATCAAAATCGGCGTGGTGTGCGTATAATAGATAATTACCAAGAATAATAACGGACCTAATATTGATCCTTGTGGAAGTCCACATATTATTTCTTTTTCCGAATTCAGCTTCTGTGTGTTGTTTTGTGGATTCTGGTTTTGGAATTGGGAATAACTAACCGTCGACTCCGCATTTGAGTGAAAAACTAGAAATTCTCAATTATTAAATATGTTACTTAAGAAATAAAGTTAAACATACCTTCTCCAACTTGCGTTTTGTAGATTGTATTGTTTTACATACAATAAATGCCTTTTTCTAATCGTTGAAAATAATTTATTATTTATTAGGTTAGATTTCAAGATTTCTGTTATCTGTCAGTTATCATCACAGAAAAAAAAAGGATTTCTTATCCGTTTAGGGTTTGGGACCGTGTTCGCAGAGCACGCAATTTCCAACCAGCTCGCAATCAGTTTAAAAACCACGATTGCGCAGAAAAAAATTGAAATCGGTTTGCGAACGAAGCTAATATTTCGAAGACTTTACCCAATTTTCTGTTTTTAAATATGACATTGACATCTGTCTTATTGAAAGCATTAAAAAATTATTACTATATATATATACCGCTTACCTCCATGACGTCATTTACAAGCCGGATGGTCTTATTAGCGTCGCCAATATTCGCCTGTCCGTCGGGGCCCAACTCCACCAAGAGGGGGACGTCGCCCCTTTGGTCGCTCCGGACCCCGCTCCCCAATGCCCCCGGTTTTTTCTTGCGCTTGCGAGGCGCGCAGTCCGCGGGGCGCCTGCGCACATGGAACATTATGGAGCCTGAAAAAAAAAAGAACAAAAATTATTACATGCCGTATTTTTATAAAATAAAATTTTGTTGCATTTAGTTTAGTGACAATTTGTGTTTTTTCCGATCGGGCGTAAAGTGAGCTTTTAAGGGTTCATTTGGGATGACACTTTTAAGATTTAAAGGAATTTCCTTTTAATCTGGCACTAAAAACGGTTAAACATCTCCTTGAAAACTCGAAAACACTTTATTACAAAGCGTACACGCTACACATTCTAAAAGCAACGACACAATACGGTAGGGCTGAGGCTGACCTATTTTTTTCTGAAGTCCTAGCATTATAGTAATTCCTTAACACATTTTTCCAAGACCTAATAAATAAGACATCCCACAGCTTAAACAAAAATTTGCCAACTGAAAAAACATGGCTGAATTTAAAGCTGGATGTTTCAGAGTTCAAGTTTACTAACATCCGAATTAAAAATAGATCCTATTGGTTTTTCTCTTATAAGTTTAATAACACAGTGGCGGTTTCCAGTGGCAGACCGCGCGGGAATATACAATCCCGTTTATTAATCAATTAAATATTCAAAAATAACCATACGAGAAAAAAAAATATTAAACAAATTAAATAGGTATAAATAACATTATTTTCTCGAACCCTTGTTTTAATTAAAACCAGGCCGATTTCCGTTTGCAGCGGTAGGATTTTTTCTTTTGGGTAATGAAGATCTCTGTTCATACAGATACAGATACATGGTACGTTTGTACAAATATCAACAAAAATACTCTTAGGGACATCACACCAAAGACCAAATATTTTAACAGCAACAATTAAAGTACTTTTAACTATTGGGCTCCTTTTATACTGGGATTCTGAATGCGATATTCAGTATCTGGGATTCAGAATCACACGTGAATTCTAACGAGACAAAGGCTTCTTTTAATTTTTACTTAATGTAAAAATGTATTAATACTTTAATGAAAACTCTTTTAATTATTTCTTATTTATTGTATTAAAAATCCTTGCCATACCTTACGCCGGCGCCGCTGGTGTTGCCCGATCGCCCCGAATCCTTGAGCCATTACAATTTCGCACGGACTTGGAAATTTAACGCTATCTCTATGTTTTGTCTTTATTTCAAACGTACGAATGTTTGATGCAAACAATGAATGAATAGCTTAGTCTATTCTATAAGAAGTCTACGGCTTTACCCGATATAGCTTTTAATTCTTGAAATAGGCGTTACGCCTAGTTCCATTCAAAACCTATCAAAAGCGATGCAGATACGTTTCAAAATTTCCACAAATTAACGTTAACATTTCCCGAATGCGATGGTGCATGATAAATTCACACTGCGTCACGGTAAAATGCTTCGGAAAATGAGCCAATTGTTTCCCCGTGCCGTATAATATTCCCGTATGCATTTGATGGGTACTTCGAAGGGTTGATTTATGACGGAATAAAATTAGGTCTTTTCGTGGAACATGGAATACGATTAAAATAGTGCATATCTCGAACATGCAGTTTTTGAATTGTTAAATTGTTCAGTTTTAAACGAAAACTGAATAATGGGACTGCGGTGTTACCAGATCTAAGGTTTTAACAGGAGATCTCCTGTTTTCACTTTAAATCTCCTGTTCCACTGTTTTCGCTATGAAATCTAGGTACTATTTTTAGTCTGCTTTCTCTAAGAAATTTTCTGTTGATTTCAATAATTTTCACTTATAATACCCCTAGTGATTAAAATATTAGGTAGGTACCGGAAATTTTTCTGAGGTCATGAATACTTTTAAAATTATCTCGAGCCGAAGGCGAGGAATAATTTTCTAAAAATATTTATGATCGAAAAAAAATTCCGGTTAAGAAAATTTTACACTCATTTATTAAAAAACCTATGTAAAAATAATTTTTTTTATTACAAATGACATATATTATTATTACTGAAACTATAGGTATCATAATGAGCCATATAATAACAAAACATTTTATATTTTAATTTTTTATTAACTTCATTCAACTAAACTTGGTGGAACATAATTTTTTGTTAATATTTTTGTAACATGTATCTACTTTAATATGGCCAGATTCTACACAAAATAAGAAATTTGTTGCTGAAATAAAATATAATTTTCCAGCTTTAGTTATATGAATCATTGATAAGTAACTTAAAAACATTTTATATTTTAATTTTTTATTAACTTCATTCAACTAAACTTGGTGGAAGATCATTTTTTGTTAATATTTTTGAAGCATGTATCTACTTTACAAATACATACAAATTTGTTTACTTATCCTTTTTGTATTGCCAAACAAATTTGACTCCATTCTAATTCATGCGTTATGATTTTGACATTCTTGAAATGTCTTTGAAATGACGTTTCAGGAAAATTTTCATTTTTTAATTTTACCACAAACGTCAAAAATTTCCGGTTATTCTTTAGGTTTCTATGGTAACCGAAGAAAAATCAAGCTTCTGATTGGTTGAAATTAAGAATGTAAAATTTTTAACTGAATATTTTAGTACGACATTGTTCTCTACGGCACTGTGTTCCTTACTTGTCATTGTAATCAGTGTTTTTATAAATTATATATTTAGCTGTTATACCACTATACCCACGAAAATTACAATTCATAGGGGGTGAGAGGGGGTAATTACCTTATCCCCCCTATAAATCCTCCCTTGATAGGGATATTAAAATGCAAAACGCCAACTTCCTCTGCACTCTTAACCTTCTTCGCATATCATAATAATTTTAATTTTTAGTCTTGCGAATGAACCATTTTAAAATACCAGCAGATATTTCTCCGTACGCTTACCTGAAAAATTCAGTCAAAACGTATGTGCTGCTATGGAGGGGAAATGCAGCGAGAGAGGAATGTAAATGTGATTCATTTTTTTACATTAAAAGCCTTCGACTTCACGAAACACGTACAAAAACGAGTATTCCGACGACTAACCACGACTTCGGCGAAAACAAATACTACGAGTACTCACAGAAGAAAAGACGGGTTTGTTCGATTACTACAGCTGTTTTTGTTGCTACCCGTGAATGGCCGATGCGTGCATAAAGAAAGCGAGGTTGCCGATCTCATTCTGGATTTTGTCACCATGGAACTAAAATAAATAGGTACTAAATACAAAGTAAGTACAGGCTTGCCAGTACTGTATAAATCCTAGTATAAAAATGTAAGCTATTCTGTATTTTTAATTCACCTGTTGACATTCTAACAATGGCACAGAATTCCGATATACATATACTTCAATTTATCACTTTTCCGCACTCTACTGGTTATCCGAACAACGCGTAACGGAGTCGCATGCGGAAAATTCTCTCTTTGCGTACTTATTCGAGTAATATTATCGATTTTGTCAACTAGTCTTTTATTTAATTGAATAAAATCATAAAATGGCAGTTCTCAGCGTTGTCACTGTAATCGTGTCTATCCACCCGAAAAGTCTTCGATTTGTAAAATCACTGGGACGATATTCCCGGATTTTTATCATCGGATCTTGAAATGTCAAACCAATAAAATCATGATAACATTTCAATTGGCTGTCAACTAATTTAAACGATTTATAAAATTTTCTTGTGTTGTTAATCATTAAATAAACTTTGCAAACAAAACTTTAGGTGGAGTAGAAGAAATTAAAGCTACTAATTCAGAAAATATTACAAGTTGTAGTAAGGATTGCATTAAGAAAAAGACTCCAAGCTGCCTTGATGCCCATGATAATATTTCCGGTGTGATTGATCAGGACCATAGGCTTCTCAATTTTAAAGGAGCGAGACAACCTATACCAGCGACAAGTGCCGACCTACCATTCCTCTGTGACACAACAACGCGTCGCGTCATATTTTTGGTCAACAAAACCCCCCCGGTGAAACTGTAAATTAGCAATCTTGCATCACAAGGTCATATTTATCTCAAGCCGCGCAGCTGGCCACCACAGTCAAATTGGCGCTGTCGTCGCTTGATGATTCTCCAGCTGGCCGAGGAACCGGGTTCTGTCACATATTTTTGACGTATAGAAGAGAAGGACAGTTATATTCTGACATACTACAACGCTCCCTAAACTGAGTCTCAGGTGCTAATTGGAACAAACCAGCCAGCGGGCCATGTCAAAACTGTCAGTTTTTCTTGTCTACGTTTTTGCTCAGAAAATTATTAATTTTTTATTATCATTTTAATATTTAATACAATTCTATTAGTTTCTACGCTAGAAAACTCCGCCGATGTGTGTAATTTTTTAATTATTATTCCAGTCTACCATGCAGGTAATTATTTTTTATTGTTTATCAAATTGATTTTACACTTATACTAATTTTTTATATTGGAAATGTAAGTTTACAATAAATAAATTAACAAAAAATGTTTCACATATTTATTATTAGTTCACAAGCCAATATTAACAAATTATAGTTGGGCAGCCGGCAGACAACTGCAACAGATTTGTGCTCGAGGTAATACCTAACAATCTACTAGTTACGAACTGATAGTTTAGGCTCTTGAAATGATAATTTTAACATTTTTGTTTTACTGAGTAGATTAGAAGTATATTTTATACTACTTAAGACTAATTTGTTTGTTTTTAGGAATATTGTACATCGAGCAACATGAGATCGCACAAGGATAATGATTTGAGCTATTTTACATAAAAATTTAATGTCAACCCCATACTGTTTCTGTTTCTTCAGAGAATGCTGTAAGAATTACCTGTTTTAGTACGTGTCTCGTTGCAGCCTAGTGCTTATGTTTTATACAGTATTTGTGATATATTATATGAATTGAGACAATACCTGATGAGTGAGACCTGTGAGACATAACCTAAGAACATTAGTTTGTTCTGAACAGTTTTTTTTTTGTTATGGTTGTCCATGCGGTTTTTATTTATAAATAAACATAGAAAAAAGTATTTAAGATAAAGTATTTCCTTATTTATTTTCCAAATCTTGATTAATATCGTGCTTTTATTCCATAAAACAAAAACTTTTGTGCATCTTTTTATTGATTTAATTTGTGATTCAATAATATTTATATTGAATCACAAATTAACTGAATAAAAACTCGTTATAAAACCGCGGTTTAAATTTCCCGCCATTGCGCCACTGGTGGTCAGCAGGCACACTAACACCCCTCTCTCTCACTCTCTCTTCTTTCTCTCTCCATTTTGTTGCGACTTTTTAACGTGGAGTTAACATTTCTAACCCTATAAATTTTCTTTGGTCAACAAGTTAGTGAAGAGCATGGGAATGGGGCAGCGAAAGGCCAAAATAGAGCTTCTTTATCGGGCCGGTTATTGAGGTGGTACACCAATTTTGAATTGCGCCAGCCGTTCACCAATTTCTTCACCACTTTTATTACATCTAATAGCAATTAGCAACGAAAATTCTATCATTATATGCAAATAATGTTCTGTGTTGGTCATCTAGGTTAAACAATACTAATTGTTGTTTCATTGTTTTTAATTCTATAGTTTAATTTCAAATGTACACTTTTTATTTGCGTTGGATGGTTTTGGTTAATGTGTTTTAATAATGAGGCATAATTTATAGGTAGTTTGGTAATGTTGCTATCTTATAAAAGGCTGGTATTTTAACATTTAGAAGGAAATGAACAGTCAAGCGGTAAAAAAGCAAGAATAGTTTGATGATGACCTATTCCTTTTATCTATAATCTGTCTTTTAAAGGTATTTTTCTCCTTTCTCTATCACAAGTTGGACAGGTCAGTTTTGTCATTTATTTTGCAATTTTCTTTACAGGGTGTCAAAGCCAAAATTATAATTTTTTGTTGTGTTAACTTTTTTGTAAATAGTTATGTTATTAATAGCATGAATTGCACATAATTTGGTACTTAGTTAGAGGTTTTTTAGGATAAAAAATCGAAATCTTATTTATTTATCGACGTCAACAGGGATACAAACAGGGAACAAGAGACCCACTGGAGTATCCACATAATATAATTTAGAGACTATAATAAAACAGTCTAGTCATGCCTATAAATAGTAAAATAAGGTAAAAAATGATATAAATACATTCATTGCACATTAGATTATTCATTATTATAATAAACGAAGAATTCTGAGAAAAAAAAATAATCACTTATAATCTCCCTAGCAGCAGAATTATTACCGATAATTTTTTTTACGGTCACGAATGGTTTTGTTGACAGAAAATTATCCCGAGTCGAAGACGAGGGAAATTTTCTATCAACAAAAACATCAGTGAAACCGAGAAAAAAATTATCGGGAATTAATTCTGCTGCGTGGGAGATTCGGTAAGAAAATTTCATAAATTGGAGTTTCTTTTAATGTTCCTGAAATTTTAGTAATAAATCTTAGTTGCTAACAAGTAAAATCAACTTCTATGGTAAAATACAGGGCGTCATATTAAACTAAACTCATCGGAAATATGTTTTTTAAAGTTATATTTGAATTTAAAACTATAAAGACATTGGATTGTCTGTCACTTCGAAATGACTTGACATTTGAATTAAAATTAAGTCGTAGTAGTAGTACCTAAGAAAAATTATCACTTATAATCTCCCTAGCAGCAGAATTATCGGAAAATAATTCTGCTGCGTGGGAGATTCGGTAAGAAAATTTCATAAATTGGAGTTTCTTTTAATATGATGAGATGATGAGACCTACGACCTATTCTCAATAAAAATTATAAGTTAGCAACAAAATGTATTTTGATTTTATTCTGAGTGACGTTTGCCATAAAAAAATAAAGCACTTTATTTTTGACAGAAAAATTTTCACTTATTAATTTTATTAGGTTAATAGGCTATAGACTATCGCGATAGTCTCCCGTCGCTCTAAGCAACGCAAACGAAAAGGAGACTTCTAATTGGTTGAAAATAAATTTATGAAATTTTCGCGATAGTCTCCCGTTGCTATAAGCAACGCAAACAAAAGGGAGCCTTCTAATTGGTTGAAAATAAATTTATGAAATTTTCGCGATAGTCTCCCGTTGCTGTAAGCAACGTAAACAAAAAGGAGCCTTCTAATTGGTTGAAAATAAATTTATGAAATTTTCGTCAAAATATATAATTAGTTTTTAAACATTTTTTAGTATGCCTTTCACTGTTCGCAGGCACGTTGAGAAAAAAATCAATGTTAACAGACACATTACTATTTCTTACAATTCTACACAATGGGGGAGTTTTGAGCCGAATAAATGGCAAAAAAATAATTCAGTTGTCCTTAAAGACCTTTGGGGGACGTTAACATAAACGTGTTCGAGGATATCTGGACTTTATTAAATAACTTATACAGGGTGTCCGGTAAGTATACAGGGTGTAACAAATTCGTTTATCACTACAGGGATCTCGTAAACCGTAAGAGATACGGAGATGGTTAAATGGGGGCAAAGGTGCACAATTTGATGCCTAATCATAATCCAGAAAGAAATTATTTAAATTCCGAGTACTTCCGGAGATATTCGAAAGAAACCGAAAAACTGTCAATAAGATTTTTTTGTTTTGCGCCCTTAATGTAGGAGATAAAAGAAAACCAATCACACCTTTTTAGGGCCACTTTTAATCCTTTCTTAGAATATGTAATTAGTTTTGCCATGCAACGTTTCATTTTCCTGAAACCATCATTAATTTCACTATTTTAAATACGGACCTGGATTTTTTCCATTTTTCAATAAAATACCTAGGACATCTTTATTCAAAGCCTAGGCTAAATATTAATTTTAAAAAATAATTAACGCTCTAATGTAGATTTTATTAAGATTTTTCTAATCCGACCCTGTGTTACACAATACCATTTCGTTTTAATAACGACATAAAAATGTATCGCTGTCCAGGAAAACATTTTTGAACACGTAATTAATAATTAATTTTTATATGGCAACTTCTTTTATTCAAGAGTATTTTTTTTTATTTTGCTAATATTGTTTTTCGTAAAGTTTTAATTAATTTTATTAATAATATAAAATATTGTTAATTAAATAAAATCTAATATCATTAGCAAGAATTTGTATTACGATTATTGTCAATTTTACGATCTTTATAGTATTCTTTTAAGGAGCTACCTAGTGTAAATTGTTACACAAAAGATGACGTGGGTAATAAAACGAATGGGTATTGTGTAACACAGGGTCGGATTAGAAAAATCTTAATAAAATCTACATTAGAGCGTTAATTCTTTTTAAAATTAATATTTAGCCTAGGCTTTGAATAAAGATGTCCTAGGTCTTTTATTGAAAAATTGAAAAAATCCAAGTCCGTATTTAAAATAGTGAAATTAATGATGGTTTCAGGAAAATGAAACGTTGCATAGCAAAAATAATTACATATTCTAGGAAAGGATTAAAAGTGGCCCTAAAAAGGTGTGATTGGTTTTCTTTTATCTCCTACATTAAGGGCGCAAAACAAAAAAATCTTATTGACAGTTTTTCGGTTTCTTTCGAATATCTCCGGAAGTACTCGGAATCTAAATAATTTCTTTTTGGATTATGATTAGGCATCAAATTGTGCACCTTTGCCCCCATTTAACCATCTCCGTATCTCTTACGGTTTACGAGATCCCTGTAGTGATAAACGAATTTGTTACACCCTGAGGGGAGGTCAAAATAAACTTTGTCATATAAAAAAACCTGAAGTGCCCCCCTTAACGGAGATACAGGGCCCCAAGGTCAATCATGTATGAAATACCTAAAAAACGCTTGAATGCAGGGGTAACTTCCGGAACCTTGTAATTATTATTATTAAAAAAAATTAGTATCTAATTTTGGAAGAGCTGTTCAGGGAGGCATTGACGAATAGCATATCGGTGTTTTTTTTTTAAATAAATGCACAGAAACTTTAGAAAAAGCAGTTTTTTGAAACCGCTAAAATTGCCACAATTTACCTTAAAATCCTTGAAAGTAAACACGTCGATTTTCAGAACTGAAGTAAAAAGAACAATTTTTACTGGTAACACGATATTTTCTAGTCTATCTAGATGTCATCTATCCTAAAAATTGTAGAGATTGTGTTTGTTTTAACAGGAAAGGTTCCGTAATTGCACAAAATACGAAAGTAAACAAAACTATATCTGACCGGTTGACTAACATCTGCCTTGCTCTACGTGTTCCAGAATATGTCTGTCTTTCTTCTTCGTGTGCCAAAAGCATAAAAATAACTACTCTGATCAACACAGCACTGTAGTGCGCATGCGAATCGTCAACAGTTCGGCAGATCAAATTGACGATAGAAAATGGCGTCGTTAATCCCACCTTCAAAGAAATATTAACAAAACAAAAATGTTTAAAAAGTTATAACTTTGGCACCTTGTATTTTGGAAACTGTCAACTTTTTGACTAAGATAAATAGGACTAAATCCTCATATTTTAGCCTCGGGAATTTGTGCTAGCGTTTTATACAAGTATTTTGCGGACACCCTGTATAATATAAAAAATAAAAACGTCTTTATATGGTGGTTTTATTGAGGTATGAATCAGAGCCGTTTTTAATTTTTTAAGAATTTTACGAGGCGTTTTTTCTAAATAACTTTAAAGTGGCTTATTAGAAAAAAACAAAATTTGGTGCGTGAGTCTATCATAGAAGGATCTTCAAAAAAGTCTTATACAATTTTGATGTAAAATTAATAGGGGAGGTGATATTTAAGGGTAGCAAAATTTACATGGGATTTCTCATGGCCAGTCTATCTAAATGGGCACCACCAGATAATTAAAACCCGTTAATACCCAGTATTTGCAAACACCGCTTTAATTATTTCCCAGTTTCAACTTTTCCTTAAAAAAATTCGCATTCTCAGCAAAAGTTTCTAAAAATGAGGGGTCTCGTCCAGAAGTTTAAACGAAAATTAAATAAGAAAGTTTAGCCAAACTCCTCCCAAAAACAAAATCAATTCCAAAAGGCAAGTTTCAGTTTTGTTAGGCTCAGATTACTTTATTTACTTTTTATTAAGTTTTCAACATTCTCGTTAATGGGCTTTTTAACTAATTCTGATTTTGATGGTTGTGTATAAAGGAATAAAAATACAATTTGTGTTTTATTACTTTTTGTAATATTTAAGCCCTAAATCTAAATTTAGAAAATCACCAAAAAATTTATCTATAGTCTATTTATCTCCAAGATAGATTGTATATAAACAGATGCGCGCTGCTGGCAAGCGAAATTCCACCGATATGTATGTACAGGGTCATTCCCTATATATTGACCCATATGCTATTCTATATATATATATATTATATTAATAGAGATATCAAAAAACTAAAGTGAGGAAAGTTGTAGATCTTGATCTTAACTTTTTTTAACAATTATTAGAAAAAACAAAAGACTGTTGGAACTTTAAAATTTTAGCACAAATTTTTTTTTAAATGGGACACCCTGTATATTATTACATTTTTAAATTCCACATAAAATTATAATTATTTTTTATTAAATGCATTATTAGTCTATACTTCATAGTTTCCGAAATATTGACTTGACGGCTTACATGTCCCTATCTTCAATTTTTATTATCTTCCCAAAAAAATCAACTTCCGGTTAAACCGGATGTAACTCAAAAGCAGGAAATATAGTTGTTCCGGTTTAACTGGAAGTTGATTTTTTTGGGAAGATAATAAAAATTGAAGATAGGGACATGTAAGCCGTTTTGCTCTAAGACGTACTGTTAGAAGGTTATAAGCTGTCAAAGATCAAAAATGTCACTTTTCGAGAGTCAATATCTCGGAAACTATGAAGTATAGACTAATAATGCATTTAATAAAAAATAAGTATAATTTTATGTGGAATTTAAAAATGTAATAATACACAGGGTGTCCCATTTAAAAAAAAAATTGTGCTAAAATTTTAAAGTTCCAACAGTCTTTTGTTTTTTCTAATAATTGTTAAAAAAAGTTAAGATCAAGATCTACAACTTTCCTCATTTTAGTTTTTTGATATCTCTATTAATAAAGCGGCTAGCATATGGGTCAATATATAGGGAATGACCCTGTACCTTTAGATAAGCAAATACCTAATCATCACGAAAGTGGTAAATTAATGTACCTATTTAAAATATTCAGTTGAGGAAAACTTGGGCAAAGCACTGAGATAAAAAACCGAATCCAATATTGTAACGAAACCAAAGATATAACAAAAGCGAAAAAACACTAGAACCCCGCCCGGTCGCCAATTGACGTCACATAATATAACATAATAACTTTTACCTGTTTTTCTTAAGCAAACACGTCACTCAAATTTGTTGGAAGTCAAATTCATGAACATAGTACCAGGTATAATAATTTAATCGAGCTGCCAAAAAGTCGCACACAGCTTCTTTATAACTCTATTCTTCATAGAGGGGTAAATTTGTTTAATAAAATACCGCACATTACAAAGTTAAAAAATGTTAACTCATTCAAGAGGGATTTAAAAATGTTAATTCAATCAAACAGTGTTTGATGTATAATCAATAATCATACTAGTACTGCTACTTTTCTACCTTTCACCCCATTTTCACTCCTGTAAATTTTCTTTTATGAATTGTTTTTTCCTTTTCTTTAATTGTGTTTGTTTCCTGTTTATACTAAGCACCTACTGTAAACATAGTTTTAGTGGATGAACCTACATAGTTTTATTGTAAAAATCTTTTGGTTCAATAAAGGATATTACAGTGGGGTTGTTTAAGTGTGCAACATATGGGCATTTTTTTAATTAACGATTTCTCAGAAAATTTTATTCTTGATAAAAGTTGGTGCATGTTCGATAATCACATTAGGTGCACTTGGAATGGTTGCAAGTCAAACGGCATACAGGGTAGGCCAAAAAATATAAAACTTGTACAAGAATAAAGTACCCCTATTTCAGAAAATTCCGCAAAATGTTATTAAGAAAAGTTGTTAAGAATTAAAAGTTATGCATAGATTCAAAAACGTGACCTAAAATAAAAAAAATATATATTTTTTTATAAAACATTAACAATTTCCCAAAATTTTTTTTTTATATTCACCATAAAGACCTTCATAAATCAATCAAAATCAAATCAATTTTACATATCTTTGTTCAAATTCAAACATATTTGTAAAATTTATTTGAATTTTTAATTTATTAAGGAATCACAAACTTCATGTTTGTTGCAACGATATTAAACACAACTTTAAAATATCCTAAAAATTCTTTTTAACAAGATTTAAACATTAGTAATGATAATATGCTAATTAAAAAACTATCATTTAAAGTGCCAAATTTTTATTTTAAATGTTTATTAAAAAACTTTATTCTTGTACAAGTTTTATATTTTTTGGCCTACCCTGTATGCCGTTTGACTTGCAACCATTCCAAGTGCACCTAATGTGATTATCGAACATGCACCAACTTTTTTCAAGAATAAAATTTTCTGAGAAATCGGTACTTAATAAAAAAAAATGCTCATATGTTGCACACTTAAACAACCACACTGTATATATGTATTATATATATATTTAAAAAAAAATCTTCTTGCCTCCACACAATTACCGAGCGCTTGTCCATAAGTTAGATGCATGTGAGCATTAATGAGATGTAATAATGTATTTAATTATTTTAGTGCGTAGTATTAATCTTAAAGTTATTTGATGAGTTATTCATTGTGTTCAAATAGCTTATATTAATAAACGATATAAAAACGACTGGTGTTATATTGTGGTAGTATTAGTATTATTAACGTGATATACAAAAACTTTATTTTTATCGAAAACCGCTTATTCCGTCGAGAAAAATGTAGAGTACCTTTTTAAATAAAACTAACTAAAGTATTTAAAAAATCAGTTTTTAGCTCTGTAAAATGTCACCGTCAACATTTTGGCCCAACGAGTGTGGTGGCAAGTCCGTTCCTGACTTCCCTAACGATGTAAAACATGTAACGAACTCATGTTGTTGATGAATATAATAGCACTTGTATTATGCATAGCATAATGCGCTTACTGTCATAAGTATTATGCGGCTATTATTGAATGGTTATAGATAAAACAATATTATTTCATACTTTTTAGTGAGTATCTTACACCTTTTGTGCCTGTCTGTAGTTTAAAAATGATGACGAATTCCCAAATAAAAAATATTCTCCCCGGGGGATATTCAAGTGAGAGCTTCGTCTTTCTTATATTGTAGAATCCTATATTCCATGTCAACGCCAATTACCGTTTCTTCTATAGTTCTTTTCAAAAATACAAAAGAAAATTTAAATTTAAAACTTCCAGGAAAGTAAATCAAAAGATTTTTTTTCTTATTTAATAAGACTGAATTTGTCGCGTTTGCAAATCAAGAAAAATTGGTATAATTTAATACATTTCACAGCAAAATCACAATTTATTGTTTTTGATTATAAACCCGCGCCCACTCTGAATTTTTATTTTTGACTTTGAATAGCACAGAATATATAGCTATATAATATATATTTCAGTTCGTGAAAATTTGCAATAATTGTTACTAAAAAAATATCAATTGTACCAAATGTAGAAATAAAAAGGGCGCCGGCTGTATCTTGGAAACCGTTGAGGAAAAATGAGCTCGATAAGAATAAACTGACGTACATATTTATTCCTTTCACCCCCTTAAACAGAAAGGTAGAGCAAGAGCCAAGAACAAAAGGTTTTTAAAATTTTCATTGCGAAAATTTAATACACCTTGACCATAAGGATTGTTAAGAAAATCCCGGTTTTTGATTGGTTACTTTAGTTACGCCCCTAGCGGACAACTTAGGAACTAGCATTAAATATAGTTTCCAGCAATTTATCTTAGTCACTTTTATAAAAATCTTTTTTCCGCAAGCGGCAAACGGTTTCCAAGATATAGCCGGCGTCACTATACAGGGTGTTATTTAAGTATGTGGCTCAACTCCAAGGGGTGCTTCTGTAAGTGATTTTAAGAAGAAAAGTTCATATAATAATAATAATAATAATAATAATAATAATAATAATAATAATAATAATAATAATAATAATAATAAAAGACTTTATTGTAAATAAGTTACAAAAGGCGAAGTTGAGGCAGAACCTCCTAAACATGGGTCCGAAAATGCATAGTTTTTACGATACAGGGTGTCAAACTTTTAAAGAAAAATCGGATGTTCGTAAATATCTCAATACTCTTTTCTTCGATTTTGTTGAAATTTGGCAATTCTGTTTGTAATAACAAGAGGATAATTTAGCCTCAATTAGGTTAAAATTATTAAGTCCAGTGGCGTCCCGGAAGAGAGTCCAACTAATATTTTTGACAAATAAATTGCGCGCCACTGACTTTTTTTTTTAAATCATGTATTTTTTTCGAATTAAGCAACTACAAATACAACTATTCTATCTCATGAGTTTTTTTATATCTGGCTTTATTATCGAGAAAAAAAATAAAAACCACTTAATGGCATGTCCCGGGACAATAAGAGTAAAAAATTTAAACTAATACTTACCAAACTATTAAGCAATTAAAATTACAAAAAAGTCCTATTTTCAATTTTTTCGCATAGATTTTAAAATAATTAAATTCAAAAGAGGACTTTCGTGTAATTTTAATTGCTTAATAGTTTGGTAAGTAGTTTACATTTTTTACTCTTATTGTTCCGGGACATGCTATAAAGTGGTTTTTATTTTTTTCTCGAAAATAAAGCAAGGTATGAAAAAACTCAGGAGATAGAATAGTTGTATTTGTAGTTGCTTAATTCGAAAAAAATACATAATTTTAAAAAAAGTCAGTGGCGCGCAATTTATTTGTCAAAAATACTAGTTGGACTCTCTTCCGGGACGCCACTGGACTTAATAATTTTAATCTAATTGAGGCTAAATTATCCTCTTGTTATTACAAACAGAATTGCCAAATTTCAACAAAATCGAAGAAAAGAGTATTGAGCTATTTACGAACACCCGATTTTTCTTTAAAAGTTTGACACCCTGTATCGTAAAAACTATGCATTTTCGGACCCATGTTTATATGAACTTTTCTTCTTAAAATCACTTAAAGAAGCACCCCTTGGAGTTTGGCCACATACTTAAATAACATCCTGTACTGTATACCCGGTACAAGGGTCATATTATGAGCATAGTTTAGTTATCAAGTTTACTTTATTTAGCTTGTATACATGCCACAAAAGTAAGTCTGTATTATAGATTTTCCGGGCGAGTTGCGTTCTATTTCTACCTCCCCCCCCCCCCTGTAGTAGAAGGTTTTTAGATTTTCATTTTCGGTCTAACCGAATTCCCCTGGATGGAGGGAGGGGGGATGGATTTATCCAATACCGTAGTAGGGCTTTGTTGGAATACATAATCATATGACACATCAAAGTTGTTTATTCATAATTTTGAGGCTAAACGTTCAAAAGGTAACATAATAACCTTTCTTAATGATTTTCCTGAAATCTGGCGTTTTCATAAATTAAGAAAAATCGCTTGGATTTAATATAACAAGGGAAAAATTACAATTTATGTCTTTTAAGCGTCCGCCGGTCTAAATAATTTTTCCCCGGTGTTAATTTTCATTTTTATTTCATTCCCCGATTTTTCCACGTTTTCTCGATTAATAAATAAAAAGTTTTTCACTTTATAAATGGCGCAATGCGGATTCCGCATTACGGATTCATTATTAATTAATAAATAATAATTTTCGTCGACTGTAGTTTACTTTGCTGTGGTAAATAGCCAGTAGCGAGCCAGGTTTTACGAGCGGAGGGGACAGACTGAACAGTATATAGAGGGGGCAAACAGCACAATTAAATAAGGACGCTTTAATTTTAAAGCATAAAAGTCGTTTGTCTAAATATAACAGAATGAGTAGAAATTACCACCACCATAATATTTAAAAAACTGAGGACAAAAATTAGCCCCTGGCGACTATTTTGGCCAAGACCTTCTGAGATTTAAGAAGGAGTAAGTAAAACAGTAAGGCCTATTCATTAAAACAAATTAATGAAATTTTGTCACAGAAAAAAAAATTATTTGCATCAAAGAGGGCCTTGCATCTAAGGACGTAATGCTTAGCCGTAAAGCTTAATACCTGTTGGGTGTCCGTAACTACCTGAATCAACAATCAATCAGTTATTCCGTCATCTTTGACAGTCGTTACAAGTAATTTAATTCATCGCTAATTTTTCCGATTTCTTGAACAATTCACACAATGGGCTTAACGGAACAGCACAAAACATTCATGGTTAAAGCGTATTTTCGAAACAGGGTTAGAGTAAATGGTGAGAGGCAATACAATCCGGGTTTGTGCATGGTCGATTTTCACAAACATTTTCCTAACGTTGCTTTTATTGCTGGGGATTTTTATGATTGCTTGAAAAGAACCGTGGCTGTGTTTAGGGAAACAGGTTCTACACAACACAAAAAAGGAGCAGGAAGACCATCTGTAAGAAAGAGGAACTTGTTGCAAACGTTCGTGAAATAATGCAAAATACGCCAACAAATTGTATAAGACGCCTGTCCCAAGAAGTAGGAAGATCTATACTATTCTTAGGAAGCAGCTAAATTTATTTCCTTATAAAGTGCAAGTATTCCAAGAAATACAAGCCGCAGATTTTGAAAGGCGTAGGAATTACTCTCAATGCTTTACCCAAAATCTATTGGAAATAAATGACATGTTTTCGGATGAAGCCTGGTTCCACCTCTCCGGTTATGTGAATTTTCAGAATACACGCATGTGGAGTAGTGAAAATCCCCATTTTTTTTGTAGAGTCCACATTGCACCCTCAAAAAAATGGTGTCTGGTTAGCTGTTTCCCGAAGAATAATTGTTGGTCCTATTTGTTGCCATGACACAGTTACAGCACAACGGTATAGAGACAATATTTTGAATCCATTTGTGGAGCAATTTTGATGATGAACTACGTTTTGGATATTTTCAACAGGACGGTGCAACCGCCCATACAGCCGCCGAAACTATTAACTACTTACGCAATTTTTTCGACGACAGATTAATCAGTTTTCAATCAGAAATACGCCAACAAATTGTATAAGACGCCTGTCCCAAGAAGTGGGAAGATCTTATGAAACAAGCAGGACTATTCTTAAGAAGCAGCTAAATTTATTTCCTTATAAAGTGCAAGTATTTCAAGAAATACATTCCTCATTTAAAGAACACTATTTTTAAAACACCACTTCCAAATTTAGAACAATTACAATAAGAAAGGATTATCCAAGAATGTAGTAACATTTCTCCAGAGATGCTGGTCAACACTTTCGAAAATATGAAGAGACGTGTGAATTTATGCTTGGAGCATGGCGGTGGCCAATTTCAGCAATTTATTTTATTTTATTTTTCTTTTTCTTTCTGTATAGTCTTACTTTGTTCATTTTGTAAACAGCAAAAATAAATTTGTATTGGTCTACGTATTTTATTACTCATTAGATTGGCATATCATGTCATAATATGAATTTGACAAAATTTTAACCTAGATTTGGTTAGATATATCGTCCCCATATCATTGTGATCTAAACCAAGCCCTACGTTTTTAATCCAAGCCCTCTTTGATGCAAATACTTTTTGGTCGCACGGTAGTATTTTATGTGCGAAAGAACGCCGTCCGAGGGTGGCGGGGAGGACACATCGCTTCCTCTATGTACGCCACTGTAAACAGGTTAATAGGGGTTCGAGGTTCAAGTAAAGTAGGCAAATTATTTATTTATTAACCCCCGGCGTTTATGTAGGCGTAATTAAAGGTCTCGTTTTATTTGCGGACAATAGGGCAAATCTTTCGATAGTTGGATTTTGTTTATTTAACAAGTTGGTTTTAAATAGACCTTATGGGACGCACGATTTCCTTATTATTGTATATATATGAAAAAAATCCTTGATGGGGTAGAAAACCTAGGTAGGTAACCCTCATAGACGCACGCAATATGGACAGAAGGAACATCCATAAAGGGGCCCACTCACACTCCGGAAATCCTCAGAGGAAAAACTGTGCAGTTTTTCCTCTGAGGATTTTCAGAGTGTGAGTGGGCACCTTTTCAAAACATGAAATCTTGTTCTTCAACCTACTTGTCAATATTGGTATAACTTTTGAACAATATCCGTTAACAGGTAGAGTTAACTTATTCCTAGAACGAGGCGTTTCGACAGAAAACAACGAAATTTGACATTAACAGCTGCTGATCTGGTTTCTTCGTTAAAGTTCCCAGATCAGCAGTGAGCCGTAGCAAGCTCACGCGTCAGGTTGCGTCATATTATTCTCTTCCAATTTTGGTGTTTTTTTAAGTGTTTCCGTGGCTGTTTTTTGTATAGTGTTTGAAACATTTTACTTTTGGATTTTATATATTTCAGAGACAGATTTTCTTGGTGTTTATTATTTAAGTTTAATAGTGAGTGCAAACACCATTTGGGTTAACTCATCTATTATCAAATCAATAAAGTGCCTAGTTACACCATTTACTTATCGTTATATACAGGATGCCTCATAACTAAGGGGCAAATACAGCAACAGAAGATAGTAGACTTGAAAATATGCCATTTATGCTTAAGGACGCGCGGTTAATTTTCAATAAATGTTTCGTTAAGAAAGGTGTTTATTTAAATGTTTATTGCCATCTAACATTTAAACGCGATTATCTCAAAAACTAATGGAAATATCGAAATTAATGAAGTAAAACTTTTTTACGTCTAGAATATCCCTCTTTTATAATTTAAGGTACTTAAAGCGGCCAGAAATGTGAGAGACAAAAATATTTGCGAGAATTTATCAAACTCATATAGTGTAGCTAGCGTTCTCTAAGAGGTAGTTTAAAACTCACTATAGAATCCTCCTTAATGCCCTCAAAAATATAACTAGGTAATATTTCAAATTTGGTTCATATCTGCTTAACATCAAATCATCGCCAATTTTATAAAGTAAATATTTTGGTACTTGAATCACCCTGTATCTCTTTATCCGTATAAGAAATGAAATTAAATTACATACTTTCAAGTCCACTACCTCATATTGCTGTATAGCATTACACCCTATATAAAATTCCCACAAAACCAACAATACCAAAAGGGTTTCCAATATGGTGTTTTCATTAGACGTGCACCACAAAGCTTACAAATCGTAAAAATGTATTACTTTATTCCTTGTATAATAAATACATAAATACCTATTTTTGCTTTTTGCAAATAAAAACTAAAATAAATAAATGTTATTTCCTTCTTTTCCTTTATAAATAATAAAATTAGTACCTACTCTATATCTTTAATTAAGACTCCCTTACAAAATTTAAAAGATGGCGAAGGCGAGGTAAAACAAATTAGTCCGGTTCTGTTTTTGTAGCCAACCGCTTAACGTAAATTATACTAAACTTTAATGGGGTGCCATAAAATAAATGACAAGTGAAGCGGCGAGTTCTTAGATTAATTTGACTTTAGACTTTAGGTGCGGGTCGCCTAGGTTTTTATTTTTTTCGCGTTTCAATTAGCTTTGGAAAAACTATCTAACATATCCCTTTTTGGAACATTTATATAATTGTTGCTGTATTTTGGTGCAAGCAAAGATGATTAAATGGAATTAAAATTAATGCCTTCTTGTACAAAATGTTGACCGTACACGCGGTTACTTCTGCCACCTCATCCCTATGGGCCCTCATAGCTACGGATTCAGGAAGAAAAAGGATATTCGTGAATTTATTCCCAAAAATATCCAATCAGTTTTCAATTTTCTTACTGCGAAACATCGATATCAAATTAATTTTACATTAGTTACGTGGATTCTATTTTCTTCTTATTATCTTTTTTATTGAAGCGTGGGCAGTGTAGTGGGGCTCGTAATGCCATATATGCATAAAACATACGAACTCGAACATACAGGATCATTTAAAAACTTCCCACCTCGATTTTCCTGCTTTAAAATGAAAATGTGGAAAATCGCTCGGACCCGTCGATTTTTATTTCGAGGGGGACATCTTTTGCGTATATTGTCAATTTTGTTACTTCAAGCCCCTAGGAGGGAGGGGGGGAAGGGGTAAGATCTAAATCTTAAATGGATACCCCTATTTTATATAATTTTTTTGGATTCTGCATAAAATTCTGAACATTTTTTAATAAAAGCATTATTAGTCTATACTTATATACCTATAAGTACTATATTTCTTACATCCGGTTTAACCGAAAGTTCACACTATTGGAAAGATAATAAAAATTGAAGATAGGGACATGTAAGCCGTTTTGCTCTAAGACGTACAGTTAGAAAGCTAGACGCTGTCAAAGTTCAAAAATGTCATTTTTCAAGAGTAAATATCTCGGAAACTGTTAAGTATAGACTAATAATGCTTTTATTAAAAAATGTTCAGAATTTTATGCAGAATCCAAAAAAATTATATAAAATAGGGGTATCCATTTAAGATTTAGATCTTACCCCCCCTCCCTCCTAGGGGCTTGAAGTAACAAGATTGACAATATAGGTAGAAGATGTCCCCCTCGAAATAAAAATCGACGGGTCCGAGCGATTTTCCACATTTTCATTTTAAAGCAGGAAAATGGTGGTGGGAAGGGAAAGGTATAGAAGAAAAAGTCATTCTTTATAAAAAAACGTCTGCTTGTGCTGAAACTACAATTTCGAATATTAGATTTACGATTACTAGGTATACAGGGTTCGTCAAAAACAACATTTTTAGTTTTTTGGATGTGGGACAGACCCCCTGCCCCCTCTAGTTACGTCACTGGGTAAAACCAAAGTTCCGAAGCGCCGCGCCGCCACTGTTTTTCATTATAGTTTCCATTAAATAAGAGACACTATAAACTTTTAATCAAATCCATACATAGTAACAGTACTGTATTATTGTATCATAAACATTTAAAAGAAAAAATCCACTTTATTCTCGGTATGTATACTTTACGACACGACCTTAATCGAATCACTGAAAACTGGGTTACGATTTTTATTTATATCTTTTTCTAGAAATAGAAAAAATCCAAGCATTAGACTTTTTATGGGTAATAATACTTTTAGATTGGGGATTTATATGTGGTCGAAAGTTGGTTCGTTTGAAAATTGGTTCTTGCAATTCCAACGACACTTTGAAAATGGATTTTTTCCATTAAGAAAATTACATACCTATATAATAGGTAACCAATTTATTTGGAATTCTTGTTATCTATTTCTTATTTTTTTATTATATTAAAGGTTTTACCAATAAGTGATATGTATACCGGGTGTCCACGGAAGGTGGCTCGCCCCTCTAACTTTTTTGTTTTTCAAGATAATGAAATAATATTAGGGTGATTTGTATACGCCATAAAACTGCATTTTTTGACAGGTGACTCAACGTTATAGAACTTCCGGTTTAACCGGAAGTGACATAAACTTTCGATTTTTAAATGGGACGCCTGGTATATTTTTCCTTTTTTTGACTCCATATGACATTCTAAATACAACGATGTGTCACTTGTCACTTTTTGTCACCAAGAAAATATTTTTTTTCAAAATTTTTGTTTTATCTAGAGGGTTATGAATACCTTAAAATCACTTATTTTAGTTCTTTAATCTTGGGAAAAATACGATTTTACTATTTTTGGTCCAATGCTATGTGCTATGTAAAATTTAATCTTTAAAGATGTATAACTCATTTTTTTTAAATGGCAACATGGTGGCTCGTCGGGTTAAGAAAAAAGAGGATTTTATTACGATTATTTTGATACCATACACTATTAGGTTTTAGAAAACTTTAAAAAGTTAACTTAGACCTTTCCTAAAATGAAGCATATTTTGAGAATAAATTTAGATTTAAATGCATTAAGTAGCCTGTGACCAGCAAAACTGATAAAACAAAATCATGCATTGAAGAAAATTGAAATGCCAACAGCTTCTGCCAAAGTTAATTATTTTGTTGTTTAAAAAGCATGGAAAATAATAGTTTTACAAGGAGTGAAAAAGTTGGTATGTTATTAGTGTTTGGAGAATGTAGAAATAATTCAACCGATGCTGCACGACTTTACGCACAAAGATATTTTAATCGGCGTCATCCAACCCGGCACTAGGTACCCAAAACTAGTTCCGAAAATGCGAAATCAGTATGACAATAATAACATATCAACTTTTTCACTCCTTGTAAAACTATTATTTTCCATGTTTTTTAAACAACAAACTAATTTACTTTGACAGAAGCTGTTGGCATTTCAATTTTCTTCAAGGCATAATTTTGTTTTAACAGTTTTACTGGTCACAGGCTACTTGATGCATTTAAATCTAAATTAATTCTCAAAAGATGATTCATTTGAGGAAAGTTCTAAGTTAACTTTTTAAAGTTTTCTAATGACATATTTTCTAAAACCTAATAGTGTATGGTATCAAAATATTCGTAATAAAATCCTCTTTTTTCTTAATCCGACGAGCCACCATGTTGCCATTTAAAAAAAATGAGTTATACAACTTTAAAGATTAAATTTTACATAGCACGTAGCATTGGACCAAAAATAGTAAAATCGTATTTTTCCCAAGACTAAAGAACTGAAATAAGTGATTTTAAGGTATTCATAGCCCTCTAGATAAAACAAAAAATTTGAAAAAAAAATATTTTCTTGGTGACAAAAAGTGACAAGTGACACATTGTTGTATTTAGAATGTCATATGGAGTGAAAAAAAGTAAAAACATACCAGGTGTCCCATTTAAAAATCGAAAGTTTGTGTCACTACCGGTTAAACCGGAAGTTCCATATTGTTGTGTCACCTGTCAAAAAACACAGTTTCATGTCGTATACAAATCCCCCGAATTTTATTTTATTATCTTGAAAAACAAAAAAGTTAGAGGGGCGAGCCACCTTCCGTGGACACCCGGTATACTACAAATTCGTGTGCGTTCATGCATGGAAAGTTGGAAAACAGTAAGAGATAAAAAATGGTTTTATTAGGCCATCAATTAAGCCAAAAACAAAATTTTTAGTTTTGGTTTTTAATTATTTGCGCCTTAAGGCTCCTTTTATACTGGGATTCTGAATGCGAGATTTATTTTCTGGGATTCAGAATCTCACGTGAATTCTAACGAGATTCGGAATGCATACTTTTCTAATTTTGTGGAGAGGCGAATAAGTCTAGGGCCGCACGCTTTTCAGTGTTAAAATGAATGCAGTAGAAGAAGCGCGGGTGCCTGTTTTATTCGAATATTCTTCTGCCGAAGTATCCCATAAGCTTGGGCGTGCCTGTATTGACAATATGAACTTAAGAGTTTTTAAACAACCATATTGAATTCATTATTCGTAAACCTAACAGAAATTACCCTTAATACGGAGCTGGCAAGAGGCTACTGAACGAGAATCGCAGTGAAAATGCGCTTACATATAAACCAATGCTAGACCCGTCGCCGATTCGAATCCCGTGGTCGGGCGGCTGAAATTAGTGCGATTCAGTGCTGGATTTACCAGTAGGCAGAGTAGGCTGGAGCCTAGAGGGGCAGATTTTAGGGGGCGGCAAATTTGGCCCAAAATTTTTTTTATCTTACAGAAATAAATGGTACAATCTTTAATCTTTATTCACGGTTGACGGGTAGTATTTTTTTACATAAACTTTATTGTTGGCCGTGTCTGTCTATATTTACTAAAAATTATTGACCAAATTTGGGCGTGGTCTTAAAAAAATTTCGTCTGCGGCGCATTTCGCTTATGGCGGGCTTTTTCTTTCCCGAACAATTTACCTGTTTCACAACTCACGAGCCGTCACTGGTAGGGACGGCAAAAATTGAATAGCCTACTAGCGGCAAATTTGTAAATCCGCTACTTGTGCGATTCCGAAATTTAGAATCGCGATTCTGTTTCCGAGAAGACGACCGTCTAAACCAGAGGTTCCCAAACTTTTTTTTCTTATGGACCACTTTCAAAAATTTGCTGGTTCCGGTGGACCCCCTGCCGCTACATTTCTACCATATTCCCAAAACTCGACAAAAAATGTGAAGATTAGATCTAACTATGGAAATTTGCGTTGCGGCTGAGTTCCAACCACGAATTAACAGTTTTCGAAAAAAGTAAGAATTGATTGGTTAATTAATTAATTGATTGTGTTGTGAGTGAATGTAAAAAAAGTAAAGTGGGCCAATCAAAAAAGTAATTACATCCAACTTTACTTTTTTGGCATCTACTCACAGCACAAGAAACCAATCAATTCTTACTTATTTTATTTAGAAAACTCCCGGAGTGGTAAAAATAAAAAGAAAAATAGTATATTTTGTTGTGTTGTATATTCAAATATGTAATTATTATTACACTATTAATTATTATTGTTATCATACTACATTGTAAAGTTTACACTACATTGTAATATGATAACAGTCGTAATATAATTAAAATTAAACATTAATAACGTAACGTAACTTATATAATGACAATCACCAAATAGTCATAATATTTATGGGAGGGATGTATTTGATGGATTGACAGCAAATTATCAATATTTGGCTTTAGTTTTGTTAGGAATAACCGCAAATCTACACGTTCTGTAATAGTCAATCTGATCCTTTTTTTTTGTTAAAAGGTTTGTAACGACACTAAAACTTTTATCGACAAGATATGACTAGGGAAACGCTATCAAAAGCTTTCTCGCAATTCCCAACAGTCCAGAGGATATTTTTCGGGTATTTCTGCATGCAGCCAAAATGTTACCTTCAGCACCTCATTACTGCTAAGCTCGAGTAGCTCCTCCTGTAATATCACATTCTCCACTTCCGTTTCCTCAAATAAATTTATGATCCATGATGGTATTTCCATCGTCACAATATCTTCAAATCTGATTTTGAAATCATCATGCAGGCCAATTAAATGTTGAACCAGATAAATTTTCGTGGACCCCCGCTTACGAATTGTAACCCCCCATTTTTGTGTCATGCCAACGTAGACCCCCGTCGAGTCTCCCGTGGACCCCTGGGGGTCCACCTGGACCACTTTGGGAATCACTGGTCTAAACGCTTTGCTTAAGCGCTACGTTAAATCTGAATCAAGATTCAGAATCCCAGTATAAAAGGACCTGTGACTATAGTAAAAAAATAGAAAACACTTTCTCATTGCCGTTTTTTATGTTCTACAAAAAAATAAGTAAAACACTTATTTCCTAAAGATCCATAGATATTTACCTTTAGATACGTACCGTTTATCTCCTGCGCAAACAAAAGTCAAGTATAGGTGAAAAAATACGTCCGAGCCCGGTCAGATGCCTTCGCTCCTAGCAGGATTGGGCATGCGCACAAACTTTTTATTATCGGCCTGTCCTCCTTTAGCGACATGCTTAGAATAAACTCCAGAACCAGCTCGAAGCCATTTTTGTTTTTTAAGTTTTCTCTGTGGATTCCTTGTTGTTTATTGTGGGTGTTTAACATTTACGGATTTCTAGTTTTTGTGTATAGTTTAGTGAATTGTGTTTGTGCTTTTAGTGACTCGAATTGGAATATTGGAAAAACCGTTGAATGATTTTATTATGCCCAAATAAGGGTATTTCGTATTTTCAGTAAGTATGGAGTAGTGATGAATCTTGATGTATAACTTTATTTTATTATGATCAATATAAACACATCTAACTAGGCCTAGGCTACCCAAACAAGGTATGAAAATAAAGAGAAACACACACCAAGACACAAACCCGATGCATGTTTTGGTATATTTTATTTATGTAGCCCTGCAATCTAATTAGATAGGTACGCCTATTTTTCAGGCAATATATTGTTTCAAAAAGTTTTCACTTTTCTCTATACTTACATTATATAAAAGAAAAAACTAAATACGTAGGTACCTCTGTTTATATTAATCCAAGGGTGAAAGTCTTCCACGGGTCGTGTTCTCGGGCAAAAACTTTTTCAAATTCTTAAACAAGAAATTGTGCTTAAAAATGTTATACTGCTTTTATTAATTTATCATTTATTTTTTTAGTTCAAAACTGTAGGTAATTGCTTGCATCCATCAATTCCACTGTTCCTGCATGGATATAGGATAATGCTATTAAACATAATATTATATACAAAATATATTAGGTACTTTCCACTCGACTTTCCATTTGTTTCTTTTAAACAGCAAAGAAAAGCAAAGCAAAGTAAATTTGTTTTGCTTAGCTAAATTGTTAAAGAAACGCTTCGCGAACAACTTCTATAGTTCGTATGAGAAATAGAAACGGGCATACTTAACCCCGTCACAAAAATTTTTGCTGCGCTAAAGTTAAATTTTTAAAAGGAACGCTTAACTTAACCGTTAACTTTTGCTATTGAAAAGAAGCTTAAAGGAACTCATTTTAATAAGTATTGATAATGCTCTCCAGACTCCAGACTAAATATCAGGACGTCTATTCTCGAAATAGGCGAATGATCATTTCAAGAAAAGTGATTACTTTTTCTCTTAAAAATGTTTAAACTGTATTTTTGAAACTTAAAATGACTATTCGTTTCCATTGGAAGTTCAGACGATGTGAGCATAATGATGTGAATTGTCCCTTCTCGCGAGAGGCATTCACTTCTCTTAAACTGGAGAATAGACGTCCAGGTCTGAGATTAATCCGCACTTATCCGCAGTGGTAAGCAATATTAATAGGCCCATTGTTTTATTGGAATATATAAATAACATAAAGAAATTTTAAAAGGGGGTTTAAAATATTCATCATTCACATCTTAAATTAGCACCTATTGAAAATACATCCCAATAATAAATAAAAATCTTCCTACAGTGTCACAAACTAGTGATGGGATCACTCGAGTGAAAAATAACCGATCACTCGATTTTTTCAATCACTTGAATTATTCGATTTTCTTCAGAAATACCTCGAGTGACGAAATTAGTGACGGACATATGGTTTTTATTTTTCAACGTGTCTCCAAAGTTGCTGCCCGCCTGTCAATCACTCACTGCGGCCAGAGCCATCTCGTAGCGAGCGGCTACACCGAGTGGTTTTCGGTTATTATTGGCGATATTATTCATATTAAATTAAATACTGCATTACGGGTTGCCTGCGTAAGATAATAAATATGATTTATTTAGATTTAAATACTGCATTACGGGTTGCCTGCGTAGGATAATAGGATTTATTATAGTGGTGAGTATTCAGTATTCGTAAATATCATGAGTTATGCAATATCGTGACATCTCAAGGTCAAGTAGTCAAGTGGTTAGTTAAATTAAATTGTAAGTTGTAAGATCTGGGAACCATGCCAAAAAATCCACAAATCCACAATCGATTAACAACACCGAGTCAGTTATTCCCAATACAAATGCTGTATATCAACATGAACGATGAACCGCCAATATTAATAATTAATATTAGCATTTGAGTGAAAAAAAAATCGATTATAATTCGATTTTTTAAATCACTCGAATACTCGGTAGTCGATTATTAAAATAAGTCGATTTTTCCCAACACTATCACAAACCTTTCCTAGAAGCAATTAAAAAGATTCGCGAAAGCAAAAAGTTTGAAAACATGAGATCCGATACTTAGTACATTCCATTATCCGCGCAATTATTTCATTTGCCACTCTTGCGTTTGGATAAATCGTTATCTTTGTTTCGATAACTTAAATAGACAAGAACAGGAGACTAAATGCGAGATATTATTAAGATGGATGCCGACGGGTCGACCTTCAGTCCGAGTCCTTGCGACTGGTCAATTTGCTATGACGTAGATCGCTGGTTTCACGTGTTTTAATTAGAGAGCGTGTTTGGTTTCATTATTTTCTTAGTAAATTATTCAAAATCTGAAAACTGAAACTGCAGAAAATTTATTTTTTTTTCCCAATATTCGGTAGGGTAAAAATCAAAATTATTTAGTGAAAACACCCATTGCAATGATGACTACTGCCAACTCAAATTAATGTATAGCAACATATAAAAATCAAAAACTTCGCAAACATAGTGTGCACACAGTTTACACTTGAAAACGGTTAGAGATACTAACTAATCGAAACGTTGTGTTTTGCAAACATAGTGTGCCATTTATACACCCTATTAGGCGGTCTCCTTATTTTTAAGTTCTGCATTTTCGGCCAATAAATGCAAAAGCAGTTTAGACCGGCACAAAAACCATATAACTAAATGATAAAATAAATTGAGTCACAAAAAAGCATTTCCTAAAAAAAACTGTACTTACGAATAGTGTAACACTCTTTTTGAACATAATAATGTTGACACTTCATCCCGGGACACATAACCATTTTTTTTTGTTAAAAAATAACTTTTATTCGGAAAATAAATTTAAAGTTTTAAACTGGACTCTCTGTTGAAGAATCTCAAATTTAACTGAAGACATTATCGAACGAAAACTCACTCTCACTTGATTCTATTAACTACGTAGAAGGCCCTTAAGGGTCGGTATTTTTATCCGTTAGATAAAGCAGGTAGTAAGTTGGAGATAATCATGCATTTTTAGGAAATATTTATTCATTTAAAACGTTTTTTGATAAAAGAGAAAATAATTAAACAAAACATATCCTATAATAAAAACACGCCAAGACAAAGGAAACTTGTTAGTAACCACAATTACCGAGACGAAAACGGGTAAGAAACGAGAATTTACAATAACTGATGAAATAACTGAAAATATAAGTTCTCGACAGATCATTCAAAAATACCTAAATTTACGACCATTCAATGTACGTCATAAAACGTTTTTTTATTACATATTGTTATGGGAAATGTTCCTCACAAGTTGTTGGTGTTCATACTTTTGGAAAAATTTCATTACTTATTGCATAGTATTCACAATTACCAAATGCTAATAGGAATACAATACGGGTAATTCTTTTAGAAGACGTTCAGCCTCTCTTTTGGTTGAAACAAGGGCTGATATTTTATGTTAACAACAAATAAAGCCAATAAAAAATAATATGTAAGTACTTATACTTGAAGGCCTAGGTTGCCTAAAAATATTTTGTATGCACCTCGGCCGAATGATCTTTTTTGGCCTCACCTGTAATTTGTTGAGCCTCGGCTGCAAATTTCCGATGCGTCCAAAAACATCAACTTTACGGCCTTTATACACAAATAACTATTCTACCCCGTTTGGAACGTTTTTTTAAATTTTCGTGCAAGGGCAAAATAGCACTGAAGTGTTCCTTCACATGATAAAGTATATTCCTTCAAAAAAGCAGCTTTCTAATAAAATATAAATTCATAATATCAGTGCTGCACTGACAAAACAGCCTTCTATTCCTTATAAGAATTCACATACTCTTTATACAACTGTTTAATACTATATGTGACAGCAACGCGCTTTTCTACTGTAAGACGACGAAATTTGCTAGACCGTTGTCTAGTGATAATATCACGGTAATTTAGCCAATAGGAAATAGGAGTTATTGCTACTATAGAATGGTTTATAGCCATTATCGCTCTGAATATTCACAGTAATTATCAAGTTCTATTGGGGGTGTAATCTGGTTTTATATACTGTATTAGTTCCGACTGGCAAGTCGTCACCTTAGAGTTATACTGTGGTATGTACAGTAAACCAAGTTTTGAGAAAAAGCGTTATGAAAAATTGGCTTTTTGTTACAGTGCTATAGACAGACCTACACTTAAGAAAATTTGTACTTAGTTAGTTTCATTATAATTATTACGGTTTTTTAGAAAAAATATACACATATACATTATTTTTTCTATATTTTGGGCACTAGAAAAAACACATACAATTATGTAACTCTATTTTTTTATTAATTATAAAAACATACAACTCTGTAACGTTACAAAAAAACAAAATAACTACAAATAAGAATATAATCCAGAACTAGAGAAATAAATATGTTAGGCATTATCATTTTTGGGAAGTATAGCCATATAGTATGCCTTATCCACCTCAGGAATCCACTAGCACACTAACTCAACGACCCAACCAAATAAAAACAAAGTTGTATGTGTATTATTTGTGACCATAGGAATAAAATATAAAATTACAAAGGTGTATGTGACACATATACAACTATGATACTCTAAAAATTGCAATTCACGTTGATACAACAATGTATTTATGGTTGCCAATGACATATGGTGTAACGTACAACATTGTAATTCTCTGGAAGGCAAGTTTGAGGTACATACAACTTATTAACACCGAAAAGTCAAAAGAAACTTGACATTAATCATAACAATATTTGCACACTACGGTTAATAAAGCATATACTTACCACGAAAAATCAGTACTGTAGTTCTCAAAAATTTAAATTGCTTTTAGTTTAATATTGTTCTTGTCATTTAACATTGCATATGAGTATCTCTTATGCAACATGGTTTACTGAGATTCGTCCATAGATTATAAAGTCTAATACTAATACTAATGATGGGTTGTGCAAAATAAGAATCTTCTATTGCTTTATCTGACATGCAACGTTTAAAAATATTTAAATACAAAGTAAACATAAATTAATTGAAACAGGTACGATAAAAAAATTCAAATTCAGATAGGACAGCTAGAAGACTCCGAACAAACATGTGACCTGCGCAACAAATACTTTAAAGCTAATACTACGGCGCGCGGCGATTACCGATCGCTACGAACCCCCAACAACGTCTTGAGGATTATAGGTTCTAACGAATACAATTCGTTTTTGGGGATGCTGTTCTGCTTTCTTAATTGTAGAGAATGCGCTTGACTGAAAAAAAAAATGCGTCGCATTGAGAAGATACAATTTATTTCTTAACAAAATCTCTATATTAAAAGTAGTTCATTATTCAACAAGTCTGTGCTACTAATGGAACTGATTACTACCAATAAAAACACTGTTCTAGCAAATTAAGATCACATTAAAGTGGGTTTTATCCACTAGCAATAAAAAATAATCTATCAATACAACACATGTCTTAGCAAACCTGTTGTATTAGATAATTTTCCTCAGTGTGAATAAGATATCTGTATTCGGTTATAGCGAAAAGGCTCATTCTAGATTACGAATAATAATTGAGGGATTTGAGTACCTATATTAATTTCTTTTTCTCTAAAACCTTTAATCGAACTCTACTCAAGAGGCCGAAAATGTCTTTTAACATACTGGCCAGTGGCGCAACCAGGGGGGGGGGGGCTGCCGGGCTGCAGCCCCCCCTGAGCTTAGAAACTTAGCCTATTCGTTTAATTGCAAACCAATTTTTCATGTCACGCGAACTATTTTCGCATGTTTTTTGCGATCTCAATGTTTTATGGATTTGTAATTATTTTGTTTATCAATGTAACATGGAATCTTACGTTTTTTGAGTAATTAAAGTATACATTTTAATAAATAGCTCAAAATTGTACATAATGATTAAAAAAAAAATTTCGGATTCGAGTTTTTTCCGTTTCTTTGCATTTTTTGAGAACATTTACCATAGTAATGTATATATTTTTTTACACTATCAGAAAGTGGAGATTTCAACGAACAAAAAGTCCACCGACTTTTTAAAATAGCAGATATTGAGAATTTTCGATTGAAAATAAGGGTGCTTTTTCGATATTAAGTCAAAATAAGGTGAAAAAATAAATATTTTAAATCAAAATAATTACAGTGTGTTTGGGACATAAAAAGGTAAGTTATCACCAAATTTAGTAAAAACATAATTTTTTTTGCAAAAGATAAAAATAAAAAAACAAAAACTTGGTTATTTGAATTTTTCACATAAATTTTGAGGCAACGTGAAAAAAGTGTTAATACAAACGTTGTAGATCTTTTTATTACCTACAACTGTGCCATTTAACGTTTTTCCATAGGACTTGTAGTTTTCCCGGAAATCGAGATAAATCGTTTTCTAGCCTTAAAAACTCACCCCCTTCCACTTCCCGACCTCGGATCGCCCGTAAATTATTTTTTCTTTCATTTTTGTTATATTCTCTTTCTTTTCCAATGGGTTTCATCCTACTATTATTTTTTTTGTTTCAAAAATTATCGACCCTGGTCTACCTATTTATGCGAACCACGATATTGATATTACCGTGGAAGAAATTCTGGACGAAATGGCAAAAACAAAACGAAGAATTTTACTTTAATATTAGTATTATTAGTGATTACTTACAACTTATTGTATAAGGTTTTTGTTTTGTTTTAGTATAAGCATGATTAATATATGCGTTACTTATTTTAAATACATTTTTACTAATTAAAATAAAATCTCTAATTTTTTTTTCATAAATATTTCGTTAGGGCTAGCGGCGTATTATTGCAGAAGTTTTAGGGGGCTGTCGCTCTCGTCAATCATACGTATTTTACCCAAAAAAGGGCGTGACACCCAAACATTTTTTCGCCTGCGGCGCAAGAAGTTAAAGCCCCCCCGAACAAAATTTCTGGTTGCGCCACTGATACTGGCAGAGTACGTTCCTACCGTGATACTGGGTTTAGCAGGTACCTACGCTTTTTCTTTACTTTGCCGACTACATTCAGTCAAACTTAACTTGTAAGTGAAAAAGCACACCCTTAGAATTATGTATATGCCATAAATTAAAACTCGAGTGGCCCCTTTGGAACGAAACGAGTGTAAGATAACACCTCTTAATGGGAGAGCATAGTTTCGAAATGTAAATTTATAGACAGAAAAGGTCTATTATATGAGCACAAGAAAATTAGCCTGGGTTTAAATGTATTTTATGGTTATTATAACTTAAGAGTGGAGGCTACAAGTTATAGGAATTTTTAAATGGGCTACTTCCGGTGGTGCATTCCTTAAAATCTTAACATTTTTCGAGTGATAGTATAGTAATTTATTATTATCTAATTATTTTTCAAATACAATTTTCGGTAGCAAATTTCGTAGAAAATTACATAAATTTATTTTCAACCAATTAGAAGGCTCCTTTTTGTTTACGTTGCTTATAGCAACGGGAGATTATCGCGATAATTTTGTTAGTTCCTATTAACTTAATGAAATTAATAAGTGATAATTTTTCTGTCAAAAACCAAGTGCTTTATACCTAAGTATCTATTGGCAAAAGTCAGTAAGAATTAAATCAAAATACATTTTGTTGCTAACTTATAACTTTTATTGATACTACCTAACGAATTTGCTTTACATATCGAACACCGGGGCTAAAAGAGACACATCAAAAATTTAACTAAACTCATCGGAAATATGCTTTTTTAAGTTTCATGAAATTTCAGACATGTAATTTCAGATGTTATGGTTGAAAACGAATTAATGTTTTTAATGTTCCTGAAATTTTAGTAATAAACCTTAGTTACTAACAAGTAAAATCAACTTCTATTGTAAAAATACAGTGCGTCATATTAAACTAAACTCATCGGAAGGAAAGTTTTATTTGAATTTAAAAGCATAAAGACATTGGATTTCAAATAACAAATTTGTTATTTAATGTTTCTCACATTTTAGTAATAAAAATGAGTTACTAACGGCTAAAATGAACTTCATTTCTAAAACTCTAATTAGTTACAATTAACTAAAGCAGCCGGAAATATGTTTTTGTAGCATTTTAGCAAAAAAATTACAATAAGAAAAAACTCCAATTTATGAAATTTTCTTACCGAATCTCCCACGCAGCAGAATTAATTCCCCATAATTCTGCTGCTAGGGAGATTATAAGTGAAAACAAAACTATGTACTGTTATTTAAAAATCTCGGTACAATAAATATTCTCGTATTACGTCTGCCACAAGCAATTTTATACTGCTCTGCTACGCCTACTTTGGCATTTTTGCTGTTATACAGGATGATTCACAAGAATAGTCAGGGATAAATTATTAAAAAAAATTATATCAGTATGGATTAAGGGGAGTTGTTTATAAAATGGTTTCAAAATTATTTAAGTACAGGCAGCAAAAAAAATGATAATATTTTTTCTAAAAAGGAATTTAATAATATTGGAGTACCACAAGGTAGCATTTTAGGTGCATTATTATTTATTATTAATTTATATAAAATGACATGCCAAATGTTTTGAAACAAAGTTTTATTCAAATGTTTGCTGATGATACTACGTTTCTAAGAAGGTGTCGAAGATTATTTAAATTTTAAAAAGCATACCAAACATAATATGTCCGTAGGACATTATGAGGGTAAAATTGTAGTATCACAATAAGATTATATGGTAAAAAGCGTTTTTGGGGTACTGAGGAGTAAACCTCAGTAACTCCGCGAGAGGTTAATTTAAAACCAATAAAAGCAATTACAAAGCTAATCTTCTTCCCCATCTTATTTGGTTGGTTTAGACCCCCTTTAACAACGTTTTCAAATACTCAGTATGGTTTAACGTTCATTAATTTTCTTGATATCATGTTTCTTTTCTTCTACACTTCAATTTAATAAGTCTATAAAAGCTCCATTAAGGTTCTAATTTTCTCTTTTGCTAACACCATCAGCATAAAAGAGATTTTTCTGTCTCCTGATGATAAACGTTTCTACGTTCGAATCATGTAGAAACCTTTGAATTTTTTTTTATTCTATTAAATTTTGTGGAGGAAGAATTTTAATTTTTTCTTTCTTTCCCATAAATATTTTTGTTGATGATGAAATATTAGAAGTTGTACACTCTTTTAAATATTTAGGAGTAATTTTAGATTCTAAATTAAAATTTGAATTACATTTTGAAAATCTTGTATCTAAAATTGGAAAAATTAATTATGTATGTACCTACTTAAAAAAAATTAGTCAAAATTTAAGTTTATTTTCACGAAAAACAATTTATAACACTATAATTTTACCTCATTTTTATATTGTTCAACTATTTTATACACAGCAAATGACGGGGTAATAGACTCCAAGTTTTGCAAAATAAAGCAATATAATTTTAAATGTGGATAAATATATAGAGAAACTTCAGTGGTTAAATATTAAAAATTTAATATTTCTTTTGATTTGTACTTTTATTTTTAAAATGCAACATAACTTACTGCCTACTCATTTGAAAGACTTTATAAATCAAATTCAACTAGGTATAACAAAGATTTTTGTCTAGGTAGGGTGTATCAAAACATTTGACATATAAATCGGTTTTCTTTAATGGATTAAGTGAATATAACAACTTGAATATTTCAAAGAAATCTCAGAGTTCTGTGAGAAATTTTAAAAAATCAATAAAAAAATATTTATTTAAACCCTATATAATTTTAGAATTTTACAAAAAATATTTGAATTTAATTATATTCAGTCAGATATTATTTAAAATAGTGTGCGAAGGCCGTCTACCCGGTAGGTACTCCACCAGTATATTGAATGTAAGACTTGTGCAAATTAAATGTTATATCTGCTGCACGTGCCAAAGATTCTTGTCAAAATAATTAGGATGTGGCAAATGAAACAGAAATGAAAATAGCGCTCGGAGCGCCAGAGGTCCCGAAGGTAGTTTCTATATTTGTACACCGGAAATGGCGCGCCATTTAAATGTCAAAAATACCCCTGTTATGAGCCTTTGTTTATATAAACGGCCAGATATACCCACCGTTTGCAAAAGTTTCGGTAGTATACAGGCACAGCCTTCTTAACTTGTTCAAGCCCTGAAGTGACATAGGGCAACGCCGCATCAGCTGGGAGTTGTGGATCCACAAGCTATTATTTTGACGCGCGGCAACAGGCGACTTTCTGATAATATTTTTTGTTTTTTTTTGGCTCTCTTGCCACTATATTGATATTGAAAAATGTACAAAAAATAAATAAATAGTTTTGGATAACAAGAACAACTTACCTAATTATCAAATAATAGTAATATTGCGTTGAGAAGCTGTTTTTGTCCTCGCTTTTGGCGTACAAACCCTCCAGACTAGTGTCCGACCGAAACAAGATTGTCAGTTTCGGCCAAAACCGAATCTTCGGCCTTGGTCTCAGTTTCGGCCGAAACCGAAACTTATTTATACATATTAAAAATTTTATTGTATGCTGAAATTTAATTTATTTTATATAAAGGTCGACAGCCAAAAAACCTATTTATATAGACAACACTGCCTACGAACCCACCCAAAGTTAGTCAAATGGTGCGCGACAATTCACGAACACCGAACAAACCCAAAACTGCCACCGAAACTAGATTTTTTGGCCGAAACTAGCCGAAACCGAACCTTCGGTCAGTCTCTACTCCAGACATAGTGTTTGGTATTTCTGCTGCATACTTTTTTGAGATACTCACTTGGTGTTTGTGTATAGGTGTATGTGGGATGCAGTGTAGTATGTTTGTACTTTGCCGAGTTGCGTTGTGCCTGCGTGCCGGAACCCCACTGTTTCAGGGAGAGAACTACGCATTCCTGAGCTTAAGCCTTCTTTTCTAGTGCGAAATTAACTCTCCTTTATTTTTGTCACCTCACAATAGGGTAATTTGTCGTATATCGGGTTATTTATAGTTATAAAAAATAACTGTTCTATGTCACAATAGGGTAATTTGTTGCTTTTCTGGTTTTAATTATAGATCATGACTAAGTATTTTAATAAATACTTACCTATACCGTATTATAATTAAAAATCACAAAACAATATAAAGTTTATCCCAAAGAGCTAAATTTCCCGCGTCAATGTCTTGGTTGCCGGACCGGGTCGGGCCTGGCCCTAAAATTCCGGCCCGTGCAGGGCTCTATTACTCTGTACTGTACAAACTTAGAACACAAACAGTTGTTGATCGCCAAAGGCGCGTTTCATTTTAGAGCAACTTTGGGACAGCCAATAGGAAAAGAGAATTTGGTTTCATTGCCGTAGCTCTAAAAAGGATGATAAAATGCAATCGGGTTGCTGCGAAGCAATTTACACCGATTGCCAGAAGGTTGCCGTGTGGATGGACGTCGGCAACAGCGACCCGCTCAACTTCCTTGAAATCTTTAGTATAATAAGGCTCCTTTTATACTGGGATTCTGAATGCGAGATTCAGTGTCTGGGATTCAGAATCTCACGTGAATTCTAACGAGATTCGGAATGCATACTTTTCTAATCTTGCGCGGTTTCGGCAATTTTGTGGAGAGGCGATTAATTCCAGGGCCGCACGCTTCTGTTCAGTGTTAAAATGAACGCAGTAGAAGAAGCGCTGTTGCTATATTATTATCAGATCGTGTGTAAAAAAAAGAAAAAACTTAAAAAACGTAGAATTTGGGTTCATCCAATTATCAGCGAACGTAATACAGCAAGAGGATACGTTTTACAGTATAAAAATTTAAGAGAACACTCTGAGAATTTTTTTAACTGTTTCAGAATGTCAATTCGGTCTTTTAACGAGCTACACAATATCTTAAAAGACAAAATTTATTTAGCCACTTCCACCCAGTGTGCCTGTTTTATTCGAATACTCTACTGCCGAAGTATCCCATAAGCTTGGACGTGCCTGTATTGATGATATGAACTTGTCAGTGTCGAAAAGAGGTTTTAAAACATCCATATTGACTTCTTTAATCGTAAACCTAACAGAAACGACCCTTAATACGGAGCTGGCAAGAGGATACTGAACGAGAATCGCAGTGAAAATGCTTACATATTATAAACCAATGCTAGACCTGTCGCCGATTCGAATCCCGTAGCCGGGCGGCTGAAATTAGTGCGATTCCGAAATTTAGAATCGCGATTCTGTTGTCGAGAAGAAGCTTGTCTAAACACTTTGCTTAAGCGCTACGTTAAATGTGAAGCCGAGATTGCGGAATCCGAGATTCAGAATCCCAGTATAAAAGGAGCCTAAGTGTATGTGACTGCTTGTAGTGCAGTTTGTTCACGTTTTAATACCTACTTTTGTTTTTATACGTGTCAAATGGAGAATGCTCATAACAAAAATAGGAAAAAGAACGAGATTGAACAATCACTACACGAGCGCTTTGACTACTTTTAAAATAAAAACTGCAGATTGCAGAAATAAGGATTATTGGTGAACAACCAAATTGCAAAACGCTATTTTGCCGGATATCTGTATCTGTATGGTGTACAAGGGCGTCCATAGAGCGTTTTTCAGGGGGGGGGGGGCAAAAACTTAAACGATATTTTTTTATCTACTAACTAACCACTGTACCCTGTATATTTATACTGAATTATGAAATAAAATAGTAATGTGGGCGCCTAGGGGGGGGGGGGGGGGGGGCAAGTGCCCGTTTTGCCCTCCCCCCCCCCCCCCTATGGACGCCCTTGATGGTGTATAGAAATATTTTAGGAATCAATCCTCACCTTTATAAAAACACCAAAACGCACTACCACTTCCTTATTTTTCTCAAGAGAGAAGAAGTTTTTGTCGCCATCTTAATGCCTTCCCGGGCGAAACTGTAGACGCAAAAAACCGAGCACAAATTAAAAATACGTGTTCTTCAACCGATGGACGAACAGCAACTCAATTCAAAAATTTTTAGGAATGCTTACAGTGCTTTTTACCTTTCGTACACCTTTACAGGTAACTATGCAAAATGGAAATGGAAAAGAGGCGAAAGCTGGGTTGCAATAATATTATTGTAAAAAGTAACTGGACCCTTATGCGTTGTTATGATTATCAAATAAAGGTTAAATAAACGTATCCCTAAACAAGGATAAATTTGAAATTGCTTACTGGATCTTAAAAAAATATTGAATTATACGGGGCAGTATCATAGACATTTACCTTTAGATAAGCAAACAGTAATCACGAAAGTGGCAAATTTATGCGCATGTAAACAAAGCTACACCGGATTAGGCATGCGCACTGCAACATTATCATTTGACGATTGGGAACATAGACAGGTCCAGGCTTTAAAATTTAAGTTCTTGCTCACGAAATTGAAAAAGTTGGCCTTCAATTTATTTTTACGTGTAAACAGCCAAACTTTGTCCCAAATTCTTGCCAAAAAATTGGAGTTTGTTCTCAGTTTTTGATGAAGTTGGGAATTTCAAATTAGGAAGTGATTTCTGGCATTTTTAGTAGTTGCAAACTTGAGGATAGAAAATTGTTTTTAAGGGTTTGTTTCTGAAATTTGTTTAAAAATGAGTTGTCGTGTTTTAGTTAAAAAGGATGACGCAATTAAACAATAAAATTTATAAAATCGAATATAAAAACAAACAAAATCAGTGAAATAACCAATCTTTTATATTATCGCAAACCTAACCTCAAGTCAAATATTAGTTGGTATATAACTTGTATTCATTTTTACAATTTGGCAAAAACTTGGGTACGTGTAAAACACTTTCAAGCACAATTCCTTGTTCAAGAAATTGAAAAAGTTTTTGCCCGAGAACTTGACCCGTGAAATACTTTCACCATGGATTAATATAAACATACCTAGGTATTTACTTTTTGCTTTTATATAATATAAGTATAGAGAAAAAGTGTATTTTAAACTTTTTGAAGCAATATATTGCCCGAAAAATAGGCGTACCTAATTAGATTGCAGTTCTGCTAATAAAATATACCGAAACATGCATCGGAATAATCTGTCTTGTGTGTGTTTCTCTTTATTTTCATACCTTGTTTGTAAAGCCTAGGCCTTGTTAGATGTGTTTAAATTGATCATAATAAAATAAAGTTATATATCAAGATACATCACTACATACTTACTGAAAATACGAAATACCCGATATTTTACCCCTATTTGGGCATAATAAAATCATACAACACAACGGTCTTTACTAGTCATTGTTTATAGAAATCGGAGTCACTAAAAGCATAAACACAATTCATTAAACAACACAAAAACTAGAAATCCATAAATATTAAACACCCACAATCCACAATAGCAAAGAAAACAAGGAATTCACAAAGAAAACTTAAAACACAACAACAAAAATAGCGCCGAGCCGGTTCTGGAGTGTATTTTGAGCATTTCGCTAAGAAAGGACAGGCCGATAACAAGAGGTTTGTGCGCATGCCCAATCCTGCCGGGAAGGAAGGCATCTGACCGGAGAGTCGTGCGCTGGGACGTATTTTTCACCCATTAAACGTAACTTTTGTTTGCGCACGAGATAAGCTGGTACGTATCTAAAGGTAAATGTCTATGGGATATTGTCCTAAGTTAGATTTCATTCCGGGAACATTACAGGGTTCCCTCGTAATTATGTTTCTCTAGGCGTACGATATTTTACTGATTTGATGACCCAAGCAAAATTCCCGGGAATTTGTCCGTCGGTAGTAGTGGGTGTTATTGTTTCACTTCATTACTATTACAATAAAATGATTACAATCATGTCTAGTTGGTTGTTTGCTTAAAGGTATGTCTCATTGAACGAACCCGTTATTGTTTTTAAAGGCATTAGCTTGTCAGAAAATATTTAAATGGAAATTAGTTAGGAAATTGAAGTCATTTTGAATTTAAATAGATGATCCCTCGCATGACTGTAGCTTCTCTATAGGTGGAGTCAGTAGATAATGCAGTACACTCCCTGTTACATGGAAATAGTAAATATAAAGCTATTTTATTGGATTCTCTTAAACAATGTATGTTTCTTAAGATAACCGCGGAGCAGGGGAATACTGTAGAAAGGACCCCGCACTTCTCTTATGGAAAATGGCACTCGGTTAAATTTCCTAAATTTTTCGTATGTTGTAGAGAATGTCATTCTGATCAAAAGTATCTATCAAACAATAACATGTGGAGTACCACAAGGTTCCATTCTAGGATCTACACATTATTTCTTATTTATATCAATTCTATTTCCAAAGTAAAATTATATGGACAAATTAAACTTTTTGACGACGACACAACAATTATTTATTAGGCTAAATATTAAAAAAGCTTTAAAAATTATATTGAACTGGTTAGAATCTTATAAATTAACGTTAAATTTTAATAAATCTTCTTTTATGTACCTTGCTAAACAAAGACTAGATATGGAGAACCAACCAATAATATTTAATGGGGAAAATATTATTTGCAAATGTAACATGAAATTTTTAGGCTTATACAGGGTGTCCCAAAAGTAATGGAACACAGAGCAACAGCAGACTCCTTAAAGCGAAATAATGCGATTTATTTAAACTTGCCTTATCCCAAAATTGATAACAACAAAGATACAGGGTGTCAAAGTTTTAATTGTTTTCGTTTTTTTGCGATTATTTCTTAATGACACGACATAGCAGCACAAAATTAAGGGTTTTGAGGTTTTTTGAGGTGAGAAATTCAAAATTATTCATAGTTTTTGTGTAACCAGTAGAGGGCGCTGCCTACGACATGGCCCACTCTTTTTAGCTGGCATAACTTTGTTTGGGCTTCTTATATCGATCCGACTATTAAAAAAATAAGTTACTTTACTTCTTTTACATCAAAAACGTATACCTTATTGAAGTTGCTAGGAGCAACCATTTTCGAGATAATCGCATTCGATATTTTTAATACAAGAATGTTAAAATATTTAAAATAATTGTCTATTTGTATTAGTATTATTTATCACAGCTGGTCTTGATTAAAAACAACGCCGTTTCTTAGGCAACAACATATTACACAAAGTATAATCTGTCAAAGTTAATAAAATTTTTGATTAGAATAAAATTAATAATTCCGTAGGTACTTATACGAAAAAGCGTTTTTATTTGAAAAAAATAGTCAACCTTAAGTATTTACATTAACTTTAACACTTAGCAAATGTAGCTGATTTACAATAATTTTAAGTTAGAATTTCACCGTTGCTCGATTTTCCGTTGTTTTTGGACCACGTACTTGTTGCATTGGACATATAAAATGCGATTATCTCGAAAATGGTTGCTCCTAGCGACTTCAATGAGTTATACATTTTTGATGTAAAAGAAGTAAAGTAACTTATTTTTTTAATAGTCGGATCGATATAAGAAGCCCAAACAAAGTTATGCCAGCTAAAAAGAGTGGGCCATGCCGTAGGCAGCGCCCTCTACTGGTTACACAAAAACTATGGACAATTTTGAATTCCTCACCTCAAAAAACCCCAAAACATTTAATTTTGTGCTGCTATGTCGTTTCGTTAAGAAATAATCGCAAAAAAACGAAAACAAAATTAAAACTTTGACACCTTGTATCTTGGTTGTTATCAATTATGGTATAAGGCAAGTTTAAATAACTCGCATTATTTCGGCTTAAGGAGTCTGCTGTTGCTCTGTGTCCCATTACTTTTGGGACACCCTGTATAATTGATTAAAATTTAAGGCTTTACTTTTAAAACAAAAAATTTCTAACATACCGTTTACAAAAGTTCATGATCTTCACAGACATGATACTAGACAAATTAATTTTTTACAAACTATTAAAATAAATAACAACTTTGGAAAACGGTCATTGGATTAATATTATATAATATTTTACCCGAAAATATTAAAACATTAAAAAAACTACCCTTATTTAAATTTAATTTAAGAAAATATTTCCTAATGTAAATTTCTTTCTTAATGAGTTAATTAAACGTATATTATATAAAACGAATATATTTTTTTAACAGTCAGAGTAAATTTCGAATTAATAATTACATCTGGAGTTTTATGAGAAATTTTGTATTGTGATGCTCTTACTATCAGAAGTATTATGCGCCTACTATTAAAATGGTTGAAGATAAACATTGTATAAGTAATAACCTAGTTTATAATATCAAAACCTTATAAGCAAATACCAACTGGCGTTTAAGCAAAATCACGCACTTTTATAGTATTCACTAGCAACGATCAAATGTCCTTTTAAGGAGATAAAACTTATTAAGTATAATCAATTTATACTATAATACGTACCCAACATGATCTCGTAATTGGCATTCCGGACACGCTTAAGCGACCTAAAGCCCATCATCTTGACTGTCGGCAAATCAGGAATTTTCTTCGATTTAAATCACTTTGTTTTTATTCCATTCGTTTTCGATGCACACTTTCTTTAATCTATTTTAGAATAAATTGTTTAATGCTATTTTAAATGACAGTGTTTATTGCTGTTTGAGAATTAGGCACTAGCTGGTGACGTCACACACATAACCTCATTTTCGATGGGGAACCAACAAAGCGTTTTTACGTTAAAGGGATTGTTTTGTTTTTCGAGTTTTATGCAATTTTTGGAACTGTTTTGATATTTTTAGGATTTATAACTTGTAGCACAGCATATATAGCTACGCAAGTTATATCTTGGCCTTACATTTTGCTACCTAGGTTGCAGTATTATCCGCTTACATCCGTAGATGTTGAAAGAAGCTTCTCTTTGTATAAACATATTTTTACCAATAGAAGACAACCCTTTTTAGTTGAAATTTTGAAAAATATTTAATAATAAATGCCTTTTATACAATTTTAGGTTAAAAAATTGTTTACTTTTATTTTTCCGTTTTTTTTGCATTTAAAAAAAAATAAACATATTTTTTAGAACCCAATGTGTTTCTGTATCTCATTTTACTATAATAAATTAAGAAATACCAGTATTTGGTAAAAAAATTCAAATAACTGTATATTTTAAAGGCAAACAAGGCATATTTATATATATGCGCTATTGGCTGAATTTAAGTGCATATAATCCGCCCTTTAGTCATAACAGTAGGTACCGTGCGAGCAAAAATTATTTGCATCAAAGAGGGCCTTGCATCTAAGGACGTAATGCTTAGCCGTAGAGCTTAATACCTGTTGGGTGTCAGTAACTACCTGAATTAACAATCAATCAGTTATTCCGTCATCTTTGACAGTCGTTACAAGTAATTTGATTCATCGCTAATTTTTCCAATTTCTTGAACAATACATATAATGGGCATTACGGAACAGCACAAAACATTCATGGTTGAAGCGTATTTTCGAAACGGGGTTAGAGTAAATGGTGAGTGGCAATACAATCCGGGTTTGTGCATGGACGATTTTCACGAACTTTTTCCCAACGTTGCTTTTATTGCTGGGGATTTTTATCATTGCCTGAAAAGAACCGTGGCTGTGTTTAGGGAAACAGGTTCTATACAACACAAAAAAGGAGCAGGAGGACCATCTGTAAGAACAGAAAAACTTGTTGCAAACGTTCGTGAAATAATGCAAAATACGCCAACAAATTGTATAAGACGTCTGTCCCAAGAAGTGGAAAGATCTTATGGAACATGCAGGACTATTCTTAAGAAGCAGCTAAATTTATTTCCTTATAAAGTGCAAGTAGATATTCCAAGAAATACAAGCCGCAGATTTTCAAAGACGCAGGAATTACTCTCAATAGTTTACCCAAAATTTATTGGAAAGAAATGATTTATTAGACCTGACATTTTTTTCGGATGAAGTCTGGCTCCACGCTCCACCTCTCCGGTTATGTTATTTTTCGACGACAGATTAATCAGTTTTCGATCAGACATTGAATTACCACCTAGATCACCTTGTTTAACGGTTATGGATTTCTTCGTTTTTCCTCATTTAAAGAACACTATTTTTAAAACACCAGTTGCAAATTTAGAACAATTACAAGAAAGGATTATGCAAGAATGTGGTAACATTTCTCCAGAGATGCTGGTCAACACTTTCGAAAATATTAGGAGACGTGTGAATTTATGCCTGGAGCATGGCGGTGGCCAATTTCAGCAATTTATGTAATTATTTTTCTTTTTCTTTTTGTATATTCTTACTTTGTTAATTTTGTAAACAACAAAAATAAATTTGTATAACTAGATTTGGTTAGATATATCGTCCCCATATCATTGTGAGCTAAACAAAGCCCTACGTTTTTTAATCCAAGCCCTCTTTCATGCAAATCATTTTTGCTCGCACGGTATTAAAAAAATAAAAAGTAGGGGGGTGGGGGCGAGGGGCCCCGAAAATTATGTAGCGTAGGGCCCCATAAATCGTAAATCCGCCACTGCATAGACCTGTCATATGATAGAATGTCCTCTATAAACACCGAGATGTCAACTCGACGCAAAAATACGTTTATAAGTGAAATGATTTGTCTATTCGTGATTGTCGTCGGTTAGAAGCTGTATCACACCGATTTCAATATTTACACACGCCACGACAAAGACCCAAACATCAACAATAATTTATTGATTCCATTGTAAATACAGTTTTCCAGCTACTGATTATAAATGATGATTGCGAGATAATTATATTGTTGTATTCATTAAATAAAATACGTCTTTATGGATGTCCATGTGAAAAAATTCGAATAATAGATTAAAAGCTATCGGGTCTCCCGGGAGGTAATTTGTTTAGTAATTCCTAAAATACTATGTGGTGTCGTTTAGTCGTGACATGAACATATAGGAGTGCCGAAAAAGATCAATGTTTGGGTAGATGAACTGGACGTTTGTTTTTTTACGTCGTTCGTTTTTATTTGATAAATTATTAGTCTCAATACAGGGGATCGATACTTGAAAACTAATAATATAATTCAAAAAGTGCACTAATAAGGCAGTGGCAAATCCACAACTTTACTAAGGGGGGTTTTGTGATTTTGACAAGTTAAAGTGACAAATTTGAAGATATGAATAATAATTTTCTGGTTATTTTTGCACCTCCAAGCCAAAACAATGGTATTAAATTTGATAAACTAATTGAAGAATGAAAGAGAAAGGAGAAATTCTTCAACCAACATCTAAGAAATACTAGCAAAATTACTGGAAATCAGTTTAAGGAATGTACAGAAAATTCTACATGATAAAAAAGCAAAATATAATACCGAAGAAAACTAAAAAGTGTAGACCAAAAAAGCCAAAGACTAAAGATTGGGGGGAAAATTTGAAAATATAAATTTGGAATGTGATTTATGACTTATACAGTGTGACCAGTAAAGTCCGCATCATATGGGATTTTTTTTATTAATAGCTTTATTCGAAATTTGACAAATCTGTCAAATATTAAGTTTTTCCAAAAAACAATTCAAAAGTCGGGTTAGTTCTGAAAATATCGAAAAAACTTATTAAAAAAGGTTTTTTTTAAATGCAGTTTCTCGCCCACATGCAAAATTTCAGCTGCATAAGATAATTTTGATTTTTTACCCACCACTAAAATTTATTTTCCACTTAATGAACACTTTACTGATGACATTCTCTTTTGTCTTAATATTAAGGTGTATTACTTTCAGACACAAACTACGTTTTTAAAAATACTTATTTTATGAAGTTACCTTATACTGGGTCAAAAACTTTGAATCACATGCGACCAAATTTTAGTAGCCCAACTTTGATTTTGTCGAAAAACACTAATTTAATATGGCGTTACATTAAAGAAAATGTATCTGAAATAAAGCATTGTCAAAACTAAGAAGTTTTATGTAGGTTGCGTTGAGTCTTATTTTGCAAAAGTGGTGCAATTTACATAATATGGGTAAAAAATCAAAATTATCTTATGCAGCTAAAATTGCATGTGGGCTAGAAACTGCATTTAAAAAAGCTTTTTCTAATAACTTTTTTCGATACTTTCAGAAATAACCCCACTTTTGAATTATTTTTTGAAAAAAATTAAAATTTGACAGATAATGCGAATCACGTGACTATTATTTTTTGGCTTAATTTTAATCTCGATCGAAGCAGAACTTGATGCCAAAGTCAAATTTCGAATAAAGTTATTAATAAAAAAAATCCCAGATGATGCGGATTTTACTGGTCACACTGTATATATCAAAAACTATAATGTAACTCTTCCAGTTTTAAAAGAAACTCTAAAAAGCGAGGTGTTTTAGTTGGACTTGAATTGTTATCAAAATTAATAAGAAAAAGTTTGGTTTTTGCTATAAAAAGGACACTAACCGAAGATTTCTGTGAGTCACCACAGTCAGCGTATTTTTAGACAAAACGTGGATATTTTCAAGGAAAAGAAAAAAGGGATGTGGCACGGGAAACCTGTTCCTTATTTCGCATGTCGTTTTTTTAAAAGGATTTCGTCCAGGGACAAGTTTAAAAAGTTGGAACTATTATAATATAAATAGTGAGGTGTTTTAAAAATGACTGAAGGAACTGAAGGACTGAAACTAAATGTGGATGTTCTGTTTTCATTATTATTATAGACAATGCCTTTATTTTGGTATACATTACAAACTAAAAAAGAATATAACAATTTAGTATTTGTTTGAAGGTTGTAGAGAATGATGTATCTTGAGTAATAGACAGTTGAAACGTTGTGATATGAAAAACTAAAGGCAATGGAAGTCCAAAACACGTCTATTACTCAACAATTTAGTAACTAATAATATGACCAAAATTCGGAAAGTTTACATTATTTGTGCTTTACACTTTCACACCATTCAAGAATTTAAAATAAAGAACCTTCTTAATCTTGGCGGAAAAGTAATATACACATTGAGTGGCTTGAAAAACTCATCAATATCTAATCAAAAATGTATAAATCGGAAATTCTTTCAATGGCCAAATATAGCCGCGGGGATGAAATATATTCATATCCATTTCATTCATATAATCCATATCATTGCCAAACATGTAGTTCATGGCCTTCGGGCTCCCATTCTCGTGTATTTGGCAAGTACGCAAATATTTGCGTACTTGGGCATACTTGGCAAGTACACCAAGTTCCGAAGTCAATTTGACAAGTGCAGCGCTCCCGCTACTCCTGTATTTGACCAGTACGCCAATACTTGTGTACTTGGCAATTATAGCATTTTCTCGATCATTCAGTGTTCATTTTGTTTCGATATGGATATTCGCGTTGCCGCTGCAGCTGCAGCAGCGTTTGTGGTAGTAGCTGGCAGCGTTTGTGGTAGTAGCTGGCAGCTACATTGTGATGAGGAGAAAAAAAGTGCAGAAAGCAAAAGAAAAAGAAGGTGGTGGATGACCTCTTTGAACAAATGTCGAGACAGGTAAGCTAATACCACTATCCCGATCGACCAAAAGCAGAAACCATACCTCTTTATAGGTATACTAGGCAAAATTTTTGTTTCAGCTACAATGATTATGATAGAGGACCTTATTCGAGAACAACCGCCGAAATATTTGCGGGACAAGCAGGCAAGTGGTGAGAGTGCATCAACAAGTATGAACTCGTCAAATACGCAAATAATTGTAATCACTTTGACTCGCGTAATTTTTACCGACAACCGCCGGGACTTCGCCAGTGGCCAATAATTGTACAAATATTCGCAGAGTATCCACTCCCACTACTTGGCAAATATGGGCAATTGACAAATATTTCGCCAAATACACGAGAATGGGAGCCCGGCTTTACGCAGGATTATTGGAAGAAAACTGTGGAACATACAGAAGAATGTATTAGTGGCTGGTGGGATACAGAACGAGTACTAGATGTTGAAGTAGCACCGATGATTATTCCTCCATTCGAAGACGACTCAGTACCTTTTCAACCCCACACGTATGTAATGTGTACATACCTATTGTCCTTTTGTAAATATAAAGTTATAAAAAGATGTGACCCATAACACTACATAAAATAATAAAACAATTTTTCTTTTTCAGGATATATTTTTGTAGTTCCTGTGTTTTTTGATTTAATTTATATAGTTATTGACCTCTGGACTAGTCTGGACCCGCACGTTAACACCAGATTTTACTATATGAAGTTTCAGAACCGTATGTTTTAACTTCGCCAATTTATCCGAATGTACCTTCAAAAGTTTCGCTCCTAGCATTCTTAATCAAAAAAATGTCACCCCTTCATCAAAACGCAAAAAAAAAATCAGTTAAACTTTGTTGAATTAATAATAATTCTTCTTAAATTACTTTGAAAGTTTACGGGGCATAACACACAATAAGAACCCTTTTCATTTATTAGCATTGCTTAGAAGTATTTCATTTCCACTTAACGGATTTAGTTAGACACTTGCTTTATCTTTATCCGTACCTCACTTTTCGTATTTCATTTTTGTTGACGCGGAAGACGAAAAAAAATTGTTTACAAACACCGTTCGCTCGCACACGTGTTTTCCAATATTCCCGATAAATTAGGGGCTGATTTTCGACCACCGCGCACCCCGACCGGCAGCCAACTAACTGTAGCCTATCAGCTTGATAACAACATAAATATTAAATTTTGAAAACAAACGCCACAGGCGCGATGTAACCGTGGAGGGGTATTATGAGGGGGCGCGGGGGAAGGATAGGAGACCGTTAAACAGAGTAAGTACATTACGCTCTGGCTGAAGGTACATTGGGTCTTGGAGATAGAGTCGAAATGCTATATAGAAGACTGTTTCGGCCTATTCGTTAATGTAACCTCATCCATGAGCCACGTCAGCATTCTACCGTGCGAGCAAAAATTATTTGCATCAAAGAGGGCCTTGCATCTAAGGACGTAATGCTTAGCCGTAGAGCTTAATACCTGTTGGGTGTCAGCAACTACCTGAATTAACAATCAATCAGTTATTCCGTCATCTTTGACAGTCGTTACAAGTAATTTGATTCATCGCTAATTTTTCCAATTTCTTGAACGATTCACACAATGGGCTTTACGGAAGAGCACAAAACATTCATGGTTGAGCAGGAAGACCATCTGCTGTAAGAACAAAATAACTTGTTGCAAACGTTCGTGAAATAATGCAAAATACGCCAACAAATAGAATTGAATTCCCACCTAGATCACATTGTTTAACAAGTATGGATTACTTCGTTTTTCCTCATTTATAGAACACTATTTTTAAAACACCAGTTGCAAATTTTGAACAATTACAAGAAAGGATTATCCAAGAATGTGGTAACATTTCTCCAGAGATGCTGGTCAACACTTTCGAAAATATGAAGACGTGCGAATTTATGCTTGGAGCATGGCGGTGGCCAATTTCAGCAATCTATGTAATTATTTTTCTTTTTCTATCTGTATATTCTTACTTTGTTAATTTTGTAAACAACAGAAATACATTTGTATTTGTCTACTTATTTTATTACTCACTAGCGTGTACCCGGCCTGCGTTGCAGCGCTTTCTCTGAGATAATAAGGCGAGTTCACCATCACGTCAAGATTTATAAATACAAACCCGAACAAACCTCTAAATTTATCAGTGTTTTTCTACAATATTATGCATGTATTATACATAAAAACCTTCCTCTTGAATCACTCTATCTATTAAAAAAACCGCTTCAAAATCCGTTACGTAGTTTTAAAGATTTAAGCACATATGAAAGGGGACAGGCGGGCGACTTTGTTTTATACTATGTTAAGATTAGTTTTGCATATCATGTCATAATATAAATTTGACAAAATGTTAACCTAGATTTGGTTAGATATATCGTCCCCATATCATTGTGATCTAAACCAAGCCCTACGTTTTTTAATCCAAGCCCTCTTTGATGCAAATAATTTTTGCTCGCACAGTATGTGCATGCGTTTTTTAAATTTTATAGTAGTAAAATTATTTATTTCCAAATTACATTAAATTATAATATTTTAGGGAGATCAACGTGACAACGTTGTACGGGCGTTTTACTCCATTTTACTACGCGTGACGCGGAATTTTTCATATTCATTCATTTTCGAACGGTGCAGCGTTGCTCATCGGCTTTTGGTGGTTTTCGGTTAATTTTCATTTTTTTAATAAGTGAAAATAATATAACTATTTAGTGGTATTTATTAGCTTTGTTTGTGTTCATTGATAATGGTTCGCCAGTGCGTGGTATGTAAAAAAGCGGACTATTCTATCCCCGGATTGATATGTCGGCGGTAAGTGAGGTTATTCAGGGTATGTTTTTTTTAGCTTAAAAGCAATGGTGTAGATAGTTTTGTATTTAAAGTAAAAGTTGCAAAATTTATGGATCATTTTTAATTCAGAAAAAACACCTACCAATGCACTGTAAGGAGAACAGCGAGCTTACAGTGTTGCCATTTTTTGAAGTGATCTTCTTCTAACTTATCTGAAACTTTGGAAGTGTGTCTGATTGTAAACAAATGGTTTTTATGAATGGAATGTTTTGTCTCCTTATCAATTACATGTCTGTGGGTTAAATAGAAACTTTCTTTTATACAGGGTGTTCTAAAAGGTATGGTCAAGTTGAGATTCAGTAGATTGGTTAAAAATAAGGTAAGAACTTCATACAAATTTGTCCACCTATTACTATGAAGTTACAGACCCCGAAAGGTGGGACTCTGAAGATGGTTTTTTTTAAAAATATTTTCGAAACCTTTGTAGATACAAATTTAAAATTTAGATATTTTGGTAAACTTTGTACGGTGAATAGGACTGTGGTCTTAAAAATGTCGATATTTAAGAAATGTGGCCACAAATAGGGGATAGTGGGGTAAAAAATAGACATCGCTTTTTTTTACGCTAACATTTATACTTTTTTTTATGTCAAATTAGAAAAACCTTACATATTTTACGAAAAAAAGGTACTATTGGTAAGACATGATGGAATTCGTTTTCTCAGCTAATTTATGTTATTTAGATACTAGTATTAATAAATCCTAAAATTTTATTCAATTTAATTTAATTTATTTACTAATTTCATGCTAGTTTAAAATAAACTTTAAATTAGTAAATAAATTTAATACATTAAATAAAATTTTAGGATTTGTTAATGCTATAGTCTATTACCAAAAATATAGGCAGTGACGTAGCTCTCATAACCATGGAAACGACCAAAATACTGTATGGTCATTGGCGGTTTGCATTAGTTTCCATGGTTTCGAATAATACGTCACTGCCTATAATATTGGGTTTTGAGTATAGTAAATAACATAAATTAAGACGTTTTTCAAATGCAAGGTAATTTTGAAATAAATTTATGTAGAAAACGGTGCATCCAATCATGTCTTACCAATTGTACCTTTTTTCGTAAAATGTGTTAGGTTTTTCTAATTTGACATAAAAAGTATAAATATTAGCGTAAAAAATAGTTATGTCTATTTTCACCGCACTATCCCCTATTTCTGGCCACATTTCTTAAATATCGACATTCTTAAGACCACAGTCCTATTCAGCGTACAAAGTTTATGAAAATATCTGAATTATAAATTTGTATCTACAAAGGTTTCGAAAATATTTAGAAAAAACCATCTTCAAAGTACATCTCTTTAGGAGGTTGTAGCTTAGTAGTAACTGAACATAGGAAAATTTTGTATCAATTTATCTATATTACTTCATTTTTAATCAATCTACTCAATTCCAAACCTTTTAGGACACCCTGTTTAATAATCCTAATTTAATTTGAGACGACTCGTCTCTATAACGTGCGATGCTCCAAGAATCAATTTACACAACGCATTATTTGAAAAGGGGTTGAAAGGTGAATTACGACCTTACGACGACACAGGTGGAGTTTTTAATTAGTTTCTACGATTAGGTGTAACTAAATGAGGAACGATTCGGCGGCGCATTTGCATGGTAAAAAATATAGTTTAAAAAAAAACTAAAAAACACGCTTTAATACACTGGCCGACACGATTTTTCTAACACAGGTCAGCTCTTTATTTTTAAAATGGAAATACCCTTCTAATAATAGAAAAAATATTCGGAAAGCCCCAATACATACCATTTTTCAATAGCTTAATAAGACCATTTTACATTAGCAGGTAGTCAATTTAATTAGGGGACGGTTAAAATGGATGCATTTTATAACAGAAAAACTGTAGGAATTTTAGTAGGACTTCAGGGAGGACTTACAAAATATTGCTGTTTTCTTTGTTTGTGGGACAGTCGTGCAGTAGATCAGCAGTATGTAATAAAAGATTGGCCACAAAGAAGTGAATTTCAGCCGGGATCTCAAAATGTTAAGTTTGCAGCTCTTGTCTGAACAAACCCAAAAAAGTCCTTCTGCCTCCTCTTCACATTAAACTTGGGCTGATGAAAAACTTTGTGAAAGCTATGGATAAAGACGGTGATGGTTTCAAATACCTAAGACAAGTCTTTCCCCAGTTAAGTGATGCCAAATTAAAGAAAGGCATTTTTATTGGGCCACAAATCAGAAAATTGCTGGACGATGTCAACTTTACAGAGAAGCTTACCAAGCAGGAACTCAGAGCATGGAACTCATTTGTTAGTATAGTAAGGGGATTTTTGGGCAACAATATGGATGCAAACTATCAACAGTTAGTTGATGAACTTTTAGATTCCTACAAATCGCTTGGTGCCCGAAGGTCGTCATTAAAAATTCACTTCCTCCATTCCCATCTGTAATTTTTTCCTAACAATTTGGGAGCTGTCAGTGACGAGCAGGGTGAAAGGTTCCACCAGGATATCAGGACAATGGAAATTCGCTATCAAGGACGATGGGATCCAGCCATGATGGGTGATTACTGTTGGTTTTTGAAAAGAGAAGATATGACCCCTCATAAAAGGAAAAAATAAAATTTAATTAGTGTGTTCAGTTAATATTTGTAATGTTTGTGTTTTTCTTAGATGTAAGGTATGTTTAGTAGGTGTAAAAATTTAAATATAGTCGATATACACAGTTAGAAAATTCTTAAATTATTTTTTCAATAGATATTAAATATTGTAACATTAAATTTGGTACTATAAATGTAACAAGAAAACGTTACGTGTTACAACTTTTTTTTTCTCATTTTCGTATTTGGATAGGTCCATTCTACCACAAGATGCTATTTAGCTTTGTGTTACAACAAAAAAACATTTTTTTGTCGGCCAGTGTAATGAATCAAACTAAAAAGCGGAAAATAAATATAGTTTAAAATAATTCTTGAAATTCTTAATATCCACAGAAAATAATAATGAACGATAAACATTAGTATTATTGTGAAAAAAGCGTGGGGTGCTCGATATACGAAAAATATAGCACAAAGCGCCCCACGCTTTTTTCACATTAATACTAATGTTTATCGCTCATTATTATTTTCTGCTTTTATTAAGAATTTCAAGAATTTATTTAAACTATAAATGTTTATTTTTCGCTTTTTAGTTTGATTAATAATTATTAAATCGTGTTTTTTAGTTTTTTCAAACTATATTTATTTTTCATTTTTTAATTTGAGTTATTGTTAAGAAAAAATTTTTTTTTGAGTAGATTGAGCTAGATTATTGTATTGTCAGCGGTTCTTGATAAGTCTACAAAATTTAAATTAAATCTGACCGTTTAAAGTGGGTCAAAATCGGGTTCAAAGAAGTCGGTCAAAAACAAACATACATACAAACCCGAACAAACGACAAAAAATTTCAAAATTTTTGAAAAAAATTTGTCAAAATTTGATTTTGACGGGTAGAATTTTTTTTAAAATTTTTCTCTATTCTTAGCAACAATATCTATACGACTCCACGTTTGTTTCATTACTATCGGTTATTGTAATAATTCTGACGTATTGACAGGTGTCAAATTTTGACAAGAGAATATTTGGCGTATTTTTTTCAACTTTCCACCGTCAATATAGATACGACCTTATAGTTTTTTCATTAAAATGTCATTTTGATTTGAAATTGAATAGACCAGAATTGACGTCACGTCACTTAGAATCCATCTTACGAAAGTAATTAAAATTTTTACTGTACAATAATACACGTCTTACTTTCCCAACATAAAATATTAAGAAGGGTAAAACAGGAAACGTCGGTTTTGCAAGAAAGTATAAGGTCGTGCACAATAGATAATTTAATTTTCAATACTATTTCTTGAGAATAAACACTAGTGACGCATTCGTCACAAACTAATAAAAGCTTAAAACGACATTTTGTCAAATTTGCGCATATTTCTGTTTCTGCTTTTATTAATTTTATAAATCTAACCTTTTTAAACGCAAAACTGTAGACTGTAGGTAATTGTACTCCAAATAAGGGTACTTGACAGAGTTTTGGATAAAACCAAATATCGATCAAAAAACTAAATGACAAATGCATAGTAGAGTTGGGGATGGCCAATTGACCACTAGCTATTTGACAGGTCAAATCGGGTCAAAATATTGTAGAATTTTATTTCGGTTTTAACAATTTGCTATCAACAATATTCATGAATTTGTGATGACTCCAGTTTACCTGGAGCACCAAAAAAAAACTATATTGTCGCAGCCAGTCAACGTGACAATGCTGTTTCTGGAAATACCTTATGTCAAGGGGATTTCTGAAAAGATTAGAAGGATAACCAAAAACTATAATATCAAAACAGCTTTCAAATCCCCCCCCCCCCCCCCCCCCCGTAATAAAAACACAAACAATTGTATCTATCAAATCCCTTGCGAGTGTGGCGAATTGTACATTGGAGAAACAAAAATACCTCTTCCCGTAAAGAGGTGAAACTTCGAGATCAGGTAGGTATAGCGGAACATGTATGGACAAACCAACATAATATACAGTAGTCAGAAGCCAAGGTTTTGGACACGGAACAGCACTGGAGAAAACGAAAATTCAAAGAAGCAGCTTTCGTGAATCAAAATACCCATATATTTAGTAAACCAAGTAGGGATATCCCCAATATCCGGAAGCCTCTTCTTGTCCAAAACCAACAGCTCAAACTTCACACTCCAATAAGCACGTAGGCGGAGTCATCAAGCTTCATTGCACATTGATAGTATTTTAAAGCCTATTTACATTAGGTGCAATCGCTGCATGCAGTTTATAGCGAGGCAATTAATTGCATTGCATGACCGTTTACATTATGAAGCAAATAATTTCAAGCAAGTATCTTGACAACAGATATTACCAACCCAAACTGCTGATTAAATAGGAGGTTATGTGTTATGTTGACTTTCCTGTAAGTGTTTCTGTAATTTTTTGTTGTGATTTTTGTTAATTAAAACATATTGTACGTTCAAAAATATATTATATTAAAGAAAATCACAAAAACCTACACCCAACGCTTCACAATACAAACAAATACTTTTGTAGAGTTATGTTTACTTTTGTTCTCAGGTTGGTATTGAAAATAATACTAGTAAAGTCACTAAAATTGCATCAGCTGATCAGAAAGTCACCAAAGCGCATGCCTTGAGGCAATTTTTTATTGCAATTGCATTGACTGCACCTAATGTAAACAGGTTTAAGACAGTAGCCTTAGAATTATACAAGTTTACACTTGAAAACGGTTAGAGATACTAACTAACCGAAACGTTGTGTTAAGTAACGAAACAAAGACATTGGAAGTCCGATACGGTATTTTTTTTGTTATTACTTCATTGTCTACCACCTTCAAACAAACATTATGATCTTGTTGTTTCCGCGGCAAAATTGGTTAAAACCAAATTGTTCATCAGGAAATGATTTAGTAAAATCTTGCATCAATCGTCTAAAAGACATAAACAAAAAAATAAATTAGGATCGGTGCGTTTTTCTCAGTTCGGTAATAAAATCATCCTCGAATAAACACAGATGTTTACAGTCACCGTTCTTTCGCCATCAGCAGCCATCCAATCGCTAATCTATTTCTTGGTTCCAACTTCCTGATTGCTGCTATTTTTAATTTTACTAATAATAATGGTAATAGGAGACAATAGCTTCCGTCAAATGATGTTCAATTGTTTGGCCAGCAGTGGCGCATTTAATGGTAAGAAAAAGTAAACTTTATTTTTGATTAAAAAAAAAAACGGCACAGGTTAAATCGGGGCAAAGTTCGGGGCAAAGTTGAATAATTTAAAGCCTAACTTAATTCCGGTGAAAAATTAAGAAATTTCCGAGTACGTACTTCCGGAGATATCTGACGAAAACCAAAAGCTGATTTTCCTTTTTTGTTTTTTGTGACGTTATTTATAAACATATTGGAAAACGGAAAAAAATTTCACGACGCATTTAAAGATAGTTTCCAATTTATAAACGGACGTTTCGTTTTCAGATATCACCATCAGATCAAAATTTTTAAATGCTGACCTGAAATTTAAATATTACTTTCTGAAGTACCTACTTTGTTTCCTTAAAACATAAATCAATAACATTTTGGCCAAATTTCACCGTTTTGAACGGAAAATCCATCATCAGTAACTTACAGTGATTTTGCAATACGGTCCTAATAATTATTATGATTAAAAAATATGCTACTCTAACCAAAAAGAAAGATATTTAATAAATAATATTTTGGTAACAAAGGAATTTTACAGTAAGAATTATAATTAATAAATTTAATATAGTTTAAAAAAACTAAAAACACGCTTTAATTAATCAAACTAAAAAGCCGAAAATAAATATAGTTTAAAATAATTCTTGAAATTCTTAATATCGGCAGAAAATAATAATGAACGATAAACATTAGTATTATTGTGAAAAAAGCGAGGGATGCTCGATATACGAAAAATATAGCACAAAGCGCCCCACGCTTTTTTTTAATATAGTGGAATTTTAACACAATATAGTGTTTTCTTCGTATATTATAATTATTTTAAAATATATTTATTTTTTGTTTTTTAGTTTCATTAATTATTAAAGCGTGTTTTTTCGTTTTTTTAAACTATATTTATTTTTTAGTTTGAGTTATTGTTAAGAAAAAAAAATTCTTTTTGAGTAGAGATAGTCATAGAGAGGTCCGGAGTAGAGACGCAATACTGATAATTTAAAATTATATTCAAGTCCTAATAAGAAGAATTATTAGTGATATAATAACAAGTGATAACTATCACTAATAACAAAAAAAATTTGATAATTTTGTCCTTTATAGTTTAGTTGTAATGATCCAGACATATCACTGTGTGCCTACTAGTAAGATTTGGAAAATTGATTGTTCTATTAGCTCCCCAAGATCTATTTGTTTTAAATATTAGACCGGTTTGGGTGGGGCAATCGTCCTCTTTCCCCTAAGACTACGCTACTGCAAGCCATTGTTATAAATGAGACTTAGTAAAACAAAAGGAGAAAATATCGAACAATCTTGATTTACGTTCTGGTAACAGTTTATTATACATATTAAAGTATTGTACAGCTTCAATTGTTTTAACTATTGTGTACTGCAATTATCAGATACGTACTTGTTATTTTTGCATTTTGCATGAATGAATTTTCCATCCTGGTCCAGTTTCATTGATGCGGAAATAAGACACCGTTTGTAAAACTTTATTGAGACTTTCCATTTCTGTTCTAATTCGCGTTTCTGTTCCAATTCGATATGCATATACAGGGTGTCCGGGAAAATGTGGGAAATCTCCCGGATATGAAAAAAACACGTAAAAAGAATACTACAAGTTCATATAAACTTCTTTCGTATCGGCCTCCTCTTTGGAGATATGGGCTCCCAAAGAGCTCCCATGGAATTAAGTTTTTGACACATAATTATTAAACCAACAGGTATATTTCAATTTTTTTTTCATATGACAAGCGTAGATTTCTGAAACAAAGCCCTAAGCTCACTAAATTTTGAGACTTCAGAAGATGATAGTCAATCCATGTAATTTAAACGCAGAAGATAATAATTTGTATAATAGAATATTACTTTTGATCGACCAAATAAATCTACTAGTAGTGAAACAAAAACAGCTATAATCCAATATTACTATTATTTAATAATTAGGTGTTCTTGTTATCCAAAACTATTTATTACTTGTTTGTACATTTTTCAATATCAATATAGTGGCAACGAAGCAAAATAAACACAAAACGACAGACTCCTGACGTCAAAATAGGTCGATCTAAGCCGACTTATTTATATCCAAAATTGTCTCGTTTAGCCGGTAGAGGGCGTCAAAAATTTGTAAAAATATTGGTTTTTCCTAAATTACGTGAAAACCTGCTAGTCGATTTTAATGATTTTTAGTATGTAGACTAATACTATAAAATGACGTTTTCTAGTAGTATAGTCACCGGCTGTAAATAAGTGGAAGTGTTATAAAAGTAGTGATATAATACGTCAACATTTCTCCTCATTTTTTATATGAACGGCGTTATGACAACCCAGATATTTATGTAGAGTGACTGGATGTATTTGGAAGCTATTTTACCTCTTTAATATTTTTCGTTGAAAGAGCTGTTTTGCCAGAAGAAAATATTTACAATATTTAGTATTATTAGTAATAATATTAAAATCAAATTACCTGTAACAATAATTTTTTAAGTGACCTTGTTGCTATTGCATTTAATAATTTGACAATTATTGACAAATTGTCACCAGTCTATGAAATTTACTCAAGTATACGATCAACATTCTTGAATTACAAGTTCATTTTACCATTAAAAATGGATAATTATACGAACTCTGAGAAGGTTGACATGCTACTGGTATACGGGTTTTGTCAAGGAAATGAGCGTCAAAGTGTTAGGGTTTACATGGAGAGGTTTCCTAACCGTCGAATACCAAACCACCAAACTTTTGCCAATATGGAGCGTCATCTTCGGGAAACGGGCAGCTTTGAGAAAAACTTTGAAGGCAGGGGTCGTATGCGAACAACTCGAACTGTAGAAACAGAAGAGATGATTTTGGAAAGAGTTGAAGAAGAACCAAGTACCAGTACCCGTCGCTTAGAACGTGAGTTACATGTTCCTAAAACGATTGTCAATGAAGTTTTAAAAGAACAGTTGTTACATCTTATCACGTGCAAAAAGTCCAGGAACTTTTACCGACTAATCCCCCCATGCGGCTTACATTTTGTCAAATTATTAGAAACAAAAGAATCCGTGATCCAAATTTTTGTAGAAAAATGATGTTTACTGACGAGGCGTGCTTTACAAGATCTGGAGTAACCAATCTGCACAACGAACATATTTATTCCGATGAAAATCCACATGCCATTAAAGTTGCACATCATTAGCATCAATTTAAATTAAATATTTGGGCAGGTATTATTAATCGCTACCTTATTGGTCCCATTGTTATTCCAGACAGGTTAGATGGAAATATTTATTTAAATTTTTTGCAAGACACATTCACATTACCAATTCAATTTGCCCCTTTTACTTCGGAGGGAAATGTGGTATATGCATGATGGTGCCCCGCTTCATTTTTCCGTTGCCGTTCGGCAATACTTACATCATCAATATCCCAACCGATGAATTGGAAGGGGCAATGATGCACCAGTAAAATGGCCACCACGTTCTCCTCAGTTAAATATGTGTGACTTCTTTTTGTGGGGCGCTATTAAAACAGAAGTTTACAAGACTCCGGTAAACACACGCGATGATTTATTGCAGCAGATTTTAAATAATGCAGGCAACCATTTAAATAACGCGGAGACATTAGATAGGGTCCAATATCATTTTTTAAGGAGTGTTAATAAGTGTATTCAGCAAGATGGCGGTCATTTTACACATTTGCTAAAGTAATGTTTTTGTTTTACTTAGTTTCTTACAATACATACTTTCAACTTTGTTGTACAGGGTCTTCCAACGAGGACTGAATAGAAGCTCATTTTTGAGCTTCCCTGTATTTAAAGAAAAATCCAAAATAGCCAATCGATGTACTTTTTCCTGCAGAATTCAAAAATGAAACCAAAAATTTATTTGAACCAGAAACAAAAGAGTTACGATATGGATAAGGTGTTTTTTAAATGGAACATAGCTTTTTTTATACGATTTTTGGAACGAGTGATTTTTTTTTTGTCCGTTCTTCTAAACATTAAAATTTAATACAAATAGCTGTCACAATATTAAATATTTTAATCAGAACGGACATAAAAAAATCACTCGTTCCAAAAATCGTATAAAAAAAGCTGTTCCATTTAAAAAACACCTTATCCATAGCGTAACTCTTTTATTTCTGGTTCAAATAAATTTTTGGTTTCATTTTTGAATTCTGCAGGAAAAAGTACATCGATTGGCTATTAAGGAAGCTCAAAAATGAGCCCCTGTTCAGTCCTCGTTGGAAGACCCTGTACTTTGTTTTATTTTTATTGTTAATAATTGATGTATGCAGGTAATTGTAAATATTTTCTTCTGGCAAAACAGCTCATTTAACGAAAAATATTAAAGAGGTAAAATAGCTTCCAAATACATCCAGTCACTCTACAAAAATATCTGAGTTGTCATAACGCCGTTCATATATATAAAAAATGAGGAGAAATGTTGACGTATTATATCACTTTTATAACACTTCCACTTATTTACAGCCGGTGACTATACTACTAGAAAACGTCATTTTATAGTATTAGTCTGCATACTAAAAATCATTAAAATCAATCAGCAGGTTTTCACGTAATTTAGGAAAAACCAATATTTTTACGAATTTTTGACGCCCTCTACCGGCTAAACGAGACAATTTTGGATATAACTAAGTTGGCTTAGATCGACCTATTTTGACGTCAGGAGTCTGTCGTCAAACGTTGTACACGTATTTTCCGGACACCCTGTATAATACATATACTCTCCTTCACAATATAAAATAAAACGAAATAAAATAAACTTTTATTCAGAGCTTTAAAATATATTTATCTTTCTCTTTATTTGTTTTCCTCCTATAAGCTCAGCAAAGAGAAAAAAAACTCATCCCCATTATTTCTGATCCCTAATAAGGTACTCGAAACAAAAACACATATTATCAAGTGTACACGTTGGAAGAGTAATGCGAAAAGATAAATTTTCCGACGAGAATTCACACGACCTCTGACATTTTCATCTTTTTATAGGGGGTTTTCCTCGGCGAACTCTTCCAAGTGCTGTATTTTGTTTCGGGAAACTAGTTAAGCTTAAGCCGTTTTCTTTTCAGTTTTATTAATCCATATAATATACTACGTTCCAAAAAAGGAAAAAAAAGTGTGTCGCATCCTTCAAAAATTGTGTAATACTGTGTACGTATGACGTAGTCGACGAGTTAAGGTGGGAGTATCAACATGCTTGCCAACCTATAACCTATTTCGCGTGGATTTATTTATGTTTTCTAGCTTTTATACAAAATTTAAAGAAAATCAGTATCGACTTGATATTCTATAGGTCCTAATAATTGACATATTTAATAAATATCAAGTAATTTCATAACTTATTTTAGGAGAATTGTATATCGAAAAATATCGGGTAAGATTTTTTTAAACATTATTATGTCATTGTCACTCATTGTTCTTTCACTATACAATTCTCCCAAAATTAGCAATGAAATAAATTGATATTTTTGTAATATATCAGATACTACCTAAATAATGTACCGACGATATTGATTTTCTTTAGATGTTAGTTATTAAAATAATAAACTCAAAAAATCAACGCGAAATAGGTTGGCAATAGATTGAATGACGTTGAGAATTCAACCTTAAACGTCAAAAATTGACCTGCACGAGGTTTCTCTTCACCGCAAAGTCTGCATTAAATGGGTCCATTGCAAACTAGTTTGGTATTATGTGAGTTTTATGATTTCTATAGATGTGCGTTAGATCCACAAACTTAGTTACAGTAAACTCTACTCTAAACAAAGAACATGCTTGACAAAAATGTTAATGGCCATGATCCAGATATCATTTTAGGATGTGAATTAAAGATAAAAACAAAAACTGGTACCGAAGTAATATACTGTTTATTTGAAAACTTCCCACCTCGATTTTTCTGCTTTAAAATGAAAATGTGGAAAATCGCTCGGACCGGTCAATTTTTATTTCGAGGGGGACATCTTTTGCTTATATTGTCAATCTTGTTACTTCAAGCCCCTAGGAGGGAGGGGGGGTAAGATCTAAATCTTAAATGGATATCCCTATTTTATATAATTTTTTTGGATTCTGCATAAAATTCTGAACATTTTTTAATAAAAGCATTATTAGTCTATACTTAACAGTTTCCGAGATATTTACTCTTGAAAAATTACATTTTTGAACTTTGACAGCGTCTAGCTTTCTAACTGTACGTCTTAGAGCAAAACGGCTTACATGTCCCTATCTTCGATTTTTATTATCTTTCCAATAGTGAGAAATTTCGGTTAAACCGGATGTAAGAAATATAGTACTTCCGGTTTGACCGGAAGTTGACACTATTGGAAAGATAATAAAAATCGAAGATAGGGACATGTAAGCCGTTTTGCTCTAAGACGTACAGTTAGAAAGCTTGACGCTGTCAAAGTTCAAAAATGTAATTTTTCAAGAGTCAATGTCTCGGAAACTGTCAAGTATAGACTAATAATGCTTTTATTAAAAAATGTTCAGAATTTTATGCAGAATCCAAAAAAATTATATAAAATAGGGGTATCCATTTAAGATTTAGATCTTACCCCCCCCTCCCTCCTAGGGGCTTGAAGTAACAAGATTGACAATATACGCAAAAGATGTCCCCCTCGAAATAAAAATCGACGGGTCCGAGCGATTTTCCACATTTTCATTTTAAAGCAGGAAAATCGAGGTGGGAAGTTTTCAAATGAACACCCTGTATATCGCTGACCGGAGTAACACCCCCATTGTTACAAAACCTATAGACACTAGAACTACCCCTTGTACACCCCACTCACAAGCAACCATACTTAAAACATGCAACATAGTACGAACATTTTTGAATATAGAAAGTAAAAAAATAATATATTTTCTAATAGTCCGACCCAAAAAAATCAAAATGTATCTAAATATTTTTTTTTTAAAAATGGAACGAAGTTTTTTACCAAATTATTTCAAGCTCTTGGACAATATAAGGCACGTAATAAAGTCAGTTAGATTTATTGTTCTCCCGCTTTGTAGAAAAGAAAAAGCTGGGAACGCTTTCTCGACCCAAAACAAAGAGAGCGTTTTCAAATGTATGAAAACAATTTTATTTAAATGTCAAAATGTAAAAAATAATAACATGCTTTTTATCTTTATAAGGTATAAATAGGTACCTCATTAGGCAACAGTGCAATCACTGCGGAGGACGCGACCGTGTGACACTGACTGCCGTCTATTTGTAGGTGTAAATATATTGTTTCAAACAATGATCTGCTACCTATAGATAAAGCAATAACAAATTAACCTATTGACAAAATCGTATTCCATTCTGAAGTAACTCCTGTTCCTTATTGCGCCCCTCCACTTTGTTTGCCAAACGTATGCTCTTAAAAGTAGGTATTAACACAATAATGATAGTAATAATACTAAACGTATTTTATTGAGAACAAATAATATACAATTTCAAAAATAGAAATAATATTTCATGATACCCATAATAGGAACAAAGTTTAGTATATATAGTATAGTATATATTAGTTATATTAATTAGTAGTCATAGCGCTATTCTTTCACTTAACTCTTAAAGTACGGCTATAATAATATTTTAATAGTAATAATAACAACATTTATTTAATAATTTAACATATTCATTCCTAAAGCCATAAATCAACAACCTTTTTCCAGAAGAGAAAAAATATGACGTTCTGTGGTAAATTTAAATCTTTGTCTAAAACCCATAGATATTTTCCTTAAAAATTATGCAGTTTAGCAACGCAGAAGTGGTCGTTTTTATTGGTCTGCGGAGATCGACGTTTTTAATTCATGATTTCATTGACGTTTGGTCGTTCTTAGAAAGATAGAAAGTTGTTTATCGGTTTTGTGTAATAATTGCTGTATTTTTGGTGTTTTGTGGTATTTTTTTACAGACTAATTATTAAGATGGGTCGCAGGTGTGAAGTGTGCAAGAATACGGAATATAATAATTCTGCAGTTACTTTTCATAGGTGAGTACATAAAAAGTTGGGTTATTGGTAGGTTAGGATTAACTATTCATAGGCGTGAGTAGGTGGCAAAAATAATTAATACGTTACATTTTTGTCATAAAATTGTAATATTTAACGTATAAATAAATGTAAAAAATTATTAAATGCATGCAAACATTTTTACTCGCATTTTTAGCAACAATTTTTAAATAAATTGTCATAAACAATTTCAATTTTCAAATTCTCTCCATGGCCATGTCTCTTTTCTGCATGTGTAAACTAATCTATGAAATATATTTTTATTATAAGAATTCCTGCAAATCCTTTACTTGGATATTATGTAAATTAATCCCTGTAATAAACTTTACTTAGTTACTTGAGAATAAAGGCATATGATTATTATTATTTTTTTTATATGCTGGTTTTATTTCTATGTGTTACTTTTATAGGAATACGTAACCGTATTGGTAGTGTGTAAATAATAAGTCTATAGCTTGCTTTTAATATTAGACCAACATTTTTAACAAATCACCGTGTTGGCTGAAAACATAACCTCTAATTTTTAATACATTGATTATTTACAGGAATGCTAATACACTTACTTACCATTATTTTAAGATTGTTTTTCTACATAAAAATAATAAATTACCAGTAAAACATTTTGAAAACAAATTCATAACGAAAAAAGTTCATAATGACAAGTGACAGGGAAATCAGTAACCAGGCTTGTAATGCCAATGAGCATTTTGACACTTGAATTATCACATTTCAGAAAACCGTGGTTCGAAATTGACCTTTTTTTCTGTTATCAATACCATTTTCGGGCCATACCCATATTCAATCATTGCAAGTCAATAGGTACTTTCCATTTGCTTCTTTTAAACAGCTAAGCAATGCGCTAAGTTGTTAAAGGTACTTCACGAACAACTTCGTATAGTTCGTATGGGAAATAGAGAGGGGCATCTTTGACCGCGGCAAGGGGGAAGAATTTTTTTTGTTGGTTGTGCTTTGCTTCGCTATTTAAAAGTAACGTAAAAGGAACTTGGCTTCTGTAAACTTATTTCTTTTAAATTTCAATAAAACCTTAAGAACCGTGTTTTAGGTAGTTAATTATTTTTTAGGTCAGTTCAGTTCACCAAATAATGTTAAAATAGCTATCCAATGTTTCCCTTATAATAATTATTACAAACAGTAATTAACTTACATTGAATTTTACTGCTCGGCGGACAATTTTTTTAAACATACATTATACTCTACTGTTCTAAAAACACTTTTTTTCACAAAAGTTAAGAAATATTTGATTTCAGATTGGATAATTATATTTTATTGTCAACCCTGAAACAAGACGCCGCTCTGACCACGTGATAGCGCATAGTATTGAGGTAAAATTCTAACGGGACCAACGTAATCCCCACTCCCGGCCCCCTCCAAGCTCTTCACCTCCTTTCTCCTACAAACGACTTTGTCAGCAGATTTAAATAGCGTTTATGAATGGCGTGTGGCATCTACAGGTAGCAGATCATTGGTTCCAAATATTACGTGTGGCAGGAAGAGATCGTCACTGTACGGGCCATGTGTCATCTCCCCCCCCCCCCCCCCCCCCCGAGACCGCCTTCGACGTAGATTTCATGCTATTATTTTTCTACCGAACGCACGACGGTGATGCCAGCAAGCAAATCGAATTCCGCCTTACAAACCAAAGTTTGTTTAAAGTTCTGTCTGTGAAATGTAATTCTATTATCCTTCTTGCAACTAAGAGATAACTTTAATTAAAACTGTTACAGTTAGCTTGTTTCGAGACGGAAAATCCCCGGCTTCTCGGCTAAGAAACATAACTAATTTTGAAGTTGGGTTTATGTTACCGGAAACAACATCATATACAGGGAAAAATGAGAGGAAATTGTTTGTAACGAAGTTAAGATCTAACTTCCGGATAATAACGAAGTTCGACTGAATAGAAAAAAGATTGATGGGTTCGCTCAGAACGCGTTGAACTCCAATACAGTTTGTACAACAAGGGTGGATATGATGTCCATATCGCACGAGGAAGTCTGAATCCTCAAACGTCCGAGCGCGACATGGACAATCCACTCGAGTTGAAGTTACGGGGAGCTAATTTTAATGTAAAGAAATGAATAAAAGATCGATCAACACTCAACGTTGTTAACGTCTGTTCGAGCGAGATTCATTCTCATTCCATTCTCGGTGCACTCCCCCTCCATAGCAGCAAATTCGTTCCGATAGCGAAGCACCAACCGCAATGTTTAATGTTTTTGTTTTTATCTTTGCTGAATTTTTTAGGTAAGCGTAGATACGGTCAAATTCTGCTGGTATTTGGAAATGGTTTATTCGCAAGAACAATAACTTAAAATTCTTTTTTCTATTTCACGTTGTGTTAAGGATAATTAATTTGATGTAAATTAAAACTTGTGGACATACGCTGTTTTCAAAATTAAATTTATTTCTTTACCAGGGGAGATACGTGGTCTTCCTTAAGGAAAATAGCGTATCTCCTAACTTTTATTTAAATTTTTTTTAGAAAAATGCGTAAGTCCATTTTAATTACCCATATTTGATTAAAATTACTTCCCTAAACAAATTTTATCGAACAAACCCGAACAACCCAAGTTATGAGTTTTTGTTGTTTCCTTTCTGAAGTGGAGTTACGCGGTTTTCTTACTAAGCCGACGATATGTCCATCTTGCTCTGTCGTATTTGGGCATATACGCTAATTATAGGAAAGTTTCAGCAATTAAAAATAACATAGTTGTAATAATATAATTTAAAAATTATCTTGTAAACACAAAATCAGGTTTAATTCTCGTTTTTATGCGACAGAAAAAATATAAATCGTCCACAGTTTTTCGTTGAAACAAGGTATATTTTATTTATGATAACGACTTTGTGCTTTCCGTAACGGCTAAACAGACGAATCCAGAATAGCCCGCATTATTAAAGCAGCTCAAAGTTTACTGCCAATCCTGATGACGTTTTTAACAGGCCAGCCATCAGGCCGACAGTAAATTTTGCTTTATTTCCTTCGAATTATCTGTGCTTACTTCTGTGACATTTATCCCGAATGGTGGTGTTTTAGAGATGATGGTCAGAGGCGATAGTCGAGGGGACAGAAGATAAAAATAATAATAATAAAAGTTTATTCAAATATTTTTTTAACATTTAATGCTAATATATAATTTTTTTGTATAAACTATCAATTCCTCAGAAGTAAAATACTTGTTTTGAGTTAAATAATATAATATTTTTGTCAAGAATATATTTCATAATTCAGGCACGACTATAAAATATATATATAAAACGAATATGACAATATTTTATTGGTATACTTTATATCACTACAGTAGGTATACAAAGATACACTCCGTCATGTATATAATATATATATTTATTTATCTTATTCATTATAGCTTGGTATGTTTATTATTTATTAATGGCGTTCTTGAATATATCTCTTGGATTGGATAATATCCAATTTTTAATTTTATTTCTATAATTATTTAATGATTTTAATTGACTGTGGTAGCATATCAAAAATATATGCATTGATGTTCAAAAAATGTTGGTGTGCTATTGTTTTGTTTACTCTATTTTTATATTTTTATGACGAGTTTCATGTGTGTGATTAATATAATTTATTTTATTTTTATATTTAAAAATATATATTAACATGTTTTAAGAAAATATTTGTTTAATATCCATTTTTTTGCTATCTTTAAATAGTAAACCAAAAGAATATTGGTGGTCTTTTTCGTAAATAATTTTCAAAATGTATTTTTGAATAGTTTAAATATTATTAAGATAATTCTTATTTATGCCTCCCCATCCTAGTATTCCATAATTTAAATGGGTTTGTACTAAAGAATAATAAAATATTTCTAATTCTTTTATTTTTAAAAATCGTTTAAGGTGTTTAAATTTTGGTATAAGATTATTCTTAGTTTTTTTACAATGTAGTCACTATGTAAATCCCATTTTAAATGTTTATCAAAAATTATTCCTAGATATTTAATATATTAACCTTTCTTTATATTAATATTATTATTGCATATTATTGGACCAATATTTGGAAGTTTATTTTTGTATGAAGTAAATGGAACTTTATTAACTTAGATGAAAAATTTATATTCAGTACTGGCAAGCTTGCTTACTTACTTTTTTGTACTTTTAATATACAGTATGTCTCCGTAAGTTTGCATCATATGGAAAACTTTTTTATTATTAATTTTACGAAAAAAAGTTATTCCTTATAAAAAGCTCTGCATGGTCTAAAACCTAAAATGCAACCATCAAATATCGAAATTTTCTAGTCATATACGAGGGTTGTAAAAAAATGTGAATTTTTCCCAAGAATGTAAATTTTTCCCAAGAGTAAAGTACCTTTATTTTTGACATTATCAAAAATTGTTATTAAAAAAAGTTGATCAGAACTAAAAACCACGTCTAAATATGCAATTATACGCATTTATGTTGAAAAATTATTTTATTAATTTATTATTAATTATTTAATTTTTTAATTATTTAATTAATTTAATGCGTGTGATTGCATATTTAGACGTAGTTTTTAGTTGTGATCAACTTTTTTTAAAAAGAATTTTTGATAACGTCGAAAATAAAGGTACTTTACTCTTGGGAAAAATTCACATTCTTGTGAAAAATTCACATTTTTTGACAAACCTCGTATATGACTGGAAAATTTCGATATTTGATGGTTGCATTTTAGGTTTAAGACCATGCAGAACTTTTTATGAAGAATAACTTTTTTTCGTAAAATGAATAATAAAAAAGTTTTCCATATGATGCAAACTTACAGAGACATACTGTATAAAGAAATGAATACAAAATGGACTCGGCGCGAGTTAAAAAAAGATCGATAACGACCATAGATATTTACCTTTAGATAAGCAAACAATAACAGGGTGTCTAGCAAAAATCGAAAACAAAATTCCCGACTAATTCCCGGTCGGTTTTTGAAAATTTCCCGGCTGGCTTTTCCTAAATTAACTACACTTTCGTTGTTAAATTTTAAAACATTTATTTGAAAAACACATGGCTTAAGCACAACCAAATAATATAGTTACTTTTTTAATTTTACGATTTCTTGTTCTATAGCTGCCAAAACTTTTTGTGATTGTTTGACATTTTTTTTCTTTTTAGTTTCCAGTTCTTCTGCTTGCTTTTGAAGCCTCATTTTTTCTGCTTTTTTCAAGTCGCTGTCAACCTCTTTTGCCTTTTTATCTTTTTGTGCTGTGTTGTACCTTGAATAGGCATTTCTCATGGAAAGTATCATGGATTTTGTAATGTCCATAGTTTAAACTCCTCCAGTTTTTTGTAGTAAATCGTACACTAATCCTTGGCCTATAAGTGACTCTTCTTTTAAATTTTCCACCAAAATATCCTTATTAACAGAAAATCCCCTTTCTGCTGTGGCATTTCCATGAGAAATTGTTAGAAGAAGTTGCACCACGTTTTTTAAACTGTCATTTGTGATCAGCGGCGCACCCAGGATTTTATGTTAGGGGGGGCCCGCCAACCAGTGCCGGAAGCAAATTTTTTAATAAACTTTTAAGTTACGCATTTTTCTAGAATTTTGGAGCTTTTTTAACAGGTACTCTTGGAAGATCGCAATAGCCTAGTTCAATCGAGGTAAATATCTAAAAAAATCGACTTTTACAATTACTTTAATAATTATTCCGGACAAAACATACCACTCTTTTTACCAAATAAAATATAGGTAATAGTATGTAATGACGAGATATCCATAACACAAATATATTTATTTAAAAATATAAATTAGTACAAAGCACAACAATAGACAATATTTTATAAATAATAGAAACTAAAACTTTTTCATGACACCTTTGCATTTGTTAAATATGTAAATCTAATTTTCTTCGACCCTTAGAAAGTTTATTTAAAATTTCTTTACAAGAAACAGGAACATTCTTATGAATAAATAAATTTGCCAAACCATTAAGTCTTACTTGCCCGGTGGAATTTCTTAAGTACGATTTTAGGTAGTTTAATGTGGAAAATGACATTTCAGAGGTACTTGTGGTGACGAGAAGGGTAACAAAAATTTGCAAAGGTTTTTTTATATTGGGAAATAGGTATACCATGACATTAAATATATAGCTTAAACTTATCGGAGGGTATTTCTTTGCTATCTGTAAACTTGTCGTTCCATAATTTAAATTTGCATATTAGAATGCTTTCATTATAAAAATTTTCAAAAAATGAATAATTTTCATAAAAAAAATGAAGGCTGAGAAAGCTTTGCAAATTTTCTACTTGTTTATTGGGACGGGGCAATAAACGGTTAAATAGCAAAATAATTGGAAATTAAAGTTTTTTTTTAGTGGGTTAGTGGGTATAGTTCAAGTCAATTTCATTGGGGGTTTTGAGGGGGCCAAGGCCCCCTTGGCCCCCCCCCTGGGTGCGCCACTGTTTGTGATGGTTTCCATCCAAAAGTCATCTACTCTGTTACATCTGGAATAATTTTTCATTTTATTTATCATAGTCTGATCAGTAAGAATGTCTCTAAATGCTCTATGTGCTTCTTCCAATTTAGTCGCATTTCATCTGTTTGAATTTAACAAAATTTCAAATGCTTTGGACATCAGTTGCAAGGATTTTTTTGGATCTCTGCCAGTTTTATTGGGGTTAAGGAAACTTATAGCTTCAGTTAATTTATATGCTAACGGACATTTTTCCAAAAGTTTGGAAACTGTATACATCAAGCGGTTTCGACAATCCTGGCGAAAGATCATCATTTCTTTATCTTTAACTCCGACGCATTTTTTGATAGCCGCTCTAGTCCCATATCCTAGATCAATCTCTTGGACTATTTTAAGGTTGCAATATAAACCATTCTTGCCTTTTTTAAAAACATCTATTTTGAAACTAGGAGTACTTCAAATTTTTAAGTTCGAAATTATCTGCTCATTCAAAATTCCCGGCTTAAACTTGATTTTCCCGTCGAATCCCCGGTTTTTTCCGGCTGTGTAAAATTCCCGTTTTTTTCCCGGATTTCCCGGCTCCTAGACACCCTGAATAATCACGAAAGTGACAAATTTATGGCCTCGCGCATGTAAACAAAGCTACACACGATTAGACATGCGCACTGCAACATTATCGTTTGACTAATGAGAAAATAGACAGGCCCGGGCTTTAAAATTTAGGTTTTTACTCTAGAAATTGTAAAAGTTGACCTTCAAGTTATTTTTACGTGTAAACTGCTAAAATTTGTCCCAAATTCTTGCCAAAAAATTGGAATTTCTTCTCAATTTTTGATCAAGTTGGGAAAAAAGGTAGTGATTTCTGGCATTTTCAGTAGTTGCAGATTTTGAGGATAGAAAATTGTTTTTAAGGGTTTGTTTCTAGAATTTGTTTAAAAATGTTTAGTCGTCGTTTTTTTAGTTTAAAAGAAAGAGAACAAGTCAATTAAACTATAAAACTTATAAAATAGAATATAAAAAGCAAACAAAACCAGCAAAATAACCAATCTTCGATGTTATCGCGTAAGTAACCTAAAGTCAAATATTATTTGGAATATGCCTTGTATTGATTTTGACAATTTGGCGGCAAAAACTTGGGTAAGTACGTGTAAAACATTTTCAAGCACAATTTCTTGTTCAAGAATTTGAAAAAGTTTTTGCCAGAGAACTTAAGCCGTGGGATACTTTCACCCTTGTATTAATATAAACATACCTATGTATTTACTTTTATAAATAAAATTAGGTTTGTGTGTGTTACCGTTAGGAGGCAGACATTGCCACGGTTTGCGGACTATACACCAGCGTTGAATATTCCTAATAATAAACCTACTGTTGTGACGATAAAGTTAAATTTTTTGATTGGCAGCTTTTCTTGAAACCAGCGCCGCCATAGCGCTGTTAAACTCCAAATAGTTACAACGTGAGTCAATTTAAGCTCAAATAAAACCCGAAAGGGGTGATGAGTCTTTGGATTTCTCGGCAACATATATGCTTCTATAGAGTAAAAATTGGTGTATATTTTCATGTGGTTCATCTTGCTGTGTCGTCGTTAAAAAATCGTTTAACAGTTAAAAACTTACTGTGTGATACGCAGCTTCTACCACTGGAAACAAATTATAAATACAATTTCGATTTACAGCTTTATTATGTTTCACGTCTATCCTTTTATTTCCCGACATTATTCCAGTTTTACGATACGAGATTTAACGTCGAGCAGGATAAGCCCTTTTAAATTAAACGGGATTAACGTAGGTGAGCGTTAATTAATTGAAATGTAAAGGTCGTGGAATTTGTACTCGGCTAAATGCCGAAATACAAGGTGACCAAAAGACAAATCATTTTGATTTTAATAACAGTTGGTGGAAGGAGGCTGTGACCTGACGTAGTCGACGTGTTAAAGGTCAAATGTTCACTTCCTGTTTTTAGTGAACAGGCCTGTATTTTGTTTCACTTACTCCTTCTTAAATCCCTTATTTAGACTTACTTTACAAACACACATACAAAGTTTAATAATATATTGCCAAATAATCAAAATAATGGCAACACACTTTCTGACAACACTGAAAATCACAAAAATATTCCTAAAAAACAATCTTTAACTTGATAAATCAAAATCGGAATGAGACGGCTAGGTATGCAAGTTTCCGAGATATCCGAATGAAAAAATAATAGACAGATGGGTCGGAAAGAGATATGCCGGTGCAAAGACGTAAGAAAAATATGCCTATCTACACGGCATTCTATCTGAGGTGCAGCCAAGGACGTAGCAGCGGGGGCCATGGCCACCCCTGGAAATTCTTCTCATCGTAGCAAGAAATTTTTAAGAAACGTAAAACGTATAAAAAATTCGAAATTAATTAATATTGGTTAAAAATTCAGTTTTGGTGCAGGCTATCTTTTTCCATGGTTTACCGACACATACGCCTTTGCTCCCTCTAGTGGGAACTAATTCAAGTATTTCGAAATCCCGCCCTCCAGATTTTTATTAAACAACACTGATTTTGCTAAGAAAGTTATTGATAAGTTTTGCGAGAACAAACGACGAGTTCAATTTTTATTCATATATTTTATTTAATATTCTAGAATCAGTACATCTTCAATATTCTAGATTCTAGAATATTGAAGATGTTCTGCTTCTTTTAAGCTCGTCCATATTTGTTTTTTTTGTCTGTTATTATTTATAGCCATAGGTAGCATTTAGTATGTCTTCTTTCATGACTTTAAAAGAATAAGAGTTTTGATTTTACTTCTATTTTTCATTGAGAGTAGAGTTATTATTATAATTTACAGGCAGATATATGCATGTACTATTTATGTGAGCATGTTTAAGTTACTTAAGCTAGGAACAATAGTAGAACTATTAAAAATTAAGTTTTTTTTAATAAATTTTGTTTTTAATTTTTCCTACTTAAAAACCACGCACCATCATTGAAAAAAGCGTGGCACCCAAAATATTTTCGCGCTATTTTTTTTTCTTCTCCAGTTATTTTCTGATTCCGCCCCCCGTGCAAAAATTTCTGGCTACGCCCTTGGGTGCAGCACATATTTCTCCTGTTGACGCTTGTGTATATCTTCCTTGGGTTCATGTAAATATACAGACTGTCCGCGGATACTGTCCGCGGATAGGGTTTAAAATAGCACATATGGATGAAAAATTTCATTTTCCGGGAAAAAGTCATTCTTCATAAAAAGTTTTGCTTGTAAAAAAAATTCAATTCACGAAGAGAAAATTTTGATTTTTTATACAGGGTTCGCAAAAACTTCAAAAACATGATTTTTCTCCAAGAGTAAACTACCTTTATTTTTCATTTTTGACCAAAATGCCAATTAGAAAACTTATTTAGAATAGCGTTTGTAATTTAAATCTGAGATTTAAAATAAGTCTTCGATTTTTTTAATTTTTAGAGGTAAATGGAAATTTTGCTGCTCAATAAAAATATTAATATAAAATTTTATTAGACTCTATTTTTATAACGGGTGTTGTGTATCTTATTTTAAAATTTTAAATGCATTCCTACCATCTTTTGTAAAAACAAGGAATTTTTTTACCTTTTTACTACTTTGCTTTACGTATGGGGCAAATTTGAAGTTGTCAAATAGAATTTGTTGTGTTTTGAAAATGTTGACCTTAGAACAAGGGGTTTATTTAGTTCAATGTGCGGGCGAAAGTTCTTACAACTTTGTGATAGAGAAATTTAATCGAAGATACCCTAACGTTTACATCTCAAAAATGGGACTTCATAAATTATTAAGAAAATTTCAGCGAACTGGTTTAGTTTTCAATTAAAAAAAAAAAACTATGATCAGAATGAGCTCGGTCGTAGCTCAGTGGTAGAGATACCGCTTACGGCCGTGGCGATCCGGGTTCGATTCCCGGAGTGGGCATACGCATAATAAAAAAAGTATGATCGAATTTTAGTTGGTTGGTGTAAGATCGTCTTTCGGAGGAGACGTAAAGCTGTCGGTCCCGGCCATCTCTGGTCGTTAAGTCACGCTAGAGGCGCTTGCGCGACCTGAAAACTCTAGCACCAGACTTGAGCACCACAAGTTACACGAACTTTACTTTTTTATGCATTCCTACCATCTTTTGTAAAAACAAGGAATTTTTTTACCTTTTTATTACTTTGCTTTACGTATAGGGCAAATTTGAAGTTGTCAAATAGAATTTGATGTGTTTTGAAAATGTTGACCTTACAACTTGAGAACGACGTACAGCTTCTAAAACAGCGAATTGTTGAAGCTGTTCAAACAATTTCCATTGAAGAAATTCGAAGAAGTTTTGACCACATTCGTTTACAGCTGGAAAAATGTGTTGAATATGGAGGGGGAGTGTTTGAATAGCAAATTATGAAATTAATATTTGTTGTTATTTTAAGATCTTTTTGTGTTATTTCCGGGGTCATTTCATTTGTGAAATTAAAAATACATATTTCTGGTAACACAAAAAATCAGTTTTTGAAACTTTTTGATACCCCTCCGTCATTGATAATGTAGGTATGTATTTCGACCGTTAATGCTACTATCCAAAAAAAAATTCTTTTACCTCTAAAAATTAAAAAAACTAAAAAATTGAAGATTTATTTTAAATCTCGGATTTAAATTACAAACGTTATTCTAAATAAGTTTTCTAATTGGCATTTTGGTCAAAAATGAAAAATAAAGGTAGTTTACTCTTGGAGAAAAATCATGTTTTTGAAGTTTTTGCGAACACTGTATAAAAAATCAAAATTTTCTCTTCGTGAATTGCATTTTTTTTACAAGCAAAACGTTTTATCAAGAATGACTTTTTCCCGAAAAATTAAATTTTTCATCCATTTTGTGCTATTGTAAACCCTATCCGCGGAAAGTCTATTTATAGGAATATGCATATATTTAATATTTATACAGTATGTCTCCGTAAGTTGGAACCATATGAAAACTTTTCTATTATTAATTTTACGAAAAATAGTTATTCTTAATAAAAAGTTCTGCATGGTCTAAAACCTAAAATGCAACTATCAGATATTAAATTGTTTTAGGCGTATACGAGGTTTGTCAAAAAATATGAATTTTGCAAGGTACTTTGCTACCTTTATTTTTGACAATATCGAAAATTGTTATTAAAAAAAGTTGATCAAAACTAAAAACAAATGACAAAGGCGGTCATTACATTCTTATTCAGCAGTTCAGCACTGACATCCTGCATTATTGGAACTTATTGCAAATATATTCCACCACCATTATTTTTGGTTTTCGAAACCCCTTAAACCCTCTTCCGGATGCCTCCCGGTTCCAACAAGCAGTTGTCTGGATAAATTATCTATTTTAATTAATTTTAGGACGTTCAAGTGATTATATTTTCTCTCCCCCACATATTAAATAATCAATTCCTTACATTTTCTATCCCGTTCGCCCGTTGGGACCCAAGAGCGGTAAATATCTCTTTCGCAACCCAGCGGCGTATCTGGAGTTTTCTTGGAAGTGTGTAGGGGTGGACAAACCATGCTAGTTGGTAAAAAATATATTCAAATGTTTTTTTTTACTTGCATTACCAGTCCTGCTACTTGCAACGATTTAATTTAAGTATTTTATTTCATCAGGCAGAAAAATTTTCAATTGATTATAATGCGCTGTAGGTACAGACTGTCCGCGGATAGGGTTTACTCAGCGGCGCACCCAGGATTTTATGTTAGGGGGGGCCCGCCAATCAGTGCCGGAAGCAAATTTTTTAATAAACTTTTAAGTTACGCATTTTTCTAGAACTTTGTAGCTTTTTAACAGGTATTCTCAGAAGATCGCAATAGCCTAGTTCAATTCAAGTTCAAGTTTTAAGTAAATATCTAAAAAAATTGACTTTAAAATATCCACTTTAATAATTATTCCGGACAAAACATACCACTCTTTTTACTAAATAAAATATAGGTAATAGTAATGACGACATATCCATAACACAAATATATTTATTTAAAAATATAAATTAGTACAAAGCACAACAATAAACAATATTTTATAAATAATAGAAACCAAAACTTTTTTATAACACCTTTGCATTTGTTAAATATGTCAATCTAATTTTCATCGACCCTTAGAAAGTTTATTTAAAATTTCTTCACAAGAAACAGGAACATTCTTATGAATAAATAAATTTGCCAAACCATTAAGTCTTACTTGCCCGGTGGAATTTCTTAAGTACGATTTTAAGTACTTTAATGTGGAAAATGACCTTTCAGAGGTACTGGCGGTGACGGGAAGGGTAACAAAAATTTGCAAAAGTTTTTATATTGGGAAATATCATACCATTACATTGAATTAAACATATCGGAGGGTATTTCTTTGCTATCTGTAAACTTGTCGTTCCATAATTTAAATTCGCATATTAGAATGCTTTCATTATAAAAATTTTCAAAAAATGAATAATTTGCATAAGAAGAATGAAGGCGGAGAAAGCTTTGCAAATTTTCTACTTATAATACTGAACAAAAGTAATAAAAATTATATCGTTCTTTGTATCGCGCCTGGAAATTAAAGTTTTTTTTAGTGGGTTAGTGGGTATAGTAAGTTGAAGTCAATTTCATTGGGGGGTTTTGGCCAAGGCCCCCTTGGCCCCCCCCTGGGTGCGCCAATGTGGTTTACAATAGCACAAATGGATGAAAAATTTCATTTTTCGGGAAAAAGTAATTCTTGATAAAAAGTTTTGCTTTCACGAAGAAAAAATTTTGATTTTTTATATAGGGTTCGCAAAAACTTCAAGAACATGATTTTTCTCCAAAAGTAAACTACCCTTATTTTTCATTTTTGACTAAAATGCCAATTAAAAAACTTATTTAAAATAAATCTTCGATTTTTTTCGTTTTTTTAATTTTTAGAGGTACCTAATTGGAAATTTTGCTGCTCAATAAAAATATTAATATAAAATTTTATTAGACTCTATTTTCATAATGGGTGGTGAGTATCTTATTTTAAATGCATTCCTACCATATTTTGTAAAAACAAGGAATTTTTTTACCTTTTTATTACTTTGCTTTACGTATGTGGCAAATTTGAAGTTGTCAAATAGAATTTGATGTGTTTTGAAAATGTTGACCTTAGAACAAAGGGTTTATTTAGTTCAATGTTACGGTGCGGGCGAAAGTTCTTACAACTTTGTGATAGAGAAATTTAATCAAAGATACCCTATGCTGCTATCAAAAAAAAATTCTTTTTCCTCTAAAAATTAAAAAAACTAAAAAAATCGAAGATTTATTTTAAATCTCGGATTTAAATTACAAACGTTATTCTAAATAAGTTATCTAATTGGCATTTTGGTCAAAAATGAAAAATAAAGGTAGTTTACTTTTGGAGAAAAATCATGTTTTTGAAGTTTTTGCGAACCCTGTATAAAAAATCAAAATTTTCTCTTCGTAAATTGCATTTCTTTACAAGCAAAACTTTTTATCAAGAATGACTTCTTATCCAAAAATAAAATTTTTCATCCGTTTGTGCTATTGTAAACCCTATCCGCGGACAGTCTGTATAGTGAATAATATAATATATTATTTTACCTGTAGAGGTAACTTTTTCTTAAAACAAAGCGTTTCGACAAAAGACAACGACATTTAACAATAACAGCTGATCTGGTTTCTTCGTTAAAGTTCCCAGATCAGCAGTGGGCCGTAGCAAGCTCAAGCGTCATGTGGCGTCATATAATTTTTTTTCCGATTTGGGTGTTTTTAAGTGTTTCTGTGGCTGTACAGGGTGTCCAGTTTTCGACACTTTTGATGGGTATCTCAGTTATTAGTACAGATAGAATGATGCGGTTTTCGCAAACCTGTGTCACTTTTTTATGAAACAAACGATGCCCTTAACGGATTTATCATGGCCATCTTGGTTTTTGAGATACAGGGCGAAATTAAAAACGGTGCATTTTCAGACACCCCTTCTATTTTAGTTATCTTATACCTTATCGAAAATGTAAGAACGTGGTGTTATACAGTTTTTTACGTAGAATCCAGTGGCGTAGTTAATATTTTTCCAGGTGTCCCCATTTTTGAGAAATATACCAAAGTTATGTTTTTTTAAATGGAACACCCTGTATATTTTTTCATATTTGCATTCTGCTTACTGAGAGCTTTCCAAAAATATATAATAGTTGGCACTTTGTTTTAACAGGAAGGTTAAAATTCATATTTTTTAAATAACAAGCTTTAAGTTGACAGTAGGCCGTGTATTTTACTTAAATAAAAATAAATTGACGATACACTACACCATCAATTGGTTTGGCAATTGATAGTTTAATTTCAAACTTTTAGTTTTTTTAATACTTACAATAGTAAAAAGTAATTTTCTCTTATTGTTGCGTAGGTATATTATCGGAATAAACAAAAACATCTAGTAGGCCTTGACTTATCCAGGCTATAAAACAAAATTTTCATAATGGCGTTTAGCTTTTGTCAGAATTGTATTTAGGTATTTAAGGTTGAAAAGTTACTGGCTTGTATAAAGCATACCAGCATATCGTATTTTTCATAATTTTCATACTTTTGGGCCATCGTTGAAATTGAACAATATCATAAATAAATTATGAGTAACTTTTCAACCTTAAATACCTACCTAAATACAATTCTGACAAGAGCTAAACGCCATTATGAAAATTTTGTTTTATAGCCTGGATAAGTCAAGGCCTACTAGATGTTTTTGTCTATTCCGATAATATACCTACGTAACAATAAGAGGAAATGACTTTTTACTATTGAAAGTATTAAAAAACTTAAAAGTTTGAAATTAAACTATAAAGTAATATTGATGGTGTAGTGTATCGTCAATTTATTTTTATTTAAGTAAAATACACGGCCTACTGTCAACTTAAAGCTTGTTATTTAAAAAATATGAATTTTAACCTTCCTGTTAAAACAAAGTGCCAACTATTATATATTTTTGGAAAGCTCTCAGTAAGCAGAATGCAAATATGAAAAAATATACAGGGTGTTCCATTTAAAAAAACATAACTTTGGTATATTTCTCAAAAATGGGGACACCTGGAAAAATATTAACTACGCCACTGGATTCTACGTAAAAAACTGTATAACACCACGTTTTTACATTTTCGATAAGGTATAAGATAACTAAAATACAAGGAGTGTCTGAAAATGCACCGTTTTTAATTTCGCCCTGTATCTCAAAAACCAAGATGGCCATGATAAATCCGTTAAGGGCATCGTTTGTTTCATAAAAAAGTGACACAGGTTTGCGAAAACCGCATCATTCTATCTGTACTAATAACTGAGATACCCGTCAAAAGTGTCGAAAACTGGACACCCTGTACTTTGTGTAGTGTGTGTTTTTTTTTTAGACTTTATATATTTTGGAGACAGATTTTCTTGCGTGTTTATTATTTAAGTTTAATGGTGAATATAAACACGATTTTGGTTAACTGATCTATTATTATCAATAACATTTTTGAGATGAGATAAATATGGATCACGATTATTGTGTGCTCGATGGTCCAGTTGATATTGGCGAAGGAAATAAGGTGATTTACACAAATTATTTTAATTTATTACTGTAATATTTACTAAAAAGTGCCTTGTGTCTAAAATCGGGGTCAATGACCTTTACCGGTATTTTTTTATAGAAACATTATTTTTAGTTTTTTAGTTACTGAAACAGTGATTCTTGCATCTTTAAAAAAAATGTTAGAATTAAAACCCAAAGGGGGTCCGGCAGTCTACGCCTTCACCACAAAACATTAAAAATACATTTTTGCGTAACTAGCGTTTTCTAGTAGGTATCTTAAAACTCATTATGAAATCCTCCTTCTTGCCCTCAAAAACATAACTACACCAAATTTAATTCAAATTCGCTTAACATTATATCATCGCCCATTTTATAAAGTAAATATTTACTTGGATCTTGGATCACCCTGTATCTCTTTAACCGTATAAGAAATGAAAAGAAATGACATATTTTCAAGTCCACTACCTCATGTTGCTGTATAGCCCCTTAGGTACGGGACACCCGACACCCTATAAAAATGGAAGACCACACAAAGATTATATAGCCATATATAAAATTCCCACAAAAGTGACAATACTAAAAGGGTTCCCAATATGGTGTTTTAATTAGACGTGCACCACACAGCTTACACCTCGCAAAAAATGTATTACTTTTTCCTTATAACATAATATTTAATATATTATATTAAATACATAAATATATATTTTTGCTTTTTGTAAATAAATACTTACTAAAAGAAATAAATGTTGTTTTCTTTTTTTTCTTTAATTTTATAACGTTTTTACATACTTGGTAAGTACCTACGGGTCTGTAAAATATTTTATTTTACATATAAATCATAAAATTAGTACCAATGCTATATCTGTACAAAATATTAAGACTCCCTTATTAAATTTAACAGATGGCGAAGGTAAAAGAACGTAGTCCGGTTCTGTTTCTGTAGCCAACCGCTTAACATAAAATATACCAGATTTCAACAGGGTGCCATAAAATAAATGACAAGTGATGCGACGAGTTCTTAGATTAATTTGCCTTTACATTCATTTGTTTTAAAATGCGTAGTGTTTTGCCAAAAAGAAAAGACAATATACCTTCTGGGAATTAAGGTGGAGTAAGCTGTTGACTCACACACTTCTTGATCACTTCTTTGTCCATTTGGGCAAAAGGAATGGTGACGCAAGAGTGTTTGCAATTTTTCATTTTTGTGCTAATTTTTATATGGAAAGGGGGAGGGCGTCACGACTAGGGGTGTGCAACAAAATCGATTAATCGATTAGAGATAATTATTTATTTAGTTTTTTTTTCGATTAATCAATTATTCGAAAAAAAAAATTTTACGAATTTTTTGATTATTCGCTTATTAATCGAAAAAAAAGATTAAATCTTTGGCAAACTTACAAAAATGGATTTTATAAAAAATTAATATTGAAGGCTGACGATCTAAAACTTCTAAATATCACTGTAAATTTACTTAGTCCAATTCAAAAAATTTCCGAAACTCTGTCCGGCGAAAATTAAATTATGTAACCGGGTCCACTTTATTATAATTTATCCAAACTCAGTTTGAGGACATTCCAATCATTCCATACGGCGGTAAACAGTCTCGAAGAGACCGACCTCACAACCAGGGTTGTCAGATCTTTCTTCTTTAATTCTTTAAGTTTTTTTTATTAAAAATGTTTCTTTTATATCAGTATTCAATTGTTGGTCAGTAACTTTCTTTGAAAGCTAGTTTGCGCAAATATACTTTAAACCGAGGAGTTTTGAGTATGACAGAAAAAAATAACAAGCCATTCATTGTTATAATAATACATTCTTTAGTCCTTAGGAAACAATAAAACTGAAATCAAGACAAAAAGTGTTTTCAGTGTTTAAAAACAACTAATTAACAAACCCTTGTTTCTCGTATATACTTACATTGTGCTTACAAATCAGAAAATTTTGAAGAATTGGCAACAGCAAGGGATACAAGCGCCAGTTAAAGCGGCTGGGATAAGCTGAAGCGGTCTCCGACCCGTTCAACGATCGATTCTGTCAGACAGAGATAGGCCAGTGATCGCCGATGGCGTGGAAGAGACGAAGATAAAATTACGTAATTTGGAACTTGTGGACGGGCTGGACAATGGTCCGAGAATGGAGTTCTGGTAAAAAAATTAAAGCATTTTCTGAGTAGTGTCGTGCCGTGTCAGGTTTATTTTTCTGATTTTAGTTTTGTGTATAGAATTTTTGAGTTACCTTATATTTATTATTTTAATATAATATTATTATATATACAGTGGATTTATAAAGTGTAGTATGTACAAACACCTAATGTTAAACAAACTTATAAGTGTGTATACGCATTTTGATTATTTTGTTTGGGACGTCTATGGTTAGGAAATTCCTACTCTTTAATGTCATTAAATTGACCCAAGAAACACTATACCTATTTGTATTGAATTGGGTAACACACGGGTGGATAATTATGAAGAAACCAAAATTAAGAACGATATAGTGAGTCTGAAAAAAGAAATAGCTATCTCAATTTTTCAAATTTTGAAAGATCGATATGAAAGCGATGAGCAAACCAGCGAACACTTGCACATTGCTGCTTTTATAGATCCACGATTTAAAGGAAATTTTTTGACTCTACAAAAATTAAAATTATAATCCAAAAAATAGCAGAACTCAGCAGTGAACGTGAATCTATTCCTATTTCTCTTACCAGACAAGAGATATTAGGTAAGGAGAAGAGCGGACTTACATCTATATTCAAATCCCTTAACCATTACTCCTACCAGTATTAGCGTTAAAATAAAAAAATTAATTGATCAGTGCATGAATATGCCAACGATTGACGTTGATGATGATCCATTAGCATGGTGGAGACATATAATAATTGTCGTATTTCTTCTTCTCTCCCAATGTGCGAAATTTTTTTTGTGTATACAGGCATCAAGTGTACCATCTGAAAGGGTATTCAGTAAAGGAGGACACATAGTAAGCGACTTAAGAGCCTCACTAACTGGTGATCACATGGAACAGCTCGTTTTCCTCACCATGAATAAAAGTTTTGTAATAAATAAAACTTCTTAAATATAAATTCTTATTTATTTTTGCTTAATTAGTTAATCTTTCATGTGAAATAATTTTTAACCCTACTAGTAGTCTATTTTTCGATTAATGAAGTTTTTCCGTTAATTGACTTTTTGATTTATTTTGATTAAATCAATCGATTATTTTCGATTAATCGATTATTTTCGATTAATCGGACATAACTAACTTTTTTCGATGAATCGATTAATAGGAAATAATCGATTATTCAAATAATCGAAAATCGATTATCTTTTTCGGTAATCGCACAGCCCTAGTCACGACTACTACTACATGACCACCACGTTCCTTCTCCCCTAGGTGCGCCACTGCACCCAACATAGAATATTCGCCGGGATAAAGTCGGAACAAACTGGAAATTTATGGAGGAAGCCCGGCTTAATCGAGTTGTACATGGATACGTATAAGGACGTCGAATACTGAAATTTATCCGACAAAACAACAACCTTTTGTGCCGTGTTCGTGAAATATGAAAATGGGGATCCCGTGCAATAAAGTAAGATATAACAGGCATTACAGACGGACTGATTCATTAACGCCCAACCAAAAACCCTAATCCTAGAATCGTAAAATGTCGATGATGTCTTCTCCTTAGAACGTAGGCATAAGGGAGTAAAAACGGGGGTTGAAATTTTTATGGGAATTTCTGTATCTCCCAAAACTAAAACTGGTGGAGGTTTAAAAATTTATATACAGACTGTCCGCATATGGGGTTTACAATAGCACCAAATGGATGAAAAATTTCATTTTTCGGGAAAGTCAATCTTGATAAAAAGTTTTGCTTGTAAAAAAATGCAATTCACGAAGAGAAAATTTTGATTTTTTATACAGGGTTAGCAAAAACTTCCAAAACATGATTTTTCTCCAAGAGTAAACTACCTTTAATTTTCATTTTTGACCAAAATGTCAATTGGAAAACTTATTTAGAATGACGTTTGTAATTTAAATCTGAGATTTGAAATAAACCTTCGATTTTTTTAGTTTTTTTAATTTTTAGAGGTAAATGGAAATTTTGCTGCTCAATAAAAATATTCTTTGTCCCCCAAGAAGTCCCGATTTAACTATTTCAGATGCCTATCATTGGGGGCGCCTCAAACAATTACTGTACTCCCGTCCAATTGAGAAAGACGCGACGTACAGCTTCTAAAACAGCGAATTGTTAAATCTGTTCAAATAATTTCCACTGAAGAAATTCGAAGAAGTTTTGACCACATTGGAAAAATGTGTTGAATATGGAGGGGGAGTGTTTGAATAGCAAATTATGAAATTATTATTTGTTATTATTTTAAGATTTTTTTGTGTTATTTCCGGGGTCATTTCATTTGTGAAATTAAAAATACATATTTGTTAACACCAAAAATCAGTTTTTGAAACTTTTTGATACCCCTCTGTCATTGATAATGTATGTATTTCGACCGCTAAGGCTGCTATCCAAAAAAAAAATTATTTTACCTCTAAAAATTAAAAAAAACTAAAAAAATCGAAGATTTATTTTAAATCTCGGATTTAAATTACAAACGTTATTCTAAATAAGTTTTCTAATGGCATTTTGGTCAAAAATTAAAAATAAAGGTAGTTTACTCTTGGAGAAAAATCATGTTTTTGAAGTTTTTGCGAACCCTGTATAAAAAATCAAAATTTTTTCTTCGTGATTTGCATTTCTTTTACAAGCAAAACTTTTTATCAAAAATGACTTTTTCCCGAAAAATTAAGTTTTTCATCCATTTTGTGCTATTGTAAACCCTATCCAAGGACAGTATATACATATAGGTATATAAGTTCGTTTAATAAAATAATCACAATATACGTAAATTATATTTACTCTCCAGAAGGGTCATTATCATCATCTTATTTATATAAAGAAGGTGAAGGACGCATTTCGCTTGTTATTCAGTTCATAATATACCTACGTGTTTCGTCATTTTTTCAAAATTCCCTTACTGGTTGAAAAAAGGAGTGCAGCCTATTTTGAGGGGGGTTCTTATAACTGTCTATAATATTAAGCTATATCGCTGATAATTGGAACTATGATAACTCTGTGCAAATAAGCAAGTACGTGTTTTGATCATATACAGTGTGACCAGTAAAGTCCGCATCATATGGGATTTTTTTTATTAATAGCTTTATTCAAAATTTGACTTTGGCATCAAGTTCTGCTTCGATCGAGATGAAAATTAAGCAAAAAAAATAGTAGTCACGTGATTCGCATTATCTGTCAAATTCCAAAAAATAATTCAAAAGTGGGGTTATTTCTGAAAGTATCGAAAAATTTATAAGAAAAAGTTTTTTTAAATGCAGTTTCTAGCCCACATGCAAAATTTCAGCTGCATAAGATAATTTTGATTTTTTACACACCACTAAAATTGATTTTTCACTTAATGAACACTTTACACACTGTGTTCTTTTTTGTCTTACTATTAAGGTGTATTACTTTCAGACACAAACTACGTTTTCGAAAATACTTATTTTATTAAGTTACCTACGTTTTATTTTGCAAAAGTGGTGCAATTTACAAAATATGGGTAAAAAATCAAAATTATCTTATGTAGCTAAAATTTTGCATGTGGGCTAGAAACTGCACTTAAAAAACTTTTTCTAATAACATTTTTCGATACTTTCAGAAATAACCCTACTTTTTTATTATTTTCGTCACTACTATTTTTTTGCTTATTTTCATCTCGATCGAAGCAGAACTTGATGCCAAAGTCAAATTTCATATGATGCGGACTTTACTGGCCACACTGTATAAGTAAAAAAAATTACACATATTCTTCGCTCGGAACAAATAAACATTTTGGCTTTAAGGGGTGGAAAAATGGGTATAAAACTTTATATGTGGAAAAATATCAGAACTATCACTACTTACTTCATACAATGAAAATACTCGGTATTTTATCCCTATTTGGTTATAATAAAATCATACAATGGTCTTTACTAGTCATTGTAACCGAGTCACAATTCACTTAACTACACAAAAACTAAAAATGCATAAATATTAAACACCCGCAATCCACAATAGCAAAGAAAACAACAAGAAATCATATGTGCGAAGTTAGCAACGTTCATCAGCACCGTTTAGGCACCAAGGAAATGTTTTTGGGGTACGTGTCAATGCCGCCTGTAGCGCTTGTAAACAAATTTTAATTTTTTTAGTGGCGAAGATCGAAATTATACCATTTGGATTTATTGTCTTTAGTAAACCACCCCCATAGCCTGCTATACGAATTTACAAAAACCCGGAGAAAAAAATCGAAAAGTAGCGTTTGATAAACGGATTTTAATTTTTTTAGTGGCGAAGATCGAAATTATACCATTTGGATTTATTCTCTTTAGTTAACTACCCCATAGGGGCACTAAAAGAAATTAAAATTTGTTTACAAACGCTACTTCTCGAAGTTTTCATCTTACTTACTTTTTCCTCCGGTTTTCTGGAGATTGGTATACAGCAGGTAATTTACACCTTTGGGGAAGTTTATATACTACTTCGTCACTAAAAAAATTAAAATTCGTTTACAAACGCTACAGGCAGAATTGACATGTACCCTAAAAAGTTTCGTTGCTGCATAATCGTTGCTCATAAACATTGCTAACTTCACACATATCAAGAAATCCACGGAGGAAACGAAAAACACAACAACAAAAATGGGGCCGAGCCGGTTCTGGAGTGTATTTTGACAATGTCGCTAAGAAAGAAAAACCTAATAAGAGGGTTGTGCACATGCCTATACCTGTAGGGGGGCAAGGGATGTGACTGGCGAGCTGTGCGTATATAAACGCACAAAAACCGTACGTGCCTGTCAGTTTAAAAAAAAGTTACGAAGGCCCCGGCGAGATTCGAACTCACGATCTCCTGTTTACTAGACAGGCGCTTTAACCAACTAAGCCACGGCGCCGACGAGCTTGTTTTACTATTTCTAAAAAATGTAATTATTAAGTACTTAGGTACTAATATAAACAATAAGTTATAATAACGTACATGTGAAGTGGTTGATAGATAATACGATAACAGTACTTCGTTACACTGCTTTTAACGATGTATTAAACTTTGTATCGCATCATCCGACTTCTCTGGAAGAATTGCGACGGAAGATAATAATTGATGGTTGTCGAAGCATTCCAAGAGACATATTTCGGAAACTTTGAATCGTTGAGACCTTTACTTGATGGAAATTCATTATAACTCAATGAAAGACAATTTATTTTGTCAAATTTCCACTTTTATTGAAAAACTTTTTCTTTACACGACGCGTTTCGCTACATTGTAGCTTCTTCAGGTGTATGGTGCTAACTAATTTTATTTCAGTAGGTACAATAACAAAATGGTCTAGTACTTACTTACTCAATGCAGGTATACACATTACAAGCTTAATTATTTAATTATATGTTCTTAACACTGTTTAGGTATTGTAAACTTAAATATTATTGTGGGTATAAAATATCTTAATCTTATGGGAAATCCAAAGAACCCTATTTAGATTAGAGATGGGTTGCTAAATAGCAGGCTGCTATTTTTTAACTGCTATTTGATTCGATACAGTGCTAAATGCTACGAGCTTCAAAATTAGCTGCTATTTGTGTGACCCGTTATTTTTGTTTCAGCTGCTTGTGCCGCTGATAAAAGCGAAATCAGCGTTCGTGAGTAGAAAGTGGCGACCTTTTTTTTTTTTTAGAAGTCAATATACCGGGCTGGGCTAATAAAATGTATTAACCAATTCTTATTATGAGGTGGAATAGTGGCTATAATAGCAACTGCTATTTTTTATCTGATATTGTAGGTGCGATTATCACACTGCTATGCTCATTTCGAACTGCTATTTGGTGGACGTGTCGTCTTCCTTTTTTTCGACCCGAATAATTCTGAAATAGCAACTGCTATTAAAATAGCAGCTATTTCTAACTGTTATTTTTGTTTAGCAATAGCAGAAGCAGCTGCTAAACAAAAATAGCGGGTCGGACCCACCTCTAATTTAGATTATGGACACAGATTTAGCAAAGGGGAACTATTTAGTTCTAATTGGTCGTTTAATAATGCACCGGAATTTTTTAATCGATTTATTTCTAAACTTTCCAAAAGATTAAGTTTTTGACCCTTGTTTTCAATATGTAAAATTTTAAATTTGTTATCAAACTTATGTTGTTCCTGTAAAAGATGATTAGAATAAGTTGAGTCGGTTTTTTGACTGAGAAAACTTCATCTATGTTCCAAAATTCTCGTTTTAAATGGTCGACCCGTTTGGCCTATATAAGTTTTGGGACAAGAGCCACAATTTAATTGGTAAACCCCCGATTTATTATCTTTGTTGCTTTTTGATTTGTAGTTTTTTAAAAATTTTCCCAAAGAATTGTTAGTTTTATAAGCGACGTTGATTCTAATCATGTTTTACAAGAACAACATAGGATTGATATCAAATATAAAATTTTACATATTATTGAAAACAAGGGTCACAAACTTAATCTTTTGGAAAGTTTAGAAATAAATCGATTGAAAAATTCCGGTGCATTATTAAACGACCAATTAGAACTAAATAGTTCCCCTTTGCCAAGGGCGTCCGAAGGAACTTTTCCAAGGGGGGGGGGGGGGGGGCAAATCATAATTGGAATTATTTTTGTTTCTAGCACTTCAACAAACCTTCAATAAAAGAATAGCGCAAAACACCTAATACTTATATTAAATAACAAAAAATAGCTAAACAAAATATTTAAAAATGTTCAAATATAACAAAAAACTTATAAGTTATTCAGATTTAGGAGAAAAGAAATGTTAATTTTCTTGAATCTTTTGCAAATTCATCAATAATTTTTTCAATTAAATGTATTTTTTTTCTTTTACAAATTTGGGAAGAACACTCTTCATACATAAACCGTCCAATCGGTGCTAAGTCATAGTCGAGCGAATACAGGTTTTTACTCTTCTGAGAGTACTGAATGATCTTTCGACTACACATGTAGTTGGAGGTAAACAAATTGCTATCGCAATAATTACGATTGCCTGACCAATAGTATATATATTTGTATATTGCTATTATGACTAGCTGTGTAAATTAAAATAAAGCTTTATTTATTCTATTCTAATATTTTTCCTTCGCTATTTAGTGAAGATTTTTGAATTCCACATTTCATTTTATGCAACAAGAGTTCGTTTTACCAATTTTGTCAATTGAATTGTATCTCAATAAATATGTATATCCCAGTTAAATAAAATACCTCAAATCTACTTGGGCCAGAGGGGGGCAAGCGCACCCCCTTGCCCCCCCTCCCTTCGGACGCCCTTGCCCTTTGCTAAATCTGTGTCAATAATCTAAATAGGGTTCGTTGGATTTCCCATAAGATTAAGAGATATTATACCCACAATATTATTTAAGTTTACAATACCTAAACAGTGTTAAGAACATAATATAATTAAGCTTGTAATGTGTATACCTGAATTGAGTAATTAAGTACTAGACCATTTTGTTATTGTACTGAAATAAAATTAGTTAGCACCATACACCTAAACAAGCTACAATGTAGCGAAACGCGTCGTGTAAAGAAAAAGTTTTTCAATAAAAGTGGAAATTTGACAAAATAAATTGTCTTTCATTGTGTGATATTTCGGAAAGTTAGGAAGAAATTTGAAAATCGACTTTATTTCTGTTTAGAACAAAACGAATCAAAATACCCGTATATTTAGTAAACCAAGTATAGATATTCTCAATATCTGAAAGCATCGCCGTGTCCAAAACAAACAGCTCAAACTTCACACACTAAGCACCTAGGCGGAGTCATCAAGCGTCATTGCACATGGATAGGATTTTAGTTAACACCACTTGAAAACGGTTAGAGATAGTAACTAACCGAAACGTAGTGTTAAGAAACAAAATAAAGACAAAGCAATTCTTTTGATAACACTAAATTGAGTACCTACATTGTCTATTATCTTCAAACAAACTTAATAAAATAGTTAAAAAACAAAACAAAAAACAAGTATTTGTGTTATTGCAAAAAAAAATAGAGAGGTTTAGCACTACAATACTGTTTTAATTTAGGCTTGGAATCGTTTTTATCATTTACGTATTTTCTAATTTTTCCTGTCAAACTTTCCAAAAGCCGGTTTTGGAATCTCTGGCCCCCAAAAATAAACAGATAAGTCGACTTTATAAAATTTTTCAGGAGAGACAAAACAATATTAATTTAGTCGAGGTAAAAAAGGTATTATGGGAATCTTTTGCTGATTTTTACAACTAAAATAGGTAATGTATCAGTTAGAATATTGTTATATGCAATGAAACGTTCTTAAGTGTATTTTGAGCGACTTATCCGGATATTCACAATTATAGTTTAAGATACATTTTAGGATAACTCGAGATATCTGTATTTTAAAATACATACTTAGAAAGAGTTATTCAATATTATATTAAAGGTAATATTCATTTATCATTATTTATTTTGCAATAGTAAAAACGTATTATGCACAACAACACTAAAAATAATACTAATAATATTGGTCTACTATTGCTCGTCGGGATCGATCTCCACTAAATCTGGATCTATGTCAGGAACATCAGCTATACTAAATATCACGAATAGTCTCGTTTTAAAACAGATGACAGCGGTTATTTGTCATCGATCAGCTGATATTGGGACATAATAATATCCCTAGATTTGTAGCGGACCGTAATGAGCCCAAACACCGAGTTATAAATTGCGTTTTTGTTACATTTAATTGTAAGTACCTACAATTATTATTCATTTGATCAAAATTTAGATACCTACAGGTTAAAATTTTTTAATTCTTTTTCATTATATAGGGATCATAATTATTAATGTGTGCCTTGCTCGTTAGTTGATTTTATCGATAAGTAATAAGTTTTATTTCATCTGAACGCCGTTTTTGTCGAAAAGTTAGTTTGTAAAATTTTTGTTCTTAAAATGTTTTTTCGTTAAGGTTAGGTTTCTAATGTATAATTTTTGCATTTTACATTATCTAGATATCCTTTTCTGTTTCAAGAAAAATAAGTAGAAATTAAGTATTTCCCTGACTTAGGTAGGTAGGGGAGAGTTGGACAAAACCGGGTAGGTTGATAAAACCGGGTATCGCCTAGTTCTACCAAATGCCAAAACAGCTTTCCATATTATTAACGTTTAAAAAGCAGCTATTTGATTTTGAAGGAATTATTTTTATTATTGTTATTAGTAAATATTATTATTGTTTGGCAATAGTAAGGTAATAGTAAGTAAAATTATGTTACTATAATAGTTAAAATGGCTAACCATATTAGTATGTAATAGGATAGCGAACAAATATATAATTCTATTTTCTGTGTCTACGTACCTTACATAAGTGAAATTATTATTTGATATTACTATTATTATTGTTTGTATGACAATAAAATAAAGTTTTTAACATAAAGTTAGCCTACATACAAGTTTAGAAATGTAACTGTATCAATAAATTGCATTTTAACAAACAAATTCCATAAAAACCACTTTTGGGTCTACGTACCTTACATAAGTCAAAAACTGTTAAAGTAGGGTTTCCACTGACAGAAAAATTTAATCCCTGGCTAAACTAAAGCTTTTAACTTTATGTTAGCCTACATACAAGTTTAGGAATGTAACTGTATCATAACCAACAAATTCTATAAAAACCGTATTTGGGTCTTCGTACCTTACGTTAAGTCAAAAACGGTTAAATTAGGGTTTCCATTGACAGAAAAATTAAATCCCTAGCTATATTGAAGCTTTTAACTTTATGTTAGCCCACATACAAGTTTAGAAATAATGTAATTGTATCATAACCAACAAATTCCATAAAAACCACTTTTGGGTCTACGTACCTTATGTAAGTCAAAAACTCAAGTAGGGTTTCCACCAGAAAAATTAAATCCCTGGCTATATTGAAACTTTTAACTTTATGTTAGCCCACATACAAGTTTAGAAATGTAACCGTATCATAGCCAACAAATTCTATAAAAACCATATTTGGGTCTACGTACCTTACGTAAGTCATATGTGGGGATTTTCTTGACAGTGAATGTAATAACTTTAATTCAATTAGTTTATGTTGAACTGTAGGTATTTTTCCTATAATATAATCTGAACAAATAAAACGAAAAAAAAATCTGTTCTAAATATGAGTGACAGAATCCTATTTTAAGTTGTGTTTGAGTTAGTTTAGTATTTTTAAGGTTTGGATATTTATAATATTATAAACTTTTTAAATCTATTTTGTCACTTTATCTTTAAACCATATAGAAATTCATGCTTATTATTACTTACCTTGAATTATAATATTTATAAAACAAAACTTTTAAAAGAAATTATTAGGTACCTATTACTTATTATTTGGCAATATTAAAGCGGTAGAACCGATGAGGCTATTACATAAATTGTTTTAGAAGGTATCACATGTATAATTTTCAAGTCCGGTCCTGTAATTCATGCCAACTTATAAAAATTTAATAGACCAAAATTGACAGAGTGTCACGTGACTTTGCCTCCATCTTGCGAGAGTATTCAAGATTTTTACTATACTAATAAACCCTTGTAAAAAGGTCGAAACTCCATGTCAATAAGGGGCAAAATTTCCATAAGGTTATTTTTCTTGTTTTTGTTAATTGCAACGGGTCCGTTATGTAGCTTTGACAGTCAATACAGTCTGAGTGTTGCTGCTTGTTTTCCTCCCAATTTTAAATAATAATACAAACTCGTCGATATAATATTCTATCTACTGGATAATTATTATAACCTCAAAAACAACAACCTGCTTAGAGAACAAGCAGATAACTTAACAAGTTTTTAGCGTGGCGGAGGTATTTCTCCGTGCACCAGAAAATAACTTTATATAATATTTGAACATAATTGTAAAACCGGCGCCGTGAACAACAAGATAAGTGTACTTATCTGCTTATTACTAAAAACTAATATAAGCAAGAAGTAGAATAACTCAATTTATCATATTCAAAAATCACATGTTCACAGAGTACGTAAGATGAGTGATATTCGACGAATGGTTTGTTCTACAATCATATGTAAATATCTCATTTTTGCAAATTTGGTGACTTGTTTGCTTAGTCACGGGGGCCAGAGAAATATTTTCTCAAAATTTTGTGAACGTTTCGTACGTAAATCTCATTAATTTTAGTATCGTTGAAAAGCATTTTTGATAAGCTTTCCAGAAAGGTGTCACAAGTGGGGTGGGGCTTTAGGGATAGGTGAGGATGGTCCGCGAACTGCCTCTTTTTTATTCCCCAGCGTTTTTGTAAAAATGGTATTTTTGGTTTTTTGATATCGTCTTTCGTGTAGAAAATAGAGCCATTGTAGTTTTAAAAAGTCTAAAATATATGGGTTTAGCTTAGCTTATTGATCTCAAATATTTTTTTACCGTAGGCAAATAAAAATAAATAATTTAAAATAATTGTTGCATTTTTAAAGCAAGCCCAATGGAATTTCAGTCGACGAAGCGAGGTGATTTCGTCGAACGTGGCCAGCACAAAAGATCGCGCGATGGTCTCGCCATGCGTTTGTCACGTCGGCAACACTGATAGATCTATTGTCTTTATTGCGGGCATCAAAACATACTACATAAAACATAGCTAGATTCACAATGAATTTAAAAACCGTTTTAACCAATAATAAAAGTTAATTAAAATTGCACGCCAATTTTGCAATACGCGTTTCCATTGGCGCAAAGTGATTCACGTTTAATCTAAAACAGAAGATATATTGACGATAATAATGTTCTAATGGTCGGTTGTTTCGAATTAAAAGTAAATAATTAATGGGCCTAAGTGGGTCTTGAGGTAAAAGTCAGTCTAGTATTGATTATTGTGGTGATGTTAGTTGTATAATGGTAAGTAGTTTCAGGTAAACTCCGGAGTAGAAATGGGAAATTCTCGAAAACAAAATAACTCGAGATTATTCTTAAATTTTGAGCATTTTTATAATATTTATACAAATTTCAAAAACAAGTTTCAAATTTACAGTTTTTGCAAAAAAAGGGGTAGGTAATTCGGAGGCCGTAACTAAATAAAAAAAAGTTACTTGCACTGTAGATATGTACAGGGTTAGGAAAAATTACCAGAACGGTCGATTATTTCAAAATATACAGGGGTTATCAAAAAACGTATTATATAAAAAATGTAGGGCTGTTAAAAATCTACATATCGGTGATAAATTGAAATATACAGGGTCGCCCACAAAGTTGTGGAGAATGATAGTTATATTTTTTAAATGGAACTTAGAGCAATACGGCTTACATGTCCCTATCTTCAATTTTTATTATCTTCCCAAAAAAATCAACTTCCAGTTAAACCGGAACAACTATATTTCCTGCTTTCGAGTAACATCCGGTTTAACCGGAAGTTGATTTTTTTGGGAAGATAATAAAAATTGAAGATAGGGACATGTAAGCCGTTTTGCTCTAAGACGTACTGTTAGAAGGTTATAAGCTGTCAAAGTTCAAAAATGTCACTTTTCGAGAGTCAATATCCCGGAAACTATGAAGTATAGACTAATAATGCATTTAATAAAAAATAATTATAATTTTATGTGGAATTTAAAAATGTAAAAATATACAGGGTGTTCCATTTAAAAAAATATAACTATCATTCTCCACAACTTTGTGGGCGACCTTGTATATTTCAATTTATCACCGATATGTAGATTTTTAACAGCCCTACATTTTTTATATAAGACGTTTTTTGATAACCCCTGTATATTTTGAAATAATCGACCGTTCTGGTAATTTTTCCTAACCCTGTAGATAGCGCTATATACTACAGTGCAAATAGCTTTTTATTATTCAGTTACGGCTTCCGAATTACCTACCCCTTTTTTTGTATAGCCTTATCTACAGGGTTAGTTGAAATAACCGGAACGGCTAATTTTCTTCAAAACTACCAGGGCTAAATCAATGAATTTTGGTACAGGTGGATAACTTAAAAAATTTAATTAAAAATTGACAATTGCGACGTTGCCAGATTTTTAGTTTTTTCTGTAACTCAAGGAATGTTTTTTTTTTCAAATGTAACATTACTCTTTTTTTTATTGAATTCGATTCCTCCCATCAACATTACCATTTCCTGATAGTATCAAATTTTTATCTCAAATAGTTCTATGGGAAAAAAATTAAATAGTTACAACTCTAACTCTAAAAAAATCCAATCTATTTCCATTTAAAAACGTTTCAAATAATGTGAAAAGGAAGGTTGGTGGACATAATGTACCTAATAGTATCGATAACGATAATAACAACAAACAACTACTAACAATAACATAGCTAGTAAAAATTACTTACATATTATAGTACACTACATTAATTTGATTATGAAACCGATAATATATAAATTTAATGCTCATTTTCTCATCTCAACGTATGTTTGATATACCCTGACCTATTGGGACACCCTGTATAATTCAAAATAATTTTAAATGGTAGACCTAATGTCTCCCTAATGGTTTTAAAAAAATAATAAAACGTTTAGTAGTCTAGATGCTATGGAATCCTGTGCTTAGAATGGGCCACTCGGCAAAATTTTATTTACAAACACAGATTACTCTACAACAATTTTTATTACCATGGTTACTACAAACTACAACGAACGATATTAAATTTTAAATAGACATATATACTTAAATTAAAAGAATTTCCGTTGCACGTCATCAATCAGCTGAAAGTTGAAAATCGGTAAGGAAACATAAGAACATAAAATTTGGGCAAAAAATGTATAAATTTCATGCGATATTGAATGTAAAAGAAACTTAATGTATTCTTCTATGATACTAAGCCGCTTAAAGGGGATGTTTTTTAAGTTTAACCTTTTAAAAATTAATATCATTTGAATTTTTTGGGCTGACAGTTGGCAACAGAAGTGTCAACGCATCGGTGATGTCAGTTTATTTCTTGGCGAATTTTGATTGACGTTTATTGTTTTCATTTCGTGTTTTCGTGACTTTATTTAAGTCGTTTTTAACTAAAACTGCAAATCCTTTTCTAAATAGGATTAAAAACTGATCTTTTAAGAACAACAAAGGGATTCATACACATTTCTGTTGATTACGTTGTTTACCTTTATTGAAAAATGCCGAAGCATTTCCTTACTGGGGTATTTTAATTACAAACTGGCAACACTGCTGATACTCGAAGGTATGACGTGCAACGGAAATTATTTTAATTTAAGTATACACAGGTATTTTCAACTTACCAAATTGACTGATGGTAGATATTTATTTGTTATTAAAAAACTTTGCACTTCTCCAACCTATGGCGACGCAAAATAAAACTAATTTATCTCGAATAAAACTATACGATAAGAGCCACGAAAGAGCAAAAGCTCTTCGGACAAAAAACTCTATCAAGGTCCGCCAATTAAATTTTGTTTGTTTTTGTTACGTCTCGAGGCGTGTCAGATGTCCTCGGGGTTGTGCTCTGACTCTATCTGGATAAAAGGGACAAAGCGAAATTGATTAGAGCGTCTAGATAGGAAGCTAAAAGTCAAAGTTTCCCAAGAAAGTCATCTCACGGTACGGGGTGGACCAAGTTTCTTATTTTGCATGAACTATAAACTATAATACAGGGGGGGGGGGGGGGGGGTGAATGTAATCTTTTACATCCCTAGCTGAAACGTACCTACTTTTTGATTCTTAGTGAAGTAGTAAATAAGGAGAGGGTCAGTTTTGGCAGATAATAACAATGATTAGGTGGTAGTACATGAAAAATCGTTTTCGGAGAGTATCCGAAATTTTCTCTGCGATGTTTCCTGTCAGACCATAGACATTTACCTTTAGATACGTACAGCTTATCTCGTGCGCAAACAAAAGTTAAGTTTTATGGGTGAAAAAATACGTCTAAGCGCACGGCTGGCCGGTCAGATGCCTTCCCTCCCAGCAGGCACGTAGCTAACAACAACAACGAACAAACCCAAAACTCGAGACCATACTTATAAAACTTATGACATAATACACATAACAAAATGAATTTTATGCGAACTATCCATAGCTCTGATTTCGACAATATAGCCAACACATTAAACATTTCCTACACTATTAAATTTTCTTCGCGACAGTTTTTTCCCACTTGAAAACCAAGCACCATGAGTCAAAAAGGGCGTGGCACCCAAAAATTTTTCGCCTGCTGCGAGAAGAAATCCTGGCTACGTACCTGCCTCCCAGCAGCACAAATAAGGTATAAAAATAAAGACAAACACACACAAAGACAGCTTATCCCGATGCATGTTTTGGTATATTTTATTTGCAGCCTTGCAATTATTTTTATTATTTTATTAGGTAGGCTTATTTTTCGGGCAAAATATTGCTTCGAAAAGATTAAAAGACACTTTTTTCTATACTTATATTATATAAAAGAAAAAAGTAAATACCTAGGTATGTTTATATTAATCCAAGGGTGACCCACGGGTCAAGTTTTCGGGCAAAAATTTTTTCAAATTCTTGAACAGGAAATTGGGCTTGAAAATGATTCACACGTACCCTAGTTTTTCCCAAATTGTAAAAACAAATACAAGTTATATACCAACTAATATTTGACTTGAGGTTACTTAGGCGATAACATCGAAAATTGGTTATTTTGCTGGTTTTGTTTGTTTTTTATATTCGATTTTATAAGACTAATTTAATTGCCTTATTCTCTTCCTTTATGAACTAAAAACACGACGACGAATCATTTTTCAACAAATTTTAGAAACAATCCCTTAATAGTAGATTCTGTAACGAGGTTGGAATGAAAATTCGACCCGAGTGGAAGATTCCGAACGCGAGCGTAAGGAACCACGAGTATCGAATTTTCATTCTAACCGAGTAGCAGACAATATTTTCTCCACGACCATCCAGTTCCATATCTGATTCATCCGATTTTTCACTCATTTTTTGACTTGCACTAAAATTTGTCTGAAAATAATTATTACAACGCGGCCATTTTTATCTGACACTGACAGTTTCGAAATTCATGGCAACCTATGTCGTTTATATCAATTACAGAATATTCATTCCGTATCTTGTTATGGAATGAAAATACACGCAAAACGCATAAGAAGCAAGTGTTTCAGAATAAATATTCCAACGCAAGAGCGAGAATTTTTACATTCTATTATCAAAAATGATTTTGGAATTATTGCATTCAGTAATGGTCGTGGAGAAAAACAATTCTCTATCCTCAAAGTATGATAGGTTTGCAACTTCTAAAAATGCCAGAAATCATTACCTTTTTTCCCAACTTGATCAAAAATTGAGAAAAATTCCAATATTTTGGCAAGATTGGGACAAATTTTAGCTGTTTGCACGTAAAAATAAGGTCAATTTTTACAATTTCTTTAGCAAGAAGTTAAATTTTAAAGCCCGGACCTGTCCTTTTTCCCATTCGCTAAATGATAATGTTGCAGTGCGCATGCCTAATCCGGTGTAGCTTTGTTTATAAGCGCGAGGCCATAAATTGCCACTTTACTTTCGTGATTATTGCTTATCTAAAGGTACATGTCTATGTGTCAGACCCGTTCGAACCAAATAATAGTCCTGAGTTTTGTTCGTAGTTTTGAGTAAAGGTACCGTAATTAATATATAATATAAGCAAAATAAGCTTAAAGCAAAATAATTATGTACTCAATGGTAGAGCACACAAGAAAATAATGCAGATTTAGCAGAAGAAAATAATGGAATTTGTACCAGGCTTCTTGGCAGAGATAGTGTAAGAAAGCGTCACACCACAGTACTGCGCAAATTACAAAGTGCAATTTAAAAGGATCTAAGGGAAGGTGATGAAATATAAAGAGCTTTTGTTTTGAAGTTATGGAAAGGGTAAATAACGATAGGAAATTCTCACGCAATGCTAGTTGAAGACGAATGCACCTTCACATTAAACAATGAACCAAACGTTCAAAATTGTACATATTGGAGTACAGAAAATGAACACAGATTTGTACAATAGTACCATGAAAAGGTATTGGGCGAGAATATTTGGACATTGGCATTATTAGAATTTTTTGAAACAAAATTTCGGAAAATGAATATCTATCAGCCGTACTTAATTTTTTAACAATTTTACGAAGAGTTTTTTCTAAATTACTTTTAATTGACTTAACAGAACATAAACAAGCTTTTGTATAAAATCGTCTATCATTTTCTTTTTAGTAGGGCGTTGCAAGTTGTAATAAACTTCGATTTTTATTTTCCATTTTTTTCCAAACACTCTATAACGTGGAAGGATTGATCAATGACCAATCACCAATCAATTTATTATTATAACAACCTGCTGCGTGTGTGTGTTACAAAAAAAGAAAAATGGGCGCGCTAACGGTATAATGTCGAGGGCACGGCGGTGGTGGCGAGGGGGAGGAGGGTTGCCAATACAATATAATCCTAAATCGATCGATGTAGCTCGACAAGTGTATAAAATAATCGTCTAGGGCATCGCAAGTCATAAAAAGTATGTTGCCGTCTATGCTGCATATGGACATACAGCGACACGTGGACTAAAATAAGGACAGGAACGGAATCCACTGATAATCCAGTGAATCAATTATTATAAAAAACATGACTGGCCTTATCCTGGTAAAAGAAATGTCCTATCTCTGTCGCCTCAATACAGCTTGTTAGGGCAATTAGGGAATCCAATCCCGCACCCAAACTTTAATCCCGCAAACCTGCGGGATTGAGCCCATCGATCCCGCGGATCCGCGGAATTTGCGGGATAGCAAATGAACTGCGGTATTTTTGGTCGACGCGTCGGGGATTCCCCGCCCTGCTGGGCTATTGAAAATACGTTAAACAGAACAGTTTTCTTGCGTACGTGCGAAAGTAAGATCGTTATTCAACTAGTATCTAGTGACATTTATCAAGTGGTTGAATAAAATAGGTACATGGAATTTAAACAGCAATCACAGAAATTAGTGTCAGTGTAGTTTGCAAAGAGAATAAAGGTTCAAGTTTAGTTTAGAATTATTTTTTAAAGTCTAAAGATGGTCTTACAGCTAAATGTAAGTTATGCCCTAGCATTATCAAAATCTCTGCTTGTTCCACCAAAGGCCTTCACACCCACTTACAAACAAAGCATAATATTAATTTGAAAGTCCAGAGCAACAACGGTATAGTGTTGATATTGATAAAATAACACAGGAAATGAAAGCTAGTACCAGCAGCTCGAGTAGTTCGTTTAGTTCTATTTCTAAGCGCTCAGATGTTAGTGGTTCTTCTGTGCTACCTAAGAAAATGAAAATTACAGATTTTTTTTCATCTGAGAAAAAAGTTTTGATGGAGGAAAGAGTGTCTCGAATGGTAGCTAAAGATGGTATACCCTGTGGAAAGTTTATCACATCGATCGATATATGCCAACTATTCGAATCAGAGGGCCACAAATGTATCTGTGCCCGCCCGAACATCACTTGACCAGTTACTAAAACATGAGATTACACTTTTTGAATGCGGAGGGAATAGAGGAATGTACTTGGAAGCTGCATAACTGTGTAAAATCTATTCCGCCGACAAGTGTCGAAGCTGAACGTGCGTTTTCAGCCGCAGGATACATGTGCAATAAAATAAGATCAAATCTAAAAGATGAAACATTAAACATGTTATCTTTTCTCCGAAAATACTCCCAAAATCAATGTAATATGAAACCGTTAAACTAGTCGTACTATTGTATTGTACCTAGGTATATGCAATACATATTTTCCTGCTACTCTACTCTGTTTTTAATTGCATAAAACAATTTTTTATTAACATACAGCACCCACATCGAGTACCGCAAATCCCGCGGATCCCGCACGTTTAATACCGCAATGTCAATCCCGCGAAATCACCGCGGGATCCAGCATTTGCGGGATTCAGCATTTGCGAGATTGGATTCCCTACAGCCAATGTTTTCACTATTTTTTTCTTATTAATTGTATTTTACTAAAAGCGGCAGAAACGTATGTTTCTTTAAGCAAATAATTTAAAGCAGTATGAATAAAATTCAACTGGTAACCGAATATCCGTATGCTTTTAATAATTCCAACAACAAGTCTTCTAACCAGCGGTATGCAGCACCCATCATTAATCCAGATTATCCTTTAATCTGACTTTAAATGCTTTTTTCGCATGATATACTACGGTAAAAATCAATTTAAACCAGATTAAAGTTAATCCAGAAACTTAGCATACCGCTGACACGGTATTCTAGCACAACTTGGCATTGCGCAAAATTGTGACCGTCCTGACGCAGAAGCTGGTGTGTAGAAAATGCCCGAAGAATAAATCGTAGAGTAGGTACATCGTGACAATGATTTATGTAAGGTTGTCTTGTTAGGTAAATCGGATAAGGAAAAATCGTTATCTCTATGAATTTTGTTATAGTTTGTGGGTTGTAGAATTTACGAGAGCATATTTTACCCATTGTAACTTTTCTTGAAGGTTTATTTTCTTGCGCTATAGTTCTATTGGCTATTGTTAATTTTTAATTCTTCCAGTTTCGTAGGTTTCTTAATAATATACAGCGTGCTCAGTTTGTATTTAAGACACGGTTATTTACTATTTCTATTCCATCCAGCTGACCGAAGGCCTTTTTTTCTATTTTTATTTTACGTTAACAAACTATCTAAATAATTTATTTATTATCATGAAAATAGTTTGCTAACAACATGAATTATGAAAGGTTACCAAATTATCGATTATGGTACAGATTTTTTTTGTTACAATTAGATAATAATTATGCTACATGTGATATCACTGTACCAATGAGAGGAGACAATACCTGCCGGTCCCTTTCATATAAACTGGCCTGTTTTCAGGGACCTTAACAGAACGAATATTAGCCAAATCACCTTATTATACACGGAGAAAACATGATTGTTTTCTACACTGAGAATTAGTTCGGCAAATATATTAAATAACTGTTTATAGTGCACGTGCAAATGTTATAACGTTATTTATTTGTCATATCAAAACTATTAAAATAAAATTGTTTAGATAAATAATGAATTTGTTAGTCTTGCGAATAGAGTGAATAGAGAATATTAAATTTTTTAAATTTCTAACGCGTAATACAGACTTCTTTGATTTTCGTTTCATTGATGAATAAAAATAAAATAAGTATATATTACAGTACACTATAATTTCTGCTATTAAGTACCTACCTGAAAATGAAACGTGACTAGGTACGCTGCTATCCGGCAAAAGTTGCGATATATATGGATGTTTTAAAATTTCAGTAATTTGCTAAGCAATTTTTGCACTTTGAGAACTAAAGTACGTTTTTATTAATTTTTGACCATGCGTAAATAGGATATTTACTTTCCCAGATAATTATAAAAAGTGTAGTTCCTCGGGGTTTAAAAAAAAGTTAACCCACCCTGAAATATTTTTTGTTAAGTTAAAGTAAAGCAGTTTTTATTCAAAAATACATGCGAATTTCTGGAAACAGTAGAGCAATAATAATTACATATTGATGAAGCATATTTAATTATATTCTAATATATTAAAAATAACTACTTAAGTATAAATAATGTAAATTGTAATGTAACATTCTTTGAAAAAAATATAGTGCTGGATATAGCTGGAGCTCGCGGCAGAGAACTCAATATTGTTTGCTCGCGGGCTAAACACAATTTCGAGTATTTCGACGGACGGATTAGACGGGTGACGAAGGCACGGTACACGCAAAATGCCTTGCTGTGACTTCTCGTTGATAAGAATTCTCGAGCTAAACGTCCTTGCCAGCAATTGCAGTATATAACTATACTTTAATAACGTCATAAGTGACGTCATGCGACTCAGACTCTTTTAAGCACGTCGCGCGTCGGTCGTTAATTGTCACATTTTATAGTCGATATAAGTTTATAGCGGTGTAAATTTTGCTACAGAATAGTCGCGCTAATTTTTGAAGCTTTAGGTTTTCTTGTTGTAATAAGTAATAAATCATTTTAACATAAACCATTAAATTCATTTTGTAAAATTACATGTCCAGCAGTGTTTACGTTGATACGTACCGTCGGCATCGAGTAGATTAAACTTTATGTAGAATTGAAGGTTTTAATCAACGTCCCAACTCGGTGGCATTACTTTGGTCCAATTAAAACCCCGTAAACCATTTAACATTAAATTGCGGAAAACTCATATACAGGGTGACTCACGGTGAATGGTACCTTAGACATACATGACGAACAAGCTAACAAATCAATCTGAAAATTTGGTAATTTACCTAAACGAACATGCTCTATTAATCTAAAATATTTTTGACGATACAGTGTTGTCACTTCTACCAAAAATTAGTAGCAAGACAATGAAACAACCTGTATTTTATTTTATTTTCGAACCCTCTATTAATTTCCTAACAACTTTCTTTAACATTATCCTATACCTATCTCGTACCGTTTCAAAAATAATAATTAAATTCCAATTTTTTTGATACCAAACGTTATCTCAAAATGTTGATATTTTTAAACTCCTCTGAAATATTAAGATCCTGAAATTTAGTGGACAGTTAACAGAGGGCTTTTAACCCTAAACCAAATCGTAGTTGCTTTATACAGGGTGGTCTAAAAATACAGTTAACTTGGTTACATGGAAGAGTGACCATAAGTTTTTTTTAAATGTAACACGCTGTATATTATCACTGGGGTATCAGGGTATCCATTGTGGTTCCAATATAGAAAACAGTTACACACTTGTCCGATATGATATGCCACAATTAATCGCTTTTAATTATTTTCGCTGACATTATAATTATTATCTTCTAAACATTAATTTGTTTTGAATTTAGGAAAGAAAAACACAAAGTCTTCCTTCACAAAATTTAATAGAATAAAAATTCTTAGGCTAAATGTATCTACATGTTTCGAACGCAGAAACGTTCATCATCAGGAGACATAAAAAGTATATTGCTGATAGTTGTAGCAAGAGAGAAAATGATAAGTGGTAGGCATAAAACCTTAATGGAGCTTTTATTGCATCAAAAGTTGTATTGTTGAAATTACATTATTTGAGCTATAAAATGAAAATAAGTTAACACATACGGAGTATGTGTGGTAAGTTAAAAGGGGGGTCTCGGGCAACCAAAAAGAGGAACGTGGAGTTAGAAAAAAAACTTCTAAAAAGAAGATGTCAAGAAGGTTTTCTTAAAAATATGTCTTGTAGACATTGTAAAATGTGGAAAATAATTTTATGTATATAAATTGCGCAATGTGGGCATCATGTATCAAATTTTGTAAAATAAAATAAAAAGAAGGAAGTTAATTTTATTAATTTGAAATTAATACATGTTCGGGTTACTGGACTGTAAAATTCAGTGCCCCAAACAACCTTTTTGGAAAAATACTCGGTAAGTACTCTCTTTACATTATTTACAAAAAAACTCATATTTCAATCTTCTTTTTATTTTATTTTACAGAATTTGATACATGATGCCCACATTGCGCAATTTATATACATAAAATTATTTTCCACATTTTACAATGTCTACAAGACATATTTTTAAGAAAACCTTCTTGACATCTTCTTTTTAGAAGTTTTTTTTCTAACTCCACGTTCCTCTTTTTGGTTGCCCGAGACCCCCCTTTTAACTTACCACACAAACTCCGTATGTGTTAACTTATATTAATTTTATATCTTCACATAATGTAATTTCAACAATACAACTTTTGATGCCATAAAAGCTCCATTATGGTTTTATACCTACCACTTATCATTTTCTCTCTTGCTACAACCATCAGCAATATACCTTTTGTGTCTCCTGATGATGAACGTTTCCGCGTTCGAAACATGTAGATACCTTAAACCTAAGAATTTTTATTCTATTAAATTTTGTGGAGGAAGACTTTTGTGTTTTTCTTTCCTATTCATGCTTTCAACTCCACTACTTTAAGTATTTCTTCAAATTAATTTTTTTGTTTTGGGAATATTAGAGCAAACACCAGTACTTGCCTGAGTAGTACAGGCAAACCTAGTGGATCAAGTACTTCCTTTATCGATCCTGAAACCTATACATTAGCAGCTTCCATATCAGAAGTGTCGGCCGACAATATGATTTTATTACTTTACAAACGTAAATAACAATTTATTTAAAATTGATTAAATTATTAATAAGTTGCGTGAGAAGTTCCCCATGCTGCTTTTCATTATTTAAAAGGTAATTTTTTCTGTAATACCAGAATCTAATAATAGATTAACTCATGAAAAATGAAAGTACGTTGAGGAATTAATTATAATAATAATATCGGACAATGGTTGATGTAGATTAAGAAATAGACAAAGCTGGTATAATGTCACAAATTAAATTTTCATTAGCCAAATATAAAATGATATCTATAAATAGTAAAAGATAATAGTTGATGATAATCTTTTCATCATCTAAAAGCTAACGAATTGAATTCAAGATATATTTGTTTATTTAGAACTAATAAAGCAATTTTTGTAGATTTGATTTCTATATTATTCACGATCAAGATAAATAATTCAAACATAGTCACCAAATATTACCTACCAGTAGAATTTATTGAAACAGGTATAAAGAACCCCCGCACTTCTCTTATATTATGGCCCTCGGTTAAATTTCCTAAATTTTTAGTATGTTGTAGAGCAGGGGTCTTCAACCGGCGGCCTGCGGGCCGCATGCGGCCCGCCATTATCTTTTTTGTGGCCCGCATAAAAATTTATTAATAAAAGTAAACATTAAATATAAGAGTATTTGAGTTTACTATATTTCAGCTATATTAAATTTCTCACTTTCTATTTGCTCTGGCCCGGCAATCGATGGGTAGCTTAACTATGGCCCTTCCACAGCCGGACTCTAGATCCAGATCTAGAGTCCGGCTATGGCCCTTCTATGAAAAAAGGTTGAATACCCCTGTTGTAGAGAATGCCATTCTGATGAAAAGTTTCCATAGCCACAACAAAACCTGCCGACTCGTTTTTGAGATACAGGGTGTCCAAATTAATTCGTTTTATTTTTCTAGATTTTTGTTGACCCTGTCATAGATAGGATAGAATACTATAAAAGTAGTTTAAAATTTTTTGTTATATACCGGGTGAGTGACGAAAATTATTTAATATTTTTTGTTAAATCATTGTATTTTCGGCATTAAAATAAATGTTGGCAAAGTAATACTCTGGATGACATTAGCTTGGAGCAAGCTATCAGAGTTTATATTTTTTTATATTTATACATGGTGGCTCAAAAAAGTTAATATTTTTTTTATTAGTTTTCAAAGAAATATTGTAGATATTTCTTTATGTAGTACTTGCCGCTTATCGTATCGTTCCAAATATCATATATTATATTTAATTATCAAGGTTATACAGAGTGTTTCCGATGGTAAGCAATAGAGGAAAAACATAAAAATGCATGTATTGATAAATCACCCGGTATATTAAAAATGGATCGGTTAAATTCCGTTTTTTTTTTAAATATTTTTGGCTTGAAGTGTCTTACTTTACATGTTTGCTATTGATTTCCCTTTTCCTATGACCAGTTCTGGATATATACAGCGTCGAACAGACTCAAAAAATAAGCATATACAATTTTTTTTTATCTCAATAAAATTTGTTATGTAAGTTCATCTTATGGTTAAAAATAAATATATTTAATGGTATACAGGGTGTTTCGAATAATTATTGTATTCTAACACTGTATTCTGCAAATAAGAAATATATGAATGTATAAATAGTATATAAACAAGCAAAGTCTGTATCTCAAAAACTGCTCGGCCGATTTTGTTGTGGCCATGGATACTTTTGTCGGAATGACATTCTCTACAACATACTAAAAATTTAGGAAATTTAACCGAGAACCATTTTCCATAAGAGAAATGCGGGGTTCTTTGGTATCATTGGGTAGCTAAAGTAAAATACACAAACACTCTCACAGTAAGCTGTAGTATAGTAAAGTAGCTAGAAGACAAAACCTAAGATACACCGGTATCTAGGCTAGGTGAAGTACGAAGCAAAGTACGCATTAGGCATGCAGAACGGAAATACTAATCGAGTGGTCTGAAGGTTTATACGCCCTAGGCGCGGAAACCGCAGGAATACGGGGAGTAGGCGGCCCCTTCAGGGTTGAATCCGACACTACTCTGCCTCACAGGGTGTCAGTTTTTAGAAGATTCTCCTCGTTAAAAAACAGCTAAAGGTTCAAACGTTGTTTGTCCTGCGACAGATTTTTAATTTAGGACTTTCTCTGGGAGAAAATAATTTTTAAAGTTGGCCTATTCATCCTAAAACACAAATCATAGTATATTTTGAAAACGAAATGGTAATCAGAACATCTGTTATATGAGAAACAGAGTTTAAGGACAGGTCTTTCAATCTTTTTAAATTGAAGTATGTAATTCGTACATGCGGTTTCGTCGAAATTCGGTGAGAGCGGAGAGCAAAAATTGGGTTTGTTTTACATGACGCGATAAACTCTTAAACTCCATCTAAATCTTGGCGCCGCAACAACTTTTTTCACCAAAAGACAATGAACTAGCAGCTCCATTATCATTTGTAACATGACACAGCTGTGAAGCCGTTCGTGACCAGTTCGGAAAAAATCACGCCGGCATAATTCAGCATGCCGTACCGTTCTAAAGGTCTCTCTAGAAAACCCGTTCTTCGGTTCTTATTTCTTCAGCCCGAGTGGTACCATTTTCAGTTTATGGGCTTTATCTGGTTTATAGACACTGGTTTCGTTAAAACGAGGTTATTGTGCTATTTCGTTGGTTCTTAGAAGGGTCGAATGGATACAGTAAGCTCTTGTAAAGGTTATTAAGAGTCGTTTATATTAAGGGTAGGGCTTTTGGGCTTCGGTGATGAATTCGTCATTTAATTTTTTAATCATTATCGAATATCAAACGAAATTTTGGCAAGTTTGGTTGGTGCACCGCCAGACGCCATTTAATTAAAAACCCCTTTACTTTATTTTTTATTTTCAGACACAAACTACGTTTTCAAAAATACTTATTTTATGAAGTTACCTTATACAGGGTTAAAAACAAATAAACTTTGCATCACATGCGACCAAATTTTAATAGCCCAATTTTGATTTTGTAGAAAAACACACATTTAATATGGCGCTACTTTAAAGAAAATGTATCTGAAATAAAGCATTGTCAAAACTAAGAAGTTTCATGTAGGTTGCGTTGAGTCCCATTTTGCAAAAGTGGTGCAATTTACAATAAATGGGTAAAAAATCAAAATTATCTTATGCAGCTGAAATTTTGCATGTAGGCTAGAAACTGCATTTAAAAAAACTTTTTCTAATTAAAAATTCGATATTTTCAGAAAGAACCCCACTTTTTAATTATTTTTTGGAAAAAATTAAAATTTGACAGATAATGCGAATGCGTATAATAAAATGCATATTTTTCATAAATTATTATTTTAAGAGCATATTTTTATGTTTTCGGGTTTATCAAAAAATTTAAAAAGTTAAAGGTTTAATGTCCAGTTCGGTACTTATTTCAGGGATTTTACAATCTGAAGATTAAAATAATTTTTACATTTTTATAATAATTATATTTTTATTTTTTTAGTTATACACCAGGTATTTATTGGGGGTTTCCGGAGTTTGCAGGTAAATTGTTAGGAGTTGTTTGTTACTTGATAATGCGTTATTATTATCTGCTTAACAAACTGTATTTATATCGATTTGTAATACATACTTCTGTATTAGTTTGTCGAAAGATTTCAGTATTTTCAGTGTAAAACTAGTAATATCAAATTTTATACCGGACATAATATCCTCGTTGGGGAGTAGAAATTTAAATTTAAGAAACTCAATTAGTATTGTTGAAACTTTTTCCGCTAAATGTAACAACATTCCCGGTAAGGTAGGAGGTCAAGTAAGGAACAAATTGGATGTAACTCTAAAAAAGAATGAAAGATTTAAATACTTAATTGCAGTAAAACGCATTTATGAGAGTAAACCATCCAACGAAGTTGTATTTTGCTACCGAAGTTACAGTATTGTCCGATTAGATCAGTAGATGTTGAAAGAAGCTTATCTTTTTATAAACATATTTTTACTAATAGAAGACGATCCTTTTTAGTTGAAAATTTTAAAAAATACGCCTTTTATACAATTTTAGGTTAAAAAATTGTTTACTTTTATTTTTCTTTGTTTTTTTTGCATTTTTTAAAATGTAAACATATTTTTTAGAACCCAATGTGTTTTTTTACCTCATTCTACTATAATAAATTAAGAAATATTGCATACCGGTATGCATATATGGTTAAAAAAATTAAATAATTGCACATTTTAAAGGCAAACAAGGCGCATATTTTGGCTGAATTCAAGTGCATATAATCCGCCCTTTATAACTTTTTATTACTTACCTGATGGTTTACAAAAGAAACCCCTCATTTCGGCACTTTTAACAAACTGCAATGTATAAAACTACGTAGATATGCGATTGCACAGTTATCCCAGGAATCACCCAATCTACTAAATTGAAGCCAACACGTTTATTTACCAACTAAATTTATTTAAAACCTCATGTTTATGTACATCGTACATACATATTATTACATTTTATGTGTGCTTCCTTTGCGCATACCCATCATTCCTTGACAACCCCGAAAAATCCATTAAGTTTGTAAATATAGGGATTCTACGTTATTTGTAACCAGGCAATTACAGCCTTCGCATTTTTTTGTATTCGAGAGGCCCCATTTTTAAAAGACTACTTTATTGTTCCTGTCTATTTTTGACAAGCCTTTAATATTGAATTAGGTAGTATTCCGTTTCGACGCTATAAAAAAAAACTATGATTTATCGATATAGTAACTGTCTCTGACAAGAACTATAATTTATTTTAATAAATTTCGGTAAAAAAGTTTTTAGTATTGAAAATACTACTAGGTGCGTATATACGGGTCTATTTCATGAAAAATGAACGCGACATGCGACATGCACATAAATAACACGGCGGTGAAGTCTAAACAAACATCCGAGCAGCACAGGATCGATGACATCATCTGCTGAGTATTAATATTGGTTTGTTTTGGGTTTCGGCATTTATTATTATATTTGCTGATATTAAGATAATATGGCCGGGAGAGAGAACAGTTAGTAGATAGTTATTAATGATACTAGTTCGATGAACACTATAATGAAACGTGTGCAACGTTAATGCACGAGGCGTTAGCCGAGTGGTTTAATTGCACAAGTTTCATTAACAAAGTTCATATCGAACCTGTATCATTCAAAATTTAATCTACGACAGTGCAAATAGATTTTATTCGTCTAAATTTCATTGATATCAGATAACGTTTTCGTAATTTTTAAAATTTTCAGGTGTCCATATTAGTCGATATCATGGTAACCGCATTTTTGATTGTTTCAATTTCGATAAAATTGGAAAAAAATAAACAGTGAATGTCGCTGAAACAAAGCGAAATAACGCGGCGGTCTTGGCGTATTACACAGAAAGTCGGGGGAGAATGGATATGGTATCCAAAACATTTCATAGCCGACTTAAGATTTAGACATTTCATGAACAAAGAGTACAAGGACCAGCAGGTAAATGGATGTGTATAGCTAAAGAAATAATTTTGTCGCTATTTTTGAAAAGGTGGTTTTGAGCTCTTTTCAATATGTACTAATATACAGATTATCCTATATTTTTTATTTTAACAAAATAGTCAAATTTACACATTTTTAAGTATAATTTACACATTTCCAAGTATATTAATTTAATTATTATTTCAAACTAAATCGGAGCATCCATGTCGTCATAATAACGCGTGATAGCGGCACGTTACATACTCACAGATAGGAGTAATCTGTGCTGTGACATAATGGTTTCCTTCTCCCCACTGTATGTGGTAGGTATTTTTAATACGCCTATGATACTTGCGTAAGATGCAAGATCTGTGAATTTTTTCTTGTAAATTGTTTTTGTTTGCTGTTTTAAATAGTGTTTTAAAAAAATTGTAGTTTAAGCCTTATATTTCTTCTACATACTAATTTGACTTTAATATACAGTGTGTCCACGGATAGAGTTTGGAAGAGAAAAAACTTCTTTATTAGTAGGTATAGAAGAAAAAGTCATTATTTATAAAAACGTCTGCTTGTGCTGAAACTACAATTTCGAATATCAGATTTGCGATTACTATACAGGGTTCGCCACAAACAACATTTTAAGTTTTTGGGATATTTTTTTTTTAATTCCTGATTTATTAAATGAATTTTGCTGGTGTTGAAACTATATTAGATTTGTGATTACTATACAGGGTGCGTCAGAGACCACAGTTTTTTTTTTCATGTCTAATTTTCAATTCCTTTTGATGATTGGCTAAATCATCACTTTGGAAACAAATGGATTGGAAGGCACCTATGGTCCAAATCAGTTGGCACGTAGGAATCCCGATCTCACAATTATCGACTTTCATTTATGGGGATATCTGAAGCCACATGTGTATAAAACCAATTTCAATAACAGCTTAGATCTCTTGAAAGAAAAAATAAGAGTAGTTATGGCAAATATCCTTATACAGCAAGTTAGCAACTGTTATCGGGAATTCAGTTGTCGAGTTGAACTATGCGCTAACTCGGTAATACCACGTTTGAATAAAAGTTTTATAATTTATGATTGAATGAATTAAAGAAATATTACATGTAATAATAAAAATACTTCAAAAGTAGTCAAATAAAAATTGTTTTCTTACAACAAAATCGTTACTCGGCCAGATATAAAATTATATTCGAAGTAAGAAAGCAACAATAGTTGTTTGTTTTTACGTAAATTTATTTTAAACGAAATTCAAAAAACTAAAAATATTGTTTTTGACAAACCCTGTATAGTAATCGCAAATGTGATATTTGAAATTGAAGTTTCAGCACAAGCAAAATTCATTTAATAAATCAAGGAATTTGAAAAAAAAATCCTAAAAAGTAAAAATGTTGTTTTTGACGAACCCTGTATAGTTATCGCAAATCTGATTTTCGAAATTGGGTATACTTTACACGTGATGCACTCTTACGGTAATCTTATAAATTTCAAATACTCAAATAAAATTAGTCGCTGTAAAACATGTTTATCGATTTTGTCAATTTTCTCTTTAAATTTATAATATAATTATATTTTAATTTAGTAATCAAATAAAATCAGGTAATGATGAGGGTTGTCACTGTCACCCAAAAAGCCGTCGTTTTGCGAAACGTCATCTTTTTGGCCAAGACCTACAGAGTTAGTAGAAAGTATGCTAATGAGCTAATGTGACGTAAATAGTGCACTTTTGAATTAGTATTGACACAAAACGACCTAATTGATTAATTTGATAATTGTTTTTTTTTAAGATGTGGCGCTTTTTCCTAAAGCAGTGCATCAAATTCGAAGTTAATATCTTACTACTTAAATACTGGATTAAAAAAAAAAGTTAAATTTCTAGCTCTGACGCTCTTGTATATCGAACATGGGGGTTTAAAACGAAAAAGGGCATTAAAATGATATTATTTTTGCTCAAAAATTGACGGACTGACTTTAATTAGGAAATATTATAAATTTTTTATTTTGTAAAATTTTTTTGTTCTTAATTTACCTATTTAATTTTTAATTATTTCGAATACAAAATTTCACCTGAACCGCTATTTTGTTACCACCAGTCTTGCAGACGAGACGTTACAAACTGTTCATTTTGTAAAAATAATTATTTTTTTTTTGCATTTCATTAAAAAACAATAATATATTTCTTCTAATTATCAATTTAAAAAGAACCAAATAAAAAAAATACATACGTCTAATGCCCCAGTCCATCATTTTCCTGCTCACATAGTACGATTACTCCTACAGTCAATTACGTCATCACCGTCTTCTTATTAACCCGATTAAATCGCTGTCACATTAAAAAATACCGGTTTCCATGGTCCATTGTTTACGTACATTCTGGTACCGTAGAGCGATCGTCTTGTCAAAAAAATTCAACCCCATTTTAAGTTATGATTCCTGAATTATCCGAGAAAACTATTGGTAAATTCGCGGAAACGTAATTTGGAAAAATTGAAATTTCGCGTAATTTTACTTTCCTGCCGCATACATATGCCGGCCAGCAGGATAAACTAGAGATCCGCGATACACAGTTCTTGTGCCGCGCGAGGTGAACTCGGGACCCTCGAGGGCGGTGAAGCATGCGCTACCACGCGGTGTTGCCGAATTTTCCCTGCTGCAGTAGTAAACGTAGGTCATAGTCGTGTAATACGGCAGGAATACAACGGAGTTGTTGATCGTTAATGTCCCATTCTTTCATTCTACCATTGAGTTATTTTAATTAAATTTTCCTTAAAGGAAAGCATGTCATGGTAAACAAACAATACGTATCTACAACTGTACATTTACACATAAAATCATGTTGTTAAAATCTTGTTTCTACCGTGCGAGCAAAAATTATTTGCATCAAAGAGGGCCTTGCATCTAAGGACGTAATGCTTAGCCGTGGAGCTTAATACCTGTTGGGTGTCAGTAACTACCTGAATTAACAATCAATCAGTTATTCCGTCATCTTTGACAGTCGGGTTTGTGCATGGAAGATTTTCACGAACATTTTCCTAAAGTTACTTTTATTGCTGGAGATTTTGTCTGAAAAGAACCGTGGCTGTGTTTAGGGAAACAAGTTCTATACAACACAAATAAGGAGCAGGAAGACCATATGTAAGAACAGAAGAACTTGCAAAATCCGCCAACAAATTGTATAAGAAGCCTGTCCCAAGAAGTGGGAAGATCTTATGGAACATGCAGGACTATTCTAAGCAGCTAAATTTATTTCCTTATAAAGTGCAAGTATTATAATTTTGTAAACAACAAAAATAAATTTGTATTTGTCTACTTATTTTATTACTCATTAGTTTGGCATATCATGTCATAATATGAATTTGACAAAATTTTAACCTAAATTTGGTTAGATATGTCGTCCCCATATCATTGTGATCTAAACCAAGCCCTACGTTTTTTAATTCCAACCCTCTTTGATGCAAATTATTTTTGCTCGCACGGTAGTACCACATGTATATTTTTTATGTTTAAATTAATGAGGTCGTATAGAAAAAATATACGATACGAGGAGTGAATTGTTGACTCTTGTTACTATTTACTGCATCAACCCTAATTCCCACTGTACCGGATTTTAAACCATGGCTGGCAACAACGTATGTATTAAATCCAAGACCATGCACAACGGCTTTTAACCCGTCGCGGCCGCTGTTGGAAAGAAGAAAAAGAAACAAAGAAGAACCTCTGAAATGATAAATAATAAGAGATGGAAGAAGCACCAAGCACCATTACACGTTTGGTAAACAAAGTTTGTTTCGGAAGTATCGAGACAAAGAACCCGAAGAAGAAACTCTTTAGTATGCCACACATGGGTCGAGTAAACTCGGGTCGTAAGACTCGTTTGTTGTCCATGGTCATAGTTAGCATTGGGCGGAGGATTATGTTCACCACCCGCACTAATTATTATAGTGATGACTAAACGGCGGATATTAGGTAGTGAAAGGACCTTTAAACCAGAGTCGGCTTGAGGACTAATTGAAAAATATTATTTTATTATTATTAAAGACTAAAATTTTACAGACAATTATAGTACCTACTTACCACAAAGTGGATACATACATTGACGGCCGCCCCTTTCCCCATGGGCATGGGGAGCTGCTTCTATTATATTTGTTTAATTATAACGTAATTTGTATAAATTTAACTTATAATATATTCTATTAACGATAAGATAAAAATGTTCATAAATAGTTGCAGGCGCTCGGCCCATATATATCACCAGTAAAATTTAATTAAACAGGTATAAATTTGGTATCACTGGCTAGATAACGGTTCAAACCACCCCGGTGAAACTTTAAATGGGCGATTTTGCATCACGAGGTCATATTTTTCTCAAGTTGCGGACATTTGGCAATCAGAGTCAAATTGGCGCTGTTGTCGCTTGATGATTCTCCAGCTGGCCGGGTAACCGGGTTCTGTCGCATATTTTTGACGTATAGAAACGAAGGACAGTTATATTCTGACCTACTATAACGCTTCCCAAACTGCACCAGGTGCTAATTGGAATAAACCAGAGAGCCCGCCATGTCAAAACTGTCAATTTTTCTTGTCCACGTTTTTTTTTCTCAGGAAATTAAATTAATTTTTTTATTATCATTTTAATATTTAATACAAATCTAGGTTCTATTCTAATCTATTAGTTTCTATTCTAGAAAACTTCGCCGATGTGTGTAATTTTTCAGTTATTATTCCAGCCTACTATGCAGGTAATTATTTTTTTATTGTTTATGAAATTGATTTTACACTTATACCAATTTTTTATATTAAGTATATGAAATGTAAGTTTACAATAAATAAATTAACATGAAATGTTTCACATACGTAATAGGTGTTGGTTAACCAGCCAATCTTAACAAAATATCACTGGGCAGCCTGCAGATAACTGCAACACATTTGTGTCCCAGGTAATACCTAACTATCAGTTACGAGCAGATAAGTTTAGTCTCTTGAAATGATAATTTTAACATTTTTGTTTTACTGAGTAGATTAGAAGTATAACATAATGGCACAAAGATAATGGTTACTCGATAAGTAGATACTTGACCATTTGCTATATTTTACAGAGAAATTTAATGTCTACCCGATACTGTTTCTTTTGTTTCAGAGAATGCTGTAAGAATCACCTGATAGTTTATGGATGTTCTAGTACGTGTCTCGTTGCATCCTAGTGCTTGTGTTTTATACAGTATTTGTGATATATTATATGAATTGAGACAATTCCTGATGAGTGAGACCTGTGAGACGTAACCTAAGGACATTAGTTTATTCTAAACAGTTATTTTTTGTTATGGTTGTCAATGCAGTTTTTATTTATAAATAAACGTAGAAAAAAATATTTACGATAAAGTGCTTCTATCTTTATTTTCCAAATCTTGGTTAATATAAAAACGTGCATTATTTATTCCATAAAATAAATACTTTTGTGCGTATTTTTATTGATTTAATTTGTGATTTAATAATACTTATATTGAATCACAAATTAAATCAATAAAAACTCGTTCAAAAGTTAATAATAAATTTGAAAAGTTCTAAAACCGCTGTCAAATTTCCCGCCATTGCGCCTCTGATGGCCACCAGGCACACTAACACCCCTCTCCCTCTCTTCTTTCTCTTTCTCTTTCTACTGTGTTGCGATTTTTTAACAAGGAGTTAACATTTCTAACCCTATAAATTTTCTTTGGTTCAAACGTTGTTTGTCTTGTAACAGATTTTTAATTTAGACCTTTCTTTAGGAGAAAATAATTATTAAACTTGGCCTATTTGTACTAACACAAATTATAGTATATTTTGAAAAAGAAAGGATAATAGGAAAATCTTCTACATGAGAAACGGAGTTTAAGGAATATGTTATTGTACATTTTTAAATTGTATGTGCGGTTTCAAAGAAATTAATTCGGTGATAGCAGGGGCAAAAATTGGGTTTATTTTAAATGCATTGATGAACTTTTAATTACATAGGTACATAATAAAGCCGAATGTAACTATGTTTGTCTGGAAAGGCGAACTGACTACGACATGAGGTAGGAAGATCAAATTTTCCACATATCTAGATAATGGTAATAATATACAGGGTGCTACAAATTGGTGTGAGTACTTGGGGATCTCGAAAACGATAAGAGATACGACGATGGTTAAATCGAAGCAATGTTGGGCACTTTGGGGCTTAATAGGTTGGTAAAAGAAAATTGTAAATATTCTGGGGGTGTTGGAATTGGAAATACCCGAAAAACTCAATTTTCAGTTTTGGGTTCTAAGTTTTTGCGTCTTAATTTTGGACTTGGGAAAAAAACAAAAACCATTTTTGTATCCGTTTTTATGTTCTACAAGATGGCGTTGTTAGTTTCCAAATTCGACGTTTCCTTATTTAGATATAGCCGTCAAGTAAAAAATTTTAATTACGGACCTGGAGTTTTAAATACGGGTTTTTTAAATTTTATCGTTTCGTCAAAAAATATAAGTACATATTTCAAATTATTCTTTGTGCATCATTGCGGCTCTAGCAATTATTTCCATCCACAAACAATGAAAACATAATTGCATTGCATTGCATAATTTTGACAGGCCATTCTATGGGCTATTGCAAGTTAGCATTTATGTTACTTTTTTAAAAAGTTCTTTAGTTTTTACCTATTATTTGTGGATAAAATCAATTCTTTGTATTGAGGCTTTTCTAGTCTATATTATTTATATTTATTTTTTATTTGTATAAGTGTTAGAATACCTTAATTATTCGAAACACCCTGTTGTCTATTTTTAACCATAAGATGAACTGACAGAACAAATTTTATTGAAAAAAAAGGTATTCTATAATATGCTTTTTTGAGTTTTGAGGGAAATCAGTAGTAAACATGTAAGTAAGACACTTTAAGCCAAAAATATTAAAAAATAACGAAATTTAACCGATCCATTTTTAATACACCGGGTGATTTATCAATACATGCATTTTTATGTTTTTCCTCTGTCGCTTACTATCGGAAACACTCTGTATAACCTTGATAATTATATATATTTGGAACCATACGATAAGCGACAAGTAGTAGGTACCTAAAGAAATATCTACAAAAAAATTTTAATAACTCATAAAAAAATATTAACTTTTTTGAGTTACCCTGTAAAAATAGAAAAAATATAAATTATGATAGCTTGCTTCAAGGTAATCTCATCTAGAGTATTACTTTTTAATTTAATGCCGAAAATAAAATGATTTAACAAAAAATATTAAATAATTTTCGTCACTCACCCCGTCACCCGGTATATAATAAGATAATTAGACTATTTTTATAGTATTCTATACTATCTACAACAGGGTCAACAAAAATCTAGAAAAATAAAACGAATTAATATTATAAAGTTTATAACATAAACTACGAAAATATAATGTAGTGTAAATTAATATTTTGCAACTTGAACACCGTGTATCTCAATAACTGGTAGGCAGATTTTGTTGTGGCCATAAATACTTTTGATCAGAATGGCATTCTCTACAACATACTAAAAATTTAGGAAATTTAACCAAGGGCCATTTTCCATATGAGAAGTGTCTTTGCGCGCATATTTCTTTTTCACCTTTTATTAATTTAAAAATCCAACCTTTTTTTACATAAAACTGTCGGTAATTGTACTCCAAAAACTCTGTACTCTAAAAAACGAAACATTAAATTTGGAAACTAATATCTACTTTTTTGTAAAAAACTGCTAAAATAAATTTGTACACAATCCCTACTCAACTTTACCTTAAATTAACCATCTTCGTATCTCTACCGTTTTCGAGATATCCGTGTACACACACGAATTTATAGCATTTATAGCAACTTAAAACGAGCTAGAGTTAATAAATATGCAATATATTTCTTGACAAAATGGTGAACAAGTCACTTTTTATACGCTTCACACGTCACTAGACGTCTACGATCAAGACAAATAAATATTTCGACTTTCGAAAATTGAACCTGCAGAATTTTATTTAAATAGACATTAGACTTGTTTGATTTGAAATGACAAAAACAAAAATTAATTTAGGAAAGAAAGAAAAAACTAAGTCTTCCTCCACAAAATTTAATAGAATATAGAAATTCTTCAGGGGTACCTACCTACATGTTACGAACGTAGAAACGTTCATCATCGGAAAACAGAAAATTTATATAATGCTGATGGCATTAGCAGAATAGAAAATGGTATAAAACCTTAATGGAGCTTTTATGGCATTGAAAAATTAAAATGTAGAAGTGACATACCGGGTGTTCACGGAAGGTGGCTCGCCCCTCTAACTTTTTTGTTTTTCAAGATAATGAAATAAAATTCGGGAGATTTGTATACGACATAAAACCGCATTTTTTGACAGGTGACTAAACATTATGGAACTTCCGGTTTAACCGGAAGTGACATAAACTTTCGATTTTTAAATGGGACATCTGGTATATTTTTACTTTTTTTGACTCCATATGACATTCTAAATACAACGATGTATCACTTGTCACTTTTTGTCACCAAGAAAATATTTTTTTTCCAAATTTATTGTTTTATTTAGAGGGCTATGAATACCTTAAAATCACTTATTTCAGTTCTTTAATCTTGGGAAAAATACAATTTTACTATTTTTGGTCCAATGCTATGTGCTATGTAAAATTTAATCTTTAAAGTTGTATAACTCATTTTTTTTAAATGGCAACATGGTGGCTCGTCGGGTTAAGAAAAAAGAGGATTTTATTACGCTTATTTTGATACCATACACTATTAGGTTTTAGAAAAGCTGCCATTAAAAAACGTTAAAAAGTTAACTTAGAACTTTCCTAAAATGAAGCATCTTTTGAGAATAAATTTAGATTTAAATGCATCAAGCCTGATGACCAGCAAAACTGATAAAACAAAATCATGCCTTGAAGTAAATTGAAATGCCAATAGCTTCTGCCAAAGTAAATTAGTTTGTTGTTTAAAAAGCATGGAAAATAATAGTTTTACAAGGAGTGAAAAAACTGATGTTATTAGTGTTTGGAGAATGTAGAAATAATTCAACCGATGCTGCACGACTTTACGCACAAAGATATTTTAATCGGCGCCATCCAACCCGGCACTATTAGTTACTTAAAACTGGTTCCGAAAATGCGAAATGAGTCTAACAATAATAACATATCAATCTAAATTTATTCTCAAAAGATGCTTCATTTTAGGAAAGTTCTAAGTTAACTTTTTAAAGTTTTTTAATGGCAGCTTTTCTAAAACCTAATAGTGTATGGTATCAAAATAATCGTAATAAAATCCTCTTTTTTCTTAACCCGACGAGCCACCATGTTGCCATTTAAAAAGAATGAGTTATACAACTTTAAATATTAAATTTTACATAGCACATAGCATTGGACCAAAAATAGTAAAATTGTATTTTCCCCAAGATTAAAGAACTGAAATAAGTGATTTTAAGGTATTCATAGCCCTCTAGATAAAACAATAAATTTGGAAAAAAAATATTTTCTTGGTGACAAGTGACAAATCGTTGTATTTATTTAGAATGTCATATGGAGTCAAAAAAAGTAAAAATATACCAGGTGTCCCATTTAAAAATCAAAAGTTTATGTCACTTCCGGTTAAACCGGAAGTTTCGTAATGTTCAGTCACCTGTCAAAAAATGCAGTTTTATGTCGTATACAAATCCCCCGAATTTTATTTCATTATCTTAAAAAACAAAAAAGTTAGAGGGGCGAGCCACCTTCCGTGGACACCCGGTATATATAAAAAAGGTTGAGGAGAGTTAAAACATGCTGAGCATGTGAAGAAAGTTAGTAAAATAAGTCTAAACAACCAAATAAAATGAGGAAGAAGAAAAAGGCCTTCTAAAGAGAAGGTGTCTAGGATTTTTTAATTTTTTTGTAAAATTATTGATATGTCTGTAAGGGCCGGTATTTTCATCCTCGGTTAAAACTCGGTTATTTTCATTGCTTAGTTAAACTTGTTTTGTGACACATAAAGCATGTTATAAACATCAAATGTCAAGTTTAACCGAGAGAAATTAAAATAACCGAGCTTTAACCGAGGATGAAAATACCGGCCCCAAGACAGTATAAAGATAAGAATTGATGCTAAGACTGACAAATAATTGATTTAGGCTTTCGCGGCCAGTCGGTGAGCTGGTGTAGTCATGATTCGGGTCTAAAGGCCGTCGTCGGTTGGAATTGCTTCCTAACGTTTCGCTAACACGAGTGGCGAGCTTCTTCAGAGGTCCTTCCATCTCCGGTGCTGGAAGTAAGACTATACCAGAGTTAACATTAAGGGCATAGTTCTCAAGGTCAATCGTGTATAAAAGACCTATAAATGGCTTGAATGCAGGGGTAACTTCCGGAACATTGCAATTATTAAAAAAAAAATAATTGGTCCAATTTTGAAAGAGCTGTTCAGGGAGGCACTGACGAATAATATGCCGGTGTTTTTTTTTTTAAATAAATGCACAGAAACTTTAAAAAAAGTAGTTTTTTGAAACCACTAAAATGGCTACAATTTACCTTAAAATCCTTGAAAGTAAACACGTCGATTTTCAGAACTGAAGTAAAAACAACAATTTTTACTGGTAACACGGTATTTTCTAGTCAATCTAGATGTCATCTATCCTAAGAATTCTAGAGAATATGTGTTTGTTTTACCAGGAAAGGTTCCGTAATTGTACAAAACACGAAAGTAAACAAAACAATGACCGGCTGACTAACATCTGCCTTGCTCTACCAGTTCCAGAATATGTCTGTCTTTCTTCTTCCTATGCCGAAAGCATAAAAATAACTACTCTGATTAACAAAGCACTGCAGTGCGCATGCGAATCGTCAATAATTATAAGCAAATCGAATAGAAAATGACCGATAGAAAATGGCGTCGTTAATCCCACCTTAAATAGATTTTGCAATCAGATACAGAAAAATTCTATAGTTTTTCAAATCTTTTAAAAAAAATTGGAGCTTTTTTTCTATCACTATTTTTCGATCGTCGTTACCATAATCTGTATACCTCAACTACCCTCTTCCCCTCTCAACACAAATTTTTTGGAGCGTTATTCCGCATGCATGCCATAAAGCCTCGACCTAATTTAGGATCGCCCCCAAGACCAAATCCCAAATCCGGCCCTGTATGTCACCATCTCAACAATCCAGAATCCAAAAAGTTATTTTAAATCGCTGAACAAATTAAAACTTCCGGTGTAAACACTGCCACAATTTACTTCTTCTTTCGGTCTTGCCCGCATCTTCGCTCATTATAATATCCACTAGAAAAGAGCACGCACCTCTCTTTGTTCTTTTACATTATATACCACATATTAGATGGGCACTAGACAAGGGTAGGAATACTGTAAGTATGTAATTATACAGGAATGTTAGTTCAAGGACGGGCCAGAACCGAGGAATATCATAAAACATCATGCGATAATTATAATTACTTATTTACATGGCCATAAAATAATAACATAATTGCTTATTATCAAATGGTAGAAATAATAATATGTAAAATGAAGCCTTTTAAACGTTAACCCCGTATTTCACGGGCCAAGTTGGTCAAAAAATGGTAAAAGGTAACCTTCAACTTATTTTCACGTGTAAATAATAATAATAATAATAATAAGTTTATTTAAAATTTAATAAATAATATGTTTATGTTGTCTTTTATAAACGTATTCTTCAATCCCCTGAAGCTGAGCTTGTTAGGGGCAAATCTTACTTTTTGTTTTAGTATGTAAAATCATAAATCATAAATATGCATTAAAAATCAAGTTTTAAAGTAAAAATGTTAATTTATAGTATAAACTCAGTTTTTTTTTAAGAAATATATTACCCATAATAAAATTATTAATTTACAATTTTTAAGTAAAAAATATTACTTATATAAATTATTCAGAACAATATTAATTAATTAAAGCCTTTCTAAAATTATTTTAAAATTGTCTGTTTTTAATATCCATGTTTTTATTTCGACTTTAAACTTTTTTAATGGAATCAATTTTTTAATTTTTGTTGGTAAATAAAAACATAAATATTTGAAATTTTTTTGTCCTAGGACTTACTTATTTTAGGTTTTCTTGTTATTTCATTTTTATGACGTGTATTATGATTATGGTTTTTAAACTCTATAAGGTTTTTATTTTTAAATATATATTAAGATGTTATAAATGTAAAGTTGTCTTATGTTCAACTTTTTTGTTTCTGTATATAATTCTTTTAAAGGATAAAGATAATCTTTTTTTTTTTTTAAATCTTTTTTAATTTTATTATTTAAGTTGTCCCAATTTGTATCGGTATAAAAAATTGTAGTATCATCTGCAAAACTATGAATTTGTCCATCGCTGGGATCTGCTTATTAATCAAACTTAATACCATTACAAAAATTGCAAAATAAAGTTATTAAATGTATACACAAATTACCACATTTAGAACCCTGTTAATCTATACAGGGTGTTAATTAATGTCATGCAGATATTTCAGGGGGTGATAGTACTCGTCAATATAAGAAAAAAATGCAAATATATGCATGGTCTAAAACGCGTTATTTTCGTTTCAAATTTGGAACATCAACCCTTTTTTAAAATCTCTATAATAAAGTATCAAAATTATCGGTCGCAGTATACAGGGTGTTACATTTTCTTGCATCGGCTACATTTTTATCTTTCAGAACTATTTTTTTTTTGGCTCCCTGTATGAATTCCGGTATGAAATTTGAACTGTCTGTTCCTTTGTTTAGCGTTCTGGTCTCTTGCACTATTCTCGTATCTGTGACCGGTTTCGATTTATTTGCAAAAATAGCCATCGATGGAAATTAAGTGTATTCGAAATAACGCAATAATAAACGGCTAAACGGAAAATATTATCGTCAATTTCTTGAAGAGGAATTCCCAGGGCTGCTAGAAGAGGTACCAATTCTTGTCAGAAACCAAATGTGGTTCATGCACGATGCTGCACCACCGCACTTCAGCCTAGCATAGATGTGAGAAACTTTCTCAATCAAATTTTTAACAACCGTTGGATAGGTCGAGGGGGACCTCAGCCATGGCCCCCTAGATCCCCAGACCTAAATAGCCTGGATTTATTTTTCTTGGGACACCTGAAAGCATTAGTGTATCAGACCCCAGTCCAGACAAAAGAGGATTTAAGAAACAGAATATTGAATGATTTTGTTACACGGCTTTTTACTCTGCGTTATTTCGCCTACACTTAATTCTATCGATGGCTATTTTTGCAAATAAATCGAAAACGGTCACAGATACGAGAATAGTGCAAGATACCAGAACGCTAAACCAAGGAACAGAGAGTTCAAATTTCATACCGGAATTCATACAGGGAGCCAAAAAAAAATAGTTCTGAAAGATAAAAATGTAGCCGATGCAAGAAAATGTAACACCCTGTATACTGCGACCGACAATTTTGATACTTTATTGTAAAGACTTTAAAAAAGGGTTGATGTTCCAAATTTGAAACAATTATCGCAGAATATAAGAGAGAAAACGCAAAATACGAGAAAAAAAATTGAAACTTTGCCACCCTGTATAACGAAAATAACGCGTTTTAGACCATGCATATATTTGCATTTTTTTCTTATTTTGACGAGTACTATAACCCCCTGAAATATCTGCATGACATTAATTAACACCCTGTATAGACCGAAAGGGTATTTACGAGTTCAAAACATTTATAAATTAAAAATTTGTATTCTAATTCACTCTATTATTTTAAAAGAAAAAAATTATACATAACACTTCAGGAGAATAAGACATTACATGATCATAACACCAGACGTTGTATAAATTATCAAACTATACCAGTAAAAAGTAATTTCGGAAAAAACTCGCTTTTATATGACACAATAATAAAATATAACAATCTTCCAAAAAATATCAGAAAAATTAAAAACTTTTAAAAAACAATTAAATAGATATTTAATAAATTAAATTATTTATACTATTTTTTTAAATTGATTTTATAATGGTTATTATTTTCTATATTATGTTGTCACTTTCCATGTAATAATGAACTGTAAAAGTTAGTTTGGAATAAAGACATGTTGAAAATTAAATAAGTATACCGCAATGCAAAACAAACAAAGGAATAAGAACATCAATGGCACCGATGCCGATGTAAATATTAATTTTTTTATTTCAGCATTCCAAATATCAGAGATACACCTAAAGCAGTATTTGAAAGTCCTAACCACTACATCCACAAGAGAAATGAAGAGATGAAGTTAAAAATAAAACGAAATTTGATTGAAGATCCTTCAAATAATAAAATTGGGACTGGAAACGTCACGCAAGAAAATATTGGTGAGGAACAAACCCTAGAAGAAAAAGAAGATGTAGTCAAGAAGGAACAAAAAAAATTGTCCGAAAAAAGTACAGACCTCAGCAGTATGGACGATATTCTAGTAGACGATAAGTGTTTGAAAAAAACGAAACCTCAAAAACTAAAGAAAAAGCGAAAGAGTAGAAACTCTAAGGACGACTTTGAAATAGAAGATAGCAAGATAGTACCGAAAGTGAAAGCTAAACGAGGAAGAAAATTACTTCAAGATAAACATGGGGAAGTCTCTAATCAAGAAACGAAGAAAACCTTAAAACAAAACGCGTCTACGGAAGAAAGAAAACCCAGAAATCCATCCTTTAAAATTAAAATAAACAGTGCAAAGAAACAAAAAAGACACAGGATACTTATCAAAACCTTATGAAAACGAAAAGAAACAAAACAGCAATATTCAATGTTAGGTACCGTGGTACCGTGTATCTAACATTAAGTCAAATATTAGTTGGTATGTTGGTACCATTGCATTGATTTTAACAATTTGCCAAAAACTTGGGTAGGTATGTGTAAAACAACATTTTTGAGCACAATCTCTTGTTCAAGATTTTGAAAAAGTTTTTCGGCAATAATCTCGGTGCGTAAACGACGCGAACTTGTTGTCACTAGGTACCGCCATTCAACAGGCTTGCTATTATGTGTGATGGTTATTGAGACCTTTTGTTGTTGATTAATTAAAACAGTAAGGAAACATACTTAAAATTTAATTATGATTACCTGCGATACATAAAAAAATTACCAGGATAGATTTTTAAAAACTGCACTACTACGTGATGCAATTTTAATTGTTTAACATTTCCAGAATGAGTTTAACTAATAATTTTTTGGAGTCATTGTAAAACAAAACAAGCAAGATCGTAAAACAAAACGAGCAAATAAAAATGTATGTTTAAAAGGCAATCTATATTATTTCAGGAACGATCTGAAGAAAGTAATATTGATTTTGAACCTTGCATAATAGAAATTGGCAAAACTTAAAATTATGATAAAACAATACCTATCACTACCAGACTATTTAGTGCTATTTTTACAGCCTCTGGCACTGAAAGAAAATATTAAATGGGCTTGTATTTTTTGCCAGAAATATGAGGCTAACAGTGAAATATGGGTACAAAATATTGTAATATTTTTTCATTTCTTTACAATTTCAGTCAATAAACATTTTTTTTTGACAACACTGGGGTCCTACTAAAAGTAGTAAGATGAAAAACTTTTTTATTAGTAGGTAGGTATAGAAGAAAAAAATCATTCTTTATAAAAAACGTCTGCTTGTGCTGAAACTACAATTTCGAATATCATATTTACGATTATTATACAGGGTTCGTCAAAACAACATTTTTACTTTTTTGGATTTCGTTTAAAATAAATTTACGTAAAAACAAACAACTATAGTTACTTTTATATCTGGCCGAGTAACGATTTTGTTGCAAGAAAACCATTTTTTATTTGCCTACCTTTGAAGTAGGTATGTATTTTTATTATTACATGTCATATTTCTTTAATTCATTCAATCATAAATTATAAAACTTTTATTCAAACGTGGTACCACCGGGTTTGGCGCATAGTTAAACTCGACATCTGAATTTCCGATAACAGTTCCAAACTTGCTGTATTGGGATATTTGCAATAACTACTCTTATTTTTTCTTTCAAGAGATCTAAGTTATTATTGAAATTGGTTTTATGCACATGTGGCCTCAGATATCCCCATAAATGAAAGTCGATAATTGTGAGATCGGGACTCCTACGTGCCAACCGATTTGTTCCCAAAGTGATGATTTAGCCAATTATCAAAAGGAATTGAAAATTATAATTATTGAAAAAAAAATCCAAAAAACAAAAACTGTTGTTTCTGACGAACCCTGTATAGTAATCGCAAATCTAATAGTTGCAATTGTAGTTTCAACACTGGCAAAATTCATTTAATAAATCAAGGAATTGAAAAAAAAAGATCCAAAAAACTGAAAATGTTGTTCGTGACGAACCCTGTATAGTAATCGCAAATCTGATATTCGAAATTGTAGTTTCAGCACAAGCAGCCGTTTTTATAAAGGATGACTTTTTTTCTATACCTACTGATAAAACAGTTTTTTCTCTTTCAAACTCTATCCGTGGACACACTGTATATTAATTGAAATACCAGTTACAAATGTCGGGTTTGTTCACAAAATATACGTAACTACAAAAGTAATATTACATTGTAAAATTGATAAATTTTAGTAATATTCCTTTGTGATGTTACAAAAATTATACAGCTGTTTTATTTGTGAAAATGTCATGTTCTTTTACAAGACATCTGTACTCTAATGCAGTATTATTAAAAATTATAATATGTAATAGGGTACAAATTTATTACAAAATAATTGTAAAATTTTGTTATTAAAAAGTGATTTCAGAAAAACGTTTATATTCAAATTCGTCACACATTTTTTATGACTTTACAAGAAATTTAATAGTCGCACTAAAACCAGTAAATTTCTCGTCATTATACAAATCTGTTCAGCTAGTTCAAAAGGGAACGAACATTACCAGTTTAATAATTTTTAGTGCTCTGTATTTGATCCATCGCTCGCATAATTTAATAAACAATGAATTCCTACCCTCTCACGAATCTCGCTAATAAGTTGCCATTTATTTGTCAAAACTTATTCCACCCAATATCGATCTGGTAACCCGAGGTCGCGTCCGCAATAATAGCCTCATATAAAAAAAACTAATTAAATTTGAATATTTGGGGGCTTTTTTCTAACATTTTTGCGCAGTTCACTACAATTTCCCCAGATATGTATACGTATTATCGTATTTGAACGTAAATATTTTATAACCCGGGAGAACGGGGTGTGCCAGTCGGATATGGTTTGGGGGTAATTTAGATTGTTGAATAGATAAGTCATAGAGTAGATAGTTATGATACAAATAGATGTATGCACACATAACATACATACATAATATGATGTAATTAAATTTTTAATAATGCCGAAATTTAAGCCATAAAAACTATATTAGTTAATAATGTTTAACATCATTTCTTAAAATTCGTCTTTTTGTTTCACTAGATTTGTCCCTAAAAGCATTAATGCACGTATTTTCTAATAAGAATACAGCTGTTCTCTTTTGACACCATACTTACTACAAGCCAGCCGTAGTGTCAATTCTGTATACAGCTGTATACAGGTATTTATCATTAAAAGAAGTGCCAACAAAACCCCGACGGTTAACCTGTCAGCTAAAATTTAAAACTAATACTTTAAACAATACTTATATCACGAAGACGATAAAATCTATACACAGTTATTTATATATAATCTTATCCCTAAAACTCACCTATAAAAATTCTCAGCTCAAATCAGCGAAAAACTTTTTAAAACGCGCCTTTAAACGCTCAGGAGCGTTTGCCAGTAAAAGTAGAATAGAATAAATCGAGGGCTATTTAAATATTCTGACCCTGTACCAGAGGTACAACTTACGCCATCTATTTCAAAGCCCCGGAACTTTAACGGGACAACAAATCGATAAGCGTGCAGGTTTCAATTTGGTAAGAGTATGAAAAAGATAAAACAACGTTAACGCTAGTAAACGAAATAATGTAATGTTCATTCTTTAGAAGTCAAAAAACCTCAAACGCCGAATTAACCCGATAAAAATGAAATAAAGTACTGACCATAGACATAAACCTTAAGACCCGTACAAAGTTTCATGTGTGAAAAAATACGTGTGTACGCACGGCTCGCCGGTTATATCTCTCCACCGACGTCCAACAACGATGGGCAAGTTTAGCGCACAACCGTCTTGTTATTGGGTTTTCCTTCTTTGGCGACATCATAGTAAATACACTCCAGAACCGGCTCTATGGGATTTCTGTTGTTACGTTTTCTCTGTGGATTTCTTGTAGCATCTTTTCCTTATGTGGATTATGGGTGTTTAATATTTACGGATTTCTAGATTTTGTGTAGTGTAGCGAATTGCGCTTGAGCTTAGCTCAATGAGCCTAATGAATAAAAATGTAGCAATTGCTTTTCTTATAAAATCGAAGTAATTTCTTGAAGGCCAATGAATAAGTAATTGCTTTTGCGACCAGCAATTGCTTAAAAGTGCAGGAATTGCTTCTAGTAAATGCTTTTTCCTAAAAAATAGAAGCAATTGCTATCGTTTGCTTAGAAGGTGATGAATAAATTAAGGAATTGCTTTTTCTAGTGTAGCAATTGCTTTCAACTTTTTAAGGTAGGTCGACCCCTGCATCATTTGCTTGGTAGCAGGCAACTTTAGTTCTTCACGGCATACACGTGCGTTGCTCTTAATTTGTGTGATGATTTCAGAAAGTTATATCGATTTGACTGCGAAAATGTTGAGTGGTTTGCAAATTATTTTTTGACTGATACTGGTAATAAGCGAGGGGTGCACTGTCGCCTTTAAATAAGATTAAAGTCTTTCTGCGGAAATTGTCGGATCCGGGTTTTCAAAATTCTGTAGGTGAAGAACTCGGTGTTCACCAAACTACTGTCTGTAAGACATACACTTCTGTAATGGATGCAGTTTTGGAGAAGGCCAATATTTTTATTAAATTTTCTACAAGTGCTGAAGCTGTTGTGGAAGCTAAACGGTTGTGGTCAGAGAGATTTATTAATGCTCCTTCAATTTGTGAACGAATATCAATTGCTTGTCCTTAATTTCTTCATCACTACTATCACTTTCCTCATTTTCACTGAAATCTGCCATATCACAAATATAAGTTTCCTATTTTCCACAAAAACGTAACAGATTACGATTGGGCTAAATAAATAGACCAACGTTGTTGTATTTATGGCAACTCTTTTGCAAATTAGGCACCAAACTGAACATAAAATCTATAATCTGAACAAGTGGATAAGACACGTCTGAACTTGTGTTGAATAAGCATTTGCTACAGAGGTGTAAGAAAAACAGCAACTGCTTCAAAATTTTATTCATATCCAGATCTAGCAATTGCTTTTATACTTATAGCATTTGCTAGTCAAGCAATTGCTTTTACTAAAAAGTAATTGCTTAATTTTATTCATTAGGCTTAATGACTGGTTCTTGATAGTTGTAGGATTTTATTTAGCCCAAATAGGGGTAAAATATCGCTTATTTCATATTTTCAGTAAGTATGGAATAGTAATCATCCTTGATGTCATTTTATTTTATTCTGACCATAGCTTTCTCCTTTCTCGTAGAATAGATTGCATTGTTTACGTTTTAAAGAAATCAAAGATTTCAGCGTGTCTGGTAGCTAGATTAATAAAATTCATCAAATATACGTTTTACAAGTATAAATATAAATTACAAACGTTAACAAGATAAATAAATTAAATATAATTATTTCAGGTCTTTGTATTTAGTATCTACTTATTTTAGTTCCATGGTGACAAAATCTGGAATGATAGCGGCAACCTCGCTTTCCTTTTTCACGCGCCGGCAATTCCTGGGTAGCAACAAAAACATCTGTAGTAATCGAACAAACCCTTCTTTTTTTGTGAGTAATCATAGTATTTGTTTTTGCGATGTCGTGGTTAGTCTTCGGAATACTCGTATTTGTTCGTGATTTTCTTTGATTTTTTAAAAAGAATGTCAATTGTCTATTTTCCCATTGGTTAAAAAAGAATTTTGCAGCGCGCATGCCCATGTGTGCTAGAATTTATTTACATGCGCAATTTCGTGATTATTGTTTGATGATCTACAGGGATATGTCTATAGTACTGACATGTTGTCCCAAAGGAATATAATGTAATAGCACTTACCAGTGTTTGGTGCTGTCATTAATATACTCAAAGGGCATTCGTCGTCATCTAGGACATACTCTGTATCGGGAATACCAGGTTGTTGTGTTACTTGCACCAGACAGAATTGAGAAGGATCTAAAAAAGTATCCGCATTACTATGTGTGTTATAGAAATGAAACGTTATTGAACGTCCGTAATGGGTGGAAAAGTGAACTCCTTGGGTTTATTCTGCATGGCAACACTGTTCAAGGCTTGACGTTTGGCGTCAGACGCGCAGATAGGGATGGGTACAACGAACGAAAAAATCAATGTCCAACGTGGATGACCACATCAATAGTAGACATCGATGTTATACAAACAGTATTGATTGATGATCTTTTATTTATAACCTTAAAAAGATGATCCATTTTTTAAATCGTTACCTTTTGTTAATCCATATTTGTCCAGCATCTCTCTGACAACCGCCCCAGCGCAATCTCTTACAGACAAGAGCAGCGTTTTGTAAGGTACATCTTTACATAGAGCTTCGCCGTATATTTTTAGAGTTCCACCTAAAAAAATATATCAATAAAAAAGGGTATAATATTATGTTTTTAGTTTTCATAAAAAAATGTAAAAAATAAGTAAAAGTAAGGACATTTTGTTATTCTTTGTATTCAATATATTTGCCAGAAGAAAAGCTTAATTGTTCAAACATTTCATAGCATGATAAAGTCAACTTTTTCTAAAAACAAAGCTTTTCGACAGTTGACACCACCCACATGTGACATTAACTGCTGATACTGGTTTCTTCCTCAATGCTCCCAGTTCAGTAGTGGGCCGTAGCACGCTCACACGTCAGGTCTCAGAGATTAAATTTCCTTGGCGTTTATTGTTTAAGTTGAACGGTGAGTAGAATAAACCAGTTTAGGATACTTAACTCTCCTATTTCCAATATTCATTTAATATCGTTTGCAATTGTTGTACTACGTCGCGAACGTCAATTATAATATGGCAACGCAGCATTGAACGTGAAACATGCGCACGCGCAACGCTGCCGCTTGATTGGCTGGTAGCTACAACATTTGGGCGGCGAAATATTGTAGAACAGCCAATTAAGCGGCCATTATTCGGCGGTTTATTTCGCTCACCGTTCTACTTAAATAATAAACGCCAAGAAAATCTCTGACGTGTGAGGCTGGATCCACGTACGTCCGTGATACGCATCCGTCAAATTTTATTTAAAATTTCATTGGTTCATATTATTCATGTGGTACACAACGGATCCCTATCACGGATGTATGTGGATCCAGCCTTAGCTTGTTACGGCCCACTACTAAACAGGGTTGGGCAAAATTTGATCTTTATTAAAAAAATCAAAAATCATTGATTTTTTAAATTTTTTTTGATTTTTTTGATTTTTATTGATTTTATTAAAAATTTAACATTTTTCTCTCTTTCTAAATTAATATAAATTATTTTAATGTCTGTCTAACAATATAGTAGATCTAAATTCTATATACTCAAAATATTGTCAGAACGCGCTTCTAAAGTTTATATTATGTATTATATAGGTACACCTACTAATTTTTTATTTCTTAAAAGCGCGAGTTCTATATATACTTATACTGTTGATTTTTGAAAATATTTTTTTAATGTTATATTGTTCATTGTTCTGAATTAAAAATAAATAGGATCATTAAATCATGATTAAAAAAAAAATAAGTGATAAGTACCTAAGTGATTTAAATCATGATTTAAGCACTTGATTTAAATCAGCCCAACCCTGCACTGAACTGGAAACTTTTAGAAAGAAAGCATTATCAACTGTTAATGTCACATGTGGGTGTCAACTGTCGAAATGCTTTTAGAAAAAGTTGACTCTTCATTCTCAGATTAAAATAATTATTTATAAAAAAAATTGTATATTTTTTGGGCGAAAACATATTAACTTGGAATCTCTAAATAACAAGAGATTTCGATATTTATTTTTGTATTAAAACAATTATTCTTATAACTTATGAGTTATGACACTTATGACCTACCTGTATCTGGCCCTCCATCTTTCGACCTAAATTGTTGCAATTTTTTCTCTAACTTTTGTTGGCGTCTCCGCCTCATCACAGCCTCTGGATTTGATATCGATCGAGTAAACGACGTTTCAGGTAATTCTAAAAAAAATGTAAATAATGTCAATAAGAAGTTACACTTTATATATTATTTACTTGTGGGTTTTCAGTCGGTTAACCATGTTTTTGATGTAATAATAAGTTAAATAAATATTAAAGAAAATGCATAATGCCATGTCAGTTTATACACTTTCTACAATTTTCTAGAGTAAGTACCGCATATATTTATATACAGGGTGTTCATTTGAAAACTTCCCACCTCGATTTTCCTGCTTTAAAATGAAAATGTGGAAAATCGCTCGGACCCGTCGATTTTTATTTCGAGGAGGACATCTTTTGCGTATATTGTCAATCTTGTTAATTTAAGCCCCTAGGAGGGAGGGGGGGGGGGGGGGGTGGTGGTAAGATCTAAATCTTAAATGGATACCCCTATTTTATATAATTTTTTTGGATTCTGCATAAAATTCTAAACATTTTTTAATAAAAGCATTATTAGTCTATACTTAACAGTTTCCGAAATGTTGACTCTTGAAAACATACATTTTTGAACTTTGACAGCGTCTAGCTTTCTAACTGTACGTCTTAGAGCAAAACGGCTTACATGTCCCTATCTTCGATTTTTATTATCTTTCCAATAGTGTCAACTTCCGGTCAAACAGGAAGTACACTACCGGAAGTTGACACTATTGGAAAGATAATAAAAATCGAAGATAGGGACATGTAAGCAGTTTTGCTCTAAGACGTACAGTTAGAAAGCTAGACGCTGTCAAAGTTTAAAAATGTCATTTTTCAAGAGTAAATATCTCGGAAACTGTTAAGTATAGATTAATTAATGCTTTTATTACAAAATGTTCAGAATTTTATGCAGAATCCAAAAAAATTATATGAAATAGGGGTATCCATTTAAGATTTAGATCTTACCCCCCCCCCCCTCTCCCTCCTAGGGGCTTGAAGTAACAAGATTGACAATATAAGTACGCAAAAGATGTCCCCCTCGAAATAAAAATCGACGGGTCACCCTGTATATTAGTAGCGACCCGCCCCGGCTTCGCACGCGGGTCTAAAATGTGTTTATTTACGATATCACATTAGAAATCTCTAAATTTATCAGTGTTTCTCTACAATATGGAGAGGAGGACTAAACCTCAGGACCCCAAAAATTCTTTTTGCTACAACAAAATTGTAACCTATTATTCAAAATTAAAAATTATCTCTTAAACAATCGGGGAAAAAAAAAACTTCTGTAGGGGAGACTGGGGAGGGTTGGCCATGTTTTGCAATTTTTTATTGTACAAAGTTAGTTTTTTAACAAGAGGGAAAAATAAACATGAATAATTCTTTTTTGACCTTTTGTTAGTAAAATGCCTAAGCAACTATAGTTGAAATCAAATACCTGTCTAATTTGCTTACCCATTCAATTTTAATTGTTATTTGGGTCAACCCTCCCTTTATAAGGGAGACTACGCCATATATACAGGACGCTTGGCCAATCTAAGATATAAAATGCAATAAATAAGAAAACATCTACTTTTTAAATTGTTTTTTAATGTAAGTGCTGATATAATTAGGTATTTAATATTTTTAAATAATGAAAAATCAAAATTAAAAGAAATTTTAGGCACTGTACTTTCTGTACCTCCTTTAGACAAGGGTCGAGGTAATTTAATCAAATCCTCTAATAATACAGTAGCTTTATCTTCAATATCTGGGTAAATAAACAAATACTCAGGGCCCAATCTTCTTAAAAAAGTAACTTCATATTCTGCTACTGGAAGTTTGGCTAAAATTCTTGCTATGTAGTAATAAACCGTAACCTTTGTAGCTAACTTTATTAATGCAAAATATCCTACTTCAAACCCTTCTTGTATATCGTAAAAATCTTCAGGATCAGGATCCTCATCAGAGCTAACACAAACAGAATAATTATCTTCACTGGAAGATGATGATGAAGACTGCAATACCTTTCTCTTTACACGTTTTATTTTGGGTTCTTTCTTCTTATTCTTTCTTTCCATCCTATCGCGATGTTCTTTTTCTATTTCTTCTTTATTAGGTGTTTTTGTGAGAATAAGTGACCGACGCAATTTTCTTTCATCCCTGGTCGTCTTTCTGGGGCCTGCTTTGGGAAAAGGGCGAACAGTTTCAGGGGGTATGAAATTTTTCAATGTAGAAATTTTATTTATAGGACTATTTATATTAATTTTATTTGTTGAGGTAGTGGCCACTTCATCAGGTAAAATTTCAGAAATAGCTTGGAGGAATTTTTATATTATTTAAAATAGCAAACTGATACACAAATGATCGTACTGTTTTTGGTGTTAGGCCATAATAAAGTTTCGAAGAAGTTATTAAATATTTTTCCAGTAAAGACTCCATATGGTCTGTTAAGATTTGTCCTGTTTTATAATTAGGTGTCACAGACATATTTTCATCACTTGACTCTTTGTACTTATTGACATATCTTTCCAAGGTCTTTCTTGCGATATTAAAATTTTTGGCTGTACTCCTCACACTACTCTCCTCATTTATAACACTCCTTATTGCTGCACGCATTCTTTCAGGTGAGTATTTTTGCCGTTTATGGCCTTCCCTGGCCTTGTATTTGAATGGCATACTAAAAACAAAACAAAAAACCTATTAATTTAATTTACAGTAACACATTATAAACTTATGGGAGACTTGGCCATATGGCCAACCAAGACCGAAATTTTTGGCCAAGCCTCCCTAAAGTTAACAATTATATTTTATCAAACACAAAAAATATATAAAACAAAAATATTCCAAAACTACTATAGCAACTCAAAACTATACTAAATTAGTTACAAGATAACATAAAAGTAACTTACCTTATATACACAATTTTTCTTTAATTCACTTAGGAAATAATCGTAAAATGTTCAATTTGGCGGCCCAAAACACGTAAGAGCGGTTATGTCTTAAAATATCAACTGATTTCCTTTTAAATTACAACCAGTACAATCAACATTCGTTATTTAAACCGTTGGAAAGAGGGCGCTATTTAAATCAATCTTTAGGCGGCAAACTTGAATATTGGCCAAGGCTCCCGTATGGCCAACGCTCCCCAGTCTCCCCTACTCCTTCACTTTATTTTAATTTCGATTTCTATTTTTACAGATGTGAAAACACAATGATTGTACCTTCATAATAATGTCTTATATGTTCCATAAGTTCCTTTAAAAGTTTTTAAAATAAGCTTCGACACCTTAGACAGGTTTTCTTCTTCCCCAATTTATTTGGTTGGTTTACACCCCTTCATAATGTTTTAAAACACTCTATGGTTTTACCATTATCAAATATTTTATTTCATGTTTCTTCTATACTCCAGTTTTAAATCCATAAAAGCTCCATTAAGGTTCTAAATTTCAATTTCTCTTTTGCTAACACCATCAGCATAAATTTAAAAAACTTCTGTCTCCTGAAGATGAACGTTTCTGCGTTCGAAAAATGTAAACTTGGAATCCTTTCCATTAAATTTTGTGGAGGAAGACTTTGTGTTTTTCTTTCCTTTTCATACTTTCAGCTCCACTTTAAGTATGGACTATTTCTTCAAATTAATAAACTAATATGGCCCATTTACTAATTTACTAATTTCATGATAGATTTCTAACGTATTTAAGTACCTAATTATATTATATGTATATTGTATTTGTAAATTTATTACATACTTTACCTTTTGTTTTGGCTTATTATAGATTTAAATTTATTTTTTGCAATTAACTTGGATTGTTAGGTATATGTCAGAATAGCCATTTAAGGCTAAATATCGCGGAATTATCGCCATTATCTGGCTGCCTTTAAGGAAATTCATTTTGTTATTATAGAGTTCACTTTAAATGTAAATTTTTATGTTTCCTTAATAAACGACTTACATTATTTTGTTCGAACCTTTCAACATTGCTATAGCACTGTCCAATCATTTGTTTACTTTCGTGTTTTGTGCAATTATGGAACCTTTACTGTTAAAACAAACACATATTCTCTTGAATTCTTAGGGGAGATGATGACATCAAGAAAGACTAGAAAATATCGTGTTACCAGTAAAAATTGTTGTTTTTACTTCAGTTCTGAAAATCGACGTGTTTACTTTCAAGGATTTTAAGGTAAATTGTAGCAATTTTAGTTGTTTCAAAAAACTGCTTTATTTAAAGTTTCTGTGCATTTATTAAAAAAAAAAAATTAACGGCATACTATTCGTCAATGCCTCCCTGAACAGCCATTCCAAAATTAGATACTAATTTTTTTTTAATATTTAGAAGGTTCCAGAAGTTACCTCTGCATTCAAGCCATTTATAGGTCTTTTATACATGACTGACCTTGAAAACTGTGCTCTTAAATGAATTGTCTTGAGTAGGTATAGAAGTAGACTTGTTTTGGAGGAAGAAAGAATTTAAAAAATAATAAATTGTGTTTTTATATTCCATTTCTTTTGATGTATTTTTGGAGGTTGCGCCACTACAAACTAGCCAGAGGTAGATTATGGTCAAAATAAAATGGAAAAGTTTTAGGATTTTCTCAATCACACGCTATTATTTATAAAAACACAAATTTAAAAAAATATTATTTATACTGACGTTGTCCGTGATTCAAAGATTAACAAGAAACTATCTTTACAGGCTGTGACGTCACGCGGTGAGTAACATAGGCGTGGTTAGGGGGGTACTTGGACTTGTGGGCTGCTAAGCACCCTCGAAATCTAAATTAGCACCTCCAAAAAAAAAATGTACAATATACAGTAGAACCCCGATTATCCGAGGTAACATGGGGGGACACCCTCCTCGGATAACTAAAAACTCGGATAAACCGGATTTATTTTTTATTCATTAAAAAAATAAACAGAAATGTACTTTAAACGGTTTATTAACGTTTTATACCATGTAAATAAGTATACGAAATGCTTTTACGCAAATTTGCATGCTGAAAATAGTCTAAAAACATAAATAGGGGAACCACCACTCACATGGATCAAGGGGATTCCCCGTCGGCCCCGACGATTTTAAATGGAAATATGTACATTACATATTATGTATTATATATTTTAGAAGCTCGGTTAATACGGATATTGGGTCTTTTCTTTAGATTGGCTGGGTTATTCCGGATCATACACGCGTTATACCTCGCATTAGATTGGCTCGGTTAATCAGCAGCTCGGATAATCGAGGTTCTACTGTATAGGCTAATTTTAGAACTAACCTATTTTTATAATATACATTATATGTAATGAATTTTTCATATTAATATTTCAAGCATTCAAATTCTGGTACAAATTCAAGTACATTTAGGTAGTTGCGGATTCTGTTCAAACTTTCTCTCCGTGTACCGTGTAGTTCACGCCCAGTTTACTTGTCAGAGCGGGTCTATGATCATAAAAATCTCGTAAAATACGAGAGCGGCATAATAGCTTGTGTATGTCATGTTCTGCAATTCTGCAATAATTTGATAATTTAAATTTAACCAGTCGTAGTCGTTCAAATTCGCGGAAATTTTTAGCCGGTATTTTGACTATTTTTTTTATTTATTAAGGTTTAATATGGTTTTATTGAATTCAGTTAAAGTTTAAAGTTAAATAAACACGAAAAAACAATGAGTGCGTCGTCGGATATAAAATACACCGTGGAATTTTTGAAAAAATCTTTTAGCAAGTTACCGTTGGAGGAGAAAGTGATTGTCAAGAACATTAAAAGACCTAAACCTGCTATTAACATCACATTAAAATATTTACTAAAAATTATTGACCAAATTTGGGCGTGGTCTTAAAAAAATTTCGCTTGTGCATGTGTTGTGTTGTGTTAACATGTCACGAGCAGCCACTGGACTTCAGCACCCCCAGTGTTGACCGTCTAACTACGCCTATGGTGAGTAAGTAACCATAGATCATAGTATCATAAAAACATTTGGTCATTATCATTATATTTCCATGAATATCTGAATATCATATCTGATAATCTTGGTATCAAACATGATGCCATGTACCAACGGTGATTTGCAGTTTGTGACATTTATAAGGTGTGGTGTTTATGTAAAAAACATAGTTACTGTTAGTGTTCCCTTACCAGTATATAACTTTTCCGTGACATTATCTTGTCCGCCATTCAAGTTGCCATAATCGCTTTTCATTCGAGACAATTTCTCTTGTTTCTTCAGTTGCTTTTTTTCTCTTTTCGACAATTTTCTTTTAAAGCTTGCATTTGAGTCCAGTGAGCCCATGGAGCCAATCTAAAATTTTTATAAGAATTAATAAATTGTGAAATGAGACATAAACATAATTGTGCTTAAATACTTATAATGGACGTTATACACAAATCATTGATTTCTTAAATATTACCTTATCAGATTAAGGTAGTAAAACGACTTGGTACCGTGCGAGCAAAAATTATTTGCATCAAAGAGGGCCTTGCATCTAATGACGTAAAATGCTTAGCCGTAGAGCTTAATACCTGTTGGGTGTCAGTAACTACCTGAATTAACAATCAATTATTTATTCCGTCATCTTTGACAGTCGTTACAAGTAATTTGATTCATCGCTAATTTTTCCAATTTCTTGAACAATTCACACAATGGGCTTTACGGAACAGCACAAAACATTCATGGTTGAAGCGTATTTTCGAAACAGAGTAAATGGTGAGTGGCAATACAATCCGGGTTTGTGCATGGACGATTTTCACGAACATTTTCCTAATGTTGCTTTTATTTCTGGGGATCTTTATCATTGCCTGAAAAGAACCGTGGCTGTGTATAGGGAAACAAGTTCTATACAACACAAAAAGGAGCAGGAAGACCATCTGTAAGAACAGAAGAACTTTTTGCAAACGTTCGTGAAATAATGCAAAATACGCCAACAAATTGTATAAGACGCCTGTCCCAAGAAGTGGGAAGATCTTACGGAACATGCAGGACTATTCTTAAGAAGCAGCTAAATTTATTTCCTTATAATATGCAAGTATTCCAAGAAATACAAGCTGCAGATTTTGAAAGACGCAGGAATTACTCTCAATGGTTTACCCAAAATTTATTGGAAAGAAATGATTTATTAGACCTGACATTTTTTCGGATAAAGCCTGGTTCCACCTCTCCGGTTATGTGAATACCTACTCAGAATACACGCATGTGGAGTATTGAATATTCCCAATTTCTTGTAGAGTCCACATTGCACCCTCAAAAAATTGGTGTCTGGTTAGCTGTTTCCCGAAGATGAATTGTTGGTCCTATTTTTTTTCATGATACACTTACAGCACAGCGGTATAGAGACAATATTTTGAATCCATTTGTGGAGCAATTACTTGACGACGAACTACGTTTTGGATATTTTCAACAGGACGGTGCAACCGCCCATACAGCCGCCGAAACTATTAACCAGTTACGCAATTTTTTCGACGACAGATTAATCAGTTTTCGATCACACATTGAATTTCCCCCTAGATCACCTTGTTTAACGGTTATGGATTACTTCGTTTTTCCTCATTTAAAAAACACTATTTTTAAAACACAAGTTGCAAATTTAGAACAATTACAAGAAAGGATCCGATTGTCCAAGAATGTGGTAACATTTCTCCAGAGATGCTGGTCAACACTTTCGAAAATAGGAAGAGACGTGTGAATTTATGCTTGGAGCATGGCGGTGGCCAATTTCAGCAATTTATGTAATTATTTTTCTTTTTCTTTCTGTATATTCTTACTTTGTTAATTTTGTAAACAACAAAAATAAATTTGTATTTGTCTACTTATTTTATTACTCATTAGTTTGGCATATCATGTCATAATATGAATTTGACAAAATTTTAACCTAGATTTAGTTAGATATATCGTCCCCATATCATTGTGATCTAAGCCAAGCCCTACGTTTGTCAAGCTTTGATGCAAATAATTTTTGCTCGCATGGTATTACCTTATCAGATTAAGGTAGTGCACCGACTAGGTATATACAATACATACTACATCGTTGGTAAGAACATTCAAAACTTACAGTCTTATCATCAACATTTTTCAACAAAAACCTCCCCTCCCTATCGTCCACGTGCCAATTCAACTGCACCAATAGGGGCTTCTCCTCGGGGGACATCTTCCTCTCGGGACAGCCCTCGTGCAGCTCGTAGAGGGCGTAACTGGGCACGCTGAGCATCCGCATGTCCGGTCGGAATTTTTCGACTAATGTTCCTATCACGTCTTCGACGGTGGCGTCGCTGGCAACCCGTATGCACTTGGTGGCTACTTTCTGTCCAGAATCTTGGAAGTAGAAGCGCATGACGCCATGGAATTCTAGCTCCTGGAATAGGAAGAAAGTGTTAAATCGTCTTTATTTTGCGAGAAATAATAACCATGTAATTAAAGCACCTCTGCGCTCCAGACTATAGCAGTACGAATGGGGAACTTGCACACATTTTTTTTGTTGCATACATATGTTCAACCACACCAAACAACACCCTATAAACCTAGCAGAACAAGGTGTTCAAAATTGAAAATTTTTGTATGGAAAATTAGGTGCTAGTTAGGTGCGAATTAGGTGCCAAGTTTAAAAGTTAGGTGCTCCTATGGTTTTTGAGAAAATTATATTTTTGTGTTGTTCTGCTAGATTAACGTTAAGCTAGCAGAACATTACTGTCAAATAAGCTAATCAAGAACAAAATGTAGTGCCAAAATTAGGTGCTTTTTTGGTGCTTATTGAATATCTAAAAAAAAAATTAATTGGTTAAGGTTTTTAAAAAATACCGCCATGTTCTGCTAATTTTAAGAGGAACAAATTCCGTCTAGAAGGTATATCGGCAACCGGTTTGTTCGTTGTTACCCAGAGCATTTTTTTTGTATTTAAGTTTTATAAAATAATATTAGTTGAAAAAATTGAATTAAAAAAAATGATTAACTGATTAAATTTTTTTTTAGATATTCAATAAGCACCTACTTTTGGTACTACATTTTGTTCTTGATTAGCTTATTTGACAGTAATGTTCCACTAGCTTAACGTTAATCTAGCAGAACAACACAAAAATATAATTTTCTTAAAAACCATAGGAGCACCTAAATTTTAAAGTTGGCACCTAACTAGCACCTAATTTTTCATACAAAAATTTTCAATTTTCGGCACCTTGTTCTGCTAGGTTTATAGAGGTCCAAACAACAACATAATATACAAAATATAACGTCTTAAATATCACTCCTTAATTTTTTCTAAATAATCGCGCTATGTATTGTAGTACGCTTTGACGTCACAAGCGAACTTTAATCGCTTCTATTTAATCCAGAGGATTAAAAAAAACATTTCCTTGTGAACTGTGGGTCTTTTGATGATATTAGCTGACGCTTAAGAGCATTATTTTTCAAATTTAATTTTCATGCAAGTTCCCTATTTGTTCAAATATTTAATCGAATCTGTCATTCATTTCGCGTAATAAATTCACTGAGCAAGTGCGCCAATAAAGTGCCTTGGTGGTATTATTTACGGTAGTATTATCTTCGTAAGATGTGAATTATCTTTTCAGCAGTCAATATAATTATAATTCCTAATATCATAATTATCTTGATTTGATTGATTACCGATTAAAACTTTTGAGGAATTATTGTCACAATTTCCATTATGGCGAATGCGCTAGAATATAAAATGCTCAATACCATTTTATTATCCTTTTGTAATTAAATATGTGTAATTGGTAACTGTAACATCTACCAATAACGTTTGGGCTCGTTCGCAGACCAAAATATTAATTAAACAAAGTAATGTAATACCTAAATCATTTCTAAATTAGGAGCTTTACTTTTACCTTTATTTATGAATAATCACTAGGCCAATGTCAGTGTCAGTTATAAAATACATAAAAGCATGGGTAGGAAGAATTATTACATTTTTTATGATGTTTGTACTATACCGTCTGCATTATGTTAAATATTTATTTATATTTTTATCTTAATATAAAATTTTGATTTACACAGGCTATACTATAAAAACACGGGCGCCTGAAAGAAATGTTTTAGGGAGGTGTGCAAAGGAAGTAAAAACAATAAAATTGGTAAATAGAAAACGTCTTTCTAGTTTTTATCCATCTTGTAACACCATTGTTATTAAACAAATCATATTGCTCGCGGACGCAGTAAAACTTTTTCATTTGTGATTATCGTCACTGTCAGCTTTTAAAGCTTGATGGCTAATTAGCTAATCAAAGATCTTCTGGGATTCAAGGAGGAGTAAGTGAAACAGAATAAACGCCTGTTTACTAAAAAAGGGAAATTTGGACTCGTGGACTACGTTGGTGTCAGCCTTTTACTGCTAGGCTAGCAAAAATTAAAACTTTGAAACCAATTGTACAGTGGCGGCTGGTTAATGAAGGGCTCTGGGGCGCCGCCCTCCCTGCAATTATTTCAAACAGAATCCAAAAATACTTTACTTAAAAAACCAATAACGCAATGTATGTAAGCAATCAATTAAAATAATTCAAACCAAACGTAGCCCTATTCTAACGGGCAGGCTATACTCATAGACAAGCGAGTTGCACGCTCTCAAGGTTGTAATAAGCGCGGGCGGCGGCGGGCGACCGATTATCCGTTCCGATTCAACGCGCCTTCTCGATGGGTTGTCATGACGACGGAGGCCTGACGTCACCTACACATCGCACAACGAGCGGCCACGGAGAGCTTTAATTTTCCGCGCCCACTGTCAGGCTTGCCAGATGTGGCGATAAATCGCCATTTTGGCGTTTTCTATAGGGCAATTGGCGCGTACTTTTCCTATTTGGCTATTGGCTCCAATATTTGGCGGTACAAAAATTGTCCTTGTTTATTTTTGGCGATATCACTAGCTCAATTATTAATTCTACACCAATGACTCTTATTTACTAATATTTCGATAACCCTTATTTCACGGGTGTAATGTATGTTGCCTACGATGAATACGAACTTTATGAAGTTTGCAACGAGTACAACAAACACTATGACACACGACTATGGAGGACTTGAGGTAGGAGGCCGATCGCAATGCATTGGATTCGGTCCCAAATTAGAATCGGTAATTCAGCTTTACGAGTTGCCATAAGATGGCGCTCGTGTTCGAAGTGGGCTATCAAATAAATGGTTTCTTATGGACGCGATAACTATTTTTATTTAAATTAGTTCTTTAAGGAACAAATAAGGACTTTTATATGAATTTACACTTACTTTGTTATACTTATTAGTAAACTCGGCCTGTATAAAGTTCCGACGATGCTTGGTTTTTAAAATACAGGGTATTAAACATTCTAGCTATACCTTTGGAGCTAGAAAGAGACTTATTTGGCTGCGTTTCCTCTCTGAAAAATATCCTGTCTTACACCCCGAAACAAAGCAAACTCTACTTTTATAAATTGTACCATTATTCATTATAAATATGGAAAATAATTACAATACAACGTTATTTGTCTTGTCTTGCCTTCAAACGTTATTTGTTATTTCGAAAAATAAAATGTCAATTGTCAAAAGTAAAAGCACAGAAAAATAAAGGGTTTAAGTAAAAGTTAAAAACTATGGAGGATCTAGTTTTCCATATTAAAAACGAAGAAGAAGAAGACAACATCAGCCCACTTCGGACGCGAGAGCCATCTATCGGCCAATAGCGAACTAACCAAAAAACCGGGACAGAAATTGAAAATGCTGCCATTGTCGATCGGCCTCCTACCATAGTTCTCCATACACACGACACACTTAAACGAATAACGGATGTACAAGAAATTAGAAAGAGATAAAATATTATCTAATGATTGGTATAATGATGCGAGAATGAGAGGAGATAGATGATTGATTGATTAGAATATATTGATTTGATGGCGATAGAATTATTTCCGCGAAATTCCAAAAAGCAATGTTACCAATAATACCAATTACCAAACCATAATAATACCATAGTACCATATATGTTATAATGCCGGAAAATTTTTCGTTTTTTGTAAAAATAAATAAAAAAACTCTTGCATACCTATCTCCTATTGCCAATATATTAAGTATTTAAGTCATATCATAATAATATACAGAATTTCTGGCGATTTTGGCGATTTCAAATAACAATATTGGCGTTACTGAACTCTGAAAATCTGGCAAGCCTGCCCACTGTTCGCGAATTGCGATGCGACCTGTCGTCTGTCGATGCCGCTGACTCGCTGACGTTTTGTTTATTTGTTTTGAGTTATTTATTAATTACGTTATAAGAGTGGAAAATGTCGTGTAATATGAAGGTCAGTGATTTACAGAAGCTTGTGTTTAGTTCTCTGAGCTTAAGTGAAAAACTTGAACTTGAAAAATGCTAGAAATTGAACATAGTACAAACAAATATATAATAAAAAATCCTAGATATGCGGTTGTGAGGACCAAAATTATTTTTTGTTTCGTGTGTCTTCTTTTTGACGGGGATGATAATTGGACTATAAATGGGGTGCAGGACTTAAAACATCTTTCAGAGAAAATAAAAAAACATGAAAATAGTGCAAAACATCGTCATAATGTGGTAAGTTTTGAGATGTTAGGACTAATATTTTAACTTGTTTAAGTAGTGCTTATGCTAATGAAATTAAAATTCACAACGAGAAAGTTAGAAAAAACCTCGGAAACAACAGACACGTACTTTTGAAAATAATAGACATTTAAAATTTTTTTATTTAAAGCCAGCGCCCCCCCTGACTCGTTAGTCACGAGCCGCCACTGCAATTGTATAGCCGAAAAGCAAACCAAAATGGCAAGTTGATTTGTTGATATTATGTCATGATTTGACAAACAAAACTAACATGAAAATATATCGATGTCAAAGTCCTGTTCATAGACAAGCGAGTTGCGCGCTCTCAAGGATAGATAGGCAACTTAACATACTAAATTGGTCCCTGATAGCGCCACATGCGACCGGGGGCGAAACTAAATATAGTCGTGGTGGGGGTAGGCGCCAAGCATAAAAATTTTAATTTTATTATTACTTTGAATTCAAATTTTCGCGCTTCTAACTTAACGGAAAAGTTTGAAGCGCGAAACATCTGATTCAAGTTAAAATAATTTGGGAGAACGAAAGGAAATTATAACAATGATATGGCGACAAGATTTATTAATATTAAATATTTACATAAATATGGTTTACATAAAAAAACAGCTTACATTATTATATTATTATTTTCTGTAGATTTTTCTAACAATTTCCTGTTATTTTCAAAGTTTTTATTTAATAAACTAGTTATTGTACCTTGTAGTTCATTAAGTTGTGAAGTAAAGTTTCTTTCTATATCTTTAATAGCTTTCGCTGTACGTTCCAATCGTTGGGCGACATTAATGAAGTCTTCAGGAGGTTCCACGCTTTTGTTAATTGCCTTGGTTTTTCTTCCCGATTTCTTTGGTCGCGACATATTAAATATATACCTATTTACGATTCTCAAACTACCGACTGCGCCATGTTAAGTTTATAAATTATATATGAATAATTATTTAATAATAACTTTATTTTTTATTTATTTGACAAATCAATCATAAAATGACAATGACAATCTTTCACCAGTCCAGGTAAGACTTCAGGATCTGTCACAACAAGCCATATTTTTATCTTTCTCGCACATATTATGCAGGTACAGAGAGAGAGAGAGGTACAGAATGTTGGCCATGCTCATTCTAAATGAATATTCTGTTCCTTCCAACGTTAGGAGATGAACAACCTTATAAAACAAAATTTCTACAATAGCGCCACTAGCGACCGGGGGATAAATTAAACGAACAGGGGACGACCTTCACCATTTCAGTTATCCTAGCCTGGTCCTGTTATAAAACTAACTAATGATGTCAATGTCTTGAAGTTTTGAGATAATTTGAGAAGTAAAACTAACCTCAAATTATTTAGTTGAACTCCGCTGACTGCCGCTTGGGATGAACCCATAGAGACTTACCTTTAGATAAGCAAACAATAATCACGAAAGTGACAGATTTATGGCATCGCACATGTAAATAAAGCTACACACGATTAGACATGCGCACTGCAACTTTATCATTTGACGATTGGGAAAATAGGCAGGCTTAAAAATTTAAGTTCTTGCCAAGAAATTGTAATAGTTGACCTTCAATTTATTTTTAAGAGTAAACAGCTAAAATTTGCCTCAAATTCTTGCAAAAAAAATTGGAACTTCTTCTCAATTTTTGATCAAGTGGGGAATAAGGTAGTCATTTCTGGTATTTTTAGTAGTTGCAAACCTATCAGATTTTGAGGATCGAAAATTGTTTTTACGGGTTTGTTTCTAAAATTTGTTTAAAAATTATTCGTCATGTTTTTTAGTTCGAAAAGGAAGAGAACAAGTAAATTAAACTAGTCTCATAAAATTGATTATAAAAACAAACAAAACGTTATTGCCTGAAAAATAGGCGTAGGTGCCTAATTCGATTGCAGGGCTGCAAATGAAATATACCAAAACACGCATCGAGATAATCTATCTTGGTTTGGTGTATGTTTCTCTTTATTTTCATACCTTATTTGTGTAGGCCTAGTTAGATGTGTTTAAATTGAATTGTAATAAAATAAAGGTTTATATCAATATACATCACTACTCCATACATATTGAAAATACGAAATACCCTAGGCCTAGGCTAGCATAATAATATGCTGTCTCCGTAACTTTTTTAAAATCCTGAAGGCTATGAGCTAATCAATTGTTTTTACTGTTAATGTCAATATTAAAATACAATAAAGTACGTTTAAATAAACTGAAAAAAAAATGAATTGGCATTAATAAATACTCAAAAAGCAGGCAAAAGTTCAAATGATGACCAGTTGTTGTTTACAGTAATAATTATTGTAAACAGATGGTTATAATAAAAAGCGGATGACAAGTAATGACGACTAGAAAAATATTCCGACGACATATATATTTTTGCCCGTCACCATGCGTCGCCACTGGTTATAGGTCGTGTTTTAACATTAAAGCACCTTTTCAAACTTTCAGAAAACGGTTTTTACAGAACGACAAACATTAATTTCCTGCCTCTTCAAAGTTATAAAGAAGATTTTCTATGGCTTCGCGTGTTCGCATAAAATATTGCATTTGGATTTTCATATTTCCTGAATGTCACTGTCTATTCATAAATTATTCAGGTATTTACAGGTAGCATCATTAGCAAAACTAATGTAACTCAAATATTTTTATTTGAATTCGTCCAATTCAAGACCTTCCGAGATTTAAGGAGGATTGAGTGAAACAATACAGGCCTTGACGCAAAGCGCGAGCAAACACTAGTGACCAGGGGCGGATTTACAAATTTGCCGCTAGTAGGCTATTCAATTTTTGCCGCCCCTCCGCCCCTATACCAGTGACGGCTCGTGAGTTGTGAAACAGGTGAAGTGTTCGGGAAAGAAAAAGCCCGCTGCAGGCGAAATGCGCCGCAGGCGAAATTTTTTTAACACTACGCCCAAATTTGGTCAATAATTTTTAGTAAATATTTTAAAAATTTATGATTACCTACTACTAAAATTTTTTTGGGACAAATTTGCCGCCCCCTAAAACCTGCCGCCCTAGGCTCCAGCCTACTCAGCCTAATGGTAAATCCAGCACTGCTAGTGACGCCTTCGCCGTTTCGTTTTTTGATCAATATTTCGTTACTTCTTTGTTTTATCCAAAAATCGGCCAAATACCTATTAACGATTTTTATATGGCCCGCGAAAATAGACGGAACAGGAAGCAGACAGAGAAAGAGGGGGAGGTGAAAACGTTGGCGTGAGTAGTTTTAAGAAAGAAATAGTTCCGAAAACTGTTTAAAAAGTAGATAGGAAAAGTAATGTAAAACGACTAGTTAGTAGGGAAGAGACCAATAGATGTTTTGTGAACAAATGTAGCTGTTTTATTGCAAAGATGAAAGAGAAGACACAAGAAGATGATGATAATTGTTATCTAGAGTCCGTAAAGCGAAGAGGCTAGGAAAAATAGCTAACATATCTATTTCTGGAGTACAATTACCTACATTTTTACGTTTAATTGATAAAAGCAGAAAAATAAATATGTGCTAATTTGACAAAATTTCGTTTTATGCTCTTATTAATGTAGCATAATAATATACACTTTTTAAACTTAAAGCTATAGGTAACTGCTACCCAAATATGGGTATTTGCTCGCTTTTTGGAGAAAACGAAATATTGAAAAGAAAATCGAATGCTTGCCAACCTATAACCTATTTCGCGTAGATTTATTTAAGTTTTCTAGCTTTTATACAAAATTTAAAGAAAATCAGTATCGACTTGATATTCTATAGGTAATAATTGACATATTTAATAAATACCAAGGAATTTCATAACTTATTTTAAGAGAATTGTATAGCGAAAAATATCGGGTAAGATTTTTTTAAACATTATTATGTCATTGTCACTCATTGTTCTTTCACTATACAATTCTCCCAAAATTAACAATGAAATAAATTTATATTTTTGTAATATATCAGATACTACCTAAATAATGTACCGACGATATTGATTTTCTTTAAATGTAAGTTATTAAAATAATAAACTAAAAAAATCAACGCGAAATAGGTTATAGGTTGGCAATTAATAGATTGAATAACGTTGAAAATTCAACCTTAACTCCGGGCAGTCTTCGGCCACAGCATTCTACTACTTGGCTAGTAAAGATACCAATACCAACTGTAAGTATAGCCGAGAATCAACCAAAATGATAGTTGATTTTTTATATTTTGACGTCTGGTCATCATTTGACAAACAAAACTAACCGAAAAATATACCGAAATCATTATCCTATTATAAAACTAACCTCAAAATATTAAAACCAATGTCAAAAATGCCTCATTTAAGTATTATTGTACAAGCAATAAAGAATAATATGTTTAGTAAAAATAGGGTGGTCTTATAGAAAAATAGCTGATCATTTTAGAGTACCTAGAAGTACTGTTCAAGGAATTGTAAAAAGATGGCGCTATCATCAAACACTTGAAAGGTCTGTTGGGTCTGGTTTAAATAATAGAAAATCAGCAAATGAAGAAGACTGAAATTTGGTGGAGTATTTAAGGCAAAATACATTTGAAACTGCAGTATCCGCTATGCGCATAACCGGATTCCCTGCTTCATCTAGAACTGCGCAACGCCGAGTACAATGTTCCGAATTAAGAAATCGAGCAGCTGCATCCAAACCGTTTTTAAAAAATAGTGATAAGGAACAAAGAATTGGGTTTGCTATGCAATATTTACCCAATTTTGTTGTAATTGAGTTATTTATGGGTGGAGTGTACGAATTTATATGTCGTCAACTGTACGTGCAACACTATATTTAAATCCTAATTAGATTTAGAAAAAGCCATTAATTCTGTTGTTTCTCCCCCTACCCAGACGTAGTTATTTCTTTACGCAATGATCACGTCATGAAATGACCTAATAAACTTCTTTTGTCCATAAACTTATGGAAATTAATTTGTAATTAAATGATAATTCGCTACTGGGTTCTTGTTAAATAACGAATAAGTATAAATAAAACTGGATAATAACAATTATTATTCATATATTTTATATTAATTTTTATATCGTGTAAGGTTACACTGCAAATTTAGATCTATTTATAACGTTCGGATGAATTTTCTTTTTTCGCTAATTGATGAGTTCAACAAGACTTCCCAGAATATTTAACATGTAATCGGATATGACGAATTCATTTTTATATGACTAATATTAGACGATTACATTTACTATAGTATTTACTACAATTTATGAGGAGAGTAGTTAATTTACACTAACACTACCCGTTAAAAGTTTGAAGGTGATAATTTGTAATTTGTACTGTGGTTTGGATAAGCCAATAGACAAGCGTCTATATATCGGCCACAGACTTTGGCCAGCGAATCAGAATACATCGCTTTGGCGTTGTTTAAACCTTACGTTTACTAAAAGTTATAATAGCTTTAATATAAATAAGGTAGAATAATAATATAACAAAATTTTTTATTTTTTTAAGTACCTACTTACTTCACTCTGTACTGTTAAGGTGGGATTAACGACGCCATTTTCTATTGTCAAATCGATTTGCCTAACTATTGACGATTCGCATGCGCACTGCAGTGCTGTATTGATTAGAGTAGTTATTATCTTGGTATATGTACGAAGAAGAAAGACAGACATATTCTGGAGCTGGTAGAGCAAGGCAGATGTTAGTCAGCAGGTCATAGTTTTGTCTACTTTCGTGTTTTGTGCAATTACGGAACCTTTCCTGTTAAAACAAACACATATCTAGAATTCTTAGGATAGATGACATCTAGATAGACTAGAAAATATCGTGTTACCAATAAAAATTGTTGTTTTTACTTCAGTTCTGAAAATCGACGTACTTTCAAGGATTTTAAGGTAAATTGTGGCAATTTTAGTATTTTCAAAAAACTGCTGTTTTTTAAAGTTTCTTTGCATTTATTTAAGAAAAAACACCGATATACGATTTGTCAATGCCTCCCTGAAGAGCTCTTCCAAAATTAGATACTAATTTTTTTTTAATAATTGCAAGGTTCCGGAAGTTACCCCTGCATTCAAGCCATTTATAGGTCTTTTATACTTGATTGACCTTGAGAAATGTGCCCTTAAGTAGTTTCGGATAAATATTTCTTTTAAAAAAATAAGCCTAACAAGAAAATACATGTTTTTTTTTAAATTATTGTCTCTTTAAGGCAACTAAATGGATGAAATTTGTTCTTTTTTTGTATAAACTCAATACGACGCAATAAGTTTAGTAGTTTTGTCAAAAAAGTTATGCATGTTACAAGATTGTGAACCCTATGGAGGACTAAAGTGGATTAAAGAGTTTGCGCAGTTCACATCATTTTGTGGATCAGATCATGTAAACACTGAAAAGGGACGGCTTAAAATTTATTTAACTATTTCTTGGTGCTAAAATTCTGAAACACTAGTTTATTACATAGGATAGCAAGAGGTAGTTGAGGTACCTTTACCAGAATTACAAATTAAAAGGCGCTATTATGTTGTCTCTATTATAAACTAGACGACGCAACACTTTTAAAAAAGACAGTTTCCTAATTTTTAGTTAAGAAAATGAAATGGCGAATGCGTCACTAATTAATGTTTTTCCTAAATCAACGGGCAAAAAAAATTATAATTATCGTGGTCATTTTTTTCCTTTATAAGTGATAAAGTTAAAGTAATTATTTATTAAAATTAAATTATTGCCCAATTTTAGTAAAACTTGGGCGTAGTCCAAAAAAAATAAAATTTTCGCTTTTGCCTGGGGACAGGCTTTACGTCTCTGTGGTACTAGGGTTTCCAATTTTCGGGATCGGGATCCCGGGATTAAAAATCAAATCCAGGGATCAATCCTAATAATTAATAATATTAAAAAATCTAAGACTAGCAAGTAGCAACAGAAATAATAAAAATGCAGACATGGCAAAAAACTTTTTACTAAAAACTCAAAAATAAAAACCATTTTTATAGATTTACGTTTCGTAAATAAAAAATTACGTTATGCGTACGTATGTACGTCAAACAAAAGGAAAAAACTTTTTATTAAACAGCACAAACAAAAAACTGTTAGACATTTACGATTTGCTTAGTAAAAATAATAATAAGAATAATGCTCTTAAAAATACCAACGTGTCTAAAGTTGAGCCGCTTAAGCGCTAAGTTTGGTCGCAAATGAGACTGCTGAAGAAAAGGCTCTTTAAGCAAACTTGTAGGGGGTACTGTCAGTAAATATTCGTAACACTTTTGCAAATATAAACCTCTTAATCCTCCATTTTCAAAAAGGGACATTTCTTTTTTAATTACGTTAAGACTTTTAAGATGAACTTTTGGATTTTCCGATATTTGCCGAATTAGGTTTAGTTCTAGTGGTACCAGAGCCAATGGCTTCTTGAGTTTTTGCTTTCAAGTTAAAATCCCAGTCGGCTTTTTTCTTATTTCAGACAGAGGCATATTGTCTTCATATTCGGATTCCAAATCTGAAGTAATATATTTTTTTAAATGTTCTGATATATTTTTGACAAATTGAGCTGTGGCTTCAGAATTTGGGTGTTTTGAATAAATTGCTTCCATGATGGGTGCTAGGATTTTGAAGGTATGAGATAACCCCAGACATTAGAGTTTGACGTTCATTTATACGACTTGTAAGCGCTTGTAAAATTGGATTTTTGGTAGGAGACCGGCGAAATACCTTAACCACTTTTCGGACTTTTTTGACAATCGAATAAATATCGTGATTTGTTGTCATTTGAATTTGGTTCTCTGGTTGTACTTCATACATAATTTCCATGCCATCTGCTTCATTATTTCTGTCTCTGTCCACATCCTCATCATTTTCAAATAAAACGACAAGAAAAAACAAATAAATAATGTTAAACGAGAACTATCAAGAGCAAATTGAAATTTGATGGTTTAAAAAAAATCGGGATTTTCGGGATTGCTATACTTCAATCCCGGGATTTTCGGGCACAAAAATCTTCCGGGATTCCGGGATTTTCGAGACCCGGAATCCCGGGATGGAAACCCTATGTGGTCCCTGTCACCCCCCAAAGATAAAATGCTGGCTACGTCAATGCATATAGATATAATATGTACAGCTTGTATGTCAACCCTGATCCAGTTAAGATATAGGCATTTAAACAAGCCAATAGTGCTATACAATCGATTCATTTGTTCTTAAAAGCCTATCTCCAATGCTAAACCACCATCTATCAGAAATCCAGTCTATATTCTGAAATCTTTAATCCAAATCAAACATCGATCTACGAATTTATGTGCTCTAAATGGGACCAAGCTTCGTATTTTCGTACAGTGGGTTAGTCAGTAGGTTATCTATGCTACTCTAATGCAGACTTACAAGGTAAAGGGCAACGACCCATCGTGTGTTGCCACTATTATGGCCGGTTTCTTTTTCAGCGCGGCCACGCTACGGCTGCTAGATGACACTAGCGTCTGCGACTTGACAGTCGCAATTTTGCGTGTTGCCAAGTTGTAGTAAAAACAAACTGCCACATTGACTACAGGCAAAATTTTATAAAATTATTATTATAATTCTTTTTCCCTTGTCACTTCTTAAGAAAATAAAGTAATAGCCTAGCTCCTTTTACGTTTTAAATAGCAAAGTAAAGCACAACAAAGATTCTTTTTCTCCCCCTTTACGCGATTATACGAAGTTGTTCGCGAAGCTTTCCTTTAACAAGTTAGCTAAGCAAAGATATTTACTTTGTTTCGCTATTTAAAACAAGCAAAAGGACCACCTAGACCACTGGGATCAGTCAAAGAGGAGATAGATCGGATAACTAAACAACTTGCGCAAAGCAGATGGACAGGGCTGACAACCTGTAGCATCTCCAGGCAATTGTGACCCCAAACTTGACCGCAGGAAAACCGACCAATTTTGATTTTGTAGAAAAACACACATTAAATATGGCGTTACTTTAAAGAAAATGTATCTAAAATAAAGCATTGTCAAAACTAAGAAGTTTTATGTAGGTTGCGTTGAGTATTATTTTGCAAAAGTGGTGCAATTTACAAAATATAGGTAAAAAATCAAAATTATCTTATGCAGCTGAAATTTTGCATGTGGGCTAGAAACTACATTTAAAAAAACTTTTTCCAATAACTTTTTTCGATATTTTCAGAAATAACCCCACTTTTGAATTATTTTTTGGAAAAAATTAAAATTTGACAGATAATGCGAATCACGTGACTACTATTGTTTTGCTTAATTTTCATCTCGATCGAAGCAGAACTTGATGCCAAAGTCAAATTTCGAATAAAGTAATTAATAAAAAAAAATCCCATATGATGCGGACTTTACTGGTGACACTGTATATATGTCTAGGAGTTCCAACTGCCACGGTTAGAACCAACCAAGGTCTACCGCACACCTTGCACCTTTTGCAAATGCAAAACGCGGAGGAGCTGGCAACGTAGTTTTAGCTCGTAATATGGCAAAAAAGTTGTTCCTGTCAAGCCCGAGACGATAATGTGTTGCAGACGGCAAGATGGCTAGAAAGACTTCTTGATGACAGGGCAACTTATTAATATTATTTTATCAATAACAAGAGGAAAGTCCGATGAAGCTATTGTTTCGTGTAGTTTTTTTTTTATTGTTTATCATTATAAAATGTCTAAAAGTCCGTTGACTGGTTTAAATTACTTCTTAAATTCTTAAACGAAAGGTATTTAAACATGACATGGGTAAGTATTTTGGACGCACCAATATCATTAGATATTTAGAAACGAATATCATCAAGCATCGTAATGTACAAAGTTTTGAGTGAACTGCTCAAAATTAGGATCAACTTGGTTTTCAACGAAGTTTACACTATTTGCGCTCACTGTACTTTCTTGAAGCGAGTTCCATATGTCCACTACCCGATCGATGAGGAAGTTCTTTCTTGGAAATGTCGCGGATTTTTTCTTTTGCTTAATTTTTTTAAGTATCCACGAAGCTGTTGATTCTGATTTAAATGAAACAACTTTCTCAAGTTACAAGAATAGTATGTAGGTACGTTAGAATTTTAAAAGTTTCTATATTATACCACCCCTTAGTTCTTCTTTGCTTCGGAGCAGCCCAAATCTTTCAAGTCTTTTGGTCCTCTTCAAATAGCATTCTGGTAACCCGCCATTGGACCCTTTCCAAAATTTCAATATCTTTGATGTAGTAGAGTAGTATCCGTATTCAATATTTTGTGAAATATAGGAAGTGTACAATTTCTTTACAATTTGTAGAGAGTGATCTTCAAAAATCTTTTGCACCATGAAAATAAAACTGTTGGCTTTTTCACCATTTTAATAATATGTGCTTCCCTTTTTAAATTGGAAGAAATTAGTAACCCTAGATCTGTTGTTTTGTAACGCTAATAAATTGCATATTATTTAGCAAATATATTTCACAAGGGTTATCTGGGTCAATATGATAAACTGCAGCACATTTTGATACATTAAGCTTCATGCACCACTGGCTTGTCCATGACTCAATACGCCTCAGATCTCTGTCTAATCATTTCTATTGCACCAATGGATTACATAATAACTTGGTATCGTCAGCAAAGAAAATGGATTGTCTCAATATTCCATGACAAATCGCTAACATAAACCAGTAATGGTCCTAAAACAAATCCTTGAGGGACTCCACTTATAACTGGATGTTTATTAGATAAAATACCAGTGACCCTTACTTGATAGAAGCGTTTGGTGAGAAACTCATTAATTAGACTAAGAAGTTTACCTCTTATACAAAAATTTTCAAGCTTGTAGAACAACAATGAATGTGGTACTTTCAGTAAGTATGAAGTAGTGATGTATCTTGATATAACTTTATTTTATTATGATCAATTTAAACACATCTAACTAGGCCTAGGCTACACCAACAAGGTATGAAAATAAAGAGAAACACACACCAAGACATCAAATTATCCCGATGCATGTTTTGGTATATTTTATTTGCAGCCCTGCAATCTAATTAGGTATGCTTATTTTTCGGGCAATATATTGCTTCAAAAAGTTTAAAAGACACTTTTCTCTATACGTACTTACATTATATAAAAGAAAAAAACTAAATACCTAGGTATGCTTATATTCATCCAAGGGTGCAAGTCGAGGTGCAAGTATTCCACAGGTCAACGGGTTTCAAATTCTTGGACAAGAAATTGCGCTTGAAAATGTTTTACACGCACCCAAGAATTTGCCAAATTGTAAAAATCAATACAAGTTATATACCAACTAATATTTGACATGAGGTTAGGTACGCGATAACATCGAAGATTGGTTATTTTTCTGGTTTTGTTTGTTTATTATATTCAATTTTATAAGACTAGTTTAATTGACTTGTTCTCTCCCTTTTTGAACTAAAAACACGACGACGAATCATTTTTAAACAAATTTTAGAAACAAAACCTTAAAAACAATTTTCTATCCTTCAAATCTGATAGGTTTGCAACTACTAAAAATGCCAGAACTACCTTTTTTCCCAACTTGATCAAAAATTGAGAAGAAATTCCAATTTTTTGGCAAGAATTTGCGGCAAATTTTAGCTGTTTACACGTAAAAATAAATTGGTCAACTTTTACAATTTCTTACAGAATTCTACAAGAACTTAAATTTTAAAACCAGGACCTGTCAATTTTTCTATTCGTCAAATGATAATGTTGCAATGCGCATGTCTAATCGTGTGTAGCTTTGTTTATATGCGCGAGGCCTCGGCGAGGCCATAAATTTGTCACTTTCGTGATTATTGTTTGCTTATCTAAAGGTAAATATTTATGGGTGTCATCCGCATAACATAATATTCTACCGCTTACTTAAATTGTAACAGGCTGTTAAGATAGATTGAAAACAGAATTGGACCCAACACTGTACCCTGTGGTACGCCCACCTCTGCGGTCTGGATCGCTAAATACATTATTATTTATGTTTACTCTCTGTACTCTATGTTTCTGGTATAATTCACATAGATTATACACTATCCCCTCTGATGCCAATACTAACAAACAGTTAGGGTACTTCTTACAGAATATGCACATGTGCTTCTCATCAAAAGTAAAAGTGTGTTTTAGTAATAAAATTATCCAATTTTTTTTAAATACGTGACTTGTAGCGATAGTTACCATACCATCATTACCATCACATATTGTATGTGCCTCCAAATTGTTCTGCTTGTTCCTGTTCATTTGTCGGTTGTCAAAAAATGTAACTACAAGCATAAAGAAACGTTAAGTACATATTACATTGTATGGTTCGATGATTAGAAATTATGAAATTAAATTTTACAAGCAGCCATTTATTAATGCACACAACATTCTGAAAGGCGAATTTGTTTTCTTTTCTTTTGTTGATGGCTGGCATTTTAAATTAAATATACCACGACAGGTAATAGCAATTTCTGTATTAGGACCACAAAGTGATAAGGTAGTTTTTGTCGATGAGAGACTGTCGCGCCCGACTCGTAGAGGACCGAATTAAGGAATCCAATCCAGCAAATGCTGGATCCCGCGGTGATCTCGCGGGATTGCCATTGCGGAATTAAACGTGCGGGATTTGCGGGACTCGATGTGGGTGCTATAATATGTTAATAAAAAGTTGTTTTAAAACAGAGTAGAGTAGCAGGAAAATATTTATTGCATATAGGTACAATACAATAGTACGACTAGTTTAACGTTACATGTTACATTGATTTTGGAAGTATTTTCGAAGAAAATATAACATGTTTAATGTTTCATCTTTTAGATTTGATCTTATTTTATTGCACATGTATCCTGCGGCTGAAAACGCACGTTCAGCTTCCGACACTTGTCGGCGGAATAGATTTTACACAGTTATATGCAGCTTGCAAGTACATTCCCCTATTCCTTCAGCATTTAAAAAGTGTCATCTCTTGTTTTAGCAACTGGTCAAGTGATGCTCGGGCGGGCACAGATACATTTGTGGCCCTCTGATTGGAATAGTTGGCGCATATCGATCGATGTTATAAACTTTCCAAATCCATCCATCTTTAGCTACCATTCGAGACACTCTTTCCTCCATCGAAACTTTTTCTCAGATGAAAAAAAATCTGTAATTTTCATTTTCTTAGGTAGCACAGAAGAACCACTAATATCTGAGCGCTTAGCAATAGAACTAAACGCACTACTCGAGCTGTTGGTACTAGCTTTCATTTCCTGTATTATTTTATCAATATCAAACACTACCGCTGCTGCTCGGGACTTTGGACTTTCAAATTAATATTATGCTTTGTTTGTAAGTGAGTGTGAAGACCTTTGGTGGAACAAGCAGAGATTTTGATAATGCTGGGGCATTACTTTAATTTAGCTGTAAGACCATCTTCAGACTTTAAAAAATAATTCCAAACTAAACTTGAACCTTTATTCTCTTTGTAAACTACACACACCATTTTTGTGATTGCTGTTTAAATTCCATGTATTATATTCAACCTCTTGATAAATGTCACTAGATACTAGCTGAATAACGCTCTTACTTTCGCACGTACGCCAAGAAAACTGAACTGTTTAAGTTTAACGTATTTTCAATAGCCCAGTAGGGCGGGGAATCCCCGACGCGTCGACCAAAAATACCGCAGTTCATTGTTTGCTATCCCGCAAATCGATGGGCTCAATCCCGCAGGTTTGCGGGACTAAAGTTTGGGTGCAAGATTGGATTCCCTAGACCGAATAGAATCACTAAAGGTCTGCTGCTGGATGCGCTATTTACCATCATTTTTCTATACTTTACTCAGACTTTGTCACGAAAATATAAAAATAGGTAGGTATAAAAAACCTTTTCTTTGCTTACACCTTAGCTTAGACTGTATAATATAATAAGGTCAAATTACTCCCATTTGTAGGAGGGCGAATAGTGCCAGCCTGCGGTCTATACCCACTACACCGTTTCATCAATATTAAACTACTAATTAGCACTTTGACGTGTTGTATAATTAATTTATCGTGACTTTAATTTTGCCACTACTTAAGTTTAGTTCTTGACAGTGTGTTAACCTGTAGGTACTTCTGCTCATGCTAGCTTGGAAGCATAAAAATTAAAAATGTATCATTCAACTTGACACTGGTCTTTGCGTACTCAAGGTTTTTATTACTTTTGAAAAGTAATTGGCTTCCCATTTGGTCAGATACCGTGCGAGCAAAATTATTTGCGTCAAAGAGGGCCTTGCTCCTAAGGACGTAATGCTTAGCCGTAGAGCTTAATACCTGTTGGATGTCAGTACTGAATTAACAATCAATCAGTTATTCCGTCATCATTGACAGTCGTTAGAAGTAATTTGATTCATCGCTAATTTTTCTAATTTCTTGAACAATTCACACAATGGGCTTTACGGAACAGCACAAAACATTCATGGTTGAAGCGTATTTTCGAAACGGGGTTAGAGTAAATGGTGAGTGGTAATACAATCCGGGTTTGCGCATGGACGATTTTCACGAACATTTTCCTAATGTTGCTTTTATTGCTGGGGATTTTTATCATTGCCTGAAAAGAACCGTGGCTGTATTTAGGGAAACAGGTTCTATTCAACACAAAAAAGGAGCGCAGGATGACCATCTGTAAGAACAGAAGAACTTGTTGCAAACGTTCGTAAAATAATGCAAAATACGCCAACAAATTGTATAAGACGCCTGTCCCAAGAAGTGGGAAGATCTTATGGAACATGCAGGACTAAGAAGCAGCTAAATTTATTTCCTTATAAAGTGCAAGTATTCCAAGAAATATAAGCTGCAGATTTTGAAAGACGCAGGAATTACTCTCAATGGTTGCAAATTTAGAACAATTGCAAGAAAGGATTATTCAAGAATGTGGTAGTCGACGTTGTGGTCTGGTGGTCAGCGCAGCAGCCTCACAGATCGTAGGCCCGGGTTCCATTCCCGGCAACGTCGATGTTAAATTTGGAATTTGGTTTAAGAGGTGGCGCCGTCTTTCGGAAGAGACGTTAAACTGTGGGCCCCGTGTCATGGATGTTGGCACGTTAAAGAACCCTACCCTCGACAAAGAGGGATTCGGCAAAATTACCAGATAGTGTGTGACAAATTCCCTGGCGTCGGTGATTGGCCTCGTTGCGGAAAAAGGCCGACGTAAAATAAATAAATAAAAAAAAAAAAAAAAAAAAGAATGTGGTAACATTTCTCCAGAGATGCTGATGGTCAACACTTTCGAAAATATGAAGAGACGTGTGAATTTAGGCTTGGAGCATGGCGGTGCGGTGGCCAATTTCAGCAATTTATGTAACTCTTTTTCTTTTTTTTTTTTCTTTTTGTATATTCTTACTTTGTTAATTTTGTAAACAACAAAAATAAATTTGTATTTGTCTACTTATTTTATTACTCATTAGTTTGGCATATCATGTCATAATATGAATTTGACAAAATTTTAACCTAGATTTGGTTAGATATATCGTCCCCATATCATTGTGATCTAAACCAAGCCATACGTTTTTTAATCGAAGCCCCCTTTGATGCAAATAATTGTTGCTCGCACGGCACTAGCCTTACTGATAAGCAATGATATAGCGAAATCTAAATTTGCCTGATACCGCCAATTAAGCCTTAGAATTACCCAGATAACATAAAAAAATTAACTGCAGCTATAAACTAAGTAAACCTAGACCACCGAACAAATAAGAAGACATTCCATCTACTTGGGTAAAAGGGAGCAGCAAGGCCAAGATGTAATATTTATGTCGGGCAGCGAAGTGCCTTCACACAGATAATCGCGTTCGCAAAGATCTACTATAGGCAGCATCTGGTATATTAGTAGACTTAAAACAATGTCATTAATGCTTAAGAAATGCAATTATCTCAAAAACTAATTGAAATATCGAGATTAATGAAGTACAACTTTTTCACGTATAAAATATCCCTATTTCCTAATTTGAGGTAAAGCGGTCAGAAATGTAAGAGACAAAAAAAATGTGAGAATTTATCAAACTTATAGTGTGTAGCTAGCGTTCTCTAAGAGATATCTTAAAAATCAATATGGAATCCTCCTTCTTGCCCTCAAAAACATAACTAGGTACACCAAATTTGACAATCCGCTTAACATCGTCAATTTTATAAAGTAAATATTTACTTGGATCACCCTGTATCTCTTTAACCGTATAAGAAATTAAATGAAATTACATATTTTCAAGTCTACTATCTCCTGTTGCTGTACAGCCCCTTTGTTACGGGACACCCTATATAAAATTCCCAGAAAAGTAACCATAGCAAAAGGGTTCCCAATATGGTGTTTTAATTAGACGTGCACCACAAAGTTTACACCTCGCAAAAAATGTATTACTTGTTTCTTCTATAATAAATACATAAATATCTATTTTTGCTTGTTATAAATAAATACTAAAAGAAAGAAATGTTATTTCCTTTAGTTTTATAATGTTTTCGCATACTTATTTTGGTAGGTCAATATTTTCGAAATAATAAAATTAGTATCTACGCTATATCTTCACGAAATATTAAAGACTCCCTTACGAAATTTAACACATGGCGAATGCAAAGGTTAAAGAACTTGGTCCGGTTGTTTCTATAGCCAACCGCTTAACGTAAAATATACCAAACTTTAACAGGGTGCCATTAATGACAGGTGATGCGGCGAGTTCTTACATTAATTTGACTTTAGCATGCTTAAAGCATCATCTGATATCTAAAATACAAAATGTCGAAATAAGGCAAACATTTGGTTTTCTTAGTCAGAATTTAATATTCGTGGCACTGTATACAGACTGTCCGCGGATAGGGTTTACAGTAGCACAAATGGATGAAAAATTTCATTTTTCGGGAAAAAGTCATTCTTGATAAAAAGTTTTGCTTGTAAAAAAAATGTATGTGCCAATAATGCCGTAATAAGAAATCGCACACCAGACATTTACTTTTTTGTAATATTGTCTTCTTGCAGGAATTCTAAAACGGGGATTATTTTCGCTCCAGTATCTAATATGCGTAGAAGACACTTTCCCGTTTGTTGAAAATGTCGATTCATCGGAGAACATGATAAATTCATGAAAATTCCTGTTTTCACTTACAATTTTGTTTCCGACCCACAGACAAAAATCCAAACGTTTGCTTAAATGGGAATATTTTGATTGCCTATAAAATATACTGAATATGAATTTTTTTTTGCTACATCAAGTTCTTGAGCTCGGTTTCTTAATGAAAGGGTAGGATTGTCAGCAACAGACGGCAATACGATTAGGGAAGCTGCGTCATTCTGATCATAGTTTTTTTTTTAATTAGAAACTAAACCAGTTCGCTGAAATTTTCTTAATAATTTATGAAGTCCCATTTTTGAGATGTAAACATTAGGGACCTCTATAAACCTAGCAGAACAAGGTGCTCAAAATTGAAAATTTTTGTATGGAAAATTAGGTGCTAGTTAGGTGCTAATTAGGTGCCAACTTTAAAATTTAGGTGCTTCTATGGTTTTTGAGATAATTATATTTTTGTGTTGTTCTGCTAGATTAAAGTTAAGCTAGCAAAACATTACTGTCAAAGTGTCAAATAAGCTAATCAAGAACAAAATGTAGTACCAAAATTAGGTGCTTTTTTGGTGCTTATTAAATACCTATCTAAAGAAAAATTTAATTAGTTAAGGTTTTTAAAAAATACCGCCATGTTCTGCTAATTTTAAGAGGAACAAATTCCGTCTAAAAGGTATATCGGCAACCGGTTTGTTCGTTGTTACCCAGAGCATTTTTTTTGTATTTAAATTTTATAAAATAATATTAGTTAAAAAAATTGAATTAAAAAAAAATGCTCTGGTAACAACGAACAAACCGGTTGCCGATATACCTTTTAGACGGAATTTGTTCCTCTTAAAATTAGCAGAACATGGCGGTATTTTTTAAAACCCTTAACTAATTAATTTTTTTTTTAGATATTCAATAAGCACCTAAAAAGCACCTAATTTTGGTACTACATTTTGTTCTTGATTAGCTTATTTGACAGTAATGTTCTGCTAGCTTAACGTTAATCTGCTAGCCGAACAACACAAAAATATAATTTTCTCAAAAACCATAGGAGCACCTAAATTTAAAAGTTGGCACCTAATTAGCACCTAAATAGCATCTAATTTTCCATACAAAAGTTTTCAAAACGAGAATGTTTAATATTTGCTCTATATATTTGATTTTTTTGGCTTTGGGAATGTTTTTTTGATAAAGAATTATAATAATTTTAAAGCACCTAAATAGCACCTAATTTTGGATAAATAAGTTATTATTTATTAGTCCTTATAATAAAACTGTTCTGGTAAGCTTAGCCTCAACCTAGCAGAACATGGCGATATTTTCTAAAAACCTTAACTAAGTAATTAATTTTTTTTTTAGATATTCAATAAGCACCTAAAAAGCACCTAATTTTGGTACTACATTTTGTTCTTGATTAGCTTATTTGACAGTAATGTTCTGCTAGCTTAACGTTCATCTAGCAGAACAAAACAAAAATATAATTTTCTCAAAAACCATAGGAGCACCTAAATTTTAAAGTTGGCACCTAATTAGCACCTAACTAGCACCTTATTTTCCATACAAAAATTTTCAATTTTGAGCACCTTATTCTGCTAGGTTTATAGAGGTACATTAGGGTATCTTCGATTAAATTTCTCTATCACAAAGTTGTAAGAACTTTCGCCCGCACCGTAACATTGAACATTGAACTAAATAAACCCTTTGTTCTAAGGTCAACATTTTCAAAACACATCAAATTCTATTTGACAACTTCAAATTTGCCCCATACGTAAAGCAAAGTAGTAAAAAGGTAAAAAAATTCCTTGTTTTTACAAAACATGGTAGGAATGCATTTAAAATTTTAAAATAAGATACACACCACCCATTATGAAAATAGAGTTTAACAAAATTTTATATTAATATTTTTATTGAGCAGCAAAATTTCGATTTACCTCTAAAAAATCGAAGATTTATGTTAAATCTCGGATTTAAATTACAAATGTTATTCTAAATAAGTTTCCTAATTGGCATTTTGGTCAAAAATTAAAAATAAAGGTAGTTTACTCTTGGAGAAAAATAATGTTTTTGAAGTTTTTGCGAACCCTGTATAAAAAAATCGAAATTTTCTCTTCGTGAATTGCATTTATTTTACAAGCAAAACTTTTTATCAAGAATGACTTTTTCCCGAAAAATGAAATTTTTCATCCATTTTGTGCTATTGCAAACCCTATCCGCGGACAGTCTGTATTGGATGGATGTAGATAAAGCAATAAAGCATAGTATTTGATTCACGCTCAGACCAAGCACTATAGTCAAAGCATGCCACTCATTGCCATTCATGAAAGAGGGGTTGTTGTGTTGACAAATTTCAAGTCACAAGTCCCCCACCACTATAAGGGGTGATCAATCGGGGCGCGCGGAGAACCGGACGAAATGGAGGGGATACGCCTTGTAAAGCGCTTCGACAAGGAGTGTCGAACGTCGAACGGCGATCACAGCCGTATTGCTACTACAGTGCGTAAATTCTTATACTGTGAACATAAAACTGTTTTTATGGCCAAATGTAAATAGCTTTGTCTATAGTGCTTGGTCTGAGGATTCACGTATAATACTGAACCATAATACTGATGATTATAAGTTATAATCATCAGTATTATAATTTATAACAACGGCTCGTGTTATAATAATCCTCGTTTATTATGGCCTACATTATACTATAAAACTGTAGGAAAGCAGGTGACAAGTAATGTCATCTCGGATTCGTTTACTATAAGAACAAGCCGGGTGTCTTTCAAATTACATACGAATGCAAGTCGATGACGCGCCGGGCATGTCTTAAGGTTGAATTCTCAACGTCATTCAATCTATTGCCAACCTATAACCTATTTCGCGTTGAATTTTTGAGTTTATTACTTTAATAACTAACATTTAAAGAAAATCAATATCGTCGGTACATTATTTAGGTAGTATCTGATATATTACAAAAATATCAATTTATTTTATTGCTAATTTAGGGAGAATTGTATAGTGAAAGAACAATGAGTGACAATGACATAATAATTTTAAAAAAAATCTTACCGATATTTTTCGCTATACAATTCTTCTAAAATAAGTTATGAACTTCCTTGATATTTATTAAATATGTCAATTATTACCTATAGAATATCAAGCCGATACTGATTTTCTTTAAATTTTGTATAAAAGCTAGAAAACATAAATAAATCTACGCGAAATAGGTTATAGGTTGGCAAGCATGTTGATACTCCTACCTTAACGGTGGTTTATCTATACGCGGCTATCGGCTTTCACAAATTAAGAGAAGCCGTATTTTCTGTCAGAAAAATAGATTTACAACAGTTACGGTTAGTCTACGACTGACTAATTTAAAAGGTTCTATGCCTAATTAAGTAGAAAGAGAAACAGTTAATTAAAATGCGGTATTTTTACATAAGTGCACCGTGTAAAAACATCTCTACAGTTAGTTTATGTCGGTTTTTTTGATATATTATCGTTTCTTTCCTGTAGAATGCTTCCGAAATACCTATCTGATATGAAAAGAATACAAGAGAGCGATCAAAAGTAGGTTGTGCGAAATAAAAGCCACAGGCAAAAGATAGATATACTTACCATTAGATAAGCAAACAATAATCACGAAAGTGGCAAATTTATAGCCTCGCGCATGTAAATAGAGCTACACACGATTAGACATGCGCACTGAAACATTATCATTTGACGAATGGGAAAAAAGACAGGTCCGGGCTTTAAAATTTAAGTTCTCGCTCAAAAAATTGTAAAAGTTGACCTACAATTTATTTTTACGTGTAAACAGCTAAAATTTGCCCCAAATTCTTGCCAAAAAATTGGAATTTTTTGCAGTTTTTGATCAAGTTGGGAAATAAGGTAGTGATTTCTGGCATTTTTAATAGTTGCAAACCTATCAGACCACCAGCAAAATAACCAATCTTTGATGTTGTCACATACCTAACCTCAAGTCAAATATTAGTTTTTGGCAAAAACTTGGGTACGTGTAAAACATTTTCAAGCACAATTTCTTGTTCAAGAATTTATTATTGTAGCCACTTCTACATTTCAATTTTTCAATGCCATAAAAGCTCCTTTAAGGTTTTATACCATTTTCTCTTCTGCTAATACCATCAGCATTATATAAATTTTCTGTCTCCTGAAGATGAACGTTTCTACGTTCGAAACATGTAGAGACCCCTAAAGAATTTCTATATTCTATTAAATTTTGTGGAGGAAGACTTTTAATTTTTTTCTTTCTTTCCTAACAATCTTTTATATAAGGGATGTTTGACTAGTTCCCCTACATAGCATAAAAATGTTATTGGATATCCTGTGTCCCATTTTCATAAACGGTTATAAATTTGATAGTGCCCGTTATAACCATTTTTACTTACTACATTTAATATAACAAAGTTGATACCTTTGGGGGTATGTCCGCTACAATACCTGCCTAAATGAAGATTAAGTTGTCTAAATTTCGTCAAGGAAATAAATAATTCATGTTTTTCCGTCTTGAACTTCGGTTCAATGCTTGCGTACAATATAAGGTCCGGTCCAGCCCTGTGAATGATCACTCATGCATGTTTCCATAACATCTAAAACGTCGCAGTGTCTCGACTGTAACGGGTTCGTTAGTAATTTGAATTTGTCTGTTGATTTTAACAAGCAATAAATAGAAGAGAATGGGTGGTACAATGAACAAAAATATTATCCCTTCTATTTTAAAATATAAATCGTGTTCCCAGTTCTTTGGACAAGGTTTATAATATGTTACCCATAGACAATAGAAAAACTAAAAATAAGAAAAAGTTTGCAAACTTATGCAACAAATTTATTATCGGCAATTTTGAAAAATTACAAAAGTGGTTTTGATTTCTCTCTTTTCCCTTGCTCTGTGATTTGACTGTTATACCGTGCGAGCAAAAATTATTTTCATCAAAGACAAAGAGGGCCTTGCATCTAAGGACGTAATGCTTAATACTTGTTGGGTGTCAGTAACTACCTGACTTAACAATCAATCAGTTATTCCGTCATCTTTGACAGTCGTTACAAGTAATTTGATTCATCTCTAATTTTTCCAATTTCTTGAACAATTCACACAATGGGCTTTACGGAACAGCACAAAACATTCATGGTTGAAGCGTATGTTCGAAACGGGGTTAGAGTAAATGAAGAGTGGCAATACAATCCGGGTTTGTGCATGGACGGTGGATTTTGAAAGACGCAGGAATTACTCTCAATGGTTTACCCAAAATTTATTGGAAAGAAATGATTTATTAGACCTGACTTTTTTTCGGATGATCTGGTTCTACCTCTCCGGTTATGTGAATTCTCAGAATACACGCATGTGGAGTAGTAAAAATCCCCATTTTTTTGTAGAGTCCACATTGCACCCTCAAAAAATTGGTGTCTGGTTAGCTGTTTCCCGAAGAAGAATTGTTGGTCCTATTTTTTCCATGACACAGTTACAGCATAGCGCAGAGACAAGATTTTAAATCCATTTGTGCAATTACTTGACGACGAACTACGTTTTGGATATTTTCAACAGGACGGTGCAACCGCCCATACAGCCGCCGAAACTATCAACTACTTACGCAATTTTTTCGACGACAGTTTGATCAGTTTTTGATCAGACATTGAATTCCCACTTAGATCACCTTTTTTAACGGTTCTGGATTACTTCGTTTTTCCTTATTTAAAGAACACTATTTTTAAAACACCAGTTGCAAATTTGGAACAATTACAAGAAAGGATTATCCCAGAATGTGGTAACATTTCTCCAGAGATGCTGGTCAACACTTTCGAAAATATGAAGATACGTGTGAATTTATGCTTGGAGCATGGCGGTGGCCAATTTCAGCAATATATGTAATATGTAATTATTTTTCATTTTCTTTCTGTATATTCTTACTTTGTTAATTTTGTAAACAACAAAAATAAATTTGTATTTGTCTACTTATTTTATTACTCATTAGTTTGGCATATTATCATGTCATAATATGAATTTGACAAAATTTTAAACATTGTGATCTAAGCCAAGCCCTACGTTTTTTAATCTAAGCCCTCTTTGATGCAAATAATTTTTGCTCGCACGGTATGTACATTGTTTATTTCACTGTGGTATTTTGATTTTTGAACTGATTGTTTTTAATTATCTAAACTTATCGAAGAGTATTATATTATGGCGCATACAGCTATTTAATTAGCTAGGCGTCGTCCTTTAAATTATGTTAAATATGTAATTTTATGTATATAGTTATAGTAAAAATGATGTAATGCTAACAAATAATAAATAAATAATAGGCAGGACCTGCTATATATACATAGTTCAAGCGAGAGTAGGAGTATGTATTTTTAAAACTGATGTTTAATAATTCTCTTTATAATTTGAACTTTTTAATAACGAATCTGTTACTTACTTCATTGGGTTCGGAAAGCTCGAAAAGATCCAGTCGGTTGGCGTTCCATTGGTTGATGACGTTTCGCAGGGCCTCTCTTTCGAGGGCCCTGCGATCGTTCGGGGTGCCGCCGCCGATCATCTAAGGGCCCTAAAACAAAAGAATACAGTGTTTAATATAAGTCAGGTCAGTAATGTAACCGTGCAAACTGAGTTTACACTTGAAAACGGTTAGAGATACTAACTAACCGAAATGTTGGGTTAAGTAACAAGCACAATTATTTCATACGCCGACGATACTACTGTGGTGTTCTCTGGAAAGAATTGGACTGATGTTAAGAATTTAGCCAATGACTTAGATATAGGATATAGTATTACTCGAATAATAAATTGGCTGGATTCATACAAACTCACTTTGAATATCAGTAAAACCAATAATTTATATTGCATTTTCTCTCACCGCGGCAAACAGACCGAATTTTAATAGCATAAGGATAAATAACTTAAATGATTGTATCAAGGAAGTCCCTCATACCAAATATTTAGGAATTATCATAAGTGTCCGACCGAGACAAGATATTCTGCCGAAACCGAATCTTCGGCCTTGTCGCCTGAAAAAATTTGTTGTATACTGAAATTTAATTTATATTATATAGGACGGATCGATCTTCTAAAAAAAAAAGAAGAAAAAAAAAGAAAGAGTCGCGACACAAAAAAATCTATTTATACTGTGCATCGCTAATTTTTCCAATTTTTTGAACAACCACACAATGGGCTTTACGGAACAGCACAAAACATTCATGGTTGAAGCGTATTTTCGAAACAACGGGGTTAGAGTAAATGGTGAGTGGCAATACAATCCGGGTTTGTGCATGGACGATTTTCACGAACATTTTCCTACAGGTGTTTTTATTGCTGGAGATTTTTATCATTGCCTGAAAAGAACCGTGGCTGTGTTTAGGGAAACAGGTTCTATACAACACAAAAAAGGAGCAGGAAGACCATCTGTAAGAACAGAAGAACTTGTTGCAAACGTTCGTGAAATAATGCAAAATACGCCAACAAATTGTATAAGACGCCTGTCCCAAGAAGTGGGAAGATCTGATGGAACAGGCAGGGGCTATTCTTAAGAAGCAGCTAAATTTATTTCCTTATAAAGTGCAAGTATTCCAAGAAATACAAGCCGCAGATTTTGAAAGACGCAGGAATTACTCTTAATGGTTTACCCAAAATTTATTGGAAATAAATGATTTATTAGACCTGACATTTCTTTCGGATAAAGCCTGGTTCCACCTCTCCGGTTATGTTATTTTTCGACGACAGATTGATCAGTTTTCGATCAGACATTGAATTCCCACCTAGATCACCTTGTCTAACGGTTATGGATTATTTTGGCTATGAAATTCTCGCATGCAGAACTAATTAACATGACTAGGGGCTTGAAGTAACAAGATTGACAATATACGCAAAAGATGTCCCCCTCGAAATAAAAATCGACGGGTCCGAGCGATTTTCCACATTTTCATTTTAAAGCAGGAAAATCGAGGTGGGAAGTTTTCAAATGAACACCCTGTATATTAAGAGTTAAGAGACATGTTAAGTAAAAACCTTTTAATAAGTACATATTATTTACAAAGCATTAATTGAATCTTTGCTCTGATATGGACTTGATATTTATGGGGTGGTCTAACTATCTAGGTCAACTGATTGTGATTCAAAATTATTATTAAGAGCAGTAACCCCCTTTACCACAATGAAAATTGCCGAACGTTTTGCTGGTCAAACGAAAAGAAAAAATAAAAATTGGTATTTAGAAAATAAATTCTACTTTAAATACCCCATCCAGAAAAGTAAATGACGATCGAAAATATTCCCAAAATTTTTTTTAGAAATTTTTTTTATTTTTAGTAATTTTGTAATATCTTAAACAATTCTTTATTGGTCAAAAGCAAAATTACTTTCCCGGGTGTAGAATGTTGTACCAAAAAATTTTTTCTTAAAGCCATTTTTCAATATCGGCCTTACTTTTTCTCAAAAACGTTGGGCGCGTAAAGTGAATTTAAGCGTGTAAAGTGGACTTACGCGCCCAACGTTTTTGAGAAAAAAGTAAGACCGATATTGAAAAATGGCTTTAAGAAAAATTGTTTGGTACAACATTCTACACCCGGGAAAGTCATTTTGCTTTTGACCAATAAAGAATTGTTTAAGATATTACAAAATTACTAAAAATAAAAAAAATTTCTAAAAAAAATTTTGGGAATATTTTCGATCGTCATTTACTTTTCTGGATGGGGTATTTAAAGTAGAATTTATTTTCAAATACCAATTTTTATTTTTTCTTTTCATTTGACCAGCAAAACGTTCGGCAATTTTCATTGTGGTAAAAGGGGTTACTCCTCTTAAGAAAACTAAGAGGTTTCCCACGCAACAGTTATATTCTGAAGACATTATGAATGTTCGGTCCGCTGTACGTTTTGAGTACCTGCTGTTTTGTGCACAATACTAACAAACCAAAAAACTATGTAGATCGTACAATGCATACAATACTCGAACCAAAATAAATAAACACATAAAAATACCAAATATGTAGTAATGAAAACGTTAAATTACGTTTCATTAATTATCTTGCTCCTAAAATAATTAATTGTGTTAAATAAATGGTAAAAAAATAAAAAAATAGTAATTTTACACTTTCCACAGATTTTTATTTTTACTCGACATGTTTCGCAACACAGTTGCTTCTTCAAAGGAGTACTTAAAAATGGTATCTTAAAAGGTATAGCTTAGGTGTAACAATAAAATTGCAGGTAATTTTCAGGTTGTTTAAAATTGTTGGAAAAACCAATAATAATGTTTACAGACTAATTAAAGAGATTCAAATAAAAATAAAAATCTGTGGAAAGTGTAAAATTATAATCTTTTAATTTTTTTACCATTTATTTAACACAATTAATAATGGATTTCCACCAAGTAAAAGCCGAATCAATTCTATTATCCTAAAATAATTATATAACATCTTAACACCAGCATTAAAAAATATAACAAATATAAAAAAATTTAACATAAAATGTAGGGCCTTTATAGCAGCAAATTGGTCTAAATTTGAGGTTTTGGATACCACCATGTTTATGTATTTTTGCCCATACAGATGTTTAGTCAACTAGGTGCATGTTGTAACAAGTTTTTAGAACACTAGTTAAAACTTATTATTATTCTTAACATGTATTTATATCTGTATATTATTTAAAGTTGCCATTTTTGATATTACTTCATTGTCCACCACCTTCAAAATAAAAGGTTGTACTTCATTAATCTCGACATTTCAATTAGATTTTGAGATTTATGGGACACCCTGTATAGAACATACAAAATGTCAACAATAAACTTGCCAGAGATTCCAACCAAGTAATACGTTTTTAAAGCAAGATCTTTTATAGCTCGATGGTATTAAGATTATTATATTTATTATGAGTTGATTGTATTGTAGATTCCATATCAAAAAGTTAGCGTCTCGTCACAATAGAGTGCGTTTCCCACGACCGAACGACTACGACAACGGCGGGCACACCATCGAAGTTTCGTAAACTTCCGTACACAACGGTTATTTCAGGGCACTTTCCCTGGCAATGCTCCGCCGTTTTATTATCGATAATGCCATAAAATCTTTATGACAAATTACTTGGGTTTTATTATAGAAATAATATACAAACCCAAGCCTAATTTATACAGTATCGGTTACTTTCGCAGTTCATTATCATTAGTGTTTATATTACAATTTACTATTAGGTTGTAATGCTCGTTGTTATCTCTAGCGATCCCGAATTGGCTTGACCAACTTCACCCAATTCAATATGAAAAGACATGGAAATGTAAGATGTTGTTTTAGGCTTAAAAGTCACGCACCACACACAAAATTTAGAACACCATTTCTTCAACCATCTAAATAATTTTCCCCAACATAAATTATTTACTTTCTTGGCTTAAAATGTTAATATTTATTCTAGGTTGTTAGATTATTATTATATTAACACAATCTTAATAGAGCTTTTTCTCTCTCAGATGTTCCTCTCGTACATTATGTTGATTTAAACTTACCGCTATTTTTTCTGTCTTGTTAACTGTCACTCCATTTTCCTTTCATATTCGTTTTAGCACGTGAAAAGTTGAACAGTTGAATTTTCTATATTTTATAAAATGTTTAAATATGAATTTAATTTTATTAATTTGAAATTACTTTTACTTTTAGAGATGTTTAACGTCAGTTTAAATGCATTCAACCAGTCCATAATGCTGCCCTATTCCTCATTTAATATTAAGCTTTCTAAAATTTCTAAGGTTGCGATAGATCCCTAATTACTACGTACTCATTAAAACAGGTGCTTTCGGTTACGGTAGACCGCATGAGAAACATTTCGCCAAGTCAGCACTTTGGCCACCTCCGCAATTAAATAATTACTATTATAGGTAAATAATAGGGAAAAATTACAAGTCTCTAATACTACTAAAGGGTTTTCCAATAAGAACGATATGACTTCAAAATGAAATAAAATTAAAATAATTTCAGATACAACAAAACTTTTTATATTATCTTAAAGTATAGTCGATAACATTTATGTTTTGAATAACACATCGTTTAAATGTCCTCC